>OY728152.1:845879129-855879129 GCA_963277665.1 Viscum album
AGTTATCAGAAAACCCATTTTTGTTCAAATGACTACAACTTATATTATGGTTATTATGAATCATTATTTAATTTTATTACATTTATAGAATCAAGGTATAAAGATCTACAACAAGAAAAGTCTAGATGTCTTATGAAACAGTTGATATTTTGTTTTGATTAGACCTTGTTTATAGTGTTTATTTATGTATCACAACACTACTACATTGATTATATAGAATAAATAAAATATTTACACTAGTAAAAGATTAAATCATTCATGTGATGGTTATTTATATAAATAATTTGATCAGATTCATCCTCCTTTTTATGAAGAACCTCATAAAATATGGTTGACTCTTTCTACTGATGGTTTTTTTCGATTTAGTGCTTACGGTGGTCAACAAACTTATTTGCTTATTTTTATTACCCCATACAACATACCGCCTTGTTTTATAATTAAGGAACCATTTATATATATATATATATAGAGCTATTAATTCATAGAAGTCCAAATAATATTATTGATTTTTATTTGAATACACTAATTAATGAGTTAATTTCATTTTAAAACAATGTTGTAACTACATTTGATATAGTTGCATATCAGAATTTTACACTAAAAATTACATTAATTTGGATGATCAATGAATTTATGGAATATGGTATGTTATTTAGATGGACTAAACATTGTTTAAATTTATTTTTGAAATGTATAGCTAATAACAAATAATTTATTTTTGGAAATGAGATAAAGACTAGTAATTTTGACAGCCATTAATGATTTCTTCCTACGAATCACCCTATTCGAAGGAATAGAAATAATATTACAAAATATATAATTGAAGGAGATGAACCACCAATAGTTCTCTCATGTATTCTTGTAAAATATATTATCTTTTAATTACCTCTTATTACTTTTGGATAAACCATAAATTAATAATAAATAAATGGTTTTGGGAAATAACATAATTAGATAAAACTATGTATTTTTTTGGGCCTACCGTATTGGTCTGATTTATTTTTTCATCACATGTTATATTTAATTCATATTAAGACCAATATTTATGATAAAATATTTTATATTATGTTGGACACACCCAGTGAGACCAAAGATAAGGTAAAGGAATAGTTAGATCATTCAGATAATTTTAGAAATCCTAAACATTAATTATTTAAATATTAAAGACTGCACTCTTTAATTAATACAAAACTATATTATACACTTTCTAATGAAATTAATTTATTATTTTATCAACATATTATATATTTGAGGTTACCAAAGGGTTATGATTTTATTTTTTCTCATTTCACCAAAAATAGGCATATTATCGAGATAAAAAGTCCTAATTTCCAAGTCAAAATGGAATGATTTTTTTCTGTTAGTCTTAGAGAGATATTGAGCTCTTCAATTTTTGTGTTTTGACTAAAATATCATATTTCTTCTAAGATATTTCTGCACAAACATAAGATTATGATGCACTTAGTTTGTTGTAAGAATTTGTTCATTTTATTTTTTGTAAATTGGAGAAAAAATAATCATTTGTGTTCTATGACTCAACAGAACATTTATAATACATTTTCTGTATTAAGATAAATGTGGAGGGTGGTAATAATTTAAATGGATATACCTATTTGAGAGATGTATGAAAAAAATTAATGAAAAAAGTTAATAACAAAGAACCAGTGAAGGGTCAATTGTAGAAACATACTTTCATGAGGAAATTTTAAATTTATTCTCTTATTATTTTCAATAGGAATATCCTTAAAAACATAATAACATGGGTCACAATGAGGAAAATTTATATGATTTCACAAGCCTTCAATTATTATTTTTTAGTCTTCTAGATCTTGGTTTTGGTATTTATCATGAATGATGACTTTCAGATGAAAAACTACATAGTTCTCATACATTTGTTTTGATAAATTTTGAATAAATGAAATCATTTGTGTAGTATGTATGTATTTTTATTATTTTTTAAAACTCTTATAAATTATAATTTATTTACATTATTCTTTATAGACTGTATGATGACTATATCAACAAACAATTTATACAAATTACACATGATGTGCTTGAAAAAAGTTGTCAGCAGAATTTTACATATTGTTTTTAAATACTGGTCTGTTAAGATGTTTTTTATGGAACATTAAATAAATTTTTTATTGATATAAATTATTAAAAAAATATTATTGTTTCCAAGAAATAAAACAATAAATTAAAACTAATAGTAAATTATTTGTGCTCAAAATTACTCTATCAAAATTTGTAAATTAGATAATGGGTATGTGGTTTTTGGGTTTTGATTCCTTTCATGCATATATGGTGAATCAAAGAAATCAATCCATAATGGTGTCTGATGGAAATTATCTCATCATAAATAAAGTTTAGTTTAATTTTATGTTATACTAGAAGAAAAATTGAGTTATGTTATCAAGGAAAAAATTATGTTACAAGATTAAAAGTCATTGGTTTGATACTAATAGAGGTTTATGATTTCATCCATGAAATAGAATCATTTTAGTTAAATATAATAGAATTCTTACGTCAAATGAACCATTTATGTTGGAAAATAAATTACATCACATTTATTATGAAAATTACTGTGATGTTTTGAGATATTTTAATGATTGGTGTAGTGTAATAAAAATGAAATCATGTGATAATAATTTTATTGATAATTAAACTAGTTCTATAGAAGTAAAACATATTAAAATTATTAATAAAACATACTCAAATATATAACTTATCCAATGATATATAAATATATATGATGAACCCCCCCCCCCCACACCAGTTACAGGATGATGATATTAATAATGTTGATCATGTAATAAGGGATGATGAAACTAAAAATCATATGGACTTTGGCGATGATGAAGATAAAGATAATGAAATTATCCTTCGTGATGATAAATAATAATATGTTGAATGATTAATTATATTTATGTTTTTATTATTTTTTTATTTGATATTTATATTAACAATTATTTACAGGTAATTTTTTTATTTTAGATAGTTGGACCTCATGATCAATTTAGTTCCATCATTGATGCATGAAATTATTAGTTTTTTATATTTTATAGCTATATTAAAAATTATTGACATGTAAGAATAGTATATTTAGAATGGTTTTTTATATATATATTTGATATCTATATTTGTAAATATTTATAGGATAGTTTATTATATTCTGGTATTCATTTATAGGTAATTATTATATTCTAGTATTTTTTTTTACATATGAATTAAACAAAATTACAGTTAATATTATTATATTCTGGTATTCATTAGTTTTTTATGTATTATATTTATATTATAAATTTTTTATTGGTATGATTATTTTTTCAGATGGTTGAAAATGCTCATGATGAAATACTTAAGTAACTCACTTTTGTTGGACTTCCTGATTATGAGACCGATTTATTTGATGCATAGGATATTGTACGTATTCAAAGGGACACAACCTTTCTCAATTGGTGATTCCAGACCTGGTTCTAGAGATATTTACATATCTTGATTTTGATCCATTTTTATAGTGGTATGTTCAATTGTTTAAGTTAGTTATTTTAAATTATTTTTTTATTGATTTTGGTAATAAAATTATAATTGTTTGTTTATATTATATATATTTTTTTATTTAGTTATTGTTCAAGCTAGTTCAATTCTATGAAATTATTCTTCTTATTCATGGTTGTCAACAAATCAAGGTCCCATTGTTATTTGTCAATATATGGTCAACCAATAGATTATATATTATTTAATAATATATTTATTTTTATATTTATTTAATTAGTAACATATTTTATTAATTGTATTGAAAAATGTATGGTCTCAGATTAATGATAGCCAAATAGATCATATCTAAGAAGAATGGTGGATTTGTAAATGTGAACATTTTCATCAGGTTTTACACAACCTATATGTTGATGCCCACCAAATCAGAATCTTAAAATTTATAAAGGGACGAATACCCAAATATTATTATTATTTTACTATGTAAACGAAAAGGAAAGAGAAGGTGGATTAGACCTGTGGATCACGTGAGAATCTAAGGGACTCGTGATCACATGACCATCATAGGGTCATGCGATGACTCCACAAGAAGCACATAACCTATAGTGGATCCCCTAAAGCCCACTTTCATAAATCTTCATTCTCTTGTAAAGGCTCTCTAGAAAAACAATGAATAAAAAGCGGTAGCTGGATAGGATCCCTAAGGCTACATAGTTCTTCATCAGTAGAATAATGAAAGAAATGTTCGCATAACCATTGAAAATAGGATGAAAATGTCAAAACAATGGAGGATTATTGAAATTGTTAGGATCGTGTGATATATCACCAATGGGAAGGATAATTATCCTTTAAAAAAATACATTAAAGCTCACAAAACCACTAATACTTTGTGGAATATAACATAGTAAATAATGAAGAGGAGGTAGGAGCTACTCACGGCCACTGAAATGCATTTGGCATGCCCCTAAAAGTATACAAATACTGCATGTACCGAGAATCATGTTCGCATATCCTTGTGAAATCCCATCTCCTTATCACCTTCATCATGTGAAAGACCTCGGGTATGTATGGGAAACCATGTGCAACACCTTTGGCTCTTTAAGGAAAAATAGATGGGTTTGTCCATGAAATTCCATCACACCCCCATAGGGCCTTTATTGGTCAACTGAAGAATCACCAAAAAATACCAAAATTGTCCTTAACAACAGCCTATTCAACTTTGTGTAATCCCTAACCTTTTTCAAATAAAATAAAGTGGATAAAAAGGAAGGATTTTAGTGCTCCCATTCATGTATAAATTCTTGTGACATGCTAAGGATGACTATGACATGGTCTAACAAGACTCCAAGACAAGTTGGCCCAATCGCACGAAGGCCCCCAAACGAACTAGCCTTATCTTGTGGAAATACCTAGGCAAGTCACCCAATATCATGTGAAGGCCATTCAACAAGAACATTGATCATCTAAAGGCCCTTATACATTTCAATATTATGTTAGGGAAGTCCATCGGCATAACCTCAAGATCAAACAAGTTATTGTTAATTGAAAATAATAAAATAAACGATACATTGATAGGAAGGACTCATAGTTGCTGAAAATCAGGTGATTCCCCTGGAGCGATCCCTTGAAAAGACTCATAGAGACATGTGGTGATAGACCCCTTCCCAAAATCCAGCCTATATCTAATCCAGATATACCGTAAAAACCAGTGAACAAATGGGATGGTGAGGCCAATAAATTCTTTACCCCTACATGAAAAATGTAGGGAAACCTATCACGACTAAGAGGAGAAAATATGGGAATTTAACACCAATAATATAGTAGGATTCTTATGGTGTATTATCTCTTGACTGGCCAATCTTCCATTAGGTAACATATTAGTGAAAAATTGAATCAATCATGAATCTTGCACAAATCAATTCATGTGATCATTCATAGATCACATGAATGACTCCTGGAAAGATATTCAAAGAACACATCACACATCTTCCAAAACATGTGATACTCAAAATAAACTGGTAATGAACAAATCTAGTGAATTCAAGATATATGGGCAAGAAAAAGACTAAAGGTGGAATACTTAAGAGAAATACATGTTCATTGACCCTCATGTGCTTCTTGTGAGCCATCCAAGACATGTGGTAGTAGTAGGAAATGTCATCTAGATCTCACAATGATCCATTATAATGCTACATGAGTCCTGAGAAAATTCTCCAAGACATTTTATAGAATGTCATGTGGTTCCCCTGGTTATGCCAATCTAGTCTTCTGAGACCCCTTGGGGCTCTTCTCCCAAGAATTGTGACATCCTTCAGATACATCGCATGACTCATAAACCAGCTCCCACTAATGTTAGTTGAGTATCATGATAGAATCTGCACATATCACCTAAACCCTCATGACACCATCTAGGAATGTTATTCAAGACTCACGACACACTGGAGACCTGTTTTCCAGGTCTCACGATGCCCTCCAGGGATGTTATCTAGGACACGTGGCACCCTTCCATACATGTCGTATTGACTTTCACTACACCCTCCATATGTGTAAAGACCTCTCCTATGAATGACACTAGAGAAGGTCAGTTGGATCATTTTACATCCTCTTGACAAGTAAGAAAGGTCACAAGGGCATCCAAGGGCTCTGAAACATTTTCATCCTTTAGTTTGTAAGCCCTGATCACTAAAGGGAAACCCATGTGTGTAATCCCTAATAAAGGGCACTCCGACGACCCTAATGCCTTTAATAACCAAGATACATAGGAAACCTCGCATTATCCTAAGATCTATGTCAAATCTTCATAGGATAATACTATTATGTAAGTCTTAAACTCATAATAAATGAGACTAGTCATTTTCCATCCCTTGTTCCTCACATCAAGCATAGCTCACATTGGCTTATGGAGAAGAAATAATCATATTTTTTGCATTATAAGCCTTCATGGAATCAAGGGAAATGACAAAAATTCCTGAATAGTGACATAATTGATATACCCAAAATACAAGGGAAACCTCATATTGTAATCCTTAACCAAGGGAAATATGACGACTTTGATTCCTGCAATATCGAGGATACACAGGAAACCTCCCTCAGGCCCAAGTTCTCTATCAAATCTCTATATGACCATCCTAATGCATAAGTCTCGCACTAATAAGAAATGATACTAATAATTTTCTATCCATTTTATTCACATTTAGAATAGCTCATGTGGTATTATAAAGCTGAAATAACCATATCATTTGCATTATAATCCACTATGAAGGTAAGGGAAACCTTAGAGTGTACGCCCCGATAAACTGAATTATGATAACCATGATTCGTGATATAATTAGGATATGAAGGATGACTCTCTGAGGCCCGATATCTATATCAAACATCCCATGGAATTTCCCAATACATGAGTCCCATGTCCTTACATTATTAGGTTGATCACCTATTATCCCTTATTTCTCACACCAAGAATAGATCATGTGGGAATAGGGGGTTGCGGTGAAAACATCATTGAAATCATGAATCTCCATCAGCTCGGGAAATATCAGTATATAAGACCAGATGATTATCATGATGTGAACACCCCTCATATAAGGGAATCTACCTTGAGTTCAATCCCATGTGCATGATTGAACTATGATAACTCTGATTCCTTCTATAATCACGATATGTAGGATGTCTCCTTGAGGATTGATCTTAAATATTATTTGTCTTAGTACCCACACATATGCCCTCCCCATATGATGATAAACTACAAGGGATTAATGAACTACATGGTTTTTGATTCCTGTAATAACTAGAATATATAGGATGCCATATAATTGAACAATCCCCTCCTCAGAATATTAAATAGCCTCCCTACAAGGTAGAATATTCCAAAGAATATGTTTATATGAATTAAACATATAAATTAGGTACACATTACTTATAAATAAATATAGAACCCCAAATACATAAAGCTAGATTAATTAATGAGATCCACCTTTCCTTTGATCGTTGAAGAGACTCCCCTTATTTTATAATATAGGATAATTAACTTGTAATAATTTTGTTTGGGTAACCGGTCATGTATAAAGATTAGGAAGAGGTTCAGGAAAATGTCTTAAATATATAAGAGATTCTCATAGTAGGCAAAATTTTCCCCCATAATGGTGTGACGAACCTGAACTCCCATCCTCTCAACCATTGTGAGTCCCCAAGTGTCGTTGGTTCTAAAACCCAATTGACCACCTGCCTTTGGAAAGAATTGTTTTACCCAGTTATGGATAAGGTAACTATTTGGAGTTTCCTTCAAGAATGACATTGACCCATTATTAATGATTATGCGTAGAATAAAATCCCCCAAACTCTACCAAAATGGTCGATTGAACCCACCTCGGTGAGGGTTTCCTTGTCACCTCTTGATCCCGTCGAATCAAAAATGGTGAACCCGACCTGAATATGAGAAATATTTAATTATTTGTTATTATTCATTAATCTATTCAGTTTCACCCCATATGAAAAAAAATAGTGAACCTAACATGAATATATGAAATAAAAAACGATTGGTTTCTCTTTATAATTACATTTCACTGGACCCCATATGAAAGAAAAAAAATGATCCCTGATGAGAATCTCACTAATAACAAAATGATCGGTTAATCATTCATCGTGACACTTTTGTTTGCATACCCTATACAAAAATGCAGTAAGATCATCATGATCTTATAGAGGATCCTCTAAATCTAGGGTTCTCAAGAAATAATATCATCGTCATTTTGAAAATTCCAAATGTGTAGAATGAACAGATTGGGAATATCAAAAACTAAAAACATCTCAATTCAGGACAATTTCTTCATCATCCCATGTTCACTCAAGTGAATCACCTTCAACTGAATACCCTACGGGTTAGAAAGTGATCTCACCTGCTCGAAAACTCCAACGAAAATTGGAAAACGCAATGGTCCTAGAGTACCACTGAAAATGTGTAATCCTAACCATGGAAGCTTTCAATGAGGTACACTGTGCATAGAAACTTGTGAGTCTGAATCATCCAAGAAAATTTATTATTATGTTAGTGGACCTTGTCTTGACAACTAATATCTTCAAGATCTTATCCCTAGAGCGTGACAACCGACACCTTACATATCTGAAGAAGGTGGACTATGAATACAAATAAGGCTCCCTTCTGATTTAGAGAATTCCCATGAGGGTTCCTTCCAACTATCGTCGCCAACACCATCCTGCCAGTACTCAACAGTCGTCTGCTGAATGTTCCAAATAGAACATTTCCGCCTCTGATGCCCATGAATGGGAAATAAGGAAGGATCATCGATGTAGGAAGGTTTTGGATGTCTAGAAGTTGGGTCATATCCACACTCTTGCTAATGATTCCTTCCACCATATTATGTAAGGAACCAACAAGAAGGATCATATTAATGCTTGCTCAGAATGAGTCTGTGGGCATATTCCCGTAGCAGGCATGGGGGTGGTTCATATTTCATCCCCCATAAACAAAGCCCATTAGCATATTCTAGTGGCACATGGTGGAACAAAGTGGGTGAATATTCCTTATTTAATCTAATACATCTTCCAATGTTTAATGGATACAAAAACATTTACTGGCATATATCCCTCCACACACTTTACTAAAGTGCTAATATTTTTTTCTAATAATGGAAAAACTCTGTCAGAATATTCTGACACTGTTAAAAATAAAGGGAAAGGTGTATATTCATATCCCTACAGCAAATATAGAACAACACTATGATCATCTTGAACTAGTGGATGTAATAGAAAAATCTAACACTCTTCATCTCTCCAGAGAGTATTATCGACATATTCTAATAAAGGGAAAGGCATCAGACCATGATCATATTCCAATTCCAACTGGGGCTCACTATGCGAGAGAAGAACATAACTTTGGATAGGGGAACATGCCTATCAAATATTTCTAGAAGCATATTAAAATGGCCCAGGATCAGGATCACATCCCTATTGTGGTCGAGGCTCACCATGCGGGATTAGAACAAGCCTTGAGATATTCACATATTTCAGTTGAAGTCCATCGGCATACTCCAAATGTCTAATATCAGGCACACATCCCCATTCTAGTCGAGGATAACCAAATTAGAATGGAACAAGTCTTAGGATAGGCTCATATTCCTATCAAGGAATCTTCCTGGAATATAAAAACAAATCATGGAATCAAGGTGCATATTCCTACTTCCTCCAATGAATGACTACATAAACATCATTCCAAGGAAAAAAGGAGGAGGCTCATATCCATTCTCCCATTATAAAGGTCAATCGGTATATCCTAACCAAGAATTCTTATTCAGATCTACATCATTTTCATGATCCAACTGGGTCCCACCAAGTGATAATGATACAAAACTCAGGGATGGCTCATAATCCTACCAGGAAAGATTAGTTGCATATTCTAAAGGCTTGGGATTAGGCTCATATTCCCATCCTTACTGAGGCCCACCAAGTGAAAATGGTACATGCCTTGGGATAGGATCATATTCCTATAAATAATGAGATAGCTCATAAAAATATATCAAAATAATCTTAGTATTGGAAACATGCTCACATAACATCAGGCGGTTATATGAAATATCTAGAAACATTCATACATCAGGCTCATATCCCTGCACAATTCCAAAAGGAAGGTCATCATATTTTGACCATGACACAGAACATGGCCCATATATTTATCCTCAATACTAGTTTATTTGATGTATTTCAAGAAACATTATAAACACCATAATGTTTTGTTGACTCTTCTATCAAATTATGAAAAAAAGACATTCATTACCATGATAGTCCTCCATGTCGTAGTGTGGACATGGTTCATAGGAACTATACTCCTCACATAGACCATGGTTAACCTCTCCACTATTATATATCCAATGTACATGAAAATCATTTCCTTTCCAATACAGCTCTATGTAGAGAAGTGGCCCAAACTATAACATCTTCATGTAATGAGGTGCTCGAAACATCTGGGACAATGATATACAGTTCTCCATCAACATCCAGCAACACTCCACTCTCATTAGTAGGAGACCTTCAGAATCATATTCTATGGTATGAAAAAACAGAGTCATGTAATTATGATGTAGATGAGTCTGGAATCTATATTTGGAGAGGGTTATCTAGAAACAGCCTCCCCATCATGTTATGTCCCCTCGCCACTTCAGGCTATGAGATCCCAAATGAGCTATTCAAGGAGTGCAAGCCTTATCTACACCAAAATATGTAGGCTAATCATCAGTGGATAAAGGATAGAAACATCCCATATCTAGGGTATTAGGGTAACATTAATATCATAAAGATACTCTGTTCTGTTCTAGACCTGCCTGTTATCTCCATGGCATAAGATCCAAACTCGGAAAATAATTGCGCAAATCTGCAACACAATTGTTGTCATTACATCACAAATATTCGGCAGTTGATCTCCAGTACCATGAAATGCATGAATATTTATGGAATGGTAAATTATTTATTGTTACACTTTTTCTATCCCCTATAATAGTATAATCCCTTAGATATGACTTCCTATAATGTTATAGAGTCTGGTGATATCATGGGATCAGGTAATCCTTGGGCCAGTTGGTCACTAAAATAGAATTATCCCACTTCAATAGTACCTAGACTCCACAAATAGGATGGGAGGATAGCCAATTGGATTTCAAACTAGTCCCCTCAAAGTAATAAGAATTCATTTCATACACATATACAAAATTTTCAATCATCTGGAGAACTTCATGTAAGGAATGGTTCTCAATATGGGTTTCCATCACACCAAGATCTTACGCAAGCACATATATGACACATCAAATGAGCCACAGTATCAGCTATTATATAATCCATTCAGGAGTAGACCCAACCCATCAATATAGTGGAATATCTACCACCACCTACACCTCTTGGAGCATTAATTCCCAAGGGGCTTTAGGACACATTTGAAGAAGAAACAGAAAAAAACCAACCTGCTCGGCAGGGGAAATATATATCTAAATCATCCTCAAAAGTTATATAATCCCCAGATAAGAACCTAGAAACATCATAGGTGATTCCAGATAAACCCCATCTTATTGTTCTGGGGGAATTTATATCTTAATGTCTATCCTGGGAGTCATCAAATCCCCGATTGGAACCATTGGATCCTCATTACTAGGACCAATCAACATCAACTGCATCCCTAAAAACCTCTATCCCATATTTCTGGGTGAATTTCCATCATCATTATTAACACAGATGAAATCATTCCTCTCTAGGTTGGGAGACAAAGATCAATGGTCGGTATCCCACCTATTCTTCCCACGACAATACAATCCTTTGATGGTTGGGGCCCATTTGCAAATCATGATCAGAAACTCCATCAGGGTCACTATTCACAAACCAATAAGGGATGAACATATGGAGAATGCAATCAAACCCTGTAGGGGTCCCAAGCCCAAATGGCCCAACATGGCTAAGGGTTCAAGTAACAACCCTAATGAAGATAGTATATAATTATCATGTTTTGTCGAATGTAATAGAGCACCCACCATCACTCGATATGCCTATGTAAATGTCATCACTATAAACATAAAAGACATTGTAAATAATGATTCTAGTATAAAGGGATACAACACATAGAAATCACCCCATGAGGAGGGTGATTTGGATGCACCAAATGAGGATGCATGCACCTAGAACCAAAGAAGGATGAAGAACCTGGAACCTATCAATAGAAAATTTCCCCCTCCATATAAGAACATTGAAAAAGTGTAAGGTACAAAAAAAACCCAATCACTAACTTGAATAGTTGAGGTTCCTTCCATAGAGGGAGAATTTTCACAATACAGTAGTGAGATTTAATCTCTCAGGTATCTTAATGAGGAGATACTGAGGGGCAATATTCCCATCGTGTATATATTTAGGAAGAGATTAATATTCTCCCTCCTATAACCGATCCATAAGAAATAGTGTAATTTGAGACTCAAATTGGATCTAGATCCATGATTCCAGTCAAAATAACAGAGGATTTCAAACATAATCATTACTTCCCTCTATTGTGGTGATAGCCTCCCCCTCATCAGCGAAATCATTCAATATTGTGATTAATAAAAAATCAGTGGGAGATATAAGTGGGGACTCCTCATTATCCCACTCCCACTCCCTATAGATGATATGTGTCTCATAAATAATCTCCCCTGGGGTTAATAAAAGTCACTGACTCCCTTGATACTTGAATAGAAGCCAAGTAAGGGTGACACACCCATGTGCATCCTGAGAGGAAGACATATACCAAATGGATAGATGAAACAATGCCTCCACCCACGTTCATAAATACTACATTCTCTACTTTATATGGCTTGGGTGACCCCAAAAAACATCTCACACACTTCGTGTCCCAATGTGGGACAACTATGGGCCCTCAAGATTAATAGGAGGTGAAAAAGATGAGAAGTTTTGTAGAGAATCTGACAGGTCCTTCCATTTTTTTCTATAAAATTCTTCCATCAGGATCTATTATATGATGGGAAGATCATTTTCATCAATTCCATCATCAATTAAGTTCTACATTGAGTAAAATGAAGATATTATAACTAAAAATATAAGCAATGAACAAATGAGAGGTATTATATTTTCATATCAAGGTGGAAAGGATTAACCTACTCACTCATCACCCCTCTCTCATAAAATAAACTAATGGAACTCTGTACTGAAAATATTAGGGATGTGTTTCAGATGCCTCTGATTCTAATGAAATATCTAGGTGGATTCCATGATTTTTTTAAAATGGTATAATGTCTTGAAGAAGCCATTCATAAAACCCAGTCCAAAAATAGACTCATTCCCACAACATAAGGAAATATTCTAGGAAAAATGGAGGTTGTAGCTATCACTCTCAAACAAGTAGCAGTGCCCATCAAAACACCTAGGTAGGTCCCAAACTATCACGAACCTCATTTTGATTAAAGAAAACCACAAAATTACCCTCAACCATGAAGTATAAGTAATTTTGGGACACCTGGGATTTGAGAAATATATGAACAAGCCATACTCCTTCTGTAACGAAAAATTCCTCAGTTATTTCATATCAACCATGGATCATAACTTTCTCACATTACCATATCCCATGAGGCATGAGGAGGTCAACCTCACCGACTATCCTATCTATTTCCATATCTATAGAAGGTTGGGTCATAAAATCCAAAACTGCTTCATAATCAAAGATTTAATTCACGGTGCAGTTGAATCTGGAAAGGTGGTGTTATATTACACACTAGAGCATGTGTCTTCCATAACTGTGGACCAGTCAAGAGATGAGGTTGATTGGAAGATGTTCTAGTCCTGGCGTGCTTGAAATTTTGACGACTGGATGACTCGAAAAATAGTTTCCTGAGCTCATGAAACACAGAGAGAACAGATTTTCAGACCTACAATATCTCCACCACCCAAGGAGGTATCATAAAATATTCCACCCAAAGGTGGGTTTGACCACTAAAAGTAGGAATAAACATAAGAGGAGGAATCATACTCTAATCTAAATAAATCCCTTACTCTAGCATAATTTTTCACTGAAATATTCACATCATGGGAACTCCTCCACCAAATGTAATACTCATTAGATGAAGAGAACATATTTGGTTCTTCCAACATGATACAGTTTTTGGACCCCTTCTTCATTGATTATTTTTTTCCAAAGAATGAGTCTCCTTCACATAAATGGGGAATGAGAGGCCTCATTCGTAGGAACCAAGGATACGGGGGGAAATGTGGATGTGAAAAGACCCAATATTATCTTCATATCCCTATAAAGATTATATATGCAGCATAAACTCAGGGTCAAGCACTCCAGTAAGATCAAAGGAGGCAAGGTGGTGTCTCAGAACCCTCCAGTAGTTTCTCAACCCCAATTTTCCTACAAGTCTTCCTAGTGGGGCTTCAATCATTTGATAAACCCATACAAAGGGGAATTACAACATATCTCACCCATAGCCAGTGGATGCTCCCATGACCTCTGCACATAAACTACGAACATCAACCTTAAATGCATCATCTCCAAAGTCGCATGTCAAGAAACAACCCCATATTGGGAAACTCCAATCTTTCACACAAAAATATACTATCTTAAAATAGATGGAGGTAGTTCCATCTAAGATCTCAGTCATCGTTGTGCTCCATATTTACAAAGAACCCTGGGAGGCAATTGTTGAATCCCTTAAGAGCCCATAGGAATTTGAGACATAAGTAACTGCACCTGAGCCCTATCGATTGGATACCATGACCTCATAATTTAATGATTCCATATAATGCACTGATCAAGATCATGATGAAATCCTTTAAGGGCACATCAGACCCCTATCTATCTCAGGTAGACTCAATAATGTCAACATCAAAGGGATCTGATTGCTAATGGTTCGGGGATCAATCTTATCCCAGTCCAAATCATACGATTCTTAGGATATGGAGAAGGGTATTTTTCTCCCTCTAAGATTACCATTTAAGGGTATGATAAGCGTGAGAAAAGTCCTCTTGAGAATATCATGATCAAAGCTCAGTTTGGGGATCATACAATAGAAACTGAGATAATGTTTATCTAGTAAGAAACCACTTACAATGTCCTCCCCAAAATTCCTTGACTCCATATCAACCTGGGATACTTTTAACATTCCATCGGTGTCTGAAGTAACCCATCAATAGAAATGTCATCACACTACATAATGACAACACCCCCTTAGAGACTTTCAAAGACACATATGCGTAGTCATATTTCTATAAATAGGGAATAAAACCACCAATGGTAGATAATGTTGTGAAGGTTACAGCCCCCAATGTCCGGGGTACCACCCCTCTTAATTCCTATAGTATGATCGATAGTGACAATGTGCTCCCCGTAAATCTGGTTGAGGTCACAAATCTAATTCCGGAGGTCCAAGCTTCTTATTTCCCCAATGATACCATAAAATAAAATAAGTTCTAGAATCTCTCTACAATGACCTAGGAAACATGGGATGATAAAATCTCTTCTCATGGCCTCTCTCTCCCTGACAGTAACAGAGAAGCCCCCATATTTCCATATTAATCTAAAGATTTATCCATAGACTCATAGATGGAAGAAGATGAGGATGACCTTAGGAATGCCCCTCCAGTGTTCGAGGAAGGTGTCTCTACCACCATCAATGAACTCAGGTATATAAATCTAGGAAAGGAGGAATATCCACGACCTATATTGATTAGTGTTTCCATTACCCTTGAAGAGAAAAATATGTACATCACATTTCTAAAAACACAATGATATGTGTTCACTTGGAACATCCCGAAAATGGTAGAGCTAAATCCAGATGTGGCTACACACCATCTCAGACTACCCAATGAGCATTGGTTTTAAGTACGTATACATAAGGATGGACCCCTCTCATTCCACAAATATAGATTCAGAAATAAACAATTTGATAAAATTAAACATTGTCCACGAAGTGAAATTCCCAAAATGGCTTGCCAACATCATCCATGTTGAGAAGAAAAATGGTCATATTAGGGTATGAATTGAAATTATTGAACTTAATAATCATTTAAAAAAGGATTATTTCCCATTTCCAATCATGTAACTCTTGATATCTGTGATTGTTGTCCTCCTAGACCTTTTTTCATGGATGGGTACTCGGGGTACAATTATATCAAGATGACCCCTGAAGATGAAGAATTCAATGACACCATTACACCTCAGGGGATATTTTTCTATCACGTCATTACCTTTGGATTGAAGATTAGTTCCATCACAAATAAATGTTCCATGCACCATATCATTTAGTTGCTCTTTGGAAATATATCCATATGTTAGGTCGATAACCTGGTGGTCAACTCCTGATAGTAATGTGATCACTTAACATGCCATTGAATAGTAATAGAAAAACGGTGAAAACATGGTCTGAAGATGAATCCATTGAAGTGTGCTTTTAGGGTAACATCAGTGAAGTTACTTGGCTTTTTGGTATGCCACTATGGCATTGAAGTTGGACCAAAGAAGACTAGAACTATCTTAACAATGTCACCTTTTTAAATATAAAAACTTTAAGGGGGATTTAAGGACACCTTACCTAAATTTGGTGATTCATTTCCATCCTAGATGAAAATGTTCTCCCCTTCACTAGGATAATGAAGAAGGGAATCCTTTATCAATGGGACAATGATTTCCCAGAATTATTCAAAAGTATGAAGCAGTACATGCTGCAACCATGGATCATAATGCCTATAATGGAAGGTTGACTACTCATATTATATGTGGCTGTTATGGAACACTAATTAGGTGGCCTCCTCACATGGAGGAATGACATAGAGAGTAAGAACAGTCTCTATTACCTCATCCATACCATCCTTGAAATAGACACCTAATACACTGATGTTGAGAAGAAATGCCTTCTACTCAACTTCACAATGAAAAACATGAAGTATTACCTGCTGCACCAAGAAGTCCATCTGGTCCCTTGTATTGATCTTCCCACGTATATTCGTGGTTCTCCTATACTGACTGGTTTCTTCACCCGATGGGAGGTCATTATTTAGTAATATGACATTCAGTTCATATCATATAAATATGTGAAAGGAAAGTCCCTGGATGATTTCCTTGCAGTATATCCAAACCCATAAAATACACTAGAAGACATCAAGATTTCATATAGGGAGGTATTTTATAACCAAAATATTCCCTATACATGGGGGGATTATTTTTATGGCAGCAATATAAGTGATATGGGAAAAATGAGGGAAAACCTGAAGCTTAATTGGGTTGGATTAGGCGTTGTATTTGTCTCCTCTAAAGAAGAATTTTTTTCCTTCTCTATCTCATTATCCAAAGGCTGTACGAATAATTAGGACAAGTACAAAGCCCTAATTTCTATTTTGGAATTATCTTTATAGTCACAAATAGCCTACCTTAGAATTATATGGGATTCAGAGTTACTGATAAAGAAAATCAATGGAGAATGTTCCATCAAAAGGGAATAATTGGCCCCTCTCACTAGATATATCAGGGGAATGGTGGTAGAGTTACCTTTTGAGATCACATTACATCATGTTCCCTGGTTGTAGAATGCTCTCGCTCATGAATTGGCCAATATAGCCACCATCCTGACTGACCTCAATTTGAAAGAAGATATCTTATGTATCGCAGATCGAAGAATGGTATAAGCGATCAGCATATGTGATATGGATGAAATCAATCTGGTCGACACCACCCCATAGCATGATGAAACAATGTAAACACCTGTATGGATGGAACCCATAATCATCCATATTTAAAATAGGAATCTCTTTATATATTGATCTTAAATGGAGTAGATTCAGCATCATGCAACAAACGTTACCCTGTAGGGATTACCCAAATGAGAAGAAAACCCTCTATAATCATGGATTTGATGGGATCCTCTTCATATGCATAGTATAATGGGATATTTTATTCAGCATGGAATAATTCCATGTGGGATATTGTGTATCCCATCAATATGGGACTCAGATCTCCTAGAAAATTAGGAGGATGGGATATTACTGGAAAACCATGATACATGATTGCATGGAATTCACATAGAAATTTCATGCATTCCAAATACATTCAAACATCTTCCATGAACCCATATAATTTCTAAATACAACTAAATATTGTTGTGCATTTTATATTTAGGGGTTTGAAATCCTGGGTCTATATCCCCCAGTAACAACTAAGAAGTTCAAGTGCATCCATATTGCTACCAACTTCTTTTACAAATGGGAAGAGGCAATACCCCTCAAATAAGTTAGGAAGAAAAAAATAATCAGGTTTTTAAAGACTCATACCATCACCAAGTTTGAGGTCACACATACAATATTTATGGGAAATGGATCCTAATTCTTCTCTACATAGTTAATGAATCTCTTCCAGGAATACATCATTGAGTCTAATCAATAATCTTACTATCATGTAGTGACAAATTGATATATATATACATTCAATAAGACTCAACCGAATATACACCAAAATATGGTGAAAAAGGATAATAATTATTTCCCAGTCAAGCTCCTCCATGATCTATCAGCCTACCATACCACCATATGTAATACTACAGAAACCACGCCATACTCACTAGTGTACAGAACTGAGGCAGTGTTTCCAATTGAATTCCATTTTCCCTCAGTCTAAATAGCTATCTATGGAAATCTCTCAGATGATGAGAAATAATGAAATTGGTTGGACTAATTAGAACATATTTATGAGAAAAGGTTTCAAACTTTTCACAATCTTGAAGTCCACCAGAATTGGATTTCACAAGCCTTCTGTAAAAAGTTTCACCTTCGCTCATTCATCTAAGGGGAACTAGTGTTGTTCCTAAGAACCCCAATGATACCAGGTAAGAATCCCTCTAACCTAGAACCAAAATGATAGGGACCATACATCATACATAAGTTCTATCACAAAGTGGATAAATCATTGGCCACAATAGATGGGGAGCGTGTCACACCACCCACCAATACGAGTTTCATTAAGAAATAACTTTCATATGTTTCATCACAAGAGAATCCACATCATTTTAATTGATTCCCTTATTCCTTGATACATGATGTTAAATTGTAAAAAATAATTCTTAATACATGATATTAAACTATAAACATTATTCCTTGTAAAATGACTTTAAGCTATAAAAATTATTCCTGGTTACATGATGTTATACTGTACAAGTAGTCCTTATTGAATGAGGTTAAATAGTAAAAAAATTTCATGGAAAAATGATGTTAAACTGTACACGTTCTTTCTTACTGTATGATGTTAAACTACAAGATTTAATCCCTTTTCATATGATGTTAAAATACATGGTTCTGCAAGAAATATATATGTCTTGATTCCTCCAATCATAGGATGTGTAGTGAAACCCAAAATTTTATTTGTAGGCTCATCCGCAATGATATTCAACAAAAAAGTGACCCTCATACTTACCAAAATATGGAAAACTACAAGAATCCATAACAACCCTCCTTTTCCAAATCAAGTCATCTATGTCCTTACTATATGAAGTAAAACTGAACGACAGGTTTCCTTTCCGCAAGATGTTAAACTACATGGATTTTCTTGAACTATGTGTGGCTTGATTCTAATTTCCGATGAGATATATAGAAACACCATGATTCTATATATTGGTCTAGCCAACACAAGATACAAAATTTCCATGTCCTACGCTAAAGTACTTATTCATGTTAGGAAGAACCCCTAAAAATTCTCTATTTCTCACACCGATCAAGGATCATGTCGGAATTAGAGATTCAGTAACGTTTTCCCCCATACAAAAAATTCTTGGTAGCTATCAACGTGCTTACCTTGGACCTACTTGAAAGAACTTAAAAGGTAAACCATGATTCCTTTCTATATGAAGTTAAACTACACGGTTGATATCTCTTGCACGACATAAAACAGGGTACTTCTATGAACCTTGTCCAAGAGGAACACTATAGTTAGTGTTGGTCTTCTACCACATTTATAGCCCTTGTATCACTCTATCACATCAGGGAGCCCATGTCTTTTCCACATGATGTTAAACTATATGATTCTTCCAGAAATCTCTGTGGCTTTATTCGCATCCTCGTGGGATACGTAGCAACGTCCATACTTCCGCACTTGGTCCTAGACACAACACCACCACTCTTTCATGAAGATCCATGTTCATCCTTGCCACATGAAATTAAACTAAACAGTTCCTTCAGAACTCTGTGTTTCTTGATTCCAATCCTCATAGGATATATAGTGAAGTCTAGATTTCCAATCCTAGGCCCAACTTCAATATTCAATGGAAATAATTTCCACCTCTATGTATGGGTCAGAACTACGTAGATTATTTCACATCCATGATCTCTGTGTTTCTTGATTCTCATCCTCATGAGATACGTAGTGATTCCTATATTTTCACCCTTGGTCCCAGCTACAAAATTTTCTCACTTTCATTTAGGTTCATACACATCTTTACCACATGATGTCAATCTGCAAGACAAACATCCTTACCACATGATGTTAAACTGAACTGCAAACATCCTTACCACATGATGTTAAACTGCATGGAACACATCCATACAACATGATAATAAACTATGAATTCCACAACTCATGTTTCATTTCATATCAAAGGACCACAAGAACCTTTCCCTGGTCTACTAGAATTTGGGTACATCAATAATATTTTAAACGACCTCAATCCATAAACCATACATCATGCCTCAAGCATCTCAGGTTACCACAACCTTGCATGGACCCAATAAAGGATATCTATCTTCAATTACCCCTTTCATGAATATGAATATATGCACATGGAACCTATATATGTTTCTATGGTCATCAACCAAATGTTCCACTCTGTAAAAATGAAATTCCAATCCTCGTGATCCCTGAAACAGATACAGCAGAACTCAACACCCTAGTTTGATCTAAACCACTCCCAGTATGACTATCCCATATCATCACTCATAATATGAGAACAAAAATACACAATTTACAATATGTTCATATCCTACTCATAAGGATGATGTGGTACTCTTAACCCTGGGTATCATAACTTGGATCTTGTATATCATCCCTCATAAACGGTCCATGTGCGTCATGGCTTTAAATTGCCTGAACATTGGTCAAATATGAACGATCTAAAATTCTAGACTATAATGGTCCAAATTGAAAGACCATAAACTACTAT
This sequence comes from Viscum album, assembly GCA_963277665.1. NCBI lineage: Eukaryota > Viridiplantae > Streptophyta > Magnoliopsida > Santalales > Viscaceae > Viscum > Viscum album. The sequence goes on from OY728152.1 coordinate 845,900,300, forward strand.
TTAAAGTGAGAAAAAACCTGCTAGTTTGAAAACTAGTAAAAGGATGCATGAGAAAAATTCAATTATTTGGTCTCTAAACTATTCACCATCAGAGTTTAGGAAAAGATTATGTCATAGATAAATATGGAATAAATCTCATTGGGTCTACCCAAAAACCCTTATAAGAGTCAATATATTCTCGATGGACTCCCTAGATCAAGAAAAAGTTAGAGTAATTATTTTTCCCATCTACTCGTTTTGAGAATGTGTTCGCTCGGTTGTGACATAATATTTACGGTACTCGAACCCTTATTATATCTAACACTTTCCATAAATCACAATGCATGATTTGGGGTTCTTGAAATCACCACAACCTACTATGGTCATTGTAAAGAATTTCAAGCTTCAAGGACCATTTTCTAGACTATGCATATATGCCCATGGATCTTGCATATGCACCTATAACCGTCAACCAAATTCATCACTATGCAAAAGGGCCTTTAAATCCTCATGATCCTTGACACCACTATGGAAGAAGTCAAAATCCTAGTGTGATCTGAACCTCTCCCATTATTATTGTCCTGTATCATTATTCTAACCCGATGACTTTGGTTCATGACTTATAATCCCCACACCAAACTATCCAAGTTTATTTGATATCCTCAATGTTACATCACAATTTTTTGTACCCTTTATCAAGGAATAACATTAAACACTTTATTACCTATCATGTAGTTTCCCATGCCTTAGTATTCAAAACCATTGGGCAGAGAGATCGAGCTTCACAATCAAGAGCCAAACTATCCCAGGGTTCCAAAAACCATCCTGGATAGTCTTCCGGCCATACCTAACCCCATCATCTAGATTTTTGAGTCTTCAAAAAAATTTCATTTAATTTTTAGAATAGTGGGGATCACATATTTCTTGGAATTCAACTGATGCATAAGGTCCTTGAACCACCATATAAAAGTATCTCCTCCTTAACATAAAGTACATTCTATCCTTTTGAGACCTAGCAATACCACGGTGGAACCTGGCATCTCACAATTTCATGGAGTCTACACGGCATGTCTTCCCCATCTCATATTCCTAGACTCAAACTTTTGGGTTATGATCTACATCACCCAAATTCTGAAAGTCTAGGTAGAACTAGAACCCCTATTATTTCTCCCTTCAAGTGATATCACCTCCATAAATTTATCATAAACCCTGGAAAAGATACCCAGCTTCAAGGACCCTGTTCTTAACTATGCATATATTCCCATGGATCTGACATATGTGCCAATATTCATCCACCAAATGCACCACTTTGAAAGAAGGGCTTTCTGATCCTTGTGTTCCCTTGCAATTCTAGGATATCACCCAATACCTTAGAGGGTTTTTGGTCATTCCTATCATGTTATTACCATAACCCATGATCATTGATCAAGGTCCAAGATGAAAAACCCTAAACTAAATTAATTTGAGTTCCATGTTAAAAGACCCTAAACTAATGAAATATGAGGTTTGAGATAAAATACCCTAAACTAAATCAATATGAGGTCTGATTTAAAAGATCATAAATTATTGAAATATGAGGTCTGAGCTAAAACACCCTAAACAAAAGTAATATGAGGTATAATATTAAATAAACTAAACTAACTAAATATGAGGTATGAGATAAAAGACCCTAAACTAAATCAATATGATGTCCAGGATAAAATACCCTAAACTAAATCAATATGTTGTCTGAGCTAAAAGACCATAAACTAAAGGGATATCAGGTCCATGATAAATGAATATAAACTAAAGCACAGAAGAAATTTAGTCTTCAAGAGCTTGTAAATCCACCATACAGCCTTTTGAAAAGTCATGATATATTCACAGAGACTATCATCTTTGAAAAAAGAAGATAACTCTCCCTCCGTGATATATATTCTACCAAAATTTCCTTTTGCAAATCAAGTATCCTCAAGATAACTAGAACAGAATGTCATTATGGAATATCTTATTGGTGGGAATTCATGAATATTTCCAAAAGAGGAATCTATTGTGATTTTATGAGGAGGTATCACAATCAGGACTAGTTTAATGGTCTTGTTGCAAGAGTATATGATGTAGGTAAGGTGAGTAGAGATCTACAAAAATGGTAGCTAGTGAAGAAAGTTTCCCTCCATCCAACTATATATATGGAATTTCATAGAATACCAAGAATCATCTGATAGACCAAACATCACCCAAGACATCGGTTCTCGAAATCACTAAAGACTCTGGCTAGCATTTACTTTACTCTAATCCAAGACCTTGTCCCCACAGACGTCACTCCTAAAGGGATAATTTTTTGAAGTGTTCCAAATAAGGATTAGAAAATTAAAAAAAAAGGAGGAATACCTGAATATGGGTATTATTTTCCCATGAAATGGAAAAGGAAATAGAAGATGTCTGGACCCTATGGATCACGTGTTCCTCCAAGAGACTCGTGATCATGTGGCCATCATAGGTCCATGCAAAATCTTCACAAGCAGTACATTTCCTATAGTGGATCTTTCAGATCTCCATTAGAAACATTATTACAGCTCTTGTGAAGGCTATCCAGACAACCAGTGAACGTGTAGAGGTTTCCATATAATCTCCCTCATGTCACATGGTTCGTCATTAGTAAATTCATGAAAAAAATAGGAAATAAGAGGAAATTTTCAAAATGGCGGAGGATTATTGAAATCATAAGGAAAACATGTTGCATCACTGATGGGAAGGATAGTAGCCCTTGATAACATCCATAGAAACTCACTAGACCCCTGAGCCTTTTTGGAATAAAATAAATAAAATAAGGAGGAGGTGAAAGCTAGTCTTGGTAACTGAAAGACATGTAGAACACCCCTAGTAATTCATAAGATACCGCAAGTCCGTGGAGATGTTTCTTCCTCATATCATGAAATCCCATTGGATTATCTCCCTCATTGTATGGAAGACCTCCAGTATGTCTAGGAAACCACACGCAACCCCTTTATCTCCCTAATGAAAAATAGATGGGTTTTTTATGAAATGGTCAGGAACCCCCCATATGGACGTTGTTATTCATTCAATGAACCCCCAAAAAATAGATAAAATGTCCTCAATGAAACCTTTGAAACTTTTCATAATCCCTGGCCAATTTAAAAAACAAAGGGGATAAAAAAGGAGGAGAGATCTCTCACACTCATAAAAATGATTGCGATGTGAAAAGGATGACTGCAACATGGTCTCATAAGACTCCTAGACAAGCCGGACTAATCCTATCAAGGCCCCTTGGTGAACCAGCCTTATCTCATAGAAAAACCAAGAAAAGTCACACGAGACCACAGGAAGGCCTTTCAATAGGCACATTGATCACTTGAAGGCCCTTGAACATGAGAATATGATGATAGTTAAGTCCTCTGGCATAAAAAACTGATCGAAAAAGTCCTCATTAATTAGAAATAATCTAATAAAATATATGTTGATGGGAGGTATTTACGATCACTGAAAGTTAAGCAATGTTGTCGGTGTGGTCCACAATAAAGGCTCACGAAGATCTGTGGTGTTTGATCACTTCGCTGACTCTAGCCTGGATCCAAACCAGATATTCCATGTAAACTTGTGAACAACTGGTGTAGTGAGTCTTATAAATTCGCCACACAAACAAGAAAAATTAACAGATATCTATCACGATCGAGAAAACAATATTAAATTAGTTTTCAATATCACTATAGTGGGTTTTATGGGGTTGTCGATCTCGCAACTAGCCAATATTGCAACAAGTAACTTACCAAAGAATATCTGGAGAAATCAATCATCTTGCTTAAATCACTTCGCATGATCATTCATAGAGCATCTGAAGGACTCCTGGAAACATTTGAGAATAACATACCGCACATCTTCCAGATCACGCAAGACTCAAAATCAACTAGTACAGAATAAATCTAATCCATTCATGTAACAAGGGATTTAATTAATACTAATGGTGTAAGACTTGTGTGAAAGACACATTCATTGACCCTCATGTAATTCACTTGATCCAAAGAAGGGACACAATAGCACCATGACATGTCTTCCAGATCTCACGATGCTCCTTAAGCATGATACTTGTGTAACAATAGCACCCTCACATGTTAAATAAGCCCTCGAAACACCCTCTGGGCATGTCATCCAAGTCTCACAACACCCTACAGGTGTGTCGGCCAGGTCCTATGATTCCATCAAAGGATGTTATCAAGGACACACGACACCCTCCGAGACATGTCGTATTGACTTTCGTGACATCATCCATATGTGTCAAGCCTACTCTCATGAATGACACCAGGGAAGGTTAGTTGGATCATGAGACATCCTCTAAAAAATAATGCTAGGTCATAAGGTTATCCCATGGCTTGGTAACTGTTTCCATCTTTGATGTCTAATCCCCAATCACTAACGGGAAACCACGGTGTGTAATCTATGATTAAATGAACTACAATGACTCTGATTTTTGAAATAACTATGATATGTAGCAAACCTCCCTAGGTCCAAAGATCCATATTAAATCTACATAAGGCCATCCAAATACATAAGTTCCTCAATCGCATGCAATGATATTGGTTATTTTCCATACCTTATTTCTCACATTGAGGATATAACATGTGGGATAAGGGAGTTGAAATAATAAAAATATTTTCATTATAATCCTCTGTGACAGCATGGTAAATAGAAATATGTAATCCTTGACCAGAGGAATAATTGATATGCCCCAAATATAATGGTAACCTCAAATTGTAAACCCCAACCAATGGAACTACAATGAATTTGATTCCTGCAATAACCAGGATCTGTAGGAAACCTCCCTGAGGCCTGAGATCTATATAAAATATCCATAGGAACATACTAATATGTATGTTCCACACTCATAACAATGAGACTGCTCCTTTTCCATCCCTTTTTTCTCACATCGATCATAGCTCACATGGGATTTGGGAGTTGAAATAATCATATCATTTTCATTATAATACTCTACAAAGGAAAGGGAAACCTGAGAGTGAAATCTCCAATAAACTGAACTACAATAACTCTAATTACTAATATAATCATGATACATTTGATGCCTATCCATGGCTCGAGCCCTATATCAAACATCCCAAGGACTATCACAGTACATGAGTCCCATTTCTGTACTCTGTGAGGTGGATCACCTGTTATCCCTTGTTTCTCACACCGATCGTAGCTCACATGGGCATGGGGAGTTTCATTGAACACCTCATTAACATCTTGAATCTCTACCATCTAGGGAAATATCAGTATATAATCCCTTATCAGAGGAATGATCTGAACACCACTCATATTAGAGAATCTACATTGAGTCTCATCCCAAGGGTGTGATTAAACTATGATTATTGTGATTCCTGCTATAATCAGGATATGTAGGATGCCTCTTCAAGGCTCGAGTTTAAATATTTTGTTGTCATAGTACGCAAAAATTTGTAAACTAAACATGATGTTAAACTTCATTGGATTAACGAACTACATGGTTTTTGATTCCTGTGATAACAAGGATACATAGGATTCCACATAATGGCCCAATTCACTCCTTAGAATATTAAATTTCCTCCCTATGTGGAAACATATTTTGAAGCATCTAGTTATATGGACTCTTCATATAAAGAATACAACCTTTAATCATAAATAGATGAAGAACCTATGATACGTACTAATGGATCCACTAATGAGATCTAACTTTCTTTTGTTCGTGAATGAGATTCCATTTATTTTATATAAAAATATAATTAACCAGTAATCACTTTGTTTGGGTAACCAGTCCATATCGAGATTAGGAAGAGGTTCATTAACATGTATTAAATATATAATAGAGTCCCATAGTAGGATAAAATTCCACCTCAAAAGGGCGTGATGAGCCCGAACTCCCATCCTCTCGACCATTGTGAGCCCCCAAATGTCGTTGGTTCTGAATCCCCAGTTAACTAACTACCTTCAGAAAGTAGGTCTATTCCTAATTATGGATATGGAAACCATTGGGAATTTATATTAATAATGATAGTGACATGATGTTTACGATCATGTATAGAATCAAACCCCCCACAATCCACCACCATTCCCGACCGAACCTGCCTTAGTGAGGGTTTCCATGTCACCTCTTGATCTAGTTGAAATGCTAAGAAAGTGAGACATGAATAAATCTTTTATTAATATTTTAAACCAATATGTTATCTCTCATTGAACAACTATGTGTCATCTCAATTATGGGATATATTGTACTCCTTCTAGACAGGGGAGTCTTTTATGAGGTGGTTATCATCTGGGTATTATAATTGATAGAAGATTTCATGTTTCTTCCTGCGTGTTTTGTCCACGTATCCCCTCTTCCATATCTTCCCCCCTCTCCTTCCCTACCCTCTCTTTATAGTTTTATATTTTTTCTTGTTTACCCCTATCATCCTCTATTTTGAATCCCTAGGGTTTTTTCTCAATGATGTATCTCATGGTGTTTCTGTTGATCACGACAAAGGTGGTTTGATGTTGAAATCCCCGACCTCTCTAACCCTTCTCTGACCTCACATTCCACAAAAAATATCCTTGTAGGACCTAGGGTGATGTTTTCATAGTGGTTTTGGGATTTTTAGTTCAGCGTTCGAAGGCTTTATAGTTGATCCTAAGTTGGTTATCTCATGACTCCGGTTTCTCCCCACCTTGTTTTCATCATTTGAATCCCTAGACCATTCATGTATTTACAATAACCTCATATACCTCTTCCCCTCTCCTGGTTTGATATTGTGTAGTGATTTCTTGAAGTTTTGGGATGTGGGTTTTAGTAGCCGATGGTTCTTCTTACGCGGCCTGAGTCGACATTCTTCTTTGATGGAGTTCTGTTTCTCTTCCTTCGAGGTGTCATTGACTTCATCTTTGGTTTTGTTTCTGATTTTCAGATTTATTCCCCCTTTTTGGGAAAATCTATGTTGGACTATTCTATGATTTGTTCAGTGATGGTTCTATATTACGTTTCTATTTTATCTTGGTTCTTGTTTTCTCTTTGTGGGGGTCGTCATTTTGATCACAATGGTGTTGTGTCACGGCTATGACTTTTGATGGCCTCTGACGTTGTTGTGTGGTGTTTTGGATTACAATGAGGAAAATGGTGATGATTGTTGATGGTGTTCTGGTTTGGTGTTTTGGAAATTGATGGTGATGATGTCAATGGTGATGATGAAAAAAAGATAGCGGTGTTTTCAATGGAAATGATGATAGTGGTGATGGATGGTGATGATGAAGGTTGATGATTGATGATATTTTTTTTGGTTGTAATTGGTTCACTGGGAAATGAAGATGATGTGGTGAGATGGTTTTTAGTGGCTTGGATGGGCTCCAACGTTCTCCATCATTGTGGTAGTTTAATGAAAATTCCAATAGTGGTGATGGATGGTGACGATGATAGGGTACTCCAGATGTTGGCGGTAGGTGATTTGACTTTGGTGGATGTGGATGAATCTGGTTCATGATCTTATAAGGCTTCATGAAATGTTTTGAATTTTGAACTATGTTTTTGTGTTCCTTTTGGTTTTTTTCCTATTCACCCTTATATTGGGTTTAGAAATTAAAATTAAAATGGAATTTTAGGTAAGTTTACAGGAATATTTCCAAATATACTCACACATGACATATTTTCGGCCATAAACAGTGCTAGATTTTGTTTAGTATTTTTTTATTAAATTTTTTTGATATTAATTTTTTTATTACTCTAATTTCTAATTATATTAGAAGTAAAAAATATGAGACTATGGTTTCTCATTCACAACAGAGTCGAGTTGAGAGCGAAGTAGAATCCACTTATGAGTCATGTTTTGATGAGGTGGCTTTGATACGAGAGACTACTCATGGTTTCAAGGAAGGTCAGGTGACTGATATTGTTTCAAAAATGAAACCTACAAGTTATTATGGTACATATTTGATGTCATTTCTCATATTGAAGAAATATCTTACAAATTAATTGATGTGGACCATTGCATAGTATGGGGAGAGGTTGAGATATCAGGATGCGATGATATAACAGATATATAGAGAGAGGGAGGATTGTGAGTAGTATATTCAGAGAGATGAATAGATATTGGAATATATGTGATCACTTATAAATGGTGTTGGTATATATTTTCATCCATGAGACCCTTCATGTGAACTGCCACCACATAATATCAGATGATTCTCAATTTCTTTTATGACTGTTATGTATTTTTGGGTTACATATTATGTGTGAAATAATATAAAAATATAATGGTTTTTTATATTATATTTTGTTTTTTTAATTTTTTTTAAAAAAATAAATAATTTTGTTGTAATTTCGTTATTTTCTTAAAAAATTAAAATTTTTAATAGATTACTATGTCCATCACAATTATGTTTTTAGAAATTTTATCGGACATATTTACGATGGATTAGTAGCTTGTCAGAAATATTTTTAAATTCCGATGGGCCATCATTATTGATTATTTAAATAATTTTAATGAAATTATTTTTCAATGGATGTTTCATCCATCACAACTCGTTATTTTTTTTGATAAATCATTATGAAAAACCATAATTGCATCAGTATTTTGTACTATTAGACAATAGTAATGGATTACTATCACATTAGTGATAGGAATCCATCACTAATATCCCATCGCAAAATATTAATACTTTAGTAGTGTTAGTAGCCCCCCACCCCCCTCATTTATATTACTCTATGAAAGTCATTTATGATATTATTAGAAAATAAATGGATGAGGAATATGAATAGGAAAGGGTTAAAAATGTTATTCTCCAACCATTGGAGGATCCCAAGTATGAGAGGTTTCCTCTGGGCCTTAGTGAAGATCATGTTGACTAGTTCGACATTCAAGATGGGTATATTTATTCAAAAATTAATCCTAAATACATTGTATATAAAAAATAACTATCAATCCAATATTTTTTGTTCTAAAATATTTATGATAATTTATGATCTAACCTAAAGTTGTACATTGAATATTTATCATGAAAATATAGTGTATGATATATTCTGATGAAAAATTATAATATGTTATATGATGATGATCATGAACCTCAGTAGAAAGACAATACATAGAGAATAGGTTGTTATCTATATAGAAAAGAATTACATAAGAATATGGGGGCTATAGGAAAAATCAAGAAATGAAATCTTGTTAATATTTTCTCACTTAGTGTTATCTATGTTTTTTTATTTCTTGACAAGGGCAGTGTTTCTATTTCTAACACCATATTCTTCTTATTTTCCAATATTTTAATTTCTTCTTATAAATGTTTTAGGACCTTTGGTCTCTATCATTGGACTATTTTGAATTATTAATTGTTAATTATTTTTTGGAAACTATCATAATGTCTGTATTCATTGGAGTGACCATACATTAATTTAATGGAGGGTTTCATCCATTTTCTTATGGAAGGTTATTAAAAAAACCATACAATATTTTGAATTCATTTGAGATTATGGAAAATGTTTTTAGTCTTAAAGTTGAAAATTCTTCAATCTCTAATGGATTCACTAATATGTTTATTAGGAGTTATAGGACCCCATTTTTCATGATGTTGAGAGACTTTTTATTGATTTATTCTAGATAGGATTCCTCCATAGGGGAGTCAATGAATTTTTTTAACACTCATTCATAAGGTTGAGAATGAAAGTCAGATACAAATATTTAGTCCTATATACCTTTCTAATATGATATGTAAAATTATCATCAAATTCAATGTTAGGAGGTATTCATTGATTACAAATATAATTATATCCCCCCACTAATTTGGTTTCATTAAGGGAAAAAGGATAATTCAATAATTCATCATTACAAAATGTCAATGTGTTAACCTTCACATGAAGTCTAATTGAGAAGGTAATTTTTATTTGAATGTGGAAGTGAGAATTGATTTTGATACCATCAATTGGGAATTTATTTTTAAGGTCCTAAAATATTTTGTCTTCTCTGGTAACTTCATTAACAATTTGGGCCTGATTTTTCCTCCATAGATTTATGTATTGATCAATAGTACCCCAGAGGGTTATTTTATGTTCTCTAGAGGGGTGATATAGAGAGACCACATTTATACATTTAGTTTTAGTATTATTAAAGATAACATCATTATATATATCATTAAACGAGTTTATTAAAATAAATTCAATGTGATTCAAGTGGTTTGAGTTTTGGAAATTCCCTCTCATATCTTTTATGTTGATGATATTATATGATTTTTTTAAGGGGACAATGGGAATATTGAAGTGATAAAGGACCTATTTAGGAACTATGATGAGGTCTTATGATAAGCTATCATATGGAATAATTCCAATTTGTATTTTGGGGAGAATGTTTCTGGTGCTTGGAAGTTATTTTTCATTGATATGATTGACATTATGATGGACATTATTCCATTAATTTACCTTAAATAACATATGTTCTTGGATAAAACTATGTTTGGTCACTTATATGATATTTTATTCTCTATCAAGGATCAACTATCTATTATTAAAGTAAATATATCTCTATGACCAGAAGATTTCATTTGGTTAAGCCAATTATTATCTCTAAATTGAACTATTCATTCATGGTTTTTAAATTTCCCCTAGATCTCATTAAAAGGATGAATCAATATATAAAGAATTTTTTTAGAGTGGAAAAATATATGATAATAATTTTATGAATTTCTAATGGAAGGATATTTTAATGAATTCGCACACAGGTGGTTTGGTTATCTAGATTTTGGGCAACTTAAACTTCTCTCTACCGTCCTAATTTATGTGGAAGATACTTGGGAATAAATCCGGTTGAATTGGATTCATTAAAAAGTTATTCTTGAAAAGGGAAAAGGATATAAATTTTCATTATATGGACACTACATTATATCCATCTCAAATGGAATATTATGGTGATATTAAGATGCATTCTAGATGGTGTGCTTCAGGGATTCTAATATAAAATTTTGGAATGACAATTGGATTTTCCTTCCTATATATAACCTAGTTAATGATAATTATGATATATATGATATGGATATTTCAAATAAGGATAAAGTGGAATAAAACCCAAAAAACGACCTCCTTTTATAATGAAGAAAATTAATAACCATTCTTTCATATCATCATAGGACAAGTTAATTTTGGAACTGGCTAAAGATTGGATGATTTTAAGAAAACTTCACTATCACTTCTATATATCAAAATAGCCTAGAGGTGGGGATAGCTCAAAAATTATCATAAAACTTATATTCGGAATGGATATACACCATTGGAGAATCCTCAACAAAAATATTCCTATTGATTATAGATTGGAGTTTTGTGGATTACATTCTTACTCTTTTTTTATATAAAAGTCACATGCTTATGAGGATGAACATTTATGGGTATGTTATATATATACTACAGTTATGGGGAAAATTGTTGCAGAACTATTGGAGGTATGGTGTTCAAATGATGCTGATATTGTAGACTTTTTATAGTTTGCATATATGGTTTAGTTTTCACCACAAAGGAAGGGACTGCTCCCTGTTGATATTGTGGAAGCTTGCTGGTATATTTGGAGAAGAAGATTTGATATAATATTTCAGGTAATTTTGTTAATTTATGGACATTATACTGAATTAACTAACACCTATGATGGATTATGCAACTATGGAGATTGGATTAGTTGATAACTCTACCAATGACTCCATTTTTTTAAAAAAACTTCTTGGGATTTTTTGGAATTACAGGAAACCTAGGGGTTCTATCATCATCACATGGAGACCACCATATCTTGGTTGGGATAATATGGAAATTGGTGGGGAATTAAAATTGAAATATAGGAAAGTGGGATGTGGATCAGTCTTCATATATCACTGAGGAGATGTCATTATAGGTTTCATTGAAAATTTCATACATACTTTTACTCAGGAATTTAAAATGCATAGGATGATTTGAGAATTCAAGATTCTATAGAGGATAGAGAAATCATTGGATAGTGTGTGATTATACTTTCATTTTTCAAGCCATAAAGAAAAGTGAAAATAATATTTCATGGGACATGTTGACATGGTATGTTGGATACATTCAAGATCTTTACTCAACCAACTTTGTGGTCTCACAAACTTTCAGGGAAATAAAGGGATTTTAAGTAATTATTTTGTTTGGTTGCATGATGTGTCATGGTACATGCATTACATGGTAGAGAAAGATAAATTTTTAAGAAACACCTAATACATTTTTAATTTTCTACTTTTATTTGATTTAGCTATGGTGTTTTGCTCATGATTTACTTTCACGACTATTAATTATTAACTATATTATTAATTATTGGCTATTTTTAATTTCCAATTATTGTATTAATATTTTTAATTAATTGAATTTTTTTTATTAATTATCTTAATTAATTATATTTTTATTTATTAATTATATAAATTAATTTAGCATGTATTAGTATTTATATTAATTATATTATTAATTATTAAATTTAGTGAGAAAAATATTATTTATTAATTATTAAAAACATAATAATTATTAATTATTAATTATTTTAATTATTTTATTAATTATATTATATTATATAATTAGTTGTTAATTATATTAATTATGTAACATCCTGACCCCGGATGCCACTATTCAGTTCCCGGAGCCAATGGGTCACATGGACTTAAGAACATCTATGTGAATACCAGAAGCTTTCGAGTAGCAATGAGGGCCTAGGGTTTGTTTGGGGGGAGACTATTCCCTCATTATTAGAGTTTAGCACAATGGAAATATAAAAACATGAAATCAGTGAATGAATATGTAAACAGACACTATAAACATTGGACCAGTAAGTATTGTAGCTGAAGTATTATATCAATGAATAAAAATTCAAGCTACTGATGATAATACTCATAAACCAAAAACTGAATCATATACAATGTGATGATGATACATGTCATGTATCTAGAAAACTATAAATATCAAAATTTAATACATGTATCAAAATACCAAAAAGTTCAAAAAGGAACTATCCCAGCTAGCATCATGTGCCTCATCTCAGTCTCATTCTCTCATATTCCAAATAATAGGAAAATTAAAGCATCAGACTATGTGAGATTTCCCCAATACTTAGATTCATCTAAATTGTTTTTACGGGTACCCAATGGTATCCCAAATATGGTGTGATATAACACTCTTTAGGCCACCATCAATGGAGTCTATAATAAATCAAGGGGATATAAAAAATCTAATGTAGTGTGAAGTATATGAATGATATAACAATAGTACTTTAGTAATGTGATAAAGTAAAATGGTATTGTCAATCATACCAAGGCTCTATACAAACAATGGTCAATATCCTATAACAAGGAATGTTTGTAAAAAAAATAAAATTCATCAAATCTAGTTTAAAAGCTAAAATATGACACCACCACCATGAATATCTGTAACACATGCCGAAAGATCCCCCATGGCCACATCGTACATCCATGAAGACATTTACCAAAACCAGTACATATAATGAACTCATCCACAATTTTTATACCATGTAATCATATGTTTCATACCCCGTAGTGTCATATCCCAGGAAAAATTACCAATATATCCTCATCGAGTCCTAGGATCTGCTTGATGGAAACATGAGTAGATTTGTGCAGGGTCAAAGGAGCATGTCAATAGACCATGTCCAATGTGATCCCAAGAAATCCATATCCAAGAGGTATCAAGGAAAAAAGAATTAAATGAAATCAAGACCCAAAGAGAAATCTCATATTAGGAATCTACTACCACTATCAATATTCATGAGGTAAACATATATGGAATCTAGTGGAATACATTCCAAGGTATACAAACAAGGGAATCCACTATCATTCAATTCAACACATTAATTTATCAATTCATATTCTTTAACATTCTATGAGTTCATCTAACTCTTATAAAAATTCAAAATTAACAGTTAAACAATTCTTATCTTGTATAACATGGAAAATGATTCAAACCATCTCCTAATCATCTCAAACAATTCAATTAAAATCACTGGGGGCTTAATTTAACTAGGTAAGAACACACACACCATGTGGGTGGTATAAAAAAATGGAAATATAAATTGGAACCCCCCATGTGTAGCCTCGGTTGGTCAAAAGACCACTAATAAACTCAAAAAAAACTAGTGGGTATCCCTAACAAGTTCTATCTAACTAATTCAATTATTCAATTAAATTATAGGGAACCTCCTAAAGGTATGGCATGAAATATAATGACAACTAGCTTAATAAATCACCAAACCATGCGGTAATGGTATAGGACACCTACCATTGGTTAGTAGTAGAGTACTCATCTAGTATCATCTTATTATTTGATTCAAAAATGAGGAATATATGAAAATAATGAAAATGGAGCATATTATCTTGAACTGAAATAACTTTTTTGATAACAAGATGAATGAATAATGGAACAAGATGATCAAATAACATATCGGGACAGATCCAATGAGACAAATGACTCTTGATTCTAAGTCAGGATGGAGGAACCACAAAAAATCCTAAGATTTCGCATTCAAGAGGAGCTCCCATGGTGAGGGTTCTATTCAAAAAAGGTTGAAGAAAATGGATTTCAGTCTATAAAAATTTTAGGGGGAAAGTTTATTTTGACTCAAAATACTAGGTTGCATGGTTTTGTTAGAGGGTTTAATGAAACTATTCACCAATCATGTACCCTTCATGGATTCAAGGGAAACCTTGAACGGTCAGTGTGCACAGCTTTACAAACCATGTGAAAACTATGAAAAACACCTATGCCAAAAATTTCAAGTGCTTTGAACATGTGTGAGCCTCAGTTAGAATGGTGTCCTCAAACTGTGTGACCTCTAGCACCCCACTATCAATCCTTGTATAGTTATGGGTAAACATGTAGCCCATCTTTCATGGTTTTTCCTAACAGTGTAGAAAGTCTATTTTTTTAGAAAAAATTAGGATTCGGGCTCTGAACAAGCCTTAAAAACCCTTGATACTCTAATGATCACATTAGATACTCAAATCCATAAATGTCACTCACTAATAGCCTCCTAATCTAATTGTACCTGAGTCCTCCTACTTAGAGAATCAACTGCATCATTTCCCTTTATAGGAATATATACAAGATCGAAGTCTAATGATTATAGGTACTCAATCTACCTCCATTTCCTTAGATTTAGATCACACTTTGCAACTATATACTTGATACTTTTATTGGACACCAAAAAATGCTTCCATATTAAATAGTGTCTCTAAAAGTACAATTCATGAACAACCATAGCTAACTCAACATTGATCATCAGTCAATTCATTTCATGTGGACTCATCTTTTGAGACCCATATTCCAGGAATTTATCCCCCTTCATCTGATATACTCCTATCTCGATAATTGATTACTCATAACACACAGTGTAGCTCACTTATGTCTCTAGTAGGATCGGTACTGGGACCAAAGATAATATCCATTTTAACTCTTGAAGGTCTATCTCACATGTATCTGGCCATAAAAACTTCAATCCCTTATTATTCAATCCCATAAATGGTGCTACTAAGAGTTATAATTTCTGTTTGAAGCACTGATAATATCTGGCTAGCCCTAAGAAAATCCATATGAAAAAATATTATTGGGTTTCTCCTATGAAACTATAGCTCTCACCTTCATTTGATCTACTGATTCACCTATCTCTAAGAAAATAAAATCTAATATGTGAATCATATCCATCCAGAAGTGGAAAATAGTGATATTATATTATAACTAATTCTCTCTTAGTGTATCCAAAATAATCTCAAGATGTTTATCATGGTCGTGTCTATTATGACAATACACCAAGATATCATCCATGAACACCGCCACAAATGAATCTAGATAAAAATGGGAAAATTAGTTCTTCAACACTATGAAACTACAAGCATGTTTGTGAGACCTAATTGCATAACCAGGTACTTATATAGAACATACATTATATGAAAAACTATATGAGGTATGTCTGTAGGTTGAAAATGAATCTGTTGATATCTCGAACTTAGATAAATTTTCAAGAACATCTGAGCTCCTCGAAACTGATAAAAAAGTTTATATATCCATTAAAAGGGATACTGGATCCTAAAAGTCAACTAGCTCAATTTCCTCTAATCCACACAGAGACTAAGGCAACCATCTTCCTTTTTTTTAATGGACTGGATAAACCCATAGATAAGTACATGGTCATATAAACCACTTTTCATACAAATCATCTAACATCTTCATGAGCTTATACAATTTTGGATTAGCCATGCTATAAGGAGGAACAAATACCGTTGCAACTCCCATCACAAAATTAATGGAGAACTCAACCTCTCTCTTAGGGGTAAAACCATAATTTTTTTTTGGGAAAAAATCCCTAAATTGATAAAGCACTGGAGGAAAATACACCTGACAAGCTCCCTAATCATCCAGATATAAACTAGCAATATGGCCTATCATCCCACCCAACCTATTATTATTTGTTATAGATCAGTGTACCTTGATATCCCATTAACCATTATGAATAAAAACCCACCCTCTGGAGTATGACTTCAAACACTTTTATCTTGAGGAAAAAATATCCCACAGGAGGTGACACCTGCCAATATTAAGAGGGAACTCCCTTCACCGATGTACATCCTCTGTTCAGATCCCCAATGGAGGATCCAATGTCAAAATTCCATTATAGAATTATATAACGAGCCCAAGGCTCTTCACCACAAGTGCGGATATGAAACTACGTGATGTAACTTTATCAAACAGAGAAGATACTAGATTATAGGCTACTAAGATTGTACCTATCACTATAGATTTATTGGTTCCCTTATCCTTAGGCGTAGGATGTACAAAATATCTATGCCTTGAACTGCGACCCTGTGACACAAACTCACTACCTAAAGTAGGCCTACTCTGTTGTCTATGTATAACTGGTTTCTGGATTCATCATCCATGACCACAAAATTAGCCTAATCGATCGGTACTGCTCCATCTCCCATCCTAACACAGAGGTATGAAACATGATCCCAAACCTAAAGTCCATGTTGACCCCCTTACACTTACTGTTGGAGGTAAGGTCCTACAAAAACATTGAATGTGGCCCATCCTGCTACATGATCAGCACTCTATTGGGTCTTGATAACACTAGTTCCTCCCATTTCCATATCTTCCACACTAATGATAGAAAACAACACCAGCAGCACTAACATCCTTGATGGTACTCATCTCACAAGAAGCCTCAAAATGTCCCTTCCTGCACTGGAAGCTAAACTGTTATGCTGAGAGACTACATTTCTCTACACTTCACTACCGGTTTCCCTTATGTTAAACTATATAATCAGCTTCAGATTCACTATATAGATGATTTAGGTCCACCTAAACACGTTGAATTACAATCAAATGGCATGCCTGATACCTTCCTCAAAGTGCATCACCATCAAGGCCTCATCTAAAATATATTTTTCTATAAAATATTACATCTCTTTATATCATTATGAATACTCCATAACTATAATTTCACCCCGCTCCATACACATGATCTCATTAGCTCTCTCTTCTCTTAGAGTCTTGGGGTAAAAGTAGTCATGAAACCCTGTTTTTAAATAACAACAAACCATATCTCATAGCCTTTCAGCCTATTTCAAAACAACTCACCACCACTTTTCTTCTCCTAGAAGCATGTATGACATGAGCTTTACTCTCCACTTAGTATGGGTATCCATGATCTATAATATTGATAATGTAGTCTCAAGACATATATCAACAGCCTATAGACCATCATCCCATGAAATCAAGGGAGGATGCTTCTACGATAACACATTCTTGAAATCTTTCATAGATGAGGAAAATTGTGGTTCTCCATAAAAAGATTACATGTAGCTTAAAAATCTCTCATAGAACTATACCTGAACACCTATGTGTAGAAAAATAGTTGTTGTCATAGTTGGAACTATTGGAGGATCCATTGGTAGCCTATGGAAAACTGCCACTGGAGCATGGTCTTTTCTGCCATCTTGTCATACGACTAGAGGTCATCATGGTTGAATGTATTTACAATTCCAAATACACAACTAGAAATTTTTTTGATAAGAATAAGTTAACAATTAAAAGTGTATTATTGGTCAAAACTATACTATAAACATGTGAAACCCCTCTACCTACTTCTAAATCTAGAGCATGGTTAAATAAACATTTGTAACCACTACTAAAGACACTGCCTAATGCCTACTCTAAATCTTAGTCATGCTCAAGTTCTCTATTTCACAATTATAGTTTCCATTTGATCCCATAATCATTTAAAAATTATATTTAAATGGTTGAACCAAATGCGGTGTCAATTACAATCCATAAGGGCCCATAAACCACATGAACTGAAATATGTCATCCACTTAATTCATATCATATAATTTTTCATTCCATGCAACTGATGGTCCCTGAGTCAACATGCCACAATTGGATTCTTAGTGAGTTTTTTGTAGCCTAATGAAAACACTATTCTTAGAATATAGTAGGATCTAAAAGTACCAACCATTTCTATTAATTCCCTACAAAAATCATTTATCAAATAGTAAGTATATCACATAAGGCACATATCACAATGTCTTATTGTCATGTAGATCATCCTATATGTCATGTCATAAATCATGGTATGTGAATCCTGAAAATGTTCTTAAAAATGTTGAATAGTATTTATACCCTCATCTCATAAAGAATTGATAAAAAATCCTAAATCATATAAATGATAATATCAAAATTCAAGTGAATCTCCCAACAGTGAAATCCAAACCAACTGTAATAGGAAAAATCTAGAAAACAACAACTTCCATTCCAGGAAAATTTGATTTTTCTGTATGTGGGTTAGTTACTCCTATGAATAGATCATTAACAAGATCTAATACCTACCTAGTACTTATTTATTTTCTCAAAATATTAAATCATGAAATAAAATCCATTCATACCACCTTTAAATTCCCCAACCTAGATTCAACTTTGGTACCCCAATCTGATGGGTCACATGGCCTCAAGCATATCTCCACAAATTTCAGAGGTTACCAACTAATAGTGACGGCCTGTGGTGTTCTTGAGGGGATAATTTGTCCTCATTAACATGGAATAGTGAAATATAAATTCAATAATATGTAAGTATGGGAATTATATTTAAACAGACACTATAAACACTAGACCAATAACCCATTGTAGTATAAGTACCATAGAAATGAATAACAACTCAAGAAACTGATGACAATACTCAAAAGATGGAAACTGAGTCATATAAAAAATGATTATAAAAAATTTCACGTCTCTCGATAACTAGAAATAGGTATAAAAGAATCCAAATACAATACATGTATCAAAATACCAAAAAGATCAAAAAGGATTTGTCCCATATGGCATCATGATCCTCATCTCAATCCTACGATCCCCTACTCGTAAGAATTAAACAATTAAATAATTGAACTGGGGGTTCTTTCCATGATCCCTAACTTCATCCATATAGTCTGTTTGGTTAAGAAATGGTAGCCTAAATTGGGTGTGAGATAAAACTAAGTAGGCCACAACCAACAGTGTCAATAACAAATCAATGTTGTTTAAACAATCTAAATCAAAGTGATGTATATAACAGATATGACATTTGTACTGAATAAAGGTGAGAAAGTAAAACAGTACTATCTACCCTACTAGGGATTCGTGAAAACAATAGTGAAGATCCTATAATAAGGCAGCTATATATAGAAAATAAACAAATCTCCCTATATATCCTAACAACAAAAATATGATACAGGAACTAGGGATACATGTAAAACATGCCAAAAGATCCACCATGGACACTCTATACATCCATGGAGACATTTAACACGAGAAGACTATATTATATAGTCATAAATAATGTTTTTCCATGTTATAACAAGTTTCATACCCCATAGAGTCATATCCATGGCATAGAAGACCAAGTCACCCTCATCGAGTCTTATGAGTATCTTGATGGAAACATAGATAGAATTGGGCGGGGTGTAAGGATATTTTTAACATACCATCTCCAATTCAGTCCCAAGCATCCAAATCCAAGGGCATAAAGTTCCAAGGCATCCCATGGAATCAATTACCATGGAGAAATATCATTAAATTCATCTGCTACCGCTATCAAGATCCGTGGTAGAAACACCCATGAAATCTAATGAAACCAAGATCCAATGTATACCATCAAAGGAATCCACGACCATTAAATTCATCAAATTAATTTTTCAATTCACATTCTATAATATTTCATGAGTTTATGAAACTCATATAAAAATACACATTTAATAGAAAAACAATTTGTATCGGGTATAACATGGTAATTGAGTCAAACCATCTCATAATCATCTAAAATATTTCAATTCAAATAAATGAGGGATTCTTCTAACTTGGAAAGATCACACACAAACCATGGGTGGTTTAAAGAAATGAAAAATTCAATGGGAACACCCTATGGCTTTGAAATTTACAAACCGCCTACCATAGGTCTGTAGAAGATTTATCATAATGTATCAACATGTGATTCAATCCAAATCAGAAGAACAATGAAGAATGGATGAAAAGACTAAAAATATGAAATATTAAATTTCACCTAAATAAATCTTTCTATACCAATATGAACAAATAATGAGATAATATAATCAAAAAACATATCAACATGGATCCAATGAGACCAACGACTCTCTATTTTGGGTCTTGATGGAGAAAACACAACAAATCTAAGGATTTTTCTTTCAAGAGGATCTCCCAAGGTGAGGGTTTTTCCTCATATGAATGAATAAATTGGGTTCTATATTATAAAACATTTTAAGTTAAAAGCGGTCATTTTTCATAAAAATACAAGGTTATAGGGTTTGGAATCATGATTTTTTTAAACCGTGCACCAACCATGCGACCTTTACTTCTTCAAAGGGCTCCTCGCATGGTTAGTGTGTATGGTTTTCCTAAAAATGAAAAAACATTGAAAAACACCACTCCTAAAAATTACAGGTTCCTCGAATGGGAGTATGCCTCTGATGGAATGGTTTCCTCATATCATGTGACCTATAGAACCCCACTTTCATGCCTCGCACGGTTAGGGGTAACCGTGTGACCCGTCCCACACAGTTTCTCCTAAACATGTACCCTGTATATTTTTTTCAAAAAATTGGGCTCTAGGATGAAAATAAGCCCTATACACCCCCTGATTCACCCATTATCATATTGGTTACTCACATTATGCCATAAAAATCCATTTATAGAGAAAACAGATGCTTTGTACCTTATAGGAAAACCAATGATCTTACAAATTAAATGAATTATATTTTATAAGTTATGTTTAATCGTTATATAGGATTACAAACCGAAAACAGCTCACACAACTAAGTACCTCATTGGTTCAATCATCAAATCATCTCATCAAAAATGAAAATCACTCATTTGAACTATTTTATTTCATTTTTCCTGGTTGAAAGACCCATATTTAAAAGCTCTAGAGAACGATGATTATGGATCAAAAGTCCTGGATGGTGACCACCACAAATATGAAACATTGGAACCTTATACATTCATTGTATCCATCTAGAACCACAAACTCATAGCATTAATTTCCCTCCACGGTCACTTCAGTGGGTTTCCGCCTTATATGTGCGGCCAAAACCCATGCTGCATTTTCTTTAGTATTCCCCCAAATCCCCTTTCATTTTCACTAAAATTCTCCCTTACCCAACATTATGTCACCATATTCATCAATGTATACCTAGGTATGCATCTCTTTTTGAATCATCATCTTCGTCATTAGAAATAAATGGCCCAGAAATCCCCCCAATGGAGGTATTAATTATCATAATTTATTAATTATATATTAGTAACTATTAAATTAATTTCTAATTATCTAATCATGTTTTGTTTAGTCCCTTTATTTGGGAAAGAAAATTTTTTAATTGGGTTGAGGGGGAACCCTTAGAAGACCCAAAAACCCAATGATACAAATACCTTAAATACATTCCTAAAATCCCATTAGCTCAAAGGCTGATTTTTTATTCATCACTCGTCACCAGACAATTTCCACCCTTCTGGAATTGTAGTTCCGGATGTATGTGTCATATCCCATTTTTACACCGTATCACGCTATAAATTCACATCTTCAGAAAAACAGCACCCAAAATCCATGCCCACAACATCGTGTTGTGTTGTGACCTGTCCTCCTACATTGTGGTTGTTTTCATGCACCGTGGCCATCGTCCTTGGGTAGTGGATTCATATGAAAATACCTTCAAATTAGGGACCTCGAGGGTTTTATAATTATATTTATAAATTATTAATTAAATTATTAACTATTATTTAATTAATTAACCATTTAATATTAGTTATATATTATTATTAATAATATATTAAAATTAAAATGATTCTAAAAGAGGAAACTATATCCCATATTGAAATTTCTTATAGGATGTTGATCCCCACTCCCTTATAAATGAGATACCATAGTGAGATTTTTAGTTATATTTTATTATTATTTTAATTAGGTAATTTAAAATAAAATAATAATATTTTAAATAATATCTAAAATATAATTATATATATAAAACAAAATATTTTAAAAATAATAATAAATAGGCTTATGTGAACATTGTTTATGTAATCTATTTCAACTATTGGTGGGACAGTACAATGGATTCATTAAAATAAAATTATAACTTTTATCAACTCTATTAATATGTAGTGATAAATATTCACATTTATTGTTGCTAAAAATGAGCGGTGATAAAATTCAACATTTATCAGTGATTTATTTATAGTTGATAAAAGTTTTCCATTATGAGTTCTTGTTTTAGAATTCATAAATTTTAACATTTGTCGGTTCTAATCCTATCACTGATAAAATATTTATCTTATAAAATATTAAATTCAATAGTATATGCAATATATATATATATATACACAAACACTTCTTTTCAATTTTATAAATCACATTGATCAGGTATATATATATATTTATGTACACATATACATAAACATAATCATATAGATTTGGGTTAAGATAATAATATATATGTGTTATATATATATAGTTATAATACATATAATTATCAATATCAATTTATATTGCAATGAAAATAGTGTCTTTAATATAATTCAAAGAATTTAAACATATAAATTTAAATATAATAAATTAATTACATGGAAATATTCGTATTTAAATATTATTATTATTATATATATTCCATTATTTACAATAAAAAAACAAATGCTAGTCAAATGTAATTAATGAAATTTTATATGAAAAATATGTGTGTGTGAATTTTAATAAAAAAATATAAATTTATTGTAGTATATATATATTTTTTCAAAATAGTTTTAATATATAATAAAAATAATATAAATTTTTTAAATACAATTGATAGGTAAATTTAATCATTAAAATATATTGAAAATATTTTGTATTTAAATATAATACAGTCATAATATTTATAAACATTACTGTATGTTTTTGTTTAGTGTAAAATATTTATTTATTTATATAATATATATTAGTTAGATAAGATTACAAATAGCCAAAAATGTTAACTAATACAATTTATAATTACTAATGTTTTTATATATAATAGTACTGTAGCAAAGGTATTCAATGAACTGAACGATCCATGGCCTAAATTCCAAAATCTACAGCACAAAATCTCAAACAACATCAGATACTCACGGGTGAAATTGTGGGATTATACGACTGACTTGAAGCAAGATGAAGATATCACTGGGTGGGAGGCCTCGAATGAGGTATGTGTACACATTCACCTATCAACCGGATTTCTATCCTCATAAATTTATAATATGGGATAGAGGGGTGTCCTTCCACATGACTATCTACATAGTTAGACCAGTATGAAAATACGACACAATAGGTAAGCAATGTGGTAGGGCATCATGTAGGCATCTTCGGATGGGTGGCTCAAAAGGGAGATTGGTTTGTTGACCAATATCATCTGTCTCACATTCCACATGGATTTAAAATGTGGTATAGAGGGGTTTCTATTTCATGGTAAATTATATAGAAGCTCCATGAAACTATTTTTGGTGGGGGATGCAATATTCATACTATTAACATGTTTTTATTACTACTTATAAGGGAGGTTAAGACTAATAACATGAAATGATTCATACTATTAATTTATGACATTTGATCATCTCCTTTAGTTTAATTTTCTCTACATTCAGTAGTGTCTTTACACCATCAAGATCATGTGACTTCAGGCCATTAAACCTGTAATAAAATAGGCCCAGTGGGTTCTTAACATTCCTTGTGATGATATATGAATCTTGAACCCCTGGGTGCCAACGTATAGTGTTGTATGTGGTTTTTAATCCCATCTACCTATAATTTAACATCATTTCCCTCCATATTTTCATGAGAATAGATAGAGGTGCTACCAGGCCTTAGGTGACATCCTCAGAATAGAAAAAGGTGAAAATAAATTCCAATGGCCTCAAGAACATTTGGGGGATGATTCCCCCTATGGAAGATAAAACATTGAAACTCCATCAACAATACCAAACCAAACATCTATATTATTAATGATTACAAAAATAAAACTAAAAAATGTAACCAAACAAATAAACCATATTAAAGTACAAGTGTTAACCAGAATACATACTTAAAGATATCAAAAATACCACAAAACTCAAACTCTTATGTGACATAAACCAGAAACACCCAACCCATTCCACGCTCAAAGTCTACATTCCATACCCATGGTATCAAGAAGCATCACTAAATAACTGAGATACATTTACTTTACCTATTTATTAATAGATAAAATATATATAAATGCACAGCAATGCCTAATAAGGGGAGAGTATAAAATTATTAGGATTTCACCAAAGAATTCCCAACTCATGCCACTAGGGAAAAACTTGGTATCATAATTTATAAAATAGTTTTAAGATGTGAATGTTTTTATAAAAAATACAAAAAAAATCTTTGTAAAGAAATAAAAAATGCATAAAACATTTTTATAATCATTTGGAAAACACATAACCAGGTCTCCATAGACAACATGCATGACTAGGTGATAGTTACATAAAAATAAGTGGACTCTCATCAATCCAACACGTTTTTATAAGGTGACCAATACCAGGTTCCCCAATAAAACATAACACTTCCACACGGTCATGTATAATGAAATGAACTCATGTCAACCATGACAAAATCTATGACAAACCATTATAAAAACCTTTCCTTTTATGAATAATTTAAACAAATAATTTCCTTGTATCAGAACAAAACCATAATTTTAAAAAGAAAATTTTAAAATTTTAAAATAAACTGGATTTTTGAAATCTATCTAACTTTCTAAAAAACACTCCAAATCCAAAAAAAATCAGGATTTCCACCAAAGTTCGCACAAGGATTTCGAGAAAATTTCAATCAAAACATTTTATTAAAACTAATTATTCAAGTTCTAAATGATGTGGAGATATGATATAATCCACCAACATCTCAATGTTTGAAACCATAAAGAATAATACTATAAAAATTCAAGATCTAATCAAAACCAATGTTTTATTCACCAGATCAAACAGGATTCCATCATAAAACCATTCATAACAAATAGATATATCCATAACAGACTACATCTATGGTTTGAGAGTGAGATATAAGAACCTTGATCTAATAATAATGAGGAATAATGGGTACTTACCGATGAATCTGGGCCTCAAATACAATTTTATTCACCTAAGGATCCCTACCAGATTGATGGGGAAAATCTATCATGCATTGGGAGAAAAAAAATTGGTTATGGTGGGATTAGGGGAAAATGAGGGATTAAGGGATTAATTTGGATTAGAACTACAATTTAAGGAGGAAAAACTCTATACTACAAGGTTAGGATAGATTGTTAGGAAAATGATTCACCAACTATGTGGTGCTACTATCTTAAGCCAACCCATCACTGGGTTTACTCACAAAGTATGAAAAACAATGCACCAAATATGTTTCTCCAAATATTTCATGAATCATGGTTTCTCCTAGGAACTCAAATGGTTTAGTCAAACCATGCACCAACCTTGTACCTTCCAATTCCAATTATCTTCCCTTCCACGGTTTCTATGATATGGTTCATTGTTTTTACTGCACGTTCACAACTAGTGAACCTCAAAAAATTCTTCCAAAACATTATAAAACCCATAGATACCTCCCTAAATCTAACCCAATAAATATATAGCCTCCAAATAAATGAATAAATAATCATTTATCTAAAACTATAGGTGATATATTCTTTCCACCATTGGTCTTTCCAATCCCCAAAATTTTAAATCCCTGTTATCTGAGAAGAGTTTCTGTCATTGCACTAGTATTTCTTTCTCACGCTCCCAAGTTTCATCCTGAATCTTACCATGTATATATTGATTCTTTTCCCACACAAGATATTATATATTATATCCAAAATCAATACGGGTACATGAATAAATATAGCATCTGGATAGAGGTTAATGTGATCCCATCAAATCACATGATCATGATCAGGTTGGAAATTCATCAACTAACATACCTGAAACACATTATGAGCTAAACTAAACCATTATGGGAAATACAATCGATATTCTACCTCACCCACTTGTTCAATTATCTCAAAAGGTAATATATATCGATGAGATAACTTTCCCTATAAAAAAATGATGTTTCCCAAGACTTGTTAATATTATCAAAAACACATGATCACTAAAATTGAATGAAAAAGGTCACCTAAAATGATTTGAATAAAATTTCTGACAAATCTAAGTTGTCTCCATAATTTATCTGATCAACTAAATCTTATTTTTTTTATCATGCAAAATGATGGGTATGATTAGTGAAGCGTCATCTATTTCAACCTAAAATGTGGTTAGTAACAACGATTCCTATAAGATAACTCAAAAGGATCCATATGTATCGAGGCCGAATAATTACTATTATATTATTACTCCACTAATGGTAAATTATATTCCCATAACCCATCAAAATCCATCACAAATTCCCTTATCATGTCCTCTAGTATTTTAATTTTCTTTTTGAATTGTCCATCCATTTGAGAAGGATACACCATACTCATAGTTAAGTATGTTCCAACGGATTTATATAAGGATTTACAAAAATGACACATAAACCTAGGTTCTTGGTCTAATAAAATCAATATTGGAACACTATGAATATTTACAATTTCCTGAATATTGATCGCACCACGATTCACTATGTAATTTTCACATTTACACCATTGTGCTGAACTTGTTTTATATTGAGAAATATAAAAATAATGATATGTTTCATTCCATGTTTGAATCATTTATATTTTTTATCACTGTTAAAAAGGGAAATGTTACTTGTTTTGATGATTCGATTGTTGGAGGAGGTGATTTGGAGGGTCCATTTTGGTGTCCAAGAAAAATGGGCCAAACTGCACAAGATCAATACACACCAGTGTACACATCCGCACACTTCTGTTGAACTGTGAATCCAAATGGGATGATATTTTGTGGGATGGTCCAAAACTCATTGGGATATATTTCATATGAAGAAACCCAAGACACATTCGGCCATCTGGTTTCCCAACCAACCTAATTTGTCCAGAACAATGCATCTGCATGATGTCAAACGTGGTGTGTTGTGATCTGTCCATATCTCGGGATATAGGTGTACACATTATTCCAATATTTTTGCACATATATCTAAGAGGGTTGGGTACAACTTTGTTATTTTCTCCAAATTGAGATAAGTCTATCTGGAGGTCAAAACCCATGTGACAAGTGGTTTTAAGAAATCTGTGTGCTCAAATCCACCTTCACATTTTCCTATAAAATGTATCCTTGGGCTCCCCTTTTATAAGTTCGGACAAGAAGTGAATATCTTCCATTTTGGAGTCCTATAGGAGTCTAATCCTCATCCTTGATGTTCTGGATCCCCCTATCCTCATAGGGGGGGATCAAGAATGAAGAAGGTGTTCCACCCAAGCTTCCTCCTCCTCCCGATGTCGAGCTAAATAGTGAGAGTTCATTGTGAGGGAGCTAAACACATTTAATGGGAGTTCAGGAACTTATACTACTACTGGTTCAATTTATTTTGTGTTTTAAAACATTTCATTTTGAAGTATCTTAATTTGATTTATCTTTTTTGATTTAACCGAATTAAATTCTCTTTACTTTTAACTGGTCGGTGTGATGTTTTGAGTGTGTGAATTGTGTTGCTCTGATTGGACAGCACAAGAATCCTTTTCTTCCCCAATTATTAGAGATTTCAATTTTTTTTCCAATCTATTATACCATTGATGTGATTTGGACCTTGCCTATATGATTTTTATGTCAAGGTTTGGCTCAACATGATTTGATATAAGAGCTTGGAAAGTAATTGGGATTCTGATTGATTTCAACAAAATAATTACATCAAACCTTAATTAATCACCAAGATCAATGATCTTTAAATGTGTGTAGTGAACTCAAAATGAACACTTTTATCTCATAGTTAATAAACACCAACTTTTCATTCCAACTATTGATCTCTTTAATTAAGTCATTTCATCCTAAAAATGTTTTCAAAACCACCCCCTATGTAAGTACTTCTTATTAAAAACGTACACTATAAGCCCACCAAAACTCCTTGAGAGAAGACCTAGGGTCTTCCCTAGACTATAAATCAATCTTAAAACCATAATCAATTTGACATGTCATGATAATGATTTCATATTTTTACACCATTTCTGGGGAGTGCTTTGGTTTTTAGTGCATGTTTTTTATAAGGTTTTTGTAATTTTTGTGAATACTTATTTTTGTATACTTTTTTAAATCCATTTTTATTATGATCTATTTGTTGTGTAGGTTTGGTGCATGGTGGGTTCTACTCTGGGAGATTTAGCACCTTTCAAACCCGAACTGGAGAGGACACTACGTCAACGACACCAAGACACACAAGAAAACACTTTGAAGGAGGACACACCACACATTGAACCTCTTCCTCACCCTTCATCTTCTTCTGGACCTGACATCCAAACTAAAATAAACTTGTATAAAATGGAAGAAAACAGTATAACACTAAAAGAACTAACCTCACCTGATGTTGATATTCAGCACACATACATTCAATTACAAGTCGAGTCACCCAATTTTGAACTAAAATCTGGTTTAATTCATATATTACCAAGATTTCATGGACTTTATGGTGAGGATACACAAAAGCACTTAAAATAATTTCATGTTTTTGTTCAACATTAAAACATTCTAATGTCAATTAGGAACTACTAAATCTTAGAGCATTCACATTTTCCTTATAAGACACTGCGAAATATTGGTTTTACTATGTTAATTCACCAATAAGATGTTGGGCATACATGAAACTCCTTTTTCTTGAAAAATATTTTCCAGCCTCTCGAACTGCAATAATAAGGAAAGAAATTTGTGGTATAAAGAAATCATAAGGGGAAACATTACATGAATATTGGGAATACTTTAAAAGGTTATGTTCAAGTTACCCACACCACCAAATAAGTGATCAACTTTTAATTTAATATTTTTATGAAGGTTTAATCCCAATTGATCAAAATATGATCGATGCTGCTACAGGTGGTGAGCTAGTTGATAAGACCCCAATTTCTGCAAGAACCATGATTGGGAACATGGCGCAAAACACTCAATAATTTGGTTTAAGGTCTAGCGTACCCATTAAAGGTGTCCATGAAGTGAAATGTACTGAATTCGAGAAGAAGGTGGATACGACGTTTGAGGAGGTAAGTACCCTTCTGTAACAACTTGCTCTCTCCCAAGAGAAATCTCAATATCCTCCTCCCATCCATTTTGGAATCTGCTCTTCTGACACCCATTATTCTGACCAATGCCCCCAATTGATAGAAAATTCGGAGAGTTGTGAGGAAATCTTCCCAGGACGCCCCTATAACAAACCCTTTTAGAAAGAACCAGACTATCCATCCAACTCTGTGTGGAAATAAAACCAAGCATATATGAAAGGGGATATCCAAACCAGCCTCATCAACCATGGAACCAACAAGGTCAGGGTAGTCATCCACCACCACCACCAACAAATCCTTAACCACCCTAAAGGCCTTCCAACCACCCCCTCCAAAACCTGAGCCTAGCCTAAAATTTATGATGAAATAAATGGATACAAATAATATCCAATTCCATAAGACCACCCAAGAATCTATACAAGACCTAAAAACCAAATTAGGCTAACTAGCTAACTCAATAGGTGAAATTCAAAGTCATGGGTCAGCTAAACTTCCCTCTCAACCAATAGTCAACCCTAGGGATAAAGGAAATGTTAGTGAAATCACCCTTAGGAGTGGAAAACAACTAGGAGGTAAAATGGAACATCCATTAAAGTCATCCCCTCTTGAGGAAACCTCCATCCCAACCATTAAAAATGTTCCAAATGATGAAGAACCTTGTCCTAACAGAATCCATTCCAAAGGAAAGAGTGTGTACATTGACGAGTCACTTAGCCCAACCATTCTTCTTCCATTTCCTCAAAGGGCCACCCAAACATGAAATCAAAAAGAAAACTGAACTAGATAAGGAAATATTGGAAATTTTCTAGAAAGTGAAGTTTAATATCCCATTGATTGATGTTGTGAAGAAATTTCCACTGTATACCATATTTCTGAAGGATATGTGTACACACCGAAGGCGACTTCATGGAGATGGAAATGTGACCTTGGGGAGGAACGTATCATCATTGATAGAGCCATCACTTCCCACCAAGTGCAATGATCCTGGAACATTCTAAATTCCGTCCAACATAGGGGAGTATTATTTTTCTAATGTTATGCTTGATTTAGGTTCTTATATAAACGGGATACCTCACTCTATTTACTCTACATTTCAGGTCGGGGAACTAAAACCCACTGTAATTATTTTTCAACTATCTTACTAGAGTACCACACACCCCTCTGGTGTGTTAGAGGATTTTCTTGTGATGG
This sequence comes from Viscum album, assembly GCA_963277665.1. Lineage (NCBI taxonomy): Eukaryota > Viridiplantae > Streptophyta > Magnoliopsida > Santalales > Viscaceae > Viscum > Viscum album. The sequence continues at coordinate 845,931,194 of OY728152.1, forward strand.
TTCAGAATTTAATTTTTCCTGCTGACTTTTATGTGCTTAAAATGGAGGATGATAGGGTGAATGGACATGACCTGATTATATTGGGGATACCCTTCTTGAAAAATACCAAAACCATAATTAATGTCCACAATGTTACATTATATTTGGAGTTTGGTGGTGACATTGTCCACTTCAATATCCTTGATGCCCTAAAGCACCCCTTAGAAGAACATTCTTCTCTCTCTGTAAATTCTATAGATGTGCTCCCTTCCCTTAAAAAAACTTCATTTCATTCCCATGATCCCCTTTATGAGTTTTCTTCATTAATTTAAACTCTAGTAAATGATTCATGCATTGATTGTTGTAGTGGTCTAGAAAAGTGCCATTTATGTTCATTGATTGATGATTTCTTGAACATTAAGGATCCAATGACCATCGATGATACTGATAAGCTTGTAAAAGCTCATTACTCATATTAGTATGATACTATTGAGCAGTTAGATGAGATCAGTGACCTCTCAAATTCCCACACACTCCCATCAATCCAAAATCCACATGAATTGGAACTGATACAATTTCCTAAAGATTTGAAATATTCATATCTTGATAATGGAAAAAAATTTCCCATCATCCTTGCTAGTTCACTCCATCATGATCATGAATTGCGACTTCTTGGACTTTTGAGGGAGTATAAACAAGATTTGGGATGGGCACTTGCTAACATTCTTGGTATTAGACGATCAATTTGTACAGATCATATTTTATTAAATGATGAGGCTAAAATAGTGAGGTAGCCACAATGTTGACTGAACCCAAACCTCCTAGAAATTGTAAAAAATGAGGTAACAAAATTATTGGCTGCTAGAATCATTTACCCAATCACTGACATCCAATGGTTCACTCCCATTCAATTAGTTCCTAAAAATACTAGGCTTGTAGTAATTAAACATTAAAATAATGAATTGGGTCCAAATCATGTGAAGAATAGTTGGTATGTCTGTATAGACTATCGTCGACTAAACCAACACACTAGAAAGGACCACTTCCCTTTGCGATTCATTTACAAAATGCTAGAGATTTTAGTGGGTAAGTCTCACTACTGTTTCCTTGATGGGTATTCTAGATACTTACAGATCCATATTTCCCCTGAGGATCTGGGAAAATACATACTTCAGTTGCCCCATTGGCACATTTTCCTATAGAAGGATTCCATTTGGTCTGTGCAATGCTCCGGGTACGTTCCAAAGATGCATGGTTAGTAATTTTTTGGATTAACTATACAATTTCATGGAAATATTCATGGATGATATCACTATTTTCGGATCCTCTTTTGATGAATGTTTGTGTAGTCTTGCTTTAGTCCTACGTCGCTCTATTGAAAAGAATCTTGTATTAAATTATGATAAATTCCATTTCCTGGTGTGACAAGGTATAGTTTTGGGGCATGTCATTCCTGGGGATGGTATCCAAGTAGATAAATCAAAATTGAATGACATTTCTTCACTACCATTCCCCAAAAATGTATGGGATGTGCGGTCTTTCCTAGGTCATGTTGTCTTTTACCGTCATTTAATTTGTGACTTTAGTAAAATTTCACTCCCACTCTCTTGATTACTCCAAAAAGAAAAATATTTTTTTTGATATAGACTGTGAGGATGATTTTAATAAGCTAAAATGGAGTATCATGTCACCTCTGGTAATCCAAACACCTCAGTGGGATTTACCATTTGAGCTCCTGTGTGACGCCTCTAACTATGTAGTTGGGGTGGTTTTCCCACAAAGGGTCGATCGAGCTCCACATGTCTTTTCCTATGCCTCACATACATTATACCCTACCAAATAAAACTACACCACAACTGAATAATAATTCCTTACCATTGTATTTTCTTAGAAAAATTTAGTTCATACCTTTTGGGGTCCAAAGTCATTGTGTTCTCAGACCATGCATCCCTACGGTATCTCCTTAAGAAACCGGAAGCCAAACCACGACTCATTCATTGGATGCTCCTCCATCAAAAATCTCATATAAAATTTAGAGATAAAAAGTAGAAGAGAATGTAGTGGCTGGCCATATTAGTAGGATTCCACCATCAGAGGATGTTGACTCATCCCCCTGTATTCCCATTATTGACAAGTTTCCTGATGAGAAATTGTACCATGTGCAAGATTTTATTCCTTGGTATGTTGAAATTGTAAATTATTCTGTAGCATCTTGCATTCTTAATTATTTCAATAAAAACAAAGCTTGTCATCTAAAACATGAGTCTCTTTGGTACATTTGGGATGACCCCTACCTCTAGCGTACATGTAGTGATCAAGTCATTAGGCGTTTTGTTCACAATAGTGAGGTTCAGTTTGACCTTATATATTGACACACTCTTTCTTGTGGGGGGAACTTTGGTCCCCAAAAGACGGCTCGCAAGTTTCTTGATTGAGGTCTCTTTTGGAAAACACTTTTTCAGGATTCCCATGAATTTTTCAAATCTTTTTCTCGTTGTCAAAGAATGGGAATTTCACTAAAAGAAATGAAATTCCACAACAACCATTGCTATTTCATGACATTTTTTATGTTTGGGGAATTGACATTATGGGTCCATTTCCCAATTCCATTGGCGACTTGTACATTCTTCTGGAATTTGATTACATGTCAAAATGGGTAGTGGCATGAGCTAAAAGGAATGATAATTCTAAGGTAGTTGTATAATTTTTGAGAACCCAAATCTTCTGTAGGTTTGGCTTACCTAGGTTCATCATTAGTGACCAGGGTTCTCATTGCTACAACTAAACAATGAAATCACTTTTGCTTCGGTATGGGGTCGGTCATAGAGTGTCTACTTCATATCATCCATAGACCAATGGTCAAGCCGCAGTTTCAAATAGAGAGGTAAAATAGATTCTTGAAAAAACAGTTCAACCCAATAGAAAATATTGGAGTCTTTGACTTGATGATTTAGTGTGGTCGTACCATACTGATTTAAAAACTCTCATTGTAATTTTACCCTATCATCTTGTGTTTGGAAAGAGTTTTCAACTCCCTGTTGAGATTGAGAATCGGGCCTACTGGGCCATCAAAAAACGCAATTATAATCATTCGGGTGCAGGTGCTCAAAGGATATTGTAGATTCCGGAGTTAGAAGAAATGAGAATAGATTCATATGAGAACTCCAGAATTTATAAGAAGCATACCAAGGCTTCCCACGACCATCTCATCCTTCTTCATCAGTTCCACATTGGTCCGAAGTTCCTCCTTTATAATGAAAGGCTGAAGTTACATCTAGGTAAGCTTCGTTCCCACTTGTTTGGCCCATACACTATTATTAATGTATCCCCATTTGGTGTTGTTCAGGTTCAAAATGAAGAAACCAATAAAACCATCAATGTAAATGGGCAGCGGCTGAAGCACATCCACTAAGCCCTTTCAAAGTTCCTGATGGAGGAACTCCATGTTCAAGAATCAAAATACCAGTGAAACACACCATGATTTATCCTTCCTACTCACCTTCTCAATTATTATAGTGAGGACACTTCACATTTTAGGTGTAGGGGGATGGGTACCTTCTTGGGTTAGATAGGAATTTTTATTGATTTTTTCTTTCTTCTCTTTTTATCCTTCTTTATGGTATTTTCACTTTTCCTAGTCTTATTGAGTTCATTTGGATATCAATTTTCTTTCTTCTTTCTTCTCTTTTTTTCCTTCTTTATGGTATTTTCATTTTTTCCTCCATAAAAAATTTCAAAGATCTATGATTCGGTGACCATGAATGGGCGAAGGTAAAAATACCATAAACAATAGTGAAAATGAATCTTTGTATGAAGTTAACATCAAGGAGTGATTTTTAGTGAATTTGTTTTCTTTCAATGATATAAATGTTTGTATCATTGTGAAACATTTGAGATGATTGATGCCCCTTGTTTGAGTAGTATTTGGGAAAACTGTGTCACTAATATCTCCATAAATTTTTTCACCAAACCATGAAGTGTGAATATTTATTACTTAATATAATTTAAATATATTTTAGGATAATATTTTTCATCTTTAAATGATATTTCCATATGTTCTTTCTTTATCTGATTTGTTTTATTACTGTACCAGATTAACCAATACGTGTGTACCTAATGTTCAACTGTTGTATTCCCTCAGATAAAAAAAATAAGTTGTTTCTTGGGCAGGTCAAAAAAAACTCCTGCTCAACCGTTTATCTTGTTATAACTAGTTAATATAGTATCTTGATGAGATCAAACAATGGTTGAGAGATGAGTGTGAGATTTGTTCGAAATGAAACTTCTAAAAAACAAAAAATAATAAATGAGGGGAGTGATGTAATGTAAAACATATAGTGATATCATGGTTGAGAGATTATGGTTTTACTTCTAGGAATTCTTAAGTGAGTTGGTCTTGAAATATGATTGCAAAGGATGTAAGGTAGGTTCGGTGAAAATTCATTTAAAGATGAATAATTTTAAAATAACCTATATTTATTGTATAGAAAGTGGAAAGAATAAAATGGAATGGTTTTCACACAAACATGTAAAGAGTTAGTGGAATGGTTGATTTTTGAGTTCTTTTCTCATGTTGGTTTTAGGAATCTCTTTGAATTTCATTGTGATATGATTTATGAGACATCTTTTTCCATTTTTACTATGAAGAACTCCTTGGTGTGGTTCGTGTATTTTATAAGAAAATGGGAAGGTGGTTTTGAATGGTATAATACACTAGTTTGTCTCATGAGACCTACCGATTCATCGAGGATCTATAGCGGGCTCCACCTGTCACATACTAAGTCTGATGCATTCCTTATACGAAAAGGTTTAAACATATCAAAAACCATAACATAATCGTATCACATAAAACATGTATAATGGAAACATAAAATTTCCACATTTAAATCACAAGATATCAATACAACACATTGATATGATAAAACCATTTTCAATACCAAAATAAAAGAAAAGTAAAACTTGGTATTTATTTTTCATTTTAAATAAAATTTATGGCTTGTAGAGGAAGCTGAAACTCAAATAATGGTCATGGCGACAGAGAAGTCATTGTCACCACATACGTAAGACAAAACATTCCTTTTGTCGTTTAGTAAAAACTCTTTGTATAAAAATAATCCTTTTTAATAAACTTAAAAGTAAAAGGGGTTTATACACCGTATAAAATAAAGTTGTGTATAAAACAAAATATGCCTCAATGAAAGGAGATTGAGATGAAGTCCCTTACCTCGTGTCCAAATTGACTAGACCGTTCTTTAACCTCCTGAATAATAAACTAGAGTTAATTTATAATAGCTTAAGAACCTTTTTCAAGTTCATAATTCCTTTTATATTACTTATTACAATGTTATGAACATTATGTAATTATTTAAGTTAATAACGGCCGTTTTGTCGATCTTTGGTACTTGAGTCAAAAATAAACTTCTTATAATTACAAGTTGTTCGTGTGGTAAAATATACATTATATAAAGAATTATATTCCTTATGTAGATATCATATATATCATATATATCCAGTATATATATGCATTTATAATATTACATAACATTTAGAGGTAAGAAATGAAATGCACCGTTCATGGAGACGGTAAGCCGTACGTACACATAAACGCTACTTTCATTTCTATTTCGTATTTATTGGAATGATATCATAATGATATAAAGGTGTATTATAATTCTAGTATAATATCATATATAATATCATTTACTCCATCCTTTACACGTCCCACATATGGTATTAATGATTCAAATCACATTGAGGGGGCGGTAGTCCGCACTTCCTAAAATGAAATTATCGCTTTTACCCATAATGGAAATTGTAAAGGTATGCCATAAATGAAAAATACATGAGCATAAGGAAAACATAAAAATAATATATATCATATATAAATATAGTTACATCTTAATGGCCACCATTAGAGGTGTTAAAAGAAGATTGAACAATCATCGTTTCGTGAGGTAGTAATTCTCCACCCACAGAAACAGTATGTTCTTTAACAATTAGATGAAGGTATGTGTAAGTGTAAATAAAATACTTCTCATAAAAACATCCTAGTATTTTTAATATACTGGTGTTGTTACAAAAAAATGGAATAAAAAGAGTTTGAGGGGTTGGAGAAGAAAAATTAAACAAAAGAACATAAGAGAAGACATTACCTTAAGATCGGGTAACTCTTTTTTATTTGAGACAAAGGCTTCCTTGGGAAGACTTCTGCCAAAAGTGAGGCTTCTAGGAGTAATAGAGGGAAGTTTAGAGTGTATTTTGGGAGAGTTTGGTCGAGCCAAATGGCATTGATGGTGTGAATAAGGTGGTATAGGTGGGGCCATTTATAAGAGGAGAGGGGGGGCACTCTTGGAAAGTCATGAAATGTTACATTATAATATAATGAGTTTCGGATTTTAAAGGTCCCCCAATTATATATTTCTAGGATAAGGTGATAAGGGTTATAAATATACTCATACAATAGGTTTTTGACAAGTTTAGGTTTTAGATTTTATATTATCTTTTCATTTTATTTAAATCGTTAATTAATGAGGTAATCGCTGCATCATCATGGTGTCATAAAAAATTTAATTTATTTAATGTCTAAAAATTATGAAAAAAATATCATGATGTAGGAAGTCGTTTTAGATTTCCAATTAATATTTATAGGCAAAAAGTTAACTTATATAACCCCATGTAATAATTGTTTTCGTAAAACAACACATGTTTGTGACAATTTTGTTTTTACTTTAAATAAAAAGTTATTAATGTCATTTTCTTACCCAAGTGGCTCCATGGGGTCCCCAAGTTGACCCATGGATTTTCATGGTCGGCCATGACTCATAAAATAAGGGTAGGTCAAGTGTCAAGATATTTTCATATTTTTATAATATCATTTTTACCTTAAATTTCACTAATTACCTTTAACCGCAATTAATAAAACTTAAAAGTTACTATTCACCAAAAATTATTTTCATCTCATTGAACCACATTTTTCTTCCTAATGAAAAACATGTATGTTGGATTTTTTAAACTCAATACACAGAAGTGGTAATGTTTCATTTACATGAAAAATTAGTTTTTAAACTACCACTTAGTGGTTTCACTATTCATCAAAAATTGAAGTTTTTCAGAAAAATACCAAAAATTAACCCTAAGATATAATGGTAATTCTGAATTAAAAAATGATGTCTATTTTACAAAATTAAAAACATATAAGTTGAATTACTTAATTTTATAATTAATTCCCATTTTCAAAACAAATAGCGTGTTTTTAAGAAACAATATCAATCAAAAGATTGACAATTGTTTGTATCCAATTTCGAAGTGAAATTAATTCTAATGACCTCCATTAGATAAAATGGTAGAAATATATTCTAATTATACTTTAAACCCACTCAATATTATAATTTATCACTATAAATTATTTTTATTAAAAAATTTGTTTTTAAGTATTTTTCACTATTCATCGAAAATTGGATGTTCTCGGAAAAATACCAAAAATTCAACATAGGTTAATTTTGATATTCCGAATCCAAAAATGAAATCCATTTTGAAATATAAAATTTATATAATTTCAAAATGTGGGTATTACTATTCATAACGGTTGCTTTGATTGGTCGCGGTGTGTTAGAACTCGAGGTTGCGTACAACACACACTACTCTATTATTCAAAGAGAAGCGTACCATGGAAGCTTCGGGTGTTACATTCTCTCATCCTTCAATAAATTGTGTCCTCGCAATTTGAAATTTTTCTTTGAAAATAAAAGGTTGAAAATAGAAAATACCTTTATGGAAAACCCACATCAGAAATAGGGTTAATAAAAATATAACTTTAAAAGAAGGAAAGAGAAGTACAAAGGTCACCCGAGATAGCTCATACTAGGATTCTGTTAAAACATGGATATGGAGGAGAAACAAAATATCAAGGTCTGATGGAGAGTTGTAGAAAACAGGATTAAGAGAAATTTAACTACAGGAAAATAACAAACTTGTGATTGGTTAAATGGTCTTTGATTCCCTAGTAGGAAATGTTAATCGACAACGTTTTTTTTGTTTTAAGTTACCTTTAATAAAGTTGAAGAATTTATTTATGAGATTTACTAAGAACGTAAGGAAATATACTTACTTGTCATGTAGATATTCATTCCTTACTAAATTTTTACCACAAACCCATATTTCACTCTAAAATGTAATAAAAATCAAAAATATTCTATTTATCCTAACCGTATAGGGTTCCAAAAATACATTTATAATTCCTCTATCAGAACTAAAAAAACTACATTATACACTCTAGGGACTTCATGTATTCCAGTGGTAGGCGATAAATCCCAATCGCACTATGGTTGTGGGTTCGATTCCCATTTCTTTGTCCGACGCGATAGGTTGTCACACGTTCTGTGTGTTTTCCTTTTTATAAATATCCAAAAATAACCTTAACAATAGTATCCAATGTAAAATATAATCCATTCCATCCATTATAGTTATCCAAAATACCTCTGTCCAGACTTTCTCTAAAAGGTTTCTAAATTCCAAAATAAATTGTAACATCATATTCCCCAATCAAAGTAAAGTTTCTCTTATTGTCACATACTAAAAATATGATTACTTTCATCATATTAAAACCTCAATGAAAATAAGAAGTACTGTAGTACAATCCTTATATATCACATTATTCCTATGACTAGTACATCGTTGACACAACACTAAAATGACATAATTATTTAATAACAACATAAGAACTCTAATCATTACCTCTCATCTGTGGTAGTATCACAACTTGATTATTATCCAATAGCATCATTTGGGGCATACTCTGATGATTTGGACATTGGTTTGCGTAGTGTCCCCAACCCTTTCAGATGAATCATTGTACATTTTAAACCTTTTTCTTACCCTTGCAGTCACGCACTTGGTGTCCTTTTTCTCCGCACTTATAAAAAACTCTCATTCCCTTCAGGCAAGTTCCAAGGTGTTTCTTCCCATAGTTATCACATATTGGAAAATTCTTTTTTCCCTCTTCCCTTTATCCTTCTTTCTCTCTTCCATCCTTTTCTTCTCTTGCTTACCTTAAAATCCATAGGACTCAGAGAATTCATTAATTATCTTATTAACACATGATACTATTTATTCATATGTTTAGAACACATGGGAGACTATTTACCTTCTAAATGTCAACTTAATACCATGAAAGATATGATCCTTCTTACTCTTTGGATCATACATATTGCTGGAGTTCATATTCCTTCTACTGGGCGCCATTTCTATACAATGGCATAAACTAGTTCAGTTTATGAATTGCAATGAATAATTCCAAACTTGTAAAATACTTAACGTAAATTGAACGGTTTATGGATATAATCCATAATCATAAAGATGTTTTCCTTGAGGAATTATATACTCATAAACCCTTTATAATGGTTTGTAATGAAACTGAAAATTATCCTAAGCATATCCCAAGGGAGTGTCGTAACCAAGAGTGCAGTAAGGCCCATTGTCGTGCACCAGTTCCCATTTGAGTCTAGCTCAAAGCAGTGTTTTCGAGTTTTACCCCTAGGTACATCTGTTCCAAATCCACCTCTACCTGCTCGTATCTAGATAGGGATGTATTGCTCGGAAAACGCACAAAATCTCTATAATACCAAAATTCTAGGATGTTCATCTATTCTAATCCTCAAAGTCTATCTTATGGATATGTGCTCTAATCAGAGTTTATCTAAATCTAGTTTCCAAGGATAGTACTAAACTGCCTCTGATACCAACTGTAACACCCCGACCCCAGTTACCCAGAGTTGGTGCATTATTACGTAACATTTTCATGATCACAAAATATCAAGTCTCGAAAGACCGATTAGTTTAGTAGCCTTGGAAACAGTAGATACATTAATAAATGTTACATTAAATCATAAAGTGAAAAACTACAATATCCTATTATTCATAGTCCAAACTCATATCCCCTTCAGACTGTCCCTGAAGGTCATTCATAAAATACTTCTTCACATCCTGGAAAAATTAAAACATTGAAAGGTGTAAGATCAGATGCTCAGTAAGGATAACAATATAGCAGAAACTTTAATAAATAAACCTAAAAATTTAAGCCAATGTATAACTGAAACAAAAGCCTTTTAAACTTGAACTTCAACATAATATGGAAAAATGAAATTAAATAATTCCATTTACTTATTCACATGGATATTCTACCTATCGAATAATCACATACAATATCAATAACCACTTTCATAATGATGGAATGCATAATGCCATACTATCACAACCATGTAGCCAAGGCCTCTTGCCAAGACTACAAATGAGATTTTGTCAAAGCCTCGTACCAAGTCACTAGTTTGTCTCATGATACCTACCGATGCATCAAGGAGCTATAGCAGGCTCCACCCGTCACATTCTAAGTCCAATGCATTCCTTATATGAAAAGGATTAAACATATCATAAACCATAACATAATTGTATCACATAAAACATGCATAATGGAAACATAATATTTCCAAATTTCAATCACAAGATATCAATACAACACATTGATATGATAAAACCATTTTCAATACCAAAATAAAAGAAAAGTAAAACGTGGTATTTATTTTTCATTTTAAAAAAAAGTTATGTCTTGTAGATGTAGCCGAAACTCAAATAATGGTCACGGCGACGGATAATTCATTGTCACCGCATACGTAATACAAAACATTCATTTTTTCATTTAGTAAAAACACATCATATAAAAATATTCCTTTTGAATAAACGTAAAAGTCAAAGGGTTTTATACACCGTATAAAAGAAAGTTGTGTATAAAACAAAATATGCCTCAATGAAAGGAGATTGAGATGAAGTCCCTTACCTCATGTCCGAATTGACTCGACTGTTCTTTAACCTCCTGAATAATAAAATAGAGTTAATTTTTAATTTCTTAAGAACCTATTTCAATTTCATCATTACTTTTGTATCACTTATTACCATGTTATTAACATTATGTAATTATTTAAGTTAATAACGGTCGTTTTGTCGATTTTTGGTACTTGAGTCAAAAATAAACTTCTTATAATTATAATTTGTTCATGTGGTAAAATATCCATTATACCTAGAATTATATTAATGATGTAGATATCATATATATCATATATATCCAGTATATATATGCATTTGTAATATTACATAACATTTATAGCTAAGAAATGAAATGCACCGTTCATGGAGATGGTAAGCCGTACGTACGCATGAATGCAACTTTCATTTATATTTAGTATTTAATGGAATGATATCATAATGATATAAATGTGTATTATAATTCCAGTATAATATCATATATAATATCATTTACTCCATCTTTTACACATCCCACATATGGCATTAACGATTCAAATCACTTTGAGGGGGCGGTAGTCCGCACTTCCTAAAATGAAATTATCGTGTTTACCCATAATGGAAATCATAAAGGTATGCCATAAATGAAAAATACAGGATCATAAGGAAAACATACACATAACATATATCATATATAAATATAGTGACATCTTAATGTCCACCATGAGAGGTGATAAAAGAAGATTGAACAATCATCGTTTCGTGAGACAGTAATTCACCACCCACAGAAACAGTATCTTTTTTAACCATTAGACGAAGGTATTTGTAAGTGTAAATCAAATAATTATCATAAAAACATCCTAGAATATTGAAGTTACTAGATTTTTTACAAGAATAAAGGAATAAAAATATTTTAAGGGGTTGGAGAAGAAAAATAAATCAAAAGAACATAAGAGAAGACATTACCTTAAAATTGGGTAACTCTTTTTGATTTGAGCCAAAGGATTCTTTGGGAAGACTTCTGCTCAAATTGAGGCATATAGGAGTAATATAGGGTAGTTGAGAGAGTATTTGGGTAGAGTTTTTCCGAGCCAAGTGGCTTTGATGGTGTGAATAAGGTGGTATAGGTGGGGGCCTTTTATAAGAGGAGAGGAGGGGTACTCTTGAAAAGTAGTGAAATGTTACATTATTATATAATGAGTTTCGAATTTTAAAGGTCCCACAATTATATATTTATAGGATAAGGTGATAAGGGTTTGAAATATACCCATCCAATAGGTTTTTGAGAAGTGTAAGTCTTATATTTTACATTATCTTTTCATTTTATTTAAATCGTTAATTAATGAGGTAATCGCTGCATCATCATGGTGTCATAAAAAATTTAATTTATTTAATGTCTAAAAATGATGAAAAAAATATCTTGATGTAGGAAATAGTTTTATCTTTCCAATTAATATTTATAGTCTAATAGTTAACTTATATAACTCCATGTAATAATTGTTTTGGTAAAACAACACATGTTTGTGAGAATTTTGTTTTTACTTTAAATAAAAAGTTATTAATGTCATTTTCTTACCCAAGTGGCTCCATGGGGTCCCCAAGTTGACCCATGGATTTTCATGGTCCGCCATGACTCATCCAAAATGGGTAGGACAAGTGTAAAAAAAAATTCATATTTTTGTAATATCATTTTTACCTTAAATTTCACAAATTACCTTTAATCGCGATTAATAAATCTTAAAAGTTACTATTCACCAAAAATTATTTTAATCTCATTGAACCACATTTTCCTTACTAATGACAACCATGTATGTAGGATTTTTTTAATTCAATACACATAAGTTTTAATGTTTCATTTACACGAAAAATTAGTTTTTAAACTACCACTTAGTGGTTTCACTATTCATCAAAAATTGATGTTTTTCAGAAAAATATCAAAAATTCACCCTAAGCTATAATTGATATTATTAATTATAAAAGGATGTCTATTTTACAAAATTCCAAACATATAAGTTTCATTAATTAATTTTATAATTAATTCCTATTTTCAAAACAAATAGCGTGTCTTTAAGAAACAATATCAATCAAAAGATTCACAATTGTTTGTGTCCAATTTCAAAGTGAAATTAATTCTAATGACCACCACTGGATAAAATGGTAAAAATATATTCTAATTATACTTTAAAACCACTAAATAGTATAATTTATCCCTATAAATTATTTTTATTAAAAAATTTGTTTTTAAGTATTTTTTACTATTCATCAAAAATTGGATGTTCTTGGAAAAATACCAAAAATTCAACATAGTCTAATTTCGATATTCCGAATCCAAAAATGAAGTCCATTTTGAAATATAAAATTTATATAATTTCAAAAGGTGGGTATTACTATTCATAATGGCTACTTTGATTGGTCGCGGTGTGTTAGAACTCGAGGTTGCGTACAACACACGTTGCTCTATTATACAAAGTGAAGTGTACCAAGGAAGCTTGGGCTGTTACATTGACCTACTAGCATGTGCCGCATATCGAGTTATACTCTACCACAAATCTTTTCATTCCATCCCACCTAAACTATGCTTTCAATTCATTATACTTCTTAGGAATCTCAGGGTGAATATTCCACCTCAAATGTGGGTAAGAATAAATAATTTATTGATGATAAGTCAAAAATATGACTATCTGATCTCTAAAATACATCACTAAACTCCCATGCATCTTCTATCCATCAATAGTATCCACACCATTCAGGTTTTACCTCATAGAAACACATTTGGGATCATATTTCCGTTCCTTTCAACATTTCTCAACCACATCTGGAACAAATGAAATTAGAAATAAAACTACATCATCACCTTGTCCAAGAAATATAGATCCATATCTAGTATGACTCACATTAGTTTCCAATGCTCTGAGACCACTTTATCCAACTGAGTATACGACTTCCTTCTCAATTAATCTTCCATAGAGTTCCCTTTACTCAGTGTATACATCAAGTCGATGTCAAACATCGGCAGATACTCCATTTTTCTGCGCTTATGTAAATTTAAATATATTTTTTACAATGTGTGTTTCAAACTATTATTATCCATAAATTTGAGGAATTTATCACCAAAGTGGTAATAAAACTATTTCTTCAAAGAATGGACCAAGTATCTTACTCCAAGATATGTATTGGGTAGTTCTTATCAGGAAACCATAACTATCAAGAAAATAAAAAAAAACACTATGATCTCCCTACTTTAAAACACATCCCATACCAGATCATGATACATCACAATAAACTATATATCCCTATCTATAATCTAAAAACAAGAGGATAGGATCTGATTTAATTCTAGAAATAGGTTACTAATATTATTTTCGACATTGATCATTCCATTTGAAAGGAATTCCTTTCCTCATCCAAGATGTAATTGGTGATTCCAAAGAAGATAAACCATGTACAAATCATTTGTAGTATCCCACTAATCCAAGGAAACTATATATATCAAATACATTCTTCTATGGTTTCCAAGAGATAATAGTTCATATATTTTATGGATCAATAGAAACAAAATTTCCAGAAATGAAATTGGAAAGGAAATTTACCTATTGTATCTTGAAATCACACATTAATAACATGGAATACAAATGATTCTCCTTCAAGATACCCAACATTGTACCTAAGTTTTCATAATGATAATAGTATTTCCTATAATATTAGTATATCTTCAAAAAAACACCACCAAAAAGTAATTCAAATACCTCTAAAATTTACAATTCACTAGTTCTATACAAACTAATGGTGCATTCCTAAAACCAAAAGTCATAACCACATATTCTTAAATACCATACCTAATTTTGAAAGCTATTTTTTGGAATATCCTCTTTCTGAACTCACAATTTCTAATACCTTTAGTGTCAGTCAATTTTATAGAACCACTAAGATCCCCTAGACCAATAAATAGTATCATCAATGTGCAGAAGAGTATATTTATTCTTTCTCATAAATTTAATATGATGACAATAATCCACATAAAGACAAATAGTTTCATCGCCCATCTTCACAAATAGAACTCAAGCTTCCCATGGAGATGTACTCAGTTTAATGAACCTTTTTCTTTTAATTTATTCTAATTGAACATTCAATTCCCTCAATTTTGTTGGTGTCTTCCGAAAATATGGAAGGGGTATAGGATTTTTCTCTGGTAGAAGATCAATTGTAAACTCAACTTCCCTTTTCAAGTTAAACATAGTGAAATTGTTGGTGAAAATGTCAAGAAACTAGTCAAAAAGAGTTGGAAAATATATAATTAAAATATTATCTACATATTCCAAGTTAAGTGCTTCTAACTGGTAATAGATGGCTATAACCACTCTTTCAAAAAAAATTCTCTACATGCCTTTACGTACCAATATTCTCTAAATAGATTCTCAACCCAATCTAGATTTTTTAAAATAGCCTTTCTAGAATAATAGTTGATATGGGTCCTAAACTATTTCAACCAGTATATACACAAAATCAAGTCATATAAATCCATCTTAATCATAAATAAATTCCAAAAAAAAATATGATTCAACGATATTTATTGATCAAGATGTACAGATAAATGATCGATACACTCTTTTTCCAAGAGGATGTTGTAGTTTCAAAACACAAGGGATCATCTCAACATAAAAAAATATTATTAACAACATATGAAGTAATAACTGATTGAGATGTTCCTATATCAATCAAATCCAATGTAACTGTGGAATTCAAAAGAATCATACCTCTCACTATCGATGAACCTAATTGATCATCCAAGATTATTTTATTCACTCCATAAAGTTTTTCACTCATTATACTTTTCGCTTATTTAACCTATTGAAATTTTACTGGTTGATGATTCATCGTGTTCCTAGAATCACCTTGGATCTCTCTATTTTGATGATGATAATTATTCTTCTACACTCACCCGGTCAAAGAATAAGTTTCCTAGGAAACTTGAGATGTGAATCTATCACAAAAACATGGAGAACTGAAACAAGTGCACTAAAGTCATCATATCTTGTTTCAATTATGACATGATCTATGTGATGTTGTATAATATCACATAATTTGGTTGAATTAACAACATTTAAAACATCCCATCGTACTTTTTGATTAAGGAGGTAGATTTGCTGATACCATGGTGTGATTCTGAGGTTTACCACCACTCTAGAATTATTTTTCCCTCTTCCTCTTGTTCCCAGAATTAGAGTTCCCAAATTTTACCATAGGAATAAACATGATCCCTAAAACTTTTTTTCCATATATATTCATTTAATACGACATCTCTCTATTGGAAATGTCTATATAATGCATTATATAAATGATGATAATCTTTGATTAAATATACGGCCTCAACCCTAACTAAAAAATGTGTGCCTTCAAGGAAGAACTTAGAGTAAAATTTGGAGAAAAGAAGACTAAATTCTTAAATTTATCCACATACTCTATCACCATTATATTCTTCAAATAAAAACTATAAAATTTCATTTTTAAATAAATTTTAATGGTGTGAAGATAGAATTTCTTGTTTAAAAATTTCTCAAAATCCTCCAATGTCATGCCTTGGTCCTATTTAGCCTAAACTACTAATTCCTACCATTGGAGTTCCCAATCATCAAAAAAATATTTTGGAGACATTAATTTCAACTATGCTAGTGTCCCAAGTAAATTGAATATTTTATTTATCCTATTCAACTGAAATTTTTCTTTTTCAGGCTTAGAATCCCCATGAAAGATGGGTGGATTCTACTTTTGGAACTAAACCAAATGGTCCACTTACCATGGTTCATCATTCCTATTACCCTTAACCATTACTTAAAAATTATAGATAATGCATTGGACAAATTTTTGGTTCACCTATGTCTTAGGTGAGTCCACATTCTCAGTAGCTTCTTCTTTTTGATTTATGTGATGCTTACCCACTTCGATTTACTATAACCAGAAAAAAATCAATTTAGTCTCACTCATTATCAACTGAAGTATTATAACATTAAATCTATCAAATTGAAACATATAAACACATATATTTCCACAATTCAACCATTTTTAACAATTTAACAATTTTTTAAAATACTACAGCCATGATTTTCAAAACCAAAATTTTAATTATTTTCAAAATCCACACCTTTTTTCCATTTTATACACCACTAACATGGAATGAATAGTGAAGTAATATTTGGAAGACTTATTATAAATTCAATTCATTTTACTCTCATTGGCTAAACCCATGACGATGAGCTTTCAAATCACCTGGAAGTGTCAAAAACACCCATGTATCCAAATACCCAAGTAAGTTGAAGTTCATCATAATGAGGTTAGCTATGAAATTTTATGCTCTACATTTCAAATTCCAATAATAATAATCCTTACTAAAACCCTAGGATATATACTAATATTATTTCCAACTATAATAACAAAAACATTGAATCCACATTTCCAAAAAAAGATATTTAGACTGACCTAAACTGATATTATTTCCTATATTAAGGATCGAACAAGCTGATACCATTACTAACATCCCACCCACCTCATTGGATTGATAAGAGGCCAAGGTGATACTAGGCATTAGGATACATCCCCATGACACCAGATGTTGTAAATAAATACCAAGGGACTCAATAATATTAATGGGATGATTTTACCATTGAATCATAAAACATCAAAACTCTATAAAAAATAACCAACCAAACCTCTATATGATGAACGATTACAAAAATAAAACACATAAAATAACCAAACCAACAAACCATATAATAATAAAATAAGAAACCAAAATAAATTCTCAAATAGATTCCAAATACCACAAAACTCAAAATCCCAAGTGACATCATCCAAGAACACCCAACCTACTCCAAGCTCCAACTCCACATTCCATGCCCACGATATCAAGAATCATTGATGAATAATTGAGATACCATACATTTACCTAAGCCTAAATAGATAACATATGACAATTCACAATAATTTATAATAATGGGATGATGATGAAATTAGTATGATTTCCCAAATGAATCCCCAACTCAGGCCACTAGGATAAAACTTGTTAGAAAAATTTACAAAATAGTTTTAATATGCCAAAATATTTTATAACAAAGCCAAAAAAAATTCCCTAGGAATTAATAAGAAAAGCATAATTTTTTTTAAAATTACTTGGTATACAGATAACCATGTCTCCAAAGACAACATGAATGCTTAGGTGATAGTTCAATACACCTGAGTAGTCTCTCATCGAACCAATAAGCCATCACTAGGTGACCAATACCAGGTTCCCTAATGGCACACGACCCTTCAACAGAGTCATGTTTAATGAAAATGAGTGCATTCCTAACATGAATAAAAAAATCCATGTAAAACCATTCAATAAACCTTTACTTATTTAAATAATTTCAATAAACAATTATCATGCCTAAAAAACATTAATTTTAAAATCAACATTTTAAAATTATAAACCAAATGGGTTTTTTAAAATGAAACCTATTTTCCCACATTTTTTCCAAAGATAATACCAATCAAGATTTACATGAAGGATCACACAAGGAATTCACCATAATTTAAATAATGAAATTTAATTAAAACAAAGCCTTCAATTTCTAAATAAAGTTGAGATAATAGAGAATCCATCGACCTCTCAATGTTGGCGAAAACAAAAAATGACACTGTAAAACTTCATAGTCTGATCACAACCCACATTACATTCACTATATCCAACAATATTTCATCATAATACCATTGACAAGAAATAGATCTAAACATAATGGACTAGATATATGGTTCTAAGAGAGAGGGAGATGAACCTTGGATCTAAGAGGAATAAGTGAGAACGAGTAATTAGTGATGAATTAAGGCCTCCAATGCACATTGATTCACCTAAGTATCACTATTTGGTCAAAGGGGATCGTCTCATATGCCTTAGGATCAAGAAGAATTTAATTTATGGTGCTATTAGGTGAGAAATTATTGTTAAATGGATTAATTCATATTTGATCCAAAATTTACGGAGGGTCACCTATAAGTTGCTTAGTTAATCAACATAGTTTGGAAAAATGTGTGCCAATCATGTGGTGTTATTATCATAAGTCAACCCCTCACATGGATGGATCACACAATTATAAAAACCATGTGCCAAAAACGATTTTCCCTCTATTACAAGAATCACAGTTTCTCCTAGTAACTCATACAGATTGGCCAAACTGTGTGCCAATTTTGTGCCATCCCGTGCCCACTTTCTTCATTTTCACAATTTCTGGGAGATGGTTCATGTTTTTTTATTAACTTTGCACTAGCGTTTCACCTCCAGAAAAGCCTCCAAAACATGAAAAACCCCACAGAACATCCCAAAACCTAAAATGATCATTATATAGAATTAAAATACATGAATAAAGGGTCATGTACCTGAAACTAGGGGTGATATATATAATATAATGTATATAATACATACATACAATCATACACACGAGTTTAGATAATAATATATATATGTATATTTTATTTTATTTTATTATATATACATAGTTAGTATAATTATCAATAAAAATTTATTTTTAATGATAATAATATCATTAATTTAGTTAAATGAATTAAAAAACGACTTCATATTTATAAAAAATTAATTTTATAGAAATTTGTTGGGTTTAACTATTATTAATTTCATTATTATATAAATTTCATTATTTAAAATATCAATAATTAATTTCATTCAAACATAATTAATAAAATTTTATATATAAATATATATTTATATATATACATATTAATAATAAATATACGTATATATGTCATTTGTATTTTTTGAAATATAAAAAATATTGAAAAAAATTATTAAATTCAAATTCTAGGGAATTTAATATTTATTTTAATTAGTATAATATATTGAAAATAATATTTATTCAAGTACAATACAATTATAATATTTATAAATATAACTACATGTTATTATTTATAGTAAAATATTTTTTAATTTATATAATCAATACTATTTTTGAAAATACATCTAATATTATTTAAAAAGAATTTACAATTATTAATATTATAATGTATACTCTTACAAATATTATATAAATTTAATAAAATTACTAATTATTAATATTTATATAATAGTATTAAATAATATTATAGATGAGTTCCAAAAATTGTATGTTTATAGTAAATAAGTAAATAAATACATACGTATATAGTCACATATACATTTTCAATGTGTGTGTAGTTAAAATATGACATCAATATATTATAATATAATAAAATTATAAATTAAATTAACTTAAATTGAGTTTAAAAATTATAATAGAAATATTCATATTTAATTGATATTTTTAGTAGAATTAATATATATAAATGTGTGTGTGTGTGTCATTATTTATAATATTAACAATTAATGAAATTCAAATATATTTAATGAAATTTTTATAATGAAATATAAATGAATACATACATATATATATATAATAATTAATTTTAATATGATTCATAATAAACATTAATTATCTTTTTTAATTTTTTAAATATATATAATTTGAATATTAAAAATAAATAATTCTCTTTTAAAATGTACATATGATAGTAAATTTTATATTTATATCTAATTAGTAAAATATGTAGAATTTATTTTTCCTTTAAACACAATGTATTTAATATTTATAAATACAACTATAAATTTTTGTTTACTATAAAAAAAATTTTCATTTAAATAATTAATAATATTTTTTAAATAATAACTTATATTATTTAAATAAAATTAATACGTATTAGTATTTTATATAAAATATTATTAATAATAAGTAAATTTATATAATTAGTAATTATTATTATATATATATATATATAATTATTATTATTTTCTATATTATAGGTATAAGGGAATGAAAACTACCAGACACACACATACCCACACACCCGAGTGGGTTAAACCTCATCCCTCCCCACAAAAAATGAAAGGCACCCACTGGACCTATTTTATTACATTTTAGTGGCAGGAAGGCCACTAATCTTGAGGGACTAAAATCCTAGATGATTGCAGACAAAAGACCCTAAATGATATGACCTGATAGACCAAATTAGTACCCTACATCATGCTGTGTCACGAGTCTTACGCCACCCCCAGTCAATAGTTATAACACAATGTTACCGGTCTGAATGTTATGTCACCCCTGCTAATATTTTTTGCATCGTAGTGCCATATGACACGCTGTGGTAGGGAACTACTCCATCCCAGAGCACAAATCCTTGTGGGAAGAGGGCCATATGATATATTCTCACACACCATTCTCTCTTTTTACCTTGTCCCTTAGTAATGACTATATTCCCCCTGTCACATCACCTACATATTTTACTACATCAATTGGTTGGTCTTACTATGTAGATAGTCATATAATAGCAAACCATTCCATCCAACATTAGAAATCCATGAGGATGAAATTATAGGTGATAGGATCTAGTGTTCCCATCACTCTTTCAAGCTCTCCCACCATACGACGCTCATGTGTCACCAAACTATATCGTATACCCATTACACCAATCCATTCTTCTGGTCTGACCATGTCAATTACTACGAACTCATGATGTCCATGATGTCGTATGGCCAAAAGGCCTTTGATGGACCATAGGCTCTATGTTCTAAAGGGTCAAATTTTCATTTCTACTATAGTACATGCTAGAATGTTGTTATAGTACCATTGCTATAGTACCACAACTTTACATTTGAGGATTCCTCCCCCACCTAGATTTTACCCTAGATCTTTCATGTTGTATTAAAATTTTGTTAGAACTAATTAAAACCCAACAAACTTATTATTATAATAATTATTATTATTATATAAATTTATAAAAATAGAAATTTTTTAATTTGAGTTTTACCAGTGCTAATTTTACTTCTGATAAATTTTCATATATCAGTGCTAAAATTATCACTGATAAACCCATGCCTTTATCATCATGAATTTTAGTGCAAATAAAAACTTTTTTTATCAGTTCTTAAGGTATTATTGTTGATAATGATTATTTGTATTTGTATTTTTTTCTTATCATTGATAAAATTATTTCCCTTTATAAAATAACCTTAACAATCACATCACACATCCTTGTCAACTAGTATTTAATAAAATACAGTCTTTGATGTAGTCATTTTGGAAAATTTTGAATGAATCAACCATTGATATAAAAGGTATGATATTTAGAACTTTTTTTAGGATCTCTCAATGGATCATGCATTTTTATTTTTGTGATTTTGTTGGTTCTTCCTGTATATGTCTATAAATTTTTTCCCTTATTCTATATATATGTATATTTTTATATATGTGTGTGTATATAAATTAATATATAAAAAATATGATTAATTATATCCTTAATTATTTTAATTTTTATTTAAATAATAATTTGTATATATTTGTGTACACATATGTACACATATATATACCAATATATTAATGTGTGCATTTTAGGTATTTTGTTTGTATAAATATGAAAATATGTTTTTGTTTGGGTGTTTGTGTGTATTTTTATTTCTTTGTATGAGTTTGTGTGTGTGTATATATAAATATATAAAGGTAGAGAGATAAAATTTTATATTGTTATATAAAGAAACACATATGTGAATAATAATATGTATGTTCATTAAATTTATATGTATTTATTATATATTTAAATTATGTATGCATCATAATTATAAAGAATATTCTTTACAGTTTTTATTTTTACATTGAAATTATACACATATATATATAATATATAATAAATTTAAATGGTTACACCAACAAACAGATATACATAATTATATATTTACACACAAGTGTTTAATTTATTAACACATATATGGATATATACATATAAATAATAAAATTATATTTATATATTAAAATTTTATTTTATATATATATATTAAAATTTATTATCAAAAATAGTATTTATATATATTGTATTATATACTTTATATAAGTATGTATTATAATTTTTAACAATAGTTTTCAAAGTTGTACATCATATAATTTACTCATGTAAAAATGATACATTATAGGAATACATGATGTGTATGTATTTATTGTTTATTAAAAATGAATATTTTTGAACCAAATAAGATGAATATGAATAAAAAATTGATGGATTTCAATTGTAAAATAAATGGTAATGAGGATGGGTTTAAATAGTTCGTTAAGTTTGAAATATAGCATTGAAATTACCCATCTCAAATAATTTTTCTATGTTTATGTTGTAATTCAATATGAATTTCCATATTTGAGTTCTAGCAACACTTGATCTGTCATATAATAGATTGAATTTATATCTGATGGACTAAACGCTGGGAAGAAATGAATGTAGCTACTGACTATGATAAAACCATATTTTATGGATCATCTGACATGAATACAACTATAAACGATGGATATTGTATTGTAAAAAATACAGGAGTTTTGGATGACCTTCATGATTATATTAAACTATTTGATAAGTTAAATATTTATGAAAATATTCCACAGTTTGTTTTTTGTAAAAAATATAAAACATTTATATCTATAATGAAGTTATATAATTTATAATCTATTAATGGAGAGAGTGATGATATATTTATAGAACTAATTGATCTCTTGAAAATTGTATTACTAGATGATTTTAAACATCCTTATCGAACATATGATGTTATATGTATATTATGTTCAATGGGTTTGATATCTAAAAGAATACATGCTTGTCTAAATGTATGTGTATTTTTTTAAGGACCAAGAATCACGTAAAAAAATGCTCTAGGTGTGGTGTAACTTGTTATAAGAAATATGAATCAATTCCTTTTAAATTTTTATGATTATTTCCAATAATACAAAAGTTTAAATATCTATATGGAATTGAGGATACTATAATACAATTTAAATGTAATGAAAATAGAACAATTTAAGATGTGAATCATTATCGCTCAATATACCCTCTATAGTGGAAGAAAATTGTTCATCGGTATCCTAAATTTGGAACGGAGATGAGAAACCACCATCTTGCACTATTTATAGATTGAGTGAATCATTTTTTAATACAAAGTGGTACTCACGGTACTTGGATGATTATATTGGTAAATTATAACTTTTGATTCTGGTTATTCATGAAGTGTAAGTATATTATATTATCTCTGCATATATTAGGACCAAAACAACTCAGTTGTGAATTTTATGTTTATTTGGATCCATTGACCATAGATATAAAATTTATGTGGGATTGATGTGCTGCATTATATGATTCTCATAGAAATAATGAGTTTATCTTGAGAGCCATGTTTTTCTCAATGATACATGACTTTCCTGCTTTTTTAAATTTTTTAGTATATAGTATTATAATTATATTATGGTGTCCCATTTGTTTATAAGGTACAAAATTAATTAAATTAAAACATAACTTAAAGATAATGTTTCAAGGATATCATAAATTATTACCCTAATTACATTAATGTAGATATTGGAAAGAATCATTCGATAAGAACTTAGAAGAAGGTGAAAAATCCACTCCATTAAACAGATCAATTTTTTAAATTTTTATATTAAAATTATTTATAAATCAAATATTTTCTTGATTTCATGTATGTATAAAAAATATATATATGATAGTGTTTTTAGCATGTTACTAAATTCACCTGATAAAAAACAAAATGATATTATGGATAGGGTGAAAATGATTGACATAGGGATAAGGGAAGATTATACCCAAATAATGGGAAAAAGATGAACTTTTATTCCATCTGTGGCTTATACTATTTCAAGGTATGATAGATTTTAGTTTTTTAGCCTCCTTAATGGAGTAAAGTGTAATACCTAAGATTCCACTATAGTAAAAAAACATTTCATCATAAAAATTATGGCACAATTAAAATTCTATTAATTCATCATAATATCATAACATAATATAACACAATATAAAACCTGTAAATTAAACTAATCATAAAAAATAAAATCAAAGCCTTAAAATAATTTGATAATGATATAATTAATAATTAATAAATATATATACCTATGAATAATAATATAATTGAACATGTGTGTCTCAGAATAAAAAAATTAGTTTTTGAATTTTACATGCGAAATACATGATTTTGAAATACACTAGTTTTTTTTTATAATAATTAAATTTCACATGGATAGAGAATTATTTTCATAAAAACTGTTTAAATTTATAATCAACACATTAAAGTTATCAAACCTTTAATTTTTCATAAATTTATGAGATAGTTGAATTGTTTTGTAAAACATAAAATATTGTATAAATATATTGTAAGTATTATTCCATCATAATGAATTAGAAAAATGAGTTGATAATTAATTTAAAGTATTCCTATACTTTAAATTAATTTATTCATTAATATTATTCATTTTAAAATAATAAAATTAACTTTCCAAACCTATAAAAATTTCCAAAACCCAATGTATATTTTGAGACCTTAAAAATATCTTTATGAATAAGAAACCTGTCCTAATCCAAAAAAATATATTTTAATGTAGTTCAATTCTTAAAAATTCAAAATACAAAAAAAAAAGTTCCCATATATAGAATACCATGGGCTAAAACCATGGGTAAACCAATGGTTTTCCTTTTTTATTATCCGAGAGTACAAGACCTGTGTTTTGAAATTAAAAAAAACAATCCCCCTCATTTACTATAAATAAACACTCATCCTTCCATTCCTATTCACTCAAAAATTTGTGAGTAAATTTACACACCCATTTTTTCTCTCAAAATTCTCTCTATGGATTTTCTAAGGTTCTATGGCGCTCTTATCTGGTTTTAAGATGTCACTTTTCAAAGTATGGATTCAAAATCCTCCTCTTTTCTTTTTAATTTCAATCCTTTTAATATTATATCATTTGAAATTATTTTTCATATATTAAATTACTTTTAATTCTCTGATATTATCTTCCATTTGATATATTTTTAATGATATGTTACTTATTCCCTCTCTTTATAGCCTTTTCCAAAGCCTTTATTACACTTATGTAAGTGTTGCTAATCATCTTATTTCCTTTTCAATTGTAATAATTTTTTTATAATATCATATAAAATTATTTTTTATTTACTTATATTCTTGAAAATTTCATTGAATTATTATCCTTTTGATATAATTTTAATGAAAGATTAATTATTCATACTACTTATAACATTTTCCAAATCCATTATCATCCAAATGTAAGGATCCTCAATCATCACATTTCCTTTTTAAATTTAAATATTTTTTTACATTTAATTTAAATTTTTATTTATAATCTTCCATTATTTTAATGTATCAAACTGATATTTTATTAAAAAAAATTCAAAGCAAAAACGAGTTTTAAAGAACCGCAATATACTATTAATATTATTATGACCATTATAAAATAGACATTAAACATGGTGTTATGAATATGAATAAACACGTTTAAAAATTTAATTATAAATTTATTTTATGATTAAAATATATTTATAAATAAGTAATTAATTTTTTGAGAAGTGTTTATATGCTTCGAAAATACTGTTTTCTCAAAAAATAATTTCTTTAAATTTTTGTGAATAAATAATAAAATTAAAATTTGAAACGATTATAAAAATTATTTTTAAAAAATTAGCTTTATTTCTGGAATCATCATGTCAAAATTATATTAGGGTGAATTTTTTATAATTTTTTTTAAAACAATTATTCAGTGAATAGTAAAAATACTGCTTTTATTTTAAACTATCTTTTCATTTAAAGCATTTGAAAAGTTGAATATTGTATAAAAATGTATAAAAATATACCTCAGTTTAATTATTTAATTATAAAAGTAATTTTATTAATTGGAATAAAATTCATGTTGACTTTGGATAATTAAATGTATTTATACTTATGAAAGTTTTCTCATCAAAAAACCGCTTTTTCATAGCGTTTGTGGGTATAATTTTAAATTTATTTTTTCCACTTATGTTAATGGACTTTATAAAAATAGATTCCTTATTTTTAATAATAATATTTAAAATTATACAGTACTTTCAACATTATTTTTGGTCTAAATGAATCTTAAAAGTAGTAATAATTAATTACCACAGTTAAGGTTAAAATGAGGTTACCAGAGATAAAACTAAAAATATAAGGTGTAAAATGACCTAAAAACTTTTCCAAATCCAATTTTATTGAAATATTTCAACCATATTGTACTGGACCAGATCCTCGTGGTCCATCCCTTTGCCAAATTTCTAGTGTTTGGCACGCTGTGGACCCATCAGGTCCGGATCGTATGGGCAGAATCTCGGTGGTAGTTTTCAAATCCCATCTAAAGTCCAGTAAGAGTGGAGAGACCCTCAACAGGACCATACTGTGTGTCAGTGTTACACATTTCCTCTGTTTAAATAAAATATTTTAACCCAGAGCTATTATGGCCATCTCCACAATGAGAAATTAAATTTCAATTAATCCCATCATGTGTAACCACCCAACCGCGTGGTGAAACCACGATCCGTCTTTAATGCTGTTCAAGATTTTCATATCCCGTAACTCAAGGATATCTCCTCTTTATATTATAGTGGAATTATTTTATTATTATTCTTGGTTGGGTTCGTTTTTCTCATTGTTGGGTTTGGAGTCTCCTTCCCGAGGCGAGTGGTGCGCCTGTGTTGTAGCCTTTCCTGGTCATTCTTGTAGTCCTCTGAGTTCCTCCCCTTCAAGACGTGCATCACAGTTCTTAGCACATGGAGAGAAACATCAATTGTTGATCGTCTAAGTAGGGTTATTTGTCTCTCTTTACTGTGTATCATGCGGGGTGGGTATGAAAATTATTCCTATGGGGATGGATGAAACCAAACCTTAACGAAGATAATAAAAGGATTTAAAAGAATGAAGGGGTGTGTTTGATAATTCTTCTATACTTCTTTATCACTTCCAATATGTTTTGATTTTAATGGGATTATGTCCAATGAAAATTGTGGTTATTGGTGGTCCTTTATTGCACACTAATGAACCTCTATTTTTCTAGATAATTATGTGATAGAATGTTTGTAACATGGAAACTATTATATCACATAAAACTGGTTGATTAAATGGATGCCCAATAAATAATAATCTGTGTATGATCACCCTGGTTAACCAAATGGAAAAATAGATCTAAATGAATGGAATATTCAATTTTTAAAACTCCCTTGCTCTATTCTAATGATGTTTACAGATGATTATTGTGAGGTGACGTGGATGGGGATGGGATCCTTTGTTGTTGTGCAGTTGTTGGGGCTTGTTTTGGTTACAGTACTTTGAGGGATCTCAAGGATCCCTTTTTTGTTGTGACATTACGAGAGAACTGGTTGTGAATGCTTAATTTACTGTTTGGATATTTTTCATTCCTTGGCCTGTGGCAATGCCTGTTAGTTTCCCAGTAGTGAAGAACTTATCTAAATAGAGTCACTCAAATATGAAAGCAAGAATCGGCACAAAGGGGATTTGTTTTCCTGTAATAAGTTGTGACATGTTTGTGGCTGGGGTGCTTCTTATGAATGAATAATAACAACGGTGTTGTGGTTGGGATGGTTTTGGAACCCCTATATTGGGATGAGTTCTTGTTTACCTATATGTATAATTTAGTTCTTATGTTTTATATTTGCGCCCCACCAAATTTTATCACTTCGTGCCAAACACCCCCATTTCATGGGGGAGGGTGTTTCCCAACAATCCTATGAGTGGCTGGTTATTAGCTCCTTTTCTGCTCCCTTACCCGAGTAGACCAAGACTCTTCGGGCAGTCTGTGATGGCCTAAGCTCCATTAAATCCCTAGATTCTTCGGGCAGGTTACGTGGTGGTGGTGGGCCTAGGTGTCTTCGGGCATTGTGATAGTTGTTCTCGCCAAGGTATCTGTGGGTGTGGTTATGTGTGGTCGTTGTGGCCCAGGTGTTTGCGGGTGGGATGTGTGGTTATGTTAGCCAAGGTGTGTGTAGGCGGGGGATGGCAGTTAGACTGTGGTGAGAATAGAGGGAGAGGTTTGACACGTTGGATGTCTCCAATAACCAGTGGGAAAGTGGTGCGGGGTACCCAAATATTGATGTGCTATTACTATTACTTTACTTGACTTGTGATATTTAGTGAGTGTGCCTTGGTGAGGTTGGGTGGATAGATTACATTCTAACTGCTTCTGTTGTCTCCCTTTCTCATAGGGCATTAGAATTACTCCCCACATGTGCACAAGAGCTTTTTCTTTTCCCTACTGATTATACTTGAATACTCACCCTACGTATATAAAACTGCTTTTAGGTATCCAGGAGGACTTTGAGGACAATGCCAGAACCTACAAATTCAGACTTTGGGGTAGTTGTTGTGGCTGCTTTTCCTTTCTTTGGTACTTTCCTTTGGGGTTTTCTTCAACTTTTTTAGCATTTACTTTTGGACGTGCATATGGGAATGGTTTGCTTTTGGATTTACTTTTACCTTAAGTTCTAGTGTTGTTGGGATTTTCCATCTTATCTCCCAATCCTACTAAATGAAAAGGGTAATGCCTTCCATCTTTTTTATGACTCTATACCCTTGGTTCTAGTCGCCACTCTAGGACCTATTGAAGGCAGGTTTTGGGGGTCATTATCTCTCCATCAACTTGAGGAAGGAAGGGTCTGGAAATTCCGCTGTCCCTTCCCTCATCTTGGTGAAGGCAGGTCATGAAAAAAATCGTATGAGATGGAGGTCGAGAGATAGGATGGAGTCCAGAGTTAGTAATAGTGAGGATTGCATGGGATGGTACGACAACAGAGTTAGGAAATCTTGGTGCATGAAATAGGCTAGAGAAGACCGGCTCGGACATTAAATTTTAGGCCCATGTGATCTGATTCAAGGACTCTAGGCCTACCGAATGACCAATTGAGGCTACACTGATTCCAGGGTAGAGACCCTAGGAAAGGTACATGCATCATAATGACTTTTTTTCTTATGTTTCATTGGTATTTTGGGTATTTAAAATGATTAATAATTCTAAGAAAATTAAAAAAGCAATCATCTACACTACTCGGGATTAGACATTCCTTGTTTACCTTCCAGCTATGGCACCCGGACGACGACCACGAGTAGTGCGGGCGATTGAGGCATACGAGGTTGTTTTGGTTGATCAGTAGAGATATGATCGAGAGGAGGAGGATGACCAATGGTATAAGTTGATTTGTTCCTTTCACTATAAGACCCTCGAGAAGTACGAGGGCAGCGTCTCATGCACGGAGACAGAGATATGGCTCGAGGAGTTGGAGATATATTCCAGCTTGATCCAGGATTCGACGGAGTACTGGGTTCCTCTGGGTGAAATCGAGAGGTGGGGAGCGGCATTTCAATGGTGGACTCTCTATCTTGGGGAGAAGTGTGAAGATGAGGTTGTGTGGACTGACATCCAGAAGGAGTTCTGGTCATAATTCTTCCCTTCCATGATGAAGGCTGAGAAGAGGCTGGAGCTGCTCTCCCTCCACCAGGGGAGCATGTTAGTGAGGGAGTTGGGGAATAAGTTCAAGGATCTCCTTCGTTTTGGTCCAGACCATTTTCCGAATGAGGATTCCCAAGTGAGATCTTTAGAGGAGGAACTCTGACCTTCTCTTTATTATGTTTTTACTCCCTTCACCATATCAATGTACTTTGAGGTCTAGAAGAGGGCTGAAGTGGTAGAAAGGATGCACACGCTGGGAGGTCTATTGTGAGAGGGAAGCTAGATTGGATCGTCAAAGGGGAAGGTAGTTATCAGTAGGCACCCAGTGTTAGGGCTTTCTAGGTTTCAACCAGTGGGGAGCAGGCCCCACCACTTCCAGTTTGAACCTCTTGGTCCTCACCCTTTCTTTGTTGGCCCATGACTGATGTGCTTCATTTGTGGCAGGCATGGGAACCTTTGGAATCAGTTCCCGGACCGAGTGCAGTATAGTGGGGGTGGGTAGGTTCAGCACCCACCATAGGACCAGCAGCTTCTAGCCAGGCCCTATCAGCAGCAGCAGCAGCATGGACAGCGAGCTCCCGCTCCTCTGAGAGTAGACGTGGCAAGAGAAGGCCGACCCCAGGGTACCCCTCAAGGACCTTGACCAGGGTGTGGTCGGGGAGTCGGCCGACATACGAGAGGCAGAGGATCATGGAGTGGGCAGTAGCATGCCGTAGAGGCAGCAGTTCCCGCAGGGTCAGAAGTCTTTCAAGGTACAATCAGTCAATCTAACACTCTTTGTTGCATCGTGTTTGATTCGGGAGCTTTGCACTCCTTTGTTACACCTGGTATATCCCATCCCTTGGGCCTAGACCTAAAGAGGCTCTCCATGCCCCTTGTGCTGAGTATGCATGTTGGGGGTCATACCAGTCTGTTTGATGTTTGTCGAGGATGTAGACTGATGTTGGGGCCACGTCAGTCTAGTGAGGATCTTCTTCTACTATAAATGCAGCCATATGATGTCATCCTAGGGATCTACTGGCTGTTTTCTATGCACGTTGTGATCAACTGCTTCGGTACAAGAGTTTTATTCTCTGATGAGGATGGCCAGCGTGTGGCTTTTGTTGGAGAACAGAGTTTTCAAGTGGGGAGATGGTGTGTGGAGCCTCTTCTTTCAATGATGGCTGAGCTTTCAGCAAAATCAGTGGATGCTAAGATGATGGATGTTCGCATAGTTTTTAGAGAGATCCTGGATGTTTTTTCCGAGGAGTTTGTGACTCTACCCCCTTGACCTGAGGTTGATTTTGGGATAGAATTACAACCCAGTGCTCATCCAATTTCTATGGATCCTTATCGTATGTCGCCTTCTGAGTTGCAGGATTTGCAGATTCATATCGAAGATCTGATGAAGAAAGGTTTTGTCTAACCTAGTGTGTCACCATGGGGTGCTTCAGTCTTGTTATTAAAAAAGGAAGATGGTGGTCTCAGGCTGCGCATAGACTACCGGAGACTGAATTAGCTAACGATCAGGAACTATTACCCCGTCTCTTGGATAGATGATCTCTTTGACCAGCTGAGGGGATCAGGTTGGTTCTATAAGATTGATCTTCGGTCTGGGTATCCCCAGTTAAGGTTGAAGGACAGTGATATTTCGAATACTGCTTTCAATTGCAGGTATGGGCACTTTAAGTTCGTATTCATGTTGTTCGGTGTTACGAATGAACCTGATGTTCTCATGGGGATAATGAACTCTTTTTTCCATGAGTTTTTGGACCGGTTCATCATTGTGTTCATTCATGACATTTTGATCTACTCCATATCAGAGGAGGAACATATTAAGAACCTCAGGATGGTGTTGGAAATCCTTCGACCTCACCTTCTCTATGGGAAATTATCCAAGTGCAAGTTCATGACACGGGAATTGCATTTCCTTGGACATGTGGTGTCTCAGTAAGGAGTGGCAGTTGATCCGTCAAAGGTTGAAGCAATTGTTTCTTGGGAGGCACCCAGGAATGTGATGGAGGTTCGCAGTTGTCTAGGTTTGGAAGGCTATTATTGGAGGATCGTACCCGTCTTCTCTCGAGTGGCAGCTCATTTGAAAGCTTTGACCAGAAATGACCAGGCCTTCATATGGAGTGAGTAGGGTTAGGCAGCATTCATCTATCTGAAGGAAAGGTTGTTCAGCACTCCAATTCTCTAGTTTCTAGAGGAAGGGGCATTATATGAGGTATTTTGTGATGCTTCTGGACTTGGCATGGGGTGTGTTCTGAGGCAACAGCGGGGAGGGATATCTTATGGGTCTAGGCAATCACATCCTCATGATCATAACTACACCACCCAAGACCTAGAGCTTGTAGTGGTAGTGTTCATGTTGATGTTGTGGCAGAATTACCTCATCGTGGAGCACTTTCTGGTATTCACGGATCACAAGTGTTGGAGGCATATCTTTACAAAGCGCGACCTGAACTTATAAAAACGAAGGTTGGTGGAGTTTCTTCAGGACTAAAACTTTGAGATCTCTTACACTGAAGATAAGGGGAATGTTTTGGCTGATGCCTTGAGTATTAAGGCATGGAGAGAAGCTGATCATGAATCTGTGGATGCTTGGAAGGCAATGGAGGAGTTGGCTACCCTGATCATGGAAGCAAGGGTGGATGGTGATAGAGGTTGCATGTTTCATATGGCAGTGTAGTCCTCTATTTTTTGGAAAGTGGAGGAGTCTCAGTGGGGATACTTAGAGAGTGAAGTGATGCATGATTGGGTTAACCAAGGCAATGCTTCAGAAGGGTGGTCAAAGGATGGTCAGAATCAGATGCATTTTTGAGGGAAGTTGTTTGTCCTAGAGGCGATGTGTTAGGGAGTTCTCCATGAGTTCTATAAATCATGTGTAGCGGTAAAAACTAGAGTTTGATTGATGTACCGAGGCCTAAGGGAATAATATTGGTGGCCCGGGGTGAAATGGGAAGTGGCAGAGTTCATGGAAAGGTGCCAGGTGTGTCAGAAGATGAAGGCTCAACACCGTGTACCAGGAGGTTTGTTGCAACCTTTAGTTGTCTGCAAGTGGAAGTGGGATGACATCTCGATGGATTTCGTCATAGGACTACCCAGGAATGAAGTAGGTCATGATGTTATCTAGGTAGTGGTAGACTAGTTGAAGAAATCAGTTCACTTCCTAGCAATCAAATAGTCACGTGGGGTGGATTACTTAGCATAGAGATACATGGATGAGGTGGTGCGACATCATGGAGTTCTGAGGTCCATAGTCTCGGAAAGGTATGCACGGTTTACCTCACGAGTCTGGAGAGTATTGCAGCATGATTTTGGCACCCAACTATGTCTTAACACTGCTTTCCACCCCTAGACAAATCGGCAGATAGAGCAAACCATCCAGACATTGGAGGATATTCTACGGGCATGTGTTTTGGACTTAGGGGGATCATGGGGATGACATTTTCCCTTATTAGAGTTTGCCTACAATAATAGCTATCACTCTATTATTGGCATGGAACCGTTTGAAGACTTTTATGGGAGGTTGTGTTGTTTGCCCGTGTGTTGGACCGAGGTTGGAGAGGCTGGTGTTCTAGGCCCAGAGGTAGTGCAGAGCACAAAAGAGAAGTTTCAGCTTGTGTTTGAGAGGATTAAGGTATCCCAGGACTGGAAGAAGTCGTATGTTGATCGTAGGAGGAGGCCATTGGAGTTCGAGGTTGGAGACAATGTTTTCTTGAAGGTTTCACCTTGACGTGGGCAGTGAAGGTTCGGTAAGAGGAGCATTCTCTCTCCTAGTTTCATCAGTCCTTTTTAAGTGTTGGGGAGGGTATGAGAGGTGGCATATCAGCTGGAATTTCCACCTTAGTTGGAAAGGATCCATGATGTTTTCCACATCTCCCATCTTCTTCGATATTGCCACAATGACTCCCATGTCATTGAATGGGGAGAGTTGGATATAGGGGACGATGCTATGTTTGTGGATAGACCAGTGCGGATCGAAGATCGAAAGAAGATAGTGCTTTGTGGATGAACTATCCCTTTGGTTCGTGTGTTGTGGAGTCATAGTGGCCTCGAAGAGAGTACATGGGAACAAGAGGCACAAATGTGCGCCCAGTATCCAGAGCTGTTTTGAGTTTTGTTCTATTTTGTTTTATACTTGTTGGTGATGTATTTATGACCTTATTGTTTTATGGGATTTTTTGTTTCCTTACCATGTGAATGTTTATGAACAGTCCTGATATTTGGGGAAGGGAGGACATGATCCCTAATCAAGATTCATTAAGGTGGATGCGATTAAACCTGTGTGGGAAAGTCAGTTCCACCAAAAGCAGATAGTATCTTGACACGGAGGAAAGAACTCCCCGATCCGTGTGTTGGGACAATGTGATCCTTGGGTTTGGTATGGCTGTTTGGGGTAGTTTTTCTACCATTGGTATCTTTTGAGGTGGTTGTGCAAACCCCTCTCTTCTCTTAGGGTCTGGATTTGATTCTCAAGGACTAGAATAGTTCATGTGGTATCTAATGTAGTGGCCCAAACCCTCCTAGTCCAACCCTTTGCCAAGTTTCTGGTGTTTGGCATGCCCTGGACCCATCAGGTCCGGATCTTAAGAATGGAATCTCAGTGGCAGGATGTCATCGCGGTGTCAACCATCAGTGACACTGATCGGTGTGTCACCGATCAATGCCATAGCGGGGGGTGCTTGTCGGGTTTTGTTTCCCCAGTTTTCCCAGTAACACCACTTTTATGTATTTTTAACCTTTTAAAGCTGTTAAAGGACATTTTTAAAGCCCATATAAAGTCCCCTAAGAGTGGGGAGACCCTCAATGGACCCATATTGTGTGTCAGTGTTACCCGTGTCCTCTATTTAAATAAAATCTTTTAACCCATAGCTATTACGACCACCTCCCTAATGAGAAATTAAATAACAATTAATCCCATCATGTGTAACCACCCAACCGTGTGGTGAAACCACTATCCATATAAAAAGTTGTTAAATATATTCATATCCCAAAACTCCAGGATCTCGCATTGTTATATCGCACTAGAAATCTTTTATTCTTCTTCTTGGATGGTTTTGTTCTTCCCATTGGTGCGTTTCGAGTCTCATTCCTGAGGCTAGTGGTGTGCTTGTGTTATATCCTTTCTTCCTCATTCTTGTAGTCCTCTGAGTTCCTACCATTCAAGTCGTGCATCACAGTTCATGGAGCTTTGAGAGAAACTTTGATCATTGATCATCCAAGTAGGGTTCTTTGTCTCTCTTTACTGTGTATTATGCGGGGTGGGTATGAAAATGATTCCTATGGGGATGGATGAAACTAAACCTCCCCAAAGATAATAAATGGATTTAATAGAATGAATGGGTGTGTTTTATAATTCTTCTATACTCCTTAATCTATTCATATATGTTTTGATTTGAATGGGATTATGTCCACTGAAAATTGTGGTCGTTGGTGGTCCTTTATTGCACACTAATGAACCTATGTTTTTCTAGATAATTATGTGATTGAATGGCTGTAACATGGAAACTGTTACATCATGTAAACTCATTTGATTAAATGGATTCCCAATGAATAAGAATCCTTTTTTGATCCCCACGGTTAACCAAAAGGAAAAACGGATCTAAATGAATGGAATATTAAAATTTGAAAACTCCTTTTCTCTGTTCTAGTGATTTTTACGGATGATGCTTGAAAGGTGACGTGGATGGGGATGGTATCCTCTATTGTTACGCAATTGTTGGGTCTTGGTTTGGTTCTAGTACTTTGAGGGATCTCAATGATCCCTTTTGTTGTTGTGACTTTACAAGAGAACCGGTTGTGAATGATTAAATTATTGTTTTGCTGTTTTTCCTTCCTTGGCTTGTGGCTATTCCAGTTAGTTGCCTAATAGTGAAGAACTTATCTAAATATATTCACTCTAATATGAAAGAAATAATAGGTAAAAAGGGGATTTTATTTCAAAGAATGAGTTGTGACCTGTTTGTGGCTAGGGTGCTTCTTATGAATGAATAGTAATGAGGGTGTCTGTGGTTGGGCTGGTTTTGGAACCCCTAGGTTGGGATGAGTGCTTGTTTACCTATATGTATAATTTAGTTTTTATGTTTTATATTTGTGCCCCACCCAAGTTGAGCACTTCGTGCAGAGCATGCCCATCTCATGGGGGAGGCTGTTTTCCCAACACTCCTATGAGTGGCTCGTTATTAGCACCTTTTTTTCTCCCTTTCCTGAGTAGACCAAGACTCTTTAGGTAGGTTGAGATGGCCTGAGGTCAATTATAGCCCTAGATTCATTATACAGGGTACATGGTGGTGGTTGGCCCAGGTGTCTTCGGGCATTGTGGTAGTTTTTCTGGCCCAGGTTTCTATGGGTGTGGTTACGTGTGGTTGTTGTGGCCTAGGTGTTTGTGGGAGGGATGTGTGTTTTTGGTAGCCCAGGTGTGTGTGGGTGGGGGATGGCAGTGGGACTGCGGTGAGAATGGCGGGAGAGGTTTGATGCGTAGGATATCTCCAATAACCAGTGTGAAAGTGGTGTGGGGTACCCAAATATCGATGTGCTATTACTATTACTTTACTTGACTTGTGTTATTTGGGGAGTGTGCCTTGGTGGGGTTGGTTGGATAGATTCCTTTCTAGCTGCTTCAATTGTATCCTTTTCTCATGGGGGATTAGAATTCCTCCCCACTTGTGCATGAGAGATTTTTCATTTCCCTACTGAGTATACCTGTATACTCACCCAATGTATATAAAACTGCTTTAAGGTTTCCAGGAGGATTTCGAGGACTGTCCCTAATCCTACTAATTCAGACTTTGGGGCAGTTTTTGTGGCTTCTTTTCCTTTCTTTGGTACTTTCCTTAGGGGTTTTCTTATACTTTTGTACCATTTAATTTTGGACATGCATATGGGAATGGTTTTATATTGCCTTCTATTACCTCCAGTTCTAGTGTTGTTGGGATTTACCATCTTATCTATTGATCCTTCTAAATAAAAATGGTAATGCCTTCCATCTTTTGTGTGACTCTATACCTTGGGTGCTATTCTCCACCCTGGGACCTATTGAAGGCGGGTTTTGGGGGTCATTCTCTCTTCTTCAACTTGAGGAAGGAAGGGTTTGGAAATTCTGTTGTCCCTTCCCTCGTCTTACTGAAGGCAGGTCATGACACATATCTAATATAATTTTCTAGAATGATCCATTTTGGATCCTTTTTGAATGTGAAAAACCTTCGTACACTTTATTCTTTTAAAAAATTACAAGTGTGTCCTCTCCCCCAATTATAAAAGGGACCCCCCTCTCACCCACTCTTCACAATTCCAAAACCATTAGGTTTGGGAAATTAATGTCCAATTATATTACATAATTAAACCCTCACATCCTAAAAGAATTATTTTTATTATTAAACTATCCTATGAAGGATTTAGGTGTAACCCTAAAGGGGTTCTTTAAAGGAGATGTATAGTCCATAACTTTGTGTTTTCATTTTATTTCTTCATAAAACCCATTAAAATATATTATAACAATATTTTTAAAATAATATAATTATATTTAATAAACTATGGATTTATTATGTTAATTTTAGGACCTATATTTATCTCATGTCCCATCAAGTGGGAAATGAAGTTGCCAATCATGTGTACGACAGACTACCGCCTCCCAAACCTATGTAATTCATTTTATATATTCGCTTCTCATGGATGGATATAATGATTTATTTTACATATTTATATTATATTTATGATATAATTGTACTTAAACAATTATAATATCATACTTACCTTCTTACATTCCATTGGGTGGGAATACGATAACGTCGCTCATGTGTATGGCGGAATACTGCCTCACAAAGCGATGCGTTTTGGTTTTAATGACACTTTATATGGAAGGTAATAAGTGTAAATTTAATTAATATATGTGATATATGTAAAATAATAATGAATATTTATAGTTTATATATTATTTTCCTTTCTTTTATTATATCCTTCGAGAAAATGGAAACAATGTTCATGCATATGTACAGTCTACCGTCTCCATAGAGGGTGAAATTTATTTCTTATCTCTAAATTTATTAGAATAATATAATTAATTATATAATTAAAATATATAATAATTATATAATGATTAATATTAATTATATTATAGGACCATGATCATAGTAAAATGACCAAAAATAGAAAATCAAAACATACATGAAAAATAAGGTCGTTTTCACCTGAAACGCGGTTTTAACCAGGAATTGTTAATAAAAGGGTAATAAAGGTTATAATTAAATAATATATTATTTGATAAATATGAGTATATTAATTTAATTTTTTTAAAATAAACCTATGTTTAATAGATAGTGGTTTTTAATGTTTACTAAACAATTCGATATCTAAGGTAATGGATTTTCTTCTCACTTTTTTTTTGCAAGAGACACATGCTATATTCACCACACCTTTCATTTGTGTAGTTTATATAATACTCATGAATGTATTTTATGATTATTATCATGAAATTGTGGTATTTATATATCCATATAGTTTTCTTTATTTCATGGGGCTTATGATTTTAAATATACCAAAGTGGTAAAAATTTTATATTACAATCTCATTTTTTCGTGATTATTTATGATTAACTTTATGATTCTGAAATATTCTAAAATATATCTTAACAAAATCATAACTTTTATTATATTGTGTTAATTTCATTAAAATACATGTATTACTTACATTTTCCACTCTTTATGTACTCAAGAGTTCAAAATAACATTTTTAATAAAAATTAACTTTATTTCTCTCTTCGGTCGAAAATCATTTTTCTTCCATGTCCATATTTTCTAAAAAAGTGTTAAAGAAATATTTTAATATTATATATTTATTTTTCATGCTAATTTTTACCCATATTTTAATTTTTTATATTTTTTTAAAATTAATATTCTTATTATTTTCCGAATGAGGTACTTTTTAATTTTTATCATAAATGTGAAAGGAAAATTTATTTCAATGTACATGATATGAACAAAATTTTCCATTTTTAGGACCACTATATTATTTGAATATATCATTAAATGTTTCAAATTTTATTTTCAAATAAAATTTTTTCTTTAAAATTTATGAAATTTCTAAATGTTAAATAAGTGATTTCAAAATAGAAAGGATTATTTCCTAAAGAAATATTCTAACTGATCTTTCAAAATAATTCAGCATATAAGATGACATACTTTTATGTTAAATAAGAATTATTGGGGATATAATCTAATGATATTATCCGTCTTCATTCACTGGATGGTTTATGTTTATGATGAAAATTTTTTCACTAAGCTCATTCATTTTGTCATGGGTTTTGAATTTATTAAATGATTAAATGTTTATGAAACACATTTATTTTCCATGGGTTATGCTATGATTAAATTATTATGAAACCCATTTTTTATGGGTTATGATATGATGAATATTTTAAGATCTTTTGGCACACGTATGTATTATTTTTATTATGTTATGGGAATGAAAAATATCTTCTTCCAATTCATTTGGTAAATATTGACATCACATGACATAAACACAACTGAAATGGGGAGTGATCCCAATTTATTAAGGGAATTATTCTACTATGATAGTATTGGGGGTGAACCTGGACTACTGTGGTGGTCTGTGGAGGGAGCCAAATCCACTATAATAGATTTGGAAATGTGAATCGACTACTAAGGAAATTATTTTCCATGCGTATTTGTATGCCAAAAATCTATGTCACATACCAATGTCATGCTCCCATAAATCTTGTTCTTTGATTATATTATTGTTCATGTCCTATTAACTTCCATGATTATTCCATGACTCATATTTATGATATATTATATGTGGGTATAGTTTTAAAATATTATTCTCTTCTTATAAAACCCTTATACTCATGTTATGCTGAAATATCTATCTTTTACCCTTATGGAGCATCTAAGATCTCCCATTATTATGTTTATTTTCCCTAGTTTATAAATAATGGATTCTTTATCATATGACATTTAATTGTTATAGTTATGCAGAACATGGTGGGAGATAATTTTGTTAACCTATGAATGGGTTTTTTATGTATCCATGATTCCAAAGCCACTAGACCTAAATGATGTTGGTGTGGATCTTTATGATATGTAATGAATATTATACTATTAATATGTAATATTTATATATGATAAGTGTGGGTATTTATAATTAGTATCAAAAAAAGGTTTAGTTATACTTTGGAAACTAGTATGATAAAAATTTAGCGATAACCATAAAAATAAGTCAAAGTATAGGAAAATATATAGGTACTTTGGGGAAGTATATAATGAGTGGATTCTATAAAATTACATTGATTACTGAATAAAAAATGTGTATGTGGATCTAGAATAGTTGTACCTAGGTGTAATAACACTAAAAATGGTGTATTGAGATTGACACAATCGTCACCTGCTGCATGATAATTGGCCTTATTCCACACCTTGTTTGACACTCTTGGGGGATATGTTTTATATATTTAAAAACTATTTACAAACCATCATGAAATATTTTAATAAGTGATGACCATGAATGACCTAGGTTAAACGTAAGGTGTCACATATTGAAAATGAGGTTTCTTGCTTTAGACATCCTATGAGTTATTTTTTCATCATTAAATATGCATGATGGTCATGTTAACCATTTTTTGTCTACCAAAGGCTTGAAGATAGACTGATGAATTTGAGGTGGTAATAGTGACACTAAAATATTGATGAACCCTATTTTAGCATATTTATATGAATTACTATATATTAGAAAAATTAAATTATTGTTAATTCCTATCCTCAATGATTATATGTTGACTTAGCAATGAAAACCCTCAATGGTACTATGACCGCATCTCATGTCTATGATTCTTACCTGTTTGATATTTTTGGCAATGTGATTCCTAAAAAACATATCATTATATATCTTGTTAAAATTTTCGTTATCTTAGGAATGGATTTGATTTATCTAAATAAATACCATAACAATTTCTGAGGAAGGTAAGTCATGTTTGATATTCCAAACCAGCCTATGGTCATCTATCACAATGACAATAAATATAAAGGGAAGACATAAATTGCATCCATAGTATAGGTATTTATTCCCATTTAAAAGGGGTGTTTATATCAAATTTTTGTGTAAAAACTCACCACCAATGATATTCATATTGTGTGGGAGTTTTTTGAAGTCATTCCGAAATAGTTTCTTATTATTCCACTGAAATGTGAGGTTGAGTTCTCAATAGAACTCATACGTGGTGATACGAAAATTTCAAATCCTCCCTATATAATAGCCTTGACTTAGTTCCAATAATTATAGAAGCAAAATTAAGAGAATATTGAAAGGTTATTTATTCAACCAAGTGTGTTACCATTGGGTTCACCTATTATATTTGTTAAGAATAAATATGGATCAATGTGACCCTACATTGATTACAATGAACTAAACAATATCACAATAAAGAACAAGTATCCACTACCCTGTATTGAAGAATTCCTTAATTAACTATATGGAGCTCAATACTTTTCAAAAATTTACCTTAATTCTGGATATCATCAATTGAGGTTCAAGAAGGAGGATATACCCAATAAAATATTCCATGCATGTTATAGACACTATGAGTATAAAGATATGACATTTGGTATTTCTAATTCCTTCTCTATCTTTATAGATTTAATGAATAGAGTCTTTAAATATTACATTGATAAGTTTGGGGTTGTATGTATGGATGAAATTCCTATATATTAAATGCGCAAGTAAGATCATGAATATCAATTGAAAATTGAATTATATAACCTAAGGATGGAGAAATTGTATGAAAAATTTAAAAAATTTGACTTTTGGATATAAAAGGTTT
Source organism: Viscum album (assembly GCA_963277665.1). Lineage (NCBI taxonomy): Eukaryota > Viridiplantae > Streptophyta > Magnoliopsida > Santalales > Viscaceae > Viscum > Viscum album. The sequence goes on from OY728152.1 coordinate 845,973,140, forward strand.
CATTTTTTGGGTCATATAATCTCAGGTGAGGATATATTTCTGGATCCAGAAAAAATGGAGGATATGGAACATTTTCCTAGACTAAACATGATAACTAAGTTCAACAAATTTCTTGGTTTAGAGAGATATTATTAATATTTTTTGGATAATTTATCATGATTATCTAATATAGTAACTAAGTTAACTCTGAATGGGGTTAAGTTCCTTCGGATTGATGAATACAATGGAAATTTCAATGAACTAAAGAAAATATTACTCAGTGCACCAATGGTTACATTACCCTATAGTGGATAAGGGTTTATAATCTGTAGTGATTAATAAAAGAAGTTATTAGGATTATTTATCATGTATAATTACATGGTTATAGCTTATGGCTCCTAAAAATTGAAGGATTATGAGAACAATTATCTAACATGTGATTTAGTGTTAGCTACTATAATTTTTCCATTAAATATATGGAGGAATTATCTTTATAGATAAAAGTGTTATATATATACTAATAAAAAAAATTTAATGTATATATTCACATAGATGGATTTGAATATGTACCAGAGAAGATAGTTGGATCTGATTAAATATTACGACTAATAAATACATTACCAACCTGGGTAAGTGGATAAGGTCGCTAATGATTTGAGTCGAAATGATCATGAAAGATTATCTATTATGTGGATCATAAAGGATCCAAATTTTCTATATTTATAAAGGAATGATCTAGAAATCCTGATGGAAGGGTATATATCTTATCATTCTTAAATAATTACTCAGTCATATATACAATATAAGATTAAATAGAAACTTTAAGAAGATGTAGAGCTTCAATTAAATGTGAGAAATGTTATTTATTTTAACATTTAATATAATGGAATGACATGGTTCAAGAAAAAAAACATTCCATATCTAATTTTTTGAATGAGTAGTTAGAAGAGGATCATAATACTTCTTTCTCTATTTATCCTAAAATTACAAAGATGTATAAGGATTTTAAAGAGTAATTATGGTGGGATAACATAAAGAGATATATTTTAGAGTTTTTATCTTGGTTCTTGGTATGTAATCAAGTTAATGATGTGAGATAATATTATATGGGGATGTTATAACCATTACCCATAGAAAAATGTAAATGGGAAAACAATACCATGAATTTTTTTAGACTCCCCACAACATCTAAAGGGAATGATGTTGTATGGGTTGTGAACAATCATCATACAAAGGCAGTGCACTTCATTACCATCAGAAGAGATTTATCATTTTACCAGATTTCTAGGATATACATTAATAAAGTGGTATGGTTTCATGGAATACTACATTTGACTGTATCTAATTAGGACACAAGGTTTACCTTGATGTTCTGGTGAAGTATTCAGAAATCCCTAGATACAAGGATAATTTTCAACACTCCCTACCATCTTCAGATAGATGGAAATCCTAAAAGAACAATTCAAAACCTATATGAGATGTTGGGATATTATTCCATAGATTTCATAGGTGGTTGGTATCAACACCTACCTATAGTTGAGTTTTCATACAATAATAGATTTCACTCAAGTATTCAGATGGATCATTTTAAATCCCTCTATAAAAATAAGTTTAGAAATAAAAAATACTAAGAATAAGTTTTAAATAAATTCTATTATGACCTGATCTAGATGAAGAAATGGTATAGAAGGTTATATTGATTCAGTAACACATAAAGGCATCACAATGTTATAAGAAAAGTTAAGCTGACATTCAACAATGTGATCAAGAATTTGAATTTGGTGATAAGATGTTTCTAGGAGACTCTCTGTGGAAGAAGGTAATGAGATTTGGAAAGATGAAAAAATGAACCCTCGATATATTATTCCCTTAAATATTATTGATCATATTGGGATGTTATCTTATTGATTGGTGCTTCCACCTAATCTCTCTAAAGTACCTGATGTGTTTCATGTATCTCACCTGAGAATGTACATACCAGATCTATCAAAGTAATAAACTTTGATGTTTTACCACTAGGGAACTATATTTATTATGAGGAATAACTAGTGGAGATTCTAGATCATAATGATAATGTTCTACGAGGCATTACCACTTACCTGTTTAATGTTTTATGGAAAAACCACCAATTTGAAGAAGTTATGTGGGTACCTGAGGATAAGATAAGGCAGAAGTATCCTCATTCGTTTGTATATGAGTGATGAATTTTGAGGGATAAATTCATTTTATGGGGGTTACAATGTAGCATCCTGAGATTTTATGTTTTTTAATCAAATAAATTTAATTTCATTGATAGCTTTCATTATACGCAAATCTAAGTTTTAACGAACTGTGATATACTATTAATATTATTATCTCCATTATAAACTAGCTGCTAAACTTGGTGGTATGAATATGAATATAAAAAATTTAAATTAATTATAATGGTATTATATAAATAAAATATATTTATAAATATTTAATTAATTTTTACTAAAGTCATTATATGCATCATAAAAACGTTTTTCTCAAAAATTTATTTGTATTTATTTTTTTGAAAAAATAATAAAATAAATTTTTGGAACTTTTAGAAAATGTAGTTGAATTAATTAACCCTATTTTTTATTCAAAATGTAAAAATTTTCTTAGGGTTATTTTTTGATAATTTTCTGAAATGATTAATTTTTTTAGTGAATAGTGATAAATACTAATTTTTATTAAAAACATCTTTATCATTTAAATCATTTAAAAAATTCCATATTTTATGAAAATAAATTAAAATTAGAATTTTTTTAATTATGTTATTATTTAAACTAATTATTTCATCAGAATCAAATTCATTATTACTTTTGATAATTTAACCTTTCTACACTTATGAACATTATCTTTTTGGAAAACCACTTTTTCATCGCCTCTGTGGATTTAATTTTTAATTAAAATTTGAAACATCAATTAATAGAATATTTAAAATGGATTCCATATTTGGAATCATAATAATAAATATTTTATAAAAAATAAACATAATTTCTGGGCATAATTAATAGTAAAAACAGAAAAAAAAAACTCACCGGTAAGGTTAAAACAGGTTTACTTGGGTTTAAACTAAAAAGATAATGTGTAAGTTGACCTAAAACTTGTAAAAAATACATTTTATGGATATATTTCAACCTTATATAATCTAATGTTGTATAATGATCCCTTTTAGATCATTTTGGCATTTTAAAAATGTGGGTACACTTTGTTCATTTCGAAAATTCCATGTGTGTCCTCTCCCCCACAAATAAAAGGGCACCCCTCTACTCCCCTATTCAAACATCCAAAACCAATTGGTTCTGAAAATACATACCTAAATATCTTCCTTAATTCCCTCCAAACATCCTAGAGGAATTATTTTTATTATTAATGTAACAAATTAGGTATCTATAAAATCATAATTATTAGTATTCATTAATTAAATAGTTTTATTCATTAATTCTTAAAATAAATAATTTAATATATGATGAACCATATTTTTGATAAATCTTTTTATATATGAAATTTATGACAATTACCTTATTTTATTCTCAAATTAAATAGTTTTATTCATTAATTCTTAAAATAAATAATTTAATATATAATGACCCATATTTTGGATAAATCTTTTTATAAAAAATTGGGACATTTTGGACCCACAATAATCAATTTAAGATCTTTATAATATTTTATTTAAAAGTAAGTCATGGTGTTCACACTATAAACATATGTCTGTATAACATTTTAATTTATGTTTTTTCAGTAGATTTTTTCGGAACTAAATAGTGTTTTGAAAGATAATAAATTTTTCTTCTACATGAAATCTTTTTTTTAATTTTCATAAAATAAATAAATAACGTAATTACTTGAAATATTATGACACATTAATATTTAATTAATTAATAAATCAAATTAATGATATTAAAAATAATAAAACATATAGAATTTGATATTTTTAGTCTGTTTAATGAATTTCATAGATGAGTATAATGTTCATATGACACAATAAAGAAATTAATCTATTTTTAAACTTTGTTTTTATGTTTTTAAAGTCTTCATTATCAGTAGTGTATAATTTTAAAAAATATTTTTCATGAATATAATATTTATTTAAATTATTTAAAAATCAAAAAATTAATTAACATGTCCAAAAATAATATTATTCCTTAAAAAAATTAATTCCATTAAGTTTTTAGTCCTTTTTAGAAGTCATAAACCCTATAATATATTTGTTATATTTTAATAATTTGGGTAATTCAAAAGTTACCCCTCACCAGAGGCTCCTTAATTCAAATTTATTTAATACCTTGAGCCTTATTTCTCAATTATACTCAACAAAATTACCTTATCATAACACATTTACACATTAGAGTGATCCTGGTCTCACAAAAGGACCACTTACAAGATCCTAAAGGAGGTTCTCAAGGATTAATTTTCAAGAAGATTCATTTTTCCTTATATTTTAAATTATTTTCCACTTCTACCTTATCCTCACCACCTTTAAATTGATTCTTGATGACTAAATTATCATTTAAATAATGTATTTTTTTTATTTTTTTATGGTATATTCATCATAAAAACTCTTATTTTTCTTCTTTTGTTCTTAAATAAATAAATCACCGTCTATGGTGGGTCAATTCATGGCCTTTGTGGATGATGATTTTTGGTTTCACCTTACCTCAATCATGAGAAGTTTTAATTAACATTTAATTGTTTAAAATGACCTATATATATATTCACTCATTTCTAGAGTATTATTTATATTTGAAAAGGAATTCTATAATAAATCGACCTTGGAAACCATGAAAAGAATGCACCTGAAGCAATAGATATAACAAAATGTTGTCAATAAATGAGTGGAAAATGTTATAAGAAGATTATTTAAGGTATTATAAACATGATTTTAGTTCTATAATAAATTAATAACACTATTCAAACCATTATATATGAGTTTTGGAAAAAATTTGAGGAATTCAAACCCAAGGTAAGGGACTCTTTAGCTAAAACATTATGTTAAATGTGTTAATGATTTAATCTTCTAAATATTTATATTTCATGTCCATGTTTTCGAAGTGGTTTTTAGGGATATATTTATATGTGGATTAATTTTTTTTATTTCTCTCATGTGTTTCAAAAAGGGATCTTTTCCATGTGTTTTTTAAGGGACTTTCTTTTGATATCTTTTAAATGTCTCTTTTACTAAATTAAAATGATTATTTTTATATATACGGTATGAGGGATTTATCCTATTTCATAAAACCATATTACATTAATTTTTTATCTATATTTTTTCAAATTTATTTTTGAATATTATTATTTCATTATTATGTACACAGGTTTTATTTTTTAAAAGTGATTTTTATTTATAAGAATAGTGTATTTTGATATCTAAAAGTGTTTTTCTCACATGTTTGAATGTGTTATCAAGTGTTTTATTTTTGATATTTTCCTTCAAAATTGTTTATTATGAGTTGATCCCATTATATATCAGTATATGATGGGTAGAAACCCATTATATATCAAGATATGTTGGGTTTTACCCATTATTTCTCAAGATATAACAGGTGAGCCCCATTATAGCTCTCCAATGAATTGGGTACTCCAAATGTGGAAGTAGACTGAAAGGTTATTTTATTTGTAAGTTTAAATGTAATAGTGATATTTTAATGATGTACCAAGGATACTACATAATTTTTCTATGTATTCTTATGAGTTTTCAAGAAAAAGGGTTTTAATGAGTTTTCATGTTTTTACTAGACTAATGATTTTTTCTTTATGTCCCTTATTGAGATTTTTGTGATAGTCCCATGTTTTTAAATGTTTTCTTCATATGTTATAAGAATTTGTAAGAGAAATAAAAAAATCAAGTTAAATTTAATGAATATATTTCAAATAAATCATGTTTTATTTTAAAAAATTTATATTTTGGAAGAAATGGATGGTGTTTTAGTTGTATCTACTGTGTATAAATATGGGATGTTCTGTATGTATTATGTCCTAATTATCTTAACTTATAAACATTAAATGTTACTAAATGTTAAATAAATTATATTTTTGACCAAAACACATGATTATTTATTGTTTTATGTTCGTGTCTTTGTAGTTAGTATCAAATGATGGTTTAGATAACCTTAGGAGTTTGGAAGATGTTAATAGAATACCATAAATTATTTTTAATTTATGGTTAATTTAAAATGATATATAACTTGATAATTACCATGTTACTTTGTCTATGATATGTTTATTCATAATGGTTTTCCATAGAAAAAACAGGGAAGATGAAGTAGGAAGGCATCAAGAGGCTGATATCATTCCAAAATTGCAGCCTGGAATAGTGGGAATTGGAACTGAGTAGTTTGTGATGGTAATCGCTCATTTGAATCAGGAGATAAATTGTGTTGGTGTTCATTAAAGAGAGTAACATGGTATACCTTGAAAGAACATGTCTTTTGAGGATCATTACGTGCGTCAATATCCCCTATCTTTTAGTGGATCATCTGACCTAGTGGTATCCGATGGATGGATCAATGCTCTGGAAAAGATATTTGTTGTCATGGGATGTTCAAAACATGAAAAGGTTTCCCTTTCTATTTTTTTTTAAGGTGAAGTCAATCTATGGTGGTATTTGGTTAAGAATACTAGTGTGAAAAACGGATATTGATTCTATTGAATAAGAAACCTTCAATGATCTTTTACTTGAGAAATATTTCCCAAAGTTTTTATGAATTAAAATGGAAAAAAATTTCTAGAATTGAGGGAAAAAGCTAAATATTTTATAGCATCATATGAATAAAACATCACAAGATTATCTAGGTATGTTCTGGATTTCATTCGAGAAACTGATAGTAAAATTAATCAGTTTTAGTAGGATTGAATCCAGGTTTACGAAGATCTTTGGCTTCATGATAATTTAAAATATATTATAAATTTGTGACTTAGGCTAAAAATGTTTAAATTGAGTTTTCTGACATATATGTTCCTTGTGATGACAAGAATAAGAATAATTTAGGTTGGAAAGCTTTGGGGAAGAATTCATAAATGAAATTTGGAGTTAAGAAAATAAATTTCCCTTCTTGTGAAAAGTGTGGTGAAAATAATCGTGGAGAATGACTTGTAAATTATAGGAAGTGATAACAATGTGGAAAGTTGTACATAAGTCTCGTGAGTGCAAGTAAAATGATCATAATAATGATGAGAATCCATTGGTAAGATTATTTCACTATAAGGAGTTGGTTCATTATTCTAATGTGAGTCCAAATCTAGTCACTGAAGTGGGAAATCAGAAAGTTTGGATATAGAAGGGTGTGGAAAAATCCTTTGAAACTAATACAGTATATTTTAATCCACTAAATGAAGTTTTATCAGGTACATTTCCTATTTTTACAGATATTCCTAATGCATTTTTTGATTCAAGTTCTACACATTCCTTCATTTCTAGGAAATTTTACCCTAAATTGGAAATTATACCTCAAGAAATGAATTCAAAACTCAAGGTAAAAACACTTGGAGGACGTATTGATACAAAATGAAATTATAGAAATCTATCTCTATTTTTATGTGGAATGAATTTACCAGAAAACCTTGTTTTTTTCCTTTAGTAGAGTTTGATTTTATTCTTTGAATGGATGGGATTTCTATTTACTATTCTAAGATTTACTATAGATATAAAAAAGTTTCCTTTTAAAAAATGTTTTAGTTTGTGTACATTAATGAACCCATATCTTAGATAACGTATCATGAAGCCGATAAACTACTAACGTATGGAAATTAAAGTTATCATGCACATATTTTTGAAAATAAAGTATCTATTTATATTAATGATGTTCTAGTAGTAAATGAGTATCGTGATGTTGTTCTTATTGATTTTCCTAGTGTTGTTCCTGGTTGAGAATTTAAGTTTATTATTGATATAGTTCCTGATTCTAAACCAATTTCAAAACCCCCTTATCAAATAGCTAAAGTATCACTTATTGAATTGAAAAAATGTTGAATAATTATTAGATAAAGGCTGCATCTGACCTAGCACTTCACCATGGGATGATTTTGTCTTGTTTGTTAAAAAAAGATAGCTACATGATAATTTCCAATGATTATAGGGATTTGAAAAACATAATTATTAATTAAAAGTATCATTTGTGTCATATTGATTATTTATTTGATCATCTCTATGGAGTTCAGTATTTTTTGAAGGTTGACCTGAGGTTGGGGGTACCATTGGTTGAAAGTAAACGAAGCAAAAAATTTGAAGATTGTGTTGTGTACTAGATATTGGAATTATGAATTTGTAGTTATGTCGTTTGTGTTATCTAATTAACCTATTGTATACATGGATCTAATGAATATAATTTTCCATGAGTAATTTGATTGTTTTTTTGTGGTTCTTATTGAGGAAATTCTAGTATATTATTAATGTAAAGAGGAGCATGATAGATAACTAATGGTTTTTTTTCTAACTTTTAAAGAAAACAAACTATATATAAAATTCAGCAAGTGTGAATTTTGGTTGCAAAAATTCTTTCCTTGGTCACATTGTTTCTAAGGATGGAATAAATATTGATCCTGATAAAACAAAATTTGTTGAATAATGGAAATGACCCAACAATATAACAAAGATTCATTGTTTTCTTGGTTTGGAAGGCTATTACCAGAGGATTGTAGATAACTTTTCATGGTTATCTATCCTACTGAATAAGTTAACTCAAAAAGGTGTCAATATCATCTCAAAAAAATAATTTGATTATTGTTTTCAGGAATTGAAAATAATATTTTTGAATTATAGACTTTAGAATTACCTTATAGAAATAGTTAATTTTTCATCTATAGTGATGCTTTATTTAAAAACCTTATTTTTGTCCTAATACAGAATGGCGAGGTAATTGATTATGCTTCATATTTGATGAAACCTCATGAGTTAAATTACCCTACATATTAATAAGAATTATTTTTCTTTTTCATTAAATAATTAAAGGCATCATTTGTATGAAGTAAATTTTAAAATATATACTGATCATAAAAGTTTAAACTATATATTAACATAGAATTAATTGAACATGAGACATAGAAGATGGTTAGAATTAATCAAGGATTATGATTGAAAAATTCATTACTCTCATAGAAAAGAAAGAAATTGGTTGATTCATTGAGTCATAAAATTAAGGCTATATTAACCATGTTCTGTTTAGAAAATGATCCCTTGGTTAATTAGTTGATGAATTTTTTATTGGATGTAATTTGTGCTGGAAATTCCACTATTTTTTTAGGTGTCAGTGCAACTGCCTCTCTCAGATAGAATTAAGAAAGCATAAAAGGGAGACAGTAATTTACAGAAAAAGGTAAATGTGGTTAAAAAGTTTATGTTGAGTGAATTTAACATTGACATAATTTTCTTTCATATTTGGGAAGAGACTATGTGTGCCTTGTGATTCGAAGTTGAAGAAAGAGTTTTTATATGAAACACATAGTTCTCAATTTTCAGTTCATCCTAGAAGCACTAAGATGTACGAGGATATTCATGAGTATTACTAGTTGTATGGAATGAAAATAGATATTTCTTATTTTAAAATGAAAATTTTTAAATGTCAATAGGTTAAATAGTAATAGAAGTTATCTAAGGGGATTATTTATCTTCTTCCAGTGCTATAATGGAAATCGGAAAATATATCCATAGATTTCATGCTGATACTACCAAATAATTCCAGATGATACAATGCAATCTGGGTTATTTTTTATTTTTTGACATAATTAGCTCATTTTATCCCTATTTGATATACTCTAACTTTAGATCAAATTTCTCAAATGTACATTAAAGATATTTCCTGGTTACATGGATTTCATCTATCCATCATTTTGTATTGTAATCCTAGGTTCACTACTAGATTTTGTAAAGGCCTTCAGATGTTTCTAGGCACTGAATTAAATTTCAGCACATATTTTCATACTCAATCTGATGACAGTCAGAGAAAAAAATTCATACATTACAGGATATGCTTTTATCTTGTTCAATGGATTACCATGGAAGTTGGGAATAACATATTTTGTTAGATGAGTTTTATTATAGTAACAGTTTCCATTCTTGTATACCGATGGAACCTTTTGAGGCATTATATAAGAATAGATGCAGAACTCCGTCATTTTTGGATGAAGTTGGGGAATGGAATTTTATGGGGCTATAATTAGTAGAGGAAGTGGTAGAGAAAGTTCAGTTTATTTAGAGACCCATGAGGATAGATCATAGTAGAAAGATAAGTTTTGCATATAAAATCAAGAACAACCTTTCTTTTGAGGTTGGTGATCATGAATTTCTCAATGATTCTATATGGAAAAGTGTTGTGGGTTTTGATAAGAAAGGAAATTTAATTCCACAATTCATTGGACCTTATGAAATTCTGGATAATGTTCGACCAATCGCCTGTCGAGTAGACTTGCATCCGATTTTATCTTTGGTACATCATTTTTTTCATGTTTTGATGTTAAAAATGAATGTCCTAGATCCATCTCATGTTTTGATCCCAGAAGTTGTTCATCTAGAATAGAACCTTTCTTATGAAGAGAACCTATCCATATTCTTGATCATAGAGAGCAAGTATTGCGGAACAAGGCACTTCACCAGGTTATGGTTTTCTGGAGAACCCATATGGTTGAAGAAGAAACATGGGAATATAAAAATTATATGAGGGTAAAGTATCCCCATTTTTTTAATAACTAAATAAAATTTCAATGATTCATTTTCAAAACGAGGGGATAATGTAACAAACTAGGTATTTATAGAATCATATTTGTTAGTATTCTTGAATTAAATAGTTATATTTAGTAATTATTAAAATAAATAATTTAATATATAATAACCTATATTTTTGATAGGTAATTCTCCATATGAAATTGGAGACCATTATATCCTTTTGATTATAATTTGGGACATTTTGGACCCACAAAAATCACTTTACGGCCTTTAGAATATTTTATTTAAAAGTAAGTCAGGCTATTCACACTATAAACTTAATTTTGTATGACATTTTAATGTATACTTTTTCAGTAGTGTTTTTCAGAAACAAATATTTCATTGAAATCTAATAAATTTATATTCTTCATTAAATATTATTTTTAATTGTTATGTAATAAATAAATACCTTAATAGCTTGAATAATTATGACACTATAATTAATTAATTAATTAATCAAATCAATGATATTAAAAATTATAAAATAAATATAATCTATATTTCTAGGCCAATTTATGTATTAGATAGATGAATATATTATTTCTATGATATAATATAACAATTATTCTATTTTTAAACTTCATTTTGATGTGTTTGAAATCTTAATTATGAATATTGTTTAATTTGACAGAAAAATATTTTTCTTGAATATAATATTTAGTTAAATTATTTAAAAATCAAAAAATAATTGAAAAAGTCCAAAAATGATAATATTTATTATAAAATGTAATCCCCTTGAGTTTTTAGGACCTTTTTTAATTCTTAAATCCTATAATAGATTTTTTATATTTTAATATTTTGAGTAATTCTTAAGTCACCCCTCATCTCACTTATAAAAGGAGGATCCTTGCTTTAGAAATATTCATCACCTTGAGACTTCTTACTAGACTATACTCTTTCAAATTCCATTATCCTTATCCCATGACATATTCTAGAGCTGTTGGTCACACAAAAACACCACTTTCGAGAGCCTTAAAGCGGTTCTCAAAGAAGAATATTCAAGAAGTTAGATTAATTTTTCTTGTCTGTTAAATTATTTTTCACTTCTACCTTATCCTAACCTCCTATCCAATGATTCATGAAAACTAAATTATCATATATATAATATAAATTTTATGGAATATGGATCATAAAATCTCTAATTTTCCTATTTGGTTCTTCAATAATGAAATTGTCGCCCGTTGTGTGTCAATTCCCCACTTTTGTGGATGATAAGTTTTCATTTCACATTACCAAAATCATGGGAAGTTATAATTCACATGTAATTGTTAAAAATGGCCTAAATAGATAAATTTAATCAATTTTGGATAATTATTTATATTTTTAAAGGAATTCCATAATAAAATGACCTTGGAAACCATGAGAAGAATGCACCTAAAACAATGGAAATACCAAATATTGTTAATAAATGGGCAGAAAATGTTATAAAAAGATAATGTAAGGTATTATATACATTATTTTAGTTCTTTAAAATAATAATAAAACTATTCAAACCACTATACATGAGGTTTTAACACATTTTAAGTAATTCTAACTAACGGTAAGGGAATCTTTAACTAAAATATTATTTTAAATGTATTAATGATTTATTCTCCTAAATCGTTCCATTTCGTATATGTGTTTTCAAAATTATTTTTAGTTATGTAATTATATGTTTATTAATGTTTTAATTTCTCTCATGTGTTTTGTAAAGGGATATTTTCATGTGTTGTGTAAGGTAATTCCCATTGAAATATTTTTAAATGTCTCTTTTATGAAATTCAAACGATTGTTTTTATATAAACCGCCTGAGTGATTTATCCTGCTTCATGACACCTAGTTACTTTAATATTTTCAAATTTATTTTTGAATATTATTATTTCACTATTATGTGCATGGATTATATATTTTTTAAAATTTATTTTTATTTACAAGTATAGGGTATTTTGATATCCGAAAGTGTTTTACTTGTGTGTTTAAATGACTTATCAAGAGTTTAATTCAGGATATGTTACTTGGAAATTTTTTATTATGGATTGAGCCCACTATGGATCATGATATTATGGTTTTATCCCTATTATTTCCCATGATATGTTAGGTTGAGATAATTATAGCTCAATATATGATGGGTCAACCCCCTTATAGATTTATAATGCATTGGGTACTCTGCAGATGGAAGTAGAATGAAATCTTATTCCACAAGTAATTATGAATGTTAGAGTGAAATGTTTAATATTTCCCAAGTATACTGCATGATTTTTCTATGTACTCTTATGAGATTTTAAGAACAAGGTTTTTTAATGGTTTTTCATGTTTTCACTAGCCTACAAATTTTCTTTTATTATGTCCCTTACTATGATTTTTGTGACCATCCCATATTTTTAAATGTTTTTTCACAGGTTAAAAGGAAGTGTAAGATAAATAAGGAATTCAAGATAAATGTTATAAATATTTGTTAAGGAAATCACGTTTTATTCTAAAATTTTTATATTTTGGAAGAAATGGATATTGGTTTAGTTGTTTCCACTATATATATATATGGGATGTTATATATGTATTATGTCCTAATTATCTAAGTATTTAAACATAAAAAGATATTCAATGGGAAAGAAAGAAAATTTCTGACTTAAACTAATGATTATGTAATGTTTTATGTCTGGTTCCTTATAATTAAACCCTCTTAAGTATTGTTTAGGCGTAAACCTAAAGGGGTTCTCTGAAGTGGATGTATAATCCTTAACTATGAATTTTCATATTATTTCTTCCTATAACGCCTTCATATATTATATAAAAATTATGATATAATAACAATAGTATCTACCATATTATTATATGTTATTATGTTAATTTAAAGACCTACATCTATCTCCTCTTCCATCAAGTGGAAAATGAAACTTCTGATCATGCCTATGAAAGACTGCCGCCTCACGAACAGATGCAATTCATTTTCCATCGCCGCCTATAACAACTTGATATAATTATGGATTTAACAAATTTAGGAATATAATGTCGCTTGTGTGTACGGCAGACTACTTCCACACAAAACAATGTGGTTCGTTATTCACATACACTATACATGGAATAAAATAATGGTAAATTTAATAAATATATGTGATAAAAAAAAGAAAACATAATGAATCTATAAATTTTATATATTATTTACCTTCATTTCATTCCACATTTCTAGAAAATGGAGACAGTGTTCATGCAAACTTATGGTCTACCGTCTCCATGAATAGTGTAATTCATATTCTATATCTATATTTTATAGATAAATATAATTACATAAATAATGAAAAATATTAAAATTATATCATAGATAAAATTATGGGGATTATGAAACGATGATCAACGTAAAAGGACTGAAAATACCAAACTAAAACATACATGAAAAACGGAGTAGTTTTTACACAAAACATGATTTTAACATTGAATTGTTAATAAATAGGTAATAAATGGTTATAGGTAAATCATATATATTATGATACATATTAGTATAATTATGTGATATATTTTTAATAAACCTATATTTATTATTTAGTAGGTTCTAATGTGTACTGGGACTTCAAGACATAAGGTAAGAGTTTTTCATCGCACTTCTATTTCTGTGGGACACATGACATATTTACCACATGTTACTTTTTTGGGGTATATATACTAAATGTAAATATATTTTATTATTATTATCATTAAATTATGGGATATAAATACCCATATAATAATATTTATTTTATGGAACTTAGGATTTAAAAAACACCGAGTGGAAAAAAAATTATATTACAATCTCATTGTTTATCAGGATTGTTTATGATTATGTTTTCGATTATAAAATATTATTACCAATATCTCAAGAATATCATGACCTTTATTATCTTATTTTTATGTCCTAAAAATAAAATTTTTTTCTTTTAAATTTCCTCTCTTTATGTACTCAATAGTTGAAGAGATGTTTTTTTAACAATAAATAACTTAGTTTATCTCTTAAGTCGAAATCCCTTTTTCTTCCATGTTCATGTTTTATAAAAATGTTTCAAATGCAGTTTTTATTATTATACAATTATTGTTTAAAGAAATTTTTTTCCATGTTTCAATTTTTAGAAAATGTATTAAAATTAATATTCTTCTCATTTTTTGAATGAGTTACTTTGGAATTTTTCCAAAAATGTGAAAGGAATATTTGTTTTATCATACATGACATTATTAGAATTTTCCACCAACATGAACATTATATTATTTAATGATTACATTACATGTTTCCAAGTTTATTTTCAAATAAAATTTTTTCTTTAAAAGTTCATAAATTTTTTAGATTTTAAATAAGTGATTTTCAAATAAAAAGGATATTTTCCTCAAGAAATGTTCCAAGTGATCTTTCAAAATAGTTTTCCAAATATTATGAAATCCTTTTATGTTACATAATAATTATAGAGGATATAAACTAATGATATCATCATTAATAATTATCTAGATGGTTTATTTTTATCATGAAAATATGTTTATGAAACCAGTTCATTTTTTATAGGTTATGATTTGATCAAATAGTGAAATATTTATAAAACTTGTTTCATTTCCATAGATTATGATATCATGAGATATTTATTACAAACCATTTTTTTCATGGGTTGTGATATGATTAATTTTTTATTATCTTGTGGAACATGTATGTATGATTTTCATTATATGATGGGTGGGAACTATATCTCCCTCCATTTCATGGGGTAAATATTGATATCTTATTTGATTAACATGACAGAAATGGGGAGTAAAATTAGTCCAATAAGTTAATTTTTCCATAATGATAGTCTTGGGAGTGGACCTTGAAAACAATTATGGTCTGGGGAGTGAACCAATTCCACTATGATAGTTTTTCTAATGAGCCTTAACTACTAAGGAAAATATTTTTCTATACTTATGTGTCTACCATAAATCGATTTATTTGTAAAATGTCCTGATCTCAAGGCTTGTGTTCTTTGATTCCATTATTTGTCAAGTCACATGAACTAACAAGGTTTATTCATTGAATCATGTTTATAATATGTGATATGAAGGGTATGGTTTTTAAATGTTATTTTATAGTTATTAAACCCTTATTCTCATATTATGTTTAAATATCCCTTGCCTGCCCTTACTGGGCATCTAAGCTCACCCTTTATTATATTTCTTTTCTTAGGTTATGAAGATATGTTTTTTGTATAATATATATATATATGAAGGGTGATGGTTATGAAGAACTTATTGGGAGATGACTTAGTTCACCTATGAACTAGTTGTCTATGTATCTAATTTTCCAACGGCACTAAACCGAAATGATTCTTCTCTAGATTGTTATGTTATGTAATGAATATTATTCTATTCAGATGTAATATTTATGTATGGGAAGTTTGGGTCTTTAAATTTATTATTTTGGTATTATAATTCATTTAAATATTATTAATGAGTGATTACTTGTTCCTAATTATTATAATCATTTCCTAAGTTTTTATTATGCTGATTTAAATTTCACTAATATTTTCTTATCCTTTATTTGTGTAATCCTGTCCAATTAATTTTTATTTTAACATGATATGTTATTAGTCTTCATTTTTATTAATTCATTATCATATTATCTATGATTTATCACAGTTCCCTCTCATCATACAACCTTAATATGTACTTATAATGCTCAATCATTTGTGGAAACCTTGGGGATAAATATAAATATTGGAAAACATCCAAAAATATTAATAAATTAACGAGTGTGTGGTTTCCTAGTAATGATATCACTATATGGATACTAAAAGTAGATATTGGATTTGTCTTATATGCACCTAAGGGTGAAAACCCAAAAAAATGTTGCTTGGGTATTAACTCGAGATTCAATCTGTAAAAAACAAAAGAGACTAATGGAATTCCCTATTTGATACACTTGGGGGGTATTATTTGGATAATTTATAGCTCTTTACAAACCATAATTAAATATTTGAAAATGTTATTATAGTTTTGAAATAAATTTTCAATTTATTAATCCTAATTAATTGTTGTGCTAGATCCAGAAGTATAGGTTTGGGAGAAATTTATCATGACACGTCCCTCGGGGCCCGTGATGTGACTACCCCAAGCTCATCTTCCATAGGCCAGGGTTTAGAGACTAGCACCGGAAAGGTGTATCCCTAAAACGGGAAGGCATTTCCTTTAAACCTGTACATACGCAAACTAGGTACAACAAAAAACTAAACCACATAGTAAAACTACTGAAGTAAAAGTGTGAAATGAAAGTAAGGGGACAGTATACAAGCCCAACTCAATGAGATAATACAACAGGGAAATAAAACATTTTCTTATATCATCTGTTAAAGATCCTACCTGATGGGTAGGTATAGATCATCACTGCAGCTCTCTACATCCACCGGTCACCTCCGTGCACCATCTGGTCCTAGCTCCCAAACCTCAGTCAAAGATGTCCGTTTTCGGCACAAGGCACAACAAGGTGTGGTCAAAATCCATGCAGGGGTGAGTATAACAATACCCAACAAGGACCCCGAGACCCCCGAAGGTATATCAGAATTCTACAAAGGAAAAACAACAAATCATGATCTCAATCACAAAACACAAGGAATTAATCACCTCAAAATACGTATATAACATAAAGATCTGGAATAAATATGATTATTCATAAAGCTATATCATATTATTCTGTCGTGAGGCTTCTTCTTCCAGACCACACATGGTTGCTACGTTCCGAACCACAGAGTATCGCTAGGTGTTGACCCACAAAGGATCGCTAGGGGATGACCCACAGAGGATCACTAGGTGTTGAACCATAGAGGATTTCTAGGTTCTGACCCCTAGAGGATCGCAACGTGCTGACCCAAATAGGATCTCTAGGTGTTGTCCCATGGAGGATCACTGGGTGCTAACCCATAGAGGATTTCTACGTGATGACCCATGGATAATCACTAGGTGCTGACCCATAGAGGATCTCTAGGTGCTGACCCACAGAGGATCACTTGGTTCCGACCCACTTAGAGGATCTCCAGGTGCTGACCCACTTAGAGGATCTCTATTCTTTCTTCATGTCACTACCAGTCACTGGATTCCCACACACAATATGATTGATTCTAGAGGATCTTCTACACAATAAATTGTTCATATTTCAACCTCCATGAAGTCCCACGAAGAAGTAACATAATGAACTGCCATGTTATAAGTGTTCCAATGCAACTGAATGCACGTCAATCGAATGCATGATCTGTATGTTATAGGCACATTAGTGCCAGGGGACCAGTTGGATTCGAGTCCGATCCAACATGGTCGTACTCCTATTTTCTCCAAAACCTAGGTATAGTATCTCAAAAGGACCACCTCATTTTAAGAGTTCGGTCTCCACAAACGGTTCGTCAAACGGACGTCCGATTTATGAGATATATCCCTTTAAGAGAAATTGGGCCATAAGTGTGTTTGGGTCCAGTCCAACCCAGTCCGACCAACCTGACCCAACCCGTTCAGTCGGGCCCGAAGGGGCTGGGCTTGGCCTAGTTCATCTAAGCCCGAACTGTTGGGACTAGGCTCAATTTGGCCTGGCCCGAATGGGTTGGGCTACTGGACCAACCCAGAACACTGGCTCGGCGCGGTCCGCCAGCTGGGAGCGGGTGTTAGCTACTCCCCCAAACAGACATAGTCCACTCGGGGTCTTCAATTAGAAGTGCCAATTAGTGCTTCTCCCGCTGGTCTATCCACGTGGATGAGTCAACAATGGACCCATGGTTGCGGGTCCACCATCCACTACGGCTTGGATCCATGACCCTCCTCTGTAGTGTGCCACCACCGTCAATGTGGTCAGCATCATCTAGTTGCCCATGTTCGTCGTAGAACCTTCAGGCATCTTCACCTCCTCACGGCTGGCAAGAGTCGGTGGCCGCCTCCTCCGATCGTCGGTGCTGCTGTGCCAGCGGAGCTTCCGCAGGCCTCTGGTGAAGCTTCGGAGGTCTGTTCCTCTTCTGTCTTCAGCTAAGGCCCTCTTGAGATGCCGCCTACACAACGCAACCCTCGATTTCACCTTTCCACCAGATTTCTCAATCCCCCACGAGGAACACAACTAAAGCAAGTTCGATGGAGGGTCCAGGCCTTATTTGTTCGGCTCGCTCCCTCCATGATAGCATTATTACATGTAAATAATTTAACACCATCAAGGGTGGATGAATTTATAAAAATATTAGAAATAAATCAAGATAATTCCCTACCATGAATTCGTTGGAAGGCGCTACAAATGAGGAAGAAGGGTCTGCGTCCGAAGGTGTTCGTCGGCATTCGTCATCGCCCGTCGATTCCTCCAACGACCATCGCTCGATCACCATTATTTGTGGGAGCATAAATTCTCCTACATTTCATCAGAGCCTCCTCTCATAGGTCTCCCAAAACCCATTCTCGATCTTTGATTAAATAAGAGAATAATCTCCCATGTTGTGTTTAATATTATGTTTTTTTAATGAACTATAATTAATGTGTAAATTAACAATAGGTCTCATCATAATAGATGATGGGGAATGTAAAAAATATACCATTATATCTCAAATATCAACCTATATTTTTATATCCTTTAATTCATTCCATCACTAAAAAAATTCATGGATTTGGATTTTCTAAGTTAATTCATTTCAACAAAACTAAATTTTATTTTGAAAAAACCTTCATGTTTTTTAATGATATGATAATTTATTTGATAAAAAATCATAAAATAAATCAATTTTAACTTTTTAACCCATTTTAATAAATGTTGAAATAAATATTTTATAGAAAATAATTTAAACTATAATCTTTTGAATATTATTTAAAATGAGTAAATTAGGAATTAAGGTCAATAACTCAAAACAAAATCACCCAAAAATTCTATAACGAGAATCACTTCCTCATAAAAAAAATCCAATGGAAACCCAACCATAATTTCATAAAATTGATCACCTTAACTAAACCAAGGAACACTATGAACCATAAAGAATTCATATTGTTGATATCCCTTAGTATTAAAACATAAATAAATCTACTATTCCATCTTAGGACACATCGATACACTCAAACCCAATGTTTGATGCCATGTAATAGTTCTATGAGATCACATAACTCTCTTCTTCCACCTAAAATAAGACATAAAAATTTTGTTTTTTTCTTCAACCTTTCCAATAACCTAGATTAGGATCCTACCAATCACCTCAACACGGCCCCCTGCTTCCATCCATTGTTTTAGTTGAAACCTCTCCACCCTCCATCAAATATATGATCTAATAGAGGACGAAAAACACGACACTCACAAACCTTCATTAGATGAGGTACCTTGAAAATAAAAAATCAATGTAAAAAAGGAAAATGTGAGATCACAAAGAGTAGAACCCCTTTATGGAATCTTCAATAGATTCTCTCTATGTTCGTTTCTCTCCAACTAGAGAATGAAATCCTTATTATCCATGGTAATTAGTTATTCCTAAGAAAACTCTTCCGGATATCCATGATTCACCTTTTATAAATCTTGAGATACCCCTTGAACTGAGTGTGGAGACCAATATAGTTCGAGGTGATAAGAAGAAACCAGTTGAGATAAAACAGGTTTTTTTCATAGTTAGATTAAATAAATATGTTTGATAAAGGGTATTATAAGATGATTTTATAATATTGAATAAAGTAAAATATCTTGATCATTATAAGGAATTAATGATTATTTGTTAAGCTGGTTTAATTAATTTTTTATAAAAAGTTGTTTCAAATAAATAATTTTTATAAAGAGAAAGTTAATAAGTGTTATAGAAGTTTTGTTTGAGGTTATAATGGAAAAAAATAAGTAATAATTATAATAAATGAATGTTGAAAGTCCATTAAATAGAGTTTTATGAAGTATATTGGATAAAGAAACTCATTGACATTGGACATAGTTTTATGAATTCCACCAAATAAATAATGTCTATAAGATCATTATAAAATTATTGTGGATGTTTTAGATGAAAATAATTTTCATGAACATTCATGAGTTTATTAGATAAAATAATTTTTTTAAGACACTAGTCATTGGTTTTTGAATGGAGATTCAAATATAGATTTCCAAGATGACCCATCAAACAGAGATTTAAGAGTTGAGGAATTTGAAAGAACTTTCTGTGTTGAGTCATCGAACAAAAAATTACCATAAAAAATAACCTTATGAGGTTACTAGAAAGATAATTTCCTAAAAAGATGTACCAGATGAATTTTGGAGATATTTGAATAGTTTTTCATGAAAAAATTATACTTGATGATGTTGAGTTATACATTCAATGATTCAATAATCATAAATTAAATATTATGATTAAATATGGTATTTTAGGAAGTTAGAATAGTACTTTAACACAAAGTCTTATGTAATGTTCCTTATGAAATTTTTTGACTACTATATTTTAGGAATTTTTATAGTTGTTAAAGGTTGAAATATTTGAGTAACATTTTCAAATTTAGAGGTAGGAAATTCAAATTTTAGTTCACAATTATCCATGTCTTTCTGGATAAACTATACTAATATAAAATAGATCTTGTGTATCGAGAAGGTGTGGAGGTTAATACTATGGGAAAATTACTGAAGATCTGTGATGAAGACCATAGGGTATGGAATATGATATCACAGTTTCATCATATGTTGTTGTATCATGAGGAAATAGATGCATAATTATAGATAGAGAGTGGTGATAGAATATCAGTTGGTATCTGATGAATAGGGTTTCAAAAAAATAGATTGAACTAAGGATATCATATGGACTACTACTCGAAAGAGAAGGAATTAGATGAATATATTTAGATAGATACATTTTTAAAAAAATTCCTGATTGATGCTATACAAGAAATTGAAGAGGATGAATAACTTTCAAGAATACGAGTGTAGAAAAAGTTCAATAATCACAATGACAAAATAGTTAAGCTTTTTAGTGATGGTTTTTATTATTATTAAAAAACATTGTTATATCACACTATCTATATGAGGAGCACATGAACTATATAAGGAATATAGTGTTATGTAAGTGATGGATGCTCCATGATTTATGTAAAAAAACAAAGGATTATTTTTCTAGTGGTTGTGTGGTCCTTGATTATGTAATGATATCTATTTTGAGCCAATGTAAATTTCCAAGGGAATTTTAATTTTTTTCATTTGGTGGATGGGTAATTCTTTGAACCGAGATTCAAAATATAATTTAGAGAGTTGAAACACATATATGTGTTTTTTAGACTTGGGTAAAGGCATGAGGGGTTACCATTTTTTCTTGTTGATTTTTGGAAGTGTTAGGGCCCAAAAAACCAAGTTTGGGTTCTCTGAATATGGTGCATGGTTTGTCTGAAATCATAAGGCCCTTCATGATTAAACCATGTAGCTTGTATAAAATGTAAATAAGTTCCTTACATGGGTTATACACAGCTTTTCGAAACCATGTTCCTATCCCACATGGTTAATGCCACATACATAGTAACCTATCACTATATATCACACGGTTCTCGCAAGATTAAGGTCAATAGTGAAAAACAACCTTGTGAGGTGGGTTTCATAAGTAGAGGTTGTCATATAGTAAGTGCAAAGTTTTTCCAAATCATATTTTCAAACCATGAAACCCATTTTTAAGGGTGAAATTTCCCTTTTCATTTAATCATATCTTAAAACCTATATTATTTTTATTTCTTCTTCCTATGGTGAGTGAGTCCTCTCCTCCTTGTGTTGTGGGTCTCCTCCATGCCTAACATAATCTACTTGATATCTCCTTCATCTGTCATCTGATTCGATAATTTTCATACCCTATGGATTCCTCATGGTAAGCTCTTGATTCGTTTTGAATATTTAATAGATTAATCTTCTCTCGATCAATTTATCGAGGTGTAAGCTCATTTTCCCTATTTTTTGGATAGATGTTCATTTCTTAGATTTCATCCAAACTAGAAAAATAAGACATTGAAATTGGATGAGTGAAGCATCCTGGAAATGAGGTAGGTGGTCTAGGACTTCTTTCTCAACTTTCTATCATTTTATAAATAGCGCTTTTGTGCCACACGCCATCCTTTTCCATGTGTTTCTTTAAAATTGGTTCCTTTATATTAAATAGATATATTCACCTTGTAATAATCTCATTAATCTTTTTTAGTAGTTTTAGGTTGTCACCATTGATTGGAGACACCCCAAGGGTGTGCTGGCCTATTTTTTCCTTTATTAAATTAAGTGAATTAATTTCCAGAAATCATCATAAGAATTCATATAGAGATAATGATAGAACTTCCCCTTGTAATCAATTTTCCACATGATAATGGAACATCCGTAGTACCATATTGAAACTCGGTGCTTTTTGTTCTATGTATAGTAGTTTTTATAAAATGAATATTTAAATTTAACTGAGTTATGACTATTCCTTTTGATGATCAACCGTGCTAAATGGACTGTTTATAAACAATGTCATGTTTTTATAATAAAATCATTGGTATGAGGTGTGCTATCATCGAAATTAAAATGTGGAAATTAGACATTTATATCATACTAGTTTTATAGATTTTATTTTTCCCTATTATTTTATGATATTGCTTGTTATGTGTAATCTTAGTGCATGGCCTCCTTGATATTCTAAAATAGAGTTCCCCTTTTATAAATTTCTATAGAACCAATGCACCTTCTAATTGAATGGATTGACCACACCTATATAAATAACCAATGAACAAAGATCCTCCTAAGGGCTTGGATTTCCTTATAAATGGGATTAACCATGTGGGTATATTCACAATTTACATTAGCACCATCTAAGTACCTCTTGAGCCTTGTTAAAATAATATCCATGTTTTAAATATTCAAAAATTTGTGTCATAGATTGAATGGCTTTATATGATGGAATAAATTCCTTGAATTTTTTCCTTTAAAAGTCTTAAATGATATGACTTGTTTATATTGAAATGATTTCTTCATGAATGGTTTGATTTCCTAAAATAATTGAACATTTTTAATGAAATGATTTGTAAATGGTGGAAAGGTCACTCTATTTAGTGCAAGATTATGTAAATGGTTAATTCAATTTGTTCTAAATGAAATTACCTTGGTTAGGAATGGTTTATTAAATGTAAATAGTGAGAGGGATTGCCTCATTGATATTATTATAATAATCATTAAACCCTGATAAAGACTGTGGAATGATGATAAGGGTTCTGTTGAGGATGTAGGTATCATACTCCCATACATCGAGTACTGAGACATGGAATCTTGCACTAGTGATACTATTTGATGGTGGTAATGGTGCACCACATCCCCTGTTTAGTGATGACATAACGGCGCACTCACTATTGATCTTGTGTTGACATGATGGAACACTCGGCATCTCAAGTGACGAGCATGAAGTATCCCACTCATTATGAGATGTAGGGAATGTACCATTTGTTTTGATATTATTGGATAATTCAAACTAGTTATGGATGATTGAGTTACACGCCAGTCCTTCCAGCAAAAAGTATTCAAGGTATATGACCATATACGTCCACACGTACTTGGTTCATATAGGTGGATGATATATATAACCAATATATATATATATATATGTTATCACTATATATATATGTAGTTACCTGATCAGACATCTTATTCTGGCTATGACCCAAAGTAGGTAGAGCTTCTTGGTTTCCTTTAGGAACCAGATTGAGTTGGTTGTTGTTTATTTCAGTTTTGTTTATTTATTCATATATGATCACTGATTTACTTTATAATTACATATTGGATTTAGTTTTTGGTGGTAACCTACTAGGATTTATATCTCACACCCTAATCAGGTTTTCATTTCACTGGGGTACCTGAGTAGAAAATTTGTTCATAATACCATAGACTCATTCTTGTGGATGTTTTCTTGTACTTGGGAGTTAGGAGCATAGGACTGAGCTAGAGCTAAAGATGCTCATGGAGATTCCCCTTTGGTATTTTATTATCTTTATTTGTTTCTTACATTACTATATAATTTCCTACTATATGTCTATTGTTTTCGAATATGTATCATCATCTAGACATGCATGCATCTGTTATATTGGCATTGGATATTTTTGATATTCAGTTTATATTTTCCTTTTGTTTCTCTATTTTTTATTTATTATTTATTCCAATGTTGATTTTTATTTACTATACCATTGTGTTAAAATATTATGAGGTTATAGTATCCCAACTACCACCTCTTGATACCCTCACTACTATTTGGTAGCCTCTGGAATATTGGGAGGCATGCTTGCGACCATGTTACCCACCGGTCTGACTACCGTCTAAGTGATTTGTCAGGTCGGGATGTTACAAAGTGGTATCAAAGCTTTCATTTTCCTTTTTATTTCTATTTTGGGTTGGTATATAGGAGACTAAAAATATTTTAAAACTTTTTAAATAGTCATGTATAGGATTTATCACCCCACCCATAGGGAAAATTCCATTGGCTTGGGATGGGATTGATGTTTGGGTTGTTTTCAGTTACAATTGATTTAATTTTACCTCAAGTGATTTTTGTACTTTATATGGCTTATTGATTTATGATATTATGTTATTTTACCCTTGAAATAGTATGGTAAGGATAAATTATTACATTCATCATATTAGTGACATATAAATTCAAATGTCAAGAATATTTCATGCCATGTAGTTTCTTTTGCAGAACTGCTTGCTGATTTCGATTGTGTACCTTGGGTGTTGGTACATGATTAAGTGATTATATGTCATATTTCTTGCTTATATAAAAGGATTATTTGAGTTTATTTATGGTGATAATGTGATATTTTTGTTTTTAATTAATAAATGTTTTCAAGGGATAAAAATAGTGGTTGTGACTAAATGGGAACTAGTTTTTATTTTTAAGGTGTATGGGTGCCTTATAATTGGGAAAAAGTAACCCGTGAATTGAAACCATATTTTGAAATTTTATATTAATAGATACCATTTCTAAAATTTAAAAGTAGATAAAGATCAATTTTTAAAGTATGTTTGTTTTGGTTAAATGGGATTTGGAATATGGTTTATAATGTATACAGGTTCTTTATAGTGTGTGGAATGGCATCCCATATAATCAAACCATGATATATTATCATGTTATATTGTGAAATTTTTATAAATTTAAAATCCATTTAATTTTGATCTAAAAAGAATTGGTTTCCTCTATAATGGTATTTTAATTAACTTTATAAATTCACATATATACCCAAGTAGTTTAGTTGGGGTATGTTTTTAATGAGATATACAGCTTCAATTGTTTTAAAACTTTGATAATTTAATAACAACAATTGGGTAACATTTTGATGAACCTGGCTTGGTTAAATGGGACTCTCTTAGGTTGACTTATCTATTACTACCTATTATTATTAAAAAGGAATTTATATGAAAAATTTCCTAATCATGACGAATGTCAATAACTATTAATGTTTCAATAGGAAGTTGATATAACATTCCAGTTTTTTTATGGAATTAAATTAAATAAGGTACCAAGTAATTTTGTTTATAATTGGTACTTTACGTTTTGAGTTAAATCATTAAAATGTTTAATGATTTAATGTAAATAAATGTAATGAATTAAAATGGAACCTTTAGTGGTGTCCTTTGTTTAAACCCTCATGTAATGGTAGTTAAAAATTTCTCCTTGAGTTTCCATGGAACAGAAAGGTGAGTGTTTTCCATAGTAATTTATCTTTTATAAATGGGTTAAATGGTTGGATCCCTATCCTAGTGACTTTATGGTTTGTGTGTCCTACTAATAGGGTCAACATTTTTAGTTTTGTAAGGGGACATCCTGAGGTAGGTATCACCCTTAGAGAATAAATGTATTGCTGAATGTTGTGATTTTCCATGTGTGTGGTGCCAATGTCCCTAGAAGGACTTTTATTGAAATGGAACCCTTGTTCAGATGGATGATCGGGTTTCCCCAACCATTAATATGGTTTTGAGCATCGGGTAATGCTCAATTTCAATATGTTGGACATTCTAAGGGCATGGTCAGCCATGTTGAAGGTCTTGTAACCCTATTTCTTTTTATTGGGTTACTCGGGAGTTAATCATATGTTTAATATTCATTTGAGATAATTCCCCTTTGAGACAGTTTAATTCATGGCACATTAGATAAGTGAATGCATATGGTCGAAAAGCCTATAAGTATTATCTGTAATGTTCCATCTTGTTTCTATAATCATGGGGTAGTATGTATTGATATATATGGTAACCATCATGTTTCTAAATGGTATAATTAACTAGTTGAGTTTAATGGAAATGTTGTGTTTGATCTGTTGATTACTTTCTCAAGTCATCTACAAAGTAGAGTGTCATGGGATTTAAAGGAATCAAGTTCATCTTAATGCTTGGGATTACTTTCCAGAGGATTGGGTTTTTTAACACGTCATTAAGTTGGGTTGTGGTTTTCATGCTGAATGCTTTGACATTTTTGAGTATGACTCGGTTAAGTATAATGTTTTCATTGAAGTGAATCTGATCTAGTGTTCTTATGAGCGGCTATTATCTCCCTTCTTTCGATGACTAGGATACTCCTAATGTTAGTAGAACCTTATTATTTATGGTGTTTACATGTCAGTTCTTTCTCGATGACATGATGTTGAAGTGGTTGGTTGTGTGTGTAACCCTTGAGAAACACTGTTGGTATTGGATGGAATTTGGTGGTTAAATCTTGACCATTACTCAAATGCCTCAAGTAGTGAAGTTTGTTGACTGGTAAATGATGGTTCATCACTAGGTGATGTTGAGCTTCTTTCTAGAAGTCTACTACTATTGGTTTGAGTATTCTTATTTTGGATTTATTGGTTTCCTCATAGTGTACTCTTCTGAAAGAGACTAGCATGTTTTTTATCTTGAAATCATCCTTGATGCACTAAGAGAGAGTTAGTCTTACATAATGCTAATGTTTTAAAATCTATTGGGATTGAGATGTGATCTTTATCAAGGATGCGCACTCAACGTGTGGTTTTTGTTGAGGCATGGTTAGTCCTGAGTGACACCTGGGTTCCCATGTAGGAATGTCATGGATAGACTCTTGGACACCATCCATTTTCCTTTGACTTGACTGTCATGAGGATGCCACTACGGTCTCAGTCAATGATCTGATGTGGACATATTTTATTTGTACCAACATCTCACTTGTGAATATGGAGTATGGACTACATTGAGATATATACATTAACTCCATTTTAATGAATCTGAGGTTATCCCATACTTGTTGTTAGTCTCATGAGTGATGTTTAAAGGGTGATGATTCCAGTGGTATGGATCAGGGATACCCCTTGTTCATGCTGAGAGACAACAATTTAAATTTTCAAGTGATTTTTTTATCAAGGACCATCAATGGAATTTGGGTATGGTCTTCAGTGAACATTTTTATTGTGAATGTGGAAGGACCTGGAAGAAGGTGTTGCGGTTTAGTTTGAAATACGCCGGTCCTCTAAGATAGGAATTTTTAGAATGGTTATATAGAGGTTTCTTGACTTGTTAACCTTCTTTTTTAATGGTTACAGTCATAAGGAACTTATTTTGAGGAACGTTGTTGGGTTAAGATGGGTGTGGTTTTAAGGTAGTCTATTTATTTCGAAGAAACCATTCACAACATATTTTAGTTATGTTGAACAGGATTCAATTGTTTCATTATAATGAGGTACCTAATGTGACCTCAGGCTTAATTTAGTTCTCATAGTTAAATAAATCATGCCATGAGCATCGCTATAATGCTTATGGGTGTTCTTTGTAAGACAATTCCAATGGTAGAGGTACTATGACTTATAATTTCCCCTTTTTAAATTGATAAGAACTATGGTTGAGTGAACCATTAGCCAAAATATTAAATAGATGATGAAATGGTCATATATCTGGTAAAATGGGCTTGTGTAATCTTTGTTTAGGTTTTTTGATTAGAAGACAAGCATTGGCTCTAGTTTTACTTGATTAAGCTATGTATTCTTAAGTAAGGCTTGGAGATGCATTGGGAATTTGGAACTTCAACATGGCTAATTGAAAAAAATTCACTACCCAAGTAGTTTAGGTGATTTTTTTTGTTTCTCTAAGGTTTCTCAAGGATAATAATTTCTAAGGTGGGGAGGTTGTAATGTCATGTGTTTTAAGCCAAGTTAGAATTCCAAGAGAATTTGAATTTTGGTATTTGGTGGATAGGTCATTCATTCTTTTTATGTAACGAACCCGGTGATCCTGAAGCCCAACCAAACTCGGCCACGCCCGAGCCCAGCCCTCTGGCAGATAGAAGACCCCCACCCCACGAGCAGATAAGGGCCCCCCACCTCAGACCGGCCCAGATAACACGTGGTAGGAACTGTCCTCAGGCAGGGGACAGTTCCTACCACGTGTTATCTGGGCCGGTCTGAGGTGGGGGCCCCTTATCTGCTCGTGGGGTGGGGGTCTTCTATCTGCCAGAGGGCTGGGCTCGGGCGTGGCCGAGTTTGGTTGGGCTTCAGGCCCACCGGGTTCGTTACATTTGAACTGAGCTTCAGCAATAAATTCCAAGAGTTGGAACACTTCTATATGTTTTTCAGACTTCGGTAAAGGTACGAGGGGTTATTTGTGTGTCTCTTTGAGTTTTGGGAGAGTTGGGCCCAAAAATCCCAAGTTTGGGTGATCTGAATATGGATTTTGGTTTGTCTGAAACTGTGAGGCCCTTAGTAGAAAACCATATGACCTATATCAGAGGAGAAAAAGTGTCCCACAAGAGATATGAACAATTTTCCCAAATCATGAACCTATCCCACACAGTTATTTATACTTAG
This sequence comes from Viscum album, assembly GCA_963277665.1. Classification (NCBI taxonomy): domain Eukaryota; kingdom Viridiplantae; phylum Streptophyta; class Magnoliopsida; order Santalales; family Viscaceae; genus Viscum; species Viscum album. The sequence continues at coordinate 846,002,550 of OY728152.1, forward strand.
ATAGTAACCTCACAATATTCATCACATGGTTGGCACACAGTTAAGGTAAATTGTGTAGCACAACTATGCAAGGTGGGTTTCGTAGGTAGAGGGTGTCGCACGATTGGCACACAACATGGAAAACCCATTCATCCAAATATTGTACCATAGATTTAATAATTAAATCCCTTTTCCATTAATGAAATCTTAAACCCTATTTTATTTTTTATTTCTTATTCCTCCAGTGGGTGATCCCTCTCCTTCTTGTGTTGTGTGTCTCCTCCAAGACTAACCTTGGTTTCTTGAAATATTTAATGTCTGTCATCTGATTCAAGAACCACATATCTCTATTTATTCTTCTTGGTAAGATCTTTATTTAATTTGAATCTTTCTTTGTTTAAAATTATTTTGATCGAGTTATCGAGGTGCAAGTACAATTTCCTTATTTTCATATAGGATGTTCGTTTCTTATATTCCTTCTAAACTAGACTGAATCAAACCTTGATATTGGATGAGTGAAGAATCCTATTCAACAATTAGGTTGTATATGACATTTTCCTAAAGTTTATGTCATTTTATAAATATTGTTGTTGTGTCGCACACCGACCTTTGTTGCGCAATGCCATAAAATTTGTTTCTTATTATTAAATTGATCTACGCAACTTGCAATACACCTTTTGATCATTGTTTAGTAGTTTGAGGTTGTAACCCTCTATCGCTAACACCCTGTGGGTGTTTCAACCTACTTTTTCCCTTATTAAATTAAATGAATTAATTTCTAGAATGCCTCGTAAGCATTCATCTTGTGTAAATAATAGAATTTCCACATGTAATCAATTTTCCACTTGATAATGGAACCTACAAAGTTCAATATTGAAACTATGTGCTTGTTGTTCCATGTTTGGTATTTTTTTATAAAATTACTCTTTAAAGTGAATGGAGTTTTGATTATTTATTTTGATGCTCAATTGTGCTAAATGAATTGTTTATAAACAATTTCATTTTTTTAATAAAACCCCTTGGATGAGGTGTGTTGTCTTCGAAAAAACTATGTGTAAATTGGATATTTATATCATTACAGTTTTATATCTTTGAGTTTTCCCTATGATTTTATGATAGTTCTTTTTATTTGTCATGTTTGTGCATGGACACCTTGATATTATTAAATTGATTTCCCCCATTATTAATGTTTTTATAACCAATTTACATTCTAATTGCATGGATTGACCGCTCCTATCTAAGTAACCAATGATCCAATCTCATCCAAAGTGATTAGAATGCCTTATAAATGTGATTGCACATGTAGGTAAATTCCTAATTGACTTGAGCATATTCTAAGTGCCTCTTCATCTTTGTTAAAACAATCAACATGTTCTAAATAGACAAAATAGAATGTTTTAGATGGAATGTCTTGTCATGATGTAATTACTTCCTGAATGTTTTCTTTTAAAAGTATTAAATTATATGTCTTGTTTATATTGAATGGAATGATTCATGAAAGGTTTTATTTCCTAAAATAATTTAACGGTTTTAACAAAATTATTTTCAAAGCTTGGAAAGGTCACTCTATTTTGTGAATGATGATGTACATGATTTATTCAATTTATTATCAATCAAATTCCCTTATTAAGAATGGGTTATTAAACGTAAATAATGAGAGATATTTCATGGATATTATCATAAAAATTATTACACCTTCATATAGGATATGGAATAATGGTAAGGGTTTTTTTGAGTTTGGAGGTATCACACTCATTCACATCAGGTACTGAGTCATGGCATCTTGTAACAGTGAAACCATTGGACAGTGTGCATGGCACACCACATCCCTTATTGAGTGCTAATATGACAGTGCACTCACAACTGATTGAGTGTTGACATGATATCACACTCACCATCTCAAGTGATGATCATGACATCTCTAAATCATTATGAGATGTAGTGCATGTACCCTTTTGAGTGAGCATATAGATGTTTTCATACTAATTATGGATGATTGAGTTGCCCCCATGTCCAACTAGAAAATAGCATTCTAGGTATATGGAAACTTACGACTTCACGTTCTTGGTTCATATAGGTAGATGTGATATATAAATAAACTATATATATTTTATTATTATATATATAGTTACCTAATCAGACATATTATTCTGGATATAATCCAATAGAGGTAGATCCAACAAGTTCCTTTCGAACCTAAGAAAGCTGCTTGTTGTTTATTTTAGTTTTTTCTATTTATTCATATTTTCTCATAGATTTAATATATGTTTACAGATTTTATTTATTTGTAGACACCATGGGTGGTAGCCTACTCGGATTTATATCCCACACCCTTCTTGGGCCGCCATTGTACTGGGGTACCCATGTAGATCGTATGTTTTTAGGACCTTTGAATATTTCTTGTGGATGATTTATTGAACCTATGATTAAATGGGTATAGGACTGAGCTAGAGCTATAGATATTCATGGAGATTGTACATGGGGATTTTCTTATCTATCATTATTTCATACTGTATTATATCACTACCTCTTGTATGTCTATTGTATTAGATTATATATCATTATATGGACATTCATGCATCTGTTTTATTGGTGTTTTCCATTTTTTATATTATGTTTATATTATCATTTTGATGTTATGTTATTCATTTATTACTTCCCTGGATATTGTTTTTTATTTACTGTACAGTTGTGATACTGTTTTATGGGGGTATAGTCTCCCCACTACCACCTCTAGAGATTCTTGTTACTAGTTGGTAGCCTATGGCACATGGGGAGGAGTGCATGAGGTCATGTGACCCATTGTTCTGGATACCGTCTTTGTGGTCAATCATGTTAAGAAATTATATATTACTTCCAAACCATTTCAAGGACTAGATACTCTTTTTTGTTAGTGATCCCTATGAAAACTTTTATTCATGTGGGTGTTATTTTTCTCAATAGATTCAATTCTCACTAATCGGAGGAAAAATTTATTTCGAATGTAAGAAAAAAAATAAAATATAAGATCATGAATTCAACCCACTCCCTCTCTATGATCACATAGATTCTAATTATTCCTTTTAATTATTATCATATTCAATTTCCTTCATTGAATCTTTACTAACATTTGAATATAATTAAAGCTCCCATGGATGTTCAGAAATCTATGAAAAGTAATGGGATTCATGTATTAAATGAGAAGAACTATCATATTTGGAATGGAATAATGTTTCCTATCATATATCCATTAAATATGAATTTATTAAAGCTGATGTAGATTTTTTCTCTCTTATTTTTTAGGGTTTTCCCTTAATACCTATTAATATGAAGAATTTTTAGAATTATGGGAAATCCAAGAATTATATTATTTCCCTTCTCAATGAAAGTGACATTATGAGGGTCAAAGGTGTCGGAATAGAAAAATTAATTTGAGACTAGTCGAAGAAAAATTATGAAGGAAATATAAATATAAATAAAGAAAATTTATATAACTATATATTGAAGTGTGAAGATCTCAAAATGGATGGTGATCAATTTTTCGGTGACGTCTTTAATATATCTAATGAATTTATAAGAACCATAATATGATTTATTGAGACATTGAAAGATTAAAATATTCTTGAAAATATTCTAATAATTCTTCTACAAAATATTGGTGATAAGGAATCATCATTTTAAGATAGGGATCTTAAAAATCTATATCATGATAATTCACATAACATTCAAAACACATAAAAAATGAGAATATCAAATAAATTCAAGAAAAAAGAAAATTTTGTTTATAAATTTCCTTCAAAGATGATAAGAAAGAAAAGTTTGAGAAATGCTCCAAGGAAGAAGTTAGTGACCCTTATATAAAAGATGAGGTTACTGAAACAAATTGATGAATTAATGTCCTTATTTTCTAATAAGGTGAAAAGGGACATAAGACAGTTTAAAATTAATGTTACCACTGAAGTGATTTTCCTAAGGATGATGAAGAAATGTTGAAATCCACAATGATATAAAGAAAGGATTTTGAGAAGAGTAAAATGGATAAAAAGAAACATGTAGGATAAAAAGATTTTTGTGGTTCAGGAATAATTATTACATCCATGGAGAGGAAGAACTTTACTATGATTCGAGAGAAACAATTTTTAGATAGTTTTCTTAGAGTTTCTCAATAAAGAACCCTATCCCAAAATAAGCTACAAAAGGTGGAAGATGATGCACTGTTCCACCAACCGCGCATTAATTCTGCATTTCTACAGTGAAATTCAAGAATATCTCTAAATGATATGGTAGAAAAATCAATTAGTTATTTAAAGGGAGAGGATAAAACATTGTCAAAATACCAAAAGTGAAAGTTTTCTCTATGTGTGAGGGAGATATATATTGTCAAATGGAGGTTGAAACCTCCAGTGATGATTCTACTAAAAAACTACTTATTATAAAAATTAATGACAAGAATTATACTATTTATGATAACAATTTCTCTAAAGAATAAGAATAGAAGATTCACATGGATTTCATGATTAAAAGTTAGCTGAGATAATTTCTCTCAAAGTTTGTTAAACATGAATCAGAGAATATGAAGTTAATGAAATAATATATTTTAAGAAAAAAATAACGAATTAGATTTGAATAAAAATCAATTTTTTTCAATTAGATTTATGACCATAAAAAGTTACTTGATGAAGATAAAAACCTCAACATCAAGCCTAAAAAAAGATAAAGGTGAATGTTAAATAATTTGATATTCTTATACAAAATGTTTTGGAGTTGATTAATGAAAAAAACCATCTGAAACTCAATTTTAGAAGTTAGTGAATGTTACAAGAAGTTTAAACCTCATAATGATACAAAAAAACATATCTTCCTCATAGGTTAACAATAAGGTTTATGATTTTTAGGATAATAAGAAAGTCAAAAAAACAATGTATGTAACCAAAATAAGTGGATTTAAAAATTATAAAATTCCTAAAGAATAAATATATGATGAAAAAATGCTACAAATAGAGAATTTGTTATGTGTAGGAAGAAACCTAAGCTAAAATGATGTTATCTAGTGGCTTCCAAAAATTTCATTCACAATAAGGAACCATGGTTTAAGGTAATAAAGAATATTGAAAGAAAGTACATGGTTTTGAAAAACATGTATGTTATAGAGGAAAACATGATTTCTATGGATATTATTGGTTATGTGAAAGATTTGGTAATATAAAGAATATTTTTTGGTTCAATCATCCACACTACAATGAATCTAGGAGGTACTAGAGGTAGAGTTTGAGGGGGATTCAACCCACTCAAATAAGAGAACATGAAAAAGTTAGTTTAATGATTGAAAATAGATTCTAAACACAGGAAACTATTTATGAAATATGTGATCAACCAAGAAATATTGTTGATGGAAATAATTTTATGTCACCATATCAAAAAAATTATATAAAAAATCAAAAATCCTCATGTAAAAGAAGAAAAAGACAAAGATAATGCATTATTTGTTGAAATTATTCTAAAATATATAAAAGGAGAATGACCCTGGATATTGGTTGGTGGTTTTTCCTCACATAAGACTATATATTTAAATATATTAAATAATGATAAATATTAACTATAAGGGAAAATAAATTTTTGAAACTTATGAGTCCCTCATAGTCTAGATCAATGGATCTTCCATAATTGGAAAAGAAAATTTTTAATCCATAAGATCCTTGTTTTTTTATGGACTGAAACATAAATTGTTATGAGTTTCAAAACACAATGATGAAGAAAAAAAAGTTTCTTTCTAAATAGATGAATTTTTTTTGAATGTATTGAAGATGATTAAAGTTTCTATAATAGTTAAATTAATCAAGGTAATATTGTTTCAAGTTTTAGATTCACATGGTTATTGTTATCTAAGAATGATAGAAGATAATCAATTATGGCATAAGAGGCTTATACATTTGTGCAAGATTAATATGGGAAAGATGAAAAAGAAATAAGATATTTATAAAATTACTAATATGAAAAAATAATAATAGGTTTTTGTTGTTAAATATGCAATAAAGGTAAGATTAAAAACTGAGTACATAAGAAATTTGAGACACATTAAACTCATCCCTTAGAGATTATACATTCTGATATATGTGGGTCTATGAGAACGAAATAAAAAAATGTAGATAAGTATTTTATTTTCTTTATCAATAATTTTACTTTCATTATATGTATTATTATTTTTAAATATAAATCAAAGGATCTCAAAATATTTAAGAGTTTTAGGATATGTTCTAAAAAGAAATGTGGATATTCTATAATGAAATTTCTAACTGATAATGGTGCTGAGTACATAAATGGGATGTTCAAATACTATCTTGAAAGGCATGAAATTCAAATTGAATTTAGTTCACCATACAGACCACAACAAAAAGGTATTCCTCAAAAGAAAACATAATTTTTGTTGATGTGGCTCGAACTATGCTGATTGAATACTATAATTCAAGATTCTTTTATATACAAGCTATTGGAGCTGAAATAATTATTATAAATTAATGTTTCAATAGGAAAAATTCTAATATGAATCCTTATGAGGTATATTACAAAGAAATCCCATTTTTAAAATTTATAATAGTGTTTTGAATTCATTGTATTATCAAAGTCAAGGGTGATAATATTAGGATGTTTGATAAAATAGGTGATGATGGAATCTTTCTTAACGACCCCCTTAATGGTAGAGGATACTGGTCATTTAATAAAGAAACATGAAATTTTTTTTGACTCTGAATATTTTAATGTTATAGAAGATTATAATATAAAATTTTCACAACAAATTTCATATATGAAATAAATTTAAGTTTTTCTTATTACTATTCAGTAATAAATCAATGTTTTTTAAAAGAGTAATGATATAGAAACTAAAAAGGAAAAAATACAGGGATGTCTATTTCATTTGTTAAGGGAAAATCTAATTTATTTAATCTTATGATAAAAAAATATATGGATATCAAAAATATCATTGGAGATCAAGAATAATAGATTCGAACTATAAAAACAACGAGGATAGTTTCACTCACCTCATTATATTCATAGATTGATCCAAGAGATCTTAAAGCAACTTTGAAACAACAAGGGTTGAATTATTCAATTAATGAAGAATTAAATTAAATTGATAATAATGATACCTAGATACTGATTCCTAAACCATAAAAATAAGAATTTTATTGGGATAAAAGGTATTTTTTGAAAAATATGATTGAAAAGGGTGAAGTGATATGAAACAAGGATTTATTAGTTTATAAACAATACTCTCATATTGAAGGCATTAATTTTTATGAAATATTTTTCCCTATATAAATAATTGGAACCATAAAAATATTTCCTACTATCTCTACATAGTTAATATATAAGATATTTCAAATGGAATTCAAGTTAACTTTTCCTAATGTAGAGATTACTGAATAAGCTTATACTGAGAAACAAAGTTACTTCATGCTTGGTCAAGATAAAAGTTTTATGTAAAATTTTAAGAAGGATTTTTATAGGTTGAATAAATATTTGAGATCTTGGTATTGTAAATTGGATACTTTCTTAAGGAAGTTTAATTTCAATAAATAAAGAGTTGATAGTAACCTCCATTTAAAAGAAATTCAAGAGGTTTACCTATTTTGAATTTTTTATATTAATGATATCATATTCATAGGGAATGATGAAACGATGAGTGAAATGTTTTTTTAGGATATGAAAATGATATTTTATGTGACCATGCTATGATAAATGAAAAATTCTCATAGCATAAAGATATCTCAAAAGATGATGTACATTTTCCTATATCAAGAGAAGTATGCTAAGGAAATTATAAAAAAAATTGTAATGTAAGATTCAAAGATGGTTTACATTATTATTTTAGTGTGAATAAAGTTATCAAAATATGGAAAAGGAAATTTGGTTGATACTAATGTTTTTAGAAATTTAATTGGAAGCATGTTATATCTAACAAATCCAATTCCATATATAGTTTATATTGTTACACTTTGTTCCATGTATAAAAGAGAACCAAAGTAATCTCATCTTATTTATGGAAAAATAATTCTCATATATAATAATGGTGCAGTTTAGTTTCAAATAAAATATAATATCTTATGAAAGATTGATATTTTAGTTACACATATGAAAATTGGAATGTTTGTGTCGATGATAGAAGATCTGCATCTGGAGGATTTTTCTTTTTGGGAGAGAGATGTGTGAGTTTTAATACTAAGAAGAAAATTTAGTGACTCTTTTTATTATAAAATATGAGTATGTAGTTTTCCCTAAAGTTGATACATATTAAATGTTGATGAAGACATAACTAGAATATTTGTCAGTAGATTTGAAATCACCCCCTCTCTTGGGTTGTGATTATATAAGTTCAATAAATATCAATAATAATATAGTGAATCATTATCTTTCTAATAATATTGATATTAAATATTACCTCATCAAATAGTATGTGAAATTAAATAAGCTTAAGTTGGATTTTTTATCTTAAAATAGAGAAATTTTCTAATATAATCACTAAAAAATTCTAAAAGAAATGTTTTAGAAATTATGGTTCATCATCAGCATACTGGATCACTGCATTCAAGGATAAGGTATGTGATACCATCTATTATCCAATCTTTTATTTGGATAGTGGCTTCAAATGGAGAGAAAATTTGTAACACGAATCTATCCATTAGTATGTGATTTACCTATATTGGAAGAACATATATACATGGGGAATTTTTAAAAGGGTTAAGTTATGATTTTAACATGTGTGGAATATTTTAAATTTTTTTGAATTTTATGTAGAATGATTTTTTATACACGTTTAAGTTTAGGGTGATAAAGGTTATTTTATGAAGGTTTTTACATATAATAAGTTTGGAAACATCTCTGAATCACTACTTTATGGATATAATGGTATTGTTATTCAATTATTTTTATTTCTTACATTGATTTCACTCACATAGGCTTAATTTTTTGGATAAGTAATCCATTTCTTGAGTTTCATAGCTTCAGTGATTTATGTTCTTTTGTTGAAAAAAAATCCAAAGGGATAGGTTATTGATACCAACAGATTTTGAGGTGTTAAGAAAAAATATTTTTGATAAGAATGAAGTTTTCTTAAGTTTTTTATTTTCTTAAAATATAAATCACATTAAAATTTTGATAATTACATATAAATTTGAAAGAACCAAGTCTAATGGATGAAGTCCAATAGGTTTAAGTGATCGAGAGGAGTATGGAACTAAATGTTTATCAAAAAAAATTCCATAGTTCTATAATAAAAATATATTCAATAAAGGAAACCAACTGATTCTTTACTAATCTTAATTGTACCCAAACATCATTACTATTCTAAGGAATACATGAATATTCCTTAAGTTGGTCAAAGTAATATGTTTTTGGAAGTTGCATCAAAATAAGGGCTTGTACAAAAATCATGTTAAGAAATGGTATGGAAGTTAGAATTGATGTTGTAATAGATAAATAGAAGTATGAAGTCCATTAAATGAATATTGAACATCCATATAAAATATTTTTATCAAGTCTATCAGATATATATACTCAAGTCCATTAGATAAAGTTTTATAAAGTCCAACTAAAAATAATGTCTATGAGATCATCAAATAAGGAAGGGTTGTGGAAGTTCTTTATGGAAGGAATCCTCCTGAAAAATCATGTGTTAATCGAACATAAGAATGTTTGAAAAGTTATCAGTCAGTGGTTATTGAATGGAAAAATAGGTATAGATTTCCAAGATAACCCATCAGATAGATATTTTCGAGCTATGAAATCAGAAAAAGCTTTAAATACCGAGTCATAAGATAGAGGATGGCTAGAAAAATAAAAATCGTATGAGGTTATAGGATAGATATGTTCATATGATAATAAATTAGATGAAGTTTCAGGATATTTACAAAAAAAAATTAGAAATACATTTAATGTGATGATGCTAATATATAAATTTTAATAATGAAGGAAAGATCATGGTTTAAGATAATATTTTAGGAACATTGAAGAGTTTTTTAGGAATTTAGTATCAATGAATGCTCCTTAAAAAAAATTTGACACTTATATTTTAAGATGTTTGAAGGTGTTCAAACGTTGAAATAATTGAGTGGGATTTTTAAATTTAGATTTGTGAAATCCAAACTTCGTTTCATGATTCTCCTTGATTTTTTATAGAATATATTCCTATATAAGGGTAGCTTGTGAATAAAGACAGTGTGGATATTATTATTGATGGATGAATTTTTGAAAATTTTATGTGACGAACACAGAATGTGTAAGATTATTTTTTCATATCATTAGATTTAGTTACATCATATGTAGAGTAAATAGACACAAAATTATATTTATATATATATATAGTCGGGTAGGAATATCAGTTGGTATTAGAAAAATAGGGAATTAGACAAAGTTATTAGACTAAGGATATTGAAAAACTTCTACCATATGATGAAGGAATCATATGGACAGGTTCAGAAAAATAATTTTGTAAAAAAATTCTTTCTCACTATAGTGTATGGAAGTTAAGGGGAATAATTACTTGCAAGTAAGTGCGTGATGAAATTTTAAGCAGTATGGTGAAAATATATTGAATCCTATTGGTTAAGGTTGTAATATTTGTTACAAAACATTGTTATATCATATTATATATGGGATGATAACATGAACTATCTTAGTAATATAGTGTTATTCAAGTTATAGAAACAACCTTATTTTTGTGACCACCAAAAGTATTTTATCTAGTGGTTATGTGGTCTGGTATTACTTCCAAAACCATTCCTAGGACAAGATACTCTTATTGAGTAAGGAACCTTGTAAATACCTATTTTCTTATAGGTGTGCGTATTTTTTGTTTTCCAGTAGAGCCAATACTCAATAACAAGATATTAAGGTTGTTTCTAAATTTAAGTAACATAAAAATGAGAGGATCACTTATTCATCCCCTACCCCTCATAGTGATCAAACATATCTTGACTGATCCTTTTACTAATCCCACTACAAAGGAAGAAGAGAATTTATCTGGAGTCTTCATAAACATAAAGGAAACCTCAAACTCTTCCAACCACTCCTCAACCTCGAGGTATGACACCTTTCTCAATAATATCAACACTTACTGCTATTGAAATCTATTTAGTACCCAATCCAATGAATCCTACTACATTATAGTAACATCACTTTGATGAGGCACTGATGAAATGTATTTTATACAATCATTAAAATAATCGAGGTTATTTTAAAAAATTAAGTCACACACTGAAAACCAAAAAAAACATAGAAAATCTAAAATAACCACATTCATTCCTGAATTATGAAACTAACTCAACCTTACGAACATCATCTCATACTCCATTCAATAAAATGCATCCTTTACATAAACATTGTCATAACACCATCACTACCCTAACCCCATACATCAAGACATAAAATAAATAAAGTATCCCTTCTATCAATCCCATCATTCATTGATACCATATAATAATCACAAAAAACCTATTTAATGAAAATATTTCAATAATACCCATCAAAGAAACAATAACCTATTTTTTAGGAATTTAATCACATTAGGAATTCTTAAAAGAATCTTAAAAGAAAAAAAATTGAAAAAAACATGAATCATTTTCTTGAAACCCACACATTTAAAATTTTTCAAGTTACCAAAACCATATTAACTTTGGAAACCCATTTAAATGAAAACTATTTGGTAAAAATTTGTAAAACACCCTAAATACATTATCAAGACTACTTTTTAAATCAATTAAATCTTTATTGAAATAAAATATTCCACATTTTTAAGAAAAAATATCTCCAAAAAAATATAATCATTCAAGAAAGACAAAAAACAACATTGAACATCACCACAGATAATACTACACAACATGGAATCATTTCTAGAAAAAATCATGTTAACATTTAAATAACTTTTTTTAGAAACAATTCATTGCTAATTTAGAAAAACTCTATCACACTACATTCTGGTCAATCCAACTTATTGTACATCGGGATATTAATAGTATAGTAATTACTACATTAAAACATTAACATGATTTTTATTAATATATTTAAAAACCCTAAAAATTATTTTTATATTAAACATGATGACCAACATACCATATTGAACATTCCCTTATTAATAACTCAAACATATAGATTTTAGATTAGTTTTTTTCTTATATCTTATTCCTTTTTTCAACTAATAAAGCCCTATTCTCTTTTCCATTCCATTTTCATCATTACTTATTCAAAATAAGTAATATAGATTAATAAATAACATTATTTAAAAAAATAGGGTTAAAAAAGTCATCTCATCCAATTCAAGGTTCATTTTAATTTATTAATATATTTGTACTTACCAATTCATTGAGGTAAACACTCCAAAATGAAAAAAGGAATAAAGTTGATTTTATCATTTTTTATGTTACCATTTTTCATATATTTCATGTAAAAGTCACCACTTCATAGAGTCCTATGTTAACCCAAAATTTATATTTATTTAAATAATAAAAGTGCATAAAATCTTACAGATATTGACACAAGTCACCACATTTGTAAACAAAAAAACTACATAGAATGTTAACAAGAAGGAGGTATATATAAGAAACTTCTAAAGATGGTATAAATAATTTAAATGGGAACTCCAATAATCCTCCCTTCATATTATTAATTCTGATAGCATTAAATTCATTAAGTTTAAATTAATTATATCATTTTTAATTCCCCCAAATTCACCCAAATTCAAACAAAAAAGTAACCAAGTATGTTGCATGTACCTCTCTAAGGATTCTTCCTCACACGAATCATTACTTTTCTTAGTACATTTAGTAAACTTAAGGTCCTCTCATTAGATCATGGGGCACCCTAAAATCCCATTTACCAGCCAATATCTATTTCTTACATCATATACTATCTATAACTGCTACTATTTCCCTATTGTTCCCTTATAATCCTCATCAGTACCTAACTCTAATCATCACCCTAACTCTTAACCAAAACTATAATGACACTTTTTCAGAACCTTCCCCCATTGGGAACCCCTATTGGGACTATAGTGAATATGAGAGTAACCACCAAATCCCACCTCTGATAGAATATAGGGAGGTGACTATAACAGAGGGTTTAATCACGCAAATGGGAGTGAGTGCCATCATAAATCACAGGAATATATAGAAGAAAACACCATTAAAAATCATGATATAAAATAAGAACAAGATATAATGATACATAAAATTTCATACAAATGGAAATACCATTACCAAAAAAACTCTTAAGCAAAAGTTCCATCCATCACTATTAATTATGAGCTGGTATTTTCCGACTCAATCTCCAAATCCCTCCTCAAACCCTAAAAACAATTTTATATATATGTGGGTGATTTTAAATGTATACTTTGTTGAATCCTCCTCAGGACCTCTCATGCACAGTGTAAGAAGCATACTAATTCCCTAGTTAATAAACAATAGAACCAACAAGCACTTATAAAGTAAACTACCACTGAACCTTAGAAATGCCCACTCACTAAATATCACATCTATGTACAGTAGAATAATATTATGGAATATATAAAAGAGGGTACCTCACACCACTTCCCCATTGGTTTTTCACTTTCATGCACCAATAAAAAATTTCTTAACACTTATCTCCCTTCTAAATACCCACAAATATATATATTCACATATTAAGCCACATCTGATTTGGGATAGACCACAACCCCCACAAACCCCAACCTATAGGGGGTCAAATGATTTCATTATCACCACTCAAAATACTCATTTATCCACTAATTTAGGTTGTAAAACATCCAAACCTACCCCAGTACATGTAGGGTCTAACATATTTGTTGGAATTGACACACTCTGTATCCATATAACCATGTCCATAATAGTGGGTATTATGTAAATGAATGAAATCAACCTCATTCCCCTATCCTACCATGCACATACCCCACCATATACCATAATCACAACCATACATAATCTTGTAGAGGGAGAAGGGAAGATTGAGTATTTAACCATGTATTCCATTACCAACCTAAATGTCTGGCTAAACACCAAAAAAACCAAAACATTTGGGTGTCAGTGATAATATCCAACTTGAGTAGGGTGTCTATGAAATCAAAATAAAATACAAGTATAATAAATCCATTCACACAATCCCAACCAAGAGGTTTTATAGTGAAAAAACACTATCACAACCCGTAAGCATCACAACACCACCACCACTTTCCACTAACAACTATTACCACTTCTACCTCATCAACCAGCACACTCCCCCACAAAAATAGCCACAATAACAATTCATAAAATTTTATTTAATCACATTTCTTATCTATTTATAGATATACCATTTACCAACATAATTACATTCATTATTCCATTAGATTATATATTTAATGAAAAACCCATTATTAACAATTGACCATGTTTAATTATAATAATCACCCATACTTTTAAATATTTACTCATTAAATTTATATCCACTTCTTATATTTTTTCATCCAAAAACCTTTATCTATTTTTCCACTACCATTCACATTCCATATCACTATGAAACTGTAATACCATCCCTACATCACACAAACAACCACTGCATCTAACCCCACACATCTCATGACAATTACAACCACAATGGACTAACCTTTTCACATAAACAACCTTATATACCCATTCTAACCAAAAATAACCTCATTTCTAAATACATCCTAATTCCCCCAATCAATCATAAATTCACACCATAATAATCCCTACAACAACCACACAATCAAATCATCATAACAAAAACATGAATTTAAGATTTCACACAATCAGATAATTACAACTTATAAATGATTATCCTTTTAGGAATAATGATTCTATAAGTAAAAACAAATAATTTTCAAATGAATTATAGAAAAAGAAAAAATGATTAGTTGTAATAACAAACAACCAAAAACATACTAGTAATTCATTGAAAACATATAACCACATGTAAATCCCCCCTTCCAGAAAATACATTATTTATAATTATTTAAATTCATTAATCCAATCATTACCTTCCACTAAAAGAAATAAAAATCATGATACTTAAAATTTACACACAAAATAAAGATAGATATTGAATCTCCTACCTCAACTGAAACTTCACAGGCTATTATGAATTAATGAGGGAGAGGAAATACCAGAATACCAAACCTACACAAGGGAAACCTTGATCAAATTAAATAATAGAAATTTCTCTAAAAATATATGACCCAACATCCCCTAAATCAAGATATCACTACTTTCACAACCTCCCAAGAAGATAAAACTGGGAGGGAACTAATAAGAGTAGAGAGGGGGGACTCTCTCATATCATAAATGATATATATCCTAAAGATGATGGATAAAGACAATCAATGGGGGCTCAAAGACATCCAAATATTCACATTAGAACATCATTTGTTTGAAATAAATCATTGTAATATGAAAAAAAATCAAAGGAACTTTTGAATTTATACCCATGATATAAAACTACACCATCATAGTGTGAAATGTTATGGTCACGCTACATCTGGAACAAATCAAACCACTCAGGAAAAATCACTCCATGAATCTCTAAATATCACCCATTTATGAATAATTTAAACTTTACCAAATTGATATGATTGGAGAAGGTTCACACAATGACCTTAATCACCACTACAAGATGCTACTCTATGGAGAATCATTAAATTAGCCTCCATTCCTCTATGTCATGATAGATAGGGTCACATCATAACGCTCATCCATAGAAAACCTGAATAACTACCCCCATGACTCTGTCATTATGTAAAACAAGCCTACAAAACATAACATAGAAACAGAAAAAATAAAAAATCATATGTTCCTCAATTATTATATAATAAAACTCCCCTCCCTAATTTTTTTATGATAATTTCCTTTCATAAACTTTCCTTTAAACCTATAATGTAGCAATATAGCATGTTGTTCTATGGATAAACTCTTCGGACCAACACCAACTCTTATCTCCTATACACTAGGTCCATGACACCTCTTTCATACAATGACATGTAGATAATAGATGTACCTTTATACTATAAACAATAATCTCACATTGCCACATCCAAGGTCACATTGCGACCTCTATCTCTCTGCTAAAATCCCATATCTATAAAATTATCCTTCTATCCAATCTCCACCTAAAACCTCTGACACCGAAAATATGTAATGTAATATTCTAGTGATGTATATGGTATTCCAACATGAATATAAAGGAAAGATCATATGATGAAAAATTTTGATTCATTACTCCTCATGTCAATTTTACATTACAAAAATCAATAGATAAAATAATAAATTTTAATAAGAGAACACCATATAGCCACAATGTTTTAAAAGAGAATAAAAGATGATAGAATCCTCTTATTACAACCAATGTAGAGGTAAAAATATATACTCAAATAATATAAAATATATTTTAATTTATCTCAATTACTAAATCCTTTTTGTTTTTTAGTAACCACTCAATTATCGTCGTGATCAATTTGGATTCTCCAATGATATAATTTTTTGATATCATGCCTAAATATCCAAAAAATCGATCACATTGATGTCCATTATGAATTTTCATTACACTAAATTCAAAATTTTATAAATAATGTTTGAATTATATGTTTTTTATTATGTTTTAAAAATAATTTTTTCATGATAAGAAGATGCTTATTTATATTTAAAACCAAGTTATGAGGATAAATAATGAACATATGAAACCTATGGATTTATATATCTTGAAAAGTATTAGGCTGTGTATAATAATATTTTTTAGAGCTCTTATCAGTTAGGGTACCACTAGGGGGGTCAGTGGTGCCAATTTTTAAAAATTATTTCTTTTAGATTAAACTCATGTGACCGATTAAATTCATGATCCGCTTTATATAATATCTTCCTCGCCCATATGAAAAAATAATAATAACAAACAACATACACTAAAATTTAAAGGGTTTGGTCTCGTTGTGAGAGCCAACTCCTTTCCATGTCCAACCTCTCATTGAGGAAAAAATTTTATTATCACTATGAATTTTTTGTGATAACAGTTGTAGTACAGGTCACATATAAGTTTTGAGTATGTTTCATCCACTTCACGAAAGAATATGTATCATACACGTCCCATAAATAATGTAAGGAATTATATAGAAAATAACCACCAGTTCATTAAGATTCCTCCTATTATCTTGAATATTAATTGGATCTATAATACACCAATGGAGTCCTCAATACCAAAGAATATATCTTCTTCTAGGAAGACTTTGATTAAATAAATGATATTAGTATTTCAACATGAATTTCATATCCTCTCAACTTTTATTTAGGATGATATTGTCACACAGGAGAGAATTCATACAAGAAAATGATATACTTCCTCCTCAAAAGTAAGAAACTAGATCAATATTAATATAATAAACATACCTCGACCTATTCAAAACTCAAAGATGAAAGAAAATCAGACAATCTTTATTTTTTCTCTATCTTGCATATAGATGACCATCAATGTAGTGGTGTATCAACTTCATGAGTTATCAATTATCAAATAAATCTTATCTTATTTATATTTCCCATTTATATCCTCCAAATAATTCATGATAAATATCCCCTGATAATTATGAAAATTCTCCAAGAAGTTTGATCATATAGAATCCCCTTAAAAACAGTTTGAATCAAAAATATTTATTTTATTGATTCAAGTTTTATCAGCCATAATGAGTTCGAATTAAAATTGGTATTCTCCTTATATTTTTCCTAATAATTTCTCATTTAAACATTAAAAGGATTTAGGGTTTCATTATTTCATGAGATATTAAAATATTTCAACTTTATTCTCTATAAAATCCAAAACATTTAAATCATTTGAATTTATCTTTCCACATTTGCATGGATTTTCTTTACGATGTAGAACTATGGCTTGTGGTGTGGAACTAATCTCCACTCTCTTTTGATATTACTATGGAGTGAGTTTAGAATTAATAGTTATATCCTTCAATATCATATTGAATCTTAGTAATTTAGTTGATCATGTTATTTAATCTGTGATGAGTAGTACTTACAACATAAAATGAATTATTTTTGAAAAAATATAACCTAACAGATGAATTTATCTATCTTATGAATTTTATGGTATTACCATGAGTTTAAAACATTTTCATTATTACACAGTCAAATTTATTACATGTTCCACATCTTACATGGATCTCATCTTAGGAAAACATCATATATTACAAAATTTCATAATATAAAATGTTGCCGACATCACAGAAAGTTAGTTATCATATGATATCAATATCTAATGAAGTGGTTCATATTATGAGATCTTGTTATCTTAAAAAAATCCACAAGTATCTTATGAGAACTCAATATCTTATATAATGGATGTATATAATGAAAAATATCTTCTTTCATGATCAATAAATTATACAATCTGGAAACATCTTATGTGGGAATTTTATCTTACAGTAATTCAATTCTTATGAACAATGGATATCATACAAACTACATATCTTAAAAAAAACACTCAATATCTTAATTAGAATACTTAAAAATATTATCCAAAACCTATATAATGAATAATTAATTCAAACAATAATAGAATCTATTCCAATCATTATTTTACATCTCCAAACACTAAAATACATTTCCAAAAAATTCTCACACATTCTTCTTAGCCTTTGAAAAATGGTTGAACAATAATAAAACTACTTTAACAATTCCATAGGGAACTTTAATTTCCCCCTTTTTATTATTTTCAACCTTAATTTAACTCTTGAAAAACTAAAATTTAGTCAAGAGGCATAATATTATAGTATATCTCATAGGATATGTGTCTTGATGCTATGCAATATGATTATATAGTTATTTTAGATATCTAAATCCCTCAATGATGAGAATGGTTTGTACAAGTAATTGAAATGTTCTTAACCCCAAATTTTAGAAATAACTTATAAATTTTTATCCCCCTTTTCATAATAAAACTAGATATTTTATTTTCAACATGTATATAGAATAGATACACCTTTTTCTTCATCTTTTTTATAAATAGTTATTTTTATAATGAGTTGTGACATTATTCTCCAAATTTGAAAAAACAATAAAAATATATATGGGGGTAATCAAAATCTTCCTCAAGAGATAGGTAATGGATGGACATTCATGTTTATCCTAAGAGTCCCAAACTTGTCCTTAGGCATTACCTTAGTGAAGATGGCAGCTAACTAGTCTTGGGTAGAGATAAATCCCATATTTATGTCACCATCAACAACCATATATTTAATAAAATTAAATTTTATGTAAATGTTCTCAGACCTTGTGTGTGAATTTTATTTTTTGAAAGATCAATAACATGTTGATTATTAAAAAAAAATTGAGAGGCTTCTCAATCATTACAAACAATTCATCTAGCTTATCCTTCATCCAAATCAACTACATTACGGCACTAGTGATAGCCACATACTCAGATTTTATAGTTATTAATGTCCTTGAATTATACTTCTTATAATTATAGCTCACACATATATCGCCCAAGAGGAAAATTCCACGTTAATTTGATATTTTATCATCACAATCAGTTTCCTAGTTAGTGTTAGTGAGTATAGATAGATTTATTTTGTTTTCCATATTATACAATATCCCATAATTCAAAATCCCATTGATTTATTTAAAAACTTTTTTTTAATCCATCATATTTGATTCCTTGGGGTAAATTTGTTATCTAGAATATAAAATCTTCACATCGACAATATAGAGTCTAGAATAAATGAGGTAAACAAATCATCTAATCAGTATTATGAAATATCATTGATTAAAACTATCACCTTAAGCATGATTTTTCAATTTAATCCTTACATGAATAGGTTTAAACACTATTTTACATCCTCTACCTAAAACATATTCAATAATTGTTTATAATACTTCTCTTGGGATAAGAAAAAATAATCTTATTTCAATTTTAAACATAAGAAGTATCTTTGCTCACCTATCATGGACATCTCAATCTACAATATCATTTTTCGGAAAAATTACTTGAAGGAAAATTCTTGATCACCACAAAATATGATTTCATCCAACTTTAGTGACATCATAACCATGAATAAAATATTTATGATTCTCAATATATACCTCTTTGTCCAGTAATCTATTTAATAAGTTTGATTTAACATCCATTTGGTAAATTTTAAACTATATATGAGATGAAAATACTAGGAACATTTTGATAGCATCCAACCATGAAACTTGAGTAAAGTGATCTTTAAAATAAATACCTTTAACTTGAGAGAATCCCTTATAAACAATTTTGGACTTATTCCTTGTGAATTCCTATTTACCGTCTATTTTTTCCTTAAAACCCCATGTGGTTCCAAGGAAATTATTATCATTTCATATAGGAACAATATATAAATTAGGGTTATTTTTTATTTTTTCATATTCTCATTCATATCCTCAATCCACTCTTCATTATTGGTAGCTTCATCCACCAATTATAGATCTATTTGAGATATTATAGCTCTTGGGTTGTCACTAGTTAGTTTGAATAGGTGAAATATGACTACCAATGATACTTTTATCTTTCACATGCTTCTTAATCCTTTGGTACTTCTTTTTTTATTTCTCTATATACCCCTCTTCATCACTATTAATTTATGAGTCAATTTCAGTATAGTTCTATTCATTTATAGACTATAAAAAATTAATTTTTCTGAAACATACTCAATGTATACCACTTTTTATTAAAAATAATGTACCTCTTTAACACTAAATTTGGGTTTATTATTAATTATTTTCACATTATAACAGTCGAAAACTTTTTAAATTATCTTATTCTAGCATCTGTAGAATTTTATATTTGATAGGTATCTAAGAAATATACCTTCCCTAGCCATCTCATCAAACTTTCTTATATTTGGGTCTTCAATTTTAAGGATAAAACAGTTTTCAAAGGCATTGAAATACCAAACCATTGGATAATTTTTAGACCAAATTTTATATGAGGTTAGTTTGAATTTGGTCTTAGTAAGAATTTATTTTGAATGTGTACAACTATGAACATAGCATCCCTCTTAAAAATTTTGGATCATTCATACTTTGCTTGTGTTGTCCTACCTATTTCAAGAATAATTTTATCCATTATATTATAAATTCCATTATACTATGATTTATAGGGATTTTTATATTGTCTCTTAATTCCATAGATAACTAGATAAGATTCAGAATCACTTCCAGTAAACTTCAACCCATTTTTAGTCCTTAACTTCTTGATTTATACCCTAATTTATCATTAAACTTCTATTTTTAAGAGTTTAAACATTTAAAAAACCTATAAATTGTGTTTTATATAAAAAAACTTCTCATAATTATCTTAAATATGACCAAATCAACTCTAATGGTCTCGTAGATTGTATCTAAAATATTTTATGATTACCTTGGATCATCTTCCCCTTTAAGAAAGTTTTGATAATTAAATATTTGTCTCATCTCAGCTAGGGTATACCTTTCATAACATCTTCATAAAAAAGTTATTAAATTATTTTTTCCAAGGTCTCAAATTATTCTATGACAAAAAACTTTCTCTTCCTAACCACTAAGATAATATAAACTGCTTAGGTATCCAATTTGAAAAATATTCTCACCGATTCTTTATATTTGTGATGATTTTTCCATCAATGATTCTTTTAATGATATAATTGTTCTTCTGGAAAATCACCACATTTTTCTCATCACTGATTTGACTCACACTAAACATATTATACTTGAGCACATCAATAAATAAAACCTCCTACAAATTCACCCTATGTGGATGATTTTTAAATGAACCAATTCCATTGATATTCGATCTCTAGTTACCAAAGGTCAAAAATTCACCATCACAACCATCATTTTTTTTCAATAATTTGGTATCCTATATCATGTGTAATGAGTAACAATTGTTAATTATTTATTTTTTTCTCTTCTTTATATCTTGGAGTGAAACATTAATATTAAGTGAATTCTCAACCTTATCTTTCTTTTGAGTCTTCCTTCATTTAAAAATATATCATTATTGACTTGGAATCTTGTTCATAAACCCTTATACATAATGAATATTCTATTCAACTATTACATAGATCTCTTTAATCCCATAAAATGTTTTCTAGAAAGGTATCATTGGTGTTTTTTCATTCACATCCTACTTCCTCTTAGCATTGATTATTCTTTTTTATGGATAGATCCCCTTATTTTAGGTCATATTTGGTCAAAAGGGAGAGATACATTATGCCAAAAACTATGTTATTTGTGTCTATAACTTCCACAGGACTAAAATTATCCTTTAAAGATGATTCTTTCATCATGTTGTCAAGTATACATCTAAAATTATACTTTTTTCCACTATATACTTATAACTTCTTATACTTAGGTTTTGAAGCATTATCCTTCTTCTAGACACTCTCCACATCCTTGGTTTTATATACCATCATCTAAGGTCTCTTATAAAACTATTTTTTCTCATTTTTTTCATTTAGAAAATGCACTTTAAGTTGGATGTAGATTGATATTTTCATATATAATGGGTGTATATTTAATCTAAATATGAGAAAAATAATTTTCATCAGGTTTAGATGACTCAACCTTCACTTTCATAGCCATTTCATAATCGTCTTTCATTTTCCTAGGATATTCTCAGCCTTAAGACAACTTTATTTATCCTTTTTAAGTTATTTTTCTTGAGAATCTGTCTTCTTTTAAAATTATTTTATGATTATTTCCTACTCAAATACTTTCACTTTCAAAATTATGATCTCCTCGATGCGTTCACTATCTCTACTACAAAACTAACCTTCATATTCCTTTAGTTTACCAAACTCGTTCATTAAAGATTTAATTTCTTTCTTATGTTATGGATTTCTCTCAAGGAACACATCATGTTCAGTTCCCAACATATTCTATAAATATTTTTCTTCACATTATTCATCAATTTTTAAGATATATTCTTTTATCTCATTATGTTCTATAAAATGAGTATCTTTTTTAGAAAAATATATATTTGATTCAATACATGAAGAAGAAATTTCTTATTCATCTTTATACAACATTCTTATGTTCTTTCTTATTTGAATTCTTCTTCTATATTCATTATACATATTTTACTATTTGGATATTTTTCATTTAGATATTTTTGAGTCATTACTTAGACTTCTTCCTTACCACACTATTCATACTATTTATTAAGGGGAAATCGATTTCAAAGTACCCAACTTTTCTATACTTAAATATTTGAGTGGGAGTTTTCCCTTGTATTTTACCTCATCACTTTTAAAAAATTTACAGATTAAATCCAAAAAAAATTATATTTTTACTGATCTTATTATATTCATTATAATCACTTGAAGACTCAACCTCTTATTCTTTAACATTAAAATTATTCACGGATTTATATTAAATTTCATCTATTGCATTCTTCTTAAAAACTAGAACCTTTATCATCTAATAATTAAGAAGGTTATTGTGTAACTTGTTAAGGGAAAAATATTCCCTATTTTTATTAGTTTAAACCTTTCAATCAAATATATCTAGAAATATTCTCATTCATTTTTCAGAAATAAGAGTTCCTTCTAACTTGTCTTCAAATCCTCTAATATGACTAACTACTTCATTCAGCCTATTGAAATAGTCATCAAAATTGTTATCTTCATCCATAATAATATTTTTAAATTTTTCCCTCCAAATATTTATCTTGACTACCATGATCTTGAAATTTCCCCTCGTATAATTTATCATGTTTTCCAAACAAAATTGGTTGTTGTGATCCCCACCACTTTTGTGCATATTTTTTACATAAAGGATTATATTATATCATTTCTAGTCTTCTCATAAAAAATTTTTATTTCTATTATAATTAAAATTCATGCGTTAATATATTTTAATATGCATAAATACCATATTATATATATCACCAACCTATAATACTTATAAAATAAAAAAGGGAAACATCTGATTCTTCCATACATTAAAGCTTAACCCATCAAAAATTGGAAATACATTGTTTTTCAGTGAGTTACAACTATCCATGAATTAATATATAAAGGTTATGAGCTCAAAAGAACTTGGTTTTCTCTAATACAAATTATATATCCCATATTTGTTAAGGTTCCATTTATAGGGGAGTTGTGAATCAGTGGTACCAACTTTTAAAAATAATTTCTTTTTTAATTAAAATCCTATAACTATTTAAAATCATGATCCAATCTCTATATTCTCTTCCTCTCATGTATTAAAAAATAAGAAGAAAAAATAACATAAGATATTTTTCAATGTTTAGCCTTGTTGTGATAGCTTATTCCTTGTTGGATCTACCACATGTTGATCCATGAATATTATTATCACTATAAATTTTTAGTGTTCACAAATATATTATAATTAACATATAATATTAGAGTAGGTATCATCTATTTCTTGAGAAGTAATGTATCATCTACTTCCCACATATGATTTATGGTTTTATTTAGACTGGAACCACCTGTTATTTATGATTCATCATATGATCTTGAATATGAATTAAGTCTTTAATCCCCCATTGAATGCCTAAACATTAATTAATAGATATTATTTTAGTAATAATTTTAATTCTATAATGATATTAATATTACTGCATGCACATCGCTCCATTCAACTGTTTTTTAGGATGATCTTTTCAGGAATGATATAATACATAAATGATAAAGATATTCTTCCTCCTCAACAATAGTTGATTGGATCAATAATAATAAAATTATATTACCTTTACCTCTTCAAAAACCATAGGGATGGAACATATCTAAATACTCTAAATAATGAATGAACAACATCTACATAATTATCATGAAAATTACCCCTATAATTTTGGTCACAATGAATCCCCCTAGAAAATACTAGTTTGAATAAGAAATATTAATTTTAATAATTCTACTTTAATCAATGGTAATGAGTTTGAATTTGAATTCAAATTATTCCAAGAAATTAATTTGATAATATCATCATTTAAATTTCATTTTAGTCATACTTATTACTAATGGTTTTCATTCATTCATGTGATATTAAAATATCATAGTTCTATTCCCCAAAAAATCTACATCATTTTAATAATTTGAATTTCTCTATCCACATCTGCAAGGATATTATTTATGATATCAAACTGTGTATTATGGCATAGAACTCAAAACATCATGCCTTTAATATTGTCATGGAATGTTCCATGAATTTTGATTCCTATAATTTAATATAATCTTATATAGATCTCGTATTATAAAAAACATTTCATATGAAATGTCTTATTGTATAAAACATCTAATATCTTATGAATTCAAATATCATATGAGATTTATATCATATAAAGTGGTCAATCTTACATGTGCCTTCTATCTTATGAAACAACCATTTGTATCTTATGAGAACTCAATATCTTATTAAGTGGATAAATACAATGAAAAATAAATTCTTACATGATCCTTGTATAACAAAATATTGAAACGTCTTACTTGGGAATTCTATATTATGGGAACTAAATTCAAACATAGTCGAGATATCATATGAACTTTATATCTTAAAAAACACCCAAAATCTTATGAAACATATTCCAGCATATTCTCCACAACCTATATAATACAAAATCAACTGAAAACCCCCCATAACCTCTTCCAAACATTCTCATCTATCTCTAAAAACATCAAAAACACATCAAAAAAATGATCACACATTCTTCACAACCATTGAAAAATGGTTGACAACCAATAAAAGTCCCTCAAAACTACATAGTTCATGCCATAATTAATCTAATTCAATGACCTTATCTGTTACCAATTACATAAAATTAAATACATTTTTTATCTTGAATCAAAAAAAATTATCCACCCATGAGTTCTATATTTCATGACACAATCTACTTTGGAATCCCACTATATAGATTTCCTTCCTAGGGAATCCCACCAGTTCAATTTAATAGGCGTAATACCTAGGAAAGGTTGACCCCATTATGATAAAATGTATTCTAGGACCTCTGAGGATTCATCTAGGACTCACATATTACTAGAATAATTCACACCATGAAGCATAGGAGGATAATTAAGGATATGTTAATGACCTATTAGGTTATGTTCTACACATGGAATAATAAACTCTCCCTTTGTGAATGCCCTAATTCACATAATATTTTAACATGATCTAATACTAATTATAAGCATGTGAAACTAGGTATTAACCCAAATACATACCATGTGCAGCCACCCATGATTTATCTTTGTCATAATACTATTCTCTTCGGAATACCACTACATGATTTAATTTTCTAGTTCATCCCACTCATTAAATAGAAAAGGGATAATAACATGTTTAGGTTTACACCATTTTTATTAATAGTATTGTGGTACATCACATTCCTTATGTGGGACTAGAATATTTCTATCATAATGAACCCCAGGTAGTGAAAGAGTTAGATTAATTCCTTAACACAAATCAATTACTTCATGTACTTTATAAATCACAATAAATTTCACTAGGAAAACATATATAAAAAGAATAATTATTTTTCTCAATGCTTATATAATGTTCCAAACAAACTTATATTTTCAATTTGGGTTTTTAAATTTATAAATTTTTGGTTCGCATAGGGATATGTCCAACACTGTAGGGTTAATCAGTGTTGGTATACTTTTTAATCCAATTTCACTTTGTATTCCTTTATCACCTCTCTATTTATTCATTGAGTGATTCTATGTTTATATTTACCTCTCCTTTTATTAGTATGCCTGAAGATATATAATAGTGAAGCAACACAAGAGAACACATAAATTCTTAAAGAGATTCGTCTCCAAATGGACGACTAATTCCTTAATATACCATTATTTTTATCTTACTCACACATATATTTCTTCTTAATATAAAATAAAACATGAGAAAGTGTATAGACTTAGACTCGTTATCCTAGAACTAAATAGGTAAAAGAAACCAGAGTATTAATGGAATATAACTCCTTATAGAAAAAAGGATTCACCTATACCTTTTGAATCAGATCAAAAATGAAAAACTCTTTTCCCTCTAAGGTAGTATGAATGTTATCTTCATCATTAGATACAGAAATCCATTGGGAAACCTCAATTTTCATTAGACTTCTACAAAATATGTATGTTGTAGGATGGTAATTATCTCCTTCTCTGTATGGTTATGGTCTGATGAAGCAAAAATAAACATGCTTTCTTATTTCCTTTTTATTCAGTGTATATGAAGGATCTTCTATATGCATCATTGGATCACTATTTATCCTTTAGTGCATGGGGAATATTCTTTTAATATAGCACTGGTTAAATCTCTCTCTCTCTCTCTCTCTTTCCTTGATTCCTAATGTATTCAACATGTATATTATTGAATCTCTCATTTATTTCATTCTTTCAACTTAAAGAATGTGTAGTTGTTACAATAGAGCACTTCTTCCAATCATTTATTCTTATTCATTACAGAATATATATGCACAGGTTAAGTAAATATTATTTTAACTCGTAGAAATAGGACTTGTACCAAAGGTTTTGGCTAAAACATTGGTAAAGGTCACTAATTTGGACTTATACTAATGGTATGGGAAAAACCATTGGTATATGTCACTTATATGGACCTATAGAAACAGTGTTGGACAAACTGTTGGTATATGTCACTTTTATGGCCCCATACCAATGGTTTTGGACAAAACCTTTGGTATAGGTCCAATATAGTGACCTTATACCAACGGTTTTGGCCAAACTATTGGTATAGGGTGCACCTATATCAACAGTTTGGCCAAAAACGTTGTTATAGATCAAAAAATCAAAGAACATATACCAACGGTTCTCAAAACCATTGGTATAGGTACACACATTATTTTATGGGATATTTTGTTAAATAACATTAAATAAATCAAAATATAAAATATTTATGAAAATACATATATATATTTAAGATATTATGTTCACAAAAGTCATGTTAGATTAGTGGTTAGGTCTTTTGATTATAAACGGGAGGTGTTGGGATCAAAACCAAGCCATATTTTTTTAATTGCCTATACCAACGGTTTTATGAAACTGTTGGTATAGGTTTTCTATATAACCTATAATAACAGTTTTTCAAACTGTTGGTATAGTTCTATTCCAACGGTTTTACCAGAACCATTGTTATAGACCTATCCCCACGACAAACTATCCAACGGTCCTCCAAAACATTGGTATAGGCTATACCAATGGTTTGGAGACCTATATCAATGGTTCCAAACCACTGATATAGGGTATTTTTCTCTTATTGTTTCAATAATATCTAATATTAAAACTCTAATAAGGCTTGGTATCTTCTGATCCTCTATACTTAGAATTTCAAAAACTCAACATTCAAATATTTCCTAAAATCCTACCCTATTAAGACTCATCTTTGGGTCTTATTCTCATTAAACATATCATATAAAGGCCACAGGGAATGGGTGAGTTGGTTAAAGAAACTGGTGTCCCGACCCTGAGGTTCCAGGTTTGAGTCCTCGTAAGGCAACACACATTATATACTAACAAACCTCTCGTGGTCCCCTATAACCCATTGAGAACTGGCCTAAGCCCAAGGGTTATCCACCTTGGGCCTCGATGGGGAAGTGTGGCATGCAGGTTGGGAGGCCACCCCAATTCGTCATTACCCAACAACATGTTTCTCATCAGGAACTTAATATGGACTGGATCCATTAATGAGAAGAAGTTTCTTTTTGCAACATGGAGGGAATGTACCAAGCCAGTTGATATGGGGGGATTTGGCATAAAGGATTTAGATCTTTTCAATGAGGCATTTCTTATCAATTTTATGTGGATTCTGTTCACTTCTCATGATAGTTTAATGGAGTTTATTTCATATAGACTCTTTCAAAAACTGGTGGCTAGATACTCTTATTATCTCTCTTCTTCAATATGGACTACTCTGAAGTTCTCTTTTAATGGGATTATGCTTTGTTCTAAGTGGTTTGTTTGTAGGGATTCATTTTTGAATGCCTAGAGCACCCCCTGGTTAATCAGAACAATACAAGAGGATGCTGAAATTCCACCTGACCTACAACATACTTTGATTGCCTCTATTCAGGAAGCAATGTTTGGTACCTATTATTTTATTTCATATTAGATTCAAACTAAAATTCAAAGATAAAATTAAATTAACAATGACACACTTGTTTGGAAGTCAGGATCCACTGGTATTTTAAGTACCATAGCACTGTATCAGTACATGTATGATGGGAAGATAACCACGCCTCGATGGTGGTTGGATTTTTGGACATACTTTATCCCTCCTATTGATTGTCTGTTGTCATGTAGGATTAGGAAATGCAGGATTCTAGGGCAGAATCTGTAACACCCCGAGATTTTATGAAAAATATTCTTTTTAATTTCATTAATGTCTTGTGTTGTACGCTACACAAAAAGGATCTTGCACAACACGCATCCTTGACTTGCCTTACATTACACGCAATCGCGACCTTCCTCGATAGCGTGTGTAGTACGCAATACCGAGTTTCACTAAACAACGATATGCTATTAAAATATTATTAAAACTATCCGTTATGAATATTAATAACCACTTTTTGAAATTTTGTAAATTTTATTTTTCAAAATGGATTTAATTTTTGGATTCGGAATATCAAAATTAGATTAGGGTGAAATTTTGGTACTTTTCAGATAACTTTCATTTTCTGAGGAATAGTGAAAATTACTAAATTTTAATTAAAAACAACCTTTTTAATAGAAATAATTAATAGTGATAAATTATTAATTTGAGTGGTTTTAAAGTATACTTAGAATATATTTTTACAATTTAATACAATGTTGTTCATTGGATGTAATTTCACATTTAAACCAGACATAAACAAGTGTCAATCTTTTGATAGTTATTATCTCTTAAGAACACGCTATTTGTTTTGACGACGGGAATTAGTTTTTAAATTAATTAATGCAACTGATATGTTTTGAATTTGGTAAAATAGACATCATTTTTTAGTTCATAATATCAAATATAGCTTAGGCCTAACTTTTGGTATTTTTCTGAAAACTTTCAATTTTTGATGAATAGTGAAACCACTAAGTGGTAGTTAAAAAAACTGAATTTTTCATAAAAGTTAATTTTACCGCTTCTATGAGTGGAATCTCAAAAATCCGAGAGACATGATTGATGTCTGTAAGTAAAATGTGGTTCAATGAGATGAAAATAATTTTTGGTGAATAGTAACTTTTTACTTTTATTTACCACGGTTAAAAGTAAATAGGGTAATTCAGGGTAAAAATGATATTATTATTACCCTAACACATGTCCTAATTATATTGGATTAGTGTAATTCGACCAAAAACAACCTTAAAAATAAAATATGACCATTTAGGCCCACTTGGATTAGATTTGGACATTTATTATTAATTTATTTAAAGAAGGGTTAAAATAGTTAAAATCAAAGTTTAATAAGTAGATAATTTTTAATATAGGGTTATACATAAGATAAATTTGACTATAAATATTCATTAGAAATCTAAAACGATTTCCTACATAATGGTATTTAATTTGTAATTTTTAGACATTAAATAATTTAATTTATTTATCACACAATGATGATGCAGTAATTATCTTATTAATGAAATATTGACATAATTGATGTTATAAATACCCAAATAAATGTAATTTGAGACTTTTTATTAATTAAAATAATTTTATAGGTTAATATGAAATTTTAGTATTTATTTAATTAACGTTTTTTGAACTAATCATTCTGTTATGATTTTCACAAAAATCAATTACTAAATAGTGTCAAAATTGACATAAAATAGTTTTCAAAACAAATATTATATTATTAATTGTTATTTTATTCCTAAAAATCTAAATTTCGGCCAAATTACTTAGATAAGGTTATATATATTAATAATAAACAAATTGGTGTTCTTTTGGCTTGTTATAGTAAGTTTATTAACCTTATAGTATAAGAACACAAGAAGACACGGTAAAAGTAAAATTATTTAACTTAATGTTAAATCTAAATGATAAGGTTAAAATAGGAACCTAAACTTGTCCAAATTCTATTGGATGAGAGGCTTTAAGCCCATACCCACCTTAGATTATAAATAAATCACTTTGGAGATATTTAAAACCGAATTTGGCTTTATAATAAAATAGTATTTTTAGTTTTTCCAAAGGAGCCCCTCTCCTCCCTTATAAAAGGGCACCTCCTCCCCCTCTTCCTCACACCACTTTGAGCCTTGAAGCTCGGTCAAACCCTGCCAAATTATATTCTCCACTTCCCTAGAAACATCCTAGAGGTCCTGGTCTTCTTCAAAGACCAATTTTAGTGCCCTAAGAGGAGGACTCAAAGAGGCGCTTCAAAGAAGAGGTAATGTCCGTTACCGATTCTTTCAACTTTATTTCTTCCTCCACTTCTTCTTCTTAGGTTATTTAATTATGAAGTAATAACATCAGTATCACTAATATACTGATATTTTATTATAAGTATGAAACAACCCTATTTCACCATCTATCCATCCTACGGAAAACGAAATCACCGCGTGTGCGTACGTACGGAATACCGTCTCCATGTCGTGGTGTAATCTATTTTCCACCACCACCTTAATTGGATGGGTATAATGGTGTAAATAATAACTATATATGATTATTTTAAAGTTATTTTGATTCTGAAATAGTATACATACACTCCAATACAATTCCACGATCATGGGAACGATATCATCGTTCGTGCATACGTACGGACTACCGTCTCCACGACGCGATGACATTCATTCTCTATGTTTACCATTCATGAATGATTATAAAGTATATATAATAAGTAATAATGAAATATATGAAATAATAATACTACTGTATTTATGTATATATATATATTTATGTCATCTACTTAATTCCACTCAATTCAATAAGGTACTGAAAACAGCGTTCATGCGTATGTACGGCCTACCGTCTCCATGAACGGTGTATTTCTTTCCATTTATCGATCCATTATATATATGTATGTTCTGAATATTTATTATATATAAATCATGTTTTACATTCTGGATTTAAGTAATCATGATCTATGTAATCATATGAATAATTACAAGTTAAAACACGAATGACAAATGAGACGATTTTACCCAAAACGCTACTTTAACATGAATTTACAAAAGAAAGGGTAATATAAAGTCATAAGTGAACCATATATGATATTATTACAATGAATATGATTCTTTAATAAGTCAATGACATTATTTAAATCATTATACAGGAGGTTCGGACACTTATGAAGCAAATCAGACCTAAGGTAAGGGATAATTCTGCAAATCTCATTTTTATCCGAGATTGCTTATTCGTAAGTATTTACTGGGGATATTTCTATCATCCATGTACATGTTTTATAAAAGTGTTTTCATGTATGTTTAATGTCCTTTTTAACCATTCTTGACTTTTACTACATGGTATGTAAGGAATCTTTCTTTTGTTTACGTTACGAGGTACTTTTTGACTTTTCCGGAAAAAGTATGAGAAGAATGTTTTTTTTAACGTATACGGCACGAATGGATTTTTACGGTTTTATAAAGCCTTATTTTCATGAATCTTCCTCCAAAATATTTCATGACTATTTTCAACAAAATAATTTTCTTTTAAAATTTCATGATGTTTTGTGAAAAGAATTTGATTTTGAAGAAGAAAGGATATTTTCCTCAAGAATTCATTTCAAGTGTTTTATCAAAACCATTTTCTATCTAAGATGACATTATTTAATATGTGTATGTTTCAAGTATAATGTCTCTATGATTTACATGGTTTCAATTTTCTTATGATTAAATATTCATTTGTTTTATATGTATTATGTGATGATGGGATGATGTTTATGAAACCCATTTTATTCTTTGGGTTATAATGAATGTTTTAAGTTTATTTTGTGGCACAAGTAAGAATGATTTCACTATGAGATGGGTGGGACCTATATCTCCCTCCAATTCATTAGGTAAAGATTTATATCTCATGAGATAGACATGGCTGGAACGGCAAGTTAAACCGGTTCAGTAATACAGGACTGGAACGAGGAATGAACTCAATTCAGAAAGGGACTTTGTCCACTAAGATGGTCTTGGCAGCAATGCCTTGGCTACTATGGAAATCATATCATGTGCTTAATGGTTTCCACAATTACAAGTTTTAATTCCAAGCTATTTTATCATGATTAATGTTCTTTTATGATCTATGCTTTATGTACTTCCATGATTTATGTCTTTGCTCAATATTTTGATGTTTAGATTTTGTGTTCATGTTTTTGCATTCAAATGTTTATGGATTGTTTTAGGTTATCTATGTTTACCCTTACTGGGCATTTGAGCTCACCCCTTTTATTTTTTCTTTTCCCCAGGATATAAAGAAAGGTTTTAGGTAAGAAAAAAAAGGTAAGATCTTTATTGGGAGATGTTGAAGATCTTTCACCACGATTAGAAGATTTTATTCTGAGTTTCCAAAGACACTAAACTATTACGGTCCTTGTGTGTCTGTTTTTCTTATGTATTAAGTATTCCGAAAAAGTAATGTGATGTCCATGTACGTCAAGCTTCGGGCCTCTACAGTTTGTATCAGAGGAAAGTTTTAGTCAACCTTTGGGAACTAGGATGCGAGAACTTTAGTGAGATCCCAAGAGATATTTCTAAGGTATGTCTAGGGATGTCCCTAAGGTTATGTATAAGTATAGATTATAGTACTAGAATTACGGTAACCCAAGATGTTAGATATTGAAGGTACTCCCCCTTTATTATATTGTTTTCCCTAGCGTGATTTTTGCCTCTCACACTATTCTTTTTGGGTTTTAGACGATGGCTGGAACCCTAAGGAACCATGTTGATCAATGTAATGGACAATGCAATGATTGTCCTACTGAACAAACAAATGTTATGGGAGATGGAGTGCAAAAAATTATTGCTATACTTACACAAGCTATGAATCATTCTGGACTTCCAAATGAGCAGAGAAGGGAACAATATTCTATTGAGTCCTTCATGAGGCAACGTCCACCTTCTTTCAGTGGGTCTTCTGATCCACTTGTTGCTGAATAATAGATCAGTACTACTGAAAAGATATTTTCATTTCTTCAATGTTCTGAACATGATAAATTCATCTGAGCAGTGTATCATTTGGAAGGTGATGCTGATCAATGGTGGAATCTTATCAAGAATACGAGGCCATGAGATGAAATTGACTCCATGGAATGGGACGAGTTCAAGAACTTATTTTTCAATAAGTACTTCCCTCGTATTCTTCGAACAAAGATGGAGAAGGAGTTTCTTGAACTAAAGAAAAAGGATGATGAATCTGTTGGTATATACCAAGTGAATTTTATAAGTCTTGCAAGGTATGCATCTAGATTTATCATCCAACCTGAAAGTAAAGTTGATCGATTATTCAGTGTCTTAAAACCAAATCTCCGAATGGAATTATCTATAAGAGACTTCATTAGCTATGAAGAAATTGTGTGTTGTGATATCAAGGTAGAAATGGAAGTTGGTGTTACTTATCCATCTCATAGTTTTGACAAGAAATGAAAGATGGAGTTCAAGGAGAAATTTCAGAATAATGGTGAAAAGAAGATGAATGTTTCCTTATGCTCAAAGTGTGGAAAGAAGCATGGTGGAGATTGTCTTAAAGGGACTAGAAAATGTTTTTAAGTGTGGAAAAGAAGGTCATCGAGCAGCTGAGTGTCAAAGTAATGGAAAAAGGGTTTCTAATGATGTGAATAAAGAAAAGACTGCAGAGAACGCACCACCAACACTTAAATGCTTCAAGTGCAAGGAAATGGGGAATTATGCTAATAAATGCCCTAATCCAAGGGTTAGTGATGATCGTCATGAGAAACCACTTAAGGAAAAGGACAAAGGGAAGTCACATGTGATCACTATTGGCGATGTTGAATATGGCAATGATGTGGTGGAATGATTAAGTGTTTATGTAATGGGATTCCAGAATAATGTTGTATATAGTATCGTAGAATATTGGAATATTTATGTATTGGTCTATTACAGTTTTCAATGGTACCGGTAACCATGGAAAGTGATTGAGATATTTTTGGTAAGCAGATGATATGCGCATAATGAAGGGATAAGAAGATAATGATATGTTTGATTGTATTCATGAGCTCATGATTGATATAAGGACTAAGTGATATCATGGTTTGAGTATAAAGAATTTTGAGGATTTTGGTTTGTGGAAAGTGTTAAATTTTAACTGCATTCAGGTTTTCACTAAGGTTCAATGGGTATTCATTGTTCAAGAGAATACATGATTAAGGTATTCACATGTTTGTAATTTGACCAACAAGATATATCTTATGATATATGGGGGATAAATGATGGCACTCACATGATTGTTATGTGACATTCCACGTAATCATTTTCTTTATACTATGAGCTTGGACCGAAGTATTTTAGATAAGACTAAAGATTGGAATTGATTATGTTGGACATAAGTTAGGATAGAACTTTTTTCGATATTATCGATGGGATGTTATAGTAATATAGCTTTAGAAAAAAGGACAACCTGCGGGACGGGCGATAGCCCATCGCGTCGGACAAGGCTGTGGGAATCGAACCCACAACCGAAGTGCGACTGGCCTTTATCGCCTACCACTGGCCTACAGGAAGTCCATGTTAAGTAGAAACTAGTTTTATTATATTAAGCAGTATGATATAATAATTATAAGTCCATTTTAAGAACCATATATGATTAATCTCACTATAGATCGACTTATGTATATTTAATAACTTTTGTTAACCTTTTGTTTGAGACAGATGGAATGACCTGTCATTCTATCACATGATCTGCTAACACTTCACAAATAAAAAAATTCAACTTCATTTATTTAATAGATGAAGTGGAAATTGTTCAAGGCACGAACAACAGTGAGATTGTACCAAAATAAAGTAAGTATTTATTCTAATTCAAATTCTTCAACTTCAGGGAAATGATCTTGAAAACCAAAAATGTTGTCCTAGTTCTCTTATATCTGATGAATCAGATGGTACCTTAGATCTTCACAAATTTATGGCTTTGTGATTGCTGGCTTTTCCATAGCCATGTTCTCTACCACTCTCCATCAGAACATGATGGTTATATTTCTCTTCTATATCCATATTTTCACCTATGTGGAAACTCAGTGATTAGTTTATTTGGGTAACCGTTACGTTTCATAATTTTGTTTTCAAAGAT
Organism: Viscum album; assembly: GCA_963277665.1. Taxonomy (NCBI): domain Eukaryota; kingdom Viridiplantae; phylum Streptophyta; class Magnoliopsida; order Santalales; family Viscaceae; genus Viscum; species Viscum album. The sequence goes on from OY728152.1 coordinate 846,038,711, forward strand.
TGGTTTTAGTATTCTTTTTTACGATGTGGGTTTCTATTAATGAAAATTTCGAGTAGTAAACCATTTATAACCCCGACGAATTTAGAGGGCGAAATTCATTTTAAGGGGGGTAGAATGTAACACCCCAAGATTTTATGAAAAATATTCTTTTTAATTTCATTAATGTCTTGTGTTGTATGCTACACCAAAAGGAGCTTGCACAACACGCATCCCTGAATTGACTTTCATTACACGCAATCGCGACCTTCCTCTATAGAGTGTGTAGTACGCAATACCGAGTTTCACTAAACAACGATATGCTATTAAAATATTATTAAAACTAGCCGTTATGAATAGTAATAACCACTTTTTGAAATTTTGTAAATTTTATTTTACAAAATGGATTTCATTTTTGGATTCGGAATATCGAAATTAGCTTAGGGTGAAATTTTGGTACTCTTCGAATAACTTTCATTTTCTGATGAATAGTGAAAATTACTAAATTTTAATTAAAAACAACCTTTTTAATCGAAATAATTAATAGTGATAAATTATTAATTTGAGTGGTTTTAAATTATTTTTAGAATATATTTTTACAATTTAATACAATTTTTTTCATTGGATGTAATTTCACATTTAAACCAGACATAAACAAGTGTCAATCTTTTGATAGTTATTATCTCTTAAGAACACGCTATTTGTTTTGACGATGGGAATTAATTTTTAAATTAATTAATGAAACTGATATGTTTTGAATTTGGTAAAATAGACATCATTTTTGATTTCATAATATCAAATATATCTTAGGCCTAATTTTTGGTATTTTTCTGAAAACTATCAATTTTTGATAAATAGTGAAACCACTAAGTGGTAGTTAAAAAAACTGAATTTTTCATAAAACTTAATTTTACCGCTTCTGTGAGTGGAATCTCAAAAATTTGAGAGACACGATTGATGTCAGTAAGTAAAATTTGGTTCAATGACATGAAAATAATCATTGGTGAATAGTAACTTTTTACTTTTATTTACCACGGTTAAAAGTAAATAGGGTAATTAAGGGTAAAATTTATATTATTATTACCCTAACACATGTCCTAATTCTGTTGAAAAAGTGTAATTCGACCAAAAACAACCTTAGGAATAAAATATGACCATTTAGGCCCACTTGGATTAGATTAGGACATTTATTATTAATTTGTTTAAAGAAGGGTTAAAATAGTTAAAATCAAAGTTTAATAAGTAGATAATTTTTAATATAGGGTTATACATAAGATAAATTCGACTATAAATATTAATTATAAATCTAAAAAGATTTCCAACATAATGGTATTTAATTTTTAATTTTTAGACATTAAATAATTTAATTTATCTATCACACAACGATGATGCAGTAATTATCTTATTAATGAAATATTGACATAATTGATGTTATAAATACCCAAATAAATGTAATTTGAGCCTTTTTATGAATTCCACTAATTTTATAGGTTAATATGAAATGTTAGTATTGATTTTATTAACTTTTTTGCAACTAATAATTCTGTTATGATTTTCACAAAAATCAATTACTAAATAGTGTCAAAATTGACAAACAATTGTTTTTAAAAACAATATTATATTATTAATTGTTATTTTATTCCTAAAAATCTAAGGTTAGGCCAAATGACTTATATAAGGTTATATATATTAATAATAAACAACTTGGGGTTTGTTTGTCTTGTTATAGTAATTTTATTAACCATATAGTATAATAACACAAGAAGACACGGTAAAAGTAAAATTATTTAACTTAATGTTAAATCTAAATGATAAGGTTAAAATAGGAACCTAAACTTTTCTAAATTCTATTGTATGAAAGGATTTAGACCCATCCCCACCTTATATTCTAAATAAATCAATTTGGATCTATTTAAAACCGAATTTGTCTTTATAATAAAATAATATTTTTAGTTTTTCCAAAGGAGCCCCTCTCCTCCCTTATAAAAGGGCACCTCCTCCCCCTCTTCCTCACACCACATTGAGGATTGAAGCTCGGCCAACCCCTGCCAAATTTTCTTCTCCACTTCCCTAGAAACATACTATAGGTCATTTTCTTCTTCAAAGACCAATTTTAGTGCCCTAAGAGGAGGAATCAAAGAGGAGCTTCAAAGAAGAGGTAATGTCCGTTACCGATTCTTTCAACTTTATTTCTTCCTCCACTTCTTCTTATTAGGTTGTTTAATTATGAAGTAAAAACATCAGTATCACTAGTTTACTGATATTTTATTATAAGTATTAAACAACCCTATTTAACCATCTATCCATCCTACGGAAAATGAAATCACCGCACGTGCGTACATACGGAATACCGTCTCCATGTCGTGGTGTAATCTATTTTCCACCACCACCTTACTTGGATGGGTATAATGGTGTAAATAATAACTATATATGATTATTTTAAAGTTATATTTATTCTGAAATAGTATACATACACTCCAATACAATTCCACGATCATGAGAATTATATCATCGCTCGTGCGTACGTACGGACTACCGTCTCCACGACGCGATGAGATTCATTCTCCATGTTAACCATTCATGAATGATTATAAAGTATATATAATAAGTAATCATGAAATATATGACATAATAATACTACTGGATTTATGTATATATATTTATTTCATCTACTTAATTCCACTCAATTCAATAAGGAACCGAAAACAGCGTTCATGCGTACGTACGGCCTACCGTCTCCATGAACGGTGTATTTATTTCCATTTATCGATCCATTATATATATGTATGTTCTGAATATTTATTATATATAAATAATATTTTACATTCTGTATTTGTGTATTCATGATCTAAGTAATCATATGAATAATTACAAGTTAAAACACGAACGACAAATGAGACGATTTTACCCAAAACGCTACTTTAACATGAATTTACAAAAGAACGGGTAATATAAAGTCATAAGTGAACCATATATGATATTATAACAATGAATATGATTCTTTAATAAGTCAATGAAATTATTTAAATCATTATATAGGAGGTTCGGACACTTACGAAGCAAATCGGACCTAAGGTAAGGGATAATTCTGCAAATCTCATTTTTATCCGAGATTTCTTATTCGTAAGTATTTACTGGGGATATTTCTATCATCCATGTACATGTTTTCTAAAAGTGTTTTCATGTATTATTAAAGTCATTTTTAACCATTCTTGACTTTTACTACATGGTATGTAAGGAATCTTTATTTTGTTTACGTTACGAGGTACTTTTTGACTTTTCCGGCAAAAGTATGAGAAGAATGTTTTTTTAACTTATACGGCACGAACGGATTTTTACAATTTTATAAAGCCTTATTTTCATGAATCTTCCTCCAAAATATTTCATGACTATTTTCAACAAAATAATTTTCTTTTAAAATTTCATGATGTTTTGTGAAAAGAAATTGATTTTGAAGAAGAAAGGATAGTTTCCTAAAGAATTCATTTCAAGTGTTTTATCAAAACCATTTTCTATCTAAGATGGAATTATTTCATATATGTATGTTTCAATTATAATGTCTCTATGGTTTCCATGGTTTTAATTTTCTTACAATGAAATATCCATTGGTTTTATATGGATTATGTGATGATGGGATGATGTTTATGAAACCCATTTTATTCTTTGGGTTATGATGAATGTTTTATGTTTATTTTGTGGTACAAGTAAGAATGATTTCACTATGAGATGGGTGGGACCTATATCTCCCTCCAATGCATTGGGTAAAGATTTATTTCTCATGAGATAGACATGTCTGGAACGGAAAGTTAAACCGGTTCAGTAATACAGGACTAGAACGAGGAATGAACTCGATTCAGAAAGGGACTTTGTCCACTAAGATGGTCTTGGCAGCAATGCCTTGGCTACTATGGAAATCATATCATGTGCTTAATGCTTTCCACAATTAAAAGTTTCACTTCCAAGATATTTTATCATGAGTAATGTTCTTTTATGATCTATGCTTTATGTACTTCCATGATTTATGTCTTTGCTCAAGATTTTGATGTTTAGATTTTATGTTCATGTTTTTGCATTCAAATGTTTATGGATTGTTTTATGTTCTCTATGTTTACCCTTACTGGGAATTTGAGCTCACCCCTTTTATGTTTTCTTTTCCCCAGGATTTAAAGAAAGGTTTTAGGTAAGAAAAAAAGGGAAGATCTTTATTGCGAGATGTTGAAGATCTTTCACCACGATTAGAAGATTTTATTCCGAGTTTCCAAAGACACTAAACTATTACAGTCCTTGTGTTTCTGTTTTTCTTATGTATTAAGTATTCCTCAAAATTAATGTAATGTCCATGTACGTCAAGATTCGGGTCTCTACAGAATCTCCCCCAAAAGGATGGAATTAAACTTGCATCAGTCTACCCACTATGTTTTTCAATAGAGGAGACAATTGAGCATGTATTTTCATCCAGTATTTTTCCTTGAAGGTTCTGGAGATATATACAGGATGTTACTGGGTATCGTTTGGAGACTCAGATCTTGGAGAACCTTCTTTCCTCTGTTTCTACTACACAGTGCAGTTACCAGCTCAGAGACCTACTGCTGGTTGTAACAGCAGCCACCTTTGGCTTCATCTGGAAGGCAAAAAATGGCCTAGTATTTGATGATATCAAGCCTACCATTCAGTCTGGTGTTAGGATTACTCACAGGGCAGAATATAATGCTTCCAAAGAACAGGATGGCTACATGAATAATGACTTTCGTGATCTTTTCATATCGAGTAAAATTCGTTTCTCTTTCAGGATCAAAAAACCTTTTGTGGTGAAATCGATTAGGTGGATTCCTCTCATTCTGTCTTGGGAGAAATTCAATATTGATGGGGTGACCTCTAGTGACCCCGGGCCTTCAAGCTATGGGGGTGTATTTTGTACCTATTAGGGATTCGTTAAGGGTTGTTTTTATCATTATAATGGATAGGGATCTACAATTGAAGTTGATATATGGGAGATTATCAAAGCTAGCACCTATGTGGTTCAACATGGTTGGGTCTTTCTTTGGCTGGAATTAGATTCAATGGTGGTTTTTTATATTCTTATAAGCCATTCCAGTAATGTAGCATGGGTAATGTTGCCTTATTAGATTTAATTTCTATAGATCCTTGGTGGTCTCACCCTTGATGTGACACATGTTTATATGGAGGCTAATCAGGTTTCTGATGCTTTGTCAAAGAAATCCATTGTGGATTCATGTTTTGAGTGGTCTTTCTTAGTCCTGGAATGATGTTCATAATTTTCTGAGGTGGATGCGTGTGGCACTGATATTACTAGTCTATATAAATCTTTCATGTGATGTTTTGAATTTGTCTTTTAATTTTATTAATAAAGTTTGGTATGAGTAGGTCTGACTCACTCCTGGGCCTTTTGAGTAAACATATCCTATAAATAAGGCTAAATACCTACAATTATTCAACACGATATTTAAAAATATCTTGTAATTATTTCAATTATTTTCCTCTACTTTAACTCCATGAAAAATAAATGTAATAATATATTTATAACTGCATGATTGAATTCATCAATATTTATGGTCATGGATCTTCCTTTGTCCCCATTTTCTTGAATCATGCCACAAATTATGAATCATTATATTTAAACATTAATTTCCAACACTAGAATTATAAAATTTATTTATATGTGTGGATGATACAAACACTCCAACCAATGACATGTACACTGATATGAATTACACATACACTAACTTATAGATGAAAATTTATACTGTTTATCCAATCAAACTTACATTGAACCTAAGAAATGATATGTAAACACACACATACACAATATATTCCATATCCACTAAATATCCACACAAACAAAATTACGGTGTTGATTAATCCTACTCGTTTCTCATTGGTAGTTTGTAATCTCACCATGATCATTACTATGGTGTACTTACCATTTCGTTCATATTTTATAAACACCATTATCACCATAGTTTCCTCGATAATATAAATTTTAGTCATTTCAAATTTATAAATATTTTTATCCATATTCTTATTCAATGTGAAATAAATTATTTCTTAAATCATGAGTAACTAAATTATGATATATCTTCAATGAAAGAACAATAGTTCATTGAATGAATTTCATTTTTATTTAGAATTATTAATTTTGGAAAACCCAATAGTTACCCTTAAATGGCATATACATTCTATCCCTACCATTATAGGGATATTAAATACCTTTACTTATCATCCTATATAGTTCTGATGACCCTTATGTGTGGTTTCGGTGACCTTTACGCAATGCATACTTAACATTACACAACTTAGAGAACCCCCGGAGTACCATGATATAGGAATCAATATAAATTTACATTGGAGACACATTACTTTGACATAAATCAAGATTTTTTTCTTATGTTTATATAGATCATAGACTTCACCATTATCATGACATGACTTTGATATGAAAAATTTCCTTCATGTGGAGTCCATTTTAACCTTATGTATCTCACTTCGATTTAGAATTACCTATACATATCATGTAGATATCCTTTTTGTAGTTTTTACTTATCATGACATAGATATTATAATTATAGATTTAACTTTATTTGGGTATCCAATATCTTATATATTGACACTTACTTTCTCCCAATCTACTCTATCCACCACAAATAACATTGGAACCTCTTCAACTTAGTTATAGGATTTCTCAACCACTTAAATTAATTCATAATCTTTATCCATAAGATATTTGTTACATATTCTCATCAACTTAAATACCCCACATCATTTGGATGATCTCTCAGATCCAGTCATTGATATACATAAATTAATAAAGGTCTTTATTGGCAGTAACTTCATATATATTCCATTGTCATAAACACTTCCATACTTCATGTGTATCTTTAACTCCTCATGTATTAATCACCTTTACTTAGGAACTCTAGAATTATTTTTATTAACCTAATTGGAAACTCCAATAAACTTTTAATCAACTCTTAATTACATATTGATATCATGATAATAATGTATTCCTATTAATAACAAATATAACACAAAACAAAAGGGGTTCTCAACAATCTCCCAATTTTAATTTTCTATTAATACCACTTGCTTGAAAATGGTACATCAATATGTTTACACATTTTATTCTCTCTCCACCATATTAATATTAAATAAAATTCATATGATATAGGATGGTATCACTTCATTCTTAAGTAATGTGTCAACAACCATTCTGAAGTAAGTCTACTTGATCAATTCTTGGTGTCAAAAAATGAGGGTCTCATTTGGACATCAAGGTTTCCAATAATTAAGAAAATTTGATATCAACTCATAAATCACTTATAAAAATTATCTAGGGTCCATTAATAAATTTTTAGGCTGAAACCAATTGATTTAAATTGTTAAATTTATTTTCCATGGCATAGAAACCTATGTTTTTATACTCATCTCAACACACAGATTAAAAACATTAAAGAACATGTAATAGGTTTTAGAAATTAGACATGGGATATTCTCTAAAATTCTATATTTTCATGTAATTTAATAAAATAAACACCCCCTTAAAGTTAGGAAAATTTATAAAGAACCAAGGATGAGAAAATGAGCATCAATTCCTTTTTCAATGACCAAAATTTAAGAACCATCCCGATATTTTAGATTTTCATGAACCGTAACCTCTAGAAACTTCTTAAGATCAACTCCCCATTAAGGGATGACCTCAATCACTTATTAATAATTATATATATTTTCCTTATATAAACTTCATAAAATCAATTGATAATCCTACCAAGATGGTGAATTATTCATATATGGAATATTTATCCTATATTACTTCATTTATTTTTTTTCTATGCAATTTTTTTAGCTGATGTATCTTCTTTAAGTCTTTTATTGATAACTAAATTCATATTAAATTAACTATATAGTAAACATATAAATTAAACACAAATTATTTAGGTAATAATATGAAACCTACTTTCTTATCAATTTGAGAAGTGATATTGAGAATCATTTCTCAACCAATTTTCCCTTTTCAATTTACCTCCATGTTTGGAATGAATCTTCATGCTTGCACCACCATTTTCAAAATTTTGTTTTTATTTGGTTATAATGGGATATTTTCTTATCTATTTATATGGATTCCTATTTTGAACTTGATAAATAAAGTAACATGTATTATCTTTTGCAGTTTGTATGTTCTTCATGATTTATTCTTGGGCAGCAATAATTGTTATATAATCGTTCTCATTGTGTCTATATATCTTTCACCTCCCACATTATTCCTCATCAGATAAAAGGTTATCATATTTTGAATACTATTTCTGATGCTTTTTCTAGGGCGTGCACATCCTTCTGCTTGAGTGCGAAAGCCGCGACTTTTGTTACCCCATATTCCCCCTTTCCATAGGCAGGCGGCATTAACTCCTTGTTCAGGGACGTTTGCTCCTTGATCGAAATGGGATAATGGGATGTCGGTTCTTCCTTCCATGGATTAATCCTCAAAACTTTTCACCTAGTTCGGGTCTCCCTCATAGATTTAATATGTTGTTCGTGAAACTCTTCTTAGCGTCATATCTTCATGGACACAGTTAATTACACTACTTTTGTCAGGACATTCCAAGGGGTCAGGTCAGGGCAGAAACCTTCGATTAGGGGAGTAGTCACGCTGGGGCATCACTAACATGTCTGGATGCTGGGGATTGGTGTTTCTCTCTTTTATCCCTTATTATAGGGCTTCTCGAGGGCGCGGAAGCCCGAGGCATCCCCCATCGAGCGTGGGGAATCGTATGCCATAGGCATGTATCTGAGGTTTTCCTCAGCTTCCTGTGTTTAACATGGGGTATGCCGAAAGTTTAATGTCCATCGGAGACAGATCGGATAGATCGAAACACTGATTATAGTGGATCAGACGGAGGAATCCCCTGGAGGGAACACCGATATTACGGTCATCACGTGGGCGGCTTCTCGAATGCTGTGAAGGGGAATGAGGTGGTGTGCTCTCACTGAGATGTGGTGGCCCAGGTAAGGATCGAGATGAATGATGGTTTTGGGATTGATCCTCGAAGAGACTTCCTACGTACCATTCCTTTACATGGATCAAAGTCCTTGTATTTTAGGATGGATGTGTGGGGATTACACTCTAGGCTTCCCAAGGTGGTGGGTGAACCAACGTGAATGAGGTCGGAACGACCGGGTGGTGGGCTCAAATCTCAGGGAGGCTTCCTACGTACCATGCCCTGACATGGATCAAAGTCCATGTAGTTTGGAAGTGGATGCTGGTGAACCGATGTGAAGATGGACCTTGGTCTGATGGGTATTGGGCTTGAACCTCGAGGAGGATTCCTACATACCATGCCTTGACATGGATCAAAGTCCTTGTAGTTCATGTGTACAGTTTAGCATCATGTGGGATGAAGGCGTGTGTTGGAAAACCGATGTGAAGATGGACCGGGGGTCCGATGGATGATGGGATTGAACCTCTTGAGGTTTCCTACATACCATGCCTTGACATGGATCAAAGTCCTCATAGTTCAGGATGGTGTCAGTGAACCGATGTGAAGATGGACCTTGGTCTGATGGGTGTTGGTCTTGAACCTCGGGGAGGCTTCCTACGTACCATGCCATGACATGGATCAAAGTCCCTGTAGATTGGGTGTACAGTTTAGCGTCATGCGGGACGAGGTCGTGTGTCGGCGAACCGACGTGAAGATGGACCGGGGGTCTGATGGATGATGGGATTGAACCTCGTGAGTTTTCCTATGTACCATACCTTGACATGGATCAAAGTCCTCACAGTTCGGAAGTGTATGTCGGTGAACCGACGTGAAGATGGACCTTGGTTCGATGGGTGTTGGGATTGAACCTCGGGGAGGCTTCCTACGTACAATGAATTGACATGGATCAAAGTCCTTGTAGTTTGGGTGTACAGTTTAGCATTATGCGGGATGAGGGCGTGTGTCGGCGAACCAATGTGAAGATGGACTGGGGGTGTGATGGATGATTGGATTGAACCTCATGAGGTTTCCTACGTACCATGACTTCACATGGATCAATGTCCCCATTGCTTAGGTGTACAGTTTAGTGTCCTGCGGGTTGAGGGTGTTGTCATGGTCGATGCTTACTCTAAGCCCGCATGAGTCGCGCTCGATGTGAGAAACAAGAGGCAGTAGAGACCTGATGATCACGTCGTGAAGGGTGCGTCCGTGGGAAGAAAATATGGGATTACGCATTGAGCGGCCCGTGGTGTCGGGAATTACTCCAAGATGGAGGCCCGAGGGTGACAAAGCACAACAGGAGAGGGATTTGGCCCCCAGGAAGAGAGGAAGGGCTTCATTCTCTATCACGCCCTCCGCTGAACTTGGCACCGATGAAGTGAAGAGGGGCAGGGGTGCTGCCTCCTAGAAGGAAGGATAGGGGCTTACACCAAGGTGACTTCCCTTCCCCGCGGACAAACGCCACTCCATGAAGGAGGATATCATCCCCTGTAGAGACCAGGGGGTGTAGAGAATGCCCAAGGCGGGGGACCCTGCATGCAGGGCATGGGGAGAGGTCACAGTTTAACATCATGTGTTGAGAATGAAAGTACTTTCATGTTTAATGTCATGTAGCTTGGATGAGGTGGGTTCGTTCCGCACCCCTAGGACTTACATAACTGGTACCCTCTACTCCTTGTGGGATGGAAGGTATCAGCAAGGTTGTGGTGAAGGGGGGATGTAGAGAGAACCATTGAGGGGTCCATGTTAGCGTGGCTATGCGATGAAGCTATAGCCATTATCATGCCTATGCGAAGAATCATTAGGCGTAGCAACTCTACGGGCAGTATCATCTAGGGGACTTTGAAGTCACATCGTTCAAACCTGGAGGGTCGCACGGGAAAAGGATTTTCAAAGATGAGGGGTCTATAGGCATGGGCCTTGTGGAGCTCGGTTGCTCTGCATGGTGGAGGGCCATTGCGAAGGGATGTGCTTTGCGAGTTGGGGAGCCTTAGCCTTAGCATGGGGCAGAAGTGAAAATGGGAGGTGCTTCATGAAGTGTAAAGGCATTCGCGGAGCACATCCTCATGGAGCAAAGGTGCCTCGTGAAGCAGGATGTAGAGAAGCAATATGCTTCGCGAAGTACAGTGATCGTGCCTTAGAAAGTGGATCAAGTGTACATGAAGGGTGTTTCATGAAACATAAACGCTCCATAACAACCCGGGTCCCCTTGGGGATCCCCTTCCTTCGTGAAAGACCTTAGGATTCGTGAAAAGCATCCCTCATGGAAGAGGGGATCAAAACGAGACAATGGGGAGGAACTTCGCGAAGAAGAAGTACCTCAAATAGCTCATGGTTCACCGAGCGGAAGAATGATTCATGATTCGGGAGATGAGACGCCGAAAGGTCGGATTGTCCATCTGGAGAGATCAGGGGGAGCTCAGTATTTATAGGCAAGTGGCACCGCAGAGCGGAGCTCATGCGGCGTGAAGAGGGTCTCGGTGGCTTCGTGGCGAGCACGTGAATGTCAAAGGGGTTTGCAGAGCGTCCTTCCTTGTTTGCTTCTCAGAGAGCTCGCGAACGTCAAATGTGTTCGAGGAGCCTCCCACCTTCTTTACTTCATGGTGGTCGTGGTGCTGGGGACTCTGCGAAGGGGCTTCGCGAGGTAGTCTGTGGGGGCCATCTTGGGGCCTTTTTTTATTTCCAAATTTTGGCGCCAAAAAATACCCCCCCCCCCCCTTAGACTTGGAGCCACGGAGGGATCAAGGGTCGAAGTCTGAGGGAAATCGCCAAAATCATAGGTCGTTCGCAGTGCTGACTCACGAAGAGGGTGCGCAAGGCGGACAGGGGCCCCGCAGGCTGGGCGCGCCGTGAAGCTCCGCGCAGACTGGACTCCCCGTGAATCTCCGAAGGCCGTTGCCTATAAATAGGGGCCTTCCATATTTTTTTTCATTTCCATTATCCGCGATCTTTCCTTCTTGCTCTCTCGATTGGCAAAGATCTGTGTACTCCGCGAGTGATCTCTGTGAATCGAGGCTTCATGGCGCACAGTGAGTCTTCGACTCCGCGTTTGCGCTCCACGATCTGGCTTTGAACGTCAAGATAGCGCTTCCACGAACAGTCTTTACGAGCGGCCTTCACGAACTCACTTCGCGAATGATCTTTGCTAACCTACCAAGGAAACCTCCAAGTTCTAGAACCAAATGGCCCACCAAGATGCTGCCCAGGGGGTCCTTGCGGATGCCGCCCAGAGGGACGAAATGGAAAACCGTCTGGGGCTATGAGAGCTAGTCTGGAGCCACTCGGACTATAGTTCTATGGTGGGGCTATTGTTGAAGAGCTATAAGAACTAACCACTATGTAGGAGGTTTCCTTTGTATTTATTTGGGATAAGGGATGACGTATTCATCCCTACAGTGGGTCGGGATGAGCCAGCTTACTGGTTCCGGAGCACGCCGTGTCAGTACAGATGGTTTAGGGCGCCCGATTGTCATGCCCGAGAGGATTTCATGCTTGTCATTGCTAATTGCCTATACAATCGTCTGAACAATGTCGACGGGGGTGGGGGGGCATTGTAGTCAGATACATCCCCTCCACTGTACTAAACCATCCTTAAGGCGGCACTGGGGAACCCAAAGAAGGGGTTGTCCGTGGAATGGGACCTGCTCCAGGGCGACAATTTCACGGACGATTGGGCTTGGGCCTACTGGGTAGGTGCATCGTGCATGGATTTCGGGGTAGAGCTGAGGAGAGTGGGACTGTATGAGGCCGCTTGGGCTTCCCAGTTCCATATCTACCAGCCGAAGCAGTTAATGTCGGAGCTATTGAGCCGGTGGTCATCGGGGACCAATACCTTTCACCTACATCACGGGGAGGTCAGTATCAACCTATGGGACGTGCATTAGATCTTAGGGGTCCCGATACTGGGGGAAATGTATGAAGAATCTCTCCCTTCCATGGGTACGTGGGAGGATCTGGAGCAGATGCCGCGTCTGGCGATGGAATTGATGGAGCTTATGCCCTAGGAGGACAAGGAGGTCGTGAGGGATGTCCACTTCAAGAGCTTGTTCAAGAATTTCTTGATCTTCCCAAAAAACAGGCAGTTCTCGGCGAGGCCTCGAACATGCCTGAAGGGTGACCTGAGCAAGGAAAACTCGTACTAGACGCTGCTGGAGAATAGCCAGTGGAAGACCTGGGGTTTCAATGTCATCACTGAACAATTACCAATAGTCAGGCTGGCGGCATTTCATTGTATCCCTCATCTATGTTTGGATCCTATCGGTGAGGGATAAAACATGGGAGTGCAGCCAAGCACTTTCATCATGGCATCCACTTTGGCGACAGGAGGGTGGGCCAACCTAGGGATCCCGATGCTCGCCAAGTGGTACAAAATGTTATGGAACATCAGCGAGGGGAAAAGGCCACAGAGGGTATGCGAGCTGTTCCACCTCCTATACGGGTGGATGGCAGCACACATCAGGGGGATCTACGAGTATCCAAACCCCATCTCACCCCCGGGGTTGAAATTTAATCCCTTGATTTTGAATGCCTAGGGATGCTTTCTGACAAAGCTGACCGCACCATCGGTTCTAAATCGGGTGTGGAAGGTGGAGGAATTCAATTTCCACATGTTCCCATTACCAATGAGGGACTTCACGGATGATGTACAGGGAACGGAAGAGCACTGATCCTACCTCCTGGCCTTTCGAGGTGGATTCATGGTGGCCAGGGTGGACCACGAGCATCTCTGCGATCCATACACCCAACATCGGTTCGCCAGGAAATTCTGGTGCCTACAGTGGCTAACCCCGCAGGTCTATCTGGGGGTGTGCTACGAGGAGCACCCATGTGTGATAAGGAAGATGTGGCTCATGTTCACATGGGATGATGGGAAGATGCAGAATGTATTGCCTCCACTGACCGTCATCCTTGGGCTAATAAGAGAATTCACCTAGAGCTGGGATGAGGCCTACTCAGCAGAGATACTGAAGCAGCCAACCGTCTTGGTCTGTGAGGGTGAACTTCCTAGATCTTGGGGCCGAGTTTGGAAAGTCAAAAGGTTATCTCGTAGTGGCGGGGCTCCTAAATCGGTGGTGCCCGCACCAGTTGAGGAGGGAGCAACAACAGCGGATCCAGCATCCGCAAATCCAGTAGCGGCAGCGGAGCCGGTGGTCCTAAGAGAACAGAGTCATCCAGAGTGGTGTCCACAGAGGGGATTCCGCAGTATTTCTACGCAGGCCCAGTGGAAACGGCTGCACCACATTTACATGCCGGATAATGTTATCTTCCCGAAGGCCAGGGACATCTGGGAAGTCAACCGTCAATTCCTTGGCCCATCCGCATTATGGCAGCACCTTAACCGACTCGAGATGGACTTGCTGGGGATTGGCCCTGTTAGAGCCGACGTTGCAGTATCCCAGTCGGTGGCGGAGAAATACATCGCTGAGCTGGAAGACTTCATCCATTCCTGGGGTGCCTTGCACCTGATGACAGACTGGGTCAGGGTGTTGCTGGGTTACACGGTCCCTCCGTAGCTGTCAGCTGCTGATCTAAGGGAGCGCTTCCCCCTACTGGATGAATCAGACAAGTCCTCCTGGGGAGATGAGGCTGGTAGGGAGAGTTCTTCGGAGGAGGGTGAAGTCGGCGACCAGTCCTCGGATCTCGAAGGTTTCACGGAGGCTCTTGAGGTAAAATTCCATTTTATGTCTTTAGGGTCTTCCCTTAGATTACTCTAGATTCCTTATCAGTGTTTGTACTATGCAGGAGAACCTTGTGCATAGACCTCGTTCTCGCCCCTCCGCGGGTGCCGAAGCAGGACCTTCAGGATCCACACCCGTGGTTGCATCAACTTCCATGTCTGGTGGGGTTGGGATAGTCAAGGAGGCTCCCCTGGAGTCTCTGGACCTGCTAACTATATACGGGGGGCCGCGTCTCGGTGTTCCGATGACATCAGCCCATGATCGAGACCAGGGATTTGACCTCTATAATTCTTCTCTAGATCATTCACAACTACCATCCCCTGACCACATTAACTGACTTCCACGTCCCTTTCATGGTGTGTGAAGTCCTCCAATTGGCCTAGGCTACTGCGGTGAAGATGGTGGGGGCTTCTGGTAGCTCTCTTCCCAAGCGCATGCCGATGGTCGTGGAGCTGAATATACAACCTGAACAAACTGCAATGCTTCCAATCACCAGTGGGGGCACCAGTAAGAATGTGCCTGAGATCATCGAGGTGGGATCCGATGATGAGGATCAACCAGATGATTCAGGCCCCACCACGCCCGATCGGACGCCAGACATGGACCAGGCTGAGGAGTTCCTGGGGGTCATTTCCTGCATATGAGCCCGCCAATCGCGCCAACTGGGACGAGACGACCTCTGATGAGGAGGAAATTAATATATTCGATCTCCGATCATGGAACCTAATCATGCACTTCATCAATGACACCCCCAAGAGCTATGGTTGAAATAGATGGACAGACTTCATTCGCGACTGCGCGAACTGTGTGCTGGGGGAGTGGACGCCCAATGCCCTCACATTCTCATCCGAGATCTTATGGTGGAAAAGATTTGGGAGTATGACCGAGGCCTTGGTGTGGGCTGGTAGCGGAGGAAGGAAATAAACATCATAAGGCTCCAAAAGGCTGAAGAAGAGGTCCAATGGCTGCAGGATCGGGCGGACGAGCACATGACCTCCCTCAAGGTGCAATTTGAGCTAATATCACGATTGAAGGCCCAGCTGAAATAGGTTGAAGAGGTCCTGAGGCGAGATTCTAGGGAGACGATCGCCATCTGGGTTGAGGTGGAGTGGTCCCATATTGCAGCCAATGAATTTCACCCTCTCGCTTCCAAGTAGAGGCGGGAGGTGAAAAAGCGGCAGCATCTCCTGGACGCCACCAGCTAGAGGGTGGCAGAGCTGCAACGTTCCTTCGACGGGGTCAATCCGTCGATGGGGGGAGTTGACCCTGTTGTGTCCTGGGCCCAGGATTGTTGGGCCCCCGCCAGGATTGTTGGCGCTTGTGCCCCGGTAACCAATCCCACATCGGTTGTGGAGGGAGATTGGTGGGTGCTTGAAATTCCCGTGCCTACCTTCCCCTCAGCAACGCGTTTTAAAGCCGTGAGGCCTGGGATAGCAACTGGGCCAGAGCGGACAATATTTCTGGGCCGAGGGATCTGATCTATCAATTGGTATCAAAGGGTGGTTGGTCTCGGGACCGGTGTGGGCTTGGGGGGGGGATGTTGTGTCCTGGGCCCAGGATTGTTGGGCCCCCGCCAGGATTGTTGGCGCCTGTGCCCCGGTAACCAATCCCACATCGGTTGTGGAGGGAGATTGGTGGGTGCTTGAAATTCCCGTGCCTACCTTCCCCTCAGCAACGCGTTTTAAAGCCGTGAGGCCTGGGATAGCAACTGGGCCAGAGCGGACAATATTGTTGGGCCGAGGGATCCGATCCATCAGACCCCTGGGTACTGTAATGATTAAAAACCCTTAAACGTACTTTCATTATTTGATTGTTTGAATGTTGTATCATTCATGAGTTCTGTTGTTTACATTGGTTTAGTGCATCCTTATGATGTTCGTGGAACATCCGGCGACCAATCCCTAAGCTCACGTGGGTCAGGCCCGATGTGAGAAATAAGGGATAGCCACATCATCTCCCCATCCAAACGTAGGATTGCAAACCAAGATTTGGGCATCCTGGGTTTGGACAACCGGTCTGGATTTCCAGGAAATGGGAGAGGCCTGCCTGGAGAATGGTGTTCTCAAAATAGTCGAATTACCATTTTTCCAGTGTGCTCTTGTGCACGAATGGTGTAATCCCCGGGGCACTGAAATCCATCTGAATAAATGAGAATGGGTAGTCTGAATCACAATACCTAGGATTTGGAACAATGTGTGGGTGGCGTTGAAATAAAGAATAATTGTTGGCTATATTCTAAACCTAGTATTCTAATTTTATTATCCTGGAGTGGGGACAGAAAAATGAGGGTCAACCGTTGACCATGTTTGAAACACAGGACTTAACGCCAATGCCATCCAATAGTCTTCCAGAACGTTGGCCCAAGACAGTAGGTGGGCCATGGGCCGAGCATCCACACTGTTAGGGGGTTCCTCCAGACATGAAATAGGACGACAGTCTGAATAAGAGGCATGGAAATGGTGGGATTTGGAGTGATGGTTTGTTTGAACAGAATCCAACACTCATGAAATTACGCCACTATGGTAGGAGTAAGATAGATGGGCGCATCGGTTTGATCATGGATCATTACTTCTTTTAGACTTGGCCTCTCTAGAGAGGGGGGTTGTCGCTTCCCAATGCCATCATGGGGCATCCTGAACTTGTTCGGGGGGAAATTGCAGTTAAATGGTTCCTCACGAGGGTTCAGGCCAGGGGCCAGAAATGGAGAGGAACATGACTTATGATTCCTGTGGATGGACCCTAGTAGAAATACCAGGGTTTCTCTACATATCCCATGAGGATGGGAATCAAGCCATACATATTTCTATAAACACAGTTTAACATCATGCGGGACGATGAGAAGTCTGGATGCGCTGGTGCACATCCTACCAACACTACTAATCCCACCTGAGTCGTGTTCGATGTGGGAAACAAGAAGTAGTGGTGGGACATTCCCGACATAGGAAGGGATATGGTAGGCCAAAGGGACGCTCGGTAAATACTATCCCAATGATGCTAACCCATCTATATATCACTCTTAGACACGCAAAGAGATAAAGCCGAGTATGATAGAATTCCACTTGAACATGAGGAAGTGGAAATGTGTGAATCATGATGCTCGAAATTTGGATCACAATGATGCCAGTGTGACTATGGAGGATAATTGTTGACCGTGGCAGAAACTCTGCATCCATATCATGTTATCCTGGACTAGGGACAGACAAATGAGGGTCAACCATTGACCATGTTCGAAACAAGGGACCTGTCACAAATTTCGTTCGAGATCCTTAGGGGCGTTGGCCCTGGACGGTAGGTGAGCCGATGTGGCATGGGTCCAGGATGTTAGGGGGTCCCTTCGGATGTGGAAGAGGATGTGGATCCAAATAGCGAGCTCATAAAGCATGATCATGGAACGAGGGGGATGTCTCCATGAAAATTCAACATTTCGTGCTCTTTTTCAAATGCATCCAAATACGAAAATGAGACGTATTAGATAGAGGGGGTCTAGCCCCTTCCCCTAGGGATATCTTATCTTAGGGTCATAGAACTCGGACCATAGATGGTAGGAAACACGGGAGGATCATGGTGGGGAAACTACACATACCCGACATGAATGGGAATTGGGGGTTCTGACCACCACGTGTTCCTATGAGGGTTTTTAGGTCGGGGGACCGAAAACGAGAATTGATCTGGGCCCGAGGCAATGTACACAGGCATCCCTATATACCCCAAGAGAATGGGGATCAAGGTGCACATAGTTCTTGAGGTGGCACGGTAAGGTACCAATGCCAAAGGAAAAGGGGCGTGCGGGCATGGGCCTCGTGCCAAGAGGATTAGTATTTGATAAATCTTTTTTTCCCTTTAAGGTGAGTGTTTTTTTATGAAGTGACAGGCCTAGGGTAGTAGGCCCTGGCATCGCCACAAGAATCAAGCCGTATATAGGCATTTACAGATGGTATGGTAAGGGACCGATACCCAACATGATGCCCTCTATGATGAGGTCATCACAATGCAGTGTCGTTTTTTGTCGTGCGACCAGGACAATAATGTCATAGTTTAGGGTCATGTGATAGGACCAAGCATGAATTTTAACGTCGTGCAGTGCAGACATAGCAGAGACGATTCTAGGCAGGGAATGTGTTCGGTGCAATAAAACATTCTCGTTGTGAATGGGGACATGGTCCTGTATCACACTGTACGAAATTCTGAGAGGGTGACCTTAGGCCAAGGGGCCTACATAGTGGTAAGTGTCAAAGGGGAGGAGAGACTAGCTCCCAAATGAGATGGACCCGAAAACGAGACATCTGGGAGGTCCTACATATCCCGTAAGAATGGGAATCAAGCCATACGTAGTTCTTGATGAGATCTTAGTTTATGGTCTTAGATCTCAGACCATGGATGGAGTAGAAACCCTCCTATTAAGCACATACCTTAACCCGATCCCTAAACCCATGTGAGTTAAACTCAGTATGGGAAATAATGGAGGAAGATGTCTTTTGCAATACCCAGAATGCACGCTAGAGGGAAATTGGTTCGGAGTCCCGAATGAAGTTCCTATCGCGACGTTGGTCCTCCTAACGTGTGGATGCGCATTGTGGAATAATACCAAGAGTTTCGAAGATCTACTTGGACATGAGAAGGTGGAGATGTATGTGAATCATGTAACCGACATTTTGGGCATAATGGGGTTGGCGTGGAGATGGAGGATAATTGTTGACCATGTTTGAAACACAGTATCAATATCGCGTTAGCCTGGAATGGGAACAACAAATGAGCATCGATCGCTGACCATATTTGCAACGTGGGATTTGTATCAATTTGTTGTCTGAAACCCTCAGGGGAGTTAGCTCGTAACGATAGGAGATCCCTTAGGCATGGTATCCATGCCATTTTTGGGGGTCCCTTCAGGTGTGAAAGGTGATGAAAGCCCTGATGATGGGGAACAAAAATCCTGAAAATCGGGTGAAAACATGTCTGAGAAGAGTCCGACTTTCCAGGTACTAAACCAGAGTACCCTTAGGCACATTGTTGAACCGCTAAAAAGGGTTGACAGGGTGGCTCAGGAGGAAGAGGTACGTGGTGTGGTCATTACAAGCCTGATGAAAACAAGGAAATAATCCCATAACATGCCAAATATACCCCTCTCCGGGGATGGGTAGGCCAAGGGGACAAGGAGAAATGGAGATTTCCGGGAGATGGGGCTGGACCCAAAGCCTATACATTCGGGTTATTCTACGTATCCCATAATAATGGGAATCAATCCACACTTAGTTCTCAAGATGCATTTTAACATCATGCAGGACGAGTAGGGGAGTAGGATACCCCCAATCAAGGGAGGTGTATGGAACAACGAATAAACCAACATGAATGAGGACGTAATCCCGAACCACATCATACACTCCCAAAAGAGAGCCTAGGTCAGGGGTCTTAGAAGACCAAGGGGCCTAAGGTTGGTCTTTGGTCAAGAAGGCCTGACCGACTTGCATTTTAACGTATTGTATTAAGGATGAGGGTCGGGGGCCCGAAAAGTCCAAGGGGCCTGAGGCTGGGCCTCAGTCAGGAAGGCCTAACCATCTTGCAGTTTAACGTCTTGCAGTGAGGATGATGGTCGGGGGTCCAGAAAAGACCAAGGGGCCTGAGGCTGGGCTGCGGTTAGGAAGTCTTGACAGGCTTGCAGTTTAATGTCTTTTAGTGAGGATGATGGAAGGGGGATCAAAAAGGCCAAGGGGCATGAGGCTGGGCCTCAGTCAAGAAGGCCTAACTGAATTGTATTTTAACGTCTTACAGTGAGGACAAGGGTTGGGGCCCGAAAAGGCCAAGGGGCCTGAGGCTGGGCCTCATTCAGGAAGTCCTGACTAACTTGCAGTTTAAGGTCTTATAGTGAGGATGAGGGTCGGGGCCCCGAGAAGGCCAAAGGGTCTGAGGCTGAGACTCAGTCAGCAAGGCCTTACCGACTTGCAGTTTAAAATCTTATAGTGAGGATGAAGGTCGGGGGCCTAAAAAGGAAAAGGGTCCTGAGGCTAGGACTCGTTCAAGAAGGCCTGACCGACTTGAAGTTTAACGTCTTGCAGTGAGGACGAGGGTCGAGGGCCTGAAAAGGATAAGGGGCCTGAGGCTGGGCCTCAGTCAGGAAAGCCTGACCATCTTGGAGTTTAACGTCTTACAGTGGAGACGAGGGTCGGGGGCCTGAAAAGGACAAGGGGCCTGAGGGTGGTCCTCAATCAGGAAGGCATGAATGACTTGTAGATTAACGTCTTACAGTGAGAAAGAGGTCCAAGGGCCCGAAAAGGCCAAGGGGCATGTGGCTGGGCCTTAGTCAGGAAGGCCTGACCGACATGAAGTTTAACATCTTACAGTGAGGACGAGGGCCAAGGGCCCAAAAAGTCCAAGGGGCCTGAGGCTGGGTCTCATTCAGAAAGGCCTGACCAAATTGCAGTTTAATGTCTTACAGTGAGGACGAGGGTCGGGGGCCTGAAAAGGCCATGGGGCCTGAGGCTGGCACCGCCTAGAGGGAGTTCATCGCTTGGAGATACAATGGGGAAGAATGAACACCTACACTCGATGTTTGGGATATCTTGGGGTGGCCCTAACAATCCAAGACAATTTTTGACCATGTTCAAAACACAGTGTCCCTATAGTGACCTGAAATGGGAGAAAAATATGAGCATCGACCGCTGAACACATTCGAAACGTGGGACTTGTATCGGATTTTTTCTTGACATCCTCGAGGGCGTTGGACCGAAGTGGTAAGAGAGCCCTTAGGCCTAGACTCCATACCATTTAGGGGCCCTTACGGATGGGGAAGGTGATGGAATCCTAGTCAAGGAGTGGGTGTAGCATAGCTGTACACATCTCTAAAGGAGGCGAAGGTTTCCAGGGAGTGGGACGTATGGCAGGATCAAGATTAGCTCAACGTGAATTGGGGAATAATTGAAACCTTTCCATACATCTTGACCCGGTGGGGAAGATTATGGCGTTTGGGCTGGGCCCATGGATGAAATGTCTGGGAATTCTTATGTATCTAATAAGGATGGGAATCAAGCCATACGTAGTTCTCAAGATGAAGTTTAACATCATGCAGGACGATGCACAGTTTAAAGTCATGCAGGACTGGATAGTTTAAGGTCATGCGGGACGATCGTGTAGTTTAGGGTCATGCGGGACTATCGCGCAGTTTAAGGTCATGCAGGACCATCCTGTTTAGGGTCATGGAGGACCATCCGGTTTAAGGTCATGAAGGACTATCCATTTTAAGGTCGTGAAGGACCATCCAGTTTGAGGTCGTGCAGGACCATCCAGTTTCAGGTCGTGCAGGACCATCCAGTTTAAGGTCATGCAGGACCATCCATTTTAAGGTCGTGAAGGACCATACAGTTTATGGTCTTTCAGTACCATCCAATTTATGTTATTGCAGGACCAATGTGTTGAGGAAAAGTATTTCTTGAGGATCTTGGCATTGGTGGGAGGATTTATACACTCACCATCCATGGTCACAAAGGATTATGATCCATTACCATAAACCTTGTGAACTATGTAAGGTCCTTCCAATTTTGGATACAACTTGGGTGGTTTCCTTCCAGGGATAATTGGTGCTTGGAGGGCCAATACCAGGTCGCATTGCAAAAAAGTCCGGAGGCGAACCTTCTTGTTGAAGGCTCTAGCCATCTTTTTCTCATGCCTTTCTAGATTGTGCAGGGCATGGAGCCTACTCTCGTCAAGTGCTTCCAATTCAGCTAGATGTATTTCTTCCACCTTATCTAGCATCTTCTGATCATAGAATATAGTGTGTAATGAAGGAAGATGGATCCCTATAGGTAGGACGGCCTCAGCTCCATACACCAGGGAATACGGGGTTACCAGGGTGGAATTGTGAGTCGTCGTCTGATAGGCCCAGAGGGCACTGGGGAGCTTTTCTGGCAAGCTCTTCTTGTTCTGAACAACCATTTTTTTCAAAATGTTAGAGCTAGTTTTTTTGAAAACCTCGATCTTCCCCATTTTCCTGCGCATGATAGCGGGAGGTATGGTTCGAACGGATATTGTACTTGGAGAACTGTTTCTTTAGTTCGGTTGCTCGGAAGTTGATGTCATTATCGGTGAGGACAACATGAGGGACTCCAAACCGGTGGATGATATTGGAGCTCACGAAGTCAACAATGGAACGGGCCTTGACCTCCTTAAGTGGAACTACCTCTTCCCACATGGAAAAGAAATCTGTGGCTGTCAGGATGAACCTGCATTGGCGAGCTGTCACCGGTGGGTATGGTCCTACGACATCCAGTCCCCACACCGAAAATTTCCAAGAGTACTTGGTGGAGTGGAGAGGTTATGGAGGCCGATGAAGGAAGTTATCATGAACTTGGCACGTGTGACATCTCTTGGAAAACTCAATACAATCATTGATCATCGTGGGACAAAAGTACCCCAGTCTCCAGATTTGATGGGACAGTTTCGGCCCAACCTATTGGGAACCATAGGAACTTGCATGAACCTCTTGCATGACCTATGGAGTCTCGAACCCTTGGATGAAACTAAGGATAACACCATCGAAACTGTGCTTATAGAGGATCTAATCAAGACTGGGACCACTCTAGAGGGTAAACTATAGCATGCGACATCGGATTCGCTTGCACTTGGCCCGATCAGCTGGGAGGCAACCATTTTGGAGATACTCGACAAAAGGGGATCTCCAGTCGGGAGTCGCTTCAACCAATGCATATGAAGAGCCTAGTGGTTCTGTCATGGAGGATCTGGTGGTAAGATGGATTACTCGCAGGCCGTCTCCATCCTTTGGGGTGACGGGGGCAATGACTCTCTGGTGGGCCACATGTATAATCAGATCATCCTACTCAAGCTCTGCAAGTGATGTGGCTAGGCTGGCCAAAGCATCCGCTCGACCATTCTTTGACCAAGGAACATGGGTAACCTCCAGTCGAGAAGGTAACTGGGCCATTATATAGAGGGTGCGCTCCAACAATGGTGCGAGATCTGGCTTCCTGACGATGTAGTCGCCACTGACTTGCGTGATGACTTGCTCGAAATCCCCTTTCACAAGCAAATGGGGCACGTTGATCTCAAGGGACAGCTTAAGACTGGTAATGAGGGCCGGATACTCTGCCTCGTTTTTGGTACAGCCTTCTGGGAACAGGAATGAGTACGGCAGAATGGCTTGTGTCGTGGTGCTGAAGATGATACCCAGGCCTACTCTGTCGATCCTAGGATCAATGAGCCTCCTACTGGTAGGGCTTCAGGAGGCACCATCAAAATGCAACTGCCAACATGAGACGACTTGATCTACCGAGAGGATTAACTCATCGGGAAATTACAAGTCCAGGTACTGGTCTGCAGAGGTTGTATGGGAAGCTAGAAAGTCTTCCAATGCCTGCCCCTTGATAGCCTTCTGGGGCACGAACCTGATGTCAAACTACAGAGTATCACCGCCCACCATGCTAGTCGGCCAGTCAACATGGGACGACTCAGAATGCACTTTATCGGGTCTACCTAAGAGACCAGCTGTACCTCATGGTGTTGTAGGTAATGTCGTAACTTATGTACGAAAAATACGAGCGCAAGGCATCTCTTCTCGATGGGGGAGTATATGGTCTCTGTATCTAGGAGCATGTGGCTGAGGTAGTAGAGGCTATTCTCTATCCCCTCGTTGTTCTTCGGGGTGACAAGGGAACTGAGAGATTGATCTAGGGTAGTGACATAGAGGATAAGTGGCTTTCCAGAGATGGGTGGCATCAGGACTGGAGGCTGGAGTAGATACTGCTTGATTTCCTCAAAGGTTTCCTAGCACTCTTTGTCCCATTTATAGGCAGAGCCTTTCTTCATGATCCGGGAAAAGGGTTTACACTTTCCATCCAGATTCGCAATGAATCAGCGTATGTAGGCTTAGTGGCCTTCAAAACCTCGATGCTCTCAGATATTGCTCGGGGGAGGCATCTGGCTGATGGCCTTGATATTTTCTAGGTTAATCTCGATGCCTTGGTATCTAACAATAAATCCAAGGAATTTCCTAGAGGTGACCCCGAAGGCACACTTCAACGGTTTCATCTTCAAGTGGAAAGAACGGAGGAAGTCGAACACTTTCTCAAGGTCCTTGAAATATTTATAGCTCTGATGAGATTTGATCACCAGATCCTCCACATATCACTCCACCATCATCCCGAGGATCGGTTTGAATATGCGATGTGTGGACCGCTTATAGGTGGCACCTGCATTCTTCAGGCCAAAGGGCATAACCTGGTAACAGAAAGTACCTTGAGGCGCTCTGAAAGCGGTAGACTCCTCATCCTTGGGGGCCATCCAGATCTGATTATATCAAGAATAACCATCCATGAAAGAGAGGGCTTGCAACCCGGCTATAGCGTCGATCAACAATTCTGTCACCGGAAGGGGAAAATCATCCTTCAGACAGTGACGGTTGAGATCTCGGAAGTCGATGCAGACTATGATCTGTCCATTCTTCTTCCTGACTAGCATGTTTTTGGCTAGCCAATTGGGGTAATGGACCACCTTGACGAAGTTGACACTGATGAGATTGTCAACTTTGTCCTCAACCATGGCACCGTGAGTAGGGTGAATCTTTCTGGGAGGCTGCTTGAACCCACGATGGTTTTTCGGGAGACCGAGGAAGTGGACGGCTACCTGAGGATCTAGTCCCAGCATCTTGTCATAACTTCAGGAGAACACATCACGGTGTCGTTTAAGAAAGTCCACATACTACTGCTGCTTCTCGAGGGACATTGCGGCACTGATCAATGTAGTTCTCAGATCTTCCTCGCTACCAAGGTTCACTTGTACCAGTTCATCGACCATGGTAGAGACGCCTTCTTCAAAGGCAGGGGGACCATCCTCCAAATCCACTTCTTAACTTGCGAAGGATGTATTTACAGTGGGTGAAGCTTCCCCTTGGTTATAGGAAGCTGACGGGAGGCTGGTACTAGCCTGGACATCAGTGGGCAGTGCATCAGGAGATTCACATGCCACTGAGACCAAGGCAATGAAAGCAGTCGATCCAATACCATCTGGCCTTCGGCCCAAGGGGCCACTCTTGATGATATCAAAGTAATAGTGGAACATCGGCTTGAGACGGTTAATTCTAGACCAGGGGAATAGACACGTATAATGTATCATCATCGCCATGGGACAGACATCCCGGTACCGTACGAGGTTAGAAGGTTCCAGGATCACCTGAGCCTGGTTTGTGTAGGAGTACGAGGTGATTTTACGCCATCGCTTGGACTTGGGAATAATCCTTCCTCTTGTACTAGAGACAAAAAATCATTTCCCCATGTCGGGGGTTGTGGCCTTCAATCGATGGATTGGGAAGACGTAGGCGTCATTCAGACCTACCCAGGGGTCACTTGTGACCGGGGCGGGCTCAACCTCACTTTCCAGAATCTATTTATCCATGCTCTTGTAATAGTCAGTGTCTAGATAAAGGGATTCACAATAGGTGAAAGGAGATGAATCACCTTGTAGTACGCCTACTCGACCATTAAGGGAGTGCATGAGGCATAGGTGATGCGATGAGGGGACCACGGCGTGCAGGTGGAGTCATGGACTGCCCATCAATGCATTGTATGTGGTGTCCTGGGAGACAACCATGAACTCGGTGCTGGAAACTCATCCACTGAACTGGTTTTTCAAACGGATCTTGCTGACCGGGGTCTACTCTATCCTGTCATATCCCTGGATCCTTAAATCGGAGGGATTCATGTCATCCTTGTATAACAGCATCTTCCGCAGTGTCTGCATTGGGATAAGGTTGATCCCGGATCCGCTGTGAACGAGACAACGACGAACTTCAATGCCATTGAATTGTCCGGTGATGCATAGATGGAGGATCTACCCTGTATGGGAGGGTATTTGTCTTCACTAGAGAACAAGATAACTTCCTGGCATTCATTGTTCTCAATTTCCTCAGCGTGGAAGGCTTCTACAGCTGCTACCTCCATCTCAAACTGGAGGGGGCTCTTTAAGGCCTCAGCGAGGGCCTCGCACATGTATGATGATAGGAGAAGATCCCCAAGGATGGAAAGCCTCGCTGGGATGTCGTCGAGATGATTCAGAGCATCATACTTCCGTGAGAGATGTGAAAATCTACTTATAGGAGGCCGCTTTGTGATTGGAGGCATGGCAGGCCCTATCGGCTGGACCGGCGGCTGGATGGTGTTGGGAACGTTCTGCTGCTCACCTGTCAAAGCCTAAAGAGTAACTGTCAGATAAGGTCCAAAAAACTGAGGTTGACCAGTAGCGGGGTGAATCTGGTCATGGTGCGGCCGAAGCGGCTCTGCCTGATCAGTAGTAAAAACGATGGGGGGGGCAGTCCTGACGACACCGGTTAAAGAGGCTGCACGTGCTGAGCTATGTGCTGGGCCTACTGTCTAGTCTCAGTGGCATGCACAACCTGGTTAGAGGTGCCAACTGATGCGACTCAATGTCCTATATAGTCGTGGCTCTGCCGATGCTAACGTCGGCTGGGGACGTTGGGGAGGTTCGCCCGTCATTCCCCCTCTTCGAGAGTTATATAGGGGTTTACCAACTCAACAGCATTAACTAAAGCGTACCCTTGACTATCTCGTGATGAATCATCCACCACTGGGTGGATTCTAGGAGGGATCCCCATCTCAGGGGGCATGAAGTCACCTAGAGTGCGGGATGATGATGGCATCGGCGGGGTGTGTTGCTTCTTCTGGTGCCGCCGATGCTTACTCTTCTGGGAAGAGGCCGTATGAGAAGATGACATAGAAGTGGTGGCTGATGCTTATGAAGGATCCAGTTGGTTCAATCATGCACTGATAATTCCATGGGTGTGAGTGACCATTTTATGAGTCATCTATTCATCGTACTTCTGGGATCCGCAGCTGGGAACCTGCTGCCACTCACCTTTGTCATTGCTACCACTTTCAGACCTCACAAGGACACCCACCACTTGTGTCAGCGCCGGGCCCAGCCTGACAATGTTGTTATTGACATGGTATTGGAGCCAGTCCTTAAACACATAACATTTCTTGAGGGTGTTCCCCAGAATCCGTAGATAGGCGCAGTAGTTGGGGAGATCGGTGAGATTCGCTCTGCCGTCCATCTATACTCAGGAAAGCATACAATCCCCTGCTCTAGGGAACTATAGAATTAACCAGGGACCTGATTCTTGCTGAATGAGTAATTATGGTGTCTTCTTTTTGGATAAAGATCCCTTGGAGCTTGGCCTTGACGAGCAGCAGGAGGGGATTTCTGAGGAGGTGGACCCTGATTATCCCTCCTGGGCGGTGTCAGTGCATTACGCGGAGGGGCCTTCCGATTCTGAGGATGATGCGGAGCCGGAGGCTGCGTCTGAGGTGGAGGGCCTCTACGAGGCTGTGGGGATAGTGCTACTGGTAGCAATTCTAGCGGCCTTGTGGCCTTAATCTGGGCCACCTCGGTAGGCTCGGCTCTGGGAGCTCTCCTTGTTGGGATTGCAGGGGGAAACAGACATGCCTTCCTGGCCTGTTGCAGGGCTTCTTTGAGGCACTGGGCCTTATCCAAGAAGTCTCGGAACCCTCTAGGATAATTCTGAGAAATCAGGGAGGGAAACAGTTCCATCTTGACATTTCCCATGGACATCGTTAGTAATTACTCCTAAGTCAGTGGCATGTCAAGGGATTATGTGAGCCCCTTCCACCGAGCGATGAAGTCCATGACTCGCTAATCAGGCCATTGTTTGCACATGAAGAGGTCTGCGATGCTGGTCTTCCGGGTGGTAGAGCTGAACTGGTAGAAGAACTGCCTGCAAAGGTCCTACCTGCTAGTCATGGATCCGACAGGGAGCTGGCTGTACCAGACGAACACCGGCCCCTCCAGCGTCTGAACGAAACAACAGAGCATAGTGTCCTCCTACTATGATGGGGTCCCTAACATAGGCCCACACCTTGAGTTAAAGTAGTCCAGATGCTGCAGTGGGTCCCTGTCCCATTAAAGGGGTAGAAGGTGGGATTCATGAAACCCGTAGGCACTCACATATCATCCACCCAAGCCGGGTATGGCTTGCCATCTGGACGGATTTCCAAATGCTGTGTTTCCAATGCATCAAGGCAGGAAATGAGTGATGCCATAGGATCATCCATGTAGGGGTCTCTGTCTTGACGGGGATCCCTAACCACGAGTGTGTTTCCCAGGATCTTCGACATGGTAGATGGGTTCAATAGCTTGGGGAGCGACTGGTGGAGCAGCCTACGGGGTATCTGGGGGAAACCGGGCCAGATTCCTCGGATTTTCATGCCGTTCGGTAGGGTTTGGTGAGACATACCGCGCCATTTTTCCCTGAGTTCCAACTTCAGCCCTATCAGTGGGAGTGGTATGATCAGGGTTTCCCGAAGGCATCTCACTGGGGGGAAGTTATTCATTCCCCTGCTGCCCCGGCCTAGAATCACCATAGTCAGGTTATTTCTCTACCGCACATTCAGCCAGGTGTTTGTTGACCCACATCTTTTTTCTCAGCAAGTTTCTAGCACAATGCGGCCTTCTCGGGGTCCTCCTACATCTTCTACACTGAGGCAGATGGGTCATAGTTCTTGACAGCTCCGACATGCTCTTTTCCCTTACCGGCATTCCGACTGAGTACCAACTAATCGGTGGGCACAGGGATACCTAGGAGGTTCCTTTTTTGAAAAGTAATCCTCCATGATGGGTCCAACATTGGTGGCACTCCCTCACGGGGTAAGTCTCCATCAAGAAACTCCAACTCGGCCACCTTTTCCACAATGTCAGCCATGTGGACTGTGACCCCTCCCAGGGGAATGTCCTTGATATCGCATAGCGAGTCGGGCTTCCGTCAGATAGGGCTGAAGAGGAGGGAATAATACTAACTCCATCCATAGAATTGCACATGGGGGGTAGCCTCCCTGATAATTTTGCAGAGTACCTAATTACTATCAACGCACTGCTACTAGAGGGACTCACGACGGCCTGGTAACTCGGAGCACTGAGTCACAGGGAGTGCGACCAAATCGACTAGACAACACTGCTTTCTAATGTCTTCATAATGCGCCTGGCTCCTTGGATACCCCATGAAATGATGAAGGGGACTGAAATGTGTCACCCAGAGGGTGTAACGGAGACACTCAACTTCCTCTGGGGTGAGGGAATAGGGTATGCAAAAATCTTGTGCTGATGTGGGCCAAAACTTCTTAGGGAAGTGGTCCACTGCAAGAATGATCCAGAAGCTCCTCGACTCAAATTCCGGGTATGTCCCTTGAATGCCCCATTCTCCAACTAGTGGTGGTTGAGGAACTGGCAACGGTACTGAGGCAAACCACCAGGACGGTAGGTTGGCTAGTGGGGAATACGGCGAGCGGGCTGATTGGCCTTCGATTCTCAGGCTATCCTCTTAAGAGTGGTGTGACCTAGTCGTTATGTCGTGGTAAGAGGGGCTGACGGCCGCTGTTCCTAGCTCAAGGGCCAGGGCTACTGGTGGTGGGTCGCACTACTTCTTTCCGTCCATTGATCCCCAGAATAGCTCTCTGTGATCTCTTGTGGAGGTAGAAAGAACTTCCAGCGATGATGGTGGTGACTGCACGACCGTAACTTGTGGGGTCGCCAGATCTTCATCCTCTTGGATAAATCTACAGAGGGAAGCGATAATCCTATATACCTTGCACTCTGGGAGCACCAGGCTGATGTGCCTCGTCCCTGCCCCGGTCGTTGACTCGGATGAGCGAGGGTAGGGTTCTTGAGATGATTGGCACTCTACTTCAGAGTCTGAGAAGCGTATTGGTTTTTTATCCATCCGTACCTTCCCAAGATTCTTCTTGTGGAAGTGACGACCCACCCTCCTTCCCCTAGGTGGCTCCTTGGGACAGGGTTGATTTCCGACATGTGGTCCTTCGGCTACACTGATGCCAGGGTGGAGAGGATTTCCACTTGAGACAACTGAGGTGCGAGGAGAACCGTGACAGATGTTGAAGGGGACATGAGGAGGACCTCCATGAACAGCACTAGAGTGTGAAAAACCTCCGCTGGAACTGACGGGAGCATGGGGAGGACCTCCATGCTTGGTGTTAGTGGAACGAGGCTGGCCTTCACCCCTCTGGTTGCCGGGGTGATGAGGACCATCACCAGCTATGGAGAGAACGTTGGGAGGATCCCCACGTTGGAGACGGACCGGATGGGTAATGTATCCACATCAATGGTTGGGGGCAGGAGGAAGGGCTCCATACTATGTGTGAGGGGCACGGGGGAGGCTTCCGTACTGAACGTCACCGCCATGGGGCAGACCTTCATTCGGATTGAGGGTAGCATGGGGAAGACCTCCATCCCGAGCCTCAAATCGGGTAGTGTTTATGATCTCTATCGTAGTGGTATGGGGAGGACCTCCGTATAGGGGGGCCTTGCTGAGGGTTGGTTCGCGGCGACCCCCGTTCATACCTGCGACCCGGAGAGTCGACCCAGCCTGCCTGTGGGGCTGCTGGGGCCTCGATCCCGGTTGGGCGTATACGCACCCTAGCTCAGTGTGTGCAGGGACTTGATGATATGTGTCAGCGGTGGCTCGGGCCATAGTAGTCATCGATGTTGACACCCCTTGGCGGGCGTCCTCAGCTCAGGCTCGACGCTGGCGTCTGGTCAAATGAGTCGGTGATGGTGGAACGGGTACATAGCTTTACTGCTCCTCCGGCAAGGCCGGGCGGTAGCATTGACGCGACCAGGTGGGGGCCTCGTTGTGAGCCCCTGGACTGGGACTCTGACTGGGTTGGGCCGGATTTCACTGACCTCATCATCGTAAGGTAGGGAGTTGTCAAAGCGCTCCGGGGACAGGCTCCCAAAACAATTGAATGTTGCAGTGGGGAGAAGCATCTCCCTGCGTGGCCCTCGGGGCGGCAATGATTGCGGGGCCAGAACACCTCCAGGTCCATACGGGCCATATCTCGGGTTGGTATTATGCCCTCATACTCATAACGATGTATGAGGTCATTAATCACCCTTCGTTGGATGACTTCTAATGGGGAGATAGAGCGTGGGCACCCCATGGTCATGGATGCAGATGCTATTTCAGTAGTAGTGGAGCCACGCAGAGCGGCTGTGCTGGCGTTTCCCCTACCCCTACATAGGCAGGCGGGTGGTGATCATGTTCTCATGGCTGCAACCTGATTTCTGGAAGCAGGGAGATTAACTCATCAGCACTGCTAGGAAAAGAAATCGACAACCAGTGCCCCGGCGCCATTCCGTCTTCTATGGATGTTAAGAGGGATCCACGTTGACAACGTCACAGAATTGGATGCCCAACGTTCTAATGCCCCAACTTCTAGTGAGTTTTACGCCAGGACCGTTATTTTATTGTCGGGACCCAGATCCAGATAGTTGGATCCAGTGACATGTCAATCCATGGATGCCCCGAGCGTTACTAATCTCTGTATTGAGGATAATAAATTCACTTCGGGTTCACCATTTCGGTTTCTGATGCTTTCGTCGGGGTTCGCGAATCCATCTACTTGAGTGCGACAACCGTGGATTTTTTTACCCCGCATTACCACTTTCCAAAGGCAGGCGGCATTAGCACCTTGTTTAGGGATGTTTGCTACTTGATCGAAACGGTATTATGGGATGTCGGTTCTTCCTTCCGTGGATTCCTCCTCAGAATAATTCACCTTGTCTGAGTCTCCCTCATATATTTAATATGTTGTTCGTGAAACTCTTCTCAGTGTCATATCTTCATGGACACCAGTTAATTACACTAATTCTTTCAGGACATTTCAAGGGGTCCATTCAGGGCAGAAACCTTCAATTAGGGGAGTCGTCATGCTGCGGCATCACTGGCGTATCTGGATGCTGGGGATTTGTGTGTCTCTCTTCTGTCCCTTATTATATGGCTTCTCAAGGGTGCGGAAGCCCGAGGAATCCCACATCGAGCACAAGGAATCATATTCCATAGGCATGTATCTGAGTTTTTTCCCAATTTCCTGTGTTTAACACGGGGTATGCTGCATGTTTAACGTCCATCGAAGACGGATCAGACTGATCGGAACACTGATTATAGTGGATCAAATAGAGGAATCCCACGGATGGAACACCGATATTAGGGCCAACACGTGGGTGGCTTTTCGAATGTTGTGGAGGGGAATGAGGTGGTGTGATCTCACCGGGATGTGGCAGCTTGGGTAAGGATCGATATGAACAATGGTTTTGGGATTTATCCTTGAAGACACTTCCTACGTACCATGCCTTGACATGGATCAAATTCCTCGTAGTTCTAGGTGGATGTGTGGGGATTACACTCTAGGCCGCCCAAGGTGGTGGCTAAACCTACGTGAATGAGGTCGGAATGACCGGGTGGTGGGCTCGAACCTCAGGGAGGCTTCCTACGTACCATGCCTTGACATGGATCAAAGTACATGTAGTTTAGAAGTGGATGCCAGTGAACCGACGTGAATATGGACCTTGGTCCGATGGGTGTTGGGATTGAACCTCGGGGAGGATTCTTACGTACCATGTCTTGACATGGATCAAATTCCTCATAGTTCATGTGTACAATTTAGCATCATGCGGGATGAGGGCATGTGCCAGCGAACCGATGTGAAGATAGACTGGGGGTCCGATGGATGATGGGCTTGAACCTCGTGAGGTTTCCTACATACCTTTCCTTGACATGGATCAAAGCCCCCGTAGTTCGGGATGGGGTCGGAGAACCGACGTGAAGATGGACCTTGGTCTGATGGGTGTTGGGCTTGAACCTCTGGGAGGCTTCCTACGTACCATTCCTAGGCATAGATCAAAGTCCCCATAGTTTGGGTCTACAGTTTAGCGTCATGCGATATGAGGGTGTGTGTCGGAGAACCGACGTGAATATGGACCGGGGGTCAGATGGATGATGGGCTTAAACCTCGTGAGGATTCCTATAGCCCATGCATTGACATGGATCAAAGTCCTCGTATTTCGAGAGTGGATGTCGGTGAACCGACTTGAATATGGACCTTGGTTCGATGGGCATTGGACTTGACTCTCGGGGAGGATTCCTACGTACCATGCCTTGATATGGATCAAAGTCCCCGTAGTTCGGGTGTAAAGTTTAGCATCATGCGGGATGAGAGCGTGTGCCAGAGAACCGACGTGAAGATGGATCGGGGGTCCGATGGATGATGTGCCTGAACCTTCTGAGGTTTCCTACGTACCATGCCTTGACATGGATAAAAGTCCGCGTAGTTCGGGTGTACAGTTTAGTGTCATGCGGGACGAGGGTGTTTTCATGGTCGATGCTTACTCAAAGCCCACGGGATCATGCTCGGTGTGAGAAACAAGAGGCAGAAAAGACCTGACGATCAAGTCGCTAAGGGTGCGTTTGTGGGAAGCAAAGATGGGATTATGGGTTTAGTGGACCATGGTGCTAGTACTTACTCCAGGATAGAGGCCCGAGGGCGAGAAAGCACAGCAGGAGATGGATTTGGCACCCAGGAAGGGAGGAGGGGCTTCGTTCTCTATCACGTCCTCTGATGAACTTGGCACCTAGGAAGTGAGGAGGGGCAGGGGTGCTGCCTCCTGGAAGGAAGGCTAGGGGCATAAAACAAGGTGGATTCTCCTCCCCACGGACAAACACCACTCCAAGAAGGAGGATATCATCCCCTGTGGAGACCAGGGAGCATGGATAATTCCCAAGGTGGGGGACCCTGCGTGCGGTGTACGAGGCGAGGTCATAGTTCAACGTCTTGTGTTGAGGACGAAAGCTCTTGGAAGTTTAACGTTTGGTAGCTCAGATGAGGTGTGTTCATTCTGCACCCCTAGGACTTACATAACTGGTACCCTCTTCTCCTTGTGGGAGGGAAGGCATCGGCAAGGCCGTAGTGAAGGGGGTCGTAGAGTGAAACATCAAGGGGTCCACATTAGCGTGGCTATGTGAAGAAGCAATAGCCATTAGCGTTTCTATTCGAAGAAGCATTAGGCACAGCAACTCTATGGGCCGTATCATCCAGTGGACTTTGAATTCACATCATGAAAACCTAGAGGGTCGCACAGGAAAAAAATTATCCAAGAATATGGGTCCATAGGCAGGGGCCTTGTGGAGTTCGGTTTCTCTACGTGGTGGAGGGCACTTGCGAAGGGGTGTGCTTCGCTAAGTGGGGTGCCTTAGCCTTAGAATGGGGTGGAGGTGCAAATGGGAGGTTCTTCACGAAGTGGAAAGGCATTCGCGGATCACATCCTCACGGAGCAAAGGTGCCTCGCAAAGAAGGATGTTGGGAATCAATGTGCTTCGTGATGTATAGTGATCCTGACTTAGAAAATGGATCAAGTGTACATTAAGGTTGTTTCACGAAGCATAAATGCTACGCGACAACCCAGGTCCCCTTGGGGATCCCCTTCCTTCACGAAATCCCTTAGGCTTCACGAAAGGCATCCCTCTTGGAAGAGGCAATCAAAACAAGACATTGGGGAGGCACTTTGTGAAGTAGAAATACCTCACACAGCTCATGGTTTACCGATCGGAAGAGTGCTTCGCGATTTGGTAGATGAGAAGCCGAAAGGTCGGATTGTCCGTCCGGAGAGCTCAGGGGGAGCTCGATATTTATAGGCAAGAGGTGCCCTGGAGTGGCGCTCACACGGCGCAAAGAGGGGCTCAGTGGCATCGTAGTGAGCACGCAACTGTCAAAGGGGTTCGTAGATCATCCCGCCTTCTTTTCTTCACTTCGGGCTTGCGAACGTCAAATGCGTTCACAGAGCGTCCCGTCTTCTTTGCTTCGTGACGGGCTAGAGAATGTCAAATGCGTTCATGGAGCCTCCTGCCTTCTTTGCTTCGCAGCGGCCACGGTGCTGGGGACTCCGCGAAGGGGCTTTGCGAGGTAGTCTGTGGGGCCCATCTTGGGGCCTTTTCTTCATTCCAAATTTTGGTGCCAACAATAACCCATCCTGAAATTTAGATCCCTATTAATGTGAAATATTTAATTTCCATTAAACACTTTCCATTTTGTGCTTCTTCTATTCTCCTAGATTTTTCAAGATTAGCATGCCAAAAAAGTAAACATTCCCGGGGTGGGTTCTCGACCTACATGGTTTTTCCACATGGTTTCTTTAGAATTCCTTTCACAAAGTTAGTCCTCTTGTTCTTTTCGTGGACTTCCCTTCCAGTTTTCTCAAGATTTTTCTATCAATATTCAAATTCATGGCTTGTTTATAAGTTTCCTTTATGTGACCTTTTTTTTAAAACAAGAAATATTTTTTCCCTTTTGGAATGACGTCCTTTTTTATCTTATTTGGTTTTATTGATTTTATACTGGACTTTTTTATATCACCCAATGATAACTCACCTTCCTTCTTTATAAACATCTTGGGAATTCCATTTCCAGTATTTTTTTCATAATTCATTCCCATGTTAGGCCTATAACCATTGTTAAATTTCTATGGCTTTACCTTCTCATTTATTTTATTTGAATACTTGAATGGTTTATAATTTCATGCCTCTTCACTATGAACACTACCATTGAAAACATAATCGAGATATTTGATAGTTTTAAGTCTTTTTTAAGTGCACACATCTTTTTCCTTCCTCTATAAGTTTTTATTCATTATTTCATTTATTGAACTTGATATTGCCTCTTTATTTCTTCCATAGGTTGATGATTTATGAAACATTTAGTACCCATAAGACTAAATTTGTTACCGTAAAAATAGTATCCCACAAACCATGTCCTTTTTTAGGACCATAATGTTCAGAATTATATGCATGTTGTTTTTGTGCCTTTCTATTCACTGAGTGGGCTTCATTTATGGAAACAAATTCCATAAAATTTCTTCCGACCACTTTTTATATATTAGTGGGATCCTATACATTTTTATTCATCCATATTTAGACATATTTTATTTTTAATCATGCGCTGTCCATGAAATTAGATGTAGAAAAATTATTAGATTTAGGGATAGATGGAACCTTTCCTTTTAAGGATACTATATATTTATTATTAAATATTGTCAAGATGTATTTTCCAAAAGAAAATTTATTTTAACATAATAACCCTCCTTATAATTTTTCATAACAAAAAAATTAAATTGTTTTGAGGGAATGACTTGAGTTACTTCTATATTTCTTAATTTAACATCCAAATACAAACATTTAATATTGAGAATTTATTTCTTATTATCCATTTTTGTTATTTTGTCTCACATACCTATTTATATTCTCATGTTTACCATCATTTATTTGTTTCTTTTATTGTAAGGAAACCCTAAGAATCTTAATTCTCTTGGTTTTGATTTAAAATTGATCTTTAATGATACAAATACATCTTCCAAATAATGTGTTATTTATTCAAAAATTGTGTGGCTTTTTCTCTCTTATGAATATTAGTTATCCATTAATTTTATAAATTATAGTATCTTTCTTCATTATCCTCAATTATTATATTTAAGACTCCTACATTTTTGGATAGATCAAAATAGGTTTGAATTATTTCATTCAAATCCTTCCCTATCATTTAATTCTTATATTCTATGTGTGTGATCCTCTGCTGCATGTTTCTAAATATTCCATAAACATATGGTACTATTTATTTATGATAGTTATACTATATTATTTTCAAATAACTAACTGATTCATCTTTTAAATATTATGAATTGGGATCTTTCCTTCTAATACTTAGTTCATCTTGAAGAATGTTTTTATACGATATTTTGGTTACCTCATATTAATGTAGAGATAATTAATTACATGGTGAAAAAATATTTTCTATTTACATATTGGTTAATTACACCACCAGGAAATTATCTTCCCTGATTGATTTCGTATGTTTAGGAATACTATATAGCAAAAATAATTTTTATTCTTATTTATTCAAGAGTAATGGTGTTTATTCACAAGATTATTGAAGATACTATTATCAAAAAAAAGATATATGGATAAACTTGACTTTTATTACCTTAAATTAACATAGATCCTTTTTTATTTTCTTTCTTATATGAGGCCTCTATTACTTTCATTCATTTTATTTTCTTCCTATTCTCTATTGGATTGGAATACATATTTTCTACAATTTCTTTATAAAAGGTTTCACTAGTTTATTCATATCTAAACTTCATATAGACTTTAAAAATAGAATATCAATTCTAAAAAAATATGATAATCCAATAGTGGTGTAACCCACTATGGTATCAATTGTTATAACCACATAGGGATATGTCTAACACTGGGAGTGGGAGAATTAATCAATGTTGTCATACTTACTATTCCAATTTCACTTTTTATCCCTTTTTCAAATATTCCCTTATTTAATTATTGATTATCTCATTCTATTTAACAATCTTTGGTATGTATGCTTGAAAATATTGAATAGTATAGCAGTATAAGAGAACACTAAATTTTTTGATGAGTTTCACCTCTATAATAATGACTACATCCCTAGTGTACCATGGTTTTTTATCCCACTAACACAGAGCTTCTTTTTTAATATCAAATAATGAATGAAAAATGGTATAGAATGCGAATCATTATCTTAGAACTAACAAGTTATAATAAAAGAATATTTTTTTGTCAATAAATCCTTATAGAATATTGGATTCTACCTATTCCTTTTGAATCAAATCAGCAATGTAAAACTTGTGACCCTCATGGAAAGACTGAATGTGATCTTATTTATCAGTTGAAACAATCCAATGGGAAAACATATTTTTATTCTTCCTTATAAAACATATGTATGATATAGGCTACACTTATCACCTTATCATATTGAGTGTGGTATGATAAATAATAGTTGAACTGACTTCCTTCTTTCATTCTTCTTCAACATACATGAAGGCACTTATGTATAAAGTGGTGTATCACTTCTTCTTATTTAGTGAACTTGAAATCTTCTATTCATGTAGCACTAGTTATAAATATCTATCTTTCCATGATACCTCAATTATTCAATAGGTAAAGTATAATCTATATTTTTTATTTCATTCTTTCGACTTATGGAATCTATAGTGGTTATAGTTGAGCACTTTATCCCCTCATTTATTCTTCTTTCTCAATGAATATATATTCATAAATTATGTGAATATTATTTTCAATAATATTTTATCACTAAACTCTTGTAAAAAATTTTATTTACAACTCCTCTTTTATCATAGCTTCTAAAACCAATCATTCAAATATTTCTTGAGATATTACCCTTTTAAAACTCATATTTTAGTCTTTATCTCATTAAAACTCTCCTATAAATTAGGTTGAATACCTAAAACTCTTCCTCGTGATATTTTAATGTATTTTTTCCATATTTCCATTATTTACCCCCATGATAAAAATTTTAAATATGTATGGAATAATATCTTTATAACTGCATGAGTTAATACACCAATAGTTACATTCAAAGATATTAATTTTTCCGTGATTTACTAAACACAACAAAAATTGAGTAATAATGATATTTGAACTTGAATATGAAAAATTAGCACCGTCATATTTCTTTGTACGTATAGATAACACATATGCTTCAACCAATGACACATACACTACTTATAATCACACATATTCTCACTTATATAATGATTCCTACACTAGTTATTGAATCAAACAAATGTTGAACCGATAAAATGGCACATATACAAAAAAATACATAGTATCTTCCTTTTCCACCTCAACTCACCACTCCCCGCAATATATCATGGATAATCCTCCTCTTTACTCATAGGTAGTTTGTAATCTCACCAATATCATCACAATTATGGGGTCATCATTTCATTTCTATTTTATAAACACCATATTCACCATGGTTTCTACTAATCCATCGACATCGGCCATTTCCTATTTAACCATATTAATATTCACCTCATTCTTCATTTTGAACATCATTTCTACTTGAAACCTGAGTAACTACATCATGATATATCTTTAATGAAGTAACAATATTAAATAATATTAATTTCACATTTCTCAAAATTATTAATTCTAGAAAACTCAATAGTTACCCCTATAGAGCCTATAGAAAATGAAAATACCCTTACACAGATATCTAGTACCTTTATACATAATATTTTATAGTGGATATGACCATTACATAGGGTTGGGGTCAGCTTGATGTGGTGCATACTTACCTTTATGAAACTCAATGTACTCTTATATTACCTTGATGCAGGTATCATTAACCTTTTACATAGGTTTTACATTGACTTGATGTATCTCCCCAATTTTCTTTGTTACAATTACTTATATCTGGAAATTTATAATTTCCATGAAAAAAAATTTTATTTTTATAATTTCCTTAATGTAGAGTTCAGTTTACCCTTATAAAACTCACTACACTTCAACAGTACCATTATATGACCTATAGATGAACTGCTTCTTACCTTGACATGAAAATTATTGGTATCTAGTTACCTATTCATAACTACTCAATTTCCCAAAATATATTTTAACCACCAAAAATAACTTCAAAACCATTTTAACTCAACTATATGATTTCTCAACCACTGAAATTAATTCAGAATCATCACCCCCAAGATCTTTATTACCTATTGTCTACAACCTCAATACTACACATCATTTTTATGATATCTCAAATAATTTCCTTGATATACTTGAATAACCAAGAGTTATTCATTGGTAGAAACATTATCCTATTTCTATTGGAAGAAACAATTTCAATTTTTATGTGTGTCTTCAACTCCACATGTGGTAATCCCCTCTGTTTGGGAACTCTAGACTTCTTCTTCATTGATATTCTTGGTAGTCCAATCAAATTATGAGAACCTTGTATTTACATATTGAAATCATGATAATAATTCATGTCCATGAAATAAAAATACAACACATACCATAAGGTGGTATCAAGAATAATGTTATAAAATATGCCATATTACATCCACAAACTAAAATCCCCAAAGAGATATTTTCAAAAGTAATTGCAATTTCAATTAAAATATTTACAAACTATTAAAATACATATATACTGTTTATTTACCTATAATTTTATAATAATACTATGAATTATGAAAATATACATATTCAAATGATTAAATATATTATATTTGGAATTATTTAACAACTTAAATGGTGTAAAAATGTTGATAGACATCATGAATATGTGATTTCCTATCATTTTTTTAATTTTTTTATTTCATAGATATCCTGAATATTTGGTTTATCTACTACATAATTTTTTTAATTATGTTATCATTTTATGATGAAAATTTGGTAATACTTATAAGTAAAAGATTATAAATTAATATGTTTGATAGAAAATTAAAGTGGATCTGATTGATTATAAGATGATTGATACTAGATTAAAATGGTTTAGATATGTTAAAATATGAACTAGGGATAAACCCATTAATAGGT
The DNA here is from genome assembly GCA_963277665.1 of Viscum album. Lineage (NCBI taxonomy): Eukaryota > Viridiplantae > Streptophyta > Magnoliopsida > Santalales > Viscaceae > Viscum > Viscum album. Next base: position 846,079,606 of record OY728152.1, read on the forward strand.
AAAGCTTAATTAATATTTTACCTTTCTATACCATGGTATTAACATTATCACAAACACTATTTTTTCTAAACAAATCATTGAGTGTTTTTAGTTATATGATTTAAGCTACAAGTCATGAGATTAATGGGCTCAATAATTAATTCACAAGATCATGATGACACCTTGAAGATATTTATAGATTCTCTATTGGATCATGTTTTAGGTATTTATTTGAATGATATATTATAATGAAATCATGTGATGAAGTTACAACGGTAAAATAGAGACATGGAAGCATCTTGAAGTGAAAAGGTAAAGATTAAAGAGCCGTAGGAAACACTGACTAGACGGTGTAGGGATACCAGCCTTCCAATGGTGATATAAAGAACTAGTTATGTAGTAGGATTCCACCATCCGGACAATGGAGTAGAACTATATGACAAATGGTTGTAGATAGATCTATTTTATCCCCAAGTGTCTCACTATTTATCTAGTGGGATTGTTTGGGTAGCCTGTGGCTTTGATCTAATAAGTTAAAATTCATTATTTCAGTGGACCTCATAGTTATTACTCGCATTGATGATGTATAATGCCTCTAGTAAATTAAAAAATATCCCTAGACCTATTAGAGCATATAAATAGGACTCCATGGGGGATTTTAATATCAACTGGTTAACTATAATTCCTAAATTTTGAATTTGGTCCTTGATCAAAGTTTGAAACACCAATGATGAATCTCTAGTAGATTGTATCTAATCTAAAATTTCTCTCAAGAGACAATCTAAATTTATCTTAAATCTATAAAATATTTATTATTCCATCATCTCTATATCTCTCATATCAATTGTATAAATACTTACAACAGATAAGGGAGCATCTTTTTAATGGGTTTGTTCTATGAAAACCTCTGGTTTTCTCATATCCTTCTACAATAGGTCCTCACTACTATAAAAGTAAGGTATGGTTTCCATGTCAATAGATTAATCCAAATAGGGTTCCCGAAACCTTAATTTTGAGGGATTATTTTGTTGATACCTCTATGATCAAGATAGTAATACCATAAACCTATCAACCTGAGTGGAGGATATGTAGGGGATCACACCGTCCTTTTCTAAACTCATTTATGAATCCATTTTTTCTATTTATTTGAATTTACACATTCCATTATTCAAACTAAATACACATAATTGAATAATTTAAATGTGACCATTTTTTCTATGCAAAATCACTCAATTAATATTGAAATTAACTTTTTAATATATATTTTTCAATTTCATTTAGTTTTGAATTTACCATTTGTATTTACTAATATTTTTAAAAGTTAAATTCACCAAATAATTTTCCTCATACTCTAATAAAAAATTAGTATCAATGTTTTATTTTTATTTTTATTAAAAATATTCTTACTTTTAAAAAAATGAACTTATTTTTAATTCTTTTTATATATTGTTTTCAAAAAACTTAATCTTAACCAATTTAAAAGTTTAGTCTTCCTATAATGTCATCTAACTCTTATTCACATGCTCCATATATTTATGCCCTGAATTATTCCTATTTTAGAAATTCCATGTCAAGTCTTATTGGTAGAATAAGTTATCCTATTTGTAAAATGGTTATTCATTATATAATACTACTAAAGAACCAAAGATAAGTATAAACACTATGATATTAAAGCCTTTGAGTTTAATGGAAAATCCATGAACACTTTACACTATAGTCTTGAAATAAATTAATTTAACTTTGTTTCTATATATAAAAACATACCATCAAATATAGAAATCTCTAGATTAATCTTGTGAAGGAACCAACAAATTTTAAGATACTATATTAGACACATATAGGTAAGATTTTGAAAGCTTTTATATGCATCAAAATGATTCCATTTCTTGTACTTTTACATGGTTTACTGACATATAAAATGGTTTAAAGTTACTTGGTGATGATTATTATATTGAAATATTATTAATTAAAGATACTCTAGGTATTTATAATAAATTTGGAACCCAAATTCACTAATATACAATAAGAGATGTATGTAAAGAAAATGGTGGTTGAATAACTTTTCATATATTTAAAGATATAAAAATTCCTATAAAGCGATGGGTTAAGAAGGAGGACAATGAATCCAAATATCTAAAGAAAAATTTCCTCAAAATCTATCATCGATGTATCACCTAGAGGTTAAGTTTAATAATTCAATAAACATTCCATGGAAATGAAAAAAATAATTCAAGAAAAATAATTATTCCATTAGAACTAAGAAGATTTATAAAAAAGTGGATTTGTTAGTGACATGATATAAATTCAATAAAAAGGGTCACATTAGGTAGAGTTCCCCATCTATAAATTTTTTTTAACAAAATTAAACATTGTCAAAGGATATTTAAGTTATAAAGTTTAGGGAATTTGTTGACCCCATGAACTCAACTTCATCATCAACTTTATCTTACTAAAATTTTAAGTTCCTTGTGTCTCATTTTGATGAAGACATCATGGTTAGTTCCTCTCTTCTCATTTCCTCCTCTTCTTATAATTATCCAAATTCTTCCCTATTTTCCTCTTCTTATTTCTCCTCAAGTCACCTTAATTATGAAGACATTAAATACTCTCGTGATCAACTAAAAAATGGTTTCCTTGAACTTACTTAATTATACAATGAACTTGATAACATAATAAAATATGCTTACTTGAAAAATATAATTTCATCTTTTAATTAATTTCCACCACAATCACATATTTTTCTACAAATAATGAGTATTCAAGAATAAGTTTTCATTCTTTAAGCACTAACATCAACTTATAATAGATCACATAATCCAAAAGAGGATAATAAGATATTCTTGTTATCTTTAGACATTAACCAAAACCAATAATTTTTAACACAAGGCAATATAATTCCCCAAAATAATAATCCTTCCTATGATTAAATACAACATTAATATAACAATCCTCAATAATAACACCCAATGTTCAACATATATAATTTGATAAATAAAATACCTCCAAAATTTTCAAAATATTCCGGACCAATTTCAAAACCCAAAAATTTGAAGTATTTTGTCACATATTCTTCTGAGATTAATTTAATATCTATCTTTAATCAAAATTAGTCACTCGTATTGACATATACGAAAACATTCATATGACCTAATCATATAATCTCTAAAATATGATAATCATTTCCTTAAATAAAATATTTTACTATAAATCAACATTTAAATCATATATTATTCCAAAATATAATCCTACCTCTATTCCTCAACTTAAATCCCAATATATTTTATTTACCTTAATTATATAAGGTTCCCAAAATAGTGTACCTATTCCAAAATAACATTAATCACTTAATCACCAAATCAATTTTCAAACCCATGGTTATCTATATGATAAAACATATGTTCCTAAAATCAAATAAATTATTACATTCAAATATTTTATGTAGAAAAATAATTCCATACAAAACAAGACATCCTACAGACCAATGGTATGTTTTGCACCCTTATCACCCTTCACTTATGGTTTCAAGCCCCACTACCTTTCCAGATGTAACATGTTGTCGCTCATCTTATGGGTTTTCCTTTTTTTATAAAACAACATTAATATAATTCATATAAGATTCCTAAAAATGTGAAAAAAATTCCTAAAAAATAACCATATTCATCAAAGATCATATAATCCCTAAAGGTTATCGATACATTTAAACTCTTGTCTATAAAATGAAAATAGCATAATTCCTAAAATAACTTTTTCACATGTTAAACTTAATGGTACATATACCTCAAACATCTATCAAGCCTAATAAATTTTTCTCAAATTAATCTTATCACATTAAAAAATCAAAATAGTATTTATGATTTTAAACTTATTATCATCATTAAATCTACTAATATATCATAACTCTTGAATTACTATGAGTAGGAAACTTAATCATTTAATGTTATTCATAATCCATTAACCATAAGTTTCCGTATTATTAATTAATACCACCTTCCAGAAAAAATATGAATCATTTCCTAAGATTCAACAATATTAAAACATAAGACAAGATATGATTTGTACCTTTCATATGTCATTTTTCAGTTCATAAACTTCAACTATAATGGCATTAAGAATTATAAAACATTTATCTATATGGTCTTACCAATAAAATTCTTGAGATATACCCCTAGTTCATTGATTTTCATAACACCCATACTCTCCATATTTAAAAAATCCAATTGATACCATGGGAAGAACTTTATTCCCCTATATTGAGTTAATTATATGATTTCATTTTCCTTGGAAGATTACTTCTTTGTGACTTTTTTGCCACATAAAAAACATATTCCTATTATTTTTATACATTTTATTAAGTTCTTATTCCCATATTCTTGACACATAGGTCATTTAATAATTATACCATTATGATATTTATTATTGAAACATACATATATCTTAATTTATATCTTAAGGAAAATCACTTTTTTTCAAGTTATTAATCATAGATCATGATAGCTGGTAAAGAATAACCACAAGAATTTTTATTATAGATCCCTTTCCATTCAGTTTCTCATCCAAACAACCACTAAATTTTCTTCCACATACTTTATTAATTGGATCTTTATAGATCCATACATTTAATAAAAAAATTTATTGTGATTATATCAATAAATCATAATAAATCATCTTATGAGGAGTATAAACATTATAATATCCATTACCATGTCATCTTAAACTCTATTTATTTTTAAAAATATCTATAGTTATCCCTAACATACTAACCGTTTTGGTTATAGAGGACTTTTAACATATGCTCAAATAAATTAACATCCTCTAAAATCCTCATAACCTTTCCTCTAATACCAACTGTAAGGACCCAACAGTAAACATTACATAATATTGAGTTTTAAGTTAAGAATTCAATATATTAAATTTTATTATCTTTAGAATTTATAGTGTTATAGAACTAGGACATGACCCTTATATAAATATATACTACATCACAATGTGGGAACTTCCACATAGTATATTTTTTCCAAAAAACAAGAATTTTAGGATCCAACAGGTTTTATTTTCATGAAATATCTTCATAGTTTTCTTATTGACCTTATCCTTGTCCCTATTCATCCTTAAATCCCTATGAAAAAAAATTAAAACATGGTATAAACACACAATGCTTAGTAAGTTACATATAAAAATAAATAAGAACTCGTTATTCCATAAATACTTAAAGAAATTCTATTTTCAAAATAAAGTTTGAGCTCAATATAAATATTTTCTTACCCAATAAATCAAATTATCTTCCCAAATATTTTCATAAAACATTTCATAAGAAATATTATGTCAAATAAAATTCATAATGGTTTCTTAGAAATCATGAAAAAAAATTCAAAAAGGTAATACATTTCACCCTTAAGAACTATCATGTACTTTCCTTTAAAAATAAGAACGCTATTACCTTTTTGAAATCATAATATTTATATAAAAACCCATAGTAATGATTGAAAAATCACATGGGTAACATGAGGAATCACTGTCATATAGCTCTTATAATCACTCTTACAAATTGAATAACCTTCATAGTTACAAATGGAATAAACTTATTGGTTAAAAATGGAATAAAAATCATATTTACAAATGGAAGAAACTTTACAGTTAAAAATAGAATAGCCTACATGGTTGTAAATGGAATAAAATTTACGGTAAATTCTAATAATCTCTCAAGAGAAACGAAATTAGTTAACTATATCCCTTAACCCAATGCATTAGAGAGCTATAACGGGCTCTCCCGTTCTCAGTTTATAACAGAACCACTCTTCCATGGTTTATAAAATAACCACCTATCCTTTTATTATAACAGAGACACCCATAATCATAAATATTTCCCAATAACCATAAAATAATCATAATACAATAATATTTCATCAGAAAAACATTCTTTTCATTCATAAGAAAACATTTTCAAATCTTGATATATCCATTTTCGTTACAACCCAATTTTAAGATCTAAAACTCTCAAAAAAGGGGAGGTTTTTCTATGAATTAAACATATATTCTTATAAAGGAATACAAAAATAAAATAATGGCTATGGTGGCGGTAAAATCCATTGATGTCATATATGTTAAAATAAAACATTCTTTTTTTCTTTTTTAAATAAAGTCCAAACATTCCATATAAAATACATAAAAATATTCCTTTTAAAAACCTTTGAAAGAAAGAAAAAAGTGATATAAAATTTCCTTTATAATTAATAAATAAATACATAAAATAATTTTTAGAATATGTAAATGGAATATAAATATTTAGAAAATTAATCTTTAATACATTTAAAATGAGGTTTTTAAAGTCTCACTTACCTTGAGTCTTACTCGTCACGTGAATTATTTATATTAATAAATAATAAAATTATGTTAATTATTTATTTTACTAAAAACATCTTTCAAGTTTATTATTACTTTTATTATATTTATTTCCATGTTATATTCAATTACTTAATCATTTAAGTTCGTGTTATTGGTTTTGACGATATTCAGCTAATATGTCCACCATAACATGGGAAGGTTGAATATTTCTAATGAGATAATTATTCAATCATATAAAAAATTATTATCATGAATTAATTATCTTTTTTATATATCAATTATGATTTAAAAACAACAATATAATATTGTTATTAAAAACAATCTACATTAAAATCATGGAGGTGGTAGTTTGTAATTACACATGAGTAACGTTTCCATTTTTCCATGATCACTATTTAAAGATGGTAAGTGCTAATTTATATTTCCATAATTATAATTATATCATAAATAAAATATTATTTATTTTAAATGATTATATATATTATTCATGTTATGTCGTTATGAAAAATTAATCACATCACTTCGTGGATGTGATAATTCACACGTATTCATGAACATCATTATCATTCTTCAATCAAAGAAAAGGTAAAAAAATCAATGAACTATTGATTTTATATACTGATAAATATGTTATCAATATCATATATATATATATATATATTAAATATATCTTTATAACCATTCATGATAGGTGGTAATGGAAACGAATTACATCGGTTTGTGAGGCAGTGGTCCGTCATACACACGAATGATGGTTTCATTTCCATTTGATAAAAGAATAAGATGGATATAGGTTAATCCATTAACCTAATAACATATCATTATATGGTATATAATTAGGTTATCATATCATAATGGTTGAATAATATTTTAAGGTGGGATAAGAAATAAAACTAAAACATTCAGTTAAATGTTATATCTCTTCTTCAGACAATCTTCTTTTCTTCACACTTTAAACCTTATAAGCTTGGTATCCTACCTAAACCAAGTCCTCTATAATAAGTGGAAATATTATATTAAGGGATTAAGGTGATTATTGGCTAAAATAAAAGGCTTTATAACTATAAATAAAATAAGATAGCATGTTCCCTTTTATAAGAGAGGTGGAGGGAATTCTTGGAATTTCGTAAAGTATTAAATAAAAATAAATTATATCTAATAGAAATAAATTTCAAAAAAATGATATAATTCAAATATAATATTATTATGAGTCTAAATACCAACATAAAATAAAAAATAGAAAATTTTAGGTTATGTTTTCACCCTCATATTTTTATTTTACCCTTTGGTTCCTTTGGACAATTAACGTGGTAACAAAGTAGTTTACTATTTATGGGTTAATATAGTTACTATTAAAGGAAAAATAACCCATAAGTAGACCATAATTTATATTTAAAACCATATTTGAATCACTTTTCTAGTGATTGTATTTTTAGAATATTCAAATCATTTAATAAAATATTATTTATTCAAAAATGTCATTAGTGTCGTTTTTGGAACTAATCATTTAATTTGACTGGGAAAAAACATCATAGAAAAATGAAATAGAATATATTCCTTTAAAAAATCCCTAAAATGTTGTATTTTTATAAAAAAAAGCATGTAAGTCAATAATTAATTCAAATTATATTACTTATAATATTATTAGAATCATTTATTCTATTTTTCTATTAACTGAATAAATATCATGTCGGTGTTGGGTAAGAATTTAAGCTGATTATTTCATCATGAAAAATTAAAAAAAATAAACATGATAAAAATATAATTTAAATAACCATTTATAACATAACATATGTTTTTTTATCCCTATCACAAAATATTATAAATATTAAAAGTAAGAAAGTGACATTTTTTATGTTATCTTTTATTTAAATATTATAAGGGTCAAAATCAAATAAATAATGCACCAAGTTAGGATATTTTAGAAACATAGGTACAAATGGCCAAAATAAACTCATCAATAGTATAAATGTAAGCTTAATGGTAATTTTCAAGTCCTTATCATATTATCTTTTACTTAATTACACAATTTACCCTTACTGTAGTGATAATTATTTTCTATGGTTACTATTCCTAGTGAATAAAAAATAAAAGGGACCTATTTAATAAATTCTGACCTCATGGTACCAAATATGGAAACCATTTTCAATATTAAATTTCTATAAGTGGCATAAATTAATTTATAAATAAAAAAACAATGAAAAACTGTTTTTTAGATAAATACCTTTTCAAATATAAAAAAGTTTTTATTCCAAGTTCAACCATAAAATTTATTCCATTTAACTTAATTTAATTTTTAATAATATAATATAAAAAATTCTACTATGATATTTTTTTTAAAAAAAATAAAACCTTTTAAAATTTTTAAACAAAAATACAATTATCAATCAAAATTAGTATTTTTGACTATTCACTGAAAAATCAATCTTCTCAGAATAATCAAAACAAATCACTCCAATATAATTTTTATATTTTTATTAATAAAATGATATAATTTTTATAAAATTTAATTTAATAAATTTCTAAAAATTAATTATATTATTTTCTCACAAAAAGCAATAAAACCCATTTTCGAAGAAAATTTATTTTTAAATAATAAAATGACTTTACTAAAAAATGAGCGATTATTTAATAATAATTTATCAATAACTTTATATTTAGTATGACTATAATATATATTTAATAAATAAAATAATCCTATTTATACCCTCCAATTTAATGTCTTGGTTATAACGGTCAAATTTAAATGATAATATTTCATGGTTCATTTAGGATCACTGTTGTGTGTCATACAAACTATTGAACATGGTATTATTTTTTATATAACAAGGTGTTACATAGAACACAAAACGATGAAGAATAGGTTCTTTCCATGTAAGAGGAACTAAATAAATTCACTGGAAATGATGTATAGACTCTCATGGAAAGACTTAATGATCATCCCATCATAAGCTCTAAATGGATTTCTAGGAATAAGTTAGATGATATTGGTAATATCCCTCAAAATAAATCAAGTTTGGAAGATAACAGTTATAACCAATAATAAGTAATTGCCTATTGTTAAATATTTTCTCTTGTCTCTCTATTATAATCCATTAAAATCTTGTGGTTATTTTCCTCTCACTGTAATTTCAAACGCTTCCAAATGGATGTTAAGAGAAACTTTCTAATTAGTTTTATTAAAAAAAATTGTGGAAAAACAACCATGTTTTGAATATTTAATTTTTCAAATCATATTTTCAAATTAACTAAACCTATTTATGGTTTATAATAATCCCATGGGGCTTCATATGAAAGTTTATCTAATTTTCTTTTAACAAATAAATTTTAAATAGTAAAAGATTATTCCACTATATTTATAAAAAACATATCAAATAATTTTTCACTTGTCCACATTTATTTCGAAGAAGTGATTTTAAGACCAACCAATGAAAATTTTTGTTTTGAATTTTCTGATTTAATGATATATGAATTTTAAATGCGGTTTACAGGTGAGCACAAGTTCTTTCTCAGCTTTCAAATTTCTCAAAATAATGATGGGGATGAAGCCTCATTTTATTATTAAAGCAAATCGAAGACCTCTTTTAACTGGGTAGAGGGAGACCCATTACATAACTCGAAGGCCTAGTGGGCTTGCAGCCCATTACAAAGCCCATATGCCCAATTTTTTTGCCCAATTTCGTTCTGTGAATAGTAACTCGGCTGCTACAATAGCCGCACAGTACCACCACTACTACAGTGCCCTACCACCGCTACAGTACCCACCGATCTACAGTACCGCTATAGTCCTTCTACAGTAACCTTCACCCAATTGGTTTTGAACCCCCATTTTTCATGTAGGATTACGGGGTGCTTACCACTAAGCCAAACCCCAACTACAATGATGGTATTTTTCTAAACCAAGGAAAATACATGAATAAAATTTTAAAATGATTCGATATGGAACAATATAAGGATGTTAGTATACACATGATTATAACTTGTAATCTAATTTTAGATGAATCAAGTAAGTCGATTGACAATAAGATTTTTACAAGTATAATTGGTAGTGTGATTTATCTTATAGTAACCCAACCTGATATCATGTTCAATGTTTTTCTTTGTGCCCATTTTAAATAAAACTCAAATGAATCTAATATTAAATTTCATAAAATTATTTTTGTTTTCTTGATTTGTTTATCTAAAAGGAACTTATTTTAAATTAACAAGTTTTTTTTAATGCTAATTTTGGTGGATGCAAACTATATAAGAAATTTACAAGTGGATCTTTACACATAATTTGAAATTCCATTGGCTCATATATTATTAGGAAGAAAAACTATGTTCCCTTTCTATAGATAAAGAAAAATACATAGACCCTAGGAGTTATTTCACCCGTATAATATGGGTGAAACACAATCCATTGGACCTTGGGATTACATATAGTTATATCCCTATTATATGTGATAATAATAGTTCAATTAATATTTCTAAATATCCAATCCAATAATGTTTCATTTAACACATTTACCTTAGGCTCCATTTCTTAATAGATCACTTCCAAAAGGGTGATATATTATTTGAATTTGTCAAAATGTACTATTAAATCACTGATATTTTCACAAAACCTCTAATATTTGATAATTTTTATATCATTAAAAAATAGTTAATAATATTATACCTATGATTATTTTTATTTAACTATGTCTAATATGAGTAATTTTTTAAAAATTTATTTTTATTCTTTATCTTATTTAAATATTTTTCTCTTTCTTCTTAAAATCTTTACATTCAAAATTTATTTTCTCTTATATAACATGGTTTCTATTTATCTCATATGATCCCTATATCCCACTTTTACCATCATTTGAGTGGGAAACTTATCATTTTAGTTTTAAATATTCTTTAAAACAACTTTTTTATTTCAATTTAATTTTTAAAATTGAAAAAAAAAATTCTCTTATTTTTAAACATGAATGTCAAGCTTTCTAAAAAAAATTAATAATTTTACTATGTTAATCGTTTAGAAAATGTACGCTTAATTTTTTAATTAAATATATATATTAACATTTTTTATGACTTATATTAGAAATTATTCATATGCTCTCTGGTTTTTTTAAATCTGGATTTTATCTCTCTTAAAGAAAGATTAATGATGAGTAAAAATTTAAACATATAATTTTATCTCTAACAATTTTTTTTGATTTCTATTTAGAAAAATAAAAATAGGGGATTATTTAAACGTTTTTTTCACTTTAAATGTATCTCCTTGGATATTTTATAATAAATAAATAAATCAATAGAGTTAAAACCATTATTTTAGGGAATAAGAGTTTTGTGAAATGTTATGTACCAAATTCTATCAATCCTTTTCTCTTAAAAATTATTTTAAACTTATATATATCTCTCTCTATAATTATCTTATTAAGGGGGTTTGGAAGATAATATTTTTTCATTTATGTTTTATAATTTAATATTAATTCTTTTTTTCAAAAAATTTGGGTTTTTTTCTCTTGAACACCATTTTCAATCTCTTTTTTGAGTTTCAATTTTCAAAATCTCTTTTCCTTTTTATTTAACTCTCTTTTTTTAATTTCAATTTTGAATTTTTTAAAATATATTTTAAAATATCACTTAATTATTTATTTAAATATTTACTTTTAAAAATTCTCTTTCCTCTCCTTGTTTTCCTTTTTGATAATAATAATGGAGAGAAATGTATTTAAATTTAATGGGGGGAAATTTATTAAAAATTAATTGACATTTATTGAAATATGGAATGTTTGTTTTATTTACTTCTAGAGAATATTGAATATATTGTTTAATTATTATCTATATATCGATATCTTGAGTACATTACTATATATTTTACTCTTGATTTACAGTTTATATATCATTTTATATTAAGTGTTTTTGATCATCAAAAAGGGGATATTATTATAAATCTCCCTATCATGGTTTTTTTCATAATCACAAAAACTATTTTATGCTTCAAAATATTTAATTGATTGTTTTTTAGTTATATTATCTAAAATACAAGTCGTAAGATAAATTTACTCAATGAAGAATTCATAAGATCATGATTAAATCGTAAAGATATTTGAAAAATATTTATTGGATCATGTTTGAATTATTAAGGTGAATTATATCTTCAGATGAATTCGTGTAAGGATGGTAAAAGGGAAAAATTAAGGCATAAAATCATCATGAAGTTCCAGAGTGACAATTGAAGAGTAGAAGGAAACACTATCTAGCTAGTGCAATGTAACAACCTGAACTTTTTAAATAAAATTCCTTTTTAAATGAACAAATGCCTTTTTAAGGGAATTAGTTATAGAAAACAAATTAACTACATTTTTTATTTTAAACCATTATAAAATATATCCTATCAGATTTAAAATACCATTAAGAATCATAAGCATTGATAATATATCCCTTTAATAGTAACTATTATTATTGGTAAATTTTAAGGGTTATGAAAAATCCTAATTGACATAATCAGAAGTAGCGGCAGTCGCAACCAGTAATATCATACCCTATGAAGCCTATTTATCATAGCTTCTAAGAGATATGGAATCATTGGGATTTTACATTGGATAATCCTAAAAATATATTCAACAACTATAGCCTCATAGTAAGTATTTATAAGATACATTCAATCTTATTGAGATCATATAACAAACCATGTTCGTTGAACCACCCCAATAATGCACCACTATTACACACCATATCCTTGGGGTGTGTGCTGGTGAAATACGAGGTTATGAATCTAAACCCTAGTAATATGATTTTTTATATTTTATTTTTATTTAAGTAATGATAATTTCTATCCCTTTTGTTATTAATTTATAAATGATTATATAATTATGTTGATAAAAATTATATTTTGATACGAATAAATTAAAATTGTATTTTTAGCAATATATATTTTCAATTAAAATACTCTTTTTGATAAATTCATTAAATTTTGGATTAAATATTAAACTCATAAAATATTTTAATTAAATAATATTCATTTATATATAAATTATAATATAATTTAATGAAGTCCAATGTAATTTTAATAAAGGTTATATTGATGTTATTATCACGGAAAAAATATTTTCCAGTAAATAAATATATTTATTTAAAAGTTTAAATTCACATATTTAAAGAATTATTTTGACAAAATAAATATTATTTTTTAAATCCTAACATCAAAATTTTCCAATGGTGAATTTTTCATAATTCTATGAGACAGACGAATTTTTGGGTAAAAATTAAATATGGTTTAAATATACAGTATCTATTGTGACATCATAATAAACCAAAAGTTATTTAATAAATATTATAAAGGTAGTACATGACCAAAAATAAATATCCCCTTTAAAATAATGTGTTTTTATGTTATTTTATTAATATTATAAACCTTTAAGGAATCCTTCAAAACCTGTATTATATTTTAAGGTTTCAAAATCAATTATTTATAAACATGAATCACTTACACATAAAAAATAGTATTATTTTATTATATTATATTCATGTCCTTATAAAATATTTAAAACCACTCTTCTTTGGTAGAACCATGGAAAAAACTAAGGTATTTGATGTGGTTTTGAGAATTTTTTTATATAGAGTCCAAAACCTAAGTTTAGAAAATAATAAATAATTGTCCTCACTTTTTATATAAATATCCACCTAGCCTCTCATTCCTATTTTATAAAAACCCAATAATAATTAATTTAATATCCCTCTCCCTCTTTAATTTCCTCCCATGTTATTACAAATCTATCAAGAATATTCACCCAATATTTTAGAAGTTCCCTCTCAAGGTAAGGGTTTCTCTTCCTCCTCTTTATTCAAGTACTTTCCTTATATTAGGAATTTATGTTTCCAACTATCTATGTTGTAATATATTTTTAGACATACATATACTATCTCCATTATTCCAAAGTAATTAAATATTTCCCTTCACTCTCATTAAACCCTTTCATGAACCTTTATGGACACCAGTTATTCTACTAAAATTGTCATGTGATTTTCCATGCCAAACATTTGTGTAGTGTATACCCATCCACATTTCCACTCAAGGGTATTAAACTATATGTAACTATCATTAATTGATTACAGTATCCCATTTATATAACTCACACTCCTTAATCATGGGATTTAAAATTATTAAAGACATTCTTATGTTTTATGATATATGTGGCACACAAATACATATACATTGTAACGTCCCAACCCAGGATCCATTTATGTCAAACCCCAAGCTGGTGGGTCACATGGACTCAAGCGAACCTCCCTATATTCTAGAGGCTTCTAACTCATAGAAAGGTTGTAATGGTGGTATAATGGAGAGATTGTACCCTCATGCTAGAGTAGTACAGCAGATACATCCAATAATAAACATTAGCAGAATCATAATATAAAAAATTAGAATCTATGAATGCAGAAGTGTATATAGATAATTGAATTAGTAAGTAGTGTAATAAATAGATAACTAGACAATATATTAATATAACCAAAATCTTGTAATGTAGATTTAATACATGATTCATGGTGTGCTGATACAAAAAGGGGAACAGTAGAATAGGCATATATTCATGCCATACAAAAAGTAAAAAAAAGAGAAAAATCTACTCCACCCGCATCTCGAGTGCATGACTGTACCTCTTCCACTATTCTCCAACTCAGCATTATATACTAGAAACCTATAGTAGGGAACTTTCCTTTATTAAAACCTGCTGATATACAGTCTTCTTGGGTGCCACAGGTGGCCTGAGTAAGGTGTGAGATACAAATCTCAGTAAGCAACCACCAACGGTGTCTATGTGTAATCCTAGTAGTTCTCATAACTAAAAATTATTCATGTATAATAATAATTTTAAAACAATGCAAAAATAGATAACTACCCCACTCAAGTTCCTATAGGACACCTGACAGATCTACCTTCTTTGGCCCATGGTTGGGAGGAATTTATTATCATGTCACTATATATATAATAAGTAATAATATATATATATATACTTTATTTCTATATTTAATCAACCTATATGAACCAAGTACATAAGGATACCTAAAGTCCATATACTTGGAATACTAGTGTTGGCGGGACAGGGCTGTAACTCACACTATCCATGACCAGTCTACGAGCCTGTTAGCTCATGCAATAGGGTACATGTCTTACATCCAGATATAGTGTGGGACGTCATGTCCATCACTTGTGATGGTGAGTTAGAATTCCATTTAAACACTCTAATCATTGAAAATGTAACATAAATCCCATATCCCATATCATATCACTAGTGTGAGTCTCCATGCTCGACACCCGATGTAAAGGAGTGTGATTCGCTTTGCTCTACCAAACCATTACCATCGTACACAACCCTTATGAAGGCATATTATAATTATAAATGGCATGGATAATTTCCTCCCATACATATATTTTAAATATCTCATATATATATATATGATTGGAATAATCATTTATAACATTTTACATAAAGCAATACCTCTTATGAATTTAAATTAAACAAGTTCAGTATCAATCAAATCATTATCATTCTCAATGAGAATTCATATAAGTATAAATAAAGGAAGGGTTATATATATATATATAAATAATTGATTTAAGGACCTCTCATTCATGTAATTATCCATATCACTTGGTTAGTGTCATTTAACCCGTTAAAAATTATTAATACATGGAAGACAATCCATATGGCTCAAGTGTCAATTAGAAGGGTCATGGTCAATTCATTTAAAGGGATTTCACCAACTTTCCTAATCCATCCAATAAAATCCATTCACCCTAACCAACTCATTAAATTAATTAATATTTGGAAACCCCATTTATAAGTCTCAATGGGTCTTTAGAAGTTACATATCCAATAAGGAAATTAGCTGCTTGAACAATTCCAAGTCTAAGAGGTTGAAACACATAATAGGTTCTTTGGTTTCATTTAAATACATGTGTTTCAAGGTAAATTACATTTATTATCCTAGCTAGATGATACAGGTAAATTTTGGTATTTTGAATCATTCATCCAAAGTGGATAAATTCAAGTGGAACGCCAATGGGGTGACCATATAGAGGATGTGAAATCTCTAAAAAAATATAAACGATCAATAGACATGTACTAAGGTGAAACAATCAATTATAAATAAAGGAATACATATAATAGATATGCTCAAAAAATCCTAGAATATGGAATGATGGCATAATTATGAAATGTCCAAAACTCAATGGGAAAACAATGTGACAACCTACCTTAAGGTCATAGATAATTACTTGCTTGGTATCAGTCTCAAATTTGAAGCAGGTTGTAATAGATCTAAGAAATGGTCCAATGCCCAAAAAATAGGTCAAATGAGCCCATTTATAAATTATTCAATTGATACCAAGATAAACTGAAATAGTATTATAGATAATATGGGAGTATATCAGGACAGATTTGTAGCTTCTGACGAATTGAGGAACACACACTGGAGGGGGAAGTTATCTCAAAGCCTATGTTTAGGTGTTATTTATCTCAAAGAGGAGAAAGAAGAGGTTTTGTTCACTGGAGGGAGTATAAAAAGAAGAAAAATTCTTAAAATTTTAAGTGGGTAAAATAGTAAATTCACCCCAAACAACCAATGTGCATGGACAAGGTGCATGGTTATACAAATTTCATACCAACCATGCATGGTTGCCTACAAGGAAGGGGCACCCCGCATGATTAGGTACATGGTTTGACTAACTGTGTGAAAACCATGTGTAAAGGCTCTATACCCCACCTGTAACTGGTTATATGGATGTGCATCCTAGGTCACACAGTTGCAAAAAAAACCATGAATCCCAGTCAGTATTTCCCATTTCAGAACTTCAGGCTCCGAATGATCTTTGGACGCTCCTAAGATATCCATGACATGATTAGACATCAAAATTAGTGCCATTTAAAGTATTATAATTTAAAAACTAATGATTTTTAAAAAAAATTAAAATATAGGTTGTTAAAATCTCCCCTTCTTAAAGAAAATCATCTCTGATTTGTCCTTATGAAGGTAAAGAGGTACTATTACCAAAGGGATCCATCCATTGAGATCGTATATTAGCTTCATGTTCCCAAGCCTTGTCCTTCAGTCGTCCATACTTCTATTGCACCCATACCTGAGGGACTGTCCTTCCTTGGAGTTTTTTATGCTCTCATCAATAATACGAATAGGATAATTCTTGAAGGAAGCATTCATATCTAGTTCAACCTCATCAGGATGGAAGACATGAGTCAGGTATAGATTGTTTCGGTGAAGCTAAGATACATGAAAAACATCTTGCATTGACTGTTATATCTGAGGAAGTTCCTAATGTTAAGCTACTGTATAATCTATTTTACAACCTCTAAGTGTCCAAAAAACGTCATTGACATCCTACCCTACCTAAAAATACGTCTATGCCCTAACCTAGGTGAGACTCACAAGAAATTCTGGTCTCTAACATCTAACTGAAGAGGTCACCAGCATATGTTGGCATACGACTACTTTCTAGAGTGATCTACCAACATGAGCTTTCTGATCATTTGGTCATGCTCTATAGTCTCCTATATGAGATGTCATCCAAGCATAGATGATTCTCTTACCTCTATCTAATAAATAGGTGAGTAACGAATCCTACCATATAAGGCTTTATAGGGAGCCATCTTGATGGTATCCAAGAAGCTTTTTTTAAGAAAAATAAGTGAAGATAATGTGTTTCTATCATGAACCCCAAAATTCATGGACATATGCACAAATAATTTCACCTAGAATATGTATTGTATGCTTTATTTTTCCATTGGTCTATGGGTGATAGGTAATGATCAAATGTTCCAGCATACCGAAAGCCTTCTAGAACCCCTTCTATAACTGTGACATAAAATTAGGGTCTCTATAAAAAATAATAGATTGAGGAAATCTATGAATATGTACAACCTCTTTGATGTAAAACCTTCATATCTCATATATGGATAAGGTCTCATGCACAAGTAAGAAGTGTGCAACCTTTGTCAAGCGATCAATGACAGCCCACATAGTAACATTACCTCAAGGTAATCTGGGTAGACCAGACATGAAGACCATCAAAATATTATCCGATTTCCACTCAGGAATGGGAAAAGGTTATAGAATCCATATTGGATGTCGATGTTATGACTTCACCTGCTGATAGGTAGAACACCAAGTGATTTAGCTTACAATTTCGTGTTTCATACCAGGCCACCAGTATTGTCGTCATAGATATCAATACATTTTAGTAACACAAGGGTGAACCACCCATGATGAGGCAAGAAATTAATACATCATATCCTCTCTGTTGTCTACTAGGACCCATACACACCCATGAAACAATAAGGTATCATCCCCATCCAAAGTCCAACCAAAAGATGTATCATCATTTGAGACACTTTCCTATAGTCAAAGGCCCTCAGGAACATGTAGCTATCTCATTCTTGACCTTTATAGAAGATTATATATCACTATTAAGGATGAGAGGATATTCTAGCCATATTCCCCCTGAACATTAACAAGAATACCAATGAATAAGTTCATAATCTTCCTTTCACCACTAGATTCCTAAACTGTTTGTGTCTGAGTATCTGAGATCAGAGCATCAACAACTAAATTTCCCTTTTCTAGGTATGTAGGCATGCTTGAAAACAAACTAATGTAGGTAATCCACTCACCTACATTTTTTAAGATTTAGATACCACTATGTAAAGATTTACATGAAGATTTTTTGATCTATGAATACCAAAAAATTCTCTCCATGTAGATAGTGTCTCTAATAGAATAAGGTATGAACTATAGTAGTGAGATCGAGATCATGTGTCAGGTAATTCGTCCCGTGAGACCACAAATGAAGAGACTCTTATGCGACAACTCACTCATCTAGCATCAAAAAAGATCCAATCCCAACACCCAATGCATCATAGTATACAGTCTAGGCCATTCTTGTCTCTGGAAGAATCGGGAGTGGCACTGTAGTCAAACGACCCTTCAACTCCTAAAAGGCTACTTCAGAAGCTTCTAACCATCTGAATTTCACACAATTATTTGTCAAGACCATAAGCAGCGCTTCAAGATGTGATAAATCCTAAATAACAAATATATAATATCTAACAATCCCCAAGAAACTCTAAATGTAAAAGACAATATTGGGATTCTCCCAAGAAACTACAGCACTCAATTTATCTAGGTCTACTGAGATTACTAACTCTAAGATGATAGTACCTATAATGTATACTTTGTCTATATAGAAGTGTAATGTACTAAACATAACATAGAGATGAATCTCTCATAGTGTATTCAACATGATATCAATTTGGATTTCATGGTCTTGTCCGGAGTGTGAATACACCAAGATATAATCAATAAATACTACCACAAATAAATCCATATGTGGGTGGAAAACTAGATTCATAAGATCTATGAAGAAATAAAGTGAATTCATGACTCTGAATGGAATAACCAAAAAATCGTATAGAGAATACTTGCTCCTAAAAGTTGTGTGAGGTATGTATGAAGTATTAAAACACACCTGATGATATCTTGGCCACAAATATATATTTGAGAATACTTTCACTCTTTGAAGTTAATCAAATTGGTCGTCTATTCTAGGTAGTGGATACTGATTCTTTACAGTGAGTTGATTCAAATGTTAGTAATCCGTACAGATCAAAAGGGAACCATCCACCTTCTTGGAAAAAAGTATTAGTGATCCCTAAGGAGATTTGTTGGGATGTATGAAAATTTTAGTCTCTAGACCCTCCAATTACTTATTAATCTCCAAAATCTACTTAGTTTCCTTCCTATAAGGAGGAATGGTCACTAGTTCTTCTCCTAGAATAGACTCAATAGTGAATTATACCTCTTACACCGAACATAGACCAGATAATTCATCAATAAATACATCCCTAAATTGCTCCACTAAAAGAGTAAATATACTGGGTTGTTACCCTTTTTCTTCTAGAAAAATACTTGAAATCTTGCATTGTAACACTTCCCAGCCTCTACTGCTCGGGTGAAAATCTAGTTTCACTGAGATCCAATTATCCCTTATGCAGGTTCTTAATTCGCTATGGTGATGTAAACATCACCATCCAATGATAGTAGTCAATATGATCATGATACGGAACTAACCAGTCTATCCTAATGATTACATCAAATCTTTTCATGTTTAGGATGTAGAGATTCCAAACGAAAAGATAACTACATATATTTATGGGAAAATTATGACAACAGTGAACAAAATATGATTAGATACCTAATGGTTTGTCTAGTTTCATAATGCCATGGAATCACTTGATTTCAAGGCCTAGAATCTCAGTGATTGTCTCAGATATAAATGAGTGATACACACCTATTTCAAATGAAGAAGACACTAAAGTTTAGGAAACTAGGAAATTACCTCATATGATAGATGGTATGGAACCCTAATCCAATGGTGTGGGCCGGACTATATGTAACTAGCGTATACCGTGGCCCTGATTCACTCCCTGGCTTCCCTGAGTAGGCTCGCTCTGCTAGAACTGAGAATCATAAGTCTGACTGCCACTACCTTGAAGACCACATTTGCCTGATTGACCCATGGAATTCTAGATACATTCCTTTAATGATCCTACTAAACCTGATCCTGACCAATGAGTAGATGCAGATCCCCACTCACTTGGTACTAGAGGGAAATTCTTACAGAAACGATAGAGATGGCCCATCCTGTCACAACCTCTGTACTCGACTGGATCCTGTGAGCATTGTGATCTAACATGCCCTGTCTTCCCACACAGATCATAGATGATAAAACTATCTACATGAGGATCCATAATTCTCCTACCTTTGTGAGTAGTGCCAAAGTGCATCTTTCTCCTAGAAGAAGAACCACTGAAATCCCTAGGTTTTGAATCACCTTGACTCGCACCTGTCAACATCTCTCATATCCATCCCTGTGATAAGGGCCTTGTTGAAAATTTATGAATTGGTAGTCAACCTAAAAACATTAAACTATGACTGGATGGTTTAAACAATCTTATCCTCTAATTTCATGTCATTTATAAGAGCATCAATATCTTTAGTGGGATCAAATCATTTCAACTATGTGAAATGGGAAAAGTATTCCATAACTATCATACTACCCTACTACAGATTCATGAATTCTCTAGCTCTGTCCATCCTCAGGGTATGGGGAAATAAGTATCCATATAAAATGGTATTAAAGTCATCCCAAACCATATCACTTTATTGATCATATTGGGTGACCACATCCCACCACCACATAGCTAAGTAACATAGAATATAGGCTTATAGCTTGACCCTCAACTCTGAAGGCATCTCGAGATTTTTGAATATAGATAGTATTGCCTCGATCCAAGTCAATTTATCATGAGGTACTCCATCCCCCAAAAAGTTTGGAGGATTTTTCTATTAAAACTCACAATTCAACTCTACCTTACTCAGGGTCGATCGACCAACACCTTGCATCTAATGCTACATACACAAGAATCCCTCTCAGAACTCGGCATCAGTTCCCATATCAGAAACTTGAATAGGATAAATTGGTGGCTCTAAAGGATGAATGACTGGTGGATCACAACCCACCACCTCATGTATGTGGTCATCACCACCTTCAGGGTGAGAGACTGGATGATGTCGTAGGGGTATAATTATATAATGTCAAACTAATGCCTCAGAATGTATTTAAGAAATTGTAATGGTTGGAAATAAGAAACTATTATAGAATTTAATCCTTCCTATAGTTTTGATCATTCCTCTCTTTATACTTCAAAATACAGGTCTAGATTGTAGAGAAACACCATAACAAGCAACAAGAACGATAGAATATACCCCACTACCAACTACAAAGTCGATTTTGGATCTATGTCACTGTGTTAGTTATATAAAACATAGAAATTTCAATTTAAAAGTCATTTCCAAATTAAATTATGCTTGTTGAAATCATTAAATCACTTTAAGATGGTTGAATTAGATGGTTTTCCATTTTCCGATCCATAAGGACCCATAATCCTTATGAACCAAAACATGGAATCCACTTGACCCACATTATAACATGTTACAAAGAATGCAACCATTTATTAATAGCTCAACATTCCATAATTGACTATTAAAGGTGTCTTCTTTAACTAATTCAGGAGAGCATTATTAGTTCAATGTAGAAACATTAAGTATCAATTATTATTTTTGATCCCAGGGATAAATTTTAACAAAATTGGATACATATCAAGTCAAAATCAATATGATATAAAAAAAATTCATGCTAAAAATAAATGTGGCATGGAAAAATGCATGGAATATTCATCCAAATATTCCTATATTGATTCATGATCTAATTCAAACCCCTCGTTTCATCAGGACTAATAAATAAATCATAATTTGAATCATTCCAATATCAATAACATTATAAATCAAGTGTGTCACCCAATGATGAAATGATATCAATGTTAAAAGAAAAAATAATAACATAAATTATAATTCAGGAAATGTGACCTTCAACCAAAACATGGGTTTTCAATGCCCAATATTGGATTATGACCATGTTCCAAGTGTTTCTGATTCTTCAATATATTTTCTCCAAATAGTAAATCATTAGAGCAACCCCTCTGATACCACTTTGTACAATCCATAACTAGGATCCACATAATTCAAAACCTAAGCTGGTGGGTAACATGGCCTCAATCGCGCCTCCTTGTATGTAAGAGGCTACCAACTATAAATGAGGGTGTAAGGGTTTTATATTTGGGAGACTATACCCTCATGCTAGAGTAGCACAACAGATACATCCAACAACAAACGGTAATATAATCATAATATAAGCAATAAGAATCAATAACTATGGAAGAATAAATAGATAACTAAATAATTAATCAATGGAAGAAATATATAACTAAAAAATCTAATCAATATAACCAAAATCCTCTAATACAGTGTCAATACATGATGCATAGTGTGATGATACAAAAAGGGAAACAGGGGAACAGGCATACAATCATTCTATAAAAAAAGTACAAAAAGAATAAAAGTTTATCCACTAGAATATCCAGAAAATGATCAGTCCTATACTCCTAAACTCCAAATAAGAAATACATATCAGCATCCTATAGTAGGTCATTTTCCCTTATCAACACCTGCAGGTAAACAATCTTATCTAGTTCCGAAAGTGGACCGAGTAGGGTGTGAGTTAAAAATATCAATAGGCCACCACCAACAATGTCTATACACAATCTGAGTAGTGATCATAACTAAATAGTGTTCAAGTATAAGTATAATAGTAAAAAAATCAAAAATAAATAACCATCCCACTCGGGTTCCTATTGGACACCTAGCAGATCTACCTGCTTCAGTCCATGACTGGGAGGAATGTCTCATCATGTCACTATATATACAATAAGTAATATATATATATATTAGTTCTATATTTCATCCACCAATATGAATCAAGTGAGTGAGAATTACTAATGGCCAAATACATGGAATACTAGTCCTAGAAGGATCGGGGTGTAACTCACACTATCCATGACCATTCTATGAGCTTATAAGCTCATACAATAGGGTATATTCCCCACATATCGATATAGTGGGGGAATTCATGCCTGTCACTCAGGATGGAGAGTGATAACTCCATGAAAACAATCTAATCATGGAATGTGGTGTGTAAATCCCATCTCCCATATCATATCACGAGTATGAGTCATCATGATCAACACCCGATGTAAGGGAGTCTGTGTGTCCATGCTTTACCAAACCCTTACCATTATACACATCCTTTATAAAGGCATATTATAATTATAACTGCCATGGGGATTTACCTCCCATCAATCTCTGTTACATATCCCATATATATTGGATATTCAAAATCATTTATAACATTTTACATAAGAAAATACCACTTATTCATTTCAATTAAATAAGTTCAATTTCAAAAAAAGAATTTTCATTCTCAATGATAATACATATAATCATAAACAAAGGCATGGTTATATATATAATTCAATACATGATTCAAGGACCTATCATGATACAAGGTAATTCCATCCTTTGGATGCATTTGTCCAAAATTGAAAATTTCAAGTGGCACACCCATGTGGTGACGATATAAGTGTTGTTAAATCTATAAGACACCTTGAAAGGATCAATAGACACGTACTAATGTGAAATAGTCAATTATACATGAATTAATCCATATAATATAGATTTTTGGAATATTCTAGCATATGGAACGATCGCATAATTACAAAATGGCCCAAATGCAAAGGGAAAACAATGTGAACACCTACCTCAAGGCCATAGATGATGCCTCACACGATATCAGCCTCATATTCCAATCATATTGGAAGAAATCTAATAAACTATCCAATTCCCTAAAAATAGGTTAAATGATCCTACATCTAAATAGTGAAATAGATGCCAATATAAACTGAATTAGTATTAGAGAGACTTGGGGAGATTACATAGATGGATTCATGGCTTCCGAAGGATCGAGGAACATAAACCAGAGGCGGAATTTATCTGAAATCCTAACATTAGGTTTTCTTGAGATCAAATAGAATAAATAAGAGGTGTTATCTACTTGAGGGGGAGTAATAACGAAGAAATTTTTTTAAAAGTTTATGTGGGGGAAAACATTAAATTCACCCCAAAAAACTAAAGTGCACAGTTTAGGTGCACGGTTTGGCAAACCATGCGCCAACAATGCACGGTTGACTGTAGGGAAGGGGTACCCCACATGGTTAGGTGAACAGTTTGACTAATTGTTCTTAAACAATTCATAAAGTCTTCATCCCCCACATGCAACTAGACACACATCCATGCACCTTCGGTCACACAGTTGCAGAAAAAATGTGTGTCCCAATCATTTTTCCCCATTTTAGAACTCCAGGCTATGAACGATCCCCATACATTCTTAATACCTCCTTAACTTTATTATATATCAAAATTATGTCCATTTAAGGTATTCAGATTTAAAAACTAATGATCTATACCTTCATTGAAAATATGGTTTGTTGCATACATGATATGAATGTGATGGGTGAGCCCATAATTGTATATCCCTCTAATGCATTGGGTAAAATTTTTACTTCATGAGATACCATGTATAATGCATGGTAGGTTATTGTAAAGACACTATGTTGTGATGTCTCAATTACTATCCTTGACTTATTCTTATTAATTCATGTTTTAGGTTGTTTCCACACTACTATGTTTCCTTGATATTATCATCTTATATCATGATTCGATGTTAATTTTTATGATTCTAACCCTTTTATGTCACCTTGATATGCCTCTAAACTCACATGTATTAATTTTATCAAGTTATTCTTTGATTATTCCTTTACTGGGATTTATTTCTCACTCCTTTCTTATCTACATCCCCAGGTTATCCCATGTAATTTTAGAATATCAATGAATTTTAAGGGAATGTTATAGAGTTTTAAATAATGAATTTGTGTCCATGTTTCAATTTAATGTGTTATGTATATAATTTCCCTAATACACTTGGCCACATGATCTTCATGGATTATATTATTTGTATCATTATGTTATAAATACTATAATAAGGTATATAAATTATATGGGTTTTCACTTTTGGTATCAAATAAAGGCCTAGTTAATTTTTTAGATTAAGATTATAAAACCTTAATAAAATCCATAGGTATAAGACAAAATATAGGAAAACACCCCTAAATTTTGGTAAATTGTACAGTAATTGGTTTCCAAGTAATAAAATATATGTCTATATACTACATGTGGATGTGAATCTGGAACATTTGTACCTCGGGTTAATAACCCCGAAAAGGGCACATTATGTTTTAACTTTATCATTACCTGGTGCACAACAAAGAAGAATTATGGCGCACCAATTTTTTCACTCATGGGTGATATGATTTGGTAAATTTAAATACACTTTATGAACCATTATGATGGAAATAAAAATGATCATAGAATTTTATATTAGGAAATCGACCATGGATAACATAGATTGAAACAAAAAAATCATGGTTTAAGGAATATATTTCATTTATAAGTTATCCCATCAATGTTCATAATATACCGTTTTATGTTTGTAATAATTTGAAAATTATCATCCCTAATTTTCTATTTTTTTTAGTCAATAGATTGAAATAAGAGGAACTGAGTCAAAAATCAATGTGTTAGGAAATATGATGACTTCCCATATGAGATGCCCAACCCAAAGGGAGAAGGAGTTGATAACTTCATGAAAATACTTACTCAACCAAGTCAAGTTTTAAATTGAAGCATTAATCAATGGTAAAACCTAAACCCCTATAAAAAAGAGAAAGTTTCAGTTGATAACTTTATTCGATAAAGGCCTTCAACTTTTATTGGATATTCTAATCCATTAATCATAGAACATTGGATAAAATCCATTGAAAAGATATTATCCATCCTTCAATCCTATAAGAAATGGGATTTTATGTTGATTTATTATCAAATGAAGGGATAAGTTGATAAATGGTGGGTCTTGATTAAAAAATGAAGCTTGAGGAAGAGATCTAATTGATGGAGTTGAAAGAATTCAGGAAAATGTTTTCGATAAATATTTTCCTCTAATTCTCTAACTCAAAATGGAGAGGGATTTCCTTGAGCTCCTGAAAAAGGATGATAAATCCATCAGGTTGTACGAGGTGAACATTACAATACTTTTATGATATGACACCAAATTTTTTATTCACCTAGAATGTAAAGTTCACTTCTTCTTTAGTGGGCTAAATCTAAATCTATAAAAAATATTTTGTGATTTGAGACATTGAAAACTATGAGTAATTTTTTCAATGTGACCTTAAAATCAATATGGTGATTGGTGATTCTCAAGGGTCTCATGGGTCAATAAATAGGAATCATATAATAGTTTTTAATTCTAGAAGAACGTTGGGGAAATATCATAGTTGAAATAAATTCAAACATCCCACTTGTCAAAAGTGTGCGAAGAAGCATCCAAAAAATTACCTAAAGTGAAAAATAAATTCCTTAGGTGAGGGAAGGAAGGGAACCTAGCTAGTGAATGCTAATGAGAGAAACCCACCAATGTGGATAAATAAATGATCCAGTTAACCCTCATCCTATTTTATAATGTTTCAACTATGAGGAATAAGGACACTATGAAAACAAATGTACTAGGACAAGGGTGGTCGATGATAACTTACGAAAACAACATACAAGGCCTAAAGAGAAAGGGTGAATATATACCATCCCAATTGTTGAGATGGATCCAGATAATGTAGTGGTGACAGGTATGATATTTATTCATTCAATGATAGAAAACATACTTTCTTATTCTGGTTCAATTCATTATTTCATATCACACAAGTTTAGTATAACTATTCAAACCCCACCTCAAAACATTTAAGTATAGCTATTGGTGAAAATGGAAAATTGGGAAATTATTGCCTCCTTATTATATAACCCCTCCATTTAAAAATCTGTGGGATAAATTTCCAAATGAACCTTGTGATACTATCATTATTAGAATTTGATACTAATTTGGGTATGTATTGGCTTTCCTTTTATAGAGAAAACATAAATTTTCAATAGAAGTAAATCATACTCTAAATCATAAATATCCATCTGATTTTATATGAGTTCTAAGAAAATGATGAATAATCTTTAGAATCATCATCTCAAGGATGGATATTATTATCTTATGAGAAGGTTTATCTAACTAAAATTATTGATACTATGAAAAATATTATCCTTGATGACATGCCCATTGTGAGGGAATGTGACACATTTATAGGGTGTCCTTATTTCCTGACTGGTCAAATCAAAATACAAATTTATAAAACTCAGATCAATGAACATGATTAATTAAAATGAATATAGAATTAGGTTGAGTTCAAACTGATAGAGATGAAAAATTATTTTATTTAGGTTTTCAAAAGATTTTATTTTAATTAAAAATGAAGGAAAATGTGGTGAATCGGATTGGTTTGATTAATTTGAATAAATCATAATTAAAATTTGAAAGTTTGGTTTTCTGGATTCAAGTTTGAAAATAAAACATCATTTTTATAATTTTAGTTTTTAGGTAAAATTGTACATTATAAAATAGGCTGATTAATCCATGATTGGTTTTATAGTAGAGACTAGGGAGATCCAATGGTCATGGTATCCCCTATTTGACATGGAATTCCCCTATTTCCCTTTGTCTGGTTATTTAGGGTTTTGTAGAATCAATTTTGTCTCGATACTATGTTTAAACCCGATTTACCTAAATTTTAAAATGGTAATGCCTCCTTTAGGTTTTTCAGATGCACAATTTTATGGTTTCTTTCAAATTAAAATAACAATGCTCCTGATAAAATTAAAATAAAGGGATTGGAAATTTATTGAAGAATTGTAGAAAACAAAATACATGAATAAAGAAAAATAAATCAATCTAAAGGTACATTTCCACATCTATTACATTAACCTAGAATAATGTGGGCTTACCCCCTTATCCTAGTGGTGAGAGAATAATAGAGAAGGAAAGAAAAATTATGCATAATGAAAATGGCGATGAAACTAGGGAGGATCCACCACGGCGTAGCATCTCACTCACAGATTTGGTCTATGGGATCTCCTCCATAGGCGCAGGCCGACCCTCCATTTATTGGCTCCATATAAAATTGGGTATTAATGAATCACAAATTATTGGTCAAAAGGTGGTCATAGGTGGGTCCTGAGTGTTAAAACATGTCAAAATAGTAGATACGTCGAATTTTGACTTTTTAATTACATACATACTTTTTACAAAACGTTTAATTGTTACATGACTTGTAAATATTACACCATGTGTATTAAAATAATGAATGTTGGATTTCTGGCCAATAATTAATGTTTCATGGCATGACATACATGTTTGAAACCATGACACATGTCAAATTTATTTTTAGAATATTTTCTCCACTTCATAATCTGTATCTATTTCACAAATTGCATCAGTTCATGACATGTAATGATTACACGATGTGTAATGTCTATTTTATTGTCTGGAAACCTTATTTTTCATCGGTTTGTTAGTTATGTTCCTTGTAATTTCTCCAGGATCAGCCTCAAAAATCTGGTGTTTCACCACTTTGCTTCGATCATGGCATAAAGTGTTGTTTTTCTTAATTTTCAATTATCTGTTGTATCCTTCCATAAAATAAAAAATGAGTTAAATCTTTCACAAATTAGTATGAATAATAATATAAATACATAAATCAATATATTAAAACATATTAAAATATATGCATTAAATACAGATATAAGAATGCACTTTTGTGTTTCTTGAAGAATTGGATGGTCTTCCTACTAGTCGAGAGGCTGAGCTCTTGATCAAAATTATACCCAAATATTTTCTAATATATAAGACACTGTATATAATGTACACTATTTAACTTTAAGAGATAAATAAGAAACTACAATAGAATTTGGATAAATGGTTTATACACCAAAGTATTTCACTATGGGGTGTATTGGTCTTTTTCATCATGAAGAAAGATAAGTCAATGCACCCCAACATTGATTATAATGAGCTCAGAAAGATCACGATAAAGAAAAAAAATCCTATATCATGAAATATTTACTTTTTCAATTTATTATGTGGAGACCATTACTTCTCTAAGGAGGATCTTCAGTCGGAATAATATCAAGTAAAGGTAAATAAGGAGGATATTCCAAAGATTTATTTTCATATAAGGTACAGACACTATGAGTTCATAGGGATTACATATGGAATCACTAATGATCCATTTATATTTATGGACTTAATGAAAATATTTTTTAGGGATTACATTGATAAATTTTTAGTAGTCATTATAGACTATATTCTTATCTACTCCAAAAGTAACTAGGAACATGAGGAGAATTTGAATGTTGTACTGAAAACCATTCAAAAAGAAAATTTGTATGAAAATTACAACAAATGTGAGTTTTGGATGGAGAAAGTAACATTCTTAGGGTATGTTATCACCAAAAAAGGGTTATATATAGATCCTTAAAAAATTGATGTAATTAAAGGATGACCTACACTAGTATTTGTGATGGGGATCTATAGTTTCCTTGGATTATCTAGTTACTGTCGTTGATTTTTGAGAAACTTCTCATGATTTTCAATCCCACTAACCAAGATAACTAAAAAGAGAGTCATGTTTTTTTAGAATTATGAATGATATGTGAACTATAAATAGTTAAAGAAGAGCCAAATTTCTAAACTTTTTCTCACATTACCCAATAGTGGTGAAGGATTTGTCATCTACATTGATGCATGTTGGTCAAAAATCCATCAAGTAATCATTGAAGCATTTTTGATGTGATTGTGTTTGTTGAAAAAGCATACCACCATGTTGTGTTTGTTGACAAAGCATACCACGATGTATAAATGTGTTGACAAAGGGGGTTTACATAGTGAGTTATCGAGTTCAATAAATGTTATTAACAATCCATGATTTATTGAAGAACCTAAACAAAGTAATGGACGATCTAGAGGCGGTACAGAAAGAGCAGATACAAGGTGGAGCCGTTTTCCAGTGTTTGCCAAATTCTTGGGCCTGAAAATTGAAAAATGCATAAAAGTGTTTTTTGGAAAAAAGACTTGCATGACCTGTCTTGGAATCTTGGAAACATTCATGCCATATGTTTTTCAAGATCAAAACATCAAAATATGGAAAAGGAAATATGGTTTCCCAAGTTTTGGTCTGGTCACACAAGTGACTTGGGTGACCGGGACTAGGGTGGATGGACTTGCGCGCTGAGAGGAGACTTGCACGCTGGTGCTCAGGGTGTCCAAAATGCCTATAAGTAGAGGTCCACCCCTCCTCATTATGGACAGAGTTCAACACTTAGATAAAATTAGAGCTCTATTCGGGCAGGTGTTTCCGTCACACAAGTGGTGGTTTGGTCGCGCATGTACAAAGATACTCAAAAGTTGTGCTCGAGTTGATAGTTGTGCACCAATATTGATTTGTGCATAAAATGGTGTGTGTCTCCAAAGTTAAAAGTTGAATAAGGGAGTGTCGCGCAAGTGGTTATGTGACACTTTCACTCTATTCTTGAAGAAGCGTGTTAGGTATTGAAGAAGCGCGCCAGGTATTAGAGAATTGTGTCAGGCATAGAGGAGTGTGCATGTCATTCTAGGGTTGTGCAGAAAGTTGGAAGATAGCCCGGTATGTCTGTGGTAAAGTTTTATTCATCAATGCATGAAAGTGGAACTTCAACAGAGCGTCCACATACAGAGGAAGATGCATTTATTTGTGATAATTAAGGGACCTACAAGTCTTTAAACTGTGAGTGGATCTTCTGAAAAACCAATGAGAACACTTTAGTTGAGAGGGTAGTGAGCTTTCATATTGTGAGTGGTTGTAAACTAGGAGGGACAGTGAGTCCTCTCTGAACTTGTAAGCACCAACCTGCTTATAGTTGAATTGGTACATCGGCACATTGTCGGTGTATGATCCTTGGATGTTTCCTAGTGATGGTGAACCAAGTAAAAATTCATGTGTCATGTGCATGCTTTAAGGTTTATTCATACGCAGCAATGGGAAGGAGAGAGAAGAGGGTTTTGTCTAATATAAAAAAAGATCTAAAGGGGCAGTTGTTTTAATCTATCATACCCTGATTCACCCTCCCTCTCAGGGTATCTAGTCTAGTGGACCTAATAATGCATCCAAAAGTGTATTGGTTTGTGTACTCCTGAAAGATGAGAAATTTATAGTCTATTCCTCCTTCCAATTAAAGATCCATGAGAATGACTAACCAACACATGATCTAGAATTGGCTTTAGTTATATTCCCATTAAATATTTGGGCACATTATATCTATGGGTATAAGTGTGACATATATAAGGATAATAAAATAATAAAATATATATTGACATGAAAGGATCTCAATATGCACCAAATAAGGTTGTTAGAGATGATCAAGTATTATGATTGTTTAATCCATTACCATCCTAGGAAGGTAATCAAATTGGAAGATGCATGGAGTATAAAGGATCCCATAACCCTATCTAAGATGAGGATATAAAGGGATCCATTATTCATGGGAATGAAAATGATAGGCTTGAGAATAATAAAAGGATATTTATCCATCGTTTATCAAATAACAGCTCAACCATCTATTCATAGTAGGATCAGGGAGGCCCAAAAAGATATTGAGGACCTACCAAGAAAGGAATCCAATCTTCCAATGTTTAAATTTTCAAAATATTGATTTATAGAGTTTGGAACCCAGATATGTATCCCATAAAAACCAAAGCTGAAGAGGTAAATTCTAGATGATGTCCATAGTTCATTCTTACATTTTTATCTACAAATCACTAAGATGTAAAGACATCTAAATTAAAACATATTGTGTGATAACATATAGGCATAGATTATAGAATTTTATTCTTGATGATTAGTATTCCAATAATGAAAGGTTGAATAAAAAAATTTAAGGTTATAGAACAACCATTTATTATACTAGTATGAAAATGGGAAAATATAACCATGGATTTCATTGTAGGACTCCCCAATATATATAAAGGAAATAATTACATCAGGGTGGAATTTTATCACATTAAAAAGTCATCACATTTTTATTTTATGAAGGAATATTTCTCTCTTGACCAACATACTAAGATATACACAAGGTAAATGGAAAAACTTCATGTAATAGCAGTCTCAATTTTATCTGATTGAGATTTATGGTTTTCCTCAAGGTTATAGAGAATCCTTTAGTAATAACTAGATACAGAACTGAGTTTCTATACTTCTTATCACCCTCAGATTGATATTCAGTCTAAAAGAACTATTAAAACTCTAGAGGATATGTTGGGATCATCGCATTCCCCGAGTAAAGTTCTCATATAACAATTATTTACGTTATATTATTAAAATTAAACCGTATGAGGCTCTGTATGGGAGAGTTTTGGGACTCCAATATAATGGGATAAATCTGGAGAGAATAATATTATGGGACATGATCTTATCCAATAGAGGATAGAGAAGGTTAAAACCATTATATTTCTATGACATTTGAAAAAAAAGAAGAGAAAAGTTATGTAGACAATCATCAATATGACTCAGAGTATTAGGTCAGAGAAAATTTTTTACTTAATATATCACCATGGAAGAAATTCTCGAGGTTTGATAAAAAGAGAAATATTTGTCCAAGATACATTATCCCCTTTGATATCCTTGATCACAACATATTTTTAGCCTATCAACTACCACTCCCACCTAACATATCTCAAATACATGATTTGTTCCTTGCATCCTTCTTAAGGAAGTATATATGAGACCCCTCATATGTACTTAATCTTGAGTTATATCCTTGGAAAATGATCTTTTATATAAGGATTATCCGTTTAAGATCATATATTGTAGATACAAAGTTCTATGAATCAAGAAAGCTCACCTGGTCAAAGTGTTATGGATAAACCACAAGTTTGAGGGGGGAACATGGGAACCATAAGAGGTAATGAAATAGAACTATCCTCATATGTTCTATAGTATGAAATGAAATTTTTAGGGTGAAATTTCTAAAGGGGGAAAGAATGTAATGACTAGAACTTTTATATATGAAATTACCTTTTGAATGATTAAATTATTTTTTAAGTAATGTTATTATAGAAAACCCAATAATTACTTTGGTTATTTTTTGACTATTGTAAAATATATACTATAAGATTTAAAAGAACATTTGGAATCATAACCAATGAAAATATATCCATTTCACAATGACTGTTATTATTAGTGTATATTAAGAGTTATGATAAATCATTATTGACACATGCAGGAGAAGTGATTAAATCAAACTATATGATCATACCCTATAATGCCAATTTATTAGAGATTTCAAGGGATATGGAATCACTAATATTTTACATCGACCAATACCAAATTGATATTCAATAACTGATGCTCGAGTGAAACTATTTATGGGAGAAGTTCAAGCTTATCAAGATCGCGTCCCAAACCATGTTCACCAAACCACCCTCAGAAAACACCATCATCGCACACCTTACCCTTGATAATATGCCAGCATGATAAGGGG
Organism: Viscum album; assembly: GCA_963277665.1. Lineage (NCBI taxonomy): Eukaryota > Viridiplantae > Streptophyta > Magnoliopsida > Santalales > Viscaceae > Viscum > Viscum album. Next base: position 846,113,929 of record OY728152.1, read on the forward strand.
TTATATATTTATAACCTAGTAATATGAATATATATATTTTCTTTTTAATGAAATAATGATTGTATTTATATATTTTATTATTAATTTATAAATGTTTACATAATGGGTATTATAAAAAATTGATTTTGATATGAATAAATCCAAATTGTATTTCGGGAAATATATAGTTTCAATTAAAACACTATTTTTGATACATTTAAGAATTTTTTGAATAAATATTACTTTCATATAATATTCTTATTAAATAAAACTTATTTATATATAAATGGTAATATAATTTAATGAAGTCTAATGTGATTTTTATAATGGTAAGAAGTATGTTAGTATCGTGAAAACAAGTATTTTCCAACCAATTAGGATTAATATTTAAAAGTATATATTAAAAATTATAGATAGTTATTTTTGATAAAATAAATATATTTTTTGAAATTGACACATTGAAATTATCCAATGGTGAATTTTTCATAATTTTTAATGATTGTTAAATTATTGGGTAAAATTTAAATATAGTATTGATATACGGTATCTATTATGACATAATAATAGCCCAATAGTGTCTCAATGAATACCATAAAGGTCATACATAACCAAAAATAAATTTAAACTTTAAAAAAATTAAGTCATTTTATTAATTTTATAAACCTTTAAAGAATCCACCAAAAACTATATTATATTTTAAGGTTTTAAAATCATATCTTTATTAACATGACTCATTTGCACAACAAAAATGGTATTAATTAAATATTTTCAGTTCATAAAATTATAAAATATTGAAAACTACTCCCCTTTGGAAGAAACCATGGGAAAAAACCATAGTATGGTTTATGGTTTTTATTATTTTTTATATATCTTCCCAAACCTATGTTTAGAAATTGATAAAGAATTCCCTTCTATTTTGCTAAAAATAACCACCCAAAATCCCACTATAATTCACTCAAAATTTATTTACCATGAATTTACTATTCTTATACCTCTCTAAATCCCTCATAAGGTATTCCCAATGTTACACCCCAACCCCATAATCTGGGAGTCAGTGCGTTAATTTAATACATTTTCATGATTACAAGGAATAAAATCCCAATGTACCAATCAGTTTAGCAGTCTTGGAAAATAGATTACATACATGAACCTTAAATTACAATTCAAAACATAGAAACACATAAACAACACTTTGATAACTACATTATTTGCCTAGATTAACCCTAAATATCAGTCATAATACACATCTTGGCATCTTGAGATAGTAAAACATAAGAAGGGGGTGATCTCAGATTCTCATTAATGGTAAACAATATAGCGGAAGCTATCATAAATAAGCATATACTTTTAAAGAAAGTTTTAAAACTGAATCACAAGACATTTAAACATAATACTGAACATAATATGGCAAGAATAAATCAAATAATTACATTTAAACATACACATGGATATTCAACTAGTCGAATAATCACATGTAATATCAATAAATAATCTCACAATGTGGGAATTCATAATGTCTAACATCATAACCATACCATTAAGGCCTCATTCCAAGACTATACATAAATGTTTAAAAATCAAAACTAGTTTGTCTCATTAGACCTACCCATGCATCAAGGGGATACAGAGTGCCCCACCTATCACTTACTACGTCCAAAGCATTCTTCATATGAAAAGGGTGAAACATAACTAATATAAACATTCATATTAAAACTATCATATGAAATGTTAATACTTTAACCGTAAACCATTAATGGTATCAGAATAGAAAATCCATATTCAAACATATCATAAAACAATAAACACAAAATTCTAGATTTTATCACAATAAAACAACCTTAATTAAATATAAAATCAAAAATATTATGTTGACATAGATGAAAATAATCGTTAAAAATCGTTCGTAGAAATATCCCTTTCATACTTTGAAAATATTAAAAAGCCACATGATTTTAAAATTTAACATTTATTTTGAAAATAACATTGTAAGATTTTAAGGGAAACATCAAAATATTAAGGTTTCATGATGGTATAAAAATCCTCTCACGACATATAAGTTAAAAAAATATTCCTTATTTTTTTGGAATGGTTATAAAGTACCTCATTTGGAAAATGATAGAAAAATTACATTCAAAATGTTTTAGAAAAATACAAACATGGGTAAAAATGATTTTAAACTATTTTAAAGGAATAGTATGAATATTTTTAAACACATTTCTAGGAAACATGGACATGGACGATAAAGATTCCCCAATAGATACTTACGTATAAACAATTCTGAATAAAAATTAGATTGCGAAATTAACCCTTAACTTGTACTTTCCTATGAATGTTTTGTTTTGTAAGTCAAGATTATTATGAATAGGATAGATTTTATTCATATCAATAATAATATTAAGTTCATAAATATTATATTTAATCATCACATAAGTTATATAATCACTCTTATAAGACAAATGCGGATAATGAATCTCATCGCGTCGTGGAGATGGTAGTTTGTACGTACACACGAGCAACAATATCATTGCATTAATGGTTATATGGTAAGTAATTTGATCTAATATTAATTACAAAGAATAATTATCATGTCATATTCATTATTTATAACCATTATACTCATCATTATATCCATCCAAATAATTTAGTGTTGAAAAAAATTACACAACGGTGCGAAGACTGTAAGTCGCACTTACACCCACATGGTGATATTGTTTTTCATATGATGGATAAAAAGAATAATATAGTTGTACCATAATCATGATAACATCTTATTATATTTATGATAAATTATTTATTACTTTTTATGGAAACAACATTGTAATATGAAGTAGAAGAATAAAATAAATTGAATTGAATTGGTAAAATAATTACCGCTTCTTTGAGTATCTCCTTTTGATTTGCATATAATGACTTCTTAGGTTGGATTTAATCCCTAATTATGGTATCTAGGATTAAGTGTATAAGGACTCGGCCTTAAACATTTCATAATCTTGAATTAAATGAATAATTCACATTGAGGAACTTTTTAGGTTTAGAGTTTTAGAGAATTAGGCATAACAATTACATTACAAATTGAATATTGAATGTAGACACTACTACTCAGTGTCCATTTTTTTCATAAAATAAAAACTCTTAAAAAGAAACATGTCTAGTTCCATATTTTAGACAGCATTACTTTTCCTTGATCCCATCCTTGACCTTATTCAAATTTAAGTCCTGTGGAAAACATTTCAAAAACTTGGGAACAGCATAAAAAAGCTTAGTAAGGGTTATAAAATAAGGAAGAAAAACATTATTCCATCAATAAAAACAAATAAATGAAACTATACTTTTCAATCATAACATACCTTACGAAATCATAAGATTTATGAATAACACACACAAATCATAAATAATAATGGTTAATTATGGAATCCATATCAAACTTACATTATAGTTATCATAGCTACATAGGGAGTTACACTTGGAATACCCATCACAGTATATTCCCTAAATCTATTAGGAGAAACATCACGTTTACCTCTATCATGTTACCCAATGCATTGGAGAGCTATCCTGGGCTCACCTGCCCAAAGATTATCACAAAACCACCCGTATACGTAAAAAATGCCCAATAACCATAACATAATCATAACACATAACACAAATATAAAGGAAAGATAACATTTACACATTACAATATATCAAATCAAGATATTTAAATAAACAATGCTTATCTAATCATTTTCAAAACCCTTTAAAAGGAGATTTTTGAATCAAAGTGTCTCATACCACTTTGAATCTTTTAAATAAATTATCATTTGAAAACATTAATGTACATATAAATAAATCCGAAAAACCATTTTGAAAACATGGACATTAATGAGAAATATTTAGAAGAATAAATCTTTAAACCATTAAAACGATATTTTAGTTAAATATTTTTATTAACAAAAAGAGAGACGATTGAATATAAATAATTGAGGAATAAAATTTAATCAGAACTTTATAATATCATGAGAATAAATGGATTCATGATATAATATGTCAAAGGACAGTATATACACCATATAAGAGTGAATTGTTTCCTAACAACAATGAAGCCTCAATGGAAATGTAAATTGAGATGAAATCTCTTATTAAGATGGTATCCTTAAATTAAGGATAAATAAATAACATAATTATGGGTGAAAAACATAAATACACCCCATATAAGTGTATATTAAGTGTAAAAAATCATAGTTCATTCACACATATTCATAGGAATACGTATTCAAGAAGTACAAGTTGAACCCATTGAATTGAAATTGGGTTAAGAAGTTCCCTTGTAAAAAATCGACAACCTAACGACGTCACATTAAAATTATGAAAATGAGTTGATGAGAAAAAAAGGATATCTCATCAAATGTAAATAATTTATTCATCAATGAGGATATATAATAAATTATCCTTACATAATAATATGTAAATTAAAAGACATAACAAAAAGAAGTCTTTTAAATAGAGGATGGTCAGAGGTTCCCTTACCGATTTGGTAACTTACAAAACATACGCCATATGAAAAAAGGATCATACAATGAAGATGTAAATACTCATAAATGAAATTATATTACACAAATATTACTATCATGGGTAGTGCATACACAACACAAAAGGAAATAGTCGAAAATATAGCATGAATCTCACGGGAATAAAATGTGAGATGAAACCCATTACCACGTTGTAATCAACTGATTCGTATGACCAAAAGTTAATAACCACCAAATGAATCACAGAATACCATGAATATAATGAGAATAATTATAATATATATAAAATGGTAGAATAAAATACACCACATGCAATGAATAAGTGGTGAATAATGGAAATCTCATGGAATTAAAAGTGAGATAAGAAAATCCCTTACCACGTGTCCGACTTGACTCGTTTGTTCCTTGTTCTTCCTAAATAATAAAATAGAGTTAATTTATAATTGCTTAAGAGAATTTTTCAAGTTCATTATTCCTTTTATATCACTTATTACCATGTTATAAACATTATATAATATTTTAAGTTAATAACGTTTGTTTTGTTGATAATTGGTACTTTAGTCAAAAATGAACACCTTATATTTACAAGTTGTCCATGTGGTCAATAGTCCATTATTTCCAAAATGAAATTCATTATTTAGATATCATATATATCATATATGTCCAGTATATATATATTTATAACATTACATATCATTTGGAGGTAAGAAATAAAATTTACCGTTCATGGAGACGGTAAGTCGTACGTACGCATGAACACTGCTTTCATTTTTATTTATTATTTTAATGGAATTGAAACATAATGATACATAGGTATATTATAATTCCAGTAAACTTTCATATATAATATAATATATAATATCATTAACTTCATCCTTTATATGTCCCATATATGGCATTAACGAGTTATATCACTTTGAGGGGGCGGTAATCCGCAATTCCTCAAATGAAATTATCATGTTTACACATAATGGAAACCATAAAGGTATGGTATAAATGAATAATACAGAAGAATAAATAAAACATAAACATAATATACATCAAATATAAATACAGTTCCATCTTAATGGCCATCATGAGAGGTGTTTGAAGATATTTGAACAATCATCGTTTCGTGATGCATTAGTTTTCCATCCACAGAAACATTTGTTATTCACCCATTAGATGGAGGTGTGTGTAAGTGTAGTTCAAATACTTCTCATAAAAAAATCATAGTATATTGAGGAAACTGGTTTTTTAATAAAATAAAGTAATAAAAAGATTTTAGGGGTTTGAGAAGTAAAATAAAAGAAAATAAGTTAAGAGGACCTGTTACCATTAATTTGGATAACTTCCTTTGGTTTGAACCAAAATGACTTCTTGAAGTGCCTTCTGCCTAAGGTAAGGCTTCTAGAAGGAGGAGAGGGATATAGGGAGATTAATTGGGTAGAGTTTGGATGAGCCAAAAATCTTTAGAGGTGTGATTAATTGGTTATAAGTGGTCTCCTTTTATAAGGGAGAGGAGGGGCTCTTTAGGAAAGTGTGAAAACATTATTTTATTATAAACATATCTTTGGTTTCAAAAGGTCCAAAAATCATTAAATTAAAATATAAGATGACTCATATTCAAAATAAAATCATCCAATTCTAATTTTATATGTTTTGGATAATATTTTAATCATTATAATCTTATTTATTTAAATCATTTATTAATGAGGTAAATACTGCATCATTTTTGTGTCATAAATAATTTAAATTATTTGATGTCTAAAACTTATAAAAAAAATACCATGATGTAGGAAATATTTTTATATTTCCAATGAATATTTATAGTCTAAAATATTACTTATATAACACCATATAAAAATTAATTTACCAAAATATATTAGTTTTTTTCATTTTTTCCTTTACATTAAATTAATTAATCTAAAGTGTCATTTTATTCCATAAGTGGCTCCATGGGGTCCCAAAATAGACCCAAATATGGACATGGTCAGAAATTACTCATAAAATAATATTAGGACACATGTTAAGGTAATTTTTAATTATTACAATATTCTTTTTACCTTAAATTACCCTATTTACCTTTAACTGCTGTAAATAATAGTCAAAAGTTACTATTCCCCAAAAATTATATTCATCTTATTGAACCCAATTTTACTTTCTAATAACAACCATGTATGTATTTTTTTCTAAATTCAATTCATTGAAGTGCTAAAATTTCATTTAATTGAAAAATTCAGTTTTTTTAACTACTACTAAGTGGTTTCACTATTCATCAAAAATTGAAATTTTTCAGAAAAATACCAAAAATTCACCTAAGAATTATTTAATATTCCAAATAAAAAAATGATGTCTATTTTTTCAAATTCAAAACATAGAATTGGTATTAATTAATTTAAAATTAATTCTCGTTGTTAAAACAATTAGCGTGTTTTTAAGAAATAATAACTATCAAAAGAATGACACTTGTTTATGTCAAATTTCAAAGTGAAATTAATTTCAATGACCAAAATTGGATTAAATGGTAAAAATATATTATAATTACACTTTAAATCCAATTAAAAATATAATCTAACACTATAAATAACATAGATTAAAAGGAAATTTTAAATTAAAATACAATATTTTTTACTATTCATTAAAAAATGAACTTTATCCGAAAAATACCAAAAAATTACCCAAAGTGACATATGATGTCCCCATTCTAAAGAAAGGTTTTTATTTGGTCAATTAAAATTTATTAAAGTGACCAAAACTATATTTAAAGAGGGTTCTCCATGAAAAGGCGGTAAATCGACCTTTTAATGTAAATTATGCTTAAAATAGTTTTATTCCCATTTTAAGCCTCTAAAATTTATATTGGATAAATGTAAATACATTTAGCAATCATGTATAATCATATTGTAGTTAGTTATATTCATTTCCTCCAATAAAATGACTAGGCGTTAACTACCATTTAAAATAACAATATTATATTATTAGTGTGCAACGTATGATTTCAAAGAAACCTGTTGTTGCGTATCAAGTAAGCCATCGAACATAGCATCCCCTTTAAAGTATAATAAATATTTAATTCAGAAATATTAATAAATATGAAAAGTGTATTATTCCTTATTTATCTAGGATGTTAAAAAGTGAGGGAAATTTTAAGGATAAATTGGTAGGCTTAGGTCGATCTAGAAGGCTCAAGGTGGAGTGAGGAAGTGAGGGAGGAGGTTCCTTTTTATAAGATAGGGGAGGGGAACTCTAAGAAACTCTCGAAAGATTAAAATTTAATAATAATATTCTAGATTAAAACACTTGAAAATGGCCCATAAATGAAAATTTGAATACATGATCAACCATATCCTATAACCTTGTGATTATTTAATATTTATTTATTTATAAATAATTTAATAATAAGTTAATTCAATAAGATATCATTATTGTCCATTATAATTCTACTCATTTAATTTGACTTAAAATACATCAAGACAAAGTATGAATTCAAATATGATTTTGAAAACATATAAAATATTTCTTATAGATCTATTAAATTCATTAGACACATTAACTAATCAAAAATATATCAAAATTAACATTATTAAAATCATTTATTCTATTTTTATGTTAATTAAATTAATATTATTTTATAATTGAAGAGACTTTTAAGGTAAATATATAAATTATAGCAATTCAAAATAAATTTATATAATGAAACTAATTTCATTTATTTAAAAATAGACATTTAAATTTGTTCATATCTTGATTTTATCCCTATTTGGACACATAAATGTTTTTAAATACAAGATAGTGATATTTTGTAACTATCATTGATTTAAATAATATATAATTTATTTTCATGGAAAATGATGTGACCTTAATTTTACATTTTTTCCACATCTATTTAATTAATTTTTAATGATTTAATATATTATTTTTCACTTTTTCTAAATATTAACACTTTTGTAATTTTATAATTTAATTTATTAATTAATCGAATTTTTTAAATAATATTGTATTTTTAGATATAAAAATAATAGATTTAGTTTAATTTATTAATATAGTCTAATAAATATTTAATTATTTTAGTGATCTTAATCTTATCCATTTAGTAATATGAAATTTTTTATTAACTAACCAAATAATCTTTTTATTTAAATAACATAGTTGTTTATTTAACATTTCATCTTTTAAATATTAAATAATTAAAATAACATAATTTTATTAATCATTTTAATCTAATTATTAAATGCCTTTTAACAATTTATATCATTTTAATATAATTTGACAATTCTTTTTATTTAATAACATTATTACTATGTTTTTATAAATAATCATTGTATTTTTGTTCATTCATTTAATTAATCTAAATTTATATCTAATTCTTACTTAGTTTTAAAACATTAAATTAATTTATTTAATTTTTTCTTAGAAATTAATTAAATTAATATATAATGTTGTAATATAGACTTTAAACTATATGTTTTTAAGTTACATTTTTTATATTGAAATTATTTGTTGGCTTAATAAATTAATTTAATTTTTTTTTGTTTCATTAAATTATTTAAGTTAATTAGTTTCTCAATTATCATTTTTTAGTTAATTATTATTTTAAATTAATTATTTTGTTTATAATTTATTTAAGTTTTAATATATTTTTAATTTTACATTTCTGTTTGTTTTGTAGTGTTGCGGTGGCACTGTTTTTTTTTCAATTTGTCAATTTTTCTTATCTCATTGTGCCACCATTTCCCTGCCTTTATGTTGGCACCATTTCCTCATCATCTCATAGCTACCTCTCACTGTTCCAATTCAGTGCCACCGCTCCTGTGATATTGTTTCCCTTTTGTGCCATAGAAACCAGTTTTTACTGTGGCATCATTCCTCCTACCACACTATGCCACCGTTTCTATTCCTTTCTTGTGTCACCACTTCCTGCCTTAGACACACGGCAGACACCCAAAATGGTGGCGTCGTTTCTTTCACTGATCTTCCTCACGGTGGTACTATTTGGCCGTTAAACTATCTCACAATCGCTTCTTCCTTCTTCCCACCACCACTGATTCCTTCCTGAGTCACCCTAGACCTCTCTTCTCAACAATCATACAATGTATAAAACAATATATTCAAAATTTAATAAATCCAAAAACCAGATTTAACACTTCTCAGTACCAAAAATCTGCAACAAACATCAAAACCCATAGATCTAAATCCAAGCTACCAGATCTGGCTCAACTTCTTGAGGAACTCCAAACAGAAATTGTTTTATGTTGTCTTCTGGGTACCCAAACAGAAACCCAGTTGTGCCTACCGGACCGATGCAAGCCACGCCAAATGAACCACCTTTACATTGCATCACCAGATCTAGAACCACCTCATGGCATTGACAGGTGGAGGGTTCGCAGAGTCCAATGCCTCTATGGAACGAAGTCGGAGTCGTGCGGAGAACTCGCATCACTGCTAGGATTGGGAGAAGGCCAAACTGAGTTGCGTCATTCCGCCAGCTCACGCCGCACCTACAGTGAACCATTGCCTCGATCCCATATCCCTTGTATTGCGGACCTGCTTGTAGTGTGATGGTGAAACCCTTCCCCACTCTACGCGTGGATGAGTATGGTGGAAGGGGAAAGGTTTAAAAAAATTAAATTAAAATAAAATAAAATAAAAATAATATAATTTATGAAAAATAAATAAATCAACTAATAAAAATAATAAAACTAAAATATAAATTAATTAAAATTATAAAATATAATAATAATCTAAACCAATTTAAATTAAATTAACAATAATGTTATTAATAAAATTTAAAACTAATTAACTTAATAAAATATTTTAAAATGAAGATAATTAATAATAACATTTAAACAAAAATAAAGTAAATAAATTTTAATAAACTCATTGATTACAATTTAATGATACAAATTAAATAATTATAATTATAATAAAATTAATAAATAAAATAAAATAATTAATTAATAATAATGTAATTTAATATATATATATATAATTTATATTAACTAATTACTAATAATAATAATTTAATAAAATAATACAAATAAATAATAAATTAAAAACATAATATTTTTTTAATTAATGAATAATGATATTTAATTAGTTTTTCTTCTTGTTTTTAACTATTTTGTTTTATTCTCTATTTAGCTGGTGCATGCGAAGACTCAAAACATGTCCAAGTTCACTCAACCACCTAGAGCGGAGTTATTTATAAGAGCAAGGATAAATCTACATGTGTTGCACCAAAAAAAATATGTGTGTGTGGGCGCACAGTGATGAACCGATCTAATGTCGGTGGAAGGATGTGGTGACGAGCAGCAAATGATAGTTGATATATTAAGGTGAAATAAGAGTGTAGAGGATTCATTCATATTCTATTATTCAATATGACACTCACTGATTTTTTTTTTCAGGGAGAACCAGAGAAAAGAGGATCCTTGGAACAACACCTAAACCACTTCCTGGAGATCTGAGAACTTGCAGTTCAGCACCATAGTATTCTTAGATGAGTTTCATCTTCCATTGTTTTTATTTGAATTTATTTTCTTTGTAATCAAAATTTTTCTATATATATAATCAATATGGATTTAGTTTAAACTTATTATTTGTTTAGGGAATGTAATTTTTCTGGTTAATTAATTATTTATCTTCAATAGTTTCTCTAATCAAAGATGCATATTCAACTAGTGAAGTTGAATCTATTTTTAAATTTTAAATTGTTTTCACGCCTATTGTACTTAATTCTTAAATACCTGATATTTTGGAAAAAAATATCAAGGTTTACATAATTAAGTCTGTAATTCATTCCACTAGATTAAAACGGTGAGATTTATTCTGGGATCTTTAATTCAATACATTTTACAGTTATGGGATTCTAGTAGTGGAGAACTCTGCATTCAATTAGCTGATAGATTAATCTCTTATTGAGGGAGATTAGTTGATCATTTTTGAGTTTGTGATTTCAGTTAAAAATAATTAAATATGTTAATCATTCAAACTGGTAAATTTAGATTCCTTGATCTATCTTTAGATTATAAGTTTATCAATTTTTACTACAGTACCTTAGTTCACTGTTAGTTTCATCATCACCATAGTTAGAAACTTAGTCCTTAGTTAAATTTAGTTACTTACACGATCATTTAAAAAAACACAAAAACATTTAAAATACTTTAAAACGTAAAAAAAGTATAAAAAGTTTATCCCACTGCTGGCAACAGTACGGTGTTTTGAAAACGTTTAAAGACAATTTCTAGTACCACCTTCCCTGTGGGTTCAATTCTAATCTCCACTATATAGTAGTTAGTAGGAAATATAAATTTGATACTTTTACACAATTTAAATTATAGTTTGGAATCAGTTTTTGGCATCATTTCTGGGGAGGGAACGAGCCATTAATTTTATAAAAAAATCTAAAAAAATCACATATAAAAATTTACCCCAAAAAATTGAAAAAAATTTAAAACTGTAAAAAATATCTGCTTGAATTTATCTCTGAATTGCTATTATTTTTTGTACAACTAGGTTACTATTACAATTTTTTGTGCTGAATTTTAGCTTTTATCACATATTTTGTGAACACTAGCTCTAATGCTGATAGATTAGATCCCCTGAACATTAAATTGGATAAAAACCTCATTTCTCTTAAAAATAAAAACAAATCTGAAATAGAGAGTCTTGATAATAGGGTTCTCACAACTAATGAATTCCAAAACGATCATGAACTCTTAGAAAATGAGTGGTCTATAATGAGGGAGTACTAACTCTCTCAAGTGTCAAGTAATCTTTCTTCAATCCGACTTTCACCAAGAGACCAAAACTATGAGTTAAAACTGTCCTACATTTCAATGTTTCCTCTATTTAATGGGCTCTCTAATGATGACTCTCTAGCCTTCATTAGAGACTTCTATAATACTATACAGTAGTTACCTCTTCTATAACTTACTAAAAATGAGTTGAGAATGAGTATCTTTACCTCTTTCCTTAAAGGGAATGCTAGGAACTAGTTTTTAATCTTAGATGAGAATATTTTTGAAAACTGGGATTAGGTGTACAACTCATTCATAATGAAAATTTATCTCCAATGATTAAAATTAGATCTTGAAACAAAGATAACTAGTTTTTATCAATAGGATGGGGAATCCTTTCATAATTCTTGAGGTAGATTCATGGACTTTCTTAGGTAGTGTCCCCATCATCAAATCTCATCCCACCATTTCATGGATACCTTCTATGAAGTTTTTTCCTACTCGGTTAGAACCTAGTTGATCAAGATACTCGGGGTAATTATAATGATAAAACTAATTTATTATTAAGAATAATATTTAATAATCTTTCTTTACATTCCCAACATAAAAAATCAAGAAGAAAAATAGTCAATAGAAATGTTATTGTGAACTCTGGTTCAATGAATGAAACTCAAGAAAAACTTACTAAAATCACCAAAAAAATTCAATCATTAATGAAACTCAATTCAAAAAATAATAATCAATTGGGCTATCAAAACAATAATAAATCTTTAAGGTAACAGTGTTCCTAGTGAGGAATGTTTGGGCATACTGAAAATTTCAATCCAAATTTTGACTTTCCATCACAACAAGAAAACTCATATTTTGTCAATTATTTTCCTAGAATGTATCCTAATGAAGATACATTTTCAAAAAATTACAACCAAGGATATTGGAACCATCCCAATTTGTCCTGGAAAGAACACGGCCTGATTAAACAATCCACTGCCCCTAATTACAAAAATCAACCAAGAAAAAATTTTCAAAACCAATAAAGGGGTTATTCTTCAAACTCTCAAGGTAATAATGATGACCAAATGTCTTCTAAGTTAGATCAAATTTTGAATAAAATTAATTATCAAGAAGAATGATTCATGACTCAATTAAATAAACATAAAAATCAATATGAGTCAAATAAAATGAAAAATGATGCTAGAATGTAGAACATGGAAACTCAATTCCACCAAATATCTAGAGACTTTACTTGTAGGCATAAAGAAATATTTCCTAGAACAACTGAACATAATCCAAGAGATAAATATATGGTTTTTGTCTCTATAAGTGGGCTAAACATTCAGACTTTTTCTGAAAAAGACCTTGAAAATTCCCAAAATGAAAAACTAATTGAATCTGGAAATAAAAAACTACTTTGTACTCAATCAAGAAACCAAGAAAAAACTTTTTTAAATGTAGATATTTTAAAATTTTCACCTGAAACTCATGCTAGAAATTTTTCTAAAAATAAAAATAATAAAGGAAAATGAATAATTTATGGAAGAGGTGAGGGATATGCGTAATGTTCTGAAAAAAAATTCCCACCTATCCCTTTCCCTAAAAAAAAGCAAACCTCAATTTATCACCAAGGTTGAACTTATTCAGTCCCTTGGTCTTCTTACCAAGATCCAAGTGAACATTCCATTCATCATAGATTTTATTTAAAATCCTATATTACATGAAATATCTTAACAAAATTGGTTCAAACAAAAAAAATCATTGAATAATTTTATACCTACAATCACACTAAAGAGGGTTTTGTTGTCCTTCAAAATGAAATCCCATCTAAACTAAAATACCTATGTAGTTGTGTCATCCCTTTTACCTTATTAGATTCATATCATCTCAAATTCCTATGTGACTTAGGAGCTTGTATCCATATTCTCTCATACTCACTGTTCCCGCATTTGAGGTTGGGTGATCTTAAACCCACCATAGTCATACTCCAATTAGCTGACTGTTCTTTTACTCAACCTGTAAGGAGGGTAGATGACCTTCTAGTTGGAGTAGGGAAGTTTTTTTTTCTACAAACTTCTTAGTGTTAGATATGGAGTGTGATTAAGAGGTTACCATCATCTTGGTTAGGCCCTTCTTAGCCACGGGTGGTGCTGTAATTGATGTGTCTAAAGGTCAACATATCTTTATAATTAGAGAACAACAAGAATATTTTAATGCGTTTAAAAATGTCAAAGGACCAACCTTTTCTAAAACTATTCAATGGTGGAGTATATGGAAGATGAAAACTCATCTGGAAGCGTAGAAATATCTGAAAATAAATCCTTTATTGATGAAATTCATTTGGAAGATGAAAATACTGATTTTCATGTCACACAAGATGGAAATTCTTCTCAAACACTAAATTTTGAAAAGTTTCTAGATCTGGACAACATTCTAGTTTCTGTTGTAGGAGAGTCCTATGTTTCTGAACTTATGAGATTTTTGAGTGAATTTGAGGGTGTTTCTGTTAACACCAACACTTCTGATAACTTTTATGATGTTGATGGAGAGATATTGATACAACTTGATGAATCTTCTTTTATAAATCTATTAAATTCAAACCTAGAAAATTTGGATAGTGATTTGTCCACTTTGGATAGCAACACTGTAAATTCCGAATCTAAACTAGAAATTGGAAATATGTCATATATTCATACCCCTTATAATAGATATGTTGAAGATATTGGACCACCTAGGCCCAAGATTATTCCTTCAAGTGAAAAAAAACCCATTCTGTAACTGAAACCACTCCCTACTCATTTGAAATACTCATTTTTAGGAGATAATTCTAGTATGCCTATTATAATTTCTACTAATATTAATGAAAATCAAGAAGAGAGATTATTGAATGCGCTTAAAATTTTTAAATCTTCCATAGGCCAGACCATAGCGGATATAAAGGGTATTAGTCCCTAATTCTTCATGCATAAAATTCCTATGGAGTCAGACCATAATCCTAGGGCAGAGTGTCAATGAAAGTTAAATCCCAAAATGAAAGAAGATGTGAGATATTAATTGATCAAGCTTCTAGATACTGGTATAATCTATCCCATCCTTGATAGCACTTGGGTCAGCCTTGTCCAGGTTGTCCCTAAGAAAGGATGTTTCATTTTTTCCAAAAATGAAAAAAATGAAGAAATCCAAGTTAGGAAAGCCACAAAATGGAGAGTCTGTATAGATTATAGGAAGCTTAATGCACCCACTAGGAAGGACCATTTTCAAATGCCCTTCCTTGATCAAATTCTTGAGAGGCCTATTGGAAATGAATTTTTCTATTTCCTGGATGGTTATTCTAGTTACCTCAATATTCCTGCTGCTCCATAGGATTATGATAAGACTACTTTTACATGCCCCTTTGGGACATTTGCCTACCGCCAGATGCCCTTTCGGTTATGTGGAGCTCTATCTACCTTTCATAGGTGCATTATAGCTATTTTTTGATATGATTGAGAGGATCAATGATGTGTTCATGGATGATTTCTATATTGTGTGTAGTAATTTTGATACATGTATTAGAAATTTGGAGTTAGTTTTGTAGAGATGCATAGAAAACAACCATGTTCTTAAATGGGAAAAGTGTCAATTTATGGTCACTAAAGGTATTGTTCTAGGACATAAATTGTCCAAGAGAGGTTAGGAAGTTGACACTAATAAAATTTAAGTTATTCAAAAACTTCCACCTACTGTAAATGTAAAAGGTGTTAGAAGTTTCTTAACAAATGTCGGTTTCTACAAGAGGTTTATCAAATACTATTCCAAAATAACTAATCCCTTGAGTTCTCTGCTTTTTAAGGATGCACCTTTCAATTTTTATGAAAGCTATTTGAAATATTTTAATCTGATTAAGAAAAAACTCACTACATCACCTATCATCACTTCACCTGATTGGAAACATCCTTTTGAATGAATGTGGTGTTGTCCTAGGACAGAGGAGAGACAAGAAGTTTCATGTGGTTTATTATGCTAGTAAACTTCTAAATGAGGCACAAATGAACTATACCACCACTTAAAAGGAGTTTTTAACTATTATGTTTTTCTCTTGAGAAGTTTAAATAGTGCCTTTTAGGCTCAAAAGTAATCATTTTCACTGAACATTATGCCTTGAAATACTTATTGTCTAATAAAGAAACTAAACCTTGGATGATTAGATGTATTTTACTGCTATAGTAATTTGATTTGGAAATAAGGGATTCGCTGGGAGCTGAAAATTTATTTGATGACCATCTTTCTAGGCTTCCTCATACCCATTATGAAGATCCCAAGGAGATCAAGTCTTACTTTCCTAATGAAAATCTACTCACGGTTGCAATCATGCAGTCTGCATGGTATGAAGATTTTTCCAATTTCTTGGAATCATGAGTATTTCTAAAAAATATGTCCAATAAGAAAAGAAATAAATTCATCTTTGAACTTACATATTAACATTTAGATGCCCCTTTGCTGTTTAGGAGATGTTATGATGATATTCTTAGGAGGTGTGCTCCTAAGGAAGATATTCTTCCTATTCTAGAGTGTCTCACTCCTCACTTTGGGGAGGCCACCATGGTGGTGAAAGGACAGCTCCAAAGGTCCTCCAATCTAGTTTTTATTGGCCTGCACTTTTTAAGGATGCTTGAAGATATGTGGTTGGCTGTGATAGGTGCCAAAGGTTAGGAAATGTGGGTAGGAAGCAAGAGTTTCCCCAAAAATATATTTTAGAAGTAGTGATTTTTTATGTTTGGGGTTTAGATTTCATGGGTCCATTTCCATCATCTCATTGGAATGAGTATATTCTTGTGACTGTAGATTATGCGTCTAAGTGGGTTGAGGTAGTGGCACTGCCCAACAATCAAGCCAACAGTATTATTAGACTTGATAAAAAGAACATCTTTTCAAGATTTGGAGCCTCAAAATCCATTATCACTGATAATATAACACACTTTAAGAACTAAAAGTTAAAGAATTTGATGGAAAAATAGGGATGTGTGATTCATGCTCAAATTTACCCAAGATATGAAGGTAGAACGGTCCTTGTAGTTTAGCTTGGGTTGTCAAATCCTCAGAGACCTAAGAAGTAACCTACA
This sequence comes from Viscum album, assembly GCA_963277665.1. Classification (NCBI taxonomy): domain Eukaryota; kingdom Viridiplantae; phylum Streptophyta; class Magnoliopsida; order Santalales; family Viscaceae; genus Viscum; species Viscum album. The sequence goes on from OY728152.1 coordinate 846,131,230, forward strand.
GACACGTGCATTCTATTTTTTTGTCTAGGAAGTGGCCATCATGGGTTGATTTTATATGGGTTTAAGGTATCAATAACAGATTTAAGTTAATTCAAATTAAGATAACGATTTGATCCTAGGTTATCACCTATGGTGGATTGGATGAATTCCTTTTTTAATGATTTCAATTTCTTATATTTGAGATGAGTTCATTTAAGAAGATTAAACAAAATCATCACTTACTGGTTTAATACCTACACCGTTTAATATTAATCACCTATACACTTCAAGGATCAAAGTATTGAGCACTTTAAGGTAAATGTTTGTATTAGCACTTGAAGTGTGTGGCCTTAAATTAAACAAGGATGAAGGAGTTTAAAGATATTCAAACAAAATTCTCAATTAAAAGAAGTTATTGGAAATTAATAGGGTGAGGAAGAACTTCCAATCCATCCCCTTTATACTCCCTTGTATAAAACCATAAAATATTTAGCCCTCCATTGATTCTATGGTTTCAATGGAAGCGGAAAGTAGACTCATGAGGGAGGAATTGGAGAAGTAAAAAAACAATAAAAAGAAAGCAATCACTCCACCATTGTGTGAAGAATATCACAAGGTATGGTGTGAATAATTTTACACCTAAAGGAAACTATATCAATGTGATAAGAATAAAAATAGAATAAGAGGAAAGGATGTAATTTTATTAAGAACTAACGTGATTCTAACAACTTACATGAGAAAGAAGAATGTTACAAAGCCAAATCGATATAATAACATTACAATGAAAACAAAGCTCCGAGGATTCTCAAATTCTCTACCAACACTTCCTTAAATAGGAAATTTTGAAGCCTTGTGTCAAGACTATAATAGTGGAAGTCACCTCAATTGATGGTGGTGTTCCTTGGTGGGTGGAAAGCTAAGTGAGAGTAGACTTTTCCACCCTTGACCCGAGGTGGCAGCCAGCTTGCTTCCACTGAACAGATGCGCATGGAAGACCTTCTATATGGCTTAATTGGAGTGGTAAATATAATAATAATAATAATATATGTATATCTATTTAATCTATGTAAACTTTCAGCCCAAAATAATATTTTTTTTAGAGATATGATTACATTAGTGGGATGCTTTTATGGTCCTTAAAATCTGGCCCAAAATTTTATCTCCAAATTGGGCCGCCTTAATAACCACCATGAATGCCGAATTAGCACTAGATCCTGAAGAATTATTTGTTCCTATATATGTCTTCTAGAATCCCACAAAATTTGGACTTCATTGGGCCTGTATATTGGGCCCCACATTCTCATCAGTGGGTTGGTGTCCAATCAGCCTTCTCCAGAATTGTTTGCATGAAATCCCATTTTGATGGTCTTCCAATGTGAATCTTCCAACACTACACAAGTATGAATTGTTCCAAATATAATTATAAACCTAAAAATTAAATATTAAAATCAAATCAAGATCATTGGGTACTTTAAATGATGTTAAAAAATGTGCCACATAATAGTGCATTTTAAGAAGGAATTACAATCATAATGTGAAATGATGTTCAAAGTGTAAAATAAACTAAAATAGTGTTTATGAATAATAAAGAACATGAATATTATATATATTAAAAATGAATATTAGTCTCATTTAGTGGCTAATCACACCTCCAACTTGAGTTTTTCTAGTCCTGAGAAAAATATATCTCAACAATATGAAATTAGAATTCTCTTTTCCAAAAACATTTTAATACACAATGATAACCAAAAACCCTAATACCAAAAAATCATGAAACCCATAAAATTATATTAATACATGATATTTTCATAAGAATATCCCAATCCCAAGTGCATTCCTTTGTTCAAATTCATCAACATATTTGATCCAATATCAATTAAGAGTGATGATGTGTTGTGCATCGCATTAGACATGGGGGTTCATCTTTATTCAAGAGGGAAATGATGGAAGATCTAGGTGGAATCACATTTCAATATTATGATGAGTATTAAAAAAAATTATTGTTTTTTTTTTTGTTTTTTTTTTGTTTGCTGCAATTTCTCCATGGTAATTAAAATTGCACTCAAAAGAGTCAACCCTTATAGTGAGACTTTGTCGATGACTCCCAGGCTCAAAGACCTTAGGGCACCAAGTGGATCCCACATACTAGGGAATCATCTCGAGTTAACTCAGTCAAAAACAAATTCAAGTTACTAAAAATAGAGATAAAATTACTAACTCTGGGCCAGACAACTATGGATTCACGATACCCAAGTGTTGAAATCCATGCATTAGGTCACTTCATTGCTCTACGTGAAAATTTATTTATTTTTTATTTTTTTTATTGAATACTCATATTAAAACTAAAATGATCAACAAACCTATGCTATTTATTTGGGGGACCCCATGAACTCAAACTAATACCCCACTATCCAATGGATGTGGGTTGTGATTTTTTTTATTTGGATGAAAATATAAACTATGAAATATCACTTTAGACAACCACACTTTACAAAATGTATGCTCTTGAAATTATACATGGATTAAAATAAAAATCAAGGCATTCTAAATTATTTGAAATTTAGATTTAAAGTGTAAAATGTCTGCTATAATGTTCAAGGTTAAATAAATTTTTCCTTCCATTAAGGCACAATTTTTTTTTAAAATCATTCATTTTTTTGACACAAAAGCAATTTTATTTTATCTCCCACCTAACTGAAAATAACATTGTCCATAGTGTTTAAAGAAAACACAATTTAGAAGGGGGTAGAGGAAGATAACAGGAGTTCAAAAAGGAAATTGAAAACAAGGTTCATGGAATTAAGTCACTTGGTGGTTGAAGTTGAAATTCTTGTTGCTCCCTTTTAATCCCTTGATCTCGATGTCACTCTGAGAATTGCCTTTTGGAAAAAAAGGAAAAAAACAAATAAAAAAACTATATATATATATATATTTATATAATAAAGAAAGTAAAATATAAGTATATATATAAAAATTATAGAATAAGGAAGCACAATAAGTTCTAGGTCTGTGGTAAGCGCGCGCCCCTGTCTCCCTTCAGTCCCGGGTTCGAGTCCCTGCGGCTTCGCCGGTTGTAACGAGGTTTGCCCCATGACCTACGATGTGGAATTTTATTTTTATTTTCTTTTATTTTTATTTTAACCTAAAAACACATAAAAATAAAATGAACTGATGATACATTGTCTTATTTTTAAATTTCTAGGTAAGGTATTACTCAAGGATCGCACCACGTGAAATGGATGAATATGGTGCTCTCCTTTCGTACCCATCCATACTCATAATAGAAGAATGGGTCAATAGTATTTTTTTATTTTTAAATATCAAAATGATTCATTAATCCTATTTAAAATATAAACTTGATTAAAACAACATAATGATTGGAAACTTGAAAACCATGGGTTGCCTCCCATGCATCGCTTTTTTTAACGTCCCTAGCTCGACTTGAATCCCCCAACTTACCCAATAACAACATTAAACATTTTAAGGACCACATGTTTAACCAATTATACTAGGTTGATATTGATTCTATGTTTATAATTTGTTTCATTCACAAACTTATGTCCTAAAATGAGTGGGTAAATCCAAGGAATATCTGAAATGATGGATCCCATTTCCGCTGCAGTCTTTCATAATACATCAATGATCATTCCAACTTTTTTGGTTTCAATAGAATATATAATTCCAACTAAAAGGTCATCATTATACCCTATGATAGGATACATGAGTGGGGAAGGAAGGAAAATAATTTTTATCTCGATTTGGATAGGACATTCAAACATAGATCGAGATTTTGAATCCAACTGAGTTTCATTTTCTAAATTTCTCAACAAAAATGGATCCTTTTTAATGGAATATTCAACCACCAAATGGGATATAATAGTTTCAGTAATGGGTATGGACTCGAAGATCATTATTTCCCCCAATGGTGCAGTGATTTTTAGTTCTGAAAAATTATTAATGGAGCAATATTCAGGACACTCAATCCATGATATCAAACTTCCCACTTGTGAATATAAAAAATAAGTTTCCTCTTCATTTAAACACCAATAAACTATTAATTAATGTTCTTCAGGTATCATATTTTCAAAGGAAATTTCTTTAGATTTTTCATTAGATGTATGTGTGTAACATGATTCCTCTATGAATGATGAGGAATGGATAACCTGACTGGGAATGGGTTCCATAACCGTTTCAATGCTTTGTAGTTCTACTCTCAATGATGAAACTTCAGAAGAAATTCTATCCATTTTTTGACACAATTTCTCAACTAATTGATGTTAATAAATATGGGAAAGGGGCTGAGATATATGGTTTATTCCAAGAGGATAGTTAAGTTGTTGGAATTCCACAAGAGGATGTTCAGATTGGACTTGTTGGGATTGGAACTCAAAATAGTTTGGAATGTTATGTGGAGAATAAGTGTTAAAAAATTTGTTGCTCGATGGGCTGTTGATTATCCCACCACTAAAAACTATGATGTTTATTGTACATCACACTTGGTGTGGAGTGATCAAAGTAAGGAGAGGTTCCTTATGTTTGGATTTTTTTAAAAAGGGTTTTCTATATGAATGAAATTTGGGATCCGATTAGATAAGTGGAGTGAGAAAAGGAATCCAGTGTCTAAGATAACTTACTTAGGTCCCTGGAAACGATGCCCAAATTTGATTCATGCTCAAATTTACCCAACATATGAAGGTAGAACGGCCCTTTTAGTTTATCTTGGGTTGTCGAATCCTCAGAGACCTAAGAATTAACCTATAGACAAATACATTTTATGGATTTTTTTGGATATGAAGTGGACAACATGGGTTTATGTTAGATGGGTTTAAGTTATCACTAAAAGTTTTAATTAAATTCAAATTAATATAACGAGTAGATCATAGTTTATCGCTTGGGGTGGATTGGAGGAATTCTTTTTTTAATAATTTCAATTTCTTATATTTGAGATGAGTTCATTTAAGCAGATCAAACAATATCATCACTGACTGGTTTAATACATACACCCTTTAATACTATTCACCTATACACTTGAAGGATCAAAGTTATAAGAACTTCAAGGTAAATGTTTGTATTAGCACTTGAAGTGTGTGGCCTTAAATTCAACAAGGATGAAGGAGTTTAATGATATTCAAAAAAAATCTCAATTAAAAGAAGTGATTATAAATTAATGGATTGAGAAATAACATCCAATCCAGACCTTTTCTAATCCTTTGGAAAAACCCATAAAAGTTTTATCCCTCCATTGATTCTATGGTTTCAATGGAATCGGAAATTAGACTCATGAGGGAGGAATTGGAGAAGTAAAAAAACAATGAAAAAAAAGCAATCACTCCACCATTGTGTGAAGAATATCACAAGGTATGGTGTGAATAAATTCACACCTTAAGGCATTGATATCAAAGTGATAATAAGAAAAATATAATAAGAGGAAAGAATGAAATTTTATTAATAACTAAGGTGATTTGAACAACATACATGAGAAAGAAGAACATTACAAAGCCAAACCGACATAATAACATTACAAAGAAAACAAAGCTCCAAGGATTCTAAACTCTTGTACCACCAATACCTTAAATAGAAAATTTTGAAGCCTTGGGTCGAGCCTACAATAGTGGAAGTCTCCTCAATTAATGGTGGTGTGCCTAGGTGGGTGGAAAGTTAAGAGAGAGTAGACTTTTCCACCCTGGACCCGAGGTGGCAGCCAGATTTCTTCGACCGAACAGATGCGCCTGTAAGACCTTATATATGGCCTAATTGGAGTGGTCCATAGAAGAAAATTATGATTCTCTAGATGTTCCCTATCTCTCAGTAAAATTTAATCCCAAAAGAATATTTTTTTTCCGAGATATGATTACATTAGTGGGATGAATTTATGGGCCTCGGAATCTAGCCGGAAATTTTGTCTCCAAATTCGGCCGCCTTAATAACCACAATGAAGGCCTAATTAGAACTTTATCATGAATAATGATTTATTCCTATATATTTATTCTAGAATCCCATGAAATTTGGGCATAATTGGGCCTGTATATTGGGCCCCACATTCTCATCAGTGGGCTGGTGTCCAATCGTCCTTCTCCTGAATTGTTTGCATGACATCCCATTTTGATGGTCTTCCAATATGAATCATCCAACACTCCAAAAGAATGAATTGTTCCCAATAAAATTATTGTTGGTCGGATTGGATACTCAAGAGGGGGGTGAATTGAGTTCCAATTAAAATTTCTGTTAAAATATTGTCTATTTAAAATTCTCCGATTTATAAAATAAGTTAAACTGTAGTGAATTTATACAGATTTTAAATGTTCACTTAGCTTCTCAAAGATTTATTAGGTCTCAGTTAATTTAACCACAATATCAAACTAACTTTTGAAACTAACCTACTGATTTACAATAAGTGTAAACACTTTCTAATTTAACTATCAAAGTAGCTTTAAAATAGTTTTGTATTTCAAAGTAATAGCTGTGGAATAAATATGATATATATAGTATAATTTGAACTTAAACTAAAGATGCACAACAGATATAACAAGAGGTTCATTCTCAAGCTAAGACTTAGTCCTCTAAAATTTATATAAATTTTATCCACACCCTGGATCAGGGTTAACAACAGTTTACAAAACTGTCCAGGCCACACAGGGACCTCTATCACTGTTCTACATGGGAAAAAAACAAAGACCAGGCCACACAAGGACCTCTTCCATAGTTGACGTGGGTAAACAAGAGTTAAAAGTTTTTTAGTGAGGATTTGATATCCTCTAGTTCAGTACAGGAGACAGTGTGTGTATAATATATACAGAGTACACCACACTTCTCAAAAGTTAATAAATAAATCACTTATTGAGAACAGATAAGAGTTTAGAAAGCTCTAGTGATTATCAATGTAGCTATGGACTTGTTGGATTCAGCAGGAATGCTTCTGAGTATTTCTCTGGTTTTTCTGTTGAAAAATAGAGTGTCGTAGTTAACCTTGTGTTCTTCAGGAGTGAGAATGATCTCTTGATTCCTCGTGTGTTCTTTAGAGGTGTTGGATTTCATTCACGAGAGTTCTTTGAATGTCTTGAAATTTCTTTCTTGTTCAGGATTGTTCTTCTTCTTCAGCACAATTCTCTCGTGTGTATGTAAGTTCTTCTTGTTGTATCATCACACTTTTCTCGCTTCACTGCTTGCTTCTATTACAGATTCTTTTGTGTACTGCATCTCAATATTCCTTATATTCCTCAAGTTATGGCAGTAAGAATGATTCCCTTTTCATAGATACGAGATACGGTTTCCTGACATGCCAACAACTATCATTAAATAACATTAATTGCATTAAAAACATCAAATATGACTGTTAGCATTATTTAAATAATATTGACAAAATTTAAGAAATGGTGTCACAGTGATTATGTAAACGGTGTCTTCTTCACGGTATAGTCTTCACGGTATGTGGTCATGGTATGTCCATGTCACAGTGTCTGGATCACGGTGTTGAGGTCACGGTGTCTGGGTCACGGTGCCTGGGTCACGGTGAGTCCTTCACGGTGTCTGGTTCACGGTGTCTGGGTCACGGTGAGTCCTTCACGGTGTCTGGTTCACGATGTCTGGGTCACGGTGTCTTGTTCACGGTGTCTGGGTCACGGTGAGTCCTTCACGGTGTCTGGTTCACGGTGTCTGGGTCACAGTGTCTGGTTCATGGTGTCTGGGTCACGTTGAGTCCTTCACAGTTTCTGGTTCACGGTGTCTGGGTCACAGTGTTTGGTTCACGGTGTCTGGGTCACGGTGAGTCCTTCACGGTGTGTCCATACTGAGACAAATATCTGTATTTGGACTTAGACAGTAATATGAAGAATATGGATTAAGTTTAATCGTTAGAGAGTTAAAGATCTTGAATGATAAATATAAAGGATTGATAATACATGTGAGATTTGTGATCATGCATAAGACTTGTAAATAATAAAGAGAGTAATTAACATCTATAAGATTTGTTATCATTAAAACATGATCTGTAGTTATTATTGAGATTGAAGAGCATTAGCAAGATGTGAAATGAAGATTGAGATTAATTAACAGTAATAGGATTTGTGATCATTAAGACATGATTAACACATGAGGAGTCCAACAATCTCCCCCTTTTTGATGATCACAAATCATATATAGTCAAAATATAAATGAAATGTAACATTAAAGAAACTAGCATATTAGAATAGAAAAAATCATTATAGTACTGACACTTGTAGTTTTTCTCCCCCTCTTATACTTGTGGTTTTCTACCCCTTTTGGGATTATCAAAAAGTAGAGAAAATGAAATGAAACAGTGCAGTCTTCATTAAAAAGAATGTTCAGAATAGATCATAGAAGAGAAATAAAAATAGGAAACAAGAAATGACATCCCATCAAAAAGAAAACAGTCCCTGGACTCTTCAGGGATCCATCTTTTCCTTGCCTTTATCAGTAGCAAGAGCTGGTGCTGAAGTAGAATAAGGCATAGATGTGGTAGAAAAAGAGGGTAAGGGTAGACCTTGAAAAACAGATGGAGCCAAAGTGGGAGCAGTATAAGATCTAGGTTGTGGTTGGTCTAGAATGACTGGCCAAATCTGAGAAAGAGCTTGGCTAACTGTCATGGCAGTTGAGGCTAAGGTAGGTAGACCAGGTCTAAGGGGTGCAGCAGCTAGAGCAACTATAGCAGTACTCAGCACATGAAGATACGGCTTCAAAAGATTGATGAAATCGGTAATGATTTCACCACCATATTGCATAGAATTTTCAAACTCATCCTTATTCTCCATAAATCTGTCCAACAATCTGGTGAACTCTGTAAGCTTATGAACTTAAGCTTTAAATGCTTGAGTCACCGGAGGGATTCTCAAATTTTCCACAAGATATCTAAAGTGATCTGTCATATCACTTTTAGAGAAAATCTGGGAGAGATACAAATCTATTTTCTTGGTGATCTCTTGTTGAGCATCATTGGCTATCTTAGAATGAATCCTAACCAAGTCCAATGCTCTATCACTGTTCTTAACCACTTCTGACAAAGAAGATAGATCCAAGCCACTGAAGGCACTCTGAAGTTCTTCCTTGATTATGGATCTCAGTAGATAATCATCCAAAGAAGGTGTGGAGATCTGATCAGAAGAAGGAGAAGCCTTGACAGCTTCGGTTAGAACTTTGAGCTGTTTCAGAACTTTTTGTAGGCATCCAATGTATTCATCTATAAGCTTATTCATATTTTCTACAAGCTCCCTCATGCATTCCATCATTTTTGTGTGTCTTTTTCCAATCTTCTCATCAAAATAAAGTAGATATGGATGAACTTGAGACACAATATCCCTTCAAAGGATGGAATCAGATGTCCTAGGAGAAGTAGAAACTAGTTCAGGGGCAGAAACAGGAGCAGGAAATGATCTCAAAGACAACTCATTCTGCAAATTTTCTACCATATTTTTCAGGTTTGCAACATCATCACTCAGCAGCTTATTTTCTACTCTGACTTGTTGAATTTCTCGAATCATCCTTGGTTGAATATGAAAGATAATATTTTCCAAGAGAATTGATGCATCTTCTTGACTTAACTGAGTCACTGGTCGAGGTTGAGTGGATAGGATCTTCTCAACTCCAGCTAATAGAGTATCTCCAAAAACATTCAAATCATCTTTAGTCACAAAGGAGTGATGATCGGGTAACGGTGCAGGTAAAGGTAGTGGTTCAGATTCTGGTTGAGGTTCAAAGTCATCTTTAGACTCAGATTCTGATTCTGATTGAGGATGGGGCTCTAGTTCTAGTTCTGGATGAGCTATAGACTTCAGTTGAAACAGAGAAGAAAGATCCATTCCAGTTTTAGTCACTTTTTATGACTCATTTACATTATAAAAGCTTGGGAATTCATACCGAGTGTACACAGAGTATGAGACAAAAGGTTGAGAAGCTTCAGCAGATCCAACATTTATAATCTCAAGGTTTTGAGGTTCTTCCCCCTCAAATTGTGCTTCCCTTTCAGATTCTTGAGGCTCAGGAACATGGTCAAGATCCATAGGATCATATTTAATCTCTTCAGCAAACTCTTGCCTTGCCAGCTGAAAGGAAATTTCCATCCTCTCTTCAGTAGAAGGAATTATCTCAGGAACCGATTGTTCCACTGGTTGAGCTTCCAGACTTGCTTCTTTCTCAATAGAATGATCCTCTTCAACAGGATCTTCCTCTAAGGTTGATTGTTGTTCTGAATCAAGAAAAACCAATCTTCTAGTAGCATTAGGACGAGCTTCTGGATTGATATCCGCACTAGAAGCAGGAGCTTCCTCTTCTCTCAAACTAATAGAAACTTCCTCTCCTTGAGGTATTTCAGCAGGGATAACAGCAGGGACAACAGTCCTTTCTTTTTCAACAGGAGTTGTTTACATTGGAGGTCTTACATCTTCTTATCTAGGAGATACTTCAGTTGTTACTCCCTCTTCTTCTTCTTATCAATACTCACCCACTTCATCTAGTTCCAAACCAGGATTAGATAGATTTTTAGGTCTTCTTGGATAGTCAACAAGATTAAACTTTTTATACAATTGATCATTATCCTCAACCCACTGCTTCTTCCAGGGGTTCCAGCTAATCTTCATCCCTCTGATGATAGGCATGGATAGGAAAAAATCAAAGTCCTATAACTTTTCTTCATTCGGTCCAACCATCCCTTTGGAAACTAACATAGCTGAAATCATCCTTGAGTAAAACAAGGAGGTGGATTTGGAAGTGAATTTAATCAGCTCACATATATGGTTAATAACATACTTTCATAGGATGATCTTATGGCCATTCTTCAACAGGTGAATCAGGAACACATCCTGATACTTCATCACAGAAAAATCTCCTTTTCTCGGACTAATCCAATTTTGAACAAACTTGAACAGTAGTCTTGTCTCCCCATCTAACTCAGCAGCTATGGCCCTTCGCTTGGTGCTATTTCCAGTCAGGATTTCCAAATCATTCTCCAGGTCAAAGATGTCAGTTGTTGGAGGAGGGCCTCTCTGGTAATCCTCACAAACTCCTTCATGTGGAATCCCTAGGCATGCAGCCCACAGCCTCGAAGAGAAAGAGAACTTTTGTCTATTTATTCAGCTGGTTACCATAAAGAATTCTCCAAAATCAAAGGAAAACTTCACATATTGGTAGAATTGGGATACCAATATCAGGTAAATCGGTCTATTTTTTCTAGAGAACCATTCAAGCCATCCTTGTTCTCTTAAAACATTCAAAACTAAAGACTTTATAGACAGAAACAATTTAGGGAAAACTTATTTTTCAGGTACAACAGTACGGATTACCAGGTTTGGGTTTAGAGGTCCTTCGGGAGCTATCCTCAGTATCCTCTTTTGTTTCTTAGAGTGACGCTTCTCAGACGAAGGTGAAGATGGACGCTTCATCCTTGGCATCCACTGAAGGTTCGGGCGAGAGGGAAGAGAAGGTTCAGGAGAGATTTCAGGTAAGGAATCGAATGAAACCCTTAAGTTTTATCATTTGGGAATGTCAAACGTCATAAAAACAAAAACGCGGGAAATCAAATAGTGGTGAAATAAAAATTACCACGATACGAGTTAAAATAAGAATAAAAATAATCTTCACGGTGAGACCATGAGTAGTCATTATAGTGTGATGAAAACTAGTCATCACGGTGAGATAGTTGATAGTCATCACGGTGAGACAGTGAGTATTCTGTGTAGTCACGGTGAGACAGTGAGTTAACAGATCGTGAGCATAAGGTCTTGACGGTGAGACCGTGAGCATAAAACAGTAACTTAGAAACAGTGACCATGAAACCGTAAAGTAAAATACTGTAAAGTATTAAACATTAAGATCAGTAAGATGTCTATTTATGATTAATCATACCAAGATCATGTATGATGTAGTCTAATATTTCAGAATTTAATGGTTTAGTGAATATATCAGCAAGTTAATATTCAGTACCAATGAATTCCAAAGTGGTATCACCTTTTTGATAATGATCCCTCAAAAAGTGATGTCTTACATCAATATGTTTTGTCCTAGAATGAGAAACAGGATTCTTAGAAATATTAATAGCACTTGTGTTGTCACAGTTTATTGGAACATGTCTGAATTGATATCCATAGTCTAGTAATGTGTTTTTCATCCACAAAATTTGTGCACAACAACTTCCAGCAGCTATGTATTCAGCTTCTGCAGTAGATAATGCAACATAATTTTGTTTCTTACTACACCATGATACTAGTGACTTTCCTAAAAGGTGACATGTTCCAGAGGTGCTTTTTCTATCTAACTTACATCCAGCAAAATCAGCATCAGAATAACTAACTAATTCAAATGATTGTTCTTTGGGATAGAACAATCCTTTATTTGGAGTATTCTTGAGGTATTTTAAAATTCTATTTACATCATTTAAATGTGACTCTTTAGGGTTTTCTTGAAAATGAGCACACATACACACACTAAACATAATATCAGGATGACTAGAAGTCAGGTATAGTATACTTCCAATCATTCCTCTATAAGTTGTTTGATCAATAGATTTACCATCTTCATCAAGATCCATCTTACAGGTGGTACTCATGGGAGTGTCACTACTTTTTGTGCTATCCAATCTAAAACATTTTAAAAGATCTCTAGTATATTTACTTTGAGTTAAAATAATTCCATCATCATTTTGAAAGATTTGAAATCCAAGAAAGAATTTAAGTTCACTCATTAAACTCATTTCAAATTCATTTTGCATCATTTTAGAAAAGTCAGTACATAATTTAGTTTTTGAAGATCCAAAAATAATATCATCTACATAAATTTGTACAACTAAAAATTCTTTAGAAAATCATTTTATAAACAGAGTAGGATCAGCTATTCCTTTTGTAAAACATTTAGAAATTAGAAAAGTACTTAATCTATCATACCAAGCTCTTGGAGCTTGCTTTAAACCATATAAAGCTTTTGATAATTTGAAAATATGATTTGGAAAATGAGGGTTTGAAAATCTAGGTGGTTGTTCAACAAAAACATCCTCAGCAATATATCCATTCAAGAATTCACTCTTGACATCCATTTGATATAGTTTGAAATTTAGATGTGCAGCATAATCAAGTAAAATCCTAATAGCTTCTAATTTGGATACTGGAGAAAAAGTCTCCTCATAGTCAATACCTTCTTCTTGACTATAGCCTTGTGCAACTATCCTAGCTTTATTTCTAACTATGTTTCCAGATTCATCTACTTTATTTCTAAACACCCATTTAGTGCCTATTGTGAAAGTGTCCTTAGGTATTTCAACTAGATTCCAAACTTTATTTCTTTCAAATTGATTGAGTTCTTATTGCATAACAATTACCCAAAATTCATCATTAATAGCATCATCAATGTTTTTAGGTTCAAGCTGTGACAAGAAGGCTTGATGTTCAACCTGATTTCTAAGAGAAGCTCTAGTCTGTGTCCCTCTATCAAGATTTCCTACAAAATCATCTAAAGGATGATTCTTTATAATTCTAGTTGATCTAGTAATGGTAGGGCTATAAACATCAGGTTCTTCTCTAGGTTCGGGTTCATTAGGAGCAGATTCTGGAATAAGTCCAGAACTGGTTGTCTTTATAGCAGGTTCATTGATTTTATCATTAAGGTCTAGAACAAATAAATCTTCTTCAAGATTTTCAAGAGAGTTTTTAGGCTCATGTGGATCAGTTTCATCAAAATTGATGTGAACAGATTCTTCCACACACTTGGTTCTTTTTTTGAAAACTCTATAAGCCTTTCTGGTTAAAGAATATCCTAAAAATATTCCTTCATCAATTTTAGAAGCAAACTTATCAAGATTATCTTTTTTATTAAGAATAAAGACTTTGCAGCCAAAGACTGTAAAGTAACTAACTTTAGGTTTTCTATTGTTCCATAACTCATATGGTATCTTCTTAATAATAGGTCTAATTAATACTCTATTAATAATATAACAAGTTGTATTCACAACTTCATCCCAAAAGTAAATAGGCAGGTCATATTCATTAAGCATAGTTCTAGCAATTTCTTGAAGGGTTCTATTTCTTCTTTCTACTACACCATTTTGCTGAGGTGTCCTAGGAGCAGAAAAGTTATGACTATAGCCATTGTGTGAGAAATAGGATTCAAATTCATGATTTTCAAACTCACGGCCATGATCACTTCTTAGAGTTTTAATCTTAAGTCCACTAATATTTTCTACAGACTTGGAGTATTTAACGAAGTAAGAACAAGATTCACTTTGGTGAGCTAAGAAGTATACCCAAGTATATCTAGAAAAGTCATCTACTAGGACATAGACATAGTTCTTCCCATTTAAGCTATAAAATCTAGATGGTCCAAATAAATCCATGTGAACCAACTCGAGAGGTTCAGAAGTTGAAACTTCTTTCTTTGATTTAAAAGAAACTTTATGTTGCTTTCCCTTTTGACAGGGATTACAAACTTTGTCATTTGGAAACTCAAGTTTTGGTAGGTCTCTAACTAAGTTATTCCTAGTTAGTTTTTTAAGTGAGTGTATATTGAAGTGTCCTAATATTCTATTCCATAACCAAGACTCTTTATGAAAAGCATTTAAACAGGTAACATTTTTCTTGGCTAAGGAATTTAAATCAACAGCATAAACATTTTCATTTCTTAAAGTAGAAAAGACTAAAACATTTTTAGAATTAAAAACATTACAAGAATCATTTTCAAATTTGACATTAAAACCATCATCACATAATTGAGAAATACTTAACAGATTATATTTAAGTCCATCAACGAATAAAACTTTGGAAATTAAAACTGAATCAGTGTTACCAATTTGGCCTAGGCCGATGATCTTTACTTTAGAATTATCACCAAAGGTGACATAACCTCCATCAACCTTTATTAAACTTTTGAAACACGAGTAATCCCCAGACATATGTCTTGAACATCCACTGTCCAAATACCATGTCTTCTTGTGGGAACTCTTCAAGCAGGTTTCCTACAAAACAGATTTAGATATGAAATGATTTTGGTACCCAGATCTTCTTGGGTCCAGATAGGTTAGCAATCAAAGCTTTTGGTACCCAAATTTGTCTTATGGGTCTCATATAATTTACAGAATCAAATGATTTTGAAAGATAAACTCTATTTGATTTATAACTATGTGAATAACTAGTTGAAGCATATAAATATCCAGAACTAGAACTAGCAGTATTCTGTACAGATTTAGGAATAAATCTATTATTGGTAATCTGTCTCTCTCCTAGTTTATAGCCTATTCCAGTAGTGTATTTTGGCACAACTTTCTTTCCTAGCATTTGAGTTAGTGTATCCTTTCCATTTGTGAACTTCTCTAAGTCTTTTCAAAGTTGCTCATTTGACATTTTCAGTTCAGTGTTCTCCTTTAACAGTTGAGCATTTTTCTCTTTTTCAATAGTAAGTTCGGTTTTAACAGTAGTAGTGAGAGCATGCTGTTTATTTAATGATTTGTATTTATCCTTAAGTTCATTGCATGTCTCTTCCAGCATATTACAGTATTCAAATAATTCCTCACTAGTCATGTTTTCAGAATCCGAATCAGATTCTGCATCATCTCCAGAATAATAAGAATTTAAAACAGGAGTATTTGAGATTACCTCAGATGTGTTTGTCATGAAACACAAGTTGGCACGATTCTTTTCAGAATCAGACATTTCATATTCACTTGTTCTATCTTCTGAAGCACTCCACGTTGCTTTCATTTCTTTCTTGTACTTACTGTCCATGTAATCATATTTATTCTTGAATTTTAACTTTGGGAAGTCTGCTTTAATGTGTCCTTTTCTTTTGCACTCATAGAAAACAACTTCATCACTTTTATCTGGCTTTTCTAGTCCTTCTTCCAATGTCCCTTATTGTCATATATTCCTTTGTAATTTGATTTTCTGAAAAATTTCTTCTTCCTATAAAATTTCTTAAACCGTCTGGATATATGATCCATTTCATCATCACTATCACAGTCTGAATTTTCACTTGTTGAACTGTCATTTTGTATTTGAGCTTTATTTTTGTCCTTACTCTTTGAAGCAGTAGTCTTGAAAGCCACAGATTTTCTCTTAGGTTCATCATCTTCCTCTTTATTCACCTTGAGTTCTTCCTCATACATCATAAGTTTGCCAATGAGTTCCTTGACAGGTAGAGCAGCAACATCACATGACTCTCTAATTGAAATAGATGTGCCTCTCCATCGGTCTGGTAAACATCTCAAGATTCTCATAATTTGTTCCTTTGCTGGAACAGCCTTTCCGAGTGAATTCATTGTATTGACTATCTCATTAAACCTGAGATACATATCAGAAATAGGATCATCAGTCTTCATTTTAAAATTATCATATTTAATAGTATAAGTATTTAATCTCATTTCTTTAACATTGGTTGTTCCTTCATGAGAAACACCCAAAGTATCCCAAATTCCAAAATCAGTTTTACAAGCAGAAATTCTATTAAACTCTTCATCTCCTAAAGCACAGTACAGGGAATTCATGGCTTTACAATTATTATTGTAGGAAGTCTTTGTAGGTTCATCCCAAGTTATTCTTTCAGTTTCTGGAATTTTATATTGTGACTCTATAGCAGTCCAGATATCAAAACCCATGCTTTCTAAATGAATTTTCATTTTAAATTTCTGCTGAGCATAGTTTACACCATTAAAGAAAGGTGGCCTGTTAGTAGCAGCACCCTCAAGTCTATTATCCATAACTAGATTTAAGAAAGATAATTTAAAGAGATAAAATTTAGAACTAATAGAAATTTAAGATCTTTAAAGATGCAACTAAAATCACAGCTGAAAAACAGAGTATTTCAAAAATCCTTAAATAAAAACAAATCCTTTGATACCAAATGTTGGTCGGAGTGGATACTCAAGAGGGGGGTGAATTGAGTTCCAATTAAAATTTCTGTTAAAATATTGTCTATTTAAAATCCCCTGATTTATAAAATAAGTTAAACTGTAGTGAATTTATACAGATTGTAAATGTTCACTTAGCTTCTCAAAGATTGATTAGGTCTCAGTTAATTTAACCACAAGATCAAACTAACTTTTGAAACTAACCTACTGATTTTCAATAAGTGTAAACACTTGCTAATTTAACTATCAAAGTAGCTTTAAAATAGTTTTGTATTTCAAAGTAATAGTAGCGGAATAAATAAGATCTATATAGTATAATTTTAACTTAAACTAAAGATGCACAGTAGATATAACAAGAGGTTCAGTCTCAAGCCGAGACTTAGTCCTCTCAAATTTATATAAATTTGATCCACACCCTGGATCGGGGTTAACAACAGTTTACAAAACTGTCCAGGCCACGTAGGGACCTCTACCACTGTTCTACGTGAGAAACAAAACAAAGACCAGGCCACACAAGGACTTCTTCCACATTTGACGTGGGTAAACAAGAGTTAAGAGTTTTGGAGTGAGGATTTGATATCCTCCAGTTCAGTACAGGAGACAGTGTGTGTATAAGATATATAGAGTACACCACAATGCTCGAAAGTTAATAAATAAATCACTTAGAAAGAACAGATAATAGTTTAGAAACCTCTAGTGATTATCAATGAAGCTCTGTACTCGTTGGATTCAGCAGGAATGCTTCTGAGTCTTTCTCTGGTTTTTCTATTGAAAAACAGAGTGTCTTAGTTAAGCTTGTGTTTTTCAGGAGTGATAATGATCTCTTGATTCGTCATGTGTTCTTCAGAGTTGTTGGATTTCATTCACGAGAGTTCTTTGAAAGTATTGCAATCTCCTTCTTTTTCAGGATTGTTCTTCTTCTTCATCACAGTGCTCTCAGGTGTATGCAAGGTCTTCTTGTTGTATCGTCACACTTTTCTCGCTTCACTGATTTCTTCTCTTACAGATTATTTTGTGTATTGCATCTCAATCTTCTTTATATTTCTCAAGTTCTGGCAGTATGAATGATTCCCTTTTCATAGGTATGAGATACGGTTTCCTGACATGCCAACAACTATCATTAAATAACATTAATTGCATTAAAAACATCAAATATGACCATTAGCATTATTTAAATAATATTGACAAAAGGATAAGAAATGGTGTCACTGTGATTATGTAAATGGTGTCTTATTCACGGTATAGTCTTCACAGTATGTGGTCATGGTATGTCCATGTCACAGTGTCTGGCTCATGGTGTCGAGGTCACGGTGTCTGGGTCACGGTGTCTGGGTAACGGTGAGTCCTTCACGGTGTCTGGTTCACGGTGTCTGGGTCACGGTGAGTCCTTCACGGTGTCTGGTTCACAGTGTTTGGGTCATGGTGTCTGGTTCACGGTGTCTGGGTCACGGTGAGTCCTTCACGGTGTCTGGTTCACGGTGTCTAGGTCACGGTGTATGGTTCACGGTGTCTGGGTCACGGTGAGTCCTTCACGGTGTCTGGTTCACGGTGTCTGGGTCACGGTCTCTGGTTCACGGTGTCTGGGTCACGGTGAGTCCTTCACAGTGTGTCCATACTTAGACAAATATCTGTATTTGGACTTAGACAGTAATATGCAGAATATGGATTAAGTTTAATCATTAGAGAGTAAAAGAGCTTGAATCATAAATATAAAGGCTTGATAATATATGGGAGATTTGTGATCATGCATAAGACTTGTAAATAATAAAGAGAGTAATTAACATCCATAATATTTGATATCATTAAAACATGATGTGTAGTTATTATTGAGATTGAAGAGCATTTGCAAGATGTGCAATGAAGATTGAGATTAATTAACAGTAATAGGATTTGTGATCATTAAAACATGATTAACACATGATGAGTCCAACAATTATAAACCTGAAAATTAAATATTAAAATAAAATCAAGATCATTGGGTACAATAAATGATGTTCAAAAACGTACCACATAATAGTGCATTTTAAGAAGTAATTACAATCATAATGTGAAATGATGTTCCAAGTGTAAAATGCACTAAAATGGTGTTTATGAATAATAAATCACATGAATATTATATATATTAACAATGAATATTAGCCTCATTTAGTGGAAAATCAATGTGTTCATAAAACTATTACTCCTTATCATCCATAATCCAGTGGATAGGTGGAAATCCCAAATAGGAAACTAAAATAAATTCTTGAGAAAATTGTTTCAAGCTTTAGAAAGGACTGGTCTATTAAACTGGATGAATCTATATGGGAATATAGAAAATATTTCAAGACCCAAATAGGTAGGTCTCCTTATATGTTTTTTTAGAAAATGTTGTCATTTGCCTATGGAGTTTCAAAACAAGTCATATTGGGCAGTTAAGGCCTTAAATTTTGATTTTAAGAGTGTTGGTGAGAGAATATTACTTGAGAAGAGTGAGTTTGATGAGATTATGAGAGAGAGTTATGATAATTCAAGAATATAAAAAGAGAGGACTAAAATATTTCATGATTCTGTCATTCAATCCAATGAATTTAAACCTCGATAGAATATCCTTCTCTTTAATTCTTGACTCAAACTCTTTCCTAGAAAACTTAAGTCCAAATGGTCTGGACCTTTCAAAATTGTTAGAGTGTTAATGAATAGAGCAATAGAGATAGTTGGTGAGGAGAAAAACCCCATGTTGGTTAATGGGAAGAGAGTCTAACTGTATTTTGAAGGATAGCCAAAGGGGTTGTCTGCCTTCATTGTACTTTAAAATTGTTTCTAAATAAAGTCTGGCTGAAGACCTTAAATTTAGCGCTTCATGGGAGGAAACCCATGGATATTGTGTTGACATTTTCTTTGTTTGTTTTTTGTCTTTGAATATGTTGATGCTTGTATGCTCTATTTTTGTGAAATTCTTGTTACTAGTCGGTCTTGGTTCTTATTTTAGAGTTGCAACGTATGATGCTGCTTTATTATTGAAGGAGTTGGATTCCCATATAGGAGGATAAATGACAAACAATCTCAGGGAAGTTATTTCATTTATTTTTTTATATAATTTTTTCTCATGTTTACTAAAAAAAGAAAAAATTCTACTTTATGTCTAATTTGTACTATAAAATATGATGCATTTTTTGTTGTATTACTGGATATAAGTCTACTACATGTATTCTTGGTGAACATTCTGCTATGTATTTGTTTCATTGCTGCTATTTAAAAAATTATGCACTCCCCCTTTTGCTGGAAAATTTTAATTGCTTTTGTTGGAGTGTGAAAATGAAAATTCTGCATGTTCCTACTTGCTAGAAGATTTAATTTCATTGTTATTAAAATCATTCCACTGCTTGAACATAAGTGTGGGGGCATACATGCAGACTGTTTGTTTTCTTTTTGAACCTGCTTTAGGTTGGGGTGTTTAGCATGCCTTTTTTTGCTCTATTGAACTTCTGTTTGAACGAAATTTTTTAAACTTGCTTACACCCTTTTCACTATTCACTTACATAATTTACATGCTACTATTTGAACTGTAATGAAAATATTTTTCACTGACCCAAATGTTAATGCATTTCTTTGGGTAATTAACTTGTTGTAAAATAATCTTTGTGGAAAATAATATTTTTGAACTTCAATGTGACTCTTTACACGTGTCATTAATTTAATAAATTGAAAATTTGTTTTAAACTATAGTTTTTAAATTGTTCTTCTTTACATTGGAATTAAACATTGGTGACAATTTTGGGTTTTAAGTATGGGGGAGGGGTCAATTCTTGACTAAGCTAAACTGTGTTATAATGAAATCTCATCAATTCCCACTACTACATCAAACTTTTTGTAAAAATGGTCAATTTTTTAAAAAACATTATGGTACAATTTTCGTCTTGCATTGTACTCAAATGGGTCTTGTTTAAGGATTGTGCCTTGCTGGTAGTTAAGATCTGCTTTGAATATGAAATTAATGTGGGTGAATGATTGTTGAGGGTAGATGCTTAGTGGTTTTATGAAAATTTGGTTTAGGAACTATGTTTGAGAGTGATATGGGTGGCATTTTTTTGGAGTTGAGATCATAGCTATAGGAACTAGCAGTTTGAATTTGATCATAGGGGACTCACATTCTTTATAATTTATAAAAATTAATCACATTAGTGATCCATGATAAATGGTTTTTATATAAATCTGTTGAAACTAGAGTAATCTGGGCATTTGAGATCCGACAGTGAATCTCTAAGACCCTAGATGTTGGGTGTGTTTTTGTTAACTAAAATCCCTCTATACACATGGAATAAGTGAAATTGCAAAGTGCTCAGCACATGATACATGTCTTGGGAAAAGCATAATAAAGTTTCTATGGTTAAAATGAGTTCATTAAGGTGAGGAGAATGATGAATGCCAGATGAAGAAGGGGAAAATTGGTTTATATGAGAGTCATTTAGGCTATATCAATAAGGTGATTCAGAAAAAACTATTTATTTTTGGAACCTAGGAGTCAGTCAAAGTACAAAGTTCCTTTTGTTAAGTTTTTAATTCCACATATATTTATCTTGTTGTCACTCTTGGACTTAGAACTTAAGTTTGGATTGAAATGAGTTACTAAGAAGAATCATATATGAGGCAGGACATCTTCATAAGTGGATGATTTATTGCTCTTTTGATTGCCTTTAAGATTTTGAAATTGGGCAAGACTTGATTTGATGTTATCTTATCAAAAGCCTATTGACAGTTCAGTCCTCTGTTTTGAAATTAATTGACATTTTGTATTTGATGTTGATTATTAAACACACTTTCCTATTTTTCAAATATAATAAAACATGAGATTGTTTTAGGAAAACAATGTTTAAGTGTGGGGGAATTTGATGTGGCCTTAATTTTACATAGTTTGTCACTTCTATTTAATTAATTTTTAATGATTTAATATATTATTTTTTCACTTTTTACTAAATGTTAACAATTTTGAAATATTTTAAATTAATTTATTAATTAATCTATTTTTATAAATAATATTGTATTTTTAGATTTTAAAATAATAAATTTCTTGTACTTTTTTTATAGTCTAATAAATTATTAATTAGTTTAGTGTTCTTAATATTCTCCACTTAGTAATATGAAATTTTTTATTAATTAACCAAATAATCTTTTTATTTACATAACATAGTTTTTTATTTAACACTTCATCTTTTAAATATTAAATAATTGAAATAACTTACTTTTATTAGTCGTTTCAATCCAATTATCAGATGGATTTTAACAGTTTATATACTTTTAATATAATTTAACAATTATTTCTATTTAATAACTTTATTAATATGTTTTCATAATTAGTCTTTGTATTTTTTCCATTCATTTAATTGATCTAAATTAAAATCTAATTCTTATTTAGTTTTATAACATTAAATTAAATTATTTTATTTGTTCTCAGCAATTAATTAAATTAAAATATAATATTGTAATATAGCCTTTAAACTGTAAGTTTTTTAAGTTAAGTTTTTTATATTGAAATTATTAGTTAGCATAATAAATTAATTTATGTTTTATTTGTTTCCTTAATTTATTTATGTTTATAAGTTTCTTAGTTATCATTTTTTTTATTTAATTATTATTTTAAATTAATTATTCTTTTAAACTTTATTTAAGTTTTAATATATTTTTAATTTTACTTTTCTGTTTGTTTTACAGTGTTTGGGTGGCACCGTTTTTCTTTAATTTTTCACTTTTTTCCTGTTTCGTTGTGCCACCGTTTCCCTGCCTTTATGGTGGAACTGTTTCCTCATCATCTCATAGCTACCTCTCACTGTTCCAATTCAGTGTTGCCAGTCCTGGACACCGTTTCCCTTTGTTGTGCCACAGAAACCTATTTTTACTATGCCATCGTTCCTCCTACCTCATTGTGCCACCTTTTCCAATCCTTTCATGTGTCCCCACATCCTGCCTTAGACACACTGCAGACACCCAAAATGGTGGCACTGTTTCTTTCACTGCTCCTCCTCACAGTGGCACTATTTATCCATCAAACTGTCTCACCACCGCTTCTACCTTCTTCCCACCACACCCGATTCCATCCTGAGTCACCCCTACCTCACTTCTCAATAAACAAACAACGTAGAAAATAATAGATTCAAAATTTAATGAATCCACAAACCGTATTTAACACTTCTCACTGCCACATATCTGCAACAAACATCAAAACCTGTAGATCTGAAGCCAAGATAAGGGATCTGGCTCGGCTTCTTGAGGAAATCCAAACTGTAACTGCTCTCTGCCGATGTCTGGGTGCCCGAACTCGAACCGAGTTGCGCCGATCGGACTGAAGCAGGCCGAGCCGAATGAACCCGATTTCTATTGCATCACCAGATCTGGAACCACCTCGTGGCGCTGACTGGTTGAGGGTTCACCAATTCGGCTTCCACCATGGACTGAACCTGAAGCCGTGCAGCGAAATCGCACCACCGCTAGGTTAGGGAGAAGGTCGAACTGAGCTGCGCCATTCTATCTGCTCATGCCACACCTACATCGAACCGCCACCCCGAACCCATCTCCCTTGCATTGCGGACCTGCATGTAGTATGATGTTGAAATCCTTCCCCCCTCTGTGTGGATGAGGATGGGGAAGGGGAAAGATTAAAAAATTCAATTGAAATAAAATAAAATAAATATAATATAATTTATAATAAATAAATAAATAAATAAATAAACTAATAAAAATAATAAATCTAAAATATAAATGAATAATAATTATAAAAGATAAAAATAATATAAACCAAACTAAATTAGATTAATGATAATATTAATAATAAAATTTAAAACTAATTAACATAATAAAATATTTTAAAACTAAAATTATTAATAATAACTTATAAATAAAACTAAAATAAATAAATTTTAGTAAATTCATAATTAAAATTTAATGTTTCAAATTAAATAATTATAATTATAATAAAATTAATAATTAAAATAAAATATTTAATTAATACTAATATAATTTAAATATATATATATAATTATTTTATATTAACTAATTACTAATAATACTAATTTAATAAAATAATACAAATAAATAATAAATTAAAAACTTTATATTTTTCTAAATTAATGACTAATATTATTTAATTAAATTTTCTTCGTGTTTTTAACTATTTTGTTTTGTTCTCTGTTTAGCTAGTACATGTAGAGACTCAAAACACATTCAGGTTCACTCAACTGCTTGGAACAGAGTTACTTACAAGAGCAAAGTTAAAGCCAAGTTTGTTGCACCAAAAAAAATACGCATGTGCAGGCGCACAGTGATGAATCAATCTAATTTCGGTGGAAGGCTATGGTGACGAGCAACGAATGCTAGTTGATATGTAAAGGTGAAAGAGGAGCATATGAGATTCATTCATATTTCGTCATTCAATACGACACTCGATGATTTTTTTTCAAGGAGAACCAAAGAAAAGGGGATCCTTGGAGCACTACCTAAACCTCTTCTTGGAGATCCAAGAATAGCAATTCAGCACTATAGTACTCATAGGGGAGTTCCATCTTCCTTTGTTTTTCTTTCAATTTCATTCCTTTGTAGTCAAATGTTTTCTATATCTATAATCAATATGAATTTAGGCTAAACTTAGTATTAGTTTGGGGAATTTAATTTTTCTAGTTAATTCATTATTTATCTTGAATAGTTTCTTAAAACAAAGATGCATATTCAAATGGAGAAGTTGAATGTGTTCTTAAAATTTAATTTTTTTCACGGCTCATGTACTTAAGTTCTTTAATTCCAGATCTTTTGGCGAAAAATTTCAAGGTTCACATAATAAAGTCTGTAATTCATTCTACAGGATTAAAATGGTGATATTTATTCTAGGATCTTTAATTTAATACATTTTATAGTAAGGTGATTCTAGTAGTGGTGAACTCTAGATTCACTTAGCTGAGAGATTAATCTCATAATAAGGGAGATTAGTTGATCATTTTTTAGGTTGTGATGTCAGTAAAGAAGTTAATTAAATATTTTAATCATTCAAACTGGTAAATTTAGATTCCCTAAGTTATCTTTAGATTAGAAGTTTATCAGTTTTTACTGCACTACCTGAGTTCACTATTAGTTTCATCATCACCTTAGTTAGAAACGTAGTCCTTAGTTAAATTTAATTTCTTACACTATAATTTAAAAAAACACGAAAACATTTAAAAGAATATAAAATGTAAAAAATGTATAGAATGTTTACCCCACTACTGAAAAAAGTGGGGTGTTTTGAAAAGCATTATAGAAAATTGGTAGTTCCACCTTCCATGTGGGTTCGACCCTACTCTTCCACTATACAGTAGTTAATAGGAAACTTAAGTTTTAAACTTTTACCCAATTTCATCGATTGATGGTCATTAGAAAAGTGTCCATTAAACAACTCAAAATCTATCCTAATATGATAAGTATCAAATCTACTTCATCCCATAATTTTTTGGAATTGTTTTGGATTTATTTTAAACCTTATAATTTTGATTTATCCTTAATCAATCTATTTAATTTTAATTATGGTAATAAAATTTTAAATATTAAAAGATTATAATTGTTTACTTATGTGGTGTGAATTTTCCATAAATGGACATTTTATGGCATTCTAGACCATATGATAATATTTTTTTTTTATTTTTTTATGATTTTTATGATTTAATAAATTATTATTTTTATAAAATATCAGTGGTGTCAATTTTAACACTATTCATTACTTTGACTTTAAATACAATCCAAACATAAATATAACTTCAAAAAAACCATTTAATTCACTCCTAACATGTCTAATACACATATTAAATTAGTAGGTTTCCTTAACTAATTCAAATTTTATTTATTTTAACATTTGTAATATCATCTATTTGACATTTACTTTAACAAATCGATTAGTACATCATTATTATGTCACCATTTATTTTAAATATTTATTTTGTAAAATTATAAATAAATTACCATGATTTAGATAAACATTATATATTTACAAATACTATTTATAGTCGACCATATCACTTATATAACCTCATATAAAAAATGATATGGTTATTAAAATTTGTATATGACATTTTTAACACTTCTTTAAATAAAATATAATAAATGTCATTATCTAGCACAAGTGGATCATATTTTCATCCTAAAGTTGATTTTTATTGAAAAAACACATGCTATTAAATTAAAAAAGGTGTTAGGGGTAATTTTATAATGCTTATAATATTATTTTTACCATAAATTACCAAATTTACCCTTAATCACAGTAAAAAATACTAAAGTTACTATTCATGAAAAATTAAGTTGTTCCTATTAACCAAAAATTTCATAGTAATTACAACCATGTATTCCATTATCAAAATTTAATTCACAGAAACGGTAAAAATGTGTTTAATGCTAATCTCACAGATGTGGCTAGAAGACAGGTAATAGAGACGTTTAAAAGATTAATAAATTTTTATATCTAATTTTATTATAAAAACGATTCAAATTACCTACATTAGATTAACACATGTATTATTTGTCTACTCTTACTTTAAAATCAATTTATAGTAAACAATTATTTTAATAAAAAAGTCATTTTTTAACAACAATACAGTATTTTTTCACAATTCGTCAAAAATTGAGACTTTTTAGAAAAATAACAAAAATTGACCCTAAGAAAATTTTGATATTCAAAATTAAAAAAATAATTCTATTTTAAAAAATTCAATTTTAAATAGCATCTAAAATAAATTTTATTATTGTTCACAAAAGGGCATAAAAACTAGTTCCTTTAAGAAAATAGTATTTCTAAACATATAACTATTTTTCCAAAACTTATACATTCCATTATAAATTTTTTTTATTTATGTGAAAAAGTTATAAATAAAATTAAAAAATTATTTATCACTATTCATATACTATATTTAATGGATTTGTTATAAATATATTGTTTAAATAATTATAATACTAAAGTGTTGTTTTGTAGAAACTCAATGTTGTGTGTAATGCAAGCCAAGTCGGTGATGCGTTCACTATAAGCTATTGAATTTATTTAAAAAGATAATGTACTATAAAATCCTGTGGTGTTATATTCTCCCCACCTTCAACAAATTGCATCCTCTAAATTTGAAATTGTACTTCGAAAATAAAAGTTTAACACTAGAAAATACCTCTGGGGAAAACCAACATTGGAAATAGGGTTAATAAAACACCCTATTAATAAGTGGAAAATGGAGATGAGAAGGTCACCACCAAATTATGTTTTCAAATAGGATAACATTGGGGAAAATTAGAGATACAAACATGGAGTAAAAATAAAAATATTTATAGAGAATGATTGAGATCAGCAATAACAAACAAGTGAATGATAAATGGAAATTTTAGTGCCTAAATACCATAAATCTATGATGATTTATAATACCATCAGTTAAAAAAAATTAAGGAATTTTTAAAATATATTTTTTTATATACTTTTTCCAAGAATTGAGGGATCACCTTACTATCGACATAAGAACTCGAGAAAACTTACCTGATTTTATTCCTTATCTCAATGTTATCCTTTAGTTTCACTTTGATCTATTTTCACTTAATTTCGTACACCTCAAGACAGATATTAAAGATGAATTTTTATTTCTGATACACTTTTAACAAATCATAAGGCACCCATGTAATTATTCCTTCCTCTAAATTTTTACTAAAACCGAAAAGGTTATCACATGTTATCCAATAAATCGTACTTTAACCATAAACAATAATATCCAATGTTCTACTTACACCATTACAACCATAAGAAATTTCCAAAATACTTCTATCAAAATTAATATTCCAAAAAGGTCTCTAAATTCTCAAAATAAATCTTAACATCCTATTCCTCGAACAAATTAATGTAGATCTTATTATCACATACCAAATTTTTTATCACCTTTAAATACTTAATGAAAACTCTTATGCTTCCAAATCCATAAAGAAGAAGAAGTAATGTAATACAATATTTATATATCTCATGAATCTTATAATCATAAAACCATTGATTTAATAATTATTGAATAAAAATACAAAATAACCTTAATCATTCAACATCACTCCTAAACTATTAACTATGATTCAAAATCTTATTCCTCAATACCTCTTTCATATCATTTTTATTTTTTAATCTCTTCATTATCAATAGTATAACCATTACTTCTAGAACCTTGCTGATTCTAAACATTGACCAAAACTCAAAGAACAATGTGAGAAACACTAGTCATAGTGATATAGTTATGAAGAATCATTTATAGGATCTATAAATGATGTATTATTCTTATCAGTCCATAAGTCCATAGGATTAATAAAGGTTATCCATTACCTGTTCTAGATGACGATATCCTATACATAGACTTATCCACAAATTCATTTATACGGCTATTTTTTCTAATAAAAGTTTCATAAATCTAATTTAAAAGGTTGTTGTTATACTTTCTTTGATTCCAACTGTAACAGTTCGATCCTAGAATCCCAGATCCATTGCATTAATTTAATACATTGGAATGATTACAAGGAATAAAATCCCAAAAGACCAATCAATTTAGCAGTCTTGGAAAATAGATTACATACATGAACCCAACATTACAATTCAAAAAATAAAAAAAAACATAAATAATCCTTTGATAACATCATTATTCTCATACCTTAACCCTATATATCTATCATAACACACATCATGGAATCCTGGGAAAGTAAATCATAATAAAGTGGTGAGATCAGATGCTCAGTAAGGGAAAACAATATTGGGGAAGCTATCATAAATAAGCATAAACTTTTAAGGAAAGGTATAAGATTGAATCACAATACTTTTAAACATAATCTTGAACAAATTATGAAAGGAATAAATAAAATAATTCCATTTAAACATACACATGGATATTCTACTAGTCTAATAATCACATGTAATATCAATAACTAATCTCATAATGTGGTAATGTATAATCTTGGACATCATAACCATACTATTACAACCTCATGCAAAGACCATACATAAATGGATAAGAACCCAAACTAGTTTGTCTCAATAGACCTACCAATGCATCGAGGGGCTATAGTGGGCCCCATACGTCACTTACTATGTCCAATGCATTTCTCCGATCAAAAGGGTGAAACATAACCAACATAATCATTAATATTAAAACTAAAATACAAAATGATAATAATACAACCATAAACCATGGATGGTAACAGAATAACTCATCCACAGTCAAACATATCATAAATCAATCGACACAAAATGATAGATTTTATTATAAGAAAACAAACTCAATTAAATATAAAATCCAACAATGTTTTTTTACATAGATGAAAATAATAATTAAAACTCTTTAAAAAAACATCCCTTTTTTACTTTAAAAACATTAAAAAGTCACACAATATTAAAATAAAACATTTGTTTTGAAAATAACTTTTTAATATTCTAAGGGAAACTTCAAAACTTTAAGGTGTCATGATGTTAGAAAAATCTTCTCATGCCACATAAATTAAAAAAACATTCCTTCCTTATTTTGTTGAAAAGGTCATAAAGTACCTCATTTGGAAAATGATAGAAAAATTATCTTCAAAACATTTTATAAACATTCAAACATGGGTTAAAATTACATTAAATTTTTTTAATGGAATAGTAAAATTATTCTGAAACACATTTTAAAAAAAATGGACATGGATGATAAATATTCCCCTAATAGACACTTACGTATAAATAATCCCGAATAAAAATGAGATTGCAAAATTAACCCTTACCTTACACATTCCTTTAGTAAAGGGTCTGTTAACCTCCTGTGTAATTCTTAAATAATGTTATTAAATTATACCTAGAAAATATACATATTTATGATAGCATATATTATCCTCGTATATCGTTTTGTTGATAATATTTCAGTATCACCATTGGTTCAGGTGTTAACCTCTTCATTTTCCTACGAATTTTTTGTTGTGAAAGTCAAGTTTCTTATGCATATGATATATTTTATTCATATTAATAATGATATTAAGTTCATAAATATTATATTTACTCCTCATACAAATTTTATAATCATTATTTAATGGTTATTGTGGAAAATGAATCTCATCACGTCAGGGAGATAGTAGGTCGTACGTACTCACGAGCGACGGTATCATTATCTTAATGGTTAAATGGTATGTAATTATTTGATATATTAATTATACAGAATAATTATCATGTAATATTATTTATTTATATCCATTATACTCATCATTATATCAATCCAAATAAAGTAGTGTTGAAATTAATTACACCACAATGTTGAGACGGTAAGTCGTACGTATGCACGCATGGTGATATTGTTTTTCATAAAATGGATAAAAAGACGAATATGGTTGTACCATAACCATGATAACATATAATTATATGTACAATAATATATTTATTTATTTATTATCGAAACAATATAGGAAGATGAAGTGGAAGAAGAAAAGAAATTGAATTGAATTTGTAAAACAATGACCTCTTCTTCGAGTATCACCTTTTGATTTGCACAAAAGGACTTATTAGGTTGGATTTATGCTCAAATTATGGACTATAGGATGAATTGAGGGAAGTTAGAAGAGGAAATTGGTTGGTTGTATTCGATCTAGAAGGCTCAAGGTGTTGTTATGAACTGAGGGACGATGCGCCTTTTTATAAGAGAGGGGGGCACATTAAAAAACTCTAAAAATATTAAAATATAATATGACTATCTAGATTAAAATACTTAAATATGACCCATAAATGAATATTAGAATAATTTTTTGACCATATACCATACCCTTGTTTTTATTTCACATTTTGTTTTTGATTTTTAAATTAATTAATTCAACAATATATCATTATTGACAATTTTAATACTATTCATTTAATTTGACTTAAAATACATCAATACAAGGGGATAATTCGAATATAATTCTTTAAAACATCTATAGTTTTTCTTATAGATCTATTAAAATCATTATACACGTTAAATAATTCAAAATACATCAAAATTAATATTATTAAAATCATTTATTCTATTTTTATGTTAATTAAATTAATAATGTTTTAGAATTGAGCAGTCATTTAAGGTAATTATATAACTTCTAAAAATTAAAAATAAATTGATATAACTTGAATAATTTAATTTATATCGAAATATAAATTTATATTTGTCCATAGATTGATTTAGGCCTAATTTGGACACATAAAATATATTAAATATGAGATAGTGATATTTTGTAACTATCTTTGATTTAAATAATATATAATTTATTTTCATAGAAAAGTTTCCATTAAACAACTCAAAATTGATACAAATATGATAAGGGTATAATATACTTCGTCCAATAATTTTTTGGACATGATTTTATTTTATTTTAAACCTTATATTTTTGATTTACCATTAAATAATATATTTAATTTTAATTGTGGTAATAAAATTTTAAATATTAAAAGATTATATGTTTTTACTTAGATGATGTCAATTTTCCATAAATGGACATGTTATAACATTGTAGAATATATAATAATAATTTTTATTTTTTAATGATTTTTTTATTTTTAAATAGTATAATAAATTATTAATTTAATAACATATTAATAGTGTCAATTTTAACACTATTCATTACATTGACTTTAAATAAAATCTAAACAGAAGAATGAATTAGAATGAAACCATATAATACACACCTAATATGTATTAGTCTCCTAGAAAATTAGTGGGGAACCTTAACTAATTAAAATTTTATTTATTTTAATATCTTTAATATCATTTATTTGATATTTCCTTTAACAACTCAATTATTGCATCATCATTGTGTCGCCATTTATTTTAATTTGTTTATTTTCTAAAATTATAAATTAATTACCTTGATTTATATAAACATTTTATATTTATAAATACTATTTATAGTTGGTCATATCACTTATATAACCACATATTAAAAATGATATGGTTATTAAAATTTGAATACGACATTTTTAACTCTTCTTTAAATAAAATATAATAAATGTCATAATCTAGCACAAGTGGATTAAAATGGATTGTTTTTTCAGGCTAAGGTTGATTTTTTTTGAAACACACTCATAAAATTAAATTAAGAAAAGTATGAGGGTAATTTTATTGTGCTTATAATATTATTTTTACCCTTAATTACCCATTTTACCCTTAACTGTGGTAAAAAATACTAAAGTTACTATTCACCAAAAATTAAGTTGTTCCAATCAGACCAATAATTTCATAATAATTACAACCATGTATGTACATTTTCCTAAATTTAGTTCATAAATATGGTAAAATTACGGTTAATACAAATCTTGTAGATGTGGTTAGAAGGTGGGTAAAAGAGATGTTTAAAAGTTCACTAAATTTTTTATATATAATTCTATTATAAAAAGTATTACAATGGCCTAAATTGTATTAATACATGTATTATTTATCTAATGTGGCTTTATAATCAATTTAGAGTAAAATAATTATTTATATGAAAATTTTAATTTTTAACAAAAATGATATATTTTTCACTATTTGTCAAAAATTGAAACTTTTTAGAAAAATACCAAAAATTTACCCTAAGAAAATTTTAATATTAAAAATTCAAAAATGAAATATATTTTACCAAATTTTTTTCTAATAGTTTTTCAAATTAATTTTATTTTTGTTCACAAAATGATGTAAAAAGTAGTTCCTTTAAGAAAATAATATTTCTAAACATATAACTATTTGACCAAAACTTGTACATTCTATTATAAATATGTTTTATTTACATGAAATAATTATAAATAATAATTAAAATTTATTTATTATAATTAATATTACTATATTTAATGGATAATTTATAAATATATTGTTTAAATAATTATAATACTAAAGTGTTGTTTCACAGAAACTCGATATTGCATGCAATGCAAGCCAATTCGGTGTTGTGTGCAATATAAGCTATTGAATTTCTTTAAAAAGATAACATTCTGCGAAATCATGGGGTGTTACGTTCTCCCCACATTCAATGAATTGTGTCCTCTCAATTTAAAATTGTACTTCAAAAATAAAAGGTTGATACTAGAAAATACCTTTATGGAAGACTCACATCGAAAATAGGTTTAATAAAAAATCATATTAATAAGTAGAAAAGGGAAATGTGAAGGAAACCACCAAAATATGATTTCAAATAAAATAACATTGATGTAAATTAGAGATACATACATAGAGGAAAAACATAAATATTAATGGGGAGTGATTAAGTTCATTAATAACAAAAAAGTGAATGATAAATAGGAATTTGAGAACCTCAAAGCCATAAATCTATGATGATTTAAAATACCATCGGTTAAACAAAACTTAAGATATTAGGAT
Organism: Viscum album; assembly: GCA_963277665.1. NCBI lineage: Eukaryota > Viridiplantae > Streptophyta > Magnoliopsida > Santalales > Viscaceae > Viscum > Viscum album. The sequence continues at coordinate 846,164,365 of OY728152.1, forward strand.
AAAATATTTTTTTAGATACTTTTTCCAAGAGTATAGGGATTATTTTACTATCCATATAGGAACTTGAGAAACTTACTTGATTTTATTTCATGTCTCAATGTTATCCTTTGGTTTCACTTTGATAATTATTTACTACATTTTTTACACCTGAATATAGATATTCAAGATGAATTTTTATGCCTGCTGCACTTTTGATGAATCATAAGGTACACATGTAATTCCTTCATCCTCTAAATTTTTACTCAAAGAAAAAAATTTATCACATGGTATCCAATACAACATACTTTAACTCCAAAAAATAATATCCAATGTTCAACTTACACCATAAGAATATTATGACATTTCCAAAATACTTATATCAAAATTAAATGTCCAAAAAGGTATGCAAATTCCCAAAATCAATCCTAACATGATATTATCCAAACAACAAAATGTAGCTATTATTTTCACATACCAAATATTTTCTCACCTTTAAATACATAATGAAAACTCTTATGCTTCCAAATCCTTAAAGAATAAGTACTGTAGTACAATTCTTATATATCTCAAAAATTTTCTAACCATAGAAGCATTTATGTTATAATTATTTAATCCAAATATAAAATAACCTTAATAATCCCACTTCACTCTTAAAACATTAACCATGCTTCACCATATTATTTCTTAACACCTATTTTATCTCATTTTTCTTTTGTAATCTCTTCATTATCAGCACACAAAAAATTACATTTATAACCTTTCTGATTCTAAACATTGACCAAAAGTCAACTAACAAAGTAATAAACACTAATAATAGTGATAAAATCAGGAATAAAAATTAATATGATCTCTAAATCATGGAATCTTTTTATCAATCCATAAGTCTATAGTATTAATCTTGGATATACATTACCAAATCTAAAGAATGATATCCTATATATAGACTTTACTGAAAGTCATTCATAGGGTTATGTTTTCTAATAAATGTTTTATAAATATAACTTCCAAGGTTGTTTCTAAACTTCCTTTGATACGAAATATAATTACCAAACATCAGAAGCCTGGAGTCGGTGCATTAATTTAATACATTTTCATGATTATATGGAATCAAATCCGAAAGGACCGATCGGTTTAGTTGTCCTAGAAAATATATTACATACATGAACCATACATTATAATTAAAAACATAAAAAAACATAAATAATATTTTTAGAATACAATTATTCTCCTAGCTTAAACCTGTATATCAGTCGTAATACACGTATTATCATCCTAGGAATGTAAAAAATAAGAAAGGGGTGAGCTAAAATGGTCAGTAAGGGTAAACAATAAGCTATCATAGATAAGCATATTATTTTAAGGAAAGGTATGAAACTGAATCCCAAGACTTTCAAACATAATTTTAAGCATAATATAAAAAGGATAAATCAAATAATTCTATTTAAAAATACAGATGGATATTCTACTAGTAAAATAATTAAATTTAATATCAATAAATAATCTCAGAATGTTGGAATTCGCAATATCAGACATCATAACCATACCGTTAAAGCCTCGTGCCAAGACCATATATAAGATGGTAAAAACATAAACTAGTTTGTCTCATTAGACCTACCAATGTATCTAGGGGCTATATGGGGCCCCTTATATCACTTACTAAGTCCAATGTATTCCTCATATAAAAAGAGTTAAACATAACCAACATAAATATTCATATTAAAAATATAATAGTAAATGTTAATACTTTAACCATAAACTATGAATGGTATCATAATAGAAAATACACAGTCAAACATATCATAAGAAAATCAACAGAAAATGGAAGACTGTATCCTAATAAAAAACCACAAATAAATATAAAATCTAATAAATTATGTTGACTTAGATTAAAATAATCATTAAAACACTTTAAGAGAAATATCCCTGTTTTGAAAACATTTAAAAGCCCCAAAATTTTAAAATAAAACATTTATTTTGAAAATAAATTTGTAATTTGGTAAGGAAAACATCAAAAAATTAAGGTTTTATAATGGAAAATAAGTCATTCATGCTGCATAAGTTAAAAAAAATTCATTCCTTATTTTATCGAAAAGGACATAAAGTAATTTATTTGGAAAATGACAGGAAAATTCCCATCAAAATGTTTTATAAAAAGTAAAACATGGGTTAAAATTAATTTAAAATATTTTAATGGAATATTAAAAATATTTTTAAACACATTTCTTGGAGACATGTACATGGATGATAAATATTCCCCAATAGATATGTATAAACAATCTCGAAGAAAAATGGGATTGTGAAATTAACCCTTACCTTGTACTTTGCTTTAGTAGAGGATGTGTTAACCTCTGATATAATGGTTAAATCATGTTATTAAATTAAAATAGGAATAGTTCTATATTTATTATATCATATATGATCCTATTATATAGTTTTGTTAATAATATATTAGTATCACCATTATTTTAGGTGTTAACTTCTTCAATTTCCTATGAATGGTTTGTTGTGTAAGTCATGTTTATTATTTATAGGATATATTTTATTGATATGAAGAATGATATTAAGTTCATAAATATTATATTTACTCATCATATAAATTTTATAATCATTCTTTAATGGTTAACGTTGAGAATGAAACTCATCGCATCGTGGTGACGGTTGGTCGTACGTACACACGAGTGATAGTATCATTCCCTTAATGGTTAAATGGTATGTAATTAGATGGTGTATTAATTATAAAGAATAATTATCATGTCATATTCATTATTTATATCTATTATACTCATCATTATATCCTTCCAAATAAAGTAGTGTTGAAAAAAATTAATCCCCGTGGTAAGTCGTACATACGCATGCATGGTGACACTATTTTTCGTAAGATGGATAAAAAGAAAAATATGGTTATACAATAATCATGAAAACATATCATTATATTTATGATACCGGAGTTATTAATTTTTTATGTAAACAAAAGAGGAATAGTAAGTAGAAGAAGGAAAGAAATTGAATTGAATTGGTAAAATAGTTACCTCTTCTTCGAGTATCTCCTTATGATTTTCACAAAAGAAATTCTTAGGATGAATTTATACCCAAAGTATGGCCTCTAGGATGAATTTAGGGAATTTTTAAGGAGAAATTGGTAGGTTTTGGTTGATCTAGAATTCTCAAGGTGGTGTGAGGAAGTGAGAGAGATGAGGTTCCTTTTTATAAGAGAGGGGATGGGCACTCTAACAAACTCTCAAAATATTAAAATATAATAAGACAATTCTAGATTAAAATAATTAAAATGGGACATAAATTAAAATTAGAATAAATTTTAGACCATATAATATACCATTGTTATTATTCCACATTTTTTTATTTTTAAATAATTTAATAATAAATTAATTCAATAAGATATCATTATTGTCAATTTTAATACTATTCATTTAATTTGACTTAAATACATCAAGAAAAAGTGGGAATTTGAATATAATGATTTAAAACATCTATAATATTTCTTACAGATCTATTAAATTCTTTATACATATTAAATAATTCATAATATATCAAAATTAATATTAATAAAATCTTTTATTATATTTTTATGTTAATTAAATTAATATTTTTTTAGAATTGAAAATACTCTTAAGGAAATTATATAACTTATAAAATTTAAAAATTAATTTATATAATTAAACTAGTTTCATTTATATTAAAATAGACATTTATATTTGTTCATAGATTGATTTTGGTTCTATTTGGGCACATTAAAGATATTAAATACAAGATAGTGATATTTTGTAGCTATCTTTGATTTAAATAATATATAATTTATTTTCAGGTAAAATTATCCATTAAACAAATAAAAATAGATCCTAATATGATAAGGGTATAATATAAGTCATCTAATAAATTTGTGGACATGTTTTATTTTTATTTTTAACCTTATAAATTTGATTTACACTTAATTAATCTATTTAATTTTAATTGTGGTAATATAATTTTAAATATTAATATCTTATAAATTTTTACTTATATGGTGTCATTTTTTCATAAATGGACATTTTATGATATTTTAAACAATATAATAATATTTTTAAATTTTTAAATTTTTTTATGTTTTTTAAATAATTTGATAAATTATTATTTTTATAAAATATCCATAGTGTCAATTTTAACACTATTCAATACTTTGAATTTATGTAAAATCCAAAAAGAAAGATAACTTCAAACCAAACAATTTAATACACTAATAACATGTCTTGTTCACCTATAAAATTAGTGGGTAACCTTAATTAATTCAATTTCTTTAATATCATTTATTTGATATTTATTTTAACAAATCAATTACCACACCATCATTGTGTCACCATTTATTTTAATTAATTATTTTATAAAATTACAAATAAATTACCATGATTTATATAAACATTTTATATTTCTAAATACTATTTATAGTTGACCATATCACTTATATAACCTCCTAATAAAAATGATATGGTTACTGAAATTTTAATATGACATTTTTAACTCTAATTTAAATAAAATATAATAAATGTCATAATCTTGCACAAGTTGCTTAAAAGGGGTCATATTTTTGGCCTAAGGTTTATTTTGGTCGAAAAAAACTTATCTAATTAAATTAGAAAAGGGTTTAGGGAAATTTTATAATTCTTATAATATTATTTGTACCCTTAATTACCCGATTTACCCATAAACATGGTAAAAAAAATACTAAAGTTACTATTCAAAAAAATTAAGTTGTTCCTATTAGACCAAAAATTATAGAATAATTACAACCATTTATGTACTTTTATTAATTCAATTCACATAAATGGAAAAATAATGTTTAATACTTATCCTGCACATGTGACTAGAAGGTGAGTAAAAGAGACTATTAAAAGTCCAATAAATTTTTATATGTAGTTATATTATAAAAAATATTCCAATTACCTAAATTGGATTAATTAATTTATTATTTATCTATTGTTATTTTAAAATCAATTTAGAATAAAATAATTATTTAAATGAAAAAGTCGGTTTTTAAAAATAATTAAGTATTTTTCACTATTCGTCAAAAATTGAAACTTTTTAGAAAAATACTGAAAATTCACCCTAAGAAAATTTTGGTATTAAAAATTCAAAAATAAAGTCTATTTTACCAAATTCAATTTTTAATAGTGTCTAAAATTAATTTTATTATTGTTCACCAAAGGATATAAAAAGTAGTTCCTTTAAGAAAATAGTGTTTCTAAACATATAACTATTTTATTGAAAGTTATACATTCCATTATAAATATGTTTTATTTATGTAAAATATTATATATAATATTTTAAAATTATTTATTACTATTCATATTACTATATTTAATGGATAATTTATAAATATATTGATTAAATAATTATAATACTAAAGTATTGTTTCACAGAAACTCAATGTTGCATGTAACGCATGCCAAGTCGGTGTTGCATGAAATACAAGATCCTGAATTTATTTAAAAAGATAACATAATGTGATATCTTGGGGTGTAACATCCTCTCCACCTTCAATAAATTGCGTCCTCTCAATTTGAAATTGTACTTCGAAAATAAACGGTTGATATAAGAAACTACTTTTGTGGAAATCCCACAGAGGAAATAAGGCTAACAAAACATCCTATTAATAACTGTAAAATTTAAATGTGAAGGTCACCACCAAATTATGAATAAAAATAGGATAACATTTGGTTGAAATTATAGATACGTACATGGAGGGAAAACATAAATATTTATAGGGAGGGATTGAGTTAATAAAAAACAAACAATTGAATGATAAATGGATATTTGAGGGCCTCAAAGCCATAAATCTATGATGATTTAATGTACCATTGGTTAAACAAAAAATAATTTATTAGGGTAATATATTTTTTAGATAATTTTTTTAGAGTTGAGGGATTATTTTACTATCCAGATAAGAACTTGATAAAACTTACTTGATTTCATTCCTTGTGTCAATGTTATCTTTTTGTTGCACTTTGATCTATTTTAACTTCATTTCATACACCTGAAGATGGATATTAAAGATTAATTTTTATGACTGATTCACTTTTAACGAATCATAATGCCCACATGTAATTTATTTCATCCTCTAAATGTTTACTAAAACCAAAAGGGTTAGAAAATGGTATCCAATAAATCATACTTTAACCCCAAACAATAATATCCAATGTTCAACTTACACCATTCCAACCTTAAGACTTTTTTAAAATACATTTATCCAAATTAATAGTCTAAATAGGTCTCTAAATTCCCAAAATCAATCATAACATTAGATTCCCCAAACAACGTAATATATCTCATATTGTCAAGTACCAAATATTTGATCACCTTTAAATACATACTGAAAACTCTTATGCTTATAAATCCTTAAAGAATAAATAGTTTTGTACAATCCTTATATATCTCATGAATTTTATAACCATAGAACCGTTGATGTAATAATTATTTAATACAAATACCAAATAACCTTAATAATTCCACTTCACTCTTAATCCATTAACTATGCATCAACATCTTAATCCTTAATACCTCCTTCATCTCATTTTTCTTTTGTAATATCTTCATTATCAGCAGTATAACAATTACTAGTATAACCTCGTTGATTCTAAACATTGACCAAAACTCAAAGCACAATGTGATAAAAACTAATCATGGTCATATATTCATAAAAAATCATTTATAGGATCTCTAAATGATGGAATATTACTATCAATCAATAATTGCATTGGATTAATCTAGGTTATCCATTACCAAATCTAAAGAATGATATCATATATAGAGAATTATCCTCAAAGTCATTTAGTGTTATGTTTTCTAATCAAGGTTTTATAAATATAATTTCCAAGGCTGTTGATAAACATTCTTTGATTCCAACTGTAATGCCCTAACCCTAGAATCTCGAAGTCTGTGCATTGATTTTATACATTTGAATGATTATAAGAAATAAAATCCCAAAGGACTGATCAGTTTAGTGGTCTTGTAAAATATATTACATACATGAACCATACATTACAATTCAAAACATAAAAAATAATAATCCTTTTATATTACCTTAATTCTTCTATATTATCCATACATATCAGTCATAATACACATATTGGCAACCTGGGAATGTACAACATAAGAAATATGTGATCTCAGATGCTCTGTAAGGGTAAAAAATATAATATAAGCTATCATAAATAAGCATAAACTTTTAAGGGAATGTGTAAAACTAAATAAAAATCCATTTAAACTTAATATTGATCATAATATAGTAATAATAACTCGAATAATTCCAATTAAACATACACATGGATAATCTACTTATCAAATAATCACATGTGATATCAATAAAAATATCATAATTTGAGAATGAAAAATGTAGGACATAATAACCAAATCCTTAAGGCCTCTTTAAAAGACCATACATAAATGGGTAAAAACCCAAATCAATTTGTCTCATGATACCTACTAATGCATCGAGGGGATATAGCGAGCCCTGCCTGTCACTTACTAAGTCCAATGCATTTCTCATATGTAAAGTGTGAAATATAACCAACATAAAAATTGTTATTAAAACTCGCATATGAAATTTTAATACATTAACCATAAATCATAAATGGTATCAAAATAGCACATCCATGATTAAACATATCATAAACCAATCAACACAAAATGGTAGATTGTATCACAAGAAAATAATGTTAATTAAATATAAAATCCAATAAAGGACGGTGACATAGATGAAAATAATTATTAAAACTATTTGAGATAAATATAAATTATTACATTGAAAATATTAAAAATATTTGAAATTTTGAAATAAATCATTTATATTGAAAATAACTTTATAAGTTTTAAGTGAAACTACAGAATGTTAAGGCACTGTGACTGGTGAAAAAGTCATTCACTCCACATATGTTATCAAAATATTCCATTCTTATTTTTTAAAAATGGTCATAAAGTATCTCATTTGGAAAATAACATAAAAAAGTACATAATTTTTAAAACGTTTTTTCAAAATTCAATTCACATAAGTAGTAAAATTACTTTTAATGTTAATCTCGTAGATGTGGCTAGAAGGTGGGTAAAAGATTTGTTTAAAAGTTCGATAAATTTTTATATCTAATTATATTATAAAAAATATTCTAATGACCTATATTGGATTATTACATGTAGTATTTATCTATTGTGACTTTAAAATCATCTTAAAGAAAAATAATTATTTAAATGAAAAAGTCGGTTTTTAACAACAATGTAGTATTTGTCACTATTCATCAAAATTTCAAACTTCTCTGAAATATACCAAAAATTAACCCTAAGAAAATTTTGATATTACAAATTCAAAAATGAATTTTATTTTACAAAATTCAATTTTTAAGAGTGTCTAAAATTAATTTTTTTTATTTTTCACAAAAGGACATGAAAAGTAGTTCTTTTATGAAAATAGTATTTCTAAACATATATCTATTTTACCGAAACTTATTCATTCCATTATAAATATATTTTTTTATGTAAAAAATTGTAAATAACATTTAAATTTTTTATTATTATTAATTTTACTATATATAATGAATAAGTTATAAATATATCATTTAAATAATTATAATACTAATGTTTTGTTTCATTGAAACTCAATGTTGCATGTAAGACAAGACAAGTCAGTGTTGCATGCAATATACGCTATAGAATTTATTTAAAAATATAATGTAATTTGAAATATTGGGGTGTTACACACAAGATCTAAATAAGCTCCTCCCATGATTTTATAAGCTCCCTCTCAAGGTAATGTATTCCCTTCCTCCTCTTTAGTTAATTATTTTATTTGTATTATGCCTTTTAATTTCAAAATTTTCATGTTGGAATATGTTTTTACACATACCTTTACTTTCCCTATGATTACCAAGTAATGAGATGCCACTTTTTACTCACGTTAAACCCTTCCATAATCCTTTATGTACACCCATTATGCTGCTAAACTTATCTCATTATTTTCCATGCCAAACATTTCTGTTGTGTATACACACCCCTAGTTCCAATAAAGATAATAATCCTTGATGGAAATATACCTCATTGATTGTGGAATACCATGTATATAACCCACACTCTTTAAAAATGGTATTAAAAGTGATTAAATACATTCTGTGCTATGTTATCATTGTGCCACACAAATTCATGTATGTGATACGAATGTGATGGGTGGGACCATAATTATATTCCTCCAATGCATTTGAATTTTTTTTATCACATAAGATTACATGTATGGTTCAAGTGAGTTTATCCTAATCACACATCATTATGATGTCTCAATAGTCATCCTTGATTTATAATTATAATGTCATGTTTTATAATGTTTCCACATTCCTATGTTGACTCGGTGTTATCATCTTATATCATGCTTCAATGTTCTTATTTTTGATCTCACCCTTTTATATCACCTCATATGCCTCTTGTATCACATGTATTACTTTCATCATGTTATTATTTGATTACTCCCCTACATGGATTTATATCTCACCCCATTCTTATCTACGTCCCTTGGTTATCCACTGTTGTTTTAGAAGATCAATGGATTTTAAGGGAATGTTATGGAGTTTTAAATAATTTATTTTTATCCCTGATTCATGTTAATATGGTAGGTATCTAATTTCTCAAATACAGTAGGCCTATCAATATTTTAGAATTGTATTATGAATATCATTATGTAATAAATCCTGAAATAAGGTATAAAAAATATATGGGTTGTCATATGTAGAGCCACCATCCTGCCGGTGGTGATGGATAAAACCGTTTTTGAAGAAGGAGTCCACCTTCTAGCCAATGGTATTAAATAGATCAAGGAGACCCCCAGGTTTCTCACCTACTAGCTAGTGGCTTTGATCAAGCAAGTAGAAATTCATTATTTTGGTGGACCCCACAACACTAAAACTCTCATTCACAATTATTGATGAATTTAGATAATACAAAAAGATTCATAGACCTATTGGATCCTATAAATAGGTTTTATTAGGGGAATAGAAGATCAACCAGTTAAATAAAATTCTTCATTTATTAATATGATCATCCATCAATGTTTGTGAAACCAATGATGAAGATCTAGAATATTCTCTCCTGTTTCAATGTTCTTTCAAGAGATAATCTGAATTGTTCTTCGATATCTAAATATATATTCTTCCATTAGCTCTATTATCTCATATCAATGATACAAATACATATGGGAGATAAGGGACTAGATTTTTAATAGGCTCACTACAATAAAACCTCTCTTCTTCTCATCTCCATCTATAATAGGTGATCACTACCTCAAAAATGAGGGATGAGTTCTTTGGATACCACTATAGTTCAATAAGGTGATCAAAAGCATAATTATGGGGCGAGAGTTTCTATATTACCAAAAATATCAAGTTATTAACAACACAAACCTCTCAACCCGAGGGGAGGAATCAAATGGGCTCACATTGATCTATTAACGAACTCCATTATCAAGTCATGTTTTCTCCCTCTTTCAATTTACACTTTACATCAATCAAATTTAATACCTATAATTCCATAAATTCGATATTTCCATTTTCGATGTTCATAATATAGTAATTAATATTAATATTTATTTTTATAAAATGTATTAAAATTATTGATTTATTATATCAATTTCATTTAGTTTTGAATTTACCTTTTGCTTTTATATTAATTTTTGAAAAGGAAATGCATCCCCCCACTTTGCATCTTACTATGATAAAAATTGATAAATTCACTTATTAAAAGGAGTGGAGGTAGACCTAATATGTAATGTTTGATTAAAACATGCTTCACATACTCAAAAAATATCAAACATACTTATATTGCATTCATAATTTTTAAAAACTATCATTGATTCATTTTTGATGTGTACAAATTAATAATGTGTCCATCTGATGCATGATTCAACTATTATGATTTAAAGTACTTATTTTCATTAAAAAGTAAAATTTTATTTCATAATATTCCATAAATACTCAAAACCAAGAAAACACCATTATATTATCTAGATACTTCAGAAAAAATATTAATAATTCATTTTGGATATTTAGAAATTAATCTCACATCAATTTGATATAATGTGTGTCTAATATGAATAAAAGAGAATTTTTTTATTTTAGAAGTGATAATTTAGTTCAAAACATGCATCACATAGTCAAAACTATGAAAAATATCTCATATTTTCTTGATAGGTTAGAAAAAATATTGATAGTTCATTTATGATGTGTAAGAATTAACTACATGTCAATCAAATACATGGTGTGGTCAGTATGAATGAAAATGTGTGTTTCTATTTAAATTAAAATTATAGTTCACAACACATGTAACGTACTAAAAAATAATCAACCATGATCAAATTTTATTGAATCTTTATGAAAAATATTGATAAATATTTTTTAATGTGTATAAATTAATCTCACATCAATCTGAAATGTGGTGTGACTAATATAACTGAAAGTGCATGTTTTTAGTTTAAAATTGGAATTATAGTTCAAAAAAGATGCATACTCAAAACCCAGAAAACAATCTTATATTGAATTTATAATTTTGGGAAAATATCTATAATTCATTTTTTATGTATAGGAATTAAACACGTGTCAATCTGACACATAGTGTGTCTGGTTTGAACGGAAGTGTGCGTTTTTATATAAAAGTGACATTTTAGATCAAAACACATGTTATATACTCAAATCAATAAAATTAACTCACATTTTTATAATAATTTATGAAATAATATTTATAATAAATTTTTGATGTGTTGTAATTAAACTTACATCAATATGACACATGATGTGGTCGGTATGATTGAAAGTGCATGTTTTCATTTAAACATGACAATTTAGTTCAAAATATATGTCAAATACTCAAAAATAAGAAAAAATGACTCAATTTTCATGGTACATTAGGATAATTTTTTGTTATTCATTTATGATGCATATAATTTAACCACATGTCAATCAAATCCACAGTGAGATCAGTATAACTAAAAGAGTGTGTTTTAAATTAAAAACTAGCATTTTAGTTCAAAAAACCTCACATTTTTAAAATATTGAAAACGTGTTCATATTTTCAAGATACATAAATGATCAGTTATCCATTTATAACATGTATCAATTAACTACTCATCAATCTGACATGAAGTGTGAATAATATAATAGAAAGTGCATGTTTTTAGTTTCAAAGTGACATTTTCGTTCAAAATATGCATCACATACTCAAAACTAGAAAAAACACATGGATCATATTTATAATTTAATAAAAATATATATAATTAATTTGTGAAATATATGGATTAACCTCCTGTAAATATGACACTCGGTGTTCCTAGTATAACTAAAAGTGTGTGTTTTCATTTAAAAATGACATTTTAGTTCATAACACTCATCACATTATCAAAACCATAAACACACACTCATATTATCTTGATACTTTATAAAAGATATCTATAATTCAATTGTAATTTGTAGCAATTAATCTCACATCAATCTAACACACGGTGTGGTTGGTATATCTAAAAGTGCATGTTTTCATATTAAAAGTGATATTTTAGTTTAAAACATGTTTTACATACACAAAACTAAAAGAAAAATATCATATAGTGTTTATACTTTATAAAAATTATCAATAATTAATTTTTTAGGTGTAGGAATTATCCAAATATAATTATTACAAATGTTGTAGTCGGTATGACTGAATGTTCAGGTTTTCTATTAAAAGTGTCATTTCAGTTCATAATGTGTGACACATACTAAAAAATAAGAAAATGAACTCGTATTGTCTTGATAATTTAATAAGAATATTGATAATTTAATAAGAATATTGATAATTTGTTTTTGATTTGTAAAAACCATTCTCATATCAATTATACACACAGGGTGAATGGTATGACGAAATGTGTATGATTTTAGTTTAAAAATGAAATTTTAGTTCAAAATGTGCATCATATACTCAAAATTTATAAAACACACTCATATTGTCTTAATATCCAAGTAAAAATATTGATACATTATTTTTTATGATTTAGATTTAACCACATATAAATCTGACACACGGTGCATCTAGTATGATTAAAAGTACATGTTTTCATTTAAAAGATACATTTTAGTTCACATCGTGTGTCATATACTCAAAACTAAAAAAACATTCTTAGAATGTCTTAGTCCTTTAGGAAAAAATATAAATAATTAATTTATGATGTTTAGGAATTAATTTCATTTCAATATGACATGTGGTGTAACTAGTATTACTAAAAGTGTATATTTATAGTTTAAAAGTGACATTTTAGTTATAAATGTTCATCATGTACTCAAAAACAAAAAAACTCAAATTATATTTAAAATTTTGTAAAAAAAATTATAATTTGTTTATGAAGTATAATAATTAACCACACATCAATATAGCACACGGTGTGGTTGGTATGACTAAAATTACATGTTTTCATTTAAAAGTGATATTTTAGTTCAATCCACACATCACATACTAAAAATTTGGAAATCAAGATTGTCTTGTCTTTATACTTTATGAAAATATATATTATTAATATCTGATGCATAGGAACTAATCATGCATAAATATGACACATGATGTGGTTGGTTTGACAAAAAGTGCAGGTTTTCAATTAAAAGTGATAGTTTAATTTAAAACATAAATCACATACTGAAAAACAAGAAAACACACTCGAATTATAATGATACATTAGTAAAATTATTTTTTATTCATTTATGGAATGTAGGAATTATTAACCACACGTCAATCTAACATGTTTTGTGATCAATATAACTGAAATTGCATGTTTTCATTTTAAAATTGTAATTTTATATCAAAATGTAATTCACAAAGTCAAAATAGGGGAAAATGTTAAGATTCTTGTGCTAATTTAGAACAATTATTCAGTATCCATTTGTGACATGTATTAATTAACTGCATGTTAATCCAACACATTGTGTGACTGGTTTGACTGAAAGTGTGTCACATACTAAAAACAAAGAAAACATTCTGGGAGTATCATATTACATTACAATATGTTTTATTTAGGTACTATTTTATCATTTTTATTTAGATATTATGTTTTATTATTCATATTTTGTTTTTAATTTATTTTTTATTAATGAATTATTGTATCCTATTTATTTTTTATTTATTTTTTATAGTATTATTAATATAAGATTTTTTATTACAGATACATGCTTCTTTTATACAATCTTGGGCTGGTGTGTTTGACAAATGGTACCATGATCAATCCCTATTGGAAGGGGATAACAAGGGTAACAGAATACAGGGCCACCAGATCTTTTATGAGAGTTAGATTGTTTTTGAGTTGGTTTGAAATTGTAGATATTTCTAATAAATTATAAATATAAATTTATTTGAAATGTAATTTTTTTTAATTTATTGTAACATAATTTGTTTTTAATTTATTTATATTTTATTTACTTGATTATTGCAGTGTGTTGTTTGTGTAGAAACACACTATTGTTAAGTAAATATCCACCATGAGAATAGAGGGAAATGAAACCCTAGATAACCAAGGGAGAGAGCTCCCCTAATCTTATATCATCACTAATATGAAAAACATATCCAGATATTAAAACAAGAAAAAAATTAAATGTTATTCTTATATTATTTTACAAAATACAAATTTCATGTGATGTAATAAAGTCATATGAGATATGATTTTTCATTTTTTTATTATCCCATAAAGGAAATTATACAATATATAATCTTGGTACATAAATTTTTAGTATTATAATAATATATTTAAGAAATATATTTTCTAATAATCTAGTTGGAGTTAATGTTGAGTCATTTTCATGAAATGACATCATAAAGATATTTTGTTTTGATGAATCACAACATACACTTTTTTTACTTATACTTACTTGATGTTTTTTTACTTTTTGTTTTTGTGAATTATTTACTTTTAATTCACATGTTTCAGTGTGATTATTCCAAACTATTTACTTTTTGGAACATCATGAAGTCAACAGAATCATTTTAAATAAAAACTCAAATTAACCTTTTTGTTTTTTTAGAGGTGATAACTATACCCAAAGAACTCTATGTTTGCTATTGAGAAGTTTGATTCCCCAATGATTATAAATATAGAACAGGGTTTTAAACAATAGAATATGATTACATGCTAAAACACAATAATTCAATATCTTTTCACTATATTATTAATTTGAGTGATTTCATTTATATGATTCATTCAGAGTGTTCATAAAGATTCTATTTTTGAGGATTTTAATTTAAAATCTCTAAGATTTCCTATTTTAATTGTCTCTTTCGGTCCTATATGATCAAATAAATTATGTGGATAATAATTCACACATCCAAGATTCTAATTTTATGAAGTCAAAGGATGGGGATTTCTTCTGATATTGTTATTGAAGAGATGCTCCAGGATAAACCTTACTTCTACCGATGTCTACCAAATAATTATAGGAATAAGAATTGTATATTCAAATCATTTAGATAAATGAATTTACAAGGTATAAAAAATTGTATAATTTGGATCTAGGTGATAATCCCTTGGTTTTGATAGATTATAATCAATGATTTCCTTTGATATTAATTTTTTATATCCTTTAATATTATATTTTAAAGGAGTTTATGAGTTATCATCCAAAACTCCATTACATTATTGCATTTGTGTTGTTCTTATTCCATTTTGTTTCTTACCTCAATAAGTGTTAAATTTTGAGTTGTTTAATTTATTATTAATTTATTTATAGTTGTAGTTTGATCAAGTTATAACATATAACCTCCAAGATTTTTATTACATAGAGAAGGATAAATTTGTTATTTTCCTTCAACATCAATTAACTTCTATTAAAGATTCTATATCTGGGATAATAGTTGCTATTGTATCTAGTCTCATTTTCTTTATACTAACATATACAAGAGAAAATTTCTTTTTCTATGTATATATTACCTATCATAACATTAGAGAACATAAATACTATTCGACTACCTATCTTTGATGGTGTTGATTATGAGTAGAGAAGAGATCAGATTAAGACCTTTGTGATTAATACTGGTGTTTATAACTATTATAGTATGGTCGGTATTAAAAATATTTTAGTGAAATAAATTTTAAACTTTACTCATTAGTAAAAGAAATAATATTAAGAAAATTTTAATTTTCATAATACTATATTATGTTCTATGACTTATAATATTTATAGTCAGATATCTTCCTATGAAATTGCAAATTAAATTCAAAGAAAACTGGTGATAATTTACTTTAGGAATTCTAATTTTAGGATAAATTAATAACTTTGTTATGTGTGGATTATCAATATTTTGTTTTTATTTGGATAGAATAAAGTGATTAAATATGTCATTGTTTTATGATTATTGTAAAAATATTAAGATCTGTTAGTGGGAAAGAAATTATAGATGAAAAATAGTGGAGAAAATTATTAACATACTTCTAAAGTAGCATGAGTTTAAAATAAAAATGATTTATGATACAAATAATATTACCAAGATGAGTATTGATGACTATCAGAACCTTATTATAGTATGAGAATAGACTAAATCAAGATGTTGAGAAGGAGAAGTGGAGTAATTATAGAGTTGTTTTTTCTTCTACTACTTCTAATGATACTAACTCTAACATGTGAACTTCAAAGAAAATTTCTAAACATTGTTTGAATGTTAGTAGTATAAAACTTATTAATGTTAAATTTCTCAACTTATAAGGAATATGAACATGATTATCTGAAATAATAATTTTTGGAATGATTATCACGATGATAGAAGATATATACCTAAGAAATCAAACTAATAATATGAGAAGAATGACTCTTCAGATGTTATTTTTCATGAGTGTAAGTAACCGGGGCATATTATAGTAAAAAGTTTTAGATTGAATAATTAGGATAAAGAATATATAAGATATTTAAAATGTAATATAAAGATAATTTTAAAGGCGATTTACACTTGGAGTGTGAGTGAATATCTTACTTCTTAAAATTCATTGGAAAGTGATAATAGTTAGAATAATATTTCATTAGGATCCATAATACTGTGAAATGAATCTTGATTCATGGATTAGGTAACTACATATTCACTTTAAAAAATTAAATGTAAAAAACTATTATTATTTATAGGATAAATATTATAGTATATAATTTTAATAAACATATGAATATGTGAATATCCTTGAGAATACACATAACAAGTTATTAAAATACTATAATCAATATAACATGTATTGTGTTGATTCTGATGATAGTGTTTATAAACTTATTTCTAAGATGAATGTTAAATCTATTTCTATTTCAACCTCTAATGATTAATTTTTTTTGTAAAACTTAATTCCAAATTAGAAGGTATTAATTATTTTCTTAAGATTTTACTTCTATAAGAGATAGTTTTAATAAGATTATTAAATATTTGAAACCATATAGAATATCATATGTAGTGGATTGTCAATATTTTGGAAACTCTAATTTATAGAACAATTATTTTGTTCTAAATAGTTCACACTTTTTCACCAAGTATTAAAGGGGATTTCCCTAGAAGAATTAATGATCCTTGAATAAGGTTTAATCTTGAAGAGTATATATATCTTATATTTATAAAGAACTAGTATATGTTCAACACTATAGTGTTGGAAAAATGTGCATTTGGAAGGGTTTTTTTTGATATTTCTAGACCCAAACAATTTTGGGAACCACATTATTAGTTTCATTGATTTTAATAGAAAAGAATTAATATCAATACTCGGAATACTTGTTATATTAATAGTGTTTATTTTCAACACATTAACGGAAATAAGCCCAACATTCAAAACATAAAATAACGGAAGGGTGGAAGTTTTATTTTTGGATAAAAATAAAAATGTCAAATCATAGTAATTTGTGATGCTTCTTTTATTGGTGAAACTTTTATTTTTAATGTTTTTATGTTCTAGTACTTAAGAACAAACTTATTATCATATATAAATTTTGTGATGAGGGTCTCTTTGTAAATGTTGGGAATAAAATATATACTATCAAAAGGTTGAAAGAAGTTTATATCTTATTTGTTGATTGGTATGATAATTTTTACACTATTGACATAGAGGATCTTACATTCCATAACTTTACTTATCATAGTGTGATAGAGGATAAGTCTTGGATTTTTAATAGAATGTTAGTACATTATAATGTTTGTAATTTAGCTAAAATTTATAACATAGGACCTTTGAACGATACTTTAGTTCTTTAGTTTAATTATTTTAGAGTCTATGAACATTGTATGTATGATAAGAAGCACAAATCAAGATTTAAACTTGTTGGTGAAATATTAACTTATATACCTTTATAGTTAGTGCACATGTATAATTTTGTACAAACATGAATTTTGAGCATTATAGGTAAGCATTATGTATATGACTTAGTTGATGATTACACTAGATATTCCTAGATTTATCTTCTTTCTCTTAATTCTGAAGCACTCTAGTTTTTTAAAATCTTTTTTATGCTTGTTTAAAATGATAAAAAACTTCCTATTATTATTATACAGAGTCAACATGGTATAGAGATTTTGAATTTTCCTTTTGAAACGTTTTGTATTGAAAATGAATTACAAATAACTTTTTAACACCAAGAACTCTATAATAATATGAGTTAGTAGAAAGGCGTAATGGAAAAATATATGAAATTTTCTAGTCTATATTGTGTGAATATTTTATAATTAAAAAATTAGGGAATGAATCCATGAGTACTACCAATTACACTATATTTCAATTTTAACATCACCTGATTTTAATAATAAATACCTTCTGAATTTTAGAACAAAATGAAACCAAAACATAGTTAATTCAGAGTTTTTAGATGAAAGTTATTGATTTTAAATACTATAGATAATCTTCATAAATTTTATTTGAAAGATGAAGAAATAATTTTTTCTTGGTTATTACATAATAAGTATGGGTTATCATGTTTTCAATAGAAGAACACATATCATTGAAGAAAATAATATGTTTTAAGTTTTATGAAGGAAATCCTTATAAAATTTACATTGTATGGATTATGAAAATAATATGGATTGGGTTATTGAAAAACCATTTGATTTACTTTTGGATATTGAACCAAAAAAACTACTAACAACTATTTGAAAAGTTATCCAAAGGGAAGATACTCAACCAGTAGATGATTAACAACTTTCTTTTTTTACCTAGAACCCAAATGGTCCTAAGGAATCATCCCAATGTTAATATCATTTGTTATGTATATCATCCAGTCAGAACCAAATGTTATTTATGAAATGAGTGTGAATATCTCGTATTCATACATTAATTTGAATCTAACATGGTAGATGATACCTCAGGTTATAAGTGTTGGATATTTTATATGCAAGAAGAGATAAATTAGTTAAAATTCAACTAGGTTTGGAATTTGGTTGAATATCTAAGTGATTTTTTAGTTATAGGAGTTAAATGGGTCTTCTAAAATAAGTGTGATTATAATGGAATAATTGTTTGAAATAAGGCCAAACTCATTGCTAAGGGTTATAACAAGGAAGAGGGAATAGAAGATGAATAAATATTTTCTCCAGTATCTAGAATCAAATTTTTCTAAATTCAATTAGACTTTATAGCCCATCTGAATTTAAATCTATTTTAAATGTATGTAAATATTTCCTTCCTTAATGGTTATTGTAAGGTGTATTTTTATGTTGATAACCCCATGTTTTTCAAGATATCAATTTTTAAAACATTTTTATAGAATTACTAAGGAATTTTATAGACTTAAAAATCCTTATGAGCTTAGTATGATAGATAATCTGTGGTTTTTAATTAAAAAATTTATTAAAAAGGAATTAAAGATCCTACTAATCTTTTCAATAATGTTTTTATCAATGCTTTAATAATATAAATATATGCCAATGAAATTATTTTTAGAGATACTAAAAACACACTATTAGATAGTTTTTTTTTCAAACTTATATAGAGTAAATTTTAGATAGGTATGATGGGTGAGCTTAACTACTTTCTTGGCTTCCAAATAAATCATGGATTAAAAGAAACTATATTAACATTGCACAAGTATATCAAATATATACTTACATGTTATGGTTTTTAACAATGATTATAGTATATGTACTCTAGTAGGAACCACATGAAAACATGATATTGATAAATCCATGAAATTTGTAGATCAAAAACATTATAGAGAGATAATCAAAAGATTACTTAAAAACTATTCTACCAGATATTATATACAATGTGTGATTATGTTTGAGATTCCAAAACAATCCTAAAGAGTCTTATCTTGAGTAATTCAAATAGATTTTATGTTACCTTGAATGAACTTTGGAAATTGAATTATTTTATTCTTCCAAATCTCATTTTTTCTTAAGAGTTATTTAGTTGTGGATTTCATATATTATAGGATAGATAGGAAGAGTACTTATGGAACTTATAATTTTATTAGTAAAGCATTATATTGTTGGTCCGATAAAATTAAATATTCAGTTTCAATTTCCATTGATGAAAATAAAAATATAGTATCTATATGTTTTTGTACTCAATTGTTGAGGATAAATTGCACAATAACATATTTTGGAATGATTTTTATTCAAATATTGATTATTTTTTATAATACCAATATTATTTATTTATCCAATAATGAATCCCATAACTCATGGGATAAACACATAGATATATGACACTATTTCATAAATATTTATATTTATACTTTATATATTTTAGAATAACTTCTAAATGGATGTTATAGGTTATATCTTGTATATCTTCTGAAACTACATTTTTTAGAAAATTTATCCTAGAAGGGAAAAGTTATTTCATGTGTTTAACAAACATAGTTTCTCATAAAGACCCCCTCAACATGACTTTATTTACTATTATAAAAACTTATAATTTTAAATTCATTCTTACATTTTTTAGAATTAATTATGAAATATTCTTTATGTCATCTTGAGATTGTACTTACACTTGTCATTTGAGTTTATTCATACATGGTGTCTCATTAATCTACTAAAGTTTTTATCCTTGTAAATAACATGATTTTTAATTATTATTAGCTCTACTGGTTTTATTTTCCTAGTTTTATTTTTTATAATCATAAAGGGGATAGGTGAGAGAAACTATCTTGGGAGATAAATATTATCAATGAAAAGGGGGAGAAGTGGTAGGAATGTTAAGGTGGATAAATATTTTAAAAATGGGGAGAATTTTTATTTTTTATTTTTATTTTAGTATGGGGTAAATTTTTTCATAAGTATATAGAGTTTTCTAATTTATAATATTTTATTTGATTTTTACTATTTTTTGTGTTTTTTGATTATCAAAATGGGGAGACTATTGAGTCACTTTCTTGAAATTACTTCTTTTAGGTCTCTTATTTTGATGAATCACAACACACTCTTTGTTTTTCTTGTACATAAATGAAGTTTTTTAGTTCTATTATTGTGTAGTATTAATATCTAATTCACGTGTTTCTATTAGATGATTTCAAACCATGTAAATTTTGGAACATCATGAAGTCCCTGGAATTATTTCAACTCGAAGATCAAGATGAACATTCCAATTTGTTAGAGGTAATAGTTTTTCCTGATTAACTCAGAGTATATCATTAAGAAGTTTTTCGAACCAATGCTTATAAATAGAGACTCAGGATTTGTAGAATAAAATATAATTACATGATGAAAGAAATTCATTAGATATATTTTCAATATATTAGTTCATTGAATGCTTCTATTTTATGATTTTTTCATAGTGTTCCTAGATATTTTTTTGTGAGAATTTTATTATAAAAGATCTAGGATTTCATGTTATAAATATTTATTATAATACTATGTGATCAAAGATATTCCATGGATTGGAATTTTTGATTCTAAAATTCTAGTTTGATAATGTCAGAGGACATGGATTACTATTGATTTTTTGACCAAAGAGGAGATTTGGGATAGAGATTTCTACTACTGATATCTATCAAGGAAGTTTGGGGATATGACTAATATATTTCAATAATTGATATTAAGGATTTTATAGGGTATTAGAACTTGTATCCCCTGAATATGGTTATTAATACACCTATTATTTGGGACTAAAAGTGAAGAATTACTTTTATTTGAACTATTTATATCCTTTAATGATATCTTTTAAAGGATTTTATGGATTTTCATCAAAAATATATTTCATTATTATATTTTTATTATTATTATTCTGTTTGGTTTGTTTACCTCAGTTATGTGTTAACTTCTAAGATGTTTAATTTATACTTCATTTGGTTAATATTGTACTCTGATTTGTTTGTAACCTATAACTTCTAGATATTTTATTGCCTAAAGTGGGAGAAATTGTATTTATGATTTAAAATCTAATTAAATCCATATTAAATGTTCAATATCCAAGAAAATATTTAATATCGAGCTTAATGAAGTTCAAATTTAAAACAAACAAATGAAATATAAAAGAAATTTTTATTTCAGATATACCAGTTTAATCCTATTGCAAGTCACTAAATATCTATTCTAGATACTTGTGAATAATTTATTATACGATTTGGTAAAGTGAAGATATTAATATAAGGTTTATATTTTATCTTATTAATAAAGGTCTTAAGGTAAATTTTAAATTCATAGAAGAGACTTTAAGTGTTAAATATGTTTTTTAAAAAATTAATACATCATAATATTAGATATTGTGAGTTAATTTTATTTTCATATGGATTGGCACTCTCGACACTCTCTCTTATTTCCACTCCTCCTAGGTATTTTATTATCATCCATTAAGTAGTGATGAATCTTCTAACTTTACTTATTCTTGTTATCTCTATCCTACCTTGGAAATTTCTTCCTCTTTCTTTTAAGGTGTTATTTTCTATCTTAGAAATCTTTCAACTATTATGGTTCATATTTCTTCCCACATTAGTGAATCAAACCCCATCCTTGGTCTATAATTTTGGTTCTTAAGGTTGTTTGGTTTGATGTTAGTGGTGGCCTCCAATGTATTCTCACCCCTCCCCCTTCATTGGTGGATCATCATGGTCCTCTCACTGGCACTCCTCAACCCTTGTTGGATAACCAAATCTGTTGATTCTATAACATCATGATATTTTTTGTGAACTTACATTAAAATTAATTTCATTAATTTATAGGTATCTAATTAGTTAAAATTATGTACATATTTATATTTATTAAGTTCAAAGGTGTTAAATAGTCTCTTTCAATTTTTTGGTCAGAATGAATAGCAACCCTGGTAAAATTTGTAACCTCGATAAAGGATAAATAGGGTAAATCTAGGTTAAAAATAAGTGATACATCAATAATTTTTCAACTTAATTATTATTAGATTAATTTAATTCGACTGTTGTAAATTTGGGGTCAAATTTTATTAGTTTCGTGGAAATTTCTTCATTCAAATAACTTATATATTATTTTAATCAAATAAATTTACAAAATATAATTCTCTTTGTTTTAAATATATCTTATGAATCCACATAGTAAAAAAAGTAAGTTATAAACTAATATAAGTGTCTATTTTGAGAATAAAAAATTTATTTTCATGATATAAATTTATTTTTAATTTTCTTTAATTATATAATGTCCCTAATTTCTTATTTATAACTAATTAAGTATTTCTCCTATTAATAAATAAATATAATAAATGATTTTGAAAACATTAAAAGAAATATAATTTTAGTGATTTAATGTGTTAAAAAAATTATCGGAGAATATAACATATTATTGTTGTTTTGTAAGATTATATTCGAATTAAAAATATTTCATTATGTATTTTAAGTCAAATAATTTTAATATTGTCTAAATTAAAAAATATGATATTCTATGAGAATAATATTTTATTAAATGGCATAAAAATATTAAAATATGAGAAATGGGATTATATATGGTCTAATATATCATCAATTGTCTATTTATAGGTCGTTTAGAACCTTTTTATTGAGATTTACTTAATTATATTTTAATATTTTAAGAAATTCCAAGAGTGTCCCTCCACTCTCTTATAAAAGGACACCTTTCCTATCTCTTCATCAAATCAAATTGAGCCTTCTATCTCAATCATACTATGAAAAATTATATTATTCACTTCCCTATCCAAATTATATAGGTTTTTTTCTTCTCATAATACCAATTCTAGCTTTCTTAAGAGGAGATATAGAGGAGTTTTTTCTAAGAAGAGGTTATCACCTTAATTGATCACTTTCTTTTATAAGCTTGTTTACCTCCTCAAATCAGTGGTATTTATCATAAAATAATAACTTCAGTATCCTAAATATGATAAAATGTTATTATAATTATGAAATAATCATTATAACCCTCTTTCCCATTAAATGATAAGTGAAAGAATCGCTCGTGCGTTCGTACGACTTACCATTTCCACGTAGCGATACAATTAATTTTTCATTGGTATTTTTAAGGATGGTTTTTATGATGGGTTTTATATTTATATTTTCTATTTATGAAATAATTATACTTCTTTAATGGTAATATCATATATACCTTATTACCATCTAATCCTTTGAGAATCACTAACATAGTTCGTGCGTAAATGTGGATTACCACCTCCATGAAATGATGTGGTTTTTTTTTCATTTATATTTTACTTGAATGGTAATGGGGATTAATTTTAGGAATATATATATTATATATATGATATAATAATGATTTATAAAGTTGAATTATTATTTACCTTTCTTTTATTACGTCATTTTAAAAATTAAAACAATATTCATGCATATGTACGGCCTATCGTCTCTATGAACGGAGTAATTCGTTTTCCTATCTCTAATTTTTTGGATGACTATAAATATTTATATAGTGAATATATATGATATTTATATCTAGATACATATTATTTATATTATTTATCATAGATAAATATACAATTACTGAAACTACTAAACTGATATACTCATGATAAATGACAGTTAACACCTAGAAACTATAATTTTAATAAGGAATTATTGAAAAAATGGGGTGTTGAAATGTAATAAAGGGATCATATATGATATTATATGTATGAAAATCAATCTGGTATATAATTTTAATAAATTAAAATTTATTATATAGGAGTTTAGAGTGTTTTTGAAGCAAGACGAACTTGAGATAAGGGTTTTATTTCAAAATATCATTAATGTTCAGGATTGTTTATGTTAAAGACTCCAATGGGAGAATTATTTAATCATTATCTTCCATATCCATGTTTTCTAAAAACCATTCCATGAATGTATTTAATATTCTCATATGGTTTTTTAAATCCATTTTTACCCATTATTTACTTTTAAAAAATGGTTTTAATTGAATATTTTTGTCATTTTCCAAATGAGGTACTTTATGTATTTTCCGAAAAAAGTATAAATGGAATGTATATATCAAATTGTATGAATTTAGAAAAAATCCTTCTATCATGACATCCCAATTATTTTAATATTCCATTTTAATTTTAAAAGTTTATTTTCAAATAAAATGTTTTATTTATTTAATTCATTGTTTTAGATTTTAAAAAGTGTTTTTTATACTTGGAAGTGTATTTTCCTCAAAACGATTTTAAAGATATTTTAATGGTATCTCTATTCATCGATAAAAATAACCCTTGATTATACTTATTATTTATTTGGTTTGTTATATAAGGATACCATCCTTATTATTTCTTTTTATGGCTTATTTTTATGATGAAAAGATGAAATGTTGATGAAAACTATTTATTTTTCATGGGTTATTCTATGATGAAATGTTTATGAAGCCCATTTCCTTTCATAGATTTTGATATGATGAATTTTTTATGATATTTTGATGCAAATATGTATGATTTTCATTATGTGATAGGTTGAACCTATATCTCTATCCAATACATTAAGTAAAGTATAATATCTTATGAAATATTTATGGGAAATGAGTCAATTTGATTGATTAATTATGTGAAACAAGTCAAATTACTTGATATATTATGGGAAACAATTTTATGTTATTGATACATAATGGGAAAAAAGGATACATTCTTGATCAGATGGTCTTGGTAGTTAACCTTGAAGTATAAATTTTCTTCTATACTTAAGATGGTCCCACACACATTTATAGCATGAACATATGGTTCATGATTGAGTTATGATGAGTTATGATTTATATGATTCATGTCTTTTGAAATTATAATGTTTTATTCCATAGATCAGGTTTATGATATTTATCATATTGGGTACAAACTTTGTAAGTTATGGTCATGATCTCATACCCTTATGCTTATATTATGATTTTATTTGATCAAAAATTGACATCTCCCATGTTTACCCATACTGAATATCTATGCTCAACATTTTCTTCTGTTTTATTTCCCCGGTTTATAAGGAATTGTTTTAGTATGGTATTCCTTTTAAGAGTACTATGATAGAATATATTTTTAAGATATTTTATAAAATATGAAGATTTTATATCTAGTCTTAAAAGACTTTTAACTTTTACAGTTCTATTGTGGATCATATTTTTATTTATTGAATATTCCTACAAATATATGTAATATTTATATATGAAATGATCAAGGTTCTATAAATCCAATTTTTTGATTTTAATAATAAGGTTTTAGGGTAGATTGGGATTTTTTTGGATATAGGGATGGTGATGAACTCCTTTTATGTTCTTGTATTGTTCTCTTTCATTGGTTTATTCATAAAATTGGGTTTCATTTGTTCTTATATTGATTATTTGGGTTGGATTATTCCTCTATGATTTTGACATCCTCTATATTCTCTGGTTATCAAGGCCTTGTAGTGATGTTTCCCCCTGATATCTTATTTTATGTGTTTTATTCAATTTTATCTCACTGATTTACTTTTATGGAAACTTTTTAGAAGTTTTAATAATTTTTTTTATCTAATTAAGTCTCATTTTTATTGTGGAAACTATCTATTAGGTATGATAATTGTGATGGAAGTAGTGATTTTGGTTGAGATTACATTGACCGACCTTAAGTTTCTTACTTATTCAGTAGAGTGGTGGTTACAATCTCATATGAGTTTTATGCCTATTTTTGTAGTCATTTTATATTTTTGGTGGCAAATATATGTTACTATTTAAGGATTCATTGGTTGTTTGGTCCTCATATTCAGTGATAAATTCATTTGGTTCACTTTTTCAATGGTTATGGGTAAGTTTAGTTTTAATTTTTGTGTTTTTATTTTGAATATAGATCAATTTTATTTTCTAATGAAAAAATGAAGGTTTTTTGGTGGTTCTAGTAATGATGGTCTTGAAAACTTTGATTTCGATAGTTACTAGCGATAATGACATTTTATAGGATGGTCAATATTAACAGGAAGATAGATCAAGGAAATGATGTTGGTAGTGTCATATTATAGTGGTGTCATGGGTATCAATGCATTGACCCATACAAGTATGCTTAAAATTTGAATTTTTAAAATTTGGGTCAATTTTGATTTGAAGATTATATCGGCTTTGGGTTGAATTTTATTTATGTAGTCAGTTATGTGGGTTCCCAATCCACTCTATAAAATTAATTATTCCAAAATTTAAAAAATAATTATATTAAAGGTGGAATATTATTTGGATATAAAATTAGAATATTAAATATGAGTATTGAGAATCCTAATCTTAGAAAAATCTTAATATTCCTTCTAAAATTATATAATATTTCAAAAGAGTTCACTGGTAAAGTTAACTTTTTCAATGAATACACAGTCATATATCATGTATTACCTAGATATGTAACATGTTTTCATAAAACCAATGAAATTACAAAAAAGTTAAGTCTTTTTAATGTCTCTATGTATTATGATATGGAGAGTCTAACAATTATATATATATATATATATATATATTTGTCGGTATTTTCATAAAAGTTATATAATATTATATAAATACATTATGTTATACAAATAAATTTTTTCTTTACCATTCATTCATGTGTATTTCATATATTATGTGAGTGAAATGATAATTAACCCATTAGAGATAAATCTCTTATCAATCCCTAGTTGATGATCATCAAGGGAATCCATGGTCTATGATGATTAAGATTAATATAAGTACGAGATTTTATAGAGATAAAAAGTTCACTCATAAGGCCCAATTGATATTGTATTATAGATTAACCCATTATATAAGGTTAATAAGGTAATATGTATAAAAAACCTTATAATTTGATACCATTTTTATTTCATCACTAAAACTGATCTAATCGAAGGGTGTTTGGTCATATGATTAATCATGTTGTGGGTTCTTATTATCTAATAATTATTTTTTCCTCCATAATAATTAGTAAAACACATGTTCCCTTGATGATAATGATTAATAAAATGTATGGACACACCTAGTTGAGTAACGCCTGATGTATTAAAATATTTAGATGTATTACTTGAGATGTATTCATTGGGTTTAATGACATGTGATGTATTCATCGGTCTTAATTAATATTTAATTATAGAGTTCATATTATATGAGTTTTATTATATGATATTAATATATTCCATGTCTTATCGATGTAATCAATATCTTCGACAAAGAGACTACATGTTTGTTCATGATATATGATATATATTTTGTGGAAATGTTTAAGAATATTCAAGTGTTTATCAAAGCACACACTGGATTCTCTTATATCTTGAGTTACACAGATTCTCTTATATAAGAGGATCTTCTCTTATGTTTTGAATTGGGTTTTTATTATCATTTTTAATATCACAATGACCTGTCAGCCACACAAAATTTCATGTAAATGGTGATTTTTTTGTTCAAAGTTTATATATAATAAAAATATATTTAGTTGATAACTTATCTAAATGAAGCTTCATAGGATATTCAAAAGAGTTTTGGGTGTGATTTTATAATTTTTTACATGTCATTTAATATAAGTTTAATTGTGTATAATGTTTGGGAGGCTTTCATACAAGTGAGATACCAAAGGATATTTTATTCACTGAATACATATCACAGATGTGATATATTTATATTGATATATATGATATAGTGTTCATTCTTGTGGTATAAACATATCACTAGTATAGAGATATATAGGTGTCATTTCTACCGACGGGAGATATATAATCATATCTCCTTGTGTGATATGTATGTAATATTGGATATCAAGTAATACTATTAATATTTTCCTACAAAAATCTATCAAACAGTCAAATAAATATAATTTAATAACATTTATGGTATTTATAGTCCATCACAATTAATGTTTTAGTGTTAAATATTTATATTGTGTTATACAATACATGTTAGAAACATTACAATGCTAGGTTATTAACTCAATTCTTAGAGTTTCCAGGGAAATCTTATATAAAATAAGAAAAATCAATATTGATGGATCTAAAAAACTAAGTATAATATATATCAAAACCAAAGATCTAAACTTTCTCCTTCTTCTTTAACACCAAGGTTCTAACTGGATGTAGAGTGAGGTGAAATATTACCTTGAAGTTTACTTGGTAATTCATATAACTAGTGGATACCCTTAGTGGTGGGTATTAATTTATTGTCTCTGATATATCTTTATCAAACACTATATAATAAGGTTTAACTTCAAAGAAAAATATTTTCTTCATTTTATACATTATTCTTATAAAACACTTATGATAGGTCCTATTATATGGGGGTTTGTAATGTTTTCATCATGTTTTTGGAATGTTTTTTCAACTAAAACCCTTTAAATATCCCCATCATCATTCAACATGATAATTTCATATATTTTGAGATTATAGAAAATTATACCCATACTTATTAGTTTATGTATATAATTAGTTGATTCTTATTCCATATTCTCTCATGAAATTGACTATTACATCTTTATATATTGATAAGTGAATCCCTAAGCTCACCACCACTAGGCCATGGGTTAGATAAAATTTTCATGGTATCCACACGATAATGGGGTGTATTACCTCTATATGAAACCTTTAGAATTTTATCATAAATAAAAACTACCATAACATGCATGGGGTATAAAACTAAACAATGAAACATATGTATATATATAAATCTCAAGAATATAATGAGAAATAATATATGTAAATCACTAGGTATGACTGTCTCTTCTCAAATAGATTCCATACCAAATACTAACAACACAAAATTGGATTCCATGATGATATCTCAGTTCCACCAGCCATCCACACCAATCATCCATCTCCTAACTCCATGATCACCCATCATCTACATTCGCTGATTTTCATAGACACACGGTAAACAACATGTAAATGTGCATTAAGGGGCGAGTATAAAAATTCTTAGTAATTTCATTACAAGTAGTATGTAAACCTATATACATCTAGTATCTATGTACATCCAAATTAAGTAAATTATATACAATAAAACATCACATGATATTATCACCATCCAAAACAATGACCGATCCTAATAAAATTGCCCATATATCTCTTTCATAATTACCTTCAAATAAAAATTTTCATTTTCATGGAACGAAAACAATATTCCACAAACCATCATAGAGTTATCACCTGGTAATTTCACCCTAGATGCACTAATCATGATTCAATGTTGGAAATACACATCTTTACCAATATCAGTAGCACTGGAGGAAATGCGCATCTCTAACTACCTCAGAAATACTAGTGAAAATACATATATCTGCAAGTGTAAATACACATATCCATACCAATCAGCATATATATGTATGAAAACCATAAGAAACAAACATCTCATGTTTTAAATCTATATACTAGTATAATATAGTTAATAAACATGTCTATATATTCCACTGAATATCTAGTACTCCTGATCACATCGCAGGTGGTGAGGAGTAGAGATACTGTCTAGTGCATCGTAGTCCACCTCGACCAAGATTTTTGGTTGAGAAAGAGTGTCACCACTAGGTTGAATTATTACCCATTGTATTCTCATATTAGAGATTTTGTAGGAATTACCAATCTCCACCCATCCTACCTATCATTGAATTATATCATGTATACTGGAGGTATTATCTATCCATCTATCCCAAATCATAGATGTTGAAGGAGTTACTCATCCCAGAATACCTCCTAGAAATATTAAGCAAATCATATCCTATAGTAGTATGTGAGTGGTGTAAGATACATAAAAATATTATCATTTCTCTATCCATAGTAGTGTGTAAGACATGCTATGGTCACAGTCACCACACTTCAACCCTAGATAGAGGGTGACTATAAATACGATCCACAACCATATTCTATCATCCTAAATATCTATCCATTATAGGACATATCCCAACTCAATGTAATGAGTATATACAATCAATAACAATCAAGGATACCCTATCAATATCACAATACACCCAGGTTTCAATGTAGAGTTGCTACATCATCCTCATTAGATTCCCATCTCCCAAATTAATATGGATCGAATGATAGTTCGATATAATATATATGTTAGTTATTGAATTTTCCTGCTAATAAAATCATAAAAACCCAATATTACATTCCACTTGTTCACCATTAGATGTCTTGACATACAAAATAGAATTTAAAAATCTCAACTCATCTCATTATTGTGATAATATTTCAATAATGACAAGGGTTGTTACTAAATTATTCATTTGGGTGCATCAAAAACCATCTGAAACCACTTCCTTCACTAATAAGTCCATTAATATTGTCCCAAGTAACCAAATTTTCATTATTTTATTACCCAAGGATTATCATAAATTAATATAATATTTATGAAAAATATTATATTACCTTATTCACTAATATTTAAGTCCCCATTCAATATTATATTTCATTGATATCAAGTCATTCTCAAAGAATCTCCATTTTTTCCATTGTAATTATTTCTTACCATATGAGAAAATCCTCATACTTATAATTATATTGTTAATTAATTCCCACCAATAATATAAAAATCAATAAACACTTTCAATTCATTCATGATTGGATCACACCACTAGAGGGAATACCCATGCTCAGTGTTAAATTATTATTTCAGTACCATTGTTAACTCATAACATTAGCCACCATTTCCACCCTTTTTAATCCAATCCCTTTACCACATATATTATTATAAAAAATTCCATCTCACTACTTGTATAAATATTAACATTATATTATCTTTTTATCGTTATAAAGTTTCATTTATAATTACACATTTAAATAATTCAATGAATCATTTCATCATTTATTATCATCCAAGTAGTTATGTTACACTTTATCCATGATTTGTATAATTATAGGATGATCCTTTGAAGTTCATTATTTTATAAAAAAATGTATAAATATTTTCAACATATTAGTGAAGAATCATTTCCATGATTAATGATATTCTTTACCAAATACTGACAACAATTTTTAATTATCAGGTTTCTAACTAAGGACAAAAACCACTTCATTTAGTTTAGTATCTTATAACATTAGCTAATTCTATTTCTCATAGTCTCATGATAAGATCCAACCATGAAATCATTTATTTAATGACCCATAAAAATTAATTCACTAACATTCACATCTAAAATTATAAATTCTTGTTCTCATCAACATAGGGACTCGTAATCATCAAATGGAGGGTACTTTCATGTTCTACTCATAAAAATGGTCTAGGTGGTATTATCATAATATTATTTTGGGTTAGATCACCATTTACATTGATGTTAAATATTTTTTAATACCCAAAGCAACCATTATATGATATCAGACTACATAATCCTGCATTTTTATTACACAACATTTCATTTAAAGTGTACAAATAGAGGATCTTTTAAAGTATAGTTTCTTGGAAATAAGGTACATAATACATAAAAACATTATTCTAATCCAATTTAAAGGCTTCATCATATGTTATTAACAACTTCATTTACTACATCTCATAACGTTGTGACATATATCAAAGTAAAGGGTGATGATAAGGCCCAATAAGGGAAAGCAAGGGAAACAATTTACATGTGAATATGAGAATTATCGATAAGAACTTAAGGAATATCATAAAGGAATGATAAATAGTAAAATATGTATATAATAATTAAATTAAAATGATTCATAACATATAAATGTGGTTAAAACATTTAATTAAGTCGCACATAATCATATCACCAAGGTTTATCACCAGGGAATCATAAAAAATTACCAATGTTATTCACCAAGGTATCGTAAAACATGTCATCTATAAAGATTAAATTCATTAATAAATTCATTGGAGTGTTGGAGAAACCTTAATATGTATTAATTAATTTGAACCATATATATCATAACAAAAAATTTCATAAATAACACCTGGAGAATAAAAAAATGGGTTTCATATCAAAATCATGGTTTTTTAGAAAGTGCTTAAAAATAAGATTCTTTTGTCATTTGAATCCCACATAAAAGGAAGGTGGGTTTAATTTATGTTAATAAAAAATAAAATGGATCATTTTTACATCCATGTGAATAACTCTAGAGAATAAAGAGGTTTGGGTATTCGTAAAATAAAATAATATAATTTCTTGAGAAAAAGAGAGAAATTTTGAGAAGAAAATTCTACAGCATAATAGGTAGGAAACAAGGTTTTACAAAACATAAAAAAGAGATGGGAAAAGGGTATCCCATTAATAAAAGAATATTAATATAGTAAATGGATATAATTAAATTTAAATAAGAACAAATTGTGTAAATTTTGAAGACATACCACATAAAAAAAGAGAGCTTGAATGGAAAAGAGAAGTTTATATTTCCCTTACCTTGAAGGGTGACTCCTAAAACTCAAAGATCAGGACCCTGGGGGCTTGAGGACACATTGGGATGACTCATTGGGAGGTAATAATATCAAATATTAGTGTAAAATAAATTTTTATTGAAATTGAACGAATAAATGGGTGGTTATTTATAGAAAAAGAGAGGGAGTTTTTTATAAATTTTCTTAGACACCTCAGTAGTGGTATTTGAAAAACCAAGGGCTTTCCTATGATATTTTCCCATGGTATTGGACACTTGGGGAACCTATTATAATATTTTAATCCAAAATATTCTGCCATCATTTTATATTACTTATTAAATCATTATTATGTCATTAAACATAACAAAAACTGAAAACTTTACTTTTACTATTCACTGAAAAACAAAATATTTTAGAAACTTCTCATAAATTCACCCTAAAATAATTTTGACATAATGATTTCAAAAATGAAATTTATTTTATCATAATATTTTTCAAATTATGATTCATTTAACTTTTCAATATAAAAAAACTTATTTATTAAAAATAATAACAGACATAAAATCCATAGTAAAATGCATAGTGAAATTTCTGACACTTGAAAATAATAATATTATTTTATCATTTAAATTTATATAAGATTGTTTTAATAAAAATATTACATTAAAATAATAATTATTAATAATACCTTAGTCTATTATAATAATTTTATCTTTTTTAAAAATGACAATTTTTGTCTGAAAGATCAATTTATCCAATTCATCATATTTTTTAGAAAAACTAAACTCAAAACGTAAATGATGGAACAATAATTTTATTTATACAAAGGGATTATTAAATAGGTAACTAAGATCTCAAAACATAACCCCTTATAACACCCACATAAGACCTAAGGATGAGGTGTGTGATAGTGATAGACTCTTGGGGCGACTCAGCTAACATCACCCAAGAGGTAATCTCCACTAACTTGAACTTCTCCCGTAAGAAATTTTGTTCAAGCTTAACATGTTGAAGCTCGTTTTGGGCTTGGTTAAGAGTGAAGAACACTACCTACCTCCCATTTTCTAACAACTAGGCTTCATATGTCATAACTCTATTGGATGAGGCCATCGAATATTCATTCTACATTAATTAACCATTATCATTTTTATTTATAATACTAATTATAATATTAAAATTTTTATTAAGAGTATTGATTCCGATGGTCATATTAACCAACAGTCATATAACGGTTGAAACTCAATGGTCAAATTTCAATTATACTCACTTCATTAGTAAATCAATATATTTTTGTTGAGTAAAAAATAATATAACACACATTTTCAGGAAACAATTATCATTAAAAATGTTAAGTTTATTTCATTATTCCCCCTTAATAAATTTCATCCTTGAAACCTCATCTTGTTCCCTCCGTTGAGAAAAGGTGTAGGTACTTTTTCCTCATTTTCTCCTCTATTTCTCACATGGATTCTTCATATTTCTGGTTCCTCCACAACACTTTAACGAGGAGGGTAGTCGTTTTGTGTAGAACCTTGTCTCTACGGTCTATGATATCCACTGGATTCTCCCCATAATAGATTCTTTGTTCCAATTTTACCACCTATAGATTCAATATATGAGAAGGGTTAGGTAAGTACTTCCTTAAGAGAGATATTTCTAATATATCATGAACATGAGGCGGGTTTGGAGGAAGTTCAATCCGATAGGTCACTACTCATATGCGATCAAGGAAATCATAGGAAACAATGTACATGGGGTTGAGATTCCCTTTCTTCCCAAACCACATGACTCTCTTCCAAGGTGAAATTTGAAGGAATAATTTGTCTCAAACATCAAAATCCAAGTCCCTTTAATGGTTTTCATCATATAACTTTGGCCAACTCTAGGAAGCCTTTATGCATTTTGGATGGCATGAACCTTTTTTATCATCTCTTTCACATGATCAGGGTGAAAAATATTTCTATCACCAGCTTCATCCAAACAAGTAAGAGTTCTATATCACTTACCATATACAGATCCATAGGGGTCCTTTTGAATACTTAAATGGAAGCTATTTTTTTATGAGAACCCAAGTAATGGGAGATGTTGATCCCATAACCTTTAAATTACATTGAGAATGTTCTCATCATGTCATCGAGTGTCTGAATAGTTCTTTTAGATTAACCATTAGTTTTTGGGTGATAGGTCATATGGAAATTCAATTCATTATTCATATCATTTTGAATACTTCTCCAAAATTCTGATGTGAACTTTGGATCATGATCATAAATGATAGAAAGTGTCACTCCTTGCATCCTTACTACTTCCTTTATGTATATCTTGGTGAGTTGGTCAACAGATAAATCTTCTTGAACAGAGATAAAATGGGAAGTATTAGTGAGACAGTCTACTATAACCCAAATTTAATTGTTTCCTTTGGATTTTTTTTGGGAGATAAGTGAAACATTTCATAGTGATATTGTCCTACATAAATGTTGGAATGGGTAGTGGTTATAAAATCCCTTCAGAAAGTTATCTCTTTGCCTTAAATTGTTGACACATCAAGAACCTTTTAGTGTAGTGGGAAATATCCCTTTTCATGTTATCCTACCAATAATGATCACGAAGTTACCTATAGATTTTCATAATTCCATGATTTATAGAGAAAGTAGAGTTATGAGATTAATATATCAGCTACTTCTTTATTTCCAGAATAGTTGGAACACATAGCCTTGTAAAAAATTTCAGTACACCTTCTTGATCAATATTTAACTTAGGAATCTTCCCGTTCTTCACAACTTATATCTTATTCTATAATGAAGTATATTCACTTTTATAATACTGCATCTTCTCTAGTAATTATGGTAGAGAAATAATTTGGGATAGAGATGATGATTTCCCTTCCCTTATGATTCCCATGTCTAGTTTCTCTAGGACTTTCATCAAGGTATCTCCTTGAATCCTCATCATTTCTAAAACAATCGGGTATTTCCTACTTAATGAATCAGTGACTTTGTTTTCTCATCTGGGATGATAATGAATTGACCAATCATAGTCTTTATGAAGTACCAACCATCTCCTCTATCTCAAGTTAAATTCCTTTTCATGAAAATATACTTCAAATTTTTATGTTTTGTGTATATATCACATTTCTCCACATAAAGATTGTGCCTCCATATCTTTAGAGAAAAAAAACTACAACTAGCTCCAGGTCATGCGTAGGATAGTTCTTCTCATGAGGTTTCAAATTTCAAGATTCATAAGTAATAACCTTCTCATATTTAATTAGGACATAACTAATCCCTTTCATATATGCATCTCTAAAAATAACAAATCCTTCTTTGATAGATGATATAGTTAACATGTGTGTAGTGACCGATATCTTCTTCATCTCTTAGAACCTTTGTTCACATTCCTTTTTACTGATGAACTTGACCCCTTTTGAGATAAATTGGTTAGTGGATTTTAATTTCATGATTTTTTTTTCAAAAACCTCAGATAATATCCTAATAAACCAAGGAATCTATGAATCATAGTTACTATTGTATGATGAGGCCACTTCTCCACAACCTTTGTCTTTGCAGGGTCAACTGATATTCCTTTATTGGTTAAAATGAACCACAAGAAAGAAACTTGTTGTAACCAAAATTCACATTTTTGGATCTTTCCAAATATCCTCCCATTCCTCGGAGTATTCAATATAACCTATAGATGATCATCATGCACCTCATGAATTTTGGAATATATCAAAATATAATCAATAAAAACTAATAGAATTTTACCAAGGTATTCCTTAAAGACTATATTCATCAAATCCATAAAAATAACAGGAGAATTATTAAATCTAAAGGGCATAAAAAATTTTATAATGACCATATCTTGATCGGAAGGCAGTCTTTGGAATATTTTCTTTCTTCACCCTCAATTGATGATAACCAGATCAAAGATCAATCTTGGAGAAGAATTGATCTCCATGAAGCTGGTAAAATAAATCCTCAATTATTGGAAGAAGGTCCTCGTTCTTCACTGTGATCCTGTTAAGTTATCTATAATAAATCCATATCCATATTGATCCATCCTTCTTCTTTACAAATAGAATATGTTCTCTCCAAGGATACAAAGTTGGTTGGATAAAACCATTCTTCAAAAGATCTTGGAGTTGTTTCTTTAATTCCTCCAGGTCCACATTTTTCATTCTATATGGGGTCTTTGATATCGCCTTGGAATAAGGCATGAGTTCAATGGAGAACCTTACCTCTCTTTCTATGGGAGGTCCAATAAACTCCATAGGAAATACATCTATGTGTTCTATAATGATGGTGACATTGTTTATTCATATACATTCATTTACTTCTTCATATTCCCTGATTATCTCCATAAAGAATGCTATAGGTGGTGCTTCAAGATAATGATTAGGTTGAGATATCTCTCCTTTAAAAACAACTGTAGGTTTCTATTCAAGATTATAAATATTTCTTTACCAATGAATTTGATCATAGAATTATACTTTGAGAGATAGTACATCCCTAATATAATGTAAAATTACAACATGGGAAGGACTACTAGATATGTGATGAGATAATGTTATCCAAAGTGAATAATAGAGTTTTTATACACTATCGATTCTTGGATAATCACTCCAGGAGTCTTTACTGATAATTATACTTCTAGTAGTTTCAGAATTGATTCTATATACTTTGAAAACATATAGGAAATAAAAGAATGTATAGAACCAGAATCAAACAAAGTACGTTCTAGCTTTGAAAACCCAATGAGAGTAACTTTCACCACATAATTTGGATCTTCATCTTCATCCATCATGATCAAAAAATCACAAACTTTATCCCTTGGACTATTATTGGGTTGATGGTGATTCCCTCCATTAACTATGGATTTGGACAGTGATTGGAAAAGTGCGTGAGTTGTCCACACTTGAAGCATTTGATTTTAGGTAGGGCCTTCATATCTTCCATTTATCGTTTTTGTTGAAAAGTTGAGGCTTTAACTCACTATGACTATTCTCAGAAATATTTCCATCTCTTCCACACTTATAACATTTACCACTATTGAGAAATTAGTTACCTGAATGGTTTTTCCCACACTTATTTCACATGGAATGTTGAACTTGCTTTCATCCACTTACTTGATCAATGCTCCTACCTAAGATTGGATCTAAATATATCTTCTTTTCATTTGATTTGTGATACCACTTCATCTCACCGAAATCCAGTTCAACCTTCATAGCACTTCATATTATCTCCTCATAGCTTTCATAGTCTCGATTATAAATATTCTTCCATAGATGGGGTCATAGTCCACCGAAGAATCTATCATAATTTTCCTTAGGATCCATGAAAAAAATAGAGGTACAGAGACAAAGTCTTGTGAATTTCATATCATAGCATCCCACTAATTCATTATCCTACTTCAGCTCTAGGAATTCCTTCTCCATTTTCATTCGCATAGAACGGGGGAAATATTTTTTGAAAAAGGTTCCCCTGAACTCTTCTCATTCCACAACTTCAATATTCCCTCTCATCTTAGTAATTTTTATCAGTTTGCACCACTGATCACCTTCCCCCTTTAAGAGGTACAGATTAAAGGTGATTTTTTCTTGTTCTAAACAACGAAATATATAAAATATAATTTTTATAGAGATAATCCACTATTCAACAATGAATGGGTTGGTAGATCCATTGAAATAAGGTGTTTGTTGACACATAAAGGACTCAATGGAAAGTTTTCCCCATTAAGTAGAATCTGGACTCTCATATTGATTCAAGTTATTTCCTATAACTCATGGTAGCTGATTCATCATTCTCATGAATTTTTACATTCTGTCTTCCACCAAAAGGTCATCAGCGCCAGGTCTATTACGCTCAATACTTACATGGTTTCTCTTATTTCTTGTTATTTTATAAAATAAGAAAACATTAGTGAGAAAAATGTTTCATTTAATAATATTATAATTCTAAAGGAATTTCATGACTTAAAACATCATTCTTAAATATGATATTCTTTTAAAATAATTACATTTTCCATAAATCCTTCATAATGGTTCATAAAAATCTTTTGATTATCCAAACATATCCCCCAAGTGTATCAAAAAAATAGTGTAGAATGTACTGTTGTCATGCACCAATTTTCCTCTGATTCCATCTCAAAGTGGTGTTTTTGGGTTTTACCCCTAGATACATATGTTCCATAGCCACATCCACTTTGTTGTATCCAAATAGGAATTTATTTACTTAAAAACCACTTACTTAATATTTCACCCGAATACCAGAATGTTTATCTATATTTTAAATTGTATCTAAGGTAATCCGTAATGTTTTTAAATCCTAATTTCCAAAAATAACTAAACCTTTATTTGATACCAACCATGGAATCCTGCCTTTTTTATTACATAACATTTCAAAGGAAAGGGTGAGCATATGTCCTGGTAAGGGAAAGAAAGGGAAACATTTTACATGTGATTATGAGAATTATCGATAACAAATTAAGGAATATCATAACGGAATGATAAACGGTAAAAGAGAAAGATAATAATAAAAATAAAATTATTCATAACATATAAATTTTTCCAAAACATTTAAGTCATTCATAATCATATCACCAACGTTTATCGTCGAGGTGTAATAAAAATTACCAAGGTATCGTAAAACATGTCATATCTAGAGATTTTTTTTACCCAATGCATTGGATCACTCTCATGGAACTCCCTTAATATGTTTTAATTAATTTGAGCCACATATATAATAATAAAACATTTCATAAATAATTAGTGGAGAATAAAAAAATTGGTTTCATATCAATATCATGGTGTTTTAGAAAGTGATTAAAAATAAGATCCTTTTGTCATTTTAAACCCACGGAAAAGGAAGGTGGGTTTCTTGTATGTTAATCTAGAAATAAAATATATAATTTTTAAATCCATGTAAATAAACCTGGAGAAGAATGAGTTTTGGGTATTCAAAAAAAAATATAATAATTTCTTGACAAAAAGAGGGATATTTTGAGATGAAAATCCTGGAGCATAACAGGTATGAAACATGGTTTTAGAAAATGTAAAAAAGAGAGGGGACATGGGTATAATATTAAAAAAAACTATTAATATAGTATAGGGATATAAGAAAACAAAAATAACTTAGTATAGAAATTTTAAATACGTACCACATAAAAAAAGAGAACTTGAAGGGAAAAGAGAAGTTGAGATTTCCCTTACCTTGAAGAGTGACTCCTAAAACTCGAATATCGAGACCTTGGGAGATTAAATATACCTTGGTAGGAATCCTTGGGAGGTGATAATATCATATATTCATAGTTAATTAATTTTTAATGAAATAAAATGAAGAAATGGGTGGGTATTTATAGAAAAATAGAGGGAGTTTTTTATTAATTTCCTTGGACACCTCAGTAGTAGTATTTGAAAAACCATTGTCTTTCCTGTGGTATTTTTCCATGGTATTTGACCATGGTATTTGACCATTATATTGGCCACTTGGGACAACTATTATCATATTTTAATCCAAAATATTATACCAGTATTTTATAGTAATTATTACATCTTTATGATGTATTAAACATACCGAAAACTCAAAACTATATTTTTACTATTCACGGAAAAATAAAATATTTTAGAAAATTATCATAAATTCAACGTAACCTAATTTCAACAGTTTATTTCAAAAATGATTTTTATTTTATCATAATAATTATCTAATTATGATAAATTTAACTTTTAAATATAAAAACATTATTTATTGAAAATAATAGCAGACATAAAATGCATAGTAAAATACATAGTGAAATTTCTAACACTTGGAAAAAATAAAATTAGTTTATCATTAAAATTTATATAAGAGTGTTATAATCATATTATTTCATTAAAATAAACATTATTAATAATAAATAAGTCTATTTTAATAATTATATCTTTTCTTAAAATTAAAATATATGTCCTAAAAATCAATCTATCAAATTCGACTTATTTTTAAGAAAAACTAAACTCAAAATGGAAATGATGGGGAAAAAAATTATTTATAGAATGGGATTATAAAATAACTAACTAAGACCTTGAAACATAACCCCTTATAATACCCACAAATGAAATAAGGTTAAGGTGTGTCATAGTGATAGACTCATGGGGCGGCTCGGCTAACATTGCCCGAGTGGTAATCTCTACTAACTTGAACATCTCTCATATGAGATTTTGTTCAAGATTAACATGTTCAAGATCAGCTTGGGCTTGGTTAAGAGTGAATCCCAAAGACACTAACTCCCTCCCAAGTTCATAAAAATGGGATTCGTATGGCACAACTCCACCAGATGAGGCCATCGACTCTTCTTTCTGCATTAATTAACCACTGTAATTTATATTTATAATACTAATTATAATGTTAAAATTATTATTAATAGCATTGATTTCAACGGTCATGTTGACCAATGATCATATTAACCAATAGTCATATTCACCAATAGTCATAATTGACCAACAATCATATAACTGTGGAAACCCAATGGTTGTATTTTAATTATACTCACTTCATTAGTAAAGGGATATAATTTTGTTGTGTACAAAATAATATAACACATATTTATAGGAAATAATTATCATTTAAAAAAATCAGGTCATTACACAAACACCCTAAGAAAAATTTATATTATGATCCTTCCAAATGGACTATTAATTTATCTAATTTTTTGAGGTGGAATTTTTTTTGAGTCATTATGTCAGCACCATAGTATATTTTTAGCAGTGAACTATAGCCGGTTTACTGTATCTCAGACATTGGTGAGACACTGTAACTATAATGTAGTGGAACAAAATGGTGGGTTACTATGGTGAGATACTATATAGTACTATAGTGCTGAATTTGGGGGGTTTTAATAAGTAGGGATATACCTGTGGGTTTCCTTCTAACTCTTGTAAATGGATGCAAGTCATCCCATGGGGGGAGGTATAATGGAATAGTCTACTAAGAGTTAGTGGGTGCATGTGTGTATCTTCCTTATGAACTGTAACCCAAACTATTAGTGTAAATAAATATTATTATTATTATTACTGCCTTATATTAATATATATACAATGTTTGGAGAGGGATAGTTACATACCCCTCTCGGCATCCCCGACTATCCTTCTCCTTGTGTTCTAGTGATCCCTCCAGTGGAGCCTCTACAAACCCTAGTTGTCCTCTCCATTTTCCCTAAAAAAATATTAATGAAGAGGAATGATAGTTTAAGAGGAAAAATAATTGAATTTTTTAATAAATAATAATTCATTATAAATTACTTCATCATCAAAGTGCACAAGCATGAAGTAACCCAAAAATTACACAACCACCAATACAAGGGTAAAAATACCATTTTAGACTCAATATTGGAATCTATTTCTTAATATAGCACCATAATCAAGGTGAATTTAATATTTTTTACATTTTAATTACAAAATTTACATTTTCATTAAAAAGAGCTCATGGAGATCAATTTAATACACCATATATCTCCATCTAATTCAAACAATTGTTAATAAATCCAAAAAAACTAAGACGAGTATCAATTTTTGAGCATAAAAAATGGAATCCAGAATTAGAAACACAGTCTATTACATCTTATCCCCCTTAAAAAATTTCATCCTCAAATAGAATATAATCCTTAGATATCTTGATCAACACATTCATAACCTTCCATCATGTAAGAAAAAAATTATCAAACCAATTAATAACTAATAAATGGAAGCGATGAATAGCTAGGTAGTAAATTAAGAACTATAATAACATTTCCAATAATAATAAAAAAATATAATGAAATTATGATTTCTTTGATAAGATATATAGCATGATGATTCCCTTCTAGAAAAATTCAGTTGACAAACTAAATATGAGATGAACATGAAATTCCTAAAAAACATTCGTATAATAGAACATATCCACTACAATGATCAACAATGTCAGTACTATATATG
This sequence comes from Viscum album, assembly GCA_963277665.1. Taxonomy (NCBI): domain Eukaryota; kingdom Viridiplantae; phylum Streptophyta; class Magnoliopsida; order Santalales; family Viscaceae; genus Viscum; species Viscum album. The sequence goes on from OY728152.1 coordinate 846,207,920, forward strand.
ACTAATAAAATAATCCACTATTTAGTTGGTCAACATAAAAATTTATGATATTCAGGATATCACTATCTGAAGGTGTGAGTCTTGCTCAACGTATCCTCTTATATTATCAAAATACATCATCTATCCATGGAAAGTTCATCGATATCCCAATATTTAAGGAATATCTCGAGATATCTAGAATAATATATATAACCATAAATAATTCCCTTATCATCCAATACTCATAAGTTATCATAGAACACAATAATCATTAATATATGATGATTACAAGCTCAATGTGTCTAGATAATCTTCACAACACAAGGGCCACAAACTATATGACAACCTCATCTATTAATCTATCATATGATGTACATATATACCATTAATTGAAACATCACAAAATCTCAACGATATAATATCACTCTCTTAGGTTCCTTTAAAGAATTACTTTAAAAAAATCATCCTCTAAAACCCTACTCTAAGGGTAACTAAGGGTGCTTCCATGGGTCCTTAAATGGTTAACTCAAGAAGGAAGAAAGTTTATTACACACCTCATAATGAAAGCACCAATCAAGGTATAAAAATTCATATAATAACTCAATTATATCCCATTAAATCATATGGTCAACCCTAACTCATATCTATGAAACATCACTAAACCAAATTGAAGTTCCCCTCATACTAGGATGATTTCATTTCCTCTAAAATCACCACCATCCACTAATAATCTCTTAAAGTCGCAATGTGCGTGAATAACCTCATGTGAGTAAAGTTTCATTTTTATATACTCATATCCATATCCTTTATTATCTGGGTGATTTTACCACATCTCTTGAGTCCCATTATGAAGAGAACATTGAACACATCTCATATTCACCATTGTCACAATAATGCACGATCTCCTTGATCACGCAACCATATCATCCATTCTGATTTCATAGGACCCATATTCTACTAACATAGTCTAATAAAAAATCATTAATATAGAGAGATATATTTGGTTTAGATTCCAGCATACCACCAAAATAGAGAGAAGTGATACTGATTATTCCATGGAAATTCCTATCACCAATATTTTATAATCCCAATATAAATCTACATTATTCATTTTTAAGTCATACATAGATCACAAACCAATAAAATATCACAACTTGAATGTGTATTATAACATTATATTCTATGTGGAGTAACTTTATTTGGAAACTCAAGATAAATTTATTGGTTAATTTCTTTCAAAGATTTTTTACATGTATGATATCCCTAAGAATTCCAATTATGAAAATAATTTTTCATGATAATGTTCATTACCACTAGAACTCCCAAATACCACTACATTTATGATACACTACTCTAATAAAAAATTATCTAGAATCATAAAAAAACCATTCGTGTAACTTTAATTGGTGAAAACTCAGTAGTATAGTTCTCGACATCATTTCTAAGTCCACAGAGTTGCAAATCAATTACAATAAGGGGTTCAAAATTTCAATCTTCTTAAAATATATCCCATAATAATTTAGAAAATATCGTTGAATATCTTAATTATTCATTAGATAATCAATAATATCATGAAATTATAATTATATTTGAGTCTTCTTGGGTCCTCTAAAAATTATCATCCAGATATTTTCCACAGCATACCATTTTATATCTCAATATTAGATCATCATCACAACCAGTAATGCACATCACAATATCTAAATCTTGTAAATCCATACCCTTTATCTCATAAACATTGGATCAACCTTGAACTCATAGAAAATGATATAGAAGTTAATATATCTCCTACATATTTGTATCGTGTAGGCCATCCAAAGCTGTAATGGAAGTAACTATTAAATAAAAAACTATGATTTGGATCTATATGATGCATGATCCACTATTAAAAATTATGGTTCACATACTAATCTCCCTTTTATGCATCATAAATATGAGTCATTATTTATTATATATCAACCATTATAACCTTTTAAAAGTCCTCTATTGTGACTAAATGTACTATTGATCATTAGTAATACTCATTCTAAACTATCCAAACCAATCCTCACATGTTACTAACTCCATACTCTATCCTATCACTTTGAATAAAAAATTTCATGTTCAAAAATTCTGATAAGTGAATCCATAATCCTATATAAACTAGGCAAGGGGATGGTGATCCACACTTAGGTATCCACACAATCATGGGAGTCATTACCTCTATATGAAACTTGTCACCTACTATCATACATTAAAATCCACTAAAAAATGTATGAGATATAAAACTAAATAATGAATCATATGCATATATATAAAAAACTCTATAATATAATGTGAACTGATACATGTAAATAATTAGGCATAACTGCTTCATCTTGAACAGAATTCATCCAAAATATTGATAATACCGAAATGGCTTCCATCATGAGATATTATCTCCACCAAATATACACATTAGTCATCCATATCCCAACTCAATGATCATTTATAATCTATATCCTATGATCTTCATGGATATAAGGTGAACAATTCATAAGTGTGCATGCATGGGGGAGTATAACAATACCAACTATGGTCATCCCAAGTAATGAGTTGACCCCGTATACATTAGCATCAATGGGCATCAACAATACGTTAAGTGTAGACCAGACAATGTCACTTGACATCATCACCATCTATAACCATGATTAATCATGTCCATTCACCCATATCTTACTTTTATCATGCTCACCAAACAAAAATGTTCCTCATCAAGGAAAAATAATCATATCTCACAACCCGTCATATATATTCTTCCTGGTAATTAAACCTAGATAAACTAGTTATAATATGGTGGAGGAAATACAGGTTTCCACCTATCTCGACAGCACTGGAAAAAACACACATCAAAACCTATCCCAGAATTACTAGAGAAAATACATATCTCCACTATAGAAAAAATACATATTTCCATAGCTAGTAGTATATACATGTCAAGACATTAGATTAAATACATATCTATGGAGATAAATCCATATACCTATATACTGGAGGAAATACACATCTCCAAGGTTGTCACTAAATAGTTGTTACTCCCAATCCCAGGGCAGGGGTGAGGAGTAGGGATAGTATCAGGTGCATCATAGTCCACCTTGACCTCATAGTTTTTGGGGAAGAATATCATCACCACTTGAGTGAGTTATCATCCATCATATTCTTGTATCAGGGATGCAGGAGTAATTACCCATCTCCACCATATCACCCATCATATCCTCTTATTGGGTATTGGAGGTATTTACAATATCTATTTATCCCTAATTAGATATTTTGGATGAATTAGTCATCCCCAATTATATTCTAGAAATATTTGGATAGTATCATCCCATATAAATGGGTGAGTGGTGGTAGATAAATTCCAATATCATCATTAGTCTTCAACCAAAATGGTGGGTATGATAAGATATAGTCATTATTACCCAACTCCATCCTTGGATATAGTGTAAGTGAAATGAATACCCACCACTATATCCTATCTCCATCAATATGTTTCCATAATTGGATACATCATAACTCAATGTAATGTTTATACATAATAAATCATAATCAGGGATCCCCTAATCATCATTCGAAGACACCCCTATAGAAATTTACCAATGCTACATTATTTTAATATTATTATATCCTAAATTCATAGGGAGTTGATGGGAAATTAATAGTGGATAGATGTTAGTTGTTGAATTATCCTATTATTCACATCATAAATCTAATAGTATTACTTTCCAAGTTCTCACCATTGGATCTCTCAACACCCATAATGACATAAATCTGAACACATCACATTATTGTGATAATAGTTCAATAATAAAAATGGTTTCTATTGAATTATTCAACTGGGGAAATTGGATCCCAGCTAACACCACTTCCTTCACCTAGGATTCCATACACATTATATCAACTAACTAAAGTTACTATATTTCATTTTCTAACCATTATCAAAGATTAACAAAAATATTTATAAAAAATATTATACTACCTTAGTCCATAAGGTTTAAGTTTCAATTCATTATTATATTTCATAGATTTCAATTCATTCATTAATCAAGTCCCTTTTTTTACTTTTTAATCATGTCATGAAATCTGAGGTTATATTCATCCTCATATTTATATCATTACTTAATTCCAATCATTCATGGTAAATTGACTAAATACTTTGTAGTCATTCTTGATAGGATTGCACAACTCAGGGGAATAACCATCCTTAGTGTTATATGATTATTTCATTCCGATTATTAACTTATAACAATAGCCTTAATTTCCATCCTTTATAATCCAATCCCTCAAACACATTTATTATTACAAAATATTATATCTCATACTTTATTATAAATAATCACATTATATTATCTAGTTAAGACTACAAAGATTAATTTATGATAACACATTTACATAATTCACTGATTTGTTTTAATATTTATTATCATCCAAGTAGTTATGTTACACTTTATTCATGCCTTATTTAATTTCAGGAAGCTCCTTTAAAGTTAATTATTTAATTATAAACTTTATAACTAATTTAAATTTATTGTCACGACCCATACCCCGGGGCCCGTTCCGTGACTACCCCAATCCCACCTTCCCTAGGCCAGGGGCGGGTGACTAGCACTGAAAGGTGTAATCCCTAAAACTGGGAAGACATTGACTTTATAACCTGTAATCACATGTAACCAAGAAAACAACAAGATACGAAAAAAAGTAAACTAAATAGTAAACAGAGTGAGTGCATTACGAAAAGGGACAGAATACAAGAACAACCGGTACAAGTACAACTGAAATAAAATACAACTAAGGAAAGAGAAAGATAGCTAATGGGTCATCCTCTGAGGTTCCTACCTGAAGGGTAGGTACAAATTGCCTCCTCAGCACACCACGTCCACCCGTCTCTTCTGCGTACTAACATGCCATATGGTCCACCTCCAAGCGTCATCCAGTCCTCGTACTCTCAAACTCGTTCAGTGTTGTCCGTCATCTGCACCAAACACAATGAGGTGCGGACATAGCCCGTGTAGGGTGAGTATAACGATACTAAGGAGGGACCCTGAGACCCTCAAGGTCTCACAAATCCACAAAGGATAAACCTCAAAGCATGAAGTCCATTGTCAACCCTACTTAGGTATATGCCTATACGCATACCTAAGTTATCAAGTATAACCATATCAATCATGAGGAAACACAGGGTCTAACCCAAAATCCCAAAGCTCTACTATTCCACAAAGGAAGGAAAACCACAAAGGAAGGAAAACCACAAAGGAAGGAAAACCACAAAGGAAAGTACCACAAAGGTACGCCACACATGAGAATAACAACAAGGTATTAACATGAAGTAAATTACCACACAGGTACAAACTCATCTCACACCAGGTATAACATAAGTACAATAGTAGATATGATTAGATATAACTACTGAATCATCTTACTCTATTAAGTGGCAGACCAACACATGATCGCTCGGTGAAAACCCACAAAGGATCGCTCGGTGCTGACCCACACAAGATCGCTAGGTACTAAACCACAAAGCATTTCTCGGTTCTGACCCACACAGGATCTATAGGTGCTGACCCACACAAGATTGCTCGGTGCTAACCCACACATGATATCTCTTCATTCGTCACGTCACAGCCAGCTACTGGGTTCCCGCACTATTCTTGATCATCTCCGGGAGGATCCTCTCCACAATCTATTGGTCGATACTACAACTGCCACAAAGTCCCACAATGAAGTATGTCAAAGGACCACCACATCATAGAGGTATCAATGCAATAGACGTCGTGTCATTCAGATGCCTGGTCTGTGAGTTATTAGACTTTTTGTCCCTAGGGCCCTGTTGGATTCATGCTTTATCCAACCTAAACATTCCCCATATTTATCCAAAAATCCATTGGTGTATACCAAAGGGACTCTCTCACTCCAAGGTTTCTGGTGCCACTGACGGTTCGTCAAACAGATGTCTGTTGCCAATGTTATGGCCCAAGTATAGGGCCGTATCTGGTCCTGGTCTGGTCTGACTCGGTCGGACCGACCCGGCCCCACCCGCTAGGTCTGGCCCAGTAGGACGCGAGGGCCGCGAGGCCACGAGAGTGTAGTGGGGGCGCGGGGCGGCTCGACTATGAGAGCGTGGAGTGGCTCGACCACGGGGGTGTCGTGAGGGCGCGGGGCGGCTCGGCCACGACGGTGCTGCGAGGGCGCGAGGCGTCTCGGCCACAGGGGTGTCGCGAGGGCGAGGGGTAGCTCGGCCATGGGGGTTCCGCGATGTCTCATTGAGGCTTGTCCATGGGGTTGCCGCGAGGTGAATGGGCCAAGGGGGGTGTCGTGAGGGCTTGAGGCCATGGGGCGGCTCGGTCGGGAGGACAGAGGCCGCGGGGAGGCAATGGCCACAGATGGCAGAGCGCCGCGGGGCGTGGAGGACGGGGGTGGCGGAGCGCCGTGGGGAGCAGAGGCCGCGGGCGGCGGAGTGCCGTGGGAAGTATAGGCAGCGGGCGGTGGAGCGCCGTGGGGTGCGGAGTGCCGTGGGGCATGGAGGCCGTGGGCGGCAGAGCGCCATGGGGTGTGGAGGCCACGAGGGGGAGGAGCACTGTGGGGCGCGGAGGCCGCGAGCAGTGGAGCTCCATGGGGCACGGAGCACCGTGGGGCGCAGAGGCCACAGGCGATGGTGGCTGCGGGGTGGCGCCGTTTCCTTTTTCACCTTCATCACGGTTGAAGCCGTCCTCCTTCATCATGAAGAACACAATAATTATCCCATGAAATTTGGAGAAGACGAGCCATGTTTTTTTGGCCCACACTCTCCGCATTAGAGTGGTAGCAAGCGACTGTAATACTTGAATCACTAGAATAACAAGAACGGGTAAGGGAAATAATTAAAACACCCTCCCTACCTTGTTTGATTCATCGACAGAGGTTGCGAGGAAGGAGACGACATTGTTGGGGATAGACGGACTTCAGTGATGTCAGCGTTCCCTTGATCGTCGGTTCATTGATGTTGAAGATGTTCCTTGTCAATGATTTTCTCGAGGAGGAAGTCGAAGTCGAATTCGAAATTCTTTGTTGTCATTCTTTGTTGGATAGCTTTCTCCCAATTCTCCATGTTTCTCCCTTTTTCCAAGAGTTTCCCCCAATTCCACTAAAAATGAATTAGCCAACATTATAGAATATGCTGGAATAATTTCAAATTGGAATAATTAATAAATTGAGTTGGTTTATTAATTAAAGAGGGGTGGCATAATTAATCAAGGGGATGTTCAAGATATATCCCCTATTTAAGTGGGAGGTTCAAAGGGGTTCAATCTTGGGTGGTCCCCACCACCATAACCTCTCAGGATAGATTTTATGTTCGGTGGTCCCCACCTCCATAACCTCAAGGGGAGGTTTAATTCTGGTGTTCCCCACCTCTTAATATCCACAAGGAGTTTCAAAATAAAATAAAAATAAAATTTTACACCATTTTATTTTATTTTATTCTCTCGCGAAAAAGTGAAAAACTAACTTCCACCCTTGACCTACTGTGGTCGAGGTGAATGTATCCTTTAGAGAATACAAGCGTTGTGAGTTAAACGGTGTCCTTGGATTTAAATTCCAAACACTGGTTCAAAAGTTACAAAAACCCGCTCCTATGTTTAATGAACATACCTGAAAAAAAGTTCAGATATATATTCTGTGCACTCCAGGCCTCAGAATATTGTGCCATCAATTTTTAGACACTCGTAAAAATCCCATATATTTTAAAAAAAATTACATGGAAATTCCGGGTCATTACATTATCCCCACCTCAGGGCTTTACATACCTATAAGGTACAACTCAAATCTAGGAAAACAAGTGGGAGTTACTGAGCACGAATCTGAGACTCCAGCTGCCATGTGATTTCCTGGAGGTTCTTGGGATATCGAAAAATGCACACCAGAGGTATCGACTGCCCATGAAGGACCCGCTCCTGTCGATCCTAAATATCCACTGGAACCTCCGTGAAAGTCACCCAGTCATCGATGTATAGCTCACTGGGATCGAGGACATGGGAAGGGTCATGCACGTATCTCCTCAGCTAGGATACGTGGAAGACGTTGTGGACCTGGTACAACTGAGGTGGATGAGCTGAGCAATATTCCACCCCACCAACTCTGATGAGGACCTGAAATGGTCCGATGAACCTTAGATATAACTTTCTACCTCGGAAAAATCTCCACAAACCTCATCAAGGTGAGACTCGTAGAAAGACGTGGTCACCATCCTCGAACTCCAGAGGTCTCTGTGTCCTGTCAGCATAAGACTTTTTCCTACTTTATGTAGTCTTCATCTTCTCCTGGATGATCTGCACCTTGTCTGTGGTATCTTGTACCATCTCTGGTCTCACTAGTGCTGACTCCCCTGGGTTGGTCCACCACAAAGGTGATCTGTAAGGTCACCCATACAACGCCTCAAAAGGTGACATCCCATTGGTGGAGTGATAGCTATTGTTTTATGTAGAATCTACCAAAGGAAAGTGATCCTATCAGCTACAACCGAATTTGAGGATGCATGCTTGCATCATATCCTCAATGATCTGAATGGTCCGCTCATTCCGACCATCCATCTGAGGATGGAAGGTGGTGCTCAAACGAAGCTGCGTCCCGAAAGCCTCCTACAACCCCTTCCATAGCTAGGAAGTAAAACGTGAATCACGATCAGAGACAATCGTTGAGGGAAATCCATGTAGTCACACAATCTCTTACCTATAGAGGCATCCCAAGCTCTTTATTGAACCCTACTCTCTGATTGGTAGGAAGTGGGCTGACTTGGTGAGTCGGTCAGTGATCACCCAAATCGAGTAATGTCCCCTGGATATATATGGAAGTAATGTCACGAAGTCCATGTATATCCTATCCCACTTATTCTCTGGGGCCTCCAAAGGCTGAACCAAGCCTGTTGGTACCTGATGCTCTGCCTTCACTTGCTGACAAGTGAGGCATTGAGAGAAAAAATTTGCAACTGATTTCTTCATTCCCAGCCACCAATGCTGTCATCATAGATCATGTTACATCTTCACCACTCTTGGATGTACCACTAGAGGGGATGTGTGGAACTCCCTCAACACTTCCTCATGAAGTGACACTAGTACCATGGTACGTCCTCGGAAGAGGATGATGTGATCCCTTCCTTAAGAAAATCCATCAGCTGCATGTCCTGTGGATATCTGATCACGATGCGTCTCGTAGTCAGCGTACCCACGCTGCGCCTCCCTGACTTATTGAAGAAGTGGGGGAGTTACTGTAAGAGAATGAAGAAAAGATGCTCTATCTCTATCCACAAAAGATATCTGCAAAGCGGCCAACTGCTCCGTCACCTCACCTAGAAGCTATATACCAGATCTCCTGCTGAGTGCATCTGCTACAACATTCCCCTTCCCAGGAGTATAGACTATCTCGAAGTCACAGTCAAAGAGGAACTCAAGCCAATGTCATTGTCTTAGGTTTACATCCTTATGAGAGAATATATACCTGGCACTCTTGTGATCCAAGAACACTGTAAAATGATCTACCATCAAGTAATATCACCACATCTTCAAGGTGAAGACCACTGCTCCTAACTCCAGGTCATGGGTAGTGTAGTTTTGTTCATGCTATATCAGCTGTCAAGAACCATATGCGATCACTACTCACTCCTGCATCAGGACACATCCAAGCCCGGTCCCTGATGCGTCGCAGTATACTATATACCCTACGACCTCCTTTGGAAGCCTCAAGATGGGGGCACTTGTCAACCTCTGCCTCAACTCCTGAAAACTCAGCTGGCATCTCTCCGACCACAGGAAGGGTTTCCCCTTCATCGTCAAGGCTAATAGTGGTGCTGCAACTCTGGAGAAATCTAGTACAAACCGCCTGTAGTATCTAGCCAAACCCAGGAAACTCTGTACCTCCGTCAAACTCCCAGGTGGCTCTCAAGCAAGTACCGCCTCAATATTCACTAGATCCACTGCAACTCCAGCCTGCAATATGACATGTACCAGAAAGTAAACTTCTCAGATCCAAAATTGGCACTTCGAGAGATTACCATAAAGCTGGTGCCCTCAGAGTGTGTCTAGTACTACCTACAAATGATTGGAATGCTCCTCCTCAGTAGCCGAGTAGATCAGAATGTCGTTGATGAAGACTACTACAATGAGATCATGGTATGGCTAAAAGATCTTATTCATGAGTCCCATGAACACTGTTAGAGCATAGGTTACACTGAATGGAATAACCAAGAACTTGTAATGTCCATACCGACATCTTAAGGATGTCTTCTACACATCCTCGTCTCACACTCTAAGCTGGTGATAACCTGATATGAGGTCTATCTTTGAGAACCACTGTGATCCCTTCAGCTGATCAAAGAGGTCGTCAATCCTCAGAAGTGGGTACATGTTCTTCACGGTCACATGGATCATGTGCCGATAGTCGACACAAAGTCTCAAGCTCCCATCTACCTTCTTGGAGAACAAAATCGGGACTTCCTAAGTGGAAACACTGGTCTCAATGAACCCTTTCCCCTGTATGTCCTTCAGCTGTACCCGCAGCTCACGAAGCTCCGCGGGTTCCATTCGATACGCTGGGGTATATATCTGTGTCATCCCAGGGTACAAGTAAATGTAAAAGTCCACCTCTCTACGAGGAGGTAGACCTGAAACATCATCAGAGAAAACATCAGCGTACTGGTCCACCACTACAGGATAGGTCAGACACTCCACATCCACTTCTCCGAGGGTAAGCTCAGCCAACTGATGAGTGATCGACTACACTCTCCTCTGGGTAATTCCATCAGGTTCTTCATAGGATCCCTTCTCAATGGTGAAGGTAAACATGGTCCCATCCATGTGGACACACCACACATTGCGCCTAATATAGTCAATCTAAACATGGACTGTAGATAACCAGTATATACCCAAGATGACTTCCTAAGGCCTCGATGCCGCTACTAGGAGATCCCAGCCAAAGTTCTAGCCTCATAGAGTAAGTTCACACTGCCAGCACCAGTGTGAAATCCTCGAATCAGCTCCCATAGGAGTCTCTAGCTGTAATGATTAAGCAAACGGCTCTGTCAGAATCTCTGATCTCCGAACAAGGGCAGTGTAAACAAAATAATGACTGGAACCTGTGTCTATAAGTACTGCAGCTAAGGTGGAGTAGACATAGATCCTACCTCGTATCATCTCTGGAGCACCGTGATCATAGGCCTTATCTTCTATAAGCTGAGCTCGCCCCTTTCCACCTGCTCCATATGGTTGGGGTGGACCTCCTGGTGGTGGTGGCGGTAACATATCCAATCATCGCCCACCACCAGCTACATGGTAGCTCCTCTACCACGTCTGCGTACTCCCTATCGACCTCCTCAGTCAAACCTCTGTCTCTACCTGGGCGGTCCTTAGACTGTCTGCTGATCATCCATATAGTGGGTCGGACAATCATGATCCATGTGACTATGCGTAATGAATGTGTAACACTGCCCACTCCTGGCATGACTGGCTCTGCCTCGTGTTCCATGCACAACCGACCCTAAATCCTGTGGTCTTCCACCTGTAGGTTTGGTCCTTTTGGACCTCTGTGTCATCTGTCTGCTGCTAGCTGCAGAAGACTCCCCCACGTGATGACTGGTAGTGGGTCTCACTCTTGGTGAATGCTCAGTAAGGAAACTATCCACTAATAGGGCTCTCTCTAACACCCACCCTGTATCGGGATGCTGAGTGAGATCATCGAAGCCCTGATCTCCCACCTAAGCCTATGATCAAAGGTCCGAGCCCTGAAGAATGGGTCATGCACCATATCAGCGGAGTAGTGTGAGAGGTCAGTGAATCTCATCAATTACTGAGCCACATTCATGCTTCCATGATGCATATGTAGTAGCTTCTGTATGCGCACTGCCCGAAGATTCGTTGGGACAAACTCTTCCCAAAAAAGGCTCTCGAAATTGTCCTAGAGAAGCGTCACCTCATTGTGAACTTGCAGTATCTGGCTCCACTATTTTCCAAATGCTGCCTATAGAAGGCTGTCGGCAAGGATCACCATGATATTAGCTGGTGTCCCTACCAGTCAGAAAACTCCCACCGTAGCCTCCATCCAATCCTCAGCCACCTGTGGGTCCATCTCTCCCCTGAACCTGAGTGGCCTCTGGCGCTGGAAATCGTGAAACGCTCTCAAGTGGCATGCACCATCTGTTGCTGGGGATGGTGAAATCGGTGGTCTTGTGGGTAATGGTACATCTGGTGCCTCTAATAATGCCTCTACTGGAAGAGGTCCCTGTACCAAATCCTCATCCCTCGGTGGGCTATCAATGCTTACAACTCTCAGAACCCTAGCTGGCTATCTGCATGGAGGCATCCTGAAAAGAAATAGGTGAACCACAGTCAATAAGTTTTACCTAGTGATCTGACTCAAATAGTTTACAAATAAGACTCTTCAAAACACACATGAAATCAGTGTTTTCAAGCACTGAGTCAAAAACCATAAGTCAGGGTCCTGGTGTATGGATACATCGGCCACCGTAACAACACTGGATTCCCTAAACTGTTAGACACACCCACTACACTTACCACTATTGGTGTTTTAAAATATCATAGTCATATGTTCTATGGTAGAACCGAATCCTCTGATACCAATTTGTCACGCCCCTCCCCCCAGGGAACATGCCGTGACTACCCCAGGCCCACCTTCCATAGGCCAGGGGTTGGCGACTAGCACTGAAAGGTGTAATCCCTAAAACTGGGAAGGAATTGCCTATATAACCTATAATCGCACGCAACCAAGCACACAACAAGATATGAAATCAAGTAAACTAAATAGTAATCAGAGTGAGTGCAGTATGAAAAGGGGCCAGAATACCATCCCAACTGGAAAGTACAAGTGAAACTGAAATACAATACAACTAAACAAAGAGAAAGACAACTATTGGGTTATCCTCCAAGGTTCCTACCTGAAGGGTAGGTACAGATCTCCTCCTCAGCAGACCACATCCACTTGTCTCCTCTGTGTGCCGACACGCCATATGGTCCACCTCCAAGCACCATCCAATCCCGGTACTCTCATCCTCGATCAGCATTGTCCATCGTCTTCAGCAAACATAACGAGGTGCAGGCATAACCCATGCAGGGATGAGTATAATGATACTGAGTAGGGACCCCGAGACCCTCAAGCTCTCACAAATCGACAAAGGATAAACCTCAAATAATGAATTCAACAGTCAACCCTAATTTGGTATATTACCATACATATACCTATGTTATCATGTATACCCATCTCAGTCATTAGGAAACACAGGGTCCAACCCAAAATCCCAAAGCTCAACTGTTCCAAAAAGGAAGGAAAAACGCAAAGGCAGGTACCACACAGGTACGCCAAAGAGTAGAATAACACCAAGGTATTACCATGATGGAAAGTACCACACAGGTACAAACTTATCTCACAATAGGTATAACTTAAGTACTGTAGTAGAGATTATTAGATGTAACTACTGAATTATCTTACTCTGTTAAGAGGCAGACCCACACTGGATAGCTCGGTGCTGACCCATAAAAGATTGCTTGGTGCTGACCCACACAGGATCGCTAGGTGCTAACCCACACAGGATCGCTTAGTTTTGACCCACACAGGATTGCTAGGTGCTGACCCACATAGGATCTCTCGGTGCTGACCCACACATGATCGCTCATCATTCTTCACGTCACATCCAGTTAATAGGTTCCCACACTATGCTCACTCGTCTCTGAGGTGATCCTCTCCATAAGCTACCGGTCGATACTAAAACTTCCACGATGCCCCAAGAAGATGTATCTCAAAGGACTTCCATGTCATAGGGGTCTTAATGCAACAGACGACGCGTTATTCGGACGCCTGGTCTGTGAGTTATTGGAATTTTTGTCCCGAGGGCCCAGTTCGATTCGTGCTCGATCCAACCCAACTATTCCCCAAATTTATCTAAAACTCCACTGGGTTATACCAAAGGTACCACCTCACTAAAAGGTTTCCGGTTCCGCTGACGGTACATCAAATGGACGTACGGTGCCAAAGTTACGGCCCAAGTAAACTATAGGGTAGTATCTGGTCTGGGTCCGGCCTGACTCGATCAGACTGACCTGGCCCGGGATGCCACGAGGGTGCCTTAGGGGCGTAGGGTGGCTCAACTGCGGGGTTTCCATTAGGGAGTGGGGCGGCTCGGCCGTGGGGGTGTCACAAGGGCGTGTGGTGGCTCGGCCACAGGGGTTCCGCGAGGGCGCGTGGCAACTCGGCCATGAGGGGTGCCGTGAGGACACGAGGCCGCGGGGCGGATCAGCCATAGCAGCTCAGCCTGGAGGATGGAGGATATGGGCGCCGTGGGGTGGCTCAGCCGGGGTGGCGTGGCGAGGCCGCGGGGTGGCATGGTGAGGCCGCGGGGCGGCGCGTCGAAGGTTGCGGGCGGAGGAGCACCGTGGGGCGCGGAGGCCATGGGCGGCGGAGCGCGGTGGGGCGCAGAGTGTAGAGACCCAAGTTTGACGTACATGGACATTACATTAATTTTTTAGAATACTTAATACATGAAAAAAACAGACGGCCAAATACCGTATTAGTTTAGTGTCTTTGGAAACACGGAACACAATCTTCTAAACATGGTGAAAGATCTTCAACATCTCCCATAAAGATTTTCCTTTTTTGTTTTCTTACCTAAAACCTTTCATTATATCCTAGGGAAAAGAAAACATAAAAAGGGTGAGCTGAAATTCTCAGTAATGGTACGTATATAGAAAATAAAACAAACCATATACATTTGAACTTAAAAATATGAACACAAAGTTTAAAAATCCAAACCTCGAGTCATGAAATAAATCATGGAAATATGTAAGGCATAGATCTATAAGAAACATGAATCATGATAAAATTGCATTGGAATAAAACATGTAATTGTGTAAAACCATTAATAACATGATATGATTTCCATAGTAGCCGAGGCATTGCTTCCAAGACCATCATAGTGGTCAAATTCCATTACTGAACCGAGTTTACATGTCATTCCAGGTCTGTATTACTGAACTGGATTTACTTTCTATTCCAACCATATCTATCTCATGAGATATAAATCATTACCCAATTAATTTTAGGGAGATATAGGTCCCACCTATCTCATAATGAAATCATTATTACGTGTTCCACAACATAAACATATATCATTCATCATAAGAAAAAGAATAAAATGGGTTTCATAAACATCATCCCATCATAACATAATCTATATAAAACAAATGGATATCATTTCATCATAATAATAATCAAACCATGTAAATAATAGATACATTATACTTGAAACATAAACATAACAAATAATTTCATCTTAGATGGAAAATAGTTTTGATAAAACACTTGAAATGAATTCTTGAGGAAAATATTCTTTCTTCTTCAAAATCATCATGTCTTCAAAAAATACTACAAAATTTTAAAAGAAAATAATTTTGTTGAAAATAATCATGAAATATTTTAGAGGATGATTTATGTAAATAAGGCATTTTGAAATCCTAAAAATCCATTCATGCTGTATAATTTTAAAAAAAATTCTTCTCGTAATTTTGCCGGAAAAGTCAAAAAATACCTCATATGGAAAACAAAACAAAGATTCCTTACATACCATGTGGTAAAAGTCAAAAAAGGGTAAAAATGACTTTAAACATACATGGAAGAATATTAAACATTTTATGAAAACATATTTATAAAACATGAACCTGGATGATAAATATATCCCTATAAAACTCTTACGTATAAACAATCTCAGATAAAAATAAGATTGCAAATTTATCCCTTACCTTATGTCCAATTTCTCTTGTATGTGTCCAATACTTCTGTATAGTGGGTTTAAACATATTATTAACTTGTAACAGATCCATAATAATATTTATGATATCATATATGATTCACTTACGACTTTATATTACCCGTTCATTTGTCAATTCAATGTCAAAGAAGTGTTTTGGGTAAAATCGTTTCATTTGTCGTACATGTTTTGAATTATAATTATTAATATGATTACTTAGACCATGATTAATTACCTACAGAATCTAAAAAATGATTTATATATAATATATATTCATAATATATAAAATATATAACAGATCGATAAATGGAATGAAATACACCATTCATGGAGATGGTAGGTTGTACATACGCATGAACGTTGTTTTCATTTCCTTATTAAATTGAATGGAAGAAAGTAAATAACTTATACATAAATCCAGTATCATTATTATGTCATATATTTTATGATTATTTATTATATATACTTATTAATCATTCTATAATGGTTAACATGGAAAATGAATCTTATCGTGTCATGGAGACGGTAATCCGTACGTACACCCGAGCGACGATATCATTCCCGTAATTATTGAATGGAATTGGAATAGATGATATAATATCTTAGAATCAGTATGATGTTATAATAGTCATATATATTTATTATTTCCACCATTATACCCATCCAAGTATGGTGGTGGTGGAAAATTATATTACACCATGGCGTAGAGACGGTAAGCCGTACGTACACACGCCCGATGATTTCATTTTTCATAAGGTGAAATAGAGTTGTTTCATATTTATAATTAAATATAAGTATATTATTGATTCTTATTTTATTAATTTATAATGAAACAACTAAAGAAGAGGAAGTAATAGAAGAAAGAAACATGAAAGAATCGGTAGAAGAGATTACCTCTTCCTCAACATGCCTCTTTTAACCTTCCTCTTAGGGCACTAGAGTTGGTCTTTTGAGAAGACCAAAACCTCCAGAATGTTACTAGGGAAGTTTATAAGACTAATGGGCAGGATTTGGATGAGTTTTAATGCTTAAAATAGTGTTAAGTGAAGAGGGAGGAGGTTCCCTTTTATAAGAGAGGAGAGGGGAACTTTTGGAATCCTCCAAAATATTAATTTATAATAATCACAAATCCCACAAAAAAACCTCCAAAATGACTCAAATTAGAAGATGAGATGATATAGGGTTTTAATCTCATCATCCAACAAAATTTATACATGCTGGGAAATTATTTTAAACCTTATCAATTGGATTTATCCTTATTTAATCTCTTTAATCTTATTTGGGGTAATAATATTCCAATTTTTAAATTATTATAAATACTTACTTATGTGTTGTGAATTTTCCATAATTGGATAATTTATGACATTTTAGAACATATAAATTTCAATTTATAATTTTTAAATATTTTTGTGATTTTAAAAAAAATTAATAATATGTTATTTTTATAAAATATCAATAGTGTTAATTTTTACCCTATTATTTTTTTTTGAATTTACCTAAAATACACACAGAGGACATATTAAAAAAAAAATATTTAACAGATTCCTAACATCTCATATTCATCTAGAAAATTTTTGGAGGAAATTAATTAGTTCATATAATATTTATTTTAATATTTTTAAAACCATTTATTTGATATTTCTATTAATAAAATAATTACTACAACATTTTTTATGATTGTTTAATATAATTATTTGTTGCATAAAAATTAAAAATAAAATACCATGATGAAAATAAATCTAATATATTTCATGAGAATAATTTTAGTTGAATATATATTTAAAAAAAACCAACTTTAAAAATGTTATCTTTATTAAATTATGAAGGTGACAATTTTGACATAATTTAAAATAATATAATATAAATGTCATAATCTGTTTTATAAGGCTCCAAATGTTCCAAAAGTCTACCCTTGGATGACTAGGGTATAGATATACTCTTCCAATATGTTTTGGTCAAGTTTATGGTCCTTTTGATGGTATTATTATTTTTAATAAAAACTATATTATTGATTTTTCACTAAATAAATAATTTATGCATCATTAATGTATAAGATATTAAGATAATTATATATTTATTAAAAATAACAAATAAATTACCATAATAAATAAAAAAATTTAGCTTTAAAATGAGTATTTATAATCGAATTTATATTCTGTATAACCTTATATTAATAATAGTTTAATTGTTAATGTTTAAGTGAGACATATTTCACTTTCTTTAAATAAAATAAATTAAATGTCTTAATCACATTCAAGTGGGTTCCAATAAATTCCATTTAGACCCAAGTATGTTTTAGGGAGAAATATAATCATCCAATTATTTTAAGAAAATTGTTGGGGTAATTTTATAATATTATATTTACCCTTAATTACCCGATTTACCTTTAACTGTGGTAAATAACATTTACCATTGTTACTATTCATAATGTCTGAAAATAAAAGTACCCTATTAACATAATTTGGACCTAATGATTCTAAATATGGAATCCAATTTTCCAAATTCAAGACACAGATGTTGCATTATTTAATTTAAAATTAATCCCACTGTTGAGAAAACGAGTTTAAAACATAAAAAATTGCAAAAGATTGAAATTTTTTTACCTATGAATTCTATATGAAATTAATGATAATTACTTGAATTATATTAAATGGTAAAAATATATTCAATTTATAATTTAAAACCATTTAATATTATAATTTAACCATAGAAATTATCTTGATGAAATTTTTTTTAATTAAAATTTAGCGTATTTTTACTATTCATCAAAATATTAAAGTTAACAGAAAATTTTTAACAAATTATCCAAAGTAAATTTTTAAATACTTATTTCAATGAATAAGTTTATTTTGTCAATTTTAACTCATAAACGTGTCAAAAACTAGATTTAAAGTAGGTGCTCCATCAAAAGGCCGCAAAATTGCATTTTTTGAAAAATAATTATTTTACCTGAAAAATTTATTTTCTTCTCATAACATGTTCTAGAATATGTTTAAGATGAATGATAATGTTCTAAAATTCAAAATTTGGTTAATACTATTCATAACAGCTAGTTCATAATAATATTATAACAATATATTGTTGTTTAGTGAAACTCTGTATTGCGTATAACACACGATATTGAGAAGGTTGGTCTTGCATGCAATAGAGGCCAGGAATAGTGTTTGCGTATATTACAAGTTAATATGGTGTTGTATATATTGCAAGATAATCTTGGTTTACCGTACATCACAAGAGATCAAATAAATGAAAAAGAATATTTCTCATAAAATCTCAGGGTGTTACATTCTACCCCCCTTAAAATGAATTTCACCCTTGAAACTTGTCGGGGTTATAAATTGTTTACTGCTTGAAAGTTTCTTTTATAGAAAGCCACATCGTAAAAAGGAATACAAAAACTTCATTTTAAAAAGGAACGTTAGAATCATAATGGATACCTAAAGTTACTCATCACTGGGTTTCCACATAGGAGAACATAGGTGAAAACATGGATATGGAAGAGAAATCTGACCATCAAGTTCTGATTGAGAGTGGTAGAGAACATGGAAATGAAAAATCCAACAATCACAAAGCCATAAATTTTTTATTATCTATGGTACCATCTGATTCATCGGATATGAGGTTACTAGGACAACGTTTTTGGTTTTCAAGATCATTTCCCTAAAGATAATTAATTTTTACATAAGGAGAAATACTTACTTAATTTCATTGTAATATCCATGTTGGTTATTCCGTGAACAATTTCGACTTCATCTCGTATTTAAATAAATGAAGTTGAATTTGTCATTCATGAAGTAATAGAAGATCATGAAATAGAATGATATGTCATTCCATTTGTCTCTATCACAAAAAATGTTAGCACAAGATATTAAATATACATTAGTCCATATATGTTGAGGTTAATCATATATGGTTCCAAAAATGGACTTATACTTCATATATCATACCACTTAATAAAATGAAACTAATTTCTACTAACCAGAGACTTCTTGTAGCCCAGTGGTAGGTGATAAAGGCATGTCGCACTTCGGTTGTGGGTTCGATTCCCGTAACCTTTTCTGACGTGATGAGTTGTTTCCCGTCCTACAGGTTATATTTTTACTAAAACTATACTATTATAACATTTCAGAAAAAATATCAAAAATTTCTAGCCTTAAAAAATAATATATAATGTCTAACATAATCCATTCCAATCATTAGGCTTATCAAAAATACTTCTGTCCAATATCATAGTATAATGAAAAAGATTACTAGAGAGGTTATCTACCATGCATGTGAATACCATCACTTATCCCCCATATATAATAAGATATATCTTGTTGGTCACATTCCAAACATGAGAATACCTTAATCATGTATTCTATTGAAACATGAATTACCATATAACCTTAGTGAAAACATGAATGTTGTCAATAGTCAACTCTTTCCATGTACAAAAACTCCAAAAATCAAATACACTAAAACCATGATAACACTTTGTACTTATATAAATCATGATCTCATTAATAATATCCAACATATTATTTTCTCCTTATCCCTTCATCATGCGCATATCATCTTCTTTAAAAAAAATATTTCAATCACTTTTCATGGTTACCGGTACCATTCATCATATACTTTCAAATACTCAAGGAAAAACAATAGTATATCAATCCTTAGGTTTTTCTTTATTCCACAGTACCATACATTATTCTTGATAAACATGCAATCATTCTGCTACCTTCTCTAACCATTGACTGAGATTCATCATTTTATTCCTCAACACTTCTTTCATCTCATATATCATTTATAGTCTCTTCATCATCATCAACATAAATAATACCAATAAGACCATGTTGACTCTCTTCATGAGATTTTCCCTTAGGGAATTTGTTTGCATAATGCCCATACATTCCACATTTAAAACATTTGTCCTTTTTTGATGTCTTAGAAATACCATTATCCTTTTCCACTGTGTTTACTGAACATTTTCCTTTACAATTAATGGATTTGTTTCCTTCTTTTCCACACCCAAAGAATCTTCCAATTCCTTTGAAACATTCTCCTTGATGCCTATTCTCACATGATTTACATGAGGGAAATTGAACTTTCTTTCCTCTATGATTATCATGAAACTCCATCTTTCTCTTATTAGACGAGTCAGGAAACTTACCAAAGTTGATATTATTGATCATATTATTAGATTGATGATTCAGCATAATAACAATGTTTCACCTTCCAAATCTCATTTCACTTGGTTGCTTAGGAAGAATATCATTTCATTGACCATAATATTCTCCATTAACATGAATCTTCCTGTTTCTATCCATTTTATAAAACCCAAAAAGAATAGTGTGAGAGACAAAAATCATACTAGAAAAATAACATAATCATGGGGGAGTACATCTAATATCTAACATCTTAGGTTTAATCCTAGGTTATTCATGATCATTAACATAATTCTAGGATTGTAACCTATACATTATACTTTACCTTGCGGACATCCCTAGACATACCTTGGAAATATCTCTAGGGATCACACTAAAGTGTTCGCATCCTAGTTTCCAAAGGTTAACTAAACCTTTTCTCTGATACCAACTGTAGATACCAAAGCATGACGTACATGGACATTACATTACTTTTGCAGAATACTTAATACATGAAAAAACAGATGCCCAAAGACCATATTAGTTTAGTGTCTTCGGAAACTCGGAATATAATCTTCCAATCATAGTGAAAGATCTTAAACATCTCCCGTAAAGATGTTCCCCTTTTGTTTTATTACCTAAAACCATTAATTATATCCTAGAGAAAAAGAAAACATAAAAAGGGTGAGCTCAAATTCTCAGTAAGGGTAAGCATGGAGAAAATAAAAAAAACCATATACACTTGAACTTAAAAATATTAACATTATGTTTAAACATCAAAACCTCGATGCGTGAAATAAATCTTGGAAGTATGTAAGGAATAGATCTATAAGGAACATTAATCATGATAAAATAACATGGGAATAAAAACATGTAATTTTGGAAAACCATTAAACACATGATATGATTTCCATAGTAGCCGAGGCATTGCTGCCAAGACCATCATAGTGGAAAAATTCCATTTCTGAACCGGGTTTATTTATCATTCCAGCCCTGTATTACTGAACCAGATTTTCTTTTCATTCCATACATATATATCTCATGAGATATAAATCTTTACCCAATGCATTGGAGGGAGATATAGGTCCCACCCATCTCATAATGAAATCATTCTTATGTGTTCCACAACATAAATATAAATCATTCATCATAACCCGAAGAATAAAACGGGTTTCATAAACATCATCCCATTATAACATAATACATATTAAACAAATGGATATAATTTCATCATAATAATAATCAAATAATGTAAATAATAGAGTCATTATACTTGAAACATAAACATACTAAATAATTTCATCTTAGATGGAAAATAGTTTTGATAAAACACTTGAAATGAATTCTTGTGGAAAATATGATTTATTCTTGAAAATAATTTTCTTTTCACAAAATGCCACAAAATTTTAACAGAAAATTATTTTGTTGAAAATAATCATGAAATATTGTAGAGGAAGATTTATGTAAATAAGGTGTTTTGAAACTGTAAAAATCCGTCCATGCTGTGTTAGTTAAAAAAACATTCTTCTCATACTTTTTCCAAAAAAGTCAAAAAATACCTTGTATGGTAAACAAAAGAAATATTCCTTACATAACTTGTGGTAAAAGAAGAAAAAAGGGTAAAAATGACTTTAAAAATACATGGAATAATATTAAACATTTTATGAAAACATATTTATAAAACATGCACCTGTATGATAAATGTATCCCCAGAAAATACTTACGTATAAACAATCTCAGATAAAAATAAGATTGCAAAATCATCCCTTACCTTATGTCCAATATCCTTCGTATGTGTCCAAGACTCCAGTATAGTGTGTTTAAATGTATTATTAACTTGTAAAAAATCCATAATAATATTTATGACATCATATATTATTCACTTATGACTTTATATTACCTGTGCATTTGTCAATTCCATGTTAAAGTAGTGTTTTGGGTAAAATTGTTTCATTTTTCATACGTGTTTTGACTTATAATTATTCATATGACTACATAGACCATGATTAATTACTTATATAATGTAAAAAATGATTTATATATAATATATATTCAGAATATATAATATATATAATAGATTGAAAAATGGAATGAAATACACCTTTCATGGAGGCGGTAGGTCGTACATACACATGAACGTTGTTTTCATTTCCTTATTAAATTGAATTGAAGTAAGTAAATAAAATATACATAAATAAAGTATCATTATTATTTCATATATTTCATGATTATTTATTATATATACTTATTAATCATTCTGGAATGATTAACCTTGAAAATGAATCTCATCACGTCATGGAGACGGTAATCCGTACGTACGCAAGAGCGATGATATCATTCTCATAATTATTGAATGGAATTGGAATGGATGACATAATATCTCAGAATTAGTATGATGTTATAATAGTCATATATAGTTATTATTTCCACCTTTATAACCATTCATGTATGGTCGTGGTTGAAAAACATATTACACCACAGCGTGGAGACAGTAATCCGTACGTACGCACGCGCGGTGATTTCATTTTTCATCCGGTGAAATAGGGTTGTTTCATATTTATAATAAAATATCAGTATATAAGTGATACTTATGTTTTTAATTTATAATGAAAAAACTAAATAAGATTAAGTAGAAGAAGAAAGAAACATTAAAGAATCAGTAGAAGTGATTACCTCTTCCTCGACGTGCCTCTTTTAAAATCCCTCTTAGAGCACTAGAGTTGTTTTTTTTAAGAAGACCAGAACCTCAAGAATATTACTAGGGAAGTTGAGAAGAGTAATGTTCAGGATTTGTCTGATATTTAAGGCTTAAAATGGAGTGAAGTTAAGAGGTAGGATGTTCCCTTTTATAATAGAGGAGAGCGACACTTTTGGAAACCTCCAAAATATTAATTTATAATAATCTCAAAGCCCAACTAAAAACCTAAAAAATGACTCAAATTATATGATGATATGATATAGGGTTTTAATATCATCATCCAATAAAATCTAGACATGTTGGGAAATTATTTTAAACTTTATCAATTTGATTTATCCTTATTTAATCTATTTAATCTTATTTGGGGTAATAATATTCTAAATTTTAAATTGTTATAAATACTTACTTATGTGTTATGAATTGTCTATAATTTGATAATTTATGAAATTATAGACCATATAAATTTCAATTTATAATTTTTAGATATCTTTGTTATTTTTAAAAAAATTAATAATATGTTATTTTTATAAAATATCAATATTGTCAATTTTTACTCTATTCATTTATTTGAATTTAAATAAAATCCACATAGAGGATATATTCAGACCAAAATATTTAATAGATTTATAACATATCATATTCATCTATCATTTTTTTAAGACATTAATTAGTTCATATAATTTTTATTTTAATATTTTTAAATCAATTTATTTGATATTTCTATTAATAAAATAATTACTACAACATTTTTTTATGATTATTTAATATACTTATTTTTTGAATAAAAATTAAAAATAAAATACCATGATTTAGATAAATCTAATATATTTCATGAGAAAACTTTTAGTAAAATTTTTATTTAAAAAAAACCAAGTTTTAAATTTTTATCTTTATTAAATTATGAAGGTGACAATTTTGACATCATTTAAAATAAAATAATATAAATGTCATAATCTGTTTTATAAGGCTCAAAATGGTCCACAAGTCGACCCTTGGATGACTAGGGTATATATATACTCGAAAAATAATGTTTGGTCAAGTTTATGTTCCTTTGGAGGGGTATTATTATTTTAATAAAAACTATATTATTGATTTTTAACTAAATAAATAATTTATGCATCATTAATGTATAAGCTATTAAGTTAATTATATATTTCATAAAAATAAAAAATAAATTACCATAATAAAGAAAAAAATTTTATCTTTAAAATGATTATTTATAATTGAATTTATATTCTTTATAACCTTATATTAAAAATATTTTTATTATTAAAGTTTGAGTGAGACATATTTGACATTCTTGAAATAAAATAAATTAAAGGTCTTAATCACATCCAAGTGGGTTCCAATAGATTCTATTTCGACCCAAGTATGATTTAGGATGAAATATAATCATCCTATTATATTAAGACAAGTTTTAGGGTAATTTTATAAAATTATATTTACCCTTAATCACCTGATTTACCTTTAATCGTGGTAAATAAAATTTACCGTAGTTACTATTAATAATGTCTAAAAATAAAAGTAGAATATTAAAATAATTTGGACCTACTGATTCCAAATATGGAATCCATTTTTCCCAAATTCATGACACATAAGTTATAATATTTAATTTAAAAGTAATCCCACTGTTGAGAAAATGATTTTTAAAAGTTAAAACATTGCAAAAGATAGAAATGTTTTTACCTATGAATTCAATGTAAAATTAATGATAATTACTTGAATTATATTAAATGGTAAAAATACATTCTATTTATAATTTAAAACGATTCAATATTATAATTTAACCATACAAATTATCTTGATGAAAAATGTTTTTTTAATTAAATTTTAGTGTATTTTTACTATTCATCAAAATATGAATGTTAACAGAAAAATATTAAAAAATTATCGAAAGTAAATTTTTATATACTTATTGCAATGAATAAGTTTATTTTTTCAAATTGAACTCATAAACGTGTCAAAAACTAGATTTACAGTGGGTGTTCCATCAAAAGGTGGCAAATCTGCATTTTTTGAAAAATAATCATTTTACTTGAAAAATTTATTTTGTTCACATAAAATGTTCTAGAATATGTGTAAGATGAATTATAATGTTATGAAATTAAAAATTTAGTTAATAATATTCATAATGGATAGTTCATAATAATATTATAACAATATATCGTTTTTTAGTGAAACTCAGTATTGCCTACAACACACATTATTGAGGAAGGTTTCTCTTGCATGGAACACAAGCCAAGAATAGTGTTTGTGTATACTACAAGATAATATGGTGTTGTGTGTCACGCTAGATTATCTTGATGTAGCATACAACACAAGAAATCAATGAAATTAAAAATAGTATTTCTCATAAAATCTTGGGGTGTTACACGGAGGCCGCGGGCGGCGGAGCGTCGCAGGCCGCAGAGGCAGTGGGCGGTGGAGCATCGCGAGGCACAGAGCACCATGGGGCGCGGAGGCCACGGGCAGCGGAGCACCGTGGGTCATGGAGCACAGTGGGGTGCGGAGGCCACAGGAAACCGTGGCCGCAGGGCGGCGCCGTTGCCTTTGTCGCCTTCATCACGGTTAAAGTCATCCTCCTCCATCGCGAATAACACAAGAATTATTCCAAGAAATTTGGAGTGGACATGCCAGGTTTGTTTGGCCCGCACTCTCTGCATTAGAGTGGTAGCATGCAGCTATAATACATGAATCACAAGAATAATAATAACCGGTAAGAAAAATAATTCAAACACCCTCCCTAACTCGTTTGATTCGTCGGCGGAGTTTGCGAGGAAGGAGATGACGTTGTTGGGGATAGATGGACATCAGTGACTTCAACGTTCCCACAATCTTCAGTTCATTGACGTTGAATATGTTCCTCGTCAACGATTTTCCCAAGGAAGAAGTCTATGTCAATGTCGGCATTCTTCGTTGGCTTTCTTCATTGGAGAGCTTTCTCCCAATTCTTCATGTTTCTCCCTTTTGCCAAGAGTTTCCCCCAATTCCACCAAAAATGAATTAGCCTACATATAGAATATGTTGGAATAATTTCAAATTGAAATAATTAATTAATTGAGTTGGTGTATTAATTAATGGGGGTGGAATAATTAATAAAGGGGAAGTTCAAGAGACTTCCCCTCATTTAAGTGGGAGGTTCATAGGGGTTTAATCTTGGGTGGTCCCCACAACCATAACCACTAATGGGAGGTTTTAGGTTTGGTGGTACCCACCTCCAAAACCTCAAGGGGAGGTTTAATTCTGGTGGTCCCCACCTCTCAAATTCCACAAGGAGTTTCAAAAAAAAAAATTATACCATTTTATTTTATTTTGTTCTCTCACGAAAAAGTGAGAAACTGACTTCCAACCTCGACCTAATGCGGTCGAGGTGAAGGTCTCCTTAAGCGATTACTGGTGCTGCGAGTTCAACGGTGTCATCGGATTTCATTTCCATGTACTGGTTCAAAATTTACAAAAACCCACTCGCACATTTACTGAACTAACCTGAAAAAAAGTTCAGAAATTCATTTTCAGGCACTCCGAGCCTTGGAATCACGTGTCGTAAATTTTTACGGACTCATAAAAATCCCATATATTTAAAAAAAATTACATAGAAATTCCGGGTCTTTACATATATTATAAAATATTCATTATCAGGAATAATGATCATATTTACTAGATATCAACAACATTCTATAATCACCGAATTTCTAACTAAGGAAAACACCACTTTCTGTAGTTTAGTTTCTCATCCCATTAGTTATTTAAATTTATTATAAAAGTTTTCAACATCTCAACAAACATTATAATTTTTTTAATTATTAAACAATAATAATGATTTATTCCTTTGTCACCATTATCAATCTAGACATCCTGGTCAAAAATCTTCATCGCAACATGTGTACATAAAATGACACTATCAATTTCATCCTTATTCCCATGGGTCACTATCTCATGAGGAACTCCTAACATGACCCCATATCCATAATTATTCATCGAACTGAACCTACTAACATCCACATCTAAAACTATAAATTCATGTTTTCATTAACTTGTGGGCTCCAAATTATTAAATACAGGGTTCCATCATGTTTTACTCATCAAAATGATCTAGGTGGTATCCTCATAATATCTCTCAGGTCTTGTAATAATTAATCTTAACACCAACATTTTATAACACCTAGAATTCCCTTTAGACAAGCCTGTAAACCCTTACAATCATTTCCATTATGATCCTTATAGAAATCATGTAAAATCAACTATTTATTTGTCCAATTTGGGTATCAAATTTAAATTATATACTTTCAATAATAATAATAATAAAATTAATATGTTTATTAATATTAATATTAATATTTTTAATAATCTTCTTAAAATTATATATTTATATTAGTATATATAAAAATTAGAGGGAGGTGAATCACCCTTCACCACCTTGTGTATTAAATGATCCTATAATGTATCTCCTCATGTTCTAATGATATCTCTCATGGATACTATATATACCATATCTCTCTCCTCTATTTACCCTCAGAAAATATTAATGAATGGGGTATTGGTTAAAAGGAAAAATAAATTAATTAAAAAATAAATAATAATTCATTAAAAATCACTTCACCACCATCGTGTGAAACCATGAATTCAGAAAAAAATTACACAACCACCTATACTTGGGTAAAAACAGAATTTATGAATCAATGGTGTAGTCTTTTTTCCAATCTAACACCTTAATAAAGGTATTTTTTTAAATTTTAAATAAAAATGATATTTTATAGAAAATTACTATTGGAAATCAATCTAATAGACTAAATCTCACCATTTTATTCTAAGGAGCACTATTTAATACAATTATATGAGATTATAATTGAGTTTTAAGAATAGAAAATGGAATCCTTAAGAAAAAACCCATGCTATTACATTGAATCATACCTATTAGGAATTAGTTCCTCTAATTGGTATGTATATTAATAAATCTCTAGTTTCTTCCAATTGTATTTCTAAGTAAATAATTAATTTTTAATGAAATTAAAATTTTGATCCATATATATTTGATGTTTTAAGTGATTATAGTAGTATTAATCCTTTTTCCCTTAGTATAACCAATAAACAAACAATTTTTTATAATCATTTAAAGAATAGTTTATTTTTTATGATTAAGATATGCTTCACATCTTTATATCTTTATAAAATAAATCCTAATACTCTTCCCATTTTATATATCATATGGTGTCACTTATATAACCTTATATATTGTGTCAAATAACCTATTTTGTATCCTTTTTATAAATAATAATACACTTTATATTGATTTTATGCTAACTTAATGATTTTGTAAGTTCTAATTGTAAATAGTTTTTAACTTTTGGTTCTATATTTTTTGATTAACTAAATTCATTACATTTAAATTTCAAATTCAGGATAATTCACACTAAACCATTTCATTAGAATATTCTAAGATGATTTCATTTCATTTATAACTAATCTCAAATATATTAGTGAATTATTTTATGAGTAAACCTATAAATTAGATATAATCTTGAATGTAGTGCACATAATATATGATATATCATTACACAAAGAGCTTGGAAAATATATCACAACTTTTGAGAGCTTCAGTTGAATTTATTTTAATTATATTTTCTTAGATCTTTCAATTGTAAGGTTTTCATTATAAAATATTTATGTTTTATTTTTGTAATTTTTCTATCCTGGATACTTTATGATCGAATTGTTTTTAGGTATAAGAAATTGTATCTTCAAAACATTGTGTTCAATGATGTATAGGTGTTGTAATTGTTGATGATCATGATAATTTAAGATAATATTAGAGATAGAGCTACCAACTACTGATGGGTTTATCAAATAAGTCTTGTTGTAGACTTTTATCTTTCGATGAGTTTGTCAAAGAGGTTTACGGTGAAATATATTTATTTTTCAATCATGTATAGATCAAAAAGGTTTTTGGTGTAGATCTTATAAACCTTGGTTTTGGTTACTGAACCTCCTTCCACTTTGGAATAAAAGCAATGAGTTCCCTTAATAGGAACTATTGGTAATAATATACATAAATTGGGTATTTTGATTATTATCTAATATTTAGTCTTTTGTTTATATTTGTTCTTAATTTATGATTGTATAATGTTTAGTTATGTGGCTCATCTTCCCATAGTTTTATTTTTCACTACATTTTTACTTTTATTTACTATGATTTATTTTGAGGATATCACTTCTAAAAAAAGTACATCCTTGGGTGGTAAAATTATAAGTCTTATTTTCAATTTAAATTCACCCCTATTGAAACTACCATATAATTTCTATTATTGGACAAGACTTGCCATAAAATTAGGCTTCTATACTTATTTTACTTATTTCTTTCATAACTTATCGATTTACTTTTTGGTTTTTTAGATATTCTCTATTTCTTGACACTAATGTATAGAGGGGTAAATATATTTCATTTATTATGTAAAATATACCAATTAGAACTATATTGAGAATTTGAATATGATTCATCCTCTAATTTTTTATAGTCGTGACTATGAGTACAATCATGATGAGATGAATATGTTTTTTTATTAACATTGGGGTCGATCATTATTAAATGATGATAAAATATATATATAATTTTTGGGAAATAAATTTCTCTATTTATGCAATAAGAAAATTTAGAGTATCAATAAAATTATAAATTCTATAATAATATGTTCTTCTCTATGATGAGAAATATATATAGAAAAAATTTTCATTATGTGAAACCACTAATGGGATTTGGAGGAAACTTGAGATTACATATTTTGGAGCATATAAGGTTCTTGATACCATAAGATAAATTCTTAGAGATCATTATCAACCTTTTTTTTCTTTGAGGGGAATCAATATCTCAAATTCACTAGAGATTCGTAACCGTTCTGAATAGATTACAATCACATAGAGAGAGAAAAATAGATGGTAAGAATATGTTTGATAAAATAATTAAGAATCTATTGAAATAATGGGATTATAAGTGAAAAATACATTCATGATATAAATCACCTGAGGAAGATGAGTCTAAATTGTTTAATTATGACTTTAATTTGATATGAAAGTCAATTGAAATGATATGTGGAGATAAAAAGTGATGGAACAAAGTTTCTATTATATTAAAAGATATAGGTTTTGGAACTAAAACATTGAAGCCTCCAACTTTAAATAGTATTTTTTAAACTTTATATTGATAGTTATTATTGGAACTTAGTAAGGGTTAGATTGTTGAGTTTTCTAGGTATGTGAACATATTTACGATAAATAACGACATGAAGAATGATTTTTGAAAGGAAAAAAAGAGAAACATGAAAATAAATATTCACTAGATGTTGTTTCTTATCAATATAATAAAATAGGTCACATTATACATGGTTGTTGGAAATGAAAGAATAAGGATTAAAATTATATATCAACTTCAGATATAAAATATTGAAATAATTTTTGAGCTAAAAATGACACTTGGAGTGCTGGTGAGGATCCAAATTTTGATAGTAGTAATGGATTAGAAATTCATGATATTCAAATGATAACTAATTTCCATGAAAAGGATCTTCAGAATGATTTTTACTTATGGTAAACATGACCACTGATGCACTTTTGTAATTATATTTAGTTAGTAATTTTTATTTTACATCGAATGATGATGGGGATGATTCTTTATAATTTAAAGAGATGGATAATAATTGATTAGCTTTCAGGAAAAAACTAAGGGATGATTAAATACTATGATTAAGATAAATTGGATCTTTCTAATGATGGTGATAGAATTTCTAAAAATAATTTTGACTTAAATGATAAATTTATTTTCAACTCATGATGATCATAACATAGTTGTGAAACTAGAGTATAAAGTTATTAGTATGAAGAATATTTTACCTAATTTTACTTCTAATAGTGTGATATTTAATAGTATTATAAGATAGTTGAAACAAAATCCAACATATTCAAGAATCCGTTTTACTTTTGTAAAGTCACATTTTCTGTTTAAGGATTTCGTTTTAAAAAGTGTTCCTTTTTCCACTAAGTGTCAAAGGGGATTTCACTAGAAAAGATGATGTTACATAAAAAATCAATCCTTTAGAACTTGTAGGGATTATATTTCTAAAGAATAAATATTTTTTTTAACACCATAGTGTTATACAAATGTGGGTTTTGAAAGTTATTGTTTCAAACATTAATGGTCCCAAACATGTTTGGGTACCAAAATATTATTTTCATTTATTTTAGGAAGAAAATATAAGTACTAGTACACATAATAATTGTTACATGGAAGAAGGTTATTCTCAACACATGACATTAAAAAATTCTAACTTTTGAAACTTATATAAAGTGAAGGGTGGATTTTTTTACTTTTGAGGACAATGCATAAACCCCAATAGTAAGTATTGGTGATTTATCATTTATTTATAAGACTTTAATTTATGATGTACATTATGCTCTAGGACCTAATAGAAACCTTATTATCATAAGTCAATTATGTGATAAGGGTTACTCCATTACCTTTGGGAATGAAAAATTGACCATCCCTAGTTCAGATGGAGTACACATTTTATCAATTTATATGCGTGATAATGTTTACACGGTTGACCTAGAAGAACTTTATTTACAGAAATTTCTTTTCCTTAGTGAATTTTAGGATATGTTTTGGATTTGATATATGATTTTAGGGCATTGTAATATTCAAAAATTTTCTAAACATTATAGGAAATGTCTTTTTAAGGAACTTCATAAACGTAAGTTCAATTCTTATAGAGTCTATAACCCTTTCCTATATGGTGATAAATTTAGTCAATATTTAAACCTACGAGGGAATTATCAACTTCTGAATCATTATAGTTATTTTACATAGACCATTTTAGAACAAAACAAACTATAGAGGAAAACACAATGTGTATGTCTTAGTTTATGATTATATTTGGTATACTTGAGTTTATTTTCTTGCTCTTAAATCAAAATAACTCTCATCTTTTAAAAGGTTTTATGCTCCTAATCAGAATCTAAAAAAACTACCTGATATAAATATCCAAATTGATTATGGTGGATAATTTATATATTCTAATTTTGAAACTTTTTATAGTGTATACTGAATTAAAAATAACTTTTAAATTAAAATAAATCATCAATAGAATGATTTAGTTGAAAGTAATGATAAACCCATTCAATAAATTTAATAAACATTATTACGTGAATATTTTTTTCTAATCATTTTTTGTTGAAACTGTTAGTACTATCTCTTGCACTATAAATGGAGTTTTACTTCACCTGGTTTTAAATAAAATACCTTTCAAATTATGGTATGGAATGAATCTAAAACTTAGTTACGTTATAATTTTTAGATATAAAGTATTTATATTGATTACTAAAGATAAACTATATAAATTTTATTTCAAATTTGATAAAGGTATATTTCTTGGTTACTCCATCACAAGTCAGGTGTATTAATTTCTCAAAAAATACAAACATTTTGTGGAATAAATTATACATTTTAAGTTTTATGATACTAATCCTAATGAAAAGTTAAAATATAAAAATTATAAAAGTAATGTAGATTATATTTTTGAAAACCCTTCTGTTTTACTGCTGAAAGTTCAATCACATACACTAGAAATTATCTTATCAAAATCTTGTTTAATATAAGATAATCATATAGTGGATGGGGAAATGATCTATTATACCTATAAATTAGATGATATTATAAAATCATATCTCAGATAACATCATTAGTGATGTATATAAACTTTTTTTAATAAGAAATTACATATATAATGAATAAATAATCTTACATTATTAAATCAATTTGAACCTTAAACAGTATATTATCCCTTGGGTGATAAGAGTTAGATAATTTATATACAATAAGATATGAATCAGTTAAAAAACGTTTTATACCTTGGTTAAATGTTTTTATGACCTTATGATTATAGGATTTAAAATGGGTCTTCCTGAATAAGAGTGATGAGAATGGAACAATTGTTCAGAATAAAGTAAGACCTTTTTATCAGGGTTATAATCACAGATACGGAATACACTATAGATAATTGTTTTCTCCAATAGTTAGACTATAATCAATATTAAATTTATTATCCTTCAATTCTCATATAAACATTACTCTTTTTAAAATAGAAATAAAGAGCCCCCCTTTATTATTATTTTTAGGAGAAGGTTTATGTTGAACAACCTCCTAATATTGATGATATCAATTTTCCATATCATTTATTTAAACCTACTAAGGTACTTTATATTCATAAAAATACCTAAGAGTATAATATTATGGATTATCAATATTTTTACATCAAAATGAATTAATTAAAATAATATAAAAACCCACTATTTTTATCATGAGATTTTTTAATAATACTATCATTGTGAAAATCTATATCGATGAAATTAATTTTAGTTCAACCTAAAAAACATGAAAAAAATAGAATGTATGCAACGTAAATTTGAGATGATAATGATGGGTGAACATAATAACTTTATTTAATTATAAAAAACTTAAACACTCGAAGAAACTATCTTAACCCAACATAAGTAAATTATATAATTAAATGTTTCGGTTTTGATAATGCTTTGAGTATTATTACTTCAATATGCACCGTAAGTAAACTTGATCTTGATTAATATAAGAAATTTATTGACCATAATTATTTAGAAGGATGATAAGAAGTGTACTTTACTTGATGTTTAGTCAATCAGACACTATGCAATCTATTTTCCTATGTATGAGGTTCCATGAAAATACAAAATAATATCATATTAAGGCAGTTCAATGGATAATTCATTATCATAGAGTATTTTTGGAACCTGTGCTATTTTATTCTTCAATATTTGATATTACTCTTAGGAGATATTCATATATAGACTTTAGTGGTTTTAAAATGGATTAGAAAAGTACTACAAAAACTTTTCACTTTCTTGGAGGAGCATTAGTCTGTTAGTCTAGTAAGAAGTAATATTTAGATCACTTTATATTATTTAATCCAAATAGGTTATAGATAGAAGTTGTTGTGATTAATTATTATGGATTTAGAACACACTCATGCATTTTAGAATGAGTTTCAATCAATATCTGATTCTTTTTTATAGAACAAGTGTTATCTCCTGGCCTAAGAACTTATCACTTCACTCATGGAAGAAACAAAAAGAAATAATACAACACTTCATCTAGAAATACACACTCATAAGATATACTATTATTGAATTTATTGAAACAAAAGATCAGTTTGCATAAATTTTTACTAAACCTTTACATTTTAAAAGATTCAAATACATTATATTAAAGTTGGGTATGATCAATGTCCAGTTATCACTTTCCTATTATTATTTTATTTTATCCAAACATTGAAAAACATATCAATAATGGGGGAGGTCATATGTTATTTAAAATTATGATAACCTTTCATCCATGAACTTCATATTTTATAGTATCCACTTTCAATAAAATTTATAATATTTTTCTTAAAACATATTTTGGAACTACACCTTATGGATTTAAAGTTATTTATTGTACCTAACGATAGTTATCTTTTATAAGGTATCCATTTATTCATGTTCCTTCTACTCCTATAAAGAAGTATCACTTTATGTTTTTTGAGTTTAATTTTATGTATTATGAAGTTACTCTTACATACTCCTAATGTTTACTATTATGTTTGAATGGTGAAGTTCTTTTTTGTTTTGTTATTTTAGCCACATTATATTTATTAAATTCTTAAAAAAGGGGTGGGGATCCATGTTTTTGCTTCTTATTTTTATAGAAAGCTAAAAAAAATCCAAAATTAATTATTAAATCTAATAAAATATTATAATCCAACTTTTAGAACCATCTTCATTAGAAGAATATCATTCATTATATTATAAGATAACGTCCAGAATGATATATTTTCTTTTTTTCTTAACTACCTGATTGTTTCTTGTGATTTTTATTTTCCATATTTTTATCTCATAATCTCAAATGGGGGAAATATTGCATTTTTTTATAGTTATTTTAACAAAGATAAGTTTTTGAAAGGAAAAAATAATTATTTAATTTCATGCTAAAAGGGGTGAAGTTTCATAAGAAAGTGAGAGGTCCTTCAAAGAACTTTGTAAAGATGTTGAAATTATGAGTTAATAAATAGAAGTGAATCCCAATATGTTTTATAAAATCCATAGAGTTTTTATATATGATTCTATTGATTTAGTAGGGGAGTTTATAGAGAAATTATTTCCATAAATTCATTACATATCTTAAGGGGATGTAAGCTTCATTGAATTATAGGAGGATTTTTATTTTCCTTATTCTTAATTATGTTTATCTCTTTAACAATCAGGAATTATTTTAATTCTTAAATAATAATTATTCTTAATTTTATTTTATTTTTTATAATCACAATGGTAGATATATGGGTTATTTTTGAGAGTTTAGATATAGTGCACTATGTCTCTCATTTCATGCAAGAGTTGTTTGAAATGATGAATAGTTATAATGTGTTTAAAAGGGATATTGTGTATTATTTAGAATTTATAATCAATATAAGTTTTATTGGAAGTTACAGAGAGTTTCCATTTATATTTTTATAATAAATAACATTTTTTATCCTTGTTTTGAAAATAAAAACTCAATTTATATATAATTTATACTAACTTTATTATTTTATAAGTTTTATTTGTATACATTTTTAAAATTCCTATTCTCTATACTCCTATGAATTGAATATGTTCTATGATACTTTAAGATCATGGATAAGTCACACATAACCATTTCATTATAAGATACTGATTTAAATTCAATGTTATTATAACTAAACCCAAACATATAAGTGGAGTATATTATGATAATGTCTATTAATTGGATTGAGTCTTTGGGGGGAGGTAATGATATATGATAAATCATTACATATAAATATTTTTTATCATCTCATTGTTTTGGTGATATTTGATCATATTAATTTTCAACATGTTTTCCAAGACCTTTATATTATGAGGTTTTCATTGTAAATTACCTATGTTTTCTACTTTTAATTTTTCTATTTTTTATCCTTTATGATTGAAGAGTTTATGAGGACAGTAAAGTGTATCATTTAAGAATTATATTTAATGAATTTTAGGTGCTATACTTTCAACCAATCAAGATAATTTAAGAGGATCTCAATGATGGAGTCACCTATGACTGATGGGTATGTCAAAGAATTCCTATTAGGGACTCATATTTTCTAAAATGTTTTTTAATGATTATCTTGGTGAATAATTTATATTTTCAATCAGAGATAGATAAAAAATATTATTTGGGTAGTGCTTGTAAAAATTAGTTACTGTTACATAACCTCCAATAGATTTGGGATAAAAGTTAATTATTCCCTTTATATGAGCCATTGGTAATAATATCCTTCAAATGAGTATTTTGATTATTATCCAATTCCCCTTGTTTTTATTTTATTTGTTCTTAATTTTTTATTGTATCACATTTAATTAAGTTTCTTATATTTTGATAGTGTTATTTTATGATTTATTTTTTACTTTGATTTAATAGGATTTATTTAAAGGTTTTAACTTACAGAAAAATTACATTATTTAGTGTCAAAATTGAAGTTTTATTTTTTAATTCAATTCACCCCCACATGAATTAACTTCTATTTCTAGGTAAACAATATATGGAATAAAATTTAGTAAAAATAGTTTTATTTCTATATAACTTCCCAAAAAATATTTACACGACTCATCATGAATCATATCATATAATTTTCAATTATACTTTCAAACACACTATTAAATTATAGTGTTCTAGGAGTATTAATTGATGATATAATATCAAAATCCTTCTGATAATCATGAAACTCTTATATTTATTATTTAACTACTTTATCTAATCAGAGAGATTTAATGACTTTTTTGAAGAATAATCTCAATAGAGTTATTTTATTATTGGAAATTTTTAATGGTTTTTTACTTTAAGATTACAATAAAAACATTTCCAAATTTAATAAAGTACTTTTTTCATGTAATGAAGTACTGGTAAGTACTTCAATATTTAATATTCATGTCTCAACATATATTAATATGTTTAATAAGTTCTTATATTTCACTCCTTTTATAAAAAAGGATTTTTAGTCATCTTAACCTTGTAAAAATACTCGTAAGTATTGAATTATTTTAATTAAACATTTCTAATTTTCCACTAGTGTGAATTTTTTGAATGTGAATCTCATTTATATCACTAAAATAATAACTCCATAGATAAATAGGTTTGGAATCATTATTTTAAACTTTTATTGGTTACGTTTTATATTTTCATATAAATTTACTAATGTAATATAATATGGTATAAGTTTATTATATAATATATTTAATTAAATTTATTAGAACAATATTTGTTTATTTTGTGAACAAGATAATTTTAAAAATCACATTTCAACTTATAATTGGTATATGCAAGTGATCGATCCATTACAAGAACCAATAAATTTATAAATTTATAGTTTTACCCTAAACTAGTTAACTTCTTAGTTAGTGGAAATAAATTTTGGTTTTATTATGAATAAGGTTATTCCCTAGGAATGTGAGTTTGAATAATTATTCTGGGGATAAAAAAATGAGATAAAGAATAAAAATGTACAAAAAAATACTATAATTGTGTTACATGATAAATGGTATCATTGGGGGTAAATTCCAAGGTGAATCAAAATTTTAATTTATTTGAGATCTTGATCATTTAAGTGACGTAAATATATGTTTCAAACTCTATGGGATTCCAATGTATGTGTGATTCTTTGTCTTGATACTCATATAGTTACCTTATTGAAACCCAACCTTGGTATGATATTTTTTGACTTGTATTTAATTAATTATAAACTCTAAATGAAAAGGGTAGGAAACCCCATTTCAATGATATTAAATATTATAAATACAGTTTTTTCATCTTAAGCCCCTTGGTCCAACATCACAATGATATAAAATACAAAAAATTCATTCATAACACAATCCAATATTAATTATTTAACAAAAAAAATTAATAGAGAAATATATTTTAAAAACAATATATATATCATAGAGAGTATATAAAAAATAAACCATAAAACATGGTTCTAGGGAGATAAAAGAACATTTTAACCAAAAAATAAAGAAGAGAAAAAAAATAAAACCCCAAACCCATAAAGAGACAATGATGATCCCATGATACAAAAAAATTTCATGATTAAGAAAAAATTACTCTTACTTAAAATTCTTCCTCATGAGACCACTAATTCTCTCTTAGTGTTATGATAAAAGATAAAATAATTCAACCTTGAAATGGAATCCTTAACCTTTTAAAATTGTAAAACAATATGTGTAAACCTGATCTTCAACAAATAAAATTTTTAATACATGATTTTGTAATATTGAATTTAAATATGAAATATTTTATATTGGTAATTAGAGAATATAATATTATTGAATAATATTTCATGAAAATAACTATCAAAACTATGATTTATCAATAAGATGAATCAAATTTAAATACCCATATCCATAGTGACTTTGATGATTTTGAAAAATCAGTTTTTATTCAAAGTAATACTTTATTCCATAAAATGAATTCAAAACATGAAATATTATATGTAATAAACATTGTTAAAAAATATATAAAATTGAAATATTTTAACATAGTCATAAAATAAATTTTTATTAGATAATATACAAATATTTTTATATAAAATATGTTATTAAAATTATCACACACTTGAACTTTGATTAACCTCAAGAAAATAATGAAAAATTCATATTTGTGGGATAAAAAAAACAAAAAAGATAAATATCAAAAACCATGTTAATTAAATTAATAAGAAGAGTGGTGTTCTTTACTAGTCACTTAGCATCGATTATCCTTTATTACATGAAAATATATTTCATAATATCATTCACATTATCCAAAGTTTAGTACCTTAGAAGGCTATATAATACTTAAAATATTATATCAATAATATAATTTATATATTACACATACATGATTTAATAATTTACTTCCTCTTTATGTTTTCTTTGATTTAGATAATACATAATATTTACCTTTACAAATGGATAAACATATATAATAAGGCGATCTTAAAAGGATAATAATGGTTGATGTAACAAAGAATATGCACATACATCAATGCATAATCATGGAATACATAATACATCAATAAGAAATAATAAAAATAGAGTTAAAATGAAATTAAGACAATGTAATGGTGTATAATTATATACTTAAAAAAACATATAGATAAGTTATTATGCTGTGAAAACATAATTATAGGTTAAGGACACTCTTATTACCCAGTCTTATTTATCTCATAAGTCCTACCAATGCATTGAAAATTGTATAATTATATGACCG
Source organism: Viscum album (assembly GCA_963277665.1). NCBI lineage: Eukaryota > Viridiplantae > Streptophyta > Magnoliopsida > Santalales > Viscaceae > Viscum > Viscum album. Next base: position 846,247,855 of record OY728152.1, read on the forward strand.
AGCCATTACTTATATTATCCATTTCATTCCATCAAAAAATAAAATATATTATCATGATCTATAATGAATGGATTATAAATATATGATTTAATAATAAATAAGGAATTAATTATAAAGTTCAACCCACAAGTAATCAAGGGATATATGGATGATTACATAGTTTCCCTATAAAATGGAATGGTATGTGGGTGTGAATTTATTTTAATCACAATAAATTATAATTCAGTATTCAAATTATAACATATATTATATAATTAAACTCCATGAATCAATTAATTTCACAAAATATCGTACGAGTGATGTTAATTCATTAATTTTTAATGATAACATTAATGGATAATATTTTATAAAGGTTTTTAATGGTATGATACCAAGGAATTTATAGATAAATACATATGTAATATTGATTATTCTACACACATATCTTCTTTTAATTGGGGATAAAAAATATATAAAGAAATAACTCTTAGGATTGATGACACTTATACAAAATAATCACTTACTCTAATGAAAGAAGTAGTCTTAAAAGTCTCAATAAAGTATGAACCATTTATATATATATATAAAATATATATATGGGTCCCCTATTTGGGAAATATCATATCCAAAATACCATATATTTAAGAAAAACATAATAATTTATACAACAATAAGGTAAAAGAGTTTTATTATAATTAAGAGTCTATTATTCTATAATTCTTAAGAACCCATAACATAATTTTAAAAATAGGGGATGGGAAAATATTATGAATAATAAATTAAATAAATATTAATAATATATATATAATTAAATAAAAATCCTAAATTTCAAATGGATTCTTAAAAAATATATACGAAAAAGGGATAGAATGGGAAAGAAAAATTATACCTTCATTTGATTCTTAATTTTTGATAAAACTCTTCAAGTATCTTAAAATTATATAAATTATTAAGGTAACTCAAGTAAAGATATTGAAATAAAAACCAAGGATAAATACTTATTTTTTATGGGGATAATGGTATTGAGATGTGTACATTTATAGGTGAAAGTATGAGTTTTTTTTAAAAAAATAATGAAAACTTGGACAATTTTTTTAATAAAATATTTTTTTTTCAGGTGACTAAGAATAATGATTATTATTGGGTGGAAAAATAGTATTGAAGTCACATGATATATAATTCGGCCTCTATTTTACTATTCATGTTATTTTTCATACATATTTGAACTATTGTTTTACATAATATATGTAATGAAAATTAATATATATAAAAATGAATAAAAATTAACCATTACCTAATTTTAAAATATTAAATCCAAATATTAAATCAATTTTTTTAAAATAATTCTATAAGAAAAATAAATTTAACTATTTGATAATTTTCACATGTTGTAGAGGTGAAATAATCTAATTAAAACCAATGGTTAATAAAAGGGGGTTTCTTTGGTTGAATTCAGATTTGAGAGAAGTTGAAAGTTATTAAAACAAGTATATTGAAATTAAGAGAATGGAATGTGATGGGGTCTAGGTTGGACTTCTAATTATAATTATATTATGGTATTAAAAATAGTTCACCCTTCTTCTTATTAATTGATAAATGAAAAAAAATCTAAAATCATTTCATTAATCACCCATGATTGAAGAATATGGTATAGACTAATCGAGTATAATGACTTCCTAATCAATCCTATTTAATATATGTGTGAAAATTTATCGATGGAAACAAATAATGAATCTAGACTAAACTACTCAAACAATACCTAATCTAGTTTTAGGGTTCTTTAGTAATTCAAAATTAATTCACTACCATAAAAAACATGCTCGAAATCACTAGACACTCACCACTCAGGCTATCCTATTACATTGTTTATAAACTAAATTGAGTGTATAGAGATATTTGGTTCATAAAATAAGGTAAAAAACAATGAAAATGTTAAATAATTAAAACAAAATCCCATTTAAAATAATAGTATACCATTGAAGCCTAAAATTACTCAATAAAGAATATTTTTTATTCACTGAAATGAAAACGTAAGAATTATATTAAAATATATTTTCATTCCTCAATCACCAAAAGGTTCTTAAACCTCTATTTCGGGGGTAAAAACAATGATAGGAGACAAAGAAAAAATTATAGTAATAGTAGAAATAAAAAAATAAAAAAATATAAAACTATAGATGTAGAATGTTGTGAATCAAACTGAACTCTATTCTTATTTATACTCGTTTTCTATTATTAAATTTTTGTCTCTTATCTTGGTCAACTTTATGGTATTCATTCCATTTTAATTTTAATATATTCCCATGATTTCTAGTTCCCTATGAATCTGTATTTTGAACTCATTTCTCTGAATCAGTGAGACTCAAGGATTCAATATTTTGTATTTGAGAATATTTTCCTTAAATCATCCTTTTAATTTGTATGGTAAAAAAATATTTTTTAAATATTTTATTTACAAAAGTCATCAAGATTCAATCCCTGACACAAAAAATATATTCATGGTGAAGTAAATCTTCTCACGGTGTTGGCTTTGTGATTCTTTAAATTTCTCTAAGTCCAAAATATTACATTTGAATCATTCCTCTGAAAATAAATTATATCTCCCACTTATTCAAAATTTTTAGGGTTAGAAATTTTATTAATTAGTTGGCCTCTTGAAAAAATGTTACACATTCCTTAAACAACCAAGTATAATACATCATGCATCATCCTCTTCCAAATATGTTATTCCTTCTTTTATAAATAAAGTAAAATATGTTATATATTAAAAAACCCAGGAAAATTATCTCACATATTAGCCTAAATATATTAACATGTAACTACCACATAAAAATATCTTACATATAAATTATTTAGTTCAAAAAACCTAACACATTCCCACCATTTACAACTTCAACCACTTTACTCCTTAAAAATATGTTATGTATTCCCCAATATATCATTCATGGAAGTTTTCTTCAATTTGGAAAAGGCAAATATGTTTCACTCTATCCAAATATGTTATATATAAAAACCCATAACATCCTAAACTCGAGAAACCTAGATTCAATAGTTATATAACACTATTGGTACAAAATATAATAGTTCTAGTGGGATCTAATAGCTTAGTAGTCTTATAAGACTAGGTACATAAATAAATGACATTTGAAAAAAATAATAACATACAATATGAAAAAAATAAGAGAAAATTATTATCACTTATATAATGTCCCTAAAAATTATACATATACATCCCCTTGGTTTCTTATGGAGAGAAAAATAAATAAGGGTTTTCTCAAATGATCATTAAGGGTAACATAGAACTGGATCATTTATAATATAAAAATGACATGAGTAATATAACAGGAATAAATGAAAAACATGGATCCATAATCAACTAGAACTGGGGTAATTATATATTCAAAATAATAAATTAAAACATGGATAATAATAATCATTGTCCTCATATTTATGGATTTCATAATTTCAGACATCAAAATATATTGTCAAGGTCTTATTCCAAGACACTATCCCATTATGGAAGGAGTCATACACCAAAACTCAACCTGTTTTTTCTAAGACTTGTTGATACATCAAGGGACTACATAATTTCATGCCCCACCTATCACCTGATTAAGTCCAATTCATTCCCTATAAGAGTCACTAATACCTTTAATATAGTTCTCTAAGGAACCTCTTATGGAATAAAACATGAATAATTATATAATTATAAATAAAAAAAATAAAATAGTTCCCCATTAAATAGAATAATTTGGATGTCTAGGATAAAATCCACTAATCAACATAGAAGTTGTGGGGTATCATAAAAGTAACATGAAGTACCCTCATAAAATAAATACAGGGGAGAGGGTACTTTAAATGTACTGAGTTATCCAAACAAGATAGTGATTGGTTTAAATAGTTTTCATTTGTATGAAACCAATTAAATGGAAAGAAGAATCATTTATCATGTTTTATTAATTGTGTGTAAATATTCCAAAGAATATCCCTCAAGAGTGTCTCACCGGGTGTGTGGTCTTGGGCCTAATCATGAAGCATTAGGATGGTTATTGAATCAAAGATAAACCAACCTTTTCAAGGTGATTAATCCTAGATTCATATATTAAATATCTTAATACACTTTTTAATATATTGACATGTATTTATTCTCTAATAAATTATATACACTTTTAAATAACTAAAAATTGGGATGGTTTTTACACCATGGAAAAAATTAAATTTTAAAACAGTTATGGTAACTCTTGAATCAAACGAAGACGAGAGATGGTTAATAATATAGACATGTAAATTACATGAATTTAATTATTAATATGGTAAAAAAATTTCCATGTAAATATATTCACCACAAAAAATAAAATATTTGGTAAATATAACATGAGTCCTAGAGAATAAAAATTGAGATGAAAGCACCCCACATATGGCTTGGTTAGAAATTCAATCAAAACCACATGAATTATAGGGATAAAAATTGATCTTTAAATTACATTAATAAGTAAATTTCATGATATAAAATATCAAATATTAATTATATACATAACATAACAGGAATTTAGGTGTATAATACTAATCATGTCCTAAAGAGTGAAGTTTGAGATGAAAAACCCTTACCTATTATCCGGACTTCCACAATCATACATTAAACTCATGTATCACAAACATATATATCTTAATAAATTAATTAATAACAATAATAATATATATTTTCATTCATTATCATTATAAATATTCATTATCTACATAAATTATACTAATTTTCCATATTAGGTGTTTATAGTTCTGATCGTTTATACTAGTTTCATAATAGCGGTGTCTATATTATTTATTATTCCAAATTTCTTCATTAATATACCATTAAATTTATTTTAATTAATTATTTAAAATTATTTATGATGTTTGAAATTCCTTTCAGGGGTGTTTTACTCGTTATCCTTGAAGATTAAATTGTTAGAAAGCATATTTTGGTGATTCTTGATAAACAAAGTGTGTTTTCTAAATTATTGAATTAAATGTTGATATAACATATTCCAAAAAAATATTATATACAAATTTAAATCATATTATACCATTAATTATGTTTATATTGTCATTCATGATATAAATTCAAATAATTGTTCAAGTTGGTGGTTAAACCGATCCAAACATGAACATATCATGATTTAATGAATGATTGGGTAGTGCTTTTTGTAATATAATTATAATATAAGAATACTGATATTACTTATTGTTAATAGGTTTGATATATCAAAATTTCAAGGATGTAGAATATGAATTAATGGATATTAAAATATTACACAATTTGAATAAAATATTATCCTCTTAATACACATATTTTAAAGGATAAAATTAATAATAGGCGGTATGGCGCACAAATCATGAAGGATAGTTTCATTTTTATTAAGGGAAAGAAGAAAGGTGGACTGTGTTAATATTTTTTTATATGTTTAAATATCATATAATACTTTTATTTTAAACTAAATTAATATAATTTTTTTAGATAAAATTCGAATACTTGGAATTCAATCATTTGACTTTTAAGGTCATAATTAATATTTATCTGAAGTAATTTATTTTCAATAAATAAAAATAAGATTGGAATAGTTTCATAAATTTCACCTAATGATTAAAAATATAAATTTCATTTAATAAAATAAAATTTATATTTATAGGTAAAATTAATTTTAACATTTTCATGCATAAAATCCATTTTTTAGAAAAATCCCAAAAAACTCATATTAAGATAATATGTTTATGAAGAATTTAAAATGAAGATATTTTGTTAAAATAAATTTATAATAATAAAAAATTAAAATTTTGAATATAATTATGAATAAAGGTTCTTTAGAGTGCACATTATGTGATAGATCAGGATATGGTGTTTACCTGCTATCATATGGTCTTGAGTATTACATTCTCTCCCTGAAATAATTTCATCCTAAAAATTTTGGTATATATCAGCTATTGAAAAAATATGGATATTTATTCCCCATGAATACTTTTTGATACTAGGTTTCCTATTCTATTTTTTTTTCCAAAGGGATTTCACTAGTTTAGTTATTCAATTATGCAATAGTTTCTCTTTGGTGCCAAGAATCTGGACATGTTTTTCATTATAAGAAAAGTCATTCTCCAATTCTATCCCATCATAGGTTAGAACATGTTTAGAAACTACCATGTATTTATTTTGTAAGAAAATATGGAATAATTCATTTACTTTATAAAGGTTGGGTTTTATAACTAATCAATAAGCTACATCCCAATTTTTTTAAAATATTTCAAAAGGTGCAATGTACCTAAGTCTTAACTTACCCATTTTACAAAATCTTATAACCCCTTTACATGGTGAAACATTAAATAATATATGATCCCTGACTTGAAATTTAAATTATTTCCTTTGATTGTCAGCATATATCTTTTTTATTCTTTGGGATACTTTATTATGATCTCAAATAGTTCATACATTAACATTATACTCCTCCACATGCACTAAGACAACTAAATTTCCTTCTTAGACTTCTTCTCAGAAGGTTGGAGCACAACACCTCTTACCATATTACTCTTTATATGCTTCCATATGAATGATCAAATAGAATCTATTATTTTATTATAATTTCCCCAAATGGAGATACTAGTTATACATCCCAATGTGTTGATGTTTTATTTGTTGAAAATTGATTTTATGACCAAGAACAAGGATAGACAAGGTCAATTTTGATGAAAAATATGTGTTTTTACATCTCAAATAAGTAATTTGGATTTTTTGGAAATAGAATTGATGAAAAATCATGTTGAAGATGTCTAATGTGTTGAAGTGGTTCTTGGGAGATTTGTAGTTCCCAAAGTGATCACCAAGTTTTAGATGCTTGGATAATTATTATGGACTCATTAATTCTATATGTCTGGTTAAATAAGGATAAAGTGATGATTGGCCAAGTGGATAGCCAAGTGAAGGTGTCCAGAGTCATTCTAGAAACATTCATAAGTGAATATTAAGAAATTATATATGTTGGATTAATTCGGCTACATCGCTAGAAAGGCTTTGTGAGAAAATCAGGTATGTGTCTAGAATAGCTATGTGAATTGGATATGTAGAAAAATCATCTATGTGAACAAAACATATATGTTATAAAAATCAGTTAAATGAACAAAATTGATACGTTGTAAAATTTTCTATGGGATCAAATCAGATATGTAATTGAATCATCTAGGAAAGTAGATACGTAACCATCCTTAAAAAAACTAGCTAAGTCAAAATTTTGATCCTTGGATTTGGGAGTATTTATTTTTCTATATAGACCATGCATGATTATAGGAGGAAATTATGAGATCCCATATAACCAGAAGATACATAAATTTGTGTGGCTATTCGAAAATATAGGGTTAAGCACATTAAAATGTGGTTTTTGTGATCATGGTACATAGAGAGTTTAAAAAGTGAATACCAAAATAATGGTAGAGTGTATATTAATTATTCCATATTTTATGGAAATACAAGTTGGAAAATGGAGATATTCTCATGGAGAAATTATCATGGTAATTTTTATCTTTCCCATATGATAATATCCAACTCGAGACATGTGGATAATTTAAGAGAAATTTATGAATCATGAAATTATAGTAGTGCACATTTGATTTTACCAATTTTAAGATATGGGAATACATGGTGATAATAAGGATTTATTCTTGGTATATTAAGCATTACAAATATGAAATTATCCCAAGTGGTTATGGAAAAATAACCGGAGACTCGTTGAGAATTCAATAGTAATTTATGAATCTTAAATTGGTAGTTACATCACATGTGATAATGATGGTATAAGTTCATAATATACACATCCTATGAAAAATATATCTAGGAAGAAGAAATTAGACCCAAAACTATCATAAATATCTAAATACAAAGGATTGAGATTGAGATTATTCCATTGACATATATGGTTTTCCAAAGAAGAAGAAGAAGGTATTATTCTATTGAGGGATTGGAAATCATTGAATAAGGATTTATAATATATTGTAGATCCTTAAAAATCTCAAGAAGGTTTTTTTTGTGTCTATATAAAAGTAAATGTGTTTACAGAACCATTCTAGAATGAAGAAGTGATGCATCAAGTGTATTTCCATAGATTGTTAAGTATAAGAAAAAGGGACTTTGGTAGAGAACATACCTATAGTATAATATTCATTCAGTGTTGATGATGAAGGGAGGTGTATCTCTACAAACAATGTGTGGATCCTTCTAAGATTAGTGAATAAAGTAGGAGGAATAAGGTGATCTATTCCACTAGTAGTGATCCAAAGAAGGAATGTTTGTGGGAGTGGCCCTTGAGAAGTAGTGAGCTATTTCTAATTCTTGTTAGGTAGTGAGACTTGGAATTGTAGTGTCATAGACTAATCCATTATATATAGTGTTCCTAGTAATTTTGGTTCACCAACCCAATGTTGTTAGTATTCTCCATGGACTATCCATTTTTAGTTAACCAAGTAAAAATACCCACATCTATATTTACTGTATTCATGCATTCAAAAAAAGTTCAAGAAAACTTATTAATATCCACTTAAATAGAATAAAAAATTTACCCTTGAGTATGAGGAGTCTATATCCATTATGGTTTAAATCTAAATAGTTCTATAGGAATATATAGTGCATACCCTAATTCACCCCCATGGTAATCTCACACTAAGGCCCTTGTTTATTCCTAAGAAGTTGTGTCATAGGGATAAGTTTGATTTTGGATTTTTTATTAATTTATCTTGATCTGTAGTAATGTAGAATATGAAATCCATAGTGAAGTCTCCTTTTATTGATAGAAATAATTTCAATTCTTTGAAAAAGGATTTTATCCAATACATTGAAGTTCCTATTAAATTTTTTTGAGAAGTGACAGAAGATGTAATTGTTCTATTGAGTAGAAGCCGAGTTATATTCGATATATATCAAAGGAAAATTAAAATTGATGATTCAGTTAATGTTTCATTAAAGGAGTATCCCAGGAAACAATGCATAAAAATGTGAATCACTAAAAATTCTCTAAATACATGTGGATTTGATTGGAATAATTGTTTTACAAAGAATAAAGTCCAAGTAAAAAGTTCCTTATGATAAAATTCAATACAAAGAAGAGAAAGAAGAAGTCATCCCAAAATTTTTGTTCTCCAAATGTGGTAAAATATGAACATGATAATTATAATTATAACTATCATATAGAGAAATGATTTTAAATTTCAAACTCTATATTTGATATTAAAAAGATATGTGATTATAGAGATGAAATAGAAACAAAATCGAGTTTCCATTCAAAGGAATGCTCATAAAATAACAATAATGGTCGATGGAGTGTCATAGATAGAGTATAAAATTCAATTATTGAATATTTATCATTGGAAAATAAAAGGTTAAAATATTAATTAGTTTAATTTAATTTCAGTATCCATAAAATGGGAATGAATATGAAAAAACAAATTAATACACTTAAAGATCCTTCCTAAGAGATCAGAATACAAATTGTCATGGAGAAATAATTAAAGGAAAGTGTTATTTCATGAAGAACACAATCTGGATAAAGAAAATGGGTACTGAAATATTCTAGCTTAGAGTTGAATTATTTTTCTATAGATCTAAAATAAATGAATATAAAGATAATATACCTTCATGAGAGGATTGGAACACCAAGAAAGAAGGTGAATATACGTCCAAAATCTATCACAAGTTGTGTAGTAGCAAAGACAAATCCATATATGAAATATAAAAGTAAATAGTTGTTCCATGTAAAATCTAGAAGTGTGGTTCCCCAAATTTAGGAGTCACCAAAGTGCTTTTATTGTGGAATATTTGTTCACATCATGTATAGATTCATTGAAGCCAACAATCCCAAAGATACAAGGACAACTCCAACGATGAAAATATATAAATCGAGGAGAGACCAAATTAGCTATGATTATTAAGGAAAATTTTCTAGTTGTTCTAATTCCAGTCACATTTAAAGGACTTTCAATTTTATAAATTCATGGAAGGGTAAATAAGTCATACGGAGACACTCAACTCCAATGAATTATAGGAAGATTTCATATCCTGGAAAAGTTCCTATTATGTTAGAAGATGAGTTTTATTTTTTGGTGGTTGATAATAAGCTTCAACAAAGGGTGTAACAAGCACAAAATTCAGAGCACTCACAAAAACTCTCTTAGAAGAAAATAAGAAAAATATAGATGAAAAAACGATAATTTTTTTTAGCTATGAAGAAGGTGGGAGAGAATGTAATGCTGGCCCCACCAAAGAAGATATATTCCAATATGGAAATTTTTCTGTTGAGGAAAAGGTTCTAAAATTTGTTTGAACACAAAACAATAAAAGTAAAAATAGGAAGATACAATGTAGAATAATTATATAGGTAATATCCATTAGTTATGAAACATAAGAATCTACTTGTTCAAGTTTGATCAATTAACCAACAGTGTAAAATCCCAAACTAAGGAACGATGAAAATGTTCAAATATATAATAATAATTGTGCAAGTGGTAGAATGAAAGGAATATACCTTTGTAATACATTGAATTATCTGACTATATGTGGTTATAAAGAAATTAATTTACTGATTTCATTCCTTTCAAAAAAAAATGAAAAATGGAAAAGGAAAGGTGAATGTTGATGGGTTGGTTCATCTTAACCAACCTATTCCTTAACTTGAGGAACCTTGAGGTACCCCTATCCCCATATGATTCATTGTTTCTTACTATTTTTGAAACATACTATGGGGAGATATTATGCATGGTGTGATTTTTCTTGAGAATCTCATGACTAATTGTAATAGAAAAGAAAAATTAGATGAAATTGAATGAAAATATGAATAAAAATAAATGTTCATACAAATGGTATGCATGTGGATAATTTCTATGCTCAAACTACATGTAAATGTGCTATTATGGGGTTCAAAAAAATATCTGATTTTATGTTCGAATCAGTCCTCGAAAATGGAAGAAGAATACTAGGAAACAACAACATCCACAAAAAATGACTATTTTTTTCTTTCAATTTATTTGATGTTTGGTATCAAATGATATTTTTAGGATATCCAAAAATGATAAATTGTACGCCTTTTCCAAAAAAATGGTATCCTAATTTCTCTTTCCATCAAGAAATATCAAAAATGGTTTCAAGAGACAAGGTATCATGGGGGGTTGTGTTGAACATCAATGTTTATTAAGCCTTATCATAAGATTTTAAAACCTATGAAGAGTTGACATGCATGAAGTTAAAATGATATCATTTGTTCATCCTGAACCACTATTGCAAAAAATAGTATTAAATGTTTGTCAATTAGTATAAATTACTTCATCATGTGTTATGTTTCTTAAAACCAAGTACTTTAATGTTATGTACTAATGGTTTGGTGCGAATTTAAGGATATCACAGATTGACTTTTGAAAGTGAAAAATCAAAATCTATCATGTGTGTGTTTCCTATTTTTCATGAGTGACATAGAAAACCTTATTGTTTTATATTAAAACTGTTGTTTCCTACATCAAGATTTATTTTATTAGTCTTATAGGATTTATAGACTTATCACTTTCAAATTGGTAAATTCATTAAGTTCAACTCTTGAGAAAATATAAAAGTAAAAAATATTGGCTTGTGTTTAATCAGGACTTAGAGGTTTCTGCTAATCAACATGTTCCTGATACCAAAGAATGAAGTTGTTTTAAAATAGGTGGGGAATATTTTACCATGGATGTTTAAAAAAGATATCCCATAGGTTAATTTGTGACTTCCTTTATTTTTTCCTACATTTAAGAGGATATGGTTTGAAGGAATAAAAGTTAATCCCTTCATCTATAGAAATAATTTTGGAAAGAACCTTTGTATTCAAAAATTCATTTTTATTTCATTGAAAATAAGGGGAGAAAAATATATCATCTTTTGGGAGAAAAATATATTATATTAAGGGGGGAAGATATATACTTGGATTAATTAAATAAGGGGTAGCATAGGTATGTTGTATTGTCAAAAAAATACGAAGGGGGAATTGTTAGAAATTCCAAAGGATTGATGTTGTATTTTTTTACAATGTATTATATGGCCAAGAATAGGGTTGGTGTTAGTCAAGTTTGATGACCAAGATGTTATTTTTACATCCTAAAGAAGAAAGTTATATTTGTTGACAATAGCATTATTGACAACTCATGTTGAGGAAGTCAAAAGTGTTGATGTGATTATTAGTAGATTGGTAGTTCCAAAACCGAAGAAAAAGTTACAAATACTTGCAGAATTATTATAGACTCATTAAGTCCATAAGTATGGTCAAACAAGGCTAAAGTGATCATTGTCCAAGTGGAGATCCAAGTGGAGGTGTCCAATGTCATGTAATAAACTTTCCAGAAGTGAATCTTAAGGAATTATATATGCTGGAATTTATTGACTATATGGATTAGATATGTTTTTATAGTGGATATGTGATCAAATTGGGTATGTCTATAGAATGGCTATGTGAATGAGATATGTAGAAAAATCATCTACGTGATAAAAATAGATATGTCAGAAAAAATGGATATGAGAGAAAAATGGATACATTAGTAAATCAGCTACATGAGTCATTTAGTTATGTGAGTGAATTGGATAGAAAATTGGTTACATGGAAATCCTCCAAAAACTATATACATCAATAATCAGGTACATTGATTTGCGAAGATTGATTTGGCTATGTAGACCATACTTGATTACAGGAGGAAATTGTGAGTTCCCTTATGACTAGTAGATGCATGAACATGTGTGGTTATTCAAAAATAGTGGGTCAGCCTCATTAAAAGGTGGTTTTTATGACTATGTTTCATAAAGAGTATAAAATATGAATACCATTATCACAGTATAGTTCAGATTAGGTCTTCCATATTTTATGGAAATATAATTTGGAAGATGGAGATATTCTCAGGGGAAATTATCATGGGCATTCATATCCTTCCCATATGATAATATCCAAACTGAGACTTGTGTATAATTTAAGCTAAATTTAATACTCATAAAATTATAGTTGAATGAATTTGGTTTTCCATATATGTAGATATTAAAATACATGATGATAAGATGGAGATATTCTTGAGCTGTTAAAAATTATAGATATGAAAATTTCCCATTTGGTTATGAAAAAATTGCTTAAGACTCATAGATAATTCAGTAGTAATTTATAAATGTTTAATTTCAAGTTACATACCATGTGATAATGATTGTATAAGATCATAAGATTCACATCGTATGAAAAAGATTGCTTATAATAGGAAAGAAGAACATACACCATCAGAAATATCTATAGAATAAGGAGAGAGAGTGTGAGAGAGTGTTTTATTAACATATCCAACTTTCTAAATAAGAAGAAGAGGGTTTTGTTCAAGTAAGGTACTGGAAATCATGAAATAATGATTTGAAATCCATTGAATATACTTACAAATCTCGAAATGGTGTGTAGTTCTTTCTATAGAAAACTTAAGGTTGTTTTAAAACTATTTTGGAAATAAGAAGTGTTTCATAAATGGTATTTTCACATATTGTGAAGGAGAATAAAAAGGGACATCATCATAGAATCTAACTATAGTTTAAAATGCATTCATTATTATTGATGAAGGGATCAATATGTCCATAATCAATGTGTGGATCCTTCTTGGAGTAGTGAGAAAAGGAGGAGGAAGGTGATCATTTCCATTAGTAGTGAGAGGCGAATAAATGTTCTAGGGAGTGAGCCTTGGGAAGTATTGAGTGGTCCCTAAATCATGTAAGGCATTTATCTCTAGAATAGTAGTGACCTATTATAAACCTTTATAGGCAGTGATCCAAGTGATTTTGGTGAAAAAACACAATGTTTATAACACGCTCCGTGGACTAGACATTTATGATGAACCAAGTAAAAATACTCAACTCCATATTTATTTTATGTATGCACACCAGAATTGATAAATAAACCTAAATAATATCAAATTAAAGAGAATAAAAAAGTAACCCTAAAATATGAGAGGTCAACATCCATTTAGGTAATGTGATACTTTTAACAAAAATATCTTTTATGGGCATAGATAGTGCATACACTAATTCACTCTCCCCTCTAGGGGTAATTTTACACTATATCCCTTGTTTTTTTCCCAACAATACTAATAGAATATACCTTATAATTCAAGATAACATGATATCAATATGTCTTCCAAAGTCTAGATAGTCCTTCAATACTGCTATCAGTCTGTGGATGATAGGTGGTGCTTAAATATATCTTAGTGTCTTGATCCCTTTAAAGGTTCTTCTAAAATTTTGATGTGAATTGAGATTCATAATTGAATACAATCGATACAGGGTCCTCGTGAAGCATTATGATTTCATTGATATAGAGTTGGGAAAGGTTCTTAAGGGTAAGATCTTTTATTATTACTCAAAAATGAGTGGACTTAGTAATATTATAAATTATGAACCATATAGAATCATTCTTCCTTGAAGTCATTGGGAGTCCAGTGAAAAATTCCAAAGTAACATTTTCTTACATCCATCTAAGTATATGCATAGGTGTTAAAAATCCCATATAATGTTTTCTTTCAGATTTTATCTTCTACCATACTAAACATATGGACACAAAAACCATAGTTACCTACTTTATATCATCCCACTAGAAATGTTATGCTAAATCCCTATAATTTTTTTGTTCTACAACGGTGTATATAGAAATTTGAATTATGTGCTTCATCTAGCAGTTCCCTTTTCAACTTTGATTTGAATAAAACACAAAAAAATCTTCCCAAACATCAACTCATTTTATCTATATATTAATTCTATCAATTTCCCATCATTTAATACTTTAATAATCCATTGTAAGTTTGTATCATTTTTATAGGAATTCTCTAAATTTTATAGTAAGGATGTTTTATAAATTGATTGGAAATCGAAAGATGGATACCCATGACTAGAAATCATAATACCCATATTTACTGGATCTTTATATATATGATCCATGGTAATCCTCATCATGGTCAGAACTCCAAGGTCCCTCTTAGTCATTGCATAAACTACCTTGTTTTCCTTTATGGGGTGGTAGTGAACTGAGTAATCATATTCCTTGAGTAGTTACAACTATCTTCTTTGCCTCATGTTGAGTTCCTTTTGATAGATGATATACTTCAAACTATTGTGGTCTATATATATATCTCATATTTTTCCATAGAGGTAGTTTCTCTATATTTTCAAAGAAAATATTGTGGCTTCCAGATCAAGGTCATGATTTAGATAATTTTATTCATGGATGTTAATTTCTAAGATGCATATTTAATCACCCTATTATTCTATATAAAGATATAACCAAGTCCTTTCATCTATGAATCACTATATATTACAAATACTTCGTTAATTGATGATAAAGTTAACAATGGTTCATTAATCAGCCTCCTCTTATTCTCTTCAAAAATTCCCCCACATTACCTTAACCATGTAAATTTGACCCCTTTATATGTTAACATGGATAATGAGTTGGCCAACCGGGAAAAATATTGAACAACCCACTTATAGTAACATGTTAAACCTATGAAACGTTATAAATCTATTATTTTTGTAAATGTAGTCCATTATTTTTGATATATTTTTTAAGGTTAAAAATATATTCTATCCTTGGATACAATATGGATAATAAAGTTATCTTCATTGAGAAAAAACTCTCACATATTTTATTTCCCATATAATTAATTTTGTTATAGGGTATATAGAATTATTTGTAGATGAATCTCATTTTATTCATATTTTTTTGATTATATCAAGATGTCATCAATGAATATAACCAAAAATTTGTCACGATAATCCTTAAATACTATATTCATAATATCTATAAATATATAATGTTCATTATTCAATCCAAAATGCATTACCATAAACTCATAATGTGTAACGCCCTGGCCCCAGAAGTCCAGATCTGGTGCATTACTTTGTTATATTGGCGTGATTAAAAGGAATCATGTTCTGAAGTACTAATCAGTTTAGTAGTTTTGAATAAACTGGATACATACATGGAATCCATTTTACATTGGGATAATAAAACAACATATAATATATAACAAAATCTAACAAACTTCATCCTTGAAAACTCAAAAACTAATCTCTTCTTTATAACCTACAAAAGTAAAACAAATTAAAGGAGTGAGCTCAAATTCTTAGAAAGGGTTACATATAATTAGAACATAAAAATAATAATTTATTCATAATCAATTATAAATAATCATTATTTCATGGTGAATAATTGAAAAACATTCACCATCAATAAAATGAGAATGAAAGTCCATCCATAGATTTTTTTCATAGTTAAAACCTTGTGGATAGTAATAAATGAATAATGTATAAATAGAATTATTATTATCTGAATGTCATGAATTTATCACATGAACCATCAAACCATCAAGACAGTTTAAGATTGTGGGTAGAAACCCATTTTATTTTTGGAAACGAACTTGAAAGGTTTTTCGCCAACTAGTTTGTCTCATGAGACCTGTCGATGCATCGAGGGGATATTGTGGGCCCCACCTTCCACTAATAGTCCAAATAATTCTTTATAAAAATATTTAATAAAATAAAAATGTGCATTTTAAATATTCTTATTGATGATAAGATATGGATTCATCAATATTTCCCCAGTTAAAGCAACATTCCCCAATCATTAAACATAAACACTAACCATTCAGAGTAATATGGTGAATGGTATCAAGATAGTAAATTCACAGTAAAACTAATTAGAAACCTTTAAACACTATAGTTTATATATCATCTTATGATATAAACCTAAATTTAGTAAAATTTTCAATAAAGGATGTTGATATAAATGAGGATACTTTTAAATGATACTTTTGAAAAATTCTTGAGGAAATAATCCTCAAACATTCCAAAGTGTCCCGTACCACCTTGAAATATTCAAATCATAATCACTTAGAATATAATTATACTCATTAGAATCTTGATATGAAATAAAAAATGGCAGTACATACACCACATGTATGGACTATGTGGGGAACACGATGTATATCTCAATAAAGTTAAAGTGAGACGAGAAAAAAATCTTTTTTACTTTGGAAAGAAGAGTTTATTTGAAAAATCACTAATAGTTTTCATGAAATAAGATTTGTAAAAATATATATCACATAAAAGAAGAGTTAGGAACATCTAAATTATATTTGAGGCATAAATTTTTCCCCACTAAAGTGAAATCATGTAAAAAGTGTTTTTAAAGAAACTTTAGAAATAAAACAATTTAGTGCAGTTTTAAGAAAATATTGAAGATATTTAAATTCTAATAGGAATGTTTGATTTAATAAAACCAGAAATTAATAAAGATGGTTATTAATGATAAAATTTTTGATTTTTTTTAAAAAATGGATTAAAATATATTACATATTTCACATGAAAATAGGTAAGAATTCGCGAAGTTCCCTTGAAACGGGGATGTTTATCGAGAAGAATTTTTTAAAGATCCTTTTAAAACATATAAATCCCCAAAAAATAAATAATGAATATCATTGATACATATATATATATAATTTGCATATAATTTATGAGGAGTTCATAAGAATAAATAATAATTTAATTGAGATAATTATAGAATAAGTGTGACCTAAATGAAAAAAAGATGTTCGTGTAGAAAACCCATACCTTAAGTCTGATGGTGTTATTCACTTGATCTTAGTGTCCTGGATAACCAAATTAAATTCATTAATTGATATTTCAAAAACCTATTATTTATGTAATTTATTTATTATATCCTTATTAAGTTCACTCATGGCCTTCTTGATGGGTTTAATAGGTTCAATTTTCATGTTTGGGAGCGTTTTCTTCCTTGGTATTCATAACAAGTTTACTTATATATATGAACGAAGAATCATGTAAAATGAGGATGGATGTACTGAATTGAAGTTATATATTATTATATAACATACATAAGGTTACATGGAAGTAAATTTAATTTGTTTACTTTGAGTGAAGGTGAATCATTATATAAGTTATTTAATTATAACATTTTGGGTTAATTAGCAATTTTTGAACACAAAGAACTCATTTTTCTTTATAAATAAAAACCATGGGTAAAAAATGATTCCAGAACCATATATGAGACATAATACATATATTATAGTCCTTTTTAACCATAATAATGGTTTCATGAGAAAAATTGAATATGGAAATTGAAATAGAAAACCCATCTTCATTGAATGTGGTAAATTAGCACAACTCGGATGGTGTTTTGGACTACTAGCATAAAATATGAGGTAAGGAGGGGTGGTATTATAGTAGAGGAGAAGAGGGATTTATTATTATTTTAATCATTAGTTTAATATTTTTGATCAAAACTATGAATACTCTTGATTCATGTGACCAAAAATAGTAATAAGTGCATGTTAGTACGATATAAGTGTGCCTACATCAGCCTTACATCTACTATGACTCAATAAACCATGTATATATCATTTTATCGTAAATTAAAATATTTTAAAATTAATCAAAAATTCATGTATTTTAGATAAATAAAATCACCATAACCATTTTTCAATGTGTAGAATCCAAAAGATGAACTCCATTTTATGAAAATAATTTTCAAAATATGAGAAATTTAATTTTTAATTGAAATCATCATTTAATCGAAAAATACATAACAAATTTTATGAAACATTGAAAAATTAACTAAGGTCAAATTAAATCATCCTAGAATCATAGGGAAATAAAATATTTATTTATGAATACATTTTATGAAAATTAATTATATTTTAAATCATTTTATTAATTATAATATTGGAATTATATATTTATTACTCACAAAAATAACAACACTTTATTAAAAATATTCAACTTCATTTATAAGGTGTCTTGAATTTTATTTATACACTCATGGGTGAGGTTACTATTTGTTTTTCCGATTTACTATACATAAGGGTCATATTACTATTCATAATGGTAGGTCACTATTCATACGGTTAGGTTACTATTCACCAAAAATTAAGTTGATCCTATCTGACTCAAAATATCATACTTATCGCAACCGTGTATGTCAGATTTCTAAAATTCAAATACTATAAGTGGAAAAAATTTCTTTATTGGCTCATTTATAACAAAGTGTTGTTTTGTATGTCAGATTTCTATTATGACTCTTTTCCTAGAGTTAAGGAATTATTCCACTCTATAAGAGTATAAATGTATGTTTCTATTTCATAAACACAATATTATCCTTTTTTTGTTCCTTGAACTATCTATACTTCATCTCTTAGCAAAGGTTTCATCATCTGGTGACATTAAACTCTAAATCCTCATAAAATGATAAACTTAAACCATTTCATAAATAGTTTAAATTTCCAAAATATCGTGATCAAACACTTTATAATAATTCCCATATCCATCCTTGATAGATCCATGTACACGGGGTCCTTAGAAATCCTCATTTTGTTTAGAACTCTATGATCCATCTTGCTCAATGCATCTTCTACCTTATTTTCCTTTAGTTAACATCCCTAAATTTTCACATTCCAAACATGTGAATATATTCATCATGTATCCTCTTGAAATATGGTAATAACTCAAATTACTATAAAACCTTATTGGAAACATGAAATCATCCTTACACATGTGATTTGATATATTCCTTATATCTATAAATGTTGTAAACTCCATCAATGATAACATAGACCACTTATAGACAAGTTCAAAATCAGTTTGAGGTAGTGAGTACATATCCAAATCAATCATTTGTTCATCATTATCTTAATCATTAGGAATATATTAAGGGTTGTCTTTACCTTATACATATACTTTCCCAATATATTAACTTTCTACTGAGTCACTTATCCTTGGTACAATTCATCATACGACCTCAAATTCTTAATGATATAGTACTATAGTACAATCCTCATATATTCCATAATTCTTATAACCAGTACATTACTAATAAAATATTCAATTGAAAAGATTCTCGATGAGGCATATTAATCATTCCACTTAACCTGCTATAGTATCACGACTTGATCATTATCCAGTAACATCATTTGGGGCATATTACTTTGATGCTTGGGACATTGATTTACATAGTGTCCCATCTCCTTATAGTTGAAACATTGAACATAATTGATTTGTCTCTTCACTTTTCATTCATTAGATTAGTGACCCTTTTCTCCACACATATAATAAACTCTCATTCCTTCCAAGAATTTTCTAGGATAATTCTTTCCACAGTTATCACATGTGGGAAAACCCTTCTTTCCCTTCTTCCCTTTATCCATGTTTTTCTCTACCATCATCCTTTTCTTTTTATTCCCTTCAAATCCATAGGACCCAGAGAGTTCTTTATATAATTGTTTAACAAATTATATTATTTCCTCACATAATGAGGATACCTTAGAGACCATTTCCCTTCAAAATTTTGCTTAAGACCATGAAATATATTTTCCTTATTACACTTTTCATCATGTAGATTGGTGAAGTTCTCATTCCTTCTAGTAGGCACAATTTCTAATTAATTAAATTTAATATATTATCTTATTAAATTATTAACTCTCTATAACTATAAACATGGTATAACATATAACATAAATTTATGCATCATAGATCCTAGAACCATATACTTTGGTTACTTTAGAAGCATAAATCCTTCATAATAGTTTGTAAATAAAATGTGGATTATCCTAAGCATATCCCCTGGGAGTGTCAAACTAGGTGTGTAGTAAGGACCATTTTCATATACTAGGTTACCCTGAGTCAAACCTGGAACACATTTTCATGGTTTTTACTCCTAGGTACATTTGTTTCAGAACCACGTTCACTTTCAGTATCTAGACGGGGATATATTTCTTGGAATACCCAAAAAATATCCACCTTACCATAATTCTATGATTTTATTCTATACTTATACCCCAATTTATATCTTATGGTTTTTCTCCCAAATATAATTTTTTGAAATCTAGTTCCCAAGGTTTCTACTTAACTTCCATCTCATACCAACTGTAATGCCCCAACCCTAGAAGCCCAGAGCCAGTGCATTACTTTGTTACATTGTCATGATTATAAGGAATCAAGTCCCGATGGACCGATCAGTTTAGTAGTATTCAAGAAACTGGATAAATATATGAAACCCAGTTTATATTGGGAGAAGAAAATAATATACAATACATAAAAAATCTAAGAAACTGCATCCTTGAAAACGGAAAAAGTAATCTCTCCTTCATAACCTGGGGAAGTAAAATAAATGAAATGGGTGATCTAAAATTCTTATAAAGGTTTACATATAATAGAATCATGAAATAATAATAATTGATTCATAATAAATTACACATATTCATTATTTCATGGTGAATAATTAAAAAACACATACCATTAGTAAACTGAGAATGAAAGTGCATCCATATATTTTGTCATTGCGAAAACCTCCTAGATAGTTATAACTGAATAATGAATAAATAGAATGATTATTATTTCGAAGTAATGTATATATCACATTAACCATCATACAGTTGAGATAGATTATGTCTATGGTTAGAAACCTATATGATTTTTGGAAACAAACTCGAAGGGGTTTTCACCAACTAGTTTGTCTCATGAGTCATGTCGATGAATCATGGGGCTATAACGGCCCCAAACTATCACTTCCAATCCAAATACTTCTTTATAAAAAGTTTTAATACAATAAAAATAGGCCTTTTAAATATCTTTATCGATGATATGATACGAATTCATCAATATTTCCATAGTTAAAGAAATATTCCACAATCATTAAACGTAAACAATAACCATTCAAAGTAAGGTGGTAAATGGTATCAAGATAGAACATCCAAAGTCAAATTAATTAGAAACCATTCAATAACATATTTTAGATAATATCTTAATAGATAATCCTCAATGTAGTAAATGGTTCAACAAAGGATTTTGAAATAGTTGAAGATACTTTTAAATGAGACCATTGATAAATTATTGAGGAAAAATTTCTTAAACATTCTGATGTGTCTTGTACCAATTTTAGATAATCAAACCGTAAAACATTAAAATATCATTAGAATAAGTATACTATTGATATGAAATAGAAAAGGGCATTATATACACCACATTCAAGGACTATGTGGTGAATAATGTTTATATCTAATAAAAGTTAAAGCGAGACGGGAAAAAATCCTTTTTTACTTTACAAAGAAGAGTTATTTTGGAAAATCAATTATATTTGTCATAAAATCATATTTTAAAACATTTATATCCAATAAAATAAGAGGGAATGACATTGAAATCATATTTTAGTCATAAATGTTTTCCACTAATGTGAAATCATGTAAAAAGTGTTTTTACTGAAACTTTAGAAATAAAACATTTTAGTGCGGTTTTTGGAAAGTATTAAAGATATTTTAAAGCAGAAAGGAATGTTTTCTTTCATAAAACTAGACGTTAATCAATATGGGTTTTTTATGATAAAATTTTTTATTTAAAAAAAATAATAATGGCTCAAAATATATTACAAAGTGCACTTGAAAATAGGTATGAATTCAAGAAGTTCCCTTGAAACAGGGTTGTTTATCAGGAATTTTTTTTAAAGATCCTTTTGAAACATATAACTCCGCATAAAATAAAGAAGGAATATGAGTTATACACATATATATTACATTCACACATAATTTATGATGAGTATATAAGAATAAATAATAATTTAATTGTGATAATTTGAGAATAATATTGACCCAAATGAAAAAGGCGGTTTGGATAGAAAATCCGTACCTTATGTCTGATAGTGTTCTTCACTTGATCTTACTGACTTGGATAACCAAATTATATTATTTAATTAATATTTATAGAATATATTAGTTATGTAATTAATTTATTATATCCTTATTAAGTTCATTTATGGCCTTTTTGATGGGTTTAATAGGTTCAATTTTATTGGTTAGGAGAGTTTTCTTCCTTTGTATTCATGACCAGTTTTCTTATAGACATGAATAGAGAATCGTGTAAAATGAGGATGGTTTTCCAGAATATAAGTTATATGTTATTAGTGAACATATAAAAGTTTACATAGTTGTAAATTTCAGTTGTTTACTTTGTGTGAAGATGAACCATTATATAAATTATTTAATGATAACCGTTTCAGTTAATTAGCGATTTTTGAACACAATGAACTTATTTTTCTTAATAAATAAAAACCATGTGTAAAAAAATATTCCATAACCATAGATGATAAATAATACACATATTATAGTCTTCTTAAACCATAATAATTGTTTCATGACCATAATTGAATATGGTAATAGAAATTGAAAACCCACCATCCTTGAATGTGGTAAATTAGCACATCTCGAATTGTGTTTTTTACTACATGCATAAAAGAAGGGTAAAGGATTTATGATAATAAATTACTCCATCATCATAAAAAAATTACAGTAAATTTAAGGTATTGTATTTTTCATTATATTTGTATTAGGAGAGGTAAGGATAGAAAATAAAAAAAAAGAATTTGAAAATAAAGTAAAAGAATTGAAAAGAGGAATTTACCTCTTGAATTAATCTTCCTTGAGAGACACTTTAGTGGAGAGGATTTGTTCATTTTATGAGAAAAAGGGCTGATGGAATTGGGGGAGGATATTGGGAGGAAATTTGGGAAGAATTTAGAGAATGAACTATGCTTGATAGAAGTTAAGAGAAGAGGTAGTGGGGTCGTATTTATTGTGGAGGAGAGGAGGGGTTTCTCATTATTTTAATCATTTGTTTAATATTTTTTATCAAGACATTGAATAGTCTTGATTAATGTGGACAGAAATAGTAATAAGTTCATGTGAGTTGTATTCAAGTGCGCCTACATCTCCCTTACATAATCTATGACTCAATAAACCTTGTATTTAGCATTTTATCGGAAATTATCGTATTTTACTATTCATCAAAAATTCATGTATTTTAGAAAAATACTAAAAATTCACATAACCATTTTTTGATGTATAGAATCCAAAAATGAACTCCATTTTTTGAAAATAATTTTCTAATTATGAGAAATTTAATTTTTAGTTAAAATCATCATTTAATCGAAAAAAACCAAATTTAAAATTATAACTGATTTTATGACACTTTGAAAAATTAACGGAGGTCTCATTAAATTATCCTAAAATCACAGGGAAAGAAATTATTTAGTTATGAATATATTTGATGAAAATTAATTATCTTTTAAATAATTTTATTAAGTATAATATTGGAATTAAATATTTTTTATTTACAAAAATAACATCACTTAATTAGAAATATTCACCTTCATTTATAAGGTGGCTAAATTTTATTTATACACTCATGGGTGAGGTTACTATTCATTTGGATGATTTAATATTCATAAGGTTCATATTATTATTCATAAGGGTAGATTACTATTCATAAGGGTATGTTACTATTCACCAAAATTTAAGTTGATCATATCAGACTCTAAATATCATACTGGTCGCAACCATAGATGTCAAACTTTTGAAATTAAGATCATAGAAGTGGAAAAATTATGTTTATTGGATCAGTTATAACATGTGTTGTTTTGTAGAGACTTAGTGTTTCATGCATTCAATATTTAATTTATTTTTAAATCCTTGAGGTTTTACATAATGTCCATACCTTTTTCAAAATTTCAACTTTGGTATATAATCATTATTCACCCTTAATGGATGACAACCAGAGAGAAGATCGGCCTTTGAAAAATTTTGGGCTCCATAATGTTGATAAAATAAGTCAAAAATCCATTGTAAATGATACTTATTCATTATATTAATGGAATTTATATCCCTATAATTTATGCATAGTATTAAAGACCCATCCTTGTTTTTCAAGAATAAAATTGTGGATCCCAATAGTGAAATATTAGGGAATATAAATCCATTATCACTCAACTCCTGGAGGTGTTTCTTTAAATCCACTGGTTCCATTCTATATGGTTATATATATATACCTTTAATTAAAAATGAGTTCAATAGAGAAATCAACTTCACACTCTGGTCATTGACCATGTAATTCTTCTAGAAAAACATCAATGAATTTTTTCACCACAAGTACATACTCTATTCCTAGTATATCTTCCTTATCCATATATCATGATTCATCTTCCTCTATTCTTATAATTTCATTAATGAGTGATACCATGGGATGATTCATGTGTGATTTATATAATGAAGTCTCCACTATAAAGATAATATATTCAACATCACCTTTAGGAATCATAATATCCTTGTCATGGAAATAAATATTTTGCATTATACCTTGAAATGTAATCTATACCAAGGATATTATCAAATTCAACCATAGGTATAATAACCATGTTTGAAAATAGGGTATGCCTATACATCGTAATTGGAACAACTAAACACATCTTTCTTGAAATAAAACATTCACTAAAATTCTTAATTGATAATTCTATTACTAGAGTGATATAAAAATATATAATTTATTTGGAAAGCATGGAATATATAAAAGAGTGTTAAGATACTGAATCAAATAAAACACTATCTAACTTTCAGTCTATGATTGATGTACATGACACCACATCATTTGGACTTTCTACTTTAGTTTTGGTAATCACATAAGATTAGTCTTCTCCCTTGTACTTTTTAGAGGTAAATTCCCTTAATATTTGAGGGATTGGTTTACATAATGTCCCTTATCTATATAGTTAAAGAATCAACATCAATATATTCTACCTTGTACTTAAATCCATGTTCTTGATGGAAGTTTTCTCTACATAAGTAACAAAATATTGTTCCCTTACTACAATCCCTAATATGTTTCTTCCTAGAGTTATCACATGTCGGAAATATAATCCTTCCTTTCTCTCCCTTTTTCACATTGTTCTTCCCATGATGCTCATCTTAGCACTTCTTTTCTATATTTACATTGAATAAATACATCTATGAGAACTCATTTTCTATCCTCATTGGGCTTGTTACTATATCCTCAAATGATTAAAAGGTATAAGAGACCAATTCCATTTGAATTCACTACTTGAACCCATAAAAAATGATCAGCCTATATTTTTTGTCCATGTACATAGTCTGCAGCATGTCTAGATAACATTGTATAGTTAGTCTCATTCACAGAAAAATTTTTATCCTCGTTATTGGAACCAAGGTTGTTCTTTGCTGTAAATGGAGTATGGTTTGGATTTTTTATCAATCCTAACATGGAAGATCTGGGAGCCTATAAGGAAAGGGATCCTATAGCTCAAGATGATAATAGTATTGTATATGGCATTGTTTCCTAGTGTGTTCCAAATTTTTAGGTTCCAACATTTGGAGGATGTATTTCATTGCAAAAATTGGATTTACTATAAGGTATTATAAAAGTATGGAAAAGGCATGAGTTTCAAAAATATGGGATTCGTGAGTGGTCTTTACGTGAAGGATTAATAAAATATGATCGTGATCTATGTGATAGTGAAAACATCACAAATGATAAAGAATTGAAGCATCACAAAGGGTGACAGTGATCTCTACGATTATGAGAATTGATGCCTCACGATGGTGTGAAGAGTTTGGCGGGGGTCTTCATGAGTATGTCAAATTTGATTAGAGCATCAGGAAGGAAGGAGAACTATGAAGATGTTTTTTATGGATACAAAAAATGTGCTAAGAGGTGTTGGAGAATTGTGAACATACAAACCTATAAATATGAGGCTACCCCTCTTCACTTAACATGAAATTTTCAAGGAAAATTTGGAATCTATTTGATTTCATGAAGTATGGGGAGATCTATGAATATGGGATTCTAAGCGAGCTTGAGCATCACAAAAATAATTTTTTAGTATTGACTGATGCCAATGATTATAAGAGAATTGAGCTTTGTGATGATGGGGTATACTGCATTGCCTCAGTGAGCTTCATGATGAATTTTATTTCCATGATGGTAGTTAGCTTCGCGAAGCCAGTTTATTCCACAAAGGTAGGGGTGCTTCTGAAAGGAGTGAACATCAAGAAGGATCTTCACGAAAATTAGTTTTGAATATTAGTTTTTAGGGAATAGAGATTTTAGTGTGCATCAACTCAGGTCTTCCGTGAAAGTAGAGTCTTGTGCTAAATACAGACAAAAAATTTAATGATAATCCTTTGAAGTGTCCTTCAAGTCGATAAACTGAGTTAGAATTATCTCAAAGTAGTGAGATAAGGGGAGTCAATAGAAGTGTTCTGGGGGGTGTAGTGTTTTATCCCTAAAATCTTGTAAAGCCACTATTCCTGGAACATAGTGGTTGTGTCAAAATTCTGTATTCCACATCTAGTGATGATTAGTGGATTTAGGTACGACCGACACACTGTCAGTGTATTCTCCTTGTACAATCCCTTAGTGGTGAACCATGTAAAACTATTGTGTTTACCTTCTTCATGTGAATGTTTGATTACTAATAGAATCCATGAAATATGTTTAACGAGTTCCTACCAATGTGGGTTCAAGATCCTTCATATTAAAATGAAAATTGGACACCATGATTCACCCCTCCCCTCTTAAGGTTTTTGGGGACCTACAAGTGTCTAAGATTGAGGAATTTCCTTTTTATTTCTTCTATTTTCTCATAAGGAAAGTATTTTGCATAAAATAAAACCTTAAAATTCTATAATTTTATGTGCTTTATCTCATCTTCTACTTTAGAGTTTTGAATTTGTGACCACCATTGGTCTACGTCTCCCTTCAGAATATAGACCACCATGATGGATTTTTCTATTTCTGTACTTCCCAAAGTAATAAATATCTTATCCAAAGACATGATCCATTATTCAGTTGCTAATGGATTAGTATTTCTATTTAATATAAGAGGTTTTTATATCATGAAGTGATCCATCATAGTTATACCATGTTGTAGATCAAAAGGTCGCTATATGCATGAGAGATTATTTTTCATAACCTAGGTCAACTTCCCTATTATGGTTATGAACTAATTATCCACCAACATAATCATTAATTTTTATTTAAAAAACCTAAAACGAAATAAAAACATCACAAAATACTAAATAGAAAAATAAAGTTGGAAGACCATCCCTAAAGAAAACACTAAATGATCTTGGGGATCTGAAATAATGTATACCAAGGGCATCCACAATGAAAAGATTCAGCACCTCAGCAGAAAAGGATCTGATCCCTGAAAAACAAATAATCTAATATCTATAGTTTTCCTAGGAGGCTAGAAATTCATTAATTTTATTCCCTTGATGCCACGTATGGAGGATATCCATGTGATGGAGAAGAAACATCTTGGACCAACGAATAATATACACAAATGAGTAAAGTATTGGGCAAACATAGAGCATGGAATAATGGATCGTGAGGGAGTCGTTCTCGACTATGTTGAGGTTAATATTTTTCTTCCTACAAAGAAGGACACCAATGATCATTGTATAAGCCTCCTCGTTGAGGGATTCATCATTAAGAAGATTCTCAAAAAAATATAACACCATAGAGCCCCAAGAATTTTGGACAACACCAACACCCCATATTAAATTGGTGTTACATGATCCATTTTTATTCATTTTTAATATCATACTATGAAGAAGCCAATGAACCCATCATCCCTGATTCATACTATGAACACTATTGGGAATGGAATCCAGGAGAGGTGTCAATGAATGATCATCATTATAGACATTACACAGGTGGACGAAATCAATCAAGATGATCTAAGTGTTCAGAAGAATACCTAATTTGTTTCCCATGAAGACCTTTTACTGAGCATCTTTTTTCATTTTTGATAGGCTCTAACATCCCACTACCAGAATTAGGGTCCTTGCCTTCTTTTCCTATCCATGACATACCTCCCTAGAACCATCATCTTAGAAAGTATGCATGTGTATCATCATGCGGCTGCATAATCATGAATCCACTGAATGAATTCAATATCGTGCATTCAAAATCACCTTAAAAAAGGTACTCCAAGGTTTTAGATCACAACCCCTTACAATAGTATCATTTTAATGCTAGGCTGCATCACAAGGGCTTAATGTTATCCTCAGTTGGTAGAATGTTGTTCTTTAAATCTCCACACCAATGAAATGATTTTTTTTTATATTCACACAAAAAAATATTTCTCACAATCATCATGATCATTAGATGTAGACTTCATTATATTGAATTCTTTGATAGACAAATTTTTTTGAGGAAGATCCTATAAAAACACATTGGTCTGGATCTTGGTTCAACACAATGATGTCAAATATAAATCATTGGATCTCATCCATAACCACCTGAATGAACCATGAATTCTCATCATCTTTACTAAAAGATATTCTAGGAATGGGATATCTAGAAAAATTGAGAGTTACCCTTCCCAGTAGTTCCACCAGAAACATATATCTCCCCTTCCCACAATCCAGAAAGAGTAATGTCGTAGGTCTGGGAGGAGGGGTTGGATCATGTTCCAAATGTTAGAGCCTCTATCTCTCTACATTCCAGTGTAAACCCAATACTTATTCCACATAAAAATTATCCACATATTCCTCCCCTCAATTACTTCTCATGACAATTTGGAATGTAATCCTTGAATTTCCTCGATAACACTCCTAATATTAACACCTCCTTTGGAAAACAACCTAGCCATGCTATTCCAAGATACCTAATGGTGCCTAACCTCCAACTAGGTATCCCCAAAAAAATAATCCATGATATTATTCAACTTAGAGATAACCCATTTTTGGTCATTTAAAGTAGAAATAACATGCATCGAGGAGGAAGAGAACATATTGTTCACAAAAGTAATTATTCCTCCAAAAGATAAAAACATATTCATATAATTCAAAATTTATACCATAATTCTATTAAAAAGATTGTCAAAGTGTTGGATATGAAGATTATTTGGTAAAATTGGAGCACCCAAATATTCTATCAGGAAGGTCCCACTATTTATTTGACGAATCCTATCCAATACCCTAACATGCCTGTTAGAAAAGTTGTTATAGGTATTGAAATTACTCTTGTCCCGGTTCACTAGTAGACCATTCCATTTACAGTATTCTTCCATAATGGTATTAAATCCATGGATGGATATATTACTACCATTTACAAAAAGGATAGTATCATTAGCAAACATGATATGTTAAATGGAATTTGAATGATACCAATAATGGTAGTTATATTACCTTTTTGGCATGGAATAAAATAGGTCCCAAGATTAAATAACTTAGTATTATTGGAATAGAAGTGTCACAAACCACTATGGGATTACATCCAACCTAAAACCCTACCAGATTAAAGGCTTAGCCTGAAGGGAATTCCTAATCACCACAGGCAGGAAACTAGTGCATGGCTATCAAAAATATTTTTTGTTAATGATTTCACCCATTTTTATAAGAATAAAATACCAATATAAATTAACATTACACTAAATGATAAGTATAACCAAACGAGGTATAAAATAATCAGAATTTAAAGATTACAAATGAAACCAAAAATCGAAGGTTCGATAACTGAAAGGGGACAAAGAAACAATCCCAAAAAACCTTCATGCAATAAGAGGATCATTATCCTCAAGTCACCCCCACCAGCACATACAAGGAGTGTAACTCTAGAAATCAAATCTACCATCACCATGATACATCTTTCCTTTACCTGGGTCATACATAACAAAATCTATAGACACCTAAAGGTGTATGCAAGGTGTGATCCAAATCCCAGTAAGATTCCACCCAAAAGAAAAGATTCCATGGTATAACAATAGAAGATAAATCAACATGCACATTTCCTTTAAAACATTTGAAAAATTTCTAATAAATTTTTTTAAGAAAACTTCTCAAGAAACACTTTATAAAGTAAACCCCTTTTTCACAAATAATATTTCTTGAAATAAAAATATACACAAGGCATACCATATACCGATGGCTAGTGCCACATCGCATAAGTATCAGTTCATAAGTGAACACCATTAGAAAAAACCTATAGGTAAATAGATCTAGAAGGACCCTAGAAGCCTCATAACTCAATGATCAAAATCCTCCATTAAGCTGCCAATAGAATCCACATGCATGATCCATTAATGGGGAACATGTCCCAAGGTCCAATAGTCTCCAAAAAAGTGTTCTCGTGCACGCGCCACTAGAGGGGAACACATCCCATGGTATACTAGTCTCCTAGCATAACTTATGTTTAGTTAGTGTTGCAATCGTAAAACCTACTAGATGAATCTGGGCCTTAGAAATTTTTTAATCAAATAGTGTAAAAGTTTTAGTTCGCCCACCTATATACCTGGGATTCCCTGTGTGCTAAAATTCCAATTCACATATCACATAGATCAACAATTTCTCACATACATTCCAAGCATCATAATCACACAAGTAAATCAACAATTTCCATAACAAAACCATTTGGAAATAAATTTCACAATACTTACACCATTTATGAATTCACTTTGAAAAAAAAAACAAGAAGAACACACATGTAATCCAATAATTTCCTTGGTAAAATCCATTTTCAAAATCATATTCACATCAAAACAATTTTTATAACATGCTTCAAAACTTCAAGATACATTAAAGGTGTACAACAAGGTAGAAAATATTCAACAAAACCCATTTCACTTGAAATAAATCCACTTCAAACACATTTTCACCTTTAAATATCTTTGAAATCACAATTCTCACCTTCCACATAAGGTATAAAATATATTAAATAACTTCCACAAAGAGGCACATAAGAAATATAATTTTTTTTTAAAACCATATTTCATCACATATGAATCATAAAACCTTTCAAAAACACATTTCACACCACACACATAATCCATAGAACCTATTTAAGTACTCAATCAAACATATCAAAATCATCTAATAATTTAAAAGCATGGAATCACCTACCTCTCACATGGAAAATTCCATAAATTGGTGTCAAACCAAAAAAAGACCACCACAAGACCCAAAAAAGGAAATATTGAACAATAATCATCAATATCTCACTCAAAAACACAAGATCAAACACACTATAGGTCATACTACCTGCAGGAAAATAGGAACTCAGGAATAAACGAATAAGAACCCTATAAAGAAGAATAAATCATGAGAAAAGAGGCTTACATGATGTTTCCTTGAAGAAATGGGGTCAAAACCACCTAAATGAATAATCCTTAAGTGGTAAAAGTAAGCTTAGAGGGATATCCCATGGATGAAAATCCCAAATGGGGTGGATTGGAGGAGAATTGGGGTTAAAAGATAAGAGGGAACAAGGGTAATTTTATACTTTTTAATGAGATGGATAGGACACATGGTTTTCCCACATGGTTTTTCAAACCATGGGACAACCATGCACCCATAACTATTAAATAGGGACATGACTCATGGTTAACCCACACGGTTTGACATACCGTGTTACAATCAAGTGGTTTTCACTATCCAAGATGACACTTGGCCACACAGTTTCCTATATAAGGGAACACGGTTTTTCATAAAAGTGCACCAACCATGCACCACCTGTTGTCAAGCCCAAAATAACAAATTTTCACTAAAAACTCATGTTGAACCCAAAGTAAAAAATAAAAACTAAAAATAAACAAAAAACTGACTCAAAACAAAAATATGTATGTGACATTTCTCCCCACCATGAAAACTTTCCTCCCCAAGAAATTCAACCCGAAGCGTGATCTGAAAAAATAGATATTCTTATTCAACCAAATACTTTCACTACCAATTCTAAAGAAAATCATTTACATTTTTCCAAATAACTTGGATCACTGGAATAGACTTCCCATGAATCCCTTTCTCCTGAGAATACAAAATCTGTACCAGTCGCTCAAACACTGATAAATCGGGCTCCAATTCCAACTATTCCCAGTTTAGCACATGAGATGTATCTAGTTTGTACTTTTTCAATTGACAAACATGGAACACTTCATGGATTGATATCGAATGGGAAGGAATGTATAAAATATATTCAAACTTACAAATCTACTTTGTAATCTCAAATGGTTTGATATACCTCGGTGTTAGCATCCCTTCTGACCCAAATGATGATGACCCAAGTGAGGTGCCACTTTCAGAAACACCCATTCACCCATAGAAAACTATAAATATCCGTGACTTTTTTAGAATATGACCTATAATGACTTTGAACTATGAAAAAATAATTCCTAGTCATCCTGAATTTCATAGAAGTATCCTGCACATGGCTCGGTCTCAACAGCAAGATCTCACCCACCTCAGCCCAACACAAAGGAGAGCGACATGGCTTATCATAAAACGGATCAAAAGGAGCCATTTGAATTGAGGATTGGAAACTATTTTCATATGAAAACTCAACCAAACCCAATTGGTTATCACACAAACCTTAAAAATCCAAGACACATGCCCAGAGCATGACTTCCACAATTTGATTCGCCTGCTCCTTCTAACCATCCATTTGAGGATGGTATGTCCTTCTCGACTGTACATGTGACCCCATTTCCTTATGAAGGCCTTTCCAAAATTATGAGGTAAAATAGGGATCCATATTAGAAACCATCCCCAATGTTACACCATGTATCTTCACAACATCTTGAATATACAACTGACCCAACTCATCCACTTTGGACGAATCAATGATTGAAATAAAATGGGATGATTTTTTCAGATGATCAATCACTATAAAACTAGAATTCTTCCCCCAGGGTGTATGAGGTATCCAAAAATAAAGTCCACATATATCTTTTCGCATTTCCAGGTCGGAATGGTTAGTAAGTGAAGCAAAACAGAGGGCCTTTGGTGCTCTACTTTAACCTGCCAACTTGTGTAACACCGCTATACAAATTCAGCTACATCCTACCTCATACATGGCCTCCAGAACTACTGGTGCACATCATAGTACATCTTGGTAACACAAAGATAAATGACCCACTGATATTGGTGGCTATCCTTCATCACCACATTTCTCAATGAAAACAACACCACAAAGCAACCCTTGAATCACGAAACTCATTTAAGAGATGATGACCAATCACTATTCATATCCCCACCATTAATTAACTTCATAGATATCTATCACAACACATCAATCATGTTATCTTTTCATATAAACTCCATAAGTGAATGTTATAGATGCACTCTAGCCAATAATGCACCTATACTATACTTCTTGGACTCCAGGTGAATCTGAGTGAAAATACACATCAACTTCCACCCATTATAGTACTTTTTTAATGCTTTCACTAGATCTTTTCTACTCAAATTATTAGCCCAAACAATACCCTTAATGATGGTATAGACTATATCAAATTAAAACCCTTACTGTTACTCGTTCCAATGATGGTTCCTTATATTTATATCTTTCTAGGATAAAATGTATTCCAATATTTTATGATCAAAATAAACTACAAATTTCTACCCAAAAATATAATTGTTCCACATCTTTAAGGAATTAATTACTGCCGCTAGATATAGTTCATGGGTTGGGTAATTATTTTCATGTGTCTAGAGTTAGAGAGAACCATAATCTACCACATGGTCATATTTCATTAGTACACACCCTATACCCATACTCGTAGAGTCATACTAGACCATATATACCCTTCTACGCTTTGGAAAAATAAAAAAAAGGGTTTGAGGTCATCCTCTATTTATGCTCCTCAAAGGACACTTGGAACTCTGGAATACACTCCAAATTCACCCCCTTCCTGGTGATCATTGTCATGGATGAAGCAATATGAGAGAAATATTTAACAAACCTCTTATAATACCACTCCAAGCCTGAAAAAATATAGATATCAAAAACATTATTTATTTTTTCTCATGACATCGCTGCACTTATCTTCTCGAGGTTCACATAAACCCCTCATTTTGAGATCACATGGCCCAGAAACATCACCTCTCTAAAACATAAGGTACACCTAGAGAACTAGGAATAGATATGATGATCCCGAAGAGTTCCCAATATGATCCAAAAATTCCACTCATGATCCTCCTCGTATTCGGAATAGACCATGATTTCATCCAAAAATACCAAAACAAAAAATATAAGATACTGATGGAACACCCTGTTCATAAGAACCATGAATACTTCTGGATAAATTTTTAACCTAAAAGTCATGATTGAATACTCAAAATGGTTGTACCTACTTCAAAAGGATGTTATCGGAACATCTTCCTCTCTAAATATGACTTCATGATACCCAGAACACAAATCAATCATGGATAACTACCTCACCCATTTAAACTGATCAAAAGGTCATCAATCTAGGGAAAATGATGTTTTTTCTTGATTATCATCTTTTTTAACTTCTAGTAGTAATACACAATCATATGGATCCATCAGCCTTTTTCAAAAATAGAACTTGAGAGGCCCAAGGAGAGATGCTCGGGAAAATGAATCCTTTGGATTCCAATTTTTCTAGTGTACCTTTAATTCCCTCAACTCAGTGGGGCCATAAGGTTTGAGGAAATAGATATCGTCTATGTTCACAGTTCCAAATCAATGGTGAACTCCACATCCCACTATGGAGAAAAACTTGAACAATAATCAAGGAATACCTCTGTGAACTCATCCACCACATGTGGTAATCCACCCATAAGATCACCATCATCATACTCTAACATGAGAGATGAGATCCAAAAAACTAGGCTTCCTAATTCTGGGAGTGTAGGTCGAGCATGACAAGACTGAGGATCCCATTCTCCCTAAAAAACATGTGTAATTCCATCAGGTTCCACAAAAATCACTCACTGCCAATAAAAATTGATGTCTGCCTGAAAACACACCATCCATTCCATATCGAGGATCACATAAAAGAGTTCCATCTCTATAAATTGAAAATCCCATTATAACTTGATCCCTGACATGGTGAGTGCACAAGACGTACACTTGAACCCCTACTCAAGATTTTTTCCAAGCAGCATTACCAACTCCATCACATATGGCATAAGATCAGTTGGAAACATTAACATATCCCTAAATGGGTAGAAAGAAAAGAAACTGAATCACTTGTATAAAAAAACAACATACAAATATGATTCAATAATAATGGTACCTCAAACTGTTGTATATCCTATATATGATTCCACTGTCCCTCGATCCACCACTTGAAGTTAACTTGTCTCATCCTGAGCTTAAGAATTACCACTAGCCTTCATCTTTTCCCTAAACTAACTATGCCTAAAATATGATCCATCACTACCTCCATGACCTCAAAATTGATAACCCGCTATCCTAGATGGTTATGAATTGGATGTCATCCCCTTTGAAGCCATAGACCCCGCTCTACTCTGATATTGGCATGAAACTTTGAAAAATCACTAAAAATTACCTATAGTTACACACTGGTGATAAGGTCTAGGTAAATATGAACATGCAGTCCATGTTATCCATGACTTACCACACTAGCGGAACATGAATAACCCAGTTTCAAAAGCCACATATGAAGATATATTAGAATGATAGTCTAAAATACCACCTCCCTTCTTCCCCTACTCATCATGCTTCATCTTCTTCTTAAAAGAACTACCACTTCCCACTTCTCATATTACTCCATAAAAACTAGACTTTCTTTCAAAATCATTTTCCACCATCATATCATGATCAACCACCTCAACATAAGTTTTAATCATGAACAAGAAAACATGAGATTGGATTTATGGTTGCAACCCCATCTCAAACTTCGGATCTTTTGATGTCTCATTGGAAACGATATCGGGTGATACTAATCCAGATCTGTAATGTGGTTAGCGTATTCCATTATAGACTGATCTCTCTGGGAATGCTCCAAAAAAATCCTGAGACCTGGAAAAGGTCAAAATCTCCAGACAATGATTTCCATTAAATGTGGACTTAAAATCTTTCCATCGCATCTCATCATGATTTCTATCTTCCACCACTGAGTCCCACCACTTTTGACTGGGACGTTCCAACATAAACTAAGCACATTTGACCCAAATCACATCAAGAGTATCAAGAAACTTGAACATCCTCTCTATATTTTAAATCCAATCCTTTTCATGCTGAGGTTACATGCTACCTTGAAAAGAAGAAGGCTTGTTATTCAGGAACTCTTGATCCTTGTCCTTTTCATGACTGGTTTCAGCTTCACTAACCTGATCAGGACCAGAGTCTACTCCTTGTCTCAAATCTTGGACATCTTGAACCATATCTTCCACTAACCTTTGATAAATTAGTGGGGGATAAATCTTTTCAGTCTCTTCCTGTGACTACACAGGATCTCTTCGAGGATTCATTTTACTAAAAAAATCAATAATGATGAAAAACCATCAATACAACCATCAACATTAATTCTAAAAATTTTCAACAACAATAAAAAATTAAAAAAACTTCCATAAATCCCAACATAACTTGATCCATCACAATAACAAGGAAAACCAAACCACTTTATCCCCACCCAGTGTCCTTATAAAGTCTGTATCCTATACGTCTCTCCCAGGGAGAGGTAAAAATAAATTCCCAACATCCCATGGAAACACGATTCTTATCACGAGGTGTGTTGGTTAGACACCCCACTCACAACCAGAACATCAAGCCCTGACAATTCCATCTCTGGTCTATCAAGATTCTTTAATAAATAACTTGAACCAAAAGAGCATGACCTGCTTTGATTCCATTTTTTTCATGAATCAAGATGGGATTCCATCCAACACAACACCTAACTTGATTCATGTCATGGTCTGAAGGGTGTTCCTAATCCTCATAGGCTAGAAACTAGTGCTCGGGCAATGAAAATATTCTTTGAGAATGATTTCACCCATTTAAATAATCATAAATTACCGATATAAATAAACATCATAACAATTGATAAGCATAACAAAATGTGGTATAAAAAGTTTTAGAATTTAAACCTTATAGATTTAACCAAAAAACAAGGTTCTACAATTGAAAGGGGACAAGAACACAATCCCAAAAAACCTCCATAAAATAAGAGGAGCATCATCATCAAGTCACAACCACCATCACCTAAAAATAGTGGAACTCTAGCAACTGGATCCACCATCACCAAGATACATCTTTCCTTTACCTGGGTCATACATAACAATGTCTACATGCCCAAAAATTTTTATACAAGGTGTGATTCAAAGCCTAGTAGGATTCCACCCTAAAGAAAATATTTCATTCTATAACATTAAAAGATAAATAAATATGTACATTTCCTTTAAAACATTTGAAACACTTATAAGAAAACATTTTATGAAAACTTATCAAGAAACTATTTTTAAAGTAAACCCCCTTTTCACAAATAATCTTTCTTGAATTAAAAATATACACAAGGATTACCATATACCGAGGGCTAGCACCACATCTCATAAGAATCATGTCACAAGTGAGCACCATAGGAAAATTACTATAAGTAACTAGCTCTAGTGGGGCCCAAGAAACCTCATAACACGGTGATCAAAATCCTCCACTAAAGTACCAATAGTGTCCTTTTTCATGATCCAATAGAGGGGATCAGGTCCCGAGGTCCAATGGCCTCTAAAAATGAATTCATGTGCACGATCCACAAGAGGGGAAATCATCCCATGGTCTAGTGGTCTCTAATAAAATATTATGTTTAGTTAGTGTTCCAATCTTAAATCCTACTAAATGAATTCGAGACTTAGACACTTTCGAATCAACTAGCATATTAGTTATAGTTCTCCCACCTAGGTACCTAGGATTCCCTTTGTTCTCAAATTCCCATTCACATAAAACATAGATCAACACTTTATCACAAACATTACAAGAATTGTAAGCACAAAAGTAAATCACCACTTTCCATAGAAATTTTTTTTAAATAAATTTCACACTACTTACTCCATTTATGAAAGCCCTTTGAAAACAAAATAAGAAGAACATTTTTGAAAGGAAATAATTTTCATGGGAAAATCCCCCTTCAAAATCATATTCACATCAAAAACATTTTTATAAAATGATTCACAATTTCAAGAAATATTAAATGTAAACAACAAGGTATCTAATATTCAACAAAACCCATTTCACTTGAAAAAATATACTTCAAACACATTTTCACCTTTAAATCTCTATGAAATAACATTTTGAACCTTCCACACGTGGTATAAAATATATTAAAGAATCACCATAAAGAAGGACATAGAAAATATAACCAACTTATTTTTAAAACAAACTTTCATCACATATTCATCATAGACCCTTTCAAAAACACATTTCACACCATATACATAATCCATATAACCTATTTAAGCACTCAAAAAATCATATGAAAATCATATATGTAAAAGCATGGAATCACCTACCAATCACTTGGAAACTTTCGTAAATAGGTGTGAAACCACAACTACACAAACACAAGATCCTAACAAGGCAATATTGAACAATAATAACCAATATCTCACTCAAAAACATAATATCAAACCTTATTTAGGCCATACAACCTGTTGGAAAATAGGAACTCATGAATGAGGGAAGAATAACGCTATAAAGAGGAATAAATCCTGATAAAATAGGGTTACTTGATGTTTTCTTGACGAACAAAGATAAAAAATACCCAAGAAATGATGCTCAAGATGTCCAATGAAGTTTAGAGGGAGATAACATGGCTATAAATCTTGAATGGGATGTATGGGAGGAGAATTAGGGTTAAAATCGAAGAGGGGATAAAGGTAATTTTCACTTTTTAATGACCTAGACAAGCTTCGTGGTTTACCAAACCTATCGGCAACCATGAAACACTCACTATCCAAGAGGGACAGGAAGCACTATTAGTACACATGGTTTTACAAACCATGCACAAACCATGCAATCACCACTATCCAAGATGACACTTGGATGAATGTTTTCCAAGATAAGGGTGTATCGTTTCACCTAATTGTTTTTCAATCACGTGTCACCTGTTGTCAGGACCAAAATCACAATTTTTCACACAAAATATAAAAGGGGA
Source organism: Viscum album (assembly GCA_963277665.1). Lineage (NCBI taxonomy): Eukaryota > Viridiplantae > Streptophyta > Magnoliopsida > Santalales > Viscaceae > Viscum > Viscum album. The sequence continues at coordinate 846,287,631 of OY728152.1, forward strand.
ACCCAAGGGACCAAATCCAAAATAAAAATAAATATAAAATTAACTCAAAACAAAAAAACTGATGTGAAAACTAGATACAATCATACTTGACATTTAAAAACAAAAGATACAACCTGAACAGATTCCAAGAACATTATAAGACCTTCAACCATGTCCCTAAAAAATATACATATACCTCCTCTAGGTTTCCTAGGGATATTAAAACAAATAAGAGTGAGATTATATTCTTTGTAAGGGGTTATATACTATAGAATCTTTCATAACATAAACATGACATAAGTGATATGGAAATAATAAATGAACAACTTAAATCCATAATCAACTGAAACTAGGGGCATGCTACATCCATTAAAATAAATGAAAACAAGAATAATTGTAATTATTGATCTCATAATGATGGAATGCATAAAATAAAACATAAAAACCTTATATAAAGTCTTTGTTCCAAGTCATTATCTTGTTATGGTAAGAGGCATACACCAAAACCCAACCTGTTTTATATCATGAGACTTATCAATACATCAAGGGGCTATATAATTCCAGGTCCCACCCATCACCTGATTAAGTCTAATGAATTTTCTATAAGAGTAATTAAGGCCTTTTATAACATTCCCCAAGGAACATATTACTAAATAAATAATGGATAAATATATAATGAGAAATATGAAAATAAAATACTCACCCAATCAATAGAATAATGTGGATGTATAAAAGAACATCCCTTAATGAACTAATAAATTTTTGGGTATCTCTAGTGTAATAGGATGTACCCTCATCAAAGAAATATAGAGGCAATCTTACATTAAATCTGTAGAGTTATCCATGAATGATAATAATTGGGTTAAATAGTTTAAATTAGTAGGATTATTAGGTAATGGTAGGAAAAAAACCTTGATTGTGGATCATTAAGATCATTTGAATATTCTAAATCATAACCCTTGGGAATATCTCAATAGGTATTTGGTCATAGGCCCACTCATTTTGTATTAAGGTGATGATTTATTCAATGTTAAACCAACCCTTTTTATGATGATTACATATGGGTGAATCTATGACATAGTCGTACCCACTTTTTATTATCAAAAAAGGGATTTATTTTCTATGAAATTACACACACTTTTACATGATGAAAATATATGATGGTTTTTTTACCATGGAAAATATTGTGTTTTACATTGGTTTTGGTAAATCATGAAAAAAAATATGATAGAGAGATAACAATGTAGAAGTTTAAATCCCATGTATTTCATGATTAATATGGAAAAAAAATTCTTCCATGTAAATGTATGAACCACAACAAATAAAATAAGTGGTGAATATAACATGAGTCCCAAAGAATAAAAATTATGACAGAAAAACTCCACATATGGGTTGAGTGGAAATTTAATAAAAATCCATTGAAAGAAATTGATTAAAATTTATATTTAAATTCCATGAATAAATTAATTTCATTATATAAAATCTAAAATATGCTATATTGTAAATCCCCGACACTAGGTACCCAAAGTCAGTGCATTATTACATAAAATTGGCAAGATCACAAAAGATCAAGTCTCGAATGACCGATTAGTTTAGTAGCCTTGTAAGTACTAGATACATTAATAAGGTTTAAATTACATCATAAAATAGAAAACAACAATAAAATTGTTTCCAAAGATAACACTGAGATCCCATAGACTATCCCTCCAAGTCATTCGTAATATACTTCTTCGCCTCCTGGGAAAATAATTCATAAAAATGGGTGAGCTTAGATGCTCAGTAAGGATAACAATATAGCAGAAACATTCATAAATAAGCATAAAAATTTAAGGTAATGTATAAAACTAAAACAAAAGCCTTTTAAACATAAACTTAAGCATAATATGGAAAAGATAAAATAAAAATAATTCCATTTACTTACTCACATGGATATTCTACTAGTCTAATAATCACATGCAATATCAATAGCCACTTTCATAATGATGGAATGCATAATCCCAGACTTCATAACCACATATTCAAGGCCTAGTTCCAAGACTACAAATAAGATTTTGTCAAGGCCTAGTGCCATAACACTAGTTTTTCTCTTGAGACCTACTGATGCATCAAGGAGCTATAGCGTTCTACACCCGTCACATACTAATTCCAATGCATTCCTCATATGAAAAGGTTTAAACATAACATACTCATTCGTATTAAAACTAGCATACGAAATGTCAATACTTTTTCCATAAACCATGAATGGTGTAAAAATAGCATATCTATAGTCAAACATATCACAAAACCTTCAACACAATATGGATGTTTTTATCAAAATAAATCAACTTCAAATAATCTTAAAATCTATCAAAGGATGTTGACATAGATGAAATCAAAACATTTTTTTAGAGAAATATATCTTTCTATTTTGAAAGAAATTATGAAAAAATTTATTTTGAAAATAATATTATAATATTGTAAGGGAATATTTGATGATGTTATAATGGCGTAAAATAGCTGCACCCACCGTATAAGTTAAAAAAATACATACTTACCTTAATTTTGTCAAAAAGGTTATAAAGGACCTAGTTTTGAAAACGATGGAAAGATTCCTTTATAAACATCTTAAAAAGTCAAAAAAGGGCATAAATGAATTTAACCCATAGTCTATAAAATAGAAAGAATTTTTTGAAATAAATTTTTTAGAAACATGGATGTGGATGATAAAGAGGTCCTAGTAGATACTTACGTAAAAACAACCTCGGATAATAAAGAGATTGTGAAATTAACCCTTACCTTGTAATTTTTCTTCTTCAAGGGTAGGTTAACCTCCTATATAATGGTGAAATTATTGTTATTAAATTATAAAAGAATAATATACATTAATATGATATCATATATGATCTTTTAACATTTCTTCGTTAATAACATCTTAGTATTATTGTTGTTTCGTGTGTAAACTGATTTGTTTTTCTTTATATGCTTTGTTATATAAGTAAGGTTTTTATGGATAGGATGTATCTTATTCATATTCATAATGATATTAATTATTTAAAAATTATTTTTAATCATCTAATGAAAATTAGTCTTTAATGGATAACATGGGGAATGAACCTCATCGCGTTCGTGGAGATGGTAATCCGTACGTACGCATGAGAGACAATATCATTATTTTTATATTCAAATAACATATAATTGGTTGGTGTATCATATATAAAAAATAATTACCCTTTTATATTTATTATTTACATCAATTTCACATCATTATTATACCCATCCAAATAATAATGTATTGAATAACAATTACACCACGACGTGGAGACGGTAATCCGTACATACGCACGTATGGTGACATGTAATTCAAAGGATGGATAGAATAATGAATATGGTTGTACCATATTAATAATAACATCACAGTATATAGAATATACTGGAGTTATTATCTTATAATGAAAACAACAAAGAAATAGTAAGTGGAATAAGAAAGGAACTTGAAAGAGGTGGTGAGATATTTACCTCTTCTTCAGGTTCTTCCTTTTGATTTGATAAAAAGGGAACCTTAGGATGGATTTATGACCAAATTAGGGCCTCTAAAATGATGTTATGATAGTTGAGAGGGTATTTGGGCAGGTTTTGGATGAGCCAAATTGCTTTTAAGGTGTGAATTTGAGAGAATGGGGAGTTTCCTTTTATAAGAGGGGTCAGGGGCACCTCAGGAAAAGCTAGAAATATTATTTTATAATAAAATAATTTTTAGTTTATAATGGATTAAAAATGGATTATTTAAAGGATAATTTGGGTATGGGTCTAAAACCACTCAACCAATAGGTTTTAGATTGGTTTGGGTCACTATATTAACTTTATATTTTAGATTTAACTTTTAGTTAAATAGTTTAACATTTACCATGTCTCTTTGTATTTTTATATTATTTGGTTAATAAACTTACTATATAATTCAAGAAAACACAAAGTGGTTAATTAATGATAAAAATATCATTATATAAGTATTTTGGTTGAAACTTATATTTTTATGAATAGAATGTCAATTAATAATATAATATATGTTTTAAAAACTCTTTTATGTCAATTTTGAGACTATTTGGTATTTTGTTTTTTTTATAAATTCATAACAGCATTATTACTTAGAAAATGATTCATATAACCAACCCTAATATGTCATATTAACCTATGAAATTAGTGGAATTAATAAAAAGTCTCAAATTACATTTATTTGGATATTCATAATATCAGTTATTTTAATATTTCATTAAATAAGTAATTACTGCATCATCATTGTGCCATAAATAAATTAAATTATATAATGTCTAAAAAAGATAAATCAAATACCATTATGTAGGAAATAATTTTATATTTCTATGGAATATTTATAGTCAAAGTTATCTTATGTATAACCTTAAATTAAAAATGTTTAATTATTAAACATTGATTTTAGCTCTTTTAACTCCTTTTTAAATAAAATAATAATAAATGTCCTAATATAACCTATGTGGACCTAAAGGATCATATTTTATTCCTAATCTTGTTTTTAGTTTAATTAAAATTATCCAATAGAGTTATGACATGTGTTAGGGTAATAATAATATCATTTTTACCCTTAATTACCCTATTTACTTTTAACTGTGGTAAATAAAAGTAAAAAGTTATCATTCTCCAAAAATTATTTTCATCTTATTGAACCAAATTTTACTTAATAATATCAACCGTGTCTCTCGGATGTTTTAAATTCAACTCACAAAAGAGGTAAAATTATGTTTTATGGGAATTCACAAATTCTCCTAGGAGTTGGGTAAAAGACGGTGAAAAGTTCTATAAAATTATTAAATATCTAAAATTATTATAAATTGACTCCAATGTATTACATTGAAAATATATAGGTATTGTGTATCTATTTTGACCGAAAATAAATTTAAATAAAATAAATAATTATTTAATAATAATTCTGTTTTAAACTATAACTTAGTGTTTTTCACTATTCATCAAAAAAATAATGTTTTCAGAAAAATACCAAGAATTCACCCTAGGATAATTTCGATATTCAAAATCAAAAATGAAGTCCATTTTGAAAGATAAAATTGATAAAATTTCAAAAAGTGGTTATTACTATTCATAACATCTAGTTTGATTAGTTGTGCTGTGTTAGAACTCGAAGTTGCGTACACCACAGTCTACTCTATTATTCAAATAGAAGCGTACCAAGGAAGCTTGGGGTGTTAAATTATCCCCTCCTTCAAATAATTTTGTCCTCTAAATTTCTAGAATATTACTGCATAAAAAGACTCGAGTGGTTCTTAATCATAAGTTCCTCGGGTTCCCACATTGCCTCTTCAATCTAATGGTTTCTCCATAGATCTTTAACCAGATGAGTCATCCGGTTTCTCAGCACTTGTTCTCTTGTATCAAGAATCTTGATAGGCTCTTCACAATAAGACAAATTGGGTTCTAGTTCTAATTCCTCATAGGTGAGTACATGCATTGGGCCAAACATGTATTTTCTCAATAGTGATATGTGGAACACATCATGAACTTTGGAAAGACATGGTGGAATTTACAAACGGTAAGCTACAACACCAATTAGTTCTAGAATTTCGAAAGCTCTGATGTACTTGGGACTTAAATTTCCCTTCATACAGAAAAATATAACACCCTTCCATGGAGATACCTTCAAGAAAACATGATATCCTACTTGAAATTCCAAATCCTTTCTTCGGTTATTAGCATAGATCTTCTGACTACTTTGAGATACTTTGACGTGGTTTTGGATTAACTTAACCTTTTTCATTATTTACTCCACAAGTTCTGGGCCTATGAGTTATCTTTCTCCAACATCATCCCAATAGGTTGGTGTGCGACATCTCTTTCCGTATAACATTTCATATGATGCCATCTGAATACTTGAATGGAAGTTATTGTTATAGTATAATTCCAACAGAGGTAAATATTTATCCCACATACCATGAAAGTCAAGTGAGCAAGATCTCAAAATATCTTCTAAGGCTTGAATAGTCCATTCCGATTGTCCATCACTTTGAGGGTGGTAGGTAGTACTCAAACAATGCTCAATATCCAGGGATTTCTGAATACTTTTCTAGAATATTGAAGTAAAATGTTGATCATGATCAGAAACAATCGATAGGGTTACTCCATGAAGTCTCACAAATTCATTAATATATTGTCTTTCTAGACGTTCAAGTGGTAAATATTCCCTTATAGCTAGAAAATGTGATGAATTGGTAAGGCGATCCACAATGAACCATATTGCATCATTCCTTCTAGGAGTCTTTAGTAGTCCCATGACAAAGTCCATCGTGATATCATCCCATTTCCACTGAGGTATGGGAAGAGGTTGCATTACTCCTCTAGGCTATTGTGTTCCAGCTTTCACTTTTTGACTAACCATACATCTTGAAACAAAATTATCAATCTCTCTCTTCATGTTGTCCCACCAAAAATGTTCCTTCCAATATCTATACATTTTGGTGCTCCTAGGTTGTATAGAGAAATTGGAGCTATGAACATCATCTAACAATTCCCTTTTCAGATCAGTTATATTAGGAAAACAAAGTCTCTTCCCAAATTTCAAAATCCCATCTTCACATACGAAGTCGATCAATCTACCATCATTCACAGATTTAATCTTCTTTTTAAATTCCTCATCATCAGCCTGAGAAATTTTTATCCTTTCTTGTAAAGATAGTTTGGTAACTATTTGAAAAAGTATTGATGTTTCACCTTCCATGGTTATTAATATATCCATCATTACTTGATCCATGAAGATAGGATCCATTTAAACTATCAAATTGTTAAAAACTCCATGGTCTTTTCGGTTCAAAGCATCTTCCACCTTATTTTCCTTCCCAGGATGGTAGCGTATAGTGAAATCATAATCCTTGAGTAGTTCAAGCCATCTCTTTTGCCTCACACTGAGTTCTTTATGTGAGAAAATATACTTCAAACTCTTGTGATCAGTATAAATCACTAATTTTTCACCATATAGATTGTGTCTCCATATCTTTAAAGAAAATATTATAGCTGCTAACTCAAGATCATGAGTAGGATAGTTTTGCTCATGAATTTTTAGCTGTCATGATGCATAGGCAATTACCCTATCATTCTTCATAAGGAAACAACCAAGTCCATTCTTTAAAGCATCACTATAAATAAAAAACCCATCATTCTATGATGGTAAAGTCAATAAAGAAGCGTTGACTAATCTTCTATTCAGTTCTTCCAAACATTTTTCACATTCTTTTTTTCAAAAAAATTTAACCCCTTTTCGTGTGAGATTTGATAATGGGTTAGCCAACTGGGAAAAATTCTGGATGAAATGTTTATAATAACCTACTAACCCAATAAAACCGTGTACCACAGTTATAATCATTGGTGCTAGCCATTCGTGGATTGCTATTGTCTTAGAAGGATCAATGGAGATTCCATCTTTAGAGACAATATGGCCTAGAAAAGAAATCTCCTGAAGCCAGAATTCACACTTTCTAAACTTCCCATATAATTCATGTCTTCTAAGAGTCTTCAGGATAATGCGCAAGTGATTTTCATTATCTTAGTAGATTTTGGAGTATACCAAGATATCATAAATAAATACCACTAAAAAGTCACCCGATATTCCTTGAAAACCCTATTCATTAGATCCCTGAAGATAGAGGGTGCATTAGTCAATCCAAAAGGCATTATTGTAAACTTGTAATTCTTGTACCTGGTTTGAAATGCTGTTTTTGGAATGTATTCCTTATTAAAACACAATTAATGATATCCAGATCAATGTTAAATATTTGAAATGTATTTATCTCCAAGAACTTGGTCGAATAAATCATCAATGCGCGTGGGGAGTTTCCTTTTATAAGAGGGATCAGGGGCACCTCAGGTAAAGCTAGAAATATTATTTTATAATAAAATCATTTTTGGTTTATAATGTATTCAAAATCAATTATTTAAAGGATAATTTGGTTATGGGTCTAAAACCACTCAACCAATAGGTTCTAGATCGGTTTGGGTCACTATATTAACTTTATATTTTAGATTTAACTTTTAGTTAAATAGTTTGACATTTACCATGTCTCTTTGTATTTTTATATTATTTGGTTAATAAACTTACTATATACTTTAAGAAAACCCAAATTGGTTAATTAATGATACAAATATCATTATATAAGTATTTTGGTTGAAACTTATATTTTTATGAATATAATATCAATTAATAATATAATATTTGTTTTATAAACTCTTTTATGTCAATTTTGAGACTATTTGGTATTTTGTTTTTTCTAAATTCATAAAAGCATTATTACTTCGAAAATAATTCATATAACCTACCCTAATATGTCATATAAATCTATGAAATTAGTGGAATTCATAAAAAGTCTCAAATTACATTTATTTGGATTTTCATAATATCAATTATTTTAATATTTCATTAAATAGGTAATTACTGCATCATCATTGTGTCATAAATAAATTAAATTATATAATGTCTAAAAATTATAAATAAAATACCATTATGTAAAAAATATTTTTATATTTCTATGGAATATTTATAGTTAAAATTATCTTATGTATAACATTAAATTAAAAATGTTTTAGTTATTAAACATTGATTTTAGCTCCTTTAACTCCTTTTTAAATAAAATAATAATAAATGTCCTAATATAACCTATGTGGACCTAAAGGATCATATTTTATTCCTAAGATTGTTTTTAGTCAAATTAAAGTTATCCAATAGAGTTAGGACATGTGTTAGGGTAATAATAATATCATTTTTACCCTTAATTACCCTATTTACGTTTAACTGTGGTAAATAAAAGTAAAAAGTTATCATTCTCCAAAAATTATTTTAATCTTATTGAACCAAATTTTACTTAATAATATAAACTGTGTCTCTCATATTTTTTAAATTCAAATCACAGAAGTGGTAAAATTATGTTTTATGGGAATTCACAAATTCTCCTAGGAGTTGGGTAAAAGACGGTGAAAAGTTCTATAAAATTATTACATATCTAAAATTATTATAAATTGACTCCAATGTATTAAATTTAAAATATATAGGTATTATGTATCTATTTTGAACTAAAATAAATTTAAATAAAATAAATAATTATTTAAATAATAATTCTGTTTTAACCTATAACTTAGTGTTTTTCACTATTCATCAAAAAATTAATGATTTCAGAAAAATACCAAAAATTCACCCTAGGATAATATCGATATTCCGAATAAAAAATGAAGTCCATTTTGAAAGATAAAATTGATAAAATTTCAAAAATTGGTTATTACTATTCATAATGTCTAGTTTTATTAGTTGTGTTGTGTTAGAACTCGAAGTTGCGTATAATACACGCTACTCTATTATTTAAAGAGAAGCGTACCAAGGAAGATTGGGGTGTTACATTCTCCCCTCCTTCAAATAATTTTTTCCTCTAAATTTCTAGAATATTACTGCATAAAAAGTCTCAGGTGGTTCTTAATCATAAGTTTCTCGGGTTCCCACATTGCCTCTTCCATCTAATGGTTTCTCCATAGAACTTTAACTGGATGAGTCATCCGATTTCTCAGCACTTGTTATCTTGTATCAAGAATCTTGATAGGCTCTTTGCAATAAGACAAATTGGGTTCCAGTTCTAATTCCTCATAGGTGAGTACATGCATTGGGCCAGGCATGTATTTTCTCAACAGTGATACGTGGAACACATCATGAACTTTGGAAAGACATGGTGGAATTTCAAAACGGTAAGCTACAACCCAAATTTTTTCTAGAATTTCAAAAGTTCTGATGTACATGGGACTTAAATTTACCGTCTTACAGAAACATATAACACCCTTCCATGGAGATACCTTCAAGAAAACATGATCTCCTACCTGAAATTCCAAATCCTTTCTTCGGTTATTAACATAGATCTTCTTCGTAATTTGAGATACTTTGATGTGGTTTTGGATTAACTTATCCTTTTCCATTGTTTCCTCCACAAGTTTTGAGCCTACGAGTTATCTTTCTCCAACATCATCCCAATAGGTTGGTGTGCGACATCTCTTTCCGTATAACTTTTCATATGATGCCATCTGAATACTTGAATGGAAGTTATTGTTATAGTATAATTGTAACAGAGGTAAATATTTATCCCACATACCTTGAAAGTCAAGTGAGGATGATCTCAACATATCTTCTAAGGCTTTAATAGTCCACTCTGATTGTCCATCACTTTGAGGGTGGTAGGCAGTGCTCAAACAATGCTTAGTATCCAGGGATTTCTGAAGACTTTTATAGAATCTTGATGTAAAACGTGGATCAAAATCAGAAAAAATTGATAGGGGTACTCCATGAAGTCTCATAAATTCATTAATATATTGTATTTCTAGACGTTCAAGTGGTAAATATTCCCTTATAGCAAGAAAATGTGATGACTTGGTAAGACGATCAACAATGAACCATATTGCATCATTCCTTCTAGGAGTCTTTGGTAGTCCCATGAAAAATCCCATAATAATATCATCCCATTTCCACTAAGGTATGGGAAGAGGTTGCATTACTCCTCCAGGATATTGCCTTCCAGCTTTCACTTGTTGACAAACCATACATCTTGACACAAAATTAGCAATCTCTCTCTTCATGTTGTCCCACCAAAAATGTTCCTTCCAATCTCTATACATTTTTTTGCTCCTAGGTTGTATTGAGAAATGGGATCTATGAGCATCATATAACAATTCCCTTTTTAGATTTGGTATATTAGGAAAACAAAGTCTCTTCCCAAATTTCAAAATCTCATCTTCACATATGAAGTCGATCAATCTACCATCATTCACAGATTTAATCTTCTTTTGAAATTCCCCATCATCAGCCTGAGAACTTTTTATCCTTTCTAGTAAAGATTTTTTGGTAACCATTTGAAAAATTATTGATGTTTCACCTTCCATGGTTATTAATATATCCATCTTTACTTGATCCATGAAGATATGATCCCTTTAAACTCTCATCTTGTTAAAAAATCCATGATCTTTTCTGTTCAAAGCATCTTCCACCTTATTTGCCTTACCAGGATGGTAGTGTATAGTGAAATCATAATCCTTGAGTAGTTCAAACCATCTCCTTTACCTCATAATGAGTTCTTTATGTGAGAAAATATACTTCAAACTCCTGTGATCAGTATAAATCACACATTTTTCACCATATAGATTGTGTCTCCATATCTTCAAAGAAAAGATTATAGCTGATAACTCAAGATCATGAGTAGGATAGTTTTGCTCATGAATTTTTAGTTTTCATGATGCATAGGTAATAACCCTATAATTCTTCATAAGGAAACACCCAAGTCCATTCTTTAAAGCATCACTATAAATAAAAAACCCATCATTCCCTGATGGTAGAGTCAATATAAGAGCATTGAATAATCTTCTATTCAGTTCTTCCAAACATTCTTCACACTCTTTTGTCCAACCAAATTTAACCCATTTTCGTCTGAGATTTGTTAATGGGTTAGCCAACTGGGAAACATTCTGGATGAAATGTCGATAATAACCTACTAAAATAATAAAACCGCGTACATCAGTTATACTCGTTGGTGCTGGCCATTCTTGGATTGCTATTGTCTTAGAAGGATCAATGGAGATTCCATCTTTAGAGACAATATGTCCAAGTAAATAAATCTCCTGAAGCCAGAATTCACACTTTCTAAACATCCCATATAATTCATGTCTTCTAAGAGTCTTCAGGATAATGCGCAAGTGATTTTCATGATCTTAGTAGCTTTTGGAGTATACCAAGATATCATAAATAAACACCACTACAAAGTCACCAAGATATTCCTTGACAACCGTATTCATTAGATCCCTAAAGATAGAGGGTGCATTAGTCAATCTAAAAGGCATTACTATAAACTTGTAATTCCTGTGCCTGGTTCGAAATGCTATTTTTGGAATGTATTCCTTCTTAAAAAACAATTAATGATATCCAGATCGATGGTAAATCTTTGAAAATTATTTATCTACAATAACCTGGTCGAATAAATCATCAATGTGAGGTAGGGGATAATTTTTCTTTATTCTTATAGCATTGATCTCCTTGTAGTCAATGAACAACCTCATAGATCCATCTTCCCCATGGAGAAACACGAGGGAGAATAAATCCATTATTACTCAATTCCTCTAGTTGTTTCATTAGTTCATCTAATTCCAGAGTGTCCATTCTATAAGGGGTCTTTGATATGGGCCTTGAACCAAGAATTTAATCAATGAAAAATTCAATTTCTCGTTCTGGATGATGTACAGGTAAATCCTCTGGAAATAGATCAACATACTCTTTCACAATAGGTACATCCTCTATTTGAACATTCTTTTCCTCACCCACAGTTATTTCATTCTCTTCCAACCCAATAATTGAATTTAGATGAGCTATTGGGGGTGGATCTAGATAAGAATTACGTGGTGACATTTATGCACTAAAGATAAGGTACTCTTTATCATCATCAAAAATTGTAACCTCCTTCTTCTTACAATAAATTTTTGCATCATGGTCCAAAAGCCAATACATACTAAGGATTATATCAAATTAAATCATCGGTATGATGATGAGATAAACAGATAAAGAACATTTATATACCCTAATGGGGACTGATTCACAAAACTTTGTTGTAATGATACTTCCCTTAGGATTTATTAATGACAAAAAACTTGTTAAATCAAATTTAAAACATCTAATTTTCTTAGAAAACTGGGAAGATATAAAACAATGCGATGATCCGGAATCAAATAATTCATTTACTAAACCTGAAGAAACCACTAAATTACCGGCCACCATGACTTTCGGAGCTTCAACCTCAGCAGTAGTGATAGAATAAGCTTGGATTTTATCCCTTGGAATTTTCTGAGGTATGTTCCCCTGACACATAGAAAATTTATTTTCATAATTCCCCCTTTCTCTATAATTTTATCATTTAACATAGACAAACTCTTTCTTCCTCTTGCAATCACGATCTTGGTGGCATTTTTCACCACACTTGTAACAGACTCCAATTCCCTTCGGGCAAGTACCAGGGTGTTTCTTCCCACATTTACTGCAGGATGGATATTAAAATTTTCCCTTCTTCCCCTTATTTCTATTACCAGAGTGTTCAGTAGATATCTTCTTCTCTTTCTTTACTTTAAAGTCGTAAGACTTAGAGAATTATTTTTCTATCTTGATATCACATGAGACGATATCTTCGTATGACAAGAAGGATTGTGAGACTAATTCTTGATGGAGAAATGATTTTAACCCATCAAAGAAACAATCAATCTTACTTCTTGGGTTACGTATATAATCTGATGCATACCTCGCTATCCTTGTAAAGTTAGCTTCATACTTTTCAACTTTATCATCCTCTTTTTTCCTCAGACTCAAAAATTATCTTTCCATATCTGCTCGACATTCCTGAGGAATGTGTTTTTCTAAGAAAATTTCTTTAAACTCCATCCATTCCATATTTGATAATTCATAATCTTCCTTTGTGTTTTGAATCAATGACCACTATTGATCAGCATCTCCAATGAGGTGGTAAACTACGATGAAAACTATTTCCCTTTCCCTACTCCCCATGGCGTGGAATATTTTCTATAATGAATTTATCCATTGATCAGCCAGTAATGGCTTTTTACACCCATTCAATGTCCGTGGTTGTTTCCTCATAAAGAGATCTAACATTGATCCTCCACACTTTGGATCAGGGTGCTCCATATGGTTAAGGTTATTATTCATAACCTGAGTGATTTTTCCCAATATGGTGATTAGCTGATCAGCACCAGTTGCGTCACCAGCTCCACTATAATTATCTTGAGTTGGAGGGAAATACCTACATTGAATGCGTGCATTGATACGGTTTCCATTCCTTCCATTAGGAACCACTTCTAAAAAATGGCATAAACTAGATTAGTTTATGAATCGTAATACATAAATCCAAACTTGTAAAACACTTAACATAAATTAAACTGATTATGGATATAATACATAATCATAATAAAAAATTATTTGAGAAAGTATACACTCATAATCCCTTCATAATGGTTTTTAAAGAAAATGAGAATTATCCTAAGCATATCATGCAGGAGTGTCATAACCAAGAGTGCAGCAAGGCCCATTATCGTGCACCAGTTCTTGTTCGAGTCTAGCTCAAAGCAGTGTTTTCGGCTATTACCCATATGTACATCTATTTCAGAGCCGCCTCTACCTGCTCGTATTCAGACAGGGATGTATTTTTTGGAAAACTCAAAAAATCTCTACAATACCAAATTTATAGGAAGTTATTCTATACTAATCCTCAAAGTTTATCCTATGGATATGTTCTCTAATAAGAGTTTACCTAAATCTAGTTTCCAAGGTTTGAAATAAACTTCCTCTGATAACAACTGTAACGCTTCGACCCCAGAAGCCGAGAGTCAGTGCATTATCACATAACATTGGCATGATCACAAACGATCATGTCTCTAAAGACTGATTAGTTTAGTAGCCTTGGAAGTACTAGATACATTCATAAGGTTTAAGTTACATCATAAAATGGAAAAATATAACAAAACTATTTCCATAGACAAAACTGATATCCCATAGACTATCCCTGAAGGTCAGTCATAATATACTTCTCCGCATCCTAGGAAAATAAAAAATAGAAAGGGGTGATCTTAGATGCTCAGTAAGGATAACAATATAGCGTAAACGTTCATAAAAAGCATAAACATTTAAGGAAATGTATAAAACTAAAACAAAATCATTTTAAACATGAACTTCAGTATAATATGGAAAAGATAAAATCAAAATATTGTCATTTACTTACTGACATGGATATTCTACTAGTCGAATAATCACATGAAATATCAATAGCCACTTTCATAATGATGAAATGCATAATGCTAGACTTCATAACCATGTAGTCAAGGCCTTGTCCCAAGACTTCAAAGAATATTTTGTCAAGGCCTTTTACCAGGACCCTAGTTTGTCTCATTAGACATACCAATGCATTGAGGATATATATCGGGCTTCAACCGTCACATATTAAGTCCAATGCATTCCTCATATGAAAATCTTTAAACATAACATAATCATTTGTATTAAAAAAAGCATATGAAATGTAAATACATTATCCATAAACCATGAATAGTGTAAAAATAACACATCCATAGTCAAACATATCAAAAAACCTTCAAAACAATATGGAAGTTTTGTATCATAATAAATCAACATAAAATAAGCTTAAAATCCATCAAAGGATGTTGAAATAGATGAAATCAAAAACTTTTTTTTAAATATATATCTATTTCCATTCTGAAATCAGTTATGAAAACATTTATTTTGAAAATATTCATAAAATATTGTAAGGGAATCTTCGATGATGTTATCACGGAGGAAAACAGCCGCACCCACCGTATAAGTTAAAAAAAGACATTCTTACCTTAATTTTTTCAAAAATGATATAAAGGAACTTGTTTGGAAAATAACAAAATAATTCCTTTATAAAAATATTATAAAATTCAACCAAGGGTTTAAATGACTATAACCCATAGTCTATAAAATAGTAAGAATGTTTTTAAATACATTTTTAAGAAACATGGATGTGGATGATAAAGAGGTCCAAGTAGATACTTACATAAAAACAACCTCGGATAATAAGGAGATTATGAAATTAACCCTTACCTAGTACTTTTTCTTGGTTGAGGGTAGGTTAACCTCCTATATAATGGTTAAATAATTGTTATTAAATTATAAAAAAACCATATACTTTAATATGATATTATATATGATCTTTTAACATTTCTTCGTTAATAATATCTTATTATTATCATCGTTTTGGGTGTTAACGGATTCATTTTTCTTTATATGATTTGTTATGTAAGTAATGTTTCTTATGGATAGGATGTATCTTATTCATATGCAGAATGATATTATGTATAAAAATTATTTTTAATCATCTAATGAAAATTAGTTTTGAATGGATACGATGCGGAATGAATCTCATCGCGTTCGTGGAGAGGGTAATCCCTACGTACGGATGAGCGACAATATCATTCTTTTGATATTAAAATAATATATAATTGGATGATGTATCATGTATACAGAATATTTATCATGTTTTATTTATTATTTATATCAATTACACATCATTATTATACCCATCCATATAATAATGTATTGAATAACAAATACACCACGACGTGGAGATGGTAATCCGTACGTACGCGCGTATGATGACATGTTATTCAAAGGATGGACAGAATAATGAATATGGCTGTACAATATTCATAAAAAAATAAAATTATATAGATGATACTGGAGTTATTATTTTATAATGTAAACAACAAAGAAAGAGGAAGTGGAAGAATAAAGGAACATGAAAGAGGTGGTGAGATATTTACCTCTTCTTCGGGTTCTTGCTTTTGATTAGATTGAAAGGGATCCTTAGGTTGGATTTCTAACTAAAGGAGGGACTCTAGGATGAAGGGAGGATAGTTGAGAGGGTATTTGGGAAGGGGTTGTCTGAACCAAATTGTTTGGAAGGTGTGAATTAGAGAGAAGTGGGAGTTCCCTTTTATAAGAGGGGTGAGGGGCACCTTAGGAAAAGTTAGAAATATTATTTTATAATAAAATAATTTTCAGTTTCTAATAGCTCAAAAATGGATTATTTAAAGGATAAGTTGGGTATGGGTCTAACACCACTCAACCAATAGGTTTTAGATAGGTTTGTGTCACTATATTAACATTATCTTTTAAATTTAACTTTTAGTTAAATAGTTTGACATTTACCATGTCTCTTTTATTTTTATATTATATGGTTAATAAACGTACTATATACTTCTAAGAGAACCCCAAGTGGTTCATTAATGATACAAATATCATTATATATGTCTTTTTTCCAAAAATTATATTTTTATAAATAAAATATAAATTAATAATATAATATTTGTTTTAAAAACTCTTTTATTTCAATTTTAACACTATTTGGTATTTTGTTTTTTCTAAATTTATAACAGCATTATTACTTCGAAAAATTTCATATAGACTATCCTAATATGTCATATTAACCTAGAAAATTAGTTTAATTCATAATAATTATCAAATTACATTTATTTGTATATTCATAATATCAATTATTTTAATATTTGATTAATTAGGAAATTACTTCATCATCATTTTGTCATAAATATATTTAATTATTTAAAATATAAAAAAAAAATAAAATACCATTATATACGAAATATTTTTATCTTTCTAATAAATATTTAAATTTGAATTTATCTTATGTGTAACCCTATATTAAAACTGTTTTAGTTATTAAACTTTGATTTTAACTCTTTTAACTCTTCTTTAAATAAAGTAATAATAAATGTCCTAATATAATTCAAGTCAACCTAAAGGATAATATTTTATTACTAAGCTTGTTTTTGGTTGAATTAAATTTATCCAATAGAATTAGGACATGTTTTAGGGTTATAATAATATTATTTTTACCCTTAATTACACTATTTACTTTTAACCGTGGAAAATAAAAGTAAAAAGTTACTATTCAGAAAAAATTATTTTCATCTTATAGAACCACATTTTACTTACGGATATCAACCATGTCTCTCAAATTTTTGAAATTCAACAAATAGAAGTGGTAAAATTATTTTTTATGTGAATTCACAAATTCTCCTAGGAGGTGGGTAAAAGACGGTGAAAAGTTCTATAAAACCTTTATATATCTAAAATTATTATAAATTGACTCCAATGAATTACATTGAACTTATAGAGTTATTATGTATCTATTTCGACCTAAAATAAATTTAAATAAAATAAATAATTATTTAAAAATAAATTTGGTTTTAAACTATAACTCAATGTTTTTCACTATTCATCAAAAATTGAAAGTTTTCAGAAAAATACCAAAAAATCATCCAAGGCTAATTTTGATATTCCTAATCCAAAAATGCAGTCCATTTTGAAATAAAAATTTTTAAAAATTTCAAAAAGTGTGTATTAGTATTCATAACGGCTAGTTTGATTAGTCGTGGTGTGTTAGAACTCGAAGTTTCGTACAACACACAGTACTATATTATTCAAAGAGAAGCATACCGTGGAAGCTTGGGGTGTTACATATATATACACCATATAAATGAAGTTAGGTGCATAATACTAAACATGTCCCAAAGATAAGAATTTGAAATGAAAAGCTCTAACCTATTATCATAAATTCAATGAACATAATTTAACCTTGTGTATCATAAAAACATATGTCTTAATTAATTAATTTATAACCTTAACCATACCCATATTCAATCATACACATTATAATTAGCGATTCTCTAAATTAATTCTACCTATTTTCCACATCGGGTTTTTATATTTTTGATTGTTTGTAATAGTTTCATAATATTGGTGTCTATATTCATTACTCTGAAAAATTTAATCATTAATAGATCATTAAATTTAATTTTAGTTATTATTTATATTTATTTATGATGTTTTAAATTCATTTCATGAGTGTTTTAGTCTTTATCCTTGAATATGAAATGGATATAAGCATGTTTCAGGGATTCTTGATTATCGAAATGTGCTTTCTTAATGAATGAATCCAAAATTGACATAACATATATAGAACCAAAAAAATAATTATTTACATATTTATATAATATTATATGAGTAATTATTTTCCCATAATCATTCATGATATTAATTCATAGTATTGTTCAAGTAGGTTGTTAAACAGTCCCAAACATGAACATACCCTGATTTAATGAATGATTATGAGGTGGTTTTGTTGCAATATCATTATAAAAGAAGAATAATTATCTTATTTAGTGTTTATTAGTGTGATATATTATAATTTTATGTAATTATAATAATAATTAATGGATATTAAAATATTACACAATTTTAATAAAAGATTATTCTCTTGGTACACTTATTTTAAACTATTAAATTAACGATGATCATTTGTTGATCATATCATTACTAGTTTCTAAAATTTTCCATAACATAATCTTAATGATATCATAAAAATAAATTTTATTTAATATTCCCATCCTTATATATATTATTTTAAGGAGGTGAAAGAAAATGAAACACATTGTGTCATGGAGGCGGTAGTCCGTACAATGCATGAATGGAAATTTTGTTTTTCTTAAAAAAAGGGTAAAGGTGGTTAGTGTTAATATATTTTTTATTATTTGTTTAAACCTAGTATTAGTGTTATATTTTAAATTATATTAATATAATTTATTTAGACAAAAATTATTTCTTTGAAAATAACCATTTTACTTTTATAGTGGTAATTAATCTTGACCCAATGTAATTTATTTTCAATGACTAAAAATAAAATTGGCATAGTTACATAATTTGGACATACTTATTATAAATATAAATTATATTTTATCAAATAAAATTAATATGTTTAGGGAAAATTAATTTCAATATTTAATTTCACAAAACCCATTTTTTATAAAAATTTTAAAAACTCATCTTAAGATAATATCTTTATAATGAACTCAAAAAGGATATTTATATTTTCAAAAATAAATTCTAATATTTAGAAATTAAAATTTAAAATATAATTATGAGTAAAGGATATTTAGATTTTTAATAATGTGATAGATCGGTATATAGTGTTTTACTTTATATATTAGGGTCTCATGTATTACACAACCCAAGCCTTAAACACATATTAATTCATGATTTTTAACATACTTTTTCAATAAAAAAACCAAGGATGTAGAGGTCTAATTTATTTGGAAGATTAGTTATAAAAATACATTTTCTTAGACATAAAAACATAATATTTATTTAAAACACTAAATAGTTTTCCTAGAAACCATATATCTTCTAAAACTACATAGGATACCCTGGGGAAGATACATAAAGAAAAGGGTGAGCTAAAAAGCCTTATAGTGGAATAAAAATGGAAATAAAGCATTACATGAGAGTTAAAATGCATAACATGATATAATAAAGTGGATGATAATAATATTGAAAACATGGAATAAATAAATTATATCATAAGTTCATATAATCATGGAATATGTGGAAACAGTATAAGACATGTAATTATAACCATAAGTCAATGATCAATCCAAATACAATCATCATAAAGTGGATAAAGTCCCATGGCAGATTTGTTCACTCCCTAATCCCTTACATAAAATCTCATGAGATATAAAGATTTTACCAATTAATTGTAGGGATTTATAATTCCATGACCACCCATCATATAATTAAAATCATAAATATTGTGTGCCATAAGAGGAAAAGAAATCATAAATTCATTAGCATGATCAATCCCATGATAAAGAATTGGTTTTTATAATTCTAATTCAAGGCATAACCTAAGCCTAAATATTAAGGATTCCCCTGATAAGAAGGAATTTAGTTTTGGAATTTAATATTAGAAAAATTGATATAGGAATTGAACATGAGTTTACAATGTATAAAATTCATGAGAAGGTTCTAGGAGAAGAAAGAATAAAAATGAACCACTTTGGTGATGCTTTATGAAATGAGTAATGAATTTTTTAAATAAATGGAGATATTATTATATTCTATAATAAAATAATTTAACAAAGAGTTTTATATATAAAATAATTAGGGTTTTTTTGATTATATTAATGTTTTAAAAATATTTCATAGTGTTAATGTTTTACATGAAACAAGAAATTAGAAAGTTCACTGAAATCGGGTTTACATAAAAGTGATAATTTTTAATGAAACTAAGTAGATGTATATCCATAGAAATTAAAAGAATATTTAACTAGATATATATTTATAATAAATTTATACCAAAATAGAGTAATTTCCTGAGAATAATATTTTATAAAAACTAGAAAAGGAAAGAGAATGAGTATTCGACAAGTAACAAGGGTGATATCGAAGATCCCTTTCCTCGGGCCCTGATTCAACCTGTACATGCACTTAAATCCCAAAATAAATAAATTAAGTATATTAAATACCTTATTAAGAAAGTTATCCATATATATTTTATTTTCTAAATTTCATTTATTATAATTTTTTATTTATTTTTAATATAATTTCTCCTCATATAATATACTTGGGGTTGTTCGGTTAATTCCTATGTAATTCCTTATATATGGTGACCATGGTCAAAATTGTTACAAAATAGCCTCGTAATATATAAAATATTAATATTTTTATGAAAATAATTTATATATATATTAAATATCTTTTTAAATCCTTCCATTTTGGGTGGTCATGACAAATGAAATTGGTTTCTTATGGAGGTGGTAGTCCACATTTATGCATGATTAATTTTTCCATTTATCAAATAATGAGATATAATTAAGATATATGATAATTTTAAAACAAAATATGATATTTATATTATATATATCATATTTATTCATCAATATCATAATTAAAACCAACCATGAGAGGCGGTTAAAAAAATGAACGACATCGATTTTTGGAGGTGGTTGTCTTTGCACACACAGAAACGACAATTTTATTTTTCTTAGTGGATGGAGGGGAATGAATATTTGTCATTAGACTTATATAATAAAATCTTGGTAGAAAAATTATATTTATTTCATTAATTTTCTATGGATATAATAGGTTAGTAATATGAATACTAATAAGAAAATATTAATAAGTAGGTAATACTTACATCGAGAGCTTGAGATTTATCATAGTAATATCCTTGGAAATAGAGGCCTAAAGATAACTGATAGTGACTAGAGGCCTAATTAATTGGGACAGGGTTTAATATGGAACAAAGTTTAATATTTTATATATTAAATTTTAATGTATAGGTTTGGTATAAAGTGATGTATGTGTGTCCCTTTTATAAGTGAAGAAAATGGATCTTTTGTGAATACACATTAATTTTCAATGATATAATAACACTATTCAAGGTTAAATGTCCTAAAATTTATAAATAAATGATTTTGGGGAGATATTGGATTAATAAATTATTAAAAATAATTCTACCACATTTTTTGAACATTTTTTTAATTATTTAAAATTATATTTTTACATTTTACTATTTTAGTTTTTATCTTTATAACAATTTTTTGACTAGAGTAATTTATATTTTATTAAAAATATAAGGTGAATCATATTACCAAATATTTATGTTATAAACCTAAATTTAATATAATTAAATTTATAAATAATGTAAAATTATCTTTAAAATTAATGCATTTAATATATATCCAAAACTTTTTTTGTATAAAAATGGTGTTTTCACAATTAAGTGTTTTTAATCATATTTAGTATCTTTGACTAAATGTATGAGTGTTAATATATTTATATATATGTTTAAAAATTATATAATAATAATTAATTATAAGTGATTAATTTATTTTATTAGATAAAAATTATGCAATGTTAATAAAACAAGTCTTTGAGAAAAATAGTTTTACCATTGTCACAGTAATTTACTTTAATCCTGGTAATATAATTTTTATGAATAAAAATAAAATTGAACTTATTATATAATTTTTACATTTTTTATATCAAATGTTAAATTCATTTTTTTATATTATATTCTTATAAGGGACAAAAATTTAATTTCAATATAAGTGCATAAAAGTGAGGTTTTTTTAGAGAACCACTACTTAAGTTACCAATACATTAAACATGGGTTTTAGGAATTAAAATTGGTATTTTTAAATCAATTATTTATCTTTATAAATATATAATTTTTTATTTGAAAAAGGGTTTCATAAACATAATTATTTAATAATGATAATTTCTGAAAAATCTATATTTTCACTATTCATAAAAATAATAATAATTTTTTAAAAATCCTAAAATATAATATTAAGATAATATATATATACTAAATCAAAAAATGAAGTTAATTTGGTCAAATTTAATTCTTAAATGTATTATAAATCAAGGAATTGAAAATGTAGTTATTGTTATATATTCTCACTAGTTTAATAGTTATAATGTTCATATTTAATATTTTTTAAAAGTATCACAGTATTAATTTTTGTTCAATATTTTATGTAACACTAGATAATAAACACTATATTAATCAGGGGGAGATATTCATAAAAATATCAGGTCATTACATTCTTCCCCCTAGTAAATCTTTCCCATGAAATTTCACTTCATACACTAAGGTGAAAACAAATGAGGGTACTTGTGATTCATTTCCTCTTTAGGTTCCTACATTTCCTCTTCATACATATGGTTTCTCCAAAGTACTTTGACAAGGTTAGTTATCTTATTTCATATACATTTGACTCCACAATCAATGATTTCCACCATCAACTCCTTATAAGAGATATCTCTCTCTAGTTGTACCACTTATGAATTTAGTTCATGTATGGTATCTTGTATATTATTTCTCAAGAGGG
Source organism: Viscum album (assembly GCA_963277665.1). Taxonomy (NCBI): domain Eukaryota; kingdom Viridiplantae; phylum Streptophyta; class Magnoliopsida; order Santalales; family Viscaceae; genus Viscum; species Viscum album. The sequence goes on from OY728152.1 coordinate 846,310,926, forward strand.
ATATGTGAAACACATCAAAAAATTTGGAAATTGTTTATGGGAATTATAGTTAAGGTTCCATCATTGTAATATGATTAAGACTATCATAAGTTTAAATATATCTTGGAATTGGCATCCCCTTCTTCTAAAATCTCATAACCCTATTCCACAAAGATATATGGAGGGACACTTTATGTACATCCTCAAATTTCAGGCCTCTCCAATAGTTATCATCATAACTCTTCTATCAAATACGTGATAATTTGATGTGTTTTTGAATGCTCTTGAAATTTTCTACCATTTCTTTATCCATCTCGGGTCCTAGAAACTTTTTTCCTCCAACTTCATATCAACACACATATAACATCCCCAAACCCATGCTCCCGAATCCAATTATAAAAATATAATCCTTACATTTATAGATTGATACTGATTAATGTGACCCAAATTCAACCATACAAAACTTACATCATCAAAAGTAAATATTAGATCAATTACATACCCAAATACCTTTGAGGTTTCGAGTTTTAAAGAATTAGGAAATACATCTACATAATAAATTATCCTTTCTTATTCCAAATTAAGTATTCATCATATCCCATAAAATTCTTCACAAATAAATCTTTTGTAGAAATAATTCATTTAACATCATTATTCATAACCGGGGTAAATTGAAAATATAATAAAGGTGATATCAAACATTCAGTAATGGTAAAAAAATCACTAATAATTGAATTTCATCATTGATCATAAGATGATCATAAGGGTTTGATGACATAATCATAGAACATGAGCACAACATCATAGAATTCATACCCATAAAAACCTAGATAATTATACATGTGAATAACATAATCCTTTAAAAAAGTAATATTTATAATAATCAACAACCATGAACCATATGATTTCAATATTTATCAAAGTTTCCTTTAAAAAATCATATCAATCCTAAAGAAATCATGTTGTTATCTTGGAAAACCATTACCATATCACTCTTATAGTAAATATTATAATTATAATAACCTACGTGATAAATTCCAACAATCTATTAGGATAAAATTATAACTGATTAACTCTATATATTTACCCAATTCATTGGAGATTGATAATGAATCCACCCTTCCTAGGTTTATAACATAATTTCTCTTCCTTGGTATATAATGTAACCACCCTTCCTTGGTTTATAACATAACCACCCATCATTGGTTTATAATTGAACCATATGTCATCATAAATAATTTCTATGAACCATAGTAAGAATAAAGTACATAGATATTTAATTTCACTATAAAACTCCTATAAAAAATCATTATTACTTTTATAACTCAATTAACTCATAGAAAACAATGGTTTCCATGAAAATCTCTTCGAAACAATCATAATCTTTCCATAGAAAGAATAGATACAATATCATGAAAATATATCCAAAATGTATTATAAACAAAATCAAGGGTTTTTGTCCTTGATGAACTGAAATTACATTAAAATATAATTAAAAAAATTCTTGAGTAAAACAATATTTCCACTTGTAAATTCAATTTTAAGAACCAAAAAATCACAAAATATTGTGAAAATATTTTTATTTGAAAAAAAACTTTGAAAATTGTGAAAAAAATCATCAAAAACATGTTTATGTAAGTAGGAAAATCCATTCATGTCATAAACATTAAAAATAAACATTATTTTCAAACATATCATAAGGAGATTCAAAAGTGACCCATGAAGAAAATGTTAAGAAATTTCATTTTAAAACCTTTTAAAAGAATTTAAAATATGGCCCAATCATTTTATCAAATATCTCAAAGCCTTATTCAAGAAATTGTTTTGAACTAGTTACATCAATGAAAGAAATAATATTAATGTGGCTTATAAAGAATGTGTCAATCCCATTGAAATGGGAGAATTGGGTATTAAAGATCTAAGAATATTCAATTAATCAATCATAAAAAAATTCACTAGGAATCTTCTTACATACAATGATAGATCCATATAGTTCCTTTAAAATAGATTCACAGTAAGAATGTTGAATGGATACTCTATGTATTTACCATCATCTTTTAGTCCCATCGTCAAATGTTCATATCATTATTTAATGAATTTCTCCAAGTGGATGGTATGCATATGGTCTAACCTTAATATATGGACCACACCATAGTTATCCAAGACAATTAATGAGGATTTTATCATCCCTATTTCCATAAATCACTCTCACATTGCATAATTACATAAAAATTATGCTTTATAGAGCCTAGTTTCTTCTCATGTCATCTTGGTGGTCTAGAGGTACCACTATATTTATAGGGATACACTCATTTGGAAACCAAGCTTCATTGGCCAGTTCACTGATAGAGAATACTAATGCAACAAATGTGAAGACTCTATCATGGTACCCATGTGGTAGTTGAATTTCAGGAGACCCTTAATTCGATCTTCATTCACTCTATTACTATTAAGTAATTAGTTGTGTTAGCTGCTAATACATATCCTACAACAGCGATTAGGATTGTGGATTTATCCTACTTGTTATCTTTGTCTAAACTTTGAGGAAATTCTTAGTCACATTTTGGGAACTTATAGTTTCTCATGCAGAATAAGGGAAAATATACAAGAAGTGATTAGAAACTAGTTATGGCTAGAAATAATTGAAACCATGATGAACTCCATCATTGAAGCTGGTTATAGTGATTAGATTCAGAAAATTATGATTATAGTGGAAGTAATTATCATTTCCTACATCTGGAGAGCATGAAATGGAATTGACTTTGAAAATCACACCCCCTCTATGAATGTGGGGATCACATCCATTTATAGGGGCTTTTAGCTGCCTCTAAGGTTCAAATGGGTTATATGAAAAATTATTTTTTTGATCTTGTTATATTTAAAACATTTGGTTCCACTGGTAGGGTCAAGAAACCATTAGTGAGGAAGTCCATTAGATGGATTCCATTGATATCATTATGGTGTAAATTGAATGTGGATGGGGAAGCTTTAGGTGCACCTGGATCCTCAGGTTGTGGTGGTGTTTTCTGCACCCATCGAGGCTTCATTAAGGGTTGATTATATCATTTCCTTGGGAATGGTTATACCATTGAAGGTGAATTATGGGCCATGATTAAGGTTATCAAACATTCTTCTCATCATGGATGGAGATACCTCTGGTTGGAATCAGAATCAATTGTGGTTGTAAATATTTTGATCACCCGGTCCAAAAACGTTTTGTGGATATTGATATTATCCTAGATAAAATTGCCATCATCTTATTGAACATATAAATCTGGAGGTTAGAATTAGATAGGCCAACCATGTTTTGGATTCCTTTTCAAATAGAGAAATTTTCTAGGAAATCTCTAGATGGTCCTTTGTTATTCTGGACTTATTTTCACATCTTATTGATTAGGATGTGCATGGTGATTTGAAAACTCTCCTTTCAAAACCCCTTGTGATATTACTTTCTCTATTTTTTTTAAAATATTGGGACGGGTTCTCCTAACTTATTATCCTTTTCTTTTAATTCCATAATTATAACGATACATGAAATTTAGTGATGGGAAACACAACCCATCACTTCATGGAAGTGATATTCCACACATATGCACACACAATATTTTCATTCCCTATTTGATGGAAAAGGAGATGAAAAGGGGTTAAGACATAGTCATAGTAACATATCAGTATAGGTGAGATGTTGACTTTATTATATCAACATGTTTTAATAATATTTAAAGGATTTTGAAGAAGAAGTAAAATGAAAATGCATAATTAATAGTTATACCTCTTCTTTAGAAACCTGACTTTGGATTACACCTTATGCCTTATAGGTCAGTCTTTTGATGAGAACAAATCCTCTAGGTAGTGGATATGAATGTTGGGGAGATACATGGTTAGGCATTGGATGATCTATAGCGCTCAGAAGGTCTGAGGGAGATAGGAGTTAAGGTTCCCTATAATTACTGAGAGGAGGGGAACTCTTGTAATTATTCAAAACATTAAAATATTATAAAGTCACATTCATATAAAAGTGGTTCCAAATTGGATTAATTTAGAATATAAGATTATATAGGATTTATATAAACTCATCCATGAAAATTTATACATGTTTTGGAAAATTTTTAATCTTATCTCCTAGTTAAACCACTTTAAACTCATTTTAACCTTAATCATGATAACTTAACTTGTTACCATGATAACATAATTATAAAACAAAAAATAAAATGGGACTTATTAAAAAGTGAGTAAATTATAATTCCAAATTTTTAATCCATTTCATGAAACTAAAATTCTATAGGTGTTAGAAATTACTTTTAATATAAGAACATAAAATTCATGAAAAACATTTTCATGAAAAATAGATGATTTAAGTGTAAAAATAATTTTACCTTGAAATCAAGTAATAAATCAGTTTCAATGAATTTTTTTGTATAAATAATAAAAATTAAGGTATTTAGACTTTTGGATAAATACAAAATTAAATGGAATATTTTAACTATTCCATTAAATGTAATAACCCAAAAATAGTATTAAATTTAAATAAAATATAACTTATTTCTAAAAATTCAATCTTGTGTTCCAAGTATTGTGTACCATGTTTTTGGATAAGATGAAATTTTTTATGGAACATGAATTTTTAGTTTCTTGGATGGTATATTTTATAAACTGAGCTTTAGAATAAAATTACAAGAGTTTGAAAACTTAAATGCATTTATTTTAGACTTGGATTATGGCCCAAGATTTATCTCGAGTGTTTCATTGATTTTTGGGAGGTATAAACCCCAAAACCACAAATTTTGGGACTGCTGACGTTGGTGTAAGATGTTTTTAAAACATTGTGTCCACCATGAGAAACTGTGTGGCTAATCTAGTGGACAGGGAGGAGTCGCATGATTTTCTCTAACCATGAAAGATGGTCCACACATACATGTACCAAATTGAATGGTTTTAATGGAGGTTAAATGCCCAGTTTTCACAAGGTTTCTCAAACGGTGCACATGATCCAAGAGAGGCTTCTTCATGGGCGGTGGCTTAAGCATGGCTGTCTTGCAGTTTTGCCAAATTTTAAACCAAACTGTGTACCTCATTTAAAGGGGTAATATTATCCTTTCACCGCTAAAAAATTATTTTTTCTCCTCTTCTTATCCTCTTACCCACATGAAACATCTCTCATGGAGCTCTCCTTTTCCTCCTCTAGGTATGAGGATCTCTCCCTCATCTAGTAAACATTTAAAAATTCATTCATCACGTTGGGAGTGTATCGATGAGTGTTAAACCCCTCATAAATCTTTTATTTATTTATCTTCTCACCACATTTACTGTTTTGGTGTGAGATACTTCACCCTATTATTAGGTCATTTGTCTATTTTGTTGATATCTCTCGAACCAAATAGATTCAGGCCTAGATATTAGATGCGTGTACCATCCTTATTATAAGGTAGGTAGTTTATAGTTTTTCCCTTAATGTTTTGTTGGTTTATAAATTAAATTGATGCGCTTTGCACCAGAATTTCCATTTAATTACCCCTCATTATGAAAATATATATATATAACTCAATGCCTTAATTATAGTATCTCTTATATATTTAATTTGAATCATTAATGGTCATGGAAATCTATTTTTAACCACCCTTATGGGTGTATAACTTGAATGACTTTAATTAAATAATATTTTTCTAATAAAATATTTTTTTGAGGTGTGTTTCCTTAAAAATGTAACACCTGCTTAATTTGAATGAAAAATTGTGTATCCCTTCACTATATTAAATCCCAGTGACTGAACCACCACCTTAGGGGTTGGGACCTTTTCTTATTAAATGAATTTGATGATTTATGTGTGGTATTATTATTACCCTTGACTATTTAATAACTCTTTAATATATGGTGTTATCTACCTTGGGTTGTCCACCTAGCCTTATTACATTAATTAAATGCTTGGTTTTCCATAATAATAGAAAGAACTTCTTAATGAATTAAATGAAATCTTTATGGTCAAATCCCTCTTTTAGTGTCTTTGAATTGTGACAAATTTCATTCTCAACAGATGGACTCTTATTTTATTATGATTGAATGATGAAGGGGATTGGTCTTATCCTTAAATATTTATGACATGTATTGGGGGATTCTCATGCACATAAACCCCCTTGTATAATAGTGTTATGATATAGCATGTTTACTAACATTTCCACCATGAAATTGAATATAAAAACATGAATGAATTATGAACACCTTGAGAGATACTCGGGTTCCTCTTTAAGGAACTCCTTGGATGGTCTTATAGGTAGTTGAGATAGTATTGTGTCTTGATAAATACTTAGGTTTCCTTTTTGGAATGACATGTATGGTCCCAAAGGTTACTTGTTATAAAGCTTGTCAAGAGAAATATATTGTATTCCTTGAATGGGATCACCGTGAAGATTTCTCTACCTCCTTATGAGTGATTCTGGTTCCTGAGGGGAGACACGATGGATGGAATCAGTGGATGGATGGTTATAATAGGCCACGAGTGATACTCGGTCCCCTATGTGTGATATCCGGGATAGACTCATAGGTTTGTTCTTGTCTTCACGCCATGCCAAGAGTGATACTTGGGATTCCATTTATGGATTGAATTGGATGCAATCTTATGGAATTTGACATTTATAGTTCCCTTGGAGTGATACATGGTATTCCTCTTCAATTTTCAATGGATGATATTAGGGTTCCTCATAATAAATTTGAATGATGACTTTTATATTAAAGATAAGGAATACATAGTAGTTATATAAGGATGTTCCTGCCAAACCAAATCACATTCTTGGGTATGGTCCATATTTTGATACCTTATTTATGATGAACCATTTATGCACATCATCATATCTTCACATATTAATATTGGTCCAGGGACATCTGACTTAGTCCAAAGTAGGTAATGTCGGTCGGGTACCCATAAGGAACCCATACCGATGTGTTTTATTTATTTATTGCTTTCCATTTATTATGTACCTTTACACTACTATATTATTTATTCAAAGAATAGATAATGATTTAGAAACCATTGGTGGTGGCCTATTGAGTATATATCACACCCTTTATAGGACTTCATTGCACTAAGGTACCTTATAAGATCTCATGTCTACAAGTCCATGGTTTATTTCTTATGTTGTTCATTTCACTATAGAGTTAGGAAAATAGGATTGAGATGATACTCAAGATGATCATGGAGTTAGCCTATGGGATTTTATTCATTTTTACACACTGTGCTATATTGTGTTGTACTACCTATTATATTTTATTGCTTTAGATTATGTATAATTATGTGGACATGCATGCATGGATGTATTTGGAATTGGCCATGTTTATCCAGTTGTTATATTTATCTTCCAATGTTTTTTATTTTATCTATAATGTTTTCATTTCCTGTTAATTAATATCATATTACCGTTATGATACTATGATTATGAATGTATAGTATCAACATAATACCATCATTAGAACACAAATTCTAGTCAGTATCCTTTGGCGTATGGTGATGCATACTTGAGGCCACGTGGGGACTCGTCCGGCTATTGGTTTCATAGTCAGTCAGGTCGAGACGTTACAAGAAGATTCAAAATAATTTTTTAAAATACATTATATGAATCATTAAACATATATTTTTTAGAAACAAACTCATCCAATAAGATATAATCATGTTTTATATATATTTTAATGCTTTACCCATTGGTTTTAACCTAGTTTTATCACTTTTACCCTTACATTGGTGACAAATATTTACCATGGTTATTATTCGTAAAGAACAAAAATTAAGTTAACCATATTACCTGATATTAATTAAAATAATTAAAAATATGGAATCAATTTTAACAAATTAAATTTATAAAATTTTTATAATTTAATTTAAAATTAAATCTGTAAAATGCAATTAAAACCATTTTTTTTTTGAAAAATGAATTTTTAAGCATAAAACTGAATTTATTCTTATTCCATGCATATAAAAAACCATAAAATGAATGTAAAATAATTTTATTGAATATATAATATATAAATTTCATTAAAATTGTTAATTAATAGTGATTTAATTAATTAATTAATTTAGATAAAAACACATTACACACATAAAAATAGTTTTTTAGAAAAATGTGCTTTTAAGTCCAAAAATGAACTTATACCAAACCCATGTATAATGATAATTCCTATGTAATTAATTAGATTATATATAATTAAATTATAATTTCAGACCTTTATGATTAAATTTTAATCATAATTATAATTTTAAATGGAAATAAATGATAGTTTTACAAAAAATGATATTTTTCAATATTTACTGAAAAATAAATATTTTCATAAAAATATTTAAATTTTTGACAAAAATAATTTTGATATGATAATTTCAAAAATATTATTTTTTTCAAATAAAATTTATAAAATTTTCAGAAATTAATTGCAATATCTGCTAAAAAAATCAATAAAAACCATTTTTTGAAGGAAATTTATTTTTGGAAATTTATATATATTTCATAATTTTGTTTCCATATTTATGCCCAACAATTCAATGGTTAGGTTATAAATGTAACATTTAGATAATAATATATCATGGTTTATTTAAGCTCTATGGTGTGTGTTGTAAACGCTATCAAACACATTATTCTTTTAAAACATCATGGTATTTCATTATACCTTCCCCATTTAATAATTTTCATCCTTGAAATTTTAAATTTATCTTGGTAATCAGGGGTTTGACTTTTGAAAATATCTTTTTAAAACCCACATCATAAAAAGTGTTAATAAAAAATCCTCTTGAAAAGAGGGAACGGGAAATACAATTTTCATATTTAATAGCACATAATTAGTATTTAAAATTGGAGAAAATTAGTGGTAATTGAAAATATGGACATGGAGTAAAAAATTAATATCTAAATAATGATGGATAATGACATAAAATAGTGATCACAAAAAAGTGAATCATCATGATAAATTCAATAACCACACAACCAAAAATAAATGATGTATGAAAAAGACCATCGATTCATTAGAAATGAAGGTAATTGGATACCATTTCAGTTTCAAGATCATTCCCTAGATTTGAGGTATTCATTTTCCATATAGACCAAGAACATAAGAAAATATACTTACTTGACAAGTATAATTTCATCCTTTAATCTACTTCCACTATAATATTATATTTTTCTACAAATGATGAGTATTTTGGGTGATGTTTTTTTCATGCCTGAGGCACTAAAATAAACATATAATGGATCACATAATCCAAAAAAAAGATAACATATTATTCCTCTTATCTTTAGATATTATTTAAAATAGAAATGGTTATCAGAAGGTAAGATAACATCCAAAATGTATAAACCTTAATATGAATAAATAATACATTAATCTCCAAAATTCAATAATTACACCAAAGGTTCAACATAGATCATCCCATAAATAAATAACCCTATATCCCAATTATCCTCAATAACCACAACATTAAATAATTTCTTAACCTCAAAGGTTCTCTAATAACTTTTAGCTTACATCCCTAAAAATGTAATAGTATTCTTTCAAAACAATCCTTCACATTATACCTAAGGGTTACATATACCTCAAACCAATAAAACATATACCAAAATATCATTAATCACCTCTAAATCCCATCATTTAAATCCTAAATAGGGGTTGTGTAATCCTTTTAACTTATGATCAAACTTAAAATTATAAACCCACGATTGTATCCATAACTATTAAGATAAAATCACATGAAAATATAATAATCTCCAATGTTATATAAAAATTTCACTATAATACCAACTATAATATCCCCAAACCCACACACCCAGATCTGATGTTAAAAACATAATCATAACATTTCTGGTTTGATACCAATAAACATGACCCAATTCCAACCATGAAAAACATAAAACATCAAAATGAAATATCATATCACTTATATTCCTAAGGACCTTTTAGGTTTATAGTTTTTGAGAATTAGCACAAACTATTAAATAATAATACCAATGTATTTAAGTTAGTATACTTCTCAATATACATATCCTTTCTTATTCCCCATTAAGTCTTCAATGTCTCCCATAAAATTATTCACACATGAATCCATTCTAGACATAATTCATTTAATATCAATCTCCAAAACCTAAGGAAATGGAAAACATGATAAGGGTAAGCCCAAACACTTCTTATGGATAAACATAAGAAATAAAAATTGAATTTCATTAGTAAGAATGAGATGAGTATAAGGATATGATGACATAATCATAGTGAATGATCATAAAATTCACCATAAAAAACAATATTGATAACATGTGACATTCTATAAAGATTTAATAAAGGAAAGTGTCATAATAATCAACAATCATGATCTATGCGATATCAATATTGATCAAAGGTGCCTTTAAAACTCAAATGAATCATAAATGAAAAATTTTGGTATCTTGGAACATAATTATCATATCACTCTTACAATAACTCATAAAAGTGGAATAACCTACCCAGTAAATTCCAATAATCTCTTAGGATAAACCTATAACCAGTTAATTTCATCCCTTTACCCAACTCAATGAAGGGATATAAAAAACCCACCCATCCTTGATTTAAAACATAATGACCCATATTTAGGTTATAATGGAATCACTTATCCTTAGTTTATAACAGAACCACCCATCATCATAAACAATTTATAATAGACATAATATGAATAAATTATATAGATCTTTCATTTAATCATAAAACTCATATAAAAAACCTTTATTCCTTCCATAACTTGATTAAACTATAGAAGAAATGGGTTCTATGAAAATCAATTTGAAATAATCATAATCCATGTAGAAAAATGGATAAATAAGGTATCATTAAAACATATCTCTAGTTTAACATAAATTAAATCAATGTAACACCCCAACCCTAGAATCCCAGAGTTGGTGAATTATCTTAATACATTAGAATGATTATAAAGAACCAAATCCTGAAGAACCGATGAGTTTATAAGTCATAGAAAATATATTATGTACTTTTACTTTATATTATAATTCAAAAAAAAAATATTCAACATAGATAATTATTTTATAACTCCATTATTATCGTATATTAACCCTATATATCAATCATAAAACACTTCTTGTAATCCTAGGAAAATAAAGCATAATAAAGGGGTGAGTTCAGATTCTCAGTAAGGGTAAAAAATATAGAAAAAGCTATCATAAATAAGCATAAAAATTTAAGGCAAGGTACAAAACTGAAAAAAACCTTTTAAACATAATCTTCAGCATAATATGAAAAAATAAATCAAATAATTATATTTAAACATTCACATATATATTCTACTAGTCGAATAATCACATGTAATATCAATAACTAGTCTCATAATGTGGTAATGCATAATGTAGGACATCATAACCATACATTCAAGGCCTTGTTCCAAGACCATACATAAATGGGTAAAAACCCTAACTAGATTGTCTCATGAGACCTACCGATGCATCGAGGGGCTATAGTAGGCCATGCCCGTCACTTGCTAAGTCCAATGCATTCCTCATATGAAAAGGGTGGAACATAACAAAACATTCATATTAAAACTAGCATACGAAATGTTAATATTGTAACAATAATCCTTGAATGGTATCAAAATCACACATCCACAGTGAAACATATCATAAAACCATTAATATAATATGGAAGATTGTATCATAATAAATCAACCGTAATTAAGAATAAAATCTAACAAAGAATATGGACATAGATGAAAGTAATCTAGAAAATCATTAAAACTCTGAGAGAAATATCCCTTTTTTACTTTGAAATAATTTAATAGCCACTCAATTATAAAAGAAAACATTTATTTTTAAAATAACCTTGTATGATAGTAAGGGATTCTTCAAAATGTTAAGGTGTCAAAATGGCAGAAAATAGCCGCTCACACAGTATAAGTTAAAATACATTATTTCCTTATTTTTTTGAAAAGGTCATAATGTAACTCATTTGGAAAATAATGGAAATATTACTTTAAAAATGTTTTATAAACATTAAAACATTGGTAAAAATGACTTTAAACAATTGTATATAACAGTTTAAGAAACATGGACATGGATGAAAAATATGTCCTAGTAGATACTTATGTATAAACAACCTCGGATATTAATAAAATTGTAAAATTAAAACTTACATAAACATTAAAAATATTCATTTTGAAAAAAAATTGAATGAAATTTAAAATATACAAAACATTTTCTTTATAATCCTTTATATAATTAAATATGTATGATAATATCAAGAATATTGAAATAGAGAAAGGATTAATTCTTTAAACATTCAAAGCGTCTCATACCACATTGAATATTTAAAGAATAATTCCAATATCTTAAAATGAATCTTTAAATACCATAACTATAAATTTATTCTTGATAAAAAATATAATAGGGAAATTACATACACCACGCATAAGAAATCAGTGGTGAACATGGCTTATATCTCATGAAAATTAAAAGTGAGATGGAATTCCCTTACCTTAGGTCTAATACTCTCTATACGTATCTAAAATTATTGTATAATTATTTTAAACATATTATTAACTTATACCAGAGTCATAATAATATTTATGATAGCATATATCATTTATTTATGACTTTATATTACCCATTTATTAATAATTCCAATTTAAAGCAACGTTTTGGGTAATAATCGTTTTGTTTATCATACAGGGTTTGACTTTTTATTATTGATCGTATCACTTAGATCATGATTTAATTGATTATATAATATAAAAAATGATTTATATATCATATATATTCATTATATAAAATATATGGAATGGAATACACCGTTCATGGAGACGGTAGGTCGTACGTATGCATGAACACTGTTTTCGTTTTCTTATCGTATTGAATGAAAGAAAGTAAATGAAATATATATATATATACATATATATATACATATACATATACATATATTATTAAAATAGAATTAGTTTGTCATATATTTCATAATTATTCATTATATATATTTTTATAATCATTATTGAATAGTTAACATGGAGAATGAATCTCAACGCGTTGTTGATACGGTAGGTCATACGTACGCACGAGCGGTGGTATCATTTGGTTAATAGTTAAATGGTATGGAATTGGATGGTATATCAATTATATAGAATAATTATAATTTAATATTGATTATTTATATCTATTGTATTCATCATTATTCCCATTTAAATAAATTATTGATGAAAAACAAATTACACCGCAGCGTGGATACGGTAAGTCATGCGTACACACACATGGTGTCATTGTTATTAGTAGGATGGATAAAAATAAGAATATTGTTTTCATATAATAATAATATATAATAACATATATTATACTAGATTTATTAATTTATTTGTAAGACAACATAGTAAGAGTATGTATGATAATAAAAGAGCTTTGAAAGAGTTGATAAAACAATTACCCCTTCTTTGGGTATCTCCTTTTGATTTGCATAAAAGGACTCATTAGGCTGGATTTATGACCAAAGTATGGCCTTTAGAATGATGTGATGGAATTTGGTAGGTGAAATGGTCAGTTTTTGTCCAAAAAAATGGATTTATTGGAGTGAATAAAAAATAACGACAGGTTATCTATTATAAGACAGGGGAGGGGTATTTTAGGAAACTCCAAAACTATAAATTTTTTATAAATTTATATTCGATTCCAAATAGCTAAAAAGTGAGTTATTTCGAAGATAAGATGAGTATGGGTATAATTACTCCCAAAAAATTAATTTTAGTCATGTTTTTATTTTATTTTAAACCTTATCATTTTCATTTATCTGAAATTAATCTATTTAATTTTTATTATAGTAATAGTATTCTAAATGTTAAAAAGTTAAAATTTTTTACTTACGTGGTTTTAATTATTAATAAATGTATTATTTATGAACTTTTATACCTTATAATTATCACTTTTTAGCTTTAAATCATTTTTATGATTTTTAAATAATTTAATGAAATTTTATTTTTATATAATATCAATAGTTCCAATTTTAACACTATTTTTTAATTTGAATTTAAATAAAATCAAAACAGAAAGATAACATCGAAAAAAACATGTGATATACTTCCAAAATTAAATATTCAACTAGAAAATTTTATAATAACCTTAATTAATATAAATTATATTTCTTTTAATATTTTTAAAACCATTTATTGGATATTTATATTAGTAAAATAATTTCTCCATCACTATTGTATCATCATTAATTGTAATTATTTAATATTATAAAATTATAAATAAATTTTTATGATATATGTAATTATTTTATATTTCCATATACTATTTATAATCGATTTTATCTCATGTTTATTGAAAAAGTTTAATTAATATACTTATATAAAATGAGAGTGTGATATTTTGTCACATTCATTGATTTTTATAGTATCTATGTAATTTTCATGGAATAATGTCCATTAAAGGATTATATTTTAGAAATTAGGTTATAAGGGTCAAATTTTTCATCTAATAATATTTTTATAGGTGTTATATTAATTTTATAATATTATTTTAACATTAATTACCTGATTTACCCTTAACTACGGTAAACAAAAGTTAAAAAAGTTACTATTACTAATTTAAAAAAATAAAATAAACCTATTTACATAATTTGGATCCACTAATTAAAAATATGGAATCCATTTTTCAAAATTAAAAATATATATGTTTTAGAAACTAAATTAAAATTTCATTGAGGGAATGATAAAATGGATTTTTATAAGTAAAACCCCTCAAAAGATTGACATATGTTTATATCCATTTTTAATGTGAAAATAATTCCAATGAAATAAATTATATTAAATTATATAATTATATTCTAATTATACTTTAAAACAAATAAAATTTAAAATTTAAAACTATAAATTATTTTGATGATTTTTTTTGTCTTCAATTAAAATTTAGTATTTTTCGCTATTCATAAAAACATGAAACTTATCGGAAAAATACCAAAAATTGAACCAAAGTAACTTTTGGTATTATGATTTCAAAGAAGATGTTTATTTTTTCAAATTGAATATAAAAAATTTTCAAAACTATATTTAAAATGGGTGTCCCATCAAATGGTGGCAAAACTGCATTTTTAAAAAAAATACTTCTCTTATCTGAAAAACTAAATTTGTTCTTATATCATGTTTAGAAAACACATAAGATCAATATTAAGATTATAAGAAATATATAAAATTCAAAATGTGGTTAATATTATTCATAACTACTAATTTAATTTCTAGGATATATGTTATATTAAATAATAATATTTAATTAATATATTATTGTTTAGTATAACAAGGCATTATGTGTAACACAAACCGACTCATTATTGTGTGTAACATAAGCTTAACATTGTGTTGAATAAAAATCAAGAAAGAAAAAAATTAAATTTTTTTAGAAATGAAAATGTTGTAAATTCTCGGGGTGTTACATTCTCCTCTCTATTAATAAATATTGTGCTCGCAATTTAAGCTGAGGATCAAAACTAAGTGTTTGAAATTTCATTTTTTTTGTTGTAATACCACATCAAAAAAAGATTTATGTGACATCCGCTTTAAAATAAATAAAACAAAGTATGAAGGTCCCTGAAGATAACACATACCATGGTTCCATGTAGTAAAACATGGACATGAAAGAAAAACATAACCATCAAGTTCAGATGGAGAGTGATATAGAACATAGTTAGAAGAAAGTTATCAATAAAAAAATTATAAATTTTAAATGATTTAAGGGGATATTTGATTCATTATAAATGTACTAGGATATAATTTTTGGTATCAATATACTTTCCCTAGAGTTGAATAATGTTTTACTATTCATTTAAGCACTTAATTAATTTCTTTCCTTGTAATAAACATAATATCTTTCTTCGGTTTTTCTTCGATCTATTTTTAATTCATCCCTTACACCTACAAATGAATTTTCAAAATGAATTGTCCACACCTAAAGAAATTTTAATAAATCATAAGGCCCACAAGTACCCAATAAATCATAATTTAACCTCAAACAATAATATCCAATGTTCAAATTACTCCATTACAACCTTAAGATTTATACAAAATACTTCTATCCAAATTAAAAATCTAAAAAGGTCTCTAAATGTCCAAAATCAATCATAACATCAGATTCCCAAAACAATGAAATGTAACTCTTATTGAAACATACCAAATATTTTATCACCTTAAAAAGATTAATGAAAATGTTCATGCCTAAAAATCATTAAATAATAAGTAATATGGTACACTCCTTATATATCACATGATTCTAATAACCAGAATATAATAACATAATTCTTGAATAAAAAAAACAAATACATTAGTTATTCCACTTTGACTGTAGTAAAAGTATAAGATAGACCTTGATCCATTTGTTTCTTTTGAGCTATATTTCGTTGAAACTTTGTATAATTATTTTCATAATGTCCCATATCATTAAAATTATAGCATTTCACATTTATAGATTATTTATTTCCTTTAAAATCATGAGCATGTTGACCTTTCTCTCAACACTTGTAACAAACTCACAGTCCTTTTAGGAAAGTACCAAGGTATTTTTTCCCACAATTTTCACATATGGGAAAATCATTTTTTCCCTTTTTCTATTTATTTGTCTCATTCTCCATTATTCCCTTCTTTTCATTATTATCCTTAAAGTCATAAGACTTAGAGAATTATTTCTCCGTCTTGATAGCACAAGATACTATATCTTCATAAGATGAGAATGTTTGGGACACCAAAGCCTTTCAGATAAATGGTTTTAACCCATCAAAGAAAATATCAATCTTACTCCTTGTGTTATATATGTAGTTTTATCATGCCTTTCTATCCTTGTGAAATAATCCTCATAATTTGCAACATTCTCATCCTCCTTTTTCCTTAGAATTATAAATTTCCATTCTATATGAGCTCGTTGTTCACAAGGAATGTATCTTTCTAAGAAAAGTTCTTTAAACTCCATCCATTCCATATATTATACTTCTTCATCCTCATTTGTGTTTTGAATTAATGAAAACCATTGATACACTTATCTAGAGAGATGATAAAATGTTGTGATAACTTATTCCCTTATGTTACTCCCCATTGAAAGAAATATTTTCTATAAGAATCTTATCCATTACTCAGTTACAAATGGATTTGTAGTCTCATTAAATGTTGGAAGTTGTTGTCTCATGATGCGGTCTAACATTATTCCTTAACATTATGGATCAAGGTGCTTTATATAGGTAAGGTAACTATTCATTACTGGAGTCATCTCTCATAGTATGGTTATAAGTTTTTCATCACCAGTTGCAGCTCTTTCTCTAACATCATTATCTTGCATATGAGGAAAATACCAACATGGATTATGTGTGTTGATACGATTTCTATTTATTCCAATAAACGCTATGTCTAAACTATGAAATACTCTAGATTAGATTATATCACAATGTATAATTCATATACTAGAAAAATTATTAACATAAATTGAAATATTTATGAATATCTAATCTCATAATAGTAAACATGTTTTCATTGGGGACATATTAACTCATAAATCCTTCATAACAGTTTGTAAAGAAAATGTGAACTGTCCTAAGTATATCCCTCGGGAGTGTCAAAATAGTTGCGCAGTAAGGCCCATTTTCATGTACTAGGTTACCATGATTCAAGCCTGGAACACCTTGTCAGATTTATTACTCATAGGTTCATTTATTCTACAACTACATCAATTTTAGTATCTAAAAAGGGATGTATTTCTAGGAATACACACATAATATCTACCTTACCAATAATCTAGGACATTCTTATATTCTTATCCTCATAGTCTGTCTTAGGTTTATGTTCCCTGATCTATGTTTTCTAAATATAGTTTACAAGGTTATTGTTAAACATCCTCTGATACCAACTTTAATGCCACAAACCCAGAATGTGGGAGTTAGTGCCTTATTTTAATACATTGTAATGATTACAAAAAATCAAATCCCAAAGGACTGATCAGTTTAGCAGTCTAGGAAAATAGATTACATACATGAAATTTACATTAGAACTCAAAACATAATATGAAACATATACAATTCTTTGATAACTCCATTATTCTTCTATCTTAACCCTACACGTCAAACATAAAACACTTCTTAGCATCATAGGAAAATAAAACATAATATATGGGTGAGATCAGATGCTCAGTAAGGGTAAAAAATATAGTATAATCTATCATAAATAAGCATAAACTTATAATTAAGGGTATGAAACTAAAACACAGTCATTTTAAACATAATCTTAAGTATAATATGGCAATAATAAATCAAATAATTCAATTTAAACATTCATATGGATATTCTACTAGTCGAATAATCACATGTAATATCAACAACCAATATCATAATGAGGAATGAATAATATCGGACATCATAACCATATCGTCAAGGCCTCATGTCAAGGCGATAAAGAAAAGGGTAAAAAATCAAAATAGTTTGTCTCATGAGACATACCGATACATCGAGGGGCTGTAGCGGGCTCCGCCCATCACATACTAAGTCCAATGCATTCTTTATATGAATAGGGTGAAATATACCATAAACATTCATATTAAAACTAGTGGTTGAAATGTTTATACTTTAACTATAAACCATGAATAGTATAAGAATAGCACATCCATATTCAAACATATCATAACACCTTCAATATAATATAGAATATTGTATTATAATAAATCAACATCTTTTAATCATAAAATCCAACAAATTATGTTGACATAGATGAAAATAATCAAAAAAATCATTAAAAATATTTCATAGAAATATCCCTTTTTACATTGAAATAATTTAAAAGCCAAAGAATTTTAAAAGAAAATATTTTTTTTGAAAACAAACTTATGAGATTGTAAGGGAAGATTCAAAATGATAAGGCATCATAACGGCGTAAATTAGTCACTATCACCATATAAGTTAAAAAACATTATTTCCTTAATTTGTCCAAAAGGTCATACAGTACATCGTTGGGAAAATTATGGAAATATTCCTTTCAAAATATTTTATAAAAAGTCAAACATGGGTAAAACTAAATTTAAAAAAATTGTCTATAATATTTTGAAATACTTTTTAATTAACATGGACATGGATGATAAAGATGTCCGAGTACATATTTACCTATAAACAGCCTCAAATAATAATGATTTTTTAAAATTAACCCTTACATAAAACTTTAAAAATATTCCCTTTGAAAACATTTTAATTAAATTTAACATAGACATAAAATTTTATTTATAATCCTTTATATATATATATAAATATGTATGATAATATCAATAATATTGAAATAGAGAAAGGATTAATTCTTCAAACATTCAAAGCGTCTCATACCACATTGAAAATTTAAATAACAATCCCAATAACATAAAATGAATATTTAAATACCATTAAGATAAATGTATTCATTATAATAAATATAATAGTTTTTGTTTATAAACCACACATAAGAAATAGGTGGTGAACATGGCTTATATCTCACGAAAATTAAAAGTGAAATGAAATTACCTTACCTTTGGATTGATACACTCCATACGTGTTTAAGACTCCTATGTGATGGTTTTTAAAATATTATTAACTTATAATAGAATAATAATAATATATATTATATTATATATGATTCATTTATGACTTTATATTTCCCCATTATTAATAATTCCAAGTTAAAGCAATGTTTCGGCTAATAATCACTTTGTTTATAGTACGTGTTTTGACTTGTTATTCTTGATTGTATAACTTAGATCATGATTTACTTACTTACATAATATAAAACATGATTTATATATCATAAATATTTAGTATATATATATAATATGGAATGGAATACACCGTTCATTGAGATGGTATTCCATACGTACGCATGAATGTTGTTTATGTTTTCTTATCGTATTGAAATGAAGGAAGAAAATGACATATATATATATATATTATTCAATTAGAATTATTATGTCATATATTTCATACTAATTCATTATATATATTTTTATAATCATTCTTGAATGGTTAACATGGAGAATGAATCTCGACGCATTGTGGAGACGGTAGGTCGTACATACACATGAGTTACATTATCATTTCTTTAATGGTTAAATGGTAAGGAATTAGAAGGTATATTAATTATACATAATCATTAAAATGTCATATTTATTATTTATATCCATTATATTCATCATTATACCCATTTAAATAAGTTAGTGATGAAAATCAATTACACCACAGTGTGGAGACGGTAGGTCGTACGTACACACACATAATGATATTGTTAATCGTAAGATAGATAAAAGGAGTAATATTGTTTTCCATAATCATAATAACATCTTATAATATATATTATACTGTGTAATTACTCTATTACGGGAAAAACATTGTAATAGGAATTATGAGAATAAAAGAACTTTGAAAGATTTGATAAAACAATTACCTCTCCTTCAAGTATCTCCTTTTGATTTGCATAAAAATACAACTTAGTTTGGATTTATACCCAATATATGGCCTCTAGGATGAAGTGAGGGATGTTTTGAGATGAAATGGTTAGGGGTTTTCCAAACTAAATTAATTTAGTGGTTTGAATAAAAGATAAAGAGAGGTTCCCATTTATAAGATAGGAGTGGGGCACTTTAGGAAACTCCAAAACTATTAATTTATTATAAATTGATTTTCAAATTCAAATAGCTCCAAAGTGATTCTTTTGTTAGATAATATGAATATGGGTCTAATTACTATCAACTAAATAATTTTGGATATGTTTTTAATATATTTTAAACCTTATCATTTTCATTTATCCTTAATTAATCTATTTAATTTTTATTGTAGTAATAATATACTAAATATTAAAAGATTATAAATATTTACTTATATGGTGTCATTTTTTTATAAATGGATAATTTATGAAATTTTAGACTTTATAATTATAACTTATTTATTTTTTAAATATTTTTATGGTTTTAAATAATTTAATAAAATGTAATTTTTATATAATATTAAGTGTCAATTTTTACACTATTCATTTATTTGACTTTAAATAAAATCCAAATATAAATCTAAACTCAAAAACACATTTAATATACTCCTAAAATGTAATATTATCCTATAAAAAAATTTACAACCAAAATTATTTCAAATTATATTTATTTTAATATTTTAAAAATCATTTATTTGATATTTATATTAATAAAATAATTTATCCATCACTATTGTATCATCATTAATGATAATTATTTAATAGATAAAAATTATAAATAAATTACGATGATGTAGGTGATTATTTTATATATACAAATACTTTTTATAATCTATGTTATATTATGTTTGACCTTATATTAAAATTAATATACTTATATAAAATGAGAGTGTGACATTTTGTCAAATTCATTGATTTTTATAATATATATGTCCTTTTCATTGAAAAGTATTCATTAAATGATTTCATTTAAAATATTATGTTATAAAAAGTCTAATTTATCATCCAATAATTTTTTTGGTGATAGGATATTTTTATAATATTATTTTTACCCTTAATAAATTGATTAACCCTTAAACACTGTAAAAAAAAGTTACTAAAGTTACTAAAGTTACTATTCAAAATGTAAAAAAAAAATTTACAAAATTTTGACCCACTGAATCTAAATATGGAATCCATTTTTAAAAATTCAAAACACATAAGTTGAAATAATCTCATTAAAATTAATCTCATTGACGGAACGAGAAAATTTGTTTTTTAGTAAAACCCTGCAAAAGATTGACGTGGGTTTATATCCAATTTAAATGTGAAAATAAGTCCAATTACCTAAATTATATTAAATTACAGATATATAATACAATTATACGTTAAAATAAATCTAATTTATAATTTAAAATTATAAATTATTTTGATGAAAAAACTTGTTTTCAGTTAAAAGTTAGTATTTTCACTATTCATCAAAACATGAAACTTATCAAAAAATAAAAAAAATTAATCCAAAGTAAATTTTGATATTACACTTTCAAAAAATAATTTTAATTTTTCAAATTTAGTACAAAAAATTTTGAAAACTATATTTAAAATGGGTGTTCCATCAAAAGACGACAAAACTGCATTCTTGAAAAAATAGTTATTTAATCTGAAAAACTGAAATTTTTCTTATATCATGTCTATAAAAAAAATAAGATTAATGTTAATATTATATAGAATATATAAAATTAATAATGTGGTTAATACTATTAATAATATCTAATTTAACATCTAAGTTATATTTTATATTAAATAAAAATATTTTATTAATATATTGTTGTTTGGTAAAACTAGGTGTCACATCTAATGTAAGCCAACTCATTATTATTTGTAGCATAATCTTAACATGGTGTTTCATAAAATAAATAAAATAAATAAATATATTTATTTATAAATGAAAATATTATAAAGTCTCAGGTTGTTACAATGTCTTTGATTGATAGAAATATCATTAAATTATCAATAAAAACATTTTTGATGAAAATTCCCTTTCAACAAGGAAAATAAATTTTTAAAACTAAAAAATAAAAAAATATTATGAAAATAATTTTCTTTGAAAATAACCTTGGAAACTTATAAAGTATTATTCAAAGAAAATAATTTTCATGTTTTCAAAAAAATCTGCATATGTCATAAACATTGAAAATAAAAATGCTTTTCAAAAATCTTGTAATTAGAGTTAAAAGTGACCCATGAAGAAAATGTTAACAAATTTCATTTAAAAAACTTTTAAAATAAGCTCAAAGATCATGTAAAATAACATTATTAAATAATTTATGTTCATTATGTAAAATTCTTGAAAACAATTAAAAAATAAAAATATGGAAGAGAAATATTTTCCCACCAAAAGAAATGAAATAAGGTCAGTTATTCATAAAATCATTTTCTAAACCATTTTGAGTGAAAAAGAGAAAAAATGGTACTTTAAAGTCATAGTATATGAAAAATTAAATTATTTTATCGCATATGGATCATATAATTTCTCAATTTAAATTCAATCATAAACAATCCTAATTAATAATGGGAATGAAACATAAATCTCTTACCACTTTGGTAACTTTTGAATCATATTCCCCTTGAAATAATAACTTCAAATGAAACAATAAATAACATAAAACTAATAATATTCATGATATAACATTTAAAATGGTATGTATATACACCTTATAAAATAATATAGGGGTATAACATAACATATGTCCCGAAAAAGACAAATTGAGATGATAAACCATTATAAAGATAATATCATTGAATTGAGAATTAATCAATGGAGAGATTATGAATAAAAAATGTAAAAAAAAGTTTAAATAAAACATAAATAAAACAAATTTAATTTCACACATAATATTAACATAATATAATCAATGAATAAATGATATAACCCAATGAAACAAATTGAGTTAAGAAACCCCTTACCACTTAGTAAGTTTTAAGTTAAATCCCCTTAGATAAAATGATTTGAATTGAAACCTAAAATACCATGAAGTATGAAGGATTCGTTATATAACATTTAATATGGTAATTATATACAATATATAAAATAAATTAGCTGCATAACATTAAAATATGCCTCAGTGAAGGGAAATCGAGAGAAAATCCCCTACCTTGAGTCTAGAATTGTTACGTATGTCCTTTAACACCTACATAATAAAATTATATTAATTATTTTATTTATTAATAAACTTTTATATTTTTAATCCATTATAATTAAATTCATTTATTTCATTTATTTTAATGACATTTTTAATCACTTAATTGGTTAAGTCTGCATCGAGTGTTTTGAGGATGTTTGGTTTATATTTGAAAAATGACTTCAGTATGTTGACCATGGTCAAATAAGTAATTATTGAATCATATAAATAATAATAAAAACGATATAATTATCATTTATATATAAAAAATATAATTTTAGAATCATCCATGAATGAATGATGTAAAAAATGAATCATACCACTTCATAGAGGTGGTATTCCACAAGTACACACAAGCAGCGTTATCATTTTTTTAACAAAAGGAATGATAAGGAAATAGAAGACATGTTATATTTACTGAATTATAATTATGTCATGGATATTATATATATACATTAAATAAATCATTATAACCAAACATGACAGTCTATGATGGAAAATGGAACACGGTGATTCATGGAGGTGGTAGTCCACATGAACGCATAAACTATGTTTAAATTCCCCATTTGATGTAAAATGAGTCTAAAAAGGGTTGTATCATAGTCATAATAACATATAAGTATATATTATATACTTATGTTATTATATAATCAAGGTTTAGGAATACTTTAAGGAGTTTGAATAATGAGTAAAACTAAAATGCACAATTAAGAGTTATACCACTCTAGAAAACCACATTTGGCTTACACCTTAAGACATCTAGGATGGTATTTTGATAAGGAAAGATCCCATAGGTTATGGATAAGAATCCCAGGGAGAGACATGGTCAGGGATTTTCCAAAGTAGAGTGATAAAAATGTGTGGGTAAGTGAGGATAGAAGGTTCTATTTTATAAGTGAGGGGAGGGGCACTCTGGTAATTTTTCAAAAACTTTAAAATATTATAAAGTCACATTCATGGATTAGTGGTTCCAAATTGGCTTAACATCAAATTAAAGATGATATATGATTGAAATAAACTCAACCAAACATATTTATACAAGTATTAGATACATTTTAGGCCTTATCTCCTAGTTAAATCACAGTAAACTCATTTTAACCTTAGCCGTGATAACATAAATATTTACCATGATGACTTAATTATACGAATAAAAAAAGGTGAATTGTAAAAAAAATGTACATGCGAATTAAAAATTTTGAATCCATTTTATCAGAATAAATTTGTAATAACCCAAAATTCCATCAATGAAATTTCCCTTATAATTATTTCACATAGTATAATTCACCTAAAATCAATTATATATCACAATACAAACTTTATAAATGTAGAATGAATGAAGTAAGAGGTATTTCTAAAAGTTAAGGAACTTCTTACGATGAAATAGTAACTTTCCCTTATGAATAGAAAAATGACTGTTATGAATAGTAAATCATCCAAATGAATAGTAAACTCTCCAATGAAAGTATAAATAATATTTATTCATCTTATGAATTAAAGTATGATGTAATTATCTTATAGTATAAGTAAATGAATATTTTAAAAATTATTAATTAAATATTGGTATTTTTGTATGTCCTAAATATTTAATTACAATTTTATAACTAATAAAATAATTTAAAAGAAAATTTATTTTCATAAAATATATTCCTAAAGTGATATTTTATTGTCTTATTATTTTAAGATAATTTTATGAGACCTTGGTTATGTTTTTTGAGTGTTATAAAATTAGTTATAAATTGAAAATCTATATTTTTTGAGTAAATGATAATTTTAGTTTAAAATAAAATTTCTCATATTTAAAATATTAATTTCATAAAATTTAGTTTATTTTTTAATTCTACACATTGAAAAATGGTTTGGGTAAATTTTTGGGATTTTTCTAAAATACATGAATTTTTCGTGAGTAGTAAAATATGATAATTTACGATAAATGTTAAATACATGAATTGATGAGTAATAGGTGATTTATAGATGATTTATGCCCATAATATCAAACTATCCTTCATTATTTTAATATATTTTATGATAATTCTAAAACTGTTCATAGTCTTGAGCTAAAATAATAAACTAATGAATAAAATATTCAAAAAACACCCATCTCCTATACTATAAATACCATCCCTCACCACCCTTTATCCTCACACCTTAAAAGCATTTATCCTTGTCTAAATTCTTACCAATAATCTTTCCAATCCCCTCCCCCATGTATAGGAGCTCTTGGTCTCATAAAAATACCAAAACCAATCCCCTTAAGGAGGTTCTCCAGGAGGAGAATTCAAGAGGAAAAATTACTCTTTCTTTTCTTTTATTTTCTTTTCAATTTCTTTATTTTATTATAATTCCCTCACCTCCCCTTTACAAAGAGTCATTATAACTCTGGTATCATTTATATAATTTAATTATATTATGTTAATAGTATATCTATCATCAAACTCCTTTCTCTCTCTTTTATTTTATAAATGAAAACATCGCCCGTGATGTGTCAATTTACCTACATCAAGGATGATGCATCTTCATTTTCCATTAACAACATCAAGGATGGTCATAAAAGACATTTATGATAAAAAAATTATAATATATGTATTATAGACTATTTAAGGTTATAAACCATTATATACACAAGATGTTAATAAATAAAAAAACTTGTTTGTGATGGTCAAAAACCCGCCTGAATAATCTAAACGATTATCACTAATGACTTATCTAATGATTAATTCTCATAAAAAATAACCAAATGACATATATAACCATTTTGTATATTTTATTTTCATAAATAGCATATAATTTCAATTCTTTATAATTATACCTAGTTTACATAAACTTCCATACTCGTATACAAGTAAACCGACCATGAAAACGAAGGAAATGAACACTCCCAAACAATAAAATTGTATCTTTTAACTCATAAAAAAGACCATAAATAAAATTATTAAAATTATAATAAATCAAATAAATTTATAAAATGTTCATAATTGAATAATTAATGGATTTAATTTTATTACCCCTGACATTAAGGTCAAGTTCAGAACAATTTCGGACATAAGGTAAGGGTTTTCTTCATGAACCTCTATTTTCATATGGGTTGTGATTTCTCCCTCTTTAAACCAATTTAATTATTCATTATTTTTATATAATTATTCTAAATTATTTTTAAATATTTCAAACTCATGTATCCAGATCATTACATCTTTATTTTATGAGGAATTAAATGTTTTACAAGGTTTCCTTCTCAATTCTTCTCGATATGCAAGACCGATTAAAGGGGACTCCTAGCTTTCTTACCCATTTTCTAGTACCATACATAATATTTTTCAAGACACCATTATTTTTATAAAATAAATAATTTTGTCATTAAAATATATATTTTTTCATTTCTGGTTTAATACCAACATTTATGACAAATGAAAATTATTTTTACAAAATAACATTTCATTGAAAAGTAAAAAGGGCATTTCTATCAAAAGTCTTTAATGATTTTATTATAGTATATTAAGATATTTCAAAACCTTTTTTTGAATATTATTATTTATTAATATTTATCTATTATTATTATCATCTTCCATATTTTATTAAATGTTTTATGATTAAATTTAATGTGAATGTTCTATCTTGATACCATTCACCATATTACTCAGAACGGTTAATGATTATATTTATATATTGGGGAAATTTATTTACTTTTCATATATATATGTAGCTTGTGTATATCCCCATTCATATTAGGATTAAATTGGAATTAGTAAGCGATAGGTGGGGCTCACTATATCCCCTTCATGCATTATTAGGTCTCACGAGACAAGCTAGACTGGGTTTTTACCCATTTATGTATGGTGTCTTGGCCGAAGCCTTAATGGTATGTTTAAGATGTCTGAAATTATGTATACCCTCATTATTATATTATTAATTTAGAGCCTATGTGATTATTTGACTCTTATAATATTCATGGTTAAGTATCATTATCATGTAATTATTTTAAATGGCATTATTTATCCAACTTTTATTTATTCCATATTATGCTCAGGATTATTTTTTAATGGCATGTGTTTTTAGTTATTCACAATGACTTATTATGTTTATAGATTTTGATTTATTTTTGACCCTTACTGAGCATCTGATATCACCCCTTTTCTTATGTTTTATTTTTCCCTGATATGTGAATATTTATATTATAAATGACTTGCGGGGATAATATAGGAGTTATAGGTGCTTCCGATGGAGTTTCTTTGTTGTATTTCCTTTAAAGATGTATTGTAAAGTTCATGTATTTGATGAGGATTCTGAAACTATTAAACTGATCAGTCCTTTTTTACATTTGTCTTCTATCTATGCCAATGTATTAATATAAGGCACTGGTTCCGAGCTACTAGGGCCATGGTCTCTATAGTTGGTATCAAAGGAGATTAGTAGAATCTTTGTAAACTATAATTAGAAAACATATATTAGGGAACATATCCCTAAGATAGACTTTAAGGATAACCATATAATAACATCCTACAAATTTTGGTAAAGTAGAGGTATTGTGGATCTTCCTAGAAATACATCCTTGTCCAGATACTACAAGTGGGCATGGTTTTGGAACAGATGTACCTAGGGGTAACAACTCCGACAAGGTGTCTCAGGCATGACTTGGGGTAACCAGATACATGAAAATGGGCCTTACTGGGCACCTGGTGTGACACCCTCTACGGATATGAATAGGATAATTCAAATTTTCTTTACAAACCATTATAAAGGATTTAAAAGTAAATATGTCCTTAAATAAACCATTTTTATGAATATGATATTATCTATGCATAAATTTTAAATTTATGTAAAGTGTTTTTATAGTTATAAATTATGCATAACATAATTTTTTATGAAATTTCATAGAAATGATGCCTAGTGGAAGGAATGAAAATCGTATCAACATGCGCATCCCATGTAGGGATTTTACCCGTATGTAAGATAATGATATTGGAGCAGGAGACAAAAATGGATCTATGAAATTTATAACGATACTAGGATAGTTGACTCAGGTTATGATTAATAACCTTATCCATATGGAGCATCCTGATCCACAACGTTGAGGAGAAATGTTAGATCACTTCATTAGACAACAACCTCCATCATTTAAATGGTATATGAACCCATTTGTAGCTGAGTAGTGGATAAGTTACTTAGAGAAGATATTTCTCACTTTGGGAAGTAATAAAAGGGATATGTTTATCATGGAAATTTGTCATCTCTTAAGAGATACTGATCAATGGTGGTCGTTGATTCAAAACACGAGGATGATGAAATTGGAAATATGGAATGGAAATATTTTAATGAAATATTCAATGAAAAATATTTCCCATGTGAATAGTGAGTGGATATAGAGAGACAATTCTTGAATCTGGGGAAAAGTAAGGATGAGAACATTTATAGGTATGAAGAAAACTTTACAATGTTGTCAATGCATTTTTTGGACTACATACATAATCCAAGGACTAATATTCATCAATTCATTGATGGGTTAAAACCATTCATCTGAAGGGTTAGAGTCTCCCAAACGTTCTCATCATATGAATATATATTATCATGTTCTATCAAGAAAGAAAAATAATTCCCTATTTTTTTTTGACTTCAAAGGAAATCAAGAGAAGAAGAGGGTTTCTAAAAACTATAGAAAATTAAATAACAAAGAGGGGAATAAGAGAAGAGTTGAGTTTCTATTATATGATAATTATAGGAAGAAACACCCCAATACGTTCCTAAAGGTAATGGGAGTTTGTTACAAGTGTGGAGGAAAATTCCACAAAGCCTATGATTTCAAGGGAAATAAAGAAGATACCAATTTTCTATGCTATAATTATAAAGAGACAAGAAATTATTCAAATGATTTTCCTATGTGGCATGGAAGCTTTCCCTAGAAAAGGCCAAGGGATCAAGGAAAAGCTCATGCAATCACAACTACTGAGGTTGAAGTGCCTAAGGATGTGGTGGTGGGTACTTTAATCATTTCCTCAAACATAGAAAATGATTTATTTTATTATGTATCATCCCATTATTTTATATCTTCTAAGTTTTTCTAGAAAATTAGACATTTCCGTTTTGATTTAAAAAAGTATTTGTCAGTCAAAACTCTTAAGAGAAGTATCATTTCAAAAAAGAAGTGGTAATCAACCCAATTTATGAAACATAAACATGATTTAGTTGCTGAACATGTCATCATACTTATGATTGAATTTGATATAATCCTCATTATAGAATAGATTTTAAAATATGTTGAAAAATTCTATTGTAAAAAGAAGGAAATTATGAAAGGTAAGGAAGATGAAGAATAAATTATCTTTAGAGAAGAAACCTCATCAACTGAGTCATATTTGGATCCACCTCCAATAGCTATTATAAATTAAATTCTTGGGGAGAAAGGGAAAACTTCAAAAACATATGATGAAAGATATTTTCAAAATGAAGATATACCTTTTTGTGAAATAATATATTGATGTATTTCTAGAGGATTTACCTAGACATCCTATACATTGTGAAGTTGAGTTCTCTATTGATTTAATTCTTGGTGAAAGACCTATATCAAATACTCCTTATATAATGGCCACTATAGAATTAGTATAATTTAAGAAAAAATTAGAGTAATTTAGTAATAAAAGATTTATTTTCCCTAGTGTTTCTTCATGTATATCCCCAGTTATATTTGTCAAAAATAAAGATGGATCCATGAGGGACTCAGCCCTTATGAGTCACTCAGTTCTGCTCATCTGTTGGGCCACTGAGGTCCACTCAGCTAATGCTCATCTATCGGGCCAATGCGTTCTGCTCTGCTATCAGGCCATTGAGGTCCACTTATCGACAATTCGTCTGCTGGTCCACTAAGGTCTGCTCAGATATCGTGCCACTAAGGTCTTCCTGGTTACCAGGCGACTAAGGTTCAATAGTCACTTCCTTCTCACCACAGCCAGCCGTTGGATTTCTTCTCATAACGTGCTTGATTTCAGGAGAATATACTCCTCAAGTCATCATTTATAACTCAAACTCCACAAAAACTTACTTAGAGTCTTTTAAAAGGATTATATCATCATCAGGGTCATAATGCCACAAATAGATCATTTATCAAACGTATGGTTTTCAATTTATGGTTGTTTTACTGAAACAGGGGTTGGTTGGGTCTGGGTCTGGTCTAACCTAGATAGGGGTCCACCAACCGTACCAGGGTCGGACCTGACCTGGTCCTCTAGGACTGGCCCGAACCAACTGGGTCGTGGGATCAGTCCGCTGGGTCGTGGGTCGGCCCGCTGGGTCGCAAGTCTGGCCTACTGGGCTGCCGCAGGTATAGCCCGCTGGGCCACCCCGGGTGGCCTGCCTCCTCCTGCTTGTCCCGCTATGAGCGGGTCGGCCTACTCCAACCAAGACGCGATGGGTGAGCCACTTCTTCCAAACACCCAACGGGTCTCCACGGGGTCTATCACCACCGTAGTCCAGCAGGACCGCGTCACAGTCTCTACATCCATGTGTGCTTCCACCAAATGTTGTCGGTTGCCCGATCCACTGCCCATTGTGAGATGTAACAGGCCCCCTTGTGCGTCGCCGCTTCCGGCTACTGTCGGTGGCCTTCGATCACCACCTGCAGCCAGATTGCGCGGGCTTTGTCTGCCACCACGGCGTGCCACCTCCCGTATGCAGCTGCCTCAGTGTGCCACCGCCGACCATCACTAGCACACCAATGGTGTCTTTCACAGGCCATCGTGTCCGCACCGGTGGTCCGATTTCTGAACCATGACTGTATTCGTGATCCTCAGATCATCATCTTCATTGGTACAGGTTCAAGGATTTACTATAGTTGATCGAGGGGATCAGTCATGAATAACACAATAATGCCCACAACGGAGGGATCTATCCTTGTTCATGTCAGTCGGATTCTTCCACATTAGAATAAAACGAGAGATGGTTAACACTAAGTTTCTTTCCGTTCGAGCCCAAGATAAACAAATTCACCTCGTAAGAACAAAAAACCAGAGGATCCACCTAATAGTGGGTTGATCTTCATTCATTGTTTAGAGTGAAATAATGGGGAACAAATTTCATCTAGAACAAACCCCTAACTTGAAGTTGGATCATTCGTTGGTGAGGATCGCACCGCTGCATTTCTCACTCAACAATCCGTCGTTGGCGGTCGTTCGCTGATCGTCGCTCCCCAATACCAAATATCCAAGGGTTTAGAGAAATTATCAAACATGCCAAAAATCAGTATATGGGAAATCTATTAAATATATAAAACACGTTTTAGAATTTCTATTATGTTCTGTTGCATCATCGCTACGTTGTTTCATAAATGAAACAACGTTTCAGTTATGCTCGGGTTGCAACGTTGTTAAGTTGCAACGAATTCAAAATAAAAAATAAAAAAATTTACATGAAATTCTGGGATATTACATGTAATATATAAATTTCATTAATATAATTAATCATTAGTGATTTATTTAATTTATTATGATAAAAACAAATTGCGCACATAAAAATAGCTTTTTAGACAAATGTATTTTTAAGCCCAAAAATGAACTTATACCCAAATAAATCATAATAATGATTCCTATGTAATTAATTAGATTATAACTAATTAAAAAATAATTTTTTAAATTTAATATAACATTTAAACCATTATGATACATTAAAAGGAAAAGAAATGACAGTTTTAAAAAATGGTATTTTTCACTATTCACTAAAAAACAATTTTTTTAGAAAAATCCCAAAATTTCATCCTAAGATAGTTTTGATATTATTATTTAAAAAATGATACTGTTTTTATCATATAATAATTCTAAAATTTATATAATTTAATATTAACATTCTCCCACAAAAAATCAATACAATCCAGTTTTGAAGAAAATGTATTTTTGAAGAATAAAATGATTTTACTAAAACATTGAGAGAGAATTTACTAATAATTAACTAATATATTTGTGTTTAGTGGGATATATATATATATATATCATATTTTATTTATTCTTATTAATATCATCCAATTCAATGGTTAGGTAATAACTTTAACATTAAAATAATAATATATCACATTTGGCTTAAGCTCGATGTTGCATGTTATA
Source organism: Viscum album (assembly GCA_963277665.1). Classification (NCBI taxonomy): domain Eukaryota; kingdom Viridiplantae; phylum Streptophyta; class Magnoliopsida; order Santalales; family Viscaceae; genus Viscum; species Viscum album. Next base: position 846,343,592 of record OY728152.1, read on the forward strand.
TATGCTATTGAACATAGTGTTATTTTAAAATATTATGGTGTTACAAAATAGGTGTTCTATATCTCTTCCCATATAGATATTCGTATGGGGAAATTTTTATGCTCTTATGTAAACGGTAATTGTAAGAGAACTCTACTAAAAGAATATGTTGGTCCTAGTCTCCCTTGACTTTCATAGAGAATGTTCTCAATATATCCTAAGGTGTCTCGATAGTTCATTAAGATTTGTCATTTTTATTGGGGTGATAGTTTTTACTAAATTTTAACTTTGTGTTTATATAATGTTTAAGACTCTTATAGAAATTTTAGTTGACCCTTGTATCTCAATCAGATATAATTGATAGTGGTGTTCCATGAAACCTCACCACTTTTCTAATGTATATCTTTACAAGGTGATCAAGTGAGAAGTCATATAAAAAGTAAATGATGTTATATTTATTTATAATATATTCTACCACAACCCATATAACATTATTCCATTTTTATGTCTTTTGTAAGGCCCATGAAAAAATCCATAGTGATGTTATCCCATTTTCATAATGGTATTGGCAAGGGTTGCATCATCCCATTGGACTTTTTCCTTTCTACCATCACTTTTTGTCACAACATGAAATTTTATGTATATTCTATGATCTATTTCTATATATTTTCCCACCAATATTGTTCTTATATATCTTTATACATCTTCATTCTCCCTAGTTGAATGGATAATGTTGAGCTATGATCATCATTCAACAACTCCTTTTTATCTCCAACTCTGAGGGTATACATAGTCATTTCCCAATTCTCACAACACCTTCATCATCAATAATTAACTCATTGGATTTTCCTTTCTCATATGATCAACCTTATTTTGTATCTCCACATCTTATCTTAGATCTTCTTTAATCTTCTCCAGTAATAATGGATGGGTAGTCATTTAAGAAAGGTAGGATTATGTTTATTCCTTTATGATTCCCATGTCCATAATCTTCATGTCTAGGAAGATCATATCCTTATCAATCCTCATAATTGATAAGGTTACTATATCTTTTATACTTATTGAATTTACCACTTAGTTTTCCTTCCCTGGATGGTAGTGGATTGAGCAATCATAAACCTTCATTAGCTCTAACCATCTTCAATGGATTATGTTGAGCTCCTTTTGTGTGAATATATATTTTAGGATATTATGGTTTATGTATATACATATATATCACTATTCTCTTCATATATATAATTCCTCCAAATTATCAATGAAAATATTATTATATCCAACTCAAGATCATGCAACAGATAGTTTTGTTCATGCACCTTCAAATATCTTGAGGCATGGGATATCACTTTATCATTGTGCATGAGTACAAAACCCAATCACTTTTTTGATGCATCACTGTAGATGAATAATACTATCCCAATTATAGGTAGGATGAGTACCAGTGCTGTAGATATCCACTTATTTATCTCCTTGGAACTATCTTCACACTCATCTATCCAGACATACTTCACTCCCCTCTGAGTCAGCTTGGTTAGCAAGTTTTACAATCATGAAAAATTTCTCACAAATCAAAAATAGTACCCAGCTAATCTAAGGAAACTACATATCTTCAATACAGTTTTTTTCTTGGCTATTATTTAATCACTTTAGTCATCTAAGAGTTCATAGGTAACCCCATACATGTGATAACTTTCCCCAAGAATGCTACTGTTCCATCCAAAACTCACATTTACTTTACTTTTCATATAAATTCTCTTTTATCAATGTCTTTAGTATAATACTCAAATTATCCTCATTTTCCTCCATTATTTTAGAGTATATAATAATATCACCTATAAATAATACCAATGAAAATTCAAGGTAATATCGAAATAATTTATTCATTGAGTGCATGAAGATCACTGGAGCATTTTTTAGTCCAAATGGAATGACTATGAAATAGTAGTGCTTGTACCTTGTACGAAAGGTGTTCTTGGGAATATACACTTTATTCACCATTAAATAATAATATCCTGACCAAAGGTCCACTTTAGAGATGTATTGAGCTCTTTGTAACTGATTGACCAAGTCATTAATTCATGGTAGGGGATACATCTTCTTTATCACGATCCTTTTGAGTGCCTGGTAATAAATACATAGGCGCATCAACCCATCCTTTTTCTTGACAAAGAGAACTAGTTCACCCCATGGTGATTCACATGGGTGTATAAAACCCATGTCCTTATTTTATTTTAATTTCTTCTTCAGTTAAAAAAGTTCAACGGGGGCCATTCTATATGGTGTCTTGGATATCGATAGAGATCCAGGTATAGGTTAATTTAGAACTCAACCCTTTGATCATGAGGAGGGCCAGGTATTTATTCATGGAATGCATTAGTATAGTCCCTTAAATTGGGTATGTCTTCAAGAGTGGTGCTCATTTTTGTTTCAATCATTAGATCTAAATATACTTTCTCATAAGGAAACAATATCCATTCTTTATAAAAAGTTTCTAATAGTTTTCCATCCTCCTCCTTACAGTTGTATAGAATAAAAGGGTGATTTTTTATGTGTAATTTGATCTCATTATCTCAAAATTTGATGTGGGATCAATGTATATAAAACCAATATATTCCATATAACATTTCAAAATTTCCATGTATTATTTTTGGATATTATATGGATTATTTTTTAGACCAAAAACTGAGATGGTGTGTGAGTCCACTACCTGCTGTGCCCAAAATATATATTTGAAATGTATTAAATGTATTAAATAGAACATGTGTACATTTTTCCTGAAAAAAGTGAATAAATTTTTAATATAATCACATATCATAAATCAGATGGCACTGTTTAGTTCAGAATGTAGGTTTTACCATAGGCATGACATAATATTTGTCAGTGCAATCCATTTGTGAAAAAAAGTCTTCGCAAGAATAATTAAATGAAATAAATGAAATAAATCATTTATTTATTTTACGTTTTTACATGACAAACTATTTCACCTTTAGGTATATATTTATCGATATTACTCAGTGTTGGCTACTCAAACCATGAATATTTCAGACAAACCGTTGGTGATATTTTCTTGGCAGACGATGATATATCAGGATCGAATCGTGGATAATCATTCTAATGGATACTATAGATCTCATCAATGATGAAAAAATAACCATTATTCATCAAAAATCTATCCAAATTCTAGATTGGTCATTTTTTTGGATTTATTCCTTGTTCTTGATTTCTACAATGAAAGTTAATCAATGAACAAATAGATTGATCTTCAGTTTGATCATTTTGCGGGATTGGATAGATTTAATCTGGTTTGGGAGAATTATTTTGAATTTTTTGATTTCTTCATTATTATTCTCATGGAAATGAATTGATTTTGACACAAACATTAATCATGGTCTGTTCCTCTAATTTTTCTTGTGTTTTTATCCCCCAGTTCTTTGTTCACCACGATCATCCTTCATTTGGCCTGGGGTTCGACATATCCTAATCAATCGATTGTTGTGCACCTTTTTCTTGGTGCAGAAATATGAAATCATATATGAAGAGGTGAATTAGATGGTTTTGATACCAAATTTCATGTTATTTTTTGTTCTTCAGTGCATAATTAATAACATTTTTTAGATCCATTTTCTGAGTAGAATTGAGTTTGGATTTCAATAGATCAAAATTGGAAAGGACCAAACGAAACCCAAACTATATGTTCTAGAAATGGAGTATAATCCGGAAATTTGAAGGATGACCTAGAAGAGATCTCGACGAATCTAGAAAATCCCAAGAAATACGGAATGTTCTTCAGGATTACACACCGTGTGGGACCCATTGTTATAGATCTAGGGTTTTAGTCCGATTTAAGGATCACACGACATGTGACCTCTATCACACGGTATGTGACCCCCTTCGTGTAACATGTCACGTAATTCAGAGGGAATGTGAACACTAGGTAAAAGTACACTGCAAGGTGGAATGGTGTGTACTTATATATAGACACGGCTTGGCATAAACGAGTTGGTACACAAACACGGATTCAGTACATGGACACAACCAAGCAATATGAGTAGGACACTATGTATCTCTATACATTGTGTACTCCATCTATACGCCATGTATATGAAGACTACATATTGTGTGAGGATCTTCCACATGGGAATAAATGGGCATAGTTGGACACATTGTGTACCCTCTGGTACACATCGTGTAACCCCTTAATGAGTGATTGTGGATCTTTATTTTCTTAGTTTGCACTAGTATATGTTGAGTGTGTTTCCCTTAGTATTTTCCTTCAAGGGTACAATCCATCATTACATCCATATCATTGTATTGTGATCCCCTCTATAGGTCGAGTCTCAGATAGAGTTGTGGTGTCCATCTGTGAGACTAGAGTGTGATCCTCTATCATCCTTTGTTCTTTAGGTGGAGTTTGTGGAATCAATCTGGCCTCCTTGAGTAGGGCGTTGATCCTCTATATATTAGTCTGTATTAGTAGGGTTTGTGGTATCATTTTAATATGATCACCAATATAATGGGTTGACACAAATTGGGTTCATGGTGTCCCCCATTGATTCTGGGCATAACCCCCTATTTGTACATCAGAGCCTTCTTAGATACGTGAGAGTTCATTGGGTGGGACCCAATTATTTATACCTCTTCATCGAGTGTCTGTGATGATAGTATGACTTATGGAGTGCATTCTCTAAGATCGAGCATTGCTTCGAGCAGAATCCTATGGCTGGAAGTTGGTTATGATTTCTCGATCGCGTGGTGTATTTCCTAAGTATATCTATTTTTTTCTGATATACATTTATTTTTATATATTTTATTGAGCTAATTATACTTGATGCTTAGTCTTTAGTGTTTTTGGGTTATCTTAATGAGTATTGTTATACTCAACCCTACATGGGATTTTCCCACATGTGTCATTTCTTATATAGATGAAGACCTTTTTGATGGTGTTCTAGGAGGATAGGGAGAAGGTGGAGCATAGATGAAGCTTGATAGACCAAGATTTTTTTTTACCAAGAGCTTGCATTTTACTTAGTCCTCTCTCTTAGAGTAGGTTGGACTCTTTACAGTTTTTGGATTGGATTTTATTTGACCCATTTTTTTAGTACTTTACTATTGTACTTTGTTGTGGGATGTTATATGTATGAATGCATTATTTTTTAGTTGTTTTAAAGTTCATAATTTTATAGGCTTGGGGATTTGTGTGTGTATACATGTACTTTAGGCTAATACCTCCCATTTGTGGGATATGCCTACTCGAAGTTGGTTGTCAACCCCTGGCCTATTAGATGCGGGCTTGGGGTAGTCACAGGTTGGACCTTAGTGGGTCGGGTCATGACAGAGTGGTATCAAAGTGTTGTTCTACCTTTGGACCAGAGTTGGTAAGACTAGTTTGGGGAAACAATGTTTAGTGTTTTGAGTTGGGATTTTAGGTCAGGGAATCCATTGTGGGTGAGGTGGCCAACATATCCATATACCAAGAATCTAATCACACACCTTTCAACTCAATACATGTAAACATTGGTTGTAGAAAACATTTCTTGGTACATTAATCATATAAGAATGATTTTATTATCCATTTCCTTCTTGATTCATCTCTATATATATACTCTTTTGATTGTGGTATATCTCTTTTTATTTTAGGATTCTTCCATGAAAACAACTAGTCAAGATTTAACTATGTGTTCATGAGGATGATCCACCTAGTGACAAGGCATCTGTACAGGGGTATGTATCAGAGATAACATCTCTGGTTGGGTTACCAACTATACCACCACCCGTTGAGAAGTAGCTAGAGTTTTAAGTAACAGATGAGGATTCACATAGGCTAATTACATTTCACGAGATCCATAGGTTGGGAACTCCTAGTTTTTGGGGTGATCCAGACCCCTAGGTAGCTGAGGATTGGATAGAGGAAGTCTCTCACTTTTTTTCCTCGTGAGGATGTTGGCATATCAGATGGAGGTCGTCGCGTTGAGTCTTATTTATGGATCTTTGCATTGGTGGATCCTGATGAATTAGTCACATGACAAGACATATCCCTCCTGGTCAGACTTTGATCATCTCTTTATGGAGTATTTTTATCCATCCACATTGTGATTGGTATGCATATAGAAGATTTTATATCTACAGTAGGGAACTATGACTATGGAAGAGTACTCAGTAAGGTTTACTGATCTCTCACATTACTCATTTGATATGGTGCAGGACGAATTTTTCAGAGATCAGACCATTGAGCAGGGATTGTTCCAAGACACTAAGGGTTCAATGGTATCTCATTCCATTTCCACCTACGCATGAGTTCATGAGCGAGCCTTTTTAGTGGAGAGATTTATGGAAGAGCAGACACCGGTAGTGAGAGATAGTAGTGGGCACTTGATAGATGAGACCTCGATAGAAGGTATCCTAAAACAGTAATAGGGATCCAAGTATGCCAGGCACTTCATGAGGTGATCCCAAGACTCAGGGCCAGCGGTGTAAGTCTCTCATAGTGGCTCAAATCAACTGAGGGACATGTGGTATTTCTCCTAGAATGGTCGAAGAAATATGGATCGAGATTGTATGAACCATCGTACATCTAATCATGATATGGTTGATGGACATTCAAGGTATATATAGAAGCATGATAAGGGTGTTACGCAAGGTGTAAGACATGGAAGAGGGGCCAACAGAGCAACAAGATGTGTTCAATTGTTCATCCAATTACTTCCATCACCCATAGGTGGTCCACACTAGGATCAGGGAGCTTTTGGGTAGGGGTGAGGCTAGTTGTAGGCTATAGAGGCCTGTGAATATGAATATCCATCGATGATATGAGGTATTATCTATATCTTTTCTTCTTTAGCTATAGATCTGGTAGACAAGGGTTCAAGTCATTCCTTCATTTCCAATTCTTAGGTTCAATACATGGAGATTTCAGTTGATCTATTGGATCGACCCCTATAGTTGGAGACTCCGACTGGTGGTGACTCAATGATAGTGCAGTTTTTCCAATAGTGGGATCTGATTATTGGAGGTGAGAGTTTTGTATGGGATCTCTTAATTACAGCAATTAGGCCTTATGACATCAGCTTAGGTATGGACTGGATAACTATATATAATGCCTATATTGACTTTTTTAGGTGGAGGATGTGGTGTATTTGAAGAGAAATGGTTTTTCTTTAGGGGTGAGAAGGGTTTATTGGAGGGTAAGATGAGATTAGGAATAGTATATTGCATCCAATTACTCATCAGTTAGATAGAATGACTCTTGGAGTAGTGGATGCATTGGGATATCAGTTTCCTGTAGTGGTGGAGGAGTATGAGGGTGTCCTTCCTGAGGGACTACAAAGTTTATCTCCCCACTGAGAGATGAAATTGTACAATGAATTTCATCCTAGGATGAAACTAATATTTTTATCGGCATATCGGATGGATCCCATAGAGATTAGAGAGCTGATGGTGCAGTTGGAGGACTTGTGGGAGAAGGGATTTGTGTGACCAAACGTTTCCCCCTGGTCAACCCTAGTGTTTTTTCTAGAAGGAGGATGATATCTTGAGGTTATGTTTGAATTATATGAACTTGAATCAGTTGATCATGAATAATAATTATCTACTACTAAGTATCAATAACATATTAGATCAGTTGATATGGGCACGATGGTTCTCAAAGATTGACTTTAGGTCAGGCTATCACTAGCTACAAGTATGGGATGAAGATATACCGAAGATGAAATTCTGATGTCTCTATAGTGACTATGAGTAATTGGTGATGCTATTATGAATTAAATTTTCCCCATAAGTGTTCAAGGGACTCATAAATAGGATGTTTTATCCTTTCTTTGATCAGTTCATGGTAGTATTTGTTAAAGAAATCCTAGTGTACCAAATGTCTTAGGAGGAGCATGTGAGACACATAAAAATGTTCTTGGACACACTTAGAGAGAAAAAATATTATGGGAATATCTTGAAGTGTCATTTTTGGATTCGAGAGGTCCACTTTTTGGGACATTTCATCTCAGATGCTGGAGTAGTAGTGGACCCAGCAAAAGTTGAAGCAGTGCTTACTTGGGAGCCACCCATGAGTGTTACTGAGGTGTGAAGTTTCCTTAGTCCGGAAGGGTACTATCAGAGGTTTGAACTAAACTTATCTAGAGTTTCATCACCTTTTACATCATTGAATCAAAAGGGGAAGACATTCATGTTGATGAAAAGGTGCCAGCAGTGTTTTCAGGAGCTGAGAAAGAGGTTGATGAGTGCTCCCATCTTGAAATTTATTGAGGAGGGTGTCAATTATGTTGTTTTCTACGATGAATTAGGGAAAAAACTTAATTGTGTTCTATTTTAGAGGTAGGTGCTTATTTCCTATGGTTCACGCTATCTGAGACCATATGAGCAGAACTAAATGACCCTAAATCATTAGTTAGTAGCGGTAGTATTTGATTTGAAGATGCGGCAACACTACCTAATGGGAGAGTGATTTATCATCTACTCTGACCACAAGAATATCAAGTACATATTCTATCAAAATAATCATAACTTGAGACAGAGGCGATGGTTAGAATTCCTCTAGGACTATAACTTTGATATTTTCTGTAATCCTGGAAAGGGGAACATGAAGGTAGATGCTCTCAGTAAGATATCTTATTCTTAGTTTTTGGCTGAAGTGTTGGAGCAGTTGTCCTCATTTCACATTTTCCTTCATGGAAAAGGACAGTTCTTCATATCTTTAGTTGATGGTTGTAACCCCACCACATTAATAGTGTTTTAGAGATTCTCAGTGTGGAGATTCCAATTGTGAGATCTTACGTACTTAGATATCAACTGGACATTCTCCTGATGGATATTCTAAAGGTGGGGAGAATGTTATCCATTTCAAATGATGGGTGATGGTACCATAGAATTTGCAGGAGGAGGTGTTATGGGAGTTTCATACATTCCCTTTGGTGGTGCATCCCGGTGTGAAAAAGATGTACTAGGACCTCCGGAGTTAGTTTTAGAGTCCAGTTATGAATAAGGGAGTTGCATAGTTTGTCTCTCAAGGTCTTACTTGTTAGCAAGTGGAGTCTTAGCACCATGTTCCAGTAGGTTTATCTCAACCCCATTAGGTCAAAGAGTGGAAGTGTGATGGGATATCCCAAGAAATCATAATGTGATTACCATATATGTCGAGGGGACATGATTCCATATAGTTGATCATGAATGAATCACCAATTTGGAAAACTTCTTAGCAATTTGATAGTAGGGTTCAGTTGGGAGATTGGGACGCCACTATACATAGAAGAAAGTCTGACTCCTTGGATTTCCCTGTACGATCATCTCTAACCATGATGCTCGCTTCACATCTCTGTTACGGAGAGGGTTATAGGAATATTTTGCAGCTCGGTTACGCTTGAGCACAAAATCTAATCCCCATTCTGATGTCCAGAAATAGTGGACCATTCAGGTCTTGGAGGACATGCTATGAGATTTCATGTTGGACTTTGGTCGTAGTTGGGAAGATCACCAACCCTTGGTAGAGTTTTTGTACAACAACAGCTATTATTAAACCATCGGTATGAAACCAATCAAGGCTTTGTCCAGGAGACCTTGTAGGTCACCACTATGTTAGATTGATCCAGGAAAGTCAGAACTCATGAACTAGGATTTGGTGCAATTTATTATAGAGAAGGTGCACATCATCCAGGAGCAGATAAAGACTGCACAGAGGCATCATAAGTCTTATGTGGACTGACAACAAAGACCCATGGAGTTCGAGTAGGGAGACCATGTGTTCCTAAGATTCCCACCTCGACATGGATTGAAGATATTTGGGTACAACACAAGTTATCTTTGAGATTCATTGGTCCCTTCTAGATATTGCTTAGAGTTGGTGAGGTGACATACCGCTTAGCTCTACCAACGTAGTTGGATTGGGTACACGATATCTTCAATGTGTTGTAGCTAAGGAGAAATGTGCACAACCTGTATCACATTATCAAAAGGGGAAAGATGGACATTTGGGATAGAGCTACCTTTGCAAAGTGTCTGATGGTAATCAAGGATCAGTAGGAGAGGATACTTTGTGGGTGATCTATTCCCATTTTTCTTGTCTAATATAAGTACGTGAATCTTAACGAGATAACATGAGAGAGGGTGGCTCAAATTCAGGCTTAGTACCCACATATTTTTGCGTATCCCTTATTTTAGATTTTAGGGACATAAAAACCCAAGGTGGGAAGAATGTAACATCTTTTCTTTTCATGTAACACCCTAATATTTCATAGTATGTTATCTCTTTAAAGTAATTCAATTGCTTGTGCTACACACAACACTGAGTTCAAGCGCATCACGACCTATCAAAATAGCCGTTTAAAAAGTGATTATGAATAGTAAAAACCAAAATTTTAATTTAACATATATCCTATATAATTTTAACATTCAAATTTTGTGTTTCTCAAAAATAATATATGGAAAAATTCAATTTTTCAGATAAGAGATGTATATTTCAAAAATGCTGTTTTTCCTCCTTTTAATGGAAACCCCATTTTAAATCCAATATTTGACACTTTACATATTCAATTTAGTTAAATTATATTCTTCTTTAGAAGTGTTTCATGAAAATTTAGTTTGGATAAAGTTTTGGTACTTTTCTCATAACTTTCATATTTTGATTAATAGTGAAAAATACTAAATTTTAATCGAAAACAACTCTTAATATAAATAAGTTACAGTGTTAAATTATGAATTTTAGTGGTTTTAAAGTATAATTATATTATATTTTTATAATTTAATATAATTTAGGTCATTGTAATTAATTTCACAATTAAATTGGACATAAACACATTTTAATCTTTTGATAGATTTAATTTCTTAAAAACATGGTTTCTGGTTTTGACAATAGGAATTAATTTTAAATTAATTAATGGAACTTGTATGTTTTAAATTTGGTAAAATAGAAATAATTTTTGAATTTTTAATATCAAAATTATCTTAGGTTGAATTTTTGGTATTTTTCAGAAAACATTCAATTTTTGATCAATAGTGAAAACACGGTGTTATTGTTTAAAAATGACTTTTTATTTAAATAATTAATATTTTTATTTAAATTTTTTAAAGTAAAAATAGATACATAATACCTATATTATTAAAATTAAATTCATTAGATTCATTTTATAATAAGATTATATATATAATTTTATTGAACTATTTAATGACTTTTACCCACCTTCTCGGCACATTTTCAAATTTGCATAAAACATAATTTTACCGTTTATGTGAATTGATTTTCAAAACTCTGAGAGACACAGTTGACATCATTAAGTAAAATTTGGTTCAATAGGATGAGAATAATTCTTGGTGAATAATAACTTTTGAATTTTATTTACCACGGTTAAATGTAAATATGGTTATTAAAGATGAAAATGATATTATAATTACCCTAAAAAATGTCCTAGTACTATTGGATAAGTGTATTTCGACCAAAATAAACCTTAGGACATAAATATGATCCTTTTTTATCCACTTGGACTAGATTAGGACATTTATTATATTTTATTTAAAATAGTGTTAAAAGTGTTAAATTCTAATTTTAATAACTAAACTGTTTTTAATATAGGGTTATAGATAAGATAAATTAGACTATAAATATTCATTAAAGAGATAAAAATATTTCATCCATCATGCAATTTTATTTTTATTTTTTAGAAATTAAATAATTAAATTTATTTATGACACAATGATGATGCAGTAATTAACTTATTAATGAAAGACTAAAATAATAGATGTAATAAATATTAAAATAAATGTAAATTGAGACTTTTGATGAATTACACGAATTTTATAGGTTAATATTACATGTTAAGGTTTATTCAATGAATTTTTTTCTAAGTAATCATGTTTTTTATTACCTTCAAAAAAACCAAATACTAAATATTTTCCAAATTAACATAAATGAGTTTTTAAAACAAATACTATTTTATTAAATTATATAATAGTTATAAAAATATAACATTCGGAAAAAGGACTTATATAATGAGATATATGTCATTAATTAATCACTTGAGGTTCTCTTGGTATATTATATTACATTTATTAACCATGTATTATAATAATACAAGAAGACATGGTAAAAGTTAAACTATTTAACTAAGGGTCAAATCTAAATGATAAGATTAATATGGCGACTTATAATTGTCTAAATCCTATTGGTTGAGATGATTTAGAAACATATCCACCTTATCCTCAAAATAAATCCATTTTGAGCTTTTGGAAACTCAAAATTATTTTACAATAAATTAATATTTCATGCTTTTCCTAAAGTGCCCCTCACCTCTCTCATAAAAGGGCACCTCCCCTTCTCTTAAATTCACACCTCCAAAGCCTTTTTCTCAGCCAAAACATGCTAAAATATCTATCAAAATACCCTAACATTAACCAATATTCCTTACATTGATCATAAATACAAACTATGTATCCCTTTTGTTCAAATAAAAAAGAAGCACCCAAAGAAGAGGTAATTATATATCACCTCTTTCAATGTTCTTTTATTATTCTACTTCCTCTTTCTTTGTTATTTTCATACTAAAATAATGAATCAAATACCTTATACATGCTTAGATGTTATTATAAATATGTTATGACCATATTCATTATTCTATCCATCCTATGAATGACAAAGTTTCCATGCATGCGTACGTACGGCTTACTGTCTCCACGTCGTGGTGTAGTTTTTTATACAACACTAAATTACTTGGATAGGTATAATACTGAGTATAATTAATGTAAAAAATTAATATAACATGATAATTTTCCTATATATATAATATAAAATCCAATTAAACACTGTTTCACCATCAATATAATAATATTGTCGCTCTTACGTACATACGACTTACCGTCTCCACGATGCGACAATATTCATTTTCAACAATCACCCTTCATTAATTTTTATAAATATATATATATATTGATTAATTATGAGGAATATGAATTAAATATTTTTTACTGGAATAATATATATTTATGTACATAAATATATTCTATTTACTTACTACTATACTATACGATAAGAAAACGGAAACAACGCTCATGCGTACGTACGGACTACCGACTCCATGAACAGTGTTTCCATTTCATATATCTATCTACTATACATATTTATATCCTGAATATATATGAATTATAAATCATGTTTTATATTCTAGATGTAGGTAAATCGTGATCTAAGTGATACGATCAGGAATAAAAAGTTAAAACTTGTACGATAAAGATAGCGATTATTACCCAAAATGTTACTTGAACAAGGAAATTATTATTACATGGGTACTATAAGGTCATAAATGAATAAGATATGATATAATAAATATTAATATGGTTCAGTTATAATCTAATAACATATTATGGTCATTTTACAGGAGGTTAAACGTACCCTCAACTAAAGTAAAGTTCAAGGTAAAGGTTAATTTTATAATCTCTTCATTATCCGAGGTTATTTATACATAAGTATCTACTGGGCCTTTTTTATCATCCACATCCATGTTTCTTAAAAAATTGATTTCAAAACATTTTTAATATTTCATAGATTATAGGTTAATGTAATTTATTCGCTTGTTTGACTTATTATAAATTTTTTTGAAAGGATTTTTTTTGTCATTTCCAAATAAGGTCATTTATGACCTATTTGAAAAAATTAAGGAAAGAATGTTTTTTTTAAATTATATGGTGGGTGTAGATATTTTACACCATTATAAGACATTATAAGATTCCCTAAAAATATTATAATAATATTTTCAAAATAAATCCTTTCTTTACTTTTAAATTATTTTAATGTAGAAAGAGATATTTCAGTCAAATAGTTTTTGGATTGATTTTCTTTATGTCAACATCCTTTGTTGGATTTTATGATTGTTTGACATTTGTTTATTATAATAAAATATTCCAAATTACATTCAATGAGTTATGATATGTTTTACTGTGGGTGTTATATTTTTATACCATTCATGATTTATGGTTAAAGTATTGATATTTCTTATGGTAGTTTTAATATGAATGTTTATATTATGTTTCAAAATTTTAATATGAGTAATATATTGGACTTAGTAAGTGATGGGTGGGGCCCACTATAGACCCTCGATCATCGGTAGGTCTAATGAGACAAAATAGTGTCTTGGCACAAGTTCTTGACAAAATTTATATTTAGGGTCTTGGCACGAGGCCTTGACTTTGTGGTTATGATATCTGGCATTATGCATTCCATCATTATGAGATTAGTTATTAATGTTACATGTTATTATTCGACTAGTAGAATATCCATGTGAATGAGTAAATAGAATTATTTTATTTGTCTTTTCCATATTATGTGGATGTTTATGTTTAAAGGGATTCTGTTTCAATTTTATACCTTTCCATAAAAGTTTGTGATTATTTATGATAGCTTCTTCTATATTATTTATCCCTACTTAGCATCTGAGCTCGGCCATTTCTTATGTTTTATTTTTCGAGGATGCCAAGAAGTATATTGGATTTATATACAGGTTTATGATAAGGTAATAATGGTGTTCTCAAAGGATTATTTATGTTGTGATTTATGTTAGAAATTTTAATGTAAAGTTCATGTATGTAATATATTTTCCAAGACTGCTAAACTGATCGATCCATCAGGAATTGATTCCTTGTAATAATTCCAATGTATTAAAATAATTCATTGGCTCCGGGATTCGAGGGTCGAGGCGTTACAGTTGGTATCAGAGTAAGTTTACAAATAACTATGTAAATTATATTTAGATTAACTATTATTATGAAACATAACCCTAATATAGAGTTTAAGGGTTAGTATAGAAGAACATCCAAAATTTTTGGTAATGTATATATTTTGGGGGTTTTCCAAGAAATGCATCCTTGTCTAGATTCTACTAGTGGACGTGGTGTTGGAATAGATGTACCTATGAGTGAAAAATTCGATAAGGAGTTTTGAGCTTGACCCAAGGTCTCCTAGTACACAACAACATGCCTTACTGCACAACTGGTTTGACACTCTCGGAGGATAAGCCTTAGATAATTTACATTTTTATTAAAACCCATTATGAATGATTTATGAGTAAATATTTTGGCAAAGAAACCAATGTTATGATTATGAGACTAGATGTGTGTAAATATTCAATTAATACTGAGATTTTTTATAGTTTTTAGATTATACATTATGATATGATCTTACCTAGCGTATGTCATCATTTAGAAATGGCGCCCAGTAGAAGGAATGCGAACTCTAGCAATACTCATGATCCAAAGAGTAAGAAGGATCATATATTTCATGGTCTTAATCCAAAATTTAGATGGAAAATAGTCTCCCACGTATCTGCATCATATGAAAAAATAGTTTCTTGTGTTAATAAGATAAGTAAATAATTCTCTAAGACCTATAACTTTGACGGAAAGAAAGAAAATAATAGGAAGGAAAAAAAGATAGATAATGGGAAGAAGGGAAATAAGGATTTTCCCACATGTGATAACTGTGGAATGAATCGCCTTGGTAAATTCTTGAATGGAATCAGAGTATGTCATAAGTCTGAAGAAAAATGACACCAAGTTTGTGATTACAAGGGTAGGAAAAAGGTTTCAAATGTAGAATGCTTCATCTACAAGGTGTTGGAACACTACATGAATCAATTTACAAATCATCAGAGTATGCCCAAATTTATTCTATTTGATAATAATCATGTTATGATACTACCGTAGATGAAGAGGAATTACTAGTGTTTTTATGTTGCTATTAAATAATTATGTCATTTGATTATTGTATCAATGATGTACTGGTTATATGAATTATGGAAATAAATAAGGACTGTACTACAATACTATTTCATTGAGGATTTGAGATTATCTGGTTCTAATAAATTTGACTCAACAACAAGTTATACATTTTAAAAAATAAATGGTTGAAGAAAATATAATCCTTAATATGGTTCTCATACTGAGGTAGAGATTTTGGAATAAGATATGATTTATTTGGATCAATTATATTGGAAATTCTTGACTACCTTGAAAATAATTAATGGTTTTTTTAATCCATCCTTGATGGAGATTAAATTTTTTTTGGATTTAAGGAGTATATCCAGTATTCTATGTTTTACAGAAGGAATAAGGAACTACATAACTATTCAAATAAGTTTTTATGGTAATTCAGGTTGTCACCATGTTGTAATAGAATACATGATGAATACATTCACATGTTTTTATGTGATAAAATAGATATTAATTATGTTATATTGACCATCCGTAAAAAATTTTGGACTGTGAGTTTGGACACAAGTATTTTGGATAAGTCTAAAGGTTAGAATTGAGTAAGTTGAATAGTTGATATTTTTTTGAGGTTAAAGTATGATTTATTGGATACTTTGACCTAACCTTTTGGTTTTCAGTATACATATAGAGGTTTAAGGGAATACTTGTGGACCTTATGAATCATCAAATGTGCTTCAGGTGTAAAAATTTCATTTTTGAACATTCATTTCCCAGTGTAAGGGATAAAGTTAAAATAGATCGAAGCACTACCAAATGGTGAGAATATGATTATGATATGTAGTGAAATCAATTATGTTTTCTTGAGTTCTTATCTTGATAGTAAATTAATCCCTCATCTTCAAAAAAAAGTATCTAAAAAATGTGTTATCCAAATACCATATGTTTTTTTTGAACCGATGATACTTTAAATCATCATAGATTGATGGCTTTAAGGCCATCAATTTTACATTTATTGTTCAATTATTTTTGATTTATGACCACAATAACTACCTATAAATATTTATGTTTTCCATCCAATTATGTGTCTCTAATTTCCACCAATGTTCTTCTATCCAAAATCATAATTTGGTGGTGACTTTTTCATTTCCCTTTCCCTCTTATTAAAACTAAATTTTATTAACCCTATCTTCGTTGTGGGTTTTCTATAAAGTTATTTTCTATTTTCAACCTTTTATTTTCGAAGAAAAATTAAAAATCATAAGGACACAATTAATTGAAGGAGGTTATAATGTAAAACCCCTATATTTCATAGTACGTTATCTCTTTAAAGTAATTCAATAACTTGCTCTACACGCAACACTGAGTTCAAGCACATCATGACCTATGAAACTAGCCATTTAAAAAGCGGTTATGAATATTATTAACCAAAATATTAATTTTATATATATCCAATATAATTTTATCATTCATCTTTTGTGTTTCTTAGACATAATATAAGGACAAATTCAATTTTTCAGATAAAAGAAGTATTTGTCAAAAATACAGTTTTTCCTCCTTTTAATAGGAAAACCTTTTTAAATACAATATTTGACCCTTTAATATATTCAATTTAATGAAATTAAATTCTTCTTTAGAATTGGGAACTGAAAATTTAGTTTGGATATATTTTTGACACTTTTCCGAAAACTTTCATATTTTGATTAATAGTGAAAAATAATAAATTTTAATTGAAAACAACTTTTTTAATCGAAATAATTTATAAAGTTAAATTATGAATTTTAGTGGTTTTAATGTATAAATAGATTTTATTTTTTTCATTTAATTTAATATATGTCATTTTATGATATTTTACATTTAAATTGGACATAAACACATGTCAATCTTTTGATAGTTTTTACTTCTTAAAAACTCGGTTTCTGGTTTTGACAATGGGAATTAATTTTAAATTAATTAATTAAACTTATATGTTTTTAATTTGGTAAAATAGACATTATTTTTTAATTTTGAATTTCAAAATTATCTTAGGGTGAATTTTTGGTATTTTTCTAAAAACTTTCAATTTTTGAGGAATAGTGAAAACACTACTTTATTGGTTAAACATGACATTTTATTTAAATAATTAATATTTTTTTAAATTTATTTTAATGTAAAAATAGATAAATAATACCTATATTAGTATAATTTAATTCATTTGAGTCATTTTATAAAAATATTGGATATATAAAAGTTTATTGAACTATTTAATGTCTTTTACCCACCTTCTAGCCAGTTTTGCGAATTTGTATAAAATGTAATTTTACCACTTTTGTGACTTGAATTTCAAAAATCCAAGAGTCACGGACTAAATAATTATGTAAAATTTGGTTCAATAGGATGAAAATAATTTTTAGTGAATAGTAACTTTTGAATTTTATTTACCACGGTTAAAAGTAAATAGGGTAATTAAAGGTAAAAATGATATTATAATTACCCTAACACATGTCCTAATTCTATTGGATAGGTGTATTTCAACCAAAATAAACCTTAGGACAATAATATGATCCTTTTTTATCCACATGGAATATATTAGAAAATTTATTATATTTTATTTAAAGAAGAGTTAAAAGTGTTAAATTCTAAATTTAATAAATAAACCATTTGTAATATCAGGTTACACATAAATTAAATTTGTATATATATATTCATTAGAAAGATAAAAATATTTCCTAAATCATGGTATTTTAATTATAATATTTAAAAATTTAATAATTAAATTTATTTATGTCACAATGATGATGCAGTAAATACCTTATTAATGAATGACTAAAATAATTGATGTTATAAATATTAAAATAAATGTAATTTGTGACTTTTTATGCATTCCAAGAATTTTCTAGGTTAATATGACATTTTATGGTTGATTCAATGATTTTTTTCTAAGTAATCATGTTTTTTTGACTTTCACAAAAATCAAATACTAAATAGTGTGAAAATTAACATAAATGAGTTTTTAAAACAAATACTAATTTATTAAATTATATAATATTCCTTAAAATATATGGTTCAAAAAAAGGACTTATATAATGATATATATATTATTAATGAGCCTCTTGAGGTTCTCTTGGAATTTTATATTCAGTTTATTAACCATGTATTATAATAATACAAGAAGATATGGTAAAAGTTAAACTATTTTACTAAGGGTTAAATCTAAAAGATAAGGTTAATATGGTGACCTAAAATTGTATAAAACCTATTGTTTGAGAGGATTTAGACCCATCCCCACATTATCCTATAAATAAATCCATTTATAGCTATTATAAATAGAAAATTATTTTATAATAAATTAATATTTCTAGTTTTTTCTAATGTACCCCTCACCTCCTTTATAAAAGGAAACCTCCCCTTCTCTTACATTCACACCTCCAAAGCCCTTTGTCTCAGCCAAAACATGCTAAAATATTCTTAAAACTAACCTCACTTCAACCTAGAAGACTTACATTGATCATAAATAAAACCTAAGTATCCCTTTTGTTCAAATCACAAGGAAGCACATGAAGAAGAGGTAATTATTTATCACCTCTTTTAAAGTACTTTTCTTCTTCTATTTCCTCTTTATTTGTTATTTATATAATAAAATAATAAATCCAGTACCTTATACATGATGAGATATTATTATAAATATGGTATGACCATATTCATTATTCTATCAATCCTATGAATGACAAAGTCACCATGTGTGCGTACGTACGACTTACCGTCTCCACGTCGTGGTGTAGTTTGTTATTCAACACTAAATTACTTGGATGGGTATAATAATGAGTATAATTAATGTAAATATTTAATATAACATGATAATTATTCTTTATATATAATATAAAATCCAATTAAACACTGTTTCACTATCAATAGAGTTATATTGTCGCTCGTACGTACGTACGGCTTACCGTCTCCACGACACGATGAGATTCATCTTCAACGATCACCCTTCAAGAATTTTTATAAATATATATATATATCGATTAATTATGAGGTATATGAAATAATATTTATACTTTAATAATATATATTTATTATGATAAATATATTTCGTTTACTTACTTTCATACTATACGATAAGAAAATGGAAACAACGTTCATGCGTACGTACGAACTACTGTCTCCATGAACGGTGTTTCCATTTCATATATCTATCTATTATACATATTTATATTCTGAATATATTATATATAAATTATTATATTATTTAAGTTGGTAAATCATGATCTAAGTGATACAATCAAGAATAAAAAGATAACACATGTACGATAAAGAAAGCGATTATTAGCCAAAATGTTACTATAACATGGAAATTATTACTAAATGGGTAATACAAAGTCATAAATGAATAATATATGATATCATAAATATTAATATGTTTATGGTATAATTTAATAAAATACTATGGTCCTTATACAGGAGGTTAAACGTACCCTCGACTGAAGGAAAGTACAAGGTAAGGGTTAATTTTACAATCTCTTCATTATCTGATGTTGTTTATACGTAAGTATCTAATGGGACTTATTTATCATCCATATCCATGTTTCTTGAAAATGTACTTCAAAACATTTTTAGTTTTTCCTAGACTATGGGATAATTTAATTTATACCCTTTTTTGACTTTTTATAAAATGTTTTGAATGAAATTCTTTCGTCATTTTCCAAAAAAGGTCCATTATGACCTTTTTGACAAAATTTAGGAAAGAATGTTTTTTTAATTTATATGGGAGGTATGGATATTTTCTGCCATCATAACACCTTATAATAATCCCTTAAAATCTTATAAGAATATTTTCAAAATAAATTTTTTCATTACTTTTAAATAATTTCAATGTAGAAAGAGATATTTCAGTGAAATAGTTTTTGGATTGATTTCATCTATGTCGACATCCTTTGTTGGATTTTATGCTTGTTTTAAATTTATTTATTATTATATAGTCATCCATATTTCATTGAATGAGTTATTATATGTTTGATTGTGGATGTGCTATTTTTATACCATTCATGGTTTATGGTCAAAGTGTTGACAATTCGTAAGCTAGTTTTAATACAAATGTTTATGTTATGTTTCAACATTTTCATATGAGCAATTCATTGGTCTTAGTAAGTGACAGGTGGGGCCCACTATAGCACCTCAAGTCATCGGTAGGCCTCATAAGACATACTAGTGTCTTGGCACAAGGCCTTGACAGAATTTATATTTAGGGTCTTGGCACGAGGCCTTGACTTTGTGGTTAAGATATCTTCCATTATGCATTCCATCATTACGATATTAGTTATTAATGTTACATGTGATTATTCGACTAGTAGAATATCCATGTGAATGAGTAAATGGAATTATTTTATTTATCTTTTCCATATTATGCTGAATTTTATATTTAAAGGTCTCGTGTTTCAATTTTATACCTTACCATAAATGTTTGTGATTATTTATTATAGCTTCCGCTATATTATTTATCTTTACTGAGCATCTGAGCTCACCCCTTTCTTATGTTTTATTTTCCCATGATGCCAATAAGTATATTATGATTTATATATATGTTTATGGTAAGGTAATAATGGAATTATAAAAGGATTATTTATGTTTTGTTTATGTTAGAAATTGTAATGTAATGTTCATTTATGTAATCTATTTTCCAAAGCTGCTAAACGGATTGGTCCTTCGGGACTTGATTCTTTGTAATCGTGCCAATGTATTAAAATAATTCACTGGCTCCTAGATTTTGGGGTCTGGGGGTTACATTTTCTCTATATTATTTTTCGATATTATATGGATTATTTTTGAGAATAGGCGCTTAGATGGAGTGTGGTTCCAAGGCTCAGTGTGCCCGGAATAAATGTTTGAAATATATTAAATATATTAAATAGCATGTGAACACAGTTTTCTTTAAAAAAAATTAATAACTTCTTAATGGAATCCTAGTTCAAAAATATGATGCCACCATTGAGTTTAAAATGTGGGTTTTATGCTAGGTGTGACACAATCTTTGTTGACACAGGTTGTTTGTGAAAAAAAGTCATCACAGGTGTAATTAAATGAAATAAATTAAATAGTGAATTTATTTTTCTCACGTTTTGAATTAAAGACCTATTTGTCCTTTAATTATATGGTTCTAAAAAATACTTAGGGTTGGTGTCTCAAAACCTAGATATTTCAGAAAAATAATTTGAGAGATTTTCTTGGTAGAAGATGACAGATCGGGATCAAATCGTGGATCATCAAGCCAATGGAGAGCACGGGTCGCATCAATAACAGAAAAACAACCATTCTTCATCAATGATCAATATAAAATCCTGGTATGTAATTTTTTTCTTCGATTTTTTTCTCATTCATTATTTATACGAAGAATGTGAATCAATCATCATACAGATTGATCCTCTGTTCGATTGTCTTGTAGGATGGGTTAGATTTAATTAGGTTTGGGAGAATTGTTTTGAGTTTATTTATTTATTCATTTTTATTCTCATGGAAATTAATCGATATTGAAATAAACATTGATCAAGGTTTGTTCCTCTATTTTTTCATGTGCTTTCCTCCCCCAGTTCTTCATTCACCACGGGCGTCCTTTGTTTGGCCCGAGGTTTGACATATCTCAATCAATCGATCGTTGTGAACTTTTTTCTTGGAACAATGTTCCAAAATCATAGATCTAGGATCATCACAACACAAATGTGGTGTAGAGATAGAAGCAGTGGTGAATTGGATGGTTTTGGACACTCGATTTCGGGTTCTTCAACATTCTTCAACATACAATGAAGAACAACCTGTATATTTGTTTTCCAAGAATATTTGAGTCCAGATTTATATAGATCAACATTGGAAAGGACCATATAAAACCTAATATTCATGTTTTGGTGATGGAAGTGACTTTAGTGAAACATAGTATGATGCAAAAGAGATCCTGATAGATCTAGAAAATCCCAAGAAACACGATGTATACTTCAATAATACGCGTTGTGTAGCCCCCCTTGTTGCGGCACTATGGATTTAGTCTGAGTTAAGGATCACACATCTAGTGACCCCTTTCACATAGTGTGTGAACCCCTTCATGTGACTCAACAATGTCTTTGGCTAATACATGGACACAAGGTAAAATTACACAACCATATGGAACGTCGCGTACTTATACACGAACAAGGGTTGGTGTACACGGATTGATACATGGACACGACATCAGTAAACAAACACAACCAACCATCAGGGGTAGGACACCATGTGTCTCTACACACTATTTTCTCCTTCATGTTGTGTATATGGATACTATGTCACATGAGGCTCTTTCACAGGGGTAGGCATGGGGATAACTGGACACATTGTGTACCCCCTAGTACGCATTGTGTAACCCCTTCAGGATTTCATGTGTCTCTTCGTTTTATTAGCTTGGACCAGTATAGGTTGAGTGTGTTTCCCTTAGTCCTTTCCATCAAGGGTATAGTGTGTCATTATATCCATATCATTGGATTATTATCCCCTCTATAGGTCTAGTATTAGTTAGAGTTATGGTGTCCCTCTATGAGACTGGAGTGTGGTCCTATATCATCCTTTGTTCTTTGGGTGGAGTTTTTGGAATTAGTGCAACCTCCCTAATCAGGGCATTAATCCTCCATCCAAAAGGTCATATCAGTAGGGTTTTTGGAATTGTTAACATACATTTCACTATATAGAGGATTGATCCAGATTGGGTTTGTGGTGTTCCCCAGTGGTTCTGGGCTTGACCCCCAATTTTTGTATCAATATATTTTTAGATGAGTGATATTTCATTGGGTGGGTACCAATGATTTATACATATTTATTGAGTGTCTTTGATGATAGCATGGCTCGTGGAGTAGGTTCTCCCTGAACGAGTGTTGCTTCGAGCAGAATCTTGTGATTGGTAGTTGGTTATGAACTCTTAATGGTGTGGTGTCTTTATTGAGTATATTTGGGTGTTTCTATTATACAGTGATTGTTATATATTGTATTGAGTGAGGATGCTCCAGTAAAGGGCTCTCCCGGTCTAGGGTTCTCCTCTCGCCGCCGTCACCCCTTCGCTGCGGACGGCGCTGCGTTTCCCTCTCGAGCTCGGTGCGTCGGTCAGGATCACTGCGGCATCACGCAGATTCATGGTCTTCCCTTGATGTGGAGCTTTTCTTTGGGCTTTGGTAGTTGGTCATTCGGACCTGCGGGTGTAAGACCGGTCCCCGTCGATGGCATACGCTTCGGAGCGCTCCCGAGTTCGTTCTCGGCAGCTCGCTGGTGACCTGCGGTGAGCTTCTCAGCGTCTGATGGTTGCGCTCTTTCGTTGACGTTATTGGGGTCCCAGACTTCCTTAGTTGAGTGCGATGGGGTTTCTTCATGTCTGAAGCATCCGTTTTGGTTGGTGGCAGCGGGATCCTCAGATTCAGGGCGTGGCTTGTGCGGTTGGGTGGTGGCTGGGTTTCTGACCCTTCGGTAATGCCGTTGAATTTGAAGATGGCGATGGAGTCGGCGGTTGTCTCTCACCGGTGATGATGTTGAAGGTGTGAGAATGTTTTTTCCCACTGTGTTTTCGCCGGTGGTGATTAAGTGGTGTTGCCGGAGGGACGTTGGCATTGCGATGTCGACGAATGCCGGAGAAGGCGATGCGGTCTTGCGGCTCGAGATGACGGAAGATCCCGTCGCTGGTGAAGGGTGGCGCGTGATGGTGTCCCGGGCTATCGCGTGGCCTTCGTTTGGAGTGCGGACTGACGAAAGGGACTAATGTGGCAGGTGCGTGGCACGAGGCCTGTCAGCGCAGACATTGACGCTAGGGTCGCGGATCGAGGAGAATGACGGTGAATGTGAATTTGTGTTTGAAATTTGAAATGGGGTTTGGCTTTGGATGTGGTGAAGTGTTTTTCTGGATGTGATGAAATGATGTATGGGTACTGAAAACCCCTTAAACCGGCCATATGAAAATGGAAAAAAATGATTTGTAGGCAGGATTGTTATGTATTGTATTGAGATAAATGTACTTGGTTCTTCATTTTTAGTATTTTTGGTGTGTCCTAATGAGTATTTTTATACTCATCCCCACATGGGCTTTGCCCGTACGTGTAATTTATTATGCAAACAACAACCCTTTTATGGTGTCCTGGGAGGATAGGGAGTGGGGGGAGTGTGGCTGGAGCATGATAAAATGTGTTTTTTTACTAGTAGGTTTCATTTGACTTAGTCCTCTCTATTGGAGCAGTTTAGAAACATTACAGTTTTTTGGTTGGGCCTGTATTTGGTCCCATTTTTTGTTTTTAGTACTTTACTATCATACTCTTTAGTGGGATTTTAGATGTATGCATGCATTTTTTTTAGTTGTTTTACATTTAAACAGTGTGTGGGAATGGATGTGTGTGTAGTTAGTTTAGTCTAATGCCTCCCATTTGGGGGATATGCCTATTCAACACTATTCTCTAGCCCCTGGCCTATTTGAGGTGATCTTGGGATAGTCACGGATCAGACCTCGATGGGTTGGGTCATGAAATTCCTAGTATAACAATAAATTATAATAAAGGGATTGTGATAAGGTTCACTAGGATATTCATCCCAAAAATATTAACTATAGAGTTATGTACATGAGGTGAAACCATCACATCATTAATAGTTCTCACCGATAACATATCCGCCATATATTTCAGTGGTGTTTGAATAGTTCTACTAAACATTCATGATATAAAAGAATTGTTGGAATCCTAATGTATTAATCATGTTTTTATGATCACAAATACTATTCAGTCTATAAACCATGTTAACTCTATGTAATCT
Source organism: Viscum album (assembly GCA_963277665.1). NCBI lineage: Eukaryota > Viridiplantae > Streptophyta > Magnoliopsida > Santalales > Viscaceae > Viscum > Viscum album. The sequence goes on from OY728152.1 coordinate 846,369,035, forward strand.
ATATCACATGAAATGCACAGTTTCTTAGTAAAATCTATCCAAAGCTCTTAAGTGCTATACACTCAGTTTGGATACTATACACTATCTTTTGATTCACATTATAATGATTTCTATGAAAAATGATTACGTTTAATCCATTCCATAACTATCACTGCTATGTCTGAATATAGATATTTGCCTAATTCTGAGACACCGTGACCATGAGACACTCTGACATCACGACACTGTGACATCATGATGCCGTGAACAAGACATCATGAACCATAAACCGTGAACCATACACCATGAACCAGACATCATGAACAAGCAGACACCGTGACCATGAGACACCATGACATCAAGACACTGTGAACCAGACACCGTGAACCAGACACCATGAACAAGTAGACACCGTGACCATGAGAAACCGTGACCGTGAGACACCGTGAACAAGCAGACACCGTGACATCAAGACACTGTGACCAATCCAGACACCGTGTGATGGAGACACCATTTTCATGACATACTGTGACACTATTTTTTAGTATGTTTTTTCATCTTTAAACTTAATATCTAATAGTCATATTTGAATATTTTAAATGCACTGATATAATTAATATTTTTTTAGACATATCATCTGACAGTATGAGGTACGAGGTGTAGAATACATGCAACATGTCATCTCAAACACATGCACTCCAAGATAAAATAGTAATGCGGTCCAGAAACAAAAAAGGTGGCACAATTCTAAAAATCAAGACAAGCTGGTGGGAGTGAGAATGAAAACGAAGAATAGACTTGGATAATTCTTAATGAAATAAATTTCTCATGCAAATCGACGTTGCTGAAGAACACATGAAGCATACTTGAATCCTAGAATCAAGAAAATCTTCACACTGTCAAACATCACGAAGAACACAAGGCGGATCTGTCTAAATTGAAACACTCTGTTTTCCATACGGGGACTTTATTTTTTCATCTGATTCATCTCAGAAGTCCATAGATACAAATACCAACATTCAGAGAATTTATAAACCTATCTCAATTTTTTTTATTATTGTGTATCATTTTACTATCTTTCGAGCAGTGTTTGTGTATCTGTATAACAACACACTCTGTTTGCTACATTAAAATGAGGGATACAAGATATACTTAATCAAACATCTTTTACACTTGTGTATACCCACTGATAAGTGTGGAAGAGGTCCCTGTGTGGCCTGGTTGTTTGTTCCCATGATGAACTGTGGAAGAGGTCCCTGTGCGACCTGGACAGTCCTGCGTACTGTTGTTAACCCCGATCCAGGGTGTGGATCAAGTTTATTTATATAAACTACTTGGTGGAAGGTGATCACCAAGTGGAGAGGATTCAGTCTCAACATGAGACTAAACCAATTGTTTCATATTCGTTGTGTTTCTTAATTTAGTCTTCTCTATTTTACTTCTTTACTGTATAATTCAGAAATATCTAAATTCACTTTTATAGTTACTCTTGGAAGGAAGTTATAATTTTATTGTCTTAGTAGAATAGCTTCAAAAGTAATATTAATAACTAACATTCAAGATTACTGAGGACTAATAAATCTTCTAATAATATATTTAAATAGTCAAACCTTCATAACTATATTACCTTGATTAACTAGGTTGTATTTATCCTTTTGGGGAAAATGTTTTAGAAATACTTTTTTACCAGAAATTTTTATAGATACTCAATTCACCCCAACCCCCCTTCTTGAGTAATCTACTCCCACCAACATTTGGTATCAAAGGCTGTTTATTAAGACTCTGTTTAACATTATTCAACTGTGATTGTAGTTTTATTTTAAAGATCTGTAAATATAATTTAATTCTAAGTTTCTAGCTATTTTAAATTATTTTTGTATTATGGATAACAGATTGGAAGGTGTTGCAACTAACAGACCACCATTCTTTAATGGAACAGACTATGCTCAATGGAAAAATAATAAGAAAATGCATTTAGAGAGTATGGTTTTTGAAATTTGGTCTTCCATTATAGATGAATATAAGATTATTGATAATGGTAGAATCACATGGGATGAACCTATAAAAAATTCCTTCAATAATAATTTCAAAGCTATGAATGATTTATACTACTCTTTAGGAGATGAGGAATTCAATAGAATTTCTGCTTGTAAAACTTCCCATGAAATTTGGGATACACTGTCTTTGTCACATAATGGAATATATAGTGTAAAAGTAATGAGACTTAATAATTATACTATTAAATATGATAACATTAAAAAGAAAACTGATGAGTCTATCTATGACATGTATCTTAGGATCAATGAGATTGTCAACACAATGATTTCTCTAGGAAGAGAAGTCATTTCCAAGAAACAAATCATGAGAATTCTCAAATGTCTGCCTGACAGATGGAGACGAACCTCTATCTCTATTATAGAATCATACGACATCATAAAGATACATGTGAAAGAACTAATTGGGAAACTAATGATGTATGAAGAAGAGTTGAAAGTCGACAAGGAAGAAGTGGATGAACCAAAAAGAAAATATGTTGCATTCACGACCACCACCTCTAACCACAAAGGAAAATGGAAATTGTAAGCTTTGGTAGAAATTTCCAGTAGTGAACAATCATCACCTGATAGTGTTGAGGAGATGGCTCAATTATCTAGAAGATTCAAGATATTTTACAGGAAGAATAACTTTTTCTGAAAACCTAAATTCAAGGGAAAATATGCCCAAAAAGGAAGTTGGAAGAAGGATTGGAAAAGAAGTGACAAGACTGATGAGATTATTTTCTATGAATGTAATCACGAAGGACATATCAAGGATGACTGTCCAAAGCTCAAGTACAAAAATAGATATGAGGACAAGGACATGAAGTATAAAAATTCCATGAAGGAAACCAGGAGTGATTATTAGGACAGTCCAGTGACTCAGAAAAATCACATGATAAACAACCTAACAAATACAATATGTGTTTTATGACAAACACATCTGAGGTAACACTAGACTCTCCTGTACAAAATTTATACTACTCTAGAGATGAGAGTGACTCTGAAGATATGACTAATGAAGAAATGTTTGAATACTATAACATGCTTGAAGAAACATGCAATGAACAAAAAGACAAATATAAATTATTGAAGAAACAATATGCTCTTACTGTGACTATTAAATCTGAACTCATAACTGAAAAAGAGAAAAATTATAAACTACTCCAAGAGAACAATGAATTAAAATTTTCTAATGAACAATTGAATAATGAACTAGAAATGTTTAGAAATGGGAAAAATAACCTTACTCAAATGCTAGGAAAACAAATTTCCCCTAGATACAACACTGGAAATGGTTATCAACATGGAAAAAGAAATCTTTGGTAGAGAATTTTTTTTTCTAAATCTAGGACATATAGTTTTACTCCCAGTTCTAGACACAAATCAACTAATCCAATTTATGGTACACATTCTACTATTTCATGTTTTTCTGGACCAAATAGAGTATATTTTTCAAATACTTTACTTAATGCTTATAGGAAACCTATGAGGCAGATATGGGTTCCTAAAGCACTCATTACTAATATTACTTGACCCTAAGAACTATGGGTACCAAAATCTATTTTTTCTTAATCATTTTGTAGGAAAGATGCATAAAAAGTGCCTGTAAAAGTTTATGGTACTTAGAAAGTGGATGTTCAAGACACGTGATAGGAGACTACTCATGCTTCAAGAACCTAATAAAAATAGATGGAGGATATGTCAAATTTAGTGGAAATTCCAAAGGAAAGATCATTGGCCTCATCCAAATAGGTAACTCTAACTCAGTTTTAATTTCTAATGTACTATTGGTTGATGGATTAAAATATAATCTTCTTAGTATCTCATAATTATGTGATGATGGATTTCATGTTAGATTTGAAAATGATGCTTGTAATGTCTTTAATTCTAATGAACAATTAGTATTTTCTGCATTAAAAAATGAAAATGCTTACACAGTTAACTTAGATTCCCTAGCTTCTCAAAATGATTCATGATTAAGTGTATTTCATAAAGAGTCTTGGATCTGGAATAGGAGACTAGGACACTGTAATATTCAATCCCTTAGAATGATAACTAGAAACTTTGTAGTTAAAGACTTACCCAAACTTGAGTTTCCAAATGACAAAGTTTGAAATCCCTGTCAAAAGGGAAAACAACAAAAAAAATTCTTCAAACCAAAGAAATAAGTTTCAACTTATCAACCTCTCGAACTGGTTCACATTGAGTTATTTGGACCATCTAGAGTTTCTAGTTTAAATGGGAAGCACTATTTTTATGTTCTTGTAGATGAATTTTCTACATATACATGGACCTTCTTTATGGCTCAAAAAAGTGAAGCCTACTCTTATTTTACTAAATATGCCAAGTCTATGAAAAATATTAGTGTAAATAGAATTAAATCCTTAAGAAGTGATCATGGTCGTGAGTTTTAAAATCAAGAGTTTGAATACTTTTTCTCACAAAATGGTTATAGTCACAATTTCTCTGCCCCTAGAACACATTAACAAAATGGATTTGTAGAAAGAAGAAATATAACCCTGTAAGAGATTTCCAGAACAATGCTTAGTGAATATGACCTACCTATTTATTTTGGGGTTGTATCTATCAATAAAACATGCTACATAATCAATAAAGTGTTGATCAGATCTATTCATAAAAGTACTCTTTATGAGTTATGGAACAGTCGAAAAACCAAGGTTAACTACTTCAATGTTTTTGGTTGAAAAGTATATATTCTTAATACTAAAGACAATCTTGAAAAATTTTCATCCAAGAGTGATGAAGGTATCTTTTTAGGATATTCCATGTCTAGTAAATCCTATAGAGTTTTCAATAAAAGAACTAAATATATGGAAGAATCTGTCCATGTAAAATTTGATGAAACATTTCCACATGAGCCTAAAACCATTCTAGAGAACCTGAAGGATGATGTATCAAATATGAACATTAATAAAAAATCCTCAAACCATTCTATGAAAGAATATATGAAAACATCCAGTTCTGATAATTCCATAGACTCAAGCCATAATGAACCTAAACCTATTGATGAAGCAGAAATCACTAGTCCCTTCTTTTCTAGAACTCTTAAGAACCATCATTTAGATGTTGTTATAGGAGGCCTAGACAAAGGAACTCAAACTATAGCTACTCTTAGAAATCAAGTTGAATATCAAGTCTTCTTGTCACAACATGAATCTAAAAACATTAATGATGCTATCAATGACGAATTTTGGGTGATGGCTATGCATTAAGAACATAATCAGTTTGAAAGGAACAAAGTTTGGAGACTTGTTGAAAGACTTAAGGACACATTCACCCTAGGAACTAAATGGGTGTTTAGAAATAAGATAGATGAAGCTAGTAACACAGTTAGAAACAAGGCTAGATTGGTTTCACAAGGCTATAATCAAGAAGAAGGAATTGACTATGAGGACACCTTTGCACCAGTAGCTAGACATGAAGCCATCATAATCTTGCTTGCTTATGCTGCACATCTGAATCCCAAACTATATCAAATAGATTTTAAGAGTGCATTCTTAATTGAATATATAGTTGAGGATGTATTTATTGAACAACCCATTGTTTTACAAATGACCATTTTCCAAATCATATTTTTAAATTATAAAAATATTTATATGGTTTAAAACAATCTCCAAGAGCCTGATATGATACGTTGAGTACTTTTCTTATTTCCAATGGTTTTACAAAAGAAATAGTTGATCCTAAAATTTTTATAAAATGAATTTATAATGATGTTATAGTCGTTCAAATATATTTATATGACATTATATAGGGATCTTCAAGAAATTCTTTATGTGATGATTTTTCTAAAATGATTCAAAATGAATTTGAAATGAGTTTAATGGGTGAACTAAAATTCTTTCTCGGATTTCAAATCTTTCAAAATAATGTTGGTATTTTTTTAACTCCATGTAAATAAACTAGGAATCTTCTAAAATGTTTTTGATTGGATAGTACTAAAATTCGTGACACTCCCATGAGTACCACTTGTATGTTGGATCATGATGAAGATGGAAAATCTGTTGATCAAACCACATATAGAGGAATGACTGGAAGTTTACTCTACTTAACTGCTAGTCGACCTGACATTATATTTAGTGTGTGTATGTGTTATTATTTTCAAGAAAATACTAAGGGATATAATTTAAATACTATAAAGATAATATTGAAATACCTAAAGAATACACTGAATATAGGACTGTTCTATCCTAGAGGACAATAATTTAAATTAGTTAGTTATTATGATGCTGACTTTGGTGGTGGTAAGTTAGATAGAAAGAGAACCTCTAGAACATGTAACTTTTTCAGCAAGTCACAAGTATCATGGTGTAATAAGAAACAAAATTCTGTTGCATTGTCTACTGCAGAAGATGAATACATAGCTGCTGGCAGTTGTTGTGCACAAATGTTGTGGATGAAACATACATTACTAGATTATGGATATCAATTCAGGAATGTACCTATAAATTGTGACAACACAAGTGCTATTAAAATTTCTAAAAATCTTTTTTCACATTCAAGGACAAATCATATTGATGTAAGACATCACTTTTTCAGAGATCATTATCAAAAGGGTGATATCATTTTGGAATTCCTTGGTTCTGAGTATCAGCTTGATGATATATTTACCATACTATTAAATTCTAAAAGAATATACTACATCATACATGAAATAGGAATGATAAATCTTTAGTAATTGTCTTACTATGTTATGTCTTACTATTTTATGTCTTACAAATTTATATCTGACTATTTTATATCTTACTGCTTCATGTTTACAGTCTTCTAGTTAGTATTTCGTGATTATTGTCCCACCGTAAGGTTCAGTCACTCTCTCACCATAAGGATCAATCACTGTCTCACCATAAGTATCAATCTTTATCTCACCATAAAGACCTGATATGGTATCACCATAAAGATTCTTTATGATTTTTATTTACAAATTAAAAAGCATATTGTGGTAATTATTCATTTCACCCTCTTATTTTCCCGCTCTTTTACTTTTGTGACATTTGGTATTCCTAAATGATAAAATAAATGAAGTGTCACCTGTCCTTCACTTGATCTTTCCTTTGTTCACTCAATTTGTAACCCTTCTTGAATCCTTCAACCCTTCTCTCTCTTTTACCTTCAGTGAATGCCTAGGATGAAATTACCTTCATCGTAGAATCCTAAGAAACGTAGCTCAAAGAAGACGAAGATCACACCTAAGTTGGCACCCGAAGGTCCTCTAAATCCAAATCTAGTGAACCGAGTAGTATTACCTGAGAAATAGCGTTTTCCTAAGTAACTTTTGTCGAGTAAGTCTCTGTTTTTGAATTTTTTTTAAAAGTGAAAGTATGGTTAGAATGATCTTATAAAGAAAATAGACTTATCTACCCTAAGTTAGTGTCTCAATTTAATTAGTATGTTCAGTTCCCCTTTGATTTTGAAGATGGTTATACTGTGATAAGCTGGATAAATAGCCAAAAATGATCATTATCTTAAAGTTTATGGGATTCATGCCTTAGGATACCTCATGGAGGAATCTATAAGGACTATCAGAGAGGACCTCCACCTTCTAGTGAATTCTTTTTTTGGACGATGCTTTGAAAAGATTAACCGAAAATGGTACCAAGGGGAGAGTCATTGCTGTTGAATTGGATGGAGAATCTAGACTTCTGTTTAAGTTTATATAGAACCTGATTGGCCCCAGAAATGGTGATTTTGCTGTACTAAAAAATCAGGATGTGTTTCTGATTCATCTTATGGAAAATGGATATAAGATAAACCTTTGTATGTATGCCATACACCATATCTGTGAGCTGATCAAAACCACATCCAAGTCAACCTCCCTATTTTATTCTCGGCTTATCTCATCCATGGTTCATGCCAAAGGTATGGTTGGACTTAATGAAGAAATTATCAATTATTTTGAGTAATGCCTTTCAAAATTCATTATAAAGGGAATGAAAATCAATTTTAATCCTTGGAAAAAGGCATGGGTGGAAGAAAATGATAGAATTTATGAAAAGTTCAATCCAGTGGAACATCCCGCAAGACCAAAATATTTTCCTGATCCAGGTTTGGAACCAGATGAAGTTGTTGAGTATTCTGAAGAAGAAGAAGAAGAAGAGGTTGTTTTTCCTCCCAGGGAAACTATTTCTGATAAGGAAGACATTACTCTTGTCCCTCATGTAGTAAGTGAAAAGGAAGTCCCTACTTCTAAAGATGTTGTTAATCTAGAAGATCAACCTGAAGTTGAAACAGAATTTGTTGTTGAAGAAACTGAAAAGAATGTTATGGAAGATCTTATAGAAGAATAATTACCTATTATGCAAGAAGCTGATCTTAAAGAACTCCTAGTGGAACAATTTTTTCCTAAAGTCATTCCTTCGGCTGAGGAAAGGTTGGAGTTAGCTTTTCAGCTGGCAGGCCAGGAAATGAGTGAGGAACTAAGAAATGAATTCGTGGAAATAGATCAAGCCACTAAGACATTCTATCCTAAGAAGGATGTAACTGTTGAGGGGGAGCAAACCCCAAATCTGGAATTGTTGATGTACCAAAAATGATTGATTATATCCCTATAGACACTTGGTATAAGTTCCTATACTTTTATTATGTGAATGTCTCCCAGTAATTCTCAGTAAAAGGACTCGAACTTTCCACTATGTTCCAATTGAAATCTATATCTAATATTTCCCCTGAAAAAGAACCTGAGCTTGTATCAGTCCCTATCTCTAAACCTTCATCAGAACAACCATCCTTGGTGAGTAAAGATGATTTGAAAGAATTTGGAGCTACCCTTTTGGCTAGAGTTGAAAAACTCATGAACACCCAACCGTCTTCTGTAATTCATCTATGTGAGAGAGATGCCTCACTGTTGTTGGAAAAATTTATTTGGCAGATTCAACCCAAAATGCTTCATGAGATTCAGGAAGTAAGAGGTGAAAACAGACTGCTTAGTGATTAAGTGAAGACTCTAAGAGGTATGATTGAAGAAATGAAGAAAGATATGCATTCAAGATCAAATATTGCTTCTCATCCTGTGAAGCCTGTTGTCCCTCAAACATGATATAATTTTGTCTCTCAGAATCTACCAAATTTTGATTCCTTAGCTGAAAAGGTCTCTTAATGGAACAAAAATATTGTTAAAGAAATGTGAGAGCTTGTTATTAATCTTAACATTTTCACTAATGAGTATACAGGGTGTCTTTAAAAAGCGCTAAATCAACTGAAATCTCTTACCTCATCTATCACTGCTTCTAAAGCATCTGTTCAATCATCTCATTATTCCTTAGATAGTGCCCTTCTCAGAACAGCGGTCAAAGAAGAACATCAGACTATGCTAAGTGATTTAATTAACGATTCTCTATCTGCAGTTATCAAGAACAGTGATAGAGTTATTGATCTGGTCCAAATCCATTAAAAAATTTCTAATGATTCTCAGCATGAAATTGCTAATAATGTGTATTTCTACTTCAAACGAATATTCTCAAAGACTGACATGACCAATCATTTTAGATATCTTGTATAAAATCTGAGGATTCCTCTTATTACTCAATCTTTCGATACTCAAGTCCAAAAGCTCACATAGTTCACTCGTCTGTTGGATAAGTTTATAGAAAATAAGGATGACTTTGAGAAAGCTATGCAGTATGGTGGAGAGATCATTGGGAATTTTATTAATCTTATGAGGCCCTATATTCATGTACATATTACATCCATTTTTTCTCTTGTGACTGCACCACTGAGACCTAGTTTTCTTACATTCACCTTTGCCCTAGCCTCCACTTCTATGTCTGTCAGTCAGGCAATGAGTCAGATCAGGCATGTGATCCTTGATCAACAACTGCCTCAGTCTTCTACTTCGCCTACTATGTCTCCCTCTTTTTTTGAAGGTCTTCCATTACCTTCTCTATCAACCGTATCACTCCCTTCTTCTACCTCAAACTCTGCATCCATGGCTTCCTCTTCTGCTGCTGCTAAGGGAAAAGAGAAGACTAGCCAGTGACGAAGGAAGATGCTTACTATATTTTGATAGGAATCATGTTCCTTTTTTGTTTTAATTTTTGTAATGCCCCACTTTTTATCTAATACATTATGCCCTTTTCTTGGTCTCTTTGTCTTTCTTTTTCTTGTTACTTTTTGATAATCCCAAAAGGGGGATAAATATGGGAGAGATATTGGTGAAGAGAACACTCACTCTATATATGTTATATGAACATTTGAACTATGTTGTTAGAACACATAAACACTCTAAATTTACATGATTTGTGATCATAAAAAAGGGGGAGATTGGTGGACTCCTCATGAATTAGTCATATTTTAATGATCACAAATCATATTCAGTCTATAAACCATGTTAACTCTATGTAATATATATCACATAAAATGCACAGTTTCTTAGTAAAAGCTATCCAAAGCTTTTAAGTACTATACACTCAGTTTGGTTACTATAAACTATCTTTTGATTCACTTTATATTGATTTCTCTGAAAAATGATTTCATTTAATCCATTCCATTACTATCACTACATAAGTATGAATACAGATATTTGTCTAAATCTGAGACACTGTTACCATGAGAAATCATCACATCATGACACCGTGATATCAAGAAATTGTGTACAAGACACCATGAACCAGACACTGTGAACCAGACACCATGAACAAGTTATTGTGAACCAGACACCGTGAACAAGCAGACATCGTTACCATGAGACACTGTGAAATCAAGAAATCGTGAACATGATACCATGAACCGGACACTGTGAACAAGAAGACACCGTGACCGTGAGACACCGTGAAAAAGCAGACATCGTGACATCAAGACAATGTGACCAATCAAGACACTGTGTGATGGAGACACCATTTTCGTGAGATACTTTGACATCATTTCTTAATATGTATTGTCGTCTTTCAATTTTATCTCTAATGGTCATATTTGATGATTTTAAATGCACTGGCATAATTAATATTTCTTTGTAGACATGTCATCTGACAGTACGAGGTACAAGGTGCAGAATACATGAAACCTGCTGGCTCAAACACATGCACTCCAAGATAAAAGAGTAATGTAGCCAAAAAACAAAAAAAGGTGGCAAAATTCTAAAAAGATATACAAGATAGTGGGAGTGAGCATGACAACGAAGAATACACATAGATAATTCTTAAATAAATAATTGTTTCATGAAACTCGACGCTGCAGAAGAACACACGAAGCATACATGAATCCCAGAATCAAGAACATCTTCGCACTGTCAAACATCACGAAGAACACAAGCTAGATCTCTCTAACTTGCAACACTTTGTTTTACATACAAGGACTTGATTTATGCATCTGCTTCATCTCAGAAGTTCAGAGCTACAAAGACTAACATATAGAGCATTTCTAAACCTATCTCAATATTTCAACTCTTTTGCGTATCATTTTACTATCTTTCAAGAAGTGTGTGTGTATCTGTATAACAAAACACTTTGTCTCCTATATTAATCTGAAGGATAAAACATGTCCTTAATCAAACATCTTTTACCCTTGTGAATACCCACAGATATGTGTGGAAGAGGTCTATGTGTGGCCTGGTTGTTTGTTCCCACAAAGAACTATGAAAGAGGTCCATGTGTGACCTTGACAATCCTGTGTACTATTGTTAACCCCGATCTAGGGTGTGGATCAGGTTTATTTATATAAACTACTTGGTGGTATGTGATCACCAATTGGAGTGGATTAGGTCTCTGCTTGATACTAAACCACTTGTTTCATATCCACTGTGCTGCTTAATTTAGTCTTCTCTGTTTTAATGATTTACTATATAATTCATAAATCTCTAAATTCACTTTGATAGTTATTCTTGGAAAGAAGTTATAATTGTCTTTTCTTAGTAGAATAGCTTCAAAAGTTATATTAATAACTGACATTAAAGATTACTGAGAACTAATCAATCTTCTAAGAAGTTATTTAAATAGTAAAACCTTCATAACCGTATTACCTTGATTAACTGGGAAATATTCAACCATTTGGGGAAAACCTTTTAGAAATACTTTTTAACCAGAAATTTTTTAGATACTCAATTCACCCCCCTTCTTGATTAATCTACTCCAACCAAAAATAATGTGTATACCTAGAATCAAATAGTATGTTTGTTATTCTATAATGAATAACTATCATACATATCACCACATTTTTGTCTTGATCCACCTTTGTAGTAGTGATATAATGCATCCTCCCTTGCACTCTTATCCTTGGGGGTTGTTGTTATTGGTTATATTTTACAACCCTTGTCTTATTTTATTAGTTAGAATAGTGTAAAAATTCCTTGTAGTTAAAACATTAGACAATGATATGAGGATTGATCTTTGAATTTTTGTCTTCTATCACATTAGTATACTTCTTTATCTCACTTTTATATGCATTGAATTTATATCCCTCCTTTCAAAACTTGAAACATTTCCTGGACCCCTTGAGATATTTTCCATGATTCTTATTTACAAACATTTGTACTGTGGGATGTTGGATTTTATTTCCAACATGAGTTTTATTTGTTGATCCCCAAAATTTAAACTAAATTCTTCACTTCCAATCTTCATCCCATGAGACAACTGTGAATCATCCATTTTAATCTCATCATTGAAGGAACATTAGGAAACATCTTCATAGATATCAAAGCATTGAATTTCTAAACTTATTCATAGAATTGATGTCATCCCACTAAAGAAGTAGTCAATTTCACATTCAATGTTAATGAAAAATCTAGAGTTGTATCATTAAATCTTTATGAGGTTTACCTCATAAGATCTGTACGAATTGAATCTTATTTTTCTTGAGTTCAAGGAACTCCCTCTCTATTTTAAGATGGATAGTGAAAGGGAAATATTTATTGATAAATAAACTCTAGAATTTACCCAATCCATAGATTCCATGTCTTCCATGTGCTTCATATTCTTTATCAGTGTCCACCACTGATCAGATTCTCCCCTAAGATGGTAAAAAACTAATATGACATTCTTTTTCTTAGAGCATTTAAGGATAGATAATATTTTCTCAAATGATTTAATCCATTTCTCAGCGATTATGGGATCTGAAGATCCACTAAATGTTAGCAGTCTCTATAACATATGGGAATCAACTACAACTTTCTCTACTGGAGGGATTTTTACCTGATTTAAGTTATTATTCATAACTGGAGTCAATTATGATAGTATTACCAAGAGGTTATCAATCTATCTCCTATCATGTTAGGCATTTCATTAGGGTGGTCATCACATTGAACATTTGACATGTAGTTAACATTATTCCTCCTACATCTATACATTTTATAAAATAAATGATAATTAGGGATGCTAATACTTTGATTAGTAAATTTATATAAGTTAAATTGTAAACTTAAAATAAATAAATCATACATGATGTGTATAACCTAATGTATAAATATCTAAGTTTCAATCTATGTTATCCATGGTCATTTTCTTATTAGGTTCTCTAACCTAATTGATTTCCATAAAAAATATATTCAAATTGTTCATAATGTTTTGTAAAGTGGATGTAAATTAACGAAAGCATATCCCATGAGAGTGTCTATCCAGTTCTATTGTCTTAGGTCCACTCATCATGCATCAAGTGACTATTGAGTTAATACCCAATCCACCCCTTTCAAGGTTACTACCCCTAATTAAATATTTTCCACAATTTCATACACTTTTCAGTATTTAGATGAATATTTAATTGTATGGGAAACCGCACAGTCTCTACTTTAACAATATTTTAGGATATTCTCTTATACTTAGGCTTTTCACTAGAGTTTTTACTAATATTATCTCATCCCAATCCAAAAAAATAACTAAACCAACCTAGGATACAAACTATAGAAACCTAATACTAAAACATATATTAATTCATGATTTTAACATACATTACCAATAAATACAATCCAATAATCTAGAGGTCTAGTGTTTTTAGAAGATTAGACATATAAATACATCATCTTAAATATAAAAACATTATCTTTGTTTAAAATTTCACCTAGTGATACTGACTCCAATAAATATTTTAAAACTATATAAGATGTCATGTGGAAGATATATAAGTAAAAGGTTGAGCTAGAAATCATATTAAGAGAATAAACATGGAAATAAAGCATAATATGAGAGTTAAAAGGCATAATATGATATTATAAAGAGGGTGATCATAAACATGGAAACGTGGAATAATGAAATGATATCATGCGATCATGGAGTGATGGGATATGTGGAAAAAACATAAGAAATGATTTCATAAAAATTATTTAAGGGTTACTCCCAAGACCATCATCATAAAGTAGATTAAGTCCCATGGTGTATTAAGCTCACTCTCAAATCCCTTACATAAAATATCATGAGATGTAATTTTTTACCCAATTAATTAGAGGAATATATAATTATAGTTCCAACCTTATATAATTAAATCATATATATGTGTTCTATAAGTGTAAAATAAACCATACATAAATCATAATCATGATCAAACCCATGAGAAGGAAGTGGTTGTTCATACGTATGTAAGAGCAACATTATCACTTTCCAACAGATTGGAAGGTCAGAAGGTTGACATGAAATTATAATTATAGTAAATAGGTCATAAATATCATTTATAAACATTAAACCCCTCAAAATAACCATCCGTGAACGATGGTGATGGAAAAGTAATTGTATCACTATGTGGATGTAGTAGTCCACACATATGCATGGGTGATACTTTCACTTCCCATTTGATGGAATAAGGGTTGGATATTGGTGGTTAAATAATCATAATAACATTTCAGTATATTGAGGATACTAAATTTGTAATTTTATGATGAGTACCATATATTAATATGAGGTACAAGAAGAAATAAATTGAAATATGTTGGGTAAGACAATTACCTCTCCTTTAGTGGTCCTCCTTTACATCCTTTATTAAAGACACTTGGAATGATATTTTAAGAAATAAATAACCTAAAATTAATATATAAGGGATTTTATAAGATACTTTTTATGGTTTTGGTTGATTTATAAGGCTAAAATTGGTGTAAATAATAGAAAGGAGGGGTTCCATTTTATAAGTGGGGGAGATGACACACTCATAATTTCTTATAAGTATAAAATATAATAAAGTAATTGTCATGAAAAATGATTAAAAATGGTCATATATTCAAAGTTCTGATATGATGAGGTAAAAATATGTCTATAAAATAGGAGTTATACATGTTTAATAGTAAATTTCACCCTTATCTATTGGTTTAACTCCCTCCGATAAACTCATTTTAACCTTAACCGTGGTGAATTTTTTTGACTATTTTTATTTTTCATTATGAACAAAAAGAAATTATCCTAATTAAAAAAATTGAAATTGAAATTAAAAATATGGAATCCATTTTATTCAAATTCAATATTTAAAAGTGGAATAAATTACTTTTAAAATAAACTCAAAAAAACACGACGAAAAACAATTTTCAAGATTTTTTTTTCTAAAGTATACAACTTTTTTATACCAAAGTACACCTTAAATTAATTACAATGAATATAATTGGATTATTAATAATATATATGAACTAATTTTCCTTTAAAACCCATTTTAAAACAAAATTAATATTTTTAAATTCTTTAAATGAAAAGATTGTCTTCAATAGAAATCAGTATTTTTCATAATTCATTAAAAAATTAATATTTTCAGAAAATTCTCCAAAACTCACTCTAATATAATTTAGAAATTTTTATTTCAAAAATTAATTTCATTATTTTAAATAGAATCTCTAAAAGTGGTAATGATTAATTATATTATTTACTCACAAAAAGAAATAAAAACCATTTTTGAGGAAAAATGTATTTTTCAAACATATAATGACTATTAAAAATCGAGTACGTATTTATAAAAATATTTTCATTATATAAAACCTTTATAAATTTTTTAAAATGTTTTTATTCCTATTCGTACTGCTAATTTATCAACTATGTTAAAACATTATACTATATTATGGTTCATTTAGACTCAAGGTTGTGTGTATCACAAGCTATCAAAGAAATTAAATTTATTTATAGAAAAATAAATCATAAAATCTTGGGGTGTTATAGTAGTGGAGCATACTACCGCACTAGTAACATGTGATAATACTACCTCTCTAGCTTTTTTGTCCCCCATAACTCTGTTGTGGCCCATTAAAACAACGCTTCCTTCCACTAAAGATCCACTACCAACTGGCGCTACCCACCTAGGACCACACACCTCTCTTAGATTCTTCATATAAATAAAGTCAATATTAACCATCTTAGAAATAGTGTTCATATGTAAGATGTTCACATATACCTTTATCTCCTACCTAAAACCATCCTTGAGTTTTCTTGACCTGGCCAACACATCACTATCCATAGAAGTGATGAATCACTGCAAATCAGTAAACCGGGTAACATAATCCATAAAGGAAAAGTTCCCCTACTCTAGGTGCATGAAATCTCTAGATCAATTAGACAATAGGGTATTTGGGGAAAATTGGTTGAATAATCATTCATGGAAATCCTTCTAGACCATACCCACGTGCTGATCAACTCAAAACCTCCCACCATCTTCTATCTTGGACTCAGATAATATAGTTGAAAACTTCACCATCTTCTCAGGGGGTTCCTCTAGATGATAAAAGATAGTTTTCATATCTTCAAGCCATATCACGGATTCTTGGGGGGCCACTATCCCCAAATAAAGTAGGTAGATTTTGTAACTGAAACTCCTGAGTCATCTCAGAAATTGTATGAACAGATGGATGATCATCCTTATCAATATACTGTATCACGTGAATGAGACTATCCCTAAGTTGAGCATCCATACTCCGGACTTATGTTTTAGGTGGCTCGGGCCTCTACACATTTGGGTCATGCTCACTAGTTCCCTATTGTTTCTCGATTAGTGGTCTATGAGGATGAATTTATCTAAAATTCCAAATAAAGAACCTAGAACACAAACCACCTCAGTTCTTGATATCATAGATAAAGAAATTAGTAACAATAATAGACTCCAAAACACATAACCTTGGCACTATCACTAGACCCCTCAACCCACTCAAGGGTTCAGTTGCACATACCAAGATAACATCAAGAAAAAGACATGGTTAAATAATATGTCATTGATATGTTTTGAGGGGATCTTTATCATTTCCCAAGTTTTCACCCAGGTACCATTATATGATGTTTCAAACATAATTTTTATTATAAAATGATATTTAAGTTGTTATTATCATCCCATTTAACTACCACTGATTTAAATTACATAATACAGATAAAATTTTCAAACTATTATTCATATAATGATTGGTTAGATAGAATTATTAAACCTGAAAAAACTATTTAAGTTAATTATAACATTCTAATTAAACAACACATGTCATAAAAACCACCCAACAGCAATCAATGTAAAAAAACAAGCAATCAAGACAATGACATATAAAATCCTACATGCCTAATATGATGTATGATTCACACCCACTTTTCATACCAAACCAAGAGTAAAAAACCCATAAACCATAACCTCATAAAACATATTACACACTCGAGGTGAAAATAGATCAAATGTAAAAATTCATTCCATGAAAAGAAATTCCCCCCCCACATGAAAACTTGGATTTTCTATCATACATGGGTTAGCTACTCCTACGAAAAAGCTTATTACCTATAATCAAAACATCATATTCTTATGTATAGTAGAACCAAATAATATAATAAAGAAAAAACCTCTAATAACATTTTGTAAATCCCTAACCCCACAGCCACTAAATCAGTGCCCTGATCTGGTGCATGGCATTTCCTCAAACATGCCTCTCCATATTCCAGAGGCTTCCAACCAGCAATAAGGGTCCATAGGAGGTATGGTGGGGATAACATTCCCTCTAGCTATAGAAAACCATAGTGGAAATAATGGAAATAGTATAAAAATCACATCTACATGGAATGAACATGTTCTATAATATGAAATCACAACCTTTGTAGTAACATACTGATGTTACATGAAAAAATAGAAATGCATACATATAAATTCAAGACAGGTATAACAAGCCCCAAAAGTTCAAAAAAACTAAAATTTGGAAAAATCCCAGAAGTCTCACAATCTAGATCAGGCCCCACCTCCCAACTCTAGTTCTAGCCATAACCTTAAGAATCAGCTATAGGGTGCTTTCCCTTAACTCGAGCAACATCTATAAAGCTTATCTGCATACCAAATAGCAGCACGAATAGGGTGAGGATACAAATCAGTAGGCCACCACCAACGGTGTCTAATACAAATTTATCTAGTACGTATAAATAATTTTGGTTTGCAATATATATCTTAAAAAATAAGAATAATAATAAAATATGGAGATGAAATGAACCAAGTTGATCCCTTTGTCTCAAGAAGAAAACCCAATTCAATGCTACCTTCTTCAGCCTATATCGATCTCTAAATACGGAGGAGGTGACATGGACTAACCTGGTTCCAAGGTGGATCATCAAGGAAACCATGATCATATAACCCAAATAAATCCACATGGATCATCCAGTCATTCCTTTCAAATAATTCCCATGGAAATCACTAGTCATGTCTGAACTCAAGGGACCGCCCTTGATGTTTAGAGGAACAACTTCATTATAATTCAAGGCTCACACCTAAGTCATTCCATACTAATATACATCGAGGTAAATCCAGGGAACCCATCCTACTAAATAAAACAAGGATATCCTTCAATATTTCATGATATTAATCTGTGGAATTCAACATGTATAGATATTTCATGAATCCAAGTGGAATACACCCTGTGAAATTTTTAGTAATGAATTTTTTGTGTAATACATGGGATTTCTCAAGGAATTCCATAGCATTGTCCCTCATTGAATACAAATATTTCATCACATCCCAAAATTCACATGCATCCTCTAATGGAATCCTAATATTTCCTATGGAATTCCATGTAATGA
This sequence comes from Viscum album, assembly GCA_963277665.1. NCBI lineage: Eukaryota > Viridiplantae > Streptophyta > Magnoliopsida > Santalales > Viscaceae > Viscum > Viscum album. Next base: position 846,387,987 of record OY728152.1, read on the forward strand.
GCAACCATAAGTTATCCAAGGTGGTCCACTATGGAATTCCATACTAATAACCATTTCCAATAATTCTAAAAATTTAATTTTTCCAAAATACATACAATAAAAAATTATACAATACAATCCATGTTCTCTCATGTGGTTTAATTCACACTTATAGGGCCATAAGCACTAAGGGGGTGTTATAGGTCATCCTAAGAACACTAGATTCCATATTAAATTATTGTACCATTAAGGGAATCCCTAAACTACCGTTTTAGTTTACCCGAGATCATGGCATAAGGAATAACCCACCACTTTAATAATCTCAACATTGGTCTACTCAAACCAATGCACTTTTCTAAATAGAATGAGGCTACTATGATATCAAAAAGGCATTGAAACAATTTAGATTAATTTTATTTCAAGTGTCTGAAGAGTCAGTGCAATCGACAATCAAATCACACAATAAAATCGTGATACATTGAGGGAAAATCATGAAACCACATAACTTAGGTTATAAGAATTTCACTTATCGGGTATCATGATTTTATTCAGGTGTCAATGATAGAAATTAAGAAACCATAAAAAATATATAAAATAGAGTATTTACATTAACTAAAGTAGTTGATATTTAGATGGAACACAAAAGTGATATTAGAAGCTAAGATAGTGATAGAATTACCAAAATCCTCCCAACACGATGAACGAAAGAAGAATCAGTGGTGGGATGAAGCTAAACCACCAAATAAATTAAGGAGGAAGGGGATACCTTCACACTACTACAAATTTACTAAATTGATTAAAAAATTAGTTTAATAAAATAAAGGGTATGAAGGGTGAAAAGACCCTTTGGTATTTTTTTAAATAGTGAGAACCCACCGGTTGGCTAGTAGGTGTCACCAGTTGGCCGATGGGCTTCCAGTATCTATTCTAGCCTACATGAATCCCATTGAAAATCTGGTGGCACTATGTCCTGTAGGCTTTATGCCCTGGCCTCCTCCCGCTCTTCCCAAATTCCCTTGTGACCCTCCAAAATCCTTTGGTCCCTTCCTAAATGAAGAAAAGGGTTTTTGAAAAAATTAAAGGGTCTTCACCTCAAAAAAAGAGTGGGGTCTTACATAGTGTCCCCAAAAATAGAAAAAAAAATTACAGGATTGGCATTATATAAGAACCCACACAATCAATATAAAACACACCTGGATTAATAAGTAAATGGGAACTTAAGTTAACAAGTGATAACATCACATGAATATATTCAATGTAGGAAATTCAATCATGTGTGAAGGAAACCCAGAAATTTTTTTAGAACATGGGTAAATGGTGTTGTTCTCCCATGAGAAAAAGTGGGTGAGTTTAAAACTCTTAATGAGTATATGATGTCAAACAATTATTGAAACATGACACATTTTTTGGTTCAACTATGTAAATATTGGAGTGGGGTCGCTCTAAAAAAGTTTATAATCTTGTCTCTTTAACCTTCATGAAAGTATAAGAGACAAAGGACCATAATCGTGTCTATGAGTAAGTAAAGAAATAATATATCTGAATGGACTTGTGAAGGATGAGTCTAGATGATAATAAGAGTTACCTATTCAAGGTATTGTTTACATGTTTCCCTATTTGGATTTGATATTTATATACTATATGAAGGTTAAAATCATGAGATATATATATCTATGGAAGTTGTTTTTAAGAGAGTGTGATGTATAATTTTAATAAGGTGTTTCAATTATATAAAAATGATTGGAGATTAATGGAGTGTCCTTTAAAATATTTTTTAAAATATTTAAAAATTATTTGTTTTTGGGTTTTTAAAAGGGAATAATTGTTGGAATAACACATTGGGAAATAGGATGGACTAAGGACTCCTTTATCAAGGGAGGACTTTTATCATTATTAAAAATTGATAAAGGGAATAATCTCATGGGGGGATAGCACATTGTATCATCCATGTGTTCATTCAATCATGCAATGTGGTGCTTTGATGGAACTGTTTACACTTTTCATGCCACATAGATTTTTTTTGGTTCATTTATTTTTATAACGGATTAGATAGTTACTTGGTTCGAGCCTAAGTATGAATGCGTATATCCCTTAAGTCAAACCAATTAATCAAATGGGTGTAGTCTGAATCATTAATATTGTGATGCAACATCCGGACCCGGGTACCACTATCTGGTCCCCTGAGATGGTTGGCCACATGGCCTCAAGCACATCTCCCTAAATGTAAGAGGCTTCCAACTAGTGGTGAGTTATTAGTATGTGTCTATGGAGAGATTATTCCTTAATTACCATAATCTAGCACAATTTATATATAGTAATCGAGAAGTTGTGGAGGTATATGTAACAAATATCATAGAAGAAATAGAATGTATAAACACTATACCAGTAACCCGCCATAGTAGAAGCAATATAGTAATGGATAACAACTTAAGAAACTAATATAAATACACAAAATATGGAAACTAAATTATATAAAAAATGACGATGATAAATGTCATGTCTCTACAAAGCATAAAAAACAAGTATATAAGAATTAATAAAATACATATATCTAAATACCAAAAATACCAAAAGAGATATCCCATATAGAATCATGGGCACTAGCTCAATCCTATCCTCCCCTACTCCTAATCATGGTAAAAATTCAAGAATCGAACTATGGATTCTTACCCTAATCCCTACCTATATCCATATAGTCTGTTTGGGTACCCAACGTTGTCCCAAATAGGGTGTGAGATAAAATCCCAGTAGCCCACCACCAACAGTGTCTATAAATAATCCAGGATGTGAAATACAATCTAGTAAGTCTATAATGTATATCACAGGTATATCAGAAATGGAACAAGTTCTCATGGAATATCCGAAACAAGTAGAGAGAAACTATCTAGACAAACAAGGCTCCCTATAAAATCAGTGTCAAGATCCTATATCAATGCAATTATAATGTAAATAAAAATAAACACCACAATGATTTCATATACATAGTGTATTATATCATCCATAGAAGCGCTATATAACCTGTATATCATATCAACCACAACCAAGATGTGTAATCAATCATGTCACAATTACCACAATTGAGTCATATAAATAGAATTTTCATACCCCACAAGGCTAGATCCAAGGTATAGGAAACCAAGTCATCCTCCTGGAGTCCCATTAGCATCTCAATGGAAACTCATTTATACTTGAAATGGGTTCCACAGAGCATGTCATTAAATAATTTCCACTATGATCCAAATCAATCTGAATCCAAGGGCTAGCAAGGCCCAAGTCATCCCATGGAATCAAGACCCAAGGAGAAATATTATTCAAGGAATCCACTACCACTATCAAGAACCATGGTGTTGCTCACCCATGACATCCTATACAATCACTCATCACTAAACCATTCATCAATTCATAACGAATCATGTTCCATGAGTTTTACCAACTCATATAACAATTCCATTTCATACAATTAAAACAGTTACATTAGGTATCACATGGAAAAAGAGTCATAACCATATCCTAATAATTTTATTCAATTTGGTTCAATTACTATCAAATCATAAAGGGATTTCTCAAACTAGGAAAGATATAACACACCCCATGGGTGGTATAACAATAGAAGAAGGAAAGGGAAGACCCCATGGGTTTCCTAGGTTGATGAAACAAACTCCAAAAAACTCAAAGGAAGCAATGGGAATCCCTAACAGGTTCCATTCTATCTAATTCAATTATTCAATTAATTTTATGGGCACCGCCGGAAATTTTGGAATTTGTAACAACTGTAACTAGGCTTATAAATCATCAAAACTATGAGGTAAGGGTATTGAACACCTACCATATTTCTTGGTAGAGTTCCTATCTAGTATCATAATCTAATTTTATCCAGATCATAAGAAAAAAACATCATAAGAACCTAAAAATAGGGCATATTATCTTGCATTTAAATTACTATGTTTATACCAAGATGAATGAAGAATGACATAATATGATCTAATAACTTATTGGTGTGGATCAGATTAGATGATAGGCAATCGAATATAAGTATGGATGAATGAATGGTGGAAAATGATACCAATTTAGGTTAAAAGGAACTCTTCAAGCCTCATGGTTGTCTAATAGATGAGGAATGAATTGATTTTTATGTTTTAAAACGTTTTAAGGAAAATTTGGTCATTTTTCCTAAAAAACTAAGCCACGTGGTAGGCCAAACCATCTGCTAACCATGCACCCTTCAGTGCTTCAAGGGGAACCTCGTACATTAGTGCACATGGTTTTCCTATCTATGTACAAAAAATGCCTCAACACACTATTAAGGGTCTACACCAAGTCACACAACCATACTCACTGATCCACATAGTTTCCTCAAAATGTGAAGGACCATGAAGCTCATTGTCCAGGCCTCACATGGTTAGAAAAACTGTGTGGACTGCCCCACACTGTTTCTACTAACCATGCAGCCTACCTTGTTTTCCCAAAATGTTTGTCTTCAGGATCTGAACAAGCCCTGCACACCTCTGAAACACCCATGATCATATTGGTTACTCACATTATGCTGTAAAAAATCATTTAAATTGAAAAAAAGATACTTACCTCATAAGAAAACTCGTGATCTTACAATACTCCCCCCTTAAAGAAATTCTTCCCTAAATTATCCTCACAATGGTGGTCAAGAATATCCTGAGAATAAATCTAGCCACAAATCTTGTAAATCTGCCTCCCACTCCCAAGTCTCATCCTGTAAATGTTTGTGCTTCTATAAAACCTATACTTGAATAGTTGACCGGCCTTGATGAACCTTTATGCCCCTATCCACAACACATATAGGATTCTACTCAAAGGATGTATTTACCTATAACTCCACCTCATCTAGCTACAAAGTGTGAGATAGGTCTGAGTGATAACAACACTATTGAGATGCATCGAAGATGTCATTCATGGCCCAATAACTTTGGGGTAACTACAACTAATAGTCTACCAACCCAAATCTCTCTAGAATCTCAAATGGCCCGCAATATCATGGGGAAATCTTACCTTAACTCCTAATTTGTGTGTTTCCCAGACTCAGTGAGATATGTAAAAAGACCTGATCCCCAACCTTGAACTCTAGAGTTCATCGACGACGATCAGCATAAGATTTATATCGAGATTGTGCAGTGTCCATACTCTTTATGATCAACTAAACCTTCTCATAAGTATCCTACATGAGACATGGTCCTGGTAAATCTACCTCACCTACCTCTAAACAGTAAATAGGAGATCGACACGGTCTACCGTACAAAGCCTCATAAGGTTTCATCTATATATTCATATGATAGCTATTATTGTAGGAGAACTCAACAAGGGGAATATACCTCTCCAAGATCCCCCAAAATCCAATACCCATGATCATTGTATGTCCCCAAGAACCTATATCATATTCTTTGACTGGTCATCAGTCGGAGGGTAGTATGTCATACTCAGAAGCACCTGTGTACCCAACACACTCTGCAAACTCTGCTGGAAATGATACATGAACTAAATGTCCCTATATAAAATGATAGAATGTGGGATCCCATGAATTCATACTATCTCATAGATATAGAAACTCCCATGATCATCAAATAAGAATGTCTCCCTAGTCAGTATGAAATGAGAATCCTTCATGATCCTGTCAAGCATAACTCCCACAGTATCACTACCTCACGGAGACCTCAGATAACCTATCACAAAATCCATCGTGATATCATCCCATATATACTCAATAATGGGTAATTAATGTAAAATTCGTGTTGGTATCTAATGTTCCTCCTTCACATTCTAATAGGTGGAATACCTCTTGACGAAACAAGCTACCTCATGTTTCATAACCAGCCACCAGTACTGACGACATCAGTCACGATACATATTGGTGAAATCGGGGTGTACCACCCAAAATGAGGCATAGAACCCCACATAATCTACTCACATATCTTTAATGTAACCCACATGTGACCATGTATATATAGGATCTCATCCTCTCCTACGGTCCAACCAGGAGGCAGGTCCTCCCCTGCCACACTCTCCCGTATGACTAGGCCCTTAGAATATAATAGTTTCCTCAACCTCACTCTATCCAGAAGGGTAGAGGCCATAGGTAAGGATGGATGAAAAGTTTCTAATTGTTTATCCTTCATGTCAATGTACATCTCTAAAAACAAATCCATAAGCTTCTACTTTCTACTGGCCTCCTGAACTACCCACATCTGAGTCCTCTTACTCAGTGAATTGGTTACTACAATGCCTTTTCAAGTAATATAGGAAATATCAATGTCGAATGATTATAGGTACTCATCCCCCCTTCATTGCCTCAGATTAATATCACACTGTGTAAATATATACTTGAGGATTTTGTGGTCTGTGTATACCACAATACAATCTCATAGTAAGTAATTTCTCCAACATTGCAATGCATGAACAACTACATCCAACTCGAGATCGTGTGTTAGATATTTCCTCTAATGTAGCCTAAAATTTCATGTCCTATACTCCAAAAATATATCCCCATGAATAATAACTACTCCTATCCCAATACCCAATGTGTCATAATACACAGTGTAGCTCTTTCCCAGCTCGGGCAGAATTAGGACTCACACTAATGTAAATCTACCTTTCATCTCCTGAAATGATGTATCATGGGTATCTGACCATACAAGCATCACACCATTATTATTTAAGCCCCTCAACATTCCTTATTAGCATGATAATTATTGTATGAAATTCCTGTAATATCCATCAATCCCCATGAAACATTGTATATCAAAGAAATAATTCATATTCTCCTAGAAAACTATAGCTCTCACCTACTCTGGTTCCACTGATACTTCTATATATGAGATGATATGACCCAGAAAGTGAATTTAATCCATCCAGAAGTGGAACTTTGTGAGATTATCATATAACATATTCTCTCTTTGTGAATCCAAAATGAACTCAAGATGTCTGGTATGGTTGTTTTGATTGTGATAATACACCAAGATACCATCCATGAATACCACCACAAACAAATCCTGATAAAGACGAAAAACTCAGTTCATCAGTGACATGAAAACCATCAGCGCATTCCTAAGACCGACCATCATAACCATATACTCATATAGACCATACCTACTATGAAAATATGTATTTGGTATATTTATAGGTCAAAAACGCACCTGATGATATCCAGATCTCAAATAAATCTTTGAGAACACTTGAGTTACTCAGAGATGATAAAAAAGGTCATTTACCCATGGGAAGGGATACAAGTTATTAACTATCAACTGGTTCAATTTTTGATAATCTATGTATATAATAAGGGTATTGTCTATCTTTTTGGTGAAAGTATTAGAAAATCATAGGGGGGAATATTGGATTATTTAAACCTAATTTTCTCTATGTCCTCAAGCTACCTATTGAGCTCTTAAAACTGTATCATAACCATCCTATAATGAAGAATGGATACCGGTGCATCTCCTAGAACTAGCTTAATTGATAACTCTACCACTCTCTTAGGAGGTAAACCATAAAATTCATTCAGTAAAATGTCCCTAAAATAATCAACCACTGGAGGGAAATCATCACAACACACTCCCTGATCATCCATATATAAACTAGAAATCTGGGCTACCATTCTTCCCAACCCATGATTCTCTTGTCCAGTTCAACCTGCCTGGACATCCCATTCTCCCTTGTGAATATAAAATCTACCCTCTAGTGATGTGAAATCGACCCATTTAGTGATAGAAATAAAGGAGGGCTTCAAAAGAAACTACCCATTCCATCATGAGTATGATGTTAAACCTAGACATCTCAAGGAAAAAATGATTTCATATGAAGTGAAACACACTAATATCACCGAGCACTCTTTGCACTGGTTTAAAATTTCCATTATGATTCCTAATGGACTATCAAGTGTCATGATGAACCCCCAATAAACTGAACAAAAAGACTAAATAATTCTACCATAGGTACAGATATAAAACTATGTGATGCACCTGTATCAAAAAGTGAAGATACAAGAGTATAGATTACTAAAATCATACCTCTCACCATAGATGGCCTAGAATTTTTCTCCTCAAGGGTAGGTTGTAAAAATTATAACTAGCCTAAACTATGGCCCAGTGACACAACCTCACTACCCAGAGTAGTCCTTCTATTCAATCTAGGTACTACTGGTGTCTGGCCGCCTCAGTCATGACCACTACCTCAGCCTGAATGACCTATACTACTCCATCTCCCAACCTGATGCGGAGCTATGAAACATGCTCCTGAACCTAGAATTGATTTGAACCTCTTACACTAACTTCTTTAGTGTTTTTATTGTGAAATATTTGTACATGGCACATCCTACCGCAAGTTTGTCACTCGATTGGGTATCGATCACACTGATTCCTCACATGTCACCATATTCTACTCTGGTGATAGAAAACTGAGCTACTAGTACTAAAAGCCTAGCTGGTACTCATCTCACAGGAAGCCTCAAAATTTTTCTTCCTTCCATTGGAAGTTGAAACAGTAAGTCGAAAGGCTGAACTACCCAACTCATCACCCCAATCTCCCTTTAGGTTTCACTTGGAAATGAGTTCCTAATTCACAATTTTATTAATAGTCACCAACCTAACATGTCGACCTACTATCAAACAGAATTTCTAATACCTTTCTCAAAGAGTCTCTCCCTTGATGCCTCATGATCAAGACATATCAGCACAAAACACTGAATCTCTATAATGCATGTTGAATACTTCATAATTATCATCACACCCTACTCTAGATGCACGGACTCACTATCTCGATCTACTCTCAGAGTCTTGGGGAAAAAGTAATCATAAAATCTGGTTTCTAAATCATCCCAAACCATATCTCAAAGCCTATCATCCAGGATTAAAACATCGCACCAGCACTTTACTGCTCATTGATGCATATACATCACAAGATTCATTCTCCTCTCAGGAGGTGTCTCAAAATGCTCAAAGATCGCTAGTGTAATCTACAACCACAGCTCAGCAGAATGTGGACCACCATCAACCCAAAATGTGGGAGGATTTTACTGCCAGAACACACATGTCAGCTATACCATAGATAAGGTAGGCAGCGGTGCTCCTTTAAACGTCAGCATATAGCGTAGGAAACCCTCACAAAGTTGTGCATTAGCACCTATGTCTAAAAAAATAGCTAATTTCGCAACTAGAACTATTATAGGATCTACTCGTATCCTATGTCCCACCACCTCTAGAGCATGGCCGTCTCCACCATCTTAGTGTATTAATGGATTTTGTGGTGGTGTCATGTCTCTATAATCCCAAACACACACCATAGAAAGTTATATTACCAAATTTTTATAGCTAAATGTGTAGGGTAGGTCAAAACCTTACTATAAATGGGTCACACCCCTCTTCCTTCTCCTAAATATTGGATAGGGTAAAAAGAAACTATCATAACATCACTAGAGACACTTCCTAAATCCCACTAAAAATCTTTCTCGAGGTCAAGTTATCTATTTCCTTGTTCAAATTTCCATTCAAATTTCATATTCATTTAACATTTATCATTTAGATGGTTAAACCAAGTGGTGAATAACTTCCAATCCATAAGGGCCCATATACCTCAGGAACTGAAATATAGTTCCAATTAATTCATACCATAACACAATCTAGTCTATGCGATTGATGGTCTATGACTCAACATACCACAATTGGATGTTTAGGGTGTATGCGGTACCCTAATAAAGAAAAATATGAATAGGTTATGATAGAAACTCTATGTACCTACCATGTTTCACAATTTCCTATAAAAATCATTTATCAAATATATAGTATATCACACTAGTCACAAATCAAAACATCATTCAATCAAGCAATGCACCCTCTATGGCATGGAATAATTCATGGCATGTGAATCCTCTAAATTGCCAAAAAAATAATGCATGAGATGCATACCCTCATCTCATCGGGAAAAAATAAAACAAATCCTCAATCATATTAATTATATAATCACAATTCAAGTGTGTCACCCAATGTTAAAATCCAACTCAACTGTAATAGGAAAAATCAAGAAAATGGAAATTTTCAATCCTGGAAATTTGGCTCTTTCCTATATGTGGGTTAGCAACTCCTAGGTAGAACTCAGTACCAAATTCCAATTACATCCTATTACTTGTCTATTTACACAAAATATAAATGAAATAAATAAAAAGTATCTTCGATACCACTTTGTAACATCTCGAGTCGGGTTCCACTATCTGGGGCCCCGAGTCGGTTGGTCACATGGCCTCAAGCGCATCTCCCTAAATGCCAGAGGCTTGTTACTAGTAGTGTGTCCATGGGGAGATTTTTGTCACCTTACTAGAGTGTAGCATAGTGGATATATAGATGTAAGTAGAAAAATAATATGTAACATATGGCACAATAGAAATAGGAACCATTAACACTAGACTACTAACCCTTCATAGTGGAATCAGTATAGCAATGGATTACAACTAAAGCAACTGATATAAATTTTCAAAATCTAGAATCATAATCATATTGAAAATGATGATGTTACATACCATGTCTCTATAAGTAAACCAAAACATGTATATAGGCATCAGTACAATACATGTATCTAAATACCAAAAATATAAAAAGAACTATCCCAACTAGCATCTCGAACCTCATCTCAGTCTTGAGATCCCATGCTCCTAAGAATGGAACAAAGTCAAGTATCTAATTGTGGAAAATTTCCCCAATCCCTACCTGCATGCATATAGTATGTTTGGGTACCCAACGGCAGCGTGAACAGGATGTGAGATAAAATACTAGTAGGCCACCACAAATGGGGTCTATAAAAAATTAAAATTGTGCAATACAAGATAAGTAGTGTATAATGTATATCATAGATATATCAGAAATGAAACAAGTTCCCATGGCATATATGAAACTAGTAAAGAGATATTATCTATCCAAACAAGGCTACCAATAAAACAAGGGTGATGATCCTATATCAAGGAAGATGTAATGAAAACATAAACAAACACCATGGCCATGTCATATACACAGTGTATCATATCATCCATGACTATGTCATATAACTAGTATATCATATCAATTATGGTCGAGTAGTATAATCAAGCATGTCACAATTACCATGGATGGGCCATATATATAGAATTTACAGACCCCATGGGGCCAGATCCAAGGTATAGTGAAACAAGGCATCCTCATTGAGTCTTAGTAACATCCTGATAGAATCTTAGTTAGACTTAGAATGCGGTCCAAGGAGCATGTCAACAAACTATTTCCACTCCAAGACCAATATAGATAGATCCAAGGGGTAGCAAGGGCCAAGGAATCTCATGGAATCAAGACCCAAAGAGAAATATCATCTAAGGCATCCACTACTTCTATGAGGACCCATGATAAAACACACCCATGGAATCCTATGTAATAACTCATCATTCAACCATTCATCAATTCATAACAAATCATGTTCTATGAGTTCTTCCAACTCATAAAAAATTCCACTTCAGACAATTAAAATAGTTACAACATGTATCACATGGAAAAGGAGGGGCAACCATCCCCAAATCAATTTACCTCATTAAATTAAAATATCATCAATTCATAAAAGGATTCCTCTAACTAAGAAATCTCAAACACACCCCATGTGTGGTATAACATTAGGATAATGAAAGGGAACACTCTGTGGGTGGCCTATATTGAGGAAAAAACCTCCAACAAAACTCAAAGGTACCAGTGGACATCCCTAATAGGTTCCATTCCATCTAATTCAATTATTAAATTAATTTTAGGGTCACCATCGAATATTCAGAACATGGAACAACTACAACTAGGATTATAAAGCACTAAACGATGATGTAATGGTATAGAAAACCTACTATAGGTCTTTATTAGAGTGTTCATCCAGTGTCAGCTTCGGATTTGATCCATATCGGAAGAAAAACAAAGAACAGATGAAGAACATGAAATTATGGAATATTATCTTGAACATAAATAAATCTTTCAATACCAAGAAGAACAAATCAAAACACAAGATGATTGAAGAACTTACCATAATGAAACCAACGAGACAATTAGCACTCGAATCCAAGTCTGGATGAAATAATGGTGGAAAAGGCTAACAATTTTTCTTAAAAGAAGCTTCTCAAGCCTCATAGTTGTCCAATGGAAGATTAATGAATTGGGTTTTAGGTTTAAAACATTTTAAGGTAATTTTTTCATTTTCATAAAAAACACTAGGTCACACAGTTTCCCAAACCATTCGATAATCGTGAACCCTTCACTACTTTAAGGGGTACCTCACACGGTTAGTGCGGACAATTTGTCTAACCGTGTGAAAATCATGCCTCATCTCACAATCTGGGGTCTGCAATAAGTCGCATGACCATGCACCATGATCTGCACGATTTACTCAAACTGTGCGTGCTCCTAAAGCCCAATTTTCAGGCCTTGCATGGTTAGAGAAACTGTGCAGCCTTCCCCGCATGGTTTGTACTAACCATGGAGCCTACCTTGTTTTCCCAAAAAGTTGGGTTCTAAGCTCTAAACAACCTCGAACACCCCTAATACGCCCATGATCACATTGGGTACTCACATTAGTCCGTAAAAAAGCATTTAAACGAAACAAAATCTATACCTCATAGGAAAACGTGAAATATTATAGGTCAAGTGAAATCTAAGAAAAAAATCCGTTCACTAACCAGTTGAGATCAAGGCTATATATTTGGTCGAGTGAGATTCGATAGAAAAGATTAAATCTAGAAAAGATGCGACTTTCCAGAATATGTGTCTGCCAAAATCTAAGGGGTTGGATGACGTATCTGAATTGGTGTTTTCATGACAATAAAATAGTGTCCCCTTTATATGTAAAATTATATTCAATAAACTCCAAACACTCCAAATTACTCTTGTTCATTAAGATTCCCCTCTCAGTCATCTATAATCATCAAAGAGTCTTTGTTGGTGTGCAACAATAAAGTCTCTTCCAATAATCGATTGCTTCATAAGCCTCTTCGAGTGTTGATCTCAACTAAGTACAATTGTAGAGTAACAAGCCACCATTGTATACTAAAGTGGATTCAGTTAAATCCATTATATTATTACTTTTATGGGGGTGAATATACTCTTTTAGAGATTGACATCATATGGTGTCTCAGTGGGCTCCATCTACTCTCATCTCGAAAATTCCATACCATTACCCACTTATATCCCCTTAAAAAGTATAAAATTTATTAATACAACTAACATAAATTTTTATATATAATTACACATAATCCCTCACACACAAACACACAAACACACAAATAATAAAACATCTATGTGAATATACTATAAAACATATGTATGTGTGTGTGTGTTTGAATATGTGTATATATGTACTATCTATAAATATAAATATACAGTACATATATACATATATTCTAAACACAATATACAATCATGCACGCACACTCACACACACACATATTTAAAACATTAAATAAATAATTTAATATATAAAACATGTGAACATATATATATAAATATCAATATTTATATGTAAAAATAGTATAAAAGATGTACAAATGCATATTATAAGAAAAAAATATAACAGACATAGTGTAGACATATATATATTAATTTAAACATATATATGTGTATATATATCAGAATATATATATATATAATGTATAAATTTTAATATATGTGTGTGTTTTTAAATCTCAATATATGTATATATATATTTCAATATATATATATATAAGCGAATGTGCATGAACACACACAAAAATATATAAACACACACATATAAATCAAAACAGATATGTATGAATTTGAATATATATATATATATATGTGTGTGTGTGTCTAAATTCGAATAAATACATATATAAATCGAAAAATTCACATCTACACACACACAAATATAAACATACGTGCACACAAAAATCAGAATAAATATATATAACATACGTATAAATACAAATAAATTTGTGTGTAAATATGAATATATATATATATAACTAAACACACACACACACAAATAAAATTAAATATATATAATATATGTATAAATACGAATGTGTGTGTGTGTGTGAAACTTAATAAGACATTAGTGTAGGGTCTTCTACATCTGTTTTTTGAATTTTTAATGTCAGTTAATTAGTGATTCCATTTCAAGCGACATTGTAAATAATTTTATTACATTTGTTATTTTAATTTATGTAAAAAAATATCTTTCATGTCAGCTATCATAATAACCTCCATATAAAACCCAAACAAAATGTAAATTGGGGTGAACCTTTACATAAGTTATTTTATAACCAAAGTGGTATATTATATTTTTTTAAAATAAAATTTTGATATAGATAACATAACTTAGATAAAAAATAATAATAATATGAACATTGTAGAAACCGAATGAAGAAAAAAAATTAATGTTTTTCCTTTTCTCCATACTTAATATCATTTCCTCTTACTTCAGAGATCATTTCTTGATATTCATTTTATTTGTGATGAAATAATAATAAGTCATTTTAAACATCATTTGAGTCCCATCAAAAAACTCTTGAGCCATTTTGAGCATTGACTTGTAGATTACATTTGGAAGTTTAACCATTTTTTAAAGTTTCATATTCATAAAAAAGTAAAAAAAATAGTCAATATATATATGTGGGTGTGTGTGTGTAAAAGTGAAATTAGAGTAGATCGAGAAATAAAAATCCAAGAGAATGAAAAGTTCGAGAGAAATGATTAATAGTAGTCAAATAGATATATTTATATGCGGGATGAAAAATGTATCATTTTTAGGTGAGAAAAGAAATCTAAAAACATGAAATCTTATAAACATGAAAAATAGTTACATGCTCATTTCAAAATACTTCACCTCAGATTTAAACGTTGATTTTTTGAAAACTTAAGTTATTTTTTTCCCTTTGATTTTTTCGTAACCGGTGTTGGAAACATTAGCTTTAGGTTTTTTTATAACATTTAGGTCATCTCTAGCACAGTGGAAAAATGGTGGGGAAATGCTATTTTAGCACAAAAATCACCTCCAATCGAGTGTTATTTCTTTTTCTAAAATGATGTTTTGGTATAATGCAGCACCAAACCACTTTTTGATTTTCTTTAAAAATTTCTACCCATATATCAGTTTAGATATGAGTTTTAAAAAAATATAAAAGAAATCATTTTTCAATTATAACATATGATTTAGAATTAAAAATGGAGTAGAGGGTTGGAGAGGATTTTATTATAGATACTTCATTTTGAAGTGGAGTTACATCATTTTAGTGATGTGGGTTGGAGATGGTCTTATAAAATAACAGACATAAAAAACAATATAAAATTAGTTATAAATGTTCTATGTTATAAATGAATCATTATAAATGAACACATATATATTTACAAATATCAACAATATATAAACATTTGAAAAATGAAATAACAACCATAAAAATTTATCAAAAACAAATAAAACCTGAAAATAATGATATATATGGATTAAAAAATTAAACAATACTCAAATACTTGGGTATTTTTGCTGATTTGAGGAAGAAATTCTACCTAGATGACCGAAGCCACGCAAAGGAGAGGGCTGATAGAGTAGTGGCGTATAAAAGAAAGGAAGAAAGGGGTGTTATATTAATTTTAAGCGGGTGAACCTATTTAATAAATAATTAAAATTGCTGAGAAATCAGGTTCTTGATAATCACTAATCTATTACAGTGATTTTTTATATCTAAATGTTAGTATATATTATAATTATATTTATTATATATGTCAACACATATTGTACTTATATTTAATACAAGTATTATCAATGTAAGTAGAATTATATTTAATGCATGGTAGAGCATGCCCCCGCATGCGGCTGGGGTGGCAGGATGATGGGGTGTGGGGCGTCGATCATGGGGTTAAGTCCCCAGGACGTTTTTCTTATACTGTGTGTGTGGTAATAGACTCACCTTTTAATGTATGGTGGGACGCAGAAATATTTCAAAATATTTATAAAAATGTAATTATTATATATTAATAATATTTTTGATATATATGTATAAGAACAAACATTCAGAAAAAAATAGTTCATACATTGAAGCTGCATCCCTATTATGCGACCGATGGTCTATGACTCAACGTGCCGAAATTGGATACTTAGGGTGTTTGTGGTAGCCTAATAGGAGAAAACTACTTAGGTTACGACATTCACTCTAAGTACCAACCATGTTTCTCAATTATACGTAAAAATCATTTATCAAATATATTTTACATCACACAAGGCACATATCAAAACACCATGAAATCAAGAAATTCACCCTATATGGCATTGAATAATGCATGGATTGTGAATCCTGTAAATTGCCAAAAAGAAATGCATGAGATGTATACCATCATATCATCGGGAAATAAAATAAAAATCCACAATAATATTAATTATAACATCACAATTCAAGTGTGTCACCCAATTTTGAAATACAAATGAACTGTAATAGGAAAAATATTGAAAATGGATTCCAAGAAATTTAGCTCTTTCCTATTCGTGGGTTAGAAACTCCCAGGCACATCTTAGTACCAAAATCCAATTACTTTATATTCCTTGTCTATTGAAAAAAAATAGAAATCCAAGAAAGAAAACATTTCTCTAATACCACTTTGTAATTTACCGACTCTAGTTCCACTATCTGGTGCCCCGAGCCAGTTGCTCACATGGCCTCAAGCGCATCTCCTTGAGCACCATAGGCTTCTGACTAGCAGCAAGGGACTAGGGTGTGCCCATGGGGAGATTTTTCCCTCATTACCATAGTGTAGAACAAGGGATATATAGATATAAGTAGAGATATGATATGTAACATATGGAATAGGAGAAACAGACACTAGAAACACTGGACCAGTAACCCGCCATAGCAGAAGAAGTATAATAATGGATAAAAACTAAAGCAACTGATATAAATTCTGAAAAGCTGAAAACTGAATCATATACAAAACGATGAGGATACATGTCATGTATCTACAAAGCAACCAAAACATGTATACATGCATCAGTATAATACATGTATCTAAATACCAAAAAGATCAAAAGAACTATCCCAGCTAGTATCATGAGCCTCATGTTGGTCTTAAGATCCCCTGCTCATAATCATGGAACAATGTCAAGCATCGAACTTTGGGTGATTTCCCCGATCCCTACCTGCGTGCAAATAGTCTATTCAGGTACCCAACAATGGCCTGAATAGGGTGTGAGATAAAATCCACCGAGGCCACCACCAACGTTATCTATACCAAATCCAAGTTCTAAAATACAAGCTAAGTAGTGTGCATTGTATATCATATGTATATCATAAATGAAAAAAGTTCCCCTATTATATGTTAAACAAGTAAAGAGAAACTATCTTGCTAAACAAGGCTCCCTTCAAAATAAGGGTGAAGCTCCTATATCAAGGCAGTTGTAATGAAAATATAAACAAACACCAAGAACATGTTGTATACATTGTTTATCATATCATCCATGACTATGTCATATAACATTTATATCATATCAACCACAATCAAGTGTTATAATCAAGCATGTCATAATTACCATGGTCGATCCATATAAATGGAATTTCCAGACCCCACGGGGTCAGATCCAAGGTATAGCGAAACAAGGCATCCTCATCGATTCTAAGGATCATCTTGATGGAAACTCGGTTAGACTTGGAATGTGGTCCAAGGAGCATGTCAATAGACTTTGTCCATTCCAAGCCCAAGAAAACCAGATCTAAGGGGTAGTAAGGCCCAAGGCATCCTATAGAATCAATACCCAAGGAGAAATATCATCCATGGATTCCACTACTACTATCATGGCCCATAGTGTAGCACACCCATGTCGTCCTATGTAATCACTCATCATTCAACCAGTCATCAATTCATAACAAATCACGTTCCATGAGTTCTTCCAACTCATAAAACAATTCCATTTCAAACAATTAAAACAATTACATCATGTATCACATGGAAAATGAGGCATAACCATCTCCTAATAAATTTACTCAATTCAATTCAACTATCATCAATTCATAAAAGGCTTCCTCTAACTAGTCAAGATCTAACACCCCCATAGGTGGTATAAAAATATCTGAAGGAAAGGTAGCACTCTGTGGGTGGCCTAGGTTGAGGCAAAAACCTCCATTAAACTCAAAGGTACCAGTGGGAATCCCTAATAGGTTTCAGTCTGTATAATCCAATTATTCAATTCATTTTAGGGGCTATGTCGAAAATTCAAGCATGCAGAACAACTACAAATAGTCTTATATGGCACCAAACCCTAAGGGAAAGGTATAAACCACCTACTGCAGCTTTTTAGTAGAGTGTTCATCTAGTATCAGATTCTGATTCGATTCAGATCAGAAGAAAAACAAATAATGGATATAGAATGTGAAAATATGGCACATTATCTTGCACCTAAATAACTCCTTCGATACCAAGAAGAATGAAGAACGACACAAGATGGTCGAAGAACTTACTAGCATGAATCTAACGAGACGATCAACGCTCGAATTCATGTTTGGATGAAATAATGGCGGTAATGGATAACAATTTACCTTCAAAGGTGCTCCTCAAGCCTCATAGATGTCCAACAAAAGAATAATGAAATAGGTTTTTGGTTTTAAAACATTCTAAGGGAAATTTGGTCATTTGCATAAAACATTTGGGCCGTACAGTTTCCCAAACGGTGCACTCTTGACTACTTCATGGGGAACCTCACCTGATAAGTGCACATGGTTTGCCTAACTGTGTCCATGTTGTGCCTCATCCCACTGTTAAGGGTCTGAAGCAAGTCACATGAGTGTGCACCCGGATCCACACAGGTTCCTCAAATCGTGCGGGCTCCTGAAGCCCACTATCTAGGCCTCGAACGGATAGACAAACTATGTGGCCTTCCCTACATGGTTTGTACTAACCATGTGGTTAGCCTTGGTTTCCAAAAAATCTATGTTCTGAGCTCTGAAAAAGCCTTGAACACCCTTGATATGCTCATGATCACATTGGGTACTCACATTAGGCCGTAAACAATCATTTAAACCAAAAAAAATGTTATGTACCTCTTAGGAAAACCTGAGATCTTATAGGTCAAGTGCGATTTAACATAAAAATTCATTCACTAACTGGGTGAGATTGAGGCGATATGTTTGGTTGGGTGCGATTCGACTGACAATATTAAATCTAGAAAAGATGTGACTTTCCATAATATATGTTTTCTCAAATCTAAGGGGTAGGATGACTTATCTGAATTGGTGTTTTCAAGCCAAAAAAATGGTGTCCCCATTAGATGGGAAATTCTATTCAATTAATGTCAAACACTCCAAATTCCTTTTATGCATTAGGATTACTCTCTCAGTCTTCTACAAGAATCAAAGATTTTTGTTGGTGTGCAACACTAGAGTTTCTTCCAATACTCGATTGGTTCAAAAGACTCTATGAGTGTTGCTCTCTAGTAAGTACAATTGTATAGTAACATGTCACCATTGTATCCTAAAGTGGATTCAATTAAAGCCTAGTGTATTATTACTTTGATGGGGGGTGAATATACTCTCAAGGAGAGTGACATCGTAACACGTCTCGATGCGATCCATCTACTATCATCTAATAAATGTTCATACAATTAACCACTTATACCCCCCCTATAAAGCATAAAATTTATTAATATGACTAACATACATTTTTATATATAATTACACATAATCACTCACACACAAACACACAGAGAATAAAACATCTATAGGAATATACTACAAAACATATGTGTGTGTGTGTGTTTGTATGAATATGTGTATATATGTACTATTTATAAATATTAATATATAATACATATACATATATATTCATATATTCTAAACACAATATGCAATCACACACACGCACACCCATATTTAAAACATTAAATAAATAATTTAATATATAAAACTTGTAATAATATATAAAAACATATCAATATTTATATATATAAATAGTATAAAACATGTACAAATGAATATTATATGAAAACAATATAACATACATAGAGTAAACACACACACACACACACATATATTAATTCAAACATATATATGTGTATATATATCGGAATATATATATATAATATATGTATAAATATGAATATATGTGTGTGTTTGTAAATCTGAATATATATATATATATATATATATAGATTCGAATATATATATAAGCAAACATGTATGCACACACACACAAATACGCACACACACATATAAATCAGATAAAAAATATAATATATGTATGAATTTGAATATGTATGTATGTATATATGTATATATGTATATATGTATGTATGTATGTATGTATGTATGTATGTATGTATGTATGTATGTATGTATGTATAAATTCAAATAAATACATTTATAAATAAATAATTTTACATCTACACACACAAACATATAAACACACGCACACACACAAATGAGAATATATATATATATATATATAACTGAACACACACAAACACACAATTCAGATTAAATATATATAATATATGTATAAATACGAATATGTGTGTGTGTGTGTGAAACTCAATAAAATATTAGTGTAGGGTCTTCCGCATTGGTTTTTTGTATTTTTAACGTTAGTTAATTAGCGATTTCATTGCAAGCGACATTGTAAATAAGTTTTTTACGTTTTTTTATTTTAACTAATGTCAAAAATGATCTTTCATGTCAGTTATCATAATAACTACTATACAAAACCCAGACAAAATGTAAATTGGGATGACCTTTTATGTCAGTTATTTTCTAACCAAAGTGGTATATTATATATTTTTTAAATAAAATTTATATATAGATAACATAACATAGATAAAAAAACTAAATGATAATTTGAACATTATAGCAACCAAATGAAAAAAACAATATTTAATGTCTTGCCTTCTTCTCCATACTTAAGCTCATTTCCTCCGACTTTAGAGATCATTTCTTGATATTCATTTTCTATGTGATAAAATAATCATTAGTCATTTAGAACTTCACTTGTTTCCCATCAAAAAACTCCCGAGACATTATGAGCAATGACTTGTAGATCTCATTTGTAAGTCTAATCATTTTTTAAATATTCATCTTCATCATAAAAAAAACAGAAACAAATAGTCAATATATACGTGTGTGTGTGTGTGTGTGTAAAATTGAAATAAGAGTAGATCGAAAAATAAAAAACCTTGAGAATGAAAAGTTCAAGAGAAATGATTAATAGCGGTCGAGTAGATCTATTTATATACATGATGAAAAAAACAACATTTGTAGGCAAGAAAAAAAGGCATAAACAAGTGATCTTAAAAACATGAAAAACAATAACACTCATTTTAAATACTTCACCTCAGACTTTTAACATCAATTTTTTAAAAACTGAAGTTATTTTTTCCCTTTTATTTTTTCATACCCGCCGTTGAAAACTTCAGCTTTAGGTTTTTTATGCAGGTTAGGGCAACTCCAACCCAAAATGCTATTTTTTAGTAAGTTTACATCATTTTGAAGTATCAACAGGAAAATTCACACCAAACCACTTACTTCATTTTCTACTCTAAAAATAATATTCCTTGAATATACCTGATTTTTATATATATAAAATAAATATAAACCATTTTTATACTGATAAAATGAATATAACTAAACAAACAGAGATAGCACCGCTACAGGGCTGCGCCAAATATGGCGCTGTACTGTAGCATTTTGCTATTATAGCGCTGGTAATAGCGATCGTTTGGAGGGTATTTTTACTTCAAAATGATTTTTTTCCGTTTAGTTGGAGGCGGTCTTAGGTCATCTCCAATCGAGCGTTATTTCTTACGCTAAAATAGATTTTTGGTACAGTGGAGAGACAAACCACTTTTTGATTTTTCTAAATTTCTTCCCATATATCAGTTTAGATATGAGTTTTAAAAAATCAAAAAACACATTTTTTTAATTATAATATATGATTTAGTGCAAAAAATGAACTAGAGTGTTTGTGAGGATTTTACTATAGATACTTCATTTTTTAAGAGAATTAATGCATTTTAGTGTGGGTTGGAGATGGTATTATAAAATAACCTATATAAAAAACAATATAACATCAGTTATAAATGTTCAATCATAGAAATGCATCGTTTTAAATGAAAATGTATACATTTATGCATATTAACAATATACAACCATCTGGAAAACAAAATAATAACCATCAAAATTTATCAAAAACAAATAAAAATTGAAAATAATGATATACATGGATTAAAAAATTAAACAATTTCCAAATGGTATCATTTTGTGCTCTAGGGTTGTAAATCTCTGATTCTATCGATCTGGGTGGGATTCTTCAGATTTACTCTGCATCTGTTCAGGTCGGATTCTATTGCAGTGATTGTAGAGATTCATGGTAATCTAATCAAATCTGACTCATCCACTCTTAATTAATCCCACCATATTGTGCCCGTGTGTGCATCGAGCTGGATATTTCGAAGGATCTGCCTTCGGGCTTCTGGATTGTGAACAGCTCGTTTGGAAGAGGGTACTGGGTGGGGGGAAGAAATGATTCAGGGTGATAGGAACTGATTTTTACGGGAAAAAAATGCAGTGAGAAAAATTATAGGCATAGAAACAGGGAGATATGGATTTCTCTCTTCAACTTTTGAATCAGATCCAGATGTTTCTGATAGAAACAATGGTGGTTTGAAGGTATTTTTTTCAAATTTCCCTTGTTTTTCTAGTTTTTGGTGATATATTAGTAAAATTAAAGAAATGGTTTCATTAAAGAAATAAATGTTTTATATTTATATTCAATTTTTTTGGATTAAAAATTTAGTAAAATAAAATAAATTATTGTCATTTATTTCCATCTTGTTAAGAAAATAAAAGAAATTGTTTTCATTTAAATATTAAAAATAACCTTTATTAAAAATTATGTTTTTGTTATTTTATCTCAGATTTTAAATAACGATATTATTTTAAATTCTCCATTCTATTTTATATCAAAATAATCATATATACATTCAACTTCAATAAATATATTAAAACAATTAATTAAATTTTGAAAAAAATTGTTCAATTACAACATTACTTTATATATTAATTAAATTCATTTACATAATTATTATACTTATTTATTATAAATAAATTATAATTTACTTTAATACATAATTTTCATTATAGATTCATTTTCTAAAACATTTAATTTCAATAATTGTCAAAAATATTAAATAGAAAAACATAGTAAATTTGAAAAAAAATATTTTCTTGAAAAAATATATAATTTTCATTTTAATTATCAGTCACTTCATATATGACACATTTTCATATTCGTTATATATATATATATAATTAAACTCACAAACATTAAATACTCATAATACAACAAATTGAATGATAAAAGATGACACAACACACAAAAATCTAATAAAATGATATCATTATTCAATATCTTCTTAATTAAAAACTAATAACCACAAAATTTCTCATTGCAAAGACATGTATACATAACTCCAAAAAATAATATTTTTTGAAACCGACATTTTCCAATGATTTTTGGGATCATATATCATAACATCTTAAGTCACCTTCCAAAACTCTAGTTGGAGAATTTAAGTAATGAATTTTCATCTATGGATTCTTGGTAAGAAACAAACAAGACTTTTTAATAAATCTTTGATTAGTTCATATTTCTTATTACTAGATTCAACTTTCCACCTCACAACCATTCATGAGATCTGATCAAATATGCATCTCTCTCATAACCAATGCAACATCATGAAATGTTACCTTTTGTATTTTAATGTTTTTGTTATTATCATTAAGCCTTTTCATTTATTTTTCTTTATAATACTCTCTCAGAGGAGACAGTGCATCTAAATTAGCATATGTTATATTTAAATTTTACAAGTTTACTGCATTTTGATACATCATTTTATCAATCTCTTCAAATGTATCTTGATTGGAGTTATTAGATGAGTTGTTCCACTTCTGCATTTTCTTCCTATCAGTTCGAGCATTTATACGTGTACGTCTTTCCTAAGAATTTCAAAAAAATTCTCCTTTATTAGAAACTTAATGAAATTCTTGGAAAAGATCAAGCGACATGTACATGTGCTTGAACTTCTAAAGTGAAAGTGCGGGTGTGGAACAATTAATCCAATAGAAACAATGAACATATATTTGGGGAGATTTATGAAATGATATATCAAAATGTTTCCAACTTGAGAAATTTCGACAATACAGATGTACATCTAGATGTTGTCTCCTCCGAGAGAGAATATTATGATGAAAAAGAAACATAAGTTCTTGAATAATAATGACATACTTGAAAATACTAAATGTGGAATTGCATAATGTTGCATCATCATGAGAGGGGAAAAAACTTAGTTTCTATATAATGGATGATCTAAAAAATCATTGATAAGTGTCAGTTTCAAACAATGTTATTTTTTAAGAGTTATGTCGAAAAGTGTTTTCAATAATCAATTTTTTGGTTATTAGTTTTGAATTATGAATATGTTGAATAATGTTATTATTTTATTAGACTCTTGTATGTTGTGTCATCTTTTAACATTTAATTTGTTGTGTTATTTGTATTTTATGAATGTAAATTAAATAATTTATATAATATATATGTAAATGTGTCATATATGAAGTAATTGGTATTATAATAACAATTATATAAATTTTTAAAGTAAATAATATTTTTTCAAATTTTATATGTTTGTATATTTAATATATTTGATAATTATTGAAATTAAAATTTTTAGAAAATGAATTTGTGATGAAAATGATGTATTAGAGTAAAATATAATTAAATTTAAAATAAAAATGTATAATGATTATATAAGTGATTTTTGAATAATATATATAGTTGGTTGTGACTGTCCAATTATTTTCAAAAAATTATTTAATTGTATTAATATATTTATGGATGTTAAATATATATATAATTGTTATGATATAAAAACAAGAGAGAATTTAAAATAAAATTGTTACATTAAAATTTGGAAAAAAAGTAACAATAATTTGTTTTTTATAATGTGAATATTTTCTATTTAAAACAAATTAATTTTTTTAAACATCTTATCTAAGAAGGTTACAAATTATAATCATTTATTTTCTTTTACAAAATTTTGTATCTAGAAATCAAAATAATTTCATTTATTTTATTTTATAAATTATAAAATCATTTTTTATTTTAAAAATATATCACAAAAGACGGTGGAATGGATTAGATTTTTTTCTTTTCTATTTTCCCATTATACTATGTATGTGGCCGCAAAGGCCATTTTGATGCTTCATGTGGTCAATCTCAGTTAGTGTGGGCTCCGAAGAAGGGAGTATCTCATGCTGGTATCAGTGGGAATCATGATCGATTAGTGAATGATGCTTCGGAATAGGATTCTCGGAGAATTTAAATGATCTTTTGGGTTAGAGGATTGTGATTTAAAGGAGCATTTAGCCTCGGAACCCAGAGGGGTTGAGGTAAGTGAAGCAAATATTGATTCTACGAAATGTATGGAAATTTTAGCTGGACATCTAATATCTTATGAGAAGTTTGGTAAAGTTGACCGACATTCTCGTGGGAGCTTTTCTTTTGTTGAGGATTTTAAGGAAGGTTTGAATTTATACAATATTATTATTATTATTATTTTAAATTTAGTGAAATGTTTTGGATTTAAATTGAAAATATGCAAGTAAATAAATAAATATTAAATTGTATTTTTGGTGTGTGATCCTTATTGCGCTGATTTATGGTTCCTAATCCATTAGAATAATTAGGGGTAATTAGTGGTTCCATTATACGGAAAAAACCCTACTCACCTGGAAGACTTTGATTTGTAATTATATTTGAAAGTGACTTAGTTAAATAATAATAATATTTTTTTTATATCCCATATCAATAAATCCATCACTGTTTTTACATAATTCTATCACATCATCCAAGCACATCCCTCGTACTGATCTGAAGTTTGGGTGATCTTTCCCATGGACATCATAAACTCCATCTGACATACACATTCTCGTTGTAGGGGCCACTCCCAATTTGAAGAGTTACTTAAAGAGTAGTATTTTGTCGACAATGGACTCTTGAATCCAAAATACATGAAACATTGTGGATGTCAATGAACATGGAGACACCAGCCGACAGGTATGGAAGTTTTCATCGAGTAATGAACCACCCTAACCACCTGCTTGACTCTTGTGATTTTATCATCTATAAATTTTAGATCCTTCTCCTATGATATGTAACCTAAGTATCCCTGGATGTTTACTTTCAAATAGAAATGAGATATGACCCCCTTTTCTTGTGGACATATTTGAATCATCGATCAACATAAATCTCCTGTAGTCTTTCATTTTCATTATGTTTGTGTACATTTTGTTGTTTGGGAGTTGATGATACCCCAACAAAGTGGAATCAGATCCATTAGGGTCGAAATGATAGTGAGTATGTAATGTTTTCTAATTGTTTGAAATTTCAAGGTGACCAAATTCATTTTTTGAATGCAAACTCGTGATGATCTCGCCAAGATGATTTCAACGATGCAAATGTAAAAAAATGGAGCTTTAATGAGCTCTCTAAATATTAAAAATATTGGGAGGGGTGATACAGTACCCTCGGGTCGAAGAAGACACTTGGAAGTGTCTTTACAAAAATATAATTGGTTTTCCATGTTAGTTCCATATCATCGACCAATCATTACCATTAATAGTGTTTTGACCATATCTTGGTCAATTGGAGTTTGTTTTAAGTGATCCAAGAGTCGACTTCAACTATTTTTGACTGTTCTGACACATCCTTACAATTAGTTTTTCATGATTTGGACTTCACCAATGGAGTAAAATATTGGTAAAATGGTTGAACTTATTTTAATTATGCTATCCAAAAACATAAAATGAAATATTTTTTATATTAATGATTTTTGGAGGCCTATAATAGAGGCCACTAAACCTATAGTACCAATGGAGGAAACTTGGATTAGTGATCAATATAATGAGAAGACATTGGTACACCGCTAGTTGATGCAGAGTGAGTTGTGCTCAACCAAAAGAGTGACTAAAATCAGACAGTTGATCAACAAGAGTATTTTTAAATTTTTTCCAATGATTATGATACTTCTTGTTCAATGGTAAAAATTTAGAAATATGTATGCAAGGACAACTACAAATAATATAGATTACCCAATACACCAACTTATCAACATGAAATATAAGGATGAAGACGATGTATCAACGCACATGAGCGATTCCTAATGTGTTTTCAATCAACTAAAATATATGAAAACGATGGTTGTTGACATGTTGCAAGAATATTTGATGTTAAAATACTTACCAATGATGTGAGACACACTG
Source organism: Viscum album (assembly GCA_963277665.1). NCBI lineage: Eukaryota > Viridiplantae > Streptophyta > Magnoliopsida > Santalales > Viscaceae > Viscum > Viscum album. The sequence continues at coordinate 846,415,276 of OY728152.1, forward strand.
TTCGTCTGAGTAAATTTTTTATCTCTAGATGGAAAGTTCACCTTGGAAATTAAAAAGGATCAAATGCTATATAAAAATCCCAAAGGAAGGGTGTAAGATGTACACATGAGTCCAAAGCTATTTTCATTTAAAGATAAAGGAAACAAAAAATAACAGGGAAGAAGAAAAGAAAAATAACCTCATGACTAAAATCAGTAAAAGAGTATGCCATCAAAATCAAGATCGAGATCTGATTTGAAGTGCCACCATTATGACAAGCCAACACACTTTTTCCAAGAGTGTCAGAAGTTGAAAGCAGTGTAAAGGAATCATGAAGGTAAAAACCTAAACAATAATTCTATAGTTGTTAATGATGAGATTGTTATGTCTAGGAAGATGATGAGGTGAACCTTGTAAGACGTGATTCAATATGGGTGATTGATTCAGGCTCCTCTTATCATGTCACCACTAAAATAAATTTCATCCCACCTTACTATTCATGGAATTTTAGACATGTGATGATGAGAAATTATGGTACATCCAAAATAACTTCTATTTGTAATACTTTTCTAAAGACTAATATTAGATGCAAGTTATTGTTAATGGATGTGAGATATGTTCCTGATATCCATATCAATAAGATAACTACCATAATTCTTGCTGATTATGACTACAAAATTTCCTTTAGTGATGGAAAATAGGAGGTTACCAATGGTAATATGGTAATTACCAAGGGAAGGAAAAATATTTCTCTCTACCTTGCATATTCCAAACCCTGTGGAGGAGAAAACAATGCTACCTAAAAGGAGGTTTCAATAGAAGTGTGGTTGAAATGGCTAGGGCACATGAGTGAGAGGAAAATCAAAATGTTGTATAGAAAATGCCTCTCACTAGGAATAAAAGGTGTATATTTAGTAATATTCATTAATTAAATCATGGGAAAACAACACAAGATATCTTTACATGGTTATTTATAGTCAAGAAAAGAAAATGACATAGAATTGATACACAATAATGTCTACATGATGAGCACTAAGACATTGATAGGTGATATATATTTTTGTGTCCTTTATAGATGATCATTCTAGAGAAATGAGGCATTTTTATTTGAAAAATAAAGACTAGGAACTAGATTTTTTCAACCAGTTTCATGTGAATGTGGAAATAGAAACAAATAGATGATTGAAGTGTGTGCATGAAGACAACAGAGGAGGGTATCATGGTCCATTTGAGGAATATTATAGTATTTTTGACTCCAGGGTACGAAAATTAATACCAATGACACCCTAATATAACTGTGTTGCTAAGAGGATAAATAGAACCATATATAAGAGATTTGGATGTATTCCCTTGAATGAAAAACTGACAAACACCATTTGGAAGGAGGTAATGAGGATTGTAGTTGTTATCAACATTTCTCCATCCATTCTATAACAACCCTGTTATTTTTATTACATCCAAACATGATTTAACAACATAAAATTACACTTAATAAAAATTGAAAGATAGATAAGTCTAGTGTCTTGGGAAATTAGGAACATTACATAACAACTTAAAATATGATATACAACATCATTTTTGAAAACTTCCTTTACTTGACCACAACATTATTTCGTACTTAACATTGCATGGGATAACCTGAGGACATACATAAAAAATGGGTGATCTATAAAACCCAGTAAGGGAATAAATATGGAATAACATGAGGAAGACAGTACATGTTAGACAATAGGCATATCAATTTAGAAGAAAAGAAACATGAACATAATAGCATGATATAGCATGATAATCGTAACATAGAAATATGACAACAACTTAAAACATTTCATCATAGGTCAAGGCTAAACTGCCAAGACATCATAGTCAAAAAAGTCCCATAAAGTAAATAGGTAAACCCATGTCTTGAAATGTCATATCATGATACTAAACATTACCCAATGCATTTGAGTGCTATATAATTCCATGCGCACCCATTACTTTCATTTCATAATCATGCTTAATTGTGCCACATAGATCATAAAGCTTGGATTCATTCATAATAATAATTTATTCCATGATAAAGGGGAATGGAATAAATTTATGTAATTCCTCAATAAAAATATATATTTTTATAAAAGTGAACACCCTTGATAGAGGAATGAGTATTGTATTCGCTAAACAAAGATTTTGGCATGGAAAATCATGGTGCAATTTCGACAGCATAACGACGTGACATAAAAGTTCATAAAAGGGTTGATGATAATGAAAGGGTCCTCTCATCATATGTACATAAAAGGTACAGTAAGGGTGTAATATAAATAAACATCCCAATATAAGGAATTTTGAAATATAAGGCATAACATAAAAAAGAAACTTGAAGAAAGACACAAAATGGAATAACACTTACGAAATTTCAGTATGGTAATAGGTGTAAATGGGAGAGATTAATGGGAGATAATGATGTATATAATCTTTCAAATATAATAAGTAATGTATTAGGGAGATTCAAAATCATACCCATTCATTTTTAAATGAAAATAAAAGTGAGTAACTATATAAGGAAACTTGGATAAAAATGAGAATTGAAGGAACTCTTACTTGAGTGTGTGACTTAAAAAGCTTGAATATAGGATTCTTGATAGTTTGGGGCACCTTGGGAGGATTATATAGAGGGGAGAACAATGTAAGGACGTGCTGAAATGATTTTCAGAGAAGATAAGTTGGAGTTTGGGTGGGTTTATATAGTAAATGAGAGGGGAATCCTTTAATATTTCACAAACATAGGTCTTAGAATCTATATAATTAAATATTCAAAACCACAAACCTTCCCACATTTTTTTTCCAAAGAGGAGTGGTAAAAATTATTTTATAAGGACATGATCCGAAGATATTAAAATATTATTCTTGCTTATGTGGAGGTGAGTCACATTGTTAAATAAATTTTATTAAAATAATAAAATATATTATACATTTTAGAGGATTCACTAAGGATTTATAAAATAAGTCAAACAAATCCAAAATCAGATTATTTTAAATGTAAAAATTTTATTGGTCTGAATATCCCCTTTATATTATTTATTACATCACTATTGGACAATTATGATGTCATAAAACACACGATATATTTATATAGTATTTAATTGTTAGCCAAAAATTTGACTGTCTTAGAAAATTATGAAAGTATATTCATTATTCTGTACAAAAACAATATACATAATCATAATGATGGGGTTTTGACACATATTCCTTTATTACACTGGCATACGCCCTAAGAGTAAGGTGTGCGATGGTAGGGTTTTAATGGGTTCATTCAATGAACATGGTTTGGGTCGTTATCTCGATGAGCTCGAACTTCTCCCGTAAACAGTTTTGATCATGCTTAAGTTGTTGGATCTCAGCTTGGGATTGGTCTGGGGAAAAGCATAGAAATTTTATCTCCCTCATAATCTTTGATAAATGGGCTTCATAGAGAATAATCCTACTCGTTGAGGCTAGCACCTCCTTTTTCTGTGTTGAAAGGATTTGTTAAAACCCTATATTTATACTACTAATGTGATCACTGTTCAATGACTATATTTTCAGAGGTAACGATACTTAATGATCATTTAAATCCAATTAGATATAATAAAACAATGAAGTTTATGTGTTTTCTATATCCATTTTACAAAATAAGACATTTAATTAAATCAAAAGAGAAATTTCACTTATAATAGTTCGGGTTGTTACAATCATCCCCCCTTAAGAAATTTCACCATTAAAATTTTTATTTCCCACATTAAAATAGATGAGGGTAACTCTGTTTCATCGTCTCCTCCAGTTTCCACGTTTCTTCTTAAAACTTGTGGTTTCTCCATAACACTTTTCCCAGGTGCATTGACTTATTCCATAGAAATTTGTCTCTACGATATAAGATCTTCACTGGATTATCCTCATAAGAGAGGTTATTATCCAATGGTACCACCTATAGATTGATTACATGAGAGGGGTCTTGTACGTACTTTCTCAAGAGAGATATATGGAATACATCATGTACTTGAGATAGGTTAGGTGAGAGTGCTAGTGGGTAGACCACCTCTATGATGCTATTAAGGATCTCAAAAGGATTGATGTACCTTTGACTAAGCTTTCCTATCTTCCCAAATCTCATTACTCTCTTCCATGGAGACATGTAGAAGAATACCATGTCTCTAACATCAAAATACAGGTCTTCTAGATGATTGTTAGCATAGATTTTCTGTCGAATCTAAGTAGCCTTGATGTGTTGTTGAATGGTCTTAACCTTCACCACCATTTCCTCAACTATTTTAGGACCTAGTAGTTTTTGTTCCCTAACTTCATACCAACATGTAGGTGTTCTGCACCTCTTTTTATTAAGGGATTCATAGGGAGACGTTTTAATGCTTGAGTAGAACCTGTTATTATAAGAGAACTCAACTAGAGGAAGATGTTGATCTCATCCTCCTTTGAGGGTGATAGGTCGTGCTGAAATTTAACTCAATACTTAGAGCACATGGGAGACTCTTCTAGAACTTATAGGTGAATCATGGATATCTTTCGGATACAATCGATAGTGGTACATTATGTAGCCTCACCTATTATCTGATGTATATCCATGAAAGTTTATACAAAGAGAAATCCTCTTGAATTGAAATGAAGTGTGCAGTCTTTGTATGATGATCCACTACAACCCAGATAGCATTGTTTCCTCTAGATGTATTAGGATGCCCGGTGACAAATTCCATGGTGATGTTTTCCTATTTCCATGTAGGTATGGGTGATGGCTGCATCATCCCCTTAGATTTTTTTCCTTTCCCCCTTCACTTGCTGACATACGAGACATCTTGATGTATATTCTATGATCTCTTTCTTCATATTGTCCCACTAAAAGTTTTCCCAGAGACCTCAATACATATTTGTGCTTCTAGGGTGGATAGAGAAGGTTGATCTATGTGTATCAACCAACAACTCCTTCTTTAACTCAAGATTTGATGGTACACATAGTATTGAACCAAATCATACAACACCTTCTTCATTAACATTGAACTCTAAGGATTTCCCTTTTCTAATAGTTTCCACTTTCTTCTGAATTCCCACATCATCTCTTTGATCATACTTTAACCTCTCTAGAAGAGACGATTGAGCAATCATTTGTGAATGTATTGATGATGTTCCTTAATTTATGATTCACATGACCATCCACTTCAAGTCTAAGAAGATTAAATCCTTCTTAATTCTCATCAATGAAAGTGTTTCTTAATCCTTTATACATAGAGCATCTGCCACTTTATTCTCTTTCCCCAGATGGTAGTTAATTGAACAGCCATAGTATTTGATCATCTCTAACCATCTTCGTTGTCTTATATTAAACTCTTTCTGTGTGAATATATACTTAAAGCTTTTTTGATCCGTATATATTTCAAACTTCTCCCCAAGGAGGTAATGTTTCCAAATTTTCAAAGTGAAGATCACTAAGATATCTCCATGTCATTTTTTGGATAGTTATGATCATGAAAATTCAACTTACTTGAAGCATATAAAATGAATTTGTCATTTTACATAAACACACAATCCAATCCCTTCTTTAAAGAATCACTGAATACCATGAAAAGATATCCACTTGTGGGTAGTGTGAGCATGAGCACAGTGATAAGCCTCATTTTGAACTTTTTGAAGCTCTCTTCACATTCATCATTCCAAGAAAAATTGAATCCCTTCTAAGTTAACTTGGTTAGAGGGTTTTACAATCGTGAGAAATTTCTCACAAATCATTAATAATACCCAGTTATTCCTAGGACCCTATGGATGTATGTAATAGATATTGGCCTCAGTCATCCTTCAATTGCCTCAATATTTTAAGGGTCCATAGATATCCTATTGATTGTGATGATATGCCCAAATAAAGATACATACTTCAACCAGAACTCACATTTGATGTACTTGGAATATTTCTTTTCCTTTCACAAGGTCTTTAGCACAATACTTAAATGCTCATAATGCTCCTTACATTTGAAGTATATTAAAAGATCGTCAATAAAGACTACCACAAAATTTTCAATGAAAAATATATAGAATATATTCATCAAGTACATGAATATTTATAGAGAATTAGTGTGTCCTAATTGTATCACTATGAACTCATAATGCCCATACCTTGTATGAAAAGCAGTCTTCTGTATATCCCCCTTCTTCACCCTTGGTAATATCCTGACTGCAGATCCATCTTGGAGAGTTATTATAATCTACGTAGCTAATCAAAAAATTCATCAGCTTGTGGAATATGATACTTGTTCTTTATTGTGATTTTGTTGAGCTCATGATAATCAATGAAATTGCGCATTGAACCATCCTTCTTCTTGATGAAGAGGACTGGTTCACCCCATGGTGAATCACTTGGGCATATAAACCATTTATCCAGATTCTTCTATAGTTGTTTCTTTAGCTCCTTAAGTTCCAAAACATATATTCTATACGGAGTCATGGATATTGGAAACACCCCAGTTATAAGATCAATCAAGAATTCAACATCATTACTAGGAGGAAGACTAGTAAATTCTTCAGGAAACACATTAGTGAATTTCATAAAAATTGAAATGTCTTTGAGGATGGTTCCTTCCTTAGACTCGATCATCTGAGTAAGATACACATGCTCATATGGTAGTAATATCCATGCTTGGGATGATGGTGCCAAAGAAGATTCACCCTTATCCTTACACTTGTATAGAAACAGGGGTTGATTTTCCATATGGAGGGTGATTTACCTCTCATAAAAATTTATGTTGCATCTATATAGGAAAATCCAATCCATGCCAAGAATTTCATCAAATTATACCAAGGTAAGTATGATAAGGTTCTTTAAAATGTTTCATTCAAAAATTGTGATAGGGGAGGAGTTAAATACATGGGATACTATATTTCCCCATTTGTCGTTTTCACTGACATCTCTACTTCCATTCTTTGTGTTGGTGTTTGGATTGTTATACTAAACTTTTAGGATATAAAAGAATGTGCAGAACCAGAATAAAAAATTACATTCACTATTCTTGTATGAATAACTAGCATACTTATCACCACTAAATTTTCCGGATTCACTTTGGTGGTAGTGATGGAAAAATCTCACCCTTACTGCCTTTTAGGTTGTTGGTTTCATCCTAAAACCCTTGGATTAGTGCATTGGATTGAGAGATACCCTGTTTCCTTGTAGTTGTAGCAATGAACAGTGCGCTGAGGGTTTACTAGAGAATTCCTTTCCTCTGTCGTAGTAGCAGGTTTTTCTTGCTGTAAATTGCTAGCTAGGTGCCCTCCCTTTCCACACTTAAAGAATTTCCTTGTCCCCTTTAGTCAATTTATAGGGTGCTTCTTTCCACACCTTTGGAAAGTGGGGTGTTGAAATTTCTTAACACCGTTAGATCTCTCTATTGGTCTACCAGAATTTGAATCCACCTTCTAATTATTATCCTCATGATACCCCTGAGATTTTATGATCTCCATTTCTACTTTAAGGGTATATCATACAGTTTCCTCATAGATATTAAAGTCATGGATCACAATGGATTTATGTAATATAGGTTTTAGACCACGAGAGAAGTGGTCAACCTTGCATTTGGGGGTAATGAAAAATCCAGAGGTGTATCGTGCAATCCTTGTAAAGTTTGCCTCATATGCTCTGATTGATTATTCATCTTTTTTTTGAGCGAAACGAAGTCCCTTTCCATCTTAAGTCAGAGGGTGCGATGAAAATATTTATCAAAAATAAGTTTCCATAAATCCTTCCATCTCGTCGCCTTGATCACTTCCTCAGGATTTTTATTTTTGATTAATGTCCACCATTGATCATCTTTGACCTCTATATGATAAGAAGCCTGAAGAACCTTCTCTTGTTTGTAGCATTTAAGGATGGATAAGATATTCTCAATGGAGTTGATCCATTGTTCGGTGATTTAGGGATCATATGATCCATTAAAAGTAAGAGGCCTATGTATCACGAATCTCTCGATTGAGACTTGTTCTTTCATAGGGGGGGGGGGTTGGAATTTCCTCTTGATCCATATTTCTATTCAAAACTTGAGTTAACTGAGTGAGTATAATGAAAAAGTTTATGATTCCAACTCCCATCGGATTGGGCATCTCATTAGGGCATTCATTACATTGATCTTTGAATCGGTTGTTATCCTGATTCCTCCTATTACTGACCATTGGCGAGAATAAAATGAAAATAAAGGATAATTATTTTAAACTATTAAACACATAAAGGGTAATCTAATTAAATTAAAGGGATAAATTATAAATTACATTTATTTCCTCAACTTATAAATTTCTAGGTTTCAATCTATGTTATCCATGATATATTTCCTAACATATATTCTTATGGGATTTTTTTGTTCCCATAAAAATGGTTCATACTAAGATTATAAATTTATCAAATCATATCCCCTAAGAGTGTCAAACCAAGAGTGAAAAAAGGCCCATTGTGGTGCACCAGTTCCCATTCGAGTCAAGCTCAAATAGGTGTTTTCAGGTTTTAACCATAGACACATTTGTGCCAGAGCCATATCCGCCTTTTCATATCCAGATAGGGGTGTATTTTCTTAATAAACCACTTACACTATACTCAACAATATTTAAGGATGTTTTTATTATACTTAGTCTTATCAATAAGGATTTTAATATAGTTTTCTAATCCTAATCCTAAATATAAATAAACATTCCTCTGATACCAACCATAACTACCCCGCTCTTTTTATTATATCCATACATAATTTAATGAAATAAAACTACAATAAATAAAAACCTTAATATCGAAAAGTATAGTGCCTTGGGAAATTAGGAACATTACATAATAAAATAAAACATGAAATACAATATCATTATTGAAAACTTTCTTTACATGAAAATAAAATTCCTTCGTACTTAACATTGCATGGGATAACCAGAGGATATACATAAGAAAGAGGTGGGCTATAAAGCGCAGTAAGAGAATAAATATGTAATACCATGAGTAAGATAATAAATTTTTGACAATATACATATCAAAGGATCATAAAAGAAACATGACCATAAAATCATGATATAGCATGATAATCGTAACATAGAAATGTGGCAATAACTTAAAACACTGCATCATAGATCAAGGCTAAACAACCAATACATCATAGTGGACAAAGTCCCACAATGGAATCTGGTAAAACCCTATCCCAACATGTTTTATCATGACACTAAACATTATCCAATGCATTGGAGCACTATATAATTCTAGGTTCACCCATCACTTTTATTTCATTTTCATGCTTATGTGTGCCACATAGGTCATAAAGCATGAATTCATTCATCATAATAACTTATTCAACGATCAAGGGGTGTGGAATAAATACATGTAAGTACTAAATAAAAAGCTATATGTGTATATATGTGAACACCCTTGATAGTGTAATGAGTATTTTATTCACTACATGATGATTTTGGCATGGAAAATCACAGTGTAATTTTGGCAGCATAACAACGTGACATAAAATTCATAAAAAGGGTTAATGGGAGAGAAAGTGTCCGATAATTATATATAAATGAAATTTATTGTAATTGGTTCATATAAATACACTTAACAATATAAAGAATTTGGAAATATAAGGCTTAACATAATAATGAAACTTGAAGAAATACGAGAAATGAAATAACTCTTACGAAATTTGGCAAGATAACGTGTGTACATGGGAGAGATTAATGGGACATAATGAGGTATATAATCATTTAAATATAATAATGAAAGTATAAGGGAGGTTAAAAATCATACCCCATCATTTTTAGATGAAAATAAAAGTGTGTAACAATATAAGGAAACTTTTATAAAAATGAGAATTAAAGGAACTCTTACTTGAGTGTGTGACTTCAAAAGCATGAAGATGCGATTATTGAAATATTGGGGAACCTTGGGAGGATTATATAGAGGGTAGGAAAAATTAAGGACGTACTCCAAGTATTTTCAGTGAAGATAAGTGGGATCTTGGGTGAGTTTATATATGAAATGAGAGGGGAATTATTTAATATTTCACAAACTTATGTTTTGGAATATATATAATTAAATATTAAATATCAAAAACCTTCCCATGGTTTTAATCCCATGAATTATTCCCAAATAAGAGTGTAAAACATTATTTTATATGTACATGATCTGAACATATTAAAATATTAGCCTTTCTTATGTGGAGGTGAGTCACATTATTAAATAAATGAACTTAAAATCGTAAAATATATTATACATTTTGGAGTATTTACTATGGATTAACAAAACAAGTAAAAAAAAACTAAAATCATATTATTTTAAAGTTAAAACTTATATTTGGCCGAAGACCTATTTTATAGTGTTTATTAAATCAGTATTGAGCAATTATGTTGTAATAAAACACACTATATATTTATATGGTATTTAATTTTCACCCCAAAATTTGAATGTCTTAGAAAATTATGAAACATTTTCTGTTGGATAATTTTGACACCCTGATTTCAATAAAATATTTATTTTATCCAAATAATTTTCTAAGTATATCTATTTTTACTTTTAAAATAAAAACCGATATTTATTGAAAATTGACGGGTAATGAAAAAAACAGTATTTAAACTTTAATAAAAATTACATTGGCCTCATAAAAATTAAATAACAATTTATATTTAATAAAAGTAATTGAAAAATAATATTTTATTAAAATAATATTTATTAATTCATAAAAATAGTTTTTTTAATTCGATTTGAATATTAACAAAAAATACTATATATTCTTTAAAAACAATAATAAAATGAAATTATATTCATTATTCTATACCAAAATAATGCACATAATCATAATACAAGGGTATTGATACACATCTCTTTATTATACTATCATATGCCCTAAGAGTGAGGTGTGTGATGGTGGGGATTTCATGGGGCCATTGGGTGAACATAGTTTGGGCCGTGATCTCGATAAGTTTGAACTTCTCTCGTAAATGATTTTTCTCATGCTTAAGTTGTTGGATCTCGGCTTGGGCCTGGTCTAGGGTAAATCCCAGAAATTCTATCTCCCATGAAATCTCAGATAAATGGGCTTTATAGGGAACGATCCTACTAGTTAATACCATAACCTCCTTTGTTTCTATAGAAAGGATTTTTAAAACCTTATATTTATACTAGTCATGTGATCACTATTCAATGACTATATTATCAATGTTAATGATACTTAATGGTCATTTAAATCCAATTGGATATAATAAAAAGAATAGAGTGCATGTGTTTTATATATCCATTTTACAAAATAATACATTTAATTAAATGAAAAGGGAGATTTCACTTATAATTGTTTGGGTCGTTACAAGTTCCACTAAACTATGATGTAAAAGAGGGAGTTTGGATACATATAATAACTTGAGAGTATTTTCCTACAAAGCATTTATATACATACCAAATATGAGAGTAAGAAGATGGATGAAAATGGAAATTAGTGTATCTTTTTAGGATATGATCATGTAGAGTTTGGCTATAGACTCTGTGATTCTATTAGAATGAGGATTGTCTAAAGTAGAGATGTGGTATTTCTTGAAGATCAGACAATTAAAGATTTTCTAATGCTAAAAATTCTAGATAATTCACAATATAAAAAAATTTCAATCAAACTAGAACTATTCTTATAGAGACCCATGCCTTAAACATATTTTATTTCATGACTCTTAAACACATTTTCACAACTATAAATGCCAAAGATATAGATGTATTGTGTCTTTGGAAGATTAGAAATACAAACACATCATCCTAAACATAAAAATATTATTTTTATTTAAAATTCTATACAGTTCATCTAACTACCAAATATATTCTAAAATGACATAGGATATCCTGGGGAAAACACATAAGGAAAAGAGTGAGATAGAAAGTCCACTAAAGGAGTAAACATGACAACGAAGCACAACATGAGAGTTAAAAGACATAAGATGATAACCTAAAGAGGATGATAATAAGAATAGAAACAAGAAACACAAAAATGATATCATAATATCATGAAATCAAAATCATGTGGTAACAATATAAAACATGATATCACAAACATAACTCAATGGTCACTCCCAAGACCAACATCATAAAGTGGAAAAAGTCCCTTGGTAGATTAGGTTCACTCCCTAATCTATTACATAACATATCATGAGATATAAAGCTTTACCCAATGAATTAGTGAGATATATAATTATGAGATCACCCATCACATAATATAGTGTGCTTAGGAAAACCTCCCATGCACCATACATAGTAAAAAATATCCGATTATGGATTAGGTTCACTCCCTAATCTTGTATATAACATCTCACGAGTTATAATGTTTTACCCAATGAATTAGAGGGATATATAATTCCAAACACACCCATATCATAAATTAAAATACTACATATGTGTGCCACATGAGGAAAATAAATCATATATAAATCATAATCATGATCAAACACATGAGAATAAAGTGAGATTCACTATTTTGATTCAAGGAATAATCAAAGGAAAAATCATAATGACTCCCAAGATAAGAAGGAAACAAATCATTTTAACTTTCATAATTGAAAAAGGGACATGATTCTTAATCACGGAGACCCAATGTTGAAAATTTATGATAAATATAAAAGAGAATAACCAATAAAAATGAACCCCTTGGGTGGTGCATTGTGAAATACGTGAGGGATATTTTTAAAGAAAGAAATTCCATATTAAATTCCATATAATTAGAATTTAACCAATATAGTTCCACATAAAATAATGAGGTTTTTTATATTCTATTAATTGTTTAAAAAAAATATATGGGGGAGATTTTTTACAGGAGAAAATAAATGGGAAAGTTCCCTTAAAGTGGGTTTACTTAAAAGTTAGAATTTTAAAGGGAAATAAAAACATGTATAACCCCAATAATGAAAATAATATTTAACTAGGCATATATGTAAGAGAAATATATGTAAAAATAGAATAGTTAAATTGTAATAACATTGCATAAAAGCGTGAAAAGTAGAGAGAACCTAAAACTGACAAGTCATTAAGGAGGCATGAAAGATTCCTTACAACCGAGCTAACAATTATATAAAAGGACATTTGAATGGAAAATATGATTTGGATTAGTATAACTCATGAATTAAAAATAAATAGTATAAAACATTCATGGGATGGAAATTAAAATTTACACCATACATAAGGAATCATGGTTTATAAAATATAACATGTCTCAAAGAGAGGAATTGGAGACCAAAATCCTTACAATAATTGAAAATTTTGATTCAAAACCACATGAGGGAATGAAATTTGAATAGAAAATTGAATATCTTGAAATATAATATAATCACGATTCATAAAAATTATGGGGCAATATATACACCATTCCAAATAAATCATGATGTACAATATAAAATATGTGTCAATGGGTAAAAATTGAGACAATAAATCCTTACAACTTAAGAAACATTTTGATAAAAAACCTTTGAAAGGGAGGGAGAGAGAGATTGAACTTGAGGTTAAAATACCATGGATAAAGATAATACATGTTATTAAACATCCAATTGGTATTATAAACACCATTTAAAAAAAATTAGGTGCTTGCAATAAAGTTTGTCTCACAGAAGGAAATCTTGAGATGAAACTCTTATGACTTTAGTAATCTTTGAATCAACTCTTTAAAAGATTGAAAATCATATGGATCTGTAAATACCTTGCATTAAGTCATAGAGTATTGAAAAATACATTCTTGAGTAGTATATACGCCCTATAAATAATAAGTTGGCGCATAACATTAAAACACGTCTCAATAAAGAGGAATTGAGACAAAACCCTTACCTGTGTCTGAAAGCGCTCTTGACTTGCACTTAGCTTCATTGGAGACTTGATCTTTCCTAGGAAAATCCTTGGGATTAGGCTTAATTAGTGTGAACCAGGGCTTAAGAACATTTTATGTAATTATAGGAGGGGATATTTGGGTAGTGTTTCGAGGAATTTTCAAATTTATGTTCATGTTTGATAGGGTGTAAGTGACCCCCTTTTAAAAGAGAGAAAAAAATGCACTTTTTGAAATGCCCTTTATATTTTACTAACGCTATGATACAATTTCATTGTAAATGGATACAAATTTTCTAAATAATGGATTGTGGGGTGTCTTTGGGTTGAGAAATACTCAAAAATGTCTTTTAACACACGTTTTAAACATGTTATATGGGATTTATTATTAAGTTTTTACATTTTTATATTACTTTTAAACACGGCTACTAGTTTTTAACTAAGTGGTTATATGTTTTATTAAAAATATAAAATAACCCATATGATCAAATTTTGGTGTTATTGAACTGAATTTAACCTTTATATAATCCAATTCAATTTAAAAATATTATAAAACTAACTTTTACATTAAAACATGTAATGTATAGAAAAACTAGAAAAATGACATTTTTACAATTAGGCATTCTTAATATTATTTAATTCTGATTAATAATATAATGCATGGTAATATTTTTTTATACATAATATAAGATTAATTATTTAGATGAGTTTATTTTAATTTATTTGATAGAAATTCATTGATATTAATAAAACAATAATTTTAGATTAATTATTTCACCGTTATCACAGAAATTAGAATTAAGATTAATAATATAAATTTTATACCTAAAAATGAAATTTTAAATATTAAATAATATTAAAATTATTTCATGAAATATAATAAACCTTTTATCAAATTAACTTTCAATGTGTAGGGAAATTAATCTTCACATTAACCCATGTAATTTGTAAAAACCCATTTTTAAGAAAAGTGTATTTTTAATAATAATGTTTATGTATAGGAAAACATTATTATTGTAATTGATTATAAAGATATTAAAAATACTATTATAGACTATATAATAGTTTTTTACATTGAAAAAAACATGTAACCTAATTTCCCCATATTCAAACATAATTAATGATTTATACGAAAAATAGTTTTCATAAAATATTAAATTTTATAAAATGTTATACATTCATTTTATGAATCCAACATAGTTTTTTAAAATTATTAATTTCAATTTATAATAGATATTTTTATAGTTAAAATGTTTCAAAAACCTTTATGTCATAATGTCATAAAATTGACGGTATTAACAACAATCAGCATGTTCCACCATTTACCTAAAAGACATTTAATGTAGAAAAAACCCAAAAATGTATACTAAGCTAGTTTTGGATATTATAAATTAAAAAATGATGTTTATTTTTTCAAATTCAATTTTTATAATTTTTTATTTTAACTTTTAAATAAAATCATAATATTCAACGAATAATTTCTTTATAGGAAAATAAAATTTTAAAATACTACTTGTTTATATTCTTGATGTCCATAAAACTATAATAATGTTATAATTAATCAATCAATATTTTATTTCATTATGATCATTATTTAAAAATAATATTCTTAGTTTTATTTAATAAAAATTACAGTGCATAAAAAGATACTATTAAACGCAAAAAATGAATTAAGTAAATTTGTAAAAAATAATCCTTTTATAAATAAATAAACATATCAATAAATTTTATAATTCATTCATTCCTATTAATATCTTCTAGTTCAATTTATATGTTTCAAATGGTCTAAACATATCAGAGTTTTGTTTTAGTTTGGTGTTGTGTGTGGGGGAAGCTATCAAACTTATTTGACATAATTATAGGAAAAACATATATTAAAATCTCATGCCATTATATTCTCCCCACATAAATAAATTGTATAATTTCAATTCTATTTACTCATAACTAATGAATGTAGGTGTGGTAATTCATAACATATTCCTCATTCAGGATATAACATCTTAATTTGTCATCCACCTAATTTTTTAAGGCTATATTAAGTTAATTATCTTTCTTCAAACTATATTAATCTTTTCTACAATAATATACTCTAGTATGTATATACCCTAATAATAAAATCTCCAAAACATAACTTTCCCAAAACCATTTGAATATCCAAGACATTAGACCATATTGAAATCATATATTACATAAAATTAATATCAACTCTTATATTTAGCCATTAGTTAATAAAGTCACACACTAGTATCTATATATATCATAATATCAAAAAATGTGATTAACCACACAAAAAAATATCATGAATTAATTATCAATACTATGGTTACTAATATTATCTATTTTTTTTCAAAATAAATTAACCCTTTATTACCTCAACATGAAACATATGTTAAACTTAATAGTCATCCATATCTCAATCATGTTTTCTTCAATAGTTATCACCAAAAATATAACCTTATCATAAAATCATTTTTAAAGGTTATTGATACCATTTAATACATGTTACCATACCTTTAAAAAACAAAACTAAAAAAAATGCTTATATGTTTCACATAAACCACTTAACGTTTAGAATATACTTGAATATCATTGATAAATATTAGTTCTAATAAAAATATATGATAGTATCCATATTTAATTTCTATTAAGATATCAACCTCACTAACTTAGTTAGGACTAAGAAACTATCATTTTCCATCATGATAGATATATACCAAGATTCTCAAAAATTTAAGTTCTCCCTTATTTGGTTATAATACATAGTGGTTTCTAGATACATACCTCTCTCAATTTCGTTTCCTTGATCATGTTCAACGAAATACTAAAACCCAAAATGGTTATAAATATAATTATATTAAATGATCATAAAAGTACTAAAGCTCAATCCTAAGATGTATTCTCCAATGAAACCTTCATTTAAACCTATGATTCTCTTATTTCCACAATTACACACTTGGTTCATCCTATAACTCTCTTGGTTTATTTTAGAATACATTAAGTTGAGTTATCTTATACTTACCATCCTATTAACATAAGGTAACTTGAAAATGAATCCTTCATATCAGTTCATAAAGTTAATATGATTAACCAAAGAATATCTCACGAGAGTGCATTTATAGGTGTTCAGTGTCAGGACCACTCATCATGCATGAAAGTGATTATTGAGTCAATGCTCAACTAACTATTTTTAGAGTGATTACCCCTTGTTGTATTTGTTCCACTACCGCATCCACTTACTAGTACCCATACATGGATGTAATGTTTTAAAAATCACAGAATATTTATTTTAATAAAACATTTGGATTCTATCGTATCTTAGTATTATCCCTCCCTTATGTCTTCACTATGGTTCTATAATCCTAATTTCCAAAGATAACTCAACCTTTATCTGATAACCAATATGAAAACCCAAGCCTTAAACATATTTTATTTATTTATTCTTAATATACTTTTCCAACAATACATCTTAATGATATTGTGATCTAGTGTCTATAGAAGATTATTCATACAAATACATCATTTTAAACACTAAAAATCATTAACATTATTTTAAACTCCACACAGTTCTCCTAAATCACAAGGATCTTATAAATCTATATAGGATATCTTGGGGAAAATACATAAGGAAAATGGTGAGCTATAAAACCCATTAAGGGAGTAAACATGGAAATAAAACATAACATGAGTGTAAAAAGGCATAACATGATAACACAAAGAGGATGATAATAATCATAGAAACATGGAATAATGAAATGATATCAAAATATCATGGAATAATAAATATGTGGAAACAACATAAAATATGATATCATAAACATAAGTAAAGGGACACTTCTATGATCACCATCATAAAGTGGATAAAGTACCATGGTAGATTAGGTTCACTCTCTAACCCCTTACATAACATATCATGAGATATAAATATTTTCCCAATGAATGGTAGTTCTATATATTTCTGGCCCCACCCATCACATAACATAGTATTCTTAAGCAAACTGATCATGAACCATACATATTCAACAAAGATCCATTGAGGATTAGGTTCACTACCTAATGTCATACATAAATTCTCATGAGATATAAAGATTTACCTAATGAATTTTAGGTCTATATAGTTCCTTTACCACACGTCACATAAATGAAAATCATACAGATGTGATCCATATTAGGAAAATAAACCATACATAAACCTAATCATGATTAAACCCATGAGAATTAAGTGGGTTTTATAATTTCGATTCAAGGCATAACTGAAGGCTAAATCATAAGGATTTCCCAGAGAAGAAGGAAATAAATTTTTTTAACTTTCATACATGAAATAGGGAAATAGGTATTGAACATGGAGATATAAAATAGAATATTCATGAGATGGATATATGAGAATAAAGAATATAAATGAACCACTTGGGTGGAACTTTGTGAAATAAGTAAATAACATTTTTAAAGAAGGAAAGATTGTATTATTTTCTATAAAATCTGAATTGAACCAAGAGGTTTATCCATAAAATAGTGAGGCTTTTAGAAGATATTAATGGTTTAAAAATATTTTAGGGGGGTGATTCTCTACAGGAGACAATAAATAGTATGGTTCCCTTAAATTGGGTTTACTAAAAAGTGAGAATTTCAATGGAAACAATAAACATGTATAACCCCAATAAAGAAATTAATATTTAATTATGTATATATGTAAGGGATATATATACTAAAATAAAATATTTTCATGACAATAACAATGAATAAAATGGAGAAAAATAAAGAGAACATGTATCCAATAAGTCACAAAATGAGGTACAGAAGATCCCTTACAACCGAGATAACACTTGAGTCGAAGGCCATTTGAAGCAAAGAACTTTATTTGGACTAGTAAATCGTATTAATTAAAAAGATATAGATTATAAAATATTCATGAGATGGTAAATAAAATTTAAACCATACAAAATTAATCATGGTGCATAAAATTTAACATGTTTCAAAGAGAGGAATTTGAGATGGAAACCCTAACAACTTTTGAAAAGTTTGAGTCAAAACCCTATGAGAGAAATGAATTTTAATGAAACAAAAAAATCATGAAATATAATAGAATCATGATTCAAAAACATTATGTGATATTAGACCCACCATTCCAAATAAATTTTGGTGTATAATTAGAAAAACATCTTAATTAGTAAAGATTGTGATAAGAAACCCTTACAGTTTAAGAAATACTATAATAAAAAACATTGAGAGAGAGAGACATTGAAATTCAAGTTAAAAAAACATGAATAAATATAATATATTATATTGAACAGAAAATTAAAAGTATAAACACATTTTAAATGAAATTAGGTGCATAAAATAAAATGTGTCTCAAAATAGTAAATATTGAGATGAAACCCTTACAAATTTATTAATTTTTGAATGAAAAGTCATTGGAAGCTTGAAAATCATATGGTTTTATAAATCCATTGAATTAAATCCTATATTATTAATAAATACATTATTGGAAAGTATATACACCATATAAATAATAATTTTTTCATAACATCAAAACATGTATCAATGAATAGTAATTGAGATGAACTCGTACCTATGACCCAAAGTGATTTGCACTTTCCCTTAACATTGTTGGAGACTTGATCTTTATTTGGAAAACTCCTTGTAATTGATGGGATTATGATAACTTAATGTTTCCAAGTGCTTAATAAAGTGTTTTGGACTTCTAGGATAGGATATTTGGTCATATTTTGAAGGAATGTTCGAATAGGAGGCGCATGATTGAAAGGGGGAAAGTGACCTCCTTTTATAAGAGTGGAAACATTCACTTTTGGAAACACCCTTTATATTTTAATAATTTCATGATATTATTTCTAGGTCAATCGATTCAATGTTTTTAAATAATGGGGTATGGGGGTGTATTTGGATCTATCAATACTCGACCAAGACCTTCCACACATGTTTTAAACATGTTATATGGTTTTTACTATTTTTTTTCATTTTACTCTTTTACTTTTAAACTTCGTGACTAATTTTTAACTAAGAGATTTCATATTTTTTTTAAAATATAAAAAACAATATAACCAAATTTGGGTGTGTTGGAACTAAATCTAACCTATATTTTATCCAATTCACTTTCTAAATATTATAAAATTAACTTTTAAAATAAAATAAGTAATGTGTATAAAAATAATTTTCGAAGAAAAATGACATTTTTACTATTATGGATTCTTAATATTATTTATTATTTATTATGAATTAAATTATTGCTAATATATATTTTTATAAATCATATAAAATTAATTATTTAAACGATTTTATTTTAATTTATTTGATAGAAATTCATTGTGTCATGACCTGTCCACTAGGGCCCATGTCGTGACTACCCCAACCCCGCCTTCCATAGGCCAGGGGATGGAGACTAGAACCTAATAGGCATATACCAAAAAGGGAAGTCATTAGCCTTTAAACCTATACACACACACATATAGCTCAAACTGCAGAAAGTAAACACAAATTAAACCACATCTTTCATTGAGACAGCTATAGAGAGTATAGTACAAACTGAAAGTACAAATGGGCCATAATAAAATCCCACAACCGCAATGGAATGTACGACTTCCACGTTCCATCCAATTGAGACCCCACCTGAAGGGTATCTACCTATAGCCATTGAAGTATGTCTGTCTGTCCTGTCTCACTGAGTACCACCTGGTTCCAGACCACCAAGGTCTCCGTCGAAGAATCTGACCATCTCATCTCATGGAGCACCACCTGGTCCCAGACCATCAAGGTCACTGTCGAAGCATCCATCAGTCCCATATCACTAAGCACCACCTAGTACCAAACCACCAATTTCTTCGTTGAAGCATCGATCACCTTCACGAGACACAACACGTGTCAGCGAATCCCCTATATGGGTGACTAACACAATACTCAATAGGTAACCCCAACCACAAAGGAAAGTATAAAAGAGGGATTTTAAGCTCACATAGGTATAATATATAGTGTAGAAATAAAGAGTATTAGTCGTAACACTGAACACCTTGGACTACTGAGGTACTCATCCCTGATGAGTAGCGTGAGTCTGTTGGGTCACATAGAGCCACTTCCCACATAGGAAATCATAGTTGGTCTCTACGGGGCCACTTGTAGCTGATCCACACAGGGCCTATTGGATCTAATCCACACACAGTCTCTTAGATCTAATCCACATAGGGTTACTTATAGCTGATCCAAACAGGGTCTCTTATATCAGATCCACACAGGGTGTCTTGTAGCTGATCCACACATGGTGGCTTGTAGATGATTCATATAGGGTCTCTTATAGCTGATCCACATAGGGTCTCTTGTACCTGATCCACACAGGGTTTCTTGTCAGCAGTCTTTGGGTCCCAGCCAGCTATAGTATTTCCACACATAGTGAACTTGATTCTGGGAGAATCCACACCCCATGTCATTCGTCGTATTTCAACTTCTATGAAAAATTTCTTAGATCATGCCAAAAGACCTGCCTTGTCGTGAGGGTTCCAACGCCGTAAATGGTTCCTCAATCGGACGCCCAGTATAAAAAATATTGGTGTTTCAGTAACCAGGGGTCGGTTGTGTCTGGGCCCGGTCTGCCCCGATCAGACTGACCCGACCCGACACGGTCGGACAAAACCAACCCACCTGACCTGGGGGTCCCTCATGACCCAACTCTGTTATGCCAAACCGACCTAACCCGGTCGGGTCTTGGTCGGATCGGTTTGGACTGGCTACGGGGCCAGGCCCAATAGGCCTTGCTGGACCCAACCCTGTTTGACCATGGGTCCAGCCCGTTGGGTCGCCCTGTGATCCGGAATTATTCGGCCTGGCCTGCGCTGGTGGGCCAATTTTCTTTCCCAGCCTGGGCCACCCAGCGGCCTGGTTTTATCCTGCCGGACTGACCTGCAAAAGTGTGCCGAATTTACTCCATCCCGAGCCGCTCCATGGCCCAGTTTGTGCCCCCTAGTCTGGCCTTGGACTCCATGAAGTCATCCAGTTCATGGGCACCACGACCGGCTTATCTAGCTACCCTGTCTGGTCCGACACACTGTCCCCACTGGACCGCATGCCAACAAGAATCCATGGCCTGCACAATGGGTCACTCCACCGACACGTCTGGTCGGCTACGTCTCGCCTCCACTAGCCACCGACTCGAGAACTGACGGATCCTAATGCACCGTCGCAGCCCGAGATGGCCACAACATCCTCCTTGGTGCACTGCCACCCACCCGCAACCGCCGCCATGGGCCGCCGCCACCGCGGGCTGCCACTGCATATCGTCGATGCTCTAGTAGAATTTTCCACGGACCACCAGGTTTGCTTTAGTGGTCCGTTCTTTGGACCTTTTGAATCTATGGCCTCCATGGGGTTCCATATTCCCTACCATGGACTTAGTGATTATTCTCTATCAACTAGGAGTATAAGCCAAAAGGAACGCACAAGAAGACCCACGATAGAGGGGCCCGAGCCTTGTTTTTGTTTACCCGCACCCTTCGTGTTAGAGTTTTTAAAACATGGGGGAAGAAAATTATGATTCTAAAAAGATTAATCCCAATGAAAAACCCCGATAATAAGCACCCTCCTGCAAGAACATGTGATCCAAAGATCAACCTGTTCATGGGTTGATCTGCGTTTGTTGTTTTAGAAAGAATAATGAGGAATTCATATTAAAAAATGTAACCCCTACCTAGGATAGACGTTGGTCGGGGAAGAGCAGGGTCACATGCCTTCATTCTCCATTCTGGATCTGCTGACCACGTTAATTGTCATTCTTCGAAGGGTGGAAAGAGAATGCGTTCATTTTTCTTTGTTGGAGAGGATTCCTCATCGTATATTCTTTCGATAAATTCCCAAATCTCCAACTATTTCTCTATCCTATTATCTCATTAAAAGAGAAACTCACCGCATTATTTCTGTTACGTTGTGTGGTTATGTCATTACACTATTTCATTTATGAAACAATGTCTCTATTATTCTTCAGTAAAATAGATTCATTAATGGAATTCATTTAATTACTTTTTTCATCACGTCATTGACGCACTGTAGTGCTGACATGCCACTGCTCAACGGTGAGGAAAAACAAATAATATGAATTTTTTAATTTTTTTTATTTCTCTTCTAAAAGGTGTGAAAATTAACTTTTTCCCTCGACCCACGCCAGTTGAGGTTAGGACTATTCTTAGGTAATATAACCATTCTATACACAACATTGCCCTCATATTTTCAATCCAGGCACCTATTTAGATGTTTCCAGAACTGCGCATGCACTCCATTTTAATTCACTTAAAAATTTCCAAAAATTATCTTTCACTCTCAACCCACGCAAGTCGAGGTTAAGATCCGTATAAAGGAAACAAACCTACATGAGCTTAACCGTACTCTCATATTTCCAAACCAAGTTACCATTTAGGAGTTATAAGGATTTGAAAATAAAATAATTGTTACTTAATTATTTTATTTACAGCCCAAAAATATCTTCCATTGTTGGCCCGCACTGGAAAACATTAGACTCTACATAAGGAGAGAATACCCTCATGAGCTCAATGGTGGTCTCTAATTTTCAATCTGAGTCACTGTTCATGATTTATAAGCATTTGAAAAAATAATTATTTTATTATTTTATTTACTGTTATGCTTTTTTTAGGTTTTCTCAGTGGAGGCCTGTGCTGACTAAACATAAGTCGCGCCAAGGATAAAACTACCATCTTGAACACAATAGTTCGCTCATATTTCTAATCTGGGTACTAGTTTATGAGTTATTCCACTTTTTCAAGAAAACTGCTCACATGCACTATTTAAGAATTAACATTTTTTGACTGATCATTCCAGGCACTCTGGGCCTCGGAATCGCACGTCGTCACCATTCCTGGTCTCGAAATAATTCCATATAATTAGAAAAAATTACATGGAATTTCCAGAACATTACACATTGATATTAATAAAACAAAATTTATAAAATAATTATTTCACAATTATCATGATAATTATCATTAATATTAATAATATAAATTTCATAACTAAAACAATTGGCCATATTTAATTATATGAAATTCTTACATCAAATTTTAAAAGATTTTTTTAAAATTAGCTTTCTATGTGCAGGGAAATTAATCTTAATTTTTTCCAATGTAACATGTAAAAATCCATTTTTAGGAAAAGTTCATTTTTTATGAATACTATTTATTTATAAGACAAAATTATCAATTTTTTTGATTATAATGATATTAAAAATATTATTAAAAATCAAATAATAGTTACTTAACATTTAAATGAATCCAAAACCTAATTTTCCCCATGTTCAAACTTAATTAAAGAAACAAAATAAAAGTAATCTTCATAAATTAATAAATTTTCTAAAATTTTATACATTGATTTTATGAATCCAATATAGTTTTTTAAAATTATTTATTTCAATTAGTAATATACATTTTTTAATTAAAAAGGATTCAAAAACCTTCAAGTCATAATGTAAAAAAATTGATGGTATTAGAAAAAGGTTGTATGTTTCACTATTTACCTAAAAATCATTTGTAGGGGACCAGATACTATAATTCCTTTATTTTGTGAGTTTTGGCTATTTAATGTGAATAGATAAGGTTTTAAGGTGTTTTGGAGGGGAAATGGGGAGAAGGGGGGGGGTGTCACTACCATTCTTGGCAAGGCTGTGGCGCAGGGTCTTAAGATGTGTCACAAGATCAGCTGGTGTGGAATGGAGGTTCATGATGCAATAGAGGGGAGCTATGGGAGGAGTTTTGAGGCTAATACCTTTTTATATGGAAACTGTACCATGATGGTTGGTAGTTGCATAATTTTTTCCCTGATGTCAAGTGCTACGACATGGATCTAGGATGTTGCGGTGTAGGGGTTTTGGGAAATTCTGCCAAATTGAGGGTGGGTATAACATGTGCTATAGGATGGGTCATAGTAAACACCTTCGGTAAATTGGATCTACATATGTGGATCTATCCACAGATCTTAAAGATTCATTGACTAAGGGGGTTGTAGTGTGATATTTTTCCTTACACTGTAGTATGCCCTATGTCAAGCGGGTTTTCATCATGGTCTAAGAGGCTATTCCATGGTCTTTAGTTTTTTAGATGGCCAATAAATACCCCCAAACCTTATGAACCAAATTTTCTTCCACTTTCTACTCTCGTACCATAGGTTACTAAGGGTTGTTTTTAAATGTCTTTGAATCCCATTTTACTGAGATTAATCACTGGCTTCTTGAGTTTCATCTGTGGTGATATAAGGAGAGTTCTTCCTCCCTATTCTAGTAGTTTCTCTCTATTTGATCTCATTTCCTCCCATCCCTTATTTCCATGTTATGTTAGAATATCTATATCATTCTAATGAAATTTTATTTTTTGTTTATTAGTGCGTTAATGGCATGATAACCTTGGGAAATAATAGTTTTCTTGTGGTAGAGGTGATCTAAGATCCACATTATCATTCAATTTCCATTTCAAGAATGTCGAGGTAGGGGATTCATTGCTTCTCGTTTTATTTACATGAAATCATAATGTTATCATGATTTAGTTTCTCTTGGTGGGGGTGGAATTATCCTAATAAAGGATAAACCGTATTAAATAATAATTGGTTTATGTTTAGTGATCACATGTGTTTTCCACCATGATAACAACTTTCCTCTTGTTATACTATATAGTGTGATATCTATGTTATGCTATTTACTATGTTTGTTATGATTGATTTATTATTTTTTTCTTGATTCAATTGGTAATGAATGTAAAGCTGGTTATTTGTTGGTTGGTTAAGAATTAAAGAGGCATGTGTAATGAAACCCATGTTCTTGTAATTTTGATGGAAATAAAAATTGATTATTAATGAATGTTTAAATAAATTTGATTTTCATGTGTTAATGGAATTTGATAAATGAATATGAATCATTAATTTATTGTTGATGAGAATAATAATTAAAGGCATGTTAAATGAAAATTGTTCTTTTGATAGTTTTGTTAAACCTAGAATTGATGATAGAGAGCATGTTTAATAATTGAATAGATTATTATATCCAATGCCTTAGGATGCCTATAGTTGTAACCTGTGATAATTGAATCAGTAAATTTAAAATAGAATAAAAACCCATTTTTTGATAATGATAATTTTTTGGGGATGAGTGAGCCAATTTTCATAGTTGGATTTGATTCCAAGACTGGGTGTTGTCGATAGTGTGGTTGTGAGATATATTATATCATATATGTTTTGTGATTTCATATGCTACCCCATCCATGTTGGTAGGGAGACTGAATCCCATAGTACTCTGGGAGGGTGTTTTCCCCAACATCCCTGTGGTGAGTATAGATGTATGATTACCCTCTCCTACCCTACTCTCATATCTTGTTAGTATTATTTACTAGTATTCATGGTGGTTATGTTTCCCATATATGTGTGTAGAGGGCTATAATGTATTTTTTTTATTTCACACGCATGTATATTCAGATATAGAATCCAAATGATTATTATTGGCACGACATATATAGGTTTTGGTCGCTTGAGGATCCTTACTTGTTGTATGGGATGTGAGTGATTCAGGGATAATAACTGATGTATGATACATTTCATATGGTCTATAGTGGTTCCTAGAAACTACTTGGTTACTATATAGATATGTGGAATGAGATGATGAGATGATGAGATGCATGAGGTTTAATAGTGATACATAGCCCATGTGTCTTTGGGATAACTTCTTTTGGGGAGATATGGCTCAGGACATATAACATTGGCATATAGTGGAAAACCAATGGGGAATTGGTAGTGGGGTACCCTTTTTTTGATATTATAATATGATCTATTATAAGTATTACATGGTGAGTTATATCCATGGTGAGGATGATAACTTAATATACCTGTTTAGGCGACAAGTTAACCTCACATGTTGTTCACTGTACTTTAGTATGATTTCTTTATCTTTTTCAAAAGAGGCTCCATGGAGGATCCTATTGAGTATACTATTATTCTCACCCATCCTATATATAAATTTTTTTAGGATATAAGAAGTAGGTTAGTGATCGGGTTGGATATTACAAGTTCATGGTTTTACAGTAATCATTTGGGCTTCATGGTCTCTATCAAGTTTATATTTTTGGTACTTGTAGTTTCCATTCCAGTTGTTCAGTTTTGTATGAAATTACATGTATGTATTTAGGATATATTTAATATTTACGAGACTGATTTTTTGGTGTTTTGTCTTATATATCTTTTCCAAATGTTCTTTTATATGGTAATTTCTACCATTTGTATGTATAATAAACCCTTGGTGCTTGTCATTAACCCTTGGCCAACTGGAGATGGGAGTAAGGGTCACTATCTTCTTTTCCTCATTGTTGGTCCAATAGGGGTTCTCTTTGGAGGGAGGGGGTCCTGATAGAGTGTTATCAAAGTTTTAAGTTGAGAGAAAAAATGGATTTTGGATTTACACATAGGAGAGACTACATGGGTTGGTAGGGAAACAGTATCAGCTAAGTTTAGTAAGTGATGTCGACAAGGGAGACTGTCTGAGATATGGGAATTTTGGCACCCCTATGATCTATTGCACATACCATTATGTTTACCGAGAAAATTAAGTGAAGTGATGCTGGTTTCGGGGTAGGGACCTATGAAAGGATCAAGTATCATTCTTCTTTTTTCCTATGTTTGAAATGGGTTGACCTTGGTATTCGGTTAAACCTTAAATAAAAATAAAGAAATTAAATAATTAATTAATGTTAAAAATTACATATTCCATGTTTAAGAGTCTCTAACCATATTTTATTTCTCAGTTATGGATCTAGGTCGATTTCCTCATCAGGTTGAGGCATAAGATGTTTAGAAGGATGTTCCAACATATCACTACAGAATATTGGTTGATGATAAAAAATCTTGGTTAAGGACACTTCAAGAGATTCAGTTCCATATTATGCATAAGTATGAGAAATTTGATTCAGAATTAGTGGTAAAAGAATGGTTGGAGGAGGTCTATATAGCTATCAATTAAATTCATTCTTATAAGGAGCACAGAGTTTTGATGGTTGTGACGATGCTGCTTGAAGTAGTGAGGTAGTGGTGGATCTTTTTCCTCAGGGATCTTGAGGAATAAGAGGTCTCATGGGAGATGTTCAAAGACGAGTTCCAAGTATATTTTATTTCATAGAACACAAATGAGACCACTTTTTAATGGTTTATTACCATTTGAAAGGGGATTTATAATGTGCTAGAGTTCTATATATGTTTCAAGAACATTCTATGATATGATTCATACCTGTTTCTGAATAAGGAGGTTAGGGTGAGAATTTTTAAGAGGAATTATATCCAAATATCAAGCACCATGTCACATCATTCATGTCGTCAACATATCTCGAGGTGCTGCTGAGAGAAGATTTTGATGAGAGGATTTTGGACATAACAAGATCATAATGGGAGGGGAGTCTTTATAATTCATTATTAAGTAGAGATGTGGTTTAGGGTTTCCATTTTCTTGGATAAAAGTGATTTTTGATAGATAGGGGTAGGTCCTCCCTCATCATCTCATGGGGGGATGTTTCTTAGGACATTTACAAAGGATTAGGCTTTAATTTTTCATGTGGGGGTCAATTTCATTAGTGATGAGAGTGCATGAACTTCCTGAGTAGGTATTTTATTCTAGGTGTTTCGCTTTAGGTTCCTACATTGATACATTTTCAGATGAGGCAACAATAGTAAGATGCACCATATTGGGATCAATAGGGAGGAGATGAGCTTGGTAGAGGACAACTCTGAGATCTTCCTCATCTTCAAAGAGTAGAGAGTGACTAGGGAGGTGGTCATCATTTGGGTTAGAGAGGTCATGAAGTAGGTCATAGATAGATTCATGCTCTAGTGTTTCCAATTTTGGGAGAGATAAATGTTTTTCAAGGAACTCTTTACTTTTTTTCTATATGGGTGCATACCTTTTTTGATTTAGGAGTTAAATAATTCTTCATATCACCTTCCCTATACCATGCTCTGGGACTTGAGGTGGAGATACTTCCAATGCCTTTGGAATTGAATTTGCCAGTTGGAGGTTGATATTATCTGTCTAAAGTATGTAGATGTTTTTAGTTAGTGGTGGAGAAGCACCTTTATTGGTGAGACTTACTATGTTCAAAAATACAACCATAAAACATTATCCTTAGTATGGATTGGATGTTTTCGGTATAGTATGTTGTAGATTGCTTTAGGAGGTAGGTTGTGTTCTGTGATGCCAACCGAGGTTCTACTATGTTATTTGGAGAGTGATACCCTTATATAGGTTAGAGGCATGTTTCATCCTCGTCTTCCTTTATGGTCGAGTTGATTATAAGTTCATCAGAGGTTCATCCATCAGTTTTTTCAAAGGTTTTAAAAGAGTACACTGATGTATTCCTTAAGGAAGTCGTGGAATTACCCCCTCAATGAGAGATTGAGTATTGGATAGAGCTACGACTAATCACATCTCTGATCTCAATGTAATTGTATAGGATGATACCTTTTGAGTTGTGGGAGCTATGAGTACAACTCGATGATCTGTTATAGTGGATTTTTTTGGGATGAGTGTGTCACCTTGGGATGTTCCAGTTTTCTTCATGAAGAAGACCAATGGTTGTTTGTGTATCCATATCAATTATAATCACTTGAATTAGGTGATATTGAAGAACTGATATCCTTTTGCATGGATTAATGACTTATTCAATCAACTGAAAGTAGAAAGTTGGTTCTTGAAGATTGATATGCTCTCAAGATATCATTAGATGTGAGTGAAGGATGATGATATTACAAAGACTGCTTTTAGATGACTTCATGGAGATTATGAATTCATTGTAATGTTTTTCAGTGTGAAGAATTATGTATATGATTTTATGGGTTTGATGAATGTAGTGTTCATAGAGTTTTGGATCAGTTCCTGGTGGTTTTCATCCACAAAATCCTAATATACTCTACATCTAAGTAGGAGTATGCAGAGCATTCTCAAGCCATTTTGGGAGTTCTTCATTGTCATAAGATATTTAGAAAGTTATTTCAGTGTGATATATAGGATCAAAAAATACATATCTTGGGGAATGTCATTCCTTAAAATGGAGTATCCATTGATCCTTCAAAGATCAAGGCAGTCATTTCATAGGAATCCCTTAGATAGTTTCAAAGGTGTTGAGTTTCCATGGTATTTTAGGCCATTACAGGATGTTCATAGATAAATCCTCTAAATCTGTGACTCCTCTAACAACCTTGACTAGAAAGGAATAGGGATTCTTATGGTTTGAAAAGTGTCAAGTAGCTTTTGAGTACCTAGAAGAGAAGTTGTTAAGCACTTCGGTTCATTGTTTTCTAGTAGGAGATCAATTTGAGGTTTTCTATAATGATTTGAATCTTGGGTCGAATTGTGTTTTAATGAAGTAGATATTGGTTATTTCTTATGGGTATTTATAGTTTTGTATCCATGAGAATAACTATACTTCCCAAAATATCAAGGTGTAATAAGCTATGATTACCATGGGGTTGTAAATAAATTACCACATTGATGAGTATTTTGGGGTTTTTATTGATCATAAGGGTATAATGCATGTCTTCTCCCAGCATGACTTGAGCTTACAAAAATAAAAATGGATGGAATTCTTACATTATTATGACTTTTATATTTTTTATACATTGTGAAATGGAATAATTTTTTCTAATGTGCTGATTCGGAAGTCACTTAGTGATTCCATGCTTGAATATAGAAATTCCTAGATAGTGATGAAAGATATATCAGTGATGCATCTGGATATGGGATTGGTTAGAGGAAGAGTTGTATTTTTATATGAGATTGAATTTTTATTTGGTGAAATAGGTGTAGGATTTCTAGTTGGGTTATTCTGAGGTGGAGGTTTGGAGAGAGCAACTTTTCATTGGTGATGCTCTTGATGGTTGGTTTGAGGATGAGCATCAACAAGTCTTTTTTTAGAGAAAAATTTTCATCCCCTCGGCGATGCATGTGATATCACTTAATGAGTTCCACATGTCACCCTTTGTGGTACATCCAAGCCTGACAAAGATGTACCAATTTATGGGTGGGATGTTTTGGGGTCTTGGGTTGAAGTGTATTGTTTCATATTTTGTGTCTAGATGTTTGGTCTTCGATAAGATGAAGATTGAGAATTTTGTTCTTAGTGTCTTGTTTCAGACATTAGATGATCCCTAGTGGAAGTGGGTGGATATATCAATAGACTTCATTACCATTTTAACTCAAGACCAGGGATTATTCAATGCTATATGGGTGATAAGGGTCATTTTATAAAATCATACCACTTTATAACAGTTAAAGAGTTGAGATTATTGGAGGTTTTGTGGATGTAGTCTCTAGAGGAGGTGGCAAGACTCCATAGATTCCTGAGGATAACCATCTCTAATAATTATCCTAATTTTACATAAACAATGTGTAGAGGTCTCCATCATGTGTTTAGATCTCAGTTATGACTTAACACTACTTTTCATCTTTATATGGATTGTTAGACAGAGCATACCATCTGGACTCTTGAATACATGTTACATTCTTATGTTCTAGATTTTGGAGTTTTGTGGACGATGCACATACATTTATTCAAGATTGATCATAATAATATATTTCACTCCACCATTGGTATGGAAACATTTAAAGATTTTTATGGAATACCTTTCCATTCACCATTTTACTGGGCTGGGGATTGAGATTATAAAATTCTCAGGTTGAAAATAGTGTAGAATATGCTAGAGATGGTTTAGGTAGTTTTTGAAAGGATGGAATATGCACATGATTTTCATAAATAATATGAATATAATAGGAGGATACCTACATATTTTGATGTTCAAGATCATGTGTTCCTGAAGGAGAATCCTCATCATAGAAATGGGAGTTTCTTTCATAGGAGTAAACTTTCTCCCTGATTTGTTAGGTCATCAGTGATGTTGGATCATGTTGAATTCATGGTGTATTAGATAAAAATTCCTTCATAGATGAGCTATAAACATGATGTATTCCATGTGTTGCAGATCCACCTTTACATTCATGATTACTCTCACATATGTGACTAGGGTGAGGTTGATATTGACAATGATGAGACCTTATAGGAGCATCCTATAGAGATCCAAGACCATTGAGAGAATGTGTTGTCTGGGTGTACTATTCCATTGGTTCTTGTATTATGGTGGCACAATGGTGTGGAGGAGAGTAAATGGGAACATTAGTCATAGATACAAACTTAGTACCCAGATCTATTTACTTTTTATCTCTTCCCTTGTAGTGTTTCCCTTTTATGGATGCTACCCCTGTCTAGTTTATGATATAGTTTTCTCTTGTTTATTTTTGTGGCATTGATATTTTTTGAGTGGTATCTACCCTTGATAGTGTTTAGGAGCTAGTTGTTTCTATTGTGTGGTTTTGTTCTTGTTTCTAATTAGTGAGGTGGTGGATCTCCTATGATGGTGATATTGTTGAAATTTATCTCGCAGGGTGGTTGTTTAGATGGCCCTTTCCTTTATTTCTATTTAGATTTAGTTTTGGATTCCAAAGGATGAGAATGTTTTGATAGTATCTGATGTAAGGTCCCAGATCCTATAAGCCCTTTAATTTGTGATTTTTTTTCAATGAAGGTTCCCATAGAAGGTTTCAAGATGTTTTGAATGGTAAATGGGGGGCTTCCACTACCATTTCTTCCAAGGCTATAACATGGACCCTTGGGATACACTGTAAGACTGGCTGCTACCCCATGGAGGTTCATGCTGCAACATGGGGGAGATAATGGAGGAGTTTTGAGGCTATTTAATTTTTGGGGGGTATCTACACCATGGTGGTTTGATACGGCGTGTTCCCTTCCCTCATTGTTGAGAGCCACGGTGTGGAGAGAGGAGGCTATGATGTGGGGGTTTTAGGTAGTCCTTCCAAAGCTGGGGTGGTTGTGCCATAGGTTTCAGGCTATGCTATAGTCCTAGACTTGGGTAAATAGGATCAGTGGCCATGGATCTAGCCACAGTTCTAAAAAAATATTTTACCATAGGGGATACAATGTGCCCTTCTATCTTACATCGTAGTGTGCCCTGTGTCAAGCAGTTATGTTGTGTGATCCAGGAGGTTGTTCCATGGTCTTCAGTTTTTAATATGTCCTATAAATAAAACCAGGAAATCCACACCAACGTTTCTCACACATCTCTATCTCGAACCCTAGGTATCAAAGGGTGGTTTTTGAAGGTCTTTGAATCCATTTTGATATGGATTAATCCCCATCCCGAGTTTGATCTTAGGAAATCTATGGAGAGTTCTATCACCTTTATCTAATAGTCTTCCTCAGTTTTATATTGTTTCCTCCCATTTATTCATTCAATGTTTCGGTGGATGATCACCATCATTATATTGTATTTTTTGATGTAGTTGATCAGTTAATTCTTAGCATTATGTCCTTGGGAGATTGCAGTTTCCCTATGGGAGAGGTGATTAGAGATCCATGTTGGTGATCCATTTCTGTTTTTAGAATGTCATAAGTTGAGGAAAGGTGTTCTTATCTTCTCATTTTATTTACACACAATCATAAGGTTATCAAGATTTTGTTTCTTTTCGAGGAAGTGTAATTAACCTAATAAAAGATAAACCAAATTAAATAAGAATTGTTTTATGGTAAGCGATCACATGTGTTTTTCCACCATGATAATTATTTTTCTAGTTTTTACTAGATAGAGTGATATCTATGTTATTCTATATAGCATGTTTGTTATTCTATATTTAGCATGTCTTTCTTGATGATATTGGCAGAGAACATAAATCTAGTAATTGTTTGTTTGGTTAAACAATTAATGATTCCTGTGTAATGAAACCCTTGTTATTTTAATTTTGATGGAAATAAAAATTGATGAATAATGTATGTTTAAATAAATATACACTTCAATGTGTTAATGGAAGTGGATAAAATGACTTAAAGATATAATTCCTCAATGATGAGAATAATAATTAAAGGCACGTTAAATGAGAAATTTTATTCTCACAATTTATATTTGAAACTAGAATTGATGCTAGATATCATGTTTAATAATTAAATAGGTTGTTATAGATAATGACTTATGTTTCCTATAGTTTTAACCTATGATTATTGAATTGATTAATTCAAGATGGAATAAAAACCAATTTTTTTGATAAAGATAAATATTTGGGACCAAGTGAGTATATTTTCTTATGAAGGTTGAATGCCTTGTGGTTGGGTCCATGAGAGCCCAGTTGCATGTGAAGGCCAAATGAATTATTTTAGGGCCTAGTTTTAAGATCCCATTTTTTCTAGGTATGTCCCTATTAAGGTTTGGATGAACCTATTTCATTTGGATTTTCTTTTCTTCTTAAAACATTGGTGGTTGAGCCTTTTCTTTGGAGATGGATATATTTTTCTGTGGAAAATTACCTAAATTTTAGAGATGTATGTTTTAATTAATGGAGTTCAAGTATAATTGTTTCAAATGGATTTGAAGTGTTCTCTATGGGTTTAGAAAGCTTCATAGGTGATTCAATTTTTTTTTCTAAAATCTAGGATGTGATATTTCTTCTAGACACTCTCACATCATGAACATGTTACTTTACATGAACCAGTTGATGGGAAGATGTCATAAACTAGATCAAAGCATGAAATGTTCATACACTGTGAAACTGGTTCACATCATGAAATAGTTCATTGAGGTTATTTTAACCTATGGAAACACATTTTTCTGCATATCATATAAATAGAGGAATTCATGTTATGATATGATTTCACATCATTAATATCATGGGAGTGATAGTTTTAAACCATTTTTTTCATGTGATTTTATTTTTATCCATCATGAAACCTGGTTTCTTGAACCCTAGGGAGACTCTAGGATATCTTGAAGTGATTCCTCCCCATATAGATGTCTTGGTATATAATTTAATCTCTGTTAAGTTCCTTCTCTTTGGTTTCCACCTTCTTTCTTATATTATTCTCACTTATAGTGGTGTGATCTCTTAACTACCATTGAATATGGTTTTGTTCTTGGTGTTTGTGGATTGTAGGTTTTCTATGTGATCTAATTCACCTTCATTCTTCATTGTACTTCACTATTGAGTGTGTTTCTTTGATAACCAGATAAGGGTAAGTTGTCTTGAACAAATCCTTATGGTCTATTTCTATTTGTTTAAGTGTGTTCCATATTATGCGATTGCACTGACACAACATGCATGTTAACTAACAAAATAATGGGTGATGATAATCACGTGTTTGGTCTACTCCATGGATATTTTCAGATCCATTAGTGTTTAGAATTTTCATGTAGCCACCCATAGGGCGATCCCACCCTTGAATGATAATTTTCTGTCTATTAGCTTAAAATATGAACTATCATGGTTGCTTTGTCAGGAAACTGGACATGGGATGGGATTCGGCCGATGAATTGATTGTGTGGGGTTTAAGGCCTCAATCAATCGCTCACATTGGGTTTTCCATTTTATTAGTCTTCCTTATAAATTCAAAATGGTTCCAATATCTATATATTAGTATGGACCTAAATTCCAAAGGCAGGTGTTCCCTTGGGGTTTCATGCCCAATGGGGCTTAGAAACTCACATTGGTCGGGAGGATATGATATTGGGCTAATCATACCCTATTTGGGGGAATTATTTTCTACTTTGAGACTATCTTATTGATTTAAAATATGTTCATGAAATCCTTCCCAAACCCCGATACATGGCCAGTTACCCCTATGTCAATGAATTCTTTATGAACATGTATCGATAAGAACAATTGCAATCACATCATGGGTTATCTATCACTCTCTTATTTAATAATGATAATTTGGGTTATGGCCATATTTTGGAACTATAGAGTTTATTGCCATCCCAGGAGGTGGTTGGGGTCTTTGAGATAGGATTGAAACTCTCTGAGGTTCCTATGTATCCTATAAAAATAGGAATCCAAACCAACATAATTCATTTGGTATAGTTTAAGGTTGTATGACTGGACACATCCATGTAGTTTAATGTCATACGGTAAGGATGTGAATATCGGGCTTGGACCTCAATGGGGTGTCTTACATATCCTATTTAAAATAGGAATTAGAGTTTATATAGTTCTTTTCCCGGGCATATGCATCATGAGAGATACAACAATAGAGGCCCTTTCCATGACTTATGCATATAAGACTACCCTATATTGCTTATTTGGGAATATGGCCCTTTGAGAGGAGATGAGATGTAATCAAACTTATATCCCAATGATAGGCCCACACAAGGGGAAATATCAACATGGTTTTGATACAATTATCATTGGTCTCTAATCCCGCATGAACCATGATCAGTGTGAGAAACAAGAGATAGTGGTAGATTGAACACATTGCATGAGATCATATCCATACAGGGTTTAAAAATTAAAATTTAGCTTTGATGGGAATGATTACCCATATCATGGAGGGTATGGTATGGAGATCAGGCCTTAATAAGGTGTCCTACATATCCTGTTTTATAATAGGAATTACAGTTATTAGAGTTCAGTTCATCCCAAACCTGTTGATGGGTTTGTGGTACTAAAGGGCACTGTCGGGATTGTTAATTAAAATTATTCCATTGTATGAGCCCTATTTTTATCTACTAATGGACGAGGAAGGGTAGTCAACCCATGGGATTGTTTGGATTCTAGTATTTGAAATGCCATAGGTATGAGGGGACTTACACCAAATTGAATTACCATTAGAGATCGAGCCTTAGGAAGGTGTCCCATGTATCCCAGATATAGTGGGAATCATATTTATTGTAGTTCATTTATCCCATAACCTAATTATTGGATCAAGTTGATGATCATGTTCGAAGATATTATTTGTTAGGTCCAAAAGGGGCCAAGATACCCAAAGAGAGGGGGGGTAAATCAGGGTATGGATATTCTTTTTATAACTCTTCCTGCCCCACTGGATATTGAACTATTTATAATGAGGGTCATATTAATTTCTCTTAAGTATTTATGATAATATTATTCTTTACTTATTTATCTAATGACGATGCACTAAAATTAAAACTGGAAATAAAGCACAAGGACACAATGATTTTTATTTGGTTCACCCTCATCAGGATAGTCCAAGGAGCATACAATGAAAATGTTCTGATGTACCATATCCACTAAGGCTCACAACCAAATTTTTTTTATATTAGATCAAATTTATGTCCTTGATCACTGCCATTATAAGTTTTAGGGTTATCTCACTACATTCCCAAGGGCCAATCCCTGTGTCTCTTTCTATGTCTCACTATCGGTGGAATGGATCACCTTATTCATCTTCCTTTGATCACTGCATTTGGAAGGGATTCACTCACATTTTATGGACATGTAGGTCCCTTAAATATCAATAATGAATACATCCTTAGTTGTAGATAGATACTTTGTTAAATTCCCACTTTCATCCAGTTGATGAATATCACTTTACTATATGTTTGTTGGGAAATCCCCTTTTCAACACTTTCACGATGCTCACTAACTTCATGAAGCACACCTATTTCATGAATCTCAAATAACCTTCATGAAGAAACATCCTTTCTCAAATATCACTTATCCTTGATGAATCTCCACACTTTCAGTCAGCTTTTATAGCCTTCATGAACTCACTTACATTCACAACGCTCACACTTTTTAGTTGGCATTTATATCCTTCGCGAACTTCCTTTCATCCCAAGAATTTTTTCAAGAACGACCTTCTAAAATTACCTTCATGAATTTGGGGCCTTATATTCTTCATTGAGTCTTTCTGCTTTTTTTAAGGTTGTAGAGGCTTATTTATATGTGTTTCCACTGATTCTAGAAGACTCCAGTCACATCATCACCATTTCATGATGCTCCCTCATTTTGCTAGTGATGTTCCCTATCTCATGAAGCTCCATGAAAATTTAACATTCATGATGATTGATGTAGTCATGAAGATTATTTTCATCTTATTTAGTCCTTTGTGAAACAGCCTTCTTGAAACCAGATCTTCACAAAACTCATGTATTTTATATATTTTCATAAGGCCTTCAAGGAAATCCAATTTTTGTGATAATTGAAATCCTCCAAATTTTGAACCCCAATAATTTGGAAAACACTGGGAAATGGCGTCACTTTGTGTATGAAATTATTCATACTGCTTCTATGGAATTAATTCCTTTATCTTGGATCTTTTCAAGATACCGTGTCAAAAAACTCTCTGGAGTTCCACAATATTCCTTGGAAACTCACTTTGTTAACAAACACAATGAACCCAAAAATGATTCAATGTTACCTTGAGGGATTTTTTCCAACATTATTATTATCCCCAGGGTTCTAGGAATGTTAGGGGATTATACTAGGATTGATTCCCTATGGATGGGGCTTACAAATTGAGGCTTACCTTTGATTGGGGATTATGAAATAAGGATACCCAATCATTGGGGACATATTTTATAATATCAGTAATCAGTTCTTATACACTGAGGCTACCCATTGAAACACTCATTATTTATCCTTTTATGGATTAAAGATAGGTACTAACTATAAATGGTCTATCTGAGAGCATGACATTGGTAGGGTCGCATGAGTGTGTAACCTAACCTATCAAGGACACTTCCCTAATAAATGGGGGATGAAGAATCAGGTTCCCAGCCGAGGTCCACCTGACATGGGCCCAGATGAGTCTACAAAACAAAGTCAACATTCCATAAGGTATCTTCCTAACATGTCTTGACCACATACTAGATAAGTATGGATTTTCTTATCGACATGATGGGACATATTCTGACAAGGCAGACACTCCAAGGGTGTATTCATGATCAATTTTCATGCCTTGGATGTCTTTGCACAATCAAATTGGACATGACCAAACGTCTTGTGTAAGATTGAAGTGGGCATGTATCAACACTTTCACCTGATCAACCGGACTTGTCTTCAGACATTCACCTAAAAATTCCACCATGTCAATAGAAAATCGCATGATCATCATGAAATATCAAATAATGCTTCACATGATCAAGATGCATTGGATATGACATATTTGCATAATCAATGTAGGAAATTATAAGGTGTTTCACATGATTGGCATGACATGTCCTAGGCTTGTCACATGACAATGAATACATGTAAATGGGATGTATCCTGATCAACTAGGCTTTTATTTAGACTGCCATGTGACATGGTTACATGTTAATTAGCTATCGTGAGATCAACCTGTATTGTCCAAGGATTGCCTTGTGACCCACATGAAACATACAAGGTCATATAAGGTCATCATGAGACTCTAAAGAGTTTTGATATCGCGTGTCCTTAAACTATTAACATGTAAGGGTCTGTAGATTTAGGGTATTGTGTTTATCTGAGTGTCAAAAGTACACATCCAAAGGGATTATTCCCTATATTTCATGGGAAACATACTTGTAGGAGAGATAATTTACAGTGGGTTCATTATATAGCCTCATATCCTAGGTTAGTCATGAAAATGTGAGGTCTCATCTATGGGTGTCATGGCCATACACATGAGGAGGAGTGAACACATGATGGAAACATGTGGAGGTTTCAGTTCGTGCGACTCACATAACCTCAAAAGGGTATTTTGATGGATTCTTCGATCACAAGTGGATATTCTTGTTGAGGATGTATACATTGGAGAGAGGGTACACTACATGAAGAGGGTGCATGTTATATTGCATGCACGTCCTCATTATCTACCTTGCATGAAGGGGGTGTCTGTGGGGATGCTTTGTTTCGAGGTTTCCACTTACAAGGATGCATGCAGGAATCATGAAACATGAAGGATCCAGGCACCGCAAGGGTGGGGTTACAAAAGATCGCCTATTATAGGATGCATGAAAGCATCACATATGCTGAGGGCCTCTATTGGGAGTTATCAGTATTAGATTCCAAAGTCAAGGGCGACATCCCATGTGATAATGGGTTCTAGAGAGTGGCTTTCGCTCATGTTTTCCCTTTTTTCATGTGGTTTGTAGGCCTTCAACAAAGGGTCTTGTGATAGTCTATATTATTATTCCAAGGACCTGTAGGGGATGTTTGTATGATGAGATAGCCATGTACATGGTCATCTTTGAGAACCAATATAAAAATGGGATCTCTAAATCACAAGATAAAAGTTTTTCATGTTATGTCACATGAGATTCTATTACTTATGTGATCACACGATCTAAAGGAAGGTCTGACATGGGGTTATACGAATGAGTGTAGCTGCACACCATGGCTTTCTGTACGGAATAAGGCCCTACTCAGTGAGATCGAGAAACCCCTAGGTATATCATGCAATCACCCGAATTCCTTATGTGAACTAAGCATCACATGATCATAAGTTCATCATTATATTTTCTAACCTTATATAAATCATAAAAATAGGCACCTGTGATCACATAAGGATGTTCACTGGCGATGATCATCATCACACCCTATTTTTCCTACCGCCCTTCTATTATCCATTTCTCATTCTCCTCTACCTTATGTATTTTTTTCTTAATGGAATTAGGGTTTCTATAAGTGAGTTAGGACAAAGGGTCCCACAAATTTTCATAGAGAGGGTACCACGTGAACTACTTGAGGTGTTGGAGACTCATGAAAATATCATCACATAGTTGAAAGAAAGCATGTTCGTCATTTCATGATCATTAAATCTGATCATGAGACGACTCTATTTAATTCAGTGATGCCGTGTGATCTGAAAATTCTAAATTATTTCAGAAGAAAAAAAATTGATATTGGAAGAGATTTCAGTCATAAATTTCTCATGAAAAATTTAGTGACTATCTTCTCTTTGGTCACATGATCAAAGGATGATCTTATGATGGATTCGAGTGATGATGGGAGATCTCACAGTGATCCACTAGCATTCACAATTGGATTTCATAGTGAATCATGCTAGTTGTCTCAGATTTTATAATATATTAGTGAAAAATAGGAGTTGTAGGTCATGGTGATCATCAAGTGATCACACAACTATCTTAGAGTTTCCATGTTGAACCAGTGGTGCAGGAGGGAAACATTCGAATAGGAGGTTGAATATGGAGGTATCGTGCTATGTGGGATTGGTTGATTTCAAAATTACATAGTGTGGGACTAGATTAAATTGAACTCACAAAGCACATGATTTTAAGAAGATGGTTGAGATCGAAAGAAGACATAACCGGACAGTCAGGATTTGATCCACATGAATAATATACGTGAAAATCATGTACCACATAGAAACATTTATTGTACCTCCCTCTAGTATATAATCCATTTATTAGTTGTCGCTCCATTGAGCCGACAATGGGGTTTAGTACCTATACCAACTACAACACCTCCACCTAAGCTTTATCCTTGCATGACATTCACCCATGCTATGCATGGCTTAGGCCTCACGCACCATGGGTTCTATACATGGGAACACACACTTTCTATGGGTGCTATTCCTCTTTCTCTCCAATGGATGGATTGGGATGTCTCCCACTGGGGGTGTTCAACCCTAGTCTCACATGTGCATGGTGGTCAAGCCTTGGTTTGGTTGGTGAGTGGTTAGCCTACTTTTTATTTAGGGTCCATAATGGTACTTTTGAAAATATTCTAAGTAAAAAAAGGATATAACACCCACAAATGTATTAACATAAACCAAATCCTAAAACTTCATGCATTTTATTTCCATATTCTTCATGAAAATTACTTCATTTTTTTTCTTGGTATTCAAATACCTCAAATGTTTGACGACAAAGCAAAGGATACACAATTATGAGTGCCAAAAAAATACCCCCTAGAATGAGATTTGTTCAGAATGAAAAGAATCTGATTCTAAGGTAAATGTGGTTCACTTTTCCATGTCTCTAAATATCTGATGTGTTTTGATACTAAGTACCATGATAGGTTTTTTCCATAGTATTTCACTGGGGAATTTGAGGCATTTTCTATAGGAGAATTATGACCATGATTTTTTGGATAAATATGTGATAGGAAATGGATTCATCTTG
Organism: Viscum album; assembly: GCA_963277665.1. Taxonomy (NCBI): domain Eukaryota; kingdom Viridiplantae; phylum Streptophyta; class Magnoliopsida; order Santalales; family Viscaceae; genus Viscum; species Viscum album. The sequence continues at coordinate 846,456,974 of OY728152.1, forward strand.
GGGTATGAATATATTAAAATTGGAATGTATATGAATTCCAGAATGGAATACGAATTGGGTTAAAAGGGACTTATGGATGGATCCTATTTAAGGTACTTGAATGTTGCTAAGTATCCCATTAGGATGATAGAAAATCCATAAGTAGTTCTAAAATATACCACTATGTAGATCGAACTCATGCATAGGAAACATAGGTTCATATATAAAGAACTATATGATGAATTTCATTATGTTGATCTAGATCATACATAAGAGTGAGGATATCACTATTTTGTGATGAAATCCTCGGAATAAATCCATATTCAGGTGGAGATGTTGCTTAGATCATCCATGATGTCCATCCTTTATGTGTAATACCAAACAAATCCATTTTCTAGGATTTTAATGCTTGAATTACTATAGGTTAATCTTTGAGAAATTTTCATGAATTCCCATTAACATGAAATTCTTCATCGATGAGCCCAATCCAATAGTCTTGAGATCAAATAATTTACATGGAAAATTTGGACATGGTATCATTTCTGAATGATCTGAATTCTACCTATGTTAGGGGACTTAGAGATCATGGATTTATTTTCTCTAAGTCAATATGATGAGCCCCATAATATTTGTATCTTTTTATTTTTCCCTAACTTTTTCCAAATCTTCATATAGAGGAAGGCTTAGTAGGAATGGACTTGGATTTTTCTTAGTCCAAATTCATTAATGTTTTGACCTAAAAAGTTTTTTCACCTCTTCAATTTTAGTAATTCTCAATATTTCATGGGTCACACAATGTTCCCATCCAATGAGAGGAGTCTCAAATTTTTCCCAAGATTCACTTATCAGGTTTTCAACTTAGGGAGTATTGTGTCTTTTTTTAAGGTATTTCAAAATAGACCTTCACTATACTGTAGTTTAGAGTATTTTAGAGAATACCTTTAATGTTCTATAGTTTAGGGTATTATAGATCAGACCTTTTATGTGATGTAGTTTATGGTCTTCTAGCTGAGACCATTGATGTGCTGTAGTTCAAGGTCATCTAGCTTGGACCTTTGATGTGATATAGTTTAGGGTCTTTTATCTTAGACCTTTGATGTGTAGGAAATATGGGGTAGGCATAGCAGATATGACTCAAAACACTATAGGGTGTTGATTTCCTCCATGGTGTTTTTGGGGTTCATGAGGATTGGAGTCCCCTTCTTGCAAAGAGTTGATGCCTTTAGTTAGTGGGTTAAATCCCTTATATATCTATAACATTTCAAAGAAAAGATTATATTAACTATTTTACAAGGTTCATTGAATATTTATGGATGTGATATGTGTTGAGGGTGAAATACTAGGGATTTTAGGTCCAACTAGATAGTTGTAATATGGGTGATGTATTTCCTAACCCAAAATCTAGAGTCTGTGAATATAGGATGGGGTAGACATACAAGGTATGTCCCATAAAAATGTAATATGTTATGTTCTTCCATAGTGTTTCTAAGGATCATAGGGATTATAAATCCATCCTTATAGATCCAATATTTTATAGGTTGGTGGGTCTCAGCCCTTCATCATTAATAGCATGGATGCACCAAAAGATCTCTTTTTTCCCTAGGGGCTATGAAAGATTTGTGAAGACTCAAGCATATGACCAATGACGTTGGGTATGGAAATAAATCTATCCATGAAGGGTTCTATCACCCTAAGTCAATTTAGCTTCTGATTGTGAAGCTCGAGCCCTGTAACCTATGGTTTTCAATCACGAGTTGTGGTCCATCAAAGGAACAAGAATGGAGCATCGCATTCCTTCTTTGATAAAGGGTAAAAAAAAGGTGACGTAACATTGAGGGTGTAGAATCCACTAGAATATTTTGGTACAGAGATTGTAAATCATGGTCTAAATTTATTGGGTCATGATTAATGATATGGGACAATCATATTGATGATGACCCAAAACAAACTGAGGTGCTAGGTTCTGCCACAGTGATTTCATGCTTACAATAATTAGAAAGCCATTTATATTGGGCCATGATGTCTTTGTTTATTGATTCTAAGCCCTTATGAATCAATATCATGTACAAGAAGAGATATATATTTTACTTTACAAAGGATATTATTTTTTTTGATGACCCAAACTACTTTAAATCATTAAGTGTGATTTATAGAAAATGTAAAATTCAAGAAGGTTTTGAGAACCCTAAATGTTTTTCCATCACCTGGTGAACATATTATCTTGATAAAGAGATGTAAAAAACCATTACTATAACTTATACTAGCACCAAGGGTCCAGAAATCATAGCTTGGATTTTACCAGGTCTACAAAGTAGTCCATATGAGATTAATGCCTTATTTATTTGCGGCCCAATTTTTTTCAAAACACAAGAGATTATGAGTTTAGTGAGCGAGGAATTTAATTTTGATTAGGTATTCATTTGAGAATTTTCAACTTGAAAAGTTATGTGTCTCTCTATATAGTAATTTAAGGCCTCTTGATTTGGGCCATTATAGGCTAGAGTTTAAGGTCACACAACTTTTACTGAAGTGTATGCAGTTTAAGGTCATGACACTCATGGACCAAATATGGGGGATGTTACACAAGAGACTAATTAGGATACCCAGGGACAAGAGTACTCCAACATCCTTTTGAAATGGAGATGAAGGTGTTTTAAAACATGAATCGAGGTTCTTGAGTCATGATTAATGATATGGGACAATCATACTGGGGACGATCCAAAACAGGCTAAGGTGCTGGGTTCCACCATAGTGACTTAATGCCCATAAGGATTAGAAAGTTCAATATACTGGGCCAAGATATCCTTAGTTGGTGGTTCTAATCTCTTTTGAATTAATTTCTTGGATGAACTGAGAGATATATTTTCATTTTCAAGGATCATTAAAGGTTTAAGATGACCCAAGGAACTTGATACATGAAGTGTGTTATATGGATTAAAGTGATTTAAAAGATGGAAGAAGCACCCCATACACTGGTTGATCGAGGTAAGGCCCTTACAGTCCTTTGAAAAGGGATTATTATGGGTGATGGACTACATATTTTAATGTAATGTAGTGGGGATGTACTTTCATCCATTTAGTTTAACTTTATTCTATAAAGACATTTTTGTTGGGCATTTTTAATGTTATACGACTAGGACATTTACCTTGCAGTTTAATTTCAAATGGTAAGGAATTACTTCCATTTAATTTATCATCATGTGGTAAGGATGTACTCCCATTCATTTTAACATCATGCGGTAAGTACATGGGAACTGATGTGAAAAAATATGCAAAGAATATTATGTACATAAGAAATATGTGTGTAGATCTAGTTCGTATGTAGAAAAAATGAACTTGTGTGAATTGGTTCCTCTATAATTGGGGTGAATTTCTTATCAGTTGTTGGAGATTGTCCCAGAATTATAGATCTAGATGTCACTATGTATTCTATGATGATAATAATCAATACATACATATATATTTATGTCCCAATGCTATTTAAAGTCAGGCAGTGAGGAAAAAGATGAACCATCATGTAAGAGAAAAATTTTTGCAGTTGGGACTAAGGGTGGAAGATCAAGCATCACTATGTATCTCATGAAAATGAGAATCAAAATAGACATAGTTATAAAGGCCCGTACAATTTAACATCATGAAGTGAGGATGTGGGTCCCCCAATGAGAAATGGTAATATTGTGGCTAGGCCCATGAATAGAATTTTAGGTGTCACTATATATCTTATGGTGTTGGGAATAAATACACACATAGTTATGAGGGGAATTACCTATGGGGGACTGAACCATATGAAAAGAGTAGGGAACTATTATACTTATCAGTTGTGACTAGGTACAAAGTTGGAAATCCAGGAATTACTACATATCATGTGAGGATATGAATCAAGTCACATGTAGGTATTGAATGACAAACTCTCTCTTCATAGGTCTCGCCCATATAGAGAGGTGGGAATTGTTTCCATTGATCATTATATTTGGGCCTAGTATTAGAGATACATATATTACTACATATCTTATTGATGATAGGAATAAAGACACATGTATTTCTTGAGGAACCATGTAGTTTTATGTCTGTAGTAAGGGCATTGACCGTGGAGTTTAACATCATGTGGAAATGACACTTAGTGTACCTTTTATGGTGTTGAATTCAGGACCATGATAGACCTATCATGTTATATCACACCTTGTTCATACAGGGAATCCCTTATTACAATTCCTAAGCTCACATGAGCTATGATTAGAGTGAGAAACAAGGAATAACAAGGGTTCCTCTCACCATGAATAAGGAATCGAGACATGATATAGGAATTCGGTATTATGTGGTGGATGGAAAAAGATATAAGATATATTAATCCCTATGTATCTTATTGAAAATGAGAATCAATCCTTATATAGTTATAAGAAAAATTGTGTAGTTTAATGTCATGTGGAAAGGAAATTATCTGTTTAGTTTAACGACTTCTAGTAAGGACATTGATCAATTGATGTGAAAGAAAAGGGAGGTTATGGATCCATGTAGTTTTACATCATTTGGTAAGGACATTGGCTTTGCATTTTTAATGTCATGCATAAAAGAAAAGGCCATACATTATAATTTCATGTAACAAGGATGAGATCATACAGTTTAATATCATATAGCTAGGATGAGATCATACAGTTTAACTTCATGTAGCCAGGATGAACTTCGTACAGTTTAACATCATGTATCCAGGATGAAGAATACTATGAAGTTTAAATTCATACTATTTGGAATTCTCTATATAGTTTAATGTAATGTGGTTAGTACAAAGTATACCTTGCAGTTTAAAGTCATGATTTTCAGACATATCCTTACAATTTAACACCATGTGGTCAGGACAAAGGATACCATGCATTTTAATGTTTTGATGTTTGAAATTCTCCGTACTGTTTAACATAATGTGGTTAGGATGATTTTTAACACACACTTTTAGACCTATTTGGGATCTCATGATTAAAATTGGTAATGATTCTGGGCATGTTTGGGTGAATTCTTCCAGGTAACACTCTCCATATCTCCAAGTCAGTTGCTTCTTCATCAAAGTATATATCTTTTCTTAGGTCAGACCATATAGGCAACCTCTCTAGGTTGACTTCTGATCATGGTGAGTTGTTGCTAATGGTTTGTGGGGAACTATATATGTTAAACACTAGTATTGTGATAATATTTCTACATGAAGGTTCTTGATATCTTTCAGAAACTCTCTAAATGAAGGTGTCTGATATTTTTGAACATCTCTCTATAAGAAGGTGTCTGGGTAAGGGGGGGATTTCCTTATTTGAGAGACATATCACCATGGGGAGGTTGACCATAGAGGATGTCAGGAGTAGACTCTCCGTGATCCATATCCACACTACCATGAGGAGTAATATCACATTTGAAGTTCCTAGTCTGGATCCAAGTATCACTGAGAGGGGGAGGGGGTGAATCAGTGATATATTTTCTTTTTATGTTTCGTTATAATTGAAACATCCTTCACCTCCTGTTAAAGAGCTTCTTCCCTTCAGAACACATACAACCACAAGAACACAAGATTTAAAAGGTTCACTACTCAACAAGAGTAGATCCACCCTTGGTATGGTAAGGAAATAATCAAGTACCACATAATACACTAGAAAACAATCCTTTGTTGTGGAATACAATGAGTATGATATACCCTTACACTCTTGTAGTAGTTGGAAAAAAATCCGCAAGCGCGTGTAAACCCTCTTAGAAAAAATAGGGTATTACAGTATTTCAGAGCTTCATTATAATTGTACAGTTGTATTCTCTGAAGTACAGATCTTCACTTTCCTACCCAGAAGCTATTAAGAACTCCCATATGCACAACTGAATATGTGTGAAGACCCCAAATTTTTCACACAACCATTATAATACCTTGTCCACAATTCAAATGACTTGTGCGTAAAAGTTACATTTTGGCGTAGAAAACTTTTTCACACAACATTCCTTTTTCGCGCGACTTTTTCTCTTTTCGTGCAAATTCTAAATTTTTCGCGCTGTTATCCTCTTTTTGCGCAAAATTCATTCTTTTATTGAAACTCACTTAGCGTATAATTTATGCTCACTAGAGATCAGGATTTCTTCTAAGTGTCGAGAATCAACAAATGAGAGGGGTTCAACTCATATTTACAGGCATTTTTGACACCGTGTGAAAACCACTTATCTGCATGTAAAACCCTCTTCATGCGCATAAAAATTCTTTCACGCAACTTCACATTTCGCACAATGCTCTAATATTTCACGCTACCGTTATTTTTTCCGTGAATCCCGCTAATATTTCGCGCATCCCGCTACTATTTTGCACACCACTTTATTTTTTCGTGCAACCTGCCTAAATTTCCATGCACTCCATGCCTTTTCCATTATTCGATGTTCTGACCTTAAATCATTCCTCTCATGAAAAATTCAAAACCATCTTCAATATTTTGCGCAACCTTAAACTGTTCTTTTGTACCGCCCCCAGATTGTCCATTACATTTCCATTTCTCTCTTAACTGCTTCCCATAACCATTATTCAGCTTTCATCACAAACTCCACTATCATGATATATATCCTTTGATAGATCAGTTTTAGCATCATCAGAGTTGCAATGTAATGTTCTGAAATATCCCTATCCTCTAGTAGCATCATTCCTTCCAATAAAAACTGTATATGACTAGCATCATCATTTATCTCCCTTTACTTCATAAGCCTTGCATCACAAGTTCTAGTAACTTATGATATTTGTGAAATAAATATCAGCAAATCATTGTCTAGTTTCTAGTCCTTTTACAAAGTGAATTGATTTATCATCTTTGACAACAAAATAAAACACTCTGCAAAGGCTAACTCTTCAAACTTCCTTCTCCATTAAACATGGTCCCAACAAAATTAATGTTCTCATTATACATTTATTGATGAGTTTACGGACCATTGGGGTGTTGAGAATGTGCCTTGAACAACCTAAAGGACACTTGAAATTGGTCATGTTAGGGTTATGAGACTCACACTGAATTGTGGTCAGAATAATCCATCTTACCTTTTGGGGTTGAGCATGTGTATAAGAAATATCTATAATGGCTTCCAAAATCCATTGATAACTGTATGATGTTGTGGGAATATGTTTCCACTACTAAGAAACTGTTGGAGTATGCAATGGGATTCTATGATAAGGATATGAGCCTGTCCCAAGGTGTATTCCACTCTAACTTGGTGGGCCTCAGAAAAAATGAGGATATGAGCCAGATCCAAGGCCTTTAGAATATGTCGTCGATCTTTTTAGATAGGAGTATAATCCCATCCTGAGTCGGGTGCCTCTCCTAATTGGTGAGCCTCTATTGGAGTAGGAATATGAGCCCAGTCTGGATATGCATTCCCCATTATAATATGTTTATGGACCTGTGGAATGGGAGAAGGAGTATGTTCCTCCTTCTGTATAACCTTGGAAGGATTATATTGAAGCCGTTCATTGGTAAACGTAGGAATATGTACAGGGATTCTATGATTAGTTGGAATATTCTAGGCAGATTAGCTGATAGAAATATGATTCTATCCTGAGGCTTGTTCAATTCTCACTTCGTTAGATCTAGCCATAATGATGATATAAGACTAATCTAGGGCCTTTAGAGTATTCCTCCGGACTTCTTCAATAGGAATATTATAGAATCCCTCGCATTTTTCACATAATATTACAAGATTTTAAGCATAATTACACATTAGAGTACAAGCCAAGGATCGTGAAGTCTCGTGTCTTTGAAGACTAGGTACATAAAACCTAAATCATGGGAATAAAAAAACACTTCTTTATTTAATATTCATAAAGAGATACTAAGTTCCTTTGAGCCCTTATATCTGAATAGGGTACCCTAGGGATCACATGAACAAAGGGATGAGCTAAAATCCTAGTAAGGGAATAAACAAAAGAATAAGGCTTCATCACAAGGCTTAGAGACCATGACACAATGATATAAAATGGAATATAGAATCAAAAAATATAAACATGGGATCACATAAACATGAATTCATAGTAATGTGGATGTAACATAAATCATGACTTCATCACGAGTCAAGGATCATTGCACATAGAGGGTCACAAGTCAAGGTTAACCACAATGACTGTTGCACATGGTAGCACGAGTCAAGGCTAACTGCCAAGACCGTTGCCAATAACGTCTCATGAGACTCAACTTTACCCAATGCAATAAAGAGATATCTGGGATCATCCATCTTAAAATGTTCATGAATATGTTATCCACATAAATAATCATACATAATCAATCATACATAAACATGAGGGAACCCATTGAGAGAAATAGGTATCACATTCATGTCATAAAGCAAAATCAATGGGTGTATCATAAAAGTGTCCATGAGAGAAATGAATTAAAAACATAAATGGACATTAATAAGGTAAAATATTCATATAACATGGTATGCTATTTCAAACATAAGTGAAAACATGTAAGAAGAGTATTTAGGAAATTCTTAGCATTAAAACATTTTAGTGTGGTTTTAAAGAAAATACTAAAGAGCATTTAAAATTGAAAAGGGAATAATCTTTTATATAAAAATATAAGTGAAATAAAAAGGTTTTAATAATAATATAATAATTTTATAAAAACATTTTATGATTAAAACAAATGGAAGAGTGCACTTTAAATTGGGTGAAAATTTGGGAAGTTCCCTTAAAACGAGTTTGCTTGTTGGGAAGTATCGAGGAAGGAATCACTTAAAAGCATGTATATCCTCGAAATAGAATGAGGTAAGGATCTTGAAACATGATTTTGTATCATATGTAATGTATTTATAAGTTTCACATAAAAATAAAATACAACTTCATTTGGGTAAAAGGAAATATAGAGCATCCCGATGGAATAAAGGCGGTTCGGGTAGAATCCCTTAAAGAATATCTGCATGGTATCAGGTGTACTTAGGAGGTCTTAATGATAGATAAATGGATTTATATACTTTTATAAATCATGAGATAAGTACGATGAGGGTGATAAATCATACCCCATTATTAGTAATTATACATTAGAGGGCATAACATAGAGGATATTCTTGAATAAATGTGAGAAAGAGAGGATCCCTTACCATAAGTCCGATGGTGTTATCCAATTAAAATTAATGACATGAATAATAAAATTAGGTTCATTAATTAATAATTAAGGAAACTATTTTACATTTAAATGATTTATTATAACCTTTTTCAGTTCATTCATAACCTTTTCGATTGGTCATGAGGTTCAATTTCATTGTTCGGGTCTGTTTATTTCATTAATTTTAATGACCGATTCACTTATATTCTTGTTCGGATACACATGTATGATGGGAGTGGTTTCCCATAATTAAAGTTATATTTTATAATTGAAAATACTGAATGTTACATGGTTGTAAAATTCATTTGATTATTTGGAGTGACGGTGAATCATTATATAAAATATTAATGATAAACCCTTGGATTAATTTGGTTATTTTTCTCATAATTAACTTGTTTTGTATTTTTTATATACATCATGAATATATAAGGATTACAGAACCTTAAATAAGATAAAATACATATATTATGATCTGGTTCAACCATTAAAATGGTTTCATGACCAGTATAGAAGATGGTAATGCAAATTGAAAACCCGTCATCCTTGAATGTGATAAATCAACACATCTTGGACGATGTTTTCATTTATAGTATAAAAGGCGGGGAAGGAGAGATTATGAGAAACTATCCCATTAGAATAATATAATTCCATTATATTTATGTAACAAGAGTTATCATACCATTTGGGTGAAGGTAGGTGAGGAAATAAAAAATAAAATAAAAGAACTCAAAAGAAAATAAAATAACCGGAAAGAGGAATTTACCTCTTGAGATTATCTCCATTGAGGGCCTCTTAATGGGAGAGGATTTGGTATTTTGAGGAGTCCAAGGGCTGGTGGACATGGGAGTGGAGCTTGGGAGATATTTGGGCAGAATTTAGGGAAGGCACATGGCTTGATAGGAGTGAATAGAAGCGGGAACTGTGGGTGATTTTTATAGTGCCAGGGAGTGGGGTTTTCTTAATATTCTAATAATTAGTTAATTATTTCTTCAAAAGACAAAAAATAGTGATTGTTCCATGAAAAAAAGTAATAAGTGCATATGAATTTGAACCAAGGTTTCTTACTTCATCCATGATGATAGGAATAGTCCATTTAGCATATAATATATATATACGGTCAATTACCATATTTCACTATTCATAAAAAAATTAAGTATTTTAGAAGAATCCCAAAAATTCATCCGAACCATTTTTTGACATGTAGAATCCAAAAATGAAATCCATATTTTCAAAAATTATTTTCTATGTATGATTAATTTAATTTTTAATCAAAATCATAATATACTTGAAAAATACTAATTTTAAATCTATAACTAATTTTATAATTCTTTCAAAAATAACATAAGGTCGTATAAAAATATGTTAAAACCCGAAGGCATGAAATTTTTAATTTATGAATTACTTTATGGAAAATTAATTTTCTTTTAAATTAATTACTTAATTTTAATTAATTATTTATGAATTACAAAAATACCAATACATTTACTATGGTCATATTATCACCTATAAGATACCTACATTGTATTTATAAAAACATGGGTGAGGTTACTATTCTTTTGGATGATTTACTATTCATAAGGGTGGGTTACTATTCATAAGGGTAAGTTACTATTCACCAAAAATTAATTTTGTCTTATTGGACTCCAAAAATCTTACTGATTGCAACCATGTTTGTGAGATTTTCGAAATTCAAAATAAAAAAGTGTCAAAATTATGTTTAAAGGTCACATAGCACTTAGTAGTTCACTGTGTTGTGATTTCATGTGATTATATGACCTAATTATAAGAAGGGAATTTCCATTGATAAAACATTGGGTCGTTACATTATTCCCCCCTTATAAAATTTCATAATCGAAATTTTATTTTACATTCTAAGCCATAAACAGGCGTGGTTACTTTTACCTCATTGCCTCCTATAGTTCCCACGTTCCCTCTACATACTTATGGTTCCACCATAGTACTTTTATCAGGTGAGTAGTCTTGTTATATAGTACTTTATATCTATGATCAAATATCTTCCCTAGTTTCTCCTCATAAGAAATATCATTCTCCAACTATACCACCTCTAAAGAGAGTACATTTGAAGGGTCTAGTATGTACTTCTTTAAGAGGGATACATGAAAGACATCGTGTACTTTGGCCATTGTATGTGGAAGTGCTAGTTGATAACCCACAACAATGATACGATCAAGAATCTTAAAGAGGATGACATACCTAGCAATTAAAATTCCTTTCTTCCCAAATCTCATGAACTTATTCCTTGGAGATATGTGTAGAAATACCATGTCTCTAACATTTAACTCAATGTCTCATCGACAATTGTCTACATAGATCTTTTGTAGACTTTGGGCTGCCTTGATGTTCTGTTGAATTATTTTCACCTTCTCCACAATTTCTTCACCCATTTTAGGTCCTAGAAGCTTACACTCACCAATTTTATCCCAACACGCTGGTGTTCTTTACCTTTTCCCATAAAGGGATTTATATGGTGCCATTAGAATGCTCGAGTGGAAACTGTTGTTGTAGGAGAATTCAACCAGTGGAAGATGTTAGTACCATCCTCCTTTTAAGTCCATAGAACATGTTCTCAAAATATCTTCTATTTTTTGAATAGTTCACTCATATTAGACATCATTTTGGGGATGATAGGCAATACTGATGTTTAGTTTAGTGCTTATAGAATGTTGTATAATTTTCCAGAACTTCGAGGTGAATCTTAGATCTCAATCAGATTCAATATATAGTAGTACTCTATGAATCCTTACCACCTATTTGATATATATCTGTGAAAGTTGATCCAATGAGAAGTCCGATATAATTTAAATAACGTGAGATATCTTGGTAAGATGATCCACAATGACCCATATATCATTGTTTCCTCTAGATGACCTTGGAAGTCCACTGAAAAAGTCTATGGTGATGTTCCCCCGCTTCCATGTTAGTATGGGTAGTGTTTGCATCATACCTTTAGAATTATTTATTATAGCCTTCACTTGTTTACATACCATTCACATTTATGTATACTCAGAAATCTTCTTCTTAATATTATCACACCAAAAGTTCTCTCAGAGATTTTGATACATCTTTGTGCTCTATGGGTGGATAGAGAAGGTTGATCTTTTTGCGTCATTTAGAATTTCCTTCTATATCTCTGGATCATATGGTTAATATAATTGCGACCCAAATATTGCAACTCCTTCCCCATCAATCATTAACTTAGAGGATTTCCCATTTTTAATGGCTTCCACATTTTTTTGAATTTCCGCATCTTTTCATTGAGAATCCATTATTTTCTCCATGAGGGATGGTTGAGAAATCATTTGTGAAAGGATTGATGATGTTCCTCCCTTAATTATTCCCATTTCCATCCTTTATAAATATAAGAATATTGGATTCTTTTCAATTCTCATCATTGATAAAGATAAAAGATCCTTTCTACTTAGAGGATCCGCCACCTTGTTTTCCTTTCCAAGATAGAAGTGGATTGGGAAGTCATAATATTTGATGAGTTTTATCCATATTCCCTGGTGCATATTAATCTATTTTTTTGTGAATATATATTTGAGACTATTGTGATTAATATATATCTCAAACTTCTCCCCATAGAGATAATGCCGCCATATTTTTAACCCAAAGATCACAACCACCAACTCCAAATCATGCATAGGATAGTTTTTCTCATGGATTTTCAGTTTCCTTAAGGCATAGGCTATAAATTTATCATTTTTTATCCGAAAATATCTGAACCATTTATTTAAAGCATCACTGTATACAAAAAATAGTTCACTACTTGTTAGGAGTGCGAGTATTGGTACAATGATAAGACTCTTTTTCTACTCCTTAAAATAGTCTTCACATTCTTGAGTCCAAAAAAACTTTACTCCCTTCCATGTCGTCTTGGTCATTGGTTTTGACAATTGTGAACATATTTTCATAAACCATCAATAATATGCAGTTAGACCAAGAAAGATATGGATCTCTATTACAGATGTTGGGCAGGGCCACTCTTCAACCACCTTTGTCTTAGAAGGGTCTACAGATATCCCTTTTCTGGTGATAACATACCCCAAGAATGATACTTCTTCCATATAGAACTCACATTTACTATACTTTTCATAAAACTTCTCCGTTTTCAAAGTATTTAACACAGTATTCAAATTCTCCTCATGTTCCTCCTTGATCTTAGAGTATATCAGAATATTGTCAATAAAGACTACCAAAAATTTGTCAAGGTAATCTCTAAGGACTATATTCATAAAATACATGAATGTTTCTAGAGAATTAGTGAGTCCAAAGGGAATAACTAGGAACTAACAGTGTCCATAACTCATTCAAAAGGAATTCTTGGGTATATTTTCCTTCCCCACCTTTAATTGGCGATATCCCGACCGAAGCTCCACCTTAACGAAATAACTGGCCCCATGAAGCTAACATAAAAAGTTATCTATCCTTGATAGGGGATACTTGTTCTTTATTTGATTTTATTGAGCTCACAATAATCAATGTATAGGTACACTGTTATATCCTTATTCTTGATGAAGAGGACTAGCTCACCCCATGGTTAAGCACTCAGGTGTATAAAATCCTTCTCCATATTCTCCTATAACTGCGTCTTCAGATCTTCCATCACTACAATGGAAATTATATAAAATCTCATTGATATAGGAAGATATCTAGGAATAAGTTCAATTGAGATCTCAACCTCTCGGTTAGGAGTAAGACCAGACAAATCTTCAGGAAATACATCTGTGTAATCCCTCACGATGGGTATATCTTCAAGAAATATTCTATCCTTTATCTGAATAATTTGAGTTAGACATGCTTTGTCATAATGAAATAATATCAACACTTCAAACAATGATTCTAATGTATTTTCATCTCCCTCCTTACACTTTTAAAGAATTATAGGATTTTTCAGGATGTGAAGAGTGATCTTTATTTCCTGATAGGTGATGATTGATTTTTATAAAGATAGTCAATCCATGCCAAATATAGTATCGAACTCCACTAAAGGAAGTCTGATGAGATTTTCTAGGAGGTTAAGTCCACAAATTTTAATCGAGGATGATTTATAAACCTTGTATGCAATAATTTCCACTTATGTTGTTCTCACAAAAAACTTATCCTCCAAATTTTTAGATTGTGTTTGAATAGTTCTACTAAACTTGAAAGATATAAAATAATGTGTAGAACCAGAATCAAATAGTACTTTCACTATTCTTGAATGAATAACAAGCGTACCTATCACCACATCATTGTCTGGCTCCACCTCAAAAGTAGTGATAAAATAATCACTTCCTTGTTGCCATGGAGGTTGTTATTGATTGCCTCCGACAACCCTCAAATTAGGGAAATTGTTCTCATAATAACCATGATCCTTACATTTGTAACACTGAACTATAGGGTGAGTGTTGATTTTAACCTTCTTTTATTCTTCCACATTAGTGGGATTCTTCATATCCCATTGACAGTTTTAATCCAAATGTCCAAACTTTCCACATTTGAATCAATTCATGGTTCCCTTTAGATAGTTCCCTAGATACTTCTTCCCACAATTTGTACACATGGGATGATTGAGTTTATTTCCATCATGGAATTTATTTGAGGGGCCACCAAAATTAGATTTCATTTTCCTCTATTTTTTGTTGGGTCTACGATAACATTGAGAGTCTCTGATCTCTATTTCAACCTTAAGGGAACAATAGAAAATATCCTCATAGCTGTTGAAGTCTCAAATTTCCAGCACTTTTTGTAGAGTCATCTTTAGTCCTCTAAAGAAGTGATACAACTTGCGTTTGGTGTTGACAAAAAAGTTAGAGCCATACCTTTCAAGACTTGTAAAGTTTTCTTCATACGCCCCGATTGACTCATCTTCTTTCTTCTTGAGTGTAAGTAACTCTCTTTCAATCATGATACAGAAGGTTTGGGGAAAATATTTATTGAAAAACATTATCTTGAATTCCTATAAATCCATGGAATCAAATTAATTCTAGGGATTCTTCTTCTTGATCAGTGTACACCACTGATCAACTTCCCCATCATAACGATAGACCACTAATATGACTTTCTCTTCTTCTGAGCACTGGAGGACATAGAATATCTTTTCAATGGAGTTAATCCACTGCTTCATGAGGAGGGGATCATAAGATCAACTAAACAAGGGAGGGCTTTTTTCCTGACGGATTATATGAAAGCCTTATATTTCCTTGGAGTAGGAGGCCGGTCCACATGATACAAGTTATTATTCATAACTTGATCCAAATGAGAAAGTATTGTCATGAAGTTTTGAGCACCCGTTCCCATCATATCAGGAATATCATTAGGGAAATTTTTACATTTATTTTTAGAATTTATTCTTCTATTTATCACAATTAGATAAGAAAAAGAACATATAATTAGGGGGCTTGAATACTTTTCTATTAAGCATAAAAAGGAAACTTTGAACATAATAGGATAAACTTGTAAAGGATAAGTATATCCTAACTTGTGATTCCCTATATTTCAATCTAGGTTATCCTTGATCTATTTCTTACCTTATATTCATATGGTTTTTTATTCCCTTAGTAATGGTTTGTACTAATATCATGAATTTAACAATAAATATCCCCCAAGAGTGTCAAACCAAGAGTTCAGCAAGTCCCATTGTTGTACACCAGTTCCCATTTGAATTTAACTCAAAGCAGTGTTTTTGGGTTTTACCCCTAGATGCATCTATTCCAAATCCACCTCTACCTATTTTTATCTAGATAAGTATGTATTTTCTTTAGAAACTACTCACTCTATACTTACCAAAATTTAGGGGTGTTTTCTTATAATTAGTATCATGGTTATGGTTCTTACTAAATTTATCTAATCCTAATCTCCAAAAATAACTAGACCATCCTATGATACCAACTATAATGAACCTAGCCTTATAAACATAACATTACATGATTTTAAGTATAATTAAACATCAGAGTACAAGCCAAGGATCTTGAAGTCTAGTTTCTTTAAAGACTAGGTACATAAAGCTTAAAACATGGGACTAAAAAAACACTTCTTTATTTAATCTTGTAAAAGAGCTCCTAACTTCCAATGATCCCTTACATATGCATAGAGTACCCTTGGGATCACATGAACAAAGGTATGAACTAAAATCCTTGTAAGGGAATAAACATAAGAACCAAGCTTTAGCACAATAGATAAAGATCATGACATAATGATATAAAATGGCATATAAGATCATAAGATATAAACATGGGATCACATAAACATGAATTCATACCAATGTGGAAGAAAAATAAATCATGACTTAAGCATGATTTAAGGATTGTTGCACATATAGGACCACAAGTTAAGGTTAACCACCAAGACTGTTTCACATTGTAGCATGAGTCAATGCTAACAACCAAGACCGTTGCACATAACGTCTCATGAGACTCAACATTACCCAATGTATTGGAGTGCTATCTGAGAACACCCATATTAACATGTTCATGAATATGGTTTCCACATAAATAATCATACATAATCAATCAAACATAAACAAAAGGGAACCCATATAGAGAAATGGGCATCACATTAATGTCATAAAGAATAATGAATGGGCTCATCATTAAAGTGACGATGAGAGAAAGTAATTAAAAACATACATGGAAATTAATAAATTAAAATATTCATATATAATGTTATGTGATGTAAAATAGAAGTGACAACATATAATAATTGTATTTATGAAATTCATAGAATTAAAACCTTTTAGTGTGGTTTTAAGGAAAATACTAAAGAGAAATTAAAAAAAATGAATAATATTTTATATAAATCCAGAATTAAAACAAGAAGGATTTAATGATAAAAATAATTATTTTATAAAAACAAAAGTGGCTTAAAAAAATTGTAGAGTGAACTTGAAATTAGGTAAAATGTTTGGAAGTTCCCTTAAACCGAGTTTTCTAATCATGAAGTATCGACGATGGAATCACATAAAAGCATGTATATACCTGAAATAGAATAATGTATTGATCTTGAAACATGTCTTTGGATAATATAAACAGTATGTAGAAGTTTCAAATAAAAATAAAAGACAAATTTATTTGGGTAAAAATAAATATTGAGCAACCTGAAGGAATAAAGGCAGTTCAGGTAGAATCCCTTAGGAAATATTGGCATGGTATCGAGTGTACTTAAGAGTTCTTAATTATAGATAAAGGGATTTATCATCTTATATAAATAGTGAGGTATTTATAGGGAAGGTGAAAAATCATTCCCCATCATTAGTAATTATACATAAAATGGCATAACATAGAGGAGATTCTTGAATAAATGTGAGAAAGAGAGGACCCCTTACCTTAAGTTTGGTGGCATTCTACACTTCATATAAATGACCTGAATAATCAAATAAGGTTCATTAATTAATAATTACACAACCTATTTTACATTTAAATTATTTATTATAACCTTTTTGAGTTCATTCATAACCTTTTCGATTCGTTATGAGGTTCAATTTCATTGTTCAGGTCCATTTGTTTCCTTGGTTTTAATGATCGGTTCACATATATTCATGTTCAGATACACATGTATGATGAGAGTGGATGTACAGAATTGACATTATATTTTATTATTGAACATACATAATTTTACATGGTTTTAAAATTCATTTTGTTATTTAGAGTGACGGTGAATCATTATATAAAACATTAATGATAAACGCTTAGATTAATTTGGCGATTTTTCTCATAATTAACTAGTTTTTTATTATTATTTTACATCATGAATTTATAAGGATTATATAACATTGAATAAGATATAATACATATATTACGATCAAGTTCAACCATTAAAATGATCCCATGACTATTTTAGAAGATGGTAATGCAAATTGAAAACCCATCATCCATGAATGTGATAAATCAACACATCTCAGACAATGTTTTCATTTATAATATAAAGGGAGGGGGGAAGAAGAAATTATGATAAACTATACCATTATAACAATAAAATTATAGTACATTTATGTTAATGAAGTCATCATACCATTTAGGTGAAGCGATGTGAGGAAATTAAAAAAGAAAAGAAAAGAACTTGAAAGAAAATAGAAGAATTGGAAAGAGGAATTTACCTCTTGAGATTATCTCCTCTGAGAGCCTCTTAAGGGGAGAGGATTTAGTATTTTGAGGAGAACAAGGGCTGTTGGACATGGGGGAGGATCATGGGAAGATATTTGGTCAGAATTTATGGAAGGAAAAAGGCTTGATAGGAGTGAAGATAAGAGGGGAGTGTGGGTGATTTTTATATTGGAGGATAAGAGGGTTTTTTAATATTTTAATCATTAGTTTATCATTTTTCCATAATACAAGAAATAGTGATGATTCAATGACCAAAAATAGTAATAAGTTCATGTGAATTAGAACCAAGGTTTCTTATATCATCCATGTTGTAGGGATTAGTCAATTTAGCTTATAATGTATATATACAGTAAATTAGCGTATATCAATATTCATAAAAATTCATGTATTTCAGAAAAATACAAAAAATTAACATGAACCATCTTTTGATGTGTATAATCCAAAAAAGAAATTCATTTAAAAAAATAGTTTTCTAAGCATGAATAATTTAATTTTAAATTAAAATCACAATTTATATGAAAAATTGAGATTTTAAAACTATAATTGATTTTATAATGCTTTCAAAAATAACATAATGTCTTATAAAATTATCATAAAACCAAAAGACATTAAAATTTTAATTTATTAACACCTTTTATGAAAATAAATTTTCTTTTAAATTAATTAATTAATTTTAATTAATTATTTATGGCTTACAACAATACCCATAATTTTACTATAGTCATATTATCACCTATAAGATACCTAAATTTTATTTATTCAAACATTGGTGAGGTTACAATTGTACTATGCATTTTTTCTATTCATAAGGGTGGGTTACTATTTAGAAGTGTAGTTTGTTATTAAAAAAAATTAATTTTGTCTTATTGAAATCCAAAAATCTTACTGATCGCAACCATGTATGTCAGATTTTTGAAATTCAAAATACAGAAGTGTCAAAATTATGTTTAAAGGTAACATAGTACTTATTAGGTCATTGTATAGTTATTTCTTGTGATTATTTGAAATAATTATAAGAAGTTAATTTCTATTGATAAAACATTAGGTAGTTAAAAATATGAACCTTTCCCGAGGCTTATAGCCCTCTCACTTGGTGGGTCCTGGACAAGATGGGGATATGAGCCCGAACTTGGGCCTTTGGAATATGACACAAAAAATTTTTCAATAGTATAAGAGTCCATCCTGAGGTATGTTCCACTCTCACTTGGTGATCCCTGATTGGAATGGGGATATAAGCCCAATCCTACACCTAATCCTTTACTAATATATGAATATAATCCCCCTGGATTGGAGTAAGAATATACCCTTACTCTGGAGAAACCACTTGTTCCCAATGATTAGGGTGTTCAGCTGCCCTGGCTATAGGTATAGGAGTATTCACCTTTCCTTACATATAAAAAAAATATACTCATAGAGATCCAATGTTGTTGTCACAAATGAATGTCACTTTAACAGGGCATGTACAAGAATATATTCATGTTTCTCTCAATATCTAGGATAGTTTGCTCGATGCCTTTGATTTAAGTGGGGATATAATCCCACTCCTATCCTCCTTATATCATTAGAATATAATGATTGTTTCATGCACATGGGTGGTGATATATGCCTCCCCCATGCCTGCTGTAGAAATATTCCTGCATAATTGCTCTGAGTGAGCAGGGATATGAGCCTACTCTCTCCGGTCCGTAGATTTTGAAATTTTGACAAGGTATCCTTGAAATCCAGATCTAAGTGTTTGGAGAGGTAACCTGTTAGAGAACACCCTTAGCAATAAACTAAGGGGTATTGGATATTTTTCGATATAGTTAGGGTCAATATTGTACTATTTCAGTGGTGCTTTTGTAAACTTCAATTTTCACATGACGCTGATAGTGTCTCTCGGAGATTAAGATTCCACATAGTTTATTATCCTATGAAGGGATTTGTTCTATGAAGTTTATCATTATGTGGTGAGGATGTTAATATAGGTGTCTGGGTTAGGATATAGAATCCAGGAATCTCTACGTATCTCATTAGGATGAGAATAAAGACATACATAGTTCTAAAAAAACAATGTAGTTTAATGTTATGAGGAAATGATATTAGTCATGTAGTTTAACATCTTGCAGTAAGGACATTAATATGGGAGGATATTCCAAGATATAGAATCCAAGCATCCCTACGCATCTCATTATTCTAAGAATCAACCTATACATAGTTCTAAAAAACCCATGTTGTTTAATGTCACGCGGAAAGGACATGATCCATACAGTTTAACATATTGCGGTAAGGACGCGATCCATGCAGTTTAACATCTTGCGGTAAGGATAATGGCCATACAATTTAATGTATTATGGTAAGGACATCAGCCATGTAGTTTCATTTCATGTGGTAAGGATGATGGTAATAACATATAAAGAGAGTGTCTCTTCTAATGGATATTGGATAACTCTTATGAATTTTTGATGAGTTTCTGGATCATTAAACTCTATCAAGCCCGCACATACCTCTCCCTCCAACCAATCTTGGAAGATAGACCAACTCTCTATTGTGCGCCTAATATTTCAATGGTATGGGAAATGGTTTTCAGGGCCTATCAACCCCCCCTCACTTAGATTTCTCATCACCTAGAGCGCTATAAAACCATTTTACATGGCATAGCTAAAATACCAGGGAACATGTCTTGGTTGGAAGGAATATACTCTTCGTTATCTATCTTTAAGTGATGGGAAACCATGCTGCTTCTCCCACATGTTATATGTTCCAACATTGGATTTGGTTCATCGATGAGTCTAGAGTATGGGGTACAGAGTCCCGATCTTTATTGGTCCAGGGGTAGGTGATGATGCATCGGGGGTCTTGGATGGTTCATATGCTTCCCATTGATAAAAATATCCCAACTATCCTGATGGTTTTGTGGCTAAATATGAGGTTACATGGTTTCCAGACTATCCCTGACGAGGAGGTGGAAAATATGGAAGTGCCTCCAATCCTATATGTTGGGGGTCTTGAAAATATAAAAATTCTCCCATCCCTATGGACTAGGGTGAGTGTGAATAAGGTTTGGATTTAACTCAACGAGGGGATAACAAATATGAAAATTTCCCATCCCTATGGGCTGGGGTATTTCACTATAAGGTGGGATTCCATAGGCAGGAACTAATACATCATCCTGAGGTAGTGATCTCATAAGTACTCGAACAATTATTTCCTAGAGATCCCTATTATTCTGTTGGGGTTGGGGGATTTGTTCTTCTATAGAAATTTCTTTTTTACCATCAAGGGGCTGGCTGGAAGGATCCACATAAACACCCTCTTATTTTTTGGTGGTAGGGTTTGTGTATGATGATGCAAGTTCCAACGTGGACCCGAGAGACTAAATTCACCACTACCACTATCTATATGTTTTATTCTGATTAACCTCAAAAGTACTAACACAATTGGTAACACATGTAGATGACTGAATGATACCGTTGATACTTTATTTTACCATTCCGTTGGAGGAAGGTAGCCTAAACTACTATGAATCATATTACTATAGGAGTGTATGATTGTACCCTTCAAGAGAGGTCACATCCGGATCTGTTGAGGAGTCTTTAGATATGAGTAATATCACATCGATATAGACATAAGTGAGATGGTTATCTTCATCAATGAAGTATCTCGTTTGGTGGGTCGGTTCCCGGTATACTGTTTGGAGGGTCGATGTCCACTATACTATTTAAGGGGTTAGTGCTTGTGATACAGTTTGTGGGGTCAGTGCATGTGATACCATTTGAGGGGTTGGATCATATGATACTGTTTGAGGGGTCGGTGCCTGTGGTACTATTTGAGGGGTTGGTTCCCCTTGTACCATTTGAGGGGTCGGTGCTCATGATACCATTTGAGGGGTCGGTTCCTGTGGTAACATTTGAGGGGTTGATGCCCATGGTACCATTTGAGGGGTCAGTTCCCCTAGTACTATTTGAGAGGTTGATGCCCATGGTAACATTTGATTATTCAGTGCCCATGGTATCGTTCAAGGGGTCAGTTCCCATTTTACCATTTGAGGGGTTGGTGCTTGTGATACCGTTTGAGGAGTCAGTGCCCATGGTACCATTTTAGGGGTTCGTGCCCAGGGTACCATTTTAGGGGCTAGTTCATGTAGTACTGTTTGAGGGGTCGGTTTCCATGGTACCATTTGAGGGTTTAGTTTCCATATTGAAGACAATCCTAGGGTAAAATGTGAGAAAAATCCCCAATTCCCCATGGGCTGGGGAAATCCCCGGGATTCCACAGCCACCAAGGATAGTTGTGATGATGTAAGAGGCTCTTGGGTAGTAATGGAATGAGATTGATTCTAGGACATCATCAAGGCACACTGGTCGGCCTCAGATGGATTGGAGGTAGCAGGGATATAGGGCTACTCTGAAGCTACATTGTTTGGACACCCCTGGTGGGCTCCCCTACTGAGTGACCTAATTTGGAAAACTGGTGTTGGCATAACCTCCTCTTTATATCCTTTTGAAATCATAGTAATATGCCATAAATGATGATTATAATAAATGGGAGCCCTACTAAGAATCTCCTAAGTGATTGATTTGACCTTATAATTGTCCTCATCGACCTCCCTAAGGTAGGGAAGGTATGTGTTTCTATGATATTGGGATAGGCTCCCAAAGTGTTTGAGTGTGGAAATTGGGGAAACTTACTCTCTTGCGACCTATCATGGAGAAAGAATTAGATGGGAAATCATCATCTGAATGATTTCATGATCCAATTTAAGAGTCAATATGGAGTTGTTGATGTGGTATTCCCAGACCAAGACGTTCACCAACTGATATATCAATTGGTGTGTTGGTGACATCATACGTCGAGGCCTCATGGCCAAAGTAGCTTGTCCAATGATCTCAGAATACATTGGCACATCCGATGATATTATTTAAATTTTAAGGAATCTTCAATTTCCTAGAAAATAAAACAAGAAACCCCATCGTTGTAACATTATATATACGAGTACATGTTCGATAAAAAACTTTAATAGTTAATGGATAAAGAGGCAGTCCCTTATTTTTACACAAGGTATAGTGTGGTTAAAAGAAACGTGTTAGGTTCACTGTTATGTTGTGCAATGTGAACCAGATTATATGGTACAATAGATACTGGGAAATTTATCCTTTTTGACATGTGAAAATGGATGACATCTCTAAAGGATTCACATCAGGTTCACCGTTTTTTATCGGGAAACAGGACGTGGGATGGATTTCGTCTGATGGTTTGATTTTCGGGGGTTTAAGGCCTCATTAAATCACTCCCATTAGTTTTTACATTTGTTTAGTCCTCCCATAGAAATCCCAATAGTTCCCAGATCCATAGCTAAGTATGGACTTTCTTTCCAAAGGCAAGTGGTCCTTTGGGGTTTTACACCAAACGATGCTTAGAAACTCACATTAGTCTAGAGGATGGGAGTTCATTCTCATCACACCCTTTTGGGGGGAATTATTGCCTAATATAGGACCATCTTATAGATTTAAGATATGTTAATGAAATAATTCACAGAAATTAATATAGAACTTGTTACCCATGTCCCAATGACTTGGTTATAAACATGTATCGATATGAACAATTTCATGCATATCATAGGTTCTCTATCACTCTCTTATCAAGTTATTATGCATTTTATGTCCATATTTAGGAACATTGGAATATATTACCTTCCAGGGAGGTAGTTGGTGACTTGGAGATAGGATTGAAACTCTATGAGGCATCCTATGTATTATGTGAAAATAGGAATCAAAGCCCATTTAGTTCGTTTGTCATAGTTTAAGGTCGTATGATGAGACCCATCCATGGAGTTTAATGCCATATAGTAACGATATGAATGTTGGTATCAGACTACGATGAGTAATCCTATGAATCCTATTTAAAACAGGAATCAAAGTCTATGTAGTTTTTATCATGGGAATCTGTGTTCTGAGAGATATGACAATATAGGCCTTGGGTGGGACTTATACACATGAGACTTACCTGGATTGATTCTTTGGGAATATGAACCTTTGATAAGAGATGAGATGTAACAATACTTACATCCAAAATTATGGTCCCACAGAAGGATAAATATTAAAAATATTTTTATTCAATCATCACTGATATCTATGCCTACATGATCCATTCTTTGTGTGAGAAACAAGAGAGAAAGATAGATTGGACACATTGCATGAGAGCATATCTATATAGGGCTTACACAGTAAAATTTCCCTTTGAGGGTAATGATTAACCATATCATGGAGGGTATGGTATGGAGCTCAATACTTAGTAACACATCCTGTGTATCTTGTTTTATAACAAGAATCAGATTCATCATAGTTGAGTTTATCCTAACCATGATGATGGGTGTGAGGTACTCAAGAGCACTGTCGGGATTGTTACATAAAATGATGCTTGTGTATGAGCCCTCTTTTTTATCTACTGATGTATGTGGAAGAGTGATCATACAATGGTATTTATTGGATTTTGATAGTTGAAATATCAAATACATGAGGGGATTTACATCTATGTGAATTCCCATCGGAGATCGGGCCTTAGGAAGGTGTTCTATGTATCCTAGATATAGTGGGAATTAGAGTTATCGTAGTTCATTTATCGATTAACCTACTGATGGGATAAGGTGAATTATCACACTCAAAGGTATTATCATTTTTCCCAAGGTTCTGGGAATGTTAGTAGTTAATATCGGGATGGATTCCCTATGGATGGAGCTTACACACTGAGGCATCCCTTTGATTGGGGCTTATGAACTAAGGCTGACCAATCGTTGGGGACATATTATATTATATCAGTAATCAGAGATTACACACTAAGTATTATCATTGACACACACATTCACTATCCTCTAATATATTAAAGTGTGGTTATAACCATAAAAGGTCTCTCTGAGATCATGACATCAATAGGGTTACATGAGTGTGTAACCCTAGCTCATCAAGGACAATTCCCTTATAAAAGGGGGATGCAATCGAAGGTTCCTGGTAGCGATCCACATGGCATGGGTCCAAATGAGTTTTTTCCGAGTATGTTGACATTCCATAAGGGATCTTCTTGATATATCTTGACTACCTGCTGGATATGTTTGTATTGTCGTCTTGACATGTTGGGATATTAGTCTGATAAGGAATACACATCCAAGGGTGTCTGCCTGATCAATTGAAATGACTTGGACGTATTTGCGTAATAAAAGTGGACATTCACAAACATTCTATGCATGATCGAATTGTGAATATATCTATTCTATCTCCTGATCAACCTGGCTTGTCTTCAGACTATTGCATGACAATGAAACCATGTCAATGGGAAATTACAAGATCATCCTGACATATCAAATATTCCTTCACACAATCAAGATTAATTGTCTAGGATATATTCTCATAATCAAGGAGGGAAATTACAAGGTGATTCCCATGATTGGAATGACTTGTCCTAGGATTTTCATGTGAAAATTCAGACATGTCAATGGGCAATAGCCTAATCAACATAGATTGTCTTTGGACTACTATGTGATAATGGTGGCATGTCAATTATCTATTACAAGATCAACTTGGATTGTCCAAGGCTTGTCTTGTTACCCACATGACACATCCAAGATCACCTAAGATCATCATGAGACCACTTAAGAGTCTTGGGATCATGTGTCCTTCAACTATTCACACAACAGGGTCTCAAAAATTTAGGGTCTTGTGTATATCTGACTATCAATTGTACACATCCAAAGAGATCATGCCCTATATTTCATAGGAAACATAATTGTGGAAGGAGAGCATATGGCTAGTTGGTTCATTCCATAGCTGCATCTCCTAGGGTCTTCATGGAAATGTGTGGGCTCATATATGGGTATCAAAACCATACACATGTGTAGTATTGAACACATGATTGCACTGTATTGAGGTTCCAATTCATGCAAATCACATAACCTCAAAGGGGGTATTGTGATGGATTATTTGACCACGGGTGGTTTTTTTCATAGGTTTTATACACTAGAGAGGGTGTACATTGTGTGAAGAGGGTGCATGAAATATTTTTTTCACATCCTCAATGTCTACCTGACATGAATGGGGTGTTTGTGGGGATGCTGTGTTTTGAGGTGGCCACTTCCAAGGCCGCATGCAGGCATCATGAGAAAAGAAGCCTACTAGCACCGAAAGGCTGAGGGTATGCATGATTGCCTATTTGAGGCCACATGAAAGCATAAAAAGCATATAGAGACTATGTTAGGTTCTATCTATATTGGATTCCAAAGACAGGGGTGGCATACCATGTGATCATGAGTTAGAGAGAGTGGATTTCTCTCATGTAGCCCATTTATTCATGTGGTTTTAATTACTTCAACAAAGGGTCTTATGATATTCTATATTATCATTCCAATGACCCATGGGGGTGTTTGTAGGAAAATATAGCCATGTAAAGGGTCATCTGTGAGAACCACAAGACAAATGGGATATTAGAATTATAAGATCGAAGGATGTCATGTTACATCACATGAGATTATATTACTCATGTGATTTCATGATCTGAAGGAAGGTCCTGTATGGGGTTATGTGAATGAGTGTAGGGGGTGCACACTAAGTGTATCTATGAAGAAGAAGGACCTACTCGATGAGGTCATGAAACCACTGGGTATATCACATGATTATGTGAATTATCCTATGTAATACAAGAATTTCATGATGCTCAATTCATCATGTTATCTCCTAAACTTCGAGAAATCATAAAAATAGGCTCTTGTGATTACATGAGGAAGTTCTCCATGGATGATCTCTGATGCAACCTATTTTTTCTGATGGCCTTATCTTCTCTATTTATCATTATACTCTCCCATGAATATGTTTTTCTTGATGGGATAAGGGTTTTCATAGGCGAGGTAGGCCTGTGGGTCCTACTACTTTTCACAGGGAGGGTGTCGTGTTAACTACTTGGGTTGGTGGAGACTCTTGTGATATTTTCATTACACGATTGAAATATGACATGTTATTCATGACATGATCATTTCATCTGATCATGTGATGCCTCTGTTTCTTTATATGAGGCTTTGTGATTTGAAAAATCCAAATTTATTCAGATGAAAAAAATTCTGATGATGGAAGAGATTGTGGTTGTAAATTTCTCATGATAACTACAATAATTGTCTCCTCTTTGGTCATATGATCAACCAATGATCATGAAATATCTTCGAGTGCTTATGGGAGATCATGTAGTACGTGACTATAATTTAGGACTAGATCTATTGAAAACTCATTCTGGTTGTCTCAGACTTTCATGGATTTCAGTGAAGGATTAGAGGTGGCAGTCATGGTGATCATCAAGTGATCATGCAACTGTCTTTGAGTTGTCATGTCGAACCAGTGGTGAAGAATGGTGTCGGTAAAATAGAAGTTTTATTATGGGGATCTCATTACATGCATGATTGGATGATTTCACAATTTCACAATGTGGGACTAGTTTAAATTGATCTCGTGATTTGCAGGATTTGAAGTTGACGGTTGGGATTGGCGGAAGGCATGATCGGACGATCAGAATTTGATTAGCATGAATAGTATACATGAAAATCACATCCCACATCAAAAAATTTACTATGACTCCCTACGATATATAATTCAATCATTGGATGTCACTCCATCTAGACGAAAATGGGGTTCAACACCCATACCACCTACAACACCTCCACCTAGGCTTCGATCTTACAGGCTTTGTACCCATGCTATGCACGACTTTGACCTTGCACCCCATGAGCCCTATACTCAGTCCCTCTTGCTTACTATGGGTGCTATGCATCCTTCTCTCCACTAGATTGCTTGAGTGTCTCCCACTGGGTGTGGTCGACCCAAGTCCCATATGTTCCTGCTGGTTAAGCCTTGGTCTGGCTGGCAAGTGGTTTGATTAATTTTTAGTTAGGGTCAATAATTGTACATAGAAAATATTTTCTAAAAAAAGGATATAATTGCCACACATGTATTCTGTTAAACTAAGTCCTAAACCTTCATGTTTATCATTTCAATTTTCTTCATGATAATTACTTCAATATTTTATCTTGGTCTTCACATCCCTCGAATATTGGATAGCCAAGTGAAGGATGCACAATTATAGGTGCCAAAAATGTCATGGTACATTAGGAAATTTATTATGATAGGACCCCTTTAGAAAATGGTTTAAATGTTTATTGAAATGACTGGTAATACATTGACAAGATATGGTTTTGTAAATAGGCACATTAATGGGTTAAGACATAACTTGATGATTGAAAGGGAATTGAAAGATAAAAGTTAATTGGATGAATTGACCTTTGTGAATTATGATGTCTGTTGTGTTATTCTTTCCATTATAAATTATATTGTTATTTATATTGTAATTGTTATATTGGGCTTGGTCCAGATTTTCTATAATTCTTATAGGGATTGGGCATGTTATTCTATAATTCTTATAGGGCTTGGACCTATTATGCTATAATTCTTATAGGGATTTTCCTAGTTATTCTATATTTCTTATAGGGATTGTCGTAGTTATTTTTTAATTCTTATAGTTCTTGTAATTGTTATACTATAATGCTAATATACAAGGATTGACCCGGTTATGGTGAAATGTTTATACAAATGTTTTTATCCCAAGTATGTTATTATGACATGAAATTGTGGTTATGTTTAGCATGGTAATTCCACATTCATAGAGATATTATAACATGGTTTTAAAGTAGGTTGATTGTTGTACTATATTAATTGATTAATTAATACTCCTATTTATCACTTTATTACATGCACTAACTATAAGACTGGTTTTGGTTATACATGGTGGTGTTGACCTACTATGTTATACGAACATCCTATTTAGGCCACCATTTGGTACCTGAGAAGATTACATGGATGTAGTATTGGATAAGAAAAAAACCTGGTTGTTGATTTTTTTCATACTGGATGAGTTGGATCTTGGAGACGAGATTAACATGGGGTTTGAAACTGAAGTCTTTTGAGTTTATCTATGTCATCATGATCTTTTATCTCAATATATTTTAGAATTAATTTTAGTTAAAATCTAGAATATCATTACATTATTTTCTTAATATGATTTTTTAGATCATTTTCCTTCACTTTTCTTTTATCTACTGTTGTTTTACCATTTCGGTCAATTCTGTTACTATGATATTTGTTTATTTCTTCTATATTGAAACCCTATACTAGAGGGTATAGTCTCCCCATTATGTTCTCTACACCTCCACTATTATTTGGTCTACTATTGTGCCTAGGGAGGTAATATTGAGGTCCAATAACCAACCTGGTTTGTGCACATGAGAGGGCGCTAGATTGGGGGTTGTTACAATATGGTATCAAAGGTAGCTCAAGTTTTATTTTTTATTGAATTAATATTTGGTAAAGTTATAAAGGAAACATGGATGTGTTGGGAATTGGTAATTATCTTATACATGGGAGCATCTAACCCATGTATGGGGGGAAGTATTATTAGACAAGGATGAGATTGTTGTTTATGTTGTTCACTTTTTATAATTAATATTATTTCACCTTGGGTAATTCGCATGTTTTGTTATGTTATTGTTTCTTGAGATTTATAATCATGGCC
Organism: Viscum album; assembly: GCA_963277665.1. Taxonomy (NCBI): domain Eukaryota; kingdom Viridiplantae; phylum Streptophyta; class Magnoliopsida; order Santalales; family Viscaceae; genus Viscum; species Viscum album. The sequence goes on from OY728152.1 coordinate 846,486,729, forward strand.
ATTTATGGAACTAGATGAGTATGAATAAATCATTATAGAAAATTAGGGATATTTATTTACATTAATTTTTCATGATAGGGACATACTTAGTGCATGTGATATATTTCCTATATGAAATATGAAATGAGATCCCTATTATCTCCAATAAATGAAATGAAAGAAATATTTTTTTATGATAATTCCCTTGTTAATAAATGTTTTGAGAGACTATGAGAGAGTGGTTCCCTAGTGTTGTCACCAGTTGAGGTTTCCATGTTATTATCTAGTGTTCTAAGGAGTGTGTTTGTCTTACAGAGAAAATTCCTCCTCTTTATCTTTGAATTGATTGTCAAGAGAGAAGAAATCAGCATGATTCTAATACAACTGAATTGAAGAGTTCTATAGATCTTGAGGATCATATGTATGTTCAACATCATGATAGATTCCTAAGGTTCATTCTATCCATGTAATGGGATACTGTTTTCACTATACCTTCGATTTATGAGGCGACGAGAGTGTTTCAATTGTAGAATCCGCCTATGTTAACTGGTGGGGGAGACCCCAAGCAGTCGAGTTCTAGACTAAGTTAGATTAGAAGATAATCAAGAACCTCAAGACACACACAGATAAATGGCTGATTCTTGCCGCATACATGCTTCATCGACTTGAAAAGCATTGGTGGGACATTATAAAACAAGCTAGGTGGCAAGAGGAGTTATCCTAGACGGGTTCTGAGGAAAGTTTTCTAATCCATTTATATCCTGGAATGTTGAGGGATGACAAGAATCATGATTTCATACACCTGATGCAGGAGGTCATGTTAGTGATGGACTATTATGGATATTTCAATGACTTGTAGTTCTTTACTACATTCTTTAGCAGCTGATGAGATATCTTGGGTGAGGCATATCTAGGATGGGATTCACTATGGGACATGTCATAGGTGAATAGATTTCACTTAATTAGCATTTCAGATATGATGAATGAGACTCTCATTGTGGAAGGGAATATGAGAGTATCCCCAAGAAGATTCCATTATATTTTAGTAAGGTGAGTTGGGATATCTTTTTTTGGTGGTAAGAAGTATCTCTGTGATAATTATCACCAAGGAAACAATGAAAGAGTTGTCAAGGTAGTGGGAATCCTTCTCAAGACTATATTCCATTATAGTGATACTAGTGTGAAATTTTTTTCCATGAGTGGTATCAGTGTCAGTTACCTACATTGTATTGTCATGATTATAGACAGATATTACACCTACATATATTTTTCAGGGGAATGTAGTAGTAAAGTAGTAGTGGGGGATTAGGATAGGTAAAAGAGTCCAGTAAGGACATAACTACCCCGTAGCGGACTGGTAGCTGGAGTTCCACTAGAAATTCAAGTCGAGGTAGGGGACATGGTACCCCAGTGCATGAGAAGTAGCACCATATTGATGGAGCATCACAATGGAGTCAGACTGGAGCCTAGGGTAGAGAAGCAACTTAGCTGCATGCTATTCAGTCTACTCTAGCAAGTTTGGATGCAAAACCTTTTACCGTTAGAGGTACAATTCTGGTTTCATCTACCTTAAATTGTGTTTTGTTTAATAATGGACCACAAAATTCCATTATATTCAATATTTTTGAAAAATTTTGGGCTTGGTTGTGGAAAATTTCGATGGTGTTTCGACCATCGACACGCCATTAGGAGTGTGGTTCAAGAAGATCATGTTTTGCAAGGAATTTTCTCCATAAATCTTTAGTTACCATTTTTAGGAATTTTTTATGCTACAAATTATAGGTTTTGATTTGATTCTATGAATCGGATAGTTATTTATGTTCCAGGATAATATCGATTGTTATCGAAGGATAGTTACCTTTATTTATATAGATGTAGGAAAATATTTTTTCCTAGTTGAGTGGGATCTTCAGGCTGGTCATACAGGACAAATTTGGTACAGATTGGTTTTTCTCATGGATTATATAGAAGGTATTACTATAGATGATAGAAGAATATAGAATAATAATTTTACTATAGTTTTAGACAATTTTCATTATTTTTTTCTTAAATATTTAAACAACTTAACAACTGAGTGGAAGATTGATTTCATGTTCGAGTTGGTGCTGGGAGCATATCCAATTTCCATCCCACCTTATAGGATGAAAACATCATAGCTTCATGAATTGAATGTTCATTTGAACAATTTGAAAGATAAGGGTTTCATATGACCTAGTATGTCACCATGGGGTTCTCCCATGTTTTTCTCCAACAAGGATGATGTGAATTTTATCCTGTTTGTGGACTATTAGATATTGAAACTGACGATGGTCAAGAACTGGTATCCCCTTCCCTGAATCGAATATCTATTCAAATAGTTGATAAGTGACTAGATTTTCTCTAATATTTAATTGAGACCAGGGCTTGGTTGTTGAAATTTTTATGGTGTTTTGACCATCAAAACACCATTAGAGTGTGTTTGAGAACATCATGTGCTGGAAGGCATGTTCTCCAGAAACTTTTAGTAACCATTTTTTAGGAATTTTTAATGAAATAAATGATTGGTTTTGATTTGATTCTTGGAATGGGATAGTTAGTTAAGTTCCAGTATCATATCGATTGTTACCGAAGGAGAGTTACCTTTCATTCTATAGAATTAGGAAACTTTTTTTACCAGGTTGAGTGGGATCTTCAGGCTGCTCGTATAGGGACAATTTAGTACAGATTGGATTGTCTCATGGATTAGATAGAAGGTATCACTTTAGATGACGATGGAATATAGAAGGATACTTTTCTTATATTTTTAGACCATTTTCATAAAGTTTTTCCTAATGAGTTCTACAACTTAACACCTGAGTGGGAGATTGGTTTCATGGTTGAGTTAGTGTTGGGAGGAGAGCCTGTTTCTATCCCACCTTATAGGATGACAACATTAGAGCTTCTAGAATTGAAAGTTAATTTGGAAGAGTTGGAAGCTAAGGGTTTCATATGACCTAGTATGTCACCATGGGGTTCTCCCATGCTTTTCTCTAACAAGGATGATGTGACTTTACACTTTTTTATGGAATATCAAATATAAAAACTGATGATGTTCAAGAACTGGTATCCCCTTCCCTGCATCGAATATCTATTCAAATAGTTGATAAGTGATTGGATTTTCTCTAATATTGCATTGAGATCAGGGTATCATTAGTTGATTCTGAGACCATAAAAAATACCTCTGACTAATGTTAGATGAAGTTATTTCTTGTATGAGTTCATGTGGATGAAATTTTGGTTGATTAACACATCAAAAATATTAACGGTCTTAATGAATCATATCTTTCTTCTTTTTTTGGGTCCGTTTTTTTGTGTGGTTTTTATTGATGAAATCATAGTGTACTTCCAATCAGTAGGTGATATTTCATAATATCTTAACACCATCTTGAGTAAATTTATTGATCATTATTATTACACAAAGCTATCTAAATACAGTTTTTGGATTGATAATGTGCACTTCTTGGGCCGTGTCATCTCAGAGGATAGAGTGTCAGTGGACCCAAAGAAGGTTTCAACCATGGTATCCTGGGATCATCATAATAATTTCTATGAGAATTGGAGTTTTCTGGGTTTAGAAAGCTATTAACTATGCTTAATCTAAGACTTCTCCCATATAGAATCACCAATGTCTAGGTTGATAATTAATGGGGTGAATTTTGTTTAGTCAGCTTCTTGCAGGAGATATTTTCAAGAGCTAAAGTATAGGCCAACCTTAGCCTCGATCCTCAACATACATATGATAAGAGAGGCATATACCATGTACTATGAAAAATATGGAGTTGGACTCGAAGTAGTTATGATGTAGGAGGATCAAGTGGTTGTATATGGATCCAGAAAACTAAGACCGCATGATAGGAATTATCCTACTCAGGATCTAAAATTATCTTTGATGGTACACACCTTGAGATGCTATAGAAACAATATTTTGGGTGAGAGGTTTTTGGTGTACATAGACCAAAAGAGCCTTAGGTACATCTTTTCTCAGCTGGACCTGGACCTTTTATAGAGGTTGTGGGTCATGTATATGCAATATTTTGACTTTAAGATGGATTATACACTTGGATGGGGAAACATTTTTACTGATACCTTGAGATAGAAGATACAGATGGAGGAAGTACGAGAGTCTTGTGATAAGTGGTGGATTGTGGCACTTTTTACAAACATGCATCTAGATGTTTAGGAGTCCAAGGTATGAGTATCTCTAACATTGAAATATTTTATACCCATTATTTTGTAATAGATCAATACTAAGTAGTTATCTAATTTGGTGGTCTTAGATCTAAGAGAAAACATATATGGTGGGGATCCACCATCATGATGGTCTCTTGGTGGCGATAACTCTCTTATTTTCCATGATCAAGTATGGGTTAGTATGGGATTACATGAGGAGATTATGAGTGAGCATCATGATCGATACTTCATGGGAGGTAGACCCAGGTCTAAAAAAGATGCTTCATGATCTTCATAGATAGAAATTTTGGCCAATAATGATTAGGGAGGTAGCAGGATTTGTATTGAGACACTTCACTCATTTGCATGTGAAAGCTAAGCACTAGAGTACAATTGAGTTATTTCAGCCTTTTCCCATTCCAAAATGGAAATGGGATGATGTCGCTATGGATTTTGTGATGGGATTACCCTAGAAACCTTTCAATAATGATGTGGTTTGTGTAATTGTAGATCGACTGATGAAGGTATCCAAATTATTTCCCATCAGGGATACCTTTACCTTTGATGATCTAGGTAGTATTTCTGTGCGGTAGATAGTTTTGTTTCATGGTGTTTTGAGAAGTATTATTTCTGATAATGATACTTAAGTCATGTATTGGTTATGGTATGGTCTTCAGAAGGCTATGGTATCACATTTTCTTATGAGCATAGCCTATCAACCTTAAAGTGATGGTCAAAATGAATGGGAAATTAAAATTTTGGAGGATATGTTATGAGCTTGTGTGCTAGATTTTATTGGTTCATGGGAGAAGTATATGACACTCATAGATTTTTTGTGCAATAATGAATTCTAGGTATCGATACAGATGGAACCTTTTGAGAATTTATATATAAGGTCATGGTGTTCACCTCTTGGTTGGATTGAAGTAGGTTATTTATCACTCATTAAACCTTGTATCATATAGGAGACATCTGAGTAGGTTCAATTGATCAGGTAGTGGTTGGTAAAAGTGTTGAGTAGGAAAAAATCTTAAGTTCACCAGTGGAGATGTCCTATAGAGTTTGAGGTGGTTCATTTTGTTTTCATTTGGGTGCATCCTAGGTTATGGAAACATCTTATTATGAAATGAGGAAAGTTATAGCCCATGTTTTTGGTCCATTAAAGATAGTGTAAATGGTTAGTCAATTAGCAAACCCATTGGACCTTACACAACACAATAGTTCCATGCACCATTTGTTTCATGTGTCACTGATTTGTAGATATCATCTTGACCCTTCTCATGTGGTAGAAGTTGATGACATCAAGATTGGTGTAGATGCATCCTTCAAGGTGCATCCAATGAATATTATGGATCATAGTGAGTCTTATCTCCAGGTAAAGACCATACCTCTAGTTTAAGTATAGTGGAAGCATGGGTGTGTTCAATAGGAGACTTGGGAGAGGGAATCTGATATCAAATCATAGTTGTCAAACTTTTTTCATGATACCCCATAATATTTCTTATAGAAACTCAAGGATGAGCTATTATATGGTGGAGAGGTTGTAAGATCATATCTTTTCTAGGAATACCCCTCTTGAGTTTTGGTTTGACCACTTCTAGTTGGGTTTTCTTCTCTTCATAAAACCTTTCTGGTCAATCCTTCTCTTTAGTAATTGAGAGTTTTTTATAGAGAAAATGAAATAAAGTTAAAGGATTTATATTTTTCTAAATTAATAGGCTCAATTTATAAATGTTTCAATAGGATTATGAGGGTTCTCCAAGGGTTTGGAAATCCTAGTAGGTGATTCAAGATTTTTCTACATAACCTGACCTATGATCTATCGGATGGACAATTTCATGAAGTGAATATGTTATACATCGTGAACATATTGTCGAGATGATATCTTGACTTTTTTAAGAGTGTGAAATTTTTACACACCATGAAACTAGTTCATGTCATGAAATGGTCAATCAGGGTTATTTTAACCTGAGGTGACATTTTTTCAGTGTCTTATAAATTGTGAAATTCACATCGTGAAAGGGGTTTACATTGTGAATATCTCAGGACCATTGGTTTTAAACCATGTCATGTGTGTGACTTTTTTTTCATTCACCATGAATACTTCTCTCTAAAACCCTAGGGAGATTGTAGGTGATATTAGAGTGATTCCTCCCCTTCCACATGTCTCACTCTAACGTTTATTCTCTGGTGAGTTCCTTCATTTTGGTTTCCCCATTCTTTCTTTTTCTATTCTCTGTTATAGTGGTGTGATATCTTGACCTACGTTGTTTTCTATTTTGATCTTAATGTTTGTGTTATCCATTTTTTCCTTATGATCTCATTCACCATTATTCTTCATTTCCATTCCCTATTGATAGTTCTTATTTTATTTCTAGATAAAGGTAGGTCATCTTGAACAAAACCCTATGATCTATTTCTATATGTTTAAGTGTGTGAATATTATGTGATTGTACTAACACAACATGTGTGTTAACTAAGAGAATAATGGGTGTTGATAAACATATGTTTGGTCTACTCCTTTGATTTATTTGTATATATTTGTATTGAGACCATATTTGTGGACACCTGTTGGGCGAGCCTACACTTGAACAATATTGAAATGGATATTGGATTAAAATATAAATAAGCATGACATGAGACCTAAGGTGATCTACTATGATGGATTCCATTTGAAAAATGGTTTACTTGTTTATTTAGATGACTGGAGACACTTTGACTTGATATTATTGTGAATAAGGGAATGTTAATGGGTTAAGAAAAAACTTAATTAATGAAAGGGAATTGAATGATAAATGTATTGAATGAATTTAACTTTGTCGATTATGATGTGTGACGTCTTATTATTTCCATTATTACTTTGGTTTTTGGTTATGATGTAATTATTATATAGGTTTTGGATCGGTTATACTGTAATGCTTATAATCTTGACAAGGTTATGCTGTAATTCTCATAGGGATTGGCCCAATTATACTGAAATGATTATATAGAGGGAATGGCCTAGTTTTTTTAAAATGCTTATATAGAGTGATTTTTCCCAATTATGTGATTATTATATGGACTTGTGGTCATGGTTTTCATGTTAATTCTACATTCTATGAGATATTCTAGTATGTTTTAAATTAGGTCGATTGTTGTTCTATATTAATGAATTAGTACTCATATTTATCACTTTATTATATGCAGTTACTATGAGACTGGTTTTATTTAGACACGGTGGTGTTGACCTCATGAGTTATACTCACACCCTATTTAGGAATCCGTTTGGTACTCGAGAAGATTACATGGATTCATGTTTAGAAAAGGGGAAACGACTTTATTGTTGATTCTTGCTTGATGGATGGGTTGGACCTTGGGAACAGGCCAAACGCGGGGTTCTGGACCAGAATCTTTTGAGTTTATCTATGACATATTGATCTTTTATCTCTATTAATTTTAGTTATATTCTAGATTATTATTAAATTATTTTTTTTATTATTTTGATTAGATTCCTTAATTATTTGGTTTATCTGCTATTGTCGTACTATTTCTGCTATTTTTTTACTCTGATATTTTTTTATTTCCATTACATAGAAACATTATACCCATGGGTATAGTATCATAACTATGTTATCTAAACACTTATTGATAGTCGTTAGTATCTGACATATGGGGTGGTTCACTTGAGGTCTATTAACCAACACAGTTTTGCCACATGAGAGAGTTCCCGATCAGGGGTCATTAAACTAGTTTCTTTGTTGAAGTTGATGGTTGTTTTTTTTCCTTATGTGTTTCTTTGAATGTGATCATTACAATGAAATGTGATGTTATCATGGGATATATGATGAGATATGGGTGGGGAATCTTGATTTTGTAGCAGTAGTTGATTCCTATGATGAAGAGATTAATGGTGATGTGCATGATGATGTTGGGGATGTCACTAAGAAAATGTAATGGTTTGAATATGGGATTTCCCATTATTTTGATAAAATATGGGATTCTAGTTTGTTATTTAGCTATTTAGAGTATGGATGGTCAAGTTTCTTATTTATCTACAAAACTTCCCCACTGTTTGATGTATTTGGATGTGCTTGGTAATGAATCAATTTCATGGTAGAGTAATATGTTTCCTAGAGAACCTAGAATTATGGAATGAGAACTAATGTTAAATAATTGATTTAAATCATTGGGTTGGTTCTGGATGGAATTCTGAGAAGGTGTTAATCTTTAGAAACCATGGAATCAATTAGATTATTCCTAGAAGGCATGGAAATTTCTTGAGTATAATAATGTGTAGTTTGGAATAATTTTAATTTATAGTTACCAAATTAATTAATGATAGGATAAATATAAAAAGGAAGGAAGTAATTTAATGTATCACTCCTTAAATGATTGTATGCTTATAGGATATCTAGTTCTTGGTAGTGATAGCCAGGAGTTTGAGATATTATAGTTGCAGTTGAGTCTAATACTAGGTTATGCCAATAGTGTGGCTACCAACTATATTATATCCTATTTGTTTTGTGATTTAATATGCTAAAAAACCTATATAGTTAGGGTTACTGACACCTTATGGTCATTGGGAGGGTGTTTTCCCCAACATCATAGTAGTGAAGATGGATGTATGACTACCCCTCTATCCCCGCTCTATTCTCTTGATAGTATTATGTGTTGGTATTCATGGTGGTTTACTTTTCCATATATGTGTGTATAGGGATGTAATGTCTTGTTGTTATTTCATAGACATGATTCTCAAGATATATTATCCAAAGGATTATTATAGGTCTGAAATGTATAGGTTGTATAGATTTAGGTACCTTACTTGGTTTATGGGTTGTGATGGCTTGAGGTATAATACCTAATGTATAATACATCTCATACGGGCCCTTTTGGATATCAGAAACTACTTGGTTACTATATGGAGATGTGTCATGGGATGATTAGATGATGTGATGACTCATGTACATTTGGTTTTACTTAGCCCATGTGTTTTCAAGATGGATTATTGGAGAGAGATGGATCTAGACGTATGATATTGGGGAACAGTGAAAAAATAGTGGGGGAAGTGGTAGCAGGGTGACCTTGTTTTGATATTATAATATGATCTCTAGTATGTGTTATTTAGTGAGAGATAATCACAATGAGGGTGAGAAATTAGTATACCTATTTAGGGTTTGAGTTAGATTCACTTTTTTTCACTAGTATTTAGTATGCTTTCTTTATCAATTACAAGAGAGGATCTGAGGAGGATCCTTCTAAGTATACTATTATTCTCTCCCCATATACATATAAAATGTTTTTCAGGTTAGTAGGATAAGGTTGGAGATTGGGATGGATATTACTACTTTTTGTTTTTTCAGGATCTTTTTGGGATTTGTGATCGTTTCTATGTTTACCTTTTTAGTACCTGTAGTATCCCTTCTAGTTTTTCAGATTTATATGAAATTACATGTATGTAATTGGGACCTATTTTATATTTATGAGTAGGATTTTTTTGTTGTTATAACTTATCTCTCTCTTCTACATGTTATTTTAGAGGGTAATGCCACAAATTTTTATGTATGACACACCCTCAACGATTTTCACAAACATTGGCCTATGGGAGGTGATACTTAGAGGTCACTATCTCCCTTTCCTCATTTCTGAACTAAGAGGAGAACTATTTATTGGGGGGGGAGGTCATGAATTCATTTATTTAATATACCCCCCCCCAAATTATACAAATCTAATTTTGATACTCTAAATTAAAAAAATTAATTTTATCCTGTAAAATTCAATTTCTATAATTTTCTATTTCATCTTTTAAATAAAATTATAAAGTGCAATGTGAAACTAGGAAAATAAAATTTTAAAATACTTGTTATTATATTTCTTAATTTCCTAAAATACTAATAAAGATATCACTAATCATTCAATATTATATTTTTTAATATCATCATTTAATAATAATATACATAGTTTTATTTAATAAAAGGTACAACACATAAAAAGACAGTATCTGAAACAAAATAATTAATTAAGTAATTTTTTATTAAATGACCTTTATATATAGTTTTATATATTAATATACTTCATAATTATGTTACCCATGTTCATACCTAACAATTCAACAACTAGGATTTTAACAGTCTAAACATATCACATTTTCATTTTAGTTCAGTGTTACATATGGGGAAAGGTATCAAACATATTTGAATTAATTATAGGAAAAACATATATTAAAATCATAGGTCATTACAAGTCTCACACCCATCAGTTCTAGGTAATAGAAGAAAGATTCCATGAACTGATGTTACGTCACCACTAGTTAATATATCTCCATATAATGATGTGTATCCATCATATGATATTTTATAACAGATACCACCGAAAGCATAGGTGAAGATATCCACTATAGAATGAAAAATGACTTGTATGTATTCACTAAATGAGTATGTGATGGTCATTTATGGGGGTGATTCAGATAGTAATATTTATGCAATCAGAATTCAATAGAAGATGGAATGGAAAAAAGGAAATACAAGATGGGATGAGATCCTTGCATAAGAAATAAAGATTCGGCCTACTTGAGTTTCCACTTGGAAATAAGTCACTCAAGAACAAGTAGGTAATCATAATCAAAGGAGAAGATGGCATATTTCATCCATTCTAAAAATTTGGAATAATTGTGAATATATTTAGTCAAAATAATGGTATTGACAATAATGATTTTTTTCTCCTATGGTAAAAATATTTTATATAATATTTTTATTACATTATCAAATAGGCTCAACCTCGAGGTCAAAATATGGATATAAGGAATGCATTTTTTACATGGTGATCATGTATAGGTGATATACATTGTAATGATCCAACCCACTGGGGATTTCCTAGCCAACGACATGTTGAGCCGTCACAACCCCAATCCCACCTCTAATAGGATATGGGTTGATGATAAGCACCAAAAAACGAATAATATAAAATATAAGGACTTATACCTATTTACCTATATGAATGCACCCAAACATATCTATATAATAGTGGAGAGGAATAATATATTAAAGTTACATCTAGAGTAAACCATGGATGAAACAACCTCTACGGAATCCAATAGAGTATGAAAAATTAATCCAATGTTTAAATGGAAAAAATATAAACCAAACTAGAAATGAATTCCTAACCTTAAAAAACTAGAATAAAGGAATGCTAAGAGATCTGAGTTCTGGATCTCCATGTCTGACCACTGTACGTGGTCAATGCACCAAGGTATCACTATGCTCAACCAATGTCACCATAAAAATATCAATCATATGCATAAGACATGGCATGTTTAGGAAAATCCCATATGGGGGTGAGTATATACATACCCAGTAGGACCCCTTGAAAACCAAAAAGGGAGAAATAAAACGATACAAAAAGTTTCAACTCATCCCATATTAAGATATATTCTCATAAAGAAATCATAATGATGGATACATGGGATATGCATTATAAAATCCATCCCAAGATGATGAGTCTTCCTAAAAATTCAATGGTCCAACATGGATGCCTATCATCTCATATATTTTTCCAAGAGTCAAGTGGAGCACTTTCATCTCTTCATTGCTCCACATCCCAAGGGGGCACAATCTATAATATAGGACTCATGGCCTAGTACGATAAATGGGTTCTTATAAATAGATAGAGGACCCACAACCTAGTGTGATAGGTGGTACCAATAAGTGTACAGAGGATCTACACCCTAGAAAGATAGGGGGATTCACTCAGTAGATGGGTGAATAGAGGACACACACCCTAGTGTGATATGGGGTACCACTTAATGAATAGAGGACCCAAAACCTAGTACGATAGGGGGTTCCACATGGTAGTTAGAGGACCTGAACCTCTAGTCCTTCAAGGAGGTACCACTCAAGAAACACAGTAATCGTGGCAGAGTGTGTCAGAGGGTTCCACTCAGTAGATAAAGAATAATATGGAGGACCCACACCCTGGTGAGACAGGGGGTTTCCAACCCATGAATACATTAGATGATCCTGTCCGATCACTGCCATCATCAAGAATCACCTAAAGAACCTTCGTGCTCATAAATCCTCACATAATATCTAAATTCCACTATAAATGACACAATCATGTTCTACGTAGATAAATTCTCAGGATAGGCTACTCACATGCAAAAATCCAAGTCCTAAAGAAAGAGATACTATAGGAATAAGTTATATAGTTGAATACATGGAGTGTATGAGGTCCACACGACATGTGACCCTACCTCACTCCATGGATGTGTCCTCCTATAGAGAAAAATATTTTAATCCATGTTATCATACACAACATGTACATGCGATATATGGTGTTTCTTATACACCTAGGTCCTTCCCATTTACTCCTGGAAATGTTTGTATACTTCGGGCTGTTCCTATGTACCTGGTCATGCCTCGGTACTGGGTCATGCATGTGTACCTCTGGGAATCCCTACATACTCTCAGAGTACATTTAATTTCTTCTCACATGGGGTTTTTGGAATTTTTAGCTGAAACACAACTTGGATTCCTGGGGAGGTTTACACAACATGTGGGCTTATCCATAAAACATGCAATCCTTATCATTCAAAATAACCCTATATGCTATGACTAGGGGACTATATGGTCTGTGTTCTTTGATTACCCATGATGTAGTTAGGTTTTACATATAAACCCATGTTTCTTCATGTGTCATTACTTCACCACTTTCACTATTATTTCCACCTCAAAACACACTAGGGGGAGAGGATCTAGGTATATCCATTCTAGATCCATCATTAGTGGCCAGATTCGTACCACAAAAACCCTCACACATCTCCTTGAAACACTTCCATTCCCCTCCAATTTATGATATGGATCTGAAACCCATAGATCCCTCACCCAAAACATGAAACTCACCGTGATTTGTCTGAAAATTTCCAATATTTTCATCATTCATGAAACCTCAATGAATTACAGGGTTCGATCGTTCTTGAATCTATCCTGAAAATTTAGAACTATATCCCCATGGGTTGATGGTGGAGAAAGAAAAGAATGAAGGTGGAAAAGAACATAATAAAATTGAATCCATCATTAAACAAATGTTCTTGACCAATGATAAAAAATATGGGTGTCTAGGGTGATATAACATGAAACAAAGGAATATAATTGGATCAATATTACTAATAAAATTTGGGGGCTCATGAAAAGAAAAAATACCACAGATCAAAAGAAGATAATTATAAATACATGCTTAATATTTTAATCAAAGTGGAAAAACTAAAAATGAAAAGTCTTACATCAATTTAACATCGATCATTAGTAATGATTTGATTTTATAGCGATAAAGATGATCTGATGCATTTTCTGCCGTTCAATCCACCTTGATTTGATTTTTCATCATCCTCTAATCTGATCTTCCAATGCAGATCACCAGATCCTCTTCTCAAATCCTCCCAGGTTTATGTATATAACCATAGAAATTTGTTAGGAATGGATATTTATAGATGATTATATTTTAGATCATTTAAAATAAAATGAATAAATTTAATTATTTATTTTAATTAAATATACCCACCAATGACCGCATCAACTGGACATCCGATACCCACAAACATTATGTTACACCTAGGGTTAACCCCAAATTCTGGAATCAACTGTGATATCAGATTTCACATCTAAGGTCCTGAACGATGGGAAACCCGAAACTATGTTCACACATGATATAATATAATAAATATTTTTAATATATCAATTATGAGGCACTCAGAGGACCAGAATATCATATTGACTCAGCACATGGATATGAAAATATCCTTTAATATATTCAAAATAATTAAAAAGAAAAAATAGAGTCACTACATTCTCCCCTCCTTCAAGTATTTTCACCCTGAAATGCATAATATAAACAAAATGGTGGGGATATTGAGCTTGTATCTGGATATCTCACTCCTAGGATCTCTCATGCACATTCATGTGCTCCCATAATATACAAAACAAAGAAATATTCTATCCTCAGAGGATCATTTCATGTCGATCCTTGATCACCATTTGGTATTCCATAAGGGTGACTCCATCCTCAATGTATATATCTTCCTAGCTAATAATGTTTATAGGATCATGCATGTATCTCCTCAGTGACGACACATAAAAGATTTAATGAACTCATTCCAATTTTGGGGACAAATAATGATAGTAAAAAACCTCACAAACACTCTATAGAATCATGATTTCCCCAATGATCCTAGTGGAAAACATTACTCATTGGAAAAATCGCCACAATCCTCATCATGGGGAGAATCCCAAGAAAACATTGTCTCATTAATCAAACTCCATGGGACTAAAAAGTTAATATGTGTATTTTTTTCTGTCAACTCTATGCTATCCTCATGAAGTAACAGATCATATGAACCTTCATCATTGTCTCCAGCACCATATCTGTCACCATAAGAGATTTCTCACCAATCTTAGTCAAGCATAAGGGTGACCTAAAAGGTCTCTCATACAGAGCCTCAAAATTTTCTATGATGATAGTTGAGTGATATATGTTATTATTAGAAAATTCTACCAATGGAAAGTGATCCTCCTAGCTCTTACTGAATCCAGAACAAAGGCCCTCAATGTTGGAGTTGGTTCCCTAGAACCGACTTCTATGTAATTTATGATAACCCATGTTCATTTTTTTGAATATTAATAAAATAATTATCAAATCATTATTTTTCTTCTACATAACATATCATGTGATAATATCCTAATAGTAACAGTCGCACATAGAGGTCATAGCAGTTCCCCACTATGATGGGAACCCAAAAGTGATGAAATCGTATTATTAAATATATGTTCTATAGCTAGATGAAATAATTTAAGGGAAAAAAATGATTTAGGATATCAGGGGTGGATACTCATAGGGATTTTAGGAATCTTCTCATAGTATACGCCCTTGGTAATATCAAGTCTAGGATATTTTGAGAACCAGATCTACGAGAAGGAAATCCATATTTATATGTGTCATTTGATGTTTCTATCTGCAGATGCATGTATTGGTACTTAATCTTTAATATTGTTATTAATAAGTGTTATAAGTTTCATACTTTGATGTATTGATTAAAATTGTGATGATATATTTTCGTGGAAATATAGGATATATGGGATCATGAGTGATATTTAATTAATGAATAACGAGAGAAATGAATTTTCCCTACTGTTCATTAGAAAATTTTAATATCTTATGATCTTTTATGAAAATGATATAGCCTAAATAAATCTATGGCTATGGTTTTTTTATAGGAAAGTTCGATTCTCAGAAAGTCAAGGAACGAGACAAAGATCATATAGTTGATGGCACCAGCATGCAACCTGCTTTATTAGAGATATCACGACAAAGGGATTATATTACATTATAAGCATATATATGAGGTATTATGTAATTTTGGCATAAAATTATTTTTCTATAGGTTTCTTCACATGTTTCAAGATGCTAACCTTGGAATTTAGGTTGCTTCACTGACTTCCTCTAAGAAAGAGGTCTATAGGGTCACACAATACGTGTATCCAGAATCTTAGTTAAATAATATTTTTTTTATTTAACAAGTTTAATAAATATTATTCCCACACTTTGTTTAATAATTATTCATGTTTTCTTGATCGCATATATTCTATAACCAGTTATTCGAGAGAATATTATGTGAGCATAATATTTAATAAATATTTATTTGTTATTTAGTGAATATATATATTTATTTATTGGAGAATAATTAAATGAAATTTATTTATTTAGTAAATAATGATAATTAAAGGCCTGATAAATATTATAGAGGAATGAAAGACTGAGTATAATGGTCTGGTGAGAAATAATATATATATTGAATATTAATTGAATAAATAATTTTTAATTTTAATTCGTGAGTTTATCACATGTAAAGAAATAATAATAATAATATTATTATTATTATAGTTACGGGGTTCCATGGGGATTAAATAAATAATAAATGTCACTTGTGCAATTATTTATTTATAACACTAGTGGTATATAAACTATATTATATTATTTTTCATGAGAGGCAATTCATTTTTTGTGCATAATGAAATCTAGATAATTCTATCGAAGCCCTAGGGAGCCGCGTTCTCTAATAATACTACTAATAATAGAGAGTGATTTTCCACCTTCCTCTATAAAGTCTATATAGATTAATATGAATCCATTAGAAGTGATTCTTTGGGAGATCAAAAGTGAATGACGCAAGTGATAGGATCTACCATGCTAGCACCTTGATATTCCTACATTTACATTAAAATATTCGTGGACCCCATGTGGATCACCACTAAATGGAATATAATATTGATTCCTATAATGCAATGATAGTACAACATAGATCCATTTTTAGATCTATCAATGAAGAAAAAATTTCATGTAAGTTAATTCTTTAATTGATTAAATTAATTATAAATAATATGTGATTATCTCGTGCTTCAGTTTTGGAGTTTATCTATTGTATACATTCTATGATTAAATTACATTGATCACATTGTTTATCAGCATGTAAATCTTAGATTAATCCTGAATCATGAAAAAAAAGAAATTTGTGCATGACCTATCACACGCTTCCACTGCACTCAAAACCTTTAAGTGGTATCAAAGGGGGTCACATAATTATTTATAATTATTTAAATATATTAGATTTATTTACACATTTATTATTGGTTATATATTCTTGTTTAATAGTTATTTAATCTAAATTGAGATATCTATTTTGTTCCTCTTAATTTCTCTTAAATAGAATCAAATAGATAAATTTTATGAACAAAATAAATTTGAATATATCTTCCAGAGGTGCTGAGGAATCTGGCCAGATAACACAAGAGTAAACACCTTGTAACACAGAGGTACACACCATGTACTAGTGTTTTATACACAAATAATTACTTCATAATTAATTCGTGTCGTGTGCCTTTATTAGGTGTAGTGAATTTAATTATATACCACATATTGACCATGCCAGCCTGATGCACAGTTAGTCGGAGTGCATTCCATGTATCATTAGTACCCAATGTGTATTCCCTCAGTCATAAATAGGCAGTGTATTCTATTACATGGCCTACATGACTGGTGGCTATGTAACTCAGAGAGAACAAACCATGTAGCCCAAGTACACACCATGTACTCCAAAATTTTCCATGGCATGGTTACACGTTGGGTCCCGTAGCATGTACCATAAATAGTAGGTGGGAGTAATACTTGCTGTGTAAACATTTATATACACACCATTTATTTTTACCAAATTACATAGAATTAAAAATAATTTACTATACTGTGAAATCATTATCAACATGTACTTTTTTGTGGTCATTAAGTTGATATAACATGCCATGTGACAGGTTTATATATAAATATATATATATATATATACATGTTTTGTCAATTTATATGTAATGTTCGGATGTATATATCATATATAAGTTTTATGACAGTTATTACTCTATATGAATTGAAGAATCACATGCTACATAAAAAAAATGTAAACCATGTGATCATTAATTTTATAGTACACATCATGATATTATGTGATAAGTCATGTATACCATATGTCTTAAGAGTTAATGGTATATGAGTATAATAGATATTGGGTAGTTTAGATAGGTAATCACCTTGTTGACTCCATGGTACATTTTTGTACATATTTAATTTGAAATAAATTAATTTAATTTGTTCAAAATCACGATGGATAAGAATCTCAATAAAATTAACATTATAATTAATATAAATCAATTGATTAATTAAAGAAGAAAATTATTTTATTTGAGGGAAATTTATCTTAAATAAGAATTATCAGAATTGAATGTCAATTTTATTAAATGTGTAATTAATTACATGCACGTGGATGATCATGATCCTAGAATAGAACATTTTATGTGATTATTTTTATTTAATTTATCATTAAATTAAGTTATTATCATGCGTGTCAGATCACATATCATTATGTAAGGGCCCACGTTCCCATGGTTTCTTTTATGTAAGCCCTTTAACTATTTTTTTGGTTCCCCTCTATTTGAGTGTGAGTAAAAGAACATTTAATTTATAGAGATCCCAAGATAGTGGAGTAATTTCGAGTTTGGATCCAAAGAAAAACCAATAAAAGAGAGATACATAGGTGGATAGGTGGAAAACAACAACAAGAACTACAAACGGTTCAAGGTGTTTTCCCCAAGGCCGATGGTTAGTTTATCACCCATTAGATAATCTAACCATTAGTAAAATCTCATGATCATACCAATTTATTATTTTATTTCTATCAAGTTACATGGTTATTTCATTATGGATGTTTTTTTATGATCACATAAATTAATGAATTAATAAACTAGAAAAATAAAACTAAAATAAATTGGATTATGTTTAAATATTATATAAGACACAGTTAATCACTTATGTATATCCACTTAATATTAAATGGAATGTAATAAAGATAATATTTGGTAATTTACACATAAATATAAAATCCATCAATTATATATATAAAGTCGGTATAACCTTCCACAACATCTGTTAAAATCCAACCATAGTTCGAAGTGCTTGAACAACAAAAGTTGGGTAACTTTCAATTATTGCGGAATTCTAACTTGATGTTTTGGATTGAATTATCTTTGTTCATATAAAGGGTTGAATTAAAAATTATGAAATGTTGTATCTAAGAGAAAAATGTTGAGGAAATCCAATTTTAGGATTTTAGGATTTGGGATTCCACTCAATATATCAAAGATCTGGGAGTTAATGTTGTTGGAATTTGGAATGCATACCTAAATCCCTTAAAATTGTTTGGCCATCCAAATTTGGTGTGATGAGAAGGATAATTTTGATCCTTTACACTATAATGTATAATAAATAAGATATTCTAAAGACAATGGTGAGGGCTATTGGGTTTTGATAAAATAGTGGGTTATTAATAAATATAATATTTATTTATTTGTCAAAATTTTATCAGATAAAGTAATAAAAGTATTCTCATATTTTTTTAGAATAAATTATAAAATGAATTCACACATATCACTATGATACATACTTGATAATTATAACCTTCTAAATGGAAAAAACTTCCAAGAGTGAAAAAGTATCTTTATTGTTATCATATGCCATGAATGGAAATTGTATGTTCTGGAAGAACCTATTCCTAAAGCACTTGGTAATGAGGATACTGAGGAAGAGTTTACACCATATAAAAAATTTGAATGATGTGAAATATGTTCAATGATTCATGCTAACATCCATGAACAATAACATTTTTAAGAAACATGAGGACATGTATGCGTATAGCATGATGTTTCACCTTCATTATCTCTATCAAGATAAGGTGATAAGAGAGAGATATGAGATATCTAATGATCTATTTACAACTAATATTTGATATTCTGTGCCATCGGGGCCTCATGTTGTCATGACTATTGGATACATTGAACTCTTATACATCTTAGGGATTAATTTCTAGATGACTTTTACACATATCTCATACTTTCCTCACTACCCATGACCTTTCCAAGGTTTTATTTTTAATTATAACATGAGAAATAATGAGAAGATTCTTTCAGAACATCTTAATCCTATTCACTAAGTGGATAAGTACTTGGGACATGAAAAATCAATAGTTATTATAGTGAATACGAAAAGGAAGAGAAAGGAGAAGGGTCCCAAGACTCATAACAAGTCTAAACCTCATGATAACCATCCTTAAAAGAATAATAAGATCCAAATAATGTGAAATTAAAATGAGATAGTATTTTTTTCATGTAGGAAACAAGGATACTTGAAGTGGAACTACACCTAGAAGCAATGGGAAGATAAATGTGTGATCATTATAGAGTGTAATCATTCAATATGTACACATTGGGTATTAGATACAACTTTTTGTGCTCACATATATGTCCAAATGTAGGATCCGGGTAGATTCAAAAAGATTTACAGAGGAGAGGTGGATTTGAGAGATGTAAATAGTGTGAGGTTGGATAATCTAGCCATTGGTGACTACCAAATATCATTTACAATGGGAATGATACTGGTTTTTAGGTATTTTTATTATGTACCAAATGATACAAAGAACATATTTTTTATATCATTTCTAGATGTATATAGGTTTATTTTCATGTATGGATATGTTATTTGTTTCTTTTATAAAGAAAACCTATATTATGGTATGTCATATTTAAATAAATATCTTTATTTATTAAATTATGAAACCAATTATTGGAAATAGATAACGAATCGTGTTGAAACAAATCATATAATACCTAGCTATGGAATCAATATAGTAGTTATGTAAACAAGAAGCATTTGTAAAAGCTTTGTCAATATGGCTATTTAGACTATTTTGAGATAAAACCACTTAAAATATGTCATTATTTTTTATAATGGAAAATGACCAAACCACCATTCGGTGATTAGGGTGAAAGGGTCACAAAGATTTTAGGATTTCTATACACTGACGTGTGTGGGCCATTTCTAGTAGAGGATAGAGGTGGTTATTCTTAATTCAAAACCGTTACTGAAGACTTGAGAAGATATGGCTATATATACTTGATGATTTATAAGTCCACATACTTTGATAAATTCAAATAATTCAAGAATGAAGTAGAGAATCAATTTGGAAAGAAGATAAAGAATATTTGATGAGATCAAGGTAGTGAATATCTTAACCAAGAGTTATTTGAATTTTATGGTATTTTGGAATTTTATCTCAACTCACTCATCCATACACACTATAGTGGAATGGTTTTAATGAAAGGAGGAACCATACATTGTTAGACATGGTAATGTTAAGGAATAGTCATGCATATCTTCTAATTTCCTTTTGGGGATTTGTATTACAAATTGTGACATATACACTATACTGAGTGCCAACTAAAGTAAAAAAATGTAATTACCTTTAAGATATGGAGGCGGAAGAAAACTATTTTGTCACATACATGTGTATGGGGCTATGAGGTGTTTTTAAGACCTTATTAGTATATAATCAAGAACCTTGGGGAACAAAGTGTATATTTATAGGGTATCCTAAAGAAACAAATGGATACTACCTATAAACCCCCTCAAATAAGAAAGTTACTGTGTCCAAACAATCCATCCTTCTTGAGAGGGTGAAAATCCTCCAAAAGGATAGTGGGAGCAAGATTGACTTTGATGAAGTTTATACTCATGATACAAAAGAGTTTGTACAAGAACAGATTCCAAAAGTCCCAAAGGAAGAAGTAGTTTCTGAAACACAATTACTATATAGGAGCATTAGAGAGGAAAGATAACTAGGGAGATATGGTTTTATATTCACTGAATATGGTGACTCATTATTAGTTGAAAATGATGATCCTATCTTGTATAAAGTGGTAGTAAAGATCTCATAACTTACAAGATAGAAATAATCCATGAATTCTAAAATGGATTCCATCTATCAGAACAATGTTTTGGTTCTAGTCAATGTTTCAGTAGATGTAAATCCCATATGGTGAAAATGGCTATTCAAGAGAAAAATTTACATGTAAATTAGGGTAAATAAGTATAAAGAAAGGCTTGTGTCTAAAGGTTTTAAACAATTTTAAGGAATTTAGTATAACGAATCATTTTTACTAGATTCCATGTATAATTCCACCATGATAATACTTTCTATAGGATCTTACCATGACTATGAGATTTGTAAAATGTAATTCCAAACAACTTTTCTTTATGGGAACCTTCATGAATATGTCTACCTGACACAACTAGAAGGATTTTTGACTCCAGGTGATGCCAAAGAGATTTGAAATTTGTAGATATCCATTTATAGATTGAATCAAACATCTAGGCCATGAAACATTTGATTAGACGAAGCCATAAAAGAATTTGGTTTTATTAATAATGAATATGATCCATGTGTATAAAATAGATTTAGTTGGAATGCATTCGTTATCCTAGTTGTATATATTGATGACATATTACTTAGTGGAATTGACATACAAGTATTATAGTTTATTAAGGGATGGCTTAAAATTTTTTTCTATATGAAGGAATTAGTTGAAACATCCTATATTATAGGGATAAATATCATTCATGATAAATTCAAGAGGCTACATAGACTAATTCAATGAACATATATTACCTATAAACTAAAGAGATTTAGTATGGAATAATATATGAGGGGATTTTTTTTAGTGTCAGATGGTATACATATTTCTAAATAAATGTTCC
Source organism: Viscum album (assembly GCA_963277665.1). NCBI lineage: Eukaryota > Viridiplantae > Streptophyta > Magnoliopsida > Santalales > Viscaceae > Viscum > Viscum album. The sequence goes on from OY728152.1 coordinate 846,509,049, forward strand.
CTCAATCATAATAGGAGAAAGAGAGAATGAGTAAGATCTCATACACTTCAACAATTGGATAAATCGTGTATTATATGTTATATACTAAACTTAATGTTTCCTATTAATTGATAATGATTGGTAGGTATCAAGAATATTGAGGAGAAAAACCTTGGCATGATTTTAAGGAAATCCTCAAGTATATAAGAAAAACTAAGGATTTATCCTGGTGTATGGAGGAGATTAGGAGACGGTTATAAAAGGTTATGTTGATGCTATTTTTTAAATAGAAAATAATGATATGAAGTCTCTTTTAGGATATTTGTTTTCCTCAATAGAGGATATTTGAGTTGGAAGAGTTCAAAGTATCCAGTTTTCACTGATTATATAGTGGAGTCCAAGTATATAACAGATTTTGATGTATCCAAGGAAGATGTTTGGATACAAAACCTTGTCTAGTAGTATGATGTGATTAATAGTATAGAAGACCCTATAAAATTGTATTTTTATAATACTATAGTGGTGTCTTTGAAAAAAGATCCAAGGTCACACCAATAGAAAAAGAACATACTTCAGAAGCATCACCTCTTGAGGGATTTTTATTGAATGTTTGATGGTTTAGTAAGTATAGTTACCATAGAAAAAAACATGTAATAACCCTTAAATAAAGTCCTATCTCAATAGAATCATGAGTATCATGTGAGAGAAAGAGGACTAAAGGTTCATATCATTTGGATCTAGTTAAATTGGGAGTCTGTTGGAGTTCGTGCACTAAAATCAACTTATGTGTACTTTATGATAACTTGTATTTGTTTTTTTAATATTAATAAAACTATTTTCACATCACGATTGTTTTTATTTGTATCAAAGTATGTGATAATCTCCTAAGAGTAGCTTCCACATTAAAAGGTCACAGTAGTTCCCTGCTATGATGAGATCCCAGAAGTACCACGAAAATATTCTTAAATATATATTATATATCTAGATGAAATAATTTTAGGGACATAAATGATCTATAATGATAGGGGTGGAGACTCATAGGACTTTTAGACACCTTCTCATAGTGTACGCCCTTAGTAATATCCAGTGTAGGACATTATAAGAATGAGAACCACCGGTAGGATATCCACATTTATATGTGTCATTGGATATTCCTATATGAGGATGTGTGTATTGGACCATAGAATCTAGTATTATTATTAATTGGTGTTATAAATTACTTTTATGTATTTATTAAAACCATGACAACATATATTAGCAGCGAGGTAGTATATGTTGGGTGCGTTCTGAGAAATTTTTCATTAATGAATAATGAGATAATGGATTTTTAATTTATTTTCATTAATGGAAGTTGATAACTCATGAACATTGATTGAAATGGTACAACCTAAACAAATCCATAACCATGGTGTTCTATAGCCATTCTTGATTTCTAAAAAGTCAAAGGAAGATACATCAGGCACATAGGTTGATAGAACCAGCATGCAACCTGATTGATTTTAGATATCATGATAAATGGATTATATTACACTATAATCATCCATATGAGGTATTATTTCATTTTGACATTAACATATTTCCATATGGTTTACTTGGAATATTTTTAGATTATAATATTGGACTTTAGGCTACTTCACCTAATGCCATAGAGAAAGACTCCCAGAGGGTCACACACTAAGTGTATCCATAATATCTGTTAAATAATAAATTATTATTTATTATTTAAAAATTTAAATAAATATTATTCATGGTTGTGGTTTAATAATTATTCATGTTATATTGATCGTAAATACTTTGTCACTAGTTATTTAAGAGAATATTATGTGGGTGGAATAGTTAATAAATATTTATTTTTTTAGTGAATATAATATTTATTTATTTATTAGATAATAATAAAGTGGTATTTATTTATTAAATAAATATTCACTATTCAAGGCTTGATAAATATTATGGAGGAATGGCATATAGTGTTTAATGAAACAATTATAAATAATATATATATTGAATATTATTTGAATAAATAATATTTAATTTTAATTCATGAGTTTATCACATGTCAAGAAATAATAATAATAATATTATTATAGATGTGGGATCTAGTGAGGAATAAATAAATAATAAATGGCACTGGTGTAATTATTTATTTCTAACCCTAGTTGTATATAAACCCAATTATATTATTTTTCATGAGATGCAATTCATTTTTTTTCACAGTTAAATCTGGAGAATCCCCTTGAAGCCCGAGAGAGCTACCTTCTCCATGAATGATCCCAATAACAGAGTGAGATATTCCACCACCTTCGACTCTCAAGTCTATATGTATCAAGGATAACCCTTTATAAATGATTGTCGGGGAAAACAAAGGTGAATGACACAAGTGATAAGATTTACCAGGATAGCACCTGAAGATTCATATGTCGATGTTTGGAAATTTTTGGACCACATATGGATCACCACTAAATGGAATTTAATCTTGATTCCTACAACACAATAATGTTACAACATAAATTCATTTTCATATCCATCCAAAAGGAAATAATTTCACATAAAGATATTTTTTGTTTCTTAAATTAATTATAAATAAAAAGTGATGATACCATGCTTCAGTTACAATGTTTATCCATTGTCAATATTCATTGATTCAATTCCATTGTCCATGGATTTTATCATCTAGTAAATATCATATTAATCACCGATCAATAAAAAAATAAAATTTGGGTATGGCCCATCACATGCTTCCACTGTGCCTAGAACCTTCACATAGCATATCCTTTTACACCTAGATAATCTGCTCAATCTTCCCATCCTTATGGGGGTGAAACACTATACCTATCCTGAATTGGGTCCCGAAGGGCTCTTTAATGCCTCTCCACAACCGTGACATATACTGTGCATCATAGTTGGATATAATCATTGTGATTACCCGAAGGGGTCTCATGATCTCCCACACATAAAACTATCCTAAAATCTCCACCAAACTTTGTTCCTTGATAGTAAGGAAGTGCACCAACTTGGTAAGTCGATCAACTATAACCCATATGGCATCATAGGATCTCACTATTCATGGAAGAACTATCAAAAAGTCCATGGATATTACATTCCATTTCCATACTTGGATATCAAGAGCCCATTCCAAACCATCCAAAACCTAGTGCTCAACCTTCACATATTGACATGTGTGACACTGAGAGAATAACTCAAAAGCATTCTTCCTGATTAAATCCCACTGAAACTGTCACTAAAGGTCTACATACTTTTTTTCCACACTGGGATGTACAACCAAGGGGGATGTTTAAATCTATGTCGTCACCTACTCACAAAATGTGACTAGAATAACCCTCCATCCCTAGAAAATAATGACAAGATACCCTCCATTAGAAAATCCATATGGTGTATCTCTTGAGGATATCAGTTCCCAAAGAACCTCACAGTGGATGTATCCCAACCGATCCTCCCTCACATATTGATGAAGAGGAGTAGTAACCACCATCAACTAAGGAAAAAAACACCCATATCCCCCTCTAGAGTCACCTGTAAAGAATCCAAATACTAAGATGCCTCCTCCCCTAAGCAAGAAAAATAAATCTAACTAAGGGAATATGACACCCAATTTACCTTACATGGAGTATAGACCAACTAAAATTCATGTTATAGAAGAAATTATAACCAATGCCTCTATCTCAGGTTAATATCACTTTGAGGGAATATGTAAATGAGACTCTAGTGGTCTTTGTACACATAAAATCACTCTCCAAGAAGATAATACTTCTACATGTTCAGAGCGACGACTAACACTGCAAACTCAAGTTTATGAGTCATTTTTAGTTCTAATCATGGGGTCTCAACTACCTCAACCCATATTCTATCACTTCCCACCACTGCATCAACATGAACCTGATCAATGTTCTAAAAGAATGTTAAAACACTATGTAATCTACACCCTCCTGTAGTTGTCTCAACACAGGAGCACTGGTCAACCTCAACCTCAACTACTTGAGGGATCTCTATAATGGCTCAGTCGAGATAAATATATACATGTTCTATGTTAGAGTGGTCCAAGGGGATTCTATTATAGAAAATTCTGGCATGAACCTCCTATAGTACCACTCCAATCCAAGAGAACACTACACCCATGACAAAATCTTGGGTGGATCCCAATCATAAAATTCATCAATATTTGCTGGGTATATAGATAAAAATTTCTGATAAATTACATTCCCTAAAAAGGTAACCTCACAGATCTAGAACTATCACTTCAAGAGTTTAATATAAAACATGTACTCCTAGAGTAAGTCTAGGACCAATATCGAATGCATTAGAAGATCCTCCTCTAAAGATGTTTGAATGGGTATGTCATCAATAAAGAAAACTTATAATTGGTTATAGTATGGATAAAAGATCTAGTTCATCAGATCCATAAACACTTCTAGGGAATTTTTAACATCGAATGGAATCACTAGGAACACATAGTGTCCTTAGCGACATCTGAATTATGTCTTTTGAATATCAGCCTCGTAAAACCTCAACTGGTGGTATCCAAACCTAAGATTGTACTTTGAGAACCAAATCATGCCTCACAAATATTCAAGGATGTTTAAAATACTCAATAGGGTGTACTTTTTCTTTATTGTTACCTATTTTAGGTGACAATAATCAATGAAAATCCTCAAGACCCCATTCACATTTTTTATAAAAAAACTAAATATGCCTAAGGGGATAAAATAGGTATAATTAAACCCTTATCTTGAGGGACTTCTAACCACAACCTTAGAAACTGAAACATGATAGGTGAAATTTTATATGTTATAGAAGATATCATTATGGTCCCAGGATGAAATTCCATGAAAAAGTCTAACCCATGCCTCATAGGTAGTCCCAGATTTTCCTCAAGGAAGACATCCATAAAGTAATACAACACTAATGGAATCTGGATTCATAAAGAGCCCATTTTTTCAAGGGATAATCTCACCAACTATTGGGTGGTGGGTTGAAAATTTCTTCTTGTAAGACCCAATTTCTCAACTATGTGATCTCCCTCACATACAAAGGAGAATCTGATCCCTTCAAACCAAAAGAATCTAACTCACTTAAGATGATAGTATATCTAGTCCCGAACTGTTTATTACCATTCTATACCCAATATGACATCATAAGGTTTCATCGTGATGACCAAGAGGTCCCATGTGAAACTATATCTATAGAGTGATGGATCTCACTAACGATAGATATGTAATTTTGATGAATCACTCCCAGTAGGAATATCTAGACATAGCTACTTGGGTAATGTATCAAATGGAATTTATATCTCTCTTACTAGGTATAAAACGATGAAGTAATGACTAAAACCTATATCTATCAATTCTGGATCAAGAGTATAATAATGATAGATCATACCTTTGATCATCTCATGTGCAGCCTGGTGATAGCCCCCCATAGCTAATAATTTCCCACATCCCCGACTGCCATCTCTTTAAGAATTGCATGGGCCACCTAGTGGTGGTAGTGGGTGTAGCTTATAACATCAACGCCAAAAATATATGTTACCTACATATATACACCTTCTCCTATGCTAGCACTACCACTCCGGGGTCCACCAAAGCCACACTTTAGAGAACCCTGATCATGATGCTACCTCCGCAATGGTTGTCCATCCACCACCTGTCTTCCTTCCTTATCATTTTAGGTTATGAAATGACATTAAATATAACCTCACACATCACATTCATAGAACCAACACTCTCCAGGACTTTAGGAACCTTTGTGGGAACACTTAACTTCATGTCCGCATGACTGAGTTCATCCATGAGGAGGTATTCTATGCTGGGTTCCTATCGACCGGCCCCTGTTAGCTACTACAAATGAATTATCCCCATAACACCCAATTGAATCCCCAGCTATATGAATTTAGTCATATAGGAATGTTTTTATCACCATTTCGTAATCTATCACTCTAACATAAATGAGAATGCACACTGAAACTACACTATTACTGATTTCTCTGTGGAGACCCTGTTCAAAATTCTACACTTGAAAGTATATATCCCACACCATGTTGAGAGAGTTCCAATAGGGTCAGTGGACCTTGAGACATAATGAAAAAACACTGTACCACCCATCTGTAGTTCAAGAAGCTCTTGGATCCAAAATGAGCACAAGAACAAGGGAAAATAATCCCCATAAAACTTCTTATGGAAGTGAGACCATGAGGCTATCATCTCTTTATATGTTTGATGACAAGACTGTAATACTTCTCTACTTCTCCTTGGAAAATAATGGCTACCAGCATAACCATCTGACTAGTTAGGGTCCACATGAGCCAAAAAACATGGATCACCGAATAAAGCCAATCCTCCACTGCCCAAGGATATGGATTACCATGGATCCTCAGTGTTTTCTAACACTAGAAATCGTGGAGTGTGATATGAATACACAGATCATTAGCCTTCCCTTATGGTACAATACTCCACACTATAGGTGGGGTCACTACTACTTTCCTTCCTGGATGAAACACCTTTGAGATTAACCCTAAATTGAGTCCACATCACTCATTAGATCATCATTACAATCTTGAATAGATAACCTCGATGGATTTCTTTGCGGAGGCATCCTATAATTGAACAAGACATACCATAATTAGATTCCTACACAGAAACACACACACACACACACATATATATGAGGAGATAAATTAAGAAGGGAGATCAAATGACTCATTCATATATGAGGAATACACCACTATTACCTACAACAAATGTATCACTATCCAAAGTTGACAAGTAGGTAGTCAGAGTCAAGGTGAATGTATACATCAACTGCTACACCAATATTGGGTTCCCTATTCCAAAATCCACAGTTGAGACTCTTCAACACTGTTTCACTGATTCCTAACCAATTCCTAATAAAGGGATAACTCTAAAAACTGTCCTAAGGAAGTAGCTGCTATAATACCACTGGGTAATTCCCCAAACCATCAGGGCCTACTTGGCAGGCACAAATCCAAATTGTCACAACCAAAATCCCACATCTAATGGGACAAGGGATGGTGATAGGTACCTAAAAGGAATAATATAAATTGGCAGGCCTTATCTTAATGTACCTGTATGCATGAACCCAACCATCTCCATGAAAAAATGTATAGGAATAATAAATTATAGTAACATCTAGAGTAAAATATGCATAAAATAACCTTTAGGGAATACAACAAAGTTTAATAAAGTATGCCAAAGTGTAAATGAGAAAAATACATTCCCAACTATAAATAAAGTTCCAACCTGAAAATAACTAGAATAAAGTAAAACTAAGAGATCCTAGATTATGATCTTCATGTTTGACCACCATACACAGTCAATGCACCTAGGTATCACTATGCTCTACTGATTTCACTGCTTAATATTCCATCGTTTGAATAAGTCGTTACATGTTCGTTAGAAGACCATATAGGGTTCAGTATATACATACCCAGTAGGAAACCCTAAAAACCAAAAATCAAGGAGTAGAAACATACATTAAATGTCGGCTTAAACTATAACAAGATAAACACTCCTAAAAAAACAGAGATATAATAGATAGGGGATATCCATATCACTACCCATTCTAGGATGATGAGTCTACCTATAGCTTCAAACATCCAAAATCAATTCCCAATATCTCATGTATATATCCAAGAGTCATGTGGAGGACACACACCTCTGCACTGTTACAAAACCTAAGGGGGAATGATCTCTAATAGAGGATTTTATCCATAGTATGATATGGGGGTTCCACTCAATAGAAATAGTACCTACACCCTGGTGAGATAGGGGGTACCACTAAATGTATAGAAAACCTATACCATAGAATGATTGGGGGGTTCCAATTAGAATATGGATGAATAGAGAACTTGAACAGTGATGTGATAGGGGGTTCCACTCAGTGAATAGAGTACACACACCCTAGTACGATAGGGGGTTCCACATGGTAGGTAGAGAAACCATACCCTGGTCCTTAAAGGGGGTTCCAATTTGGAATCAAAGGACATGTGAGATAGTGTTTTAGGAGGGTAAAACTCAGTAGATAGATAAGAATATGATGGACCCATGCCCTAATTCAATAGGGGTTTACCAACCCTATAATCTCTCAGATGATCCTACTGGACCATTGAATCATGCTTGGGACTACTTGTATCTTATATAAAAAGAAACTGAAAAACCACCATCATCATCTACATGGAAAATTACATCGGAGAAACGCTACTCTCGAGCCAAAATACGATCCCTAAAGAATGAGATATTGAGGGAATAAGTTCTTGAGGGGAGTACATGGTGTGTATAGGGTCCATAGGACATGTGGCCCCACATAATTTTCTAGATATTCCCTCCTATAGACATTTATTGGAATCCATTTCATCCTACATGGTGTATAAAGGTAGTACTTGGTGTGTTTAAGCCACATGGGGTTAACCTATGTGATCCTATCTGTGACCATGTACTTGGGTTGTTCCTATGTACCTAGCTGTGACCTAATATCAGGACATACCCATGTACCTCTAGGTTTTCCCATGTATTCCTGAAGTACATGTTGTGTTCTCCCATATGGGGGTACTAGGTGTGTGAATGTATCACACATCCTGGATGCCTGGGGAGGGTCACATGGAATGTGGGACAAGTCAAATGACAAGTCATCCTTATATTCCCAGAAATCCCTATCCAACAGAGTTGGGGGACTGTGTGATGTTTTTTATAGATTATAAGTCATGTAGTTGGGTTTTATATAGAAACATAACACATCATTGATGCATCATTGTTGCCACCAGTACCACCTCAAAATACAATGGGGATTATAGTTCTAGGGTTGTCCGTGCCTGATCAGCTATCAATGGCTAGATTCCAGCTGCCCAAACCCCCAGACACGTCATTTCAATGTTTTTGTGCCACTCTTGTTTCCTCTTAGGATATTAAATCCTTGAAGGAATCACCCATAAAATATAAATCAACCCGATACATTCACAAATAACAAATCTATATAACATTTGTGAAACCACCATGAATAGAGAGGTTCAATTATGATTAAATCTACCCTGATAATGTCAAACCATAACCCCATGGGTCAATGATAATGAATGAAAATAATAAATGGGAAAAAACATAAGAAATGTGATTCTATAATTGTCTAATAATTATTAACCATCAATTAAAATGGAATTGTATCATGGGTGATAACACATGCATCAAGGGAATATAATTGGATCAATATAACCAATAAAATTATGGGGCTCATGCGAAAAAAATATCATAGATCAAAAGAAGATAATTATAAATCCATGGCCAATATTTTAATAAAAGGGATGTAAAACTAAAATGATAAGTCCTACCACAATTTAGGTTCAATAATTGGTGAATATTGCATTATTTAGTGATGAAGATAATCCACTACATTTATTGCCTCCCGATCCACCTCAATCCAATTGTTCATCACCATATGATCTGATCTGAAAATGAAGAATTCCTAATCCTACTTTCAAATCCTCCAAGGGTTATGTGGATAACTATAAAATTATTTATAAATAGGCATTATTATAGGATTATATTTTATGTCATTTGAAATAAAATAAATAAATTTAATTATTTACATTAATTAAACGCACCCAACGATGACTACCTCAACTGGACAACCGACAGTAACCAACCTTAGGTCACTCCTAGGATAAAACACATATTTCAGAATAAATAGTGGAATCAAGTTTCACATCAATGGTCTTGAATAATGGGAATACCAAAATGAAGAACACATGTGATATAATATAATTAATATTTTTAATATATCAATTCTGATTCTCTTCAAGGCCCATAATCTCACATTGACTCAGTACTTGGCTGTAAAAATATTCTTTAATATATTCCAATGAATTACAAGGAAAAAATAGAGTCACTAACTTTATGGTTTTTAGATAAAAGGTAAAGAAATAATGGTATATAAACATAAGAGAAGTTTATATGGTTTGAAATATGTAATAAGGAAATGGTACAAGAAATTTGACTCAATTATGGATAAAAATTCGTCTAAAATAATGAATTTTGATCATTTTGTCTTTTTTAAAATGTTTTTTAATGGTGATTTCATTATTCTATTAGTTAATGTTGATGATATGATGATCATTGGAAATGATATCACTAGGATTTTTGGGTTAAACAAGAATTTGAAGAGAAATTTTGAAATAAAGGGCTTAAGAGAGGTTACATTGATCTTTGGCATGAAGATTACTCATGACAGATGGAATCAAAATATTTTTCTATCATAAGAAATTTAAATTTAAACTAATCTTAAAATATGAAACATGATTATTGTGAAACTAGTTAATACTTCACATGCAGGTAATTTCAGGCTTACAATAAGTTAGAGTCCATCTACCGAGGAGGTGAAATAAAAAATAGAAAAACTTCTTTATCATTTATCAGTTAGCTGTCTCATGTATGATATGATGTGAACTAGAATAAATATTTCTGATGTTATTGTCACTGTGTGAATATTCTTATCAATTTTGAAAAATTGACTTTGTACAATATTTAAATATATATCGTGGCATCTCTAAGGTACATCCATTATTTTTTTTTATGTTTTGGAAGTGACAAACATATTTTAGAAAGATATATACATTTTGATTTTATAGATACATAGAAATAAGGAAATACATATCTGGATACATAATTTTATTTACATGGGGAGTAGTATTATGATAATAAAAATGTAATAATTGTGTATGATTGTCTACCATAGAAGTATCATATATCACAATCATTGAAGGTTTCATGGTGATACTGTAGATGAATATTGTTTTACTAGATCTAGGATAAACTATGTATAATTATATTCTCAATTATGATAGTAAGAATGTTATACATCTTTATAGGAACCCAAAATTTCATTTATTGTCCAAACAAAACAAAATTATATATCATTTGAACCACAATGTGTGGGATTTTTTATAAAAATTGAGAAAATCCACCCCAATGATAATGTGGTAGAAATGATAGAAATGGTGCTATAAAAAAGAAGCTAAAAGCCTTTAATGTGACTTAAGGTCCAGTTTCTTCCTATATTTTTTCATAAGCAGGATATTTGTGGGTCCACACCTTATTAGGGAAGTCATTTAAGTAGGAGTATTCCATTGGTAGTTGATTTATTCTGAAGGTAACCAAAATAGGAGGAAGTCCATATTCGATGATAAACTTGGAGACAATAGTTGACAGCTGTGGAATATTTCATCACATAGATTAACCACCAAAACTAGCTCAATGACTATTGTGATATTATAATCTATAAATTTCAGATCCTTATATTTTAATATGTAACCAATAATTCCTATAATTTTTACCCATAGATATAAATAAGATTTCACCCATTTATACTATGGGAATAGTCAAATATCCGAACCATGTAAATCTCTCGGGTTATTTCATTTTCTTTCTGTGTGTGTGTGTGTGTTTCCTCACATAGGAGTTTTACCACCTCAAAACCCCTCACCCTAATATGAAACATATCTTAAAAACACAATCCTAGTGGTGGATTCTTATCATGAATATCTAGTGATGCTAGACCATGATTAGTCATAAGTGGCTATGGTAAGAGTCGTTGCATGGGTGGGGGAAGGTTTATTAATTAGGAAACCAATTTTATATAGTTTAGATGAACAAATAACCAAAATAATTGAACTAATAATTATTTAATATTTTAATAACAAAATTTAAGACATGGAAATTAATATTTTAAATTAAAATTAAACCATAATGACTATAATTCAGAAATGGGATTACCAAGGTGATTCTAGATCCTGCCTTTGAGGGATAATAATCACCTTCTTCTTGAATCATCTTGATTTCCTCACCTTGATTCACATGAAAATTATGGTTTAAGGGTGAAATAACAATTTATAAAAACACAATACTGTTACAATCCTCATACATGTTATCAAATTAAAATAGTGTTAAATAAAAACATGATTTTATTATCATTATCTTTCTAATGGGATATTGATTCAAGGTATTGGTAGTTATCCTAATTTTTCACTAAAATTAAATAATTAAAATGTTTATTTTAATTAATTAATTTGATAACATAAATTCATTTAAATACAAAATACTCATAATTATTAATAATTTTTTATCTAAAGGTAAAAACCACATCACGATCTTGATGAGACTCTAAAAAAATTCACCTAAGGTCATTTACTATGTTAAAATGACCATTTACTCCTTAGGTGTGAAATAACCCAAATTCATTTAGAAGTTTTCAAAATCATAGACTAATAAATTTTCAATCTTTTTAACCACATAATCCCAGGTGACCTATGAATAAAAAATATCTACGAAATATTTTAACTCAGCCCATTTTTACTATAAAAACATTATTTTTTCTTCATGTTCTATTTTTTTATAATTTATAAAAACATTTCTTATAAAAATTAATGAATATAACTAAAATATGTAAGAATTATTTTGAATATAGATTTCATAATAATGATATGATCTAGTACATGAGGAAAAAATAAACCAAGAACATGTTACAAAAAAGAAAACAAAAACAAAATGATAATGAACACACATGGGATTTACGTGGTTTGAGAATTCCCCACAACATTAGAGTGAAAAAAATGTTTCAACATTTTTATAATCACAATTAAAAGGGAAATAATAATATAGAAAAATCATCTTGTATTAGATTTAATAATTCAAAAATGTATCATTATAGTGTAACAGATTAGTTCAGTACAGAAATAAATAGATTCATCTATGGTGTCATAGTACACTATTTTAGTTCATCTGGATAACTCTTATATAATAATAAAACATTATAAAAAGAATTAAAATTTATTTGAGGGACCTTTAGATGAAGGTTCCGGGTGCAACAGAAGCTTGTGGGTGGATGTGGCCACTTGGATTTTTGTCATTGGAAATGATCAATCCGGGATCAATACGACGATAAATGCCAAACTCCACGTATCGATTCACAGAAATAGACAAAGAAGAAGAAAATTATTGAACAACAATTGAGGATCGTCGAATGTTGATTATAATTAATTTAATTAATTGAGGAGAAGTAACTTTTATGACGTTCTTTCTTCATTGATATTTCTGATCACGTTCTGATGTGATTCGTGGTTGTGTCGCAGAAGCCAAGTGCAGACTTCCTCTAGCGGTGATCCACACCTGCACCACATATCTATGGATGTCTCCAAAGGAGTATTTGGGTGCTATATTGGAGAAAAAATTTCTTGTGTTGTCCTCCTTAGATCATGTTGATCCAATGGAGGAGGATCTCTCTCGGTCTTGAGAGAATTCCTGAAGGAAGAAATTCATTTGGCCTTGAAAGAATTCTCCAGAATTGTTGTGCACAACAATTAATGAAAAGTGTTGGGGTTGTGAGGATATTTATAATCGGGTTTGAGGTTATAGAGTTTTGACAATAAATAAACACGTTATGCAATTTATTTATTTCATTAACTCTTATTGAAAACCTCCCATGTTGAATCATTAATTCCATGACATGCACCCACGCTTATTATAATAAATATTGTTTAATAAATCAATATTATTTCCTCAAAATCCCTACTGGAAAAACTACACGGAGTGTAATCATTAATACACGATATGTACTTGTTTTTCTTAAAACTACATGGCGTGTAATCATTAATACATGTCATGTACTTGTTTTTTATTTCCTTTCCAAAATAAAAACTACACGGCCTGTAATCATTAATATACGACATGTATATCTTTTATTCATTTTATTCTTCCTCCATCATTAAAACAATTTAGGCTTCCTTGAATAATTATTAAACCACATATGGTAATAATATTTATTCTACTTGAGATACTTGGATACACTTAGTGTGTAACCATATAGGCCTATTTCTCGTTGGCATTAGGAGGGCTTGCCTAAAGTCCAAGATTGCTGTCTAGCAACGGGTCAAGGAACCAAAGAGAAAGAAGTTGATGCCACATTGACGTGTCACCTCATACGAACTCTTACCATGTAATTTAATATATTTTTCTCAATATATCGTCAAGAAGGTTTCATGGTAGTGTCATAAAACTATATGCTTGATCTTTCATTCATTGACATCCAGAAATAAACTCATTGTAACACCATAGACATGGAATTTGGGAAACAGTTATATTTAAATCAAAGGGACCGAGATATCTACTTCCATAAATATATAAGGGAAAAATTCTTCCTAGACTTATATATTCACAACATGTCATTCGTGATGCACCCAACTTACCCTAATTTCCTCTAACTATCTTCGTGAAAGTTTTCCTCAAGAAATATAAGTGCGCGAGTCATGACATGAGTTAATGATAATCTTCCAGTCTAAGGACCATTACACAAGCTTGTAGATAGCAATGTATGATGACACCCAGACATGCGGAATTACTACTGGCGGGTTTGTTCTCATAATCTCTCATATTGCAGATTACCATGTTTGAACTCCATGAGGTAGAGTCTCATCTTCTTACAAGTACTTGCACATGACGGTATGTATACTATGTATCCTATCATAGTATTTCATCCAATCGTAGAACTTTATTTAAGAATATTGTTATAACATTTCATTGTTCTCATCATAGCGGGGATCTGCCATGACCTTATTAATGCAACAAATATTACAGGAAATTATTATATTATAGTCATGCAGAACAATTAACAATATATAATAAGTGTAAATTCATGTAATCAAAGTATAAACAGTTGGTTCTTAGGACACCAACTATAACAAACTCCCACTTGGACTATATCCAACTGCCTACGATTTTTAGTCCTCTAGAGCTCACATGATGATCATGTTTCTGATGAGTCAAGGATTTTGTCAAGGGGTATGCCATGTTGTCTTCTGTGGAAATATTACTCACTGAAACTTCACCTCTCTAAGGAAAATCCCTTAAGAGATGATACTTCCAAAGTATGTTCTTTTTCTGTTGATGTGACCTTGGCTATTTTTAATGTGCCACTACTGCAGTATTATCACAATAAATTGGGATACGATCTTTACCACTAGGTAATACATCTAGCTCTTGGATGAAGATTTGCATCCATACTGCTTCCTTAGCTGCCTTAGAAGCTGTGATATACTCGGACTCTACTGTAGAATCTGCAAGAACACCTTACTTTGAGCTCTTCCAGCTCACTGCACCTCCATTAAAACTGGAGATGTATCCCTTCTGTGACTTCATGTCATCTTGATCAGTCTGGAAACTAGCATCTACATGTCCTTTGATGACTAGTTCCTCATCTCCTCCATAAAACAGTAAAATATCCTTAGTACACCTCTGATACTTATAGATAGTCTTAACTACCATCCAATGGCGGTCTCCTAGATCAGCTTGATATCTGCCTACTGCACTTAATGCATGAGAAACATCTAGCCTTGTACAAAGCATAATATACATGACTGAACCAATCACAGATGTGTAAGGGATCCTTTCCATTTTCTTTATTTCCTCATGTGTCTGAGGACACATTTTCTTGGAAAGATGAATTCCATGTGACACTGGGATCAATCCCCTCTTGGACTATTCCATACAGAATCTCTTTAGTGTCCTGTCAATGTATGTACATTGACTCAGGCCCAACATTCTCTTGGATCTATCACGATGGATCTTGATCCCAATAATAAATGCTTCCTCACTCAAGTATTTCATACAGAAGCACTTATCCAAACATGCCTTAACTTACTATAAGACAAGTAATTAGTTTACAATTAGTAATATGTCATCAACATATACTATTAGGAAAATGACTGTGTAAAGACCCATAAATTTCAAGGAAATTTGTTTCATAATTTATTTGGGATTTTATGAATACGTACTTTCTGATGGCACCTGATTCTGAGGCCAGATGTGCCCAGAATCATTTTACGAAGTTTAGCTCGGGTACGTTTTGTGAATGAACGAGCGGGTTTTTTCTATCTTTTGAACTGGTACTCGGAATTGAAATTTAAGGGCACCGATGGAACCGCTGCACTGGTTTTTGCATAAGAGGACCTTTTCCAAATGTGCGTTTTCTCTAGAGGAGTTGTTTAAAAAGTGGTTTAATTGAAGAGTGAAATAAAATATGTGTTAAAATTTTATATCTTTTCTAAGTGGTTATAACCTATGTGTTGAATTTGGGATGGGACCCACTAGGTTGCTAACTTCTCTTGAGAGGTTAAAGGAGAGGTGGGGCCCACACGATCCACCGCCTTTTCACTTTCCATAACTCCATAACTCCCCTTAAATGTGAGTAAATCTTATCTATCTCTCTCCCTCATTAATATATCCAACATAACGCCCCCTTTTAATTTGACAACTCAATGCTCATTTAATTAAGTGGTTTAGTTTTTGAATTTGAGTTTTTAAAAAGGCATGGAAAACATAATAAAATAAGGGGGAGGACTTATTTTATTAGGTTGTATAGTTGTGTGAGGATATTGAGAGAGGGAGAGCTCTTGTCCCTTGGAAAAAATTCATCTTCTCTGGCGAAGAATGACCCCACTTCAACGAAGAATGCTATTTCACCAAGGGAGAGCATCAACTCGACGACTCAATTTCTTCCATCATCTACTTCCTCCACGACCCAGGAGGAGGCACCGACGTGGAAACTCGCCATTGACGTCGCCTTTAAATCTTCTCTCTGCGTCAAATGAAGGGAGACACTGCTTCCTCCTCGGATGTTCTCCATCGACGTATACAGAGCTTCACCCCACGATGCTGTTTTCTGCGACGATCATCGTTCGACAACTTGTGTCATGGCAGGGTTAATTCTTCGTTCAAGCATTATTTAACAAACTTCATTGTTAAATGATTGCCTGCTTGTTATCGATATAACGGGAGGTGGTCGGACCGCACAAACATGGACAATCCGCCTCCCCTTTTGTTGTTGATCTTCATTGTGGCTTGAAACAAAGGCGACATGGTCCCATTGCACCGCGCGAGAACGAGGAGGACCACGACCGGAGCAGGCAGCGGTGGAGGAGCGCGGTGCCGTCGTGCCACGCCGGTGAGGCCGAAAGAGGCCGCGGCTAGGAGGGGGCCGTGGTGGAGGGGCATGGCACCGTCGCGCCGTGCCGGAGCACAAAGGGGATACAGCCGGTGCGGGCCACGACAGAGGAGCGCAGCGCCGTCGTGTCGCACCGGTCGTACGGGAGCCGTGGCGGTTCAGAAAGAGGTTGCCTGGCTCGGTCGGCCGCCAGCGCCACATGGAGGTGGGACCCCCTCGGGTCCTGCGGTTAGACAAGGCTGACCGTTCTAGAAAATCCGGGTTTTGAAACCCTCGGCCAGCGCAAGGGGAAGCACCCCACTTTGCGCCCCACTCGGCCAGTGCCGAGCCACCCCGCCCGGCCAGCGACAAGCCGCCCGTGCTGGGCCGCACCGCCCTCGCCGGGCCAGATTGCCCGCACCGGGCCAGGCCACCGGCACTGGGCCGATCCACACCCAAGAAGGCCGGACCCGGACCCGAGACGGGTCGACCCGATTCAGGACGACCCAGGGGGTATCGGGCTGGGTCGGACCGGGCCCGAACCCCCTATTTTTGGGCAGTTTTGTTCAAACGCCAATAACTTGGGCTATGAAACTCCTTTAGATGCACTGTCAATTTCTTAGGGATCCATGGATCGAGATAGTAGTTTCGGTATACTACACTCAAGGTTTCAGAGAACTTTGGGTACAACCAGGTTTGTTCGAACATGAAACCAATCGGGCCCTCGGAGCGAAAACACTTAAAACATGGGTTCCAGACGTCCAATTGATGTTCCGTAGACTTTTTTGGATTCATCTTAGTGAGATGGTTCTTTTGTCTTACTCCGCTTGAGGTTTGGATGCAGCTGGAGTATAGTCGGGTTGGTTTTAGCTTAAAAACCAACCGGCCCCCTGGGACGAAAAATCCAAAACACTCAGACCGGGCGTCCGATTGACGTGCCGTCTGTTGCGTTGAGTTCCTATTGATGAGACAGAGCTTTGTGATACATCAACTCCATAATTCGTGAAAGTTGATTTATAAAAACCTTGGATCGTGGAGTGGACTCTCCCGGAATTGAGCATACTGTGTGCGGGAACCCTAGAGCTGGCTGCGACGGCGACAATGATGACGACTGTACTTGGATCCACCGTGGGTTCGACAGCGATGATGACTGTACTTGGATCCTTCATGGGTTTGGCCGTGATGACGACTGTACTTGGATCCTACGTGGGTTCGGCAATGAGGACGACTGTACTCGGATCCTACATGGGTTCGGAAGCGAGGACGACTATACTTGGATCCTACGTAGGTTCGACAGTGCTGGTTACTGTACTTGGATCCTATGTGGGTCCGGCAGCGACGACATTTGTACTTGGATCCTATGTGGGTTCAGTAGAGGAGATGATTCAGAGGCTACATCAATCATCTCTACCCCTCTTCGTGAATAATATACATGTGTGAGCTATTCCTTGACTCTCAATCATTATCTTCGATATGATTGACTTGCTTTCCTATGTGGATTTGGGTTGTACTTTCCTATGTGGATTGGGTTGTACTTTCCTGTGTGGACTGGGTTGAACTTGAGCTCATGAGTCGGAGTAGAACTGAAATTGATGACTTAGGTATATGTATGGGCATATACCTAAGTAGTGTTTGTTGATACTTCATGATTGTATCTTTCCTTTGTGGATTATCCTTCATGGATTCTGGGAGGCCTTCGAGAATCTCAAGGTCCCTATAGAGTATCGTATACTCACACCTGCACGAGATATACTCGTACTACTCTGTGTTGGTTGCAAACGACAGACAACGCTGATCATGGTTGAGGCTCATGGAGCTGGACGATACCTGGAAGAGGATCACGGGATGGTACGTACACGGAGCGGACAACCGGACCCAAGTAGCTAAGGAGACTATCTGTTCCCACCCTTCAGGTGGGATTTCCAGTGGAAGGCTCAGTGTGGCTTCTTTACTTTACTGCTACTGTACTTTCTTTTTAGTTGTACTTTACATTCAGTTGGGTTTGAATTCTGGCCCATTTACTTTCCATCACTTACTTTTGTACTCAGTTTACTTAGTGTTTACTTCATCTTGCATACTCTGTGGTGTTAGTTTTCTTTTATAATAGAAATTCATTCCCACTTATCGGGATTTATGCCTTTGGTGCTAGTCACCAGGCCCAGGTCTATGGAAGGCGGGCATGGGGTAGTCACGGCATGAGCCCCGAGGACGGGTCGTGACAGACTACACTTCCACTAAACCTTTTGTAGACACAAGGATCACATTTGTTCTTAACAAAGCCAAATTCTATTACAGCTTCATCAAAAGGAATTTTCCTTGACCTTGATGCTTTCTTTAATCCATAAAAGGATTTCTGCAACTTTCATGCCTTGTTGGCATCCTTTGGAGTCACAACCCCTTCAGGATGTGTCATATAGACATCTTCTTGGATGTTACCATTAAGGAATGTTGTTTTGACATCCACTTTCAAAATTTCATAGTCATGGTAAGCGGCAGTGTGCAATAAGATTTTGATGGATTTCAGCATCGCAACCGGTGAAAAGGTTTCATCATAGTCAATTCCTTGACGCTGTCTAAAACCTTTTGCAACCATTCCTGCCTTATAGGTGCTGACTTGTCCTTCCATGTCTAGTTTATTCATGAATACCGATTTATTACAAATAAGCATTACATCAATTGGAGGATCTACCAAAATCCAGACTTGGTTTTGGTACATGGAATCCATTTCAGAATTCACGGATTCTTGCCACTTGGTAATGTCTGTGCCTTCAACTGCTTCCTTGTAGGTAAGAGGATCATCATTTTCAACCAATAATGAGTCACCATCCTCGGTTACAAGAAAACCATATCGTTCTAGTTATCTCACCTCCCTCATGCTCTTATATAGTTTTTGTGTCTCTTGAATAGATTGTTCTTCCACGAGGCTTTGTAGAATATTTTCTTGTACCAAATCCTGTGTATCTTGTGCCTCGACTTCATCGAAGTCTATATCTCTCCCACTATCTATTTTGGAGATTTTCTCCCTCTCAAGGAATATGGTGTGTCTTGCCACTATAACCATTTTATATGAGGGGTTTTATAGGTAATATCCCCTTGTTCCCTTGGGATATCCTGTAAAGATAAACATTGTGCCTCGGGGTTTAAGTTTGTTACCTGTAGAGGGCTTGACAAATGCTTCGCTACCCCACACCAGTAAATTTGATAACATGGATTTGTGTCCACTCCATAAATCGTATGGAATACCATTTATCAATTTATTTCGTACCTGATTTAGTATGTGTGCTTCTGTTTGTAATGAATATCCCCAAAATGATAATGGAAGACTCACATGACTCATCATTGATCTCACCATGTCTAATAGGGTTCAGTTCCTCCTTTCACATTGACCATTCCACTAAGGCATGTAAGGAGGAGTGATTTGAGATATAATCCTAAAATCCCTTAAGAAATCAACGAAGTATGGCTTAAGATATTCTCCTCCTCTGTCTAAGTGGAGTTTCGTAATCTTCTTACGAAGCTGGTTATCAACTTTATTCTTGTATTCTTTGAACCGATCAAAAGAATCTGACTTATACCTCATTAAGTAAATATATCCATATCTTCTAAAATCACCAGTAAAAGTTATTAAGTACAAGAACCCACCCCTTTATTCAACTGGAAATGGTCCACACACATCTGTGTGAACAAATTCTAGATGATCTTTATCCCTTTCACCTTTACCACTATATAGGGCCCTGGTCATTTTTCCTTGTAGACACGCATGACATACACCAAGTGGTTTGAGTTCGAAAGAATCTAAATACCCATCTTGATGTAATTTTGTAAAAAATTTCTCATGGACATGAACTAGACAGGGATGGAAATGTTGGGTGTGGTATGAGTCATATGAATTATATTTTTCATCAATTTGCATTACTTGGTTTGTGTAGTATAACACATAAATTCCGTTATATAAATGTGCCCTACCAAAAAAAATGCTATCTTTATAAAAGTAGAAACATTTATTTCCAAATTAGAAGATGAATACATCAATATGTAATCTGGATACTGAAATAATGTTTTGGGCTACAGAGGGTACATAGTAACATTCTTTTAATACCATGACCATCCCAGTAGGCAATGTGATGTGGTAGTCTCCGATAGCTATAGTAGTGAGTCTGGCTCCATTGGCTGCCCACATATCCCACTCACCTCGATCAATATTTCTAAATCTACTAGGTTCCTGTATTTGGATACAGATGTGAGAACCACAAGCAGTATCTAATACCCAATTGATAGAAATAGATAGATTTCATTCGATAACAAATGCACCTGAAGCTTCCCCTTGCTTCCTTGGCTGGGTGCAGTTTTTCTTCCAGTGGCCCTCCGTGCCACATGCGAAACAAACAGCCTTTTGTTCTCTTTCCTACCCTTTGATCTTCCTTTTCATGTAAGGCCATGAAAAAGCTTTGTTCTTAAATATCTTTACCTTCCCATTCCTTTTATTCACCATAAGTATAGAAGGCTTTTCACGCTTCATATCATTGTCCACCTGGCGAATGCAGATAAGAAGATTAGATTGTGACTTATCAATGTTGTTCATGTTGAAATTTACAACAATTTTAGAGATGCTCTGGGGGAGTGATGTAAGAATGAGATCGGTACCCAGTTCTCCGAGATGTTTAAACCCTAGAAACTCCAAGCGCTCAATGTAGCCAATGAGCATGACTACACGAGGCCCAGATGGGGAACCCTCTCCAATCTTACTCTGAAATAGTGCCTTGGAGATCTCACACCTTTCCTATCTTTCTCTCTCCTGGTATAGACCACAGAGGTGCTCGAG
Source organism: Viscum album (assembly GCA_963277665.1). Lineage (NCBI taxonomy): Eukaryota > Viridiplantae > Streptophyta > Magnoliopsida > Santalales > Viscaceae > Viscum > Viscum album. Next base: position 846,530,839 of record OY728152.1, read on the forward strand.
CTTACTATATGCATCCATGTCTTAATGAAACTTCATGAGCTCACTAGACATTGATGACAACATAAAACATTGAACGTTGAGTGCATCGCTCAAATGTTGATCATAGACTAAGAAATCTTCATCACTCGCCCCTTGGGCGGGCAAATCAGGAAGTGATGACTCCAGCACAAAAAACATTCGTTCATGGTATAGGATAACCCGAAGGCGTCTAAACCATTATTGAAAGTTATTGCCGGTGAGGATGTTGTCTTTATCCATAATTGAGCGTAGAGAAAATGTGGTTGACGAGTTTCTCATATTGATTCTACAAATTAAAAGATCATATTTATCAGTACCTTTTGATTACATTTTGAGAAAATAATAAATGAATATATTAATTATCCAACTATTTTATCAAGTCCCAATGGACCTCACCATTGAACATGGAATGTCCAGATTCCATGACATTCTAGTGGTCAGGATCCATATTCCCCTTTGCATAACCCCAACATGGATTGGTCAAGCTATTTTAAGGTATTTAGGTAGGAAGGTCTTTTCCATCCATGAGCTTACAATTCCTTGATCTATTGAGTGGACTCCCCAATCCTGAAATCGTGACATGGATTTCTTCAACACTTGCCTCCATTTTACAACTAGTCTATCAAGGGTGTAATATTCCTAATGTAAAATGTTTAAGTCAACCCAAAACATCCATAAGAGATTCCGTTATAAAAGTAATTGTCCCAACAAGGGTTGGTCAAACATATAGTTTTATTGAGTCTTTCCCTTAATCATGTAACGGAAGGCTTGGTCTGACTTAATATGGTAGTCAAGGGATTTTATTCTTTATGCATAGTTTTTCATTATCACATTCTTGTTAATATAAAGTGATGCTTTCTTAAGTGATTAACCATGTTCTGATAATGTTTACTCATAGTCTGGTTTTTATTTTATTCCATATTTTCATGCTTATTTATTTCATTAACCATTTGATCATGAGAACACATACATAATAAATAAACCATGAAATCTGAAAGAAATAAAATAAGATGGCATGATCATGAGATTCTATTGGTCAGATTATCTAGCGGTTTTGATAAGCTAACCCTGACCTAGGGAAAATCACTTTGAACCTGATGGTTCATGTTTTGCAGCTCCCACCTGTCCACCTTTGTATCTTCATCGGTTAGTTTCACCCCAAATTCAGATTTTGAACCGTCTCCTATGGCTTGGGAGATCCTCCATTACATGGGGTTTACATTAATGAAACCATGGGCACGCAGGCCCTACATTTTATTGGAAGAAGGCTCGCAGGACATCAATTTTAAATGAAACCATACACACACAAAGGATCTTTGGTCTAGCTCATGATCATCCATAATATGCAATGACATTTACGCATATTTAGTATTCAAATTCTTTTAATCATTATTTTATTCAAGATAATTCGTTCTTGAATTAAATTAATTATGATCTTATAATTAATCAAATTTTTATCTTAAATTATTTTCTAAATTTCCTTGAGATTCTTCTCATCCATATTTCTTGTATGGGTCTTTGTACTTTGGGGGAAACCTGTTGAAATTCCATTTCTGGAAAGTGCACGATGTATAGGTTGTATTACACGATGTGTATTTGTTTTCACCCTTTCTCCAAAATACACACCAGGGGATTTCTAGTGTTTTATATACTTTGGAAATCTTGGAGTACACGATGTGTAGATTAATCTAACACGGCGTGTACTTCCTTGTTACGCGGTTACAGGCCTGGAAATCCTGTGTACGCAGTACATGGCTTCTCCTTGTATACGGTTTCACCTGGGTTGGATTGGAATACACCACATCTTGATTCAACAAACATACCATGTATTCCGGTTTCCATGAACCTTTCAGTTCTGGTCAAATCTATATAATAAATACTTAGGTATACTCAATTCACACGACGTGGTTTTCCGGACCAATACTGGTTTGTTGAACATAAGTACACAGTGTGTAGTTTTCACTACATGTCATGTATTATTATGTTGTACAAACAGAAAGAGTGGATCCTCTGGATGAGTTCCTCGTTTTTATTTTATTCAAAATCAATATTAGAAGGTCATTTCTATTATTTGAATCGAGAAACAAATGAGGAAGAACAGATCTTGTTCATTCAGTTTTATAGAATGATTTGTCTTGAATTGGATCAAATATAAATGCATAAATTATCAATGAAAATTAAATAACTATAATCATTGTTGTAACCTCCCTATGATACCAATTAAAGGTTCAGTGTGAAGTGGATTCTCTTGGGTGGATGTGCCCACTTGGCCTTTTGTCGTTGGAAATGATCAATCTTGGATCAATACGATGATAAACTCCAGACTCCACAGATCGAATCACAAAAATAGAAAATGAAGAGGAAAAGTCCCAGAACCACAAACTAGGATGGTCACATGTTGATTATAATTAATATAATTAATTTAAAAGAACTACCTTTTACGACGTTCATTCTTCGTTGATATTTCTGACCACGTTTTGATGTGATTCATCATTTCATCATAGAAGACAAGTGTAGACTTCCTCTAGCAGTGATCCACATGTGCACCACGTATCTCTTGACGTCTCCAAAGGAGTCTCAAAGTGCTAGTGTAGAGAAACCTTTGCATGCATTGTCTGCCTTATATCGCATTGATCCGATGAAGGTGGATATCTCTCGGTCTTGAGAGCATTCTTGGAGGATGGAATTCATTCGGCCTTGATAGAATTCTCCAGAATTGTTGTGCACAATGATTAAGGAAAAGTTTTGGGGTTGTGAGGATATTTATAATCGAGTTTGAGGTTAGAGAGATAAGAAAATAAATAAATGCATTGCGCGTCTTATTTATTTCATTAACTCTTATTGAAAACCCCCCATGTAGAATCATTAATTCCTTGACATACACCTAGGCTGAGTATAATAAATATCATTTAATAAAAAAATATTATTTCTTCAAAATCCCGACTGGAAAAACTACATGGCGTGTAATCATTAATACACGGTGCGTACTTGTTTTTCATAAAACTACATGGCATGTAATCATTAATACATGACATGTACTTATTTTCCCTTTCCTTTCCAAAATGAAAACTACACGGTGTGTAATCATTAATACACAACGTGTATATCATGTTTTCATTTTATTCTTCCTCCATCATTAAAACGATTTAATCTTCCTTGAATAATTATTAAACCACATATGGTAACAATCTTTATTATACTTGAGATACTTGGATACACGTAGTGTGTGACCCTCCAGGCCTCTTTCTCATTGGCATTAGGCGGTCTTGCCTAAAGTCCAAGATTATTGTCTTGCAACGAGTCAAGGCACCCAAGAGAAATAATTTGATGATGTATTGACGTGTCACCTCATACGAACGCTTACCGTGTAATTTAGTCCCTTTGTCTCAACATATCATCAAGATGATTTCATGGTAGTTTCATAAACCTATATGCTTGATATGTCATTCATTGAATTCCAGAAATAAACTCATTATAACACCATGGCCATGGAATTTGGGAAACAATTATATTTTAATCAAAGGGCCCAATATATATACTTCCATAAATATGGAGGGGACAAATTCTTCCTTAACTTATCCATTAACAACATGTCATTCGTGATGCACCCAACGTACCCTACTTCCCGCCAAGTCTCTTCGTGACAGTTTTCGTCAGCAAATATAAGTGTGCGAGTCATGACATGAGTTAATGACAATCTTCCAGTCTAAGGACCATTACACACACTCGTATATAGTAATTTCAGATGAAACCAAGACATGAAGAATTACTACTGGAGGTTCTGTTCTCATAATCTCCCAACATGGATATTACCAAGTGCGAACTCCATAAGGGGGAGTCTCGACTTCTTATGATTACTCACACATGACGGTCTGTATACTATGTGTCCTATCATAGTATTTTATCCAACTGTAGAACTTTATTTAAAAAAATTGTTATAGAATTTCAATTTTCTCCTCATAGCGGGGATCTTCCATGACCTTATTAATGCAAAAAATATTCCAAGACATTATTATATTATAGTCATGCAGAACAATGAACTAAATATAATAAGTGTACATTCATGTAATCAAAGAATGAACAGTTGGTTCTCAGGACACCAACTCTAACATTATCCCCATTAACCCTTGGGTAAGGGCATGAAAACTATTTGTATCGACTGAGATGTAAAGATGGTCTAGAGGGAAGGGGTGAATAGATCTTTTAAAATTTTAAACAAACATATAACATCAAAGTAGATTACTACTATATGAGTGAAAAAAATAATACATGCAGAATACAAGTGTAGAATTTAAGAAGATAAAGAAGTGGAAAATAAATAAATAATAAGAACACCAAGACTATTATAGTAGTTTGGTCTCACAATATCCAATATCTACTCTTCACCAACTCCCTAACTCATGAAAAGAAGTGGTATCCACTATAATAGATACACAAAATTTACATATGATTAGACCCAACTAACAACCTTTTTAAATGTATACAGAGAACCTAGCTTATTAAAAGAGAGGCCAAACCTCAATATTATTAACAGGTTCAAGCCTAAACTGTGTGTACTTTATTTTTGATAAGGTTTACATAACTAAGAAAATACCATCTAAGTGGAGGCAGAACCATGTGTGAGATAAGTTACCACCTGATGAAAACATCGCACCACAAAATTATACAACATAAATAAAGATAAAAAAATAAACTAGATAATGAAATGAAAAGGAATAATTGAGTATAATAGGTTGTTTAATCCCTTTAATATTAATGAAGAACTTTGAATCTTCAGGTAAACCAACATGCCACAATAACTCAGTCCAACAAGATATGGACAATGTTTCACAAGAACTCTCTTAACTCTTCATAAGCAGAAGAAATGCATCTAAATTAAGAGTCATTTAATATTCCTTGTGAGCCCTATATATCAAGTTTCATAACCTTTATATTAAATAAAACTTCTATAATGACTATAGAATGTTATACACAATCTTTATCACATGGTTCATTCTTGAAAATCAATCATGAGAAACAACAATGTTTTGGGAGAAAAACTCATCCATTGAGATTCTTCTTGGATTTTGAAACACCCAAGGCCTTTGAAAGAACCTAAGGCCACATTTATCATTTATTATAGTCTACATAAAGGTAATTATAATTTTCAGTAGTTTACATAATTATCAACTATATATCTATGTGCAAGTAAAAAAACTACCATGGCTACATAAAGGTATTTTTTTTTGTAAAAGTATAATATAGAATCTTGTAAAGGTCAATTTAATTTCATAATGGTGAGATACAAAATATCAATGTGGGTTATTTGTAATATTCAAAATAAACAATTCATTACACAAAAAATACTAACAAACATAACATAAATCAAAATTAACACTTAAAATATACATTTTTGGAAATTACAAAATAAATTACAAAAACTCACCACCCCTTTTTATATTTATAAAAAATACTAAACAAAAAAATAAAAATTTATTTTAAAAATATCCCCCATTGGAACTCTAGTAAAAATATCACTTTTTTTCTATAATTTGAAAATATTTTCCACTGAGAAATTCCCCCTTAATAAAAGGGAAAAAATCTAGTAAAAAAATGAATTCAAATATAATCTTTATAAAATTTAACCATTATAAACCAAATAATACCAATAATTATTAAAAATTTGTTTAAATTTATTTTTTAGTAAGTTAAATAGAAAATAATCAAAAAAATATGTTTCAAACATAAATTACAGCTTGAAAAAGATAAAAATCCTCTTATATTTTTGAATATTACAATGTTTAAAACTAAAGAGAACTATAACATGCTCAGACATGATTTATAATAGTATTATTTTTCAAAAAATCATATATAAAAAAATACTAAGAGATATGAGAATAATAAAACAATTTGAATTACAAATAGTAGTGTGTGTAATCCTCAAAACAAATTTTAAAATATCTTAATGATCAAAGAGGGTAACTACCCTTGAATAAAACCATTCATTCTATATTTTATATTAATAAATTATTGGAAATTAAAAATTGAACTACTGTACAAAATAGATATATTTTGAACAACTATGAAAACAATTTTAATGATATACAAAGAATTCAATAAGGATTTGAAATGAATTATAACAAAAAATTATTAACCACATTCCAGTAAACCAAGACTAAACTTAAGAAACATACTTACTAGCCTTAATAGAAATATAAATATTTAAAATTATGCCAATATACCATTTAATTAAAAACATCAATGGGTACACATGATGACCAACTAAAAAGTACTTACCTGGGCATGTACACTATATAGTTTTAATGGGATTTGAATTAGATCTCTTAGGAACCTATAATATTCAAGGATTTGTTATTTTGACATTGAAAATTGATCTAGAAAGATAATCCGTTATATAACCCAAAAATTAGACAAAATATAAAGGGTAATCACTTATATAATGACCAAAAGATCCACTTTTAGAGAAATCTATAGATACAATTGTAGAAGATATTCCTTTTAGAAAACTATCTTTTTTAATATTTTGGAAATCTTTCATCAAAACCAATAAAATTACTATTTTTGTTATTTTTGTTCATATTTTCTAATCTCAAAAAATATTATAGACTTTGATTTCTAATAGTGAATTTTGATAAGGATTCCTTCTACCTTTAAAATTTTTCTTTTAGTTTTCCATTATCTTTTTGAATGATTTCTAAAACATAAAAATTGTTCTATTTATCACTTGAAGTATAATTATTTAAACAATTATTTCCTTTTCCCATGTTAGAATTCTTTTCCTAACCTTTATTTATTATTTCTCATTATAAAACTTAGAAATGATATATTTTAAGTTTTAATTTTCAATAATGATATTATTATTTTACTTTTTGAATTTACTATGATCCTAAAATAACTTATTGTTTATTTTAGATAGTTTTTATAATGCCTTAGATCAGTACACTTGGATCTGTTTCTAAGAGCATACTATTTAAATACTAAATTTGATACCAACCAAAGTGACCTAAATTTAACCATTATTAATTTCAACATCCATACAAAAATGAATCATGTTCACCCTAAATGCCTTTTAAGTCTAGAGTTTTATATATTTTGAAAATACTTTTATATAAAAAACCCCACGTATTTATCATCAAATAGATATTTTATTATTTAAATATTAATTTATTATTTTAAATAGTCTTTATCATCACCCATAAAATTATCCACAATTGATACCATTTTTAAAAAACCATATGTAATACACTTCTTCATAACCTAGGGAAATAGAAAAATAATAAGAGTTATCTCAAATGCTCAGTAAGGATAAACATAAGCGTTAACAATCGAATATTATAAGTGAAAAAATATGATCATAAGAGTATGAGAACAGAATCAATGTGAATAGTATAATTTATTCATATCCAAAAAAATATTAATCATAAATCAAGAGTCATGAAATAAATATTTGGAAAAAATAAGATAAAATTTATATGATTCAACAATCATAAGCCATGTGAAACCAACATTTTTCTCAAGAAAACCATTAAAACTCATAGAAGGCATATAAAATCCATGAAGGTGTCTTGGTAAATATCATAAAAATCCTAGAAATTCTATCTTGGGATATTGATAAATTGTACTAATATTACCCTTACAAGAACACTTATAATGGAATAAACTACTCGGTTAATTCAAACATATCTTCTCTAAAGAATAAACAATTACCCAATGCATTTTTAAACTATATAACATTATCACCGGTTATCACAAAAAAATACCAAGTAAAATAATTTTGTTTAAAATAGTTATAATATTTATCTTTCTATAATCAAACTCTTAAAACATTCATAATTTCATATTTTCTTAATTAACCCATGGGAGAGAAATGAGGTTAAAAAAATATCCTTAAAACATCATCATAAACCATATAGAGAAATAATTTGGATGATATCCTTAGAAAATAACCCTTTTAATGAATAAAAAATAACAAATTATTATTATACGTATTAAAAAAACTTTTATAAAATCTTTACGAAAATTCTTCGGAAAACAAGAATAAGTACCCTTTTCTTTTGGAATCCATTAAAAATGAAAAATTTATAGAATAATGGAAATAATGTTTACTTTTAAAAACCATGAAAAATTATAATGTAGGCTTAATAATTAATAAATACCATATTTTTAGTGAAAATAAATGAATTAGTAAATGTTAAAATAATATTCAGTTCAAACATTTATAATGAGACTCAAATGTGACAAGTATGGAAAATATTAAGAAAATTAATTGTTAAAACTTTTTAAAGGAATTTAAAGAACATTGAGAATATATTTATGAAATAATTTAATTTTATAAAATAATATTTTTTATTCGAGATAAATAATATGGATATAGAATAAAAAGAGTTGGGTAAAATACTTTAAAACTTTTAATGCAATGATTTAAAATAAAAACCCTTAGGACTTTTAAAATAAAAATACCCTTTGAAATAAATAACATGAGAAGAAACTTATAATAAAAATATTAAAAAGAGATTTAAGATATAATATTCCAAATAGGTAGTATATAAAACATATAAAATAAAATAGGCATATAACTTGAAATATTTTTCAAAGAAAGAAGATTGAGATAAAGAACCCTTACATCTTTTATAACACATGAATCAAAATACATTGAAATAAAGACGTGATATGGTTCTATAAATATTATGAATTAACTTAAATAGTATGTCAAAATATATTCATGGGTCACTAAATAAACCATATAAAATAAATCATGATGCACAAAATGAAACATGTCTCAAGAAATTGAATTGATCCCAATAAACCCTTATAAGGATTATAACATTTGTTGTAAGAATAAATAAATGAAGTGATTATGTGAAAAAAAATTAAATCCATATAAAACAAGTGTAAATAAAAAATAATTAAATAATAGTTTACAAAACACATAATCTTTTCATAACATAGTCAATGAAGAAGTGATATAACCCAATGAAAGGAAATTGAGTTATGAACCCACTTACCTCAGACTTCTGCTTTGTCTAACATGATCTAACATTCTTTATAATAAATTTATACTTTTAAAAAATTTATATCAAAACAAAATTTATATTTATATTATTATATACCATTAAATTATAATTTTATCATAACCATTTATTAATAAATATTTATTATAATCAATATTCAGATACTAATAATTCTTGTTTTCCGTGCGTATTCCAGTTCATAGGTTATTGTAATTTCACCTTATTCATGATTTCATTATATACATAATGTTAATATATATATATATATATATATATATATATAATTATTTTGATATAATTATGGAGTCATAAAGACACTTTATAGAACCTACGTTAATGGTTCTCATGGGATTCTTAAAAATTCACTTTTTTGGTGATTATTTAATTAACAAAAAAATTAAATTTATAGGTAAAAAAACTTTTCATTATTACCAACCCAAAATTATGAAAACATATTAAATTCATTATTACTATATAATATTACCCATACATAACCTTCATTAATCTTTCAAAACATAAACTTTTTAACAATGTTCATGTTGGTTGTAAATCCAACTAAAATAATGTAACGTCCCGACCGTAGATACCTAGAGTCGGTGCATTATTACATAATATTGGAATTATCACAAAAGATCAAGTCTCCAATGACCGAATAGTTTAGTAGCCTTCGAATAACTACATACATTCATAAAGTTTAAATTAAATCATAAAGTGAAAACTATAACAACAACATCTTGTTTTCATATCCCCTCGTACTATCCCTGCAGGTCATTCATAAATTACTTCTTCACATCCTGGGAAAATAAAACATTGAAATGGGTGAGCTCAGATGCTCAGTAAGGATAACAATATAGCGGAAACTTTCATAAATAAGCATAAACATTTAAGACAATGTATAACTAAAACAAAAGCCATTTAAACATGAAATTCAACATAATATGGAAAAGATAAAATGAAATAATTCCATTTACTAATTCACATGGATATTCTACTAGACTAATAATCATATTCAATATCAATAACCACTTTCATAATGATGGAATGCATAATGCCAGACTATTATAACCACATAGTCAAGGCCTTGTTCCAAGACTAAAAATAATATTTTGTCAAGGCCTTGTTCCAAGACACTAGTTTGTCTCATGAGACCTACCGATGCATCGAGGAGCTATAGCGGGCTCCACCCGTCACTTATTAAGTCCAATTCATTCCTCATATGAACAGGTTTAAACATAACATAAGCATTCGTATTAAAACTAGCATACAAAATGTCAATACTTTATCCATAAACCATGAATGGTTTAAAAATTACACATCCATAGTCAAACATATAAAAAAACCTTCAATACAATGTGTAAGTTTTGTACCATAATAAATCAACTTCAAATAAACGTAAAATCCATCAAAAGATGTTGACATAGATGAAATGAAAAACTATTTGAGAGAAATATCTCTATTTTTGAAATCAATTAAAAGTCACATAATTATAAAATAAAATATGTACTTTCAAAATATTATTATAAGCTTGTAAGGGATGCTTTGAAGATTTTATAACAGTGGAAAATAGCCGCACCTGGCCTATAAGTCAAAAAAAACATTCTTACCATAATTTTGTCAAAAAGGTTAAAAAGGTCACTGTTTTGAAAATGACGTAAAGATTCCTTTATAAACATCTTATAAAAAGTAAAATAAGGGTATAAATTACTTTAACCCATATTTTGTAAAATAGTAAGAATGATTTGAAATACATTTTTAAGAAACATGGTTGTGGGTGATAAGGAGGTCCTTGTAGATAATTAGGTATAAACAACCTCAGATAATGAAGAGATTGTGAAATAAACCCTTACCTTGTACTATTTCATAGTCGATGGTATGTTAACCTCCTGTAAAATAGTTAAAACATTGTTATTAAATTATAAAAGAACCATATACATAATTAATATATCATATATGGTCTTCTAATAATGGTTTTTTAATAATATTTTAGTATTGTTGTCGTTTCGGGTGTTAACTTACTCGTTTTCTTTTATATGTTTTGTTACATAAGTCATGTTTTTTATGGATAGGTTGTATCTTATTCATATCCAAAATTATATAATGTTCGTAAACATTACTTTTAGTCATCAAATTATAATTAATCTTGAATGGATGCGATGGGGAATGAATCTCATCGCGTTCGTGGAGACGGTAGTCCGTACGTATGCATGAGTGACAATATCATTATTTTGATATTAAAATAATATATAATTGGATGATATATCATATATAAATAATAATTATCATGTTATATTTATTATTTACATGAATTAAACATCATTATTATACCCATCCAAATAATAATATATTGAATAACAATTACACCACGACGTGTAGACGGTAAGTTGTACGTACGCACATATGATGAAATGTCATTCAAAGGATGGATAGAATACTGAATATGGTTGTACCATATTTATAATAACATCAAAATATATAGAAGACACTGGAGTTATTATTCTATAATGGAAATAAAAAAGAAAGAAGAAGTTGAAGAAGAAAAGAACTTGAAAGAGGGTGGTGAAAACATTACCTCTTTTTTGCGTTCTTCCTTTTGATTTGATCAAAAAAGCTCCATAGGTTTTCTTTCTGACTAAAGGAAGGAATATAGGATGAATTTAGGATATTTGAGAGGGTATTTGGGAAGAGGTTGGCCAATACAAAAGGCTTCAAAGGTGTGAAATTTAGAGAAGGGGGAGTGCCCTTTAATAACTGGGGTGAGGGGCACCTTTGGAAAAGCTAAAAATATTATTTTATAATAAATTCATATTCAGGTTATAATGGATCAAAAGTGGATTATGTACATTTTATGATGGAGATAGGTCGAAAGCCACTCAACCAATAGTTTTTAGACAGGTTTGGGTCACTTTATTAACATTATCGTTCAGTTTAAACTCTTAGTTAATTAGTTTGACTTTTACCATGTCTCTTTGTATTTTTATATTATATAGTCAACAAACTTACTATAAAATTCAAAGAGACCCCCAAGTGATCCATTAATGATACACCTATCATTATATAAGTCACTTTTACAAACCATATATTTTTATGAATATAATATAAATTAATAATATAATATTTGTTTTAAAAACTCTTTTATGTCAATTTTTACAGTATTGGGTATTTTGATTTTGATAATTTCATAACAACATTATTATTTCGAAAAAAATTTATATAATCCGTCCTAATGTGTCATATTAACCTATAAGATTATTTTAATTCATAAAAAGTCTCAAATTACATTTATTTTGATATTTATAATATCAATTATTTTAATATCTCATTAATTAGGTAATTACTGCATCACCAATGTGTCATAAATAAATTGAATTTTTTAGAGTCTAAAAATTATAAATAAAATACCATTATGTAGGAATACTTTTTATATTTCTAATGAAAATTTATAATCGAATTTCTCTTATGTATAACCCTATATTAAAAATGTTTTAGTTTTTAAACTTTGATTTTAACTCTTTTAACTCTCATTTGAATTAAATAATAATAAATGTCCTAATCTAATCCAAGTGAACCTAAATGATAATATTTTATTCCTAAGGTTGTTTTCGGTAGAGATACACTTTTCCAATAGAATTATGACAAGTGTTAGGGTAATATTATTATCATTTTTACTCTTAATTACCATATTTACTTTTAACCATGGTAAATAAAAGTAAAAAGTTACAATTCACAAAAAAATATTTTCATCTGATTGAAACAAATTTTACTCCTTGATATTAACCGTGTCTCTTGTATTTTTGAAATTCCACTCACATAAGTGGTAAAATTATGTTTTATGTGAATTTCCAAATTCTCCTAGGAGGTGGGTAAAAGACGGTGAAAAGTTCAATAAAATTTTTATATATCAAATATTATTCCAAACTAACTCCAATGAATTACATTGAACATATATAGGTATTATGTATCTATTTGGCGTTAATTAAATTTAAATAAAATAAATAATTATTTAAATAAAAAGTCGATTTTAACGAATAACTCAGTGTTTTTCACTATTCATCAAAAATTGAATGTTTTCAGAAAAAAACCAAAAATTCACCCTAGGATAATTTGGATATTCCAAATCCAAAAATGAAGTCCATTTTGAAAAATGAAATTTATAAAATTTGAAAAAGTGGGTATTACTGTAACACCCCAATCTTCCATGGTAAGCTTCTCTTTGAATAATAGAGCAACGTGTGTTGTATAGAACCTCGAGTTCTAACACACCGTGACCAATCAAAGTAGCCATTATGAATTGTATTACACAATTTTTTAAATTATATAAATTTTATTTTTCAAAATGGAATTAATTTTTGGATTCAGAATATCGAAATTAGCCTATGTTGAATTTTTGGTATTTTTCTGAGAACTTCCAATTTTCAATTAATAGTGAAAAATACTTAAAAAACCTTTTCAATAAAAATAATTTATATTGATAAATTATACTATTGAGTGGTTTTAAAGTATATTTATAATATGTTTTTAAAATTTTATCTAATGGTGGTCATTAGAATTAATTTCATTTTGAAATTGGACACAAACAATTGTTAATCTTTTGATTGATATTGTTTCTTAGAAACACGCTATTTGTTTTGACGACGGGAATTAATTATAAAATTAATTAATGCAACTAATATGTTTGGAATTTTGTAAAATAGACATCATTTTTTAATTCAGAATATCAATTATAACCTAGGGTGATGTTTTGGTATTTTTCTGAAAAAATTCAATCTTTGATGAATAGTGAAACCACTAGGTGGTAGTTTAAAAACTAATTTTTCATGTAAATGAAACATTACCACTTCTGTGTATTGAATTTCAAAAATCCGTCATACATGGTTGTAATTTGGAAGCAAAATGTGCTTCAATGAAATGAAAATAATTTTTGGTGAATAGTAACTTTTACGTTTTATTAATCGCAATTAAAGGAAATTAGTGAAATTTAAGGTAAAAATGATATTATAAAAATATGAAAATATCTTGACACTTGTCCTACCCTTATTTTATGAGTCATGAACGACCATGAAAATCCATGGGTCAACTTGGGGACCCCATGGAGACACTTTGGTAAGAAAATGACATTAATAACTTTTTATTTAAAGTAAAAACAAAACTGTCACAAACATGTGTTGTTTTACTAAAAAAATTATAAAATGGGGTTATATAAGTTAAATTTTATACTATAAATATTTATTGGAAAGGTAAAATAATTTAATAAATCATGATAATTTTCTCATAATTTTTAGACATTAAATAAATTAAATTTTTTATGACACCATGATGATGCAGCGATTACCTCATTAATTAATGATTTAAATAAAATGAAAAGATAATGTAAAATATAAGACATAAACTTGTAAAAAACTTATTGTATGGGTATATTTAGAACCCTAATCACCTTATCCGAGAAATATATAATTGTGGGTCTTTTAAAATCTGAAACTCATTATATAATAATGTAACATTTCATGACTTTCCAAGAGTTCCCCTCCTCTCCTCTTATAAAAGGCCCCCACCTCTACGACCTAATTCACACCATCAAAGCCATTTGAATCGGCCAAAATATTCCCAAATACTCTCTCAACATCCTTATCTTACTCCTAGAAGCCTCAATTTGGGCAGAAGTATTCCCAAGGAAGCCTTTGGCTCAAATCAAAAAGAGTTACATGATTTTAAGGTAATGTCTTCTCTTATGCTCTTTTGTTTTATTTTGCTTCTCCAACCCATTAAACTCTTTTTATTAATTTCTTTTGTAACAAAAACAGTATATTCAATATACTAGGATGTTTTTATGAGATGTATGTGATTTAAACTTACACATAACTTCTTCAAATGGTTAAAGAACATACTGTTTCTGTCGGTGGCGAATTACTGCCTCACGAAACGATGATTGTTCAATCTTCTTTTACCACCTCTCATGGTGTCCATTAAGATGTAACTATATTTATATATGATATATATTATGTTTATTTTTTCCTTATTCTCGTGTATTTTTCATTTAGACA
This sequence comes from Viscum album, assembly GCA_963277665.1. Taxonomy (NCBI): domain Eukaryota; kingdom Viridiplantae; phylum Streptophyta; class Magnoliopsida; order Santalales; family Viscaceae; genus Viscum; species Viscum album. The sequence goes on from OY728152.1 coordinate 846,545,906, forward strand.
TACCTTTATGATTTCTATTATGGGTAAACGCAATAATTTCATTTTAGGAAGTGCGGACTACCGCCCCTCAAAGTGATTTGAATCGTTAATGCCATATGTGGGACGTGTAAAGGATGGAGTAAATGATATTATACTGCATTTATAATACACATTTATATGATTATGATCTCATTCCATTAAATACTAAATAGAAATGAAAGTAGCGTTCATGCGTACGTACGACTTACCGTCTCCATGAACGGTGCATTTCATTTCTTACCTCTAAATGTTATGTAATATTATAAATGCATATATATTCTGGATATATATGAAATATATGATATCTAAATAATGAATATAATTCTGGATATAATGGATATTTTTCTACATGAACAACTCGTAATTATAAGAAGTTTATTTATGACTCAAGTACAAAAGATCGACAAAACGACCGTTATTAACTTAAATAATTACATAATGTTCATAACATGGTAATAAGTGATATAAAAGGAATTATGAACTTGAAAAAGGTTCTTAAGAAATTAGAAATTTACTCTAGTTTATTATTCAGGAGGTTAAAGAATGGTCGAGTCAATTCAGACACGAGGTAAGGGACTTCGTCTCAATCTCCTTTCATTGAGGCATATTTTGTTTTATACACAACTTTCTTTTATACGGTGTATAAACCGCTTTGACTTTTACGTTTATTAAAAAGGAATCTTTTTATACGAATCATTTTTACTAAACAACAAAAGGAATGTTTTGTCTTACGTATGCGGCGACAACAACTTCTCCGTCGCCGTGACCATTATTTGAGTTTCGGCTTCCTCTACAAGCCATAATTTTTTTAAAATGAAAAATAAATACCAAGTTTTACTTTTCTTTTATTTTGGTATTGAAAATGGTTTTATCATATCAATGTCTTGTATTGATATCTTGTGATTGAAATTTGGAAATTTTATGTTTCCATTATGCATGTTTTATGTGATACGATTATGTTATGGTTTATGATATGTTTAAACCTTTTCATATAAGGAATGCATTGGACTTAGTATGTGATGGGTGGAGCCCACTGTAGCTGCTGCATGCATCATTAGGTCTCATGAGACAAACTAGTGTCTTAGCACAAGGCCTTGACAAAATCTTATTTTTAGTCTTGGCACGAGGCCTTGGCTACATGGTTATGATAGTCTAGCATTATGCATTCCATCATTATGAAAGTGGTTATTGATATTGCATGTGATTATTCGACTAGTAGAATATCCATGTGAATAAGTAAATGGAATTATTTCATTTCATTTTTCCATATTATGCTGAAGTTCAAGTTTAAAAGGCTTCTGTTTTAGTTATAAATTTCCTTAAATGTTTATGTTTATTTATGAAAGTTTTCGCTATATTGTTATCCATACTGAGCATCTGAGCTCACCCCTTTCAATGTTTAAATTTTTCAAGGATGTGAAGAAGTATTTTATGAATGACCTGTAGGGATAGTCTAAAGGGGATATGAGTTTTGACTATGAAGACTATTATATTTTATTTTTTCACTTTATGATGTAATGTAACATTTATTAACGTATCTATTTTTTCCAAGGCTACTAAACTAATCGGCCTTTCAAGGCTTGATCTTTTGTGATAATGCCAATGTTACGTAATAATGCACCGACTCTGGGTAACTGGGGTCGGGGATTTACAGTTTGCATCAGAGGTAGTTTAGTACTATCCTTGGAAGATAGATTTAGATAAACTCTGATTAGAGCACATATCCCTAAGATAGACTTTGAGGATTAGAATATATGAACTTCTTTGAATTTTGGTATTATAGAGATTTTGTGAGTTTTCTGAGCAATACATCACTGTCTGAATATGAGCACGTAGAGGTGGATCTGACATATATGTACCTAGGGGTAAACCCTGAAAATACCGCTTTGAGCTAGACTCGAACGGGAACTGGTGCATGACAACGGGCCTTGCTACACACTTGGTTACGACACTCCCGGGGGATATGCTTAGGATAATTCTCATTTTCTTTACAATACATTATTAAGGGTTCATGAGTATATACTTCCTCAATGAAAACAACTTTATGATTATCGATTATATCCATAAACCGTTCAATTTACATTTAGTATTTTTCATGTTTGGAATTATTCATTGCAATTCATAATCTGACCTAGTTTATTCCATTGTATAGAAATGACGCCCAGTAGAAGGAATGTGAACTCCAACAATATGTGTGATCCAAAGAGTAAGAAGGATCGTATATTTCATGATATTAAGCTGACATTTAGAAATGAAATATTCTCCCATGTGTTCTCAACATATGAAGAAATAGTATCATGTGTTAATAAGATAAGTAAATAATTCTCTGAGTCCTATGGATTTGAAGGCATGAAAGAGAAGAAAAGGAGGGAAGAGAGAAAGATGGATAAAGGGAAGGGGGAAAAGAAGAATTTTCTAATATATGATAACTGTGGGAAGAAACACCTTGGAACTTGCCTGATGGGAATGCGAGTTTGTTATAAGTGTGGAGAAAAAGGACACCAACTGCGTGACTACAAGGGTAAGAAAAAGGTTTCAAATGTACAATGCTTCATCTTCATGGAGTGGGGACACTACACAAACCAATGTCCAAATCATCAGAGTATGCCCCAAATGATTCTATTGGATAATATACAAGTTATGATACTACCACAGATGAGGGGGAATGATTAGAGTTCTTATGTTGTTATTAATGAATTATGTCATTTGAGTGTTGTATCAACGATGTACTGGTTATAGGAATAATGTGATATATAAGGATTGTACTGTAGTACTTGTTGTTTTCATTAAGGTTTTAATATGATGAAGGTAATCATATTTTTAGTATGTGACAATAAGAGAAACTTTACTTTGTTTGGGGAATCTGATGTTACAATTGATTTTGGAATTTAGAGACCTTTTAGAGAAAGTCTGGACAGAGGTATTTTGGATAACTATAAAGGTTGTAATGGATTATATTTTACATTGGATACTGTTGTTAAGGTTATTTTTTGATATTTATAAAAAGGACAACACGCAGACTGTGTGACAACCCGTCGCATCAGACAAAGCTGTGGGAATCGAACCCACAACCATAATGCGATTGAGATTTATCACCTACCACTGGACTACGTGCAGTCCCTGGAGTTTATAATGTAGTTTTTTAGTTATGATAGAGGAATTATAAATTTATTTTTGGAACATTGTACGTTTAGGATAAATAGAATATTTTTGAGTTTTATTACCTTCTGGAGTGAAAGATGGGTTTTTGGTAAAAATTTAGTAAGGAATGAATGTTTAGATGACAAGTAAGTATATTTCCTTACGTTCTTAGTAAATCTAATAAATAAATTATTCAACTTTATGAAAGTTAACTTAAAACAAAAAAAACGTTGTCGGTTAACTTTTCCTACTGGGGAATCAAAGACCGTTTAAACAATCACAAGTTTGTGATTTTCTTGTAGTTAACTTTCTCCTAATCCTGTTTTCTACAACTCTCCATCAGACCTTGATGGTTTGTTTCTCCTCCATATCCATTTTTTCATAGAATCCTAGTATGGGCTATCTCGGGTGACCTTTGTACTTCTCTTTCTTTCTTTTAAAGTTATATTTTTATTAACCCTATTTCCGATGTGGGTTTTCCACAAAGGTATTTTCTATTTTCAACCTTTTATTTTAAAAGAAAAATTTCAAAATTTTAGGATGCAATTTATTGAAGGAGGGGATAATGTAACACTCCAAGCATCCATGGTACACTTCTCATCGAATAATAGAGCAGCGTCTGTTGTATGCAACCTCGAGTTCTAACACACCACGACCAATCAAAGAAGCCGTTATGAATTATAATACCCACTTATTAAAATTATATAAATTTTATATTTCAAAATGGACTTCATTTTTTGATTCTGAATATCGAAATTATCCTATGTTGAATTATTGGTATTTTTCCGTGAACTTTCAATTTTCTATGAATAGTGAAAATACTTAAAAACAACTTTTTTAATAAAAATAATTTATAGTGATAAATTATACTATTTAGTGGTTTTAAATTATAATTAGAATATATTTTTACCATTTTACCCAATGGTGGTTATTAGAATTAATTTCACTTTGAAATTGGACACAAACAATTTTCAATCTTTTGATTGATATTGTTTCTTAAAAACATGCTATTTGTTTTGACAACGGGAATTAATTATAAAATTAATTAATGAAACTTATATTTTTTTAATTTTTTAAAATAGACATCATTTTTGAATTCAAAATATCAATTATAGATTAGGGTGAATTTTTGGAATTTTTCTGACAAACTTCAATTTTTGATGAATAGTGAAACCACTAAGTGGTAGTTTAAAAACTAATTTTTCATGTAAATTAAACATTACCTCTTCTATATGTTGAATTTCAAAAAGCTGACATACATGGTTGTCATTAGGAATCAAAATGTGGTTCAATGAGATGAAAATAATTTTTGGTGAATAGTAACTTATAAGTTTTATTAATCGTGATTAAAGGTAATTAGTGAAATTTAAGGTAAAAATGATATTATAAAAATATGAAAATATCTTGAAACTTGTCCAAACCTTGTTTTATGACTCATGGAAAACCATGAAAATACATGGGTCAACTTGGGGACCCCATGGAGCCACTTGGGGATGAAAATGCCATTAATAACTTTTTTTAAAGTAAAAACAAAATTTTCACAAACATGTGTTGTTTTACTAAAACAATTACTATATTGGGATATAAAAGTTAACATTTTGAATATAAATATTCATTGGAATGATAAAACGATTTCCTACATCATGATATATGTTTCATAATTTTTAGACATTAAATAAATTAAATTTTTTATGACACCATGATGATGCATCGATTACCTCATTAATTAACGATTTAAATAAAATGAAAAGATAATGAAAAATCCAAGTCCTAAACTTGTCAAAAACCTATTCTATGAGTAAATTTCGAACCCTTACAACCTAATCCATGAAATATATAATTGTGGGACCTTTAAAATCCGAAACTCATTATATAATAATGTAACAGTTCATGACTTTCCAAGAGTGCCCCTCCTCTCCTCTTATAAAAGGCCCCCACCTCTACCACCTTACTCACACAATAAAAGCAATTTGGATAGGCCAACCTCTGCCCAAATACTCTCTCAACATCCCTATATTACTCCTAGAAGCCTCACTTTGGCAGAAGTCTTCCCAAGTAATCCTTTGGCTCAAATCAAAAAGAGTTACCCGATTTTAAGGTAATGTCTTCTCTTATGTTCTTTTGTTTTATTTTGCTTCTCCAACCCCTTAAACTCTTTTTATTCATTTATTTTGTAAAAAAACAGTATCTTAAATATAATAGGATGTTTTTATGAGAAGGATTTGATTTAAACTTACACATACCTTCGTCTAATTGTTAAAGAACATACTGTTTCTATGGGTTGTGAATTACTGTCTCACGAAACGATGATTGTTGAATCTTATTTTAACACCTCTCATGGTGGCCATTAAGATGTAACTATATTTATTTATGATATATATTATTTTTATGTTTTCCTTATTCTCCTTTATTTTTCATTTATGGCATACCTTTATGATTTCCATTATGGGTAAACGTGATAATTTCATTTTACGAAGTGCGGACTACCGCCCCCTCAAAGTGATTTGAATCGTTAATGACATATGTGGGACATGTAAAGGATGGAGTAAATGATATTATATATTATATTATACTGGAATTATAATACACCATTATATAATTATGATCTCATTCCATTAAATATGAAATATAAATGAAAGTAGCGTTCATGCGTACGTACAGCTTACCATCTCAATGAACAGTGCATTTCATTTCATACCTCTAAATGTTATGTAATATTATAAATGCATATATATACTAGATATATATGATATATATGATTTCTACATCATGAATATAATTATTTATATAATGGATAGTTTACCACATGAACAACTTGTAATTATAAGAAGTTTATTTTTTGTCTCAAGTACCAAAGATCGACAAAATGACTATTATTAACTTAAATAATTACATAATGTTCATAACATGGTAATAAGTGATATAAAAGGAATGATGAAATTGAAAAAGGTTCTTTAGAAATTATAAATTAACTATTGTTTATTATTCAGGAGGTTAAAGAACGGTCGAGTCAATTCAGACATGAGGTAAGGGACTTCATCTCATTCTCCCTTCATTGAGGCTTATTTTGTTTTATACACAACATTCTTTTATACGGTGTATAAACCCCTTTGACTTTTACTTTTATTAAAAAGGAATCTTTTTATACGAAGCATTTTTACTAAACGAAAAAAGTAATGTATTGTCTTACGTATGCGATGACAATGACTTCTCCATCGCTGTGACCATTATTTGAGTTTCGACTTCCTCTACAAGGCATACCATTTTTTTAAAATGAAAAATAAATACCATGTTTTAATTTTATTTTTTTTTCTATTGAAAATGGTTTTATCATATCAATGTGTTGTATTGATATTTTGTGATTGAAATGTGGAAATGTTATGTTTCCATTAGGCATGTTTTATGTGATACGATTATGTTATGTTTTATGATATGTTTAAACCTTTTCATATAAATAATGAAATGGACATAGTATGTTACAGGTGGAGCCCTTTATAGCTCCTCGATGCATCAGTAGGTCTCATGATACAAAATAGTGTCTTGTCACGAGGCCTTGACAAAATCTTATTTTTAGTCTTGGCACGAGGCCTTGGCTACGTGATTATGATAGTCTGGCATTATGCATTCCATCATTATAAAAGTGGTTATTGATATTGCATTTGATTATTAGACTAGTAGAATATCCATGTGAATAAGTAAATGGAATTATTTAATTTCATTTTTCCATATTATACTGATGTTCATGTTTAAAAGGATTTTGTTTCAGTTATACATTGTCTTAAATGTTTATGTTTATTTAATAAAAGATTTTACTATATTGTTATCCTTACTGAGCATCTGAGCTCACCCCTATCAATGTTTTTATTTTTCCAGGATGTGAAGAAGTATTTTATGAATGACTTGCGGGGATAGTCTGATGGGGATATGAGTTTGGACTATGAAGACTATTGTATTTTAGTTTTTCACTTTATGATGTAATGTAACATTTATTAACGTATCTAGTGTTTCCAAGGCTAATAAACTAATCAGTCTTTCGAGACTTGATCTTTTTTTTATCATGCCAATGTTATGTAATAATGCACCAACTCTGGGTAACTGGGGTCGGGGCATTACAATTACTATTCATAATGTCTATTTTGATTGGTTGTGGTGTGTTAGAACTCGAGGTTGAGTACAACACACACTACTATATTATTCAAAGAGAAGCGTACCGTGGAAGCTTGGGGTGTTACATTCTCCCCTCATTCAAATAATTTCATCCTCGAAATTTCTAGAATACTGCCACATGAAAAGACTCGGGTGGGTCTTCATCATGAGTTCCTCGGGTTCCCACGTTGCCTCTTCCATCTTATGGTTTCTCTATAGATCTTTTACCAGACGAGTCGTCCGGTTTCTCAGCACTTGTTCTCTGGTATCAAGAATCCTGATGAGCTCTTCAGAATAAGATAGATCGGGTTCCAGTTCTAATTCCTCAGAAGTGAGTACATGCATTGGGTCAAGCATGTATTTTCTCAACAGTGATATGTGGAACACATCATGAACTTTGGAGAGATTTGGTAGCATTGCCAAATGATAAGCTACAACACCAATTCGTTCTAGAATTTCGAAAGGTCTGATGTACCTGGGACTCAATTTACCCTTCTTATAGAAACGTATAACTCCCTTCCATGGAGATACCTTCAAGAAAACATGATCTCTTACCTGAAATTCCAAATCCTTCCTTCAGTTATCGGCATAGATCTTCTGCCTACTTTGAGATTCTTTGATGTTGTTTTGGATTACCTTCACCCTTTCCATTGTTTCCTCCACCAGTTCTAGGCCTACAAGTTTTCTTTCACCAACGTCATCCCAACAGGTTGGTGTGCGACATCTCTTTCCGTATAACGATTCATATGGTGCCATCCGAATACTTGAATGGAAGCTATTGTTATATGAAAATTCTACCAGGGGTAAATATTGATCCCACATACCTTGAAAGTCAAGTGAGCAGGATCTCAACATGTCTTCTAAGGTTTGAATAGTCTGTTCTGATTTTTCATCTGTTTGAGGGTGGTAGGCAGTGCTCAAATGAAGTTCAATATCCAAGGCTTTTTGATGACTCTTCCATAATCTTGAAGTAAAACGAGGATTATGATCAGAAAAAATAGATATGGGTACTCCATGAAGTCTCACAAATTCATTATTATATAGTCTTTCTAGGCGTTCAAGTGGTAAATCTTCTCTTATAGCAAGAAAATTTGCTGAATTGGTAAGACGATCAACAATAACCCATATTGCATCGTTCCTTCTAGGAGTCTTTGGTAGTCCCATGACAAAGTCCATCGTAATATTGTCCGATTTCCACTCCAGTATTGGATGAGGTTGCATGACTCCTCCAGGATGTTGCCTTCCAGCTTTCACTTGTTGATAAACCATACATCTTGACACAAAATCAGAAATCTCCCTCTTCATGTTGTCCCACCAAAAATGTTCTTTCAAATCTCTATACATTTTGGTGCTCTCATGGTGTATAGAGAAATTGGAGCTGTGAGAATCATCTAACAATTCCCTTTTTAGATCAGGTATATTGGGAACACAAAATATCTTCCCAAATTTCAAAATTCAATCTTCATACACAAAGTCACTCAATCTCCCATCATTCACAGCTTTAATCTTCTTTTGAAATTCTTCATCATCAGTCTGAGAACTCTTTATCCTTTCTAGTAAAGATGGTTTGGCAACCATTTGAAAAAGTATCGATGTTTCACATTCCATGGTAACTCCCATATCTATTTTCACTAGATCCATGAAAATAGGATCCCTTTCAATTCTCATCACATTAAAAACTCCATGGTCCTTTATGCTCAAGGCATCTGCCACCTTATTTTCCTTCCCATAGTGTTATTGTATCGTGCACTCATAATCCTTGAGTAGTTCAAGCCATCGCCTTTGCCTCATGTAGAGTTCTTTCTGTGAGAAAATGTACTTTAAACTCTTGTGATTGGTATATATCTCACATTTTTCACCATAGAGATAATGCCTCTATATATTCAATGAAAAGATTACAGCAACTAACTCAAGATCATGAGTAGGATAGTTTTTCTCAGGAATTTTTAGCTGTCGTGATGCTTATGAAATAACCCTATCATTCTGCATAAGGACACATCCAAGTCCTTTCTTCGATGCATAACTATAAATAACGAACCCGTCATTCCCCAATGGTAGAGTCAATATAGGATAATTGGATAATATTCTATTTAATTATTCGAAACATTCTTCACACTCTTTTTTCCAAACAAATATAACTGCTTTACGTGTGCGCTTCGTTAATGGGATAGCCAATCGGGCAAAATTCTGGATGAAATGCTGATAATAACCTGCTAAGAAAATAAAACTGCGTACCTCAGTTATACTCATTGGGGATGGCCATTCTTGGATCACCTTGGTCTTAGAAGGATCAATAGAGATTCCATATTTGGAGACAATATGGCCAAGAAATGAAATCTATTGAAGCCAGAATTCACACTTGCTAAACTTCCCATATAATTCATGTCTTCGTAGAGTATTCAGGATAATGCGCAAGTGATCTTCATGATCTTCATAGCTTTTGGAGTATACCAAGATATCATCAATAAATACCACCATAAATTCATCGAGATATTCCTTGAAAACTCAATTCATTAGATCCATGAATACAGAGGGTACATTAGTCAACCCAAAAGGCATTACTATAAACTCGTAATGCCCGTACCTGGTTCGAAATGCTATCTTCGGAATGTCTTCCTTCTTCACACACAACTGATGGTATCCAGATCAATGGTCAATATTTGAAAAGTATTGAGCTCCATGCAGTTGATCAAATAAATCATCAATGCAAGGTAGGAAATACTTTTTCTTTATTGTTATAGCGTTGATTTCCCTGCAGTTGATACCTAACCTCATAGATCCATCTTTATTCTTAACAAAAAGGACAGGGGCTCCCCATGGAAAACACTAGGGTGAATAAATCCCTTATAAATCAATTCCTCTATTTGTTTCTTTAGTTCAACTAATTCCACAGTGGTCATTCTATAAGGGGTCTTCGATATAGGCCTTGAACCAGGAATTAAATCAATGGAAAACTCAACTTCTCGTTTTAGAGGATGTCCAGGTAAATCTTTCAGAAACACATCTACATATTATTTCACAATAGATACATCCTCTATTTGAAAATTCCTTTCCTTACCCACAGTCATTTCATTCCCTTCCTCCCCAATAATTGAATTTAGTTGAGCTACTGGGGGTGGATGTAGATAAAAATTAGGTGGTGACAATTCTGCTCTAAAGATAAGGTGTTCCTTATCATCATTATAAAAAATTGTAACCTCTTTCTTCTTATGATAAATATTTGCATCATGGTCTGAAATCCAATACATACCTAGGATTATATCAATCTCAATCATAGGTATGACGATGAGATCAGCAGATAAAGAACATTTTTGTCCTCTAATGGGGACTGATTCACAAAACATTGTTGCAATGATACTTCCCTTAGGATTTTTAACTGACAACTCCCTTGTTAAATCAAATTGTAAATTTCTAATTTTCTTAGAAAAATGGTAAGATAAGAAACAATGCGATGATCCATAATCAAATAATGCATTTTCTAAACTTGAGGAAATCATTAAATTACCTGCCACTATATCTTTCAGAGCTTCTACCTTAGCAGTAGTGATGGCATAAGCTTGTCCTTGATCCCATGGAATTTTCTGAGCTAAGATCCCTTGATGATTATGAAATTCATTTGCATAATATCCCATCTCCCTGCAATTGTAGTATTGGACATCAGTAGCTTCCTTCTTCCCATTGCAATCACAAGTTTGGTGGCCTTTTTTACCACACATGTAACAGACTCCCATTCCCTTCAAGCAACTACCAGGATGTTTCTTCCCACATTTACTGCATGACGGATATTCAAATTTTCTCTTCTTTCCTTTATTTCCATTCCCACATTGATCAACAGATCTCTTCTTATCTTGCTTTGCTTTAATGTCAAAAGACATAGAGAATTAGTTTTCTGTCTTGACAGCACATGAGTCAATGTCTTGTTATGACGAGAAGTATTGTGAGACTAATGCTCTGTGGAGAAATGGTTTTAACCCATCAAAGAAATGATCAATCATAATTCTTGGGTTATATATATAATCTCTAGCATACCTTGATTACCTCGTAATGTTAGCTCATACTTTGCGACATTCTCATCCTCCGTTTGTCTCAGACTCAGAAATTTCCTTTCCATATCTGCTCGATGGTCATGAGAAAAGTATTTTTCTAAAAAAAATATATTTTAACTCCCTCCATTACATATTTGATACTTCATCATCTTCCTTCATGTTTTGAATCAATGACCACCATTGATCAGCATCTCCAGTGAGGTGGTAAACTTCAATGATAACTTTTTCCCTTTCACTAATCCCCAAAGCCTGAAATATTTTCTATAGGGAACTTATCCATTGCTCAGCTACCAATGGATTTGTACTGCCATTGAATGTTGGTGGTTGCTGCCTCATGAAGAAATCTAACATTGATCCTCCATGTTGTGGATCAGGGTAGTCCATATGGGTAAGGTTATTATTCATAACCTGAGTGGGTTGTCCCAGTATGGTTATTAGATGATCAGCACCAGTTGCATCACCAACTCCACTATAATTATCTTGAGTAGGAGGTAAATCCCTACATGGTGTGCGTACATTGATACAGTTCCCATTTCTTCCACTAGGCGCCATTTCTAAACAATGGCATAAACTAGATCTATTTATGAATCAAAATGCATAATTCCATACTTGTAAAACACCTAACATAAATTGAACAGTTTATGGATATAATCCATAATCATAAAAAGGTTCTCTTTGAGGAATTATGTACTCATAAAACCTTAATAAAGGTATGTAAATAAAATGAGAATTATCCTAAGCATATCCCCTGGGAGTGTCGTAACTAAGAGTGAAGCAAGGCCCATTATCGTGCACCGGTTCCTGTTCGAGTCTAGCTCAAAGCGATGTTTTCAGGTTTTACACCTAGGTACATCTGTGCCAAAGCCGCCTCTACCTGTTCGTATCCAGATAGGGATGTATTGCTCAAAGAACTCAGAAAATCACTACAATACCAAAATTCTAGGAAGTTCCTATATACTAATACTCAAATTCTATCTTAGGTCTATGTGCTCTAATCCGAGTTTATCTAAATCCATCTTCATGGTTTGTACTAAACATTACCTGATACCAACTATAATGCCCCAACCCCAGTTACCAAGAGTCGGTTCATTATTACATAATATTGGCATGATCACAATAGATCATGTCTTGAAAGAACGATTAGTTCAGTATAATTGGAATAACTAGATACATTCATAAAGTCTACATTACATCATAAAGTGAAAAATACTACAAAAACATATTGTCTTCATATACCCTCATACTATTCCTGCAGGTCATTCATAAATTACTTCTTCACATCCTGGGAAAATAAAACATTGAAATGGGCGAGCTCGGATGCTCAGTAAGGATAACAATATAGCGGAAAATTTCATAAATAAGGATAAATATTTAAGGCAATGTGTAACTAAAAAAAAGCTTTTTAAACTTGAACTTAAAAATAAGAGGGCAAAGATAAAATGAAATAATTCCACTTACTTATTCACATGGATATTCTACTAGACGAATAATCACATGAAATATCAATAACCACTTTAATAATGATGGAATGCATAATGCCAACTATCATAACCACATAGTCAAGGCATCATGCCAAGACTACAAATAAGATTTTGTAAAGGCCTTGTGAAAAGACACTAGTTTGTCTCATGAGACCTACCGATGCATCGAGGAGCTATAGCAGGCTCCACCCATCACTTATTAAGTCCAATGAATTCCTCATATGAACAGGTTTAAACATAACATAAACATTCATATTAAAACTAGCAGACAAAATGTCAATACTTTATCTATAAACCATGAATTTTTTAAAAATAACACATCCACAGTCAAACATATCAAAAAACCTTCAATATAATGTTGATGTTTTGTATCATAATAAGTCAACATCAAATAAGCTTAAAATCCATCAAAGGATGTTGACATAGATGAAATCAAAAACTATTTGAGAGAAATATCCCCTTTTTTAAATCATTTAAAAGTAACATAATTATAAAATAAAATATTTAAATTGAAAATATTATTTTAATCTTCTCAGGGAAGATTTGAAGATTTTATAACGGCAGAAAATATCCGCACCCGCAGTATATGTTAAAAAAAACATTCTTACCTTAATTTTGTCGAAAAGGTTAAAAAAGAACTTGTTTTGAAAATGACGTAATGATTACTTTATAAAATTCTTATAAAAAGTCAAACAAGGGTATAAATGACTTTAACCCATATTCTGTAAAATATTAAGAATGATTTGAAATACATTTTTAAGAAACATGGATGTGGATGATAAAGAGGTCCCAGTAAATAATTACGTATAAACAATCTAATATAATGAAGAGATTGTGAAATAAACCCTTACCTTGTACTTTTCCTTAGTCGATGGTATGTTAAAATCATTTATAATACTTAAAACATTATTATTAAATTATATAAGAAACATATACATAATTATTATTTCATATATGATCTTCTAATAATGCTTTGTTAATAATATTTTAGTATTATCGTCGTTTCGGGTGTTAACTTACTTGTTTTCTTTTATATGTTTTGTTACATATGTCATGTTTGTTATAGATAGGTTGTATCATATTAATATCCATAATGATATAAATTTCATAAACATTAATTTTAATCATCAAATGAGAATTAGTCTTGAATGGATGCGATGGGGAATGAATCTAATCGCGTTCGTGGAGACAATAGTCTGTATGTACGCACGAGCGGCAATATCATTATTTTGATATTAAAATAATATATAATTGGATGATATATCATATATACAGAATCATTAGAATTTTATATTTATTATTTACATGAATTAAACATCATTATTAAACCCATCCAAATAATAATATATTGAAAAACAATTACACCACGACGTGGAGACGGTAAGCCATACGTACACACGTATGGTGACATGTCATTAAAATGATGGATAGAATACTAAATATGGTTGTACCATATTTATAATAACATTAATGTATATATAAGATACTGGAGTTATTATTCTAGAATGGAAATAACAAAGAAAGAAGAAGTTGAAGAAGAAAGGAATTTGAAAGAGGGTGGCGAAAACATTACCTCTTTTTCGGGTTCTTCATTTTGATTTGATCAAAAGGGCTCCATAGGTTGACTTTACGACCAAAGGAATGTCTCTATGATGAAGGGGGGATATTTGAGAGGGTATTTGGGAAGATTTTGGCCGAGAAAAAAGGCTTTGAAGGTGTGAAATTGAGATAAGGGGGAGTACCCTTTTATAACAGGGGTGAGGGGCATCTTTGGAAAAGCTAGAAATATTATTTTATAATAAATTCATATTCGGTTTATAATGGCTCAAAAGTGAATTATTTAAATTTTAATGTGTGGATAGGTCACAAAACACTCAACCAATAGGTTTTAGACAGGTTTGGGTCACGTTATTAACCTTATCGTTTAGTTTTAACTCTTGGTTAATTAGATTGACACTTACCATGTCTCTTTCTATTTTTATATTATATAGTCAATAGACTTACTATAAACTTCCATGAGACCCCAAGTGGTCCAATAATGATAAAAATATCATTATATAAGTATCTTGGCCGATCCTTAGATTTTTAGGAATAGAATATAAATTAATAATATAATATTTTTTTTAAAAACTCTTTTATGTCAATTTTGACACTATTGGGTATTTTGTTTTTGATAATTTCATAAAAGAATTATTACTTCGAAAAAAATTTATATAATCAGTCATAATATGTCATATTAACCTAGAAAATTAGTGTAATTCATAAAAAGTCTCAAATTACATTTATTTTGATATTTATAATATCAATTATTTTAATATTTCATTAATAAGGTTATTACTGCATCACCATTGTGTCATAAATAAATTAAATTATTTAGTGTATAAAAATTATAAATAAAATACCATGATGTAATAAATAGTTTTATCTTTTAAATTAATATTTATAATCGAATTTATATTATTTTAAACCCTATATTAAAAATGTTTTAGTTATTAAACTTTGATTTTAACTCTTTTATCTCTTCTTTGAATTAAATAATAATAAATGTCCTAATCTAATCCAAGTGGACCTAAATGATAATATTTTATTCATAAGGTTGTTTTTGGTCGTGATACACTTTTCCAATAGAATTAGGACATGTGTTAGGGTAATATTAATATCATTTGTACCCTTAATTACCCTATTTACTTTTAACCGAGGTAATAAAAGTAAAAAACTACTATTCACCAAAAATTATTTTCATCTCATTGAACTAAATTTTACCCCTTGATATTATCCTTGTCTCTTGGATTTTATAATTTCCACTCACAAAAGCGGTAAAATTATGTTTTATGTGAATTTCCAAATTCTCTTAGGAGGTGGGTAAAAGATGGTGAAAAGTTCAATAAAATTTTTATATATCTAAAATTTTTCGAAACTAACTCCAATTAATTACATTGAACTTATATAGGTATTATGTATCTATTTTGACCTTAATTAAATATAAATAAAATAAATAATTATTTAAATAAAAATTCGGTTTTAACCAATAACTCAGTGTTTTTCACTATTCATCAAAAATTGAAAGTATTCAGAAAAATACCAAAAATTCACCCAAGGCTAATTTCGATAATCCGAATCCAAAAATGAAGTCCATTTTGAAATATGAAATTTATAAAATTTCAAAAAGTGGGTATTACTATTCATAACGGCTAGATTGATTGGTTGTGGTGTGTGTTAGAACTCGAGGTTACGTAAAACACTCGCTACTATATTATTAAAAGAGAAGCGCATCGTGGAAGCTTGAGGTTTTACAAATAAGAACACATTATAATGATTCAATGAGTAAGAATATTCCAATATATAATGATAATATTAATTTTAAATAATATTATTCATGATATAAATATAATATTTTTTAATCTCATTCAATTTTATAACCATATATGTAATATGGGGATGGGAAATGAAATACGTCATCTATAGAGGCGGTAGTTCCTACATACACATGAGTGACGTTTTCATTTTTTAATTGATTGAAATTAAATAAGGTTGATAATGATTTATATTTATATAATAATAATTATTTTATTAATATCATATTTATTCATTAAATATATCTTTATAACCATCCATTTGAGGGAATGATGAAAAAACAAATATATCGTTCATGGAGGTGGTAGACTGCACGTATGCATGAGTAATGTTTTAATTTTATAACGGATCGCAAAGAGGGAGATTTAGATTGTTCCCTAAATATGATGACATTTATTTAAATAATTATAATTATATTATTATGTTAATATGGTTATATAATATGTATAGGAGGTATAATAAGAAAAAAACTTGAATGAACTCAATTAAGATTATTAACTCTTTTTTTGATATCCCCCTTTTGATTGAACTTTTGGTCTTTATAAGAGAGGTTTATTGTAACAAATGGGGTTTAGGAAAGTGGTATGAGAAGTATGTATAGGTATTTGGGAATAATATTTATAGAAAATAGAAATAATATGTGTTTTTGGAAAGTTTAGATTCAGCCCCATTTTATAGGTAAAAATCAATAGTGTTTTTAGAAATATTTAATTTTTAAGGGTTAAGAATGTAATTTTAAAATTTAAATGTGGAAAAAATGGAAAATTCATGGTATTATAGAAAATTTCTCTTAAAAGTTACTAAATAAAATATTTTTTACTTTTTAAATAAATTTTTAAAAATATTATTTAACATTAAATACCATTTAAAGTCATTTTCAAGACTATTAACATAATTTGTCTTCAATGGAATATAAATAACCATGGAATTAAAATTTAATCATTAAATTTAATTCTTAACTATAATTTTATCCCTAAAAGTCTTTAAATACTTCATTTTATCTGTATATTATTACTTTTAATATTTATAAAACGATTTAACTGACTTTTCTACTTTTTACACAAGCATTGTGTCAGCGCTGTGTAATCATTTTAGTTAGTTATACTAGTATTTAAAATTTAAAAATAAATTTAAAATATAAATATAATTTAATAACCATAATAATATTCATATTTATCCATAAAAAATTATCATTATCATAACAACATATTTAAAATATTATGTAAGAGAGAGTGACATTTTTGTCTGGAAGCTAACCTGAAATGGAATCAAGTATAACAATAATAGTTAATGTGTTCAAGGAATCATGATATGAGTGGTTATTGTTTGTGATTATAATGTACCAATGGTCCTTAAATTCAGTTCAAACTATGGGTTGAGTTATTCCAAGATCGCTGAAACTTGCACCATGCTTGATTGCTTAGATTTGGGCACAGCTCAAAACCTGAGTCTGATGGAAGTTGGAATAGACTCAATGGTTATTTATGATTCACTAATTTTGAATGGTATTTCACCATTTTATTTTTCCTTTTTCTAGATCATATATAATATGTTTAAATTTATATATGGATATTTTCAATATTTGAAAATAGGGGAATACAACTATGAGCATTCTGACATCTTAGGGAATACAGGATGAAGTCTTAATTATTTTTTTACAAAATAATATATCTCACTCCATGTTGTAAATTTTTTATCATATATTTTTCTCTGGTTCTTCACCACATCATACCCCCAGGGAAATATTCTTGTTTTATGTTTTTAAATTTTATAAAAAAATAATTTTGAGTGAAAAAATAAATAAATGAAATAAAAAATAAAATAAAATAAAGGTCATTATCAAAATCAAGTGGCATAAAAAATAGAAATACAGATATGATAAAAATATGGGAGGAATATAATAACCTCATAAAATAATTTATAGATATATTTTTTTCATGTTTATTAACATCAGAACTTGATCAAACAATTTTACTTATTTTTTCCTATACCGCGGTGACTAATTGTTTCCATTGTAACTTAATTTTATGACTAAAAATGAAATGGACCTGATTACATAATTTTAATACAATAATTAAATTTTTTAAAACTATTTTAAAATATTAAATTTCTACTGGTGGTAAAAATTAATTTTAATATAAGTAAGTATAATGCCATGATTTTTTAGAAAAATAAATTTTAAGCATAAAAATGAATTTACACAAAAATAAAAAATATAATTATTCCCCATGGAATTTTTTGGTTTATGAAAATAAAATAGATTTATTTTAATTTAAAACCATTACAAAATGAAATTCATTATTGTAAACAATTAATTATATAAAAGGAAAAAAATAGTACTTTTATTAGAATAAAACATCACTTAGGTTCTAAAATGTCAACCATGAGTTTCTAAATTCAAGATAATATTTTTAAATGATTTATTTAACTTAATAAAAATATAGATGGTCTATAAAATGTTTCAATAACTTTATAAATATTCTTATATCATGATGATTTCATAAGAGTGACAATATTTTTAAAAATTTTAGTTTTTCTCTATTAACTTAAAAATCATTTTTTTAGAATAACCCCAAAAAGTCAACCTATAATAATTTTCGATATTTTTTATCTATTTTTTCATATTCTTAAAATTAAAATAAAAAAATTATAAAATTTATATCATAAATGAAAAAAATGTTAATAAATTTTTATAGAAAATTTATCTTTTAAACGTTAAGTGTTCTTACCCTTAATTAATATCATTTTACAATGAGTGTTGGTTTTTTATGTTTTCAATTTTTATATTCAAAATTTAATTATGTTTACATTTTATTTTAATAAATTATTATTGACTTTAGTTTGGTGTTTCTTATATTAAAAACTATTCAATAATATATTTACATATATTAAGATGTACTAGAATCAAAAGGTGTTACATTCCCCCCATAAAAAAATGTGTTCCCACAATTTTAATTTTTTTTACCAATATGAGTGTATCGTTAATTTGAAATAATCATTAGATGTAGATTTTGTTATGATTAGTAATTTATACGTTACATAAATATTTCCCAAATCGTACTTGAGAATGAGTTTTCAAAAGAATATATTGACTATTGAGTGATATGGCTCGATAAATTTTCTGCCTTTTTCTTAATAACATATTTCAACATCACGAAAGAGAATATGGTAAAATATACTTACTTGATTTTTTTTTCATTTCCATAGTTACCATATCATCTCTATGTTGTGTGTTTCAATCATTTTCCACCTCTATTTCATTTCAAATTTCGAATGATGAATATACAATATGATTTTTTCTTGTTAGAATCATGAAAATAAATTTATAACAAATCATGAGATCTAAAAAAGGATGAAAATTTATTCCTACTATTTCTATCCATTTACCAAAAAATGGTTAAATCAATTTAAGATTTTACCAAATATGAATACAATTTCAAATAAAGAAATAATATATTAATCTATAAAACCTCAATAATGACACCCAAAGTTCAACATAAATCAGTCCATAACTTACTAACCTTAAATCTCTTCAAAATATTCCTTACCAAATTTGAAACCCAAATATAAAAACTTATTTGATAATATATTCTTCCAAAATAAACATAACATTTATACTCAAACAACATAAACCACTTATAATTTCACATACTAAAATTTATATACCCCGATCATATATTCTCCAAAATATACCAATAATTTCCCAAAATAACCCAAATCACCAAGACATAAAACCATATAAAAATCATATATGATTCAAAAAGATAACTCGATAATTATTCCTTCATTAATTTAAACTAATTTGATCTGAAATTAAATATTATCTAATAATTTACCAATCAAATTAATCCTATAATGTTCCAAAAACATTATAACCTTTTATCTCAATTTGTCATAATTACCTCAACATCAAAGAATGTATTAAAACTAATGGTTATGAATACCTTTCTACATATGTCCCCAATAATATTATTCCAAAATAACAATCACACAAAATAAAATATTAAACCTAAAGTATACATATACCTTAATCATCTATTAAAACCCGATAAAAAAATCAAAAAAAATCATTAATCACCTTAAAATATCATCACATAAAACCTAAAAAGGGAATATATTTCCTTCATATTGTGATGGAAATTATAATTACTAACCCATGATGGTATCCAAAACTCCTAAAATATACTCAGTTGATATCATCCTAACCTCTCAAGTTATTTAAACCCATTCTTTGATACCAACTATAATTCCCCACACCTGTACACCCAGATTAAATTTAAGAACATACACTTTCAATAATTTTTTGATACCAAATAAAGTGACACAAATTTAACCATACTTAATTAAAAATCCCAAAAAAAATAATTAATATACTATATCCTCAATACCTTATAGGTTAATAGTTTTAGAGAATTAGTAAAAACTCTGTATAAAAAAAAACCCATATCTTTCTCAACATAGGGTAATTTTTACCATTATCCTAAGGATTTATTATTTTACATGAATTTTTAAACATATCACGAAAAATTATCCACAAAAGATACCTTTCTAGGAATATCTTATATAATAATGTTCTTCATAACCTAGGGAAATAGAAACACAAGAAGGGTGTGCTCAAATGACCAGTAAGGTTAAACATAAGAATTAATAATCAAAGATCATAATTGACTATAATATGAATATAATGGTATTAGAATGTAACACCCCAAGCTTTCATGGTACACTTATCTTTGAATAATACAATAGCGTGTGTTATACGCAACTTAGAGTTCTAACACACCACAACCAATCATACTAGATATTAAGAACAGTAATACCCAATTTTAGAAATTTTATACATTTTAACTTTCAAAATGAACTTCATTTTTGGATTCAGAATTTCGAAATTAGCTTATGGTGAAATTTTAGTACCTTTCGGATAACTTTCATATTTTGATGAATAGTGAAAATTACTCAATTTTAATTAATTTTTTTAATAGAAATAATTAATAGTGATAAATTATTAATTTGATTGGTTTTAAAGTATATTTAGAATATATTTTTACCATTTAATACAATGTATGTCATTTAACATAATTTCACATTTAAACTGGACATAAGTAAGTGTCAATCTTTTGATCGTTATTATTTCTTAAAAACACGCTATTTGTTTTGACAACAGGAATTAATTTAAATTAATTATTCCAAATTATAAGTTTTTAATTTGGTAAAATAGACATCATTTTTGAATTCATAATATAAAATATTTCTTAGGCCGAAATTTTGGTATTTTTCTCAGAAACATCAATTTTTGAGGAATAGTGAAAAACACCGAGTTATTGGTTAAAACCGATTTTTTTATTTAAATAAATATTTATTTTATTTAAATTAATTTATGTCAAAATAGATACATAATACTTATATAAGTTAATTGAAATTTATTAGAGTCAGTTTATAATAATTTTAGATTTATAAAAATTTTATTGAACTTTTTACCGTCTTTTACCCACATGCTAGGAGAATTTAAAAATTCCCATAAAACATAATTTTTCCGCTTCTATGAGTTGAATTTCAAAAATACGAGAGACACGGTTAATATCAAGGAGTAAAATCTGGTTAAATAAGATAAAAATAATTTTTGGTAGTAACTTTTTACTTTTATTTACCGTGGTTAAAGGTAAATATGGTAATTCAAGGTAAAAAGAATATTGTAATAATTCAAAATTAAAATAACACATGTCTTAACCTTATTGTATGAGTAATGGATGACCATGGGCATCTTTGGGTCGATTTTGGGACCCCATGGAGACACTTAGGAATGATAATGACATTTTAGATTAATTAATTTAATGTAAAGGCAAAATTGACATAAACAAAAACCTTTTAGTAATTAATTTTTATATAGTGTTATATAAGTAATATTTTTTACTATAATGTATCATTAGGAAGATAAAAATATTTCCTATATAATGGTATTATATTTATAATTTTTAGATATTAAATAATTTAATTTATTTATGATACAATGATGATGCACTAATTACCATATTAATGAAAGATTAAGATAATTGATATTATAAATACCCAAATAAATGTAATTTGAGACTTTTTATGAATTACAATAATTTTATAGGTTAATATGACATATTAGTATTGGTTATATGAATTTGTTTCTAATTTATAATTCAATTATGAATTTATCAAAAACAAAATACCCAATAGTTCCAAAATTGACATAAAAGAGTTTTTAAAACAAATATTATATTATTAATTGATATTCTATTCCTAAAAATCTAATGTACAGCCAAAGGACTTATATCATGATAGGGGTATCATTAATGTACCACTTGGGGGTATATTGGATGTTTATATTATTTTTATTAACAATATAATATAAAAATACAAAGAGACATGGTAAATGTAAAACTATTTAACTAAGAGTTAAACCTAAAAGATAAGGGTAAAATAGTGACCCAAACTTGTCTAAAACCTACTGGTTGAATGTTTTTTGACCTATACCCACCTTATACTTTTAATAATCTACTTTGGATCCATTATAAACCTAATATGAATTTATTATAAAATAATACTTTAAGTTTTTTCTAAAGAGCCCCTCCTCCCCCTTATAAAAGGACACCACTTCTAACCAATTTATCACACCTCTCAAGCATTTTGGCTCATCCAAACACTGTTCAATTAAGCTCCATACATCCCCATCCTCCTCCTAGAAGTGTTACCTTTGGTAGAAGGCACTTCATGAGTCCTTTTTGTTTCAAACCAATGGGAGTTACCCAAATTAAAGGAGGTTAACCTACCCTCAACCAAGGAAAAGTACAAGGTAAGGGGTTTTCATATCACTACTTATTCCTGTGAGATTCATGAAATATTGACACTATTACCTTTTGTGGGGTTTATTTACAGACCATAAATATATTATTTATGTAATACACTTTAATTTATATTTATTTAAAAAATCATTGTATGATACCTATTTCTTGGGGTGTATGTTTCATAAGTTACCAAATTGGTAAGGGTTAATTTCACAATCTCTTTATTATCTGAGGTTGTTTTTACGTAAGTATCTACTGGGACATATTTATTATCCATGTTCATGTTTTATGAAAGAGTTTTCAAAGGGATTGTTTTAAGGGATTTTATACTAAAGCATCATTTCAGATGTTTTAAATATTTATTCTTCTAAATATTTCTCATTAATGTCCATGTCTTCAAAATGGTTTTTAAGGATTAATTTATATGGACATGAATGTTTTTAAAATTTTAATTCCTTTCAAAAGTTTCAAAGTGGTATGAGACAGTTTTATTAAAAAATGTATTTAGATTACTTCTTTTCCAAATTGTGTGACTTTTAAATTACCTCAAAAAAAGAGATATTTATCTCAAATAGTTTTTATTTCATTTATGTCAACATCCTTTGAAAAATGTTACATTTGTTTGAAGTTGATTTATTATGATACAAATCTCCCATATTTTATTTAAGGTTTTATGATATGTCTGACTATGGATGAGTCATTTTTATGCCATTAATGGCTTATGATTAATGTTTTGGCATTTAGTATGCTAGTTTTATTACGAATATTTGTGTTATATTTCATCCTCTTCTTAAGATGAATGTGTTGGAGTAGTATGCTCTGGGTTGGGGTCTGGTTATAGAAGACCCTCCGGGTTGGTGTCTGGTTATTAGAGGCACTCCGGGTTTGCGTCCGGTTATTAGAGGAACTCCGGGATGGTGTCCAGTTATTAGAGGCACTCCGGGTTGGAGTCCGGTTACAGAGGCTCTCCGGGATAGAGTCCGGTTATAGAGGCTCTCCAGGTTGGGTTTTGGTTACAGTTATCCCTTTGGTCTTAGTACGAGGCCTTGACATAGAAATTAATGTTTGGAATTATGCATTCGTTCATTATGAAAGTGGTTAGTGATATTGCATTTGATTATTCTACTAATAGAATATCCATGTGAATAAGTAAATGGAATTAATTCATATTATTTTTTCAATATTATTCTGAAGTTCAAGTTTAAAAGGCTTTCGTTTTAGTTATACATTTCCTTAAATGTTTATGCTTATTTATGAAATTTTCCTCTATATTGTTATCCTTACTGAGCATTTGAGCTCACCCCTTTCTGTGTTTTATTTTTCCCAGGATTCCAAGAAGTGTATTGTGATTGATATGCAAGGTTAAGCCAAGGGAATAATGGTATTCGTGAAATATTATTTATGATGTTTTGTATGTTATGATGTGTAATGTAACATTCATGTATGTAATCTATTTTCCAAGACTGCTAAACTGATCGGTCCTTCAGGACTTGATTCCTTGTAATCATGCCAATGTATTAAAATAATGCACCGACCTTGGGCAACTGAGGTCTGGGCGTTATAGTTGGTATCAGAGGAAGTTTCTCAATAACCTTGGAAGCTAGATTTAGATAAAATCTGATTAGAGAACATAGCCCAAAGATAGAATTTGATGATTAGTAGAGAAAAACTTCCTATAATTTTGATATTGTAGAGATTTTTTGAGTTTTCTGAGCAATACATCCCTATCTGGATACGAACAGGTAGAGCCAGCTTTGGCACAGATGTACCTAGGGGTAAAACACGAAAACACCGATTTGATCTAGACTCGAATGGGAACTGGTGCATGACAATGGGTCTTACTGCACTCTTGGTTAGGACACTCCCGATGGTATTCATAGGATAATTATCATTTTCATTACAAACCATTATGAAGGGTTTATGAGTATATACTTCCTCAAAGAATAAATTTTTATTATTATGGATTATATCCATAAACTGTTTAATTTTTGTTAAGTTTTGTACAAGTTTGAGATTAGGTATTGCTATTCATAAACTAATATAGTGTATTCCATTGTTTAGAAATGGTGTCCAGTAGAAGGAATGAGAACTCCAGTAATACACATGATCCAAACAGTAAGAAAGATCATATCTTTCATGGTCTTAAGCCAGAATTTAGAACGAAAATAGTCTCCCATGTATTATCATCATATGAAGAAACTGTATCATGTGTTGATAAGAGATGTAAAGAATTCTCGGAGTCCTATTGATTTGAAGGGAAGCCATAGAAGGAAAGGATGGTAGAGAGAAGGAAAGATAAAGGGAATATGGTAAAGAAGAATTTTCCCATATGTGATAACTGTGGAAAGAATAAACTTGGAAAATGCTTGAAGGGAATGGGAGTATATTATAAGTGTGGAGAAAAAGGACACCATGTACGTGACTGCAAGGGTAAGAAAAAGGTTTCAAATGTACAATGCTTCATCTGCAAGGTGTTTGGACACTATGCGAACCAATGTCATAGTAATCAGACTACGACACATATGATTCTATTGGATAATAATCAAGTTATGATACTACCACTGATGAAGAGGAATGACTAGTGTTCTTATGTTGTTATTTTGTAATTATTTCATTGAAGTGTTGTATCAATGATGTACCAGAAATAAATAAGGATTGTACTGTAGTACTATTTCATTGAAGACTTGAGATTTTATGGTACTAAGAAAAGTTACTCTACAACAAGTTATTTTTTTTGGAAATTACATTGTTTTAGGGAAGATAAACCTTAATATGGTCTTAATATTGAGGTATAGATTTTAGAATAAGATATGGTTGATTTGGGTAAATTATATTGGATATTCTTGACTACCTTGAAACTGATTAAAGATTTGTATATTCCATCATTGTTGGAGTTTACAAAATTTTTGTATGGATGAAGTATATCCAGTATTCTATAAGGAATAAGGTAGGATGAATGTAATCAATAAGGTTTTATGGTAATTCAGGATGTTTCAGTGTTTTAAAAGAATACACGATGAAGGTATTCACATGCTGTTACGGGGTTAAAAGAATCTAAATTATTTTTAACTTTCATATAAATTATGTTCTGATAGTTTACATAAGTATTTTGAATAAGTGTAAAGGTTGTAATGGATTATGTTTGAAAGTTTATTTTTGAATTTTTTTAAAAGGACAACACGCAGACCGTGTGACGACCAGTCGCGTCGGACAAGGTTGTGGGAATCGAACCCACAACCATAGTAAAATTGGGATTTATCGCCCACCACTAGACTGCATGAAGTTCCTAGATAGTATAATGTAGTTTTTTTAAAGGGTATGACATGTGAATTATAAATTCATTTTATTTGGAACCCTATACTATTAGGATAAATAGAGTATTTTTGAGTTTTATTATGTTTTGGGGTGAAAGATGAGTTTGTGTTAGAAATTTATTAATGGATAAAACTCTAATTATAAAGTAAGTATATCTCTTTATGATCTTATCCAATCTCATAAATAAATTCCTCAACATTAAGAAAATGAACTTAGAACAAAAATGTTGTCCTAGATGGTACCTTAGATCATCAAAAATTTATGGCTTTAAGATTGTTGGACTTTTCATAGCCATGTTCTCTACCACACTCCATCAGATATTTATGGTTAGATTTCTCTTCAATATCCATATTTTCCTACATGTAACCCTAGTATGTGTTATTTTCTGCAACCATTATACTTACCACTCTTTATTTTAAATAGAGGCCTCATTAATCCATTTATCGATGTGGGATTTCAACTAAGATATTTTGAAATGTCAACCCCATGTTTCCAATACCATGAATAAATTGTGAGGATGAAATTTATTGAAAGAGGGGAGAATGTAACACCCCAATATTTCACATTACACTTCTCTTTGAATAATACAATAGCGTGTGTTATACGCTACTTCGAGTTCTAACACACCACAACCAATCATACTAGCCGTTAAGAATAGTAATACCCACTTTTTGAAATTTTATACATTTTTTCTTTCAAAATTAACTTCATTTTTGGATTCAGAATATCGAAATTAGCTTAGGGTAAAATTTTGGTAATTTTCGGATAACTTTCATATTTTGATGAATAGTGAAAATTACTAAATTTTAATTAAAAACATATTTTTTAATCAAAATAATTAATAATGATAAATTATTAATTTGAGTAGTTTTATAGTATATTTAGAATATATTTTTACCATTTAATACAATTTTGGTCATTGGACATAATTTCACATTTAAACTGGACATAAGTAAGTGTCGATCCTTTGATAGTTATTATTTCTTAAAAACACGCTCTTTGTTTTGACAACGGTAAATAATTTAAATTAATTAATGAAACTTATATGTTTTGAATTTGGTAAAATAAAAATTATTTTTGAATTCATAATATCAAATATATCTTAGGCCGAATTTTTGGTATTTTTCTGAGAAACATCAATTTTTGATGAATAGTGAAAACACTGAGTTATTTGTTAAAACCGAATTTTTTATTTAAATAATTTTTTATTTTATTTAAATTAATTTATGTCAAAATAGATAAATAATACTTATATATTTTCATTTTAATTCATTGGAGTCATTTTATAATAATTTTAGATATATAAAAATTTTATTGAACTTTTCACCGTCTTTTACCCACCTCCTTGGAGAATTAGAAAATTCCCATAAAACATAATTTTACCACTTTTGTGAGTTGAATTTATAAAATATGAGATATGTGGTTAATATCAAGGAGTAAAATGTGGTTTAATAATATAAAAATAATTTCTGGTGAATAGTAACTTTTTACTTTTATTTACCGCGATTAAAGGTAAATATGGTAATTCAAGGTAAAAAGAATATTGTAATAATTCAAAATTACCTTAACACATGTCCTAACATTAATGGATGAGTAATGTCTGACCATGGGCATATTTGGGTCGATTTTGGGACCTCATGGAGCCACTTATGAATGATAATGACATTTTAGATTAATTAATTTAATGTAAAGGCAAAATTGACAAAAACAAAAACCTTTTAGTAATTAATTTTTATATGGTGTTATATAAGTAATATTTTTTACTATAAATATTCATTAGAAAGATAAAAAATTTCATATATAATGGTATTATATTTATAATTTTTAGACATTAAATAATTTAATTTATTTATGACACAATGATGATGCAGTAATTATCGTATTAATGAATGATTATGATAATTGATATTATAAATACCCAAATAAATGTAATTTGAGACTTTTTATGAATTCCCATAATTTTCTAGGTTAGTATGACATATTATTATTGGTTATATGAATTGTTTTCGAAGTAATAATGCTGTTATGAATTTATCAAAAACAAAATACCCAATAGTGCCAAAATTGACATAAAAGAGTTTTAGAAACAAATATTATATTATTAATTGATATTTTATTCCTAAAAATATAAGTTTAGGATAAAGGACTTATATCATGACAGGTGTATCATTAATGGACACTTGGGGGTCTATTGGATGTTTATAGTATGTTTATTAACCATATAATATAAAAATACAAAGAGACATGGTAAATGTCAAACTATTTAACAAAGAGTTAAACCTAAATGATAAGGGTAAAATAGTGACCAAACCTTGTCTAAAACCAATTGGTTTGTTTGTATTCAACCTATCCCCACTTTAGACTTTTAATAATCCACTTTGGAGCTATTAGGAACCGAATATAAAATTATTATAAAATAATACTTTATGTTTTTCCGAAAGAGCCCCTCCCCCCCTTATAAATGGACACCACTTATAACTAATTACTCACACCTATCTAGCCTTTTGGCTCATCCAAAATCTACCCAATTAAGCTCCCTACATCCCTCTACTCCTCCTAGACGCCTTACTTTAGTCAGAAGGCACTTCAAGAGTCCTTTTTGGTCAAACCGAAGGGACTTACCCAAATTAAATGAGGTTAACCAACCCTTAACCAAGGAAAAGTACAAGGTATGGGGTTTTCATCTCACTCCTTATTACCATGAGATTCATGCCATATTGCCACTATTACCTTTTTAGTGGTGTATTTACTACCCATAATCATATTCTTTATGTAATATACTTTAATTTATGTGTATTTACATATTCATTGTATGATACCTCTTTCATGGGGTGTGTGTTTCGTAAGTTATCAAATTGGTAAGGGTTAATTTCACAATCTCTTTATTATCCGAGGTTGTTTTTACATAAGTATCTACTAGGACATATTTATTATCCCTTTACATGTTTTATGAAAGTTTTTTAAAAGGGATTCTTTTAAGGGACTTTTTACTAAAACATCATTTAAAATATTTTAAATATTTATTCTTATAAATATTTCTCATTAATGTCCATGCCGTCAAAATGGTTTTTAAGGATTTATTTATATGGAAATTAATGGTTTTTAAATGTTAATTCCTTTAAAAAGTTTCAAATTTTTATGGGACACTTTGATTCAAAAATTTCTTTAAATGACTTCTTTTCCAAGTTGTGTGACTTTTAAATGATCTAAAAAAAGTGATATTTCACTCAAATAGTTCTGATTTCATCTATGTCAATATCCTTTGATAAATTTTACACCTGTTTGAAGTTGATTTATTATTATACAAGACTTCCATATTGTATTTAAGGTTTTGTGAAATGTTTGACTATGGATGAGTCATTTTTATGCCATTAATGGATTATGATTAATGTTTTGGCATTTCGAATGCTAGTTTTAATATGAATGTTTATGTTATATTTCATCCTCTTCTTAAGATGAATGTGTTGGACTAGTATGTTCCAGGTTGGGGTCCGATTATAGCAGAACCTCCGGGTTGGTGTCCGGTTATTAGAGGCACTCTGGGTTGGCATCCGGTTATTAGAGGCACTCCGGGTTGGTGTCCGGTTTTTAGAAGCACTCCGGGTTGGAGTCCGGTTACAGAGGCGCTCCGGGATGAAGTACAATTACAGAGGCTCTCCGGGTTGGGTTCTGGTTACCGATATCCCTTATGTCTTTCCTTGAGGTATTGACACAAAAATTAAAGTTCGGCATTATGCATTACTTCATTATAAAAGTTGTTAGTGATATTGCATGTGATTATTCGACTAATAGAATATCAATGTGAATAAGTAAACTGAATTACTTCATTTTATTTTTGACATATTATACTGAAGTTCATGTTTAAAAGGATTTTGTTTTAGTTATACATTGCCTTAAATGTTTAT
Source organism: Viscum album (assembly GCA_963277665.1). Lineage (NCBI taxonomy): Eukaryota > Viridiplantae > Streptophyta > Magnoliopsida > Santalales > Viscaceae > Viscum > Viscum album. The sequence continues at coordinate 846,576,121 of OY728152.1, forward strand.
GCTTTTTATGAAAGTTTCCATTGTATTGTTATCCTTACTGAGCATCTGAGCTCACCCCTTTTTATGTTTTATTTTTCCCAGGATTCCAAGAAGTGTATTGTGATTGATATGCATGGTTAAGCCAATAGAATAATGGCGTTCATGAAGGAATAATTATGTTGTTTTGTATGTTATGAAGTGTAATGTAACATTCATGTATGTAATCTATTTTCTAAGATTGCTAAACCAATTGGTCCTTTGGGACTTGATTCCTTATAATCATGCCAATGTATTAAAATAATGCACTGACCCTGGGTAACTAGGGTCGGTGTGTTACAGGGAACCTAATTAAAGTGTATAACATATGATTTTGATACCCAAAAAACAAGATTCATAAATCCTAATTGATGTCATTATGACTTATCATTACATAAATTAATGTCACATGATTCAGCAATTACAAGCCTTGTGAAATCAACCATTGTGTAAGAAAAATATTAAAACTCATAGAAATCATATAAAAACCATGAATGTATATTGGTGAAAATAATATCAATAATATAAAAACAATGTAGTTATCTCAGGATATTATAATCATATCACCCTTATAATCACCATTACAAGAACCCTTATAATGGAATAACCTACTCGGTTAATTCCAACCTATCTTCTCTAGAGAAAAAGTTATTATATAATGCATTGGAGATCTATATATTGATCCCAACCATCATCAAATTAAATTACTACGTAAAATAATTTCTAAAACAATTATAATCTTTAAGTTTTCTCATAAAACTCGTAAAACATTCATAATTTCATCATATCTTAATTAACACATGGGAAACCAAGTTTCATAAAAACTTCTTTAAACCATTATCATAAACTGTATAGAGAAAGTAATTGAATGGTATCATTAGAACATATATCTAGTGGATATTAAAATAATAAAAAAATATATTTATATAGATTATTTTTTTATAAAATAATTAGTTTTTTTTTCAATAATAAGAAGAAATACCCTTTTCTTTTGGTAACCTTTAAAAACAAAACATTCAAAGAATAATTGAACAATGATTGTATTAGAAAACTAAAAAATTTAAAAATTAATATCAATAATGAATAAAGGCTATAGTTTTGGGAAAAAGTGATCAAGTGGTAAATGTTAAAAAACACTCTTTTCATGCCATTTTAAAGTGACTTAAGTGTAAACTACATGGAATTAAATAAGAAAATCCGTTTTGAAAACATTTTAATGAAACTAAAAAAACATTGGAAATAAAATTAAAAAATAATTTAATTTTAGAAAATAATATTTTTGATACAATATAAAGAGCATGGGAATGTAAGAGAAATAGTTGGCAAAAAGACTTTAAAACTTTTAGAGTAATGATTTAAAATAAAAAAATGATGGATTTTAAAATAAAAAACACGTATAAAAGAAATAACATTAGAAATAACATAGAATACCACAAGTTTAAATAGATTAATGATATAAAATATCAAATAGGTAGTATATACAACATATAAATTAAAATAACTGCATAAATTAAATATGTATCCATGGAAGAATATTGATACAAATAACCCTTACGAATTTTATAAAAATTGAAAAAAAATCCATTAAAGGAAAGAACATAATATGTTTATATAAATCCAATTAATTAAATTAAATAATATTTCAAATATACCCATGGAGAAGTAATTTATCAAAATATAATAAATCATGGTGCACAACATGAAACATGTCACAAGAAATTAAAATTAGAGCCAAGAAACCCATAAAAATATTATAGCATTTTCAGTAAAAATCAACCAATGAAGTGATTAGGTGAAAGCATGTAAATTCACATAAAAAATAGGAAATAAAATCTAAAAAATTGGAGTAAATAACACACATAACCATGGAATAACATTTTTAATGAAAGATTGATATATCCAAATTACAGAAAATTGCGATAAAAATAACCTTACATCGAACATCTTCTTAGTTAGATAATATATAAACTCTTATATAATAAATTTATATTTATTATAAATCTATATCAGAACCATATTTAAATTTATATTACTATATCAAATTCACTGATGACTTCTTCTTAACTATTTATTAATAATTATGTACTAAAATCAATATTTGTGTGTTAAGAGTTATTTTTTCCACACATGTTTCAGTTTGGTGGTTTCGGTCCATGCACATTGGTTATGGTTTTATTTTCTCCAAAATTTTAATAAATATGTTGATCGTTATTATGATATTGTTATAGAGTTTCATAGTTTGTTTATAGAAATTATGTAATGGTTTACATAGAACACTTAAACATTTAATTTTTCAACGATTATTGAATTAACTAAAGAATTGAGATTATATGTTAATATAATTTTGAATATTACCAAGGAATAATTATTAACAATTATTAAATTAATAATTATTATATAATAAAACTTATATATATTATTCTTTAATCATTCATGACATACAGGTTATAATAATATCCATATTAGTTATAAAACCAACTAAAATTATAACACATTATAAAAGTTAAATGAGTAACAACATGTTATTGTATAAATATAATTTCAAATTTATAAAAGAATAATCATTTTATAAATATAATTTTTATTAATTAAATTAATTTTTATAACCATCCATTTTAGATGATGTTGAAAATGAAATATGTCGTCTATGGAGGTGGTAGTCTGTATGTACACATGAGTGACATTTTAATTTTTAAATTGATAGAAATGAAAGAAGTTATATTATTATTTATCTTTATAGAGTAACAATTATTTAATTAATATTTAATTAATTTATGAAATTCATATTTGTAACCATCCATGTGAGGTAGTGATGAAAAATGAAATATGCCGTATGTGGAGGTGCAGGGGTGACAATTTTATTTTCCAAAGGAATGAATGGAGGTAAATAATATTTGTTTCATCAACATAATAAAATTTCAGTAAACAAATGATAATTATTTTATTATGTTAATATTGTTATAGAATATTTGTAAAAGTTTTAATAATAAAGAAACTTGAATGAACTCAGTGAGGACAATTACCTCTTCCTTTGATATCAACATTTTGATTAAACTTAATACCTTTGGAAGTTAGGTTTATGGTCACATTGGGGAATTGATAATGTGGTATGTTAAGTTGGTCAAGTTATTTTGGATTTTTTTTAGAGAAAACTGAACTCATATGTGTTTTTAGGAAGTTTAGTGCGAGTCCAATTTTATAGAAAAAAAATAAAAGGCATTTACATTAATATTCAATCTTAAAGGGACAAGCGTATAATTTTAAAAATGATATGTGGCTCATAAATAAACCATGTATGTTATTATGATCCATTTCTCATCCACCTAACTCAAGATAATATGTTTTTATTTTTAAATCAGTAAATAAAATAATTTTTAACATTTAATACACATTAATGTCATTTTAAAGAAAATTCACACAATTTGCCTTCAATGGTATCTAGATAACTCTTGAATTAGAATTTAATCATTAAAATTACTTTTTAACAATCATTTTTATTCCTAAAATTCATTAAAAACAACATTTTATCCAAATATTATTTTTTTTATTTTCAAAACAATTTTCCTAGAATTTTCTCCTACTTGTAGAAATTTTGTGTCAATGCTGTGAAATCATTTAATATAATTATACTATTATTTAAAATTTTATAAAATAAATTACTAACATTGGTATAATTTAATACCAATAATATTAGTCATCTTTATTACTTTATAATGTATTTTTATCCTTATAATTATGATAAAACATATTTAAAATATTAAGTGAGGGAGAGTAACATTTTTGTAAATACTCTAAACATAAATTAAAATAAAGGTCATTATCAAAATAAAGTGGCATAAAAAATTGAAACATAGATAAGATAACACCAATGGTGGTCAATAATAACCTCATACAACCATTTCAAGATATATTTTGTCATATTTATGAATTTTACTTCTTGATAGAAAACTTTATTTGTTTTATCCATTACCGTAGTGACTAAATTTTCCATTGGTAATTTAATTATATGAATATAAATGAAATAGAAATTAGTACATAATTTTAATATTAAAATAAAAAATATGTAATTAATTTTCTAATATTAAATTTATAGATGTGGTAAAAATTAATTTTAATATATGTTTCTTGCAATGAAAAATAGTTTTTTATAAAAATAAATTTTTAAGCATAAAAATAAAATTACACAAAAATCATATATAGAGTTTATCCCAAAGAAATTTATTGGTTTATCAATAAAAAATAGATATTTATGTAACTTTAAAACCAATATAAAATTGAATTTATCCTTATAAATACTTAACTAAATAAAACTATAAAAATAGATCTTTTATTTCAATAAAACATCATTAAGGTTTTAAAATGTCAAACATGAGCCTGTAAATTCAACATAAGATTTTAAATATTTTATTTTACTTACTAAATATATAATTGTCCTATAAAAACGGTTTAAAAACATTAAATTATTATTATATCATGATTATTTCATAAAATGGCAGTATTTGTAAAAACTGTGTTTTTCAACTATTCACAAAAAAACCTTTTTAACCAAATCCAAAAAAATCACTATAAGATAATTTTTATATGATGAATCCAAAAATTAAGTTAATTTAATAAAATTAAAATTATAAAATTATAAAATTTATCTTTTAAATGAAACACAAAATATAAAATAATCGATTTTATATAAAAAGGACCATTTTAAACTTTATGTGTTCTTAACCATATTTCATATCATTTGCTAACGAGTGTTAATTATTTGTTTTCACACTATATATTCATAATGTATTGATGTTTACCTTGAATTTGAATTACTTTTTATTCACTTTAGTGTTTTTTTGAGTCTATCACTCTCTATTTAACATGATATTAACATAAAGTAACACATAATAAAATCTCAGGGTGATAAAGTGTTTCAGTTTTTTCTTGATATTTATAACAAAAATCATTTAACTATTTGATTTGAGATTTATTTAAATAGGAATCATTAATAGATGTGTAAAATATAGAGTCAAAATTATAATCATTTTTAATACTATCATTAAAATAAAATATTTTAACAAATCGCTAAAAGATAAATCTATTAGGTTTGAACTTTTACCCATTAAAAAATATTATAATAATTTCCAAGAAATTCATTCAAATCAATTTATGAATGTTAATTAAGGGGAAAATGTTTTACCTTATAATAATTTTTATTAATTTTAGGTTACCAGTTTCTTTTTACTTCAATATTCCTCACATGGATCATATTCTTATATGCATCTCCAATCACTATAAAAACATTTCGTAACATTATTCTTATTTTCCATATATTTTATTAGATGATTCGATTTTGGGAAAATTGGTTTAATGTAACTCTTTTTCCTATAATCACACTACTGAAAATCTTACCTATACCAACACATCTATACCAACGGTCTATAAAAACAATTGGTATAGGTCCTCTTTCCCAATGGTTTTCCAAACCGTTGGGTAAAGCCCTCTTTGAGACCAATTTTCCCAATAGTTTGGAAACACTGTTGGGAAAGTGTATGGTTTTCCCAACAGTTTTTCTCCAAACCACTAGGAAAATCCCTTTTTGAGATCAATTTTCAAAATAGTTTGAAAAAACCATTGGGATAGGGTATGGATTTCCCAATAGTTTTTCCAAACCATTGGGAAAAGCCCTCTTTGGGACCAATTTTCCCAACAGTTTGGAAAAACTATTGGGAAAGGGTATGGAAAAGCCCTCTTTGATGCTACTTTTCCCAATGGTTTTGGAAAACAGTTGGGAAAGGGTGGGTATCTATCCCAACAGTTCTCAAAACCATTAATATAGACCTATCCCAATGGTTTTGAGAGCTGTTGGGATATGTATCCTTATTTTTTATGAATTATTTTTCTGAATATCATCAAATAAATCAATATATATGTTACATATAAATATATATAAATGAATTTATCCAAATATAATCACAAAGGTAATTTAAGGATATTGGTATTGTCTTTTATATTTAATCAAGAGGTTGTGGGTTCAAACCTATCTTGTGAATTTTTTATAAATTAACTTATCTCAACGGTTTGGGGAAAACCATTAGGAATGACCTATCCCAATGGATTGGAAAACCATTCGTATAGACCTATCACAATGGTTTTTAAACAATTGTGATAGGTCTTTCCCAACAGTTTTCCCCAAACCGTTGGGATAGGTCTATGCCCATGAAAAATCACACAATGGCTTCCCAAACCATTGGCATAGGCTATACCAACGGTTCCGAACCATTGGTATTGGTAAATGTTCCATTAGTTTCATAATAATTTAGTTTATAAACATCATAATATTTACTAGTATTACATTTCCTATTGAAATTTTTATTGTATCTCTTTTTCTATCCTGAGAATTTTGTTATTTATTCATGAGTCCGTAAATGAATTTTATAATCTGATTCAACTAATATCATTTTTTGGAGTTATATGAACCTGAATTATCCCTATAAGAGTTATAAAATACATGTTTAGATGATTTAAAATCAACTCCTTTAATTTTGACATAAACGTTACAATAATTATTATCTAGATCCAGATGATATTATAAAAGGGATCCAGGGAGATCATCTATGGTGTAATCAATATAATATTTACTTTTTTAAATATACAACTTCTTATTGTTCCACTTTTTTGGTATGTCTAGAAGTATCATTTCAATTAGAATTTCATTTTTCATCGTTTCTCTAAGAGAAACCACGAAATTTAAAATTTTAGGAAATCAATTGTACATTTCATAGATGATTTTTTGATTAAATATTATAAATTTATGAAACTCATCCTTATAAATACCTAATCTGGTTAAATATATTTTTCCAATTCCATTATGGGTGACTTTAAAAATCATACAGATGTTAGTATGTAACACCCAAGTCTTTTATGAGAAATATTTTGTTTTTATGTTATATAAATCATCAAAGGAATATTTCACTACACAAAACACTAGTTTGGCTTTCTTTACATGCAACCGCGGCCTTCCTCGATAGCTTGCATCGTACGCAATACCGAGTTTTACTAAACAATGATACGCTATTAAAATATTATAAAAACTAGCCATTATAAATAGTAATAACCACCTTTTGAAATTTTGTAAATTTTATTTTTCAAAATGGACTTTAGTTTTTGATTTGGAATATCGAAATTAGCTTTGGGTGAAATTTTTGTACTTTTCAGATAACTTTCATATTCTGATAAATAGTGAAAATTATTAAATTTTAATTAAAAACAACTTTTTTAATCGAAATAATTAATAGTGATAAATTATTAATTTGAGTGGTTTTAAAGTATATTTAGAATATATTTTTACAATTTAATACAATGTTATTAATTGGATGTAATTTTTAATTTAAACCAGACATAATCAAGTGTCAATCTTTTGATAGTTATTATCTCTAAAACACACTATTTGTCTTGACGACGAGAATTAATTTTTAAATTAGTTAATGTAACTGATATGTTTTGAATTTGGTAAAATAAACATCATTTTTTAATTCATAATATCAAATATAGCTTAGGCCTATTTTTTGGTATTTTTCTGGAAACTTTCATTTTTTGATGAATAGTGAAACCACTAAGTGGTAGTTAAAAAACTGAATTTTTTCATAAAACTTAATTTTACGGCTTCTGTGAGTGGAATTTCGAAATTCTGAGAGACACAATTAATATCAAGGATTAAAATGTGGTTCAATGAGATGATAATAGTTTTTTGTTGAATAGTAACTTTTTACTTTTTTTACCACGGTTAAAATTAAATAAGGTAGTTAAGGGTAATAATGACATTATTATTACCCTAAAACATGTCCTAATTCTATTGGATAAGTGTAAATCGACCGAAAACAACCTTAGGAATAAAATATGACCATTTAGGCCCACTTGGATTAGATTAGGAGATTTATTATCAATTTATTTAAAGAAGGGTTAAAATAGTTAAAATCAATGTTTAATAACCAATGCATTTTTAATATAGGGTTATAAATAATATAAATTACACTATTAATATTCATTAGAAATATAAAATTATTTCCTACATAATGGTATTTTATTTTTAATTTTTAGACTTAAAATAATTTAATTTATATATGATACAATGATGATGCAATAATTATCTTATTAATGAAATATTGACATAATTGATGTTATAAATACACAAATAAATGTAATTTAATGATTTTTATGAATTAAAATAATTTTATATGTCAATATGACATGTTATTATTGAGTTAATTAAATTTATTCGAAATAATCATTCTGTTATGAGTTTCACAAAAAATCAATTACCAAATAGTGTCACAATTGACATAAAATAGTTTTAAAAAAATACTATATTATTAATTGTTATTTTATTCCTAAAAATCTATGGATCAGTGAAATGACTTAGATAAAGTTATATATATTAATAATAAACAACTTGGGGTTCGTTTGGCTTGATAGAGTAAGTTTATTAACCTTATAGTGTAAGAAAACAAGAAGACAATTTAAAAGTTAAATTATCTAACTTAAAGTTAAATCTAAACGATAAGGTTAAAATTGATACCTAAACTTGTCTAAATTATATTGGATGAGAGGATTTAGACCCATCCCCACCTTATCTTCGAAATATATCAATTTTTCGTTATTAAAAACCGAATTTGACTTTATAATAAAATAATATTTTTAATTATTCCAAAGGTTCCCCTCTCCTCCCTTATAAAAGGGCACTTCCTCCCTCTCTTCCTCACACCACTTTGAGCCTTCAAGCTCAGAAAAAACCTGACAATATCTCCTCTACACTTCCCTAGAAACATCCTAGAGGTCCTGGTGTTCTTAAAAGACCAATTTTAGTGCCCTAAGAGGAGGTCTCAAAGGGGCGCTTTAAAGAAGAGGTAATGCCCGTTACTGATTCTTTCATCTTTTTTTCTTCTTCCACTTATTCTTTTTTAGTTGTTTCATTATGAAGTAACAAAATCCGTATCACTAATATACGTATATGTTATTATAATTATGAAACAACCCTATTTCACCATCTATCCATCCGACGGAAAACGAAATCACCACGCGTGCGTACGTACGGAATACCGTCTCCACGCCATGGTGTAATCTATTTTCCATCACCACCTTACTTGGATGGGTATAACGGTGCTAATAAATAACTATATATGATTATTTTCAAGTGGTATTGACTCTGAAATAGTATATATACACTCCAATACAATTCCACGATCATGGGAATGATATCATCGCTCGTGCGTACGTACAGAATACCGTCTCCACGATGTGATGCGATTCGTTATACATGATATTTATTGCATAATGATTATATAAATGAATTGAGTGAATGAATATGATATATATTACACTAATTCCATTCTTTAAATGAGGTATCTATAACCTAAAATGAAAAATAAGAATTTTTTTGACAAAACGCGCATAAGAACAAAAAGTAATAAACACCCGAATAACAAGTAGTAATGAAATATTACTAATAAGAAGCTAAGAATATGACCATATATGATATCATAAAAATAATTATGATTCTGGATAAGTCAATAACATTATTTAAATCATTATACATGAGGTTCGGACACTTACGAAGCAAATCAGACCTAAGGTAAGGGAAAATATCACAATCTCATTTTATCCGAGATTGTTTATACTTTGGTATTTACTGGGGTGTATTTTATCATCCACATCCATGTTTCTTAAATATTTAATATTGTTTCCATCCACCTAAAATTTTTTAAATCCTATTTTACCCTTCGGTGAGTTTTTAGTAATAGATATAAAAGGAATCTTTTGTCATTTTTTTGTACGAGGTACTTTTTGACTTTTCCGACAAAAGTACGGGAAGAATGTTTTTTAACTTATACGGCATGAATGGATTTTTAAAACATTATTTCTAAGAATCTTCCTTTACAAGTTTTTAAGTTTATTTTTAATCAAATTATTTTATTTTAATATTGTATGACATGTTATGAAAGGAAAAATGTTTTTGAAGTAGAAAGGATATTTTCCTCAAGAATGGAGTTCAAGTGTTTTATCAAAATTATTTTACATATAAGATAATATAGGGTTCTATTTCTATCCCTATTATTACATTTATTTGATTATGTTGTGATTGAAATATTTTTATGAATTCCATTATCTTATATGAATTGTTTTATGATGTCATTATGTGTAAGAATCCCATTTTTATTAAATGGGTTATGCAATGATGTATGATATATGATTTTGAGGAACACATAATAATGGTATCATTATGAGATGGGTGGGACCTATATCTCCCTCCAATGCAATAGGTAAAGATTTTATATCTCATGAGATAGACATGACTGGAACGGATGATTAAACCAGTTCAGTGAAACAGGACTGAAACGAATAGTGAACTCAGTTCAGAAATGGACTTTGTCCACTAAGATAGTCTTGGAAATGAGTATTGACTAATAAGAAATGATTCTCTATGATTATGTGTATATGCTACAAAGTTTCATGTTTTAAGTTATGATTATTGGTATTTGATTTAACTACTATGATTTATCCCATGCTATGAAATTATGCTTTCTTTTGCTGGTTAAGATTTCCAAAATGTTATGTTCTTATGAATATAATGTGATTGATATTTCTTTTTTTCACCCTTACTGAGCATTTGAGCTCACCCTTTTGTATTTTTTCTTTCCCCAGGCCAGGAAGAATGTTATTAAGTAAGATATGCCAAAAGGGACTATAGATATGATGAAATAAATGGGAGACAGTGTAGACGCTTTATGAACCAGTTGTTTATGTTTCCCAGTTTCTAAAGACACTATACATATACGGTCCTTTCATGGTTTTGTTATATGTTGTAATAAGTATGCTTCAATTTTTATGTAATAACAATGTATGTAAATTATGGGTCGTTATATTTGGTATCAGAGGAATGGTATAGTCAAACTTTGGAAACTAGGATGTGAAAGCCTTAGTAAGAACCCTAAGGATCATTCTAAGCGTAGAACAAAATCTTAGTGTTTTAGAAATGACCATGAATAACCTAGGATAAGACCTTAAGTGTGAAATTTTATTCTTGATTATGTGGTTTTCCTATTATAATTAGTGTTTCTCACACTATTCTTCTTGGTTTTAGTCAATGGCTGGAACCCGAAGGAACCGTGTTAATGAGGAATGCAACGGTCAATGCAATGATTGTCCCCCTGAGCAACCAAATGTTATGGGAGCTGGAATGAAAAATCTTGTAGCCATGATCACACAACTTTCACAAGATATGAATCATGCAGGACATCCAAACGAGCAAAGGAAGGAGCAACATTCTGTTGAATCCTTCATGAGGCAGCGTCCACCTTCTTTCAGTGGGTCTACAGATCCATTAGTTACTGAACAATGGATTAGTACTATTGAAAAGATATTTTCAGTTATTCAATGTTCTGAACATGATAATGTCATCCAAGTAGTGTATCGTTTGGAAGGAGATGCTGATCAATGGTGGAATCTTATTAAGAATACGAGGCAAAGGGATGAAATTGAGTCCATGGAATGGGATGAGTTCAAGAACTTATTTTTCAATAAGTAATTCCCTCGTATTCTCCGAACAAAGATGGAGAAAGAGTTTCTTGAACTGAAGTAAAAGGATGATGAATCTGTTGGTACCTATGAAGAAAATTTTACAAGACTTGCAAGGTACGCTTCTGGTATTATTATCCAACCTGAGAGTAAGATCGATCGATTCTTTAGTGGCTTAAAACCAAGTCTTCAAAGGGCCTTATCCATAAGGGACTTCAATAGCTACGAGGAAATCGTTCTATGTGCTCTCAAAGTTGAGATGGAAAGTGGAGTAACCCATCAGTCATATGGGTTTGATAAGAAGAGGAAAATGGAATTCAAAGGAAAATCTAAAGAGCACACTGAAATGAAGATGATCTTTCCCTTATGCTCAAAGTGTGGAAAGAAACATGGAGGGAGTTGTCTTAAAGGGACAAGTAAATGTTTCAAATGTGGAAAGGAAGGTCATCAAGAATTTGAATGCCGTAATGATGGGAAGAAGATGTCTAATGATGCAAACAAAGGAAGGGACACAAAGAATGAACCTACTACACTTCAATGTTTCAAGTGAAAGGAGATGGGGCATTATGCCAATAAATGCACTAATCCAAGGGTTGTTGATGATGATCATCATTAACAAAATCTTAAGGCTAAAGACAATGGAATGTCACATGAAATTTCTATCAGCGATGTGGAGTACGATAATGATGTGGTGAAAGGTACACTTACTATCCAATCTAAAGTATCAAATGTTTTATTGGATTCTGGATCCACCCACTCTTTTATTTCAGAATATTTTTCTAAGGGTATCACCATATTACCTCAACAATTAGATGTTGAGTTAGTTGTGAAAACACCTAATGGCACAATAGTTGCATCAAAAGTTTATAATTCTTCCCCGATTGAAGTTTGTGGGAAAGTGCTTCCTGCAAATCTTGTGATCCTTCCTATAGTGGAATTTGATGTGATTCTTGGCATGGATTGGATTTCTTTATATGGAGCTCATATCAATTTCCAAATAAGGAAAGTCACATTTCATATTCCAGATCAATCTATGATCGTCTATCGATGCAAGGATGAACATAACCTTCCAGTGGAAATTTCTTCCATCTTATGGGTCTTGATTCCACTGAATAAAGGTTATTTACATCAAATGGTTGGTTAGAAAATCACAATTAAGAATATTCCCATTGTACGGGAGTTTTATTATGTCTTTCCGGAGGAATTTACGGGTCTTCCACCAAATCGTGAAGTTGAGTTTTCAGTAGAAATTGTACCGGGTGCTTTTCCTATTTCAAAGACACCTTATAGAATGGCCCCAATTGGGTTTCAAGAATTGAAGAAGCAACTCCAAGATAATCTTGATAAGGGATTCATATGCCCAAGTGCATCACCTTGGGGAGCACCTGTTCTATTTGTTAAGAAGAAAGATGGATCAATGAGACTCTGCATTGATTATCGAGAACTTAACAAGATCACTATCAAGAACAAATAACCTCTCCCACGCATTGATGACTTATTTGACCAACTACGGGGACCTCAATACTTTTCCAAGATTGATCTACGTTCAGGGTATCATCAACTAAGGGTCAAAATGGAGGATATACCAAAGACGTCTTTCCGTACAAGTTATGGACACTATGAATTTATAGTGATGCCATTTGGTCTTACTAATTTCCCTTCTATCTTCATGGATCTAATGAATATAGTCTTTAGAGACTATCTTGATCAATTTGAGGTAGTCTTTATAGACGATATTCTTTTCTATTCAAAGTGAAAGGAAGAACATGAAGATCACTTGAGAATTATGTTGAAGACCCTGAGAAAGGAGAAGCTTTATGCCAAATTTACCAAGTGTGAATTTTGCCTTCAAAAAGTTGCATTTTTGGGTCACATAATCTCAAAAGAGGGGATATCTATGGATCCAGCAAAAACAGAGGTTATCGGAAGATGGTCGAGACCAACAAAAGTAAATGAGATATGAAGTTTTCATGGTTTGGATGGATATTATCGACGTTTTGTGAAAGATTTCTCATGATTATCTAATCCACTCACCAGGTTGACTCGGAAAGGAGTTAAGTTTGTTTGGACGGAGGAATGTGAAGAGAATTTCAAGGAGTTGAAAAGAAGGTTATCCAGTCCACCTGTGCTGACACTGCCTTGTAATGGAGAAAGGTTTGTGATCTACAGTGATGCATCCAAGAAGGGGCTAGTGTGTGTTCATATGCAAAATGATATGGTGATAGCTTATGCCTCAAGATAGTTGAAAATCCATGAGAAAAATTACCCAACACATGATTTGGACTTAGCTGCGGTAATCTTTGAATTAACGATTTGGAGGCATTATCTTTATGGAGAAAGGTGTGACATTTATACTGATCATAAAAGTTTAAAGTATATTTTTCACACAAATGGAGCTGAATATGCGCCAAAGAAGATGGTTTGAACTGATTAAGGATTACGACTACTCAATTAATTACCACCCTGGGAATGAAAACAAGGTGGAAGATGCATTAAGTCGACAAGACCATGCTAGCTTATCCATGATGAGGATCACAAAAGATCCAATATTTATGGATTTACAATGGATGGATCATGGAATTTTAATAGAAGGGGGAAAATCGTATCTTTCTCAAATGAATGTTCAACCATCTATACATGTGAAGATTAAAGAGGCACAGAAAGAAGATGTAGAGTTACAAAAGAAGGTGAGAAATATTCCTGAATTCAACCTTGATTGTGATGAGATAATAATGTTCAGGAATCGGGTTTGTGTTCCTCCCATCCCAGAATTAAAGAAGGAGATGCTGGATGAGGCTCATCGTTCTTCATTCTCTATTCATCCTAGAAGCACGAAGATGTATAGGGACCTCAAAGAGTACTTCTGGTGGGATGGCATGGAAAGAGATGTTGCTGAATATGTCTCTCGATGCTTGGTTTTTCAGCAAGTTAAAGCTGAGAGACAGAAGTCTAAGGGGATGTTACAACCATTACCCATACCCAAATGTAAATGGGAAAACATCACTATGGACTTTGTCACAGGACTTCCTAAAACATCCAAAGGCAATAATGCTATCTGGGTTATAGTTGATCGTCTTACAAAGTCTGCACAGTTCATTGCTATTAGAGACGATTTCTCTCTGGATCAGCTTTCCAGGATATATGTAAAGGAAGTGGTAATATTGCATGGAGTACCACTTTCTCTTATATCTGATTGGGATCCGAGATTTACCTCGATGTTCTGGCGAAGTCTTCAGCATACTCTGGATACAAAGTTGAGTTTCAGCACTACTAATCATCCTCAGACAGATGGTCAGTGTGAGAGAACAATTCAAACTCTAGAAGATATGTTGAGAGCTTGCTCTATGGATTTCAAAGGTGGTTGGGATCAACACCTACCTTTTGTGGAATTTTCTTATAATAAAATCTTTCACTCCAGTATTCAGATGGCTCCTTATGAAGCTCTCTATGGAAAGAAATGCAGTACTCCAACTTGCTGGGATGAAGTTGGGGAAAGAAAGCTATTAGGACCTGATCTTGTTGATGAGATGACAGAAAAGGTCCGATCTATTCAACAAAACATAAGAGCATCTCAGAGTCGACAAAAAAGTTATTCCTACAACCGAAAAAAGACCTAGAGTTTGAAGTGGGTGATAAAGTTTTCTTACGAATATCTCCCTGGAAGAGGGTCATGAGATTTGGAAAGAAGGGGAAGTTGATCGCTAGATATATCAGTCCTTTCGAAATACTGGATCGTGTTGGAAAGGTAGCTTACCGATTGGCACTTCCACTGAATCTCTCTCAAGTTCACGATGTGGTCCATGTATCTCTCCTGAGAAAGTACATACCTGATCCTTCACATGTACTCAGCTCAGAAGTTTTACTACTGGAGCAAGATCTTTCTTATGAAGAACAGCTGATAGAGATTCTAGATCGTAGTGAAAAAGTCATACGGAACAAGACCACTCACTTGGTGAAAGTTTTATGTAGGAAACACCAATTAGAAGAAGCTACATGGGAGCTTGAGGATATGATGATGGAGAGGTATCCTCATCTTTTTTTTACAAAGTGACGAATTTCGAGGGCGAAATTTATTTTAAGGGGGGTAGAATGTAACACCCGAGACTTTTATGAGAAATATTGTGTTTTTATGTTATATAAATCATCAAAGGAATCTTTCACTACACACAACACTATCTTGGCTTGCTTTACACGTAAGCACAACCTTCCTCGATAGCTTGCGTCGTACGCAATACCGAGTTTCACTAATCAACGATATGCTATTAAAATATTATTAAAACTAGCCGTTATGAATAATAATAACCACTTTTTGAAATTTTTTAAATGTTATTTTTCAAAATGGACTTCATTTGTGGATTTGGAATATCAAAATTAGCTTAGGTTGAAATTTTGGTACTTTTTGGATAACTTTAATATTCTGATGAATAGTGAATATTATTAAATTTAAATTAAAAAAACTTTTTTAATCGAAATAATTCGTAGTGATAAATTATTAATATGAGTGGTTTTAAAGTATATTTAGAATATATTTTTACAATTTAATACAATGTTGTTCATTGGATGTAATTTCACATTTAAACCAGACATAAACAAGTGTCAATCTTTTTATAGTTATTATCTATTAAAAACACGCTATTTGTCTTGAAGACAGGAATTAATTTTTAAATTAGTTAATGTAACTGATATGTTTTGAATTTGGTAAAATAAAAATCAGTTTTGAATTCATAATATCAAATATATCTTAGGCCTAATTTTTGGTATTTTTTTGGAAACTTTCATTTTTTTGATGAATAGTGAAACCACTAAGTGGTAGTTAAAAAACTGAATTTCTTCATAAAACTTAATTTTACCGCTTCTGTGAGTGGAATTTCAAGAATCTGAGAGACACACTTAATATCAAGGACTAAAATGTGGTTCAATGAGATGAAAATAATTTTTGGTGAATAGTAACTTTTTACTTTTTTTACCACGGTTAAAAGTAAATAAGGTAGTTAAGGGTAAAAATGACATTATTATTACCCTAAAACATGTACTAATTCTATTGGATAAGTGTAATTCGACCAAAAACATCCTTAGGAATAAAATATGACCATTTAGGCCCACTTGGATTAGATTAAGACATTTTTTATCAATTTATTAAAAGAATGGTTAAAATAGTTAAAATCAAAGTTTAATAACTAAAGAATTTTTAATATAGGATTATACATAATATAAATTAGACTATAAATATTAATTAAAAAGATAAAAATATTTCATACATTATGGTATTTTATTTGTAATTTTTAGACTTAAAATAATTTAATTTATTTATGATACAATGATGATGCGGTAATTTTCTTATTAATGAAATATTGACATAATTTATGTTATAAATACCCAAATAAATGTAATTTGAGACCTTTTATGAATTAAAAAAAATTTATATGTTAATATGACATGTTATTATTGATTTAATTAAATTTTTTCGAACTAATCATTCTGTTATGATTTTCAAAAAAATGAATTACCAAATAGTGTCAAAATTGACTTAAAATAGTTTTTAAAACAAATACTATATTATTAATTGTTATTTTATTCCTAAAAATCTAAGGTTCGGCCAAATGAATTATATAAGGTTATATGTATTAATAATAAACAACTTGGGGTTCGTGTGGCTTGATATAGTATGTTTATTAACCTTATAGTGTAAGAAAACAAGAAGACACGGTAAAAGATAAATTATCTAACTTAAAGTTAAATCTAAATGATAAGGTTAAAATTGATACCTAAACTTGTCTAAATTCTATAGTATGAGAGGATTTAGACCCATACCCACCTTATCTTCTAAATATATCAATTTGGAGCTATTAAAAAACGAATTTGACTTTATAATAAAATAATATTTTTAGTCATTCCAAAGGTGCCCCTCTCCTCCCTTATAAAAGGAAACCTCCTCCCTCTCTTCCTCACACCACATTGAGCCTTCAAGCTCGGCCAAACCCTGCCAATATCTCCTTTAAACTTCCCTAGAAACCTCCTAGAGGTCCTGGTCTTCTTCAAAGACCAATTTTAGTGCCCTAAGAGGAGGTCTCAAAGAGGCGCTTCAAAGAGGAGGTAATGCCCGTTACCGATTCTTTCATCTTTATTTCTTCTTCAACTTTTTCTTCTATAGTTGTTTCATTATGAAGTAATAAAATCAGTATCACTCATATAATTATATGTCATTATATTTATGAAAAAACCCTATTTCACCATCTATCCATCCTACAGAAAACGAAATCACCACGCGTGCGTACGTACGGAATACCGTCTCCACGCCATGGTGTAATCTATTTTCCATCACCACCTTACTTGGATGGGTATAACGGTGCTAATAAATAACTATATATGATTATTTTAAAGTGGTATTGATTCTGAAATAGTATATATACACTGAAATACAATTCCACGATCATGGGAACGATATCATCGCTCGTGCGTACGTACGGAATACCGTCTCCACGATGTGATGCGATTTGTTATACATGAACTTCATTGCATAATGAATATATAAATGAATTGAGTGAATGAATATGATATATGTTACACTAATAACATTCTGGAAATGAGGTATCTATAACCTAAAAAGTAAAATAAGAATTTATTCGACAAAACGTGCATAAGAACAAAAAGTAATAAACACCCGAATAACAAGTAGTAATGAAATATTACTAATAAGAAGATAAGAATATGACCATATATGATATCATAAAAATAAGTATGATTATGGAATAAGTAAATAACATTATTTAAATCATTATACAGGAGGTTCAGACACTTACGAAGCAAATCGGACCTATGGTAACGGAAAATATCACAATTTAATTTTATCCGAGATTGTTTATACTTTGGTATTTAATGGGGTGTATTTTATCATCCAAATCCATGTTTCCTCAATATGTAATATTGTTTCCATCCAACTACAATTGTTTAAATCCAATTTTACCCTTCGTTGAGTTTTTAGTAAAAGATATAAAAGGAATCTTTTGTCATTTTTCATACGAGGTACTTTTTGACTTTTCCAACAAAAGTAGGGGAATAATGTTTTTTTAACTTATACGGCATGAATGACTTTTTAAAACATTACTTCCAAGAAGCTTACTTTAAAAGTTTTCAAGTTTATTTTTAATCAACTTCTTTTAGTTTAAGATTGTATGACATGTTAAGAAAGGAAAATGTTTTTGAAGTAGAAAGGATATTTTCCTCAAGAATGGAGTTCAAGTGTTTTATCATAATTATTTTCCATCTAAGATAATATAGAGTTATATTTCTATCCCTATTATTACATTGATTTGATTATGTTGTTATGTAAATATTTTTATAAATTTCTTTATCTTATATGAATTGTTTTATGATGTCATTATGTTTAAGAATCCCATTTTTATTACATGGGTTATGCAATGATGTATGATTTATGATATTGTGGCACACATAATAATGGTATCATTATGAGATGGGTGAGACCTATATCTCCCTCCAATGCATTGTGTAAAGATTTTATATCTCATGAGATAGACATGGATGGAATGGCAGGTTAAACCGGTTTAGTGAAATAGGACTGAAACAAGGAGTGAACTCAGTTCAGAAATGGAGTTTGTCAACTAAGATAGTCTTGGAAATGAGTCTTGACTAATAAGAAATGATTCTCTATGATTATGTGTGTATGACACAAAGTTTCATGTTTTAAGTAATGATTATTGGGATTTAATTTCACTACTATGATTTATCCCATGTTATGAAATTATGCTCTCTTTTGCAAGTTAAGATTTCCAAAATGTTATGTTCTTATGAATATGATGTGATTGATATTTCTTTTGTTTACCCTTACTAATAATTTGAGCTCACACGTTTTTATGTTTTCTTTCCCTAGGTCAGGAAGAAGTTTATTAAGTAATATATGCCAAAAGGGACTATAGATATGATGAAATAAAAGGGAGACAGTGTAGATGCTTTATGAGCCAGTTGTTTATGTTTCCCAGTTTCTAAAGACACTATACCTATACGGTCCTTTCATGGTTTTGTTATATGTTGTAATAAGTATGCTTCAATTTTGAAGTAATAACAATGTATGTAAAATATGGGTCGTTATATAGTAGTAGGTTTCTATGATGAAACATGTATTTAAAACAACAACTTAAAGAGCAATAATGAAAGTTAATTAAAATGTAATTTAAAAAATATTTGGTAACATTGTTATTAGTTAATATTTATAGTTTAACCTTAGGTTGTTTATATAGTCTAACTATTATAATCCTATATTCAATTCCTATATTTTAAAAAATACCATAATTTGATCCTTCAAATATCTATAATCACTTATAAAGAAATGGGTTGGTCTAACTATATTTAAGAACTCGGTTTATTAATTTTATGCTATTAGAAATACATGTCCCCTTAGAATATTAATTCTAGTATATATAGGTTAGATCTATAGAAAAAAATTTAATAAAAAATAATTAATAAATCCAAACTATCCTTTCAAGACACTGAATTTGATTCTAATTGTTGGTCGTAGAGAGATGGAAAGATAGCCTCATAGGGGGTGTGTGAATAGTACTTTTTGACTTTTAAACAAAATTATAACATCGAAATAGATTATAAACATGTAGGTTAAAAAAATAATACATATACAATACAAGTTCATTGTTCAAGAAAATAAATTAGAAGAAAATATATAATGAATAATAACACCAAGACTTCTATAGTAGTTTTTTAAACATGAACTTATATCTACACTTCACCAACTCTTTAACTATGTGATAACAATTATATACACTATAATTTAGAAAAAACCTTTTACATAGGGGAATGAAAAACCTATATACATTATGGGTACATAAATAACCCAACATATTATAAAATATATCAAACCTTGAGATTTTTACTAGGTTGAATCCTGAAATATGTGTACCAGATTTTTTATTAGGTCTACTTAACTAAGACACTATCTTTTTTGTGGATGTATAACCATGTTTGAGTTAAGTTAAAAATCAATGAAAATACTACACAACAAAACTATATAGGTAAAAGAAAGATAAAATTAATAAATTAGAGAAATAAATGGCACAGAATACTGGAGTAGAATAGGTTTTTTCATCCCTTTAAGATCAATGAAGAACTGTGAAGATTTTGGAGAAGAAAAAAACTAAAATAAATCAATCTAGAAAGATCTGGACAATATTGAACATGAAATATATTATATTTTCATAATGAAATTAAATGAAAATTAATTGTACATTGTTAAATATTAATTACAATTCCTCTGGTTCAAGTACCTTAAATTTTATTTTAATGATAGGTTCTATAATAGTTACCACAAGATCTCTATGATATTCATCACATGGGTCTTTCTAGTAAACCAATAATGATCATCCATGGTGTGTTGGGTAAAAAAATCAACTAATGATATTCTTATTAGATTTTGAAATGCCTAAGGCCTTTGAAAATTATCAAGGCCTTATTTCCATTTTCTTATAGTCTTTATAAAGGTAATCAATAAGTTCTATAGTTTTCATAAAGGCAATATGTATATCCATGTAAAGGTAAAGAAAAATTGTCCTAGTCTATGTTTAAGGATTAAAAAAATTGCATAAAGGTATTATAAAGACTTTTCTAATGGTTAATTGATTTGTGTAAAGGTGATACAAAAATATCACTATGAGGTATTTGTAATATTCAAAAAAAAACAATTAACATTAAAAACTAAAATATTCTATATAAATCAAACTTATTACTAAAAATACCCCATGAATCTTCCAATTAACACACACTGTGAAAACTAATCTATAAAAAGAATCATGATATTATTATCTTCATGTCTCTAGGAAATATCCAAAATCAATTTCATTTATCATGATCTATGATTTTATAAAATCCCTAGTTGGATATTGTTCTAGAAGATAACATTATTTCATTATCCCATAGATAAAAATTAGTGTTTTCTCTCTTAACACTTATATAAATTAGATATACAACAATAGACATATACTAATATATTAGAATAAACATTAGTATATCCGGATTATAGGAAGGTTATACCAATAGCTTCTTTAAAAAATTGGTATAGATTATTCTATACCAATTTTTTTTTAAATTGTTGGTATAGCTTTCAGCATATATCCTAATCATATATCATCCCCTTATCCCATCTTACTCGCAACATGATTTAACCCCACAAGCATAATTCCTTTTTCTTCCCCATCCCCTGCGATCTCCTCTCAATTGGTGTTTTGATTCCATTATTGTTGAACATAAAATTAGTGAGTTCAAAATACATCATATTTAATCATATATATAATTTTTATTTTTGTATGTATAAAACACTAACCTAGATTCTTCTATATCATTATTATTCTCTATTCATTGATTGAGGTTTAGTATTGAATATATTTTTTTTCTATCATGCATAATAAATTCGATTATAAGTGATCTATATTATTTCATTTAGTTACCCACTTATTCTACATAAATATAATATAAACCTATAATTTTTTATGATATATGAGGTAAATCTATAATTATTTATTATGCTACATTTTTTAAATGTATTAGCGGCTTATAAAATTATTCAATTTAATGTTTTATTTAAATACTTAAAATTATTCATTTTAGGGCTTAAACATGTTTGGATTTAAAATGAAATATATTCTTTAAATATATATATTGATATTATTTTCATAAAAGGTTGAATATGGTTTTTATTTTCTTATATGACCATACTTCTTAAATTATGTTAAATATGTGGAAAAATATTTATATATAGGATCATTTCATTTCTTTTGATATGACTAAAGATATGTTTTTTATTATTATGCCCTGAATGGGTTTTTTTAAGAATCATTTGTTATGACCTATTCCATACTAAACAATTAATTTATTTGCTTCTAATATAAAATAGTTATTGACTAACATAAACTAATTCCATGTTTGTTTTAAACTTTTGATATTTAGACCAATATATATAACATAGTTTTTGTTTAATGTAGAATGTTTTATTTAGTTGTTACACATTGATATACTGAATTTCAATATTATAATTTTTTATATTTAGTATTGTGTTCTCTCACAGGATTGAGTTATGAAAATAAGGATATGAGTGATAAATATATTATTTTAGTTATTTCCAAATGGTCATTTTCCTTCTTAAAATATAGTATTCATGATAAAATAAGATTTTCTTTATAATTATGTATTCATGTATGTAAAATTGTGTATTTATTCCCAAAAATTGAGGGCGATTTAAAATGATTTTTAATTCAATATTATTTCAATATTTTTAAAATTGATTGAAATAAAGTGAAAAAGTATTGTTTCCTTAAATATATTTTATATTTAAATTTAGTCTTATTTCAATAATTTTATGACACAACATATAACATTGTTTTTAAAAAAATGGATATAATTTGGATATATGATTATAATTGGGTTATAACAAATTTTCAAAGCTACTGGGAGTGTTTTTAAATTTTGTATCTAAAAATGATTCTGTTAATGTTCTTATACACATTCCATGTTTTAATTGTTTTGGAATATAATGGTTAAGTTGATAATAAGTTAAATACCATATAAAGAAACTTGTTTTTTTAAAAAACTATAATGTTTAGTATTACATTGTGGAAAGAATAATGTTTCAAAATTTACATGATCTGAGTGCAAGGAATGTATTAGAGAGTTTATTATTTTACTAGTTTGAATTTATTTATCTTCATGAGAAATAATGTATTCCAATATAGGAAGATAATTAAATGAGAACACATGATTCATGTAATGGAAATGATAATATTGTAATGGTGAAAAAAATAATGGATGCTATCACAACTCTAGTATATCCATAATATAGTAAAATAAAAAGATGTAATTTTTTATATAACTATTTCATGGAAAAACCATGTATGGAATCTCTAATACATCCATTGATTATATTTTTTTATTTTATAAGGAATTACTTCCATATGAAACAAGTATCCCATGAAACCATTATATTCCATGGAAGTTAATTGACCAACTTGAATTTTATAAAAAATATTATGCTTGCCCAAAAAATTGTAGCTTATTATGTGAGTAAAATACTAGCCTAAATGATTTTATAAAATGTTTCACATCACGATGGAATCTAAATACTAATAGAAAAACATCTCATGATCCAAAAAAATTAATGTGGAACATACCATTGATTTCTGTACTCTAAAATATTTTCATGTCTGAAGAAATATCAACAATTATTAAATAACATGATTCTAAGAAAAATAATGACAATGATGACTTCATTCGTCCCGTAGATGAATTATCTATGTGGACATTTGATGCTTGATATCCTGATTCTGTAGTTGACGTTCATGATGTAATTTTGGGTCTATCATGTGATAGATTTAATCCATTTGTTAATATTCTTACTTCACACAAAAAAGTACATTTTTATACACATTTATAAACTTCCTCTATAGATGAATATGACACAAACCATTCCATTTCTTGAGTATAATCATATTGGGAACTTATGATCCTAACAATGACATAGATGTATACTTTTAACCTTAACTAAAATAGTTGAAGCATATTTGGAATGTGGGATTGTACACATATGATACTTGTTTGAAATATATATTTCAGATTCCTGCTATGGTTATATGGATGATAAATGATTTTACTTCTTATACAATGATGATTGGATAGTGAATGAAGGAAAAAAACTTTTTTTTTCTATTTTTATGATGAATATACAATCTATAAGAATGAAATATAATCATAGTTTCATATTTATAGGACATAAATTATTCTTTCTAATGGATCATTCATATAGAAATAATAATTGAAGGTTTGAAAATACCATTGAGACCAAAAAGACACCTTAGTATATTTATAGAATATATATAATTAAATGAATTAAAATATTTTCATTTTTAATTTGGGAAAGTTCTGACAAAATATCAAAACAGGAAGAATGGTTTCAATAAATCCAATTAAAATTAAAAAAATAAAAGTATCTTATTTGAGTTTTCTTATTAGGTAACCAATATTTTACATCATTGTTTATAAGTAATGCACATTAAAACAATATATGTGTAATGTTTCTTTCAATTTAGTAAAATTTTAACCCCCTTGGTTCCCTTCCTCATCAGGAATCCCTAGTAGGGGATGGCTATGACTCCACCTTCCACCCCTCTATTAGAGCGGAGGGAAGGTCTCCATACACCCTCTTCTCATGCTTGAACATGTCCATTTAATCCTCTCTCTCACCCAGAATTTCTTTCTCAATTCCCATTTTTCACACTCAGCCTGAAGGTTCCAGATCACTATGAAGGCTTTCCTCAGCAATCTCTATCGAATTCATAGATTATAGATACTTTATATCTCCTTAATCTCACCTCGATAGATTATTTTATAAATAAATAAACATCATTAAATTCCTTTTATAAGTTCTTATTCAGATCTTGGGGTCTTCAGGACCATGCAGTGGTGGGACTTCTCAACAAACGTCATATGATGGTTAGATTTTTTTCATAGGATGATTCAATTCTTACCTAGTCCATATCTTTGAGAATTTGAAACTGGCGTACAATCTATTTTTTTTTCATGTTATTATATGAATCGAGATACTCCTATGCTGGTGTTGTGGTTCAGGTTTCTAGAACTTCCACTTCCCTTCCAAGAACCGTATATTTTACCTATGTCTGGGAACATGGTTGGACATTTTTTGTGCTTTGAAAATAGGGATGATTCTTTTATTTCATCTGATTTCATCATGTATATGTGTTGTAGTTGATGTATCAAGACCACTAGTGGATTGGATTTGGTTCGATGTTGGGGACGAATTTAGATGGAAATACGAGGTGTTCTTGGAATCCTAGACTAATTTTTTCTCAGTCTGTAAAAACCAGTTTAACTCTTTGAAATCATGACTATGGGGTATTAGGGACCATAATATAGTGCTTTATCTTATTATAAGACAATATCTTGTGTCAGAAGCCTTTGTTTTCCTCACTGTGCATCATTTCAACAATAAGATGCTTCAAGTGTTGTTCCCAATCAGAAGGAGCCAAGAATGACTAATTCAAATATGAATGTGGTGGAAATATTCAATAGGTTTAGGGATGATTTTTATGATCATTATACAACTGTATTGGGACTACCGAGGTCAGGGGATACTAGGTTTGCTGATCCTATGTAACCTGATTCCCATTGTACAAAGGTTCCTTCTAATGAAAATGCTTCCCAGCTTGGAAATAGTTCCTCACGTGAGGAAGTGGACACCAAGGGATATAAAATTCAATTGAAAGAATCATATGAGGTTATAAGGAGTTGAGTGAACGTGGCAGAAAGAAAAAATCCAAGAAGGATCTTGCCATCTATTAATATTAGTAATTACTTTGAAGGTTTGAGAACTAATACCCTATAAAGGATCCAAACGATTCAAGGTTCTTCTCTTGGGAAGAGTTGGGGGGAGAGTTATGGTCAATTATTAATAGTCAATGAAAATGGATGAATCAATAATGGTCTTCCCATCCCAAGGAGGAAGAAGGGACAAAAAGAAAAAATGGACCCTAGTAGCTGGCTAGTGAGAAATAGGAGAAAATACAAAGGGAATAATGATTAATCATACCTACATAAAACAATGGAGATAAAGTTGGAAAAAAATTTGCGACCTAGGTAATTAAGGGTGATCCCTCTATGAATGAGTAGGTGAAGAAGGGTAGCATGAATCTGTTGATTGGTAGTGAAATGGTCGAAGGTGGTGACTCTTAGAAGCAAGATCTGAGCATATGGGTTACATGGTGGAGAAACAGTGCCAGATACAATGAGGCTATATGTTTATTGAGGATTTCACATGTGTTAATTTGGTCCTATTAGGAAAAGAGGATGATATTTTTGATTTACCATTGGATATCATGGATAGCACACAATGGGTAGAAGATGCGGAGGTTAGAGAAAATTCTTGGGAAATTATTCTGCACTCTAAGGAAGATATGTTTGAAGAGGAATTTATTTTTATGATTAGGATGAGAATGTGGATATGATTTAAGGGAGAATTAGTCATGTGGACACAAAAAAGGAGTATAGTGATTGGATCAATAAGGAATATCTAATTTTTACCAGAGGATTCAATGATAAGAAGTTAACACTAGAGGAGTTTGTTCATGCTTTGGGAAAATTGGAATATCATTTCAAAGAAATTATGAAAGAGTAAATAGATAAAAATGAAACTAAACTTTTATAGAAATTATATAGGGTTATTTATTCTAATTTGTTCATGTTTTCATTCAATAGTTTTTTTATCCACTATAGTGTTTTATGTTTTCTGGTTGGAACATGGATGTTTCACATTTTTTCCAAAAAAGTGTTTTAAAATAAAAAATAAAATTTTTAGCCAGTATTATAATGTTAAGGGGAAGACAAAAGATGATTCAAAATCTTGGAATGAATTAATGTATTTTCATATCAGACTATAATTTCATCTTCTGTGTGTTAATAAAAATAAATGGAACATTTCACATGCTTCTTATGTGAAGAAAAATTCCGAAAAATTAAAATTCCTGAAGTACTAGAGACTATAAAGGATCCTGATGGAAATTCAGGAAACATATCAAAATGGTTCAATAGAAGAAAGTTGGAGTTGAAATCTTTAAAGACTAATGATTATCACATCCTTATTCATCAGTTTATTCCAATAGAAATCTATCAGCTAGTATCCAATAATTTAATGGTGTTAGGGATTTTGTTGTGCCATTTTCATACAGAACATTGTGCCAAATTTTTTAAATGTATTTATTACAAAAAATAAAGGAAGATACACTATTCATTTTGGGTGATTTATTGAAAATTATTTATCCATTATTTTCCAAATGCATGCTGCATCTAACTATCAATATTTCAACTAGAATTCATTTCTGTGGTCCTGTTTATTTTCATCAGATATAAAACTAAAATAAATATGTACAAATTGAGTTATTAGTTCCAGAATAGAAATAATCCTGAAGGTTTAATTGTGATATTTTAATTAGCTTACGAATATACAGATTTATTTTCAATTTATTTATCTAATATGACCATGAGACTTAACCATCCAATGATAAATAAAGAAGAGTGGTATGAGTAAATTGAACCCAGTTTTCAATCACTTCCCCAAACTAGGGGAATTCATGGATCATATATATTGACTAAATTAATCCTTGAAGATCTAAAGATGGCCCATCACACAGTCTTGTTTAACTATAAATTGATTGATGATTACATCAAGTAAGTAAATTGAAAAGGAATTTGTCATATTATCCCATGTTGTACATATGTGTAAAACTATTTCTATATTTTTTTATGTAAGGAACAAAAAAAAATTTTAAATATAAATCATCATTCATTACCTTTGATAATAATAGATACTTTTCAAAAGAAATATTATCCTTCTTGGTTGAAATTGAATCAATAATTATTAAAGCAATAAAATGAAATAAAATTAAAATTAATTTAATTTTTATATTCATTTATATTTCAGTTATTGAGTTTACCTGCTGACTCTATATTTTAAGAAATAAGAGATTTGATTTTTTCTCTTAATTCTTTGGTTTGTGAGAGAAAATAAATTGTGATCAATGTGAAAAAATTTATTATCACTAATTGAGTAGTGAACATGAGAAAACAACATGATATTGTTATGGTAACTGAATTAAAGAGACTGTTATTCCATTTCATCAAATATTATGCCTTAATATGAAAATGTATCTTATTAAAGTGTTTTTAAGAAAATAATAATATATTGTTTTTACTCTCATGGTTGAGTTTCTATGATGAAATGAATTATTTTTGATTGATTGATGTGACATGAAAAATTTATTAATGATTGTGGATTTAGAGTTAATAACATGACTCACATTATTGGTACTGATGAGCCATATATTTTGGAATCACTGGAGAAATAGGCTTTTTATGTGAAATAAAACCCAAGACATGAATTTAGTGTCATTATTGAAGTAATCCCATGATATATTTTTGATAATGGTGAGGATGAAATTGAGACCATATTTTCCCCCATTAGACTTGATCAATTTATTACTTATGATAACTCAAATAGTATAATTATTAGATTTTAATGTGAAAATGATGTTTTTGTGGGAAATATATAAATTAATTTATATTTTTTATTATTTATTTTGGTTTAGATCAACATGTGTTTTTCAGGTTGGTACTATTTAGATTAAATTAATGTTGTTTTGATATATTTTTTTCCAACTTGACCACCACATTCAGTTTAAATATAAAGTGGTTGCAATTTAATTTGAGATTCATTTTATAAAATTTAATTAAACTATAATAGAACATAAAAATCCAAAATGGAAACAATACAATCAAAAAAACATTATTTGAAATGAAACATATTAACCTAATTGAAATAACAAATGTAAAATAATTAAATGAATGACCCAACCAAAAAATGGCCAAATGACCTATAATATTCTCAATTTTGGTGTATTTTAAAACCTTATTTTGTTTTTTATTTTTAATTATTTTTATGTGGTAATATATTTTTTCAACAAAAATAACCTTATACATGGTTTTAAGGATTCATGAAATGGTAAAATGGTGTTAAATGTATTTTTTATGGGTAGAGGGACTTTTTATGGCTTGCATCAATGTAAAATCAATGTTCCATGTGTTGTGTAAGGGTAAGTCAACTTTTGTAAGAGGAAGTAAATGCTATGCAAGGGTAGGCCATGAATATAATATTTATAGGTATTAACACGCACTACTTTGGTGTAGGTGAGCCACGTAAGAGTATACAAGTAATGATAATTTCCACATAAGGGTATCCGTATAAGGGTACTGAGTTTCATAAGGTTACCTGCATAAGGGTATAAGGATACTTTAATAATGGTACTGGAAGCATAAGGGTACTCGTGTAAGGGTATCGAGCCACACATAAGGGTAAGCGAGTGTGTGTGTAAGGGTAGATGACCACGTAAGGATAGTTGCATAAGGGTACCCTAGCTTTTCCAAGGCCTGAATAAGGGTAACTTACAATGTATGGGTAAAACTTGGTTACCTACACAAAGAAAATACTCTATGCATAAGGGTATTTATTTTATCATATTGTCTTAGTTTTTCATCTTCATCACCAAAACACTTTTACAATGCGTTATTGATGATTTTAAATGATAAAAATAATGGAATTAAATCCTTACACAAGTTTAAATATGTGAATCATATTTTTGGATTAAAATAATCCCTCCAAATTCCCGAATCACTTAAAACACAAATTAAATGATAATATTTAATATATGGTTTTAATGTTGAAAACATGTATATTTTTTTCATAAAATATTACCTAGGCTTTCTCCTACCTTTTTGGTGTATTTCCTTTGAGCCTGAGTAGTCAAGAGTTTATCTTTTACATGGTTTGAATAGTTTCCTTGATAGAATTGGGCCCTTATTCTATTTTTCATGCAGAAAAACCCTAACAACTATCCTTTTTTCCTTAGTGCAGCGCGTGAGAGAGATAACTCCATGTAGGGTTTTTTATTTTAATTTTATTCTTGGATCTAGATTTTACTTTTCCCCAAAAAGTTGAATAAGGAATTCAGTAATGATAATAATCCATATATTATTTAAGGAATAATAATGGAATTATTATTATAGAAATTATCTAAGATAATAATAGAAATTTTCTCCTAGATTATCAAATAATAATAATAAAATTTTATCACATACATAATATTCAAGTGAGTTAAATATTATCACATGTGTTTTAATTATTATTATATGAATAAGCCATAACTAACACATATGTTTCAATCTTTTTGACAATTCGGAATTAACCAAGAGAGAGAAACTAATATCACATTTGATATTTTATTTAATTATGAAATAAAATAGTTAGAAATGGTACTAGTATTCTTGAAGAACATTAAACTTTGAAATATTGAAAACTATGATAATAAGGCCTGTGTGGATGTTTTCTTGGATTTAGAGGTTTTCACTCTACTTTTTAAATCATACAAGGTGGTTTATCCTTTATGTGGATGTTGATGACTTTTAGGCTTCATGTTCATTACTTTTTGGATCTTTTTTACACCTATTACCATGATATAATACTTGTGTTGGAATACTTGATATCTATTCTTGATTATGATTGCAAGTGGGTGTGTTAATAGCCCATGATAACCTTATGTGACATTAAATTCCATGAGTATATACATATCTTGGTTTCTCATGTTCAATGTTGATCACATTTATTGTTCGTTTCTACTTTACTTATGATGACATATTATGATTTCATGTGTGTTCTACCTTGTTATGTGTGCCATTGTGGTATATTTCGTAGAGACAAAAGCTGGTAGACCATTATGACATGTTTATACCTTTGAGGGGGAGATCACACAACATTCAATTATTATGATGATAGACATAATCATTGGGAATCGATAAGAACATTTCTCATGGATTACGAGTGATACACTGAATGAAAAATATATTCAAATGAGTATGATGCTTGATTCATAGGGGATACCAAGTGGATCTCGATGCCAATTAAAGTTATAAGAAAATTACTAACATGATTCCTAGTAAATAATGAGTTGTACATTAACATGATGATGAGTAGTATGATTATTATCCTTGTTTATAATCCTAGATTACTTTAGATACCTTGAAATTTATTCTGGTATAGAGGTGAAGAAAGCATGACTAGGTTTTGTGGTGGCTTGCTTAGAACATGGGTGCTCGGTTTTGGGTTTCTGCATTTCATGAAAATTTATTATTTATTTTTGGAATACACTTGTTTACTTGAGAAAACATGTTAAGGATACATAGGTTTTATCCTACTAAGTATTTTACTTACACCCTAATGTGGTATTTATACAATAATGGATTTAATGACTAAGGATCTGATGAAGGGAAAGTTCCCTATGGTGGAAGGATGAGAAGAGGATCATCGACTTTATAATATTTATAGATGGATTTCGGAGGACTATTATATTTTATTTATTTATTTTCACATTATAAAATTGCTTGGATTAACACTTTAGGATTCATTTATTCCTATATGAAATGTATTCCCTTTTATTATTTATTTTTCGCATGATACATTGATCATTATATGGTTTTTTATTTTATTATTATTTTTTATATGAAACGATATTGAGGGTATAGTATCCCCATAGATATAATTAGATGTTCAATACTAGTCAAGATCCTCTTTTTCATGGAGAGGTTCACATGTGGTCATGCGGTTTATGTTGGGGTGTTAAAAAATGGTATTAGATCAATAGTTTTCTTCCATTAATTTTAGACTAACCTAACACAACTAAACAAGTTACATATAGCCACAGTTTATAACCATGACAATAGGCTAAAAAACCTTGTAAATATGTTATATCCACGATTTCACAACCCATTGTTGATATATCCATTGTGGTAGTGGTTTTCAACCATCATATTTTAAACCATGGTAGTATTCCATCTATTTCCACAATATAAACTGTGGAATTACCTATATATATCCATAGTTTAACAAAGGAAATAGTCCCCTAATAACATGGTTAAAACCATGGTAAATTAAATATACAACCATAGTTATAACTATTGAAATTATTAGCCACAACCATAGTTTAACAATTGAATATTTTCCTTAACACCATGGTCAAACCCTTGGAAATTGGAAGATAAAACCATAGTTAAAACCATGGATATATCCACAAGATTCTACAAAAAGTCGTACTCCCATGATTTAAACAAAAGATATATCCTCCATATGCCAAAAAACCACACCCTGTATCCTATAGCTTTCAAACCTCATATCCTCCAACTTTTATACCTTAAAAAAATACAAATATCCCCAATCTACCATCAAAAGAAAAACATTGTAGAATTTAAATGATTTTAATAACCATTAGAAATACCTTTAATGAATCATCAAACAATGTTTAACTATTTTATGATAACTTAAGATGGATGAAATGAAATTATTCTATATACTATTAGGTATTCAAAGTCATTCAACGAATCATAATGCACCCATACCACTATCCATGTTATAGGAATTACATAAATATAATTTAACCCCTAAATCTTGTTGTTTTATGAGATTTATTTCATAATTCCACCAGCCACTCACTTTCAGAGGAGCATTCTAGATATAATATATCGACACAATGAAAAATGTCATGTAGTCAAACAAAAATCAAATGTAATTCATATATACCAACACATAACCAATGAAACTGAAAGAGATAATCAATGGAAGTGTGGATAACACACACCTTAATAATATGTATGATTGCATACTATGATTCAAACTCTAACTATAAATCAACAACCTACTACACATGCCAATTTCCATTATCTGAATCATCATGCATACAATTTGAACACACAAAATTTGTTATGTATACTGAATAAGGACATAATCCTTAGTAAAAACCACAGAAACCTTTATTAACTCATGAAGTTAGTATGTTAATATATAAATAATAGTGTAATACCAAAAATAGCTAATTAAATTTAGGTCTAATTATGTCATAACATTAAATTTCATAATGAATCCCACTATAATCCACCTTTAAGTAACTATTACTATAGATCAAACATAGAATAACCTGGCTAGTGATAAAAATATCATACATCAATAAAAAAACATCAAAATACATAATTTCGTTCCAATGAATCTCATGTTTTCATTTTATCCCCCTGCATAGAATGTGAAATCAATATGGAAATAAAAATCTATTATCTATATTAAATATCATAATTTCTAAAAACCAATATATATAAATAACATCTAATAAGTTCTAAATATCCCACATTTCTTATCTTGTTTAATTACCATACCATTACCCAATTACGCTTCTTAGGTAACTGTATAAGGATTCATTTAATACTTTATTATATATAAATTCAACAAGAAACACACACCTTAACAAACATGGTTAAGGAATATTATCACACATTCTATGTAACATCCCATTACCAAACTAACTGGTACAAATTTATCTTTTTCATGGGTTTTCCTTTTTATTGACTTGGTTGGGTAGAGTTTATATTAGGAGGATGCCTATAATGGTGAAGTCTGACACTTGTTTGCTTTTTTATCATTAAGTATGGTGTTTTTGAAAACATTTAGGATATTACACATCATGTAACTATGTTACACACCATGTAACTACTAGTGGGTGTAAGACATGAAACATGTTTCATGGTGTGATGGCTATACACCGTGAATGCCCTTTAAAGGACATGAAGTTATTTCAGATTGGTTTTTAATGCGTAATGATGAGGGTTTCTAATTTTACAAATATCAGGAGTTTCATGATGTGAATAGGGGTTACACATTGTGTAATAAACCAAATTAAAGGAGTGTTACAGATTCGACGCATCATCGCCGTTATAGAAATTAAAACATTCACGATGTCTAACTGGATTACAAGCCTTGTAACACCCCAACAATAGATATAAATGAGAGGTAGAACATTGTTATTATTTATTATCTCCTCTCCAAAAACCATTCTCTTGACCCAAATCCTTCCCCAGGATATTTTGGAGTCTTCCAAAACTTCTGGATCCTTTCATTTGGTGTTCGATCATCATTGCTTTGGCAGGGGATATCTGGGTAAGTGTTCTTCATCGTTCTTTATTGATCTCTCTTTCTCCTCTCTAAGGTTTTCAATGGATCATCTTGGAATTGATGGATCTATGACCTATGATTTTGGATCTTTCTTCTAGTTTGGTTTTTGTGGTTTTCTCCACCTTCATTCCCATTGATGGGTGCCATTGTGAGTGTTGAGTTTCAGGAATATGTATGTGGTTCCATCATGATTAGACTAATTGATTATTCCAAAATTAATTGATTTATTTCAATTGTTGATTTAAATTAAATTCATCAAAATTTATTTTATTTAAATTTATAAAAATACAATTCTAGTTAATCAAGAGATATGAAATGGTTTTGGCATGAAAATTTGGAAAACCCCCCAATTCCATTGAATTGGGGTGTGTTTAATGGAATTTGGTTAATTTAAATTGTGCATTTGATAGAAATTATTTCAATTAAATTATTTAATTTAATTTTATAAATGAATTGTAAAAATAATGGATTTGGTTTTGAATGGATTTCAAAATTGTGAAAATGCATTAAAATTGTTTTGATATAAACCTAGTGGGTTTATCTTGGGGAAAAACATGTATTTTTATTAAAACCCATTTTGGTTTTAAATGGATTGAAATTTTATTTTTTGAAATTTAAGAATGAGATTTATTGTATTTTAAGCACTCTGAAAATAAGTTTCCCATCATGTAAGAGCACATGCAAGACATAGGTAGTTGATGAGTGTTTTTGATACACTATATAATATTCCAACGTTATAAAACCTACCTAGATTGGGTCACTTCACTAATGGGTGGGTGATGAGTCTCCCTTGGACCGTGTCTTGGGGTTTTGAGTATACTAATTTTGTTGTGATCACTTAGAGTGTAAGAAATATTATTGATGGTTAATACTATCACAACTACCTAAAAGATGACCATGTTTCCCACTTTTTTATTTATATATGATATATAAATGTATACCAATGTTGTAAATTTTTTTACATGCCTTTTATAGATTTACATTAACTCTTTTATATAACTATTTTATTTAATCCATTGTTTTAAATATTGTATCTCCTGTAATGTAAAAAACCATCCACATTTTTGAAAATGTATATCATGTTTTTCTTTAATATGCATTTTGATTTTCCAAACCTATTTATTTTGAAAATTTAATGAATTTATTTGGATAATATATATTTGGAATCTGTCACAGAATATTTGGTGGTATCCTAATGGGCTTAGGCTGACACCCTTCTTTTTCCTTTCGGTGTTTGAAGACATTATTCTTCCAGGTTCAAGAAAAGGGAACATATATTTTAGAGAATGATCCAACTGTTAAGCTTGGGACATGGTGAGTTGTGTCCATACAGACCATTCTTTGGGCTCTTTATAACTTTTTTTATTCGGGTACGATAGTCCCATTGGAGTTTCTTTGATATGCATACGGTCTTGTTTTCTTTTTCTTACACATTATTAGTGGTAAAATTGTTCCCAATTTCATGTTTTATGATGCCAAGTGCTAGTTTCCAACCCGTGGGGATCAATAATGTTCTTCGGGCCATGTCAGGACCGGTTTAGTTATTGAATTACCAGGGTACCTAGGATATTTTTTGACAAAGGGGTATTAGAGGTGGCTATTAAACTATTATATTGAAGTTAGTATTCATTTCTCAAATATTTTTGGGACTTAGGAGGTAGTTGCGATTGAGTTCATGGAAATCTATCACCGTAATGAACCTTAAGTCTCTAGGGGTGGTTTGGGAAGAACGAATTATGGATTAGTTCTAGTACATTACCTATTCTGATTTGGGTAGAGTGGAATCCAAATCTGATTGTTCCATCTATTGTGAATAATTTCCCTTGTTTCTCACTTTGAGTGTGAATCTAAAGTCTTTCAACGTTTTCTACTAATGTTGTGTAGCATCGTACTTATGAGAAGACATAAAAATTAGATCCTGAAGGATGCTGCTTCTAAACCGCAATGAGAGAATACTACAGTAGACCCAAATATATTTTAGGTGATTGTGCACAATTTCCATGATATGAGACAAGAACCATCTAAAAAAGATCCACCAATCCTCAATATGTTGATGAATGGTTGGGAGAGATAGAATGTCTTTTTGAGTTCGTGGATACACAGTACATGATCAAGGTGAAGTGTGAACTCTTCATGTTGAAGGGACGAAGCAGGAGATGGTGTGACATAATGGTGACCACAAAGAAACACGAGGGATTAGAGTGGAAAGAATTCAAGGTTATTTTCACTGACCAGTTCTATCTAGATTTAATGGTGTTGGATAAGGTTGTGGAGCTTTTCAAGATTGATCTGGTTGATAGAACCATGACTGATTATTCAAATCATTTTGACGAGTTAGTGCAGTTTTCTCCAGATATTGTATCTATTTAGATAATGAATTCTCAACGCTTTGAGTTGGTAATTCTATCAAATATCCATTCTTATTTTTTTATTACTAAATATTACCACTTATGTTGATGTGATGGATAAAGAAATGATGGTTTATATAGGCATGGAAGGAAAGTTTGAGTTATCGGGATTTTTTTTCCTTCTAGTGGGTGTGTTTGTTCCTTCAAGGGAAAATAGAAGAGTGATGATTATTATGGTAGTTATTGATTGAATGGTTAATATAGAACTCCTATATCATTAGGAAGAAGTTATTTGATTTTCTACTAGTGTGGAAAGCCAAGACATTCAAAGATGGTTTTACACTAAGGTACCCAAGAACTATAGCTCATGTAGATGTTTAGGGCACTTACATAGATTTTATGATTACTTCTCTCCTCCACATAGTGGAATAGGATCATCATCTCATCCTAAAACTGTGGGGAAATCAGATTCTTCATGTAAAAAAGGGTTCCGACCATGGAAATCCAGAGTAAAGATTTCTCATGCATTAGAAGTGTCTCTTGAGGAAGAATGCATGGGTTTGGTGATAGTGAGAGGTACCATTACTATAGCATCCTCATTAGCAACTAATCTATTTGATACTAGTTAATATCACTCATTTATTTCAACCCATATTATTAATATTATTAATCTTCATATGGAGATGTTATCTTTTGCAATGGATATTACTATACCCCTTAGTATGAAGAGAGAGAAGGGTCTCCATAGTCCCGCTTCTGTCTTATCTCTATCAGAAGTTGATCTTGCTTGGATTTTTCTAGTTCTCCACAAGAAATATCTTGAATTCTTCTTTAAGATTGATTGGAAAATTACCAATAAATCCCAAATTGATTATTAAATTCAATGGGTCTACCTTACAACACCCAGTGGTGTGCCTATTTTCCTTAAAGGAGAATTGAACCCAAGGTCGAGTAGAATCATGCCCTCTTATCTAGAGTTGGGTAAAGCGATACCAATGTTTTCTTTTGATCTAGAGTGTGATTCAATGAGTGGGGAACTTCCTCCAGTCATTGTAAAGTTTCAAATTGTGTTTCCTTCTGATTTCTCTAGTTTTCCACTAGGGAGGTAGGTTGAGTTTTCTATTGACTTAATGAATGGTAATCATCCAATTTCAATTCCCTCTAACTATATGGCACCAGTTGAACTAGAATAGATAAACTCACACTTGGAAAATATTCTTGAGATGGGATTTATATTCTTGAGTGTGCCACCTTGGGTGGTGCCAGTTCTGTTAACTAAGAAGGATGATAGTTCTCTTTTCTTATGTATTGATTAGTGAACGAACAGTCGAGTTATGGTAATGAAAAAGTATCCATTTCCACGAATTGATGACCTTTTTTATCAGTAGAAATGTGAGAAGGGGTTTTCAATGATCAAACTTATATTTGGTTACCAACAGTTAAGAATAAACGAACCTGACATTCCGAAAACTACCATTAGGAGTAGGTATGAAAATTATGAGTACCTTATTATACCCTTTGGTCCAACAAATTCCCCTATAATTTTTATGGATTTTATGAACAAGATTTTCCATGAGTATATGGATAAAATTTTAGTAGAATTTATGAATGAAATCCCCATTTAATATAAATAAAAGAGGACCTTGTTCAACAACTGTGAATAGTTTTGGGTCTATTGAGCAATCAGTGACTTTATGCCAAGATTTCAAAGTGTGATTTCATGATTCGAGAAGTGAAATTTTTGGGACCCGTGGTGTCTAAATAAGGTATATCAGTTGATATTGAGAAGGTAAAGTCTATTATGAATTTATATCAACCACAAAATGTATTTTAAATTCATATATTAATGGGCTTATCTGTATACTACCGTTGGTTCATGAAAGACTTCTCGAAGAAGGATTCTCCAATGAATGCTCAAACTATGATGGGGGTGATGTTTTCTTAGGATGATAAATTTCATAATTCTTTTTTTGAGATGAAACATAAATTGAATAGTAGGCTTTTTTTGAATCATTGAGAGGTCGTGATGTTCTATGTTGTATTTTGTGATGCATCGAGTTCATGATTGGGCTACATTCTTATGCAGGGAGACCATGTAGTTTCTTATAGATCTCATTAGCTTAGGCCAAATGAGAAGAATTATCCTACCCATGATCTTGAACTTGTAGTTGTGATTCACATTCTTATGATTTGGTAGCATTACCTTTATTTTTAAAGGTTTAACATGTTTTCATACCATAAAATCTTGAGTTATATATTCTATCAAAAATATTTGAACCTTATACAGAGGCATTGGGTGGAGTACCTATAGTCATTTGAAATTTACATTGCCTATACCTAGAGGAAAGGGAATGTCATTGAAGATTCATTGAGTATGAAACTTCCAACCTAGGCTATTAAAGAATATTTGGAGGACTAAATTTTGATGGATATTTTTGAATAGTTGCATATTAGAGATCAGAAGAAAGGGGATGAATTTTCTTTATCTAGCATTCAGTTGACATCTTCTCTACTTGAGATGATTCTTCAAGAATGAGAGATTGATGATGGATTCTACAGAATTAGAGACTCCCTTTATGGTGGAGAGATTGATGTTCAGTGGTCTTTATACAAAGGGAGTGTTATATGTCGTCAGAACCGTTATGTTGTGACATTAGTGGCAAGAAAGACTATAATTGGGGATTTTCATAATTCCCAATGGGTTGTGCATCCAGGAACCACTAAGATGTTCTATGACATGATGCAGTATTTATGGTGGCCAAGTATGAGGTAGGGCATTACTGAGTTTGTTTCCAATTTCTATACATGCCAATACGTAAAAGCTGACAACCAGAAACCTTTAGTTTTTCTTCAACCACTTCTAGTCCCTACTTGAAAGTAGGATGAAATGTATTTGGACATTTTGGTTGGGTTACCTCATACCTAGAGGAAGTAGAATGTGATATGGGTTGTGATCAATAGGATAACCATGTCGGATCACTTTATACACATTTTAGATACAAACAAATTTGAGGAGTTTGGAAATATCTATGTGAAAGATATTGTTTGATTTCATGGAGTTCCATCCTCTATAGTGTTTTATACGGATCCTCGGTTTACTTATCACTTTTGGAAAGGCCTTCCGAAGGCATTGGGATCTCATGTTTATTTGAGAACGAACATCCATTGACAGTCTGGTGGAAAAAATATAGAGAGCTATATAGATTATTAAGGATATGCTTAATGATTGTGTTCTCGACCTTGGATGGGATTAGGATGATCACTTGGGACTGGATGAGTGATCTTATAACAATAGTTCCCAGTCTGCGATCACATTGAAACCTTTTGAGGCCTTGTATCTACAGACTGGTAAATATTAGTTGTGTTGGTCCGAGGATGGTGAAAGTTCCTTGGTTATATGGAGTTTGGACCAAGATACAACAACTAAGATTCAGTTGATTCATTAGAGAATGTTAACATCCTAGAGTTATTATAAGGATTACATTGATCATCACCATAGTACTTTGGAATTTTTAGTTGGCCACTAGGTATTATTAAAGGTTCCATCCCGGTTGGGTAATCAATTTATTAGGAGGAAAGGGAAGATTGTTCATCATTTTGTGGGACCTTTCAAGGTTGTTGATCAGGTGGGGAAATTTTATTACTATTTAGTGATACCAATATAGTTGACATTGATACATAACTTGTTCCATGTATCGCTGCTGAGAAATTATCTATATGATCCATGACACTTTTTGGTCAAGAGTGATCTTGAGATTGAACCTAATTTATCATTGTCTAAGCGAACAATTAAGATACTTGATTCTGTGACCAAGGTACATTGTTGGAGGAAAATACCTTTAGTTTTTGTGCATGGTATCATGATTCTGATAATCATGATACGTGGGAACACATTTCACTAATGAAAGATTAGTGGCCTCATCTTTTTGGCATGGAAGCTTCTTCATAGGCTTTCTAGGGATATAAATTTTTTATAGTGGGGAGGTTGTAACATCCTGTTACCAAACTAACAAGTACACCATTAACTTTGTTGTGTTTTATTTGCTTTTCTTTTATTAGGATGGGTTGAGTTTATATTAGGAGGATTATTATAATGGTAAAGTCATAAACTTTTTGTATTTAATAGCTTTAAATAGGGTATTTTTTTAAACTGCCAAGATATTGCATGTCGTGAATTCCCTTTACATGATGTGAAGTTCTTTTGGAACGATTTTTAATGCACAATGACAGGGGTTTTTACCATTAAAAATCTCAAGAGTTTCAAAATGTGAATAGGGGTTACATTTCATGTAATACATCGAATTTAAAGGCACATTATAGATTTAGTGTGTATACAACATTACAGAAATTAAAACTTCCATGGTGTGTAACTAGATTACTCGCTCTGTAATGCCCTGACAACGACTATTATTGGGAGGAAATAATGGGTTATTTCTTTATTCACTCCTCTCTTATTCCCATTATCTAGACCCAATGTCTTCCCCATGCGATTTTGGAGTCTTCCAACAATTCATGATCCTTTCCTTTGGTGTTCGATCGTCATTTCCTTAGCGGGTGATATCTAGGTAAGCTTTCTTCATTATTCGTCATTTATCTCTATTTCTATTCTTTTGGGTTTTAAATGGATCATCATTGAAATGATGGATCTATTCCCTATTTTATTGGATCTTACTCCTAGGTTGGGTTTTGAGGTCTTCTCCACCTCTGTTCTCATTGAAGAGTTCCATTGTGAGTGTTAAGTTTTTGAAAGAGGTAGGCAGTTCCATCCCAATTAGCCAACTGGATTTTCCTAAAATGCTTAATTTATTTCAATTTTTGATTTAAATTCAATCACTCAATCATTCTTTCAATTAAATTGATAAAAAATTGATTATAGTTAATCAACAGATTTGAAATGGTTTTGGCACAAAAATTTAGAAAACCCCCAATTATATTGATTTGGGGTGTGTTTTATGGAAATTAGTAAATTTACATTATGGATTTGATGGAAATGATTTCAATTAAAATATTGAATTTAATTGTGTAAATGATTTTTGGAAAGAATGGAATTGGTTTTGAATGGATTTCAAATTTATGAGAATGGATTAAAAATGGTTTGATAGAAACTCCATTGTTTTATCTTGTGAAAAGGCATGTTTTTTTATTAAAACTAATTTTGGTTTTAAATGGAAAGAAATTCTAATTTTTGTAATGAAATAATGGGATTTATTGTATTTTAAGAAGTCTTAAAATAAGTTTCCCGTCATGAAAGATCACATGAAATCCTTAGGTAGTTGGTGAGTTATTTTGATATACTTTATGATATTACAACATTCTAAATCATACCTGTAGCGGGTCACATCCCAATGGGAGGGTAAAGAGTCACCTATTGCCAGTGTCAGGGAGACATGAGTATACTCATTTCTCTATGATCACTTAGAGAGTACACAATCATATAGCTGGTTAATAATGTCATTCCTACTTGTCATATAACCATGTTTCTTGTTTTTTTATTTATATATGAGATATAAATGTATCCCATTGTTCTAAAATTTCATTAAAATCATTTTCTAGATTTATATTATCTCTTTTATGCAACTATTTTATTTAGGACATTGTTTTAAATATTCTATCTCTTGTAAAGTAAAAGCATGTGTTTTAAATTCATTTTCCATCATTTTGAAAATGTATAGTACAATTTGTTTAAATATGCTTATTGAATTTCCAAACCTATTTTTTTTGAAAATTGAAATCTTTTCTTTGGATAATCTATATTTGGAATTTTTTATAGAATATTTGGTGGTGTCTTACTGGGCTTAGGCTCACACCCTACTTTTTCCCTTTAAGTGCTTATATACATTGTTCTTATAGGTTCAAGAAAAGGAAAGAGATATCTTATAGGAGGATCCAGCTGTTGAGCTTGGGACTTGGTGAGTTGTGGCCTTAGGGACCTTGGGGCTATTTTCCCTATTTTGGGTACTTTGGTTATAGTGATTTGGGCTCTTTATACATTGTTATATTCTACTACTTTACTCCCAGTGGAGTTTCTATGATATGTATACTATCTTGTTTTCTTTTTCTTCTGCATTGTTAGTGAAAAAATCATTCCCACTTGCTTGTTTTAAGATTCCATGTACTAGTCACCAACCCATGGGGAGTGAGAATGCCCTTAGGTCTATGTCAGGGCTGTTTCGGTTATCAGGTTACTAGGGTACCCAGATTGGTACATTAAATTCTATTTTAACATACATTGGACATACTTTCCCCTTAAAATCAATAACATATTCCTATTAAAAATTTTCCCAATCATTTAGAAAACTGTTTAAGGCATACCGATCTTACACTTTGGTAAGATCAAGAATATTTCCAACACCCCAAGCACTCTATGTGTATTATATATGTTTATTTACTACTCTATAATTAGAAAATAATATTATTAGATTTTTATAATCCACCAAATATTTAAAATTAATGACTATAAATCCCTCAATTTTTAGGTTAATTCACCAAAGTTGGCTTGAATTTATTTTCACTCTTAAACACTAATTACCACATGCATAAATGACCATTTCAGCAACAATTGTACCACCATGCTTTGTTTAAATCATCGTGAAAACATAATGAAACTTATAATTCCACCGCATGAAATTAAAAAGCATTGATTCACACCCAATATACCATTATTCCCATTCTTTATT
Source organism: Viscum album (assembly GCA_963277665.1). Lineage (NCBI taxonomy): Eukaryota > Viridiplantae > Streptophyta > Magnoliopsida > Santalales > Viscaceae > Viscum > Viscum album. The sequence continues at coordinate 846,619,338 of OY728152.1, forward strand.
AATTTGTTATCCTTGATTACCTATTAAAAATAATTAAATTATTTTACATTTATCTTAGGTATTTCATATCCACCATTACAAAACAATTTCATCAGTTTAAACATGTCAATACTTAACTCGAACCCTTTATCACTATTTTTGGGTCATGTTCATTATTCTACAAATAAAAAAACTATATTTATCTCTAATTAGACTAATTAATAACCAAAGAAACACATGGAATAAATTTAAATCAATTAAAAGTCCATATGCCAAAGTAATATTTTTGAAAATAGATGAACCTTAATGAAATAAAAAATAATAATTTCAATAATAAATTTATGAATATATTTAGAAAATAATTATTGAAAAAATTAAATATATATATTTTATTTTAACATTCTCTAACAACCCTTTACTCGCTTTTCTAAATACATTATATGGACTTAGAGTATATCTTCATGTGAATAAATTTCAAATTGGTTAACTATGTGAAATAATAATATCATAATGGAATATTTAATTGTTAGGTGACATTTAGGATATCTTTAAGTATTAACATATAGCATATTATGATAAAAGGAAGGAATATATGTTTTGGTCTATTTTATTCAATGAATTTTTGTTTGAAAAAAGAATAAAAAATATAGAACATTTGAGTATGTGAACCCAAATTCCATAGATAGAATTGGTGAGGGGTGTTCAGGATAATTAATTACAAGATAATGGTGAAATTAGAGAAAAAAATATAGTAAAAAAATGATATGAAGGAGTGGTCATGAATTTTCATGGGATGAGGAAGATACATAAACAAAATAATTAAATATATATTTGGAAATGAAAAATTATAAGATAGATTGAGGGAAGATATGTTTTAAATAATAAATTAATACATAGAATATATTTGGTAATACACAAAATGTATTTGATATCTAACATCTATAAATAGTTTGTTTTAGATATATGGAAGAAAACATTGAAATATATATGTTAAATAAAATACAATTTTTGAAATCATTATTATGAAATATAATATAGCATGCCAAACTAGTGTATACCAATGACTTATCAGTGATCAATAAAAAAATGGAAGAAATTGGGTAAACATTTCACAAAATTAGTCAATGAATTGTATATGTAAATAATATATATTAGGGGAGGAATAATAGAGAACGAAAAATTTGATAGAAATATTACAATTAAATATAAAATAATAGGTTATAAATAATAAGAATCTAATTGGGAATTAGAAAAACAAAATCATAAATATTAGACAATGTGAAAGAGACAAACCTTAAGATGGTAACAATATGAAATATATCGGCCCATAAAAATATACTGGTTTATACTATGCCTAATATAATTTGAAGCAGCTAATATACCTGAAATAATTATAAATTTAGTTATTACATTTTTAATTTCATATATATTTAATGTATTACATTAAAATATAGTTGAAACCTTACATGGGTAGTATAATTCTTATGCAACCATGTTAATCATATAAGAAATATATATTCCATTTAAGTGTCTTGGAAATTGAAAGTTTCATGTGACATATTTGTAATGATTTAGTAAGTAGTGAAACATAATTATGATATTCATCAATGTGAATATATAAAATTTTATGAAATAACATAACATAAATGTTTTTTTACTATAGATTGTGAACACTAAAGTTAATATCCAATGTATTTAAATTTGTTTCACAAAACTATACAGGGTGTAAGACCACGCCAATATGAGAATAATTCTATATAAAATATTTCATTTAAACTATATGAATAGGAAATATAAAATATTGAATTTGAAAAATTTTAATATTAAAATACTACATGATATAACACTATATAAATTTTATATATACAGATAACTAGTATACTAAAAAGTGGATATACATTAACATGTACACTATCAATGAATGTTAAATTTTAGTTTCATTAAATGGATAATAAAAAATACACAAGTAACATATTCAAACATTAGAAACTTTACATTAAAATATATGTACTAAATTAAACCAGTAAATAAGTAGTTTTTTAAAAACCAATATATTCATAGCCACTACAAGTAGCAAAAAAATAAATGTAATTTAATATTGAATTATAAGAGAAAATCATGTAAATTTTTTTAAAACTAAAAAAAATGATTCTAAAGGATTTTCAAGATGCATCATTATGAAATTAAATCTTTCGAAACAATAAGAAAAAATTAGTAGCATGTAAACCTCAATAGTTAAATCACATTAAATTCTCTAAATATGAAAGACAATTTTCAACAGTCATTCAATAAATATATAAGTCTACATGGATTTTATTTCCTTGACATCTCATATTAATTTTTAATTAAGCATAAACATAAGCATGTAAAGCACTTATTACAACATATAGAATAATTTAAATGAGTAATTAAGTTATTATTTATGTAATAAATTAAATATAATTTTCATATTTTGAGATCAAAATGATCACAAAAAACATGAATATAAAATAATATTTAAAAACATATAAAAAAATGTAAAACAAGAAGGAAAATCCTATGATAATCATTGTTTCCCTTTGAATTCATCTATATCATTTCACCCTTCTAACTTAAAGAAAATAATTTGGTTGACATAATTGATGTTCTATATAAATAATTAGATGTTACATTAAGAACAATATTTAAATTAAATTAAAAATTAAATTAGAACATAAATGAAATGGTTAAGTGGTTGGGTATGAAAATTAGTCGTGGGAAATGTTAGACTGAGAAGAATCCATGTAGAATCCATTTCTACCCATATTTCATTATGTAGTTCAACTATAAGGCTCTGAAATGTATCAAAGAGGTTTTTATCCATTTTTACATCTATAAAATATAACCAAAACATGAAAAACTAATGAATTTAAAAAATAAACTCACATAAAACACATTTAAATATTTAACACATGATGAACTATTCTAAAAAATATAAATGTATATTTATATAAAATAAGTGTGTGTTATAATTTAAATTTAACAATTATTTTCCTTAAAAACAATGAATTCAGAACACTCATAAGCAACATAGTTTACTAATAAATTTCATAACTAGTAGTGTAGTAGTTTATTTTATACAATTTAAGCTCATGAAAATTGATATATATTCAACCAAAGAATAAAAAATTCATCTTATTAAGTTGTATTATGATATCTAAAAACCATTTTAAATCAAAATATGCACGCCCTTGTTATAAAAGGGTGTAATATTCTGAATTCCAATAAACAAATTTCACCTTTCCTATTTAAATATCAAACTGATTTATTACATAAAATCTCATATATATCAATTAGAATTTAGCATTAAACCCCAAAAATTTAAGTTTAGTGAAAGTATATCCAATGTTTAACTATATAAGAATGAGAATAAAATATAATCTCACAAGTGAAGTATGATGTTTTTTGGAATTTACCTAGTCAATGGGGGGATCATATGTGTGGAAATTGATTCTCAAATATATGAGCATTAAACTTGGGAAAACTTTTTATATATTTCAAATAGTTAAAATAGTAATACAAAAAATGAATTTAGAAAATACAATTTATAATGCTTAATCCCTTAACAACCTAGAAAAGAATCCATGGAGGGATATAATTTAATGTTATCACTAAAACTCATGATTATATCCAACAAAAATAGTTTAATAATAATGTATCTCCCTTTAATATACCAATCTATTTAAATAAGAATGAAATAATCCTCAAAATATATATATATAGGTGTTTTACAATTTAAAATTTTGTAAATAATTAATATTTTGAATGACTTTCAATAAAAATAATCAATCATTAAACATGTAACAATAACACCATCATACATTAAAACTCATAACTCAATATTAATTATGAATAGGAAATCATATTTTCAAAAACCTAGATAAACTAATTTACCACAATTTATATCAAACTGTATATAATTTAATAGATTAATCCTATGTGAGTATCATGATCAAATAAAAATCAAACATTTAGAAGGTTTTTTTTCAATAAGAGTTAATATGTAATGATAATTTTAGAAACCATGATCCAAAATTAAGTAATTTCATTAAAAAATAACATTTTTAAACAAAATATATTTTTATTAGTAAAAACAATATTTGTGAGACAATTACACAGATAAATAATACTAAAAAACAGAAACTATAGAATAGTTTTATTATGTAATATCATTACACAATAACATATGTAAACAAGAGATATTTTTATTAGTAAAATATAATGACCCAGGATTATAATTCATGGAAGTTGCATATTTTTAGATAAATATTCTTTATATTAAAAAAAAACACACCCAAAGACTATAATATTTTTGTGCCTTTGGAAATGTGGAACACAATATTCTTAATTAATGAAAAATATTACATGTCACCCACTAAGATCTTCCACATTAGTAATCATGCTTAAAAACCATTATTCTTAACACGGGGAAATGATACATAAGAAACGGTGATCTCATATGATAATTGGGAGATACATAAGAATAAACTGGGTATAAGGGTTCGGTAACGTGAAAATAATATTTGAAAACCATATCATACATATCAATGATCATCATCTAGAGTCATTGAATAAATAAGGGAATTTTATAAGGCATGAATCAAAATGAAATAGAAGAACATGTTTCATGAGAGAATAAAATTGGCATAAGTCATGAAATTGTGGCACACACAAAAGAAAAAAAAATCATTTCTATAGTAGTCATGGATCATTTCCAACGATATCATAGTGGAATGGGTTTAATTACCAAAATATAATTTTAGTTAAGGTTTAATCCTAAAACCATCATAGTAAACAAAGTCCCTTTGTGAATGAGGTTCACTCCCTATTCTAGTCTTCTCTACCTCATGAGATATAAATCCCTACCCAATGCATTGAATGGAGATATATGTTCCACCCATATCATAATGAAAATCATACACATGTGTTACAGAAGATCATAAAACATTCATAATATCATAACCCATGAAATAAAATGGGTTTCGTAAAAATTTCATAATATCATAACCTATATAAAAGGGAATGTGTTCATAATCATTTCATAATTTCATTATAGTATAACCTGTAAAAATAAGTGGGTTTCATAAGAACATCATCATGGTATAACTCATGGAAGAGAAAAAGGTTTCATAAAAATATTGTCATCTTAAACATGAAAATTCAGATAAAGAATAAGAATTATATTTTTGGATCATATCCCTGGTGAATAAAAAGTATCATAAAAGTATGTCATATTATACGGAGAATTATTTTCAATTATAAATCACTTGGAATTTTTCTATATTAAACAATTATTTCATTAAAAATCATGTTTTAAAAGTAAACTTTATAAAATATTTTGGAAATAATTTTCTGGAAAAAAACACTGAAAATATATCAATTAATCTTTAAAAATAATTTAAAACATTTCTTGAGGGAAATATCCTTTCTACTTTGAAAAAAACATTTTAAAACACAATAAATTTTCAAAATCCTTCTAATTTTCAAATTATTTTTTAAAAATTTATAATTTTCCCAAATATTAATGAAAAACTTTTCATTGAAAATAAAATTGAAAAATTTTAAGGAAAGCTTTAAATAATTAATTGTTCAGGATAGCGGGAATTATAGTTCATTTTATACATGTTAAAACAAAGATTCTTTTTAAATTTTTTTATAGAAACAAAATGGGTACTTTTTGGAATACAACGTCAAGATTCCATTCAATAAATTTTGTAAAAATTCAGACATGCATAACAATTTATTTACAAAATCAATTTAATAAAATGATAAAAAAATTTCAAAACATTTTTAGAAAACAAGGTTTGTTAAGTAAAAGTGTTTTTGAACGAAAATAGAAATAAAGACAATATTCATAAAAAAATATATTGAAATCTTGGGTACATAGAGAGTAGAAAATGAAGGGAAAAAATATATTATCATGAAATATATGGAGGAGAATAATGTTCATGAGTTTCTTGAGAGATTGATCATAATATTTTACTATTGAAAACAAAATCACAAACAATCCTAACAAATGATGATATTGTAACATAAAATCCATACCACATTGTTGTAAGTTTGAAGTGTAAGTCAAATGAAAGAATATCCTTAAATAAAACTTAAAATATCATGAGAATAAATATATTAATGACTATACATGTCAAAGGTATGTATATAAAACTCATAAAATTACATAGATGGATAACACAGTATTTGTCTTAAAGAAAGAAATTTGGGAATGAAATCCCTTACCGCTTTTGTTTCTTTTGAACCGTAAATCCCATGAAAGAGAGGTACTCAATTGGATATTAAAATCTAAAAATATTTCTAGGAAAAAATAATAAAATAAATTAATGGGATGTATATACACCACATAAAATAAATTGGTGATGAATATGGCATGTGTCTCACCGAAGTAAAAATTAAGACGAAAATCCCTTACTGTAAGTCTTTGCTTCCTTCATACACATTTTAACATCATATATAATAAATATAAGTTTATTTTTAATATATTCAAGAACCATATTTAAAAATCTCAGAAAGTATATTATTTAATTATATCCTTTTATTACCTTTTCATACACAATTCAATGTTAAAGTCATGTTTTGGGTAATAACCCCATTGTTTTTTGTATATGTTTTGATTTTTATTTTCAGCCCTATTACTTTTATCATGGTTACATCATATAAAGTATAATAATAATTAAATAATTACCATATTTATACATTAATTATATATTTAATTACAATAATTAAATATGGTTTTGAGAGAGGAAGTATGTTACGATCTTAGATATGGTAGGCCGTACATACGCATGAGTAACGTTTCCATTTTACAACAATCATTATGGAAAAGATGTAAGTAATATATTATTTTTAAATATTGATAATAATATGATAAATACAATATTATTTAATTAATTTTACTTATAAATACATTCCATTTTATGTGTTGATTAAAAAAGAGTCACATCGCTTCGTGAAGGCGGCAGTCCACACATACACGGACGACGTTATCATCTTACATTATGTGAAAAGGTAAGAAAAAAATGGTATATTATGTTTTCATAATGATAAATATAAAATTAATATCATAATTATTTCATGTATATCGTATATATTTATTAAATTTATCCTTTATATCTTCCATGTAAATCATTAGTGAAAATGAATCACATCACTTCATGATGCAGTAGTCCACTGTACACATGAGAGACGATATCATATCCCCTATAGAATAGAAACTAAAAAGATCAATATTATATGACTAAAGAGGTAAAATTATTTCATAAATATCACATATATAATTTATATCGATCATCATAATCAACCGTTATAGGTGGTATTGGAAAAACCAATGACATTGTTTCATGAGGCAGTAGTTCACAATACACAAGAAAGATGATTTCGAAAATCATTTGATGGAAGTGGAGATGGTTTTAGGTCATGAGGCAGTAGTTCACATCCTTAGGTCTGCAAAAAAATTCATTCTAGGTTAGATTTATGCAAAAAATAAGGCTTATAGTATGAGAGTATAGAATTTTAGAAATTAACTTTGCATGTCTTTTCTGATACAAAATGGTTATAAGGTGTGAATAATAGAGGAGATGGGGTGTCCTTTTATAATTGAGGTGAGTGACACACTTGTAATTTTTTTAAAAGAAAAATGTGTACCCACATTTTTATCATACAAAAAGGCTCAAAAAATGGATTATTATCGACAATTATACATGATAGTGTATAAATAAAGATATAAAAAATATTTTATTCATGTTTTTAGGTCCTTTTAATCGTTATCGTTTTAGTTTAACCCCCGGTAAACTGATTTTTGCATTAACCATGGGGATTAATTTTTACTATTTTTACTATTAATTTTGGTAGAAAAATATGTTAAACTTATTATAAAATATAAATTATTCTAATTCCAAATATATACTCCATTTTATAAATTAAATTTAAAAAATTATAAGAAATTAATTTAAAATTAATCCCGCAGATGTGATGAGAAAGCGAATTTTCAAAGAAAAAATGTTCAAGAGTTTACAAAGTTTTTATATCAAACTTCAATATAATTTTTTTAAAAATTAAATAAATTAGATTAATATATTTATATTATTGAAAAAATTTTACTTTAAAAAAATTTAGAAAATAATTTATCTTTATTAATAATTTAAATAAAAAGTTTGTTTTTAATTAAAATTCAGCATTTTTCATTATTCATCAAAAAATTAATATTTTTAGAAAATTTTAAAAAATTATCACAAATATAATTTTTACATGGTGATTTAAAAATTTAATTTTAAATTTTTAAATAAATTTTATAAAATTATAAAAATTTAAATTTATTAAAAAACCTGATGATGAGACTAAAAAGTTGGATTTGGAGAAGTGAATTTTTTTCATACATAAGAAGTTTTTATATTAACTATATGTCTTATAATAATGATTATATGAATCCAAAATAAAATTTATTTATATATAATTTATAAATTTAATTTAAAATATTCATTATTATGGATTTTTTAATTAATTAAAATGGAGAAACATTATGCACTTTAAAACAGTTTTCAGAGAAATCCCTTTTTAAAACCCAAAAATAAACTTATCGTAAAATTCAATATAAAGTTGATTAAAAAGTAATTATATTGATTAAATATTACTTAATAATAATTATTTTACTTTAAAACATAATTGGGCATTTAAATTACATAATTTATTGAAAATAAAAGATAGTTTTACAATACTAGGTATTTTTCACTATTTATCGAAAAACCAATATTTTCCAAAAAATCCCATATATTTACCACAAGTTAATTTTAATATGATGAATTAATTTTTTTTTTAATTTTATTAGTTCAATTTTCTAAAATATTTTATAAATTGATTATAATATTTTTTCTTAAAAATATATAAAAAACAATTTTGAATAATATACTTACTTGAATTTTTTTTATTTACTATAAATTTATAAATAAATTTATATTTTCTAGTTAATTTATATGTATGTTTCATAAAATAGTTAATACTATTTATACCTACCTACCTAATGACTTGGATATAATAATATTATTTTATGGGTAGCTAATACTCGGAGTCATGTGTCATGAATGCTATCGAAGAACATCTTTGTTTCATGTAACACAAGCTATATATAAATATAAATTAATTTGAAAAATCATAAAATCATAGGATGCTACATTCTACCCCCCATAAAATGAATTTTTTGACTAAAAATTTGTCTCAATCATCAAATATTAAACATTTGAAAATTCCTTCATAGAAACCCACATCATACAGTAGAGAAATAAAAATTTCCTTAAAAATGGAATGTTGGAAACATAAAGGATACCTAAAGTATCTCATAACTATGTTTCAATATAGAAGAAAATAGGTGGGAAGTGAATATTTGGACATGAGAAAAAATCAAAAATAATTATAGAGAGTGATAGATATCACTGATCCCAAGAAAGTGGGTGATCTATAGAAGTTTATTGACTAAAAAACCATAATCCAAAGATCTATGAAAAAGGCCATTGATATCAACAAAAATGATGAAAACATGACAACATTTTATTTTATGAACCTTTTTCTAAAGGTGAATAATTATCATGAGAATATATAAAAACTTGATTTCATTTCATTTCATAAGCTTAATATCAGTCATCGGTTGTTCCTTGATCAATTACCACTTCATACCTAACTCTAAGAAATATAGTTTAATTTATTGTTCCTGAAGCACTAATGAATCATAATATCCCTATATAGAATTAAAATTCATTCCATTGATCATTAATTATCATCACAACAAATGGTTATCATAGGTTATCCAATATGCATAAATCTATGTATGGTTTTGTAATACATCAATCTCTAAAACTTCATCCAAAGTTCAACTTAAAACATTCCGTAAATAGTTAACCTTATAACCCTTAAAAAATTTAAAACTTATAAAGTAGATCACTAAATCTATCAAAATTAAATTAATATTCACCCCCTAAACAACAAAACGTAGCTCTCAATTATCTCTTAACAAACATGTGAACACCTTCATCATGTATTCTATTAAAACTTGGTAATAACATGAATTACCATAAAAAAATATTAAAAAAAATATTCTTCCTTATTCCTATAATAAAACCAAATATTATTGACAATATTCAATAAATCCAATAATATTGTAAACTCCATCAATGATAACATAAACTACTTTTTCTGCAAATAATTAATCAATTACAAGGTCATAAGTGCAATACAATTTACTTTATTCATATAAATAATCTCTTTATCCAAACTAAATACCATTGTTTCAACATCAAAATCATATTAAGGGTCATATTTTCTTAATAAAAATATAACACTTCCATTTAAATCACTTTTCTAGGCCATCAACGTCATTCAACATATTCTATCAAACCCTTAATGAAAAACGTATACTGAAAAATCCTTATATATTTAATAATTCTTGAATTCTATAACATAAATAATTCAACCATCCCAATTCTATATCAAAAAATTAACTAGGATTCATCATCTTATTATTTAATATCTCTTTACTTTCATATAACATTCATAGTCTATTCCTCATCATAAATATAACCATTACTTATACCACCACTATGATTGTCTTTATAAGACTTTCCCCTAGGACATAAATTTTCATAATGCCCATACTTTCCACTTTTAAAAAATTCATCCTTTGATAATACTAGAGGGATACCAATATTCCCATCCATTGTGTTAAATAAATTTTTTATTTTTCCTTAATAGTTAATTTCCTTGTGTCATTATTTTCCATACACAAAACATATTCTCATTCCTCGACGAAATTTCCTTGATTTCTTCTTCCCACATTCTCTACATACAAGAAATTGAATCTTCTTTCTTCTATGGTATCCTTTGTCCAGACTCCCAGTGAACTCTATTCTTCTCTTCTTCTTTTTGAGTCCAAGAGTTGGTTAAGGTGCACATTATTAATAAAAAATTGTGATAAAAAATTAGGCATAATCATAAAATAATGTTCTCCATTCATAATTATATTTGGATTCTCATTAGAAAATTCCATGTCACATTTAATGTTAACCAAGTTCATTTTAGTTACAACCATTTAATAAAGCCAAAAAAATAATAGTTTCAGAAATTATAATCATAATGGAAAACCAAATAATCATGAAAATAACTCATAGGATGTCTAAATATTGATTCCTCCTTTTAATAAATGAAACCTTAGGTTTATAATTGGACAGTCATAGTAACAATCTATTTAAATCCTTTATGATGGTGTATAAAGAGTTTGTGGATTTCCAAATCATATCCAAGGGGAGTTTCAGAAACGTTGTGCTATAAGGCCTGTAGTCATGAACTAGGTGATGATATAGTCCAAATAAATGTTCCCTTTTTAGAGCTATTACCCCTCAGTACCTCTGTACCAGAGCCCATCCACTTGTAGTATCCAGACAAGGATGTAATTTCATGGAAACCATTTGACCCATCCTTTACCTAATTATAAGAAATTTTCCTAAACTATAACTCATCATTAGACTTATCCTTAGAGATATATATAGACATATAATTAGAAATATCCTTATCGATATCACTAAAGTTTTATCATTCTAGTATCCAAATGTCAACTAAACCATTCTACTGATACAAAATATAGTGACCCAAGCTTCTTATACATGGATACTACATATTTTTAGATTAATATTCATAACATTAAACAAAAATACACATGAGGACCATAATAGTTTAGTGCATTTGGGAAATTGTAACAAAATATTCTTAATTCATGAAAGATACTCAATGTATCCATGAAGATATCCACAATTAAGAATCATACGTAAAAACCATTCTTTATGATATGGGGAAAGGAAAAATAATAAAGGGTGATATAAAATGATGAGTAAGGGTAAACAAGGTATATATATAATAATAACATGACCATAATGGTGTATCAACATGAGCATAACATTTGAAAACGACACCCTTCATATCAAAGATCATAATCTTGATACATGATATACATATTAGCAGATCATAAGACATAAATCATAAAGAAATCAATGAATATTTTCCATGAGATATTAACATTGGAATAATACATGGAATTATGGAATACACATAAAAATCTAAAATCATTTATATAGTATTCAAGGAAAATTTACAAGGATTTAATAGTGGAATGAGTTCACTCTCCAAACCACCATAATAGTCAAGGTTCACTCACAATACAATTATAGCGGAAAAATTTCCATAATGATCTGGGTTAACTCCCTATTCCAATCCTATCTATATCATGAGATATAAATGTTTACCCAATTAAATAGAGAGATATATAGTCCCTACCCATATCATAATGAAAATAATATATATATATATATATATATATATATGCCAAAAGATCATAAAATATTCACCACATCATAACCCATAAAATTAGTTGGGTTTTATAAACATTTAATCATATCATAACCTGTGGAAAATTGATAGGTTTATTAATAATTTCATCATTTGATCATTTTATAATATGGGAAAATAATTAGGATTCATAATTATTTCAAAATGGAATAAACTATGGATGAGAAATGGGTTTCCTAAAAATATTGTCATCCTAAACATAGAACATTCAGAGAAATAATACTAATTTTATCTGTGGATTATATACCCTGTAAATAAAATGTAACATAAAAATATTTTATCTTAAATAGAGAATGGTTTTTAAAGATAAATCACATGGAACTTTTCTTGATGAAAATAAAATTTATTTTAAAATCTTGTTTTAAAACTAAACATTATAAAATATTTAGGAAATCATTTTTAGGAAAATAATCATTTAAAAATTATAAATTAATCTTTAAAAATCATTTGAAACATTTCTTAATGAAAATATCTTTTCCACTCTAATTTAACATTTTAAAACATAAAACAGTTTCAAAATCCTATTCATTTGGAAATTATTTATTTAAATACTAAAAATTTCACCAATATTAAAGAAAAAAGATTCTATGAATATAATTTTGAAGACTTGTAAGGTAATTTTGAAATCATTGATTGGTTATGATAGTTTGAAAGACTATTCATGCCATGCATATCAAAAAAATATTCTTTTCATTTTCTTATAGAATCCAAACATGCATTTTTTGGAAAATGATGTGAATATTATATTCAATTTTTTTTGTAAAAAGTAAAACAAAGGTAAAAATGTATTTTCAAAATCATTGTAAAAAATTAAAATAATTTTTGAAAACACATTGAGAAAATATTGTTTTAAAAGAAAAATGGGTTTTGACCGAAGAAGAAATAACTGTATATTTTTTGAAAATATTATTTTGTATTGTTGGGTACATAGAGAGTGTAAAATGAATGGAAAACATATATTCTTAGGAAATAACTAGAGGATAAGAAAATTAATATTTTACTTGAGATTCAGGTAATAAGATTTTATCATTAAAAACATAATCATAAATAACCCCGATAAATGATGAGATTATAACAAAATATCATTACCAATTTATAAATTTGACACATAAGCACCATGAAGGAATTTATTTAAATGAAAATTAAAATATCATGTGTGTAAATAAATTCTGTATATTACATGTCAAAGGTCTATATATACACTCCATAATATAATATAGGTTTATAACATAACAAATGTCTCAAATAAGGTAAACTGAGACTAAAAAACCCTTACTGATTTGGTAACTTTGGAACCATAAACCCCATGAAAGAGAGATAATCAAATGTATATGTAAATAAAAATAATTTTCAGGAGAATAATCCCAAAATAAATACATGACAAGTACACACACTAAATAAAATAAGTTGGTGGTGAGTATGAAATGTGTCTTAGAGAAGTAAAAAGTGAGACATCAATCCCTTACCATAAGAATTAAATTATTTCATACTAATTTGAACCCCACATATAATAAATATAAGTTTAATATACATATATTAAATCACCAAACAGACATATATCAAACAATATTTTATTTATGTTGAACTTATAGTTTTAATGATCCCAAAATCATTAATATAATGATACTAATGAATTTCATGTTTTATTATAATAAATCTGTATTCTAAGAACATGTGATAAATCTATCTATGTATGTGACATAATTGAGTCTGACACAATTATCCTTAACACACCATCATCATAAAAACTCAAAGTCTAAGATACTTCTAGATATCACATCATCAGATTGTCATACCACTAGACTGAAGAATTGACATTGTTTTAGACACCGTCGATTGAAAAATTACCATGCTATCATGATTTTGGAATGAAAACATGTGTAAGTATGAGATAACTCCAAATAAGGAACTCTAAATTTCATAGTGTTAGTATCATACCATTTTCACTAAAAATTTACCTATGTATGAGACATCGTTAGATCATACACTGTTAGATAAGTGACTACTTGTTTAGACACAACTATCATACTAAAAATTTGACTATGTCTAAGACATCGATGGTGTCATACCGCCAGATCAACCTATCTCTAAAAACATAATTCCAAAAACATATATAAAACAATATACTTCCAAGGAAACTTACATCCAGAGTAATATACCGTTAAGTGAGACACCGCCAGAGTTTGACACCTCCAGATCCTAAGACATTGTCTTTTATTACTTATATCATTTTTTATTTACATTACTCTAATGGATATATTCATGGAATTTAATGAAATTTAATATTTTAATGATTTTATCTTAAATTTTCAATATAAATCATGTCAAAATGAGTAGTATGAGGAAGAAACTGATTCATATGTTCATGCTACTGCTGATAAATGTAAAGCACATCCCCTCGTGCAATACACACACAGAGTTATATAGAGAAAAATGTTATAAAAAGATAGAGAAATTATATAGATATAAATAGATCATGATTCACTAAATATCCAATAAATAATGAGGTGAACCATATTAAAAACAATAAGAGATCACCTATTCTGAACACTTGACTGAGGAAACAATATCTCATCATATCTAAAGCCTTCCTCTAGTCAGAAAAACAATAGTTGAAACAATAATTTTTCCTAAATATTTCAAGAGGACCTGGCTCACACTTTATCACTGATTAAACTCTTGATTAATAAGATGCATTACAATAGAATGAGGATTTCTAAACACAATAATCTCATATTTCTCGATTCTGGTCAGTTTTATTACATTTGGAGCAGTGTGTTTGCTTAATATTCTTTTCCACACCCACAATATCTCTTACTCTAAAATGGAAGATACTTGATATCTTCTCAAAAAGGTTTATTATTTGTTTCTCCCACTTATAAGAGTAGTAGAGGTCCATGTGTGGTTTTTTTATTTTTAATCCCACTCATAACTGTGTAATAGGTCGTGTGTAACATGGAAAGTTGTAAATTGGTGTATAAACCTGATAAAGGTTCCGGATAATTTAGTTTATTTTATATAGACTTCTGGGTGGCCTGTGATCACCATGTTGAAAATAATAAGTCTCAAATTGAGACCAAACATATTGTATTCAATATTTTCGCTATGTGTTTTAATTTTATTTTACATTATTTTCACTTTAAAACTGAAAACCGTTTTAACTGTAAAAAAAATTCAAACTTTGATAGTTTATATTAATTTGTGTTCTATAGTATTTTGATCAATTTAATTTATTTCAAAGGATTCAATAATATTATATATTATTCCTCTAAGTCCTAATATATCTTTCGAGAAATCAATAGAATGATTAAGACATATGTCATACTACCTATTTTTATAAACTTAACCATATTTAATCATTTGGGGTATTTCAAAATAATCTATTTTTAATTGAAATTTTTATTGGGTACTTAATTCACCCCCTCTTTAGATACTTCCTCCGACCAACATTTGGTATTAGATGATATTTTCATTCTTAGGTGTTCAAGTTTTCAAATTTGTTTTAACTATGATTTTAGTTGTACTTTAAAGAAAATAAACTTTTCTTAGTTCTAAATTTAGTTATTTAATATGGATAATCATCAAGAAGGTTTTGATATTAATGGAACTACTTTATTCAATGGAACAAATTATTCCAATGGAAAACAAATATGAAAATGCACATAGAGATCAAGTGTTTTAAAATTTGATCTGTAATAGAAGATGGATATTTAATACCTCACACTACTAGAAGAACTTGGGATGATGGTAAAAAATTAGCATTCAATAGTAATTGTAATTCTATGAATGCCCTGTACTGTTACCTTGGTGATGAAGAGCTTAATATGATATCTTATTGGAAAACTACCTTTGAAATTTGGGACACTTTGTATGTTTGTCATGAGGGAACATAAAATGTTAAAGAAATAAGGCTTAAAAACTATATGATTAAATATTATAATTTTAAAATGAAACCTGAGGATCACATTTTTGATATGTAGATCATGATTAATGAGATTGTAAATTCCATGAGCTCACTAGGAAATCATGTATCAGATAAGGACCAGATAACGAGATTACTAATATGTCTACATAAAAGGTGAAGAGTCACATCCGTGTCGATTAAAGAATCCTGTGATATTAGTAAATTACCAGTCTAAGAGTTGATTGGTAAACATATGTTATATGAAGAGGAGTTTAAGGTAAACATATAAGAGGATGCGTCTTCTAAGAGGAAGTCAGTGCCTTTCAAGACTATTAACCCTTAACAATTGAAGGAAAAATAAAAAGAGGAGGTAAAAGCATCCAATTCGAGTGATATTGAATCTTCCACTAATAGTGATGAGGAAATGGATCATTTTTACAGAAGGTTTAAGATGTTCTATATGGAGAAAAAGTTTTTTATATAACCAAATTGTAAAGTAAAATTTGATAATATAATAAATTGGAAGATAAAATAATGATGATCCAATGGAAGGTGTTTGTTATGATTGAAATAGAAAAGGGCACCTAAAATATGGCCATCCTAAGCTGAAATACAAAAGTAATATGAATATAAGTATATACGATTAAAGAAGGCCATGAAATAAACTTGAAGTGCATCTGAGGATAGCACAAGTGACTCAGATTCTTCACATAAAGAAAAACTAGGTAGAGAAAACACGTGATACATGACGAAAGTTTGTGAGGTATTCGACTTACTGACTATTTTTGAAATTATTATTATTTATGAGTATGAGGAGATTAATAATTATGAAAATGAAAATTATGATAATAATATGTCAAGTGAAGAATTATTTTAATACCTAAACATTCTAGAGGATACCTTTAATTAATTAATGGATAAGAATACAAGTCTTAAAAGAAAGAATGCACTAATTGTACATGTAAAATCCGAACTATCTACAGAAAAAGTGAAAAATATTCAACTACTCAAGGAATACAATGAACTAAAACTTTTAAATGAAAAATTGAGGAAAGAACTTAAAATATTACAAATAATAGGGATACACTGATTTTTTTTGGGAAATCCAATTTCTCCAAAATATGTTACTGGGATAGGATTTGATCCTAGACTCAGGAGAACAACTGAGAATAATTTTGTTCTTAAATCTAGACCTAAAATACCTACTGCTAAAAATTTTTCAAAAGGACCCAACCATGTTTTTATTTCTAAAAGTTTTTAATCGTCTTATAGGAGACTCATAAAGAAAATATGGGTTACCAAAGCCTTTATCACTAACATTTATGGGCCTAAATAGATTTTGGTACAAAAATCATTTTTTAAAAACTGTTTTCTAGAAAAAATTATTGAATACCTATAGTAAAAGTATATGGTACCTATATATTGTTTGTTCAAGACATATGATAAAATAGTACTCTTGCTTCAAGAGCCTTATAAAGGTTTATGGTGGCCCTATCACTTTTGGTGACAATGGAAAAGGAAAAATCATCATTCTAGGCTAGATTAGTGACAAAAACTCAGTTTTTATTTATAATGGTTTATATATTGATGGTTTAAAGTATATTATTCTTCAGAATTTCTCAGTTGTGTGATGATAGTTTTTCTTTTTAGTTTGATAATGATGCTTTTAATGTTTTTGATACTAATGTTTTTTAATTTTTACTGCTTTGTGAAATGACAGTTTTCATGCTATTGATTTATACTCTTTATTTTCTTAGAATGTTTCATGATTTAGTGTATTTTATAAGGAATATTTTCTTTAGAGTAGGAGATTAGGCCATTACAACAATCATTCACTTAGAAAGCTAACTAGAAAACGGTTAGTTAGGGATCTACCTAAACTTGAGTTCCCAACTAATAAAGTATGTAACCCCTATCAAAACAGTAAGCAACATAATGTTTTTTTTGAACTAAAGAAATAAATTTAAAATTCTCAATCTATAATGTTGGTTAACTTATATTTGTTTGGACCTTCTATAGTTTTAGGTCTTAATGGGAAAAACATTGTTTATGTTTGAGTAGATGACTTTTATTGGTATACTGGGGTATATTTTTTTTCTCACAAAAGTGAAGCTCCCTATTAATTTACCATGTATGATAAATTTTTAGAAACTTATAGTGGACTTAAGATTAAAATCTTAACGAGTGATCATGGATGTGAGTTTGAGAATCGATATTTTGAATTATTTTCCCCCAAAATGGATACAATCATAACTTCTATGCTCATAGGACACCCCGGAAAAATGGAGTTTTTGAAAGAATAAATAAAACCTTTTAAGAGATAACCTAGACCATATTAAATGAGTATGAACTACCTATCTATTTTTGGGAGAAATATGTTAATTTAACCTACTATATTATCAATATAGTTTTATCAGACACATTCTTAAGAAGACCCCTTATGAGTTGTAGAATAATAAGAAACCTAAGGTTAATAATTTTTAATGTTTGGTTTTTAAGCCTTTATACATAACTCTATGGATAATCTAGAAAAAATTTCTTCCAGAAGTGATGAAGTAAATTTCCTTGGTTATTCAATTATTAGAAAATCCAATAGATTTTTCAATAAGAAGAAAAAAAATGTGGAAGAACCAGTTCATGTAAAATTTAATTAAAATGATCCACATGAGCCTAATAACTACTTAGATAACCTTGAGGGTGATTTATATTTTCTAAAATTAAATTACAAACCTTTAGATTTTACTGTAAAACAAGCATAAAAATAATCAAATTCTGAATAATTTACAGAATTTCTCGAACTTGAACCTAAAAATTCAGAAGTGACTAGTCTATATTTCTCTAGATCTATTATAACTATAAAATACCAACCTTTATATGTTGTTGTAGGTGATTTGAATAGAATAACTCAAGCTAGAGATTCTATATGAAACCAAGATTAACATCAATCCTTATTATCTCAACTTGATCCTAAGAAATCAATGAATCTATTAATGATTAATTCTAGGTAATAAAAATGTAAGAAGAGTTAAATAAGTTTGAATTCAACAAAGTGTGGGAAATTTTAGATTTACCCATGGATACCTTGACCATTTCACTAAATGGTTGTTTAGTAATAATGTTTATAAGATAGGAAATATAGTTAGAAATAAGGGTATACTTGTTGCATAAGGTTATAGTCATGAAGAAGGGACCCACTACATGGATTTTTTTTACCGATTTCTATACATGAATACATAATAATCCTAAATTATTATGTAGCTCATCTATATTATAATCATTATCAAATGGTTGTAAAGAGTTCATTCTTAAAATGGTTTAATAATTAAGGATGTTTTTGTAGAAAACCCCATGGTTTTCAAAATCCACACTTTCAAAATCAAGTTTTTAAATTAAGTAAATCATTATATGGTTTAAAACAAGATCCTAGAGATTGGTATTATAGGCATAGTAGTTTTATAATTTTAAAATGTTTTTCAAAAGGAATAGCTTATCCTACAATTTTAATAAAATGAATTTAAAAATATGTATTAGCAGTACAAATCAATATTGATGATATTATTTTGTATCTTCAAAAAATTATCATTGTATTGATTTCTCTATAATTATGCAAAAATAATTTGGAATGATTTTATTGGGATAACTCAAATTTTTTATTGGATTTCAAAATTTTTAAAATGAGGAATGAATTATTTTGAATCAATGTAAATATAAAAAATATATTTTAAAACATTTTTAATCTAGATAGCATTAAAAGGAGTGATACTTGTAACACCCTGACACCAGTTACCCGGAGTCGGTTCCTTATTACACAACATTGGCATGATCACAAAAGATCAAGTCTCGAAAGGCCGATTAGTTTAGTAGCCTCGGAATAACTAGACACAGTCATAAAGTTTACATTACATCATAAAGTGAAAACTACTTCAACAACATCTTGTCTTCATATCCCCTCATACTACCCCTGCAGGTCATTCATAAATTACTTCTTCACATCCTGGGAAAAGTAAAACATTGAAATGGGTGATCCCAGATGCTCATTAAGAATAACAATATAGCAGAAACATTCATAAATAAGCATAAACATTTAATGCAATGTATAACTAAAACAAAATCCTTTTAAACTTGAAATTCAGCATAATATGGAAAAGATAAAATTAAATAATTCCATTTACTTATTCAAATGGACATTCTACTAGTCTAATAATCACATGCAATATCAGTAACCACTTTCATAATTATGGAATGGATAATGCCAAACTATCATAACCACATAGTCAAGGCCTCCTGACAAGACTGCAAATATGATTTTGTCAAGGCCTTGTGCCACGACACTAGTTTGTCTCATGAGACCTACCGATGCATTGAGGAGCTATAGCGGGCTCCACCAGTCACTTATTAAGTCCAATGCATTCCTCATATGAACAGGTTTAAACATAATATAAACATTCGTATTAAAACTAGCATAGGAAATGTCAAAACTTTATCCATAAACCATGAATGGTATAAAAATAACACATCCACTATAAAACATATCACGAAACCTTCAATACAATGTGGATGTTTTTTATCATAATAAATCAACTTCAAATAAGCTTAAAATCCAACAAAGGATGTTGACATAGATGAAATCAAAAACTATTTGAGATAAATATCTCTTTTTTTGAAATCATTTAAAGTCACATAATTTTAAAATAAAATATTTACTTTCAAAATATTATTATAAGATTGTAAGGGAAACTTTGAAGATTTTATAACAGTGGAAAATATCCACACCCGCCGTATAAGTTAAAAAATACATTCTTACCTTATTTTTGTCGAAAAGGTTAAAAAGGTCCTTGTTTTGAAAACGACATAAAGATTCCTTTATAAACATCTTATAAAAAGTCAAACAAGGGTATAAATGAATTTAACCCATATTCGGTAAAATAGTAAGAATGATTTGAAATACATTTTTAAGAATCATGGATGTGGATGATAAAGAGGTCCTAGTAGATAATTACGTATAAACAACCTCGGATAATGAAGAGATTGGGAAATAAACCCTTACCAATTGGGTAACATACAAAACATACACCAAATGAAAGAGGTATCATACAATGAATATGTAAATACACATAAACTAATGTGTATTACACAAAGAATACAATTATGGGCAGTACATACACCACACAAAAGTAACAGTGGCAATATGGTACGAATCTCACGGGAATAAGGAGTGAGATGAAAACCTCTTACCTTTTACTTTTCCTTAGTCGATGGTATGTTAAACTCCTGTATAATAGTTAAAATATTGTTATTAAATTATACAATAACCATATACATAATTATGATATCATATATGATCTTCTAATAATGCTTTGTTAAATATATTTTAGTATTATCGTTGTTTCGGGTGTTAACATACTCATTTTATTTTATATGTTTTGTTACATAAGACATGTTATTTATGTATAAATGGTATATTATTCATATCAATAATGATATATTGTAATTAAAAATTACTTTTAATCATAAAATTATAATTATTCTTGAATGGATACGATGGGGAATGAATCTCATCGAGTTCGTGGAGACGGTAGTCCGTACGTACGCATGAGCGACAATATCATTCTTTTGATATTAAAATAATATATAATTGGATGGTATATCATATATACAGAAAAATTATGATGTTATATTTATTATTTACATGAATTAAACATCATTATTATACCCCTCCAAATAATAATATATTGAATAAAAATTACACCACAACATGGAGACGGTAAGCCGTACGTACGCACGTATGGTGACATGTCATTCAAAGGATGGATAGAATACTGAATATAGTTGTACCATATTTATAATAACACCACAGTATATAGAAGATAACTGAGTTATTATTTTAGAATGGGAATATAAAAGAAAGAAGAAGTTGAAGAAGAAAGGAACTTGAAAGAGGGTGGTGAAAACATTACCTCTTCTTTGGGTTCTTCCTTTTTATTTGATCAAAAGGGATCCATAGGTTGACTTTATCATCAAACTAAGGACTCTAGGTTGAATTGAGGGAAGTTGAGAGAATATTTGGGTAGGTTTTGGCCGAGCCAAAAGGCTTTGAAGGTGTGAAATTGAGAGACGGGTGAGTTCCCTTTTATAAGAGGGGTGAGGGGCACCATAGGAAAAGCTAGAAATATTATTTTATAATAAATTCATATTGGGTTTAAAATGGATCCAAAGTGTATTATTTAAATAATAAGTTGGGTATAGGTCTAAATCCAATCAACCAATAGGTTTTAGATAGGTTTGGGTCACTTTATTAACCTTATCTTTTAGTTTTAACTCTTAGTTAATGAGTTTGACAGTTACCATGTCTCTTTGTATTTTTATATTATATAGTCAATAAACTTACAATAAACTTATAAGATACCCCCAAGTGGTCCATTAATGATACATATATCATTATATAAGTCTCTTGGCTAAACCTTAGATTTTTAGGAATATAATATTAATTAAAAATATAATATTTGTTTTAAAAACTCTTTTATGTCAATTTTGAAACTATTGTTTATTTTGTTTTTGATAATTTCATAACAGTATTATTACTTCAAAAAAAATTTATATAATCAGTCCTAATATGTCATATTAACCTATAAAATTAGTGTAATTTATAAAAAGTCTCAAATTACATTTATGTTGATATTTATAATATCAATTATATTAATATTTCATTAATTAGGTAATTACTGTATCACCATTGTGTCATAAATAAATTAAATTATTTAGTGTCTCAAAATTAAAAATAAAATACCATTATGTAAGAAATATTTTTATATTTCTAATTAATATTTATAATCTAATTTATCTTATGTATAACCCTATAGTAAAAATGTTTTAGTTATTAAACATTGATTTTAACTCTTTTAACTCTTCTTTGAATTAAATAATAATATATGTCCTAATCTAATCCATGTGGACCTAAATGATAATATTTTATTCCTAAGGTTTTTTGGTCGAGATACACTTTTCCAATAGAATTAGGACATGTGTTAGGTTATATTAATATCATTTTTACCCTTAATTACCATATTTACTTTTAATCGTTGTAAATAAAAGTAAAATGTTACTATTCACCAAAAATTATTTTCAACTCATTGAACAAAATTTTAATCCTTGATATTAACCATTTCTCTCAGATTTTTAAAATTCCACTCACAGAAGCGGTAAAATTATGTTTTATCTGAATTTCCAAATTCTCCTAGGAGGTGGGTAAAAGACGGTGAAAAGTTCAATAAAATTTTTATATATCTAAAATTATTCTAAACTAAATCCAAAGAATTAAGTTGAACATATATAGGAATTATGTATCTATTTTGACATTAATTAAATTTAAATAAAATAAATAATTATTTAAATAAAAAGTCGGTTTTAACCAATAACTCAGTGTTTTTAACTATTCATCAAAAATTGAAAGTTTTCAGAAAAATACCAAAAAATCACCCTAGGCTAATTTCAATTTTCCAAATCCAAAAATGAAGTCCATTTTGAAAGATAAAATTTATAAAATTACAAAAAGTGGGTATTACTATTCATAACGGCTAGTTTGATTGGTTGTGGTGTGTGTTAGAACTCGAGGTTGCGTACAACACACGCCACTGTATTATTCAAAGAGAAGCGTACCGTGGAAGCTAGGGGAGTTACATTCTCCACTCCTTCAAATAATTTCATCCTCTAAATTTCTAGAATACTACCATATGAAAATAATCATGTGGTTCTTCGTCATGAATTCCTCAGGTTCCAATGTTGCCTCTTCCATCTTATGGTTTATCCAAAGAACTTTTACCAGACGAGTCGTTCAGTTTCTCAGCACTTGTTCTCTGGTATCATGAATCCTGATGGGCTCTTCGCAATAAGATAGTTCAGGTTCCATTTTTAATTTCTCGTAAGTGAGAACATGTGTTGGTTCAGGCATGTATTTTCTCAACAGTGATACTTGGAACACATCGTGAACTTTGGAGAGACTTGGCGGCATTGCCAAACGGTAAGCTACAGCCCCAATTCGTTCTAGAATTTCGAATGGTCCGACGTACCTGGGACTCAATTTACCTTTCTTACCGAAATGTATAACTCCCTTCTATGGAGATACCTTCAAGAAAACATGATCTCCTACCTGAAATTCCAAATCCTTCCTTAGATTATCTGCATAGCTCTTCTTCCTACTTTGAGCTGCTTTGATGTGGGTTTGGATTACCTTCACCTTTTCCATCATTTCCTCCACTGGTTCTGGGCCTGCAAGTTTTCTTGCACCAACTTCATCCCAATAGGTTGGTGTGTGACATCTCATTTCGTATAACGCTTCATATGGTGCCATCCGAATACTTGAATTGAAGCTATTGTTATAGAAAAATTCTACTAGATTTAAATATTGATCCCACATACCTTGAATGTCAAGTGAGCATGATCTCAGCATTTCTTCTAAGGTTTAAATAGTTTATTCTGATTGGCCATCAGTTTGGGGATGGTAGGAAGTTCTCAAATGAAGTTTAGTATCCAAGGACTTCTGAAGACTCTTCCAGAATCATGAAGTAAAATGGGGATCATGATCAGAAACAATCGATATGGGTAATCCATGAAGTCTCACAACATCATTAATATATTGTCTTTCTAGACGTTCTATTGGTAGATCTTCTCTTATAACAAGAAAATGTGATGACTTGGTAAGACGATCAACAATAACCCATATTTCTTCATTCCTTCTAAGAGTCTTTGGTAGCCCCATGATAAAGTCCATCATGAAATTATCCCATTTACACTCAGGTATGGGAAGAGGTTGCACGACTCTTCCAGGATGTTGCCTTCCAGCTTTAACTTGTTGACTAACCATACATCTTGACTAAAAATCAACAATCTCCCTCTTCATGTTGTCCCACCAAAAATGTTCCTTCAAATCTCTATACATTTTGGTGCTCCCAGGGTGTATAGAGAAATTGAAGCTATGAGCATCGTCTAACAATTCCCTTTTTAGATCAGGTATATTGGGAACACAAAATCTCTTCCCAAATTTCAAAATTCCATCTTCATACACAAAGTCACTCAATATCCCATCATTCACATCTTTAATCTTCCTTTGAAATTTTTCATCATCAGTTTGAGAACTCTTTATCCTTTCTAGTAAAGATGGTTTGGAAACCATTTCAAATTGTATCGATGTTTCCCCTTCCATGGTAACTCCAATATCAATTTTCACTAGATCCATGAAAATAGGATCCCTTTAAATTCTCATCATGTTAAAAACTCCATGGTCCTTTCTACTCAAAGAATTTTCCACCTTATTTTCCTTCCCCGGGTGGTAGTGTATCGTGCAATCATAATCCTTGAGTAGTTCAAGCCATCACCTTTGCCTCATGTTGAGTTCTTTCTGTGAGAAAATGTACTTTAAACTCTTGTGATCATTATAAATCTCACATTTTCACCATAGAGGTAGTGTATCCATATCTTCAAAGAAATTATCACAGTTTCTAACTCGAGATCATGAGTAGGATAATTTTTCTCATAAATTTTCAATTGTCTTGATGCATAGGCAATAACCCTGTCATTGTGCATAAGGACACAACCAAGTCCTTTCTTCGATGAATCACTATAAATAACGAACCCATCATTCCCCGATGGTAGAGTCAATATAGGAGCATTGACTAATCTTCTCTTCAGTTCTTCGAAACATTATTCACACTCTTTTGTCCAACCAAATTTAACCCGTTTACGTGCGAGGTTCATTAATGGGTTAGCCAATCGGCCAAAATTCTGGACGAAATTCCTATAATAACCCGCTAAGCCAATAAAACTGCGTACCTCAGTTATACTCGCCAGGGCTGGCCATTCTTGGATTGCATTGGTCTTAGAAGGATCAACAGAGATTCCATATTTAGAGACAATATGGTCAAGAAAATAAATTTTTGAAGCCCGAATTCACACTTTCTAAACATCACATATAATTCATGTCTTCTAAGAGTCTTCAGGATAATGTGAAAGTGATTTTCATGATCTTCATAGCTTTTGGATTATACCAATATATCATCAATAAATACCCCCACAAATTAATCGAGATATTCCTTGAAAACTCTATTCATTAGATCCATGAATATAGAGGGTGCATTAGTCATCCCAAAAGGCATTACTTTAAACTCGTAATGCCCATACCTGGTTCGAAATGATGACTTCAGAATGTATTCCTTCTTCACACACAACTGATGGTATCCAGATCGAAGTTCAATCTTTGTAAAGTATTTAACTCCTTGCAGTTGATCAAATAAATCTTCAATGTGAGGTAGGGGAGACTTGTTCTTTATTGTTATATCGTTTATTTCCCTGTAGATGATACAAAACCACATATATCTATATTTCTTCTTAACAAAAAGGACAGGGTCTCCCCATAGAGAAGCAGTAGGGAGAATAAATCCCTTATTAATCAATTCCTCTAGTTGCTTCTGTAGTTCAACTAATTCCACAGTGGAAATTCTATAAGGGGTCTTCGATATAGGCCTTGAAACTGGAATTAAATCAATGGAAAACTCAACTTCTCATTCTAGAGGATGTCCAGGTAAATCTTTCGGAAACACATATATATATTCTTTTACAATAGGTACATCCTATATTTGACCATTCCTTTCCTTACCCACGGTCATTTCATTTTCTTCCTCCCAAATAATTGAATTTAGTTGAGCTACTGGTGGTGGATCTAGATAAGAATTAGGTGGTGACGATTCTGCTCTAAAGATAACATGTTCCTTATCATCATCATCAAAAATTGTAACCTCCTCCTTCTTACAATAAATCTTCACATCATGGTCTGAAAGGAAATCCATACTGAGGATTATATCAAACTAAATCATATGTATGACGATGAGATCAGAGGATAAAGAACATTTATGTGCTCTAATGGGAAATGATTCACAAAAATTGGTTGCAATGATACTTTCCTTAGGAGTTTTAACTAACAACTCCCTTGTTAAATAAAATTGGAAATATCTAATTTTCTTGGAAAATTGGGAATATATGTAACAATGTGATGATCCAGAATCAAATAATGAATTTTCTAAACTTGAGGAAACCATTAAATTACCTTCCACCATGTCTTCTAGGGATTCTACCTCAGCAGTAGTGATATCATAAGCTTTTCATTGATCCCTTGGC
This sequence comes from Viscum album, assembly GCA_963277665.1. NCBI lineage: Eukaryota > Viridiplantae > Streptophyta > Magnoliopsida > Santalales > Viscaceae > Viscum > Viscum album. The sequence continues at coordinate 846,646,801 of OY728152.1, forward strand.
CTTTTCTGAGGTAAGTTCCGCTGACGCTTAGTAAATTCATTTGCATAATGTCCCATCTCCCTGCAATTGTAGCATTGGACAGTGGTAGCTTCCTTCTTCCCCTTGCAATCATGAGCTTGGTGGCCTTTTTCACCACACATGTAACAGACTCCCATTCCCTTCGAGCAAGTACCCGGGTGTTTCATCCCATGTTTACTGCAGGATGGATATTCATCTTTTCCCTTCTTTCCCTTATTTCCATTCCCAGATTGATCAGTAGATCTCTTCTTCTCTTGCTTTTCGTTAAAGTAATAAGACTTAGATAATTCCTTTTCTATCTTGATAGCACATGAGAAAATGTCTTAATACGATGATAAGGATTGTGAAACTAATGCTCGATGAAGAAATGGTCTTAACCCATCAAAGAAACAAACAATATTACTTCTTGGGTTATGTATATAATCTCCAGCATAAATTTCTAACCTCATAATGTTAGCCTCATACTTTGTGACATTCTCATCCTTCTTTTTTCTCAGACTCAGAAATTGCCTTTCCATATATGCTCGATGGTCATGAGGAAATTATTTTTCTAAAAATAGATCTTTGAAATACCTCCATTCCATATTTTATACTTCATCATCTTCCTTCGTGTTTTGAATCAATGACCACCATTGATCATCATCTCCAGTGAGGCGGTAAACATCAATGATAATTTTTCCCTTTCACTAATCCCCAAAGCCTGAAATATTTTCTCTAGGGAACTTATCCATTTCTCAGCTACCCATGGATTTGTAATCCCATTGAATGTTGGTGGTTTCTACCTCATGAAGCAATCTAACATTTATCCTCCACACTGTAGATCAGGGTGCTCCACACGGGTAAGGTTATTTTTCATAACCTGAGTGAGTTGTCCCAGTATGGTGATTAGCTAATCAGCACCAGTTGCATCATGATATCCATTATAATTATCTTTAGTAGGAGGGAAATCCCTATATGGTGTGCGTTCATTGATATAGTTTCCATTTCTTCCACTAGGCGCCATTTCTAAAAAATTTCATAAACTAGATCGGTTTATGAATCAAAATACGTAATTCCATACTTGTAAAACACTTTAGATAAATTGAAAATTTTATGGATATAATCCATAATTATAAAAATGTTTTCTTTGAGGAAGTATATACTCATAAACCTTTCATAATGTTTTGTAACAAAAATGAGAATTATCTTAAGCAAATACCCCGGGAGTGTCGTAACCAAGAGTGCAGCAAGCCCCGTTGTCATGCACCAGTTCTGGTTCGAGTGAATCTCAAAGCGGTGTTTTCAGGTTTTACCCCTAGGTACATCTGTTCCACAGCCGCCTCTACCTTCTCGTATCCAGACAGGGATGTATCTCTCCGAAAACTCACAAAATATCTATAATATCAAACTTCTACGAAGTTATTCTATACTAATAGTCAATGTCCATCTTAGGTCTATGTGCTCTAATCAAAGTTTATCTAAATCTAGCTTCCAAGGTTTGTACTAAACTTCCTCTGATACCAACTGTAACGCCCCGACCACAGTTACCCAGAGTCGGTGCATTATTGCATAACATTGGCATAATCACAAAAGATAAAGTCACTAAAGGCCGATTAGTTTAGTAGCCTCGGAATAACTAGATACATTTATAAAGTTTACATTACATCATAAAGTGAAAACTACTACAACAACAACTTTTCTTCATATCCCCTCATACAATCCCTATAGGCCATTCATAAATTACTTCTTCACATCTTGGGAAAAATAAAACATTTAAAGGGGTGAGCCCAGATGCTCATTAAGGATAACAATATAGCGGAAACATTCACAAATAAGAATAAACATTTAAGAAAATGTATAACTAAAACAAAAGCCATTTAAACTAGAAATTCAGCATAATATGGAAAAGATAAAATTAAATAATTCCATTCACTAATTCACATGAATATTCTACGAGTCAAATAACCACATGCAATATCAATAACCACTTTCATAATGATGGAATGCATAATTCCAGACTATCATAACCACATAGTCAAGGCCTCGTGCCAGGACTACAAATAAGATTTTGTCAAGGCCTTGCACCAAGACACTAGTTTGTCTCATGAGACCTACTGATGCATTAAGGAGCTATAGCGAGCTCCACCCATCACTTATTAAGTCCAATTCATTCCTCATATGAACAGGTTTAAACATAACATAAACATTCATATTAAAACTAGCATATGAAAGGTCAATACTTTATCCATAAAACATGAATGGTATAAAAATAACACATCCACAGTCAAACATATCACAAAACCTTCAATACAATGTTTAAGTTTTGTATCATAATAAATCAACCTCAAATAAGCTTAAAATCCATCAAAGGATGTGGACATAGATGAAATCAAAAACTATTTGAGATAAATATCTCCTTTCTTGAAGTCATTTAAAAGTCATATAATTAAAAAATAAAATATTTACTTTCAAAATATTCTAATAAGATTTTAAGGGAAGCTTCAAAGATTTTATAACGGCGGAAAATATTCGCACACATCGTATAAGTTAAAAAAGACATTCTTAACTTAATTTTGTCGAAAAGGTTAAAAATATCCTTGTTTTGAAAATGATGTAATGATTCCTCTATAAACATCTTATAAAAAGTCAAACAAGGGTATAAATGACTTTAATCCATATTATGTAAAATAGTATGAATTATTTGAAATAAATTTTTGAGAAACATGGATGTGTATGATAAAGAGGTCCCAGTAGATAATTATGTATAAACAACCTCAAATAATGAAGAGATTATGAAATAAACCCTTACCAATTTGGTAACTTACAAAAAATACACCCCATGAAAGAGGTATCAAACAATGAATATGTAAATACACATAAATTAATTTGTATTACACAACGAATGCAATTATGGGCAGTACATACACCACATAAAAGTTAATAGTGGCAATATGGTACGAATCTCAAGGGAATAAGGGGTGAGAAGAAAACCCCTTAACCTGTAATTTTACTTAGTCTATGGTATGTTAACCTCATGTATAATAGTTAAAAAATTGTTATTAAATTATACAAGAACCATATACATAATTATGAGATCACATATGTTTTTCTAATAATTCTTTGTTATTGATATTGTAGTATTATCGTCGTTTAGGGTGTTAACTTACTCATTTTATTTTATATGTTTTCATACATAAGTCATGTTTTTTTGGGATAGGTGTTATCTTATTCATATACAAAATGATATAAAGTTCTTAAACATTAATTTTAATCATCAAATAAGAATTAGTCATGAATGGATACAATGGGGAATGAATTTCATCGCATTCATGGAGACAGTAGTCCGTACGTACGCACGAGCGACAATATCATTCTTTTGATATTAAAATAATATATAATTGGATGGTATATCTTATATACAGAATAATTATCATGTTATATTTATTATTTACATGAATTACACATCATTATTATATCCATCCAAATAATAATATATTGAATAACAATTACACCACGACATGGAGACGGTAAGTCGTACGTACGCACGTATGTTGACATGTCATTCAAAGGATGGATAGAATACTGAATATGGTTCTACCATACTTATAATAACATCATAGTATATTGAATATACTGGAGTTATTATTTTAAAATGGTAATAACAAATAAAGATGAAATTGAAGAAGAAAGGAACTTGAAAGAGGGTGGTGAAAACATTACCTCTTCTTCAGGTTCTTCCTTTTGATTTGATCAAAAGGGCTCTTTAGGTTGGCTTTATGATCAAACTAAGGCCTCTAGGTCTAAGTGAGGGATGTTGGGAGAATATTTGGGTAGGGTTTTGCCGATCCAAAAGGATTTGAAGGTGTGAAATTGAGAGAAGGGGGAGTTCCCTTTTATAAGAGGGGTGAGGGGCACCTTAGGAAAAGCTAGAAATATTATTTTATAATAAATTCATATTCGGTTTATAATGGCTAAAAGGTGTATTATTTAAATTTTAAGGTGGGTATAGGTCGAAATAACTCAACCAATAGGTTTTAGACAGCTTTGGGTCACTTTATTAACCTTATCTTTTAGTTTTAACTCTTAGTTAATCAGTTTGACACTTACCATGTCTCTTTGTATTTTTATATTATATAGTCAATAAACTTACTATAAAATTCCAAGAGACACCCAAGTGGTCAATTAATGATACACATATAATTATATAAGTCTCTTGGCTGAACCATAGATTTTTAGGAATATAATATAAATTAATAATATAATATTTGTATTAAAAACTCATTTATTTCAATTTTGACACTATTGGGTATTTTGTTTTTGATAATTTCATAACATCATTATTACTTCAAAAAAAATATATATAATCTGTCCTAATATGTCATATTAACAAATAAAAATTAGTTTAATTCATAAAAAGTCTCAAATTACATTTATATATATATTTATAATATCAATTATTTTAATATTTCATTAATTAGGTAATTACTGCATCACTATTGGGTCCTAAATAAATTAAATTATAGAGTGTCTAAAAATTATAAATAAAATACCATTATGTAGGAAATATTTTTAGAGTTCTAATTAATATTTATAATCGAATTTATATTATGTATAACCCTATATTAAAATAGTTTTAGTTATTAAACATTGATTTTTTCTCTTTTAGCTCTTCTTTGAATTAAATAATAATAAATGTCCTAATATAATCCAAGTGGAACTAAATGATAATATTTTATTCCTAAGGTTGTTTTTGGTCGAGATACACTTGTCCAATATAATTACGAGATGTGTTAGGTTAATATTAATATAATTTTTACCCTTTATTACCCTATTTACTTTTAACCGCGGTAAATAAAAGAAAAAAGTTACTATTCACCAAAAATTATTTTCATCTCATTGAACCACATTTTCTCCTTGATATTAATTGTGTCTCTTGGATTTTCGAAATTCTACTCACAGAAGTGGTAAAATTATGTTTTATGTGAATTTCCAAATTCTGCTAGGAGGTGGGTAAAAGACGGTGAAAAGTTAAATAAAAGTTTTACATATCTAATATTATTCTAAACTAACTCCCAAGAATTACATTGAACTTATATAGGTATTATGTATCTATTTTTCCCTTAATTAAATTTAAATAAAATAAATATTTATTTAAATAAAAATTCGGTTTTAACCAATAACTCAGTGTTTTTTACTCTTCATCGAAAATTGAAAGTTTTCAGAAAAATACCAAAAATTCACCCTAGGATAATTTCGATATTGAGAATCCAAAAATGAAGTCTATTTTGAAAGATAAAATTTATAAAATTTCAAAAAGTGTGTATTACTATTCATAAAGGCTAGTTTGATTGGTTGTGGTGTGTGTTAGAACTCGAGGTTGCGTACAACACACGCTACTGTATTATTCAAAGAAAAGCGTACCATGGATGTTTGGGGTGTTACAATACTTCTATGAGTACCACCTATAAATTGGATCTTGATGTTGTAGGGAAACTAGTTGATCAAACCAGTTATATAGGTACGATTGTAAGTCTTTTATATTTGACTTCTAGTCGACTAGATATTATTCTTAGTGTATATATGTGTGCTCAGTTTCAAGAAAACCTAAAAGAGTCACATCTACTTATTTTTTTTCAAATTCCTCAAATATAATAAAAATTTAGGATTGTTTTACACTAGAGGGTAATAATTTGATTTTTTAATTTACTATGATGCTTATTTTTTTGGATTCAAGTTAGATAGAAAAATCACCTCTAGAACATGTCACTTTTTAGACAAGTCTCTAGTTTAAGGGTGTTGTTAAAAGAAACATTTTGTTTCATTATTTATTATTGAAGCTGAATACATAGTTGCAGGCAGTTTCTGTTCAAATTGTTTTTGAATGAAACACACTCTACTAGACAATGGATATCAATTCCAACATTTCCCCAGAAACTGTGACAACACAAGTGCAATAACCATATCTAGGAATACTATTTCTCATTCTACGAAAAAATATAGTTATATAATACATCATTTTTTGAGAGATCATTTTCAAAAGGGAGATATTACTCTTCATTTTGTTGGTACAAAACATCAATTTTATGGTATTTTTACCATGACATTGAATTATGTGAGAATGAATTATATCAAACATGAATTTAGAATGATAAATTTCAGTTATGTTTGATGACATGCCATTATAAGGGCATACCATTATGTTTAACATTCCACTGGCTATATCTTCCCATTGGTTATGTCATACCATCGGTTATGTCAATCTGTTGGATTTTCCATACTATTGGTTGTGTCATACCATTGGCTATCTCATACTATTGGTTATTTCAGGACATTGGTTATGTCATACCGTTTTCCATGTCATGTCATTGATTCTTCATGCCGTTGATTCTATGCCTTTGAATTTTTTTCTCTATTTCCTGATATTTTGAACGGTTAGAATATTTACTAATTTATTCTTTTTACTATAACCTAATGCATATTTTGTGTATCCATTCTGATTTCAATTTAAAGAAAAATTTTGATTTAAAAATACCTAATATCTGAAATGATATTTAAGCAGCACAATATCTATTCCCAACATACCTTGATCCATGCATGATATTTTCATATCTCTCTCTCTAGTTCCTAGTGAAAAACTTTCGTATCTCCCTATTCAAACCTTCTCCTTAATCTCAACTACGCTTACCGAGCTAATATGAACGCTGATAATGAATTTTTCTTTTGAGTTTTCTCCTTCAAAGTCAAAATATTTTAAGATGTAGAAGAAAGAGCCGAGTGTACCTGATCTAGTTGTCTCAGTTAATCCGGAGCTTGTTAGCCAAGTTATTGTTATAGAAAAGTAAGTACACTCGAAGAGGATGTTGTTGAGTATTTCTTTGGTACTTAAGGATCTCAAAAACCAAGGGTTATTAAAGTGGTTTTCATCAAATAAGAGGCCTTTCTACCTGAAGTTGGTATATGAGTTTTATCAGAACATAGAGTTTAAGTTTAATAAAGATGGTGAATACTGTATTAAAATCCATGTCAAAGGACATGTGTTTGGTTTTTCTTCAAAAAAATGGGATAAGTATTTAAATTTACTTCATGAAAAGTTCCACATGTTCAATAATGAAGATAAACTTGAACCCATGGAGGAAACAATGGTTTGGTGATAGTGAGAATTTATATACAGAGTATAATATGGTTGATCATCCAACCAGACCTAAGGATGAATTTGATCTAGCCATGGAGCCTTATGAAGTTGTGGAATACTCAGATGAGGAAGAAGCAGTTGGTGAAAAAGAGGAAAAAGAACAATCTGTTGATGTAGTGAGTGGCCCTGACCTTCCTCCAAAAGCCTCTCCCATTACCTTTTGAGCTCCTAGTACACCTATAAGGTATCCAAAAAGAGAGAAGTTTATTAATAGTTATGAATATGAGACTGAGGTCTATGGATATGATTAATATAAAATTCAAAATCCAAAAGGTGATGATGATGATGGGGAAGAAGAAAAGGAAGAAGAATATGAGAACAGAAGTGATGGAGAAGATTATGAACCTGATTATGATGGTGGATGACTCAAGAAGAAGGATGTGGAAATTCTTCTTGAGCTTAAGGATACATTTTTAAGGGGGAGAATTACCCATTTGTTGTGATTTTTAATAATGCTCTAGTTGTTGATGATGTTGATTCCATTTCAGTTTCTATAGGTCTAGATGTTTCAGATTCTGTTGTGGCTAAATAGATGAGAGTTATTGTTGATGTGGAACAACATTTTTATGATCAAGAGAAGAAGGGGCTTATTGGGGATGAATTTTGAAATGAACCATTAGCTGTTTTAGATGTTTGTAAGTCTCCAGTGGATGAAAAATTGGAAGATGATTCCACTACTGTTGATGCCAAAAAGGATGTGGAGATGCAAGATGCACCAACTATTGATACAAATTTGGACGTCAATCCTTCAAGTGATGAACACACAATGACTGTTCATAGTTCAAAAAGTCTAAGGTATCTAGAATTTTCGGTTATTTATGATTGTTTTGTAACTCCAACCACAATATCTGTTTCAGACTATTGGACAAACCATATGGAAGAGGAGTGGGGAAAATTCTCGAATACTATAAGAAGATATCCAAAGAATGATGAAACTTAATGTAGTGTTGATGGTGATCCTAAGGAATCCTTGATGGCCTATATTTATTTTGAAGGTATGCTTGAAAAGTTCAGTTCTGTGATACCTATTTTTCCTAAACCTTCTTCAGCTCCTCCTATTTTTCTAATGGAAATAGTCACTCAAGATAACTTCAATGTTTTTGGTGAAAAGATGATGACTATGTTTCACAAGTTTTTATGGATTCAATCTCATATTTAATTAAATCCAAGGGAAAAGGATGAAAGGTACATATTTTAGTTGGTTATTAAATATATCCAACATAAGATTATGCATCCTATTTATGAGATAAAGACTGAGAATAAGTGGATAAGTGGTGAACTGGATACTCTCAAGTATTTGGTAGAAGAAATTAAATATGAGTATAAACATTATTTGGATGGTATCCTTAAAACCCTTGAGGATACATCTCCAGATACATCTGTTGCTGCTTCACCTCCTCCACTAGTGCTTGATGTTGATCAGTTGAGATCAGTTGTTAGAGATGAGCTTAAAGACACATCTACCAGTTCTTCAGTTAGTTTCATATATCAGCCTCAAGAAACCTTAAGCAAAATTTAGTAAAATTCTAACCATGTTCTCAATATGGTTTCCATCTATGTCCAAGAAATGAAATCTGACAGAGATACTATAACCATGTACATCAAATTTAATCTCTCTAGTATATATACCAAGAATACTCTATATAACCATTTTAAATTCTTGTTTTAGAAATTGAGAATGAATCCTATGAATCATGCATTCAAAGATAAAGTCATACAACTCAAGGAGATGACCCCAGTCTTAAATCGTTTCATGGAAGAGATGTATGATTTATTTAGTGAAATGGAAAGGGGTGTCTAGATTAACATGGATTTCATCAATATTATGAATTCATTTCTCCATGTTTATGGCCATGTAGTGGTTGTTCGGTAATCTATTTTAATTACATCTTAGTTCCCTTACAAACATGGAGTTATTAGTGGTTCCCTTTTACCTCTGCCATCTATTTTTTAACCTTTTCCTATAGATCTTGTGAAATATATATTCGAAATTAGGCTAGTTGTTGTTTTGGAAGATCGTCCCCTTCTATTTCAAATTGTTCATTCTCATGGCGCTCCCTATACTCTTCCCCAGGCTGATCCCACTACCTCAGATATGGAGTAAGATAAAGCCTATGATAATGGAAAAGAACGGATGGATTCCTCTGCCAAACCTTAACCTTTGTATTTTTTTGGATCAGACTGTACTTTCTTTGATAGGATCTACACTATAATAACTTTGTGCACATAATTTTGGATATCTTTATTAACTATTATTCTATCAATTTTACTTTTATTATAAATTCAAATGTTCTTCCTACATTTCATATATTTTATTTAATATTCTTTCGAATTTTGATAATCCCAAAAGGGAGAATTTTTATGGCATAAATTTTATGAATTTTGAAGTATTTTATGAAATTATGTTTATATATTTTCAAAATTTATTATTTCTGTTACTATCTATTTTGAATATTTCTATATTTGAAACATGTTCTTACCTTTGATACTTACTTTTGATACTTACTAATTTTTCCTATTATTTTCCTTGATCCATCTACACATACTGTAAATGAAAATTCATGATATATATTTTTCTCATACCTTGGATATCATGTTTAAAATTTTTCAATATATTTGATAACCTATTTTTACATTTATAATATTTTTTTTATTCCATGATTTGTGATCATCAAAAAGATGGAGATTGTTGACCTCCTAGTTTTAATGATCACAAAATCATGATTCTAAGGATACTGAAAAAATTAATGTTTTCTTATAAGCAATATGTATTCTGAGAATAGGTGATAAATACATCTATGTATGAGACACCATTGAGTCATACACCGTTGTCCATGACACACCATATGCATAAAAATATCTATGTCTGAGATACCGCTGAATATCACACCATCATACCATCATACCACTAGACTGAAGAATTGACAATGTATGAGAGACCATCGAACAACACACCAGAAGGATATCATGATGCTAGAATCTAATTATGGCCAGGAATGAGATACTAGAAGACAAGGCACCATTAATGTCACACCATCAATATCATACCATTATCACTGAAAAATTACCTATGTTTGAGACATCGTCGGATTATACATCATCAAATCAAACACCACTAGTTGAGACACCACTAGCATACTGAAATTTGACTAAGTATAAGACATCGTCAGTGTCATACTGCCAGATCAGCATACTACCAGTGATATTTAGCCGACGATATACCACCGATGACATACCACTAAAGACATACCACTGGAGATACACCTCCAAGGACATACCACCAGCAACATACCACCAGTGACATACCTAAAAAACCATACTGCCGGAAACATACCCAAACAACATATTGCTAATAATATACCTCCAAAGAAACATACTTCCAAAGAAACATACCATCATGTGCGACACCACTAGATCTTGACACCTCCAAATCCTGACACCTCCAGATCATAAAACACCATCACTATTTTTATCACTTTACTTATTTTTGAATTAAATTACTCTAATGGCTATATTAATGGAATTTATTACCATATACTATTTTAATGATTTTATCTTAAAAGTTCAATAGAATGAATTTCAGAATGAGTAGTATGAGGAAGTAGCTAATTCAGATGTTCTTGCTACTGCTGATAAAAGTGAATCACACTCCCTCGTGCAATATTCACACAATGTCATATAGAGAAACAAAATGAGGAAAAGAGTATGAAACGTTGTGGATAGAAAGAGATCATGATACACTAAATATACAAGTTCTAAAGAGATGATACTAATTTAAAACATGAATATCTCACTTGGTATAAACACTAGACTGAGGAAAAAAAATCTCATCACATCCAAATCTTTCCTATAGTCAGAAAAACAAGAGTTTCAACTATCTGTTTTCCTGATGATTTCAAGAGGAACTAACTCAATATTCATCACTGATTCAACTGTAGAGTTATAAGATGAATTGAAATAGACTGAGAACTTCTAAACCCTATAACCTTAGATTGATTGATTTTGGTTAGTTTTATTACATTTTGAGAAGCGTGTGTGCTTAATATGCATTACCACATGCACACTATCTTCTTCTCTAAACTAGAAGATACATGATATCTTCTCAAAGAAATCTATTGTTTTTTTCTTCCGTAGATATGAGTGTTAGATGTCCCTGTGTGATCTGTTGCTTTACTCCCATGCATATTTATAAAAGAGGTCGTGTGTGACCTGTACAGTTGTGAACTATTATGTAATCCTGATCCAGGTTGTGGATTACCTAGTTTATTTTATATAAACTGCTTGGTGGTGGGTGATCACAATGTGGAGTGGAATAAGTCTTGAATTGAGACTGAACCTCATGTATTCAATCTTTCCACAACATGTTTCAATTTTTTTACTTTATTTCTACTTTAAAACTCAAAAACAATTTTAACTATAAAAAAACTCATTCTTTGATAGTTCATATTATTTTGTGTTCATATATTATTTAAATCAAGTAAATATATTTAAAAGGATTCAATAAAATGATATATTCTTCAACCGAGAACTAATAAATATTTGGAGAAATCAATTGAAATATTAATATATATATCATACAACTTATTTTGTTAAACATTATCATATTTAAACATTTTGGGGATTTCAAAATAATCAATTTTTAACAAAACAATTTATTGGGTACTCAATTCAACCCCCTCTTGAGATACTCACTCTAACCGAAATGTTACTTATTTTTTTATTATCTTTTTATTAACAATTTCATGTTAAAGTCACATTTCGGGTAATAAGCACTTTGTTTCTTGTATATTTTTTGATTTGTTATTTTCAGCCCTCTTACTTTGATGATGGAACCATCATAACAAAAATAATAATCATAAAATAATAATAATATTTATACATTAATTATAATTTTAAAACTAATTATGAAATATTATTTTGATAAATGAATTACTTTACGATCTTGGAGATGGTAGGCCGTATGTATGCATGAGTAACATTTTCATTTTTCAACGATCATTATGGAATGGAGGTGAGTAATATATTATAATTAAAGAATTATAATAAAATAATATATTTAATATTATTTAATTAAATATAATTATACATATAATCCATTTGGCGTGGGGATGAAAAGAGAGTAAAATCGCTTCGTGAAGGTGGTAGTCCACATGTACACAAATAATTCTATCATCTTTAAGTGGGTGAAAAGGTAAGAAATAAAATGGTATATTATCTTTTTATAAAAATAAATATTTCATTAATATCATATTTATGTAATTTACATCATATATATTTATTAATTATATCTTTATTATCATCCATTTAAAGAATTAGTGAAAACAAATGACATCGCTTCACGAGCCGGTAGTCTGTTGTATGCATGAGCGATGTTATCGTGTCCACTATGGAAAGATAATTTAAAAGGTATATAATATATAATAACATAATTAGTATAATTATGTTATAAATATCATATATATAATTTATATCCATCAACATACCCAAAAGTGAGAGGTGATAATGGAAAAACTAATGACATCAGTTCACGAGGCGGTAGTACACCGTGCACATGAATGATGATTCCATAACCCATTTTATGGAATTGGGGATGGTTACAGGTCATGAAATAAATATAAAAACCTTTTATTTTATATAATATACACATTTTATTATATCATAATGGTTTAGTAAAATTTAAATGATGTGGGGGATGAAATAAAATAAAAGTGCTCATTGAAGAATATTTCCTCTTCTTCTGGTAACCTCATTAGGATTTCACCAAAATACTTCCTAGGATTGTTTTTTGATGAAAATAAGACTTATAAGATGATAATATAGAATTTTTGAACTTATTTGGTCCGATATTTTCCAAAAAAGAGTTTAAAGTTATGAATAAGAGAGGATAGGTGATGACATTTTACAAGTGAGGTGAGTGTCACACTTGTAATTTTTTGAAAATAAAAAGGTGTTTCCAGGTTTTTTATGAAAAATGGAACTAAAATAGATTATTATAGATTATTATAAATTATAGTGTCTAAATATGTCAATATAATATATTTTATATAATTTTTTAGGTCATTTTAACCCTTATGTTTTTAGTTTAACCTGTGATAAACCAATTTTTACTTTAACAGTGATAATTAATTTTTACTATTTTCACAATTCAACATGGGAAAAAATTAATTTGACCTTATTATAAACAATATATTATTGTGATTCAAAATATTTAATGAATTTTTAAATACTCAATTCATATGAGTGATTAAATTAAATTTAAAATCAATCTTGTAGACGTGATGAGGAAGCGAGTTTTCAATGAGAAAATGTTTAAATGTTTATAGAGTTTTTATGACCAATTTAAATATAAAATTGATTAAAATGACATAAATTTGATTAATATATATAATTTATCTAATTTTAATTTAAAAAATATTAAAATTTAATATAAATTTATAAATAATTTAAACAAAAAGGTAGTTTTCAATTAAAATTTAGTACTTTTAAATATTCATCAAAGAATTATTAAAACGCCACCATAAAATAATTTTTACATGATTATTTTAAAAAATAATTTTAATTTTATAATATTTTTTGTAATATTATAAAAAATTAAATTTAAAACAAAACCCGTTGACACGATCAAAAAGCGGGTTTTCAAGAAATGTATTATTTTCAAGAAAAGATGATTTTATATTAACTCTATGTATAATAATAATCATTATAAGATTATCAATTAAAATTTATTGATATATAATATATAATTTTTATTTCAAAAAATACTTATTGGGGATTATTTTAGTTAATTAAAATAGAGAATCATTGTGCACTTTAAAATAGTTTTTAGAAAAAAACTCTTTTTTAAGCCCAAAAATAAACATATACTAAAATCCAATATAAATTTGATTCCAAATTAATTAATTGGATAAAATAATAATAAATTATACTTATATTACATTAAAACATAATTGGTGATTTCAATTACTTAATTTATTGAAAATAAATGATGTTTTTAAAAAAATCTTTATTTTCACAATTCACTGAAAAATCAATATTTTTTGAGAAATTAAAAAAACTCACCATAATTTAATTTTAATTTTATGATTTATAAAATAAAGTTAATTATATTAATTTAATTTTTCTAAAATCTCTATAAATTAATTATAAATTTTATTCATAAAAAGTAGTAAAAATTACTTTTGAAGAAAATATATTTTTGAAGAAAATATTTACTTTAATAAAAATTGATTCATTAATTACTATGAATTTGTAAATAAATTTACATTGAGTAGGAAATTTATATGTATGTTTTATAAAGTTTTTATTACTATTTATAACATCCTACATAACAGCTAGGTTATAGTAATATTATTTTATGGTTCACTAAATCTTGGTATCGCGTGTCATGAATGCTTTCGAAGAAACATACAGTTGCATTTAAAAAAAATTATATAAAACTTTTAATTAATTTGAAAAAAAATTATAAAATATTGGGATGTTACATCAAACATCTGTTAACCTTAAAAATAAAAAAATTTGATACAAAGGAAGTGAAATTTAAATATGTTTTTACAATATTAATAAATTGAATGTGAATTGTAAATGTAAAGTGATATAGTATACTGAATAAAGGTTATACTGTAACACCCCAGGTAAATAATGAATATGAAATTTTCATATTTATCCATATTTTTGAATAAAATATTAATATTACTTTAAAGGGAATGCTATGCTCGAGGGCTGACCCAATACGCAACAACGAGTTTCTTTGAAATCTTACGTTGCACACTAATAATAAAATAATATTATTTTAAAAGGTAGTTAACGCGTAGCCGTTGTAATGGAGGGAATGAACGAAACTAACTATAAAATTATTATATATGTTCGTCAAATATTTTTACTTTTATCTAATAAATGTTGGAGGCTTAAAATGCAAATGAATCCAATTTTAAGCATAAATATTCTAATATTCTTTAAATGGTCGATTAACCGCCTTTTGATGGAGAAACCTTTTTAAATATACTTTTGACAGTTTTATATGTTTCATTTGACAAAATAAAATCTTTATTTAGAATCTGGACATCAAAATTTACATTGTGTAAAATTTTGTTATTTTTCCGATAAAGATCATTTTTATTGAAAATGTTGCATTTTAATTCCAAAACTCCTTTTAATATGATTTATTTATATGGATAGATTATATTTTTAATTTATATTAGAGTGTATTTAGAATATATTTTTACCATTTAATCTAATGGTGGTCATTGGAATTAATTTCACTTTGAATTTGGACTTAAACTAGTGTCAATCTTTTAATAGATATTGTTTCTTAAAAACATGCTATTTGTTTTGAGAGCAGGAATTAAATATTCAGTTAATTAATGCAACATATATGTTTTGAATTTTGTAAAATAGAAATCATTTTTGAATTCAGAATATAAAATATATCTTAGAGTGAATTTTTGGTATTTTTCTGAAAAACTTCAATTTTTGAAGAATAGTGAAACCACTAAGTGGTACTTTTAAAACTGATTTTTCGTTTAAATGAAACTTTACCACTTCTGTGATTTGAATTTGAAAAATCCGAAATACATGGTTGTCATTATGATTTAAAATTTGGTTCAATGAGATTAAAATAATTTTTTGGTTAATAGTAACTTTTAAGTTTTTAATCGCGATTAGAGGTAATTAGTGTAATTTAAGGTAAAAATAATGTTTTATGAATATTAAATGACATAGAAACATGTACTACCCTCATTTTATGTGTATTGGCCGACCAATACAATCCATGGGTCATCTTTGGGACCCCATGGAGCCACTTTGGTCGGAAAATGACATAAATAACTTTTTATTTAAAGTTAAAATAAAAATGTTACAAGCATGATTTGTTTTACTAAAACAATTTTAAATGGGGTTATACAAGTCATATTTTTGACTATAAATATTCATTATAAAGATAAAAAGAGTTTAACATCATGATATTTTTTTTATAATTTTTATACATTAAATACATTAAATTATTTATGACATCATGATGATGCAGCGATTACCTTATTAATAAAGGATTTAAATAAAATGAAAAGATAATGTTAAAACTATAATTTACACTTGTCAAAAACCTATTGGATGAGTATATTTAGCACCCTTACCACTATATCCTCGAAATAAATCAATGTGAGACCTTTAAAATCTGAAACTCATTTTAAAATAATGTATCATTTTGTAACATTCCAAGTGTGCCCCTCCTCTCCTCTTATAGAAGGCCCCCACCTCTACCACCTTACCCACAGCTCTCAAGCCTTTGACTCTGAGAAACCCTTCTTCTTTTGTCTCTACACATCACTCTATTACTCCTAGAAGCCTCACATTGGACAGAAGTCTTCCCAAGAAAGCCTTTAAGCTCAAATCAAAGAGAGATACCCAATTTTAAGGTAATGTCTTCACTTGTGTTCTTTTGTTTTATTTTTCTTCTCCAACCCCATAAACCCTTTTTATTCATTTATTTTGTAACACATCCAGTATCTCCAATATACTAGGATGATGTTATAAAAAGTGTTTTAGCTACACTTACACACACCTACATCTAATGGTTAAATAACATACTATTTCTGTGGATGGTGAATATCTGCCTCACCAAACGATGATTGTTCAATATATTCTTTTAACAACCTCAAAAGTGGCCATTAAGATTTCAATATATTTATATATGATATATAATATGTTTATGTTTTACTTAAGCTTCTGCATTTTTCATTTATGGAATACCTTTATGGTTTCCATTATGGTTAAACGTGATATCTTCATTTTAGGAAGTGCGGACTACCGCCCCTCAAAGTGATTTAATTCATCAATACCATATGTGGTATGTATAAAGGATAGATTTAATGATATTATATATGATAAAATACTGGAATTATAATACTATTACGTATCATTATGTTTTAATTACATTAAATATGAAATAGAAATGGAAGTAGCGTTCATGCGTACGTACGGCTTACCGTCTCCATGAACGGTGCATTTCATTTCTTACCTCTAAATGTTATGTAATATTATAAAGGCATGTATATAATGGATTTATATGATATATATTATATCTACATAATGAATATAATTCTAGTTATAATATATATTTTACCACATGAACAACTTGTAATTATAAAGAGTTTATTTTTGACTCAAGTAGCAATGATCTACAAAACGACCATTATTAACTTAAATAATTACATAGTGTTCATAGCATGGTAGTAAGTGATATAAAAGGAATAATTAACTTTAAAAAATTTCTTTATCAAGTATAAATTAACTCATGTTTATTATTGAGGATGTTAAAGAACGATCGAGTCAAGTCGGACCCGAGGTAAGGGATCCAACCTCTCTCGTTCTTTTTAAGTACTCTCTTTTATGTCATTTATTATAAGCTCATCATTCTTATGTTTGGGGATGTTATTTTATATTCATCATACTTTAATTTTTTTGTTCATATTATGAGAGACCCTATTTTATCTCATAATTCAATTTTTGGATGTTTTAAGTGGCGTCGTTTGGCTGCCGAGTTTTCGTAAGGGATTTTTCATCTCACTTTTATTCCCGTGACATTTATGCAACGTTTTCCACGATTTACATTGAGTGGTGTATGTAATACCCATTATTATACACTTTTTGTAGTATAATTTCATTTATGGTTATTTAAATCTTAATTTAATGACCCTTCTTCCATGGGGTGTACGTTTCGAAATTTACCCGACTCGGTAAGGGGACCTTTCACCCTCCACTTTTTAAAAGACTTCTTTTGTTATGTCTTTTAATTTTCATCTTATTATGTGGGGATATGTTCTTATATATCCTTATTGCCATAAAATTTATGTCCAAATGATGAGATACCCTTTATCTCTCTCATCAACTCATTTTCTAAAATTTGATGTGACGTCGTTAGGCTGTCAAGGGAACTTCTTAACCCAATTTAGATTTCTTTGGGTTCAACATGTAGTTATTGAATATGTCATCCTTTGCATATGTGTGAATGACCTATGATTATTTTACACTTAATATCCACTTATATTGGGTGTATTTATATTTGTCACACATAATTATGATATTGATTTATCCATAATTTAAGGATACTATCTTTATAATGGATTTTATCTCAATTTACATTTCCATTGAGACTTCATTGTTTATATGCACCAATTCACTCTTATATGATGTATATACTGTCCTTTGGAATATTATATCATGAATCCTTTTATTCTGATGATATTATAATGTTTTGATTAAATGTTATTCCTCAATTATTTTATTCAACTGTCTCTCATTTTGTCAAAAACCCTTTAACTAAAATATCATTTTAAATGTTTTAATGATTTATTCTTATAAATATTTATCATTAATATCCATGTTCTCAAAAAAGTTTTAAGGATTTATTTATATGGATATTAATGGTTTAAAATCTTAATAGATTCAATGTGGAATGGGACACTTTGATTTAAAAATCTCTTTATTAAATGTTTTAAATGGTTTTGAAAATGGTTTTTAGAATGGATTCATTATTTCAATATCTTAAAATTTTATATTGTTATTTCAATGTGGGAATGTTATCTTTCCTTTATACTGAAGTTATGTTCTATGATTATGTTATGGTTCATGGGAATTGTTATGAAGACGGGTGGTTCCGTGATAAACTAAGGGAGGGTGAGCCTGATATAGCTCTCCAATGCATTGGGTAACGTGAAGGAGTTAAACGTTAAGGTTTCTATGAAGAGATTTTGGGAATATACTGTGATGGGTATTCCAAACGTAACCAAGAGGGTTACTCCCTACATAAGAATGTTATGAATTCCTCAAGTTACCTTTATGTATTATGATTTCTATGATTTATTCATGATTTTATGAGGTATGTTAAAGTGATTAAGTTTTATGGGTAATGTATGATTTCATTCTTATGTATATAAGTACTCATGTTTACTTTCCATACTTTTTATAACCCTTACGGAGATTTTTATGCTCATCCAATGTTTTTGAAATGTTTTTCACAGGTCACGAGAATGGTACATGATATGATGATAGTTTCAAGGTAGTGTCAAGAAAGAATCCATGTTTTATTTTAAATATGTTTTTGTTGATGGGAAAAATGAATACTATCTTTTATGTAACCACTTTGTTTGAATGTGGAATGTAATGAAAGTTTTATGATCTAATTCTCTAAAAATCTAAACCTGAAAAGATCCTCAATGTGTAATCTTGTAATAAATCAAGATTAAGTATGGTTTAAGGCTGGGTCCTTATAGTTAAGGCCTTTCTATATGAATTAGTGCACACAAGGGATAATGCCAAGGGAGTTGGAACCAGTCCAAGCAAAGGGATAAAAAATATGTGAATCACAAGCTCGACATTCATAACACAATGATGGTCGTGTGGAGATGGTGAATAATTATTGACTGCATTCAAAACACAGCATCCATCTCACATTAGCCTGAAATGGGGACAAACAAATGAGGGTTGACTGCTAACCATGTTCGAAACACGGGACCCGACTCGATGTGTTATCCATAGTATTATGAGGCATTGGCCGAGGATGGTAGGTAAGCCGATGCTGCATGAAAACAGGCCGTTAGTGGGTCCCTTTAGACATGTAAGTGGATGAATATCTAAATTAAGGACACACAAAGTGTGTGGTGGAGTGATGGAATGATGGAATGGATTCCAAAAATCTTGAAATTGTGCCACTGTAATCATGGCATTAGGCATATTATTCTTGGAGCATAAGAAATCTATTTTTAGGAGCAAGAGGCATCCTATGATTGGCACATAGGGTATACCACAATTTATAGTCATGTATATTGGACTATTGGCATCTCATGCATGGAGCACAAGGAATCAATTGTTTGGAGCAAGAGGCATCCTATATTTGACTAATAGGTCATAATACAATTTATAGTCATGTAGAGGGTAGTATTAGAATCTAATTCTGGGAGTATAAGGAATCTATTTTTTAGAGCAAGAGGCATCCTATGTTTTAATAATAGGGTTTACTACTGTTTATAGTCATGTAGAGAGGACTGTTGGCATCTTATTTGTGAAGCATAATACATCTCTTGTTTGGAGCAAGAGGCATCCTATGTTTGAATAAAAGGGTGTACTTCAGTTTATAGTAATGTAGAGAGGACTGTTGGATTATTTTTCATGGAGTATAAGGAAAATCTTGTTTAGTGAAAGTTGCTTCCTATGTTTGAATAATAGGGCATACTACAGTTTATAGTCCTGCAGAGAGGATTGTTGGCATCTTATGATTGGTGCAAAAGGAATCTCTTATATTGAGTTAGAGGAATCCAATGTTTTTAATATAAGGATTACTATAGTTTAAAGACATTTAGATTTTACTATTGTGAAGAAGGCTTCTAGAAATGGTTGATGATGGGACTTACGCAAGGGCGACCCTCTCAAGTTCAATCTGGCATAGGAGTCAGATGATGGGGTTCAAATGAGTTTCTTGAGGAATTGATAAACTCATGGTACTCAGAAGGAATTGGTGACGAGAATCTCCACTCATGACATAGGCAACCGAAAAAGAGGAATATGATAACTCAAGGTGTTTCATGGTGTGTGGAGGAGTATCTGAAATCATGGTATCCCATAGCTGGAAGGTGGCTGCGCATAAGGTCACAGTGGAAATTATCGATGTCCAGGCCCAAAAAGATCATTCTGCAACTCTCCATTTTTCATGGGGGTCAGTGACTGTAGTGAAGGGATCATATGGTGTAAAGGTAAGAGCCTCTGAAAGGATAGGTCTTCGGGAAGTAGCTTCGAACAACAATGCTGCTCGTGGAGCATGGGGTCTCGTGGTGTAGTCTCATTAAGGAATTCTTCTCGCGTAGCATGTAATCGTGGAGAATTATCCCGAAGGAAGCTACTTGCGAAGCATGGACTTGCAGAGCAGCTTCGCGAAGGAAGCTACTCGAGGAGCATAAACTCAAAGAGCTGCTTCGTAGAAGAATGATGAGCTCCGCGAAATCAGAGATCGGTCGCCCAAGGGGCAGAGTGACCATCTGGAAAAGGGGGGAGCTGGGTATTTATAGGGGAGAGGCACCGCGAAGTAGAACCCGCTCGGCGTGAAGGCAGATATCACTCAACGGAGGTTTTATGAATGTCAAAGGGGTTCTCGGAGCATCCCACCTCCTTGCTCTATAGTGGATCACAGATGTAAAAGGGGTTCACAGAGTATCCCGCCTCCTTGCTTCGCGGCATGTTCATGAACGTTAAAGGGGTTCACATAGAATCTAGCTTCATTTCTTCGTGGAGGATTCATGAAGGAGGAGCTTTGCACCGGCACGGGGCCCCGGGGGCTCTAGTGGAGTTCCTACACTCCATGATTGCGGAGGGAGCTTCGCAAATGGGCACCGCGAACTAGTTTTCCTGCCCAACTTCAAATGTCCATAACTCATAATCTGTAACTCCATTCGGGCCATACAACCAATAAAATCGAAGCTTATGAAACGTGCTACGCTCTTGGATCATTTATTTGAGAATTTAGAGTGTTTTGGGGATGCGTTTTCATCTGTCAAAATATCCAAATCATTATTATTCACATTATCAATTACACAATACTGGGAAAACCCCTCCATTTAATACCTTCATCTGAAACCTATCTGCCTAATCCTTCATAGGATTTTATAGATCTAATTTTTCTATATAATATTTTTCATATACTGATGATACACCCAATGGAATTTTTTCCAATACTTATTATTCACAATGTTCATCTATAAAAAAATTATAATATAATATATGTATGACATTCGTAGAAAACATTATTCTTATTTATATTTCGATTAATCAGGTGCTACTGCCCCATCTACTATATATTATTATTCATTTAACTATGTTTATCATCCTTCAAATTCTTCTACATTCAATCAGTAAATGATAAGGGAACTCTCTCTAGTATATCCTTGATCCAATATTCTTTCTCACTCATAATAAACAATGCATACTGACTTCTATATTCTTCTATAAAACAATTACCCATTAATTTTGTTAACACTCACCATAAATACTACTTACTGTTCATTTAAACATCATAAATAATATCACATTATTGAATTTTATATATCACATGAATTCCATTTTTTACCATTTCACAACTTGATCAATTCACTATTACATGTATTTTTGTCATTATAATTCCAATTTCTTCTTCTATAAGACATAATATTATGTTATATGATTTTGAAAAATCCTCAATTGCATGTTGTATCTTATTATCTATAAGAAATTAGTTTTTAATGTTTCATTAATTCTTGAAATAATAAATTGCTTCGTGAAATATAAATATAATACTGGATTCATGTATTGAATCTAATGTAGTATATATGTTTCTTTGTTATATAACTATCATGAATTTATTGAACAAATGAGAGTAGATGGAATTCTTAATTTGATAAACTAAATCAGGATTTGGTATAAAATCAAGAGACTAGAAGGCTCATGGTTCTTCGTTATGAAATATTGGTGTTTGGAACTCTCCTTAAATCCTAGAATCTGAAAAACATTTCCTTCATGTTAATAATGCACGTTAATGGAATATTTCTTTTCAAATGTGATCTCTCAATGAATAATAATTGGATCTTGGTTAGGACCCATTATATTTATTGAACGATGTCCTCTCTGGTAACAATGATGTTCATGATTCCTCCATTCTATGATTAGAGTTTCATTTTGAGTACCGATATTTTTTACCAAATTTAATTCCATGTTTGATAATATGGGTGAGTCATGGATGATTTTAATTTCTTTGAATAAATCTTTTTTTATAATCATGGTTCCCTTTTCTTAAATGACTCTAAGAATCATGAAGTATCCATATAATCATCTGGTTATTTTATATTGAAACAATCATGTTCTTATATATGTATCACATGCACCTTCATAGCCCAAACATTCTACATATCTAGATGAGTTAGTATCCTACTCTCAATTCATTTTCATTCAATAGAGTCATAGTAAATGAATTATTTAATTTATTTTTTGGAAACTAGGTGTGGTATTTCAAATCATTTGTCATGTTAAGGTTTCATAATATGCTTGATATCGGATTATTGATATTCAAATATAGAGGTTGTTGGTTTTTACGAGTTTCCTCAAATAAAGAAAAATTAAAACATTTATGAAGGTGTAATTTATAAACCATTTCTTCTCTAAAGGTAGAGTTACAATTGAGACATGGTAGATCATGGATTATCCACTTGTTCTTGGGATGGATGGTTTTTTGTGTAAGGTTATACAAGATATTGGTATGATGTGTCAGGTTCGTGTAGGGGTTAAACTATGAACAATATAAGTGTCATCAATGTCCCACATCATCTTAGAAATGTATCCCATGAAGCTTAATAATACATTCCCTGGAATCCACTCATTGAGACAACATCACATATGGTATAATGAACACATTAAACATGTCCTACATCTGTCACACCAATCCATTGCATGGTCTAACAGGAACCCATGAAGGTGATATTCATCCACCATGATATTATTCCTACAAGTGCTCTCTATGGGTTCCACACTCCCCCTCTATGACACTGTGGCTTATTATGCCTGGTACAACACTAACATGGTAGATCTCATCTCCCATATGGGGTTTGAACTTTCCCTATTTAGGTTTCTATGATTTTCCCTTTTTGTAATAATGTAAAAAATAAAAATAATATATAATATAATTTTATTTATTTACAACCAATCCATTTATCCACCTCGCCAATTCATCCTCAAGAAATAATTATGAAAAAAATATAATTATATTTATTTATGGCCTTAAAAATGGTCACATATTCTCCTCATACAAATATAAATATCTCTCATCGGGGATGATATGTTGAGGAATCATTAACCATCATTATTGTTATAAAAAATAAACTATCCACAAGAAAACTTTCTTTTAATAATGAACACTTGTTCATAAATCATCATAAATTAAACTCAATTTCTTCAAAAAAAATCATAGGAGAATGGTAATTCAGTACTAAATTTCTTGTTTTATTATTCATCCATGCCATATCAACTTTTATTCCATGCTTCGATACTTGAACCAAACGTTCTAGCATCTTTTTATTTATAACCTCTCCACCATATAGACATCCATGAATTATTTCTTTTCAATTTAAAACTATTGATAACCAATGAAAAACATTGAATACAATTATGAAATTAAAACAAATTTTTCAAAAAAATCTACCACTTGTTATCTTCCATAAATACATTTATGTACTTTACAAATGATAATGTTAATAAAAAAATCTCTCCAATAAACTTTTACAATATTTCAGTTTACTTTATCTCCCCCAATTTGAACATCAAATGGAATGTTAATTTGAATGGGTATCAGGTAATTCATAAATAATGTTTCAGATGTCATTTAAATCTATGACTATGTGACCTATTCTTGGTGTAGAAAACAATATGATTTCATTTAAACTACAAAGAATTCTATTACTAACTGATCATGATTCCAAATATAATGATAAATCATAAAAATGTATTTAAGGGTTTTACTACTTTTTCCATTTTTATTATTCAATTTCAATAAGGATACATTTTTTATAATGGTATACATGAGACTCAAACACTCACATTAAAAATAGATTTAAAATATTCAAGTACAAAAAATAGGATATGTGTCCATTGAGTACTGTCATAAAACCACATTTTTATTTCCTTTCATAATTAAATTTATCCCCATTTATTAATTTATTTTTATCTTGAGTAACCAAATATGGGAGATTAATAAATAGATACCTTTATAAAGAAATTATATTCAAGAACATTTTAGAATAATTTATTTTTCATGAGATAATGATTTTGGAGGCAACATCAATATTCCCCAAATGTCCCCCCTTGAAGGATACATTCCATAACATATTAATAATGAAATATCTCATAAAAATATATAATATAGGTACTCATGTTGAGAAGGAACCAAGATGAATCTTTTTTATGTGGATGCCTAGATAATTTCCAAATCATTACCATAGATGGTAATCTCATAAAATCTTCAGTGAGACTGTATAGGAAACTTTATATGATATAAAATTTAATATCTTGTTTATCTTTGTTTTTTATCTAACCCTAATCTCGGGCTCTTCACCTAAGATTATTTTTCAACTTCAAATCATTAATTTTAACGAATTAATTTAAGACAGAAAGGTTAAGAGAATATAGCGGATCTTAGTCACATCTTAATTTTAATATCACGGTTATGATTGTTTTCTCATCCATGTCTCCCCATTAAATGAATTATTTATTCAATAAAATCAAAATATAAATTTTTATTGAGGCTGCATATATCATATCACATATTCATTTATTTTTTTTGAACCTTTTCTTATCAAAATATTTTAATGATATTTTATCACCTTGTGTAAATTTCACCTTCTCTATTATATTTTAATATGTTGGAATGTTTATATGACAAATACCTAATGTTTTTAATTCCATGTTTCAAGTTAAACACAATTCTTTTTAACCATCATCTTGAATATTTTTCTCCATAGCATCTTATAGTACAAGTATAGATTTTTATGAACCATTTTTAAGAATAAAATATTTTACAAAATCACAGGTATTTAAAAATATTACAATACCATTGGGTGTTTTATGATTTTTGTTATACGGTGTATATTGATGCCGCATATCTAGATTTCACCCCATTTTAAAAAAATTCCATTATTCCATTGATTTTATATGATTTTACCAAAAATATAATTCACAATACCCAAATATGATGGAAAACAACATCGACCCCTATACAATTATCTTCTTATTTCTGCTGAATGTTTTTTTCATTCTTTTTACAACATGTTTGGATCTTCACGGGGAACCATATCCCACACAATTTTTATTATAATCTATAACCCCTGTGGTAGGCCTCATATCATTTTTCATCATTCTTACATGAAAATATTATTTTGAAATATAAATTATTAATGAAAATATATTCAGAAAAATATCTCAAAATGTCCTAGAAAATACCACAATTTTAATAACTTATTGACATAGATTAGTAAATGAGGTCATGATCTTATTGTCACATGTATCAGTACTTTTGACCTATAAATCCTCCAATGAGAAATGTGAAATAAAATTAACTTCTTAATTATTTTATAAATAATCAATATGAATCCTCTCAAGAGGGGACAACATAACTTCAAATTCAAGATAATTAATATTTAGGGTCATTTTTAGATATTCATTCATAATAAGATATTATTCACTACCCCTAATTATTTTTTAAACATCCACCTAATTAATATTTCCATTATTTTCTAAAAAAGTGTCAAATTACATTATATTCACGGATTTTAGATCCAATTGAAAATCCTTCACATAAATGTTATTTTGATACATTTATCAAGTGGAATTGTCTTTTAATATAGACACTTATTCTTTAATAATTATATTTAATTTAATTTTTCTATTTTAATTTAAATTTTATGGAAATCAATTAAATATCCTCGTATCATGATTCAGATTTTCCAACCTATATAGGGATATTTATACATTTTATATATTATTCATTGAAACACTTGTACATATTGTATACAACATCTTATAGTTAGGAAATCTCTTCCTACACACATTTAATGAGTCCACAAATATGAGTGATAGATTCAGTGGGGATGAATTGAAGAATACATCTCAATCCACTAATATATATGTTTTTAAAATTTGTACATTGATCATCATAACCACTTTTTCTTGATTTTTTCTTCTTGGGGGTAGAATTTCGATGAATTCTCACACAACTCATGATCAATTAACAATATTGATTTATAAGAGGTAAGAATTATGTATGTATCTTTATTAGAGACATGAGCTTCATTATCTTTAATTTTTAATCCATATTTTTTATATTTGAAAACATTGAATTGGAAAACTAATAAATAATATTCTTTATGAATAAGTGATAACATATTTATCTTTATTATATCTTACTTATATTATTATTTAGGGTTTGGTAGATTTAAGATTATTCTAATATGTAACTAAATCTTCACAAAAATTATGCATCATTATTATCATAATAAGGTAAATCATATCCTAAAAAGTGACTAATTTCAATTTAGATAATCCATTAGAGTTAAACCTTTTATCTGATACCACTTGAGAGAGACATGTTAGGATATACTCGACATATATGGGGTGTATCAATGTTGTGACCATTATACCCTTTTATAATATTTAACAATTTTCACAATTAGACCTACTGGGATCCTGATTATTATATTATCTTTTTCTATTATATATATCTATATGAAAAAATTGTGTAATATGGAACTTGATATTTTTACAAGTTTCACTACTCAATATGAAATTCTAGTCCATTCCATGTCTGGTTTTGACTAGCTAACCAATTCCCTAATAAAATGTGATTAATAATTTTTTCATGTTGATAAAAAATAATTCTAATAAAAATCCTGAGTCCCTAAAATTAAAAATTATGATGGAAATAATCTATCTTTCATAGATTGTTGATAACCTAATATAACATGAATATTCTCACCAGTTCATTAATACTCTATAGAAAAAAGTGTACATCATATTTTTTAAGGTATGTGTAACCAAAATAATGTCATCCACTTATTGAAACATATATTGGTTTCTAAAAAAATCTATATGTTTCACTTCACTCTTATATACTTCTTTACGTTCATTGAAAGGGGAATGAGACTCATATTATTCTTCCTTCATCTAGAACATGTTTTCCTAATCTGATTTATGATTTCTCTATATGATCTATTCATCGTATAATTTTAATCTGGTGATTATATGCTTGGTGAAATTCCATTTAATCATTCTCTATAACCATGTTATTCTGATAATAAATGTTAATAAATGATCTATCAAGTATATGTTCAATCAATTTTAATTATTGATTATATGGTTCCCATTCTTCATGTAATATTGCTCCATCGAGTAAATATTTTTCAATAAGGCCCTAGTACATTCAACCATTATCCTTATTATTCATCCAATCGACACCTGATAAGGAAACTGTATCTGGTATACGATTAATCACTTCTTCTTTCTGAATCACTTGAAATAATGCACTATTGTTTCACAAATTTCCTATAAAAGGATAACATCATAATTTTGATATCACATAACTAAACAATTAATTCTGGTTCTTTCGAACTACCCAAATCATATTATATGCATTTATTTTAAATATAAAAAATATGAAATAATATTTTTTACCTTTTCATAACTCAATAAATTTCATCTCACATTTACTTATATTTAAATGAAATTTATTATTTCAAGTATTTCTATTTTTATTATTTTTGTATCTTCTTTACGACATAATATTTTGTTATATTTTTTCCACCAAGAAACATGCCCATAGTATTTCTATTTATGTTCATGAAACATCCATTTTTTTTGTTTTGTACTTCAATAAATAGAAAAGTGCTTTATAGAATCTCAATTTAATATTTTAATTGTGTATATATAATGATTTTTTATATTATATTCTTTATACCTTATCTCTCTATCATTATAAAAATAAATGATAGTATGTGAAACTATTATTAATGAAAAATAATTCATGGGTTTTTAGAACATCATCAGACCAAGAGGCTCATTATTTTTCTTCACGTAAGATTTTTACGCATAATAACCCTTCATGAAACTGAGTGATTCATAGATTTTTTTATTTGAAGGAAAAATTCAATTGTATTATTTATTTCATGGGATGTTAGAGGTCTTAATTAATCATTAATGGATATAAGAAAGGTTACATGACATGTATATATGAAGTGCCTATAATTTACCTCTATTATTCATAACTATTCAATGATCCAATTGAAATGTTAGGTGAAGAAATAATATTAATTCCTATGATTCATTCCATGTCTGATAATAATAATAATAATATATTATTGTAATTTAATTATAGAATTCAGTATTTTTCAAAAACGGGCTCCCTATTATTTTGTACAATTCTGAGAATCATAGATCCTTATCAGAATCAACTTATTCTATCATGATGAAAAACTCATGTTCTTGTAAATGGATTACCTGAACCTCTACAGATCAAACTCAATACATATCCAAATGCATTAATGGAATCGTGAAACATTTTTTTTCATTATTTAGCATCATACTAATTGAATTGTTTGAATCATGTTATGGAAACCATGTATAATGATTGAAATCATTTTATCTCATGGTTAAATCATAAAATCATTCTCAAATTGATGATCTATGGAGAAGATGAGGAAGAAAAATATGTGATTATTATAATAACACATATCGTTGTTTTACATTAATATATGATTTATTACATACTATTTCACTTAATACAAACAGAATGATCAATAAGTCTAGTGTACTTTTGAATTAGGTACCTATCCTAACATATTGAATATGGGATGCAAAAAAATTATTGAAAACATCCTTAAAATTATTATAAAATTTCAAGAATTTTAATACTTCATGGGATAATATAGGTACAAAAATAAAATTAGGGGAGATATAAAGCCTATTAAGGGAATAAAAAAGTCATAACATGAATAATATAGTACATTATTGGAAATAGATATATCAATGGGTCATAACAAGATTAGGGATCATAAAAATGACAATTCTACAAGATATAGAATGATAATCATAACATGTGAAATGTTGCAACAAATTAAACAATGAACCTTAAATATTGGTCAAGGATAATCTCACTAAGACATCACGGTGAAATATATCCCAAAATGAAATGAGGTTCACTCCCTATCCCATCGTGACATATCATGTCACAAAAAATCACCCAATGCACTTGAACGCTATATGGGCACACCCATCATATTCATTTCGTTATCATGCATACATGTGACACATAGATCTAAAACATGGATTTTGTCATGAACAATCCTAGGATCCTTGGTAACATGATAACCGATCTAATTATGACATAGATCGAAGGGAGTTATCGATCCCCATGGGATTGAGACTATCTCCTATCATTATACAAAATTGAAGTGGGAATGAATTTTACACAAAATGTTACAAAATAAAGACAAGAAGAAAATATGCATACAGAAGAAAATCAATAGGATATAATATACTAGAAGTCAACATAGCATAAAATCCCAAAGTACTATAACCCAAATAGCAAAATTGGGAAACACTTCCTATGACCCTATGGAAATAACTCACCATGTCTAAGGTTCAATAGCTTGATACACCTCCAGTAAATCCATTCCACTTTCTCTAAACTCTATGGAGATAATCTACACACACCTGAAGGAACAATTAATGCCAGAGACCAAGTGCAGTAGGATTTCACCAATGATTCCATACCAAGATGATATTATCATATTAATCCAAAATATGTTCACAATTTTCCCAAAAAATGGTTTTCAATTTATAAAATAATATTTAAAAAAATAATTCTTTAAAATTTAAGGATGTAAATTCATTTAGAAATTCATCATTCATATTTCAATTGATGGAAATAAAATTCAAAAGATGAAATTTACCTTTAATAAAAAGGATAATTTAAAAATTGTCACATTTCACAAAATTGATCAAATAAACTCATTTATATAAAATGAAATATATAAATTAATAAGGCATTTATACTAGTTTATAGAAATAGATTATATATATACATTCCAAATAATAAAACCGAGCAACATATTCATGTGACAAGTAGGAATGGTAGTTTCATGATATTGGTACCCAACACTATGAATACGGAAATGTATGTACATATTCTCCTTAAACCATTTCCAAGAGAATTCATCACCATCGAATAAGGTATGTGTTCTGATGATATGATTTCTTAAAATGTTGTATGTTATAAAGTGTTGTCTAATATAACACACTAAATACAATACATTTTCTTGAACTCTAGTACAAAAAATTGATCTTCCATTTATTTTAAGACTATATAAAATAAAAATAAATCCCATAATCTATTTAAATATTGTGATTTACATTTTAAAATTGATAATTATTTATAAATAAAAAACAAGCCTTTTGAAAATTATTATACCATTGGGTTTCTATAAAATCTTTTTTGAATCCATTTTTCATAAACAAGGATTTGAAACTAATTCATGAAATTTCCAAATCTATTACATAATTAATTTAAATAAATTTAATTTTAAAATAATTTCATAAATTTTATCACAAACCCCCCAATTCATTAGAATTATTATTTTTCAAAAACAATTCTTTCAAAAAAAATTCTTCAAATAAATTCCAAAATTAAATTGATTTGATTTTCATCCAAAACGAAATTTAAATACTAAAATTTAAATTACCACAATATTCATAACCCCAACCCAATTCAATGGAATTTGTGGTTTTCTAAATTCAATCCAAAAACTCATTCTTATTAAAAACCACAATTCATTAGAATTGTGTGTTTCAAATAAAACCAATGATAGACACCTAATTAAAACCAACCAATTGTTTTTAATTAAGAATAGTTGAGATTAAATAAATAAATTTAGGTTTAATAAAATATAGTAATTGTAAAAAAAATATACCTATAAGGTGATAGCACTCGTTGTGTTGGACCCTAATATCTATTTTCCAAGGAAGAACAATAACAATAGGATTCAGTAGAAACAATAATCAAAACCTTGGTTTATATCCATAATATCAAGTATTAAATCCATAAGTTATCACAAGGAACCATGGATCCCTAATGATAATGAGATAGATTGTAGGAGATCAAGAATAAGAGGAGGAAACTAACCAAGAGGAGATCAGAGGGAATTCTTCTAGATTCAGATCCCTTCTAGGATGGATCTTAGAGGCCAAAAATCAACACTGGGAGCTCTAATGAAGGGATAAACAAATTAGGGTTAATACTGGTCCATTTGGGGAATAAAAATAAACATCCCGAAAATTTTATAAAATAATTTTAAATCTTAAAATCTCATTAGCATGATTTCCTAGGAAACAACGCATGACAAGGACAAATAATGTGTAGGCCAAGAACCCATTATAAATGGGTCTCACTGTAACAACCCAAGTATTTAAAAAAAATTGAGATTCATGAAACACAGAGTCTCATCTTAGAGGAACTTTTTTTAACTAGATAATTGTAAACTAGTTGTTAAAAAAATTTGTGTCACTTTAATGATTTGAATATTGAAAAAAAGACATACACAATTGGGATCAGTAATTTATTTTGATTCTAATAAGAAAACATATTCTTTGGTGAATAGTAACATACACTTATGAATAGTAATGTTTCGCTCATGAATAATAATATCACCCTTATGAATATTAAATTGTCCAATTGAGTTTTACCCTCACCAATGAATATATAATAAGGAGGAATATTATAAGTGATAGCATTATAATTATAGAAGTGTTGGTATTTTTGTAAGTCATAAATATTTTTTTACAATTTTGTGATTAATTGAATAATTTGAACGAAAATTTATTTTCATAAAATGATGGTTCCAAAAACAGTTCAAAAAACATATATTTTACTCCTTCGAGAATGAACCATTAGGTACTACCATCCAAAAATAAATAGTGTATATAATTCTATGTAACTCTTAATGAAGATACTAATCTCAAAGAATCGTCTTGATAAGAGTGGATATCAACTGAACACTGTTCATAGAAACCCCTACCCCAAATTACTAGACTCTGATGTGCAAATGTAAAAAATGAGCTATGAAGTTCAAATCTTTCAATAATTCCTACATTTATTATGTTAAAAATATTTATTTGCATGAGTTATTAAAGACAATCCCTTTCCAAGAGGTATGATAGATTCCAAAATTGAAATAATATATGTATTCCACACAATTCCCCTAGTGGAGACTCAAATTTTTTTAAGAGAATATATAACTCAAAATGTTCTACTCTGAATACATGGTTAACTTTTCTCCATAATGATAATATATCCCACTATTCAGCATGTGCAGCACAACTAATTGTTCAAGGGTATATGATGGATAATTCTTCTCATGCGTCCTAAGACAATGAGAACCATATGCCACAACATGACCAGCTTGCATTAGACATCATAACAATCCTGAACCTGATGCATCATAGAAGACGACATAGCCATTCCAGGACTCTAGAAGAGTAAACCCTGATGCCATAGAAAAAATAAATTTCAACCCAACAAAAGAACTGTGAAATTTTTCAGCCCATGTAATCTTCAATCCATTCTTATTTAGTTGGAAAATGACATAAATAAATTTTTATTTAAAGTTAAAATAAAAATGTCACATGCATGAGTTTTTTTTACTAATTTTTTTTTAAATGGGGTTATACAAGTCATATTTTTGACTATAAATATTCATTAGAAAGATAAAAAGATTTCAAACATCATTATATTTTTTTATAATTTTTAGACATTAAATAAATTAAATTATGTATGACATCATGATGATGCAGCGAATACCTCATTAATAAAGGATTATAATAAAATGAAAAGATAATGTTAAAACAATAACATAAACTTGTAAAAGACCTATTGGATGAGAATATTTATAACCCTTACCACCTTATCCTAGAAATACAGTAGTGTGGGACCTTTAAAATCCGAAACTCATTTGAAAATAAAGTAACATTTTGTAACTTTCCAAGAGTGCCCCTCCTCTCCTCTTATAAAAGGCCCCCACCTCTACCACCTTACCCACACATCTCAAGACTTTGGATCGGCCAACCCCTGCTCATTTTGTCTATCCACATCCGTTTATTACTCCTAGAAGCCTCAATTTGGGGAGAAGTCTTCCCAAGGAAGCCTTTGAGCTCAAATCAAAGAGAGGTACCCGATTTTAAGGTAATGTCTTCACTTGTGTTATTTTGTTTTATTTTGCTTCTCCAACCCCCTAAATTCTTCTTATTAATTTCTTTTGTAACAAATAAAGTATCTTCAATATAATAGGATGTTTTTATAATAAGTATTCGAGCTACACTTACACACACCTACATCTAATGGTTAAAGAACAAACTGTTTCTGTGGATGGTGAATTTCTGCCTCACGAAACGATGATTGTTCAATATTCTTTTAACACCCTCAAAGGTGTCCATTAAGATGTCACTATATTTATATATGATATATAATATGTTTATTTTTTTACTTAATATTCTATATTTTTCATTTATGGCATAACTTTATGGTCTCCATTTTGGATAAACGGGATATCTTCATTTTAGGAAGTGTGGACTACCTCCCCCTCAAAGTGATTTGATTCGTTAATACCATATGTGGTACACATAAAGGATAGATTTAATGATATTATATATGATACCATACTGGAATTATAATAATATTATGTATAATTATGTTTTAATTCCATTAAATAGGAAATAGAAATGGAAGTAGCGTTCATGCGTACGTACGGCTTACCGTCTCCATGAACGGTGGATTTCATTTCATACCTCTAAATGTTATGTAATATTATAAATGCATGTATATAATGGATATAAATGATATATATGATATCTAAATAATGAATATAATTCTTTATATAATATATATTTTACCGCATGAACAACTTGTAATTATAAAGGGTTTATTTTTGACTCAAGTAGCAATGATCTACAAAACGACCATTATTAACTTAAATAATTACATAGTGTTCATAGCATGGTAGTAAGTGATATAAAAGGAATAATGAACTTGAAAAAAGTTCTTATGCAAGTAAAAATTAACTCAAGTTTATTATCCAGGAGGTTAAAGAACGATCAAGTCACGTCGGACCCGAGGTAAGGGATCCTACCCCTCTCTTTCTTTTTAAGTACACTCTTTTATGTCATTCATTTTAGGCTCATATTTCTTATGATTGGGATTTTATTTTATATTACTATTACTGAACTTTTTATGTTCATATGACTAGAGACCATATTTTATCTCATCAATCCATTTTGAAAGTTTTAATTGGCGCTGTTAGGCTGCCGAAATTTCGTAAGTGGCTTTTTATCTCACTTTGTGTTTTCGTGAGATTCATGCTACATTTTCCAATATTTCCTTTTGAGTTGTGTATGTACTGTCCATTATTCTAATCTTTGTGTAACATACTTTATTTTATTAGTATTTACATCAATGTTTTATAGTCCTTCTTTCATGGGGTGTACGTTTCGAAAGTTACCCAAATCAGTAAGGGAACCTTTCACCCTCCTCTTTTTAAAAGACTTCTTTTGTTAAGTCTTTTAATTTTCATCTTATTATGTGGGGATGTGTTATTATATATCCTTATTTCCGTAAATTTTATGTCCAAGTGATTATATGCCCTTTATCTCTCCCATTAACTCTTTTTCTAAAATTTAATGTGACGCCGTTAGGCTGTCAAAGGAACTTCTTAACCCAATTTCGATTACTTTGGGTTCAACATTTAGTTATTGAATATGTCATCCTTTGAATATGTTTTAATGACCTTTGACTATTTTACTCTTAATATCCACTTATATTGGGTGTATTTATATTTGTCACACATAGTTATGAGATTGATTTATCCTCAATTTAAGGATCCCTTCTTTATAATGGATTTCATCTCATTTTACATTTCTATTGAGACTTCATTGTTGTTATGCACCAGTTCACTATTATATGGTGTATATATTTTCCTTTGGAATATTATATAATTAATCCCTTTATCTCATGATATTATAAAGTTTTGATTAAATGTTATTCCTCAATTATTGTATTCAAGTGTCTCTCATTTTGTTAAAAACCCTTTAACTAAAATATCGTTTTAAATGTTTTAATGATCTATTCTTATAAATATTTCCCATTAATATCCATCTTTTCAAAATGGTTTTAAGGATTTATTTACATGTATATTAATGGTTTAAAATGTTAAAATCTTCAATGTGGTATGGGACCATTTGATTTAAAAATCTCTTTATTAAATGTTTTAAATGATTTTGAAAATGGTTTTTTAGAATGCATTTATTATTTCAATATCTTAAAATGTTATATTGTTATTGCAATATGGGAATTTTATCTTTCCTTTATGCTTATGTTATGTGCTATGATTATTTTATGGTTCTTGGGCATTATTATGAAGACGGGTGGTTCCGTGATAAACTAAGGGCGGGTGAGCCCGATATAGCTCTCCAATGCATTGGGTAACGCGAAGGAGTTAAAAATTAAGGTTTCTCTGAAGAGATTTATGGAATATAGTGAAATGGGTATTCCAAACATAACAAAGAGGGTTACTCCCTACGTAAGAATGTTATGAATGCCTCATGTTACCTTTATGTCTTATGCTTTCTTTGATTTATTCAGGATTTTATGAGGTATGTTAAAGTGATTATGTTTTATGGTTAAATTATGATTTCATTCTTATGTATATATGTACTCATGTTTCCTTTCCATACTTTTTATAACCCTTACTGAGCTTTTTATGCTCATCCAAAGTATTTGAAATGTTTTTGACAGGTCAAGGGAATGGTACATGATATGATGATAGTGTCAAGGAAGTGTCAAGAAAGAATCCATGTTTTATTTTGAATATGTTTCCATTGATGGAAAAAATGAATACTATCTTTTATGCAACCACTTTGTTTAAATGTGGAATTTAATTCATGTTTTATGATCTAATTCTCTAAAACTATAAACCTGAAAAGATCCTCAATGTGTAATCTTGTAATAACTCAAGATTAAGTAAGGTTTAAGGCTGGGGCCTTATAGTTGGTATCAGAGGTTGGTTTAGATAACATTAGAGGTTAGAGTGTTGTTTAAGAAAAAGTGACAAGTTGTGTATAACCACAATGGTTAGTATATTAGATGGAGTCATAGTTTTTTTGAAATTTAGAATGAGTTTGAGATAACTTGGATAAGTATATCTTGGTGTTTATCTTCCTCTTTTTTATTTGTTGATTTTAATGATATACTCACAGTGACCTTTTTGGTTTTAGTAAATGGCTGGATCTAACAGGCACCAAAGTATCATTGGATTTGAAGAAAACTGAGACAGTTTTATGAAAGAACCACTGAATGATATGGGAGCTGAAATGAGAACTCTTGTGTTTATCCTCAACCAACTATCTGGAGTCATGATTGACCACATGAACCGTAGTGATTTTTATAAGGCATCGTGTATGTGAGAAACAAATCCCTACGGAAGTTCAGGTAATAATCATAAAGGTAAGTATCTTCAAAAACCAATGTGTCAAATATGTGGAATGAAACACATAGGAAAATGTTTCAAAGGGACATAAAGATGTTATAGATGTGGAAATGAAGGTCATAAAGAAAGAACCTGCCATAGAAAAAGGAAGCATCTAGTTGACTCTAGGAAAGGGAAAGAAGTTCTTTTTGAAGGATCAATTGAATGTTTTAAATGTGGTGTGCATGGTCCTTATGCAAACACATGTCCTACAAAGAAGTTTCGGGAATGGGGTCACCATGATCGTACAAATATTCATTTAATAATACCTAATGCCATTCCTATTGAGGATGAAGAAACTGACAATGAAGAATGAAAGGTATGGATTATTTCTTAACATATGTTTTCCTATTATTGGAATCTTAGGATATGATTCATGATTTTGTTT
This sequence comes from Viscum album, assembly GCA_963277665.1. Classification (NCBI taxonomy): domain Eukaryota; kingdom Viridiplantae; phylum Streptophyta; class Magnoliopsida; order Santalales; family Viscaceae; genus Viscum; species Viscum album. The sequence goes on from OY728152.1 coordinate 846,684,500, forward strand.
GTAGAAAAGAAGTATTTCAGAATAAGTTGAAAAGGAATGGCTAATGGATCATGAAGAGCGTTTAATGAGTAAAAAGTCATCATATAAGGGATTAAAGGGTTATGGTAGATTTTAGGATGGTGAAATTCTTAGATGTATTAAGTCTGTTTTGATGATGGGGTTACATTAGAAGGCTTTTTATAGTAACCATGATGTTTGATATACGAAAATTTTATTCAAGGAATAATTATCCTTTCTTTTTTGGATATAGTTATAAAGAACCATTTGGTTTTATATGATCCTTGAATTTGAGGCAATTACTGGTTAATACATTTTGGGTTGCAAAATGGAAGTTATCATATAACCTTTGTGGTTAAAATATGTTATGGTTATTTCTGATGAATTTATCTCTTTTTGAGGAATGTTATAAAATTATATAGTTTTTGAAAAGGGACAACATGAAGACAGTGTGACAACTCGTCACGTCGGACGAAGCTTCGGGAATCGAACCCACAACCAATGTGCAACTGGTATTTATTGCCTACCACTGGACTACGTGAAGTCCCTAGTTAGTTTGAATGATTCTTTTTAGTCAGATGATTTTATGAATTAAGAGTAAGTTGATTTTTTTGGTTATCAATGGAAATGATTATCCTATAATGGAGGATATGTAATTAGGATAATTACTTTTTAGTATGAGATTGTAAGAGTAACTGATGTTAGTTTGGAGAAAAATGTTAAAATTTATCTTAGGAGACTATGTGATTAAATCCTTCAGAGAATTGGGTTTCAATATTAGTTTGGTTTATTGTGTAGAATTTTATGGATTGATGTTTATTGAATGGTCTTTGTTGAACTTTGGGTTTTAGTTTGGGTTAAGGTCTAAAGACATGGGATGTATATAGTTATCTTTTGTGGATTAGGTGATTCTATAGAAGTTTATTATATCTCTCTTAATGTGAACAAGTCATCCTAAATACTCATCTTTTGGAGAAAATATGAGTTCGTATAAGAAATATAGTAAAAGTTGAAAGTCATCATGAAATTTAAGTATGATTCCTTATGTTTTAGTTAATATTATAAATAAATTCCTCAATGAAAAGTAACTTAAAACAAAAATGTTGTCAGTTAATTTTTCATACTGGGGAATCAAATACCGTTTAACCCATCAAAAGAGTGTGATTTTCTTGTTGTTAACTTTCTCATAGACATGTTTACTATCAATATCTATCAGAACATGACCATTTTTTCCTCTATATCCATATTTTCATACTTGGAATCCTAGTATGGGTTAACTCGGGTGACATTTGTACTTCTCTCCCATTCTTTTAATGTGATAGTTTTACTGACTCTTGTTACGATGTGGGATTTTCAAGGAAGCTTCCAAGCCCAATTTTAAAATTGCGAGGACGCAATTCCCAAAAGGGGGGAAGGATGTAACACCCCAGGTAAATAAAGAATATGAAATTTTCATATTTATCCATATTTTTGAATAAAATATTAATATTACTTTAAAGGGAATGCTATACTCGAGGGCGTACCCAATACGCAACAACGAGTTTCTTTGAAATCTTACGTTGAACACTAATAATAAAATAATATTATTTTAAAAGGTAGTTAATGCCTAGCCATTGTAATGGAGGGAAGGAACAGAACTAACTAGAAAATGATTATATATGTTTGTCAAATTTTTTTACTTTTATCCAATAAATGTTGGAGGCTTAAAATTCAAATGAATCCAATTTTAAGCAAAAATCTTCTAATATTCTTTAAATGGTCGATTAACTTCTTTTTGATGGAGAACCCTTTTTAAATATACATTTGAAAATTTTCTATGTTATATTTAACAAAATAAAATCCTTTTTTAGAATCTGGACATCAAAATTTACTTTGTGTAAAATTTTGTTGTTTTTCCGATAAAGATCTTTTTTATTGAAAATGTTGCATTTTAATTCAAAACCTCCTTTTAATATGATTTATTTATATGGATAGATTATATTTTTAACTTATATTAGAGTTTATTTAGAATATATTTTTACCATTTAATCTAATGGTGGTCATTGGAATTAATTTCACTTTGAAATTGGACTTAAACTAGTGTCAATCTTTTAATAGATATTGTTTCTTAAAAACACGCTATTTGTTTTGACATCAGGAATTAATTATTAAATTAATTAATGATACATATATGTTTTGAATTTTTTAAAATAGACATCATTTTTGAATTCGGAATATCAAATATATCTTAGTGTGAATTTTTGGTATTTTTCTGAAAAACATCAATTTTTTATGAATAGTGAAACCAATAAGTGGTAGTTTAAAAACTGATTTTTCGTTTAAATGAAACTTTACCACTTCTATGATTTTAATTTCAAAATTCCGACATACATGGTTTTCATTAGGATGTAAAATGTGGTTCAATGAGATTAAAATAATTTTTTGGTGAATAGTAACTTTTATGTTTTTAATCGCGATTAGAGGTAATTAGTGTAATTTAATGTAAAAATAATGTTTTAATAATATGAAATGACCTATAAAAATGTCCTACCCTCATTGTATGTGTCATGGACGAACATTAAAATACATGGGTCAACTTGGGGACCCCATGGAGCCACTTTGGTTGGAAAATGACATAAATAACTTTTTATTTAAAGTTAAAATAAAAATGTCACAAGCATGAGTTGTTTTACTAAAACAATTTTTAAATGGGGTTATACAAGTCATATTTTTGACTATAAATATTAATTAGAAAGATAAAAAGCGTTCCTACATCATGAGATTTTTTTTATAATTTTTATACATTATGTAAATTAAATTATTTATGACATCATGATGATGAAGCGATTACCTCATTAATAAAGGATTTAAATAAAATGGAAAGATAATGTTAAAACTATAACTTAAACTTGTCAAAGACCTGTTGAATGAGTATATTTCAAACCCTTACCACCTTATCCTCGAAATAAATCAGTTTGGGACCTTTAAAATCCGAAAATCATTTGAAAATAAAGTAACATTTTGTAACTTTCCAAGAGTGCCCCTCCTCTCCTCTTATAGAAGGCCCCCACCTCTACCACCTTACCCACACATCTAAAGCCTTTGGATCGGCCAACCACTGATCATTTTGTCTCTCCAAATCCATATATTACTACTAGAAGCCTCACTTTGGGCAGAAGTCTTCCCAAGGAATCATTTGAGCTCAAATCAATGAGAGGTACCCGATTTTAAGGTAATGTCTTCACTTGTGTTCTTTTGTTTTATTTTTCTTGTCCAACCCCCTAAACTCTTTTTATTAATTTATTTTATAACAAATCCAGTATCTTCAATATAATAGGATGTTTTTATAAGAATTATTATAGCTACACTTACACACACCTACATCTAATGGTTAAAGAACATACTGTTTCTATGGATGGTGAATTTCTGCCTCACAAAACGATGATTGTTCAATATTCTCTTAACACCCTCAAAGGTGGCCATTAATATGTAACTATATTTATATATGATATATAATATGTTTATTGTTTTACCTAATCTTCTGTATTTTTAATTTATGTCATACCTTTATGGTTTACATTATGGTTAAACGCGATATCTTTATTTTAGGAAGTGCGGACTACCGCCCCCTCAAAGTGATTTGATTCATTAATACCATATGTGGTACGTTTGATGGATAGATTTAATTATATTATATATGATACTGTACTGAAATTATAATACTATTATGTATCATTATGTTTTAATTCCATTAAATAAGAAATAGAAATGGAAGTAGCGTTCATGCGTACGTACGGTTTACCCTCTCCATGAACGGTGCATTTCATTTATTACCTCTAAATGTTATGTAATATTATAAATGAATGTATATAATGGATATATATGATATATATGATATCTAAATAATGTATATAATTCATGATATAATATATATTTTACCAAATGAACAACTTGTAATTATAAAGAGTTTATTTTTGACTCAAGTAGCAATGATCTACAAAACGACCATTATTAACGTAAATAATTACATAGTTTTCATAGCATTGTAGTAAGTGATATAAAAGGAATAATGAACTTTAAAAAGGTTATTAAGCAAGTATAAATTAACTCAAGTTTATTATTCAGGAGGATAAAGAACGACCGAGTCAAGTCGGACCCGAGGTAAGGGATCCTACCCCTCTCTTTCATTTTTAGTACACTCTTTTATGTCATTCATTTTAAGCTCATATTTCTTATGATTGGGATGTTCTTTTATATTAATCTTACTGTAATTTTTATGTTCATATTATGAGAGACCCTATTTTATATTATCAATCCATTTTGGATGTTTTAATTGGCGCCGTTATGCTGCCAAAATTTCGTAAGGGGCTTTTTATCTCAATTTGTGTTTTCGTGAGATTCATGCAACATTTTACAATATTTCCTTTCAAGTTGTGTATGTACTGTACATTATTCTAATATTTTTGTAACATAATTTCGTTTATGATTATTTACATCAATGTTTTATAGTGATTCTTTCATGGGGTGTACGTTTCGAATGTTACCCAAATCGGTAAGGGAACCTTTCACCCTCCTCGTTTTAAAAGACTTCTTTTGTTATGTATTTTAATTTTCATCTTATTATGTGGGGATATGTTCTTATATATAATTATTTCCATGAATTTTATGTCCAAGTGATGAGATACCCTTTATCTCTCTCATCAAATCTTTTTCTAAAATTTTATGTGACGCCGTTAGGCTGTCAAAGGAACTTCTTATCCCAATTTCGATTTCTTTGGGTTCAACATGTAGTTATTGAATATGTCATCCTTTGAATATGTGTGAATGACCTTTGACTATTTTACACTTAATATACACTTATATTGGGTGTATTTATATTTTTCACACATAGTTATGAGATTGATTTATCCTCAATTTAAGGATACCTTCTTTATAATGGATTTCATCTCATTTTACATTTCTATTGAGACTTCATTGTTGTTATGCACCAGTTCACTCTTATATGGTGTATATAATTTACCTTCGAATATTATATCATGAATCCCTTTATTCTCATGATATTATAATGTTTTGATTAAATGGTATTCCTCAATTATTATATTCAAGTGTCTCTCATTTTGTTAAAAACCCTTTAACTAAAATATCGTTTTAAATGTTTTAATGATTTATTATTATAAATATTTCTCATTAATATCCACGTTTTCAAAAATGTTTTAAGGATTTATTTACATGGATATTAATGGTTTAAAATTTTAAAAGCTTAAATGTGGTATGGGACTCTTTGATTTAAAAATCTCTTTATTAAATGTTTTAAATGGTTTTGAAAATGGTTTTTTAGAATGGATTCATTATTTCAATATCATAAAATGTTATATTGTTATTACAATATGGTAATGTTATCTTTCCTTTATTCTTATGTTATATTCTATGATTATGTTATGGTTCTTGGGCATTATTATGAAGATGAGTGGTTCCGTGATAAACTAAGGGCGGGTGAGCCTGATATAGTTCTCCAATGCATTGGGTAATGCGAAGGAGTTAAACGTTAAGGTTTCTCTGAAGAGATTTTGGGAATATACTGTGATGGGTATTCCAAACGTAATGAAGAGGGTTACTCCCTACGTAAGAATGTTATGAATGCCTCAAGTTACCTTTATGTCTTATGATTTCTATGATTTATTCATGATTTTATGAGGTATGTTAAAGTGCTTATGTTTTATGGGTAAATTATGATTTCATTCTTATGTATATATGTACTCATGTTTCATTTCCATACTTTTTATAACTCTTACTGAGCTTTTTATGCTCATCCCATGTTTTTGAAATGTTTTTCACAGGTCAAGGGAATGGTACATGATATGATGATAGTGTCAAGGAAGTGTCAAGAAAGAATCCTTGTTTTATTTTAAATATGTTTCCGTTGATGGGAAAAATGAATACTATCTTTTATGTAACCACTTTGTTTAAATGTGGAATGTAATGCAAGTTTTATGATATAATTCTCTAAAACACTAATCCTGAAAAGATCCTCAATGAGTAATCTTGTAATAATTCATGATTAAGTAAGGTTTAAGGCTGGGGCCTTATATATACAATCCTTTCATACAAAAAATAGATACATTGAGTAATGGATAAACGAAAACTAAATTAAACTAAAAATTCATTATTTAAAGTGAATTGTACAAGTATAGAAATTGATAGTTTATTATTTTGAAAGTTCATTATGAATTTATAGAAACTTATTATATCTCTTGGAATATCAAAGATTGTTTAGTGGACATCTTAGCTAAAAATTTAAACATAATAATATAAAAATTTCAATCTTAAAAAATTTTGTTATAAATAAATGAATATAATGTTTTCAAATTAATTTAAAATAAAAGAATAAAATGAAAAACTAATTTTAATTTATTTTACCATATGACATAATCTAAGACTTTAAATGAGCTCCAACCTGAAATATTTAAGAGAATATAATAAAAATATATAAATAATTCTATAAATAACATTTTAAACTATAAAAATGAGCTTTATATCCATCTTCAGCATTTTGAAACACATATGAGTAAATTATAAAAAGGAAATAAAAATAGATATATAATAAATAACTAGAGATAATGATTGAAAATAACCAAACATGGTTACTTTAGGGCCCTCCCTCAGAAAAATTTCAATTAACTTTGTGATTATTCTTTAATTCAACACAACCTAATATCCTAGAAGAGAAAAACATATTCACCCCTCTTTATTTCTAATCTTTCCATGTTATGTTTTTATTTAAATTTTTTTTCCCATTATAACGCCTTATAATAAATCTAAAATTACATATCATGTGCTCTTTTGAAACATTATTTAGAATGATATTAAGAAAAGGTGTGAATTCATATACCTGATATAACGTTAACAAAATATTTTAATATATAATAAATAATAATAATTTAATAGATGGAAATTATAATTGTAAAAAATAACAATAAACATGAAAATTATAAGTGTATCTACTGTGATTAAGAAATTATATTTTTCATTAAGATTTTCAAGAAATTGATATAAGTTGACAATTGGAGGTCTAGTGGAAACTAAAAAAATAAAAAAATCATAATTATGGAGAAATAAATTATATTAATTAAAAATTCATGTATTATCATATGTATATATTGGAATATTTTTTTCTTTTATCCATATATTCATTGTCTGCATTCCAATGGTGGGGGTTACAAACATCTTCTGATTTTGGTAATAAAATAGTTAATTATTGGATAACATTTAAATAATATTAAATAAGATTATTTCAATAGAAATGAAACTAACTAATATACCATGAATGTGTGAAATTCATAATTTCAATTGATTTCAACTATTTGAGAATATATCGTTGTATGCAGTTGTAACCACATGGACCATGTTTAGTGTGTCGTTTTTTTGTATTTAAAAATCTAAAAATACTTTAAACACATTAATCCATGGTAATTAATATGTATCGTTAAATGACATGTTAGAAATAAATTGAAATAAATCTGAAAAATATTAAAAAGAATTTACAAACACATACAATTAGTGATGCTTTTTTGCGTCATTGATATTCTTTAATGTGATCATACTTCCTTAAATATATATTTATAGTGGAAATATTTTCATGAAATATTTATCATTATATATTAAGGATATAATAATAATATATGGTAAATTTAATAAAATGTTTTTATATTAAATTAAAGATGTTTTTAAACAGATTGTTTTAGAAAAAAATTATTTTACATATATAATAGGTAGGAAAAAGAGTATATATAAATTAAATATAATAAGGATTAAAATAGAAACAAAAATTACAAGATTGATGAATTATCAAAGGATTTATTTTTTTTAATGGAAATTAGTATGAAAATCCATAAAATTGAAATTTTAATAAGTTAATGTAATTACAATTCCTAAGAAAATAATAAACATAAAACCATAATTTTTAAAAGTGGAATTTATATGAATGGTTTATAAAGTTATGAAATGATTAAATAATTATAAAACCACTAATAGAACAACATTAAATGAAAATATAATTGTAAATATACTATTTTCAACACACCCATAATTTAAAAACACGTTAGAATAAATGATTTAAAATAAAATTTCACAATTGATAATTTAAACAATTTTGATAGCTATTGATTGGTGATTATATTTTAATTTTCTCTAAAATTTCATTGAACGCAATTAATCAAGTAATAATTTTAAAACAAGTTTGAAGAACATAAGGAAAAAATAATACAATTTAGTTTGGAATTATATGTCAATGAATATTTCATTATTAAGGAATTTTATCTTAAAATTTAAGTGTACAATTATGAAACTACAAAATAAGGAAGGAAAATTAATTAAAAATAGAACATACAAACAACATACCTCATTATAACTAATTTTTAAAAATTATAATAATAATTATTTTTAATCGAAACAAAATTAAAGGAAACGTAATGGCCTGAGTAGAAATATTTTTTCTCAAGAACCTACCATAACACTAAGGATATTTATTATAATATCAAATATAATACACATTTTTACGTTCCAAAATAAAATGATAAAAATATATTTGGATTGAATAAATATTTTTTAAAAAATAAAAATATGAATTTTGATGATAAATTTATGAATCACTTACCATAGGATAATATGTGCTATTAAATTGAGTATCTGATAATTAAAAATAATTAATAATTTTACTAGACTAATATAAATATATGGAATGTAATTTTTTTTAATGGAGTTTTAATTAAAAATTATATAATCATACATTCTATAGAACTCTAAAAATACTTTTAGAATTTTCTATAAAAAAGTCATGAAAATGAGGATAAAAAAATTTTTTATATTATGTTTTCACACAAAGTAATATATTTTATGAATTATGATATTACAGATTAAAACTCAACACTAGATTATGTTGAGAAAGAGTGTTACATAGGAATCTATAGAAGACAATATGTTAGAAGTAATCCATTTCCAGGAAACTATACCATAAAATAGATGAATCATTTAAATCTTTTCTTGATGAAATTAATGTAATTTCATGTAAGTGATAACATTTTAATTCAATGTTTGGAAATAGGTCATTTTTCTAGTTTTGTGGGAAATGGTAGAAATGATATAGATGGATGGAACTAGGTATAAGATTTTCCATGTGCATGCCTAGAACATGTGTAACAGACCTCTGAGTTACCATGGATGAGATATATATGACTATTTTTATGATATTTTGGGTGTGTCAATTCATCATGATTAGGAACGTAGGTTCACATGACACACACACACACATATCTATTTTTATGTTGCATAATAGTTTTTTAATTTAATTCCTTTAATTAGTTCTACTTTTTCATGATAGTTTCTCTAATTGTTTGATATATCTATTTTTCCCTCTTCTGTTATGATATATCTCTATTTGGAATTAATTAGTTGAATTTATCCCGATATTGTGTTAATATATATGTGATGACTATGACTAATATATAGGGATGGAATCCTGAGTTAGTGGTAGGAGGGGCATACCATGGGTTATGGGTAAACTCCTAGGAGAACCTTGTGTTATCCCATAGAATAATTATGCTCTGTTATGTTCCTATTGTTCTGTCTTGTTACAGAGTATTTCACATCATAGAATTTTTTTTGCTATCACTAGCTAAGCAAGAGGGTGCTCCAGAGCATGTTCCTACACCTGATTCAGTTGTACAGGAAGTCTACCCACTCTATTTGGGAGCCTTTCGATTTATATCCATGGTTGACTACACTAGAAATTTTTAGATTCTGTATCTTATAGACTTTAAGAGAACTGATGGACCACATTATATTGAGAAATGGGTGGATATCATCAAGGGTATATTCAACCTCATGGAGATTTTTTCTAACATAAAGGTGAAGAATTCATATTTCAGGCCATAAGGCTTTCTAGAAATTGGTGGGGGGTCATGGGATATGCTAGATAATGTGAGGGTCTCACCTAGGATGCCTTCAAGGAACTATTCTTTAGGGAGTTATTTTTCTGATATTCTAAATCATAGTCAGGCACAAGTGTTCGTGTAGCTGTAGAAATGTTCCATGATAGTATTCATGTACTCTAATCATTTTACAGAGCTTCTCTAATATTCACCACCTTTATCTAGGAATGATGTTAAGAAGTCCATGAAGTTAAAGATTAGACTTCACCCTGATATTAAATAGTTGGTTGTGAGCTTTGACCTTTCATCATACCTAGATGTTGTGTTAAAGGCCTTGAATATTAAAAGGATCTTGGATAAAGGTCGATGAGTTGGTCTTCTTCAACCCTTAACTAATTATATGGGTGGACCCCCTAATGCTTACACAAGTAGCTCTTCTGATGATAGGATAAGGAAAGTAAGGGAAAAGTACTAAAGTAGTGGAATGAAGGTGAATCGAATCTCAGTTTCTTCAGTCCACTCAAGTGGTGAACCAATGTTTTTTAACTGTGGAAAAATTAGTCACTACTACAGGGCCTAACTAGAACCTCATAGAAAGTTCTAAAAGTGTAAAAAGTTGGTCCATATAGAATAGTTCTACCATATATATGTGAGGTACACATTTTAAGGGGTTAAAGAAGATGCAGATATAGAGACATGGATCAATCTAGGGTCCTCAATAGTAGACTTAGTCTGGTCATGCATCTTAGGGGTAGGTTCATAGAGCTAAGGCATGTTGCATCTATGTAGTGGATCAAACTATATCATATTGTAGTGAGGGTCCTTAAATTGTTTGTGGTACAATTTGGATCATGTCTACTTTATATACTTCCTTGTTCGATATTGGTGGTTCATTTAATATCTAGCCAAGTTGTTTCTTGAATTTACCTACCAGTCCAGTTATATTCGAAGTTAGTCTCCCTTGATAAACCCCTGGGAATGAATTTGGACAGTCTCCAGCAATTCCTAGAGTGCCCTATAGTCAGCAATGGCTATGAATAAATATGGGATTTCATGATTCTATTGATTAAAACCATTGATTTTATTCACAACATGGGTTGCATAACCAGTTTCTAATATAACATTAGTTATTATCAGAGACGTGTGACATTTACATCACATTAGGGTGAGAATTTCTTAATGAATGAAGAGTGGGAACTAGGAGTTGGAAGAGTGAAACTAGACCTAATTCATCATGGGATGATCTTGGTGAAGTTGGAGGGATTATCCCTTTTAGTGGGGTCAGTCGGATCCCCCTCATCTTTACATCATGTTGTGGATCTCTATTAGGACATCTTTTATGATTACTATAAAAGAATTTCACCTAATATAAGTGTAGAATTTTAGATTAATCTCATGATGGATGTGTAACAAATTTCCATACCCTTTTATCATATTTCACAATCTAAGCTAAAGGATTTCAAGGTATAGATTGATTACTTAGATGAGAATGGTTTTACTTGACCGAGTGATTATCCATGGGGTCAACCTATGTTGTTCTCCAAGAGTGTGGATGGTATTCTTAGACTCTATGTTGAATACTATAATATAAAATAGATAATGAAAATAAATTGATATCATTTTCCTTAGATCAATGATATTTTTGATTAGTTATGGGTAGCCCAATGTTTCTCCAAAATTGATCTTCGTTTGGGATATCATCAAATGTGGGTTAAAGAGGTGGGAATTCCAAAGATGGTGTTTTAGAGTAAGTATGGATTGTATGAGTATTCGATGATGCTATTTTGTTTAACCAATATTCCAAATGAGTTCTTGAACTTCATTAACAAGATCATTTATCCTTACATATAATTTTTTTATCATGGTTTTCATTGATGACATTCTCATCTACTCATCGACACTAGATTAGCATTCTAGACACATAGAGATAGTCTTGAGTATGATTTGAGCACAAAAAATTTAATCCAATTTATCAAAGTGTGACCTATGAAACATGGAGGTAAATTTTTTAGAGAATTTGGTGTCTAAGATATGTATATCCTTGGACCTATATAAAATGGAGGCAATGATTACTTAAAATTCTCTAGAACATATTAATAATCAGGATCTTTTTGGGCTGAAAATAATATTACAAATGATTTTTCTAGAACTTATCCTAACTATAATCACCCATTACTATGCTGATAAGTAAGGGAGTGAATTTACTGTTGTTAGAACTTTGTGATGAAGCATTTAATGAGATTAAGAGGATGTTTTATACAATATCAGTACTAACATTTCATGAGTCAAGGATAAAATATGCATTTTAATGTGATGTATCAGATGTTGTACTAGGAGTGGTATTGATGTAGAAAGTGCATGTAATAGCATATGGGTCATGACTTATATGACCCCATTAGTGGAACTACCCCACTCATAATCTGATGTTGGTAGCTATGGTCTACAGAATAAAGTGTTTGTGATACTATATATTTGGAAAGAGGTTTCTTTTCTACACTGAGCACAAGATCATTTAATATATATTCACACTGAGGTACTTGAATATTAGTAAGATGTGAGGTGTATAGTATATGAATATTTTCAACCTTGATATGATGTATCACTTGGAAATGAAAATGTTTCATAAGATGTTCTTATTCGTAAGTCATAGGTAGACTAAGAACTTAGTGAGCAGCCTTTGGAGGAGAAGTGGTGCATAATGAGATTCATGGTTGATTGGAATTTATATAAGATGATGGATCAATGAATTATACCCCATTGGTGATCCCATATTCTCTACTATAATCGGTAAAATCTAGATAGGATACTGGCCCAGAGTGTACTATTATGCGGGAATAACTAGCTGGAGGTGATCTGATACCTGGGTGGTCATAGGGCGATGATGATGTGATATTTGTAAATGGGATAATAGTAGTCCCTAGATCAATTATATAAGAGATTATTAATTAATTTCTTACTTACAGATGGTTAGTAAATCCTGGTGTAATCAAGATGCACCATGAATTTAGGTGATAGTTTTAGGGTCCAAGGACAAAGAGGGACATTAATGGTTTCATCTCTCGATGTCTCACCTTTAAAAGGGTGAAGGTCTAGAACTGGGGACCTAGTGGTTTACTATAGACACTTCTAGTCCCCATTTTTAATTTTGGGTAATCAATATGGAATTTTTTATAAGGTTTCCTAGGACCCCGAGGAGTTGTTATGATATCTGGGTGATTTTCAATCGACTGATGAATATTTCTCAATTTTTACTGACCGAGGAGACTCACTCAGTTGATGTGATGGGAAAACTCTTTGTTTGTGAGATCATATGATTTAATGGAGTCCCATTGAGAATCTTATTTGATAGATAAAAACATTTTATATCAAATATTTTTAAGGGATTATAGAAATACCTAGGGACTTAGTTGAGATTGAGCACAATGTACCATTCATAGATAGAAAAACAGTCTAATAAGACTATATGAATACTATAGTATATGATTCAATATTGTGTTATATAATTTCTTGGAGCATTGGGTGATCATCTAGAAATATTTTATTTAAAAAAAAAATATATTTACAAGGATTCAATTCATATGGAACCTTATGAGGCTCTTTACGAGAGGGTATTTCATTCACTAATTTGTTGGAATGAGGTGGGTGAGGCAATAGTCATGGGTCCTAGCTTGGTTCAAGAGATCATTGAGAGAGTGTAACTGATTCATAAGATTCTGATCACCACTCAAATTAGGATGATATCATATGTTGACTATAGGTGGATACCTTAAGATATTACTTTGGGCAATTAGGTTTTCCTGAGAGTGACTCCTCGGTTAGGACACAAATGTCTATGAAATCAAGGTAAGATAACAAAATTTTTTTTTTGAACCTTCACGATCAATGAAATGGTTGGTAAAATGGAATACCATCTATATCTTCCTTCTAACTACTGATGTATGCACGATGTGTTTCATGTGTCATAAATCTGGAGGTAATGGAGGATACTATTCATGTCATTGACTACAAGGAAATTGATTTGGATCTTGATGTATATTATTAGGAGTGTCTAGTGAAGATTATGGACTAGAGTGAGAAAGTACTTCACAAGAAGAAGGTAACAATTATTCCAATTTAGTGTAAGAATGATTGAATACAGGTGGAGACATGGGATTGGAAGTTTGATGTTCAATCTCAGTAGACTGAGTTATTTGAACAAGAGCGTTGGAGTTAATTCTTTGGGATAAGAAGCCATTATAAAGGGAGGATTGTAATGTTCTCAATTTTAATTTTTTTATAATTATTTTTATGTTGAAATTTAATTTTTCAATAAATTAAACCTTATACAGGGCTTAAGGGTTTATGTAAGGGTAAAATTGGTTTAAAGGGGCTTGTGTAGGGGTATAGGGGCCTTTAAATGGATTTTATAAGGGTAAAATCCCAATAACATTTACTGTGTAAGGATATGTTAGCTAGAGTAAGGTAAAAGATGCACTATATCTGGCTATGACATGAATATATTCATTGCATAAGGGTTATCCAAAGATGCGTATGGGTATTCAAGCCACATAAAAGTAAATGATTATGGTTATTGATTACGTAAGGGTGCCAGGACAAGGAAGGGTACCTGTATAAGGGTACTGAGCCTCATAAGGGTACCCTTGTAAGGGTATTGGAAATGTTAGTGTACCTGTGTTAGGGAATTTATCCTCACACAAGGTTTAACTAGCGTGTGTTTAAGGGTAATCAGTTTCATAAGGGTAGTTTCATAAGGGTGCCCCAAATTTTCTTATTCATCATCCCCTGAATACTTCAACAACACATTTTTTAGGGTTTTAAATGATAAAAAACAATGAATGAAATCCTTATACTTGTTTAAATTCATAACTCACTCTTATGGATGAAAATAAACCCTCTGCATTCATGAATTTCTTAAAACACATATTAAGGTGTAATATTTAATTTTTAGTTTTAATGGTGAAAACATGTACAAGGTTTGTTTTATTAAAATATTACTCATAATTTCTCCTACATTTTTTAGTTTTGTTAATTCAAGACTGAGAATTAAAAAGTTTTCGTTAACCAAGATATAAAGAGTTTTCTAGATATAATTGGGCATTTGTTCAAATTTTCTAGATAGAAGAACCCTCACCTCCCTCCTTTTTCATTGGTGATGCACCTGAGAGAGATATCTAGGTAGGGTTTTATGTTTTAATTATATTATAGGAATTATATTTTCATTTGATTATTGAAATTGAATAAGGAATTACATAAGGAAAATAATTAGGATTTTATTTAAGGAATAATAAACAAATTATTATTCCCAAAACTATCTATGATAATAAGATAAATTTTTTCCTAGATTTTAAAATAATTATAATAAGGGTTTATATCATACCTAATATTTGAGGGAGAAATAATATTATAAAACTTTGTTTAATTATTATTCCTTGATGATGAAATTGATTAAATACTTATTGGAATGTTTTGATAATTTGGAAATATACAAGATTGAGAAACTATTATCAAATTTGATATTGTTCTCTTTTTGAAATAAAATAGTTTGAACTAGTACTGGGATTATTGAAAAACCTTGAATGTTTACTTATAAACAACTATAATAATAAGTACCAGGATGACATGGTCTTGGATGTTGAAGTTTCAACTTCTATATTGAACCACATAGTGTGTTTTATCCTTGACATTGACATTGAAAACTTTAAGGTAGGAAGTTCTTTACATTTTGCCTCTTATTTACACTTGTTACCATGATATAACACTTATATTGGAACCCTTAATTGATTTGATTTATTATGATTATATGTGGGTGTTCAAATAGCCCATTATAACCTTTTGTGACGTTTTATTCCATGAGTATGTACGTATATTTATTGTTCATGTTAGATATTGATCACATGTATTATATTTTTCTAATTTACATAAGATGATATCTTATGATTCCTTGGGTGTTCTACCCTATTATGTGTCACATTGTGGTATTTTTATTGGATTTAAAGTTAAAAAACCATCATGAAATGTTTATCCCTTATAGGGGGAGGGAACACAACTTGTGACAATGAAAAAATCGACCTAATCACAAGGTAAGAAAAAGATGTTGCCTCATGGTTGTTGTGTGCTACACTCAATGCCATTAGGATGCTAAGGAATGACTTAGTTGACTCTTAATGGATTCTATGTTACTTTAGATTCCAAGATAAATGATGAGAATATAAATTAATTGATTCATATAAAATTCTAATTTGTAAGTTCACATGATGCTGATAAGCTTGATTATTATCCTCATGGATAGTTCTTAATTACTTCTGATATATTGAAATCTATTTTGGAAAGGAGTTGAAGCAGATACGGTTGGGGCTAATGGTAGGTTTTTAACACTTAGGGGCTTAGTTTTGGATAATTTTGTTGCATTCATTGTTAATTTCTATTTATGGAATAAAATTGTTTACTTATTTTCACTTGTTGAAAAAACATTAGTGGTGTCTTACTGAGTGTTGTACTGACACCCTACTCTAGAATTCATGTTCTTGTAGATTTCTTGAGTTGGGATCTAGTGAATGGAAAGGTAACAATGGTGGAAAATTGATAAGAGGGTATTGGATTTGATAGTAGACCAAGATTGATTCTGGAGGACCCTGCCATTTTATTTATTTTTTTATTTTCCCACTATACATTGGCTTTGATTACCACTTTGTGAACTAATTATTCATATATGACATGTATTCCCTTTTGTTATTTAGTTTCCTTAGGATACTATTATCATTATATATATTTTATTATATACATTATTTTTGATATGACCTGATATTGAGGGTATAATATCCCTATTTATAGACATATACCCCCACTACTAATTGGAATCCAATTATATATAGAGTGGCACACATGAGGTCTGGTGACCCTCCTTCTCAGACCCGGTAGTATGGGTTGATGTGTTATATTTCCAAATAACATAAACCAAAATATGAACCAAATAAACTAACAAAAAAATGTCAAATGACCTAATCAGAAGACCAAAATGAACCAAATGACATAACCAGAACTGAATTGGATCCGATTGAAAATAGAAGAAGAAAAAATATCTTACCCCTGATTAACATGATAATTAAATCATGTTTATTTTTATATGAAAATTATTTTATGTTTTGATGTTATTTCCACTAAATATGATACGATTATTTTATGTAACTACCTTTACATTATTTTTCCTGAAAATTCATATCCCTTAATTAAGATATGTCACCTCTTCCTTCTTGTTTAAATTACACATTTATTATGAATTTAAAATTAAATTAAAATCAATTTTCCAATATAAGAAATGAAACAAATTGAAGAGATAAAAAGGAAGAGAATTTATGATAATAATCACCACATGATAGAGATAATAATTACTCATTTGGTGCCCATTGTGAGCGTACTCTTTCAAATATATATATGAATAACATATAATATCTTGTCATTTTTTTAAATATTAAATAGAAACCATCACCCAAGAGATAAATATTCTCCCATCAGTATTTTGGCAGTGGTGGTCAACCCAATGATTTGATGGGTGTGATACTAGTTCTACTTACACAACTTGTCACACCTGTTCACACCCAGAACCTTCGTCAGATATACCATATAATAAAATTTCTTATCCCAATGTTCTGTTAAAGGTACACAAGATACCTATACAACCTATACCATTTAAACAATTTAAATATGATCCTCATTGTATATATTTTCATTATATGTTGATGGATCCCACTACCCATCCATATTATCCTTTTCAACATATGTCTATTCCAACACCATTTTATTAAACCTCATTCTCTCTAGAATTTTATGTTCATTCTACTTTAACTTCCTTTCTAGTGTATTCTAAGCCTCCCAAGCATACTGATCATCATGAGAAGACATTGGTCCCCACTAGTACTACATACGTAAATGAACCTTCAAAACCTATGGATATTGTAGTACCCACTGATCTGTGTAGTTGAAGAATATGTTTAAAAACCTAGTTTATTTTTTTTACTATAATTAATTTTCATTATAAGATGTGTTAATTTAATATTTTTATTTTATTCATTCATTGATAGATTTTCCACTATAATGAAATGTGGGTGTACAAATATGTGTGAAGTGTGTAACCACTACACAAAGGTGATAGTCAAGTTTAATGAGGATAATCAAATGATTAATAAACCAGGAAGGGAATGCAAGAGTTTTATAGTGACACTTAATAAATAATATTACATAATTCCCTTAAATCCACTCTCCTAGACACACATTAAAAATGAAATAATGTATAATTCATGGGGTAAAATATGGTTAAAAAATTCATTATATTTATTGTAATATTATAATTGTATTTATATGCATTAATATTTTGGTAGCAGTTTAATTATAATTTTCTAGATGGTGAGGCTATGAGGAATGCTTAAATATTTAATTAGGTGATCCATATAGAGCATATGACCTTATTTTTATAATGTTTTAGTTTCTATTGTTGGAAAAAATTTAGAGGATATACCTAGATTGAATGAGTTTCCAGTAACATAATATCATGAAATGATTTCTCATTGTAAGAGTGATGAGTTTAAGGTATTAATCCAATTTTATGTTTTTGATTGAAAATAATGATGATTTACATTAATACCATATTTTATATTATTGAATATTATTTTTTGGAATAATAAAAAGTAATAAAAAATAACGATCCCATGAAGTATCTAAACACGTTGGGGTGGACGATGATGCCAGAACATGGGAGGAATCCTGAATTTCACATTAACACTTTTATTTAATTAGGTACTACTGTAAATTAAAAATGGATCATACCACAATTCTAAAGTTTATATCTCAAGTTATAATCAAAAAATATCATCAAACATAGTCTGTAAATTATGATTCCATTATGATTTTTCTATTAAAAAGGGTAATTCAAAATTTCTACTACCAAAGTAAAGGTAACAAGATTTTGTTGTGGAAAGGTAATATTATTTTTATATAATTTGAGTAAAGGTAAGATAATGTTTATACATATTATGTATCTGAAAAAAAAACTTGTATTGGTTATGTAATGGTAAAACTAATGTTAAGTAACGGTAAAAATGTTAATTTATGGTAATCTAAAGATATTTAATAGTTTAATAAAGTTATCTACGTGTTTAAAAAAGTTATGAAAGTGTAAACTAAAGTTATATATTGGTAAAAAAAATTCAGTTAAGGTTAAAAAATTACATAAGGGTAAAAAAACATGTACTAGTTAATTAGGGGAAAACTAAATTCAAGTAAGGGTAAAAAAAATTTAATGTTAAAATAATTTTATGTTAGGGTAAAAAAAGTTATGTAAGGGAAAACTAAAGTTAAGTAAGTGTAAAATAAATTTATATAAGGTTAAAAAAAGTTATGTAAGGGAAGGATAAAGTTAATTAATGGAAAAATAATGTTAAGTAAGGGTAAACTACATTTATGTCATCGTAAAAAAAAGTTATGTAAGGGTAAACAGAAACTTTTACAAGTAAAGTAATGGGTAAACTAATGTTAAGTATGGGTAAACTAATGTTATGTAAGGTTAAACTATAGTTAATTATTGATAAAAATTCAATTAATATTAAATTGAAGTTATATAATGGTTAAATAAATTTATGTAAGGGTAAAACAATGTTATTTAAGGGTAAAATAAAGCTCTTACGAGTTATGTAAGGCTAAATAAAGTGAAATAAGGTTAAACAAAGTTTTTTAAGGGTAATATAAAGTTATGTAAGGGTAAAAAAGTTAATTAAGTGTAAACTAAAGGTATGTTAGGGTAAAATAAAGATGCAGAAGTGTAAAATATTTTAATTATGGGTAAAATAAATTTAAGTAATGGTAAAATATAGTTAATTAAGGGTAAAATAAAGTTAAATAAGGGTAAAATAAATTCAATTAAGGCTAAAATAATGTTAATAAAGGGAAAAATAGTTTCATGTAAGTGTTAAAAAAGTTATATAAGGTAAATAAATTGTACATGTTATGTTAGGGTAATCTAATGTTAAGTAAGCATAAAAAATGTTATGTAACGGTAAACTAAAGATAATTAAGGGTAAAAAAAGTTAAGAAAGTATAAACTAAAGTCATGTAAGGGTAAAATAAAGTAAAATAAGGTTAAAATAAAGTTATTCAAGGTTAAAATAAAGTTATGTAAGTGTAAACTGAATTTAATTAGGGGTAAAATAAATTAATGTTAGTGTAAAATAAAGTCATTTAAGGGTATACAAAAACTTATGAAATTTATTTAAGTGTAAACTAAAGTTATCTAAAGGTATAGTAAATTTATGTGTAAAATAAAGTTATATAAGTGTAGAAAAGATAAGTTAGAGTAAATAAAATTAATTTAAGGATAAAATAAAGATAGGTAATGGTAATCTATAATTATGTATAGGTAAAATATGTTATGTAAGTGTATGAAAGTTAATGAAGGGTAAAATAAAGTTAATAAAGGGTAATAAAAAGTTAGGTATTCTTAAAAAACGTTATATAAGGGTAAATAGAAACATTTACTAGTTAATTAAGGGTAAATTAAAAGTTAATTAATGGTTAAAAAATTAAAATAAGGGTACAATAAATTTATGTTAGGGTAAAAAAATGGTTAAATAAGTGTAAAATGATGTTGAATTAGGGTAAGCTAAAGTTATGTAAGGGTAAAAATGTTATGGGTAAATTAAAGTGATATAAGGGAGAACTGAAGACATTTAAGGGTAAACTACAGTTAAATAAACATGATAAAAGTTATTTAATGATAAAATAATTTTAAGTAAGGGTAAAATAAAGTTATATAAGGGTAAAAAAAATTGTGTATGAGTAAAAAACAACCTATATAGGTTATGTAAGGGTTAAATAAAGTTAATTAAGTGTAAAAAAGAGAATTAAGGGTAAAATAAAGTTAATTATGGGTAAAAACGTTATGTAATGGTCAAATAATGTTATGTAAAGGTAAAATAATGTTATGTAAGGGTAAACTAAAATAATTTTACATAATATTAACATATAAAAAATTATATATTTAAACAATATTAACATGAAAACTCTAGTATTTTGTATCATGTACATAGTGACAAATAATATTAACATATAAACATATAAATATATTCATTTTTTAGGAACAAAAATACTTTTAAACTATAATATTCAACTAATCCTATCATAATATAATTAAACTAAATATAAATAAACTTCACTTTCTATACCTGCCTAATCCAAATCAAACATACTAAAAAATTGAACCAAATAGGAAAAATCATAACCTAATTAGCTTGAACCAAAAAGATATAAATAATATTAAATAAAAACAAAATAAATACAATTAAGCCTTAAATGAACTAAATTGAAAAAATATATAAAAAAAATCTAAATAATTTGATTTATTTAATGGAACTTCAACTAAAACATGAATTGAATGAAACATAAATGAATAAAATTAATCTAAACAATAAAACAATAAAAAGGTCAAAATTAAGTTGAACATAACTTTCTTAATCTAAAATATACAATATTTACCTATAATAATATGAATTTATAATTTTTATTCATAACTAAACTAAAAATAGAAGAATTGAATCAATAACTGTCAAATTATCCAAAATAATCTTCCTCAAACCGACTTCATCGAAACATAGTAGAATAAATAAAAAATGAATTTGACCTAATATAACAATAGAAAAAACAATCTGAATATATCTCAACCAAAGAAAATCCAAATTTATCCATTTCGGTTTTATTGATTATAATTTCACATATTTTGGTATACTACACTACATTTATATGAAATTTTATTCAATTTTTTTGGTTATTTTCAATTAAATATTTTTTATAATGAGTTAATTTCATTAAAAAATATATTATTATTGAATAATGGTTTTCTAAATTGAATATCATTGTAGAGGGAGATATTGAACATTTAAGGATCTGAACCTTAAGAAAAATGGTTTTCATTAAAGAGGAAAAATAAATATTTACGTGGTTTAAATGAATAGATAAAATAATAGATTTTAAATTTCACTTTTTTGATTTTAAAATTAATAATAGTTTTTGTAATTGAATAATCTATTTATATTTTCAACTATATTCTTTGGAGGTCCTTAATGAGTATTAAGGTAAAAAATTTGGGCCAAAGGATCATTTTCACCAGATATAAGGAGATGAGAACCATGCTAGAGTGTGATGTTGAATGGGGAAGAGTATTATACCCACTAAATATTAGAACACTTTAGGTGACTCTAATAGTTATTGTAGAACCGAGTATGAAATGTATTTTACAAAGGTAGAGAATTACAAAAATAAATCCATGAACAATCATGAATCCAGTAAAAAAGAAAAATATATATTTATGAAAATTATGACAACATTATGTAAATAAATTACACTACATACCACCATGATTTTTGATACAATATTTTCAACAATCAGTTAGCTATATGATGCATTGATGATGGAGATAATTTTATCAATGGTGGTTAGGATTATGAATTTCCTTATGATGGTGGTGGTGATGGTGATGGAGATGGTGATTCTGATGGTGATGATAGTGATGATGATGATGTTGATGAGGATGGTCATGTTGATGATTATAGTGATTTTGATGATAAAATTGATGAGTACATTGTTCATGATGATGATGATAATGGTGGTCATGATAGATAGATAGATCATTTATATTTCTAAATGATATTTATGACATATAATGTTAGACGACTGAATGTGATTTAATATATGTGTTATGATTTGGTTTTGCAGTTATCAACTGATAAAATGTGAAATATACAAAATATTTTTATTTTAAAAGTGTATTGTGACTGATTTGATGCATTAATTTATTTTTTTACTTTTTATGTTGGATTCCAATTATTTGGGGTGTGGGTGGTGGTGTTTGGGGTGTGTTCTATTTCTAGATCAAGATATGAGGTGTTGTTGGATTCTTTAGAGGAAGTATATACCAACGGGTTAGAAAACCATTAGTTTAACAAGTATACCAATGTTTTAATAAAATTATTTGAGAAAAGGAAATCTAGGGGATCTATACCATTGGTTTAAAAGAAAATGTAGGAATAGAGATATACCAACATATTCTATACCCATTTTTTAGGAAATTGATGGTATAAAACAAACAAATGGTTTCCTAGCCTATACTAATAGTATAAAACTATTTGTATAGGTCTAATTTATTGTAGTGTATTTTCTTCCTTACACCAAATCCTAATAAATGAACAATAATATCTCAGTATTTTAGTGGCCATTATAACTATCAATATAACCATTGAATTATTTGATCCTTGTAGATTTCTAATTTTAAAATAACATCTTATATTGAGCCTCTAGAAAAGGGTCATTTCAAATAAATATTATTTTTCATGGAAAGAGACATCAAATTCTTTGTACGATATATCATACTCTAAATATCATGGTAATATACATTTAATTTCACTTTTTATTATAATAATAAATAAAATTATTCATCCATAACTTCTTATTTGAACATATAGAATGTTCAAACTATATAGATAATATTGTAACAATAGGTTTTTATTGGTAATTCATGTTTTATTATAAAGGTTCTATAAGGTTGGAACTAATTATAAGTTGAAAGAATGATTTAAGAGATTATTTAAACTTGAAATAACATTTAATATTAAACGATAGTCAAACCACACCATGGTCAAGGTAATTTTAGTAATCATGGTTTTGTAAGAGATCATACTTGATGAAAAATGGGAGTTCTGCATAAAGTTTATTTATGAAACAACAATACACAATGGTTTACTATAAAAAAATATATTATATTCTAACATGTTATTATATCTAATGTTTCACAGAAAGACATATTAAAACTCCATGTATGAAATGACTTGATAGTTAATTCATGCTGTGGTTTCAGACATAGTGAATGATGATTGCTGAGGAACCACAGTTAAAACACGATGTTTGAAAAGTTCATACCATTTATAGAAATAATTTTAAAAATAAAATTTTAAATTATATTTGACTATCACTATAATAAAAGATACACTAAATAGTTTGGGAAAATAAATATATATTGAACCAATGAAATAAACTATGGTTAGTGAAAAATGGTTATGGTTAGGTGTATTTATATAAAATTCAAAATAAAGAAAACAAATAAAATAAAGTTATTTTAGGGAAAGGTTTGTGAAGTAAAAGTTTAATTAGTAAAAAAATACATTATGGATCACATTAAAGTTTTGTTTTAAGTGATTATAGTATAATATCAATATTATTATCATATTATATTTTAGAAAATTTTTAGATATTCGTGGGAGATCTAAATATAAAATATATAGGAATTTTTAATACCCTTTAAGGGGTATGAAATATCGATGATGATTGTTGAACAGATAATACTTAGAAGGGATCCTTATCATTAATAATAATTTTTAATAAAATAAATTTCTATATTAATATAATAATTATATTTAAACTTATGTGATTGAAATTTAAAACTTATAAATTTTAAAAATCAATTATTTTTACATTATTCTAAATTTAAAAATATGACAATGTATATAATGAAAAAGATAATTTTAATGATGAAATGAATCTAATGTGAGACATCATATCATATATAGTGCATTGGATTCACTGATATTTTCATCGTATGTCCTATTTTTCAATCATATTATAATCCTTTCCTCAAAATGGTGAATGAAGATAAAATAAGAGGGAGAGTTCCTTGGTCTTGGTAGTGAATGAAACTAGAAAACTCTATAATCAATACTGCGTGTTTGTTATTTTTTCAGTACACTAATATAAAATTTCACATATTCTCCTTTGAAATAGACTATTGGGTTAATAAAGTAAAAAACCTTGTGTTCATTCTTTATCATTTTTATTACAGTATTTATTTTCTATCTTTGTTTTTTTAGCATATTCATCATTACTTCTTACAAAAGAAAAAAAATCCAATTAAAATAGTCTGATGATAAGAAAATTCACTCTAATTCACCACTCTCTCATGATATTTAGGACCTCAGTTATAACAAGTGGTATTAGAGATAAAAGATTCATACTAGGATAAATTATAAATTGGAAATAAAAATCCAAAACTATCTTGGCAAGGATAATATTAGGAATATGGACCAAGTAAAAAATCTTTATGTTATGATTTATCAAATATATAAACATTGTATGAGGTCACATATATGATATATTTTCTGGTATATTTATTCTATAATTATACATGAAATATAAATATGTGGAATGATAGAGTTGTCTTTAACTAAAATATATAATAAGTTTTTATATATGAATGAGAAGTATAAAAAATACTATCTTGACATCTCCTCAATAATATACACATAAAGGTAAAGTTTTTTATTTAATTAATTTATATATTAGAAAATTGATCTAACATCTACTAAGGTGATATAAAAGTTAATATTAATGAGTTTCAAGACTTACAATATCAATTTAAATACATGAAAATGTATCCTAATGAATGTGCTGAAAACAATCAGTATGATTATTTAAGTGTTTGTATATGTGTGAGGTATTTACCCAAAGATAGTGGTTGTTGAGACTACAAAAAAGATATTTATATGAATTCCACAATTATAAATAAAAAGGTTTCAGAAATTAAAGACTCTGATCTTAGTCATGTCACTCATGATGACTTGAAAAGTATCATGGTAGCATAAACGGTGAGTGTTAAGTTAAAAGAAATGAATTTAGAACCATCCAAATAGATGAATTCATAGAAATGTAAAATTTGTATTTAAAACATGAAGTTTATTATAAAGGAATTAGTAATGCTAAAATATCAATTTATTCAAGAAAAGAAGGAGAAATATATCATGGGGGACTATAGAAGTGGAGACCGAGGGCATCATTGATTATCACTTCCACTCCTCTAGGAGGAAGGGATCTAAGATTACAAAATTCCATGGGGGTCCTGGGTAGCTTGGGAGGACAAAAAAACAGTTGTACGATTACCTTCATGCCTCAAATAGTGGATCTCAGAATCGCTGGAGTGGAGAGCCTTGAATTTGTGGATCAAGTATGTGATAAGCCATAGTGAATGCAAGACACCATTGATAGAGCCCCATATGATTTTGGAGTCAGTTTCCACCATGGTTATATTTATCTTCTTCAAAATAAAATGATCAAGTCCATTGATCATGACCATATCCTCCTCTATAAAAGAGTCACCATTTCCAAAAAAATCACAGAAGGAAAAACACACCAAACTAGTCAAGATAGGGACCAGGCCACCCCATGCATGGTCCACTAGTTACATTCCCCATCGGTTTTGAAAATGATAGAATTAAAGTCTAATTGAAATTGAATATTTTATATGTGAAATATTTCTCACATTATATCAATGAGTTTAAGATGACATAATGGAGAAGTTAGTGAGTCTTATTTCTCATAGTGAATTAAAATAAATTTCCCCCTGGAAGTTTCTATAAATATTTATTTGATAAGAAATTATAATGATTAAAAATTTAAAGGGTAATCTATATGATAAAGAGAAAAATGATAATTAATCTTCCCTTGAAGAAGATGAGACTGAATTCAAATATAATTAGAATTATTTGTTGATTTTAATGACTAATTAAGTATAAAATTAATTTAAAGATAAAGGTTAATAAAATGGTGTTATTGGTTTAAAATATGAGTATTGATATACTCTTATGGCCATAAAAATTCAAATAAGAAAAGATTAATTTTTTTCTATTCTAGAAGAATGAAATAATTATATTAATTAGAGGGAGACTAGAATTTAAATAATTTAATAAGTATTTGAAGAAAATTTTACTACTCAAGAAACTGAAAAAGTTAGTATGGTTGATTTCAAGTTTAATATTGGATAGAAATATAATGTAATCAATGATCATATTGAATTTATTAAAGAATGAGGAATTATAATTAAATAACTTAGAGAAGAAGTAGTTATAACAATGAAGAAGTTTAATGATGGATTAAAATATGTAAATTTTGAAAAGAAGCTATAGTTTTAAGACTAAAAAGGGGTATTAACTTAAGATAAATGGAAATAATCTAAATAAAAATTGAGTAATTCTTTAGTTATAAAATACCCTTTTCCATGAGATAAATTAGACTTTTATATGAAGAATAGTATTCTAAGGAGCTATCTATAAAGGTTAACTAACTAGGAAAAATGGATAAAGGGAAGAAAAGTATTGAATAAAATTCTCAAAATAAATCATTTACAGTTTCTTAAATATATAATAATTTTTTGGTTGTAATTGTAAAGACATTCAAGAAGACTTTTTTCCATTCATGGATTTTTAGTTTTGTATATACTTGGGTCATATGATTAAATATTGAAATTAAGTAAGGATTTTTTTATAAGGTGAAGTATTTGGAAGAAAATAATAAAGAACATAAAATATCATACATAATAAAAAGAGATATTTATTAAATGGGGATAATTTTTATTGCTATAATAAAGGCCACTTGTAATTTGATTGTAGGATGAGGAGAGATGAAACTTGATCTAGAATTGATCTGATAAAATCTTATAGATATACCATAAATTTTATTCCATTCAACAAAAAATTCATTATATTTAATAAAGAAGAATATATTATTGATCATGTATTAAACGAATATGTGAGTTAATTTTTTTATAAAATATAATTTCATTGAGTAAAAAGGAGATAAAAACGAAATAATTTTTTTTAAATATAAATTGATGGATATAAAAAAATATCACATGGATGATTAATCATGAATGATCATATCACTTGATAGGTAATGAAACTTTAATGAAAAATTTTAAGAATAATATCATCTTTATCATCACCAATTTTTATCAAAAATTATAAGGGATACATTTTCTTATGGTACATTAAATAAATATACCTCAAAATCATTTGCATGAGAAAAATGATTTTAATGAGGGAGGAATTTGAAACTCTCAAATAATTTATAACCACAAAGTTATCTTCCTAGATAAGTAAGAACATCAAAAAATATTTTTCATTTTCTCCATATATGATTTAATGTGGGATTTTAAGTGAAAGTGATTCTGAATTTTTGAAAGAGAATATAATATTCTATAGTGGAGATATTTGATTATTAAGGATTTCTACAATTAATCCATGTGAATATTGTTGAATTCAAAGAGAAAGTTCCTGATAACATAGAGATATATACTAAAAACTACCACCATATCATCATAAAGAAACAATGAGACTGTATAGAAAGAATAATCAAAGAAAACCATGGTATACCACATCTAGTTCCATAGTATACCCATGCAACATGACTCCATTAATGAAATCCACATATTTGCTAAGATTTAAACCATGAGAAGGATGATTCCAAAAAACCCATTTTTCATTTAGGGATTCTCTATTAGGGAGAAAAATGTTCAATGAATTACAAAAAAAGTTTATCTAATAATGAGTTTGTAGAATCATCATTCAGTATGGTCATAACATCCATGCATTACTTTATAACATGCATAACCAAACATGAAGGTGAATATAGTTCAAAACCAAACAAAGACTCATAAAATAATTTCTATATATTTTATAATATAGATATAAATATGATGAGATTATGATTTACCTTATAAGAATATACTTTGACTCTATGGAACCGAGAAAACAATATACATTTGAATGAGTCTATGTTTGTCTAAATATCATGTTGGGACCACTTTGTGTGTGGAGATTGTATTTGTTGTCTATAGTTTTCAATACTGTTCAAAATGAATAAGGAGATAAAGAAGGACTCCAATGTTAATGGAGATCGGATGAAGTGAGGATGCTTGGATAATTATTACGAAATCATAGCATTGGATGTCATACTTGAGTAATTCTCTAAGAATATAAATTAAGTAAGTTCAAAGAACTTGTTTCAAAGGTGAAACATTGTTTATAGAAATGAAGAATGGAGAAGTATCATCCATTTGAGGATGATTGTAGCATAATGGTAAAGTATCATCTATCTAAGGATGGTTGAAGAAGAATTGTGGATTTGAAGTGAGG
This sequence comes from Viscum album, assembly GCA_963277665.1. Taxonomy (NCBI): domain Eukaryota; kingdom Viridiplantae; phylum Streptophyta; class Magnoliopsida; order Santalales; family Viscaceae; genus Viscum; species Viscum album. The sequence continues at coordinate 846,713,397 of OY728152.1, forward strand.
ATGAAAGAAGTACTTTGGAATTCGTATTCCAAAAATAATGGAGAAACCAGACGATGCTTTACAGATTTGTATTTCACAAATATCATAAGTTTGGGGAACTTGTGATGAAAGCCTTATGATGGAAATGGATAGAAAAAGAAGTGTTTTTGGAAAAGTCATATCACAAATATCATCATATCAAAAATATGTCAAAGGAAAGAAGTAGACGCGCAAGTATGCAGTAGGCGCGCAAGTATGCAGTAGGCACGCAAGTATGTAGTAGGCGCACAAGTGTGTAGAGGCATGCAAGTCATATTTCAAAATAGAATTATTTCAGCAATATGGCAAAGGAAATAAAGTGGCGTGAAAGTCAAGAATGACACACAAGTATTTGGCGTGCAAGTATTTGGTGCACAAGTATTTGTGCGCAAGTATTTGTGTGCAAGTCATATTCCAACATCATCAAATCCAAAAATGACAAAGGAATGAAGAGGGCGTGCAAGTCGTGGTGCGCAAGTGGTGGCGTGCAAGTGGTGGCACACAAGTGGTTGCGCGCAAGTGTTGACGAGCAAGTGAAAGTGGCGCCCAAGTCCTATTTCAAAGATCATCCAATCAAAATATCATAAAGGAAATAAAGTGGTGCATGAGTTTGAAAGTGTCACGCAAGTCAAGAGTGTCGCGCAAGTCTTGGTGCGCAAGTGTATGGGCACGCAAGTCACCAAATTGCCTATAAATAGACGACTCTCCTCCTCATTTGATAAGGGATCAACACTTAAGAGAAAAATTTGAGCTCTGAATGCTCAAGTTTAGAAAGCGGCGCGCAAGCTGAAGTGGCGCGCAAGCTGAGTGTTATTTATATAGCGCGCAAGTTTTTCCGTGCAAGTCTGTCGCGCAAGTGTTTCCGCGCAAGTATGTTGTGGAAGTCTTTTGGGAAATTCTTGCCGCACGAGTAGTGGCGCACAAGTAGCAGCGTGCAAGAAGAGGCGCACAGGTTATAGGCATGCAAGTATAGGGCACACAAGTGGAAGTGGGTGCGCAAGCTGTTTTGTTCCAGGAGTTCCTGCCATCTTCTGTAGAGGAAATAAGAACAAGGAAAAGAGTCCAAATACATTCTATATGCATGATCACATGCATTTATGAACAAGAGGAGAACTCACACTGATGTTGCCAAGTAAGCTGGTCTTCATTTCCTAATTAATCACATTAGTATATGTGATTCTTTCCAAGAAAGAAGGAGTCCTAGTGCATTCGGTTATTTCACTAAAGAAGAAGAAGAAGTCATAGTGCAGCTGGTTTTGCACTAGCAAAGAAGAAAAGAAGAAGACACAAAGAATTTATTGCCTACTGCTTTGAAAGTAATCAAGTGAAGAGAACTGAATAAGATCAAGAGCAGAACCTAACACTTGAAGAAAAAAGCAGACTATCTCCATAGGCAGTATAAAGAACCAGCTAGGCGCTGCAAGTTGGGCTAGGTCATCACCAGTCCAGGGAAGAGGATTGTTTCCCACCCCCCTCTAATGTGTAGGGACTCAAACGAGCTAGAGGATTTATTTCCTAGACACTCCATTATAAAAGCATATCACAATATAATGGAGAATCCATGCAGTGGTCATACCCATGCATGGAAAGGACGTAGCTACTATTATTGAGTGGTGAACCTTGTAAAAATATCGTGTGCATATTTTTACTGCTTTCTATTATTTCATGCGACAGGAAAAAGAGAATAAGAGAATCAAGATCCTAACAGGTCACAAGGTACACAGATAAAAGTTGGAATTTGTTTAAAAAGTCCCCAACACTGATTCACCCCCTCTCAGTGTTAGACATATCCCAAACTGGTCCTATCAATTGGAATCAGAGGGAGGTTAACCTCTGTTGGATTCTCTAAAGTGAAGTTAATCTCTTTTGAAAACTTTAGTTCCGTTCCTGAGTCAACAATGAAGAATAGTGTTGGTGAAGATTTAGTTATATCTACCAAGACCACGATGAACAGGAAAAAGAAAGAGAAGAGAAAGTTGAAGAATAATTCCCTCTTATCTAAAGAAGAGGAAGCATCTAGTTCTCCATACCTGAATGACATTGAGGACACACCAGATTTGGAAAGTAATGAGAAGGTGGATCAAGTACCCACCAAGAAGATGGACAATCTTCCTACCTCAACTGATCAAGAGGTGTGTGTTAGTACATTTGGAAATTACCCTCATGATGAAAATTCTAGCACAAGTGGTAATGAAAAATCTACAACATATTAAGAAATATCAGTTGATAGATTAAGAATGATTCTGTAGGGTATTCTTGAAGAGTGTGCATCCCTGGTTTGCGGGGTATTTCAATGAATGCAAGAAAATACCACTCAGCTGGAAGAAGAAAATGATGATTTGGAGAAAGTAATACAAGCAAAAATTGTCGAATTTTCAAAGCTCTCTAGACAGGTTGGAGCCTTTAAAGCAAGAAAGAGGGGTTTTGAAGAAAGTTCTTCAAAGTGTCTCAAAGATGTTGAAGAAAAGGAGGGAGTCAAAAAGAATCTAGAAGAGAAGATCCATGCAGTAGAAGATGAGCTGAAAAGGGGCAGTGAAGTCAAGAAGTTATATTTAGAAGATAACTATAAGAAGATCAATGAACTTGACTTTTTGTTACAACACAAACTAAAGATGCATGAAGATGAAGTTGAAAGATTAAATAATGCTTGTGAAGATAATATGACTATGATTGAAAACCAGGAAGTTGTCCTCAATATGAGATGTCTAGAATTGGAAGCTGAACTAACCACTATTGAGAAGACACATATTGAGTCTCCACAAACGAAGGAAATAGTTGCTGCCAGTACTCAATGCTCACTGGGGGATTCTTCTGTCAAAAGACTTCCTAACATGTGATAATAAAATCATGGCTTCACTCATTGATCTATCACAAGTAGCTGAGAAAGTAAAGGTTTCATCCATACCAACTTGTATTAATGTTTCTAAAATTGATCCTACAAAAAGTGCAGGTAGGAAGAAAAATTCTAAACATGCTTGGATGAAGAAAAGTGAGATGAAAACTATCACCATGGATACGGTGGATAGGGTAAATAGTGTGGAAGATAGATCCCCATCAAAATCACAACATAGAAAGAAGAAGAATGATCAGAAAACTTATCAAGAATATGACAAGATGTTAAGGCTTGTTGGTCAATGCTGGTGCTGCAACAGGTTTGGGTACTGTGCACTGGATTGTTGGACAATCCCTGAAATGTAAAAGCATAGAGAAAGCGCATATCAAGGGGGAGAAATCCAGAGAAGAAGAAGCTACATCCACAGATCCAGAAACATATGTATACTGCAAATAGATTTGGAATGCTTGAAAACATCTGTAATGTATGCAATGGCAGTGGTCACAAGAATGGTGGATGCCTATCTCAGAATGTATTTAAAGCTAATAAGAACAGAAGACCACAAAAGCTGGAGAAGAATGAAGAATATATCTTGGGAAGTATTCATAAGTATGTTTCAAAAGAAAATGATCCCAAGAAGAATACAATGAGGAAAAATGAGAAGTCCTTGTATTCCATGTCCAAGAAGATGAAGGGTGGTGCATCCAAAAGAACTACTATGAAGGAATACACTCAGAATAATCCATGTATAAGATCCAATCATGATGCCTCAGTCCCTAAGGATATTTTTGTGATTTTTCCAGAAGATTTGGAAGGAATAAGAAAGATGGAATATGCACAAGCTAAGGCTAGTGCTAAGACCAAAAAGAAGATTCTACATAAATAAAAAGAAGTTCTGTGTGTGAGGTGCAACAAGGCTGGTCACAATGTCAGAAATTGCTTTTAACTTATTCCATCCCAACAAGAATTCATGAAGAGGATGAATTTTGCACCGAGATATTCTAGTTCTTGGAATTCTCTTGAAGAAAGAAGATTCACACACAAAGAGATAGAAGATGTATTGAGATCCACACAACTACATTCAAAATTATAGATCAAATGTGAAAGTGTGAGGAGTGGAGAAAATGGAGCATCCTGGTTGAGAAAATCATCTCATCCCTCCTGCTCACATTGAAGATGCATAGAGGATCCACCCTATTCCCTTAAATCTTTGTGTATTGTATTTTTTCTATAAATACAAGGAATTGAAGGTGATGCAAGATCTCAGGGGGAGAACCTGAGATTCAGTGATGACAAGTGTCCTCTATAGAGGGATACAAATAAAGAAGTTTCCAGAGTCATTATCTCAATAAGTATCAATTTCAGTTGGTACTAAATTCAACTACTCAGAAGATTGTCTGAAGATCATGTCATTGGAAATGGTTTTTTATTTCTAAATCTTTCATCCTAGTTTACTCAAAATAAAGATCATTCTACAAAGGGGGAGTAACAAAGATAATCAATGACATAAGAAGATTGAATGTGATCCAAGGCCACTTATCCTTCCAATTGCACATGAATGTTTTTGATCTATTTGTTGAAGTGAGTGCAGGAATTTCAGGTTGATTATTTCTTTCACACTCAATATTTTCGGCCTAGAATGAATGTGAAAAACCCATGAAGACAATTGTATGAGTTCTCATCTCATGAGGTGTCATATTATGTGGGTAATGGATAACTTTGTTGTCTAAATCAAATCCTCTTGTTTTCTATGTCGAGCATTTCTCATGTAGACTTAGAGTGAAATGATTGATGGCACATTTCTTAAGTATAGAATGATACCCTCTCTACCATGAACATTGTATTTCTTGTCAATAAGGGGGAGAGAAATGAAATGAATGTCTAGGGGAGAGACATAAGTAAAAGGGAGAGATAAGATTCTCATGTTGACACTGACACATTCATTTAAGAAGACTTTGTGGTATTGACAACAAAATACAAAGGGGGAGATTGTTGGGACCACTTTGTGTGTGGAGATTGTATTTATTGTCAACAGTTGTCAATATTGGTCAAAATTAAGGAGACAAAGAAGGACTCCAAAGTTAATTTAGATCGGCTGAAGTGAGGATGCTTGGAGAATTATTATGAAATCATAGCATTGGATGTCATACTTGTGTAATTCTCTAAGAAGATAAATTTAGTAAGTTCAAAGAACTTGTGTCAAAGGTGACACATTGTTTACATCAATGAAGAATGGATATGTGTCATCCATTTGAGGATTATTGGAGCATAATGGTGAAGTATCGTCTATCTACGGATGGTTGAAGAAGAATTGAGGATTTGATGTGAGGATGAAAGAATTACTTTGGAATTCATATTCCAAAAATAATGGAGAAACCATAGGATGCTTTGCTGATCTCTATTTCACAAATATCATAATTTTGGAGAACTTGTGATGCAAGACTTATGAAGGAAAGGGAGAGAAAAAGAAGTGTTTTTGGAAAATTCATATCACAAATATCATCAGATCAAAAATATGGAAAATGAAAGAAGTAGGAGCACAAGTATGCAGTAGGCACGCAAGTATGCAGAAGGCGCGCAAGTATGCAGTAGGCGCGCAAGTATGCAGTAGGATCACATGTGTGTAGAGGCATGCAAGTCATATTTTTAAATATCATTATTTAAGAAATATGGCAAAGGAATGAAAGTGGCGCACAAGTCAAGAATGACACGCAAGTATTTGGTGTGCAAGTATTTTGTACGCAAGTATTGGCGCGCAAGTATTGGTGCGCAAGTCATATTCCAACATCATCATATCCAAAAATGACAAAGGAAAGAAGAAGGGGCACAAGTCGTGGCGCGCAAGTGGTGGCGCGCAAGTGGTGGCACACAAGTGGTTGCGCGCAAGTACTGATGCGCAAGTGTATGTGTCGCCAAAGTCCTATTTCAAAGATCATCCATTCAAAATATGAAAAAGGAAATAAAGCGGTGCGCGAGTTTGAAAGTGTCACGCAAGTCAATAGTGTCGCGCAAGTATTAGCGCGCAAGTCTTGGCGCGCAAGTCTTGGCGCGCAAGTGTATGGGCGCGCAAGTCACCAAATTGCCTATAAATAGACGACTCGCCTCCTCATTTGTTAAGGGCTCAACACTTAAGAGAAAAATTTGATCACTGAACGCGCAAGTGTAGAAAGCGGCGCTCATGTTGAAGTGGCGCGCAAGCTGAGTGTTATTTATACAGCGCACAAGTTTTTCCCCGCAAGTCTGCCGCGCAAGTGTTGCCGCACAAGTCTATCGCGCAAGTCCTTTGGGAAAGTCTTGCCACACAATTAGTGGCGTGAAAGTAGCAGCATGCAAGAAGAGGCACGCAATTTATAGGTGCGCAAGTATAGGGCGCACAAGTGGAAGTGGGAACGCAAGCTGTTTTGTTCCCAGAGTTCCTGCCATCTTCTGGAGAGGAAATAAGAACAAGGAAAAGAGTTCATCTACATTCCATATGCATGATCACATGAATTTATGAAAAAGATGAGAACTCACTCTGATGATGCCAAGTAAGATGGTCTTCGCTTCCTAATTAATCACATTGGTATATGTGATTCTTTCTAAGAAAGAAAGAGTCCAAGTGAATTATGTTATTGCACTAAAGAAGAATAAGAAGTCCTAGTGCAGCAGGTTTTGCACTAGTGAAGAAGAAAAGAAGAATACACAAAGAATTTCTTGCCTACTACTTTGCAAGTAATCAAGTAAATAGCACTGAAGAAGATCAAGAGAAGAACCTACCTTTTGAAGAAGGAAGAAGAATGTCTCCATAGGCAGTATAAAGAACCAGCTAGACGCTGCACGTTGGGCTAGGTCATCACCAGTCCAGGGAAGAAGATTGTTTCCCACCCCCCTCTAAAGTGTAGGGACTCACACGGGCTGGAGGATTTCTTTCTTAGCCACTCCATTGTAAAAGAATATCACATAATAATGGAGAATCCATGCAGTGATCATACCCATGCATGGTAAGGACGTAGCTACTCTTATTGAGTGGTGAACCTTGTAAAAATATCGTGTGCATATTTTTACTGCTTTCTATTATTGCATGCGACATGGAAAAGAGAATAAGAGAATCAAGATCCTAACCGGTCACGAGGTGTAGGGATAAAAGTTGGAATTGGTTTAAAAAGTCCCCAACACTGATTCACCCCCCTTTCAGTATTAGACATATCCCAAACTGGTCCTATCATATCTAGGATTCAATCAAATTAAATCCATATGAATGATTAAATTTAACACTCAATAAATATTCTGAAGTTGGGTTCAGAGTTTAAGAACAAAAATAACCTATATTTTGCGTCCTAATAAAATATATGATTTTAAATTTCTTGACCATAATGGATTACATACTTAAAGGTTCAAAAAAAGGAAGTTTAGTTTCTTTAGAATAAATCTACTCCAAAATAGGTATCCCTATTGAAATGGGGTTCCAGGATCACAAAGTATTTTTTGATAAGCTAAAGAAGAGAACATACAATCTAAATAACTTATGAAGACCAAGAGACCGGGAATAGTAAACATGATAATACGATTCAAAATTTATTTTTTTCGTTTTTAGGGACCACCACCATGAAATTATTCAAGTGGAATATTTTTTACTAGTTTAAATATAGAGTTGGAAACCTTGAGAATAAGAGAGTTAAACTTATCTTGTAATCCTTATAGAAAAGGTATTTTACCTCACCAATGATCTATCTAGAGTTGTTAAAAATGACCAGAATAGTATAAAAATTATATTTCTCAATGGATGGAACTCATAGGAAAGTATTTTTGATAATTAAGTTTGTTGGATGGCCATAATTATTGAAAAAAAATTAAGTTATAACGAATTATATTATACAACGTCCCAAGTGAGTTTCCTATAGACTTCCTTTAGGGTACTCACAAGGCTATAAATTTTGAGACTTCCCTCATCTAAAATATTTATTTATATTTAGATAACATAATGAAATAAATTCACTAAAATGGGATATTATAGGTTATACAAAAAGAGTTTCTCATTGTTAGAAATTATAAACTTAGGAAACTGTATAATAGATAATATATGGAATAAAATTGATTAAAGAACACTCTAGAAAAGGGTGTTATTCCCACCAAAAGAGAGAAAAATATTTTTATAATTATAAATGTGATTTGAAACATTCTCTACTTGTTGGTTAATGTGGGAAATGTATACATGAATAGGATAAATGGAAATACCCAAATAGGTAAATTCAAATTATTTCTTATGAAAACCAACCCTCAACTCAAGTATCTCAATACACCCAGAGGAAAAAAGAGAGATAAATATGGGATACTCTTCTCAATATTGTCATATTTTTCAGCCCAATTTCTACATATATTGAGAATTTATTTAAATGTTGAATCCTATGGGTGGTTACCATTTAAGAAGATAATAATTTCATCAATGAAGAGTATGTGAGAAAGTTAATAATGTTTAATACTACTATTGAAACTTCTCAAAGACCCTTTAATCATAAAAATTTTATGTTTTATTTGAAAGAATCATTGTAAAGTTTAAAAATACTAAGATGTAAAGTATCAAATTATCTAAGACCACTAGAAAATTTGAATAAGCTAATGTTCCAACCATTAAGATAACATAAAATCAGTTATCTTATAGGAATATGAAAAATATATCACATATATTCAAAGATAATACATGTAGATGAACTTTTATAATGAAAACCCACTCCATTATTTCATATGATTTTTTAATTTCAACATTAACCATAACATTAATTCTATGTAATTTTTTATCCTAGTTAGAGATCATCACCTGGGTCAGATCCACCACCCCTTAATACTTCCACCTAGTTCAAATATATAATTTTCATAAAATATAAGTCTTAAAAACAAGGGGTGATTTGGTTATTGAGAACCCAATACATGTTTTTAAAGATAAATTATAAATACTTATGGGGAAAAAGTGTTGAAGAAGAAATGATTTATTTATTTTAAGAATAAGAATTAATTTGGTGGAAAATATTAATATTAGAATATAACCACAATTTATTAAATCATGAAAAACCATGAAAAATCATGTTTAATTGTTCTTCACATAAAAATATAAAATGAACCTAGAAAACAATACAGTCAAAGAGAAATTTTGGTACCAATATGTTTTACAATGATAAAGATATCTACTTCAGAGGGAGTAACTTGAAGGATGTAATTTATTAATGATCAAATTAGATAAGGAATAAAAATGAAGAACACATATTGAATAGTCAGAGATTCTATGGTCCTATGAGTATTTGATAGTTCAACACCTATAGTGAGAATATATAAAAATGATTCATCTCTACCAATCCATGATTGTCGAAATTATTATAGAAGGATACATTTTACAATTAAATTTTCAATTTTTAAAATAATACCCCTCCTTAATTCATACTAAAAAATAAACCATATTTCGATCACCCTTCGTAAGCCATAGGTTCATGGACCACTATTGATTCCAAAACACTTCTTGGAGTAGAATATTTTCAATGATATTTTTTTATTAGGATAAAAAATGGTAGACCCATTAATTCCATTGGTGTTGAAGAAGTTTGTTGACTTCTTGGATATCCTTATTGAGATCTTTGATGGTGGGAATAAATATTTCCTTCTTATGAGCCTAGTAATTAAGAGTAATGTTAATCCTATAAATTTTTCATTATTAGACTACCCATAATGATCCCAATGTAGGTTCATTCTAGGAATAAGAAACAAGATAAAAGAAGTACTCATGGAGAGACCTTCAATATGAGAACGTAAATCATTATTGAATGTTTTATTGATTATACAAACATAATAATATGGGTGAATGATCATAATGTTACCATGGGAAGCATATGGATTTTAGTATATTGAAGTAATTATGCTCTCTCATGTTAATTATGACCCTATAAATCCTGATCCACACACTCTTTACATTTTTTGGTTGTTATTACAAGAAACTTTGTCACTTTATAACCCTAAATAAAATAAATAATTATTTTATTAACCATTTCAAGTCCTTTATTGTACTTTCAAACATGCTAAATTAGATTTCTGATTTTTGACTAGAATTCCTATAGTATAACAAGAACCCTAGGTCATATACTAATAAACCATTAGATTATATAAAAAAGAACCATCAAAATAAGAGATTGGATATTAGAAATATGGGGGGTTGATTTAAATAGAATAATTGAAACTAATTTAATGAAACCAAATATTCTATGAATAGAAATAATAATCAAACTTGGAAAATATCCCTTGATAATCAACTATCATATTTAGAAAATGATATGTTATAGATCATAGATTCATTTACATATAAAATTTTTAACCTTAGGTGATATTTGAGTTTCGAATTTGATACATCCAATGATTCAATTGTAAACACGACTTTATTTGAAAAAAAAAACCATTTGAAATTGATTAATTTATGTCTAATATCGTTACCCAAACTCATCAGGGAAACATGTAATGAAATTGATATATTTTATTTGTTTATATATAAAAGTAAAATTTACTCTTACTAAAAAATTCACTCTCATGAGTAATAGCCCGCCAATTTTATCATCTAATGCAACCCATTGGAACAGTCATAGGAAATAAAGGTGATAGGAAATACTAACCTTCTAAAATCATCAAACAATTCATTTTATACAAGAAATCATGAATATTTTTGTTCCTTTATTTTTGATGTGATCATAGAAGTAATGACCATAGAGTAAAAAAGGGAAAAAAATAAAGAACCATATAAAACTAACCTATATATTCCATTGAATTCCTAAATATTAAACAGATAGATCTTGGGACTACATTAATAAACACTTCTTAGATCAATCATAAAGGGATTTTATAATTATAAGGAGAAGAGGAAGAATAAAAAGGACACATAACACATCAATATGTTGTTGATGTCCTCCTGTGGATGTTTCCAGACTCCTCCTTTTCTTAATAATGTTTCTACAAATTTTAATGAAATTAGAGGCACCTATTTATAATAAAGAGGCATGATATAGTTTTCTTTCAAATTAAATCCTTCAAATTTGAATGAATTTTTGGTCCTTTAGACTGATTAATAAATAAATGTTATCAACCATTAATTTTTTAGATACATATTATGTATTCTCCCAAATAATTATAGGTGTATTTAAAATTTTTAGAGAATTTTATATCCAACTTACTAGGGTAAAATTTTATAGAATGATATAAAATTCAATTCCCTATAATTTTATACATCAATTAATAACCATATTGATATAATATTACTATTATATTTAATATAGATATCGTAAATCTATATATATTTCATTTTAAAGTATAATCATTCTATTTAGAGTTATATAGCCCTAGTTATGAACCATTTACTAAATGTTGATAAATTATAAGTGCTCGAATGATTTCCAATTTTAATGCTTTATTTGGGTCCTATATGGTTGAATTAAACACTTTATATTTTTGAATTAAATAAATAAAAATAACCATGGAGTATTAAAAAAATATTTTTTAATTTAGATTAGTGTAGAGAATATTATTTCAAAAATCCAAAAAACTGTTATTTTTCTATGGAAGTATAAAAAATAGTGGAATTAACTATTTTTTATGTATTTTTATATAATGAATTAAAAATGGGGGTTGAATGAAAAATTATAATATTATGTGATAATAGACAAAAGAAACATTATAAAATATATTTTTAAGGTTTAAATACAGGATAATTCACTTCCTGATCACACCCCCACACTTAAACATCTTCACTGAAGGGAAAAAATCATATATTCGAATCAAAATCCACACCTAAATCAAAAGCGGAAAAAATATCAAGAATATTTTTAAAACTGAAATCCACCATGTATCATTTATAAAATAAATTTTATATTATTTTTTTCATTTCTCACATTAATATTTTTCAAATTCATTCATTCACCCATATAAAATTCCACAACTAACCATATAAGAAATTTATATAACTCATTAATGAAGTGTAAATTATATGAAAATTTATGCTCAAATAAATTCATGAAATCCATATTATAGGTTTGATTACGTCCTAAACACTCCACATAATATTTAAATAATCATGTAGAAATCCTAACGGTTTTTAATGGTGTACATCAAGGATTGGGGTTGGCTAGTAAACATTTTATAAAATGAGGCTATAATAGAGAGGATTTTCACTTAGAATAAAATTCATGATAAATCATTCAAAACATGTTAGATTTTTTAATTTACACAAAAATTGATTCACCCAAAATAATTTCATTTTCCAAACTATTCCCACAAGTCATATAAAATTATGTGAAATGAAATATCATTGCTCTTATATTTTATTCAATTTTTTTAGAGAATGGGAAGACAAAGGAATTTAGTAAAATAAATCCATCTCATTCATTTATAATGTTCAATTAATGAATAAGATAAAGGATTCAATTCCCATTATATATATATATATATATTTAATTTCCCACTTATTATATATTTCTAAAGGGGAAATAATTGAATTTATAATTAAATTCATGACTTGTGGTCTTTCCATCAAATGAAAAAACTACACCCCACATTCTTAGATAATGTAACTCATACCAAGATAACATGAAGTATCCAAATTCCATCAGAATAATTTTTAATAATTATAATTCAATGTAAATAATGAGTGAGTGTATGTAGGGAAAATTTTATTTTTATGTGGATAACCTATAATTGATTTCATGGATAATAGGTTTTATTAATGAAAAAATAAGGGTCGGTATCAAAGTGGATAAAATAGGGTTTTGAAAAATAATTAACTCAATCATGCTATCACATTTCATAGATAAAAAAATCATTGATATAGGATAAAACCAATTTATAGAAGAAAAACACAAGATGAGTTCACTCGATAATAGAGGGTACTAGGAAGAAGATGTAATAATTGGATTAAAGTACCACTCTGGTTTGTAAAAAATATTATTGAATAGTTTCTAATGAGACACGACTGTCAAAAATACATTAAAATCCTAACAATGTTTTGAAAATCCAAAATCATGAAAATTATTCCATTTAATAACTTATTTGAATCTAATTTTTCAAAAAAAAATATTTTCTCTCAAAATTTAATTAATATTTTATTTTTTTGGATATTTCATTAAATCTAAAATTTTATCTAGAAATAAAAAATAGAGAAAAATAAAACAAAAATGGAAACAAAATAATTTTTTATAGAAAATTATAATCCTACCTTTCTGATTTTTCCCTCCCACACACTTAAAAATCACATAAACCTCATTGTTAAAATAATATATAAGGAAATAAATTTAATATCATGATAGGTAAAAACATCCTGGATATTGATCATCTATAATCATATTGAAGTTGGGGATTCATTTTGAGAAACCACCATATTTTTTTCCTTTATCTTTGTGTTATAGAAACAAAAAGGAATATCTTGAATCATTTATTCTATACATCATATAAATCTCTCATTTACATACTATCTGATTTGATATTGGTATAATAGAGGATGAAATGAATATATTAGACTCTACCTTGAATGATGATTACTCCTTTGTATCATGTTCCAACACGTATTGGAAACAATAAAATAAGAAATTGAAAAATTATACGACTCATAAGTCATAAGATATTTTTCAATGATACAACATGAAAAACACATAAAAATCTATATTAAAGAATAATTTAAAATGAAAATATGGTAGGAAATGTTTTTCTTAAAATATTGGGTATCTTGAACATCATTTATTAGCTCTGTGAGTCTCATAAATGATGGATATGTGTTTTATAGTGTCTAAAAAAAGATAATTTTCAAAAAAATGTGAATAAAAAATTACTTATTTTTTGGGTGTGAGTGGTCAGATTACCACTTTATCTTATATCACCATTAAATAGTTATGGTCATAAAAAAATTACTCCTACACTACAACATGGTTCCCTAAAGATATTTCATTTATCAAATTGAAAATTAATTTTTTTATTTCATTATAAGCTTCATTTTATTTTAGAAATTTTAGATTATTTAATTTCATTGGTTATATTATTTCCTAAAGAGAAATATTTGAATAATCCATGACAATGATATAAGATTCCTTAACAACGATGCTAAAAACTGACTGCACTATTGATCACATCCAATTGGATTGTTTTTTCTTGATTGGAATTTATGAAGTATAAAAATAATACTAGGTTATCTCCCAATAACGTCATAGATCCTGAAACAAAGAATAACAAACTTCAAAAATTAGAAATTAGCTTTTATAAAAATGGGGTGGGGGTGAATTAAATGAAATAATTGGAAAAATTTAATAAAATGGATTATTCTATGAAGGGAAATCGTAAAAACCCATGGTACATGTCCCTTTATTATCAACCATTATCACACTAAAATGATATAAAATAGATCCTAGATTCATTGAATTAAACTGTTGTGAAACAAATAATATATGTGAGTTCCCCATATTTGACCTTCTATGATTCAATTGGAACTTACATATAAAATTTCTTTCTTATAATCCTCCTTTAATTCATAAAGTTTATAAATCTTTTAATATAAGTGGAGGTACATATTTATAGGTAATAGGCAAGGAATATTTTTCACCCTAATTGTTTACTTAAAAATTGAATGAATTTTTTATCCCCTAGATGATATAATATTTAAAGATGATAAACTATTATGTTTTTTTATAAAATATTATATGTTATCTTATAAAATCTTATTTCCATTAGACATTTGTAGAAAGAATTATACCTAAATTACTGGGGTAAACTAATATTTCATGATAGAATACTTAGTTTTTTATACGTTTAGGCATGAATCAATAGTCTTAATGACTGGATATTTCCCTGATAATTTATGAAAATATGTTTCATCAATTTATATTTTATTTTAAACTGAAACTAATCCATTTTGAGTATTGTATCCAGAGATATGGTCCATTTAATTATGGTTGGAAATTTTTCCTCAAAATATTTTCTAATTTTCATGTTCAATTTAGTCCCCAAACGGTTGGATTATTCCCTTTATATAGTTGAATAAAATGAAACCCAATAACAATGGAATCCTAAAAAAGAATTTTTAAATTTTAAGTAGTGAATGTAATGTAATTATAGTAATAAAAATCTACTATTTTTGTTGGGACATATTAAAAATAGTTATATTTACACCTTTAATGTATTTTTATATAATGAATTAAAAATATAGGCTAAATGAAAAATGATCATATGATAAGATTATAGAGACAAAAAAATTATAAAATATACGTTCAAGGTTGAAAATATAGCATAATTCACTACCTATTCAGTCATCCATAGATTTGACGAAGAATATGTTGCCTTTGAGATTCACTATAGGTACCGCATTGGTGTAAAAGTCCCTTCCAACTATCTATGCCAATGAAACTATGTATAAATTGGAAAATAATGAAATAGTTTTTAATTACCAAAAACATATAATTTTAAATAAATCATAAAAATAAAAATGGAAAAGTAAATAGATTTCACCTTTAAAAAATTGTTACGTATGAAAATTTACAAGGTCCCCATCCATTTTATTTTTCTAAAGAATATATATACGATTTTTGATAAAATAAAAATGAATATAAATTTAAATACAATTTTTCCTAGAAAACGTTTGATACTATTATAGTATGTACTTGGTCTCAATAAGGGACACAATAAAGATATGTGATTATTTTGATTCATTATGAATGAAATCAAATTTGATGAGGGAAATAACATTGGTGAAATTATAATTAATAAAATATATGAGGAGGATATAGGGTTGTTAAATGTGATAGTATCTTTGATGACTTTAGGATTTAGATACAAGGTCCATCATTCCATAGTGATTTTTAAAGATATAGAAACTAATATAAAGATCTTATTATCTAGAAAAGTTGGTGAGGGTTGGATATGAAACATACCTTTTTAATTGATTATTGGGTATAATGACGATAAAATTTTTTCACCATTTCATGGATTAGTTTAAAAATAATTTAATAAATTTATAAGATAAAATAAATATATTACAAGGAATGATAAAACATTTGTTATCCCGTATGATAGAATTTGAATCCTTTAAAGTGGTTATGAATTTCTAGGTAGAAGGAATAATATCATATAAGGGTAGGGAGGGAGATGAATAGTGATGTTTTTGGTTGAAAACATGATAAAGGGAAGGAGTATGAATTGAAGATAAAAAATACCTACTTTTAGAGTTTTACACATTAACATCATGTTGAGAAGTCAACTTAGTTCGAGAGTTAAAAAGGATAGTAATTAAGATTTAGGGCCACCTAAGATGAGGACCTACTAGACATTGATTTATGCTTATTTTGATAGTGAAAACATTGTAACTTCCCAAGTCATTACAATATTTTCCTTTTAGAATTGATTTAATTTTTTTGCTATCTTCTTTATATT
This sequence comes from Viscum album, assembly GCA_963277665.1. Taxonomy (NCBI): domain Eukaryota; kingdom Viridiplantae; phylum Streptophyta; class Magnoliopsida; order Santalales; family Viscaceae; genus Viscum; species Viscum album. The sequence continues at coordinate 846,729,658 of OY728152.1, forward strand.
TGACACCATGTTAAGTGTGAAGTACATGCAACACTGAGATTAGCTTGGGGAACACACAAAACTAATCATATAAGGGAATATATGATAAAAATAATTTAACATATATTTCATAATTTTAATATATTAATTCATTTTTTTACATTTATCTGATATTTTTGATAGGCATATGATAAGATTTAATCAAATTTTACACATAAAGAAAAATATTTTTCTGAAGATAGTTTTGACTCTTATTAATGGAACACCAATTTAAAAATTAATTTCTTATAATTTTATAATTTTTATATAAAAAGTAAACTTCATTTTTAGAATAATAATAATAAATAATATTAGGGTTAATTTTTGGTGAAGGTTCATTTTTTGATGAATAGTAAAAATACTGGATTTTAATTAAAAACATTTTTGTCATCAAAATAATTTTCATGGTTCAATTTTTTTATGAATTTGTTTTAACGTCACATTATTTAAATTTTAAATATATTTATAATATTTTGATAATTGGAATCCTTTTTTTATTGAATTTAGATATAATAACTTATTGAACATTTGGACATTTTCACTTTAAAAACTCGCTTTCCTGTTACATTAGTGGGATTCATTTTAAATTAATTTTAGCCACTTTTGTGAAATGAATTTGGAAAAATTAGTATATATATTTGGAATATGTATAATATTTATACTCTAATATACTCAACTTAATTTTTTTCCATAATGATTAGTGAATGTAGTTGAAATTAATTATAGTGATTAAGGTAAGTATGAGCTTACTTAATGATTAAACTTAGAATATAAGGTGAGTAAATGATTTTTTTTTTTGAAAAAACACACATTATTTATAAGTTCTTTGACCATCAACACATTAGGCTCTATTTTTAAATGTTACTTAGAAAATATTCCACAAAAGATAAATATATAATAAGTTATGTAAGTAAAATGACAAAAAGGGAACCTTCCCATCCTTTAAAAGTTATAAAGCATTGAGATAGGGACAAAATAACAGATTTTCAAAAAAAATTATTTTAAATTAAAATGAGTTTATTTTATCAGGATAATTTATTTTAATGTCTTAGATATGATATAATTACATTTAATTATGAACAAATTCCAGTGCATTGATAATTTAGTATATAATTTAATATATATAAATGATGCTAAAAACCTTAAAAGTTAATTATATTTAATGAATTATTATGTTATATTAATTTTTTCAATGAATATATAATGTTAAATTGTTTTTAACTTAATATAATTGAGTTAAAATATTGTTTTTATATTTCTATTTAGAATTATTTAAATAATGTTTAAATTGATTTTAATATTATTTTACTATAAATGATATTTTAATAAATGATTTAAAATTAATAAAAATGATATCTTCAATAAAGTGATTTTAGGTGTTAATAAATAAAAAATATTTTCTATTAATAGATAAATTGTTATTTTATAATTAACATATTGATCCTTAAATATTAAAAACTTTGTTAGCATGGTTATGGTTAATGTAGTGTTTTTTTGCGCTACGTAAGTTTCTATCTAATTAAAGTACAAAACATATTGGATTTTTATATTATAAATTATATTTAATATTTTAGAATCATTGGGTATAATTTTTATAATAATCCTCACTTTATTTTATTGTTAATGTATGAATGACATAGGTTACAAAACTAGTTACCAAAATGAAAAACCAAAAGGAAAAAATAAGGAAACTTATAGAATATGGATCAAAATGATAAAAATGATTTGATTTTTGTGTGGTATGAGTTAATATCAACCATATGTCATCTTTAATCCATTATTAATCCACTTTGGAGGCACATGAGGTATTTGTGACCTCCCAATACAATTTACCTTGTGGTATTTACAAGAATGCCTCTTCTCCTCCACTATAAATAGTCATTCACTCTTCCCCTTCCTCACACCTCTAAAACCAATTTATATTGTAAAAAATCTAGAAAATTAAACTCCCAAAATCCTTAAAATCATTATATAAGATTAAATATTTATATAAATAAATCCATTGAAAACCTTATATAAAAACCAAAAGGAGTTACCCAATCAAGAGGTAATGTTCTTCAATGAGATCTTTTGTATTATTTATTTCTAAAAAAATTAAATTATTATTATATATTTATTATATAGTAAAATAATCAACCTCAATCTAATTATTTCTTTATAATTAAATTATGACCCAAAATTACACACAATTCCATCAAATGGGATATGTAATCATCGTTTTTGTGTTCGATGGACTACCGCCTCCCAAACCGATGCCATCCATTCTTACATTACAACATTTCAAGGTTGGAAATAATGTTTGATTTATATTTTATATATGATATATAAGATATTTAAAATTAATTTATGCTTCTTTAATAATTTTATAACACATACCTCCAAGTGTTCCATTTTTTTGGAATGTGATAACATCGTTTGTGGACATGTGAACGACCACCTCCTCAAAGCGATGTGATGCATTCACAATTTACATGGAATGTGTTAATTATTGTTTAAATAAAAATATGTGATTAATATGATGTAAATTTTTTAATGGAATTATAATATAAATATATATCATTTACTTTTAATTCTTTTAATATGACAAGAAAATGGAAATAATGTTAATGCGTACCTATGACCTACCATCTCCATAAATTGTGTATTTCATTTCATATCTCTGAGCCTTATGGATTAATATAATTTAATATTTACTGAATATATATAATTTTTAAATAAAGTTTTAAATTAGGGAGATGATGAAATCATGATCTACGTAATAGGAACCAAACTAACAAGTTAAAACATTCTCAAAAAATAATGCAATTAACACTCAAAATGATGAAAATGATGAATGATTATTAATGAAAGAGTTATGATATGTTATAAAAGCATTATATATTATTGAATAATTATTAATATGGTTATTTTATAATTTAATAACATGATTAATACCATTATACACAAGTATAAATAGAATTAAACCAAAATGGAGTGTACGGTAAAGTATTTTCATCTCACTTTTTACATCTGTAAGATAAATGTCATATTCACTGATTATTTATTTTGTGTTGTGTATATACTACAATTTTTCCATATAATATCCTGAATAAATCATACCTCATGGTATTTTAAGTTTCACTTTAAATTATCTCATCCAAAGGGTTATGAATTAAAAATCACCAAGTGGTAAAAGTTATCTTGTTAATCTCACTTTCTTTTGTGATTGTTAAATTTCTCCTAAAACAATAATGTTATTATAATAATTTTTCATTGTGAATTATATTCCTCTTAAATATAAATATTATTTTATGATGGATATTATCATCTTATAAACTGTATTCCAATTTTATAAACATTTTTTACATTGAATGTTTTCTTATTAATTGGGGAAATGTTGATAAATTTGTATATTTTACTCAATGTAGATATTTGACAAGGAACATTTCTTATGAATTTAATATATTATTCAATATATGAGGAATTATTTGGTCATGCATGACACGGGTTTTGGGACCGGTTAAGGAAATCCCGTAGATGAATCATCAGTATCATGAGATGAAATCAGTTGGTAACGAACCCATTGACTTTGTTTCAAAGAAGAACTAGACGAGTTTCGACCAATAGACTTACACTATCTTGAGAATAGGTCTTGACGGTATACTGGCTCATTCACCTGATATATAAAATCCAATAATTAATCACTTCCTTTATTTTAGTTATCCTTATCTAGACTATTTTATCTATGAAAAAATATATTGATTCATTTTATTCCAAGCTTATTGATTAAATGTCATGATTTTTTAGTTATCTACCTTTCCATTTTGATTATTAATTATTAATTAATTATTGATTCTATTGCACTTTACCATTATTGTGTATTTCATCTATCCTTTATTTGGTTTCTTTCCCTATGATTTCAAGATGAATTGTTCGAATGAATTTCAAAGACACTAAGAATTTACTTTTTTTGTATTATGTTTTATTTTATTTTCCAATTGTAAAATGGGTTTCATGTATGTAATTAACTTTCCAAAACTTATAAACTCTTTGGTCATTGGGGATTTGATTCCTTTTAATCATGCCAATGTAATAAAATATGTCACTAACTCTAGGATATTCGTTCCAGGGCATTACAGTTGGTATCAAAGTAAAATAGAATCCTTGGAAACTAGTTTTAGAAATAAAAAGACTAGAAAACACTAACTTATGATAGAATTTTAGGACATGTGTACAAGAAAAATACAAAAAAAACAATATCTATGATTATGATATTCAATAAGTATGAATATATCAATTTATATTATGTATTTCACTTGTTTTGGGTATATATATAATGTATTATAATATTATGATATAATCTATTGTGTTCCATCATTTAAAAAAAGTACATAATAGTTGGACTGAGAACCTAACCAATGCATATATGAATGGTCATATCATTGATGGTCTTAACCAATATTTAAAAGGTAACTATTCTCCCAAATATTATCATCATATGGAAACATAATGTCATTTTATAATAAGAAAGAGAAAGAGTTACCTTAATATTATGTATTTAGAGGGAAGCGTAAGATGAAAATGAAAACTGGGAAAGAGATTGATAAAGGGAAGAAAGAAAATGTTATATTCAACATTTCACCTGTAGGGAGATGAGGTAATTTGCAAATGAATACCCCAATCAGCAAGGGAATATACTTTAGAACAATATAAGGGATCAAATTCAATCATAATTTATTGATAAAACTCAAGTGAAATGATTAATATTCTTGTATTGTGTCATTTCAATATTTTATCAATGATATACTAGTTATAAGAGTTACAAAATATATATGGATTATACTATTGTACTAATTCATTAAGGGTTTGATAGAATATGTTTAATAATACTAATTACCATGATATATGATTGAGGGAATGAGAACCCTTAATGTGTATATAATTTTGAGATAATGATGATTGGATAAATAGATTATTGTTATGGATAAAGTAAATTGGATATTACTGAACACCAAGGAATCGATTAATGATTTATCGGAAAAGTGGCTATACCATCATTGATAGGGTCTACAAAATTTTTAATTTAAGGAATAAATCTAATAACTTACATTTTACATAGTGAATAAGGAAGAAATCATGTTTTCAATAAGGTTTTATGGTAATTCAGTATATTACTATGTTTTAATAGATCACATGACATAGGTATTCACATGTTTTATATGTGATGATTCAAATCTAATTCATATTAATTGATGGATTAATGGTATTTTCATTTTTTAAATTTATTTTCCTTCTTTTAAAAGTGTTGGATCTTTGTCTTATGGAAAAAATGTGTTGTTTTAGTTGATCTTTGGACATGGTTCTAGAGATTAATGTATTACTTCACCATACTATGCAACTTATGCTAATAGATTATGTATGAATAGTTCAAGGAACCACCAAAGGATGTGATTTTATATGTTCTCATGAAGGTTCCTAAACTATAGGAAAAGGGTTTTACGATTTTTTTTACTATTATCATAATTTTTTATGTTATAAATGAACTTATTCTCCCCTATTTAGTGCATGTTTTCATGGTTATTAACCATCTTTGGATCACCCAAATTATTATGATTAATGTTCTTTATCAATCTCCATCAGAACCTGATAGTTTTATTTTTATTCTATGTCCTTGTTTCACTAATGTTATTTTATTTGGAAACATTGTTTTGTGGTAAAAATCACAATTCCATTTCACTCTTAATAATAATATGTTTTATTAATCTTTCAAGATGTGGGTTTTTCAACAATAGTATTTTCAGATATCAAACCCTTGATTAATGAGATCATGTTTTAATTATGAGGAAGAAATTTATTTAATGTAGAGAAAAAGTTACACAATAAAATATTTTCCTTTTAGAATAGATTAAATTTTTCTTCTATCTATCCTTATAAACAACACAAATTTATTCTTGCACTACAGGAAACATTGAGAGTAGCTTGTGAAACACGCCACACTAAGTGTATAAGGGAATATAAGATCCCGATACTTTCAGATATACTTAATATTTTAAATAGATTAAATCATATGTTTTTTAATTTATTTGATAGTTCTGATAAGAATATGATAAGAACAAATCAAATTTTAGACAGAAAAACTATATTTTCATAAATGTAATTTTTTCACCTTTAAATGGCGCATAGATTTTTAAATTACATTTGTACATTTTTATAATTCTTATAAAACAATGTAAACTTAATTTTTATAATCCTAATGTCAAAATTAGATTAAAGTGATTTATTTTGTATTTTTATATGATGTTTCATTTTTTGATGAATAGTGAAAATATAAGATTTTAATTGAAAACGTCTTTTTCGTCCAGATAATTTTTAAAGATAAATTACATTTTTAATTGGTTTTAAAATAAAATTAGATAAATTTTACATCTATTAATCCAATTTAGGTCATTGAAATCTATTTTATATTGAATTTAGATATAAAAACATAGTGAACATTTGTATACTTATACATTAAAATCCTACTTTCCCATCACATCTGCACGATTAGATTTAAATTAATTTCATTTAATTATGTGAATTGAATTTTGGAAAATGGGTATAGGTATTTTTAATTAGTAAAATATTTATATTATAATATGTTCAACTTAATTTTTGACCATAATTATTGGTGAATGTAGTTAAAATTAATTATAGTGATTAAGGTAAGAACGAACTTACTTTATGATTAAATATAGAATATAAGGTGTGTAAATTACACAAAACTTGTACAACAACCTTGGGATGGATATATATTCAGCCCAACACCTTAGGATCCACCTTCATGACACATTGGGATACTATTACATGAATGTGACCTATGTAATAAGTTAAGAAAGGAAGATTGATAAAAGAACATTCATTTCCATTAACACTTATAATGTTTTAATATAGGGAATAACATCACATTTTATGATATAAATATTATTTTTAAAATAAATTGATTTTTTTATCCTGATAATTTATTTTATTTTTTTAGATATGATTTAATTACCTTAAATTCTTAACAAATGCCAATGCATGAATAATTTATTTAACAATTAAATAACATAAAAGATGCTAAAACATAAAAAGTAAAGTATATTTACTAAATTATTATGTTAAATTGTTTTTAGATTAATATATAATGTTAAAAATATGTGAAATTAATATATTTTAATTCCAATATTTTATAATATTTTTTAATTAAAATTAAATAAATAAAATCAAAATTGATATTAATGATATTATACAGTAAATGATATTTTATTAAATGATTTAAAATTACTAAAAATCCTATATTCTATTAAGTTATTTATAAGTGTTAATAAATATCAAATATGTAAAATTAATGGACAAATTTATCATTTATAATTGACATATAAACCCTTAATATTAATAACTTTGCTAACATGGTTAAGGTTAATGGAGTGTTTTTTTCTTGTTACGTATGCTTCCATTGAATTAATTTCCAACACATTTGGGGTTTTTATCTTATTAATTAGATTTAATATTTTAGAATCATTGGTACTGAATATTAAAATAATTATCACATTAATTTAGTTTTAATGGATAAATTACATATGTTAGAAAACTAGTTATTTAAATGATAAACCGAAATGAAAAAATATGGAAACTTTAATTATAAGGAACATAATGTAAAAAATACTTTTATTTTTGTTTGGAGTGAGTGTATATAGACCTAAATTTACATTAAATATGTTATTTTTTCGTTTTGGAAGGGCATGAGGTAAGTGATACCTTCAAATAGTGTTTACCTTTTGGTAATTATAAGAATACCACTCCTCCTCCACAATAAAAAGGCATTCACTTTTCCCCTTCCTCACACCTCTAAATCCATTTTTTATCAAAAAAAACCTGCCCAAATAAAATCCGAACATCCCTAACATCATCCAATAATCCTAAACTTTTGAATAAATCAAACCAAGGAATACATTTGGTATAAATAAAAAAGACATAACCAAAGCAGAGGCAACATTCTTTAACGAGATATTTTATTTTATATATTTCTAAATTACATAAATTATTCTTTTATATTTAATATATAATAAAATAATTATCCTAAATATACTGATATATTTTTATATTAAGGTAATGACCTAGAATTTTACATAATTCCATCAAATGGGATACATGATCATTGTTCGTGTGTACAACGGACTACCGTATCACAAACTGATGTTTTTTTATTATATTAACATAGTTAAAGGCTAGAAATAATAATGGATTTATTGTTTATATATGACATATATGATATTAAAAATTTATTTATTCTTCTTTAATTATTATATAACATGTACCTCCATGTGTTCTATTTTGTGGGAATACTATAAAACTGTTTCTAGTTGTGTGGAAAACTACCTCATTAAAGCGATGTGATGAATTCATGATTTATATGGAATTTATTAACGATTGTATAAAAAACTGTGTGATTTATATAAAATAAATTTTATACTGGAATTATAATATAAATTTATATCATTTTCTTCTAAATCTTTTAATACAAAAAGAAAACGGAAACAACGTTTATGCATACGTTCAACATACCGTCTCCATGAATGGAAAATTTCATTTTATATATCTAAACCTTGTGGATTAATATAAATATATATATAAATATATATATATAATCTTCAAATCACATTTTAAATTTTTTAGATGATTAAATCATGATCTATGTAATAGGAGCAAAAATAACAAATCCAAACATACTCGAAAAAGGAAATTAACACAAAAAATAATGAAAATGATGAAAGAATATTAATGAATGGGTTATGATATGTTTAAAAAGGATTATATATGATATCATAAATATTATTATGGTTCTATTATTAGTTTATAAAATTCTTAAAACCATTATAATTAGGTTAAATAGCATTCAACCAAAAGGGAGTGTATGGTAAGGGATTTTCATCTCATGTTTTACATCCATGAGGTAAATTTCATATTCACCATTTATTTATTTTATATATTTGATAAAATACAAATTTTTTCCTTTAATATCATTAATAACTCATACCTTATGGTATTTTATGTCTCACATTGAATTATATCATCCAAAGGGTTTTAAATTAAAAATTACAATGTGGTAAAAGTTATATTGGCAATCTCACTTGCTTTTGTGACAGTTTACATTCTCTTGAAACAATCAAATTATTGTAAACATTTTAAATTTTAAATTAAATTCCTCTTAAATATCCATATTCTTATACGATGGATATGATTATTTAATAAACCATATTTCATTTTTACAAACAGTTTTTACATTGAATGTTATTCGATTAATTAATGATTTTTTGATAAATATGTATCTTTTACTCAATACAAATATTTGATAAGGAAAATTGTTTATGAATTAAATTAATTATTTAATATATGAGTAATTATTTGGACTTGAATAAAATGGGTGGGTTATGGATTAAGTCAATTCCCTCAATGCATTATTAGTCTCATAAGATAAAATCAGTTGGTAACAAACTCTTTGAGTTTGTTTCCAATAATAATCAGGTTGGTTTATACCCACAAAATTAAACTTTATATAGAATAGGTCTTGATGATATAATGGTTAATGTTTTGGATTCATGACATATAATACTTAATTACTTTATTTCATTTATTATTATCCATATGATTTTCACTATGACAAAATCTGTTGTTTCATTTCATTCTCATCCTATTGATTAAATGTCATGTGTGTTTAGTTATTTAACTTGACATATTGATTATTTATTATTGATTCATTATATTTTCTACTATAATAAACCCTTACATATAATGTATCTCGCCGTTATTTTATTTCCTTTCCCTAGGATATAAAGATGAATTATTGAATTAATTTCAAGGATGCTTAACATTTACTTTTTCTATGTATTATGTTTTATTTTCTATTCCCAATGTAAAATGAGTTTCATGTGTATAATATGGTTTCAAATAGTGGTAAAATATTTGGTCCTTCATGATTTTAATCATTGTATTCATGGAAATGTAATAATGTAAGTCACTGGCTCTAAGCAAGTGGGGTTAAAGAATTACAAAAATCATGACCTTAAAGATGGAAATGAAATCATAATTTGTCATTGGATTCAAAATAATGTTACTTACATCAAGGAAATTACTCACCAATTTAAAACTAAACATGAGAGGGAAACTCCTTAGTGATATAAAGTTTTATAGAAATCCCAAATAAAGATAGATTCAAGAACTCTAGGGTTCAATCATGTACTTTTAAGAAATGAAAACTTGTATCCCAAATCCAATTTAAGATAGTCGAGTTTTATAAATGGAGCGGGAGTTTAAGAATACTTACCTAGAAGGTTTTTGAATAGGAGAACTAACTTAAATGATAATAAATGTTATATCAAAAAATAGAAAATTATACATGTTATGCATGTAAAACTCACAAATAGGATTTAAAATAATTATTAGATAAAAATAATGACGTTGAAGTGACATATATCCAGACTATTAATAATGGTTGGAAAAGGTAGTATCCAAGATAATTTAATGAAGAAAACATTCACATCAAGAAATAGTCGATTCAAGATAAAAATTACAAGGAGAGTAAAAGTGTGAAATTAGGATGATTACTTAAACTAAGAAGGAAGTAGGGATAAAATAAGAAATTTGTTTTTGAATTTCCTTTAATTAATGGATATTTGAATTAGGGGTGATTGAATTACAATATTGCAGGATGAGAAAGGATAAGGATGCGACTTGATTAGTGACTCCATGAAGGAGATATAAAAATATATTATACCATTTTATTGAATAGAGAGTGTAGAAGAGGACCCCACCCCATTGGAAAGTAGTGAGGTTGGTGGTACTAGTATGGTGAATAAATTTGACAATGGCCTATTATAGTGAGATATGAATCCTTTAAGAACAATATGGATGGAAAAATTGTTTTACTAGTGATATAACTTCAAATATAAAAGGAATAATTAAAATAAATATTTTCAAAAAATATATAATGAATAATAATGTCTATTTTATGGATGGTCATTGTTATAATATTTTGGGTGTGAGTTAATTATGAAAATTTGTTTTTGAGGTCTTACCCAAGAATATGGTTACCTAATTTTAAAAAAATAATGGAGGTTTATTGTTCTAATGTTGAAGTAAAAATGGAAAAATTTATTAATTATATATAAAAGATAATATGTTTTACCTCACCATAGATGAATGTGATAATTTGTTGTATCAAAACTGTGATCATAAACATAAAAAATTCTTGAAAAATATATCAAAGCCTTGGGAAGTCAATGTTATACTAATTTTCAATATGATATAATATAATTCATATGATTCTTGTATAAAATGAATAATGGTTTGAAATTGGTATAAACCAAAAAATATGTATACATTATCTTGATTTTGTTCTTTCAGATGTTTATAATAGAATGGCCTAAAAATATAATAGATTCAAAAGATACCATATTTTGTCTATTGATGATCACGGTTGAATAAATTAAAGTATATTCATACATTCAAATAATCATGTGTTTTCTTATATAAATATGTATTAAATTCATATTAAAAATGAGTCAATAATAATGATCATTAAATTTTGATTAGATAATATCTTACATTTTAATTCCATCGAATTGTAAAATCTCTTTTGAATAAATCACATATATAATATAGTATCTTCTCTGAGAACATTATTGAAAAATAAATTTACTGAAATAAAAAACTAGATAATGTATAATATGGAAATAATAAATCATTTAAAGTAGTATTTTAAGACATTATTGAATGAATTAAACTCATTTGGTTATAAATGTGAAAAAATTATTTAATTAATTTTACAGAGATATTGTAAATAAGAAATCTTGGTCTAAAACATTTTTAAGACTTAGATGAAATTTATTTTTCAAAAAATTCAAGTCATAATTTTTGGGTTTTTTTGAAAAAGCATGATGGGTTTTCCTTTAAAAATTAATAATATATATAGAAAATCATCACATAGATTATTAGATTAATTAGAGGAATATATTAATAAATTTGGTTGTTTTTTCCTAAGGGATCCATATGTCATGTGGCAATGTTATAGAAATGGAATGGTTTTGACCATGACTCTTGGAAATGGTTGGAGTCATGGCTAGATTCCTCATGCTCCATACTTGGAATAAAAAAATGGGGAAGGAAATTAGTCTAATCCATTGAATAGGTAAATTATACTTGGTGAAATTATTGATTTAGAGAGGGAAGGGCATAATTTATTTAATAATTTCTACTACGATAAGGATTAGTGGCGGTCTAAACCATTTTGATGGATGGATAAAAATCATAGAGAAGAAGTCCAAGAGGAAATAGTTTACTGAACTTGAAATAATAATTTTAGTTATTGTAGTATCTTGAATTTTTTTATAAGTAATGAGGAAGCCTAAATTTTATATACTACTAATTATTGTGTTCTAATATATAATTAACTGAAATAAGATATAATAATTGAATATGATATGTTGAAGATCATTTTTCTCATTGTTTTTTTGGAATTCTACTGAAATAACCAGTAATCCATAGACTTGGAAGTTTTATAGGGTGTTTTATATAGAAAACGGTAATGTCGTGGTTATATGTGTACAATTACATAGAGGTATTATGATCGAACATCTTAAAAGTAAAGATTTATTTGGAGTTTTAGATTTGAATGTTGAACTTAACAAGGTCAATGTTTGGCCAACCACAAAATAGCCATGGTGATAATCATACATAATGTGGTGGTATGAATAGTGTTTCATATCTATATTTAAAATTTATTATATTTTGGGAGGTATTAGTAGGAAAAAATTTAAAAATGTTGTCTTAGTCTTGAAGAATTTTTAAAATAATGTTTACCTTCACAACAAAGAAAAATTAACAATCATAAATGTAGGAAACATGATAATTATCTTTAATGATTCTATATATCTTAACTTACAAAAGGGGAAGTGGTTTGTATATTAGATAAATGAATAAATAAAAATTATTCGAAATATTTATAAAAGTGAAAAAGGATAATATAAGGTATTCCCAGTGTTCTATAATAGAAATTTAGGTAAATTAATTTCATTGATGAAGGATGACCATATTGCTAAATCACCATTGATATAATTCTTATTCTTGGAACATGAAAGATCAAGGGGTATTTTAGTGGATTGGTGAGATTTATATGTGAGGTTAAGTCATTATTTATTATTATTAGATGTTATAAACCTAGGGGTTAGTGAGACATATCATTATTTGTAATGAAAAATCATTGCACTTTGTGAATTTTGGTACACTGGTGCATCATCGAGTGTGTACTCATTGGACATGGCCCATTAAAGGTGAACTGAGTAAAAAAATTATTGTATATATCTTACATTATTTATCACTTAAATATTCATTGAAAAGGATATAAAATGGTTTTTTGTTGATGATATAACAATAATATTTGAAATTGTTATTTTTAATTGACACACCCTGATTGACCACCCCTCTCAGGGTATCTTCCTTCTTTGGGTCCAAAAAGTGGTGTCAGAGATGAAGGTTCATTAGTGGTATTTTACAATTTCAAATTAATTTTAATGTTTTTAAATCACATATGGACCTTGATCGTTAATAGTTAAAATTTACAATTATAAAAGAATCAGTTACAACACTAATTCTAATCATTGGGATTGTAGGTTTATACACATTCCATGCATTGAATTATGATTTTCATATATGGAGTGAATATATCTTAAAGATACCATATAGATATAGCTAAAATTTCTAAAAGAATCAATACATTGGAAGGATATTTTTACAAAAATATCTATATGAATGTGTTTAAAGTTTAATCCTCACACACCATATTGGAAAAGATTCTAAAATTCTATGAAGACAACTTAAGGGTATATGAAACAAAAATTAATGTTATGTGGAAAAAATAAGAGTAAATTAGTATAAAATCATATTAATGAATTGATATATTATTTTATTGAGTGAATTTGATAATGGAGGATATGTACACACTTAGTGAATCCCTCGATGATATTAATATTATAAACAAAACTATGAGAATATTGTCACCTTAATTCAAACAAAATGTTTTAGTGCTTGAATACAAGGATCAAAAAGAAGTTATATTAGATAGTATTCATTTCAATATAATTTCATATGGTGTGAGGAATGAGGATAATGAATATATTAAAAAATAGAAATCTTATGAAGTATCAATAAAGGTATTTAAGAATATCATGACAGAAGATGATACCAAATTGAAGAATATTGGTGAAGTTAAGTCCTTTATTTCTGTAAATATTAAACTTGTAAAATTATAATATCAATTGGAAGCTACCACTTTAATTCATTTATTTTATAAAATCTAATAACCTAAATCAAAAGTGATAAAACTATCCAATATTTTTTCCAAAATGGAATCAATTTTCATTTGTTTTTTTATCACATTAAAATTTATTCAACTCATTTGATTCACCCATGTAAAATATCACAAACTTCCATAAAGGAATTTATATCACAATTTTATCAAGTTTAAAGTATATTATAAGTTATGATAAATTAAAGATCCTACATGTCATACCATATGCTTGATTGAATCCTAAAACTTCCACAAAGGAGAAAAAGAAACATTTACCAATAATTAGGATTTTAAATGATGTATAATGAGGATTAGTATTAGTGGGTATGTATTTAAAAATTGAGAATAAAAATAAGATATTTTTCTATTAGAATACAATGTATTATCAATACTTCCAAACAAGTAAGATTTTTTACTCAATGTATCTCTCAAATGATTCACACAACAAAATTTAATTATCCAAAATAGCCCCACAAGTCATATAACATGAAGTGTAATGAAATATCATTCCTAATATATTATATTTTAATTTTTTATTTGAGAATGGGAAGGAAAATGAATATAATTAATTAAATTTGGATCATGTATTTTTATTTTTTATTAAGGACACGGGTTATTCAAATGAGTATGATGAAGGATTCAATCCCCATTCTCTATTTTTCTTTTTCATTCTTTTTTTATTCCACCATTTCATTTATATTTTTTAAAGAGTATAAAAATTAATCTAGTATTAAATAAATGACATTTATTCCTTCCCTCAAATTATAACTCCACCCCACATTCCTAGAAAATGTAAATTATCCCAATATAACACAAAAATTATCCCGGTTCTTCTATAATAATTTTGAATAGTAATCATGAAATGTAAAAAAGAGTGATGGTAGGTATGGAAAATGGGATTTTATTATGGAATAAATATAAGTTATTTACTGGATTATGGTGGCTTCTAAGAGAAAATGAATGTGTTAGTCTCGGTGTGGATAAATAAGGGGTTTTTCTAAAAAATTACATCAATTTTGATAACACATTTATTATATTTAAAAATAAATGATGAAGGATAAAACCAAGTTATAAATGAATAAAATAATACAAGTTCACTCAATATTAGTGGTTACTATGATGAATATTTAAAAATTGGTTTAGAGTACATTTTGGGTTTGCGAAAAATATTATTTTATAGTTTCTAATGATACATGGGTTTCAAAAATTCATTTGACTAGTATGAGTGTTTTAAAAATACCAACTTATGGAAAATATTCGATAATAACACATATATGAATCTATTTTTTCAAAAAACAAGGAATTTTCCTCACAATTGACACAATTATATAAAATTATTTTGGATTTTCCATTAAAGATCAATGCTTATCTAAAAACAAAAAACAAAGAAAAAGATAACTAAAATGGAAACACAATAATTATTATTTTTTATGGAAAAACCAAATACAATCACTTTGTTGTTTCCCTCCCACACACCTAAAAATTAAATTTCCCTTAATGTTAATACAATATATGAGGAAATAATTTTAAGAGTATGAGAGGTAAATAAACTTTTATATTGACCATCTATAATAAGTTCGTGGGTGGGGATTATTTTTGAGAAGATTCTATGTAGTGACTTGGATTTTCCATGTATTATTTTTTGATATTGTATGGATGAATTTCGAGACCAGGTACTAAGATAGAGTGTGATTGTGATGCAGAATGTTCCTGGAATAAATGTTTAAAATATATTAAATATATTGAATGCATGTGCACTTAGTTTTCCTAAAAAAGTATATAAAGATCTAAATAGATGCCTAGATCATAAATCAAAGGGAACCATTGAGTTTAGAATGTAGGTTTTACCTTGAGCATGACATAAACATTGTCAGCATGGGGTTTTTGTAGAAGATTCATCACAAACATAAAAAGAATAAAATAATAATTTTTTTTATTCATTGATGCAATGACCTAGATTCTACATTAATCATTAGTTATTCATTGGGGAAACTTCTATTAGAGAACAAAAACTGGATTGTATTATAACATCTAGTGTATAATGGAATAATAGGATCTCACTATCAAAAGTGACACAACTTTATTCTTCATTAGTGATCAATCCAAATCGAGGTATGATATTGATTTATGTGGATTTATTCACCATTATTAATTCTTATAATGATCGTGAATCAATCAACTAATTTATTTATTCATTAATTATCCATATTATGTAATAAATTTATCTATGGGGATTTATTGGGATATTTTTTATATGATATTATGGTTCTTCATTCATCATTCTCACAGAAAAAAAATCAAGGATAACTGAATATAGTTGAGGTTCATACCTATTTCTTGTGTTTCTTGGTTTTATCCCATTTTTCTATGTACGTTCATCATCAATGCTTTGTTTGACCCATAGTTCGACCCAAATACCAAGAAATAAAATGTTTTTAACTAGTTTATTGGGACAATGATTCGATATCGCAGATACAGACTCAGTATTTCATGGGGATCATGGATTGGTGACAAATATGAAAAAATCAGACTGAATTTGTTACCTCTAGGTTTGAGTGGTGCATGCGGATGAAACGGTAATGGAGGGTAACCTTTTCCCATGTGAATCGGGTGATTGGAATCTGGTGAGCAGCAATAGTGAGGCCTGACCAAATTACATTTTCACTTCCTAGTGAAATTCAAGGTGGATACGGGGGTCAGAGGATTGGAAAATGACATAGAGAAGAACCCCATGAGATTTATGAAATCCCATGATACATGATGTTTCTTCCAATGGAATATGTTGTGTGGGACCTTGGTGCAACATCAAGGGTTTATGTGATGAAATTAAATATCACACAACATGTGACTCCATTACATGAAATGTGACTTGACCTGGAAACTTAGCATATATTCCATAGGGTACATAGACATGAACATGAGTACAAGATCATGGAAACATCATTTACTTCAATATAGACATGGACAAGCCAAAAATACATGGTAAGATATGTGTACTTGGGCACGGTCATGAGTACATGGGTAGAGACACAGTTTGTACTTTGACATGGATTTTAGAACAAGCCGTGATACATAGGAAAGACCCAATATTGAAGGGAAATTCCATGCAATACCAACACATGTTGTGTACTCCTTCAAATAAGGATTTGAGCACTTTTCATCTTCATCTTAGACAAGTTTTGTTAAGTTTTTTTTTCCTATATCCAATCCCTAAGGGTTATTATGGAATTACATCCTACACATAGGATAGTGATACCTTGAGTAGGACTTCCTGGATAGAGTTGTTAGAATCCTTCCATGAGGCCCATTGTAATATCCTCTATCAACTTCTTTCTCTTCGTGGAGTTCTTGGTATCGTCATGACTAATACTATGTAGGCACTGATCCTTTACTTAGTGGGTTATTCCAGATTATGTTATTTGTATACCCATTGGCCTTGGGTGTGATCCTTAACTATTTATCATTTTTTCAGACCTGCATCATATATATCATATGTCAAGACCTGATGATCTATACACCACATATGAATTCCATCAATGATATTTGAATCATGGGGTGTGTTCTCCTGGATGAGTGCTATGTTGAACCTTCATGTAGGAATCCTAGGCTGGAATTACAGTTGTAACCTTATTTTGAGGCTTTGTGTCTTTTGTCATTATATATGAAAATTATTTTTATAGGTCATGTATAATTATACCTATTTAGATCTGATTGTTATTACTTTTGTTATACGTTTCAGTTTCCTTGGCGTTCTACTAGTTATTATTACACTCACCCCTATGTGAGATTTTCCCACACATATCATTTCTTATTTAGAAGATCGAACTTTTTATATAGTCTCGATGGGTCCGACACATGGCCATGATTAGTGAGCCAGAAAGATAGAGTTGTGTTATTATGGTTATCTTGATAGAAATCCCCATATTTACTTTCATGTTTGAATTATTTTCCAACTCTTTTTAGTGGTATTTTATTTATCCATGTTTACTTTCCAATGCTTGTGTTCATACTCTGGTTGTGGGATTTAGATGCATTAATTATTTTTTATCAGTTGTTTTACATTTCATAATTTTATGGTCTTAGATATGTGTGAATGTGTATGGGTATTTTAGGATAAGACCTCTCATGTTAGTGATACGCCTACTCCGAGCTAGTCACCATCCTCTGGCCCATTGGACGTGGATGTGGGTAGTCGCAATAGGGACACCATTGGGACCTATCATGAAAGAGTGGAATCAAAGTATTTGGTTCTACCATAGTAATAGATTCTTTGATATTGGTTTGGGGAAATGATGTTAAGTGTTTCAGGTTATCTATCAAGCAAAGGCCCCTAGTGGTTGAGTGGGATTTAGTGGTAGAGAGTTTCCTGGATAAGAATTCATAGATAGTAGTTACTGTTAGTGGGAACATTATAGTAGAGACATCATTAGTAGGGAGAAGGAGTTAGTCTCAGGGATCTATACTTGTGAGGCATTTTAGGATATTCTCCCTGGATAGAAGGTATGTCATTCAGGTCTCACAGTATGGGTCTAATCAGCCTAGGGAGAGGCCATGCTACTCATGTAATGGTAGTACACATCTTTGAAAATATTGTTCAAATTCCTATATGGATGATGGGTAGACAATGGCCATGCCACTGAGGTAAAGTAAATGAAAAAATATGATAGGTCATTAGGGTGGTAGATGTGGTAGAGGTGCAATGTGATTAGTTAGAGGGGGTAAAAGCTTTGACTTATTACTACCATGACCCCCAAATTGGTCTAATCTAGGCATAAGGAGTGGGAGGAAAAGGGTGGGGGCAGCTACAAGCGGTCAAGGTTTATAACCCGAAGGCTCTAGGGATGATACAAGGTATGATATTTATCTTTTCTACTATAGCTAAAGTACTGATAGACACATGTTCTATTCATTATTTTATTTCCACTTATCATGTTTGAGAAATATAGATTCTTGTTGAGCCCTTAGATCAAACCTTACACTGGGAGACTCCTACTATAGGTGACTCGTCGACCTTATACTTATGTTGATAGTGTGACCTAACTCTTGGAGGTGAGAGTTTATATTAGAATTTCTTTGTAGTGATGATGAGTCCTTACAATTTCATCTTGGGTATGGACTGATTATCTATTTTTCACACCTAGATTGACAATTTTAGGTGGAGGATGTGGTGTGGCCCCAATATTGGGATTTGGTTTTCATTTTTGGGTGAAAAGGAAACCCAAATACTGTAGGATGGAATCATTCATAGTAGGTTTCCACCAATTACTCTTAAATTTTATATTATGACCCTTGGTGCAGTGGTTGTAATGATTTTTCTATTACCCAAAGTGGTGGAGGGGTATTATGACATCTTTCATGTGGATGTTCAAGGATTACCTCCCTGGCAAGTGATAGCCTTCTAAATTGATATTCATCTAGGGAAAACCCTCATATTAGTGACAACATATCAGATAGATCCCATAGAGATTTGTAAAATCATTGTTCTATTGTTGGACTTGTAGATGAAGGTATTTTTTATACCGAGTGTTTCACCCTATGTAGCCCTAGTGTTATTTGAAAATAAAGTGGATGGGAGATTAAAGTTATGTGTATATTACCAACACATAAACCATGTGACCGTAAAGAAAATTTATCCACTACTCTGGATCGATCACCTCTTTGATCAGTTGAGAGGGGCATAATGGTTCTCAAAGATAGACCTCAGAGTAGGCTATGAACCAATGAGAGTATGAGATGAGGATATACTGAAGATGACGTTCAGATGATTCAACAGTCACTATGTGTACTTCGTGATTTCACATGGTGTGCCAAAATCCCCAATAGTGTTCACAAGACTCATGAATTGGATCATTAAGCCTTTCTAAGACTAATTCATGGTACACTTCATTAATTATATCCTAGTGTACTCATGGTCTGATGAGGACTCCACAAGAAACTTGAGGATGGTTCTAGACATACTCTAAGACCACTAGATTTATGGAAATATCTTGAAGTTCAAGTTTTAGATTCAGGTGGTACACTTTCTTGGACAAGTTATCTCATTATATGGGGTGGTAGTAGACCCAAAATTAGTCAGGGAAGTTTTATCTTGGGAGCCACCCAAGAGCATGATGTTGGTGAAATTATTCCTTGGGTTGGTAAACTACTATAGGGTATTCAACCATGATTTCTCGAGGAAATCATCTCCCATGACAAAATTTAACTGGAAGGGGCATCCTTTTGTGTCGATGGAGAAGTTCCATCAGGATTTTCATAAATTGAGGCTGAGAATAATGAGTACACCCATATTGAGATTTTTAGAGTAGGGTTTCTAGTACGTAGTGTTCTACGATGCATCAAGAACTATGTTTGGTTCTATTTTAATTTAGAATTAGGAGACAATTGACTATGGTTCATTTTAGTTGATAAAAAATAAACAGAACTACGAAACCCACAATATTGAGTTAGCAATGAGTCTTCAAACTAAATATTTGGGAACATTACCAGATGGGTGAGTAGTTTATCAACCATTTTGTCCACAAGAGTCTCATGTATATTTTCCCTCATAAGGATCTTAACTTCAGATAGAGGTAATGGATAGAGTTCCGGAAGAATTATGAATTTGAGAATATCTATAATCCTAGGAAGGGGAATGTGGTAGTAGATTCTATTAGAAGGAGATCTTATTCATTGTGTATAATAAATGTTCCAGAGTGGTTTCCCCCATTGCAGTTATCCTTTATGAATGAAGATGGGGCGTCTTCCCTTTAGTTGATGGTCATCACCCATACAATTTTATAGTTAGTTATGAGTAAAATCTTGGGGACACTAACTATGAGACCCTACATGATTAGATATCTATTGGATGTGCTCATAATGGATTTTATGAAGGTGGGGAGCATGTCATTTTTTTCAGAGGGCACGCAACAATACCAGTGATGTTACAGTAGGAGGTTCTAAGAGGGTTTTATACATATATGTTTTCCATACATATAATTGTGGAAAATATGTATCTAGACCTTCAACATCAGCTTTGGTGGACTAGTATGATGAAGGGAGTTACAATGTTTGTCTATAAATGACTTAATTATAATGAAGTGAAGGATGAGCACCAAGTTTCAGTGAGTTTAGCTGAACCCCTTCAGGCGGTAGAGAGAAAGTGGGATGAGATATCCATAGATTTCATAATGGGCTAACCACATATGTACAAGAGAAATGATTCCAAATGTCTGATCATAGACTTAATCCTCAAGTTATACCACTTCCAAGCTATTTATAGAACAAATACTAGTAGAGAGCTTGAGATGACTCTATATGAAAGAGATATTACAACTCCATGAAGTCCCTTAGATGCTAATTTAGGACCATGTTTCTCACTTCACATTTAGGTTTTAGAAAGCAGTGCAGATGGATTTTGGGAATCATCTGTATTTGAGCACCGATTTTCATCCCCATACTGACAACTAGAATGAATAGACCGTTCAGGTTCTAGAAGACATGTTACGATCTTAAATTGTATACATTATCCATAGTTGGAAGGATCGCCTACAATTGGTGGAGTTTGTGTACAACAACAGTTACTATTCCACCATTAGTATGGATCCATTTGAGGCCTTGTACGGGTGAACATACAGGTCAACACATTGCTGGGCGGACCCATGAGAGTCTACACTTACGGGCACATAGTTGGTGTGAGAAACTATAGAGAAGGTGCAGATTATCCAGGAGTGGATGAGGACTAAACATATACATCATAAGTCCTATGAGTATAAATGGTAGAGGCCTTTGGAGTTTAAGGAGGGAAAACATGGGCTCATAAAAGTTTCACCTCGACATGGATTATAGATATTTGGATGGGTTTGATATCTATGAGATTCATTGTCCCTTTCTAGATACTGCATAGAGTTGGTGAGGTGGCATACTTATTAGCTATGAATCTGTAGTTAGATTATATACATTAATTATTCCATGATTCTCAGCTAATGAGTTTCATGAATAATCCATTCCATGTGTTCGACTACGGTGAGCTGAACATTGAGGATGAAGCTACCTTTTCGGAGTACCCGATAGAGATTGAGTATCAATATGAGAGGATCCTTCATGGGCGGGATATTCCTTTTGTAAATATCTAGTGTCAGAATGAGAATCTTTATGAGAGAACCTGAGACCAGGAGACCCATATGCAATACCAGTACCCACATATTTTTGTGTAGCCACTTGTTTTGGATTTTTAGGGCGTAAAACCCCAAGGTGGTAAAAATATAGCGAATTAGATTTTATGTGCTTTATTTTTTTATATTGTATGGATTATTTTAACGACAAGGCAATGAGATGATGTGTGATTTCAAGGCTGAGTGTTCCAAGAATAAATAATTTAAATATACTAATTATATTAAATGCATGCATGTGTAGTTTTCCTAAAAGCGTGGAATAACATCTAAATTGAGGGATAAATCAAAAATATGAGGGAACTGTTGAGTTTATAATGTAGTTTTTGCCCTATGCATGACATATCCTTTATCGGTGTAGGTTTTTTAAAACGTTTCTGCAAGTGTATAATGAATAAAATAATAAAATAAATTATTTTATTTCTATTAATTGGTGAATTGACTTGGAATATAATTTAAATATATGGCGATGGTGGATTCTTATGTTTAACCGCTAAACCTTGGAGATCCAAAGAATTGCTGGAGTGCAATTGGAGGAACTTTCATTGGAGAATTACTACTGGATCATAATTCAATGACCAATGTGCAATGGAATAAAAGGATCTCACTAATGACAATGATGTTAATTTATTCTTCATCATTGATCAATCTAAATTGAAGTAGGATGTTAAATTATGAAGATTTATTCTCTATTATTAATTCATATGATGAACGTGAATCAATCAACCAATGAATTGATTCTTGGACCGGTCATATTGCCAGTTAGGTTTACCTATGAGGATTTATTAGTATACTTGTGTATGATATTATGATTATTTGTATATATTCTAATGGAAATAGATCAAAACCAAGAAAACATGGATGAGGTTAATCTCTCTTTTTCGTGTTCCTTTTTTTCGCCCATTTTTCTACGTTTGTTTGTTATCGGTGGTTAGTTTGATCGGTGGTTCAACCTAAATATTGATAAATAGAACATTGCACACCTGTTTCATGGAACAATGATTTGATATCACAGATCTAGACACATTATATCATTAGGATCATGTAGAAGAGACAACGACAATGACGAATGGTTTAGACCAGATTAGAGACCTTTTTGTTTGAGTAGTGCATGCAACGAAAATAAGAATGGAGGATAACCGATTAACATGTGAATTATGTGATCAGAATATGATGAACTTAAACAAAAAGGCCTAAAAAAGATCCTAGATTCCTGGTGTGATTCATGATGGATCTATGTTTTGGAGGAGCATACAGTGATTCATAGGAGAATCCTATGTGATATATGAAATCTTGCAGTACACGACGTGTGTTTCAGAGGAACATTCCATGAGGGAACCTTGTGTGGAAGATAGAGTTTCCATGATGGAATTAAATTTCACATAGCGTGTGACTCTTTCACACCCTGTGTGAATCAACCTAGAAACATGGAATGTATCTCAAAGTGTTCATGAACACAACCAAGACTACATGGTCATGGAAATTATCTGTACTTCAACACGAACACATCCATTCTAGATATACCTGGGTAGAGATATGTACTTCGACATAGTCAAAAGTACATAAATAAAGACACACCATTTACTTTGAAATGGAAATGGAAATAAACTGTGATACATGGTTCAGACTCAATTCTACTACATGTACAAATTATACAATCCTTCAAAGAAGGCATGGAGCTCTTGTCCTCTTTAACATGAAAATTTTTTATTACTGTGAATTACCTAAATCAATCCCTTGTGGGTTTGTATGGAATAACATACCACTCATAAGATACTAATACCTTCAGAAGGAATTCTTGGATAGAGTTTTTAGAATCCTTTCGCGAGGCTTAGAGTGATATCATATATCACATTATTTCTCCAAGAGGATTTCATGGTATTGTCATGACCAACACTATGTGGGAACCAATACTCTACTTAGTGGGTTATTCCAGATTGAGTTGTTGGTATACCTAATGGACATGGGTGTGATACTTATATGATTATTGTTTTTTAGACCTCTAATGTATATTTATTATAGAAATACCCGATAATCTATACATCATAGAAGGAATACATCAGTGCTATGTGATTCTTATAGTGTGTTCTCTTGAATGAGGGTTATGGGGAACCTTCATGAAAGAATCCTAGACTGGCATTACCCTTGTAACCTTACATTGATATTGTGCATATTTTTTTTTGAGTATATTTGGATATTATTGTTTTATGTTC
Source organism: Viscum album (assembly GCA_963277665.1). Classification (NCBI taxonomy): domain Eukaryota; kingdom Viridiplantae; phylum Streptophyta; class Magnoliopsida; order Santalales; family Viscaceae; genus Viscum; species Viscum album. The sequence goes on from OY728152.1 coordinate 846,754,377, forward strand.
TGTAAAAATATACCTTTGTAGAGATTACTATTATTCCTATTTTTATATTCTTTTTATTTTCAGTTATCTTCTTGGGTATTTTCATACTCACCTTGAAACAGAATTTTCCTGCACATTTTTTGCCTTGTGATGATGATTGACCTTTTTACGATGTCATGGAGGGACTATGATTAGGCGGTGCATAGTGATCCAGACAGAATATGGGGTGTTCTTACGGTTATCTTGATATTAGTCCCCATATTTACTTTTAGGTTGGACTTGTTATCAAACTATTTGTGGTGGTATTATGTTTGGAATTTTTTTACATGCCATTTATTGTGGTCATACTCTGGTCATGGGATTTAGATGTATTCATGCAAGGTTCATTAGTTATTTTACATTTAATCATTATACGGGCTTGGAGTTGTGTTTATGTATATAGGTAACTTAGGCTATGACCTCCCGTGCTAGTGATATACGTACACGGTGCTAGTCACCGACCCCTACCCTATTATAGGTGGTCTTGGGGTGCTTTATCATGAGCCCCATTAGTATTGGTAATCACACACCATTATATTGTTCCTATATTTTTGCGTTATAAGCACCTAATGTAATCCCATGAACCATTTATTCTATACATCACAATCATCCTCCATTCCCATAATGTCTGAGTCGATATTGGTATAAGAGATGAAGAAATGAATATATTATCCTATACCTTTAATGATGGGTTCTCCTTTGTATCATGTTACCAAATATCTTGAAAAAATACTTAGAGAATCAATTTCATAACTAGATAGCTCATTTGATATAAGATATAATTTCATAATAAAAATACAGAAAACATTACATTCTATATCGAACAATTATTACAAATAAAAATATTAGAGTAAATATTTTTCTCAAAATTTTGTGTATTTCCAACACTATTTTTAATCTCCCTAAGTCTCATAAATTATGGAGGGCTTATTGACAATATCTCCACAAAAATAAAATTTTCAAAAGTTTTGAATAATTTTTTTTAATGTGGGTGTGGGTGGTTGGATTAACTCTTCATCATATTTCATTTTTGAATAGTGATAGTCATAAAAAAATTTCCCTTTCATAGCTTCTTGTTTCTCTAAATATTTTTCATTTATCTTATTGAAAATTGATTTCACCATTTAATTATGTGATTCATTTGATTTTAGAGATTTTATATTATTTTATTTCATTCAATCTATAATTTCAATAATAGGAATGTGTGAATAATATATTGAAATTATCTTGGTTTCCTTAAAAACATTTCCATAATATGAATGATTTATCAAATACATCAAATTAGATTTCTTAATTTTAGACTAGATTTTCTGCAGTATAGCTAGAAACCTAGGCCATCTCTTGATAAAGATATAGATTATGAATCCAATGAAAGAACAGACTTAAAAATAAGAAATTTTATTTGAGAAAAATTAGGGATATGGTTTATTTGAATACAACAATTGAAAATAATTTAACAAAATCGATTGTGATATAAAGATAAATCATAATAAACCTGGTTAATTGTACCATGATGATCAAAAAGTTTCACTCTCAATGGATTTAAGATAGATCATATATTCCGTAACTTATACTAATTTTATTCCAATAAAATATGTGAGTTCCCCATAGGATACCTCCTATGATTCAATTGTAAATATGATGTTATTCACCAACAATCATCAATAATTCATCAATTTTTTCATAATATCACTATCCAAACATTAAAGGGAAACAAATTATAAAATTTATGTGTTATCCAGGTTTTTCTGTAAAAATAAAATGTTCTCATAATAAAAAATTCACTATCATGAGTGGTTACTAATAAATTTAATCAACTAATGAAACCCACACAAACATTCAAAAGAAATAATGGTGATACATTACAACAACCAACTAAAAAAATCTATTTTATGCATAAAATCTTGAGGATTTATGTTCCTTTGTTTCTTATGTGACCATTAAATCCAATAACATATAAATAAAATAAAAAATGAAGAACAACATAACAATCACTAGGTACTTCTACCAACTTACCAAGGAGTAAAACCATGGATCTAGAGATTATATAAATATAAACATTATAGATCAATAACAATTTCGATTTTTGAAAAATAATGTGTAAAGGAAAAAGGAAATTATCAAATAATATATCAATATCTTGGACCTCACTTCTGTAGGATGTTTCTAGAATCCTTGTTCACTTCAAAAAGTTCGTAACTCTTTTAGTATAAGTGTTGACAGTTATTTATAAGTATGAGTTTTGGAATATTTTTCCCTCAAACTTTTTACCTCATGTTGAATGTATTTTTACACCATAGAAAACTAAATTTCATAATATTACCAACTATGAAGTTTTTTATACATCTTATCTATCCTATCATAAAAATACTGGTTAATTGGAATTTTTTTAAAAAAAATTAGATCCAAATTACAAGAGGAAAATTTTCAATCCTGATATACTATTCCATTACCTCCACATTCAATCATAAAATGAAAACCTAAATGATAAAATATTTCCATTATATTTTATAAAGATATATTTCACAATGAAATAATTTATTTTTAAATTTAGATAACCTATTTGGAATCTTGTATTCCAATTTATAAATAATTTATTAGAGGTTGGTGAATTCTATTGACTCGACGGTTTTCCAATTTTCACAATTCATTTGGCCCACATAAAGTTTTATTCATCACTTGATCTAGTTGAATGAAATAATGCCAAATAATCATGGAATCCTAAAAAAAGATTTAAAAAAAATTTGATCAATTTATATAATGTTATTTGAATAATACAAAACTACTATTTTTTCCATGGAAATATCAAAAATCGTGAAATTACCCCTTTTTTAATTTTTATATAATTCATGAAAAATACAAGTTGAAAAAATAATAATCTAATGGTGATATTATAAAAACAAAAAAATGTAAAAAAATTTCATGAGTGAAGATATAGGATAATTCACTTCCTGATTAGTACTCCATTAATTTCTTTGAAAATATTTTTCATTTGAATTTTTCAATATAATAATCTAGAGTGTTCAAGTCATTGAATACTAGCCATTCCAAATACCCTAGGTAAATTTTTTAAAATTAATAAAATATGAGTAAAAAATAGTATGATCACATTTCACATAAATCATAAAATAAAAAATAGAAAATTAAACAGATTTCATCTTCAATGATAATTGTTTCATTGAAAAGTTGACAAGATCCACATAATGTTTTGTTTATAGAAAAACCATATATGATTGTTGATTGGGGAAGAATGTATATAATTGAAAAAAATCATCTTAGAAAATTTCAGATGTTATTCTGGTATTTTATTAGTTTCTGAAAAATCCAAAATAATGATACGTGATTGTTGAGATTCATTATGAATGAAATCAAATTTTGTGAGGTTAGTCACCCTGTGAATATTATAAATAATAAAATATTTTATGAGGATGTGGAGAGGTTGAAGGTGATAGTATAATTACTACCTCTAATATTGATATACAAGGACCATCCCCCTTTGGTGATTTATAAATATCTAGAAACCAATCCAATGATCCTATTGTCTAGAAAAACTAGAAAGGGTTAGATATGAAACATCCCTTACTGATTCCTTTTTAGGTATGAGGTTGAGAAAACATATTTATGATTACCAGGATTATGATTCAAATAATTGAATGAATTTATAAGATAAAAGACATGGAACAAGATATAATTAAACAATTAATAGCATGTTCGATGGAATTTGGAACCTTTGAAGAGGTCATTAATTTCAATGGAGAAGTCATAAGATACTCTATGGGTAGGGATGGAAGGGATGAGTGGAGGGATTTTTTGACAACTAGATCAAAGGAATAAGGAACCTGGGAAGCACTATATGTTCTTACAAACAATGTTATATATATAATTTCTACATTAATATCAACTTATGAGGATGAATTATGTCTAGAGTTAAACAAATCTTTGTGTAGCGACCCAGCCCAACTCACAATCATGATATTCCACTTTGGGTCTAGCCCATTGGGTTTTTCTTTCCCTAGGCTCTGGTCCCCAAGCATCCCCCAGGAAAATATCTCATGATGGTAGAGGTATACACAACACCTTATAATGGGTTTCTTCTTTCCCTCCTCCTTCGATGTTATATTTCCATAATCCTCCCCCTAGAAGGGCCCAACATACTCACTGTAACATTGGATGAACACTAGATCTGATACGATTTTGTAACATTCAAACCTAGGGTACACACACCGGTTCCTTGAACGAGATATCCACATGACCTCAATCCCACCTCCCTGAATGATAGAGGCTTTAGACTAGTAGTGAGGGTATGGTATGTCAATCATAGGGTGACTATACCCTCTTTTATCAGAGTAATGCACCAGAATAAATTAATTAACAATATTGGAATAATATATAACCATAAACAATACCAATATCTCAAGACAATCAAATAAAAAAATATAGTATCCAACTAAAGTATAAAACCTTACATACTAATGTATGTTTCATGTGTCTAAATTGAAAAAAATAAAGACACCCACAACTCCCAAATGGGTCTTAAAGCACATCCAGTTCCCTCATCGAAGCTCCATCCCCAAATCATTAATCTAAACCACTGCATTTTCCATTAAAATCTTCGAAAACAATAAATTTTATTTGTGTACCTTTTAGGAAGCTTGAATATGGTGTCCATACAGCTCAATATGCCACCACCAATGATGTCTAAAACAAATCCAGTCAATAACAGTGTATATATTTCTCTAAATTAATAAGTACAATGCATAAATAAATAGTTTATCACATTATTAAATATTCTCTATTTTACCATATAAACCTATAGGTTCCCAAGGACACCCAAAACTCAATACATGCCTCAACCAATGTCAGAGTCCAATATATCTATAAGGGACATCACATTTGAATTTCCATGTTACCATTCTTAATACATAACTGAATTTCCATGTTACTATTCACTATTAAAATTTCACATAATTGAATGGTCATGTTACCATTCATAATAATTGGAAAAATTTCCATGTAACCATTATCTATATTACATTACATAATTGAATGATCATTTTACCATTAACAATACTTCAAAATATAATGACCATGTTACCATTCATCAAGACATAATTAATTTAACAATTAATTATCCACAACAATGCCATTACTAAGTCAAAAATTTTTCGAACACAACATTTCCATTAGTTAACTCAAAAATTAACTAATTACATAAATAATTTTATTTAATTTAGCAATTAATTAATCACATAAATTTTCCTATTGTGAGTTAAATAATTAACTAATCAAATCTATAACATTAATTAATTAGAAAATTATTTAATAACATCAATTAATCTATTTAACCCAATAATTAACTAATCACATCAATAATATTAATTAATTCCACAAATAAATAATCACATAAAGTACATTAATTAATGAAAAAATCAATTAATCTCTTCAATTATATTATTAAATTCAATAATTAATTAAATATATCAATTAAAATAGTTAATTCAACAATTAACTAATCACATCAATAATATTAATTTATTAGCCAATTAATTAATCACATCAAGTACATTAATTAATTCAAAAACTAATTAATCACTTAAATTCTACTATTCAATTCAACAATTAACTAAACACGTCAATTATTATAGTTAATTCAAAAATTAACAAATCACATCAATAGTATAAATTAATTCAACAATTAATTAATGATGATTGTTGTGTAGATGCAATTGAGGGAATTAGATAACTAATTATTGAATTAATTAGGATATATTGAGGTTATTAAGTTGAGATAATTAACTGATGTGTTACTTATGATATATTGAGAATTGAGAAGTGAGATAATTAATTATGGAATTAATTTTGAAATATTTCTATTGTGAATGAGATAATTAATTATTGGATTAATTATGGGATTTTGAGTTATGGATATTGATTGATTAATTGGTGAATTAATTAATAGGATTTTCATACTTAATTAATTCGGGAATTAATTAATGAGATATATGTGATAAACTAATTGTTTAATTAGTAATGAAATTGGTGATATTAGATAAAATTTGAATTGAATAATAGATTTTAAGTGACTAATTAATTATTGAATTAATTAAATTATTTGATTTGATAATTATGAATCAAATTAATTAAAAATATTAATGTGATTTTAATCTTTTAATTAAATGGAGTAATTGATGTGTTTAGTTAATTTTTGAAATGAATAATAGAATTGAAGTGATTAATTAATTTATTAATTAATTAATGTATTTGATGTGATTAATTAAGTGTCAAATTAAATAATAATATTGATGTGATTATTTAATTATTGAATTAACTAGATTAATTGATGTGTTTATTTAATAATTGAATTTACTAATAGAATTGAACTCATTAATTAATTATTGAACTAATTAATGTGTTTTATGTGATTATTTAACTTTTAAATTAATTAATATTAGTGATGTGATTAATTAATTAATGAATTAACTAGAGAAATTTATATGATTAATTAATTTTCAAATTAATAAATTTTATTATTTTGATCAATTAATTGTTGAATTAAAAAGATGAAATTGATGTGATTAATTAATTATTGAATTAATTAATGTTGTTGATATGATTGGTTAATTGTTGAGTTAACTAATGGAATTTTTGTGTTTAACTAATTATTTAATTAGCAATGTCATTGGTGTAGATAATTATTTTTTAAATCAATTATGCATTGATGAATGGTAACATGGTCATTAAATTGTGAAGTATTATTAATGGTAATATGATCATTGAATTATGAAATATTAAATGATGAAAAGTAACATGGACATTTGGATAAGTATTATGATTGGTAACATGATCATTCAATTATGTGATATTAAATGGTGAATGGTAACATGGAAATTCAGATAATTATTAATGATGGAAATATAGTAATTTAAATGTGATATCCCTTGAGGATAGAGCAAACTCTAGCATGGGACGAAGCAGGTATTGATGTTTGGGTGTCCTCCGGTGCCCATGGGTTTATGTGGTTAAATAAAAAATATTTCATAATGTGATAAAAATTTAATTTATGCACTGTACTTATTTACTTATATAACTTCACACACTATTATTGAATGGATTTTTTTATACACCGATGGTGGTGGCCAACTGCTTTATACCCACACTCTACTAAGGCATCCTGATTAGAACCCAAATAAACATTATTATTATTGGACTCATTAAGGGGAAATTCCTTGTGTTAGATTACTTATTTGGGGTTGGAGCATGGGTGAGGGAACTTGATTTGGTTCGAGACCCGCTTGTGAGTCATCACATTATTTATTTTTATGTTGTATTTTAGACACATGAAACTTACATTAGCATTGAATGTTTAACTCTTTAGTTTTATATTGTTTTTCCTACATTGATTGTATTGAGATATTGGTATTGTGTATGGTTATATATTATTATTCTATTGTTCATTTATTTATGTAGGTGTGTCACTCTAATAAAATAGGGTATATTCTCCCAATTATTGACATATCAGACCATCACAGCTAGTTAGTAGCCTTTAGTGTACGAGAAGGCCCACCTAAGGTAATGTGGTGGTCCGACTTGGAGTACTAGTGTGTGGCACTTTTTTCAGGACATTACAAAGTGGTATTAGAGCCAGTCTTTGTTCGATGTGATAATGAGGATATTGGGTCCTTCTAGGTGGGAGGGGAGATTATGGAAACCCCACATTAAAGGAGGAGGAGCATGAGGCAAAACTTTATAAGGTGGTTTCAATACCTCTCCCATCATGAGACCTTTTACTTGGGGATTCCGAAGGTTCAATGCCTGGGGAAAGAAAAACTATGTGGGCTAGGCCCAAAGTAGACAATATCATGATCGTGGGATGGACTTTCCTATTAAAAATGGTATCAGAGATCAGTTTTCTTTTATTTTTATTTTGTCTTGGTATTTTGGAAAGGAATATAGGAGACTAGGAAGATTAGGGCCTTGGATATGAGCTCGTGCAGGGGAGTAGTTAACCCACGTATGCGGGAGAACCCATATACCTAGGGTGAGATTTTTGTTATTGATGTTATAGTTGAATATTAGTTCACCTTAGGTGAAACTCTTTTTATGTGATGTGATCATTGTTTCAAATATTTTTTGAGATTTGACTCATGGAACATTAAGGAATGAATGTTGAGTATGCATGCATCAATCTAGGAACATAGGATTATTTTTGTGACATGCACCATTTCAAGCATGCATGAGAAAATGGGTTTTGGGTGACTTGTTGAACATGAATTTTTTTTCCTGAAAACTTCAACTGTAAATGGTTCCTATCATGAAATTTAGAAAAATTATAAAATGATGGAAGATGAGAATTAATTGGTTTTTAAATGAGAAAATCATATAATTATATTATGTTAACCAGTACCTAGATGTTTTATGGTTAAGGGTATAAATAGAACCTTCGTTTCGAAAATGTGGTGTGAAAAAGGGAGAAAGACTGCTTATGGTTTTGTTTAAATCCATCTTGTTAACTGTGTTAATTTTTTAAATTAAGAATAATTTTTTTGTTTATTTGTCCCATTATGTGGGTAGTTTGGGTAGTGATAATTACCTAGTTTGAGAACTTGTTTGTGAGTTATCCAAGGCACTATTTTTTTTTTCTGATTGGTGTGGTGAGATGTTTGTGGTCAGGGAAGCCCAAGACATTCTATAAGTTATGGTTTTTCCATAGTAGGATTGGCATCAATAACGGATGATTTTTGGTGGTGTTTATTGGTGAATTCTTAGTGTACTTTTAATTAGTGATGATCATGTCCTATACCTTGGCATCATCCGGGGTACACTGAGAAAGATTTGGCTTTATGCCTAGTTACCTAAACGGGTTTTGGTGGGATTATGGATATAATAGAGGTTACACTTATAGAGTGGAATATGTGGAGTAAGACAGTGGAAGGTACACTGTCGTCAATTTACAGATTAGTTTCTTACTATGGACTAAAGTTCGATTAGTACCATGATGGATGAGTTACTTGAAAAAGTAGCGTTAATAATGCTCCAAAGGTGTTGAGTGATGTGTTAGTAATCAGTGTGTAGAGAAAGACAATGGGTTAGAAGTGGTGGCATCAAAATGCCAATGAGGAACCTATAAAGATAAGGTTTTAATTCTATAGATAAAGGTTGGGTGGGCCTTGAAGGTATTGATTTTACACCCTTTCTAGGAAGGTTTTGATAGAAAGGATATGTACGAATTTTGGATATTTTCAAGCGATTTCTAGGAATAGTGAGTTGGAAAACACATCAGGTTTTTTGTAAATGTTGATCATGAGACTCAAACATATTTTTAAGATAATCTTATATGTGTGTTATGTAACACCACAATCTTCCATGGTACGTTTCCCTTTGAATAATACAATAGCATTTGTTGTATGCAACTTCGAAATCTAACACACCACAACCAATCAAACTATCTGTTATGAATAGTAATACCCAATTTTCTAAATATGATAAATTTTATCATTGAAAATGGACTTCATTTTTGTATTCGGAGTATCAAAATTAGCTTAATTTGAATTTTTGGTTTTTTTCTGAAAACATTCATTTTTTGATGAATAGTGTAAAACACTAAGTTATAGTTTAAAACAATGTTTTCATTTAAATAATTATGTATTTTGTTTAAATTTATTTTAAGTCACAATAGATACATAATACCTATATAAGTTCAATGTAATTAATTGGAGTCAGTTTATAATAATTATATATATATATATATATATTTTATTGAACTTTTTACCGCCTTTTACCCACCACCTAGGTGCATTTGCAAATTTACATAAAACATAATTTTACTACTTCTGTGAGTTGAATTTAAAAAATCTTAGAGACACGGTTGTTATCAGTAAGTAAAATGTGGTTCAATAAGATGAAAATATTTTTTGGCGAATAGTAACTTTTTACTTTTATTTAACACGTTTAAAATTAAATAGGGTAATTAGGGGTAAAAATGATATTATTATTACCATAACACATTCCTTAATTCTATTGGATATATATAATTCCATAAAAAAACCTTATTAATAAAATATGAACCACTTTTGTCCACTTGGATTAGATTTGGACATTTATCATTATTTAATTCAGAGAAGAGTTAAAAGAGCTAAAATAAATGTTTAATAACTAAAACATTTTTATTATAGGGTTAAAAATAAGATAAATTCAACTAAAAATATTCCTTATAAATCTAAAAATATTTCCTAAATAATGGTATTTTATTGATATTTTTTAGACATTAAATAATTTAATTTATTAATGACACAATGATGATGCAGTAATTACCTAATTAATGAAACATTAAAATAATTGATATTATAAATATCCAAATAAATGTAATTTGAAAATTTTTATGAATTAAAATAATTTTTTAGGTTAATAAGACATATTAGGGGTAGTTATATGAAATTTGATTGAATTAATAATGTTGTTATGAATTTAGAAAAAACAAACTTCCAAATAGTGTCAAAATTGAAATAAAAGAGTTTTTTTAAAAATATTATATTATTAATTGATATTATATTCTAAAAAATATAATGTTCGGCCAAAAGACTTATATAATGATATGTGTATCATTAATGAACCACTTGGGGTTTTCATGGAAGTATATAGTATGTTTATTAACAATATAATATAAAAATACAAAGAGACATGGTAAATGTCAAACTATTTAACTAAGAGTTAAATCTAAAATATAAGGTTAATATAGTGATCCAAACCTATCTAAAACCTATTGGTTAAGTGGATTTAAATACATCCCCACCTCAACCTTTATGTAATCCATTTTTCAGCCATTATAAATCGAAAATGAGTTTATTATAAAATAATATTTCTCGCTTTTCCTAAGGTTCCCCTCACCCCCTCTTATAAAAGGGTACTCCCCCTACTATCTAATTCACACCTTCAAAGGAATTTTGATCAGAAAAACCCTGACCAAATACCCTCTAAACTGTTCTACCTTCATCCTAGAGGCCTTACTGTAGTCAGAAATCCATCCTATGGATCCCTTCTAATCAAATCAAAAGGAAGAACCTGAAGAAGAGGTAAATATTTCATCACCTCTTTCAAGTTTCTTTCTTCTTCCACTTCCTCTTTCATTGTTGTTTCCATTCTAAAATAATAAATCTAGTCTATTTTATATACTATGATGTTATTAGAAATATGGTACAACCATATTCATTATTCTATCTATCATTTTAATGGCATGTCACCATACATGAGTACGTACGGCTTACCGTCTCCACGTCGTAGTGTAATTGTTATTCAATACATTATTATTTGGATAGGAATAATAATGAAGTGTAATTGATGTAAATAATAAATATAACATGATAATTCTTCATTATATATGATATAACATCCAATTATATATTATTTTAATATCAAAAGAATGATATTGTCGCTTGTGCATACGTACGGATTACCGTCTCCACGAACGCGATGGGATTCATTCCCCATTGTATCCATTCAAGGATAATTTTCATTTGATGATTAAAAATAATGTTTAGAGACTTGATATAATTATGGATATTAATAGGATACATCCCATCCATAAATAATATGACTCAGATAACAAAGAATATAAAGGAAAACGAATTCGTTAACACCTAAAACGACAATAATTCAAATATATTATTAACAAAGTAATGTTAAAAGATCATATATGCTATCATATTAATGTAAATGATTCTCAAATAATTTAATAAAATTTTTTTCACCATTATACAGAAGGTTAAACTACCCTCGACCAAGTAAAAGTACTATGTAAGGGTTAATTCTACAATCTCTTCATTATCTGATATTGTTTATACGTAATTATCTACTGGGACCTCTTTATCGTCCACATCCATGTTTCATAAAAATTCACTTCAAAACATTCTTAATATTTTATAGACTATGGGTTAAAGTCATTTATACCCTTGTTTGACTTTTATAAGATGTTTATAAAGGAATCTTTCTGTTATTTTCCAAACAAGGTACTTTATGACCTTTTCGACAAAATTAAGGTAAGAATGTTTTTTTAACTTATACGGCGGGTGTGGCTATTTTCCACCGTTATAACAACATCAAAGATTCCCTAACAATATTATAAGAATATATTCAAAAATAAATATTTTCTTTTATAATTAAATGACTTTTAAATGATTTCAAAATATAAAGAGATATTTCTATCAAAAGGATTTGATTTCATCTGTGTCAACATCCTTTGATGGATTTTAAGCTTATTTGATGTTGATTTATTATGATCCAAAACTTCCATATTATATTGAAGGTTTTTTGATATGTTTAACTGTGGATGTGTTATTTTTACACCATTCATGGTTTATAGATAAAGTATTGACATTTCGTATGCATGTTTTAATACGAATGATTATGTTATGTTTAAACCTTTTCATATGAGGAATGAATTGGACATAGTAAGTGACGGGTGGAGCCCACTATATCTCCTCAATGCATCGATAGATATAATGAGAAAACCTAGTGTCTTGTAACAAGCCCTTGAAAAAATATTATTCGTAGTATTGGCACAATGAATTGACTATGTTGTTATGAAAGTCTGGCATTATGCATTCCATCATTATGAAAGTGGCTATTGACATTTCATGTGATTATTCGACTAGTAGAATATCCATGTGATTAAGTAAATGGAATTATTTTGATTTTATCATTTCCATATTATGCTGATGTTCATGTTTAAAAGGATTTTGTTTTATTCATATACATTGCCTTAAATGTTAATTCTTATTTATGAAATTTTCCGCTGTATTGTTACCCTTAATGAGCATCTAAGCACGCCCCTTTCTATGATTTATTTTTCCCAGGATGTGAAGAATTATATAATGAATGACCTTCAGGGATAGTCTATGGGATCTAATTCTTGTATATGGAAACAATTTTTTTTAGTTTTCCATTTCATGTGGTAATGTAAAACTTATGAATGTATCTAACACTTCCAAGGCTACTAAATTCATTGCTATTTGGAGACTTGACCTTTTTTTATCATGACAATGATACGTAATAATGCACCGACTCTTGGATTCTGGGGTTTGGCAGTTAAAGTTGGTTTGAGAGTATGTTTAGTAAAAACCATGGAAACTAGATTTAGATAAACTCTGATTAGAGCACATTACCCTAAGATATAATTTGAGGATTAGTATAGAATAATTTCCTAGAATTTTGATATTGTAGAGATTTTGTGAGTTTTCCAAGAAATACATCCCTATCTGGATATGAACAGGTAGAGGCGGCTCTGGTATAGATGTACCTGGAGGTAAAACCCAAAAACACCGCTTTGATCTAGACTCGAATGGGAACTGGTGCACGACAACGGGCCTTGTTGCACTCTTGGTTACGACACTCCCAGGGGATATGAATAGTATAATTATCATTTTTTTACAAACCATTTTGAAGGGTTTATGAGTATATACATTCAAAAAAAATTCATTTTTTATGTTTATTGATTATATCCCGAAACTGTTGAATTTATATTAAGTGTTTTACAACATTGGAATAATGTATTTAGATTCATAAACTAATCTAGTTTATGTCATTTTTTAGAAATGGAGCCTAGGGGAAGGAATGGAAACCTTATTAATTCATGCACTCCATTTAGGGATTTCCCTCCTACTCAAAATAATTATAGTGGAGCTAGTGATGATACTGGTACTGATAACTAATAACCATACTAGGACAACAAACTCAAGTTATGAATAATAACCATACCCGTATAGGGCACCCTGATCCACATCATGGAGGATCAATGTTAGATCAATTCATGAGGAAAAAACCACCAACATTAAATGGGGTAACAAATCAATTAGTAGCTAAGAAATGGATGAATTCCATAGAGAAAATATTACATGCCTTGGGGAGTAGTGAAAGGGAAAAAAATTTCATGGTTGTTTACCACCTCAATGGAGATGTTGATCATTGGTGGTCATTGATTCAAAACACAAAGGAAGATGATGAAGTATCAAATATGGAATGGAGGGAGTTTAAGGATATTTTCATAGAAAAATACATTCCTCATGACCATGGATCAGATATGGAAGGACAATTTATGAGTTTGACGCAAAAGGAGGATGAGAATGTCACGAATTATGAGGCTAACTTTACAAGGTTAGCAAGGAATGCTGCAGATTATATACGTAACCCAGGAAGTAAGATTGATCTTTTATTTGAGGGGTTAAAACCATCTCTGTCAAGCATTAGTCTCACAATCCTTCTCATCATATGAAGACATTATCGAATGTGCTATCAAGACAGAAAAAAAAATTCTCTAAGTCTTACGACTTTAAAGTAAATCATGAGAAGAAGAGATCTGCGGAAAAATTTGGAAATGGAAATAAGGGGAAGAAGGGAAAATTTGAATATCCATCCTACAGTAAATGTGGGAAGAAACATCGTGGTACTTGCCTGAAGGGAATGAGATTCTGTTATAAGTGTGGTGAAAAAGGCCACCAATCTCTTGATTCTAAGGGGAAGAAAGAGGCTTTAGATTTTGAATGATACAATTTCAGAGAAAGGGGAACTTATGCGAATGAATTCCCTAAGTGTCTGGGAAATGTACCTCAGAAAAGGCCATGGGATAAAGGCCGAGCTTATGCTATCACTACTGCTGAAGTTAAAGCTCTGAAAGACGTGGTGGCGGGTAATTAAATGGTTTCCTCTTGTTTAGAAAATGCTTTATTTGATTATGGATCGTCACATTGTTTCATATCTTCCCAGTTTGCTAAGAAAATTAGATATTTCCAATTTGATTTAACAAGGGAGTTTCCAGTCAAAAATCCTAAGGGAAGTATCATTGTAACAATGTTTTGTGAACCCGTCCCCATTAGGGCATAACAATGTTCTTTATTTTCTGGTCTCATCATCATACCCATGATTGAATTTGATATAATCCTTTGTATGGATTGGCTTTCAGACCATGGTGCAAAAATTTACTGTAAGAAGGAGGAGGTTACTATTTTTGATGATGATGATAAAGAACATCGTATCTTTAGAGCAGGATTGTCACCACCTATTTCTTATCTAGATCCACCCCCAATAGCTAAACTAAATTCAATTATTGGGGAGAAATAGAATGAAATAAATGTGGGTGAGGAAAGTAATGTTCAAATAGAGGATGTACCTATCGTGCCGGAATATGTTGACGTGTTTCCAGAATATTTACCTGGACATCCCCTAGAATGAGAAATTGAGTTTTCTATTGATTTATTTCCTAGATCATGGCCCATATCGAAGACCCCTTATAGAATGGCCACTATGGAATTAGTGGACCTAAATAAAAAACTAGAGATATTGAGTAATAATGGATTTATTCTCCATAGTGTTTCTCCATGGGGAGCCCCTATCCTTTTTGATAATAAGAAATATGGATCTATTAGGTTGTGCATTGACTACAGGGAGATCAATGCTATAACAATAAATAACAAGTATCCCCTACCTCACATTGATGATTTATTTGACCAACTTCATGGAGATCAATACTTTTAAAATATTGACCTTCATTCTAGATATCATTAGTGTGTGTGAAGAAGGATGACATTCCGAAAATAGAATTTGGAACCAGGTACGGGAATTATGAGTTAACAATAATGCCTTTTGGATTGACTAATGCACCCTATGTATTCATGTATCTAATGAATAGTGTTTTCAAGGAATATCTTGTCAACATTGTAGTGGTATTTATTGATGATATCTTAGTATATTCTAAAAGCTACTTTGTTCATGAAAATCACTTGCACATTATCCTAAGGACTCTTAGAAGACATGAATTATATGGGAAGTTTATCAAGTGTGAATTATGGATTTAGAAGATTTCTTTTCTTGGCCATATTGTCTCCAGGGATGGAATCTTTGTTGATCCTTCAAAGAAAAACGAAATCCAAGAATGGCCAGCCCCGATGTGTATGAATGATGTACACATTTTTATTGATTTAGCTGGTTATTATCTAAATTTCGTCCAAATTTTTTCCTGGTTGGATAACCCATTAACAAAGATCACACAAAAATTTGTTAAATTTGTTTTGAAAAAAGAGTGTGAAGAATGTCTTGAAGAACTGAAGAGAACATTAGACAATTCTCCTATATTGTCTCTACCAGTGGGGAATGATGGGTTTGTTATTTATAGTGATGCATCAAAATAGGACTTGGTTGTGTCCTTATGCAGAATGATAGAGTTATTGACTATGCATCACGACAACTGAGAATTCATGAGAAAAACTATCCTACTCATGATCTTTAGTAAGAAGCTGTAATATTTTCTTGAAAGATATTGAGAAATTATATTTATGGTAAAAAATGTGTGATTTATAATAATCACAAGAGTTTTAAGTATATTTTCACACAAAAAGAACTCAACATGTGGCAAAGGATATGGCTTGAACTACTCAAAGATTATGATTGCACGATACACTACCACCTAGGGAAGGAAAATAAGGTGGCAGATGCTTTGAGCAGAAAATATCATGGAGTTTTGAACTAGATGAGAGTTGAAAAAGATCCTATATACATGGATATATTAAAGATTGATATGGTAATAACCATGGAAGGTGAAAAAACAATTATTTTTTAAATGGTTGCTAAACCATATTTAATAGAAAGGATAAAAGTTCATATACTGACGATGAGGAGTTTCAAAAGAAGATTAAACCTGTGAATAAAAGGAGATTGAGTGACATTGTATATGAAGATGAAATTTTGAAAGTTTGGAAAGGACTTTGTGTTCCTGATATACTTGATATAGAAGAGAATGGTTGGATGATACTCATATATCCAATTTCTCTATAAACCCTGGGAGCACAAAATGTATATATACTTGAAGGAACATTTTTGGTGGTACAACATAAAGAGGGAGATTTCTGATTTTGTGTCAAGATGTACGGTTTTTCAACAAGTGAAGGGTGGAAGGAAATAGCGTAGAGGATTCTTACAACCTATTCCCATAACTGAGTGAAAATGGGATAATATTACGATGGAATTTTCCATGGGAATACCAAAGACTCCTAGAAGGAACGATGTAATATGGTTCATTGTTGATCATCATACCAAGTAAGCACATTTTCATACTATAAGAGAAGTTTTACAACTTGAACGTCTAGAAAGACTACATATTAATGAAGTTTTGAGACTTCATGGAGTACCCCAATCGATTATTTCTGATCGTGATCCTCGTTTTACATCAAGATTCCTGAAATGTCTTCAGAAAGCCCTAGATACTGAACTTCTTTTGAGCACTATCTACCACCCCCAAACTGATGGACAATAAAAATGGATTATTAAAACCTTAGATGACATGTTGATATCATGCTCACATGACTTTCAAGGTATGTGGGATCAATATTTACCTCGGGTAGAATTTTACTATAAAAATAGGTTCCATTCAAGTATTCAGATGGCACCATTTAAAGCATTATAGGGAAAGAGATGTCACACACCAACCTGTTGGGATGATGTTGGTGAAAGAAAACTTGTAGGCCCAGAACTTTTGGATGAAATGATTGAAAAGGTGAAGGTAATATAAACCCACATCAATACTTCTCAAAGTAGATAAAAGAGATATGTTGATAACTAAAGGAAGGATTTGGAATTTCAGGTAGGAGAGCATGTTTTCTTGAAGGTATCTACAAGGAAGGGTGTTTTACGTTTTATTAAGAAGGGAAAATTAAGTCCCAGGTACATCTGACCTTTTGAAATTATAGAACAAATTGGGGCGTTAGCCTACCGTTTGGAAATTCCTCCAAGTCTCCTCAATGTTCACGATGTATTCCATGTATCACTGTTGAGAAAATACATGCCTGACCCAACACATGTACATACCTATGAGGAATTAGAACTGGAACCCAATATGTCTTATTACAAAGAGCCTGTCAAGGTTCTTGATACAGGAGAACAAGTTTTGAGAAACCTGATGACTCACCTGGTAAAAGTTCTATGGAGAAACCATAAGATAGAAGAGGCAACGTGGGAACTCAAGAAACATATGATGAAGAACCACCCAAGACTTTTTATTCAATAATATTCTGGAAATTTCGAGGAAGAAATTATTTGAAGGAGGGGAGAATGAGACACCCCAAGTTTCCACAATACGTTTCCCTTTGACTATTACAACAGTGGGTGTTGTACACAACTTCGAGTTCTAACAAACCACAACCAATCAAACTAGCTGTTATGAATAGTAATACCTACTTTTTAAAATTTTATAAATTTTATCTTTCAAAATGGACTTCATTTTTTGATTAAGAGTATCGAAATTAGCTTAAGGTGAATTTTTTGTTTTTTTTCTGAAATCTTTCAATTTTTAATGACTAGTGAAAAACACTGAGTTATAGTTTAAAACCGAATTTTTATTTAAATAATTTTATAATTTATTTAAATTTATTTTAGTTCAAAATAGATACATAATACCTATATAAGTTCAATGTAATTCATTGGAGTCCGTTTATTATAATTTTTTATATATAAAATATTATTGAACTTTTTACTGTCTTTTACCCACCTCCAAGGAGCATTTGCAAATTTACATAAAACATAATTTTATCACTTCTGTGTGTAGAATTTCAAAAATCCAAGATACACAGATGATATTAGTAAGTAAAACGTGTTTTAATAAGATGAAAATAATGTTTGGTGAGTAGTAACTTTTTACTTTTATTTACCATGGTTAAAAGTAAATAGGGTAATTAAGGGTAAAAATGAAATTATTTTTATCCTAACACATGTCCTAAGTCCATTGGATAAGTATAATTAGACAAAAAAAACCATAGGAATAAATTATGAACCTCTTTGGTCCACTTGGAGTAGATTAGGACATTTATTATTATTTAATTCAAAGAAGAGTTAAAAGAGTGAAAATCATGGTTTAATAACTAAAACATTTTTTATATAGGGTTTCACATAAGATAAATTCAACTATAAATATTTATTAGAAAGATAAAAAAGTTTTCCTACATAATTATATTTTATTTATATTATTATACATTAAATTATGTTATTTATTTATGACACAATGATGATGTAATAATTACCTAATTAATGAAATATTAAAATAATTGATATTATAAATATACAAATAAATATAATTTGAGACTTTATATGAATTAAACAAATTTTGTAGGTTAATATGACATATTAGGGTTGGTTAATTGAATTTGTTTCGATGTAATAATGCTGTTATGAATCTAGGAATAACAAAATACCAAATAGTGTCAAAATTGACATAAAAGAGTTTTAAAAATAAATATTATATTTTTAATTGATATTATATTCCTAAAAATCTATGGTTCTGCCAAAAGATTTATATAAGGATAGGTGTATCATTAATGAACCACTTGGGGTTCTGTTGGAATTATATAGTAAGTTTATTAACCATATAATATAAAAATACAAAGAGACTTGGTAAATGTCAAACTATTTAACTAAGAGTTAAATCAAAATGATATGGTTAATATAGTGACCCAAACTTATCCAAAACCAATTGGTTGAGTGTTTTTAGACCCATAACCACCTTATCCTATTAATAATCTATTTTGGAGGCTTCATAATCCTAAAATGAGTTTATTATAAAATAATATTTATATCTTTTCCTATGAAGCCCCTCAACATTCTTATAAAAGGGAACTCCCCCATCTCTCTAATTCTCACCTTCAATGCAACTTGGCCCGGCCAAACCCTGACCAAATACCATATCAACTATCCTCCATTCATCCTATATTCCTTACTTTAGTCATAAAGACAACCTAAAGATCCCTTTTTATCAAATCACTAGGAATAACCCGATGAATAGGTAAGTATTTCATCACCTCTTTCAAGTTCCTTTCTTCTTCCACTTCATCTTTATTTGTTGTTTCCATTCTAAAATAATAACTCCGGTATATTCTATATACTATTATTTTATTATAAATATGGTACAACCATATTCATTATTCTATCCATCCTTTGAATGACCTGTCATTATAGGTGTGTACGTACGGCTTACCGTCTCCACGTCGTGGTGTAATTCTTATTCAATAAATTATTATTTGGATGGGTATAATAATGATGTTTTATTGATGTAAATAATAAATATAACATGATAATTATCATGTATATATGATATAACATCTAATTATATATTATTTTAATATCAAAATAATGATATTGTCGCCTTTGCATACGTACGGATTACCGTCTCCACGAACGCGATGAGATTCATCCCCCATCGTATCCATTCGAGGATAATTTTCATTTGATGATTAAAAATAATGTTTAAATACTTGATATAATTCTGGATATGAATAAGATACATCCCATCTAAAAAAATATTACTCACATAACAAATAATATAAAGGAAAACGAATCTGTTAACACCAGAAACGACAATAATACTAAGATATTAATAACAAAGAAATGTTAAAAGATCATATATGATACCATATTAATGTATATGATTCTTGTATTACTTAATAAAAATTATGTCACCATTATACAGAAGTTTAACCTACCCCCGGCCAAGTAAAAGTACAAGGTAAGGCTTAATTCTACAATCTCTTCATTATCCGAGGTTGTTTATACACAATTATCTACTGAGACCTCTTTATCATCGACATCCATGTTTCTTAAAAATGTATTTCAAAACATTCTTAATATTTTGTAGACTATGGGTTAAAGTAATTTATACCCTTTTTTGAATTTTATATGATGTTTATAAAGGAATATTTCTGTCGTTTTCCAAACAAGGTACTTTATGACCTTTTCGACAAAATTATGGTCAGAATGTTTTTTAAACTTATACGGCGGGTGAGGCTATTTTCCACCATTATAAAAACATCGAAGCTTCCCTTACAAGAATATAAGAATATTTTCAAAAATAAATGTTTTCTTTTATAATTACATGACCATTAAATTATTTCAAAATTGAAATAGATATTTCACTAAAAAGGTTTTCATTTCATCTATGTCAACAACATTTGATGGATTTTAAGCTTATTTGAAGTTGATTTATTATGATACCAAACATACATATTGTATTGAAGGTTTTCTAATATGTTTAACTGTGGATGTGTTATTTTTACACCATTCATGGTTTATGGATAATGTATTCACATTTCATATGCTAGTTTTAATACAAATGTTTATGTTATGTTTAAACCTCTTCATATGAGGAATGCACTGGACTTAGTAAGTGACTCGTGGAGCCCACTATAGCTCCTCATTGAATTAGTAGGTCTCATGAGACAAACTAGTGTCTTGGCCCAAGGCCTTGACAAAATTTTATTTGTAGTCTTGTCACAAGGCCATGACTATGTGGTTATAAAAATCTGGCATTATGCATTCCATCATTATGAAAGTGGCTATTGATATTGTCTGTGATTATTCAACTAGTAGAATATGCACGTATTAAAATGGCCTTATTTTGATTTTATATTTTTCATATTATGTTGAAGTTTATGTTTAAAAGGATTTTTTTTAGTCTTATACATTTCATTAAATGTTTATGCTTATTTATGAATGATTCTGCTATATTGTTATCCTTACTGAGCATCTGAGCTCACCCCTTTCTATGTTTTATTTTTTCTAGGATGTGAAAAATAATTTTATGACTGACCTACACGGATAGTCTATGGGAGCTCAGTGTTGTCTATGGAAACAATTTTTTTGTAGTTTTCCATTTCAAGATGTAGTGTAAACCATATTCATATGTATCTAGTGCTTCCAAGGCTACTAAACTAATCGGACTTTCGAGATTTGATCTTCTGTGATCATGAGTATGATACGTAATAATGCACCGACCCTAGGATTATGGGGTCAGGGAATTATAGTAGGTATTAGAGGAAGTTTAGTACAAACCTTAGAAACTAGATTTAGATAAACTCTGATTAGAGAACTTTACCTTAAGATAGACTTTTAGGATTGGTAAAGAATAATTTCCTTGAATTTTGATATTTTAGTGATATTATGAGTTTTTCAAGCAAATACATCCCAGTCTGGATACGTGTAGGTAGAGGCGGCTCTAGCACAGATGTACCTTGGGGTAAAACCCAAAAAACTCTACTTTGATCAAGACTCGAACGGTAACTGGTGCACGAAAATGGGCCTTGTTGCACTCTTGGTTACGACACTACCGGGGGATATACATAGGATAACTATCATTTTCTTTACAAACCATTATGAAGGGTTTATGATTATATAGTTTCTCAAAGATTTTTTTTTATAATTATGGATTATATCCATAAACTATTAAATTTATATTTAGGGTTTTACAAGTTTACAATTATGTATTTCGATTCATAAACTAATATAGTTTATGACATTATTTGGAAATGGTGCATAGTGTAAGGAATGAGAACTATATCAATGCATTCAATCCATGTAGGTATTTCTCTCCTACTCAAGATAATTATTGTGGAGCTAGTGATGCAAGTGGTATAGATCAACTAATCACTATACTTGGACAACTCACTCAGGTTATTATTAATAACCTCACCCATAAGGAGCACCATGATCCACATTGTGGAAGGTCAATGTTAGATCACTTCATGAAGAAAAAACCACCAAAATTAAATGGGGGAACAAATCTATTAGAAGCTGAGCAATGGATAAATTCCTTAGAGAAAATATTTCACACCTTAGAGAGTAGTGAAAGGGAAAAAGATGTCTTGGCAGTTTACCGCCTCACTGGAGATGATGATCAATGGTGTTCATTCATTCAAAACATAAAGGAAGATGATGTAGTATCAAATATGGAATGGAGGAAGTTTAAATAAATTTTCTTAGAAATATACTTTCCTCATGACCATCGAGCAGATATGGAAAGGAAATTTCAGAGTCTAAGGAAAAAGGAGGTTGAGAATGTCGCAAAGTATGAGGCTAACATTACATGGTTAGAAAGGCATGCTGCATATTATATACTAACCCAAGAAGTAAGATTGATCGTTTCTTTGAGGTGTTAAAATGATTTCTCTATCGATCATTAGTTTTACAATCCTTATCGTCGTATGAAGATATTATCTCATGTGCTATCAAGAAAGAAAAATAATTCTCTAATTCTTGCGACTTTAAAGAAAACCCAGAGAAGAAGAGATATGATGAACACTCTATAAATGGAAATAAGGGGAAGAAATTAAAATTTGAATGTCCATCCTATAGTAAATGTGGGAAGAAACACCCTGGTACTTTCCTGAAGGTAATGGGAGTCTATTACAAGTGTGGTGAAAAAGGCCACCAAGCTCGTGATTGGAAGGGGAAGAAAGAGGCTGTCGATCTTGAATGCTACAATTTTAGAGAAAGGGGCATTATGTTAATAAATGTCCTAAGAGTCAGGGGAAATTACCTCAAAAAAGGACAAGGGATCAAGGCTATGCTTATGCTATCACTACTGCTGAGGTTGAGGCTCTAAAAGACGTGGTGGCAAGTAATTTAATGGTTTCCTCTAGTTTATCCAATGCTTTATTTGATTCTGGGTCATCACATTGTTTAATATCTTCCCATGTTGCTAATAAAATTAGATACTTACAATTTTATTTAACAAGGGATTTGTCATTCAAAACTCTTAAGGGAAGTATCATTGTAAACAATTGTTGTGAAACAGTCCCCAGTAGGGCATAAAAATATTCTTTATCTACTGATCTCATCGACATACCAATGATTGAATTTTACATAATCATCAGTCTGGATTTTCTTTGGGACCATGATTTGAAAATTTATTATAAGAAGAAGGAGGTTACTATTTTTGTTGACGATGATAAAGAACACCTTATCTTTAGAGAAGAATCATCACCACCTAACTCATATCTAAATCCACCCCTAGTAGATAAACTAAATTCAATTATTGGGGAGGAAGATAATTAAATAACTATGGGTGAGGAAAATAATGTTCAAATAGATCATGTACCAATTGTGAAAGAATATATTGATGTGTTTCCAGAAGATTTACCTAGACATCCTCCTAAACAAGAAATTGAGTTTTCAATCTATTTAATTCCTGGATCAAGGCCCATATTGAAGACCCCATATAGAATTTCCACTGTGGAATTAGTGGAACTAAATAAACAACTAGAGGAATTTAGTAATAAGGGATTTATTCTCCCTACAGTTTCTCTATGGGGATCCTCTATCCTTTTTGTTAAGAAGAAAGATGGATCTATGAGGTTGTACATTGACTATAGGGAGATCAATGATATAACAATAATGAACAAGTATACCCTACCTTACATTGATGATTTATTTGACCAACTTCATGGAGCTCAATATGTTTCAAATATTTCCCTTCTATCTGGATATCATCAGTTGTGTGTGAAGAAGGAAGTTATTCTAAAAACAACATTTCAAACCAGGTACGAGCATTATGAGTTGACAGTAATGCCTTTTGGATTGACTAATGCACCCAATGTCTTCTTGGATCTAATTAATAGAGTTTTCAAGGAATAACTTGATGAATTTGTAGTGGTATTTATTGATGATATCTTTGTATACTCCAAAAGATACGAATAATCATGAAAATCACATGCACATTATCCTGAAGACTCTTAAAAGACATGAATTATATGGGAAGTTTAGCAAGTGTGAATTATGGCTTCAGAAGATTTCTTTTATTGTCCATATTGTCTCCAAGGATGGAATATTTGTTGATCCTTCTAATACAAAGTAAATCCAAGAATTACCATACCCGATGAGTTTAACTGAGGTATGCATTTTTATTGGTTTAGCAGATTATTATTGACGTTTCGTCCAGAATTTTTCCCGGTTGGCTTACCCATTAACAAAGCTCACATGAAAAGGGGTTAAATTTGTTTGGAAAAAAGAGTGTGAATAATGTTTTGAAGATGAGAAGTGAAGATTATCCAATGATCGTATATTGACTCTACCATCAGGGAATGATGGTTTTGTTATTTATAGTGATGCATCAAAGAAAGGACTTGGTTGTGTCCTTATGCAGAATGATTAAGTTATTTCCTATGCATCACAACAACATAAAATTCACGAAAAAAACTATCCTACTCATGATCTTGAGTAATCAGCTATAATCTTTTCCATGAATATATGGAGACATTATCTCTATGGTGAAAACTGTGAGATTTATACTGATCACAAGAGTTTGATGTATATTTTTTCACAGAAAGAACTCAACACGAGGAAAAGGAAATGGCTTGAACTACTCAAGGATTATGATTGCACGATACACTACCACTCGGGGAAGGTAAATAATTTGACATATGATTTGAAAAGAAAAGATCATGGTGTTTTGAACAAGATGAGAGTTCAAAAGGATCCCATATACATGGATCCAGTAAATATGGATATGAGAATAACCATAGAAGGTGAAACATCAATGATTATTAAAATGGTTGCCAAACCATATTTACTATAAAGGATAAAAAGTTATCGGGATGATGATGAGGAGTTTCAAAAGAAGATTAAAGCTGTGAATAATGGGAGATTTAGTGACTTCGTATATGAAGATGGAATTTTGAAATTTGAGAAAAGACTTTGTGTTCCCGATATACCTGATCTAAATAGAGAATTGTTGGATGATGCTCATAACTCCAATTTCTCTATAATCCTTTGGAGCACCAAAATGTATAGAGATTTTATGGAACATTTTTGGTGGGACAACATGAAGAGGTAGATTGTTTATTTTGTGTCAATATGTATGGTTTTTCAACAAGTGGAAGCTGGAAGGCAACAGCTAGGAGGAGTCTTGCAACCTATTCCCATACTTGAGTGTAAATGGGATAATATTACGATGGAGTTTTTCTTGGGACCACCAAAGACTCCTAGAAGGAAAGATGTTATATGGGTCAATATTGATCGTCTTACCAATTCATCACATTTTCTTGCTATAAGTGAATATTTACGACATGAACGTCTAGAAATACTATATATTATTGAAGTTTTGAGACTTCATGGAGTTCCCATATTGATTATTTCTGATTTTGATCCCCATTTTACGTCAAGATTCTTGAAATGTCTTCATAAATCCCTTGATACTGAACTTCATTTGAGCACTTCCTACCATCCCCAAAATGATGGGAAATAATAAATAATGATTCAAACCTTAGAATACAAGTTGATATCATGATCACTTGACTTCTAAGGTATGTGGGATCAATATTTACCTCTGGTAGAATTTTCTTATAATAGTAGCGTCCATTCAAGTATTCAAATGGCACCGTATGAAGCGTTATACGGAAAGAGATGTCGCACACCAACCTATTGGTGTGATGTTGGTGAAAGAAAACTCGTAGGCCTAGAACATGTGGATGAAACGATTGAAAAGGTGAAGGTAACACAATACCACATCAAGGCATCTCAAAGTAGACAGAACAGCTATGCTGATAACTGAAGGAAGGATTTGGAATTTTAGGTAGGTGGTCATGTTTTCTTGAAGGTATCTCCATGGAAGGGTGTTATATGTTTCGGTATGAAAGGAAAATTATGTCCTAGGTACATTGGAACTTTCGAAATTCTAGAACGAATTGGGGTGGTAGCTTACCATTTGGCAATGCTACCATGTCTCTCGAAAGTTCACGATGTATTCCACGTATCACTGTTGAAAAAATACATGCCTGAACCAATGCATGTACTTACCTATGATGAATTTGAAATGGAACCCAATCTGTCTTATTCTGGAGAGCCTATCAAGGTTCATGATACAAGAGAATAAGTGTTGAGAAACCGTACGACTCTTCTGGTAAAAGTTCTATGGAGAAACCATAAGATGGAAGAGGCAACGTGGGGACTCGAGAAACTTATGATGAAGAACGACGCAAGTATTTTTATGTGGTAATATTATAGAAATTTCGAGGAAGAAATTATTTGAAGTAGGGGAGAATGTAACTGTAACACCCCGAGCTTCTACGATACGCCTCTCTTTCAATAATGCAATAGCTTGCATTGTACGCAAGTTCGAATTCTAACACACCGCAACTAATCAAAGTAGCCGTTATGAATAGTAATAACCACCTTTTAAAATTATAGAAATTTTATATTTCAAAATGGACTTCATTTTTGTATTCGTAATATCGAAATTATCCTAAGTTGAATTTTTTTGTAACTTTCTGAGAACATCCAATTTTTTATGAATAGTGAAAAATACTTAAAACAACTTTTTTAATCAAAATAATTAATTGTCATAAATTATACTATTTAGTGGTTTTAAAGTATAATTAGAATATATTTTTACCATTTTATCCAATGGTGGTCATTAGAATTAATTTAACATTGAAAATGGACATAAACAATTGCCAATCTTTTGATATAAATTGTTTCTTAAAAACACGCTATTTGTCGTAACAGCGGGAATTAATTGTAAAATTAATTAATGCAACTTTTATGTTTGGAATTTTGTAAAATAGACATCATTTTTGAATTCGGAATATCAATTATAGCTTAGGGTGAAATTTTGGCCTTATTCTGAAAAACTTCAATTTTTGATGAATAGTGAAACCACTAAGTGGTAATCAAGAAAACTGATTTTCAGTTAAATAAAAGTTTACCACTAATGTGTATTGAATTTTGAAAATCCGACATACATGGTTGTCATTAGTATGTAAAATGTGGTTCAATGGGGTAAAAATAATTTTTTGGTGAATAGTAACTTATTAAGTTCTTAATCGCGATTAGTGGTAATTAGGGTAGTTTAAGGTATAAATAATACTTTAATAATATTAAATGACCTAGACACATGTCCCAACCTCATTGGTTGTGTCATGGCCGACCAAGACAAGCCATGGCCTAACTTGGGGACCCCATGGATCCACTTTTGTTGGGAAATAACATAAATTACTTTTTATTTAATGTTAAAGTGAAAATGACACTAACATAAATTGTTTTACTAAAACAATTTTTAAGTAGGGTTACACAAGTCCAAATTTTGACTATAAATATTCATTAGAAAGCTAAAAAGATTTCCTACATCATAGTATTTGTTTTAGAATTTTTAGACATTAAATAAATTAAATTATTTATGACATCATTATGATGTGGCGATGACCTCATTATTTAACGATTTAAATAAAATGAGAAGATAATGCAAAATCCAAGGCTTACAGTTGTCCAAATCCTATTGGATGAGGAGATTTCGAAACCTTATCACCTTAGCCTCGAATTATATAGATGTGGGACCTTTAGAATCCGAAAAGCATTTTGAAATAATGTAACATTTCATTACTTTCCAAAAGTGCCCCTCCTCTCCACTTATAAAAGGCCCCCACCTCTCCCACCTTATTCACACCTTCAAGCCATTTGGCTCGGCCAACCTCTGCCCAAATACTCTCCCAACATTCCTTCCTTACTCCTAGAAACCTCACTTTGGGCAGAACTCTTCCCAAGGAAGCCTTTAGCTCAAATCAAAAAGAGTTACCCGATTTTGAGGTAATGTCTTTTCTAATGTTGTTTTGTTTTATTTTTCTTCTCCAACCCCCTAAACTCTTTTTATTCATTTCTTTTGTAACAACACCAGTATCCTCAATATACTAGGATGTTGTTATAAGAAGGATTCGAGCTACACTTACACACACCTACATCTAATGGTTAAAGAACATACGGTTTCTGTGGATGGCGAATTTCTGCCTCACGAAACGATGATTGTTCAACACTCATATAACACCTCCAAAGGTGGCCATTAAGATGTCACTATTTTTATATATGATATATAATATGTTTCTGTTTTACTTATGCTTCTGTATTTCTCATTTATGGCATACTTTATGATTTCCATTATGGGTAAAACGCGATAATTTCATTTTAGGAAGTGCGGACTACCGCCCCCTCAAAGTGATTTGAATCGTTAATGCCATATGTGGGATGTATAAAGGATGGAGTAAATGGTATTATACACTATATTATACTGGAATTATATTATACATTTATATCATTATGATTTAGTTCCATTAAATATGAAATTGAAATGAAAGTAGCGTTCATGCGTACGTACGGCTTACCGTCTCCATGAACGGTGCATTTCATTTCTTACCTCTAAATGTTACGTAATATTATAAATGAATGTATATACTGGATATATAAGATATATATGACATCTAAATTATGAATATAATGGATATTTCACCACATTAACAACTTGTAATCATAAGAAGTTTATTTTTGACTCAAGTACCAAAGGTCGACAAAACGACCGTTATTAACTTAAATAATTACATAATGATCATATCATTGTAATAAGTGATATAATAAGGATAATGAAATTGAGAATGGTTCTTAATAAGGTATATATTAACTCTAGTTTATTATTCAGGAGGTTAAAGAACGGTTGAGTCAAGTCGGACACAAGGTAAGGGAACTTCTTAACCCAACTTCCATTCTTTGGGTTAATCTCCTAATTTCAAATTATGTCATGATATTATTATGAATTATTTTGTATTTTTACTTTATTTATGTGTACCTATAGTGAATACACATAATAGATCTATTTTATTTTAAAAATGATCTTTTTAAGGACTTCGTCTCAATCTCCTTTCATTGAGTCATATTTGGTTTTATACACAACTTTCTTTTATACGGTGTATAAACCCCTTTGACTTTTACGTTTATTCAAAAGGAATCTTTTTTATACGAAGCGTTTTACTAAATGACAAAAAGGGAATGTTTTTCTTTCCGTACTTATGCGGCGACAATGACTTCTCCGCCGCCGTGACCATTATTTGAGTTTCGGCTTCCTCTACAAGCCATCATTTTTTTTAATGAAAAATAAATACAAAGTTTTAACTTTCTTTTATTTTGGTTTTGAAAATGGTTTTGAAAGCGTCTTTATTATATCAATGTGTTGTATTGATATCTTGTGATTGAAATGTGGAAATGTTATGTTTCCTTTATGCATGTTTTATGTGATACGATTATGTTATGGTTTATGATATGTTTAAACCTATTCATATGAGGAATGTATTGGACTTAATAAGTGACGGGTGGGGCCCGCTATAGCTCCTCGATGCATCGGTAGGTCTCATGAGACAACTAGACGTGGAATTGGCCGAGGCCCTTTCCCAATTTGATTTATGGTTTTGGCCGAGGCCTTAATCATTTTAGATGTCTTGGCCGAGGCCTTGACAAAATGTTTCAGAATGTCCGGCATTATACATTCCCTCATTATGAAAGTGGTTATTGATATTACATGTGATTATTCGACCAGTAGAATATCCATGTGAAGAAGTAAATGGCATTATCTCATTTTACTTTTGCCATATTATGTTGAAGTTCATGTTTAAGAGGCTTTTGTTTTAGTTATACATTGCCTTAAATGTTAATGTTTATTTATGAAAGCTTCCGCATTATTGTTATCCTTACTGAGCATTTGAGCTCACCCCTTTCAATGTTTAAAAATTTTCCAGGTTGTGAAGAAGTATTTTATGACTGACTTGCAAGAATAATCAGTGAAGATATGAGTGTGGAATATGAAGACCATGTTTTTTTGTAGTTTGTTTAATTTTGATGTAATGAAAGACTTATGAATGTATCTAGTGTTTCCAAGGCTACTAAACTAATCGGTCTTTCGAGACTTGATCTTTTGGGATCATGCCAATGTTACGAAGTAATGCACCGGCTCTGGGTAGCTGGGGTCGGGGCGTTACAGTTGGTATCAGAGGCAGTTTAGTACTAACCTTGGAAGCTAGATTTAGATAAACTCTGATTAGAGCACATAGCCCAAAGATAGACTTTGAGGATTAGTATAGAAGAACTTCCTAGAATTTTGGTATTATAGAGATGTTATGAGTTTTCCGAGAAATGCATCCCTGTCTGGATACGAGCAGGTAGAGGCGGCTCTGGCACAGATGTACCTAGGGGTAAAACCCGAAAACACCGCTTTGAGCTAGACTCAAACGGGAACTGGTGCACGACAACGGGCCTTGCTGCACTCTTGGTTACGACACTCCTGAGGGATTTGCTTAGGATAATTCCCATTTTCTTTACAAACCACTATGAAGGGTTACGAGTATATACTTCCTCAAAGAATACATTTTTATAATTATGGATTATATCCATAATTAGTTCAATTTATGTTAAGTGTTTTACAAGTATGGAATTATGTATTTTGATTCATAAACTAATCTAGTTTATGCCATTGTTTAGAAATGGCGCCTAGTAGAAGGAATGGAAACCGTATCAATGTACGAACTCCGTGTAGGGATTTCCCTCCTGCTCAAGATAATTATTGTGGATCTAGAGATACAACTGGTGCTGATCAACTTATTACCATACTGGGACAACTCACTCAGGTTATGAATAATAACCTTACTCGTATGGAGCACCCTGATCCGCAACGTGGAGGATCAATGCTAGACCGTTTCATGAGGCAACAACCACCAACCTTCAATGGGAGTACAAATCCTATATTAGCTGAGCAATGGATAAATTCCTTAGAGAAAATATTCCATGCCTTGGGGAGTAGTGAAAGGGAGAAGGTCGTCATGGCAGTTTACCGCCTCACTGGAGATGCCGATCAGTGGTGGTCGCTGATTCAAAACACAAAGGAAGATGATGACGTATCGAATATGGAATGGAGGGAGTTCAAAGATCTTTTCTTAGAAAAATACTTTCCTCGTGACCATCGAGCAGATATGGAAAGGCAATTTCTGAGTCTGAGGCAGAAGGAGGATGAGAATGTCGCAAAGTATGAGGCTAACTTTACAAGGTTAGCGAGGCATGCTGCCGATTATATACGTAACCCAAGGAGTAAGATTGATCATTTCTTTGATGGGTTAAAACCATTTCTCCATCGAGCTTTGGTATCACAATCCTTCTCATCATACGAAGATATTGTCTCGTGTGCTATCAAGACAGAAAAGGAATTCTCTAAGTCTTATGACAACAAAGTAAAGCAAGAGAAGAAGAGAATGGTGGAACAAGAGACAGATAAAGGGAAAAAGGGAAAGAAGGATTTTCCATTATGTGATAATTGTGGGAAGAATCACCCTGGTACTTGCCTAAGAGGAATGGGAGTTTGTTATAAATGTGGAGAAAAGGGTCACCAGGCTCGTGATTGCAAGGGAAAGAAAGAGGCTGTCAAAGTTGAATGCTACAATTGTAGAGAAATGGGTCATTATGCAAATGAATGTCCTAAGCGTCAGGGAAACTTACCTCAGAAAAGGCCAAGGGATCAAGGACAATCTTATGCTGTTACTACAGTTGAAGCAGAATAACTAATGTATTGGTGCTTTTGGACTCAAGGATTATATTCTGGTTATAAGAATAATGTAATATATATATATGGATTGTACTGCAGTACTTTTTGATTTCAGTAAGGTTTTAATATGATTAAGGTAATCATATTTTTAGTATGTGACAATAAGAGAAACTTTTCTTTGTTTGGGGAATCTGATGTTACAATTGATTTTGGAATTTAGAGACCTTTTAGAGAAAGTCTGGATGAAGGTATTTTGGATAACTATAAAGGTTGGAGTGGATTAAGTTGAACTTTGGATAGTATTGTTTAAGGTTAAAACATTTATGAAGATTATTTTTGGAATAGTATAGTACTATATTTTTAGGAAAAGGACAACCTGCAGGGTGGGGCATAACCCGTCGCGTCGGACAAAGCTGCAGGAATCGAACCCACAATCATAGTGCGACAAGCCTTTATTTCCTACCACTAGCCTACAGGAAGTCCCTGGTTATTACAAAATAATTTTACTAATCTAAATGGTATGTGTTAACCTTTGGTACCTTATACAATTAGGATAAATAGAATATTTTTGAGTTCTGTTACCATTTGGAGTAAAAGATGGGTTTGTGGTAAAAATTCATTAATGAATGAAAGTATACATAACAAGTATGTATATTCCCTTACGTTCTTAGTAAATCTCCTAAATAAAATCCTCAACATTATAAAAGGTAACTTAAAACAAAAATGTTGTCGGTTAACTTTTCCAACTAGGGATTCAATGACCGTTTAACCAATCACAAGTTTGTGATTTTCTTGTGGTTAAACTTTCTCCTAATCCTGTTTTCTATAACTCCCCATCAGACCTTGATGGTTTGTTTCTCCTCCATATCCATATTTTCATAGAATCCTATAATGGGCTATATCGGGTGACCTTTGTACTTATCCTGCTTTCTTTTAATGTTATATATTTATTAACCTTATTTCCGATGTGGGTTTTCCTCAAAGGTATTTTCTCTTTTCAACCTTTTATTTTCCAATAAAAATTTCAAATTGCGAGGACGCAATTTATTGAAGGAGGGGAGAATGTAACACCCCGAGCTTCTACGATACGCCTCTCTTTCAATAATGCAATAGCTTGCATTGTACGCAAGTTCGAATTCTAACATACCGCAACTAATCAAAGTAGCCGTTATGAATAGTAATAACCACCTTTTAAAATTATAGAAATTTTATATTTCAAAATGGACTTCATTTTTGTATTCGTAATATCGAAATTATCCTAAGTTGAATTTTTTGTAACTTTCTGAGAACATCCAATTTTTTATGAATAGTGAAAAATACTTAAAACAACTTTTTTAATCAAAATAATTAATTGTCATAAATTATACTATTTAGTGGTTTTAAAGTATAATTAGAATATATTTTTGCCATTTTATCCAATGGTGGTCATTAGAATTAATTTAACATTGAAAATGGACATAAACAATTGCCAATCTTTTGATATAAATTGTTTCTTAAAAACACGCTATTTGTCGTAACAGCGGGAATTAATTGTAAAATTAATTAATGCAACTTTTATGTTTGGAATTTTGTAAAATAGACATCATTTTTGAATTCGGAATATCAATTATAGCTTAGGGTGAAATTTTGGCCTTATTCTGAAAAACTTCAATTTTTGATGAATAGTGAAACCACTAAGTGGTAATCAAGCAAACTGATTTTCAGTTAAATAAAAGTTTACCACTAATGTGTATTGAATTTTGAAAATCCGACATACATGGTTGTCATTAGTATGTAAAATGTGGTTCAATGGGGTAAAAATAATTTTTTGGTGAATAGTAACTTATTAAGTTCTTAATCGCGATTAGTGGTAATTAGGGTAGTTTAAGGTATAAATAATACTTTAATAATATTAAATGACCTAGACACATGTCCCAACCTCATTGGTTGTGTCATGGCCGACCAAGACAAGCCATGGCCTAACTTGGGGACCCCATGGATCCACTTTTGTTGGGAAATAACATAAATTACTTTTTATTTAATGTTAAAGTGAAAATGACACTAACATAAATTGTTTTACTAAAACAATTTTTAAGTAGGGTTACACAAGTCCAAATTTTGACTATAAATATTCATTAGAAAGCTAAAAAGATTTCCTACATCATAGTATTTGTTTTAGAATTTTTAGACATTAAATAAATTAAATTATTTATGACATCATTATGATGTGGCGATGACCTCATTATTTAACGATTTAAATAAAATGAGAAGATAATGCAAAATCCAAGGCTTACACTTGTCCAAATCCTATTGGATGAGGAGATTTCGAAACCTTATCACCTTATCCTCGAATTATATAGATGTGGGACCTTTAGAATCCGAAAAGCATTTTGAAATAATGTAACATTTCATTACTTTCCAAAAGTGCCCCTCCTCTCCACTTATAAAAGGCCCCCACCTCTCCCACCTTATTCACACCTTCAAGCCATTTGGCTCGGCCAACCTCTGCCCAAATACTCTCCCAACATTCCTTCCTTACTCCTAGAAACCTCACTTTGGGCAGAACTCTTCCCAAGGAAGCCTTTAGCTCAAATCAAAAAGAGTTACCCGATTTTGAGGTAATGTCTTTTCTAATGTTGTTTTGTTTTATTTTTCTTCTCCAAACCCCTAAACTCTTTTTATTCATTTCTTTTGTAACAACACCAGTATCCTCAATATACTAGGATGTTGTTATAAGAAGGATTCGAGCTACACTTACACACACCTACATCTAATGGTTAAAGAACATACGGTTTCTGTGGATGGCGAATTTCTGCCTCACGAAACGATGATTGTTCAACACTCATATAACACCTCCAAAGGTGGCCATTAAGATGTCACTATTTTTATATATGATATATAATATGTTTCTGTTTTACTTATGCTTCTGTATTTCTCATTTATGGCATACTTTATGATTTCCATTATGGGTAAAACGCGATAATTTCATTTTAGGAAGTGCGGACTACCGCCCCCTCAAAGTGATTTGAATCGTTAATGCCATATGTGGGATGTATAAAGGATGGAGTAAATGGTATTATACACTATATTATACTGGAATTATATTATACATTTATATCATTATGATTTAGTTCCATTAAATATGAAATTTAAATGAAAGTAGCGTTCATGCGTACGTACGGCTTACCGTCTCCATGAACGGTGCATTTCATTTCTTACCTCTAAATGTTACGTAATATTATAAATGAATGTATATACTGGATATATAAGATATATATGACATCTAAATTATGAATATAATGGATATTTCACCACATTAACAACTTGTAATCATAAGAAGTTTATTTTTGACTCAAGTACCAAAGGTCGACAAAACGACCGTTATTAACTTAAATAATTACATAATGATCATATCATTGTAATAAGTGATATAATAAGGATAATGAAATTGAGAATGGTTCTTAATAAGGTATATATTAACTCTAGTTTATTATTCAGGAGGTTAAAGAACGGTTGAGTCAAGTCGGACACAAGGTAAGGGAACTTCTTAACCCAACTTCCATTCTTTGGGTTAATCTCCTAATTTCAAATTATGTCATGATATTATTATGAATTATTTTGTATTTTTACTTTATTTATGTGTACCTATAGTGAATACACATAATAGATCTATTTTATTTTAAAAATGATCTTTTTAAGGACTTCGTCTCAATCTCCTTTCATTGAGTCATATTTGGTTTTATACACAACTTTCTTTTATACGGTGTATAAACCCCTTTGACTTTTACGTTTATTCAAAAGGAATCTTTTTTATACGAAGCGTTTTACTAAATGACAAAAAGGGAATGTTTTTCTTTCCGTACTTATGCGGCGACAACGACTTCTCCGCCGCCGTGACCATTATTTGAGTTTCGGCTTCCTCTACAAGCCATCATTTTTTTTAATGAAAAATAAATACAAAGTTTTAACTTTCTTTTATTTTGGTTTTGAAAATGGTTTTGAAAGCGTCTTTATTATATCAATGTGTTGTATTGATATCTTGTGATTGAAATGTGGAAATGTTATGTTTCCTTTATGCATGTTTTATGTGATACGATTATGTTATGGTTTATGATATGTTTAAACCTATTCATATGAGGAATGTATTGGACTTAATAAGTGACGGGTGGGGCCCGCTATAGCTCCTCGATGCATCGGTAGGTCTCATGAGACAACTAGACGTGGAATTGGCCGAGGCCCTTTCCCAATTTGATTTATGGTTTTGGCCGAGGCCTTAATCATTTTAGATGTCTTGGCCGAGGCCTTGACAAAATGTTTCAGAATGTCCGGCATTATACATTCCCTCATTATGAAAGTGGTTATTGATATTACATGTGATTATTCGACCAGTAGAATATCCATGTGAAGAAGTAAATGGCATTATCTCATTTTACTTTTGCCATATTATGTTGAAGTTCATGTTTAAGAGGCTTTTGTTTTAGTTATACATTGCCTTAAATGTTAATGTTTATTTATGAAAGCTTCCGCATTATTGTTATCCTTACTGAGCATTTGAGCTCACCCCTTTCAATGTTTAAAAATTTTCCAGGTTGTGAAGAAGTATTTTATGACTGACTTGCAAGAATAATCAGTGAAGATATGAGTGTGGAATATGAAGACCATGTTTTTTTGTAGTTTGTTTAATTTTGATGTAATGAAAGACTTATGAATGTATCTAGTGTTTCCAAGGCTACTAAACTAATCGGTCTTTCGAGACTTGATCTTTTGGGATCATGCCAATGTTACGAAGTAATGCACCGGCTCTGGGTAGCTGGGGTCGGGGCGTTACAGTAACACCCCAATCTTACATGATACGTTTCCCTTTGACTATTACAATAGTGTGTGTTGTGTGTAACATCAAGTTCTAATACACCATAACCAATCAAAATAGATTCTATGAATAGTAATACCTACTTTTTGAAATTTTAAAAAATTTATCTTTGAAAATGGGTTTCATTTTTGGATTCAGAGTATCGAAATTAGCTTAAGGTGAATTTTTTGTTTTTTTCTGAAAACTATCAATTTTTAATGAATAGTGAAAAACACTGAGTTAGAGTTTAAAACCGAATTTTTATTTAAATAATTATTTATTTTATTTAAATTTAATTTAGGTCAAAATAGATAAATAATACCTATATAAGTTCATTTTAATTTATTATATTCAATTTACAATAATTTTTGATATATAAAATTTTTATTGAACTTTTTACCGTCTTTTACCCACCACATAGGAGCATTTCAAATTTACATAATAATTAATTTTACCTCTTCTGGGAGTTTCATTTAAAAAATACAAGAGACACGATTGATATCAGTAAGTAAAATGTTGTTCAATAAGATGAGAATAATTTTTGGTGAATAGTAAATTTTTACTTTTATTTACCATAGATAAAAGTATATAGGGTAATTAAGGGTAAAAATGAAATTATTATTACCCTAAGACATGTTCTAATTCTATTGGATAAGTATAATTCGAAAAAAAACAACCACATAAATTAAATATGAACCTCTTTGTTCCACTTGATTAGATTTGGACATTTATTATTATTTAATTCAAAGAAGAGTTAAAAGAGTTAAAATCAATGTTTAATAACTAAAATATTTTTAATATAGGGTTACACATAAGATAAATTTGACTATAAATATTCATTAGAAATATAAAAAGATTTCCCACATAATGGTATTTTATTTATAGTTTTTAAACATTAAATAATTTAATTTATTTATGACACAATGATGATGCAGTAATTACCAAATTAATGAAATATTAAAATAATACATATTATAGATATCAAAATAAATGTAATTTGAGACTATTTGTGAATAAAACTAATTTTCTAGTTTAATATGACATATTAGGGTTGGTTAGATGAATTTTGTTCAAAGTAATAATGATGTTATGAATTTAGAAAAAACAAAATACCAAATAGTGTCAAAATTCACATAAAAGAGATTTTAAAACAAATATTATATTATTAATTGATATTATATTCCTAAAAATATAAGGTTTGGCCAAAAAACATATATAAGGATATTTGTATCATTAATGAACCACTTGGGGTTCTCTAGGAAGTATATCGTTTTTTATTAACCATATTATATAAAAATACTAAGAGACATGATAAATGTAAAACTATTTAACTAAGAGTTAAATCCCAAAGATAAGGTTAATATAGTGACACAATCCTATTTAAAACTTATTGGTTTAGTGTTTTTCGACCCATACCATCCTTATCCTTTTAATAATCCATTTCGGAGCCATCAGAAACTAAAAATGAGTTTATTATATAATAATATTTGTAGCTTTTCCTATGGTGCCCCTCACCCATCTTATAAAAGGGCACTCACCTTTCTCTATAATTCACACCTTAAAATCCATTTTTATCGTCCAACCATTTCCCATATACCCTCTAAACTGTCCCCCATTTCATCTTAGATGCCTTACTTTAGTTAGAAAGACATCCTAAGAATCCCTTTGATCAAATCAAAATTAAGAACCTGAAGAAGAGGTAAATATTTCATCACCTCTTTCAAGTTCCTTTCTTCTTCCACTACCTCTTTCATTGTTGTTTCTAGTATAAAATAATAACTCCAGTATCATCTATATACTATTATGTTAATATAAATATGGTAGAACCATATTCATTATTCTATCCATCCTTCGAATGACAAGTCACCATACGTGCGTACGTACGGCTTACCGTCTCCGCGTCGTTGTGTAATTGTTATTCAATACATTATTATTTGGATGGTTATAATAATGATGTGTAATTGATGTAAATAATACATATAACATGATAATGATTCTGTATATATGTTATACCATCCAATTATATATTATTTTAATATCAAAATAATTATATTGTCGGTCGTGCATACGTACGGATTACCATCTCAACGAACGCGATGAGATTCATTCCCCATCGTATAAATTCAAGACTAATTTTCATTTGATGATTAAAAATATGGTTTAAATTCTTGATATCATTCTTTATATGAATAAGGTACATCCCATACATAAAAAATATGACTCACATAACAAATAATATAAAGAAAAATGAATCTGTTAACACCCGAAACGACGATAATACCAAGTTATTATTAACAAAGTAATGTTAAAAGATCATATATGATATAATATTAATGTTTATGGTTCTTTTATAATTTAATAACAATTATTTCACCATTATATAACAGTTTACCCACCCTCGACCAAGGAAAAGTACAAGGTAAGGGCTAATTATAAAATCTCTTCATTATCTGAGGTAGTTTATATGTAATTATCTACAAGGACCTCTTTATCTTCCACATCCATGTTTCATAAAAAAGTATTTCAAAAAATTATTAATATTTTATAGACTATGGGTTAATGTGATTTATACCCCTATTTGTATTTTATAAGATCTTTATAATGGAATCTTTCGGTCCTTTTCCAAACAAGGTACTTTATGGCCTTTTCGACAAAATTAGGGTAAGAATGTTTTTTTAACTTATACGGCGGGTGTGGCTATTTTCTTCCTCTATAACAACGTCAAATCTTCCCTTAAAAAATTATAGTAATATTTTCAAAAATAAATGTTTTCTTTTATAATTACATAAATTTTAAATGATTTCAAAATAGAAAGAGATAGTTCTCTAAAAAGTTTTTGATTTCATCTATCTCAACATCCTTTGATGGATTTTAAGATTATTTGAAGTTGATTTATTATGATAAAAAACTTGCAATTTTTTTGATGGTTTTGTGATATGTTTAACTGTGGATGTGTTATTTTTACCTCATTCATGGTTTATGGATATAGTATTGACATTTAATATGCTTGTTTTAATATGAATGTTTATGTTAGTTTAAACCTTTTCATATGAGGAATGCATTGGACTTAGTAAGTGACGGTTGGAGCCTGCTATAACTCCTAGATGCATCGGTAGGTCTAATGAGACAAACTATTGTATTGGAATAAAGCCTTGACAAAATTTTATTTGTAGTCTTGGCACAAGGCCTTGACTATGTGGTTATTAAAGTCTAGAATTATTCATTCCATCATTATGGAAGTGGCTATTGATCTTGCATGGGATTATTCAACTAGTAGAATATCCATGCGAGTAAGTAAATGGAATTATTTTGATTTTATATTTTCCATATTATGCTGAAGTTCATGCTTAAAAGACCTTTGTTTTAGTCTTATACATTTCCTTAAATGATTATTCTTATTTAGGAAAGTTTCCGCTATGTTGTTATCCTTACATAGAATCTGAGCTCACCCATTTCTATGTTTTATTTTTCCCAGGATGTGAAGAAGTATATTATGACAGACCTATAGGGATAGTCTATGGGATCTCAATGTTTTCTATGGAAACAATGTTTTTGTAGTTTTCCATTTCATGATGTAATGTAAACCTGATGAATGTGTCTTGCACTTCTAAGGCTACATAACTAATCGGACTTTTGAGACATGATCTTTTGTGATAATAACAATGATATTTAATAATGCACCGAATCTAGGCTTCTGGGGTCGGGGCGTTAAAGTTGGTCTTAGAGGAAGTTTAGTACAAACCTTGTAAACTAGATTTAGATAAACTCCGATTAGAGCAGATAAACCTAAGATAGAATTTGAGGATTAGTTTAGAAGAGTTTCTTAGAATTTTGCTATTGTAGTGATTTTGAGACTTTCCCATGAAATACACCCCTGTCTGGATACGAGTAGGTAGAGGTGGATCTGGCATAGATGTACCTAGGGTTAAAACCCAAAAACACCACTTTGATCTCAACTCGAACGAGAACTGGTGCATGACAATAGACCTTGCTGCACTCTTGGTTGTGACACTCCCGGGGGATATGCTTAGGATAATTATCATTTTCCTTAAAAACCATTATGAAGGGTTTATGAGTACATACTTTCTCAAAGAAAACATTTTTTATGATTATGGATTATATCCCTAAACTTTTCAATTTATGTTAAGTGTTTTACAAGTTTGAAATTATATATTTCGATTCATAAACTAATCCTATTTATGCCATTGTTTAGAAATGGTGCCTAGTGAAAGGAATGGAAACCATATAAATGCATGCACTCCATGTAGGTATTTCACTCCTACTAAAGATAATTATAGTGGAGCTAGTGATACAACTGGTACTGATCAACTAATCACCATACTGGGACAACTCAAACAGGTTATGAATAATAACCTTAACCATATGGGGCACCCTAATCCACAGCATGGAGGATCAATGTTAGATGAACTCATGAGGAAACAACCACCTACATTAAATGGGGGAATAAATCCATTAGTTGCTGAGCAATGGATAAATTTCTTAGAAAAAATATTCCATGCCTTGGGGAGTAGTGAAAGGGAAAATGTTTTCATGGCAGTTTACCGCCTCACTGGAGATGTTGATCAATGGTGGTCATTTATTCAAAACAAAATGGAAGATGATGAGGAATCAAATATGTTATTTAGGGAGTTTAAAAATCATTTCTTAAAAAAATACGTTCCTTGTGACCATCGATTAGATATGGAAAGGCAATTTCTGAGTCTGAGGAAAAAGGTGGATGAGAATGTCGCAATGTATGAGGATAACATTACAAGGTTAGCGAGGAATACTGCAGATTATATACGTAACCCAAGAAGTAAGATTGATCATTTATTTGTGGGGTTAAAACTATTTCTCTATCGAGCATTAGTCTCACAATCCTTCTCATCATATGATGATATTGTGTTATGTGATATCAAGACATAAAAATAATTATCTAAGTTTTACGACTTTAAAGCAATGCAAGAGAAGAAGCGATCGACTGAACACTCTAGAAATGGAAATAAGGGGAAGAAGGGAAAATTTGAATATCCATCCAGTAGAAAATGAGGTAAGAAACACCCTGGTACTTGCCCGAAGGGAATGGGAGTCTGTTACAAGTTTGGTTAAAATGTCCACCAAGCTCATGATTGTAAGGGTAAGAAAGAGGTTGTCGATGTTGAATGCTACTATTGTAGAGAAATGGGGAATTATACGAATGAATGTCCTATGTGTTAGGGGAAAATAACTCAGAAAATGCCAAGGGATCAAGGCCATGATTACGCTATCACTACTACTAAGGTTGAAGCTTTGAAATATGTGGTTGCAGGTAATTTAATGTTTTCCTCAAGTTTAGCCAACACTTTATTTGATTCTAGATCATCGAATTGTTTAATATCTTCCCAGTTTGCTATGAAAATTAGATATTTCCAATTTGACATAACAAGGGAGTTTTCAGTAAAAACTCTTATGGGAATTATCATTGTAACAATATTTTCTGAATCAATCCCCATTAGGGCATAAAATGTTCTTTATCTGCTGATCTCATCGTCAAACCCATGATTGAATTAGATATAATCCCCGATATGGATTGTCTTTCTAAATATGATTCCAAAATTTATTGTATGAAGAAGGAGGTTACTATTTTTGGTGATAATGATAAAGAACACCTTATCTTTAGAGAAGAATCGTCACCACCTAGTTCTTATCTAGCTCTACCCCCAGTAGCTCAACTAAATTCAATTATTGGGGAGGAATATAATGAAATAACTTTGGGTGTGGAAAAGAATGTTCAAATAAAGGATGTACCTATTCTGAAAGAATATGTTGATGTGTTTCCAGAAGATTTACCTGGACATTCTTCAGAACGAGAAATTGAGTTTCCCATTGTTTTAATTCCTGGATCAAGGCCTATATCGAAGACCCCTTATAGAATGGCCTCTGTGGAATTAGTAGAACTAAGGAAACAACTAGAGTAATTCAGTAATAAGTTATTTATTCACCCTAGTGTTTCTCCTTGGGGATCTACTCTCCTTTTTGTTATGAATAATGATGGATCTATGATGTTGTGCATTGACTATAGGGAGATCGACGATATAACAA
Source organism: Viscum album (assembly GCA_963277665.1). Taxonomy (NCBI): domain Eukaryota; kingdom Viridiplantae; phylum Streptophyta; class Magnoliopsida; order Santalales; family Viscaceae; genus Viscum; species Viscum album. The sequence continues at coordinate 846,797,447 of OY728152.1, forward strand.
TAAAGAAAAAGTATCCCCTACCTCGCATTGATTATTTATTTGACCAAATTCATGGAGCTAAATGCTTTTCAATGATTTACCTTGGATCTGTATATCATCAGTTGTGTGTGAAGAAGGAAGAAATTCTAAAAACATAATTTTGAACAACGTACGGGCATTACGAGTTTACAATAATTCCTTTTGGATTGACTAATACACCCTATGTATTCATGGATCTAATGAATAGAGTTTTCAAGGAATATCTTTATGACTTTGTAGTGTTATTTCTTGATGATATTTTGGTATACCTCAAAATCTACAAAGATTATGAAAATAACATGCACATTATCCTGAATTCTCTTAAAGACATGAATTATATGGTATGTTTAGCATGTGTGAATTTTGGCTTTAGAAGATTATTTTTCCTGGTCATATTGTCTCCAAGGATGGAACCTCTATTAATCCTTATAAGACCAAGGAAATCCAAGAATGTCATGCCCCAACGAGTATAACTGAGGTACACAGTTTTATTGGTTTAGCAGGGTATTATCGATGTTTCGTCCAGAATTTTTTCCGGTTGGTTATCCCATTAACAAAGATCAGACAAAAAGGGGTTAAATTTTATTGGACCAAAGGGTTTGAAGAATGTTTTGAATAACTGATGATAAGATTAGTCAGTGATCGTATATTGACTCTACCATTGGGGAATGATGGGATTGTTATTTATAGTGATGCATCAAAGAAAGGACTTGGTTGTGTCCTTATAAAGAATGAAAGAGTTATTGCTTATGCATCAAAAAAGCTAAAAATTCATGAGAAAAACTATCTTACCCATGATATTGATTTAGCAGCTGTAATATTTACATTGAAGATATTGAGACATTATCTCTATGGTGAAATATGTGAGATTTATAATTATCACAAGAGTTTTAAGTATATTTTCTCACCGAAAGAACTCAACATGAGGCAAGGGAGATGGCTTAAAGTACTCAAGGATTATGATTGAATGATACACTACCACCCGGAGAAGGAAAATAAGGTGGCATATGCTTTGAGAAGAAAATATCATGGGGTTTTGAATAAGATGAGAGTTGAAAAAGATCCTATATACATGGATCTAGTAAAGATGGATATGGGAATGACCATGGAAGGTGAAACATCAATGATTTTTCAAATGGTTTCAAAACCATATTTACAAGAAAGGATAAAAAGTTCTCAGGCTAATTATGAGGAGTTTCAAAATAAGATTAATGCTGTGAATAACGAGAGATTGAGTGACTGCGTATATGAAGATGAAATTTTGAAATTTGGGAAGAGACTTTGTGTTCCCGATATACCTGGTATAAATAGATAATTATTTGATTATTCTCATTGCTACAATTTCACTATACACCCTAGGATCACCAAAATGTATAGAGATTTGATGGAACATTTTTGGTGGGACAACATGAAGAGGTAGATTACTGATTTTGTGTCCAGATGTATGGTTTTTAAATAAGTGAAAGCTGGAAGGTAACAGCCTAGAGGAGTCTTGGAAACTATTCCCATACCTGAGTGGAAAGGGGATAATATTACGATAGAATTTGTCATGGGACTACCAAAGACTCCTTGGAGGAACAATGTAACATGGGTCATTGTTCATCATCTTACCAAGTCAGCACATTTTCTGTCTATAAGAGAAGATTTAACACTTGAACATCTAGAATGACTACATATTAATGATGTTGTGAGACTTCATGGAGTACCCTATCGATTATTTCTGACCGAGATAACCATTTTACATCAATATTCTTGAAATGTCTTCAGAAATACATGGATACTGAACTTCATATGAGCACAGCCTACCACCCCCAAACTGATGGACAATCGAAACGGACGATTCAATCCTTAGATGACATTTTGAGATCATGCTCACTTGACTTTCAAGGTATGTGGGATCAATATTTACCTCTGGTAGAATTTTACTATAACAATTGCTTCCATTAAAGTATTCAGATGGAACCATATGAAGCGTTATACGGAAAGAGATGTCGCACACCAACATGTTGGGATGATGTTGGTCAAAAAAAACTCGCAGGCCCAGAACTTGTGGAGGAAACGATGGAAAAGGTGAAGGTAATCAAAAACCACATCAAAGAAGCTCAAAGTGGACAGAAGAGCTATGCTGATAACCGAAGGAAGGATTTGAAATTTCAGGTAGGAGATCATGTTTTCTTGAAGGTATCTCCATGGAAGGGTGTTATATGTTTCGGTAAGAGGAGAAAATTAAGTACCGGGTACATCAGACCTTTTGAAATACTAGAACGAATTGGGTCTGTAGACTACCATTTGAAAATGTCGCCAAGTCTCTCCAAAGTTCACGATGTATTCCACGTATCACTATTGAGAAAATACATGCCTGACCCAACGCATGTACTTACCTATGAGGAATTAGAACTAGAACCCAATCTGTCTTATTGCGAAGAGCCTGTCAAGGTTCTTGATACAAGAGAACAACTGTTGATAAACCAGATGATTCGCCTAGTAAAAGTTCTATGGAGTAACCATAAGATGGAAGAGGCAATGTGGGATCCTGAGAAACTTATGATGCAGAAACACAAGAGTCTTTTTATGCAGTAATATTCTAGAAATTTTGAGGTAGAAATTATTTAAAGGATGGGAGAATGTAACACCTCCTAGGAGCATTTGAAAATTTATATAAAACATAATTTTACCGCTTCTGTGAGTTGAATTTCAAAAAACAGAGAGACACGGTTGATATCAGTAAGTAAAATGTGGTTCAAAAATAGAAAATAATTTTTGGGGAATAGTAACTTTTTACTTGTATTTATCACAGTTAAAATTAAATAGGATAATTAAGGGTAAAAATGATATTATTATTACCCTAACACATGTCCTAAGTATATTGGATAAGTATAATTCGACCAAAAACAACCTTAGTAATAAAATATGAACCTCTTTCCTCCACTTGGATTATATTAGGACATTTAGTATTATTTAATTCAAAGATGAGTTAAAAGAATTAAAATCAATGTTTAATAACTAAAACACTTTTAATATAAGGTTACACATAAAATAAATTAGAATATAAATATTTATTAGAATGATAATGATATTTACTACATAATAGTATTTTCTTTATATTTTTTAGACAATATATAATTTAATTTATTTATGACACAATGATGATGCGGTAATTACCTAATTTATGAAATATTAAAATAATTCGTATTATAAATAACCAAATAAATGAAATTTGAGACTTTTTATGAATTAAACTAATTTTCTAGGTTAATATTACATATTAGGGTTGGTTAGATGATTTTTTTTCTAAGTAATAATGTTGTTATTAATTTTTCAAAAACAAAATACCAAATAGTGTCAAAATTGACATAAAAGAGTTTTGAAAACAAATACAATATTATTAATTGATATTCTTTTCATAAAAATATATGGTTCAGAAAAAGACTTATATAACAATAGGTGTTTTATCAATTAACCACTTGGGGTTCTCATGTAAGTATATAGTATGATTATTAATCATATAATATAAAAATAAAATGAGACGTGGTAAATGTCAACTTATTTAACTAAGAGTTAAATCCAAAAGATAAGGTTAATATAGTGACAAAAACCTATCTAAAACCTATTTGTTGAGTGGTGTTCAACCCATACCCACCTTATCCTTTAAATAATCCATTTTTGAGGCATATAAAACCGAAAATGAGTTTATTATAAAATAATTTTTCCAGCTTTTCCTAAGGTACACATCACCCTTCTTATAAAAGGGCACTCCCTCTTCTCTATAATTCACACCTTAAAAGCCATTAGTCTCGTCCAAAACCTACCAAAATACCCTCTAAACTATCTTCCCTTTATCCTAGAGGCCTTAATTTATATAGAAATCCAACCTAATTTTCCCTTTTCATCAAATCAAACGGAAGAACCCGAAGAAGAGGTAAATATTTCATCACCTCTTTCAAGTTCCTTTCTTCTTCCACTTCCTCTTTCTTAGTTTTTTCCATTCTAAAATAATAACAATAGTATATTCTATATACTGTGATGTTATTATAAATATGTTACAACAATATTCATTATTCTATCCATCCTTTTAATGACATGTCGCCATACGTGCGTACGTACAGCTTACCGTCTCCACGTCATGGTGTAATTGTTATTCAATACATTATTATTTGGATGGGTATAATAATGATGTGTAATTGATGTAAATAATGAATATAACATGATAATTCTTTTGTATATATGATATAACATCCAATTATATATTATTTTAATATCAAAAAAATGATATTTTCGGTCGTGCGTACGTACAGATTACTGTCTCCACAAAAGCGATGAGATTCATTCTCCATCGTATCGATTCAAGACTAATTTTTGTTTTATGATTAAAAATAATGTTTAATGACTTGATATCATTCTGTTTATGAATAAGATATATCCCATACATAACAAATATGACTCACATAACAAGTAATATAAAGGAAAACGAATCCGTTAACACCCGAAACGATGATAATACTAAGATATTATTAACAAAGCAATGTTAAAAGATCATATATGATATCATATTAATGTATCTAATTCTTGTATAATTTAATAACAATTATTTCACCATTATACATGAGTTTCACCTACCCTCGACCAAATAAATGTACAAGGTAAGGGTTAATACTACAATCTCTTCATTATCTGAGGTTGTTTATACATAATTATCTACTGGGAACTCTTTATCATCCACATCCATGTTTCTTAAAAATGTATTTCAAATCATTTTTACTATTTTATAGATTACGGGTTAAATTCATTTATACCCTTTTTTGAATTATATACGATGTTTATAAAAGAATATTTCTGTCATTTTCCAAATAAGGTACTTCATGACCATTTCGAAAAAAATTGGGTAAGAATGTTTTTTTAACTTATACGGTGAGTGAAGCTATTTTCCACTATTATAAAAATGTCAAAGATTACCTTACAAGCTTATAAGAATATTTTCAAAAATAAATGTTTTATTTTATAATTACATGACATTTAAATGATTTCAAAATAGAACGAGATATTTCTCTTAAGAGGTTTTGATTTCATATATGTCAACATCCTTTGATGGGTTTTAAGATTATTTGAAGTTGATTTATTATGATACAAAACTTCCATATTGTATTTAAGGTTTTGTGATATGTTTAGCTGTGGATGTGTTATTTTTACACCATTCATGGTTTATGTATAAAGTATTGGAATTTCATATGCTATTTTTAATACGAATGTTTATGTTATGTTCAAATATTTTCACATGAGGAATTCATTGGACTTAGTAAGTGAATGGTGGAGCACGCTATAGCTCCTTGATGAATCAGTAGGTATCAGGAGACAAACTAGTGTCTTGGAACATGGCCTTGAAAAAATTTTATTTTTAGTCTTGGCACAAGGCCTTGACTATGTGGTTATGAAAGTTTGGCATTATGCAATAAATCATTATGAATATGGCTATTAATATTTCATGTGATTATTCGACTAGTAGAATATCCATGTGAGTAAGTAAATGGAATTATTTTGATTTTATCATTGCCATATTATGCTGAGGTTCAAGTTTAAAGACTTTTGTTTTAGTCTTATACATTGGCTTAAATGTTTATGCTTATTAATGAATGTTTACACTATATTTTTATCCTTAATGAGCATTTGAGCTCAACCATTTATATGTTTTATTTTTCCTAGGATGTGAAGAAGTATATTATGAATGACTTGCAGGTATAGTCTATGGGATCTCAATGTTGTCTATGGAAACAATGTTGTTGTCGCTTTCCATTTCATGATGTTATGTAAACATTATGAATGTAAGTAGAACATCCAAAGCTACTAAACTAATCGGTCTTTCGAGACTTGATATTTTGTGATCATGAAAATGATACATAATAATGCACCGACTCTAGGCTTCTAGGGTCGGGGAATTATAGTTGGTATTAGAGGAAGATTAGTAAAACCCTTGGAAACTAGATTTAGATGAACTTTGATTAGAACACATTACCCTAAGATAGACTTTGAGGAATAGTATAGAAGAATTTACTAGAATTTTGTTATTGAATAGATTTTTTAAGTTTTCAAAGAATTACATCCCTATCATGATATGAGTAGGTAGAGGTGGCTCTGGCACATATGTACCTATGGGTAAAAACTGAAAACACCGCTTTGATCTAGACTCCAATGGGAACTACTGCACGACAACGGGCTTTGCCGCACTCTTGGTTACAACAAATCCGGGGGATATGCATAGGATAGTTCTCATTTTCTTTATAAACCATTATGAAGGGTTTATGAGTATATACATTCTCAAAGAAATCATTTTTTATGATTATGGATTATATACAAAAACTATTCAATTTATGTTAAGTGTTTTAAAAGTTTGAAATTATGTATTTCGATTCATAAACTAATCTAGTTTATTACCTTGTTTAGAAATGGTGCCTGGTGGAAAGAATGGAAACCGTATCAATGCACACATTCCATGTCAGGATTTCCCTTCTACTCTAGATAATTATAGTGGAGTGGGTGATTCAACTAGTACTGATCATCTAATCACCATACTAGGACAACTCACTCGGGTTATGAATAATAACCTTACCCGTATGGAGCACCCTAATCCACAGCGAGGATGATAAATGTTAGATCACTTCATTAAATAAAAACCACCAACATTCAATGGGGGAAAAATCCATTAGTAACTGAGCAATGGATAAATTACATAGAGAAAATATTCCATGTTTTGGGGAGTAGTGAAAGGGAAAACGTTGTCATGGATGTTTACCACCTCACTGGCGATGCAGATCAATGGTGGTCATTGATTCAAAACAAAAAGGAAGATTATGAATTATAAAATATGGAATGGAGAGAGTTTAAGGAGCTTTTCTTAGAAAAATACTTTCCTCGTGACCATCGAGCAGATATGGAATGTCAATTTCTACGTCTGAGGAAAAGGGAGGATGAGAATTTCACAAAGTATGAGGCTAACATTACAAGGTTAGTGAGGCATGTTGCAGATTATATACGTAACAAAAGAATTAAGAATGATCTTTTTGTTGAGGGGTTAAAACCATTTCTATGTCATGAATTAGTCTCACAATACTTCTTGTCATATGAATATATTGCCTCATGTGCAATCAAGAATGAAAAATAATTCTCTAAGTCTTACGAATTTAAAGCCAAGGAATATAAGAAGAGATCTGATGAACACTCTAGAAATGGAAATAAGGGGAAGAAGTGAGAAGTTGAATATCCATCCTGATGTAAATGTGGGTGGAAACTCCCTGGTACTTTCCTGAAAGGAATGGAAGTATGTTACAAGTGTGATGAAAAAGGCCACCAAGCTCGTGATTGCAAGTGGAAGAAAGAGGCTATCGATGTTGAATGCTACAATTGTAGCGAAATGGGGAATTATGCAAATGAATGTTCTAATCGTCAAGGGAACATACCTCAGAAAAGTCCAAGGGATCAAGGACAGGATTATGCTATCACTACTGCTGAGGTTGAAGCTCCGAAAGACGTGGTGGTAGGTAATTTAATGGTTTCCTCATGTTTAGCCAATGCTTTATTTGATTCTGGATCATCGCATTGTTTAATATCTTCCCAGTTTGCTAGGAAAATTTGATATTTCTAATTTGATTTAATTAAAAACTCCTAAGGGAAGTATCATTGTAACAATGTTTTGTGAATCAGTCCCCATTAGGGCATAAAAATGTTATTTATCTGCTGATCTCATCATCATACCCATGATTGAATTTGATATAATCCTCGATATGGATTGTCTTTCAGGCCATGATGCAAAAATTTATTTTAAGAAGAAGGAGGTTACTATTTTTGATGACTATGATAAAGAACACCTTATCATTAGAGAATAATCGTCACCACCTAATTCTTATCTAGATCCACCCCCACTAGGTCAACTAAATTCAATTATTGGGGAGGAATAGAATGAAATAACTGTTGGTGAAGAAAATAATGTTCAAATATAGGATGCACCTTTTGTGAAAGAATATGTTGATGTGTTTCCAGAAGATTTACCTATACATCCTCCAGAATGAGAAATTGAGTTTTCCATTGATTTAATTCCTGGATCAAGAACCATATCGAATACCCCTTATAGAATGTCAACTGTGGAATTAGTAGAACTAACGAAACAACATGAGGAATTGAGTAATAAGGTATTTATTCCCCCTATTGTTTCCCCATGGGGATCCCCTGTCCTTTTTGATAAGAAGAAATACGGATCTATGAGGTTGTGCTTTGACTACATAGTGATCAATGATATGACAGTAAAGAACATGTATCCCCTACCTCGCATTGATTATTTATTGGACCAAATTCATGGAGCTCAATACTTTTCAAAGATTGACCTTCATTCTGGATATCATCAGTTGTGTGCGAAGAAGGAAGACATAATGAAAATAGCATTTTGAACAATGTACGTGCATTCCGAGTTTACAGTAATTCCTTTTGGATTGACTAATTCACCCTATGTATTAATGTATGTAATGAATAGAGTTTTCAAGAAATATCTTGATGAATTTGTAGTGGTATTTATTGATGATATCTTGGTATACTCCAAATGATACTAAGATTGTGAAAATCACTTGTGAATTATCCTGAAGACTCTTAGATTACATGAATTATATGGGAAGTTTCGCAAGTGTGAATTCTAGCTTCAGAAGATTTATTTTTTGGATATATTGTCTCCAAAGATGGAATATCTGTTGATCCTTCCATGACCAAGGAAATCCAAGAATTCCCAGCCCCGATTAGTATAACTTAGGTACGCAGTTTTATTGGTTTAGAAAGTTATTATTGACGTTTTGTCCAGAATTTTCCCGGTAGGCTAACCCAATAACAAAGCTCAGACAAAAGGGGTTAAATTTGTTTGGAAAAAAGAGTGTGAAGAATGTTTTGAAGAAATAAAGAGAAGATTATTCAATGATCCAATATTGACTCTACCATCGGGGAATGGTGGGTTTTTTATTTATAGTGATACATCAAAGAAAGGACTTGGTTATGTCCTTATGAAGAATGATAAAGTTATTTCCTGTGCATCACGAAAGCTGAAAATTCATGAGAAAAACCATCCTACTCATGATCCGGAGTAATCAGTTGTAATATTTGCTTTGAATATATGGAGACATTATCTCTATGGTGAAATATGTGAGATTTATATTGATCACAAGATTTTGAAGTATATTTTCTCACAGAAAGAACTCAACATGAGGCAAAGGAGATGGCATAAACTACTCAAGGATTATGATTTCATGATACACTACCACCCGGGAAGGCAAATAGGGTGGCAGATGCTTTGAGAAGAAAAGATCATGGAGTATTGAACAAGATGTGGTTTGAAAAAGATCCTATATACATGGATCTAGTAAAGATGGATATCGGAATAACCATGGAAGGTGAAACATCAAAGCCTTTTCAAATAGTTTCCAACTCATATTTATTAGAAAGGGTAAAATGTTCTCAGGCTAATGATGAGGAGTTTCAAAAGAAGAATAAAGCTGTGAATAACATGATATTGAATGACTTCGAATATGAATATAGAATTTTGAAATTTGGGAAGAGAATTTGTGTTCCCGATATACCTGATCTAAAAAGAGAATTTTTGGATGATGGTCATAGCTCCAATTTCTATATAAACCCTCAGAGCATCAAAATGTAAAGAGATTTGATGGAACATTTTTGGTTGGACAACATTTAGAGGGAGATTACTGATTTTGTGTCAAGATGTTTGGTTTGTCAACATGTGAAAGCTGGAAGGCAACAACCTGGAGGAGTCTTGAATCCTATTCCCATACTTGAGTGGAAATGGGATAATATTACAATGGAATTTGTCATGGGACAACCAAAGACTCTTAGAAGGAACGATGTAATATGGGTCATTGTTGATCTTCTTACCAATTCATAACATTTTCTTTCTATTTGAGAAGATTTACCAATTGAACGTCTAGAAATACTATATATTAATGAAGTTGCGAGACTTCATGGAGTACCCATATTGATTATTTCTGATCGTGATCCCCGTTTTACATCAAGATTCTTGAAATGTCTTCAGAAATCCCTAGATACTTAAATTTGTTTGAGAAGTGCATACCACCCCCAAACTGATGGACAATCATAATGGGCGATTCCAACCTTAAAAGACATGTTGAGATCATGCTCAGTTGACTTTCAAGGTATGTGGGATGAATATTTACCTCTGGTATAATTTTCCTATAACAATAGCTTCCATTAAAGTATTCAGATGGCATCATATGAAGCGTTATATGGAAAGAGTTGTTGTGCACCAACCTGTTGGGATGATGTTGATGAAAGAAAACTCGTTGGCCCAGAACATGTGAGGGAAATGATGGAAAAGGTGAAGGGAATCCAAAACCACATCAAGATAGCTCAATGTAGATAGAAGAACTATGCTGATAACCGAAGGAAGGATTTGGAATTTCAGGTAGGAGATCATGTTTTCTTGAAGGTATCTTCATGGAAGGGTGTTATACAATTTTCTAAGAAGGGAAAATTAAGTCCCAGGTACATCAGACCTTTCGAAATTCTAGAATGAATTTGGGTTGTAGCTTACCGTTTGGGAATGTCGCCAAGTCTCTCCAAAGTTCACAATGTATTTCACGTATCATTGTTGAGAAAATACATGCCTGACCCAACGCATGTACTTACCTATGAGGAATTATAACTGAAACCGAGTCTCTTTTATTGCAAAAAGCATTTCAAGGTTCTTGATACAAGAGCACAAGTGTTGAGAAATCAGACGAATCATCTGGTAAAAGTTTAATGGAGAAACCATAAGATGGATGAGGCAACATGGGAACCCGAGAGACTTATGATGAAGAACCACCCGAGTCTTTTTATGCAGTAATATTCTATAAATTCCAAGGAATAAATTATCTGAAAGAGGGGAGAATGTAACACCCCAATCTTCTATGGTACATTTTCCTTTGACTATTACAATATCGTGTATTGTACGCAACTTCAAGTTCTAACACACCACAACCAATCAAACTAGCCATTATGAATAGTAATACCTACTTTTTCAAATTTTATAAATTTTATCATTCAAAATGGACTTCATATTTGGATTCAGAGTATCAAAATTATCTTAAGGTGATTTTTTTTTTCTGAAAACTTACAATTTTTTATGAATAGTGAAAAACACTAAGTTATAGATTAAAATAGAATTTTTATTTAAATAATTATTCATTTTATTTAAATTTATTTTAGGTCAAAATAGATACATAATACCTATATAATTTTAATTTAATTCATTTGATTCAGTTTATAAATATTTTAGGTATATAAATATTTTATTGAAATTTTTACCGTCTGTTATCCACCTCCTAGGAGCGTTTTCAAATTTACATAAAACATAATTTTACAGCTTCTGTGAGTTGAATTTAAAAAATCTGAGAGACACAGTTGATATCAGTATGTAAAATATGGTTCAATAAGATGAAAATATTTTTTTGGTGAATAGTAACTTTTTACTTTTATTTACCACAGTTAAAAAGTAAATTGGGTAATTAAGGGTAAAAATGATATCATATTACCCTAAAATATGTCCTAATTATATTGGATAAATATCATTCGACCAAAAATAACCTTAGGAATAAAATATGAACATCTTTTTTCCACTTGGATTAGATTAGGACAACTATTATTATTTAATTCAAAGAAGAGTTAAAAGAGTTAAAATCAATGTTTACTAACTAAAACACTTTTAATATAAGGTTACGGATAAGATAAATTAGACTATAAATATTCATTATAAATCTTAAATGAGTTCCTAAATAATGTAATTTTATTTATATATTTTATACGTTAAATAATTTAATTTATTTATGACACAATGATGATGTAGTAATTACCAAATTAATGAAATATTAAAATAATAGATATTATAAATATACATATAAATGTAATTTGATACTTTTTAAGAATTAAACTAACTATATAGGTTAATATGACATATTAGGGTTGGTTAGATGAATTATGTTAGAAGTAATAATGTTTTTATGAATTAAAAAAAACAAAATATCAAATTGTGTCAAAATTGACATGAAAGAGTTTTTAAAACAAATATTATATTATTATTTGATATTCTATTTTTAAAAATATATGGTTAGACCAAAATAATTATATAAGGATAGGTATAACATTAATTAACCACTTGGGGTTATATTGGAAGTATATATTAATTTTATTAACCATATAATATAAAAATACAAAGAGACGTGGTAAATGTCAAACTATTTAACTAAGAGTTAAATCCAAAAGATATGGTTAATATATAGAACAAAACCAGTCTAAAACCTATTGGTTGAGTGGTTTTCTACCCATACCCACCATATCCTTTAAATAATCCATTTTAAAGCCATCCGAAACCGAATATGAGTTTATTATAAAATAATATTTCTACCTTTACCTAAGGTGCCCCTCACCGCTCTTATAAAAGTTCACTCCCCCATCTCTCTAATTCACACCTTAAATGCCATATGGCTTGGCCAAAGCCAGCCCAAATACCCTCTAAGATGACCTCCCTTCATCCTAGAGGCCTTACTTTAGTCAGAACGCCAACATAAAAACCCCTTTTGATAAAATAAAAAGGAAGAACCCGAAGAGGAGGTAAATATTTCATCACCTCTTTCAAGTTCCTTTCTTCTTTCACTTCCTCGTCCTTTGTTATTTACATTATAAAATAATAACTCCAGTATCTTCTATATACTGTGATGTAATTATAAATATGGTACAACCATGTTCATTATTCTATCCATCCTTTGAATGACATGTCACCATACGTGCAAGCGTACGGATAACCGTCTCCACGTCGTGGTGTAATTGTTATTCAATACATTATTATCTGGATGGGTATAATAATGATGTGTAATTGATTTAAATAATACATGTAACATGATAATTATTTTTTATATATGATATACCATCCAATTATATATTATTTTAATATTAAAAGAATGATATTGTTGCTCGTGGGTACGTACAGATTACCGTCTCCACAAACACGACGAGATTCATTCCCCATCGAATCCATTCAAGACTAATTTCCATTTGATGATTAAAAGTAATTTTTATATACTTGATTTCATTATGGATATGAATAAGATACATCCCACCCATAAAAAATATGACTCACATAACAAAGAATATAAAGGAAAACGAATTCGTTAACACCCGAAACGATGATAAAACTAAGATATTATTGAAAATGCAATATTAAAACATCATATATGATATCATATTAATGTATATGATTCTTGTATAATTTAATAACAATTATTTCTGAATTATACAGGAGGTTAACCTTACCTAGACCAAGGAAATGTACAATGTAAGGGTTAATTATACAATCTCTTCATTATCTGGGGGTTTTTATACGTAATTATCTACTGGGACCTCTTTATCATCCACATCCATGTTTCTTAAAAATGTATTTCAAAACATTCTTACTATTTTATAGGAAATGTTTTAAAGTAATTTATACCCTTGTTTGTTTTTTATAATATTTTTATAAAGGAATATTTCTGTCGTCTTCCAAACAAGGTGCGTTATGACCTTTTTGACAAAATTAAGGTAAGAATGTTTTTTTAACTTATACGGAGGGGGTGGCTATTTTCGGCCATTATAAAAACGTTGATGCTTCCCTTACAATCTTATAAGAATATTTTCAAAAAAAAATGTTTTCTTTTATAATTAAATGACTTTTAAATGATTTCAAAATAGCAAGAGATGTTTCTCTAAAAAGGTTTTTATTTCGTCTATGTCAACATCCTTTGATGGATTTTAAGCTTATTTGAAGTTGGTTTATTATGATACAAAACTTCCATATTGTATTGAAGTTTTTGTGATATGTTTGACTATGGATGTGTTATTTTTACACAATTAATGGTTTATGGATAATGTATTGACATTTCATATGCTAGTTTTAATATGAATGTTTATGTTATTATTAAACCTTTTCATATGAGGAATGCATTGGACTTAGTAAGTGATAGGTAGAGCATGATACAAATCTTCAATGCATCGGTAGGTCTCATGAGACAAACTAGTTTCTCGGGACAAGGCCTTGACAAAATCTTATTTGTAGTCTCGGCAGAAGGCCTTTACTATGTGGTTATGAAAGTTTGGAATTATGCATTCCATCATTATAAAAGTGGATATTGTTATTGCATGTGATTATTCGACTATTAGAATATCCATGTGAGTAAGTAAATGGAATTATTTTGATTTTATATTTTCCATATTATGGTGAAGTTCATGTTTAAAAGGATTTTGTTTTTGTCTTATACATTGCCTAAAATTTTTATTCTTATTTATGAATGTTTCTGCTATATTGTTATCCTTACTGAGCAATTGAGCTCTCCCCTTTATTTGTTTTATTTTTTCTAGGATGTGAAGAAGTATATTATGAATGACCTACAGGGATAGTCTATGGGATCTCTATGTTGTCTATGAAAACAATGTTGTGGTAGTTTTCCATTTCATAATGTAATGTAAACCTTATGAATGTATCTAGCATTTCCATGTATATTAAACTAATCGGTCTTTCGAGGCTTGATCTTTTTTGATCATGATAATGATAAATAATAATGCACCAACTCTGGGCTTCTGGGGTCTTGGTGTTACATGTTAGATTGTTGCGAGAAATTTATATGGGGAAAGGACATGTCGATAGTTTGTGTATTGCAGAAAGATGGGCGATTGTAAGAGGAAACATGAGAGAGGGAAGTAGGTATACATGCTCAATGGCCAGATCATATTGAATTAGAATCTTAGAGAATCTTGGGAGTGAATCTTAAGGATGAGATGTTATAAGGTTGGTAGATTATAAGATCCTGAAATTATCTATATAAGACTTGGGCTTCATTATAGGTATTATTTTTTTCTTGTATTCTGTACTTTTTATTTTTATTTTTACTTTGGGGTGTATTCAGATGAAAATTTGAAAAACGTGGAAGAAGAAGGGGTTCTGCACAATTGGCGCATGGTTTCACCAAAATGTGCACCCTATTTGGAGTAACCATGTGCCCCTATAATAACTAGAACATGGTTGGGGTGGATGGTTAGGGAAAACCATGTTCCTCTACCCAATAAACGATATGATAATTTTAATGTCCCCGTATTTTTAATTTTAAAATCCCCCGAACCCCCTAATCTTAGCCATTTGGACCCCCATTCGACCTTAGGAGGTATTTCACAATTTTTAAGCTCTCCATATAAATTCAAAGCCTTCCTAACTCTGTTCTTCACAATTCAATGCCCAAATTAGAGATCTGCATCTCTCTTGTTAAGTGAATCCTATCTCATTTCTTTTATCATTACTCTACCATTATTCTCACTTTCTTTCGGTGAAGTAATCCTTGGTTTTGTTAGATCTAAATCTCTTTGGTGACATATATATCTTAATCTATAAGGTATTGATTTTCATTAATCTTTATTTAGGTTTTTTAAGATATAGATCTCATTCTACATCATTGTGCCACTCAATTTTTGGGGATTTTCCATTGGGTGATTGGTCATAAGAAAATTCAGGTAGGTGGTCTAATATTCCATTCCCATATTTGTGATTTTGATTAAGTTTATGAAAATCGTATAATTAGTAGAGTTATTTAGTAGCTGAATTTCTTGTTAGAAGTAATTAAAGTTGTAAATTAATTACTGAAGGAATTGTGAAATTGAGAAATTGGGGATAATTAATTATGAAATTAATTATGTGATATTTATATCACAAATTGAGATAATTTATGGTGAAATTATTTATGTGATATTAAAATTATTAAATGAGATAATTAATGGTGAATGTTTTTATGTGATATGGATATTTTTATTTATAATAATTAAATTTTGAATTAATTGTATGATATTGACATCTTGAATTGAAATTATTAATGTTGGAATTAATTATGGGACAATGATATCTTGAATTGAGATAATTAATGGTGTAGTTATTTATGAGATGATGATATCATGAATAGATATAATTAGTGTTGGAATTAATTATAGGATAATGATATCAGGAATTGAGATAATTAATAGTGGAGTTAATTATAGGATGATGATATCTTGAATTAAGATAATTAATGGTGGAATTAATTATGTGATAATGATATATTTAATTGAGATAATTAATGGTGGAGTTATTTATGGGATAATGATATCTTTAATTGAGATAATTAGTGGAGTAATAAGAAATGGGATAATAATATCTTGATTTGAGATAATTAATCATTGAGTTAATTATGGGATAATGATATCTTGAATTGAGATAATTAATGGTGGAGTTAATAATCAGATAATTATATCTTAAATTGTAGTAATTATTGGTAGAGTTAATTATGGGATAATGATATCTTCAATTGAGATAATTAATGGTGAAATTAACTATGGGATATTGATATTAAGGGATATTGATATTGATATTATGGGATATCGAAATTGGATTGAAAATAAAGTTATTTCTAGTCTAGAAATTCCTCACCAATTTTAACCAGCATTCGAGAGTAAATACCATCGGAGATATCAAGTTTGATTAAAATATAGAGGAAATATGGATTCAATAAGTCTAGGGTTGAATCATCCACATTTATTAAATGAAAAACAACATACTCTATCCCATTTAAAATAGTCAGGGTTTGGAAGGGTCGAGGGATTCTTGGAAGTCATAACCAAAAGAATGTCAAACAAGGATCCAAACCTCCTTGATAATAAATGGTCCATCATCAAATTATAAAACCAAGCATGTTATACATGTGGGGATAAAACAACTAGTCTTTAAAAATATTATATGATAAAATAAGAATGATATATATCTTACACACATCCAAACTACTAATAGTGGTTGGAAAATACAATCCCTATGATGATTTGATGAAGCAGACAAACACTATGAGAAATGGACGATTCATACTAAACATGGAAGGAAAAGATAAGGTGTGCAAGAAGGATGCTTCATGAAACACCAAAGTATAGAGGGAGAAAAACATGAATGAATTTCTTAAATTACCTTTAATTAATAGAGAACCTGGTTAAGGTTTATTGAATTCTAAAAATGTAGGATGAAAATCTATAGGGATTAAGACTGGTCAGTGACTCCTTGAAGGAGAGATGAAAATATAGGGGAATATTTGGTGGCATAGAGATATAAACATAATTCTCCTCCCCACTAGAATGTGGATAGGTTGGTGACCCTTGTATGGTAAAGAAATTGGAAAATATATCCTTATAGTGCGAGTCGAATCCATGAAAAATCATACAGATGGTATAATTGATTTTTCTAATGAAAATACATTAAATAACAAAAGAATAAAAAAATATAGTCAAATAAAAGATAAGTAATTATAATTTTTGTTTTGTGGATGGAGTTTATCATAATATCTTGAGTGTGAGTCCATTATGTTACTTTGGTCTTGATGTCTAATCAAAAAGAGGATTTCGTAATTATAATAATTAATGGAGGTTCTTTGTTTTATGGTTAAATTGAAAATGGAATTCTTTTTTAATTAGATATAAAAGATAATATATGTTATCTCATTATAGATGATGATAATAACTTGTGAAATTAATAACTTATTCATATACATTAACAAACCAAAAATAATACATCAAATATTATGAATGTCAATGTTATACTAATTATATAGAGGAAATAAGAGAAAACCTAAATTTTATATATTAATGGAATAATAGTTTAAAATCACTATAAACCAAAAAATGGATATATACTTTCTTGATTTTTTATTCATAATTTTATAATCCCATGATACAAAAGGATAATACTTTTGAATTCTAATATATTGTTTCTATTTATGATCATAACTGAATATAATGCATTGTATTCATATATTAAATTAAATAGGAAATTTATAATATAAATTAGTATCGAAGACATACTAACAATGTGTTTGAATGATCGATCAAGATGTTTTTATTAGACAATAACTTGTAATTTACTTCCCTTAATGTATACAATCACTTTTGAAAAAATAGCATAAAACATAAATCCACTTCATTGATAACATTATAATAATTTTTTTTATTTAATGAATAAACCATTCAATTAATAATATCAAAAATATATCGATCATTAAAAGTGGAATTTTCAGAAATTATTGGATGAAAGAATCTCATGTTGATATATATGTGAAAAATAATTGATTACTTATTTTGAGAGAGACATGGTATAGAATAAGTCCTCTTATAAAACATTTTATTGTATTTGGTAATATTCTTTTTTTTTCATAAAAATAACTCTCAAGCCTTTTAGGTTGTTTTTATTAACAATTCATTGTATTTTTACTATAAAATACACATAATATCTATAAACAAATCACATAGGGTATTGGAAGAATTGGAGGAATATTATAAGAAATTTTATGGTCTTTTTTTATAAGGGAACCAAACACCTTGTGAAAAAAGTCTGAAAATGGTGTGTTAAGGACCATGACTCTTTGAAACAACTAGAGTTGTGGATGGAGTCCTCGAGGACTATATTTAGAATTTGAAAAAGTGAAAGGAAAGTGGTCTAGGCCATGAAATATGGAAATTATGTTGGAAAAAACCCTATGTATGAGAGGGAAGGATATAATGACTATATTGGTGGCTATTATGATAAGTCATATTGAAAATCCAATCATTTTTTATGGTTGGGATGAAATCATTGAGAAGAATTCCAAGTGGAAATGAATTTCTGGATGTGAAACAAGAATTTCCATCATTATAGTTGTTGGAAATTTTATTTATAAGTAAAGATGAAGCCTAAAATTGGTATACTTATAACCTTTATGTTCTCATATATAATTAATTGAAATAGGAAACATAATTTGGAGGTTTCATAATGTTATGAATTTTTCATATCAGGTTTTCTATAATTCTTCTAAACTGAGCAATAAACTATAGTATATGAATTTTCATTGGGTGTTTCACATAGAATATGGCTATATAATTTCCATAGATGTTCCACTATATAGTGGAATTCATATTTAATATCTTAAATGGCATGATCTATGGGATAATTTAGATTTCGAGGGTAAACTTCACAAGTTCAAAGTTTGATAGACCACAAAATGGGCATAGTGATGATCATACATACTATGGTGGTCTAAACTATAATCAATATCCATATTTCAAATTTCCCTTCATTTGGGAGTTAATAAGGGATCTAAATTAAAGAGTTTGAGTTTTATTTAGTTGTTTTTTAGACATGTTTCCCATCATAATCAAGGGAAATTGAAGATCACAAATGATGTAAACTTGGTGATTCTCTATGATTATTAGTGATATATTATCTTTAAAAAGAGTGAATAGTATTTTTATTTTAGAGATGAATAAATAAAGAGGATTCTAGACCTTTATAGAAATAAATTTGGAGGATAAAATGTTTTTTTAGTGATATATCCTAGAAATTCATGGAAATTCATTAAATTAATAAAGGGGGATCAGATTGCTACACTATCATTGGTGAAATTCTTATTATTGGTTCATGGAAGATAAAGGTGTAACATAGATGAGTGGAGAGATTTATAATTAAATAAGTGATGTTATTTATATATTTTCGTGATCGTTTAAGGTTAAGAGGTTCGTGATATAACTATAGATTTTTATTAAAAAAGAAGTTATATTAATGGATTTTGGTACAGTAGGACATCACTGGGCGTTTTCTCCTTACACATAGCCGATAATGGGTTAACCGAGTCAAGTTTTTTTTGTCTCTATTATATGATTTATGACCTCCATATTGATTTCAAAGGATATAAAATGTTTTTTATTAACAGTTATTCAATATTGTTATAAATGGTCATTTTTAAATGAAATACCCTGATTCAAATCCCATCTTAGTGTATCTTCCAGTAATGGGGCAAAAAAGTGGTATTATATATAAAGGTTCATTGATAAAGTTTTATATTTTAGAATTCATGGTAGTAGTTGTCAATATAAAAACCTAAGAAAAACACATTTTCATTCTAAATCATTTCCCTAAGATAATAATTACTTTTTAAAAAATAATCTTATAATCTAAAGAATGAAGGGTTTAGAATTTTTTAGGACTATATACCTAAAAAAATTATTCTACAATACTTTTGAACATTCATCCATTATTGATCCACACTTGAATTCCTTCAGTACTTCTTATAAACTATAATTGTAACATCCTGGGTAAATAAATAATATAAAATTTTCATATTTATTAATATTTGTGAATAATATATTAATCTTAATATAAAGGGGATGAAATGTTCGATGAAGTACTTGATACGCAACAACAAATTTCATTGAAATACTACTTTTCACATAACGTTGGGTCATACAGAAAAATATTACACTACTAGTGAAATTGGCTTTGAATCCCCTTGAGACGAGTGACCGCCTTTGGCAGTCTCTGGGCTTTGCAACCCCCCCCCCCCCTAGGCACCCCTCCCCCACGATTCCCCTACCCCGCAGAATTCCCCTACCTATCCCCTCACTACTGCTCGTACCGTATCCCCCGTCCCCTCGCTGCCCTATGCTCGTACCGCGCCCCCCATCCCATCGCCGCCCTCCACCCCTCACCCGTCCCTCAACCCCGTCCCCTTGCCGCCCTCAGCCCATCCCTCGTCCCCCTATCCCTCACTGCCCTCCACCCCCTCACTGCTCGTCCCCCATCCCCTCACCGCCCTCCTCTCTGGCTCCCTGTCATCCCTCGTCCCCTACCACTCTATCCCCTCCCTCACAGCACCGCCGCTGACCATCCCCTCCCTCACCATCCCCTCCCTTGTCGCACCGCCGCCACCCAGTCCCCTCCCTCCCCACACGGCCTCTACACATCCCCTCTCCACTGCCACCCATCCGCTCGGGTTCCCCTCTATCCTCTATCCCCTCCCTCGTCGTCCCTCACTCGCTGCACCATCGCCACCTCACCACCTCCTCCTTCGACTCACCGCTGCCGCCACCGCCCATCCCCTCCCTCGCCGCACCTCCTCTGGCTCCAGATCCCCTCTACATCATCTCCTATCCCTCACAGCACTGCCTTCGTCTCCGCTCTCTTCCAGATTTATAGCGCAATTAGGTATGCCCTAATTTCCATTTACGATTATTTATTTTGGACAATTTACAGCACAAATTTTGCTTGAATGAATATTATATGAATATTGTTTGTGAATAAAAAGTGTTGAAATGGAAGTTCGTGTGTATATGGGATTTTGTGCATATGAAACAATGTGTCTTGACAGTGTGTGTATGAGAGACTTAACACTTTACATGAGGTTTGGAAGTTACATACAATGTTTGATTCCATGTATATGTTGACTGAATTAATATAAAGTTGTGTTGTTATTTGATTTATACCATTCTTGATCTTTATCACATGTCATTGTGTGTTTGTGTCCCATGATAAAATGTTTGAGGTTTGACCACATGTGTGTGCTTGCATATCCCATGAGACACATGTTTGAGTTTGATCACATATGTGTGTTTCAATCCTACATGTTATTATTAATATTATATGTTCTTTCTCTATATGATATTTTATGTTTCAATGTGATGTACTTTGTATATATTTTATATTGTGTTTTTCTAGGCATGGTACCAGTGTTACTGGTGTATTTATTGTGGATTCGTAGCCCTTAAGGGTGAGCATGATAAGATGATATATGTTCCATGAAGATTGGACTGATATAACACAATCCATGATAGATTGGTATTTTTTTGTTCTGTAATTTTATATATTTTATGTCATCCTTGATATAGAGTAGATTGTTTTCCATAAATTAGAGATTTACTATTATCATTGATGGTTACTCTCTATTGCCTCTGATGGCACAAAGGTAGTTTGGATCCCAGAGGCAGTGAGACATTATTTGTACAAAGATACAATTTCCCTGAGTTTGAGAAGTCTGTACATATTCTTGCATGAAGTAATCATTATTTGATAAAAATATGATTCGGGACTCTTGAATATAGATTCATCATTAGATTTACCCTAACAAATGACAACGATGACATGGGCTTTCACTTACATTCCATTATCTATTCTCTTTTTTATTATTCAAAGATATAATTTGATTATTTTATCAATGGTCCACAAGCAATTGGTTAGTATTTATTTTAAATATATTTTATATGAAAAATGAATGTAATAATTCTTGTTTAAATGTTTGTTATATAGATATTATTATGGATAACCGTCGGATTTATCTTCCAAATTGAACGTCTAGAGAATATTTCAACAACATTATGCAGTTTATTGAGTTCACTAGAGGATTTGAATGTGACTATATTAGTTGTACATGTAGAAAATGTGCTAATAGATATCAATTCACATGATATAATGTGAGGGAGCACCTATTCATTAATGGATTTCTGAAAAAGTATTAGAGTTGGACTCATCATGGAGATGAATATGTTTGTTGTCAAAATACTATTTCAGTTTGGGTGGATGTGGATGCAAGGATGAATGATAAAATGAATGAAATGATTACTGAAATGGTCGTGGTTTGGATCCTAAATTCATTGACATCCAGAATATTGAGACCAGTGAGATAAATCATTATTCTAGTGCAGATCGTGATTCAAGGAGGTTTTATGAATCACTTGATGATGAAAAAATATAATTATATCTTGTATGTACTTCTTACAATAAAATGTCGTTTATCATGGATTTATTTCATTTGAAGAATTTTAATCAGTGGTCAGACACATCATTTTACATGTTGTTAGTGTTATTGAAAAAGGTTCTTCCTATCAACGCTAAGATTATCAATTCGTATTAACATGATCATAAGTTGATAGAGAACATTGGTTTTACATATGAGACCATAGATGCATGTGCAAACAACTGTATGTTGTTTAGAAATGAAACCTCCCCTTGGGATATTTGTACGATTTTTGGTGCTTCCAGGTGGAAAGAGAACAGGAGAAATCAGACTCATCAAATTCAGATTTCGATACAGGGGAAACCAATTCTCGTAAAGAAAATGTTTTACTTTCACCTTAAACTGAGGTTGAAAATATTTTTTAGGTCATCTAAAGTTTCACATTTAATAAGATGGCATGCAAAAAGAGTTCATTAATGTGATAGGTTAACCCACCTGGGAGACTCTCATGCATGGAAGGATTTTGATAAGAGACATCCTGACTTTTCTAAAGATGTTCGTAATGTCCGATTGGGGTTGGCAGCATATGTTTTCAATCCATTCAAGTATATGGTTGGTGAAACTCATATCACATGGCCCGTGGTGTTGGTTCTATATAATCTTCCTTCATGGATTTGTATGAAGAAACAATTTATATTACTTTACTCACTTATTGTTGGACCTAGAATTCAGTGGGATAAGATTGATGTTTACCTTCATCCATTTATTGATGAGTTGAATGAATTTTGGGGCGATGGTGTGATGACTTATAACTGCAAAATGAATGAAATAATCAATCTGCAGGATGCTTTATTGTGGAAAATAAATGACATCCCAGCTTCTGGAAATTTATCAGGTTGGAGTACGAAAGGGTAATTTTCTAGCCCATGTTGTAATAAATGTAAAAAATATGTATGGGTTAAACAATCCAAAAAAATGGGCATACATTTGTTATATACATTTTCTCCGCCATCAGCACAGGTTCAGAAAGGATAGAGTGTCATTTGATGGTTCTTGATAGTTCATCCCATAACCAAAGATCATGAAAAGAGTCGAAATGTAATCACATATTGAGGAAGAAAAAATCCACACGGTATGTGAAATTCAGGATTTGGTGGCTCATCCATTACATAATATTGGTGTTGCGGGTAGGCTTCGCAGTCACAATTGAAAAAATAAAGGTATTTTTTATAGTCTTCTGTATTAGAAAACAAACATGCTAAAGCATAATTTGGATGTCATGCACATTGAAAAAATGTTTTGTAATAATATATTGTGAACGATTTTAGGTTTCAATAGAAAATAAAAGGACAATGTTAATGCACGTCGTGATATGGAAGAAATGTGTTTAAGGAAACAGTTTCATTTACACTTAGTTGATCGAAACAAGGAATATATGCATGCTGCACAATATTTGATGAATAAAAATGAAAAAGAGACATTTCTTTCAATTTGGAAGATGCTTATAGAGCCTGGTGGTTACTCATCTAACATTTCAAAGCGTCTGAATCTGATGAGCATTACATTGCAAGGGTTGAAAATTCATGACAATCACATACGACTTCAATAGTTGATTCAATCTCAATTTGTGATTTTTTATCCCCTAATGTTGTTCAACCATTGATTGAGATGCCTAATTTTTTTGGACATCTTTGTTTAATTAATCAATGAATGAGTGATTTAAAACATTTGTAGGACTGAATTGTACTTACACTTTGTCAATTTGAGAAACTATTTCCCCCCTCATTTTTTGATTTTATGGTTCACTTGATAGTGCACATAACTATTGAAGTAATGGCTGCTGGTCCATTGAAATTCAGGTGGATGTATCCTATTGAGCGATATTTGAGTACATTGAAATGATTTATATAAAACAGAGATCTTCTAGAGGAATCAACAACCAATGGTTATTTGATTGATGAGTGTACTACTTTTTGTAAATAATATCTTATGGATGTTGAAACAAAATTAGATAAGCCCTCTTGGATTCGTGATGGACTATTTGGATAAGGAACCATATTTGATATGGACAACCTCGAGTGGGTACAAGTGCATCGATATATCTTGTTCAATACTCCATCAGTTGTACCATTAATGCAGTAAGTGTCTTATAACTTTTATTTTTTTAACTTTTACATGTTTTTCTTACATAATTTAATCATTTAAACATCACTTTATCATTTGAAGAAAACAAAATAATGATATAAAAGAAGATATGTATCGTGCGACTGAGTATCAAATTCAACAATCTCATTATGCATCATTTCATGACTGGTTTAAGGATTTTGTACGTATAAATTGATTTTCATTATGAGTGAAGTGTTATACTAATTTCTTTCTTCATAAATCATTATTGAATTCTATGAATTCTGTAGGTTCATAAGATGGGGGAGTTAGGGGACCCCACGCTAACTGAATAATTTATCCAACTGGTTGAGGGTCCATCTATAACCGCTCGTCGTTATAAAGCATAGATTTTAATGGTTTTTGATTTCGCATTAAAGATGTTGACGAAAAAATAGCCACAAAAAAATGGCATCAGTTGTCAATTCATCGATTCTGGATATTACTATAGCCAATTGATAGACATCATTGGTGTTGTATATGCACACGGGTAGAAGTACATATTGTTAAAGTGTGATTGGGTTGATCTAGTGTGTGGATGTAAATTCGATCAATATCAGTTTCCATTGGTGAATTTTAACAATATGTTATACAGAAATGAATGAGTTGATAATGAACCTTTCATTTTGACATCACAAGTGGAAAAATCATTCTTCATTACTTTTCATTCAAATCCATGTTTGAAAGTTGTTGTGAAAAAGTTCTAGTGAGGAGTGTTATTATTTGAACAAGATGAACCTGAGACTATTCCCTTTGTTTCCCAATAGCTTGATCAACATACTGTAGTTCAACGTGATAAAGATATTTATTGGGAAATAGTGGTCATTGAAGGAGGAACGATCAATTTTCATGTTTAATGAAAGGTATAATTTTTTCCCACTATTCATTATTGAATGTCCCATGATATCATACATTTTCTAACCATTTTATTAATCCATGAATGTTTTAATCCTTACTTTTGGAAGATTATTCATTTATAAATATTTAGAGAGATTTCTCTTTTGGTATCATCAAGATATTGTCAGTGAATCTTCCCATTGAGGTAATCTTCATTTGGTTCATGTTCTGCTTTATTTTTATTAATTCAATCTGAAATTTGGCTATGCATTTATTATTTTTATAAATAATATTATATTTGTTTTGTTAACTTTCGTATTTTTTGAAATCCATTTAAAACTAATTATTCCATCCCTTTTTGTTTTATTAACAACTGGGAAAGTCTTATTTTCTTAAAAAAATCCAATTTATCTTTTGGACACTTCGGATAGTCCCCTTACTAATGTTTTCTATGACTGTCGTCATGTCAGGGGAAGAGGATACATATCCTCATCATCCATCTAAGCCATCTACATCTCAGGGTCGAGGTATGTTTGAAAGTAAGTGTGTTCGTTTTTTATGTAATTGATAAACATATATATATATATATATAACATCTATCAAATTATATATAAAATTGTTTTCAATAGGATCAGACTCGACCGATTCTTCCTCTCGCAAGAGAGGCCCTGGTCGTGGCATTTTATCAAGGAATTCCTTCATGATGTTTGATGTTTCCTTTGATGAGATATTTCATCCCATGGGAATGAATTAACCTGTATTTATTCGTCAGATGGTTCATATCATATGCGACCCACATCGATTTCCATTGACCACACGTGATTGGGCTTTTATCCCTCAGGACATATTAGAACATCTTTGGAGGGAGGTTCAGGTAAGAAGACCATTTTAATTTCTTCCCTATGTATAAAAAATACTAACATATGTGATTTTTTTTCTTAAATAGAATAATATGAATGTATCCACTGATGAGTTTCGGCATTTTTGTATGGGAAAATTATATAATATGTGGAATGATTATAAAGGGAAAGTCAAGAGGGACCACCCGGTCCCAAATTTGGGTGCCCCAGACATTCTAGAAAAAGTCCAGAGATGTTTTCTCCCAGCTCGGTGGTGTAACTTAGTTTCATATTGGTCTACTGAGGGTGTTGTGGTTTGTATATTTATTTTGGTATATATATTTTCAAGAATGTAAGATTTGTTTGAAATTTGAGTTAATTTAATGTTGGATGTGTCAACACGCCATTCTGAGAATCGACCATTGTAGGGACCACCTCACAGTATCGGGACTCGTCACGTTTCTAGAATCCAACATGAGGTATTTATTATTCATTTTTTAGTTTATTAATTAATATTCTTTTGTTTTCAAATTCTATTCGTATACATTTATGGTACAAAGGTGCACCGACTGATAAAATGTCGGTGTGGATGTGGACTCGTGATCGAAATGATCCAGAGGCTACAACATTGATAGTAAGTTTTTTTACTCATTACCAATACTTACATAAATATTTATATTAACATATATATATATATATATATATTTAAATATTGCACAGTCTCAATTTGAAGCTGAGTTAGAACAGCTACCGGAAGACCAGCGACAACTTCACTTGCGAAGGGATGAGATCTTCCATAGCATTATTGGTCGGTATGGGCATGGATATAGTTTGACCTAGGGAACATGGATTCCACATTCTTTAGTATCACAGTCTGTGGTTTTCGGTCCTGATATTGCTTAGATGACACAGCAGTTGTCAGATTTCGAGGAACGATTGCGCGCTTCCGAGGAGGTAAATGCACAATTGATTGCTGAGGTTAGAACATTGTGGGAATATGTTCATCCAGGTTATGGTGCAAGGGATCTTATGGCGCTTATTTATATTTAATTGTTTTATTTACTTTATAATATTTTTGTTATGAAAAGCTTCCTAATTTTTATTTTTTGTAGGCCCCTGGCCCACCAGATGGCGGTAGAAGTCAAGACCACGCATGATGCATCATATCCACGCGGTGTGTTCCTTTTTTAGTGGGGTTGTTATTGATGTTTTAAAAGGTAAATTTATTTTTCTTGGTGATGATCAAGAAGAATTTAATTTTTTCAGGAATTCCACACTTTTGGTGAGTTTCATGTTTATTGATGTCGTTTAATATGTGTTTAGAGCTGGGATAAGAAAGGATAATCATGTACATTATATCCCTAGGTGTTGGGAGCTGTCCGGGGGGTGGGGATGGAGTGGGCTATTATGATTGGTGGGGGGTTGGGAGATGTTCGACAAATATAGAGCTGGATGTTTGGTGGGTGGGGGGTTGGGAGCTGTCCGGGTGGGTTGCAAGGGGGGCTGTTCAGGGTGGGGGTTGTCTGGGGGGGTGGGGGGGGGGGGGTTGGGAGTGGGCTGTCTTGGAGGTGAGAGGGGGTGTTTGGGGGGGGTGGGTTGAGAGTGGCAGGAGGTGGGTTAGGGGGGCTGCAGATTGTTGTTTTCCGGTGAGAGGGGGGAGTCTAGTGGGAGTTTGTTGGGAAAATTATCCATTATGTCATTAGGCTAATTTTACATTTGGTCTATGGCCATTATTCCATTAGGCCTATTGGCCAATTCATCATTATTCAATTATTCCATTAGCCCAATTGGCTAATTGGGCCACTAGAAAAATTTTCCATTATACCATTAGGTCATTTGATGTTTTTCCATTTTGATATTTATCAATTAGGAAAATTATCTATGAGACTATTAGATCGATTGGAAATTATATCCTTAGGCCATTTTTACAAGAGTTCATTTGGAAAACTGGCCATTAGTTCATTAGGGCAATTGTTCATTAGGATGTTAGGCCATTGGGGAAATTGGCTAGTTGGGAAATTATAAAATTGGATTATAGGTGATGCACTACTGTGCATAAGGCATTTCCACTTGTTTTAATATCTATAAAATGGTATTTGTGGACACTTTTTCATTAATTTCACAATTTTGATGTACCTTGTTCTTTGTTTTTCGGTCACCAAAGGATAAATCATGGATTCTATGAATTATGGAGATTTAGTAGGGAATTAGAGGCATATGGACCCTTTTCCCTAGATTATGCAGGAATGGAGTCACCCAGATCAAGAAATAGACATGAAGGATGAGAGAATTCAAGAATTTCAATAACAGAGGCAACCAACATAGTCGCCACATAGTTATCCAAACCATGTGAAAACCGTGTAGGAGAAGATACCATTGATAGTACCCTCTGCATGGTTGGCGCACAGCCTGCCCAAACTGTGCGGCCCATCTATGCAAACTGTGCAACACAAGGGTTTGAGATAGTAGCATCCGCACAGTTGGTGCACGGTCTACCAAATCATGCATCCAAACCATGTAGACCACTACAACCTTCTTTTTTTCTTTTTCAGTTTTCACCCACTCCTTGACCCGGGGTTCCATTTTCTACCTACTTTTGGAGAACTAGAAAAAGGCCCTTTCGGATCAAGAAGACATTGGGGAGTGAGCTGGAACAAAGGGGGATTGGGGAATGAAGAGGAAGCAGGATGGGTACTAAGCGTATAGGGGGGAAGGAAGGTTTTTAGGCACTGGTTCTTGTAGTTTTGTTGTACTTAGAATTATTTTATTTTCTATTGTAATGAACTCTCTGATGAATCTGAGTAAGTTTCTTATCCTTTCATTATTAGTAGCTAAACCCCCCTGTTTGGCGCTGGGGAAAATGCGTGTTCGTTAGAACCAATTTCTCTATTATTGTGTTTGTTCATTGTCTCCCACCTAATTCTCCCAACATCCATTTCTTATTTCCTTGGAAACCCAATATCGGACCAAGAATGGAGTTTCCATGGATCTTTGGGAGAATTATGACAAGGATATCCATGACCATAGGATATAGTTGTTGTTTCCAGAGGGCAGTTCCGAAATTAAGAGTCAGTAGAAATCAATTTCCAGACCAAGGGATTTATTCCTACCGACTTGATTGGAACTCACCAGACCAAGAATATTCCGAAACTAATGAAACCTAGAAATGTGGGTTATTATGAACAAAAAAACATAATAGGAAATATATTTTAACTTCCCACACGAATGTCCAGCACCGACACATTTTCATTAAAATCCAAAATCCAGTTTTAATTAATTTTTTGTTTTCAAGTTTAATTCATTGTGAATTAAAAAATTACAAGTAATTATTTATCACTTGATATACGTACAATAAACCAACCAATCGTTTTTAAATATAGAATATTCACTTATGTGATTTCAAATTAAGAGAGTGGCGGGGTGGGGGTGGTGGGGTGCAGATTGGTGTTGTCCAACTATAGGGGGGTTGTGAAGGGGGCTGTCTAGTGGGAGTTTTTTGGGACAATTATCCATTAGTCCTTTAGGCTAATTTTACATTATTTCATTGTCCATTATTCCATTAGGCCTGTTGGCCAATTAGTCCTTATTCCATTATTCCATTAGGCCAATTGGCTAATCGTGCCATTAGAAAAATTGTCCATTAGGCCATTAGGTCATTGGATGTTTGTCCATTAGGCTATTTATCAATTAGGAAAATTTTCTAAGAGACTGTTAGATATATTGTAAATTATATCCTTAGGCCATTTTTAAAGGATTTCATTAGTACAATTGACCATTAGTTCATTAGGGAAATTGTTCGTTAGGCTGTTAGGCCATTAGGGAAATCGGCCAGTTGGCCAATTGTCCAATTGGATGATAGAACATATGGCCATTAGGCCACTATTCAATAATTAAAATTGTACAACTAGACAATAGGCCATTATTCCAATTGTACAACATATGCGGTGTGCACAGTACGACCGAATATGTTGTTTGTAACAGTTTGGGATGCTCTAAAAGGGTGAGTTGGGTGGTCTAAACCAGCTGAACGACCTCAGAATGTCTTGAAATCATACAAAAACAACCGTGGGGTTAATTATGAAATGTTCGGGTAGATGGTATGTCAATAGAATGTGTCGTTTGACCACGGTGACCGGAAACACATTTCTGGAGTCATCAAACACCAAAACGACATGTAACGGTCAAATTTGAAGAAAACATTCTTAGAATGACTTGAAATCACATGAAAACAAATGATATGTTATTAGTGATATGTAGGAGGATAAAGAACATTAATCGGACGTGTGGTGTGTGCGGTACGACCGAATATGTTGTTTTTAATAGTTTAGCGTGCTCTAAAAGGGTGCGTTGGTAGGTCAAAACTAGCCGAACGACCTTGTAATGTCATGAAATCATCCAAGAACAATCGTGGTGTGAGTTTTGAAATGGTCGGGCAGACGGTACATCAATATGAGGTTTCGTTTGACCTCGGTGACTGGAAACACATTTCTGGAGTCATAAAACACCAAAACGATGTGTAACGATCATGTTCATAGAAAATGCCCTCATAATTACTTGAAATCACTTGAAAACAATAGTGATATTATTCATGACATGTATGAGGAGACAACAACTCAATCGGACGTGCGATGGGCATGGTACGACCGAATATGTTTTTTTTAACAGTTTGGTCCACTCTAAAAGGGTGCATTGGGTGGTCAAAACCAGTCAAACGAACTCAAAATTCCATGAAATCATTTGAAAACAACGGTGGAGTGGATTGTGAAATGTCTGGGTAGAAGGTATGTCAATCAGAGGTGTCGTTTGACTACAGTGACCAGAAACGCATTTTCGGAGTCATAAAACACCAAAACAACGTGTAACGTTGAAATTTAGAGAAAACATCCTCAGAATGACTTGAAATCACATTAAAACTATAGGAATATCATTCGTGACATGTAGGAAGAGAAGTAACATCAATCGGATGTGTGGTGTGCACGTTACGACCGAATATGTTCTTTTTTACAGTTTGGCGCGCTATAAAACAGTGTGTTGGGTGGTCAAAACCAGCCGAACGACCTTAGAATGTCATGAAATCATACTAAAAAAATCTTGATGTGAATTGCTAAATTATCGGGCAGACGGTTGGTTAATCAGAGGTGTCGTTTCACCACGGTGACCAGAAACACATTTCCGGAGTCAAAAAACACCAAAACGACGTGTAACAGTCATACTCAAAGTAAACGTTGTCAGAATGACTTGAAATCACACGAAAACAATAGAAATACCATTCATGACATGTAGAAGGAGATGCCACGTCAATAAACGTGCGGTGAGCAAGGTACAACCAAATATGTTGTTTTTTATAGTTTGGCGCGCTCTAAAAGGGTGTGTTGGGTGGTCAAAACCAGCCAAACAAACTCAGATTTCCTTGAAATCATACGAAAACAACAATGGGGTGTGTTCTAAAATGTTCGGGCATACGGTACATCAACCAGATGTGTCATTTGAACGTAGTGACTGAAAAATAATTTACGGAGTCACAGAACACCAAAGAGATATGTAATGGTCAAATTCAGAGAGAAAATTCTAAGAATGACTTGAAATCACATGAAAACAATAGAAATATTATTCGTGACATGTAGGGGGAGACAACATGTCAATCAGACATGTGGTGTGCGTCGTTCGACCGAATATGTTGTTTTTAACAGTTTGGCGCAGTCTAAAAGGGTGTGTTGGGTGGTCAAAACAAGCTGAACGAACACCGAATTCCATGAAATCATAAGAAAATAACCATGGGGTGAATTTTGAAATGTTAGGGTATATGGTACGTCAACAGGAGGTGTCGTTTGACCGCGGTGACCAAAAATGCATTGTTGGATTAATAAAAAACCAAAACGACGTGTAATGGTCAGATTCAGAGCAAACATCCTCAAAATGACTTTAAATCACATGAAAAAAATAGA
This sequence comes from Viscum album, assembly GCA_963277665.1. Classification (NCBI taxonomy): domain Eukaryota; kingdom Viridiplantae; phylum Streptophyta; class Magnoliopsida; order Santalales; family Viscaceae; genus Viscum; species Viscum album. Next base: position 846,829,853 of record OY728152.1, read on the forward strand.
AATATTATTTTTGACAACTATGAGGAGACTGCACGTCAATCATACATGCAGTGTGCGTAGTACGAACAAATATATTGTTTTTAACAGTTTGGCGTGCTGTAATAGGGTGCATTGGGTGGTAAAAACTAGGTGAGTGACCTCAGAATGTCATCAAATAAAAAAAAATCGTGGTATGAATTTTGAAATGGATGGGTATACGGTATGTCAATTGGAAGTGTCGTTTGACCGTGGTGACCGGAAATGCATTTCCGGAGTCAAAAAACACCAAAACGACATGTAACAGTCAAATTCAGTGAAAACGTTCATAGAATGACTTGAAATTACGCGAAAAAATAGAAATATTATTTGTGACTTGTAGGAGGATATGTCATGTCAATCAGTTGTGCAGTGGGGGGTTGGGAGTTGTTTGGGGGGTATGGATCGTGCTATTCGGTGGGTGGGGGGTTGGGAGCTGTCCGGGTGGGTTGGAAGGGGGGTTGTTCAGGGTGGGGGCTATCCCGGGGGGGTTAGTAGTGGGTTGTCCGGGAGGTGAGAGGGGGGTGTTTGGGGGGGGGGGTTGAGAGTGGCAGGGGGTGGGGAAGGGGGGGGGGCTGTGGATTGGAGTTGTCCGGAGAGAGGGGGCTATCTGGTGGGAGTTTTTTGGGATAATTATCCATTATGCCATTAGGCTAATTTTACATTAGGTCCATGGCCATTATGCCATTAGGCCTATTGGCCAATTCGTCATTATTCCATTATTCTATTAGGCCAATTGGCTAATCAGTCCATAAAAAAATTTCCATTAGACCATTAGGTAGTTGGATGTTTTTCCACTAGGATATTTATCATTAAGGACAATTACTTAAGAGACTATTAGATCGAATGGAAATTATATCCTTAGGCCATTTTTACAGAAGTTCATTAGGAAAATTGACCATTATTTCAGTAGGGAAATTGTTCATTAGAGAAATTGTTCATTAGGTTGTTAGGCCATTAGGGAAATTGGCCTATTGGGAAATTATAAAATTGGATTATAGGTGATGCACTACTGTGGATAATGCATTTTCACTTGGTTTAATATCTATAAAATGGTTTTTGTTGACGCTTTTTCATGAATTTCACAATTTTTATCTACCTTGTTCTTTGATTTTCAGTCACCAAAGGATAAATCATGGAGTCTATGAATTTTGGAGATTGAGAAGGGAATTGGAGGCTTATGTACCCTTTTCCCCTGACTGTGCCAGAATAGAGTCACCCATATCAAGAAATAGACATGAAGGATGAGTGAATTCAGGAATTTCAATGACATATGAAACCCGCACGTTCGCCACATGGTTATCCAAACCATGTGAAAATTGTGCAGGAGAAGATACCATTGATAGTAACCTCCACACGGTTAGCGCACGACCTGCCCAAAGTATGCGGCCCATCCAAGAAAACTGTGCGGCACGAGGATTTGAGATAGTATCATCCACACTGTTGGCGCATGGTCTACCAAACCGTGCATCCAAACCATGCAGACCACTGCAACCTTCATTTTTTATTTTTCACTTTTCACACACTCCTTGACCCGTGGTTCCATTTTCTACCTGATTTTGTAGAACTGGAAAAAGTCCCTTTCTGACCAAGAAGACTTTGGGGAGTGAGCCGGAATAAGGGGGGATTGGGGAATGAAGAAGAAGCAGGCTGGGTACTAAGCTTAGAGTGGAGAAGGAAGGTTTTTAGGCACTGTTTCTTTTAGTTTGGTTGTACATAGAATTATTTTATTTTTTGTTGTAATGAACTCTCTGATGAATCTTAGTAAGATTTTAATCCTTTCATAATTAGTAGCTAAACCCCCCTGTTTTGGGGATGGGGAAAATGTGGGTTCATTAGAACCAATTACTCTATTATTGTGTTTGTTCATTGTCTCTTACCTAATTTTCCAATATTCCATTTCTTATTTCCCTGGAAACCCAATATCGGACCATGAATGGAGTTTCCATGGATCTTTGGGAGAATTACGACAAGGATATCCATGACCATTGGATATACTTGTCGTTTCTAGAGGGTGGTACCTCAATTAAGAGTCAGTAGAAATAAATATCCAGGCCAAGGGATTGATTCCTACAGACTTGATTAGAACTCACCAGACCAAGGGAGTTTCGAAAAAAATGAAACCCAAAAATGTGTGTTATTATGAACAACACAACACAATAGGGAATAAGTTTTAACGTCCCACACGAATTTCCAGCCCCAACACATTTTCATTAAAATCCAAAATTTAGTTTTATTTAATTTTCAGTTTTCAAGTTTAATTGGTAGTGAATTAGAAAATTCTTTGTAATTAGTTATCTCTTGAGATCCGTAATGTGAACCAACCAATCATTTTTAAATATAGAATCTTCAGTTACGTGATTTCAAATTAAGAGAGTGGTGGCGGTGGGGGGGGGGGTGAAGATTGGTGTTGTCCGGTGAGAGGGGGATGTGAAGGGGGCTATCCAGTGGGAGTGTTTTGGGACAATTATCCATTAGTCTATTAGGATAATTTTACATTATTTCATTGGCCATTATTTTATTAGGCCTATTGTCCAATTAGTCCTTATTCCATTATTCCATTAGGCGAATTGGATAATCGGGCCATTAGAAAAATTGTCCATTAGGCCATAAGGTCATTGGATGTTTTTCCATTAGGATATTTATCAAATAGGAAAATTTTCTAAAGGACTGTTAGATAGATTGGAAATTATATCATTAGGCCATTTTTACAGGAGTTCATTAGGACAATAGACCATTAGTTCATTAGGGAAATTGTTCGTTAGGCTGTTAGGCCATTAGGGAAATCGGCCAGTTGGCCAATTGTCCAATTGGATGATAGGACAAATGTCCATTAGGCCATTATTCCATTATTACAATTGTAAAACTAGACAATAGTCCATTATTCCAATTGTACAACATATGTGGTGTGCACGGTACGACCGAATATGTTGTTTTTAACAGTTTGGGACGCTCTAAAAGGGTGAGTTGGGTGGTCTAAAACATCTGAACGACCTCATAATGTCATGAAATCATACAAAAATAACTGTGGTGTGAATTTTAAACTGGTCGGGTAGATGGTATGTCAATAAGACGTGTGATTTGACCATAGTGACTAGAAACACATATCCGGAGTCATAAAACACCAAAACGACGTGTAACAGTCAAATTCAGAGATAACGTTCTTGGAATGACTTTAAATCACATGAAAAAAATGAAATGTTATTAGTGACATGTAAGAAGAGAGAGAACATCAATTGGTCAGGTGGTGTGTGCGGTACGACCGAATATGTTGTTTTTAACAGTTTAGTGCGCTCTAAAAGGGTGTGTTGGTTGGTCAAAACCATCCAAACAACCATGTAATGTCATGAAATCAGACAAGAACAATCGTGGTGTGAATTTTGAAATGTTTGGGAAGACGGTACATCAATAGGAGGTTTCTTTTGACCACGGTGACTGGAAACACATTTCTGGAGTCATAAAACACCAAAACGACGTGTAACAATCAAATTCACATAAAATGTCCTCATAATGAATTGAAATCACTTGAAAATAGTAGAGATATTATTCGTGACATGTACGAGGAGACGACACACCAATTGGACGTGTGATGTGCATGGTATGAACAAATATGTTGTTTTTAACAGTTTGGTGCACTCTAAAAGGGTGCGTTGGGTGGTCAAAACCCGTCGAACAAACTCGGAATGCCATGAAATCATTTGAAAACAACCATCGAGTGCATTGTGAAATGTCTAGGTAGACGATATGTCAATTAGAGGTGTCATTTGACAGTGGTGATCAGAAACGCATTTTTAGAGTCATAAAACACCAAAATGATGTGTAATTGTCAAATTTTGAGCAAACATCCTCAGAATGACTTGAAAACACACTAAAACTATATAAATATTATTTCTGACATGTATGATGTGAATGAACATCCATCGGATGTGAGGTGTGGACGGTACGACCGAATATGTTGTTTTTAACAGTTTGGCGCGCTCGAAAAGGGTGCGTTGGGTGGTCAAAACCTGCCGAACAACCTTAGAATGTCATGAAATCATACGAAAACAGTTGTGGTGTGAATTGTTAAATGTTCAGGTAGACGATAGGTCAATCAGAGGTGTCGTTTGGCCGCGGTGACCGGAAACACATTTCCGAAGTCAAAAAACACCAAAACATCATGTAACAGTCAAATTCAAAGAAAACATTCTCAAAATGCTACTTGAAATTACATGAAAACAATAGAAATAATATTCCTGACATTTAAGAGGAGATGACATGTCAATCAACATGTGGTGTGCGCGGTATGACCAAATATGTTGTTTTGTATAGTTTGGTGTGCTATAAAAGGTTGGGTTGGGTGGTCAAAACCAGTCTAACAAACTCGGTTTCCCTGAAAAATAATATGACAAAAACCATGGTGTGAATTGTGAAATTTTTGGGCAGATGGTACGTCAATCAGACGTGTCATTTGACTGTGGTGGCTGAAAAAGAATTTCTGGAGTCATAAAACACCAAAACGATATGTAACGGTCAAATTTAGAGAAACAATTCTAAGAATGACTTGAAATCACATAAAAACAACATAAATATTATTCATGACATGTAGGAGGAGACAATATGTCAATCATATGTGTGGTGTGCGCGATTCGACCGAATATGTTATTTTTAATAGCTTGGCGTGGTCTAAAAGGGTGTGTTGGGTGGTCAAAACAAGCCGAAAGAACTCTGAATTCCATGAAATCATATGACAATAACCGTGGGGTGAATTTTGAAATATTAGGGTAGATGGTACGTCAATTAGAGGTTTCATTTGACCATGGTGACCGAAAATGCATTTTCAGATTCATAAAACACCAAAAAAACGTGTAACAATCAAATTCAGAGAAAAATTACCCAAAATGACTTTAAATCACAAAAAAACAATAGAAATATTGTTTGTGACATGTATGAGGAGACTTCGCGCCAATCAGACGTTTGGTGTGCGTAGTACGACCGAATATGGTGTTTTTTACAGTTTGACGTGCTGTAAAAGTGTGCATTGGGTGGTCAAAACCAGCTAAACGACCTCAGAAAGTAATGAAAGAATACAAATCAACCGTGGAATGAATTTTGAAATGGTCAGGTAGACGGTATGTCAATTGGAGGTGTCATTTGACCGTGGTCACCGGAAACGCATTTCCGGAGTCAAAAAACACCAGAACGATGTGTAACGGTCAAATTCAGAGAAAACGTTTTCAGAATGACTTGAAATCATGCGAAAAAATAGATATATTATTTGTGACATGTAGGAGGATATGTCATGTCAATCGGTTGTGTGGTGTGCATACCAAATATATTGTTTTTAACAGTTTGGCGCACTCTAAATGGGTGTGTTGGGTGGTCAAAACCAGATGAACAAATTCAGAATTCCATGAAATCATAAGACAAAAACTGTGGTATGAATCATGAAATGTTCGGGTAGACAGTACGTCAATCAGAGGTGTTGTTTGACCGTGGTGACCAGAAACACATTTTCAGAGTCATAAAACACCAAAACAATGTGTAATAGTCAAATTCAGAGAAAACATCCTTATAATGACTTGAAATAATATGAAAATAATAAAAATATTAATCGTGACATGTAATAGGAGACTTTATGTCATTCAGACGTGCGGTGTGTGTGGTATGACTGAATATGTTGTCTTTAACAATTTAATGCACTCTAAAAGGGTCTGTTGGGTGGTCAAAACTAGCTGAACGACCTCAGAATGTCATGAAATCATTCAAAAACAACGATGGTGTGAATTGTAAAATGGTCGGGTAGATGGTATGTCAATCGAAGGTGTCATTTGACCGAGGTGACCAGAAACGCATTTCCGGAGTCATAAAACACCAAAAAGATGTGTAACAGTCAAATTCACAAAAAACATCCTCAGAATGACTTGAAATAACATTAAAACAATAGAAATATTACGGGTGACATTTAGGAGCAGATGAAACGTCAATCAGATGTGCGGTATGTGCGGTATGACCAAATTTGTTTTTTTAACAGTTTGGCGTGCTCTAAGAGGGTGCGTTGTGTGCTCAAAACCAGCCTAATGACCTTGGAATGCCATGAAATTATACAAAAACAACCATGGTGTGAATTGTGAAATGTCTAGGTAGACGGTATGTCAATTAAAGGTGTCATTTGATTGTGATAACCAGAAACACATTTCTGGACTCATAAAACACCAAAACGTCATGTAACAGTCAAATTCATAGAAAAGTCTTCATAATGACTTGAAATCATAGGAAAAATTGGAAATATTATTTGTGACATTTATATTGAGAAGACACATCAATCGGACATGCGGTGTGCACGGTACGACCTAATATGTTGTTTTTAACAGTTTGGCATGCTCTAAAAGGGTGTGTTGGGTGGTCCAAACCAGCCGAACGACCTCAGAATGTAATAAAATCATAAAAAAATAACAGTGGTGTGAATTATGAAGTGTTTAGGTAGATATTACATCAATCATAGGTTTCATTTGACTGCGGTGACCCAAAACGAATTTTTGGAGTCCTAAAACACCAAAACGACGTTTAACGGTCAAATTCAAAGAAAACATCCTCAGAATGACTTGAAATCACACAGAAAAAATATAAAATATTATTCTTGACATGTTGTATGAAACAACACTTCAATCAAATGTGTGGTGTGTGCGATATGACTGAATATGTTGTTTTTAACTATTTTGTGCGCTCTAAAATGATAACATTTTTTAAAACGATATCATTTCTTAAATTGGGGTTTTGAAATTATATAGCACCCATGATTTTTTGTGAGACATAATTTTATTATATATATATACTAACTTAATAAATATGTCTAATTTATGTTTGTTTTGATTAGATTATTTTTCGTATCTTATTGTTGGTTTATTGAAGCTAAAGATTGAAATGGATTGGACCTGTTTGGATCATTGAATATGAAGCACGTTTGTCATTTCTTATTTATAAGGATCCTGATGTTTATGCTATTTGGAATTGTTTTCCTTTTTATGATTATTACCTTGTTTCATCTATTTTGGAACCATTAGTGAATTTTATTTAAAAATAATTTCTCCAAGATAGCAGTCACTATAGGTTGGCTGAGCAGCAGGATAATGACCGTCATTGGCGGTCGCTCTATCTCGGCCGAGCATCTGGTCAATGACCTCCATTGGAAGTTACTCTTTCTCAGATGAGTAGGAGGTCAGTGACCACTCGGCGGTCACGATAGGGGAAATTTTTTTCACCCTTCCGCGACCGCCATTTGCGGTCGCTGTAGGCCTACAACGTCGGGCCTAAAGCGACCGCCAATGGGGGTCGCTAATGGCGGTATTTTTTGTAGTGATAATATAATATTTTTTAAATGGTATTTAACTCCTAGACCTTTTATTGGCGAGAATGGACATAATTAACTAAAATATGAATATACTTGATTTATAAATTTTTTTACTTTTATCCAATAATTTTTAGAGGCTTAAAATAAGAAATAATCTGATTTTAAGCATAAATACTCTAGTATTCATTAAAAGGTCGATTTATCTATTTTTTTATGGAAAACCATCTTTAAATATAGTCTTTGTCACTTTTATATCTTCTATTTGAAAAAAAAATTCTTTAGAATTGGGACATAAAAATTTACTTTGGGTAAATTTTTGGTATTTTTCTTATAATGTTCATTTTAATGAATAGTGAAAAAGACTGTATTTTAATTCAAAACTGTGTTTTAATCTAAATTTTTTATAGGGTTAGATTATATTTTTAATTGTTTTTAAAGTGTAATTATATTATTTTTTTACCATTTAATCCAATTTTTGTCGTTTTAAGTAATTTCACTTTTTAAATTAGACATAAAAAAGTGTCACTCTTTTGATACTTATTATTTCATTAAAATATGCTTTTTTTCTTGACAGTGGGAATTAACGTTAAATTAATTTATGCCAAGTTTATGTCTTGAATTTGGAAAAAATGGATTCCATATTTGGAATCAGGGGGTCCAAATTTTGTAAATAGGTAACTTTTACTTTTAGACATTATGAATCTTTACTTCAGTAGAAATTTTATTTACCATGGTTAAAGGGTAAATCTGGTAAATAAGTGTAGAAAAAATATTATAATAATATTAAATTACACTAACATGTGTCCTAATCCTATTTTTTGATACATGTCCTAAAATGGGAATTCTTGGGTCCATTTTGGGACACCATGGATCCACTTGGTGGTGATAATGACACTTTATATTAATTAATTTAACGTAAAGACAAAAATGACATAAACATATATCTTTTAGTAAATCAATTTTTACATGGGGTTATATAAGTTATCTATTGAACAATAAATATTCATATTGAATCTAAAAATATTTCCAACAACATGATATATTGTTATAAATTTTAGACATCCAATGAATAAATTATTTATGTCACAATAATGATGCAGTATTTACCTCATTAATGAATGATTTTATTAAATAAGATTATAATGAATAAAAAAATATCCAAAACCAATCCAATTATTATTGGATGATTTTATTCCAAACATGAGTCATATTATCTTTGACTTTAATGAGTTTTGGACCTTTAGAAACACAAAATCATTTTATAATAAAATAATATTTTCAAACTTTCCTAATGATCTACTCCTCCCCCTTATAAAAATCCCTCAATTATAACCCATTACACATACTTCTCAAGCCCATTTTATCATCCAAAATATATCCAATTAATCTTCCAACATCCCTATCCTCCTCCTAGAAGCCTTCCCCTAAACATAAGGAATTTAAATTAAACCTTTTGGTTCAAACCAAAGAGAGATACCCGATTTAAAAGTAATGTATTCTCTTAAGTTCTTTTGTTTTATTTTACATATCCAAACACCTAAACACATTTTATTCCTTTATTTTCTAGAAACACCAGTATCCTCAATATACTAGGTTTTTTATTAGAAGTATTCTAACTAAACATACACACACCTCCATCTAATGGGAAAATAACATACTGTTTTTGTGGACGGTGAACTACTGCCTCACGAAACGATGATTGTTCAATCTTCTCATACTATTTCTCATGGAATATATTAAGATGGCACAATATTTATATGTGATATATATTATATTTATATTGTTTCTATGATTCTGTATTTTTCCTTTATAGAATACCTTTATGGTTTCCATAGTGGGTAAATACGATAATTTAATTTGAGGAAGTGCGGACTACTGACCCCTCAAAGTGATATGACTCATTCATGCCATACGTGGAACATATAAAGGATGGAGTTAATGAAATTATATATGATATTATACTAGAATTACTATATACCTATGTATCATTATGTTTTTATTCCATTAAATATGAAATAGATATGAAAGTAGCGTTAAAGCGTACATACGACTTACCGTCTCCATGAACTGTGCATTTCATTTCTTATCTACAAATGTTATATACTATTATAAATACATATATATACTGGATATGTATGATATATATGATATCTAAATCATGAATATCATTTTGGATATAATGGAATTTTGACCACATGGACAATTTATAATTATAACTAGTTCATTTTTAACTCAAGTTCCGAACGTGGACAAAAGGTCCGATATGAACTCAAATAATTAACTAATTGTTATAAAATGGAAATAGTTGATATAAAAGGAATAATAAACATCAAAAAGGTTCTTAAGAAATTATAAATTAACATTATATTATTATTCATGAGTTTGATGAATGATCAAGTCAAGTCGGACACGAGGTTTGGGACTTCGTCTCAATCTCCTTTCATTGAGGAATATTTTGTTTTATGCATGACTTTATTTTATAAGGTGTATAAAAAAATTTTAATTCTCATTTCATTCATAATGAATCTGTTTCTTGGAGGCATTTTACTAAACAACAAAAAGGAATGTTTCTTTTTAACGTAAGTGGTGACAACGATCTTTTCCGCCGCCGCGAGTATTATTTGATCTTTGCCTTCCTTAATAAGTCGCAATGTTTTTAAAAGGAAAATAAATACCATATACTCTTTATGTATTTTGGTATTGAAAATGATTTTGAGAAAGTGTTGATTATTTCAATATATTGAAATGATATATTGTGATAGTAATGTGGAAATATTATCTTTCCTTTATATTTTTTTATGTGTTGTGAATATGTTACGGTTCGTGGGCATTGTTATGTATACAGGTGATTCCATGATAAACCTAAGGAAGGTGAGCTCGAGATTTATCTCCAATGCATTGGGTAACATGATAGAGGTAAACATGAATGTTTCTCTTAAGTGATTCAGGGAATATACTGTGATGGGTATTCCAAATGAAACTCCCTACATAGCTATGATAGAAATAATGTAAGTATGATATGGATGCCACAAGTTACCTTTATGATATATGATTTCATGAGGTATATTAAAGAGCTTATGTTATGTATGTATTGATGATCTAATGTTTTCATTATTTATTTTATAACCCTTACTGAGATTTTTATACTCATCCCATGTTTTTGAAATGTTTTTCACATGACATAAAGATGAATAGGGTCATGGATGGGATGAAAGGAAAGTCATGCTATAAAAAACATCTAACTACACATGACATTTTTTTAAAAAGTTTTTATTTTGTGAAAAAATAGAAATTGAGTAGAATTGTCTTATTTTTAATTTTTGAGATGTAACGTAATAGTTATGGCCTGATTCTCTAAAACTCTAAACCAAAAAACATCCTCAATGTGAATGATTAATTTCATTCAAGATTATGTATTGTTCTAAGACTGTGTCATTATAGGTGGTATCAAAGGTTGGTTTGGACAACTTTAGGAGTTAGGATATTGTTTAATTAATACCCATAAATTATTTTTAGTTTAAGTTATTATTGCAATGATTTAGCATTTATAGATTACTATATTGCCTTGGCTATGATATTTCCCTATTAAAAATGGTTTTCCGCAGAGGAAACAGAGAAGCTAAGTTGAAACAACATCAGAATGAAGACAACCTTCAAAATCAGCGACTTGATATGGTCAAAATTGGAACTGAACAGTCTTTTATAGTGATGTCACGGTTGAATCAGGATATAAATGGCGGCGATATCCATGCACGAGATCATCAAGGTCAACCATAGAGGAACATGTCAGTGGTGGAGCATTTCAAGAGGCAACATCCCCCTTCATTTAGAGGATTATGTGACCCTGTGGTAGCTGAATAGTGGATTAAAGCACTCGAGAAGATTTTTGATGTCATGGGTTGTTCAGAACATCAAAAGGTTAGTACCGTTGTTTAGCATTTTAAATGTGAAACTGATCAGTGGTGGTCGATGGTGAAAAATATCTGGGATAGTGAGGAAATTGATGCCCTTGATAGGGATGAATTAAAAGGTATGTTTCTTGAGAAAAATTTTCCTAAGGTGGTTCGTCTTAGGATGAAAACAAATAATTATATTTAGGTAGGAGGATGACTCAGTGGCTGCTTATGAAGAAAAATTCAGTAGACTGGAAAGCTATGCTTCAAATTTCATACGAGATCTTGATAGTAAAATCAGTCATTTTTACTTAGGATTAAAGCCAAAGAATATAAGGGGTTTAGCTTCTATTAAGTCCAAGAGTTATGAAAAAGTTGTTCGATGTTTGGAGAATGTGGAAATAGAGTTTTCTGATTATCAGGTGTTCCTGGACAAACAACAGAATTAGAGGTAGAGGTGGCAGACGAAAGGGAAGAACTCTTCAAAATAGTATGACGGTAAGAAAATTATGTTTATAGTATGTGAAAATTGTAGAAAAAAAATGATGTGGAATGTATTTTGAATTCTGTGAAGTGCTATCGATGTGGTAAAATAGGACATAAGGCTCGTAGTGCACTGAAAAACATCAGGGTAATGGTAAGACAAAATTTTATTTATAGTCAATAAATTGTTTTAAGCTCAATGAAGTGGGTCATTATGAAAATGTGTGTCCAATGAAGAACTCAACTGAGGGAAAGCAACCAAACTACAAGCAGAAAGGGGTGGTGAAATCCTTTTCAACTACTTCAGAGGATGTTGGTCCATAAATTAAAGTAGTATTAGGTATACTGTTTGTTTGTTCAGATTATGAAAATGTGTTGTTTGATTCAGGGTCTACACACTCTTTCATTTCTAGGAAGTTTTCTAGTAAATTGACAATTCCAACTCAAGATATGAATCCTAAACTTATGGTAAAAACACATGGGGGAATGTTGAGATTAAATTAATTATAAGAACATTCATTTCCTTATGTGAATAATGAATTTACCTGAAGACCTTATTGTTTTTCCTCAAATAGAGTTTTATGTTATTTTGGGTATGGATTGAATTTTTGTTTATAATGCTTAGATTGACTGCAAAGATAAAGAGGGTCCTTTTCAGAAAGATTTTCAGTTTAAATACAAGAATAAACCCTTACTTTTGATAACATATCAGGAAGTAAAGAAACTACTAAATGAAGGAAATGAATGTTACCTTGCACATATTGTTGAAAACAAAGGAACTGCTCTGATTAATGACGTGCTAGTGGTAAATGACTACCTTGATGTTTTTCCTGATGTGTTTCCTTGTATTATACCTGATCGGGACGTTGAATTTCCTTTTTACCTAGTCTGAAAGTTATGCCAACTTCATAACCCCCTATCTAATGGATCAAATTGATCTTTTAGAGTTAAATAAGAAATTGAAAGAATTATTAGTTAAAGGTTCCATTCAACCTAGAACATCAATATGGGGTGCTCCTGTTTTGTTTGTCAAAAATAAAGATGGTTCAATGAGTCTTGAATAGATTATAGTGCATTGAATAACATCACTGTTAAGAAAAAGTATCATTTTCCTCATATCAATGATTTGTTTGATCAACTCCAGGGAGCTCAGAATTTTTTGAAGAGTGATTTGAGGTTGGGGTACAATTGGTTGCATTTAAGGGTAGATGATATTCCGAGGACTGCGTTTCATACAGATATGGCCATTATTAATTTTTAGTTATGCATTTTAGGTTAACCAATGCACCTGTTGTATTCATGGATCTTATGAATATAATTTTTTGTGGGTTCTTGGATAAATTTGTGGTTGTTTTCATTGATGATATTGTGGTTTATTATAAAAGTAAAGAGGAGCATGAAAGTCATTTAAGGGTTGTCTTACAAACTTTAAATGAAAATTATATGTTTGGAAAATTCATCAAGTGTGAGTTTTGGTTACAAAAATTTTCGTTCCTTGTTCACATTGTTTTAAAAAATGGCATAACTATTGATCTTGCAAAAACAAAACTTGTTGGAGAATGGCCAAGAGACACAAATATAACCAAGATTATAATTTTTCTTGGTTTGGTAGGTTATTGCCGGATGTTTTTTGAAACGTTTTAATGGTTACCTATCCCAATGACTATGTTAACTCGAAAAGGCATTATGTTAATTTGGACAAAAGAATGTGATGATTATTTTTAGGAATTGAAAAAAAGATTGGTGAATGCTCTAGTTTTGGCACTGCCTTCAAGAAATGGTGAGTTTTGTATCTATAGTGATTATTCATTGAAATGAATTGGTTGTATCCTTATGAAAAATGATTATGTAATTTCTTATGCTTCATGTCAGTTGAAACCTCATGATTTATATTACCCTACACATGATTTGGAATTAGCTTCTACATTTTTTTTCTTTAAAAAGATGGAGGCATCTTCTGTATGGAGTCAATTGTGAAATATATACTAACCAAAAATGTTTGAAGTATATATTTAATCAGAAATAATTAATCATGATATAGAATATATGGTTGAAATTAATCAAGCATTATGATTTCCTGATTCATTACCATCCAGGAAAGGAAAAAATAACGAGTGATTCTTTGATTCGAAAATGTAATGATACATTAACTAGTCTACAATTGGAACAAGATACATTGGTTTTTTATTTGATGAAATTTGGCATAGAAGTTGTTGGGGAAAGAGATTCCTCAGTTTTGTTTTCGGTTTCTATGAAATCATCTCTATCAGAAAGAAAAAATAAAGGATAGAAGGAAGACAGTGAGTTGCAGAAAAATGTATAATTGGTTTAGAAGGGTACGTTGTCTAATATTAACATTGATAATGATTCTTTTTTGAGGTTTGAGAAGATATTATGTGTGCCTTGTGATTCTCAGTTGAAGAATGAGTAGTTATGTGAAGCTCATAGTTCTCTGTTTTCATCTTATCCTGGAAGTTCTAAGATATACAAATATATTAGGGAGTATTACTGGTGGGATGGAAGGAAAAAAGATATTGCTGATTTTACTATGAAGTGTATGTCTTGTAAACCGATTAAAGTAGAGTGACAGTTACCAAAAGGGATGATTCATTCTTTACCAGTGCCAGAGTTGAAATGATAAAATATATCCATAGACTTCATTGTGGGATTATCAATGACATCTCATAGTAATAATGTAATCTGGGTTATTTTTGATCGGTTGAATAAATCTTATCATTTAATTACTATTCGAGATACTTTTCTCTAGATCAACTTGTTCGGTTGTATGTTAATGAGATAGTCAGCTTTCATGGTATTCCACTCTCCATTGTATCTGATCATGATCCCAGGTTTACTTATAACTTTTGGAAAGGCCTTCAGAATTCATTGGGTACTGAATTAAATTTTAGTATTGATTTTTGTCCTCAATTAGATGGGTATTAAGAATGAACTATTCAGACCTTGGAGGATATGTTATGTGCTTTCTCCATGGATTACAAGGGAATTTGGGACTGAAATCATTCTTTGGTTGAATTTTCTTTTAAAAATAGTTTTCATTCTAGTGTACAGATGGCTCCATTTGAGGCATTATACGAGAAGCAGCGTCGAACTACAGCATTTTGAAATGATGTAGGTGAAAGGAAACTGATGGGACATGAATTTGTAGAAGAGATGGTAGAAAAAGTTCAGTTGATTCAGAATCACATGAGAATAACTCAGATAAGGTAGAAAAGTTATGTGGATAACTGGAGTAAGGATCTTTCTTTTGAGGTAGGTGATCATGTTTTTCTCAAAGTTTGTCCATGGAAAAGTGTGATGCGTTTTGGCTATAAGGGGATGTTGAGTATGAGGTTCATTGGACCTTATAAAATAGTGGATAACGTTGGAGAAGTTGCATACATAGTGTATTTACCTCTATTTCTATCCCAAGATCACAATTTTTTTCATGTTTCAATGATGAGAAAGTATTTTCCAGATCCATCTCATGTTTTGAGCCCAGAGGTTGTTCGGTTGGAAGAGAATATCTCTTTTAAGGAAAAACCAGTCATGATTTTTGAACGAAGAGAGAAAGTGTTATAGAATAAGGTAATTCATCAGCTAAAGGTTTATTTGGTAAAACCATATGGTTGAAGAGGCAACATGTAAATCTGAAAATGCTATTGGGGACAAATACCCCCACTTATTTGATAAGTGAATAGAATTGCAAGGACAAAATTCCCAAAAGGGGGGAAGGATGTAACATCTCAGGTAAATAAAGAATATAACATTTTCATATTTATTAATATTTGTGAATTAAGTATTAATTGTACTTTAAAGGGTATTCTATGTTCGATTTCATACCAAATATGCAACAGCAGGTTTCTTTGAAATCTTACGTTGCACACAACGTTGTGTCATACTGAAAAATAATAATATAATAATATTTTAAATGGTAGTTAACTCCTTGTCGTTCTATTGGATGGAATGGATAGAATCAAATAAAATATTAATATACTTGATTTTTAAATGTTTTACCTTTTATCCAATAAATTTTAGAGGTTTAAAAGAAGAAAGAATCAGATTTTAAGCATAAATACTCTAATATTTATTAAAAGTACGATTTATCGCCTTATGATGGAGAACCCTCTATAAATATAGTTCTGGTCACTTTTATATGTTCTATTTGAAAAAATAAAATTCTTCTTTATAATTGGGACATCAAAATTTACTTTGGGTAAATTTTGGGTATTTTTCTGATAATGTTCATTTTTAATGAATAGTGAAAAATACTGTATTTTAATTCACAACTATGTTTTAATCTAATTTATTTATATGGTTATATTATCATTTTAATTGGT
Organism: Viscum album; assembly: GCA_963277665.1. NCBI lineage: Eukaryota > Viridiplantae > Streptophyta > Magnoliopsida > Santalales > Viscaceae > Viscum > Viscum album. Next base: position 846,845,911 of record OY728152.1, read on the forward strand.
TTTAAAGTTTAATTATATTATTTTTTTAACATTTAATCCATCTTTGGTCATTTGAAGTAATTTCACTTTGAAATCGGACATTATCAAGTGTCAGTCTTTTGATAGTTATTATTTCTTAAAAACAAACTTTTTATTTTGACAGCAGGAATTAATTTTAAAATAATTTCTACCACTTATGTGTTTTGAATTTTAAAAATTTATTCCATATTTCGAATCAGGAGGTTCGAATTTTTTAAATAAGTAACTTTTATTTTAAGTCATCATGTATATTTACTTTAGTAAAAATTTTATTTTCAATGGTTAAAGGGTAAATCTGGTAAGTAAAGGTAAGAAATAATATTATAATAATATTAGATTACCCTAACATGTGTCTTGATACAATTTTTTGATACATTTTTGTCCATGGGAATCCTTCAGTCGATTTCGGGGCCCCATGAAGCAACTGGGGGGTGATAATGACACTTTATATTAATTAGTTTAAAGTAAAGACAAAAATGACGTAAACATATATCTTTTAGTAAATAAATTATTCAATGGGGTTATATAAGTTATCTATTATAATATAAATTTTCATTGGTAATATAAAAAGATTTCCAACATTATGATTTTTTAATAATTTTTATACATCAAATAAATAAAATTATTTATGACACAATATTGATGTAGTATTTACCTCATTAATGAATGATTCAAATAAATAAGATTATACAGATTAAAAAAATATTCAAAACCTATACAATTATTATTGGATTATTTTATTTCGAACATTATCCCTCTTATTTTATACTTCAATGAGTTTTAGACTTTTATAAACCAAAAATCATTATATAATAAAATAATATTTTCAAACATTCCTAAAGAGCCCCTCCTCACCCTTATAAAAAGCCCTCACTTCTCACCCATTCCACACACTTATCAATCCCCTTGTCTAGTACAAACTCTACCCAATTAAGCTCCCTATATCCATATACTCCTCCTAGAAGCCTTCCCATAGGCATAAAGAAATTCAATTAATCGTTTTGGTTCAAACCAAAGGGAGATACCCGATTTAAAGGTAACATCTTCTCTTAAGTTCTTTGTTTTATTTTAATTCTCGAACCCCATAAAATATTTTTATTCCATTGTTTTATAGAAACAATAGTATCCCAAATATACTAGTTTGTTTTTATGAGAAATATTCTAACTACACTTACACACACCATCATCCAATGGGTAAAGAACAAACTATTTCTCTGGACGGCGAACTACTGGCTCACAAAATGATGATTGTTCAATCTTCTCCTACCACATCATATGGTGGATATTAATATGAAACTATATTTATATTATATATATATTATATTTATATTTTTTAAATTATTTTTTATTTTTCATTTATATAAAACCTTTATGGTTTCCATTGTGGGTAAATAAGATAATTTCATTTGAGGAAGTGAGGACGACTGCCCTCTCAAAGTGATATGACTCGTTCATGACATACATGGAACATATAAAGGATAGAGTTAATGAAATTATATATGATAATATACTGGAATTAAAATATACCTATTTATCATTATTATTTTATTCCATTAAATATAAAATAGAAATGAAAGTAGCATTCATGCGTACGTACGACTTACCATCTCTATGAACGGAGCATTTCATTTTTTATCTCAAAATGTTATGTATTATTATAAATAAATATATATACTGGATATATATGATATATATGATATCTAAATCATGAATATCATTCTGGATATAATATAATTTCGACCACATGGACAATATATTATTATAATAAGTTCATTTTTAACTCAAGTTCCAAACATCGACAAAATGGCCAATATGAAATAATATAATTAACTATATGTTATATAAAGTAAATAATTGATATAAAAGGTATAATAAACGTGAAAAAGGTTCTTAAGCAAGTATAAATTAGATTTAGTTTATTATTAAGGAGTTTAAGGAATGATCGGGTCAAGTCGGATACAAGGTGAGGGGATTCATCTCAATCTCATTTTATTGAGGAATATTTGGTTTTACACATGACATTCTTTTATACGGTGTATAAAAACATTTTAATTCAAATTTCATTCAAAAATATGTTATTACTATGAGTATTTTTACTTAATGAAAAAGGGAATGTTTCTTTTTAATGTAAGCAGTGGAAACGACCTTTTCTGCCGCCGTGAGTATTATTTGATCTTTGGATTCCATAACAAGATGTAATGTCTTTAAAAGGAAAATAAATACCATATACTCTTTTTATGTATTTTGGTATTGAAAATGGTTTTGAGAAAGTATTTATTATTTCAATATATTGAAATGATATATTGTGACTACAATGTGGTAATATTATCTTTCCTTTATATTTGTTTTATATGTTATGAATATGTTATGGTTCATGGGAATTGTAACATATATAGGCGGTTCTGTGATAATCATAGGGCGGGTGAGCCCGATATTGCTCTAATGAATTGGGAAATGTGACGTAGGTATACAATAATGCTTCTCCTAAATGATTTAGGGAATATACTCTGATAGGAATTCCAAATGTATCTCCCTACGTAGCTGTGATAGCTACATTGTCAGTATGATATGGATGCCATAAGTTACCTTTATGATTTATGATTTCTTGGTGTTATTCATAAATATTATGATTTCATGGGGTATGTTAAAGAGATTATGTTATGTATGTATTGATGATCTAATTTTTTCTTTCTTTGTTTTATAACCCTTAGTGAGCTTTTTATACTCATCCCAGGTTTTTTAATTTTTTTTTTCACAGGAGTTAAAGATGAATAGGGTCAAGTATGTGATCAAAGTAAAGTCATCCTATCTAAAACATGTAACTATACATGACTCTTTTTTTTTAGTTTTTTTATTTTATGAAAAAATTGAAATTGAGTAGAATTTTCTAATTTTTATTTTTTGAGATGTAATGTAATAGTTATGGCCTAATTCCATAAAACTATAAACCTGAAAATATCCTAAATGTGAATTATTCATTTAATTCAAGATTATGTACTGTTTTATAGACGGGTCCTTATAATAATAATCTTCATAACCTACGGAATGAAATCCTAAAAATTAGTTGATATCAAATGATCAGTATTGGAAAATTACCCTTATTTAATCAAGGGATAAATTATAAGAATAATTTAAAACATGAGAAAGGGAGAAATATATTATTAAGGAACATGGGTCCATGATAGTTGTCTATAAGTGATGATAGAAGAAAATGTAATCGAAAAAATATACCATGGAAAAATATTATAGAACCATGAGATAATAAACACGATACATGGAGAATAATCCTAAGAATATGGCATGGGAATGTAACATGCCCATGAGACATATCTTAATAATTATCATTAGAACAAACATAAGCATATTGTGTTAGTATATTGTGAGCATTTTTAAGAAGAAACACACAGAAGTTTGTGTGAATATCCAAGAAGTATCACCCTTTATTTTATGATAATATTCAAGAAGTACCATTATTTACATTTAATTTATATCTAATAAGGATCACCTTTTAGTTTTTGAGCTTATCCAAGATGGCCCGCACTTTATTTTTTTATAATATCAAAGAAGGATCACGGTACATTATCTAATAAGATATAAAACAATAACTAATCCATTATAGGGATATACACGATCCCTAATTTCATCATCCCTACAGATGTGTGTCATAAGATTTAAATAATTCAAAATATAATGTAATCCCATGGGAATAAAAATGGGTTTCATTCATCTCATCATAAAAAACACATGGAAAGTAAAATGGGTTTCAAAATATTTTTAAATATTGTAACCAAAATTGACCTCAATAATTTATATAGTTGATACCCAAAACTAAATAACCCCAAAATGGTCACTTCGTATTATCCATTATAATGCGATTCATGAAAAATAAATCCCAATGAAATATATCCTTTTAAGGTAAAGAGAAACAGGTTAGTGAAACCATAAAAGAGATTTTGGAAATATTAAATTAATATTTCCACAAATAAATTAGTTACAGATCACATTCAAAAGAGATTTTTGAAATGGTGTAATTAAAATTTTGAAACAAAACTTCAATATTAAAAATAAAATTTAAAAATATATCCTTTAAAATATATAATTGTTTTTAAAAGGATATGTTGTGTGTAAGATAAAACATTTCATTAGGAAATGATGGAAAACCTTTTTTAAATATATTGAAATAAATTTATCTAAAACACATATCATTATAAGAGTAACCAAAAAATATTTTTCAAAGAGGATTATTAAAATATGTGGTTTAACTAAGATAAAAAATATTTTAGTTTCAATATAAAAATGAGAATATTTGTTGAAAGGGAATTATGGTCAAGTATGGGAAACCATCATTAAATGAAATGAAAATTATTCTTGATAGTGATATAATTTTGAGAAATAAATTCATAGAGGTAAATATCTGAATTAAACATTTCTGTAAAACTAGATATATATTTCATTATTGTATCATCATAGAAAATAGAATATCTATCTTGTAAAACCATATTAAAAGAGGAATCATTATGACTTAAGAAAAGAAGTTCAAACAAGAAAACCCTTACCTTTATCATATATTTCATTAACATGATCTAACATCCTATTGAAAAAACCTAAATATATTAATAAATTATATAAAAACCGTATTCAAAGTTATTCCCATCTGAAATCCTCTTTTATAATCTCTTTTTTATGTATCTTAATTATTCATTTTTTTTATTTTCAATATTTATCTTGAGTAATCATGATTGGTTTGAACTCATTTCGAGATTTCGTTTTTAGTATTAATTATCATAAAAATGTTCATCATTATTATAGAATTAAAGCTACTAATATATTTATTTATAATTATTTATAACGATATAATTTCATTCAATGGGATTTTTAGTAACAATCCTTGAAGATGAACTGGGCGACATGCTTGTTTTAGTGATTTTTAATAAATGAGTGATGGTATCTCACTAAATGACTTTAATTTTAGTATTAAAATTATAGAACAAATGTAATATTTTTTATTTATATAATATATTATCAGTAATTATGTTCACAAAGTTATCCATGATATTATTTTATAGTAATATTTAAGCTGGTGGTTAAACTGACCCAAACATTAACAGACCATAATTAATGGATGATTATGATCATGAAAGTGGTTTATTATGGAATAATATCACAATTAATGAATAATAAGTATATTATCAATATAAATTTATGGTTCAGAATTATATTTTAATAGATTTAATAAATAAGAAAAAAATAATATGAAAAAGTGATGTTACTTCATGGAGGTAGTAGTCCGCATAATGCACAATTAACATTTTCATTTATTGATGAATAAGAGGGGAAAACGTTGTATTATAATATCTCTCTTAATAATAATATTTAAATTATATATTTAATATTTATTCTTCAATCACAACCTTATAATATGTGAAGAAAGGCTGTGTAAAAAAAATGAATGCCATCACTTCATGGAGGCAGTAGTCTGCACAACACATTAATGACTATTTAATTTTTTTAAAATAGATGAGGATAAAAGTTATTAATAGTTATTATCTTATAAAATGATAAATTTATAATTGAAAAATTAATATATAATGGAAATTAAGTTTGGAAAAATGAGTACTCATGGTGAAAGATTGGCATTTTCTTTAGAGGATTCTTTAAAAATGGAGTTCTTAAGTCAATATCTTGTGATTAGAGGCTTAATAAAAAGTAATAAGATTATAAAATAAGGATAATTAGTATAGTTTCATGTATAATCCTAATTCATTTAGTGGTCTTTAAAGGGGGGGGTAAGAGGCTCCATCTATAAGTGGTGATAATGACATTATTTTGTAAATATTTCAACTTAATATAAAAGGATAACATGTTTCACATATAATGAGGCTAAAAAAATGGAAAATAATGTATTTTTAGTTGATGTAAGGTCTATAATCCTTCAAATATTCATTTTAACACATGTTTTAAGTCCTTTTGTGACATCGTAGGTAAATAACGAATAATAAATTTTCATATTTATTAATATTTGTGATTTAAATATTTATTTTATTTTAAAAGGGATGCTATGTTCGATATAATACCCGGTAGGCAAAAACAGGATTCATTGAAATATTACGTTGCACACAATTTTTGGGTCATAATGAAAAATAATAATATAATATTATCTTAAATGGTAGTTAACACCTAGCCATTGTATTCGTGGGAATGGACAAAAATAATTAAAATATGAATATACATGGTTGTTAAATGTTTTTTCATGTATCCAATAAATGTTAGAGGCTTAAAATAAGAAAGAATCTTATTTTATGAATAAATAATTTAATATTCATTAAGAGGTCGATTAACCACCTTCTGATGGAGAACCCTCTTAAAATCTATTTTGGGTCACTTTTAGAAGTTATATTTGACAAAATAATATTATTATTTAGAATCAGGACATCAAAATTTCGTTTGGTTATATTTTTTGGTATTTTTCTGATAAAATTCATTTTTTATGAATAGTAAGAAATACTGTATTTTAACTCAAAAATTCATTTTAATCAAATATATTTATATGGTTATATTATCTTTTTAATTGGTTTTAAAGTATAATTAGATAATATTTTTACTATTTAGTCCAATTTCTGTCATTGGATGTAATTTCACATTGAAATTAGACATAAATAAGTGTCAATCTTTTGATAGTTATTATTTCTTAGAACACACTTTTTATTATTACAATGGGAATTAATTTTAAATTAATTTATGCAAATTATATGTTTTGAATTTGGAAAAATGGATTCTATATTCGGAATTATGAGGTCCATATTGTGTAAATATGTAACTTTTTTTAGACATTATAAATATTAACTTCAGTAAATTTTTTATTTACCATGGTTAAATGGTAAATCTGGAAAATTAGGGTAAACAAATATTATAATAATAATATTAAACTATCCCAACATGCGTACTAATCCTATTTTTTGAAACATTAATCACCATGGGAATCCTTGGGTCGATATTGGGACCCAATGGAGCCACTTGGGAGTGATAATGATAGATTATATTAATTAATTTAATGTAAAGACAAAAATGACATAAACATATATCTTTCAGTAAATAAATATTTACATGGGGTCATATAAGTTATTTATTAGACAATAAATGTTAATACTAAAGATAAAAATATTTCCTACATTATGATAGTTTTTTTATAAATTTTAGACATCAAATAAATAAAATTATTTATGACACAATAATGATGCACTATTTACCTCATTAATGAACGATTTAAATAAATAAGATTATAATGATTAAAAAAATGGACAAGACCTATAAAATTATTTTTTTATGATTTTATTTCGAACATGAGTCATCTTATATTAGACTTTAATGAGTTTTTCACCATTATATACAAAAATATTTATATAATAAATTAATATTTTCAAACATTCCTAAAGAGACCCTTCTCCCCCTTATAAAAATCCCTCACGTCTATCTCATTCCACACACATATCAAGCCTCTTTGCTCATCCAAAATCTAACCAATTAATCTCCCTACATACCTCTTCGCCTCACAGAAGCCTTCCCCAAGGTAGAAGGAAATTAAATTAAACCTTTTGGTTCTGACCCAAAAGATATACCCGATTTAAAGGCAACATATTCTCTTAAGTTATTTTGTTTTATTTTTCTTCTCTAACCCCATAAACTCTTTTTTTACTTTTTTTTAGAAAAACAAGTATCATAAATATACTAGGTTGTTTTTATGAGATTTATTTGAACTACACTTACACACGCCTCCATCTAATGGGTAAAGAACTTACTGCTTCTGTGGACGGCGAACTACTGCCTCATGAAACGATGATTGTTAAATCTTCTCATACCATCTCATATGGTGGCCATTAATATGGAAATATATTAATATGTGATATATATTATATTTATATTGTATCTATGCTTCTTTATTTTTCATTTATAAAATACCTTTATGGTTTCCATAGTGGGTAAATAAGATAATTTCATTTGACGAAGTGTGGACTACCGCCCCCACAAAGTGATATGACTCGTTCATGCCATACGTGAAACATATAAAGGATGGAGTTAATAAAATTTTATATTATATTATACTATAATTATAATATACATATGTATCATTATATTTTTATTCCATTAAATATGAAATACAAATGAAAGTAACATTAATGTCTACGAACAACTTACAATCTCCATGAACAGTGCATTTCATTTCTTATCTCAAAATGTTATGTACTATTATAAATACATATATATACTAGATATATAAGATATATATGATATCTAAATCATTAATATAATTCTGTATATAATAGAATTTTTACCACATATACAATTTATAATTTTTACAAGATCATTTTTAACTCAAGTTCGGGACGTTCACAAAATGTCCGATATGAACTCAAATAAATAAAAAATTGTTATAGAAAGGTAATAATTGATATAAAATTAATAATAAACTTCTAAAAGTTTCTTAATAAAGTATAAATTATCTTTAGTTTATTATTCAGGAGATTAATGAATGATCGAGTCAAGTTGGACATGAGGTAAGGGACTTCGTCTCAATCTCCTTTCATTGAGGCATATTTTTTTAAACATGAATTTCTTTCATGTGGTGTATAAAAACATTTCAATTCTCATTTCATTCAAAATTAATCTTTTTCTACATGGTGTTTACTAAACTAAAAAAGGAATGTTTCTTTTTAACATAAGTGGTGACAATGATCTTTTCTTCCACCATAAGTATTATTTGATCATTGGCTTCCTTAACAAGCCATAATGTTTTAAAAAGGAAAATAAATACCATATAATTTTTTTAATGTATTTTTGTATTGAAAATGGTTTTGCGAATGTATTGATTAATTCAATATATTGAAATGATATATTGTGACTGCAACGTGGAAATATTATCTTTCCTTTATATTTTTTTATGTGTTATGAATATGTTATGGTTCTTGGGAATTGTTACGTATACTGGTGGTTCCATTATAAACCTAGGGAGGGTGAGCCCGAGATAGTTCTCCAATGCATTGGGTAACATGATAGAGGTAAAAGTGAATGTTTCCCCTAAGATATTTAGGAAATATATATGATGGGTATTCCAAATTTAACTCCCTATGTAACTATGATAGCAACAATGTAAATATGATATGGATGCCACATGTTACCTTTATGATTTATGATTTCTAAGTGGTATTCACAAATCTTATGATTTCATGAGGTATACTAAAGAGCATATGTTATGTATGTATTGATGATCTAATGATTTCCTTCTTTGTTTTATAACCCTTACTGAGATTTTTATGCTCATCCCATGTTTTTGAAATGTTTTTCGCAGGACATAAAGATGAATAGCGTCATGGATGGGATTAAGGGAAATTCATGCTATCTAAAACATTAAACAAGTCATGACTATTTTTTTAACAGTTTTTATTTTATGAAAAAATGAAACTGAGTATAATTTTCTACATTGTAATTTTTGAGATGTAATGTAATAGTTTTGGCCCATTTCTCTAAAACTCTAAACCTGAAAAGATCCTCAATGTGAATTATTCATTTAATTCAAGATTATGTATTGTTTTAAGGCCGAGTCATTATTGTTGGTATCATAGGTTAGTTTATACAACTTTAAGAGTTGGGATATTGTTAAATTAATATCCATAAAAAAATTTAGTTTAAGTTATGATTGAAATGATATAGCATTTACATATTACCATGTTGTTTCACCTAAGATATTTCTATGTTCATAATGGTTTTCTATAAAGAAAAAAGAGCAGCTAAGATGGGACCACATGAGGAGGAAGAAAACCATCAAAATCAGCAACCTCAGATGGTTAGAATCAGAACTGAATAGATTGTGGAAATGATGGTACTATTGACTTAGGCTATAAATGGTGGTGGTTTCCATGCATTAGATCATCCAGATCTACTGCAGAGGAACATGTTTGTAGAGGATAATTTCATGAGGCATCATCCCCCTTCATTCAGAGGATCATCTGAACCTGTGCTAGCTGAAGGGTGGTTTAAAGTACTAGAGAATATTTTTGATCACATGGGGTGTTCATAACATAAAAAGGTTTGTCTCTTTGTTTACCTTTTTTATGGTGAAGCTGAACAGTGGTGGTCAGTGGGAAAAAATATCTGGGATAGTGAGGAAATATATGTTCTTGATTGGGTAGAATTCAAAGGTATGTTTCATAAGAAATATTTTCCTAAGGTGGTTCTTCTTAGGATGTAGAAACAATTCTTTGAATTGATGCAGGAGGATGACTCAGTGGCTTCTTATAAAGAAAAATTCACTCGACTGGCAAGGTATTCCCCAAATTTCATATGAGATATTGAAAGTAAAATCAACCATTTTTACTCAAGATTAATGCCAAATTATCAAAGGGAATTAGCTTCTCTTGAGTTCGAAAGTTATGAAAAAATTGTTTTATGTGTGGAGAAGGTGGAAATGTAGTTTTATAATTATTATTTGTTCTTTGAAAAACAACAGAATAAGAGGTCAAGGTTGCGGGTGAAAGGGAAGAACTATTCAAAAAATTCAGATGGTAAGAAACATAAGCTTACAATTTGTGAAAATTGTGGTAAAAAGAATGTTGTGGAATGTGTATTGAATTATATTAAGTGATACTTATGTTGTAAAATGGGACATAAGTCTCATAATTTCATAGAAAAATATCATGGTAATAGTAAGAAAAAATCTGCTTTACAGTCAGTAAACAGTTTTATGTGCAATGAAATGAGTCATTATGCCAATGAGTGTCCAATAAAGAACTCAACGAATGGAAAGCAGCCAAACAATAAGTAGAAAGGGGTGGTGAAATCCTTTTCAACTACTTTAGAAGATGTTGGGACATCCAATGAAGTAGTATTAGGTACACTCTTTATTTGTTCAGATTATTCCAATGTGATGTTTGATTCAGTGTCTAAACACTCTTTTGTTTCTGAGAAGTTTTCTAGTAAATTGGGAATTCCATCTCAAGATATGAATCCAGAACTTATCGTAAAAACAACAGGGGAAATTTTGAGATAAAATTAATTATAATAACATTAATATTCTTGTGTGTGGAAAGAATTTACCTAAAAACCTTATTGTTTTGACTCTAGTAGAGTTTGATGTTATTTTGGGTACGGATTGGATAATCATTTATCATTCTAAGATTGAATGTAGAGATAAAGATGTTTCTTTTAAAAAATATTTTCAGTTTATGTACAAGAATGAACCCTTAATTTTGATAGCATATTAGGAAGTAGTGAAACTAGTAAAAGAAGGAAATGAATTTTTCCTTGCACATATTGTTAAAAACAAAGGAACTGTTCATATTAATGATGTGCTAGTGGTAAATGAGTACCTTGATGTTTTTTCTGATGAGTTGTCTAGTATTATACCTAATCATAAAGTTGAATTTACTATTTACTTAGTTTGTGATTCTAATACAATTTCGAAACCCCCTTATCAAATGGATGAAATTGATGTTTTAGAGTTAAAGAAGCAATTGAAGGAGTTATTAGATAAAGGTTTCATTCGACCTAGAACATCACCATAGGATTCACCTATTTTGTTTGTTAAAAATAAAGATGGTTCAATGAGACATTATATTGATTATATAGCATTTAATAACATCACTGTTAAAAAAAAGAATCCATTTCCTCATATTGATGATTTGTTTGATCAGCTCTAGGGAGCTCAGTATTTTTTGAAGATTTATTTGAGGTAGGGGTACCATTAGTTGAAAGTAAATGAATCTAACATTCCGAAGACTACATTTCGTAATAGATATGGCCATTATGAATTTGTAGTTATACATTTTGTGTTAACCAATGAACCAACTATATTCACAGATCTTATGAATAGAATTTTCTGTGAGTTCCTTGATAAGTTTTTGGTTGTGTTCATTGATGATATTTTGGTTTTTTATAAATTTAATTAAGAGAATGAAAGTTAGTTAAGGGTTTTGTTACAAAATTTAAAAGAAAAGAAACTATTTAGTAAATTCAGCAAGTGTGAGTTTTGGTAACAACAAATTTCATTCCTAGATCACATTGTTTCAAAAAACTGCATAACTATTGATCCAACTAAAACAAAAGTTATTAATGAATGGAAAAGACCAACAAATAAAACCAAGATTCATAGTTTTCTTGGTTTGTAAGGTTATTACCAATGGTTTTTTGAAACTTTTTCACAGTTATCTATCCCAATGACTATGTTAACTAAAAAATGTGTTAAGTTCATTTGGACAAAAAAAATGTGAGGATTGTTTTCAGGAATTGAAAAGAAGATTGGTGAATACTCCAGTTTTGGAACTGCCTCCCAGAAATGGTGAGTTTGTTATATATAGTGATGCTTCGTTGAAAGGAAATTGTTGCGTCCTTATGCATAATGATCAGGTAATTTCATATGCTTCACGTTAGTTTAAACCTAATTAGTAAAATTACCCTACACATGATTTGGAATTAACTTCTATTTTTTTGTTTAAAAATTTAGAGGCATCATCTATATAGAGTAAAATGTGAAATTTATACCAGCTAAAAATGTTTTAAGTATATATTAACTCAGAAATAATTAAACATGAGATAGAGGAGATGGTTTGAATTCATCAAGGATAATGATTTCACAATTAATTACCATACAAGAAAGCAAAATAACATGGTTGATGCTTTGATTCAAGAAAGTAATGCTACATTAACCATAATATGTTTGGAACGAGATCCTTTAGTTTTTTATTTGATGAAATTTGGAATTGAATTTTTTGGTGTAGGAAATTCCCCTATTTTGATTTAGGTGTCAGTGAAATAATCTATATTAGACATAATTAAGAAAGCGTAGAAGGAAGAAAGTGAGTTGTAGAAAAGAGAGAGTTGGTTTATAAGGTTATGTTGCCTCATTTTTAAATTGATAATTATTGTGTTTTGAGGTTTGGGAAGATATTATGTGTGCCTTGTGATTCACAGTTGAAGAATGAGTTGTTATGTGAAGCTCATAGTTATACGTTTTCTGTTTATCCTGGCATTACTAAGATATATAGAGATCATTGAGAGTGTTACTGGTGGGATAGAATGAAAAGAGATATTTCTGATTTTACTATGAAGTATTTGACTTGTCAACAGGATAAAGTAGAGAGGAAACAACCGAAAGGGATGCTTCAGTCTTTACCGGTTTGAGAGTGGAAATGGAAAAACATATCCATGGACTTCATTGTGGGATTACCAAAGACATCTCGCGGAAATAATGCAATCTACGTTATGGGTGATTTATTGACTAAATCTTCTCATTTCTTTTCTATTTGAGATACTCTTTTCTCTAGATCAATATTCTCGGTTTTATGTTAAAGAGATAGTTAGGTTTCATGGGTTTACCCTCTCCATTGTATCTGATCATGATTCGACGTTTACTTCTAAATTTTGGAAAGGCCTTTAGAAGTTGTTGGGTACTGAATTAAATTTTAGTAAAACCTTCCATCCTCAATCAGATGGGCTGTTAGAATGAATAATTCAGACTGTGGAAGATATGTTACATGCTTGCCTAATGGACTACCAAGGAAGTTGGGACCAACATTTTTATTTGGATGAATTTTCTTATAATAACAGTTTTCATTCCAGTATACAGATGGATCCATTTGAGGCATTATAAGGGAAGAAGTATCGAACTCTAGTTTTTTGGGATGAAGTAGGTGAAAGGAAACTGATGGGACCAGAGTTTATAAAATAGATTGCAGAAAAAGTTCAGTTGATTCAGAAGCACATGAGAACATCTCAAAGAAATTAGAAAAGTTATGCAGATAACCGATGGAAGGATGTTTCTTTTGATGTAGGTGATCATGTCTTTCTCAAAGTTTCTCCATGGAAAAGAGTGATGCGTTTTTTCAAGAAGTGAAAGTTGAGTCTGAGGTTCATTAGACCTTATGAAATCCAATAGAAAGTTGGATCAGTTCTGTAAAAAGTAGATTTACCTCCAAGTTTATCCCAAGTACACAATGTTTTTCATGTTTCAATGTTTAGAAAGTATATTCTAGATCAATCTCATGTTTTGAGCCCTGAGGTAGTTTTTTTGGAAGATAATCTCTCTTATTAGGAACAACCAGTCCAAATTCTTGACCAAAGAGAGAAAGTGTTACGAAATAAGGTAATTTATCACATAAAGGGTTTTTGGAAGAACAATATGGTTGAAGAGGCATCGTGGGAATCTGAAAATTCTATGAAGGATAAATACCTCCACTTATTTGATTGGTGAAAAGAATTGAGGGGATGCAATTTACAAAAGGGGGGAATGATGTAACATCAAAGGTAAATAAAGAATATAGTATTTTCATATTTTTTTAGTATTTTTGAATTAAATTTTAATTTTAATTTAAAGGGGATGGTGTGTTCGATGACGTACCTTATATATAACAACATGTTTTTTTGAAATCTTATGTTGCACACAACATTGGGTCATACTAAAAAATAACAATATAATATTATTTTAAATGGTAGTTAACACCAAGCCATTGTATTGGTGGGAATGGACAGAATTAACTACAATATGAATATATATATTTGTTAAATGTTTTAATATTTATCCAATAAATTTTAGAGGATTTAAATAATAAATAATTTGATGTTAAGCATAAATACTCTAAGAGTCATTAAAAGGTTAATTTACCGCATTTTGATGGTGAACCCTTCTTAAATATTGTTTTGGTCCCTTTCAAATGTTATATTTTTCAAAATAAAATTCTTATTTAGAATCATGACATCAAAATTTACTTTAGGTAATTTTTTTATATTTTTTTGAGAATGTTCATTTTTAATGAATATTGAAAAATACTGTATTTTAATTCAAAATTGTCTTCTAATAAAAATAATTTATATGGTAATATTATCTTTTTATTTGATTTTAAAGTGTAATTATATTATATTTTTACTCTTTAATATAATTGTGGTCATTGGAAGTAATTTCACTTTGAAATTGGACACAAATAAGTGTCAATCTATTGACACTTATTATTTCTTAAAAACACATTTTTTTACAGCGGAAATTAATTTTAAATTAATTTCTACAACTTCTGTGTTTGGAATTTGAAAAAATAGATTCTATATTAGGAATAAATAGTTCAAATTCTATAAATAGGTATCTTTTATTTTTAGATATTATGAATATTTACTTTAGAAAATTTTTTATTTACCATGGTTAAAGAGTAAATCGGGTAAATAAGGGTAAAAAATAATATTATAATAATATTAAATCACCCTATCATGTGTCATAATCCTACTTGTTGATACATGTCTGGCCAGGAGAATTCATTTGGTCTATTTTTGGACCTAATGGAACCACTTGGTAGTGATAATGTCATTTAATATTAATTAATTTAATGTAAAGACAAAAATGACATAAATATTTATCTTTTAGTAAATAAATTTTTACATGGGGTAGTATAAGTAATCTCTTCGAATATAAATATTGATTTGAAATATAAAATAATTTCCTACATCATGTTATTTTTTTAAAAAAAAAATTATACATCAAATACATAAACATATTTATAAAACAATAATGATGTAGTATTTACCTCATTAATGAATGATTTAAACAAATAAGATTATAATGATTAAAAAAATATCCAAAACATGTTCAATTATTATTGGATGCCTTTATTTAGAGAACAAGTAATATTATATTCAACTTTAATGAGTTTTGGACCTTTAGAAACTGAAAATACTTATATAATAAAATAATATTTTCAAACTTTTTAAAAGAGCCCCTCCCCCCTTATAAAAATCCCTCACTTATAACTCATTCCTCACACTTCTATAGACCCTTGTCTCGTCCAAAATATACCCAATTAAGCTCCCTAAATCCATATTCTAATCCTTTAATCCTTCCTCTAGGAATAAGGAAATTAAATTTAACCTTTTGGATCAAACCAAAGGGAGATACCTGATTTAAAGGTAACGTCTTCTCTTAAGTTCTTTTGTTCTATTTTCCTTCTCCAACCACCATAACTATTTTTATTAGTTTATTTTATAGAAACACCAGTATCAAAAATATACAAGGTTTTTTATGTGAATTATTCTAACTAAATTTACACACAACTTCCTCTAATGGGTAATGAACGTACTGTTTCTGTGGACGGCAAACTACTGCCTCAAGAATTGATGATTGTTCAATCTTATACTACCACCACTTATGGAGGAAATTAAGATGGAAATATATTTAGATTTGATATATATTATATTTATATTGTTTCCATGATTCTATATTTTTAATTTATAGAATGCCTTTATGGTTTCCATAGTTGTTAGATACGATAATTTCATTTGAGGAAGTGGGGACTACCGCCCCCTCAAAATGATATGACTCGTTCATGACATACATGATATGTATAAAGGATAAAGTTAATGACATTATATATGATATAATAATGAATTATAATATACCTATGTATCATTATGTTTTTATTAAATTAAATATGAAATAGAAATGAATGTAACATTCATGTGTACGTACGGCTTACCGTCTCCATGAACGGTGCATTTCATTTATTATCACCAAATGTTATGTACTATTATAAATACATATATATACTGGATATATATGATATATATTATATCTAAATCATGAATATCATTCTAGAGATAATGAAATTTCGACCACATGAACAATTTATAATTATAACAAGTTCATTTTTATCTTTAGTTCTGAACATCGACAAAATGCCCGATATGAACTCAAAAAATTAATTAATTTTTATAGCAAGGTAATAATTGATATAAAAGAAATAATAAACTTGAAAAAGGTTTTTATGAAAGTAGAAATTAACTTTAGTTTATTATTCAGGTGATTAAAGAATGATCGAGTCAAGTCGGACACGAGGTAAGGAACATCGTCTCAATCTCCTTTCATTGAGGGATATTTTGTTTCATACATGGCTATCTTTTATATGGTGTATAAAATAATTTTACTTATCATTTCATTAAAAATAAATCTTTTTCTATGAGGCGTTTTACTAACCGATAAAAAATCAATACTACTTTTTAACTTATGTGCTGACAATGACCTTTTCCGCCACCACGAGTGTTATTTGATCTTTGGTTTCCTTAATAAGTCATAATTTTTTTAAAGGGAAATAAACAATACATACTATTTTTATGTATTCTAGTGTTGAAAATGGTTTTGAGAAAGTATTGATTATTTCAATATATTGAAATGATATATTGTGACAGAAATGTCGAAATATTATCTTTCATTAATATTTGTCTAATGTGTTATGAACATGTTATGGTTCTTGGGTATTGATACGTAAACGGGTGGTTCCGTGAAAAACCTAGGGTGGGTGATCCCACGATATCTCTCCAATGCATTCGGTAACGTGACAGAGGTAAACGTGAATATTTCGCCTAATAGATTTAGGGAATATATTTTGATGGGTATTTTCAATATAACTCTCAACATTGCTGTGATAGCTACAATGTACGTATGATATGGATGCCAAAATATACCTTTATGATTCATGATTTCTATGTGTTATTCATAAATCTTATCATTTCACAAGGTATGTTAAAGAGCTTTTGTTATGTATGTATTGATGATATAATTTTTTTTGTTTGTTTTATAACCCTTACGGAGCTTTTTATGATCATCCCAAGTTTTTGAAAATACTTTTCACAGGACATAAAGATGAATAAGTTCAAGGATGGGATCAAGGGAAAGTAGTGATATCTAAAACATGGAACTAGAAATGACTATTTTTTAAGAGTTTTTATTTTATGAAAAAATGGAAACTGAGTAGAATTGTCTACATTGAAATTTTTGAGTTGTAATGTAATAGTTATGATCTATTTCTCTAAAACACTGAACTTGAAAAGATCCTCAATGTGAGTTAATCATTTAATTCAATATTATTTATTGTTTTACGGCTAGGTCCTTATACATTTAGTCCTATAATTTGAAATTTTACAATTTTTGATTTTACCTTCGTAAATGATTTTTTTCTATGAAAATTGATTTTAATGCATAAAAATAAAATAAAATTTATTATATAATTTGGAAATAATAATTAAAAATATGAAATCCATTTTATTAGATAAATGTTTTTTCTATAATAAAAATGTATTTTAACATCACCACAAATAATACGTAAAAACCCGATTTTGGAAAATGTGTATCTATAGGCTCAAAATTTATGTGTAGGTTAAAATTGTCAATTTATTTTATTTTCATCATACAAGTTGTTTTATTATATATAAATTAAAATTGAGTTGGATTTAAAAGGAATCCAAAACTAAATATTACCAAAAAATAATATTTAATTAAAATAAAGGACCAAAAACAATTTCTTTTATCGGAAAATATTTATGAAGCTAAAAAAAGGTTAAAAATAGGTTTTATAATTTTATAATATTATTTTTTAAATTTATTGTTTTACTCCTTAAATAAATATTTTTTCAAGGAAAATGTTGTATAAGTTTTTAGTTTTTACTCACTTCTTGATTTAGTTATAAACTCTAATTTTTAGTAAAAACAATACATTTAACTATTCGTCCAAGAATCAATTATTTTAGAAAAATTTAAAAAACAAATAATATAATAATATTTAAATTATTAATCCATTATGTAATTAAAAAATATAAAATTAAAACTCTAAAATTTATAATTTCATCTTTTAAATGAAAATAGAATATAAAGAAAAACCTTTTTTCATTGAAAAATAAAATGATAGTTTAAAACTCTATGTGTTTTTAATATATTTTCATATCCATTTAATAATTAAATAATGTTAATATATTTGTTCATATATACTATTTTAAAAGTGTTCAATGTAATTGATTAGGATCAAATAAAAAAAGAAAATAAATATTTACTTGAAAAATATTACCTATAAATTAAATAATGTTTTCCAAATACGATTAAAATTATATATTTTAATTCTAAAAATTTAATTTTAATAAAACCTTGATATTAATATATTTATTTTAATTTTATAGTTAAATAATATTATACTTTAATAACATTTATATTAATAATAATACATAACACATAAATAAATAAATAAATAAATGAATGAATGAATATATATATATATTTATATAATTTTTCAATATTATATTTTTAGTTAATTATATATTATTCTTGAATAATATTAATTTAAATTTACTACTAATATTGAAAAACTTCAGTATACCTATTGGATACATGTATATCCATAAATCATATTTCTAATGACCATGTTTATAATGACCATATTTATATTCTATATATAGCCATACCAAACACATTCATTTTATTCCAACATATTAAGTCACAAATATCATTTCTATAATTTTCATCATATACCTCACAATATTATTTCTCATTTCTTGATTTTATTCCTCATTATATGTTTTCTTTTACTATTGGTGATCCTAACAGATGAAGATAATCTAGGAGATCTTCCATTATAGAATATTTTTTTTCTATTTATTATCTCATTTTAATTTATTAAATTTTAATTGATGTACCAATACAAATTGAGTCATAATCCATGGTGCGTAATACCCAGTTTCATGTTATTTCATTGCAATGTTTTAGTATGAATGAATAAAGTGTTATTATTTTAATTCCTAAATTTTATGACTCATTACCTAATTAATTTTAATTCCTTTGAAAAAGTCGGGTAAATGTTTAGAATTATAAAAATATATTATATAGAAATAATATTCTTCCAAAAAAACCTTGGTTTTACTTTTAATCACTAAGGGATCTTGATCTTTAAGGGATATAATTACCTATTATGGAAGAATCAAATAGAACGTTTTTACAAATATTACTTATATGAAGGTGTTGTCATGTAAATCCTCACTTATCATCTGGGAAGAAGTTGTAGAATATCTATGAACAAGACTCAAAAATACATGATTTTTTTTAGGATTTATAGAAAAAATATTAGTACATGATCATGGACTAAAATTAATTCCTTGATGAATTATTTATTTAAGTTATTTTTATCATGGAGGATATGTGTGGACTCAGTGAGACCCTTAATGATATCATGACTATGAAGAAAGTTCTAAGAAGATTATCAACTCAATCCTACAAAAAGGATTCAGTGATCAAGGAAAAGGACCCAAAGGATATTATATTTGATAGTCCTCAAACAACACTCATTTATTATGAAATTAGGAAAAATGAATATGTTTATATAAAAATTGATAAATCCCAATAAGTATCATTCATGTTATTTAAGAAAAAAAATTTGGATGATTATGGAAAAAAAATTATTAATGAATTTATGTAATTTATTTCTTTAAATCTCAAAACGTAAAATGGAAAGATTATGGGGAATCTTCCACTTATTTTCTTTCAATATATACATTATAGGCTCTTAAATCATAAGTGATTAAAATATCCATGTTAAAAAAAATTAATTGCATCATGTGTCATTTATGAAATTAATTTTCCATTCATTTTCATTTTCACACATTCAAATTTGTTTGGATTCATTTATTCATCCACATAACATGTCCCAACATAAATAAAAAGGAATATATATCACTCATATATCAACTATAATGTATATGAAAAGTTATTTTCAAATAATAATCATGAAAGTCATTCCACTTTATAGATTAAATCATAAAATCACAAAGTTACAAAGAAATATAGACCAATTATGATAATTTTCAAGGGTTTACACTAAGGCATAGTGTTTTTTTGTATTAGGATTTAAAAATTATTGTTACAAATAGGAGACCTTTCTCTTATAATAAAATAATGATTAATCATTAAAAACAAGTCATATTTCTTACGAAATGTACCCATTAAACGATTCACTCAAACAATTTACATTTCATAAACTAGTCCCAAAATTCATAAAAAATGATGTGAAATACAACATTATTGTCCTTATATTTTTTTTCATTTTTTATAATATAATGAGATGAAAAATGAAGAAATTTAATTAACATTGGTTCATGAATTTTTTTACGATGTGAAACTGTTATTGAAATTAGTATGCTAAGGGATTGAATTCCCATTCTCTAATTTAATTATTCTTCAATTTTTTACATTTTTTAATATTTTTCAAGAGGAAATGATTGAATTTAAAATTAAAAAAGAAAATTATTCTCTTTACCTCAAATTGGGAGGAGGGATGAGACCGTAAGGGACTCTGGAACTCAAGGGTTTTTTCCAATCTCCATCTCCCTCCCTTCCACCTCGGATCGTCTCTCCACCTCAGTGTTGATCGGTGAGATTGTGACAATGGTTTCTCTTTCGTAGTGACATCATGAGACATTGTTGACTAGTAAATCTTGGCATTTATCACCACTACTGTCCTACCTTCTACCTCACTCCACCTTCGCTGGGGGAGGCTTCTCTTAGTGGCATGGTGATAGTCCAATGACCAAGCTCCAGTAGTCGTGCCTGAGGGTTGCGTCCTTAATTCCATTGTGTACTTTGGGTGGTCTGTTGTGGTCTCTATGTGTGATTAGTATAGTGGTAATGGGATCTAGGTTCTATTTCGTAGTGGGGATTTTCCCCGAGAACTATCACATTAGGGTGGATGTTGATTTGGTGATGGGTTCTTGATCATAGATTTTTTCCTTCATTTTTTGATTTTGGATGTGTTTTATGACGTTCTTGTGCTTGTTTGGATTCTTAATTTCTTCCTTTGGATGTGATTTTGGTGAATATTATATGGGTTCTTGGTTCCAGTTGATTTTCTATGGAGTTTGGGTGGTCTTCAATTGGTTGGGAATTGGTTGTTGATGTGATTAAATCCTGCCATGTTAATCATGGAAACATTACAACTGTAAGTCTTATGTTACATATCTTCCATGTTGGTGTTCATTCTGTGGATTGTTTTCTCTTGGTGGTTTGTTTTTCATGGAGTATTGTTTTTTCTTTCGCCCATGTGGTCTCCAGTTTGAGGGTTTCTATAACTATATCATCTATATGAGGCTTCTCAAGATGAGTTTCAGGGAAATGTGCTTCTATTGTAACATCAAAATCTGAAAATGTATGTTTGAGAGGGTATTTATATGGCTGTGAGTACAAGGCATGTGCAATTATACAAGGGATAGCTAACCAATCATCGGTGGAATGTAGAAGATGGATTTAATGTTTATGATACTGGGAGGGGATTTTCTCATGTAGTTTGGGTTGTTTATGGTCCAATACTTTTGGTTAATTTGGTCCATTTTTTGTGTAAGTATTTGATATTGTGGAGGTTTCCCCATTTACCCTTAAAAGTTGGATTATCTTAACAAAAAATTAATCCTCAGTCAGTCCTTACATCAAATAAAAAAACTCCACTCCACATTCCCAGTCAATGTAACTCATCTTAAGATAAAACATGAAGTAAAATAATACCACTCAAATCATTTTGAACAATAATCTTGAAATATAAAAATTGTTAGTATGGTTACATAAAATGGGATTATAATGTTTCCAAACAATAATGGGTTTCAGGTCTACTAGGTGATTTCAAGAGAAAATATAAGGGTTGGTTTCAATGTTGAGAAACATGGGTTTGTTCGAAAGAAGTTTCTCAATCTTGTTAACACATTTCATAGATATTAAAATCTTTTATGAAAGATAAAATTTATTTCTAGATGAAAAATAAAACACTGGTTAACTTTATAATATATTGTAAAGACCCGTAAAATTCAAGGGAAATTTTTTCTTAATTTTCTTTGGAATTTTACAAGAGCGCGGTTTCTGACGGCACCTGATTCCGAGGCCCGGAGTGCCCGGAATCAATTTCCGAAGTTTAGCTCGGGTACGTTCAGTGAACGAACGAGCGGGAATTTCTAACTTTTGAACCGGTGCTCGGAATCGAATTCTGAGGGCACCGATGGAACCGCAACGCCGGTAATTGCTTAGGAACGCCTTTGTCGGAGTTGCGTTTTCCTAAGAGGAGTTGTTTAATTTTACTTTTTTTGGATGAAATGAAGAGTAAAATAAATTTGTGAAACAATATTTATTTTATATATTTTAAGTGGTTAAAACCATTTGTTGGAAGTTGGGTGGTTTAACCACCTAAGAGAGGATTAAGGTGAGGAGGGGCCCACCCGAGCCCCACCTTTTCAAATTCCCTAACTCCCCTCTCTCCCTCTTAAAAGCTTGTTAACTTAACACCTAATTAATTACACATGACATGTATAATTAATTAAGTGTTATGTTTTTGAATTTGATGTTTTGAATTCCTTGGCTTGGTAAATAAAATAAGGAGGGACCTTATTTTGTTGGGTTAGAACTCTTTAGCCGTCTTGTGAGGATTTGAGAGCTTTTCTTTCTTCTTCAAACTTTGACAAAGAACGCTCAAGCTTGACGAAGAACGCTCAAGCTCCGACGAAGAACGCCGCTCCTCTCTTCTTCATCTTCCGTGTCAACGAGAGGGAACGCCGCTTCCTCCTCGGACTTCCTTCTTCGGCATACGAAGTTTCACAAACGACGTACCTCCTCGGACGCACCCCAACGTCCACGGAATCTACGTCCGACGCCGCGACGCCTTTCTCCGCGATAACCGACGTGCGACGTCAATTTTCAAGGTAGGGGTTGTTGTTATTGTTTATTTATTTATCCTTGTTCGTGGTTCTAGCATGACTAACGTGAGGATTATAAATTTGTGTTATTTTTTAACGTGAGGGGGCCGGACCGCATGAACACGGCCGAACCCCCTCCATCGTTCTTGTTGACTTATCTTGCGGGTGGAAACAAGGTGGCGTGGTGCCGTCGCACCACGCGGATAATCGTACAATTATTGCGCGGCGCCGTCGCACCGCGCCGTGGAAGAATCATCAAGAACGCGACGCCGTCGCGCCGCGTCAAGGGGAATCGAAGGCGCGGCGGAGGGGCGCGGTGCCGTCGCACCGTGCCGGAAGACGAACACTGTGGCCGGTTCCGGGCCGCGGCGGGACGAGAAGGCCGGCGGCCGGGCCGCCGGCGTCGGGAGCCGGATTGGGGACCGGTTTGCCGGTCCCATTGGAGAAAAACCGGCCGGCCAGCTGGCCGTCTGGATGGTCAAAATCCGGGGAAATTAATCCCCCGGCCAGCACAAAAGCCCCCCCATTTAATTGGGGGGCGGTTTCCTTGAGGGGGGGCAGGCGGCCCCCTGGTTTCTTCAAGAAGGCCCCCACGAGGGGGGCCGGTTTCCAAAAGGGCGCGGCATAATGCAGCGCCGCCATTCCAAGAAGCGGGGGGGTTTTCCCCCCCGCGCGCTGCCTCCATGCGGCGCCAGGCCGCCGCGCCGCCGGCCGGCCGGGCCGGGTCGGCCCGGACCCGGACCCCACCGTTTCGAATCAGTTTCGGTATTTTGGCCATAACTTGAGCCACAGACCTCTGATTGACGAACCGTCTACGGCAACACGATCCTTGGATCGAGACGGTCGTTTCGATATATCTCACGCAAGGTTTCGGAACACTTTGAGTTCGGACGGGTTGGTTCGTTCACGAAACAAACCGGGCCTTCGGAGCGGAAACGTTCATATCTTGAGCTACAGATGTCCGATTGACGTGCCGTCAGCTTTGTTGTGTTCCTATTAGTGAGACGGTTCTTTTGGCATGCTCCGCCTGAGGTTTGGACACAGGTGGAGTACGGACGGGTTGGTTTTGCCTTAAAAACCAACCGGGCCCCGGGAACGAAAATGCCAATAACTCTCAGACCGGGCGTCCGATCGACGCGCCGTCTGTTGCGTTGAGTTCCTGTTGACGATACGAAACTTTTGGATACATCAACTCTGGACTTTGTGACAGTTGATGTATCAGCCTCTCAGCTCGTGGAGCGGATCCTCCGAACGAGCTTGCTGTGTGCGGGAACCCTAGTGTTGGCAGTGACTGCTTCTCCGACGACGACCGTGCTGAGATCCTCAGTGGACTGCGGCGACGACTATGCAGAGATCCTCAGTGGACTGCGACGACTACTGCACTCAGCGATCCTACGTGGATCAGTGCTACAGGTCACGCGTGGGCCCGATCCTGTGTGGGTCCGATCCTGTGTAGGTCACTGCGGGGGTTAGTACCTATCGATCCTTCATGGGTCCGACGACTTAGATGGTTCAGTGATCATATTTATCGTCATCCGAAGAAGTATACCTGTGTGAGTTGAATCTTCTATTTTACTCGATAGAGGTGGTGCACTTGGTTGTAGCGGCAGACCCGCGATACTGGAGACGAACGTACGGAGTACGGAGACCGTGTAGCCGGCTGAGACCTGAAGACTGCTCGACCGACTCGACTTGGAGTGAGTCGACTAGCCCAGTGGACGGAGCGCCCGGTATTTGGCGGCAGACCCACGGCGGACGGAGCATCTGGTAGTTGGCAGCAGACCTGCGGTACTTGACTAGAGGAGTACCTCTGTAGGCTATTTGGGTGAGCGCCCGGTATTTCGCAGCAGACCCTCAGCGGACGGAGCGCCCGGTAGTTGGCGGCAGACCCGCAGTACTCGACAGGAGGAGTACCTCACCAGTCTTAGGTTAGTGAGCAGTATCACAGAGTCGTGACAGGACACTGTACACTTCAGAGATGGGGCTCTTCAGTAGTTACGTTTTGATAAAGAAAATCCTGTGTGAGCTGGATCCTGTTGCTTTCCTGTGTGGATTGTGTTGTGCTATCCCGTGTGGATTACGTTTAGCTTTCCTGTGTGGAATACGTTTGCTTTCCTGTGTGGACTGAGTTGTACTTGGGCTCGGAGGTTGGAGCGTATTTTGAATTGATGACTTAGGTATATGTATGAGCATATACCTAAGCAGTGTCGGTTGTTACTTCGTGATTGTACCTTTCTTTGTGGTTTATCCTTTGTGGATTTTGAGAGACCTTCAGGGGTGTCGGGGTCCCTACTGAGTAGCTTATACTCACCCCTGCACGGGCTTTGCCCGCACTACGTTGTGTTGGTTGCAGACGACGGACATCGTTGATCTTAGCTGAGGCTTGCAGAGCAAGACGGTACCTGGAGGTGGACCACTGGGCGGGACGTGCTCAGAGCGGATGGCAGGACCCGTGGAGCAGTGGAGCTATCTGTACCCACCCTTCAGGTGGGATTTCCAGTGGACATCTCGGTGTAGTGGCTTTTACTTTTCAGTTGCTGTTTTCCCTTTTGGTTTGTACTTTACTTTCAGTTTGGGTTTGTATACTGGCCCATTTACCTTTCCGAACTTTCAGTTGTACTCTTCATTTGCTTAGTGTTTACTTTTCGCTTGCTTACTCTGAGGTGTTTGTTTACTTTACAAAGGAAATGCCTTCCCTTTTTACCGGGATTTACGCCTTGGTGCTAGTCGCCAGCCCCTGGCCTATGGAAGGCGGGCTTGGGGTAGTCACGGCACGGACCCCGAGGGCGGGTCGTGACAAATTGGTATCAGAGCTGTTTGGTCCTACCGCGAACTCTGATCATTTCTATGTGATGCCATAATGTTTAGCGTATTGAGTGTGGTTATCAGTCCAGGGAGTCCAGTGTTGGTGCGGCGGCCGACGTATCCGTATACCAGGACCCTGACTTCTGATTTCCGACTTAATGCACGAAAACATTGATTGCGTGTGTGTTTCAAAGTTTTCTTTGTGATTACTTATATCAGCTCACCAGGTATACAGTTCTGACCGTGGCGCACCTGTTTCCTTTTCAGGATGGCCCCACGACGGCAGCCAGCTAGGAATCTGAGAGTCGAGCATGACGATAGCCCACTGAGCGACGAGGCCTCGGTGCAGGGCCCTTTTTCAGCAGTGGCATCGGCGGTAGCACTACCCGCCGAGCCCCCGATGCTTCCAGCGCCAGCCGCTGACGATGCACGTCGCCTCAGCGCACTGCATGAGTTTCTGCGCCAGCGACCACCCAGGTTTCGCGGGGAGACGGATCCCCAGGCAGTAGAGGACTGGCTGGAGGAAGTTGTACGTGTGTTTAGGCTAGTGAGGACACCAGCGGACCTCATGGTGATCCTCGCTGCGAGCCTACAACACGCAACAGCAGGACGATGGTGGAGCTTGATGCTCCAGGTGCACGATGAGGCATCTCTACTTTGGACGGACTTTGAGAGCCTCTTTCGCTCGGAGTTTGTCCCAGCCACCCTACGTGGGGTACGTATCCAGGAGCTTCTTCAGCTACGGCAGGGCAGCATGACGGTCGCTCAGTACTCGGCGAGATTTACCGATCTCTCTTGCTACTCGACCGACATGGTACGGGACCCATTCTTCCGGGCCCGGACCTTCGAGCAGGGTTTGAGACACGAGATCAGGGCATCGCTGATCTCCCTCAGCATACCAACTCAGACAGGAGTACTGGAGCGAGCCCTCCTGATCGAGAGTTTCCTGGCTGAGTCCACAGCGAGACCTACCGTAGGGCGGCAGATAGTGGAGTCTTTGGCAACAGGTAGCCGACAGATGACTCAGGGTTCCAGGCAGACCAGACCTACCGGTGGCCGACTGCACGACTCAGGCTCAGTTGTGCGGGAAAGCCGGGGTGGAGTCAGAGCCAGGCGTGCCGAGAGTGGGCAGTGTTACTCCTGTGGCGGAATTGGTCACATGGCTCGTGACTGTCCGACCCACCATGCTGATGATCAGCAGTTAAGTGAAGAACCTCCAGGAAGAGGCAGAGGTTCGACCGTGGCGGA
Source organism: Viscum album (assembly GCA_963277665.1). Taxonomy (NCBI): domain Eukaryota; kingdom Viridiplantae; phylum Streptophyta; class Magnoliopsida; order Santalales; family Viscaceae; genus Viscum; species Viscum album. Next base: position 846,873,493 of record OY728152.1, read on the forward strand.
CCGCAGGGAGGAGGCGGACAAGGCAGAGGAGATGGCCGAGCAGCAGGAGGTGGGCGACGCTTTGAGGCTCTTCCACCACCACCACCAGGAGGTCCACCCCGACCACAGGGAGTAGGTGAACATGCGAGAGCTCAGCTTCAGGCAACCGAGGCCTTCGATCATGGAGCTCTGGGAGCCGATGGATTGGAGCAGAACTAGTGGATACGTCCTTTGTACTTCTGGTTCCTTGTTGCATTTGTGTAGCGTCTTGTATTATGAGCTGCAATAATAAAAGACGCATACCTTTGTGATATTTTCGTTCCTGTCCTCTTTCGTGATGTTACTAAGAGGTTCCAGTTTTGGCTGTTGACTTGACCCTCACTTGTGAGACACCTACTGGAGGAGACCCAGTTACCACACACTGATGCTGACAGTGTGACTCAACCCTTGGAGGCGAGAGTAACGGTTGAATCTCTTAGTAGTAGCGTCTAGGCCTTACGACGTCATCCTTGGTATGGATAAGTATCATCCATGTTAGGATTGACTGTATTAGGCAAAGAATGTGGTTCATCCAGGGGATGAGACCAGATTTCTCTTATCGGCAAAGAAGAAATCTTGCAGCTCTTGTGGGACCTGAGATGGTCCAGGTCATCCAGGGGCGGATGAGTACAGCTCAGAGCCGGCAGAAGCCTTATGCTGACAGGAGGCAGAGGCCACCGGAGTTCGAGGATGGCGACCACGACTTTTAGCGGGTCTCACCTCGACGTGGTATTCGGAGATTTGGCCGAGGCGGCAAGTTATCTCCGCGCTTCATCGGACCCTTCCAGGTCCTCAGCAGGATTGGCGAGGTGGCTTATCGCCTGGCTCTACCACCTCAGTTGCACCAGGTGCACGACGTCTTCCACGTATCCCAGCTGAGGAGATACGTGCACGACCCGACGCACATCATTGACCTTGAGGAGCTTGACGTTGACGATGGGGCGACATTTACGGAGGTCCCGGTGGAGACAGAGGATCGACAGGAACGGGTCCTGCGTGGGCGATCGATTCCTCTTGTGCGCATCAGATGGCAGCACGGAAATTTCCAGGAGAGCACATGGGATCGGGAGGCTCAGATGCGTGCTCAGTACCCTCATTTGTTTCCCTAGTTTTTAATGTATCTTTACGGGGACGTAAATCCCTGAGGTGGGAGTAATGTAAAGACCCGTAAAATTCAAGTGAAATATTTTCTTAATTTTCTTTGGAATTTTACAAGAGCGCGGTTTCTAACGGCACCAGATTCCGAGGCCCGGAGTGCCCAGAATCAATTTCCGAAGTTTAGCTCGGGTACGTTCAGTGAACGAACGAGCGGGAATTTCTAACTTTTGAATCGGTGCTCGGAATCGAATTCTGAGGGCACCGATGGAACCACAACACCAGTAATTGCTTAGGAACGCCTTTGTCGGAGTTGCGTTTGCCTAAGAGGAGTTGTTTAATTTTACTTTTTTTGGATGAAATGAAGAGTAAAATAAATTTGTGAAACAATATTTATTTTATATCTTTTAAGTGGTTAAAACCTTTTATTGGAAGTTGGGTGGTTTAACCACCTAAGAGAGGATTAAGGTGAGGAGGGGCCCACCCGAGCCCCACCTTTTCAAATTCCCTAACTCCCCTCTCTCCCTCTTAAAATCTTGTTAACATAACACCTAATTAATTACACATGACATGTATAATTAATTAAGTGTTATGTTTTTGAATTTGAAGTTTTGAATTCCTTGGCTTGGTAAATAAAATAAGGAGGGACCTTATTTTGTTGGGTTATAACTCTTTAGCCATCTTGTGAGGATTTGAATGCTTTTCTTTCTTCTTCAAACTTTGATGAAGAACGCTCAAGCTTGATGAAGAACGCTCAAGCTCCGACGAAGAACGCCGCTCCTCTCTTCTTCGTCTTCCGTGTCAACGAGAGGGAACGCCGCTTCCTCCTCGGACTTCCTTCGTCGGCATACGAAGTTTCTCCAAAGACGTACCTCCTCGGACGCACCCCGACGTCCACGGAATCTACGTCCGACGCCGCGACGCCTTTCTCCGCGATAACCGACGTGCGACGTCAATTTTCAAGGTAGGGGTTGTTGTTATTGTTTATTTATTTATCCTTGTTCGTGGTTCTAGCATGACTAACGTGAGGATTATAAATTTGTGTTATTGTTTAACGTGAGGGGGCCGGACCGCATGAACATGGCCGAACCCCCTCCATCGTTCTTGTTGACTTATCTTGCGGGTGGAAACAAGGTGGAGTGGTGCCGTCACACCACGCAGATAATCGTACAATTATTGCGCGGCACCGTCGCGCCGCGCCGTGGAAGAATCATCAAGAACGCGACGTCGTCGCGCCGCGTCAAGGGGAATCGAAGGTGCGGAGAAGGGGCGCGGTGCTGTCGCACCGTGCCGGACGATGAAAACCGTGGCCGGTTCCGGGCCGCGGCGGGACGAGAAGGCCGGCGGCCAGGCCGCCGGCGTCGGGAGCCGGATTGGGGACCGGTTTGCCGGTCCCGTTGGAGAAAAACCGGCCGGCCAGCTGGCCGGACGGATGGTCAAAATCCGGGGGAATTAATCCCCCGTCCAGCACAAAAGCCCCCCCATTTAATTGGGGGGTGGTTTCCTTGAGGGGGGGCAGGCGGCCCCCCGGTTTCTTCAAGCAGGCCCCCACGAGGGGGGCCGGTTTCAAAAAGGGCGCGGCATAATGCCGCGCCGCCATTCCAAGAAGCGGGGGGCTTTGCCCCCCCGCGCGCTGCCTCCATGCGGCGCCAGGCCGCCACGCCGCCGGCCGGCCGGGCTGGGTCGGGTCGACCCGGTTCGGGCCGACCCAGGGGGGGTCGGGCCGGGTCGGCCCGGACCCGGACCCCCCCGTTTCGAATCAGTTTCGGTCTTTTGGCCCTAACTTGAGCCACAGACCTCCGATTGATGAACCGTCTGCGGCAACGCGATCCTTGGATCGAGTCGGTCGTTTCGATATATCGCACTCAATGTTTCGGAACACTTTGAGTTCGTCCGGGTTGGTTCGTTCACGAAACCAACCGGGCCTTCGGAGCGGAAACGCTCATATCTTGAGCTACAGATGTCCGATTGACGTGTCATCAGCTTTGTTGTGTTCCTCTTAGTGAGACGGTTCTTTTGGCATGCTCCTCCCGAGGTTTGGACGTAGTTGGAGTATGGACGGGTTGGTTTTGCCTTAAAAACCAACCGGGCCCCAGGAACGAAAATGCCATTAACTCTCAGACCGGGCGTCCGATCGACGCGCCGTCTGTTGCGTTGAGTTCCTGTTGACGATACGAAACTTTTGGATTCATCAACTCTGGAATTTGTGACAGTTGATGTATCAGCCTCTCGGCTCGTGGAGCGGATCCTCCGAACGAGTTTGCTGTGTGCGGGAACCCTAGTGCTGGCTGCGACTGCTTCTCCGACGATGACCGTGCTGAGATCCTCAGTGGACTGCGGCGACGACTGTGGAGAGATCCTCAGTGGACTGCGACGACTACTGCAATCAGCGATCCTACGTGGATCAGTGCTACAGGTCCTGCGTGGGCCCGATCCTGTGTAGGTCACTGCGGGGGTTAGTACCTATCGATCCTTCGTGGGTCCGACGACTTAGATGGTTCAGTGATCATCTTTATCGTCATCCGAAGATGTATACCTGTGTGAGTTGAATCTTCTCTTTTACTCGATAGAGGTGGTGCGCTTGGTTGTAGTGGCAGACCCGCGATACTGGAGACGAACGTACGGAGTACGGAGACCGCGTAGCCGGCTGAGACCTGAAGACTGCTCGACCGACTCGACTTGGAGTGAGTCGACTAGCCCAGTGGACGGAGCGCCCGGTATTTGGCGGCAGACCCACGGCGGACGGAGCGCCTGGTAGTTGGCAGCAGACCCGCGGTACTCGACTGGAGGAGTACCTTTGTAGGCTATTTGGGTGAGCGCCCGGTATTTGGCAGCAGACCCTCAGCCGACGGAGCGCCCGGTAGTTGGCGGCAGACCCGCAGTACTCGACAGGAGGAGTACCTCAGCAGTCTTAGGTTAGTGAGCAGTATCTCAGAGTCGTGACAGGACACTGTACACTTCAGAGATGGGGCTCTTCAGTAGTTACGTTTTGATAATGAAAATCCTGTGTGAGCTAAATCCTGTTGCTTTCCTGTGTGGATTGTTTTGTGCTATCCCGTGTGGATTACGTTTAGCTTTCCTATGTGGAATACGTTTACTTTCCTGTGTGGACTGAGTTGTACTTGGGCTCGGAGGTTGGAGCGTATTTTGAATTGATGACTTAGGTATATGTATGGGCATATACCTAAGCAGTGTCGGTTGTTACTTCGTGATTGTACCTTTCTTTGTGGTTTATCCTTTGTGGATTTTGAGAGACCTTCAGGGGTCTCAGGGACCCTACTGAGTAGCTTATACTCACCCCTGCACGGGCTTTGCCCGCACTACGTTGTGTTGGTTGCAGACGACGGACAACGTTGATCTTAGCTGAGGCTTGTAGAGCAGGACGGTACCTGGAGATGGACCACTGGGCGGGACGTGTTCGGAGCGGACGGCGGGACCCGTGGAGCAGTGGAGCTATCTGTACCCACCCTTCAGGTGAGATTTCCAGTGGACAGCTCGGTGTAGCGGCTTTTACTTTTCCGTTGCTGTTTTCCCTTTTGAGTTGTAGTTTACTTTCAGTTTGGGTTTGTATACTGGCCCATTTACCTTTCCGCACTTTCAGTTGTACTCTTCTTTTGCTTAGTGTTTACTTTTCGCTTGCTTACTCTGAGGTGTTTGTTTACTTTACAAAGGCAATGCCTTCCCTTTTAACCGGGATTTACGCCTTGTTGCTAGTCGCCAGCCCCTGGCCTATGGAAGGCGGGCTTGGGGTAGTCACGGCACGGACCCCGAGGGCGGGTCGTGACATATATTGTACTTTTAATAACCAAATATATTAAAATAAAAATATTTCTAGTAGCATACATGACAGGCCACACCGAGCTTTAATGAACATAGAATATTATTATTTAAATATGGTTGCTATAAACTAGAAGTTGAATTGGAATATAATAATAAGAGTAAGTAAATTATGATATATATATATATATATAATGTTCATACCTAATAAAAATTTTATAACACCCGATATTTTAAAATAATAAAATTATGGTTGATAGTGTGTGTGACATGAAACACCGAGCTTAAAGGTCCCAAAAAATATGTAACCGTTATAACCCAACAATAAAATTGGAAGGTAAGAATAATGTTAGATAATTTATTATATATATATATTAATAAATAAAATTATTGATAATTTTTTATTAAATAATAAATCATTTTTTAGAAAATCAATTTTAATCATCAAAAATATGTTTTCTTTAAAAAAAAATTTTATTGTTTTTTATGAAAAAAAAATATTATAAATATTTTTTGGAAATTTTAGAAAATTTATTTGATAAAATAAAATTAATAATTTAAATCAACATATGAAATTTTACTTTGGGTTAAAATTTTGGACTTTTCAGGATATATTTATTTTTCAATGAATTGTTAAAAATACCGATTTTTGTAAACAATATCATCTATTTTTAATAAATTATGAAATTTTAAAAGTAACTTTAGGTTTTTAATAGGATTTAAATTTAAATAATTATAATTTATTTATATTTAATCAAATCAATTAAAATTTAATCATTTTATATAGGATCTCACTATAGGTAAATATTTGGGTTTAAAAACATGTTTTCTTCTGAATACAGTTTTAATGTGTATAATGTTCCTCCATTTTATTAATTATAATAACTCTAAATAGGGATTATTTAAATGAAATTTATATATTATATATAAATTAACATTAATTTATATTCATAAACATATTATTATTAGTCATATAGTTAATACAAATTCATATTTTCTTAAAAAATACTCTTTTTGAAAACCCACTTTTTCACGGTGTCTAGTAGAATTATTTTACAATAAAATTATTCATTTATATGGTAAAATATATTAGATATTTTGAATATTAATAATTTATAATATATAATTATTTTAAAATAATTTTTTACAATAATTTATAGTGAAAATAGTAAAATTTATTTATTACGGTTAAGGTAAACACCGGTTTTCTGGGGTTAAACTAAAAATTAATGTTAAAATAACCTAATATTTTTATAAAATTTATTTTATGATCATATTTAGATCTTATAATATTTAATTATTTTTAATGTTCCATTTTTTATCGTTTTGACCACTGAAAAATGTGGTTACACCTTTTTCTATTCAGAAAATAACTAGTGTGGCACTAACCTCACTTATAGAATTCCACCACCTCTCCTCTCCTCATCACAGCTTAAATTCCATTTTTATAAGACAATATCTACCAAAATGATTCCTAAAACACATAAAAAAAAACTAGCTACATTATTTTGATCTCAAATCCTTTCTAATAACGATTTTGGTGCTTACATAAGGAGGTTTTCTGAAGAAGAGATATTGTGCTTAACCGTGCGTTATTATTTTATTTACTCTTACGAATCCTTCAAATATTATTCAATTATGAAAATATAATAGTAAAATAATATCCCATATAATTATATTTTATTATTTTAATTTAATAACCTAAATACATTTCCTCCTCTATAAAACGGGACATAATATCATCATTTGTGTGTACAATGGACTACCGCCTCACAAACTGATGTCATTCATTTTTCATCATATCATCTCATATATTATTATAATAATGTATTTAAATTATATACACATATATATATATGATAATTTTCAAAAAAAATTAGGTATGTAGTTATTATATCAAATATACCTTCTTACATTCCCTTACATGGGGGATACAACAACGTCACTAATGTGCATGACAGGCTAGTAACTCGCAAAGCGATGTGATTCTTTTTTCTCTAACACTTTACATGGAAATTTATAAGGATAAATTTAATTAATTTATGTGATATAAGTGATATTATATTAATGAAATATTAATCATTTTGAAAATATAATATATCATTTTATTTTGTCCACCAAAAAATGGAAACGACGTTCTGGCGGACTTGTGGACTACTACCTCTATGAAGTGATGATACTATTTTTTCATCCCTAAATTAATAGGATGATATATATATGTATATTTTAAGAAATAATATGATATTAATTATATTAATTTTAATATTTCAAGTTAAAATAAGACATAACATCTTTCCATAATGATTATTGAAAAATGGAAATGTTATTAATGTGTACATACGACCTATCATCTCCATGATTGTGACATAGTTAATTTTTCAATACAATATTTCATGATTGGATTTAAAATTAAAATTGATATAGAAATATTATAAATATATCATGATTATTATTCTATTTATGTTATAATAATTACATATTTTACCTCATTCAGCACATTAAAGCTGTTTTGAAACAATGAACGGAACATCCTCAAAACACTTGACCTGGAATTTGATGATTAAGTATTTAAATAAATAATAATTAATGAAATAAAATAAATTATTTTTCTATATAATAATAAACCTTTAAAATTTCCTTAATAAATGAAACAATTTTGGTAATCTTATTATACATGAGTTAAAGAACATACAAGGAAAGTATGAACTCCAGGTAAAGGTTTTTTTTATTTTACTTCTGTAAGACATATGCCATATTTACAAATTTTATTGTGGTTTAGTGTATATAATAAAAATGAATTTATTTTATAGTTATTTTAATGAAATTTATTGGGAATTATAAAACTATATGAAGTTATACATTTCATGATGTTTTGATCTAGGGATTACAAAAGCAGTAAGATACTTCATCTCAATTTCTCATCATTGAGGCATATTGTAATTTATGCACTTAATTTATTTTATATGAGTTATATACTGACATATTTAATGTAATATCATGAATAATTAACATTTAATTACATTTGTAGTCTCTATTTTAATTATTTTATTCAAGGGTAATTGACATGAAATTTACCAAGTGGAAAATAATTTCTTAAATCAATTTCGTTTTATCAGGTTATATAACATCGTTATTGACATTATTATATCATTATTATGTATGAAATTATTTTTTATTATATTATGGTTTATTTACACTTATTTTATGTGTTTTAAAATTTGATAATAAGAATTGATTCATTGGTTAATTCTCCAATTCAATGGTATGTTTTTTGTAAGGGTTATTCCTATCAAATTCTCATTTTTGAGACATAAATTTTAATATGCACCTATATTCATTTATGTGGTGTAACTAATTCCCCTTTTACATTATATATAATGAAATTAATTGTTTTAATTATATTTAAAGTATCATTTGATGTTATAATTTCACGGGGCTTATGATTGAAGATTACCAAATTAGTAATGGCTTTATTTTAAAATCTATTTTCATTTGGGATTGTTTATCTTCAAGGTTCCTTTAGAAGAAATCATATGATATTATTTTATTTAACCAAATTAATTTATTATCCACTCATTATGAATGTGTTTAACATGTTTTATTTCCATTTCCTCCCTTATTTATTTAAAAAATTTCAATAAATTCGTTTCTATGTGATACCTATATTATATTTTCTTTTAGATCAGGTATATTTCTCTTACATATCCATGTTTTCTAAAATGATTACAAAAATTTTCAGTTATAAAAATAAATGGTCTAATAAATCCATTTGAAATGTTCTATTACCATCTTTTAAAAGGTTTTAAAAGGATATTTCTTAACATTTTCCAAATGGGTAAGTTTTTACTCACATTTTCAAAAAGTTCTTAAAATCATGTTTATTTTAAACATTTATGACATGAATAGATTTTACCACCATTATATCCATTATTTTACTCTAATTTTAGTTTAAATTTTTCAAATATTGTTCAATAATAAAATTTTGTAAATAATTTATTTCAGTATTTTTTTTATAAATCGATTTTAAAAATAGAAATGTTATTTTCCTATGAAATATTGTAGTGATATATTAATTGTATTTATATTCATCAACATCAAAAAACTTATTTTTACTTATGATACAATGAGGATATTTTGTAATGACACAATATTAATTAATTAATTAGATATATTAATATTGTTTCAAAGAGATTGATTGAGAACCTGCTTATTTTCCACGGGATAATCATATTTCAAAGAGATTGTTATGGAACCCATTTCTATTCTATAGGTTAATCATGTTTCAAAGAATTTTTTATAGAAAAAGTTTCTTTTACACTAGTATATCATGTTTCTTAAATATTTTTATGCAACCCATTTTTTTCTATGGGTTATCAATGTTTCAATTTCTATTCCTAGAAACTATTTCATTTTTATGGTTTAATCAAGTTATTAAAGGAATAATTATTATTACTATGAGTTTTATAATTAAATAAGAGATATATGTATAATATTTATCATTCTTGGATATTTTTATAGGATAAGTGTGCCCAGATAACACCAGGTAAACCTGTTATATCTTATATGATGGGTTTACCTAAATAGCATCGGATGAGCCTGATATAGCTTATATGATGTGTATTCTCAGATAACACTCAAATGCATTGGGTAATGTTCCATGTACATTAAGGAAAGAAAGAGAGATTTTCCAACATGTTTTTCCCATGGATTTAACTAGGCTCTAGTTATTTCTGACATAGGTTTAAAATGGGTAAGGAAGATGATGTGACAATTTACCAACACATTTTTGTTATACTTGTTATGGGTTATAAATGTCTCCTCTGATCATGATTGATATAAAATTGCTCATTATTATTGATTCTACTGACTCCTGGCTTTGTTAAATAATTATTTCATGTTTTCATGTTTAATGACCCATGTATTGATCAGTATGAGTTCTCTTATGTTCTTATCCACCACTTTGGTTATGTTATCATACCCTTATTTTCATCTTATTCTCTTGGATGATATTCAATTATTAATGCTTATTCATAACCTTATTAATAATTTAATCTCACCCTTATTAAGTTTTATTTTCCCTAGGTTATGAAGAATTATTTTGAATGAATTATTTCTATAGGGTTTTATATAGAAGATGACGATGAATTAATGAGAAATAAGAAAATCTAGGTTAGGTGGAATAATTGCACATTTAAAGACATCGGTATTGTTTATGTTAGAGTTATAATTAATTCTCTAAAACTATAATACTAAAACGTCCTTGGTTTTGTAAGTTATATAATTTTTTCTTTTGATGTTTTATGTTTTTAGTTGGAAAATTGGGTCACCTTAATCGGTATTAAATTCAATAATTAAATGATTATGATTTAACACCAGATCTAGGAGTGAGAGTTTTGGGCTGTTATAGTTAGTATTAGAGTAGGGCATAGATATATTGGGATATTGGGATTTTTTCTTGTGAGGTTATCTTAATAGTTATGGATTCCTCCATGGTATTTCATGTTTAAGGTTAATCATAAGTCTAAAGTCTAAAACACCACTTGTTTATATTCTAAATATTAATATTTTCATGTGATTAAGGATCTTTTAGGAGATTTTTTATTGGTTTGGGGTTATTGTAAACCCTCGGTTCAGCACAATGTGTTATTTGAGAATGTATTTTTTTTCAAAAGCTTAATTCTATTGATAAGATTCATGTTTTATATGATATATGATTACTATGATTATTTTTAAGGATGTTCATTATATTATAGTAACTTTCTAAGGATTTAATTTTTGGAAAAAGAAAAACATGAAGGTCGGACGATAACCCATCGCATCCAGAAAGGCCTTGGTGATTGAACCCACAACTAAAGGGTGACAAGGGTGATACACCTACCACCAGCCTATGTGATTCGAAAGATAAGGAATAAGTATATTTTCAGAACATATGTTTTATCATTTGGATAACTATAGGATAGAAAAGTGATTTGGGGACTAAGAGGTTAATTTTATTTCCATATTTTTGGGATTAAAAGTTAAAATTTATTAGATAAAATTTGAGGATAAAAAATTATTTAATGTTCATATTATTTGGCATAGTGAGTTATTTATTTATTGAATGATATAGTTTTAACTTTGGGTATTATTGTTGAACTTTGTAGATTAATTTATTATTTCATCATATGATGGTTTATTAATTTGGGAAAATATATTACATTATGCAAACCATTTTTGTTTTGGTTAATCTATAAAGATAGTAGGAATATCTAGTTATCCTTTTGGGTATTATGTGATCCATTTGGAATAAATTTTAGCGATTCAAGCATGATAAATTCATCTTGAATACTCATCTTTGGGATCCAAAGATGCGATTATGGTGGAAATTGAAAAAAAGATGAAATTATACTCATCAAGTATGTATATTTCCTTATAGCCCTTATCTAAATGGAAAATTAATTAATAAACCATTTAAAAAGGATCTTGAAACAAATTCCTTTCCTATTATCATCATTTATAATTGTCTCAATGACCACTTTTCACACCTCTTTGGTTTTTCATTTTGTGGTTGTTGAATTTCACTTGATCATTCAATTTATTCTTATCAATGATATCTATCACTCTAAATCATTATCAATTCCCACCTATTTTCTCAGAATTTGAAACACGGTATATTTTATTCTATATGATCATCACACTTCCTTTTCTCCCTTATTAAAAGTTTGTTTTATTAATATTTTTTATGATGTGGATTTTCAACAATGATATTTTAAAATGTACAAAATTTGATCCCTAGGATAAAGTAAAAAAATTTTGGATGAAATTTATTAAATAGGGAGGATGTAACACCCTGATATTTTAAAATAATAATATTATGTTTGATATCATATATAATATGAAACACCGAGATTAAACGACCTGTAAAATATATTACCATTATAAACTAGTAAATAAATTAGTGGGTATGAATGAAATTAACTACTTTATGATATATAAATTAATTTCATAATAAATATATATTATTTATTAATATTAACTAAATAATCAATCAATTTTTAGTAATTTGATTTTATTCTTCAAAAATAGGTTTTCTTCACAAAAGTTTTTTATTTCTTTTCATGAAAAGCATTATTATTTTTTTTGGATTTTTTATAACATTTATTTGATAAAATAAAATTATAATTTTATATGTTAATATAAAAATTTAGTTTGGGTAAATTTTTTGGATTTTTCAGAAAATATTAATTTTTCAGTGAATACTGAAAATTGTCAATTTTTTAAAATGTCATCAATTTTCAATAAATTATGTATATTTTAAAGTCCTATAATGTTTTAAATATTATTTAAGTGAAATAATAATTAATTTATTGTTATTTTATCCACTTAATTACAATTTAATCATCATTATATTTATTTTAGTATAAGTATATCTTTTGGTTAAAAAACTGGTCTTTTCGTGAAAAATGTTTTAAACTGCATAAATTTTTTTCATTAATTAAAAAAACCAAATTAGGAATGTTTTAAATGAAATTAATCAATTATATATAAATAAATATTAATTTATATTCATAAAATTATTATTATTATTCGTATAGTTAACATGAAATCATCTTTTTCATGAAAATAGAGTTGTTGAAAACATGCCTTTTTCATTATGTATGTGGGATTAACTATAAATTAATTTTTTTGAATTATTTGAATTAAATTTAGTAAAATAAATTACATATTATGAATCATCATACTATTTAGTATCTAGTATGTTAAACAAATTTTTTTACCATAATTAATAATGAAAACAATAAAAATTAATTGCAATGGTTTAGGGGAAAACGGGTTTACCTAGGGGTTAAACTAAAATGATGACGGTTAAAATGAAATAAAAACAATATATAATCAATTTTATGGCCATATATAACCTAAAAATTTATAATTATTTATAATTATGCATTTTGGAACATTATTTAATGTGATAAATGTGGGTACACCTTTTTCTTTTGAAAATATCTTAAGTGTTCCACAAACCTCACATATAAAATGGCACCCCCAATACTATCCTCTTAACACAATAAAAACCATTTCTATAGGACAATAAAAATCGAAATTACTTCATAAATACCCTATATTTGACCTATAACTATTATTTCTTATCATAAGTCCATCTTATGAAGGATATTTGTTCCTACCTAATGACGTTGTCCGAACAAGAGGTATCGTGCTCAGCCCTAGTTTTTTATTTTATTTCCTATTCCAACTCATTAAATTATTATAAAATTATGATTATATAATAATAAAATTATATAAAATATATTTATATATCATTATTTTAATGTAATAAACTAAATACATCTTCACTTCCATCATATGGGATACAAAATCATTATTTGTGTGTACGGCGAACTACCGCCTCACAAACCACTATCATTCGTTTTTCATCATTACCTCTCATAGATCGTTATAATGAAATATTTAAAGTATATATTTTATTTTTATATATATTTATAAATATTTAGTTATTATATCACTTATAAATTCTTACTTTCCATTCAATGGGGGATACGATAACGTCACTCATGTGTTCAGCGGACTGCCACCTCATGAAGCTATGCGATTCATTTTAATCTAACTCTTTACATTGCTGGTAATTAGGATATTTTGAATTAATAAATGTGATATTAATGAAATAATTATGATATTGCTGAAATATTTATCATTATAAAATGAAAATATATAAATTGTTCATACAACTTAAAAAGATAACGTCGTTCGTGCATTGGAGTGGACTACAACCTACAAGAAGCGACACAACTATTTTTCATTACTAAATATAATAGATGATATATATAACTATAATTAATTATATAATATGATATTTATGATATTATTATCATTATTTAAGGATAAAATAATATATACCTTCTTTCTATAAAGATTATTCATAAAATGGAAACGTTACTCATGCGTACGTATGACCTACTGTCTATATGATTGTAACAGAGTTCATTTATCTTAACCATATTACATGATTGGTTTTAAAATTCTAAATGATGAAAAAACATGATAAATATTTCATGATAAATATTTTAGATATGTTGAAATAATTTCATCTCTGACTGTGATAAACACACTGATGTCTATTAAAATAATGAACTTGATGTCCTCAAAATATCCAATGTGGAATTAACATATTTTATATTTAATAATTTCATCAGTAATGAAATAAAATAAATTATTTAATTATATTGAATTAAACGTGTAAAATTTTATTAATAAATTAATTAATTTATGTAATATTATTATACAGGATTTAAAGGACATATAAGGAAAGTATGGACTTGAGGTAAGGATTTTTCATCCTGCTTTTACATCTATGATACATATTCTATATTCAACATTTATTTATTGTGTGGTTTATATACATTCCAAGAATTTTTTTTATAATTATTTTACGGAAATTTACTTTTGTTTATAAATATATATGAGGATCTCCCTTTCATGAGGTATTGATCATGGCATTACCAAAGAAGTAAGCGACTTCATCTCAATTTCCCATCATTGATCCATATTGTAATATTATGCACCTAATTTATTTTATATTATTATTGAATATAAATTATTAATTTAATATCATTAATAATTAATATATCATTATATTTTATGTTTATATTTTAATTTTTTCATTCATGTGGAATTGAATTGAATTTTTACAAGGGGTAAATAATTTCTTAACTCAATTTCTTTTCATTGGGTTTTATTACTTCTTTTATGACATTATTATTTACTAATTCTATCTCTAATGAATTTTAGTTATATTATATTATATTTTAAATTATTTTATATGGTTTTAAATTTGATTCAAATAATAAATACATTGATTAATTTTTAAATTCAATGGTATGATTGTTGTAAGTGTTATTTTTCTCAAATGATGTTTTCTTGAGACATAGAATCATGTTATTAACCTATATTTATTTATGAGGGGTATATAATACCCCTTATACATTTCATATCATTAAAATACTTATTTTCATTATATTTAACGTATCATTTGATGTTATTCTATCACAGGGCTTACAATTGAAGATTTCCAATGTGGAAAAATGGTTTATGTTACAAACTCTTTTTATTATGATCAAGGATAATTTGGTAGAAATAATATGATTTTTTTAAATCACATAACTTTTTTTAAATTGGTTATTAGAGTGGTTAAAATCATCTAACTCTATTTCCTCCATTATTGTTTGAATAAATATCAAGAAAGTTGTTTGTTACTGATACCAATCATATATTTTCCTTCTGATTGAGTATCATTCTCTTCTATATCCATGATTTTTAAAATGATTAAAAAAAATTATTTTCTATAAATAAATTATTTATTAAATCCATTTTATATAATCATTTAACTATTTTGATAATTCTTCAAATGAAATTTCTTAACATTTTCAAAATGGATCACTTTTGACTCCCTTTTTCAAAATGTTTTGAAAAGGATGATTATTTTTATCAAATATGAAATGAAAAAATATTCACGCTTTCATGTCCATTATTTTCCTTTTCGTTTACTTTCTATGTTTCCTAGGTTATTATGAAATATAATTATTTTTTCAATATTTTGGGAATTTTATGTTTTGAAAAGATATTTTCAAAATAAAAAGGTTATTTTATAAAAAAATGTTTTAATGAACATTTAATGGTATTTACATTCATAAACATAAACAAATATTTTTGTTACTTATTTTACAATGGGGATATTTTTTAGTGATTCAATAATCAATATTTCTATATATGTAATAAGTTTTTTTCAAACAGATTGTCTGGGAACTGATTTCTTTTCCATGAGTTAATCATGTTTCAAAGAGATTATTATGAAACCAATTTATTTTCCAATGGATAATCATATTTCAAAGATATTTTTATGGAACATGTTTATTTTAATTTTTTTAATAATGTTTCAAATAAATTTTTATTGAACACTCTTTTACCCATGGGTTAATCATGTTTCTAAGAGATTTTTATGGAACCCGTTTCATTTCTATAGGTCAATTGTGTTTCAATGATATTTTCCTATAACCCAATTATTTTACATTGGATAAACAAATTAGGAAATTTATAATGATTTTTACGATTAAATTAAATATCTATGTACATTATTCATGGTTCTTTGATATTTTTATATGATGGGTTCACCCAAATAGCGTCAGGTGAGTCCGTTATAACTTATACTGTAATATCTCAGGTACTTAAAGAACAATTAAATTTAATATATATTAATATTTTTGTATTCAAAATTAATTTTAGTTTAAATGGGACACTATGTATGATAGCCTACGTGAAATTAAACAACAAGTTTTTCCGAAATCACACGTTGCACACAACATCGAGTTATACCGAAAATTAATACAACAATAATATTATTATTGTAAATGATAGTTAATTCCTAGTCATTTTATTCTCAGGAATGAAGATAATTAACTTTATAATATTTTTAAATTTATCAAATTAATTTTAGAAGCTTAAAATATGAATGAATCCAATTTTAAGCATAAAATACTCTAATATTTAAAAAAGGTCATTTTACAGCCTTTTCATGGAGAACCATTTTAAAAAATAGTTATTGAAACTTTTATATAATAATTTTGATAAAATAATCTTCTTATTTATATGTGGGACATAAAAATTTACTTCAGTTGAAATTTTGATATTTTTCTAATAAAATACATATCTTTTGGAATAATGAAAAATACTGCATTTTAATTCAAAAATTCCTTTTCATATAATTAATTTATATAGATATATTGTCATTTTATTTTGTTTTAAAGTTTAATTGGATTAATTTTCTACCATTTAATCCAATTGTAGTCATTGTAAGAAATTTCAAATGTTAACTGGATATAAACACTTGTCAATCTTTTAATAGTTTTTAATTCCTAAATACCCGTTTTCTGGTTTTGACGACAGTAATTAATTTTAAATTAATTTCTACCAATTCTATGTTTTTAATTTGGAAAATTTGACTAAATATTTTTAGTAATATTTTACATATTTTTTAAATAGGTACATTTTAGTTTTGGATATTATGAATAGTAAATTCAGTAATTATTTTTTATTTACCATGGTTTATGGGAAAATCAGATAAATAAGGGTCAATAATTATATTATAATAATATAAAACTACCATAAAACATGTCTTAATACCATTTTACTAGATATTTATGACCATGAGAGTCCTTGGTTTTAATCTAGGATCCCATGGAGCCACTTGGGTGTGATAATGAGCTTTTAGAGTATTTAATTATCAGAAAAGAGAAATATGACATAAACATGTATCTTATAAATAAAACAATTTTAATTGGTATATATAAATGATATCTTAGAGTATAAATATTAATTATAAATTTAAAAATATTTCCTACACCATTGTATTTTATTTATAATATTTAGACATTAAATAAATATATATATTCAGGACATAATGATGATGTCGCAATTACCTTATTGATGAAATATTAAAATAAGTGATATTATAAAGAATAAAATAAATATAATTTGAACATTTTTATCCCATAAACACATTATTTGGATTACATTGATATTTGAGAGATGATTTAATGACTTTTTTTAATGAATCAAGTATTTATGACTTTAACAGAAATAAATTTCTAAATAGTGTCAGAATTAACATAAATGAGTTTTTAAAACAAATACAATTTAATTAAATGATATAATAGTCTTAAAAATATACAATTCATCCAAATGACTTAAATAATGTTATAAATATCATTAATTATCCACGTTTTCTCCTAATGTCATTTTATAGAAAATATAGTATCAGTATATTATGTAAATACCCGAAGACATTATAAGAGTTAATGTTTTTAACTATGTGTTAAAGCTAAAAGATAATGTTAATTTTCTGACATAAACTTGTCTAAAAGATATTGGTTGAGTGTATTTATACCCATACTGATCTTATACTAGAAATTTATAACTTTGTAACTATTATAATTCCAAAATAAATTTATAATAAACTAATATTTCAAGACTTTACTAAAGTGACCCACCTCCCTCTTATAAAAGGCCACCACCTATACCTACCTATACACACATATCAAGACCCATGTATCAAAAACATCTCATAAAAAATCTCCCAACATCCATACCTTACTCTTATAATCCTTACATTGGTCAGAAGGCAATTCAAGAAAGCCTTTTCGCTCAAATCAAAAAGAGTAACCCAATTTAGTGGCATCATCTTCTCTCAATCTTCTTTCCGTTATTTTCATTATCCACTCCCTATTATCATCTTATTATATTATTACATAAAAAAACTATAATACTCAATATACTAGGATGCTGTTATGATAAGTATTCAAACTTCTCTAACTCACACCTCTATTTAGTGGATACGAACATACTGTTTTCGTGAACTACGAACTACTCCCTCACAAAATGATGATTGTTCAAGTGGACATTATGATGACACCATATTTATATATGATATATATTATATTTATATTATATCTATGATTCTGTAATTTTTATTTACCATATACCATTATTCATTCTATAATGTGTAAATAAGATAATTATATTTGAGGAACTGTGGACTACGACCCCCTCAAAGTTATATGACTCGTTCATTCCATACATGTAACATATAAAGGATAATGTTAAAGATCATTTGAAACATATCAAACATAGATATTATATTTTAATTATAATATAACTATGAATCAATTACTTTTCATTCCATTAATACGGCAAAGAAATGAAAGTTGTGTTCATGCATACGTAAGACCTACAGTCTCCATGAACGGTGCATTTTATTTCTTATCTCCAAATGATATATACTATTATAAAATACATATATACTATATATATATATGATATTTAAATCATGAATAATATTTTGGATATATTGGACTTATGACGACTTGGATAATTTGTATCAAAACAAGTTCATTTTTGACTCAAATACTGAATGTTGACAAAACACCAGATATGAACTCAAATAATTAACCAATTTTTATAAAATGGGAATTAGTTATATTAGATGAATAATAAAATTTAAAATGGTTCTTAAGAATGTATAAATTAACATAAGTTTATTATTTAGGAAATTAAAGAACGAATGAGACAAGTCAGACTCATGGTAAGGGACTTCGTCTCAATCTCCTTTCACTGAGGAATTTTTTGATAATATGAACCTTTATAATTTTATAAGGTGTATATATAGACACTATGAAATTTCATATCAATGTTTTCTCTATACTAATTATATTTTTTAAATCATGGAGATATATATTTAATTGTTAAAAGTGGTATGGGACACCTTGAGCATTTAATGGTTTAATAATCAAATCTTTTTCTTCATGATATTAAATTACATATTTATTTATATTGGTATAAAAGGACTATACAAGGAATTTTATCTCAATAATTAGATGTTTTCAAAATGAGTCTTTTTATACAAATCATTTTACTTTATTTAGAAAATGAAAAAAGGATTTTTTTTAACGTATACAACGACAACAACTTCTCTATCGTCGTAACCGTTATTTGATAATTGGATTCCTCTATGAGCCTTAATTTATTTTAAATGAAATGAAATACCTTATTATTTATTTGGGTATCTTGGTATTTAAAATGGGTTTTGAAATGAAAATAGTATTTTTATATGAAAATGTTTTTTTCATATGGGATTAGAAGAAGCTTAAAAAAGGGGGTTTTGTGATGAATGTGTTTTCTTCATTAAATGGTAAATGAACATTATATGAAATAGGTGAGATATGTATAGCTTATAAAATGGTTTAATCCCCATTATAGCTCATGGTTGAGCCTAATATAGCTTATACAAAGGGTTGAGTCTCATTATATCTCACGGGTGAGGCTAACACATATTATACAAAGGGTTGAGCCCCATTATGGATCATGGGTAAACCCTTTATAACTTATATGAATAGTGGTCCCCATTATAGAAATCTAATTTGGATGTCAAACATATGGTTTCTATAATTGGAATATGTTTGAAAGGGTTTTATTTATATGATTCTCTATGTCACCTAAGGGAATTTAAATTTCTTTCTATAAGTTTTAGTATTTTCTATTGAGTAAAAAGTTTGACTGTTATGGATGTGACAATGTTTTGTTTCATATGCTCAAAGAACCTTAAATGTGTTATCATGTTTTAACTATAATAATGTTTTTTTATTATTTTTATGTCCCATACTGAGCTTTGTGTGCTCAGTACAAGTTTTTTAATGTTTTCTGATAAATTAAGGAGAATAGTGTCAAGAGTGGAATCAAGAAAAATTATTATGATTAAACATGACAAGAAACCATGTTTCATTTTAGAAGTTTTTATGAAACAGATACTATTAAAAGTTTCCAGTTCGTATTTATATTGTTTTTTTATGTAATAGTTATGGAATAATTATCTAATGCTCTAAACCTAAAAAGATCCTCATTGTGAATTCTTGACTAAACTCATAATTATGAAACGTTTAAAGATAGGTCCTTATAGTTGGTATCAAAAGTTCATTTAGATAAATGTATAGGTTACGGGGGTTCTAATTACATTCCATTATAGGATTTTACTTTATGGTTAAGTTTAAATGATATATCCTTTAAATATTACCTTGTTGCTTTATTTAAACTATGTATGTTCAGAATTTGTTTCCACAGTGGAAATAAGAATGATGTAATGAGAAGGAATAATGAGGAAAAAAACTTTCAAATCAAAAACCTAAGGTCATGATAATTGGAACTAAACAGTTTGTGGTAGTGATAGAGCGGTTGAATTAGGCTATAAATGGTAGTGGTATCCATTCATGAGATCATCATGATCAACTATAAAAGAATATGTTAGTAGTGGAACGTTTTATGAGGGAACATCCCCCATCATTCAATGGATCATCTGACCTAGTGGTAGCTATTGGATGGATCAATACCTGAGAGAAGATATTCGAAGTCATGGGATGCTCAGAATGTCAATAGGTAACTCATTCCTTATATAATTTTGAAGGTGATGTTGATTTATTGTTGTTATTATTTAAGAATTATAGATAGAAAAATGGGCTTAGTGCCATGGAATGGGAACAATTTAAGGACATTTTCCTTGATATAAATATTTCCCTAAGGTTTTTTGACTTAGGATGGAGAAACAATTATTGGAACTAAAGAAAAAAGATGATGATTCTGTTTCCACATATGAAGAAAACATCACAATATTTGATCGGTATGTTCTATATTTTATTTGAGACATTGATTATAAAATTAATACATTTTACTCAGCATTGAAACCAGGGTTACGAATAGCTTTGGCCTCCCAATAATTTAAAAGTTATGAAAAAATGTTTATTGTACTGATAAAGTTGAAATGGAGCTTTCCGAAACATATGTCCCATGAGATGATAAGAGCAAGTAGTGGCCAGGGTTCCAGAAAATGGAGAAGAAACCAATTAATAATTCCATAGGTATTCCCAAAACATGTTCCAAGTTTGGTAAAATACATTTTGGGGTTTGTATGTTAGGATCTAGAAAGTGTTACCGATGTGGTAAGTTTGGTTAAAAGGTTTAAGAATTCAAAGAAAAGGGTCTTGAATAGTGCAATAATGAGATAAAATATAGCCAACATACAAGAATATTATTTTGTTGCAATGAGTTGGGACATTTTGAAAATAAGTGTCCAAAGTTATTTACATAGGGAAGGAATTAGTATGATCAGAAAAATAATGTTTTGAGAAATCTTTTTCTGCTACGACAGTTGATGTTGAGACA
The DNA here is from genome assembly GCA_963277665.1 of Viscum album. Classification (NCBI taxonomy): domain Eukaryota; kingdom Viridiplantae; phylum Streptophyta; class Magnoliopsida; order Santalales; family Viscaceae; genus Viscum; species Viscum album. The sequence goes on from OY728152.1 coordinate 846,895,138, forward strand.
TCTAGTGAAGTGATGGAATCTCCAAGGAGCCTGATATTTTTTGAAGTATAACCATATGTTCAAGGTTTTAGACACAACTACTGAGGTTTTTGTGATGTGATAATAAGTTATTAAGGACTTTTCTGGGAGATTCTTTGTGGGGATATGTTTATGTATGGATTTTATTAATGTGAAAGTATGCCATTAATTTTGGAACTCAGATTAATGATATTTATATATTTTATGGTTTGTGTGATCTTTTGTAATTAATTTTATTGTTAGGGATGTACATCATATTCTGGGAATATTATTAGGGTGAAAATGTTCTTATAGAAAAGAAATACATCAAGTAATTATGTTTCCTTAAATTCTTAATCAATATCATAAATAAATTCTTCAACATTATGAAAATTATCTTAAAACAAAAACATTTTCCATTAACTTTTCTAATGGTGAAATCAAAGTCCGTTTAACCAATCACAAGATTGTGGTTTTCTGATTGTTAAATTTCTCCTGATCATGTTTTCTATCACTCTCCATCAAAAAAATATGGTTAGTTTTTATTTCATATCCATTTTTTCCTACAATGTATCCTAGTATGTGTTTTCTTGAATGACCTATGTACTTATATTTCTTCCTTTTAAAGTTATAGTATTATTGAATCTTTTTTCGATGTTGGATTTTTAATGAAGTTTCTGAGCCCAATTTTAAAATTGAGGGGATGCAATTTTTAAAATAGGGGAATGATGTAACATCCATGTATTTAAAGAATAAAACATTTTATTATCTATTATTATTTTTTAATTTAATATTAATTTTAGTTTAAAGGGGGAACTATGTACGATAGCGTATTCGGACACAACAATGGGTTTATCCGAAATCTTACGTTGTGAAAAACACTGAGTTATATCGAAAAACAATACAACAACAATAATATAATTTTTAATGGTAGTTAATGCCCAGCCATTGTGTTAGTTGGAATGAAAAAAATTAAATATATTAATATTTTACATATTTGTTAAATATTTTTATATTTATGCAATGAATTTTAGAAACATAAAATAAGAATTAATCCAACTTTAAGTATAAAATAATCTAATAATTTTAAAAGGTTGTTTTACCGACTTTTGATGCATTACCCTTTTTAAAAATAGTTTTTTTTACTTTTATATTTTCTATTTGATAAAATAAACTTATTCATTAAAATTGGGACATCAAAATTTAATTCATTTGATATTTTGTTTTTTTCTTGATAAAATCCATATTTTTATGAATAGTGAAACATATTACATTATAATTCAAATATGTATTTTCATATAATTTATATATATAGTTATATTGTAGTTTTAATTGCTTTTAAAGTGTAATTGGATTATGTTTTTATCATTTAATATAGTTATATTTATTAGATGTTATTTTACGTTCTAATTAGACATATACACATGTCAATCTGTTATAGTTTTTACTTCTAAAAAACCAATTTTCTATTTCTGACAACTGATATTAATTTTAAATTATTTTTTCCAATTATATATTTTTAATTTGGAAAATTTTATTACATATTTGGAATCATAAGGTCCAAATTATTTAGATTGGTACCTTTTATCTGTGGACATTATGAATAGTAACTTCAGTAATTATTTTTATTTACCATGGTTAAAGGGTCAATTAGGTAAATAAGGGTAAACAAATAATATAATAATAATATAAAACTATTCTAAAAGGTGTACCAATCCTATTAAATGATATATTTATGGCCATGATCATCCTTGGGTATATTGTAGGACACCATGGAGCCACATGGGTGTGATAATGACCTATTATAATATTTAATTTATAGAAAAGGGAAATATAACATAAACATGTATCTCCAAACAAAAACAATTTGAATTTGGTTTATATAAATTATATATTAGACTATATATAGTCATTAGAAAGTTAAAAATATTTTGTACATAATCTTTTTTTTTTATAATTTGTCGCCATTAAATAAATATAAATATATATGACACAATGATGATGCTGCAATTACCTTATTAAAGAAATATTCAAATAAATGATATTGTGGATTTTAAAATAAATTTAATTTGGAAATTTTGATTCCATAAATGATTTTTTTCGATTAAATTTACATGTGATTGATGAGTTAATTCCTTTTTTTATGGAATCAAGTTGATACAACTTTGACAAAAATCAATTTATAAATAGTGTCAAAATTGACATAAATGTGTTTTTAAAACCAATACTATTTTTTTAAATGATATAATAATTCTAAAAAAATAAGATTTGGAAAACTGAATTATATAATGTTAGAAATTTAATTAATTATCCATTTGTGGTTATCTTGTCATTTTATTGTAAATATAGTAACCATATATTATGAAAATACAAGAAGACATGGTAAGAGTTAATGTTTTTAACTAATGGTTAAAGCTAAAAGATAAAGTTAATTTTCTAACCTCAAATAGCCCAAAACCAATTGTTTGAGAAGATTTTAACACATAATATTCTTATCCCCTAAATTTTTCACTTTTTAAATATTATAATTCCAAAATCAATTTATAATAATACATTATTTCAAGACTTTCCTAAAGTTCTCCCCCCTCTTATTAAACGACAACACCTCTACCTACTTACATACTACTCTCAAGCAAATTTTATCATCAAAATTATTCTAAAATATGCTACCAAAATTCCTCCATTACTTTAGGTTAGAAAATTAACTAGTGGTAAGGGCTCTTTCTTGGCATCCATGAAACCCAGGTTCAAAACAGGGGGGAGGCGAATTTCATGGGGTACAATAGAAGCATTGTAGTAGTAACTGTTCTGTATTGTAACAGCCGAATCTATACACCCAATTTGGGCCATTGGGTCACCGGTTTGGGCCTATGGGTCTCAAGGGACTTAAGGTCATGAAATGCCTTCAGGAAATAGGGCCTTCGAGCCACGCAGACTGTGGAGTTGCCCAGTTCACAAAGAACATACCCCCGAAGAGGATCAGAGCAACAAGAGTAGCGGCCACCAGAAGTAGAGCTAACCTGATTGAAAGAATGAGAGGGTATGGTAGCAACCTTTGGGACCAGACACCGTTCAACTTTGTACATGCCAATGCTAGCCGATCAACAATAAAAAGTGGGGAGTTAGGTGATCAATGATGCAGGAGATGGGGAGTGGCAGTTCAAGTGGGTGGTGCCTACGGGTCATGTATTTGGCATGGTATGCCTCTGGGACTTCAGGTTATGTACTGCGGGTCATTCGGGCCTTGTGCCTTGGGCCTACGGGTCATGTACGGGTTCTCCTTCCACCCTTTAAAAGGGTATTGTCCATAATAAAATAAATTAAAATTTAAAAAAATGAGTTACACGATTTAGAGGTAGCGTCATCACTCAAGATCCTTTGCTTTATTTTCCTTCTCCACTACCTATGCTCCTATTATTATATGATTACATAAAAAATTATCCTAAATATATTATTATTTTTTATGATAAGGGTTATAACTACACTTACACATACCTCCATCTAATGGATATAAACATACTGTTTCTCTGTACAACAAACTACTGCCTCACGAAATGATGATTATTCAATTTTATCCTACCACATCTCATGGTGGGAATTATGATGGAAATTTATTTATATATATGATATATATTATATTTATATTATATATATTATTATATAATTATTATTTACAATATACCTTTATACTTTCCATAATTTCTAAATAAGATAATTACATTTGAGGAAGTGTGGACTACCACCCCCTCAATGTGATATGACTCATTCATTGTATACATGAAACATATAATGGATGGAAATTAATGAACTTATATAACATATATAACATAGATATCATACTTTAATTATATATTAACTTTTTATCATTTATTTTTCATTCATTTATCATGATAAAGAAAATAATGTAGCATTCATGTGTACGTACGACCTACTATCTCCATGAACAGTGCATTTAATTTCTTATCTTCAAATGTTATGGACTATTATAAAATGAATATATACTATATATATATGATATTTAAATAATGAATAATATTTTGGAGATAATATACTTATGGCCACATGGATAATTTTCATAAAAACAAGTTCATTTTTGACTCAAATACCAATCATCGACAAAACGTCCGATATGAACTCAAATAATTAACTAATTGTTATAGCATGGTAATAAGTTATATAAAATGAATAATAAACTTTAAAAATGTTCTTAGTAAATTATAAATTAACTTAACATTATTATTCATGGAATTAAAGAACAAACGAGATAAGTTGGACTCAATGTAAGGGACATCACCCCAATCTCCTTTTATTGAGGAATTTCTTGATAATAAGAACCTGTATACATTCATAAGGTGTATATAACGACACTATGCCATTTAATATCCATATTTTATCTATACTAATGTCTTTGATTAAATCATGTATATTAATATTTAAATGTTCAATTTGGTATGGGACACCTTGAACATTTAAAGATTTAATTATCAAATCTATTTCTTTATGATATTAATTTACATATTTGTTTATATGGGTGTAAAAAGAATATATAGGAAATTTTATGTCAATATGTAAAAAGTTTTCAAAAGGAATCTTTTTATATGAAGAGTTTTACTTTCTTTACGAAATGATAAAAAAATGATTTTTAATGTATACAGTGACAACGACTTCTCAGCCGTCGTGATCGTTTTTTGATATTTGGCTTCATCTATAAGCCTTAATTTGTTTTAAATGAAAATAAATACCTTATTCCTTTATTTGGGTTTATTGTTATTTAAAATGAGTTACTAAATAAAAATGGTATTTTTATACAAAAAATATTTTTCATATGGTATTAGAAGAAGCTTTCCAAAAAAGGGTTATATGATGATCATGTTTTATTCATGAATTGGTACATGGGTATTATATGAAATGGGTGAGACAGATATAACTTATAATAATGGTTAAGCCCCATTATATCACATGGGTGAGACCCATAGAGCTTATATGAAGGTTTAATCCCCATTATAGCTCACAGGTGAGCCTGATATAGCTTATACATAGGGTAATCCACATTATAGATATCCAATTTGGAAGTTGAACATATGGTTATTCCAATTAGAAGATGTTTGAAAGGGTTTTATGTATATGATACTCTAAGTCAAATAAAGGATTTTTAATTAATTAGTATTTATTTTAGTTTTATTCATTATGAAAATGGTATGAGTGTTATTCATATGAAAATGTTTTGTTTCATCCACACAATGAAAATTGAATGGGTTATCATGTTTTGACTAGACTAATGGGTTTTTCCTTATGTTTATGTCTCATACTAAGCTTTGTGTGATAATTACATGTTTTTAAACATTTTCACAGGATTTAAGAGAGAATAGAGTCAAGGACTGAATCAAGGAAAAGATATAATGATTAAACATGAAAGGAAACCATGTTTATTTTTAGAAGTTTTTATGAAACAAATACTATTGTAATTGACCACATAATATTTCTATTTTTTTGATATGTAATAGTTATGGCCTAATTATCTAAATCTATATTACTAAAAAGATCCTCAATGTTAATTATTGATTAACTCAAGATTATGTGACATTTAAGGCTGAGGCCTTATATATATAGTGGGTACACCCATATAACATCGAGTGAGACTGGTATATCTTATATGATGGGTGCACCTAGATAGTGATATAATTCATAAGAAAATATTCCTTTTACATTAAGAAAAGAAAGATGGATTTACAAATGGTTTTATGATATGGAATTAAATGGGCTATACTTATTTCTGATGTGGGTTTAAAATGAATTATGACGATGATGTTCCAATATACCAGAATGAGTTTCTTATGCATGTCATGGGATATAAATGTTTCGTTTTATCACGATTGATATCACATTAATCGTTATTATTGATTCAAATTAATCTCTCCTTTTTAAGGCCTTATTCCATGTTTTCAAGTTTTTGATCTAGATATTGACGGGTATGAGTTATATTATGTTATGCTCATGAACTTTTTGTTATGTCATCATATGTTTATTCTCATATTATTCCCAATAATAAAATTATATTAAAAATGATTTTATTTAACCCTACATAGAATTTGAAAACACCCTTATTATGTTTTCTTTTCCATAGGTTATAAAAAATTATATTAAATGAATTATTTATATAGGGGTTTCATACAGATGATTATAATGATAAATTAATGTGAAATAATAAAATATTGGTTATGTTGGAGAAATTATCAATTAATAACATGTGTATTGATTATGTAAGAGTTTTTCCAAATTATCTAAAATACTAAACCTAAAAGTTTCTTGGTTATGTAAGAGATATAATTTATCCTTCTAATGTTGTTTATTTTGGTTGGAAAAAATTTTATCACCTTCGTCAGTAACAATTTTTTAAATGATTTTCTTTTATTTTAGCAATGAATCTGGAAGTACAGGTTTAGGGATGTCATAAATTTATCAATTAACTATCAGTAAATAAAAACTCAATTTTTAGTAAAGTCATTTTATGATTTAAAAATATGTTTTATAGATTTTTTGAGTGAATATTATAATTAATTTGTACCACATATAAAAATTTTACATGAAAAAAAGGATATAATTTTTGAAATTATCATATCAAAATTATCTTACTATAAAATTTGGTAATTTTTATGAAAAGAATAATTTTTAGTGAATATTGAAAAATTGTATTTTCTTTTCAAGTTTTTATAAAGTACAATTTTTTAATTGGTTTTAAAATTTAATATTTCATTTATATTAATAATAATCCAATTAATTTCAATAAAATTAACATTAAGAATAATTTTGGTATAAAAAATTTTATACTTAAAATTTTAATTTTTTTGAAACTATTTTCATTACATGTTGATGGGTTTTTAAAAAAATCCACTTATATTAATTAAACTTGATAAAAAAGATAAACTATTTATAATTAGCAAGTCCATAATTTTAAATAGGTTAACTTTATTTTTGGGCTTAATGAATAGTAACCATGGTTTAATATATCACCATAGTGAATTGTAAATTGGTTTAACTAGGGTTAAAACTAATGTGAAAATAATTTAAAATCACCATAACACTTAATTTTAGTAGTTCATATGAGTGATTTTTTTAAAATTTTTAATATGTTCTCATATATGGAATTATGGTTCCATTATTTTTAATAAGGACCTTTATAATATTTTAAACAAATTATAATTCCAAAATACCATTTTAATGATTTTAATATCTATAATATGTTTTCACATGGATAAAAATCGTCATGAATAGTTCTAAGTGGTAATTTTTATGAAAAATAGTTGTTTTTATTTGGGTATTTTATTTTGATTTTTTAGTGATGAAATAATTTCCTTAAATTCTTATGCAACGTCGACATAATAATTGTTCAAAAAGTAGAAAAATCAAGTAAATGATTTTAAAAACATTAAATGTAATATTTTTAGGGTGAGTTATGGTGTCCCATGAATTATATATATATATATATATATATATATATTATCAATGGTCTTTAAAAAGTTTATATTCTAACTACACTACTATCTTGATATTGTTTGAAATATAATTATGTGAATAGTATTGAAAAATATTTTAATGGTATTTAATATAAAAAAATATTTTATTAAATGATTTAAAATTCATATAAATTTTATATTTTTCCATGTGAATGAGATATATTTTATAATATCATACATTATCCACTTATGGGTTATTTTACTTTAATGATAACTTTATTAATCCCTAATCTGTTAAAAACTTGTTGTCTTGGTAATAGTTAAAGAGGGTTAATGAGGGGTTAAAACAATGAAATAAGGGTTAAAAATAACCTAAATTTATATAAATTTTATAATATAAGATTATTTATACATTTATACATCCTATATATTAAATATATTAAGTCTTTCCACTTGAACATGAAAATTAATTTGTATTTATTTAATTATTTAATTTTTTTTTCATGGGTTCCAATCCTCTCACACACAAAAGACGCCATTTATCCTCTCTTACTCACACTTATTATGAAAATTAGTTTTATATAACCATGAAAAATATTATGAACTTAATTATATAAACATTATAGGATATTTTCTTTGTAAAATACCATACATAGGGTCCTTAAGGAGATATGCAATAGTGGTTTGTTATAGAGGAGGTAATAATCTTAACCAAGTGTTTTTATTTTACTCATTCATATAAATCCTAATATTAAATACTAATTAATAAAATATAAAAACATTAGTATATAAAATATACTGTGATTATATTATGTTAATATAATAACATTATTCAACACCTTTTCCATCAAATTAGAAATAAAACTACAGTTCGTACGTACGTGCGAAGTCCATCTCATGAAATGATGTCTTTCATTTCTCATCAACTCCCTTCATAAATAGTTATTATGATGAATATAATATATATATGATATTCAAGAAATAATTATTATTATCGAAATATAATATAACATCTATCTTTATACCATTCTAATGATTAAAAATAGAATCATCACACGTGCCTATGTACGAACTACAATATTCAAGTAGCGATATACGTTATTTTCTAAAAAACCATATCTCGTGGATGGTATTGGGGATTAATTTAATAAATTTATTTTGTTTTTATAAAATTATAATTAGTTTTTAAATATATTGTTTTCTTTATTTTCCATAAAAAAAGTAAAAACATCGCTCTTATGTATTTGTGGACTCCTTCCTCGTGATCCATCATATTTTTTTCATGACATATTTTCATGGATGGGTCTCAAATTGTAATTTATTTTTAAAAATGATAATTATTTCAAGATTATTATGTATTATATAATGTAACAATGACCCTGTTTACCATAATCAACCTACCAATGTCATTTTATAATTATGAACAAAATGTTCTCAAAACAACCGATGTGAACTTAACCGATTATGTAATTAAATATGTCATTGAAATAAATGAAATGAAAGGTTTAATTATAAGTTAATAAACATATAAAATATTATTAAATAAGAAAATTTTTATTATGATTTTATTATAATGGAATTAAAGGACATACATAGTATGTTTGGACTCGAGGTAAGGGGTTTCTTAACTCAATTTCTATTCCTTTGGTTGTAACACTTCTTCATTGACATTAGTACTTCATTGTTATGTGTGAATTTATATATAAATAATTTTACAAATTATTTAAAAATTATTTATATGGATTTAAATATTTCCAAATAATCACTTCATGTATTACTTATCCCATTAAATGTAATGACCTTTTTAAGGGGTCTCTTTGTCTCAATCTAATTTTCTTGGGAAATATTTCATGTCATGAACCATGATTTTTCTATATAGTGTAATTAATTACCCATATATAAATTTTGATATATAAATTCAAGAAATCTATGGAATATAAATATCTATATCACATTATTCTATCCAATGGATTTTGATTCTAATGTTTCCAAAATAGTATGGGTTTCTCATCTAAGTTCTGTTTCTGTGATACATATATCATATTCCCCAGTTCTTTATATTTAGTGTGGTGTATATACTACAACTTTGGTATTTTATATCAATATTATTTTTATAATCATGGTATTTAATGTTTTTTTAGTGTTATTTCTTTCATGGTTGTTATGATACAACTGTTACTAAAGTAATAAGTGTTTAGTGTTACAATCTAACTTTTTTACTGAGATTGTTTATGCATTAATTATTGGTAACGAAATTATATGATATATCTTGAAAATAAAATCTTATTTTCTTCTCCTATGGTTATTTCTATAAATTCAAAGTTTTCATTTTTATTTTCCTCTATTTAAGTACTCAAAAATATTAAAGATTTTTTTAAGGAAAATCAATTTTGTTTTTCTATTAATTTATAATATTATTCTACAATATATATGTTTTATTTTAAATGTTTTCATTTTTTTAATATTCTCTAATGATTTATTAAATTTACTTTTAAAATTTTGTTACTTTATAATTTTTTTACAAATAATTTTCTTGTCATTTTCTAAAAGAGAAACGTTTTACCAATGGAATGAACATAATATCTTGATTATCTCATGTCACAGTAATGTATTTATCTATGATAATGAATAATATTTTATTTGGATATATATTTAAAATATTCAATGATTACTTATAAAGAAATTATATTCTATGTGTTTTTTAAGTTTTTAAATTTTAAATTATTGATATCAAAATAAAAATGGTATTTTCTTTATGAAATGTTCATGTAATATTTAGAGGTATTTTCATTGATGAAAAAAACTATTAATTTTAATTAATTGTTATGAATTTCATGAAATACATTTCTTTTATATAGGTAAATTAATTTACAAAGGAATCAAATTTGTTGTTAAGATATTTATTATGAAAATCCAAGATTCCATGTGTTATTATTCATGTATGGTACATGGACTATTTAATGATAAATGGGGAGACCAATATAAATCATGTTGATGAGTGAGCCTAATATATAATTTACAACTGTTGACTTTGAAATAACCCTCTAATTCATTGGGAAATGATACTTTTCTTTAATGGAAGGAAAGAGGGAGTTAACTAGGGAGGTTTATCCTATAAATTTAACCAGGCTCTGGTTATTTCTAATACGAGTGAACATGAGTGATGAAGATAATATTCCAAGATTCCAAAAAAATCACAATAATTTATATTAGTTTTAATAGTTCCTTTGATCAATATTTACATCACCTCGATCAGGATTATTGATTATTATTACTCTTACCATTATTAAATCTTAATTCCATTCCATATTTTTAATGATCCAAGTATTTAGGGGAATAAATTCTCTTAGGTAATCCTCATGAAATTTTAATATGTTCACATAACATTATTCACATCTTACGGTCATTGAATATATTAAAATTTTAATTATTATGTATTCCCTTAATGTGTATTTAAGCTCCCCCGTCTTATATTTATTTTTTCTAGGTTATAAAGTAATATGTTAAGTATGATTTGTCTAGAAGGGTTAAATGTAGGTGATGATGATGTCTTAATTTGGAATAAAAAAAATGGTTATCGTAGAAATAATGATCATATAAATACATGGGCATTGTTATGTAATATTTTTTCATAATTATCGAAAATAATAAATCTATAAGGTCCTTGGTTATATAAGTGATCCAATTTTAATGTTGGATGTTATATGTTTTGGATGAGTAAAATGTAAGAGTTGGTGTCCTAGAACCAGCTTTTTATTCTTTAATTACATGAATATTTAATTCATTTAAATATTAAACATACTTTTACATATTTTTCATTATTTTTCATAACAATAGTGTAATAATGTCCTAGAGTATTTGTCACATTGACAAGGTTATAGCAGTTCCTTGAGATGATGAGAACCTTGAAGTGCTATGCCAATAATCTTAAATATAGTTCTTCGGTTGGATTAAATACTATGATGGGACACATATTATACAACCCATGAGGTGAAATTACTTAAAAGAAGACAATAATTCTTATCAAGAAGTTTTTACTTGTTAATATCTAAGATGGGAGATTATGAGAACAAACCTTCCAGTAGAAATTCTACATGTTTCGGTGTCATCAGATATTCCTATATGAGACCATGTGTAATGGTCTTTATAATTTAATATTATCATTAATAAGTGTTGTGAATCATGCCCTTTGATTTACTGATGAAAACTATCAGATAGATAGTTGGCGGGTGACACTGACAGTTGGTGGGAAGTATGGTACATTGGGTTCATCATGAATAACATGTTATTAATGTATAATTTGGGGAAGGATTTTACCCTTCCATTTATTGAAGTAGATATCTCTACCCTTTTATTTAAATTGAACCATCCCACAAAATTACATGTCCATGGTGTAATGAAGAGTTTATTTCAGGTAGTCAAAGAATGACATATCAATCATAATGGTTGATGACACTATCTTGAAACCATCCTGATGAGATATTGAGATAAGGGGACAATATTACACAATGATAATTCGTATGTGGATGTCATTGTTTTAACTTTTATTTCTTTCTCTTGGGTGCCTTGACCCGTTGATAGATAGTACTCTTGGACACTAGGCACGCCTGCCAAATACAAATGAGAAAGAATCCTAGAGGGTCACACACTATGTGATTTTGGTGATCTCGATTAAATTATATTTGAATTTAATTAATGTAATAAATATTATTCTGAATACCATGGAATAATTTTATTCAAGTTATAATGATTGCATAAATTAAATAAATATTTATTCACCAGATTGTGAATAAATATATATTTATTTATTTTACTGAATATTAAATAAATATTTATTTACTATATTTTAAATAAAATATTTATTTAAGAGAATAATTTTTTACTTGTGTATTTGGGTGTTCAAAAAATGGAAGTGGAGTTCGAGCGGACCAAGGATGGTCTGGTAGTAAAATAATTTTTTACATGATGGTAAATAATTATTTAATTAGTTGGAACAAAACATAATAATAATAACACATCTATAATTACACGGCGTGAGATTTCATTTATGATTACGTTTTACGCAAGTTGGAATGTCACAGATAATGATGCAATTATTTTTATCATGTAGCATGAGTTTTCTCAATGTTTATGAGTGTATTTAGTTACTATTATATAGTGAAATATTATAACTAAATCCCCGTGTCGATAAATAGACGTGTACATCTAGTGTGCCATGTATGGGACACCGGTGACACAATAGAAATTCCAAGTCAAGAATTTTCTCTCGACTCATTTCCTCTCTCCATCTCATGAATAAGAGACGTTCTTCAAGATTGAAGAACAAGAGATCAAGATTGATTGATGCAAGAAATTCTCTTTTCCATGCTAGCACCTGGAAAGTGAGAGCCATCAATCAGACACCATTGTAGAACATGTGGATCACTAATAGAGGGATTCTGGTTTGAATCATCACAAGAACAATGAGACAATCCAAAAGGGTCATCTCGGACGATCAACATCATCAATGATGAATGTAATGAAGAACTACATATTTTATTTCTTTATAAATTAAATTTAAATTAATTATAAACTAGATGTGCAAGATCCTCTCTAATGGTTTTAGGACTCTTCCTTCTTATCTAGATCTATGATTCTCTTCTATGGATATTGGCATTCATCATCATATTGATCCCAGAATAATAATTGATCATGGAAAAAATTAATATTGGGCGTCGCCCCAACTGCGCTTCCACTATGCCCGGAACATTAATGTTTTATAAGAAGGAGGTCATCAATGTTTATAATTATTTAAATAACTCATTAATGATTTATGGTTTAATAATTTAGTTTATCAATTCATGGTTAATCATTCTTGTATTCTAGATTTAGAGATCTTTTCTCCTTCTTTTCATTTCTCACACATTCCTACATAACGGAATGATTTTTTTGATTAAAATTAAAATGGAGTACTCATTAGGTTGTGTCGATGATTCTCCCCAGGTGAAAGGAATGCACATTCCATGTGTTCAGAATTAAATGTCATTTTCTCTGATATACATTTATGTAATGTAAACTACACTTCGTGTAGTCATGTTCAACACATCATGAGTAATTCCGAAATTACACAACTTGAGTGTAGTTATTGCACGCGGTGTAGTTAATTCTACACCATGTGTTGACTAGGACAGATAGGAACACACTTACTGGATTGCATGCTGTGTGGCCCACTACACATGACATATAGTACATTCATGTCAGGGGACAAACTGTGTACACCATACATGGATAAGATGACCGGTAAACATGCAACGCGGAGACCACTTGACGTGTAGCCCTCTTTACACACCATGTACTTGGAAATTTCTGAAGTATGCTTCATATGCTGAGACTCTAGGTGTGTACTTTGGGATAGATGGTGAAGGATGTACATGAAATGTAGTTGGAACTACACGCCATGTACTTTACCAGATTACACAAAGTTAAAACATTAATGTTTGTGTAATGTTCCGAACTACATATCATTTATAAATTGTACTACAGGTTGTTACTCTATTAATTAAAACATCTTGTAAGTCATTTTTCATAAGTGTAAAACAGTATGTGAGTATAATACATGTTAGGTATATTCGAATGGATATTCAACCGGATACCTCCAAGGTGAATTTCTGTACTAGGATGAGAATCTCAAGAAAATTAATTAAGGGATTAAGATAAAATGATTGATTAATTAAAGATAATAATTTATAGATTCGAGCAAACTTTATCTTAATAATAATGATTATGTAATTGAATACTATTTTTATTAAATGTGTAAATCATATCATGTATTTGGGTGATCATGAGATAATCCAAGACCTTTGTATGTGATTGGATTCTTTTTAATATGTTTGTTAAATTAATTATCGGCCTGCGAGAAATCTCTCCTCATTAATATGTAGGGCATGCATTCCCGTTGTTTATTTTATTTAAACCCTATTTTAATCATCACTTGTGAGAGAGTTTAAAAATAATATGCAATGGATAGATCTCCCAAGCTGGTCTAGGCAGTCCATGTTAGGATTTGAGGAGAAACCAATCCAAAGAGATATATAGTTGGATAAGTGGAAAGATATAAACATGAAGGTGTTTCTCCCCAAGTCCAGGGTTAGGTTTTTAACTTCTAGATAAACTAACCATTAGAAAAAAATCTAATGATCATGACTTTTACTTTTTTTTATTTCTATCAGTTTCATGGGTTTTCATTATAGATTTGTTATCGTGATAACATAATTAATAAACTAACAAGCATGCAATATGGAACTAAAATAAACTAAGATAGTGTGTAAATATTATAAAGACTTGGTTAGTCAATTAAGTAAGTTCTACTTAATATTAAAAATCATGTGATATAGATAATATGGCAATTTACACATAAGAGATAAAAATCCATCAACAAAATATTAAGTCAGACTAAGTATTTTGTTACTTTTTTAAAGGAAAGACTAAATAAAACTTTTTGTTTGACCATACCTTTTTGGGAAACATAAATTTATACAAAAATACCTTATGAAAGGTTTCAGGTGGACATAACAATATTACATTAAGAGGAGTATCCCTTTCTAGACTTGGTTTAATATTGCAGGCAAGTGTTGAGGAAATCCATGTCTGTATTTCAGGATTAGGGAGTCCACTCAATGGATCAAGGAGCTGTAAGATCGTAGTTGGAAAAGAACTACCAACCTAAATACCTTAAATTAGCTTAACCAACCCTTGTTGGTATTATGTGATGGGGAATATGGATCCTTGCCACTAGAATGTCATTCCAACTAGAAATTATGAGTTCAATGGTGTGGGCCATTGAAACATGATAAAATATTAGTACACTTAATAAGATTAAATTACTATTTCTCATAAAATTTAATCAAGAAAGTTCTAATCATCTTCCCTTCTAATTGTATTATAAAATGAAAATATCTTTAACCACACTATACCTATGATCAATTCTGGATAAAGACAAAATCCTCACCGATAGTAACTTCCTAGAATGTTTTAGACGTCTTCAGGTTATTCTACCCCATTAATAGAAGTCTCACATAATGCAGTTAGCATTACCCAATCCACCTACCAAAGAGGCAAGCGATGCAGAGTTCTTAGTATATGAGAAACATATGAATAATGAGGTCGACGTTCAATGTTTGATGCAATAATCAATTTATATGGAGCTCATTAATTCTCATGAAAACATGGATGCCTATATCATAATCAAGCACCTTCATGGTCTTTACCATGAGAGAGAATGAAAATAATGGTTTGAGATCTCTAATGTACTCTTTCAAAGTAATCTTGGATAGGGTGCCCCAGCTGGGCCTCACGTAATCAAGCTAATTGAATACATTGAGCGCCTAGAGATTATAGGGTTTAAACTACCCAGAGAACTTGGTAACGATCTCATTCTTGCATCAATCCATCATAGCTTCTCTATCTTTGTTTCTAATTTCAATATGAACAACATTGATAAGTCTCTATCTGACCTTATTATCCTCATTATTCAAGTGAACAAAGATATGATGCATGTAAAGCCTTATGTCCTAATGGTGAATAAGAGGAAAGGGTAGGAGAAGTGATTTTAAGACCAAAGATTCTTCACACCCTTCCATGAAAAGGAAGATCAAAGGGGAGGAAAAGGAACACTTTGTGGTTTGTTTCACATGTGGCATGAAGGGACACTAGAAGAAGAACTGCACCCAGACTAAGAAGAAAGGGGAAGATTAAAGTGTGTTTGTTATGAAATATAATATATCTGTTTCTATAAATTTGGTATTATATATAACTTTTGGTTCTCACATATGTATCCAAATATATGAAACAAGTAGATTCGGAAAGATTGGCCTAGGGGAAGTAGATCAACAAGCAGCCAATGGATCCAATCATGCTACTGTATTGATCAGGGACTAACACCTCACATGGATAACTAGGATGATCTTGGTGTTGAAGGGTGTTTATTATGTGCAATATATTACTAAAAAAATTATTTCTGTATCCATATTAGATACAAATAGATTTTTTTTTCAAATTTCGAAATGAATGTTTCTTCTTTTACAAAGATATAATTTGTTTTGATAGGGAATATTTATATAACGGTTTTTACGTGTTGGATTAGACAAACCAAGTAATGGAAATTGATAAAAAAGATACTTCACATGACTAGTACCACACCCAACTTTGGAATCCACAGATAGGTCATGTAAATGAGAAAAAAATTTACCAAGTTACATCAAGATGAATATTTAAATTATTTCGAACTAAAACCACTTGCCATACATAATTCTTGTTTACAAGGAAAAATGACAAAAACCCCATTTAGTGGTAATGGTGAAAGGGATAAAGAGATTCGTGAATTGGTTCATACCAATGTGTGTGGTCCATTTCCAGATGATGCATGAGGTGGGTACTCATACTTCATAACTTTTACTAATGATTTTAGTAGAAATGGATATATCTACTTAATGAAGTATAAGTCAGATTCTTTTGATAAGTTCAAAGAATACAAGAATTTAGTTAAGAACCATCTTGGTAAGAAGATTAAGAAACTCCACTTAGATCAAGGTGGAGAATTTATTAATCAAGACTTCATTGATTACTTACGGGAGTTTGGGATCCCACAACAAATCACTCCTCCTTACATGCCCTAGTGGAATGGTGTGAGAGGAAGGAGGACCCGAACATTGTTGGACATGGTGAGATCAACAATGAGTCATGAATGTCTTCTATTATCCTTTTGGGGATATACATTACAAAAAGAAACACAATTACTAAACCAAGTACCCAAAAAAAAGATAAATGGTATTCCTTACATGTTTTGGAGTGGAAATAAATCCATGTTACCAAATTTATATGTGTGGGGATGTGAAGTGTTTGTTAAGGAATCTTTAGGTAACAAACTTTCATATAGAGGAAAAAAGTATACCTTTATAGGATACCCAAAAGGAAACTAGGGGATATTACCTATACAAACCCTCAGAAAAATAGTTTATAATGGAAAGACATGCCATATTCTTTGAGAAGGATCACATATCCAAAAGAGATATGGGGAGATAGAAAGACTTAGATGAAGTAAAAGCTTAAGGTACAAAAGATTTGGTACATGAATAGATTCCACATATCCCTATAGAACAAAGAACTATTCTAGAGACACAAGAATTGAGTAGGAGTACAAGAGAGGATAGACAACTGAAAATGTTTGATTTTCAGGTTACCGAGGTTGGTGAATCATTATTTGTTGACAATAATGATGCTTTAACCTACAAAGATGCAGTAAGTGGTACAAATGTTTCTAATTGGAAAGAATCCATGAATTCTGAATTGGATTCCATGTACAAAAACCACATATGGATTTTTGTAGATCCTCCAATTAATGTAAATCCTATAGTTTGAAAATGAGTATTCAAGAAGAAACTGGACGTGGAAGGAGAATTCATTACCTATAAGGAATGACAGGTTGCAAAAGGGTTTAAGCAGCATCAAGTAATTGACTACGAAGAAACCTTTTCACTAGTTGAAATGATGAAATCCATCATAATTCTATTTTCCATTTCCACATACCATGACTATGAGATTTGTAAAATGGATGTCAAAACAGCCTTCCTTAAGGGGAACCTTTTGGAAGATGTCTATAGGACACAACCTGAAGGGTTTATGACTCCAAAGGACTCTAATAAGGTATGCAAGTTGCAAAATTACATTTATGAATTAAAGAAATAATCCATGTCATGGAACATTAGTTTTGATAAATCTATAATATAATTTGGTTTTATCGAGAATGAATTTGATCCTTGTGTCTAAATATGGTTTAGTGGGAGTGAATTCATTTTTATAAAAGTATATGTTGATGACATATTACTTATTGGAAATGGGATACCAGTTTTATAGTCTTTTAATGCATTTTTGAATCAATGCTTATCCATAAAGGACATGGGTGATACATCATATATTCTTGGGATCAAGATCCATCGTGATATAACGAAGAGATTTTTGGGCCTAAGTCAAAGTACATACATTGATAAGATACAAAAAAGATTCACAATGGAACAATACAAGAGAGGATTGTTTCCAATATCACATGGAATTAATCATTCCACAAAAATGTGTCCTCAGAGACATGAGTAAAGAAAGAAAATGGAAATGACTCCATACACATCAGTGATTGAGTCAGTCAGGTATGCCATGCTACGTACTAGGCTAGATATTGCCTATGCATTGAGTGTAGTAGGAAGATATCAAGCTAACCCTGGTGACTTCCATTGGATGGCAGTCAAGACTATCCTAAAGTATTTGAGGCGTACTAATGTTATGTTCCTTGTTTATGGAGGAGATAAGGAACTAGTCATCAGAGGATATGCTAATGCTCGTTTCCAGACTGATCAAGATGACATGAAATAGAAAACATGATACATATTTACTTTGAATGGAGGTTTAGTCAGTTGGAAGTGCTCAAAGTAGAGTGTGGCTGCAGATTCTACAACAGAGTCTGAGTATATCACAAATTATGAGATATCTAAATATGAAATTTGGAATCAAAGCTTCATCCAAGAAATAGATATGATACCTTGAAGTAAAGATCCCATCACAATATATTGTGATACTACTACAGCGATGGCTCTCACAAAAGAAACGAGGTCACATCAGTAGATTAATCACATAATTAGGAAGTAACATCACTTGGAGGATTTTTCTTAGAGAGGTTATGTTGCACTGAGTAGTATTTCCACATAAGAAAACTTGGTGTACCCATTGACTAAAGCCTTAACTCAGCAAAAACATGTTAATCATTGGAGGTCTAGAAGACTGAAAGTTGTATGTAGTTGGATCTAGTAAAAGTGGGAGTTTGTAGGAGTTGGTGTCGTAGAAGAAAATGTTTGTACTTTGATTTCATGAATATTTAATAAATTTAAATATTAAACATCTTATTACATATTTCTCATTATTCTATATGACTAAAGTGTAATAATTTCCTTGAGTATTTGTCTCATTGACAAGGTCATAACAGTTCTCTACTATGATGAGAACCATGAAGTGCTATGCCAATATTATTAAATATAGTTATTTGGATGGATTCCATACTATGATTGGGCAGATATTGTTCATACCATCAGGTGAGATTACTCATAAGAACATGATACTTCTTATCATGAAGTTCTCACTTGGTAATCTCCGAGATGGGAGATTATGAGAACAGACCCGTCGATAGAAATTCTGCATGTTTTGGTTTCAACATATATTAATTTCGGTGAGTGTGTGTAATGGCCCTTATACTTTATATTATAATTAATACATTTCAGGACTCACACACTTTGATTTACTAATTAAAACCACCACACAAATAGTTGGTAGGAATTAGGGTACATTGGGTTCATCACGAATGACATGTTATTAATGGATAAGTCGAGGAAAGATTTTTCCCTTCCATTTATGGAAGTTGATATCTCAGACCTTTGATTGAAATAGAACCTTTTCATGAAATTCTATGGCCATGAAGTAATGACGAGTTTATTTTAGGTAGTAAAAGAATGAAATATCAAGCATAAAGGTTGATGATAGTATCATGAAACCATCTTGATGAGATATTGAGATAAAGGAAATATATTACATAGTTATCATTCTTATGTGGATATAATTCTGGTGACTTTAAGTTCATTATCTTGGGTTCCTTGACCCATTAATAGACATTACTCTTGGACATTAGGCAGGCCCACCTAATACCAAAAAGAAAGAATCATAGAGGGTCACAGACTAAGTGTTTTTGGTGGTCTTGACTAAATTCAATTTGAATTTAATTTATGGAATAAATATTATGCTCAAGACTGTGGAATAATATTATTCAAGTTATAATGATTTCATAAATTAAATTAAAAATTTATTCACCAGATTTTGAATAAAAGTATATTTTTTTATTGTATTAAACATTTAATAGATATTTACTTACTAGTTTGTAAATAAAATATTTATTTAAGAGAATAAATTATTTATTTATTTATTCAGGTGTTCAACAAATGGAAGTGGAGTTCTAGAGGACCAAGGAAAATATGGTATTAAAATAATTATTTTTAAGATGGTAAATATTTATATAACTATTTGTCACAAAACAAAATAATAGAAACACGATTATAAATATACGAAACAAGATTTCATTTATGATTCTGTTTTATGCATGTTAGTATGACACAAATAATGATGCAATTATTTTTGTTAGTTAGCATGGGTTTTTTCTACAGGGTTATAAAGGTATTAAATCACAATTATGCAATTAATTATTATAATTAAATCTCCATGTCGATAAATAGGCATGTATGTCTATTGTGCCATGTATGGAAAATAGGTGACACAACATCAATTCAAAATCAGGAATTTTCTCTAGACTCCTCACCTCTCTCCCTCTCAAGAATGAGATATGTTCTTAAATATTGAAGAACAGGCAATCAAGATTGATTGACACAGGACATTCGATTCACCATGCTAGCACTCAAAAAGAAAGTGGCCACAATTAGAGACCATTGAAACATGTGTGGATCACTACTAGAGGTATTCTGGTTTGGATCCTCACAAGAACAATGAGACAATCTGAAAGGGTGATCCTGGATGTTCAAAATCATCAATAATGAAAGTAACGAATAACCAGGTATTTTATTTCTTTAGAAATATAAATTTAAATTAATTATAAACATGATTAGAAATATCCTCTCTAAAGGTTTCAAGACTCTTTCTTCTTTAACTAAATCTTTGATTCTATTCCATAGAGACTACAATTAATCATTGTATTGATCCTATAATAATCATTCATCATGGTAAAAATTAATGTTGCGCACCAGCCCAACCGTGCTTCTGCCGCAGCAAGAACTATAATTAAATTGGGCCACATTTATCGTCATCAAAGCAATAAATGTAGTGACTACGTTTTTAGCAATATATCCAAGAGTGAGCGTTTAGGGATTCTACAGTTGGTATCAAAGAATGATTTAGATAACTTTTGATATTAAGATGTTTTTATGTGAGGATAACTTAAGAGTTATGGATACTATTATGGGTTTATAAGATTAGTTTTGATAATTAGTTCAAATGTATATACCCACATTTTGATGGTTTATGTGATGATATTTTATGCTGATTACTGAAATTTTGGGAGATGAATTATTTGGTGTAGGTTTTTGTAAAACTTAGGTTTAATGTGAAGGAATATTTTAGAAGAATGTTAGTTCATTTTTTGTGATGTAAGATGAATGGAATGAGATAAACTATGAGGTAAAAAATTTCTCAAAATTTTAGGTTATTGAGGCTTATTGGGATATAAGGTCATTTATTTATTAAATAATCTTGGTTAAACATTTGGTGTTATTATCTTAATTTTTGTTATTAACATATTATTTCTCCTTTTTGAAGGTTTATTCATCATGTGAATTATTTTATCCAATGATAACCATTTTGTTTTTAGTAAATTCAAATGGATTATGTTTTTATCCTTGTATGGATCATATAATATATTAAAATTTTGTGCATTATGTGTTTAGTAAATAAAAAAGGATTCTGTTTTTATCTTTCTATGGATCCTATAATCTATTAATATTTGGTTCAATAGTTATAAGAATGATATATCATGTATACTCATATCTTTGAATTTTGGATGAGAAAGAGGTGGAAACTTGTTAAAACCTGAAAACCAAAGGATGAAATTATGTTTGTGGATTTGAAGAAAATCATTTATGTATATTTTCACATTATATATATTTTAATAGTAAAAGGATCCCTCAAATTTAGATAAATGATCTTGAAAATTATTATTTTTTAAATATAAATATTTCCCATGAATTGATGGTGTTTTTTCACACATCACTATTTTATGGTTTTAGGGTCATTAAATTTCTCATTATTATCCAATTTTTTGTGATCAATGTTGTATATCACTATTCATAATTATTTATATATTAACTTGTTTATTCATTTCCTTATTTCACTTCCTAGTAATGTTATCCTATTTGGAAACCTAGTTATGTGTTATTCTAGATGCCCTTTTTATTTCTCTTTCCCTTTTTTTCCAAACGAAGATCTACTAACCCTTTTTAAGATGTGAGTTTTGAATAAATGAATTTTAAAAAGTTAAAACACTGATTATTAAGGCCATGATAAAATTTATCGGATGGTATTTATTAAAGAATAGTTGAATGCAATTCCATTCTATTGAAAAAAGAACATTATGATCAATAGCATACACGAAATGCAATACAGAGCTTCAATAACAACAAAATATTATTATTTAAAAATCTTCGTTAACCTAGCCACTGAATTGGTGGATATGAATATGAGTAAAACAATTATGATATATATACATATACATATATAAAGTTCATAATAAATGAAAATTTACCACAATATTTTTAGGAAATATGCATTGGGTTTTCAATAAAGTAATTTTATGCTTCAAAAATAATTTATATTTATTTTTGTGAGTGAATGTTATAATTAATTTATACCAATTTTATATTTTTTTTTGATAAATTTCATTTAAATTTACAAATAATCTTATAAAAATTATCTTATTGTTAAATTTTTGGATTTATATAAAAATATTGGTTTTTTATTGAATAATGCAAAATACTGATTTTATAAAAAACTACCTTTTTATTTTAAATATTTGAAATGTACCATTTTGTTTTCAAGTGGTTTTAAAATTTATTTGTTAAATTTTATTAAATATAATCCAATTAATTTCATTTTAATCTATATTATTATTAATTTCTTATAAAAATATTTTTATACATAAAAATGAATTTTTTAGAAAACCCATTTTTTCATGTTTTATAAGTTTATTCTAATATTAAAATTTTCAATTAATAGAAATTTGATTTCTTAAAATAGATTGAATTTTCAGAATCATAATTTCCAAATTTGGTAACTAGGAAAACTTTTTTGGTTATAATGATTAGTAACCATGGTAAAATTTATCATAATAGTAAAGGATAAATTTTGTTGACTAGGATTAATACTATTGTGATAATTCTTTAAAATCATGTTAAATAATTATTTTTATATTTTGTATGAGTTTTGTTTAAATAATACTTTAATATATTCTAAAATATGTCATTTATATTCTATTTATCTTTGATAAAGACCCTTATATTATTTTATGTGTAGAATAACTCGAAAATGTCACCTTCTTGATTTTGATATCACTGATATGTTTAAAAAAGGATAAAAGAAAGTAATGAATGTTTCTATGAGGATATTTTTAATATTAATAAAGAAATTTATTATGAATATTTTTTCATAAATTTTTATTGATTAAATAATTATCCTAAATGCTTACACAACACCAACACAATACTTGTTCAAATAATAGAAAAATCAGGAAAATTGATTTAAAATCATTAAATGTAATATTTTTTGGGTTATTTATTGTGTTACAATATATTTTTAGAAAAATATAATGTGATAGTGATGTGTTTAAATTTTATATTCATACTAGATTTTAGTATTAAAATTATTTTAATGTATATTATTTTTATAGTCCTAAAAATGACATTAATGGTATTTTATGTTAGATAATATTTTTTAAGTTTATTTAAAATTCATAAGAATATTTTATTTGCATAATTGAATGTGATATGATCTATATTTTAAAAAATTTCCCACTTATTTATCACTTGTGATTTTATAGTAACTTTGTTGATCGATAATTTGTAAAAATATTATTATCAAGATGATTATTAAATAAGTTGAACAATGGTTAAAAGTAATATATAAGGGTTAAAACATCACAAAAACTTGTATAAATTTTATTTAATGAGAGTATTTTGACTTTTTTACATCATATATTCAAAATTTATCAAATTGGTTCAATTTTAACGGAAAAATTAATCTATATTAATTTAATACTTTATGTAATTCCAAGGGTTCCCCTCCCATCACTTATAAAAGGACACCACCGATCCTATATTATTCACACTTTTTGATCCACTTATCTAAAAAAACTACAAAAACATCTTCTTAAATTACATATATACATTCAATATGTTCTTCTCTTCTTAATAGTGTAACACACCATGATTTTAAAAGAATAAAATTATGTATGATAGCTTAAACGAAACACAACACCGAGCTTATAAAATAATGTAACTCCCCAAGATGTTATGATATATTTATTTTTAAATAAATTTAATCTCCTTGACATATTTTAGTATAAGGAACCTTGAGAGTTTTATTTTTGATATTTTATTGAACATGCAACACTGAGATTAAATGACCCATGATATATATAACTGGTATATCATAATCGTTAAATTGGAGGATATGAATAGAATTAAATAGTTCATAAAAAATATATATATATATTTCATACTAAATATAAATTATTTATATATTTTAGCAACTAATCAATAAATTTTTATTGAAATAATTTTATTCATTAAAAATTGGTTTTCTTGAGAAGCAATTTTTATTGCTTTTCATGAAAAAATTATTATTATTAATTTTAGAAACATTTTGAAAATTTATTTATTAAATCAAATTTAATTTTTATATATAATATAAATTTTTTTGGGGTAAATCAAGTATTTTTTCAGAAAATATTGATTTTCAGTGAATAGTTAAAAAATATAATTTTTTTTGTAAAAATATCATTTCTTTAAATAAATTAAGTAATTTAAAAGTAAAATTATTTTTTAAATATTAATTTACAAAAAGTAATATTTATTTATATTTAATCCAATATATTATATTCAAATCATGATTTTATTTTATTTTAATATAAGTTTGTTTTTAGGTTTAAATGGGGGATTTTTTCTTGAAAATTATTTTAAAGTACATAATGTTTCTACATTCTAATAAATTAAAATAATAATTAATGGGGAATGTTATAAAAATAATTTATAAACTATATATAATTAGATTTTATTTTATATTTATATAATTATTATTATTAGACACTGAGTTAATATAAAATTATCTTGTGATTGAAACAAATACACCTCTCAAATAACCCATGTTTCCGACGCTTTCGCCAGGGGACATGTGTCTGGCTTGATGGAGGTCGGCGGCACAATTCGTTGCCCCGCATTCCTGCTTTCCAAAGGAGGGCATCTTTTGTTCCTTGTTCAGGGACGTTTTCACCTTGATCAAAACGGGATGATAGGATGTCGGTTCTTCCTTTCGGGGATTCCTCCTTGGAACTCATCACCTTGTCCGGGTCTCCCTTATAGATTTAAGATGTTGTTCATGAAACTATTACTAGTTCCATATCTTCATGGACACCTGTTAATTACAATGTTTTTGTCAGGAAATTACAAAGGGTCTGGTCATTGAAGCAACCTTCGGTCAGGGGAGTTGTCACGTTGGACATCACTGGCGTGTCTGGACGCTATGACACTGGAACATCTGAGTTTCTTTTCCTTATTATAGGGCTTCTAGAGCGTGTAGAAGCCCGAGGCATCCCACTTCAAACATGGGTAATTTTATTCCATGGGCATGTATATGAGGGTTTCCTCATATTAACATGTTTAACATAGGGTATGCCGCATGTTGAACGACCAACAGAGACGGATCAAACTGATCAGAACACATATTAGAGTGGATCATATGGGTGCAACCTCTGGATGGAACACTGATGTTGGGGACAACGTGTGGTTATAATCCCGATTGTTGTTAAGGGGAATAGGGAATGAGGTGGAATGATCCCACCAGGATGTGGTGGCCTGGGTAAGAATCAGGATGGATGATGGAAGGTTTAATGAAGTGAAGGGATAATTAGATGGAGTCGTCTTGAGGAAGATGGTGATATTGGGATTGAATCTCTAAGAGGCTTCCTACGTATCCCTATGGTATGGAATCAAAGTCCTCGTAGTTCATCTGACGATGACTTACCGCTGACTGGTGATTTCAACGGATTACCGTTGGATGGGGTCAGAACGGTTTGCTGCTAGATGGGGATGTCAACGGCTTACTGTTGAATGGGGTTGATGACGACTTACCGCTGAATGGGGTCACAACGGCTTACTGCTGGATGGGGATGTCAATGGCTTACCACTGAATGGGGTCACAATGGATTACTGCTGGATAGGGGGGGATAATTTAGTGTCATGCGGTACAAATGTGGTCTGACAAGAAGGGGGGTTAGAACCCATGGATTGTGGGACTGAACCCCCAGTAAGGCTTCTTACATACCATGCCTTGAAAAGGATCAATGTCCATGTAGTTCGAAATGGAGTTGAGTGAACCGATGTTAAGGGGGTCGGAACAACCAGGTTTTGGTGGGCTTGAACCTTAGGGAGGGTTCCTATGTACATTTACTTGTCAAGGATCA
Source organism: Viscum album (assembly GCA_963277665.1). Classification (NCBI taxonomy): domain Eukaryota; kingdom Viridiplantae; phylum Streptophyta; class Magnoliopsida; order Santalales; family Viscaceae; genus Viscum; species Viscum album. The sequence goes on from OY728152.1 coordinate 846,921,895, forward strand.
AAGTCCACGTAGTTCTGAATGGGTTTGGTGAACCGACGTGAATGGGGTAGGAATGACCTGGTGTGGTTGGGCATATACCTTAGGGAGGCTTCCTACGTACCCTACCTTAGAAAGGATCAAAGACCTCGTAGGTCATGTGGTGTGTAGGGATTACAATCTTGAGCATCCCAGAAGGGATGTCTTGGTCGATGCTTACTCTAAGCCCACGTGATTCATGCTCAATGTGAGAAACAAGAGGCATCAAATACCTGACAATCACGTCACGAAAGGTGCGTCTGTGGAAAGTGGAATGGGGCTTACGCGTGGTAAGCAGCCCGAAGAGGAAATAAGGGCTTATGCATGGTTAGCAGCCAATGGTGATGGAGATTGCGAATTACACCAGGATGGTGGACCGGTTGATGAAAAATCACAACGGTAGAGGGATTTGTCACCAAGGAAGAGAGGAGGAGCAGTGGCACTTCCTCATGTAAGGAAAACTAGGGGATTACACCAGGGTGGTTCCCTTTCCTCACGAACGGATTCCGCTCCGTTAAAGAGGATCTCATTCAATGTGAGGAATGATCTCACTCCCGTGGAGAGAAATGGGCATAGAGCATGTCCAAGGTGGGGTTCCCTGTGTGAAAGGAGCAGGGCAAAGTTACAGTATAATGTCATGTTTTGAGGATAATGGAGCTTGGCAATTTAACTTCTTACAGCTTGGACGAGGTGGGTGCGCTCTGCACCCCCTAGGACTTACGTAAACGATACCCGCCTGACCTTGGGAGAAGTAAGGCATTGTCAATGGCTTAAAAATTGCGGGTGTTATGGAGCTAAACATTGGGGGGGTCCATTTTAGCATGGATTTGTGAAAAAGAAATAGCTGCTAGTGTGCCTATGTGAAGGAGCATGAGGCGAAGCAATGCAACGGGATGTATCATCCAAGATATTTTGAAATTGCTCTGTGAAAACCTGAGGGGCCACATGGGAAAAGAGCGCAAGACGTAGGTGTGTCGTGTATAAGAGTGGTTCGAATAAGGTTCCTTAAGGTGAAGGAAGCACATAGAGCGCACTTAAGAGAATGGGCCAGGGCAAGATAGGGAGTTTGCGCACAAGATGAAATGTTTTCATACAAGACGAAGAGGTTGCGTGCAAGAGGAATGGGTGGTGTCCAAGACGGAGGGGTTTGCGTTATATATGGATGGTTTGTGTGCAAGTTGGACCGGTGGCACACAAGCCCAAGGGGTTGCACGTGAGACGGATGGTTTGTATGCAACTTGGACTTGTTTCATGCAAGAATGTCTAACGTAGAGGGAACTTACGCACAAGATGGGACCCCCTACACACAAATAACTTCATGAAGAAGTGAAATTCACGAGGATCAAAGGGCCCATCCAAATGAACCCCCAGGGAACCTATCGCACAACAACCAATACCTAACGACCATGGGTTTTCCGTGCAGTTGTAGAAGAAGGGGTTTTCTCATAGCAAAGCATCGCATTGTCTTCAGCTACCATCCCTAAAAGGTGGGGATACTATTTGTTTTATAGTCGGATTCCTCGGAGTGGCCCGCAAGTGCCTGGTGCACAAACTCTGGTCGGTCATCATCCTGTGCCCACAGAGGGGGTCAGGCATGAAAACATCTGTTCGACGTCGCCTTCGGCACAGAAATGGGGTCGGGCATGCAAACGTCCGTTTGACGTCGCTTTGTGTGTGGAAATGAGGCCAGGCATAGAAATGGACTTTCGATGTTTCATTGTCGGTGGAAACAGGCCTGGGTGAGAAAACGTCCATTTTATGTCACCTTGTGCAGAGAAACGAGGTTGGGTGAACAGACGGCCGTTTGACGATGCCTTGTGCGTGAAAACAGGGCCGGGTGTGCAAACGACCATTAGACGTCGCCTTGTGTGCACAAATGGGATCAGGCACACAAACGGTCGTTCGACGTTGCGTTGTGTGTGGAAACAGGGTCGGGCTTGCAAATGGCCATTCGACCTCACCTTGTGCGTAGAAACAGGGCTAGGCACGCAAACGGCCATTTGACTTCACATTCTACACGGAAACGGGGCTGGGCGCAAAAACGGCCATTCGACGTCATATTCGGTGCGCAAACAGGGCCGAGCGCGCAAATGGACATTCGACGTCGTCTTCGGCATGGAATTGGTGTCGGGCGTGGAAAGTTGAGGATGATGGTGTTTTGGGTGTGGAAGGGATGGCCACCGCTCAACGGTTTGCATGCTGGAAGTCTTCTTGCACCCGCCTCCCCAATATTGTGTGCACCTGCCTCCAGGGCCCCATGATCTCCTCTTTTTCATCCCAGATTCATTAATTGCTCTTTTATCCTCCCGATGCGGGCATTCTCCAAATTTCGGAATCAAAAAATGCCCCCCCCCCCTCAGAATTAGAGCCGAAAGAGAGCCTGAAGGTTGGATTCTGAGGGTACGCCCAAAAATATAAAAGACATCTTCGGGGGTGTGCAATAATGTATTTTTCAAGCGAAAGAGTGTTGCGTGCGCGTGGAAAACATGTCAGAGATTTATAAATAGGCCAATCCCCCCCAGTCTCTATTTTTATGTTTTCTGCAAGATAGGATTTTTTTCTCTCTTGTGCGAAAATAGTACTCATCCGCGAGTAAGATTCCGCGACCGAATCCAGGATTTTCACTCCATCCAAATTTTTGTTCCACGGGGATCGACCTTCTTTCACCCCACTTCTAGTTTCGTGCGCCTAATCTTACATTTTTCACACTGATCCATTTGAAGTTCTAAAAATGGCCGCTCAACAGACCGACTTCAAGAGGAAATTTTCCGATGCAGCAAGAAGAACCCAACTGACCGTGAACCTTCAGATTCTTCATGCAGGGAGGGTCATCTCTGACAACCAAATGCTTTCCATCATGCTTAAACAAGCTCAAAAGGATTATTTCCTGAGCAGTAGCCTGCCGCTATGGATCTTCGGTCTTCTGGGAAGAGGTGTTGATGCCAGGATTCAAGATGGACACACCGTGGTCATGGGTCATGTTTGAGGATAGTCTTCCATAATTCCACATTACAAACAACGACCATCCTGATAGGGAAAAATAGAACACAACCCTCTCTTTCCTAAATCTAATGACCAAAACGGTTGCTGGAAGTGATCCAGTTCTCAAGGAATATCCTGAAATTTATGCAAGTACTTTCCGAAGCAGCATTACTGACGTGACGACAGGCTGGAAGGAGTGGTATTTTAGATTCAGGGGAAAATTTACCAATAAATTGGCATGGGCGTACTGGGTACGTTAGACATGCGAGGAATTTGGGTCGGAGTTGTGGTCCATTGGACTTTTCGATGCCGTTTGGACATCTCAATTCCAGTTCTACCAACAACAGGACTTGGTAGCAGAGCTATTCAGTCATTGGTCGTCTGATACCAACATGTTTCACCTCCATCATGGAGAAGTGGGAATCAGTCTATGGGATGATCGTTGTATCAGTGGGATCCCCTTGGAGGGGTATCTGTACGATGATTTCCTCCCAACGGAGAATGTCTGGGGGGATAGGACCCGCACCCCAATCTTATTATGGCACCTGCTGGAGCTGACTAAATAGGAACTCAGAATAAAATATATCCTAAAGGACATACCCTATTCAGGGTGGTTTAGTCTCTTCTTAACCCAGGACATGGCCGTGAAGATGCTAGGCTGAGGGAAGAAATGTTGGAACACATCTCAGAGGGGAAAATCAGGATTATATTGGAAGATTTTGGAGACGGGAGAGTATCTATCATGGGGCTTTGGCATCAATGATGGTCGAGACCCGAATGTGCGATATGTCAGGTTCCTCAACGCGTTCATGATCAGATGGTTATTACCTATGAGGGAGACGAGGATGGGAGTCCGCCCAGGTATGCAAGTGATGGTCGGGATTATGGCGACAAAGAACAAGGTTAACCTTGGGGTACCATTGTAGGCTAGGCTATACAGTATTCTAGGGCGCATTTTGAGGGTAAGTAAGCCCAGGAAGATTTGCGGGCAATTCTAGATCCTCCACGGTTGGATCGTAGCCCACTGTGGTGGGTATGAATTCCTGAATTCCATCTTCCCTTTGTAATGATATGCAGCCATTCCTCTTGAACATCACTAGGATTTTCGCATTAACGCTCAGGGATTACAGAGTCAAGATCATGATTGGTAGTCACACTCACTTCAACTTCCACCCGTTCTGAACCACAGTCTCCAAAATGGTAGATGATGGGAAGGGTCCATTAGAAGAGAGGGAGTACCTGTAGAGCATCCAGGACGGTGTGCTGGTGGCCCGAATTGATGGAAAAATGTTTTTTGAACCCCATGTACTAACTTGGTTTTCCAGGTAGTTCTTTTTCATGCAATATATGCCCAAGACTGTATATACAGAGTTTTGGGAATAGTTTCATCCCTGCATTCTCCGCCAGCTGTGGCTTATGTTCATGATGGAAGAATTGGGCAAAATCATCACTCTTCCACCCACCGATGATAGTGCCATACTATCAACATAGTATGCCAAACACTGGATGAGAATGTACCCTATGGTGATTATTTGGAAACACGTTCGGCAAATCAAGGAAACTAGTGCATAGCCCGAAGAGCAGGAAGGTAGAAGGGGTGCAATGGTGAAGTGAGGCCAATAACAAGTCGGGGAGATAGCACGGCGTGGGCAGTTTCTTCATCGCCAGGGGCAGCGCATAACAAGAACGTGCCTCTTCCCACCATGGAAGGGTGGTCTCGTGCACGACCTTGGGGTCCAACTAGGGAACTCAAAGGAAAGGAACTCAGTTACCTCCTGATGTCGTCTACTGATGCGATCTTCCCTTCCATGTGGTCTTCTTGGGGAACTCTATGACAGTCCATGTCTCCCGGAGAGTTGTGATGGAGGTTGATGTGCACCGAGCTCGATCTACCAGACATAGGTTGCATCTATATATTAGATAGCATAAACTTTTATTGCCGACATGCATACTAGACAGCCATGGACATGTAAGCATGCCAGTGGGGGTAGTATGAAGAACCACATCTCCTGGTGATATTAATGCATGGTTGGGAGCATGACCTAGAGAGGCTACCATCCTAGGATGAAAGCGTAGAGGAGGAGGAGGAGGAGGAAGAAGAAGAAGAAGAATAAGAAGGACTGGAAGAAGAGGACCAAGTTGAGGGTTTTGGTGACAAGGGGCCTTCAAAATCTCCCACTCACCAGTGAAGTTCTCGGGAGGGTGGAGAAATTATTGGCTCTAATGTAGAAATGGAAGATCATATTGAGGTATGGTTTAACCCTTATACCGGACTTCGTATTTTCAAAGTCTCGATCCGTCAACCAAAACCTGTCCTATTCATGAACACATGGGCGAGGGACCCTAGAAATCCTTCCCCACCGGGGGCGCGGGTACGCCTATGGAGACCGGGCAGCAACCTCGGGGTCCAGTCCATGGGACCGGGCATAGTGGGGCACCGATTTCAACTAGACTAGGCGATAATGAGCCAGAAGGAGAGCACCCTACCACCCCTATTGTCCATGTGGATCTGACATCGGTAATCGAGTTGACAAGCGCCGAAGGCTCTCCCGTGGCGGGGGCCCCCGCCATGACACATGCATTGGACATCGCTGCACTTGGCTCCTGTAAGTCCTTTCTCATTGGTTTTCTCTCTTCACTAGAGAATTTGGCTAATCATGATACTGAATCCTGATGCAGTGATCACATGGTTTGAGTCACAACAAATCATCGAGTCCGGGACATCTTCAGGAGCGGGATGGGCAGCGACCACGTCAGCCTTTATAGAAGAAACCAATCTAGGAAACCCTACCCTGTTACTCGGAGAGACTGAGATTTCAATGAGGGATGGTAATGACACCGGGGTTGAAATCCAGCCCGGAGAGAGTGAACTTGCTGACGAGGTGGAGGTTCCAAAATAATACCCCACTACTGAAATCCTCACTACTTTCCCCATATATCAGCCTACAGATCCTAAAGAGAGAGATGATTCGGATTCGGAGGTGGCCAATGAGTGTCGTATGACCTGGAGCAAATGGTGGAAGTGTATCAAGCTCTTTCTCTTTCAACCTCAGACGGAATGTCTAAAATGGATGGGATCGCTCCACACTTGGTTGCACTTTCTCTATGCTAGAGGGGTGGATGCTCAACGTCTTCATTCGACCGTCCGCGACTACATGGCCGAGAAGCTACGTGAGAGTAGTCGACGCTCTGACATTTCCCAGTGTTAGAAAGAGTCAATGAGTACACAACAATTTGTGATGGCGGAACAAGAGGTCTAACGCCTTGAAGAATAGGTGAAAGAAAAGGTGGTATTCATTACAAAATGTTCTAATCTTGTTGAGGATTTAGGTCCCAATTGGCGGACTCCCAAGAGTAGCTAGTGGAAGCGAGTCACCAAATGAATGCACTCTAAACTGAATAGGCACAAGCACATGTTAGGGTTAGTGAACTGCGCCATGTGGCTTCTAATGAAGAGAAGGTTCTCAGGGGGCAGGTGGCAATCCTGGAGGCCACAAGCCGAAAGGTAGTGGCACTAGAGCGATTTATCCAAGATGTTGATAACTAAGGGCCTTGTTTTGTTCGATATCATAAACACATTTCTTTTTACTGCCTCTCATTCTGAACTGCATGGATTTATTCACTTGTTAGTTTGGTTCAATGCATTTCAACCACAGTCATGAAATAAATAACAATACATTCCTAAGCTCACATGGGTCATTCCCGATGTGAGAAACAAGGTATGATCACACTATTAATTCATTTGAATGCAGGAATTCCAATCAAGCTTCTGGAACCCTAGTTTTGAACAACAAAATCGGATTTCTGGGAAGAAATGGGAGAATCCCGATTGGAGGATAAGGACCTCAGAACAATCAACATGCCACCCTTTATAATGTGATCTAGCGCATTGGGGAGTGGAAAGTGTGAATCACGATACCCCATATTCGTAACACTGTACGAGTGGTGTGACAATAAAGGTTGACTTTTGACTGTGTTCGAGACACAGTATCCTTATTGCGTTAGCCTGGAATGGGAATAAAAAATGAGGGATGGTTGCTGACCATATTCGAAACATGGGTCCTAACTCAAAATTTAATGCGTTATCCTTCTATAATGTTAGCCCAATACAGTGGGCGAGCCATAGGCTGAGCATCCAAGCTGTTAAGGGGTTCTTTCAGACACAAAAGAGTTCAAGAGTCTAAATAAAGGGAACACAAGGCGTGGAGTATGGATTGATGGGTTGTTTGAATGGGACTCTTTAAATTACTCCACCGTGGTGAAGACAAATTAGGGGGGTTTATCGGCGTGATCAGGGATCATACCTACTCCCGAACATGACCTCTCTTGTGAGGAATCTATTGCGTCCCAACATTTTCATGGGGCATTCCAAACGTGTTCATGATAATGCTATAATTTTGATGGTTCCCCAAAACAACATAGTTCAAGGGACCGAAAAACGAGGGGGAACGAGACTTATGATTCCTGGGGCTGGACCTAGAGATAGGATGTTCGGGGGTTCCTACCTATCCCATGAGAATGGGATTAAAGTCATACGTAGTTCTTGAAGATGTCGTGCAGTTTAACATCTTATAGAAAGAATGAAGAGTGATCTTAGTTTATGGTCATAGATCTCAGACCATATGGTAGGGAATGCGGGAGACATATGGTGAGGTAATTATGTAACCCGGTGTAAATGTGGATTTGGAGTCCATATCACCATGTATTCCTTGGGGAGGTTTTAGATCGAGTGACCGAAAACAAAGTTTAGGCTGGAATTGAGGAAAAATGCTCGTGCATTGCTACGTATCTCATGAAAATAAGAATCAATCCAAACATATTTCTAAGGGGTGGTACGGAAGGTACCCGTGCCGGGGATAAAAGGGGTGTGCGTGTCTGACCCTTGCACCAAAAGAAGCAGAATTTGATAGGTCTTGTTTGTCCTTTATGGTGTATAGATGTGTTTTTTATGAAGAGATGGGCCTAGAATAGAGAATTGAGGCATCACAACAAAAATCAAGCCAAATTAAGGCATTGAAAAATTTTATGGTGCTTGACCGATACCAAACATGACGTCCCTTTAGTGAGGACACCATGATGCAGTGCCAATTTTTTTGTCATGAGGCCAGAACGATACTGTCACAGTTTAGGGTCACGTGATGGGACCAACCATTCATTTTAACGTCAGGTGACATATATGTAGTAGAGACAATGATAAAGGGGGAATTTTCATAGTGCGACAAAGTATACCAAATGTGAATGAGGAGGAGGTCCAGATCACACCGCACACGATTCTGGGAATGAAACCTCAGGAAGAGGGGCCGAAAAAGGATGGAGGATATGGGGCAGGAGAGTCTAGCTCTCAGTTGAGCTGGACCCGAAGAAGAGATTTTAGGGTGTTCCTACATATCCCATATGGATGGGAATCAATCCATACGTTGTTCTTGGAGGTTCCTTCTAACGTCATGCCAGGCAACATACAGTTTAATGTCCTATGGGATAGGAAGTATGGGGGATAACACTGAGAAAGGGGCATACATGGTGCTGCTAATGCATACCCGACGTGAATGAGGATATAATCCCATACCACGCCACATAGTCCCATAAGAGTTAAATCCACGAAGGAAAAAAAAGAGATAAATTAGTGGAACTCGAGCTCGACCCACAGACTAGATGTCTTGGCGTTCCTACATATCTCATGGGAATAAGAATCAATATGTACGTAGTTCTAAAAGAGATCTTATCTCATTGTCTTAGAGCTCAGACCATAGTGGAGAGAAGTCCTTTCATGTAAATGCGGGACCCAACCTAATCTCTAAGCCTACGTGAGTCAAACTCAGAGTAGGAAACAAGGGCGGAAGGGGTTTTTGGAATACTTGGAATGCACGCCAAAGGGAAGTCGGTGTGGAGCCCCAAATGATGCCTTTACCATGGATTTTTTCATCCTAACTTGAAAATGTGCATTGAGGGATAGTGCTAGGAGTGTCAAATTTCCATTTAGACATGATGGGGAGGAAAATAATTTGAACCATATAACCAGCATTCAAGGCTTAAAGGGGCTGGCGTGACGGTGGAGGATAACTGTTGACCGTGTTCGAAACACAGTATCCATATCGCGTTAGCCTAAAATGGGGACTAACAAATGAGTGTTGATCGCTGACCATATTCGTAACGCGGGACTTGTATCGATTTTTCATTAGAAAACTTTGATGATGTTAGCCCATAATGGTAGGAGGTCCCTTATACCTATCATACTTTCCATTTGGGGGGCCCTTCAGGTTTGAAAGATTGTAGAATCCCAAATGCAGGGGAACACAATGCCTGAAAAATGGGTGAAATCATGTCCACATAGAATTTGACACTTTGGGTGCTAAACCAGAGTACTCTTGGGCCCATTGGTGAACCACCATAGAGGGTTGAGGTGCTCAATTTGAGAGCATCCAATTTGAAAAGATGAGTATAGAACAAAGAGGCATAGAACTCTCAGGAGAAAGAGGTATATGGTGTGGTTGTTACAAACATGATGTGAATGAGGACATAATCTTATACCACACAATATATCCCTCTCATTGAAGAATATTGGCCAAGGGGCCTAGATAGCAAGAAGATCTCTAAGAGATGGGGCTGGTCAAATAGACGAAATGTCCAGGCATTCCTACATATCCCATGAGGGTGGGAATCAAGCCACACATAGTTCTAGATGGATGGGTGACACTAATAAGGTCATGATAACCCAACATGGGGAATTTATGGCACGGTGAGTGAGCCGACATGAATGACGAAACAATCCCGCACCACACCGTACAACCATAGGTGAGAACTTGGGCCTGGGTCCCAAAAAGGCCAAGCTGCCTGAGGCTGAGCTAGGGAAAAAATGCCACGACTAGCTTGAAGCTTAACATCTTGTAGTGAGGAAGAAGATAGGGGTAAGGTACCTCATCTAGGGATGTGTATTACATGGAGATTAGCTCAAGGTTAATGAGGACATAATCCTACATCACACCATACAACCCTAAGTGAGAACATGGTACTGGGGCCCAAAAAGGCCAAGGGGTTGCAGGCTGAGCCAGGGAAAGAATGTCACAGCCAGCTTGTAGTTTAGCATCTTGCAGTGAGGACGAAGATAGAGGTAAGGTATCTCATCTGGGTATGCGTAGGTCACAAAGAGTAGCCCGACGTGAATGAGGACATAATCTCGTATCACACCATAAGACCCTAATTCATAACTTGGTCCAGGGGCTTGAGAAATCCAAGGGGCCTGAGGCTGAGCCAGGGACAGAATGTCAGGGCCAGCTTGCATTTTGACGTCTTGTAGTGTTGACGAAGTTAGGGGTAAGGTATCTCATCTGAGGATGTGTATAGCACAGTGAGTAGCCTGATGTGAATGAGGAAATAATCCTACATCACACCGTACAAACCTAAGGGAGAACATGGGCCTAGGGCCCAAAATGGCCAAATGGCATGAGGCTGAGCCATGGATAGAATGTAATGGCCAGCTTGCAGTTTAACATCTTGTTGTGAGGATGGAGGTGATCTTAGTTTAGGGCCATAGAGCTTGAACGTTATATGCCTAGTTTGATGTCATATTCATGGGACAGAGAGGGAATATCATCATGCTTATGGGAGACCACAAATCTACAATGATGACAGAGGACAACTTTTGACTAGGTTTGCAACATAGTATCTACCCTTGTGTGTCCAGAAGGGGGGCGAACAATTTTTCTTTGACCATTGAACATATTCACAACACAAGACTTGTATCAACATGTCATTCGCCATCCTCTAGGACATTATCCCATAATGGTTGGAGAGCCCATGGGCTGAGTATCTACCTCATTAGGGGGCCCATTTTGATATAGACGATGATGGAGTCCCAAACATGGAGCATGAGTGTAGCATAAGTGTGTCTGTGCATTTCAATTTCAAACATGACGAAAAAAGAGGGGGAAGTCCCTGGGGAGTGGAACGCATGGCGGGAATATGTTGAGCTCGACGTTAATTGAAGAAAAAGCCTACACCACACCATTTGTCTTGACCCGAGAGAAGATTCTAGAGTTTTGGGTCGGGCCGATAGACAAAAAGTATGGGCGTTCCTACATATCCCATGAGGATGGGAATCAATCCATACATAGTTCTTGAAGGCCATGCAGTTTAAAATCGTGCGGTGAGAATGTGGGAGGATAAAATAATGGGGAGGTTCACATGGTGCGACCGTCGTAATCCTGACATGAGTGGGGCTAAAAAAGCCTACACAATAACATGCAAGGACCCTCCGAGAGAACTATACCCAGGGGGGATAGTCGAAGATAAGAGTCAGGTGGATAGACCCAGGACTGAGCATATGATCATTCTTACATATCCCATATGGATGGTAATAAAGCCTTACATATATCAAGAAGATCCATAGAGTTTAAAATCTTGTAGGATGATGAACAGTTTAACGTCGTGCGGGAAAAAGTAGTTTAGGGTCATGCAGGACCAGCTGGCTCAGACATGTACTGCTTGAGAAATTTGGCATTGGATGGAGGAGTTATACGCTCAATATCCATGGTTACCTGTGAGTATTCCCCATTGGGGAAAACCTTGCGAATTATGTATGGTCCTTCCCATTTGGGATCCAACATGGGTGGTTTTCCGCCAGGTATCATTGGTGTCCGGAGGGCCAATACCAAGTCACCTTGCAAGAAAGAGCAGGGAAGAAATTTGTTGTTGGAAGCTCTAGCCATCTTGTTCTAGTGTCTTTCCAGGTTGTGTAGGGAACAAATCTTATTTTCATCAAGCACATCTAGCTCATCCAGGTGGATTTCAGCTACCTTATCTGGTGCCTCTTGGTCATAGACCGATGTGCGTAATGAAGGAAACTGAAACTCAGTGGTAAGGACCTCTTCTGTTCCATATACCAGGGAATATGGGGTCACCTGTTTGGAATTACGAGTCATCGTCAGATAAGCCCAGAGGGCCATGAGGAGCTTTTCTGGCCAACTCTTAATGTTCTGACAAACCATTTTCTAAAAAATGTTTGAGAGGGTTTTGTTGAATGCCTCGATCAGCCCATTTTTCTGCATGTGGTAGCTAGAGGTATGGTTAGAACGGATGTTGTACATGGCCTACAACTTATTCAACACATCTTTTCGGATGTTCGTGTTGTTATTTGTGAGGATGGCATGAATAAATACAAATCTAGAGATGATGTTGGAACTCAAAAAGTCAACGATGGAACGGGCCTTGACCTCCTTGAGTGGAACTGCCTCTTCCCTGTTGGAGAAAAAATTCATAGCTTTCAGGATGAACCTACACTAGTGAGCTATCAATGGTGGATATGGTCCCACGAGATCGATTCCCCGCACTGAAAATGGAAAAGGGTACTTAGTGGAGTGGAGAGGATCTGGCGGTCTATGCATAAAGTTATCATGAATATCGAACGCATGGCATCTCTTGGAGAACTCGATGCAATCATGGATCATGGAGGGCCAAAATTACCCCAGTCTCTGGATCTGGTGAGATATCTTCGGCCCAGTCTGGTGGGTGCCTCATGAACCATCATGAACCTCAAGCATGACTTGAGATATCTCGAATCCTTGGATGCAATGGAGGAGAATACCATCAAATATGTGCTTGTAGAGGATCTGATCACGACTGGGACCATCCTGAAGGGTAAACTATAACACGCGACATAGGATCCGCTCACTCTCGGCCCGATCATCTAGGAGGTAAACATTTTGGAGATACTCGATAAAGGGGGCTCTCCAGTTGGGAGTCACTTCAACCACTACATCTTGGGGTCTTGATGTGGAGGCTCCAGCAGTAAGATAGATCACCTGTAGGCCATCATTGTCACATGGGGAGACAAGGTCAATGAATCTCCGATGTGTCACATGGATAATCGATTCATCCATCTTAGGCTCTGTAAGTGATGCAGGCAGGCCGTCCCGGGCATCAGCCCGACCGTTCTATGATCAAGGTACATGAGTAACTTCCGGCTGGGATGGGAACTGACCCATTAGATGGAGTGTGCACTCCAAAAATAGTATGAGCTCCATCTTTTGGACGACATAGTCACCGTTGATCATCTTGATGACTATTTCATAATCCGATGTGTCACATGGATAATTGGTTTATCCTTCTTAGGCTCTGTAAGTGATGCAGGCAGGCCGTCCCGGGCATCAGCTCGACCGTTCTAAGATCGAGGTACATGAGTAACTTCCGGCTGGGAAGGGAAATGGCCCATTAGATGGAGTGTGCCCTCCAAAAATGGTACGATCTCCATATTTTTGAAGACATAGTCACCATTAATCAGCTTGATGTCTAGTTCATAATCCCCTCTCATTTGAAAATGGGGCACATCAATCTTGAGGGCCAGCTCGAGGCCAGTGATGAGAGCCCGATAATCTTCTTCATTGTTGGTGAAGCCTTTTGACAACATTAATGAGTACAACAGAATGTATTGTGTCGGGGTAATAAAGACGATACCCAAGCCTACCCAATTGAGCCTGGGATCATTAAGCCTCCTACTAGTGGGGCTCCGAGATGCACCATCAAAGTGCATCTTCCAGCAAGTAATTTCATGGTCTACAGAGAGGATCACCTCGTCAGGGAAACCGAGATCCAAGGACTAGTCATCTGGAGCCAGATTGGTAGAAAGGAAGTATGCCAATGCTTTCCCATTAATAGGTTTCTGAGGGACAAACCTGATATCGAACTGCTGAGGAATTTCTGCCCACTGATCTAGATGTCCTATCAACATGGGGTGGTTCAGAATATACTTCAGTGGGTCTACCCGAGACACCAGCTGTACCTCGTGGTGCTGCAAGTAATGTCAAAATTTCTGTACTACGAATTCCAGTTCAAGTAAGATCTTTTCTACGGAGGATTATCTATTCTCCCTATCGAGGAGAATGTGGAAAAGGTAGTAAAGGATGTTCCTCATCCCTTCATTGTTCTTCTGGGCACGAATGGCGCCAAGAGATCATTCCAGGGCAGTCACATAAAGGACCAGTGGTTTTCTGGAGATGGGTGGAATCAATACCAGAGGCTGGAGTAGATATGGATTGATTTCTTCAAACAAGTTCTGGAACTCTTCATCCCATTCATAAGCGGTGCCTTTCTTCATTAGATGAGAAAACGTCTTACCCTTGCCAGCCAAGTTCGGGATGAATTGGCATATATAGTGTAAGTGGCCTTGGAAACCTCAAAGTTACCTAATATTTCTCGGAGGAGGCATCTGGATGATGGTATTGATCTTATCTAGGTTGGTCTCGATACCCCTATATCTAGAAATAAAGCCAAGAAATTTTCAAGAGGTTACCCTAAAGGCACATTTTAATGGGTTCATCTTCAAGTGGTGAGAATGGAGGAATCCAAAAACTTTTCAAGGTCTTTGATATGGTCCTGGAGCAAATGAAATTTAACCACCAGATCATCCATGAATCATTCCACCAATGTTCCGAGGATCGACTTGAATATGCGATGCATAGCCCGCTGATAGTTGGCACATGCATTCTTTAGGATGGAGGGAATGACATGGTAATAGAAAGTACAATGTGACTCCCTCAAATCTATGGAATCCTCGTCCTTAGGGGCCATTCAGATATAGTTTTATACATAGTAACCATCCATGAAGGAGAGGTCTTGGAACCCAGCGGTAGCATCGATCAAAAATTTCATCACAGGAAGGGGAAAATCATCCTTCAGATAGTGACAGTTAAGATCCTAGAAGTAGATATAGAGTCTGATATTCCCATTCTTTTTCCTAACTAGAACAATGTTGGCAATCCAATTGGGGTTCTGGACCTCCTTAATGAAATTGGCTATGATGATCTTATCAACTTCTGCCTCTACCACGACACTGTGAGAAGGGTTCATCTTCTTGGGAGGCAGTTTGAACCCGTGATGATTGTTTGGGAGACCGAGTTGGTGTACTACCTGAGGATCTAGTCCAAGCATCTCATTGTAGATCCATGAAAATACATCACGATGTTTTTTCAAGAAGTATACATACCGCTGCTGCTCCTCAAGGGACATGGGGGCACTGATCAATGTGAGTCTTAGGTATTCCTCACTACCGAGGTTCACCTGTACCAGTTCATCGACTATGGAAAAGACTACCTCTTCAGTGGCTAGAGGAGAATCCTTAAAATCATCTTCTTCACTTTCAGAGGTTGTATCCCTAGTGGGAGGATCTTCCTCTGGGTTGAAAGCCCCCTATGAGAAGTTGGTACTAGCCTGAGTGGCAGTGGACAACACATCGGGAGATTTATGTTCTACCAAAACCATAATAATGAAGGATGTCAATCTGATCCCATCTGGTCTTCGACCCAAGGGTCAACATTTGATGATATCAAAAAAATAATGGTGTGTCTGCTTGAGCCGATTAATTCGCGCCTGACGAAACATGCATGTATGACATATTTCCATTTCCATGGGGTTGAAATCTCGATAACTTATTGGAGTAGGGGGTTCAGGGATAACCAAAGAGTGATTCATATAATAATAGGATGTGATCTCCCGACGTTGCTTGGACCCGAGAATATGCTTCCCCCTTGTACCAGATACAACAAAACATTGCCTCATATCGGGGGTTGTGACCTCCAATCAATGGATCGGGATGACATAGGCGTCATCCAGACCTACCCAGGGGTAAGTTGCAACCACCACAGGTTCAACCTCACTGGCCTAAATCTGATTGTCCACGATATTGTAATAGTCTTCATATAGGTAGTGGGATTTTCAAGAGTCAAAAGGAGACGCGTCACCATTCAACACCCCCACTCGACAATTGAGGGAGTACATGAGGTAGTGGTGATACAATGAGGGAACCGCCGCGTGCAGGTGTAGCCATGGTCTGCCCATCAATGCATTAACTCGGTGCTGGAAACTAGGCCACTGAAATGGGTATTCAAATGGATATTTCCAACCAGGGTCTAGTCTGTACTATCGTATCCTGAGATTTTTAGGTCGGATGGAGTCAATTCATCTTTGGATAACCTCAGATTCCATAGTTTCAGTTTCAGGATAAGGTTAATCCTGGAGACGGTGTCAACAGGACAGTGGCGAACCTCAATGCCATTAAATTGTCTAGTGATGTACAGTGGGATAATGTGACCTTATGTCAGAGAACCTTCATTTTTTCCAGATAATGAGATAATGTGTTGAAATTCATCATTCTCAACCGATTCAATAGGAAAGTCTTCTGCGACTACTACTTCCATCTCAAACTGGAGGGGTCTTCTTAAAGTCTCAGCGAGGGCCTCACACATATTTGACAACAGGTTATGGTCCTTGAGGATGGAAAGACATGATGGGATGATGGAAATGTGCTTATAAACATCGTACTCCCACTACATGCATGAAATTATGCGTGCAGGATGCCGCTCTGTGACATGAGGCATGGTGGGCCCTTCTGGATTGACCGACGGCTGACTGGTGCCAGGCATATCCCACTGATCACTGGTAGAAGCCTGTAGAGTGGCTAAAGAATTTGGAAAAAATTTCTATGAACATCCTGTAGCAGGTTGTGGCTTGTCGCGGCATGGTTGAGGTGGCTCTTCTTGATCCAGTAGTAGAAACGACAGTGGAGGCAGGCCTGTTGTCACCAGATGAGGAGGCTGTGCGTGCTGAGCTATATACTGGGCCGACTGTCTAGTCTAATTGGCATGAACATACTGGCTAGAAGTTCCATCTGATGTGCCTCGATGAATCATATGATCATGGCTATGCCGACATTGGCATCATCTGGTGAGGTTGGGGAGATCTGCCTGGTGCTCCCCATCGTCGAGTGTCATGTAGGGGTTTACCAGCTCCACGGGGTTAACTAAACCGTACCCTTGACTGTCACTCAAAGAGACATCCACTACTGGGAAGATTCTATGAGTAATTTCCATTTCTAGGGTCATGAAGTCTCTGAGAGTATGAGATGATGATAGAATTGGTGGGGCACATTTCTTTCCCTTACACTGTCGATGCTTTCTCTTCATGGAAGGTGATGGATGAGACGACGATGCAGAAGTAGTAGCTATGGCTTCTGAAGGATCTGGACAATTTAGGCATTCATGAATTACACTATGGGATTGGGAGAATATTTTTTGTGTCGTCTAGTCATCATACTTCTGGATCCCGCCGTTAGAAACCTGCTTTCACTCACCTTTGTCATCACTATTGATATCTAGCCATACAAAGACACATGGAACTTGTGCCGGGGTCGGGCCCAACCTAACTATATTGTTATTGACCTGGTCTTGAAGTCAATTTTTGAACACATAGCACTGCTTGAGAGTGTTCCCCAGGATCCAGTGATAGGGTAGTATTTGGGGTGATCAGTGAGGTTCGCCTCTACTGTCCTTCTGCACTCAGGAAAATGCACAATCCTCTATTCCAAGGCACTTCAGAAATAGTCGAGAACACGATTCTCATTGAATGATTAAGTCTGGTTTATTCTGTCCGGAATGGTGTCCTTGGAGCCTGATTCTGATGAGGGGATGGAGGACCCTATTAAGGAGGTGGGGCCTGATTGTCCCACCTTAACGGTGGCGGCACATTACGCGGGGGAACTAACAATTTTTAGGTGGCCGCTACTGGGCTAGAGGATGCGCCTGTGGTGGCGGTCCATTATGAGGTTGTGGAGGTGGCTCCACTGGTAATAATTCCAGCTATCTGGGGGCCATTATTTGGGCCACCGCGGTGGTATTAGTTCTGATAACCGTCCTCGTGGGAATTGCAGGAGGAAACAGATGTGCTTGGCGAGCCTGTTCCAGGGCTTCTTCCTAACATTGGGCCTTATAAGAGAAGTCTTAGAATCCTCCAGGGTAGTTCTGTGTGATTAGAGAGGGAACCAATTCCATCTTAACATTTTCCATAGAGATCATCAGTAAGTTATCCTATGTCACTAGCATGTCAAGGGAGTATAGGAGTCCTTTCCAGCAGGAGACAAAGTCAGATACACACTCATCAGGCCTCTGCATTCACTTGAAGAGGTTCGCGATATGTGTTTTCTAAGTCACAGAGCTGAACTGGTAGATGAATTGCCTACAGAGATTCTCCAAGATGGTTACTGATCTGATGGGGAGCTGGTTTTACAAGAAAAATGTATTCCCCTCTAATGTCTGAAAAAACATTAGAGCTTGGTGGCCTCATACTATGCTGGAGTCTGTAACATGGGACCACACCTTGAGGTGAAGTGGGATAGATGCTGTGGAGGGTCCCCTGTCCCACTGAAGTGGGAAAAGGTGGGATTTCCAAAAACTAGAGGTTCCGAAACATCATCCACCCATGCTGGATATGACATTCCATCAGGAGGAATTACCACCTATCGCGTTTCCAATGCCTCAAGGAGGAAAATGAGTTCCGCCATTAGATCATTTGGGAGGGGTCCCTATCTTGAATGGGATCCCTAACCACAAGTTCATTGGCGTGTTCTTCAACATGGTAAGTAGGCCTAGCATCTTGTGGAGCAGCTGGTGGCATTACCCTCGGGGCAGCTGGGGAAAGACGAGCTGGGTCCGTTGGATTGTTGTGATGTTCCCGAGGGTTTGGTGAGACATACTGTGCCCTCTTTCTATATGTTACAGCTTCAACCCTGTCCGTGGGAGCAGGATGGCCTGGGTCACCTAGAGGCATCTCGCTGAGGGGAAGTTGTTCCTACCCCTGCTGTACTGGTCTCGGATCCCCGTAATCTAGATATTGTTCCGAAGTGTGTTCATCCAGGAGGTCGTTGTACAACATTTTCTTTTTTGAAAATTCTTTTAACAATGCAGCCTTCTCAAGGTCCTCCTCTGTCTTCCGCACTAAGGTGGATGGGTCAGAGTGTTTGGCTCCCCTGAGGTGCTCTTTACCCTTACCAAAATTCTGGCTAAGAACTAATTCCTCGATGGGCGCAGGGAGACCTAGTATATTCCTCTTCTAGTGAGTAACTCTTCCCGATGGATCCAGTAGTGGTGTCATTCCCTCAGGGGATAGGTCCCCATCAAGAATATCTAGCTCATTCTCCTCATCCAATATGTTGGCAATGTTGACCGCGACCGTTCATGGGGGCATGTCTTCAATATTGCCTAGCAATTCGGGCTACCGTCAGAGAATACTGAAGTGGAGGGTAGAATACAACCCCCAGCCACATATTTTCACATGGGGGAAGCCTCCTTGATAATATTGTGGAGTACATTGAAACATTGAATGCATTGCTATTGGAGGGCCTTATCGAATCCACGTGACTCGGGGCATTGGGCCACAAAGAGTGTGGCCCAATCAACTAGATGACATTGCTTGACTATTTCATCAAAATGTTCTTGGATACTAGGATAAAACACTAGATAATGGTGAAGGAGAAAGTGCATCGGCTAGAGGTATTGATGAAAACACTCAACTTCCTCTGGTGTGAGGGATTCCTGTGTGCAGAAATTTGGCGTTGTCACGGGCCAAAACATCTCAGGGAAGTTGTCTGCTTTGAGGATATTCCATAAGATCCTTGGCTCGCATTCAGGGTCTGCCCCTTAATTACCCAGCTCATCAACTAGTGGCAGCTGAGGAACTGGTAAAGGTAACTAATCAGACCTCTGGGATGATAGGCTGGCCGGTGGAGAGTACGACGTGTGATCCGACAAACCGCCACATCTCATGCTGTCCTCCGAAGAGTGTAGAAACTTAGCAACCACACGGTGGTATGATGGGATGACGGTCAACGTTCTGGGAATAGGGGCTAGGGCTATTGGTGATGGGCCGTGCTTCTTGTCGCCCGCCATTGTTCCCCAGAATAGCTCTCTGTGATCTCTAGTCAATGTAGGGAGTGCTTCTGGTGACTATGGTGGTGATTTCACGACCGTAACCTTCGTGGTTGCCAAAATTTCATCCGTTCGGATATACCTGCGGAGGGTGGCGAGAATCTGATGGGCCTTTCATTCTGGGAGTACTAGGCTGAAGCACCTTGTTTCTACTGCAGCCCTTGAATCGGATGAGCGAGGAGAGGGTTCCCGCGCTGAGTTGTATTCTGCTTTAGAATCTGAGAAGAAGAATGGTTTGATCTATGTCTGGAACTTCCTTTAATTATTCTTATGGCGGCGGAGACATGCCCTCCTGCCCTTGGATGGCCCTTCAGGATAGGGTATATTTCTGACATGAGGAGGTCCTTCGGTCGTACTGGTGGTTGGGTGGAGAGGGTTTCCACCTGAGTAAGACAGGGTGTGAGGAGCACCAGGACAGATATAAAAGGGGACATGGGTGGCACATTCGTGGGTAGTTCCGGAGAAGGTAAGACCTCCGCTAGAACCGGTAGGAGCATGGGGGGACCTCCATTGTTTTTTAGCCTAGTGACATCAGTTTGAGGAGGGTCCTTGTACTGGTCTAGATGAACACTTGTAGGACCTCCATGCAGGGTGTTGGTGAGGCGAGGATGGCCTTCACCCCTCTAGTTTATGAGGCGAGGAGGACCTTGGCCAGCTACTATGAGGACATGGAGAGGGTCCCCACATTGAAGAGTGATAGGATGTGCAACATCCCCATACCAACAGTCGGTGGCAGGTGGAATGACTCCATATCTGGTGTAGTGGGCATGGGAGAGAATTTTGTACAGAGCATCACCGCCACAGGGAGGACCCAAATTTGTATTGATTGTGGCATGGGGAGGACCTCCATACTGAGCTTGGAAGTGTGGAATGGCCGCGTTCTCCATGGTAGCGGTACGGGGAGGACCTCCGCACTGGGTGGAAGCACTGCGGGTTAGTCCGCGGTGGTCAATGCCTGTGCCGACGACCAATAGATTCGACCCAACCTACTTGTGGGGTGGTTGGGGCCTCGATCCAGGTCGGGTGTATGAATTTCCCTACTCAACATACAAAGGGAGTTAGTGATATGTTTCATCGGTGTTTCGGTCCATAGTAACCGCTAACGTTGATGCCCCTTGGCGGACGTCCTCTTCGGATTGCGCCCGACATTGGTGTCAGGATAAATCGACCAGAGACAGTGGTGCTCGTATAGGGCTTACCTGCTCCTCATCCAGTAAGACTAGGTGGCAGTGCTAGTGCAGCCTGGTGGGAGCCCTCGCTAGGAGACCCTGGAATGGGATCCTAGCTGGGCTGACCTGGATATCCCCTACCTCATCAACATAGGGCAGGGATTCCTCAGAACATTCCGAGGAGAGGCTCCTAAAATAGTTATATGTTAGTGTGGGGATCAGCAGATCCCTACGCGGCCCTTGGGGGGTAGAGTTGACTATGAGGCATAGATGCCTCTAAATCCAGGCGGGCCATATCCCGAGTTTGGGTAATACCCTCCTCCTCATACTCTCGTACGAGGTCATTGATCATACTTCGTTGGATTAACTCTGATGGAAATATGGGGTGGAGGTGGCTAATGGTCGTGGCCATTGATAACATCACAGAAGAGACGGAACTGTGATGGACTACCACGCTGCTACTACCCCTGCCCCTATGTCGGTGGGCAGGCGGTGATCGAATTCTGGGTGCAGTATCTTGGTTCCTGAAAGCAGGTTGATTAACACATTAGTGATGAAAGAAAAAGTGAATCGATGAGAAGTGCCCCAATGCCATTCCATCTTCCATGGATGGTAAGATGGATCTACGCTGACAACATCACAGACCGGGACATCCAACATTTTTTACTGCCCCATATTTTGTTGAGTTTCACGCCAGGCCCGCTAATTTTTTGATAGGACCTGACGCAGGATAGCTGGATCCGGTGAAATTATAGTACACTAATGTATCAAACACTACTGATATACATATTGAGGAGAATATTTTCACTTTGGGTTAAACATTTCTATTTCTGAAGCTTTCTCCGGGGCACTCGCATTAGTCTTATTGGAGGACGACGGTGCTGCTTGTCCCCCCACATTACTACTTTCCATAGGGGGGTGACATCCCTTACTTGTTAATGTACATTTTCTCATTGATCGAAACGAGATGATGGGATGTCAGTTCTTCCTTCTGGGGATTCCTCCTCGGAACTCGTCACCTAGTCCGGGTCTCCCTTATAGATTTAAGACGTCATCCATGAAACACTTCCTAGTGCCATATCTTTATAGACACCAGTTTATTACACTGCTTATGTCGGGACATTACAAAGGGTTCGGTAAGGGCAGAAACCTTTGGTCAGGCGAGTAGTCACGTTGGACATCACTGGTGGGTCTGGACGCTATGACACTGATGCGTCTGGGTTTCTTTTCCTTATTATAGGGCTTCTCGAGGGCGCAAACGTCTGAGGCATCACACGTCGAAAACAGGGAATTTTATGGCATGGGAATGTATCTGAGGTTTTCCTATGCTTCCCATGTTTAACATTGGGTATGCCTTAGGTTTAACGTCCAGTATAGACAGATCAGACTGATCTGAACACTGATTAGAGTGGATCAGATGGGTGAATCCTTTGGTGGGAACACTGATGTTGGGGCCAATGTCTGGTTAGCTTCCCAATTGTTGTGAAGGGGAATGGGGAATGAGGTGGCATGATCCCACCGGAATGTGGTTTCCTGGGTAAGAATTAGGATGGGTGATGGAAGATTTAATAAAGTATATGGATAATGAGATGAATCCGTCTCAAGGATGACAGTGATGTTGGGCTTGAGTCACGAAGAGGCTTCCTATGTATCCCTATGGAAAGGAATTAAAGTCCTCATAGTTCATCTGACAACAGCTTACCACCGATTTGGGATTTCAATGGCTTACCATTGGATGGGGTCAAAACGGCGTACCGCTGGATGGGGATTTCAATGACTTACCGCTGAATGGGGTCATAGTGGCTTTCCACTGGATGGGGGGGACAATTTAGTGCCATGCGGGACAAAGGTTTTCCGATGTGAAGGGGGGTCGGAACCAATAGATGGTGGTATTTAACCATAGGTAGGATTCCTACATACCGTGAATTTACAAGGATCAATGTCCATGTAGTTCAGAATGGTGTTTGGAGAACCTATGTGAAGGGGGTCAGAACGACCCAGTGTTTGTGGGCTTGAACCTCAGGGAGGCTTCCTATGTACCTTGTCTGGGCAAGGATTAAAGTCCTTGTAGTTCATAATGAGTTTGGTGATTTGACGTGAATGGGGTCGGAACGACTGGGTATTGGTGGGCTTGAACCTCAGGAGGCTTCCTACGTACCCTATCTTGGCAAGGATCAAAGACCTCATACTTCATGTGGCATGAGGGGCTTACACTCTTCAGCTTCCTAGGGATGATTTATTGGTAGATGCTTATTCTAAGCCCACATGAGTCAAGCTCGATGTGAGAAACGATAGGTAGCAAAGACCTAACGATCACGTCGTGAAAGGTGAGTCTGTGGAATGTGGAAGGGGGATTACACGCAGTTGGTGGCCAAAAGAAGAAATCGGGGCTTTTGCCTGGTTAGCAGCCCATGGTGATGGAAATTGGGACATACTCTAGGAGGGAGGACCGAGTGATGACAAAGCCTTTCGGGAGAGGGATTTGGCACCAAGGAAGAGAGGAGGAGCAGGGGTGATGCCTCCTGCAAGGAAATCTAGGGGCTTACACCGGGGTGGTTTTCCTTTCCCCATGGACGGATGCTGCTATGTTAAAGAGGCTCTCATTCCATGTGAGGAATTATATCACTCCCATGGAGTCCAGTGGGTGTAGAGCACGTCCCAGTTGGGGTGCCCTATGTTCAAGGCACGGGATGAGGTCACAATTTAATGTCATGTGCTGAGGATGATGGCGCTTGGCAGTTTATTGTTCTGCAGCTCGGATGAGGTGGGTGTGCTTTGCACCCCCTAGGACTTACATAACATATACCAACCTGCCCTTAGGGGAAGGAAGGAATTGGTAATGCCATAAAAATTTGGGGGGGGGGGTTATGGAGGAAACCATTGGGGGGTCCATGTTAGCCAGACTATTTGAAAAAGAAATAGTCGTTAGCATGCCTATGCGAAGGAGTATGAGGCGAAGCAAAGCAAGGGAAATATTGTCCATGAGATTTTGAAATTGCTCCGTGTAAACCTGTAGAGCCACACTGGGAAAGATCTTGCGACGTAAGTGTGTCCCACATAAGAGAGGCTTGAACAAGGTGCCTCAAGGCGATGGGAATACATGGAGCACGCGTAATAGAATGGGTCGGGGAAAGATAGGAAGTTTGTGCGTAAGATGCATGGTTTTCACGCAAGATGAAGAGGTTGTGCACAAGAGTTATGGGTGGAGCGCAAGACGGAGGGGATTAATGAATGACAGAAGGTATGCGCTCAAGTTTGACAGATAGTGCGCATGACCGAGGGGTTGAGTGAGAGACAGGCAGTTTGCACGCAGTTTGGATGGGTTGTATTCAAGAACGTCTGATGTAGAAGGATCTTCTGCGTAATATGGGACCCCTTGTGAGAAAATATCTTTGGGAAGAAAAAAATTCATGAGGATCAGAGGGCCCATCCGAAGGAACCCCCGGGGAACCTATCGTGCAACAACCAATACCTAAATTCTAGGGGTTTTTCATGCGGTTGGGGAAGATGGGGTTTTCACGCAGCATAGAATCTCTTCGTCTTTAGTTACCGTCCCTGAAGGGAAGAGATGTGATTAGTTTTATAGTTGGATTCATCGGAGTGGCGCACAAGAGCCTGATGTGAAAACTCCGATCGGTCTTCGGCCTGTGCACGTAAAGGGGTCATGCACATAGACATCCTTTCAACATAGCCTTCGACACGAAAATGGGGTCGAGCACACAAATGTTCTTTTGACTTCTCCTTGTGTGAAAAAATGGGGCCAGGTGCAACAACGTCCATTCGACGTCGCCTTGTGCATGGAAATGGGGTCGGGTACGAAAACATCTATTAGACGTCGCCTTGTGCTGGGAAACAGGGTTGGCCGTACAAATTGTCGTTCGATGTTGCCTTGTGCATGGAAATGGTGTCGGGGGCACAAACGGCCGTTTGACGTCACCTTGTGCATGAAAATGGGGCCGGGCGTGCAAACAGCCGTTCGACATCACCTTATGCGTGGAAATGGGGAAGGGAGTGCAAACGGAAGTTCGACGTCACCTTGTGCATGGAAAAGCGGTTGGCGCGCAAATGACCATTTGACATCGCCTTGTGTGTAGAAACGGGGTCGGGCATGCAAAAAGTCATTCGACGTCACCTTCGACGTGGAAACGGGGACGGGCGTGCAAACAGTTGTTCGTCGTCGCCTTCGGCACCGAAATGGGGCTGTGCACGCAAATGGTTGTTCGATGTCGCCTTTGGTGTAGAAATGGGGCAGGGTGCGCAAACGGCCATTCGGAATTGCCTTCAGTACAGAAACATGGCTGAGCACGTCAAGTCGCGGAGGACGGAGTTTTAGGCATGGAAGGGAAGTCTAGAACCCAACGGTTTGCGCGCCAGAAGTCCTCTTGTGCACACCTCCCCAATATTGTGCGCACCCACCTCTCGGGCACCAGGATCTCTTATTTTTCATCTCAGACTCATTCATTGCTATTTTACCTTCCCTATGCGGGCATTCTCCAAATCATGGCTTCAACACCCATTTTCATCTCGTAAGAGTGTTTTGTTTTGAATGAATTTTATTAAACTTATAGAAAATTTATTTTTAAAAAATAATCTTTATTTTAGAAAAAATGATATCAAAATTATATTAGGGTGATTTTTGAAGAATTTTCTGACTAGATCAATGGTTTTTTGAACAATGAAAATACTTAATTTAAATTGAAATCTTCCTTTTCATTTAATTTTTTGTTAAAGTTATTTTTCTTAAATTATATTTCAAGTAGAATTAGTTAAATTATTTATATATATTAATACAATTTGTTTCATTTTAATCAATTTAATATTGATATATGATGTAAAAACATTGTAAACATTCGATCATTTTCACTTTGAAAACATGTTTCCTCATCGCATCTCTGTAATTAATCTTAAGATAAAATTTTACAATTATGTGAATTGAATTTGTATAAAAGTATTAAATATTTGGAATAAATTTAATATATATTATATAATTAGATCAAATTAATTTTTAACCAAAAATAAGAGTGAAAACAGTAAAAATTATTTACTACGTTTAAGTTAAAAAATGAGTTTACTTGGGGGTTAAAATAAAAATATATGGGTTAAAATGACCTAAAAAATAATTTAAAATAAAATTTTTATCCATAATTAGACCTTATCCCTTCTAGGATAAATAATTTTTCATTATTTTATCCCTATTAAATGATTAAAACGTAGGTGAAATTAATTATTTTCAAAAATTATAAGTTTTCCACTCTCCTCAATTATAAAATGACACCCGTCACCTAATATTTTTAAAGTATAATTAAAATTGGTTTGAAAAATACTAGAAAAATAAATTATATAATTCCATAATATAATCCTTGGAGCCTTATTTTTGGAATAAATCCAACCAATGAAGGCCTTTGCTGCAAACTAAAGGAAGTTACCTCAAGAAGAGGTAACGTACTTCAACAAATATTTTTATTTTATTTCTTCATCCACCTCATAAAATTATTATTAATAAATTATTATATAATAAAATAAGTATATTAAATATAATTATATGTCATTATGTTAATGTTATAACCTAAATCCTTCTTCTATCCCATTAAATGGGTTATGAAATCATTATTCAAGTGCATGGCGGGCAACACCCTCATAAACTAATGCCATTCGTTTTTCCCTTACCATATCTCATAGTTGGATATGATGATGGATATAAAGAATATATTTGATATTTATAACATAATTATAACTCTAGAGTCATCAAATGATAGATATATTTTTTATTTTCCATTCTGAAGGAGATATTATAACATCGCTCGTGTGTATGGCGGATTACCGCCTCACGAAGCGATGTGATTTTGTTGTCACTAATTATTTACATGTAAGGTAATAAGGATACATTCCATGAATATATGTGATATAAATGAAATAATTATAAAATTAATGGAATATTTATAAATATTAAAATATAACATAACATTTTATTTCTCACCATTTCGCTCATTGAAAGGTGATAACATCGTTCGGGTACCTGCAAAATACCACCTTCACAAAACGATGTGACTCTATCTTTTTTAACCAAACTACATGCATAATATATATAAGTATATTTAAATAAATAATATTTTATTTATGATATAATTATAATTATAGGAAGATAAAATATTACTATCTTCTATCCATAATTATCATTTAAAAATGGAGATGTTACTCATGCGTACGTATGTCCTACCAACTCCATGGTCATAACATACTTCATTTTTCAATTTTTTTTTTAAAATTTGTATCAAAATGTATAATTGATGTATAAAAATGATAATTGTTTCCTGATTATTATTCTTGAGATGATATAACTATATTGTATGAAAAAGAAATGTAACATTCATAAAAAACATGAATGAGAAAACAAGGCAATTAACACCCAAAACAATGAAAATAATGGAAAATTATTAAATAATGGTTTGTAATATTTTTTAAAAGGATAATTTATGATATAAGAAATATAAATATATTTCTTTAACAATTTAATAACATGTTTAAAAATACTATATAAGAGTTTAAATCATGTTATACTAAAAGGGAGCATGTAGTAAGGTATTTTAAGACTCAATTTCCATCCATTGGCTTAAACAACTACTTCATTAATTATCTCATGATATGATTTTGTGTGTAATGTACTTTGATTATTTTATGTGTTATTTACACATGTTACTCTGGATATAAATTTGATACACAAAATCATTTCATTGATTAATCATCACTTCAATTATATGATCTTTGTAAGGGATTTCTAGTAGAACTTTTATTTCTAGGAGACATATGAAAATTCACTACTTGTTTTTTTATTTGGTGATATATTTCACAATTAAAATGTTATATCATGAATCACTTTTTTTAATGATATTTAATGTTTAATTTTATGTTATAATTTATTTTGGATTATTATTCAAAATATTACTTAATCTACAATATATTTTTCTCTCAATTTCTCCTCTTTGAGACTGATGTCAAGTTATGAACCTATATTTTTTATGAGATGTATATAAATCCCATTTGAAATTTAATATCATTAATTTTTTTATTCCAAATTTATTTTAAGTTTCATTTAATGTTATCATTTCACAAGAATTATGATTTAATGTTACCAATTTTGTAAGAGTTTACTGTAATAATCTAATCATTTATCAGGATTGATTATGATTATGTATCCAATTTTGAAACTGTATTGAAAGATACTTTTTTAATGATAATTGTTTCCTAAAAATGTGTGTTATAATATTTCTTACTCAAAAAACTATATCTAATTAATAATTAAGTGAGTAAAATTTGAAATGAGACCTTCATGTGTTGAACGTTATATGACCGTTGGCCAATAATACAACTAGAAACAACACTCTTGATAAAAATTTTAGCATCATAATTATTTTTATAAGTTTAAATGAAACAAATACAATTAATGTAGAAAGAAGAAATGATGGCCTCAACTATTTGATTCGTGCCATAAGAATCCCTTTTGTTTGATCATGGGAGGGAGGTATCATCATAGGGGTTGTACCTTGACCTAGCCCAAGCCACAATTCACTAGTTAAGCATGAATGAAATTTATAATGAGATAAGTTCAACTTAGTAAAATTACCACTCGAGTGATGTTTTCAGAGTCTCCACATGAATCTATCACCGTCACACACCTTACGCTTAGGTCGTATATATATATTATAAGGGGTTATTTTTCATGGCCTTATTTACTTAATTTGAGATGCCATTGTATGAATAAATGTTTATTCCATCAATTCCATTTTAAGAATAGTTTTCCATAATAAAATTGATATAGAATTTGAGAAAATGATTTTCTGGAGAAAACTAGAACTTTCCATAAAAGATAAAAATTATTATAATAAAATAAGGTATTATTAATAATGTTTATTTTAGTTAAATAGTATGATTAAAATACTCTTATTTACAAATAAATGATAAAATAATTTATTTTTTTCAAGTTTTGAAAATTTTACTATGCAATTTCAATCCGTTATTATTTTTAATAAATAAGGATTTTTATAGATAAAAGATATAATTCTATTATTCATAAAATTATTATGATAAATTAAATATCATTTTTGAAATATGAATTTTCAAATTAGGTTAGGGTTAATTTATGATAATTTTGTAAAGTACATTTTTTTAAGAATAGTAAAATTACAGTTTGAGTTTTTTTGTATGTTAATGAAATCATATTTATATAAAAATGATGTAATAGGTAATTAAACACAATAAATGACTTAAAATATTTTATTTTATTAATATTATTTATTTTAATATATTTTAAAAAATTAAAAAATATATAACATACTTTCTAAATTCTAAAATGGAATCATTAACTTCAAAAATGTTATTTTGTGAAAACATTATTTTTCCTTGAAACCATAAGTAATATAAAATTAAGGTCAAATCATGTGGATAAAAATAACATAAAATTTTTCTAAAGTGTCTAATACCATGGGATAATACAATGGTAAATCCCATGGTTTTTCATTTAGAACTACATAGTTTTCTGTGGCCCATATTTGGAAATTAATAAACAAATCCTCCAAATTTTCTATAAATACCCACCCATTTATCCATTTAACTTCACTCCCAATTCCTTCTCTAGGATTAATTGATAGTTTTACCTCCCATGGAGTTATATAAAGGTGTCTTCAAGTCCCAATGTACTTATCCACAAGTTTTAGGATCAACTCATGGTAAGGGAAATCCACACTTCTCTTTTCCATTTAAGATTCCTATTTATGTGGCATATCTTTCAAATTTAAAAATTAAGTTCTTTTGACCAATGTATTTTATCCATTTACTGTATTAAGGATCTTTTATAAATGGTATACCTATGCCCCTTATCATTTTATCCATTTCTAAAATAATGTTTTATACCCGTTATGCTGTCGATTTTACTTCTCAAAATTTCACTCTTATCATCAAGAAAATACCTTTAATTTTTTATGTGAATATCGAAAATTATTTAGTTTCTAGGGGTTTTAAGAAAGTTTTAAAAATAATTTATTTTATTCTGGGATAGACATGCATAAAACCCCCATTCCCTTTATGTCAGTTATAATTGACATAAAATCTTATTTTAAACATGTTTTTGTAAAACACCATGATTTTTATATAAAACCCATTTTTTTTATTATACAAGGGTTATTTATGAGATGTTTTATTATGATTTATGTGTCTCACACTAATTAATAAATATGAAGGATGCACCCAAATTTCACCCCAAATCATTGGGTAAAGAATTTAATATCTTCAGATGACACATTATATCATACCTTTGTGAATAAACCCGGTAATATTTACGACACCTTGGTGATTAAATTTGGTGATATTCTTATGAATGTATAAATTGAATGTTGTATCCAAATTTCCATGTTATGATTCATGTTATTATTATTATTATTATATTCCTATTTTTCATTCCTTTATGATATTCCTCAAGTTTTTATTGCAATTTGTCAAGATTATTTTTAAACTATTTCCCTTTCTTTCCCTTACTAGTCCTTATGCTCAACCTTTCCATTGATATATATACCTAGGTTATGTGATACAGTAAATTTATTTAGGATGTATATTGGAAGGATCATATCAACTATATTAGAATATTGTTTTTATATTTTCATGTATTATGTTCCTTTTTTCTAAGAAACTAAACATTAAATAAGCATCTATTTGTACTACTTAAATGAATAGTTTATGTGATAAAAATGCAGGATTCCATAATTGGAATCAAAGGATGGTTTTTTATATATGGAAATTAGGATTTTAAATAATTAGGAAGAACCATATAAAAAAGTGAAATATAATAAAACATCTAGGCATTTTTGTGAAATGTTAAGATAATGGTTTTCGAACAAAGAAATATATCTATGGATAAGAACAAGGGGATGTAGATCTGAAATAAAATATATCTAATTGTAAAACATGAAAACACAAATTTGATGCAGACTCAAATAGGAAATGGTGCATGAAAATGGGCCTTGCTTTACATCTTTATTGACAATCCAGGGAGATATGTTTGGTTAACCACAAACCCTTTATGAACCATTGTGATGGATTTATAGAAAATGTAATTTTTTAATGTATAAAATATTGAAGAATGATGTTTTAAGACATAAAATTACTTTATAATTACTATAATATTAAGATAAATAATTTTCCTAATAAGTTTTATTCCTTAAGAAAATGGCCTAAAATAAGAGGAACCATGTAAATGGTGAGCGCAACAGACCATTCCCTGATGACCCTCTAATGAAAGAAGGAATGGAAAATTTCATGAGAATGATAAATAAATTGACTCATGTTATGAGAAATAACATAAATAAAGATGAGAAACTAGATTCACCTTGAAGAGAACAAATTTTAGTTGAGTACTTTATGCATTAATGACCACCTTCTTTCCGTGGATCTACCGACCCATTGATTGATGATCAATGGATACGCTTTATAGAAAAGATCATTTTTATACTCTATTGTTATGAAAAATAGAATTTCACCTTGTTTCTGTTACTCATAAAGGTAAAACCTAATCAGTGGTGAATAATTATTACAAACATAAATCCAAGAAGGGATATAAAATCTATAGACTGGGCGGAGTTTATTGGGACCTTTTTAAAAAAATATTTCCCCTATTTGCTGTGAATGAAAATAGAAAATGAATTCCTAGATTTCAAGTAGCAGGAAAATGAATCTATGGGAACATATAAGATGAAATTTAACATAGATTCTCACTACACCTCTAGATTTTTCATGGATCCTAATGTAAAGGTTTATAGGTTCTTCGGTGGACTAAGAACCTATCTACAGACGAATATAGCCAATTGAGACTATAATAACTATGTGGAGATCATGAAAAGTTCTATAAAAGTTGAACTGGATTTTAGAGAGATATAGTAGTCCAATAGATCAAATGAGTAGAAGAAATAAATAGAGCCAACATATGGAGAACTTCGGTCATGAAAGTGGTTGGAAGAATGTGGAGATTCCCACATGAAAAAAATATGTGAATAAGAATTACGGAGTAGCTTGCTCGGGAACAGGAAATGATAGATGCGTGGAAGAGATGACCATATTTCATGGAACTGTCATAGTGAGGTAAAGCCTGAACTTCTTAAAACTAATGAAAAAATGGAATATAGTGTAGGCCTTTACTGAAGTCCAATGATATAAGTATGGAAAACTTGGTCACTTCTCAACACTATTCTCATTTTTCTCTCAAAGATAGATTGTAATTTGTTTGATTCAGGTTATAGTAATTCCTTTATTTTTTTCCATGATTTCAAAGAATATAGAATCAATCCTTTAAATTATAGATTTAGAGTTATAAATCATGACTCTTGGAGGAATTATCAATGCACCAGAACTGTAAAGAAACTCTATTATTCTCTTTGGAAATCACAATCTCATTGTAAATCAAGTAGTCATTCCCCCGATAGAATTTGACACCATAGTACAGTAAGAATTGATCTAAATGTTTAATACTTATATCAACTGTAGAATTAAGGAAATTTAATTAGTCTTGAATGGACAACCTAAAATTATTTTCAAAGGATAGATATAAGAAACTAATATTTTTCTAGAAGCACCTCCCATAGCCTTCATTATGGAGATGATCGGTGAATATGAATAATGAAATGAAAGTATACAAATAGAAAATGTCCACATAATATGTGAATACATTGAAATATTTCCTAAGTAGTTACCTAGACCTCCCCAAAAAAGATAGGTATAATTCTCCATTAAACCCATGCCTGGTTCCAAAATAATATCAGAGACCCCCTATAGAATGGATAATGTGAAGTTGGAATAATTAAAAAAATCCATGATCATTTGAAGAAGTAGTTTATCCGAACATGTGTGTATCCTTGAAGAGAAACTTCTCTCTTTGTGAAGAATAATTATTGATTAATGCAGTTATTCATTGATTATAGTGAACTTAATGGGATCATAGTGAAGAACGGGTAGCCACTTCTAAGGATTGATGATATATTTGACTAGCTTTATGGGGCTCAATTATTCTCCAAGATTGATCTCAAATTTGGTTATCATCAATTGAGAGTTAGTAAATAAGATGTTCTAAAGAATACCATCCAATCAAAAATGGTCATTATTAGTTTTTGTATTCCCTTCATCTTGACTAATGCACATAATATATTTATGGATTTGATGAATAGAGTCTTCAAGGACTACCTTGATAACTTTGTGGTAGTTTTTGTTGATGATATTTTGAAATGTTAAAAATGTCTAGAGGGTAATTGAGATCATATTAAGGGATATATTTCAAACTCTGATGAAGAATTGACTACATTGAAAATTCAGAAAATGTGAATATTGGTTACAACAAGTTTCATTCTTAGGGAGTATTGTAACCAATGAAGAAATATCAGTTTTCCCTGCAATGAAAAAGGTCATGGAGGAGTAGAAACATCCTAAAATAGTATTCGAGATTCATCGTTTTCTTGGTTTATAAGGATATTAAAGGTGTTTCTTGAATTTTGTTTTCATTAATTTCTAATCCACTTACCAAATTAACTCGAAAAGAGGCCATGTTCATCTAGAAAACAGAGTTTGAGGAAAGCTTCCAAGAGCTGAAGCATAGATTGGTTACTAAACCTATGTAAACTGAATCACCTATCATAGAAGGATTAATTATTTTTAGTGATGTATCTCAAAAATTTATTGGGTGTATCCTCATGAAAAATTACAAGGAAATTTCTTATGAATATTGAAAGTTAAAGCCTCATGAGCAGAATTATCCTACTATTCATCTGGAGACACTAAAAAAAATTTCTTACACAAATATAAATTTATTAATAGATATTATATTTTTTGGTAAAAAGGATCATTTTTGACATATATTATGTTTTATTGGTATTAATTTTTAATCCCAACAGTTCTATTTACCAACATATAGATATATTTATATTGATCCTTCAATACCAACATATCATTTCCCAATAGTTGAATCTATTTCTTTATCATAAAAATACCAAAATTTTTTTAAGAACACATAAATATATTATTAATAACTTTATTAGCAAAAAATCTTTTTCCATCAACAAAAAATGTTGCAATAAACCAATCATTAATAAAAATATTTATAAAATACAATTCAAGAGAAATAAAGTTTATATATTTATATATTATTTCTATAAAAAAGTAAATTTTTATTTTTGGATGGTTTATTTAAAAAATCATTGAATTTAATTTAAATTTCAATATTCTCAAAAATATTTAATGTTTTGTATAATTTTCAATATTGTTTATT
Organism: Viscum album; assembly: GCA_963277665.1. Classification (NCBI taxonomy): domain Eukaryota; kingdom Viridiplantae; phylum Streptophyta; class Magnoliopsida; order Santalales; family Viscaceae; genus Viscum; species Viscum album. Next base: position 846,956,106 of record OY728152.1, read on the forward strand.
CAGTTTTCTCAAAATATTAAATGTTTCTATATCTTTCAATATTATTTATTTAATAAACCTTAAAATAATTTTTATAAAAAAACACCACTAAACCCTAATTAGTGACCCATAGACCACACTTCCCCCATCTCCATCCCACATCTATCCTTCCTCCATCCTATGTCCTTGTCGTTTCCATTCCTAATCTATCCCACCATCTCTGATTTATTCTATTGACCCACCTTTATCCCAACTTTTTCCTACCTCTTTCCTACCTCCTAGTGACCACCATCCCCAATCTATCCCACTATCCTCGATCTATCCCATCGACCACACATCATCAGCCTCCATGCCACCTCCTTGTCGCTGCTATAACCGATCTATCCCTCCATCCCCAATCTATCACATCAACCAAACATCTCCTTCCTCCATCACACACATTTCACACCTCCTTGTCACTGCCATCACCTGCCTCCATCCTGTATCCTTCCTTTTTTCCGTTCCTTTTCTCAATCATTCACAGAGATAATAAATATATCCCCAGATTTAGGATCACAATTTTTCGGATTGGCAGATGGATCGAATAACCAACACATTCAATTTATCTTATTGTATTATGTTGTGTTTCTTTGGGAAGGGAAACTTGGTAATAGATTGATGTTGAGCGAAAACCCTTTCTCAATAGCTCTGGTATATTATTTTTCTTTAGTAAAAACTCTGATAGTATGATTAACATCATTTTCATTCTTATACATAGTATTCAATGACCAAAAATCACAGCTTCAATATAATCTGTTAGGATGCTCGACCTACTATATACAACATTGTGGAACATTTAAAATCTCAGTGAAAATATGATCTATGTTCATTGTTGAGGTGTTCATAGTGTTGATTCTTTCTCATACAGCTTATTCAACCATTTGTTTTTGGGTTTTTCTAATGACTGTGGAGGAATAATTTTTTGAGCCTCTAATAAATGAGGTTAACAATCTTATCTAGGGTTTAGGATTATGAATGTGGGAATCCCTAACAATTCCATGATTGTTTTCTTCAATACATACTAATTATAATGGGAACAAAGTCATTTATTTTCAAGATATTCTTGATTTCATGAGTTCTAATAATCATGGATGATTTATTGCTTCAAATGGATATGTGAGGATAAACCATTGATAAGAATATGGGATCTTTCCTTTGAAGTTTATGGCCTATTTGGAACATTAATTTTTTATATATCAGTAGTTGTTTAAAATGTTTGGTTATGTTGTATTTTTGTGAAACCTTTGTTATTGTCCATAATCAGTGACCCAAAATTTCCCCTTGTCTCGCCTCCCGTAGCACTGCCTCTCATCCCGCTCTATCACCTCACATCGCTGCCTTCCCTACTCCATCCTCACCTCCCATATCCCACCTCTTCCTCCACCAGCTTGAGTTGTTTCTCATTATAGTGTGACCCACATCTTTGTCAGCTCCTTCATTATCCTTCGATATTCCCTACTGAAATCCTTGTGTGAACCCCTTGCATGTTCTCGACCAACATCCACCCATGAAACCTCTTTCTCCAACATCCCAATGCCTCATCATCCCCCTATGACCCCTCAGTCCATGGTGTCCCAACACCCTCACCCCCGAAATCCCTATGCAACCCCACAAAAACCCACTTTCCACTATCTCACTAGACCTACTCAACATCGCCTAGCATCCACATCCCCTCTCAAGGTAGATTCACTTCCACCCACCATCAAATTGAGTGAAATTTCATAATAGAATGATGGATGGTTCGAGGATAACACTCTCTCATTGCTGGGAAGTAATTTATTCATTTTATTTTAATTTGATGTTGAATTATCATTCCTTTTGTTACCTATTGGAACCCCCTTTTATTATGAAGGTTATGTATTAGCGCCTAATATTATTATTCAAATAATCACTACACTATGTCTGAATAACATGGTTATTAGAAAACTACTTGATTTATTGTAAATCCATCTGGGTGTTGAGTCTAATGTGATGTTGGTGTGGTGATCCTTGAGTATGTAGTTCATTTTATAGTTATTTATTGATGACTTTCTATGCCTAGACTCTAAAATACTTTTATGCTGATTGAGTGTGGAGTTTAAATACATGCTTTTTTATATTGTGAAATTTATATTTCATGATTAGTTTGTTGAAAATCAGTGGTAGGGTTGTCAGAAAAAATGTTTCCATTTTGATTTTAATATTAAATGTCCACTAAATTTGTCTCTTATTTAACTAAAAAGAGCGACTTGAATTGTTTTTATGTACATTAAATTATAAATCATTTAGATTTTTCATTGAAATAATGCATGTGTGCACTGAATTTTATTTCTAAAGGAAGGAATATAGTTACATAAGGGAGGAATTATTTTTTTGAACCTTCTTGTTACCATTATGTTTTGGCAGCACCTATCCTCTTCAAAAAAAGAAGTTTTTTCTTTATTTAGTTTTAAAGCTGAGTTTTAGCATCTCAATTTGTTCTCACCATAAGTTGCTATGTATTAAAGACTGTATTCTATTAACAGTATAAGATGGGTATTTCCACATGATGCAGTTATATTATCTTACATTAGAGGACATTTAGGGCCTTGGGATTCAAAATAAAAATCAACATTTGGACTTGGAGATTCATTACATCACCACTCTAATTTAGGCCTGATTGTTTCTCCTTTTTAAATTTAATGATGCATCTCATGTTTGAATCAATATATTTTATTGGAATAATAAAACTAGTCATTAATGAAAGCAAGAAGAATATGGTGCTATCCCTTTTGATCAATTGTAGGCTACTTCTGAATTCATCTTGGAAAAATAGAGGTTATTAAGATACCTTCCATATTCAATTATTTTTTTACTATATTGTTATGTGTTTTTTAATTGAACTTTATTACTGTAATTAATTGTTAACATTGTATTGAATTATATATTGCAACATGGTTTCATCCCTTTAAGGAGGAAGGAGGATGTTTTTTTGACAAATTCAAAGGACAAAATTTCATTCTTTAGGAGAGCATCTCTTTAACTTGATACTTTTATTTTCTAAAAATATTCTGAAGTAAATTTTTGAGACATTATTCTTTCTATTTTTCATCGTCTTCTGGATAAAAACTTCTTATCTCTGAATTGTTCGTTTGAATTTTGTAGTTATTTATTAATTTATATTTGAGATTATTATTGTAAATGTTTTCCCTAAATCTCAATTGATACTTTCCATGTTGTTAATTCTTTGAAATGAGTATTCATTATATATTCTTGTTTTACTCTGTTGGTTGTTTTTTTGTGGCAGTTTACTTTGTCTAGAGGATTGTTGTGCTAGTGGAATTTAGTGTTTTTTATATTATTTTCTTGATACTTGATGGAATAAATTTTATGTTTCTGAGTGTCAACTTGGAAGCTGATATAATTGGTAGAAGTTTGAAATAGGCTTCCTTGGGTTTTCTTTGTGGACTGGGTCTTCATCTTGTTGGATTAGAGTATTAGGGAATTTACTCCCTGATGTTGTACTTCTTGAATTAGTAGATTTTGATGATTTATTGGATTCCAAAGGTTTTTTATCCATATTTTATGCACAGATCCTCATGTACTAATTCTTATTCCTATTTAAGAGAGGGGATGGATGATTATTTCTTTACTGAAACATCTCAATGTTTATAAAGACTACTGGACATAAAAATTTCCTTTATGATATTGGTAGTGAACTGCTGTGATCCCCCTTTGGTTTCCTTTGCATATTTTTCACGAACTCGAGAATTTATAGTGAATTATATTTGGATGATCTTCTTGGATCTTTTGTATCTAATGGGAGTTAGAATTTTTTACATGGAGTTTTTTCTCTATATAGTCCAATAACTTCTACTAATTGTATTTATGATATTAATCAATACGCTTGGATGTATTTCAGAATTCTTTAATTTTTCCTCATAATAATGAAGATCATACTTATGAGGTTTTGGTGATATCTTGGTGTTTCTACCGTTTTTCAATGAGGTGATTTATTACATGATGGCTCGTTATTTCTTTAATGTATGAAGAATTGTGAGCTTCTGTTTTATTTTTATGGTTACAGCATCATGTATCTCCCTAGATTATTTTATGGTTTTTGAGGAATCGTTGGGAGTCACAACGATAAAAATGAGAGATGAGATAAAAATGTAGAGGAAAAGAAAACACACAGAACACAACGATTTACTTGGTACGGTAATAATCCCAACGTCCACAGAGAGGCATAAAATTCACTTAATTGGGAGCACAAATATAGAGTTTCTGTAATAGTAACCCTAGACAGAAAATGGGTTATAAAATGGAGAAGATGATCATTGTTCAGAAAAGTAAGTCCACCTCGCTACAGTGTATTATGACCACCTTTTTCAAATGTTCTACAGTGGATGCTGGTTGGAAGTCAAAAGTACTATAGTACTATTGACTCAGATGTCCGCACTGCTATAGTGCATGTTGGTGTCGATCGGTTAGATCCATTACAGTTGCGGGCCACAAGCATTTGGCCCAACCGGATCGAGATACACCAATCCAATAATGGTGTACGATCATTTCCACTGAAGGTTTTATTCTAGTACTTTTTCATTCAAAAATTTATTTAGGGAATGAATTGTGAGACCAATTCAAGCCACGGTTTTTTGTAAAAAAATGTAATACTATCTTATGGTTTTTGTTTCCACTGGTTATATTATCATCTTTTATGATATTTTTATGTCAAGTGTTATTATTTTTATGTCTTTCATTTAAATATAAACAATTTGTCAATTTTGTTTGTTTGTTTGAGCAATACTTTTCTCAGTATTATGCATGTCTAATGTGGAGGGAGTGGGTATAGGTTCTTCTTCAAGTATAAAAGGGTGGTCCACTACAGTTAAAGGTATGACAGTGAAATTTTACATGTATTGATCCACTACAGTAGATAGTAGCTCATGTGAAGTTATGGGGATTCCACAACTGTGACGTCTGATGTTTGGGATAAATAGATTACTAACGAAGTTTCATTAATTTTCATGTAAATTCTCATAGTGTTTTAACATGTTTTCAATATGTTTATTTAATATTCTTGTCTTTCCATGATGTTTGATAATGTATTTAAGTTATATTTGATTATGATTTTTCAAATAAGGACATTTTTGGGTATTTTATATAAGATACTTTAGTTATTATTATAAAATAAATATAATTATATAATATATATAATTATATTAATAAATATAATATAAAATTTTAACAATAAATATTAGAATATTTATAATAAGATTATAATTTACAAACAAATATTAATTCATGATATCATTTATAAATGTTAATAATATTACCAACAGATATATTAGTCGTGTTAATCTGTTGCTACGTATTCTTAGCAACATATATATTATCTGTTGGTATTATTATAATTTCAATAAAATCATTTTATCTATTGAAATAACATTTAGCGATATAGTTTTTTCCATAATTTTAGTGACATGAAAATTTTTGATGGTAAACGTTTTAAAATAGAAAATGAACATTTTCCAACAGATATACCCCTATTGGAAAAAGCTAATTATCTTTTAGTGAGACAGCTATGGTTTTTTTTCCTTTAAAGATATGGATGAACTATATTTATGGGTAGAAATTATATATATACATTTAAAAATATTTTAAAACAAAAGGAATTGAACAAGACATAGAGGATATGGTTATAACTTATTAAATACTATGATTGTTAAATTCATTATCACCCCTAAAGAGAAAACAAAGTTGATGATGTATTAAGTTAAAAATACCATGTTATTATAGAAATGATGAGGATTCAAGGAGATCCATTGATCAAGGAAAATTTAAGGTTGAAAATGGGTATCATTAGGGTGGGTACATCATCAATCATATCTCAAATTATTTATCAACAATCATTACTAGAGAAGATCACGAAAGATAAAATAAAACATCCTTTGTTATAGAAGAAGATAGAGGTTGTGAATAATGGAAAGTTTCCTGAGATCAATATTGATCAAGAAAGTGTAATGATTTTTTTTACAAGGCTATGTGTTCCATATATTCCAAAAATAATGAAGATTTTGATGGATGAAGTTCATAGCACTATATTCTCTATACATCCTAGAAGAACTAAAATGAATAGGTTCCTTCATAGTCATTATTATTAGGATAATATGAAATGTGAGATTTATTATAATACTGTAATGTTCTTGGTGTTTAAACAATTTAAGGTAGAGTGAAAAATTCCTAAAGGGGTATTACAACCACTGCTCATACAAACATAAAAGTGGGACAAAATCATTGTAGACTTTCTCACTGGTCTCTGGAGAACATCCAAAGGAAATAATGCGATATGGGTTATATTGTAATGTCTCACCAAGACCTACTATTTTATCTCAATCTAGGAATAAGTTTCTCTTGACTGAAAATAAAAAATTTATGTAAATGAAATGGAGAGGTTTCATGGAGTTCCACAATCTATCACTTCTGATCGTGATCCAAGGATCACGTCGAAATTACTGTGAAGTCTAAAACATGATCTAAATATAAAATTGAATTTCAACAAGGCATATCACCCATAAATTGATGGTCAATAAGAAAGTAATATTCAGAAACTTGAGGAAATGAAGAGAACATTCTCAACGGAATTTAAAGGTGGATGGTTCAATACCTCCCAGAATTGATTTCTCATAAAACAATAGCTTCCATTATAGTATTCAAATGGAACTATATAATGTTCCACATGGTATGAAATGTATAACACTTAATTTTTGCGATGAATTTCATTAGAGAAAGATTCATGTGGCTAATATTGTTCAAGAGATGATCGAAATGGTTTATTCCATCCAACAACACTTAAAAACATCTCAGGGTTTGAAGAAGAGCTATGATGACAACCATCGAAGGGACCTAGAGTATGATGTTGGAAAAAAATTCTTACTCCAAATTTCACCTTGGAAGAGATTCATGTTATTTTTTAAAAAAAGGCAATATTATACCCAGTTACACTTGACCCTATGAAATCCTTGATCGTGTTAGACTCTCTTGGACGTAATGGATCTCCCTCTTTTCTTTCTTCAGAATTCCTCATTTCTGCATTTTCTTCTTCTTTTTCGTTCACTAGTGTGCTATGGAAGCCCTCGGCCACCCTATACTACTCTGGCCTCATGATTCTATGTGCCTATCCTAGTTGGCTTTGGAGTGGATGTCTCAAAGAGGGGTTGGGTTTTTTTGGTTCGGCAGATGAATGGTTTCTAGTTGCTACAAGAGACAGACTGTTTATGGTCTTCTACCTCTTCATCGTAGCTGGTGTTCGGATACTTCTGATGCTAAATCCCTGCTATGACCTTAGGTTCCCATGCGCCTCTCCTAGTCAGATCAGCCACGAGAGAAACTATGATGTTTTGGGATGTGCGCCTAGGCGGCCTTTGGTGCTCCTTGCGTTGGTTGTGTTGATTTTCTCTGGTGAAGTTGGTTTTTAGAATCACAGAACACATAGTGATTCTTCTTCAAGGGTTTCTTTGAATGATTTTTGTGATCTTCCATTATTCCTTATTATGTTTAATATCCGTTTAGTGGAAAATTCATTTCGGTTACTAGATTTAGTGATTTTCATTTCTGTTGCTACGTAGGATTTCACTATGGCGATGAGGTTGGATCTCTTCATTATCAACGGTTATCAAATGTTTTTACCATGTTTCATCTTGAAAAAGCCTTATTTTTCTCTAATTTGGTTCTAGGAGGCCACCATTCTCTCCGAGGTGGATATGTGTGGAGGTCATCGAGGACCATTGGGATGTGAGTCTGAGGGTGTTGCTTCTGGAGGTTGACGGTGATGACTTTTAAATCGTGGATGGAAAGGTTTTGTTTTGGTTCCAGTGATGATGAAGATGGTGATTTGGTGCTGGGGGACGGCGTAATGTTACTGTGATGTGTTTCATCATTCTGGCGGTGGCGGTCAGAGATGTTGTCGGTGATGACAAGGCGATGATGATGATTTATATTGATGATGGGAAGACGTGATGGAGATGATGGTGATGGGATGCCAGGATGGCGTTTTGATGATGGTAGTGGGTGATATTAGAGGTCTCGTCGTGGTTCGAAGCTGAATTTTGTGGTTTGTCTGCATTTTGTTTTTGGAATTTAAATCTTTTATTTTGAATTTTGTATAATGGATGGGGGGTTTTGACATGAACTAGTAGCTCTTTCTTGTATGGTTCCCAGTTACCCAAAAGTTGATTTTAATAACTAAAAAATGGATTGTGTGTGATCTTGAGGAAGTATATACCCAACCCTTCATATGTACTGAGTCTTGATGTGGTACAATTGGAATATGAACTCTCTTTTGAGGAGAAGCTATTGGGGGATCTTGAACTGTAGAGACAAGTTTCTACACAACAAGACTATCCACCTAATCAAAGTGTTAAGGAGAAACAAAAATTATGAAGAACCGATGTGGGAACCAAAGGAATCAATGGTACATAAGTACCCACACCTTTTCTCAAAAAAGAGAATATGATGAAATTTCTGGGATGAAATTTCTTAAAGGGGGAATAATGTAACAACAGAAACTTTTTTGAATGAAATTTTTTTCCTGAAAATTTGTGTTAATTATTTTGTACTCAACAAAATTATAACTCATTAATAATTAAGTGAGTATAATTTGAAATGTGACCTTTGGGTTTCGACCTTTATATGAATATTTTTAAATTATGAACATTTTTCAATATGACTATTGCAAAGAATACTGTTGATAATAATTTTAACGTCAAAATTATTGTTTATAATTAGAAATGAAAAAAAATATTTAATATAAAAAGGAGAAATACTGATCTCAAACAGTATGGTTGTGCCATATGAAGCCCATTTTTTAGTGTCTGAGAGGCATTTAGCATCACTGAGGTTCATCCTTGTTCAAGACCAATCCAAACTTCTCAAGTGAATCTTGAATGAAATCAACTGTGAGATAAGTTCCAGTTTGCGGAAATTACCACTCATGCAATGTTATCTGAGTCATCCAATGAATCTGTAACCATTTCACACCTTACCCTTAGGTTGTATGCGGGTGTTATAAGGGGTTATGTTTCAAGACCTTAGTTACTTAATGTGTGATTCAATTATATAAATAATCTTATATCCCATCAGTGCTAATTTAATAATAGTTTTACAAAATAAAATCGGGATTGAATTTGATAAATTGGATTTTCATACTGAAATTTTACTTTCTAGAAAAGATATTAATTATTATAATAAACTATGGTATAATGAATATTATTTATTTTAATTATATAGTATGATTAAAAAATTCTTAATAAAAAATAGATGATAAAATAATTTTATTTTTATCAAGTGTTAGAAATTTAACTATGATTTTTAAATCAGAAATTATTTTAAATAAATAATGAATTTTATACTTAAAATTATCATATTAAGAGAATTATTATTATAAATAAATATAATTTTTTGAATACTCACATCTAAATTGGATTAGGTTTAATTTATTATAATTTTATAAAATACTTATTTTTCCATGAATATAAAAAATACATTTGAGTTTTTTAGTATGATAATGACATCATAATTATGTAATGTTGATTCAATAACTAATTAACCACAATAAAACAATTAAAATATTTATTTTATTAATATAAATTATTTTAATATATTTTTATAAATATCCAAATATATAATTCACTTTTCAAATTATAAAATCGAAATTTTAAATTTTAAATTGTAATTTTGGGAAAAAATTAATATTCTTTGACAAAATAAGTAATATAAAATGATTGTAAACTCTTGTAGATAAATAAAACATAAAATGTGTCCCAAGTATCCAATAACATCGGAAAATACCATGGTCAAGCCCACGCTATTTCATATACCACTACCTAGGTATCTAAGGCCTATATTTGGAAATTAATAGACAAATCCAAAACCCTTTCAATAAATTCCCACAAATTTATACATTTTATTTCACTCCCAATCCTTAATTAATTATTATTTGATAGTTTTACATACCAATGATTCCTCCCAAGGTGTCCTATATCCCCCAAGGTCGCAATCCAAATGTTTTAGGAACTGCTCATCAAGGTAATGGAAATCCCCACTTCTCTTTTCTATTTAAGTTTCCCCTTATATGGTATATATTTCAAATTTAAAAACAATGTTCTAATGAAAATTTTATTATATAATTATACTAGGTTAATATTATTTTATGAATATGAGACCATTTCCCCTATCTTTTACAATTTTCTAAAACCATGTTTTATACTCGTTGTACTTCCGATTTTACATCTCAAAATTTCTATCTTTTTTAAAGAAATTACTATTTATTTTCTCTATGTTAATAAATAAACATATTTATTTTATTGAGGTATTTAAAATTTTATAAAAATAATTTATTTGATTCTATTATGTATATACATAAAACCATCATTCCCTTTCCATGGGTTATAGATGACATAATGATCTTGTCTTCGATAATTTTTTTAAAATGCCATGATTTTTATATGAAACTTGTTTCTTTTATTCCCCATGAGTTATTTATTAAATGTTTTATTATGATATATTTGGATCATATTAATTAATACATATGATGGGGTTTCCTTTATAGCACTATAATTAACTAGGTAAATAATTTAATCTATATAGATGACTCATTATTCGATACCTTATTGAATAACTTTCGTAATTTTTAGGACTCCTCATTGATTAACCTAGGTGATATTCTTATGAATGTCACAATTAAATATTTTAGCCACATTTAAATTTTATTATTCATATTATTATTATTATTATATGACTCTTTCTCATGCCTTTATGATATTTCTCATGTTCTTGTTGATATTTCTTAAGATCACATATAAACTATTTCCCTTTTATTCCCTTACTAGGCCTTATTCGCACCCTTTTCTTCGATGTATATCCCCTGGTTATGAGATGATCTAAATGTACTTAGTATTAAAATTTAAATAATCATTTCATGTGGATTATATTCTTTTATTATGTTTTCATGTATTATGTACCTTTTTTACAAGAAACTAAACTTTAAAAGTCCTTCTATTTGTTCTATGTAAATGAAAGATTTATATAATAAAATGTTGGATGGAATATAAACCATAAGATATAACTATTAATTATTCTCATCAATTTTATTACCCTTTAATTATTAATGATATTATAATTTAATAGTACCATTTTCCACTCTTTGGTACATAAAATAATTGATCAAATATTTATAAGAAAAATCATCTTCATTTTTCTCTTCAGTTAAAAACCCTTTTTCTTCCAAAAACATGTTTTCTAATTTTTTTTCAAAAATGTTTTTAGATTTATTTATATGATCTATTAAATAAATTTTTACCCATGTTTTAGTTTTTAAAAAATGTTATGAAATTAATCTTCATGTCATTTCCCAAACAATTCCAATTTGGATTTTACTAAAAATGTAAATAGAATCATTGTTTTAATGTATATTACCTGATTTTTTTCACTTTCATGACTTTTATTTTCTTTTAATATTCATTTAAATGTTTTAAATGTTATTTTCTAGGAAAATGATTTTAAATTTTTTAAATTTTTTTTTTCAAAATGGAAGGTATATTTTACCCAAGAAATGTTTTAAATGTTTTTAAAGCTTCATTTATATGTTTTCAAGGTTGTTATCAAAGAAACATATTTTGAAAATATTTTTGGAATTATTAGTATATAAAAACATATTTTTTTTAATAAAAAGGTTATTTTAATAAAAATATCTTTAATGACGTTTTAATGGAATTTTCATTCATAAAAATCAATAACCCTTACTTTTACTTATCCTATAATAGTGATATTTTGAAATGATACCATACATGTTTGTTATATGGATGGATTAATATATTTTTCAAAGAGAATATTATGGAACCCATTTCTTTTTTTCATATTAATAATGTTTTAAAGTAATTTTTATGTAACCCATTTCTTTTCCATGGTTTAATCATATTTCAAAGAGATTTTTATGAAACCCATTTATCTTCCATTCATTAATCAGGTGTCATAGATATTGTTATGGATCTTATTTCTTGTCAATGGTTATATGATGTTATAAATTAGATAATGGTTTCTTGTGAGTTCCATAATTAAATAAAATCACTTTTTTCTTTATTCATGATTTGGATATTGTAAATTTTTATATATTGGTTCCACCCAGATAGTGTCACATGATCCTATTGTAGCTTAAATGATGGGTTCAACCATATAATACTCCAATGCATTAGGTAATGATTATATTATATAAAAAATTATGTTGGAAGTTTACTATAAGATTATTCCATTTCTATGGGTTACACAAGGGTTCTATAAGTGTTATATAATGATGATGTTCCAATATACAAAAATGTTTTATATAATCTTGATAAGGGTTTAGAGTGTTTACTTTGATAATAATTGATATCACATGGATAATAATTTTTTATATTTATGACTCTTGATTTTTATTGAATTATACCATTTTTCTTTATTAATTATTCATGAATTAGTGGGTATGTTTTGTTTTATGATTCTCTCATTCACTATGATTATGTCATCATGACCTTATGCCCAAATTATGTTCATTGATGACATTCACTTGCTATGCTTATGTTTACCCTTACTAAGAATTTTAACTCACCCTTATTATGTTTCATTTTCACCAGGTTATCATGAAATTATGTTTAATGAATTATGTATAGATGGAATTTTAAATGGATGATGACTATTTAATGTGAAATAATAAAATTTTGGTTAAGTGGGAGAAATGATAATTTAATGAAACATATATTTTTTAGGTTGTAGTTTTTCTTAATTATATAAAAGTATAAACCAATAAGTTCCTTGTTAATATAAGTGATCCCTTTTTTATTTTGATGTTATAAGGTTTTTATGGAAAAAATTCAGTCAAAATTATAGATATCAAATACGGAAATGTGAAATGTATGATTTTAGCACCAGATTTGGGAGTGTAGGTTCTGGGCTGTTATAGTTGGTGTCAGAGGTCATTTTAGATAAATTTAGATATTATGATGCTTTAATGTGAGGATATCTTTAAAGTTATAGCTACTGTCATTAGTTTATAAGATTAAGGATGATCATAAATTAACAGTCTAAGACACCCCTTTGAGATTTCATGTGATGCGATATTAAAGTGATTAATTAAATATTAGGAGATGTTTTATTAGGTTTATTTCTATGTAAGGATTTGGTTTAAAATGAAGTATGAATTTATATTTTGGGAAATAAAATTTATGTTATTGATAACCTTTAGGGTTTATATGATCATAGATGTTGAGGTAATTATGGGAATAATAGTATTATTATAAAGATAACCTAAGGATTGAAATGTTATTAGGATATAGAGTTTTTAATTTTATTTTAGGAAAAACATCACCATATTTTGTTCTTGAAATTTTAAAGGTATGGGATAAAATTTTCAATTAAAAAAAACTTTAATGTTTTTGTTTTTAGGAATGAATTATTTTAATCTTCTGGTATTACTATTGAGTTTGTGAGAGTAATTTATTATTTCATCATATAATGGTTTAATAATTTTGGGAATTATGTTACCATGTTCTAACCACTTTTTTATTGGTTGATTTGAAATGATGGTAGGAATATATTATTATCCCTTTTATGGTTATATAATCCATTAAATGTTGTTTTTAGTGCTCCAGGTATGAAAAAATTGATCTTGAATACTAATCATGTGGAGGAAAAGATGATATTCTTGTGGAAATTGGATAAAGGATGAAATTATTATTTTCAATTAATTATATTTCACTCTCTTTTCATTCAATATGGTGAAATAATTCCTCAAAATTAGGAAAATGATCTTTAATTAATAAATTTATCATATTACATTAAAAAATGATGAATTGTATTTTATTTTAATTCATCACATATTTATGGTTTTGAGCCACTTAAATTTCCATTTATTGTTAAATTGTTTGTGATAAATGACCTCAATCACTTTCTATAATTATTTCTATGATAAATCATCACTTACCACCTATTCACTCATATTTGGAAACCCAGTACGTGTTATTATAGATGGCCCTCATAATTATCTTTCGCTTTTATCAAGAAGATGTTTTTTTAACCCATTTAACAATGTGGGTTTTCAACAAAAGTGTTTTCAAATGTCTATCATTTTATTATTGAGATAAAGTTCAAATCTCAAGGACGTAATTTATTAGGGGTTGTAACACCCATAGATTTTAAACGAAGAAAATTATGTTCAATAGTGTAAATGATAGGAAACACTGAGTTTAGATGAGAATGTAACTCCCCCATACTTTATGATATATTTAATTTTAAATAAATTTAATCTCTTCGATAGCTTGAGGTATATGATAGCCCAATATTTTTGTGTTTGATATCATATTTAACATGCAACACCTAGAATAAATGACCCACGACATAAAAAAGAATTATAACCTAGCTATTAAATTTGAGAGTATGATTATTATTAATTAATTTATCATATATATATATATTTATTTATTTATTATCCTCAATATATAATTATTTTTAAATTTTTTGTGAAAAATCTATAAATTTCTAGTAAATTTATCTTATTCTTTAAAAATATATTATTTTTTTAAATTATTTTTATTGAATTTCATAAAAAAATATTAAAATTAATTATTAGAAGCTGTAGAAAATTTATTTGATGAAATTAAACTAATTTTTGAAATAATAATATCTACATTTAATTTTATGGTTTTTTTTTCAGAAAATATAGATTTTTAGTGAATAGTGAAAAATAATGATTTTTGTTAAAATGTCATTTATTTTTAATAAATTATGTAATTTAAAAGACAAATTAATTTTTTAATATGACTTAAAGTAATATAATTATTATTTAATTATATTTAATCCACTTAATTAAATTTTAATCAACGTTATATTTTATATTAAAATATGTTTGTTTTTGGGCATAAAAAGGGGTGTTCCATAAAAACTATTTTAAGTGCATAGTGTTTCTCCATTTTAATTACATAAAATAATCACTAATGATGAATGTCTTAAATTAAATCTATATATTAAGTGTCCATAAATATTAATTATGATTCATGTAATGATTATTATTAGATATAAAGTTAATATAAAATTTTCTTTTGCATGAAGTAAATACTCATCTCAAAAACATGCTTTTTCATCGCGTTTGTGAATTTTGTTTTAAATTTAATTTTTCCATTTTTATAAAATTTATGTATAAAAATAACAATAATTTTTTAAATCATCAATCAAAAATTATATTATTTTTATTTTCTATAATTTTCTGAAAATATTAAATTTTCGATAAATATTGAAAAATACTGAATTTTAATTGAAAACTACCTTTTCGTTGAAATTATTTATAATGTTAAATTATAATTTAAATTGATTTTAAAGTAAACTTATAAATTTTATATACATATATTAATACAATTTAGGTAATTTTAATAAATTAATTATTTAAATTGGATATAAAAACATTGAAAACATTTGAACTTTTTCTCTTTGAAACCCTACTTTCTCATCATGTATGCGGGATTACTTTTAAATAGAAATTTTCTACTTGTATGGATTGTATTTGGAAAAATAGATTAAATATTTTCAATAATAATAAATTATATTATAAATCAATTTCAAATTAAATTTTTAGCGAAATTAATAGTGAAAATAATAAAAATAATTACTACTGTAATGGTAAAAATGGGTTTGCTAAGGGGTTAAACTAAAAAGATATGGGTTAAAATGTCCAAAAAAATTATATAAAATAAATTTGATTGAACTTTTTATAATTTAAATTATATTATTTAAAATTTAATATTATTGTATCAATTTTCCATAGAAAAACTGTGGTTGGAAATAATTGTTTCCGAAATTACTCGTGTGCCACTAACCTCACTTATAAAAGGCCAATCCCTATCCATCTCTATTCACACTGTTAAAATCCATTGGTTAAGAAAATAACTGACCAAATAACTTCTATAATTACCTAATATAATCCTATGAGCCTTATTGTTGTTATAAATCTATCCAAGGAAGTCCTTTGGTGCAAACCAATAGAAGTTTACCGATGTGGAGTTAACATTATTCAACAAGCATTTTAATTTGTTTTATTTATACACATCCTCCAATTATTATTAAAGAATGATTATATAATAAATAAATTATATTAAATATAATGACATTTTATTATTTTAATCGAATAACCAAAATAATTCAACTATTCTATCAAATGGGTTATGATATCATCATTCGCCTGTATAGTGGACTACCTCCCCACGAACCAATGTCGTTATTTTTTCCATCAACATCTCTCACAGTTGGGTATTATGATGGGTATAAATAATATATATGATATTTGTAAAATTATTATTCTTCTTAAGTCAGTATTTCATATATTATTTTTTTACATTCCATATTTTTGAGGATATGATAATGTCGCTCATGAGTACAACAGACTACCGCCTCATGAAGCGATGTGATTCATTTTTCACTAATGCTTCAAATGGAAGGTAATAAGGATAAATTTAATGAATATATGTGATATAAATGAAATAATTATGATATTAATGAGAGACGTTTCATTATTAATGTATAATCTATCATTTTATTTCCTACCTTTTCACTTATTGAAGGATTATAACATCGTTCATGTACATGTGGACTACCGCCTTCATGAAGTGATATGACTCTCTTTTATCACCACACCACATGGATGGTATATATAATTATATTTGAAAAAAAATAAATGTTATTTATTGTATTATTATCACTCTTTAATGATAAAATATCACTTATGTTCTTTCCCAAATGATTATTTAAAAATGTAAATGTTATTCATGCGTATATGCGACCTACTGTTTCCCTAATCACAACATGCTTTGTTTTTCAAAAAATAATTAATAATTGGAATTAAAAAGTAAAATTGATTTATAAATATGATAATTATTTCATTATAATTATTTTTTTGATGATATAAATATATTTATTTTAATAAGAACCACAAATTTCATAATAAGAAATTAATGGTAAAATAAGACAATTAACACCTGAAATAATGAAAATAATGAATGGTTATTAATGAAAAAGTGATAAGATGTTATAATAGGATAATATATTATATTATAAATATTAATATGGTTATTTAATAATTTAATTACATGTTTAAATACTATATAAATGTGTTTAAATCATGTTAAACCAAAATAAATCAAAATGTAATGGATTTTTAACCCAATTTCTATCAATCGTGTTCAACTTATACTTCGTTGATTATGTCATGATAATATTATGTGTGTAATGATATTTTATTATTTTATGTATAATTTCAAATTATTTTATTTTTATTTAAATTTTATCCACAAAATAATTTCATTTATTAATCCCCACTTCGATGATATGATCTTTGTAAGGATGTCTAGTGTCGCTTTTATTTCTTGGAACAAATGAAAATTCACCACTAATTTATTTTTTGTGGTGTATATAATTCCCCATTAACATGTTATATCATGAATATAATTATTTTCATTATATTTAATGTTTCATTGTATGTAATGATTTATTGAGTATTTCGAATCAAAATATTAATAAAGCGGTAAGATATTTTTGTCTAAATTTGCATTCTTTGAGACTTATGCCATGTTATGCAACGATATTATTTTATGAGGTGTATATAAATATCCTTTGACATGAAATATCATGAATATATTTACTCTAATTATGTTTTATGTTTCATTTATGTTTATCATTCCATGGGTATTATGATTCAATGTTGCCAAAATGGTAAAAGATTTCTATTATAATCTCATCATTTATCGGGATTTTTATGATTACATATCCAATGTTTAAACCATTGGATCCACCTATTAATAACTCAAATTATATTTTTATGTAATATTACCATTTACCACTCATTGGTAATTAAAATAATTTATAAAATGTTATTAAGAAAATTATTCTTTATTTTTCTTTTCATTTGAAAACCATTTTTCTTTAAAAACTTTACTTTCTAAAATTTATTTGAAAAATGAATTTATAATTCATAAAATGACTTATTAAATACATTTTTACACATGTATTACTTTTAATTTTTTTTGAAAGTATTATTCATGTAATTTTCCAAAAAAAATCCTTTGGTCTTTTATCGAAAATTTGAAAGGAATGTTTTTTTAACGCATTCAACAAGAATTTAATTTTACACTGCCACAAATATTATTTTATTTAATGATTTATTTATAGATTTTCAATGTTATTTTAAAATAAAATTATTTCAAAAAAATTTCAAATTTATTGCTTCAAAATGGAAAGTATATTTTTCCAAAAAAATTACATTATTTTTAAATATTTGTTTATATGTTTCCAATGTTGTTTTAAAATAAGAATTTTTTAAATGTTTTGTGAATTTTTAATTTTCAAAAAGTGATTTTTTGAAAAAAGGTCATTTTCCTCAAAATGTTTTTAATGATATTTTAATGGCATTTTGATTCCTCAAATTCAACAACCATTATTGTCACTTATACTATAATATAGATATTTTGAAATGATACTGTCCTTATTAGTTGTTTATATGGATTAAGATCATTTTAAAGATATTGTTATGGAACCCGTTTCATTTACATAGGCTAATCATGATTCAAAGATATTGTTATGGAACCCATTTGATTTCCATGGGGTAATCATATTTGGAAGAGATTTTTTTGGAACACATTTAATTTCCATGCGTTAATCATGTTTGAAATATATTTTTATGTAACCAATTTATTTTCTTTGGGTTAATCATTTTATAAAAGGGATAATTATTTTTATGAGTTTTATGGCGAAAGAAATGCTCAATATACTTTATTCATATTTTGTTTTTTGTATATTTTTGATATGATGGTTAATCCTAGTTTTTTCCAAGTGATCTTGATATATATTAAATGATGGGTGTTCCTAGTTAGTCATCCAATGCATTGGATAATGATTATTCTCTTTAGGGAATTATATTTGATGTTTACTATATGATTATTTAATTTGTGAGGGTCCTTTAAGTCTTCTATGAAGTTGATATTCAATGATACCAACACATTTTATCAATGATATCTATGGGTTTATGGTGCTTCCTTTGATCAAGATTGATAAAACATGTCTTAGGAATACCGATTCTATTGTCTCTTGATTTTGTTAAATATTTATTCCATGTTTCATGATTGATGATTAAAGCATTAGTGGGTATGTTTTCTTTTATAATTCACTCATGTACTCTAATGATGACATTATACCATTATAAAATTATTATTTTTATTGATTAAATTCGCTTATTAATGATTACGTTTAACCATACTAAACATTTTATCTCACACTTATTATGTTTCCATTTACATAGGTTATCAAGAAATGATGTTGAATTCATTATAGATAGAAGGGATTTTATATGGATGATGATGATTACATAATGTGAAATTAGAAAAGATGGTTTAAATGGGATACATTCTCATTTTAATTACATGGGTATATGTTTATATAGGAGTTTTTTCCCAATTATCTAAATCTATAAACCTAAAATGTCCTAGAGAATATAAGTGATCCATTTTTTCATTTTGATGTTGAAAGGTTTGGTTGGAAAAAATTGGGTCAAAGTTATCAGAATCAAAGATGGAAATGTAAATTTTATTATTTTAGTTCCATATCTTATAGTTTCGGTTCTATGATGTTATAAAAATACTATACCTAAGGTCCTTAAATAGAGATCCAAATGTGGTTCTTTAAATTAGAGCTAATAATTATAACTGAGTGTTTTAATTTTACTTCCCCATATACCTCCTTTAAATATTTCCTAATCATTTATATATAATAAATTTAATTTATTAAATATTATAAGATGTTATCATATTAGTTTAATAACGCTATTCATATACTTTTCCATAAATTGTTAAATGAATCCATTGTTTGTGCATATGTGCAGACTACCGCCTTACAAATTCTTTTTTTTGTTTCTCATCACCACATTTTAAGGATGGTTATTATAATTTATTTATTATATATATATATATTATATTAATGAAATAAATATTATTTAGAAATATAGCATATAATACATCTTAATAAAACTACAATTGTTAAAAACATAATCACCACATGTGTGTATGTACGAATTACGGTCTCCATGTCGCGGTGTACTAAGTTTTTCAAAAACCACATCTAATTCCTAATCATGGAGATATATTTAATAATTTTATTTGTTTTTATAACATAATAATCATTCATAAAAGAGAATATTTTATTTATTTATTTATTTTTAATCTAATGAAAAGTAAGACCATCGTTCATTTCTACACGAGGACAAATACCACGTGAGCCGATGAATTTTTTTATGCCCACTTTTAATGGATGGATCTAAAATTTTATTTTTTATATGAAAAATATAATTATTTCATGATGATGATTTTTTATATTTTAGAATAGTGATTCATTTGACCATAGTCAACCTACAAAATTCATTTTGAAATTTTGAATTGAACGTTCTCAAAACTACCGACATGAAATTAACCAATTAACTAAATAAATTTTAATTTAAATAAAAAACAAAAATTATTTCCTCATATTGGAATAATTATTGAAATTTTCTTAAACAAGTAGATAAATTTTTTAAATTTTATTATATATGATTTCAATGAAAAACAAAAACATTCAGGACTTGATGAAATGGGTTTCTTAACTCAATTTCATTTCATTGGGTTTAACACATCCTCAATGACTTTTTTATATAATGATTATGAGTGAGTTGATCTCTAAATTATTTTAGGATGTATTTAAATAAAATTATTTATATCTAGATATAATCACATAATTAATTCATGTATTAATTATCACTTCAAATGTTATGATCTATGCAAGTGTTTTTTATTGTCTCAATCTCATTTCCGTGAGATATTTTTCATGTCATGCACCATGAATTCATTGAATAATGTACTTAATACTCCATGAATTAATTTTGAACTATTAATTCATTTAGTTAATTATTTTTATATATCCTATTATACTACTTTATGTAATATATTTTAATTTTAATTTTAGAAAAGTGGTAAGGGTTTCTCGTCTCACTTTTATTTCTTCGAGACATTTTCCACTTTCAATATTTTTTTCATTAATGTGGTGTATATACTACCCGTATGATTTTTCATATCTTTAATCTATATATAATCATGTTTTTTAATTTTTTCTTTTTAATTATATCATTCATTGGGGTTATAATACAAAATTTATAAAAATGATAAAGGTTTTATGTTATGATGTCATTTTTCATTAAGATTTATTATCCTTAAATTATCAATAGTGAAATTATATTTCATCTATCAAAAAATAATTATTTATTTTATTATACTATACTTTTCTCTAGAAATAATTTTTTTACTTTCATTTATCTCTCTCTATGTACTAAAAAATATGAAATAATATTTTTAATTAAAACCAAACTTTTTTATTCGATTAGGAATAGTTTCCTCACATGACTATATTTTCATTAAAATGTTCTCAAGAATGTTTTTAATATTCTAAAATGATTTATTAAAGTCATTTGTACCCATTTTTCACTTATAAAAATATTAAAATGGAAATTCCATTCATTTTTTGAATGATGTACATTTTTTACCAATGTTTTGAGTGAAATGTTAGTTTTAATGTATAACACACAAATTATTTTTCCTAGAATCATGAATAATATTTGCATTGGAGGTATATTTACCAGTTTCTCTATTTCTTTAGAAATAAAATGTTTTTCTTAATATTTTGTAAATTTTTTGATTTCAAATAAGTAATTTCAATAGGAAAAGTGTATCTTCCTCAAGAAATGTTACATTAACCTTTCAAAGATATTTTCATCTATGATAATATCCATCTGTGTTTGTTATGTTTCTCTAGTGGTATTCACAAATGATGACATCCATCTATTTCCTATGGATGTATTAAAATTTTCAAGAAACCCATTTATTTTCCATATGTAATTAATGTTATAATGGAATTCACGATTTTGTTAAAATATTGATGAAGAAAATGAAAGCTTCCAAGTGTTATATCCCTTTATAGTATATAGAATTTACTGATGATGAATTTTGATCCCAATATAGATTATGATAATGGGTGATCCTTATATATGTTATACGATGGGTGAGCCAAATATTTCTCTCCAATGAATTGGGCTATTTTCCCTGTTTTTAAAGGAATGGAGGGAGTTAACTATGGAGGTTTCTACTATGGATTTAATCAGGCTCTAGTTATTTCTTACATGAGTGAACAAGATTTATGATGATAATGTTAAAAGATAACAATTCATTTTCAATGTGTATACTATGTTTTTAAATGGTTCCTTTGATCAATGTTGACATCGTTAGAATCATGATTATTGGTTCTTATAATTCTTTCCTTTGTTAAATCTTAATGTTTTGGTACATGTTTAATGATTCATGTTTTTTTAGTAATTAATTATATTAGGTAATGATCATATACTTTTTATATATTCTTATACCCTTATTTTTAACTTGTTTACACGAAAGATATTAAATTATTAATGCCTAGGTTTACCCTTACTAAGAATTTACGCTTAACTTTCTTATATTTATTTTCCATAGTTTATAATGATTGATATTAATAATGTCATGAGTTTAAGGGTTTCATATGAATGATGATGAATACAAAATTTGGAATAAGAAAAGCTTTGTATAGTAGAAATAATTCCCACTTAAAGACATGAATATTGTTTTTTAAGAGTTCTTCCCAATTCTATAAATATCTAAAACTTAAAGATCCTTGGTTATGTAAGTGATCCAATATTTTTATTTGATGTTATATGTTTTGGATGGATAAAATTATATCAAATTTATCAACATCAAAGCTAGAAATTTATGATTATGATTTTAGAACCAGATCTAAGAGTAAAAGTTTAGAGTTGTTATAGAACATGGAAGAAGAAGGAAAATTGGTTTAGAGTACCACCATGTTTTGTGGAATATATTATTGAATCATTTCTAATGATACATGATTTTCAAAAATATATTAAATATTTATTAATTTTTTAAAAATATAATGTTAATGGAAAGGTTACATATCAACACATAATTGAATCCATTATTTCAATAACCAATTAATCTCCCTCACAATAATCTAAAGTATGTAAAATGATATTATAAATTACATTTAATGTTAATGTTTAGATAAAAACATAAAGAAAATAAAAATAAAACAAAATTGAAAGGAAATAAAAATTTTGGTTTGATGGAAAAATAAAATTCCAACTATATGATGTTTCTCTTCCCTATACTTAAAAATTTAATTACCTTCAATATAAAAAATAAATATAAAGAAATAAATTTAATATTATGAGAGGGAAAAAATAATCATGACATTGATTTTCTATAATCATATGGTGGGTGGAGAATCTTTTTATGAAACCAAAACAATATTTTTCCTCATGCTTTGGGTTAAATATACTTTTAGGAATCATATTAATAATTTCGTCCATATATCACATCTATCAACCAATTTTAAAATATTATAGTTTAAATTTAAATAATATAGTGTAAATTGAATATATTAGCCACTATATTGAATGATTGTTTTCTCTTTGTATAATGTTCCTTTATGTATTTAGAAAAAATTATAGAATAATGTTCTGAATTAGATGAACCATTAGACATAAAATATGAACCAATTATAAAATACGAGTGATAGTTCCCATTCCACATTTAAAAATAAAACTAAAAATAAAAAAATTATAAGAAAGACTTTTTATCAAAATGTTGGGTATCTCAAACATCCTTTTTCATCTCTAAGATCCTCTTAAATTATAGAGGTTTTTTTTTGTAAATAGATCCATTAAAATATTATTTTTAAATATTTTTAAACATAGAATTACTTCTTGTGTATATGTGGATTATTAGATTAACTTTTCATTTTGGTTTATAATTGAATAATGATGTAAATCAATAAATTCCACCATCGAAACTACATATTTCACTAAAGATATTTAATTGATCACATTCCCAATATATTTCATCATTTAATCATGAGATTCATTTCATTTTTTAGATAGATATTATTAAATTTCATTTTATATATCAGCCTTTGAAGAGAAATTTTTGAATAATCAAGGATAATTATCACATATTCATCAGTAATGTTGTTAAATATGATTTAACTATTGAATGCATCAAATTAGTTTGTTAGTTAAAGAATAATGTTTATAAAGTATAATAAGATCCCTAGGTTTTTTTAAAATTTTGGGGCCAATGCCTAATTTTTATTAATAAAGTAAATCAAAGAATAAGTTCACTAGGTTGTAACATGATTAATCCTTAGATCATGACACCAAAAAAGAACAAATTTCAAAAGATAAAATTATATTTTCAAAAAATATGGGGAGGGTTTCATTTGAATGAAATAATTGAAACCTATTTAACAAAATATAGTATGTTTTAAAGAGAAATTATAATTAACCAGGCTATGTATCCCTTATTTATATACTATTATAACTAGAAAAGGTTATTATATTGATAATATATTCCTTGAATAATAAAAATATTAACCCAAAAATATATGTGATTTCCCCAAGGGATGCCTTATATTATTAAATTAGAAACATGGTTTTATTGACCAAAAATATTTGAAAACAAATCATTAC
The DNA here is from genome assembly GCA_963277665.1 of Viscum album. Taxonomy (NCBI): domain Eukaryota; kingdom Viridiplantae; phylum Streptophyta; class Magnoliopsida; order Santalales; family Viscaceae; genus Viscum; species Viscum album. The sequence goes on from OY728152.1 coordinate 846,980,740, forward strand.
GTGTCTAATATAATTATCTAAAATCTTTAAGGAAACACATGATTAAGTGTTGTCTATGTTTTTGTAAAAAAAATTAAATCTTCTCACACTAAAACATTCACTCTCATTAGTGGTATCCTATGAATCAAATAAACGAATACAATCCTCATGAACACTCATAAGAATTAAAGGTAAGAGAAGTAACCTACAAAATCAAATAATCACACAATTCATTCAATAAATGAAATAATATCGATTTTTTTCCTTTTTTATTCTTATATGAGAATGATATACATGAACATAAAAACCCAAATAAAAATTAAAGAGTAACAAGACACCATATGTAACTTAATCAACATCCCAAAGAGTACAAACATGGGGCTTGATATTACATCAATATTCACTCCATATATAGATCTAAAGGGTATTTTATAAGTATATTGTGATGATGAATATGAAAAATGAAAAATTATTATATCAAGATCTTGGATATATCTTCGCTTTTATATTCATATAATCCTCCCTTACTTCTGAATGTTTCAAATTTTATTAATAGAAGTGGCGACACTTATTCTTATGTAAGCGGTGTGGTATATTTTTACCTTAATGTGAAAAAATAAAGAATCACGAGAAACTATTAAGTTGTTCTAATATATCTTATCTATTATATAATAAAATTATAGGTTCATTAGACATGTGTAAAAAATTGATATGAATTAATAGAGAAAACTTTTCTATCATGGAAGACGATTCAGGTACCTCCACATTCAAGTTTGAAATTACAACCATAATGAAAAAATATTTATCTTATTTTACAAAAAATATCTTCCATAGAGTTATATTTTATTTTCAATTGTAATTATCCTATTTGGATTCATCAATCATGAGTTATAACCCATTTAATAAATGATTTCCAATTATGTATGCTTAATGGTTATCCAATTTTCATGCTCCATTGGCCCCTATATGGTTGGATTCAATACTTGTTCCTATAATATGAAATTAATCCCAATAAATACCATAAAAAGGTCTTTTTTACTTTTTAATACTGTATATAATTTTATGACAATTATATACAAATTTTATTTTTTCTACAAAAATATCAAAAATAGTGGAATTTACCCCTTCTATGTATTTTTATATATTGAATAAAATTTTTGGGATTAATTAAAAGTGATCAAATGGTTAGATATTAGACACACAAAAATTAAAACATATTTTCAAGGGTGAAAATATAGGATAATTCACTACCTAGTCAGTCCTCCATGGATTTACGAGAGAAGATATTACCTTAGAGCTTCTCTATTGAATTCAGAGTAGTTTTGATGCCTTTCTAAATATCAATATCTAAGTTCCTAGGTACAAATTGGAAAAAAGATATAAGTTTCTTGACCTAGAAAGAACATCAAATTTCAAATAAATCATAAAAATACAAAATATAAATTAACATATTGTATCATCATAGATAAGAATTTCATAAAAATTTTAAAATGTTCCATGTAAATATTATGTTTCTAAATAACTATATATGACTTTTTATAGAATAGTAATTTAGATATCTAAGAATAAAGTATTCTTAGAAGATACTGAATGCTATTCATTTCTATTATTAGTCTCAAAAATTTCCACAATGGAGATATTTGAAGAATCAGCTTCATTATTATTGAATTAAAATTTGGTGAGGGAACTCACCACATGAACATTATAAATAATAAAAGAAATTAAGAGGATAAAAATATGTTTAAGTTAATAGTAGACATTTTACCTTTATTATATACAAACATAGACCACCCTCAATTAATGATTTATAAAGATCTATAAACTGATCTAATGATCCTATTATTGGGATAATTTAGTGAGTATTGTATATAAAACTTTCAATTATACTTAATTATTAATTATGAGGTTTAAAAAAATACTTGGCCTAACCTGTATTATGTAAAAATAATTAAATGAATTTATAATAGAAACAAAATTTTAATAAGCTATAATAAAACATTTATCATCCAATTTGATAGAATTTTGAACTTCTATTGAGGCCATGACATTTAGTGGATAAGGTACGAAATTCTATAAGGGACGGAAGAAATAGAAAATTTGAGGGGTATTTTGATAATAATATAAAGAGAATAAGAATAAATGAGAGTCCTAAAAGTTCCTACCTTAATATTTTTATCTAGAACATCCATGTTGACATCCATTTAAGAAGGTTACTTTATCCGATTGTTGAAAAAGTATGGTTCGATGATTTTATGGCCTCCTAAGGTGATTCCCCCCAGCTATAATGTTTTCCTTATTTTAAAGGTGAAGAAAATAATGACCAAAAATTTGTTTATGAAAATATAATTTGACATTGGATTCAAAATAAATTTGTTTTCTGCCAAGAAATTCATTACCAATTTTCTGATACATCTGAGAGGGAAACTCCTTGGAGATATCAAGTTCAATAGAAGTCATGGGGGAAAATAGATTAAAAAAATATAGATTTTAATCATCCACCTTCATTAAATGACCATGCTTATCCCCTATATCATTAAATAAAATAAGTTTTTTAAATGGGAGAGGGATTCTATATAGATATAACCAAAATGATATCGACAAGGGATCCTAGTCACATTGATTATACAAGGTCTATAAGAAAAGAAGAAAATGATTATTGTTTCACAATTTCGACTCATAAAACCAAGATTTCCATAAATTATAAACTAAATGGAGTATGTTGTAGAAGTTTATCACAATCACACTATTAATAGTAGTCTAAAAAATAGTCCTCAATATGATTAGGCAAAGCATGAAAACGTTGATTGAAATAGTCAATTAATGATAAAAATAGAAAGGTCAGAAAAAGTTTGAAAGGAGGAAAATTAAAAAAAAATACAATGGAGATAGGGAGAAAACACACCATCAATTTTCTAATTCTCTTTCTCTAATGGATAAATTGATTAAGGGTGACCGAAATCTAATAATGGAGGAGGTAATTTCTTATGTTTGTGTCTTGGTTAGTGACTCCTTAAAGGATAGATAAAAATGAAGAGGAATATTTGGTATCATAAAAAGAGAAGGTTTAGAATCAACCCATATAGAAATTGGGGATGTTTACAACACTAATATGGTAAATAATTTGGAAAATATAACATTATAGTGAGAGAGGAATCCATAAATATTCACATGAAAGGAAAAATTGATTTTAATAATAATAGAGTTATAAATATCAATGTCATTAACAAAATAAATAAATTTTGATAAAAAATGAGGAATAATAATGTTCATTTTTGGGATATAATTTTTCATAATATCTTGAGTGTGATTAAATTATGTGAATTTGGTCTTGAGGAATCATCCAACAAGTGTGTTAATTAATTAAAATAAATACTGGAGGTGTTTTATTCCAAGGTAAAGTATAAATATGTATCTTTTTCAATTAGATAGTAAGAAGAATAAAAGTTATATCCCCATGGATGAAGATAATAACCTTTGGAATTATAAATTTGTTCATATAAATTACCGATTCATAATGAATATATCAAATCCTAAGTAATAAAATGTCACAATAACATTAAATGTGAATTATGAGAAGACCTATGATTCTTTTAGGAAAGGAATAATGGTTTGAAATAGGAATAATCCAAAAAAATAGGTATAAATTTTCTTAATTGTATTTATTATAAATATTATAATCTCATAACACATAAGGATAATACATGTGAAATCTACCATATTTTTTATATTGATGATCACTTGTGGATAGAATTCATAATATTTATACATTTAAATAATGATGTGATGTATTCTATAAAAATGAATCAAAGACATGTTAAAAATGAGTGTGGAAGAATGATCATGACATTTTGATCAGAAAATATGTCAAAATTTACTTCTATTGAAGTATATAAATATTTTTGAAAACATAGAATAAATAATGAAGTCTCTTCACTATGAAATTTAAAATAAAATAATGTTATTTAATTATGAAACCAAAAAATATATAATTTATCTCCCATTTAGGTACCACTAGGGGGGTGAATTAGTGGTACACTCTTATAATTATTTATTTACAGTTATTCTCAATCTTCGATTAAATTCTAAATCCATTCATTCTTGAAATACTAATCCTCGTCCAAATTCTGTAGGAAAATAGATAATATAAGAACACTAGTATTTAAAATGTTCTACCTTAAAATTGTACTCCTTATCATGATTGGTTATCCACCCCAATCATATATTTTCTTATATGAACCAAAGTGATTACACTAGATATATTCCAAATATTATCATCATAGTTTCCCATTATTCGCTTTTTCTATAGTCCCATTAGAAACACAACTTTTAGATTCCAGCTAAAAAAAATATCCAAAAAAATAAAAAAGATTTCCTTTTTCCTTTTCATTTATTATTTACCACTAGAAATATATCTTCCTTCTCAATCCACCTAGAAAAATAATTCACCACATTCTCACTTCTTTAGGAACATAGATATACTATTATCTTGATTAGGTCATTTGATTTTACTCACATTACATATATTATCAATAATTTGTTATTCCTAAAATTCTTATATGATTAGGCACTTTAATTATACTCCTATTTTAGAAATCTAGACTTATGTCTTATATTTTTTCTTTTTGATATAGAGGAGAATCCATTTCTAATTATTCCACTTCTATGGTATTGGGTTTTTTAATATTCATGTATGTGTTTAAGGATTACTCTTTTCACTCTATTTATTTCCTTTTCTCCCTTATTTTTTTATATTCCTAAAAAAAGAATATTATTTACCTAATATAAATATATAGACACTATGATTTTCATAAACAATTATATGATTAATTACACAAGTGGATATTTTCTTTCTCGAATTGTCACCATAATCTCATTTAATCATTGATTAGAAATTATCAATTAAATTATCTAAAGACTTGAATTTTTTTTCTTCACCTGATATTTGAATATCGTAGATTTTAATTTTTCCACAAATCCACATAATTAAATTCAATGTGAATTTATAAAAATGTTCATGGAATGATGCATCATTTCCATATAGTTCTCCTCTTTATGACTTGAAATTATTCCCATCAAAACAACTTAGATCACAATTCAATTTAATGATCAATCTGTTTGAATACATGAATAATAGTTCTTGTGAATATTATAATTTAATTTCTTTTTTCATTGTAAATTATTTATTTTCAAAACTCACTAATTTTTCATAGAGGGTCTATTATGAAATTCTATATTAATTTCATAATATTACCTCAAAATAGATTTTTTTTAAATATTAGTTGAACCTTAGGAAGTTTTCACATATTATGAAATTTTAAAATCTAATAAAAAATCACTTATAATAAATTTCATGTTTTATGTGAACACATATCTTATGCAGTATCCATCTTACATGATTTTATCATCTTACATAGAGAAAAAATTATTATAAAAATATGATATCTTATGAAGTCTGCTAGTATCCTATGAAGACATCATATCTTACAAGAATGTACCCTGATGAAATTTGGCTCACTAAATATCTTAATCTTAATAATATAAATAGTACATTTCAATGACTTTCAACCGTATAATGTATAATACCTTACAAAAATACCATTTACCTTATAAAGTCTCAATGAACCTTATAAAGTTCAATTTAGTGTTCATGAATTTACCAAATTTACAAAATTATAATCAATACTAAACCTTATAATAAACACCAACCCTACTATGTTTGTTGGGTTCAATAGTTACTCAAAATTGTTGAAATTAGTAAATATAAACATGATTCAGATTCACTAAAAAACTACTAAGGGACTTCTCCAGTACCCTAAATATATATATTACCTTCTTAATAACTCAAAATATCATCCAAATATATATGGGATAGTATCTCAATAATATCAATAGTTCTCTCTAAAGAATCTCAGAATCCATATCTCAATTATTTTAGCAAATTTGAATTCATGTATCTATACTCCCAAAATTCTTAATTCAACTATATTTATACTTAAAAATTATTCATACTTATTGTATCAATTATTAATTATCAAAATACAATTGTCATTACTTTCTTTGATTCAAATATCCATAGTGATCACATTTAAAGGGCTGCTACGTTAAATATATCCATACATGTTCTCAATGGTACAACCTCAACTTACATGATAGAAACTCCATTATCTCTTCAAACATAATCCATACATATTAAAATATTTTCATCATCATGGTAACATTATTTATTGATAAAAATATAATCCATGCATGGGAAATTCAATATCCCCCTTTTTATTTGTTTTTCAACACCACAAAACTCATATTGTGTTAATATGTGTGTTGATTTATCCATTCTACATTATTAAAAATAAATACAAGGATATATATTGGGGTTGGATGTCACTCATTTTTATACCTCATCCATAATTCTAAAAATAAAAATATATTCTCACCATTTTTTTTGAATTACAGCCCGATACATTTGGTGAGAGAAGGATGGTATAATATATTCCTTAGTAATGAGCCTTTAGTTAGTCAAATATATGTTCACATGGGATTACTCAGTGTATAAAAAATGATTAAATAGGAAATAAAGGAAAATATAACCCGAAATTATCATGTATATAACACCAAATCAACTAAATATCCATTTTGGTAATTTGAAAGATTCTTCATGAAAAATTTAACTTGTAATAAAATCAACAAGCCTATCAAAAAGTTAACATGCAAGACAGTTTTACCCACATTTTACACATTTTTTCTATCAACCGTCACCCCCTTATTTAAAAACATTATGATAAAAAATCCGTATATAAAATGTGTGAATAGAATACCTTCTCCCAACATTACTTCAAAACTATCCAGATTATATAATATCAAAATTTTAGATATTTTTTTATAGATTTCACATAATGTATAATCTCTCTCAATGGATGAACTCCATTATTTATCATGGTAGATATATGTCTCAATGATGGGAGTCATATTTAATGTACAATATTTACATCACTCATCCATCCCATACTTTGATTTATCCCCCTAAATTCCCTACATTTTAGTACACATAAATAAAAAATAGTGAATAAGGAGGGTCATATTAGTTCCTTAATTGAAATTAAAAGTTTGAGTGTTTACACTCAACTATGATCCCTCCTTTATTCCAGTATCATCTTGGGAGGAATAGTTTATTTTTCTTTTTCTTTTATTAGCCCTCACATATTTCATTTTCTTCTACATTCATTAATATATCTACTTATGTGGAGTTTTATCCGTGACTAAATTCATCTAGTTAAATGTATTTCCTAATGATTACATCATTTTTAGTAGAAATTCCTCTTGAGCTGGTAGGATGGGTATATAAAATTTCATACCAGGTCTATCCTGATGATATCTTCCACACATATATATTTTTCAAATCATTATGTTGTCACTTTTAGAAAATATCTCACAAAATTTATCTTCTTATTCATGTGAAATAATATAATTCCTTTTAGCACCTGCACTTGAATATCCTTTATCTATTAGTCCATCCATTTCCTATTGAACATTCCAAATAGTAAAACACTCTTTCTCCATATTCATGATTTTTTTTACATAACTTCTTAGTAGTCATAGGGAAATATTTCTTTTCACCTTTTAAAATCGTAAATTATTTTCTTGTCGCACCATAGGGAACCAATCCTAGTAGACTAGTCATGCACATCTCTACACTATGGTCCTCCCATTAAAACCTACCTCAAAATTATTTTAAACATACAAACCTATTTTGGTATAGAAAATTAATTTTATTTCGAGTCACATATTACTTTCACTAAGAACATATCCTAATTTTCTCATTAAATATACCTTTTTGTTTATTCCACTTTCTTAGTAAAGATATATTTAACTAGTCACATTAGGGTTTATATTAAAAATGTTTGGGGAAGTGGAACTCCAATGCTACAAAGAAACACACAAACACATAAATGTTTAAAGTTCGAGAGGCTCAAACCTAAGACGTCCTCGAAACCAAATAAGGACCAATGTTACTTGACTAGTAATTTTAGGCGAGTAAGATTGGGTTTTATATTCAAACATCCCACAAAATAGGAATAATACTTGGAAGTTTAGTATTCATTATTAATAATATAACTTCCTATAAAACTATTGTTATTGTTCTACTAAATATTGTGCCTAGATTTTTATATGGGGAAGTGGTCTTCTTGTAATATTAATATATTCTTTTAATGTTCAAGAGTGTCCCTCACATGTATTATTAGTGAAAATAGTTTTATAATTGTATTTAACCTGAAATGAAAAAATAATAGGCTGACCATGAGACTAATTAGGAATAAATTTCACTAATCTATTGGTTCTATTATTATCACTACCTTGAGATAACTCAACTTTAACCTCAACCAAATTAATAAACACTCACTTTATCTTCTTTAACTCATCTTTTGGAGTCAATATATATTTGTAATGTCCTGGATAGATCATCATCAATAACCACCAATCTTTCATAAATATCTATAAAAATTTTCACTTTCTCAACTACTCTTATATTGTATTTCTTGATCTGATAAACAAAGGTTGCTTCCTTCATAACATACACCTATTTTACATCAATTAATTTAATTTTATTATTTCATATTCCACTTATTTTTATTGATATGTGTGTTATGATTAATGTTATCCTCCAACTCATTCTTTATCATATATTCCAACTACTTTATTTCACCATCATCATCGTTACTACTTTTAAAACACTTTTTTGACCTGAGAGATAAAATTAACATAATATTTTGATTAACTATTTGATAATGAGTAAACTTGCTAATTATTAATAATTAAATTACTTCCCTTCTTAAAATATGACTTCTTGATGTTTTCTTAATTATTATGTTTGGCTTATTATATTCTTCATATAACTTAGATCAAACCCCATTCCTCTTTGGGATATTTACAATTTTAGCATCTTGGTGGATGATTTATATTTTATTTCCTCTATCACTATGTTAACTTCATTGGTATAATATAAATAATTATATTAAATTCTTTACGATATTCATCATCATAAAAATAACTTGATCCTACATGGTCATCATCATTGACTTTAACTTTTCTTATAGATGTAAAGGTCATTTAATTATTTTCATTCTTCTTAAAAGTAGGAATTTTCATCATATCAAAAAAATGTGAATATTAAATATTTAATATTTTGAAGGGTCTTATATATCTTCATAGTTAAAATTTTAGGATCAAACCCATCCAAAACATTTCCCATCACCTTTTTACCAATAATAGAAATATATATCTTCCCAAAAAAATATTTAAATATTGCTAAAAATATCATTGAATCTAATAAAGTAATCATCAATTTTTTATTCATCATATATATTTATATCCTAAAACCCATTATTTCACATTTATAACTTAACCTAATTTAATTTAATATTTCCTTTATAAAGGATGCTTAATTTTACCCTGATTTACTTAGTAGTTTGGTGTCCCATGACTTTTTCTATATACCTTTTCTAAAAGAGATATTTAAATTGAATTTTGATCTTTTCTATCAACTTTATATTTATATAATCATAAAATTACATAGGATAAACCTTAGAAATGGGTGTATTTCCTATGTTTTTAGTTTCCCATATCTATATTCCAAGTAATATAAGGTAGTACTACATCGTACTATTCTAGTTATGATTGTTCTTACCATCTAAATTTGGGACACATTTTATTTTTATATAATTTAAATTATTTACACTTAGAACATTCTTGAAACTTTTATAGGGAACCTAGATTATCTCTCCTGAAAATTATGGATCCTAGGTCAGTTAGGTACCCTTGGGGGGTAGTGGTGATTTATTTGTATATTTTTATAAATATTCTTTTAAATTGACCTTTATGACCTATTGAAGTCCCAATTAATTCACTGTTGAATTACAAAGCCTCACTTGAATACAACCTGAAAATAGAGAACACATGAACACCAATGTTTATGATGTTTGTTTTTTAATATCCTACTATTTACTATAATTATGTAGTCTCCCAAATAACTTGTTATCTACTATAAACCTAAGAAGTTATACCAGTGATATTAATAATCAGATCAACATATATTTCTGGTATTCTTCTATTCTAGAGACCCACTCGAAATAAAACTTCCCACATGCCACTAATTTTTTCCCAAAAAAATTAAAAATGGTGTTATTTATTATCTTGGATTATTTTTCCTCACATTAAAAATATCTTCCTCTTGAAGACTAAGGGATTCGTTACTCAGTGAACTCACACTTCTTAAATAATATTAATAGCTGAGGATCATTATTTGGTCTACTGATATTTCTCAGATTCCTAAGATACTCAATGATCTTGTTCTTCCTCAAATCTTTGGATATCTAGGAACTCGAAGTATCATTCTCATATTTGAGAACTCCCAAATTTGATACAACAAATTTTTAGATATTTATAATTATTCTTTGATGGTCTTTGGATTCTATAGATTTAGGAAAATATTATTCGGTGACTCTTTTCACACTATTTTGTTTATTTTTCTCCATTATTTTTATATTAAAAAATCTTGAATATTATTTCCATATTCAAAATATAGAAACTGTATAATTTGAGGTATCAAATATATCTTTACTCAAACTAGAGGATATATCTGGTTTGTAATTCTTAAAAAAATCTAATTTGAATTAGGGACAATAATATTGATTTAAAACTTCATATGGTTTAGATTATTTTTGTTTAATGATTTTTGAATATCATAGATTTTAATTTACCCAAAAAATTTATAACATTATATTAAATTTCAATTTATCCACACTTTCATGGAATCATGCATCATTTCCACATAGATATCATCTTTGTGTCATGGAACTCTTCTCATAATAGTATCTCAAATGATGATCCACTTAAATGATCATGATTTTTAGGTCCATGAAGAATAGTTCTTGAGTATCATCTGATTAAATCTCCAGATTCTACAGAATTATTTATTCTGAAAGCTTACTAATTTTTTCATATAGGGAAACATAAAAATTTATGGATTTGTTTCACAATACTATATCACTTTTTTTGTTTGACTAATTAATCCTTACAAATTCTTCACACCTCAAGAAAATTACACATTTTATGAAACAAAAAATCTTATAATATTCATATATTATAGAAATTCATCTCTTGAATGCTGAAAATATAACATGATTTCCTCATATTACAAAAATAAAATATCTTAAACAAAAAAATTATATTATAATGTTAGTTGGTGTCTTACAAACTGATCATATCTTACAAGGATGGAAACATATGAAAATTGTTTCACTTCCTCTCTCCATCTTATGAAGATAAAAAATATCTAATAATGTATCATAATAATATGATTTAAAGTACCATACAAATATCTCATATACATTACTATGTTCTAATGTCCTTATGATTTTTAGTATAGGGATCATGAAATTACTATATTTTTATACTTATACTTGGTATTTGATCATATGAAACATAAAATATATGATATGCATAAGTTTCAGTACTTTCTCAAAATTCATGGAATATATAAATATATATCTAATTTATATTCACTCAAAAACACCTTAAGTAATTTTAAAACAACTTAAATAAACATAAAAACCTTCTTAATACTTTAATACAGTGTTAAGATATACATTGTGTGTTCTATAAAGCATCTCAAAACTTGTCTCTCAAGAATATATGCAGTTGTCTCTCATGTATTTAAATATATATTAGTTCATCAATATTAGACCTTAAACCTCTCCATTCATCAATATTTCCTTTTCAAAACCATTCACACTTATAGTAGACAATGTTTCTTCATATAAAAATGCTTGCATTTAGTTTACTCAAAGATCAACACCACAATCAACAAATTTAAATGGACACTACATTTAATAAGTCCATATCATTTCTCTATGTTGGTAGATCAGCATACTTGTATGAAAATCCATAATATATTCACATATAATACAACCCATATTGAGATATTCTAATCATCATGGTAGCCTTACATATTGATAAAAATTCAATCCATTCATGGTAACTTCAAATAATAGGAAGAGACATAGATCATTCAAAGTGGTATTTTTATAAATTATGGAATTAAAGTATCTAATGTTGTGATATATGATAAAAATAGTACTTTACATAGTTTTATAGATACATGGTATATAATAAACCAACCTATAACACATTTTAAATATTTTTAAGCAAGCAAGTTTATAAAAAATACACTCAATAATTTTGTGTTATTTTTATTGAAATAACATTGTGTTTGTCCTCTAAAAGATTCATAATATCTATAGAGAGTCATCCCATAGAGCATTGGATGAATTAGTGGAATATAATAATAATTGTTTTTGATGTTTTTAGATCTGGAATCCATAAATCATCTATTAAATGGGTGAAAATGGAATGGTAGTGACCATGAGTCATTGAAATTTCACGAGTTGTGGATGAAGCCCTAGAGGTATATACTTGGAATCTAAAAATAAAAATGTTTAGTGGTATAATCCATGGAACTAGGAAATTAATATTTAAATAATCCCAATATAGGCTAGGGAATAAAAAATTTTATATACTGGTGGTTGTTATGAGATTATTTAATGGAAATAAAAGTATTATTGATGGTTGGGATGAAAATTAGGAGGAATAAGTCTAGGTAGAATTGACATTCTAGATGTAAAAGAAGAATTTCAGTCACTGTAGTAGCTTAAATTTTTTATAAGTAATAAGGAAGCCAAAAATTAGTATAAAACTATGTATTCCAAAATATAATTAATTAAAATAAATAGATTGATTTGGATATGTCATGGTGAAAGGCATTTTTCTAATTGGATTCTAATGAAATGAGAAATATTTCATAGAGAAAGAATGTTCATTGGGTGTTTCACATGAAATATAGATATATCATGGTTATAGGTGTGACACAATGTAAAGGTATTCAGATATAATTTCAACAATTATGAGATCTATTTGGAGCTGTTGATTTAAAGGTTGAACTTTACATGTTTAATGTCTGACCAACATCAAAATGGGTATAGTGATGATCAAAAATTCTATGGTGAAATAAATTGAAATTAATATCTCTATTTAAAATTTTTCAATATTTTTGGAGGTATTAAGAGATTACAATTAAATTATTTTAACTATGATTTATAAGTTTTTTGTACATGTATTCACATCATAATTAAGGAAAATTAAAGATCATATGTGAGGAAAACCTGGTAATTATATTTGTTTATTACAGAAATATCCCATTAAAAAGTCGGAATAAGTTTATTTATTTAGGAGATGAATAGAAAGAGAAGATTCTAGAAAATTAAATAAATAAAAGAGGAAAATATAAGGTATTTAATGTGATTTATCCTGGAAATTCATGGGGATTCTATATTAATGAAGGAGGGGAATATTGATATACTATCATTAGTATAATTATTATTGGTGGTTTTTGGAATATCAGGGTATCTCTTGGAGGATCATCAATCATTCTTTGTGTGAAAGGGATATAATTTCTCTATTGTGGTCGGTATTTTAAACCTAGGAATTTATTTAGACCATTCTAAATTTTCAATGAAAAAGTATCATGGTTAGTTTATTTTTTCACATTATCACATCATCAACTATATGCTCGTTGGATGATTCCCAGTACAGATGAAATAAGAAAAAATTTATTTCACTTCTCTTCTTTTCTTTATCAATTACATATTAATCATAAATAAGAGATTTTATTTTTATAGACATGATAAAATATAAATAGGAATGTCTATTTTTAAATGATATACCCTTATTTACCACCTCTCTTAGGGAATATTCCTTATATGAGGACAATATGTAGATTTAGAGATGAAGGTTAATTGGAGGATTTTTATATCTTGGAATTCATGCAAGATTCTATCAATCACAATGGGATATGAATTTTCCATGTTTATAATTCCCAATTATATAATATTAATATGAAAGACTACATTGTATCATTGGTAATGGATGTTTATACACATACTATACAAGGAATTATAGTGAAAATAATGATAGTAAATTTGTCTAAAAATACTATAAAGAGTATGATATTGAAACCAAAGGAATCAAAACATTATTGGGGATCTTTTTAAACTATTATTTACAAAAAGAAACTATATTTTAATACATTACTAACCATTTGTGGAAACTTTCATATTTTCTATGAAGAATACTCAATGATACATAATGAAAAATTATAGGTTCAATTGAAATAATATGGGTACTTGGGTATTTACTCGAATGAATTTATTGATGAATTATTCAATAAAGTGAGTTTTATTTTTTAAGATATGTGTGGAATTATTGAAACGCAAGATGAGTTCATGATTATGATGAAATTTATGAGAAGGTTATCTCCTTGATTCATCCCAAAGGTATTGGTGCTCATAAAAAATGATCTGAAAGTGGTTATATTATATTGTCCTTATATCACTCTCATTGCATATGAAATGAGTAATAGTGAAAATAATTTTATAGAAAAAAATTCTTATGAAGTGTTATTAATCGTATTGAAGTAGAAAATGATTGAGGATAATAACAAAGAGAAAGAGGTTGATGAATTAATGATATTTATTTCCTTAAATCATAAAAGGGAAAATGTAAATTTATCGGCGAAGCATCCACATGAATTATGTTGGTGTAAAAATGTTAGGAATATTTTCGGTATGTATCCCATGAAATATTGAGATGATTAATATGATGATAAACCAAGGAATAAATCATATAAAGATATAAAAGGTAAAAAGTGTTCATTTTAGAAATTCTTTTAATATATGAAATTTATTTTAAAATAATGTTTCAATTAAAAATTAAAGAAAGTGGGTGACATTAAGAACTATAAATACCCCAATAAATAATTCCTTTTTTATACCATTGATAGATCATAAGTGGAGGAAAATAGTGATATAGTGAATATGTTGAAGTTGAAGAGATAATATACCTCAATGTGGAGTTTGTGGTTTCACTTGAAGAAATAGAATTTCGGAGGACCAAAATAAAGGTGGGAAATTATGTTATTTATGATTAGATATACTATATAAACTAGCACGAATAAGAAGTTTTGATTGAAAATATTAAGTCTAAAAACATATAAAGCTCATCAAAGGAATTTTAGTATGAACTCAATAATTAAGAGTGTAATGAACCATATTTTTAAGAAGGTAAAAACATTTTTTTCAGGTCTAAATTCCTTTTTTATCTTTTTAAATGTCCCATATGTCCGAAGTAAGTCTTGGAAGGATTTGATGCCTATTCGAGGCATGAAGATCCAAGTTGTAGAGGAAATGACTAGGTGCAAGGTTTGTTCAAATTGTTCCCCTAATCCAACAAAATTTGGCCAAACCATGTGGGGTGATCTGGATGGATGTAGAGTGGGAAATGGTTAGAGTAAACCATGTGACCTATGCCATATGGATATGTGAGTCATCTCAGGAAAAATATAATGGGGTTTTTCATGGGTCATGCTTGATTAGTCTAACCATTTTCCTAGTTGTGTGATGTTTGAAACCTTGACCAATCCAAGAACATAGATGGAAAAATATTTTGAAAATTATACTAATAAAAAATGAACATATTTAAAATTGTAAAAATGAAATTTTTGACCCTCTTTCACTTAATTAAACTTCTTCTTTCCCAAATTCCATTTTTTATAGTAGTCCACAATTCAGGGAGCTCCCCCTCCCCATCCAAGCTAATCTTCAAGCTAGATCTTATGTTCAAACTCCATTTTGAGTGACATCTATCATATTGGATGTAACTCCCTGATCCCAAAAGCCCAAAGTAAGTGCATTATTACGTATCATTGGCATGATAATAAAAGTTCAAGTCTCGAAAGACCGATCAGTTTCGTATCCTGGGAAGTACTAGATAAAATCATTAGGTTTACTTTACATCATAAAATGTAAAACTACAACAAGGTTGTTTCCATATACAACACTGAGATCCCATAAAATATCCTTTCAGTTCAGTCATAATATACTTTTTTTGCATTTGGGAAAAAATAAAACATAGAAAGGGGTGAGCTTAGATGCTTAGTAAGGATATAAATATAGCGGAAACTTTCATAAATAAGCAAAAGTATTTAAGTCAATGTATAAAACTAAAACAAAAGCCTTTTCAACATAAAATCCATCATAATAAGGCAAATATAAATCAAAATAATTTTATTTTCTTACTCACATGGATATTCTAATAGTCAAATAATCACATGCAATATCAATAGCCACTTTCATAATGATGGAATGCATAATGGTAGACTTCATAACCACATAGTCAAGGATTTGTTCCAAGACTACAAATAAAATTTTGTCAAGGCCTTGTGCCATGACACTATATTGTCTCATGAGACCTACCGATGCATCGAGGAGCTATAGCGGGATCCACCCGTCACTTACTAAGTCCAATGCATTCCTCATATGAAAACATTTAACTATAACATAAACATTCATATTAAAACTAGCATAAATAATGTTAATACTTTATCCATAAACCATGAAGGGTGTAAATATAACACATCCATAGTAAAACATATCACAAAACCTTCAACCCAATATGGAAGTTTTGTATCATAATAAATCAATTTCAAATATGTTTAAAATTCATCAAAGGATGTTGACATAGACTAAATCAAAACCTTTTTTAGAGAAATATATATTTCTATTTTTAAATCATTTATGAAAACATTTATTTTGGAAATATTCTTATAAGATTTTAATGTAATATTCGATGATGTTATAATGGTGGAAAAATAGCCACACCCACCATATAAGTTAAAAAATAATTCTTACATTAAATTTGTCAAAATGTTCAAAAATTACCTTGTTTGGAAAATGACAGGGAGATTACTTTCAAACCATTTTATTAAAAGTAAAACAAGGGTATAAATTAATTTAACCCATAGTCTAGTAAATAGTAAAAATGTTTTGGAATACATTCTTAAGAAACATGCATATGGATAACAAAGAGATCCTAGAAGATAATTACGTATAAACAAAATAGGATAATGAATAGACTATGGAATTAACCATTTCCTTGTACTTTTCCTTGGTCGAGGGTAGGTTAACCTCCATTATAATGGTGAAATAATTGATATTAAATTGTACAATAACTATAAAAATTAATATGATATCATATATGAAATTGTAATATTGATATTTTAGTATTTGACACATGCCTGTTGTAGGGTGTGAATTTTTTTTTTAAATTTCCTAAGTGTAGTCTAGTGATTAACCCTAGGAAGTATCACGAAGATGATTGCATACAAAATCAGTTGGTCACTTTTAAACGAGGTCAAAAAAGTTGTGTTTTTGAAAGGAAATTTGAAATTCAAATGATTGAAAAACTATGATATTAAAAAGGGTGATTAGGTCGGGGTCGTGTTCCTAATTGTAATTATATCCTTGTTTAATTTAATTCAATCATATTCTTCTTAGTTTATTAAAGTGATTTTCCACAATCGTTTCCTCTCATTTCCTTGATGAAATTATGATTATGAGAGAAAACCTTACCAAGATCTTAGTTTGGTCAACTCTCCTTCCATGTGAAAAATAGTTGTATTGAATATATTTAATTGACATGGGCAATACCCGATCGAGTCATGTTTATCCCTAAAAATAAAGAACATTCACTACCCCTATTACACGTATTGATGATCATCAAGTACTTCACCACTAATTCCAAGTTTATTCCATTGTATATAATCCAAAAATTTGTGGGGGGAGATAATGATTATTTTACCAAGGAAAAAATAAATAACAGAATTAAAATTCAAGAATGATCACACTAGATAATAAAATACACTATATTAAATTGAAAACAACTTTTAAGAAAAAATTAATTTCATTCAATTAGATCTGAGAACTGAAGCATTACAAAATAGAAAACCAACCCTTCCGCAATCACTCCAAATGTTTACCCCCCCATTGTAAGGGTACTATAGATGAATGGGGAAGAAGAAGGAAATACAAAACTATGAAAAAGAAATGAAAAAAAAGAGAATGCTGAAATGTTCTCCTTGGTGTCCGAGAACGAATGGGATCGAATGAGAGATTCTTTGAGAGGGTGGAGCTCTCCTCCTTTAATAGCCAGAATTTTTCCCCCGAGTGTTGATTCTCTGTATCTCCATTAAATGACATATTCACGTGTTGAGAACTTCTTTAAGGTTGTTCATAATTCTCTTGGGAGTTTCCCCGCAAAATCTCAATAGATTTGGACATGTAATCCGAGAGTTATTCCTATTTTACTATCACAATTTATTCTATACAGTCAGAAACGCCAAATCGCAAACCTCCAAATTAGGATGCTTTAATTACCCTTAAAAATACCAATTCCTACAGCCTTCCCTTCATAAAAGATGTTCTAAAACTCCTTTCGCGTCCACCCACAGAATATCACAACAATTAGGCTCACCAATAATTATTTATGGACCTCACACCAATAATCAGCAGAACTGTAAACTGTTTTCATGAGACAAATTGTGAGCTTCTTTTGAGATTTTATATGGTCGATTCAGCTTTTGGTCCAAAAATATTAAATGAATCCCTTGATGTGTATAATCTGGAAAAGAAATAATTTTGAAATTTTGATTAGGGTTGAATATGTTATGGACAAACTACAGAAATAATTTAAAATAGTTAAAAATCCAAAATGGGCCATTTTTACTGTCCAACTCAAAATAACACCAATATCATAAAAATGATGCAATTCTTATTAGTGTAACAATTTTGCGGGTTTAAAAAAATTAAATACAATATAAATTTAATTGGAAATATTTTCTCTATCAACTCACACATAGCACTTGGACTCCTGGACAAGAAAAAATCAAATCAGATCAAATCCAAAACACATACTAATGAGATCTACCAAATCCATATTAGGAAACAAAAAGATATCATTCCTCATCAAAAAAAATTATTTCAAGTTCTCCATTTTAGATTTTAATATATTTCTACTTCATTTCTTATTCCATGCACACAAAACACCTATCTCACATGAATTTTCTCTCATCTCACAAATGTAAATGCTGAACAAGGCTTTTCTCATCCAAACTCACACAAGATTCACCATAGGCTTGATAAATTCCTATATCTCCACCCGATGTGAGTCAAGGACATGTGTTTCTCATGAGGACTTTTGAGGTTTTTTCTGTGGCTTCTGGTTGGTATAATTTAGATGTTAAAATTTATGAGGCCGAAAAAGGAGGGCTTGGCTCTTTTTGAAACAAAATTGTGAGATTCTTATTTTCACTCAAATATAGTCTCCATATATTCCCCTTTGTAGAAAATAGGCTCAATCATCATTCAATCAGCTCAAGATTTTAACAGCCAAAATTTCAATCTTTTCAATAAATATTTTTTTAAAGCTCCGGATAGGCACAACATTAATTTTACATTGGAAGCTCGAGAAAGGCACATCTTCTCTTATCATGAATGCTCCAGGAAATGCAAAACATTTAAAAAAATGAAATATTCAGTAGAAACCTCAGCTCTTCAACATATTATATTCCACCAAAAGTATCACCAAGTGAGGTATTACACCGCAAGACATCTTTCCCCACATGTAAGGTCAAATATATCGTGCAATTTCACTTCAAGAGTAGGTATTATTAGGAAAATTGGATTTTAATGTGGCTAACCTAACAAGATATTCATGGATACTAGGGGATATAATGATTAATGTATCAGGTATGCCATAATAAAAAGGATTATTTTGAAAAGGGGGCTTGAAACCAAATAAATTCCTCAATCATTTAAAACAAACGTACCCCAAACCCTCTTGTATTGAAAGGAATAAATCAAATCCTCATTAAAGCAATCATTGTCCGGTTCTCTCAAGAAATGAGGTGAATGAAAAGAATGTGACAATAAATGGTTAAGAAGCCTCACAGAAAAGTGATTTCAAAGATATAGACAGTGAAATATGGCTTGGGTTTCAAAAATCAGTGTAGTTTTCATGAAATTCCAAATATTTGAACTCGAAACAAAGTCATTCCAGCATTCATTTATGCTCAGTTTCCTGGAATAGATTGGTTCACTAAATGACATGGGTTTCAAAAATGGAAATTGTAATCATTTCTGCTCAAAATTTTCAAACAAAACACACCACAAATTGAAAAATAAACACACAATAATGTGAAAACACACTTTTTTTTTGGAAAAAAACACAACAAATGAAAATCATAAACCAAAAAGGATTCCTCTCCCACACTTAGATGATGCACTATCCTCAATGAATTCAATTGGATTTAACTTATAATCCAATTTTAAAATGAATCACAACATCAAGACAGTGTGAAGGAGAGGTACAACCTGATGGGTCTTATTGATAGACAGGTTAGAGGAGTGTGACCTCCTCCACTTGCTCTGATGGTAGGGTCCCAAGGAATTTCTTCAACCTATTCCCATTCACAGTGAATGGATACCGCTCTCCATCCTTCATAATCTACACATCACTAAAATGATATACATGAGTAAATAAAAATGGATGTTCCCATCTCGATCAATGTTTACCTGGCATCATTTTGAGTCATGATTTGAATAACAACACTTTGTCTCCAGGATAAACGTCTTTTTGTCGGATCATCTTATCATGGTCCACTCTTGTTATTTATTTGTAAACACTCCAATTTTCAAATGCTTCCCTTCTTATTTCCCCCAGATCTTTCAACTTCAATCTTCTTACCTTCCCAGCACTTTCAATGTCCAAATTCATTTTTCTCACAGCCCAATACACCTTATTACTTAATTCCACAGGTAGGTGGCAGGTTTTCCCATAAATTAGTCTATATGGACTCATTCCAATATGGGTTTTGTAGGTTTTTCTACAATCCCATAGTGTATCTTCCAACCTTCGGCTCCAATCCTACTTGTTTAGATTAACATGCTTTTCCAAAATTCCTTTGATTTCCCTGTTGGAAACTTCAGCTTTCCCATTAGTCTGTGGATGATAGGTAGTTGATGTTTTATGATGAAGACCATACTTCTTATGCAAATTCTCCATTATTCAATTGCATAAGTGAGTCCCCTCATCAATGATGAATGATCCGGGAACTCCAAACCTACAAAATATGTTAGACCTGACAGAATGACAAACAATTTTAGCATCGAAATTCCTTGTGGGTTTTTCTTCCACCAATTTGGAAACATAATCATCGTCAAGAAAGATATAATAATTTCCAAATGATATAGAAAAAGGTCCCATAAAATATATCCCCCAAACTTCAAAAATGTCCCAAAAAATTCAATGGCTTTTGTGGTATTTCTTGTCTCTTTGAAATATTTCCTGAAAACTCACATTTTTCACATATTTTTCAAAATTTAACAGCATCATTAAAAATGGTTGGCCAATAAATTCCCAATTCTAAAACCTTTCTTTCTATCAATTGAGGTCCAAAGTGTCCTCTACAAGATAAGTTGTGACAAAAAACTAAGACAAATTTAACTTCACTTTCAGGTAAACATCTTCTTATTACTTGATCATTGTAAATATTTCAAAGGAATTGATCATCCCAAATGTAATATCTACATTCAGCTTTAATTTTTTGAATTTGGTTATAATTGGAGTTAGATGGGACCTGAGATGTTACCATAAAATTGACCATTTCATCATACCAAGGAACGCCTCCTTCAATCAAGTACAATTGCTCTCCTGGAATTTGATCATTCAGTGGTTCTCTTTCTGGAAATTCAATTTTAGCGGTGTTTGGCAGTCTACCCAAGTGAACAACCACTTGGTTCTTAGATCCCTTCTTATCCTTGATTTATATATTGAAATCATGTAGTAGTATCATCTATCTCACTAACCATGGTTTAGCATCATCTTTCATCATCAAGTACCTCAAGGCTGCATGATCAGAAAAAACAGTGATTTTAGTTCAAACAAGCTATGATCTAAATCATTCTAAATTAAAAACAACTACTAAGAACTCTTTTTTCGTGGTTGTGTAATTTAATTGGGACACATATAAGGTTCTATATTCATATGAAATGACTTTTGGTATAATCTCAATTCACTGAGAAAGGAATACTCTAACTGCTTGGTTGGAGGCATCACAAAGTTGTTCAAATGGGTCTTCCCAATTTAGAGGTTGCATCACGGGTGGTGAAATCAGTCTCTTATTCAATTTATGAATGGATTCCCTACACACACCATTGAAATCAAAATCATCATATTTCAAAAGTAATCTAGATAGAGGGAGAGAAATCGTACTGAAATATTTGATAATCCTCCTGTAGTATCCTGTATTTCCTAAAAATGTTCTAACATGTTTCACACAATTTGGGTAAGGAAATGAATTTATCAGTTCAATTATTGATTTATCCACTTCAATTCCATTTTTTTAAATGACATGACCAAGTAAAATTCCTCTATGAACCATGAAATTACACTTTTCAAAATTTAAAACAATATTTTTTTCAATGGAGGTTTTCAAAACGTTTTACAGATTTTTCAAAAAATGATCAAAAGAATCTCCAAAGACTGTGAAATCATCTAAGAAAACTTCCTATAAATTTTCAACATGATCTGAAAATATACTCAGCATGCACCTATGAATTGTACCTAGGGAATTACACAATCAAAATGACATGATTTGATATAAAAAAGTTCTGAAAGGGCATGTAAATTTCGTTTTCTCTTGATCCTCGGGAGCAATGGGTTCCTGGAAGTAAACTGAAAATCCATCCAAAAAGCAATAATGAGTTCTCCCAGCCAATATTTCTAACATCTGGTCAATCAAGGGGATGGGGAGATGATCTTTTCAAGTGACCTGGTTCAATTTCTTAAAATCAATGCACACTCTCCAGCTATTTTGAATTCTCAAAGTGATTAACTCATTCTTTTCATTCCTCATAGTGTTCAGGTCAGTTTTTTTGGAACAACATGAATAGGGCTGACCCACTGTAAATCTGAAATGGGATAGATGATCCCAGCTTCCAAGAGATTCTCGATATCTTTCTTCACAACCTCAATCAATATGGGATTCAATCTATTTTGGGGTTGTCTAACAGGTTTGGAATCTCCCTTAAGAAAATTCTATCTGAGCATATTTTTGGGTTTATTCCTGGGATATCACCTAAGATCCAGCCTATTGCCTAGAAATTTTCTCTCAAAAGCTCAATAAAATATTTTTCTTGGGTTTTATAGAGACTATTAGCAATTATCAGTGGTAGTTTCTCCCCCTCCATATGGTATACATATTTCAAATTAATGGGGAGTGGTTTGAGTTCTAGATCAAGTGGATGCTCAAGGAATGAGCCTAAATTGACGTTTTCAAATTCCAAATTTTGGACCTCCTACACACAAGAAACCATATCATATTCCTCATAATTTAAATAATCATCAATGAAATCAGATTTTACCTCTTCCTCTAACATGAAGTCAGAATCTCCAACATATTCAGCATCCACGAGTTCAATGATATTTCCATGTGAAGAATTCTCTCCTATGTCTATGAATTCATAGAGCATACCTGATTCTTCAATTGGTTCTGCACAAACATCATGGGAAAGTGAAAAGAGGGAGTGATCATCTGATGGGTGCCTCATGGATTCAAATATATTGAAGCAGACCATGCTCTCTCCAAACTCTATGGTGAGTGTCCCATCGAGGACATTGATGATGGTTTTTGCTGTATTCAAGAAAGGTCACCCCAAAATGATGGGTGAATGTGAAAGGCTCCTATATTCTTCCATATTGATCATGTAGAAGTCAGTTGGGAATAATAGATCTTTGACTTTCACAAGGACATCCTTCAAAACTCTTACAGGGAAACTGTGGATCTGTTTGCAAGCTGGACCACCACTCTTGTGGGCTTCAATTCTCCCATCTGAAAATTATTGTATATCGAGTGAGGAAATACATTAATTGAAGCACCTAGATCACACAAAAAATTAGTGAAATTTAATGAACCAATGTTTCATATAAAATGCAAAAAATCCCTAGATCTTGACATTTGGTTGGAATCTGCATCGTGATAAGAGGTGAGACACTTCTCCCCAAGTTGATTCATCATTCCCATGAAGCCTTATCTTTTTGGTGCAAAGATATTTCAAAAATTTTGCATACCTCGGAATATATTTAACAACTTCAAGTAGGGGGGTATTGATTTCCATTTTTTGGAAGGTGTCCAAAATTTTATTTTGAAGTTCTTCTTCATGAAATTTCTTTGATTCGATCATCCTTGTTGGAAAGAGTGGGTGTAAGTATTTCTTCTCCCTTTGTTTCCTTTGCATTTGTGTTTCTTGTTTCTTATTTTGTGGCTTATCCTTCTCCCCCTCCTCTTCCTTTTCATCTTCTTTTTGGATTTTCAGAAGATTTTCTGAATCATTCTCCCTCAGAACAGGTGGTATTGATTCAGATTCAAGGATGGATGGAGGTGGGATTTCTTTTCCACTTCTTGTTATGATTGCACTAACATTCTATTTAGGATTTGGCACTATTTGAGATGGAAGCTTCCCTGGATTATTAAACAAGATTTCAACAAGACTTCCCACTGTGTTTAATAGCTTTCCAACCTTATCTTCTAGGCCCTTATACTTGGATTGTAGCTGTTCCATGGAAGGTTGTGTGCTGCTGGTTGGTTGTTCATATGTATTTCTTTGGAATGGAGGTCACTGAAAGGATTGTTGTTGTTGGAAGGACTCTTTATAGGATTTTTGGAAGGGAGGGGGGTTCAGGAATTGCTGATGGTGTTGAGTAGGTTGACTGGGGTGCTGGTTAAATGATCTCATCTAGTTTTGTTGGTTCCCATATCCTTGTTGGGCTTGGGGTTGATGGAATTGATTTTTTTACAATTTTCATGGTTGAAATGTTGCAGCACAGTATTATGTCCCCTGTATCTCAAGACACTGGTCAGTATAATGACTGGAAGAATAACATAAACCACATACCTATGCTAAAGCTTGTTCTCCATTTTCTTGAGTTATATCCATATAATGGACTAAACTTGCAAGGTCATCAACATTTGATTCAATCAACGCAGATAGATCTGATGTTTTTACCTCATGTAGCCCCCTGGTTCCCACTACTCTTAGTCCAAATTGTTGCATGTTTTGAGGAATCTTCTCAATTAGTACTCTGATATCTGCAGTCGACTTGTCAATCAGGGACCCCCAGATGAGGCATCTAGAATATTTCGATCATTATCTATAAGTCATTGGTAGAAGAACATAAGGAATCCGTGTTCCTCCATTTTGTGATGTGGGAAGCTAGAACATAGATTCTTGAAGCACTCCTAGTACATGTAGAGGGTTTCTCTAGTTGATTGTTGTATGATGTAAATCTCTTTCTTGATGGAAGTGATCCTCGATGTGGGAAAGAACCATTGCATGAAACTTCCTTTTATGTCTTCCCAATCATTGATATCCATTGGTTTTAGATTATACAACCATTCTTTAGTCGCTCCTTCAAGTGAGAAAGGGAATGCCCTGTACTGAAATTGGTCTTCTGGTGCTCCTCTTGGCCTAAAGCTTGAGAAAGTGTATGTGAATTATTTCATGTGCTGATTTGGATATTCTCCTAAAAGACCATGAAACTTTTTAAGCACAAGAGTCATATTGAAACGTAATTAAAAATTATTTGGTTCAGTGGGTGCAATTAGTTGGTTATTTTGAGTGTCAAATTGTGGTGCACAAAGATCACGCAGGGTTGGCTTGGGATTTCCAGCCATGATTTTAGGTACAAAGTGAACACTAAAAGTTTCCCTTGAATATGAGAGATCTATTTTATCAAAGATTTATGGTGGTTTTCTTTTTCGTAGTTGGGTTAATGTTCTGTCAATTTCTGGATCAAATTAAATTAATGGTTCTTTTGAGTTGCGGGTCATTCAATTTTTAAGTTATTTTTTGTTGTACTACCTCCTCATAAATGACGCCAAGTTTGACGCACGCCAGTCATAGGGTGTGGAAATGTTTTTTTTAAAATTTCCTAAGTGTAGTCTAGTGATTAACCTTAGAATGTATCCCGAAGAGGAGTGCACACAAAATCAGTTTTTCACTTTCAAACATGGGTAAAAATGTTGTGTTTTTTAAATGAAATTTGAAATTCAAATGATTGAAAAACAATGATATTAAAAAGGGTGATTAGGTTAGGGTCAGTTTCCTAATTGTAATGCTATGCTTGTTGAATTTCATACAAACCTCTTCTTCATAGTTGAATAAAGTGAGTTTCAAAAATCATTTCCTCTCAATTCCTTGGTGAAATTATGATTGTGAGAGAAAACCTTAACAAGATCTCAGTTTGGTCAACTCTCCTTCCTTGTGCAAAATAGTTGAATTGAATTAACTTAATTAACATGGGAAATACCTGATCGGGTCTTGTTTATCCCAAACAATCATGAACATTCACTACCCCTTTTACATGTCCAGACGATTGTCGAGTACTTCCCCACAAATTCCATGTTTATTCCATCTTATATAAACTAGAAATTAGTAGAGAGAGATAATGATTATTTTACCAAGGAAAAAATAAATAACGGAATTAAAATTCAAGAATGATCACACTTGATAATAAAATCGTCTATATTAAATTGAAAAAACATTGAAGAAGAAATAAATTTTATTAAATTACATCCATGAACTCAAGCATTACAAAATAGAAAACCAACCCTTCCTCAATCACTCCAAATGTGTACCCCACCATGGTAAGGGTAATAGAGATTAATGGGGAAGAAGAATGTATTAGAAAAATATGTAAAGGAAAATAAATAAAAGTTAAAGGAAAAAATTTCTCCTCCTTGGTGTCCTAGAAGGAATGGGATGGAATGAGAGATGCTTTGTGAGGGTGGAGCTCTCCTCCTTTTATAACAATAATTTTTCCCCGAATGCTGACGCATTATCGCCCCATTAAATTACATATTCACGTGTTGATCCCTTCTTAAAGGTTGTTCATAATTATATTAGGCATTTCCCCTCAAAATCTCATCAGATTTGGACAAGTAATCTAGGAGTTATTCCCATTTTATTCTCACAATATATTCTTTCCATTCAGACACACCAAATCGCAAACCTCCGGATTAGGATGCTTTAATGACACTTAAAACGGACAATTCCTGGGGCCATACCTTCGTAAAGATATTATAAAACTCCATTCTCTTCCACCCACATAATATCCCAACAATTGGGCCCACAAATAATTATTTATGGACCCCCACCAAAAATCTTCAGAACTGTTTACTATTTTCATTAGAAAACTTGTGAGCTTCTTTGGAGCATCCATATGGTCAATTAAGCTTTCGGTCCAAAAATATTAAATGAGGTACTAGATGTGTAGAATCTGTAAAAGAATGAATTTTGCAATTTTAATTTGGGTAGAATATTTTATGGCCAAACTACATAAATAATTTAAAACAGTTAAAAATCTGAAATGGGTCATTTTTATTATTCAACTCAAAATAACACCAATATCATAAAAATCAACCAATTAATATTATAGTAACACATTATTGGGATTAAAAAAAATAAATTCAATATATATTTAAATGAAAACATTTTCTCTATCAGTATTATCATCATTTCAGGTGTTAACTGATTCGTTTTCCATTATATGTTTTGTTACATAAGTAATGTTTGTTGTGAATATGATGTATCTTATTCATATTCAGAATGATATTAAGTCTGAAAAAATTATTTTTAATCATCAAATGAAAATTATTCTTGAATGGATATGATAGGGAATGAATCTCATCGTGTTTCGTGGAGACAGTAATCCGTACGTACGCACGAGCGACAATATCATTCATTTGATATTAAAATAATATATAATTGGATGGTATATCATATATACAGAATAATTATCATGTTATATTTATTATTATCTCAATTATAAATCATTACTATACCCAAAAAAATAATAATGTATTGAATAACAACTACACAATGACGTGGAGACAGTAAGCCGTACATACTCACGTTTGGTGACATGTCATTCAAAGGATGGATAGATTAATGAATATGGTGGTACCATACTTATAATAACATAAAATTATATATAATATACTATATTTTATATTTTATAATGGAAAAAACAAAGAAAGAGGATGTGGAAGATGTAAGGAACTTGAAAGAGGTGATGAAATGTTTACCTCTTTTTAGGTTCTTCCTTTAGATTTGATAAAAAGGTCTATTTAGGATGGCTTTATGAGTAATGTAAGGACTCAATGATGAATATAGGATAGTAGTGAGGGTATTTATGTAGAAGTTGGCTAAGCCAAATGATTTTTAAGGTGTTAAGTTTAGCGAAGGGGGAGTGACCTTTTATAAGAGGGGTGAGGGGCACCTTTGGAAATAAAAGAAATATTATTTTATAATAAAATCATTTTCAGTTTCTAATGGATAAAAAATGAATTATTTAAAGTTTTTGGTGGGTATGGGTTTGAAACCACTCAAACCATAGGTTTTAGACAGGTTTTGGTCACTATATTAACCATATCATTTAGATTTAACTCTTAGTTAAATAGTTTGACATTTACATTTTCACTTTGTATTTTTTATTATATGGTTAATAAACATACTATATACTTCCAAGAGAACCCCAAGTGGTTCATTAATGATAAAAATATCATTATATAAGTCTTATGTCCGAACCATAGATTTTTAGGAATATAATATCAATTAATAAAATAATATTTGTTTTTAAAACTCTTTTATGTCCATTTTGACACTATTTGTTATTTTTATTTTTCTAAAATCATAATAGCATTATTACTTCTAAAACAGTTCATCTAACAAACCCTAACATGTCATAGTAACCTTTATAATTGGTTTAATTCATAAAAAGTCTCAAATCACATTTATTAGGATATTTCTAATATCAATTATTTTAATCATTCATTAATACGATAATTACTACATCATCATTGTGTCAAAAATAAATTTATTTATTTAATGTCTAAAAATGATAAATAAAATACCATTCTATAGAAAATAGTTTTCTCTTTTTAATTAATATTTATAGTCGAATTTATCTTATATATAAACCTATATTAAAATTTTTTAGTTATTAAACATTGATTTAAACTCTTTTACCTATTCTTTAAATTAAATAATAATAAATGTTCTAATCTAATCCAATTGAACATAAAGGATCGTACATTATTCCTAAGGTTATTTCCAGTCAAATTACACTTATCCAATCGAATTAGGACATGTTTTAGGGTAATAATAATATCATTTTTACCCATAATTACCGTATTTACTTTTAAATGTTGTAAAGAAAAGTAAAAGGTTACTATTCACCAACAATTATTTTATTCTTATTGAACCACATTTTATAAACTAATATCAACCTTATCTCTCAGATTTTTGAAATTTAACTCACAAAAGATGTAAAATTATGTTTTATGTAAATTTGCAAATGCTCCTTGGATGTGTGTAAAGGACGGTAAAAAGTTCAATACAATTTTTATATATCTAAAATTATTATAAATTGATTCCAATTAATTACATTGAACATATATATGTACTATGTATCAATTTTGACCTAAAATAAATTTAAATTATTTAAATAATTATTTAAAAAAAAATTCGGTTTTAAACTATAACTCATTGTTTTTCACTATTAATCAAAAAATGAATGTTTTCAGAAAAATTCCAAAAATTCACCCTAAGCTAATTTTGATATTCCAAATCCAAAAATGAAGTCCATTTTGAAAGATAAAATTTATAAATATTCAAAAAGTGGGTATTACTATTCATAACAGCTAGTTTTATTGGTTCTCGTGTGTTAGAACTCGATGTTACGTACAACACACGCTATTGTATTATTCAAAAAGAAATGTACTGTGGAATCTTGGGGTGTTACATTCTCCCCTCCTTAAAATAATTTCTCCCTTGAAATTTCTAGAATATTACTAAATAATAAGACTTTGGAGGTTCTTCATCATATGTTCCTCAGGTTCCCATGTTCCCTCTTCCATATTATGGTTTCTCCATAGAACTTTTACCAGACGAGTCATCTGGTTTCTGAGCACTTGTTCTCTTGTATCAATAATTTTGATAGGATCTTCGCAATAAGATATTTTGGGTTCCAGTTCTAATTCCTCCTTGGTGAGTACATGCGTTGAGTCAGGCATGTATTTAGTCAACAGTGATACGTGGAATACATCGTGAACTTTGGAGAGACTTGGAGGCATTTCCAAATGGTAAGATACAACCCCAATTTATTCTATAATTTTGAAAGGTCCAATGTACCTGGGACTCAATATTCCTTTCTTACTGAAACATATAACAACCTTCCATAGAGATACCTTCAAGAAAACATGATCTCCTACCTGAAATTCCAAATCCTTCCTTCAGTTATCGGCATAGCTCATCTGTGTACTTTGAGCTGGTTTGATGTTGGTTTGTATTACCTTCACCTTTTCCATAATTTCCTCCACAAGTTCTAGGCCTACGAGTTTTCTTTCACCAACATCATCCCAACATGTTGGTGTGCGACATCTCTTTCTGTATGACACTTCATATGGTGCCATCTAAATACATGAATGGAAGCTACTGTTATAAGAAAATTATACAAGAGGTAAATATTGATCCAACACAACTTAAAATTCAAGTGAGCATGATCTCAACATGTCTTCTATCATTTGAATAGTCCATTCTGATTGTCTATCAGTTTGAGGGTGGTAGGCAGTTCTCAAATGAATTTCAGTATCTATAACGACCCATACATTACATACATTGTTATTACATCAGAATTCAAGCAAACTTATTTCAACATATAACAAAACTAGGAAATGACTGTATAGGTATAGAGTCTTTAGAAACTGGGAAACATAAACAACTGGTTCATAAAGCATCTACTTTGCCTCCCATTTATTTCATCATATATAGAGTACCTTTTGGCATATCCTACTTAATAACCTTCTTCCTAGCCGGGGGAAATAAAACATACAAAAGGGTGAGTTCAAATTCTTAGTAAGGGTAAACAAAGGAAATATCAATCACATCATATACATAAGAACATAACTTTTGGAAAACTTAACCTACAAAAGAGATCATAATTTCATAACATGGGATAAATCATAGTAGTGAAATGTAATCCCAATAATCATAACATAAAACATGAAACTTTGTGTCAGACACACATAATCATAGAGAATAATTTCTTATTAATCAAGACTCATTGCCAAGACTATCTTAGTGAACAAAGTCCATTTCTGAACTGAGTTCATTCCCCGTTTCATTCCTGTTTCACTGAACTGGTTTAACCTACCGTTCCAGCCATGTCTATCTCATGAGGTATAAAATCTTTACCCAATGCATTAGAGGTAGATATTGGTCCCGCCCATCTCATAATGATACCATTCTTATGTGTGCCACAAAATAATAAATCATACATCATTGCGTAACCCGTGTAATAAAAATGGGATTCTTAAACAACATGACATCATAAATAAATTCATATAAGATAAAGGAATTCATAAAAAATAATTCCATCACAACATAATCAAATCAAGGTAATAATAGGGATATAAACAGAACCCTATATTATCTTAGATGGAAAATAATTTTTGATAAAACACTTGAACTCCATTCTTGAGGAAAATATCCTTTCTACTTCAAAAACATTCTCCTTTCTTAACATGTCATACAATTGTAAACTAAAAGATGTTGATGAAAAATAATCTTGAAAACTTTTAAAGTATTATTCTTGGAAATAATGTTTTAAAAATCCATTCATTCAGTTTAAGTTAAGAAAACATTCTTCCCGTACTTTTGTCGGAAAAGTCTAAAAGTACCTCGTATGAAAAACAACAAAAGATTCCTTTCATATCTTTTACTAAAAACTCAGAGAAAGGTAAAATTGGATTTAAAAAATTTTATGTGTATGGAAACAATATTACATATTGAGGAAACATGGATGTGGATGATAAAATACACCCCAGTAAATACCAAAGTATAAACAATCTTGGATAAAATGAGATTGTGATATTTTCCCTTACCTTAAGTATGATTTGCTTCGTAAGTGTCTGAACCTCATATATAATGATTTAAATAATGTTATTGACTTATTCCAGAATCATAATTTGTTTTATGATATCATATATGGTCATATTATTAGCTTCTTATTAGTAATATTTCGTTACTACTTGTTATTCAGATGTTTATTAATTTTTATTCTTATACGTGTTTTGTCAAATAAATTATTATTTTTCTTTTTAGGTTATTGATACCTCATATACAGAATGGTATTAGTGTAATATATATCATATTCATTCATTCAAATCATTTATATAATCATTATTCAAGGAAGATCATGTAGAACGAGTCGCATCACATCGTGGAGATGGTATTCCGTACGTACGCACGAGCGATGATATCATTCCCATGATCATGAAACTGTAATGGAGTGTATGAATACTATTTCATAATCAATATCACTTTACAATAATCATATACAGTTATTATTTACACCATTATACCTATCCAAGTAAGGTGGTTGTGGAAAATAGATTACACCACGGCGTGGAGACGGTATTCCGTACGTACGCACGAGCGGTGATTTCGTTTTCCGTAGGATGGATAGATGATGAAATAGGGTTGTTTAATAATTATAATAACATATCAGTATATGAGTGATACTGATGTTATTACTTCATAATGAAACAACTAAAGAAGATAAAGTAGAAGAAGAAATAGAGTTGAAAGAATCGGTAACAAGCATTACATCTTCTTTGAAGCTCCTCTTAGAGACCTCCTTTTCGGGAACTAAAATTGGTCTTTTAAGAATACTAGGACCTATAGGATGTTTCTAGGGAAGTGGGTAAGTTAAATGGGAAGGGGTTGGCCGAGCTTGAAATCTCAAATTGGTGTGAGGAGGAGAGGGAGAGGTGCCCTTTTATAAGGGAGGAGAGGGGCACCTTTGGAATAACTAAAAATATTATTTTATTATAAAGTCAAATTCGATTTTTAATAGCTCCAAATTGATATATTTCAAATATAAGGTGGGGATGGGTATAAAGCATCTCATACAATAGAATTTAGACAAGTTTAGGTCATTATATTAACCTTATCTTTTAGTTTTAACTCTTAGTTAATTAGATTGTCATTTACCATGTCACTTTGTATTTTTATATTATATAGTTAATAAACATACCATATACATACAAGTGACCCCATAGTTGTCCATTAATGATTAAACTATCATAATACAAGTATCTTGGAATAACCTTAGATTTTTATGAATATAATAACAATTAATAATATAATATTTGTTTGAATAACTATTTTATGTCAATTTTGACACTATTTGGTAATTGATTTTTTGTGAAAATCATAACAGAATGATTATTTCTAAAACAATTAATTAAATCAATACTAACATGTCATATTAACATATAAAATTATTTTAATTCATAAAAAGTCTCAAATTACATTTATTTGGGTATTTATAACATCCATTATGTCAATATTTCATTAATAATATAATTACTGCATCCTCATTGTGTCATAAATAAATTAAATTATTTTAAGTCTAAAATTTACAAATAAAATACCACTATGTAGTAAATATTTTTAGCTTTACAATGAATATTTATTGTCAAATTTATCTTATGTATAACCCTATATTAAAATTTATTTAGTTATTAAAATTTAATTTTAACTATTTTAACCCTTCTTTAAATAAATTAATAATAAATGTCCTAATCTAATCTAAGTGGGCCTAAATGGTCATATGTTATTCCTAAGGTTGTTTTGGGTTGAATTAAACTTGTCCAATAGAATTAGGACATGTGTTAGGGTAATAATAATATCATTTTTACCCTTAATTACCCTATTTACTTTTAACCGTGGTAAAAAAGTAAAAAGTTACAATTCAACAACAATTATTTTAATCTCATTGAACCACATTTTAGTCTTTGATATTAACCGTGTCTCTCGGATTTTCGAAATTCCACTCACAGAAGCTGTAAAATTATGTTTTATGAAAAATTCAGTTTTTTTAACTACCACTTAGTGGTTTCACTATTCATCAAAAAATGAATGTTTCCAGAAGAATACCAAAAATTATGCCTAAGATATATTTGATATTATGAATTCAAAAATGATGTCTATTTTACCAAATACAAAAAATATCAGTTACATTAACTAATTTAAAAATTAATTCTCGTCGTCAAAACAAATATCGTGTTTTTAAGAGATAATAACTATCAAAAGATTGACACTTGTTTCTATCTGGTTTAAATGTGGAATTACATCCAATGAACAAAATTGTATTAAATTGTAGAAATATATTCTAAATATACTTTAAAACCACTCAAATTAATAATATATCACTATTAATTATTTCGATTAAAAAGTTGTTTTTAATTAAAATTTAGTAATTTTCACTATTCATCAGAATATGAAAGTTATCTGAAAAGTACCAAAATTTCACCCTAAGCTAATTTCGATATTAAAAATCCAAAAATGAAGTCCATTTTGAAAAATAAAATTTACAAAATTTCAAATGGTGGTTATTACTATTCATAACAGCTAGTTTTAATAATATTTTAATAGCATATCGTTGTTTAGTGAAACTCGGTATTGTGTACGACACAAGCTATCGAGGAAGGCTGAAGTTGCATGTAAATCAAACCAAGCTAGTGTTGTGTGTAGTGAAATATTCCATTTATGATTTATATAACATAAAATCAAAATATTTCTCATAAAATTATCGGGTGTTACATTCTACCCCCCTTAAAATGAATTTCTCCCTCGAAATTCGTCACTTGTAACAAACAGAGGAGGATACCTCTCCCTCATCATATCCTCAAGATCCCTTGTAGCTTCTTCTAATTGGTGGTTCCTCCATAAAACTTTCAACAAGTGATTGGTCTTGTTTCATAGGAATTTTTCGCTGAGATCCAGAATCTCTATCGGCTGTTCTTCATAAGAAAGATCTTTCTCCAGCGGTACAACTTTTGAGCTGAGTACATGTGAAGGATCAGGTATGTAATTTCTCAGGAGAGATAAATGGAACACATCGTGAACTTGAGAGAGATTCGGTGGTAGCGCCAATCGGTAAGCTACCTTTCCAACATGATGTAGTATTTCGAAAGGACCGATATATCTAGGGCTCAACTTCCCCTTCTTTCCAAATTTCATGACTCTCTTCCAGGGAGATATTCGTAAGAACACTTTATCACCCACTTCAATCTCTAGGTCTTTTCACCGGTTTTCGGCATAACTTTTCATTCGACTCTGAGCTGCTCTTATGTGTTGTTGAATAGATCAGACCTTTTCTGCCATCTCATCAACTAGATCAGGTCCTAATAGCTTTCTTTCCCCAACATCATCCCAGCATGTTGGAGTCCTACATTTCTTTCCATAGAGAGATTCATAAGGAGCCATCTGAATACTGGAGTGAAAGATATTATTATAAGAAAATTCCACCAAAGGTAGGTGTTGATCCCAACCACCTTTTAAATCCACAGATCAAGCTCTCAACATATCTTCTAGAGTTTGAATTGTTCTCTCAGACTGACCGTCTGCCTGAGGATGATAAGCAGTGCTGAAACTCAACTATGTATCCAGAGTATGCTGAAGACTTCGCCATAACATCGAGGTAAATCTCAGATCCCGATCAGATATAATAGATAGTGGTACTCCATGCAATCTTACCACTTCCTTTACATATATCCTGGCAAGCTGATCCAGAGAAAAATCCTCTCTAATAGCAATGAAGTGTGCAGACTTTGTAAGACGATCAAAAATGACCCAGATTGCATTATTGCCTTTGGGTTTTTAGGAAGTCCTGTGAAAAATTCCATAGTGATGTTTTCCCATTTACATTTGGGTATGGGTAATGGTTGTAACATCCCATTAGACTTCTGTCTCTTAGATTTAACTTTCTGACAAACCAAGCATCGAGAGACATATTCAGCAACATCGTTTTTCATACCATCCCACCAAAATTACTCTTTCAGGTCCCTATACATCTTCGTGCTTCCAGGATGAATAGAGAATGAAGAATTATGAGCCTCATCCAGCAACTCCTTCTTTAATTCGGGGATAGGGGGAACACAAACCCGATTCCTGAACATTATTATCCCATCACAATCAAGGTTGAATTCAGGAATATTTCTCACCATCTTTTGTAACTCTACATCAACTTTCGACGCCTCTCTAATCTTCACATGTATAGATGGATGAACATTCATTTGAGAAAGATACAATTTTCCCCCTTACATTATAATTCCAAGATCCATCCTTTGTAAATCCATAAATATTGGATCTTTTGTGATCCTCATCATGGATAAACTGGCATGGTCTTGTCGACTAAATGCATCTGCCACCTTGTTTTCTTTCCCAGGGTGGTAATGAATTGAGCAGTCGTAATCCTTAATCATCTCTAACCATCTTCTTTGGAGCATATTCAGCTCCTTTTGTGTGAAAATATACTTTAAACTTTTATGATCAGTATAAATGTCACACCTTTCTCCATAAAGATAATGCCTCCAAATCATTAATTCAAAGATTACCGCAGCTAATTCCAAATCATGAGTTGGGTAATTTTGCTCATGGATTTTCAACTGTCATGAGACATAAGCTATCACCATATCATTTTTCATAATAACACACCCCAATACCTTCTTGGATTCATCACTGTATATCACAAACCTTTCTCCACTACAAGGCAGTGTGAGCACAGGTGCACTGGATAACCTTCTTTTCAACTCCTTGAAATTCTCTTCACATTCCTCCGTCCAAACAAACTTAACCCCTTTCCGAGTAAACCTGGTGAGTGGATTAAATAATCATGAAAAGTCTTTCACAAAACGTCGATAATATCCAGCAAAACCAAGAAAACTTCAGATCTTAGTTACTGTTGTTGGTCTCAACCATCTTTCGATAACCTCTGTTTTTGCTGGATCCATATATATCCAATCTTTTGAGATTATGAGACCATAAAATGAAACTTTTTGAAGCCAAAATTCACACTTGGTAAATTTGGCATAAAGCTTCTCCTTTCCCAGGGTCTTCAATATAATTTTCAAGTGATCTTTATGTTCTTCCTTGCTCTTTTAATAGACAAGAATATCGTCTATAAAGACTACCACAAATTGATCAAGATAGTCTCTAAAGACTCTATTAATCAGATCCATGAAGATAGAAGGGGCATTAGTAAGACCAAATGGCATCACTATAAATCCATAGTGTCCATACCTTGTATGGAAAGTCGTCTTTGGTATATCCTCCCTTTTAACCCTTAATTGATGATACCCTGAATGAAGATCAATCTTGGAAAAGTATTGAGCTCCACATTATTGGTAAAATAAGTCATCAATGCGTGGGAGAGGATATTTGTTCTTGATAGTGATCTTGTTAAGTTCTTGATAATCAATGAAGAGTCCCATTGATCCATGTTTCTTCTTAACAAATAGAACAGGTGCTCCCCAAGGTGACGCACTAGGGCGTATGAATCTCTTATCAACATTCTCTTGGAGTTGCTTCTTCAATTCCTACAACTCAATTGGGTCCATTCTATAAGGTGTATTTGAAATAGGTAAAGCACCTGGTACGAGTTCTATTGAAAACTCAACTTCACTATTTGGTGGAGGACCCGGAAATTCCTCCGGAAAGACATCATCAAACTTCCGTACAATGGGAATATTCTTAATCTTGAGATTCTCTCCAGCCATTTAAGATAAATAACCCTCATTTAGTGGAATCAAGACCCATAAGATGGAAGAAATTTCCACTGGAAGGTTATGTTCATCCTTGCATCGATAGACGATCATAGATTGATCTGGAATATGAAATGTGACTTCCCTTCTTTGGCAATTGATATGAGATCCATATAAAGAAATCCAATCCATGCCACGAATCACATCAAATTCCACTATAGGAAGGATCACAAGATTTTCAGGAAGCACTTTCCCACAAACTTCAATCGGGGAAGAATTATAAACATTTGATGCGACTGTTGTGCCATTAAACGTTGTCACAACCAACTCAACATCTAATTGTTGAGGTAATACGGTGATAACCTTAGAAAATTCATCAGAAATAAAAGAGTGGGTGGATCCAGAATCAAATAAAACATTTGCTACTTTAGAGTGGATGGTAAGTGTTCCTTTCACCACATTGTTATCGTACTCCAAATCGCTGATAGAAATTGCATGTGACTTTCCTTTGTCATTAGCCTTAACAGTTTATTGATGTCGACCATCATCATCAGCCATTGGATTTGGGCATTGATTGGAATAATGCCCCATCTCCTTGCACTTGAATCATTGAAGTGTAGTAGGTTCATTCTGTGTATCCCTTCCTTTGTTTTCATCATTATACATCTTCTTCCTATCATTGCGGCATTCAAATGCCCAATGATCTTCCTTTCCACATTTGAAACAATTTCTAATCCCTTTAAGACAACTCCCTCCATGTTTCTTTCCACACTTTGAGCATAAGGGAAAGCTCATATTCTTTTCAGTGTGCTCTGTTGATTTTCCTTTGAATTTACATTTTCCTCTTCTTATCAAACCCATATGACTGATGGGTTACCCCAATCTCCATCTCAACTTTGAGAGCACATCGAATGGTTTCCTCATAGCTATTGAAGTCCCTTATTGCTAAGGCCCTTCAAAGACATGGTTTTAAGCCACTAAAGAATCGATCGATCTTACTCTCAGGTTGGATAATAATACCAGAAGAATACCTTGAAAGTCTTGTAAAATTTTCTTCAAAGGTACCAACAGATTCTTCATCCTTTTGCTTCAGTTCAAGAAACTCTTTCTCCATATTTGTTCGAAGAATACGAGGGAAGTAATTATTGAAAAATAATATCTTGAACTCATCCCATTCCATGGACTCAATTTCATCCCTCTACCTCATATTCTTAATAATATTCCACCATTGATCAGCATCTCCTTCTAAACGATACACTGCTAGGACAACTTTATCATGTTCGGAACATTGAAGAACTGAAAATATCTTTACAGTAGTAATAATCCATTGTTCAGCTACTAATGGATCAGTAGACCCACTGAATGAAGGTGGACGCGGCCTCATGAAAGATTCAAGAGAATTTTGATCCTTCCTTTGCTCGTATGGAAGTCCTGCATGATTCATAGATTGAGAATGTTGTGTGAGCATGGATACAATATTTTTCATTCCAGATCCCATAAAATTTGGTTTCTCAGGGGGACAATCATTACATTGCCCGTCGTATTCCTCATTAACACGGTTCCTTCGGGTTCCAGCCATTGACTAAAACCAAGAAGAATAGTGTGAGAAACACTAATTATAATAGGAAAACCACATAATCAAGAATAAAATTTCACACTTAAGGTATTATCCTAGGTTATTCGTGGCCATTTCTAAAACACTAAGATTGTGTTCTATGCTTAGACTTATCCTTCGGGTTCTTACTAAGGCTTTCACATCCTAGTTTCCAAAGGTTGACTATACCTTTCCTCTGATACCAACTATAATGACCCATACTTTACATACATTGTTATTACATTAGAATTAAAGCACACTAATTACAACATATAACAAAACCATGAAAGGAACGTATAGGTATATAGTCTTTAGAAACTGGGAAACATAAACAACCGGTTCATAAAGCATCTACTTTGCCTCCAATTTATTTCATCATATCTAGACTCCCTTTTGGAATATCCTACTTAATAACCATCTTCCTGACCTAGGGAAATAAAACATACAAAAGGGTGAGCTCAAATGCTCAGTAAGGGTAAACAAATGAAATATCAATCACATCATATACATAAGAACATAACTTTTGGAAATCATAACCTGCAAAAGAGATCATAATTTCATTACATGGGATAAATCATAGTAGTGAAATGTAATCCCAATAATCATAACATAAAACATGAAACTTTGTGGCATACAGACATAATCATAGAGAATCATTTCTTATTAATGAAGACTCATTGCCAAGACTATCTTAGTGGACAAAGTCCATTTCTGAACCGAGTCCATTCCTTGTTTCAGTCCTGTTTCACTAAACCGGTTTAACCTGCCGTTCCAGCCATGTCTATCTCATGAGATATAAAATCGTTACCCAATGCATTGGTGCGAGATATAGGTCCCACTCATCTCATAATTATACCATTATTATGTGTGCCACAAAATCATAAATCATACATCATTGCACAACCCGGGTAATAAAAATGGGATTCTTAAACAACATGACATCATAAAACAATTCATATAAGATAAAGGAATTCGTAAAAAATAATTCCATCACAACATAATCAAATCAATGCAATAATAGGGATAGAAATAGAACCCTATATTATCTTATATGGAAAATACTTTTGATAAAACACTTGAACTCCATTCTTGAGGAAAACATCCTTTCTACATCAAAAACATTTTCCTTTCTTAACATGTCATAAAATTTTAAACTAAAAGAAGTTGATTAAAAATAAACTTTAAAACTTGTAAAGGAATATTCATGGAAATAATGTTTTAAAAATCCATTAATGCTGTATAAGTTAAAAAAACATCCATCTCGTACTTTTGTCGGAAAAGTCAAAAAGTAACTCGTACAAAAAACGACAAAAGATTCCATTGATATCTCTTACTAAAAACTCACCAAAGGGTAAAATTGGATTTAAACAATTGTAGGTGGATGGAAAAAATATGAAATATTGAGGAAACTTGGATGTGGATGATAAAATGCACCCCAGTAAATACCAAAGTAAAAACAATCTCGGATAAAATGAGATTGTGATATTTTCCCTTACCTTAGGTCCAATTTGCATCATAAGTATCTGAACCTCCTGTATAATGATTTAAATAATGTTATTGACTTATTACAGAATCATAATTATTTTTATGATATCATATATGGTAATATTCATAGCTTCTTATAAGTAATATTTCATTACTACTCGTTATTTGGGTGTTTATTACTTTTTGTTCTTATGCGTGTTTTGTCGAATAAATTCTTATTTTTCTTTTTAGGTTTTAGATACCTCATTTCCATAATGGTATTAGTGTAATATATATAATATTAATTCATTGAATTCATTTATATAATCATTATGCAATGAAGATCACGTAGAACGAGTCGCATCACATCGTGGGGATGGTATTCCTTACGTACGCACGAGCGATGATATCGTTCCCATGATCGTGAAATTGTAATGGAGTGTATGTATACTATTTCAGAATCAATATCACTTTAAAATAATCATATATAGTTATTATTTACACCATTATAACCATACAAGTAAGGTGGTGGTGGAAAATAGATTACACCACGGCGTGGAGACGGTATTCCGTACGTACGCACGCGCGGTGATTTCATTCTCCGTGGGATGGATAGATGGTGAAATAGGGTTGTTTCATACTTATAATAACATATCAGTATATGAGTGATACTGCTGTTATTACTTCATAATGAAACAACTAAAGAAGAATAAGTAGAAGAAGAAATAGAGTTGAAAGAATCGGTAACGGACATTAGCTCTTCCTTGAAACGCCTCTTAGAGACCTCCTTTTAGGGCACTAAAATTGACCATTGAAGAAGACCAGGACCTCTAGGATGTTTCTAGGGAAGTGAGGAAGTTAAATGGGAAGGGTTTGTCCGAGCGTGAAGGCTCAAATTGGTGTGAGGAGGAGAGGTAGGAGGTTCCCTTTTATAAGGGAGGAGAGGGGCACCTTTGGAATAACTAAAAATATTATTTTATTATAAAGTCAAATTCTGTTTTTAATAGCTCCAAATTGATATATTTTTAATAGAAGGTGGGTATGGGTCTAAATCCTCTCATACAATAAAATTTATACATGTTTAGTTCATTGTATTAACCTTATCTTTTAATTTTAACTCTTAGTTAATTAGATTGACATTTACCATGTCACTTTGTATTTTAATATTATATAGTTAATAAACATACCATATACATACAAGAGACCCACAAGTGGTCCATTAACGATACATCTATCATGATATAAGTATCTTGGACGAACCATAGATTTTTAGGATAAATAATAAAAATTAATAATATAATATTTGTTTAAAAAACTATTTTATGTCAATTTTGACACTATTTGGTAATTGAGTTTTGTGAAAATCACAAAAGAATGATTAGTTAGAAAAAAATTAATTAAATCAATACTAACATGTCATATTAACATAGAAAATTATTGGAATTCATAAAAATTCTGAAATTACATATATTTTGGTATTTATAACATCCATTATGTCAATATTTCATTAATAAGATAATTACTGCATCATTATTGTGTCATAAATAAATTAAATTATTTTAAGTCTAAAAATTACAAATAAAATACCACTATGTAGGAAATATTTTTATATTTCTAATTAATATTTATATTCAAATTTATCTTATGTATTACCCTATATTAAAAATTATATAGTTATTAAACTTTGATTTTAACTATTTTAACCCTTCTTTAAATAAATTAATAATGAATGTCCTAATCTAATACAAGTGGGACTAAATGGTCATATTTTATTCCTAAGGTTGTTTTGGGTCGAATTAAACTTGTAGAATAGAATTAGGACATGTGTTAGGGTAATAATAATATCATTTTTACCCTTAATTACCCTATTTACTTTTAATCGTGGAAAAAAGTAAAAAGTTACTATTCACCAAAAATTATTTTTATCTCATTGAACCTCATATTTTTCCTTGATATGAACCGTGTCTCTCGGATTTTAGAAATTCCACTCACAGAATCCGTAAAATTTTTTTTTATGAAAAATTCAGTTTTTTTAACTACCACCTAGTGGTTTCACTATTCATCAAAAAATGAATGTTTCCAGAAAAATACCAAAAATTAGGCCTAAGATATATTTGATATTATGAATTCAAAAATGATGTCTATTTTAAAAAATTCAAAACATATAAGTTACGTTAACTAATTTAAATATTAATTCCCGTCGTCAAAACAAATAGCGTGTTTTTAAGAGATAATAACTATCAAAAGATTGACACTTGTTTATGTCTAGTTTAAATGTGAAATTAAATCCAATGGAAAAATTTGTATTAAATTGTAAAAATATATTCTAAATATAATTTAAAACCACTCAAATTAATAATTTATCACTATTAATTATTTTGATTAAAAAAGTTATTTTTAATTAAAATTTAGTAATTTTCACTATTCATCAGAATATGAAAGTTATCTGAAAAGTACCAAAATTTCACCATAATCTAATTTCGATATTCCGAATCCAAAAATGAAGTCCATATTAAAAAATAAAATTTACAAAATTTTAAAAAGTTGTTAATACTATTCATAACGGCTAGTTTTAATAATATTTTAATAGCATATCATTGTTTAGTGAAACTCGATATTGCGTATGACGCAAACTATCATCGAAGGCCACATTTGAGTGTAAAGCAAGGAAATCTAGTTTTGTGTGTAGTAAAAGATTACTTTGATGATTTATATCACATAAAAACAAAATATTTCTCATAAAATTATCATGTGTTACAATATCCAGGGCTTTCTGAAGAATTTTCCAGAATCTTGATGTAAAATGAGGATCACGATAAAAAACAATCTATAGTGGTACTCCATGAAGCCTTAAAACTTCATTAAATTATAGTCTTGCTAAATTTTAAAGTGGTAAATCTTCTCTTATAGAAATAAAATGTGCCGACTTGGTTAGATGATCAACAATGACCCATATAACATCGTTCCGTCTAGGAGACTTTGGTAGCCCCAATACAAAGTCCATCGTGATATCATCCCATTTCCACTCAGGTATGGGAAGAGGTTTCATGACTCCTCCGGGCTATTGCCTTCCATATTTCACTTGTTGACAAACCATACATCTTGAAACAAAATCAGAAATCTGCCTCTTCATGTTGTCCCACAAAAAATGTTCCTTCAAATCTATATACATTTGGGTGATACCAGGGTGTATAGATAAATTGGAACTATAAGAATCATCCAATAATTCTATTTTTAGATCAGGTATATCGGGAACACAATGTCTCTTCCCAAATTT
This sequence comes from Viscum album, assembly GCA_963277665.1. Classification (NCBI taxonomy): domain Eukaryota; kingdom Viridiplantae; phylum Streptophyta; class Magnoliopsida; order Santalales; family Viscaceae; genus Viscum; species Viscum album. The sequence continues at coordinate 847,024,663 of OY728152.1, forward strand.
TAAAATTCCATCTTCATATACAAAGTCACTCAATCTCCCATCATCCACAGCTTTAATCATATTTTGAAACTCCTCATCATCAACTTGAGAACTTTTTATCCTTTCTTATAAAGATGGTTTGGCCCCCATTTGAAAAATCATTGATGTTTCACCTTCTATGATTATTTACATATCCATCTTTATATGATCCATGAAAATGGGATCCCTTTAAACTCTCATCTTGTTCAAAAATCCATGATCTTTTCTACTCAAAGAATCTTCCACCCTATTTTCCTTCGCTAGGTGGTAGTGTATAGTGCAATCATAATCCCTGAGTAGTTCAATCCATCTAATTTTCCTCATGTTGAGTTCGTTTTGTGATAAAATATACTTCAAACTCTTGTGATTAGCATAAATCTCACATTTATCACCATAGAGATAATGTCTCCATGTCTTAAAATAAAAGATTATAGATGATAAATAAATATCATGAGTAGGATAGTTTTTCTTATGAATATTTAGCTGTCGTGATACATAGGAAATAACCCTGTCATTTTCCATAAGGACACAACCAATTCTTTTCATTGAAGCATCACTATAAATAACAAACCCATCATTCCCCGATGGTAGATTCAATATAGGAGAATTGACGAATCATATCTTCAGTTCTTCAAAACATTCTTCACACTCTTTTGTCCAAACAAGTTTAACCCCTTTTCTTTTGAGATTTGTTAATGGGTTAGCCAACCAGGCAAAATTCTAGACAAAATGTTGATAATAACCTGCTAAACTAATAAAACTGCATACCACAGTTATACTCATTGGTGCTGGCCATTCATGGATTTATCTTGTATTTGAAGGATCAATAGATATTCGATCCTTAGATACAATATGGACATGAAGAGAAATCTCCTGATGCTAGAATTCACACTTTCTAAACATCTCCTATAATTTGTGTCTTCATAGAGTCTTCAGTATAATGCACAAGTGATTTTCACGATCTTCGTAGCTTTTGGAGTATAGCATGATATCATCAATAAATACCACTACAAATTAATCATTATATTCCTTGAAAACTCATATTCATTAGATCCATAAAGATAGAGGGTGAATTAGTCAATCCAAAAGGCATTACTATAAACTTGTAATTCCCGTATCTGGTTCGAAATGCTGTTTTTGGAATGCCTTCATTCTTAATACACAACTGATGATATCCAGATCGAAGGTCAATCTTTAATAATTATTTAGTTCTAAGAATTTAGTCAAATAAATCATCAATACGAGGTAGGGGATACTTGTTCTTTGTATTTTTAGCATAGATCTCCATGTATTCAATGCAAAACCTCATAGATTAATCTTTCTTATTAACAAAATGGACATGGGATCCCCATGGAGAAACACTAGGGTTAATAAATCCCTCATTACTCAATTCCCCTAGTTTTTTTAATTAGTTCCACTAATTCCACAATGTCCATTCAATAAGGGGACTTCTATATGGGCCTTGAACTTGGAATTAAATCAATAGAAAACTCAATTTATCATTCTGGAGGATGTCTAGGTAAATTCTATGGAAATACAACAACATACTATTGCACAACAGGTACACCCTCTATTTTAAGATTATTTTCCTCAACCATAGTAATTTCATTCTCTTTCTCCCCAATAACTGAATTTAGTTGAGAAACTGGGGGTGGATCTAGATAAGAATTAGTTGGTGAAGATTCTGCTCTAATGATAAAGTTTTCTCTATTATCGTTATCAAAAATAGTAACCTCCTTCATCTTATAATAAAACTTTCCATCATGGTCCGAATGCCAATCCATATCGGGGATTATATCTAATTCAATCCTGGGTATAATGATGAGTTCAGTAGATAAAGAATATTTATATACCCTAATGGGGACTGATTCACAAAACATTGTTGCAATGATACTTCCCTTAGGAGTTTTGACCGATAACTCCCTTGTTAAATCAAATTGGAAATATCTAATTTTCTTAGTAAACTGGGATGATATGAAACAATGTGATGATCCATAATCAAATAAACCATTGGCTAGACTTGAGGAAACCATTAAATTACATGCCACTATTTCTTTCAGAGCATCAACCTCAGCCTTAGTGATAACATACTATTGTCCTTGATCCCTTGGCATTTTCTGAGTTAAGTTCCCCTAATTCATAGGAAATTAATTCACATAATTCCACCTTTCTATACAATTGTAACATTCAACATCGATAGCCTCTTTGTTCCGCATGCAATCATGAGTTTGGTGGACTTTTACACCACACTTGTAATAGACTCTCATTCCCTTCAGGAAAGTACCAGGGTGTTTCTTCCCACATTTACTGCAGGATGGATATTCAACTTTTCCCTTCTTCCCCTCATTTCCATTTCAAGAGTGTTCATCAGATCTCTTCTTCTCTTTCGTTGCTTTAAAGTAATAAGACATAGAGAATTATTTTTCTGTCTTGATTTCACATGAGACAATATCTTCATACGAAGAGAAGGATGATGAGACTAATGCTGGACGAAGAAATGGTTTTAACCCATCAATGAAACGATCAATATTACTTTTTTGGGATACGTATATAATCTACAACATGCCTCGCTAACCTTGTAATGTTAGCTTCATACTTTTCAACATTCTCATCCTCCTTTTCTCTCAGACTCAAAAATTTTCTTTCCATATCCACTTGATGGTCATGATAAAAGTATTTTTATAATAAAATCTCTTTAAACATCCTATATTACATATTTGATACTTCATCATCTTCCTTTGTGTTTGGAATCAAAGACAACGATTTATTTTCATCTTCTATGAGGCGGTGAACTTCCATGACAGATTTTTCCCTCTCTCTACTCCCTAAGGTGTGGAATATTTTCTATATGGAATTTATCCATTTCTTATATACATGTGGATTTTTACCCCCATTGAATGTTGGTGGTGGTTTCCTCATGAAGGGATCTATCATTGATCCTCCACGTTGTGGATTAGGGTGATTCATACGTTAAGGTTATTAATCATAATATTCATGACTTGTCCCAGTATGGAGATTAGATGATCAGCACCAGTTGCATCACCAGCTCCACTATAATTATCTTGAGTAGGAGGGAAATCCTTACATGGAGTCCATGCATTTACACGGGTTCCATTACTTCCACTAGGTGCCATTTTTAAACTATGGCATAATGTAGATTAGTTTATGAATCACAATACATAAATCGAAACTTGTAAAACACTTAACATAAATTGAACAGTTTATGGATATAATCCATAATAATAATAAAAAATCTTTGAGTAATTATATACTAATAATCCATTCATAATGGTTTTAATGAAAATGAGAATTATCCTAAGCATATCCCCTGGTAGTATCATAACCAAGAGTGCAGAAAGGCCCATTGTCGTGCACCAGTTCCCATTCGAGTCTTGCTAAAAGCGGTGTTTTTGTGTTTTACCTTTAGGTACATATGTTCCAGATCCGCCTCTACCTGCTCGTATCCAGATAGGGATGTATTTCTAGGTAAACTCACAAATTCTCTACAATACCACAATTCTAGGATGTTCTTCTATACTAATCCTCAAAATCTATATTAGGGTTATGTGCTCTAATCATAGTTTATCTTAATCTAGTTTCCATGGTTTTTAATAAACATCCTCTAATACCAACTATAATGCCCCGAACCCAGAAGCCCAGAGTCAGTGCATTATTATGTATCATTGTTTTGATCACAAAATATCATGTCTCGAAAGACCGATCAGTTTAGTATCCTTGGAAGTACAAGATACATTCATGAGGTTTACATTACATCATAAAATGGAAAAATACAAAAACATTGTTTCCATAGACAACACTAAGATCCCATAGACTATCCCTATAGGTCAGTCATAATATACTTCTTCGCATCCTGGAAAAAATAAAACATAAAAAGGGGTGAGCTCAGATGCTCAGTAAGGATAACAATATAGCGGAAAATTTCATAAATAAACATAAACATTTAAGAAAATGTATAAAACTAAAACAAAAGCCTTTTCAAAATAAACTTCACCATAATATGGAAAATATAAATCAAAATAATTCCATTTACTTACTCACAAGGATATTCTACTAGTCGAATAAATACATGCAATATCAATTCCCAGTTTTATAATAATGGAATGCATAATGCAAGACTTCATAACCACATAGTCAAGGCCTTGTGTCAAGAATACAAATAAGATTTTTTCAAGGCCTTGTGCCAAGTAACTAGTTTTTCTAATGAGACATACCGATGCATCGGGGAGCTATAGCGGGCTCCACCCATCACTTTCTAAGTCCAATGCATTCCTCATATGAAAAGGATTAAACATAACATAAACATTTGTATTAAAAACAGCATACGAAATATTAATACATTATCCATAAACCATGAATGGTTTAAAAATAAAAAATAAATAGTCTAAAATATTAAGAAACCTCCAATACAATACGGAAGTTTGGTATCATAATAAATGAAATTCAAATAATCTTAAAATCCATCAAAGGATGTTAACATAGATGAAATCAAAACTTTTTTAGAGAAATGTGTCTTTCTATTTTGAAATAATTTAAGAAAACATTTATTTTAAAAATATTCTTATAAACTTGTAATGGAATCTTCGACTATGTTATAATGGTGGAAAATAGCCACACCAATAGTATAAGTTAAAAAAACATTCTTACCTTAAATTTGTCTAAAAGTTTAAAAAGTACCTTTTTTGGAAAATGACGAAAATATTCCATTCAAACCATTTTATAAAAAGTCAAACAAGGGTATAAATGAATTTAATCCAAATTTTAGTAAATAATAACAAAAAGTTTGAATACATTTTTAAGAAACACGTATGTGGATGATAATGAGATCCTAGTAGATAATTATATATAAACAACCTCAGATAATGAAGAGATTGTAGAATAAACCCTTACCTTGTACTTTTCCTTGGTCGAGGTTAGGTTAACCTCCTGTATAATGGTAAAATAATTGTTATTAAATTATTCAATAGTCTTATAAATTAATATGATATCATATATCATCTTCTAATATTGATATTTTAGTATTATCGTTGTTTCGGGTGTTAACTGATTCATTTTCCTTTATATGGTTTGTTACATAAGTAATGTTTTTTGTGGATATGATGTATCTTATTCCTATTCAGAATGATGTTATGTCGTTAAAAATTATTTTTAACCATCAAAAGAAAATTAGTCTTGAATGGATACAATGGGGAATTAATCTCGTCTTGTTTTGTGGAGACTGAAATCCATACGTACGTACGAGTGAAAATATCATTGTTTTGATATTAAAATAATAATTAATTGGATGGTATATCATATATAAAGATTAATTATCATGTTATATTTATTAATTACATAAATTATACTTCATTATTATACCCATCCAATTAATAATGTATTGAATAACAACTACACCACGACATGGAGACGGTAAGCCCTACGTACACACGTATGGTGACATGTCATTAAAAGGATCTATATAATAATGAATATGGCTGTAACATATTTATAATAACATCAATCTATATAGAATATACTGGGGTTCTTATTTTATAATGGAAACAACAAAAAAATAGGAAGTGGAAGAAGAAAGGAACTTGATAGAGATGATGAAATGTTTACCTCTCTTTCAGGTTCTTCCTTTTGATTTGATCAAAAGGGAACCTTAGGTTGGATTTATGACTTACGGGATTCCTCTAGGATGAAGTTAGGATAGTTGAGAGGGTATTTGGGTAGGGTTTGGATGATCCAAATGGCTTTAAAGGTGTGAATTTGAGGGAAGTGGGGCTGCACTTTTATAAGAGGGGTGAGGGGCACCTTAGGAAAATATAAAAATACCATTTTATAATAAAATACTTTTCTATTTATAATAGCTAAAAAATGGATTTTTAAAATGATAATGTGGTAATTGGTTTAATAGCAGTCAACCAATAGGTTTTAGACATTTTTGGGCCACTATATTAACCTTATCTTTTAGATTTAACTCTTAGTTAAATAGTTTGTCATTTACCATGTCTCTTTGTATTTTTATATTATATGGTTAATATACATAATATATACTTACAAGAGATCCCCATGTGGTTCAATAATGATACACCTATCATTATATAAGTCTTTTGGCCTATCCTTAGAATTTCCAGAATAGAATATCAATTAATAATATAATATTTGTTTTAAAAAATATTTTCTATAAAATTTGACACTATCTGGTATTTTGTTTATGATAAATACATAACAACATTATTACTTAAAACAAAATTCATATAACCAACCCTAATATGTCATATTAACCTTTAGAATTAGTTTAATTCATAAAAAGTCACAAATTACATTTATTTGGATATTTATAATATCAATTATTTTAATCTTTCAATATTAAGGTAATTACTACATCATCATTATGTCATAAATAAATTTATTTATTTGATGTATAAAAATTATAAAAAAAATATCATTATGTAGGAACCTTATTCATATTTCTAATTAATATTTATAGTAGAATTTGTCTTATGTATAACCTTATATTAAAAATGTATTAGTTTTTAAACATTGATTTTAACTCTTTTAACTCTTCATTAAATTATATAATAATAAATGTCCTAATCTAATCCAAGTGGACATAAATGGTCATATTTTATTCATAAGGTTGTTTTTGATCGAATTACACTTATCCAATAGAATTAGTAAATGTGTTAGGGTAATAACAATATCATTTTTACCCTTAATTACCCTATTTAATTTTAACCATGGTAAATAAAAGTAAAAAGTTATTATTCCCCAAAAATTATTTTCATCTTATTGAACCACATTTTACTTACTGATATCAACCGTGTCTCTTGGATTTTTGAAATTCAACTCACAGAAGTGGTAAAATTATGTTTTATGTAAATTTGAAAATACTCCTAAGAGGTGAGTAAAAGACGGTAAAAAGTTCAATAAAATTTGATTATATATAAAATTATTATAAACAGACTCCAATGAATTAAAATGAACATATAATGGTATTATGTATCTATTCTGACCTAAAATAAATTTAAATAATATAAATAATTATTTATGAAAAAATTTTGTTTTAAACTATAACTCAATGTTTTTCACTATTCATCAAAAATTGAATGTTTTCAGAAAAATACCAAAATTTCACCCTAAGTTAATTTCGATATTCTGAAACAAAAAATGAATTCCATTTTGAAAGATAAAATTTATAAAATTTAAAAAAGTGGTTATTATTATTCATAACGGCTAGTTTGATTGGTTGTGGTGTGTTAGAACTCAAAGTTGGGTACAACACACGCTATTGTATTATTCAATGAGAATCGTATTGTGGAAGATTGGGGTGTTACATTGGATCACCACCTACAAAAGATTTAATCATCTTAATCATTTAAATTTTTTGTCTCACCATCATTAGTGATATTTTAGTACATTATAATATGCCTTGTTTTAGGGAATATTTGTATTCTTATGTTTTTTCTTCGTTCTACTTAAAATCTGAAATTGATACCAGAAGAGGTGTCATCCACATGCTAAAATTAGTTGTTATAACAATTTTAACTAAAACATTAGTGTAATTATTTCACTTTCTATTATGTCTCATTCCAAACACTTCCTGAAGATGACTAAAAATATTTTTTTCCTTTTAAAATTAATTGAACCATATTAAGATAATCATGTAGTCCCATGTTAAATTATTAGATGATTTCTACATGGTTTTCTATCATCACTTTGGGAGTGTTGAATTAAATTCCATCCTTGATGGAAATTTTTTATTGAATAAACCACCTCCAAAGTGGTTTGACATGACTTAATCTTATATTCTCCTTGATATCTAAATTACGGGGCTTAATTTACATAAATTGATTTGAGTGACAAGACCACATCACATGTTATAGATAGATGATGAATTATATAACTTGTGGAACCACTTTTTATATTCGAATAGAGTAATATATAGACATAAAAAGTAAATTCATTATGATTATTTTAAATATAATATAGATATTGGTCAATGGAAATTAGTTATGTTACTTTATGAGCATGGTGTTTCATGGTCCCTCATGTTTGGTGTTGGGCATGACATCTCAAAATGTTTACTTTGACTTTGGGAATGAAGATCCATGTTCCCTTACACTGGATGTTGGGAATGATGACTCAACCCAATATCTTGAGTGATGATCATGATGTATCACATTCCCTTAAGACTCATGGAATGTACTTTTATTGGATCCTATAACTCATTTATCTATGCTTAGATTCTTGAGTTATGCCTCGAGTCCACTTAGCACCGAGTATATATGTATATGCCAATATATGTCCTTACATATATGATGTATATATATATATATTATGTACAATTAATTATCATTATACGTACTGGGTTAAATGAGATCATAGTCATTCTAGTCTATGCCGAAGTAGGTAGTGTCAGCCAGGTGTCCTCTAGTAACCTAAGATAACTAGAGTATAGATTTCGAAGATGTTAATATTTTTTATAATTAAACAATACTATACTATAAGAACTGGCTATTTTATTCTATACATATGTTATGGTGGTCTACTGATTTAATCTCATACCCTATTTGGACAACCAAATGCCACTCAGATAGGATTTGTAGATGCAGGTTGGGACAAGGGAAAGTGCCCAGTCATGGATGATTGTTCTGATTTACTTATAGCATGGGTGCATGGGATAATAGAATTGAGCATATTCCTCTGATTATAGTGAAAATTTATTTTGGTATTTTTTTGTATAGCATGTTGTATATTCATGTACTTTGTATCCCATGTATCCCCCATTTTTTACATTAGTAAGACATGGAATCATTTTGTACAAGAATCTTCCAATGGATTGATTATTTTTACTGTTTCATTTATTTTATCTTCCATGGTTTGTTATTATATTTTTTTTTGCACTGTGATTTATGTTTTATCACACTTCCATTATTATTTTTTATTTATTAATACCATTGTGATACTCTGATAAAAAGGGATTAATATCCCCATCATACCACGATAGAGGATCACTGCTAGTCGAAAGACTTAGGAATAGGGGGAGGTATGCTTGGGGCTATTTTACCCACTAGTTTAGGGAAAATTTCATTGGATGATGTGTTGGTATGTTACAAAGTCGTATTAGGTATTATTTTCCTTTTTTCTTACTATTTAGATAATAAAAAAGATACTAATAATTTTCTAGAATTTGGTAATGAGCTTGTATCTCTGATTAGATACCCATTATATACAGAAAACCCAAATTACCATGGTAGTAATATTTAATTAATTATATTTTTTCAGTTATAGTTTCTCTGATTTCACCATTGGGTGGAAAACATGTTTTGTGGCATTATAATTACTATTATTATTATTATTATTGTTATTATTGTTATTGTTATTGTATTTTCCTTTACCCTTGGCACGATATAGAAAAGGGTAGTAGATCATTCATCATTATAGGGACATTAGTACTTATATGTTATGAATGGTTTTGTTCCACATTTAGTTACTATGTGTATTTCATACTACATATAGTTTTGTTCCTTGATATCTATTGGAAATGTTCCAATGATTCTTTGAGGGACAAAATAATTAATGTAATTAATTTTTATTAATTAATAATAATGATGTTTTCCCATATAGATTGATTATGTCACCTTAATTAACCAATAATACCATGTTTGAGAAATGAAACCCTAGTTCCATGGTCTGAAACATTATTTGATTTAATTTCTTGAATGCCATTAGTAATTTATGAAGCATGTACTTCTGAAAATTCAGAATGGTAATTCATTTAATGAAATAATTTTATATGACTTGTTACATTATAATAACAGATGTAAGGTATATGTCACAGTTACATGATATACCAATTTAAACTTATAACGAGTATGAATTTTATAAATTAATAATAGTGAAGCCTCTAACTGGATCATGATATATAAATATAAAAGTGTAATAAATTAAATGGATTTAAAATTTTAAAATAAATTGTTACCATTAAATGGGTATGATAATTGAAAATAAAAGATTTTTTTCCTCTATAACATGAAATTAAAACTCCATTTTCAGGACCTTGGTCATGTGACAAGTGACTTATACCCAAACCAAGCCTTAGTAGCAGGCAGTTGGGGGTGTATCTTATGATTCTTATAGCCTGTTATAGTCTCCCTTTATCACCTATACCTAGTTATAGAAGTTGAAAATTTGGTCTTAGTATGGAAATAGAAAATCTTGTACCTGTCCAAATCATTTATCAGCAATATTTTCAATTGTTTATATCTCTTTTAAGGATTGTGTTTCGCATTGTAGAATCATGGCACCATGAAATCCTTGATTCATAAGTTAGGAGGGTGGTGATGACCAAGATCTATATGTGGTGGGCCCTGATACACCAGTGTTACCTCCCATAGTGCAACCTTCGGATCTAACTTCTATTCTACAATTGGGAAATGACACCAAATTTTGAGAGGGTTTACTTCATATGATACATTATATGCAAAGGGGTGATCGAATTTCCCTGACTATAGAAGAGTTTATGCTAGAATTAAAAAAATAGAACCCTCCTACGTTTTCATGTGACGATGGACTTCAAGATACTAATACATGGCTTGAGACCAGGATTTCAATATTTCACCTTCTAGAGATGTCTTCAATGATGAGAATAAAAATTACATCTTATATGTTATGATATTCTGCAAAGAGATGGAGGGATTTCATTACATAGTTAGACCGACATCGAGATATGATCTCGTGGGACTTTCAAAGAGGCTTCTATGATTACTTATTTCCATAGACATTGATGGATAGCCATGATAAAGAGTTCATGAACTTGAAGTAGGGAGCTACCTATGTAATATAATATTATACCGATTTTTTGAGCTTCATTGATTCAAACCAACTCTAGCTAGTGATGAGTTCATGATTGCATGGTGATTTGAGGATTGGATTTTATACACCATTTGATTACATGTTAAAGTTTTCTTGATTGACTACTATTTCAAACATTGTAAACTAGGACCTCATTTCTGAGAAGAATATGAGGGAAAATAAAGGGTTGAGTTATGGAATTTTATCACCTAGACTCGGCAATAATCGTTCTAGTGGATAGAAGCATCATTTCAGGTTTCTCATTTGGAATGTGTTAGTCAAAAATCTTGGGTTTACATTTATGTTATATGTCACCAATATAGGAAGTCAGGTCACAAGAAGCCCCAGTTCAATCGAGACCCTATTTAGTGTAGAGGATGTTGTAGGATGTGTCAAATTTATCACTTCTATAGGACCTTTCCACCAGTGCCTAATGATAGAGGATCTACACTGTCTCCATATTCTAGATTGGGGCTAGTAATACCCCGCCAGGTGAGTTGAATGAGTACCACTGACCACTCAGGTTGAGGTGGTGGTCATGGAAGAGGAAACCACGTTCAAGATTCATAGTGGAAGTAGAGCATGACTACTCATAGAAGCCAGGTTGAAACTCATGGACCCAGTATGCGCCAATTACATGTAGAAAAACCTGTTCTAGAGGAGCAGAGAACTGAGCCTTCTATAGTTCAAGGTAAAATTCTAAAAGATTCTACATTATTTTCTTCCATGTCTGACATAGACGCATCACACTATTTTATATCTAAATAAATTCTAGAGCGTCTAGGACTTGAGATAGAGTAATTCTATGGTGTGATAAAACTAAATACCTTGTTGGGTATCCAATCAGAGAGTGTTCTCTAATGTAAGGAGTGTACCCTAGAGATATGTGGTTATATGTTCATGTGGAATATTTTGGTCCTTTATATAAAAAATTTTGATGTAAATATTGGGAAGGATTGGTGTTTCCCAATCAATAACATGTTGATTTTTATCATTGGAAGATGGTTTTTACATCACCAAAGGGTCGTATACAAATTTAAAAAGGATAATGGGATGTCTATGTGACTCAAGATGGACATGAGAATCATGGGATGGAATGAGTGAAAACCTATATCACTAGTCTCTTCCTATATAATCAGGGGATGCGATCTACCATTTTCCATCCTTTGGTGGATTGCTTCCTGGATGTTTTCCCTACATAATTTCATAAGCTACCACCAGTGAGAGTGGTAGAATTTATCTTTAAGATAGTGTCTGGAGTGGAACCAATGTCCAATCCTCCTTATCGGATGGAACCTACAAATCATCTAGAGATAAAGAAGAAATTATAATACTTGGAAACTAAGGATTTTAACTAAACTAGTCCCTCATTGTGGGGTTCACTGGTTCTTTTTTCCATGAAGGTAGATGAAACACTTTGTCTTTTTTTGGATTACTAATGGATGAACTAACTCTCATTTAAGAATATATATCCACTTCCTCTTATAGATGATATCTTTCATCATTTCTGAGGAGTGAGGGGTTTTTTAAATATGTTTGAGTTCATGCTACCATCAAGTGGATGTTAGGACTTCAAACACACCTTATTTAGCTTTCTAAATACAGTATGTCCATTATGAGTAAATTATAATTATTTTTGATCTCACAAACATGCCATCTATTTTCATTTCCACGATGAATTGGGTTTTCCACTTCTATCTAGATTTATTCATGATAATCTTTTTGAATGAAATCTTGTTATATTATCTTAGTCAACATGACCATGCCCAACATCTTAAGATCATTTTAAATATTCTGAGAGATGACTAGATTTATGAAAATATCATTAAATTACACTTTTGGATTGACAATGTCCACTTTCTATGTTATAACATCTCATAATCAAGAGTATTAGTAAACCCAGAGAAGGTGAGAGATAAAGTTTTATAGTAGTATCAAAAATATATTATTAAGATACATAGTTTCTAAAGGATATCCATGTATTTTATATGGTTTATCTTGGAAATTATAAGACTAGAAATAGATCTTATTGATTTGACTAAGAAGTGTGTGAAATTTTTATGGTCAAAATCATTCAAGGAATACTTTCAAGAATTTAAAGGAAGGATGAGTTAAGTGTTGATAATGTTCCTTCCAGATCCCTATAGGAGTTATACAGTTTTTTTTGATGCATAAAACATTTAAATTAGAGTAGTTTTTCATAGGAAAAATGATTCATTCCATATTGGCCATGTCATTTGAGACCACATGAGAGGAATTCACTGAATCACAATCTTGAGTTTATATCATTAGTTATAGCCTTTAATTTTTGGAGGAATTATTTGATTGGGGATCCATTTTTAGTGTTCATCGAGAATAAAAACATCATGTATATCTTTAAATAGTTTGATCTAAATGTCAGGTTGTGAAGGTGGGTGGAATACTTATAGTTATTCGACTTTGATCTTGCTTATACACATGGGAAATGAAATGCAGTGTTCGATGCTCTGAGCCATATTCCTCAGATATAGGCTATTAAAAAGACTAGTGGTGAGTGGAAGTTTATGGCCTTATTTAAAGAGATGCATTTTTAGATTTAGGAGTATCATATCAACACAATCCTCATAGATTTAGTAGTAAAATCTAATATTCTTGTTCAGGTATTGATGAGGAAACTCTCTGATCCAGAGGTCCTATTCCCGAAGAAGTGTGTTTCATATATGAATTTATCACTTAGTTAGAACGTGTGTGAGGATGATACCATAACATACATGGGTGTGTTTGGGTTCAATAATAAATCTAAGAGGAGTTAATGAAGGAATATCATACCTCTGTATGTGTAGTGCATCCCAACAATCACTAAGATGTTTCGATACTGACATCACCAATATTGGCGGTCAGGTATAAAACATGAGTATTCTGACTTTAATTATATTGTGTTCTACCTTTCAGTTGGTGAAGGAATAATATTAGAGATTAGTGGTTATTTTATAGACATTTTTTATTCCCAAGATAAAGTGGGATGATTTCAACCTATATTTCATGACATGTTTTCCTAGATCTCCTCAAGGATACAATATAGTTTGGGTAGTCATTGATTGGTTAATGAAGGTCAGACATTTATTGTCTATTTGGGAGACCAAATAAGTAGATGAGATATGGAGGCTATACATTGGGTAAATCATAAGCCTTTATGGAGATACATGTTTTATTATATTTGATCGAGTCACTCATTTCACATCGTGGTTCTAAGAGGGGTTGTAGAAGGACTTGGGTACACAACTACTTATGAGCATGAACTATCACCCTCAGACTAATGGACAAAAAGTGTGCATGATTTAGTTGTTAGAGGAAAAGCTATGTGAAATTTTGTTTAAATTTGGGGGTTCTTGGGAGAAACACATACCCCTAGTTGAGTTATCTTACAATAACAAATTTCATGATACTATAAAGATGGCTACTTATGAGTCCATGAATGGTAGTCCCTTCCATTCACCTCTATGTTTGTTATAGGAAGGGGAGGAAACACTATTTGGACCTTGTATCATTCATGAAACAACATATAAATTTTATCGGATTAGGAAGCACATGATAGAAGCTTATTCTACGAAGCAATCATATGATATTCCTCATTGATGACCGCATGAATTTGAGTTTGAGGATCATGTTTTCTTAAGTTTTTTTCAAAGCATAAACCAATGATAGATCTAAAGGTAGTGTAAGATAACTCTATGACTCATAAGACCTTTTGAGATATTACAGTTATGTTGGGAAAAAATACCTCAAGGTATCACTGATGTATTTTTGAGGTGATTGTGTTTGTTGAAAATGTGGAAAACTGTGCTGTGATTGATGAAAAAGAAAACCATGACATAAAAATTTGCTGAAGAAGGGGATTTCACGGTGGCATGCCGAGTTCAAGAGCTGTGGTTGATGATCAATTTTTGATTCAAGAACATTGACAATGAAATGGTTGATCTGGAGGTGGTACAAAAAGAACAGATACATGGTGGCATCATTTTCCAGTGTTTGCCAAATATTTTTTCTTGAATATCGAAAAAATGAAGAAAAGTGGTTTTTGGAAAAGGGACTTGTGCACCATGTACTTGATGTCTTTAAAACTTTCACGCCATTTGTTTTTCAAGATCAGATCATCAAACTATGGCAAAGGGATCAGGGTCGCGCAAGTATTGAGTTGGTCGTGCAGGTGACTTGCATGCCAAGAGAAAGGACATGCGCGCCGGTGCCTAGGAGGATTGGAAACTTGAGCTCCTGTTGTTTTTCAAGATCAGAACTTCAATATATGGCAAAGGAAAGAGGTTCGCGCATGATTGGATGTGGTTCACGCAAGTGACTTGTAGGGGAAGAGACATGTGCGCCGAGAGGAGACTTGCACGCCGTCGCGTGGGGTGTTCGAAATGCCTATAAATACTGGACCACCCCTACTCATTTATCAACGGAGTTCAAAACTTTGAAGAATCATATCTCCCGTCATGCTGGTGTGGTGGTCTTGCAAGTGGTGGTGTGTCGCACATGTGGGACTTGCACGCCAGATTTGAAGAAGGCCAGTTGTTGTTAGTTGCGGGCCAATATTGGATTGGGAATAATGGGAAGTGAGTCGTGCAAGTTTGGAGTTTATGAAGCTTGTGTCATGCAAGTGTGTGAGGTGGACTTGTGCAGCAGTTGTGACTTCCGCACCCGATTTGACTTGCGCGCCATGTATGGTTGATTCACGATAGTGTTTCTGGGCTGCGTGAAAGCTAGAAGATTGCCCGATACCTTCGGTGCAAAGTGATATTAATCTACTGGTGAAAGATGGACTTCAACAGAGCATCTACATATAGAGGAAGATGCATTCATTCATGCAAATGACGATACCTACAGGTCTATAAACTATGAGTGGATCCTTTCTAGATCAGTGAGCGAAGGAAGAGGAAGAAGGTGATCCTCTCCAGCGGAAGTGATCCAGAGAGAAAAATATAGGTAGTGACCCTTGGTAAAGCAGTGATCTGACCCTAAATCTTGTAAATGCAGTGAGTCTGGGACAGAGTGATTCTGTCCAAACCTTATAATCCACATCTTGTGAATTTTAGTGGAATATGGTACGACCGACAGCTTGTTGGTGTATGCTCCTTGAACGTAGCCCATTGAGGGTGAACCATGTAAAAATTATTGTGTCCTGTGCATGCTTTACTTTCTATTTATATTGTGCAACAGGAAAGAGAGAGAAGAGTGTTTTTCATAACATTGAAACAAGATAAGAATGGGCTTTAATTATAAATTTGTCATACCCCGATTCACCCCCCCTCTTAGGGTATTCAGCCTTGTGGAGATAACAATTGGTATCAGAGAAAAGGGTTGACAATTGTTCTTCTCTCAATGGAGGTCACTAATCATAAAGGGATTCCGCTCTTCGACAAATGTAATTTTCAGATATGGAATAACCGAATGAAACACTATTTCCGATCCTTGGGAATGGATGTGTTTTTAGCAGCTATGCATGGTATCACAGCTGATATTAATAGTGTTGCATTATCAGAAGCTGAGCATAGAGAGTAGGATGCTGATTCTAAAGCAATCAATGCCTTAGGGGAGCCCATTCCAATCCCATCTATACAAAGGTGATGTCATGAAAAACATCACATGACATGTGGGAAAATCATTTGAATATATATGAAGGGGATACAATGGTCATAGAGGCAAAGCTGCAAGTTTTGTGGGACAAGTATGGAGATATGAGAATGTACCCGAATGAGTCTGTTGATGCATTCTTTGACAGGGTGAATGCCGTGGTCGAAGACATGCGAGGTCATGATGAAATTATCAAAGACATAAATATTGTGAAGCACATCTTGAGAAAACTTCTACCTCTGTTCAATTCGAAAGTTTTTGTTTTGGAGGATAAATACCTGAATGAATTATCATTGGATATCCTTCAAAACACCCTTATTTCATATAAAATGATAAATGATGATAACGATGATGTGGAAAAGGAGAAATCAAAAGAGACGGAATTTAAGGCCATGAAGACTCTCACCATTGAATATTCTCAGGAAGAAGAAGAGACAGATGAGGTAATGTCATTCCCCTCATCAATCCTTCAATGAGGAAAAGGAAAGTTCAAAGGGAAGCGTTCTCTTTCATGCATTAGATGTGGGAAGGTTGGACATCTCGCAGCAAGATGACCTATAAATTTTCAAGAAGAAAACAATGAAGATAATGTTGAAATTCCCAAGAAGAAATCTTCAGCTATGTGAAAGGGAAGAAGCAGTTCATGTGAAATTTCATCAAGAAGAATAATATTATTTCACAAGAAATAGATAGTTCATATGAGTGTGAGGTTGAAGAGGTTGAGGAGATTGAAAACTGAAAATATCATCAATAAATTGTTGTGGTGGCGGTCGTCGGTAGTTCTCATGAAAAGGATGAAACTGACGCTAGAGAAGAAGAAGAAGAAGTTGAAGGAAGAGTTGATATGGAAGCCGAATTGGAAGCAGCTCTTGAGGAGATAGACGTTTGGAGAGCCAAAACCAATAAAGCCAATAAAGTGGTTTGTGATGCCAAACTCTATATGAAAAAACAGGATGAAGAAAATTCTGAGATGTTAGAAGAAATTGAAATACAGAAATACTCAACACCAGAGAGCTCAGAAAATATTGTTGAGCATAAGCATAAAATAGAGGAACAAAAGAAGGAAATTGATTTTTTACTAACACATGAATGGACCAGGTCAGACGTATCAAATATCATGAAGAAGAAGTGGTCAGTCATTGACAAAAAATGAAGGATCAAGAAAAACTTTTGACCCCCAATGTGATATCAGAAAAGCGGGTCATTCGGAAGACAAATAAGATGAAAGAGGAGGCTCGTAGTTCAGCACGAGTGAAGCAGCACGAAATCTCAAATTCTAAGGCTGATTCAGGGCTCAATAAGAAACAAAAATTTGTGGCAGTTGATATCAGACAGCAAGGAACCGTCCCGAAATTGAAGGTTGATTTGGGCACAAAGCAAAATCAGAATATTCAGAGATCCGAAAGGGAAAATCGTAGTGATGAAGTAACACGAAGGAATGAACCTTATATCAGGTTTTATTGTTGTGGGAATATAGGACATTAATTCTATGTGTGTTCCATAGCCAAGAGATATAGAAGGGAACAAGAACAGAGGTGGCAGCCAAACAGAGAACGATTTTCCAGAACATATTTCAAAGGACA
Organism: Viscum album; assembly: GCA_963277665.1. Classification (NCBI taxonomy): domain Eukaryota; kingdom Viridiplantae; phylum Streptophyta; class Magnoliopsida; order Santalales; family Viscaceae; genus Viscum; species Viscum album. Next base: position 847,042,734 of record OY728152.1, read on the forward strand.
CTGTTTTTGGTGTGGAGGATTTTGGGACATGGCTAGATGCTGCACTTCGATCATTCCGAGAAATGTGAAAAGGCAAAATCAAAATGTACACAAGCATCAGATTAATAAAGCAAAAAGTGAGTTAAAAATCTAGAATAGAATTGTGGCTCTACAAGATGAAGTTGGTCCATCATACTCTGAGAATGTACAGAAGCCTCAATCCATGCCGAGTGTGAAGGAAAAAGTATGGACCAAGAAGAAGAAAAATGAGAAGGTCGTGGTGGAAGATATTTCCCTTAAAGCATGAAATCGCTCTAGTGTGTGGATCCTTGATTTTGGTTGCACATCCCACATGACAGGTAATAAGAATCTTATTGCAGACATAAAATATGACAAAGAAGGAGTTGTCAAATTTGGAAATGATGAAGGCCTAAAGATTGTGGGCTCAGGGAAAGCCATGTTTGGGGGAAAAATGAGACGTTCTGATGTCTTTATAGTAGAGGGTCTTATTCATAACTTTTTCAGTGTCAGTCACCTATGTGACTCTAGGCACTCTATCCGATTTACAAAGAAGATCTGTGATGTGAAAGGAAAATAGGGAGCATTTGTTCTGCAGGAAAAAAGGACAAAGGGAAATCTTTACCTTGTAGGTCGTGAAGAAGATACATGCTTTTTATCTAGAGAGGAAGAAAACCAGTTGTGGCATAAGAGACTTGGTCATCTATGCCAACCATCTATGGAAGATCTGGTAAAGTGTGATGCTGCTAGAGACCGTCCGAAACAATCAAGTGACCGCACTATTACATGTGATGCTTTCCAACAATGGAAGATAATCATAAATACATACATTCAAAAGGAACATAAATCAACTAGAGTTCTCGAATTGGTGCATGTTGATGTATGTGGACCTATCTCACCACGAGCTATAAATGGGAAAAGGTACTATGTTCTTTTCATTGATGATTATAGCAGAATGGCCTAGGTATTTGTTATTAACCATAAGACAGAGATGATCAGTGGTAGAAAATAGTACATGAGGGAATCAGAAAAGATGCTTGGGAAGAAAATTCAGAAGTTTTGTACTGATAATGGTATAGAATTCACAAACAGTAAAGTTGAAGATTATATCAAGAAACACGGAATAAGCCATCAAGTTTCATCAATGAGAACTTCCCAACAGAATGGAGTGGTTGAGAGGATAAATCATATCATCAACAACATGGCCAGAATGATGCTTATTGAAAAGGACCTACTAGAGAAATTTTGGAGGAAATCAGTTTTTACATCGATCTATATTTCAGACAGGTCTCTGTTGTGTCTGGAGAAAGGATAGACTACTTATGAAATGTGGTTCGGAAAGAAGCCAACGTTGAAATACTTTCGAATCTTTTGGAGTAAGTGATTCATACTCAAGAAAGAAAATCACAGGAATTTTGAGTCACTGGGAGATGAGGGGATATTCCTTGGCTACTCAGGGAAAAGAAAAGCATATAAATGCTTCCACAAAAGGCTGGGAAAAATTGTTCAGAGCAATGGTGTCACTATAGTTGAAAATGAACATATTGTTGAATGACCCTATGAACAGTTTTTGGATGAAAGTGATGATGAGGAAATCAACATAGGGGGAGTAGAAGTGGAAGAGGCTAACATAGAAGAAGATAGTGATGATGAATAAGAATGTGTCAAGTCTGTTTCTGCAAGGAAGACAAAGAGTATAGCTGAAATTGATAGGTAAAATATCATTGGTGATCAGACAACTCCAGTTCAGACTCGAAGAATGAAATAATTACAGAAAACATCATTTTTATCTCAGGTGGAGCCGAAATGTTTTTCCGATGAAGCTGAATATGAAAACTGGGTTCAGGCTATGAATGAAGAGCTTGATCAGATTGAGAAGAACCAGACATGGAAGATTGTTTCGAGGCCAGCAGATAAAACTTTCATCGGGACTAAATGGGTCTATCGCAACAAGATGAATGAAGATGGCACAGTGATTGGGAACAAAGCACAGATAGTGTTCAAGGGATACTCCTAGATAGAGGGAATCGATGTTGATGAGACATTTTCACCAGTTGCATGGCTGGAGACAATCAGATTATTTTTGTCCATAGTAGTGAAAAGAAAGTTCAAAATGTTCTAGATGGATGTCAAATCTGAATTCTTGAATGGAATTCAGGAAGAGGATGTGTATATTGAGTAGCCAAGTGGTTTTCTCATTCATGAGGATGAGAACAATGTTTGCAGGCTGAATAAGGCGTTGTATGGGCTGAAACAAGCACCAAGATCATGTTACTCAAGGCTTGATCAGTACTTAAAGAAGCTTGGTTTATAGCATGGGGAGATGATTACAATATATATTTCAGAAACAATAGTAATCAAAGGATGATGGTGTTGGTTTATGTCGATGACATAATATTTGGTGGATCAGATGAATGTCAGGGCAGACAATTTTACGAATTCATGAAAAATAAGTTTGAAATGTCAATGATTGGAGAGATAATGTTTTTCCTTGGTGTATAGGTGACACAAGGAAGGAATGGAACATTCATTTATCAATCCAAATATGCCAAGGAGGTTTTAAGAAGGATTGAAATTGATAATTACAAGGAGATGATGAATCTGGTTGCTACCCGGATGAAATTATAAAAAAATGAGGATGGAAAGGTAGTTAATATCACAGAATATAATAAACTTATTGGAATTTTGTTGTGCTTGACCATGACAAGGCCTGATATAGTTTCGACAAATTCCAAGCAGGTAGATATCAGAGCAATACCAAGGAAAGCCACATGATTACAGTGAAAACAATACTTCGGTATATCCAGGGCACATTGGATTTCGGCATGACATATACTGACAAATCTCAGATAGAGTAATTGGGATATACTGATGTAGATTGAGCCACATCTGCAGATGATAGAAAATCAACGTCAGGAGGTGCATTCTATCTTGGTGGATTGTGTATTTCTTGGATAAGTAAGAAGAAAGATTGCATTTCATTGAGCACCGCAGAAGCTGAGTATATTGTGGCCACTCAAGCGTGCACACAGTTATTGTGGATGAAGTAGCAGCTTGAAGATATGGGAGTTGAAGTAAAGTCTCCGATCAGAATCCAGTGTGACAACTCAAGTTCTATAAATCTCATAAAAAATCTCATCCATCATTCAAGGACAAAGAATATTAAGATAAAGTATCATTTTATCAAGTAGGAAGTTGAGCAGGAAATCGTGAAGTTGGAGTGTGTGCCTACAGAACTATAGGTTGAAGACATTCTGACAAAGGCCCTACCCATGGAAGCGTTTTAAAGGCATCGTCTGGCTCTGGGAGTTCAGTCGACTCCCCGCACTTGAAAGAGTGTGGATATGGAACCACCCCCTGTCCCCGAGGTTTTATGTGGTTTTCCCTAATGTGCTGAAATGTGTTCTCTACTCTGTTACAGACTAAAAATAAGCGATCATTTGGTTCATTGAAAATGGGGGAGAAAATAGTGATTGTTTAAGGGGGAGATAGGGTGGCTGTTTGATAAATCATGAATGATATGTGGAGAAGCTGACAGGTCGAGCAGCCAGATAGGGGGAGCTGAAGCTAGTTGAACGTGCTTAGCCAGAGCTTAGCTTGGAGAACACAGGAAATTGGGATAAAGAGGTTTTGAAGCTGACAAGAGTTGATGCTGTGAGAAGAAAGGGGGAGAGTATTAAATCTGAAGATTCTATAAGTGATCGATCAAATAATAGATATCACGATAGCTGAAGGTCTTGGTAAAAGCAGAAGAGTGGTGTTGGATGAATATTTCCAAAAAATGGTATCAGTTTATTAAAAATTGGTTTCAGATTTTTTTCAACAATGGGTGTAGGAGATGACGTCATCCATTGATGAACATTTCATTTACTCTTTTTTCTCATGCCGAGCATTGCTCATGTGGGCTTAGAGTATGCGTTGAGTAAATCCTTGATCGCAATCAGAATCGCAATAAGGTGAATGGTGGCTAAAAAATAAATTATGTATCTTTTTATGGAAGAGTTTTCAACAAACCTAAAGGGGGAGATTTTTCGGCAAAAATCCATCAAGGTATCATTGAATTATTTTTGAGGTGATTGTGTTTGTTGACAAAGTGGAAAACTGTGATGTGATTGTCGACAATGCAAACCATGACATACAAAACTGTTGACAAAGGGGATTTCATGGTGGCATTCCAAGTTAAAGAGATGTGGTTAATGATCAATGTTTTATTCAAGAACTTCAACAAAGGAATGGTTGATCTGGAGGTGGTACAAAAAGAATAGATACAAGGTGGCTCCGTTTTCCAGTGTTTTCCAAATTTTTGTGCCTGAAAATTGAAAAATGAAGAAAAGTGGTGTTTGGAAAAGGGACTTGCGCACCATATACTTGATGTCTTGAAAACTTGCACTCCATATGTTTTTCAAGATCAGATCATCAAAATATGGAAAAGGGATAAGGGTTGTGCAAGTATTTAGTTGGCCGCACAGGTGACTTGTGCACTAAGAGAAAGGACATGCGCCCAAGTGCATAGGAGGATTGGAAACATGCGATCCTGTTGTTTTTCAAGATCATAAATTCAAAATATGGAAAAGGAAAGAGGTTCATGCATGTTTGGAAGTGGTTCTCACAAGTGAATTGCAGGGGAAGAGACATGCGCGCCGCGACTTGCGCGCCGAGGGGAGACTTACGCATCGTCACGTAGGGTGTTCAAAATGCCTATAAATACTGGACCACCCCTCCTCATTTATCAACAGAGTTCAAAACTTTGATGAATCAGAGCTCCCTTCGCGCAAGTGTGGTGGTCGCTCAAGTGGTGGTGTGTCGCGCAAGTGGGACTTGTGCACCATATTTGAAGAAGGGCTGTTGTTGTTAGTTGCGCGCAAATATTGGATTGGGCATAAAGTGAATTGAGTTTCACAAGTTTGGAGTTGAATAAGCTTGTGTTGTGAAAGTGTAGGAGGTGGACTTGTGCACCAGTTCTGACTTGCGCGCTGATACATGCACGCTGGATTTGACTTGCGCACGAAGTAAGGTTGATTCACGGTAGTGTTTCTGGGCTGTGGGAATGCTAGAAGATTGCCTGATACCTTCGATGCAAAGTGAGATTCATCTATGGGTGAAAGATGGACGTCAACAGAGCATCTACATATAGAGAAAGATGCATTCTTTCATGAAAATGAAAAGTCCTATAGGTCTATAAACTGTGAATGGATCCTTTCAAGAGCAGTGAGAGAAGGAAGAGGAAGAAGGTGATACTCTCCACTAGTAGTGATCCAGAGAGAGAAAAACAGGGAGTCACCCTTGGGAAAGCAGTGAGCTGACCCTAAACCTTGTAAAGGCAGTGAGCCTGTGATAGAGTGAATATGCCCGAACCTTGTAATCCACAGCTAGTGATGTTTAGTGGAATTTGGTACGACTGAAAACTTGTCATCATATTCTTTTGGGATGTAGCCCAGTGAGGGTGAACCAAGTAAAAATCGTTGTTTCCTGTGCATGATTTACTTTCTATTTATATTGTGAAATAGGAAAGGGAGAGAATAGGGTTTTTCATAACAGCGAAACAAGATCAGAACAGTCTTTAATTTTAAATTAGTCATACCCTGATTCACCCCCCCTCTCAGGGTATTCATCCTTGTGGACCTACCAAGTTAATTGGACCCATGGATTATAAGATATCACTTACATAGATATACCGCTCATTGGTCAATATTTTTCACAAGTCTTAGCTTCAATAGTAAACAGTACTAGAAACCTTGGCATTCGACATGGTTTTCAACAACATATAGAAAACCAAAAACTAGGGAGATAGGTAATAGCCACAATTTTACCTTATGTAGGTCTTATTGGAATGGATATAAGAAAAATTATATAGCCACATTTTTAATTGTGGAAATATGGATACATTCATAGTTACAAACCTTGTTTATAGCCTCTACTATGCAGACTTATAGCCATGGTTTTTAACAATGGAAATATACCATTATCCGCTCTTCAAACTATGTAAATAACCATATTCACATGGTTATAAACCATGTATATATCCTCTTGCATGTAAAATTATTTCCACAGTTTGATACCATTATAATAGTCCAATAGCGGTGGTTCCAATTGCGGGACTTGGTCTACTTCCATTATTTAAAATAGTATCTATATCATCTAGAATCTAGAAATAAACCACCCTGTAGCCGGGTAGAACTCATATCCTCTCCAGAAGCATGAAAAATAACATATAGGTCACTAGATGAATGGACTTGATATAGTATTATATAACATCAAAAGACAAGGATGCACTAGGATATCACCAAAATAAATGGACAGTTATCACCCAAGTGCACTGGTAATGAAATACAGTGTCTCAAGAAATATATAAAACCCAACAAGACTATAAAATATACATCAATTAATTTGAACCACCTCTATTATACATTAACATGAACACCTAATTCCACAAGACCCTAAAATAGTAAACAACAAAACATTTACCAATCTCTGACATCGTTATCAAAAAATAAGAAAATGGTACCCTCATAAAGTAATAATCTATAAGGATGATATTGTTAAAAATTATGGAATTTATTGGAAATTATTTTTATAACATATCAAAAAAAAATTTATTGTGATAGTTCCCTTCAAGATAAAATACCCTGGTTGACATTCATTGAAAATATTTTTTCTTTTCACACACTAATTCATTATTCAATATGCTAAGGATCCTAATTACCAATATATTAGAAATTATGTGAGATAGTGTGAAATATGTATACCGAAGGGTGGGAATTAAAGATTCCAAAAGAACCACTATGATTTCTTGTCCTATTCCTATGGTTTTTTCATTTGGTATTTGAATTTTTACCTTGTCCATGAAAAGGGGTATCCCACCATGAGTGCATAATGGACATACCCTATTCCATTTATAAGAAGATTTTCCAAAACATAACCTCTTGAATTCATGAGAAAACATCAGTAACATTAATTAGTATCACGACCAGGAAATATCAGTCAATTTTTTCTACAATGACACCTTCTTAGTCTAAAATTTCACCATCACCTATATGAAATTTTTCTTCTGCTCCAACCCACAAAGTGAACCTACAAACTCTATGAACTTGTATAGATTTTACTACCCTTTACATTCTAAATATTTATTTTATTGGATCACTAATGTGCTATATAACACTATAAAAATAAATAGATGCATGTGTGAGTGTTCATTGTGATCTATAAGTAGATATACTTGCTTATTGAGATTGGATATGGGTATTCCACTTATCTAAATTGAGTAAGAAGAGTCAATTACACCCAAATCATATGAACACATTGTTACAACACCATGAATAGATAATCGAGGTAAGATACCATAATTTAACATTAGTATAAAATTACTTCAAAAAATATATAAGAGAATGTAACACCACAATATTTCATAATATGTTATTTTTTCAATGTAATTCAATAACTTGCACTACACGCAACACCAAGTTCAAGCGCACCACAACTTACCAATCTAGCCGTTCAAAAGAGGTTATGAATAATATTAACTAAATTTTGATTTTTATATACTCCATATAATTTTATCATCCATATTCTGTGTTTCTTAAAAATAATATAACAACAAATTCAATTTTTTAGATAATGGAAGTATTTTTCTCAAAATGAAATTTTACCACCTTTTGATGGAAAACCCTTTTTAAATCCAATATTTGACACTTTTATGTTTTCAATTTGAAAAAACAAATTTCTTTTTTAGAATCGAAAGATAAAAATTTAGTTTCATTGAAATTTTGGTATTTTTATGATAACTTTCATATTTTGGTAAATAATAAAAAATACTAAATTTTAATTAAAAATATTTTTTTAAATTGAAATAATTTATAGAGTTAAATTAGGCATTTTATTGGGTTTTAAGTGTAATTAGATTATATTTTTATCATTTAATAAAATTTAGGTCATTATAATTAATTTCACTATGAAATTGGACACAAACAAGTGTCAATATTTTGATAGATATTATTGCTTGAAAACATACTATTTATTTTGACAACGGAAATTTATTTTAAATTAATTAATGAAACATATATATTTGAATTTGGTAAGATAGACATAATTTTTGAATTTGTAATATCAAATATATCTTAGGATAAATTTTTGGTTTTTTTCTGAAAACCTCAATTTTTGATGAATAGTGAAAAACAATGAGTTATTGGTTAAAACCGAATTTTTATTTAAATAAATATTTATTTTATTTAAATTTAATTTATGACAAAATAGATACATAATACCTAAATATGTTCAAAATAATTCATTGGAGTCATTTTATAATAATTTTAGATATATAAAAATTGTATTGAACTTTTTACCCTCTTTTACCCACCTCCTAGGAGTATTTGAAAATTTGCATAAAACATAATTTCAACTCTTCTGTGCGTTGAATTTAAAAAATTTGAGAGAAACAGTTTACCTCAGTAAGTAAAATTTGGTTCAATAAGATGAAAATAATTTTTGGTTAATAGTAACTTTTGACTTTTATTTACTGTGGTTAATGGTAAATAAGGAAAATCCAGGTGAAAATAATATTGTAATAATTTAAAATTACCTTAACACATGTACTATCCTTATTTAATGATTAATGTATGACCATTATCATCCATGGGTCGTTTTTGGGATCCCATGTATCCACTTATTAATATAATGAGACATTATATTAATTAATTTAATGTAAAGGAAAAATTGACATAAAAACAATATTTTAGTAATTAATTTTTATATTGTGTAATATAAGAAATATTTTGACTATAAATATTCATTGGAAATATAATAATATTTCCTACATCATGGATTTTTTTTATAATTTTTAGACATCGAATAAATTAAATTATTTATGACACAATAATGATGCAGTATTTACCTAATTAATAAATTATTTAAATAAATTAGATTATAAATATTAAAATAATATCCAAAACATTTCCAATTTATATTGGATGATTTTATTTAGACCATGATTCATCTTATCTTGGACCCTAATTATTTTTTGACCTTTATAAGCCGAATATCTTTACATAATAAAATAATATTTTCACAATTTCTTAAAGAGCCCCTCCTCCCCCTTATAAAAGGAGACCACTTATAACCAATTTCATACACCTCTCATGCATTTAGACTCGTCAAAAATGTGCCAAATTAATCTATATACATCCCTCTCTTCTTCCTAGAAGCCGTAACTTAGGAACAAGGCACTTCAAGAAGTCCTTTTGGCTCAAACCAAAGGAAGTTACCCAAATTAAAGGTAACAATTTCTCTTCAGTTATTTTCTTTTATTTTAGTTCTATAACCCCTAAAAGCTTTTTATTACATTATATTATAATGACAAAAGTATCCTAAATATACTATGATGTTGTTATGAGAAGGATTCTAACTACACTTACACACTCCTCCATCTAATAAGTGAATAAAATATTGTTTCTGTGGATGGATAACTAACGCCTCACGAAACGATAATTGTTCAATTATCTTCTACCGCCCCTCATGGTGGCCAGTATGATGGCACTGTATTTATATATGATATAATTTATTTTTATGTTTTCTTCATGCTTATGTATATTTATTTTAAAGAATACCTTAATGGTTTCCATTATGGGTAAACACGATAATTTCATTTAAGTGCGGACTGCCACCCCCTCAAAGTGACATGACTCGTTAATACCATACGTGGGACATATAAAGGATGGATTTATTGATATTATATATGATATTATACTGTAATTATAATATAACTATGTATAATTATGTTTTAATTCCATTAAAATAATAAATATAAAATAAATTAGCGTTCATGCGTACGCACGGCTTACCGTCTTCATGAACGGTGCATTTCATTTCATATCCCAAAATGATATGCACTATTATAAATACATGTATATACTGGATATATATGATATATATGATATCAAAATAATTAATATCATTCTGGATATAATGAAATTTTGACCATGTGAACAACTTGTAACTATAAGGTGTTCATTTTTGACTCAAGTGCCAAATATCGAAAAAACGAACGTTATTAACGTAAATGATTACATAATGTTTAAAACATGGTAATAAGTGACATAAAAGGAATATTAAACATGAAAAAGGTTGTTGAAAATTAGAAATTAATGGTAGTTTATTATTCAGGATATTAAAGAATGAACGGGTCAAGTCGGACATGAGGTAAGGGGTTTCTTATCTCACATTTAATTCCATGATATTTCCTTTGTTCACCACTTATTTATTGCATGTGGTGTATTTTTTACTACCATTTGATATATATTATCAATATTCTATTTATATTCATGATATTATATGATTCATTTGGTGGTAATTGACTATTTTTCATACGATTTGATTGATTACAACGAGGAAAGGGTTAATTTCACAATCTCTTTGTTATCCGAGTTGTTTATACATAATTATCTACTGGGACATCTTTATTATCCAAATCCATGTTTCTTAAATACATATTTCAAAACATTCATACAATTTTATAGATAATGGGTTAATGTAATTTATACCCTTTATTGACTTTTATAAGCTGTTTATAATGGAATCTTTCAGTCGTTTTCCAAACAAGGTACTTTATGACCTTTTTGACAAAATTAATGTAAGAATATTTTTTTAACTTATACGGCTGGTGCATCTATTTTCCGCTATTATAACATTATCTAATCTTCCCTTACAACCTTATAAGAACTTTATGAAAATAAATTTTTTGTTTTTAATTTTGCGACTCCTAAATGATTCCAAAATAGAAAAAGATATTTCTCTATAAAGGTTATGATTTCATCTATGTCATCATCTTTTGAAGGATATTATGTTTATTTGAAGTTTATTTATTATGATACAAAACTTCCATATTGTATTGATGATTTTTCTGATATGTTTGACTATGGATGTGCTATTCGTATACCATTCATGGTTTATGGTTCAAGTATTAACATTTCGTATGCTAGTTTTAATACGAATGTTTATGTTATATTTCAATCTTTTCATATGATGAATGTATTGGAAATGTATGTTCATGTTGGGGACCAGTAAAAGTAATCACTCTAGGATGGGGTCCGGTTATAGAAGACCCTCCGGGTTGGCGTTCGGTTACAGAGGCTCTCCGGGATGGAGTCTGGTTACATAGGCTCTCTAGGATGGAGTCAGTTTACATGTGCTCTCTGGGATAGGGTCCAGTTACAGAGTCTCTTCAGGTTTGGGTCCAGTTACAGTTATCCCATAGGTCCTGTAACAAGTCCTTGGAAAAGAAATTAAATTCAGGTATTATAAATTCCATCATTATTAAAATAATATTGATGGTTCATATGTTCATTTGACTAGTTGAATACCCATGATTATGTTTTATTATGGAATTATTTACTCAACTCATATTCCTGACATAATGTATTCATGTTTATTATTGGTAAAGGCATGTGGTTTCTATTATTAACCATGCTTAATGTTTATGTTATATTCTGCTGTATTGCTTACCCTTACTGAGCATTTGAGCTCACCCATTTCTATGGTTTATTCTTCCCAGGATTCCAAGAAGTGCATTATGATTGATATACAGGGTTAAACTAAGGGAATAATGGTGTTCATAAACAATTATTTATGTTGTGTTTTATGATATAATGTGTAATGTAATATTCATGTATTTAATATATTTTCCAAGACTACTAAACTGATCGGTCCTTCGGGACTTCATTCCTTGTAATCATGCCAATGTATTAAAATAATGCACCGACTCTAGGTAACTGGGGTTGGGGCGTTACAGTTGGTATCATAGGAATTTTAGCAATAACCATGGAAACTAGATTTATATAAATTATGATTATAACACATATCCATATGAGAGTCTTTGAGGATAAGTATAGAAGAACATCCTAGAATTTTGGTAATGTAGAGATCTTGTGAGTTTTCCAAGAAAATACATCCCTGTATGGATATGATCAAGTAGAGGCATCTCTAGAACAGATGTACCTAGGGGTGAAACATGAAAACACCCCATTGAGCTTTACTTGAACAGGAACTGGTGCATGATAATGGAACTTCCTTCACTTTTGGTTACGACACTCCCGGAGGATATTTTTAGGATAATTATCATTTTCCTTACAAATAATTATGAAAGGTTTACGAGTATATACTTCCTCAAAGAGTTTATTATTATTATTATAGATTATATCCATAAACTAATCAATTTATGTTAAGTTTTTTAAAAGTTTGGAATTATGTATTTCGATTTATAAACTAATCTAGTTTATTCCATTGTATAGAAATGGTGCCCAATAGAAGGAATATGAATTCCGGAAATATGTATTATCTGAAGAGTAAGATAGATCATATCTTTCACAGTATTAAGAGAATATTTTGAAGGGAAATAGTATCCCATGTATTCTCAAAATTTGAAAAAATAATATCATGTGTTAATAAGATAAGTAAAGAATTCATTGAGCCCTATGGCTTTGAAGAGAAGCAAGAGAATAAAAGGATGGAAGAGAGAAAGATGGATAAAGGGAAGAGAGAAAAGTAGGATTTTCCTATATGTGACAACAGTGTAAAGAATCACTGTAGTAAATTCTTGAAGGGAATGGGAGTTTTTTTATAAGTGTGGAGAATATGGACACCATGTACCCAATTGTAATTTTTTTAAAAAAGTTCCCATTGTACAATGCTTCATCTGAAAGGAGTTGGGACACTACCTGAATCAATGTCCAAGTCATCAGAGTATACCCCGAATGCTTCTATTGGATAATAATAAAGTTATGATACTACCGAAGATGAATAGGAATGATTATATTTCTTACGTTGTTATTAAAGTGTTGTGTCATTTGAGTATTGTATTAATGATGTACATGTTATAAGAATTGTAGAGTATATAAGGATTGTACTATAGTAATATTTTATTAAGGACTTGAGATTGTGTGGAACGAAGAAAAGTGACTCAATTGCAAGTTAATTTTTTGGAAAATATATGGTTGATAGAAAGATAAACCATAATATGGTTCTCATACATAGGTAGTGATTTTGGAATAAGAGATGGTTTATTTGGATAAATTATATTGGATATTATTGACATCATTGGAACTGATTAATAGTTTGTTTATTTCATCATTGTTGGAATATTCAATATTTTTGGATATAAGGATTATATCTAGTATTATATAAAGGATAAGGGAGCATTAATGTAATCAATAAGGTTTTATGGTATTTCAGGGTGTTACCAAGTTTTAAAATAATACATGATGATGGTGTTCACATGTTATTACATGGAAAAAAAGATCTTCATTGTGTTTAACTTAATTATAAGTTATGGACTGTGAGTTTGGATAGATTTAGTTTGGATAATTATTAAAGTTTGAATTGATTAATATAATATTGTTAAGGTTATTTTTGGATTTTAATAAAAAGGGAAACACGTGGACCCTGTGGAAACCCGTCGCGCTGGACAAAGCTGCGGGAATCGAACCCACAACCATATTGCAATTGGGATTTATCGACTACCACTGGAATACATGATGTCACTAGATTGTATAATGTAGTTTCATTCATAAAGGGTATGATAGGTGAATTATAAATTCATATTTTTTGAACCCTATACAAACAGTATAAATAGAATATTTTTTCTAGTTTTATTATCTTTTAGAGTGAAGGATGTGTTTTTGGTAGAAATTAGTTAAAGGATGGAACTCTACTTGTCAAGTATATATATTTTTTCTTCTTCTCTTATTCTATGAAGATATTAATTCTTAAACATCAGTTAAGGGATCTTAAAACTAAAAATGTGTTTTCCTTATACCTTATGTTTTGTTGAACCGATGATATTTTAAATCATCATAGATTGATGGATTCGAGGCCCTCAATTCTAAAAGTGATTGTGAATGATAAACTCAATCACTCTCTATAAATATTTAAGTTTTCCCTACAATTACGTGTCTCTAATTTCCTCCAATGTTATCCAAATATATATCATAATTTGGTGGTGAATATTTCATTCCCCTTTTCGTCTTATTAAGACTAAATTTTATTTACCCAATTTTTGATGTGGGTTTTCCCACAAAGGTATTTTATATTTTCAACCTTTTATTTTTGAAGAAAAATTTCAAATTGGAAGGAATAAATTTATTGAAGTAGGTAAGAATGTAACACATCAAGATTTCATAGTAAGTTATTTCTTCAAATTAGTTCAATAACTTACACGACATGCAACACCGAGTTCAAGCGCACCACGACTTACCAATCTAGCCGTTAAAAAGTGGTTATGAATATTATTCACTGAATTTTTTATTTTATATATTCCATATAATTTTAGCATCCATATTATGTTTTTCTTATACATAATATATGAAAAAATTCAATTTTTTTTATAAAGGATGTATTTTTCAGAAAATGCAATTTTACTACCTTTTGAGAGAGAACCCATTTTAAATCCATTATTTTATTCTTTTATGTATTTAATTTTACAAAAGAAACTTCTTATTTAGAATCGGGATATAAAAATTTAGTTTTGATAAATTTATGGTATTTTTCTGAAAACTTTCATATTTTGGTAAATAGTGGAAAATAATAAAATTTAATTAAAAACAAATTCTTTAATCGAAAAACTTTATAGGGTTAAATTATAGATTTTATTGGTTTTGAAGTATAATTAGATTATATTTTTATCATTTAATACAATTTAGGTCATTATAATTAATTTTACTTTGAAATTGGACATAAAAAAATGTCAATCTTTTCATAGATATTGTTGATTAAAAACACTCTTTTTATTTTATCAACGGGAATTAATTTTAATTTATTTAATGAAATTTATATGTTTTTAATTTGGTAAAATAGACCTCATTTTTCAATTCATAATATCAAATATATCTTAGGCTTAATTTTTGTTATTTTTCTGAGAAACATCAATTTTTTATGAATAGTGAAAAACACTGAGTTATTTGTTAAAATCGAAATTTTATTAAAATAATTATTTATTTTATTTAAATTTATTTTATTATAGAATATATACATAATACCTATATATGTTCAAAATAATTCATTGGATTCATTTTATAATAAGTTTAGATATATAAAAAATTTATTGAACTTTTTACCATTTTTTACCCACCTCCTAGGAGTATTTGCAAATTTGCATAAAACATGATTTTACCACATCTGTGAGTTGAATTTCAAAAATATGAGAGATATGGTCAACCTCAGTATATAAAATGTGGTTAAATAAGATGAAAATAATTTTTGGTGATAGTAACTGGTGACTTTTATTTACAGCGGTTAAAGGTAAATAGGATAATTCAAGGTAAAAAAATATTTTAATAATTCTAAATTACATTAACACATGTCCTAAATATATTTTATGAGTAATGTCCGACCATGGGAATCCTTGGGTCGATTTTTGGACCCCATTGAGCCACTTATAAATGATAATGACACTTTATATTAATTAATTTAATGTAAAGGCAAAATTGACAAAAACAAAAATATTTTATTAATTAATTTTTATATGGTGTTATATAAGTAATATTTTTGACTGTAAATACTTATTGGAAGTATAATAAGATTTCATACTTCAGGGTTTTTTTTATAATTTTTATACATCTAATAAATTAAATTATTTATGACACAATAATGATGCATTATTTACCAAATTAATAAATGATTTAAATAAATTAGATTATAAATATTAACATAATATCCAAAACATGTACAACTATTATTGGATGATTTTATTTCTACCATGAGTCATATTATATTCGTCCCTAATGATTTTTGGACCTATAGAAACCGAATATCATTATATAATAAAATAATATTTGTACACTTTCTTAAATAGCCCCTCCTCCCTCTTATAAAAAGATACCACTTCTAACCAATTAATCACAATTCTCAAGCCTTTAGGCTCATCCAAACTCTCCCAAATTAATATTCCTAGATCCCTATACTCCTCTTATAAGCCTTAACTTAGGTATAAGTCACTTTAAGATGTCTTTTTTTACAAACAAAAGGAAGTTACCCAAATTAAAGGTAACAATATCTCTTAACTTATTTTCTTTTATTTTACTTCTCCAACCCCTAAACTCTTTTTTATTCCTTTTTTATAACAAAAACACTATCCAAAATATAATATTATGTTTTTATGATAATTATTTTAACTACACTTACACACAACTCCATCTAATGGGTGAATAACATAATGTTTCTGTGGATGGAAAACTAACGCCTCACGAAACGATGATTATTCAATTACCTCCTACCGCCTCTCATGGTGGCCATTATGATGGAACATTATTTATATATGATATATATTATTTAAATTTTTTCTTCATGATTTTGTATTTTTATTTTATAGCATACCTTAATGGTTTCCATTATTGGTAAACACGATAATTTCATTTGAGGAAGTGCGGACTACAGACCCCTCAAAGTGATATGACTCATTAATACCATATGTGGGATTTATAAAGGATGGATTTAATTATATTATATATGTTATAATACAGGAATTATAATATAACTATGTATCATTATGCTTTAATTCCATTAAAATAAGAAATACAAATTAATGTAGCGTTCATGCGTACGTACGACTTACCGTCTCCATGAATGGTGTATTTCATTTCTTACCCCAAAATGATATGCACTGTTATAAATACTTGTATATACTAGATATATATTATATATATTATATCTAAATCATGAATATAATTCTTGATATAATGAACTCTTGACCATGTGAACAACATGTATCTATAAGGTGTTCATTTTTGACTCAGGTGCCAAATATCGACAAATTGAACGTTATTAACTTAAATGATTACATAATATTTATAACATGGTAATAAGTGATATAAAAGGAATAATAAACTCTAAAAAGGTTCTTAAGAAAGTATAAATTACCTTTAGTTTATTATTAATGATATTAAATAATGAACGGTTCAAGTCGTACATGAGGTAAGGGGTTTCTTTATTTCACTTTTAATTCAATGAGACTTCCATTGTTCACCACTTATTTATTCCATGTGGTGTGTTTTGTACTACCATTTGACATATATTATCATAATTATCTTTATATTCATGATATTATATGATTCATTTCGTGGTTATTGACTATTTTTCATATGACTTGATTGATTACAATGAGGTCAGGGTTAATTTCACAATCTCTTTATTATCCGAGGTTGTTTATACGTAATTATCTATTGGGACCTCTTTATCATCCAAATCCATGTATCTTAAAAACATATTTCAAAACATTCTTTATATTTCATAGACTATGGGTTAAAGTCATTTATACCCTTTTTTGAATTTTTTATGATGTTTATAAAGTAATGTTTCCGTTGTTTTCCAAACAAGGTACTTTATGACCTTTTCGACAAAATTAATGTAACAATGTTTTTTTAACTTATACAGTGGGTTCAGATATTTTCCGCCATTATAACATCGTCAAAGCATCCTTTAAAATCTTATAAGAATATTTTCAAAATAAATTTTTTCTTTATAATTATGTGACTCTTAAATGATTTTAAAATAGAAAGAGATATTTCTCTAAAAGAGGTTTTAATTTCATCTATGTCAACATCCTTTGATGGATTTTAAGTTTATTTGAAGTAGATTTGTTATGATTCAAAACATCCAAATTGTATTGAAGGATTTGTGATATGTTTGAATATGGATGTGTTATTCATATACCATTCATTGTTTATGGTTAAAGTATTGACATTTCGTATACTAGTTTTATCTGAATGTTTATGTTATATTTTAACCTTATCTAATGATGAATGTATTGGACTAGTATGTTCCGAGTTGGGGATTGGTAAAATTTAGCCCTCCGGGTTGGGGTCTGATTATAGAAGACCCTCCAAGTTGGAGTCTGGTTATATAGGCTCTCTAGGATGGAGTCCGGTTATAGAGGCTCTTCGGGTTGGAGTTTGGTTACAGAGGATCTCTGAGATGGAGTACAGTTATAGAGGCTCTCCGTGTTTGGGTCTGGTTATAGTTACCCCATAGGTCCTGGCACGAGGCCTTGACACAGAAATTAATATATGGTATTATACATTCCCTTATTATGAAAATAATATAGATGGTTCATGTGTTCAGAAGACTAGTAGAATACACATGATTACATTTTATTATGGCATTATTTACTCAACTCATATTCTTGCCAAAAAAGTATTTGTGTTTATTATTGGTAAAGGCATGTGGTTTCAATTATTCACCATGCTTAATATTTATGTTATCATCCACTATATTTCTTACCCTTACTGAGCGTTTGAGCTCTCCCCTTTCTATATTTTATTTTTCCTAGGATTACAAGAAGTGTATTGTGATTGATATGTAGGGTTAAGATAAGGGAATGATGGAATTCATAAAATATTATTTATATTGTGATGTATCTTATAATGTGTAATGTAACATTCATGTATGCAATATATTTTCCAAGACTACTAAACCTATCGGTCCTTCGGGACATGATTCCTTGTAATCATGCCAATGTATTAAAATAATGCACTGACTTTGGGTAACTGGGGTTGGGGCATTACAAAGAACATGAAATAACAATTAAATTTAAAAGAATAAAAATAGAAACTGGAATTGAAATGATTACATAGATTATTAAATAGACAACTAATATTTATTATACGTGTACATGTGAATTATTAAATCATACTAAATCTTCCATAATAAATTAAAAATAATATTTCATTTATTACAACATAAATAATCTCCAAAACCTTAAGAAAGTTAATAGAAAAATTATTTTTCATTGATTATGGTATTGAATATTAATTTTTAAATAAATGCTTAAAAAACCATGAAAATAATTTATTTATTGTCTATAAGTATTTTTATCAATATATTTAACTCACTATATATCCTAAAAACATAATATACCCCACTTATACTATTTTATAAATAGTGGACTAACCATAAAATAAACTGAAATAACTCTATTTCCCATTAACAGATTACCAAAGTGTTTAGCTACTATTGAATACAATGAGAAAATCAAGAGTAACTATTCTAAAACTCTCAAATAAGAAAATTAAATTTAAATATAAAATCATGGATCCCTTAACACTCATAGAATCATACTAAACACACAACACACACTCAATAGTTTAATGTATTTCATCACATATTATTCAACTAGATAATGAAAAAACCAATATTTTTTTAAATTCATTATTGTATTGAAAAAATAAATATTTTTTTGTTACATATAGTTAAAAAGGGATATGTAAAATTTTACATTTTCATACTGTGAAAAATATCATTAGACCCATGTCATCACTCGGTATATTTAATGACGGTCACTTTTTTATCAATATGGATCCCTTTATTTTTTGATATTTTAATAATTATGACTTAATTCAGGGTGTTGCAATAGGATTTGTGTTTCTCTATAAATATGTTAAGTATTTCTTATAAATGTGTTACAAAACATGGTGACAACCCCCAAAAAGTTCCAACTAAAATTCTAAATAGAAAATGGCTAGTTTTGAGGAGAATAATGGGGGTGTAGACTTGATCCATACATAGAGTACTTAATAAAGATTTAAGAATATTTATAAATATTGTATTAATTTTTTATTCATATTTTTTTTATTAGAGTTCAATGATATATTCTTGATCCATATCCTATCTTTATTGTCGATAATAATATAATTATATTTGTTGCAACCAAGGAATTGGGTGTTTGATTTTTTGATAATTAGAGGTGATGATTGTAGAGAAAAAATAATGGTATAATGAAGGTAAAAACAAGAGGAGATACGTAAAGATATACTTTATGTGATTTGGACAAACATGAACATAAAAAGGTTGATATGGATACTATACTTGGAGTCAAGTATGATAAGAGTGGTTAGTTATTGTTGGGAACGATGAATAGATTTTACATGTGGATATGGAACCACATTGGGTTAAGAGGATCAAATTATAATATATGGCTTTATAATTTAAATTTAAAATTTTAGACTATAATAAGAATCATTAAAGTCGTGTTTTTATGAATAATCATAACATTGTTATTATGGTTAAAGAGGATGTGTGAGAATATTTAAATTTTATTATATAATTTTGTATTTTCATTTGGATTGATATATATTTGGTTAGTTTTGATGAGATTAATAAATATATCTGAGTTTAATATGTATATAGAGTATTTTTTCCAGATATTTAAATAAGGATAAACAAGTTTAGTATTGTTTTTTGAGATGGAGGTGAAAATGGGTGTTCCGATGTCGCCACATCATGTGGAAAAAAACTATATAAAATAAATGAATCATTTTGAATTAAAATATGGAGATAATGGATAAATATTTTATTTTGTAATTCAAATTAAAGTGTTATGTTGTTTCACATGAAAATAATGTGTGACTAATCTAATTATGATGGAGCATTGAGGGGAAAGAAATTTATTTTACTAAATGGATTAAAGATGGTTGTTTTTAGAGAGACTACAAAAATTTCATACTTTGGGAAATTTAGAGTGATAATGAAATATTGAATATTTGTATTGTAAATAAAATTATGAACTTGAAATATATAACATGAATAGTGAAAATAGTGATGAGATCATATAATAAGAAGGGAAATAAAATGCTACACCCAGTACATTAGAAGAATAAAAACAAGAAGAGTAATGGGAAAAAAATTTATTTCTATATCCAAAAGATTAAAGATTTAATGATAAACAATAAACGATATAATTCTAGTTTGGAATTATCTTCATCATGTAGAGTTTTTTACTATTGTTTCTATCTGGAAGAAAAAAATTTGTTCGTCAATCTAAGAGGAGACTCTCATCTAAAATTTAATGTGTATGATAATGATAAAACCCTTTTATTAAGGACTTGATCCAAAATGATTCATAGAATTGAAAGCTTATAAAATCAGAGCTTAAATTAATATAATATGATAGTTAATATTATATATGATTCATGATGAACATGGAGAGATCCTAATGTCTATAAACTATTGAAGACCTTCCCCAAAGTAGTGCATGGATAAAGAGGATAAATATTTCCCAATGAGTTAGGATCTCATTCATTGAAGGCTTCACAAAATTATAGAATTGAAAAATAATAATGAGGATCTAGATATGAAAATAATAGATGAGTAATAAATAGTAGAAACAAGGTAAATTAAATAAAGTCGATTGAAAAGTGTCTCAAAGTAGTTCAATTCATAGGAAACAAACTTCTTTATTAGCTTTAAGTTTTTTTCTCAATATATTTCAATCATTGTATATCATAAAACCATAATATACCCTGCTTATAATATTTTAGAAGTAGAGGAATAAAACTAAACTACAATTAAAGAACTCTATTTCTTATTTGAGAGATTATCAAAGTGTTTAGATATCCATAAATATGAAGATAAAATCAAGAGTAAGTAGATTTAAACTCTCAACTATGTAAATGGAATATAAATATAAAAACACTCTTTATTTAACACTCAAATAATCATAATTAATTCACTACACACAACCAAGAGTTCAAATGTTTTTATCACATGTGATTTAACTAGCTATAGAAAAAATTAATATTACCTTTTAAATTTATTATTATTTTTGGAATAAATCAATATTAGTTCCATTACATGGAGTTATAGAGGATGATGTAACATTTAAAATTTTCCAAGTGTAAACAATATCATTGGACCTAGTTTATCACTTAGTAGCTTCAGTGATAGTATCTTTATTACCAATGTTGAGAATATTAAAATAATTTTAATAAAGATGAACATAAAAAACATAATCAAATTTAATAGAATCAATTTTTCATGATATGAAGGATCTATAGAGTCCATGAACTCAAATTTATCTTGAGGTTGATTTTGGAATATTTATATTTTGACATATAACACCAACATTTGATCATGGTACATCTTGGCCTTGTTTTCTCATACCATAAGACTAGAAAAATTAAAATATTATTTTCACATAAATTTATAAAATATATTAATATATATATTTATGAACAAATAAAAAGTAATAAAATATAATATTATAATCATATAAACTACACAAACATATAAATACATATATTAAAAATTTTAACTGTAAAATATTTTTGTTAATAAAAAATACATTAAAACTGTGTTTATATATTTATTTAGAAGTTTATTTTTTTATAAAAATAATATATAAATTTTACGGACTTTATATTATGATGTTTTTAAAAAAAATTACAATATAAGTTTGAAAATTTCAATAAAATTAATATATAAACTCATATTTTCATGAAAAAAATTAAAACAGAAAAACTAAAAAAACAATAACTGAACAGAAATATAAAGTTAAATGAATCTATTTAAGTAAGTTTTTCTATATAGAAGTATATGATAGATTAAAAAATTAATATATATAATGCAGTAAAATTCTGTCCTTGATATATTACTTGTGTCATTTTTTCCAGATATTGCATAAGAAGAAGCTCCCTGAAAGGAAATAAACAAAAATTTCAGATTGAATAACTACTCATATTCTAGAAAAAAATTGGTTAGAAGTAGCTAATAATATTCACTCTTATAAGAAGATCCCCATTCTCACACTTTTAAATGGAATCACTTCATCCTCAATCTTACACTAAAATCAAGAAAAATTTTCAAATAGAATAATTTTTTTTGACAATATTATATGAACTAACCCTAAAGAAATAGGAGATCACTCAAAAACATATGAAATGTTCAATTACTAAAAAATAAAACCCATATTGAAATAATAAATAAAAAACAATTCATTCACACTTCTCTAATAAATGGTTCGATATAAAAAATAAAATGATGAAATAATTAAACATCATATTTGAAACCACACTCAGAAAATAAGCAAACTAATGGAAACCAAAATTATTGTATCAATAAATAACAAAAATATGTTAGCTAAATAAAAAGAATCATTTGAACTATATTTTTTCATCACAATAACTTTTTATCCAATGAGGTATATAATAAGAACCAGGTAACAAGGATTGAACAATCATTGCAAAATAAGAATGTTTTTAGTTAAAATGAAAATTATTATCAAACATTCAAATGTTACAGTACACTATAATAATAACATAATCTGATGAATAAAAATGTTGAAGAAAGTTAAGCCACCTATGTTTGGTTTATAGAATTACACAATTTTAAAACTTCTTATAACAATAATATTATAGTTTCTAAATACTTTTTATATCATAGTAAAAGTAAATACAATTTTGTTAATAGAATAAAATTTATAGTCCAATAGAAAAACTTTGGAATGAATAACTAAAACCATAAACTCATTAAAATCATATATAATGAATAATGTTCAACAAAATACATGATATTGTTCTGGATCAACAATATAACATTTCAAGAATAAATCTTTAAAATTAAAATAAGGAATCAAAACATGAAAATTAGTCCTCAAGAAATTTCCTTTAAAATAATGTATTGGAATGTCCTGAGAATAAATTTGATACCCTCCAAAAATATTATTGGATTTAGTAATAATATTAAATCAAGCATGTCCCATGATAACATAAAATATCTACTCAAAATGAAATTGAATTTAATACTAAAAATGTATGAAAAAAATGTGGAACCACTTTTCTTATTCAGTTATAGAAATAAATATGTGAGAATTTAAAGGAGTGACCATGCGTATTTTTTACTTTTTGGGTGAAATATATTACATTTTAAAATGAATGATTATTAAATATAATATCATGAAATGTATGATCTACTTGGTGTTTCTATTATGGGAGTTTTTTAAATATTTAAAAATGAAGTGGAAATGAACAAACATCAAATAGTAGAAAATATACTATTGTGGTACCAATGAAACATTTGGATGGCATAAAAAATTATTATGGCCACATAAAACAAATGTTGAATATTTTGGTGATTCAATGGTCTTGTTTAAAAATATCATAGGTTAAAATGTTGTTATGGGTGTTCTTTGAAAATTAACATGTTAATAAAAGAGGAATTATATGCAAGTGGTTAGTGAAAATCATTCAATAATGTTTAAATATAAAATTTTAGAGAAATTATGATAGAAAGGACCTTAATGTGCGATTGATCACATAAATAAAATTATTATGGTGATACGAAAATTATGTCAAAGAATCCTAAATATAAAAAAATCCACCCAATAATCAGAAACTGAGTAGGCAGAGAATACTGATCACCAAAACATTAACCTGAAGAAAACATGTTCTAATTTGGTTAGAGAGAAATTGGAAAGTATAATGATGATATTACCTATCATAGAACAGGCTAGGTATTTTTATTTTGAGTTTATAATATTTTTTCTATTGAAAAATTTCTATGAGGTAATGGGATATGTTATTGTAAGAAATTGATAATTTTTTTTACCAAAATGTGAATAATATTTTGAACACATAACACTTATGAAAATAAAAATAATAAAAAAGGAGATTACTCTTTTTTTGTCTAAAAAATTTAGATTAGTATTAGTTTGATAACAATTATTGGAAAGTGTTATTGATTCTGTGACATATAGGAAATGTATGATTATCCAAAAAATACAATCCTTGATAGCTCCAAAATATTAGTTATGAAAGGAAATATATTGAGATAATAACATATAAACCCTCTTGAATATATAACTTCTTGTTTAGATTATAGTAGATTATAATGGACATTCCTACTTGAATATATAAATAAAATAAAAATAGTAGTTTTGAAAGAAAATATATACCTTCTTACATTGATCATAGTACATTATCAAGATCACAAATGAATGAACATACAAATAACATTAAATCATTGTGTAGAAATAAGTATTATTTATCAAGAATTGATAGTTTCATAAAAAATTGTAATTAATGAAGAATATAACTTCCTAGAAAGTAGTAGTTATGAAAGAACACTACTTCATGAATATATTGAAAACATAAAAAGTAGTTTTGAAATAAAATTCATAACTCCTTACATTTCTCTTAATAATTTATCTAGAAAATGTCTGATTGAACATATAAATAACATAAATTATTAGTTTTGAATATGTATTATTTAAATAAGTGGTATGAAATTGTTTTTTTTCAACATGATACACTTATACAAAATAAATTATCATATATGATATGTGCTATATAAAATTTTAAATGATTGTTATCAAATAGTATCCGACGAGAAGGAAATAACTAGAAGTCACTGGTGTAATGTTACATAAATATGAAAATTAATGGATATGAATTAGAAAAAGTAATAGCGATTAAATTCGCATAATAATAAAAAAATACCATAGAATAATTTTTTCTAATTTAAATAAAAAGATAAACAAAAAAGAATTACATTTTTTTACCTTTATGTTAAGGGTGATTGTATAATGAATCAAACCAGAAAATGAAATGAAATTACACATACACACAATCATCAACCACCTTTATATATTATTATTTCATTAAATTATTATAGAATAGAATATTATTTTATAGGAAAAGTCCATTGAAACTGAATAATCAATGAAAACAAGATAAAAATGAAATAACTTTTCTCTCGAAGGTATCCCTTATTAACACATCCTAAAAATTTATTAAAATATTTATACAAGGATAAAAGATGTTAAAATAATTATTAATTTAGAATAAATATTAATAAAAATGAAATATAACAAAGTCATACCTATAAAATAGTCTATGTGTGTACAAATAGTGTAAAAAACACATTATCTGACATCAATACAGTGGGATCCAAATAATTAATTATTGCAGGGAAAAAAGTATAAAATTGTATATTAATGAAAGAAATATTTTTTACTATCTAACTAAACACATATTCTGAGAGAAAAATATATTTATATGGGATAGGATATTTGGACAGATAAATTCATAAATATAAATTCATTTGTAGTGGTATATTGGGGGGATCAAAATAGAAAGAAGAAGCATGTTACCTATAATCATAAAAAAACACATTATTATTGGATCCCAAGATAGTTATAAAAATGTACTTCAATAAAATATTATTAGGAATATATTTATTATTTGAAATCTAAAAATGAAGATTTCCCTAGATTCAGCTAATGAGGTTACTAAGAAATCACTATATGAAGTGGCTCATGAGGGTAGGGTTGGGTTTTTGTGAGAAATCTGGGAGTTTTGGTTTCTAAATAGGAGGAGTAATACATGAGGGAGTTGGGGTTTCCATATTGGAGGAGTATCTAAAAATGTGGGGTTTCCATTTAAGAACTGCATTGAGATACATCAAGCTATGTCGAAGTACAGGGATAGTGGTGAGGTGGGTGGTCGAGTCATAGCCACGTCGGAAGCGAGGTGGGGAGGATGCTTCAGCAGGGAGGTGAGATGGATCTATTAGATCTACATTGGCAGGGGTGGGGAGTCCATGATAGAGCCACATTAGTGTAGAGGTGGGATGGATAAATTAGATCCATGTTGATAGGAGGGGTGATGGTTGTGTTAGAGATACATCAGAGGAGGTGGAGGATCACTGCGAGGATATGTGGCTATGTCGGAGGAGGTGGGTCATTGAGAGGAGGAACCACGCTGGTAGGGGGGGAGGAGTGGGATAAAAAATCATGAGGGTAAAAATGAGGGTGGGTACTACAACAGTCGTATTTTAGCCTGTTTATTTAGTTTAGTTATTGACATTATTTTTATAAACCATGGAAATAAATAGGTGGAAATAGGAAAAATTTATGTTAGTGATTATCTTGTCCCAACACATATTTTATGTTAGAAACCATTCCTGGTCGACCCTTAACCGGTCACCTGAGTCGGCTAGAGATAAGGTCTGAAGGGCATTCTCAATCCCCACAGGCTAGAAAAAGTGCCTAAGTATAAAATAAAACATGTAATAATGATTTACCTAAAGTCATAAAAATAAATGACTAACAAGATAAATAAACCAAAATAGAATATATAATACCAAACATGGTATAACCAACTACTCAAAATTAACTTTAAATTTTTTAAATAAGATTAAATAAGCTGAAAAAAGTGTAGAAACATCAATAATATCTAAAAACACATGTAAAAAGAGGATAAATACCCTCAAGCTTCTTCCACTAAGACCCACAAAGAGATAACATAGGGAACCCAAACCACCATCACAACATACCCTACATTTACATAAAATACACATAGAATAAGATCTAGACACAACCAAGGCTGTATATTGGTTGTGAAACAACACCCAATAGGATTCCACCCAAGAAAGAGGTTTAATTCCAAAACATTAATAAGATAATCCAACATGATCATTTAAATAAATTATTTTAATAACATTTCGAGGAAAACATTTATTAGGAAAACATCTTTAAATGGGAACATTTTAAAGACTATCAATTTCACAACCATTTTCATAAAGGACAAAATGGGATTTATAGAAAAAACCGCACACAAATACATGAAAGAGGTCTACTGTATGATGGCGGATGGAACCACATCATATATAGTAGATCACATTGGGTGAATCCCCTAGAGTTAATCATGCTCGAGTAGGATAGTAGAACCTAGTACCTTAGTGTAACATGTTTTATAAACCACGATGAACTACGTTCTTGTGCACATTCTACTAGGAGGGGACTCCCTAATGGCCCAATGTTCTCCCATTATCATCATAGTTTAGTTGGTGTTGTAACCATCAATCCTACTAGTTGAAATTGGAACGAACCACTTCCAAATCATCTAGCATAATAAAACATTCTAGACCACATAGATACCAAGGATTCCCTTATGCTCTTGTTTTTGTTCCTATGTCACACATATCACCACTTTCACAAAAAATTTTCAAGCATGTCAAAGAAATCAAAAGTTTCATGAATAAACCACTTTTAATTTTACAAATCCCAAAACAATTTTTAGATACATTTTAAATTCATAAAAATCCATTTATAATGACACAAGAAAGGTAGACAATCACTCACTCCAAACCTTGGGCTATGACCCCATGTCTGAATCCACGCATAAAACAAGTTGATTTCAAAAACAAGCACCCCATTATTTAAAAAAATCCCATTTCATACAAAAAAGTTCACAAAAGGCCTAAATGCCTATACAAATCTATTTTCCATTTTACTCACACAAAAAACTCATTTCAAATGCTTTTACCATCACCTACACAATTCATAAATTTCAATTTTATATGCATAAGAAAAAATATAATTAAAACCAACAAATTCTATGGCCAAACCCCTTTCTAAATCCACACATAGACCATGTTCCCCCTTTAAAACATGCTTGAATAATTTACACACCCTGAAATCATATTTCAAGGTTCTCAATAAAAACCAACATTCCAAAAATAATTTCTATTCCTTTGGAAAACTGAATTTAATCACACTCGCACCTCAAGAACTTTTGGAAATAGATTTTTCGTACCTTAAACAATTGACTGAACACTTCCATGAATTTAAAAAACAAAACACAAATAAAAGATAAGGCTATTTAATTTATAAAATCCAATTTCATCATACATTCATGCGAAAACATATTTCACATCACAAAATTTAACTATAGAACATGTACAAAATAATTAAACTAACAAATTATATCATATAAAAAATCTAGGTCATGGAACCAACTACCTCAGGTGGAGAATCCATTAAAACTGATGTGGAACTCCAACTGAACCTCAACCCTACCTTCAAGAGACAAGATCGAACCCTAATCAATAAGATAGACCACAACAGATCATGATCTCATCCTAAAAACACATCCCTACCCACTAGAGAAACCAAATACCCAACGTAATGAAGAAAACCCCTAAAACGATATTCTTACCTAGATGGGAGGCCATCAGAGGGAGGGTTCACGCACTGGGGGGGCATCCGTAGGGAGCTCACTAGAAGATGGGAGGCATGCTGGAGGAGAGCTGGCCAATAGGGGGTCGCATAAGGATAGAAGGACATTGGAGGGGTCATGTGAGGGAGAGAGGCCATAGAAGAAGGATCTAACTAGAAGGAGTGGGTGGCACAAGAAATGTGGGGAGCGCATGCTACCAGAGTTTTGGGAAGGGGGGGAGGTCTGTGCTGTGTGACCAAAATAAGGGGGGATGCGTGCCTGGTAAGGGGGAGGAGGAAGAGGAAAGGGAGACCCCATTTTTAGGGTTTAATCAAAAAAATAATATAAATAAATAAAAAACTAATAATAATAATAATAATAATAACAAACTTAATAAAATTATTATTATTAGTCATAATTATAATATTATCATTATTATTATTAAATGATTTTCATTTTATTTTATTTACTTTCATTTTGATTTTAATTTTATATATTTTAAATTTAAAATATGATTCAAATATAAATAAAATAACCACGACTGCAAGGTTCTGGGTCAAGGTGTAGAATTTTATAGCATGATGAGGTTGAGTTAGACAAACATACTTCATTTGAGGAGTAACCAGTCTGTATCATGTATAAGAGCATGAAGGATCTACGAGGAAGGATAATTCTTATAGTGTGGATGATAAAGCATCACGAATGTGTACATGATGAGACATGGGAGCCATAATTTGATGTATGGGCTCAATGGATGGATCTTTTCTCTCATGATCGCTTACTACCCATAGAAGGGAATCTCGAGGATGAGTTTCTTTAAGGAGGGGATGTTGTAATGAAATTAATTTTCAAAAAGGTACAAATAATTTATTTTCTATTGTAAATTCTTTGTTTTATCTTTTTAATGATTCCCTATGGACTATTGAATGTCTCTAGAGCATTTGGGCCTCCTTCAGAGCCTGGAGCTCTGAGTTATAGAGGAAAAGGATAGGAACATGGTTTGTCCAAACCATTAAGGGAGCTCAGTATTGTTATAGAGGGGTTAATGTAGATAATAGACCATGTCAAACAGGCGTCATGGACATGCGACTCATCTCAGATAAGATATAGAGGGGGTTTTCATTTTCTATCTAGGATTAGCCTAACCGTGCACCTAGTCATGTGAAGGTCGAAACCTAGATAGAACCAAGCACACAATTGTCACACGGTTTGGAAAACTATGCGACAAAACTATAAACCTATTTAAAAGTTGAAAAAATGACCTTTTACCATTTTTACCTTAATCAAACATCTTATTTTCCTCCTTCTTATTTATAGTCGACCGTATGCCAGGGAGCTACCCATCTTCTTCCAAGATGGGCTTAAAGATAGATCTGCCATCTATCATCCATTTTGAGTGTCGTTTGTCACATTTGATTTCCACTAATAATATATTTAATCCTCTTCTTCCTTTCCATAATTTACTTCATCATCTTCATTTCTATTTTAGTGTTCACTAATGTTACCTATATTTAGGTAACATTCCTATTATTATATTTTCTTCCATTCTACAATGAATCTGTAGAAGATAACAGAGAAGGAGTTATCTATACACCAACGATATGTGGTATAGAAAATTTACCTAAAATTTTAGGTTTTATTATAATAATATCCATTGTTCCACATTCTAGACTCTTCTTCATGATTACTAAAAATGTGTTTTATGTTTTTAAATTAAGTGAACCATGTCAATATACAACTGTTGTTCTGCGTTAAACTATTAGAGGATGTATACATCACTGGTTATTGTCCCTTTGGGGGTGTTTAATTAAATACCAACCTTGATGTAAATTATTAATTTACCAAACATCCTCATAAGTGTTTTGGAATTAATTTAAATTTTATTTTCCAAAATTGATAAATTAAAGGGTTTAATTTAATTAAATGGAAGTGAGTGATAAGACCACATAACATGTTATAAATAAATGATGAATTATTTAACTTGTGGAACCCATGGTTATATTGATATAAATGAATATATATTTATAAAAAATAAATTATTTAGGATTATTATAAATAGACCCTATATATTGTTCAATGGATAATGGTTAAAGGACTTTTTGAGCATGGAATTTCCTGCTCTCTTATGTTAGGTGTCGGTCATGGTGTCTCACACCATTTACATGGATGATGGGAATGAAAATACATGTTACCTTGCATAGGGTTTTGGGAATGAATACTCACCCCACTATCATGATTGAAAGGCGTAATGACTCATATACTCATGAGATTCAGGGCTAGTACCCTTTTTGGAGCCTATAGATCATTTTACTATGTGTGTATTCCTTAGTTATTTCTTAAGGCCCAATAAAACCATGTATCTATGTATATTCCTATATATATCCTTCCATATATTTTGTATATACATATAAAAATATTATGTATAATTTCTTATCAATCTATGTACTCGGTAAAATGAGGTCATATTCATTTTGACCTATGCCAAAGAAGGTAGTGTCAGCCATGTGTCCTCTAGGATCCTAAGATACCTAGTTTATGGATTTCATCATTTTTATTATTTGTTATACATAAAAAATACTACTCTATAAAACATAATAGATTATTCTAGACGCTATTGGTGGTGGCCTAATGAGTTTATCTCACACCATATTTGGGTTTCCAACTGGTACCTAGATTGATATTCTGGATGCATATAGGAACAAGGGAAATCACCATATCATGGATGATTGATCTAATTTTCTTATAGTATGTAAGCATGTGAGAATAGGAATGATCATATGATCTTGAAGGTAGTAGAGTTGTCTTTTGGCCTTTGGTGGTTTTTTTATAACATGATCTATATTCATATACTATGTATCCCATATATCCCCAAATTTGAATATCGTAATGAAATGTCATCATTTTTTATTTGAATTAGCATATGACTTTATTATTATTAATATTTATTATATTTTATCATTCGTAGTTGGTTATTTTAATTGTTTATGTCGTGATATTAGTTATATTATGCGTCCCCTATTATGGTTTATTTATTGTCACTACTATTGCTACTATGTTAATAGAGGGCCACCATACCACCACAGACTATCATTTCTAGTTGGAATCCTAGAGTGTGTTGGGATTTACCCTTGAGTCCATGTGACCCACTGGCTTGGGGAATCGTATAGAGGATCCTAGGTCAGGAAGTTACAAAGAGAAAGCCTAGATTAATGATATATTGACCAGAAAATTGAATGATTAAGTCAAATTCATCCTGGTGCTCTAATTATAAAACAAATGTCTATGATGAAATAATGAATATTTTTAGAGGCTCATGAACCCTTGTATTAAATGTAGATATTTTATTACACATGATATAAATAATAAGAAGTAAAATCATCGATAAATAAAAAAATATGGAATGTTTCCTTTAATGAAAAATTCATATCCAATAGAACAATCCATTTCATGTATTTTTTAAAAGAAAATGTGGTCATTGTTAATTAAAATATACAAGTACACACTCCTTAAAGGAAGAAAAATTTGGGTGAAACGTGAAAAAGAAAAAATACTATATGAATTAAAGTGAAAAAAACAAAAAAACATCATAAATTAGGTGTTATTGTAGTTTAAAGATAGATAATAAACAATATATGTGTCTCATAACTAAATATCATTTCAAAAAAAGAGTGTAATATATACAAACAATTACACATTCATATATCTAATATTTTTTCATTGAATAAAACATTTGGTGTGAAGATTATAAAAATAAATCCATGTATTTCTCATAAAAATTATAGAGGAATGTTCCATTTGAGATTCAATGTGTAAGAGGACTGAAATTTAAGGATTAATCATGTGGGAAAAGGTTTTTATCCATACAAGATAAAATTAATCCATCAAATCCAAAGAAGTAAAAATAAAAATCACACTTAAATGATTTAAAGTAAAATACATGGATACAAAAAGGGCTGAGAATCCAATGATTAGAGAAATTTATTTTAAAGATATGTACTAAGCTGGACTTTTAATTATTAATATTAGTTTTACTTACCATGTTATAGGAAATAAGAATATTGTCACAATCATTAAATTTGAAAAAAATGTCTTATGATAGTTCCAAATGATAAAATCTAGATGATCAATGTCTTTGAGAAACCAATGATTAGAGTATAATATATGAGGTGTACCAATATATTGGTAGTTTAAGACCATGATTAAAATTTACTAAATGTAATCCAATTTTGTCACTTGAAGAATGCAATAAATTTCACTTAGAAGACATGTATCATTAAAAGAGGATACTGTGAAATTTTGATGAAAGGAATGTTTAAAAATAAAAATCTCGACCTCATTAGTGATGATGTCAGTATTTGTGTCCTATACATGGAGGTTGAGAACTAGTATTGGAAGAAACATCTTATCCACGAGAGAAAAAAAATCCTTAGGAGATTTGGAAAGTAATGAAATAGATTTTTATTTCCCTTAGATCACATTTGATTATACTCATATGTGTGATATGTACTAATAGTTGAATATTATTTAGAAGAATCACAAGAGAATGGATAAAAATTCATCATGATTTCTTGAGTATGTACATGGTGAATTTTTTGGTCCAATATCACATAAATACATTAATGGAAAGAGGTATTACGAAATCTTTATTAATTATTTTAGATATATGTTGTGTTTAATGGTGATATTTTACAATTATTATGTGTTAAACTAAATTAAATGTTTTTGGAGAATGGTATAGGAAATGTTTGAGATTAAAATATTGAAATTAAGACTCATGATAACAAGATTTTTACTAATATCCATTTTAAGAATTATCTTATAAATCATGATATAATGCACTAAGTTCTAATAGTGAGGTACCCTTAACTAAATAGAGTAGTTGAAATGAGGAACTCGATCATTAATAACATGGTTATAATTTTTGTTATTAAAAATGAACTATAATAGAAGATTTAGAAGGAATTAGAGTTGAAATATTTATATATCACCAATAGTAAATTTTTGTGTCTGGGTGAAGAAAAGAATCCAAATGAGATGTGGTAGAAGAATATTCCTCCATTGAAATAATTTTGAATCTTAATAAGTAAGTGATTTATTCTCAATAAATATAAGAACCTTTGGATGATCAAATCATAGGGAGATGAAGTAATATTTTTTGATTACTCATCTAATGAAAATACTTATAAATGTTTTAAAATGGCTTGGAATGTATTTTGATAGTCAATACAAAACTGTTGTGGAAAATAAGAATAATCTAAAAACAAAATAGTGATATAATTCTATAGGAATGTGGTGAAGAGTTGAGTTTACTAATTTTAAAATATGGGGATCATGATTATTAAAAATAAGAAACCAATGATGAGTAGTTTAAGGAATGTTTATACAAAACATTGAGAACAAGAAACATGCTTGAAATCAATGCAGAAATCATTATTTGTGACTACAAAACTGAAGTGAAAACAATAAAAATTTAGCCTCTATATAAAAAATAATTCTTATCACATGTAGAGACAAAGAGTTTTAGATATTATTATAATAATAGAATTTTGGTTGGGGAAATTTATAAAGAGTATGATTAAATAAATAACAATCAGACATTGAAAGTTATTTGAGAGCCAGATAATAACAATGTTATAAAACCGAAGTTGGTTTTACATAAACAAATCAATAAATATGTAAAGGATATTCATAACAAGGAACAACTTTGGTACAAGTGTTATTCCCAAATTTAACAAATCAATGTGGATGAGATGTCGTATCTGATGGCTTGGTTAGAGATGATTCTTCTATTCTTATCTATAAAGGTTAAAAGGGAATCCACGATGCTCCAAATAGATATCATGTCACCATTTATTAATGGATTCCTCATGGAAGATGTTCACATTGAACAACCATAAGGTTTTCTTCATTATATATATTAAATTTTAGTTTTTCCTAGAGAATAATGAACTGTATGGGTTGAAGAAAGCACTATGATATTGGTTTTCTAGGATTGATCAATACTTGAGAAAACTTCAATTATGGCGTGGATGAGTTGATCATAATCTCTATTCTAAAAATTATAATGATCATAGTACTATTCTACTAATTTATATTCATGTAATAATATTTTAATGATGAAATAAAGTGAAAAACCCCATTTATGAAATTAAAGAGGTACAGGTTTGAAAATTATATAATTTATGACTTGAAATCTTTCTTTGATTTTTATGTAATACAAGGACGATATGGAAAATTTACTTATAAATTTAAAATTCCAAGGAGGTTTTATGAATATTTTTAAGATAGTATTTCAAGGAATTGGAGACACTAGTAAATTTCCAGGTGAAGTTATTAAGGGATGATAATGGAAAAGTGGTACATGTGGCAAATTATAGGCAAATAATTATGTTCATATTTAATATATATTAATAATAAAACCCAATATTTTGTTTTTTACTTATCAAAACAAACAATACTAAATTTTTCCTATGGAAATCCACATACAATCGGTGGAAAAAATACTATGGAATATCAAATACATGGTGGATTTTAGTTTTTATATATAACAATATCACATTAGTAGTAATTGGGATTTCTAAATGTATATTAGGATGGTTTAGTGGTTGATATGAAGTAAACATCTGGTTATTAATTTTGTCTTAGAGGTTTGTATATCTCATTCCTCAGAAAAAATAAAGGTTGTATCTCATTGAGCATTGTAGAAGATGGATATGATATAGCTACTCAATCATGCACTTAATTCCTACAGATGAAGAAAAAAAATGAGGATATTGGAGTTAAGGTGTACTATCCCGTTGTAATCAAGTGTGATAAATCAAGTTATATTAATATTAGAAAAAAATAACATAAATAATTCAAGAATAAAGTAAATCATGATAAAATATTATTTCATTATAGAGTAGGTTATGTAAGGGCTAGTGAAACTGGAATATGTGTCTATATATGGTCAAGTGAGGAATATCATCATGAAGGAACTACCCAAATATGTCGTTGAGAATAATCTATTTTCTCAGAGAGTTAAACCATCTTTTATACCTATGCGGTTCAAATAAAGGACCCCGCTTCAATAGGTGATATCATCCACACATGGTTTATGGAAAGGTATGATATCCCTCATTGATTAATTTATGGAGATTATAATTATATTTTTTGAACTTTCAGCAATGTTTTATTTCAAAACATTGACATAAAGGAAGACATAAGACAAACATTCCTTATAAAGGGGAGATATAACTCAAGGATGCATGGTAAAA
This sequence comes from Viscum album, assembly GCA_963277665.1. Classification (NCBI taxonomy): domain Eukaryota; kingdom Viridiplantae; phylum Streptophyta; class Magnoliopsida; order Santalales; family Viscaceae; genus Viscum; species Viscum album. Next base: position 847,078,735 of record OY728152.1, read on the forward strand.
TAGTTCTATTTTTTAGTGAAAAAGGGGGAGATATATTATGTTAAAAAAGGGATAAATATTTTTTGAGAATGCATTATGGGAGAATATATGAATATTTAATCAAGTGTAGTTCATTTATGTTAGTTTATATTATTACTTATGCTCCAAATAAAACATCAATAGGTCAGATTGTAATGTTTTTAAAATAAGTGGTTCCAAATCTCATGGAGTTCAATGATGTGTGTAGTGCCCCTAGACTTTCCCTCCAAAATCCGGTGCTAAAAACATTGAACCTACAAAACTGGCTTGGATAAACATCTAAGATTAGAATATCTTTCACAACTTAAAATCTATGTACCTTTTAGTTTATAGTTTTTAAGATATGTGACAAATCACTAACTATAAAAATCCATGTATTCCTCATCCAAAATACAATTTTTACCCAATTTATATGAAGATAATAATCTATGATTGGTTATTAATATCACCCATAATTTATCCACACAAGTTATATTATCTATGATTTGAATACATTATACATTCTTTTGTAACTTTTGGAATGGGAATCATAAGAAGCGATGAAGTCAAATGATCAATAAGGGTAAAAATGATAATAACAAATAACATGAGATATATGAGGTATAACATGATACCATAATGAGAATGTTCATAATCTTGAGAGTATGGAATAAAGATATGATATAATAAACATGTGGATTAAAAAAATGATCAATAAATAAGTGAAAGGAATCATATGAATGTGGTGAAAACATAAAAATTGCATCATAAGAACAATTCAAGGCTCTCTTCCTCATTAACATAACGTTCTTTTTTAGGATAACTACCAACACACTATATTTGGATAGGATCATTTTCCATACACCATTATATCTCATGATATGGAAACATTACCTAATGCATTGGGGGATATATAATTTCCATCCTACCCATAAAAAATCAAAATCATTCATATGTGTTCCCTATGGTTTTAATCAATATATCATAAAAAACTTATGAGATAAAATGGTGTTTATAACCTTTACAAGTATTTCTTATAATGAATAATTCAATATTTCATCAATAAACATGACATTGTAAACCCATGGAAAATAAACTGCTATCTGTTGAATTTAATCATCATTATAGGTAATAGAACATAATAAATACTATTAAAAATATGGAATTTAAATCATATAGGAAAATTTTATATGTTTTAAACAATAATTTCCCCAATCAATAGCTGTATTATGCATCAATGTGAACACTCTTCAACTAATGTAATAGAACATAAGGAATTCACAATGGAAAGGAATTATAAGACATTCATGCCTATATAAGTTTATTATTAGGAAAGAAAAATGTAGTGATAGATCATCTCATAGAGGTAAAAGAGAGTTTTATAATACATCAATATAAATAAGGTAAATGGTATCATTTTAACTATACCCTTGATGAAGCATATGACATAGATGAATAAAACTATTAAAAACATTAGAAAATATATTTGAAAACAATAATTTACATTTTCATTTGAATAAATTTTAAAAAGAATATTTTATTAAACCATATAAATATTGAGTTAATTTTTATAAACTTGAAATCATAGAGGGAAAGTATTTTAGAAAATGATAGAGGTGGCAGAAAGATATGTTCATACATAAACATTTAAAATAGATTCCTTCTATTGAAAATGAACCTTGTGTAAAATTTTAAATGAAGTTATTTTAAAATATTTTTACAGAAATTATGAATTTTTGAGAATAACTTTATAACAATCCTTATAGATAAATTTAAAACAATTTATAACATTACTTTAAAGGAAAACCTTCTTTGAAAACTATCCATGTTGTAAACGTGAAAAATAAATTTAATTGTTTTTATGAAACCCATATCCTAAAAAGGATAAAAAACATTATTTTGAAAATAAGTGAACGTAAACTTCAATATAACTTGAGATGAAACATATTTAGGTTATATATCACACTTTTGATATGTAAAACATTGACATGGAAGAAAAAATATCCATAAAAAATTCTAAGCGTCATTCTTATAAACATTGTAATTTTATTGGATAATGAATTTAATCAAAGTTGAGGATATTAAATATGATATTTAATATAAATAGATAAAAAATAAATCAAACATTTTAAAATGTAAATTAATTTAAAGAGACTTGGGAGATCAATAATAATAATAGATTTCACGAACTGTGACAAAAATGACTTGAGTCAAGATGAAATTACAACTTCAGTTAAATTTTAATAAAAACCATTGAAGGAGAATGAAATTTAAAATAAAACTCAAATAAAATAATTAAAAAATATTATATTATAACATAATATTTGGGAATTATATCACTATATGAAAATAAATTTTTGGATAAAGTAAATTGTGTCGCAACCAAGGGTGTTTGAGACAAAAATACCTACCTTATTTCCCTACTAAGGTGATCACAAAATAACTTCCTATAAAATAACCATAACTATATTAATAAAATTTTTGATGACCATATTCATCTATATAACCCTTTTATATAGTTAATTTATAATTATTTACTATGAATGTAGTGGCTCATTATAGCATATTTTTAACATCGGGTGTTAACAATTTTAATATTCTTACACATGATTTGTAATGTTAAGGTTGATACCTGATATTGGATACTAAGTTTATAATTACGAGATTCAATATGGTTCTAAAACATATAACCCATGATTATTTATAATTCTACAATTTAATTAAATGCGATTTTTAATTCGGACTCATGAAGATGATGCTACAGACAAACTTGTTTTGACAAATTTTTATTGAATGGAGATGATATATTATTAAAAAGTTTTAATATTAATATTATAAATCCATAAAATTTAATAAATATTTAATAACATACTATTAATTTTTACTAATATAATTTAACATTCCATAATCATTCACTATAAAAATAGTACAAAATCTTTTAGGTAGGTGGTAAACTGACCCAAAAAAAAGTGTGCTGTAATGATCAAATGAGTAAGGAAGAACTATACAACAATGTTTATATAATATTAAAAAGTATTATATATTTAATATATATTATATATCACCATAAAATCCATTCTTATAACTATTAATTATTATTGGTGTTGAAAAAATAAATTTATTGTTTGCGGAGGTCGTAGTCTGCACATACGCTCGATTGATGAACCAATTTCTGAATGAAAAAATAGAGTGAAGCTATAAGAAAAACCATAATTTAATAATTATAATATTCTTATAAATATAATTTATTTCATTTTTTATTCTTTTATTTCCATACATGTTAGGTGTTTAAGAGAAATATGACAGGTCGTTCATGGCGATGGTGGTCCAAACATACAAATGACTGACGACCAAATTCCTTAATGAATGGAGGGAGTGATGGTAAATGTAAGAGGAATTCATTTAATAATATTATAAGTTTCATTAAAAAATAATTATTCATCAAACCCATATTTTAAATCATCACTAGTAGGTGGTGATGAAAAAAACTACATCATGTCATGAAAAAGACAATCCACACATACGCACGATTGATGCATTTTTTTTCCTTATAAGATACTACATAATGAATGAAAAGCTGATCTTCTTGGTCCTAGAATTTACAAAAACATGATTAATATGGGAATAATAATTTGGAAATAGATGGGAAACATATTTCAAGAATATTTTAAGGGAAATATTCAATGGAATGAAACCAAAAATGATGGTGAAATCCTGTGAAGCATAAATCAATCCAGAGACCAATGCTCTTCCTATCATTTCATAGCTTCTTGTAGCACACAATAACCTAAGTAGTTCATAGGAAGGGGTGTATATGATGGTCCAAGAAAATAAATAAATGTTATTTTCTGGGAGAGGTAGTGATTTCCAAACCAAAAAATGAGCCATCCCTGTGAACTAAATCATTTGCAGGGTGAGGTGGAATCGTCAGCTCCTGAAAACGAAAGAAGTAATTTTTGGGCCTTGGTGGGGACTTCCACATCTTCAAAAGAATTCCCACTATTATCTATGTACTTCATGTGATTCTTCAAAAGATGCTTCATGGACCACAAAAAATGACTGGCCATGCTGGTACCTGATCCCTCCATTATTCTATAAAAGACAATGAGTATGACTTAAAGGAGTACCAATCTGATTGAATAAAGGAGACTAAACTAAAGCGAGCCGAAGAAAATTCGCAATGAGGAACCTTGAAAACTCAAGCCTCTATGATGAGTACTAGAAGGTAAAAGTACACCACATTATATAAAAGATGAAAAAAAGAATCAATAATCCATCGGTGAACCTAGAAACCCTTTGTGGACTATCTTGTGTGGTGCAAAGTAGGTTCTCCTTTGCAGATAAAAATCCCACATAACATACTTCAATATAGGCAGAACCCTACCTCAAATAGAGAAAACCTACGTGGGTGGATCTCATACCCATGTATCAATATGATACATGGGTGAAAGCAAGTCCCTTATAATAGTATGTTATGCGGTATAACCTATGGTCTGCGTAGCACAATGCTTTGTGGATGGTCTCCTCACCTGTGTAAAACTATGTTATGTAGAGGGAACCCCATCATAAATAATATCTTTCAATGAATAATGTGGAATCATAGGGTATTCCACTCTCTAACTAACATCATTCTATTCCATCAATACATTAGACCCTATATTGGCCCCTCTGGAAACCAACCCAACAATATCAAACCAATGAGTATTCTAAAGCCACCTGATATATGTGAGATCATCAGTCACATCAGTATGTCCTATCAGGTTTACATACCCATGGTAAGAGGATCCATGTTAGTAACCAACACATTTATATTGACCCTAGGAATGTTTTCAAATTTATAATCCCATGGTAGAATGGGTCTAAAACATTGGATGGTCATGTGAACCTCCCCATTCCAGGGATTGAGTGGAAACGTTGTCATTTCCCTTCAATAAGGGTTAGTTTTGAACATTTATTTGCTTCCCAAATTTTTTTAGGGAACTCATACTAAGGTAAGCCCCATAATTTCTTGTGGTAGGAGTCCTTATTTCTATGATTTATCTCTAACTATTAAATCAAAATAGATTACTAAAATATGACTATACTAGATGTTAAAAAAGATGATTCATGAAAAATCAATTCCATCTGCCTATCCCTTTCAGATTTCTCACTCCATCTACCAGTGGACAGGGTAGACGTGTGATCTTCATATCTACTACTTCATCTTGTTTCTCACACTGACCATAAATGATATAGTTTTTGTGGTTCTCAACGATCATGAAATCTATACAACCCCAAATTAAATGGACTGCTTCCATGCATAAGCCCCAATCTCCAATGGGCCTTCTTTATAGATGTAATTCCAAACATCAAAAGTTAAATGGATCTTCTATAAAGTATAATCCTTAACCATTCCACAACCATTAAAGCTAAATATTAATTATGAAGTGGCACCTGAAGGGCCTCCCATACAGTGTAATACTTAGTCCTACCACTTCAAATGGGAAGCTTCCAAGCATAAGCCCCAACCAACCAAACTATGTGGTCTTTGATACCTAACTAATAGGGACACATAGAAAGACACCCAAAGGCCTAAACCCAACACCCAAATACATACTAATATTCTCCAAGACACATACCTAGTAGGTTCATATCCACCCTAGAGACCATATCTCTTCAGGGTCCCTTGGGATACCTTGATGTCACTCCCACACCATCCTTGACCGGACACCTTATGCTTGTTCATCCTTCCCACAAGACATTAAATTACATGGTTTAGTCATCATCACATGAACTGAAATGGTTATGTTTCATATTAAGTTGAGATAAACTATGTGGGGTTTGATTCCTCTCACAAGGTTACATAGGAATCATATTTCATGGGTTAGATCCAAACATCCAAACAACTTATATCCCCCCTGAATGACGATAAACTCCAGAGCACCCCTCCATGTGGATTTAAACCATCTTCGTCTCAATAAGTTACCAAGGAATACCTCATCTAACTAGAAAAGGAAAATGATGATCATGAACCATATATATATAGATATCCCCATCAATATAGAGCTTTAGATTCATGTAGATGATTTTCAACCCAATCAAATTTCTTATTGATCATTACCTATTGGTAATCTTCAAATAAATAATTGGGAATGAACCAAGGTTTTATAAACATATCTTATATATATAATAGATTCCCAAAATAGGAAATTGTTCCCCCAAAAATGGTGTGACGATTTCACCTTCCCATCCTCTCAACCAATGCGAGTTATTATGTTTCATTGGCCATGTTATCCAATGAGTGCCTACTTTTGGAAAGTATGTCCCTAAATCATGGATATGAGATCCATTTGAAATTTCCATCTCCACGAACAAAACTCATTGGAGATAGTTCAATGAAGTTTTACCCAACATCATTGATTTTACACCATAAAACCCCTTACAATAAAAAATTTAGAAATAGACATGCCTTTAGTGGAAATGAAATGGAAACCCAATATAAATGACTAGACTACGGTACCTCCTTCAAAAGATAAAAAGGATATAATTATTAGTACACATCAGACCATTTCTTTCCATACCCTAGATGAAATATTTAGTGTAAACAAAATGGTGAACCCAATTTTAATCCTTAACCATGGTGGTGATGTTACACCACATTAGGCACCTATCACCCAAAATAAATGATATCCAACAAGACCATAAGTTACGAATGTGGTCATGAGATGCTACCGTGATGAGGATTTTTTATTTAATTTCCACATGTATTATAGGGACACTTGAGAAACTCCCTACATCCAACGGAATATCAAATGTTTTCACAGACAAGCAATACAACCACTACACCAGCTGGCTCCTCTACGAAGTAGAGGAATCTATCAACCACCCAGTGTATTTAATGTTGGGATTCGAATGAATTGGTCAGTGAGTACTATTTTAAAAATACTCCTCCTACCCTAGAGGTGGTTATGAATTCCCTCTAGGGCCTGAAGCACCGCTATCTGTTCACACAATGACGGTTGACATTCTTATACCAAGCATATCCACTAGTCATCTCCAATTTTTTTAGAAGATTATCCACAAAACAAGAAAATTTGGGCCTCCCATAACTTATCTAGTTTGAAGAAGTCATCAACAATGAACTCATCCCTACAGCATGTGGGTTACATCTAATGGAACCTGTTGGAAACCATTTCCAATGATACCATGTGTCACAACATCCTCACCACTAAGAGGATACTACCTCATGGGCCCCTACTAAAATCAAACAAATCCTAGCCCACAAGGTGGACCACAAATGTAAGTGATCGTATAATTAGGAACATGTAATTATCCTCATTTCAACATAAGAAACCATCCATGCATGTAAGGTGACAAATTAATAGTAGACGAAAGTTTATACCAATGTACATGAAGCTTTTGAGAAAAATAGGGCCACTACCAACTATGAAGAGATGAAAATTTTAACTAATTCAAAACAAGCCATTCATCTAAATAGGGTGGAAAATGAGAAGATGAAAATCCATTCTCTCGAATATGAATACCACTAGTCAAATTTGATGGAAACAAAATAAAAGTAGTGTCAAATACATATGGATGCATATAAATCATGTTAGAAAAATATAGTGCAAAAGAAAAGATATAAATCCATGCATGAAAATATATACCCATCAGTAAAATATGATGATATCCTAAAAAAATATCTTGCGTATACCAAATATAAATATGGGGAAGAATAATATCTCTGCCCCCCTACATGAGAACTGTCAGTAATCATAGACAAGAAATAGATGACAGAAATAGGAACTTATTCTTTCTTTGATGCCAAAATGGGAATCAATTCCAGTTCCATATGAGGAAATCCATCAACACATCTTGGAAATTATGGAGGATCAAATATCAATCCCAAACAACATCCTTCAAACTTTTCAAGATATAATCACATCTGTAGAAATAGAATGGAGTTGGGCCAACACTCCACATCCCCAACAGGGGTGATTCATCTACACAATAGGGTGGTCACTATGGAGTATAAATTAAACCATACTCCCATCCTTGGGGGTATTTGGAAATGTTACATGATAAATGGAAAACTATATCAGGAACAAATATTTGTTCCAACTAGGGGAAATTGGTCCACCACAATGGCCATTCTAGGGTAGGAATATATCCCAATAAAAACTCAGGATGATCACCATCATATCCCAAAAAAATCATGGGATCCACTCGAATAGGTGACTATATATTATGGTTTTCACCCACAACAAACATCCCAAATTTCCTATAAGGGATAATCCAAAAATAAATCATGACAACGGAAGCTAGAAAATTAAGGGCATATCAATGACCCTTCTCTACTAAAATCTAGAGTTTTTAATACCATCAGGCATCTATCCCTGGAGGCCCAAGATCCTATTGATCCTTTACCAAATTACAGAAGTTAATGGGGTTGTTTCCAAGTTCATCCCAACAATATTGTTACCATCAGCCTCAGAGGTGCTCCCTAAAGAACATAACATGAAGTATTCCTTCATAGACACTAAATTATCAATCATTAGAGCTTGTCTCCGGATGAGGATCACATAATCCATCCTCATGGATGGATGTTAAAATAGAAAGAATGTCCTCCCTAGGTATGTTTTCTCCCTAGAAGTCCTCCCTAGGGTATACACTAAAGAAATTATCCCAATATTTGGAAATCAATCTATGATGGTAGTACACTTCGTGGTAGCTCCAACTATGCTGAAACTCCCCACAGTAACATCTCATTCCAGTAGGGAGGTCCTCCCCTTGATATTATCCATTCAAAAGGTCCACTATATTATATAAAATTTAAAAATTCTTCCTATAGTCAGACATCATGTTATGATGGTAGTTCACTTCATGGATGCACCAACTACTAAGTTCCTCTCCACAGTGACATCTCATTCCACAAGAAGGTCCTCCCCTTATTTTTGTCCACCCTAAAGGTTCTCCCTAGGGTATACACTCTATAAATTCTCCTAGTAGTCATTAATTAAGCTGTGGTGGAATCCTTAACCATGGTAGCATGCGGTGCGATGGTTTTCCCATAATGAAATCTTGTGGCTGTAAGAAGGACATCCCATTCCAATTAAAGTACAAGAAATTCCTCGTATTATAAGGAACATGGAAGGATGGTGTTAGATGTTTCAGAGGCATTATCAGTGAAATTTGATATGATTTCTCAACTAAGAGATATCTCGGGACAATTCCCCTCCTCTACGCGACCACCAGACCATTCCCATACCAGTGAGAACCCCATGAGCCTCACTACTAGCAATTAAATTATCAAGAAGTGTTAAATTTTGGGTGATAAAGTTGAGGAGTCTCTCATAAATGAAAAAAAGTATACATTACTTTTGATTATTAAATTGTCTTTTGATGATATAATCATTATGTTTGGGCCCTCATACACTTCCCAATTCAACATACCAAGGGAATTTTTAGAAGAGTGCTTACAAAACATTAATCCCAATATATAGAAAAATATACTCCAACTAATATAAATATTTATACCTTACGATGGGTTTTAAGACCATGTCAAAATATCTGGAGAGCTTCACCATCATGTCAACTTAGACTCCCTTCTGTCAACTTGATGACCACAATCAGAGGGGAGGGAGAAAGATCTCCAATTGACCTTCCTCAATGTACCGTATAAGTTGTGTCATCTAGTTAGTGATTCTCTAGCTAGTGTTCATATCTAGGGGTGGGGGAGCATGGATATTTTCCTTTCACCCCATGCCCCATCCACCATAACCCAATGAAAATGACATATTTTAATTTCATTATCCTATGGAGGTCATCAAGAAAATACCTTGTTCAAGAAATTTAGAGAACCCAGTAAGAAACAGACTAGAATTAGTTCCAAAAGCATTAGGTCTGACAAGAGAAATACATTGAGAAAGATATTGAGCTAGGAAACTGAGAACATTCAGTAGGATTCTCCATTAAGGTAATTCAATCATGCAACACTGCTAATGTCCTCAGAAGTAAATAGTTCGCATGCAGACCAAACATCATATACAAATTATTCTAGAATATGTATGCGTGAGGTCAAGAGATAAGAATCAACAACAGAAGTTACTGTAGTACCAGATCTTCATCAACCTGTAGGGATGGGGTAATTTTTAACACAAAATACTTTAGTAAGACCGATAAATCCTAGTCAAGACACAACAACAAGAGAATAGGATCAACACTATAATGAAGGGATGGGGGAATTATTATCTCCTACACCCCCTCAGTATAAATTAGTCTTTTCTTATTTAGTGGGATTTATAAGAGGTTAGTTCGCCCTATTCACCCCCTATCATGATTCATTCCCTCTATAAGGGATTCATAAAACTTGGCTACACTGCAGATCCATCAGAGTCTCCCTTTTCCATGAATTCGGAATATGATCCTAGAAGGGAAGGAAGAGGTCCCACTAGGGGCTACAGGAACTCTCCTATCATCCAAAAGTTGGTACCACACTGACAATGTGTTATGAATTAGTGAACATTATAGACCTCAATCCTTCAAACCACACCAAAAAATGATGAAAATGCAGAAGAACAAGGATAGGATTGCTCCACTCATAATCTAGTCCACACTGAGAATGAGGGTGTACTCACCCAAAACCTAAAGAGTCGCCCCAAATTTGGATTCACCCTTGAAGAATCCCATACTACAATTTTTGTAAACCTATTATATAGAGATGAACAAAAACAAGGTTGTATACAAACCATCTCCTCCTCTAAATGATATTGAGATCCCAACACTCAAAGAGAGGTTTGCTCAACAAGAGGATGAAATGAATGAGTTAAGGAGAATAAAAACTAGGATACACTAGGGCAGTCATACTATTGAATATTCTCATTGAGAAGAGCTTCAATGTACACTTACAATAGGTGTACCTCAACCGCATGTTCCTACCCTCGAAGTTGAAGTAACGCCAGGACATTATCCTGACATGGGGTTAGGTCCTTCAGCCTACCTAGACCTAGTCATGTAAGGACACCATCATTTCCCTCCATTAAGGTGAAAACTTGAACAGGTTCAACAAAATCCTCAAAAGATTACCCTGATCGAATATTCGACCCAAATAACCGTAGAACCAGCATGTCAGATCCAATTCAAACATACACCTATCCAAGCCTTGGTCCAACTAAAAACTCATTGAGGACTTATAGAAACAATCAAGGAATTGGAATCTCAATTGGTAGAAATGGAGGAATGATGTGAATCACTGAAACTAGTATGGAAACGTTATCTTGATGGGTAAGTGACACTCAACCACCACCAAATTTCAGGAGTCTTATATTTTTCTGTTTTTATTGGATTAGGTGATCCAGAATAGAATTTGACCTACTATGAATCCCATTACGATCCCATATTGGAAACTTTGATCAATGAGAATCAGTGAAACTCAGGTACTTCATGCAAACCCTATATGGTCTATACTTCGGGTGGTACACTAGATTTCCTGCATGGTCTATCACAGGTGGGAAGACCACTATCAATAGTTCCTCATACAATTCAGATCAACCCTACAAAAGTAAACAATTAGTGTCCTATAGAACTAAAAACAATTAGATAAGGATAGATTCTTAGACTACACCGCTAGATAGAACAGTTTGAACTATTCTTTAAACTGGATGCTCCCTTAAAAATACATTATTACTATGTGCATTGATAACCTCTATGTTGATATGCAAGCACTGCTCAACCTGGTAAAATAAAAAAGAACGTCTTGATATTTCTCCACAATTTCTTAATGAATGGAATAATATATAAAATAGATTATGATCAAAACCTAGATAACTCCACCAGTCCTCCAGAAAATATTGGGAAAGGTCGAGGAGACATCAATCACACATACATCATCACGTGCATCATCTCCAGCACCTAATCCTATTCCATATCATAAAACATCCCCCAGATATAAAAACTGACCCACAATTAGATAGGAAGAGTAGATTGGACCCATGAAAAATAAATATTAGGAGAAAAAATAATGCTAACTCATTCCAAGATGATCAGGTTCGTGGCTATTTCATAGACTCTATGAACTATGATTTACTCTGTCTGCCAAAACCAAAATGGGATGATGAGGTTGGTATCAAAGACTAGCCAGATTATTTATCCATTCACCAGAAACTGGGACACAACATTCAAGAATGTTTCTTATTTAAATACATTCTCTAGAAGATAATATAATCTAGGCAAGTGAAACTAGGACCACCCCCACCTCAAGTGGCATACATTTCAACTATTTCCCCTGAGGAAGGAGGTGAATGGAAAAAAGTTATTAGACAAAGGGAACATAATTTCTATAGTTGTATGACTCAAAAAATAGTCTAACGAGATCATGTAATAATACAAGAAATGATGAGGAAACCACATATTCCACCAATTTCTTTCACTACAACACAACCAACTCCATCGGAGTCACAAACATAAAAAGGTCATCCCTTCAAAAATAATTCTGATGTGAAACAAAGAGAGAAAGCATAGAAGTATGAACCTGTACCAAGACCATTGTTGTATTTGAAACTCTCAGATTTTATGTCCTCAGATCAGAAACCTCATCCAACACCCCACAATATGAAACCACACGAATATTTCACTCGGGCAATGTCATCATCCGAAGATGATTTTTGTTGGTTTCATTAATTTTATTCACTTAATGGATCCCTTCTCTGACGATGAGTATGTTTATGAGCACATGTTCCCCACACATAATTATGGAGATGGATAAATAGTTCGTAGGGGCCAAGGATACCATGGAAGATACAGTCACAGTATTAGAAAGACTTCTTTTCATGCCCCTAATTTTACCATAAATGTTATATAAACTTGTAGAAGATCCCTTCATTTGGTCCAACAAGAACAGAAAACACCATGCACCTACAAGAATATACTCTTACCCTCTGACTCTAGAATACCAATCAAGAGTTGTACATATATTAGATCTCCATCAACAAATAAATATAACTTCCTAAACCAACCCACAAAGGACAAAACCACCTCTAGATCTTGTTCCAAGGGCCGATCTATCTCCATCAAATTCCCAAGAACTTAAGTGCCTATGAAAGAGCATACCCATACTATGAATTTCTAGAACATAGATCAAAAGTATGAAATTTAAAAATAGTTAGCCATAGTTCCAACCAAACTGTCAATCATGGATTCCCTATGTTTATCAAAATACCTCATAGAAGCCATCAAAAAAGATTTTCTATTCCCTTAGGAGTTTAAATTTGAAGTAGAAGCTACCGAAGTCTACCAGATAGAGATTGATCTTTCAAAATTCCACATGGTAATATCCTTCAAAAATTGAAATGAATATACTATTATATTGGGTCAATTAGACCATTGTAAGTGTCTCACATGATAAATGGTGTTGATGTTGAAAAAATATTCATTGAAAATGGATCAGGAGTTAACGTCCTTCAAGTATGAACACTTATCCAACTAGGCTTTGATGAGAATAACCTAACACTTTTTTCCATATCATTTCAAGGAAATGACAAAATACAAAAACCGACATTGCTACAAATCAAAATCAAGACACAATTTGGAGACCTCATTCCTGACTCAGAATTCTTGGTGGTTCAGCAGAACATGAATTTTAACTTCTTTTTGGGATGGCCAGGGTTGTACCAACATGCAATAAATCCCCTCCTCATACCATAAATGCATCCAATACCGCATCAATGAAAAAATTGAGATGTTGTATGCTAATAAGGCCCCATTTGAGTCATATGAGTAGAATTATATTGATAAAAGATTTAGTTAGGGGAACAGGAAACAATCCTTGGTTTATGGTGTTGAATAGGCCACCACCCCTAATAGTCTATAAATGATACTGAATGACACCTCCAGACATATTGGCAATGAATATTCTCTACACATCAACCAGGTTGAGGAAGTGATACTAAGGCATGTGATCAATCATAAATCTTCATGACTTCAAATATCACCACTAAGTCTAGCAGTGTCAGAAAACCTACTTTCATTCGAGATAATGGTGAAATCCTGGTTGAAAATGCCTTAAATTCATTCTAAATGCTCCAAGAAATCACTACCTAACCCATTTAGGTAGAAGAGGATGTCTCATAACCCAAAAAGGGTGAAGACACTTTTCTGTCACTCACCCCATCCTCTCTAGAGTTTCAATGAGATTCCCAACTAGTAGGCGGGTGAGAGGATGTCGCTCCATCATTCCAATATCAAGATATCGAATACTATAAAAAATCTCTAGAAATCATCCTAATATTTTTATCCCCATCAGAATAGGAGGAATAAGATTCGATGAGGAAGAGAAATAGGAAGAAGAAGAATATATTAGGGATTCACCACTAAAATTTGAGGATCGAATCTCCACCACCATTGATGAACTAAGAGAGATAAACCTGGGTACCGAGGAAGATCTATGAACAAAAATGATCATCGCAACTATGTATTCCAACGATAAAGTGTCCACTTTATTAATGTAGCCTTAAGATGTATTCACATAGAAATATACATAAATGCCAGGCCTCGACCCAAAGGTTCTCACTCACCACCTAGGGCTGGCAAAATAACACCGAGGATATAAAAAACACAATAAAGATGCACCTAATACATTCTTCCAAGATAGAGGGAGAAAATTAAAATCTCATCAAATCCAAATTTTTTCAGGATGTCCAATATCCCATAAGGCTGGAAGATATCATCCCAGTTAAGAAGAAGAACATAAAAATTTGAGTTTTTATCGATTTCAGAGAGCGCAATCAGAACATCCCAAAGGATGATATTCTAGTCCCCATCACAGGACTATTAATCAATGCAACAAATAGATACCAATCTATATACTTCAGGGATGACTATTCAGGATACAATCAAATCTGAATGGATTGAGAGGATAAAGAATACACCTCCTTCAGGGTCCCGAGAGAGTAGTTTTCTATCAGTTAATGCTCTTTGGATTGAAGAATACTTGTGCTAAATATCAATGTGCAATGCATTGCATCTTCAAATAATTATTGAGAATGTTCATAGAATTCTATGTTGAAGACCTAGTGGTTAAATCATGAAAATTATCAAACCACCTATCAATTATTGAAACTATGTTCTATAAACTGCAAAAACATAGCATGAAGATGAACCCCTTGAAATGTGATTTTGGAGTTACATCATGGATATTTCTTGACATCTTCATATGTCATCACAATGTTAAATTTAACCTATAGAAGAAAAAGGATATCCTTGGAATTCCACCACCTCGTAACCTCATAATGTTGAAATGAATTTAAGGACACTTTTCTTATATCTGATGCTTCATATCAAGACATGCTATAAAATGTTTTCCCTTCATTAGGTTGATGAAAAACGTAGTCACATGCCAGTGGACTAATGATTGTTATGAAGAATTTGACATCCTCAAGAAGTTCATCTTAATCTCACATGTTCTAATGCCTCATATCGATGGAAAACTACCTATTTTGAATGTGATATCCCTCAAGCGATAAATAGGAGCCTTCTTTGTGGAAAAGAACAAAGTCATTATGAATAATAACCTTTAAAATCCCATTAAAACCATGACCGATGTTGATAATCGTTACTCGAATATCTAGAAGTGTTTTCTAGCACTAATATTTTTGGTCCAAAATATTATCCACTATACTCAACATCAAGAGATCCATTTGTCCTTATTAAAAAACCCACTCAAATACATCCTCAATCATCCAATGCTGACTCGGCTTCTTTCATAATGGGTGGATATCTTATAGAATTTTAATATTCAGTTGTGCCTTTGAAAGAAATCAAAGGCCAGAAATTAGTATTTCTTTTCAATAAAAAACCCCTCAGTTGAAATAACTCCATTGGATACCAAATTACCATATAAATAGGTCTTCTGTAATTAATAGGACCCCCACATTATGGGATACTAATTTTGATGGTACATCTAGATGTTCGATAAGATTGAGGATGGAGTTCCTAAAGCTCAACAAAGTGGGGCAAGGAGTCGGGATCATGACTCCAAAAGGCAGTCCTACATTACTCCTTCCTATTTACATAGGGTTTAAGGAACAATGAATTCAAATATCAGTCTCTAATTATAGGGATATATCTTGTAATTCATGTACAAGACAATCACCTCAATTTAAGAGGTTATACGTAACTGATCATTAAGCAGCTTAACAGATATTATGCTATAAAAAAGAAGCATATAATCCCCATGTTAACCCTTTTTTGAGGTATAACGATATAATTCACCTTGTAAATGAAATTAAATCATGTCCCATGATAAAAAATGTCCATGTTGATGCATTGGAAAATGCAGATACAGATCTAGCCGATTTGGACTAGGATTAAATGGTCATTATAATTACGCACCACAATAAGGTCTTGCCCTTCGTTCAAGATAACATGGAGGAAATCAATGAGATTATACCCAAACTTAAACCATTCAATCTGAACGTTGACTAGGTGACACTTATTGTGGAAAACAATTGAAAAGGAGAACTCCCATCAGACAGATTCAAGAGAGAGAAAATTTGTAGATGAGCAGTTCACATTATTCTCTATTATGGAACTAACCATAAAAACATTATAATTGAATCCTTGATGGTGTACTTATTAGGTGTATTTACAGATAAGAGAATTCTTCAATCATATAATAAGTTCATGTAAGAGATTATGGAGTTCACCAGTTAAGACTCATGCTTTCTTACCAAATATAAAGGCATGGATACCACTTTACTACTTTAATGAATGACTGCACAAACATCACAAAAAAGTTCCATTCCTATAATGACCATTCCAATTTCACTCACCACCCTCAGGGTTAATTCATAAATCCATGTAATCCTAACCATTTTTCATATGGGGAAGGGATGTTGTGGGACCATATCCTCTCACTAATTCCAATCAGTTCAAGTACATTCTTACTGCTTGTAACTTTTCTCCAAGTGGGATGAATCTATACCCCTCAAATAAATCAGGGCTAGGAATATTGTTAGATTTTTAAAATCCTATATCATTTATAGGATTTGTGTCCCACATACAATATTGATGGAAAGCGACACTAATTTGTTCTCTACTAAATTGGAGAATCTATATTAGATGTATGATATCAAGTCTAACCATTTGTCCCACCACCATAGAGTGAATAACTAATAGATAGAGGCCTTGAATAAGACCTTATAACATATATTCTAGATTATGGAGGATAAGGATAAAAATTATTCTCCAGATAATCTCTTACATGCCTTATGGGGTTACCGAACCATGACATACACTGCTACCTATTCATACCCATACTCATCGGTGAATAATACCAAGGCGGTCCTACCCATTGAAATTCAATTACCTTCACTCTACATGGACATCTATGATAAATTATACATAGATTATAAAATCCAAAAATGGTAGATTAATTGGAGTGATGGGATGAGGAAATATTACATACCTTGCATCATTTTAAAGTCCACTAAAATTGGATTGCATGATTCTTTAAAAAAATGGGTAACCTCCAATCTTTCCTTGAAGTAGAAATGTTGTCGTTTCTTAGGAAAAAAATGATACCCAAAAAGAAGCCTCCAATGTTGGAACCAAAATAGGAGGGACCTTACTCTATACATAAGGTATACTCTAATGGAGCTTATTCCTTAATCATAATGGATGGACAACTCACCGTGACTCACACCAATGCAAGGTTCCTGACGAAGTATTTCATATATTCCCATAAAGAATTCATCTTGAATTCATGATGATAAATTTCATGGAGTCATCATCCTTTCCCTATGAAACTACACTGTATGGAAATTTTCCTAATCTAATGATACTAAACTACATGATAAATATCTTTGCTGTATGATGTTAAACTACACAATGCTATAGTGATCTCAGTTAAGGGAACATTATCCTAATAATTGTTTATCCATCATTCCATTATTAAAAACTATGCCCATATTGATTCTTGTCCAAAAAGGATACACAGAGATGCCTAAATTTTTCATCTTGGTCCATCCACCAAAAAAGAATGGTTTAAAATTCCCCTCTCTCTCTATGTATTGGTTATGCCTGTGTAGGGAATTTCCTTCCGAAGCACATATGGATTAATTATAGTTTTAATGAGATATGAAATGAAACCCAGAATTCATGTCTTAGTTATATCATTAAAAAAGAGGAAAATCCCCCCTTCTATGTACTTGTTAGACCTACATGGAGAGTTCTCATTAAGAACTATGTATGGCATGAATCTCGTCTACATAGGATACATAGTGGTGCCCAAATTCTACATCCTATTTTAGCCACCACAAATAAAAAATACTTATATATATTATATTATAACCTTTGTGTTGTGAAATAGACCCTTCCATCCCCTGCTTCTCACATCGATAAAAGATCATGTGGGATTAAGAGTTTTGGATAGGAATTCCCCACATGATCAAGACATATCAATCCAAAATGGAGTTTCCATCTTCATAGTGAAAATACCTAAAAAGGAATACCAGGTATTTCCCCTTCACAACCTAGAACATATTTCTTTTCCACATGATGATAAATTGTATAGTACTTTATAAAAAATTTGTGTCATGATTCTTATTTCAATAAGTTATTTAGTGACACTTGGAAATAACACATTAGTCCTAACTGTATATTTGAATTCATCTAGGGGATGGTTCTATTGCCAGATGTTGTCCTTAGGGTCTCATTTCATGTCAAGATCATGTTTCTCACTTTTTTACAAAATCATCCTTCCCAGTTCTGGATCCTATTTTCCCAATTACATGACATTAAACTACGTGTTAGATGTACTTGTTTTATGATATTAAACAACACATTACCATAATGTTCTCATATGAGAGGACAATACCCTCATCATTGGAAAAAAACCTTTCCATATTCAACAACAATGTGTCGATTGATTCCTATCATCAAACGATACATAGCAATGCCTAGATTCTACATCCTCGTCTAGTCGCTCGAAGGGAAAAAATTTCCCCTATCAACTTATGGGTCAAATTTTTTTAGAAAACATCAAGGAACTATGTCTATCTTGATTTCTTTCATCGGAAGATATGTAGTGACACTCAGATCTCCTAACATGGGATTAGCTGTAAAATATAGAAAATGATCCCTCCCCTATATACAAACAAAATTGATGTGGTGGACTCCAAATTAGGTCCTTTCTATACAACAATTTCGAACACAATTCCCCCTTTCTATACATAAAATAGATCCAATGGGCATGTTTATAACTACATGTGTCTTGATTCCTTCCCATGAAGGATATATAGTGCCATCTGGATATTTAATCCTCAATCCAACAATAACAATTGAACAATTAGAGGGAATATTCATCCCTTATTGTATGGATCATAATCACATAAATATTTCCCATTTAGAACTATTTGTGTTTTTATTTAGACCCTCACAGATACCTAGGGATTCTCGAATCCTAAAACCTAGATCCAAACACTGAAAATAAAAAAAAAATTCCTATCACTTAGTACGTCCCCACAGTATGGTGGAATAAACCTTTATCACACCTTGTTTCTCACACTCAATATAACTCACGTGGGATTATTAGCTTCATTAGGGAATTCAATACATGATAAAGACATGTAAATACACAATGAGGTTTCTATGGTCATAATACAATGACCTAAAAATGCACACTAGGTGTTTCCCCTTCACAATGGGGAACTTATTTTTTACCGTATGATGATAATCTGCATAGGACCTTAAAAACATGACATGGCTTGATTATCATTTCGACGATATACATAGTGACGCCTAGGCCATAAGTCATAATCCCAAACATAGAGCAAAGGAAAAGAGAAATTTCCTCATCTTCAATATGAAAATGTATATCTATGTAGGGGTTCCCACGTTTGGATTCCATATTTAGGAATCGATCAAGAAAAATTCCACCTACATATGAATCAGATCTATGTAGAAGATTTTATAATTCATGTACAATCATGGTATAAATGTTTCTTAAGTGTTTATTTATATCCCTTATATTTATCAAAATTTGTTCCTCAGGTAGTTTTTGATCTTCACAATCCTCTTAAGACCTATAGAAATGGAGGGTCAGTGTCTAGATGGCACCTTATTTTGACAATAAACAATATTCCCCATTGATCTCTGCATAAGTTTCCCACAACAATGGTTTATAAACTAACGGAAAATTCATCCATAGGAGAGTCATTTCCTAACTTTTTATGCCCCAAAAAAATTAAATACCACATATAATTCCTCATGATCTGATTATTACTAGAATTATGGTTTAAAATTTCATTCCCCATCACATTCGGGTCATTTCAGAATATCCATGGCCTGATTATCCTCCAACTATTGATGATTTATACGAAATTTCTTTCTCAAGACATGATGTTAATCTGCATGGATGATTTACTATTTTCATGAAACTAAATTTCATCATATTAAGAACTAGATGTGGTTTGGTTTCTATCATCTTGGTGTATGTAGTGGTGCTTGGGCCTCATATCTCAAGTCCATCCACAAAATAAATTTCAAATGTACTTTCCTTGTGCATGGGTTAGACCTGCATGGGGAACCTCCAAGAACTATGTGTTGCTTTATACCATCTACTTTAAGGTCTGTAGTTACACCCACATATCAAATACTTGGTTAGGTTGCAATAAAATATAAAGATTACCTTTCATTGTGCATTGGTCAAACCTATGTGGGGAAACTTCTCATAACTACGTAAAAAAACAATTTATACTTATTCTCAAGAAATATTGACATTAAATGATCATGTCATATTTATGAACCCCCGTTCAGAAACCATACTCTGTGTCTGGGAAGGTCTGGAACCCTATAAACATCTTTGGACATTGGAAATGGAGGGACAGTGTCCTGAGGAAACCTTTATTAATCTATACACACAATACAAAATAATTATCTTTTTCCAGTAAGGTTATATCTATTAGTAAAAGTATATTTTCTATTGGTAAAACATTTTACTACCCCAAATTTTTCTATCACTAAACTTTTGGTAAAAACTCAATCTCTAAATGTTATTGCAACATATAAAGTAATTTATTTTACTACTATAATAATACCAACATATAATATATATGTTGGTCAAAATGTTTAGCAACAGATTCATATGACAAGTATATATGTTGGTAATAATATTACTAACATATATTATCTATATATATATATTAAACTTAAATAAAAATTATATATTTTTATTTCTATTAAAATTTAATTGTATATTTATTAATTTAACATAAATAATACAACTATTTTAATTATCAAGACAAAGTTGATTTTCACACATGTTGAAAATTATAAAAACATTAATTATATTAATAATGTAATTTAATACATAATTAATTAATACATATTTGATGTTGATTGATAAGAACATAAAAATGTAAAACCAAGATCTATCTATTCCGTTGATGCCACATCACCGCCACCACCCATATCATATCTTGGATCCAATCCTCAAACACAGTTGTTTCTTGTCTGCAATACTCTTGCACTCATAATGGTAGAATAATGGTTACGTCTGCCAAAGCTCATTCATCACCCCAAGTAGGTCACTAGAAGAAACAACCAGAGTTAATTCCAATACCATTGAGGAACTTCAAGTTGATGTCCTGCCACATCCTTTTGATCTACGATCTACACCACATGCAATAAAAAAGCATACATAAAAAACATAGAAAAATATATAAATGAATTTATACAAAAAATTAATCATAAAAAAATTCAATCCATAGGGAAATAATTTCACAAACTCAAAACAGAAAGTACAAGAAGACTTAAACTCTTCCCAACTCAAAGAGAATAAAATTATTACACTATAAAATGGAGTTTTTAATCCATATATTCAAGGAACATGTACAATTATTTAGAAACTGTTAAATGATGCTTATAATCCATTAAATACATTGATTTCTCCACCCTTCCAATATTCAATATTGTCTGCTTACCACCCTCCCCCAAAATCAACTAGAAATTATTTAAAGATCTTTGAATCAGAAGCTAATATATGCATTTAACACTATAATACAATTCATAATTACTTGAAATTTTATTTTTGTGTGGTATACTTGATAATAGATAATGGACTATAACCTTACTAATCTCCCAATAATAGGGAAAGACTTTGACATGTTGTGTCTTTTTCATGTTCTTCTACTGCATGGAATGATATATGTGTACCCATTAACTCATTATTATATAACTCCCAGTCCAAATGGATAAGGTTGGAATGAATGTTACAAAACCAGTAGGAATCCTAGACTTCTTCTTTATGGGATCCACATATTTACCCTCATCCCATATGTGGTATTTTGAACCCATGAAGTTGGATGTAATAATTCTGATAAAACATTCATCAAAACAAGTCTTTAATCCTTTGTTATTCTGGGAAATGGTGAACAAATATTTAAGAGACTGATTAAAAATAAGGGGTACAGAAAAAAATAACTCCCCTAAAATGTGTATGTTTTTTCTCCTGGTAGATTCAACATTAAATTTATCATAAATAAATATTTGATGTTTAATGAAAACCATTGAGAAATACATCTAAGGAAATTTTTGTATGTTTTAATTACAGCTCATGAGTCTATCCAAAAAGCATGGATTATTCATGAAATAAATTATCTTGACCATATAGATCACACTTAACTAGATTTTAATGATTCATTAAATGTATAAAGGTAGGTATTTCAGTATAAATTATTTTAGAAACTGAATATTCAATCTGATTTTCAACAAACAACCGATGAAAAATACAACTCGAAACAACAACATCATGCCTTTAGACTCAACACCTAGCATGTTTTACAAGAAACCAAGTAGTTTTTTAATAACCATGTTTTACAGACATAGTGTAGTGATTATTTGAATGCAATTATTAGTCACAACACACAACCATCATAACAAAGTTGGTTCCAAAAAGTAACAAAATTTATTATATGTTCTATTCAAAATAAAATCAAATGAAGAATGTACATCCCTATAATGAGAGGGTGTTATCCTCTTGAAAATGATGAACCATCCATCATTATCTTCTTTAATTTCACTCGAAATGATTTTTCTCATTGAAGTACCTACACAAGAAACAAAATTGACATCCGATTCAATCATTTTAGTTAAAGAAGGAAAAAAATGTTAAAATCTGAGAAAGCACATTCATCAACCATATTGAAATTTAAAAAAATCAAGTCCCTTATTTACTGATGACCCATATGAAAGAATATATTCCCCCATCACCAATTCCAATAATCTATAGTAAACAGAAAAGAAATCTCTTAATTCACAGTATGTCAAAAAAACCTAAATCAAGTTCACTTCTTATTGCTATCTTTTATTGGAATCTATTGAAAATATCAACCACATATTTCTTTGTACATTTACATGTAGGTTCTAGTATAATATACAAGATGAATTTGGATGAAAACTACAGATAGATAACATTCATGGAATTGAGTCATCCATTGTTGGTGTTGGAAAATGTGAACATCTTCAAGGGATGGTGATTGTTTATACTAATTCAATCATTGAGTATGCATGGAGGGATCAAAATATGGGCTGATATTTGATAAAAAATCACCATCCATTTATTTAGAATCCATGTAAATTTATAGGGATTTCCTCACTAATTCCAATATGAAAACATGTCACATGAATAATGATTTTTTGAACTTATTTTCATGATAATATTTGGTGTTTATAATGTTATTTACTTTAGAAATGTTTATATAAAATCCTTCAATACTTGATCAATTCAGGCAAGTTTGTGAATACAAGTGTATTATAAGTTTAGGAATATACACCACAAAATAATATTATCAGCACCATAAGAAAGCCCTCATGCATTTTTAGAGTGTATAATAATTCATAACACAATGAAACCAATATGTAAATCCATCTAGATTATTGAAATCAAGTGAAAACAAAAATGAATCCCGAAATTATAGAAAATATCAATGCATGATGAAATCATCAAATAATACCCCATTCTCTAGAATTCCATTCTTTTCCAGAATCCAAACAGAAAAATACTGAAATAAAGTTATAGAAGAATCATAATAAAAATAGAGAAGAATTTATAAACACTAAATGAAAGTGCATTTTTTAAGGAGGTATCCCGACATCTCATGATGAGAGTGACAAAAATCAATGAAATAAACCCTATTTTATATTTCCATAACACAAATTGAATAAAACCCGCATAAACACCCATATTTAATAGTATTAAATGCTATCCAAGAACCCTAAACAACACAAAAATAAAAATGAAGATGGACAAGAACCATACATTTGACAAAAACATATATGTAAATATTTTTAAAATTAATTTTAATATAAATTCACATCATTTCTTGAAAATTGATGAGATCCTATTGTTAAAAATTATGTACATTTAAAAACATAAAATTCATTTTGTATTTACACTTATAAAAACACACATATTGTATTACAACACCTTTTATAATAAAATATCACGCATGTTGTCACAATTTCATGTCATTTTATAACATGAATTACAAAAAATAATAACATTTATTCAAATGAGTAGGTAATGACATTAAAAAGATTCTATAAAATTTTTTTTTACTACATAATTTATTAATAAATATAATTCAATAATCATATATTAACATGGATTGCAAAAAAATAATGAAAAAAGTACACATTCATTTACTAAACCACTATACTCTTATATTGTTTTTTGTCCTCTAAATTAAAATTTGGAAAAGTATCTATAATAAAGGACCACTATTATCATTCAATCATTCAATTTAGCACACAATTACAATTTGGACTAACTATTATATTGAAAAATCCTACCAACATGGTATTTTATACAAATGGAATTAAAAATGATCCATATGTGATACTAGTTTAAAAAGTATTTAAAGTGGATACAAAAACAAACCTGGACTTTTAGCTAAAAATAATGGACCCAAATTGATATAAAATGCAATGCATCAGCATCAAATAAAAAAATCTCATGTTTCTTTGCAGGAATTGAATAAACTCAAAGAAGCACAAGAAACCATAATAAAATCAAAGAATATTAATAAACATATGATAAACATTTTTTTCAACACAAGGGCCCTTAGGCATTAAATTTGTTCCCTAAGGGTGATAGTGGGTCTATTTAAGAGTCTACATGAATTGTTTTATGAATTATTGGTTGAACTAGCTTAATTCTAGTTGGATGATTTTCGTGGCCCACAAGTCGAAGATCTGGATCATATGGGCTCTACTATTGGATTGGTACAAGTTTTACAGAGCCATGGAGGGGATGAATATTTCCTGGACTGTGTGGAGAACCTTCATGTTTAATGATGAATGTAATTGAGGGAAAATTTGTAGAATTCAGGTCTTGTGTAAGTTAATTAAATGAGAACACTAAAATAAATTCTAGATTCCACATATCAGATGGGTCATGTTTGCAATCTATGTAGAAGTTAGTAAATGTGTTCAATCTATGTGGAACACTAAGAAACCCAAATGAGACCATGCGTTCAATCTAAGTGGAATACTAAGAAACCCAATAGAGAAATAGGTGAGGGGACATATTCCACAAATTCAAGATTTTATAGATTATATATTTCACACTGAATTCATATATTCTAGATTTGACACACAATACATAGATTCCATATTTCATATAATAAAAAACTCATATATCTTCTACATAGATTGTACACATAGATGAGGAATTAGTCTATGTTAGTGATAACACTAAAACAAATTATAGATTTCAATCCATGGAATGAGAAGGAGGTGAATGTGAGTAAGATGTTAGTGATAACACTAGAGGAGTGATGAGTCATGAAATATTTCCATAATCATTCAGTCTCAATTGTTCCACACATTCCATAACCGACATTGGATTAAGATATAATTCCCAGATCTTGATTATATACATTATCAAAGAATCAATATAATATTAAATTTCATTTTCAACATTATCAATAACATTTTTCCTCATCCACAAAATTTATTGGAATATGCAAGTTAAAACACAAGTGAAAATATCATCATTCCTGTATAATTATTATCATCATCAAAAGCATTGAAAAATGTTTGAATAAAATCATCTGTTTTTTCCATGTCACATCAACTATATATCACATTTTGTTGGAAAATTTGGAATTGAATTTAAAGTGATCCACCCCTTTTTATGTTTCTGTTGCATCTATCCATTGGTTTTGTTCGAAATAGAAATTTGATCCTAGATAGTCAACAATGACAGATAAGGTAATTCTATTGGATTTATGGCTCAACACATTCACCATAAGGGTTCTAATGACCATCAATTTCAATGGGATAAATTACAAGTACAAGGAAGAGGAATTGGGAAATAACAGATCTTATCGACAAAAGATGAACGCCTTCCATAAGTAGATTCCAGACCTCATCCATAATGTAAGGATGGTCTACAAATCCCTCACAATTTTCTCATACATCGAGGAGTTCTGGTATGAAATCACTCTGTTGTTTTCCTCCAATACTTAGCAGTCAGTACGGACTTTGTTCAAGGTTGATTATGTTGAAAAAAATGCACATGTAGGGGAGGAAGAAATTGATGAGAAAAGTCAAGGAGTAGGAGAGGAAAAAATATCAATATATTAAATACAAAGAAAAGGATAAAGATATGATACTATATTCAATGGTCAATAATAGTAGAAAGAAAATGGTGAAAATGAATCCCATGAAAATTATAGTTTTTAATGTAAGGGATAATGTAATTAAACTAATATATTTTACAGGATAAATTATATGTGTTGAACAAACCACAATGGAACCCTATGGTTATTATCTTGATCCTTGCCCATGAATTATAATGAGCCACATGAATATCAATGACCACTAGTAATGATATTTAAAATTTATAGTCATATCAATGAAG
Organism: Viscum album; assembly: GCA_963277665.1. Lineage (NCBI taxonomy): Eukaryota > Viridiplantae > Streptophyta > Magnoliopsida > Santalales > Viscaceae > Viscum > Viscum album. The sequence goes on from OY728152.1 coordinate 847,105,631, forward strand.
AAAGTGGGGTGGTGATTAAACCAAAAAATGATTATGGAATACCTCACGTGGAGATGATTGGGGATTGTGAGGGGGGGTCGATCGAGGATGTTTAGGAATGCTAAGGGTCAATTGAGGATGGTCGGGGAGGTTTGGGGTTGTTTAGGGGGGATGGTATGACGGATCTTGAATGAGTGCGGAAGGTGTGGAGGTTCATGGTGGAGGAGGCCGATTGCGTAGGCGGAGGGTCGTGGAGTAGGTGGAGGGGGTCACCAAGGAGGTGCGTGTTCTATATAGAGAATGGTTGAGGAAATAATAAAGGTTTCTGAGGGGATTAATGGTCATGAAGGAGAATGGGGGTTGTAGAGGCCGATCCAGCATCGACATCAGCAGAGGGCGGTGATGTCGTGGGTCATTAGAGGAGCCAGTGGTGGGGTGGATCACACACTTGTGGTGGGTGAATTAGGTTTGGGGATTGTTAGAGATTTTCAAAAAATAAAATAAAATAAATAAAATATAAAATTTCATTATGTTTTTTAAATTAAGGATAATATATATATATATAAATATGAATGGACCAAAATTTTATAAAAACTATTAATTTTATTTTAATATAAAATACAATTTTAATGCGTGAATATAAATTATTATTAAAATAATACTAATCATTTGATTGTTATGTTTTTATTTATTTAATTTAAATTATTAAATTTTTTAATTTATTTTGACTATGTTTGATTAAGTTTTTTTTGTTTAATATGAATATTAAATAATCATGTTTGTACAGAATATCAAACAGAAATGTAAATTTCTCAAATATCATAATGAATTAAATTTCATCTCACAAAAAATATTTAAATGAATATAAAATGAACAACATTAGAAAATATAAACACTTCTGGTATCTAGAGAAAATTGAAAATTAAAATCTATTAATTAGATATTTTTAATATTACCTCAAAAAATGTATATTGACTATGGTCATAAAAATTGTAATATATAAAAAAATGGGTTCTGTAAATGTGTTACTAATAAATTTTTTTATTCTATTAAATGGTTAATTGTAATATTTTTTTATTGATTATAAAATATTTTTTGGTAATATTTATCATTATTAAAAAATTCAAATGTTAATAAAAAATGTTGGTATTAGTAAGATAAAGTGATAGATTTAACTGATGGGAAAACATTGTTGGTATTAAATGATCAATATCAACAAATATATATATTGGTAAAAAAACTGTTGGTATTAAAAATTAATAATATTAAATGTAGTATCAGTTTGGAATTCTCGTTTTTACCAAAAAATATATTATATGTCACTAAATTTCTATTCGTATAGGCCATTTGTTTTGTAGTGACAATATTCCCTAGTTGGATCAGTATATGTTTCCCACAAAAATGAATGTCAACCGAAGGAAAATTTGTCCCCTAGGAGAGGAATTTCCTATCTATTTATGCCCTAATATCTTCCATACCCTATAGCATTCCTCTAGATCAAAAAACCCCAGATTAAAGTTTAAAAACACCCCCTGATGCCTGAAGATGATAGAACATTCCTGGTCAGGATTACTATTAAAATGAAGAATCATTTACTTTTTGGTCAAATAAATGTTTTATAATGTTTTAAATCTAAAATTTCATTACCATAAGATATTAAACTACATGGTATACGTCCAAGTCTCACGATGTTAAACTACCCCACGCACCAACCCTTACTTACACAAGCCAAATTCGTGTAGGAGTGGTTTCTTATACATGGCCAGAGCCGATACATATACCCTTACATTTTTCAGACACCATTACCTCGATAGGATTCCCACTAAGGGATTGATAGATCCAAACATTCAAAAATTATCTGGCCATCAAAAATGGAGGTTCAATACCCTAAAGAAACCTTTCAATGACTATGTACAATATGCCCATTTGGATCTACATATGTTTTCCACAAAAAAACATATCATCCAAATGCAATTTCATCCCCATGATAAGACATTCCTAACTTCATATTCCATAATGTATTCAAGGTATCATATCATATTTTAGATCCCTAATCATGAAAAACATGGTAAAGGAAAATCCATCATTCATGTCTAAAAAATATTGATAAATTCTGAGTAGATAATCCCTATTGGGGACCTCACCTCATAGTTCATGATCAATGATGTTCGACCTAAAAAATTAATCACATTAATATATTTTTTAATAATTTAAAATAACCATGAAAAGAGACAGAAAATTTTCTATGTAGAAAAACTGCAAAGTAAATCCTAGAAAGAAAGTGATATTTTTACTCTCTAAACATACACTTTTCATAGTAAAGGAAAAATATAGAGCAATTAAAAATTAAAGAGATGCAATTATTCTTAGGCTAAAAATGGAAAAGGTAAGGCTAATAAATGTCATTTTATGCTCCCTAAACACACACCCCAATGGAAATAGGAAAAATTTAAGACCATAGAAGAAAATATGTAGGGGTTTTTAGTTTTTACCATATAAATATAGAAATAGTTAAAACTATGCTCATTGAGTCACTCAAATCAGGCTAAAATTATATCATGACATGATCATTTCACTTATATTATCGCAGATTGTGATTTGAATTGATTTATTGTGGAAATTAACCTTCAAAATGTAAATGTTATAATTTATTGGAATTTTAGTAAAAAATATAGGATAATCACTAGATGTCAAATGAGTTTTCATATATTCATCCAAGGAGGAAAAAAGAGAATACACTACATGTAACCTCTCCATATGAGTATGGAATGGTAATTATAATAGCTAGTCAAATGATTAGTAAATCTATAACAACACCTGGCTGAGTCTGTTATAGCTCAGTGAAGCTTATACAAGGCTGCAGTCTCAACAACTACACTGGCCTGTAACTCCTCCACCTTCTCAGTTGTGTCAAATATGAACTTTTCCTCCACCTCCACCTGTCTATGTATTTCATCGACTGTATCCTAAGTGACAACCAATTTTTGATTAAGCATTTCCATTTCTTGTATAAGATGCTTCACCTCTTGTTGAATCCACACTGCCAAGTTCCATTGCTTCATAATTTAACCTTGTCAATTTACATCCATTCTAGCATGCGAAGTGGATTCATTGAGAAGGATCTCTCTGGCAGTGCCAAGGTGTGTGATGGACATCACAATAGAAAGGTGAGAGTGGATCATCCAAATTATCTTCTGGAAAGTGATCATCTACTTTATTATTTTATAAATAAATAATAGTCAAACCCCTTATATCAAAGCACTGAAAACATAAAAAATGATTTGGGTAGTTTTGTTGGTATGTTTACAAGAGGGGTTTAAGAAATCATCTTCCATATATCCTTCCATAATCACCAATGGGTTGTGATAAGGTAATACATTCCTTCTTGGTTTTTTCTAAGAGACACTCTCTAATGGTGGGATATATTCCAGAATGAGAACCACCACAGAGGGTCTTGATCCAACAACCTTGGTGCATCTTGGCCACTCAACAACCACATTGTAGTATCAATAAGAGGAATGATCATAGTATCAACTACAACCACAATAAATTGTGGTTATAATTAAGAAATCATAAAATTTAAGTAGATTGAATCTAAATCTCAAAAGAAATGGGAATAGTTTTGTGGGAAGATAATTATCCTCTACTTTGTAAGAAATCATCATCCTTAGCCACCATTGAATCATAATCACCAAAAAAGTGGGTTCTATATCCAAAATATGTGAAGGGACCTCATGTTCATCAAAATACAGAAGGGGAGTGGGACCATGCTCATCCAGGTTGTTAGATTCTAGAAGATCACTAACAGAAACTGTACACATGGGGATAATCATCATGGAACTAAGAACAACAATCAATTTAGATTTTCCTTAATCTTAAATTGTTCCCTCTTCCAAGTTTGTATCCTATAGAAGATTGGGATTAGTGTTCTCATTAGGAGCATAAAATCCTAATAAAACCCACTCCACAAGGGTAGAAGTCATTGGATCTAGAGCGGTCAACCGCTTGATATTTGGGATCTCTGTGGTATCCTCGGTTGTCCGAGGTTCCCCATCTAGTATAGAATCTTATGGTTAATTTATTATATCCATATACATAAGAGTGTGATAAAAACATTCAATTAAAGCATAAACCTCTTAAAACTCACCCTCTACTGGGAGAAAGGCCATTTGATCTTGAATAGATGAACTCCTAGGACTCAAAATCCACCCAACAACCTCAACTAGCATATCCTCCCTATCATATTCAAATGTAATAACCAATATTATCACTTGTAGCTATGAAGTGGTAGGAGCTACCGACCCTTCTACGATTACAACTCGATTACCTATCGTACCTACACCAAGTAATGAATATGATGAGTAGTCAACAAATGAAGATTCCTAAAATGATGATCAAAAATAGAAGTGCAATAGTAATATGTTATCCCTGAATTTATACATATCAACAAATGGGATGCATGTTGGCTCCTTGTGGTATGACATAGGGATAATCTAATAGGTGTAATTGAGGATGATTATAGGGGGTGGAAATGCCTCGATAGGATCTTCAAGGACCACCTTCATGCGCTCCATGGCCCCAGGGGATCCCTCTCTAGTGACTCCCACATCCAAAGGGACACTCTACCTACATAAAGTAACACTTGGGGTATATTTCTGGGAAGAAACATTCTCCCCGATCTACCATGTTTCATACAATCACAAGGAATAAGGGTTTAAGGTCCTGATGGAAAGAAGAAAAAGGGTTGATATAAACAATCGTAATTATGTATCCATCATCATCATTTGGTTTTTAAATTACATCAATGTATTCTACTCGATCGGACCAATAAATTATAACCTTAACGGTTTGGAGGTAGGTATCCATCTCTTCAAGATACATAGCCTCCTCATATGGATCATTGTGAGTTGAAATCCTCATAGGTGCAATCATTTATCTGAAGAATGTTAGCTTATAGGGATCTCCCTGGAGTGTCTACTAGATATCTTCAGCCGACATAATGGACCCCAAATTTTCTCAAGCCTTCCAAGAATCTTGAAATACTACAGTAATAGGGATGGGTAATGCTGGAATATCTCCCTAAGTAATTGAGGCAGGTTTTGGTAGCCACAACTACTTTCTAGGCCCCATAGGCTCCCTAGAACACCCTGAGGATGAGAGATTATGAGACCAAGAATATGAATAAAGAATCTCATCCTCTCCAGTTTTTGTATGATGGACTACATCATTAGAACCCCCCAAGAGAATGGATATCGTGATCATCATCCTCAGTAACCTCTGACCTCAGAATGGAAAGTACTCGACAGGAGTACCTATGATGTTTGTATATGGAGTTGATTGAGTTGTCAGGATATCTAATATATACATCCACCGTCATAGGGAAACTATCAAAAAAAATATTTGCGGGTCTTGATACATGACCATGCCAAGTATGTTTAACTTCCTCCTATAAGAAATGCCATAATGTGAGAGCCACATGGGCCCTCTGGAAGGAGTACCCTTACCACCACGATTATAAGAAAGAGACCTCAAAAGAGATAGATACTTGAAACTTATAAGTAACATCAATAGTCTAGGGGGAGTTGATCCCTAGACCCTAAAAATATTCATGGGAGGTTAATATACAATGGATTTCCATGGATGCCTCTTGGGCCTAGAATGATTGACTATTTCCTTTTGTTTTCCCCTTACCCCGTATTCCTTTCGGGACCTGAAAAAAGGAACGCATTTTCCCTGTTGATTTGTTGGGTATGATTGGTTGTAGGTATCGACATAGGCTATGGAAAGGGTTTGATTAAAATCCTTGAAAAGAAGAAGTTTGATCTAGAAAATGGTGTCCTATCAAGAAAACATCATCAAAATCTCTTGAGCTATCATTAAATGATTCTTTGACCGTGCCATGTTGAGGGTTTGAGGACACTTCATCTGGACACAAGCTAATTTAAGAGAAAATATGTTGGGTGAATATACCTCACAGTTTAGTTCCCCATTAATCATGTAACAAAAATTCCATCTCTTAGATAGAATAGATAGCCTCACTTAGAAAACTGCCCAGATTCACTGTTTACCAAGATACTGGATGGGGGAAAATAAGGATGATAAGTGAAATAGTCATTGAAGTTGTGGTGTTACATAACATCCAGCTCACACGAGTATCATATAATTTCCCCAATTGTGCTTCAGAGGTATGGTTAGATAGTATGTTCTAAGATCTGTTGATGGTTTATAAACGTATAGCCTCCCATATGAGCTGCTTCCCAACCCCAGTTAATCTGGAAGAGACCTACTAGCAGGTATGGTAGCCTCCCCTCGCAAATCTTTCTCAATGAATGGAATATTTTTTCCAATACTGGAATAAAAATATTAATACACCTGCTAGTGCCTATCTGACATGCCTTGATAAAAGTTTTGAATCATAACCCAATATCAGAATCTTATACTGGTAGAAGCTAGACACTCCAAAAAAACGGCCTGGAAGGCTACCAATAAGAACAACCAGTCATTGTTTGGAAGGATCTACTAGACCCATTAGTTGAATCGACCATATTCTAGAATGGGACAATAGGCACCCATCCACCTTTGAGTTTCCACAATTGGGAAAGTCCTTTGTCTCCACACATGGGGCTCTTAGATGCTTCACGTAGAAAAGGTGTTAATCAAATTGGAAAATGGGACATATTTTTTTGGGTATGGATCATATTTAAAAAGGTTATTTCCCTTATCGATGAGTTTCATGGAAATATGAGAAGTTCTATCCTCATAATCCAATGTAGAAGAAGGTGGAAAAAATATATCATTAATATATCAACGATAATGGGAACCCTCTAAATTAGTCATACATCCCAAAGGCTAATACTGACTTCCCTATGAACTATATGGAAGGTATTGGTGTCTAGGATCTACCATCTCAATAACTATAGGATAATATTTTGATTTTGATTGGTGGAGGTTTGTGAAACCATGATATCCTCGTATAGCCCCTAGCCTGTAACTCGACTTTGAATTCCTTGAAGCTCTAGAAGACCCAGAAGGGCTACCCCCAGTTCAAACCAAATGATCCCTCAGGGAAAGGTCCAATTTTTATATCCCCCCTTTTTCTCATTCACCGTGGATTTGTTTTCAATGATATACTAATAATGTATTTTTTCATCTGACCCCTGTTGGGTTTCCTCCAGCAACTAAAGAACATAATTTAAAAGAGATATGGGAGAAAGAGATTATCAAATAAATGCCCCTTTAATGAAATATTTTCTTTGGCAATATTTGTATTTTCAAATATCTAGGTAGAATGTTGAATTTTTGAGCATGGTTCTAGGATAACTATGTCAGATGGTATCCCAAAACCATAAATAGGAAACCTTTCTGAGACTGGATATTCTTTTGAACCACAAAAGATATCCTTCGAGGAGATGATGGAGTGGATTTATGAAGACATTATTTTCAACCGAGTGGATCAGAGCATTCCTCCCTTCATCAACAATTGAGATAGAGGAAACCATAGTAGAAGAAACAATAGTAGTAGAAGGATACTATGAAGGGTCCATCCTATTGTATGCATCAAGATTTAAAAGTGAAGTAAGTATCAAGAAAAAACTGGAAAAGTCTGAGTCCTACGAATTGAGTACATAGAGGCATGATCCTATGAACCATTAGTTTGGGAAGGAATTCATCCTCAAACCATCTTCTTGTGGAAGAGCTACCTAGAAAAGTGTCGTCCAGTGAAGCAATAGTTTATGGGATAATCCATCCTTGATAAATTCACCTTCTATGCATAATATTGAAAATTACCACTCATGAATACATGATTAGTTAATGGATGAATATAATTAGTTCATTAAAAAGACAACTAAAAAGGACATAGTTCATGAAATTATTACATGAGAGAGAGTTTGAGAGAGTGATTATTTCTTCGATAGAATCAATAAATAAAAAATTAGATGGGCATCAAATTTATAGGCCTGACCCCTCTTCCGGTGCCACTAACTTACCAAGAACTAGTTCAAAATAAGACCACTTTCCAAATTTTATTATCTTCCTCTTCATCCTATTTAGAACCTATTCCAATGGGATGAATTTTTTGGGTCCTGAAATTTATAAAAACAATATTAAGATGATCTAATTAATTTTAAAAATGAGAAAAAATAAATTGGAAAAATAATTGAAGGAAAAATATTCAATGGAAGGAATCTACACTGGAAGAAGAAATCATATGAAGCACAAATCGCACTGAAGATTGCTTCTCTGCATTGAATTTAACTATTCCATGAATATCCAACAAATAGAAATGGATTGTAAGAAGTTATGGAGCTAGTGTCACCCCAAGAAAAAGAAATTTAATTTGTGGGGATAGGTGGTAGTTTTCATCCCCACAAACGAGCCATCCCCTTGAACTAAATCATTCATGGGGAGAGGTGTTATCGTCGACTTCCATAAATAAAACAAAGTCAAATATGGGGCATGGTGGAGAATTCTACATCTATGAAGAAATTCCCCTACTATCTAAGTCTTTCTTGGGCTCCTGTAAAAGATGCTCCATGACCCACTATGGATGATCAGCCTCCCGGTACTCTGTACCACCATTAATATATATATAGACCTTGAGGGGGACTCAAATGAGGACCGAATAGAAAAAATAGAGGAGGCTAAACAAAAGAGAGCCGAAACTAACTCATGACGTGGAACTGTGAACCCAGTGCCTCTTCAATGATTCCTAGAAGGTGAAAGATCGACACATAATAGAAAAGTGTGAAAAATGAATGAATTAGCCATCTTCAAACTCAAAATCTATTTTAAGAGAATCCTATGATGTGGGAAGTTAGTGTCCCCTTTGAATATAAACATCCGACATTACAAAACACTATGTGGGAGGAACCTTTCCCCACATAGGAAAACACTAATTGGGTTGAACTCACCCCCTTGTAGAAATATGCTATGTGGGTTGAATCTAGTCCCCGTATAGTAGAAAACTATGTATTTTGACCCCTAGTCCATGTAGCATAATTCTACAATACTGGTTCCCTCACCAACATAGCAATACGCTATGTGGAGGTAACCCCATCCCACATAAGAGCCTGAAATACAGAAGGGGGCATCCTAGCAGGTTCAATTATCCACCACCCATGATTCTATCCAGTTAGGTCATTGTGACTAATATTTTTCCCTCCATGTACCAACCCAATGGTATCAAACCAAGGCCCCTTCCAAACCTCCTGACATATGTGAGATCATCAGCCACATAAACATGTCGTCTTAGGTTTACATACCCATAGTAAACAGAGTTGTGTGAGATACCTCCATAGAAAGGAGGACCCTTAGAATGTTTTCATGTTTACAATCCCATGGTAACATAGGTCTTGACCATAGGGTGATGACGTAATCCTCAAGGTAATGAGGGGAACCAGTGGTCTTTCCCTTTGATAAGGGTTAGTTTCGAACATTTCTCTCTTTCTCAGAACCAATTATAGGGTACTCATTCTGAGGATTGCGCCATCCTTTCTTTCAGGAGGCTATGATCTTGCTCCTCTTTACCTATGCCTGTTACATCTGGAGAGATCTCTAAAAAATGACTCTACTATTTGTAAAAACAAGAGAGGAGACATGCACACTAAATTCCCAATCCCTCCCACATTGGGATTAGTCAATCCATCCACCAACGGATGGAGTGGATGTGAAATTGTTATATCCCCTGCTTCCTTTTGATTCTCACTCCAATAATGACTCATCTGGGCTTAAAGGTTAGTGTTGATCATGGAATATGTGCAACCACAAATTAAGTTGGCCTCTTCCATGTGAAATCCAAAACCTCAAATGGGCCATCTCTATAGATGTAAGCCCCAAATTCAAAATTAAAATGGGCATCCTATATTGTTTAAAACCAAAATATTCCTCATCCTTAAAAGGAAAATATTTCTAATGATGTACCACCAGATGAGCCTCCCATAGGGTGTCAAACAAATTCATACCCCCCACCAATGAGCAGATTCCCTGCTCAAGAAACTAGTAACAAAACTCCATGGACTTTGATTCCCAACTAACTTGGATACATAGGAAGCCTCCCTACTGTCCAAACCCAACACCCAAATCCACCGTAATGTTCTCCAGTACACATACCATATAGGTTCATATCCTCCCAAGAGACCATATCTATTCCAATCCCCTTTGACCGACATAATGTATGTCCCACACAATCCTTCAAAATAATCCTCTTTCCTAGACTTCAATGACACATGATTTTAAACATCATGGTTTGGTCGTCGTCACATGACCTTAAAATGTGATGTTTCCTATTAAGTTTCATTAAACTAGATGGGTTCTGATTCCTCTCATGAGTATATTTAGGATGACCATTTCATGGATTTTATACTAACATCCAAATGAATTCTCTCCTCCTGTATGATGGTAAACTCTAGTGCACCCCACCACGTAGCTAAAAACCAGCTTCATCTCAATAAATGAACAAGGAATATGTGATCTGTATACAAAATGGAAACATTTATGGCGATCCTAGGATGTATATATATATCCCCATTAACGGAGAACCTCATTTAGAAAATTAAGATTCTGAACCCATGCGTATTTTAAACTAATCATTACCTAGGCATAATCCATGGATACATAATTGGGAATGAACGAAGGATTCATGAACATATTTTGGATCTATAAGAGAGTCCTGGGAATGGAAATAGTTAAAAAAGGTGTTATGATCCTGAATTCCCATCCTACAAAAAATTGTGAGTTTTTAAGATTCATTAACCAAGTTACCCAATAACTGTCGGCCTTTGGAATGCAGGTCCATGAATCATGGACATGATTCCATTGGACATTTCCTACTCCACAAAGAAAACCCGTTGGAGAAAATTTGAAGACCTATTACATAGAATCAGTGATTGAACACCATTCAACCCCTTTCAATAATCTGTTCATGCGATAAACATGAATTCAGTGAAAATGAAATGGTAACCTAATGTGCACAACTTGAATATGAAACCTCCTTCATAAGATAAAAAGGAAATATTGCCGAGTCCCCGTCAGTCCATTTTATTCCTGACACTGCATGACGTCTTTAGTGGAAACATGAAGTTACATAAATATAATGAAATTTCATTATAAATATATGATACTAAAAAAATTATATTTAAAAATTAATAGAAGATTATGAATAATAAAATTAAAAATAAAGACAAAGAGGTGAATAATACTCACGTTAGGAACTCCAATTTTCCATGGAATCATCCTAGAGAATATAGAGATTTAGATAATTATATATGGATAAAGTATATGTTTAATAGTAGTGGTTTATATGATTAAATAATTAGCATATTTTCATTAAGTAATTTTAATTTAAGGGTGTGTAAATAAGGGGTGTATGTGTGTCCTTTTATAAGTGAAGGGAAGGGTATTTTTGGAATTACCTTAGCTTATTAAATAATTAATTCAAAATATTCAAGGTAAAATACCCACATACATTAAAATTATATAATAGAGGATATGATATGCGAATTAAATACCTCCCATACACTCAATTTAGATACACCTTTTAGTGATTTAGTGGTTTTTTACATTAACTTTTCACATTACCCATGTGTACTTTTACCCAGGAAAATTTTACTTTAGCACATGTAAATTAAAAAAATGATATAAATTAATATTTTTCTTATCAACTAATTTTATTTTTATAAAACTAGAAATTAAATTAATTTTATCAATTAAAAAATATCTTTTTGAGAGATTTTAATTTTAAAATAACGCTTTATAACACGTAAAAACTATTTTTTTTAGAAAATTATGTTTTAAATCTTAAATGTGTTAGTTAAAAAATAATAATATATGTAATTTTTTTTGACCTAAATTTATTTGTTATAAATATAATTAAGGTTATGTGCTATAGAAAATATATAATTATCGTAATTTAATAAAAATATTAGTTAATTAATATAAAACACACAGAGAAGTTTCCTTCATTAAAGTTTCCATTTACATTAGTTCTAAAAATATTGTCCATGGGTTTTCAACGTTCAAATAATATTTTGAAATAAATAATTTTATTAATTAATTTAGTATTTTATCACTTTAATCTTATTTTAACCTTAAATTTAACTCTTATATATTTATAAAGTTAAGAAAATTACATTTTTTTGGTAAAAACCCGTATTTTCAACTAGAAATCAATATTATTCGAAAATGATAAAAATTAATACCAAGTAAATTTTGGTATATTAAATTTTAGATTAAATTTATTTTTATCTAATTACTTTTTTTATAATTATATATTTTACATTGTATAAAAAACCAAAATATAATAATAAATTAATTTTATTTAAAATGACCATCATAAACATCATTTGTTTCTCAATTTATTTCAAAAAAAATTCTAATTTAAATAATTTTAATATTTTATATCAAAGATAGATATATTATATGTTATAATAATTTTATTTTAAAGATTATAATTTTAAAATAATATATAATGACCTTCATTTTATTTTGTGCAAATAAAGTTATCGAACTCAATGTTATTTATTAGAAAATATATATACTAAAATCTTAGGTTGTTAAATTATACCCATTAATAAATTGATTCCTCTCATTTTTTTATGATTATAATTATTATTTATGAAAAACGATAGATATAAATTATGATAAAATTTCAAATTAAATTTCAATATTAATATGTAATGTAAAACATTATGAAAAATATACTTCTTATATTGATCTAACTGAATGATTCTTTTTTTCTCACTATCAATAATCTTTAATACCTCCTTTTAAAAACATAAAATATTTTCTAGTTCCTTTGAAACATTTAATTGTGAATTTCTTCCCACATTTTTTAAGTGATTTAAATTTTATCTTTTTTCCTTCATCATCTTATTCACCTAAATTTTCAAGAGAATCAATACTTCTCTTAATTACTTTGATATAAAATAAAAAAATCGTTACTCTGTTAATGATGTTTCATGAAGGTTTATTTTTCATAATAAAAATAATTTTAACCCAAGTTATTTTTAAGAAAGATTAAGTGTTAGGAAAATCAACGCACTATCTATTGCATCCGTCATCAGATTAGTTCCTTCTAACTCATACCATTAGTTTAAACGAATTTTTATGGATGATAATACATAAATTATTAAATGTAAAAAGTGAGAAAAAAGAAATTAGTAGAAATAATTCATAAATTATATGCTTACCAAAACATATGAGTCTTTATATTCAATGTAGGTTATCCATTACCATTTTACTATTATGTTCTCTAATCTAGTTGACTTATATAAAATAATATGTTCATATCCTTTAAAATGGTTTGTAAAGAGAATGTGAATTAACATAGGAATGTAAATTATTAATGTTTATATAGGTGTTTAATAAGGGCCCATTCACCACGCACTAGAATAATGATCGAGATATACCTGACCAACTCTTTTTGATGTTGTTATCCCTTGATTCTTTTTTTATAAATTCGCTTCCACATTCCAGTATCTTGAAATTGATATAATTTTTTGGGAAACAAAAAATTCTATACTTTACAAAAATCTCAGTCTTTTATCCTATATTTATACTTATACCTAGGGATTAAACTAATTTTCTCTTATCCTAATACAAAAACAATATAAAATATTCAAAACATCAGACCAAAAGTTTTATCAATAATATTGAAACCAATATCATCCTAAACTCACCAATGTTTTATTCAATTCTTAAATATTAAATAACCCCACACCAATAAAATAATAACCTCTAATTTTTTATCAATACTATTATTATATCAAATATAGAACCCTTAGACCCATGCTTTGGACCCAATACCAAAAACAAAAAATATAGAACACTGGATTTGATACTCATATCTGATTACAATATCATTCTCACATTTACTATCCAAGGACATTTTAGTTTAGATATTTATAGAGTTATGAAAAACAACTAACCAATAAAATCCATGTATTTATCTTCTAATGGTAACAACCTTACTACTATATAAAAAAGAAAATAAATCTATAATGAATCTTCAACATTACCCCTAAATTCTCCACACAATATTTTCATCCATGTTGAGTGTACTTAATACTTTCTTTCATAACTTGGGGAATGATAAAAATATGAATTTGTGAGTTAAAATAATTAGTAATGGTAAAAATAATAATAAATCCTAACATTAGATACATTATTCATAACATGATATCATAATTAGAATTATCATATGCTTGAGAGCATGAAATAATGTGATGATATCATAAAGACATGGATTAATGAATCCTCAAAACATAAGAATATTTAATCATAGGAATGTGAAGATAACATAAACATGTCATTATAATAATAAGTCAAGTCTCCATTATTTATTAACATAACATAGTTGGCTAGGATAACTACCTGCACACTATAGTTCGGTAGGATCACATTCCACTCACCATTATATCTCAAGAGATAAAAACATTACCTATTGCATTTCTGGTCTATACATGTTTGGCCCCAAAATTTATTCAAATAATATAATACATATGTTTCCCACTTAGTTTCAATCAACATATCTTGAAAAAAAAGAAATAAATTGGTTTTATATCCTTTACAAGTGGTTCCTATAAAGAAAAATTCATGATTTTATCAATTAATATCAAATGATAAACCCATGGAAAATAAATAGTTATCCATTATCTTCATTAATAATTTTACATTTGTAGCACTTAGAGATTTTGATTAATAATATAATATTTACATATTATATGAAAATTATATATAGTTTTGATAATAGTTATCCCAATCAATTGGTGTATGATTAATCTTAGAGAACACTATACTCTAATATTAATAGATTATATGGAATTAAAAAATTAAATGAAGTGGATGAAAATAATTCCTATATAAATGGTTGATTAGGAAAGAAGAAATTATTCATGGATCATCCCATATAGGTAATATAAAGTTTCATAAACCATAGACATATATAGTGATGATGGTATCATTTGAATAAAACCCTTGATCATTTGTAGGAAAGAGTTAAAGAACACTCTTAGTATCATTAGTTAAATTTCATTGAAAAAAATATTCCCCTGATCCATTGATTTTTTTTAAAATGAATATTTTATTATACCATTAGAATAATAATTTACCTTTTAAAAAAATTAATTCCTAGATAGGAAGTCTCTTAGAAAATGGTAAATTACGTGGAAAGATATGTTAACCTGAAAACTTATAAAAGAGATTCATTCATTTGAAAATTACCCATGTGGAAAACATTCAAAATAATTTATTTTAAATTAATTTTATATAAATCCAAATTATTTCAAACTAACTTTAAAAAAATCTATATAGATTTCCTGGTAAAATATTTCTACCATTAATTGAAAGATTTTTTTTTAAAACTATCCATGTTGTAAATGTTAAAAGTAATTTTTTTTCTGAATCCCACATTATAAAATGGATAATAAAAAATTAATTTTAAAATTGATAAAGGGAAAATTTATGGTCATTTGATATAAAAAATATTTGGGTTATATATCACACTTTTTAAAGGTAAAATATAGATATGGAGGAATGAATATCAATTATAAGGTATATGAGTTATTCTTATCAAAATCACTATTTTATTTGGGGAAGCATTACATCAAAGGGGAGTATATTAATAGAGATACGTAATATCACTATATAAAAAATAAATCTACAATTTTAAAATATAATGGCATTAAATTATACTTGGGAGATCAAAATTAATAAGATATTTCACAACTCACAAGAAAAAGGACTTTAGTTGAAAAAACAATTAAATCTTGAGTAAAATTTTAATCAAAACTCTGGAAGAGAAAATATCATGAAAATAAACCTATAATAAAATTAATAAAATATTTTTCATTATAAAATATAATTTGGTAAGATTATAAACCATATAAATGTAAATTGGTCAATCAATTAAAATTTGTCTGAGTAAAGGGAGTTTGAGAAAAAAAATCCTTTACATCATTTCCCTTTTTAGTTGATCAGAATATAACTCCCAATAAAAATACATTAATATATTAATAATATATTTTAGAACCGTAATAATCTCTATAAAAAATTTCTATACTTCATTTATAATTATTCACTATTGATATAATGGTTCACTGAAGATTATTTTTAATATCAGATGTTAACACGTTTAATTTTATTTCACATGATTTTCAATGATATAGTTAATCCATGTTGTCAGATAATAAGTTAATTATCCCTTTAATTATTATGGTTCAAAAAAATTTATCCCATGTTTATTTTTAATGTTCTATTTTCATCCCATTAGAGTATTAATTATGACTCTGGAAGATGATATTGGAGAAAAACCTATTTAGGCAGTTTTTGATGAACATATATGATATATTATTATAGTGATCCACGCATTTCAACCATTGAAATTACATTAAATTTTTAGAATAATTAAAAATTATAAAAACATATGCCCAAAAACCGTGATTTCTATAGTTCCTTTGGATAATTGGAAACAAAAACACTTGTATATATGAGAGCTACATCATCTCCCACTAGGTTCTTCTTGACTAGAACCCTTCTTAGACATATCATTCATATTATATATCATCATAAACTGGGGGAAAAGAAATATAAAAGGGGTGATCTCAATTTTATAGTAATGTTAAATAGCAAAGACACGTAAGTATAAACACGAGTATAAGGGAATGAGAAGGTGATCCTAGAAATATTAGGTCATACTATGCATATCAAAGATCATAACCAATATCATGGCCTAAATATTGGTAGTTCATATTTTATAAATAATATGAAATAAATATAATAAGACATGAAAAAATAACATAGGAATAAGACATGAAATTTTGGAAAACACATTAGAATATAATTATTTCCATAGTATCCAAGGCATCACTGTCAAGACCATATTAATAGTATGGGTCCACACCCCATACCATCATAGTAGTCATGGTTCACTCTTTTGACCATCATAGTGACATGAGTTCACTCCTAATACCATATTAGTAGTCATGGTTCACTCCCATGGCTATCATAGTATCATGAGGTAACTCCTCATACTATCTTAGTTGTCATGGATTACTCCCATGACCATCATAGTAGTCAAGGTTCACTCCCAAGACCATCTAATTTATCTCTTGAGATAAAAATATTTACTGAATGCATCGGAGGGAGATATAGGTCCCACATTCTTCATAAAGAAATCATACAAAAATGTGACACAAGATAATAAATAAACATATCATAACCCATGAAATTAAATGTGTTTCATAAACTTGTATACATATCCCAACCTGTGGAAAAATTACAGGTTTTATGATCATTTCATCAAAAGAATAACCTGCCAAGGGGAAATGGATTTCATTTAACCCATGAAGGAGAAATGGGTTTCATAAATACCACGACATTAAGAATGACCCATTCATTGAAATGATATGAATGGAACCTTTAGAATTTCATGAGTAACATGAATATATTTTATACTAGATGGAATATAATTTTGAAATATTTTTTAAAAACTTTTCTTGTGTAAAATATCATTTTTTGATTGAAAAATATTTCTTAATACATAAAACCATTTCAAAATATTTTCCTTCTGAAATACCATGAAAAATTACAAAGACATAATGAAATCATTTTGGAAAAAAAAATCCTTGAATACTTATAAAATAAGATTGAAATTTTTTAAAAAAAAACTATTTCATTGAAAACACTATGAAAACATGTAAAAAGATATTGAAAACGTTTTGAATACCATTGTACTTTAAAACTTATAAAAGAATCATGAAAAAAATTTGAAGATTATTTTTCTTGAAAACATATAAAATATTCATGAAAATTTTTTTAAAACCATTTTATTTACAATATATATTAAAAATATTTTCATAAACATTTTCTTTTAAAAATGAAAAGGGATATTCTATGAAATGACGATGAGTATATCAGTGCATGTCGTACAAGGTCAAAAGAACACTCCTTTTACACGGTAAAATGTTTAGAAAACTGGGTTGGTCAGAAAGTGACAAGAATATTCCCTTGAAAATATTGGTAAAAGAAAAAGGGTAAAAATTTCTTTTAATTATTGTAGGATAATGGTATAATATTTTTGGATATCATTTATAGAAAACATAGATTTTTTACCGGAGAAAGGGTAAAGTCAAGCTTACCTAAAAAACTATAATAACTATATTATGTATAAAGGAGTAAAATATGGTACTAATACATGATTATATCACGATATGATATAGGATAAAGAAACTCATGAATATTATTGAGATATGGTTCATAAGATTTCATCAAATAATGAATAAACACAAACAATCTCAAACAACAATGTGATTGTCTTAGTAAACTCTTATAGCGTGGTATCTTATGTTCTTACTCTCCATGTAAGGAAAGTAAATTAAATTAATCATATAATATCATGAAATTATTTAGATTCATGATATTTCATGAAAAATGGAAATATATGAACCTCTAAATAGTGTTTAGGTGTATAATAATACATGAGTCTCAAAGAAGAAAAAATGAGATAAACCTTTTTACAGATTTGGTAACTTTCGAAAGATAAAAACCATGAAATAATGTCATAAAATGGAACTGAGATTACACATAAAATAAATTATAATATAAAAATAATAATATCATGGGTAGTATATACATTATAAAAAATGAAAGGGTTTAGAACATAACATGTATCTCACGAAAATTAAAAGTGAGATGAAATACTCTTACCTTGTGTCTTGACCCTCTCCCTAATAGTACAAGATTATTGTATAATAAATATAAGTTTATTATAAATATTTTATAGAATAATATTCATATATATATTTTCATATATTGTTTTATTATTTCCTTATATTACCTTATTTTTAACAATACTTTGTTAAAGTTTCACTTCTGGAAATATTCTCTTTATTCTTTGCATTTGTCTTAATTTGTTATATCATTGGTCCTTATACTTATTTAATGATTATATAATATAGATAATGATATAAATATAATTTATATTAAATATATGTATATTATAATAATATATATAATAATTAAGTATGGAATACAATACACTATTCATGGAGACGGTAAGTCGTACGTACACATGAATGTTGTTTCTGTTTTTTATAATTATATTGAGAGAAAGAATGAAAATGACACACACACACACAATATATATATATATATATATATATATATCATTTTTAATTTATAATTAATATATCATATATATCATATAATTTTATTAAACCTGTTCTTAATACATTCCATGTGGTGTGTGAACAAGTCCCATCACTTTGAAGGGGTGGTAGTCCACACATCCTCAAAAGAGATTATCATATTAACAAAAAATGGAAAGTAATAATATGGCTATTTTAAAAGTATTAAATAATCTTAAATACATAATAAATATAATATATGACATATATAAACATATTTTCCATCATAATGGGCAAGATGATATGCGGTAAATGAAAAATGAACAATTATCTTTTCGTGATGTAGTAGTTCACCATACATAGAACTGGTATGTTCAATATCCATTAGATAGATGTGTGTGTAATATTAGTCAAATATATTTCTATAAAAACATACTAATATATTTAGGATATATGTTTTGTCACACAATAATGGAATAATGTTAGTGTATGTGGTGAAGATGGAAAATAATGGAATGGAGCTTGAGAGAAGACGTTGCCTCTTAATTAGGTAACTCATTTTGGTTTGTGCCAAAAGGTTTCATTGATAGGAATTGTGAAAAAAAGGGGTGATTTGAGAAAAAATATAGGATTTTTGGGAGGCTGATTTTTTGGATATTATCTGAAATTAAAAGGTTTGATAGGTGTGAGGAATGGGTAGAGATGATGGATTTTTATAGTGAAGTATGAGTGACACTCTTGTAAATATTTGAAGAGAGAATTCCACCAATGTTTTTCATATTGAAATTGGATCCAAATAAGGACCATGGTCGAGAAATAATATCATAAGGTATAAATATATACATTCAATTTGTGTTTCACATGTTTCTAGGTCTTTTTGGGTTTTAAATTTAAGGTTTAGTACTTTATTTACCTATTTTTTATCTTAACCAATGTAATTAATTTTAATTAATTTCACAAATATTTTTGGTAAAAAACTAGGTTTAACTTAATATAAATTATAAATTATGATGATTAAAAATATGGAATCCATTTTCCCAAATTCTAAAATCATAAGTGGTAGAAATTTATTAAAAATTAATCCTGCTATCGGGACAACTCTATGGGTTTTTAAAGTAAAAAATGGTCAAATGTTTTCTAAGTATTTATATACAATTTCAACTTAAAATTGGTTCTAATGACATTAATTAAAAGAAATGGTAAAATTATTATCTAACTAAACTTTTATAAAATTTAAATATATAACTTATCCTTATAAATAATTTAGATGAAAAAGTAGTTTTGAAATAAAATCCAGTATTTTTAACTATTCATTGAAAGATGAAACCTTTTATAAAAATAACAAAAAATTATACTCACCTAATTTTTATGTTTATATTCAAAAGATAATTTTTCTTAAAATTTTTAAATCTGTAATGATCTAAAAATTATATTTAAAATTGGATCTTCATTAAAAGGTGGTAAAACTACCTTTATAAAAATAATGTTTTAGGCCTAAAATTTGGTTTGTTATTATATTATGTATATTGGATCTACTGGATGAATATCAAAAATATTTGATTGATTATATAAAATATTTATTAAATTAATATAACTTAACAACTGTAATTAATTTAATTTACTTGGTTAAAACATCTTTGTGACAAGAATTAAATTTTTCTTTATATTCAATCGGTTTTTATATTCATTAATTGGTAAACACATATTTTCATAATTTATGTAACACTATTTCATATCCATAAAATTAATGAGTAGGTTATATTACATTATAATAACATTTTTAATAATATATTATAGGTAGGTAACACTTGTTATTTCGTGTTATGAAAGAAATCGAGAAAGGTCAATCATGTGTCTAATGTACACTATCATTGTTGTTCCATGTAACATATGAAAATTTGGGACTGTGTGTAACATACACCAAGTTGGTACCAAGTGAAAAGAACATTTATATTTGTGAAAATATATTTTTAGTGTTGCATGAAATGAAGAATATCAAAATATTAAATTAATTCAAAAACAAATCTCCAAAACTGAGGGTGTTACATTCTACCCCCCTTAAAATTAATTTCTCCCTTGAAATTCATCTACATTATCAATGTTTTAATACATGAAAGTTTCATTCATAGAAACCCATGTAGTAAAAATGGATAGTAAATCTTCCCTTAAAGTGGGAAATTTTGAACTATAAATGTTACCCAACGTATCATATAACTGGGTTTCCACGTATGAGAACATAGGTTGGGAGTGAAGATTGGAAATACAAGAAAAACATAAATATTTATAGGGAGTGATTGAGGTAATAAATCAAAAACAAGTGAATGATCAAAGGAAATACGAGGGCCTCAAATTTATAACTATGTGATTATTTAAAAGGACAACATCTCATAAAAAATTATGGTTTTACGACAATAATTTTTTCGATCAATTTTAGAACAATGAGTAATTCATGATAAATTTATAGAAAAAAAAATTTCATTCATGGGTTGTGCTTTGAAAAATTTCTAACACATTAATTACCTCATTGAAAGAATAACTAGAAATTAACATTGATGAATAAATCACTAAAATACACTTTTAATAGATCTTAATGACTATAATGGATAAAATGTAAAAATATTTTCCCCTAAAAAAATCAACATGCATTAATCTATAAAAATAAAATATAAAACTATTGGTTTATAATAATTATTTATTTTTAAAAAATTATTATACATTTACTTGGGCATCGTGTAGGCTATTGGTAGGTCTAAAACCCTTATCATCTTTCTGTCATGGGTAAAATACCCATGACATAGCTAGACTTGATTTGTTGTTACCCAACATACATAATGTCTTTTTTAATACAAGAAAAATAGAATATATAAGATCAAAATTATTGAAATTAGTACAATAACTGATTATCATTTTAACCAAGGTTTTCAACACAAACTCAGTGCAAAAATACTTCCTTCATTTTTAAGTTAAATTTTTCATGAACGATTAACCTTATAACCCTACTCAAAGATGAAAAATCCAAAACCATAGAAAGAGAGTCATGAAATCAGATTAACATTGATTCCCCTGTATATCACAATGTATCTCTTACTTGTAACATTCCAAATATATGAGTAAAATCAACATATATTCTCTTGAAACATGATAAAAACCTGTATTACCATAAATACTTTTGGAAAACATGCATTCTTCCTCATTCCAAATTTTATTAGATTATTCCTTAAATCTAAAAGTTTTTTAAACCTCATTAGTGGTACCATAAACCACCTATAAAAAAGTCCATACTTAGTTCCAAGGCAATCAATAAAATCCAATTTACTTATTTATAACCCACATGTCTTTATCTATACAACATTATCTTGTCACAAAGAACATATTAAAGGTTACCTTCCCTTAGTCAAAATATCATATTGTCATTAAGGCACTTCACCAGTTCAACATAATGATGTAAATACATAGCTAAATAACATAAGTAGAACAATCCTTTTATATTTGATCATTCATAAATTTTGAATCAAAATGCATAAGTACTTCGATTACATATTCCTTAATCCATTAACAATAATACCGTTTTCAATTCACATTTCATCAATAGTCTCTTCATCATCCCCAATATGACCATTACTCACACCACCTTGTTGATTTTATTCAGTAACATTACACATAGGAACTTGGGTTGCATAATGCCCATTTTCCATAAACTTATAACACTTAAGGTTCAATAATGACTTAGGGATGCCAAAATGACCATCTATTTTGTTATCTGAACTCTTTATTTTTCCCGTTATAGTCACTTGATTTTTTTCCTTTTTCGCACAATCAAAACACCTTCTAGTTCTTGTAAGACATTCACTTGGGTGATTATTTCAAAATTTTGGAAACTATTGAAATATAATCTTCTTTCTTTAATTGAATCCATTACCTGAAATATCATAAAAATCCTTCTTTCAATTCCTTGGTGAGTGTGAGAGTTTGTTAATGTAAACATTATTATTTACGTTCTGTGCTAACTGATTAGGAATGCTCAAGAAATCCTTCACTCCTGTCATAATCCCACTTACATTCTCATCAGAAAATTATTCATCATGTTCAATATTAGTTCAATTCTTGTTGGCCTTTGCTATTAATTAAACTAGAAGCATAGTGAGAGCATTACTTATCATTGGAGAAAACCACTCAGTCATGAATGTAATTACTTATAGGATGTTTAAATAATGACACCTTCCTTAATCTATGACAACCTAGTTTCATACAAGGTTATTCATGGAAATAATATATTTAAATCCTTTATAATGGTTCATGAAGAGTTTGTGAATTACTAAATAATACCCTCCAGGAGTGTCAAACTAGGAGTATAATAAGGCATGTTTTCGTGTACCAGATTACCCTGAGTCAAGCCCAGAACATCTTTTTGGAGTTTTTACCCCTAGGTATAACTAGACCAAAGCCACATCCACTTATATCATCCAAAAATAGATTTATTGATAAGAAACCACTCACTCTATCCTTTACCAAAATTCCAGGATATTTTCCCTAAATGTTAACACATCCTTATAATTATCCTTTGAGAAACCGCTAGATATATAATTAGAAATATACCTAGGCATCTCATAATTGTTTTCTCATCCAAATTACCAAATGTTAACAATTCCTTTTCAGTGATACCAACTATAAAGACCCTCAAATTTCAACCATTGACATTAAATTACATTTATAAAATACTTAAACATTATACAAATAGGTTCCAAAAGACTGTGATTGGTATAGTTCCTCTAGAAACATGGAAACATAAAAAATGGTATATATGAGAGATAAATAATCTCCCGCTACATTATTTTTGACTAGTACCCTTCATAGAAATATCATGAATAGTACATATCATCCTAACATGGGGGAAAAGAAACATAAAAGGGGTGAGATGAAATTCCCAGTATGTGTAAACATGGAAGACATGTGAGCATAAACATGAGTATAAGTGTATGAGAATGTGATCCTGAAAATAGAAGATCAAACCCTACATATCAAAGATCATAACCGAAATAATGGGATAATGATTGGAAATTCAAAATACATGAATCATATGAAATATAGTGTATAATCCATTAAAATCCTGACATAGGAATATGACATGGAATTATGGAAAACACATAAGTATATAATTATTTCAATAGTAGCCTAGGAATCACTACAATGGCCATCTTATTAGTATGGGTTCACTTCCCATACAATCATGGAAGTCATGTTTCACTCCCATGGCATCATAATATCTTGAGTTCACTCCTTATACCATCATAGTAGTCATGGTATGCTCCCACACCCATAATAGTATTCAAGGTTTACTCCCAATACCAACTTAGAATATCTCGTGAGATATAAATCATTTCCCAATGCATTGGAGGGAGGTATAGGTCCCAACCACCACATAATGAAATCATTCATACATGTTCAAAAAGATCACAAATAAACATATCATAACCCATGAATTTAAATGGGTATCTGTAACACCTCGATCTTCCATGATACGCTTCTCTTTCAATAATGCAATAGCTTGCATTGTACGCAAGTTCGAGATTCTAACACACCGAGACCAATAAAAATAGCTATAATGAATAGTAATACCCACTTTTTGAAATTATATATATTTTATATTTCATAATGGACTTCATTTTTGGATTCATAATATCAATATTAGCCTATGTTGAATTTTTGGTATTTTTCTGAGAACATCCAACTTTTTGTGAATAGTGAAAAATACTTAAAAAAACTTTTTTAATAAAAATAATTTATAGTGATAAATTATACGATTTAGTGGTTTAAAAGTATAATTAGAATATATTTTTACCATTTTATCCAATGGTGTTCATTAGAATTAATTTCACTTTGAAATTGGACATAAACAATTATCAATCTTTTGATATATATTCTTTCATAAAAACACGCTATTTGTTGTGACAACGAGAATTAGATATAAAATTAATTAATGAAAATTATATGTTTGGAATTTTGTAAAAAAATACATCATTTTTTAATTCCGAATATCAATAATATCTTAAGGTGAAATTTTGGCATTGTTCTGAAAAACTTCAATTTTTTATGAATAGTGAAACCACTAAGTGATAGTTAAAAGGCTGATTTTTCATTTAAATGATAAAATTACCAATTATGTGTTTTCATTTTCAAAAATACGACATACATGGTTGTCATTAGGAAGTAAAATGTTGTTCAATGGGTTAAAAATAATTTTTTGTGAATAGTAACTTTTAAGTTTAATTAATCGCGATTGAAGGTAATTAGTGAAATTTAAGGTAAAAATGGTATTATAAAATTATGAAAATACCCTTACACATGTCCTACCATTATTGGATGAGTCATGTCCGACCAAGACAATCCATGGGTCAACTTGGGGACCCCATGGAGCCACTTGGGTAAGAAAATGACATTAATAACTTTTTATTTAAAGTAAAAATAAAATTGTCACAAACATGTGTTGTTTTACTAAAACAAGTATTACATGGGGGTATATAAGTTAACTATTAGACTATAAATTTTAATTGTAAAGATAAAAATATTTCCTACATCATGATATTTTTTTTATAATTTTTATACATTAAATAAATAAAATGTTTTATGACACCATGATGATGCAACGATTAACTCATTAATTAACGAATTAAATAAAATGGAAAGATAATGTAAAATATAAGGCTTAAACTTGTCTAAAAACTATTGGATGAGCATATTTCGAACCCTTATCACCTTATCCTTGAAATATATCATTTTTGGACCTTTAGAATCTGAAAAGCATTTCATAATAATGTAACATTTCAGTCATTCCAAGAGTGCTCCTCCTCTCCTCTTATAAAAGGCCGCCACCACTACCACCTTATTCACACATTCAACGCAATTTGGCTCGGCCAAACTCTGAAATAATACTCTATAAACTTCCTTATCTTACTCCTAGAAGCCTCACATTGGGCATAAGTCTTCCCAATGATGCCTTTGGCTCAAATAAAAAAGAGTTACCCGATTTTAAGGTAATGTCTTCTCTTATGTTGTTTTGTTTTATTTTGCTTCTCCAACCCACTAAAATCATTTTATTCCTTTATTTTGTAACAAAACCAGTATCTTAAATATACTAGGATTTTGTTATGAGAAGTATTTTATTTACACTTACTCACACACCTTCGTCAAATGGTTAATGAACATACTGTTTCTGTGGGTGGCGAATTACTGCCGCACGAAACGATGATTGTTCAATCATATTTTAACACCTCTCATGGTTGCCATTATGATGAAACTATATTTATATATGATATATATTATGTTTTTCCCTTATTATTCTGTATTTTTTATTTATGGCATACCTTTATGATTTCAATTATGGGTAAACACGATAATTTAATTTTAGGAAGTGCGGAGTACCGCCCCCTCAAAGTGATTTGAATCGTTAATGCCATATGTGGGATGTATAAAGGATGGAGTAAATGGTATAATAAAATATATTATACTGTAATTATAGTATAACTTTATATAATTATAATTTCATTCCATTAAATATGAAATAGAAATGAAAGTAGCGTTCATGCGTACGTACAGCTTACCGTCTCCATGAATGATGCATTTCATTTATTACCTCTAAACGTAATGTAATATTATAAATGCATGTATATAATGGATATATATGATATATATGATATATGAATCATGAATATATTTCTGGATATAATGGATATTTCACCACATGGACAAATTGTAATTATAAGAAGTTTATTTTTGACTCAAGTACCAAAGATCGACAAAACGACCATTATTAACTTAAATAATTACATGATGTTCATAACATGGTAATAAGTGATATAAAAGTAAAAATGAACTTGAAAATGGTTCTTAAGAAATTATAAATTAACTCTAGTTTATTATTCATGAGGTTAAAGAACGGTCGAGTCAAGTCGGACACGAGGTAAGGGAACTTCTTAACCAAATTTCCATTCTTTGGGTTAATATCCTACTTTCAAATTATGTCATGATATTATCATGTCCTATCTTGTATTTATAATTTTTTATGTGTACATATAGTGAATACACATAATAGATATATTTTATTTAAAAATTATCTTTTTAACGGACTTAGTCTCAATCTCCATTCATTGAGGCATATTTTTTTCTACACATATTTCTTTTATACGGTGTATAAACAACTTTGAAATTTACGTTAATTCAAAATGAATCTTTTTATACGAAGCGTTTTACTAAATGAATAAATGGAATGTTTTTTTGTCGTACGTATTCGGCGACAACGACTTCTCCGCTGCCGTGACCATTATTTTAGTTTCGGCTTCCTCTACAGGCCATAACTTTTTTTAAATGAAAAATAAATACAATGTTTTAATTTTCCTTTATTTTGGTATTGAAAATGGTTTTGAAAGTGTTTTTATTATATCAATGTGTTGTACTGATATCTTGTTATAGAAATGTGGAAATTTTATGTTTCATTTATGCATTTTTTATGTGATACGATTATGTTATGGTTTATGATAAGTTTAAACCTATTCATATGAGGAATGAATTGGACTTAATAAGTGACGGGTGGAGCTCGCTATAGCTCCTCGATGCATCAGCAGGTCTCATGAGACAAACTAGTGTCTTGGAAAGAGGCCTTGACAAAATCTTATTTGTGGTCTTGGCACGAGGCCTTGGCTATGTGGTTATGATAGTCTGTCATTATGCATTCCATCATTATGAAATTGGTTATTGATATTGCTTGTGATTATTCGAACAGTAGAATATCCATGTGAATAAGTAAATGGAATTATCTCATTTTTCTTTTGCCATATTATGTTGAATTTCATGTTTAAAAGGCTTTTTTAGTTATACATTTCCTTAAATGTTTATGTTTATTTATGAAAGCTTCCGCTATATTTTTATCCTTACTGAGCATCTGAGATCACCTCTTCCAATGTTTTAAATTTTTCAGGATGTGATGAAGTATATTATGAATGACTTTCATGGATAATATGAGGGGATATGAAGAAAGGATGTTTTTTTAGTTTTGTTTTACTTTATGATGTAATGTAAGACTTATGAATGTATCCAGTGTTTCCAAGACTACTAAACTAATCAGTCTTTTGAGACTTGATCTTTTGTGATCATGCCATTGTTACGAAGTAATGCACCGACTCTGGGTAATTGGGGCTAGGGCGTTACAATTGGTATCAGAGGTAGTTTATTACTAACCTTGGATGATAGATTTTGATAAACTCTAATTCGATCACATATCCCTAAGATAGACTTTGAGGATTAGTATAGAAGAACATCCTAGAATTTTGGTACATTAGATATTTTATGAGTTTTCTAAGCAATACATCCCTATCTGGATATGAGCAGGTAGAGGCGGATCTGGCACAGATATACCTAGGGGTAAAACCCAAAAACACCGCTTTGAGCTAGACTCAAATGGGAACTAGTGCACGACAACAGGCCTTGCTGCACTCTTGGTTACGACACCCCTAGGGGATATACTTAGGATAATTCTCATTTTCATTACAAACCATTATGAAGGGTTTATGAGTATATACTTCCTCAAAGGGAACTTTTTTATGATTATGGATTATATCCATAAATTGTTCAATTTATGTTAAGTGTTTTACAAGTATGTAATTATGTATTTTGATTAAAAAACTAATCTAGTTTATGACATTGTTTAGAAATGGTGCCTAGTGGGAGGAATGGAAACCGTATCAATTCACGCACTCCGTGTAGGGATTGCCCTCCTGCTCAAGATAATTATTGTGGAGATGGAGATACAAATGGTGCTGATCAACTTATTACCATATTGTGACAACTCACTCAGGTTATGAATAATAACCTTACTCGTATGGAGCACCATGATCCTCAAAGTGGAGGAACAATGTTAGAGTGATTCATGAGGCAACAACCACCAACATTCAATGGAATTACAAATCCATTAGTAGCTGAGCAATGGATAAATTTCTTATAGAAAATATTCCATGCCTTGGGGAGTAGTAGAAGGGAAAAGGTAATCATGGCAGTTTACCGCCTCACTGGAGATGCTGATCAATGGTGGTCATTGATTCAAAATACAAAGGAAGATGAAGAAGTATCAATTATGTAAGGGAGAGAGTTCAAATATCTTATCTTAGAAAAATACTTTGCTCATGACCATCAAGCAGATATGGAAAGACAATTTCTGAGTTTGAGACAAAAGGAGGATGAGAATGTCCCATAGTATGAGGCCAACTTTACAAGGTTAGTGAGGTATTCTCCAGATTATATACGTAACCCAAGAAGTAAGATCGATCGTTTCTTTGATGGGTTAAACCATTTCCACATCGAGCATTAGTCTCACAAACCTTCTCTTCATACAAAGAAATTGTCTCATGTGCTATCAAGACAGAAAAGGAAATCTCTAAGTCTTATGACAATAAAGTAATGTAAGAGAAGAAGAGAATTGTGGAACAAGAGACAGATAAAGAGAAAAAGGGAAAGAAGGATTTTCCATTATGTGATAATTGTGGGAAGAATCACCCCGGTGCTTGCCTAAAAGGAATGGGAGTTTGTTATAAATGTGGAGAAAAAGGTCACCAGGCTCGTGATTGCAGGGGAAAGAAAGAGACTATCAATATTGAATTGCTATAATTGTAGGGAAATGGGGAATTATGAAAATGAATATCCTATGAATCAGGGAAACTTACCTCAGAAAAGGCCAAGGGATCAAGGACAATCTTATGCTGTTACTACAGTTGAAGTGGAATAATTAATGTATTGGAGATTTTGGACTCAAGGATTATATTCTGGTTATAAGAATAATGTGGTATATTTTAGGATTGTACTACAGTAATTGTTTTTTTCATTATGGTTTTAATATGATGAAGGTAATCATATTTTTAGTATGCGACAATAAGAGAAACTTTACTTTGTTTGGGGAAGCTAATGTTAAAATTGATTTTGGAATTTAGAGACCTTTTAGAGAAATTCTGGACAGAGGTATTTTGAATAAATATAAAGGTTGGAATTTATTAAGTTGAACCTTGGATAGTATTGTTCAAGGTTAAAACATTTCTGAAGATTATTCTTGGAATATTATAATACTATAGGTTTAGGAAAAGGACAACCTGCAGGTTGGGGGACAACCCGTCTCGTCAGACAAAGCTGCAGAAATCGAACCCACAACCATAGTGCGATAGGCCTTTATTACCTACCACTGGCCTATAGGAAGTCCCTGGTTATTAAAAAATAGTTTTCCTAATATAAATGGTATGTGGTAATATTTGGAACCTTATACAATTAGGAAAAATAGAATATTTTTGAGTTTTGTTACCATTTGGAGTGAAAGATGGGTTCATGGAAAAAAATTATTAAAGAATGAAAGCCTACATGACAAGTAAGTATATTTGCTTACATTCTTAGTAAATCTCTTAAATAAATTCCTCAACTTTATAAAAGTTAACTTAAAACAAAAACATTGTCGGTTAACTTTTCCTACTGGGGATTCAATGACCGTTTATCCAATCACAAGTTTGTGATTTTCTTGTGGTTAACTTTCTCCTAATACAGTTTTCTACAACTCTCCATCAGACCATGATGGTTTTTTTCTCCTCCATATCCATATTTTCATAGAATCCTAGTATGGGCTATCTCGGGTGACCTTTGTACTTCTATTTCTTTCTTCTAATGTTATATTTTTATTAACCTTATTTCTGATGTGGTTTTTCCACAAAGGTACTTTCTATTTTCAAACATTTATTTTCAAAGAAAAATTTCAAATTGCGAGGATGCAATTTATTGAATATGGGGAGAATGTAACACCCCGAGCTTCCACGATACGCTTCTCTTTCAATAATGAAATAGCTTGCATTGTACGCAAGTTTGATATTCTAACACACCGAGACCAATCAAAATAGCTATTATGAATAGTAATACCCACTTTTTGAAATTATATATATATTATATTTCAAAATGGACTCCATTTCTTGATTCAGAATATCAAAATTAGCCTATGTTGACTTTTTGGTATTTTTCTGAGAACTTCAAATTTTTCTGAATAGTGAAAAATACTTAAAAACAAATTTTTTAATAAAAATAATTTGTTGTGATAAATTATACTATTGAGTGGTATTAAAGTATAATTAGAATATATTTTTACCATTTTATCCAATGGTGTTCATTAGATTTAATTTCACTTTGAAATTAGATATAAACTATTGTCAATCTTTTGATATATATTGTTTCTTAAAAACACTCTATTTGTTGTGACAGTGGGAATTAGTTATAAAATTAATTAATGAAAATTATATGTCTGTAATTTTTTAAAAAAGACATCATTTTTGAATTCGGAATATCAATTATAGCTTAGGGTGAAATTTTGGCATTGTTCTGAAAAACTTCAATTTTTGATGAATAGTGAAACCACTAAGTGATAGTTAAAAAACCGATTTTTCGTTTAAATGAAACATTACCACTTCTGGGTTATTATTTTATAAAAATTCGACATACATGGTTGTCATTAGGAAGTAAAATGTGGTTCAATGAGACAAAAATAATTTTTGGTGAATAGAAACTTTTAAGTTTAATTAATCGCGATTAAAGGTAATTAGTGAAATTTAAGGTAAAAATGGTATTATAAAAATATTATAATACGCTTACACTTGTCCTACCCTTATTGGATGAGTCATGGCCGACCAAGAAAATCCATGGGTCAACTTGGGGACCCCATGGATCCACTTGGTTAAGAAAATGACATTAATAACTTTTTTTTAAAGTAAAAATAAAATTGTCACAAACATGTGTTGTTTTACTAAAACAATTATTACATTGGGTTATATAAGTTAAATATTAGACTATAAATATTCATTGTAAATATTAAAATATTTACTAAATCATGATATTTTTCTTATAATTTTTAGACATTAAATAAATTAAATTTTTTATGACACCATGATGATGCAGTGATTACCTCATTAATTAACGATTTAAATAAAATGGAATGATAATGTAAAATATAAGGCTTACACTTGTCTAAAACCTATTGGATGAGAATACTTATAACCCTTATCACCTTATCCTCGAAAAATATCATTTTGGGACCTTTATAATCCTAAAAGAATTTCATAATAATGTAACATTTTCAATCTTTCCAAGAGTGCCCCTCCTCTCCTCTTATAAAAGGCCCCCACCACTACCACCTTATTCACACATTCAATCCATTTTTCTCGGCCAACCACTGACAAAATACTCTCTCAACATACCTATCTTACTCCTATAAGCCTCACTTTGGGCATAATACTTCTCAAGGAAGCCTTTGGCTCAAATCCAAAAGAGTTACCCGATTTTAAGGAAATGTTCTCTCATTTGTTGTTTTGTTTTATTTTGCTTCTCCAACCCCATAAACTCTTTTTATTCATTTATTTTGTAACAACACCAGTATCTATAATATACTTGGATGTTTTTATGAGAAGTATTTTATTTAAACATACAAACACACCTTCGTCAAATGGTTAATGAACATACTATTTCTATGGGTGACGAATTACTCCCTCACGAAACGACGAGTGTTCAATCTTCTTTTAACACCTCTCATGGTGGCCATTATGATGAAAATATTTTTATATATGATATATATTATGTATTTTTTTCATTATGATTCTGTATTTTTCATTTATGGCATACCTTTATGATTTCCATTATGAGTAAACGTGATAATTTCATTTTAGGAAGTGCGGACTACCGCCCCCTCAAAGTGATTTGAATCGTTAATTCCATATGTGGGATGCATAAAGGATAGAGTAAATGGTATTATACATTATATTATACTGTAATTATAGTATACCTTTATATAATTATAATTTCATTCAATTAAATATGAAATAGAAATGAAAGTAGCATTCATGCGTACGTACAGCTTACCGTCTCCATGAACGATGCATTTCATTTCTTCCTCCAAATGGTATGTAATATTATAAATGCATGAATATACTAGATATATATGATATATATGATATCTAAATCATGAATATAATTCTTTATATAATGGATATTTCACCACATGAACAAATTTTAATTATATGAAGTTTATTTTTGACTCAAGTACCAAAGATCGACAAAACGACCGTTATTAACTTAAATAATTACATAATGTTTATAACATAGTAATAAGTGATATAAAAGGAATAATGAACTTGAAAATGGTTCTTAAGAAATTATAAATTAACTCTAGTTTATTATTCAAGAGGTTAAAGAACGGTCGTGTCAAGTCGGACACGAGGTAAGGGAACTTCTTAACCCAATTTCTATTCGTTGGGTTAATATCCTACTTTCAAATTATGTCATGATATTATCGTGTCCTATCTTGTATTTATACGTTCTCTATGTGTACATATAGTGAATACACATAATAAATATATTTTATTTAAAAATGTTCTTTTTAAGGGACTTAGTCTCAATCTCTATTCAGTGAGGCATATTTTGTTTTCTACACAAATTTATTTTATACGGTGTATAAACCCCTTTGACATTTATGTTAATTCAAAAGGAATATTTTTATACGAAGCGTTTTACTAAAAGAAAAAATGGATTGTTTTTTTTGTCGTACGTATGCGGCGACAACGACTTATCCGCTGCCGTGACCCTTATTTTAGTTTCGACTTCCTCTACAAGCCATGACTTTTTTTTAAATGAAAAACAAATACAAAGATTTAATTTTCCATTATTTTGGTATTGAAAATGGGTTTGAAAGTGTTTTTATTATACCAATGTGTTGTATTGATATCTTGTGATTGAAATGTGGAAATGTTATGTTTCATTTATGCATGTTTTATGTGATACGATTATGTTATGGTTTATGATATGTTTAAACCTATTCATATGAAGAATGCATTGGACTTAATAAGTGACGGGTGGAACCCGCTATAGCTCCTCGATGCATCGGCAGGTCTCATGAGACAAACTAGTGTCTTGGAATGAGGGCTTGACAAAATCTTATTTGTGGTCTTTGAACGTGGCCTTGGCTACGTGGTTATGATAGTCTGGCATTATGTATTCCATCATTATGAAAGTGGTTATTGATATTGAATGTGATTATTCGACCAGTAGAATATCCATGTGAATAAGTAAATGGAATTATCTCATTTTACCTTTTCCATATTATATTGAAGATCATGTTTAAAAGGCTATTGTTTTAGTTATACATTTCCATAAATGTTTATGTTTATTTATGAAAGATTCGGCTATATTTTTATCCTTACTGAGCATCTGAGCTCACCCATTTCAATGTTTTAATTTTTCCAGGATGTGATGAAGTATATTATGAATGACCTGCAGGGATAGTATGGGGGGATATGAAGACATGATGTTTTTTTAGTTTTATTTTACTTTATGATGTAATGTAAGACTTATGAATGTATCTAGTGTTTCCAAGACTACTAAACTAATCGGTCTTTTGAGACTTGATCTTTTGTGATCGTGTCAATGTTACAAAGTAATGCACCGACTTTGGGTAGTTGGGGTCAGGGTGTTATAGTTGTTATAAGAGAAAGTTTAGTACTAACCTTGGAAGCTAGATTTTGATAAACTCTAATTAGAGCACATAGGCCTAAGATAAACTTTGAGGATTAGTATAGAAGAACTTCCTATAATTTTGGTACTATAGAGATTTTATGAGTTTTCTGAGCAATACATCCCTCTCTGGATACAAGCAGGTTTAGGTGGCTCTAGCACAAATTTACCTAGGGGTAAAACCCGAAAACAACACTTTGATCTAGACTCGAATGGGAACTGGTGCACGACAATGGGCCTTGCTGCACTCTTGGTTACGATACTCCCGGGGGATATGCATATGATAATTCTCATTTTCTTTACAAACCATTATGAAGGGTTTATGAGTATATACTTCCTCAATGGAAAATTTTTTATGATTATGGATAATATCCATAAATTTTTCAATTTATGTTAAGTGTTTTACAAGTATGTAATTATGTATTTTGATTCATAAATTAATCTTGTTTATTCCATTGTTTAGAAATGGAGCTTATTGGGAGGAATGGAAACCGTATCAATGCACACACTCTGTGTAGGTATTTCCCTCCTGCTCAAGATAATTATTGTGGAGCTGGAGATTAAAATGGTGTTGATCAACTTATTACCATATTGGGACAACTCACTCAGGTTATGAATAATAACCTTACTCGTATGGGGCACTGTGATCCACAACGTGGATGATCAATGTTAGACCGCTTCATGAGGCAACAACTACCAAAATTCAACAGAATTACAAATCCCTTAGTAGCTGAGCAATGGATAAATTCCATAGAGAAAATATTCCATGCCTTGGGGAGTAGTGAAAGGGAAAATATTATCATGGTAGTTTACCGCCTCACTGGAGATGCTGATCAATGGTGGTCATTGATTCAAAATACAAAGGAAGATGAAGAAGTATCAAGTATGAAATGGAGAGAGTTCAAAGTTCTTTTCTTAGAAAAATACTTTTCTCGTGACCATCATGCAGATATGGAAAGGAAATTTCCAAGTCTAAGACAAAAGGAGGATGAGAATGTCGCAATGTATGAGACCAAATTTACAAGGTTAACGAGGTATTCTCCCGATTGTATATCTAACCCAAGAAGTAAGATCGATCATTTCTTTGATGGGTTAAAACCGTTTCTCCATCGAGCATTAGTCTCACAAACCTTCTCTTCGTACGAAGATATTGTCTCGTGTGCTATCAAGACAAAAAAGGAATTCTCTAAGTCTTATGACAACCATGTAAAGCAAGAGAAGAAGATAATGGTGGAACAAGAGACAAATATAGGTAAAAAAAGGGAAATAGGGATTTAAAATTATGTGATAATTTTTGGAAGAATCACCCTGACGATTGCCTAAAAGGAATGGGAGTTTGTTATAAATGTGGAGAAAAAGGTCAC
Organism: Viscum album; assembly: GCA_963277665.1. NCBI lineage: Eukaryota > Viridiplantae > Streptophyta > Magnoliopsida > Santalales > Viscaceae > Viscum > Viscum album. Next base: position 847,141,662 of record OY728152.1, read on the forward strand.
CAGGCTCGTGATTGCAAGGGAAAGAAAGAGGCTACCAATATTGAATGCTACAATTGTAGGTAAATGAGGCATTATGAAAATGAATGTCCTAAGCGTCAGGGAAACTTAACTCAGAAAAGGCCAAGGGATCAAGGACAATCTTATGCTGTTACTACAGTTGAAGTGGAATAATTAATGTATTGGTGCTTTTGGACTCAAGGATTATATTCTGGTCATATGAATAATGTGATATATAAAAGGATTGTACTGTAGTACTTGTTTTTTTCATTAAGGTTTTAATATGACAAAGGTAATCATATTTTTAGTATGTGACAATGAGAGAAACATTACATTGTTTGGGGAATCTAATGTTACAGTTTATTTTGGAATTTAGAGACCTTTTAGAGAATGTCTGGACATAGGTATTTTTGATACCTTTAAAGGTTGGAATGGATTATGTTGAACCTTGGATAGTATTGTTTAAGGTTAAAACATTTCTGAAGGTTATTTTTGGAATATTATAATACTATAGTTTTAGGAAATGGACAACCTGCAGGTTAGGGGATAACCCGTCGCGTCGGACAAAGCTGCAGAATCGAACCCACAACCATAGTGTAACATGCCTTTATTACCTACCACTAGCCTACAGGAAGTCCCTGGTTATTACAAAATAGTTTTCCTAATCTAAATGGTATGTGGTAATATTTGTAACCTTATACAATTAGGATAAATAGAATATTTTTGAATTCTCTTACCATTTGGAGTGAAATATGGGTTCATGGTAAACATTTATTAAAGAATGAAAGCCTACATGACAAGTATGTATATTTCCTTACGTTCTTAGTAAATCACTTAAATAAATTCCTCAACTTTAAAAAAGTTAACTTAAAACAAAAACGTTGTCGATTAACTTTTCCAACTAGGGATTCAATGACCGTTTAACCAATCACAAGTTTGTGATTTTCTTGTGGTTAACTTTCACCTAATACTGTTTTCTATAACTCTCCATCAGACCTTGATGGTTTTTATCTCCTCCATATCCATATTTTCATAGAATCCTAGTATGGGCTATCTCAGGTGACCTTTGTACTTCTCTTTCATTCTTTTAATGTTATATTTTTATTAACCTTATTTCTAATGTGGGTTTTCCACAAAGGTATTTTCTATTTTCAACCTTTTATTTTCAAAGAAAAAATTCAAATTGCGAGGACACAATTTATTGAAGGAGGGGAGAATGTAACACCCCGAGCTTCCACGATACAGTTCTCTTTCAATAATGCAATAGCTTGCATTGTACGCAAGTTTGAGATTCTAACACGCCGAAACTAATAAAAATAGATATTATGAATAGTAATACCCACTTTTTGAAATTATATATAATTTATATTTCAAAAGGGACTTCATTTTTGGATTCATAATATCAAAATTAGCCTATTTTGAATTTTTGGTATTTTTCTGAGAACTTCCAATTTTTTTTTAATAATGAAAAATACTTAAAAACAACTTTTTTAATAAAAATAATTTATAGTGATAAAATATACTATTGAGTGGTTTTAAAGTAAAATTAGAATATATTTTTACAATTTTATCCAGTGGTGTTCATTAGATTTAATTTCACTTTGAAATTGGACATAAACAATTGTCAATCTTTTGATATATATTGTTTCTTAAAAACACGCTATTTGTTGTGACAACGAGAATTAGTTATAAAATTAATTAATGAAAATTATATGTTTGGAATTTTGTAAAAAAGTCATCATTTTATAATTAGGAATATCAATTATAGCTTAGTGTAAATTTTGGCATTGTTCTGAAAAGCTTCAATTTTTTATGAATAGTGAAATCACTAAGTGATTGTTAAAAAACTGATTTTTCGTTTAAATGAAACATTACCACTTCTGTGTTTTGATTTTCAAAAATCCTACATACATGGTTTACAATAGGAAGTTAAATGTGGTTCAATGGGATAAAAATAATTTTTGGTGAATAGTAACTTTTAAGTTTAATTAATCGCGATTAAAGGTAATTAATGAAATTTAAGGTAAAAATGGTATTATAAAAATATGAAAATACCCTTACACTTGTCCTACCATTATTGGATGAGTCATGGACGACCAATACAATCCATGGGTCAACTTGGGGACCCCATGGAGCCACATTGGTAAGAAAATGACATTAATAACTTTTTATTTAAAGTAAAAATAAAATTGTCACAAACTTGTGTTGTTTTACTAAAACAGTTATTACATAGGGTTATATAAGTTACAATTTAGACTATAAATATTCAATATAAATATATAAAGATTTCCTACACCATGATATTTTCTTATAATTTTTAGACATTATATAAATTAAATATTTTATGACACAATGATGATGCAGCGATTACCTCATTAATTAACTATTTAAATAAAATGGAATGTTAATATAAAATATAAGGCATACACTTGTCTAAAACCTATTGGATGAGAATATTTTGAACCCTTATCACCTTATCCTCTAAATATATCATTTTTTGACCTTTATAATCCGAAAATCATTTCCTAATAATGTAATATTTCAATCATTCCAAGAGTGCCCCTCCTCTCCCCTTATAAAAGGCGCCCACCACTACCACCTTATTCACACATTCAAAGCCATTTGGCTCGGCCAACCTCTGCCAAAATACTCTCTCAACTTTCCGCTCTTACTCCTAGAAGCCACACTTTGGGAAGAAGTATTCCCAAGTAATCCTTTTCCTTAAATAAAAAAGAGTTACCCGAATTTAAGCTAATGTCTTCTCTTATGTTGTTTTGTTTTATTTTGCTTTTCCAGCCCCCTAAACTCTTTTTATTCCTTTCCATTGTAACAACACCAGTATCTTGAATATACTAGGATGTTGTTATGAGAATTATTTTATTTACCCTTACACACACACCTTCGTCAAATGGTTAATGAACATACTGTTTCTGTGGGTGGTGAATTACTGTCTCACAAAACGATGATTGTTCAATCTTCCATTAACACCTATCATGGTGGCCATTATGATGACACTATTTTTATATATGATATATATTATTTTTTTGTTTTCCTTCTGATTCTGTATTTTTCATTTATGGAATACCTTTATGATTTCCATTATGGGTAAACGCGATAATTTAATTTTAGGAAGTGCGGACTACCGCCCGCTCAGAGTGATTTGAGTCGTTAGTGCCATATGTGCGATGTATAAAGGATGAAGTAAATGGTATTATATATTATATTATACTGTAATTATAATATACCTTTATATAATTATAATTTCATTCCATTAAATATGAAATAGAAATGAAAGTAGCGTTCATGCGTATGTACGGCTTACCGTCTCCATGAACGATGCATTTCATTTATTACCTCTAAATGTTATGTAATATTATAAATGCATGTATATATTGGATATATATTATATATAATATATCTAAATCATGAACATAATTCTTGATATAATGGATATTTCACCACATGAACAAATTGTAATTATAAGAAGTTTATTTTTGACTCAAGTACCAAAGATCGACAAAATTACTGTTATTAACATAAATAATTACATAATGTTCATAACATGGTAATAAGTGATATAAAAGGAATAATGAACTTGAAAATGGTTCATAAGAAATTATAAATTAACTCAAGTTTATTATTCAGGAGGTTAAAGAACGGTCTAGTCAAGTCGGACACGAGGTAAGGGAACTTCTTAACCCAATTTCCATTCTTTGGGTTAATATCCTACTTTCAAATTATGCCATGATATTTTCATGAGTAACATCAATAGTCGTCATCATAGATGGAATATAATTTTGAAATATCTATTAAAAACATTCCTTGTGGAAAATATCCTTTCTTGTTTGAAAAAAATTATACATAAAACCATTTAAAAAATCATAGAAAATACCCGAAAAACTTATAAAGATGGTATGAAATAACATCGAAAATATTTTTCATTTAAAAATTATAATATATTCTTAAAAATATTTTAAAAATCATTTTATTTGAAATCACTATGAAAAATTATAAAAACATCTTGAAAATGTTTCGAAAAACATTGTACTTGAAAAATTATAAAAGATGGATGAAAAAACTTTTAAAACCATTTTTCCGGAAAACTTATAAAATATTCTTGAAATAATATTGAAAACCATTATATATTAAAATCTCATTTCAAAACATTTTAGTAAATATTAAACTTTTAAAAATTAAAATGGGGATTCCATGAAATGATGGTGGGTAAATCCGTACATGTCGTACGAGGTGAAAAGAACATTCCTTTTTCACAGTATTTTTTTAGAAAAGTTCCTTGTTCAGATAGATAAAATAAAATTCCCTTGAATAGATTGGTAAAAGAAAAAAGGGTATAAATTTATTTTATAACATATAGGGTAATGTTATACTATTCTTGGAAACACTTTTAAGAAAATATAGATTTCTGACCGAAAAAAGGGTAATGTTGGGATTACCTAAAAACACTTTTTTAACTATATTGTGTACCAAAGAGTAAAATATGGTACCAATACTTGAGTATATCATGAAATAACATAGTACATGGAAATCATTAATATTATCGAGGGATGGATCATAATATTTCATCAATGGAAGCATAAATATAAATAATATTGAAATGAAATTATATTGTCTCAATAAAATCTAAAAACATGGATATTGGGATCATATTATCCATGTAATGAAATTAAATTATATGAATAATATAATATCATGAAAACATTTAGATTCATTATCTCTTATTAAAAATGTAAATATGTACACCGTGAAAAAGAGTTTTGTTGTACAATAAAACATGAGTCTCAAAGAAGTCACCTTGAGACAAAACATTTTACTGATTTGGTAACTTTTGAAGGTTAAACCCCATTAAAGAACGATCATAATGTGGAAATTTGAATACCCATAAATTTATGTATAAGATAAATATAATAAAAACATGGGAATTACATACTCAACACAAAAGGAAAGAGTGAAGAACATAACATGTATCTCATAGAAATTTAAAGTGAGATGAAATCCTCTTGTGTCTTGACTCTCTCCGTACTCCTAAAATCCTCATGTATAATAAATATAATTTTATTATAAATATTTTAAAGAACCATATAATTTTATCTATTAGTCTACATGGTTTTATTATGACCTTATAGTACCTACATGTTAACAATCCTATGTTAAGGTTTCACTTCTGGTAATATTCACTTTGATCTTCACACGTGTCTTAATTTGTTATATCATTGGTCCTTATAACTATGTCATGATTTGATAATTTTTATAATGATATAAATATCATTTATATCCATTATATTCATTTTATAATAATCTATAGAATATTTACATATTAAATGTAATACACCATTCAAGGAGATAATATGTCGTATGTAAGAATGAACGTTGTTTCCTCTTTTTATTATCGTATTGAAAGAATGAAAGATAATGAAATATATATTTTAATATGTATTTATATAATTTTTCCAGAAGCATGAATATATCATATATATCATATAATTTCACTAAACCAATCCATAATACATTCAATGTGGTTTGTGAACAAATCCCATTGTTTAGATGGGGCGGTAGTCCACACTTCCTCAAACGAAATTATCATATTAACACCAAATGGAATGTAATGAATTTTTTGTTTTAAAAGGAATAAATAAGTTTAAATATATAATAAATATAATTTATGAAATATATAAATATATTATCCATCATAATGGCTACTATTATTGGTGTTAAATGAAAACTGAACAAACATAATTTCATGAGGAAGTGGTTCCCCACACATAGAAATATTATATTAAATATCCATTATTTGGAGGTGTTTGTTACTTTATGTTTAAATATACATATAAAATATCCCATTATATTTTGGATACCGTTTTGTTTACATAATAATTTAATAAAGAGAGTGGATGGGGAGAAGAGGGAAAATAATGGAAAGGAGTTTGAGAGGAGATGTTACCTGTTAATCAGGTAACTCCTTCTGGTTTATGCCAAAAGGATTCATTGAGAGGCTTTCTGAAAAAAATATGGATTCAAGGAATAAGTTAGGATTTTGTTAGGATACATGGGAAGATAATTTAGGAACTTATATGTTCTGAGAGGTGTGAGTAATGGGTATAGGTGGAAGCCTTTTATATTGGAGGAGGAGTGGCACTCTTATAAATACTTGAAGAGATAATTGCATCCATAATATTCATGTTTCGAGTTAATCCAATAATGTAAAAATTTATATAAAATCGATTATGGGATATAAATATGGACAAAAAATGAATGTTATACATGATTCAAGCTAATTTTGGGTCTTAAATTTAATATATAGTATTTTATTAACCAATTTTTTTCTTAACCATTTAAATTATTTTTAATTAAATTTACTAATATATTTAGTCAGAAAAATTTAACCTCATTAAAAATTATAAAATATTAGGATTCCAAATATTTAATCCATTTTCCCAAATTCTAATCACATAAGTGTCCTAAATTATTTTAAAATTAATTTCTTCCTTGGGATGACACTACAGGTTTTTAATGTAAAAATGATCAAATGATTGCTATGATTTTATATCCAATTTGAATTAGAAATTGGTTAAATTGGAAAAAATTGGATTAAATGGTAAAAATATTATCTAAATAAACTATTAAACCTTTTTAAAATATAATTTATCCCTATAAATAAATTAGTTGAAAAAGTAGTTTTGAAATAAAATCCATTATTTTTAACTATTCATAAAATGAAAAAAATATTTTATAATAATACCAAAAAATTATCCTAAACTAATTTTTATGATAACATTCAAAATATAATTTTTATTTTTATATATTAAATCAATAAAACTTCCAAAAATTAGATTTAAAATATATTCTCTATTAAAAGTTAATAAAAACACCTTAATAAAGAAAATGTTTTTATGCATAAAATTGGGTTTGTTATTATCTTAAGTCTATATAATCTATTGTATTAATATAAAAAATATATTATATATTATATATAATATGTATTAAATTAATATAACTTTCCAATTGAAATTAATTTAATTTACGAGGTTAAAATATCATTTTTACTATAATAATATTTTCTTTTATATTCAAACGGTTTTCATAATCATTAATTAGTAACAACATATTTTCATAATTATGTTAAAAATACTTCATATATATCAAATTAAAATCTAGGTTATATTCCATTTTAATATTATTTTTAATAATATATAACAGTTAGGTATCACTTGGTCTTGTTTGTTACGCAAGCCACTAAGGACAGTCAATCTTGCATGTAATATACAATATCGTTATTATTCCATATAATGTATGCCATGTTGGGATTTTGTGTAACATACATGACGTTGTATCCTTGTGAAATGCATTTTTGGCTTATTTAAAATCTATTTCAGTTTTGCATGAAATGAATAATATCAAAAAATTAAATTAATTCGAAAAAGAACTTCACCAAAATCTCAGGGTGTTACAATTATTAACAAGTTATGTTATAACTATTATAACTCCATAAAAATAAAAAAATATTTGATAACTTATTATTTCATATAATTAACTGTATATAACATTCTTTAATCTTTCACTTTGTAAATATTTCAAGATTGCTTAAGTTGGCGGTAAACTGACCAAAATAAAAGTGTGTCGAAATGATCGAATGAATAAGAATGTTATATGAAATAATTTTACTATAATATTTAATGAATATTGGAAATTTTTAATATATTTTATGTATCCATAAAATCCATTCACAGAACCATTAATGATGAGTGGTGCTAAAAAATTTAATCAATCATTCAGAGAGGCAGTAATCCACATGTACACAAGATGAGTGAACAAATTTCTAAATGAATTAATAGAGTGATTATATATGAAAAATAATAATTTCATAATTATAATAATGTTATGAAAATAATATTAGTTCATTAATTACACTTTTAGTTCTATCCAATTTAGGTGCTTAATATAAATAATACATGTCTTTCATGGAGGGGGTAGTCTGTATATACACATGATTATTGATGTCATTCCATAATGAATATATGGAATGAAGGTAAATAAATAAAGTGAAAATTTAATAAATTTATATGTAAAATAAAATACATAATTATTCATATATCCCATTTTTAATACCCACTCTAATAGGCCTTGATGAAAAATTAACTGCATTGTATCATAAAGGTTGTAGTTTATACATACACACGTTTGATGCATTTTATTCTTAGTGGATGCTAAAAAATGAATGAATAATTGAGGTCAAAATAATATAATTATATTTAATTATATATATTATACTCAATTCATTATATTTTAAAATTATGGTATAGGTAAATCAAAATGAAATATTAATTGGAGAGTAATAATAAGGTAAGGAATATTGATTTTCCATGAAATTATCCATGAAAATGTGGGGATTAGGATAGTTAAATGTTGAAAATTGATATGGATCATGGGATAGGATTATAGGATGATAAAACAAGATTATATTTACCATGTAATTTTAATTTATGGGTGTGATAATAAGGAGTCTATGTGTGTCCTATAATTGATGTAAAGAGTAGTTTTTGAATTACATTAAATTATTAAATTATTTATTTACACTATTCATGGTCAAATACCCCCACATAATAATAAATATTGAATTATTGGACATTATATGAACGAAAATACTCCTATATAATAAATTTTGATTCACATTTGATTTACTTAAGAGTTTTTACTTTCACTTTTCACTTTACCCATGTGTATTTTTCCATGGTGACTTTTACTCTCACCAATGTTAATTAACTAAAACATTATCAATTAAAATTGATTATATAAAAAATTTTTAGTATTAAAATACTATATATGATATTAATTTTACCAATTAAATGTAATATAAATAATAAAAGTGAATTTTAATGTAAAAATTCGTAATACTCAAAAATAGTTTTTGAGATAATTAAATTTTTAATATTAAAAGTTATATTTGAGTTAAATTTATTAATGTTAATAATTGTTTCGACATAAGTTGATTTATTATAAATCTAACGAAGTTTATGTGACACTAAAATAATGTTATAACCTAATTTTATAAAAATAATAAATAATCTATTGAAAAGAAATAAAAACTTTTTATTTATTAAAGTAACCTTTTACTTTAGATCTAAAAGAGTTGGCCATGTGTTTTATAAGATAAAATAATATTTCAAAATGAGTAATTTTATTCCGTAATTTCATATTTTATCACTTTAATTTTTTCCCTTCTGGGTCATTCTTATATATTGATAATGTAATAGAAATTATATTATTTAAAGTATGTTTTGGGAAAAAAAGAATTATATTCATAAAATGATTAAAAATTCATATTAATTCACATTTCATATTATAAAATCAATAATAAAGTGAATTATATCTAATTAAACCTTAAGTGTTTATAGTATTATTTCATACCAATTTTATAATTTAATTTCTTTTAATATTTTATGTCATATATAGATATATATATATTATATAGTGTAATAATGATATTTTAAATTGGATTATTTTATAATAATGTCTCACAAACATCATTTTAGTGTGTGTGCATAACAATTTCAAGATCAGTATCATTTAAGGGAAAATATAAATATTCTAAACTTTTGTGATGATAAAAAGTGTTTCATGAGGAAATATTCCTTTTACTTTCATATATTATGATGATAATTACTCATGTGACCCTAGATTGAATCATTATCAAATCATTTATCACACAATCTAATGATGAATGTTTCAGCTGGTGTAGTGGTTATTGAATTCGAATATTTTGGTTAAAAGTGTGATAAATGGTTTCTAATTAACCCAAATAGAGATATTGTTATAAAAAAATCCTTTGAATCGGTTTTTGGTTATGTTTTTTTTCAAAGAATTGTGGTTTCCATTTGAAATATTCATAATATATATGGTGAATCATCACATGAATTATTGGATGAAATGGAGGAAACCAGGAAGTGTGTTCATTGGTGTTTTGGTCTAATGGATCTATATATACTGAGGTACATCGTCTAAAATGGACTAGTTGTGACCAGGAATCTTGAAAATTTCTAGGTTTGTGGACAGGTCCTCAAGGTCAATAAATATAGTCTAAAATTAGGTAAATCAGGTAGGTTATGCTGTGGTAAATGGTGTTTTAGCTGTTAGAAATTTCAATACAGGATAGGGAAGTAAAAAATTACCATAGTATTTTTCATTGTGAGAAGGTGTATCAAAGAGATTAGTTGTTTTTATGATCAGATTAAATATCATAGATAATGTTTTTTTGGACCTGGAATAGCCATCAAAATCAAAATAGTAGACTTTAGGTTTCCCTATAAGAAATTGGAAAACTTTGAATGAGCATACTATTGACCATTGTTTTCACAAACCTACCCAATGGGGATCAAGCCGCAACAACCCCAAGCCAACCCTCATAGAATAGGGGATGGAGAAAAGAACCAAAAGGAATATCTAAAATGGGGATGCATTTACCAAATGTTCCTTTATCCAGACACTCCACCATCTCAATACTGATGTTCCAAGTAATAATAATAAAAATATGAAATAACAGGAATGAAAACCAAGAAATAAAAACTTATAGGGTGTTTAAGAGTTTGACAGTGTAAACATGAAAATTAAAAGTGAAAAAATATATTCCCAACAAGGAATATGTACCCACTTGAAAAATTAGGATATAAAAGTTCTAAGAGATCCCAAATCCTCATCTCTATGCTCCGACCACTGTGCACGGTCAAATCCAGAAAGTGTCCCTAAGGTTTTCTAAATCTACTACTGACCTATCAATCATCTTCATAAGACATGGAACATGTTTCAAAAATCTTTTTCATGGGTGAGTATGTACATACCTAGTAGGACACCCCAAAAGTTGAAGGGGGGATGTAAGATACACGATAAGAATAGATAATAAACAAAAATAGCATCTCAATAAAAGAGATTAAATAGGATCCAATGACTTGGATATAGATATATAAATTCTCAAACCAAAGAAACCAAAATGGTAGAGAAAGGGATATCCATCACACATACTGTCTTAAGAAAAGTGTGCCAAAAATTCTAGAAGTCTGTCAACGATTCCTATCATCTCGCACGTCTTTGTGGAATAAAATGTCCAACTCAAGCCACACCTCGTCACCATAACGCACAGTCTAGGGGAAATTATCTCTAAATAGAGGACACATTACTTGATATAACAGAAGGGTCCCACTTAGTAGATAGCTAGATAACCCATGCCCTACCCACCAGGAGGGATCCACTCTAATGTTCAAAGATCCATTCCATGACTCCGAAGGGAGGTTACACTCAAGTATTCGGGAGATGAACAACACTCATCCAACCTATATTGTGCCACTCTAGTAGACAAAGGACCAAGTCCAATCTCTATATTAGGGTGACACTTAAGTAGTATGTAGAGGACCCATGCCCAAACAAGATGGAGTGAGCCACTCTAGGAGTGAGGACCCATGACCTATCCTTATAGGAGAGTTCCACACGAACAGTCTGTCAAGGACCTATCCCATACTATATGGGAGGGTTACACTCTAGTAGTCGAGGATCCATTCCTTGTCTCCACAGGAGGGTGCCACTCTAATATTCAATCAAGGACTCATTCTGTACCAAGTAGGAGGTTGTCACTCTATGAGTAGATAGAGTAACCATGGTTAACTAGATGGGGGTGACACTATATATATCGGTAGAGGATCCATTCCTTATCTTAGTTGGATGATTCCAATCTAAAATCCTTAAGTGATCATGTATGATCACTACCATCATTGAGCATCACCTGAAAATATGTCACAAATATAACATATCTCATCATGTCTCAAAACTCACTAAAAAGGGCTTCTTCTATTTATTCTTGAAAAAACAATTAGGATAGGATAGTAACAAACCAAAATCCAGGTCCAAACAAATAAGATACGAGAGGATGACATTTCCTCCAAAAGAGTCAAGGGGGACAGAACATGTGAGAGGACCCACAAAATTTGTGGTCCCACTCCATCATCTGGAAGTGTCCTTTTAGGTACACAAATAACTTCCCTTGTAACTGTACACAACTTTTAGAGGGTCTACATGGTGTGGCCGAGCCTCCCAGGGTCCTGGTCATGCTGCCTAGTTGTGTCTCTGTACTTTTCCCATGTCTGTGTAGTTAAGCACACAACGCGCGCCTGGAAGTTTCCATGTAATACTGGAGTATATAAAAAGTTATCTATCAAAATATCACACAGTGTGTGGGGGTCACTTATAATTTCGTAGTACATATAACATCGAGAAACCCTAGTATTTAGAGTTAGGGACCAATATTCCATGTGTTCGTTGGACTACACAACATGTAGTTTCATTTTTCTCTTAATCGTTGATATGAACTCCATTCTCCATATCTGGTCATTCTACCTTCATATTAAGCCGCTAATCCTCCTAAAAAACATGGATAAATACTCTGCATAGCGATTTAACCATTCGATGTAAGAAAATTAAATTTTGAGGCTTGTCGTACAAACCCGTATACACTGCCATGCCTACAATTGTGTCCCAATTCCGCCGAGTCCTATCTTGAATCCCGGATCAAGTGATTCATCACCCAAGACTCATAATAATCCCAAATACATTATAATTCTCTATTACATTAATTTTATATGATTTTTCTATGATTCTGGTTTTCCAATCAAGCTTGTTATTGCCTCGAACATTGATCCATGCTCCCGTAGTCCAACGATGAACAAGATGAATAATTAAAGGGAGAAATTCACAAGAAACAAATGTGAAATTATTATTGGCCCTGATTTCATGGAAAAAAACACGGAATGGGTTTTTGGGGTGAAAAATTGATTAAAAAAATTAATTTCAATACTCGGGAACATGAAAAGAATCAAAATTTATGTAGATGAAATAAGTAATATGATTTGGCTCAATTAATTTAATCAATAAGTGACTAAACCATGAACTGAAAAAATCAACCAGGATATTGGATCATTCTTTATTAATGAATGTGAAAACAAATGATTGATAGGAGTTGTTTCATTGTTTGTGTATTGATTTTTCCGAATCCTTAGTTTTTTCATCATTAGATATTGATTCTCTAATGGAGGAGTGGTAAAATATCTCTTGATCCTCCCATGTTTTATGAATGTTACCCTGGAGGATTCACTAAAATGGTGAATTTATAGGAATTAATATTAGTTTTCTTTAAATAAAATAAATAAATTTAATTATTTATTTTAACTAAACACATGCTATAATGGTCGCTATTTCCAAATGTCGGGTTTGACCCATTTAAGGTCTCACCTATTGTATTCTTCACATTCGAGACATAGATGAGATCTCAGATTTCAGTTCCAAGATTTCATTTTAGTGTTATTTTATTTTATATAAGAAATTTTGTTTCCATAATATTAAATATATTAAATATTTTCTAAAATTAATTCCATGCACATAAAGCCTTGGAATCACAATTAGTCTTAGATATTCGATCTAAAAATATATTTATAAACATTTAAATGTATTATAAAGGAAAAAATGGGTCTATACATCATTCCCTCCTACTATATTTTCATCACTGAAAACTAAAAGTAAGAAAAAAAATTCGGATACTAAAACCATATATGGATATCCTATATCTACAAGCTCTCCTACATTTTCTCATGCTGCGATATCACACGAACAAAGGGGATGGTCCATCCACATAGGTTTATCTCTTATCAATCCTCGATTGCCACCAGGTTCTTCAAAAAAGTAGCTCTGCCCTCAAAGTTCAGATCACCCTAGCCAAGGATGTGCATGGGTTATGCACGTTTCTAATCTATTGTGACATGTGGAAGATATCATGCATCTGCTTCAACTATGGGGGTCGAGATATGTGGTATGAAAGACCATAAACCCTTTTAAAGATCTAAAATGACCTGATGAACCTTGGTTATTTCTTTCCTCCATAGATGAATATCTAAAATACTCTTCATGGGGAGAATATAAACAATAAGTGGTCTCTATTCTCGAACCCCAATGTTGAAAAACGATGATCTGTGTAATATTTCTTCCTGATATAATCTATCCTTATCTTCTCACAGTTGATATAAAACTTTTTCATTATCACATGCACAAGATCTGTACCCATAATATATGCATCTCTAATATCTATGTAGTATATGGGTGACCCACAAAATATCCTGTACAAGGCCTCAAAAGTTTCCATACAGATAGTAGAGTGTTAGAAGTTGTTGTATGAAAACAATGCCAAGGGAAATTGATCCTCCCATCTCTAGACAAATTGTAACATGAAATCCATCAGAATATCCTCCAACACATAGATTGTGTGATCGTTCACCCCATATGTCTCAGGGTAAAAGACTATACTCATTATCATTTAGGTTTCAAATTCCTCTTGTAGGCCTCACCACAACTGTTATTTATACCATAGGTCATTTCTAGAGATAATAGTCACGGGCACCTATTGAAGGTGAACAATCTCCCATATGTACATCTACCGCAAACTCACCCCTAAACTCTGCTCCCTAATAGAACAGAAGTTCAAATAATTTGTGAGTTGGTTAAATATCACCTAGATGTCATTGTACCCCTTCACTATCCATAGAATCCTTGTCAAAAAATTCCATGTATATTTCATCTATAATATCTCTCCCCTCCACATTGGATTAAGTTGAGGTGGAATTACTACTTAGTCAAGGGTGAAATCGCCAATACAACAAAGGCAGGAAATATGTGCTAAGGGATTCAATACAATTGGGGGGGGGATTTCCACTTTGAATGTAAAAAATTAAAACAAAGATAAACATAAAAAAACCACTACATGATGCATGATAAAAATGTAATACAGCTCAATGTATTAAAAATCAAACCAAACTATATCAGGATACTAAATGGAAACCAAAACCAATATCACAATACAAATTAGATGACCAAACCAACAAAACCCAAACTCTCTAAGGACATAACATCACAGCTCCCAACATGCCCCATGCTCCAACTTCATAATCCATCCAAATGTATCATGATGCATCACTAATGAAATGAGATACATATCTATTACCTATGTCTTGATAAACAATATCATTAGAAGAACCAATGTGACAAATCATGTGGTGAGTAATGTAACTCAGTGGGTTTATCCAAATTAAATCCCTATTAATGCCACTAATATAGAACATGTTAGTACATTTATAAAAAAATTATATAAATGACTTTGAACCAGTATAAATTAGAATATAAAATAATTACCTTACAAATTTTTTTCCCAAACCAAGTCCATTTCCAAGGAACAAAACCAAAAAATAATTTAACACCATTTCAAAACTTCAATTTTTTCATAATAAAATCCATTATAAAATTTACACACATATAACCATGTATGAAACCATATACCTCACTATATTCGTGAGTTGTGAGTCATCTTTTTACTAATCCTTCACTTAGTGAACAATATTCATGGGGGAATGTTTATACCCATATATATCATTGTTTTGATGGGGGAAACTTTAAACAATTATGCACCAAATTTTTTTATGGGGGGAACTTCTTACCCTTATCATTGAAATATTTTATAGGGGAAACATCATACCCTTTTTTGTCAAATATGAATGTGAACACGCGCAAACCATTAATGTCAAAATCCAATCCAAAACAATCATTTCAAGCCATTTAAATAAAAAAAATCTATTTGTGGAAAACAGAACCACAAAACCATTTCATTGAAAAAAATCACATTTTAATATAATCATTTTAAAATCAATAATCAAAACACTTTTCACCACAAATATCATTCAAAATTGCACAAACAATCACTAAATATGGTTTATATTGAGATTTTCACAATAATTTCATAGTCAAAATCAATAAATTAAAATAATTTTAAACCAATAATTCCAGTTATACCAAGTGGAGTTGAGAGTGAAGCCACCTACCTTATGAAACATGGTGGAGACAAAGAATGAAACAAATTTTCCTAAAAACTGGGTTAAATCTCCCAAAACCCACCTTTGACCTTGTCCCCTAACCTTAACTCAACTATATCTCATAATTATTCACATCAAATAACATATATCTACCCCTAATAGACTATTTTTTATGAATGTAATATAGAGAATAAGAATTGATATAAGGAAAAAACCATGAAAAGAGACTTAACAAGAAATACAACCATCAATAAAACTAGATTTTATAACTTATCACTCATGAGTCAATGGAAGGAGTCTACACAGCCTTTTGGAGGATAGAAAATCGAGTTTGGGTAAAAAGTAGAGGAAAAGGCGATAAAGCGATAAACCAAGTAAGATCCACAATTTTTGGATCTAAATTTTGTCCATGCATAGATAGCTCATATGTTTAGGAAAACCAAGTGCTAATCATGGAAATACCTATACCTCAAGAATAACCTTGCACAATTGGACCCCATGCGAAATATATCTATCCCAAAATAATGGGTTTTTTAATAGGAAACGTGATTTTTCCAAACTGTGTTCTTAACCATGAACCTAACCATGTGATTTCCTAGATCCAACTGCCTCACCTTTCAGGGTTTTCTAGAGGTGTTTCATGGTTTCTACATACCGTGCAGAAACTGTTAACCTCCAAAAATTCCCCTAAAATAAAAAAAATTTCTCTAATACCTTCTAAACGTTAGCCAAAAAATTTTCATAAAAAAATAAATAAGTAAAGGGTTGATTATTTGAAACTAATGGGTCTACATTATCCCCCCCATTATCTTTTCCAACCCCATAAGATAGAAAACCACCATTGTCCAGAAAGTTTTCAGTCATTTTCCTAACCATTTCATTCTTCCATTCCTAAATTTCTTCCTATATTTGACCATGTCTCCACAAAACCATACTAGATCGATGACTTTCCTACAAAATAATTTCTCTTACCTATCCACAATCCACATTTTCGCATGAACCAACAACAGATCTAGCTATAGGTAAACATGATCCCATCGAATCACATGGTTAGGATCAAGATGATACTTTTTCAACTGAGATAAAAGAATCAATTTATGTACTGAACTAAACCATGGTGGAAAAAGAAACTAATATTCTACCTCACTATCCCATTAATGTATCTCAAAAGGGTCTATATATTGAGGATATAACATTCCCATATTCCCCAAAAAGTTGATGCCCAAGCCTTAGAGAGATTATAAAGAATACATGATGACTCACCTCAAATTAAAACTTCCATCAACGATGATCTTCATGTGATTTATGGAAACTCTAAGCCTTCTCAATCCCTTTCTTGATGAACTGGATATTTTCTATTTTCTCTTAGAAAAGCCTTAGTCCAACCAATGAAGTCGTACCTGTTTCCACCCAACCATGTATAGAACGACAGAGATACCAATACATTGATTCAAAATGATCCATATGTATCGAGACTTGATAAATATTAATATATGAGTAATCCAGTAACTGTATTTTATCCTCTCACGAGAAACAAAAATCCACCACACAATCTCATAAATTGTCATCCTATGTTTTTATAATATTTTCATATTTCCCATCCATCAATGGGTGATATTCCATACTCATGGTCAACTAAGTCCCAAGGGATTTCTATAAGGATGTCATTAAATGAGATGTAAACCTTGGATATCGGTCAGAAAATATATAAACTTATAAACCATTCCTCTTTACCACTTCTCTGATTTATATTTTAGACAAGTACTCCACCATGTGAGATTCATGAATATGGATGAAATGTGCTGGCATTGTGAGCTGATCCACTATCACCCATATGTTATCATGTTTATAAATCATTTTTGGTAGGCTTGTTATAAAATTCTAGGATATCTGCTCCAATTTACAAGAATGAATTTGTAAAGAATACAACATACCCACCATTAGTTGGTACTCTTCCTTAACCTATGAACATGTGAGGCATCTTGAAACAAAATCATCCACCTTCCTTTTCAACACAAAACAACTATGCTTTCAACACCATTTACATTTTCTATTTTCTAGGATGATGATCCCATCTCAATGTTAGGCATGTGGAATTTGTTCCTGATAAGCCAAAGGTGGGTCAATATGATTTTGAAACCAGAAACCTAAAATCCCAGCCATCTTCCATCCCTCAAACGTCTCATCACCATGGAGTTTTTACCATGTACAAAAACATTTTGAATTGGACGTCTATTCCCAAACAAATATATCTATCAAATCTAGAAAATATAAATCTGGAAGGAAAAAATGCAATATCACCTCAGTCTTCACAATCCAAGTTTATGCCAACTATAAATGTAATTAGGTATCACCGATCCGATGCATATTTTTTCAATTGACCATATGAATTTCTACTTAATGCATCATCCACTAAATTACCTTTACCCGATGTATACATGAATTCAAAGTCAAACATATTGAGATACTCCATCCATCTTCTTTTTATCAATTTGAAATATCTTTATGAGAAATTGTGTTTTGAGATCTTATTATCCTGAAACACTGTGAATTTCTCACTAACTATTAAATGATGCCAAGTCTTCAAATCATTAACTACAGAAACTAACTCCAAATAACGTGTTGGGTATTTCTTCTCAAGAAACCATGACTATCATGATTCATAATCAACAAAATTATCTCCTCTCACAAGAAAACATCCCATAACTAATGCCGATGAATCATAATACATTGTGTACCCTTATCTAGATTATAGAAATATCAATATCGGTGATGATGTATGGTAACCCTTAATCTCTTGAAAAGACTTATGAAATTCCTTACTCATTTGGAATGAAACATTTTCCCCCATCAATTCATTTATTAATGAATCTAGTCATTATAAATCATGAAATCAATATCGGTAACAACATGCCAGACCAAGTAAACAGCATATCTCAACAAAATTATAGGGATATTTCTAAGAAATAAAAACCTTTTTCTTTTCTAGATCCACAGAAACACCTCGTTCAGAGATCCGATGGACAGGGAAACATACCACTTATATTTGTAAATCACACATTGATAATTTGGAATACAATTATTATCCCTCAAATTTTATAATGCTATCTCCATGTATATCTCACGCTCATCCCTTGACCTTGAATACAACAATACATCATCCATAAACCCATGAACAAAACAATCTGGATATCATTGAAATATCTAATTCATAAATTCCATAAATACTACCGGTGAATTCATATGACCAAAAGGAATAAAAAATACTCATAATGAACATATTTACTTATGAAATATATTTTGTAATATACTCTTTCTAAACCCACAATTAGTGATATCCTGAACTCAAGTTAATTTTTAGAGAACCCATGGGTTTCCCTGAATAGACTGAAAAGACAATTAATGCATGGAAGTGGATACCAGTTATTTATCGTTACTTGGTCAATCTTATGATATTCTACCTATAGTATAAGTGTTCTATCCACCCGTTTAACAAACAATATATTTTCTTCCCACATAGACACGTCAGGACGAATGAAACCTTTTCTTTCCAATACTTCTAAATGAACATTCAATTAAATTAATTCTATTAGTTCTATTCGATAAGATGGATAAATTATAGGATTAGTCGCTATGATGAGATCAATCATAAACACCAAATAAATTTGGGGGGGACCATGAATATTTTTTGAGAAAATATTCCTTAAACTAATCAACAGCATCTGGACAAAAACAATTCTCAATCTCTTCCATCGATTCCAATGGAAACACTACCAACTGAAATGAGATCATTCGAACTACTGGTTCAAAAAATGCCATTTCATATGCCTATATATTTTGATCCCCTCTAAAGAGATGCTTGATGCCATCATCAGTCGTAAAAGCAACTTCTTGGGCATAATAGTCAATGTGAGCTTTGAAAATTATCAAACATTCCATGCCTAGGATTATTACATAGGCATCCTTCTCAATCTCATAGAAATACCATATCAAATTAGCTTTATCAACAATTATATAACATTCTATACCCAAACCAGGCTTCACATCTCTTTGTCCCAGAGGAGTTTGATGTTTCAAAATTGAATAAATAATCTCAACATTAAAACCCATAATATCAATAACATAAGACGAAATAAATTAATAGGATTCCCCAATATAAAAAAATATTGAGTAAGGGTGGAATTCAAAATAATCTTACCTCTCACTATTGATGGTCCAAATTGATAATCCAAAATCACTTTCTCAACTCCATACAAATTCTTACTTGATGCACTTTTTTCTTTATTTACCAATTGATATTTCACTTGTTGAGGATTCATTATATTCCTAGAATCAACATGGTGATATAGGTTCTACTAACAAGTTGTATTCTACTACCCTTGACCCATAAAATAATATGATTTCTATGACATGTGAGATGTTTTCCCAACACCAGACCTAGGAGCACTATGACAATAGCTCTAATGATGCCCCATCTGATTTCAATTATGGAATTATCTAGGTGGTGACATTCAATATAACTTGATATGCTTTAAGGAAGCACATTGTAAACATATCTTCTTACTTTTGTGAATTTAAAGAATCTTAATTGATCATGTGGTATAATTCTGATGCGTTCCACATCTTTGAGAATAGGTTTCTTTATTTCTATTTCTATTAGTGTTAATGTTCTCAGCTCCTCTCAGGAATAAAACCATAATTCCTCCACTTGGATATCTAATAGTGAAAGATATCATAAAAATAGTATCTAGTTGTTGTCCCAACTCAACAGTTTCAAAAGTATGAATGATTCTTTAAACTAATTGGTTGGTTTACATGTGGCTTAGGGGAAACCACATTCCCAAAAACCTTTTCTGGCTGGTTACTACGATGTCTACCGAGTTCCATTATCTATACTCAAAAGAAAATTCCATAAGTATAACTCTCTTGAAATCGGAGGCTTATAAATTTCAAATTTTCCCCATAAAAATTATCACAAAACAACTTTTTAAAACTCAACACTTTCAATTTTCAATCAATTTTTTAAAATTCCACCATGATATTGAAAAAAAATATTTTCAAAGTACAACAACAACACAGCTTTCAAAAGATTAAATTTGAAAAAATATTCATCATTTTGAAAAAATAAACACATTTTCACAAAATCACAAATCACTACTAAAAATTAAATCTTCACTCCTAGTGGGAAGTCAGTTCTAATAATTCATGTCATACTCTACTCATTGTCTAAACCCATGGTAATGATGTAAAAGATGATATAAGTGTCTCAAAACAATTAAGTACCTAACTCCTTGGTAACTTGAGGTTCATAATAAATTGGTTATATTTGAATTTTTATGATCTACATTTCATGTTCCGACAATCCTATTATTTTCTACCATCCTAACTCATGGAATAATCAATAATTATTTTCAACTTCATGACTAACACAACTGATACACAAGGATCAAACAAACTGATTCCACCTCTAACAGCTCTCCCCTCTTCATTAGCGTTAGTCGACATGAAATTTCTAATTGGAATTATGCAACATTCCAAATATGGTAAAGGATGGCAATAAATCTAAAGGGCCCCAATACATTTGGGGATTATTTTTGCTTTAAAAATAAAACTACCAAACGATTATAACCATAACAAAAAACCATTGCATGATTCATGATAATAATTTAAAACTACTCATTTTATCAAAAACCAAAACAAACTATATTAGAGTACCATGCAGAAACCAAAACCAATATCACAATACAAAGGAAAAGAAAAAGAAAACAATACTCAAGGACTCTAAAGACATAAATCTATAGAGTCTAGCATGCTCCATGATCCAACTCAAAAATCCATCCCAATGTATCAAGATGAATCACAAAAATAAATGAGGCACTTTTCCTTTAC
The DNA here is from genome assembly GCA_963277665.1 of Viscum album. NCBI lineage: Eukaryota > Viridiplantae > Streptophyta > Magnoliopsida > Santalales > Viscaceae > Viscum > Viscum album. The sequence continues at coordinate 847,163,456 of OY728152.1, forward strand.
TAATGCCTCGATAAACAAAATCTACAAAACCACCAATTTTCCATAGAATGGGGTGAGTAATGAAACTAAGTAGGTTTTTCCAAATTGAATTCCATACTCACACATCTCGGATAGAACATGTTACACATTTATATAAAAAAAATTATATAAAATATTTTAAACTATTTTATATTTGAATATAATATAATTTCAATACCAAAATAGTTTTCCCAAACCAAATCCATTTCCAAGGGAAGCAACCAAACAATACTTTAAAACCATTTCACCACATACATTTTGGAAATATCTATTTCATTCGACATATGCACACATCAAACCATTCATGCAACCATGGACCTACCTATACTTGTGAGTGGTGATTCATTACCTTACCAATCCATCACAAGTTGAATCATTTTTATAAGGGAATGCTCATACCCTTATCCGTGCAACGTTTATGGGGATAACATAATACCCTTATTTGTTCCATTTTTTATGGTGAAATGTTCATAACCTTATCCATCCAACATTTTATGGGGGAAACTTCATACCCTTATACATCCCATATTCACATAAACACAGACCAAACATTAATTTCAAAAACCAAGCCAAAATAATAATTTTGAGACATTTAAATAAAACATTTATTTTATTGAAAACACACCCATAAAACCATTTACATGATTCAAGAAAAATTCACATATTAAAATCATCATTTTAAAATCCATAAACAAAACACTTTAAACAACAACCTATTTTCACAAATTTAGAAACCATCACAAAACAAGTTTTCTACCGAGATGTACACAATAATTTCACAATAAAAATTTAGAGATTAAAACATTTTGAAACTAATAACTCTAGTTATAGCTAGAGGAGTGAATATTGAATGTACATACCTCGAAAACTATGGTAAGCATGAAGAAGGATATCAATTCTTCAACCAAACCAGGTTGAATATCAAAAAACACACCATATATCTTATTTCCTAACATCGACACTACCATATATCATCATGATTGTAATAAAATATCACATATCTATCACCAACATTATAGATCTATGACTCTAGGATAGGGAAGAAGAAATATCTAAATAAAACCATCAAGAATGGAGACTTACCAAGAAATATGGCCTTCAATTCAATATGATTTTCCAACAAATCAGTCGAGGATCAAAGTGACGAGTCTATTCAACCATTGGCAGGATGTATAACTATTTTAGGGTAGAAATTGATGAAGCAATAGGGGATAAGGTGATAAACCGAGTTAGATCCAAATTTTTTGGATCTAACTTTGGGCCATGCACAATAAGCTCTCACGATTGGACCACATGGTTAGAAAAATAATGGCCCAATAATGAAAAATCAATCTATCCAGAATTCTTATTTTCTATCATGTGTATAAAATTTTTGGGTAAACTGTGTGCCTAAATGTGTGCTTGTAGAGAGCCTACTAGATCAACTTGAATGGTATACTGGAGGTGTTTCACGGTTTCTACAAACTGTGTTCAAACCATGTACGTCCATGAAAGACCCTGAATAATCCAAAAGTCCTAAAAAACCTCCCAAACATCACCCAAGAACATTATATAATTAAAATTAAAAAGGAAAGGGTTTATTACATGAAATTTTGGGCTCTATGTCATTCCACGTCCACTATGGGTTCTCAATGGGCTACAATAAACCTATTCTAACCTATTGATCATCCATCAAATATTGACTGGTGAGACATCAAGAGAAGAACTCAGCCGTGACCCATCTCATTGAGGACCATCAAAACTCCCATTAAAATTTTATATACATCTTCCCCACACCAGGATATTCAACCAAAAGAGATGTGTGAAACACCTCATCACCTCCTCCTGCATTGTGACTAGGCACACTATCCGACCCTGGAAATAGATGATGTGATTCGAGCCTTAAAAATATCCACCTGGTGATTTCCATGTGTGTATATATTCATGAAAGATATCATAGTCTATGTATCCTAGATGGGACTCTATCTGTAACACCCCTAGATTTTATGAAAAATATTCTTTTTAATTTCATTAATGTCTTAGGCTACACCAAAAGGAGCTTGCACAACACGCATCCTTGACTTGCCTTTCATTACACGCAATCGCGACCTTCCTCGATAGCGTGTGTAGTACATAATAACGAGTTTCACTAAACAATAATATGCTATTAAAATATTATTAAAACTAGCCGTTATGAATAGTAATAACCACTTTTTGAAATTTTGTAAATTTTATTTTTCAAAATGGACTTCATTTTTGGATTCGGAATATCGAAATTAGCTTAGGGTGAAATTTTGGTACTTTTCGGATAACTTTCATTTTCTAATGAATAGTGAAAATTACTAAATTTTAATTAAAAACAACCTTTTTAATAGAAACAATTAATAGTTATAAATTATTAATTTGAGTGGTTTTAAAGTATATTTATAATATATTTTTACAATTTAATACAATTTTGTTCATTGGATGTAATTTCACATTTAAACCAGACATAAACAAGCGTCAACCTTTTGATAGTTATTATCTCTTAAGAACACGCTATATGTTTTGACGAAGGGAATTAATTTTTAAATTAATTAATGCAACTGATATGTTTTTAATTTGTTAAAATAGAAATCATTTTTTAGTTCATAATATCAAATATATCTTAGGCCTAATTTTTTGTATTTTTCTAGAAACTTTCAATTTTTGATTTATAGTGAAACCACTAAGTGGTAGTTAAGAAAAATGAATTTTTTATAAAACATAATTTTACCACTTTTGTGAGTGGAATTTAAAAAATCCGAGAGACACAGTTGATGTAATTAAGTAAAACGTGATTCAATGAGATGAAAATAATTTTTGGTGAATAGTAACTTTTTACTTTTTTTACCACAGTTAAAAGTAAATAGGGTAATTAATGTTAAAAATGATATTATTATTACCCTAACTCATGTCCAAATTCTATTGGATAAGTTTAATTCGACCAAAAACAACCTTAGGAATAAAGTATGACCATTTAGGCCCACTTGGATTAGATTCGGACATTTATTATTAATTTATTTAAAGAAGGGTTAAAATAGTTAAAATTAATGTTTAATAAGTATATCATTTTTAATATAGGTTTATACAGAAGATAAATTCGACTATAAATATTCAGTAGAAAGCTAAAACGATTTCCTACATAATTATATTTTATTTGGAATTTTTAGACTTTAAATAAGTTAATTTATTTATGACACAAAGATGACGCAGTAATTATCTTATTAATGAAATATTGACATAATTGATATTATAAATACCAAAATAAATGTAATTTGAGACTTTTTATGAATTAAACTAAATTTCTAGGTTAATATGACATGTTAGTATTGAGTTAATTAACTTTTTTCGAACTAATCATTCTGTTATGAGTTTACAAAAATCAATTACTAAATAGTGTCAAAATTGACATAAAATAGTTTTTAATACAAATATTATATTATTAATTGTTATTTTGTTCCTAAAATTATATGGTTCAGACAAATGACTTATATAAGGTTATATATATTAATAATAAACAACTTCGGGTTAATTTGGCTTGTTATAGTATGTTTATTACCCTTTTAGTGTAAGAACACAAAAAGACATAGTAAAAGTAAAATTATCTAACTTAAAGTTAAATATAAATGATAAGGTTAAAATAGGAACCTAAAAATGTCTAAATTCTATTGGTGAGGGTATTTAGACCTATCCCCACCTTATCTTTGAAATTAATCAGTTTGGAGCTATTTAAAACAGAATTTGGCTTTATAATAAAATAATATTTTTAGTTATTCCAAAGGTGCCCCTCTCCTCCCTTATAAAAGGGAATATCCTCCCTCTGTTCCTCACACCACAATGAGCCTTAAAGCTCGGCCAAACCCTGCAAAATTCTTTTCTCCACTTCCCTAGAAACATCCTATAGGTCCTGGTCTTCTTCAAAGACCAATTTTAGTGCCTTAATAGGAGGACTCAAAGAGGCGCTTCAAAGAAGAGGTAATGTCCGTTACCGATTATTTTAACTTTATTTCTTCTTCCACTTCTTCTTCTTAGGTTGTTTCATTATGAAGTAATAAAATAATTATCACTAATATACAGATATGTTATTATAAGTATGAAACAACCCCATTTCACCATCTATCCATCCTACGGAAAACGAAATCATCGCGAGTGCGTACGTACGGAATACCGTCTCCACGCCGTGGTGTAATCTATTTTCCACCACCACCTTACTTGGATGGGTATAATGGTGTAAATAACAACTATATATAATTATTGTAAAGTGATATTGATTCTGAAATAGTATACATGCACTCCAATACAATTACACGATCATAAGAACAATATAATCGCTCGTGCGTACGTACGGACTACCGTCTCCACGACGCGATGAGATTCATTCTCCACGTTAACCATTCATGAATGATTATAAAGTATATATAATAAATAATCATGATATATATGAAATAATAATTATACTCTATTTATGTGTATATATATGTATGTCATCTACTTAATTCCATTCAACTCAATAAGGAAACAAAAACAGCGTTCATGCGTACGTACAACCTACCATCTCCATGAATGGTGTATTTCATTCCATTTACTAATCTATTGTATATATGTATATTCTGAATATATATTATATATAAATCATGTTTTATATTCTGGAATTAAGTAATCATGATCTAAGTAATCATACGAATAATTACAAGTCAAAACACGGACGACAAATGAATCGATTTTACCCAAAACGCTCTTTAAAATAGAATTTACAAAAGAACGGGTAATATAAAGTCATAAGTGAACCATATATGATATCATAACAATTAGTATGATTCTCTAATAAGTAAATTAAATTATTTAAATCATTATAAAGGAGGTTAGGACACTTACGAAGCAAATCGGACCTAAGGTAAGGGAAATATCACAATCTCATTTTTATCCGAGATTGTTTATAATTTGAAATTTACTGGGGTGTATTTTATGATCCACATCCATGTTTCCTCAATATGTAATATTATTTTTATCCACCTACAATTTTTTAAATCCAATTTTACCCTTAGATGAGTTTTTAGTAAAAGATATGAAAGGAATCTTTTGTCGTTTTTCGTACGAGGTACTTTTTAACTTTTCCGACAAAAGGACATGAAGAATGTTTTTTTAACATATACAGAATGAATAGATTTTTTAAAAATTTATTTCCAAGAAGATTCCCTTACAAGTTTTCAAGTTTATTTTTAATAAACTTCTTTTAGTTTAAAATTTTATGACATGTTAAGAAAGGAAAAATGTTTTTGAAGTAGAAAGGATATTTTCCTCAAGAATGGAGTTCAAGTGTTTTATCAAAATTATTTTCCATCTATGATAATATAGGGTTATGTTTCTATCCCTATTATTACATTGATTTGATTATGTTGTGATGGAATTATTTTTATGAATTCTTTTATCTTATATGAGTTGTTTTATGATGTCACGATGTTTAATAATCCCATTTTATTACATGGGTTATGCTATGATGTATAGTTTATGATTTTGTGGCACACATAATAATGGAATCATTATGAGATGGGTGGGACCTATATCTCCCTCCAATGCATTGGGTAAAGATTTTATATCTCATGAGATAGACATGGCTGGAACGGATGGTTAAACTGGTTCAGTGAAACATGACTGAAACGAGGAGTGAACTCGGTTCAGAAATGGACTTTGTCCACTAAGATAGTCTTGGAAATGGGTCTTGACTAATAAGAAATGATTCTTTATGATTATGTGTGTATGCCAAAAAATTTCATGTTTTATGTTATGATTATTGGGATTACATTTCACTACTATGATTTATCCCATGTTATGATATTATGATCTCTTTTGCAGGTTAATATTTCCAAAATGTTATGTTATTATGAATATGATGTGATTGATATTTCTTTTGTTTACCCTTACTGAGAATTTGAGCTCACCCTTTTATGGTTTCATTTCCACATGATATAAAGAATGGTTTTAGGTAAGAAAAAAAGGGAATATCTTTATGGAAATGTTGAAGATCTTTCACCACGATTAGAAGATTATATTCCGAGTATCCAAAGACACTAAACTATTATGGTCCTTGTGTGTGTGTTTTTTTTAATGTACTAAGTATTCCTCAAAAGTAATGTAATGTCCATGTACGTTAAAATTCAAGTCTTTGCAGTTGGTATCTGAGGAAATGTTTAGTCAACCTTTGGAAACTAGGATGCAAGAACTTTAGTGAGATCCCTAGAGATATTTCTAAGTTATGTCTAGGGATGTACCTAAGGTTAAGTATAAGTATAGGTTATAGCACTAGAATTACGGTAACCTAAGATGTTAGATATTAAAGGTACTCCCACTTTATTATGTTGTTTTCCCTAGCATGATTTTTTCCTCTCACACTATTCTTTTTGGGTTTTAGATGATGGTTGGAACCCGAAGGAACTGTGTTAATCAATGCAATGGACAATGAAATGATTTTCCTCCTGAACAAACAAATGTTATGGGAGATGGAGTGCAAAATCTTATTTCTATACTTACACAAGCTATGAATCATTATGGACTTCCAATTGAGCAGAGAAGGGAACAATATTCTATTGAGTCCTTCATGAGGCAACGTCCAACTTCTTTCAGTGGGTCTTCTGATCCACTTGTTGCTGAACAATGGATCAGTACCATTGAAAAGATATTTTCTGTTCTTCAATGTTCTAAACATGATAAAGTCATCTTAGCAGTATATCATTTGGAAGGTGAAGCTGATCAATGGTGGAAACTTATCAAGAATACGAGGCCAAGTGATGAAATTGAGTCCATGGAATGGGATGAGTTCAAGAACTTATTTTTCAATAAGTACTTCCCCCCGTATTCTTCAAACAAAGATGGAGAAAGAGTTTCATGAACAAAAGAAAAAGGAAGATGAATCTGTAGGTGTATACGAAGCGAATTTTACAAGGCTTGCAAGGTATGAATCTGGCTTTATCATCCAACCTGAAAGTAAAGTTGATCGATTCTTCAGTGGGTTAAAACCAAATATTAGATGGTCATTAACTATAAGAGACTTCAGTATCTATGAAGAAATTGTGCGTTGTGCTATTAAGGTAGAAATGGAAGTTGGTGTTATATATTCATCTCATGGTTTTGACAAGAAACGAAAGATGGAATTCAAGGAGAAATCTCAGAATAATGGTGAAAAGAAGATGAATGTTTCCTTATGCTCAATGTGTGGAAAGAAGCATGGTTGAGATTGTCTTAAATTGAATAGAAAATGTTTTAAGTGTGGAAAAGAAGGTCATCGAGCAGCTGAGTGTCAAAGTAATGGAAAAAGGGTTGCTAATGGTGTGAATAAAGAAAAGACTGCATAGAATGCACCAACAACACTTCAATGCTTCAAGTAATATGAAATGGGGCATTATGCTAATTAATGCCCTAATCCAAGGGTTAATGATGATCGACATGAGCAACCACTTAAGGAAAAGTACAAAGGGAAGTCACATGCGATCACTATTGGCGATGTTGAATATGACAACGATGTGGTGGAATGATTAAGTTTTTATGTAATGGGATTCCAAAATAATGTTGTATATAGTATCGTGGAATATTTGAATATTTATGTATTGGTCTATTGTGTTTTTCAATAATTTTATGGTACCGGTAACCAGGGAAAGTGATTGAGATATTTTCGGGTAAACAGATGATATGCTCATAATGAAGGGATAAGAAGATAATGAGGTGTTTGATTGTATTCATGAGCTTATGATTGATATAAGGACTAAGTGATATCACGGTTTGAGTATATAGAATTTTGAGGATATTGGTATGTGGAATGAGTTAACTTTTGACAACATTCATGTTTTCAATAAGGTTAAATGGGTATTCATTCTTCAAGAGAATACATGATTAAGGTATTCACATGTTTATGGGGGATAAATGATGGCATTCACATGATTGTTATGTGACATTCCAAGTAATCATTTTCTTTATACTATGAGATTGGAACGAAGTATTATAGATAAGCCTAAAGATTGGAATGGATTATGTTGGACATAAGTTAGGATAAAACATTTTTCGATATTATTGATGGGATGTTATAGTAATATAACTTTTGAAAAAAGACAACCTGCAGGATGGGTGACAACCCATCGCATCGGACAAGGCTGTGGGAATCGAACCCACAACCGAAGTGCGACTGACCTTTATCGCCTACCACTGGCCTACAGGAAGTCCTTATTTAGTAGAAACTAGTTTAATTATATTAAGCAGTATGATATAATAAGTATAAGTCCATTTTAGGAACCATATATGATTAATCTCACTATATATCGACTTATGTATATTTAATAACTTTTTCTAACCTTTTGTTTGAGACAGATGGAATGACCCGTCATTCTATCACATGATCTGCTAACACTTCATGAATAAAAAATTCAACATCATTTCTTTAAGAGATGAAGTGGAAATTGTTCAAGGCACGAACAACAGTGAGATTGTACCAAAATAAAGTAAGTATTTATTCTAATTAAAAAATTTCAACTTTAGGGATATGATCTTGAAAACCAAAAATGTTTTCCTAGTGCTCTTATATCTGATTAATCAGATGGTACCTTAGATCTTCACAAACATATGGCTTTTTTATTGCTGGCTTTTCCATAACCATGTTCTCTACCACTATCCATCAGAACATGATGGTTATATTTCTCTTCCATATCCATATTTTCACCTATGTGGAAACCCAGTGATTAGTTTATTTGGGTAACCGTTACGTTTCATACTTTTGTTTTTAAATATTGGTTTTGGTATTCCTTTTTACGATGTGAGTTTCTATTAAAGAAACTTTCGAGTAGTAAACAATTCATAACCCCGATGAATTTGGAGGGCAAAATTTATTTTAAGGGGGTAGAATGTAACACCCCGAGATTTTATGAAAAATATTATTTTTAATTTCATTAATGTCTTACGCTACACCAAAAGGAGCTTGCACAGCACGCATCCTTGACTTTACTTGCATTACACGCAATCACGACCTTCCTCGATAGCGTGTGTAGTACGTAATAACGAGTTTCACTAAACCACAATATGCTATTAAAATATTATTAAAACTAGCCGTTATGAATAGTAATAACCACTTTTTGAAATTTTGTAATTTTTATTTTTCAAAATGGACTTCATTTTTGGATTCAGAATATTGAAATTAGCTTAGGGTGAAATTTTTGTACTTTTCGGATAACTTTCATTTTCTGATGAATAGTGAAAATTACTAAATTTTAACTAAAAACAACCTTTTTAATCGAAATAATTAATAGTGATAAATTATTAATTTGAGTGGTTTTAAAGTATATTTAGAATATATTTTTACAATTTAATACAATTTTGTTCATTGGATGTAATTTCACATTTAAACCAGACATAAACAAGTGTCAATCTTTTGATAGTTATTATCTCTTAAGAACACGCTATATGTTTTGACGACGGGAATTAATTTAAAAATTAATTAATGCAAATGATATGTTTTGAATTTTTTAAAATAGACATCATTTTTGAGTTCATAATATCAAATAGGTCTTAGGCCTAATTTTTGGTATTTTTCTAGAAACTTTCATTTTTTGATGAATAGTGAAACCACTAAGTGGTAGTTAAGAAAAATGAATTTTTCATAAAACTTAATTTTACCGCTTCTGTGAGTGGAATTTCAAAAATCTGAGAGACACGGTTGATGTCAGTAAGTAAAATGTGATTCAATAAGATGAAAATAATTTTCGGTGAATAGTAACTTTTTACTTTTTTTACCACGGTTAAAAGTAAATAGGGTAATTAAGGGTAAAAATGATATTATTATTACCCTAAATCATGTCCTAATTCTATTGGATAAGTTTAATTTGACCAAAAAAACAACCTTAGGAATAAAATATGATCATTTAGGCCCACATGGATTAGATTATGAAATTTATTATTAATTTATTTAAAGAAGGGTTAAAATATTTAAAATCAATGTTTAATAAGTATATCATTTATAATATAGGGTTATACATAAGATAAATTCGACTATAAATATTCATTAGAAATATAAAACGATTTCCTACATAATTATATTTTATTTTTAATTTTTAGACTTTAAATAAGTTAATTTATTTATGACACAAATATGATGCAGTAATTATCTTATTGATCAAAATTTGACAGAATTGATGTTATAAATACACAAATAAATGTAATTTGAGACTTTTTATGACTTACACTAATTTTATAGGTTAATATGACATGTTAGTATTTATTTAATTAACTGTTTTCGAACTAATCATTCTGTTATGATTTTTTAAAAAATCAATTACTAAATATTGTGAAAATTGACATAAAATAGTTTTCAAAACAAATATTTTATTATTAATTGTTATTTTATTCTTAAAAATCTAAGGTTCGGCCAAATGACTTATATAAGGTTATATATATTAATAATAAACATCTTGGGGTTCGTTTGGCTTGTTATAGTATGTTTATTAACCTTATAGTGTAAGAACACAAAAAGACATGGTAAAAGTAAAATTATCTAACTTAAAGTTAAATATAAATGATAAGGTTAAAATAGGAACCTAAACTTGTCTAAATTCTATTGGATGAGAGTATTGCGACCCATCCCCACCTTAGCTTCGAAATAAATTAGTTTGGAGCTATTTAAAACCGAATTTGGCTTTATAATAAAATAATATTCTTAGTTATTCCAAAGGTGCCCCTCTCCTCCCTTATAAAAGGGCACCTCCTCCCTCTATTCCTCACACCACTTTGAGCCTTCAAGCTCGGACAAAACCTGCCAAATTCTCTTCTCCACTTCCCTAGAAACATCTTATAGGTCCTGGTCTTCTTCAAAGACCAATTTTAGTGCTCTAATAGGAGGACTCAAAGAGGCGCTTCAAGGAAGAGGTAATGTCCATTACCGATTATTTTAACTTTATTTCTTCTTCCACTTCTTCTTATTAGGTTGTTTCATTATGAAGTAATAACATCAGTATCAATAATATATGGATATGTTATTATAAGTACGAAACAACCCTATTTCACCATCTATCCATCCTACGGAAAACGAAATCACCGTGCGTGCGTACGTACGGAATACTGTCTCCACGACGTGGTGTAATCTATTTTCCACCACCACCTTACTTGGATGGGTATAATGGTGTAAATAATAAATATATATGATTTTAGTAAAGTGATATTGATTCTGAAATAGTATACATACACTCCAATACAATTCCACGATCATAAGAACGATATCATCGCTCATGCGTACGTACGGACTACCGTCTCCACGGCGCGATGAGATTCATTCTCCACATTAACCATTAATGAATGATTATAAAGTATATATAATTAGTAATCATGAAATATATGACATAATAATGATACTGGATTTATGTGTATATATATTTATGTCATCTACTTAATTCCATTCAACTCAATAAGGAAACAAAAACATCATTCATGCGTACGTACGGCCTACCGTCTCCATGAATGGTGTATTTATTTCCATTTTCAAATCTATTATATATATGTACATTATGAATATATATTATATAAAAATCATGTTTTATATTCTGGATTTAAGACATCATGATCTAAGTAATCATATGAATAATTACAAGTCAAAGCACGGACGAAAAATGAAATGATTTTACCCAAAACGCTCTTTAACATTGAATTTACAAAAGAACGGGTAATATAAAGTCATAAGTAAAAAATATATGTTATCATAACAATGATTATGATTCTGGAATAAGTCAATGACATTATTTAAATCATTATACAGGAGTTTCAGACACTTACGAAGCAAACCGGACCTAAGGTAAGGGAAATATCACAATCTCATTTTCATCTGAGATTGTTTATACTTTGAAATTTACTGGTGTGTATTTTATAATCCACATCCATGTTTCCTCAATATGTAATATTATTTCCATCCACCTACAATTGTTTAAATCCAATTTTACCCTTCGGTGAGTTTTTAGTAAAAGATATGAAAGGAATATTTTGTCGTTTTTCGTACGAGGTACTTTTTGACTTTTCTAACAAAAGGACGTGAAGAATGTTTTATTAACTTATACGGCATGAATGGATTTTTTAAAAATTATTTCCAAGAACCTTCCCTTACAGGTTTTTAAGTTTATCTTTAATAAACTTCTTTTATTTTAAAATTGTATGACATGTTAAGAATGGAAAAATGTTTTTGAAGTAGAAAGGATATTTTCCTCAAGAATGGAGTTGAAGGGTTTTATCAAAATTATTTTCCATCCAAGATAATATAGGGGTATGTTTCTATCCCTATTATTACATTGATTTGATTATGTTGTGATGGAATTATTTTTATGAATTCCTTTATCTTATATGAATTGTTTTCTGATGTCACGTGTTTAAGAATCCCATTTTATTACATGGGTTATGCTATGATGTATGGTTTATGATTTTGTGGCACACATAAGAATGGTATCATTATGAGATGGGTGGGAGCTATATCTCCCTCCAATTAATTGGGTAAAGATTTTATATCTCATGAGATAGGCATGGCTGGAACGGCAGGTTAAACTGGTTCAGTGAAACAGGACTGAAACGAGGATTGAACTTGGTTCAGAAATGGACTTTGTCTACTAAGATAGTCTTGGCAATGAGTCTTGACTAATAAGAAATGATTCTATATGATTATGTGTGTATGCCACAAAATTTCATATTTCATATTTTATGTTATGATTATTGGGATTACATTTCACAACTATGATTTATCCCTTGTTATGATATTATGATCTCATTTGCAGGTTAAGATTTCCAAAATGTTATGTTCTTATGAATATAATGTGATTGATATTTCTTTTGTTTACCCTTACTGAGAATTTGAGCTCACCCTTTTATTTTTTCTTTTCCCCAGGATATAAAGAAAGGATTTAGGTATGAAAAAAAGGGAAAATCATTATGGGAGATGTTGAAGATCTTTCACCACGATTAGAAGATTATATTCAGAGTTTCCAAAGACACTAAACTATTACGGTCCTTGTGTGTGTGTTTTTGTAATGTACTAAGTATTACTCAAAAGTAATGTAATGTCCATGTACGTTAAGCTTATGGTCTCTACACTATCACATGCTCAAGAAATAGAGTATTTAACACCATCTCAAAAAGAAAAGATGCACCCTCCTGCTCCCACATGTTCAGCTATAAGGAATCCAATTTCTCACAATCCTATTATACCAAATTATCCTAGGAATTCATGCTAAGGTAATATGCTACCATGTTTCCCTTCCTCGAAGTATAGACTATCTTAAAGTTATTTTCCTGCAACAACACAAACCCACACCAACTTCTTAGGTTCAGGTCTCTCTGCATGAATACATACCTCATAATCTAAAGGTCAAAGTAAACCAAAATGTGCACTTCTAGAAGATAGTGTCTTTACATTATTAGGTCAAAGAATACCAAGGATGGATATAGATCATGCTTCATGTAGTTGTTCTCATTGGGTCTCAAGTACCACAACCCATATGCGATAACTACCTTCTTCCGAATCAACTTGCAGCTGAGACATTCTCTCGAGTCATATCTATATATTACTTATTCTATGTACTTATCCACTAGTATCCTCACATTAGCACTCATCAGACTCATCCAAAACACCCTAAATTCCCTATGGCACTTCACAGTCCTTGTAAAAGTTTGTACATTCTACATTATGGTTGTTATAGGGGCTAAAATCATGGGTAATTATATGAAATACCTTCTGTATTACCCAACCAAACTATGAATACTCAGCACCTTTGAAATGGTCATAGGTGGATCTCAATAAATCACTACATAGATATTTTCATGTTCCTTAACTAATTGATGCTCATAAATCACATTATCTCAAAAATAAATATCATGAATCCGGAACTAGAACGTCAAGAGCTTACCATAAAGCTAGTACTCCTAAAGAAAATCATAAACAATCCTCATGTGCAATGCTTTATCCTCCTCCAACATTGAATATATGAGTATTTATTTGATGAAGACAACCAGAAAATGGTCCAATTATAGTTGGAAGATCTAGTTTATCAAATCTATAATCATATTAATTTTCATATCAAAGGGAATCACTAGGAAAAAATAGTTTCCATAACGACATTAAAATTCTACCTTGGGAATATGAGCCTAAAAAAACTCAACTTGTGGTAGATGGACCTAATATCTATCTTTGAGAACTATCTCAAGCCTCACAACTGGTCAAAGTGGTCCTCAATCCCTGAAAATGGGTAATTTTTTTATCATGGATTTCTTTTGGAAGTAATAATTAATTCCAATACACCAACTATCATATGTATTTTTTCACAAACAACACTGGATTTTCCTAGGGGTACACACTGGGACTAATTAAAACCTTATATAGAAGCTCCTCTAATTGGACCTATAGATCCCAATGCTTGGTAGGGGCCATATGATATGTTGTAGAAGATCTCGGAGCTATCCTGGGAGGAAATTAGATAAAAAAACATATCCCACCTCAAAGGTAGTCCCAGAATGTCCTTGGGGAGGACATCCAAATAATAATCTACATATGAAGGAATCTAGATGCCTAAATAGCCTATTGAACCACAGTGTATAATCGCAAACTAATTAGTGATTGGATACAAATTTATACTCATAAAACCCATTCATCTCACCATTAGATCTCCCTCCCCCAAAAAGTAGAATGTCATCACATCAATTAGTAGGAATCTTACTCATTTTCAGTGAAAGTAAATCTAGGATTAGGCTATGAAAAAACAATAATTAACCAATATGATTTCCTAGGGGTCCATAATGAAAATGGTCCTAGGTGTACCTCTCTCCACCAAATGATAGATCACACTACTAGAAGATAATAGTAACATAAGAACCATTCCCTGTAGGCTCATCAATACAATGCTATTGGGAAAGCGACTCAACTGGGAGCCCATGTGCTCTTACCAGGAGTAAAGAGATGAAGGAAGGAATCACACCTATATCTACTAATACTGAGTCAAGTGTATAATAAAATTAGATCATACCTATAATAATCTCTTTTGATGTGGGATATTATGGCTCTATCACCTGCAACTATCCATAACCCTGACCATTAGCTCCCTCAACCAATGATGGGCCGCCGGGTGGTGGTGGTTGAAGGATCTCATAGCATCTTCCACCACCCACTTATCTTCTATATAGATATCCAACCACTCCACTTCTACATTGGGGGCCTCCCTACCCTCTAATATGAGATCTATGATCATAGTTCTATATTTTCGATATCACTATTTCTACTATCATCCTATACTCCTCATATAATATAGTTGGGAAGTCATGAACCATGTGACATTTACGATCACATTTATTGAACCAAACCTCTTTAGGATGCCATACTAATTTTAGATAACCCTAAGAACGTTACTGATCCTGATCTTAAGAAGACCTACTGCACCAAGATCATATCGACTGGATTCTACAAGATGCTACAGAAGAATCAGACTTGTGATTCCCACTACCATCTCTTGCTACCTGTAGTCCCCCTTGAATGAAATTCTCGATCACTTGTTCTTGCTCTAACACCACGGTATAGGTGGGAATGCACAAGGAAACTAATCTAGAACATATCGCTCTTCAATGTCCATTATCAATTTTCCTTAATCAGATGTTTCAATCATAGATCATGTCAAGAGAGTGTCACGTAAGGTCTTAGAACATCAAAACATACTCAGTCACAATCATCCTTCCCTCTTATAGCTCTATATTATTTTGAATATGAACTGAGCATATAAAATAGGGGTAGAACTCATCATGGAATAATTACTATATGTCAGGCCACACGGGTTTTGAATCATCATACATCTCGGTAACAAGACTTCACTGATGACCAACATCACATTGGAAAATGCTAGTTTCCTGCGCAACAACCTTATCCTTCAATTCCCGAATAATCTTGAAAACATATACCAATGACTCTATCCAATATTCTACTTCCCGAGGATCTAGATCGCTACAGAATATCAAAGACCTATGGTGCAGTAACTCATGGAGTGCACTAATCCTATACTCATTTTTAGCCTTCCCTTCTGGTTTGATCTTCCACTCAAAAGGTGGGGGTGCTTCTACATTTCGACCTGGAGGAAGGGCCTCATGGGATAGACCCCAAACTATGGCCTCATCACTCATCAAATCATTTTCATGATCAAAAAATTTTATCTTTGATGGCTATCATCATAGAGGAACCTATAAAATTCAATCAATACATGCCATGGTAAGATGATAACATACATATATAATGGGTATTTGAATTTAGAAATACAGTCAAAGACTCAATCCTATATGATGTAGGTACCATTGATCCCTATAACAAATGTCTAAGTATTCCAAGTCAATATTCAGGTATTTAATTTTCTGGTGAAGGTATATGTTTGACTCTTTTTCCATCATTAGGTTCCATAGACCGAGATCCATACTCGAGACACTTTGAAACTATTTCCCTAAGTCTAATCCAAATTTTCACAAGGTAACTACTCCAAACACCATCAAAAATATTGAACCACATTTGATACCAATTTGTTGAGACTCGATCTAATAGGGGTGGAGAAGCAACTACTCCAATCCTACCTCCATAGGTCAGGGGAAGGTGAAAATAACAAAAAGGAATATATTACATAGATAGGCCTTTAAAAAATGTACATATATGCACACACACTGATCCATCTCAATACATATGTGCGGAGTAATAACAATAAAAAGGTGGAATAGTTATAATGTAAAAAAATCATGAAAAAACATATAGGGTATACCAGAGTATGCTAATGGAAATTGGAAATGAAAAAGGGGAAAATACACACCCAACCAGAAATACTTCCCAACCTAACAAAACTAGAAAGTAAAATAACTAAGATGTCCCAACTCCCAATACCCTTGCTCCGACCACCATACACAATCCAATGCACCAATATACCTAAACTCATATAAACTCACTGTCAACTTTTCCATCATATACATAAGATACAAAATTTGTGGGAAAATTATAAATATTAGTGATTATTTACTTACCTATTAGGATGCCTCAAAAGTAGAAGTGGAATACTGAGAGACACAATAGGAATAAATAGTACACTGATAGCTCAACCGAAATCAAGAGAGTAAATATGATCTAATGAACTGTACACAAATATATATATATTCTCAAATAAGCAATCCCAAATGAGAGATAATGATAGCTACAAATCACACCACCTCATTGGAAAATTGTTCTAATAGTTCTTGAAGTCCATCAATGATGGGAAACATCTCGAACATCTTCCCTGTAGAAATCATCAATGTCAATCCAAAACCCATTACAAAACTATATATTCGAGGGGGGAATAATATCTATATGGAGGACCCATACTCTAGTACAATAGATGTTTTCCAATCAGTAGATAGTTATTTGAACCATTCCCTTCCTATATGGAGGGTTCCACTTTTATGGGGTGCCACTCAAGTAATCAATAGAGGAACCATGCCCAGCCTAGCTAGAGGGTGCCACTCAAGTTGATGGGGACCTCTATTATGTCTCTACAGGAGGTTTCCACTCAAGTAGTCTATATAGGATCCATTACCAGCCCTGCGAGAGGGTTCCAATATATTAGCTAAAACGCCATGACCTATCTCCTCAAAAAGGTTCCACTCAGATAGTGGTTTGAGGACACTTGTCCTTCCCATCATAAGGGTGCAACTCTAGTAGTCAAGGACCAATGTCCTATCTCTATAAGAGGGTTCAAATCAGATAGTCGATCGAGGACCCATGAAATTTATATAAGGATGATTCCACTTGAATATTAGGTAGAGGAACCATGAACAATTTTCTATAGGATTCTACTCTATATATTGGTAGAGGGACAGTTCCATATTCTAGTAGGGGGTGCCATTATAGAAGCATCTAGTGATCTTGTGTGATCATTGTTATCTTTGAGGGTCTACTGAATAAGAATCACACCCACACCATCTCACATAATATCTAAATATCAATATAGAGGCCACTATAACATTATACGTGAAAAAAAACTCTGGATAAGATACTCACATCCCAACAACCGAGTAAAAAAAGGAGATATGAGAGGTTGAAGTTTCCTTAAAAGGAGTCAAGGGGTACCCAAAGTGTGAGGGGACCCACACATAGTGTAGTTATAATACATAACCATTCCACATACTTGTAGGTACATGTATCTCTTCCCATTTAATCATACATGTTGTGTAGAGGGTCTATATGGTGTGTTTGAGGCACATGGGGTCCTTCTTGTGTTCTCTGGCTATGTCTGTGTACTTTTACATTGTCTATATACTTTCGAACATGGTGTGTTCCTGGTCCATACCATTTCCATGTACTCTCAGAGTAAATGAAGAGTTTTACAGCACACTGTCACATGACTTGTTGTAGTCTTACATGGAATGAGATACTTAAAGCTATGTGAAACCCTAGCTACCAGAGTTAGGGACCTACAAGTTGTGTGTTCTTCAAACTATATGGTATGTAGTCATGTTTCATTATAGAATCATAGATCCAAAATCCATTCTCATGATTCGATCATTATTAATTCTAATCCAACCTCATATCTTCCCTAAAACAGTGGATCTATACTTTGGATGGTGATTTTGGCCCTCCGATGGATGTAAATCGAATTAAGATTCTTCCCATGTGAACCTGTATGGACCACCATGCCTCCGCTCATCACTCAATTCCACCAAGGACCAATTTGAATCCCAGATCAACCAATCCATAAAAAAAAACTCACAATAATCACAAATCCATTCCTGATTCACTGTTCCACTCATCGTATATTATTCTGCCATGAATCCAGGGGTCCAATCGGGTTTGCTACCATCCAACAACATCGAGCCATGACCCCATATAACATTGGTTAAGAATATGAATAATTAAGTGATAAATTTATAGAAAAAAAATTAATCAATACTTGAGCGCATGGAAAGGCTCCAACCAGAAATATATCAATGTAATAATATGATTATGCACAATCAATTTAATCTGTAGGGGATTAAAACATGAATCAACAAGTCCTACTTGGATATTGGAATTTTAATCATCAATGCTCCCACTCTCCAATGATAGATAGTATTCGTTTCATTAATTGCATCTCAATATTCCCAGATCCAGTGTTTCATCACTGTCAGATGTTGAATTTCCAATGGAGGATAGGTAGAACCTCTCTCGATCCTCCCAGGGTTATGTGAATAACCCTATAAGATTTTACATAAATGTGTACTTATAGGAACTCAAATTAGGTTAATTTAGTTAGAATAAATAAATAAATTTAATTATTTATTGTAACTAAACTCACCCTTCAATGGTTACTATTTCTAAACACCCAGTGTAGATGCATTTTAGGTCATCCCTAGGGTAAACATCATGTTCTAGACTTAACTGTGGTCTTAGGTTTCTGATCAAATATTTGGTCTAATATTTAACCCATATTCTTTATGAATTGTTTTTGACTGATATAAAACATAATTTACATTTCTATAAAATTAATTTCAGGAACACATGGCCTTAGAATCTCACTACGTCTCAGTGAATTGCTCTGAAAATATGTGTATAAATGTTTCAAAGTCATACAAGAAAACAAATAAGGTGTTTGTAATTGTGTTATCACATATGATTAATTAAAATATGAATCTAAAGTTGGTTATGGTGTTACACAAGTTGTTCTTCTCATTAGGTTATCTATAATTTTTTCGAAATAAAAAATAATTTGTAGAATATGTTATTTTCCCGGTGTTTCACATGGAATGTGGATATGTCATGGATATATATGTTCTAAAACATAGAGGTATTATAATTTAATATCTAAAATGGAAATATTTAAATGTATTTGTAGAGTCACTATTTTTAAGTGTAAAAATTTTAGGTTCAATATTTTAACAACATCAATATGGGTGTGGGGATGATCATTCATGTTGTGGTGGGCATAATTACAATAATTTATCTATTTAAAATTTTCTATATTTTGGGAGGTATTAAGGGATATAAATTAATGGAGTCTAAATCAAGATTAAAGGATGATTTTTTATGATTTTTTATATCATAATCTAGGAAAATTAATGATCATAAAAGAGTATGCACAATGATTCTCTTTGAATATTAGATATATATTCATTTACAAAAGGGGGTTCTATACACTTCTCAATTGAAAATAAGAGAGTTAAAGTCATTCCATATATTCTATATTGTAAATTCCTGCAGATTTATCATGTTGATAAAGAATTATAATACTTGTACACCCTAATTAGTTTAGTTCATATTCTTGGTTCATGGAAGATCAAGGTATCGCATACAAGAGTAGTGATATTTCTAAACAATAGAGTTTATGAGTTATTTATTATTATGTGGGTCGTAAACCAAGGGGTAAATGAGACAATTTTTAATTTTTAATAAAAAATTATCATGCTCAGAAGATTTTGATATAACAACACATCTCTTAGTGAATTCTCTTTTTATTTATCCTAATATAGTTGAACTAAGTGAAAACTTCTTTTATATCTATTCTATGAATTAGCACATATATATATATATATTCATCACAAATTATATAATTTTTTTTTCTTATGTGAACGGAATGATCTTTGTAAAGGGTCATTTCTAGTTTATATATCTTGTTTCACCCCTCACTACTCTTAGGGAATCATCCTTTCATGGTTCCAAAAACTTTATGAAGAAAAAAAGAATGTTCTAAAGGAAAATGTACAACACTAATAGAAAGTGGAATATTTTTAGGTATTATTCTAGGATAAAATAATATATTTGTTTCAAAAAAGAGTCTTAATAAAATTATTGAAATCAATTATTTCAATGTGAATGAAGAAAAATATTTTTACTATTAATGTGGCATACAACTATAAGAAATTCAAGAAGATAGGGTAGATCGTGATTATTAATTAGAAGGAAATCATTGCATATATTAGGAGGGGAATTTGGAAATTGATTTTGAGAATTCATAATTAGATTAAGTGAAACATTTTGTAACTCAAACTAGATTGAAAAGGAGAATAATTGAAGTAGATAAGTACAATATCATGGCTGGAAAAACATCACTTAATCAAACCTAAAAATTAATCACATTTAGGGAAAAAATTATTGTATCTGGTGATGCCTGAATCATTTGAATATGTAACAATAAAAAAATCATAGTTTGAGACTATGATTAATAATCAGTATAAAATTAATTCAAAAAAGGAATGAGAGCTTATAAAGGAACTATACGAATAATATTTTAGCATAATAAAAAATATAATTCAAGAAAAAACTTTTAAATAATGGATATGTAGAAAAAAAAGAAGGAATAAATAGTATATAATGTGTCTACCCAAATCATGGTTATTTATATTTTATAAACAATTACACCAGTTGGAATACATGAATGGATCAATTTATTCTTTTATGTTATGGTCCAAAGGATATTAAAAATCTATTAACTGGATATAAAGAAAACATTCCTGAATAGAATGACAATAGAGTAAGAATATACTTAACAATAGGATGGATTTTAACCTCATGATGATGAAAGAAAGTTATTTTTTATAAATTAATACTAATATTGGTGGAAAAAAGAAATATGTGCTTCTTATACATGGGTTAGCCAATATTGAGAGAAGCCAAATTTTATAAGAGGTGGTATTAATTAGAGTTTATATATATATATATATAATAAATTGATAAAATTTTATTATACTCATATATGTTGATGATATTAGATTTAATGAAATAAACAAAATTATATGAGAATTGTTTAATGTTAAAAGAACACAGATTCAGTTACTGATGATTATAATAATCACATACTCTCTTTTATTTTATGTAAATTAATGTGGTGGTCAAAAATTTATCTCTCAAGAAATATACCACTAATTTTTTTTATTTTTTTCGAATAATTGACAAAAAAGTAGTTTAAAATCCTATTATTTTTTGAAAAAAATCATGTAAAAAATGTTTTATAATTTTTATAGATCAAATTATGTATTGAAGAATTATTTGATTTTTTTTTACATAAATAAAATTGGAATAGATATTTTGTATTCAATAATATTAGTGGTTCTATTTCAATGTGTTATAAATGAAGATCACCTTATAGTTGTAAAGAGAATATGGGGAATGTGAAATTCAATCTTGATTATCGTTTATTATATAAATAGTTAATAGTATATTTCAACGTCTATTGGGATGTAGATGTAGTGGATATAAATTTAAAAATTGGAAAAGATTTATATATTATTAACAAATATTTTGGGTGAATGAGAATGGAACAATTGATTACTTATCATAGCATTTTTTAGAGAAAATTTCAACTAAAAAACTATGTACCCAAATTTTTTGGATGAAATAATTGTTCATAGAACCTTCTGAAGAAGCAAATTTCTTATGGAAGTCTTATGTAATAAAAAGATAATATTCATCTACTGAAAAAACAATAATGATACTCATACAATAAGCATACTGAGTTTTAGTACTAATTCATTAAATTAAATGTAGGGAAAGATGTTTTTATGGTAGATAATATTTGTATAAATGTTCAAGTGGTGAATATTTTCAAAAACAACTAGCTATATTTGTATTAACAAATAATCGATTAAATATTGGGGCTCAACCATATAACAACCCAAACATGTAATGATATGTTTTCCTTTAATGTTGTAATATCTTACACACACAACATTGAACTAAGACTAAACATGATATAATTTATTTAGCTAATATATATAATTCAAGAAAAACATTAATACATTATGATATTTCAATCTGAAACATCATTAACAAAATTAAAAGAGGAATAAAACCACAAGTAAATATATATACGAAGAACCTGAAATCCTCATCCTTATTGTTTTCTTTAAAGACAATACCTTTAATTTTAATTATAAAAAGAATTATAAATAGTATAAATAATACATGAATTATGGGAATGAATTAAATGAATAGGATGCATGATTTTAATGATGTATGTGAGGTAATATATGGGAATATAATTTGATCATTATATATATGGTCATTATTAGTACTTGGTCATTAAGATTATTTGGATAATGATACCGTCATAAGGTATATAAATATTTAATGAGATAAATTATAAGTATTAGTTTAATGAAGCATGAACACTATAACATATTCATTTAATTAACAGCTATAAATACAAGTAACCACATTTTGAAATATTTCTATATAAGTTGAAATAATGACAAAAATTAGTAATATATTAATTTTGTTTCTCATTTTTATATGATTGGAAAGTAGTTATCTTTATTAGGGTCTTCCCTTAACCAAGTAAAATTCGAAATTCAACAAGTATGACTTGATTTTAATCATATGCGGGAGAATTTCAATATCATGAAAAGCAATAAGAGATCCATGATTTGTGAATCAAAACTCAAATATTACACCATTTTTATATGACTCTTTTTTATTTTACGGGGGTCTAAATTATATTTGTATTTAAAATTTTGGATGATATAAACATGTAATTATTAATTTAATAAATGTTGTTTTAAATATATATATATATATAATCATTATTATGTGTTTTTTATTCCTTTGTATTTTTTATAATAATAATTAACTTTAAAAAATATATTAAAATAATTGTGAAATGAAGTTTTTAATTAAAATTAATTTATAAAATTCATATAATTGTTATTAATAAAATTAAATTCAATGAACTAGTAATAATATAATTAATGTTTAAAGTGATATTTTTTTATTAATTGTTTATGTTTATAATATGTTTTTATCAGAATAAGATTAATTAAAAAATTCTAGAGAATAATTTTGAAAACATATTTTGATAATATATATAATAAAATAAATTAACATTTATATAATGGTTATTAAATGTAAGGGAATAAGAATAAAATTATTTTATGATTAATATATATATATATTTTTAAAAAAAATTATTTTTCGAAGTTACATGTTCTTATATTAATTTTTTTTATTTTTAAAAATATAATAAAATAGATTTAATATTTACAACCATAATTTAAAAATTACTAAATAAGGAAAATTTTATTTTTATACATAAAATTTGTTAGTGAGGTAAAAATTGAGATACCATAATGTAGGTAAATTGACATAAAAGAGTTTAAATAAGGGTTAAAGACCTATAATATCACAAAAAAATATTCTTAAGAGGGTAGATGAGGGATTAAAAAACCTACTGTTACCTTATCACTATTTTGTTTTGACTTTTGATCCACATTCTAAGAGAAATTATATTACTTATTAATTAGGTAATGGTTATTTGTGTAAATTACACTCAATATCACCTATAAAAGGACCTAACGTATTGCAACATAATCACACATCCTCCCGTTGATTTCGTATTAAATACTATCATAAATTAGTTCCCTAATAGTCCACTGTCATATGGGGTAAAAGTTTTTAGAAGGAGTCACAAATACATCATTTTTAAGAGGCTTTATATTAAATTATTGAAGTCTTCACTGAGGTTAGAACATGATAGACTAACCCGGAATCCAATGTAAGAGTTTTTCGACACAATTTTCCTTTACTGACACATATTTCATCTTATAAACTTTTTATTACTTATATAGTGTGTATACTACAACCCGAATAGCCTAAAGGCCTTATTTTTTATTGATTTTGATAACCCCCTTTCAAGGGATGAGGGGGAACCCTTACAAGCCCCATAGGTATAGAGTTTACATGACCTGTAGGTCTTAAGAAACAAATAGGCTATGACTACATGGAACATCTCCTCCCTAGCTTCTTCATCATGATGTTATCTCTCCACATTCACATGGCTAGTTCTTCTAGGCTTCCCGTGCAAGTATAGGTTGATCCAGATGGAAAATGGCATGCTCTCTCTTTTTGAGAAATCCTCTTAAGCTTCATCTCTAGTGAATGCACCTGCTCTGAATTCTCATCTAGAGGCTTCTTATTTGTTGAGTCTTCCGGGTCGTTAATCCCAATTTTAGGTGTCCCGAAGACCTTGAGGTGTCTTGAAGGCCTTTTAGTGGCCCGAAGGCCTTGAGGTGGCCCGAAGGCCTTGAGGTGGCCTAAAGGCCATAAGGTGGCCTAAAAGCCATACTGGCCCGAATGCCTTGGGTGGGCCGAAGGCCTTGAAGGACCCAAGGACCAAGATGATGGCCCGAAATCCCAATTAGAATAATTGTCTTGGATCCTATATCACTAAACAGTGACTGCTATAGTGGCTCATACAGTACCTTCTATAGTGCTACTACAATGCCTGCTACAAATACTACTATAGAAGCCGAAAATATGTCTCCACCCAGTTTTGAACTCGGGTCTCTTAAATGCACTTGTAGAGTCCTCACAAACTAGGATGAGGCTCTTGTGTGAGTTTATAATACATATTTGAAATATTTTATCAGAAATATCTCTTGTTCATGGTATATAAAGTTACATTTAATTTTCCCTCTTCATGTGCTTTTGATTTAAAAGTTATCAAATTCATAATTGGTTTTGTTAACTCAATTTCCATTAATGGAGTTATATTAATTTTAAAAATTGTAAGAATTATATAATTTTCTCATTATATTATTATTTTTTCTTTACTAAGATTCCGTATAATGTTTTTATGATTTTTAAAATTAATTTCTATTGTAATTTTTTATAAAATATTTCATTTTCATTTTGCTGGATGAATATTTTTTATTAACTCATACACTTTATTATTTTCCTATTTTATTGTAAGATTATTATATTATATAATTTATGTATTTTATATGGTATTTTTCCATTATATATAGGTAAATTAGATTTTTATATCAAACAATTATTCTTTGATGGATTTATTTCTTCTGATAAATATGACATTGTTAATAATAAATATCATCCTCTCTATTAGAAGTTTCACCCATGTCTATATTCTCTTTTATGAAAAATTATTTATTTAATTATTTGGAAATAAAAATAGGCATGATCATTTTTCCTTTTTATATGTATCTTTATATATTTTAAAAAGTAAATTTTATAACTATTTTCTTTATTTAGGTTTTCTCTAAAACATCCTAAAAAGCTTAATAAGTCATTTTTTATAATTTTATATATTATTAATTTTCTACTCTACATTTATATAATTGAAATTTATTTATTTTAAATGTTCCATTATTATGGATTCTTCTATAATAATGTTTTAGATGATCTTATTATCAACTTCTTGAAACATATTTTTGAAATTGACTAATAATTTCAATTTTTATGCCAATATTAAGAATATTTTATGAGAACCATTTCTATGGATTATCTTATATTTTATTCTCTATATCCCAAATGTTTTAATTATTTGAGTTATTTTCATGGTCTCCATATAAATTATATTATTGTATAATTGATTAAAATTTATTTTTTCTATTATCTGCTCATATAATTCTTTATATATTTTTATGCGATACTAATTGAAAATGTTAAAAAATCCATTTTATTTCCCAGGGTTTTCATGGTGAGTTTAATGATTGAAATTATATGGAACACATATGTATGGTTTATATTTATTTTATGGGTGGGTATAATGTATCCCTCTAAATAATTAGGTAATTATTTATACCACATGTGATCATGCATGAATAGAAATTCGATATGCTTTGTTCACAAGATGATGTTTGTAAATTATTGTGATTAAATTTATTCATAAGATGATGTGTGGAGATGGCTGGGAATGTCATTGTTCAAAAAATAATGCCTGTACATGATTTCAATTAGAGTTTTTCACAAGATATTATGTGTAAATGATTTTAATTGGATTTTTTCATAAGGTAATGTGTGGACATGATTGAAATTATTTATTTTCAGAAAATTATGTATAGATATGATTGCAATTATCTATGTGTACAAAAATATTATTTAATGTAACTATATTATCCTTGATACATCATTATTACTGCCTTATGTTTTTGTATTCAGACACTACGGTATATGTAATGTTTTGATGATAATCCTTTTAAGGTATTATGTCATTATGTCACACCTTGTGGAAAACAATTATGATTCCATGTTCATTTAAATTATTCCTCTCTCTTATATTGACATTTTTTCACATATTTATGATCAAACACCTTTAGGAAATTTTGATAATTTGTTCACTTACTAAATATATGTGTTCACTCTATATTTTCTCATTCCCCACATAACACCCTATAAAATTAAAATATTTTTATATCAGAATAAGTATTAGTTTTTCTATATTTATATGCAACACCATGTTAAGCTTATGCTTCACACCATAATCAGTTAGCTTACGTTACATGAAAGACTGGTTTTTACCGCCTTTCAATGGAACACCTATCTTAAAATTAAATTTTTGAAATTTTATGAATTTTATATCTAAAAATAAAGTTGATTTTTGAATTTTGAAGGTCAAAATAATATTAGGGTGAATTTTTTGTATTGAAATGAAAGGTTTCATTTTTTGATGAATAATAAAAAATACTGCATTTTAATTAAAATAAGTCTTTTCATTTAAATAATTATATGTGTTAATTTTGATTATAAATTAGTGTTTAAGGTCACAATAGATCGATTATAAATATATTAATCAAACATAGGTAGTTGAAATATTTTTTAAAAAAAAATTATATATAAAAACATATTGATCATTTGAACAAATCTACTTCAAAAACCCGCTTAATCACCATGTGTACAAGATCAGTGTTAATCATAAATCACCCAATTTTGTAATTTTAATTTTTAAAAATGGTCATACATAGTTATAATCTGTAAAATAAATTTTAATATTATCAACTAATTTTTTGACCAAAAAATTAGTGAAATTGATTGAAATTAACTACAGTGTTTAAGGAAAGATTAAGCTTAATAAGGGACCAAAACTTAATATTAAAGAACAAAATGACCTGTAAACTAGTCCAAGATCCATTAGATTAAAATAATTAGACAATAAAACCACTTGGTTCTAATTTTTTGGGTCATTTGTATATTATTAAACGGAATTCCTTTATATAAAAAGATTATGTAAGGTAGAAGACAAAAAGAGAACTTTCCTTACCTTTAACATTTATAAATCATTGAGATATGTAAAAAGAATCATATTTTCAGTTATATATATAATTTTTAAAGATAAATGGGTTTTTTTATTATAATAATTTATCAAAAAAATTTATATATGGCTAAGTAACATAATTTTTTTAAGAAATTCCAATGTAGTGATTATTTAGTTAATAACTAACTAAACTAAATGACACTATAAATATTAAAATTGAAGGGAATTGATTGAATTATTGTCTTTATTTATTTATTTTATGAATATATCATGTTTAAAAAAATTATACAAATTATATTTTAATTATAAAATTGTTTTCATATTTTAAAATTAAAATTAAATAGGCAATGCCAAAATTGATATTATAGTTATTTTAAAATAAATGACATTTTATTAAATTATTTAAAATTAATAAAAGTACTATATTCTACCAAGTGATTTTGAAGTTTTAATATATATTAAATATGTTCTATTAATGTTTCAATTGATATTTTAAAATTAACATATGGACCCATATTTTGGAGAAACGTTGTTAACAGGGTTTGGGTTTAAGCCGTGTTTTAGCGCTTCACATGCGCTTGTTTTATAATTAATTTCCAAAATACAAGGGTATTTTAATTTATAAATTATTTTTAATATTACTAATTTAGTTTCTCTATATTTTATAATACATATTACTTTATTTTTTTCTTAATGGTTAAATTACTTATGTTGTAAAACTAGACGCTTAAAAAATCAAAATGATAAAATTGGGGAATCTTAAAAGTTAGGGGACCAAATTATTAAAATGAACATTGTTTTGTGTTTTGGAGGATTTAATAGACCATTATTACCCTTTAATACATTTTTTCATTTTTGAGGCTCTTTAGGTTATCTAGACCTCCCATTAATTAATACGTTTTGGTATTTACAAGAGTGCTACTCCCCCTCCACTATAAAAACGAAATTTCTTTACCGGTTACTCACACCTATCAAGAAACATTGGATAATTGAAAATATTACTAAGTAGTATTCCAGAATCACTAAAAAAATAAAGTAACACTCCCCTTGGGATCAAATCCATCCATGAAAAACTATTGGTACAAACCAAAATAAGTTACCCAATTAGGAGGAAATAAACATTCATAAGTTTTTTTGTTTTATTTCCATTCTATAATCCCAAGAATATTAATATTTTTTAATTTTATAAGACTGTTATCCTAAATATAATATTATTTTGTTATGATATGAATTTTAAATATACTTATACACACTTCCACTTAATGGGTAACAAACATATTGTTTCTGTGAATGGTGAACTGTTACCTCATTAAACGATGATTGTTCATTTTCCTTTACCACCTATAATGGAGTCCAGTATGATCGATACAATATTTATATATTATATATATATATATTATTTATAACATATTTATTATTTTATAAATATTTTATATCACATACACATATACATTCCATTTTTTAAAATATAATAATTTCGTTTGAGAAGTTGTGGACTACCACCCCCACAAAGCTATATGACTCGTTCGTGCCATACATTAAATGTATAAAGGATGGTAATAATAAAACTTTGTAAAATATACGATGTTTATATGATAATGGAATTATAATATACATATATCATTTAATTTTATTTATTTTAATGTAACAAAGAAATGAAAGTAGCGTTCATGCGTACGTGTGGCCTACCGTCTCCATTAATGGGGAATTTCATTTCTTACCTCAAATAATTATAGATTATTTTAAATACATATTTAATGAATATATAAAATAATTAATTCGTGATTCAAATTATTTATATGATGAAATAATGATCTATGTAATAGGATATGAAAATATAAATTCAAATCAAACTTGAGAATTCTAGTCAATTAACACCCAAAATAGTGAAAATAATGAAATATTGATAACAAACATGTAAAAAGGCGTTTTGAGTAGATTATATATAATATTAAAAACATGATTATGGTGTTGGTATATGTTAGTAACATATTTTAATCCACTATATAGTATTATGAAGACCAGACATCAAAATGAAGGTTATGGTAAGGGATTTTGTCTCAATTTACATTCCATTGAGACTTATTTTTGTTATGCACCAATTCACATTTATATACTATATGTAATGAATTTTAAAAAGGTATATCCTGAATCTATTCATTCACATGATATTATATGTTTTATTTATTTCATGGTTAATTATTATTTAAATGTTTCAAAGTGGTATGGGACACTTTGCAATGATTAAAGAATATTTTCCCTCAAGAATGTTTTAAGGTAAAAAACCCATGTTCTTACTTATACTATTATGGGGTATAAATTATAAATCCATATTATTTATTCAATATGGATATATGATAATTAAAACTGTTTATTATTTATATTTATTATTCAATTCAATTAATTCTTTGGATAGGTAAGTCACAAGATGGGGATTGTTTAAGGATAGCCCTACGTGTTGGGGACCAGTTAATGAAATACCCTCAATGCATTAGTATTCTCATGGGAAGAAACTAGGTTGGAAAACCCCTTTTATTTTGAAACAAGTATGATATAAACTGACATGTGGAGGTTATTTACAGCATAGTTATTATTGGAAAAACCAAATTAGTTTTTTACCGGTATGTTTTGAACTGTCTTGTGAATGGTTTTGACAGTAATGCTTCAATGTACCATGTAAACATGTCATCTAATAATTATGAAATTAATTTATTAATAACACAATTATTATTATTTTCTATAAGATTTTGTGTCGACATATCTATTTATAGATTATATTCTCACATTTTTTGTTTACGTGGAATGTGTTTCAGTTTCTTACCTTTCCATAATGATATTACCTAATCTAGTTATTTGAATGGAATGTGTTACCATTAATTTAAATTTCCAGGTTAATATTTCCCAATTTTTTAATTATTTATTTTTCCTTTCATACCCTTACTGGGCATTTTTACCCACCCTTATTATGTTTTCTTTCCACTGGTTATGAAGAGTAATCCTTTGATTGAGATTTAAGGGAGCTATTTATTTCAATTTATTATGTATAGTGTCTTTATTTTTCAGTTACTAGTGTATTATGGTTATAATGTATGTAATATTGATTTACAAGAACGTTAAAATAGTAAGTCCTTTGAGATTTATTCCTTGTAATCATTCTAATGTAATAAAATAATGCACTGACTCCGAGCATCTATGTTTCGGGTGTTTCAATTGGAATCTAAATATGTTTAGCACTATCCTTGGGAACTAAATTAAGAAAACAAAGATTAGGGGGCACAACCCTAAGATATACATTAAGGATAAGCGTATAAGAACATCTTAGAATTTTGGTAAGGTATATATTATGTGGGTATTCCAAACAATTCATCCCTGTTTGGATAGTACAAGCAGACGTGGTTTTGTAACAGATGTACTTATGGGTAAAAACACTGATATGGTGTCCCAGGACTATCTCGGGCTAACCTAGTACATGGAAACATGCCTTACTGCATACTGTCTTTTTCACTCCTAATTTATATGTTTATGATAATTGAAATTTTATTTACATACCATTATGATGGATTTAAATATAATGATAACCCCCAAGTAACCAAAGTTTATGATTCTATGTTTTATGATGCTTTTATGTTGAGTGTCATAACATATTTGAAATTATAAATCATTTTATGATTTAATATATAATATTCCATTTTTTATAAATGTTTCCTAGAAGAAGGAATGATAACTCCACTAATTCACATGATTCAAAGATTAAAAATGATCACATCTTTTATGGTCGTAAGCCAATATTTCTATGAGATGTAGTGCCCCAAGTATTCTATTCGTATGGGGGAAACAATATCATATGATAACGAGATAGTTAAAGAATTATACATTCCCTATAGCTTCAAAGGGAAGAAAAAGAAGAAGATCATGATGGAGAAAAATATAGATAATGGTAATAAGGGAAAGAATTATTTTTTCACAAGTCATAACTATGGAAAGATTCACCTTGGTAAATGTTTGAAGTTAATGAGAGTTTTCTACAAGTGTGGAAGAAATAACTCCATGATTTTTATTGAAAGGGTAAAAAATGGTTTCAAATGTACATTAATTAAACTATAAGGTGATTAGAGACTATTAAAATCAATGTCTCAAGAATCAAATAAATAAACCCCAAATTATGCTATTGGATAATGGTCATGTTGTGCTACTGCCAAAGATAATGAGAAATGACTAGTATGACTATTAATTTAAATATTTTATCAGTTATGTAATAATTATAATAATTATGTAATATATGATAATTTTACTATGGTACCTTTTTCATAAAGTAGTTGAGATCATATGATAAATGGTACAAAGAAATGTTTTTCAATAAAAAGTTAAATATATAGAAACCACATGATTGAGTGAAAGACAGCCCTTAATATGTTCTTGATGTTTAGGTAATTATAAAGAAATTATTGATTTGGAAAGGTGATGAATACCGTCGAACTGATTAATGTCTTGTCGACAAGTGGTCAATTCTAAAATTATTGGAGTTTAGAAAACTTTTCGATTTATGGAATATATCAAATAACATGTCTCTTATATACAGAACCATAAATAATTCATGTTTTTAATTAGTTTTTAAGGTGATTTGATTTATTAAAATATTTAAATAAGATAAATGATCAAGTTATTCACTTTTTTTGTAATGTGAATATTTAGAACAAATTCATGTTGATTAGAAGATAATGATAAGTTCATTTTGTAAATTTTGTGACCTTATTACTATAGTGTTTATCAATATATTTTGGAAATTTTATACATTTATGAAATGGTTTAGGTTGAACATTTGATATAGTTTTAGTGGTTGATATATTACAATACTGTATAAGGAATCTTGTTTTATGAGATGAAGTATAAATAGTTCAAGGCATGACCAAAGGATAATAATTTTCTTATAAAAATGGACAAAGTAATTATATTCAATTATATTAATAGGGAGTGAAAGAATTCATCAACTCCAAGAAAAATGATCTTGAAACCAAATGTTTTATCACAATACCTTCATTTCTGTTGAATCATATGGACCGTTAGATCATCAAATATTTAGGAATTTTTTATTGTTATCTTTATCCTAGCCATGTTTTCTAGCACACCCAATCGAAACATGATTGTCAGATTTTTCCTCTATATCCATGTGTCCATTTCCCACTTATGTTCTCCTACTAGGAAGCATAGTAACATGACAATTTTAATTTCATTTTTCTATTATAAAGAATATGTTTTATTAACCCTATTCACGATTTGGGGATTTCAATAAAAGTATCTTCCAATATCAATTCCTTGATTTCTGAGATCATGTTTAAATTGTGAGGATGAAATTTAATTAATGTGGAGAGAATATGATATCCTTATAATTTAAATTAATGTTATGTTAGAATTAATATTATTTTTTTCTCTCTTTATATACAACACGATGTTAGGATTATGCTACACACCACACTGAGTTAGTTTTCTTTACATGTAAGGCCAAATTTTACTTCCTTTTAATGATGCCCCAAGTTTATAATTAAATTTTAGAAATTTTAAAAATTTTATTGTTCAAAAAAAATATCATTTTTGATTTTGGAATGCTAAAATTATCTTTGGGTGTTTTTTTATTTTTCTGATATGTTTCATTTTTTGATAAATAGTGAATAATACTACATTTTAATTAAAAACTTCCTTTTTGTTTAAATAATTATTAGTGTTAAATTATATTTTAAATTGGTTTTCAAAGTGATAGTATACCATTTATAGATATATTAGTAGAATCTAGGTCATTGAAATCATTTTTTGTACTAAAATTATATATAAAAACATATTTATGTTTTGAATATTTCTACTTTAAAAACTCATTTTCTCGCCACATGTACGAGATTGGCATTAATCATAATTTTCCCACTTCAGTTATTTGAATTTTGAAAAATATAAATTTAAAATTTTAATCAGTTCAATAGTTTTTGTCTAATAATATCAAAAAAAAATTGACAAAAAATATATGTGAAAGTGATTAAAATTAATTATGGTGATTTAGGTAAGATTAAGCTTAATAAGGGACTAAACCTTAATATTAAGGACCAAAATGACTTAGACACTTGCCCTAAATCCATTAGATGGTAGTAATTTGAATATATCCCCACTTGGTTCAAATTTTATGGTTGATTGGGATACTATTAGATGGATGTTCTCTATATAAAATGATAATTAAGGAAGAAGACAAAAGGGAACATTCCTCACCTTTAACATTTATAAAAATTGAGATATGTAAAAAACATTATATTTTCGGTTATAAATATCCTTATGAAATATAAATTGGTTATTTTTACCATAATAATTTATCATTAATTTTTATAGATGGTTTCATTACTTTAAATTCATTAGAAACACCAACATAGTGATTATTTTGTTAATAACTAACTAAAATAAATGATACTATAAATACTGAAGATGAAGTGCATTGATTGATTTATTGTCATTATTTTTTAAGGACTATATATTTTTAATAAATTTTTTTACTAAATATGTTTTAATTACAATATTTGTTTGATATTTTAGATTTAAAATTAAATACATAATGTCAAAATTGATATTATAGTTATTTTACAATAAATGATATTTTTTAAAATTATTTAAAATTAATAAAAGTATTATATTATGAAACATTATTTTTTAGTGATTATAAATATTATATATTTTATATTAATTAAACAATATAACTTCTATTATTAACATATTGACCCTTATTTTGTTAAAATTTTGTTAACACAATCATAGTTTAAGAAGGGTTTTAACACGTCATATTCACTTGTTTTAAAATTTATTTCCAAAAAACATGGGATTTTAATTTTATAAATTACATATAATATTAATAATTCAGTTGATCTATATTCTATAATAAATCTCACTTTAGTATAGTGTTAATGGGAAAATTACATTGGATGGAAAAATGGATTCTTTAATAATAACCAAAATGATAATATTAAGGAATCATAGAAGTTAATGAAAAAAATTATTAAAATTCACATTTTTGTGTTGTTTAGGTTTTAATATACCATCATTATCCTTTATAATACATTTTGTTTCTATTTTTGATGTACTTTAGGAAAGATAGGGGTCCTATTAATGAATACCTTTTGGTATTTACAATAGTGCCACTCCCCCACCACTATAAAAAAGAAAGCACTCAACCCCTTAATCACACAACTAAAGACACTTTGGATCATACGACCTCCAAAAAAATAGTCTAAAAAAATCAATAAAATAATCCTATAATCCCTCCTTTGGAAAAAATCCATCGAATGATGCCTTTTGGAACAAACCCAAAAAATTACCCGATTAAGAGGTAATAAACTTCCTTTAGATTTTTAGTTTTGTTTCCATTATCTAATATATAAAATATAATTATTCCTTGCTTGAATAAAAAATTATCTTAAATATACTTTTAATTTTTTATTCTATGTTTTTTACCTAAAATTACACACACTTCAATCAAATTGGTGACGAACATACGATTTCTGTGTATGACCATCTACTGCCCCACCAAACGATGGTTGTTCATTTTTCATTTACGTCCTCTCATGGTGGCCGTTATGATGGAAAATATACTTATACATGATATATATGATATTTATAATTTATTTATTCTTATTTAATTATTTTATACCACATTCCTCTATAAGTTCCATTTTGTGTAAATAAGATAATTTCGTTTGAGGAAGTATGGACTACCACCCCTTCAAAGGCATGTGACTGGTTTATCACAAACATGGAATGTATAAAGGATGATGTTAATTAAACTTTGTAAAATATAAAAAATAGATATCATAATGTAATTATAATATATATATATATATATATGATTAACTTTTAATTCTTTTAATATGACAATGAAATGAAAGTAGTGTTCATGCATACGTATGGCATATCGTCTCCATGAACAGTGCATTTCATTTAATATATCCAAACATTATAGATTATTCTTAATATATATATACTGAATATATAACATAATTAAGTAATGATTTTCTTTATTTATATGATTAAATATGGATCTATGTAATGGGAGAATAAATTAATAAAGAAAAACATACTTGAGAAAACATGGTAATAAACACATGAAATAGTGAAAATAATGAGAGATTATTAACAAACAGGTAATAATACATTATAATATGCTGATATATAATATTAAAAATTGTAATATGGTTATTTTATAATTTATTCAGATATTTTAAACCAATATACAAGAGGATAAATACCATGCAATAAAAGGAAGATTAAGGTAAGATATTTTGTCTCAATTTACATTCTATTGAGGCTTATTTTTATTATGCACCAATTCAATTTTATATATTATATGTACTTAACTTTTAAAAGTTATATCATGAGTTTAATTATAATCATGATATTATATGTTATATTTAATTCATGGTGAAATTTTATTTAATTGATTCAATGTGTTATGAGACACTTTGTAATGTTTAATGATTATTTTTCTTCAAGAATGTTTTAATGCCAACGACCCTTGTTGTTACTTTTCCTCTTCTAAGGTATTATTGATAAATCCATATTCTTTATTAAATATTTATATAAGATAAGTATCATAATTTATTAATTAAATCGATCATTGGATTTGATGAATGCTTTGGGAAGGAAAGACATGGGTTGGGGATCGTTTAAGGTAAGCCCTACGGGTGGTGGCTAGTTAATGAAACCCCCTTGATGCGTCAGTAGTCTCATAGGATGAAATTAGGTTCTAAAAACCCTTCATGTTCGTAAAATTATGATATAAAAATTCTTATGAAATGTATTTATTTTAGAGATATGGTTGGAAAAACCAAAATGGGTCTGTAAGCAGTATGTTTTAAACTATCTTATGAAAGGTCTTAACGGTAATGGTTCCATATACCAAGGAACCATGGAATCCAATAAATAAGAATTTACATTATTTAGATCTCAGTTAGTATTATTTTACATGAGATATTTTATTTAAATATCTATAGATAGATTATATTCTAATTTTTATTATTTGTGTTTCATGTGTTTCAGTTTCTTACCTTTCTATATTGATATTACCCTATCTAGTTATTTGAATGACATTCAATATCATTTATTTAAATTTACATGTTAATCAATTATCATTGTTTAATTATTGATTCCACTTTCTGTACCCTTTACTATAATTTGATCTCACCCTTATTATGTTTTCTTTCCCCATGTTATGAAGAGTAATACTCTCATTGATATTCAAGGATGCTATTTATTTTTTTTATTATTTATCATGTTTTTATTTTTTATTTTTACAATGTATTATGGGTATCAGGTATGTAATATTTCATTCCAAGACTTCTGAATAGTTTGGAACATTGGGAATTCATTACAAGTAAACATTGAAATTTAAAAAAATAATGCTACGGATCTGGGATTATGGGGTCAGGGCATTACACCCCATGTACTGAGGAAGGTAATTAGGAAAATTGTATCTAGAATGATATCATGTGATAAGGTAATTAATCAGATTAATTGAATAAATATTGTATAATAATACATTATCATTTTTAATGTCAAAAGAAACTAAACTTTTGGGTTCTGGGATCATTCCTTTATTTTTGATATATAATGCTTAAATTTTGGAATTGATGTAAAATATATAATTTTTCTGCTTCAAACATCTCATTTGGTATCAAAGTGTAGTTTAGTTAATTTTAGGGATTAGTTTAAGATATTAATAAAACCCAATATAAAGAAACCTTGGTTAAACCAAATGTATTATAGGCCAAAATAAAGGTTTCATCGAGTTAGACATTAGGATTTTGAATTTTCATATTATTATTTACAATTATTCTATTAAGATATTATTGTTTATAAGTAATGATAGCCCCATTTGGTTTTAGTAAATTCAAAAAAATAGGATTAATTGATTTAACAACAAGTATGATGGAAAATATGGTGATTGACCCAATAATAAACCAAATGGTATGGGTGATGGAGTGAAAATAGATTATGTAAATGTTTTCTCAGGTTATGAGAAATAACATAAAAAATGTTGATCTCTAGAACACACCAAAGAAAGAGAAACAAAACATTAACTATTTCATGCATATACTCCTGCTGACCATTAGTGGATCTTCAGATCCACCAATGTTTGAACATTGGACTAATATGTTGGAAGATATATTTTATACTGTTAAATACTCATAGAAATAAGTAGTCTTGTCTATTTATTAGTTAGAAGGTGAATCAGAACAATGATGAATTTTATAAAGAACACAAGGATAAATAAAGAATTTAACACCATGTAATGGTAGGATTTTAGGAAACTATTATTCACTCTGTATATTCCACTAACTGTTAACATTGAAATGGTGTGATAATTCAATTAGATAAAGAAACAAGGGGATGGATCAATTGGATTATATGAAACAAAAATTAATATAATTATAAGATGCACTCTAGTTTTATTATTTACAATGAAAGTTAGATTTATCATTAATTTAGTGGCATAAAATGAAGTATTTTCATGGTATTATCCACTATTTAGTTTTGTAGATATAGAGAAATTGTTTGATTAGAACAGAGAATGAAAATAGAAATCAATGATTCTTTATTCCTAGGGATTTAGAAATAGGAAATTGAAAATGGATTTTTAGGGAAACTCGAATGATAAATCACATATATGAAAGAAAATTCAACCACTTACATGAAAAAATGTGGGAGGAAGCACCAATGACATTTGTTTAATGTAATAGGAAAATATTTCGATTGTGGAAGGGATGATCATCAAGATCATGATTATTGAAGATAGATGAAAATGTTGGTCAATAAAATTTGGGATAGAAGGTACCAAATTATTATCCACCCACACTTTTATTCTTCAAATATATAGAATTTGATAATTTTTCAAATCAATTCCCTAATCCAAGGAATAATGAGTATAATAGTCATTGATAACCTCCAATATCATGGGGAAGAAGAAGACCTTATGAAATGAATACAACTAATTTGAAGAATGATAATAATGATGTGAAATGTACACTTATTATCCAATATATAACTTTTAATTTCTTATTTGATTATGGTTATTCACATTTTTAATGTCATGTAATTCATTTAAAATTTTATGTCACCAACCGAAGCATGAGATTTGGAATTGTCAGTCAAAATACATTGTGGTATGATTATTATTTATAAGGTATATAACTCTTCTCTAGTCAAGGTTTCTAGGAAGATACTTCCTATAGATATAGTTCTTCTCTCTTTAGTATAATTTTATGTGATTTTGAGAATAGACTGGATATCCCTATATAAAGATCATATAAATTGTTTGGATAGGGAAATTTCATTTCCTTTAGAAAATCAACCCATGAAAAAATATCTATGTGAGTATAATGATAGATCCCAATTGGAAAAAAATTTATTAATATGGATAATGATACCCAATACTATGGGATAAAATGATAAAATGATTGGGGAGGAAATAAATAATGAATAAATGATAGTTGTATGGGACTATATTAATGTATTTACCAAATAACTTATAGATAATCACCAAGAACATGAGGTTGAGTTTTCAAATAAATTCATGCCTTGTTCTATGCTGATATTGATTAGTCCATATAGAATATCCCCCATTAAATTTCAGAAGTAGATACAAGTGAATATGGACCAGAGCATTATATCCCCAAAGTGATTTACAATGGGTTAAACCATTCCACTTTTTAAATAAGGATAGGTTAATATATATATTCATTTATTATCATGGGAATAATTATATTTTGATAAAAAATGAGTATCCTCTACTCTATATTGATGATTTGGTTGATCAGCATAGAAGATACCAATACTTGCCTCAGCTGGATATTCAATCTATATACCATATATTAATAGTAAAGAGAGAATATATACCAAAGGAAACCTTTGGAATAATATATGAACACTATGAATTCATAGTGATTCTTTTCAAATTTAATAATTCCCAGTCTATATTATTCGATTTTAAAAATATTTTATAACACCACAAATTTCTATAGTACATCTTTGTATTCAAAAGTGTTCATGACAAGCAAGACTAGTTGTAAAAGGGAATATATTAACCCGATACATTAATATATTAATAAATATAATATATTTATAGCTTGTAATTAACATAGCAACAATTTAGCTAGAATAACACTAAATAGATACATTCTTTGATAGCTTGTGTTACATGGAGGAGAAATCTTCCTTGATAGATTTTGTTACATGTAAGGCTGAGTTTCACCAAAATAACAATGTATTATTAAAATATTATTATTTAATATAATAAGATATAACATAGCTATTATGTTAGTAGTTATGAATAAAATTAATTAACTTATGAAAAATTATGGTTTGTAAAAACATAAAATTAATTCATTGGTTACCAATTATTGAGAAATGAGATTAAGAAGCAATTGGATATAAAAAAAATATTATAATTTTTATTCTTTTGAATGATTATTATATTAATAAAAATAACTAATGAAAATTAATGTATTATTGTAATGTAATATATATGTTATATATTAAATAAAATATCTTTTTTATTCATCCATTAGTTTTTATATACATAATATAAGAACCAACCCATTTTCACGCATCAAAACCTATATTTTTAGAAAGGCAATTTTAATACCATTTAATAGAGAACCCATTTAAAATATGAATTTAAACACTTTAATAGATTTAATATTTCAAAATTAACATTATATGTTAATTAAAAACATTAAAATTAGGTTAGGGTTACCTTTTTTCATTTTTTAGAAACATAAAAGTTTTTGATGAATAGATAAAAATACTGATTTTTTGTTCAAAACAGCTTTTTGATCTATTTATTTTATAAAATTAAATTAAAATTTTAATTAGTTTTAAATTTTAATTAAATAATATTCCTATAAATTAATAAAATTTATTTTATTGTAATTAATTTCACTTTGAAATTGATTATAAAAGAACATCATACTTTTGGACGTTTTTACTTTAAAAACCCATGTTGTCGTTCCGCCTGTGGGATTACATTTAAATCAATTTTTGACAATCCTATGTCTAGAATTTGAAAAAATTTATTCCATTTTTAAATATTTATAATATATAATTTATAATAAGTCCCTTTTTTGACAAAAAATATTAGTGAAAGTGAATACAATTAATTACAACGATTAAGGTTAAATTAAGATTAAAAAGGGACTAAACATTAACCTTACCGAACAAAAAATACCATAATTTTTTCCAATAGATACTTTTTATACATATATAAAACCTGTGTTATCTTGGATATAAATTGAACCATTATTGGATCCACTTAAAAAATTAAAAACATGTAAATAATTCCTTTTTCAAAATATTACAAAAGTGCCACTATTCCTTTACTCCAAAAGACCACTACTTCTCCCAATTAATCACACCTCTAAAAACATGTAGGTTCAGAAAATATCATCCCAAATATATTCCAAATATCCCTCCCCTATAACTTTAATCCTCCATTTTGGAAACAATCCTTCTATGGAAACCCATTGGTATAAAACGAAAAGGAGTTACCCAATTAAGAGGTAATGTCTTTTCTAAATCACTTTAATTTTATTTCTGATGTCCACCACAAAAAACATATTATTAAATTTTTATATTAAAATTCAAGTATCATCAAATAATATTATGTTTTTATTTTAATTTTGTGACCTAAACTCACACAAACATCGATCTAATGGGAAACGAACATACTATTTATCTGTATAGTGAACTACCACCTCATGAAATGATGATTGAACATTTTCATATTACCACCTATAATGGTGGCCATTATGATTTAAAATCTAGTTTTATATGATATATAATATTTCTTTATACTTATTTAATCTTTTTATAACAATAAATATTAATAATTTCAATTTTTCGTTAATACAATAACCTTGTTTGACGAAGTGTGGTCTACGACCCCCTCAAAGCGATGTGATTAATTCACACTATACATGTAATGTATAAATTATGTTATTAATTAAAAATATGTGACAAAAAAACCTATATATTATATTAATTTCATAAATAAATTTCAATAAATATAATATATATCAATTTCTTTGTTAGGCTTCCACACACTAAAAATGTGACAACGTCATTCGTAGACGTGTGGGCTACCGCCTCCTTGACACAATATGATTCATTTTTTACATTAAAATAATTATATATATATAAATATATATGATTATATAAAATGTTATTTATTATATAATGATCATTCTAGAAAGATATGGTGTTACTTAACTTCTTTCCACAACAGTCATTGAAAAATGGGAACATTACTCATGCATATGTAGACCTACCATCTCCATGATCGTAACACTGATTAATTTTTTGTATACATGTTTAATTATTAGTTATAAAAGAATCATTGATATATAAATATAATAATTATTTCATTATTATTTCTTCAGAAGTTATATAATGACCTATTTAACCATAGTTGACATACCAAGGTTGTTTTTAACACATAAATCGAATTTGGTCAATACAACTGACATAAACATTATTTTGAATTAGTTGATTATAAAATTGTAATAAGTGAAATAAATGTTATGATAAAAATGGAGAAATATATGAAAAATAAATATATAATATAAGTTTATTATAAACTATTTTAGAATACATTCACGAGAAAGGAAACATAAGATATGGGATTCTTGTCTCATTTTCATTCAATGAGGCATACTTAACATTTTTACACATAATTTATTTTATATGGTGCATATAATACCCATTTTGATATTTAATATCCTGAAAAGTTCTATATTCAAGGAATTTTTAGTTTCAATTTGAATTATTTATTTTCAGGGTATTTCAGTTAAAATTTACTATGTGGCATAGAATTACATAACTCAATTTCTTTTCATTGAGTTATATTACTTCCTCATTATGATTAATATTCTACGATTATGTATGTAATCACGTTTTTCTATCAATTTTGGTACTTAAACATACATTATGTGGATTTATAGTTTATACACACAATCTAATAATTTATTGACTCTCACTTCGATGTTATATCCTTTTCAAGGGTTTATTTCAGAATCCCAATTTTATTTGATATTGTTTGTACATGAATTTCCATTTGAAGAAATTATTTGATATTTGTTCAATAAAATCATTAATTTTAATATCGACATGTTATTAATGATCAATACCAAGTATTAGTACCATTTCCCCACTCTTTAGTATAAAAAATGTTTTATAAAATATTTTGTAAAAACCCAAATTCATTTATCTAATTATTCATAGAATCTATTTTTCTCTAAAAATCATGTATTCTAAAAAGGTTTTAAAAAAAGGTTTTTAACCTTTAAATTTTTTTAAATAATGTTTTACCCATTTTTTGTTTATGAATGTTTTCAATGTGATATTCTTGTGTCCCTCTGAACTAGGAATGTTACTAAC
Organism: Viscum album; assembly: GCA_963277665.1. Classification (NCBI taxonomy): domain Eukaryota; kingdom Viridiplantae; phylum Streptophyta; class Magnoliopsida; order Santalales; family Viscaceae; genus Viscum; species Viscum album. Next base: position 847,206,937 of record OY728152.1, read on the forward strand.
CCTTTTTACATTTTAGAAGGAATGATTCTTTTTTACCTCTTATGACTTATATATATTTATCCACCATAATTTCTTAGAGGCTCACATTTAATGTTTTAAATGTATATTATTATGAAAATGTTTTTAAATGGAATTTTTAATGAACAATATTTTCAAATGGTATTTCCAAGAAAATGACATTTCCCTCAAGAATGTTTTTTATCTTATTCTCTCAATTCATCAAGGTCAACAACCCAAGACTATTAATAAACTTGGGATATTTCATATTAATAGCATCCATATCCTTTCTTAAGACTATTTATGTGGATAAGGATAATATTTAAATTTACTTTGGTGTCGTCCTTATTAATCCCCTTGAAATATTCAATTTAATTTGACCATTTATCATTGGATTTACCCCAATTATCCATATCATTTATCCTAGATATCACTATTTAATAAATTTTACACCATTTTACATATGGTGTTTACTTTGACAATTATTTAATTAACTAGGGAATTATTGATAAATTCGTATTTCTCATTAAATATGGGTATTTGACACAGAATATTGTTTATTTTGATTACCGACATGAAGAATGATTTGGAATGAGATTGATGGGTGTGGAACGAACATTATATAACCCCTTGATGCATCTATAGGTTCTCATGAGCAACTAATTTTCATAAATTAATTGGGGTTCTAACCTTAATTTAAACCATCTTATGAATGGTCTTGACTGAATAGTTTTTCATGTGCCTGAGATGTGATATCCAATAATTATGTATTTCCCTCATTTAGACTTAGTTATTATTATCCATGAGATTTAGTGTCTACATATCTATGGATGCATTTTATTCATATTTCATTGGTTAATGTAATATGTTTCAGTTTCTCCCCTTTCCCTATTTACTTTTCCTTATCAAGTTATTTTAATGACATGTGTTTTCATTTATTATCTTTACATATTCTTTATCATTTTTGTTTATTGAGTTCATGGAATGTGTGTTCGGTTATTTATCTTTCCATATTAATTTATTCTCATTTATTCATTATTTCATCTCTTATTCTTTACTTAACCACACTGAGCATTTGAGCTCACCCTTATTTTTTCCCTCTACCCATGAACCCATGAATTTTACCATGAATGATTTGAAATGATATGATAGATGGAATAATTTTTTTAACCTCTATAGGAAAAAAGAAAAGAAAAAAAGTATGTTTAAATTACAATATTCTTTTATAATAAAATAATCATTTATGTTTTTGGATTATATAGACTACTGATCTCATTATCCCTTTGGGGATTGAGTCCTTTTAATCATCCCAATGTAATTGATAGGAGATACTGGCTCTATGCTTCTAGGGTTGGATCACTATATTTGGTATCAAAGGAGGTTTAGTAGAAAATAGAGGAACTATACATAAGAAATCATAGGTTAGAGAACATAACCCTAAGGAATAATTTGATTATAATAATAGCATAATGTTCTAATTTTTTATGATAGATATTATGTGGGTCATCCTAGAAATGAATCTATGTATGGATACTATAAGTGAATTTTGTTTTGGAACAAATGTACCTAGGAGTAATAACTCCAAGAATTTGTTTTGATCTTGATTTAGGGTAACCTGGTACATAAATATAGGCCATAGTGTACACCTAGTTTGACACTCCTAGGGGATATTCTTAGGATAATCCACATTTTACTTAAAAACCATAATGAATAATTTGAATGGATAATGACAGAGAATGATCAAGGTTAAACCTAAGGTGTTTTATATGTAAAAATAAGGTTTCATGATTTGGATATAATATAACTAATTATATACTTTTCCATATATTACTATTGTTGCTCTCTATATTCATTATATTTTTAGTCAATGGAAAAACTTGAAGGATTCAAATTAACTTCGAACATAAAGGGCAAGGTGGTGGAAACAAAAAACCAAAAGTGGTGATGAAATGAGTGAAGTATATCATGTTTTTTCGAAATTATTTTTCCTAAAATATGATTAACAATATAGACCTTTACGATTTCTTGAACAAAACAAAGAAGATAAGGATAGTGGTTTCTAAGAGCTTGAGTGGTAGAGACCATAAAGAAAATAAGGCTCGATTTCTGACATGTGAGAAGTGTGGAAGGTAAAACCTAGGAAATTTTATCAATGGATTAATGAAATTATTTTTGTGTGATAAGGAAGGAAAAAAAGCAATGGATTTTTGAAGAAAATTGAAGAGTTCAATGGAATTAAATACGACTAATCAAAGGATATTGTTATTGTTCATTGCAATAAATTTGGGGAACCTGTGAATTACCCGAGTCAATTCCCACTCTTAAAGGATAAACCCTAGATCATGGAAGGATTTATGTAGGAAATAAATGGATTTAATTATTATGTATTGATGATTTATTGAAAACCATAGTTAAGAGTCTATTTGATGATTAAATTTCAAGGATTTCCATTAGAATTATTTTGGAAATTATATTAATATGGTTTTAGAAAAGGGAATCCAGAACATGGGGTGAGAACCTATCATGTCTCACAAGGCTGCAGGTCTTGAACCTATATCTAAATGATGATAAGGGATTCATTCTATCCATTGACCTAAAAAATTTGATTGTTAAATTTTCATTGTTTTTAGTTAAACATTTGGATGAATAAATGTTAATAATTAACAAGTAATATCATTTTTAAGGATTAGATATTAATCTATAAACCATATTGGTTTTTAAAATTCTCTAGAGAACAATACTTTGACATTTCACTCTTTTAAAGGCCTTAAAATCCCTTAAATGTTTCTTTCAGATATTTAGGCATACAAAATTCATTACTGGTAATTAATATCTGGGAGTAAGGAGATGAATTAGAATTCGATCAGAGAAAAAAAAATGTTATGATTATTCATATGAATTTTAATCCTATAAAGTAAGAATATTTCTTTATATTAATTTTTAAAAAATAAATACCCAATAATAAGAAAATAAATTCAAAATATAATGTTTTCCTAATAACTTAATTTTGGATGAACCTATGGTCTCTTAAATCATTAAATATTTATGGCTTTGAGACCCTCACCTTTCTATTGATCATTCACCTATTTGAGAATGATGACCTCATTCACTAATTATAAGTATTTATTATTTTACTTTATGTATGTATTTTCACATTCCACTAATGTTCTCCTTCTTAGGGACCGAATTACATGGTAGTCCATGTGACCTTTGTACTTACCATTCTTGCTTTTGTAGAGGATGTTTTTCAAACCCATCTCACGATGTGGAATTTCAATGTAGGAAAAATCAGACAATCTATTACCATGATCGACTTCAAATTCTAGGTATGAAATTTAATTAATGTGTGGAGAATATAACACCCTGAAAATATAGAGTACAAAATTGTATTCAATAGTTTTTATGACACGTAATACCAAGTGTAAAAAGGGCATATATTGACCCGATACATTACAATTAAAAAAATATAATCTATTCTACATCTTTTAATGCATGAAACACTGAGTTATCGTTTATCTCACACAAGAGATACCTCCCTTGATACATTTTGTTACACCTAAGAGTGGCCTTCCTCGACAGTTTTCCTTTCACGCAGGACTGAGTTTCAGCAAATAACAATGTATTATTAAAATATAATTATTTAATATAATATAATATAACCTAGATGTTATGTTAAAAATTATGAATATTATTCACTAACTTATGAAACTTTATAGTTTATATAAATATAAAATTATTTCATGTTTAGAGATTAATGAAAAACGAAAATAAGAACCAAATGGATATAAAAATGAAATATTATTATTTTTATGCTTCCAAAGGAGATTTTTCATTAAAAAATAATTAATTACAATTAGTGTATTATTTTAATGAAATATATATTTTATATATTCCATTAAATATTTTTTGTATTCATCAATTAGGGTTTATTGGCATATAATTATAACAAATCCAACATCACACATAAAAACAAATATTTTGATTAATGCAATTTTACCACCTTTTAAAGGATAACACATTTTAAATCTGAATTTTGACACTTTAATAGATTTAATATGTCAAAATGACTTCATATTTTAAATATAAACATAAAAATTATGTTAGGGTTAATTTTTGATATTTTCATGAACATATCATTTAGTAATGAATAATAAAAAATATTGAATTTTAATTCAAAACTTATTTTTTCATTTAATATATTTATAAAGTTAAATTATAAATTTAATTTGTTTTAAAGATTAGTTAGATAAAATGTTTATCATTTAATAAAATTTATGTCATTTCAATCAATTTTACTTGATGTTGATCATGAAAACATAGAAATTTTTGAGATGTTTTTACTTTAATAATCATCTTTGCCATCCCTCATGTGGGATAAAAGGTAAATCAATTTAAGCCACTTATATGATTAAAATCATGAAAAATGGATTCCATATTTGTAATCAGAATAATTTATAATTTCTAATAAGGCCAAATATTTTTTGATAAAAAATATTAGTGAAAGTGATTAAAATAATTAAATGATAAAGCTTTATTAAGATTAATGAGGGACTAAACCTTACCCTTATGGACCAAAACGACACATTCACTTTACCAAGAGATATTTTATGTCCATATATAGACCCCATTATATATTTTATTGAAGTTTTACAATTATTTGATCCACTTTCAATATGAAAACATGGAAATAATTCCATTGTCAAAATATTTCAAGAGTGCCACTCCCCCTTCACTATAAAAGACCACCCCATCTCCCCATTACAATCACATATATAAAAAATTAGAATCATAATGGATATAAGAAAAATATATTACCAACACCCCTCTACTAGACCTTAAATCCTCCATTTGGGCAATAAGCCTTCCAGGGAAGCCCTTTTGAATAAACCAAAATGAGTTAGCTGATTAAGAGGTAATGTCTTTCCTAAATCCGTTTAATTTTATTTCAATTATCCCCCTAAACTATTCTAATTCCATGTATATATTGAAATAAATCATCATAAATATAGTAGGATGTTTTTATATTATGGTTTAGACCTAAACTAACACACATTTCCATTTAATGAGTAACAAACATTCTCTTTATGTGTACATAGAGCTACCACCTTACGAAATTGTGATTGTTAATTTTTCCTATTACAACCTCTCATGGTGGAAATTATGATAGAAAATATATTTATATTATATATATATGATATTTATTATGTATTTATACGTTTTTAATATTTTTATAACACATACCATTAATAATTTCCATTTTGCGTTAATAAGATAACATCGTTTGAGGAAGTGTGGACTACCTCCCCATCAAAGAGATGTGATTCATTCACACTATACCTAAAACATATTATGGATGATTTAAATTAAATGTATGTGACATAAAAAACCTATATATATGATATTTATGAAATAATAACCTTTCTAGAAATATAATATATATTAATTTCCTTGTTACCCTTTCACACACATAAAAAGTGATAACATCCTCCAAGGACGTGTGGACTACTGCCTCCTAGACATGTTTTGATTCATTTTTTACATAAAAATAATTATATATATATATATATATGTGTGTGTGTGTATATATGACTTAATATAATGGTATTTATGATATAGGGATCATTTTTTAAATATATGGTGTCACTTACCTTCTTTCCATACTGGTCATTGAAAAATGGGAACCTTATTCATACGTACATACGACCTACAACATCCATGATCATAACATTGGTTATTTTTTCATATCAATATTTAATGATTTATTTTAAACGTATAATATTTGTATAAATATAATAATTATGTCGTTATTATTATTCTAGAGATGTTATATAATCACCCCTTTGACTATAGTTGACCTACCAAAGCTTTTTCGACACATAAACTGAATTTGTTCAAAAAAACTGATGTAAACATAAATTTTAAGTAGTTGTATACAAAATAATAATAAGTGAAATACATTTTATGATAAAAATGAAATTTTTTATCAATGAATCAAGTATTTAACAAATTTTTATTATACATTTAGTTAAAGGATGTTCACCTGAAAGGAAACACAAGGTAAGGGATTCTTGTCTCATTTTATTTCCAAGAGGAATACATAATTTATGTAAACATAATATATTCTATATGGTGTATATACATTCAATTTTGATATTTAATTCCATGAAAAATTCTCTATTCATGTTATTTTTTGATTCAACTTGAATTATTTCTTTTAATGGAATTTGAGTTAAAAGTTACCAAGTGGAATAGAATTGTGTAACTCTATTTATTCTCATTGAGTTATATTACTTCCTCACAATGGTTAATATTGTAATATTTTGTGTATAATAACCTTTTACTATCTAATTTTATATTCACACTTCCCTTACATGGATTAACATCTGATACATATAATCTACCCTTTGATTGATTCCCACTTTGATGTTATATTCTTTTCATGGGATTATTTCAGAATCTTAATTATATTTGAGATTGTTTGTACTTGAATTTAAATTTGAGGAAATTATGTGATAATTCTTCAATAAACCAATTAATTGTAATCTCATCAATTTATTCATGACTTATATCAATTATTAGTACCATTTTCCTAATCTATGGTATTTAAAATGTTTTAGAAACTGTTTTATGAAAACCCGATTTCATTTCTCTTTTTAGTTGGAGAACCTATTTTGTTCTAAAAAACATATATTATAAAATGGTTTTCAAAAAATATTTTTATCCTTTCCAAAATTATTTGTTAAAGACATTTTAACCCCTTTTTTCTATTATGAATGTTTTTAATGTAATATTTTGATAGATTTCTAAAGATGTCATTTTTTTAACTATTTTTATCTTGGAAAAAGAATGTTTATTTTTAACTCATATGACATGTTCAAATTTATCCACAATCATTTATTTGATGATTCTATTTCAAGTTAAAAAATATTATTTTTAAAGATTTTTTTTTTTAAAATGGATTTTCGAAGAAAAATATTTTCATAAGTTTTTTCAAAGAAAAGGATATTTTCCTCCAGAATATTTTTAAGGTTATTAGTTTATTTCATCAACAATAGAAACCGTATTTTTTTACTCAACTTGGGAAACATTATATTGATAACATCCATATCATTTCTCCAGATGGTTTATTTGGTCAAAGAAAGTATTTATATTAACTTCCTTTAATTCTTTATTAGTTCCCTTAAAATATTCAATTTCATATGATCATTGAAAATATAATTTCCCCTAATTATCGATATAATATATCATGGATATTGTTATATCCTATACCATTTACCATTTTACATATGATCTTTACTTAGATAGTTGTTTGATTTACTAGAGAATTATTGATAAATCCCTATTTCTCATTCAATATAGTTATTTTATAATCTATACTATTTATTTTTATTATTCAATATAAGGAATGATTTGGACTAACAATGATGGGTGGGGCCTAGACTTCATATATTCCCTAGATGAATCGAAAAGTTCCCATGAGACAAATAATTTGCACAAATTGACTGGGGTTATACAGTTAATTTAAACTATCTTGTGAAAGGTCATGGCCATATAGGTTTTCATGTGCATGAGACATGTTGTCCAATAATTAATCATTTACCTCATTTATACATATATATTATTATACCTGAGATTATTCATTGACATTTTTACAGATTCATTTCATTCTCAGTTTATTTATTAATAGCATGTGTTTCAGTTTCTAACTGTAATATATTGATGGTTCCTTATCTAGTTATTTGAATTAAATTTGTTTTCATTTTTTATCTTTCCATATATTTATCATTTTAGTTTATTGATTACATGGAATGTGTGTTCAATTATTTAACTTTACATATGAATTTATTCTTATTGATTCTTTACTACTTCCTCTATGATTTACGATACCTTACTATGCATTTGAGATCACCCTTATTTTTTTACTCTCCCTAGTAATCCAAGAAATGTACTAAAAATTATTTTCAAGGATATAATAAATATATTAAAGGTTTTATTCTAGAATGGAAAATAATAAGAAAAAAATTATGTTACAATTACTGTATTATTTTGAAACAAAATAATCATGTACGTGTCTGGTTTTCCAAGACTACTAAACTATTCAGTCCTTTGGGGCATGACTGCTTATATTAATTCTAATGTAATTGATAAGAGACATTAGATCTGAGTTTCAGGGGTCCGGTTGCTACATATATAGTTTATAAATTACCTTGATAAAGGTTTGGAAATCATTATTGTTGATATTCTTATATATCATGTGACTAAGGACGAAAATAATGAACATTTTAAGATTTATCAAAAAAACTTTATAAAAGGATAAGTTTTATTCTATGTTTATAAGGTATGCATTTTGGATGTAGAAAGTATCATTATTTGGTCATGTAATCATAAGAGAGGGTATATCTGTGGAACCTTCAAAGACAATGGTGAATGAAGAATGATCTAGACAAACATCTGTAATAGAGATTGGTATTACTCTTGGATGATCTATATACCATCCATTCATTGTGATAATGATTTAATGATTATAAAATACACCTATCTAGTTAATGAAAAATGGAGTGAAGTTTATCTATATAGAAGAATGCAAAAATAAAATCACACATCAGAAGAAGATATTGGTCACTACACTTATACTTACACTTCCATAAGGAGGATAAGTATTTATAAAATATAGGGATTCATAAAAAAAGGTATTTAGATGTTTCCTTATAAAAAATAAAAAATGTATAAAATATTCCTCATGTCAATTAAAGAATCATCAGAAAAATTACCCAAATCATGATCTCGTGATGGAAATAGTAATTTTTACTTTAATGATATGGAGGTTTTACCTATATAGTGAAAATTGTGATAAATTTATTGAAATATAATGATAAAAAAATTTCAACGTATATAATCACATAGAATGAGTTTAACATGCACAAAAAGGATATGGTTAATGATAATCAAGGACTATGACTACTAAATACATTACCACCTTGGAAAGGATAACAAGTTGATTGATTATTTGTGTAGAAAGGATCATGATTCATTATACATGATTAATATTGAATCTGATACAATATACATATATATTTGTGTGTTTGTGTATTTGGTTCTTGGGGGTAAAATTACATTGAATCACACATACACACACAAACACACCACACACACAGGATGAAAAGGAAGGACACAGCCCCCCATGCGATAACCCACCAATAAAGACTTATTTATTTAGTACATGGGCCATATGCCTAGTGGTCATGAAACCCATTACAGGGTGAGAAATCCTAATACAACCTCATTCTAGCATCCTACCACCTATTTGATGTCTACATCTCCACCTTTCAACGTCATGTCTGCATCACTACCAACCTGCATCATCATTTGTGTCACCACCTAACTAGTAATGTAATAGTACATGCGCTAAACAGGGCTTGATCCTATAATCTCCTAGTTCAAAGAAGGGGACTCTTACCACTCAGGTAGAGGCTCATTGGAAATAGTCTTGTATTTTTAAAGGGTACACAAAAGAATTATAAGGGATGGTGAGAAATCCTATATTCATAAAATGAATTTTCAACTATCTATCCAAGTGATGATAAAAAAAAGGTATAGAATGAAGATATAGAGACACATAATGTGGTAAGAAATATTCACAACTTCAAATTTGAAAATTTTGGATTTATAAGATCTAGGAAATGAATATGTGTCTCATTAATACCAGAATTTAGGATGGAGCAATTGGATGATGTACATAACTATCATTTTCTATGTATCTTGGAATCAAAAAAAATGTATAGAGATGTAAACAAACACTTATGGTTGTAAAACATTAATTTGTGGATTATATATTATATATCTAGATGTTTGGTATTCCAATAAGTAAATATTGAATATAAAAAATCTAAGGGGTCGATGTAACCATTACCCATACTAGTAAGGAATAGAGAGAACATCACCATAGATTTCATCATGGGTAATATCCAAAAACTAAAGGAAATAATTACATTTTTTGGATGATCAATATAAGAAGTTAACACATTTCATTACTATTTTATAGGATTTATCTATAAATAAACATGATAGTTTATGAATAAATAATTTTTTATGAGTGTATAGGGTACCACTCAAAAGTTTAACTAATTGAGATTCTAGGTTCACCGAAATTTTATGAAAAATTATCAAAAATAATTGGATTCAAAACCATAAATTAGAAAAAAAAAATATTACCCTCTATCATAACCCGACCCACCAGCCACCCCCAAATAGTATGTTATCTAACAGTGACTCCCATTTACCACCTCTAATGGGAAACAATAAGAAATCTATCATGGATTCGGCATTTCACAAATAAGGGAGGCCTTAGCCAAAAGAACCTACTAACATATACACCTACAAGGACATGTCAACTATGTGAGATAAATAAAACTGAACTAACCGAAGTGGAAATGATTCATGTAATTAAATTGAATAATAACTACAGTGAAACAATATAAATTAAACCATAATATGAAATAAGAAAAATACAAGCCTTAATTTATGTATAGGTAATCCTAACATAAAAAAGGATAAGGAGGTAGAAACCTAATCCTAATCAACGATACCTACCATTGTCTATGATTCAAAATTAACGAGTACCACTATGCTCTACCAGGACTAGTATTACCAAGTTCACCATCTAACTACCTATCATGTGCATAGGACACACCATCTGTAGGTAAACCCCATGTAGGTGTTTGTATATAAATGCCAAGTAAGAAACTTGAAAAAAGTGTGAACTAATAGAAATAAATAGAGATCTCAGCCTATAAGATGAAGTGGGGATAAGAATCCCAAAACAAATTTTCTCATAAAGAATCCATGTATAAGATAGATAGAAGAGACTCTCAATATTCATAGTCATTTATGGATGAAGAGTCATTATAAATCACCATGTGCTAGTGTATTCTCTTTTAAAGTAGCCTAACATAATCCACACAAGACCCGAGGGGCCCATGCCTTACTGATGTAATGTCATGGTTGGGGTGGGACTAACCCTAAGTGTGTAAAGGAACCTTTCCTCATATTCACTTGATGATAAAGGGTTTCCACCCCATATATTTATGACCCACACCCGAGTGTGTGAATGAGGGGGTGGGGGTGGGGGTGGGGTTGGGTGATTCTATTCTTAGATATATAAAAAATGGGGGACCCACTCCTTAACGTATTTGTTCCATCATATGGGGGGATTCAAACCCTAATGTCACTATATAGATCACACTCAAGTCTCAATGTCATCCCACCATGATGGAAGAATAAAACCCCTCATTCCCCCTCACACTCTATCTATTATATCGAGAAAAGGGTCACCATAATATTTTATGTGGAATTATACTCTGAAAATATTACTGAAATGATTGATTACTAGTCCTGAAGAATAATATATGCGAGGAAGAACATCTGATGAAAAGTATACAACATTTCTCTTGGTGTATATAATTTGTACTCCAATTTCCTCAACTAGATATTCTCTAATATTTGATGTGACATGTGAAGATCCATGTATATAGCATGTTACTCATGAAACAATAGATAAAGGACCACCTCGGGTCCAAGGAGTTTACTTAGTATACACGTATCAGCTGGCTAGGTTAGAGTCACATTGTGTGTGGGATTGATACACCGTCATGTGATATTTATCTCAAATGGAAGCCATAAAAGCCACAAAAAAGTACACTATACAACATGTTTTCTCCCAGAACACAAAATGTCTTGTTGAAAATATCACAAAATGTGATTCATTCCTCATAAAGATTTCTATATCCATTTATCCTACCATATATCTCATTGGTTGATTGTTTCATTCTTCCAAATCAATGGAAACTCCTTTGATCATGAAGTGCCCAGATCAGTGTGAATCACTGAGAGGGGGAGGGGGTGAATCAGTGATCCTTTAAAACTTTTTACTAATTGATTCTTAATCAATTAAACCTCTATGGCTGGTTAAAGCCTCGATCCACTCTTCTTGTATCTCTCAACCTTTCCCGGATAATGCAGTAATGAAAAGGCACAGGACACAAGGATTTACAAGGTTCGGCACCAAAGGCCTACATCCTTGCCATGCTCTCCAAGCATGGATTCTCCCATTATAATCTGTTAGTATTACAATGGTCGATACAGCTTCCCACCGTATCTCTCCTGAGTCCCACAGGAGGGTCTTTATACTGCGTCCCACAGTTTTACCAGAGTCCCACTGGCCTGCTCCAGAATCCCACTGAAGACTTCTTCTCCCTGAGTCCCACAGGGTCTTCTCTTGGCTCCTCGAGTCACACGAGTAGCTCTTCTTCTCTTCAAGTTCTTCAAGTATCCTCAGCAGCCTGGGATAAAGACTGTTGGCCTTGCTCTTCTTCTGATCACTTGTGGTGAACAGGTCTTCTCGTCTAGCTCAGGCTTTATCACCTTCTTCTAAGGATGACCTGGCTTCTCTCTCCAACTACTGAATGCTTAGACAACTGTTATCTTTATCTTCGGTCTGGTCCAGTCTCAATTCACATCAACTTCATGCACTGAGTGCATGGCATCTCTGGTTCCTCATGCACTGACTGCATGGCCTTCTCAAATCATCAAGAACCTCCTGGTCTTGGACAACTCAGATGCACACAACCAGATTTGGCTTTGTTCACGTGTGCATGTGCACGCATGCAAGCATGCACTTCCCCTTTTCTCTTCTTGGTGCAGTAGACCCACAAAGGGTGTAATATCTTTAAGCACACACCTTCACTGCACTTCACACACTTTATCCAAATTTTTCACACACTTAGATGTGTGTTTTACTTTAGTGTGGAACTTCTTCTTCTTCTTCTAATGTGTATACACTTTTTAGTGCACACACCTAGGTTCGGCCTCCTTATCTCATTGCACACAAAACTTCTTCACTTTGGCAAACACTTGAGCTTGGCCTACTTCACTTTCAAAGCACACTCACTTCCTTGTTCTTATAATCTTCTTCAAAGTGTGCACTACACTTATGCACACACTTGGTTCTTCATTTTTCACACACAAGGGCTACGGCCTTCTCTTGTTCTTTTTGCACACAAAGGCACAAAGGCCTCGGCCTTCCTTCTTCACCTCTCACATACAAAGTGTGGTCTTCCACTTGGTGCACACACACAAATAGTGTGGTCTTCCTCCTTATGCACACACACAAGGCTACGACCAACTCATGTTCACTTTGCACACACTAAAGGCTACGACCTCCCTTGTTCACCTTGCACACAAGGCACTAAGCCTTGGGTTCTCCCTCTTTGCACAAGATACTGCCCGTAGGGCCTTCTCGTCTTCTTGGTACACAAGCACAAGGGCTCGGCCTTCCTTCTCTTCTTGCACACACCCTACTGCCTCTTCTTTCCCACTATCGCGCAAGTCCTCAAGCACTTGAGTGCAAGGAGGATCGGGTGCGCAAGTGCCACTTCCACAAGGGCGTGCAAGTGTGCACTGGCCGCGGGTCGCGCAAGTCACAAGGCACAAGGGTGGGCAAGTGCAAACCGCGGGCTCCAACCAAAGGTGCGCAAGGCTTGCTGCAACCCCGGTTCTTCCTGCCGCGCAAGGATTAGCGCGCAGGGATCTCACCGCGCAAGTGTGCGCGGGGCTTTGTCTTCGCGAGGCAGAGGTGCACTCACGGTTCTCCGGATCTTCAACAAAGGATCAGCGCATCAGCAAGCTTTTTGAGAGCCTCAGCCTCTCTTTTTATAGGCAGAGAAACGCCTCGGATCATCCGCGTGAAATAACTTCAAACACCCGAGATCTTCGGATCTTCAAAGATCATTCGAATCTTTATTTTCTTTCCTCTGTTTCACGCGGGTTCCTTTATTTTTTTTATTCCTCTACGTGCATGCGACTCATAACGCATGCACGGCCTTCGGTTAAGGCTCATCCCATGCAAAACACGAACCACGTGGCCTCGGCAGCTTTGCTTGCCTTGGCCGAACTCGAAATCCTCCAAACATTGCATGCATGCTCTCTTTATTGCATGGATGGATTCGGTATGTCCAGACGAGCACGAGGGTGCCTTCGGCTTCAAGAGAGATGGCCGGAATCTTAAAAACATCACTCGGGAGGCGCCTGGTTCAGCGGGGCTCGCGGGTGGCTTCGGCTCGAGCTCGAGGAAGGAGACGAGCTCTCGGCCGTCGGATCAGTCGTTTGAGATACATCGGGCGGCCTGGATTAGATCGCGGCGCCGCGGATGGATCGTGCGGCGCAGATCAAGCGCGCGATCAATCGAGCGGCTCAGATTCGCTCCCGGGAAATTTTCCGCGTCCCACATCGAATTCTCTCGCGGAATTTCCGCGGTTTATTAACATGCCGCTGCCGCAACACCCCAATTGAACTTCCTCCCTCCCGGTGCCGCCCCGCACCGGGTTCTCCCTGCGGGCGCGCTCTGCGCCCAATCTCTGCTCCTGCGGGCGCGCTCCTAGCGCCCACTATGCTCCTCCGGCGCGCGGATTTCACCACCGCGTGCCCTCGGGGGCTTATACACGGCCCCCTGCGCTCCTCCGGGCGTGCCCCAGCGCCTCCGTGGTGTCTGCGGGTGCGCCCCTGCCGCCCTGAGCTCGCCCCACGGGTTCCCCCTTGGGCGTGGCGCCTTAGGCCCACATGAGCCTTGGGGTTGAACCCACAAGGTGCTCACGGGCTGGCCATATTTTTTGGCTAAGTCTTGAATAAGACTTTGTAAAAAACAAAGTCCTCCATTTGAGTATAAGCCAAATGCCAAGCCACTCCAAGCCATTCTTCTTCCCATCTCTATTCTTCTTCTTCTTAGAATTCCTCCATACTTCTTAAACAAATATTCATCACTTTGTAATGGAATTCCCGAAGGTTCTTAATCTTCAACTGAACTCCTGAATCACATAACTTCTTCAATTCTCTTTGTTGATCTAATCAGAGATCAAATTGGGACTTCTTCATATTCACATGCACTAAGTGATAGTGCATGGACTTCATTCAATCCACTTCTCCTCATGCATTGTCAATACAATGCATGGTCTTCAAACAATGTTGTGACATTGTATCATCAGGATACATGTTCTATGAACTTAAAGAGCAGCTCAACAATCGTCAGATTTAACTAGATAATGTTTCAACCACATCTCCTATGCCACTTAGTGAATCTCCTAAGTGACATGCCTCTTAGTATCATGGCCATTATCCTTCATCACCATCACTATCACATCCTTTGACATTCACATCTTGACTCCTTGACATCCATTCATTCCAAGACAACTGTATGCCTCATTGACAACAAATGCAACACAATGCACTTCAATCTCCCCCTTTGTATTTGTTGTCAATACACTCCATCAGCACATATGAATGGGTCAATATGTGTGCCAATATTTTCTCCCCCTTATTGGCAATAAAATGCAAAGGTGTGGTGTGGTTCACTTTCAAAAATATCTTCCTCCCTTTTAAAAGCATTTTCTTCAAAATCACTAAGAGAGGGATGATGTCACATGTTCTCTTGAGCAAGGAACCTTTAGTAGATCAACTCTAAGTCTACTTGGGCTAACCCGGTGTAGAAAACAAGAGTGATGTAACCAAGGAACTCAATGTTGTCCAACATTCACTGTACATGTGAAATCATGCTTAGGGGTTTGAAAATTTTTCAGATATAACAACGAATTGCTAAATCCTGCACATACTTCACAAAACGCATTAGAAAGTTCAGTGCAATGATAAAGCTCCCCCTTTCATCCATTTGTCTTCAATGCATACTCCCCCTTAATTGACAAGATAAACTCAATTAAGAAACAAGGGATGAAAGTATGATTGGAATACCTTCAGCTTTTCTCAAGATGGTATTAATCTTAGAATCCCATCTTCTTCAGATTGGCTCCCCCTCAAGGGGTGCACTCCATTATTTTCAAACCACTCTCCAGATGAGAATGATCATCATCTTCAATTCCCTGCAATGTTAGCACATGTAGATACAAGTGTATAAAGGAATAAGATGGAACCTCCTTGGTTCATCAATGTGAAAAACAAGGTTGAGAAGATTCTCTCAACCGAGATGTCCCATTTTCACCAGTCTTCACACTTGCACATTTGATCATCATTGATGATTGTGCTGGTGTGGTTCTCAAAACAACTTCATGTGAAACCTTCTTCTTCTCTTTTGCTTTAGCAATTGCCAGAGCTTCATCTTCAGCTCTTTGTAGTTCTCTGGCAAGTTGCAACTGATGTGGCCATATGACTAGTAAATCATTTGGAAGAGTGGCCTCAGTTTTGGAAGTTCCACATGGTTCTTTGGATTCTACTAAGCTACCTCTCTTAGGCAACTTATTTTCAATCAATCCCTTCTTCTTCTGGATTGATTGTCTTTTGGAGTTCAGTCTGCTTCTATTTAGTTTCATGGCTTCTTTACAAAGGTCCATGATGTGTCCTTTCTTTCCACAGAAGAAGCATGTTTTCTTGGTGGCTCTTGTTGATGCATCACCCTTCTTGGATTTGAATTCCAAGGACTTATTTTCATTATTCAACTTCTTCTTGGGAGCATTTTCAATTTTCTTCTTGCTTCCCAAGGAATCTTTTTGAGCCAGGTTCTGTGATCTTTTCTTCTTTTGAGCTCTGGATACAGTTGGAGACTGACATGTATCTTTTTGACAACTTTTGCAATCATCCCAGAAGTTGTCAAGTAATCCAAATCTATTTGCAGTAAACAGATGTCTCTGGACCTGTGGATGCTGCTTCTTTTCTTCTGGCTTGCTCCCCCTAGGCATGGGCTTCCTCTGTGCTTTGGCATTCAGTGGATTGTACCAACAATCCTTTGCACAATGCCCATACTTGTTACAACACCAGCATTGTCCCACGAATCTTGACCTCTTCAGTCCTTCTGATTGTAGGGTACTTTTCTTGACAAGTTGTGTTGTTTCAGGAGAGCTCTGCTTCTTCATTTTCTTCATCCATACTTGTTCGGAATTATTCTTCCATCCTGCACTTTTTGTGGAAACACAATTAGAAACATCAGTACAAGATGGTATGGATGGTACCTTCTTTCTAGAAGATGTTGCACTTTTATTAGAGGATGTCTTTCTCTTAGAATCATCCTGCTCAAAGCTCACTTGAGTAGCAACATGTCTTCTTTCAGCTGACTGGGAGGATTCAACTTTAGGTGATTGCTGATTTTTCAATATCACCTCCAGTTCTAAGCATTTCATATTGAGGGAGTTCTTCTCATCCTCAACAGTTCTTAGCTTTCCTTCCCAATTCTCCACCAGTTGTTTCATCTGGTCTTCATGCACCTTCTTCAATTCTTGCAATGAATTGTCCAGCTCCTTCACCCTTTTGACTTTGTCTTCTAGTTGAGCATCTCTGACAACCATTGACACTTTGTGCCTCTTTTCCAGTGCATGGAAAACTTCTTTGACCATTACTTTAAAGAATTCTTTCTCAGAAAGGCTTCTCTGCAATTCTTCAGCAGTGTTTTCATATCTTTCATTGCAAAGAGAAATTGTTTCATCTTTAGCATTTACCAGCTTTCTGAGAGTGTTGGTTATGCCAACCCTTTTTGCCAATTGGACTTCTAGAGAATTGGCTTCATCTTCTAGCTGTAATTTTTCTTCTTGAAGATCAAGGAGGCCTGTAGCTATACACATTGCCACTTCCTTGGGGACTGTCTTCTGAAGATATTTGATTGCATTTAGAAGATCATTGTTCCTTCCATCTTCATCACAGCTAGAGCAGGCTTCATCAGAAGAATGATAAAAGGAATTGTCATATGATGTGACTTTCACATTTCTTTCCATAGAAGGAGTTTCTCTGATTGCAGCAACCTTCTTCCTCATCTTCTTTGCCTGTTTCTTCATTCTGTTTTTCAGAGTCTTGGCAGATATCTCCATTTGAGGCTGTTCTTTCATTTCCTCAAATCTGCACTCCATATAGACTCTCTTGGATCTTTTAGAGGTAACCTCGCTCTGATACCAATTGAAGTGCCCAGATCAGTGTGAATCCCTGAGAGGGGGAGGGGGTGAATCAGTGATCCTTTAAAACTTTTTACTAATTGATTCTTAATCAATTAAACCTCTATGGATGGTTAAAGCCTCGATCCACTCTTCTTGTATCTCTCAACCTTTCCCGGATAATGCAGTAATGAAAAGGCACAGGACACAAGGATTTACAAGGTTCGGCACCAAAGGCCTACATCCTTGCCATGCTCTCCAAGCATGGATTCTCCCATTATAATCTGTTAGTATTACAATGGTCGATACAGCTTCCCACCGTATCTCTCCTGAGTCCCACAGGAGGGTCTTTATACTGCGTCCCACAGTGTTACCAGAGTCCCACTGGCCTGCTCCAGAATCCCACTGAAGACTTCTTCTCCCTGAGTCCCACAGGGTCTTCTCTTGGCTCCTCGAGTCACACGAGTAGCTCTTCTTCTCTTCAAGTTCTTCAAGTATCCTCAGCAGCCTGGGATAAAGACTGATGGCCTTGCTCTTCTTCTGATCACTTGTGGTGAACAGGTCTTCTCGTCTAGCTCAGGCTTTATCACCTTCTTCTAAGGATGACCTGGCTTCTCTCTCCAACTACTGAATGCTCAGACAACTGTTATCTTTATCTTCGGTCTGGTCCAGTCTCAATTCACATCAACTTCATGCACTGAGTGCGTGGCATCTCTGGTTCCTCATGCACTGACTGCATGGCCTTCTCAAATCTTCAAGAACCTCCTGGTCTTGGACAACTCAGATGCACACAACCAGATTTGGCTTTGTTCACGTGTGCATGTGCACGCATGCAAGCATGCACTTCCCCTTTCCTCTTCTTGGTGCAGTAGACCCACAAAGGGTGTAATATCTTTAAGCACACACCTTCACTGCACTTCACACACTTTATCCAAATTGTTCACACACTTAGAAGTGTGTTTTACTTTAGTGTGGAACTTCTTCTTCTTCTTCTAATGTGTATACACTTTTTAGTGCACACACCTAGGTTCGGCCTCCTTATCTCATTGCACACAAAACTTCTTCACTTTGGCAAACACTTGAGCTTGGCCTACTTCACTTGCAAAGCACACTCACTTCCTTGTTCTTATAATCTTCTTCAAAGTGTGCACTACACTTATGCACACACTTGGTTCTTCATTTTTCACACACAAGGGCTACGGCCTTCTCTTGTTCTTTTTGCACACAAAGGCACAAAGGCCTCGGCCTTCCTTCTTCACCTCTCACATACAAAGTGTGGTCTTCCACTTGGTGCACACACACAAATAGTGTGGTCTTCCTCCTTATGCACACACACAAGGCTACGGCCAACTCATGTTCACTTTGCACACACTAAAGGCTACGGCCTCCCTTGTTCACCTTGCACACAAGGCACTAAGCCTTGGGTTCTCCCTCTTTGCACAAGATACTGCCCGTAGGGCCTTCTCGTCTTCTTGGTACACAAGCACAAGGGCTCGGCCTTCCTTCTCTTCTTGCACACACCCTACTGCCTCTTCTTTCCCACTATCGCGCAAGTCCTCAAGCACTTGAGTGCAAGGAGGATCAGGTGCGCAAGTGCCACTGCCACAAGGGCGTCCAAGTGTGCACTGGCCGCGGGTCGCGCAAGTCACAAGGCACAAGGGTGCGCAAGTGCAAACCGCGGGCTCCAACCAAAGGTGCGCAAGGCTTGCTGCAACCCCGGTTCTTCCTGCCGCGCAAGGATTAGCGCGCAGGGATCTCACCGCGCAAGTGTGCGCGGGGCTTTGTCTTCGCGAGGCAGAGGTGCACTCACGGTTCTCCGGATCTTCAACAAAGGATCAGCGCATCAGCAAGCTTTTGAGAGCCTCAGCCTCTCTTTTTATAGGCAGAGAAACGCCTCGGATCATCCGCGTGAAATAACTTCAAACACCCGAGATCTTCGGATCTTCAAAGATCTTTCGAATCTTTATTTTCTTTCCTCTGTTTCACGCGGGTTCCTTTATTTTTTTTATTCCTCTACGTGCATGCGACTCATAACGCATGTACGGCCTTTGGTTAAGGCTCATCCCATGCAAAACACGAACCACGTGGCCTCGGCAGCTTTTCTTGCCTCGGCCGAACTCGAAATCCTCCAAACATTGCATGCATGCTCTCTTTATTGCATGGATGGATTCGGTATGTCCAGACGAGCACGAGGGTGCCTTCGGCTTTGAGAGAGATGGCCGGAATCTCAAAAACATCACTCGGGAGGCGCCTGGTTCAGCGGGGCTCGCGGGTGGCTTCGGCTCGAGCTCGAGGAAGGAGACGAGCTCTCGGCCGTCGGATCAGTCGTTTGAGATACATCGGGCGGCCTGGATTAGATCGCGGCGCCGCGGATGGATCGTGCAGCGCAGATCAAGCGCGCGATCAATCGAGCGGCTCAGATTCACTCCCGGGAAATTTTCCGCATCCCACATCGAATTCTCTCGCGGAATTTCCGTGGTTTATTAACATGCCGCTGCCGCAACACCCCAATTGAACTTCCTCCCTCCCGGTGCCGCCCCGCACCGGGTTCTCCCTGCGGGTGCGCTCTGCGCCCAATCTCTGCTCCTGCGGGCGCGCTCCTAGCGCCCACTATGCTCCTCCGGCGCGCGGATTTCACCACCGCGTGCCCTCGGGGGCTTATACACGGCCCCCTGCGCTCCTCCGGGCGTGCCCCAGCGCCTCCGTGGTGTCTGCGGGTGCGCCCCTACCGCCCTGAGCTCGCCCCATGGGTTCCCCCTTGGGCATGGCGCCTTAGGCCCACATGAGCCTTGGGGTTGAACCCACAAGGTGCTCACGTGCTGGCCATATTTTTTGGCTAAGTCTTGAATAAGACTTTGTAAAAAACAAAGTCCTCCATTTGAGTATAAGCCAAATGCCAAGCCACTCCAAGCCATTCTTCTTCCCATCTCTATTCTTCTTCTTCTTAGAATTCCTCCATACTTCTTAAACAAATATTCATCACATTGTAATGGAATTCCCGAAGGTTCTTAATCTTCAACTGAACTCCTGAATCACATAACTTCTTCAATTCTCTTTGTTGATCTAATCAGAGATCACATTGGGACTTCTTCAGATTCACATGCACTAAGTGATAGTGCATGTACTTCATTCAATCCACTTCTCCTCATGCATTGTCAATACAATGCATGGTCTTCAAACAATGTTGTGACATTGTATCATCAGGATACAAGTTCTATGAACTTAAAGAGCAGCTCAACAATCGTCAGATTTAACTAGAGAATGTTTCAACCACATCTCCTATGCCACTTAGTGAATCTCCTAAGTGACATGCCTCTTAGTATCATGGCCATTCTCCTTCATCACCATCACTATCACATCCTTTGACATTCACATCTTGACTCCTTGACATCCATTCATTCCAAGACAACTTTATGCCTCATTGACAACAAATGCAACACAATGCACTTCAGATCATTAATCAATGATGTATGATGGTCATATGTTAGGATTCTCATTGATCCCCATGAATCACATTATGCCTTTGTAATTGTCTGAGGTTATAAACCTCCATTTTTTATCCTATATCTTCTATGTATTTTCATCACATCAAAAATTTATGATCACCACCATTAAACACAAAAACAAACATGAACTCTGGGTTTGATCACATCATGAACCAGATTGGCTAGTTGAACCACAGTCTACCATATGCCAATGATGAACACATGAGGAAATGAGGGAGAAAGGACCAATAATCCTAGGTAAGATCACAAATGTCGAATGTGATCTTTAACACTGATCATTATTATAGAAGCTTAATGAATATAAATAAAACCAAAAAAAAGAATAAAATTTTGAGGCCAAAGAAAATAATAAATCAATAGATCCATTCTATTAATGAGGTGAGGTAGAATTAAAATTATAATAATAACCCATGAATGAAACTTGAAATAAAAGGTAAATAATCCCCACACAAAAAATCCTTACATCATTATTGGATAGATCACTAATGAAGAATCATTCCGTATCAATGTCCATGATGATCTCTACTAATTAAAACTATTGATTCAGGGGTTTCCTTTCATGTTATTTGATGATTTCTTACTCGGTGCATCCAAATATCATTGGTGATTCTCTATAAAATTTATGTGATTAACCCTAGTAATTATAAATAAAAAATTTGGTTTATTATTTTAGATAAATTAAATTTATTATTTTTTTAGTTAATCTAATTTTTTTAGTATCTTCCCATGACTACACATTGAATAGGGGACTAAAGTGAATGAAATTTATTATGCATCTAGGATAAATTCCAATTTTTGAAACTAATTTAGGTTATATTTTTTTTAAAATTTAGGCTTCATTTAATAAGAAAACCATTACATTTGAAAAATTCATTCACAGATAGAAATATATTTAATATTTTTAATATATCTATTTTGGGGTCCTGTGATAGCAGTAAAACCATGAAGAATCCATAAAAAACTATACTAATACCTTAAAATATTGATAGAGACCACACATGAAAATCATATTTAATAAATTGTCCCCACCATTGAGAATGTTCACTATGAAAGGAAAAAATTTATAATAAATATTAGAGTATTGAGCCCACATCTAGATCTCACACAACCATGATCTCTCTTGGAGGTTCTTATGCTACAAAGGAACTCACACTAGTGGTATAGTTCTCTCTTGAAGGAGCTTATATTACCAATCATTGATGACCACTCAGTACTCTAAAATAGTGTCTCCATATTTGATGTCTAACTCATCCATGTTAGTAACAAGTGATTGGTCATATATTACCTCCTCATCTATGATAAATGGAACATGTCAGGTATTCATTCTATCCATGGTGGTAGATCCATGTGGTATACAACCCATCCCAACCAACATACTATCTAGAATTTCCTAACGATCCTTGATGATAACTTGCTTCCTAAAACATACCTTTACAAACCTCATCATCGATGGACTTTTAGAACACATGGTATCCAGGATTAAAATCCAAGAGTATATTATTCCACTCTATGTAATATTTATATCATATATGAGTGGTATTAATTCAATACTAGATTAAATAAACTATCCTAATAATTTCCTTCACCAGATCTGGTCTCATAAGTGATGTCTCAACTATCTATGTCTAGCACAAGGGTAACATGCAATGTCTCCCTTATAGATCCTGGAATGGTTCCATGATTGTAATAGAGTGGTATATATTATTATAAGTGAATTACACAAAATATAGGTGATCCTACCAACTCCAACTGATGTCCAACATGCGGTCTCTTGATATTTCATCCAAAAACTAGACGATTCGTTGTTTCTAGCCATCTCTATAGGTGGATAATTACATGCTCATTCATTACTAGGTATTTAAGGCATCTTATAAACCACTACACAACCATCATTTGAATAAAAAATCATGGTTGGATACAATCATCAAGGATACCTCATGAATTCAGATGATATCCTATACAAGCATCCCAAAATATCCATTATACATTTATTTTGGATGGAAAGGAACTGATTTGATATTGTAATTTGATCAACACTCACACAGATAGCATCTTTTCCTCTCACTATGTGTGTAATACCTATCATGAAATCCATATTTATTTATTCCCACTTCCATAATGAGATTATAATTGGTTGTGTCAAACATACTATAACCTGATGCTCTACAGTCACATGTTGATAATTGATGCATCAGGAAACACACAAAATAACACATTGCCACATGCCTACCCACCAAAAATTTCATCGTTGGACTTGGTACATCTATATCACAACTAAAGGAGATATAAAAAACTCCCCCAACACCTCATTATAAAACATGAAAAGAACCATTATTCCTCCTCTAAAAGGATAAATTTTACCTCATTTAGAATATTCATTTTGTTTATCTCTTGAGGATATTCAGTACATTGAACAATATAATCCCTATATTCCAATTGATACTCTCTGACACGTTATAGGAGCTCAGGATTAAATACCATCATCTATAGATATGTTTCACCTCTCGTATATTTTTGGGTCATCAATAAAATTTCTAACATCTCTAATGCCTCCCCTACCAAGAGATAATGAGTCTTCCTACTAAGGAAATATGAAACCATGTTTCCCTTTGTTGGAGTATAGAATTTCTCAAATTCATATTCATATACGAAATCCTGAAAATGACTCTATAATATGATGAGGTCACTCTGGGAAAAAACATAATTGATATTCTGGTGGTTTGATTAAATAATAAACCGTTCACCCAGAAGACAATGCCTCCATATCATCAGGTTCAAGACATATGCTAACAAATCCAAGTCACAGATCGTATATTTATCTTCCTCAGGTCTCAACTTCCTATATCCATAAGTAATCACCTTCAAACTCTATATCACCACACACCCATTACAAGATGCATGGGAATTTTAGAATAATACATATTCAACTACCTCCTCTAAGAGTCTCAAAATAGGTTCATCGGTCAACCTTAACCTCCCATCCTAGAAATATTTATGACACTACTCTGCCCATGATAAGAAACACCCTTTTATGTTGAGGCTCTCCAATGGGAGAAACCCTAGAAAAATCCACCACATACATCTTATAGTACCTAGAAACACCATGTAAACTACCTAACTCAGATATATTGTTGGGTGGGTACTAAGATAACATTTCCTCTATATTTTTTGTGTCCAAAACTACACCATGTTTTTATATAACATGCTCTAGATATTTACCCTCTCTAATAAATAATTTACACTTTGAAATATTGCTATATAACTGGTTCTCCCAAAGTAATACAAGGACCATTTATTTTTGTGATCCTACTCTGATGCAGATTAATTGATAATGTCATTGATTAAAATCCTCACAAACCGATCCAATAATGGATAGAAGATCAGATTCATAAGTCACATGAATATAGTGAGGGTATTCAACACACCAAAGTGAATCACAATGATATCTCAATAAAAATAACAACATCAAAATTCATTATTTGGAATATCCTCATTGTGAACCCGCAACTGCTGGCAGCGAGGCCTTAGACCAATCTTTATGAACAATATCAAACATTATATCTTTTCTAAGTGTTTTTAAATTCTTGTAGAGGGTTAATTTTCATAACCGTTTATTTTTTCAAGTGATTTTAAAAAACACATAGATTTATGATCCAATTTTCCATCTTAGAAAACAACATAAGATCTAACTAGGGTGATACACTCAGTCTGATGAAACCCTTCTCTTGATAGTCCTCTGGTGGCACACTTATCTCTTAGAGATTAAAAAGAACAATATAATATGCTAATGAAGATATGGGTTTGGTATTGGGGTGTAATTCAATGAAAATTTTGATCTCTATATGTGGAGGTAGTCCCAAAACATCTTCGAAAATGACATCCTTGTATTCTTACACTATAGTAGGAAGCCATGTGCTTGAGAACCTACTGCATATAGGGGAAAACACTACAACTTATGGGAGATATGTTGCAACATCCTCCTCATGAGCCTCTCTTGATATTCCAACAAGTCTTTCTCACTATTGAGGAGAATATTGTCCTAAATTCCCATAGAAACATAAATATACTATGGTGATAGTCTATCTGAGAATTTACCAGGGATAGACAATCTAAACCTAGAATGAGGTAATACATCATTATCGTGACTATCAAGATGTTCTAGTTGATTCTCCCTCTAGTGATTGTTAAGTCCCACTATTGGTAGATGAGAAATATAGTTGAATCCCTTATTTTAGGAATATACATCCACAAAGGATGGTCTAAATGATCCATAAGAATATCAATCTAAAAAATATAGAATAAGGAGGTGAAAAAATGACTCCACCTATGTCTAAAATTATTTTTTCAAAAGTAATTAATACCTGAATTATACTTTCAATCAACTCATGCATGGTTTTCTTATATCCCTCTATATCCTAAACCATACCATGTCGTCAGACACTATCCATTTTATCCTTAAATAGGCCACCTGTGGGTGGTGGGGGAAGTAGGAAATAATGACATCCTCTACATATAGCCTCTCTTACTTAGGATCCTCCATCCCCACTACCACCTCCACCTCCCTAGGTCCACCATTTCCATCCCTGATATATCCTTGAATGAAAATATTCCATTTCTATATAGGACCATCTTTTTCATATTAACCATATATAGAGTGTTATAATGGACAATCACTCATGATGTAACCCTTTCCATCACAATAATAGAATATCCCATCATTCTGCTAACTGGATATTTGGAGGAATCCCCACATTGAGTATCCCTAATATTGATCAAACATTATAAAAGTCCTCATTCACATATAACCTACTATCTTATGTATGCTATCTAAAACAAATTACTCTACTCCATGTTTTCCACTTTCACCTCCAGTAAGATCATGATCGACTGTGAGGAATCCTCCAATCAACAAGGTCCACTCTAACAACCCGATATATGTAGGAATGCATAGTAATAATATGATATATCGGTTATCCCTTTGGAGATAATTCTAAATATTCCACTATTGAAAGTATCTATCTCATACCATGCTAATATTGTATAATGTATGGTCAGTGAACATCGATGTGTACTCTAGAGTATTCATGTCACTTTTTTAAAAATCGATAAGATCCAGAATCATCATAGAGCATATAGTTGTGGGAGAATAATCCTCATGGAAAAGGTACTAAAATATTATCCATGATAGAATCATCTCATCATGGTTCTAGGTAACTATACTCCACAATAACCATACTAATTTGTGAAGAAGACCAGTCACAAGTTCAAACATATGATTATTCGGGTTCTACACTAGTTAGAATACTCAAACTCTAGACTCCGGCCAATCCTATACTACTTAAGGGTCCAGATAACTTCAAAATGTGAGTGGTATCTAGTACTAAAACTCATGGAAAACACTCATCCTATGTGCATCATGATATTGACCCACTAGAATAATCAGCTGCTTGGCCTGAAGGTGGACATCATCCATAACTATGTGGGGTAGGTCCAAACATCAGTCAACTGGTGAAAAAACTAATCTTTGATCTACGATATAGAACACCTCAGGAATAATACCCATTAAAAAAGACTCTTGAATCAACTGGTCATCATTGAATAGGTCAGGATATCCTAGGTGGTTGTCATAGTGGGAGAATCTTGAGAGTTATCAAGAAGAACAATGGTTAGATGGACTTGTTTAGGGAACTGAATCAAGAAGGACATATAAGTAAATTACCCACTTCTATATGTTGTATATAATGTTAGTTTTCTTGGAATTTGACTCTTAGAATGCTAGGTCAAAAAGTAGGTATCAAATTCAAGGTGTTCAGATATATTGGCCACCGCACCATCACTGAGTTATCAAGAATGAAATTTTAACTCATGGAAACTTATCACTATTTTCATATGTTCCAAAAGAAATCCTCAAAACACATCTAACTTCTAACAATGTGCAATGAACCATATTTTGAACCAGATGAAAAAGTAAAGGAAACTAAATTTTTAATTTGCTGGGTAGATCAGTTTTAAAACTGAGCGTCAGAACCTTTTTCTCTCTGAAAGTTGATGCTGCAATGTGTGTTTTTATAAAGAAATTAAATTAATTAAATTAAAGTTAAAATGGGAAATAAGTTAAACGTAAATTAAATGGGAAAATAATAATAATGGTTTTAATCATAATAATAATTTAATTCGTATTATTATTTCTATAATTGTTATTATTAGTATAATTATTTTCATTTGTTATTATTATTATTATTATTATTTTAGTTTATTTTTTTTAAAAACCTAAGGGGTTCACCTCCCACTTTTTAATTTTCGTGATGCCCTCCTAGACTCCTTCTATGTTGTGCTACACCATCATCCCCTCCTTCTTCATGAGGTGTGATGCACCAGCCACCCCTCCATCACACACCGTCTATAATCCCCTTCCTTGGTCGCAACTCCCTTCACCAAACCAGTGAGAAGAAACCACTTGATTCCTGAAACACCATACAACAAGCGATGCCCCATTATTTTGGATCCCTCTCCGTATGTCAATTCAACACGATTCCTTCGTTTTTTATCTCCGAATCTTCGAGGAAAATCTATCTACCTAGTTATCTTATATCACATTGACCTATTTTAGCATATTCATCTCCCTAGGACATTCATCCAAAATCCTAGGTTAGGTTTTGATTTGGATATTTTTGGTTTATTCTGATTTTAGGGAATGTGATTATCCTCTCAGTTCTTGTTTGTTCGTATTGGGGAAACTACACCTGAAGGCGAAACCGTTTGGGATGTTTTGGTTCATCACCACCATCTGAGGTGACTTATTTTTATCATATTTCTTGGCTTTTCACCATCCAAATTATGTTTTTTAATTTTCTAAGGTTCATGGTAATTTATTTCTGGTTCATTTTTCCTTTTTAGATTAATTTTGGGTCCTTTTATGATTTAAGATGCCTATATTTTTCTCTAGGACATTTTGATCAGATTTAGATATCCACACACACCTGTATCTTGGTATATATATATATATCATATATTAAAATATTCCCTCATGGATTAGGGAATACAAGAACTACTTTAAGGGATAAATATATATATATGTGGGTGTGGGTGTTTGAATATCTGTGTGTATGTGTGGAGCAGTTCCGAGTGGTCGATGTTAAATAGGTAAACTACCGAAGGTTTAATTGGTCCTGCTTTTCTTATAGGGTCCCTTTCCATCCCCCTTTAACTTTATTAATGCATTAAATAATTTCTTATCACACCATTCATAGTTTTTAAATAAATTCATTGTGGATGTTAGATTAAATGATTCCTTTGATAAAGTTGATGAACATATTAAATGTGATAAATGATTGTTTTATAAGAAAAGTCATGGGTATAAAATAAAACCCCTTTTTTGAGGTTTGATGAATTCATCATAAATACTATGTGAATGAATTTTATTCTTTATTTCTTAATGCCTCGGTGTCTCTTTATTCTTGAAATTATAGTTGTTAAATGTTATTCTTGTACATTACCCTTCATGGTAATTTTTAAATGACGTCTCTTTATTGAAAAATGATACATTATCCAGGATACCATCTAAGTGTGTGGATTAATATGTAATTATAATTTCTAGTGTGGGGTGTCCACCCTTTTTTCCTACTCAATAAATTTTATCATGTCATGCCTTTGTGCATGGCACTGCAACTTTTTAGTGATTCCTTATAATCACTTGTTATATTGTTTGGTTTCTTCTATTATTCCATTGTTTCCATTGTATATATTGAAACCCATTGGGTGTTTTCTCCTTGCCTATTGGCCACCCCTTTGGGTGTGCCCAGCTACAATGGCCTTTTTTCATTATTCATTATGTTATAAATGTAATGTGATGGTTTATATTGAATTCCATGATTGAACAAGATTGTTAGCTTATATCATTTAGTTTCATTGATAACCTATCATTTGAGGCATGTTTGTGCCATGTGATTGTTTTATATTCTATTTCTCATGCAAGTTCCAAATTTTTATGCTATTGTTTTGGTTGATCTGCATTTTATGCTTGTTCTATTGAGATTTTAAATGATAACATTTCCATGTAAATGATACGTGCTTACTTTTGTGATAAATTCCTTATTCCATGTTGATGGATTTTTTTTTACTTTATGTCTTGAATAGCTTATTTATCACAATTCTTGTTTGATTACCTTGCTTTATGTATATGAGTGACATGTGATAGATGTATTGAGGTTTACCTTGAAATGTGTTATGGTTATTAAGGTTATCTTGATACGGGCCAGATGAGAAGATGGGTTTCGTACTAAGGACTCATGGATGAACTCCCATGCTTAGGTTTCTATAATACAATGTGTCAGGGGAGATGCTTTTGATATTGAGGAGAGGGATTCCCATGCATTTTAATATACTCTTAAATGATATCAGTTCCCTAGGAGAAGCAACCGTGGATGTACCAATTGGAAAGATGGCTATGAAATGCCTTGGGTGATACTCGGTCCTCCAGTGAGACTCCAAGGATTGACATAGAGTCAACATGCCTCATGTGATACATGGTACTTCATAATATTTACTTGTACGGGCTCAGTGGTATTAGATAAATTGAAGGATGTACCATAGTGATACCTTAAGGAGGGTCTTGGACTCTAACTCTAGATTTGATTGAATTTCATTGAATGAATTATTTGGTTGAATTTCTTATGCTATACTTATTGCTTCTATTTATATTATAG
Source organism: Viscum album (assembly GCA_963277665.1). Taxonomy (NCBI): domain Eukaryota; kingdom Viridiplantae; phylum Streptophyta; class Magnoliopsida; order Santalales; family Viscaceae; genus Viscum; species Viscum album. The sequence continues at coordinate 847,237,060 of OY728152.1, forward strand.
TATAAACATGTGACTTTTCTCTCTTTCTTAATAGAGTACTTATGTGATGAAATGGGAATTAGACCACAATCCTAAGCCAATGCTTGGGGGTGAACCATTTTGAGTTTCCTAGTTACTTTTTTCACTTGTACACATATTTTTCTTCCACATGTATCTTTTTATAAATTATGTCCTAGGATGAAGCATGTGTTATGGGAAGGGTGTCTGTTTAGGAACCTGAACCAAGTTACTATTAGTTAGTTTTTATCAATAACCACATATTTTATATGGTTCACTTACTAATTTATATTTTATTTTATAGATTGTACTAGACACAGGTGGTGCCAGCCTACTAAGATTTATATCTCACACCCTACTCGCACCGCCATTGCACTAGGGTACCTAAGTAGACCCTTCTTGTTCGTAGGACCATAGACCATGATTGATTGCTTATGTTATGATGATTTTCCATGTAAGTTATGAGAATATGACTAGATGGAGCTCAGGTTACTTGTGGAGATCACCCTTGGTGATTTGTTTCTTTTCATTATTCTTGGCATGATATATTTTTTACAGGTTTTACTTTAGTATCACCATCATGTCATGTATTCATCTGTTGTATAGTTTGGCATTGGACACTTTTACTAAATTATTAATTATTATCCTCATATTATTTCTCAATTATTTATTACTATTACTTTTTTTTGTTCTTTTTATGATTCTGCAATCTAATATATTATTAATATCTATTCATACTCTGATATATGAGGGCATAGTTTTCCCATAGACACACTCTAGGCCCTCAATGATAGTATGTAGCCTCTAGTATTTGGGGAGATGTTGTGGAGGTCATGTGGCCCACCGGTCCGGCCACTGTCTTAGAGGTGATTTGGGTCAATATGTTACAAATTGGTATCAAATGTGGTTATTTTTCCTTATCATACTATTTTGGGGTGGTAGACAGGAGACTAGGAATGTGTCGGTTCTTGGTTGATAGTTGTTCTTGGGACTGATCACCCCACATATGGGAAATGGCCATGTGTCCAGGGATGGGAATTAATATTCATGATTTTAAATATTATAGTTGACATGATTTCAACTTGATTGATTGGTGTAGTTTCCAATGCTTATGGATTTATGGTATTTATGGAAATTTAACCTTGACCTGGTTCACCGAGGATGAAATATAGCATGCATCATACTAGACACATACAAATTCACATGCCATGTATATACCATACCATGTAGTTTCATTTTAGGTCACCTGTGATTTTATTGAGCACATTGAATTCCATTCCATGTATTGTATTTATTTTTCATGCCTATTAGATTCCATGTTTCAGTGATATATTTAGCACACTAGCATATTGCTATGCTGCCTGTTCACTAGAATGTCTTCCTTTTATAATGATTTTGTGCTTACAAGAACGTATCTATGATTAAAATTTTAAGCTTCTATGATTACATCATGTTTCTCATTATTAGATTTTTGTAGTGGAATGCTACTTTGTGTGATATGTTATTGGTTGATTTTGAAAAAATTCCTTGGTTGCAAATAAATGAGATCCAAATGCCACCTGTAAAGGGTATGGGCGCCTTATGTATTGGTAGATGGTCTTCCATATGACTAGATTGTTGAATGTGTTCATGTTGTATTATCCAATGGATTAAATCTAAAGGGCTTTGGAATGGAACATGTAGTGGTTTCCTCTATTTAAGACTCTCGTGTAAGGGTATTCTGAGTTTCTCCTTGAGTTTCCTTGGAATGGAACCACAAGTGTCTTCCATAGGCTTTCTTCTATTTATCAATGGCCATAATGATCATTTCTTGAGAATAGTGACTTTCGTAGGCGGGAACCTGTTATGGTATGACACTTTCTGTTTTCGTAAGGGGATAGCATATGGTAAGTGACACCCATTGAGTATAAATTCCTTGATAAAGACATGAGTTTTTTGATGTTTGGTGTTGTTCGAGTACCGTAGTACATAGTAAGACTTTTACTTTCTAAATGACCCCTTGTTTGGATAAGTAGTTATGGTGTTCCTGACTTTTGTTTCGGTCTTGGGCATCAGGTAATGATAATTTTTAGTATATTAGACATGCCTCGGTCATGGTTAACTACATTTTAAGTCATTCAACCCTCTCATATCCATATTGATTGATGAATCGGTATATCTTCATCCAAGTTAATAGTAATATATCATTTCTATCACCTCAAGGTAGTTTGTGTTCACATACGTGGTTCCCATCAAGTACATAATGTTGTTACAAACTGGAAAAGTTCAATTTAATCATTATGAATTGTGCTGTTAAAAATGTTTCAGGTCATATCTTTAGTATGGTGACTTGTGTGCTAAAGGAATCAAGTTTATCCCATTGTATGGGACGACTTCTAGAGACTTGGGTGTTTTGAAACACGGGCTAGTTTGGTTTGGATTTCATTCCAATAGTTTAAATGTTTTTGTTTATGGTGGTTATAACCTATAACACTTGTGAGAAGCTAATATTGCTTTATTTTTTATGTTTTGGACACTCCTAAGGTGGGGAGTGTCATGTCAATTTGGTTAAAAACGTGTCCTTGTAGGTATAAGGAACACAACCAAATATGACAACTTGAGAATGATGGGGATGAGTTAAATGCCCTAAGACTTGTGATATTCAAATAATATAGATGTTTTCTTGGAAACATGATGTAATTGTAGTTTGTGGTTTATGAAAACTTTGAGTAATTCCAGTAGTCGTGGGTCGACTATGGTGGTATATCTGGAATGATCATGGGATACCTCAGGTGGTAATGTCTTAGTGACCTGTTAATGACAGTGCATCGGCATGTGAAGCCATGTTTCTAATAAGGTATCGAACAGTAGTGGATTGGCCATTTTCCTTCTAGTAATCTTATAATCCTATTATTTACACTAACTTATGTGACGTGTATGTCCCCTATCTTGACCTTATCCTCGATGGACTAAGATTTTTTCTGTCTTATGAGACACTAAATATATAAAATATGTTGGTCTAGTTTTGGGTGGTTTTATCAGTGTTGCACGCTAACACATGGTTCTTATCAAGTATTGGTTAGTATTTAGTGACCCTTGTATTTCTATGTAGGAATTCCCTATATGAACTTTCGTACACTAGCCACTTCATCAAACTTGACGACGCGGTGATGTCATTCTTGGCTTGTTCAACATTTTTATTTGGGCGTCTTGATCTTTTTCCAACACCTCACACATAAAAAAGAGGTATGGATAACATTGTGTTAGTTACTTTCACAATTTTCGTGCCAATCAGAGGTTACCCCAAACTCGTTTTCAGGTTCGGTGATTCTTAAATCATGGAATGCCATAGGAAGTCAGGTTTGGACTTCTGTAGACATGTTCAGGGTGAATGTGGAAAATCTTTGAAGAAGGCATCCCAGATAAAATAGTAAAAATTCTGGTTGTCTAAGTTGATCTTCTTATTAAATAGTCTACCAGAGTGGATTGACCAGTTTTATCTAATGTTCAATGGAGAAATTAGTGAAGGATCATTTCTGTCACATCTTCAGGAAAGAAGTGTATGGTTTCTATTGACCATGGATTTTCATGATAAGTTGGATCGAATAGGGATTTGAGGTTGATGGGAACCAGACATTTTTTTGTTTTGAAAATCACACGATAAGTGTCTCTATATTTTCTGAGGGAATGACTTGTAGGAAATTATGATGTTGGAAGATGTTATGGATTTTATTGTTTTTCCATTTTCTATCATTAAGGACTATGGTGGGAAGTAACATTGCTCATATATTTAACAAGATGATGATGTGAATGTGTCTCTAAAAAATGGGCTCAAGTTAGAGATTCCTTGGTGTTTTAGTTGAAAAAATATCATTGTGTCAGATCTAAATGACTTATGTACTGCTTTCCAGATCAATGTATGAATGTGAATTGATCGTTTAGAGATATAACATGTCCTTTTGTATAAGACTTCATGACCCTGTTGATCGAGTGAGGGTTATATTATTTTTTAAGTCTTCTTAGGAATGATAAGTTCTAATGTGAGAAGGTTGTAACATCCCATATTATTAACTGGATAAAAAATAAAAACAAATTAATTTTTTTTGTCAGCTTTGTAGACCAGTTTTAAAATTGAATGTCAGAAGCTTTTTCATTAGGAGAGTTGATGCCGTGATATGTGTTTTTTTAAAGAAAATAAATAAATTAAATTAAATTTAAAATGGAAAATAAATTAAATATAATTAAATAGGAAAATAATAATAATGATTTTAGTCATAAGAATAATTTAATTAGTATTAATATTTCTATTACTATTATTTTGATTATAATATTTAGTATAATTATTATGATTTGGTATTAATATTATTAATATTATTAGTTTAGGTTTTGATTTAGAAAACCTAAGCGGGGTTTCCCTCCCACTATACCCCACTCATTTACCATACTAGGCTCCCTCCATATAGTGCTACACCATCATCTTCTCCTTCATTATGAGGTGTAACACACCAGCCACCCCTCGAGTATGCACCATCCATAGCAACCGTCCTTGGCTGCGACTCCCTACAATAAACCCCCTGGTCGAAACCACCTAAGGTCTGATTCACCCAACAACATGTGACCCCCCCCCCCCTCTATGGGATCCCTCTCTATTTTTTAGTTCTGTGTGACGCCTTCATGTTTTTTCTCAAAATGTTCAAGGTAATGCTTTCTCCCTTGTTCTCCTAGATCGTGTTGACTAATTTTGTCCTCTTTATCGCCCTAGGTCATTCGACTGAACCCTACGGTAGGGTTTGATTTATTTATTTTCGTTTATTCTATTTTTTGGGTATTCTAATGGTCTCCTAGGAATTTTGTTTGTATTGAGTCAATTGCTGCCAAAGGAAAACTTGTTCGGGATGTTTTAGTTCGCCACCACCATATGAGGTGTGGTATGTTTTTCATGTTGTCTAGTTTTTCACCATCCAAATTTGGGTATTTAATTATTTTAATGTTCTTGCTATTTTTTTTGGGTTTTTTTCTCTTTTCCACAATAATTTTTTTCCCATTGAAGATTTAGGATGCCTAACGTTTTCTCTAGGAATTTTTTATCATCTTTGGAGATCTGTGCATGCATGTATTTTGGTATGTATATATATAATATAAATGTTTTGAACAACTTATTATCATTGGATTGATAATAAAATTAATCATTAGTAGGCCTTATGAGATATCCCCAAGACACCAAAGGATAACAATAAATACATAATGGTTTCAAGTGTAAGTGGGGGACAATTTACCCTTATTGAAATGTACCACTTACCAAACAACCATTATATGATGCATGATAAAAAAAGATAACTCAACCATCATCTTTATAATGAAGACACACCAAAGTTTACAACATCATGAGAAAATTTAACTACCAAAGTAAAGATTTTAAGATAAAAACATGAAACTACAAGACATCAACAAGACTCCATGCTCTATAAGCTCAATGATGCAACATCACCAAATAGCCCATGTATCTGGAGGAGGTGCTAAATAAGGGTGATAATTTACCTTTACCCATGTCCAAGATGATAACATCTACAAAAGTACCAATGGGCCTAAGTAAGGGAGATTATTAAACTCAGTAGGTTACCCCCATTGACATCCCCAGTCAAGCCACTAAGTTAGAAAAATTAGAAACACTAATATAAAATAGTTAATATAAAAAAATTTCCCAAAACACTTTATGATTGAATATAAACAATTTCCTAAACCATTTATAACAAAATGTAAACAAGTGCTTTATTCAACCATTTTCCTGCAAGTCATAATTCCAAAAAAAACCTAACAAATATTTAAGACCATTTCTCGTTCATGATTTTTCCTAACCATTCCATTCCACTTATTTACAAAATCAACAATGTATGCTTCTTTATGACAGTTCCATACTCATGACTGGTATCTCATAGATCTACCATGTCGTCACATTATAATTATATACCATGTTTCTTTACAGTTCTGGCACTGAGGTCAATGTAATATTCCATCCAAGCCTCATAAATGTGATCTAAAAACAACTCTATTATGCAAAAACAATTTCAAATAACCATTCTAAGACACATCAATAAAACAATTCTTTTATTGAAACCTATTTAAACAAACCAATTCCAATCACCCATTCCATGAAAAAAATTTTATTTCTTTAATTAAAATCCTTTTTATAAAATCCATTCACCATTATTCTAGAGATATATCATTTTAAAATCCCCTTTTTAAAATAAATAATCAAATACTTTAATCAAAATCTCCAATTTTCCATATTTTCTGCAACCATTACCAAAGAGGGTTTCAAAAAATTATAAAACCATCAATTCATAATAAAATCCACAAAAATAAATAAATTTTAAACCATTCCATTCAGTTCTAATAATAGTATTTAAGAGTGAATCAACCTACTTTAAAGGTTTTGAAGTAAACTTAATATGGACAAAGAACACTTAAGAAAGCCAGGTTGATTCTCCACAAAATCACCTTAGATATATTCTGTTACAAAAGAAAGACCAATTATTATCAAATATGGAATTAAATCTTTATATCTACCTATAATTAATGTAGATATAAGAAAATGATAGGAGAGGAGAAGTCGATCTAAGTAGATCTATGAAACCGATCAAGATTGATGAAGAATGATCAAATACCTCAACAATCTAGCTTCGAATCAATAAGGGAAGCCTTAAGATTTCCTCTTGATCAATGGGAGAACCTTCTTTGGCTTTAGGAGAAGAAAAATCTAGCGTTTGAGACATTTTGGGGGAAATGAGTGGATTAAATTCAAGGTCTACCAAGATCCACTTTTTATGAAGGTTCATTTAAAACATTGGGCAGTTAGTCCACACGGTTAGGAAAACCAAAAGATAACCATGTGTCAACCACTGCCTTAAAGATCACCCTGCATGACCTCCTAACATGGTCTTCCAAACCATTTTCACACCATTCCAAATCTACTTTCCAAAATTTGTAACTTTACATGGTTTCAACTAGGCTTTCCACGTGATATTAAAAATTTGTGCGCATCCCGTGTGCCATCCCCTTATCCCCAAAACTCTCAACATGTTCTCCAAACTCTCTCAAATTTCACCCATTATACTTTATAAACCTAAAACCACAACATACAGGTTACATACTAGAAACTGTGGGTACTACATTCTCCACACCATTGGTCTTTCCTACAGAAGGTAGTAAACCATTATTTCCATTAAGGAGTTATGGTCATTGTTATTTCATTTCATTCTCACATTCCCAAGTCCCTTATTGAATGTGAACATGTTTCCATAAAACCCTCACTATACCAATCATTTTTACACATATGACTTTATCTTTCCTATCCACAATCCACACCAACATATATACCAAAGAAGCATCTGAGTCAAGGTCAATGTGTTACCATTTGATCACATGGTTAGGATCTTGTTGATACGTTTTCAATTGAGATACATGAAACACATTGTGCAACAAAATAAACCATAGTGGGAATTCCAACTGATATGCCACCTCTACAACCCATTCTAGTATCTCAAATGTGATAATTTAATAGGGGATAACTTTCATTAATTTCCAAAATGATAATGTCCAATCCTTGGGGAGATCCTCAAGAACACATGATCACTCACTACGAATGACAATGGTCTTTGATGATGATCCACATATGATTTTTTATGACTCGGAGCCATCTACATCCATTTCATTATCAAATGAATCTTGTATATTTTTTCATGGACAAGGCTCAACCAACTACTGATGTATCACATATTTCTACCCAACATAGTGGATAATGACAAGGATTCCCATACAATGGTTCACAAGTATCCATATGTATTGAGGCTTGATAACTGCTACTATATGGGAAATCCACTATGGGTATATTCTCCTCCCATGAGCCACCAAAATCAATTACACAAGACCATAACATGTATTCTAATTTTTGTATCATCCTATCATATTTCCCATCCATCTGAGGATGATAAAACATATTATAGTCTACTAAGTGGCAAGTGTTTTGTTTAATAAATTTTAGGAATGAGATATGAACCTCATATCTCTATCTGAGATTATGAAGATTGTTATTACATCTCTCTTTAGAACTTATCATATAATGATTTTGGATAGATCCTCCACAATATGAGTTTCATTAATTAGGATGAAATGGGTCTACCTTGCGAGTTGATACACAATCACCCATATGGAATTGTTTTTATGAACTATTATTGGTAGACATATATCAAAATCCATCACTATATTATCCAACTTCCACACAATAATTGGTAAATATTACAACATACCTACTACTTTTTGATTCTCTAACTTAACTTGATGACCAGTTAAGTACAACGAAATTAACTCAACCACTTTCTGTTTCATGTGACTCCTCCTAAAGTATGTCTTCAACTCTTTATTAATATTATGTATTCTCGAATTTATAGACCATCATAAATGGTGGTAAACATAAAGAGGTTTCACCTAAAAAACCATAGGTACAACCATACATTATCTAAATCACAAAACCAGATTCCAATCATGTTTCAATACCTTAACGGTCTCCACACCATTGAGTTTTGTACTAAAAAACCGATAATTCTGCATCATATGTTTGTGCCTCTTTGAATACATTTACAAAATCAGTAACCATAGAGACTCTAAAGAAAAATACAAAACACTTTGGTCTTCACATTCCACATGCATGTCGGCTAGGACTGACATTAACTAAAACTCAACTGAAGATTCCTTCTCTAGCTGCATATATGACTTTCTGCATAACTCATCGGCCACTGAATTACCTTTTCCTTGTGTATACATTAAGTCAAAGTCATTCCTCTAGAGATACTCCATCCATCTCCTTTTCCTTTTATTCAAATACCATTTTGAGAAAATATGTTTCAATCTTTTTTGGTCTGTGAACACAGTAAATTTCTCAGCAGAGAGATAGTGTTTCCAAGTCTTCAAATCATAGACAACCAGAGTTAACTCCAAGTCACATGTTGTTTAATTATTCTCATGAAATCTCAACTATCTTGAAGCATAGGAAACTATGTGATCTCATTGTATGATAACACATCCCAACCCTGATCTCAAAGAATCTTAGTAAACCACATACCCCTATCGTGATTCTAGAAAAATCATGATGGGTGCTGATATGAGATGAACCATTAGCTCTTGGAAAGAATTCTGGAATTCCTTAGTTTATGGAATGGAACATTCTTCATTTTCAAATACCTCATATGTGAATCTAGTTATGAGGATTCAAACAAAAAATGTTCGTAATAACCAGCTAGACCGAGAAATATTCATATTGCAAAGACATTATATGGGGGTTTCTAAGAGATAATAGCTTCTATATTTTCAAGATCCACTAAACACCCATTTTCAGAAATTACATGGCCAGTAAAGTGTAGCTATTCTATACCAAAAATACACTTTGATAGTTTAGAATAGAAACTATGGTCCCTCAATATTCCCAACACCATTTCAATGTGTTTTTTATGATCATACTTTTTCCTTGAATACATCAATATGTCATCCACAAACACCACAACAAAGGAATCCATATATAATTGATATATCAGATTCATCAATACAGTAAAGTCCACTAGTTAATTTGTGAGATCAAAAGGAATTAATACATATTCATAGCGGCAATATCATCTTTTGAACAATACTTTTGGAATATCTTCCTACTGAAGTTGAAATTGATGATATCCTAATCGCAAGATAATTTTTGATATAAACTGGGATCCCCTCAACTAATCAATCAGATCATCAATCCATGGAAGTTGATATATGATCTTTATTTTATTATTATTATGCTTATGATAATCATCACAAAATTGAAGAGTTCTATATTCCTTATTTATGAACAAGACCTATGATGACCATGGAGATGTACATGGCTGAATGAAACCTTTACTTCACAACTCCTCCAATTTCACATTCAGTTCCCTTAACAATGTTGGTGTCATCATATTGAAGGGAAATAGTATTGGTCATCAGAAGGTGATCAATCATAATCTCCACTTTCCTTTATTGGTGGTAACCCTTAAAATTTATTTGGAAATATATCTACAAATTTATCCACAACTACTGAAAAATGGTATCATTGATCACTTCAATCGATGCCAAAGTCAATGCCACCAACTATCCAAAGATAGTGCCCACTAATGGTGCCAACAAGACGGTTGCACCTATCTTCATAATCCTTTTTCCTCTAAAGAGATATTAGGCACCATCCCCAATTTTGAAACAAACTATTCTACTATAATATTAGATGTGATACTTGAATGTTATTAACCAATCCATACCCATGATTATATCATAGACATCCATTCCCAACATCAAGAATTACAATATCAGTTTAGATCCATAAATAGTTATAGAACATTATCTACACAAGAATAATATATCTTATCATTCCTCGAGATGAGTTTTATGTTTTATCATAGAGGGCATTATCTCATGTTTTAAACTTAGTAAATCCATAACATGATAATAAATGAAAAAATTAGATGCACCAGTATAAAATAGTACTTGAATAAGGGTAGAATTCAATAGAATTTTACCTCTCACCATAGATGGTCCTTCCTAATCATCTAAAATCATCTAGTTAGCTCAATAAAATTGCTTCTTCATTACACTATGCTTCTTGTTTCCTTACTGAGGCAACCTTGCTGAAGAGTTCTAGTTTTCCTAGCATCACCATGGCTAGCTATACTCTATTGATGAGGCTAATTCTACTATCCTCGTCTACTCATAGAATATGATGCCTACAACACCTGTGAAGTGTCCTAATGACCAAACCTTAGAGAACATCGAAAATATCACTTTATATTTCCCATATTGTGGAAATTATGGAATGAAGTTGGTTATATGTATAGTCACACATCATTTGGTCATATGAACCATATTGGAAATATCCCACTTGGGTATTTAGTTGGGGATGAAGGTTCACTGATCCAACTGTCTGATTCTATATCCAAGTTCCACCTTGGAAATAGGTTTCCCCTTCCTCTGCCCCAACATTAGAGTTCCTAACATTTCCTATTGGTATCATGATACTTCCTCCACCCATATATCATGTGATATCACATTCACCCATTGTTTCCCTGTTCACTATCACTTTATAATATTTAACATAGAGCACTACAATCATTGAGTGAATCTCCTTCCATAGCCCTGATTCAAAGTTACATACCTTCATTGATGAACTAGCCAAAACCTCGGGGTAAAAGTGAACTAAATTCCTGAATTTATAAACATATTATTAGATAGATATATTTTCCTACTTTTGGCTAAATATATACGCCATTCTATGGATCTTGAACATGTGAGAATAGAATTTTTTATTAAACAATTCCTCAAAATCCTCCCAACTAGGAAAAAGATCCAGTTTATCCTGCACCACTAAATACCACAACTGGCATGCAAGATCTTTGAGTATATAAGTCACCAGCTTGACTCTTAGCTCTGATGTTGTTCTGATAAAATTTTAGATAGGATTCATCCTGCTCAACCACAATTCCACACTTTCTGGATCTATATCACCCTATAAGATGGGTGTATTTTTCTTGATGAACCAGATGAAATGATCCACAATTCATAAATAATCACTCATATTCCTAATATCCATAGCTTGTAATTCTTGTATAATACTATGAACCAGCTCTTGGTTCACTTGTGGCTCAGTTGTAACCAAATTCTTTATAGTTTCTTCGAGTTTGTTTCTATGACACCTATTGGGTACCATTTTATAAACAAATTAAAAAATCTATAAGTCTCGCTATATATAGAAACTGATGGATTATCATTTCAAATTCTATCAATTGAACTATCATAGCATTTATTTCAAAAAAAATCATCTTCCAGGATTATGAATTTTTGAAAAATTCAATTCTTTATTTTGAAAATTAAGCTACTTTTGAAATGCATCGACCATTCTCTTTTCAAAATATTTCATTTGAAAACAATTGAAACATTTTTTTAAAATTTCTAACATTTCATAAAATCATAAATCATTTCTCAAAATGAAATATGATATTCTAGTGGCAATCCATTCCTCTACAATTAATTTCATGTTCTTCTCATTGTCTAATCCCATGAAAATGAGATTCCAAAATCTTATAATAGTCTCCAAAACAAATATGTACCCAACTCCTAGGTAATATGAATTTCAGCATAAAAAGGATATCTTCATCTTTTTATGCTCTACATTTAACGTCTCGACAATACTACTACTTTATAAGGTCAAATCCCAAGGAATTGACAAGAATGACCTTCAACTCCAAGATCATGAAAAACTGATGACTATTTATTCCACAAGGTAAGGAACAAGCTGATACCATATATCTCGAAGAAACTTTTGGATCGAACAAACTGGTACCATTTTGTAATGACCCATTTATTCTCATTGGCTTGATAATACAATGAATAATTACTAGTCCTTAAGTGACATCCCCAAGATGCCAATGTCTAGAAATAAACAGTGAAGGGTTTCAACTGAAAGTGGGGGACGATTTACCAATTATAAAATGAACCACTAACCAAAAAACCATTATATGATTCATGATAGAAAAATACAACTCAAAGATCATCTTTATAATGAAACCACACCAAAGTGTAATATAGAATAAGGCAAAGAAACAATCAAAGTAAACAATGAAAGATAAAGGGAAGAAACTCCAACACAACCACAAGACTCCATGCCCCAAATGCTTTATGATCCAACATCACCAAACAACCCAATTATTACAAGGTGGTGCTAAATTTATGTGATATTTTTCTTTTTACATTGTCCTATAATATAACATCTCCAACTTCCCCAAAGTGTAAAATTAGGGTTGAGTATGAATGTTAGTAGGTTTTCTCAAATGACTTCCCCATGAAATTCACTTGGATAAAAATGTTAACAACATTAATATAAAATAGTTTATGTAAAAAAATTACGCAAAACTGTTTATAAATAAATATAATGAATTTAAAAAACCATTTATAACTAATTATAAACATGTTTTATGTTCACCCATATTCAATAAATTCATAATTCCACAAGAAAAACCATACAACGCTGTAAAACTATTTCTCATTCATGTTTTTGCATAACCATTCCATTCCACTTATTCACACATTCAACCGTGCATGCTTCGTTATGACAGTTCCATACTCATGAGAAGTCTCTTATTGGTGTAACATGTCATCACATGATAATTATATCTCATGTTCCAATACACTTTTGGAACTGATAACAATGGAATTTTCCATCTAAGCCTTATAAATGTGATCTACACACACCATTATTATTCCCAAACCATTTCAAATAACAATATCAAACCATTTCAACAAAACCATTATTTTATTGAAACCCATTAAAAACAATTACTATAACCCATTCCATTACAATAAATTCATCCATTTTATTGAAATCATTTTTATCAAATCCATTCCCCATTATTCCTGAAAAATACCATTTTAAAATCCATATTTTTTAATTAAGAATCAAACACTTCAATCAAAAGCACCCATTTTCCAGATTTTCAACAACCATCACCAACGAGGGTTTCCAGTAATCATAAATAATCCAAATAACTATTAAATACACAAAAATAGATCAATTTTAAACAATTCTATTTAGTTTTACTTAGATTATTTCAGAGTTATGACACCTACCTCAATGTGTTTGAAAAAAACCAAAAATTGATGAACGCTCAAGAAAACCGGGTTGATTCTCTAATAAATCTCCTTACACCTCTTCTCCTAAAAAAACAAGATCAAAATATTATCATATTTTCCTTTCACATTAATAGATCTACCATTAATGTATTTATATCTATGAAATTGAGAGGAGAGATGAAAAAGATCTAAGTAGATCTATGAAACTGATCAAGATTGTTGAACAACGATCACATACCTCAAGAACCAATCTTCGAATCACCAAGGGAACCCATAGGATTGCCTTAGGATATATGGAAGAAACATATCTAGACTTAGGAGACGAATAACCCCGAGTTAGAGACTTTTTGGGGAAACAATACGGGATTAATGGAAAGGTCGACCTAGATCCACTTTTTATGGAGGTGGTTTTTAACCTGCACACGGTTACTCTTCATGGTTTGGAGAACTGTGTGCTGACTATATGTTAGAAAATAACTTAAATATCATACCACATGGGCTCCTCATACGATATTCCTAACCATGTGTTCACTTTTCCAAATCTACTATCTAGAATATGAAATTTCTCATGGTTTCTACTATGCTTTCCACAAAGTTTTGACAAATCGTGTGCATCCCATTCACCTTCCCTTTATCCCCCAAAAACTCTCAAAAATTTCTCCAAACATTCCTATAAATAAAAATTATACTTTATAAACATAAAATCATGACATAAGAGTTATATACCAGAAATCAGGGGTAGTAATATATATATATCATCCAAGATTGTATTCCCTCATCATGTAGGGAATACATGCACTAGGATAATGGATATATATATTTATTTATTTATATGAATTTATATATGTATGGAGAATTTTTGATTGTTTATTGATAAATTGATCATTTCCTGAAGGTTAAATTGGTCATTCACTTGAAGTAGGTTCCCTTTCATTTCCCGTTTAATTTTAGTAATGCATTAATTATTTTCTTATCTCACTCTTCCTAGTTTTTAAATTTATGTAGTATGGTTTTGGATTAAATGTTTCCTTTTATAAATTTGATTAAATGAATAATTGTGAAAAATGATTATTTGATAATAAATTTCATCGGTTTATAACAAAATCGTTCTATTGAGGTGCACTGCCATCAATCTAAAAAATTAATGATAGAATTATATGTTTTCCTACATTAATGAATTGGTGTATCTTTCTTCTTGGTATTGTAATTGTTAAATGTCATTCATGTACATGGTCCTTCTTGGTTATTTATAAATGATTTTGCTTCCTTGAAAAATGATAGATGAGACAAGACACCCTTATGTGTGTGGGTTAACATGTAATTATAATTCCCCGTGTGGGACGTCTACCCTCTTTCCTTGCTTCGTCACTTTTTTCATGTTGTGCCTTTATGTTGGTCGTTGCAACCTTCCGAAAATACTTTATCATAACTTATTAAACTTTTGGTTTTGTTTTATCATGTTTTTGTGGCTATATCTTAAGGATAAACCCATTCGGGTTGTTCAGCTTGAATCTTAACAACCCCTCTGGGTGTGCCCATCCTAAATTCCATTTTTTCCTTTTGCATTTTATTATAATTGTAATGTGATTGTTTGAATTGAATGTCATTATTTAACAATATTGTTAGCTTGTATCACATAATTTATTTGATTACCTATCATTCAAGGAATGTTGATTCTGTGTGCTTTTTGGTCTCATGGTGCTTGTTTGATTAGCTTGATTTATGTGTTTACATTCCATGAAATATATGCATTGAGGTTTTCCATTGAAATTGTTACAGATATTATGGTTTCCATGATGCGGAATAGGTGAGAACATGAGTTCTATATTAAAGACTCATGGATGAAATCTTGTGCTCTGATGTTTTTACAATGACGAAACAGGGGTGACGATTTGGCATGTCAGGCGAGGGCTTACTGAGAGGTATAATATAATCCTAAGTGATATTAGTTCCCGAGGGGAATAACTATGGATAGAACCATAGGAAATATGGTTATTCCATGACTTGGGTGATATTAGGTCCTCTAGTGAGATACTTTGGATAGAATTCGATTCACCATGCCTCAGGCAATATGTGGTCTTTTTGAAGATTTCATGGGACATTCTCGATGGTATTTGATTAATTGAAGGATGTAGAATAGAAATACTTCCAGAATGGGCTCAGACTCCAACTCTATATTTGAGTTAATTACATTTAATGACTTCTTTAGTTGAATTTATTATGCTATACTTGTTGCTTCTATTTATTTTAAAGCACACACTTGTGAATTTTCTATCTCTCTTATTAGAAAAGAAATGTGATTACATGGGTAATAGAACCTAATCCTAAGCACAATATTGGGGGTGCACCTTTTTGAGTTTCCTTTTTTTACTTTTGAAACTGGTACACATATTATGCTTTCATAGGTACCTTATTCTAAATTCTGGATTTGGACGAAGATGGTGGATTGGGAAGTGTGTCCATTTGAGAACCTGGACTAATTTTATATTACTAACTTATTACAAATCACTATTAAATTTATATAGATCACTTATTAATTTATATTTCATTGTCTGGATTTGGATAGACACCAGTGGTGCTAGCCAACTTAGATTTATACCTCACAACCAATTCGAGACACCATTGCACTGGGGTACCCGAGTAGACCCTTCTTGTTTTTTGGACTACATACCATGATTGATTGCTTATGCAATTATATTTGTACATATAAGTTAGGAGAAAAGTACTGAGGTGGAGCTCAAGATGCTCGTGGAGATCTCCCTTGGGGTTTTGATGCCTTTTCTTTACTCTGGGTATGCTTTATTGTTTACTGATTTCAGTTAATTATCACCAATATGACATGCATTCATTAGTTCTATAATATGGAACTGGACACTTGTTTTAATTGTTAATTATCATCTTCCTCTAATTTGTC
This sequence comes from Viscum album, assembly GCA_963277665.1. Lineage (NCBI taxonomy): Eukaryota > Viridiplantae > Streptophyta > Magnoliopsida > Santalales > Viscaceae > Viscum > Viscum album. The sequence goes on from OY728152.1 coordinate 847,253,630, forward strand.
AATTATTAATTACTGTTACTGTATTTTCTCATTATGCATCTAATATATAATATATTTTTAAACAAGGTGTATACTCTAATCTATATGGGCATAGTCTCCCCACATACACTCATTAGGCCCTCGCTGCAAGTTAGTAGCCTCTGGTATTTGGGGAGATGTGCTTGACATCATGTGAGCCACGGGTCTGACCACCATCTTAGAGGTGATATGGGGTGGGATATTACACATCATCCCAATGATTGAACCACTCGGATACCCATTTTTCACAACATGACCTATGAGGTCCCCTCCCAGACTAGTAGTAAGATTCAAGTGACTCCCTAATCCCACCTACAATAGGACAAGGGTTGGAGACTAGCATTGAGTAGGCAAATAAAGTGTATATGAGGATTTATCATAAGAACATTTAAACAAATACACCTCTGAGGAAATCATATATATAGTTAGTATAAATAAAACCGAATTAACCAATGTGTAAAGAATGCATGTAATAACCTATAAGAATAACTAGAGTGATGTAATATAAATTTAATCTTTGTAAAAAAGGGTAAAATACATAGCCAATCCTATATAAATGGAGTACCAACCTAACAACCGATAAGGAATTATAACCCACTCCCAAACATTGATAATGACCAATTCTAATGATCACTGTCACGGTGTTCTACTAGGCTCCACCAACATGAGGCCTGACAACTTCAATATCTAACTAACTATCATCTACATGAGACATGATGCATGGGGAAAATTCCTATGTATCAGTGAGTAAATAAATGTTTTATAAGATTCCCCAAAAACCTAATTGGGAATTAATATAAAAAATATTTAACTAAACCCATAATATTAATAGGTGAAAATAAACCCATCAATTTGGTACGATCATATAAGAATCAAAGTCATAAAGGGGGGGGGGGTCTTGATCTTCACATCTAGTTAAGGATTCCAAGTTTTTCTATAGATCCAACTGTTAGTATTATCCAAATTATAGTATACAAATGTAATCCTTTCCAGATAAAAGGGATCCATACCTCAAAAATGGCACATCATGACCCAGGGGGTGCTAATCCCAATAGAGTGTAGAACCCACACCTTATCTGTGTCACGGGGTACCACTCCATAGATTGAAGGAACATTCCCTATGGTGTATATATGATCGTTCAAATACTAATTTACTAGAAAAGGGGGACCCATTACCTAACCAACACATTCCTTTAGGAGGGTTTTTAACCTTTATGAATAACTAAAGACCACAATATTGTCTCAACATTATCCAACTATGATGTAATAATTAAACTTCTTGATATACTTTTCATCATATCTTTTATATATATATAAATTTCACCATCTTTTTCTACACATAATTATACTAAGGAAGTATTACATATTGGTCCAATTATAAGTCCAAAATAAGTATATATAAAAGGTAGAGAATCCGAAAAAAAGTACACAACATCAATCTTTGTGTACGCAGGGTGTACTCCCAAGTCCTCAACTAGGCGTGTCTGGCTACCTATAATGGAATGTAAAATTTGATATACAAAGTGTGTTTCTTGAGGCACATGACATGTGGGACCACTCAGGTTCCTAAGAATGACCTCCTTGTACATGACTCGAATAGCAAGGTAGGGGTCACATGTCATGTGGAGCATCCAAACCATTGTGTGATATTTATCTAGCTAAAATCACTAGCCTCCTCAGAAGGCATACTACATGATGCATGTTCTTCTAGAAAACAAAAACTATTGTCAATAATTTAACTAAAAGTGATGCCTTACTCATGAAGAATTCATCATCCATTGATCTTGTAGAAGATCCCCAATATATATTCATCCATTCATTCCAAATATAAGGAAACTCCCCCAGTCATCAATTTCCAATGTTTAGTGGATAGAAATCAGGTCTCCCATCAATAAATATTAATCATGTCATTCCATCCCCATATTTTGAGGGAATATCCCTCCATTTTTTCTTCTAAAATTCACCATGGATATTCATCACTTCTGAAAATCATCATATCCATCATCAAACACACAAAGTAATATGAATATATGGTTCGATCACATCTTAAACCAGATTGGGTTGTCAAAACCCTAGCCTACCATAGGAAAATGATGAACACATAAAAAACTTGGGAGAAAGGTGTAAAAAATAATTTAAGATCATTAGTTCCCATGGAGATTCTGACTATAAATTATTGATGTAGAAATCAAAGGTAGATGATGAAAATAGGTGTGATCGATAAAATTATAGGGACAAAGAAAATAATAAATTAATTGGTTCATGATATCGATGTGGTAAAGAAGGAACCCGAAGAAGAATAATGGTTCATTAATGAAACTATAAATAACATAGAAATAATACATGAATAATTATCCCTACCCCATCATTGGATCAATCCCATATAAATAATGTATTCTTTCAAATACCAATGATGAGTTCTACTGACTCAATTCGTTGATTCAATTATTTAACTTCATGTTCATTAAATATTTTCTCAAGATGTATCCCTATATCATTGAAAATTATCTCATAGTGTTATTCTTCCATCCTTGGAAATTAGGAATAAAGAAGATTAAATGAGCCATAGATCAATCTTAGTCATCTTAAGAAATTAAATTATTTATTAAATTAAATTAAATTAAATTAATTCCTCTAATATCTTCTTGTGATTGTACACGAACTAGGGGTAATATGGGAAATTTTTTACATCATTACTAATATGAAACCCATATTCTAAAACCAAAATAGTACATGTTTCTCCATTAAATAATTTTTTAAATGGGAAAACCATTACCTATTAAAAGTGTACGTATAGGTATAAATATGTTTAATATATCTATTTTAGTGTCCTACAACAACCATAACACTCTGATGATTCTAAAGAAAAACTGAAAAATAATATATATAAACATCTAAAGTGTATAAACATGAAAATAAATGTTATTACACCGTAAATTTTATTGTCAATCTAAAAGGATAATTCAGAATTGTGAAGATATACTAAGCACTTAGTTAATATATTTTAATGCAAATTGTGATCAATATCATTCTATAGTTGAGTTCTTATAATGTAACACCCCGAGCTTCTACGATACGCCTCTCTTTCAATAATGCAATAGCTTGCATTGTACGCAAGTTCGAATTCTAACACACCGCAACTAATCAAAGTAGCCGTTATGAATAGTAATAACCACCTTTTAAAATTATAGAAATTTTATATTTCAAAATGGACTTCATTTTTGTATTCGTAATATCGAAATTATCCTAAGTTGAATTTTTTGTAACTTTCTGAGAACATCCAATTTTTTATGAATAGTGAAAAATACTTAAAACAACTTTTTTAATAAAAATAATTAATTGTCATAAATTATACTATTTAGTGGTTTTAAAGTATAATTAGAATATATTTTTACCATTTTATCCAATGGTGGTCATTAGAATTAATTTAACATTGAAATTGGACATAAACAATTGCCAATCTTTTGATATAAATTGTTTCTTAAAAACACGCTATTTGTTGTGACAGCGGGAATTAATTATAAAATTAATTAATGCAACTAATATGTTTGGAATTTTGTAAAATAGAAATCATTTTTGAATTCGTAATATCAATTATAGCTTAGGGTGAAATTTTGGCTTTATTCTGAAAAACTTCAATTTTTGATGAATAGTGAAACCACTAAGTGGTTGTTAAAAACTGATTTTTCGTTAAAATGAAATATTACCACTTCTGTGATTTGATTTTCAAAAATCCGACATACATGGTTGTCATTAAGAAGTAAAATGTGGTTCAATGAGATTAAAATAATTTTTTGGTGAATAGTAACTTTTAAGTTCTTAATCGCGATTAGAGGTAATTAGTGTAGTTTAAGGTACAAATAATGTTATAATAATATGAGATGAGCATGACACTTGTCCTACTCCTATTGGATGAGTCATGTCCGACCAATACAACCCATGGGTCAACTTGGGGACCCCATGGAGCCACTTTAGTTAGAAAATGACATAAATAACTTTTATTTAATGTTAAAGTAAAAAATGACACAAACATAAAATGTTTTACTAAAACAATTTTTAAGTGGGGTTACACAAGTCCAAATTTTGATTATAAATATTCATTAGAAAGCTAAAAATATTTCCTACATCATAGTATTTTTCTTATAATTTTTAGACATTAAATAAATTAAATTATTTATGACATCATGATGATGCAGTGATGACCTCATTATTTAACGATTTAAATAAAATGGGAAGATAATGCAAAATCCAAGGCTTACACTTGTCAAAAGCCAATTGGATGAGGAGATTTCGAAACCTTATCACCTTAGCCTCTAATTATATAAGTGTGGGACCTTTAGAATCCGAAAAGCATTGTGAAATAATGTAACATTTCAATCTTTCCAAAAGTGCCCCTCCTCTCCACTTATAAAAGGCCCCCACCTCTCCCACCTCATTTACACTTTCAAGCCATTTGGCTCGGCCAAACTCTGCCCAAATACTCTCCCAACATTCCTACCTTACTCCTAGAAACCTCACTTTGGGCAGAACTCTTCCCAAGGAAGCCTTTAGCTCAAATCAAAAAGAGTTACCCGATTTTGAGGTAATGTCTTTTATAATGTTGTTTTGTTTTATTTTTCTTCTCCAACCCCCTAAACTCTTTTTATTCATTTCTTTTGTAAAAACACCAGTATCCTCAATATACTAGGATGTTTTTATAAGAAGGATTCGAGCTACACTTACACACACCTACATCTAATGGTTAAAGAACATACGGTTTCTGGGGATGGCGAATTTCTGCATCACGAAACGATGATTGTTCAACACTCATATAACACCTTCAAAGGTAGCCATTAAGATGTCACTATATTTATATATGATATATAATGTGTTTATGTTTTACTTATGCTTCTTTATTTTTCATTTGTGTCTTACCTTTATGGCTTCCATTATGGGTATACGCGATATCTTCATTTTAGGAAGTGCGGACTACCGCCCCCTCAAAGTGATTTGAATCGTTAATGCCATATGTGGGATGTATAAAGGATGGAGTAAATGGTATTATACACTATATTATACTGGAATTATATTATACATTTATATCATTATGATTTAGTTCCATTAAATATGAAATTGAAATGAAAGTAGCGTTCATGCGTACGTACGGCTTACCGTCTCCATGAACGGTGCATTTCATTTCTTACCTCTAAATGTTACGTAATATTATAAATGAATGTATATACTGGATATACAAGATATATATGACATATAAATCATGAATATAATTCTGGATATAATGGATATTTCACCACATAAACAACTTGTAATTATAAGAAGCTTATTGTTGACTCAAGTACCAAAGATCGACAAAACGACCGTTATTAACTTAAATAATTACATAATGTTCATATCATTGTAATAAGTGATATAATAAGGATAATGAAGTTGAAAATGGTTCTTAATAAGGTATATATTAACTCTAGTTTATTATTCAGGAGGTTAAAGAACGGTTGAGTCAAGTCAGACACGAGGTAAGGGAACTTCTTAACCCAACTTCCATTCTTTGGGTTAATCTCCTAATTTCAAATTATGTCATGATATTATTATGAATTATTTTGTATTTTTACTTTATTTATGTGTACCTATAGTGAATACACATAATAGATCTATTTTATTTTAAAAATGATCTTTTTAAGGACTTCGTCTCAATCTCCTTTCATTGAGTCATATTTGGTTTTATACACAACTTTCTTTTATACGGTGTATAAACCCCTTTGACTTTTACGTTTATTCAAAAGGAATCTTTTTTATACGAAGCGTTTTACTAAATGACAAAAAGGGAATGTTTTTCTTTCCGTACTTATGCGGCGACAACGACTTCTCCGCCGCCGTGACCATTATTTGAGTTTCGGCTTCCTCTACAAGCCATCATTTTTTTTAATGAAAAATAAATACAAAGTTTTAACTTTCTTTTATTTTGGTTTTGAAAATGGTTTTGAAAGCGTCTTTATTATATCAATGTGTTGTATTGATATCTTGTGATTGAAATGTGGAAATGTTATGTTTCCTTTATGCATGTTTTATGTGATACGATTATGTTATGGTTTATGATATGTTTAAACCTATTCATATGAGGAATGTATTGGACTTAATAAGTGACGGGTGGGGCCCGCTATAGCTCCTCGATGCATCGGTAGGTCTCATGAGACAACTAGACGTGGAATTGGCCGAGGCCCTTTCCCAATTTGATTTATGGTTTTGGCCGAGGCCTTAATCATTTTAGATGTCTTGGCCGAGGCCTTGACAAAATGTTTCAGAATGTCCGGCATTATACATTCCCTCATTATGAAAGTGGTTATTGATATTACATGTGATTATTCGACCAGTAGAATATCCATGTGAAGAAGTAAATGGCATTATCTCATTTTACTTTTGCCATATTATGTTGAAGTTCATGTTTAAGAGGCTTTTGTTTTAGTTATACATTGCCTTAAATGTTAATGTTTATTTATGAAAGCTTCCGCATTATTGTTATCCTTACTGAGCATTTGAGCTCACCCCTTTCAATGTTTAAAAATTTTCCAGGTTGTGAAGAAGTATTTTATGACTGACTTGCAAGAATAATCAGTGAAGATATGAGTGTGGAATATGAAGACCATGTTTTTTTGTAGTTTGTTTAATTTTGATGTAATGAAAGACTTATGAATGTATCTAGTGTTTCCAAGGCTACTAAACTAATCGGTCTTTCGAGACTTGATCTTTTGGGATCATGCCAATGTTACGAAGTAATGCACCGGCTCTGGGTAGCTGGGGTCGGGGCGTTACAGTTGGTATCAGAGGCAGTTTAGTACTAACCTTGGAAGCTAGATTTAGATAAACTCTGATTAGAGCACATAGCCCAAAGATAGACTTTGAGGATTAGTATAGAAGAACTTCCTAGAATTTTGGTATTATAGAGATGTTATGAGTTTTCCGAGCAATGCATCCCTGTCTGGATACGAGCAGGTAGAGGCGGCTCTGGCACAGATGTACCTAGGGGTAAAACCCGAAAACACCGCTTTGAGCTAGACTCAAACGGGAACTGGTGCACGACAACGGGCCTTGCTGCACTCTTGGTTACGACACTCCCGAGGGATTTGCTTAGGACAATTCCCATTTTCTTTACAAACCACTATGAAGGGTTACGAGTATATACTTCCTCAAAGAATACATTTTTATAATTATGGATTATATCCATAATTAGTTCAATTTATGTTAAGTGTTTTACAAGTATGGAATTATGTATTTTGATTCATAAACTAATCTAGTTTATGCCATTGTTTAGAAATGGCGCCTAGTAGAAGGAATGGAAACCGTATCAATGTACGAACTCCGTGTAGGGATTTCCCTCCTGCTCAAGATAATTATTGTGGATCTAGAGATACAACTGGTGCTGATCAACTTATTACCATACTGGGACAACTCACTCAGGTTATGAATAATAACCTTACTCGTATGGAGCACCCTGATCCGCAACGTGGAGGATCAATGTTAGACCGCTTCATGAGGCAACAACCACCAACCTTCAATGGGAGTATAAATCCTATAGTAGCTGAGCAATGGATAAATTCCTTAGAGAAAATATTCCATGCCTTGGGGAGTAGTGAAAGGGAGAAGGTTGTCATGGCAATTTACCGCCTCACTGGAGATGCCGATCAGTGGTGGTCGCTGATTCAAAACACAAAGGAAGATGATGACGTATCGAATATGGAATGGAGGGAGTTCAAAGATCTTTTCTTAGAAAAATACTTTCCTCGTGACCATCGAGCAGATATGGAAAGGCAATTTCTGAGTCTGAGGCAGAAGGAGGATGAGAATGTCGCAAAGTATGAGGCTAACTTTACAAGGTTAGCGAGGCATGCTGCCGATTATATACGTAACCCAAGGAGTAAGATTGATCATTTCTTTGATGGGTTAAAACCATTTCTCCATCGAGCTTTGGTATCACAATCCTTCTCATCATACGAAGATATTGTCTCGTGTGCTATCAAGACAGAAAAGGAATTCTCTAAGTCTTATGACAACAAAGTAAAGCAAGAGAAGAAGAGAATGGTGGAACAAGAGACAGATAAAGGGAAAAAGGGAAAGAAGGATTTTCCATTATGTGATAATTGTGGGAAGAATCACCCTGGTACTTGCCTAAGAGGAATGGGAGTTTGTTATAAATGTGGAGAAAAGGGTCACCAGGCTCGTGATTGCAAGGGAAAGAAAGAGGCTGTCAAAGTTGAATGCTACAATTGTAGAGAAATGGGTCATTATGCAAATGAATGTCCTAAGCGTCAGGGAAACTTACCTCAGAAAAGGCCAAGGTATCAAGGAAAATCTTATGCTGTTACTACAGTTGAAGCAGAATAACTAATGTATTGGTGCTTTTGGACTCAAGGATTATATTCTGGTTATAAGAATAATGTAATATATATATAAGGATTGTACTGCAGTACTTGTTAATTTCAGTAAGGTTTTAATATGATTAAGGTAATCATATTTTTAGTATGTGACAATAAGAGAAACTTTTCTTTGTTTGGGGAATCTGATGTTACAATTGATTTTGGAATTTAGAGACCTTTTAGAGAAAGTCTGGATGAAGGTATTTTGGATAACTATAAAGGTTGGAGTGGATTAAGTTGAAATTTGGATAGTATTGTTTAAGGTTAAAAAATTTATGAAGATTATTTTTGGAATAGTATAGTACTATATTTTTAGGAAAAGGACAACCTGCAGGGTGGGGAATAACCCGTCGCGTCGGACAAAGCTGCAGGAATCGAACCCACAACCATAGTGCGACAAGCCTTTATTTCCTACCACTAGCCTATAGGAAGTCCCTGGTTATTACAAAATAGTTTTACTAATCTAAATGGTATGTGTTAACATTTTGAACCTTATACAATTAGGATAAATAGAATATTTTTGAGTTCTGTTACCATTTGGAGTAAAAGTTGGGTTTGTGGTAAAAATTTATTAACGAATGAAAGTATACATAACAAGTATGTATATTCCCTTACGTTCTTAGTAAATCTCATAAATAAATTCCTCAACATTATAAAAGGTACCTTAAAACAAAAATGTTGTCGGTTAACTTTTCCAACTGGGGATTCAATGACCGTTTAACCAATCACAAGTTTGTGATTTTCTTATGGTTAAACTTTCTCCTAATCCTGTTTTCTATAACTCTCCATCAGACCTTGATGGTTTGTTTTTCTTCCATATCCATATTTTCATAGAATCCTAGAATGGGCTATATCGGGTGACCTTTGTACTTATCCTGCTTTCTTTTAATGTTATATATTTATTAACCTTATTTCCGATGTGGGTTTTCCTCAAAGGTATTTTCTCTTTTCAACCTTTTATTTTCCAATAAAAATTTCAAATTGCGAGGACGCAATTTATTGAAGGAGGGGAGAATGTAACACCCCGAGCTTCTACGATACGCCTCTCTTTCAATAATGCAATAGCTTGCATTGTACGCAAGTTCGAATTCTAACACACCGCAACTAATCAAAGTAGCCGTTATGAATAGTAATAACCACCTTTTAAAATTATAGAAATTTTATATTTCAAAATGGACTTCATTTTTGTATTCGTAATATCGAAATTATCCTAAGTTGAATTTTTTGTAACTTTCTGAGAACATCCAATTTTTTATGAATAGTGAAAAATACTTAAAACAACTTTTTTAATAAAAATAATTAATTGTCATAAATTATACTATTTAGTGGTTTTAAAGTATAATTAGAATATATTTTTACCATTTTATCCAATGGTGGTCATTAGAATTAATTTAACATTGAAATTGGACATAAACAATTGCCAATCTTTTGATATAAATTGTTTCTTAAAAACACGCTATTTGTTGTGACAGCGGGAATTAATTATAAAATTAATTAATGCAACTAATATGTTTGGAATTTTGTAAAATAGAAATCATTTTTGAATTCGTAATATCAATTATAGCTTAGGGTGAAATTTTGGCTTTATTCTGAAAAACTTCAATTTTTGATGAATAGTGAAACCACTAAGTGGTTGTTAAAAACTGATTTTTCGTTAAAATGAAATATTACCACTTCTGTGATTTGATTTTCAAAAATCCGACATACATGGTTGTCATTAAGAAGTAAAATGTGGTTCAATGAGATTAAAATAATTTTTTGGTGAATAGTAACTTTTAAGTTCTTAATCGCGATTAGAGGTAATTAGTGTAGTTTAAGGTACAAATAATGTTATAATAATATTAGATGAGCATGACACTTGTCCTACTCCTATTGGATGAGTCATGTCCGACCAATACAACCCATGGGTCAACTTGGGGACCCCATGGAGCCACTTTAGTTAGAAAATGACATAAATAACTTTTATTTAATGTTAAAGTAAAAAATGACACAAACATAAAATGTTTTACTAAAACAATTTTTAAGTGGGGTTACACAAGTCCAAATTTTGATTATAAATATTCATTAGAAAGCTAAAAATATTTCCTACATCATAGTATTTTTCTTATAATTTTTAGACATTAAATAAATTAAATTATTTATGACATCATGATGATGCAGTGATGACCTCATTATTTAACGATTTAAATAAAATGGGAAGATAATGCAAAATCCAAGGCTTACACTTGTCAAAAGCCAATTGGATGAGGAGATTTCGAACCCTTATCACCTTAGCCTCTAATTATATAAGTGTGGGACCTTTAGAATCCGAAAAGCATTGTGAAATAATGTAACATTTCAATCTTTCCAAAAGTGCCCCTCCTCTCCACTTATAAAAGGCCCCCACCTCTCCCACCTCATTTACACTTTCAAGCCATTTGGCTCGGCCAAACTCTGCCCAAATACTCTCCCAACATTCCTACCTTACTCCTAGAAACCTCACTTTGGGCAGAACTCTTCCCAAGGAAGCCTTTAGCTCAAATCAAAAAGAGTTACCCGATTTTGAGGTAATGTCTTTTATAATGTTGTTTTGTTTTATTTTTCTTCTCCAACCCCCTAAACTCTTTTTATTCATTTCTTTTGTAAAAACACCAGTATCCTCAATATACTAGGATGTTTTTATAAGAAGGATTCGAGCTACACTTACACACACCTACATCTAATGGTTAAAGAACATACGGTTTCTGGGGATGGCGAATTTCTGCATCACGAAACGATGATTGTTCAACACTCATATAACACCTTCAAAGGTAGCCATTAAGATGTCACTATATTTATATATGATATATAATGTGTTTATGTTTTACTTATGCTTCTTTATTTTTCATTTGTGTCTTACCTTTATGGCTTCCATTATGGGTATACGCGATATCTTCATTTTAGGAAGTGCGGACTACCGCCCCCTCAAAGTGATTTGAATCGTTAATGCCATATGTGGGATGTATAAAGGATGGAGTAAATGGTATTATACACTATATTATACTGGAATTATATTATACATTTATATCATTATGATTTAGTTCCATTAAATATGAAATTGAAATGAAAGTAGCGTTCATGCGTACGTACGGCTTACCGTCTCCATGAACGGTGCATTTCATTTCTTACCTCTAAATGTTACGTAATATTATAAATGAATGTATATACTGGATATACAAGAAATATATGACATATAAATCATGAATATAATTCTGGATATAATGGATATTTCACCACATAAACAACTTGTAATTATAAGAAGCTTATTGTTGACTCAAGTACCGAAGATCGACAAAACGACCGTTATTAACTTAAATAATTACATAATGTTCATATCATTGTAATAAGTGATATAATAAGGATAATGAAGTTGAAAATGGTTCTTAATAAGGTATATATTAACTCTAGTTTATTATTCAGGAGGTTAAAGAACGGTTGAGTCAAGTCAGACACGAGGTAAGGGAACTTCTTAACCCAACTTCCATTCTTTGGGTTAATCTTATAATTTCAAATTATGTCATGATATTATTATGAATTATTTTGTATTTTTACTTTATTTATGTGTACCTATAGTGAATACACATAATAGATCTATTTTATTTTAAAAATGGTCTTTTTAAGGACTTCGTCTCAATCTCCTTTCATTGAGTCATATTTGGTTTTATACACAACTTTCTTTTATACGGTGTATAAACCCCTTTGACTTTTACGTTTATTCAAAAGGAATCTTTTTTATACGAAGCGTTTTACTAAATGACAAAAATGGAATGTTTTTCTTTCCGTACTTATGCGGCGACAACGACTTCTCCGCCGCCGTGACCATTATTTGAGTTTCGGCTTCCTCTACAAGCCATCATTTTTTTTAATGAAAAATAAATACAAAGTTTTAACTTTCTTTTATTTTGGTTTTGAAAATGGTTTTGAAAGCGTCTTTATTATATCAATGTGTTGTATTGATATCTTGTGATTGAAATGTGGAAATGTTATGTTTCCTTTATGCATGTTTTATGTGATACGATTATGTTATGGTTTATGATATGTTTAAACCTATTCATATGAGGAATGTATTGGACTTAATAAGTGACGGGTGGGGCCCGCTATAGCTCCTCGATGCATCGGTAGGTCTCATGAGACAACTAGACGTGGAATTGGCCGAGGCCCTTTCCCAATTTGATTTATGGTTTTGGCCGAGGCCTTAATCATTTTAGATGTCTTGGCCGAGGCCTTGACAAAATGTTTCAGAATGTCCGGCATTATACATTCCCTCATTATGAAAGTGGTTATTGATATTACATGTGATTATTCGACCAGTAGAATATCCATGTGAAGAAGTAAATGGCATTATCTCATTTTACTTTTGCCATATTATGTTGAAGTTCATGTTTAAGAGGCTTTTGTTTTAGTTATACATTGCCTTAAATGTTAATGTTTATTTATGAAAGCTTCTGCATTATTGTTATCCTTACTGAGCATTTGAGCTCACCCCTTTCAATGTTTAAAAATTTTCCAGGTTGTGAAGAAGTATTTTATGACTGACTTGCAAGAATAATCAGTGAAGATATGAGTGTGGAATATGAAGACCATGTTTTTTTGTAGTTTGTTTAATTTTGATGTAATGAAAGACTTATGAATGTATCTAGTGTTTCCAAGGCTACTAAACTAATCGGTCTTTCGAGACTTGATCTTTTGGGATCATGCCAATGTTACGAAGTAATGCACCGGCTCTGGGTAGCTGGGGTCGGGGCGTTACATATAAAATAGCCACTTCAAAATTATTATATCTTTAATTTCTATCTTGAAAAATATATTGAACATATAATTTACCAGAAAAATGACACCATATGATATTTTATATGATAAGTTATATAAAAAGACAACTTTTTTGTATAAATTGATAGATTCGAAGTGGCTAGGTCCCATTCTTGTTAAATAAATGATGGATAAGTTTCAACCCATTTAATGGAATATTAAATAATAAGAATGTCAATAGAAGATCTATTATGGTAAACATAAATGAGATATAGATTTAATATTTTGTAAAAAAGCATTCCTTCATATATAAATATGGAAGAGTGTTGTGAGATTTAGGAAGAAGGGAAAGATCTTCCGAAGATACATCATCCCCTTCAAGATTCATGACCATGTTGAGAAGTTATATTATTTATTACCACTTCTTTCATACCTCTCAAACGTTTATGTTTTGTTCCATGTATACATTTTTAGGAATTACATACTAGATCTATTATATTTTTTGAGCTTATAAGATGTGAAATTGAAACATGGTCTCTTATGGGGAACAGCCAGTGGAGATCTTGGATCATAAATATAATATTATGTGAAATAAGAACACCCACCGATTGAAATATTTCTAGGTGACCCATAATTTTGAGAATGATACACATGAAATTATAGATGTAATAAGGTAAAATGAAGCTTATTTTTTCATCCATGTAATGAAATTTCTAGGGAGAAATTCCTTGGGGGTTGATTGTAACACCCCAAACATTTAATGCTAATTTTTACATTAGGTTTATGATGGCAGATTTTACACTCAATACTAAGCTAATATAAACCATGCTATAATTTATTGATATAAAATATTACAATTAAAGAAAAATAATAATACATTATGATAATAGAATTTTAAAAATTAATAATTGAACTATAAGAGGAATAACACAACATGTAAATAAAAATTCCATGAATATGAAATCCCAACGCTCTTAGTATTATTTTAAGATCATACCTCTGATTATAACTATAGAAATAATTTAAATCATTGGAAATATACTTTATATTTTGTGAATGAGGTAAATGAATAGGATGAATGATATTAGAGTGTATGTGAGGTTATATGTGGGTATGTAATATGACCATTATATATATGGTTATTAAGATAATATTGTCATTGCTATTATATATAAATTGGGATTATATTTCTAATGAAACCATCATTAAGGATATTAATAATTAATGATATTAATTATAATTAGAATTTTATTAAAATATTATCATTGTAACATATCCATTGAATTTTTAGATATAAATATATGTAATTTTATCATGAAATATATATAGAAAAGTGGAATCAATGACTTAAGTAGTAGATGTATTCCTTATGAGGCTCATTTTTTGATGAATTAGAAAGAGGCAACATCACTAGGGTTTTCTATAGATCAATCCAAATCTAAACGTCACCATGTATCACTTCTGCAAAATCTTCTGTGGGTGGAGTTTATTATAATGAAAATCACTATGAGATTTAGGTTAGCTAAATCACTACTAGTGACTTCCACCATCACTTATCTCACTATTAGGTCTTATACGATAGTCTTGAGGATTTTCTAATGTAAAATTTAAAATTTTATAAAAAATTAATTATTAATATAATAAATTATGTTTTCAAAATATATTTTTTTTAACCCATACATTTCATATATAAATATTACATAATTTTAGATGAATATTCAATATATTTAATAATAACACACAACCCATAACTATAAAGTGTTAGTGTCTTTAGACACTAGATTCATAATCCCCTTTTGTATGATAAATTTTTCAGTAATCACATTAAACGAATTTATATAAAGTACCCTACTAGACATATCATACTTATTACCTTCTTACATAACCCCGAGAAGGGAAACATAATAAATGGATGAGCTAAAATGATCAGTAAGTGTAAACATGGGAGATATGAATCATAGGTGAGGATAATATGACAATAAGGGTATTATAATGTAATCAATTGAATAATCCCAATATAAAATATTCTTACCGAGAAAATATTAGATCAAAACACAAAAATAAGGGCATATAAAAAAGCACGATTAGTAAGAGGGTCAAATAATAAATAATTATTCCTTATTAATAAAAATGGCATGTTGTATTATAATATTATGAAATCATAATCTTGTGATAATATATATTCACAATAATTACCATACATAATATTTTGATCATAGCTAGAATCAATCATACTCACTCGCCTAGATGTGAACATAGCTATTTTTAATCATGTCCATTATTATCATTATTATCTCATGATGTATATATATCACATTAACCATTTCATTAGAGGTATATAATGAACCCAACCGTATCATAATGATAATCCAAATATATTATTTCCACAAGATCAAAAAATATTTATCGTTTTATCAAAGAATAACTTAACAAGAAGAAAAGTGTTTAAAAAAATTCATCATTCAATAATAATAAGTTATCAAGAGAAATAAATTGGATGATATAATAAGATCAAAACAACATTGAAGCATAATAATCCTGAAATTATGTTTACATAGATGAAAAATATCTTTTATAAAATCAATTAAAATATTCATTAAAAATTAATAAAAAACATTCCCTTTTTGTTTGGTAAATTTTAAACACTAAAATTACATGAATAATGTGAATACTTTTTTGTGTGAAACCAATGAAAATTTTTATTTATGCTACTTTATGAATAATGGAAATTATGGTGTGAAAATGCATTCATGTCATTAACATTAAAAGAGAACATTCTTTTCATAAATTTTTAAAAAGTTAAAAGTTAGTTGTATGTAAAATATTTGAAAGAATTAATTTTAATATTTTATGAATAAATTAAAATTTTGACCATTCTAAAATATTTAATTGTCTATTATATATTATATAAATCCTTTTTAAGAATATTAACATGGAGTATAATGTTAAACTGACCCAAAAAAAGAAAAAATGAGGGAAAAGTTTCTTTAAAACAATTTCCATATAATTTTATGTATAAAATAAAAACAAATTTTGCAAAAAATTAAAACCACAGAAATAAATAGAGTATAATAAAATATATATTTGTGTTATATGATAATAATCATCCAATTTCCAATCATGGAAATTGAAACATAAACAATCCTGATAAAAAGTGATATTTTAACAAAAAACCATACCTCAAGCCCTGAATTTCATCATACGAAATATTAATATATTGTGTAATAAAATTATATTTATTATAAATTTATACTATAACCATATTCATACTTATATTATTATATATTATTTAGTTATAATATATAATAACCACATTATTAATAATTCTTGCTTCAAATTATCATTTGGGGAGTTCATTATTATGTTTCTCATACATGTTTTGCTTTTGAAGCTATGGTCTATGAATCGTTGTCGTGGTTTTATCATCTAAAGAATTTAAATCTTGTAATATATTCCATATTTTTCCATTATATAAACATTTTAACCATCCAATAATTTTAGTGATATAAAAATTAAATACACCATTTAGGGAGATGGTAATTCGTACATACGCAGGAACACTACTTTCATTTTCTAATATAGAAGATAAATTAAAAGAGAATAATATTTTTTCACTATATAATGATAATAATATTATAAATATCATATATATTAATTAAATATATCCTTATTACCATCAATGAATAGAATAAAATAAAAATTAATCACATTGCTTCATGGCGATGGTTGTCCACACGTACACATAAATGATGTTATCAACTTCCAATGGATGATCGATTCAGAATGTTGATAATATTTTATATTTATAGAATCATAAAAAAATAAAAAAAAATATAATCATTAATTCCTTATATATAATCATCCATGAGTGGTTGTGATGAAAAATAAAATACATCAGTCGCGGAGATGGCAGTTCCTACATACCCACAAAGATGTTTTTAAATTTCTAATTGGGATAGAAGATAAATTGATATTGGTTATTATATTAACATAATAAAATGTATCTAATATAATTTTAATTATTTAAATTAGTTAATATGGTTAAAAAATATTTCATGTATGTAGAAAAATAAATAAACTTCAGAGGATTCAATGAAGACGAATACCTATTCTTTTAGAAACCTCTTTTGAATCTATCCTTAAAGACCCGTGGTTTTATCTTTTTAGTATAATAGTACCTTGAGAATGTGACAAAATATTATTATAATATATTTATATAGATTTTGGTTTATATAAATAGATGATAATTTTGTGAAGAAAATAGGATAGGAGGTTTCCTTTTATATATGAGGTCTTAAATAATTTAAGTTTAATTTCATGGAAAAGTTGCTCAAAATAGGATTATTTTTTAATATTAGATGAAATGGATTCATAATTTATTCAAAAATAGTATTTAAAATAGTTTTTAGGTTATTTTAACCACTATATCTTTATTTTAACCCCTTATTAACCTTTTTATCCTTTACAGTAGTATTGTATTATTAACTTGATTACTATTCATTATAAAGAAAAAATTAAATTGAACTATTTAATAAATTTAGAAATTATGATTTTAAATTTGGAAACCATTTTATCAAATTAAATTGCCATAAGTGGAAAAAATTATTTTAAAAATTAACCCATGAACAACGATAAAAACATTTTTTAGAAAAAAAAATTGTTTTCAAGTATAAGATGAAGTTACTTTATTTCTTTGAATAGTAATCATCATTAAATGAATTTAAATTTATTTCATTGAATATTTAATATATACATTCAGTTAAAGAAATTTATAAATAGATATTTTTTTAATTTATTAGAATAAAAATACAAAAATTCACTTTTTACCTTCAAATGATTTTGTCTTTATTTTTATCAAATTGTTAACCGATGTATAATTTATAATTCATCAATTATAAATATATTTAGTCAAAATAAATATTCAATTGTGATTATGATATGTATCGTATGGAAAAATAAAATATCTTGAAAATATATACTCTAACATTTCAAATAGAGTAGTAATTTTCCTAGATATTATTTAATACATTTGTTTTTAGGAAATATTTTATTTAGATATTTTATATTTTTTGTCTTATTTATACCTTCCAATCCACTTGTTATGTGATGAATTATATAATAATTATTTATTTATTTTTTGTATTTGTATTTTTCATTTCAAATAAGATATCAAAGACATAAAGTTTATTTTAAATGGAAAATATATTCTAAAATCTTAGACTGTTACATTCTACCCCCCTAAAATGAATATTTCCCGCAATATTCCATTACCAAGATGAAAAATAGGGATACATGTGCCACATTAAATCTTATGGTTCCAACATAGATTCCTCTTATTTATGATTCCTATAGATAAATTTAACTTCATGAGTAGTCTTGTTTAATATCACATTATCTCTATCATCCAATATTTTCACTGGTTCTTCCTCAAAAGGTAGATCACGATCAAGTGGTGTGAACTATGAGTTCAGAACATGTAATGTATTAGATATTCACTTCCTTAAGAGAGATACATGGGACACATCATGTATTCATCTTTACTTAAATATATATATTTATATATATACATTTATTTTAAATTATTTATATTTAAATAATAAAAAATATCAATTTTTTAATATATTTAAAGTGTACTCATTTTGAACTATTTAATTTCACTCATTTTTACAATTCATGTATATAGGATTATATATCCACTAATAATGTTAAAAATATATTTATCAAAAATATATTAGTAAATTTATATATAATAAAGCTATTAATTTATATATTTATAATTATTAAAATAAAAAAATTATTATTTTTTAAATATGTATTAATATAATTATAAATAAATAATTATATATTTTTAAATAAATATAAAATTATAATAATTATTGGTTAGAGTGGAATCTCAAGAGGGGGGTTAATTGCGTTCGTACTTTAATTATATATTAAAAAATTTATGCTTAAGAACCCCCAATTTTGAAATTTCCAAGTTAATAATGGTAATAGAGATATAAATGTTTAGCTGGTCAACAGGTTCTCAAAGGGCGATTAGACCTTAGTTGAATCAGTGTAAAACACTTCTTTAACTTTTAAAACATGTTTAGTGAATTAAACATATACACACACTAACCAGAACTGACTATCAAAGTCAATGCTAAACTGTTTTCTATGTTTGAAATTAATAAGTAGAAGAAAAAAAGAAAAAATAGTGTATTACAAAATATAGTACAAATTAGAGGTAAATAAGAGATTAAATATCAATTAGAGTCTTAATCGTCTCTAATTGGAGATCACCTGCCACCAAGTAGTTTATATAAATGATAAACTTGATACACAACCTGTATTGGGATTTACAACAGTTTTTCACAAACTGTACAGGGGTAACACCCTCTACCATAGTTCTTCGTGGGAGAGAATAACAATAAATACAGCACACAGTCTCGTCCACAGTTTTATGTGGGAAACAAAGTGTAAGAGAAGTTTGATATGATGATTTTTAGTATCCTCTAGTTGAAGCATAGAAGACAGTGTGTGTAATAGTCAGACCCACACACTTTTCATAAATGTAAAATAAAATAACACAGTAGAGCTATGATTATAATATTGAGTTTAGAAAGATAAATTTATTTACAGTTCATCTCTTGACTCCATGGTGTGAAGAGTTTGCAGTTAGAGTCTTTCTCTAGATGTTGTCCTCAAAAAAGAGTGTCGCAACTCCCTGTTCTATCTTTTAGGAACTGAGTGTTTGACTTCTTGTGTGGATCAAGAGTTGATAAATCACAGAGGGTAGCCATGAATATTTTCTCCTAAAATGATATTCTTGACACTATTGGTTTCACACAGTAAGTGCTCGAATGATTCATCCTTGTTCTCTTTGATCTAGGGAGTCTGTTCTTTCTCATGCATTCCTTGATTTTTTCATGCTTCTTCAGTGCTTAATTTCTTACTCAGTCTTCTCTTTTTTATATTTGATATTTGACAATAGGAATAAGTAAACCACGTGAGGTCCTCCTGGTACCTCTTACTATCCCCAGATATGGTCTCTTGATATGTCTACAATCAGCATTAAATAATGTCAGAAGCATTAAGTTTAACATATATAACCGTTAGAATAATATTACGAATTGTACAGAGTATGGAAGGGTAAGCATCGGTAGACCAGTAATGGTAGACTTCACCATAGTAGGCTTCAATAGTTGGTTTGCATTAGTATCCTTCATTGGTAGCCTTCAACTGTAGCCTCTATCAATAGCCTTCAGCTGTAGCCTTCATCGGTAACCTTTAGTGGTAACCTTCTCAATGGTATCCTTTAGTGGTATCCTTCATCAGTGACCTTCATCGGTTACCTTTCATAGGTGACATTAATCGGTGAACTTTATCAGTGACCTTTCTATCGATGACCTTTCTATCGGTGACATTTCTGTCGATGAACATTCTATTGGTGACCTTTCTATCGGTGACCTTTACTTAGATAAATATTTCATTGTATGCTTAAAAAATAGAATAGTGGGATTAATGATACATAGGTATCACTGGATAGATACGATAAATATTAATGAAACATGATTATTCTAAAGTATAAACATGATTATCACTTAAATGAAACATTATTTGGGATTATCAAAAAATTTGAGTCCAATAATAAGTATAGTTAAATAATTATAATTTAAAATCTATTATCAATACTAATGTTTTAGCATTGATAAATGGAATATTTATCAGTTTTTTTTAGATTTGATAATGATTTATCTTTATTCGTACTACAAAAATCACTCTTCAAACTAATATTTATCATCACTAAAATTTTAGCCCTGATAAAGACATCTTTTATTAGTGCTTTTATAGTGGTGAAAAAGCTCGATCTTTATCAGTGCTAAAAAAGAACTGATAAATATTCCTTTTTATAAGCTCTTATCAATTATGTGCTAATAAAATTAATATTTTTCAATTATTTTTTGAAATAGCTATTAGAAGAATCCATGATCTATTTGAAAGAACCCTAACCAAAACACACTCACTCGTGATTCTCAAGATCTCATGGAACTCTCCTCCTGTCGGTGGGACTCCTCTAAATTCCCTCTGACGTATCAAGGATATAATATAATGAATTTCATTTTACACTTTTACTCTCTCAATTATTTTTTATTTTTTTGTTCAATTTTTTGTTTTTTTGTTCGATTCTAAACCATGAATAACCTTATATCTCATATCTTCACCACTAAAAAACAATGAGTGGTTCAATTTCATCATTTTCCTCCCAAAGAATGTTTTCAAAGAAAGAGATGGATGTTTTCATATGGTAAGGTTTGTCAAAATATTTATATTCGCCTATATGGATAAATAAAATATATTTTTTAACACACGCTACTACATTGGTCTAGAAAAATAATACGCGAGATTTAAAAATCTAGGAAAAAACTTTCGAATAGAAAAATTAGAAAGAGAAAAAAATTTCCTTACTTAGTCTATAGCATATCATGAGGTTTCATTTCACTCTTTTCTAACAAAACTACATATAGAAAAAATTTTATCTTTTAGTTATTTTATTATCCTATATATTCTGAAAAACTAAGACCACAACTTATAGTTCTTCATTTTATTCACATGGTCGTTCTAAAACTGTTCAAGAGTTTTCCTTAAAAATTACAATGAAAGTACTCGTATCTCTGTCATGGTCTAATAATCCTAAATCATCTTTGTATTAATGTAACATGCTCAATGAATTCATAAATACATCAAAATCATATGTAAAAGATTGAAAAAAATAATAATAATCAACTATAACAATTCTATTGGTCATAGTGGATAAGGACATTCATAAAAAATTATTGATTTTGTTTTGTATAATTCAGAGGAATATGACTCGCTATAGATGGCGCACCAAAAGGCCAAGGAAAAAACCATACAAAAATTTTAGCTATAATCAAAGTAAATCTATGTCCCCATCCACCTATAACCTCTTCCCATATTTATTATTCTAATCTACATCCAATAGCCCCAACAACTATATATAGGAAATTAAAATTCTACCCATAGACACTATTAACCCGACCATCACCTAGAAAACCCTCCCCCACATTCATATAATCATTTCTCTTTGTGAAACCTCTCTTAGTGATGAAATGATTGAATTTTTCATTCAACTATTTCGATGGATAATTCAATCCATATAAATTTCACTTGATCTTTTACTATAAGTTAATTATCGGAATTTCCTCAAAACTAGCTAGTTGATTTTTGTGGGTTTTGGGAACAATGGAAGCTTTTGAATGACATGACAAACTCAAGTTTTTAGTCACAATTTATGAATATTTTGTTTTCATATTAATAAAAAGTAATGTCCAATGAGAAACACATACTAATTTACTAATGGAAAATCCTAGAACATGAAGAGGGGGATCATTAAATGTGTTTGGTAATTAATTTATAAGTAGATATAGAATTACCTCTACATGAGATTATACTTTTTAAGTATATGGTTAACTGGATTTCATCATACTATTTTTTTCTATTTGATCCAAGTGCATAATCCCTCTGCAGATCTACAAGGGATCCACAATCTCTAAACATCATGGATACCACATTATCTCTCACTATCACTTTCCTATATATAAACAACGACACCCCTACTCTGTAACCTCATTATATATTCATAAGATACCACTATGAACTGTATCTCCATAAATTATTTTGAAATAATAGTACATCACATAATATTCTCATGTAACGTAAATGATTTTTCTAAAAAAAGTACCATAGGATTCAAAAATAATGTTGTGTAAGTAAGGATTCATTTTGGTAAGATACATATAAAATACAACACACTCCATGAATAAATGACCACAATTTTATGCATCTTTCAGGAAAATTGTTACTGTCTTGAATTGAGATATAATATTTTAATACTACAGTAAAACTAAACTTCACTGACATTATTTAATCTATAACTATAAGCTTTAATTCCTTTCATCTTTTGATGAAGGATTGGACTACCTCTTCCAAACTTTCCTTCCTCCCATCATTTGGATTCTATGGTTCCTTAATGACACACCTCCCACTTGGATTTTATTCATTAATCTTCATTAAGACCACAACCATGGCATCGAATACCACATCTTCCAATTCATTATTCAACTCTTTTATTCTTTTTTCCTCTTTATTTACTACTTCATGAGAACACAAAAAATAAAAACTAAAAATTTATCAAAACATAATGATTGAATATTTTTGGTTTATTGATATGAATTCTCTTATACAAATCACTCGGTTACTTTTCTAAACACTTCATCAAAACTTACATTTAATTTGAGTGCGGTCACATTGGACCTTATTAAAACTATGAAGTTAAGAATACATGGATGAGAATACTACTAAGTTGAGTGACCTCCTGAAAATACTCGTGTTTCACATTTTTTGTGTGAAAAAAACATGTCGACAAACATTTTGATGATCTTCCCCAACAACCATGATAAATATAATATAGGGCCAATATAACTCTATAAGGGGTTCCTCCCACAATGAGAAGAGGTATCCAACCCTATTTTTAGCTTCATCTTCTGGAGAATTTGTCTGGGTATCTTGGAGAAATAGATGGTGGCCAATAACTCCCATCCCACTTACACCAATACCACCACAAGTTTTTATATACTCTAATCAATACCAAAAAAAGAAATATATCGTAGGAAGTGGAAAAAATAAATGTTTGTGAGTCGAAGTAAATGACTATGAGTAGAAGTCATGTGAGTTTGAATGTTCATTCCCCTTTTTTTGAAATGTAATATGTTAGAATACATAATTAAAATTGTATTTAGGTTATTTTTATACCTCATTAGAAACATTAATTTCACATCTTTAGTAGTTATTCTTTCATTTTTTATTGAGATTAATCCCCCGTCTCTAATATGGTATTTTATCTAGTCTGAGTAGTAATCATCCAAAATGATCACCTGTACCTGGTATGAGAAAAATATTGGTTAGAGTAGTTCAAGAAACATAGGTGGATGTGGAAAAAGATAAGAGTAGAAATAAAACATCAAAATTAAATAATAAATGTTTTGGAGGTATGTAATCCCAGAACATTATGACCAAAATGATGGGAGGAAGGCTTGTTTAAAAGAAGGGGTCCAATCAATCATCAAGATACGAAAGACAATAAAGTGTCTTATGATGGATTAAATAAATATAGTGATAGTTAGTTGTACTGGAGTATTAGAGACATATATCTCTATTCAAGATAGTAAATTTGTTCATGTAGGATGAATGAAAATGTGTACTTTTATTCATGGAGTGTATTTTATTTTTTTATTCAAGACAAATTAAATGTTTGACTACTCATACAGAAAATGTGTTCTCGACATGATGGTGTTAACAATACTAAGGAAGAAAAATCTATTTATGATTTAACTCTATAATTGTTAGTGTATAAACAACATTATGATTGAAAAACAAAAATTACACAACATCACATTGGTTAATAAAATTATCATGGAAAAAAGTTAGTGTATAAAATTCGAGGTTGGTTGGAATCAAGGCGTCAAACATATTGACCCCAAAATTCAATGTTCATTTTTTTTATCGTGGGGTCACAATGAAGGCGAATGTGCTGATTGTTATTGATTCATGGAACCTAATCTAACATACGATGATGGAAATCCTTTGGAAAGATATAAATGCAATGATACAATATACTTTTAAATTTTTATAAAAAAATTATATAATGGAATGGTGATTTAATTTTCATTATTTCTTATAGAGTTATTTTATTTTAGATGATTTATATAAAATAATTTTCTTAATGGCCAATAAAAAATCCCATAGATTATTTTAGAGTCTTCCTATAAAGTTGAATTATAGGGATGTTAATGGAAATATAAATCCCCACCCAATAGTTTGTTATGAATATATTTTAAAGCATGAAACATGGACAGCAGTAATCAAACGTCACAATAAGAAATCATTTAAGTTGAATTGAAGTTGATAATATGATATTTGATGTTATTTATTTAATCTAAATTGTTTTAAAATTTCTGATTTATGAAACAACAAAAGAGTACTAAAAATGTGCATCAAAACCAACATACCCCTATCGAAAATCAATGATGGGGTACACTTTATTAGAAAATAAATTGGGATATATTTTTAATGAAAAATAAAATATTAATTTTGTGAAATGAAAAAAAATATGTTTCTTTGTTTATATATAGATTTATTAATCCATATCTATTGTCACTTCAATCCCATGTCATGTTCTATGTAAGGAGGCTCGTGTTAATAATGAGGGTAAATTAGTTGATGAAAACGAAAAAATATTATTAGAAGGATATGGAAGTTTGAAATAATTTTAATGATTTATACTTTATAACAATATTACATAAATATATGTATTTATGATCATATGTTTTATATGGTTTAGACACAAGAATTATCAACGACTATACCACAAGAAAAGATACTTTCATTTGATTTCAAGAATCTAGAACAATATGGTCGCATTATAGGATTATGTTTTGGAGTCACTCCTAGAAGATATTTTGGGAAGATAAAACAACATAAACATACATATTAAATGGTGATAAAATTCCTAAATCAAATAGACTCACTCCAAGATACTATTTTGTGATCTAGTTTGGCAGACCAATGATTGAGAAATGATCAAAGAGAACTGGCGGTGGTGAAAATATCCGTATATATACCAAATGACCCCATTAGCTTTGAGGATAGTCATTCCCACCAACCACATACCTTCTCCGAGGTAATATATTTTTTCATTACTATTTCTTATAAATGTGAATTAAAAAAATTTTAATAACATTATTTTACTAAAATATTATAGGTTGCAGTTGTATGTGATTTGTATTTTGAACAAGTTTCATGTTCCACTTGATGATTTTAATGTTACAAAAGTCATTGATTCTATTGGAGCTTTAATATAATGGACATCGAACTTATAAATCTACATGTGGTGCATTTTTAACACATTTTTTCT
The DNA here is from genome assembly GCA_963277665.1 of Viscum album. Classification (NCBI taxonomy): domain Eukaryota; kingdom Viridiplantae; phylum Streptophyta; class Magnoliopsida; order Santalales; family Viscaceae; genus Viscum; species Viscum album. The sequence goes on from OY728152.1 coordinate 847,279,793, forward strand.
TATGTAAAACCTATAAAAGTTAATAATAAAATGTATTAAGTGAGGTAATATATTTTAGATGGTTCAAGAATTAGTGAAATTGAATTTCTAATCAAGAAACTCTATTTAATCAACCACGAAAAAATGACCTTCTAAGAGTACCTTCTCCCTGGTTGTTTTAGAGAAACATTTATTATCATTAAAACATCCTACAGATACCGCATTTAAGGATAAAATTGTTTCATATGTTTAATATCATGAAGAAATATATGGATATTCCATGACATAAAGAATTTCTATCAAGACTCTAAACGATATTTAAATCATGAATGAATGGGACTCTCAGTTGTGAATACAAACATAAGTTACATTTTCATAATATGTATGTCCAAATAGTGAGCTATTTTGTTTATTAAAGTCAACAACTTTTCATATTTTATACATAAATTAATATTACATCTATATAATTGGAATATCATGTAATGAAAGATTTGGATTCATTAATCTGTATATCATTTTTACATTAGAACATACATTGGATTTGAAAACAATTTAGAATAAAAAAGATGAGTTACTCAAATAGTTTAATAAAAAATCATAGGATGAATGACCCTTTTTGATACCTATATTTTAAACATAAAACTCTAAAATCTAACAACATTAAATATGTTTTTATTTTTTTCATTACTTTATTGGTTTTTTTAGGGTGCACTGGATGTTGATCACCATCAATCTGGACACCGTAATTTTTTTTTTAGATCTAATGCATGGATATGAACCCAACCGACCACATAATCGGAACAGCCACAGTTTGACACATGGTGTGACCGGTATGACTCCATGTGCGTATTGTTTTATTCAAAATTGACATTAATTTTAGTTAAGAAACAACTAACATACTCAAAAACAAGAAAAGACATCCATATTGTTTTGGTACTATAGGAAAATAATCAATATGTTATTTATAATGTGTAGGAATCATCCACATCTCAATCCGACTCACGGTGTGACCAGTATGACTCAAGGTGTCTATTATCAGTTTAAATTTAACATTTTAATACAACAATGTGTCACTATTTGAAAACTACGAAAACCTATAAATTCCATCTTAATTATTTTAGAAAAACAATTCATAATTCATCTAGGACATATATGAATTAGTCTCATGTAAAACCCAAAAAAATATGTCACATGTATGACAAAATGTGCATGTTTTTAGTTTAAAATTATATTTTAGTAAAAAACACAAGTGGCCTACTCAAAATAGATGAAAAAATTATGATTATTTTTACGCTTTAGTAAAACGTTCCATAAGTCATTTGGGTTGTGTATGATTTATTCATACCTCAATTTGATGCATGGTTTGACTAGTATGACTCTAAATGAGTATTTTTATTTAAAATTAACATTAATTTTAGTGGAAAAAACAACTTACACACTCAAAACTAAGAGAATGAATTCATATTGTTTTGGTAATTTAAATTGTTTTTCCATATGTCATTTGTTGAGCTGTAGGAATCAGACACATATTAATCTGACTCACAGTGTGACTACTATTACTAAAAGTGTCTCTTTTCAGTTTAAAATTGACATTTTAATGCAAAAATGTGTCCCTCACTGAAAACCTTGAAATTATCTCAGATTGACTTGATAATTTGGGAAAATAATTTGTAATTAATTTGTGACACATATGAATCTTTCTCATTTAAAACCCCCACAGGATGCCACCAATATGACTAAAAGTGCGTGTTTCCAGTGTAAAATGACATTTTAGTAAAAAACACATGTGGAATCCTCAAAACAAAGGAAAAAAATTGTGATCATATTGATACATTAGTAAAATGATCTATATGTTGTTTTGGATGTGTAGGAATCATCCACACCTTAATCTAATGCTTGGTGTGATCGGCATGACTCCATGTTTATCTTTTTTTCAAAAGTGACAGTAATTACAGTGAAAAAAATATAACATAATCAAAACCGAGAAAACACATTCAGATTATTTTGTTAATTTAGTAAAATGATCCATAAGTAATTTTTAACATGTAATAGTTAGCCGCATATCAATCTGACTCACACTGTGACCAGTATGACTGAAAGTGTCCATTATTATTTTAAAAATTGATATTTTATTACAAAATGTGTTACTCACTAAAAACCAAGAAACCACCCTCATATTGTATTGATAATTTGGTACAATTATTCATAATTCATTTGTTACATGTATGAATTATTATCCTATAAAATCCATAGATGATGCAACCTGTATGACTCAATGTGCCTGTTTCGAGTTTAAAATGATATGTTAGTAAAAAACATAAGTGGAATTCTCAAAACCAAGGAAATGAATTATTTTATTGATACATTAGTAAAATGAACCATAATTCGTTTGGGATGTGTTGGAATTAGTCACTCCTCAATACAACACATGGTGTGATTGTTATTACTCTATGTGTGTCTTTTTAATCAAAATTGACATTAATTTTTGTTTAAAAACAACTGACATACTCAAAACAATCAAAAAAACATTGAAATTGTTTTGGTATTTTATTAAAATGGTTCATAAGTCATTTTTTACATGTTAGAAGAAGCCACATCTCAATCCAACTAACAGTGTGATTGCTATAAATCAGAGTGTCCGTTATCAGTTCAAAATTGACATTTTAATCCAAAAAAGTTTCACTAACTGAAAAATATGAAAAGACCATCATATTTTATTGTTATTTTATAGAAAATAATTCATAATTTATTTTTTATGTATATAAACTAGTCACATGAAATACAAACACATGATGCGACTTGTATGAATCAAATTCCCTATTTTGGATTTAAAATGACATTCTAGTAAAAAAAAGAGGGGTATTCAAATGTGAGAAAACACATTATTATTGTTTTTATAATTTATATCTATGATCCATAAAAAATTTGGGACATGTTGAAATCCACTTCAACTCAATACGACACTTGGTGTGTCTGGTATGATTCCAAGTGCATCTTTTTATTCAAAATTTTAATAAATTTAGTGAAAAAACAAATGACCAACTCAAAACCGTGAAAACACATTTGGATTGTTTTGGTAATTTATAAAAATGATCCTTGTTTCATTTGTGAAATTTATGCATACGAAATACCTTAATCTGATTCACGGTGTTACAAGTATGAATCAAGTGAATCTCTTTATTCAAAAAATTACATTAATTTTAATCAATAAAACAACTGAGAAACTCAAAACCATGAAAATGGATTCAGATTGTTTTTGTACTTTATGGAAATGATTCATAAGTCACTTTTCAGGTGTAGGAATCATTCAAACCTCAATATGACTCACGGTGTGACTTTTATTAATCAAAGTGTTCAGTTTTATTAAAAATTCACATTAATTTTAGTATAAAAAACCACTCACATTCACAAAAATAGTTTTATTTTGTATTTGTGCTAGAAATTTTATTTTATTTAAATTCCTTATTTCTATATTATTTTGGGTATTTTTGTTCTTGTTTTTGCTAATGCAGTGTGTTTTTACAATACACTGCATGCCATGTTTCTGGTGCTATAGTGTGATGTAGCATCACATAACAGTATTTCCCTATATGAATGCTATAATATACAATGATAAAGGAGAGAATTATTAGTGATTCTAAAAGAGATGATAAATATATATTTATCATAAATTTAAAAATAGTTGATGTGGATACCCTTAATCAGTGCATGTAGAAGTTCCAATGAAGGGGTCTTTTACGAGTGATTTTTAAAATCCCCAATGAAAGATTTTTTTAACACTTTTAGAAGTGCTTATAAAGTTTCTCCTTATCAGCATTATATAAAAGCGATGATAAATAGTATATTTTATTAGAATTTTTTTCTCTGATAATGAAACCCTTTATTAGTGATTTTCTTGAACTGATAAAAGCATTGGCCTTTTAACCATGTTTCAGTAGTCAGTATTGTTCTAGAACTAATAAAGTCACATTCTAGCACTGGTAAAGGCCTCTTTTGTTGTAGTGTAGAAGGATTGTAGGAACCCATGTATTGGATAATGAATGTTTGGTTCTAGAAATCCAAGAAGATTTAATCCAGTTTAAGAAGAAAAAGGGATGATAAATAGTTGATAGAGCATATGACTATCATGTTATACAATAAAAATCAGTTTTTTAGAATAAATAGGATGATCATGGTGTGATCACTATGAAAATGGCTATATAAGTTTCCTGATGGTATTACCAAGAGGAAGGGGAAGATTATGAAGAGGCCTTTGGACCCATATCTTGATTAAAATCCATTATGATTCACCGAGATTATCTATCACATATAGATATCATATTAAGTCATATGGATGTAAAATCTAAATTTCTTAATGGTATTCTTGTGTATAAAGTTAATGTTGAAAAACCTATTTTCTTTGAAATTACCCATTTTCCAATTTCAGTTTTCAAACTTACCAAATTTCTTTATTGCCTTAAATATGAACATAGGGATTGGTATAAGAGTTTTTTATATTTTATTTTATAAAATATAATTTTATTTTGAGTGTAAAATCATAATCATTTAAGTAAAACAACATCTTCAGATATATTTCTAGTTCAAACATATATTGATGATGTTATTTTTTGGATCTAAAAAAAATATTTATTTATTTTCAAAAATCATTCAAAAAGAATTTCAAATGACCATGGTGGGTGAGGTAAATTTAAATATAGGTTTTTATATTTATCAAAAAGATTTTTGGAATGTTTTGAATGAAATTAAACAAATAATTTAATTACTTAAAAGGTTTTTACATGAAAATAATAAATCACAGGAAAATCATATGAGTTCTAATGAAAAAATTTATTTCGATGAAGCTGAGATGCCATTTTACAACAAGTTATTCAGCGAGTAATTGGGATCATACTATATTTAACTACTAGACGGAAATTAATTATGTTTTTATTATTCTTATGTAATAGATTCCAATATAATCAAAAGGTATCTAATTTTAAGTCAACCAAATTAATTTTATATTTTTAATGGGAAAAACTTTTCCTTTCATAAATTTTCCAAAACCTCTATACTTAATTTGACTTCATATTCAAAAGATGAATTTGGTGTGTGTAGACTAAATTGGAAGAGTGCTTCAAGAACATCCCAATTTATAGGCATATCTTCGGTATCTTGGTCTAGTTTGAAACAACCATCAATTACATTATCTACAACCAAAGATGAATACAATTTTTCTGTTAGTTGTTGTGCATAAGTGTTTTCTAGATGAAAAAAAACATACTAGATTTTGAATTCATTTATAATCAAGTATCAAAAAAATCTGATAACAATAGCACTATAAATATCTCAAGAAAAAAAATAAACAATTCAATAATAAATAATATAGATCAATGGCATCAATTCTTGAGAGATCACACTCAATGTGTATATTTCTCACCTGAATTTATCTCTATTGGGAACCAATTAGAAGATATTTTACAAATCCCCTTTCTTGGGTACGTTTTGACATTACTAAGAATAAATTAGGTTTATTTAAGTTTAAATGATTTAATTTTAACTATAATTTTTAATTTTTATTTTATTTTAAATTTTTCAATATTTTAGTACACTTGGAATTTATGTTTCTTTTATATTTATGTGTGTCTAATCCAATGTTAGAAAATAAATGGAATTTCCCCTTTATAAGTAAAGTGTTATATTTTTTTGATCTTATTTATTTATTTTAAGTCAGGCCCAACCCTAAACCCAAATTATACATGTGACCCTTTTACAAATCTGGTACATGACTAGAAAGGCAAATCAACCCTCATCCTCCTTATCATTCACAAGTGTCCCTTCACCACTTGAAGAAAAACCACCACCATTATTATATTGAATTTATTATTATCTCCATTTGATCTTTAAATATTGAGGAATTAAAATAAATGAGATAATGGTGGTAGTGGATCCTCGATGAAAGTAATGATAGGTGGTGCACCATGCCATATTCGTACAGGGAAATCCATGGAAATGGATTAGCTGAAAGTGACTAAGATGTTATTTAAGAAGATTTTCCTATTCCATGGATGAGAATTATTTTTCAATGATAATAAATCATGATTTATATTTGACGAATATGTAAAATAGTATATGCCAAATACATAGTTCTACTTCAGACAAATAGAAGATGTGTTATCAATGAATGTAAATAGGAAAGCCTTACTGGTGTCATCTGTGGGGATGGAAGAGGTTATTCACTACCCCTACTAGGATGAGTATAGTTTCAATAATACATTAGTAGGTAAAATATCTTTAGGATATACTAATGTTTTCAAGTTTCTCTTTGGTTCCTCATCTTTTGAAGAGAAGGTTTTGAATGGGTTTGAACTATATTGGCATGTATTGTGATATTTTATCTAAAATAGAATTTCTCTAAGAGCTGGTGGGATAATGAGAGTGTTTTTACAGGACTCGTAACTATTATATGTCCCCATAAAAATATCTATATAAATCTGGCTTAGTACATGACATGAAAAGATTCATGTACAACATCTTCCAAGTTAAAGGGAAGTTAAACTACTATCACTAGGAACAGCTTATCTCCCAATTACTAAAGAATAAAGAACTAGATCTCAATGAGGGAGAAGTTTTAATGTTATATAAAAGTAATAACTTGTCTTAATTTGTCTTTAAACCCATTTTAAACTACATGGATGCAACCTAAAATTATCTAAGGCTTATAAGACATGAAGTTGGAACTCATGTGGTTATACCACCTCCATCACCAACTCAAGGAGATCCATCCACTACCCCGCCTCCTAGGTACACATCACTTATTGAGAGGGTTACTACTAGGGATGTAGAGGATTGTACTATTACCAAACCATATCCATTAGTTCTGGAAGTTATACTAGTTTTGGAAATAGTAGTTCAGAGTCAAAAAGAAATAGTATATACTACTACTGAATCTGTTCATCCATTTATGTCAGCTATTGAGATTGCATCTGAAGATAAAGTGGAAAGGATAGTTGAAATTGTGCTAGGTGTTACTGATTTTGAAGTTAGAGAGGAACCTATGGTTGAACACGTAAAATATGATCCAACCGTTAGATCACCTATCATTGATAGAGATGGAGATAGAGATGTTGTTTTTTAAATTATGGTTCTTTCTAATAAAGTCTAGAGCATATTAAATATCGAAAACTTTTTCCATAGGATTCTCCTATAATATGTTTTAAGGTTTATAGGTGTACAATGATATTCATACATTTTCTTCTGCAATGATGAAAAAAGATGATAATATCAAGGAAGGTTATATGGTCTCAATGAATGATCTGATATATTGAAAAGATGAAATCAGATATCAAAAAGAAAATTCAGTATTTCATGATGATTTTGATAATGTAATTACAGTGATAACTATATAAACAACCATGATAAAAAATTTCCAACTAGTACAACATGTTGATTCAGGTGTTAGTTCTTAGGAAATTTATGTTCTGAGAGCTCAACTGAGTATGTTGAAAATGACCCATGTTACCAAATACAAGTTTAATAAGATAGAAGTGCTTGTGGAATCTCCATGTGATATGGTTTAGATTGTACCTCTAGTTCAATAAGATAATTCAATGGCTAAACATGATGACATTCAATATTTCAAGACAAAAATTAATGAAAGCATGAAAACATTGATTAGTGTGGTTGAAAGTTAGTTTGAATTGCACAAGAATATTCATTCATGTACTTTATCTATTATGAAAATTTAGTGGTATCTAGTTTTTAGAATTATATTGAATAGTTATATTAATATACTAATTAAATAAACCCTCAGATCCAGCCTTTATAGTGTAACATATTCACTGATATTCATATGAAATAATTTGAAAAGGATCTCTCAGTTGAGTTTTTGGGAAACCAGAGAAGCTATTATAAGAGCTAGTCTTGGATTGATGTTACCCAAAATAAAGTTACTAGTGTTCTTGAAGAATTAATTCCTAAAGATTAATATTACGTAGAATTTTTTTTGAGTAACCAAGCAAGTAAGAGATAGAGTTTCATGTTCGATTAGTCTAATAAATAGAAACAATCATTAATTTGTGTCTATTATAGGTAATATATATTAAGGAGTTATAGAATTTTATACATATTATTTAGAATTGGGATCTATTTTCTAATAGTATCATCAAACTTCTAATGTAGAAACTGCACCTACATGACCTGAGATTTTTTTGTATAGACATTTCAGGCCAGTAGTTCCAGTTTATCCTTATACCAAGGATCTTATGTCAACTCTTACTCCTACCCAAGTACCTCAAGCCTTATATTGATCTTTTAATGAGTCTGGTAAATTAATGATAATGTAACTTGGAAACATAGACTATAATTTAGCCACATTGGAAGGACGGATGATTAGTCATGAAGTATCTACTAACCATATTCATGCTTGGATTTATAAAAAACCTCATATATCTACATCAACTTATCGAACTACTACCATAGTTAGTACCACTTATATTGTTCACTTGGTTCAAATTTAATATTTTAATTTTATGTTGAATATTGGTCTAGAAACAATTTACTAGATGCACATACAAGCCTCTACATCAATTCAATATTTCTGAAAATTTGATATAATCTAAAGGATTTACAAGTGTGTTGATGATCTATTTTCTATAGGAGGTAGATTATCTCTTATTCCATCACAACTAAATACCTATAGTGGTTATAAACCTAGATTGTTTATTATTCTTGACCAGAATATAATTTATTAGTGAAAGAACTCCCAGGCTAATATTTTTATTGCCTTCAAATATGTGTAAAAATGAGTTACTTCTTCAGAGATTTATAATAAGATGTATTTGGAATGTTCTAGAGCTTATGACTTTAGAGCATATTTTTATAATATTGAGAAGTCATTTGAAAAACATATCCAAGGACTACAAGATAGATTAGTTTTTGGGACATAGAAAACTATAGTGGAGCATGAAAGAGTGATTCTACCTTTACTAGTTAACCCTCATTCTTCCACATCCACCTCTCAAGCCTTTATGAAACCTCCCTAGAAACCACTATTTTTTAAACCCATCTGAAACACTAAGTGACATTTATTGATTTGTGTATATGTTTATTCATTTTCTAGGATTAGTATATGTATCATTTTACAGTTATAAATTATTATTGATATTCATTTATCTTCTGTTTTTTGAAATTGTTTTCATTTATTTATTTTTTCTTATTAAGTGATTGTTCTCATATAATGTTTTTCAACTTTGGGAATTTTTTTTTCCTATAATATAATGAAATTAAATCCCCCCATAATTCACATTATGAATGATCATGATACTTAAATAGTTCATCATTCAATGTTCTATACTACAATTATTTTACATATCCTTACCCTTCCTTTTGAAGGTCACAATAGTTGTTGAACATGGATTTGAAAAATCAAAGGGGATAAAAGTGAAGAAAAAATAATAAATAGAACATTTTAGAAGAAATATATATTACATATTTTTTTAAAAACCATTTTCATTTAAAATTTCATTTTTATTGTTTAATTGGTTTTATGATCATCAAAAGGGGATATTTTTTTAATACTAATTTTTTTATGACATATCTCACATGATTTTTGTTTTAATGATATCAAAAACAATTTTTCTGTCTCTAATTATTTTGTTTTTAAGTGTGTTCATCACGTTTTATATTTATTTAAGTCAATTATATAGTGTTTTTTCAATTTTTGATGGTTTGAAGAATTTTTTAAAAGTCTATTAAATCAGATATGTGATGCAATTAGGTACGTGGAAATTTGGATACATCGAGCAATTAGATATGAAAATTGGATTCATAAATGAATAACCTAGTTCAATCATCTATATAATGGTATGAACTAATTTAAAATTGGTTATATTGATAAATTTCCTACATGAGAAAATGGCTACATCGATGAAATGTCTATGTAAATCTGCTATATGGAATAATCATATATGTGAATTTGATTCACGTAAAATTAAGATAAGTGGTTTCAATCAACCATGTGATTCATTTGGATACATAAAATATGGCTACATAATAAAATTGGTTATGATATTTGGATATGAGAAAATTTTATCTACACAATGAAGGGATACATTGATCAATTCAGCTATGTGAATTTGATTCACTGGAATTTGGCTATGCGGTGACCCAAAATTGTGTACATTGTTCAAAAACCTCCTTATTTATTAACGTTGGAGTAATTTAAGTTGAATTAAATTGTTCCATTGATATATTGAATGTTGTAGAAATTATTTATGGTTAAATAAACTTCAAAAAGGTTATAAGTATCCACATAAGAAAATATTACAACATTATTTATTGATCAATCTTATTACAAAGGATTACTTTTAGAAGAGGATATCGAGAATTAAATTTTATGATCATGTTTTACTAGATAACTTTATATGAAATTGTATGTGATATTTCGTGGATGATTTTATGAATAAGATAATATAGAGTAATACCAATAATATAAGTAATCAATTATTCTCTCTCTCTCGAAGAAGAAGAAGATAAGTGTATTTCTCTGTACAACATAGAAAACAAGTAGAAAAATAAAATTCTAGTTATATATATATATATATACTTCAAAGATCAATCATTCAATGTTTTAAATATTCTACTTGAGCTACACATTACTCTTATTTACTATCCTGGATAACTCTACTATTCTATTAGATGAATATTGAAACTGTGTGCTATATTTTAAGTATCCCATTTTTTACTCTCTCATTGATGGAAGACTTATCTTATTCTACTGAATTGCATAGGTTCCTAGTAAAATAACACGAAGGGTGTTTCTTTTGTAAATCCCTAAAGGATCATGATAAATTATCCTTGTTTTGTACCATGTGATGGATACTTTCACTAGGTCAGGTAGTACCTAGGAAAATGACTGGAACTAAGGAAAATCACCAATCTTGAGGAGTTTAGCATAGGTGGAGTGGACTAAAATATTTATGTCCCTCAAAACACTATAAATATATTTTTCTATAAATTTACATTATGATTTTGTGTTCTCTATTATCCTACCATAATAAAATATTAGTATCTTTCCATACCATAAAAGAGATTTGGTTTAAAGTAAATAAAATTTGAAGAACTCAATTCACCCCCTCTAGATTTATAGTTCCCTAGTTCTCCAATAAATAGGTTTAGGGAAACTAAATTGTTGACCATTTTATCTCATAGGGTCGATGATTAAATAATAAGTATACCTTTAAAGTCTTGTAATTTTTTATTTTTAGGTACTTATGTATTTATAATCAATTTTCTCCATCTATAGAAAGATCGTCTCCATATTAGTATGAAGAGTTTGAAGAATGTACTTATTAAGAAGCATCATCTTAAACTACTCCCATCCCATGGAGTTATTATATTCCTCACACATCAGATTCTTGATGAGAGTGCACCATTAAACTACATTACCATTAAATTGATACAGAAACAAAAAAATTATATTTGTGGTCTATTCATTGGAGGGAGAAGAGTATATTATCTATGGAAATGATTCCTCTATCCATAAATAATAAATTAGAAGACCCATAGAAGGATGTCGGGTGTTGTTTTAAAAATAAATCTATGGTATGTTTCTCTATCCTTAGTTAATTTGGATTATCAACATGGTTCACATTATCATTTAAAGCACGAGAGTTGAGTTAGAAGAGTCACAATATATTTTATCTTAGTTACTATTCCATTTTATTTCTTATGATGATGTTCATTTTTATTTCCCATCATATTCATTTATAGAATTATTCCTAATGATTCTACCCATTGACTAAAACAAATAATAAATAACATAAGTATTCAGCAATAATAATCAGAGTAAGAAATCATAAAAAATCATTCATAAGATTTCATAATTTATGACACATTCTTATCAACCTATGAAACTTTTGGTTCTTCCTCTATCACTTTTTGTTTTTGATATGTTCTCTTAGGTTCTATCCTCATATCATAATCTCTAAAATAACTAAAACCCGATCTAATAATGTCTGAGGAGACCCATTAATTACATATATAAATATTACATAATTTTTGATGAATATTAAATACATATCACAATAATACACACCCAAGAACCATAATGGATTAGTGTCTTTGGATATTAGATACACAATAAACATATTTATGAAAAATGATAAATGTATCCTATAAATATAATTCACATATAGTTTCCATTTAAGTTTATCATACGTTTTAATTTCCTTCCCCACATAGGGAGGGGAAGCATAAGAATAGGGTGAGATCAAATTATTAGAAAGGGTAAACGTGAAGGATACCAATAATAAGTCATAATGTTATGTTCATAAGGATATAATAACATAATGAAGTTCATAATCTCAATATTGAAGATTCCCACACTAAAAATATTAGACCATAACACCAAATTCCTGGCATCTGTTGAATAATTATTAATAAAGGTGTCGAATCAAAAATCATCATTCATGATTCATAAAATGGAATGTGTCATTATAATCATATAAAATCAGGATCTTTAAAAATTTAATATTCTAAATTATGTTCATACATAATCTTGTGAGAAGAGTTTGCAACAATCATACTCACATATCAAGATGTGAACCAAAGTCTTTTCAATCATGTCCATTCTTATAATAATCATATCACGAGGTATCTATATCATATTTCCCAATTCATTGTATGGATGTCACAGAACAAACCTTCTCATAATGATAATCCAAACAAATTCTTTCTATGATAACAAAAAAATTCCTCATTTCGTTATAGCATACCCAATAGAAAAGAAATAGGTTTGATAAAAATTTCATTATAAAATAATAATAATACATAAAAACAAATAATGTGAATTTCATCATAATATTATATCCCAATTGAATCATAAAATACATAAAGTATGTTGACATTGATGAAAAATATCTTTTATAAAAGCAATTAAAATATTCTTAAAAATATAAATTAAAAAATAAATGTATTTAGGTAACATTTAAAAATTAAAATAAAAGAATAATTTGATTTATATTTCCCTTTTAAATCCTTTTAAATTTTAAATTAATCTTATTAAAATATAAATTACGTTATAGTGTTAAAATCCATTCATTCTATTTATATTAAAAAGATAACATTCTTTTCACAATTTTGTAAAAACTCAAAAGTTATTCGTATGAAAAACATATGAAATTATTTATCTTAAAAAATTTTATATAACTTCATATATCGTAAAAATAATCTTTCTTTTAAATTTATGTACATATAATAACTTCTATAAAACATTTTCATGAACATGGACATGGGGGAGAAATATTACTACCTCGAAAAAGATAAATAAGGATGACATTTCTCAAAAACAATTTCTTGATCATTTTAGGTATCAAAGAGGGAAACATTTAAGGAAAACAAGAAATTAATTTAAATAAATAAGGGATAAAAAATATATTTATTTCATTATATAAACTGGATCATGTTGATTATAATAGAAATTATATCATAAACAGTCCTGAAAAACATTTAATGTAACATAAAGCCTTACCTCAGTTCCTAAATCTCTTCATATATGATCTTAAACTCCTGTATAATAAATTTTAATTTATTATAAATTTATATGAAAACCATTTTCATACTTATATTACTATATATGATTCAATTATAACTTCTAATTACTCATTTATAAATAATTACTCCTTGAAATCATTATAATGGGTGATTATTGTTCTTTTTTCATACTAGTTCTGATTCAGTAGATATGGTCCATGGACCATGAAATTTTTTTCATGATATTAATATTATTAATAATATTAATAATTTAATATATATAATATCTATACATTATATACACTTTTAAAACCATCTGTGAAAGGTGATGATAGAAAAATTAAATACATCGCTCATATAGATAGTAGTTATAAGGCCCCAGCCTTAAACCTTACTTAATCTTGAGTTATTACAAGATTACACATTGAGGATCTTTTCGGGTTTAGAGTTTTAGAGAATTAGATCATAAAACATGCATTACATTCCACATATAAGAAAAGTGCTTACATAAAGATAGTATTCTTCTCTCCCATCAATGGAAACATATTTAAAATAAAACGTGGATTCTTTCTTGACACTTCCTTGAAACTATCATCATATCATGTACCTTTCCCAAGACCTGTGAAAAACATTTCAAAAAAACATGGGATGAGCATAAAAAGCTTAGTAAGGGATAAAAATGTATGGAAAGGAAACATGGGTACATATATACATAAGAATGAAATCATACATTACCCATAAAACATAAGCACTTTAACATACCTCATCAAATCATGAATAAATCATATAAATCATAAGACATAAAGGTAACTTGAGGCATTCATAACATTCTTACGTAGGGAGTAACCCTCTTGGTTACGTTTGGAATACCCATCACAGTATATTCCCTAAATCTCTTCAGAGAAACCTTAACGTTTCACTGCTTCGCGTTACCCAATGCATTGGAGATCTATATCGGGCTCACCCGCCCTTAGTTTATCACGGAACCACCCGTCTTCATAATAATGCCCAAGAACCTCAACATAATCGTATCACATAAAAATGCATAAAGTAAACATAACATTTCCACCTTTCAATCACAAGATATCAATACAACACATTGATATAAAAACATTATGAAAACCATTTTCAATACCAAATTAAAAGAAAATTAAAACATGGTATTTATTTTTCTTTTAAAAAAAAGGTATAGCTTGTAGAGGAAGCCGAAACTCAAATAACAGTCACGGTGGCAGAGAAGTCATTTTCGCTGCATACATATGACAAAAACATTCCCTTTTTTCATTTAGTAAAACACTTCGTATAAAAAAGATTCCTTTTGGATAAACATAAAAGTCAAAGGGGTTTATACACCGTATAAAAGAAGGTTGTGTATAAAATACATATGCCTCAATGAAAGGAGATTGAGACGAAGTTCCATACCTCAGGTCCGACTTGACTCGATCATTCTTTAATGTCCTGAATAATAAACCTTAGTTAATTTCTACTTGTTTAAGAACATTTTTCATGTTCATTATTCCTTTTATATCACTTATTTCCATGTAATGAACACTATGTAATTATTTAGGTTAATAACGGTCGTTTTAACGATCATTGGTACTTGAGTCAAAAATAAACCCTTTATAATTACATGTTGTTCATGTATCCATTATATCCAGAATTATAATCATGATTTATATATCACATATATCCAGTATATACATGCATTTATAATATTACATAATCATTTAGAGGTATGAAATGAAATGCACCGTTAATGGAGACAGTAAGCCGTACGTACGCATGAACACTACTTTCATTTCTATTTCATATTTTATAGAATGGAATCATAATGATATAAAGGTATAATATAATTCCATTATAATATCATATATAACATCATAGTTCCGTCCTTTATACGTCCCACATATGGTATTTAACGAATCAAATCACTTTGAGGGGGCGATAGTCCGCACTTCCTTAAATGAAGATATCGCGTTTACCCATAATGGAAACCATAAAGGTATGCCCAAAATGAAAAATACAGAAGTTTAAGGAAAACATAAACATATTATATATCATATATAAATATAGTGACATCTTAATGGCCACCTTTGAAGGTGTTAAAAGAATGTTGAACAATCATCGTTTCGAGAGGCATAAATTCACCATCCACGGAAACATTATATCCTTTAACCATTAGATGTAGGTGTGTGTAAGTGTAGCTCGCGTCCTTCTTATAAAAACACCCTAGTATATTGAAGATACTGGATTTGTTACAAAATAAATTAATAAAAAGAGTTTAGGGGGTTGGAGAAGCAAAATAAAACAAAAGGACTCAAGTGAAGACATCACCTTAAAATCGGGCAACTCCCTTTGGTTTGAGCTCAAAGGCTTCCTTGGGAAGACTTCTGCCCAAAGTGAGGCTTCATGGAGTAAGATAGGGAATTATAGAGACAAAATGGGCAGGGTTTGGCCGAGCCAAAGGCTTTGGAAGTGTGGGTATGGAGGTAGAGGTGGGGGCCTTTTATAAGAGGAGAAGAGGGGCACTCTTGGGAAGTAAAGAAATGTTACTTTATTTTAAAATGAGTTTCGGATTAAAAAGGTCCCACATTCAAATAATTCAAGGGTAAGGTGATAAGGGTTCTAAATACACTCATCCAATAGGTTTTGGACATGTGTTGGTCTTATATTTTACATTATCTTTCCATTTTATTTAAATACTTTATTAATGTGGTAATCGCTGCATCATCATGATGTCATAAATAATTTAATAAATTTAATATCTAAAAACTATAAAACAAATATCATGATGTAGGAAATATTTTTATATTTCTAATGAATATTTATAGTCTAAAAGATCATTTATTTAGACAAAATTAAAAATACTTTACTTAGGTGATACATTCTTTGTCACATTTAACATTCTTTAAAAATAAAAAGATAAAAAGTCACTTTCTCACAAAAGTGATTCCATGGGCCCCCCAAGTTTGGCACAAGAATCCGATGGTCGGCCATGAGACAACCAGTAGACTTAAAACACATGTTGTGGTCTTTTTGTATTATTATGGTATCATTTTGTTATCCTTAACTACCTGATTACTTATTAATCAAGACAATTAAAGATAATTACCATCGTTATTATTCATAATTTCCAAAAACAAAAGAGTCTTGATTACATAATTTGGACCTTCTGATTCCAAATATGTAATCCATTTTACCAAATTCCAAACACAGAAATTGCAATAATTGATTTAAAAATAATTCCCGTTGTCAAAATAAATAGCGGGTTTTTTTGAAACAATAACTGTGAAAAGTTTGGCATTAGTTTATGCCCAATTCCAAAGTGAAATTAATCCTAATGACCACCATTGGATTAAATGGTAAAAATATATTCTAATTTAACTTTATAATCAATTCAAAAGATAATCTAATCATATAAATAAAGTAGATTAAAAAGCAGTTTTGATGTAAAATGCAGTATTTTTCACTATTCATTAACAAATGAACATTGTCAGAAAAATACCAAAAATTCACACAAAAGTAAATTTTTATGTCACAATCATTATGAATAAGTTTGTTTTGAAAAACATAGCTTATAAAGTTTTCAAAAGATAGATTTAAAAATGGTGTGCGATTATAAGGTAGTAAAACAATCTTTTAAAAAATATTAGTGTATTCCATGCTTAAGATTGGATTTATTTTCATTTTAGTCTCTAAAACACTATATAAATCATTAATAGACATAGATAAAAATATCTATTATTCATTACTTACTTGGGATGTTACATCCTTCCCCCCTTTAGAAAATTTCGTCCCCGCAATTTATTTACTTATCGAATAAATGGGGGTACTTATCCCTCATTGCATTTTCAGATTCCAATGTTGCCTCTTCCATCATGTGGTTTTTCCACAAAACCTTTACCTGATTAATCACCTTATTTCGTAACACTTGCTCCCTGTGGTCAAGAATCTAGACCGGTTTTTCCTCATAAGATAGGTTCTATTCCAGCTGAACTACCACTAGACTCAAAATATGAGATGGATCTGGCATATACTTTCTCAACATCGAAACGTGAAAAACATTGTGTACCTAAGATAAACTCGGAGTTAAATCCACCCGGTATGCAACTGATCCAACTCTCTCCAGAATTTCATATGGTCCAATGAACCTTGGACTCATCTTTCCTTTCTTACCAAATCTCATAACACTTTTCCATGGTGAGACTTTGAGAAAAACATGATCACCTACCTCAAAAGTTAGATCCTTCCTCCTGTTGTCTGCATAACTCTTTTGCCTACTCTGAGCTGTTCTCATGTGTTTCTAAATCAGCTGAACTTTTTCTGCCATCTCTTCTACCAATTCTGGTCCCATCAACTTCCATTCACCCACTTCATCCCAGAAAGCTGGAGTTCGACACCGCTTCCCATTTAATGCCTCAAATGGTGCCATATGTATACGGGAATGAAATCTGATATTATATGAAAATTCAACCAAAGAAAGATGTTGGTCCCAACTTCCCTGATAATCCATCGAACAAGCTCATAACATATCCTCCAAGGTCAGAATTGTTCGTACTGACTTCCCATCTGATTGAGGATGAAATGTTGTACTAAAATTTAATTCAGTACCCAACGAATTCTGAAGGCCCTTCCAAAAGTTAGAAGTAAACCTGGGATCATGATCGGATACAATGGAGAGAGGAACTCCATGTAACCTGACTATCTCTTTAAGATACAAACCGGAAAGTTGATCTAGGGTAAAAGTATCTTGTATGGAAAGGAAATGAGAAGATTTAGTCAAGCGATCAACAATAACCCAGATTTCATTATTACCTCGATATGTCCTCGGTAATCCCACAACAAAGTCCATGGATATGTTTTCCCATTTCCACTCTGGCACTGGTAAAGGCTGAAGCATCCCTTTCGGTAACTGCCGCTCTGCTTTAACCTGCTGACAAGTCAAACACTTCACAGTAAAATCAGCAATATCTCTTTTCATTCCATCCCACCAGTAATTCTCCCACAGATCTCTGTACATCTTTGTACTACCAGTATGAGCTGAAAATGGAGAACTATGAGATTCTCATAACAAATCACTCTTCAACTTTGAATCACAAGGCACACACAATCTCTTCCCAAATCTCAAAACGCAATCATTATCAATGTTGAATTCCGGCAACTTACCTTTCTGAACCAGCTCTACCTTTTTCAGCAACTCACTATCTTTCTTCTGTGCTTGCTTGATTCTATCTAATAGAGAAGATTTCACTGATACCTGAAAAAAATAGAAGAACTTCCTGCACCAACAACTTCTATTCCAAAGGTCATCAAATCCTTAACCAAAGGATCACGTTCCAAACTCAACATTGCTAATGAAGCATTACTTTTTCGACTCAAAGCATTCACCACTTTATTTGCTTTTCCCGGATGGTAATGAATTGTATAATAATAATCCTTGATTAATTCAAGCCATCTCCTCTGTCTCATGTTCAATTCTTTCTGAGTGAATACATACTTTAAACTTTTGTGATTAGTATATTTTTCACACTTTACTCCATACAAATGATGCCTCCAAAATTTTTAAAGCGAAAACAACAGCAGCTAATTCCAAATCATGTGTAGGGTAATTTTCCTCATGAGTTTTCTACTATCGTGAAGCATAAACAATTACCTGATCATTCTGCATTATGACGCAACCAAGTTCTATCAATGAAGCATCACTGTATATAACAAACTCACCATTCCTAGAAGGTAGTGCCAAAACTGGAGCATTCACCAATCTTCTTTTCAATTCCTGAAAACAATCATCACATTCTTTTTTCCAGATAAACTTAACACCCTTCAAAGTTATCTTAGTCATTGGACTAGATAACCGTGAAAATTTTTTAACAACCCATCGGTAATAGCCTGCCAAACCAAGGGAGCTACGAATCACAGTTACATTTGTGGGTCTTGGCCAGTCTTCCACAACTTTTGTTTTTGCAGGATCAAAAGTTATCCCATATTTAGAAACAATGTGACCAAGGAAAGAAATTTGTTGCAACCAAAACTCACACATGCTGAATTTCCCATACAATTTATTTTATTTTACGGTTTACAAGATAACCCTTAAATGACTTTCATGCTCCTCTTTACTTTTAGAAAACACAATAATATCATCAATAAAAACAACCAACATTTTTCACCTCAGTCAACGGATCCATCACTGCAACAAACTGTTTAGTTCTAATTCTTACCATCCCAGGTTGGTTATTTAGAAGGTCATTTCCCTCTATATACCTTCCTAACATAGCTGACATGTTTCCTCTGTGGAAAACCATTCTTAACATAGAAATATCTTAGGCGAAGCAACATGGTAATCTTTAAATTCTATATCATTTCACTCATACTATAAATTAATTTATAATTTAACACTTTTCTAACTCCTAATGTTGTCTAAACCGACCTCTGATACCAATTATAAGGCCCCAGCCTTAAACCTTACTTAATCTTGAGTTATTACAAGATTACACATTGAGGATCTTTTCAGGTTTAGAGTTTTAGAGAATTAGATCATAAAACTTGCATATCATTCCACATATAAACAAAGTGGTTACATAAAGATAGTATTCTTCTTTCCCATCAATGGAAACATATTTAAAATAAAACATGGATTCTTTCTTGACACTTCCTTGACACTATCATCTTATCATGTACCTTTCCCTTGACCTGTGAAAAAAATTTCAGAAAAACTTGGGATGAGCATAAAAAGCTCAGTAAGGGATATAGAAGTATAGAAAGGAAACATGGGTGCATATATACATAAGAATGAAATCATACTTTACCCATAAAACATAAGCACTTTAACATTCCTTATCAAATCATGAATAAATCATAGAAATCATAAGACATAAAGGTAACTTGAGGCATTCATAACATTCTTACGTAGGGAGTAACCCTCTTGGTTACATTTTTAATACCCATCACAGTATATTCCCTAAATCACTTCGGAGAAACCTTAAAGTTTCACTCCTTCACATTACCAAATGCATTGGAGAGCTATATCGGGCTCACCCGCCCTTAGTTTATCACGAAACTACCCATCTTGATAATAATGCCCAAGAACCTCAACATAATCGTATCACATAAAACATGCATAAAGGAAACATCACATTTCCACCTTTCAATCACAAGATATCAATACAACACATTGATATAAAAACATTATGAAAACCATATTCAATACCAAAATAAATGAAAATTAAAACATGGTATTTATTTTTCATTTTAAAAAAGGTATGGCTTGTAGAGGAAGCCGAAACTTAAATAACGGTCACGGCGGCGGAGAAGTCGTTATCATCGCATACGTACGGCAAAAACATTCCCTTTTGTCGTTTAGTAAAACACTTCGTATAAAAAAGATTCCTATTGGATAAACGTAAAATTCAAAGGGGTTTATAAACCGTATAAAAGAAGGTTGTGTATAAAACAAAATATGCCACAATGAAAGGTGATTGAGACGAAGTCCTATAACTCGGGTCCAACTTGACTCGATCATTCTTTAATGTCCGGAATAATAAACCTGAGTTAATTTATACTTGTTTAAGAACCTTTTTCAAGTTCATTATTCCTTTTATATCACTTATTTCCATGTCATGAACACTATGCAATTATTTAGGTTAATAACGGTAATTTTAACGATAATTTGTATTTGAGTAAAAAATAAACCCTTTATAATTACAAGTTGTTCGTGTATCCATTATATCAAGAATTATAATCATGATTTATATATCATATATATCCAGTATATACATGAATTTATAATATTACATAATCATTTAGAGGTAAGAAATGAAATGCACTGTTCATGGAGACGGTAAGCCGTACGTACGCATGAACGCTACTTTCATTTGTATTTCATATTTTATCGAATGGAATCATAATGATATAAAGGTATAATATAATTACAGTATAATATCATATATAATATCATAGTTCCATCCTTTATATGTTCCACATATGGTATTTAACGAATCAAATCACTTTGAGGGGGCGGTAGTCCGCACTTCCTTAAATGAAGATATCGCGTTTACCCATAATGGAAACCATAAAGGAATGCCCAAAATGAAAAATACATAAGCTTAAGGAAAACATAAACATATTATATATCATATATAAATATAGTGACATATTAATGGCCATCATTGAAGGTGTTAAATGAATGTTGAACAATCATCGTTTCAGGAGGCATAAATTCACCATCAATGGAAATAGTATGTCCTTTAACCATTAGATGTAGGTGTGTGTAAGTGTATCTCGAATCCTTCTTATAACAAAATCCTAGTATATTGAAGATACTGGAGTTGTTACAAAAGAAATGAATAAAAAGAGTTTAGAGGGTTGGAGAAGCAAAATAAAACAAAAGGACTCAAGTGAAGACATTACCTTAAAATCGGGTAACTCCCATGGGTTTGAGCTCAAAGGCTTCCTTGGGAAGACTTATGCCCAAAGTGAGGCTTCAAGGAGTAAGAGAGGGAAGTGGAGAGACACAATGGGCAGGGTTTGGCCGAGCCAAAGTCTTTTTAAGTGTGGGTAAGGAGGTAGAGGTGGGGGCCTTTTATAAGAGGAGAGGAGGGGCACTCTTGGAAAGTAAAGAAATGTTGCATTATTTTAAAATGGGTTTCAGATTCAAAAGGTCACAAATTGATATAATTCGAGGGTAAGGTGATAAGTGTTCTAAATCCACTCATCCAATAGGTTTTGGACATGTGTAGGGCTTAGATTTTACATTATCTTTCCATTTTATTTAAATCCTTTATTAATGTGGTTATCGCTGCATCATCATGTTGTCATAAATAATTTAATACATTTAATTTCTAAAAATTATAAAAAAATATCATGATTTAGGAAATATTTGCAGATTTATAATGAATATTTATAGTCCAAAAGATCATTTATTTAGGAAAAATTAAAAATTCTTTACTTAGGTGATACATTCTTTGTCACATTTAACATTCTTTAAAAATAAAAAGATAAAAAGTCACTTTCTCACAAAAGTGATTCCATTGGGCCCCCATGATTGGCACAAGGCATCCCATGGTAGGCCATGGGACAACCAGTAGCCTTAGGACACATGTTGTGGTCTTTTTGTATTATTATGGTATCATTTTGTTATCCTTAACTACCTGATTACTCATTAATCAAGACAATTAAAGATAATTACCATCATTACTATTCATAATGTCCAAAACAAAAGAGTCTTGATTACATAATTTGGACCTTCTGACTCCAATTATGTAATCCATTTTACCAAATTCCAAACACAGAAATTGCAATAATTGATTTATAATTAATTCCCATTGTCAAAACAAATACCGGGTTTTTTTGAAACAAAAACTATGAAAAGTTTGGCATTAGTTTATGCCCAATTCCAAAGTGAAATTAATACTAATGACCACCATTGGATTAAATTGTAAAAATATATTCTAATTTATTTTAAAACCAATTAAAAAGATAATCTAATCATATAAATAATGTAGATTAAAAATCTGTTTTGATGTAAAATGCAGTATTTTTCACTATTCATTAAAAAATGAACATTGTCAGAAAAATACCAAAAATTCACACAAAGTAAATTTTGATTTCCCAATAATAAAGAATAAGTTTATTTTGACAAACATAGATAATCAAATTGTCAAATGATATATTTAAAAATGGGTTGCCATCATAAGGCAGTAAAACAATCTTTTAAAAAATATTAGTGTATTCCATGCTTAAGATTGGATTTATTTTCATTTTAAGCCTCTAAAAAACTATCTAATTCATTAATAGACATAGATAAAAATATATATTATTCATTACATACTTGGGATGTTATAGTAGTACATATGTACGCATGATTTCCAAATTAATTTTATAACAGAAAAAATAAAAGAAAGGTTAATAATATTTTATCCTTATAGAATAATAATAATATCAAAAATATCATATATATTCATTAAATATATTCTTATAAATATTCATGAAAAATGAACATGAAAAATTATTCACATCACTTCGTAACGGTGGTAGTCTATAAGTACACATGAGTGATGTTATTTTCTTCCAACGGATGATAGATTCTGAAGGTAGATAATATTTTTTATTTAAATAATTATAATAAAATAAAAAATATATAATCACTAAATAAATCTATTCAACCATCAATTATATGTGCTTATTAAAAATAAAATATGCTAGGCATGGAGACGATAGTCTGTACATACACATGAAGACATTTCCATTTTTTAGAGGGAGTACGATAAATAAAAAATCAGCATTATATTTAAATAAGAAAATTTAATTTATCTAATTTTAATTATATTACTATGTTAACATTGTTATATAAAATTTGGAAGAGTTATAAGAAAAAATAAACATAAAATGATTCAGTGAAGATGATTTCCTATACTTTATAAACAATCATTGGATATATCCTTCAGTACCCTTGGGTTGGACTTTTATGAATAAAAAGTCCTCTATAATTTGGATAATGATGTCTATAATATATTTTTTTTATAGTTTTTGGATCTATTCTTCTCTATATGGTGTGAATAAGAGAGGGAATGTCACTCTCTTTTATAAGTGAGGAGAGTGAAACACTTAAAATTATTCTAAACATTAAAATAATATATTGTCAATTTCATGTAAAATTGGATCTAAATGGGAAACTTTTAAATTATTAAATGATATAGGGTTAATAATAATTCAAATAATAGCATTTAGACAGGTTATTTTGTTATTTGAACTCTTATCTATTTAGTTTAACCCCTTATTTACCCTTTTAACCATTAACATAATAATAAATTTTTACCTTGATTACTATTATTTATGTCCAAAAATGAAATTGAAATAATTAATAAAATTAAAACATAATATTTTAAATATTGAAACCATTTCATAAAATTAAATTCTTATAATTGGTAAAAATTAATTAAAAATAAATCCATAAAACAAGATGAAAAATATTTTTAGAAAAATGTATTTTCAAGAATAAAATTAAATTACTCTAATTATTTTCCTAGTAATAATCATTATATGAATTTAAATTTATTATATTGAATATATAATCTAAAAATTTCATTAAAACCATTCATAAATGGATATTATTTTAATTTATTTAAATTAAAATATGTTTTTCACTGAAAAACAACTTTCTAAAAAATGTCTGAGTTTACCTTCAAATGATTTTGACATTATTTTTATAAATTTTATAACCAATGTATGGATTATTTTTCAAATATTAAAAATATATTTAAAAAACTATGTTCATTCATGATCATGGTAGTTAATTTATGTAAAAATATTATATCTTGAAGAATAGATACTTAACATTTCAAATTTGGTACTTATTTTGCTTGGAATTGCTGAGTACATTTGTATCAAAAAAATACTTGATTCCTATATTTCATAATTCAGTTATTCTTATTCATTACCTATAATCTAATTGATATTTAATATATATTATAATAATTAAATCTTAATTTTTTGAAGTTCAATGTTCCAAGTAAATCATGTTATCAAACACATGAAATATATTTTAAATGGAAAAGTATTCTAAAATAATGGGCTCTTAAATATTATAAAAATTACTTATATCATATGAATTTACAATTTTTATAAAATATAATTTTTAAAAATAAATTTTATTAAATTAAAGGGTTGTTTTCAACAGAAATGTACTAATATAATTTAACTAACTCTTATTAAATAATTAATAAATTTTAATAAACTAGGAATAAAATCATTAAGGTCAAAAGATATATTTTTCAAATACCTTTTTTGGTGTATAATGTCCTTTTATCTAAATATATTTAATTAATCACTAATAAAGAATTATTTTAATGAAATATATTTATAACATATACAAACATAAAAATTAATATTCTTTTACTATTTGATAAAATATAATAAATGGGAATAAATTTATTTATGGCCTAAATATATATTTTTCCAAATTTTTTTCTATTTTTGGTGTTCTTATATAATTATTTCTCACTTTTATAAATTGAATATAATAAAATGTATTTCATATTTGAAATCAACATGTCTAAATTATGTAATGATGTTAATTTATTCATAAAAAAACATGTTATTGAGGTTAAAATTGAGTTACCATGGTAAATGTAAAATGATGTAAATCGGATTAACTAAGGGTTAAAGGAAAAAAATATCAAAACAATTATCCATAAAGGAGTTGATGGGAGAATTATCAAAATCTTATTATCTAACATCAATTATTTTTACACTTTGGATCCAAATTCTTTGATAAATTATTTTTCCTATTCATTAAAGAATTCAAATTTCCAAAAAATTCAACTAAAGATCACCTATAAAGGGACCCCCTCCTCTACCCACTTCATCACACACATTTACATCAGTTTCAACAAGAATCCCTTCCCATATTATCAATAAAAATAGCCTATCATGTTTGGTAACCTCTAGTCGTAAGTAATCCAAAATCCTCTATTTACAAGATGTTCTCTATGGGAAGATTCAAGTCTCTGACTTGGTTAGAGAATGTTTGATCAATAAGGAATCTAAGGTAAGATTTTTTAATCTCAATAATCCTTAGTTGAGAAATATTTCATGTGATTCTACATTTCTAATTTATATGGTGGATGTACTTCCTATTTTAAATATTTTATCATATTTATGTAATTATTGATTGTTTCTATAGTTACTGTTAATGTTCTTTTTTAAGTGTGTTTTAATTTAGAACTTACCAAATCTATAAGTGTTTCTTTTAACTCAATTTCATTCCATAGATTTTGAATAATTTTTTAAAAAATATATGAATGACCTAATTATCCCACCATCTTATTTGGTTTCTTTATAAATATTTATATCTTTTTTCTTAGTTTTCTAATTTAATTTATATTCTCATTGATTAAGAAATTATTTCTATTGAAATAAAATGTTTTTTACTCAATCATGTTTCATAAAGTCTTATAATTTTTCATTGAATATATTATTCTATTTTTTATATTCATATATTTCACTATTTTATATTGTGTTTTATCTTTATATTTCTCTTTAGGGAAATTATATTTTAATTTTAAAAAATTATTCTTTAACTGATCTCTTTGTTCATAAAAATATGATGGGGATGTTATTAATAATAAATATCATAATCTCTATTATGGATTTTTCCTCTATACCCATTTTCTATCTTATAATAATTACATTTTTTCAATTTAAAATAAAAATATCTATCTTATTCTATATTATTTGTATTCCTATTTATCTCCTTCCATATATAAATTTTATAAATCTTTTATCCATGTCTATTTTCTCTAAAACATCCTAAAAAGATTTTAAAATATTTTTTTATGTTTCACATATTATATATCTCTAACTCCACATTTAACTAATTATGCTTTAATTATTTTCAAGGTTACATTATTATGGATGAATTAATAATAATGTTTTAAAATTTATTCTTGTAACCTTCTTTAAAATGATTTTCCAAAGACACTCATAATTTTGGGTTTTACAATAATGTTAAATTTATTTTGAGAATAATTTTTAAGTATTCCATTTCATTTTCCTATATATCTTAAAAATATTATCCTATTTTATATATATGTTCATGATCAGAATCTAAATTATATTTTGGTAAAATTATTTTGGAGACCAAATTGTTGCTATAAAATAATTTAATTCTTGATGTCATTATATGTGATAGTATTTGTTAATGTTATGTTTCCCGTTTTCATTTAATGGAGTATTCATTATGATATTTATGAATAACATAATATAATATACATATATATGGTTTATATTTATGTTATGTGTGGGTATGATATAACTATATATTTCATTGGGTAAAACATTATATCTCCTAAGATAATACATGGACATAATTGTGAGTAACTTTATTCACCAGATGATTTCAAACATGATTACGATTAACTTTATTTACAAGATATTTCATAACCATGATTGAAATTAATATTTTTGTAAGATAATATAAAAACATGAATTTGATTATCTTTTATCAAAAGATAATGTGTAGATATAATTGTGATTAACTATTTTCAAAACATTATACATGGACATGATTGTGATTAACATTGTTTATAATGTTTTGATTTCCTATTCCTATATTATCCTACGTAACTCATGATTATTTTCTCATGTTACCAAATTGTTTTTATATGGTATATGTTATTCTTCCATGACCATATTTTTGAGGTTATGTGTCCTATCAAATCATATAAACCAATATTAGGATTCAATGTTCTTTTTAATCATATATTTTTCGCATGATCATTTTATCTCACATGATTATGATCTAAACCCATTATGACTAATTGATAATATTTTTACTTTAAAATGAATTTGTATAGAGACACATTGTTTCCATTCGTAATTATTACGTAATTTTAGATGAATATTAAATATATTTCACAAATATACATACATGTGGAGTGTAGATTATTAGTATATTTGGAAACATCAACCCATAAACAACCGATACGTAATAGATCTACATCATTTATGAATAATTTCATCATAACTAGAACCCTTAATGATCGTAGAAAATTAAAAAAACATTCATTACATGGGGATGATAAATATAATAAAGGGTGAGAATATAAGTTCCGTAAGGGTAAACATAATAGATTTAAATCCATGAACATAAGTGGGCATAAGATAAGTATAATGGTATGATAACTAGATAATGAATTATAACAATCATACCCAATCAATCAAAATCATTAACCATGAACCATGGAGTGCCTTTTTATCAAATACATTTCATAAGAAATAAAAATAAGAAATCATCAATAATCCATCATTATCCATGTAATCATATCATAAGTATAAGAAATATTTTTAGGGAATATGCATAATCATATAAATTAATTTCCTTAATCAAGGATCATTTTTAATAATATTATAGTATATTGGATTTACTCCCAATTATACTATTTCCATAGTTCAATTTCACTCCCAAGACTATCTTATTGTGGATATTCCATTCTTGAGCATGGTTCACTCCCCATTATGAACCTAAATATATCATGATATAACCCTCTCTAAACAGAAATTTTAGTTTTATATAATTATAATACCACCTATCACATAATTAAAACCATACATATATATATGCAAAATGATCATAAAACAATCATCATAAAATCATTCATAACCCATGAAAAGGATATTAGTTTCATAAAAATTTCATCATCATAATTATAAACCATTGATAGAAATAATTAAGATGAAAAAATTAAATTAAATATCTATTAAATCATAATGAAATATCAAAGGATGTTGTAATAGATGAGAAAAACATTAGAAGAACAATAGGACATTTCTTTAAGAAAAAACCCTTTTCATTTTCAAATCACATAATTAAAATTTAAAATTTTAAAAATGTTAAGGAAACTGTTTTCTTTAAAAAAATGGATTTTTATAAATTATGATTAAAATAAAATATTACTCTTGATGTTGACAAGTTTGTTCAATCATTATACATTTAAAAATGAGTTCCTCTCAAATTTTTGGTAATGTCAAAAGTACCATGTTTGAAAAATGATGAAAATATTCATTTTAAAAATTTGTTAATATAATAAAATATAATTAAAAATAAATTTAAATAAAATAAATTTAATAGTAAAAATAATTTAAAAAATACGGACACAGAAGAAAATATTCCAAACTAAATGAAAAAATAATGTCAGGTTTCATTGATTATTTTGTCAATCTCTTGAGTACATAAATAGTGGAAGATGAAATAGAGACAAGAAATATCTAGAAATAAACTGATAATATAAAAATATATAAAATTTATTAAAGATAGATCATAAAATTTCATCATTATAAAATTTTAGATAAACAATCATGGTATAAACTAGAATGTAACATAAAACCCTTAGTAATATTGAACCCATTGAATCCTATGCTCCATGAAAGGAATAAATTCAATTGAAATGTAAAAAATTATGAACATAAGGAAATTCATGATAAAAAATATAAATATGAAATTATAGAAAAAATATAAAACAATATGGTTTTATAACATCAAACATGTCTCAATGTGGAAAAATTCAGTCAAGGAACCCTTATAGATATAGTAATTATAGAAATGAAAGTCATTCAAAGTCTTAAAATCATATTTTTTTTGTAAAACAATTGAATTAATTCATGGAGTATTAAAATATATATTAATTGGAAGTATATGCAACATATAAATAATAAATTGGGTAAATACATTAAAATGTGTCTCGTTGAAGTGAATTTGAGACGAAAACCTTAACTCATGTCCATATTGCTTCATAATCACTATAAACTCCTGTAATATAAATTTAAATTTACTATAATTATATAAATAACCAAAATAATACCTATAATACCATAAATTTATTACTAATAACATTTTATCACACATTAGTAAATAATCATTCATTATCACCATCATTTTTTATGTCAATTCATCATTTTTCATGTATCTTTTTGTTTACTAGTTATCGTCCTT
The DNA here is from genome assembly GCA_963277665.1 of Viscum album. Classification (NCBI taxonomy): domain Eukaryota; kingdom Viridiplantae; phylum Streptophyta; class Magnoliopsida; order Santalales; family Viscaceae; genus Viscum; species Viscum album. Next base: position 847,309,767 of record OY728152.1, read on the forward strand.
GTATAGTTATCATGGTTCATTAATATAAAAAATGATAACAATGATGTAAATATCATGTATATTAATTATATAAAAATTTATAACCATTGATATAAAATTTGTGAAGAAAAATGAATTACATCACTATATAGAGATGGTAGTCTATACGTACACATGAGCGACATTTACATTTTTTGATTGAGGAAATGATATAATTGTAAAAATAAATTCAAATTTATAGAATAATTATTATAAAATAAATATAACATAAAAACATTTAATCTTTCACAACAACTAATAATGAATTAATGGGGTGGAAATTGAGTAGTAACACAATAAGAAGGCATTATTTCACACATACGCATGGGTGATATTTTCATATCCCATTGGACTGAGAGGATAAAGTTTTTATATTAAGGATACTATATTCATATTTTTTCTATATAGGAAATATTTTTAGAAGATTTATAAGAATAAAAAATGTGAATGAGAATTTTTAAGATCTATACCTTTCCCTGGAGGGACTAGCTTTAGTTTGCTCCTTAATAATTAAAGGATTAGTCATAAGGGAAGAAACGAATCTCTCAAATGAGGGGAATTATTATATGAATATTTTATAGGAGGTATCTTTTGAGTTATAAGGATAAATTAGTGTGAATAAGTGAGGAAAAAGTGTTCCCTTTTATAAGTGAATGAGGGGACAGACAAGGAATTTATTAAAATATTTCAAGGAAAAAGGTCACATTCATGGGAATGTGGCTCCAAATGTAATGCTGTTTAAAGGTCGTATAATATAATGCTTAAATATACATAAAAAATAATTATTTAAGTGTTGGTTGCAAATCCTACAATTATCTGATTGTTTAAACACATAATAATGCTGCTTTAACATTAACCATGGGAACACAATTTTACTATTTTTTCAATTCACTATGAAAAAAATAAGTTGAACCTATTAAAATATATTAATTATTCCGATTCAAAACATGTAATTAATTTTACCAGATTTAATTTCCATTACTGGAAGAATTTAATTTTAATTAAGAGTTTAAACCACAACAAAAATCCATTTTTAAAAAATTATTTTTTTGTATGAAACTTAATTTACTTATATTCCTTGTATTTTAAAAATAATAAACTGGGTGTTAAATATTATATTGAATATATAATAAATAAATTTAACTTAAAAATTTAATAAATATATGTTAAATTTAATTATTAACAAAAAACACATTGCATGAATAAAAATATTTTCATTAGAAAAATGTGTTTTAAGCCTAAAAATTAACTTATACAAAAAAGTATAATTATGTTTCATATGTAATTTTTTATGATAGTTAGAATTAAATGAAACTTAATTTAATTTAATGAAAAATTAAAAACATAATTTTATATGTACTAGAAAAGAAATGGCATTTTGAATAAAAATATGTATTTTCACTATTCACTGAAAAATAAATCTTTTATAGAAAATACAAAAATTCACCAAAAGATAATATTGAAATGATGATTTAAAAGATTATATTCATTTAATAATATAAATTTTACAAAAAATGATTGCAATTAATTATAATGTTATTTTGTAAAAATGAGATAAAAACCATCTTTGATGAAAACATATTTTTGAAGCAAAAAATGATTTTATTAAAAATTAAGTATTTGTGTTTTATAAATTAATTCATAAATTGAAATTAGTAACAACCATTATACATATTTTTAATTAAGTTTTTATTATTATTTATAACTAAAAATTTAATAGTTAGGTTATTAATTTTTACTGCATCGCAGTTCTTATAGACTTAGTGTTGTTTGTAAGGACATCTATCAAATACCACAAGTTTCATTTCAAAGGAAATAAATATAAAATATTAGAGTGTTACATTATACCTACCATAAAATGAATGTCACCTCAAAATCCGATCACAATTGTATACGAAAATGAATATATCTCGACTTCATCGCACCATTATAATCCCATGTAGCATCCGCAAATTACAGATTCCTCCAAAGAACATTAACCAGGTGAGTAGTCATGTTCCATAGAATGCTATCTCTATGATCCAAGATTTTTACTAGTTATTCTTAATAGGAAATATCATTCTCCAGAAGTATGACCTTAGAGTTTAGTATATGTGAGGTATCATATATGTATTTCATCAAGAGAGATATATGGAACACCTGAGGAACTTTGAAGATGTTTTGTAGGAGTGCTAAGAAAAAAAAATATAGTCCATACATGATTAAGAATATTTAATGGATAAATATAAATAATTATATAATTAACCTAAATTATGAATCTTATAACCATATTTCATGGTGAAATTTACAGGTAATCCTTCTCACCAACATCGAATTCTAGATCATGTTAATTATTATTATAAAAACTCTTATATCGTATCTAAGTTTACTTAATATACTACCAAATGGCTCTAACCTTATCATCCATTTTCCTAGCTATCTCGGGTCTTGATATCTTTTTTATCTAACTTTGTCATAGTATTTGTTAGTTATACACATTTTTCTATTGAGGTATTCATAAGGAGCCATCTGAATGATTTATTGATATCTATTATTGTAAGGATACATGACTAGAGGAATGTGTTGATTCCAATCACCTTTCAACTATAACGAACATGATCTCAAAATATTTTATAGTGTTTTCATTTTTTTCTTTCATTTCCAATCTATCTGGGAATGTTATGTAGTACTAAAACACAACTTTTTATATAGATCTGTCCCATGAATTCTCTATAACCTCAATGCAACTCTAGAATGAGGATAAAAAATAATAGAATATGGAACTCCATATAACCTTGACATTTCCTCAACATATATAATTTAAAGATGAGTAATAGATAAATATTATCTAATAGAAATGAAGTTAACTGAATTCATAAGATAATAAACCAAACCCAAAAAATATTATAACATTTAGATGTTTTGGGGAGTCTGATAATGATATCCATGGTGATTTATTTCTATTTCCATTCAATTATGGGTAATGGTTTTAACATACTATTATAATTCGGTATATCAAACATAACTAGATAATATACCAATCATAGTTATCATAATTCACAATATCCCTCGTCATTTTGTCCCACCAAAAATACTCTTCCAGATCTATATACATCTTCTTACTTCTAGGATGAATATAGAATGATGAGCTATGGGATTACTCAAATAGTTCCTTCTTTAGGTCTAGAATTGACATGACTCATACTCGATTCCTCAACCTTACCATTACATAATAATCAAGGTTGTTGTTTGGAACATTTCTCCCCATCTTTTTTAGCACAAAATCCTCCTTTTATGCCTCTTTATCTTTTATATCGATAGACAATTGAACACACATTTGTGAATGATAATATTTATCAACCTCCTTAAATATTCTAATGGTCATCCTTTTAAAATCTATAAATATTTTATCTTTTGTGATGTTAATTATAAATAATCAATCATGTTCCTTTTTACTCAAAGCATTATCCACTTGGTTCTAATTCCCAAGGTGGTAGTGTATTGATAAGTCACAATATTTAAACAACTCCAAATATCTTATTTTGAAAATATTAAACTATTTTTGGGTGAATACATAATTTAAATTTTTATGATCAAAATATATGTCACACCGTTCTTCATAAATATAATGCTTCAATATATTTATTACGGTGATTACTGCTGCTAACTTCAAATCCTGTGTAAAGTAACTTTTATCATGATCCCCCAATTGGATAAATACATAAGATATCACCATATAATTCCACTTGAAAACACATCCATGTGATTTCATTGATACATTATTGAAAATTAGAAAATCCCATCCATTACCAGGTAGTGTGAGAATAGGTGCACTGACCAAATTTCTCTTCAGTTACATAAAAGTTTCTTCACACTCATTAGTCAAAAGGAACATAGCTCCATTACATGTGTACATAAGGAGTGGATTAGATATCCATGAGAAATACATCAAAAATAATTGATAATATCCACCCAATATATGAAAATAATGGATTTTATCACAATGGTTGGTCTGGTCCAATGTTAAAAAACAATCAAATTTCTTGAATCCACTGATATACACTCTCTTGAGATTATACAATGAAGAAACATATCTTTATATAGAAACAAATCACACTTGGTAAATTTTTCATACAACATATATAACAAACCTGAACCTGGTAGCCCATAGATGGTGGTTATTTTATTATAATGACATAGATACAAGAGATCGTATCACCAAGGATAGATCAGTTTATTAGACTTGATGAACTAGATACCTACATTGTTCCATTATTAAATTGGTAATTAATCATAAATTAAAACAAAGGAAAATAAACTAATTCGATTACAATTATATAAATATTTCATCTTCATAACCTAAGGAAAAAATAAAAGGGTGAGCTCAAATGATTAGTAAGGGTTACATGAATCATTAATAAGTGAAGTAAAGTCAATAATGCATAATCACTATATCAAGGAAAATAACTGAATAAATACACATGCTATAAATACAGTGATAATAAAAATGGATCAATGTATTTTTTCATAGTTTAAATATCATGTAATGTTATAAAATAATAGTAAATAAAGAAAATTATTAAGTTTTTCAGACATCACATATCCAGAAAATGCACCAATATACTGTCAAGTCAATTTAAATATGTGGGTAGAAACTTGTCTGATTTTACATGGAAACAAACATGAAGGGGTTTTTCCAAATGTTTTGTCTCATGAGAACTATCAAAAAATCACATGGATAAATATAACTGGCCCCACATTTTACTGAAATTCCAAATATTTTTTATACATGGATTTAATTCATGAATTGTATTACTTATCACAATATATGTATTTAGTAGAAAATACAGATTTATCAATATTTCCCTAGTTAAAACATCATTCGAAGAAAAAACATATGTTAAAATGGTATATGTCTATGATTATAATCATATCCATGATAAAATAAATATTTATATTTAATTAAATCTTAAATTAACGATTATTATAAATAAAAGGGGGGTATACATTCACCACACAAAAGGAATAAGTGGTGAATAAAGAATAACTAAGGGAATATCATAATGGAGTCCATGAATGAATGGATTTAAATCATAATTGGAAATTCATAATGGAATATAGTAATAAATCATGATAAAATATTTAAAATTTATGTGAAAACATGTAGAAATAGTGTTTAAGAAACATTAGAAAATATCCACTTTAGTGCAGTTTAAGGAAAAATATAAAAGTGTTTTGAAAGTGGTAAATGACAATTAGTTTTAATAAAAACAGAAGAAAACTTAAATATTTTTTTATGATAAAATATATTTATTTTATAAAAAAAATGGTGGCTTAAAATAGATTATGGAGTGTATTTGAAATGGGTATGAAATTGGGAAGTTCCCTTTAATCGGCTTTCTTATCGTAAGGAATTGAAAAGGGAGCCTTATAAAATATGTATTTCTCCATAAAAGAATGATGAATTGATCAAGATACATAATTATTGAACATATAAACATAATTTATAATAATAAAATAAAAATAATGAATAAATACAAGGCATTAATGAAAGGGAAAGCATAACCCAAATGTAATTTGGAGGTTCGAAGAGATTCTCTTACCGCTGCAATCCATCGATATGTGTACCACATAAAATTAATAATAATAAAATTAAAAATTTAATACCATGAATATTTATATATTAATGATATTATATATCCAATTTAAGTATAAATACACCACATACATGAATTATGTGTTGAATATGTCAAATCTCATAGAAATAAAAGTGAGATGAGAAAACCATTACCTTATATCTGAAAGTGATATGAACATTCACTTAATGACCTAGATAATAAAATTATATTCATTAATTTTTTAATTAATAAACTATTAAACATTTATTTTATTTAATATAATTTTATTAAGTACATTTAATTCCTATTTTATGAGTTGTAAGATTCAATTTTGCCATTCGGGAATCTTCGTTTCCTTGGGTTTCATGATTGGATCCCTATTATACATGTATGTTAGGTCATGTAAAATGGGAATAGTTATCCAAAATAGATATTATATGTTAATAATGAACTTATAAAATATCAAATTTTCTTATATATCAATTTTTTCAGATATGAATAATGTTTATTAGATTAAACATTAATGAAAAATGATTGATTTATTTTGGAGGTTTTTCAATCATCGCGAACTAGTTTTGATTTATTATTTAATATTATGAATATATTGTTGTTAAATAACCTTAAATAAATTATTATAAATAAATTATTTTCTGTTTTAACCATAAAAATGGTTTCATGCCCATCCTTTAATGTATAATTGAAAAACGAAAACTTGCTATCCATGAATGCAGTAAATCAACAGCTCAAAGATGATGTTTTCATTTTTCTGGAAAAACGGTGAGGATAATAGTATTAATGATAGATATAGCATTACAAAAATGAAATTTCAATATATATATGATACTAGGTTTATCATGTTTCTTTTTATAGGGGAGTTTACGGAAGGATAAGAAATGAATTTGATAGGGAGATAGAGATAAGGAAAGTTTTACCTCTTGAGTGTCGTCTCCTTGAGACCCTCCTCAAGGGAGTTTTAAATGGAATTTTTGTAATTCTAGCAATAAAAGAATGTGAGGGAGATATTTTTTAGAGTAATTAGGTATAATATAAGGATGAGCCGTTGCTTAGAATGTTTGAGGTGATGATGTGGTGAGGGTTGATATTTATAGAGGTGGAGAGAAGTGTTTTTTGATTATTTTATTCATTAGTTTATTATTTTGGATCACAATTTACAATAATAATGATTCCCATGAATAAATATAGTAAATAGAGAAGGATTAATATATAAAATGTTTACTTACATCTTCCATGACACATCCATGAATTAAATATTAATTTATTTACTTATAATGTTCAATAATATAAATTACCATATTTCACTATTCACTAAAAAACACCTATTTTAGAAAAAGTCCAAAAAGTCACAATTACCATTTTATTATTTTTATGGTAATGTATTGGACCTAGATTCAACTCAAAATTTCCATAATCCAAGTTGGTCACATGGCCTCAAGAACACATCCCCAATTTCCAGAGGCTGTTGACTAGCATCGATGGCCTAGGTGAGTCTATGGGGAGACTATGCTAACATTAACATAGTGCAGCCCAATGGATAACAATAATATACAATTAGTGGGAGAAGTAAAAAACCATCATATGATAAGGTAATCAATGGAAGACTAATAATATAAATAAAAGCATAAGTCATCTCATGTAGAAAATATGAAACATGTCATATGTCTATTTTAATGTATCCAAAATAGGTACCAATAAGTCACATACAATAAATATAAAGAAAATTAAATAATACAAAATATATCCTTGTAGAATCTCAATCCTCTACTTGGACCACGATCTCCTGATCCTATGTAGAAAATCATGTACTTTTAGTAGGGTGCATTCACTTATCAACACCATCAATAAAATAGCCTATTTGGGTCCCAAAAGGTGGCCAAATAGGATGTGAGACCCAATAACTCTACAAAACCACCCAAATTCTCTTGAAATATATCAGTGAATATATATAAATAGTGTGAAAATAGTATAATAATAAATAAATTACTCAAAAGTAAACATCCTATATGTTTAAACTCTTATTTAATGTTCTAAAATTTAATCAATTTAATTTAATTTATAAGTTTTGAGACTTGGATCAAAGCCCAGAGTCCACCATCTAAGAACATGTATCCAAAGATACCTAAACAGGCTATCAATAAATTATAAAACAAATACATGAACCAAGCTTTTTCTTTTACTTGGAAGACCCATCAAAAATTCATTCCATTCTTTATTCAATTTAGAACTTCAGTCTGTACTTGAAATTCCTAAGATGGAAATAAAGTGTCACTCGAGGTGTAACATCAATCAAAACCTTATAATAACTTCCCTGGGGAACTACATAGGGACATAGTATCACTCTGGGAGTGGTATAATGTAACGACCAATCAATCCCATCCTCAGCCATCAACCAAGGGTTCCCGAGTAACAACCATAACATATAGATCAAATTAAATTTTTGGTTCGATCCATGTCATTCTAGTTTTAATCTTTGTATCAATATATATTTAAATCAAGCCTCAATGATTATTTTTGTGGCTTCCTTCATTTGGATCCACTTATTAACCATGGCATAATCAAGTTTCAATCCATTGAGTGCATCTGTGGAATTCTAATGTGAATCCACATATCACCCAACTCATAAAGGTAAATAGATAAATGATTCCATCCTTGGAAGTCTAGTTGAATCCAGTTATCACACCTAGATATTAAGCATTTCAAAATTTCAAAAACAATTAATCAATTAATTTTACATTCCATGGTCAAATCCAAGAGAATATATTTCAATCTCACCTTGAAAGGTGACTCAATCTTTTTACAAACATATGAGGCTTGGACATTCAATTACTCAAATGTGAATTTTTAATATAACAAGTTCCACATGCATAAAAAACTAACTTATGGACATAAATCATATAAATCACATTGTATAACCACTATAATGAGTAATTCAAGCTAAAAAACCAATTACATAGCACGATCATTATATAGCTAACATGGGAAAAATAATTTAACAAAACCAAACTCCAATAAGCTTGATAATATAAGAAAAAAGGGCCATGCCCACTCATCCCTTCCCATTTATCCATTTCAATGGAAATTCATTCATGTTGAAATCTATTTCACATTTAAATTTACATTTTCATCCCAATAGTGGTTGGTAAAGGCAGAAAAAAGGGTGTCCATGCTAAAATCCACGAAAAGGTCTATTTAACAATTAAAACACTCAATGGGTGGTTCTAAATCGAGGTAAAATACATATAAAACCCAATTAAAATAATATTTAACTGAATAGGATATACCTATCCACTATATGATTCAATTTAATTTATGTTGAAGCTTAGAAAATGGGTGCATAATGTGACGAAATATATAAACAGTTCGACATTATGTATAAGGCCCCAGCCTTAAACATTACTTAATGTTGAGTTATTTCAGGAATACACATTGAGGATCTTCTCATGTTTAGTGTTTTAGATAATTAGTTCATAAATCATGAATTACATTCCACATTTAAACCAAGTGGTTACATAAAATATAGTACTCATTTTTCCCATCAACGGAAGCATATTTAAAATTAAACATGGATTCTTTCTTGACAGTTCCTTGACACTATCATCACATCATGTACCTTTCCCTTGACCTATGAAAAACATATCAAAAACCTGGGATGAGCATAAAAAGCTCAGTAAAGAATATAAACGTATGAAATGAATACATTAGTCCATGTATAAAATCATACATTACTCATAAAACATAATCACATTAACATACCTCATCAAATCATGAATAAATCATAGAAATCATAAGACATAAAGGTAACTTGATGCATTCATAACATTCTTACGTATGGAGTAACCCTCATGGTTACGTTTGGAATACCCATAACAATATATTCCCTAAATCTCTTTGGAGAAACCTCAATGTTTAACCCTTATCGTTACCCAATGAATTGGAGAGATATATCCGGCTCACCCGCCCTTAGTTTATCATGGAATCACCCATCTTTATAAACAATTCCCAAGAACCATAACATAATTGTATCACATAAAACATTTATAAAGGAAACATAACATTTCAACATTTCAATCACAAGATATAAATAACACATTGATATTATAAAAACATTATAAAAACCATTTTTAATACCAAAATTAATGAAAATTAAAACATGGTATTTATTTTTAATTTGAAAAGAAGTTATGGCTTGTAGAGGAAGCCGGAACTCAAATAATGGTCACAGCGGCGGAGAAGTCGTTGTCGTCGCATATGTACGACAAAAACATTCCCTTTTGTCGTTTAGTAAAAAGATTTATATAAAAATATTCCTTTTGAATAAAAGTAAATGTCAATGGGGTTTATACACCGTATAAAAGAGAGTTGTGTATAAAACAAAATATGTCTCAATGAAAGGTGATTGAGATAATGTCCCATACATCGTATCCAACTAGACTCAATTGTTCTTTAATATCTTGAATAATAAACTTGAGTTAATTTATACTTTCTTAAGAACCTTTTTCATGTTCATTATTCATTTTATATCACTTATTACCATGTTATTAATAGTATGTAATAATTTAAGTTAATAACAGTCATTTTGTAGATCTTTGGTACTAGAGCCAAAAATAAACTTCTTATAATTACAATTTGTTCATGTGGTAAAATATCCATTATATATAGAATTATATTAATGATTTAGATATCATAGATATCATATATATCTAGTATATACATGAATTTATAATATTACATAACATTTATAGGTAAGAAATGAAATGCACCATTCATGGAGATGGTAAGCCGTACGTACGAATGAAAGCTACATTCATTTCTATTTCATATTTAATATAATGGAATAATAATGATATAAAGTTATATTATAATTCAAGTATAATACCATATATAATATCATTATCTCCATCCTTTATACATCCCACATATGGCATTAACAAATCAAATCATTTTGAGGGGGCGCTAGTACGCACTTCATAAAATGAAGGTATTGTGTTTAACCATAATGGAAACCATAAAGGTATGAAATAACTGAAAAATACAGAAGATTAATGTAAACATAAACATATAATATATCATATATAAATATAGTTACATCTTAATGGCCACCTTTGAAGGTGTTATAAGAATATTGAACAATCATCGTTTCGTGAGACAGAAATTCACCATCCACGGAAACAGTATGTTCATAAACCATTAGATGTAGGTGTGTGTAAGTGTAGCTAGAATATTTCTTATAAAAACATCTTAGTATTTGTATGATACTGGTATTGTTACAAAATAAATGAATAAAATGTGTTTAGGGGGTTGGAGAAGCAAAATAAAACAAAACAAAATTAGAGAAGACGTTACCTTTAAATCGGGTAACTCCTCTTGGTTTGAACCAAAAGGGATTTTTGAAGAGATTTATACCTAAGGTAAGTATTCTAGGATAAATATAAGTCTGTGGAGAGATAATATGAGTAGATTTTGGCTGATCCAATGGCTTGAGATGTGTGGGTAAGGAGGTAGAGGTGGGGGCCTTTTATAAGAGGGACAAGGGGCACCTTTGGAAAGCCAAGAAATGTTACTTTATTTTAAAATGTGTTTCAGATTTAAAATGTCCCACATTGATATATGTAAAGGATAAGGTGATTAGGGTTTGAAATATACTCATATAATAGGTTTTTTACAAGTTTATGTCTTATATTTTACTTCACCTCTTCATTTTATTTAAATCGTTCATTAATTAGATAATTGTTGTATCATCATGATGTTATAAATAAATTAATTTATTTAATGTCTAAAAATTATAAAAAAATACTATGATTTAGGAAATCTTTTTATCTTTCCAATGAATATTTATAGTCTAAGATATCATTTACACAGAAAAAACTAAAGATGTTTTACTCAGGTGATACATTCTTTAGTGATATTCTCCTTTCTTTAAAAATAAAATGATAGAGTGTCACTATTACCCAAAAGTGATTACATGGAGTCCCTATGATTGGAATAAGGCATCCCATGGTAGTCCATGACAGATCCTGTATCATTTGGGAAAAGTTTGGGGTCATTTGTTATTGTTATGTTATTATTTTATTATCCTTAACCACCCGATTACTAATTAATCACGATAATTAAAGATAATTACCGTCGTTACTATTCATAATGTCCAAAAACAAAAGAATATTAATTACATAATTTGGACCTTATGATTCCAAGTATATAATCCATTTTACCAAATTCCAAACACAGAAATTTCAATAATTAATTTAAAAATAATTCTCGTTGTCAAAACAAATAGCGGTTTTTTTAAACAATATCTATGAAATGTTTGGCACTTGTTTATGCCCAATTCCAAAGTTAAATTAATTATAATGACAAAAATTGGATTAAATGGTAAAAATATATTCAAATTACACTTTAAAACCAATTAAAATGATAATTTAACCATATAATTAAATTAGATGAAAAAGAAGTTTTGATGTAAAATGCAGTATTTTTCACTATTCATTAAAAAAATGAACATTGTCAAAAAAATACCAAAAATTTATCCAAATTAAATTTCAATGTCCCAATCAAAAAAGAATACATTTATTTTTACAAATAGATCTTATAAAATTGTCAAAATTTTGATTTAAAAATGGTTTTCCATCAAAAGGCATTAAAACAATCTTTTAAAAATATTAGTGTATTCCATGCTTAAGATTTGATTTATTCTCATTTGAAGCCTCTAAAACACTATATAATTCATAAATATACATAGATATGAAAATATATTATTCATTACTTACATGGGATGTTACATCCTTCCCCCCTTTAGAAAATTGTGTCCCCACAATTTATTTACTTATCGAATAAGTGGGGGTATTTATCCCTCATTGCATTTTTAGATTCCCATGTTGCCTCTTCACTCATGTGGTTTTTTCACAAAACCTTTACACGATGAATCACCTTATTTCAAAAAACTTGCTCCATGTGGTCAAGAATCTGGATCGGTTGTTCCTCAAAAGATAGATTCTCTTCCAGGTGAACTGACTCTGGACTCAAAACATTAGATGGATCTGGCATGTACTTCTTTAACATTGAAACATGAAAAAGATTGTGTACCTAAGATAAACTTAGAGGTAAAGCCACTCGGTATGAAAATAATCCATCTCTCTCCCAAATTTCATATGGTCCAATGAACCTTGGACTCAACTTTCCTTTCTTACCAAATCTCATCACACTTTTCGATGGTGAAACTTTGAGGAAGACATGATCACCTAACTCAAAAGAGAGATCCTTCCTCCTATTGTCCGCATAACTTTTCTGCCTGCTCTGAGCTGTTCTCATGTGTTTCTGTATCAGCTGAACTTTTTCTGCCAACTCTACTACCAATTCCAGTCCCATGAACTTCCTTTCACCTACTTCATCCCAAAAAGCTGGAGTTCGACACCGCTTCCCATATAATTCATCAAATGGTGCCATCGGTATACTAGAATGAAAACTGTTATTATAAGAAAACACAACCAAAGAAAGATGTTGGTCCCATCTTCCCTGGTAATCCATCGAACAAGAACCTTCATATCCTCCAAATTTTGAATTGTTCGTTCTAACAACCCATCTGATTGAGGATTAAAAGCTGTACTAAAATTTAATTCATTACCCAATGACTTCTGAAGGCCATTCCAAAAGTTATAAGTAAACCTAGGATCATGATCAGATATAATGGAGAGAGGAACTTCATGTAATCTGGCTATCTCTTTAAGATACAAATGAGAAGGTTGATCTAGGGAAAAAGTATCTCGTATAGCATGTAAATGAGTAGATTTAGTCAAGCGATTGACAATAACCCAGATTGCATTATTACCTCAAGGTGTCTTTTGAAATCCCACAGCGATGTCCATGGATATATTCTCCCATTTCCACTCTGGCACTGGTAATGGATGAAGCATCAGTTTCGGTATCTGCCGCTCTGCTTTAACCTGTTGACAAGTCAATCACTTCATAGTAAAATCAGAAATATATCTCTTCATTCCATCCCACCAGAAATACTCCGGAAGATATCTATACATCTTAGTACTGCCTGGACGAACTGAAAACGGAGAACTATGAGCTTCACATAACAACTCTCTCTTCAACTATGAATCACACAGCACACACAATCTCTTCCCAAATCTCAAAAAAAATAATTATCAATGTTGAATTCAGGAAACTTACCCTTCTGAACCAGCTCTACCTTTTTCTGTAACTCATTGTCTTGATTCTGAGCTTGCTTAATTCTGTTTGATAGAGAAGATTTCACTGATACCTGAAACATAACTGAAGAACATACTGCACCAACAACTTCTATGACAAAGTTCATCAAATCTATAACCAAATGATCATGTTCCAAACGTAACATGGTTGATGAAGCATTAATTTTTTGACTCAAAGCATCATCTACTTTATTTGCTTTTCTCGGATGGTAAGTAATTGTACAATCATAATCCTTGATTAATTCTATCCATATCCTTTGTCTCATGTTAAATTATTTCTGAGTGAATATATACTTCATACTTTTTTATCGGTATATATTTCACACTTTACTCCATACAAATGATGCCTCCAAATTGTTAATGTGAAAAAAATAACAGCTAATTCCAAATCATGTGTAGGGGAATTTACCTCATGAGTTTTCAACTGATGTGAAGTGTAAGCAATTACCTGATCATTCTGCATTAGGACGCAACCAAGTCCTTTCAATAAATCATCACTATAGATAACAAACTCACTATTCCTAGAAGGTAGTGCCAAAACTGGAGCATTCACCAATCTTCTTCTCAATTCCTGAAAACAATCATCACATTATTTTGTCGAGATAAACTTAACACCCTTCTGAGTTAACATAGTTATTGGACTAGATAACTGTGAAAAATTTCTAACAAACATTTGGTAATATCCTTCCAAACCAAGAAAACTACGAATCTCAGTTACATTTGAGGGTCTTGGCCATTATTCCACAACCATTGTTTTTGTAGGATCAACAGTTATCCCATATTTAGAAACAATGTGAACAAGGAAAGAAATTTGTTGCAACCAAAACACACACATGCTGAATTTCCAATAAAATTTATTTTCTTTTATGGTTTGAAAAATAACCCTTAAATGTATTTCATGCTCCTCTTCACTTTTAGAAAACACAAAAATATCATCAATGAAAACTACCACAAACATATCCAAGAACTCATGGAAAATTCTATTCATAAGTTCCATGAATATAACAGGTGCATTGGATATCCCAAAAGGCATTAATAAAAATTCGTAATGGCCATATCTTGTACGAAACACGGTCATCATAACATCTTCTTCCATTACCGTCAACTGATGGTAACCCGATCTTAGGTCAATCTTTGAAAAATACTGAGCTCCCTGGAGAATATCAAACAAATCATCGATATGAGGAAAAGGATATTTGTTCTTAACAGTGGCATTATTAAAGGCTCTATAATAAATGAAAAGTCTCATTGAACCATCTTTCTTTTTAACAAATAAAATAGGAGCACCCCATGGTGATGTGCTAGGTCGAAGGAAACCTTTATCTAATAAATCTTGCAATTTCTCCTTCAACTCTAAAAGTTCAATTTGAGCCATTCGATAAGGGGGTTTTGAAATTGCCTTAGCATTAGGAACTAAGTCCACAATAAATTCAACTTCCCAATTTGTTATTATTCCAGGAAACTCATCATGAAAAACATCAGGATACTCATTTAGCACTGGTATATCATTAATCTGAACGGTACCTTTTTTTTCAAAAATATGTGAAAGGTAACATTCATTTCCATCTTTTACATGTTTCTCAGCCTCTTGATATGTTATCAATAGTAAGGGTTAATTCTTGTAAACAAACTGAAAGTCTTTCTGAAAAAAAACTTCTTTAGCTCTATAGTCAATATTAGCATGGTAAACAGAGATCCAAATCCATACCCAGGATAACATCAAACTCTACTAGAGTTAAACAATAAGGTTTGCAAGTAGGTTCTTTCCACGGATACGGATAGGATGATTCTTATCAATTATTTTTGCCTCAACATTTCCCCTAGGTGTTTTTACCAAAAGTTCAGAAGTCATTTCTTGAGATGGTATTCCCATTATACTAGAAAAGTTTTCAGAGATGAAGGAATGTGTAGATCCTGAATCAAACAACACACATGCATAATCTGAAAAAACAAACAGAGTACCTGATACCACTTCATTTGATGGCCCAAAATCTACTGAAGTAGTTGCAAAGGATTTCACCACTTCTTTTTTCTTGAAGTCTTACTGCTTCCCATCACTCGAGCTCTTTGTCAGACACTCGTTTGCATAGCGACCCATCTCATTGCACTTGAAACATTTCACTAACTGTAAATAAAATTTGGTCTTACAATCACCTTGATCTTTTACTGTGAAATCTCGAGCCTTATGACCTATATTACCACATTGGTATCACTTTCCATAATTCAAAAGACATTCCCCAGTATACCGTTTACCACATTTATCACAAACAGGAAATTTAGTTTTCTTACCATCATACCTTTTTGAATAATTCTTCCCTTTATCATGCCACCTTGGTCTCTTCATCTGTTTGTTGTTATAGAACACTTGATCATCGAAAATCTCTATTTCCACCTTCTCAGCACATCAAACAACCTTTTCATAACTCTTGAAATCATGAGAAGCTAAAGCCCTTTGATATTTTGGCTTTAATCCTGAGTAAAAATTATTGATTTTACTCTCAAGGTCTTGTATAAAATTTGGAGCATACCTTTCCAATCGAGTGAAACTTTCTTCATAAGCAGCCACTGATTCATCCTCTTGCCTCAATTCCAGTAATTTTTTTCCATCCTAAGTCAAACAGCCTTAGTAAAATACTTTTAAAGAAACATACCTTTTAATTCACCCTAGTCAAGAGCATCAATCTCATCAGCATCTCTTATATTGTTAACCATCGACCACCACTGATCTGCTTCTCGCTCCAAACGGTAAATTGAAAGAATGACATTTTGATTGTATAAACAACCCTTGACATCAAAAATCCTCTCCAATGCTTTAATCCACCCTTCAGCTGGAACAATGTCAGATGATCCTCTGAATGATGGGGGGTGTTGCCTCATGAAATGTTCCACCACTGACATGTTCCTCTGTGGTTGATCTGGCTAATCTCGTGCATGGATACCACCACCATTTATCACTTGAGTCAACTGTGCTGTTACTGCAACAAACTGTTCAGTTCCAATTCCGACCATCTCAGGATGCTGATTCGGAAGGTCATTTCATTCTGTATTCCTTCTTAGCACTGCTTCCCTATTTCAACTGTGGAAATCCATTCCGAACAAACATGTCTTAGATGAAGCAACATGGTAATCTTAAAATTATATATCATTTAAATTTGACCATAAAAAATTATTTTTGGGTAATCATTTATTATAATTATAAATCCTAAAGTTATCTAAACCGACCTATGATACCAACTATAAGGCCCTAGCCTTAAACATTACTTAATATTGAGTTATTTCAAGAATACACGTTGAAGATCTTTTTAGGTTCAGAGTTATAGATAATTAGATCATAAATCATGCATTACATTCCGCATTTAAACAAAGTGGTCACATAAAATATAGTATTCATTTTTCCCATCAATGGAAAAATATTTAAAATAAAACATCGATTCTCTCTTGACACTTCCTTGACACTATCATCATATCATATACCTTTCCCTTGACCTGTGGAAAACATTTCAAAAACATGGGATGAGCATAAAAGGCTCCATAAGGGATATAAAAGTACGAAATGAAAACATTAGTCCATGTATGAAATCATACTATACTCATAAAACATAATCACTTTAACATACCTCATCAAATCAGGAATAAATCATAGAAATCATAAGACATAAAGGTAACTTGAGGCATTCATAACAATCTTATGTGGAGAGTAACCCTTATGGTTAAGTTTGGAATACCCATCACAATATATTTCCTAAATCTATTTGGAGAAACCTTAACGTTTAACCCCTTCACGTTACCCAATGCATTGGAGAGCTATATCAGGCTCACCTTCCCTTAGATTATCACGGAACCACCCGTCTTCATAAACAATGCCCAAGAACCATAACATAATTGTATCACATAAAACATGCATAAAGGAAACATAACATTTCCACATTTCAATCACAAGATATCAATAACACATTGATATAATAAAAACATTATAAAAACCATTTTAATAACAAAATTAATGAAAAGTAAAACATGGTATTTATTTTTCATTTAAAAAGAAGTTATGGCTTGTAGAGGAATCTGAAACTCAAATAATGGTCACGGTGGCGGAGAAGTCGTTGTCGCCACATACGTATGACAAAAACATTCCCTTTTTTAATTTAGTAAAATTCTTCATATAAAAATATTCCTTTTGAATAAAAGTAAAATCCAATGGGGTTTATACACCATATAATAGAGTGTTGTGTATAATACAAAATATGCCTCAATGAAAGGAGATTGAGACGAAGTCCCTTACCTCGTATCTGACTTGACTCGATCATTCTTTAATCTCTGGAATAATAAACATGAGTTAATTTCTACTTGCATAAGAAAATTTTTTAAGTTAATTATTCCTTTTATATAACTTATTACCATGTTATGAACACTATGTAATTATTTATGTTAATAATAGTCGTTTTGTCGATCATTGGTACTTGAGCCAAAAATAAACTTCTTATAATTACAAGTTGTTCATGTGGTAAAATATCCATTATATCCAGAGTTATTTTCATGATTTAGATATCATATATATCATATATATCTAGTATATATATTCATTTATAATATTACATAACATTTAGGGTTATGAAATGAAATGCACCATTCATGGAGACTATAATCCGTACATACACATGAACGCTACTTTCATTTTTATTTCATATTTAATGGAATGGAATCATAATTATATAAAAGTATATAATAATTCAAGAAAAATATCATATATAATATCATTAACTTCGTCCTTTATACATCCCACATTTGGCATTAACGAATCTAATCACTTTGAGGGGGCGGTAGTCCGCACTTCCTAAAATGAAGATATCGCATTTACCCATAATGAAAACCATAAAGTTATTCCATAAATTAAAAATACAGAAGATTAAAGAAAACATAAACATATTATATATCATATATAAATATAGTCACATCTTAATGGCCAACTTTGAAGGTGTTATAATAATATTGAACAATCATCGTTTCATGAGACAGAAATTCGCCATCCATGGAAACAGTATGTTCTTTAACCATTTGATGTAGGTGTGTGTATGTGTAGGTCGAATACTTATTATAATAACATCCTAGTATATTTAATATACTGGAGTTATTACAAAAGAAATTAATAAAAAGAGTTTAGGAAGTTGGAGAAGAAAAATAAAACAAAATAACATTAGAGAAGACTTTACATTTAAATCGGGTAACTCCTCTTTGTTTTAACCAAAAGTTTTTTTTGAAGAGATTTATGCATATGGTAAGGCTTATAGGATGAATAGAGGTATGTGGAGAGATAAAATGAGTAGATATTGGCAGATACAATGGCTTGAGAAGTGTGGGTATGGAGGTATAGGTGGGGGCCTTTAATAAAAGAGAGGAGGGGCACTCTTGGAAAGCCAAGAAATGTTACTTTATTTTAAAATGAATTTCGGATTTAAAATGTTGCAAAATGATATATTTCAAAGATATGGTGATAAGAGTTCAAAATATAATCATATAATAGGTTTTTGACAAGTGTATGTCTTAGATTTTATATCATATTTTCATTTTATTTAAATCGTTCATTAATGAGATAATCGCTGCATCATAATGCTGTCATAAATAAATTATTTTATATAATGTATAAAAATTATAAAAAAATAATCTGACTTAGAAAATATTTTTAGCTTTCCATTTAATATTTATAGTGTAAGAGAATATTTACACAGACAAAACTAAAAATGTTTTACTCAGGTGATACATTCTTTAGTGATATTCTTCTTTAAAAATAAAATGATAAAGTGTCACCATTACCCAAAAGTGATTCCATGGGGTCCCTAAGTTTGGAACAAGACATACCATGGTCGTCCCTGACACAACCAGTATAATTAGGAAACATTTTGGGGTCATTTTTTTTATTATGATATTATTTTGTTATCCTTAACCACCCGATTACTAATTAATCACGATAATTAAAGATAATTACCGTCGTTACTTTTCATAATGTCCAAAAACAAAAGAGTCTTAATTACATAATTTGGACCTTATTATTCAAAATATAGAATCTTTTTTACCAAATTCCAAACACAGAAATTTTAATAATTAATTTAAAAATAATTCCCGTTTTCAAAACAAATAGCAGGTTTTTTTGAAACAATATCTATGAAAAGTTTGGAACTTGTTTATGCAAACTTCCAAAGTGAAATTACATATAATGAACACCATTTTATTAAATGGTAAAAATGTATTCTAATTACAATATAAAACCAATTAAAAAGATAATCTGACCATATAATTAAATTAGATGAAAAAGCAGTTTTTATGTAAAATGCAATATTTTTCACTATTCGTTAAAAAATGAACAATGTCAGAAAAATACCAAAAATTTATCCAAATTAAATTTAAATGTCCCAATCATAAAGAATAAGTTTATTTTAAAAAATAGAGCTTTTAAAATTTTCAGATGTTTGATTTAAAAATGGTTTTCCATCAAAAGGCAGTAAAACAATCATTTAAAAATATTTGTGTATTCAATGCTTAAGATTGGATTTATTCTCATTTTAAGCATAAAAAACACAATATAATTCATAAATATACATATATAAGAAAATATATTGTTCATTACTTTCTTGGGATATTACATTATGTGATAGGAATGACACCACCAACTATTGTTCTGTGGTTGATATCTCATCTTGTATTGGCTAATGATACAACTCAGATAGAGAGAAATCAATTAAATAGAAAAAGAATCAAATATTAGGGAAAATAATCTTGCACCTAAATAGCACAACAAACATCCATATGAATTTATAATGGAAAAAACTAATCGAAGTATTATCTTTAAAGATCAAATGAGATGAACCATTCATTAATTGGAGATCGGATGGGAGAGTTACCACAATTAATAGCTTACACACCAAGAAGATGATCTCAACTGCTAACTTAGATATTCAATAGAATAAAATCAACTTTATGTATAATAACATTTTATTTTATTTTTTAAAAATTTTATCAAAATTAAGGTGTTGCATAGTTATCTGGTGGAGAAGGGGCACCATCATGGTTTCCCCACATAGTTTGATCAGCCTTGTGGAAAATGTGAAAATATTCTATAAAATTCACATACCTGGTAGTACGACCATGCAGCCCATTCCACACAATGTGGCCTGACCTTGATATTTTTTTGTACTCTTTTCCCAACCCCAAACAGTTTGGTCAAACCATATGGCCTACCCCACATGGTTTTCACTAACCATGTTCCATTCTTAAATCAACTCAAAGCTCAGGATCCAAGATTCAAACAAGCACTGGACACACCTATTAATTTTATAACCATAAAGGGAATTCAAAGTAGTCTATATAAAAATAATTAAGAATTGAGGTGATGGAACTTAAATGATCAGTACCTCAATGAAGAACTTGTTTTGTTCAAAAATACCCCTTTAAACAAATTCATCCCCAAATTTAACATCCAAGGGTGGTAAAGCATGACCTAAAAATAACTCTATCAAATGTGATCGTACATCAGCCTCCCGCTCTTAGGCCTTATCCAACACTTGCTCGGGCATCCATAACACCTATACTATAGGAATGGACTGGCCTCTGAGAACCATAGTACTATGATCCACAGAACGTATGTGATGGTTTTCAAAGAAAACATTCTCTTACAACTCAATAATTATATGTTGAAAGGCATGAGATAGGTCTGGATGGTAATGTCATAGCTAAGAAACAAATAATACATCGTGCATGTCCTGATACCGTTGAGGAAACTAAAACTGGTAGGCTACTGGCCTGACTCTCTCCATAATCTCGAATGGCTCAACATATCTCACTAAAATCTCACCCTCTCTCTTGATCCTCTTCTTTCACAACCTTGATAAAACACATTGGAAAACCCCATCTGCAACCTTGAACTCTAGAGGTTCTCTAAAATGATCGATATATTATTTCTGATGAGACAATTTGTAGCCATTCAATTCCAAAACAACAAAACATATTATGTGGTATCATTAACATGACGAAGTCCAATCATAGATTCCTCTCCTTCCACTAACCAACATAAGTTTTATCATAATGTACTACCATTAATGGTTTCTTTAAAAAGTAGGAATTTAAAATCCTTTGTGAACCTATAAACAATATCCCATATTAAATCATTACCTAATGGAAACCTTGGTAATCAAAACATGAAATCCATCATGACATAATTAAATTTCCACTCCATAATGGGTTTCTATTATTGATCTATAGCTGGTCACTATTATTCCAGCTTCACCTGTTGATAGGTGGAAAACCTCATGAAAAATCCATATATATCTATTTTCATACATGGACACCACTACTGATGATGTAAATCTCAATAAATCTTGGTGACACAAGGATGTACTTCCAAAACTTAAGAATAAATGTCTTGCATTAGCTCGTCCCACATGTCTGTTAAAACCCATATGTGACCATGGATATTGAGAATTTCAACATCACCTATAGTCCAACCAAGAAGAGGGTCCCCACCTAGCATACTCTCCCAAAGAACTAGTCCCTCATAATAAAATAGTTGTCTCATCCTCACTCTATCCAAAAGGGTAGGGGTAACAACTAAGGATGATTTATACATCTTCCCCTGACTATCGTGCACCTCAAAGTGAATCCTAGAGAACAAAGCCATAAGTTTCCACTCACTACAATCTGAATTCGCAACCTATATCTGAGTCCTTCTACTTAGTGCATCAACCACTGCATTTACATTACCAAGTGTGTAGGTTAGATTGAAGTCAAAATAATATAGTTACTCCACCCACCATCATTTCCTGATGTTTATATCATGCTATGAAAACATTTACGTGAGGATTTTATGGTCCGTTTACACCACAAAATACTATCCATGTATGTAATGTCTCTAATAGTGCAATGTGTGAACAAATATAGATAACTCAAGATCATGTGTTAGGTAATTCCTCTCATGTGTTATCAACTATCGTGACACATATTATATAATTCTATCATCATTCATAAGAACTTCTACTAGCTTGTTACCGGATGTATCATAGTATACAGTGTACCTAATGCCTGACTCTGGTAAAACTAGTATCAATGCTGAAGTTAATCTCCCATTCAACACATGAAAGGCCACATCATGAGAATCTGTCCATACAAACATCACACCATTCTTAGTCAATCCCATCAACGGAACTACTAAGGGTGAAAAGTACTGTATAGAATTCATGTAGTAACAATCCAGTACTAAGAAAATTAATACTTCAAAGACGTTCTTGGGTTTCTAAATGGAAACTACAACTCTCACCATCTATGGGATCACTGATACTCCTACCTATGAGATAATGTGATACATGAAGTTTATCTGATTCATCTATAAGTGGAACTTTGTGATCATAGCATATAAACAAGGATCTCTCATTATATTCAATACGACATCATGATGACTTGAATGGTCATGTTGATGATGATATAACACTAAGATTTCACCATGGAAACCAAAAAAAAATGAATCAATATAAGGAAGGGGCACTCATTTAATTAGTTCCATGATGATCATTGGCACGTTCATGATGCCACATGACATTACAAAATACTTATATAAACCATACCTTCTCTAAAAAGCCATGTGAGGCATCTATGATTGTGTAACATGAACCTAATGATTACCAGATATGAAATCAATCTTTGAGAAGAGTTGAGAACCTCAGAACTAGTCAAAGAGATCATATATCTGCGGTAGAGTATTTTAGTTCTTAACCATCACCTAGACCAATTTTTAGTAATCCACACATTGCCTGAGAGTTCCATACACCATTTTTACAAAAATGACTAAAAAAACCAACGAAGAGGTAGAGGTCAGATAAAAAACATCACATCTAAATCCATTGGATAACTCTTGAGCTCTTGATTCTCAGTTGTAACCATACTGTAAGGATTAATGTATATAGATGTAGATCCTAGAATTATCGTAATAGTTAAATCTACCTATCCCACTAGTGGTAATCCTAAAAATTCATCCATGAAAACATCGTTAAGATTATCTACAATAAGAGGGAAATCAGCATGATTTCTTCTTTAATAATATAGATATAAACTCTCAATATAATCTATCATCTTACCCATCCCATGATTCTCGAGTCTATCTCAGCTCTCATAGTCATCCCATTAACCTTTGATAATAAAATTTCTTCCCTATGGTGATCGTAAGGTACCCTTTGGTGATAAAAATCAACAAAATACTGAAAGGGAACCAACCAATCCATATTGAGAATGATATTAAATCCTATTATCAGGAGGAATATGATATCACATAAGAAGTGACACCCTCGAATCACAAGGGGTGTTCTCTTCACATAAAAACACCCTCTGTTATAATCCCCAATGGAGATTCAAGTTTAATAATACCAACAAAGGTTTGAAAACTAATCCCAATGCTCTCCACAATGGGAATAGATATAAAGATATGAGAATACCATGTATCAAAAGGTATAGAATCTAATGTAGAGGATATTATAATAGTAACAATGATAGTAGAGTTTTTTATATCTTTCTCTTCATGGTTTTCACGCACTGCATATACCCAGCATGAATCGTTACCCTATGATACTTCATAGCAACCCTAAGTAGATCCACCCTACTATCATTTCATAACTAGGGTATGGATGCCCTGACCAAGAACACCACCTCTACCTGATTATCCATTTTTATTACATCTTCCATCCAAATGAGAAGCTTCAAACCCTGCTCCTAAACATGGAGTTGGTGAAGACCCTCTATCACTTGTTTCTGGTAGAAATATTCTAAAGAAGCTCTTTAGATGGCCCTTAGATTCTAAGGATTTAATCTTTACTAGGTCCATTATACATTGTGGACACGTATGTCCTAGACTACCACACTAGTATCAATTCACCTAGCTACATGAGTATATGAAATGGATACTGGTATCACCTTATGGAAGCTCTAAATTATTCTTCCTAATAATAGTAAATGAAGTACCAGATCTCGCTGTCGAACCACCCTAGCTTGCACATCCAAATTATCGTATGTTATTCTTAATGATAATCACATGATTCATATTACATACATGGTAGTCATCCAAAAGAAATTTAACTATGATTAGATGTTGTACCAGAAACCATCCTTGAATCTCTTAGCTTTAGATAGATCATCACCCATCATAATAGGTGCGAGGAACTGGAGATCAGTAAAACAGGCCGATTAGTCCATAAATAATACCACACCCATCTACAAATTAATGAGTTCATAGGATTTCTCATCCCTCAACATATTAGGATAGATTTATACATATAATTATATATGATAATCCCTCCAATCCATCTTACGATGATATTCTATCTGAGTAATAACATCCCACAATCTCTTTGCCAAATCATGCATCACATATATAGTTAGCTTGACCCACCACTTAGGAGGCATGTCAAGATGCTCAAAGATAGAAATAATTAAGTCAAACCACGACTCTATAGCCTATGGTCTGCTATACCAAGAAATCATAGGTGGATTCGGCTTATAGAATACACGTGTCAACTCAGCCATAGATGTGGAAGGTTTCAGTGCTCCGTAAAAGCTATGCAAGAACTGCATAAATCCTTTACAAAACTATGAATTAGCTCTTGCGTTCGATATAATAGCTTTTGTTATTGTTGGATGTATTTAAATATCCACTGGTATACCATGGCCCACTACCTTCGGAGTTTGTTCATCTCAACCCTCCCGACATAGGACGTGAGTTTTTGGTTGTGAAAAACATCTACAATGCCAAATATAGGCCTTAGATCAATATTTTTATCAATGATCATCGAATGAAATCACAAAAAATAGAAAAATGATAGGTACAATACTGCCTATATAAGAAAAAAACACCCTACCTACCCCTTGGGATAGGTCTGAGCATCATAAAGATCAATAAAAAGCTAAAGAAACTACCAAAATCCCACTACTAAGGTCAGGTCTAGTCAAGTTCTCTTCTATAATCCATTTCATGTTTCCATTTGATACCGTAATTCATTTTACATTTCATTTTAACTTGAATTCATAAATTTATTCCCATTTTAATTGTAACACCCCAAGCTTCCACAGTACGCTTCTCTATGAATAATACAGTAGTGTGTGATGTACGCAACTTCGAGTTCTAACACACACCACAACTAATAAAACTAGCCGTTATGAACAGTAATAACCACTTTTTTAATATTTATAAATTTTATCATTCAAAATGGACTTCATTTTTGGATTCGGAATATTGAAATTACCTTAGGGTGAATTTTTTTTATTTTTCTGAAAACATTCAATTTTTGATGAATAGTGAAAAACACTTAGTTATAGTTTAATACAGTATTTTTATTTAAATAATTATTTATTTTATTTAAATTTATTTTAAGTCAAAATAGATACATAATATTTAGATAAATTCAATTTAATTCGTTGGAAGCAGTTTATAAAAATTTTAGATATATAAAATTTTTTTTTGAACTTTTCACCGTCTTTTACCCATCTCCTAGGAAAATTTACAAATTTACATAAAACATAATTTTACCACTTTTGTGAGTGGAATTTCGAAATTCCAAGAGACTAGGTAAATATCAAGGAGTAAAATTTGGTTCAATAAGATAAAAATCATTTTTTATGAATAGTAACTTTTTGCTTTTATTTACCACGGTTAAAAGTAAATAGGGTAATTAAGGGTAAAAATGATATTATTATTACCCTAACACATGTCATAACTCTATTAGATAAGTATAAATCAAGAAAAAATTACCTTAGGAATAAAATATGAACCTCTTTGGTCCACTTGGATTAGATTAGGACATTTATTATTATTTAATTCAAAGAAGAGTTCAAAGAGTTAAAATTGATGTTTAATAACTAAAACATTTTTAATATATGGTTATAAAAAATAAAAATTCTATTATAAAAATTAATTGGAAATATAAAATTATTTCCTACAAAATTTTATTTTATTTGTAATTTTTATCCATTAAATAATTTAATTTTTTTATGACACAATATGATGTAGTAATTACCTAATTAATGAAATATTAAAATAATTGATATTATAAATATCCAAATAAATGATCTTTGAGACTTTTTATGAATTCCAATAATATTATAGGTTAATATGACATATTAGGGTTGGTTAGATGAATTTTTTTTGATGTAATAATGATTTTATGAATATAGAAAAAACAAAATACCAAATAGTGTCAAAATTGATATAAAAGAGTTTTTAAACAAATATTATATTATTAATTGATATTCTATTCCTAAAAATCTATGGTTTGGCCAAAGGACTTATATAATGATAGTTTTATCGTTAATGAACCACTTGGATTTTTCTTGGAAGTATTATAGAGTATTTTTATTAACCATATAATATAAAAATACAAAGACACATGGTAAATATCCAACTATGTAACTAAGAGTTAAATCTAAATGATAAAGTTAATATATGACCCAAAACATTATGAAACCTATTGGTTGAGTGGTTTTCGACCCATCCCCACCTTATCTTTTAAATAATACATTTTTTAGGCATTATAATCCGAAAATGATTTTATTATAAAATAATATTTCTAGCTTTTCCTAAGGTGCCCCTCACCACTCTTATAAAAGGGAATTCACCCTTCTCTCTAATTTACACCTTCAAATCCTTTTGGCTTTGCAAACCCCTGCCCAAATATCCACTAAAATTTTCTCACTTCATTCTAGAGGCCTTACTTTAGTCATAAATCCAACTTATGGAGTCCTTTTTATCAAATCAAAACGAAGAACTCGAAGAAGAGGTAATAATTTCACCACCCTCTTTCAAGTTCTTTTCTTCTTCCACTTCTTCTTTGTTTGTTATTTCACTTCTAAAATAATAAATCATGTATATTCTATATACTGTGATGTTATTATAAATATGTTACATCCATATTCCTTATTTTATCCATCCATTGAATGAAATGTCACCATATGTGCGTACTTACAGATTATTGTCTCCACATCATGGTGTAATTGTTATTCAATACATTATTACATGGATGGGTATAATAATGATGATAAATTCATGTAATTAATAAATATAACATGATAATGATTCTTAATATATGATATACCATCCAATTATATATTATTTTAATATCAAAAGAATGATATTGTCGCTCGTGCGTACGTACGGATTACCATCTCCACGTACACGATAAGATTCAATCCCCATCATATCCATTCAAGACAAATTTTCATTAGATGATTAAAAATAAGGTTTAAAGAGTTGATATAATTCTGGATATGAATAATTTACATCCCATTCATAACAAATATGACTCACATAACAATGAACATAAACTAAAACGAATCCGTTAACACCCGAAACGACGATAATACTAAGATATTACTAACAAAACAATGTTAAAAGGTCATATATGATATGATATTAATGTATATGATTCTTTTGTAATTTAATAAGAATTATTTCACCATTATATAGTAGGTTAACCTACACTCGACCAAGTAATAGTTCAAGGTAAGGGTTAATTTCACAATCTCTTTATTATCCGTGGTTGTTTTTACGTAAGTATCTACTAGGACCTATTTATCATCCACATCCATGTTTCTGAAAAATGTATTTCAAAACATTATTAAAATTTTATAGAATATGGGTTAAATTCATTTATACCCTTGTTTTAATTTTATAAGATTTTTATAAAGGAGTCTTTCCGTCGTTTTCCAAACAAGGTCCTTTTTAACATTTTCGACAGAATTAAGGTAAGAATGTCTTTTTTTAACTAATAAGGAGGGTGCGGCTATCTTCCGCCATTATAAAATCATCAAATCTTTCCTTACAAGCTTATAAGAATATTTTCAAAGTAAATTTTTTATTTTATAATTATGTGACTTTTAAATGATTTCAAAAAAGTGATATTTCTCTTAAATATTTTTGATTTCATCTATGTCAACATCCTTTGATGGATTTTAAGCTTATTTGAAGTTGATTTATTATTATACAAAACTTTGATATTGTATTGAAGGTTTTGTGATATGTTTGACTGTGGATGTGTTATTTTTATACCATTCATGGTTTATGGATAATGTATTTAAATTTCATATGCTAGTTTTAAAATGAATGTTTTTGTTATGTTTAAACCTATTCATATGAGGAATGCATTGGACTTAGTAAGTGACGGGTGGAGCCCGAAATACCTCCTAGATGAATCAGTAAGTATCATGAGACAAACTAATGTCTTGGCACAAGTCCTTGACAAAATCTTATTTGTAGTCTTGGAACAAGGACTTGACTATGTGGTTATAAAAGTCTGGCATTATGCATTCCATTATTGTGAAAGTGGTTATTGATATTGTATGTGATTATTCGACTAGTGGAATATCCATTTGAATAAGTAAATGGAATTGCTTCATTTTATTTTTCCCATATTCTGCTGAAGTTCATGTTTAAAAGGATTTTTTATTTATAAATTCACTTAAATGTTTATTCTTATTTATGAAAGCTTCTGCTATATTGATATCCCTACTGAGCATCTGAGCTCACCCCTTTCTATGTTTTATTTTTCGCAGGATGTGAAGAAGTATTTTATGACTGACCTACAGGGATAGTCTGAGGGGATATGAGTGGGGACAATGGAGACTATGTGATTGTATTTTTTCAATGTATGATGTAATGTAAGACTTATGAATGTATCTAGTGTTTCTAAGGCTACTAAACTAATAGGTATTTCGAGACTTGATCTTTCGTGATCATGTCAATGGTAGGTAATAATGCACTGACTCTGGGTAAATGGGGTCGTGGAGTTACATTAATTCATTTATTTCCAATTCCTAAGAAATGGTTCACCAAGTTCCAATCCCTGAGGGAATATAATACTTTATGAACCAAAATTTTTTTCTTATATAGTCCATCCCATATAATGTTAACTTTAATAGTTAGGAAATGGTTTCCAAAATTATGATCAAAGAGGCACCATACACCTCTGGAAATAAGGGATGGAATCCACATATTTCACACCATAACATAGTACAAAATACATATCACAATAGCTGTTATATATCCATCAAAACAATTATCACAATATCATGCAACAAGTAATCCATATTTAATGGCAAGTCATAACACATGGCATGTGAAATCTAGTAGGTGCCAATATGATTCATGAATTTGAACAGCCTCATCTCATCGGTATGAAACAAAATAGAACCATAATCAGACCAAATATAATATCACAATTTAAATGTTCCTCACAATGGTGTAATAAAGTAAACTATAATAGTTAAATCCCATAAAACATCAATTTCTTTTGGGGCAATTGGATTTTTTCCTGTACAAGGGGTATCTACTACCAAGGGAAACTCTTTATATAATCCCAATTTCTTGGAATCCATTTCTATTGTCATAAAATAGTATGGAAAAATTTAAAATAACCTCCCTATGATACCAATTTTTAACGTACCATACCTAGATGAAACTCAATAGTGCCACAAGGCCAGTGGGTTACATGGCTTCAAGCAAATCACCCCACATACTAGAGGCTCCCAACTAGATACCTGGGACTAAGTGTGTCCATGGGGAGACTATACCATCATTACTAGAGTTTTGAAAATGGTTAAAAATAATATTCATGTAGATTAAGTAGTAAAAAACTATCCAATGACAAGGTATATTAAAAAATACTGATAATATAAAAAAACAAGAAGTATTATCATATACAAATGATGATACATGTCATATGTCTCCATTAAAGCATTCAAAATAGATAAAAATAGTCATATACAGTACATTCATCAAAAATAATAAAATTAAAAAATGTATCCTATAAGAATCATAAGCCCCGAATTCTTCCAATTCTCTCATTCTCCTAAGAATAAAATCAACTACCTATTGTAGGGAGATTTCCCTTATCTAAACGTGTAATCATATTGTCTGTTTGGGACCCAAAAGGTGGGATAAATAGGTTCCGAGACTAAATCCTAGTAGCAAACCACCCAATTTATATTAAAACCTATCAGTGAATATATATAACAAGTGCGCAGGTAGTATAATTGTAAATTAATAAATTAGTCAAAAGTGAACGTCCTATAAGTACAAGTTGTCATTTAATGTGGAAAAAAATTAATCAATTTTATTTAATTCATAAGTTTCCAGACATTGATCAAAGCCCAATGACCCTCATGTATGAACATGTATCCATGTATGCATAAAAAGTCCATCCATAAAGTATCAATTAAAGACTAAATCCAGGCTTTTTTATTTGGCTTGGTAGATGCGTCATAACGTCATTTAATTTTTTATTCAATATAGAACCTGAGTCCAATATTGAAATTCTGGATTTTTAATTCAAGTATCAATCCAGGTGTAATATTAACCAACACCTTACAATTCCATCCCTGGAGAACCTCTCATGAACACGGTATCTCTTTGTGTGTGGTATGATGTCGCTTCTAATCAAGTCCATCCTCAGCGGTCCACTAAGTGAGCCCAAGTATCACCCCAGGAGTATAGATAAAATCCCCTATTGATTCCATATATGGTATTTTATTTTGAATCCATGTATCACTAAAAATACAATTGAAGCCTCAATGAGTCTGTATATATAATCCTTCATTCGGATCCATGTATTACCCATGGAATAATAAAGGACCAATTCATTATTTCTATCTATGATATACAAATGTGAATCCACATATTACCCAAGGAATAAAGTTCAATATAAAAATAAGTCCATCCATGTCATTCTAGTCTAATTTTTCTACCACCAACAGCTATTAAGAATTTCAACAATTCAAAAAAAATTAATCAATTAATTTAACATTCCATGGTAAAAACCAATAGAATCCAATTAAATATCACAAAGAAAGGTGTATCATAATTTTTCCTAACTTTTGAGGCTTTTCCTTTCAATTAATAACATGGAAATGTTTAATAAAACAAGAATGTAATGCATAAAAAACTTACACATGGGTATAAAATCATACAACTCATGTGAAAAAACCTTTATAAATATAAATTCAGGCTGAATAAACTAATTTCATATCATGGTCTCTATATAACTCACATGTGAAAAATACATTAAAACAACCAAGAATCCAAAATATTAACAATGAAAGGACCAAGTGTCATTCTCACTCATCCAATCCCTGTTAACTATTTAAATTGAAATTCATTCATGTTTCAATTCAATTCACATTTAAATTGAAATTAATGTCCCATGTGAGGGGGTAAGGGTACACATAAAGTTGTGCAAGGACAAAATCCACAAAAAGGTCAATTTAAAAATTAACACCCCCAAGTGGTTGTTCTAAATCAATCTATAATAACTATAAAACCGATTAACAGTCTTCTTTAATTGAATGGGTAGTACATATTAACTATACGATTCAATTAAATTTATGGAGATGCCCTAAAAATGGGTGTGTTCCATAATGGAATATATAAACTTCTCAACTTTATGCGAAGGCACGAGACCTCTTACCATTGGTATGTTGTTGATAGATCATCCCATATCGGCTCCTGATT
This sequence comes from Viscum album, assembly GCA_963277665.1. Classification (NCBI taxonomy): domain Eukaryota; kingdom Viridiplantae; phylum Streptophyta; class Magnoliopsida; order Santalales; family Viscaceae; genus Viscum; species Viscum album. The sequence goes on from OY728152.1 coordinate 847,342,133, forward strand.
TATCACAGATCCGCAGAAATCTAAAGAATGAATGATGAACCTAATAATAGGGAAAATATTATTCCACATAAATAGCCCATGTAATATCCAAAAGAACATATAATGAATAAAAATGAATTAATTCATTGCCATTATGAATCCAATGAGACGAATTATTCTTGAATAAGATAATGAGAGTGATAGTTACCTTAATTCCTAGTTTAGAAACCAGGAAAGTGCTCCCAAATGATAACTTTTCTATCTAGGAGAATAAACTCATGTTTCGGTATAATAATATTTTATTTTAATTTAAAATTATTATATTATCCCTAAATTAAGGGGATACAAGGTTTAGGAACATGTTTTGGAAAATCTTGCACCAAACTGCATGGTTATCTATAGGAGAAGGGGTAACCTCATAGCTTCTTCTCACAGATTGACTAACCATGTAGAAACCATGGAAAAATCCTCTATAAATTTTTTATACATGGTTGTATGGCTCCTTGTCCAATTTCACATGGTTTTTCCAAACATGGTGGAAATTCTATACTCTCTGCCCAGCCTTGCATAGTTTGGTTAAACCATGCGGCCTAAGCCGCATGGTTTACAATTACCATGTTTCATGCTTAAATAACCTCAATTCATGGGTTTCGAGCTTCAAATGAGGTGAGATCACCCTAGTTATCTTCATAACCTCAATGGTAATTAACATTAGGACATATTTAAACAATTAAACTAAGAAGTGACGAAAATGAAAAGATATATATCTTAAAGAAGAACCATGATCTTACATGTATAATTCGAAAATAGGTTCCATTTTTTGTAAATAATTAACTAAATAAAATAAATATATGTTTTAATTAAAAAGATCATTTATTCCAAAAATATTGATTTTAAAACTATAACTAATTTTATGACACTTTGAAAAATAAATTTATGTCTCATAAATTTATATTATAATTAAAGACAACAAAATATTAATTTATAATGATGTTTTTGTGGAAATAAATATTCTTTTAAAAAATTATATTAATTATAACATTGTAAATAACCATTTATATTTTACTAAAAATACCGATAATTAATTTATCATTTTAAAACATATATTTAATTATTCTATGATATAAATACATCATATTTTCTTTAATGAGATACTTAAATTGTGTTGGTAATTTCATAGCTGATGTTACTATTCAAATGGTAAAATTACTATTCTTAATGGTCACATTACTATTATAGTGGTCATGTTAATATTTAATCACTATTTTTTAAAGATCAGTCTTCTGTGAAACATATGCTATCGAATGAATTGAATTTATGTAAAATATTTGGGGCTTATATTCTTCACTCCATTAATAAATTTCATCCTCACAATTTAAAATTTTACTTTGAAAATAAAATTTTGATAATTTAAAATACATTTATGGGAAACCAACATTGAAAATATGGTCAATAAAAATACTCTTAATAAGAGGTAATGTAAAATGAGAATTTCACCACAAAACTAGGATTTCCTATAGGAAAAAATTTATGGGAAGTGAAATTATGGTAAATAAAGAAAAATATAACTGTGATGTTCTAATGGTGACTGATAGATTAAAAGATCATTATAATGTTTATCATCAAAAGGCCATAAATTTTAGATGGGTCAAAAGGCCATTGATTCCATAGTAAGAAAATTTAACGAATAACTTTTTTGTCCCCAAATACTTTTCCTATATTTTAGGGATTCTTTTACTATAATGAGAATAACATTATAAAATAAACTTACATAATTCATTTCCATGTATAATCGCATCTGTTGGCTGTGCTTCGATCTATCTCAACATTATTTCCTAAATTAGAAGATTGATATTCAAGAAAGAAATTTATGCCTATAGAACATTGATGAATCCTATGATCCAAAAGTCATTTATTCAACCATAAAATGTTTCATGAAACTAGAATGTTTAGAAAATGTCATCCAATATGATAAATCATAATTTATCCTCAATGTAATATTCAGTGTTCAACATAATCCATTACATATGTAGTTAACCTTAAAACTAATCCAAAATATTTCTATACAAATTAAAAGACAAAAAAATTTAGAAGGAAGGTCACTAAATTTCAATAATCAACATTACGTAATATTTCCCCAAATAATGTATCTCTTTTTATTACATACCAAATATATGAATACCTTATTATCCATTAAAAAATTATGAAATATGGATTCTTCCATGAGTAAAATATTAGGTTGTTGAATATATTCCTTAAATTCAGCCATCTAATAATTCTAGAATAACAAAACCCATCAATCACTAAACACTATCATGGTTACTAGTACTATCCTATAAACCTCTATTAGTTATTATCTCAACATACAGCACATATTTAGAGTTATATTTCCCAAGTAAATATTTTTCATGAAAATGAACTTATAACATAATCACTTTTTTTAATATTGGTGTTATTCCTCATATGCTTCAAATAATTAAATAATAAATATAATAGTAAAATAATTATATATCTCATGATTCTTATAAGAAGATAATTATTGATAAAATAATTGAACAAAATAATTCATTAATACAATCAAAATAATATTAATAATTCATCTTCTTCAATGGTAGTAGTGTAAGCTTGACCATGATCCATTGTACTATTTTAGAGTGTATTCCTTTGCGGTTTGAGAAATTGATTTTCATAGTGTCCCATAGCGTTGAAGTTGAAGCATTTTACATTGTAAAAAAATTTCTTACCCTTACAATCACAAGAATAGTGTACTTTCTCTCCAAACTAGTAGCAGAAACCCATTTATTTTAAGGGTTTTTCTTTCCCCAATTATCACATATGTTAAAATATATCTTCCCCTTAATTCGTTAATCCAAATCTAGCCAACTTATACTATTGTTCTCATTATTTTCTTCAAATTGATAATAATTAGAGAATTATATCATTGTATCATTAGAAAATGATACTATTTCCACATATGATGATAATGCTTTGGGGTACTTGTTCCCATGGAAAGGATAACATAAGACCATAAAATATTTAATCCTCCATACTCTTTGAATCATGTATATTGGTGAGGTTATTATTCCTTCAAAGTGGTTCCATTTCTAAATGGTGAAATTCCTCAGAATAGATCATATCATTAGGACACATTATGTATAATCCAAAAACCAGTGTAATACATAACATAAATTGAAAAATATATGAATAGAAAATCTCATACACATTGTTTGTTTAATATCTTCTTCTATTGTTATCATTAAGTTCAATATAATCTGAGATTTTCTTAATCTAGATCCAAATGTTTCTAATATACTTTCACTGATACCAGCAGTAACAACCTCAACCCCATTAGCGCAGATTCAGTGGTTATTTTATTAATATGGCATATATACAAGATAAAAAATCACTAATAATCTATCAGTTTAATAGAATTGACGAACTAGATACATACATGGTTCCCTTTATTACATTGGTAAAAAAAAATAAAAAAGTAAAATAAATTTATTTATTTAAACATGTTCAAAGATTTAATCTTCATAACATGGATATTGAAAAAAAATGGTGGTTTCAAACACTCAGTAATAGTTACGTTAATTGATAATAATTGAAGCAATGTTAACAAGGCCCAATCATTTTTCCAAGGTAAATAACTGAATAAAAATATGTGACATGAATACATTGAGAAATAAAATGAATCTATGGATTTTTTTAATATTGAAAATATCATGGAATATAATAATAGAATGTTCAATGAAGAAAATGATTAATTTTTTGGATGTATTGTATTGAGAATACATAACATTATACCGTCAATTCAGTTTAATTGTCTAGTTTAAAACCCTTCTTATTCTTTGTAGAAACAAACAAAAAAGGTTTTTATCCGAATATTTTGTCTCATGGGACATATCGTTGCATTGATGGGCTATCTATAAATGGGATCCACCTCCTCTGCATGTCCAATTCATTCTTCATACATAGATATTATTTATGAAAACATGACTTATCAAAATATCCATATTGAGTAGAAAATACAGATTTATCAATATTCCACTAGTTAAAACAACATTCCATGAAAACAATGTATCTAAAAATGGTATAATATTGACAATAATTCGAAACATGACACAATTAATATAGTTATTTAATGAAATCTTCAATGAATAATGATTATAAATAAAAGGGAATTATACATACACCACACAAAACTAATAAGCTGTGAATAAGGTGTAACCAATGGAAACATCATAATGGTGTCCATGAAATAATGTATTTAGATAACATATGGAAATTAATAAACGAAAATTGGCATATATCATGACAAATTATCTCTAAATTTTGTCGAAAAATGTAAAAATAGCAATTAAGAAACATCATAAAAGGGACTCTTTAGTGCATTTTAGGGGAAAATAAAAGAGTTTTTAAAGATTAAAAGACATATTTGTTGGAATAAAACCATAAATTACTTAGATGTTTTTCGTGATAAAAATTTGTGATTTTAGAAAAAATAAATTGGCTTAAAACAAATTATGTTGTGTACTTGAAAATGGGAATGAAATTGCAATGTTAACTTTAATCGGGCTTGCTTATCCATAGGAATTGAAAAGTTAACCATAAATAATTTGTATTTCCCCAAAAAAGAAGGATGAACTGATTTGGATATATATTTTTGGAACATAGGAATATAATTTATGAAAGTGTTCTGAACATTCACATAATGAAATTGATAATGAAATTAGATTCATTAATTATTTTATATAGAACATATCAAACATGTATTTTATTTAGTATAATTTTAGTTACTTCATTTATGTCTTTTGGATGAGTTATAATTTTCTATTTCATAGTTTGGGTGTTTTCATTTCCTGGGTTTTTGTGATTGGATCACTTATAAAAAATAATTAAAGATAAAATAAAATGATAAAAGTAATCCTTAATTGATATTATATGTTATTAATTAACTTAAATAAAATCAAAAGTTTTTATATTTCATTTTTTCTATATATGATGATGATTCATTAGATACAACATTAATGGAAAATTATTGATTTATTTTAAATGGATTTAGATCATCACAAACTAGTTTTGTTTTATTATTTAATATTATGAATATATAATGGTTAAAAAACATTAAATAAGATGTAATAAATATATTATAATATTTTTTTAACCATTAAATGGTTTTATGACCATCCTTGAATGAATAATGGAAAAATAAGAACATGTCATCCGTGAAGGTTGTAAATCAGCACCTCACGGATGATGTTTTCAATTTTTTAGAATAAAAGTATAGCTAAATTGAATTCATTAAGGATATACCATTAATAAGATAAAATTATAGTATATTTGTGATAATATAGTTATCATGTACCTTTGTATAGGGGAGTTTATGGATGGATACGAAATGATATTGAAAGAGAGAAAGAGAGAGATGGAAGGATTTACCTCTTTAGTTTCGTCTCCTTGAGAACCTCCTTAAGGGACATGGAAATGGTATTTTGGTGTGACAAAAAATAATATAACTTGGGGGAGTGGTTTGGAAGAGTAATTGGGAATAATATAAGAAATATTATTGTCTTAAGAGGTTTTAGGAGATGTGATGATGGTCGATGGTATTTATAGTCGAGGAGGGGGTGTTTTTTTTTTATTTTATTCATTAGTTTATTATTTTTGGCTCAATACTATAAATAGTGTTGATTAAAATGAAAAAAATAAAATAAAGAGAGAAGGATATATTGTGATAATTGGCACATGAATATTATATGACTCAAAGATGACTCAAAAAACAATTTATTTACATATAATTTTAAATGCCATAAATTATTATATTTGGTTATTCATAATAATTCACATATTTTTGAAAATTCCAAAAAATTAACGATAATATTTTCTGGATGTGTTGAACTATAAAATGGACTCAATTTTTTGAAAATAATTTTATAACTAATAAAATTTTAATTTTTATTTAAAATCATCATTTATTCAAAAAATATTGATTTTAAACTCACAATTAATTTTATAACACATTGAAAAATTAATTGAGGTCCCATAAAATTATTATATAGTAAAAATAAAATAAAATATTAATTTATGAATATATTTAGTGAAAATAAGATTTATTTTAAAAAATTATGTTATTTATAAATTTATAAATTAAAATTTACCTTTTATAAAAATATAGACACGTAATTTATCAATTTGAAAGCATTTATTTACTTATTCTATGATATAAACATATCATATTTTCAATAATGAGAAAAATAATTTTATTTATAATTTAATAGGGTATGTCATCATCGCAAATGTCACATTAATATTCTTAATTGTCGCATTAGTATTAAAACTATCATGTTAATATTTAATAGTTATTTGTTAAATATCGGTGTTGTGTGAAACATAATCTACCGAATGAATTGAATTTAAGTAAATTATTGAGGTGTTATAATATCTCCTTCCTTACGTACATTAGTAAAACCATAAACTAAACTTTATTATCTACATTTCTCTTGGAATATAAATGAATATAATCAATAAAGGCTTCCACAAACCAATCAAGGTAATATCTAAAAACACTATTTATTAAATCCTTGAAGATATATATGGGAGCAGTGAGACCAAACAGAGTAACAATAATCTCGTACTGTCCATACCTCAAAAAATAAGATGTACTGTGTATGTATTCAATTTTTAACCATCTGTAATAATATCTGGATCTAATATCAATGAAGAAAAAATATTATGATCCTCATAGTTGATTAAAAAAATCATCAATACGGGGTAGATGGTACTTATTATTGATCATGATCTTGTTAAGTTAACAATAATAAGTATATATTCATCTTGATTCATCATTCTTCTCAACAAAATGTATAGATGTTCGCCGTGGTGAAACATGTAAATGAATTAATCATTTATCAAGATTATCTTGTAGTTTATTCTTCAATTCATGAAACTCTATTGTGGAAATTCTATATGGAGTCATTGGAATAGGTGTGTCACTAGGTATGATTTTTATTAAATATTAAAATTCATTACTAAGAGGAATACTAGGAAGTTATTTTGGGAAGAAATCAAAAAACACTAATACAATAGTAGTGTCATAATTTTTTAGTTTCTCCAGAAAAGTCTGAGATAAATAACTACATTAAATTAGAATAAAGACCCACGAAATGGATATAATTTCCATTGAAATATCTCATTTATCCTTTCCTCGATAGAGAATCATAGATTAGTTTATAATATCAAATTTTACATCCCTTTCTTGAAAATTGATATGATATTTTTGTAAATAAGTCCAATACATTCCAAAAATGACATTAAATTCAATTAGAGTAATAATAATAATATTGTCAAAAATAACAATCCAAAAAACATCAATTTAGGAATATTAATATACATGATATTACATAATCAAACTATTGAGATTTTTTAATGCTATTTCAACATATATTCACTGAGGATAAGAATAAACATTCCTTGAAACATTTCATAATATAAATGAATTTATATTAATATATTCAAATAAGATAATTCCATATTTGAGTGTACCTTTCACCACCTTAACTTCATCATCCTATTTTCCATCACTTATTGAAAAATTTGTTAGCATGACCACAAATAATCGTTAATTATAGTTATTAATCATGAAAAATATTTTAGAGGATATTTCAATATTTACCCGTTCTTTTCAATCTAATAAATCATTGGTTTAAAAAAGTTAATACAGTGTAAATATATATTCAAGTCCATCATAATGGAATTATATAAAATGTTAATTAAAATAAGAATGACCCCATTAGTGTCGAAATAGGTGTACAATAGGGGACCATTCAACATGAACCAGAATGATGGATAGTATATACTCGACCCACTATTTTCAGGGACGTTACCCTAAGATGCATCATTACTAAAATCACATCCACTTATATTATCCAAAAAGTGATGTATTTTCTTAGAGAAACCACATTCCTTTACTTACCATAAATTATAATTTTAACCTATACTTAGGAATATCTAAATGGATCTCAATAAATTTACCCCATCTTAGTTTCCATTTGTTTCTAAACTTTCCTTTGATAAAAAATATAATGACCCATACTTTTCATATAAATTTTTTAATAATTTTATATTAATATTAAATAAATTTTAAAAAAATAAATTTCTAAGTACCATAAAAGTTTCATGTCATTAGAAACATGGATTCATAAATATTTGGTATATAAAATATCAAAATAAATTCTGTTTATGTTTTTTGAAACTATCACCCTTCAGAGAAATATCATACTTAAAATATTTCATCATATCATGGTATAGAGAAACATAAGAAATGGTGAGTTGAAATTCTCAATAAGGGTAAACATAAGAAATATAAATTAGTGATGATAGGTGATCATAAGAAAAATAAAATAGAATGATAACATGATCATTTATTATAATAATCATACCTAATCAATCAAATATCTTTAATTATGAAACATTGGTTAAGGTTTTATAAAAAATGATATAATAAATAAGAGTTCAAAATAATAAATAATCAACAATGATTGATTAAAAAATATCATAAGAACAAGAAAAATGTTCCTGGTAAACAAATATGTATTGAAAATCATTTCCTTAATCAAGAACCAGTTCTAATACTATTACCATGGTTTAGACACACTTGTCATTCCATCATTTCCATAGTCATGTTTCACTCCCAAGAATATATTATTGGAAAAAATACCATAATAAATAGAGTTCACTCAAAAATGTATTCCTTATTATCTCATGAAATATATTTCTTTATTAAATTAATTAGTGGGATATATAATTTTATTACCACCCTTTATATGATGAAAATGATACATATTTTTACCATAAGATCAAACAATAATCATTATACAATAACAAATGGAAAAGATATGAGTTTTATAAACAATTTATGATCATAATAATAAACCATATAGAGAAAGAATAAAGACTGTAACATTGAATCATATCCTCATTAAGTAATAATAAAGACTGAATTATTTTCTTATATATGAGAATACCTTTAAAATATCAATATGATATTTCTTTTGTAAATGACCATTTCAATTTGAAATCCGTTATTTAATGTATATTTTTTTTTAAATATTTTATGTGAAAAATTTATTATAAAAAATATTCAGTCTTATAAATTATTATTCAAATAAAATATTATCCATGATGATTGTAATGTCATTTATGCAGTGTACATTAAAATAAAAATTTCTTTCAAATTTTTGGTAAAAGTCAAAAGTACCATATTTGGGAAATGATAATAAGAATCATTTTAAACCATGGTAAATATATTAAAATATAGTTAATAAGTAATATTATATAATATTTTGATTATATTAAAAACATTATTTTTTTTTTAATGAAAATATGGACATAGAAGAATAGATTCCCGAATAAAGGGAAACACAAGGTCAATTTTCCTCAAAAAAACATTATTTCAGTATGTTAAGTACTTAAAGAAAGATAAATGACTGGAAAAAATGAATTATTCATAAATAAATATATAATAGTAAATTAAATAATATTTTCGAGAGATATTTCATACAAATTCATCATCCTAAAATTTATGCATAAACAATCTCGATAAAAATGAGATTGTAACAAAAAACAGTTACCACTGTGGTAACCTTTGAATCAGAACCAATATTATTATTATAAATTCAGATGAATCATTAAATTACATGGAAATAATTATATTAATGATAAATCAGGTAATATTTGAAGTAAAACCATGTCATAAATGAATATAAATGTATAACATCTTACATGTCCTAATGAAAGAAAATTGAGATAATGAACCTAGATGGATTTAGTAATTTTATAAACAGACGTTATTAGAAGATTGAGAATCATATTTTTCATTAAATAAATTAAATTAAATCAATTTTTATTCAAAAATAAATTCATTAGAATAATATGCAACATATAAATAATAAATTGGGGCATAACATTAAAACTTGTATCAATGAATAGAAATTGAGTCAAAACTCATACGTAAAGTTCATCTTTCTTCGTAAGAACAATTATATCATGTATAATAACATTAAATTTATTATAATTATATAGTAAATCCATAATAATACTTATAATATCATACATAATTTACTTATATCATCTTATCAGTCGTTCATAAAAAATATTTCATTGTCATCATCATTTTGTGAGTTAACTATTTTGTTTTTCATGTATGTTTTGGTTCAGCAGTTATGGTCCTTGCACATTGAGAATGGATAATTAATCTATATATTTTTAATACAGTTATAAATATAATATAAATTCATTATATATATATACATTAAATATAATTTATATAAAATTTTTATGAAAAATGAATTACACAACTATGTGGAGAAAATTGTGGGTATGTACGAATGAGTGGAACTTCATTTTTTAGTGGATGGAAATAATGATAGTAAAATATTAGTTAATATTTAAATAATAATTTTTATAACATTAATTTGATATATATAAATTATATATATCATAATAACCATGAATGAATCATGAGGATGGAAAATGAGTCATACCATAACCTAGGGGCGGTTATCCACACGTACGCACGAGCGATTCCTTCTTCTCCCTGTGGATTGAGATGATGTGGTAAACAATTGTGATATAATAATAATTAAATATTAGTATATTTATAATAATTTATAAAGAATTTTCTATTTTACTTTTTATAGTAAGTATATGAAAAAATAAAATTTTAAATAGCTTTGTGAAGATCTATACCTCTTTATTGAGAGACCTCCTTTGGTTTACCCCTTAATACTTGAATGATTAGTCTTAGAAGAATTACAGAATATTTAGGGTAAAGGAAAGGACTATATGATTATTTTTTAGTATGTATTTTTCAATTTGGAAGTCTAAAATGGTGTTAACAATATATAAGGGGTCCCCTTTTATAAGTTAGGGGAGGGTCAGACATAGAATTTCATAAAATATTTCATGGATTTAAGGTCACTTTCATGGGAAAATGGATCTAAATGGAAAGATATTTGAATTTATGATAATATAATCTTGAAATAGCTTTATCCCATAATTATTTTATGTGTGTTTGGGTGTCCTACCCTTATCTCATTGTCTAACCCCCCTTGGAAAACATGATTTAACCATAACAATGGTAATAAAATTTTACAATTCACTATGACCAAAAAAGAGTTAAACTATTTACATTTTATTATTTATTATTATTATAAATAAGGAAATAATGTTAATATATTCAATTTATATAATTTAATATATATTTTATTTTATTTAAGAACACAAACCCCAACGAAAACTCATTTCCGAAAAAGGATTTTTAGGCATAAAATGTAATTTACTTCAATTAATTTCATTATAAAAACCATAAAATGAATTTTAAAATATTATATTTAATATATAATATTTTAATTTCATTAGTACCATAAATTTCAGTAATATAAATTAATTTATTAACATAAAAACACATTTAATGTATAAAAAATGTTTTTTAGGATAATGTGTTTTCATAACAAAAAATTAACTTATACGGGAATCTAGTATAATTTTTATTACTATATAATTATTTATATATTTTAAAATAAATGGATTATTAGGTTACTTTAAGCTAAAATTTAAAACATGATGGTATATTTTCTTGAATTAAATTATTTTTTTACAAAAACATTTTTATTTTTCACTAGTCACTAAAAAAATAAATGTCTTTATTGGAAATTCCTTACAAATTAAATTTATGGAAATATAAAAATAAAGATTTCAAAAATGATATTAACTTACTGAAATAAAATTTCTACAAAATTTATAAATTAATTATAAATTTCATGTGAAAAAATTGATAAAATCAATTTTTGATGAAAGCATATTTTTGAAGAGTGAAATAACTTTATTGGAAATTGTGTACTTATTTATTATGAATTAATTAATAAATTATCATTAATAAAAATAATAATAATTTTTTTCATAAATTGGTTATTACTATTCATGCTTTCAAATTTAATGGCTAGGTTATAATGGTTTACTATATCAGAGTTCATATGTACATGGGGTTGCATGTAATAGAATATATCGAATACATTGATTTGTATTTAAAATGATATACAGATAAAATATTAGTTTGTTACAAATTAAGATAACTAGTTTTTATATTTCCATTCCCTAGGTAAGTAACATGTATAATATATATGATATCTCTATAAAATAGAATTTCAGAAGGTAATTTTAAGGATACATTGAGGAAATAATGTGTAATAATATTTTTATATAGCTAATCTTCAAATTCACTAATCTTTTAAGTTCTAGAATTGTGTATTTACTTACGGGATATAATTTTTAAGCAGATAATTTTTTATAAAATATATTATTCTCTTGATTGAGTCATCTCAAACCACTTCCCCAAACTTTAGTAGGTTTGAATGTATCAGTTATCTTTATATATTTTAAACTAAAAAATTAGTTTCAACTTTTTTTCAGGACTGATCAAAACACAATTTTGGGTTTTTCTAAATAGATATTAATGAATAATGAAAATGGAAGAGTTAAGCTGAGTACAAGTACATTTTCACCTTCCAAAGATGGTAAAGGTAATGTAAACTACCCCATGGTATTGAGAGAATCCCTTGATCACCAGTTGATGGAATTCAACTCTAAGGGTATTGTAATAATTGGAGAAACAATTGCCATATGATATAAAAATATTAAAGATAATTATTAATATTAAATATTATAAATAACTAAATTTGAATATATGCTCAAGTAGTTGTGCATACAAAATTTGAATTATAATGATCAGATAATAAATTATAAGTTAGGGTAAAAAAATTCAAACATAATTAAGATACAAGATCCACCAAAATAAGTCTCAAGCACTCCACATTAATTAATATATATCTCTACTATTTTTAGAGTATATTTACTTGGTAATTAATTATGAAAATCAGCTAGAAAATTGTGAAAATACCCTAATGTTATATTTTGGTGAATTGTTAAAGTAATTCTCATCAACATAGATATATTTTCATTATTTTAAAAAGTAAAATGGATAGCATTTTACTTATATCCATTGTTTTTAAATTGTGACAGCATACCTCCACAAATGGTGTATATACCTATATCCATGGTTTATTTAAACCACAACTACAATGTAAAAAAGGTAAATAATAATAATAATATAAAATTTATTTATTTTTAAAAAAATAAATGATTAATTATATTTTAGTTTAATCATTTATGAAATAGAAATTATACTTATTTCTTTTGATAAATTGGTTCTCTATAAGGAATTTTAAAACAAAACAATTACCATTTATAACAAATGGTAACAATAATAAGTGGTGCTTTTTTAGCTTCTGATATAAAAACATTTAATTTATAGGTTTTATTTGAGAAAAATTATGAAAAAGTGGTCATAACACTTGGTTATAAAAACATAAGTTTTGTTTGTTTTTTCTAAATATTACACATAAAATGTTATATTTGACTGATTATTTTGAAAAGAAAATCAATTTTCATATCATTTAATAATTAAAAAATGTATTTGGTGATGCTTATATTATGAAAAAAATATACTATACATAAATTCATAAACAAATTGAATAATTGGTAGTAAAACACTTTTTCGATAAGGAAAAAGTTATATAAAAAACATACATAATACATATGTGGTATAAATATTTTTATTAAGTACAATCAAACATAGCCTAGGTAATTTTCTATATGTTTTATTTAATAGACCATTAAACTAATTATTGTTTTTATAGGAAGTATAGGACATGATTTTAGTAAGAATAAATCATCCAATATAATAACACTAATACTGTCTAGACCAATATAGATATCAACCATCAAAAATTTAGTTTTAGAAACATCCATACCAAAAAAACTATTAAAAATTAAATTGTTACTTAATTTAGTTAATTCACCATCCAAAAAATCCTTGAATACTATCAAATACAAAAAGTCAATCATGAGTCTTAATTAAATAATATTCTAGAATACAAAACATTAATAATTTCAGTAAATAATTCCACAATGTTCTCATTAAAACTATTTAAGGGAGACTTTTAAAACATTCAAATATGTATTCATTAAATAATTGGTTATCATAAATAAAATAAAAATTTATAAATTTCATTATTATTAATGAACATATATGATATATAATTACCTATAATAATTTTAGTAATCTTTCCAAAATCTTGTTAGAACTCTCCCAGTATAATTTTTAATATAAATCATTTCCAATGAAAAAATACAGATATAACTAATAATATATATTTGATAATAGATTTTTTTATAGATTTTTATATTTATTTTTCATTCATAAAAATGAGATAATATATACATTAATTATAATTATGATTAGATACATTAGTAGATTGATATAGTTCCCTAACAAGCTGGTTGAAACAATAAAGTTGAAGAATTAGTTTTTGGACACCATTAAACTAAAATCTAAAATACTAAAGTAAAATCATTAATAAACTAAATTGGTTTCCAAATATAAAAGATATTATTTTCTTTTTAATCTAAACTAACATATAAAATTGAATCATCCTAAGTAACAATAGTAGATTAAAATTTCCAAACTTATATATTTTTTAATAATTATATATGATAATAATTTATTCTAAATAAAAGTAGTCTATGTAAAAAATATGTATATTCCCTTGAAACCAAATTAAGAGAAATATGAATAAAAATTAATAAAGAAAACATAATAAAATTATTGGAGAAATCAATGTTTTATTTATTTAAAACAATTTCTTGAATGTAAATTTAAAAAATTGATAGGACATTTCCTCAATGGGGAATAGAGATACATACCTATAATAATTTTTTAAGGGTTTCACAAGTGGTTAAATCATTTTGACATAACAAGAATTTTCCTAAAAACTAATAAAAAATGTAAGTGGGTGTCTTAAAAAACCCAACCATTCCGGTAATATAAAACCCCCATATAAATGATCACTTTTTCAATTAATCAAATAAATCCCAAGATAATATAATATTTAATAGAGTAAATATAACTCCATTAAGGTTTATTGTTTCCTTAATTTGAATGAAATAGAGGATGTGTTCACATAATGGTTTTCCGCTTTGTTGAATCATGTGGTGAGTAGAGGTCATGTTCAACTGGACCAGGTAATATGGAAGAAATAATGAAAGAAAAAAGATATTTATTAAACACCATATGAAATTTCTCCATAAATTTTTTATAATAACACAATGGGGAATATTATAATAAAACAGAAGTGGGAAAAATGATAATGGAGTCTTCAACTTTCAAAATCATCATATATTGAAAATGTGTCATAAAACCATGAACTTAATTACTTAAGTTCAGGGTAAAGAAGGGGAATTATCGAGGGTACCTATGAGCATGATAAAAATTGATGTGAAAATAAGGGAGTGTGATAATGGAGGTAATTATTGTCTTTGTGATGGGGAATTAACAAGTGGGAAAAGGGAGGGAATCAAATAGCACGAGAATAGAATTAGTAATTGGGTATATGGAGGAAATTTATGAGAATAGAAAAAGAAATTATTGATTGGGGTAAAATAGGGATGCCAAAATATTTAATTAAAATACATTCTCATGTTTAGTTTGATAACTATGGGAAAATACCTTCATATAATCATAGATTTTAAAAACCATAGTTGTACCCTTATATTGTCAATATTTTTAAATCCCTTAAAATGGAATCATGGAAACCCCTTAAAATCTTACTAATTGGTATCCCTATCTTCTTTAATCACCCATAAAATTATCATAGGTCCCTTATTATTATATATACATTGTTATACAAATTCTACACATGGATGGATCATTAATGGATTGACTTGTGAGAGGTTATGGGGGGTCCATCATGATTCATCGAGTTCAGTCTTATTGGGTTTTAATACATTTTATGGTCTAGGAAGCTCTTTGGTGGAGAAGACGTAGTCACTTTTTTCTAGTTTTATGATTTGTAGGGGAAATGATTTCATGTTTTCAAGGATGAATCAGACTTGGATGTTCTTGTTTGGTTGATCAAAGGTCTTTATGCAGTTCCATGGGAGATGGTCTATATGATTCACAGATTCAGTGTGGATACAAGTCGTTGAATGATTTTTCATCATAGTTAGAGGGATGAGAACTTCATAGAAGACCCACTTTCCGGCATCAGAAGACTCAAAGAGGGTCTTGTTGTTTATGATAGTCTGGATTCCATTCCTTTTAATGTATGTTTTTTGTCCAATGGGACGCCCCTTGTCAACATCACTTTCATCCCCCTTGAGGGTCCAATGTGTTTCTATAGCTATGGTTTATACAGGGGAACTTAGTTTTAATAATTTTATTTAGTCTTGGGAAATATATACAAGTGTTTTAATTATAATTTTAAATATTGGAACCAAATGACCCATTAAATATCCCATTAATTAATTAGTATAAATTTTTAATTTTAAAATATTTTATCATTATAATGTCTTCCAAATAAGAATTTCATGTTTATTAAATTTAATAACCAATTGATTACCCCATTTAAAGAATAACATAGCATATGGAATCACATATCATCCATAGAAGAACATAGTTATGGGAAATACACCTGTTGTGTCCATGGAATAACAAATCACATTGAAATAACTTATTAATGAACAATATGACATGACTAATGGATAAAAATCAAGGAAAATATTAAATAATAAATAATTTAAACATAAACTAATTCTAATTAGAAGCACACATCATAGTAAAATGTCACACAATAGAAAATAACTCAATGAATCACCTCAACTAAATTTTTCAAGATTTTTTTCATAAATGTCTCATATTTACCATTTTAAATTCATTCATAAATTTACAAAAATATTGTTAAATTATATAGAAGTACTAATTAATAATATAAAATATTTATACATTCTAAAATTAATTCAACTCTTAAGGAATCATAATTTAAATTTAAAATAACTTATATATTTAATTTCAATAAAAAATAGATACATTTAATGATATTTTAGATATCTTATTTCAATTTTTAATTTAAACAGACTTATTTACATCTGAATATTGTACTAAATTAATTCATAGGATTAATTTTATATACTTAAATCTTAATCAAATTCTTTAATAAATAGGAAAACTTATTTTCAATGGTTAAAAAAATTATCCAAATAATCAAACTAGAAGAAAAGAGGTCTATTATAGATAAATATAATTTAAATATAAAACCAAATACATGCCTTATATTTTATCTATGAAATTAAATGAAATAGATAAATCACACCTTTGATGATAAATAAGAATTTTAGAGAGGATTGATGAAAGAAAAAAGAGATTGAACAAGTGGTTTGATACTATTCTTCAAAAAAATATATGAAAAAGGAAATTAAATGAAAATCATGATAATATATTTAAAAAATACCCCTAATTAAAAAAACATGGGCAAAAAATTAAATTACCTCGATAACCATGTTTTAACACATTGGCCACCTATTAGTTTCGAAAATATTTCTCATCATTTTTTTGGCTAACCAGGTACATGGTGGAATCCTAGTGAGAGCATGATAGTTTATATTGTAAGATATAAACACCACCTCCCCCCTCATCTTACACACCACCCAATCTTTTTTTTGTAATTTTTTTAAAAAACCGCGTTTTAGGGTTGTTTGTGAACCTATAGAGATATCAAATCTAGAAAACAAAAAGTAAACAATAAAACACAAAACAACATTCAAATTCGAAATTCCCAATTATAAATAGTTTTGAATGAGATGAAAGAAAACATGTGGTTCATAATATCGAGTTTAAAACCACCGATACTCACAAAATGATATTTAATCAGGTTTGTATCCTTCCTTGAAATGTGTAATAGTACCGATGAACTTGACTCCCCTTGAACCTTCACTATCGAAACCACCAACCAATTAGAAAACCGGATCCCTCAATATATTTAATTAAAAACCTTATAAAAAAGATTCCAAACTAGACCTCAGGATATACATTTACCACACCACTATTGTGAGTAAAACATCACTAAATATTAACTAAAAACAAATAGTAATATCATACCACCATAGGAAACTAAATTATGGGATACTTTAAGAACAATAAATGATACTGAAAACCACCATTGAAACCAAGTCCAATCAAGACCAAACCCATAGAGAAAACAAATAGAAAATGGAATTTAGGCAACAGAATGAAAATCCACCCTAGAATAATAGAAATAGACTATTTTAGAACATGGTTTCATCTATAGAAAATGAAAAATCCAAACTGGCACATATGTGGAAAACATGGTAACTAATTTACCATCATCTTCATCAAGGTTGAAACACCAAAAACCCCTCCACTAGACTAAATGAAACATCATTTTTTTACTCCTTCAACACTATAAAACTCTCAACCAACCCATCCCAAAACTTATATAAATCCAACTACATTAAAAAAATTCTGGTTTTATATATTTTTTGATAACAGTACATATAGATATGTACTTGTACTTTGAATGGGATCCATTACCACTCATAAAAGAGGTAGAAAATAGAAGACCCAAAAAAATATAGGTCTTTACATCTGAGAAATTAATGAATGATCTACCAACATATCATTAAAAATCATTAATAACCTTCAATCTAGAATAATATGGGGTAACAAATATGGGACAAGGGAGTAAGATTATTGTAAGATCCAAATGAGTTATTAAAAAGATATAAATGATTGAAGATTATATCCAATGTAATTATGGAGATAATTAAAAGAATAATAAAACAAACAAATGAAATGAAAAACAAAATAGAATGGAAGAAAAAAAAATTAAATAATGGAAAACCTATATTTATAGAGAGACTATTAAGGGAGAGAGTGAGGAACCCCATCAGAGTGATTTATTAATATAGTTCATGGAATGAAAAATTGGGAGAGAGAGAATGGTGCATAGATTATATTGTAGTTATAGAATGCATGAATCCTTATTCTAAATTGTTTTTATGGAAAACCCTTCTACAAGAGAGAATTAGGCTACCACATTGAGGATTATCTATCATCATCAACTTCTACACACTTCTCTATTTTCTCTCAAAAATATTTTCCATTTTTAAAAATACATATACAAACATATATATAAAGTGAAAAAATTTAAAATAAAACCATTAATAGAAACCAAAAGTCATAGAACCCCCCCCCCCACAATAATTTACCTTATACCAAAGAGGTGTCATCATGTGTAATACCTCATGATTTCTTCCTTTTCCCATGTATCATCTTGAACATGGACATGATACTATAACATATGGAACAATGTAATTTTATTTCCCTATAACATATTCTCACTTTGATTAATGATTTAAATTGATTTTTCTTTGAATGAAGAGTCCAATTCTAAATCCACCACTTCTTAGCTAATTTCTCGAGAAATATTTGGATCATACTTCCACAACTAATACACATTTAATATGTAATTCATTTCACTAAATTGACAAGGAAAATAAAACCACTATTACATATATCTAATTTATTGATAAATCTAAAAGTTATTTACGAACTACAATTCAAATTTGATTAGTTTCCCAATTTATAATGTTATAATGAAGGGGAAACTCACAAAAAATCACACCACCATTGATAAATTATAATAATCATTTTATCTGGACTGTATATTCCAATTTCTATGTCTAATATATTTCATATTTTCTATAAGTCAATTGAGACCACTAGATAATTTTTTGAACAAAACTCTACCCAAAAAAATTATGATACTCCAACTTCTATCCAATACAAAGGATACCAACATAATCTTCGATAAATTTAATCAAATTAATCCACATGAAATGAATTTTTGAAGCTGTTATTATAATCAAATTATACTAAAGGAAAATTTCATCCCAAACATTACCAAACTATAAAATAAATGCCTAGAACATATCTTTAAGAAACTAGATAGTACAAAAATAATTTCCATTAGTCTATGGATGATACAAATTAATCAATTTCTTATATGTACCCAATGAATGTTAGTGACACTTATAATGTTAGTAAATAAATCTGAAGTCATAACAAAATTACACTTATAGACACACCATGAAACTTTAGTACCTCATTTATTTACATCTTACCCAAATCATCCACTAACTACATATCTGTGATTATAGATAAATTATCTACCATCATCAAGTAATCCATAATCACCCAAACAACATTTCAAATACTATTTTATATCAAATGTCCCATGAATAAGCCTATTATGGATTCATCTAATTTCCGAAATGGATTGAAATTGGTTGAAAACTACCTTTAACCCTCAAATGATCTACCTCTACCAATTGAAAGGTAAGGTATTACAAAAAACCCATGAAATATCCTTCTTTATAAGAATCATGAATCACCTCTTCTCAGATGTTAATTGAAACTACCAATAGTTTGTGCACAAACAATATTGAATGTTAACTCTAATTCTATCCTCATATCGACTCCACACCATAAATTCCATCATGAATAATCATGTACATAGAATATCCTCTCTATTTATGTTATTCCCATTCCTCAAGATATGAGGTAATGATAAAATATTCATACATCACATGAACTTGATCCTATGCTTCATGAAAGTAAAATTCAAATAATAGACACATATGTTTCAACAATTAGTTTGATTCATTCACCACCTGTGATGGTGACTTATTGATCTATACATTGGCATACTCATTCTATTTCACAAAACTATAGACCACCTCAAAGTCAAAATAATGGAAATACATCACTGAGCATCATTTCTTATGTTTTATAAATCACTAATAGAAAAAGTAATTTTGCATAATTTTGATCATATATGATGAAAATATCTCGTCAAACAAGGTGTAATGGAAATATATAATACCATGCATAATAACTTCCATTTCAAGATCATATTTCAGGTAATTTTCTCCATGTAGTACAAGTATCCTAGAACTACTATCTAATAATAAATCTTATATATCAATATAGATCCCATAATAATACATTTTTCAACACAATACACCACATACATCTTTCCTAAAATGTCCCAGAGTTTTCAAATATGAAAAATTTATGTCATTAAATATATTTGTGTCATATTTATTAAAAATGTATACTAAAAATCACATATAGAACCTAATAAAATCAACTCAATTTTCTTACACAAATATAGAAAATTATATATAAAGGATAAATACACACCATAAAATAAAAAATATTTTTAAGGCATAATAAATAAATAAATAATTTTTTTTAATTTAAAAATATTCAGTGTGTAGCCATTTAGAAATATCACTACTACAAACAAAACTATAAAAAATGTATATGTTTAAAAATTAATTTTTAAAAAATTAAATTTTAAAAAACATGATTAAAATAGGGTCAACAAATATTAAAGGAAATACAGTTTATTTATATGAATTATAACAATTTTCTATCCAATATTATAATTTTATGACCCTTTTGATAGTAACTCATCAACAAAGAAGTATGTAAATCAAAGAGAGTTTTAAAATTTATAATAATTAATATTAATCATAATTTAAATATTTAAATATAAATTCATTAAAATATAATAAAATCAATTTGTGTACCTATAAATTAGTTTTAAAAACCTAGGTTATATTTATTAGAATATTAAATAATATATTATTCTTTATTTTTTATAAAATGTTTTTAAAATGAAATATATATTTAAGAGTGTTTAATTTTCTAATAAATACAAATGTTCTAATAAAACAATAATTAAAATAAAAAATCTAAACTATTCAAAATCTTGAGCCTAAATAATATGGGAATCAATATTTCATTCAAAGTTTATCCTCCCCCTTGGATATATAAGCTCCCATCCAACAAACCATTCTTCTCACTTCCAAAACGTCTTCCTTTACAAATTTCTACCCAAATACCAATGTAAACTCATCTATCAACATTCCAATAGTCCTAGTATAACTAAAAGACCCTCCTCCAAAGTCTTTAGACTAAATTTGAAGGAGTAAAACCAATGAGTAAGGTAATGGTTTCAAAACCTATGACTTTTCATTTCCATTCTACTCTTACCCCTTCTATAATATAATCAATCATTTGACATGAATTCAATATAGTAGTTTAATAATATTATTTTTTTTTAAACACAAATCCTTATCAAATTTTGTCCTCTTTTAAACTCTTTATAAAATATCATTCAACTATGGTGGTTTTATACTTCTTAAGCGAATGATGATTATTTATTTTACAATAATTAATTTCATAGATTTTTTTAAAATTATATTCTAGTTGTTAATATAATATTAATAATCAACAAATGTCATGTATATACATCTAAAATTATAAAATTTTCATGATCACAATTGAATTAAAATTAAACAATTGTAGAAAATTTTAACCATCTAAAATGAGCTTACCGAGTATTATTACGTGAATTGTAACTATATACTAAATTATTTGACTCAAATACATATGAAATTAAATGAATAATATACCATGAAACCTCTAGACCTTATGGAACCTTTTGACGGTGATCATATTTCATTATTATTACAGTAACATAAATTTTAAATCATAAATTGAACAACCAATAAATAAATTTTGTAAACAACCTTAATTTAATAAATGAATAAATCATGATAACCAATGCATTGTTATAGATGAAATAAATATGAAAGTGGTTTTGAAAAAAGTAATTAATAAATATTAAATTACTAAATAGAAGGTTAATAAAGAATTTTAAGAAAGTTGAGTGTAACGTCTTAGGGTTTTGAGGTCTATTTTGATATAAATTGTGGAATTCCTAGATTAATTTTTGGATAATATTTTAGATTGGTTTGGGGGGTTTAATAGTAGAGGATGTGAGTTTGATGAATATTTTATATATGATTATTACTATAAATCAATATAAGTTAACACAGAGTACATAGTGTGCAGTAATCAAGTACCCATTTAGAGGGGTAGAAGAGGGTGGCTGTCAAGGTCAGCCACCAGATACTGATTTCGGTAAAATTGGGTGAAATGTAGTGAGGCACTAATTAATCAATTTATTTCATGGTTAATTTTTAATATGGGTAGTTCAAAATTTTTATTTTCATGGATTTTAGGGTTTAGGGTATAATTTCCTAGCCTACTGAACTCTATCAAATGTAACTGGACTGGTTGGTTATAAGGCCTCATGCACGTAGCCCTATATGCCAGATGCTATTATCTATAAAAAAGAGCCAAGAGTGTTTCTTTGGGGTGATAGTGACCTCCAATCAAAGTTTGAAACAAGAAAAAATAAACAAGCATCTAATATTGAATAAAAAAATAGTGTGTTGAAGCAATAAACGGAGACAATGTTGTAATAATGAATGAAGTGCAGTAAAGACCCGAACAACTATATCCTACATACAAAATTGATCTCTCCCTGGGAAGACCATATATACATGAGTAAATAAGCGAAATATTAATAATTGTATATGGATATACTTCCTTCATTGAGCTATATCACATACACAAATCCCCATGCAAATCTGAGTAATCATGGTCAATTATATTGGTCCCTTACTGAACCCATGCCTTCTAGCAAGTGAAATTATACTTAGGTTCCCCAGTGTAATGGCAACCCACACATGGGTAAGTACAAAACATATCAGAACACCACCAATTTACTCCCACACATAGCTAGTAAATACAATGTATGCATATATGATCTGCTCATCTAGATAAAAATGATAAAAATAGAAACATAAAAATAAACTAAATAAAAAATATCTTACCAATTCATGGAGTAATAATAATATTCTAATGCAATATGCTCAGTCTCATTGAAAAAACATAATGAAAATAAAGGAAAAAAATAATATTAATAAAACACAAAGCATCCCTAATTTATCCTCAAATATGAGATCATGTCGACTAGAAATCCTATGAAAGATGCATCGATTTGGATGTTGTACCACTCAATACATGAATAATCAAGTTGTTCCTTTGGTTTATAATCCAGATTAAAAATACCTACTTTGGCCAATTCCAAAAAAAAGTATTTGTGTAAGCTATATCACCATAAGGGGATACAATTCATAATCCTGGGACAATCTATACTCTCATACAGTAACTAATATGATGGCTTCTGGGTATCAACCAGATATCCTAAAAATACAACATAGTACTAGATGTCATACCACACTGTCCCCATGAAATCTAGTTGAATGTATGATTCCTAGCACCTGATCAATAGAAAATCTTGGAATTTTAACTCAATTAAACCCTAAAGGGGGTGAAAGTGAAGAAATCTAAAAGGATTTTTCTCGAGATCTACTATAACCATCAACATCAATTCAATAAATGAATCAACATGTCACTCCTAGAAAATTCTGGTGAGTACTGTAATTATTTATCCACATGATCCTAGGGATCATCCAAGGAATAAAATGAGGATACCATCATTAATAATCGATGATATCAACATCCCATTCTTGGAGGAAGTTCACCCATATGGTGTGATAACAAAATAAGTGGGTAACCAAAAATTTTCTCCCATACAATTCTAGTAAATGTAGTGTATGTATATATAAGTTCTTTATTAGGATAATGCTAATAATTACAGTAATTGAATAATGGAATAAAGAGAAGATTTTATGAAAAGGATTTTAGTCGTAATTACATTCAAATATGATGTGCTCAGTCTCTCCGAGACATAACCAAATAAAAAAATTCAAAAAGTAAGATAAATAAAATACAACAAATCCTCATTCTATCCTTGAATTTTTGATCCTGGTTGATTGGACATCAAATGAAACAAGAATTAACATAGATTCTGTACCATTAAAGCTATGTATAATCAAGACAATCCTTGGTCCAGCAATCCTGATTGATAATACCATCGTTATCCAATATCGGAAAAAGTCCTGTAGAAATTTATGTCACCATATGGGGATACAATTCCTAACATTAGGATCATCTGTACTATCCTCTTGTAACTATTATGAAGGTTGTTAGGTATTAACTGTACATACTACAAATATGGATTAAATTTAGATTTCATGTCACACTATCCATTTGTAATCTTGTTTGGTGTCTGAGTAACAGGTCTTTATCCATATGTAATCCTAACATTATAACATAGATATTAACTAAGTGGGGTTAACCATAGGTAATAAGAAATGAATGCTCTCTATATCTAAGATTAAATCATCATCCATTCAATTACAACTCAAAACCCCACTCATTTTCAAGTATAATGATTATTATAATGGTTTATACACATAATCATAGACAGAATCCAAGGAATCAAACAAGTAGATAATAGTCAATCGTTGAAGATATCTTCATCCTATGCTTGGGGGAAATGTACCCACCTAACAACCTATGGCATCACCTGGATCCTAGAGAAGTAGTCATCATCAATTCTTCGAATATAATAGGGGTTCCGAGACACTCTCATTACCCTATTATTTAATCATCATACATGGAGGAATCCTAGTGATAGTAGAATTCTGGTAACATTAAATTTTAATCTAGAATAATAAAATGAATGATTATAGGAAGTACATCTCACAACACCACCATAGAATCACTTCACATCATGATTATATTATATGTACTAAGAAGCTTCTTAGAAACCATAGATGTCCACATTAGCCTCAGCCCATTTGGTGAGGACTCCTTAAGTGCATCCAGGGGACCTAGGATGAAATCCATGTGGAGGCATAATTCCATGTTACTATAGCAGTACAATAGTAGGTACTGTTTGGTACTTTATTATCCTAGACTACTCCCCCTTTTGGGCCTTTGAGCCACTGATTTGATCCCCGAGTCCATTAAGGCATTCGGTCCACCACAGACCTTCGGGGCAGTAAGGACATCAGGCCACCTCAAGGCCTTTGAGCCACCTTAAGTGTAGAATAAATCTAGAAAAACTACAAGGAATTTGAATTAGAAGGTGGATGAGGAAGGATAAAACACCATTGTAGATGCTAAATAGATTGAAAGAATGAGAGGGTATGTCACCTTCCATTGGGCCAAACCTGTTCATGCGTGGGAAATCCTAGCTGAACATCCATACGACGGTGGAGAGCTGATTTCACGATGAAGATGCTGGGGAGGAGCAGTTCCAAGTCGTTAGTATAGGTTGTATGTAATGTTTGAAGCCTATGGGAATTGAATTCCTATAAGGCCTATGGGCCAGGTAATACTTACTCTTATGGGCCTTGTAAAGGTTCCACCTAATCCATTGAAAGGTGGATGATCAAAATCAATAAAAAATGAAGGCCTTCAGGCCATTGGATGGATGAAACCATAGATGCATCAATTTTAACTGAGTGAATGAATAAAATAATAGGTTGAGGTTTGAAAAATTCCTAAACCCATCACTACTTCCACATCCACTAAGGATTATATGTTTAATATGGGTAATAAGGTAACAACCGCTACCATCTCTACACAAACCCAATATGATTTAGATAATGGCTGGTTAACTCCTGGGGAAGCTATTAGGGTTCCATGGATTGAAACATGGATAGGTATCCCTTACAATATGCTTAAGGATAGAACAAAATTATAGGCATCACTCACGGTATCCCTAGATAATATTATTAGGGAAAGGGAATCCCTCTAAGGATCCTTAAGGATATATTCTAGGTCCCTGGTTAACACTTGATGTCCCAAAACTTCATGTCCCATGGCATCCTAATAAGGTCATCATGGCCTTGCTGGATATATGGGTCTTGTCACTATGGAAACCATGAGAAGATGGGTGACGACCCAATATCAGTTCCATGGACTCTCTTGGATTGATCACACACCCAAACATGTCATATTCTACCTATGGCTTATCCACCTAGGCCTGTACAGAGACTAAAATTTCATAGCATGCATAGTTTCACCTCCTTAGAGGACTAGAGGTTACTTAATGCCTCTCAAGTGCCGAAACATGAAACCAAAACACTAGAGTTTTTATAGATTACTAGGATCCATCCAATGTAAAATTACCCATTTAATTAATTAAATAGTTTATTAGAAAAAAATTAAATAGTATTAATCACCTTTAAGGGTGATCCCTATAGAACACACACTACTATATACATTCATAGATACCATAGGGTATGTATGACATACCAAATAACTTTTATGAAGCTTTCAATTTAATTTCTAGCGGTTGGAAGTAGTTTCCAAGGCTCATCTATGCCCATCCACGAATCACAAAAATGTTTTAGAAAACCAAACCACTGTAAATTAATTAATTATAATGACATTATAATTAATTAATTATTTTCATCAAACTATAAAAAATTCAAAAAAAAACTTATGATAAAGGTATAAATATATGAATCTCACTCGAAGATATCATTACAATAGAACCGTGAACAAAAAATATCTAACAATATGTGGCATATCATTAACTATGAATCCGGAATAATCCCTAAGAAATAGTTTTAGAAAAACTATCCAAAAATTTAATTTAATAATTTTATTATTGATAAATTTATTATGGATGAATACCTTAACAAAAAAGAAATGTGGTGAATTGTATGCAACATCTCATGTCATTCTCTTGATAGTAATAGAAAATTACCTAACACCAATATCCTATTACACCATGAAGTAGTGGAATCCAGAAAAAAAAAGATTACTAGAAAATATAAATGTAGAGGAAGTAGGAAAAAAATGGAGCCTAATTGAGAGGAAGGATTAAATCAAGGCCTAAAATGCAGTGTTAGATTCAGACCAAGAATGAGGAAGATGTCCCATGGGGAAAGGTAGGAAGTGGATGGTGCACATAGGGGACCGGATGAGTGAAAATAGAGAAAAAGTATGGTAAAATCCCTTAATGGACGAAAAGGAAAATGGTTATTTCCAAATTTTTTAATGAGTTTCACAGTTTGGTCAAACTATTAGTCAACATGTGTTCTAACCATGTGAATTTATTTTCATTGGAATACCCCTTTGGAATGACCAAAATATTCAGTTTAACAAAATATTCACCATAAATGTGATACTGTTGTACTAAAATACAGAGACTGACGTAGTTTTTGAATTATACTATATAGTTTCCCTAAATCATGCACCTATGAAATACGGGTTGTATAGTTTGGATGCACAATTATTAGTAACCATTCACCAACCATGTACCCTATTCCACACTTTCCAAAAATTCCTACTTCACATCCTGAACCCTTAAAACACTCTAGAAATATCTAATCCACTTTTTGAGCTTCAAAACACATCTAAAAACATTATTTGGAGGTCTACCAATATTAAAATATCCATTATGAATCTATAATCATTTATTGAACCATCAAGTAATTGAAAATTCAATTTCCTTTTTAAATTTCCTAACTTAGAAAGCACGTGATCTTAAATAGGAAAATACATCTTTTCCTAGAAGTCATTTTCATTTGATTATTTATCTCAATTCTTTACCAACCTATTCAATTAATTTTTGGGAAATATTTGCTATATTTCGTATCAGATTGATGATTTTTTTATAATGGAACCATAATTCTGAAAATATCATTTTATTTATTGTTTTTTTCTAAGGTGATGAATTGTATATCCTTTTTGGTTCAAATTCACTTTTTTTTAAATTTCATGAAAGATTCTTGATATTCAACAGTTAGAGGAATAAATAGGCTTCCAATCTATGTATGGATTTTTTTAAAAAACTCAAGTATAATGGTATATCAATATTTAATGGATTTATATTCATTTTTTATGTTTATATGGTCAATGTGACAATTAAATTTACTCATGTTGTGGTTCTTGACATTAAATAGTTTATTAATTTCAGAGAATATTAATAAAGTGAGTTAGTGTGGATTGTAAAAGTGAATTTAATTTCAAATTAAACTATGTATTCGTGTTTCAATATGATTAAATGTGTATATATTATAGTTTGTAGAGAATTATGGTTAATTAATGATTCATATTGAGTGTTAATATTAAATGATGAATTGTTATATAGAAATGATACTGCGAAGATTTTTCATTATTTATTTATTGATCATACCATGGGGTGATGAATTTATAAAGTAATATATAGACTTCATAGTGGTATTAATTGATGAATTAATATAATTTAATCATGTTTATTAGTTTAGAATTACCATATGTAATATTTTTGGATGTGATATCTAAATATTATTGACTAATAATGGTTTATTAAAACTATTATAAAATTTTGGGGACATTTAAAAGATGTTTGAAATACTGTATCTTGTTTTATAATGATTATTGAATATTTTTATACTGTTGTTTTTATAACACTTGATGTTTATATTTAGATTCTATGTTTGAAACATGCATCAGAGCAATGATAGAAAATGAATCATCTAAAGTGGTTAAGGGATGGTTTAAATTGGGTTTCAATGGGGAAATTACTACTTTTATAAGTGATATACTTTATGTGTATAAATATTATAATTTAATTTGTGTGGTTTAAAATAACATAAGTGTATCTTTGGTGGTATAATATATTTTTTGGGTGGTTGGGAAGAAAAATGGTAAATGGGTGTTTTTTTTGGGTTTTGAGTGTTACAATTTGAGACAAGATAAACTTATTGAACATAAATATGTGTGTGGAATTAGGTTAAGTGAAACAATATGATATGTTTTGGATGTGAAGTGGTTTAATTTTTGAGTGAAGGATTCATTTTCATGTAAGGAGATTATATTCTTATTGAAAATTTTATTATTTAACTAATTATATTTAATTTAATTACTGAAAATTTGATTATTTAATTTGAAACTTTTAATGGAGGTTATTTTTAAATATTCATAATCATATTTTTAATTCATTGATAAGTTGGAATTGTGATACATGGTTTTTACATGGTTTTTTAAAAGAGTCGATAAAGAGAATTTTTTAAGGATAAAATGGACAATTCTTGATGAATTATTTTTATTAATGTGTATAATTAGATGGTGATGATAATAAAAAATTTCTTTTAATAAGGATATTAAATAAGAATATTTAATATTAAAATAAAGTGGGTTTTTTTATTTTGTTAGAGTGTTAAACCTATTTATTTTTACAGTAATATTATTGGGGTAAAATATCTTATTGTCGATATATGATGTGATGAATGAGATATGTTATGAGATACTTAAAAGGTGATTTTATTATGAAGTTAGTGTTATAAATGAATAGAAAAAAAGATAAAGTGATCTTATAAGTTTAAAATAAATAGTTCGGTTTAAAATAGCATTAAAATAAAATTTAAGCGACAACAAAATGAATGTGTTAATATAATTTGATGATGAATTTCTTGATATTTTAATATAAAATGTGTAATAATTAATGTGGATAATGAGAGAAATTTGATGTATTTATATTTTATTGTAGTTAAATTTTCTAAATTAATTTATATGTGAAAATACTTAGGTTGGGTTACCACATAACCATGAGTTTGGTTATAATGTGGGATAATCCTTGTGATAGGATAAACTATGATATGTTGAGAGTTCAAAAACATGTGTATTTTTCCATGATATTGGGTATGCTAGGGGTTTTGTAACAGTGGGATTATTCCATGTGTTTAAAAGAGAAATAATGTGTGTAATGAGTTTGGATACAACATGATTGGACATATTATTTGTACATAATGACAATAACCAAAGAAGGTATTTAAAAAACTAATTAATAGCTTATGATGATTTCATTGTAAGAATCTCATTAACATTAAATTATATAATATATTTTCACTATACACATATGAGTATGTTTTAAACTAGGAGTTTGTTTGGATCTTAGATGAATCATTCAAATAATTATTTCTCCCATCCATTATGGTCATATCTCATAGAAAATAAATTTGAGTTTCTTTTTTACAATAATGATTATAGTTGTGAAGTATCTTTCAGTTAGATCTCTGGTTCACT
Organism: Viscum album; assembly: GCA_963277665.1. Taxonomy (NCBI): domain Eukaryota; kingdom Viridiplantae; phylum Streptophyta; class Magnoliopsida; order Santalales; family Viscaceae; genus Viscum; species Viscum album. The sequence continues at coordinate 847,372,941 of OY728152.1, forward strand.
TAGACAGTTAAAGATGTGATTAAAGGTGTTAATGAAGAGTTATTATCACATTTATTTTAGTTTTTTGTTTAGTTATACTATACTATAGTTTATATAATGGGGTTTTTTGATTATATGTATCGGTAAAAGTCATTGGGATTTATTCATATAATTTAATGATATTTTTAGCATCAGGTTTTGTAGTTTTTTTTACTCTGATTACGTAAATTATTTGTGAAATTACTCATTATATGGTAATATTCAACCACATGATAACATCAGATCCTCGGTTCTTGTTTCTTATTTTTAGGGATTGGGGAGGGAACATGATGCCATATGGCATTTCACTTTGTAGGCATGGCCATGATTGGGCATGATGTTACATAATGGTATTAGAGAAATATCATTTATATTCTCTTGATATTTCAAAAAATGGAATAAGGGATATTAGATGTTGGGACTTTATATGAATGTTATATGTTTGTGCCTAGCCAACACAACTTCATTGAATGTTCAAGTCTCTAAGCCATCCAAGAGTATGTTTTTAGGGGGTGTGAAATTCATTAGGATTGTGAGTGAATATTGGTGAGATCATACTTCATTTTGACGTGGTAGGACATGAAATTTATATAAGTGAGTATTTTATTATTTTTGAGGTTTCTAATACAATTTTTTTATTATGGATTTATTTTTGGTATTTTTGGAAAATAATAAATGAGAAATAATGTAAATTAAAAATTGGATGAGGAAATTAATGTTGGGATAGAAGTGAATTTCTTATATTTTATTTTTTAAAGTGTATTAGAGAAATAAAATGAATATAATTTATTCCTTGGGGTGTTCAAATAATAAATAGAGGATGTTTTCTGTATAAGTTATATATGAATTAGATTTGGAAATTATTTATTTATTATTTTCTTGATTTATTACTTTTTATTGCTGGGATATATCATTAATGTGTTTGAAAAGTCAAACTTTATTGTGAAATTTACATAGATTTTTAATAATAAAATAGTAATAAAAAATAATTTGATATGTGTTTTTATGTTAAATAATAAATAACATTTTTTAGTTGTAATGTTGAAATGCTTAATAAATATTGAGTAATGATTAAAAAAATGGAAGGAAATCAAATAATGTTTTTACCATGTGTATGTTTATGTAGATTTGTCTATGGTTTTGATAAATTATTTTATCATGATGATATAAACTATATGGTTTAGTTTCAACAAGATATAAAAAAGATTTTAAAATATATGGGTGTTTGGTTTTGTTAAAACAAGAATGAAATGGAATTTACATTCATTATGTTAGATAATATTGATGTTTAATTATCATGTGAACATATTGAATTTATATCTTATAACATACCATGAGTTTTATTAAGGAGTGTTTTATTAATGGATATTGAATACCATAATGTTATTTACATGTTAAAAGATTTTTAAATTGAAGTGATTGACTTGAATATGTAAGATTTTGTTTACATAGTTTAACTTGGGTAATAATAATGATTTAATGAAATTTTAAAAATGTAATTGAGCATGATTATATGTTTTTTATTTTAGGATAATTTTGGGTGTTAATTAAATTTCTACAAAGGTATTAGTTATTAGTAGATTATTTTATACAATGAAAATTTATTTTTAAAAACACGTAGAAAAAATGATTTTATTAGTTGAATAAAATAATTAAAGGTGATTAGGTTTGTTTTGAAACGGTGGTTTTATATTTGATTAGTTAATTTTTGATTTAAAATTTAAAATTTAATAAGTGGGTAGATTTTGTATAATAAAATAGAAATGGTTTATATTTGTACTAATGTTAAATCATTATTTTATGTAGTGTTGTTTGTGTTATTTTTTTGGTTTATATTCTGACTTTTTTGGAGTAATGGATACATTACTTATTATAATGACCTCATATGTTTTTGGTGATGATGGGGGGAGTGGTTTTAGTCAAAACCATAGTGATGAGTTGGAATAAAATATATTGGGTGATATTGTTTATGATTTTGAAATTGGTCCTAAATTTATATTATGTAATATTGAGGTGTAAGGTGGTTTCATGAGGTGTTTTCTATTTGTTTATCACAAGGTCAGTGAATATTTTTTCCAAATTCATTAAGGTACAAATACTCTTATCAACTGTATTCTCAAATAGTTTTCATAAGTTGTGAGGGGTTTTCGAAGTCAGTGTTTGGGAATGTGAAGAAATTTTATATCTCTATTTCAAAGTAATTCACTAGAGAAATTCATGATGATTCTTGAGTATAAGAAAAATTCTAGTGGGGTGTTTTTTATATCCGGATGTTTTGAGGTGTTTTTTTAATTTTAATTTTATCCATTTGATTTATTTTGGGTTATTTGTTTAGAATTATTTGGGGTAGTTTTAGAGTAGAGTAGGTGAGCTAAAGGAGGAAGTTGAAGGTTTTGTTTACTGAAACAAGTATAAGGAATCACTAGATACTCAGTATGAAGCCACCAGTTACCCATTAAGGGGGGAGAATGTGGTGGTAACTTATGTCAGCCACAAGGTACCCATATGGGTGGCACTGGGTAGTTGATGATGAAGTATTGGGTAACTAGATCCTTTCAAGATCAAATTTAAATGGGTTACTTGTGTAATTTTATTGTCATATGTTTTTTTATTTTAGATATCTTTCCTTCCATGGATATTATTAGCTCATGATTCTTCCTCTCCTTTCACTCTTGACCTCTACTAATATTCTCTTCATGATGTATCTTTCGTTTCGGGGTGTATCAGTCATCTATTAGTTGAATATAACTTGAATGGTGATTAAATTGTTATTTATAAGATCCTGTTAGAGGAAAAAGTTGTTTAGTTTTTTCTATGTTTTAATTATTATTTTATCTAGATGTATTGGCATTGTTGATATCTGGTGGTTAGTATAGGAGTTAGGCGTCTGATCCTTCTGAAAACTATTGGCATCCCTCTAAATAGCTGGTCTCAACCTTCTATGGGTTTCCAATTCAGTTCCCAAGTTTATATAGTTGATGTGATACCAGAATTTAATCATGATGTGTTTTCATGATAAAATATTATTTATTAATTCAAGAGGAGGATAAAAAGGTGGGTTAGTTTATATTATTAAATATAATTAAATATGAAATAATTCATTGTGATATTTCTTTTTAGTGGAGGAAATGTGTATGTCTTAGAGATCAAAGAGATTCATGGTTAATTAATGATACTTATTAAAAGTGATTAACAAATAATGAATATTTAATTTGAAACATTTTTATGAATACTTTATTTTTATGTGATTAATAATAATAAAATTTGATTAAAAGTGATAAATTGATGGAATAATATCTCGAATTTATGGAGGTAATAATTGATGGATTAACATAATTATGTAATGTTAATTGAGTTGGAATTACCCTGTGATAAATTTTTTTGTATCATATTTGAATTTTATTGACTTATAATGGTTTTATAAAACAATTACATGATCAAGTGGACCTGTAAATAATGTATTGAATATTTTTTTTAATGATTAGTCTTAATCAATATGTTTTTCATACACGTATTTTATTAACAAGTGTTGATTGAGTGAGATTTAAGTGTCAAAATTAAGTGTGGTACTAGGGAAATAGAACAAATCATTTTATAGGATTAGCCAATCGTTCAAAGAGGTAATTAATATGGAATTACCATTTACATCAATTACTATAATTTAGGGGTTTTTTGTCTAATTTATTTTGTTTATATTAGAAACACCTAAAGGTATTTTATGTTGTATAATTAATTTTGTGTGAGGTTGGGAACATAAATGTTAAATTGAGTTTTAGTGATAATTAATGATGTTTAAGGGTAATCCACGATGTTGAAAATTTATGAGTAAATTATTTATTGATGGAATTATAAGTATGAGTATATGAGTGGTGTTTTTGGGTGTTTGAATGTAAAATATCATAAATTGGATGGACATAAATATTCATATGTCCTTGGGTTTAGTGGAACTATGTGAAAATCATAGGATAGAAAATTATTTGTTGATATGAATTTTATTCATTGTATTAATGTAATTTTATTGTGTGATTCATGGTTATTTTGTTGTATGAATTATTATATTTAATTTAGTGATTGAAAATGAGATTATGTACTGAGACACCTATAATGTGTTACTTTTAAAATGTTGTCAACAAAATTTGAGATTCATGAATAAGGTGGAATAATAATATTGAATGGTAATACAATGGAGAAAAATATTTGATAAATAGAGTTTTTGGGTAAGGGTAAAATGGATGTTGTTTTATTGATTTTAATTATGAAAGTGTGTATTTTTGTGCTTATGTTAATGAACAGTTTCCTTTGACAATGAGGAGTGATAATAATATCGAATGAGAAAATATGTGGTGTTTTTTTGTTGGGTTTGGTTGAAAAACATTATTTTTTATAAAATATCCATTGGGTAAAATATAATGATTTTGATATATGAAGGGATGGATGGGTTGCGTTATGATATAGTTAATGGGATATTTTATTATTGTTTATGTTCTATAAATAATTGGAAATAAAGAAAATATAAATTTGTATGTTAAAACCTATTTTTTTGGTTTGAAATAGGGTTTATGAAAAAAAAATTGGTGATGGTGAAATACATGAGTTAGCATAATTTGATGATGAATTATTTGATATTACAATGTCAATATTTTTGGAGTTAAATTTATAAATGTTTTCCAATTGTATGTGTTTATATAGTTCATATGAGGAATATTTTTGAAACTTTTTTTACTATGTAAAATCCTTGATTTAGGCTACAGGATAACAATGAGTCTATTTGTAATGTAGCTTAATCATTCTGATAAGTTTGACTGAAATATTACATGAGTTCGACAACAGTTTTATTTTCCTAGTAGATTAGTTATTACATGATTTAAATATTAGTGGTATTATTTTAAGTGTTTGGTTTGGTTACTATTCAACTCCTGAGTATGGATATGAGATATTTTGATATATACTAATTTTATTTGAGAAATATATTATGATGGTATATTTTAAACCCAAAAAATATAAAAAATTATAATTTTGTTCTTTAAGTCATTTCCTTATTTAAAATTTTAGTATGAACTTTATCTACACATAGATTGGTATGCTAAAAACCAGGAGATGTCTGGTATCTTGGTTTCATAGTATTAGGAAGAATTTATCACACTATATAAACTAACATATCATGGGTGAAAAAAAAATTATATTATAATTATAAGGGTTCTGGAATAACATGGAGTTATATCCTGGGATCACTGTGATTATTATGGATGTGTTTAGAGGTGTGGATGGGGAGGGGTTCTTATATTATTTTTATTTCATGTTTTTTTGTTATATATTTCTACCATTCATGTATTTTTTTCATTTAATTTTCTTATTTGGTGACAAGTATTTAATCACTATGATTTATTCTTATGTTTTAAAGATACTTATTAGTATCACTTTACAGTGTGTATTTCTACTCAGATTTTTTTGTTATGATGATTTACTAGAGGGTAAATTACCCCAAGGGATATACATAGAAGCTCAATTATAGTAAGTATAATATGGTTATTGTGGAGAATACATGAGGTTATATGATTTTTTGCTCCTTGTCACCATTATTTCAGGACTGGATGATACATTGGGACTCGAGGTACAGATTCTTTCCCTCTCTTTATTGTTCATGGGGTTAAGATTTATGTATATATATCTCACAATATTTATCTTCCTACCTATAATTTCGGTTCTTTATATTCATTATAAATAATTCTTTTATGTATACTATTATATTATCCTTTTTTATAACATTATTCATATATCTCTAGGCTCATTTCCAATATTTTCATTAAATTAAACTCAATAGAGTGAATAACTCTATTTGTTCTTCTATTTTAATGTTATAATCCTATATGGATTATTATTTTTTGGATGATTCCAAAAATATGATATTTCATTATTTTAAAATAATTTTTTATTGTATTTAGATTTTGGGAAACCCTATTCTCTTATCCCTTTTGAAGACTGATTCTCTCTTTTTATAAAATCTTGATAAATGAGTTCCATTTCATACATTTTAATTCTGTCTTTATTGTGATTTTCATTTAATTTTGGGATCTATTTTCATGGACCATTATCCATTTTCTGAAAATGAAAATCCAACATATAGTAAAACAATATTTCCTTAGGATTTACATGACCCCCTTAAAAGTTAATTATTTATGGGTTTATTATCTTACTCATTAATTTTTCATTGGTTTATTTTGTGTTTTTTACTTATTTATGTTTATTCTATATATGGAACACATATGAATGGAAAATTATGATTATATGTGGGAATGAAATTATATATCCCCAAAATTTATTGGGTAATACTTTATATCCCTAGATATTATTATGTGTGGCCATGGTTCACTTAATTTATGCATAATGGTAATCATGTTCAAAATGGGGGGTTTTCATTCTTTATATTGTTGTGATGTCTTGATGGTGAGCCTTGAATTATGTTTGTAATGAAATACCTAATTCTTGTGCCACATTTTATTATTCTCTTGATTATGTAGTTCATTTTAAAATGTTATATTTTATATTTCATGTCCCATCACTAGTATAAAATTGATTTATCCAAATAAATTTTCTTACCTCATATCTATAAGCAATGTGAAAAATGGATTTACACATTTTTTATTGAATAAATGTTGGTAAAAATAATACTCCCAAAATTTTTATGTATGTTAATGAATAACTAACGTTGAAAATAAAATACCAAAATTTCTCATGTCATTTATTATATAACTAACATGGAAAAGATTTATACTTTTAATCGGGGATCTAGAGGAGTCATTTCTGTTTCTATACTAGGTCAATTACATCATCCACTACAGCACCCAATTCAAGGAAGAAAAATGAATTAAATCACAGGCTCGTGGGACATGACACTATGACCTGGTACTCAACCCCCAAACCCTTACCACCCCACCACCAATGGTGGGGCCATTTTTCTTTCTATATTTTACATGTAAACTCTTGTTTTTCATTTTCATAGAGGACATTAACCCTTCCATAATCATTATACAACCTCAAATATATTAATTTTTCAATATATGGCCTCAAATATCTCTATTATTCGATCCATGTCTTTGAATATCTTTAATTTTTATCTACTACTTCCATACACCATCACCCATTATCGACCACCACTCCTGATTATTACCACGGGTGTCGCTCATTCTGGTTCTGATTTAAATTTACAATTTCTGTTTACTGTTTCCATTTTCAATGAATTGAAGATATTTTTATTTCATGTTCCAATTTTTAATTGATGTCGTTTTTTCATTGAGTTGGGATCCACCACCTCCATTTTACTTCATCCACCACATGTGACTTTATCCTATTTGTTTTCACTTCTCAATTGTCTTAGTAGTGATATCAATTTATAATTTTTTGTTGTTTTGATTTAGCATATATCAAAGGTATTTTCATTTTTTTATAGTTTTTTATATCTATTAATTTTCATTTACCTCCACCATCCATTGTTACCTATCATCAATCGTCACTTGCACCTTATTCCATTTCTTATCTCATTCTCAATCATATCAGATCCAATATTAATTAATGGGTGGAGTTTATTATTTTGATTTTTTATGAAACCAAGTTATTTTCATCTGTATTTGTAGTCCCAATTTTCTATTGATGTCACTTTTTTCTTTTCTATTTGTATTTATAGTTCCAATTACTAACACATCATATATATTTTTTTATTGATGAATACTTATTTTGAGTTTATGGGTTTTTATTTTTTATTATATAATGAAGATTTAATATGTTCAAAGTTATAATTTTTATTAAATATGATATTTTTTTGAAATATTTTATGACATTTTTTACATTTATTTTTAAAAGAAAATTTGAAATTGAATTTGAAAATTTCCATTTAGAAAATTAAAAATCTATTCCTAAAATGTTTAAATATTAAGAAGTTTAAATGTTTAGATATCAAAGATATGTTAAATTTTAATGGTTTTAATCCAATTTATATCCCTTAGATTTTTCAGGGTGAAATTGAGAAGAATTTCTGATCTATTGATGATTATGATTTTCAAGATGATAGGTTTGACCAAAGATTATTCTTTTTGTGTGAAAAATGATGTAATACATTGGAATATTTTTACTATTCACACACCATTTTTGGATTTGTTTAAATTTTATTATTTCATTTAATATCTGACAAATGTTTTTAGTATTTTAGTTAACTACTCTAACAAATATAAACAAAAAATTATTTATTTTAGTTTACATTTTTTGATTATTTTTCATATATTCCAAGAGTATTATTTTGTGTTAAAAAATGATGTAACATATTAGAGCATTGTTACTATCAAAACACCATTTTTGGACATTTTTCATTCATTTATATCATTTAATCTCTCATTAATGTTTTTAGAGTTTTAGTTAACTACTTTATAAAATATGAATAAAAATATGGTTAGTTTTGTTTAATTATTTTTAGATAATTTTTCATTTCTTATTAAATTTTTTATTATCTTGTTGGATGTATATTTATGTAATAATATTTTTTTATTAACTCATAATTTTTTGATTTTTTCATTTATTTATGGCATTTCATTACTGATTAATGTTTTTATCATTTTATTTAACTATAAAAATATGAATAAATATTTTTTTAGTTTAGTTGACATTTAGTTTGATAATTTTTTATATTTTATTTTTAATTTGTATGTAATAGTTGGTTTTTTTATATTTTTTACTAATTTTCTATTACATTGATCTATAGGATAATTCGAGATCAAAAATTTGACCCACTACACACTCCTATTAATGAGCCTTCTCATACTACAACATCAGAGAAAACTATTTCTGTAGTGGAAAAATGAGTTAAAGTGTTAGTAAATGTGGAAGTTTTCCTTTAACAAAATTATTAGTATCCTATATCCAGGACTAGTGTATACTAGTTGACATTGATGATAGTGATATTTTAAGAGGTCAAAATTGAAAATAGCTCATGACTTTTATTGCATTTCAGGAAAAAATAAAATTTATTATCATCCTATTTGATTGGAAAAGTGATAAAAGAATTAAAATATCTTATTTATGGGTAAATTTTAGTAATATCATTTTTCATTATTTTACATATGATGAAATGTTTATACTAATATGGGTTTCCCCATTATTATTTGATGACATTGATATACCTGTTACTGGAGGATTCAGGAGGAATGTTTTATCATTGGCATCTTGTAGATGGTGGGATTTTTAATCAACCCTCACAACATATTTAATTTTTTGGAAGAATAAAAAAAATTTATATACATCCATATATAGATGATGATACGTGGAAGAAAATTGTTGAAAGCTGACTAAAATAATAATTTTCGGTAAGTGTAATGTGACCATTTATATGTTTTTTTTAAATTAATTATAATATTAATTATCAATTTGTTATAATATATATAAAACAGGATCTCATAAAGAGATTCAATCTATAAAATTATACCCTCATACTTTATATCATGGAGGGTATATATTTTTGGGAGAAAAAATGATATCTGATATTTTTTAAAAATTGTGATTTGAGTCTTCAGGATCTGCAGATGTTGACCACCTCCCCCCCCCCAACTAGACATAATAAATGTAAGAGGTCTCAAATGTGAAAAATGGGAAATATCTTATGTAGTAGTCTAGGGATATAAATTATATGATTGTAATATTTTTACATTATTTATTTATGTTCAATCAATTGAATAAATATTTGGATTTACTTGGCATTTTTTGTAAAATATTCTATTCAAGAATATCTTTTAGAGAAGAGAACATGTGGAGCATTCATAGATGAGGGTAGGGTGAATATTTTTGCTACTTCATTTGTAAATCATAAAATCTTAGACCATGTAGGAGGATACCAAGAAGTTGTATCAGAGAAAAAAATATTTCCTCATTTTGAAGCTTCTTCATTGGAGGATGTTTATAAAAGAAAAATATAAAATTTTGAAGTAATATTTAATCATATTTGAGAGAATATGAAGAATAGGATCAGAGATTTGGTACATTAATATTTTGAAAACATGAAAATATTCTTTTCTTATGATAATCCTAATCCCCCACATCTGCCTATAGATCCCTCTCCTCAACCACCTCCTACAGTTACTCCTCAAAAGCATCACATTTATTGTGAGCTATATATAGAGATCCCCAATATAATTTTATTACATATGTGATGATATATTATATTGGTGATACCATTCATCAGCAAAATATATAGATATAAAATCATAGGGTCTCTATATAGGATATTATAGTTAGATATGTGACAATACCATTTCCTATATACGGGTTTAGTACAATTGGACAATATATCAACCATTTTATAGTTTTTCCATGTAGACCTATCTAAAAAATTATAATAGAGGTATGTGTATGTTATATCCTTTATTTCATATTACGGTTAATTTTTTTTTAAAAAAATATTTCATATATTTATCTATTTTTTAGGAATGTATTAAAGGCAAAGACATACTGTATATATAATTAAAAATTAGCTATTATTAATTTACATAAAACTTCTTCTAGACTTGATTTATTATTAACAAATTCAAATTTATTATTGTATGTTTATGAAATTCCATTGTAATATAACATTTTTGGGCATGAAATGACTATGATTACTTTTTCAAAATATATCATGGATATTTTTACTCTATATGAGTTAGGTTTTAATATAATGTTATTCGTTTCCATTTTGTAGATTAACAGATATCTATCCATTATTTTAATTTATTGAATCTTTATACTTGTTTTATTATTAGGAATATCTATACAACTTTTATTCCACATTATATGAAAATATTATATAGATCTTTATGGACCCAAAATTTATTTCACATATAGTGTGGACTATGAATGATGTATAAAGAATAGTTTGTGTAACCCCCCGAACCCAGTTACCCAGAGTCGGTGCATTATTTTAATACATTGGCATGATTTCAAGGAATCATGTCCCGAAGGACCAATCGATTTAGCAGTCTTGGAAAATAGATTACATACATGAATGTTACGTTACACTTTATAACATACAAAACAACATAAATAATCCTTTATGAATGCCATTATTCCTTTATCTTAACCCTGCATATCAATCACAATACACTTCTTGGAATCCTGGGAAAAATAAAACATAGAAAGGGTTGAGCTCAAATGCTCTGTAAGGATAACAATATAGTGGAAACTACCATAAATAAGAATAAACATTTAAGGCAATGTATAACTAAAACAAAATCCTTGTAAACATGAACTTCAGCATAATATGGAAAAAATAAAATGAAATAATTTCATTTACTTATTCACATGGATATTCTACTAGTCGAATAATCACATGCAATATCAATAACCACTTTTATAATGATGAAATTCATAATGATGAACTATAATTTCTTTTTCAAGGCCCTGTGCAAAGACCTAGGGGCTAACTATAACCGGAACCAAACTCTGAGAGCCTCTGTAACCAGACTCCAACCCGGAGTGCATCTAATAACCGGACACCAATCCAGAGTGCCTCTAATAATCGGACACCAACCTGAGTGCCTCTAATAACCGGACACCAACCCGGAGTGCCTCTAATAACCAAACACCAACCCGGAGGGTCTTATGTAACCAGACCCCAACCCGGAGGGCTTACTTTTACCAGTCCCCAACCCGAAACATACTAGTCCAACACATTCATCATAAGAAGATGATGAAATATAACATAAACATTCGTATTTAAACTATCATACAAAATGTCAAAAATTTAATCCTAAACCATTAATGGAATAAAAATAACTCATCCATAGTCAAACATATCACAAAAATGTAAATACAATATGGATGATTTTTATCATAATAAATCAACTTGAAACAAGTGTAAAAATTTTCAATGGATGTTGACATAGATTAAATCAAAACTATTTGAGAGAAATATCTCTTTTTTTGAAATCATTTAAAATTCACATAATTATAAAGAAAACATTTATTTTGAAAATATATTTATATTCTTGTGATGGAAGCTTCAAAGGTGTAATAATGGCAGAGAATAACCACACCCGTCTTATAAGTTAAAAAACACATTCTTACCTTAATTTTGACAAAAAGGTTAAAAAGTTACTTGTTTCGAAAACGACAGAAAGATTCCTTTCAAAACATATAAAGTAAAATAAGGGTATAAATGACTTTAAACCATTGTTTATTAAATAGTAAAAATGTTTTGAAAGACATTTTTAAGAAACATGGATATGGATGAAAAAGAGGTCCCAGCAGATAATTACGTATAAATAACCTCGAATAATGAAGTGATTGTGAAATAAACCCTTACCAATTTGGTAAATTACGAAAAATACACCCCATGAAAGAGGTATAATACAATGAATATGTAAATACACAAAAATTAAATTGTATTACACCAAAAATACAATAATGGGTAGTACATACCCCACACAAAAGGTAATAGTGGCAATATGGCATGAATCTCACGAGAATAATGAGTGAGATGAAAACCCCTTACCTTGCACTTTCCATTAGTCGAGGGTACATTTATCCTCTTTTATGAAGACTATAGTATGTTATTAAATTATACAAGAACCATTTTAATATTTATGATATCAAAAATTATTCATATATGACTTTATACTACCCATTTAATAATAATTTCCATGTTATATTAATATTTCGGGTAATAATCGCTTTCTTTGTCGTACGTGTTTTAACTTGTTACTCTTGATTGTATCACTTAGATCATGATTTAAATACTTCAAGAATATAAAACATGATTTATTTATCAGATATATTTAGAATATAAAATTTATAATAGACATATATATGAAATGGAAAACACCATTTATGGAGATGGTAGTCCTTACGTACGCATAAACGTTGTTTCCGTTTTCATATAGTATTGAACGGAAGTAAGTGAATAAGATATATGTAAGTACATAAATACTTATATATATAAATATATATATCTTCAGTAGAATTATTATGTCATATATTACATACTTATTAGTAATATATATTTTTATAATCGTCGATGAATGGTGAACTTGGAAATTAATCTCATTGCGTCATGGAGACGGTAATCAGTACGTACGCACGAGCGAAAATATCATTATTTTGATATTAATATAATATATAATATGACTTTATATAATATATACAGAATCCTTATCATGTTATATTTATTATTTACATCAAATACACATCATTATTATACCCATACAAATAATAATGTATTGAATAACAATTACACCACGACGTGGAGACGGTAAGCAGTACGTACACATGTATGGTGACATGTCATTCAAAGGATGGACAGAATAATGAATTTGGTTGTAGAATAATTATAATAACATCATATTATATATAATATACTAGAGTGATTATTTTAGAATGGAAACCACAAAGAAAAAAGGAAATGGAAGAAGAAAGGAACATGAAAGAGGGCTGTGAAATCATTACCTCTTCTTCGGGTTATTCATTTTGATTTGATCAAAAGGGATCCATAGGTTGGCTTTATGATCAAACTAAGGCATCTAGGATGAAGGTAGGATATTTGAGAGGGTATTTGGGTAGGGGTTTTTTGAGAAAAATGGCTTAGAAAGTGTGAATTAGAGAAAAGGGGAAGTTCCCTTTTATAAGAGGGGTGATGAGCACCTTTGGAAAAACATAAAATAATATTTTATGATAAATTCATATTCGGTTTCTAATGGCTCCAAAGTACATTATTTAAATTATATGATGGGGATCTGTCGAAAAAAACTCAACCAATAGGTTTTAGATAAGTTTAGGTTTCCATTTTTACCTTATCATTTAGATTTAACTCTATGTTAAAGAATTTAACTTTTATCGTGTCTTCTTGTATTCTTACACTATATGGTTAATAAACTTACTATATATAGCCAATCGAACCCCAATTGTTTCATTAATGTCATATATATTATTATATAAGTCTTTTGGATGAACAAATGAATTTTAGGATCATTATATCAATTAATAATATAATATTTGTTTTAAATACTATTTCATGTCAATTTTGTCACTATTTGGTATTTGTTTTTTGTTAAAATAATAAAAACAAGATTACTTCAAAAAAATACATTTAATAAATCCTAACATGTCATATTCGCCTATAAAATTCGTGGATGTCATAAAAACTTTGAAATTGTATATATTTTAATATTTATAATACCATTTATTTGAATCGTTCATGAATAAGGTAATTACTGCATCATCATTTTGTAAAAAATAAATTTATTTATATAATGTCTAAAAATTATAAATAAAATACCATGATGTATGAAATATTTCTAGATTTATAATTAATATTTATAATCTAATTTATCTTATGCAAAACCCTATATTAAAAATGTTTTTGTTATTAAAATTTTATTTTAACTCTTTTAACTCTTCTTTGAATTAAATAATAATAAATGTCCTAATCTAATCCAAGTGGACCTAAATGATAATATTTTGTTCCTAAGGTTCTTTTTGGTCGAGATAAACTTTTCCAATAGAATTAGGACATGTGTGAGGGTAATATTAATATCATTTTTACACTTAATTAACCTATTTACTTTTAACCGTGGTAAATAAAAGTAAAAAGATACTATTCACAAAAAATTATTTTCATCTCATTGAACCACATTTTACTACATGATATTAACCGTGTCTCTCGGATTTTCAAAATTCAGCTCACAGAAGTGGTAAAATTATGTTTTATGTGAATTTGCAAAAACTCCTAGGAGGTGGGTAAAAGACGGTGAAAAGTTTAATAAAATTTTTATATATCTAAAATTATTATAAAACGACTCCACTAAATTACATTGAACTTATATATGTATTATGTATCTATTTTGACATTAAATAATTTAAATAAAATGAATAATTAATTAAATAAAAATTCAGTTTTAAACTATAACTCAGTGTTTTTCACTATTCATGAAAAATTTAATGTTTTCAAAAAAATACCAAAAAATTACCCTAATAAAATTTTAATATTACGAATTCAATAATGAAGAATATTTTCCCAAATTCAAAACATAGAAGTTGCATTTTTAATTGAAATTTAATTCCCGTTGTCAAAACAAAAAGCATGTTTTTAAGAAACAATAACTATCAAAAGATTGACACTTATTTATGTCCGGTTTAAATGTGAAATTATGTCCAATGACGAACATTGAATTAAATTGTACAAATATATTCTAAATATAATTTAAAACCACTATAATTCATAATTTATCAATATTAAATATTTTGATTAAAAAAGATGTTTTAATTAAAATTTAGTAAATTCACTATTCGTCAAAATATTAATGTAATCAGAAAAGTACCAAAAATTCACCCTAAGCTAATTTCAATATTCCAAATCCAAAAATGAATTCCATTTTGAAAGATAAAATCTATAAAATTTCAAAAAGTGGGTATTACTATTTATAACGGCTAGTTTGATTGGTTGCGGTGTGTGTTAGAACTCGAAGTTGCATATATCACACGCTACTGTATTATTCAAAGAGAAGAATGCCATGGAATCTTGGTGTGCTACATTCTCCCCTCCTTCAATAAATTGTTTCCCCTTAATTTATGCTTGTTATTGGAAACTTGGGGTTGACATTTTAAAATATCTTAGTTTAAATCCCATATCGAAAAATGGATTAATGAGGCCTCTATTTAAAATTAAGAGTGGTAAGTATGAAGGTTACCGAAAATAACACATACTAGGGTTCCATGTAGGAAAATATGGATATGGAAGAAAAATATAACGATCAATATCTGATGGAGAGTGGTAGTGAATATGGCTATATAAAGGCCAATAATCCCGAATCTATAAATTTGTGATGATCTATGGTATCATCTATGACAACATTTATTTCTAAGTTACTTTTCATAATGTTGAGGATTTTATTTATGAGATTGGATAAGATCATACAGAGATATACTTACTTTATAATTAGACTTTTATCCATTAATATATATCTAACACAAACTCATCTTTCACTACAAAACATAATACAACTCAAAAATACTCTATTTATCCTAATCATATAGGGTTCCAAATATAATGAATGTATAATTCACATATCAGACCCATTAAAAAAGACACTACATTATACAATCCAGGGACTTCATGTAATCCAGTGGTAGGTGATAAATCCCAATCACAATATGGTTCTGGTTTTGATTCCCATAGCTTTGTCCGACGCGACGGGTCATCACACGGTCTGCGTGCTGTCCTTTTATAAAAATCCAAAAATAACCCTTCTGAATTAATCCATTCCAACCATTAGACTTATCCAAAATACTAATATCCAAAATCACAGTCCAAAATTTATAAGGAAGTTCAACATAATGAAGATCCTTTTTTCCATGTATTAACATGTGAACACCTTCACCATATATTATTTTAAAACATGGTAACATTCTATATTATGATAAAACCTTATTGATTACATTCATGCTCACTTATTCTTTGTAGAATACTGGATATACTCCTTCTATCAAAAATGTTGTAAACTCTAACGATGAAAAATCATTAATCAGCATCAAGGAACTCAAGAATATCCAATATAATTTACCCAAATCAACCATATCTTATTCCAAAATCAGTACATCAATATTAGGACCATATTAAGGTGTATCTTTCCTTAAACCATGTAATTTCCAAAAAAAAATTAACTCGATGTAGACTCACATTTCTTAGTAACATAAAATCATAAATCCTCAATGAAATAGTACTGCAGTGCAATCCTTATTTATTTCCAGAACATCATTGATACAACACTTAAATGAAATAATTCCAAAATAAAAACATATGAACACTATTCATTCCACTTCATTTGCGGTAGTATCATAACTTGATTATTATCCAATAGCATCATTTTAGGCATAGTCTGATGACTGGGAAATTGGTTCGAGTAGTGTCCAAACTCCTTGCAGATGAAGCATTGTACATTTGAAACCTTTTTCTTACACTTGCATTCAAGTACTTTGTGTCCTCTTTCTCCACACATATAACATACTCCCACTCCCTTCAAGCATTTTCCAAGGTGATTATTTCCACAATTATCACATATGGGAAAATACTTCTTTACCTTTTTCCCTTTATATATCCTTCTCTATACCATCCTTTTCTTCTCTGGCTTCCCTTCAAATCCATAGGACTCCGAGAATTCCTTACTTATCTTATCAACACATGATACTATTTCTTCAAATGATGATAATATTTGGGAGATTATTTACCTTCCAAATTTTGGCTTAGGACCATGAAAGATATGATCCTTATTACTCTTTGGATCATGTGTATTAATGGAGTTCACATTCCTTCTACTGGGCACCATTTCTAAACAATGTTATACACTAGATTAGTTTATAAATAGAAATACCTATCCCATAACATGTAAAACACTTAACATAAATTAAACAGTTTATGGATATAATCAATAATCATAAAAATGTCTTCTTTGAGTAATTATATATTCATAAGCACTTCATAATTGTTTATGAAGAAAATGAGAATTATCCTAAGCATATCCCCCGGGAGTGTTGTAACCAAGAGTGAAGCAAGTCTTTTTTTCATGCACCAGTTCCCGTTCAAGTCTAGCTCAATGCGGTTTTTTCAGTTTTTACCCCTAGGTACATATGATTCAAAGCCGCCTCTACGTGCTTGTATCCAGACGTGGATATATTTCTTGGAAAACTCAAAAAATCTCTACAATACCATAATTCTAGGAAAATATTCTATAATAATTCTCAATGTCTATCTTAGGGCGATGTGCTCTAATAAGAGTTTATCTAAATCTAGTTTCCAAGGTTATTGCTAAAATTCCTCTGATTCCAACTGTAACGTCCCGACCCCAGTTAACTAGAGTCGGTGCATTATTTTAATAAAATGGCATGATTACAAGTAATCAAGTCCCGAAGGACCGATAGATTTAGAATTCTTGGAAAATAGATTACATACATTAATTTTACATTACACTTTATAACATACAAAACAACATAAATAATATTTTATGAATTCCATTATTACCTTTTCTTAACCCTACATATCAATCAGAATACACTTCTTGGAATCCTGGGAAAAATAAAACATATAAAGGGGTGAGCTCAGATTCTCAGTAAGGATAACAATATAGTGGAAACATTCATAATTATGCATAAACATTTATGGAAATTTATAACTAAAAAAATCCTTTTGATCTTGAACTTCAGTATAATATGGAAGAAATAAAATGAAATAATTCCATTTACTTATTCACATTGACATTCTACTAGTAGAATAATCACATGAAATATCAATAACCACTTTTATAATGATTGAATGCATAATGATGAACTTTAATTTGTTTTTCAATGCCTCGTTCCAAGACCTAGGGGCTAAATGTAATCGGAACCCAACCCAGAGTGCCTTTGTAACTGAACTCCGACCGAGAGTTCCTCTAATAACCGAACACCAACCCGGAGTGCCTCTAATAACCGGTCACCAACCCAGAGTGCCTATAATAATCGGACACCAACCCGAATGTTCTGCTGTAACCAGACCCCAACCCAGGGTGCATACATTTACCAGTCCCCAACCTGGAACATACTAGTCCAACACATTCATCTGAAGAAGAGGATGAAATATAACATAAACATTCGTATTAAAACTAACATTCGAAATGTCAAAACATTAATAAAAACCCATTAATGGCATAAAAATAACTCATCCATAGTCAATCACATCACAAAACCTTAAATACAATATGGATGATTTGTATCATAATAAATAAACTTGAAACAAGTTTAAAATTTATCAAAGGATGTTAACATAGATGAAATCAAAACTATTTGAGAGAAATATCTCTTTTTTTTAATCATTTAAAAGTCACATAATTATAGAGAACATATTTATTTTAAAAATATCTTTATAAAATTGTGATGGAAGATTCAAAGGTGTAATAACAGTGGAGAATAACTTCACCCACTGTATACGTTAAAAAAAGTCATTCTTACCTTAATTTTGTCGAAAAGGTTAAAAAGTAACTTGTTTCGAAAACGACGAAAAGATTCCTTCCAAAACATATAAAGTCAAATAAGGTTATAAATGACTTTAACACATTGTATATTAAATAGTGAAACTGTTTTGAAAGAAATTTTTATGAAACATGGATGTGGATGATAAAGCGGTCCTAGTAGATAATTACATATAAACAACCTCGGATAATGAAGAGATTGTGAAATAAACCCTTACTAATTTGGTCACTTATGAAACATACACCTCCTGAAACAGGTATCATACAATGAATATGTAAATAAACATAAATTGAAGTTTATTACACAAATAATACAATTATGGGAAGTACATACACCACACAAAAGGTAAGAGTGGCAATATGACATGAATCTCATGAGAATAAGGAGTGAGATGAAAACCCCTTACCTTGCACTTTCCTTTAGTTGAGGGTACGTTTAGCCTCTTGCATGAAGACTATAGTATGTTATTAAATTATACCAGAACCATATTAATATTTATGATATCATACATTATTCATTTAAGACATTATACTACCCATTTAATAAGAATTTCCATGTTATATTAATATTTCGGGTAATAATCGCTTTCTTTATCGTACGTGTTTTAACTTGTTACTCTTGATTGAATCACATAGATCATGATTTAAATACTTCCAGAATATAAAGCATGATTTATTTATCAAATATATTTAGAATATAAAAATTTATAAATGACGTATATATGAAATGGAAAACACTGTTTATGGAGACGGTAGTCCATACGTACTCATAAACGCTGTTTCTGTTTTCATATAGTATTGAACGGAAGTAAGTGAATAAGATATATGTAAGTACATAAATACTTATATATATATATAAATATATATCTAGTAGAATTATTATGTCATATATTACATACTTATTAGTAATATATATTTTTATAATCGTCGATGAATGGTGAACATGGAAATGAATTTCATCGCGTCGTGGAGACGGTAAACCATACGTACGCATGACCAAAAATATCATTCTTTTGATATTAATACAATATATAATTGGACGGTATATAATATATACCGAATAATTATCTTGTTATATTTATTATTTACATCAAATACAAATTATTATTATAACCATCCAAATAATAATGTATTTAATAACAATTACACCATGATGTGGACACGGTAAGCCGTACATATGCACGTATGGTGACATGTCATTAAAATGGTGGATAGAATAATGAATTTGGTTTTAACATAATTACAATATCATCACAATATATATAATATATTGGAGTAATTATTTTAGAATAGAAACAACAATGAAAAAGGAAGTCGAAGAAGAAATGAACATGAAAGTGGGTGGTGAAATCATTACCTCTTCTTCGGGTTCTTCATTTTGATTTGATCAAAAGGGCTCCTTAGGGTGGCTTTATGATCAAACAGAGGCCTCTAGGTTGAATCAGGGATATTTGATAGGGTATTTGGGAAGGGTTTGGTTGAGCCAAATGGATTAGAAGGTGTGAATTAGAGAGAATGGGGTGTGCCCTTTTATAAGAGGGGTGAGGGGCACCTTAGGAAAAATTTAAAATATTATTTTATAATAAATTCATATTCGGTTTCTAATGGCTTAAAAGTTGATTATTTAAAGTCTAAGGTGGGTATAGTTCAAAAAAACTCAACCAATAGGTTTTAGACAAGTTTAGGTTACCATTTTAACCTTATCATTTAGATATAACTCTAAGTTAAATAATTTAACTTTTACCGTGTCTTCTTGTATTCTTACACTATATGGTTAATAAACAAATTATATACTGCCAATAGAACCCCGATTGGTTCATTAATGATATATATATTATAATATAAGTCTTTTGAAAGAACCTATGATTTTTAAGACCATTATATCAATTAATAATATATTATTTTTTTAAAATTGTTTTATGTCAATTTTGACATTATTTGGTTTTTTTATTAAATAATAACAACATGATTACTTCAAAAAAAATACAATGAATCATTCATAACATGTCATCTTCACATAGAAAATTCGTGGATATCATAAAAACGTTGAAATTGTATTTATTTTATATATTGATAATACCATTTATTTGATTCTTTCATGAATAAGGAAATTATTGCATCATCATTGTGTCATAAGTAAATTTATTTATATAATGTCTAAAAATTATAAATAAAATACCACGATTTATGAAATATTTTTATATTTATAATGAATATTTATAATCAAATTTATCTTATGAAAAACTCTATATTAAAAATGTTTTAGTTATTAAACTTTGATTTTAACTCTTTTAACTTTTCTTTGAATTAAATAATAATAAATGTCCTAATCTAATCCCAGTGGACATAAATGATAATATTTTGTTCCTAAGGTTATTTCTGGTCGAGATAAACTTGTCCAATAGAATTAGGACATGTGTGAGGGTAATATTAATATCATTTTTACCCTTAATTACCCTATTTACTTTTAACCGTCGTAAATAAAAGTAAAAAGTTACTCTTTACCAAAAATTATTTTCATCTCATTGAACCAAATTTTACTCCATGATATTAACCGTGTCTCTCAGATTTTCGAAATTCAGCTCACAGAAGCGGTAGAATTATGTTTTATGTGAATTTGCAAAAGCTCCTAGGAGGTGGGTCAAAGACGGTGAAAAGTTCAATACAATTTTTATATATCAAAAATTATTATAAACCAACCCAATGAATTATATTGAAATTATATAGGTATTATGTATCTATTTTTCCATTAAATAATTTAAATAAAATAAATAATTATTTAAATAAAAATTCGGTTTTATACTATAACTCATTGATTTTCACTATTCATCAAAAATTTAATGTTTTCAGAAAAATACAAAAAAATTACCCTAAATTAATTTTGATATTCTGATTTCAATACTGAAGTCTATTTTACCAAATTCAAAACATATAAGTTGTGTTTTTAAATTAAATTTAATTCCCGCTGTCAAAACAAAAAGCGTGTTTTTAAGGAACGATAAATATCAAAACATTGACACTTGTTTATGTCCGGTTTAAATCTGAAATTATGTCCAATGAACAACATTATATTAAATTGTAAAAATATATTCTGATTATAATTTAAAACCACTATAATTCATAATTTATCACTATTAATTATTTTGATTAAAAAATTTATTTTTAATTAAAATTTAGTAATTTTCACTATTCATCAAAATATGAAAGTTATAAGAAAAGTACCAAAACTTCTTCCTAAGATAATTTCGATATTCTGAATTGATAAATGAAGTCTATTTTGAATGATAAAATGTATAAAATTTCAAAAAGTTGGTATTAATATTCATAACGGATAGTTTTAATTGTTGTGGTGTGTGTTAGAACTCGAAGTTGTGTACAACACACGCTACTGTATTATTCAAAGAGAAGCGTACCGTGGAAGAATGAGGTGTTATAGTTTGTACTGCAGAAAGTTTTCAAAAAATGCAATTTTTTGGTGCTGGATTCTTCCTTATATTAAAGAGTATGAAACACAAATATCATAAAGTTATATATATATATATATATATATATTAACAGAATAACCACCCACATTATATATTTTTATATATTAGTGTCCATTTGATGTCTGGTTTTTTTGTTTAAGGGATAAGTTACTTTACTGGCTATGCTCTATCCATGGTGAAGTGTGAGATTTATTCTTGTATTAAAAACACATGTTTGAATATTTAAATACATTTATATATTATAATTAAATTTAAAATTATTTGACACGTATTATTTTTGAAATTGGAATGGAATAAATTTATAATGATTACAAGAAACTAGAGATAAAAGATCAGATATGTAAAAGGAAATGTGATTTTCATTTACAATGACAATATTTTGGTAGTTTGTACATAAAATATTATTTTGAATTAAAAAAATCATTTTAATACAAGTTTCATAAATAATAATTATAAAGTAATGTGGATAATATATTTTTTAATTTATTTTTAAATTAATTTCAACATGTATAGTGTGAAAGTTTTATAAGTTATATTTTTTATAAACATTTACTTTAATTTTACATTTTCTTTTTCAGAATACTTTTTAAATTATTTATTTTTAAATTTTATCTTTTTTATGACCCCAATACATATTCTAGAAGTGATCTAATACACATAGAAAGTGAATTTAGAAACTATTTAATATGTCTGATTGGGTTTTATTTTATTTACAATATACGTTATAAAGTTGACAGTTGAAATTTTAAATGTTTGTGTTGTTGCTGTTTTTTTTTGCTACTGATTTTCTAGTATGATTCTATTTTTAGGATGCTATTTGTTTAGTATGATGATATTATTTTATGAGGGGATAATTTAATTAAATTTTTTTTTGAATTTTTTTTTCACATCTTTGGTTTTACAACCTATGTGAACATTTTAAATGAATTTTTACCACATCACGTTTTTGAAAAAAATAAATTATAAAAGATTTTTGACATCAGTTATATTAAAAGAAATTATGGAAACCTATGAATAAAATGCCTTTACGAATTAGTTATATGAAAAACTCCATGATGGATAACGTATGACAAAAATTTCAAGTTGGTTATTTCGTAACATACATGATAAACTTCCACCAAAATAAAATTATAACATATATTTTTATTAACACGAGTTAAAAATTTGTACAACATCACCTTCAATGATGTCAGATACTAAACGATGTAAAAAATACAAACAATTTACATGAAAAATCCTTCTTTTAAGTAGGGTAGAGACACTGGACTACTTTATTTTTTGGAGTTCATCATGAATATTTTTGATAAAAATGATATATTATTATCTATAAGAGATACAAGTCCTTATAGTTAGTATTAAATAATATTCTTTTCATTTTGGGGATTAGGCTAGTAAACAATATATAAAATACACATAAGATATAGGGTAAATAAATATTCCACTGAGGGATATGGGTGTTGAATTAGTGGAATTATTTATTATAATTCCATGTAGATGCAGTCCCCTATGAATTATTAAGGTCATGATATACTCCTATTTAATAAATGTATCACCCCAAATGAAATCATAAGGAAAATACACACACCAAACACTGAATTTTTATTGTGTTCATATCTGAGGTGGAATCCTACTCCTTTCTATATTTGGGTTCTTCAAAAAAAATTGCATATATCACTATTTCAAATTTCCAGTGATATAAAGTGGATAAAAATCTCACAAAAAATTCAAGAAGCTATCATCCACAAGCCATGGTATCCATCGTCAAGTTTCTAGTTAAATTATGGTGTTATTTATACTAGTACCACAAGACTTTACGAATTTATTCCCTTCATGGTATAACAATGATCTTTTTAATTTTTCAAAATGTTACAAAATTAGTAAATATTATCTTATTCATTAAAAAATGGAATTTAAAAAATAAATAAATATCAACAATATTACATGCATGTCATTATTCTTGAAAAAATATTATTAATGATTAAAGTATATATGAGAAAAAATCCACAAAAACACAATGGAAGTACTCCATTAAATAACTATATGATCATTAAATAAATTTTATTATCTCAAAAAGAACAATCAATAATAATAGAAAGCACTGGTCAGTCTTCTATTCACACACTATGATATTGCAGTTTGGTAAATCAACAAAGTATTAACAGTCAAATTTATAATTCTTTAACATAGTTCACATTTTTTTTATTCATACATAATCATAGAATTTTTTTGAAGAATATTTCTATAACATTTAATAGAAAATATACATTGATTCATAGAAATAATATTATAATTGATGAATTTCTCTAAAAAACTCTCCAACTTTGAAGATAAAAATGAATTTAAAATATTCTAATATAAAATTACCATAAATATTGATACATTATATTCTCATTTAATTCATCAAATTTTTTTATTGAATCACTGATTGAACAATAAAGTACTATATTTTAGGATTTCAAGTCCATAAAAACATCATTAGAAGTAATTTCTATAAATATATTTCATATTTTTACCTTCATGGTTTTCTAAAAGTATTATATTTCGTAGGATGATGAAATTTTTTTATGTCTTAGTAAGTCTTACTCTACTATGTGTGTCCTTTTTTAATTTTATAATTTCTATTCATAATTAATATTTAATAAGTCTGAGTATGAATTATGATTTCTAGAAATTAATACTGTTAGGTGAATCTGTCAATTTTGGCTAACTTGGGAGTCTTATATAATGATAGAAAGTATAATACATTTCAATCGAAGACACATGATGGTATCAGAGTCTTATGAGTCATAAATAAATCCTTGGGAACCTATTTGTTTAACAAATTTCTGGAAATTAAATGGTATTAGATATAGATTGAATGTCTTACACCCAAAAAAAATGTTTAATGAAAACTCATAATGTCTTTTGAAATCCATGAAGTGTTAAAAATCATCATGTCATTATTAATTCTTACTTGAAACTTGAAGTCTTATGAAATTCTTAATAAGACTTTTAAATTCCGACCAAAGTCTTATGAAATGAAAAAAAATTATGAAATCTCAGGTACTTTAGCCGTTTTATCTCCAGCACAAAAATTCTCAAATTCTTATATTAATCATTGACCATACATTAATCACCTTGAAATCATATCAAATATGTTAGTCCATCCGAAAAATTATTAAAAAAAATTCAGACAACATAGTCATGGATGGAAATAAAACAAATATTTTTAAATAATATCAATAAGTTCTTCAACTCCTAAAATAACCTAGATTTAGACTCAAAAGCCATAATTTAGGATTTACATGCAATTTAAGAGTTATTATTTCTATTTTCCAAAATTTTTTCATGGATTAATATTAATTCAAGCATTCTGTCTAAGTTTATTTTTTTAGAAAATGGATAGAAATACGTGGAATCATGTCAACAACTATTGTGATGTGAACTGTATTCATTTCCCCCTAATAAGAATCATACTTTCTAAGGATACAGAGTTGAAAACATAATGGAATCACTTTTTCAATCGAATAATGTTATGAATAATGAATTAAACCATTTCAACAAACTAATTTTTTAAAATATATATCAATTTATTATTTTGTCATTTATACAACAAAATCTACCCTCTTTTTTGGTGGATATTTTAATCCCTTAGTCATAGAAAAATTAAACCATTCCATTCAAAATATATTTTATTTTCTTCAATGTTCTATTATTGATAACATCATCATGATATATTTTTTATATAATGGTATGTCTATTACTATTGGGTAATATAATAGACCATGATATATGGAGGTTGAGAAATGATTTAAAACACAAAGTGTCATAATCATCACTCATCAAGTATATAAATCTTCCCTAATTAACACTTTTTAGAAGAATAACTTAAAATATATAGTTATTCTTCCATTGGTAGAATTTGATGAAATACTGGGAAGTAAATAGTTTTCCTTATAAAGTGGAAATTCAAATTATTAGGAGAGGGAATTCACTTTTTATATTCGAACCCATATTCTGATTCATTAGAAGTGAAATGAGAATTATGAATCTCTTTTGGAAAATCCCTATCAATTATGGATATTATTTCCCCCTAAAGAAGTTTATCTAACTCAAATTATTGATGTAAAATAAAGTGTGTATCTCTAAGAAATGTGAATTTTTATGGAGTATTATTATATATTTTCCAATGTGTATATTATTTTATTACCCATTTTATCAAGATATTGAGCTATCTATAAAACTTTTTCCATGATATTTACCCATATCAAAGAGTTCATAGAGAATATCCTCTATAATACTATAATAATTAATGAATAAACTACATGAAAACTTGGAAAATGGTTTTGCATACCATGGTGTTTCACTATGAAATAAACGGATCCTCTTTGTTAGAAGAAATATTGATTAATGAATATATGTATTGATTATAAAGATATTAATAAGTGTTTGATAAAGGAAATGTATCATATTCGATGAATTTATGAATTATTAAAATAATAATTTGGGTCTCATTCCATATCAATGGTTAATATTTGATTAGAATGTCATCATTTAAAGGTGAAAATGGAGTGCAATATTAAGATTTTCTATCATAAAATATATGGAAACTATTATATCACAATTATTACATTCAAAATAAATAAATATCTTTCAAACATTAAGGATTTTATGAATATATTCATTAAAAATTACCGTAATAAATTTATGATGGCCTTTGTAGACTATATTTTTATATATATCCTAAAATAAGGGACGAGTTTGGAGATTATCCATGAATAGTGTTGAACCTCTTAAAAAATAATATATATAAATTGTACTAAAATGTGTATTATAGATAGCTAATGTCACATTTTTGGTGGAATATATCATAAGGAAATGAATAATTATTAATCCTTTAAAGAATGAAGTGATTGATGAATTTCCCAAATGATTATCTATGATGAAGATCCTTTGTTTCCATGGACTAGTTAGGTAATATTTATGTCTTGTGAGAAATTTATTATAATTTTCATACCCATGAACTTAGATAACTTTGAAATTAGTAATTTGTATTTGTATATATGAATGATATAATATCCTTAAGAAGTTAAGTGAAATGATATTCACTGCAATAGTACTTACACTACCCTCTTATACGGTAGGGTTTAGGATATATAATGAATATTCAAAAAATGGATTGGGATTCTTACTAATGTAAAATGATAAATTGATATACTAAAGCTCAATATTGTGGAAGGTATGTGATAACAACTACAAAACACATGATCTAAAGTTGGAACAAATAATCTTTACTTGGAAAATTTAGAGGCACTATCTCTATATAAAAAAGTGTGATATATATATATATATATATATTGATCATAAAAGAATTAATTATATACAAAACTATATTTAGATGAACATTCAATAATAAATATGGTTATAAAATATCAAATAATATGACTAATCAATCCATTATAATTCTATAAGGGTATGCAAAGTGAGGGATAATCAGAATAGAAATGATCATGTTGGAGGTTATGGGGAACAAAGGAAGTGGTTGGGCCCTTCCAGAAAAATGGTATTTTTCATCGCTTTATTTCAATAAATCCTAATAAATGTATGAATAAAACAATGAAATATTTCATAGAGGATATTTTGTAATATAATTCAAAATTAATTTATATAATCTATTGTTACCTTTGATTGAATTTTTTATTCAATGTGAAATTGGGTGACCTTTCTTATCATACCATCGTCTCTATGAGTTATCCAAGAGTATAATCCATATATTGGTATCCGCAATTACTCCATGATCCTCATAAAGTCACCATTGGATCCTTAGATGCTTGCAGAGAAGAACCAATCCACTTTCTTTACTCACCATTAATTGTAACAAGAATAAATTTAGTGTTAATGGATTCTATATAGTTCTATATATCTTGAGAGGAAGGAGGAGGATCATTTTCTCTCATTATTCTGAATGTTTTCTCTATATTTATGGGTATTCTTTTCAGGGAATCTGTTTTTCCCAACTATATATCTCCATAAGGAATGATATGAAATGGGTTATATACATGGGATAGAGAATTAGTAATTTCACAAAGTCCCATAGCCAATATATTAATTCTCAGTAAACCCCATATAAAATAATAATAATAATATTATTATTAATATTTCCATAAAGTGTGAAAAACTGTAAAATATTAAAAAATCATCTCATAAATAAATATATATTTAAATGATATTAAATAAAAATATCATTCCAACTAGACCCTAAACCCTAACCATCAATCCTCATTTAAATGTACCATACCTTGAATAATATCTATTTATTTAAATTAATTAATTTTACTCTATTATTCAATAAATAATAAAATATCATATTCACTAACGTGAAAATAAATATTTCTTTAATATTTAACTCGCAGATATACTTTCAGATTACTGGGGACTGAATATTATTGTGATCAACATATCCGGAATAATAATTTTTCCTTGAAGCATGGGAATAATATTTATTCGAGTATTAAATTAAAATTTAATTTAACAATGTTTTTTTGGTAAATTAAGTTTGTGAACCTCTAGGAATCTTTTTCAAGGGTGTTAGGTGAACTTTCCAAAGATTAGAACCTAACAACATTTCAATGTAACCGTATAGAAATTCATTAAAGTATCAATAATGAAAATTTTCTATATATTCTCATTATTTAATATAATCCATTTGTCTTAATATCTCATCAAGTTTGTTTTATTACATGTTTCGTTAACATATATTTTTTGTATATTCTTCTTTTCCATCCAGAAATAAAATAATTTCTAAAACTCCATGGACATGGAATTAATCAGATGTTATATTACAACCAAAGGGCCTAAAATATCTAATTCTATTAACTCAAAATTGAAAAACACATTCCTAAACTATTAATTAATTTCATATCACTTATGACCCACCCAACGCATCCTACCTCTTTTTGAGAATATGTCATCATGGTTTTCATCAATACATCAAAGTGATTTGTGATATACATTAATAATATTTTCAAGTATATGGACTAATAAATACATCAATATATAATAATATCCAATTACTCATAAAACTATGAAATTATTTTTGGGTGGTTCAATTATCATAACCTCCCTCCATTAATATTACCATGTCAGAACTTCGTTTGAAGATGTATCAATTCATTATGATTCCCCAACATTTGAAACACAAAAACTATATATGCCCCATAAAATATATTTTTTCTAGCCATAGATCATATATTTAAGAATATAGACACAAAACTATAAGGTTCTCTTCATGGTTGGGAACTTCTATCACAATTTGGTGATAAACATACTCTACAGTCACAAAATCAATGTATATAAGGAAACTATTTATGTGATAAAATATATATTAATATGAATGTATTTAAATATAGTAGTAATTAAATGTAAAATGTAACTTTATTTTTGTCACATACTCCAACAGACTACCACCTAAATTAAATCCATCTACAAACGAATTTTAATTTGTTATCTCTAAAATAATATTCACGGTTATTACTAGGTAAGGATTTAGTAAAAATTTTCCACGTTTTACTTCATGGGAAATTTTTTTACTGTAACTACTCCCCTTTGAGAAAAAAATTTGTGATACATTAAAATTATATGCTTCATCCTTTGATATGACCTTGACTCATTAGAGAGGGACATTGTTGTAGTATTATCCAAATAAAATGAGATGTGATCTTTAGTTATAGGTAAAATATCAAGATCATAGATGATGTTATGTATCCACTTGGATTATTTAGCTATATTGGAATTAGTTATATACTCATAATATATTAATTAATTAGTTACCACTTGCTTCATTGAGGTTTTCTAGATCACGACTACTCCATTATGGTAGAATACATATCCAAACTATGATTTCAGATCACTTGGAACTATTTTTAAATTGGAATATGCATATCATATGATGAATATATTCTCATATACTCTATAATGAATGAAAATATCCTTTGTAAACTTCATATACATTAGGATAGTATTCGCATCATTTCAATACTAGTCTCTTGGGACTTATTGATTTCTTCCCACCATGATCAACGCATAAGAAACATAAATACTGATACACACCATTTAATAAATGAGAAAACCTATCACATAATCCTCTGAGATTATACTAATCCCATCACACACCATTTTTTATTTCTAAGGACACATTATCATGGAGATATATATACCATGTGTCACTGGAATAATATCATATTTTATTTTTTTATAATAAATTCATTCAGTATCATATTAATGTATTTTATCAATCATTGTCCATGAATCATTCCAAACAAATTAAAATTGATATGGATCCATATAATTTAGGCCACCTCCCCAATGTAATTAATGGAGAGGAGCTTGTTCAATAATGTATTAAAAAATGATAGGCTAGTATCTCATTTTACCTTAATAAAATATCATTAACATATTGTACTAGAAAAAATTACACTCCCATTAAACATTTTGTAAATATATGGATCACATTCATTCATTTTGAAACCAAACTAACTTATGGATTCATCAAAATTGAATGTTCCATGATATTGATTTATTCTTCAAAACATAAATGGATCTCAATAAATATCATTTGTTATTTGTATCCATTGGAGTCACAAATCATTATTGTTGGGTCTTGTAGATATCTTCTATATGGTTCTCATTAAGACAATATATTTTTTACATTAATTTCCCAAGTATCATAGTCATGTTAAGATATTATTTCAATCCAAATGATGATGGATTTAAATATACAAAATGATGAAAAGTAATTTTTATAGTCTATTACATGGTGTTTTGTAAAACCTTTGGCAACCAATCATGATTTATTTGTATAATCCTTACCTTCCATGTACACATTGTTCTCGAACACCCATATTCACCCAATAGGATTCAAATCCACTAGAGGATCTATAAGGACCAACACTTTGTTATGGTATATGGAATATATCTTAGGATTCGTGAATTATGTTCATCTGTAAACTTATGATATGCTTATTGGATTCATTTAGTAAAAAAGTTCGTCATTATCATCTAATAATGATTCATCATGCTCTATGACTAGATAATTATTTGTATCTAGTTATGGGACATCTCTATTTCTCATGCATAGCACATGTATCTCTATTAAAAAAAATTATGGGTTCTTATAGAGTTTAATCTTATGCTACATCATGTGTATCTTGAGCATCAACATCATTATAGTTAATATTTATCCCACTATCCTTTGGTAGATATACTCCCCCTATAGGAATATGGCCTTTATTGAAACTATTAACTTCTTTTATGGGGGTTCATATTGATAACATACCATTGTTTCCTTGGGATATCTTGTATAGATACACTTCATGCCTCTGGGTACGATTTTTTTCTAGTGATGGTATTGATAAATAAATCCACAATCCCATGCATGTGTATATAAAAAAATAGGTTTATTTCCACACTAGAACTCAATATAAAGTTAATTTATTTCTTTAGTTGGCACTTGAATTATAATTTATACTAGATTATGTAATTAATATCCCAGTAATGATAATAGATGGTCTGTTTGAATCATGATCGATCCAAATATGTTCATCATGGTGTGACTCCCCCTTTTACTGACACCATTACATTATCGTGTATACAGAATAGTGGGTTGATATTGAATCCCACACTCCTCTAACTTATTGACTCATAGAACTAGATGTGGTGTATCCACTTCAATATGGTGTTAGATTCTATATGATTGGAAACATTAATTCATTTACATTTCTTAAATTACACTCTCTATGTCACAAGGTATAATAGTAGTGTGGAATTCTCCATTTCAATATGACTACAGTGTAAGCTTCCCTTCATGAAGTATACACCCGTGAATCTCTTGTAACATGGATGTTCATCTAATCACCTCATAAAGAGTGTTCCTCGTTATGGAGAAGTTTCAGATACAAATCACATGGTTTTCCTTCATTTTTATTAAATGGAGTGGTCCTTGTTCCTTATAATAGCTTTAACCTCCTATTATCACACATCATACTAGCCTCTCAATTACTATTTCTATATAAATAATGTCCCATTATCCACTTCAAAATAACTCTTATGGAGTTGACCAATGTCATGACAGCTTCACCATATAGTCACACTATTCTATCGTCCTTCCATCACACTCACTTGTGCCTCCTCAAGCTAGTTATCACCTAGAGTTCAACCTATGTTTTGGGGTATCAGTGAGCTTCACCTACTAAATTCGGGTGACTGGCTTCCCTGATTTCTCTAGCCCTTTGATATTAATATATTTTCATCCACCAACATTTGTTGAGGCACAACCAACCTTATTATGACCTATAAAATTCTCATGAGATTGAGATACAACTAAAACAACATTTCATCTACAGAAAAATCATTAGTTCTATTATTTAGATACTCATATCCATTAAATACCATTAAATAGACTATGGTTCTGTAGTGTTGATTTCTTCCTTTAAGAACATCTCAATCCTACATCTCTAGAATCCCCAAGTATCCTTCTTCTTTATACATTATGGATGTAGTAAATATATAATTAATATAGTGAATCTATAGAAATCCATCAAACATATTTAGTTATATAAAACATGTATTTTCAAAAATATTGTCAATAAGTTGAATTTAAACCCATAATGACATACCACATACTCAACACATATTACCAACCAAGCCAATACAAACCCCGAGTGTTCCAACAATCAATCCATTTAGATTTTATTGGAAACAACCATTACCATAAATCTACACATATATTAAGGAATTGAATGTGAATTTTATTTCTCCCAATTTTGACTTGATGAAGTAGTTATAACCTTTAAGATTTTATGAGTTTGTATTTTACCCCTCATAATAGTGAAATATAAAGGCTCTAATATCTCCTTATTTATTCCAATTTTTTACTACATAAGAATGAGGGTATCTACCATAATTTTACTTCCCTGAATCATGTTAAAATTTTATCCACCTTATAGTCTTAGTTCCATGGGATACAACTAATCCTTTATCAAGGGGACCATTTCTTCTTTATTCTTACCTTTGTTAGTCATTTCATTACACCATTTCATTGTTAATTTTTATAATTTTTTTGGAATGTCCAATTAGAAAATATTTCATAAATAAAACATCTATGATAGGTGTAAAAACTCTATAATTCCAATTATTATATGTAACAAATAGATCATGGGCAGTCAAGAGATCCTCTAAGCCTACTAAGTTAGGGATCAATGTAAGAAACATGAATCTATGTTAAATTGAAAAACACTATCCATGTAACTCATGAATTTTAATAAAAATATATGAGCTTTTGAAATTTCATCTTCCCAATAATATAAAAACCAATGAAATTATATTCAAATATTCCATTAGTGAATAAAATTTTAATGAAATATTCCAAGACATACCATATGATTCATCATTTGATATCAAATGTGAATACAAAATTAGTAATCCCACTCGACTTCTGTGTTATCCAAACCCCAATAAGATTCATTATTAAAATATGAGGCTAATCAGTCATTGAAGAATCATCATCATATACCCATGAGTCCTTTTCTCTTGAAACCAATTTTTTTTCTTAGTTTGGGTACTACACTTATTGGGAAAAAATATCATCTTTAATAGTATAGAGTATCTTTTCCACTGTAGAATGTTGATACGAACTTGCTAGAATATACAAATATAAACATGAAATTAATACATGTATCAGTTTAAAATATATACAATTATTCAGTATTATATATCCATTAACTTTGTGGATTTATTTCAATTATCAAACACCAGCCTCATTCTGATACTGATCAATCATATTCTTCGAAACCTATTTTTTTTACTTCATATCACGCTCTCCAAAATACAACAGATTCAACAATAAATATCATAACAACATAAAACTTGTCGATTAATATTTGTAATTAAATATAATTTATGTGTTAGAATCATAGATATTTTAATTGTTTGGATTTGTAATCAAATAGATCTTTAAATACTTTTTAATGTCATATTTTTCATGCACTTACAATTTTCGAACATGACTTCCTTTAGTTTACAATTATGTGCCTTTTTTGTACACTTACCCTAGGTATTTCATATCCCCATGAATAATACACCAATTTAAAAATGTTATAAATATTTAAATTTTATGGGGAGATGTTTTTTTCTAATTTCATCAAGTTTAGAAAGTTTGTGTGTTACCATAGACCACTATTTAACTTTTTCCTTCATCTTAGAGTTTTTTTTAAAATTTTTATTTGATTTAATGGATTACAATATATTGTCCACTTTATTGGGGTTTTATCTTCTTCAAAACACAAAACATAAAATTTTTCCTTATATAACATTACCATTGAGTATTTTTTTATATAAAATAGTTTTATTTTCCCTTTTCTATTCCTTCTTTATACTCAAGAAGTCCCAAAAAGTGCTGTTAGAATTTTCAACATATAGTACATGTTGGTAAATTCCTTTATCAGGTTACTTTTTATTTTTAGAAATATGTGGACCCCTATTATTCTTCCAAATTCATTTCCAATCATTCTAAAAATTTTGTTCCTTAAAAATATTTTTGGTGTCCACTTTCTCCGAACATTCCACATGGAGATATTATTTACACATCCCATAGAATCTATTTTAAATAGGGATTGGTTTTTCATTCTATTAATTATAAGCTACTCATTTAATCTCTATTGAATATTTCCTTAAATTTACACTTGTGTTATTGTTAATTTTATAATAATTATTATAATTATTCCATACCTTTTGGTTGTGTTTGGGAACATAATATTTCAAAAAATTCATCAACTTATCAACCTTTAATGCATCCTCATGGATTATCACAAATATGGAAATGTTTCCCTATATCTGAAAAATGTAGATCATTTTTCCAAACCATTATTTATGGGTTTTATACTAATCAGTTTCTCGGGTTGAAATTATTATAATATTTTCTCCAGTATCATCTAGATTTTCCTTTCTCAGGATTCACCATGTCTCTATTTTTTTACCTTCCTTAGATTGGCCTCATCATAGACAATAATAGATTTTACTATATTACATGGCCTTTATAAAAAAACAATTTCTCATGGTTTTCCACATATGAGGCATAATTTCTTTCCAAATAAATATCTCAAACCAAAGTAAATCGAAATTAAAAATTTAAGGCATCTTTGAGTTTAGTCTTACTCTTGGAACTGGATTTTTCAACTTCCTTCTTCATTGAATTTAAATCCTTTTCTAACTAAAATATCTTTTTTAATTTTGTCTAATATTGAGAATTTAGATTATTTTTAGTGATTTTCGACTATAAATCACATATTTTAATCCATGAGTGAGTTTTTATATCATATCACTTTTCTCATTCATCTTCTTCTTCAATTTTACAATGGAGTATTTAAGGGAAATATTTCCCATTTGTGTCCTTTGTATCTCTTCAAACAAAATTCTAGATGAGAAATGAGTTCATCATTCATTGATTTATATTATGAAACTCTATTGAGTTAATATTATATTCTTTGATATCGTCTTTGAGTGTTTAAAATTTGTAAAAAAATCACTTTTTTTCTTCAACTTATGAAACATTCATCTCTCTCAAATTTTTGGCTAATTCAACAGGCTTTTTTATGCTATTCATCTTTTCAATGTTTATTTTTCATCACATTGATCCAAATTTCTTTAGACCAATTTTCTCCTCTTGATCTCTTATATTTCTCACTAGTTTGTGTTAAGATTATAATTTTGGCCTCATTGATACTTCCTTTTCATCAGTAGTCTCAACATCACTTATAATACCATCCTCTTCATTAATTCCTACAATATTACAAACCAAATAAATATATTCACTTTATATATCATTTAAAACATAATTTTATGTACTATTATGTTCCTTCAGTATGATCTCACTGTTTCTATAAATAATGTTGTAATAGAAAATGCCTCATTATTTTTTCCTCTTTTTATTTATACCTTTTAAAATAAGTAAATTTTCATCTAAAATTTTTCATAACTAGATGAATCTTATATAACATTAAATCTATTTTTAGAGAACTTGAAATTTTAAATATTCATTAAGACGTATTATATTATAGAATTTGTTAATTTTTTCTTTGTATAAGTTTCAATCTCCAAATTTATTTGATCAATCTCAAATATTATTCCATGTCTAATTCATAGAACAATTCCATCCAACAACAATTCTTAGGTAAATCTAATAAAATATTCGGTATAGATAATTAGAAACATTTTCACCCTATTTTAATTATTTCTACCAAATAAAGTATATTTCATAGTGAGATAAAATTATCCTAAAAACATTATATCTTGTTAGATAAAAAAACTTCAATTGAAAATAAACACCACTTTGAAAACAATTTTTAGTCCTTCAGGGGATATTGGTGAGATTTGCTATGGGGGTGATCAAGGTATATAAATAACTTCCAATTTAATAAATTTTCGTTTTAAAACCTCACTACCCTAATGAACGTTTCCTATTATTATAAGGGCCACTTTTTTTTCTTGAGGATTTGATGATTTGATTCAGTTTTTAGTTGACCATACTTTCAATAAATATAATCTATCATTTCATTAATGATTTTCAAGATTATTTTTTTATAAAATATACAATTAATCCCATGGATTCCTCTAATATTTAATTGTTTAACAACTTCATTATTTTACAAGATTATGTTTCCAAAACTACGTTGATGCACCAAACCACTATAAAATCAATTCCTAAGGTTTTTCTAGGATAGTTCTACCTATGATCCCTTACCATACAATGGTTTTTGGTTGGTTCAATGAAACACAAGGATCATTAACTCTAATTTACCTCTTTTATCTCACTACTCTTGGAAATGGATTACATTTTGGGACACATGGAAATAAAAATATCACATTATTGTAGATAATTTCAATATATATGGATGGCTTTCTTTGAATATTTTATTTTTCCTTCATAGGCCAGTTATGAATGTCACCTTGAGAAAAATTATTTTATTTCCCTGATATTTCATGGAATAACCTTATAATTATTCTTTGGGATGATCTTAATAAAGTTGAGAATTTTTTTAATTATTTGAAGCTATGCAACAACAATTCTTTCATCCACTTCAATAAAATTCTAATCTCCATATTTTCACATTATTTTAAGAGACCTTCTCCAAATTTAAACTGATAGATTTTTAGAGATATTTTTTATTTCATTTAAATACAATGATTTGGGTTATATGTATTTCCATTTTCATTGTTACAATTTTAACATATATTTAACAGGATCATAATATTCCATTAAATAAAAATCAGTATCTTGAATTTCAAACTTTAACTCATCATTATGTTAGAAGATAAATTTTGATGTCGGAAGGGAAAATTATTTATTGTGGTGTGTTATATGTTTCCACTATATATTTATATATTTTCTTGGCTGATACATGGTGTAAAATATGTCATTGTGACATCAAATTTGAGTTCATCTACTTCTGTAACTTGGGATACTTCCCTATTACGCATTGTTCTACATTTGACTATATGCTTAAAATCTGGATCAACTTCTATGGTCCAATGATCACAAAATGTTCTTATCCATATGTTACTAATAATTATTAAATGATACCCCTAAAATCTTAACTCACTAAACTAGATACAGTGTAGCCATTGCACACCAATGTGAGATCATATAGGATTGAAAACATTAAATCATCTATGATACGTATGTTACAATCTCTATATTGAAATGTCTAATAATGGAATGGGATAATCCATTCCATAATCATTATAGTGTAGGATTCCCTCCATTACATAAGAACCCTTTAAACTCTAGTAAAATGTTATTTCAACTTATCACTTCCAACGATATATTCCTTTTTTTATGTTGATGTTCTGTATAAAAATCACTCAAACTATTTTTGCATTCTATGGAACTGGATTTATTCTACGATGAATCATAAACCTCATAATATACCATAGTAGAAATTATTACGAATTTGAATTACTAAATAAATAAAATTTTGTTATCCAATACCAAAATAAATTATATGGTACTAATAATTCCACAAAAACATCACCATGGTGCAACACTACACTGTGGTCCTACCATCACACGCACCTAGGAATACATTTGATGGGGAACAACTATAATAACACTTACCTTTTGGGATTTCATAGAGCTTGGAGATCTGCCTCTAAGTGGAAGGATTCTTCGATGGCCCTATCTAGTGGATAGGCCTGTTTTTCTTTCTGTATCCTTCATTGTTGTGCAACCATACTCATTATAACATCGAAAATTC
This sequence comes from Viscum album, assembly GCA_963277665.1. Lineage (NCBI taxonomy): Eukaryota > Viridiplantae > Streptophyta > Magnoliopsida > Santalales > Viscaceae > Viscum > Viscum album. The sequence continues at coordinate 847,411,740 of OY728152.1, forward strand.
ACATGTTCTATAGAGACAACTCTGACCACATTTCATCCATGACACATCCATTATATATATAACATGGTTTATTGTGTGAATCAAATACCATAGTGTAGAATGTGGTTCTACAACATAGATTCTTTCCTTTGGATAGAATTCTTTTCAACATCTCTAGCATCCACAAGTTTATTTTTTATTCACACATTGTGGATATAGTGAATCCATAATGAATTTTGTGCATCCATATAAACCCTATAAGAATCATCAATAATTAATATTGTGTATTTTCAATACATATTTTCCACTTGTATAATAACAAAAAACAGATCCTAAGGTTTTATCATCTCGTATTTTGAATAAATAATATATAAACTCATAGGATACAAATAAATTATATGAAATGTACAATAAGAAAAACTCCATGTACATGTTTTTTAGGCCACACACACAAGAATAATAAGGATTCAACAAGTATTTAATGTTGAAAATTTATGGGTCACATGGTCTACATTCCTATTACACAACGTATAGTAATAAAAGGACTACGTTTCATGGATAGAATTCCATAGAAAACATGTATTAATTACATCCCATTTAATTTGACTAGACATATTTTTTCATTCCAAAGGGGCCTAACCATGTGAAGTTTGATAACATGCACAACAACTTTATGATGTGTAATCCTATCAAAACATTTCCTTATTAGATATAATATATATGGCATGTATTGATTCAATATAATATTAACCCACATGATGTTCTATGTTTTTTAGGACTCATCCTCTTGTGGTTGACCATGAGTATATAGTGTGTAGTTTTTAGTGACATATTATCTATTCTTTTTATCTGACCTTAATATTTAACACCTATAGATGAGGTCATCAAGAATTCGTCCATTGTTCTACGTCATATGAAACTAAATGGTTAAGCTATCTAGTATTTGAAATTGCGGAAAAAAATATAAATGAAAAACCAAATAAATATATAAAGAAATTTATAATATAATAATAAATAATTATTAATTAATATTTTAATGCTTTTATACCACTTAAGGGTTCCAAGGAATAATAGATGTTGTTGGCCCGATGTCAAATCATGATTTTTCATTGGATATATCCTTCAAACATGATGAATGGAACCCTAAAAATTTTGAGAGAGTAAATTTTCACATATATCTTTTAGTTAATTTATATAGACAATAATAACCATCACTTAAAATTCATTCTTCATTATCTAAATGGTTGACCTTGATTATTATATCGATGGTGAGATTAAATATCAAAGAGAAGAATCACTCTATATATATCCAAACATGCTCCAGGAAACATATCATTCATGTAATGGATATTAGGTATCTAGCATGGAATAACCAAACAGCTTTTTTTATTCATAATTAATGACATCAAGAATAAATTTTGACCATGAAGGGTTATCGCTAGTTATCGTGATCTTTAGATGGAGGGAGAGGTTCATTGACTCTAATTATTGAGTTGTTTTTGAGATAGAACTGAGATAATTATACATAGATAATGTTTTGTGAAAAACTACCCATCTCTACTGGAAATGAAATAAAAAGGGTTATATACTCAGGTAATAGAAATAGTTATTACATAAAGGCGCTTAACCAATTTATTAATTTGAATTAAACACCATATTGAATAATAATATTATTATTATTTCAATTCCTTTGATGTGATCAATGCTCATGGATATTTAAATATTATTTCTTAAATAATAATATTAATACTTATTGAAATGATATTAAAAAAATATAGCATTACTTCCCCACCCTTAACTCTACTAGTTTAACATCCTCTACATTTATCAAATCATTAATAATAACTTTTTATTAAATGAAATAAATATCACTATATAGCTCTATTATTAAAAAATTATTATATTCACTAACATGAAATTTAATATTAATTTAATATTTAGATCAAATATATTCATTCAAATAATTGTTCATTGAATATTTATGAAATCACGGTAAACTAAAAATATATTGTTCCTCAAAACATGAGAATAATATTTATTCCATTATTAAATTAAAAAAATAATTGAGCTTGTGGATATACATAGTTTGTGACCCTATAGGCCTCTTTCTTAGTGGAATTAGATGATCTTTCTTGAAGACCAATATCCAAATCTAATAACATTCCATGGAACTACTAAAGAATAATCATGGTGTAATAATAAAAACAACATCTAATATATGATCATTATATAATATAATACCTTTGTCTTAGTGTCTTATCAAATATGTTGTATTACATGTGTAACGACCCATAGAATTTAGGGTCATTACATGGAGGGAATTTGAGTTTTTAGTTCTAGGATCAGTGGTGTTCAGTAAATTTGGACTCAAATAAGGATTATGAGTATTGGAAAATCACAGGATGATTTTTAATACAGTTATTTATTCCAAAAGGTGTTTGGGTTGCTCGGGTAAACATCAAAGTAGGGTTGGGGTCACATGGGATCTGAATTGTGGAAATAGGCGTAAGGACACACTATAACATAGGGAACTATGGTATGTCATGTTCTCTAAGAGTTTCTTAGCAGGAAGAATGGAATTGTGAAATATATGAGGGTATTTCACTATGGTGGTGATTATGGGGGAAGGGCCATGTTGAAATAGGAGGAGATACTCTCTGGGGGGAAGCTTTTGAGAAATTGGCCCCTACCATGGGGGTAAGTTGTACTCTAGATAATAGGGCCACACTACATATTTTCCTTATAGTAAATCACTATGCTGCAGCCCACAGAAGGTGCTATAGTAGATTATTGGGAGTTAGCTTTTTCCAGATCCCCCTCAAGGTGGGTTATTCCACAATGATGATCATCCGTGAGTCATCATTACCTCCCCATGGGTGGTGGAATTTATAATTTTAATAAAATGATCAAAATTATATAACTACAATGGTGTAGTTAATGGATGTAAGAAGTTTTCCAACAATGAATCACAATTTTTATCATTCAAGAAATGATTAACTTGATGATTGACTCGATTCTTACTAAACATGATCAAGCATAATGAAACTATCATTGATGAAAAATAATAAATTAAAACAGAGGTTCAAGGTTTATTTTAATGGATATAATTTAAGAAATGTTTGTATATATTAATTATAATTTATATAACTTATTTTCCAAAAAGTTGATCAGTTGTTGTTAACCTATGATGTTAAATTTGATTAATTATGTAACATCGTAGGTAAATAATGAATATGGAATTTTCATATTTATCAATATTTGTGAATAAAATGTTAATATTACTTTAAATGGAATGCAATGTTCGATGGCGTACCCAATACTCAACAACGAGTTTCCTTGAAATCTTACATTGCAAACTGATAATATAATAATATTATTTAAAATGGTAGTTAATGACTAGACGTTGTAATGGCAGGAATTAACAAAAATAACTACAAAATTATTATATATGTTTATTAAATATTTTTATATTTATCCAATAAATGTTAGAGTCTCAAAATTCGAATGAATCCAATTTTAAGCATAGATATTCTAATATTCTTTAAAAGGTCGATTAACAACATTTTGATGGAGACCCCTAATAAAAACAAATTCTTTAATTTTATATGTAATATTTGACAAAAAAATCATACATTAAAATCAGGGCATTAAAATGTACTTTGTGTAAATTTTTGTTATTTTTCCGATAAAATTCATTTTTAATGAATAGTGAAAAATGTTGTATTTTAATTCAAACCCTCCTTTTAATCTAATTTATTTATATGGTTATATTAAATTTTTAATTGGTTTTAAAGTGTAGTAAAAATATATTTTTACCATTTAATCTAGTGGTGGTCATTGGAATTAATTTCACATTGAAATTGGACATAAAAAAGTGTCAATCTATTGATAGATATTGTTTCTTAAAAACACACTATTTGTTTTGACAATGGGAATTATTTTTTAAATTAATTACTGAAATTTATGTGTTTGTAATTTGGTAAAATTGATTCCATATTTGAAATCATATGGTCCAAATTATGTAATTATGACTCTTGTTTTTGGACATTATGAATAGTAACGACGACAGTTATCTTTAATTATTGTGATTAATTAGTAATTGGGTAGTTAAGGATAATAAAAGTATATCATAATAACAGAAAACTAACCATCCATGTGTGTTAATGATATTTTTTGAGTCATTTATGTCCATGGGATGCCGTGTGTCATCTTTGGGACCCCAAGAAATCACTTTAGTTTGTTAGTGACCTTTTATCATATTATTTTTTAAAAAAGGAAGATATAACCAAAGTATATATCACTTGAGTAAAACAATTTTAGTTCTGTTTATATAAATGGTATCTTTGACAGTGAATATTCATTGGAAATATAAAATTATTTCCTACATCATGGTATTTTTTATAAATCTGAGACATTAAATAAATAGATTTATTTAAGACACTATGATGATGTAGTGATTACCTCAATAATGAATGATATAAACAAAATGAAAACATAAAGTAAAATATAAAAATTACACTTGTATAAAACCTATTGGATGGGAGTATTTCTAACCCTTATCACCTTGTCCTATAAATATATCATTTTTAGACCTTTAAAATATGAAAACTATTTTATAATAAAGTATCATTTCAAGGCCTTCCAAAAGTGACCCTCCTCCCTCTTATAAAAGGCCCCCACCTCTACCCCTTACCCAAACCTATCGAGCCATTGGCCCGTACAACCTATACTCCTTTTATCTATAAAAATCCCGCTATTACTCCTATAATCATCACTTTGGGCCGAATTCCTTCCAAGGTAGCCTTTGGCTCAAATCAAAAAGAGTTTCCTGATTTAAAGGTAATGTCTTCTCTTATGTTCTTTTTTTTATTTTGTTTCTCCAACCCCCTAAACTCTTTTTATTCCTTTTTTTTGTAACAACACCAGTATATTAAATATACTAGGATGTTTTTATGAGAATTATTCTAGATACCCTTATAGACACCTCTATCTAATATGTGAATAACATACTGTTTCTGTGGACGACGAACTACTGCCTCACGAAACGATGATTGTTCAATTATCTCCTACCACATCTCATGGTAACCATTAAAATGTCACTATATTTATATATGATATATATTATGTTTATGGTTTCCTTATGCCTCAGTATTTTTCATTTATTTCATACCATTATGTTTTCCATGATAGGTAAATGCGATAATTTAATTTCAGGAAGTGCGGACTATCGCCCCCTCAAAGTGTTATGACTCGTTCATGCCATACGTGGAACGAATAAACGATAGAATTTATGAACGTATGTAACATATATAACATATATATTTATACTGTAATTATAATTAACCTATGTATCATTATGTTTTCATTCCATTAAAGTATGAAATAGAAATGAAAGTAGTGTTCATGCGTACGTACGGATTACTGTCTCCATGAACGGTGCATTTCATTTCTTATCTCCAAATGTTATATACTATTATAAGTAAATATATATAATAGATATATATTATATATATTACATATAAATTATGAATATCATTCTGGATTTAATTAACTTAAGACCACATGAACATCATGTAATTACAAGAAATCCATTTTTTGACTCATGTACCGAACATCGACAAAAACGTCTGAGATGAACTCAAATAATTAACTAATTGTTATAACATTATAATATGTGAAATGAATTGAATAATAAAATTTAAATTAGGTACTTAATCAATTATAAATTTACCAATTTTTATTATTCAGGAATATAACGAAACGAACAAGACAAATCGGATTTGAGGTAAGGGATCCTACCTCTCTCATTCTTTTTAAGTACTCTATTTTATGTAATTCCTTTTAAGCTCCTATTTCTTATGTTCGGGGATGTTATTTTATATTAATATTACTGTAATTTTTATATTCATATGAAGAGAGACCATATTTGATCTCATCAATCCATTTTTGGATGTTTTAAGTGGCATTGTTAGGCTGCTGAATTTTCGTAAGGGATTTCTTATCTCACTTTTAATTCCATGAGATTTCCATTGTTCACCACTTATTTATTTTATGTGGTGTATTTTGTGCTTCCATTTCATATATATTATCATGATTATATTTAAATTCATTTTATTGTGTGATTCATTTGGTGTTTATTATCTTTTGGTCATACGACTCGATTGATTACAACGAGGTAAGTTTTTTTATCTCACCTTTTTATTCCCGTGAGATTCATTCTACATTTTCCATTATTTAATTTTGTGTGGTGTATTTACTAACCATTATTGTATTATTTGTGTAATATAATTTAATTTATGGTTATTTACATCTTCATTTTATGACCCTTCTTTCCTGGGGTGTACGTTTCGAAAGTTACCCAAATCGGTAAGGGAACCTTTCACCCTCCTCTTTTTAAAAGACTTCTTTTTATTAGGTCTTTTAATTTAAATATTCTTATGTTTGGATATGTTCTTATTTATCTTTATTGATGTAAATGTTATTTACAAGTGATTATATACCCTTTTTATCTCCCATCATCTCATTTTCTGATGTTTAAGGTGACGATGTTAGGCTATCGATTTTTTTACAAGGGAACTTCTTAATCCAATTTCAATTATTTGGGTTTAACCTCTAATTATTGATTATGTCGTGCTATGAATATGTGTGGATGACCTTTTATTGATTTACACATAATATCCACTTATTTTGGGTGTATTTATACTAGTCACACATAATTACGTAATTGATTTATCCTTAATCTAAGGATACCGTCTTTGTATGGGACTTCGTCTCAATATCCTTTCATTGAGGCATATTTTGTTTTATACAAAACATTGTTTTATAAGATGTATAAACCCCTTTGACTTTTAATTTTATTCAAAAGGAATATTTTCTCTACTAATCATTTTACTAAATGACAAAAAAAAATCTTTTTAACGAACGCAGTGACAACAACCTTTTCGCTGCCGCGAGTATTATTTGATCATTGGATTCCTTAACAAGCCGTAATATTTTTAAAAGGAAAATAAATACCATATACTCTTTTATGTATTTTGGTATTGAAAATGGTTTTGATAATATATTTTATATGTCAATATATTTTGATTGAAATGTGGAAATGTTTTATTTCCTTTATATTTTTTATATGTGTTATGATTTTATAATAGTATTTGGACATTTGACGGGTGGTTACGTGATAAACCAAAGAGGGTGGTGTCATGAAAACTAGGACACGTGGTTACATTATTACCTCAAATTCATTAGGTATAGAATTTGGCTGTATAGCTATTCCATTTAGTGACTTTTGTGGAATTCAACCATATGGTTATTACATTTAAGTATGTTTATGTCCCAAATTACATTTATATGTTATGTGTTCTTTTTATGGGGTTTATGGTTATCATTTGGTTACAGAGGGGTAAGAAATTATCTTTTATTTAGTGAAGATTATTTACTACTTCATAATGGAAGAAATTATTACTTATGATAATGTATTCATGATTTACATATTGTTTTGAAAAACTAACAGTTTCCCTTCTTTGTCTATCTCATACTGAGCTTTTTAAGCTCATCCCATGTTTTTGAAATGTTTTTTATAGGACATAAAGTGTAATAGGGTCAAGGATGGGATAAAGGTAATGTCATGCTGTATAAAACATGGAACTAGTTATGTTTCTTTTTAAGAGTTTTTATTTTATGAAAAAAATGGAAACTGAGTAGAAGTGTCTACTTTGTAATCTATGAGATGTAATAGTTATGTCATAATTCTCTAAAAATCTAAACCTGAAACGATCCTCAATATTAATTATTCATTTAATTCATTATTATGTAATTTTTTAAGGCCGGGTCCTTATAGTTGGTATCAATGGTCGTTTAGATAACATTAGAGGTTAAGGTATTCCATTGGCACAAGTGACATTACCATAATGGTTAGGATTTCAGAAAGAGTCATAGTTTTAGATAAAGTGAAAGAGTTTAAGATTACAAGAATAATTACATCTTACTATTTAACCTCCTCATTAGATATTATATAATGATTCTAATGATATACTCACACAGACCATTATGGTTTTAGTAAATGGCTGGATCTAGAAGGCACTAAAGTAATAGTGGATGTGAAGAAAACTGTGACGGTTTTCTGAAAGAACAACAGAAATATATGGGAGCTGGAATGATAACTCTTGTGTTTATTCTCAACTAACTATTAGGATTTATGATTAAACACTTGAATCTTGATGATTTCTCTAATGCATCATGTAAGAGATAACCAACTCGATGTGGAAGTACAACTAATAATTATAAATGTAACCATTAGGGTTTATATGATCCTTACTTTTGAGGTAATTATGGGTTACTATATATTATGATGGAAAATGAAAGACATGAGATAAACATGAGGTTAAATTAATTTATACTTATTTATGAAGATTTTAACTCTTTTTGTGTAATGTTTTAAGAATTATATAGTTTTGGAAAAAAGACAACATTCAGACCGTGTGACAACCTGTCGCGTCAGACGAAGCTGTGGGAATCGAACCCACAACCAAAGTGAGATTAGGATTTATCGCCTACCACTGGACAACATGAAGTCCCTGGTTAGAATGACTAATTATTTTTAGTTATATGATCTTATGAATCAGGAATAAGTTGATAATGGGTTTTCTATGGAAATGATCAACCTATCGTGGAGGATATGTGATTAGGTTTATTACATTTTAGTATGAGACTTTAAGAGTAACTGATGTTATTTGAGATAAATGTTATGATTTACCTTGGAAGACTATGGGATTAAATAATTCATAGATTTGGGTTTCAATATTAGTTTGAAGTACTTTGAAGTATTTTATGGACAAAATTTTATTGAATGGTCTTCGATGAACTTTGGGTTTTGTTGGACAAATTTTGGAGATTAAGAGTTGTTTTTCATTTTGTAAAAGATTGTCCATTTTGGGGATTATCTGATCTTGTACTAACCATTTTGTTTTTGGTCTTAAGACATGAGAAATATATAGTTCTCTTTTTTGGATTAGGTGATTCTCTAGAAGTTGATTATAGCACTCTTAATGTGAAAAAGTTGACCAAAATACTCATCTTTTGGAGAAAATATGAGTTTGTGTAAGAAATCTAGTAAGAGATGAAATTCTACATGACAATTAAGTATTTTTCCTTATGATTTAGCTAAGATCATAAATAAATTCATCAATGAAATGTAATTTAAAACAAAAACATTGTCTGTTAAATTTTCTTACTGGGGAATCAAATACGTTTAACCCATCACAAGTTTGTGATTTTTTGGTGGTTAACATTCTCCTAAACATGTTTTCTATAACTCTCCATCAGAGCTTAACCCTTTTTTTTCTTTTCCATATCCATGTTTTCCTACATGTAATCCTAGTATGGGTTAACTCGGGTAACCATTTTACTTCTCTTTCTTTCTTTTAAAGTGACAGTTTAATTTACTCCTTTTCTAATGTGGGGTTTTCAATGAAATTTCAGAGCTAAATTTTAAAATTGCGAGGATGAAATTCCCAAAAGGGTGGAAGGATGAAACGTCCCCGGTAAATAAAGAATATGAAATTTTAATATTTATCAATATTTGGGATTAAAAAGTTAATATTACTTTAAAGGTAATGCTATGTTTGATGGCGTACCCAATATTCAACAACAAGTTTCTTTGAAATCTAACATTGCACACTACTAATATAATAATATTATTTAAAATGGTAGTTAACTCTTAGCCATTATAATGGCAGGAATGAACATAACTAAATAAAAAATGATTATATATGTTTGTTAAATATTTTTACATTTATCTAATAAATGTTAGAGGCTCAAAATGCGAATGAATCCAACATTATGCATAGATATTCTTATATATTTTAAAAGGTCGATTAACCACCTTTTGATGGTGACCCCTTTTTAAAACAAAATTTTGTCAATTTTATATGTTATATTTGAAAAAAATAAAATCCTTCTTTGATATCGGGACATCAAAATGTACTTTGTGTAAATTTTTGTTATTTTTCTGATAAAATTCATTTTTTAATGAATAGTGAAAAATGTTGTATTTTAATTCAAAACCCATTTTTAATCTAATTTATTTATCTGGATATATTATCATTTTAATTGGGTTTAAGGTGTAGTTAAAATTTATTTTTACCATGTAATCCAATGGTTGTCATTGGAATTAATTTCACTTCAAAATTGGACCTAAACAATTGTCTATCTTTTGATAGATATTGTTTCTTAAAAACATGCTATTTGTTTTGACAACAGGAATTATTTTTAAATTAATTACTAAAATTTCTATGTTAGGAATTTGGTAAAATGGATTCCATATTTGGAATCATAAGGTCCAAATTATGTAATTAAGACTCTTTTGTTCTGGGACATTATGAATAGTAATGACAACAATTATCTTTAATTATCATGATTAATTACTAATCTAATAGTTAAGGATAATAAAATAATATCATAATAATACAAAATTACCCATACATGTGTCTTAATTCTATTTTTTGAGTCATGGGAGACCATGGGATGCTTTGTGCCAACTTTGGGACCCCATGGAATCACTTTAATGTGATAGTGAACTTTTAACGTATTATTTTTTAATGAAAGGAAAATATAACCAAAGTATATATCACCTGAGTAAAAAAAAATTAGTTTTGTTTATCTAAATGATCTATTTGACTATAAATATTCATTGGAAAGCTAAAAAAATTTCCTACATCATGGAACCTTTTTTTTAATTTTTTTTATATTAAATAAATAAATTAGTTTATGAAAACATGACGATGTAGTGATTACATCATTAATAAACGATTTATATAAAATGAAAAGATAATGTAAAATCTAAGACATACACTTGTTGATGACCTATTGGATGGGTGTGTTTCGAACCCTTATAACCTCATCATTGATATATATTTATTCAAGAGATAATACAGGAGAACTAAAGACTATGTCTATGAAACACCGGCCTAGGGGGTCTAAAATAATGGAGACCTAGGGCGTCGCTTCGAATTAAATTCACCCCTTCCAGCTTCAAGGAGATTCCATTGGATAGGAAGTTGACATCAGGGCCTTGGATGGAAAGGGAGGCCATATAATCCATGACTTTATTCCCCTCTCTCCATGTATGTGTAACTTGCATGTTGCTCCTCAGAAGTTCCTTACATCTCTTAATGGTATACATTACTGACCAGGGAGTGGATCCTCTGTCCAGTAGGGAGTCGTGGATGATCATCAAGTCAGTTTCGACATGGGAGATGTCCATAGAATTCTGATTACACAGGTTGAGCCTCATGAGGAGAGCCTTGGACTCCGCTTTATGTGCGAATCTGTTACCAAATTTCTCCATGAATGCGAGGAGTTCACCTCCTTCCGAATTGTGGACCACTCTTCCTCCTCGCATGATTACTAAGTTGCATGACCCATCGGTGTTATGTTTGAGACCTTCTTCTGTGGGTTCCATTATACCCATTTTCCTTGCAAACCCACCATGGGGATAGCCTGCTTGGGGGAAGCCTGCAGATTGTGAAGGCAGGAAGATTTCCGCCATCCCTTGAGAAGGGGAACCATATCCATGAGCAGGCCTTTAGATCGCACGATGATGGACCTCCCTGAAGAGCTCTTCCCCTCATATCTTTCTTTGTTCTGCACCTTCCAAAGACTCCAATGACCATCACAAAAAACAACCGAATGTGCCATCCGCTCTGGTCCTTTGTCCGGAGTCCCCTTGAACCATCTCTCAAGGAACGCTAACCCTCGGAGCTCTAAGGGGGTTTCCGCTGTATAAATGCCAAAATACTGCCATATGACCTTCGCCCATTCACCTTCAAAAATATGTGGTCGGTGGTCTCCTCGCTTTTGTTGCTACAACACTAGCACTAAGAGGCAAGGCTGATACCTAGTTTTTGGATTCTCTCATCAGAATGGATCACCGAGTTCCTCACTCTCCAGACAAGAAAGTTGTATTTGGATGGTATGTTTTTGCACCACATTCTCTCAAAACAGTTGTTGTGTTGAGCCAGGGGAGTCAAGATCCTGCGAAAATCCTTTTCGGTGAAGTTCCCCGAAAAGGAAGGAGTAATCAAGCACTTGTTCATCTCTGAGATGATGTGGATATAATCGAAAATTTCATTCTGATCCTTGACCATAACGGCTTTAAAAAATTCTAGAAAAATCTCGCCTCCTTGAAGGTTATCGAGGGGGTCGGGTATCTCGGGAATCCAAGTTCAGAGGCTGCCCAGTTTCTGCTTTAGAAATGGACACTACCATCTCCCATGAGTCAGTAGGAATGTTGCTGAAGGTTCGAGACTAGAGGACAAATCATCGTCCATAAAAAAGATCCATGGATGCTTCCATTTTCAGTAAATTTGATGTATTTTTGGCGCATGATCCTCCCCCAGAGGGTCTAATTTTTAACAATCTCCCAAACCAGCTTGTCATGCATGCATTGCACCATTCCCTCGATGCTCCTTACGTTAACTCCCCCCTCCAGTATCGGCCGAGCCATTCTCCCCCACGATACTTTGTGCCTCTTCCGTTCCCCAGACGCATCCTAGTGGAACCCTGCTAGTACCCTATAAATGTCTTTAATAACCCCTTTTGGCACAGAGGAGGAAGAAAAATCATGCACTGGTATGGAAGTCAAGATGTTGTTGATGAGGGCTATGCGTCCCCCAAAAGAAAAAAAGTGGATTACCCAATTTAGAACCTGGAAGGTGATCCTTATCACCAACTTATCATAGTCTTGTACTTGCATTCTTCCTGAAGAAATTAGAGATCCTAGATATTCCATTGGCATAGATCCCACCCACATGTCCATCCTCCTACATAGATAATCATCCCGCCTTGTCATGAATTTTATAGAAATTTACAAGTTTCTTTTGTCGTGGTTAATCAATTTCCCACTCTAGTGGAAGTACTCCTCCAAAATCATCCTGATGGCCTGGAAAGACCTCCTCCAAGCATTTGAGAAAATAATTGTGTCGTCCGCAAACATCGGGTGCAATGTGTGAGGCTGGTTCCCTTTCCTCTAGAAAGGAGTAATACTTACATTGGAAATTCCACTGTTAATAAGCCAGCTAAGAGTCTCCTGGATAAAAATGAAAATACTCGGAGAAATCGGATCAACTTGTCGTAAGCCTCAGGTAGCCTTGAAGAATCCTCGAGTTTTCCCCATAAAGGACACAATCATCTACGGTGAGCTGAAGCATCTGAAGATTGTGTCCAATGCCTTGGGAGATATACCCATGCATGTGAAGACCATGTTAATAAACCTCCATTCCACTCTGTCATACACCTTGCTCATGTCTAGTTTCATGACCATATTGGAGCCATGGGTCTTTTTATTCAGGTCCTTGAATATCTCTGGGGCCAGAGCAATCACCGCATGTATTGACCTCCTCCTTACAAAGTCGTTTTGTACAATGGATACCCACCGAGGGGGACACTTGGCCAGCCTCATGTTGATGATACTCGCAAGAATCATATAGGTGAAATTACACAAGTTGACTGAACGGTACTGGAGTAAAGATGTAGGAGCCTTTACCTTTGGGATAAGAACCAGAGTCATAGAACTAGCCACTCGAGGTAGAGATCCTCCTCGAAAAAATCCTCGAAAGCTGAAACTATATCCTCCTTGGAGACTCCCCATGAAGCTATGTAAAATGATACAGGGAAGCAGTCCGGCCCCAGAGCGCTACTCGGGTCAAGAGTCAGCATTACCGCATGAACCTATGGATCATCTGGAGTTCTTTCCAAGAAAGTGTTTTCCTCATTAGAGACTCATTTGGGAATTACATCCCACAGATTAGCACCCCCACTCGGGTACCTTCCATCCATCCTTGGGTTCCGGCCAGTAATAAGGTCTTCAATGTAAGAGGATGCCATCCCACACACTGTGTCACTATCATCCGTGTACGTGCCATCTTCCATCCTGATGTTGGGGATGATCTGTTGATGTTTCACCCTAATGCATGCATGGAAAAATGTCATGTTCTTGTCTCCCTCAGGTATCCACTTTATCCTAGATATTTCACGGGCCATACATTCATGTTTAAGATGTAACTCCACCATGCGGTCCTTCTTGATTGAAAGGTCTTCAAAAATAAGATCGTTCCAATATTCCTCTAGCTCACCTTCCAAATGCTTAAGATCATCCATCTCTTGGTCTATAGGGGGAAGGGATCATGCCCATGCTTTAAGCCCATGTTTTAGGCATCTGAGTTTATTATGAATTCCCACCTAGTGGATCCCTTGCACTGGTTTCCCCCCTGAGTTCCTTACAAGGTTGAAGAACTCGAGATGGTGCGTCCAGTTGTCATAAAATATGAACCTTTCTGGGGAGACCTGCATGGTGTTCAATGATAAAAGCAGTGGAGAGTGATTGGATATACCTCGGACCAGATGGATTACCATGGAGTTTGGAAACACGTCGATGGCATGTATGTTCCCTAGGAAAATATCAAGCCGGCTCCAAAAATGTCTATTGCCTCTTTGACTGTTGCACCATGTGAAAGGTTTCCCGGAGTACCCCATATCCATAAGACCCTTTCATTACATGAACTGGAAATAGTCGATTCTAGCTTGACGTGGAAACACACACTGTCCCTTTTTCTCAGCAGTTTCAGTGATGGTATTGAAGTCCCCCCAACTAACTAGGTGTCCTCTCCTTGGTAAAAAACACTCAGCTCTTGCCACATAGATTCTCTCCTCGAAGTTTCACATCTTCCGTAAATAAAGGAAACTAATACAGTGTATAGGCTTTTCTTCACCCTCGTTGTGATGAATTGGTCCCATGCCTGTATGATATTCACTGCAACGTCTCTTTTCCATAAAATCCAAATGTGCTGTTTAGTTGGAGCAGCATACATGAACCCCTGCATTTTGATTAGTTTAGAACACTGTAGAATTTTACTCGGGTTTTTTTAGTGTTCCATAACCACATCAACAAAATCTTTTTTTCTTCATGATCTCCGAAGACATGAAGTATATTTTAACTCTTTCCTCGATCCCACGAGCATTCCAGACCTTCCAAAAGTGACCTCCTCCCTCTTATAAAGGGCCCACACCTCTACCCAATTACGCACACCTCTCAAGACATTAGCTCGTCCAAAATCTACTCATATTATCTCTCCAAACCCCTCTATTACTCCAATAATCCTCACATTGGTCAGAATTCATTCCAAGGAAGCCTTTGGCTCAAATCAAAAAGAGGTACCCAATTTAAAGGTAATGTCTTCTCTTATGTTCTTTTGTTATATTTTACTTCTCCAACCCCCTAAACTCTATTTATTCCTTTATTTTGTAACAACACTAGTATCTTAAATATACTAGTATGTTTTTATTATAAGTATTCAAGCTACCTTTACACACACCTCCATCTAATGTTTTATGAACATACTGTTTCTTTGGATTGCGAACAACTGCTTCACGAAATGATGATTGTTCAATTATCTCCTACCACCTCTCATGGTGGCCATTAAGATGTAACTATATTTATATATGATATATATTATGTTTATTTTTTCCTTATGCCTTTGTATTTTTCTATTATGGCATAACTTTATGGTTTCCATGATTGGTAAATGCGATAATTTCATTTTAGGAAGTGTGGATTACCGCCCCCTCAAAGTGATATGTCTCGTTCATTCCATATGTGGAACGTATAAAGGATAGAATTTATGAACTTATTTAACATATATAACATATATATTATACTATAATTATAATATACCTATGTATCATTATTTTTTCTTTCCTTTAATGTATGAAATATAAATTAAAGTAGCGTTCATGCGTACGTATGGCTTACCGTCTCCCTAAACGGTGCATTTCATTTATTGTCTCCAAAGGTTATGTACTATTATAAGTACATATATATAATGGATATATATTATATATATTACATATAAATGATTAATATAATTCTGGATTTAATGAACTTGGGTCCACTTGAATATCATGTAATTATAAGAAGTTCATTTTTTTTACTCTTGTACCGAACATCGACAAAAACGTCTAATATGAACTCACAAAATTAACCAATTATTATAACATTATAATATGTGATATGAATTGAATAATAATATTTAAAGGAGGTCCTTAATAAATTATAAATTTACCAATGTTGATTATTCAGGAATATAACGAAACGAACAAGAAAAGTAGGACTTGAGGTAATGGATCCTACCTCTCTCTTTCTTTTTTAAGTACCCTCTTTTATGTCATTCCTTTTAAGATCATATTTCATATGTTGGGGGATGTTATTTTATATTCCCATTACTATAAATTTTTTTTCATATGTTGAGAGACCCTATTTTATCTCATCAATCCATTTTTGGAAGTTTTAAGTGGTGTCGTTAGGCAGCTGAATTTTCGTAAGGGATTTCTTATGCCACTTTTAATTCCGTGAGATTTCCATTGTTCGCCACGTATTTATTTCGTGTAGTGTATTGTGTACCACCATTTGATATATATTATAATGATTCTATTTTTATCCATGTTATTATGTGATTCATTTGGTGTTTATTATCTTTTGGTCATACGACTCCATTGATTACAACGAGGTAAGGGGTTTTTGTATCACTTTTTATTCCCGTGAGATTCATGATACATTTGCCACTATTTCATTTTGTATGGTGTATTTACTACAAATTATTGTATTCATTGTGTAATATACTTTAATTAATGGGTATTTACATCTTCATTGTATGACCATTATTTTATGGGGTTTACGTTTCGAAAGTTACCCAAATCGGTAAGGGAACCTTTCACCCTCCTCTTTTTAAAAGACTTATTTTTGGTAGGTCTTTTAATTTACATCTTATTATGTTGGGATATGTTATTATATATCCTTATAGTTGTAAATTTTATGTCTATGTGATGAGTTAAATTTTTATCTCTCATCATCTCATTTTCATAAGTTTAAGGTTATAACGACCCATACTTTACATACATTGTTAATACTTCAAAATTGAAGCACACTTATTACAACATATGACAAAACCACAAAGGACCGTATAGGTATAGTGTCTTTAGAAACTGGGAAACATAAACAACTGGTTCATAAATCTTCTACAGTGTCTCCCATTTATTTCATCATATCTAGGGTCCCTTTTAGCATATTCTACTTAATATCCATCTTCCCGACCTGGGGAAAATAAAACATAAAAGGGTGAGCTCAAATTCTCAGCAAGGGCAAATAAAGGAAATAAAAATCATATCATATCTTTTTGAAAATCAAAACCTGCAAAAGAGATCATAATATCTTAACATGGAATAAATCATAGAAGTGAAAATGAGATCCCCATAATCATAACATAAAACTTGAAAATTTGTGGCATGCACACATAATCAGGGAAAATCTTTTCTTGTTAGTCATGACTCATTGCCAAGACTATCTTAGTGGACAAAGTCCCTTTCTGAACCGAGTTCACTCCTCGTTTCAGTCCTGTATCACTGAACGGAAATAACCTTCCGTTCCAGCCATGTCTATCTCATGAGATATAAAATCTTTACCCAATGCATTGGAGGGAGATATAGGTCCCACCCATCTTATAATGAATCCTTTCTTATGTGTGCCACATAATCACAAATCATACATCATCACATAACCCATGTAATAAAAATGGGATTCTTAAACAACATGACATCATAAAACAATTCATATAAGATAAAGGAATTCATAAAAATATTTCCATCACAACATAATAAAATCCATGTAATAATAGGGATAAAAACAAAACCCTTTTATTATCTTAGATGGAAAATATTTTTGATAAAATACTTGAACTCCATTCTTGAGGAAAATAGTCTTTCTACTTCAAAAACACTTTTCTTTTCTTAACATGTCATACAATTATAAACTAAAAGAAGTTGATTAAAAATAAACTTGAAAAATTTTAAAGGAAGCTTCTTGGAAATAATGTTTTAAAAATCCATTCATGCCGTATAAGTTAAAAAAAACATTCTTCGTACTTTTGTCGGAAAAGTAAAAAAGTACCTCGTACGAAAAAACGACAAAAGATTCCTTTCATATTCTTTACTAAAAACTCACCAAAGGGTAAAATTGGATTTAAACTATATTAAGTGGATGGAAACAATATTACATATTGAGGGAACATGGATGTGGATGATAAAATACACCCCAGTAAATACTTACGAATAAACAATCTCGGATAAAAATGAGATTGTGATATTTCCCTTACCTTAGGTCCGATTTGCTTTGTACGTGTCCGAAGCTCCTGTATAATGGTTTAAATAATGTTATTTACTTATTCCAGAATCATACATATTGATATGATATCATATATGGTCATATTCTTAGCTTCTTGTTAGTAATATTTCATTGTTACTTGTTACTCGGGTCTTTATTGCCTTCTGTTCTTATGCGTGTTTTGCCGAATACATTCTTATTCTTCTTTTATGGTTATAGATAACTTATATACAGAATGTTATTAGTGTAACATATATCATATTTATTCATTCAATTCATTTGTATAATTACTATGTAATGATGATCATGTAGAACGAGTCGCATCACATCGTGGAGATGGTATTCCGTACGTACGCACGAGTGATGATATCGTTCCTATGATCGTGGAATTGTATTGGAGTATATATATATTATTTCAGTATCAATATTACTTTATAATAATAATAAATAGTTACTCATTACACCATTATACCCATCCTTGTAAAGTGATGGTGTAAAAATAGATTACACCACGGCGTGGAGACGGTATTCCGTACGTATGCACGCGCGGTGATTTCATTTTTCTGTGGGATGGATAGAAGGTGAATTATAGTTGTTTCATAATTATAATAACATATCACTATGTAAGTAATACTGATGTTATTACTTTATCATGAAACAACTAAAGAAGAATAAGTTTAAGAAGAAAGAAATTGAAAAGATCGGTAATGGATATTACCTCTTCTTTGGAACGCTTCTTTGAATCCTCCACTTAGGGAACTAATATTGGTCTTTGAAGAAGACCAGGACCTCTAGGATTATTCTAGGGAAGTGGAGAGGAGAAAATGCCAGGGGTTGGCCGAGCTTGAGTGCTCAAATTGGTGTGAGGAGGAGGGGGAGGAGGTGCCCTTTTATAAGGGAGGAGAGGGGCACCTTAGGAATATCTCAAAATATTATTTTATATTAAAGTCAAAATCGGTTTATAGTGGTTCCAAAGGGTCTTATTTCGAAGCTAAAGTTGGGATGGGTCGAAATCCTATCAACCAATAGTATTTAGACAAGTTTAGGGTATTATTTTAACCTTTTCAATTAGATTTAACTCTAAGTTAATTAATTTATCTTTTTCCGTGTCTTTTTGTTTTCTTTCACTATATGGTTAATACACTTACTATAACATGCCAATAGATCCCCAAATTGTTTATTATTAATATATATATCCTTATCTATGTTATTTGTCCGATCCTTAGATTTTTAGGAATAAAATAACAATTAATAATATAATATTTGATTTAAAAACTATTTTGTGTCAATTTTGACACTATTTGATATATGATTTTTGTGAAAGTCATAACAGAATTTATATGTTCGAACCAAGTTGATTAAATCAAAACTAATATATCATAGTAACCTATAAAATTAGTGGAATTCATAAAAAGTCTCAAATTACATTTATTTCGGTGTTTATAACATCAATTATGTCAATATTTCATTAATAAGATAATTATTGCATCATCATTGTGTCATAAATAAATTAAATTATTTAATGTCTAAAAATTACAAATAAAATACCATTATGTAGGAAATCTTTTTATCTTTATAATGAATTTTTACAATCGAATTTATCTTATGAATAACCCCATATTAAAAATGATTTACTTATTAAACTTTGATTTTAACTATTTTAACCCTTCTTTAAATAAATTAATAATAAATGTCCTAATCTAATCCAAGTGGGCCTAAATGGTCATATTTTATTCATAAGTTTGTTTTTGGTCGAATTACACTTGTCCAATAGAATTAGTACATGTGTTAGGGTAATATTAATATCATATTTACCCTTAGTTACCCTATTTACTATTAACTGCGGTAAAAATAGTAAAAAGTTACTATTCACCAAAAAATTATTTTTATCTCATTGAACCACATTTTACTTACTGATATCAACCGTGTCTGTCGGATTTTCGAAATTCCATTCACAGAAGCGGTAAAATTATGTTTTATGCAAAATTCAGTTTTTAACCTACCACTTAGTGGTTTCACTATTCATCAAAAATTGAAAGTTTTCAGAAAAATACCAAAATTTCACCTTAGGCTAATTTCGGTATTCCGAATCCAAAAATGAAGTCCATTTTGAAAAATAAAATTTATAAAATTTCAAAAAGTGGTTATTACTATTCATAACGGCTAGTTTTAATAATATTTTAATAGCATATCGTTGTTTAGTGAAAATCAGTATTGCGTACGACGCAAGCTATCGAGGAAGGTCGTGATTGCGTGTAAAGTAAGCCAAGAAAGTGTGTAGTGAAAGATTCCTTTGATGATATAAAAACAAAATATTACTCATAAAAATATCTGGTGTTACATTCTACCCCCCTTAAAAAGAATTTCACCCTCGAAATTCGTCACTTTGTAACAAACAGATGAGGATACTTCTCCCTCATCATATCCTCAGGCTCCCACGTAGCTTCTTCAAGTTGGTGGTTCCTCCATAAAACTTTCACCAATCGAGTGGTCTTGTTTCGTAGGACTTTTTCGCTACGATCCAGAATCTCTGTCGTCTGTTCTTCATAAGAAAGATTTTGCTCGAGCGGTACAACTTCTGAGCTGAGTACATGTGAAGGATCTGGTATGTACTTTCTCAGGAGAGATACATGGAACACATCGTCAACTTGAGAGTGATTCGGTGGAAGCGCCAATCGGTAAGCTACCTTCCCCACACGATCCAGTATTTCGAAAGGACCGATATATCTAGGGCTAAACTTCCCCTTCTTTCCAAATCTCATAACCCTCTTCCAGGGAGATATTCATAAGAACACTTTATCACCCACTTCAAACTCTAGGTCTTTTCTTCGGTTGTCGGCATAGATTTTCTGTCGACTCTGAGCTGCTCTTATGTGTTGTTGAATAGATCGGACCTTTTCTGCCATTTCATCAACGAGATCAGGTCCTAATAGCTTTCTTTCCCCAACTTCAT
Source organism: Viscum album (assembly GCA_963277665.1). NCBI lineage: Eukaryota > Viridiplantae > Streptophyta > Magnoliopsida > Santalales > Viscaceae > Viscum > Viscum album. The sequence continues at coordinate 847,432,880 of OY728152.1, forward strand.
CCCAGCAAGTTGGAGTCCTGCATTTCTTTCCGTAGAGCAAGCTCTCAACATATCTTCTAGGGTTTGAATTGTTCTCTCAGACTGACCGTCTGTCTGGGGATGATAAGAAGTGCTGAAACTCAACTCTGTATCCAGAGTATGCTGAAGACTTCGCCAGAACTTCGAGGTAAATCTCGGATCCCGATCAGATATAATAGAAAGTGGTACTCCATGCAATCTTACCACTTCCTTTACATATATCCCGGCAAGCTGATCTAGAGAGAAATCCTCCCTAATTTCAATGAAGTGTGCAGACTTTGTAAGACGATCAACTATGACCCAGATAGCATTATTGCCTTTGGATGTTTTAGGAAGTTCTGTGACAAATTCCATAGTGATGTTTTCCCATTTCCATTTGGGTATGGGTAATGGTTGTAACATCCCCTTAGACTTCTGTCTCTCAGCTTTAACTTGTTGACAAACCAAGCATCGAGAGACATATTCAGCAACATCTCTTTTCATGCCATCCCACCAGAAGTACTCTTTCAGGTCCCTATACATCTTCGTGCATCCAGGATGAATAGAGAATGATGAACTATGAGCCTCATCCAGCAGCTCCTTCTTTAATTCGGGGATGGGAGGAACACAAACCCGATTCCTGAACATTATTATCCCATCACAATCAAGGTTGAATTCAGGAACATTTCTCACCTTCTTTTGTAACTCGACATCTTCTTTCGGTGCCTCTTAAATCTTCACATGTATAGATGGTTGAACATTCATTTGAGAAAGATAAGATTTTTCCCCTTCCATTATAATTCCAAGATCCATCCTTTGTAAATCCATAAATATTGGATCTTTTGTGATCCTCATCATGGATAAACTAGCATGGTCTTGTCGACTTAATGCATCTGCCACCTTGTTTGCTTTCCCAGGGTGGTAATGGATTGAGCATTCGTAATCCTTAATCAGCTCCAACCATCTTCTTTGACGCATATTCAACTCCTTTTGTGTTGAAATATACTTTAAACTTTTATGATCAGTATAAATATCACACCTTTCACAATAAAGGTAATGCCTCCAAATCTTTAATGCAAAGATTACCACAGCCAAGTCCAAATCATGTGTTGGGTAATTTTGCTCATGGATTTTCAACTGTCGTGAGGCATAAGATATCACCATATCATTTTGCATAAGAACACACCCCAATCCCTTCTTGGATGCATCACTGTAGATCACAAACCTTTCTCCACTACAAGGCAGCGTGAGCACAGGTGCACTGGATAACCTTCTTTTCAACTCCTTGAAATTCTCTTCACATTCCTCTGTCCAAACAAACTTAACTCCTTTCCGAGTCAACTTGGTGAGTGGATTAGATAATCGCGAAAAATCTTTTACAAAACGTCGGTAATATCCATCCAAACCAAGAAAACTTTGGATCTCAGTTACTGTTGTTGGTCTCGATCATCTTTCGATAACCTCTGTTTTTGTTGGATCCACAGATATCCCTCTTTTGAGTTTATGTGACCCAAAAATGCAAATTTTTGAAGCCAAAATTCACACTTGGTAAATTTGGCATAAATCTTCTCCTTTCTCAGGGTCTTCAATATAATTCTCAAGTGATCTTCATGCTCTTCCTTTCTCTTTGAATAGACAAGAATATCATCTATAAAGACTACCACAAATTGATCAAGATAGTCTCTAAAGACTCTATTCATTAGATCCATGAAGATAGCAGGGGCATTAGTAAGACCAAATGGCATCACTATAAATTTATAGTGTCCATACCTTGTACGGAAAGCCGTCTTTGGTATATCCTCCCTTTTGACCCTTAATTGATGATACCCTGAACGAAGATCAATCTTGGAAAAGTATTGAGCTCCGCGTAGTTGGTCAAATAAGTCATCAATGCGTGGGAGAGGATATTTGTTCTTGATAGTGATCTTGTTAAGTTCTCGATAATCAATGCAGAGTCTCATTGATCCATCTTTCTTCATAACAAATAGAACAGGTGCTCCCCAAGGTGACGCACTAGGGCGTATGAATCCCTTATCAAGATTCTCTTGGAGTTGCTTCTTCAATTCCTGCAACTCAATTGGGGCCATTCTATAAGGTGTCTTTGAAATAGGGAAAGCACCCGGTACGAGTTCTATTGAAAACTGAACTTCACGATTTGGTGGAAGACCCAGTAATTCCTCCGGAAAGACATCATCAAACTCCCGTACAATGGGCATATTCTTAATCGTGAGTTTCTCACCAACCATTTGAGATAAATAACCTTCATTTAGTGGAATAAATACCCATAAGATGGAAGAAATTTCCACTGGAAGGTTATATTCATCCTTGCATCGATAGACGATCGTAGATTGATCTGGAATATGAAATGTGACTTCCCTTCTTTGGCAATTGATATGAGCTCCATGTAGAGAAAGCCAATCCATGCCAAGAATCACATCAAATTCCACTAAAGGAAGGATCACAAGATTTGCAGGAAGCACTTTCCCAGAAACCTCGATCGGAGAAGAATTATAAACTTTTGATGCGACTGTTGTGCCATTAGGTGTTGTCACAGCTAACTCAACATCTAATTGTTGAGGTAATACGGTGATACCCTTAGAAAATTCTTTAGAAATAAAAGAGTGGGTGGATCCAGAATCAAATAAAACATTTTCTACTTTAGAGTGGATGGTAAGTGTACCTTTCACCACTTCGTTATCGTACTCCACATCGCTGATAGAAATTGCATGTGACTTTCCTTTGTCTTTAGCCTTAAGATTTTGTTGACGTCGACCATCATCATCAACCCTTGGATTTGGGCATTGATTGGCATAATGCCCCATCTCCTTGCACTTGAAACATTGAAGTGTAGTAGGTTCATTCTGTGTATCCCTTCCTTTGTTTGCGTCATTAGACATCTTCTTCCCATTATCACGGTATTCAAATGCCCGATGACCTTCCTTTCCACATTTAAAACATTTACTTGTTCCTTTAAGACAACTCCCTCCATGTTTCTTTCCACACTTTGAGCATAAGGAAAAGCTCATCTTCTTTTCCGTGTGCTCTTTAGATTTTTCTTTGAATTCCATCTTCCTCTTCTTATCAAACCCATGTGATTGATGGGTTACTCCAATCTCCATCTCGACTTTGAGAGCACATCGAACGATTTCCTCGTAGCTATTAAAGTCCCTTATGGCTAACGCCCTTCGAAGACTTGGTTTTAAGCCACTAAAGAATCGATCAATCTTACTCTCAGGTTGGATAATAATACCAGAAGCGTAACTTGCATGTCTTGAAAAATTTGCTTCATAGGTACCAACAGATTCATCATCCCTTTGCTTCAGTTCAAGAAACTCTTTCTCCATCTTTGTTCGGAGAATACGAGGGAAGTACTTATTGAAAAATAAGTTCTTGAACTCATCCCATTCCATAGACTCAATTTCATCCCTTTTCCTCGTATTCTTAATAAGATTCTACCATTGATCAGCATCTCCTTCCAAACGATACAATGCTAGGATAACTTTATCATGCTCAGAACATTGAAGAACAGAAAATATCTTTTCAGTAGTACTAATCCATTGTTCAGCAACTAATGGATCAGTAGACCCGCTGAAAGAAGGTGGGCGCTGCCTCATGAAGGATTCAACAGAATGTTGCTCCTTCCTTTGCTCGTTTGGAAATCCTGCATGATTCATAGCTTGAGAAAGTTGTGTGAGCATGGCTACAAGATTTTTCATTCCAGCTCCCATATCGTTTGGCTGCTCAGGGGGACAATCATTTCATTTCCCATCGCATTCCGCATTAACACGGTTCCTTCGGGTTCCAGCCATTGACTAAAACCAAGAAGAATAGTGTGAGCAACACTAATTATAATAGGAAAACCACATAATTCAAGAATAAAATTTTCATGCTTAAGGTCTTATCCTAGGTTATTCAAGGCCATTTCTAAAACACTAAGATTGTGTTCAATGCTTAGACTTATCCGTAGGGTTCTTACTAAGGCTTTCACATCCTAGTTTCCAAAGGTTGACTATACCTTTCCTCTGATACCAACTATAACGACCCATACATTACATACATTGTTAATACTTCAAAATTGAAGCACACTTTTTACAACATATGACAAAACCACAAAGGACCGTATAGGTATAGTGTCTTTAGAAACTAGGAAACATAAACAACTGGTTCATAAATCTTCTACAGTGTCTCCCGTTTATTTCATCATATATAGGGTCCCTTTTAGCATATTCTACTTAATATCCATCTTCCTGACCTGGGGAAAATAAAACATAAAAGGGTGAGCTCAAATGCTCACCAAGGGAAAATAAAGGAAATAAAAATCATATCATATCTTTTTGAAAATCAAAACCTGCAAAAGAGATCATAATATCTTAACATGGAATAAATCATAGAAGTGAAAATGAGATCCCCATAATCATGACATAAAACTTGAAACTTTGTGGCATGCACACATAATCATGAAAAATCATTTCTTGTTAGTCATGACTCATTTCCAAGACTATCTTAGTGGACAAAGTCCCTTTCTGAACTGAGTTCACTCCTCGTTTCAGTCCTGTATCACTGAACCGAAATAACCTTCCGTTCCAGCCATGTCTATCTCATGAGATATAAAATCATTACACAATGCATTGGAGGGAGATATAGGTCCCACCCATCTTATAATGAATCCTTTCTTATGTGTGCCACATAATCACAAATCATACATCATCGCATAACCCATGTAATCAAAATGGGATTCTAAAACAACATGACATCATAAAACAATTCATATAAGATAAAGGAATTCATAAAAATATTTCCATCACAACATAATCAAATCCATGTAATAATAGGGATAAAACAGAACCCTTTTATTATCTTAGATTTAAAATGATTTTGATAAAATACTTGAACTCCATTCTTGAGGAAAATATCCTTTCTACTTCAAAAACACTTTTCTTTTCAAAACATGTCATACAATTATAAACTAAAAGAAGTTGATTAAAAATAAACTTGAAAACTTGTAAAGGAATCTTCTTGGAAATAATGTTTTAAAAATCCATTCAAGCCGTATAAGTTAAAAAAAACATTCTTCGTACTTTTGTCGGAAAAGTCAAAAAGTACCTCGTACTAAAAAACGACAAAAGATTCCTTTCATATTCTTTACCAAAAACTCACCGAAGGGTAAAATTGGATTTAAACTATATTAAGTGGATGGAAACAATATTACATATTGAGGGAACATGGATGTGGATGATAAAATACACCCCAGTAAATACTTACGAATAAAAAATCTCGGATAAAAATGAGATTGTGATATTTCCCTTACCTTAGGTCCGATTTGCTTTGTACGTGTCCGAAGCTCCTGTATAATGGTTTAAATAATGTTATTGACTTATTCCAGAATCATAAATATTGATATGATATCATATATGGTCATATTCTTAGCTTCTTGTTAGTAATATTTCATTGTTACTTGTTACTCGGGTCTTTATTGCCTTTTGTTCTTATGCGTGTTTTGCCGAATACATTCTTATTCTTCTTTTAATGTTATAGATACCTTATATCCAGAATGGTATTAGTGTAACATATATCATATTTATTCATTCAATTCATTTATATAATTACTATGTAATGATGATCATGTAGAACGAGTCGCATCACATCGTGGAGACGGTATTCCGTACGTACGCACGAGTGATGATATCATTCCTATGATCGTGGAATTGTATTGGAGTATATATATATTATTTCAGTATCAATATTACTTTATAATAATCATAAATAGTTACTCATTACACCATTATGCCCATCCTTGTAAAGTGATGGTGGAAAAATAGATTACACCACGGCGTGGAGACGGTATTCCGTACGTACACACGCGCGGTGATTTCATTTTTCCGTGGGATGGATAGAAGGTGAATTATAGTTGTTTCATAATTATAATAACATATCAGTATGTAAGTAATACTGATGTTATTACTTTATCATGAAACAACTAAAGAAGAAGAAGTTGAAGAAGAAAGAAATTGAAAAGATCGGTAATGGATATTACCTCTTCTTTGGAACGCTTCTTTGAATCCTCCACTTAGGGAACTAATATTGGTCTTTGAAGAAGACCAGGACCTCTAGGATTATTCTAGGGAAGTGGAGAGGATAAAATGGCAGGGGTTGGCCGAGCTTGAGTGCTCAAATTGGTGTGAGGAGGAGGGGAGGAGGTGCCCTTTTATAAGGGAGGAGACGGGCACCTTAGGAATATCTCAAAATATTATTTTATATTAAAGTAAAAATCGGTTTATAATGGTTCCAAAGGGTCTTATTTCGAAGCTAAGTGGGGATGGGTCGAAATCCTATCAACCAATAGGATTTAGACAAGTTTAGGGTATTATTTTAACCTTATCAATTAGATTTAACACTAAGTTAATTAATTTAACTTTTACCGTGTCTTGTTGTTTTCGTTCACTATATGGTTAATACACTTACTATAACATGCCAAACGAACCCCAAATTGTTTATTATTAATATATATATCCTTATCTAAGTTATTTGGCCGAACCTTAGATTTTTAGGAATAAAATAACAATTAATAATATAATATTTGATTTAAAAACTATTTTGTGTCAATTTTGACACTATTTGATATATGATTTTTGTGAAAGTCATAACAGAATTTATATGTTCGAACCAAGTTGATTAAATCAACACTAATATATCATAGTAACCTAGAAAATTAGTGGAATTCATAAAAAGTCTAAAATTACATTTATTTCGGTGTTTATAACATCAATTATGTCAATATTTCATTAATAAGATAATTATTGAATCATCATTGTGTCATAAATAAATTAAATTATTTAATGTCTAAAAATTACAAATAAAATACCATTATGTAGGAAATATTTTTATCTTTCTAATGAATATTTACAATCGAATTTATCTTATGTATAACCCCATATTAAAAATGATTTACTTATTAAACTTTGATTTTAACTATTTTAACCCTTCTTTAAATAAATTAATAATAAATGTCCTAATCTAATCCAAGTGGGCCTAAATGGTCATATTTATTCATAAGTTTGTTTTTGGTCGAATTACTCTTGTCCAATAGAATTAGGACATGTGTTAGGATAATATTAATATCATATTTACCCTTAGTTACCCTATTTACTATTAACTGTGGTAAAAATAGTAAAAAGTTACTATTCACCGAAAATTATTTTTATCTCATTGAACCACATTTTACTTACTGATATCAACCGTGCCTGTCGGATTTTCGAAATTCCATTCATAGAAGCGGTAAAATTATGTTTTATGCAAAATTCAGTTTTTAACCTACCACTTAGTGGTTTCACTATTCATCAAAAATTGAAAGTTTTCAGAAAAATACCAAAATTTCACCCTAGGCTAATTTCGGTATTCCGAATCCAAAAATGAAGTCCGTTTTGAAAAATAAAATTTATAAAATTTCAAAAAGTGGTTATTACTATTCATAACGGCTAGTTTTAATAATATTTTAATAGCATATCGTTGTTTAGTGAAACTCAGTATTGTGTACGACGCAAGCTATCGAGGAAGGTCGTGATTGCGTGTAAAGTAAGCCAAGAAAGTGTGTAGTGAAAGATTCCTTTGATGATATAAAAAAAATATTACTCATAAAAATCTAGGGTGTTACAAAGGTGACACCGTTTGGCTATCAATTTTTTTGCAAGGGAACTTCTTAATCCAATTTCAATTATTTGGGTTAGACCTCTACTTCTTGATTATGTTGTGATATGAATATGTGTGGATGAACTCTGATTGTTTTACACTTAATATCCTCTCATATTGGGTGTATTTATATTTCTCATAGATAATTACGTAATTGATTTATCCTTAATCTAAGGATACCCTCTTTGTAAGGGACTTCGTCTCAATCTCTTTTCATTGAGGCATATTTTATTTTACACAAAACCTTATTTTATGTGGTTTATAAACCCCTTTGACATTTACATTAATTCAAAAGGAATCTTTTCTCTGCAAATCATTTTACTAAATGACAAAAAGTGTATTTCTGTTTAACATACGCAGTGACAATGACCTTTCTGCTGCCGCGAGTATTATTTGATATTTGGATTCCTTAACAAGCCGTAATGCTTTTAAAAGAAAAATAAATACCATATTCCTTTTGATGTATTTTGTATTGAAAATGGTTTTTATAATGGATTTTATATTTTAATATATTGTGATTGAAATGAGGAAATTTTTTCTTTCCTTTATATTTTTTTATGTGTTATGATTTTATAATTGTACATGGAAATATGATGGGTGTTTACATGATAAACCAAATGACGGGTGGTGTCGTGAAAACCATGATGGTTGGTTACTTTATAACTTCTAATTCATTTGGTATGGATGTCGTCCGTATGGATATTCCATTTAGTGACTTCTGTAGAAGTAGACCATATGGTTATTCCATTTAAGCATGTTTATGTCTCCAGTTACCTTTATATGTTATTTTTTCTTTATATAAGTTTTATACTGATATTTTGGTTACAATAGGGTAAGAAATGATCTTTTATTTAGTGATGATTATTTACTACTTCATAAAGGTGAAAAGTATTACTTATGATAAAGTAATCATGATTTACTTATTATTTTGAAAAACTAATAGTTTCCCTTCTTTGTGTATCTTTTACTGAGATTTTTATGCTCATCCCAGGTTTTTGAAATGTTTTTCATACGACATAAAATGGAATAGGGTCAAGGATGGGATCAAAGAAATTCCACTCTTTCTAAAACATGGAACCAGAAATGTTTCTTTTTAAGAGTTTTGATTTTATGAAAAAATGGAAACTGAGTAGAAGTGTCTACATTGTAATATTTGATATGTAATAGTAATGTCCTAATTCTCTAAAACTCTAAACCTAAAAAGATCCTCTATGTGAATTATTCATTTAATTTATGATTATGTAATTTTTTAAGGCCAGGTCCTTATAAACTATAACATGATCAATAGTGTTCCCTTGTACTTTGGAACACTAGAATCCTGGATTATTTTATGGTAACTCATGTAGTGAATGATGAATGCATGATACTGGTTATAGCATATTCCTATTTACATTACTGAAGTTCTTCCCTTCACCCTCATGTTGGTGGGATTAAAATTAAGGTGTGGGATTATAGTTATTACCAATTTCAATTCCAAAATAATTTATATTTTATGTAATTAAGATAAGAAATTCATTATTCACTTTCCCTCTATTCTTGATCCCTCGTTCTTTAAAATTATTAGCCTCACATGCTGGAAGAATATTCCATCACGATAGTAGATTCACATGAGCGTGACATGAGAAGGGTAAGTTACTAAAAAATAATTAAATAATTATTACTTGAAAGGTACCTTAATTTACAAATAAGAATAATAACCTAAAGAAAAAGAACAAGAAATAACTATAGGGTTTTGAAATACTAAATAATTTAATGGAGAGGGAAGAAACACCCTAAAGAGATAGGGTCAATCCCCTTTTATAGGGTTATATCCCTTAGAAATTCATGGATTAAATGATTCACAAAATCTAATAAATCAACTTGAGTGCATCAAAATGGGAACCAGTATAGCATGGTTGTGTTTATTATCCCATTTTTAATGCTAATAATTTGAATATAGGATAAATTCTATCATTTAATAAAAACTAAATCTTCCTCTTTGTCATTTATATGCTTTTCAAAAAGGGGAGGGAAGCTGAACCATGACATGATTTAGACTATGGTGTGAAATTCATGATCCTATGGACCATGAGTTCATTTAACCATGACATTTTCCATGGGGTGGTGATATTGGGATTAACATATGGAACATTACTCCCCTACACATGTAATTAGGCTGGATAGCATATTTGAAAATATTTATTTGGTCACTTCTCTCCATAAACGTTTGAATTCTCTAACAATGGAATGTGTAGTCTTATTTTTCCTTTTTCTCTACTTTTTATCCTTCTTCACATTATGGTGATATATCTGACATCATTTTGCTACAAGTTCCTACTATGGGGTTCACTAATGAAAAATCTTCTCATTTCCCATAGTGTGGGGATCTATTTTTTGGGTTATCATCTTGTCCACATCATTGTGTGTCGTCTCCAAAGATGTGGTCTTCATGTACTCATCGTTATTTTCTTCAAAATGATCCTTTAAGTACTATAATACAAAATATCCTATAAACTACCTTGATACATCATCAAAAAACCTAAATTGATCAAGAAATATCCATACAATCTATTGGACACTATATATTGCAATTTTTTATCAGGATCTTTAGTCCACACCTCACCCAGTGGAAATATAAAGAGATATAACCATTGAAGGATGGTCATACTATAAAGGCACCCTATCCATCATTTTTAATAGGGTAATACATATCAATTCAATTTCACCACCACCATTGTTTTAGGTTAACTATGAATACAAGGAGGTCCATTTTACCATCTCTTCCCAATTACCTACCTCCATTCGATCCCCCATTGATAGGAGTGGGTTCTTTGTGGTTTCAATATGGAATTAAATGTATTTTGTGATATTTTTTCATCCAACATTCTTTCTTTTTTACGTTACAAATTTGGACCATTCTTAGGCTAGACTTTAGTGTGAACTCCATTTGAGAATGGTATAATTGAGTGAGAATGTAGGGTATTTTTTCTGAAATGGAAATAGGTGGTCACATAATGATGAATGTTTGAGGGTTCAAGTGGTTTTGGTGATACAGTGATGCCTAATGTGTTTTTTGTGATTGATCCTCATTAGGTGAAATTTAATAATTAATCATAATTTGTTATAATTTATTATATAGATTTTTTTGTGTCAGATATTAGAGTTTATGAGATCTAGTTTGAGGCATATAAGGTCTTGGAAAAGGGTGTGGAAACCATTATAACGATGGAAAATCTGATATGGAGGTTGGTGGTCTCTATAATAGAAACTCATATGCCCTTTATACATGATTTCTTTCCAATATTTATGATTCTCGATATTGGGAAGAGGGATAGGGATAAAGATTACCTTAGAGGAAGAGAGATGGTAGAATTGAGCCTCTGTAGTCTAGAACAAGTTCTTCATAGCACTTGGATGGTTTGGGATATCTTAAAAACTAAGTAGCTAAAGGGAAGATGAGTCAGATGAGTTGATGATAGACACAAGGTAGGTATCTAAATGTGATATGTCACATGAGTTGTGTAGGTTTATTTTCATAAGGATAGTCAAATATAAATTATAGTCATATTCCTTAAGGGAAGGGCGATATACTCATATGTCTCACACATGGTAAGAGGAACCCACATGAGTGTGGATTGATGTTTATGAGAACTATAAATGAGAGAAGTCTTTTGGGAATAGATATTGTTTTATGAATATGGTTTACTCTATGTGTTAGTTCAATTGATCTTTTGATGGATAAGTAAGGTAGGTACAAGGATCTGGTAAAGAGAATGTTCTGGGTGACCTAAAAATGGGATTCCATGGGGCTTTGTTTAAATGAGAAGAGATCTTAATGGGTCCACATGACCTCAATGGATTCCTTAATTGGAGATATATTAAATCCATTGGATATGACATGATGAGATTGTGTGATCAAGGAGACCTTAAGAATATAATTCTAAGAGGATAGATAAATGGTTAGGAAAATCGAGGTATGGGGATGGGTGTCGAGTAAATATCACCCATGTAACAGGTAGGAAAGCTTATGGGATGGGATGTGTGGCCTATGTTTTTACATGTGTGTGATAGGTGAATTATCTAAATGTGGATGATGGTACATCCAGTGGACTATACTCACATTAAGTGATAAGGTATCAGTATAACCCTAACATGAGTGATAAGGCAGTGATTGTGTTTTGATACTAATCCATACCTTAAGTGAGGAGGTAGTGGTTGAGGTTAAGACCCTACCTTCGGTATGAAGGCAGTGATAGTGATGTAATGTTGGTCCCTACATTGAGTGATAAAGTAGTTGTTATGGTTTTGATACTACCCAGATTGATAAGGTAGTGGTGATAATGCAATGTCGGGCCTTACCATGAGTTATATGGTTATAGTTACAGAGGTTACCTTTCCTTGAGTGAGATGGTATGGTAGACCATTCCATGAGTAAGTGGAAGTGGGATGGTATAAGATGGATAATATTCCCAACCTTGAGTGATATGGTAGTTTCTAGGGATAGATGAAAAAATTACATATATTGATAAGGGATAGTCTAGGACTTAGAGAAAGGACTACAATAAGTGAGAATGTGAGTTTGGGGCTTATATATATGAAACTATTATGCACCTTCAGGTAGTGTAATATTATTCAATATGTCCTAACCTAATTCTTTGATCATGGGTTTTGGTTATGAGTACAATTACATGAGGTAAATGCATCCCATATTATTCTAAACTAGGTAAGATCTAGTGTCATGGTGGTCTAGCAAGCACACTATGAATCGATGATCATATAGTTGGGATTTTTTTGTTAGTAGATGATGTTTCGATGCACTTTATATACATATTTATTTATTTTCTTCATGAATACAAGTATATAAATAAATATATTTGGGTAAAATGGACAGACCATATTGGTATTTATTTCTCACACTTCTGTGTGTAGACCTTATATCTATTTTATATTTCATAGTATGATATGTGTAATGGACCAGGATGGGATAGCTCGAGGGGTATTGAATATAGTGATTGAGGTGTGGATTGGGGATGATACAAGAGCCTCTTATTTAATTTTTTAATTTTTTTATTTTGTATATGTGATTGGGTCAGTGGGAAATCAATGGTATATATGACTATATTCATTGAGATTCATTTTGTTACATCATGATTATTATTTATTGATTATGAATACTGTGATGCATAATGTGGATATTGTTATGTTATTTATGCCATTTTCATTATTATTATTTTTTGAAATAGTCTCCAAAATTTATGATTTATCCCATCACTACTAGTTCATAGCCTCTGGAATATGAGAAGTAATACTTGATTTCATGCGACACCTTTTATAGTGCACTAGTGAGTAGTATCCATTATATTGACTGTCAATGTATTATCGTAGAATCGTGTCATTTCCCAACTATTTGAATATGTGGTAGTAATAAAATAAGGAAATATCAAAACTTTTGATTGACCTCATACATGTTTTCCTAAAATGTATTTTATGCTGGGAAGTCAAGGTTACCATGTATATGGAATTACTGATCTTGGATTTTGTTGTTGCAATTGATATTTGGTTCATTCCAAATATAACACGGGAGATTTATTTATTTTTTGTTTTAGATCATAGACTATTAGTAATAGGCCTAGATACGTGCGTCATGGGAGGAATGTATGATTCATATAACATATGTATGTCTATGTGTGACTGATTTTACTAATATCATGGGGTTCAATTGTATAAGGTGTCAATAAAAACATATATGGTGTTTTCTTGTATAGATTTTTGTTGGAATTAAAAACCAGTGAACAATTATACTTTCTATTTTATAGTTGGTCATCTATTTTTAATGGTAGGGTATTCTACAATTATTTCTATATAGTCGCTTTGTGCAAGGTGTCTATAGGGACCCTAGTGGGTTGGTGTATTCATTGAATTCATGAGGGATGAATTAAGTATGGGAAGATGATTCCTTGGAGATGTGGTCCACTTACCTAATGGGTTAAAAATAACTTATATGGTTTCTTCCCATACAACTTATTTGTGAAACACTACTTGACAAAATCATATGGTTATAAAGATTCCATAATAGGGTTGTTGAATGGCATAAAAAATTCTTTCAGTTTTGTGTTAATGTTATGTTTTTATTGAAGGATTGGTAGGATGTGTTCCACCATATGATTTTGGATGCTCTTTTTGGTTGTGTGGTGAGAGCATGGATATATTATCATGTTTTGGAATGATGTTCAAATTGAAGATGATTATGTGGTTGTCTAAGGAATGTTTGAGATTCCATGGATTTTTGGATTTGATAATAGTCCATAGAGAATGTTCAGTGGTTTAGGAACATAATATATGGTTTTGTGGGACACGACTAATGTGAGTATGAGTCTAGTGATTTTATTGAGTTTAATATAATATTTCACTCATTACGATTAGATGATATTTGGATAGATGGAATGAAAGAACCTATGAGAGGGTTCTTGGTGGATAACTTTTCTTTAGGAAGAGGAAGGTGTCATCGATGTATTTTTTAGGAGAATACTTAGCATGTGAGGGAAGTGTGTGATGGTGATGAATGGTGAATTAGTGAGAGGATATGTGTGGGATGAGGACCACCATTTGTGATGAGATTCTTCAAATAATTCCATTACTGATATTTTATAAAATTATTAAAAAATAATGATCAAAACATTTTGTCACTATATTTGTCGTGGAGATATATGAAGGGATCTATGTGGATCCAACCATTAAATTTTAAAGGGAGGGAACCTAAATTTATATAATTTTGGGTGGATTTTGGGGGTGAAATTCTTACATAGTTGGGAATATGTGTTGTTCATTGTTTCGTGATGATACTCGAGGGTGATTTGGGTGGCCAAGTCTATTTATTAGGTTTGGTAGCAGATGGAACATGGGTTAAAAATATATAGTTTTGGTTTAGTGTAGATATAATGAGGATACACATAGAGTGAGTAGAATCAGATTGGTCATGGGTGAGTGATCCTCACATAGGCAGTTTCATAGTTGCGGTGAGACTGGTTGGAGAGATGGTAAAGTTGTAGAAATGATATTGATGTGTGGTAAGATATTTATTATTTAGTTTCATTGAAGAATATGAGATTTACAATTTATATATGGTGTCAAATGGGGTTTGAGTGTTTTCATTGAACTTAGGATGGAGTTGGGGTGATTCTAGAGTGAGTTGGATTATAGGTTTGTCAATTCATAGGGTGTGAGCATAAACAATAGTGTAGGTAAATAGTGATCAAACAATGAAATTACAAATAGCATTGGGATCAGAACATGGTGTGAGCATGTTGATGATATCATAATTTTTCTAGAGTTAAGGAATCAAGATCAAGTAGTATGATATCATGTCAGCATGGTTGGATGATATGTTTTAGGATATTTAATTTAGGGGAGAAATAATGAAATTTCTATAGGGGGATTTGATATGGTATGGTAGAAACCACATTGAACGTATCGATAGGCCTCTTGAATAACTATTATTAATTGATTCTTATGATGGGAAGTACAACGTATTGGAATCAAACTATTTTTTAAGTGAATAATTATAGTTGGGAGAAACCTAATCTTGTGGATGAATTAGTGGTTTTAACTCTTGTGTTTAGGATAGTTGGGCATGGTTAAGAAATGTATTGGTGTTGATGCTGATGGTGAGAAGGGGGATTGACATTCAATGATTAGTGAGCCTTGTTGTTTGAAGTTGCACAACAGAAGTGTTATTGATGTTTAAGGAAAGGACACAGTGGGATCATGATGAATTGGTGACTGTGTTAGGTTTGTCTTGATGGATATAGGACCATAGTGGCTTCTTTAGGAGGATAAGTGTTATTGTGGTGAAATCATAATGACCAAAATATTTTAGGGTAATTAATTGTTTGTGATAATTTTATTTTTTAGTTCCAGAGTAGGGGATTATCCATAAATTTGGACCTATATTGGGATCACAAGTATTATGGAATCATGATATTAGTTTTTGATGTAGATAAAGGAATAAGAGATCTTTTAGGTTATCAAGTGAATATCAAAGTAGGATGAGGGTGAAACAGGTGATGAGTTGTGGTTGCAGGTTGTAGACCATGCGGTAGAATAGTAAATTTTTGAATGGAATATACTAAATGAGTTGTTTTTATAGGGAGTATGGGTGATGTACCATGGATGTGACATTATACCATGGTGGTTTTTACAGGGGGAGGACCGTGATTCCATTGGAGGGGATGCATTGTGGGGGTAGCTTGATGGAAATCGTCCCCTACCATGGTGGATGGTTGTGATACAACACAGTGGGCCAAAATTTAGTATGATCTAGCACAAAATCACAATTTCATATCCTATAGGATACACTATGGAGGGTACTCATGGGGTCATTTACACGAGTAACCCCCGAGGTGGGCTGTAATATAGAACCTATGGCCACACCGTAAGGGGTCATTTACTATATTTTTTAAGATGGGAAGTCAAGTAATTTTAGGGATGGACCCCTTTAGTTTTTGTTCAACTAGAAACATGATGAGATTTGTTAATCTATATCATACTCATCTCCCCCCACCGTTTGATCCCCCCTTGAGAGTGTTGTATTCTTAGTTGTTTCTATCTGAGGTTTGTTATCTTTATTATTCCTCCACTATTCCTTCCTTTTTAATTTCAATGTTTTTAGAGTTTTACATGGTAGTGTTTCAATATTGATTCCACTAAATCATAGTTTAATCAAATGTGAATGATGGGGATTTTACCTAGTATGAAAATAGATGGTCCTGCAAGGATGATCACTCAAAGTTAAATGTGGTTTTGATGATGTAGTGATGCTCGATGATTTTTTGTAGGTTATGACTCATTTTAAAAAATTGAATAATTAATTATTAAATATGATAATGAATTATATTGATGTTTTGTTGTGATTTCAGATCTGAATAGTTGATTCAATTTGGGATGAGGTATGGGTAGGCATGTCAGGGGGTGTGTGGAGTTTGGTGG
The DNA here is from genome assembly GCA_963277665.1 of Viscum album. NCBI lineage: Eukaryota > Viridiplantae > Streptophyta > Magnoliopsida > Santalales > Viscaceae > Viscum > Viscum album. The sequence continues at coordinate 847,449,527 of OY728152.1, forward strand.
GGATGGTGACTTCTCTATAATTGTAGGTTGTCCCAATAATACAAACTAATATATCGATTTATGAATTATTGATAATAAATATGCATGTTTCATGGGACTATGTAGAGATATATGGACAGTGGGGATCCTAGACAAAGAAAAATGGTGGAATTGAGCCTCTTTGGGTTGGAACAAGTTCTCATTAGCACTTGCGTAGATTGGGATTTCCTGAAAAATATGTCACCAATGGGCGGAGGTGTTGGTTTAGTTGAAAATAGACCTTGAGTAGGTCATAGAATGTTAAACGACATTTGTGTATCCTAGGTTTTTCCGTAGGACTATTCAAACATTCTTGAGAGGGTTATGCCAATTGAGAATTGTGAGACTCCCATATGTCACAATCCTTATAAAGATATTCCTCTTGAGGGATGATGGATTCCTAGTGAACATTGTGATTGGGAAAATTAATTTGAGACTAGATATAGTATGCAAAAGAGGGTTTTTATTTGAGAATTATATTTACCCTAGTTAATGCCTTGATGGGAGAGATGGTAATTCCATAGGATATAATGTGATGTTCATGTGTGACCATGATGACCCTAAAGAGATTATTTTATTAGCATAGATGTAATGAGATATGTGTTGAGGTTACAAGGTATGTCTTATGTGAATAGCACCCAGTTGACGAGCTGGTGAGCATGTTGAATAGGTTGTGTTCCCTAATTTTTTTAATGTATGTGATTGGAGGAATATAATAGTGTGATAGATAATAGATCCTGAGGCCTCACCTCATCTTTTCGGATAATATATGGGTATAAACCTACCATGAGTTTTAATATAGAGGCTTTTAAGTGATATTGGTCCCTACCTTGAGTGATAAGGTAGTGTTTCAAAACCTATAACTTCTAATCTCAATTCTCCTCTTACCCCCTCTGTAATATATGTATGCATTAAAACTAAATTTAAAATATTAGTTTAATTATAATATATTTTCTAATTAAACATAATTATTTTTTAGTTTTTCATTTCCATAGAACCATAAAAATAATTCAAATGTGGTTTTTTATACTACCTATGTTAATGATAATATTTAATTAGTCACTTATAATTTTCGAGGATATTATTAGAAATAGATTCCATGAATATACCATGAATAATCAAATAAATTCATCTATATTATTGAAGAATGATATTTTTAGTCTAATTATAATGATATTAAAATTAAATAATCATAGTCACTTATAATGTCTAATAAAATCTTATCGAGGAAGATTCTGTGAATTGAATGTAAATACTAAAATAATGAGATCCATTTCTTATGGGATGACATTAAAAATATAACAAAACTCTTCTATAGTTTATTAAACCTTTTCACAGTGACTATAAACCATTACCATTACATTGCAGTTGATTTAGAATCATGAAATGAACAATAACAAAATTATTAACATAAACAACATTAATTTAATAGGTGAATAATACATGATATTAAGTGAACTATAAGAGATGAAATAAATATGAATAAGGTTATATTAAATGTAAATAATAAATAAAACACAACTATTCACGTTTTTAGTGGAGTGTCCCAATAAAGGAAATATTTGTTGTAAGGTTTTTTTTTCCTTCCCTTTATTGTACATGAAATTATGTTCTCTATCTCACATTATCTATCCATATTAATAATTTTCCATTAATTTATCTTCATTATATGCTATTTACACAACATTACTTGATGTATATCATCCCATTTTCCTTCTTTTTCTAGGTTTTTGAATGTCACTATAGTTTACTTTCCAATATTTTCTTTAAATTAAACTGGACCAATGGAATAGTTTAATTTCTTATTCATTTTTATTTTAAAAAATTATAAATATTGTTTTATTCCCATGATTTACAAAATAACCTTCTAATAAAAAAATATGATGGTATATTTCTATCTTTGGGGGACCCTATTCCCTTGACAATTTTAAATATTTTTCCCATTCATTAAAATCTCAATAGAGGAGTTTAATTTCATAAATAATCATCTATTATGTTTTTTAATTCACTTTAAGATCTATAATAATGAACCTTGAATTTTTGTTTTATAATTAATTCTAAATATTAGTTCGTAATTTATTTTCTAGGGATCTTATATTTTTCTTCAATTATTAAATATTTATGGATTTATTATGTAACACATTCCCCTTTCATTATTTTATTTCTTATTTATGATTTATGGATGTTTATTTTCATTATGGAATATATATTAATTAAATATTATATGAATTAGTGAGCCAATATTTATACCTCACCCAATATATTGAGTAATTCTTTATATCTTATGAGATCATTATGTGGGGGTATGATGTAGTTCGCTTTGTTTACAATGATAATGATGGGAAGGACAAGGTTAGATATTTCTGTTATGTTATGATTTCATAGTGGTGAGTCTGGAATAATGTTTATAATGACATGATTTATGTTTGTACCACATTTTATGATTCTTTTTATTAATATTGTGATATTATTTTCCCATAATCTGTGTTTTCATATGATAGTTTATTATCCTTTTCTTTTCTGATTCCACATTTTTATTATATATTCTTATGATATTTCACCAAATGTTTATCCTATTTGATCCCCATAATTATTTTATTACCACATACATTATTTTATATATGTCCAAAGGATATCATATACTATGAGAATATTATGGAGAGATCTAATATACAATTAGTAAAATGTAAATAATATATGATATAGTATATTTGAAATTTTTTATGGTATATATAGTCTCCTAAAGACATTGTACCTCTAGATTATTGGGTATGATTTATCGATATTTATGTTAAAAATGAATATATATATTTTTATAATATGTGGAAAATTATATTACAAGAGTTAGGTAAGATAAGGATAAGTGACTATGCATTCCTCTTCATTAAATATTGAAATACTATATCACATTAATGATCCCATAAAAATATCACTTCCTTCTTAATAAAAGTAATAATTATTACTACTAGAACAATGAATTAAAGTGTAAGGAATCAATAATATCCAATCATACCATGAAAAAAATATAACCTCAAACACATTTATTAGTCTATTATAAGACATAACCACTTCCCCCTTTCTTGGATTGACAGTAATTATAGATTTTGATACAACAAGACCTAGATATTTCACTTCCCTATTCCAAAAGTGATACTCTTGTAAAATTATTCTCATGTTCCTAATATGATTTGGGCTATACTATGATAAAAATAATACACTTTTTTTATAAATAAAAATTGTAATTAATGATCCTTAACCACAAAACACCATTAAATAATTTTTTAATCGTAAAGGAATCACATGAAATTTTGTATGATCATAATAAATAATTAATATTTTTTCTAAACTTTTTTCAACATATAATATAATATAATTATAGAAAAAGTCATAGAAAATATTAGAAAACCAATGAGACACCCTAAATTGATCGTTTATTTATTTATCTAAGGATGCAGATATATAATTTTAATCGTTATCTAATTTTTCTTTTAGTAATATACATAAATCGTTGAAATCCTATATACATTCAATGTAAATATCATTGGGTCACATCAAGTTTAATGTTTTTCTCTAATGAATAACTTTTCCACTCGATCCTTTAAATGAACCATCAATTAATAAATGTTTTTAGGAACTATAAGATAAGGAGTAAGGAATATTATTTGAGTACCATGTAACAAATCAACAGTGAATTTAATATCCCAATCTAGAGAAAATTTGAAGAATTTTATGGAAACACATCAAGAAAATAATCACTAATAAAAAGAAAAGAAACACAATCACTCTTCTTATGTAATCCAGACATCATACCCACCATCAAAGAAGTATTAGTTCTATTTTTTACCACTTCCAATACCATTTTAATTTCTTGTAAATAAAATTATTGTATAAGAGTGTTGTATTATTACATGTGATAGGAAAATAACACACACCACCAATATTATTTAATATGATCTTTTAACATATTAAACTATTTTATTCCAATTATTACATTGAAAGATATCTTCTACAACGAATTATAAATCCCTTACATATCCACAAAAACTAACAACGTTAACATGGGTAAGATATTTTATTATTTTCTCGATAGAGTATAAATATTTAGTACACTATAATATAATTATACTTAATAACCCAAAATAAATAAATAATAATAATAAATAAAGTAAGGAGAAAAAAATAAAAAATAATAATAGCTAAATTAGAATTAACCACAATTATACCTCACTCCATGAATGGTTTCTCACAAATGTCTTCCATCTTATACTATTCTATATAGAAATTATATAAATTTTCACCATGAAATTGTGGATGATGTCATTGAATGGAATATCCTAAACTATAGGCCTAGTTTCCTAAAACCTAACTCCCATTATGGTCATTACACTACTAGTGCGACTTCCACAGACCCTAGGATCCATGTTCTCGTATATGAATAGAACAGTCCTAGGATCCTTATCTATAAAATAGCTATTGTACTCTAAGGCCTAATCCAAATCTCCAATTCTATATATGTTTGTGCCTACTCACCAAACATAAAGTTCCACCACTGAAAATCTCTTGGATAACTATAAAAAACAACAGATTAGTGGTGATTTTTGAGAGGGGGTTCTGCACAACCCCTTCTAAATTCATTTTCGAAAGGGTTCTGCACATCCCGGTTTAATTTTATTAATTTTTCGGTGTAATATTTGGTTGGATTTTAGAGGTATTTGTTTCAAAACCAACACTAATTTAATAATTAGTGGCACTATATATTCGATTAGATTTTATAGATAGTTTATCTATATATATGACTCATTTGGATATTAGAGGCTATCTATATATATAACATTGAAATTGTTTTTTAATGGAAATAATGGGGGTTCACAACCCCCTCTAAGAACTTAAATTAGATGGTGTTCATGAACTGTCGTTAATCCCTTATATTATAGGGGGCTTTGATACCCATATAATTTATGAAATTAGAGGTGATTGTGAAGCCCCTATAATTTATAAAATTAAAGGGGGTTGCAAACCACCTATAATTTATGACATTATATGGGGTTCATGAAATATCGATAATCTCATTGATTGCAGGGTTTTTTAATTTTTAGTTATTTAAAAAAACTCATATAGATTCGAATTTGGTAATATATATGTGTGCATGTGTGTATGTGTTACATAAACACATTGTATAAATGTATTTAAATGCATTATAAACATATATATAAATACATTATAAAAATACTTAAAATAAATACTTATACATATAAACATAAATGTATACACATATAAATATTTTTATACATAATATCAATGTAATTATATATATATGTGTATTCAAATATAAAAAATTTATATGTGGTTTTATGAATACCATTAATTTATATTATGATTTAAATTATGCATATACTACATAAAATACATTTTTATTTTATATTTATTTATAAATACATTTATATTATATTATGTATACAAATAAATATAATATAGATAGAATTAAATATAAATATAAATATATCTATTATATCTATTATATTATAAATTTTTTGTTATATATAAATTTATATAAATTATATATAAGTATTTTATATATATTTAAGTATAACATATAAATTATAAATTAATTTATGAAATATATATACCATTAATTATATTATATATTTCCAATTATATGAATGTATTAAATTGTATTTATAAGTATTCATTAATATAATTGAATAATTTTACGGGAATTTATATATATTTATATGTATGCATTGTATTTTATATAATATTAATTATATACCAAATAAAAGCACAGAAATATTATATAAATATATAAATAGATATAATTTATTTAAAAAATATATCATATAAAACCTAGACTTGTAGTTTTTATAATTTATATTATTATAATAATGAATATATTTTTAAATATGGTGCTTATGATTTTTTATTATATATATTTAATATTATAAGATATAAAATTTATACAAATAAATATATATTAATGTTTACAATATTATACTATTATATTTATTGAAATACATATATATGAATTTACATAATATTATACAATTATATTTATAGAAATAAATATATATTACTATACATAATACTAAATATATGTATTGAAATACATTATATAAATATTTGCATAAAAAATATTTCATATAATGTTAAATATATATATTGTACATGTTTATTATATATAATATATAATTGTTTTCCGTATAAAATTATATAATTATTTGAACAAGTTTTATTTCATATAAAATATTCGAATAAAATGTATTTCATATAATAGTATTTATATATAACATAAATATATTTATAAAATGTATTTCATATATAACTATTTCATATAATATTAATTATATATTAATTATATATAATATTATAATGTTTTTACACACACACAAAAATATATATATATATTAATGCAAATAGTAATAAATTTATGCTTTGAAATAAATAATATAAACATATTTTTAAATAACTTATATAAAAATATTAAATAAAAACTAATATATATATTATAAATAAGCATATTCATAATATAAAAATATGTATTTCAGTATATAAATAAATTAAATAAATATATTTATAAATATATAAATATATGTGTGTGTACATAACATTAAGAGAATTATAATATATATTTACCCAAAGGTATGTAAATACACATATTAAATATACTGATTATATAAATGCATAAATAAAATATAATATAAATGTATTACAACATAAATACATAAATAATAAATATAAAAATGTATCTATTAATATATATATATGTTATATATTATATATTTATATGAATTTATCTATTTATTCAAATATTATTTATTTAAATTTTCCTATAATATATATATATATATAAATTGTTAATGTGTACTTAATTTAACAAAATTTCAATTCTTAAGTGATTGGAGGCCTTGGATAACAGAGAACCAGGTCCATAGTTCGATTCCCACTAGGGAATAATTTTTATAAGGGTGACAGCACGACTAAACAATGGAATGAACATGGCGGCAAGAGGGGGAATTGAACTGGAAGAGGGTGTGTGTGGGGAACTGAACAAGAGTAGGGGAGTGAACGAGGAATTGAATAGGGATGAGGGGGTGTGGGGGAATTGAACAAGGGAGTCCACAAGGGAGGGACTGGATGGGATCAGGGAGACCACGCAGGAAACTGAAGGTGGGGAGGGTTTGGGAGGAATTGGATGTAGGGAGGGGAGGGGAGGCAGGGTGTGAACAAATACAAAATATTTATTATTTTTTAGAAGTGGTTACTGAAACTGGCTCTAATACTATTCTAATTATAGGGTGTTAAAACACCCTCTAATATGTGTCTTAAATAGAGGTGGTTTCTGAAACCACCTCTAATATGGAGCTCGTGGCACACTTAGAGGCTGTTTACCGCTAGATGCTAGATACCTTACCAAAAATTAATGAAAGACACCGCTAACACAATGTGGTGGGAACATTAGAGGTTGTTATGGGTAACCACCTCTAAATTGATTAGGAGGGGTTATACCTCGTTCAAATAAAAAAACCTTCTCGTGGGGGATTTTTTTATAGATTCTTCATATATCCCTATGGAAATTAATATCCACTTTATTCCTATCAATGTAAGTCTAAATATGTCATGATTGGCCTCACTAGTAGAAATTAACTACGGCATTCCCTCTTAGAGGAAGTATATAACCCCTACCCTTTTTGGCTTATCTATCACCATCTTGGTGAGAATCCTCAAAAATCTGTTCCTTTTTTTCAATAACCTACTATTGGTCCCAATATAAGAAGTATCCTACCCATACATTTCATCTCTCCATTTGTATCTTCAATATAATAATGGATTGATTCTTTACCTTATAGTAGGATGTTAAACATAAGCTATTCAACATTGATCAAATTTTATTCCTTAGGCTATCCTAAAAATGTATGACCTAGAAGTCTCTTCACCCAGCAATGTAGGTGAAAAAGTTAATATATTTTTAAACTGGGGGGAATAATAAATCACTAACATTCCCCCTGACAAATTTCATAAACTCTCTAGCTCGATACACAGTCATAGTATTTGGAAATAAATTACCAAAAAAGATAGTTTGAAAACCATTTCAGTTATACCCTATATATTTTCCCACAATGACAATTATGTTCCACTAGAATTTTTATAGCCCTCAAATCATATAGGTAGAAATCATCACCAACCTCTCATGGGTTGTCTCAATATGATAAAAAATGGCCTACCTAGAATCTATACAAAAGATGATAAAATGACGTCCCTCCTCACATACAAAGAGTGGTGGATGCTATAGCTAGAACTCTCTAGTTACATCTAACATTGTAAACCCACCACTAAATTCCTCTATCCTTATAGGTTGTAACACTAAGGCCATACCCTATTAGAGATAGTGACTGATTGATGGAATCATTCTAGTGTAAGGTTATGACTCTGTTGTCAGTGGAGAATTCTCATGCCTACCATATTAGAACTCATTGGGTGGTCACCATTTAAACATATCACTATAATTCCAATAACATGGAACAAATCAAAATTCTATCATAGTTCTTCATACCGTATTTTTGGGTAAGAAATAACATCTTAATATCTATCTACCATAAACACATACCCTATGATATAAGGATTTCACAAAGCTCTAGTCAAGTCTAACTCAACCCAACCACTATTTCCTCTTGTAAAATATCATTTAGGATATAATAATAGACATAGTATATAAAATAAAATCATTAACAATCCTTGGAAATTTAGTAAATTATCCTCCAATAATTTATATTGAAAAACTATTTATACATTTTTTGGACTTGTTTATATAACCAAACCCTAAATTATAAATATGTAACCAGTCACACACAATAATAGAAATTTCATCTGATTCATGGTGAGAAAAATGATACATCAACACACTCATCTCGACACATTAGACAAAGAGTACAAAATATGAATCATGATTCAATACCCAAAATATCATACTTAAAAAAAACCATAACATTGAAAACTATGATCATAAATCATTTCCCTATTAACTTTCGACTCACTTATACATGGGTTATATAATATAAAGAAAAAGTTAAATACCATGTTTTTAAAATTTTGTATCTCTTATTTACCAGACCTAAATAGCATTTCAAAAATAAATAACTCTAATAATTTTTTAGAATTACAAGTCAGGTTCACCTCCACTGTAACCAAACCAAGTATTATTAAACTCAAGATTGTCTACCTATATTCTAGAGGCTATCGACAAGCAGTGAGGTTTTTTTATATCATAGGGAGATAATACACTCTCTAGTGCATACAACCATAAATCACAAATAAATACTAAAAATAATTATAAAAAAATAGTATCAATATAGGGAACAAAATCTTACATAAGTGCGGATAAAAATTAAATACCATCCCTCATTCCAAAACATAATGAGAAAAATTCCATGTGATATGATTCATATGAGAATATTTTGGTTATTGGATTGGAAAACGATACACAGCTAGGTCCATAAGTAATCAAAATAATCTAGGCCTCCATAAAACTGGTTTTGAGTAGTATCCCAACCCATACCATCCATACAATCGGGGCCACATTACCTTACATATTTCATGAACTATGATGTATAATTGGGTACCAAGGTTCCTGAATTGGGTGCGAGTATAAATTAGTAGTCTACCACTAATAGTTTCCTTAAAAAGACTATCAAATAAAAGTGGCTAAATGATATGGAATGATAACAAAGTAAATAAATAAATAACATTACATCATGTAATTATATGTATATAAACCATTGTGAATAATAAATAGTTCATCCATTTTCTGAGTGGGATGATACACCCAAGTATTAACACACCACTTGGTTGAACGACATACAATTCCGCATCTCATGAATAAGGTAAAACGATTATCACCATCAAGTACCAACTAATGAATGATTAATAACTTATCCAACCATCAATAAAGAATGAGTAATTTCTCAATGCATGAGTTATTACTAATTCTTTGTGGAATATATACCAATATATCTTGTTTTTATGTGGATTGTTCGCCATCGATACAAAACATCTAGGTGGAAAATGATCCACTGATATCACTCTCTAAGTTGATTATATACCAGCGCTTTTAATTTTTAGGTGAATGATAGACCTCTAATACAAGAATCCAGTTTTAAGATCCACCACTAATACAACTTACATAGGGGGAAAATGAATTTACAACGAAAATCTATGGGTAGAGGATAAAAAATTAGTACCTTTATCCATGTGTATGACACATAACCAAAAAATATATCATATGGTGGAAGAGATGCTACAAAACAACCTATAGTAGATGCCCTATCCCTTTCCTCTATAAGTCCGCCACTATAGATTCCTAACCAAGTATTTTATTCTTCAGTTAACTAATTACTCTAGATAGTCTATATAGATGTCCTATCCCATTCCTCAACATATGAATGAGCTCTTAAAATGAAGATACTCAATATGTAATTTTTTGATTGAATAATGTTGATGACCACTCTATTAATAGTGAGTAACCACAATATAAGATAATAGTTTTTTAAAATACAAAAACTTTTTCTACTAAAATCTTCTCATTAAAATTATTACGTTTTTATCATTCTACCATATTTATCCTCCTTAATTTAATATACAAATTTCATTACAATAATTTGTTTACTATTTTGAAGGAATTTAATTCCCATTTCAATGTAACCTGTAATAATATGATATACACCATTATATCTAGCTCGTAGTTTATTAAATTATTGATTTAAATCACTTATTTAGAGCATTATAGATCTACTTTTTTAGTCAATTGTAAATAATAAAAGGATATAAAGACACATCTAAACCAACCAAAACCAAACCCTTGTAGATAAAAAGTTGAGTTTTCCACAAGAAGAGAACCTATAATAGTCTATCAGTTGACAACTAGCACAATGAAGGCATAACATATTTGTGTTGAATTAGTATATAATAACCTATAACATAAATTCATCACTAATATATGATAATTGATAATAAAACCAAGAAATATATATATTAAATGAACTAAATATAACATAATCATGGGAAATAAAATGAAATGTATAATTCCATGAGGCATAACCTAAAAATGAAATATAAAATGTAATAATATCAACCAATAAGTGAATCTAAATCTATGAAGGGAAAAAATATCCTTTCCAAAATAACACATGTAAAAAATCTAGTAGTAATCATATTCACCATAAACCGCCACCATCAATTGTGCAACAACTCATCAACTCAAGTGGCTCCATGGTTATGCACATGAAACCAGTGATGCATAGGGTAATAAAAGTCCCACAACACATAAATGTGAAAGATTAGTGGTTAATCATATATAATGGAAGATTAAAAAAATTTATATACTGCTATCATTGAAAAATAATTTTCATATGATCATTTTTTCAAAAATCCAAAACTCTTAAACTTCTAAACATCCATAATTTCCATGCCACCTTTTTGAAACTATATTGGGGGACTTATTGAACATTTTTGGTATATGTCTAAACTAGTTACAAACGAAATTTACGTCCCAATGGGGTGTGGTGGAAACCTAACCTGCAATACATAACATGATAACTTACAGAAAACATGAAGACTATATACCCACTACTGTAAGTATGCATGGTGTAATCACATGTATGGTAGGATACCACCATGATTATAGTAAATAAATTTTTATAAGGAAACCAAGTCCTCTAGTTTTACTATAATAGAAATATATGTTTTAATTTTCCTTATAAAAATTGAAAATAAACTAACAATGCATTATATTATTTTATTAAAACACATCACATATAAAACATGTCTTGAAGTGACTTTACCAAGGGATTGATATTTCAAAAAACAACCATTTATCTTTAAGAAAACATATATTACAAGAAACTAAGTCAAACCATATATTTTTATCTAAAACATCTATTTTTGAAAAGAAATCATTTTTATATATTAAAAATGTTTTAAAAAAATATTCCAAAATTGATTTCATTTAAAAAAACTTCCTCTTTTCACAATAAAACTATAAAAATAGACAATCCTCAAATAATTGTATATAATATAAAGAAATAATAACAAATATGCACAAGTAATCCTAAAAAATGATAATAACAATAGAAGGAAATCCTTACAATAATAATGATCAATAATAAATAATCAATACATCAATTTTTCCTTAAAACAAGAGATATTAAGCTCGCATGATAATAAACCAAAAAGGAAAACAAAATTAGATAAATATCACAAGGAAACACCTTAGGGACTAATGTTAATGTATCAATTTTTCTTAGGAGGAACCAACTATTTGCAGGTTAATGGCCACACAAAACATCAAATAAATTACCCTAAAATGGACTCAACAATTAAACACCCCTTTATAGATCATAATTGATTTGGATGAATATCAATCACATGTCAATATCATAACAATCACATATCCCAAGGGAAATAAGAAACAACAATAACATATTTCCAACCTCCATCAAACTCCATTTAAATAAGATATAAAAGCCCAATGTTCATAGCATGATTTATAATTTTATTAACCATTTATATTCACACCAGAATAACTTGAAACTAAAAACCACACCTTGGTAAATGATTTTTAAAAAATATATCTCTAAACCAAGTAAAAAACCAAGGTAAAACAATGGAACACAAAAATATGGTATCAATTAAATCATTTAAATCACTAAATGATTACTTGAGTCAAGACAAAATCATGTTAAAACATGGAAAAACATTTCATAAAAAAGGATTCTCCTTTTTCAAATAAGGGAACATATATTTAATAAGTAAATCCCATTTAAACAAGTGGAAAACCCCCATTATAAATCAATCTTTTCCCAAAACAGCATGACCAAAAAATTTTGTTCAATAAAACCACCAATGGAATCTTGTCAAGAATTTTGAATGCATAAAATAACATTTGAAAAAGAATTTCTATTAAACTATGAAATTAAAACATTTTTCTAATACATAAACCAACCTAAGAATGTAAAACCTTAAAAAATTAAACTACATATCATATATATCATTACATTAGTTCAAAAACTCTTTTAAATCATCAATAATCCATGTAAATTTTTAACAAAATGTAATATAATGTAATAACTCAACTCATGAGATGAAAACATGTTTCCTTCAATGAAACTCACAACCCTTAGAACCCAAACTAGAATGGATAAGAAGAACCCTATCCATTAAAATTATTCAACACATAAACTAGGGTTAGAGGAAGTTGGATAAAAATAAGATACATATTAGACATGTACGAAGAAGCCCTAATCTTTTAGATTTGTTTAATAAACACCAAAAAACATGGATAATTCACCTTGAAGGAGCTTATTAGAGGAAAAAAGGCCCTTATTGTTATAAACTGTCCCTCAAGGTCCATTTTGTTACTACCCCAAGCCTATCTTCCATAGGCCAGGGGGTAACGATTAGCACGGGAAAGGAATATCCTAAAAATGGAAGGCATTGACTTTAAACATATACACACCCAGACTAGGTACACAATAAAATAAAACCAAAAAGTAGAACTGTTGTTCATAAAACTGTGAATCAAAAGTAAAAAGGGCCAGTATACAAACCCAAGTGAAAATAAAGTACAACAAAAATGGAAAAAGTTCCCTTAAGGCCGTCCACCAAGAATCCTACCTGAACGGTCGGTACAGCTCGTCGTCTGTCATCTCTACTGCTCACCACGTTTATCAATCACCTCTGAGAACTATCAAGCCTAGGTTCCCAAGTCTCTGTCATGTTTTATAAGTACCCATCCTTAAAACATTACATAATATTGAATTAAATTAATTGTTCACATTGAGTATCTTTTCAGGTTTAGAGTTTTAGAGAGTTATACCATAAATATTACATTTCACCTCAAGAATTACAAAGTACATACTTGTACTCAGTATCTTTTTTTCATAAAATAAAAATTAATTCAAAAATAGTTTCATGTCTAGTTCCATTTTTTAGATAACATGAATTTTACTTGATCCAATCCTGAACCTTATTCCACTTTATGTCCCATGAATATCATTTGAAAAACTTGGGATGAGCATAAAAATCTCAGTAAGTGATACACAAAGAATGAAAACTATTAGTTCTACAAAATAACATGTAAACCATGAATACCCTATCATATGTAATAATTTTCACGCTTATGAAGTATTAAATACTCTTCACTAAATAATAGATAATTTCTTAACATTTTGTAACCAAAATTTTACCATAAAACCCATAGAAACAACATATAACATATAAAGGTATCTTGGGACATAAATATACTTAAATGGAATAACAATAAGGTCAAATTCAAAGTATATCACTAAATGGAACAACAATACGGCTTACTTCCATAACCAATGCATTGGATGTTATAACATAACCACCCATCCTTGTTTATCATGGAACCACATGTCATTTGGTTTATCACTTAACCACCCATCAAATGTCCAAGTAAAATTTTAAAATCATAGAACATAAAACAAATATAATGAAAATATAGAATTTCTACATTTCAATCACAATATATCATTTAAATATATTGACATGAATAAATATATTATCAAAAACATTTTAAATACAAAAATACATAAAAGAGTATATAGTATTTATTTTCCTTTTAAAAACATTACGACTTGTTAAAGAAGCTAAAGATCAAATAATACTTGCGGTGGTGAAAATGGTCATTGTCACCACTTAAGTTAAAACATTTTTTAGTAAAAAAACATGTATAAAAAGATTCCCTTTCAATGATATGAAAATTCAAAGGTGTATATATACCGTATAAAATAATGTTGTGTATAAAACAAAATATACCTAAATGAAAGGAGATTAAGACGAAGTCCCTTAGAAAGATTATTTTATCAATAAAATAGACCAATTATGTGTATTAAATATATGTAAACATAAATAATGTATAAATACCAGATAGGAAATAAATAATTATTTTCTCACTTATTCATAGCACGACATAATAATGTAGTAGATTATTAACCCAAAGAATAGAAAACTGGGTTAAGAAGTTCTCTTACCTCATGTATGACTTGACCCCTTCGTTATTTAATTTCATGAATAATAAAATTAAGTTAATTTATAATTTATTAGGAACCTTTCTTAAGTTTATTATTCTTTTTATATAACTTATTAACATTTTATATAAATTAATTAATTATTTGAGTCCATATTGGACATTTTGTCGATGTTCGGAACTTGAGTTAAAAATGAATTTGTTATAATTATAAATTGTTCATGTGGTCAAAATTAAAATATCTCAATAATTATATTCAGGACTTAGATATCAAATATATATTTAATATCCATTATATATATGTATTTATTACAGTACATAACATTTGGAGGTAAGAAATGAACTGCACCGTTCATGGAGACGGTAAGCCATATGTATGCATGAACGCTACTTTCATTTCTATTTTATTATTCTAATGGAATTAAATCATAATGATACACAGGTATATTATAATTCTTGTATAATACCATTTTCAATTTCATTAACTCCATCCATTATACCTCTGACATAAGGAATGAATGAGTCATATCACTTTGAGGGGGCGGTTGTCCGCACTTCCTCAAATAAAATTATCGCGTTTACCCATAATGGAAACCATAAAGGTATTATATAAATGTAATTTATAGAAGAACAACAAAAACAAAAACATAATATATATCACATATAAATAAAGTTCCATCATAATGTCCACAATAAGAGGTGGTTGGAGATATTTGAACAATCATCATTTCGTGAGGAAGTAGTTTGTTGTCCATAGATAGAGTATGTTCTATACCAATTAAATAGAGGTGTGTGTATGTTTAGTTCTAAAAATTCTCATAAAAACATTCCATTAAATTTAGGATACTTTTTTTGTTATAAAATAAATTAATAAAATTAATTTAGGGGGTTGGAGAAGTAAAATAAAAGAAAAGATCTTAAAAGAAGACATTACCTTTAAATCAGGTAACTCCCTTTGTTTTGAACCAAAAGGGTTTCTTGAAATTCCTTATGACAATGTTAAGGCTTATAGGAGGAATAGAGGGTTCTTTATATATTATTTGGGAAGGGATTGGAAGAGCCAAGGTGCTTGAGAAGTGTGAGTAATGGGTTAGAGGTGAGGGATTTTTATAAGGCGTAGGATGGGCTCTTTAGGAAAGTGTGAAATAATTATTTTATTATAAGCTTATATTCGGTTTTAAATGGTCCAAAAATATTTAATGTCAAAGATAAGATGACTCGTGTTGTAAATAAAATCATCCAATAAGAATTGGACAAGTGTTTGATATTTTTTTTAGTATTTTAAATCTTATTTATTTAAATCCTTCATTAATGAGGTAGACATTACATCATAATTGTGTCATAAATAATATTATTTATTTGATGTCTAAAAATTATAAAAAAATACCATGATGTGGGAACTACTTTTTTATTTTAAATTCATATTTATAGTCTAAATGATAACATATATAACCCCATGTAAAAATTTATTTACTAAAAGATATTTGTTTAAGTCATTTTTCCTTACTTAAAGTTAATTATAATAAAGTGTCATTATCACTCACAAGTGGATCCATGGGGTACCAAAAACTACCCAAGGATTCCCATGGTCGTATATGTATCAACCAATAGGATTTGGGCACATTTTAGGATAATTTTATATTATTATAATAATATTTATTTACCCTTATTTACCATATTTACCCTTTAACCATGGTAAATAAAATTTTTACTGAAGTAAATATTCATATTGTCTAAAAATAAAAGTTACATATTTACACAATTTGGAACTCTGGATTCCAAATATGAAATCAATTTTTCAAAATTCAAAAAACCTAAGGGGCAGAAATTAATTTAAAATTAATTCCTGTTATCAAAACAAAAATCGTGTTATTAAGAAATAATAACTATCAAATGATTGACACTTTTTATGTCCAATTTCAAAGTGAAATTAATTCCAATGACCAAAATTGGATTACAAAGTAAAAATATAGTCTAATTACACTTTAAAACAAATTTAAAATATAATCTAAAAATATAAATAAATTATATTAAAAGTCGGTTTTGATTTAAAATACAGTATTTTCCACTATTCATAAAAAAATGAATTTTATGAGAAAAATACCAATATTTTACCCAATGTGAATTTTGATGTCCCTATTATATTGAATAATTTAATTCTGTCAAATAGAACATATAAAGGTGACTAAAATTATATTTAATGTGGTTTCTCCATCAAAAGGTGGTAAATCCTACTTTAAGGTAAATTATGCATAAAATTAGATTAATTCACATTTTAAGCACATATATTTTGTTGGATAAATGTAAAAACATTTAAAAACATGTATAATAAAATTGTACTTAGTTATGTTCATTCCCTCCATTATAATGGCTAGAAAATAACTACCAATGAAAATAATAATAATAATAAATTATTTGTTTAGTATGGCTTAGCCTTGTGTACAACGTACGATTTAAATGAAAATTGTTGTTGCTTATCGAGTACGCCATCAAACATAGAAACCCATTTAATTTAAAATTAATATTTATTTCACAAATATTAACAAATATAGAGATGTATTATTCATTATTTACCTGGGATGTTACAAGATGTTCGTCGTCTTCACAAGACACAACATGGTATGGGTGAAGATCATGCAGGGGAGAGTATAAAAATACCCAGTAGAGACCCCGAGACCCCCAAAGGTCTCCAAGATTTCCAAAAAGGAAAACCACAAAGCATGATCTCAATCACAAAGCATAATGTAAAAGACAGCTCACACCAGGTATACAACATAGATAACAGGAATTAAGATAACTAGTCTTAATCTAGATCATTTTATTATTCTGGGTAGCTCGCTTACTGAACCATGAATGGTTTCTCTACTGTCGATCCACAAAGGGCCGCTATACTGTTAATCCTTGATAGGTCTCTCAACGGTTGGTCCACGTCGGGTCACGCTACTGCTGATACAAAAAGGGTCGCACTGCTGCTGATCCACAGAGGGTCGCACAACTTCCAATCCATGGAGGGTCTCTCTCATATCGATCCATGAAGGATAATTCCATTTCTGATTCATGGTGGGTCGCACTACTGTCTATCTACTAAGGTTTGCTTTTGTCAATCCACGGAGGGTCACTCTTCACTTGACAGCTAGCCACTGGATTTCTGCACTATGTTCTCTTCAGTTCTATAGGTTCTTCTCCTCATCTTATCAGTTGTACCTCAAATTTCACGAAGTTCCACGAAGATGTAACCTGAAGAACCATCTTGTTTTAAGGGTTCCAATACGACATAAATCATGTTAATTGGATGACTGATTTGTAAAATATAATAAAAACGTAAAAAAGGCTCAGCCATATTCGAGTCTGATCCGACCCGTCCGTACTCCAGATTCTATCTAAACCCAATTATAGTATCTCAAAAGTAACTTCTTGTAGTAATTTTCCTCACTCCACTGACGGTTCATCAATACGACGCCTAGTTTGCGAGTTATGTTAGATTCAGTGAAACGGGGCTAGTCGGGTCTGGGTCTGGTAGGGGTCCGGCCCAGATGACCCGTTGGGCCTGCGGGTCTAGCCAGGCTCGCAGGGTAGGCCTAGGCTTGTTGGTTCGGCTTTGTCGGTGGGTTTGGTCTTGCTGGTGGGTCTGGACTTCCTGGAAAACTCAGCTCACATGAGGGCCAGTTCGACTAGACCGGACACAACGTGTCTTGTTCTTCAAGGTGGCATGGCACAACCCCTTCCTCCCAAAATGGCCGGCACAAGAATCCATTGCACCAACTAAGAGGTCCACTCCATCTCCCGCACGGCCTGTCGACACCGTGCCTTCCACCCACCACGTCCATCCGGTCGTGGCTCCTACCATCGTGGTGCCTGTGGGCACCGCTTCTCCATGCGGTTGGCACAGGCCAGCCCCCGCCGGTGGTTCCATGCTAGAAGAACATTCTGCGGGGGCACTGTAGATGATATGGTGGTCCGTTTTCCTTCCCATCCATTCCTATATCCCTCCCAAGTTTCCTCCATCATTTCGAAGACCATTGAATCACCTTGAGTCAAAGTTTCTCAGTCGCCCATGAAGAATGCACAAAACTCAAAAGCAGGGGAGGGTCCGGGCCTGTTTTGGATTGGTCTGCACCCTCCGCATTAGAGTTTAACATAGCGGTGGAATAATAATCATTATAAGATTAATAATACCCAAAGTGTGACCCCACCACAACCTCTCGTCATTAATAATGAATCATGGATAAACCCTATGGTCAGTTTATCCACATTATTAATATTATTTAGTAATGGTAAATGAGGGATATAAAACACATAAAACCCCTATTGAGATTCTGTGGAATCTATTTCAGATGAAGGAAGGAATCCACGTTTGAAGTCGTCCATCATTTCTCTTCGAGGTCTGGTTTAGGTTCTCCAATGTTCTTTGATCGATCACTGTTCTTTATTTATGGGTTATTTTGTCAGCGTTTTTTTAGAGCATTCTCCAATGGTTTGTGAATTCACTTGCCAATAGTTTGATTAATAATATAATTAATCCTCATGTTTTGTTCATTATTATGGTTCATTAATGAATCTTATTTAATGAACCTGTTAAACACACAGGCGTTGAAGTTACACAAACAAAGTAATAGGTCGTTTATTGATCTTCATTTACTGAGCATCGTTACACAGCTGTCCCACCAACTATTGCACAATGGT
The DNA here is from genome assembly GCA_963277665.1 of Viscum album. Taxonomy (NCBI): domain Eukaryota; kingdom Viridiplantae; phylum Streptophyta; class Magnoliopsida; order Santalales; family Viscaceae; genus Viscum; species Viscum album. Next base: position 847,469,265 of record OY728152.1, read on the forward strand.
TGAAAAAGAAGAAAATAACTCATAGAGTTATTTAATTATTATTTTTGAAAAGTTCAAAAATTATCCTTTTAATCCAACCCTTTCCAGTCAATGTTGAGCTTCACCTAAATGAATCTCAGCACTGCAAATTCAATGCTATCTTCAGATTTTCAATCCGAGTACTGGTTCAATATATAGAAAACCTCGCCCACAAATTTACTGAACGTACATTAAAAAAGTTCAAAATTATGTTCCGAGATCTCTAGACCTTGGAATCACGTGTCGTCCAATTTTTTAGACTCAAGAAAATTCCATATAATTAATAATATATATATTTAATTTCCAAGTCTTTACATTATCCCCACCTTAGGTCTTTACATCCCTTGAAGCCACAACAAAATCTAAGGAAACTAATGGGGGTATTAGGCATAAATCTGAGCCTCCCACTCCCATATTCTCTCATAGGGGTTCCCGTGCTGCCACCGAACTCGCACCACAGGGATCGTCCATCCACAAAGGAACCGCTCATGTCGATCCTCTATCTCCACTGGGAACACTGTAAAAGTCCCCCCATCATCAATGTCCATCTCTCCCTAGTCGATGACGTACGATGGATCATGAACGTATCTCTTTAGGTGTGACACATGGAAAATGTTATTCAACTACTGCATCTATGGGTGAAGAGCTTTGTGGTACCCCACCTCACTAACTCTGATAAGGATCTGGAATGTTCCGATGAACCTCGTATATAGCTTTCCACCCCGGCCAAATATTTACAATCCTCATCGGGGTGAGACCCGAAGGAGAATATAGTCTCCCATATAGAACTACAAGGGTCTATGTCTCCTATCATTATAAGACTTCGGCCTACGCTGTGTAGAATTCATCTTCTCGTGGATGATCTACACCTTATACATTGTAGCTCATACCAACTCTGGACCCATAAGTCCTGACTCTCTATGGTCTGTCCATCATAGAGATGATCTGAATGGTCGCCTGTACAAGTCCTCAAATGGTGCCATGCCGATGGTGGAGTGATAATTGTTATTGTATTCTAACTCCACTAGAGGCAGGTGGTCCTCCCAACTATGACCAAAATTGAGGATTCAAGCACAAATCATTTTCTCATGTGTCTATATGGTCCGCTCAGTCTGACCATCAATATGATGATGATAGGTGGTTCTCAAGCGTAGCTGTGTCCCAAATGCCTCTTTTAATCCATTCCACAATCGAGATGTATATCGAGTGTTACAATCTGAAATGATCATCTATGGTATCCCATGAATCCATATTATCTACTAAACATTGAGGTGTCCCATTCACTCTACTAATCACTGCTCTCGGATGGGTAGAAAATAGGCCAACATGGTGAGTCGGTCAACGATCACCCAGATAGAGTCATGAACCCTAGACAATCATGTAAACCCCATCACGATGTCCATCGTGATACCATCCCACTTCCACTCTAGTACCTCAAGTTGCTGAGTCATGCCGGCTAGAACTTGTTGCTTGTCCTTCACTTACTGACAAGTGGGGCATCGTGAAATAAACTCGGCCACTTCTTCGTTCATCCTTGGCCGATAGTACTGACGTCGTAGGTCCTGTTACATCATCTCCACTCCAGGATGTACCACCCAAGTGGATGTATGGATCTCCATCAACCCCACCTCCTGATACACCACTTGTACCATGGTGTGTCCTCTAAAAATAATTATGTGCTCCCCACCTATGGGAAATCAAACAGAAGCATGTCCGGAGGATATCTGAGCATACCGGATGTCATAGTCAACGTTCCTTAACTAGGCCTACAAAACATGATGAAGTAGTGGGGGAGTGACAGTCATCTACTAGAGGTAATCTTCTCCATAACTATCCATAAAGGATATATACAAAGTGGATAGATTGTTTGTTGCCTCAATCCACAGCCATAAAACCGACCTCCAATTGAGTGTGTCTACTACTATGTTTCCCTTCCCTGGAGTGTAGACTATCTCAAAGTCATAGTATTTAAAGAAATCCATCCATCAGTGATGTCTCATGTTCAACTCCTTCTGTAAGAAGATATACATGAGACTCTTGTTATCAAAGTAGACAATAAATCATTCAACAATCAAGTAGTGACGCCACATCGTCAACACAATGACCACTTCTGGTTACTCCATGTCATGGGTCGCATAGATTTGCTCATGTCGCCTCAGTGTTCATGAGCCATAGGTGATCACCGCTCACTCCTGCATCAGGAAGAACCCCATCCTGGTCCCTAATGCATCACATTATACTACATACCCAACTGCCTCTTCTGGTATCATTAAAACGGGGGAACTCATTAGTCTCTTCTTTAGCTCCAGGAAATACTACTGGAATCCCTCCGTTCATACGAAGGGTTATCATTTCATTGTTAAGGATGACCAGGGTGCTGCTACCCCAGAATAGTTGGGTACAATTCTATGGTAGTACCCATCCATCACCCACAAACTCTGCACCTCGGTCACACTCTTGGGTGGCTCCCCATAAAGAACTGCCTCTTTCTTTTATAGATCCACTGCAACTCCATCATCTAAGATAACATGTCCTAGGAATGGAATTACAATATTCATAACTAAAACATCGGGATATTTCCCTAAATTTGGTACTCTTGGATTGTATCATGTTCTATTCACATATGTGTGGTTTTTTCATCATCTGACGCCGAGTACACCAAGATGTCGTCAATGTGGACCACCATGAAGCGATTGATGTAAGGCTGGAAGATCATGTTAATGATTTGCATGAATACTTCTAGGGAATTGGTCACACTAAAAGGCATCACCTAGAACTCATAGTATCCATACCATCATCTGGAAGTTGTCTTCGGTATGTCCCCATCCTGCACTCAAAAATGATGATAGCTTGATCTGACATTTATCTTTAAAAAAAATTGGGATCCCTTCAAATCATCAAAGTGATCAGCAATCCCCGGTAGAGAATAATTTTTCATAAATTTCATGTGGTTTAGGAACCGATAATCCACAAAAATCCTCAAACTCCCATCCTCCTTCTTGGTGAACAAAATAGGGGCTGCCTATGGGGAACCATTGGGCCTTACGAACCCATTCCTCTATAAGTCCTCCAACTGTACCCTCAACTCGAAAAGCTCCCCAGAAGCCATCCGATATGCTGTTGTATATATCATTGTCATCCCGGCGTAAATTTTGATGTATAAGTCTACCTATCATTGAGGAGGTAGTCCCGAAATATCCTTATGAAATACATTCGCATACCTGTCCACCACTTGAGGATAGCTCGGACTCCCCTCATCAACTGCACTGAGGGTAAAGCTATCCACTGATGAGTGATCAGCTACAACCTCCTCCAAGAAAGTCAATTATGTCTTGAAAAGGTTCCTTTATCAATGGTGAAGGAAAACATGGTTCCATCCTCACAGAAAAACCACACATTTTTTCTAAAACATTCGATTTGAGCATGGACTGAGGATAACTTGTCCATACCCAAGATGACATCATAAGGCCTCGACGATGTTACTATGACATCCCATATGAGGCTCTCACCTCTAAGAGAAAGATCACACTGCTGGAACTAGTGTGTAATCTTAAAATCCTCTCATATCAGAGTCTCTAAACATAAGGATTGATGTAACATCTCCTCCAGAATCTCTATGCTCCGAACAAGAGTAATGGATAAAAAGAGTGACAGGCACCTGTGTCTGTAAGAACTGCAGATTTAGTGGAGTAGATACATATCATACATCGAATAATATCTAGAGTGTCGTGGTCATAAGATTGTGTCACCTGAAGATGAGTTCGTCCATGTCCACCATCTCCCCGAGGTCGGGGTAGACGTGCTGGGCGTGGTGGTGGAAGTACCAAAAACCATCACACACTGCATGTTGCACGACCTACTCCACTGCCACGTCTTCCGCCCTGCGACCCTCCTCGCTCAAACCACTTCCTCTACCTCAGCGGTACTTCGTCTGTCTTCTGATCATTATTACGGCGGGTCGGGCTATCACAAGACATGTGACCATGCCGGCTGCACAAGTTGCATAGTCTGCTCATCTGCCGACCTCCTCCACCTTGTGAGCTCCGTACCTCCGACCCTACATCCTAGGGTCATCCTATGGAAGGTCTGGCCTACTTCGGCCTCTATGTCATCTACCTTCTGCCTTCTTCACAAGTCTCAGCTACCTGTCTTCCGATTGTGGCTCTCATTGTTGGTGCCTACTCAGGTTGGAATCTCTATACCAATAGTTCTCTCTCTAGCACACCATCTTATGTCGGGGTGTTCAGAGATATAATCGATGCCCTGATCTCCCTTCTAAGTCCATGATCAATGTTTTGGGCACTAAATAATGGGTCACGTACCATGTCAGTGGAGTAATGAGAGAGGTCAGTGAATCTTGTCAAGTACTAGGCCACTATCAGGCTGCCCTGCTATAGGTGCAACAACTCCCGAATATGAACTGAGTGAAAATTCACTGGAACAAACTCCTCACTAAAGAGACTCTCAAATTACAAATTGGAATGAGTCATCTCCTCATGTGTCTGGAGCATTATCCTACACCATATCCTTAATGTGCCCTTCAATAGACTAGAAACTATGATCAACATATGTTTTACTAGTATATCAACCAAGAGGAAAACTTGTTCCGTATCCTCCTGCCAGTACTCATCAACCTACGGATCTGTCTCGCATCAAAACCTTAGAGGCCTCTATATTTGGAACGCGTTCATAGCACTCAGTCGGTGTGCACGGTCCACTGGTGGGACAGGTGGTGGTGCTACTGGTACACCATATGAAGGTGATATCACCGTAAGTGGTCCCTGTACCGATGCATCATTGCTCGGTGGGCCATTATCATGATCTCTTAATGGAATCCCAGATGGATATCTACATGAAGGAATCTTGTAAGGAAACAGACATGCCACAATCAATTAGTTATACCTGGTGAGCTGACTCAAAAAATATCAAAAGGAAAACATTTCAAAACACATGAAAACAATGTTTTCTTGTATCGTGTTGGAAATCCGAACTCAAATTCATAGTGTATGGAAACTTTAGCCTCTGCACAAATACTAGACTCCTCAAACTGTAGTACCAACTCAATACACTTAACACTTCTTCTCCATTGAAAACATAGACTCCTAGTTCTTCTAGTATAACTGACCACCTTCGATACCACGTTGCCACGACCCGTCCCCCGAGACCCGTGTCATGACTACCCAAACCCCGCATTCCATAGTCCGGGGTTTGGAAACTATCATCGGATATTCATATCCCAAAAAGGGACGGAATTTCATTTAAACCTGTACACACACAAACTAGGTACATAATAGAAGAAAACCAAAAATTAGAACCACGGACAGTAATAGTGTGAACAGAAAGTAAAAAGGGACAATATACAAACCCAAATAAAAATATTGTACATAAAAAAAGGAAAAAATGTTCTCTTAAGGTCATCCACCAAGGATACTACCTTAACAGTAGGTTCCGCTTGTCGTCAGACATCTCTACCACTCACCATGTCTATCAATCACCTCTGAGAACCGTCTAGCTCTGGCTCCCCAAGTCTCAATCAAGCTGTCTGTAATCTGTAAAAGACAAAACATGGTGCGGGTGAAGCCTGTGCTGGGGGAGTATATTAATACTCAGTAGGGACCCTGAGACCCCCGAAGATCTCCCAAATTTCCACAAAGGAAAAACCACAATGAATGATCTCAATCACAAATCAGAAAGTAAAAGACAAATCCCACCATGTATACAAATTACAGAATAATAATAATGTTGATTGTTCTTAAGATAGATCATTTTATTATGTTGGGTAGCTCAACTACTGAATCGAGAATGGTTTCTCCATTATCAATCCACCAAGGGTTGCTCTGCCACTGATCTTTGATGGGTTACTCTACGGATGGTCCACATCAGGTTGAACTACTACTGATCCACAAAAGGTCACACTATTTCTAATCAATATAGGGTTTCACTGGTATCGATCTATGGAGGGATTCTCTTATGTCGATCTAAGAAGGTTCGTGATATTGCCTATCCATGGAGGGTTTCACTACTGTCGATCCATGTACGGTCTCTATCATGCTGATCTGTGGAGGGTCTCTCTTCACTTGACAACTAGCCACTGGATTCCGGCACGTAGTGTGCTTGAGGTTTGTAGGTTATGCTACTCAAGATATCGGTTATACCTCTACTTCCAAAAATTTCTAAGAAGTAACGCAATGTACCAACTTGTCGTAAGGGTTCCACGGTGACAGACAGCACGTCAATCGAACACACGGTCTGTAAGTTATAAGAAAAAAAAGTAAAAAGGTCTTGGTTAGACTTGAGTCTAATCCAACCTGGACATACTCTATCATCTACCAAAACCCAAGTGGACTATCTTAAAAGGACCTCCACATCATAAGGGTCCTCAAGCCATAGACAACGAATCAATTGGATTCACGGTTTACGTGTTATGTTAGATTTACTGAAATGGGGTTAGTCGGGTCTGACTCTGGTACGGTCCTGGCCCGTTGGGACTGTGGGTCTGGTCTAACTCTTGGGTCCGCCCCGACGTGTGGGTTTGGCCCAGCCAGTGGGTCTGGCCTGCCTAGAAAACCATGTTCGCATGCGGGCCAGTTGTGCTGGACCGGACACAATGAGTCTGGTTCTTCCACCAGGTGGCACCAGTAGGGAACCACCCTTTCCTCTCAAAACGACCTGTAGGATCCGGACGTTTTTCTAGAGGAGAGACCCGAGCATGCCTCTATGTCTCCTATAAGGTGAATCAGCGCCATGCCTTCCATATGGTTGTCGCTCCTACCACCGCGGTGCCTACGGGTGCTACTTCCCCACGTGTCTATCACGGGTCGGCCGCCGGCACCTATCATCGGCAGCACCTTCTGTGAACCACCGGAGATGCTACGGTGGTCTGTTTTCATTCTTGTTTGCACCTACAGCCCACCTAGGTTTGTTCCTTCAATGAAAATACTTTGTAATTTCTGTTCAACCACATTTCTCAGTCACCCAAGAAGAACGCACAAAACTTAAGAGCAATGGAGGGTCTGGGCCATGTTCAGATCGACTGACACCCTCAGAATTAGAGTTTTATCATAGGGGTGGAATAATAATCATTATAAGATTAAGAAAAACCCCAGAGTGTATCCCCGCAACAACGTCCTGAAATTAGGAATGAATCGCAGATCAACCTAATGGTCAGTTGATCTATGTTCTTGATATTATTCTAGAACATGAAAAGAGGGATATAAAACACATAAATACCATACCGTGATTTGATGGAATCTATTACAGACGAATTAAGGAATCCACATTTGATGTTGTTCGATGTTGTTCATCGATGTCTAGTTTTAGTACTCCAACAGTCGTCATTCGATCACCTTTCTTCGTTGGAGGGTGACGTCGTCAGCATTTCGTCAGAGATTTCTCCTGTGGATTGTGAATTCACATGCCAACAGTTTGATTAATAAAATAATTAATCCCCAGGTTGGGTTCATTATTATGGTTCATTAATGAATCTTAATTAATGAACCTATTTAGAACACAGGAATTGTTGTCACACACAAAAATTAACTATTCATTTATTGATCTTCATTTAATGATCATTGTTACACTGCAATCCCACCAAAAACCTCTCAATAGTTGAAGAAGAATAAAATAACTCAATGAGTTATTTTTTTAAAAAAATTACAATAATTATATTTTTTAACCCTTTTTGGCAAAAGTTAGGCATTGCCTAAGAGAATATCAGCACTGTGAATTCAATGGTGACGTTGGATTTTCAATCTGAGCAGCGGTTAAAAAGATAGAAAATCATGCTCTCATGTTTATTGAACATACCTTAAAAAAAGTTTAAAATTCCGTTCCAGGCTCTCTAGACCTCAGAATCACGTTCCATAGAATTTCACAGTCTCGCAATAATTCCGTATAATTAAAAAATAAATATATGGAATTTTTGGGTCTTTACACAAAGGATTTTTTTTGGTCAGATGAGTTTGAGTGGGGTAGGGTGAGGGAGAATCCTAAAATAAATGCTTGGTGAAATTAAAAAAAACCCAAAACTAAGTAGGTCTCATGGTTTACTCACATAGTTTACCAAAATTTCTAGTGACCATGTGTTCACTATTTTCCAAATCTACTGATAGTGCATGCTTTCCCAACACATGAACCTAACAATGTGGCCCTAGAAAAGTTCCAAAATCATAAAAATTCATCCTTAGGACACCCCAAACATAAGGGAGAAATTTATCATATAAAAATCAAGAAAATATAATTTTCTACATTCACAATTCTCCCAACCGTATCATATTATATACCAATAAATTCATATAAAATAATGGTTAATGGAATATTTAAATATCCACTCACTAATAGAAGCTACCCAACATAATATATCTTCTTGAACATGCATCCTGAATCACAAGGCATGGGCAACCCACACCTAAGGAAAGCCACTCAAAATAATTCCTAATAAAATAACATAACTATGAATATTAAGACACCATGAATTATTATATTATATTCCTTATAGAATGAGATAATTGAATGATGATTCCTATGATCATATTTAAATTTAAAAACTTCAACAAATAGATACCAAAACACACCAGTTTCTCCCAAGTCCATAGTGAGATCAAAGAACAAAATAGAACCATCACCTCTAGAAGATTGTAGGTCACAAGAGATAAAATAAAAGACATTTCATAACCCAAAAAAGTTTCTTCAAGTGAACACCCACATATGAGGGAAACACATGAGGATTGGACATAGTTTTACCCACCATTAAGAGTTGATCTATAATGGATAACCATGATATAAAAAACATAAAGAATGATCTCCACCAAACAGGAATGATTCTACCAAAACGAATCTATGAGCTGTGAAAACTATATGATAAAACATCCTTTAGAAACACCCAAAAAGGTCACATGACTATATCACCAAGATAAATCACTCCAATAAACAATAGAAACAACCTAAAATTGAATATGACTCAAGGTAGAAAGACATAGTTTTGACGTTGGGTCGTGAAAATTCTTATAACGACCCATAATTTACATACATTGTTATTACTTGAAAATTGAAGAATACTTATTACAACATATAACAAAACCATGAAAGGACCATATAGGTATAGTGTCTTTAGATACTGGGAAACATAAAAAACTAGATCATAAAGCGTCTACATTGTCTCCCATTTATTTCATCATATCTATAGTCCTTTTGGCATATCTTACTTAATAACCTTCTTCCTGACCTGGGAAAAAACATACAAAAGGGTGAGCTCAAATTTTCAGAAAGGGTAAACTAAAGAAATATCAATCACATCATATTCATAAGAACATAACATTTTGGAAATCGTAACCTACAAAAGAGAGCATAATTTCATAACATGGGATAAATCATAGTAGTGAAATTAAATCCCAATAATCTTAACATAAAACATGAAACTTTTTGGAATACACACATAATCATGTAGAATCACTTCTTATTAGTCAAGACTCATTTCCAAGACTATCTTAGTGGACAAAGTCCATTTCTGAACAGAGTTCACTCCTCGTTTCAGTCCTGTTTCACTGAACCGGTTTAACATTCCGTTCCAGCTAGGTCTATCTCATGAGATATAAAATCTTTTCCCAATGAATTTGAGGGATATATAGGTCCCACCCATATCATAATCATACCATTCTTATGTGTGCCACAAAATCATAAATCATACATCATTGCATAACTCATGTAATAAAAATCGGATTCATAAACAACATGACATCATAAAACAATTCATATATGATAAAAGAATTCATAAAAATAATTACATCACAACATAATAACATCAATGTAATAATAGGGATAGAAACAGAACCCTATATTATCTTAGATGGAATTTTTTTTTGATAAAACACTTGAACTCCATTCTTGAGGAAAATATCCTTTCTACTTCAAAAACATTTTCCTTTCATAACATGTCATACAATTTTAAACTAAAATAAGTTGATGAAAAATAATCTTGTAAGGTAAAATTCTTGGAAATAATGTCTTCATAATCCATTCATGTCGTATAAGTTAAAAAAACATTCTTCCCGTACTTTTGTTGGAAAAGTCAAAAAAGTACCTCGTAGGAAAAAGGACAAAAGATTCCTTTTATATCTTTTACTAAAAACTCACCGAAGGGTAAAATTGGATTTAAAATATTTTATAAGGATATAAATAATACATATTGAGGAAACATAGATGTGGATGATAAAATACACCCCAGTAAATACCAAAGTATAAACAATCTCGGAAAAAAATGAGATTGTGATATTTTCCCTTACCTTAGGTCTGATTTTCTTCGTAAGTGTCCGAAACTCCTGTATAATGATTTAAATAATGTTATTGACTTCTTCCAGAATCATAATTATTTTTATGGTATCATATATGGTCATATTTTATAGCTTCTTATTAGTAATATTTCATTACTACTTGTTATTCGAGTGTTTATTACTTTTTATTCTTATGCGTGTTTTGTCGAATAAATTCTTATTTTTCTTTTTACGTGATAGATACCTCATTCCCAGAATGGTATTAGTGTAATATATATCATATTAATTCATTAAATTCATTTATATAATCATTATGAAATGAAGATCATGTAAAACAAATCGCATCACATCGTGGAGACGGTATTCCGTACGTATGCACGAGCGATGATATCATTCCCATGATCGTGGAATTGTATTGGAGTGTATATATACTATTTCAGAATCAATACCACTTTAAAATAATCATATATAGTTATTTATTATCACCTTTATACCCATAAAATTATGGTGGTGATGGAAAATAGATTACACCACAGCGTGGAGACGGTATTCCGTACGTACGCACGCGTGGTGATTTCGTTTTCCGTAGGATGGATAGATGGTGAAATAGGGTTGTTTCATAATTATAATAACATATACATATATTAGTGATACTTATTTATTTACTTCATAATGAAACAACTAATGAAGAAGAAGTGGATGAAGAAATAAAGATGAAAGAATCGGTAACAGGCATTACCTCTTCTTTGAAGCACCTCTTTGAGACCTCCTCTTAGGGCACTAAAATTGGTCTTTGAAGATGACCAGGACCTCTAGGATGTTTCTAAGGAAGTGGATAGAAGATATTGGCAGGGTTTGGCCGAGCTTAAGGCTCAATGTGGTGTGAGGAAGATAGGGAGGAGGTTCCCTTTTATAGGGGAGCAGAGGGGCATCATTGGAATAACTAAAAATATTATTTTATTATAAAGTCAAATTCGGTTTTTAATTACTCAAAATTGATATAATTCGAATCTAAGGTGGTTATGGGTCGAAATAATCTCATACAATTGAATTTATACAGGTTTAGGTATCAATTTTAACCTTATCATTTAGATTTAACTTTATGTTAGATAATTTAACTTTTACTGTGTCTTCTTGTTTTTTTTACACTATAAGGTTAATAAAATTACTATATCAAGCCAAAAATACCCCAAGTTGTTTATTATTAATATATATAACCATATATAATTCATTTGTCCGAACCGTAGATTTTTAGGAATAAAATAACAATTAATAATATAGTATTTGTTTTAAAAACTATTTTATGTCAATTTTGAGACTATTTGGTAATTGATTTTTGTGAAAATCATAACACAATGATTAGTTCGAAAAAATTTAAATAAATCAACACTAACATGTCATATTAACATTGAAAACTATTTTAACTCATAAAAAGTCTCAAATTACATTTATTTTGGTATTTATAACATCAATTATGTCAATATTTATTTAATAAGATAATTACTTCATCATCATTGTGTCATATATAAATTAAATTATTTAAAGTCTAAAAATTAAAAATAAAATACCATTATGTATAAATACTTTTTATCGTTCTAATGAATATTTATAGTCGAATTTATCTTATGTATAACCCTATATTAAAAATTATTTACTTATTAAACTTTGATTTTAACTATTTTATCCCTTCTTTAAATAAATTAATAATAAATGTCCTAATCTAATCCAAGTGGCCCTAAATGGTCATATTTTATTTCTAAGGTTGTTTCTAGTCGAATTACACTGATCCAATAGAATTTGGACATGTGTTAGGATAATAATAATATCATTTTTACCCTTAACTACCCTATTTACTTTTAACCGTGGAAAAAAAGTAAAAAGTTACTATTCACCAAAAAATATTTTCATCTCATTGAACCATGTTTTAGTCCTTTATATTAACCGTGTCTCTTGGATTTTCCAAATTCCACTCACAAAAGTGGTAAAATTAAGTTTTATGAAAAAATTCAGTTTTTTTTAACTACCACTTAGTGGTTTCACTATTCATCAAAAAAATGAAAGTTTCTAGAAAAATACGAAAAATTAGGCCTAATCTATATTTTATATTATGAATTCAAAAATGATGTTTATATTACCAAATTCAAAACATATCAGTTACATTAACTAATTTAAAAATTAATTCCCATCGTCAAGACAAATAGTGTGTTTTTAAGAGATAATAACAATCAAAAGATTGACACTTGTTTATGTCTGGTTTAAATGTGAAATTAAATCCAATGAACAAAATTGTATTAAATTGTAAAAATATATTCTATAATTTTAAACCTATTCAAATTAATAATTTATCATTATTAATTATTTTGATTAAAAAAGTTGTTTTTAATTAATATTTAATAAGTTTCACTATTCATCAGAATATGAAAGTTATCCAAAAAGTACCAAAATTTCACCCTAAGCTAATTTCGATATTCCAAATCCAAAAATGAAGTCCATTTTGAAAAATAAAATTTACAAAATTTCAAAAAGTGGTTATTACTATTCATAACGGCTAGTTTTAATAATATTTTAATTGCATATCGTTGTTTAGTGAAACTCGGTATTGCGTACGACGCAATCTATCGAGGAAGGCCGAGGTTGCGTGTAATGCAATCCAAGCTAGTGTTTTGTGTAGTGAAATATTACTTTGATAATTTATATAACATAAAAACAAAATATTTCTCATAAAAGTCTCGGGTGTTACATTCTACCCCCCTTAAAATGAATTTCTCCCTCGAAATTCGCCACTTTGTAACAAAAAGATGAGGATAACTTTCCCTAATCATATCCTTAAGCTCTCATGTAGCTTTTTCTAATTGGTGGTTCCTCCATAAAACTTTCACCAAGTGAGTGGTCGTGTTCCATTGGACTTTTTCACTACGATCTAGAATCTCTATCGGCTGTTCTTCATAAGAAAGATCTTGCTCCAGCGGTACAACTTCTTAGCTGAGTACATGTGAAGGATCAGGTATGTACTTTCTCAGGAGAGAAACATGGAACACATCATGAACATGAGAGAGATTCGGTGGAAGTTCCAATTGGTAAGCTACCTTTCCAACACGATCCAGTATTTCAAAAGGACCGATATATCTAGGGCTCAACATCCCCTTCTTTCCAAATCTCATGACCCTCTTCCAGGGAGATATTCGTAAAAACATTTTATCACCCACTTCAAACTCGAGACCTTTTCTTCAGTTGTCGGAATAACATTTTAGTTGACTCTGAGATTCTCTTATGTGTTGTTGAATAGATCGACCTTTTCTGCAGTCTCCTCAACAAGATCAGGTCGTAATAGCTTTCTTTCCCCAACTTCACCCCAGCAAGTTAGAGTCCTACATTTCTTTCCATAGAGAGCTTCATAAGGGGCCATCTGAATACTGGAGTGAAATCTATTATTATAAAAAATTCCACCAATGGTAGGTGTTGATCCCAACCACCGTTTAAATGCATAGAGCAATCCCCTCAACATATCTTCTAGAGTTTGAATTGTTCTCTCAGGCTGACCGTCTATCTGAGGATGATAAGAAATGCTGAAACTCAACTCTGTATCCAGAGTATGCTAAAGACTTCTCCAGAACATCGTGGTAAATCTCAAATCTCGATCAGATATAATATAATGTGTTACTCCATGCAATCTTACCACTTACTTTACATATATCATGGCAAGCTGATCCAGAGAGAAATCCTCGATAATAGCAATGATGTGTGCAGACTTTGTAAGACGATCAAGTATGACCCAGATAGCATTATTGCCTTTGGATGTTTTAGAAAGTCCTGTGACAAAGTCCATAGTGATGTTTTCCCATTTCCATTCAGGTATGGGTAATGGTTGTAAAATCCCCATAGACTTCTGTCTCTCAGCTTTAACATGCTGACAAACAAAGCATCGAGAGACATATTCAACAACATCTCTTTTCATGCCATCCCACCAGAAGTACTATTTCAGGTCCCTATACATCTTTGTGCTTCCAGGATGAATAGAGAATGAAGAACTATGAGCCTCATCCAGCAGATCCTTCTTTAATTCTGGGATGGGAGGAACACAACCCTGATTCCTGAACATTATTATCCCATCACAATCAAGGTTGAATTCAGGAACATTTCTCACCTTCTTTTGTAACTCGACATCTTCTTTCTGTGCCTATTGAATCCTCACATGTATATATGGTTGAACATTCATTTGAGAAAGATAATATTTCTCCCCTTCCATTAAAATTCCAAGATCCATCCTTTTTAAATCCATAAATATTGGATCTTTGTGATCCTCATCATGGATAAGCTAGCATGGTCTTGTTGACTTAATGCATCTGTCCCCTTGTTTGATTTCCCAGGGTGGTAATGAATTGAGCATCTATAACCCTTAATCAGTTCCAACCATCTTTTTTGGGGCATATTCAGCTCCTTTTGTGTGAAAATATACTTTAAACTTTTATGATCAGTATAAAGGTCACACCTTCATCTATAAAGATAATGCCTCCAAATCATTAATGAAAAGATTACCGTAGCTAACTCCAAATCATGAGTTGGGTAATTTTGCTCATGGATTTTTAACTTTCGTGAGGCATAATCTATCACCATATCATTTTGCATAAGAAGACACCCCATACCCTTCTTGGATGCATCACTGTAGATCACAAACCTTTCTCCACTACAAGGCAGTGTGAGCACATGTGCACTAGATAGCCTTCTTTTCAACTCCTTGAAATTCTCTTCACATTCCTCCATCCAAACAAACTTAACTCCTTTCCGAGTCAACCTGGTGAGTGGATTAGATAATCATGAAAAATCATTCACAAAACGTCGATAATATCCTGCCAAACCAAGAAAACATTGGAACTTAGTTATTGTTGTTGGTCTCAACCATCTTTCGATAACCTCTGTTTTTGCAGGATCCACAAATATCCCCTCTTTTGAGATTATGTGACCAAAAAATGCAACTTTTTGAATCCAAAATTCACACTTGGTAAATTTGGCATAACGCTTCTCCTTTCTCAGGGACATCAATATAATTCTCAAGTGATCTTCATGTTCTTCCTTACACTTTGAATAGAAAGGAATATTTTCTATAAAGACTACCAAAAATTGATCAAGATAGTCTCTAAAGACTCTATTCACTAGATCCATGAAGATAAGAGGGTAATTAGTAAGACCAAATGGCATCACTATAAATTCATAGTGTCTATAAATTGTATGGAAAGTCGTCTTTGGTATATCCTCCCTTTTGACCCTTAATTGATGATACCCTAAATGAAGATCAATCTTGGAAAAGTATTGAGCTCCGCGTAGCTAGTCAAATAAGTCATCAATGCGTGGGACAAGATATTTGTTCTTGATAGTGATCTTGTTAAGTTCTCCATAATCAATGCAGAGTCTCATTGATCCATCTTTCTTCTTAACAAATAGAACATATGA
This sequence comes from Viscum album, assembly GCA_963277665.1. Lineage (NCBI taxonomy): Eukaryota > Viridiplantae > Streptophyta > Magnoliopsida > Santalales > Viscaceae > Viscum > Viscum album. The sequence goes on from OY728152.1 coordinate 847,484,999, forward strand.
TCCCCAAGGTGACACACTAGGTCATATGAATCCCTTATCATGATTCTCTTGGAGTTTCTTCTTCAATTCCTGCAACTCAATTGGGGCCATTCTATAAGGTGTCTTTGAAATAGGAAAAGCACCCGGTACGAGTTCTATTGAAAACTCAACTTCACGATTTGGTGGAATACCCGGAAATTCCTTCGGAAATACATCATCAAACTCCCATACAATGGTCATATTCTTAATTGTGAGTTTCTCACCAACCATATGAGATAAATAACCTTCATTCAGTGGAATCAAGACCCATAAGATGGAAAAAATTTCCACTGGAAGGTTATGTTCATCCTTGCATCGATAGACGATCATAGATTGATCTGGAATATGAAATGTGACTTTCTTTCTTTGGAAATTGATATGAGCTCCATATAAAGAAAGCTAATCCATGCCAAGAATCACATCAAATTCCACTATAGGAAGGATCACATGATTTGAAGGAAGCACTTTCCCACAAACTTCAATCGGGGAAGAATTATAAACATTTGATGCGACTGTTGTGCCATTAGGTGTTGTCACAGCTAACTCAACATCTAATTGTTGAGGTAATACGGTGATAACCTTAGAAAAATATTCAGAAATAAAAGAGTGGGTGGTTCCAGAATAAAATAAAACATTTTCTACTTTAGAGTGGATGGTAAGTGTACCTTTCATCACATCGTTATCGTACTCCACATCACTGATAGAAATTTCATGTGACTTTCCTTTGTCTTTAGCCTTAAGATTTTGTTGATGTCGATCATCATCAACAACCCTTGGATTATGGAACTTATTGGAATAATTCCCCATCTCCTTGCACTTGGAACATTGAAGTGTAGTAGGCTTATTCTGTGTGTCCCTTCATTTGTTTGCATCATTATAAATCTTCTTCCCATCATTGTGGCATTCATATTCCTGATGACCTTCCTTTCCACAGTTGAAACATTTACTTGTCCCTTTAAGACAACTCCATCCATGTTTCTTTCCACACATTGAGAATAAGGGAAAGCTCATCTTCTTTTCAGTGTGCTCTTTAGATTTCCTTTGAATTCCATTTTCCTCTTCTTATCAAACCCATATGACTGATGGGTTACTCCAATCTCCATATCAACTTTGAGAGCACATAGAACGATTTCCTCATAGCTATTGAAGTCCCTTATGGCTAAGGCCCTTATAAGACTTGGTTTTAAGCCACTAAAGAATCGAATGATCTTACTATCAGGTTGGATAATAATACCAGAAGCGTACCTTCAAAGTCTTGTAAAATTTTCTTCATAGGTACCAACAGATTCATCATCCTTTTGCGTCAGTTCAAGAAACTCTTTCTCCATCTTTGTTCGGAGAATATGATTTATGTACTTATTGAAAAATAATTTCTAGAACTCGTCCAATTCCATGGACTCAATTTCATCCCTTTGCCTCGCATTCTTAATAATATTCCACCATTGATCAGTATCCCCTTCCAAACGATACATTGCTAGGATGACTTTATCATGTTCAGAACATTGAAGAACTGAAAATATATTTTCAGTAGTACTAATCCATTGTTCAAGAACTAATGGATCAGTAGATCCGCTGAAAGAAAGTGGACGCTTCCTCATTAAGGATTCAATAGAATGTTGCTCCTTTTCTTGTTTGGAAGTCCTGCATGATTCATAGCTTGAGAAAGTTGTGTGATCATGGATACAAGATTTTTCATTCCACCTCCCATAACGTTTGGTTGCTCAGGGGGACAATCATTGCATTTCCCGTCGCATTGTGCATTAACACGGTTCCTTCAGGTTCCATCCATTGACTAAAACAAAGAAGAATAGTGTGAGCAACACTAATTATAATAGGAAAACCACATAATCAAGAATAAAATTTCACACTTAAGGTCTTATCCTAGGTTATTCATGGTCATTTCTAAAACACTAATATTGTGTTCTATGCTTAGAATTATCCTTAGGGTTCTTACTAAGGCTCTCACATCCTAGTTTCCAAAGGTTGACTATACCTTTACTTTGATACCAACTATAACGACCCATACTTTACATACATTTTTATTACTTCAAAATTGAAGCATAATTATTACAACATATAACAAAACCATGAAAGGACCATATAGGTATAGTGTCTTTAGAAACTGGGAAACATAAACAACTGTTTCATAAAGCGTCTACACTATCTCCCATTTATTTCGTCATATCTATAGTCCCTTTTGGCATATCTTACTTAATAACCTTCTTCCTGACCTGGGAAAAAACATATAAAAGGCTGAGCTCAAATGGTCAGTAAGGGTAAACAAAATAAATATCAATCACATCATATTCATAAGAACATATCATTTAGAAACCATAACCTGCAAAAGAGAGCATAATTTAATAACATGGGATAAATCATAGTAGTGAAATGAAATCCCAATAATCATAACATAAAACATGAAACATTGTGGAATACACACATAATCATGGAGAATCATTTCTTATTAGTCACGACTCATTGCAAAGAATATCTTAGAGGACAAAGTCCATTTCTGAACTGAGTTCACTCCTCGTTTCAGTCCTGTTTCACTGAACCGGTTTAACCTACCGTTCCATCCATGTATATCTCATGAGATATAAAATCTTTACCCAATGCATTGGAGGTAGATATAGGTACCAACCATCTCATAATGATACCATTATTATGTGTGCCACAAAATCATAAATCATACATCATTGCATAACTCATGTAATAAAAATGGGATTCTTAAACAACATGACATCCTAAAATAATTCCTATATGTTAAAAGAATTCATAAAAATAATTCCATCACAACATAATCAAATCAATGTAATAATAGGGATAGAAACAGAACCCTATATTATCTTAGATGGAAAATAATTTTGATAGAACACTTGAAGTCCCTTCTTGAGGAAAATATCATTTCTACTTCAAAAACATTTTCCTTTCTTAACTTGACATACAATTTTAAAGTAAAATAAGTTGATTAAAAATAAAGTTCAAATATTGTAAATTATGCTTCTTGGAAATAATGATTTAAAAATCCATTCATGCCTTATAAGTTAAAAAAATATTCTTCCTGTACTTTTGTCGGAAAAGTCAAAAAGTACCTCGTACGAAAAACAAAAAAAGATTCCTTTTATATCTTTTACTAAAAACTCACCGAAGGGTAAAATTGGATTTAAACTATTTTACAAGGATATAAATATTAAATATTGAGGAAACATGGATGTGGATGATAAAATACACCCCAGTTAATACAAAAGTATAAACAATCTCGGATAAAAATGAGATTGTGATATTTTCCCTTACCTTAGGTCTGATTTGCTTCGTAAGTGTCCGAACCTCCTGTATAATGATTTAAATAATTTTATTGTCTTATTTCAGAAACATAATTATTTTTATGATATTATATATGGTCATATTTTATAGCTTCTTATTAGTAATATTTCATTACTACTTGTTATTCGGGTGTTTATTACTTTTTGTTCTTATGCGTGTTTTGTCGAATAAATTCTTATTTTTCTTTTTTGGATATAGATAACTCATTTCCAGAATGTTATTAGTGTAATATATATCATATTAATTCAATCAATTCATTTATATAATCATTATGCAATAAAGATCATGTAAAATGAATCGCATCACATCGTGGAGACGGTATTCTGTATGTACCCACGAGCGATGATATCATTCCCATGATCAGGGAATTGTATTGGAGTGTATATATACTATTTTAGAATGAATAAAACTTTAAAATAATCATATATAGTTATTTATTAGCACCGTTATACCCATCCTAGTAAGGTGGTGATGGAAGATATATTACACCACGGCGTGGAGACGGTATTCCGTACGTACGCACGCGTGGTGATTTTGTTTTCTATAGGATGGATAGATGGTGAAATAGGGTTGTTTAATAATTATAATAACATATCATTATATGAGTTATACTGATGTTATTACTTCATAATGAAACAACAAAAGAAGAATATGTGGAAGAAGAAATAAAGATGAAAGAATCGGTAACGGGAATTACCTGTTCTTTAAGTGCCTCTTTGAGACCTCATCTTAGGGCACTAAAATTGGTCTTTGAAGAAGACCAGAACCTCTAGGATGTTTATATGGAAGTGGAGAGGAGATATTGGCAGGGTTTGGCCGAGATTGAAGTCTCAATCTGGTGTGAGGAAGAGAGGGAGGAGGTTCCCTTTTATAAGGGAGGAGAGGGGCACCTTTGGAATAACTAAAAATATTATTTTATTATAAAGCCAAATTCGGTTTTTAATAGCTCCAAATTGATATATTTTGAAGCTAAGGTGGGGATGGGTCGAAATAATCTCATCCAATATAATTTAGACAAGTTTAGGTTTCAATTTTAACCTTATCATTTAGATTTAACTTTAAGTTAGATAATTTAACTTTTACCGTGTATTCTTGTTTTCTTACACTATAATGTTATCAAACATACTATATCAAGACAAAAGAACCCCAAGTTGTTTATTATTAATATATATAACCTTATATAAGTAATTTGTCCGAACCTTAGATTTTTTGGAATAAAATAACAATTCATATTATAGTATTTATTTTAAAAACTATTTTATGTAAAAAAAATTACTATTTGGAAATTGATTTTTGTGAAAATCATAACAGAATGATTAGTTCGAAAACAGTTAATTAAATCAACACTAACATGTCATATTAACATTGAGAATTATTTTAATTCATTAAAAGTCTCAAATTACATTTATTTGGGTATTTATAACATAAATTATGTCAATATTTCTTTAATAAGATAATTACTGCATCATCGTTGTGTCATAAATAAATTAAATTATATAAAGTCTAAAAATTACAAATAAAATACCATTATGTAGAAAATCTTTTTATATTTCTAATTAATATTTATAGTCGAATTTATCTTATGTATAACCCTATATTAAAAATGATTTACTTATTAAACTTTGATTTTTACTATTTTAACCCTTCTTTAAATAAATTAATAATAAATGTCCTAATCTAATCCAAGTGGGTCTAAATGGTCATATTTTATTCCTAAGGTTTTTTTGGTCGAATTACACTTATCCAATAGAATTAGTACAAGTGTTAGGGTAATAATAATATCATTTTTACCCTTAACTACCCTATTTACTTTTTACCGTGGTAAAAAAAAGTAAAAAGTTACTATTCACCAAAAAAATTATCTCATTGAACCCCATTTTAGTCCTTGATATTAACCGTGTCTCTCGGATTTTCGAAATTCCACTCACAAAAGTGGTAAAATTAAGTTTTATGAAAAAATTCAGTTTTTTTAACTTCCACATAGTGGTTTCATTATTCATCAAAAATGAATGTTTCCAGAAAAATACCAAAAATTAGGCCTAAGATATATTTGATATTATGAATTAAAAAATGATGCTTATTTTCCCAAATTCAAAAGATATCAGTTACATTAAATAATTTAAAAATTAATTCCCGTCGTCAAGACAAATAGCGTGTTTTTATGAGATAATAACTATCAAAGGATTGACAATTGTTTATGTCTAGTTTAAATGTGAAATTACATCCAATGAACAACATTGCATTAAATTGTAAAAATATATTCTATATTTTAAAACCACTCAAATTAATAATTTATCATTATTAATTATTTCGATTAAAAAAGTTGCTTTTAATTAAAATTTAATAATTTTCACTATTCATCAGAATATGAAAGTTATCCGAAAAGTACCAAAATTTCACCCTAAGCTAATTTTGATATTCCGAATCCAAAAATGAAGTCCATTTTGAAAAATAAAATTTACAAAATTTCAAAAAGTGGTTATTACTATTCATAACGGCTAGTTTTAATAATATTATAATTGCATATCTTTGTTTAGTGAAACTCGGTATTGTGTACGATGCAAGCTATCGAGAAAGGCCGCAGATGCATGTAAAGAAAGCCAAGATAGTGTTGTTTGTAGTGAAAGATTCCTTTGATGATTTATATAACATAAAAACAAAATATTTCTCATAAAATTCTCGTGTGTTACAATTCCTATAGGGTTAATTAGGGAAAAATCACATAACACTAACTCTTAATGACCATAAAAGAAATCCCAATCCATCAAATCTCTTGAACAGTGAAAAAACTAAAATATGGTGATGATTACCCAAATTTTTACCCCAGGAATTCCATTAGGACCTATCCAAAAAACCTAAAACCTGGAATAAAAATTGAAAAATGATTTCAAGAATCAAAATAAATGAGGCATGAACATAAAAAAGGCATAATCATAAGGCCAAAATCAAATTTATTCACCGTAACCAAAATATATAGGGTGTACAGAAGAAATTTTTTTATCAAAAGCAAAGGCTATAAAAAGGAGCACTCCCCAAACCACAAAATATTTTATAAATCTCCTATGCATGTAATTCCCCCACACTATTATTAGGATCAATGTGGGTATGATACTTTTTATTCTGATATCTATTCATCGTGCAAAACCATTGAAGATGAATAAAATGGAAACATTGAATATAGGTCCTCAATACTGTAGGACCAGAGATTATAATGATCCGAGACATCTCACACTAGTAGAACACTACTGTAATTCACATTCAACATGGAATATCACCATTATATACATGAGGCATTGTCAAATAATTACATTTAATAGGTTTTATTAATAAAAAATAATAATGATGAGGGACTTATATATGACATCCACAATGGTAGTCAAGCTAGACCAAAATAGAATAGAATTGATATCTTGATGAAGGACACTTAAAAAGAACCCATCCTTCATTTAATCATCAGAAGCCATGTTAGGAGATAAAGGGGAATGTCTAGTGAAACATTCGACATAGTTCATCCCCAACTACTCAACCTGATGAATTCTTAATAATTCCATATCTTTTGAAATTATAACTTCTTTGGGATAAAACCCCTAGAAGAAGGAATCATTGAAATATTCCTAATACAAAACATTAAGTGGTTAGTCATGGAATGAGATCCTGCATGAATCCATAACATATCCTTTAAAAAAGAGTATTTCACCCCACCCTAGAGGTTTCTAGAGTTCCTAGTGACTCTATGATCTCTTAGACCTTAGATTTCCACCCTATCACATCCTAAGATCCTTCATCACCACTAAACACTAGAATTTGTAAATTAGGAAACTCTCAATCCTGATCCATGAGTTGAGAATAAAATGGCCCTTCCACTCCATCGAGAGTCTAGGAAAATTAAAAAATAGGTAATACTTTATATTAATCACTAGAATAACTACCTAGGAGATTAATTTAATGAATTTTTTTTCATATTTTGAGGTCACATTATAAGACATCATCAAAACATCAAATCTAATCAAAAAACAAAAAGTCTCTATATAAGGGATATAAAATCACAAGTCAAATGATATAATATTTTAAACACTTGTTACAATCCTATTTAAAAATTTCCAAAAATAGTCCTTTTTCTTTCCATTTCAAATCACTATATGGGTTTATAAAAATCCACATCAAGGTTCCATTTAAAAAACGTTTGAACATTCCAAGACCAAATATAAAAAGGAATCCACTTAATGAAAAAAATTAATACACCAAAATCATTTACTCTTTCATAAAAAAACTCAATAATAAAAAAAAATCATTGCACCAATACCATTTCAAGAGTTCCAATATATTTAATACTCACTAAATTATTTCCCTAAAAACCATGGAAACTCATATGTTATTTCATCCTTTTAAATAAATCAATAATTTTTTTAAAATCCTTTCTCAAAAGAAACTTTAAACAATCAAAAAAAGGTTTTTAAAATAAACAAAATTACCAAAGTAAAATACATTGATTTAAAATTTCATCAAACAAATATAAAACCCCCAGAATATTCACTTCATTACTCACGAAAAGAATCATCAATCACTGGAGGGGTTTAAATCACTAAAGGAGAAAAATTAAAAAAATCCAAACATTATCCTCATTTTATTTTTTGATAACATGGTTTTTTAGACTGTAAAGGCCATCAAAGATCCTCTAGAAATTTACATGAACTGTCCACATACACTACTCATGGTTTGATAGACTCAACACCTTAATTGTGTTCCCCATGGATCACCATCAATATCTCCTTGAAACTAGGAAATACACAAATCATCTCAAAGGTTTCTCATAAAAATCAGAGTATCAACAAAATGCATCAAGAATATCTCATAAATAAATATCCAAGAAATTTAAATTCATAATAACGATCCCAACAACCCACTGAGACTAAAGGAAAAACATGATGTAAATATTGGAAATGACTCATCCGCTCCCACCACTCAAGATCTAATGGTATTAAATCTCATCTAGCCACAACCCGAAATAACAAGAGTGATCTAATACCATTTTGAAATGAACTTTACTTGGTCAACCTAACCCACCACCTTAGTCATTTAGTCACAATCCTTAAGGCATATTCTTGATCACCCCGAGTTGTTAACTAGTGTTAGTGTATCCAAAGTAAACATGTGGGAAAAGATTCACCATCAATATAAACTATAAAAAACTACTTGTTCTTATAAGATATCCAACATTAGTTATTCAATCATTTTGAAACCATACCATAATAAATAATAATTTCTAAAACAAGCATATCTAAATATAGACTAATGATAAGAATAAACAAAATATTTTGAGAAATCATTTTCTCCACATAATGAAACCCTTTTATATAAATATTTTACAATCCAAAGTATGGAAACAAAGATAAAACAAAATTAGGAGGTTGTATTGTATGATATAACACATGACCCACTAATCCATCAAACTCAGGATACAATGAAAAGGCACTATTTAGCACTAGAGTCACCACTATGAACGAAATGAAACCCACTTCCCAATTTAGAGTTGTGGAAATACAACCAAAAATCAAAAAACTAATAACTATTACCACACATGAAGACTACATAAACACCAATTTGATTATGTAGGGTTTGAGCGAAAGGATATTTGAAGACCAATAAGATTTCAATACATTCCTTTTATAAAAAACGAATTAATGTAGTTTTAAAGTAACATAAAGATATATCTTCATTTCATTTCAAAAAAATAGAAATAAAGTAGAAATTCCTTATGTATTTTCTTAAAATATAAGATTAATAAAACATGTCTCAAAGATATTTTTCCTAGAAAATAACATTTCATAAACCAACCATTTACCATGAAAACAGAACACATTTCCTGAAACAAATATAAAACTTCTCATTTTATTTAAAACATCCCTTTTTATAAAAAACCATTCCCATGTTTTTAAAATGTTTGAAAAAATGTTTTACAGTTTATTTTATTTTAAAACCCTCTTTCCCTTTAAAAATTTAACACAGACACACATTTTATGTGAGTAAAGAATAAAGGGAATGAATAATATAATACAAGACAATGAGATCCATAAAAATTGACAATAATAACATATGGAAATCATTGAAATTATAATTCTCAATCCAAAAAGACCAATGCATCATTGTAGGATAAAAATATATACAAAAATAGTATGCCAATAAACCTCATATATGTATAACATAAGATACATAACAAGAGGAAACACCTTAGTGACTTCTGTAAAAAGTAAATGATGGACATAAGAGGAATAAAAATTTGTTAGGTAAATGGTCACACTACTCATCATCTTAATTACACTCAACTATCCTCACCATTGATAAAAACTAATCCAGTTCATAACATTATACTAGGGTCCATTAGCATTTTAATAACTCTCATCTATTATAGAATATGTCCCTAAAATCCCTAATTAGTAACCTTGGGTTCCTGGTTGGAGAGCGGCGGATGGTGAACCCTAACGCGGTGCCATCCTCAACTCGGAACCCTTACACTACATGGTGATCGGTGACGCGATGGGGGGATGAGCAGGAGGCCATGGATTCAGATCCAGAGGAAGCAGAATGAAACCCTATCATGACACCAACCGCAGCTCGGGACCCTTACGCGGCGCGCCTCAGGACCGGACGGGGGGACTCGCAGGAGACCACACCTTTGGAGCGGAACCCTACTGCGTGTTCTTTTGGAATTCAGCAGCTTGGAAACTTTCTGAATCTCGTCAGCGGAGGAGGTTCCACTGAGTGCAGGGAGGTCAGACAAACGATTCCCCTGCTTTCGTTTGGATCCGATCATCCACAAACTCTTCCCGATGCAGTCTCTCCACCGGTCCTCCCAACGATTCCCCCGATTTCTTTTTCTCAGAAGGAACGATCTTCATTTATGGGCTCCCGGTAGTTTTTCTTTCTTCTACAAAGTTTCATAATGTTGCAGAATTTCATTTCCGGGTTCTTGTGGAAAGATTCGATGCAGATCGACCTTCGCTGGAGGTGTTTGAGGGCTTCATCAACTCAACATGGGATCTTCATTCCCAAGCAGCGGTTGGGATCATGGATCACCGAAACCTGAGCATTCATTTGTTTTCAGATGAGGATTTCACCTGTGCTTGGTCCTCAGAATTGTTCTAGTGTGATAACAGATGTTTCGTTCTATTCTATTGGATAGTATATTTCAGTCGCGGACGTGACTGTAAGCGTGCGACGGTGTGGATTCGACTTCCACGTCTTCCACTGCCCTTTCAGAACCCATCTGTTCTAAAAGGTATTGGTGATAGAATCGATTGTTTTATTTGGATTGACCATCATACTATTTACATAAATCAACTTGTATTTGCTCGCTTATGTGTCAAGATGGACCATTCAGAGCCTCTCCCGAAACGTCTTCATCTCCAAGTGGAATGTATGTTTGGTTTTTTGCAGCACATTTATAATGAAGAAACTTTTGGATTTTGTTTGCTTTGCTGTCGACAAGGTCACTGGACATCTTATTGATCTAGATGTGGTAGGAGAGGTCACAAGGGATAAACGGCCCAGAAAACTGGCAGTCTTTCCCCCATGGTCCCACCGGTTGTTGGAACCCCTCCATCTGGTGGTAGGATGAGTCCACATCCAGGTGGTCATCACTCCCCCCCAGGCGTCCAATGGGATTAAACCATGTCGAGCCCTGTCAAACCCCCCTTATCTTCTGGTCTACTTGGTTCATCTACTATTGATCCTCCCTTTGTTCTGAAGGTGCCGAGTGCTGACAATAAAGGTAAGGGCATCGCTTTTGTTTCGGGGGGTGATGGACCTTCCTATGCCAATGTTGTGCATGGTGCGATGGCTAAACCTACCACCAATGGGAATTTCATTGCTGTTGTCGGTTCGCTTGGGGAAATTGCTGTAGCCGTTTTCACTTTCCCCCTATCTACATCTCGTGGCATGGAGGCTCAGACTGAATCAGATGCACCTGTGGTTGCCCATAATCAGCTTGACTCCCTTGGAGATGACATTCAGCCGATACGAAATCCAAAAATGTGAGGACAAGAAAGAGAGTTATCCACTCTTGATGTTTCCTCGAAGTACTTTGGTAGGCAGGAGGTGACAGGAAGGTTGGGTAGGATGCGCAATTGCTCCTTTAGCCTCCAATCTAGTGTCTTGCCTAAGGATTCGGCTCTTGACTCTGAGAGGGACCAGGATGCTTCTGAAGGTATGTATGAGGATGATTTTTGGGTGTAACTTCCTTTGGTTTCTCACTTTTTTCATAAAAGTGTTTCTATAATAAAAAAGTCAATATTCAGTCAGTAGCCTTGGGTTTCTCAGGTCACAACTTTCCAAGATGGCCACAATGATGGAAATTTAAATATGAAGAAAATCATATAGTTTAGGGGTAAAAACAAAACGATAACATACATCCCCCTCCATCACACTGATGTAAAACATTATCCTCAAGAAAAACTCTCCTTACATAATTCATAATTTATTTAATCATTAACATGAAGAAAATAATAAAAATTGGGTAATGATAGATATAATCTAGGGTGTAAACATTAATTAGTAAAATCAATATTTCACAAAAAATTGTGAAATAATACATTACTTTTAAACCAATAACCACACCATTGTAAATAACTTTTTAAAACTAAATTTAAACACCAAATTAAAATCCAATGGAAAACACTATAAGAATATATAATACTCTCAATCAATTTAAATAAATCACTAAATTATCACACTAATCAATAAATACCCTTTTTAACCCATGGAAACATCCTTTTAAAATAATAAAACTATTTTTTAAAATAAGGGATAAACTTTTAAAACAATGAAAATCCCTTTAAATTTATGGAACACCAACTTTATAAATAAAATATGGCCCAAAAAATCACGACCAGTAAATTTTTGTAAAGAAAACATCCAATACAATTTTATCAAAAACATTGAATTAATAATATACAATTTGAAAAAAAAGGTCCATTGATCTATGAGATTCACCCATTATTTAAAAGGATAAATCCACCCAATAATGGAGGAACACTGAAAAACCAAAACAATATGTCATGTACATTATTACATTAGTTCAAAAATTATTTTAATGCATCAAACATATATGAATCTCTTTAATAAAATGAAATGGAATATAAACACCTAACTCAAGATACAAAACCATATCACCTTCGCTAAAAATCACCAGAATATGTTACTTCTGATGGGTTAAATCATATAGATACCAAAATCCATATTTTATGTAGAACTCTATCCCTGAAAAGCATCCCATATGGCCCATAGGGATAGTATAAATTTCAAAAAAAATAAAAACTTAGAGGGGAAGGATTTATAATCCCAAACAAATTAATCTATTAAATAAAAAATAATTAAGAAACAACCTTATAGGGTCATGAAAGAGAATGGAAGGACCTTAGGATGAATGCAGGCTAGATGAGTCTTAGTGGGGAAGAGTGGGGGAGATTCCAAAAATAAAATCCATGAATATGAAATAATTACAAAAAATTGAACAAATCCCAAGGCTTACACACATGGTTGTAGATAGTGCATATTTTCCAAAATTATTTTCTTAACTATGCGACCTTATAAAATTTCGAAAAACATTGAAATTCCCTAACACTATTGAATCTATGTCACACATGACATGTGAGTCCTACTAGATGATATGATGTGTATGAAGATACATAAAAAAGTGATCAGTACCAAGATACATAATTTCTGACCTGAATTCACATGGAGTGTGATATATAAAGTCACAAAAAAACACCAAACACTATAGAGTCAAATTCACACAGAGAGATTTATGGGGGTTACATGAAATGTGACATTAATGAAAACATTGAAAATAAGGATGGAGATGTATGTGTCATTGGAACTGAGACAACATTCCTTGTAATTAAAGAAATTATATAACCCTAGAAGGTATAATATTCTTACTGTGAACATAAATTTCAACTTAGTTACCTACCATTCCTCACATCCAGTCAAAGAATCCTAAATTCATTATTCTTTAGTTATCGTTTATTACATAATTACAAACTCATAATAGAACTCAAGTGTGAATAATGGGAAAAAATATCTAGGAATGTTGTGGTTAAAGGAATCCATGACCACCTATGAATGGGATCACATTTAAGATCATTGACAACATGATCATGAGAAACTTATAAAGATTATATTCAAGGTATAAAATAACATAATGGGTTATATACATTCAATTATTATTATATTTATCAAAGAAAGTATTCATCAATGTTAAATATGAATAAGAGTTTTCATCAACGAGAACAAACTAGGTTAGATAAATAACCTAGTATAATTTTTAAAATAAAATTATTGATAAATGTAGAGGCTTTATCCACATGTTTACCCCAATCAAGGAATTAAATAATTCAATAGTCATGTTATTATGAAAAGATAGTAAAAATTTAATAAAATAATAAAAACATTTTCATCATGCAATAAGAAGAAAATTCTAATCAAATATTTAATCAAATATCCTTTGAAACCTCATCCTTTCTTAAGTTAAAATAATTGAAAAATATTCTAACCCACATAATGAAAATATTTGAAATAGAAAATCATTCCAATAGTGGGTTCCATTAAGGAAAAATAATAATATGTTCAAATATTATTCATTTTTATTATTTTTTTATTGTTTATATAAAAGTTTAATTGTAATTATTTTCATCATTAAAAACCTTATATTAAGATTAATTTTACGTATAATTCTCATTAATCTCCCAAAAAAAATTTTGTGAAGGAAAAAAATATTAAATAAAATATCCATCAATTCAAATAATCAATATTTTTTCATGATAAAAATTAGTGAATAAATAAAATTAAAAAAGTTTTTAATTAGTTGTATTATAAAACTATCATAATTTTAAACATTTCATTGCAATATAAATTTATGTGAATCGATATTGAAAAAACAGTCTCAAAAACAATATAAACGATATATGATGTTTTATAAAATAGTCTAACCTTGATGGCGTATACGAATTTCATTAATAATTCTATCCTAGTTCACATTCATTGTGACCACTACCATGATGAATGTATTGATAGTGAAGTACGTGTTCCCTATTGTACAAGGAAATTGAAAGAGAGATAAATATCTCTGTAGTTTGATACCACTATAAATGGAAATACGAATAAGCGGAGAAGAAATTTCTTACCTTAATCCTATAAGGAAAATATTTAATTATAAATAAGGAATTATTTCCCATAACTACCCCAATAATTCTATTCTTATTTACCCCTCATAAAACAACAATTAAGTCATTCTTTATGGAACATTAACTCTTTTAAAAATATCCGTCAACAAAATATCTAGTCCCCCATGTCATTACCATGTGGAATTCCATTTCCATGTCACCATGACTTGTTACATCATGTTATTTCACTAAATAATTAAATAAATAAATATTTCAAATTCCCAATACTAGGGTTCACTGGCCCTCACTAAAAATTGTACCTCAGGTGTAAAAAACAAAATTTCATATAAAATTTTGTTTGTGAATAATCCATATATATCTTGTTATGGATATATAAACCCTAATTCTCCTCGAATAAATTTTTATTTATTAATAAATAATAAATATTTCACAAAAATATTGTAGCATGTAAAACTGAAAACATTTACCCAAGATTAAACACAATATTTTGTGAGAAATTGAATAATAAAAAAAATTCTATGTTAAAAAAGAAAGGGTGATATTTTGACCTTTAAAATGACCCAAACCATAAAACTACAAAATATATTAAGTGCTAGTGATAAAAAATATTTTTGACTAGATCCTTCAAAAATTTAAACATTTTTCCCTCAAAAATTAAATAACGAAAGATATTTATTAGAATATCATTAAATGACCGCTTGCTGATAATAACCCTCCACCACTCATAAATGTTTTCCTATAAGAGGTCCAATACATATGTGTAACTAGTATATAATTACTCAGAAAATAGCCTTCAATTCCACATGATTTATTGAAAAAAATCACATTCTAGTAAAGCCTTAAAAAATTACATATTCTCACATTACATGACTCCCACAAAAATTATGAATTTAATAATTTTCAAACCACATGAATGAAATCCACATAACATGATGTGAACACAAAAAAAACCCTAAAAATAAACGTTATAAAATATTTTTATCAAGGTAACCACATATGATAGAATCACTCTCCATAACCTTAATGGGAAATTAAAAATTAATGTTCAGTAGAACACAACTATACCTTTGGTTATATATAAGCTCATATCTCCTACCAAATATCACCTACTTCGGTTATTTTTAATATATGAAAATGTGACTGATGAGCATACAAAAAATTTACTCAACTACTTCATATATACATATAAAAAATAATTACCTCTTTAGTGACCTAATCACCAAAAATATGATGCAGGCAATCCAAATCATTCAAATAAATATTCTCTATTATTTTTAATCACCAAAATAAAACCTGAAAAACATGAGCAACTATAACCAAAACTCACCAAGAAATATCCTTCACAACATAGGTAAATAATCTCATAAAAAACACTAATTATATACTATAATTATATCCCTAGGGTTCCATACTCACAAGGGATAATTAGTTCAAAACTAATCATTTCACCACCCATGTATTGAATTTATAATAAAAATATATTCAATCCTAATAAAAATAATGCACCTATAAATTTAAGTGAATATGTTATGTGGCCCAAAATATGTGTTCCTATACCTGGAGTCCCACATTCATTGATATATGAGGGTAAATACATTTTTTGAACAATATTCTACTTATTCTACAAAAAGTAACCACATTGAGGCTAACTGCTCAAATCTCTCCAACATCTATTGATCAAATAAACTCTTTCCTGGGTATAATCTACCACCAAGCTTCTACTTAAATTTGATGAAAAATACCATTATAAACTCTAGATCATCATAAATGAGACAATATATTGCAATATCAAATAACATTCCGAAAAGGTTGGGTTACTCAATACTATATTTCATATTACATGGGGTTTACACACCAATGAAACTATTAGATCAATTCAAATAAAAAAATATAAATTCTAGAGATGTACACCCTTAATTTTAGTTCAAATGCACTTGGAATCAATTAGGACCAAAATAACAATTCATAGGTCTCATAATCACAACATGTAATTTGTTACATCTAAAAACATCATTAGTATTTATGAGATGCCACTAGCGAAGTTCAAAGACTACCCAAGGAGAGTAATTATCACAAAACAAAAAATATTACCCAATATAATGAATATCATCGTTTATTAACTATAGGTATAAGAAGAAAAAAAACTGAATGAATAGGATTCCTCTAATAGGTATATCCATTTAAAGAAGCTCTATAAGCTTATATTGGATATTTAATAATTAACATTAAATATAGTTATGTCAACATAAGTAAGATAATAAAAAACAAACAATCAATGATGGTAACCCCGATATATCCTCCAGGATAACAATCATGAGTTGAAAACGCATTATTGGTAACAATTCTAGTATAGTTTACAAGGATTGATAGGTTGATCATGAACATTGGTAGGGGTATATGAATATAAATTTCAAGTGAGTGGATTCAATATAATCACCAACCATTAAATTAAATGACAATATGAGAATTCTCTATATCCAAATTTTATGACATTAGTGTACATGAGGAGGACCAATTCCACACTTTGTATCAATTTGGAAACTACATACTCAGAGCCATATTTCATCTGTAACCATTCAAAGATTAATTGCCAGTGCCTTGGGTCTAACAGGAATTAATGGAATGTTGTAAATAGAGATAGTCCTAATTATTATAAGTACTAGGTTATTTATAAACCTGTAATTACATTAATAGAACTACATATTAATCATATTTAGATAATTTAAGAGGGAATATTTTAATCTCAATGTTACCATTAAATTATAGTTTAATATATATCACCGATCTAGCTAGACGTACGAAAGAACTATTCAAATATAAAATATGTGGTGAATCAAAAGAAAAACGAAAATATAAACTACTTAAAAATATCCCCATACCTCTAGCATAGGTACGGAATATAGAAAATACACAATCCATGATTTTAAAAGTATCCTTAGAGGTTATGATCAAACAATTCATTTTATAGAAATCTATATTGAATCTTGGTCAAGGATTTATATTCTATAAACATCTGAATGGTCATCATTATACTTCCCTAAAATTGAGATATTCCTATAATTGAAAACCATTAACAACATAAATGAATATAAATCCCTACAATGAAGCATGAAATCAATCCCTGGTAGGATAATACTATCACGAGTTTAGATAAAAAATATAAAAATATTCACAATTTTAAAAATGAAAATTCAAATTGAAAAAATTATTCTCTATTCCATGGATGTATGAACTGTTGGTTCCTGGAGAGGCTATGGTAATGGAAAAGTGGGGTGAATGGTCTTTCTTTAAAAATTAAAAAGAGAATGAAATATATGAGATTGAATTGATTGGAACAAATATTAAACAATTCAACCACACTTCCCTAAAAAACAAATATAAAATAAACGTCATGAATGTAAAATATTAACACAATAATATTATTTTCCATAAGATCTATATTACCCTAAACCACTCTTCACCCCTCTCATGAACTGAGGGTGATTTAACCCACTCTATTTTATAACTTTTGTGGGAGAGTGATAACTATTTTTATGAACCATTTTCACAGCCGGAGTCTCAACCTCGTTCCCTTATTTTTGATAGGTTTTAAAAATGGAATGACCATTTTATAGGAGAATAACCATCCTTGACTTTTACATGTTCAATCCAATCATCTTATTTTTTCAGGTATATATGGGAACAATACTTTTATGGGAGAATACAGAACCCAGTATTTTATAGGTGCAGAACAAACCTAGAATTTCACAGACCCATTCTTAACCTCTTCTATATTATGGGTCAAGCGGAATATAGTATTCTAAGGGGACATACTAAACCCATACTATTATAGGGGTAGTATATTCCTCTTTTATTTTACATGTTAATATGAACCCAGTATTATAAGGGGATAGGCTAAACACAGTATTATACAGGGAAAGTCTAAACTAAGACACATACAAGAGCTGTCTTTTCCTCTTCAATTTTATGGGTTATGTTATACTTGATCATATAAGGTGATAGAATAATCTCAGACTTATAAGGGGAAATCCTAAACATGTAATCTTATAGGATAATTTCATTAATATACTATTTTATAGGTTCTGTGAATCCTAGTATTCATATAAGATTTACAAGACCTAGTTGTACCTTTTTAGGGTAATATAACCCCATGCAAGATGTACTAAGTTAGAGAATACCACTCATAATGTTACAACAAAATCCAAGAATAAAATAGTTCAACCTAATAAATGATTGTATATTAAGATGATGGATCAAGAATTTGGTAGTTTTTAGGCCTTTAATGATGTTTAAATAATGAATCTCGATTATCCAATAGTTTACTTCATCAAGAAGATGAACAATTAATCTACAAGAATCAGTTTCCAACCATGAAATATGAAAGAGTAAAATTATAGTCACATATTTATTATCTCTATTTCATGATTTTTTATTTCTATTTATTATAACGGTAATGTATATTTTCATAACTAATAATTTCATGAATCTCCTTCACAAATTATAACAATAAAAACTTCACATGGAGGGAGAATTTTATTATGATATGAGAATAAAAATCATGTTATACTAAGGTAATCATTAGGATAAAAAATAATTAAAATAATAGTAAATATATCCATTAATATTAAAAAATAAATTCATTGGAATACTCCCACAAATCATGTAATAGTTACACTTCATATTCCAAATTCAAATGTGAACATCACTCATGCTCATTTTCCAGATAAAGAGATATAACTAATATCCATGTGAGGTTTTATTGATAGCCAGTTTTGAAAATTTAAAATTGTATTTCATAAAAAGAACTAAAATCAAATATATTTAAGGAAATTAATATAAGTGATTTGGGAAAATGTAAGATAGTTTAAATTATAATGTTTTAGACTTAAAGCATAACATAAATGAAGTATAATCATATTTATCTCCATTTAAAATATATTTATATATGTTCATTATCCTTATATAAAATCAATAATAACCTTAATTTAAGGCATATAACTCAATTTATCATCAAAATATATTAGAAGTATGATTCTATAAAACTACATAATTTTAACTAAAAACATATAGTGACTTCATTCTAATTTACGTAATAATAGAGATTGATTTAGAGTTTAATTTATTCTAATTAAATGTAGATAGGTTTTTTAAATGTAGATATCATTAAGAATCACTTAATTTGGATTTTTTAGCCCATTTTATAATATAAAATAGAAGATAAATTCACTTATGGTTGGTTCCATGATAGGTTCAACAATAGGATGACACGGTCAGGGGGCATTTCCAGTTGACTCTCAAGGCCAGTTTCATGGTTAGTATATTTTGTTCATGTGGAAGGTTTACATGGTCATGTTACATGATCAGGTGACATGATCATTTGGATGCGGTCGTAAGTTCAAGGGTCTGTACATTTTGTTTATGTGGTGGGTTGACATCAACAGTTGACTCCCATAGTAGGTATGTTGACGTGGTCAGGTTACATAGTTAGTTGTCTCCTTTTGTAGGTTCCTAAATTTTCCAAATTTTTAATTTACATACAATGCCAAATTTTTGTTCCATAATATATAAAATGGAATTATAAGGTCACAAATGACTTGCGTAGTATAAGAATGCATCATGAAACGTATACTTGATATTATGAACTAAGAAACTAAAAATTTAAAATATATTTAAAAAATAAATATTATGATATGATTAGGATTAATAATAATGTAATTAATATTTGATTAAAATGATTAAGACTTCTAAAGAATATAAAAAAATAAATATTCCTAATTTTCAAAAATATGAATGGATATCAGAAAATCTCAACAAATAAAGAATCAAACTCAAACTCCCCCTAAATTTAAGCATAAAATATGATTCTCACTGAGTTTAATGAAATGAAGATGTTTCTATAAAATAAAACTAATTTTGATTCAACATATAGAACCAGACATTAAAAACAAAATTCTAAACATATTATGAAAAACAAAATATTCATGCTTAAACATATCTAAAAACAGATTTTATAAATTGAAAACATTATATATTAATCATGAATAACTAATTATAATTAAAACCACTAAAAATTACCTTTAATTTTCCATTCAATTAACTAATGTATATACTAAAAATTTCATCATGTTTAAATATAAATGCGCATAATATTTATTTATACATAAAATAGAATACTTTTCTATAGAAAATTAATGAGGTGGAATAATTTTTCCTTCCAATTAAATTATTAACTATATATATTAATTGAAACAATATGAATATCACTAAAACCTTGAATTAAGAAACAACTATTACAACACCCTTAAATTATGATTCCTCTTATAGAAGATGAAATAAAAATAAAGAACAATAGTAACTCCCCAAAATCATAATATATCTATTCCAAAAAATATATCAAAATAGTAAAAAACTATTAATTCTAATAGTGAAAACTTATCTAAATAGAAATTTTATTCCACAAGGCTCCACAAAATAAGTCATAATATATTGAAATAATTTTGAATGTAACTAAATGACAATATCATTAAATTAACCATGAAATTAAAAATAAAATAACATACCCTAATAATGATATTAAACATATTAAAGTGTAATCCAAAACTAATAATATGGTAAAAACACAAAATTAATATTAGAATTAATGCATAGAAAATAATTAATTACTAAATTATATATTTCTCCTTCCAACATGCTATGAATTATGATATTATTTCTAAACACAATAAATAAAAAATAAAAATTTCCTATGTATAATGGGTGGATTTATTTTATATAAATTGGAATACATACCTTTAGGTACCCATGTAGTAGATGTTTTTGACAGTTTGGCCAAAAAATTATATTTAGACAATAAAGGCCTTTTGTGACCAAAATATTGAGTGAAATTCAAAGAACAATCACCAAAATAATGACCATAAGATCCATATTTAAATCAAATAAATGAAGAAATTCCCGCAAATTTTCCATTAAAAAATTATTTATAAACATAGTATGAAAAAAAAGAATCATGATTATGTCCATTCCATTTATCATTAAATTTATTTAAATAGGAATTATTTCTAAAATCAACCATTTAAAACAATTAATATAAATTAGTTTTAATTTTTTTTTTCATTCATAACATTATCTAATTCCCTATTTATCATTTGACATTGTTTTTGTATAAATTCAAAATCTTTATAAACCATTTCATGCAAGGAAGAATATTAGTTTCTAATATCTTTATTTTTCTTTCATAATATTCTTAGATTAATCGTAAACTATAGTCATATAATCCAAAAATAAATTAAACATTATTTCTTTATCTTCATTAGTATTTGAACTAAAATCATTAATCCTTTCATTTTCAACTTTGCGATTCAACATTTCAGAATTAACATTCTTTAATCTTAGAGATAAAACCATTTTATTTTAACAAAAACATCTATATTTTAATTTAAGTGACACATGTTTAGAAGAAATTTCTTGTATTTTAAATATTTATGAAATACATTTCATTTATATATTCAATACATGGATCATAATTTACATATTTTATGGATTAATGAGGATCAAAACTAAAATCACAATTTTAGTTATAATTACCCAGAAATATATATAGACTTTCTAGAAAATGAACCAATAATACATGAACATGAATTTGGAGGTGAAAATATTAACTTGTAATTTTTTGAAATAAATGAAAAATTAATTGTTTATTTTTTAATTTCATCCTTATTGTAAGAAATTTCAGAATTAATTTTAGTAGGAGAATATATATTTTATTTCCCCTTTAAAATTAATTGATTTTTGTTCTTTGAATAGATGGTTTTAATATTTACACTCTTCCTACAACAATAAAAAAATAATTGAATAATTTAATTGAAATAAGAATTACCTTTAGTGACATATAATTTAGGAAAATTATGTTTTCCCTTTTTCATGGTTGGGCACTCCTTTTTTCATGTGTCTATAATTTCTATAAATGGGATAGATAAGTTAAATGGAATATACTTCTTCAAAGGTATTTTTCTCAACCTATTTCCAAATCTCATAATTATTAATCAAACTATTAATTTTTTTCAAAAATATATTTTGAAAAATAAAAATAAATAATATTCCTAACCTTATAATTAAGATCATATTTAATATCTTCTTCTCCTTTCAAATCAATCAAATTGTATGCTGGTAAATTAGAAGATTTAATCACAATAGCCCAAAATGGTATATTAATACCCATTATATTAGATTACATTTGTAACTTCCATTGAGGGTACTTACAACCATTTAAATTTGGCAGAAATGTCAGATTCAAACCACTTATATTCCAAAAAACCACAAATACTAAAAATGATCATTCCATTGGTCTTATTAGTTACTATGATAAAAAGTTATCATAGTTAATATAAATAATAAAATTAAGCAAAAATATATCTTAAATTATCCATCAAAAAATATCAATTATGATGTATTATGCAAAGTGAAAAAAATAATTTATCTAGAAAGGTTCATTCTATGATACCAATTGCTAGATGTCAGACAGATCAACTAATTTTGATAATCCTTATAAGACCCTCCTCTAGTACCAAATGTTTTATCTCAGAAAGGTGATGAAAATTAGAAATAGCTGGGTGACATTCCTTTCCTTAAAAATTAATCATAAAATAAAATTCACATCTAAAAAATATTTAGTTCAAATATTAAACGATTCAATCACACCAGTTAAAGAAAAGAGTTATAAAATAAAATGAAAAAGAAATATATGAGTAAAAAAATTTAAAGTGGTTTTGATATGTATAATCTTCCTCCAATCATCACCCCTCTCATAAATGCAGATAGATGGTGTAACACCCCGAGATTTTATGAAAAATATTATTTTAATTTCATTAATGTCTTGTGTTGTATTCTACACCAAGATTACCTTGCCCTATACGCAACACCATATTAGCTTGCAGTATACGCAACACTATTATTGGACCGTGTTACACACAATTTTGATAATAGTTATTCTACGAAACATTGAGTATATATATATATATATTAAATGTATAAATTAAATATGGCTGGATTATGTTATAGGAAACAACGAAGGATTCTTTCACAACACGCAACCCTGACTTGGCTTGCATTACACGCAATCGCGACCTTCCTCGATAGCGTGTGTTGTACGCAATACTGGGTTTTAATAAACAATGATATATTATTATAATATTGTCATCAACAAGCCGTTATGAATAGTATTAAATAAATTTTGAATTTTATAACATTATTATTCATCTTACACATTTTCTAGAACATGGTATAAGAACAAAATAAATTTTTCGGGTAAAATAAGTATTTTAAAAAAAATACAGTTTTGCCACCTTTTGATGGCGCACCCACATTAAATCTAGTTTTTGACATGTTTATATGTTCAATTTGACAATATAAAATTCTTCTTTTGAATCAGGATGTAAAAATTTACATTAGATAATGTTTTGATATTTTTCCGATAACTTTCATATTTTAATGAATAGAAAAAACACGCTATATTTTAATTAAAAACAACTTTTTTCATCATAATATCTTATGTGGTTAAATTATAATATTGAATGGTTTTAAAGGATAAATAGAATATATTTTTACCATTTAATATAATGTATGTCATTAGCATTGATTTTACCTTGAATTCGTAGGTTAAATCAATTCAATCTTTTGCAATGTTTTAAACAAAAACCCGTTTTTATTCGACAACGGGATTAATTTTAATTTAATTTCTGCAACTTATGTGTATTGAATTTTAAAAAATGGATTCCATATTAGGAATCAGTGGGTCCAAATTATGTTAATAGGCTACTTTTTATTTTTGGGAATTATGAATAGTAACTACGGTAAATTTTATTTACCTTAGTTAAAGGTAAATCGGGTAATTAAGGGTAAATATAATATTATAAAATTACCCTAACACATGCCAAAATTCTATTTTATGGCTAAAAATAAACCCATATCAACTAAGGGTCGGATTAGATTCATTTTATGGACTTTTAACCATGAAAATAATTTAATTATTATTAAAACCAATGAAATTGACATCATGTCACTTTCTTAAATCTTATAAGTATAATAATTTTAACTTAGTGATAAACATCATAAAACTTCGAACATGAATAGTATCCAGAAATATATCAAAATTATCTACATCATGAGAATTTATTTTTAATTTTTTGGGATTAAATAGTTATCATTAATTGTGACACAATAGTGATGCAGAAATTAATTATCTAGTGAAAAATCAAGAATATAGTTTTTATTAAACTAATAGTGACCATAAAAGGCACAAAACCTTGACCAAAACTTATTTTTCAGGTACATTGAAACTATAATCATCCAATGGTAGAATATTTGACCATTTGGAGTCTTATACAAGCAATTATGACACTTATATTATTTTATTTTAAATGATGCCAAAGTTGTCACCTTCATAATTTAATAAATATAACAATTTAAATATTGTGATTTTAAGATGATAAATGAGAGTAAAAGTATTATTGTTAGAGGTAATATATTTATCTTCAGCATAGTATTTTATTTTAAATTTTTATGCAACAAATAAGTATATTAAATAATTATACAAAAATGATGTAGTAATTATTTTAATAAGAGATAAACCAAATAAATGGTTTTAAAAATAATAAAATAAATATTATATGAACTATTTAATGTGATCCACTAATTTAATAGATACATATGACCTTTTATTAATATATTAAAGCTTTTATTTTGAAAATTTCTTCTGTATATATTTTAATTAAATTCAAATAAATGAATAGTGTCAAAATTGACACTATTGTTATTTTATAAAAATAACATATTATAAAATTGTTTAAAATTCACAAAAATATTTAAAAATTATAAATTTAAATTTATATGGTCTATAATGTTATAAAGTAATCAATTATGGAAAATTTACAACAGATAAGTAATTATTTTTTATAATTTAAAATTTAGAATTTTATTACCACAAATTAACATAAATAGATTAAATAAGGATAAATCAAAATGATAAGGTTTAAAATAAGGTCCAAACATGTCTCAATTTGATTGGTTGATGAGATTACAACCCTAGATCATCTAATATTCGAATATGAGTCATTTTTGGAGGTTTTTATGTGGGGTTATATTTATTATAAATTAATATTTTTAAGAATTCCAAAGGTGCCCCTCTCATCCCTTATAAAAGGGCACCTCCTCCCTCTCTTCCTCACAAAACTTTGAGCCTTCAAGCTCGGCCAACCCCTGAAAAATTCTCTTCTCCACTTCCCTAGAAACATCCTAGAGTTTCTGTTCTTCCTCAAAGACCAATTTTATTACCTTAAGAGGAGGTCTCAAAGAGGCACTTCAAAGAAGAGGTAATTTCCGTTTCCGATTCATTCACCTTTATTTCTTCTTCCACTTCTTCTTCTTAGGTTGTTTCATTATGAAGTAATAACATCAGTATCACTAATATACTGATATGTTATTATAAGTATTAAACAATCCTATTTTACCATCTATCCATCCCACGGAAAACGAAATCACCGCGCGTGCGTACGTACGGAATACCGTCTCCACGCCGTGGTGAAATCTATTTTCCACCACCACCTTACATGGATGGGTTTAATGGTGTAAATAATAACTATATATTATTATTTTAAAGTGATATTTATTCTGAAATAGTATACATACACTCCAATACAGTCCCACGATCATGAGAACGATATAATAGCTCGTGTGTACGTACGGACTACCGTCTCCACGACGCGATGAGATTCATTCTCCACTTTAACCATTCATGAATGATTATAAAGTATATATAATAAGTAATCATGAAATATATGACATAATAATGATACTGGATTTATGTGTATATATATTAATGTCATCTACTTAATTCCGTTTAACTCAATAAGGAAACGAAAACAGCGTTCATGTGTACATACGTCCTACCGTCTCCATGAACGGTGTATTTCTTTCCATTTATCGATCCATTATATATATGTATATTCTGAATATATATTATATATAAATCATGTTTTATATTCTATAATTAAGTAATAATGATCCAAGTAATCATATGAATAATGACAAGTTAAAACACGAACGACAAATGAGACGATTTTACCCAAAATGCTACTTTAACATGAATTTACAAAAGAACGGGTAATATAAAGTCATAAGTGAACCATAATTGATATAATAACAATGAATATGATTCTGTAATATGTCAATGACATTATTTAAATCATTATACAGGAGGTTCAAACACTTACGAACCAAATCGGACCTAAGGTAAGGGAAATATCACAATCTCATTTTTATCCGAGATTGTTTATACTTTAGTATTTACTGGGTTGTATTTTATCATCCACATCCATGTTTCCTCAATATGTAATATTATTTCCACTCATCTAAAATTGTTTAAATCCTATTTTACCCTTCGGTGAGCTTTTAGTAAAAGATATGAAAGGAATCTTTTGTCGTTTTTCATACGAGGTACTTTTTTGACTTTTCCAACAAAAGTACGAAAAGAATGTTTTTTTAACTTATACGGCATGTATGGATTTTTAAAACATTATTTCCAAGAAGATTCCTTTAAAAGTTTTCAAGTTTATTTTTAATCAACTTCTTTTAGTTTAAAATTTTTATGACATGTTAAGAAAGGAAAAGTATTTTTGAAGTAGAA
Source organism: Viscum album (assembly GCA_963277665.1). NCBI lineage: Eukaryota > Viridiplantae > Streptophyta > Magnoliopsida > Santalales > Viscaceae > Viscum > Viscum album. The sequence continues at coordinate 847,512,200 of OY728152.1, forward strand.
AGGATATTTTACTCAAGAATGAAGTTCAAGTGTTTTATCAAAATTATTTTCCATATAAGATAATAAAGGGTTCTGTTTTTATCGCTATTATTACATTGATTTGTTTATGTTGTGATGGAATTATTTTTATGAATTCTTTTATCATATATGAATTTTTTTTATGATGTCATGTTGTTTAAGAATCCCATTTTTATTACATGGGTTATGCAATGATATATGATTTATGATTTTGTGGCACACATAAGAATGGTATCATTATGAGATGGGTGGGACCTATATCTCCCTCAAATGCATTGGGTAAAGATTTTATATCTCATGAGATAGACATGGCTGGAACGGTAGGTTATACCGGTTCAGTGAAACAGGACTGAAACGAGGGTGACTCGGTTCAGAAAGGGACTTTGTCCACTAAGATAGTCTTGGAAATGAGTCTTGACTAACAATAAATGATTCTCTATGATTATGTGTGTATGACACAATGTTTCATGTTTTAAGTTATGATTATTGGTATTACATTTCACTGCCATGATTTATCCCATATTTTGACATTATGCTCTCTTTTGCAGGTTAAGTTTCCCAAAATGTTATGTTCTTATGAAAATGATGTGATTGATATTTCTTTTTTTTACCCTTACTGAGCATTTGAGCTCACCCTTTTATGTTTTCTTTTCCCCAGGATATAAAGAAAGGTTTTATGTATTAAAAAAAAGGAAGATCTTTATGGGAGATTTTGAAGATCTTTCACCACAATAAGAAGATTATATTTCAAGTTTCCAAAGACACTAAACTATTACGGTCCTTGTGTGTGTGTTTTTGTTATGTACTAAGTATTCCGCAAATGTAATGTAATGTCAATGTACATCAAGCTTCGGGTCTCTACAGTTGGTATCAGAGGAAGGGTTTAGTCAACCTTTGGAAAATGGGATGTGAGAACTTTAGTGAGATCCCTAGAGATATTTCTAAGGTATGTCTTGGGATGTCTCTAAGGTTAAGTATACGTATATGTTATAGTCCTAGAATTGCGCTAGCGATCATAGAATTTAACCTAAGATGTTAGATATTGAGGGTACTCCCCCTTTATTATGGTGTTTTCCCTAGCATGATTTTTTCCTCTCACACTATTCTTTTTGGGTTTTAGAAAATGGTTGGAAACAATATGATTCACGATAATGGAGGATATGATGGACAATGGAATGATATTATTCATGAGCAACCAAATGAAATGGGATTTGGAAGTCCAAACATCATTATTATGCCGAATCAGCAATCTCATAATATGATCAATAAAGTAAAATTTTGTAAGTTTCCTGACTCAGCTAATAAGAGAAAGATGGAGTTTCATGATGATCATAGAGGAAAGAAAGTTCAATTTCCCCTATGTAAATCATGTGGGAAGAGGCATCAAGGAGAATGTTTCAAAGTAACTTGAAGATGCTTTGGGTGTGGAAAAGAAGGACACAAATCCAGTAAATGCAAAGGAAAAGGTTCAGTTAACACCAGGGATGAGGATAATGGTATTGCTACGACATCAACAATGGTTAAATGTTTTAAATGTGGAATGTACGGGCATTATGCAAACCAATTCCCTAAGGGAAAGTCTCATGAAGAGAATCAGTATGGTCGTATGGGTAGTATTTATGTTGATGATGATGAATAGACTACAAATGATATGTGCGATGAAATAATTGTTGAAGCTCGCTCAATAGTTTAAGAATGTAGTGGAATGATGACATGTTTATCATGTGTAATGTTGTATAAGTAATCTCATGGTACTATGGAATAAAGAGAAATCTAAGGATTTTTACACTGTTGTCTTTCCTTTAGTTTTGGAAGTGTATGATTAATGGTACTATTATCCATGAAAGGTTATTCAGATATTTTTGGAAATAAGATGATATGCTCAGAATGAAGGGAAAACGAGAAAACAAAATGTTTAACAGTATTCATGAGCTCATGATTGATATAAGGACTAAGTGATATAATGGTTTGAGTATAAATAATTTTGAGGATTTTGGTTTATTGAATGTGTTAACTTTTAACTGCATTCATGTTTTCACTAAGGTTCAATGGGTATTCAAAAGAATACATGATTAAGGCCTTTGAATGTTTGGAATGTGACCAAAAAAACATATCTTATGATATATGGGGATCAACGATGGTATTAAATCTCTGGTAATCGTTTTCACTATATTATGAGATTGGACTACAGCATTATGGATAAGCCTAAAGATTGGAATGGATTATGTTGGAAATAAGTTAGTATTGTTTAAGGATAGAAGTTTCTTCGATATTATTGATGGGATGTTATAGTAATATAGTTTTAGAAAAAGGAAAACCTGCAGGATGGGCGACAGCCCATCGCGTCGGACAAGGTTGTGGGAATCGAACCCACAACCGAAGTGCGACTTGCCTTTATCGCCTACCACTGGCCTACAGGAAGTCCCTGTTTAGTAGAAACTAGTGTTATTATATTAAGTAGTATGATATATGATGTATAAGTCCATTTTAGGAACCACATATGATTAATCTCACTATAGAATGACTTATGTATATTTAATAACTTTTGCTAACATTTTGTTTGAGACAGATGGAATGACCCGTCATTCTATCACATGATCTGCAAACACGTCACGAATAACAAATTCAACTTCATTTATTTAAGAGATGAAGTGGAAATTTTCCAAAGAACGACAAACGGTGAGACTATACCAAAATCACGAAAGTATTTCTTCTAATTCCAATTTCATCAACATTAGGGAAATGATATTGAAAACCAAAAATGTTGTCCTAGTGCTCTTATATCTGATTAATCAGATGGTACCTTAGATCGTCACAAATTTATGGATTTGTGATTGTTGGCTTTTCCATAGCCATGTTCTCTACCACTCTCCATCAGAACATGATGGTTAGATTTCTCTTCCATGTCCATATTTTCACCTATGTTCTCCTATGTGGATACCCAGTGATTAGTTAACTTGGGTAACCATTACGTTTTATACTTTAGTTTTTAAAGATAAGTTTTGGTATTCCTTTTTAAGATGTGGGTTTCTATCAAAGAAACTTTCAAATAGTAAACCATTTATAACCCCGAAGAATTTGGAGGGCGAAATTCATTTTAAGGGGGGTAGAATGTAACACCCCAAGATTTTATGAAAAATATTATTTTAATTTCATTAATGTCTTGTGTTGTATTCTACACCAAGATTACCTTGCGCTATACGCAACACCGTATTAGATTTTAGTATACGCAACACTATTCTTGGACCGTGTTACACACAATTTTGATAATAGTTATTCTACGCAACATTGAGAGTATATATATATATATATATATATATATATATTAAATGTATAAATGAAATATGGTTGGATTCTGTTATACGAAACAACGAAGGATTCTTTCACAACACGCAACCCTGACTTGGCTTGCATTACATGCAATCGCGACTTTCCTCGATAGCGTGTGTTGTACGCAATACCGGGTTTTAATAAACAATGATATATTATTATAATATTGTCATGAACTAGCCGTTAGAAATTGTATTAAATAAATTTTGAATTTTATAACATTATTATTCATCTTACACATTTTCTAGAACATGGTATAAGAACAAAATAAACTTTTCAGGTAAAATAAGTATTTTTCAAAAAATGCAGTTTTTCCACCTTTTGATGGAGCATCCACTTTAAATCTAGTTTTTGAAATGTTTATAGGTTAAATTTGACAAACTAAAATTTTTATTTTGAATCAGGATGTAAAAATTTACATTAGATAAAGTTTTGATATTTTTCCGATAACTTTCATATTTTAATGAATAGTAAAAACACGCTATATTTTAATTAAAAACAACTTTTTTCATCATAATATCTTATATGATTAAATTATAATATTGAATGGTTTTAAAGTATAAATAGAATATATTTTTACCATTTAATATAATGTATGTCATTATCATTGATTTTACCTTGAATTCGTAGGTTAAATCAATTCAATCTTTTGCAATGTTTTAAACAAAAACCCATTTTTATTCGACAACGGGATTAATTTTAATTTAATTTCTGCAACTTATTTGTATTGAATTTTAAAAAAGGGATTCCATATTTGGAATCAGTGGGTCCAAATTATGTTAATAGGCTACTTTTTATTTTTGGGAATTATGAATAGTAACTACGGTAAATTTTATTTACCATAGTTAAAGGTAAATCGGGTAATTAAGGGTAAATATAATATTATAAAATTACCCTAACACATTCCAAAATTCTATTTGATGGTTAAAAGTAAACCCATATCAACTAAGGGTCGGATTAGATTCATTTTATGGACTTTTGACCATGAAAATAATTTAATTATTATTAAAACCAATGAAATTGACATCATGTCACTTTCTTAAATCTTATAAGTATAATAATTTTAACTTAGTGATAAACATCATAAAACTTCGAACATGAATAGTATCCAGAAATCTATCAAAATTATCTACATCATGAGAATTTATTTTTAATTTTTTGGGATTAAATAGTTATCATTAATTGTGACACAATAGTGATGCAGAAATTAATTATCTAGTGAAAAATCAAGAATATAGTTTTTATTAAACTAATAGTGACCATAAAAGGCACAAAACCTTGACCAAAACTTATTTTTCAGGTACATTGAAACTATAATCATCCAATGGTAGAATATTTGACCATTTGGAGTCTTATACAAGCAATTATGACACTTATATTATTTTATTTTAAATGATGCCAAAGTTGTCACCTTCATAATTTAATAAATATAACAATTTAAATATTGTGATTTTAAGATGATAAATGCGAGTAAAAGTATTATTGTGAGAGGTAATATATTTATCTTCATCATAGTATTTTATTTTAAATTTTTATGCAACAAATAAGTATATTAAATAATTATACAAAAATGATGTAGTAATTATTTTAATAAGAGATAAACCAAATAAATGGTTTTAAAAATAATAAAATAAATATTATATGAACTATTTAATGTGATCCACTAATTTAATAGATACATATGACCTTTTATTAATATATTAAAGCTTTTAGTTTGAAAATTTCTTCTGTATATATTTTAATTAAATTCAAATAAATGAATAGTGTCAAAATTGACACTATTGTTATTTTATAAAAATAACATATTATAAAATTGTTTAAAATTCACAAAAATATTTAAAAATTATAAATTTAAATTTATATGGTCTATAATGTTATAAAGTAATCAATTATGGAAAATTTACAACAGATAAGTAATTATTTTTTATAATTTAAAATTTAGAATTTTATTACCACAAATTAACATAAATAGATTAAATAAGGATAAATCAAAATGATAAGATTTAAAATAAGATCCAAACATGTATAAATTTGATTGGTTGATGAGATTACAACCCTAGATCATATAATATTCGAATATGAGTCATTTTTGGAGGTTTTTATGTGGGGTTATATTTATTATAAATTAATATTTTTAAGAATTCCAAAGGTGCCCCTCTCCTCCCTTATAAAAGGGCACCTCCTCCCTCTCTTCCTCACACAACTTTGAGCCTTCAAGCTCGGCCAACCCCTGCCAAATTCTCTTCTCCACTTCCCTAGAGACATCCTAGAGGTTCTGGTCTTCCTCAAAGACGAATTTTATTTCCCTAAGAGGAGGTCTCAAAGAGGCGCTTCAAAGAAGAGGTAATTTCCGTTACTGATTCTTTCACCTTTATTTATTCTTCCACTTCTTCTTATTAGGTTGTTTCATTATGAAGTAATAACATCAGAATCACTCATATACTTATATGTTATTATAAGTATGAAACAATCCTATTTAACCATCTATCCATCCTACGGAAAACGAAATCACCGCGCGTGCGTACGAACGGAATACCGTCTCCACGCCGTGGTGAAATCTATTTTCCACCACCACCTTACTTGGATGGGTATAATGGTGTAAATAATAACTATATATTATTATTTTAAAGTGATATTTATTCTGAAATAGTATAAATACACTCCAATACAGTCCCACGATCATGAGAACGATATCATCGCTCGTGCGTACGTACGGACTACCGTCTCCACGACGCGATGAGATTCATTCTCCACTTTAACCATTCATGAATGATTATAAAGTATATATAATAAGTAATCATGAAATATATGACATAATAATGATACTGGATTTATGTGTATATATATGAATGTCATCTACTTAATTCTGTTTAACTCAATAAGGAAACGAAAACAGAGTTCATGCGTACGTACGGCCTACCGTCTCCATGAACGGTGTATTTCTTTCCATTTATCGATCCATTATATATATGTATATTCTGAATATATATTATATATAAATCATGTTTTATATTCTATAATTAAGTAATAATGATATAAGTAATCATATTAATAATTACAAGTTAAAACACGAACGACAAATGAGACGATTTTACCCAAAACGCTACTTTAACATGAATTTACAAAAGAACGGGTAATATAAAGTCATAAGTGAACCATATTTGATATAATAACAATGAATATGATTCTGTAATAAGTCAATGACATTATTTAAATCATTATACAAGAGGTTCGGACACTTACGAACCAAATCGGACCTAAGGTAAGGGAAATATCACAATCTAATTTTTATCTGAGATTGTTTATACATTAGTATTTACTGGGTTGTATTTTATCATCCACATCCATGTTTCCTAAATATGTAATATTATTTCCATTCACCTACAATTGTTTAAATCCAATTTTACCCTTCGGTGATTTTTTAGTAAATGATATGAAATGAATCTTTTGTCATTTTTCATACGAGGTACTTTTTTGACTTTTCTGACAAAAGTACGAAAAGAATGTTTTTTTAACGTATACGGCATGTATGGATTTTTAAAACATTATTTACAAGAAGCTTCATTTAAAGTTTTCAAGTTTATTTTTAATCAACTTCTTTTAGTTTAAAATTTTTATGACATGTTAAGAAAGGAAAAGTATTTTTGAAGTAGAAAGGATATTTTCCTCAAGAATGAAGTTCAAGTGTTTTATCAAAATTATTTTCCATCTAAGATAATAAAGGGTTCTGTTTTTATCCCTATTATTACATTGATTTTTTTATGTTGTGATGGAATTATTTTTATGAATTCCTTTATCATATATGAATTGTTTTATGATGTCATGTTGTTTAAGAATCCCATTTTTATTACATGGGTTATGCAATGATGTATGATTTATGATTTTGTGGCACACATAATAATGGTATCATTATGAGATGGGTGGTACCTATATCTACCTCCAATGCATTGGGTAATGATTTTATATTTCATGAGATAGACAAGGCTGGAATGGTAGGTTATACCAGTTCGGTGAAACAGGACTGAAACGAGGGTGACTCGGTTCAGAAAGGGACTTTGTCCACTAAGATAGTCTTGGAAAAGAGTCTTGACTAACAAGAAATGATTCTCTATGATTATGTGTGTATTACACAAAGTTTCATGTTTTACGTTATGATTATTGTGATTACATTTCACTGCCATGATTTATCCCATGTTATGACATTATGCTCTCTTTTGCAGGTTATGATTCCCAAAATGTTATGTTCTTATGAAAATGATGTGATTGATATTTCTTTTGTTTACCCTTACTGAGCATTTGAGCTCACCCTTTTATGTTTTCTTTTACCCAGGATATAAATAAAGGTTTTAGGTATTAAAAAAAGGAATATCTTTATGGGAGATGTTGAAGATCTTTCACCACAATTAGAAGATTATATTCCGAGTTTCCAAAGACACTAAACTGTTACGGTCCTTGTGTGTGTGTTTTTGTTATGTACTTAGTATTCCGCAAATGTAATGTAATTTCAATGTACGTCAAGCTTCGGGTCTTTACAGTTGGCACCAACAGTGGTATATTACTTTTGAAGGAGAGTGAAAACTATTTACATCGTCATTTTTCACACATAGAGGATGAACCCAATTTCATTACCTTTTATGTACTCAGACTACAACCAAACCACTCATAGGAGAAGAACCAAAATCTTATTTAATAGGATCAATACAAACATATTTCCTTTTTCATGTTTATATGGAATCCAATATTTTATGGGATAAAATATAACCTTGTATTTTATCGGTGCATTACCAATGTATCCATTCACATTATTAGTTCAAACCTCTTCAATTTTATAGTTATATCAGAACCCATTACACTAATGGTATAGACTAAACCTAGACTCTTATATAATTGGTCATTTCTTATGATATTTTATAGGTTAATCAGAACTAATTACTATAAGGTGATAGGCTAAACCCAATATTCGAAGTGGATAGAATAAACCTAGAATCATATAAGATAAATCCTTTACTTTTATATTTTATGGGTTTTTTGAAAACTAGTATTATAAGATAACATACTAAATATAGTCTTCTAAGATGACATAATAAAATTACACTCTTATAGGAGTAGACCTTATAGAAATTTTTAGTTTAAGAGAAATTCATTATTCTAAGAGTAAATACCAAATCCATGGGTACATTTTATTAAAGTTCTATAACCCCATGATAGACAAACAAAGTGAGAAAGTATTTCCTAGATAGTTAAACCTTAATTACAGAATGAAATAATATATTCAAGTGAATGGTTTTTCATGAAGATTTTGGTGAATTAATCTGGTAGTGCTTTGGACTTTGATGTTGAAACGGAGAAGCATGGACATCCTAGTATTTACATTTGCAATCAGAGGAACAATGAATCTTTTGGGCTCAGTTTTGAACTATACATCAAGAGATATTAGAAGTATAGTCACATATATCTTATATTCACTACATGATTCGATATATTTATATATCTAATAGAACATACTATTTTCTCTACAAAAAATTCCTGGAATATCCTTTATAAATTCTAATGATAGAAACTTTACATGGAAGTATATTTTAATTATACTATTGGAATGAAAATAATGCTATAAAAATAACCATTAGAATAATAAATAATTAATTCAAGAGTAAATATATCCATAAATTTTGATAATAAATTCCTTGTAATACTACCATAAATCATGTAAAACTAACTATTCATATTCCAAATTTAAATTTGTACTTCGATCATGCTCATTTTACATATAATTTGAGATAATTAATATCCACATGGCCATTATATTAATATCATGCTTTGAAAATTGAAAACAATGGGTAATAACATGTATTAATATCCTAGTAATGTTCCCCAATAATGATTGAATGAAACTATATACATTCCAACCAATTCGAATATGTGTATCTAAATTTTATAATATCAATGTGAATGTTCATGTCTTCTTAAACTCAAGATAATCCCATTTAATTTATTATAAACCAATTTAAAACATGTTTCCTTGTATTATTAAAGAAAAATATATAATTATAGAACAAAAAAACATAAAAATATTCATTAAAAACCTAAAGAATATTGAAAAGTGAAAAAATGCATAAAACCAAGAATATTTTCAGGTTTTATAACATCTTGTAGAAAATTAAAGAACTGTGTAAGAATGTCTATGATTAATATCCCCATAGTTTATTTGTATAGGGTAATCACAATCGAATCTATGTATCCAAATATATCAAAGGAAATTCATGAACCTGATTTTATATAGGTGATTCTGGAAAATGGTAGACAACTTCACATAAAATGTTTCATAATTAAAAATAATAATAAAGTATAATATTATTTGTCTCCATTTTAATTAAATTTATATAATTTCATTATATTTCTATAGAATCTAGAGTAACCTTAATTATAGTTCTACAGTCCAATTTATCATAAAAAATTGATAATTTATTCTGTAAAACTGTAGAATTATAACTAAAAACATGCAGTGAACTCAATATGACATCTATAATAATATAGAACGATTCATAATACGATTTCTTCGATTAAAATATATATTTTTTTAGGTTTCAAAAACAATCAGAAAAACATATTTTTCAGTTATGAAGTCAAAGTTATTGTGGGAAAAAAAGATAAATTCACTCATGATAGGTTCCATGGTAGGTTCCATAGTAGGTAGACACAGTCATAGTATTTTGTTTATGGTGTAGGTTGACATGGTAAGGTGACACGGTTAGGTGGAATGATCAGTTGACTCTCATGGTAGCTTCCTCGGGCTGTACATTTTGTTTATTTAGTTGGTTGACATGGTCAATTGACTCACACAGTAGGTAGGTTGACACAGTTAGGTGACATGGATTGTAGATTCCCATGGTAGGTTCCATAAATTTCAGGTTTTCAATTTCTAGACTATGTTATTTTTTGTTCCCATAAATGTAAAGTTTCTTTATAAGGTCTCAAATTACTTATCTTCCATTGGAACACTTCATGAAACTTTTAGTACATGTTCGAAGCTGTTAAACTAAAAAACTAAAACAATTTTATGAAAATAAATATTTTGATATAATTATGATTAAGAATACCTTAATTATTACATAATTCATATTTTTAATACTTTTAATGGAAAAAAATTCTTTTGGATTATCAAAACATATAGTGGTTCATGGAAGCACTCAACATGAACTAGATAAGTAGTTTAATTCTTAAACACAAACCAATCCTCTAACATCTATGGATTTATATTTCCTTGAAAAATAATGTCTCATATATCATTGGGATACACATAGTGCATTAAAACTATATGAAGTCTCATTTGGTATTTTGGGAAATTCTATCCTCTTTACAAAGAGGATTTTCAATAAGTATAAATAATAGGTAATATTCCCTATATTCATTGGGTAATGGTATTTCATAATTTTACTTCTAATTGAGGCATCATGAACCCACAAATTAATGATTATATACTCAAACACTAGCATGACCACAAAAATCCCTGAATTTAAATATAAACTGGTGGTTATTGGTAGAATCCAATACAAGATAAGAAAAATTGGATGGTTTACAAAGAGAATATTTGGGGGAGATGAAACAAAAGGATAATAAAAGATTATTATTGTCAACAATATGATTCCTGTACTAAAAGGGAAATAAAAAATTTGTTAAACTCAATCAACAGGTACATCTAACTCCTACAATGGAAGGCACATCCTCACTAAAAAATCTCCTTGAATGAAATATGTCAGTAATCATCTCCCCCATGAACCACCACCACCTACTATGAAATAACTCTTCCAATTATATTGTCTCCATAATTATGGCTTAACTATGAAACATATACACAAACACAACACGTGCGGGAAAAAATTCCATTTTGGTGTGATTATAAATATACCTAGTACGACACCTCAAAAAAAATATAATGATAAATTAATAATAATTATTAAAACCAAGCACTGGGGAATAACATAAATTATCATAAATAAACTACATATTTCTTAATGCTAGGATATCCTTGGTAAAGGGAGGAATCTAAATATTTATATCCTAGCTCTAGGAAGGATTCTATCACACAAGTTACACCTGATACCCAGGGTAATGAAATGATCACAAAAACTAAAGTGGGTATCTAAACTTTGTGGTGTATATAAAGGATTCCACAAATCGTTGATATGCCATTACCATACTAAGTTAATCCAAATGTGCCAAAACATCATAAAACCCATACAACCTAAACTAATAATCTTCCATGACACCTCTTTGAAACTCTAGTGAGGAACCATCTCCACATTGAGGTATTTGTGTATCTAATGATAGAGTACATGATCCATTTGGGTGACCATTACATAAAATACATGGGGATATAATCTCTACATATAGAGAACCATGTCTTGACACATGGGGTTGTTCTAACTCAATGTCCCAGACACTCTAGGGAATACTATCTCTATGGAAGGTGGACTACTCCTTGATACTCAGGGGCGTGTCGACTCTATATTTCAAATGGTATATTTTACCCTATCATGATTAGGTCTTTTGGACATTATATAAATTCCATATATGGAGGAATGTGTCCTAACTCATGAATGATGTCCTTGTCTACATTAATCACCTATTCCAAATCCAATCATAATTTCTATAGACCTTTAATCCTAAAACTACCCAATAATTATCATAGGTTTCATTTGATTGTCAAGAATTCCACATAATTTTTTACACAAGGGTAATTACTCAAAATCAACTACACATACATCCAAGAGTAACACCTAGGTGAGAAGTTATAAAAAATGCTGTAAATTGAAGAGTGTACTAGGTTCCCAGAAGGGAACAAGATGTTTAGGTCACTTGGGTATGTTTGGTCATATACTTCCACTACCTAATCTATGTGAATAAGATATACAGAAAAATTTTAGTGGGGTATAAAATGTCCATGGATACTAGGAAGGTTGTTTTGTATATAGGTCACATGGTGAGTTACCTCACCGGTTTTACACGACATCTATGGAATGTATATGGTGTGTAGTCCTTATGAAATTTAAAGGTGTGTACTAGTTTTACCGACCAATCCACTAAAACTTCTATACCCAGTGTGTGTGGAAGTGACATACGTCATGTGAGTCCCACTATATGAAATTGGGTGTATTTAGTAACATTCTAAAGTGATTAGTCCTAGGATACAAGACTTGTAACTCAAGTTCACAACATGTGATATTTAAAATCATGTGAACATTCCAGAACTGTCCTATATGAATCACAAAATGAAATTTACAAGGGCCACATATTTTATATAATTAATGAAAACATGAAAACATATGATGGTGAAGCACACAATGTTTGAACTAAGAATATACAGTATGTAGTCACCCATACTAAAGACCCCCCAAATATAATAGTATCCCCATGAACACCACCATTTCCACTATTACTAGCTGCTCCTCACTACCAATGAAATCTGTTAAAATACATTATTCTCTATTTTTACTCCATTGAAGAATTTAAAAACTATAATGACACTCAATAATAAATAATGAGAGAGAAATATTTGTGAATTTGGTGGTTAGGAGAATTCCCAACCACCCAATAATGGGATCACATTCATGTTTGTTTAATAACATTAGTATGATACTCAAATAGATTTGTTATTCATAGTAAAAAAATTCCATGTGTTACAAAAAATTGAATAATTTTTCCTTTATCAAAGTAATATTTTATCACAGATAAATAATAATATTAATGTTTTCCATCAATATAGAACTACATTAGAAAGATAAACCGAGGATTATTATCAAAATAAAAATGATTATAATCATGGAGGCTTCATCCCCACTATCACCTTATAATTGGAATAAGAAAATAAAATAAAAAATTTAGAAAGAACATAGAAGAAAAATAAAATTAAAGTATAAATATATTTTATTCATGCATAAATAAAATTATCTGGTTCAAATATTAAATCCAAATTCCTTTGAAACCTTAGAATTTTTTATGTTATAATATTTATTAAATAATTGAACTCAAACAAAAAAATTATTGAAAGAAAATTAATTAATTTTTGATTATTATTAAAGGAAAAGGATAAAAAAGAAATGTTAGTCAATTTTAGTCCAAACACCTGTTGAAAGGAGGTGGATCATATGAAAATTTATCAAATCAAATTTATATAGAGGAAAAATTGAATTAGAAATTGATAATTATTTGCCATAACTAATCCATAAAATATACTATTAATTCCACCTCTTAAAACAATAAATAAATCATTCATTATGGAAAATTCAACACATTTACGAATATCCTTACACAAAATATTTGACTTTTCACATCATTGAGATGTTGAATGGAATTTCCATATCACCAGCATATTGTATTGTCATTCCACCATATAAAATACAGTAAAAATAATATTTTTTATTTGGATTTAATCTGATAAATTATTCATGTCAAGGTTCAACGCCCTTCGATAAAAATATGCCTCTCTTGGGTAAAACAACCATTATAGACATAAATTTATTGCTCGAATTTTTATTTTATGTCCCATTATGGATATATAAATATTCACATTCAAAGAATAAATAAATACTTTTTAATAAATATTTTTTATTCCACAATACTTAAGTAGTTCATAAATTTAAAAAAAATCACCCAAGGGTAAACCCCACGTAATGAGACCAATAGAAAAATAAAAAATACATATGGTCAAACAATATGGGATATTTATTATTTAACCCTTCTTAAATTCCTCTTCCTTTGAAACTAAAAAATAAATTTCTCTTTTTAAAAATATAGGTCACTACCTAAGGAATAGCTTTACATCGGCCTTCTTAGTCTAGTAGATATTTTTAATTTTATATTTGTAAGAGAATCCACTAGTTTTGTACACATATTATCTTGTAAACCTTTATGGCTCAACATAGGCTTGACAACCAATTTCATTAAAAATATTATCATTTTTAATTTCATATTTCCATTTATGTTTGAATTCATTTTTATATATAATTTTCTATCTTTTTATAATATATTTATTCACATTTCTCTAAGAGTAGTATCCAAACACATCAACACCATATCTAATAACGAAAGATGTTTTAGACTTAGCATTAAAATTTTAATTTATATAAAATTATATATATATATATATATACTAATAAATCATATAATCATTAGTGAGAGTTTTTGTTTTTTTTTCTAATATATATTTCATTATGTAGAGATTCTCCCATAATCAATGATTCACTACAATTGATAATATATGTTTCCATACGTGTGGTCTCTACTAGAAAATTATTGTGTATTCCCATGTGAAGACTCATACTACCAATATGCTCATTCATATTCCTATTTTTCTACTATTTCATTCTATTCTATTATATGTTACCTTGAATATTATTATCCTACTAAATTATATGTATATCATTATCTTCATTTAACTAATTACCATTACACTCCCCTCTATTGTGAAACATCCAAATTCTTATGTATGACCATGAATCATTATCCACATTAGTATTCTACCTCTCATGAATTATTTAAAAATTAAACCTCTTTTTTCGGTTGAAAAATCGTAATATAGTTATTGGTAATAAAATTATTATCATCGAATGTAGTGACATTCTAAAGAAATATACTGTAAAGGGTACCCAAAACATCAAAATTCCATAATTACAACATTATATCTTTAGGTTTTACGACTCCTTTCACAATTACAATTATAAATATACAGTCATAAAACATTCCAATATCCATTTAATTTAATTATTTTATCATCCTCTCTATAATAAGGACATGTATCACCATCTCAATCATTGTACCTAACCTATAATTCAATTTTATTTTGTCCCCAATAGAATTCCTTATTACAACTATTTACATGAACTATTTTAATTATATTATTGATTATTTTATTCTTTATCTCATTGGATAATATCATAAGGCCCTTAATAATTTTTTCAGTAAAATTAATGAATGTAGTGTCAAATCCTACATTTTTATGTTATCTATATTCTATAATATTTCTAATAAAACGTGGGATATGACTTAATAAATTAGGATAATAAAATAGACATTATTATTTGTGTCCAGTGTATCCAATTTTCTTATACTTTATATGGTTTCCCCATGAAAAATTATCAACTTTACAAAAACAATCTTGAAGTATAATTATTTGAGAAACTAATATCTAAAATTGAATAAAAATATGATTATAAGTATAAAATCGAGGAATCTATTTCTCAAAACACATTCAATATAAAAAATATCTATAGTGATTTTGGGTTACTGTATTTGTTCAATTATTGTCAAGTGCCTTTCATTCATCATAATACTCCAATTTAAATTGTCACTTCTTCCCACAATGGTACTATGTAGGGATAGAACACTGAGACATTTATTTAGAAGTTCACCCTAATTTTGATCTTCCCATATTATTTTCTAGATTTTTTGATATGCCCCTTCCTTCAATGTTTTTAATGGAACTAGAGAGTCTATCCAACAATCTTATTTGAATTTCCTTACAAAGGATTTAATTTCATGAATAATTCAAATTGATTTTTTTAATCCTGGAGGAATTACTCTGGGTTTTCATAATTTCCTCCGAAACATAATTTAATTGATAATATATAATGATAGTTTGAATGAAATATCTATCAAGATCAATTAGATTTTAATTATTTTTAAGTTGTTGATATAATTAATATAGGATTTTATATCTTCCATATTTATGTTAAATATCCATCACATTATAAATATAATATTTGAATTTAATTTTTTTTTCATACTTATTTTTCACTATTTCTATTAACATAGTCATTTAAATTACTTATCTAATATTAAACAACATATTCTTTATAAAAATCTGGAATAATACAACCAAATCATATAATTCTCATAGATTTACATCATATTGTTGTCTTTAATATTTTTCATTACCCATGAGTGGATGAAGCATATTTTTTTGATGAAAATGATCATCAATATTAAATTTTAAGACACTAATGTTTGGTCGATTTAATCGATTTTTTGTTTCCATTATTTATTTTATATCTATAATTCAATACACTAAATACAACCTCAGTCTTCTAAACTCATGTTCTGATTCATATTAATAAGAATTTATAAATTATTACAATGATTTAATCTAATAAATTAGAAATAAATGATCCAAGTACATGTCGTAAAATAGGAAAAAATGCAAAAAACAGTATATGTTGATTGGAAATTAAATAAATCCATAGGGAGGAAAATAATTTATTTATTAGCAGTATCAAAATTAATTTGGAATGAAAAGTACTAAGATGCTATATTGTTTCCAAGGTAATAATATGAGAATTTTTTCTATAGTTTAATAAATTTAAAAAGTTCAAAGATCTACATAATAGTTGATAGTGTGATAGTATCCATTATTAATAAATCTGGTCAGCTCTATTACAGTTGATAGCCTTTCTATAGAGATCTAAAATATATTTTAGGGGCCTTTGACCCCCAAACCACTTGATCAAGGTAATACATCTCTTTAAACCATTAGTAAACATACCATAGATATAGACCTATGAATTGAATTTTTTATTTTTATTATGTGGTTGTATAACAATTTTCATAATTTTTTTATAATGGTCTATGATTTTAGGATGAATATTTTGATTTTATTTCATTTCAAACTACTTGAGAAACGCATAACGTTTGGAGGGGTGAAATGTTTTTGGTGTAGTTTTATTAAAATTTATTCATGTTTCCCTCTACATATTGGGAAGGTTATGATATTAATTATCTTTCCCTATTACCACTCCTTTATTTCATTGCACAGACAAAGAGAACATGAAATTTATATGTTTCACCTTTAAACAAGAAAATATGGTCCTTTGTGTAATTTGGAAAACATATTTTAATAAAATACACATTATAAACAACTATTTATTTAAAAAGAGTAGGGTATATCCTTATATATAACATAAAACTATAGTCTCTTGATATTTCTTTAGTGATACTCATGTAGATATACCTATTTAACCTTATAATGATTATAGGTTTTCTTATTGGTCTTCTCATTCAACCTCTATTAATCTCACAAAAATAGGAATGAATCTACTCCCCTTCCTTCATATTCTCTTTCTCTAACTAAAAGACCCTTCATTCTCAATAAAAAATATACTATAAATCCCTCTTTTTCTTTTGAATATTATTGACAAATTTTCCAACTATTGTTCTTATAATGTCTATAAAATAGAACTAACAAAAATATTCTCTTCTTCTTATTCTTCTTATTATTGTGAGAAAAAATATACACATGAAGTTGTTTTGTTCTCCACTCTTCATGTACTTCTAATAATACTTCTTCTTCTTCTTCTACTTCCTTATATGTAAATAGACAAGAAAAACACTATATTATATTCTATTTTTCTTATACCCTCTTCTTTTTTCATCTTCTACTCTAGTCCATATATTTTTAACTTGTTATATTATTCTTATATTTGAATGTAACAATGTATTATGATTATAATATAGTTAGATCCTATTCTTCTTGACACAAATAATATTCCATTTTCAATAATAGTATTGAACCTCCCAATATATTTCATTGAAAATATAATAATATATGTAAATATATATATTAGATTAAAAACATTGGGTTATTCATGATCCAATTCAACCTTTTATATTTTATTATTTAATTCAAAATGTAAATAAACTGTTTTGAATAACAATATTTTTATTAATTCATAATACGCAAGATATTCATTCTTTAATATTCATATATTACTTTTTTTAAAATCCCAAAAGACACAGACATCTTCAATTTAATTCAACTCACATATAGATCACCCCTTATTATTTACATCCATGATATTGGGACCTATTATTCATCCTTAAATCCATAAGATCCCTAAATTTTAAAATGTAATCACATCTCTATAATAAATATTCATTGATGATAGTGTTGTATCTCTTACCTCTCCACACATATATCACATTTTTTAATTCCTATTAATTCGTTAAATCACATTCATATGCTCCCCTTAATTTTTGAGGATATTTCCCCCCAAATATGACTTCCATAACATTCATCAAATGTATTATATAAAAATGAGATTTATTGTGATATATATTTTCATTTAATAATTATTCACCTGTAATATTCTTAATTTTCTCCCCAGAAATATTCACATGTGTAAATAACACATCATATTCATGAGATCATGAATATATATTCCTGTAATTCATCTTCAAAAACCAAATACAGACCTCCAACTATATATGTTGTGATTATTTTTGTAAATAACTTGACCTATCCAATATCACCTATAACTCATTCACACACATTTTCCACTCACATACATAAAAAAAATTTCGATGTGACTATGTTACCTACATGACCAATTCAGATACCTATAAGAATATTTGGGAATGTGGATTAACTTATGTAACCAATAACATATATAAATGTGTGTATCTATAGAACAACATCAATGGATATTTTGACATATATAGTTGAATTCAACTATGTGTATTTTCAGACATAGATAAACCCATACATGGATTTCAAAATTCACAAATGTCGTTCTAAAAATATTCAAACCGTAATAATACTTCATCATATTTATTTTTATACCATTTAAATTAATAAAAAACAACACCCTAGATATTATTTTCAAGTATCATGATATCCATTACCATTATATTTAAAACATAGAAGATCACCTTAGTTTTTCATTATCTGATTTAGTCATTTTACTTCATCTCTATCTTATCAAAATATTTTCAAGATCATATTTACACATATGATTGTCTTCCATGAGACACCATGCATCTTAATTAGTGTTATGTTATCTCAATTTATCCACTTTTCACTTTTTTAGCATTGTATCAATGTAAGTTCATACTGAATCGATGAACACATATATTAATCATTATCCGTTTTAGTCTTCCAACCCTTCTCGTTTTCTATATAATACAAAGAACCTACCATATAAATCTTGGATATTCTTTAATATATTTATTCATCCCATATTATTTCTATATATTAAAAGTATAAACACCATAAATAACTTATATCTTTATATTCTTCTTCTGTTACACAATTATTCTCCATAAAAAATAAAATCATTAAATAACCTTTGATCTTATATACATTTCCAAAGAAATCAGGATAAGAATTTGTTTTTTATTTTCCATTATTTTAATGACAAACAACTTAGTCAAAAATAATCTTTCAATAATCATGGATCTTCTTATTAGTTTCTATTTATATTATAAAATATTTTCCTTTACATATTATTGATATCCCTCGAAAAATATAAATCTCACACTACGTAGGTTTAAAAATCCTCCATTGTATTTTTTGGTAATACCTTCTAAATGATATGTCCATAAAAATTGTCTTTATACCCATTCTCCCCTTTCTAATAAATCATATATTTCATTTTCCATCCCCTTTATAGAAGGGAAATAAAAAAAATTTGGGAAGGTGGAATCAATTAGACTGAATATATGTTCCATCAATCATTTCACAATAATTCCATGTGATTCATGATCTGTATACAAAACAATAGGATTTTATATAGACAATAATGTTTCCCTTTATCAACTGCATTTGATGCAAAATTAAATGATAATTATTAACCTTTCATAGATTTTTTACTACTATATCCAAATATTTTATAGAATGATTTATCCCAAAACTTATACACTCACTATAAAAAAAAGATAAAAAAATCATGTACAAATCATGAATAATTTTATAGGAAATAGCTCTAAAAACTATTTATTCCACTAATTTTTAATCATGTACTCCCCATTTGTGTTTTGATTTTTTATTTTATTTTCCAAGGATTATATAAAACGAAATCAAACCTTTTCAATGAAACGCATTGATGAAAATTCCATAATATTCAGATTTGTAACAAGAAATAATTGTTGGTGGCTTCTTCTTCATCAGTCACTCACTCAATGAGACAGTCCCTTAGTTATTCATAATGGAGTAACTATTTAAAAAATAAATTATTTGATTTTTCATGTTTTTGAATACATGAAAATGGATGTTCCTCATGTGGTTGTCCAGATTTAAAAATCAATTATCTTCCATAGGATATACCCCTAAGACCATGATTAACATTAAATTCTCTGCATAAAAAACAAATAAAATACCTAACGTTTAAGCGAAGAAGGATGATATTATTGCACCTTAATGTGAACATCATGCTTGAGAATATTCTTTTAACCAATTTCATCCAAACGTCATTACCACACAATGGTTTTTTAATTAGGTTCAACTATTTAAAACATGGATATCACGGGTTCATTAACTTCTTTACGTATAAATTTACTCTTCTCAAGATTCTTTATGGAACATTTATCATTTAGTGCATTTTTCATCTTCTTTAAGAACTATTATTATGTTGGAATTATTATAAATAATGTTCTAAGAGTTTAATAATATTTCCTAAGGGTTGTATTTTTCTTACATCCTCTCTTGAAATTCATGATCATCATGTGGAATCTAGTCTATTCCTTTAGAAAAAACTGTATCATATTCCTATTATATCATGTTTTCCTTTGCTAAAATAGATATATATATTATAATAATATATTTAGTAATTATCATGGACCAATTTTTATTCCACATGGTCCCTTATGTGTTATTTTATTTTAATCGGTGAAACTAGATAAAGAACTTATTCAAGTATTTTTGGACATTCTTTATTCCTGGTCTTTTGTGTCTATTATCGAAGGATGACTCGCCCATTTTCTAAATCATATTAGGAAAAAATTTAAATTATTCTTCATATTTGTTTCTCAAGAATTCCATTTATTATTTAAACATATTTTTTTGTCTCCATTATCCAATTTTATTTGATACATACATAGTTGAGCATGTACTACCAATGTAACCACTATTAGTGTAAACATCACAACCCTATTCAAGTGCTTCAAAATATATTTGAGATGATTTTTTTACTACGGTTGTTTATTAATCTGTGGAATAATCCCACTTGAGATAGTATTTAAATAATATTTATTATTCTAAGTTCTTTACTTAAAATCAATTGAACTATGATCAAACTAGTTACAAAACAAATTGTACCCCACAAATCACAATCTTCATTTCTCCCCTACTTGCTTTCCATATTTTATAGAAATGTTTTATGCTGTTTTTTGGATTTGATATCTTCAAATTGGTTTTTCCAAAGGTTTTTATCTTCTCTACTAATTATTATATAAAACATGGCCATGGTGATATCTTTCTCATCGTTTTTCTTCTTCAATACTTATATTTGTTTTTCAAAGATTCAATTTATATAAAAATAGATTTATTGAATTCATTATAAATATGTATGGATGGTAAATGTTTAGTAAAAATGATTTAAAATGATTACCTGGTGATTTAATTATCTTATTCTTATATGATGGTGGTATTATTTTTTTGAAATCCTTTATATATATTTGGTTGGAAGAAACTACTTTTTCCTTATTTTGTGCAGAATCATTATGTTTCTTTTCAAAATTGAATAATTTAGCTTCCAATTATAGAATCCTCATATATATGGTGTTATTATGACCTTAAATCATAATCAAATTATCTTTACAATTCTTCTTCAATATATCAACTTCCTCGTCACACATGTTATAATTTTTTGAAGCAAGGTTTCAAGTTACTTCACCCTCTATAATTTTAATTCATTTTGTTAGTTTTGGTCATAAATATTATTTTTATGTGATTTTTCTATTGAAGTGAACTCATATTAATTATTTTTCTTGAATTATTCAAATTATTTAGTTTATTCATATTTACCTTGATTTATATTAAGCTATTATTCTTCCAATCTAGAAGACATTTTTCCATAAACTATATTATTAAATTTTATATCATTAATATCTTTTGAATTCATATTATAATCTATAAACATTATTTGAAAATAATTCTATATATTATCAACCTCACCTTCATGATGGTTGATTTATTCTGTCATTAATTTAAACATCCCACCTATAGAAGAGACTATTTGTTTTTGAATAAAATTAAAAAAATTTATTAATTTATCAATAGATATATCTTGACTGTTTTATGATATATGATCATCATAACTGATACTTATTTTTTATGAGAGATATATTTGACAATTTTCAACACATACCTCTTCACTTATAGGATGTATTAATTCTTATGAGGTAGAACAATTATCCTTTTCTTTAGTAAAATTTTGAACGACTTGTTATTTTCTATAAAAAAACTTTTTTTCATCTATAGTATGACATAGAGAAAAAATTTCTAGGAAAATAATGGGCTGCTTTTATATCTTATTTTTTATCTATTTTAACTATTCATCAATGTCTTGGTATATATTGAATTCAGATCTTTGGTAAATGGTATTTATGAAAACTGCACATCATTGTAAATATAGGAATGAAACTAAAATATTAAAAAAGTGAACAAATTTAAAAAGGGAATAAAATTAGAGGTGAAACTCCATATGATACCAATTTGTTTTGGAAAATATAGTATATACTCAATATTTAGGGGGTGAATCAATGTTAGTGAAGATTTATTTCAATTTAATATATTTATCCATTTACATTTTTAACATACTATTATCCTAATTCTCTCATTCTCTTGCCCCTATATTTTCTGATAACACAAACAAAAAGATGATAAGTTATTTAAAAGTCTTACCTTTCAATAATAAAGGCTTTCCTTTAGGTAAATTTGGAAATAATCCTCAATAAAAAGACCAAACAAACACAATTAGGGAGTTATGGTGGGAAAGTTAAATCCTTGAAACTCATATAGAATTATAGTCTCTTAATAGTGATTCAGTTCTCCTTTCACAGTTCCCTCTTGAACCTTAGGATAATTGTAGGTGTACTAAATGGTCTTATTATTCATCACCTCTTAGTTGAATATCAAAAAACATTCACCTTATTACTTATATTATTCTTTTCATTCACAAAATTTAAGATACTTCTTTCTTTATACAAACTAAACTACAAATATCCTTCTTCTTCTTATGAATATAATGGATAACTTGGCTAATTACTCATATTATCGTTTTAATGAAATATAAACACTCTAAAATCATCTCTTATATTCTATCCTTCTTCTACTTCATGTGAAAAAATATATGAAAAGTTCTATCTTATCTTATCCTCTATTATTCTTTTAATTGTGAAAGAATATGTTCATATCAATCACTTCTCTTCATATCTCTACAAACATGTTCCCTTTTTTTCTTATTCTTCTTCAGTGTCTATGATCGGAACAGGTTATCTTCTTCTTATATTTGAATCATATGATGTAAAAATATTATATCAATGTCATGGCTTCAATATTAAGACACAAAAATATTCTATAAATAACAATATCAACCCTCTCCATGTGTTTCCTTATCATAAAAAGTAATATATTTATATATATATATGAATAACATCATTGGGGCCTTCAAAATATAATTAATAATTTTTTTATTTCATTATTTACTTCAAAAGTTAAATATTTTATTTTGAATTACCACGATCTTCATTATTTCAAAATACATTAGATAATAATTATTTAATTTTTACATCTTACTAGTTTAGAAATATCTAAATACTTGGATATAACAACCCCAAATCCATTATCCCAAAGCTGTTGCATGATTTATTACATTAGCAAAAATTCAACGAATCAAATCTTGAAGGACTGGTCAATTAATTAGTTTTAGAGAACCATATATATACAATATACCCATTTTATATTTATAATAGAAAATAAAACATAGTACATATCAAAAGAAAATTCTCAACATCCTTGAAAATCATTCAATGACTCGTCTTCCTTATACGGGAATGGAAAGAAAATAAGGGTGAGATAAAATTCTCAGTAAAGGCTTAAGTATGGATTAAGATCTCATGAATCATTTAAGAATAATCAATATCGTATGTTAAATAACTGAACACACATTCCATTTACTTAACCTGACACCATGAATAGATAAGGTATAATCAATATAGAGGGGTAAATAACTGAAACTCATTCCATTTAATCAATAAAAAAAGAATGAAATTCATCTATTGATAACATCCTAATAGAAATATCACAGATAATATTAAATGAAATCATAATTAAAGAAAATTATTAAATATTAGATGCCCTGATCTCATGCATCATGATACATCTACTGTCGTCTCCTTTCACAATATAGTTTAAATACTATAGGTATAAACCGTTTCATTTGGGAAATATAATTTGTCACAGGAGACCTACTGATGAATCGAGGGGCTATATTATACCGATATCCAACCATCACTATTGGTCCAAATAATTTCTCATATATAAAATGATAAATTTAATTCATGAATCAATATATCTAAACTTCAAATGTCATTATTGATAAAAGGATACAAAATTTTCAATATTCCCCATGTTAATCAAATAACATTAAAAATACACACTATATGAAAAAATGGTACATGGATTAGCAAATAATAATAATATCAATCATAAATAATATCTATATTTTAGATAAATGTAATTTTTAATGAAAAATGATTACAAGAATGTGATTTTTAATGATAATGTTAACAGTCTCAAAAAAAGTGAGATTGTACAATAAATATTCCCATCTTTAATTTTAGAATCATATAACATTGCATGAAATGATTCAAATTGAAACATAAAATACCGTTAGGTATGAATTAATCCAGATAATACATGTGAAAGGGTTATTATATACAACACAAAAATATTAATTGATGCATAATAACAATTAAGTCTCCATGGAATGAAAATTGAGGATAAATCCCTAACATCACTCATCCTTTTTGTTGAACATGTGCTAACATCCTATGCAGTGTTTTGAAACATGTTATTATCTTATACTAGAACCTTATTAATATTTATAATTTCATATATGGTCCTTTTAAAACATCTTAAGACCATATTGTTAATGGTATTTTATTTTTTTTCATGTTCCACATTCATGATTTTTTATGAATCTTTGGGTTCCTTTGAATACTATACATTTCCATCATATATATAATAATAATCATTAAATAATAATTATTTTTTCATCAAATTTACTTTTAAAATCAATCTTGAATGATGGTTATGATAAATAATGTACATTACGATCATGGAAATGGTAGGTCATATATAAGCATGAGTAACATTTCTTGTTTCAAATTATAGTACCAAATTATATACTTATATTTATCTTCCTTGTGGTTTGGATCTTAAAAGAAACCCACATCACCTTTTTAGGGTGATAGAAAACACGTACATGAATGATGATATCATCATTAAGTTAGTCAAAAAGTAAGAAGGAATATAATATATCATTTTCCAGAGTGATAAATATGTCATGAATATCATAATTATATAACGTTTATAATATATAATAATTAACCTTATCTTTTTCACCATATATGTAAAGTGTTATTGAAAGATGAATCACATAACTTCATGAGGAAATAATTGGTTGTATACACGAGAGGTGTTATTGTATCTTATATGGAATGAAAGTTAAAATATACATAAATACATATATATATATATATTATAATGAATCCATGGGTATAAATATTATATAAATATAATATATATACATTAAATATCCATCATCGTACCCAACTAATAAATGTGGTAATGAAAGTATGAATGACATCAGTTCGATAGTGGTAGTTCGCTATACAAACAAATAATGATTTCGCAACCTGTTTGGTGAAAGTGGACATGGAAGTATGTAGTTAGATTATTATATGAAAATAATAGTATATGAAAGATACTGAAGATATATATAATGATTTTATAATAATAATTTAATTATTTGGATATAGAAATAAAATAAACATGCTTGTTGACGAACATTACCTCTTCTTCATGTATCCTCCTTAGGTTTGTACTAAATCCCTTAAAGGTTGGATTTATGTGAATAATAAGGTTTATAGAATTATTGTAGGGATTTTAAGAAGTGAAATTGGTAGGTATTGGATGAATAAAATTGGTTTCGAGGTGTGAAGAATGGTGTATAGGGGTGACCTTCTATAAGCGGGGGAGTGGTCACACTTGGTATTTCTAAAAAGAATTGAGTGCCACTAATTTTTCATACGTAACAATGGTACAAAACTAACCATTCATGAAGAATACATGTGTTATGATAAGATATTCCTATAAAATAGTTGTAGACATGTTTATTGGTCATTTTTACCATTATCTTTTTAGTTTAACCACTGATAAACACATTTCTACCTTAACCATGGTAATTTATTTTTACTGTAATCACTATTCATTTTAGTCAAAAATTATGTTGACATTATTAGATGTTATAAATTATACTGCTTCCAAATTTTTAATCCATATTTCCAAATTAAAATCATATAAGTGGAAAATTTTAATTTGAAATTAATCCCACAGATCCAACGATAAGGAATGTTTTTAAAGGGAAAATGTCCAAAAGTCCATAATGTGTTTATATTAAAATTAAATATAAATTTAATTACAATGAACTAAACTATATTACTTGATATAAAATTTAACAATATTTACATAAATAAAAAATTAAAAACATAATTTAAAATTATAAATTATTTAAATTAAATGGTATTTTTTAATTAAAATTTAATATTTTTCACTATTCATCAAAAAATTAAACATTTCAGATAAATCCCAAAAATTATCCAAATGATAATTTTTTATATTAATGTAAAAATTGTATTTTATTTTTTGAAAAAATAAAATAAAATAAAATAAAATACTCTAAATTAATTCAGCAAAGGGGGTCTAAACCATGTTCTGTTTAAACCTGGTGTTGTGTGCATCAGAAGGTATCAATGAAATTAAATATATTCTAAAAAATAAATATTTTGAAGTATTTAAGTGTTATATTGTATGTCATTTAAACAATTCTCTTCAAATATTAGTCTTTATTCTTCTTTTAGTTGGACTATAAATATTTTTCCAACATATTCTATTTACTTTAGGTTTTTATTATCCCGAATACCCTTCATGTGATTCTAATGTTCCTTTTTTAAGTGTGATCTTTAGGATTTATCATTATTTTATCTATTTCTATTTAAATATACAAGTTATGAAAAGTTTTTGAAAACCTTCCAATGAATGGACAATCATCTGTGTAATGAATTATAATACTTGGAGAAAGGGTTCCATCGAGCAATCAACTTTTCCAATATTCTACGTGAAAGAAACACCTAAATTAAATGTATAGATCATGAAATCGACTACATGGAAATCACCTATGTCAATAAATTGTATATGTGTGAAATTGGATACAAAGATCAAATAAATATGTGAATCAGTCACATGGATTAATCATCTATGTGTTTTAGATACATGGTGAAAATGGCTACGTGGTCCAAAATGGATTCATAATTCATTCAGCTATATCAAATTTGACTATATGATAAAGAAGCCAACTAGAATTTTTTGAACACATTGACAAATTTGATACACGATGAATGAATTCATGCATCATTGATCTATATGAATTAAAATCTATAAAATTTGGTAACATAGTGGTATGAAATTGGTTATGTCGAACTATGATCTATGATTTATTATCAATGTTGTAATTTTTTTAGAAATTAATGACATCATGATTTCATTAAAGGTTGGATAACCACTTTATTGTAAAAATGGTTATAAAAATATGAATGTACTAAGATTAGAAATACATAAAATTATAATTTAATGGTCAATAATTTTTTCAAGTTATATCCCTGAAAAGTAATTGTTGAATTTAAATTCCAACCATGGATTCGTTGGATCTAATGTTGTGAAATTAAAAGAGACCTTTTTAATAAATATTCTTGTTGTGTGGAAAATAAGATAAGGTATTGGCCAATCATCGTAGAACTGTCTCGAAGCTATCAATGTGAAACATTGTTATACATGAAGAAGAAGAGGAAGAAGAAAATTCTATCTATATCTTTTATGTCAAGATAATATATATTTTTTGTTTTAGAAGACTCTCCTAGAGCTATTTTTATTCTTATAATCTCTCATAAGGATTTATTCTATTTTATCAGTTGTATTTCATAACTTTGAACCTCATCTTTAAATTTTCTATTTATTTTTCGTTTCTTTGTTATGGATCTAGGAAAATCTACCTTAAATGTTAGTTTTTTTAAATCCTTGTTGGAGCTTGATGAGATCCCATGCTATTTTACCAAGTGTCAATTTCTTGCACTCAGTCATGCAGTCCCTAGGAAAAGTGATTAAAGTCCCTGGTAAAACGAATATTATAGTGAAAATCACTATCATCATGGATTTTAGAATTATTAAAGTGGACTAGGGGATTTATATTCAATAAAAAACTAAACAATCTATGGTTTATGGGGACTTTTCATTGTTATTTTATTTGCACAACCTGAATTTTTTAAGAAATGTTTAGAAGAAATCATATCATAAAGAGGATTGTTTTATAAGATTATAGGATTGCAAGAACACAATTCACCCACTCTCGAGTCTTAGTGTAATCAGCCTCCCGAAAACAATTTGTATCACAGACAGTGACTATTTAATTCTCATATTTTAAAGGATTAAGTAGAAATATATTTGTTAAAATGTATTTTATGACTGATAAAAGGGAAGGTATTTCTATTGAAATAGAACTGTACATTAATTATTAGAATTAATATTACTAGAAGGAATGAATGATATTCTATTCGAAGAACCTGGGAATAATGGTGTATTTAAAAGTATGGAATCATTATGAAATTTTCAAAAATAAACCTAAAACTAGATATATGGATACTGAAACAAATTATGATCTAAACATTAAATCATTGAATTATATAATATGTGGACATAGAGAAAATGAGTTTAATTGAGTTTTTTCATATGAAATAGCTCATGAAATATGGACAACCATTTCAATAACTTAAGAAGGAAAACATGTGATGGATATTAGATATAATGCATCCATGATTATGTTTGATACATTCAAAATGATGTAAGGTTGAAGTATCACCCAACAAAATGAAGACCTAATGAAGATGTAAATAATGTTTCTACTTTAAGAACATCAATTCCTGAATCAGATCAATAATTTAAAATCCCCAAAAATATTTCACTTATAAGGAGTGGAATCTTGGCTTCTATTAAGAAATATATTTAGGTCAACAATTCTAAATAAAATATATCTTATTAGAAAAATTATGATGCATGAGGTTGATATGGAAGAAAAATATGGAGAGTATATATTTCTCAAGAAGTATAATACTACTCTGAATATTTCAAATTCAAATGATAAAAAGAAAAATATATATAAAAAAATTGATGTGTCATCAAATAAAGATACCTCAAATAGTTCTGCATCATACAATGATATTGCATAGTTTTCTAGAATGTAAAACAATTTCTATAACAATAGAATAGGTTTCAAAAAAACCTTAAATAAGTAAAATAATCATGATGGAATATTTAAATAGTTCATATCCAATGAGTGCAACTGGTATGGACACATCAAACCTGTTTTTCCATAACATCATTATAACAAAAATTCTAAAAAAGCGTATTTTAGGAAAGTTAGATAGAATAATAAATCCAATAATTCTATGAAATAACGATGGAGTACTTTTTTAGATTATAGTGATGATACATAAACAAACATAGAAAATAAAATATCTAATCAAAAGGCCAACATGTGTTTTTTGTTTCACATAGATGAGGTACATTCTTATTATTCTTTTGAGCATGATTCTAAATGTGAAATTTAAAACTAATCTTACGAAGAATTTAATGAATATTATACAATGATAGAAACCATATATGGAATATTTAAAAAGAAAACAAATCTCTAAAAAATATTATATTTATGTTTAAATAGATAAAGATGAATAAAACAAAAAAATTATATTTGAAAACAAAGATATTTTTTTTATTTCTTATTATAAACGTGGAAATGAGATTAAAATATTATAAAAATAATTCAATTTATTTAAATACACAACAAGTCTTTTCTAAAAATGTGAAAATTAAATGAATCAAACTTGTAATAATAATAGATCTCACAAAAAAATTGGAATAAGAATCCAATGTGAAAACCCATAATCATTATAATAATTATTTCGTTCCTAGTTCTAGGAAAAAATATCTCCAAATATATATTATCAAACTATAGGGAATTAGGGAACTATGATAATAATTTTTTTATAAATCCTCAATTTTTTTGATTAAAAAATAATATTCTTTTATAAAAATTGAGAATTTAGTTTTGGATTTTTTTTTTTTTGACAACACAAATAGATATGGGTTCCCAATTCTTTTGTTTCTAACATTGCTGGAATTAAGAGAATATAGGTAAAAATTCCTTTTATGATTTAACTAGATAATAATAAAGGTACAATATTATGAAGGATAAATGTTATATGTATAGTGGATGTTCCCTACCTATGAGTAGAGATTTTTAAAATTTTAACTCCTTGTCTATGACTAATGGATGCCTTATCACTCTTGGTGAAAATTCAAAAGAATGATTACGGGAATTGGACCAGTTGGATATTCATTTTTAGTCATCATAAAACAATTTATTTATATGGAAGTATTAATAAATAATTTCAAAATAATATCACAACTTTCTATTGAACTTTATTTTGTTTATTTTTGTAACATTTCCTGTTATTTTCTTTAAAATAAATTCTTAAGGTTTAAGGCACATATATCAAAGAATGTATGTACTATATATCTTAATTACCTGAGTAGATAAAATTTAAACCACCTAAATACTGAAACAAATTAACATTTGATTTTTAATAGAACACTGGGACATTGTAATTTCTATTTTACAAGAAAATTTTCCAAAAAAAAATTAGATTCATATATAACACATCTCAAATTGAACCAAATGAAACTATGTTATGCATGAAAAATTGAAAAGAAACAAAAGAAATCTTTTGTGTAAGTTAAAGAGTTTTGAAACTTCTAAACCCATAGAACATATTCATATGTATTTGTTCGGGCCATATTTAAATTCAATACTATAATGAAAATATTTTTTATTGTTTTAATTGATGTTTTTTCTAGATTTACATGCTTATGATTTTTCACTTTTAAGAGTGTAGCTTGTTTTATTTTTATAAATTTCTATAAATTAGTAAAAAAATAGAAATATAACATAATTATTGATTTAATAATTTACCATGGAGGAGAATTTGGAAACAATGAGTTCAATTCTTATATTCCAAAGCATAGTATCAAGCATACTTTTTCTTCCCTCAGGTCACCTCAACAAAAGGGTTTTGTTCAAAGGATGAATAGTAATTCGTATGAAATTTCTAGAAAAATAATATATTAATATATCATTCCTATTGATTTTTTGGATGAATATATAAATAAAGAATGTTATGTCATAAGAATATTTCCAATTAGACTTATTTTGAAAAACAAATATGGTCTATGGAATAATATAAATCCAAAAGTTAGATACATTATATTCTTTATATGTGATGTTTTTATTTTAAAAAACAAGGATAATATCAATAAATTTGATCTAATGTATGAGGAATTAATATTACTAGTCTATTCTAATACTTCCAATCCATATAGAGTTTCTAACAAATGGTATTTTTTGAAGAATCAACTCATATGGAATTTGATGAAAGTGATCCATTTGATCAAAAAATAACTTTATTTGATGAGTAGACAAATTATTTTTGAAATCATGATACTTAAACCTCTCTATGATAATTCTAGTTATGGATGTTTGGAATGTGATTTTCTGGAACCAAATCCTTAAATGACGGATTCTAGTGAACTCAAAAGTGTGTTTCCTAGATAGTCTACAACCCTTAAGAACTGTCACACAAAAATAGTTATAGGACCTTTAAATGAAGGTATTAGTACTATAAAAAATGTAGTAAATATATTATAATTTTGTACCTTTTTTATCACAAAATATCCAAAATATATTGAGGAATCCATAGTTGATGACTATTGGGTTTTAGAAATGATAGAAGATTTAAACCAGTTTAAGAAGAAAAGGGAATGGAATTAGTCAGCAAACTCTATGAATATCCTACTATAGAAATTAAATGGGTTTTTAGGAACAATAATATGATCCTGGTGTGATTAATTGGAATAAGGTTATACTATTATCTAATGGTTATAATCAATTGGAAATTATATATTATGAAGAGACCTTTATACATGTAGCTACTTTATAATCCATTAGGATTCACCCAACCTATAAATCACATACAATTTTGCAATTATATTAGATGAATGTAAATTATAATTTTATAAATGGTTTTCTTTGGGAAGAAGTATATATTGAACAACCTCTTGGTTTTGAAAATTCCCATTCTCCATATTTATTTTTCAAACTCACTAAAGATTTTTATGGAATTATATAAGAACCTATATCCTAGTATGAATGTTTATATTATTTTATTGTTTCAAATGGTTTTTAGGGGGACTGGAAGATCCAAAACTATTCATGAAAGTGTCATCTTTTAATATTTTTTAGTTCAATTATGTATTAATGACATGATTTTTGTTTCTATAAATAAAAATTATGTCATTAATTTTCATAACTCAAGAATTTAGAATTTGAAATGAGCATGATGGATGAGCTAGATTATTATCAAGGTTTTCATATTTATAAAAACTACCTTGGGAATGTTCTGAATCAAATTAAATATATTTTTTACTTATATAAAATGTTTTTTCCCAAAATTGTTAGAGTACATAAAACACTTATCAGTTCCTTAGAAATGAATGACTTGGTGGAAGTTTGGAAACTACTCGGAAACATGCTATATAGAGGAATTATTGTTAGTCTATTGTATCTTAATTATGGTAGGCCTGACATTGGTTTTTAGGTATTTTTATGATCTATATTCCATGCCAAATACCAAGGAATATCATTTAAATTCTACCTAAATAATTTTACATTATTTAAAAGGAACAATTTCTATTTCCTTACATTTTTCAAAAACATTATATTTCAATTGTACATCATATTATAATACTGAATTTGGTGGTTTTAGAATAGATAACAAGATTATTCAGGAACCTACTATTAAATAGGTAAATCCATGTTATACTAGTCTAGTAGGTAACAATGGACTGATTCATTATCTATTGCTAAAGAAGAATATATTTTTGTTGCAAGGTATTGTAAACAATTATTGTGGATGAAACACACCTTAATATATTTTGGATTTAGTTAAAGTCATGTTTCACGTAATTGTGATAACGTTGGTGCCATAAACATTTCAAATAATCTAATAAATCATTCTATAATGAATAATATATAACTATGACCTAATTTCATTGGTGATCAGACTCAAAATAGTGACATTACTCTTGAGTTTATCTCTACTAAGACTCGGTTAGAAGATATTTTCACTAAAACCATTACATGTTAAGGTTATGTTTTTGTTAAATGAAAATTTATATTATTAAAATTTCAATAAGTTTAGTTTTTATCATTTATCTAAATTTAAATACTTATAATAATTAATTAATGATTAATTTAAATTATTTATAGAAACTAAAATATAGTTTTATCCTTTATCATTTAAACCGTGATTATATTGTTGTTACAAAATAAATTACATTCTATTAGCTTGCATTTTATTTATTTTTAATTTTTTGTTATAATTGACCCAATATTCTAAATCAGGTATATAAGAATTTTGGGAATTCAGTTCAGGACATAAATTCTATTTGTACCTCAACCCTGTCTCTATTCGCCTACATTTATTCTCTCTCAAGACAAACCATCACGATGTTCTTACCTCGTCTCTCTCTCTATATCTCTCTATTATCTCCTAACCTCTATCCTATTTATTGTCCATGGGGAATAATAATCATAGACACAATGGAAGAACTAATTATTTTATTTAATATAAGTCATGTGATGCACCATATAGGGTTCTTATTGGGAATATATGTTTATTTAATGTGGATAAGACTTACTGAGATGTTTCAAAATAAAATCATTTAGTTTCAAGGTTGGGAATTTATTATTAATGAAAAAACGTTGTGTTTCTTGATTGAGGAAGATGTAAATGAGTTCATGAGGAATGTTTAATTTTAGTTCAATGAAACAGAGTACCTTCTTGGTACGATTGTTCATTAGAATGATGTTATAGTTTTGTTAATAGAAACGGATGAAATATTTCATTGTCCATATGAGAGGGAGTTTATCTTTAGCCATAATTTAGAATATATGAGTTCCTTTGTACAAAACATGGTTATAAAGATCCTTTTTGGAACATATACCATTGAGATGAAGGTGTAAAAGATTTAAAAGATGAATGGAATGTTTTTTGTAAAATTATCTAGACTGGGTTTGAAAAGAAAGCTGGTGAAATGGAAAAGGTATTATTATAGGACATCTACTCTTGTATATCCTAATTAAAATGTATTGTTTAATATTACAATTTATTTGATGCATTTTATACATCAATATTGTAATGGTAATGTAAAGATAAATTATTTCCCTTATGGTAGGATTGTATCCCCAGTTCTACAGAAAAGGGGGAGGATATCAGTCAGGGAGAAGTAGTGAAATTCTATAAAATTAACAAAAATTATTTTTTTCTTGTGAAGATAGTTATATACTATTAGGAAACTATTTAAATCTATTTTAAAACTTTTTTACAGGAAGTTTTTTCTTAGAAAGAGACATCCCAAACCTCACCACTAAGGGATGTATCACATACTGAGATGGTGTCACCTTGGGAGGTGCATGAGAGGGTAGATTCCATATCATAACCTTAGTGTATAGAATCCAAATATATTGCGGAATAGTTAATTTAATGTAGAAATGAAGACGTTATTGGAGAAACAAATGTAGTTGAATATATTAATCGAGCTATTGAAACACCTATTATAACTCATTAGGAAATATCAGGTGAAATTTAACCAAACTGTTCCATATATAGTGGAGCACTCTAATGCAGGTATAACATTTTAAGGATTATATAAAGATGTAAATATAACTAGAGATGAGGTTTTAGAGATATATGACTTTTCTCATCCACCACCTCTTTCATCACCTCCTCTATGTTTACATGGGGATGAACGTTCTATAAGTAATAACTTTTACAGTTGTAATATGTAAACCTATTATTCTAATTTATTTACTAACTTTTATTATCTATAAATAGATTTTATTGAGTTGAAAAAGAAGTTGATACCCTCTAAATATTAGATCAAACAACTCAAGCAGAGTTCTATTTCAAAGGATGATTTTGGAAAGTTAGTTGGAAGGATGGTAAATCAAACAAATATTATCAATAATATATATTCATTTAGTTTAGGGATATAATATTTTTTTGAAATAATTTTAATATATATTGAGTAGTTTAAGGACAAAGTGTGTGGGATAAAAATTGATTTTTATACCAAGTTTGAATTAAATGAGTTTGGAGTAGTAGTTTCATAACAAAGATATGTGATTTAAAATAATACAACGATACAATATGATATATATCCGGACGAAATTGTTGAGATTAAATTTTTTATGTCTAAAATAATGTAAATATTTCAAACTTTTAAAATTATATTTGAAGGAAATTTTGAGTTCCTTAAGCGATTTCTACTAACCACCACACATATATATTCATAATTAGTGGTTCATAACTTTCCAAATGAGTTTGATCAGTTTCTTTCTAAGTTTAATTATATGTACTCTTAGATTCAATAACTATATTGTGACATTTTTATAGATGTTTTAATGTAATATTTCAAGAAATATCATTTGAGTGTGTTCCAGGGCACCCAAGTAGCTATTAGAATGATTGTTGTTGGAACATATGTTTCCTTGAATGAAATGATGGGGTATTTTGAAGAATCTTTTAGTGGAATGTTAAAAGGTATCTTTGAAGTATCTGAAGATATTTAGGGGATGATATGTAATTAAATTTTTACTGTAACTACAAATCATTAGTGCATTACACCTTTTCTATTGATGATTTATAAGGATGTTGAAGGGTTGTACTGTGAAGTGGAATCTGATTCCTCAAATTATGAGGAAACTATATTAGTTATAATTGTTTCTATAAGGAATGTGATTATTGTTTACAATTCACTCATAGTAATTCCTTATATGAAACCTACCACTGTACATATCCTAGTATTATCTCCTATAGTGTCCCTAAATCTTGTTGTTGTTGCTGCTAGTGCTCTAGTTTCACGACCTACTCATAATGCATTGTAGGAGGTAACTCATGGTTTGTTAGAGTAGATAGAAAATATTGAAAGGAAGATAAAATATGTGAATGACAGACTAGTTAGTGTAAAAGGATCATTGGACATAATTATAAAGATGATTTATTTAGACCTTATAGAAACTTCAGATAGTAGTATTCTTGATAAACTATTTAGTACACCTAATATTATTTCTGATACATAGATTTAATTATTTAATGGAATCCTAAACAATGAACTCAATTTAATTTCAAAAATTCAAAAATTAGAATCTAATTCTATTTTTTATTTCATCAAACCAGACAACATCATGAGAAATGATATGTGAGAAAATGAAATATTTTATCTAATAGGATGAAGGAATCTAGGTCAAGAACCTCCAGATACCTTTAAAGGTACCAAGAAAATAATAAAAGTTGTTTTTATCTAGAAAATGTTTTAAAAATTGAAATACAACATAAAAACTACCTTAGATATCATTAAATCTATGATAGAAGCTTTATCGTTAGTTCCTACAAAGAAGTTGAACGGTGTGACTGAAGTATCTTATGATTTTAGTATTGACTCAATAAATTTTAAAGGAGTTCTTACCACCCCATTTTTAGATCTAAGATACAAACCAAAAGTCTCCTCTACAGACTGAGTTATAGTGAAGATAGGTAAAGTTGTGCTTCCACCTATGATAGACCCTCCTACAACCTATTTTGCCTCTCCAACTTTCAAAATACCTCCTCCGAAATAAACTTCTCTGTTTGACCCTAACCATAATCCCATGTGTTGTCACTGGTATTTTTTATATGAACTTTTGTGGGTTTCAATGGATGAATTTTTTTCCCAATATAGATATTAAATAAAATTATTCTTTAACCATTTCGTGTATGTTTCTTAGTTATTGTATTTATTAAATTTATTTAATCTTTTTATCTTGATTATTGAATTCCATTATTTCCATAATTCTAAATTAAGTTTCATCATTATACATAACTATTTCATTACTTTTAATGTAAAATTATGTGTGGTTTTCATTGCAATTCCCTTTATTTTTAATGATAGAAAAAGATGGGGGAGAAATGGATTAACGTAACATGTTAAAAGAAATATATATATTCATCATTTTTTTCAAACATCTATAAAACTATTTATGGATTTCATGTTTATTATCCTAGGAGTTTTATGATCATAAAAAGGGGGATATTGGTGGAATAAAAATTTTGTTCCAACATATTCCATATACATTAGGATTTGATGATCTGAAATACCCTTCATACGTTAATTATTTTTAAGTGTATTATTAAACTATTATCTTTATATATGCTAATTCTATTGAAATATTCATGCTCAGGAAATTTTTGGAAATTATATTTGTGTATAGAAAATAATCAACATAATGAATTTGGTTACATCGAGAAACGAATATGTCGAGAAATCGACTATGTGACACCAACAACCATGTGAAAAGACTACATCATAAAATCAGCTATGTGGGAATCACTTATGTCGATAAATGACCTACATAAACAATCATCTATGTAGATAAAATAGATATGTGAATTAGTTACATCGAGAAATCTACTATGTGTTCTGAATACACGGCTGAAATAGCTACGTGGTTACAAATCTCTACGTAATTCATAATTCTATGTCAAATTTTCCTAAATTATCTAGAATATGACTAAAAAAAATTCATCTATATGGATAAATTGTCTATGTGGATTATTCAAATATAAGAATAAAAATATTGGAAACTTGGTTATGTGGTATTCTTCAATTAGTTACTTTGATAAAAAATATACTATTTTTTACCTTTGGGGTACATTCAGTGGAAATTAATGCATATGTTCATTCATTAAACATTGTATTAAACTCTTTATAGTAAAAAATATTATTAAAAGCTATAAGTTTCATGATTAGAAATAATTATAATAGCAATTTAATGGTCAGTACTATTTCTAGTGTTTTTCAATGAATATTTTTTTTGGAATTAAAATTTCAACCATATATTTTATGTATGTGATGTTTTGAGATTAAAAGATACATTTTTTATGTATATTCATGTGGTGTGGAAAATAAGAGAGTATAAATAATAATAGAATTACTTGAAAGAAAATTTTAGAACTCTCTCAAAGATATATGTCCACTACACTATTTTACCTAAATAATAATAATAATTTTTTATCTGTAGTTTATTATCGATATAATTTTTTTCAGATTTAGAAGACTCCCCTTGAGTGGATTTTTATTTTTCTCATTTCTCATAGAGATTTATTTCAATATGTTAGTTGTATATTAAAATTGTGAGCCTCATCTATAAACTCACTATTTATTTTCTCCTTCATTGTGAATGTTCTTATAAAGAAACCTTAAAGGATTCTATTTGTAAATCCTTGTTGTTACTCTGTTGAAATATCATTCAATTGTAAAAATTATTTCCTTCATTAACTCAATCATGTAGTCAATAGGAAAAGGACTAGCAGTCCCTGGTAAAAGGAAAAGTATAGTGAAAATCACCAAGGCCTTGGATTAAGCATTGGTGGAGTGGACTATGATATTTATGTTTACTAAACCACTATAAATATATGGTTTCTAATCACTTTTCTTTTTGATATTACCCTTCATTCATTTTTTTAAGAATCTATCAGTTAAAATAATATTTTAAGGATTGTTTTTTAATAGTATATAGAATTTTAGGAACTAAAATACTCCCTCTTGATTCTTAGGGTAGTTATTCTCAAACTGAAAAATTT
Source organism: Viscum album (assembly GCA_963277665.1). Classification (NCBI taxonomy): domain Eukaryota; kingdom Viridiplantae; phylum Streptophyta; class Magnoliopsida; order Santalales; family Viscaceae; genus Viscum; species Viscum album. Next base: position 847,551,443 of record OY728152.1, read on the forward strand.
ATCCCAATCATATACAAAAACATTGTTCAATATTCACTCCAAAACATCAACATATTTAAAAAATATTTTCATCTATATATTAAATATTCATTGGTTATAGTTGCGGATCCCTTTATTTTTTGAACATAACCCATATTTCATCATTCCTATTCCTTTATTAAACTTCCAGTGTCTACTCTCCAACATTTGTGGTGATATTTCCCCACAAATTTCTCTTCATACACCATCATCAAATAACCTATATCATGATGATAATTATCGTGAAATATATTCTCATTTAATATCTATTTACTTGGAATTATTTTAAAAAAATTTTATAGAACATTAATTTGTATATTGAACAATGTGTTTTCATGAGACTGTGCATATATAGTCATTGACTTATTTCTAACCAAAAAACATTTAACTCCTATTTCATATGTTGATAATTGTTGGAGAATTATCTAATGTATCCAACACCATCTATGACTCATTCTGTAAGATACTATATTTTATCAACTCAATCCCACCTTGATTTTTTGATTTGATATGTGGTGGCCAATTCAACATTAGAGATGAAAATATTGTCATTGGAATACTTACATAAATCCCAAGGATGTATGTTGGTTTGAATTAATAGATTCGAGTTATAAATCTGATAATTTTTTATGGGGGTTTTCTATGATTTAGAAGGCATTGGATGGTTCAAATCCATTTTTTAGGAAAAATGGATTAAAGCTATCTACAATAGATATACATGTGAAGTAAAGTTGTTAACTAATTTTATCTTATAATAGACACATGTCATGAACCAATACATGTCTTGGAATAGTTTCACATCTTATAAACCATTCAGTTTGTCTAATAATATATTTGGATAAATTTTAACCCAACGTGATGGGTTTTTGGTATATGACTATAATAATACACTATGTGAAAATCATTTACATGCCATGTAATTTTAATATTAGTGGTTTTAGGTGTGTGTTTCATTTTATATTTCATCATTATTTTAGTGTATTATTTCCTATACTGGACTAGTAAGGATTCTAGGAAATCTTGCAGACATTCTATCCCTTATAGGCATGTCATTTGAGTAATCAATCCAAAGTTAGTTGTTCTATTTAGGTTTCCCCTTCTCTCTTTGTGTTCCCCAATGGTTGTATTGAAATATCTAGACCATGGTCATTATTGGTTTTGATGGTTATCGAGTATGACATCGGATCCTTCATTCCATCATTTTCTCTTTTTTTCTCATTGTAAAATGCTTCTGGAATCATTTTTGGATCATCAGTTAATGGTAGGGGTCTGAATATTAATACTATAGTCTATTTAATTGAAAAGTATGTGAAATATCAGGATTATACCAACATTGATTGAACCTAAATTTTTAAAATTATGAATAGGATTATTCTTTGGAATAAATTTGGATCCATCCGTAGTAGCATAAATTTTTTATACACATTGCGTGAGAAAACCCTTATTTAATATAAATGGGATATTTGAATATAGTGTGCTTATAATGTAATGATATGTTAGGTGATTTCATGATATTGAATCCCTAAGTAATGGATTTTTTCTTACTGATATGATAAATATTAATTTCGGATATAAATGAAGTTAAATTGATTGATAAAAGGTAATTTTCATAATTAACCATTGAGATATATGATGTGATAGTTTGGTATACATGCTATTGTGAATTATTGTATTATCCTTCTACAATGCTTATATAGAGCAGGCTATTCCCATTCCCATGTTGTAATTATTATATTTAATGTTATATGCCCAATCACATGTGGTAATTATTATATTGTGTGGACTTGGCCTATTCCCATGTTGTAATTCTTATATTCAGTGTGCTCATCTAGGTTCCATGCAGTAATTCTTATATTGAGTGGGGTTAGCCTTGTCTCAGGTGGAAATTCTTATATTAAGTGGGATTGACATAGTCCCATTATATAATGCTCATATTGAGTGGGATCAACCCAATCCAATGCTCTAAAGATTGTATGGAGAGGGTTATGAATAGTCTTATGTTGAAATTATTATATACCAGGGCATGGCCCATATTTTTTGATTTATACTACAGATACATTGTTGTTGGTTGGCATGGTTTTGAGAGATGTTTAGAGACATTCTGAGATGACTTTGAAGTAGGTTCTGTTTACCATAGTTATAAGGTTGTTGGATGGAATGATGTGCTAGATTCAAAAAGATATTATGGAAGTGTTCTGAAGGAGTTTTTTTATATATTGTATTAATTAATTAATTAATTCACCTGTTTATTTCTTTTTTGATGCATTTATTATCAAACTAGTTGCATTTCGATAGTGCTTCCAACCTATAGAGTTATACTCACACGCTATTTCAGATTCCCTTTGGTACCAAAAAAGATCACATGGATGCAGATTTGGGAAAGGTAAAGGGATATTGTTATTTATTTGTTTCTTACTGGATGGGATGGAGTTTGGACATGGGACAGACATGGGGTTTGGGACCATTGTCATTGGGTTTTACTTGTGTTTGTGGAATTATTTTATAATATTCTTCTCAATTTGACATTTATATACAATTTATTATTTCATTATATGATTCATTACTATTACATTATTTTTTTACAAATTTTATTTCCTAATGATATGAGATATTGGTTCCTCTTTTCTATTACTATGATTATGTAATTTATATTGTTTATTTACACAAATATGTAACTCCATACTATGGGGAAGAATATCCCCACTATACTGATCACACCCTCGTTGCATGTTAGAAAAATCTGGTGTATGGGGAGGCAAACATGATGTCTCATAACCGACACATTCCAGCCACGTGAGAGAGTGCCAAATCAGGGGATGTTACCTTTTTAGAAAAACATATGGTTTTTTTCTATTATTTAAAATTTGGGAAATGAATAAAGGATACTAGGATGTGTTGTTACTTGTTAATGAACATGGGAATGGGAGTAGCTAACCCATTTATGGGGGAAAATACGACTTCCTTGGGATGGGATTATTGTTTATGTTGTTCTCCTATTAAAATTAATGTTATTTCACCCTGGGAAATTCACATGGTGTGTAAGGTTTTTAGTTAAGATGTTATTGGTTCTTGAGATTTATAATCATGGCTCGATTTAGAATGAGCTGAGCATAAATGCATCATGTTAGTATCAAAGGGATATATATTGTCATATATTATTCGTGATAAGGATATATTCATTGCATTTGATATATACTAGCCTATATGAAATGTGGAATGAAATACCTATTAAATCTCATAAATAAAATGAACTAGACTAATATGTTATGCTAAATAACTTTTTCATCCATGTATAGAGAGTCCTAAGGTAGTGGTTCTCTATTGTTTTCACCTATTTTTGGTTTACCTTGTTGTTATAGTATGTTTTATAAGGAGTTTGTTTTCATTGTAGTGAAAATTCCTCATCATCAACAATAATTGAGTGCCAGGAGAGAGGAAATGACCATTCTCCTAACATAACTAAATCCAATATTCCAATAGCACCTAAGGAGTACATGGATTTTATGATTAATGATAGCTTTATGAGGATCATGTGATCTTTGGAAAGGTAGAATGTCAGTTCCATGAATTTGATTCTAGAAACGATGGTATAACTGAAGATGTAGAGACATCCTAGGTTTACTAGTGTGTGAGGCTGACAAGAAGCAACATTATCAATCGAGTTAGTCTGGATGATATTTATGATTCTTGAGACACCCATAGATAATATGTCAAACCATTATGTATATATTATTAATGGACCAACCAATAATTGGTTGGAATTTTTTGATAAAGTAATAAACTAAGAAGAGTTATCATAGAAGGACTTCGAGAAGAATTTCCTGATCCATTTCTATCCAGATATGATGAGAGATGAAAAGGATTGATAGTTCATACACCTGACATTAAGAGGGAATGTTTTCACTGTACTATATTGAACATTTCACCGACCTACAATTCTTTCTGTTATCTTTTTCTACTGAGGAGATCTCTGGGGAGATATATTTTTAGGATGGTATTAACAATGAGGTCATGTTTATGGTGAATTTGAATCTTATGAGAAGTTTTCTAGATGTGATAAATAAGGAAATTTCACGCTATGGAATCTAAGAGAGGTCTCCAGCTACAACCATATGGTCTCAATAGAGAAAACATAGATTTATTCTTCTCGGGTACAAAATTCCAAAATTATAGTTTTCCCCAAGGAAACGAAGGTTAAAGGCATCAGCGTAGTGGTTAGATATCTCTTGACCATGCTTCATTTTATTTTTTTTAATTTGGAATGTTGGGCCACAAACGGACTCAGTGTTCATACCACACATTGGATTATTGGGATGTTGGAAGGATGGGACCTTATAGATGTTTGTTAGGGGCATTCAGCAGCTGAGTAGTGGAAGGGGTTCAAGAATCTACTAGATGCTAGGAAGGGATCAATTACTCCTCAACAGGTAGGGAAATCAAGTTCCACATAATGTTCTAGTTTAGGTCATTGATGTGGTAACCTAGTGTAGGAATTAAATTACCAAGAAGAGGGAATAACTTAGTAGATTCATATTGGTTCTTAAGGAATAGGATCTAGTTAGTTACATGTTATACAGACTACTTCGGCTAGTATGAATGCATTCTTGTCTAATTTAATAGGTATGATTCATTTATCATCTACTCTTTATTATTTCTTTTTATATAGGATTGTCTCATTCCTTTTTATCATTTATTTTTCCCCAAAAAATATTCTTTAACAATTGAAACACCATTGGGATTGAGATCAGAAAATAGTAATCATTTTGTGGTGTGTTCTATAGAGATTGGTGGTTACCATTTCATTTTAGAACATTTTGTTCTAGAAATAGAAGGCTTCAACATTATTGTTAGAATGGGTTAGATAGTTTTATACCATGATCCTAGTGACTTTTATTAGAGTGGAGTTACCATTCTATTTCTAGAAGAAGGTTGTTATTCTCACCATTGTGTGAGGGATATCTAGTTTAGTCATGTCAGACCAATTCAGTGTAGGTTTAATTATCTCACTGGTTAGATAAGCATCCTTTCTATATAATGCTGGAATGTAATTAGAATATTTTCCCCTAGTGTTTGATTATATTTAGTATGTTCTTCCAGATGAGTTCTCTAGATTACCTTTCAAATGAGATATTGATTTTATGATCGAGTTAGTTTCGGTATAAGTTATAGTTTCTATCACACTATACAAGTTGGAACCAGAATATATTTCGGATTTTATAGTTTAGTTGGAAGATTTGAAAGCTAAACATTTCATATGGCCTAGTATGTCTCCATGAAGATCTCAATTTCTATTCTCCAAGAAGGCTGATGGGTCATTATGCTTATGTGTGGATCATTAGATATTGAACCAGATGAAAGTCAAGAAACGAAATCCCCTTTTTCATATCAAAGATTCTTAGATTAGTTGAGAAGTACAAAAATCTTCTCCATGATTGATTTGAGATCATGATACCGTCAGTTGAGGTTATGAACATCAAGCATACCTCATACTTTTTTTAAGAGATGATATGGCTTGTATTAGTTTGTAGTGATGTCATTTGGTTTGACCAATGTACTGATGGTATTCATGGCCTTGATGAATCAGATCATTCATATTTTTTTGGATTGGTTTGTGGTGTTATTTTTTGATGACATCTTTGTTTACTTATAAATATTAGATGTTCATGCCAAATATATTGAAATTATATTTAGTATATTGAGAGAGCATCAGATTTCTGAAAATATTATTAAATGATGTTTCTGGGTTGATAATGTACACTTCTTCAGTCATGTCATCTCAAAGGATGGAATGTTAGTGGACCAAAGAAGGTTCCAGGTTTGGTATCATGGGATCTACCCAAGATGTTCTTTGAGATTCAGAGGTTTCTAGATCTAGTAGGTTATTATCAATACTTTATCTAGGACTTCCCCCATCTGAAACTACTAAGGTTAGTACTGAAAAATAATAGAGTGAATTTGTTTTTGGTCAGATTCTTGCCAATGATCTTTTTAGAAGCTAAATTGCAGGCTAACCTTATCACCTATCCTCACATTAACTATTTCGGGTAAACAATATAATAGATATAGGGTTACATTCAGGTTTTTACTTAGAGAAATTTTGATGTTGGAGGATCAGATTGTTTCTTATGGATCCATACTGATGAGATCACATGAGAGTAATTATCCTACCCATTATGTGGATTTAACATCAGTGGTACATTCCCTAATATGTTGTAGGAATTATCTCTTGGGTGAGAGGATTGTGGTATACATAGACAAAAACGGCCTAAGGATTATCTTCTCTCATTGGGACCAAATATTTCTGAAGGGGAGGTTGTTTGAGTATCTATAGTCATTCGAATTTGAGTTGTATTATACATTAGGAAGGGGAAACATAATTATTGATTCATTATGAAAAATGATGTAGAGATAGGTAGTTCAAGAGTTCTCTATTGAGTGGTTGATTATGGAACTATTTTTACCCTCGCGTCTAGAGGTTCAGAAGTCACAAGGATTAGTATCTATAACATCAACATCTATTATAAATATTATTTTGGACTAAATTAATATAGATTACTTATTTTATCTGGAGGGAGTAGTTATAAGTGACAACTTATATAGTGGAGAGAAACCATTGGGATGGTTACTTGGTAGTGAAAACTCTCTTCTTTTATGTGACCGGGTGTTGGTTCATATGGGCCTATTCGAGGAGATTATAAAATAATTTCATGATTATAGATTGGTGTTACATCCTGGATTAACAAATATATATTGTGATATCCACAGAAAATAATGGTGGTCATGAATGGAAAAGGAGGTAGTAGGAATTTTTGTGAGATGCTTCACTTTTCAGTGGGAGAAAGTCGAGATATTAGAGGTTATCTTTGATTTTGCATCCGTTTTCAATTCTTGAGAATAATTGGAATGATTTCATTATGGATTTTGTGATAGAATTACCCAGGAAAACTCATATGAGCATTGTAGTTGGGTGATCGTGGATCAATTTATGAAGTTATCCCATTTTTTTTAATTTTAGAGACATTCATCATTGATGATCTATATAGTATTTATGTGTACAAGGTAGTTCGACTATGTGGTGTTCTGGGGAGTATCATTTTAGATAGATATACTCATTTCACATCGTGTTTCTATTTGGGTATTTAGATTAATCTAGGATCGTAGGTTCTTTTAAGTACGTCCCATCATCCTCAGTGTGATGGTAAATCTAAGTGGACCATTATAGTTCTGTAGGAAATGTTGCAAGCTTGTGTTTCTGATTTTAGTGGATCATTGGAGAAGTATGTAGTAATCATAGAGTTTTTTCATGATAAAATATTCTAGAAATGTATCCAAATGGAATGTTTTTAGGCCTTGTATAGAAGGCCATTCCATCCACATATTTTTTGGTTAGAGGCTGGTGAGTTAGTTATTGTTGGGACTAGACTCTTGCAGAAGACATCTAGATAGGTTAAATTTTCTAAAAGGTGGTTGGTGACTACATATAGGTGGGTGAAATCATACGATGACCATTAGAGATGACCCCAAGAGGTCATGGTTGGTCATTGTGTTCTCCATTGGGTGTCTCCTAGGTTAGGGAAACGTCATATTAAGAGATAAAAAAAGCTAGTGGATAACGTTTTTGGGATATTTTAGATAGTTGTAAGGTTAGTTATTTTGGAATATGGATTAACCTTTTGTAGAGATATAGTGTAATGCATGACATGATTCATCTATCACGGATTCAGATATATAATCCAGACAATTATCAGGTAGTGGATGTTAAGGTAGTTGAGCTTAGTGATGATGCATCTTGTGGAGAATATGATAAGGATTGTAGTCCATACTAAGAGGTATCTCTGGTAGAGAAATTATTCATGTTCAAGTTCTTTTAATGTATTGGTGGGTTCAAGAGGATACCAGGGAGAGGGAGTCAAGTATGAACGAATTTCGGATAAATTGTTTGCTGTGACACCATAGGGATGACTGCAGATGATTATGGATGATCGATTGTTTGGTGGGTAGGTTGTAAGATCCTTACATTTTCCAGGTATGTCCCTTCATGAGTTTTTAATTCAAGTTATGATGTCCAAGTCTTGTTTGGAGACAAAGATGCATGTTAGGGAAAATTGATTAAAAATTAGTGATGTATGTTTTTATTGAATTAATAGACCCGAGATGAAAATGTGTTAAATGAGTTTATGGAGGGTTTCCATGATTTGGAATTCCTTGTAGGTGGATCAGATCCTTATGTAGGAAAAGGTTTTAAAAGATGTCTGCATGGTATTTTCACTTTGTGTAATGTTGTTACGCGAAGTGTAAATTCTTCTAGACACATGGCATGAACCACTATAGGGAACGAAACAGTTACATGTCATGTAAAATGTTGATATCATGTAATATTTTAATGGGATAAATATTCACTAGAAGAGACATATTTTTCATCATATCACTCTAAAAGTAAAAACACGATGTGTAAATGAGATACACACCATGTAATATCCTAAAAAGTGGTTTTATGTGTGTCTTTCATTTTATATTTCCTAATTACATTGGTGAATCCTAGAATATATAAAAATAAACTAATTATAAGATAACATAGATCCTTTCCATCCAATCATTATGTCCTATTAGAACAATCATTCCCCGGTATGTCATTCTATTTAATTTACCCCTTAATCCCTTTTTTCTTCGATAATTTTGGTGAAATATCTGGATCATGAACACTCTTTTTTATATCTTGATTAGTTGTGATATAAGATACTTCTTGTGATCATATTCTTATTCATTTTAATTAGAAAATATTTTTGGATGCATTTTTTGATCAGTAGTTAATGGAAGGGGGTCTAAATCTTAAGACTATGGTCTGTCTAATATAAAAGTACATGCGATATTTGGATTACAACAAAATTACTTATGTAAAAATTTATTAAAATATGAATTGGATTGTTCTTTGAAATCCCTTTTGGTCAAAGTATTATGAAAAGGATTTTTTCAACCCCTTGGGTGAGAAACCCCTTGTTTTATAGGAATTGGATAATGGCTTAAAGAGTGATTAGCATGACATGAGACCATATCTGATTGTATGATATATAATCCCTGGGTAATGTATAATTTCTAATTATTTTTATTTTTGATCATTTTGGATAAAAATGAAGTTAAATTGAATGATTAATGGTCATTTTCATAATTAACTATTGATATTTATGACATAATATTATGGTATCTATGATTTTGTGACTTGTTGTATTATCATTCTATAGTTCTTATATAGAGTGGGTTATGATCATACCCATCCTATAATGCTTATAATGAGTAGGGTTTTCCTAGTCCCATGATTTGAATCTTATATATAGTAGGATATGTCCATTCCCATGTTGTAATACATATATTGAGTAGGATCGGCCCAATCCCATTCTATAATGCTTATATTGAGTAGCCTCAACCCAGTCCTATGATATAATGTTTATATTGAGTGGTGTTGGCCTTTTCCCATGTGGTAATACATATAGTGGGTTGGATTTGTATAGTCCCATGTTGTAATGATTATATTGAGATGGATCTATTTAGTTCTATGTTGAAATGCTTAGATAGAGGGCCTTGACCCATATTTTTGGATTTATACTGTAGATACAAGGTTGTTGTTTGGCATGGCTGTGAAACTTGATTTGAGAAATTTCATAATGGTTCTGAATAAGGTTTTATTTTACCATGGTTTAATGGGTTTTTATTGGAATGCTTTTGATATATGCGTAGATATATTTTGATAGGATGCTGATGTAGGCAGTTTTATATATTATATAAATTGATTAATTAATACTCTTTTTTATCTCTATATTGCATACAGATATTATCAGAGTGGTTGTATATTGACATGGTAGTTTTGACCTACTATGATATACTCACACCCTCTTCAGGATGCCTTTGGTACAAGAGTAGATGACATGAATATTTGTTTGGAAAAGGTAAAAGGAACTTTCCCTTGATTTGTTTCTTTCTGTATAGGATGAAGTTGGGAGTTGGGACAAACATATGGTTTGAGACTGGAGTGTTTTGTTTTTAATTTTTTATAAATAATTATATTATTTTATTGTTTCCATATTAAATTTAAATACATTTCATCATGTGGTAACCTGATTAATTACTATTCTTTTATTTTTTCCACCTTTTATTTCTTAGTGATATGTGATATTTATTTCTCTCATCTACTACGCTGATTATGTTATTAATATTATTATTCTTGATGTTATATAACTTCATAAAAGTGTGTATAGTCTTCCCACTATACTAATCACACCCCCACTATTAGTCGAAATCCTTTGGTATATAGGGAGGTGTGATTGATGTCTCATAACCAACCATTTCTGGCCATGTGAGAGTGTTCCATGTTGGGAGAAGTTACGCATTTTCTAACATTTTCAATTCACATATATATCCAATTTATTGTTGTGAGTAATTTTCCTATGTGACCAATTCATCTATGTAGATGAATATAAATGTTTGTTTATTCTTCTACATAACCAATGACATTTCCAAATTTTCATACATGGATATATATTTATTTTGATATATAAATGTTTAGTAGTACTTTCACTACATTTATTTTAATACATAGAAGAACCCATATATAGATAATAAAATTTACATATTTGATTCTTCACTTATTTGACTCGTAACTAATCATTATATTCTTATGTTTTGTATTATCTTCCATCATTAAAAATATCTCACAAAATCATCATTGAAAGAATCATGATAGCCATTATCATGATATTTAAACCTTATAATGTCAATTTACTTTGTATAATTATATTTAATTTCTTTCTTTATCTTAATCATCACATAATCTGTGCATGATCATGTTCACATAGATTATAATATTCTTTCATAATTAAATCTTCTTCACTCACATTATACTATCTCAACTTCTAGACTTTTCATTGTTATTCATTATTGTCTCCGTTTATGTTCATACTGCATCGATAAACTCCTATATTATTCTTCATTAATGTTGATATTCAAAACCTTCTCTCTTTCTGTGTGACACATTCTACTTACCATGTGATTATCATTATTTATTTACATGATTATATCTTCCCATATTCTATTTATCTATTTAAATGAAAAACACCATAAATAACTTCCATCTTTATTTTCTTCTTCATTTCCTCCTTCATTATTTAGGGAACATAAAATCTTTAAACAAATCTTGATGTTTTATATATTTCCAAAACAACCAAGATAAGAATTTATCCTTTCCTTCTTCATCATAATAATTAAAAATACCTTCTTCACACTTAATCTTTCAATAATCATGATTCATCTTTTTAGTGTTTCATCACCTTCAAAAAAATTCTTCATCGCATCAAATTGAAATCTACTTATATAAAATTAAACATACACAAAGTGGTATCAGTAATTTCATAATAATAATAATGAAAATAATTTTTTTATATTCATTATAGATACTATAAATTATAATAATAAATACATACACATAAATTCCATGATAATATGGGGAAATATTTTAAATCATACTCTCCTATAAGTATCATATTTAGAAGAATAAATTTACTAAGAAAGAAAATATTAGTAATTTGATTGATATATCATTGAGTGAAATATAAAACATTGACAAGAAAATATTTTAATGAGATTATTAGTTTTGGGAGTTTTATTTTAGGTTATATATATAATAAATATATAAGAATAATTTATGCTATATAAGTAGTACATTTATCCACTACGGTAAAGTGACAACTGGGGGTGATTTTCGGAAAAATAATATAAGGAAATATATAGCATTAATATTATAATTAAAACTTTGTATTAAATTTAATAAATTATTATAAAATAATAATAAATATATTTGTATTCATTATATAACTAAGATAAAGTGTAATGCAATAATTTTCCTTATAATGTATTTGACTTTCATTTTTAAATATCAAATTTTTTAAATCAATTTAAATTAAAATTAGTCTTATTTAGAAAGTTTTTTTCATAAAATAATTTAATATTTTTTCGGAATTAATATTTTGAAATTTTGTAATCAAGATGTTTTTAAATTTTTCCCAGATTAAAATATGAAAGTTGTAAGTAAATAGATGATATGCAGTATTTTGTGTAAAATTTAATTACCTAAAACATATACATCATAAAATTTTTTGTAAAATGTTCTTTCAAAATAAATTTTTCTAAATTAAAATATGTATACATTTATTAATTATCATTATTTATATTTATCCAAAAAAATAAATAATTTTATATATTATTCTTTTTTTAAAAAAACCCCAGTACTCAATAGATAACTCCATACACAACTCATTATAAATCTCTTATATATTCATTACTATGGAAAAAGTATTAACCAAATATTCTCTTTTAAAATAATTATCAATTTTTTTTAGATTCCAATCACTAGAAAACTCTAATTTCAAAATAATTGACGGAAAAAAGTAAAGGAATGGTTTTATTCTAGAGGTAATAACTTATCTTCTATATATTTTAATTTAATTTCTAATTTTGATTTATATTTGTGTAATTAAACAAATATATGAACATAAAATTAATTTTATAATTATTTTATAATATTAATATAAACCTAATATATCCACTTCTTCTTATTCTACCTTCAATAACCTTTCTTCTAGTTTCCCAGAGCTGATGGTTACTATATTATTTTAGCACCAGATACAGGTGATCATATCCTAAAGGATATAACATTTTAGTGGTATTGGTAAACTAGATAAATGATGGAATCACACATTACATTTGAAAGCCTTAAAATCAATATAATATTTTCTTGAGAACATTCTTATTATCCCTAGAATATCTGTACATATCATTCATAGTATACTTTCTAGAATTCTTGGTAAAGGAAACATAACAAAGGGGTAAACTCATATGATCAAAAAGGGTTATATAAAATAGAATACATTGTTAATAAATAATCAATTATAAATATATTTTGGTAAATAACTAAAACCACATCCCATTTAATAAATAACTCTAGCATGAAGAATAATATGGAAAAAATGAATGATTATCAAATAATTCCACATATATAATCATGTGATCTTGAAACATATCCTTGGATATCATAATTATTCAAATAATAACATGGGAATAAATAAATTATTTCATCATGATATAATTAATAATTCGATAAAAAATAAACGTACTATAAATTCTGATTCTGAAGACATTGTAAATATACTATTAAGGACTTGTTTCAAGATAGTTAGTCGATATGTAGGTATACACCAAAAAACATTTAATTTGAAAAAATGATTTGTCTCATAATCCTAATGATGATTTATGGGGATATATAATTCTTAGACTCAGCCATTGAAAAATAATTCCAACACATTCATCATATGAATAAATAATAAAAATTCATAAAAATTCATAAATAGTCAAAAAATCGTATAGGAAGATCTAGTATATGGAATATCAATACATTCCCTTTTCAAAATGATCATAAACCATTGAGAGAAATAATATATATGGTATCATTGAAACATATCCTTAGTGTAGTATAAGTGAAATAATGTTTTTTTATCATTTATTAATAGAAATTCCATAAAAATTACATTTAAAACATTCATAAATAATGTATCCTTTTATCTTCAAAAATCACTTTAAAAAACTAAAAATTTCCAGAATATTATGAAATAAATCTTCTTTAAAAGGATTCATGGAAACCTGTAATGTAATATTCAATTAATTTATCATAAATGATGGTGGGAAATTTTGTTCATGCCATTCTTGTTAAATGAAATATTCCATTAACATTTTTTAGTAAAAAGGAATAAAACCAGATTCAGAAAACAACAAGAAGATTGATTTTAATTTTTTTGTAAAAATTATATCAATGGTACAAATTATTTTAAAAATTAATTGTATTATATTAAAAAAATATTTTGAAACATTTTTAGAAAATATGTATATAAAGAATAATATTCATGACTAAATTGAAAACATTGTATGTTTTCCTTAAAAAAATTATTTTTCTCTCTCGAGAAAATAATAGGGGGAAAATAAATTGAAAATATTTAATTTATATAAATAAAAATAGTGTAGGAAAATATATTTGGTTAACAGAAGAAATAAAAAATAATTTCACAAAAGGATACTTAAAAAACAATCGCAAATAAAGATTAAATTATGAAATAAACCCTTACTACTTGGGTAACATTCGAATCATAACCCCCATGAAAGAAATAATTTCAAATGAAAAATTAAATTATATAGATACAAATAGATTCATAATATAAAATATAAAATTTTTAGTATATATTCATCATAAAATAATATAGGTGTTTAACATAACTTATGTCCAAAAGAATACAATTAAAGGCGATGGAGCCTTACCTTTGGTCAGACTTCTATTGTACGTGTTCGATCCTCCGGGATAATAAATTTAGTATTATTATAAATAAATTACAAATTATAATCATTTATATTATAATTTATATGATTTAAATATAATAATTTGACACCTATATATTAAAAAAAATTATTTAAATCACGATTTTTTTCGATAACTTTTTCATTTTTCATAAATGTTTTGGTTCAACAGTTTTGATCTTTGTACTTTAATTATGGATCCACTACCTACAGGATGTTACTAATGAAATAAATTTTATAAATATTCATTATATATATGTTTAAGTCAATAAAGTTTATATATAGAAAAATTAATTACCCCATTCAAGGAGATGTTAGGTCATACGTATGCACAAACGTTGTTTTCACTTTTTGATGGATGAAAAAAGAAAGGTAAATAATAACTCAACTTCGCAAGATTATTTCTATTATATATATATATATATATATATTATTCATTAAATCTACCCTTACTACCCTCTATCTGAATTAGAAATGAAAAACGGATCCCATCACTTTGTGGGGGTTGTAGTCCACACGTACACATGAGTGGCGTTATAGTTCACCAAATGATTGGATGGTAAGAAATTAGATATGTTATTATGAATTTTAAATCATAATTAATTCACAAATATAATGTATATATAAATTTGTTCCATCTTTATAACCTATAAAATCATTACCAGAACCACCGGGTCTGAGCTGAAATGTCACAAAACCTCATGCGTGTGTCCCCGTACAAAAGAGGTTGTCGACTAGTAGTGGGGGTTTATGTTTATCATTAAGAGACTATATCCTCAGTATTAATCCTTAAATAGTTTGTGTGAATTTATCATTTATAATTTTATTTAGTTATTATTTAACAATTTGTTTCAATTATCACTTAATAATTATTCAAAATTATCTTTTGATAATTTTATATAAGTATATTTTTTTTGTTGTTACATGGAATGACAATCCAAAAATTATCAACTAATAACCCTAAAATTATCAAATTATAATAGTAAAATTTTCCACTGATAATTTACATTAAAATTGGATTATCAAGAGATAATTTTTTGGAAGGTTATCAAAATATATTAAAAAAATTATCAATAGTTAATATTGAAAAAAAAATATTGATTATAATAGAAATGTTTATTAGGGAATAATTTATTGAGAATATTTAAAGGGATAAAACATTAAATTATTTTTGGGAAATATAAAAAAGTTATCAATCGATAATTTTTGTTAAATTGCAATAGTGCAATTATGGAAGGATAATTTCAAACACATGCATTATTTTTAAATAATATTTTAAAATGATTATTTTGAAATTATCAAAAAAAGATAAATTATCATCACTTGTTATAATTTAAAATGATAATTTTAAAAATTATCCAGGAAGGATAATTATCATCGCATTTGATAATCGGAATGATAATTTATGAATTATTTAAGTGAAAGAAAATTTCAACACATGTGATATTTTAATGAATTACTCAAAAATTAATCAGGAGAGAGAATGTGTCAATTAATATAATATTTTATTTATTTTTGAAATAAAATAGATTTTTTGGTTCTTGGAAACCCTTGATATACCTTGATCATTGACGTGCTGAAAACTAGAGACTTTGACATGTCTCCTTTAACAATAATAAAACCACGAATAGGACTTCTAGAATTTTTAGGTTGTAGGCTCATTCTTTTATATGGTTCACATTTACACTTGTTGAATTGATGATTATATTCGTTGTATTCTGATTCATAGTTCTTGACTATGACCATATGTTTCTATCTATGTTTTGCATAATAACAGGTTTGATTCCATGAGTGATATCAGTGTAGTTTTTATACATTATTGATTATGATCACCTATTTCTATTTATGCTACAATATACTCATGTTGATATTTTATTCCTACTTATGTGCTCACCCGGTATACGTATAACCATGCATTGTTAGTTTTTATTTGTATTTGAGACAGGTGGACCATCGTGACATTTTTTCCCTAGTGGGGGAGAAAATTTGATTAAAACTGTAACGACTAGGGACCTGAGAATAGATTAGAGGTAAGAGAACACTATGACATCATTTTAAAGGTGAGATCACGGAAGCCCTGATTCCAAGTTCCATTCACCATGGGATAGCCTAGTTTATGTGAGTACTAGTTATTCTCATCTATAGGATCTGGGTGACATGGTCTAATTGAGGGATAGATGATGTTGGGTATGACCTCCATGACAACATGAAAACATTGTAAAAGGGGTGGTTAGTTTCTTACAACTCAATCATATATCATTTTGTTTGGAACTAAATAAGGTATAGCTAGGGTTTGTGGATTCATGGTCATCACACTACCACTCGTTTTTTGGATAATATGTTTACGTGATTTCTGCATTTTGTATTATCATTGTAAATACTTGAATACTTGAATACATGATCAAATTAGGTTAAGGATGAATTGGTGGTGTCCAACTGATTCTTATACTCACACCCTACTCCAGAATTTCAATGTACTTATGGATTTCATGAGATACCTGTGGATGGTTAAACAACCTATGGTGGATGGGTGAGTAGGTGTATCTTGGAGCTTGGACGGATTAGTATAGACACTAGAGGTCCATACAATTCCTTTATTTATCATAGGTATTCTTATTTCTAGACCAAATTTACATACATGATGATGCATTTATTTTCATTAAATGCATTTTCTTTATTTTCTACATTATTAAACTAATTATTTATTTATTTTTATATTTATTATATAACCTATGACATGATACTGAGGGTATAGTCTCCCCAACAACAGACATAAACCCTTGCTTCTATTCAGATTACTCTTGCATATGGGGTGTTATGCATGAGGTTATGTGGAATTTTGGCTCAGACCCAGTCGTTTGGGTTGTGGTGTTACATAACTATCCAAGTAAAGTGGTGAAAAACACAAATTACCCCACTACATTGAGATTGTAGGCCATAGATACACACAAGTGATGATTTCTATTTTCATTGGATAGAAATGAGATGGAGTGTGGTTATAACCTAATAATAATAACATATTATTATTTTTAAAAACCTGGATTTATTATTCTAGGATGCTTATAACATATTTAGAGTAATTAGAAAATTAAATATACATAAAAGACTTAGTAAAGAGAATTATCTCTTATTTGGTAGACTTCATATATATACATTCTTAAGGACCCTTGGAATGGTATTTTAAGATGTATCAAACCTATAGTTCATATATAGGGATGTTTATAATGTAATTTGGAATGTTTTTACAGATCATGGCTTCTCAATGTGGTGTAAATAAAACAGAGGAGGGTTGTCCTTTTTTAAGTGAGATGAGGGAAATTATTAGAGTTTTTTAATGTATTATTTGAATATAAATTATTTTTTATGTAAAAATGAAAAAAAATATTATAATCAGAATTTAATATGATTATAAGTTGAAATAATCACCTAAAATAAATGTTTTACAAGTTTTGGTTTTTTTTCAACACTATCTTTAATTTTAAATCCCTCTTAACTCTTTTAACAATTAATGTAACATTAAATTTTTATGCCAATTAAGGATCATGATATTTACCATGAATGGATAAAACTTCCATTACTGTACCATGTTTGATGTTTTAATCTCTATACAATCAATTATTCAAAATATAATATTTATTTATTTATTTTAAATAATTTAATAAAATTTCATAAATTTTAAAATATCATTAATGTCATTTTTAGAAATAGTCAATTAATTTGACATTGAAAACAACATCAAATAAAAATAATTCCAATATAAAATATTAAAACATCCCTAGTATGGCATATTTATCTATACAATTCATTGAAAAATATATTCCACTTGAAAAAAATAATTTTCATGTTTTTAAAATCATTAACATGCTTTTTCATCAACTTGAAAAATTACTGTGCCAGTTTTGTATAAATATTTATTGATGTTATTCCATAAATAAAATTTTAAAGAAGTTACCATGATAGAATAATAATTTGTCTTTAAAATTACAATTTATAACTAAATATAATTTTTTCTTCCTTATAATAAAAATTTAGAGTTATTAAAGTCAATATACTGACATCTTTTAATTCATTATTTTATTAAATTAATATAAATGTAATAATAAATGAAATATGGAACTAAGTGGCCATATATTCTAGAATAAAATGAAAAATTAAAAAATCAACTCATAAAATAGGATTAATGAACTTTCAATAGAAATCTATAAATCTGTATCCCAATGTTCTAATCATGTTTTACCTCATTTAAAATTTTCATGGTAAAATAAATTTACTATCGTTACTATTCATAATGACTAAAAATAAAATAGACATATCAATAAGTTTTAAACCTCATAATTCCAAATATGTCATCAAATTTTTAATAATAAAAATCAAAAATTCATTTAAATTAATTTAATTTAAAAAATCAAATCATAGAGAAGAAATTGTTTCCCAAAAAAAGTAACTTACGAAGTATAAAAGTGATTTCCTAAAACAGTTAATCCATAAAATTTATTTTAATGAACTTAATTGTCTTATTAATAATATAATAAAACTAATTTTAAATAGTAACCATTTTAAAACAAAATGAATCATCATAAATTCCTGAAATAAAATAGTTTTTAATAAATATAAAAATTATTCATTATTCTCTTGAAAAATGAATCTTTTGAGAAAAGAAAAAAATTATCCTAAGATAATTTTGGTATGCTTATTTAAAATTGATTTTATTTTTATTAGATAATATTTCAAAATTTCCATACATTAATTATAATATCCACTCATAAATAGAAATAAAACCATTTTTTATGAAAAGGTATTTTGAAGAATAAAATCTCTTTAGTAAAAATTGAGTGCTTATTTCCTAAGAATTAATTATTATATATGTATTTAATAGGTAATTTATATATAGTTTTTTATAATATTGTTAATCCTTTGAATTTTATTTAATTCAATATCTTGGTTTTAATAGTAATATTTAAATATTAATATTTCAGGATTTGTTTAAGTTTGGTGTTTTATGTTGTATACACTATCAAACCTAGTGTTATTTTAAAATCTCGAGCAATCACATTCTATAGACATTAAATAAATTATGCTATGAAAATAATATCTTGGTCATTAAAGGTTCAATAATTTAAAATACCCTTATTACAAACCCACATTGTACTAAGGGTTAATAAATCCACTTTTGAAAAGGGAATGTGTTAAACCTAAAGGTTTCCTAAAATATCACATATTAGGGTTCTCAGATAATGAGAAATTTTTTTGGAAGTTAAAATATATACATGGTGAAGAATATTATCTTCCAAGGACTGATAATTTGTTATATAGATCATGCTCATGAGAAATTTAACAACCACAAATCAATAAATTAGTTATGGGTGAAAAGACCATAGATTCATTGAAAATAAAGGTAATGGGACAACATTATTGTTTCAATATCCTTTTCTTATAGTTGAATAATTACATGAAAATATAAACTAACAACATAAGTAAATATATTTACATGATATATGTATGTTCATCCTCTAATCAATTTCCACTCAAATCTAATATTTTTCTCTAAATTATGAGTATTAAAGATGAATTATTCATGCCTAAAGAACTAAAATCATATTCTAAATAATCACCAAATCCAAAAAAGGATAACAAGATATTTCTACTATATATAAATTTGAAAAAAAATTAAATAGTTATCACAATCTATCATAATATAAAAAATTTATAATCCTTCATATAATGAAATAATACATCTGACTCAAACATTTCCCACAATAATACCAACGGTTAAACATAGATCATTCCATAAATAAGTAAACATGTATCATAATTAATCTCAAAAACATCAAAATTGAAGAGTGTTTTGAATTAAAATTTAATCTATTTCCTTTCATATCATATCACCAAAAATTTAATAGAATTATTCATAAATATTCTTCCAGGTTAAACCTAAGGGTTACATATACCTCAATAAAGTAAAACATCTCTAGAAATATCATTAATCGCCTAAAAATACAAAGAAAATATAATATTTTTATCCCATAATGTGATGCAAAAAATTAACATAAACATTATCAATCAAATTATATATATAATAAAATGTCAGACTAACCAGGACATCATGTAGACTAGTGTTAAGTGTTGCACACTAATCGCCCTTTTGTTGTGGTTTCAAACCCCATGTCCTTATTAGATTCAGTGAATTATTTCAATGATCTTGATCTCCATTTGAGGTATGTAAAATTAAATTTTTTATAAATTACATTTTAATGTATTAATTAAATGATTTCCAAGAGTGTATCATGTATATAGAGAGTTTTAGGGGTTCTAGGCATGGAAAACAGGGAAAATGGATCATTTTGTTCTAGGAATATAGTTTATGCATGGTTAGTACTAAATGTGCACTATATCCCAGGAGATCATGCTGAATTAAACCTTGGATAGGGGGAGGTTCATCGGAAATGCATGGTTTTTTAAACTGTTTGGTCGAGACCCACCCCCTCTTAGACAAAGGGTGCCACACTATTGGTGAATGGTTTGGAAAACTCTACAGTGAAACCATGTACCTCATTAAAAGAGGGAAAATTTCCCAATTCCCAACACCATCAATATTTAGTAGTTCATACCCTATTTCTTCTCCATTTCCTCCTCCATAACCTAAGGGTAAAAACTCTTTCCTCCCAATATTTCCATGGGGGATTCTTCTTTGATACATGTCCATTTAACATGTTGTTAGTCGGGAATCGAATCTTTTTGGTGAGTCAAGAACTCATAATTCTTATATTTTCTTTTAGAATATGGGAAGTATTTTTTTATTCCTTTTGAATCCCTAAACCATTATATTTCAAGAAAATTCATAGATTGTGTTTTGAAGCATGTATGTGATAGAATCAAGGGACTATGTGGGGTGATTACTTCTCTACAAACTTGTTGTATGTGTTCTTCATGTTATATTCTATAGGCCTGATGTCTATTCAAGTGCATGTGTTTGTTAATTTTTTATGTTTTTCTAAAAATTTTATTCCTTGGTAGGATATGGTAAATTATGTGTCTAAATGATGTGTTAGACCCACACAATCTCTATTGGATCATTTCACTATGACTATACTGGGCCTATGGCCAACCATGGGGTGTTCAACTCCATTATAAATGATGACATGAGTTTTTAAATGATGTTTTAAAGGGTTTTGGAATAAAACCACTATAAATTATGTTTAGATTGGTATAATGGAATAAACGGTTGTTTGGATTAACATGAATATTTTAAATGAGTTATGGATAGTAAATGGTTAAATGTGATAAATGGTTCATGAAACATTTCCATGTGGTTAAATGGATAAAAAGGGGTGAAAATTGGTTTTAATGGTTCTAAAACGATGATATTGGAATGATATAGTAATTGAGGACATGTTGAATATAATGAACAATGTAAATTTGATAAAATGGATAGGTTTAAACTTGTTGTTACTCGTTGTCAAGAGGAATCTGATGATGGCCTTCATTAATTTTACAAATGGTAGGCTGAGATGTTGTACTGATGCTTCTCTCCCTTGGGTAGGCAACACTGATGTTCCATGAACCTCGATGCATTATAGTATTTAAGAATGGAATGATGCTCCTGGCCCTAATGGCATGGACATAGCATTCCATATCATTGTGGGGGATGGTTTGACATAGTGTTCCATGTATTTATTTGAATACCTGTATTTATGTTCCTTGTATAGTTACATGATACCTCTATGAAATATGGTTCAGATGTCCCACATGGGCTGTAGTAAGTTTGATGGGTGTGGGTATTATTTTGAAATGAGAAAAGGAGTGCTTTTTTAATATTGATAAAAAATAAATCATGGATTATCTATGATTTTTCTATAGTTTACTATACTTATTCTTACGTTTTTATTAGACTGGATTTTTCATTATATAATTTCAGTGTTGGCCTATTGAGTTTTACTCACGCCTTGCTCAGGCCACCATTTTGTACTCGAGCAGACTTCATGGTTGAAGATTACGATAAGGGTGAAGACCCTATGTTAGATGGGTGATATAGGAGTTGGGATTGACCAGGGATGATGGGACAGAGCATGCTATGGGGACCCATTTTGGAATTGTCTTTAGTGTCTTATTTTATTTTTTCCTTTATCTCTATAGAAAATCATAGCATGTCATATTACACTATATTGGTTTTATGGTACTTCCTCTATTTGGTAATGTTGTATGTGATGCTTTGTTCGGTATTATTATTATATGTCTACATTTATCTTGATTTTCATTGTTGGTTTACTCAATTATAGATGGTATAGTCCCCACTAATGTTTCTATAGAACCTATCTACTAGTCGAAAGCCTCTAGTATATTGGGAGGCAGTCATGAGGTTATGTAGTACACCAGCATGTCACACCGGTTTAGTGGCACCCATTTTGGGATGTTACAAAGTTATATCAAAGCCATTTTATTTTCCAATCCATTACCATTTTGGAATATTATATAGGAGGATAGGATTTTGCCGGCCTTGGAAATTATCTCATGCATGGGAGTAGATAAAAAATGTGTCTGGGAAACCTTAAATGTAACATCCCAGGTAAATAAAGAATATAGCATTTTCATATTTATTAATATTTTTCATTTAAATATTAATTTTATTTTAAAAGGGATGATATTATTGATAGCATACCCGATACGCAAAAACAGGTTTCTTTGAAATCTTACGTTGCAAACAACGTTGGGTCATACTAAAAAATAATAATTTAAAATTATTTTAAATGGTAGTTAACACCTAGCTGTTGTCTTGGAAAGAATATACTGAACAAACTATAATATAAATATACATGTTTGTTAAATTTTTTTACATTTATCCAATTAATGGTTTAGGCATAAAATAAGAAAGAATTTGATTTTAACCATAAATACATTAATATTCATTAAAAGTTCGATTTACTGCCTTTTGATGGCGAACCCTCTTTAAATCCAGTTTTGGTAACTTTTATATATTCTATTTTAAAAAATAAAATTATTCTATAGAATCTGGGCATCAAAATTTCCTTTGTGTATATTTTTGTTATTTTTCTGAAAAAACTCATTTTTATGAATAGTAAAAAATATTGTATTTTACATCAAAACTTCCTTTAAATCAAATTTATTTATATGGTTATATTATTTTTTTAATTTTTTTAATGTATAATTAGATTATATTTTTACTTTTTAATACAATGTTGGTCATTGGAAGTAATTTCAAATTGATATTGGACCTAAATAAGTGTCAATCTATTGATAGTTATTATATCATAAAATGACGCTTGTGGTTTTGACTGCGGGAATTATTTTTAATTTAATTTTTTCCACATATGAATTTTGAATTTGGAAAAAGGGATTATATATTTGTAATCATGAGGTATAAATTGTGTAAATAGGAAACTTTTATTTTTAGACATTATGAATATTTACTTTAGGAAATATTTTATTTACCCTGGTTATAGGGAAAATCTGGTAAATAATGGTAAACAAATATTATTATAATATTATAAAATTTTCCTAACATGTGTCCTAATCCTATTTTCTGATACATTTTTGACCACGGAAATCCTTGGGTCGATTTTGGGACCCCGTGGAGCCACTTGGAAGAGATAATTACACTTTATATAAATTAATATAAAGTAAAGACAAAAATGACATAAACATATATCTTTTAGAAAATAAATTTTTACATGGGGTTATATAACTTATCTCTTCGACTATAAATATTAACTTGAAATATAAAAATATTTCCTACATCATGAAATTATTTTTTTATAATTTTTGGACATAAATAAATTAAATTATTTAGGACACGATAATGATGCAGTATTTACCTCAATAATGAATTATTTAAATAAAAAAGATTATAATGATTGAAAAAATATCTAAAACCCATATAATTATAATTGGATGATTTTATTTAGAATATTAGTCATATTATCTTCTACTTTAATGAGTTTTTGACCTTTAAAAAACGAAAATAATTATATACTAAAATAATATTTTCAAACATTCCAAAAGAGACCCTCGTCCCCCTTATAAAAATCCCTCACATCTAACCCATTCCACAAACATCTAAAACAATGTTTCCCATAAAACCTCTACCAAGTTAAGATCCCTACATCCCTGTACTCCTCCTATAAGACATAACCTATGAATAAATAAATTCAATTAAACATTTTTGTTCAAACCAATGGGAGATACCCGATTAAAAGGTAAAGTCTTCTCTTAAGTTCTTTTGTTTTATTTTCCTTCTCCAACCCCCTAAAATACTTTTATTCCTTTATTTTATAGCAACAAATGTATCCTCATTATACAAGGTTATTTTAATGATAATTATTCGAACTAGACTTACACATGCCTCCATCTAGTGGGTAAATAACGTATTGTTTCTATGGACAGTGAACTACTACTTCACAAAACCATGATTGTTCAATCTTATCCAACCACCTATTTTGGTGGCCATTAAGATGGAACTATATTTATATATTATATATATTATATTTATGTTGTCTCTAGGTTTCTTTATTGTTCATTTATTGAATACCTTTATGGTTTAAATAGTCGTTAAATACTATAATTTAATTTTAGGAAGTATGGATTGTCGCCCCCACAATGTGATATGAATCATTCATTCCATATGTGGAATGTATAAAGGATGTATTTAATGAAATTATATATGATATTATACTGGAATTATGATATACCTATTTATCATTATGTTTTTATTGCATTAAATTTTAAATAGAAATGAAAGTAGCATTCATGCGTACGTACGGCTTACCATCTCCATGAACGGTGCATTTCATTTCTTATCTCGAAGTGTTATGTACTATTATAAATACATATATATATATATATATAATCGATATATATTATAAATAAATCATGAATATCATTCTGGATACAATGAAATTTTTACCACATGGACAATTTATAATTAAAACAAGTTCATTTTTAACTCATGTTCTGAACATCGACAAAATGTCCGATATAAACTCAAATAAATAACTAATTGGTATAGAAAGGTAATAATTGATATAAATGGAATAATAAATTTGAAAAAGGATCTTAATAAAGTATAAATTGTCATTAATTTATTATTCAGGAGATTAATGAACGATTGAGTCAAGTCGGACACAAGGTAAGGGACTTCGTCTCTATCTGCTTTCATTGAGGAATATTTTGTTTTATAAATGACTTTCTATTATAAGGTGTATAAAAACATTTGGCTTCTCATTTAATTCAAAAGGAATTTTTTTCTATGAGTAATTTAACTAAATGATATAATGATAAATGTTTCTTTTTAACATATGTGGTGGCAATGACCTTTTCCTCCACCATGAGTATTATTTGATCTTTGGCTTCCTTAACAAGAAAAAATGTTTTAAAAAGGAAAATAAATACGATATACTTTTTTACATATTGTGGTATTGAAAATTGTTTTGAAAATGGATTTGTTAAGTAAATATATTTAAAGGATATATTTTTGTTAAAATGTGGAAAAGTTATATTTCATTTAAAAGTGTTTTATGGGTTATGAATATGTTACAGTTATTGTGAATTGTTTGGTATATGGGTGGTTCTGTGAAAAAACTAGGGCGAGTGAGCCCGAGATTTCCCTCCAATGCATTAGGTAATGTGAATGAGATAATGTGAATTTTTCTCCTAAGGGATTTAGGAAATATACTGTGATGGGTATTCCAAATGTAACTCTCAACGTAGTTGTGGTAGCTACAATGTAAGTATGATATAGATTCCACAAGTTACGTTTATGCTTTAGGATTTCTATGTGTTATTCATAAATCTTATGATTTCATGAGGTTTTTAAAGATCTTATGTTATGTATTTATTGATGATATAGTGTTTATTTCATTGTTTTATAACCCACACTGAGCTTTTTATGCTCATCCTAAGTTTTTGAAATGTTTCTCAGAGGACCTAAAGATGAATTTGGTCAATGATGGGATCAAGGGAAAATCATGTTATCTAAAACTTGGAACTAGACATGAATCATTCTTTAAGAGTTTTTATTTTATAAAAAAAAATGAAAACTGGGTAGAATTGTCCACTTTGTAAATTTTGATATGTAATGTAATATTTATGGCCTAATTATCAAAACTCTAAACTTGAAAAAATACTCAATGTGAATTATTAATTTAATTCAATATTATTTATTGTTTTAAGGCTGGGTCCTTATAGTTGGTATCAAAGGTCGGTTTAGAAATCATTAGGAGTAGGATATTGTTAAATTAATGTTCATAAATTATTTTTAGTTTATGTTATGATTGAAATGATATATCATTTACAGATTACCATGTTTCTTTGACTAAGATATTTTTGTGTTCAGAATGGTTTTTCATAGATGAAACAGAGCAGCTATGATGGGACGACATCAGGAGAAATACAAACTTCCAAATCAGTAAACTAATATGGTCATAATCGGAATAGAACATGTTGTTGCAGTGATGTCACAATTGAATCATGCTATAAATGGTGGTGGTATCCATGCACGAGATCATCCAGCTCAACCACAGTGGAACATTTCAGTAGTGGATCATTTCATGAGGTAGCATCCCTCATCATTCATAGGATCATCTGACCATGTGCTAGCTGAAGGGTGTTTTAAAGAACCAGAGAGGATTTTTGAGGTCATGGGGTGTTCATAACATCAAAAGGTTAGTCTCACTATTTACCATATTGAAGGTGATGTTTATCAGTGGGGGTCGATGGTGAAAAATATCAGTGATTGTGAGGATATTGATGCTCTTAATCGGGATTAATTTAAACGTATGTTTCTTGAGAAATATTTTCCTAAGATGTTTCGTCTTAGAATAGAAAAACAACTCATGGAATTCAGGTAGGTGGATTACTCAGTGGATTATTATGACTCTAAATTCACTCGATTTGCAAGGTATGCTCCAAATTTCTTACGAGAACTTGATAGTCAAATAAACCATTTTTACTCAGGCTTAAAGCCAAAGTATCAAAGGATTTTGCTTCTCGTGAGTTTAAAAGTTATGCAAAACTTGTTCGATTTTTATAGAAGGTGTAAATGGGTTTTTTCGATGATCAGGTGTTATTTGAAAAACAACAGAATAAGAGGTCGAGTTGGTAAACGAAAGAGAATAACTCTTCAAAAAATTCTGATGATAATAAACATATGTTTTTAGTTTGTGAGAATTGTGGTAAAAAGAATGTTGGGGAATGACTTTAAAATTATTATAAGTGCTACCGATGCAGTAAAATGAGACATAAGGCTCGTAATTGCACTAAAGAAGATCATGGTAATTGTAAGAAAAAATCTGATTTACAGTCAGAATAATGATTTAAGTGCAATGAAATGGGTCATTATTCAAATGAGTGTCTAATGAAAAACTCAACTGAGGGAAAGAAGACAGACTACAAGTAGAAAGGGGTGGTGAAATCCTTTGAAACTACTTTAGTAGATGTTGTCCCATCAAATGAAGTAGTATCAGGTACACTATTTGTTTGTTCAGATTATGCCAATGTGTGGTTTCATTCAGGGTCTAGACACTCTTTCATTTCTGAGAAGTTTTCTGGTAAATTGGGAATTCCATCTCAAGATATGAATCATGAAAATATAGTAAAAAACTAGGGGAAAATTTTGAGAGAAAAAGAAAACAAAAGAACCTTCAAGTCCTTTTGTGTGGAAAGAATCTACCTGCAAACCTTATTGTTTTTCCTCTAGTAGAGTTTTATGTTATTTTGTATATTGATTGGATTTCTATTTATCATGCTATGATTGACTGTAGTGCTAAAGAGGTTTCTTTTCAGAATTATTTTCAGTTTTTCTACAATAATTACCCCTCAATATATATAACATATCAGGAAGTAGAGAAATAAGTAAAATATGGAAATGAATGTTACCTTGCACATATTGTTGAAAACAAAGGAACTATTCTGATTAATGATGTTCCAGTGGTAAATTAGTACCTTGATGTTTTTCCGGATTAGTTTCCTGGTGTTATAAATGATCGGGAAGTTGAATTTACTATTTACTTAGTTCCTGATGCTTAGATAATTTTTGAAATCCCCAAATCAAATGGCTCAAATGGATCTTTTAGAGTTAAAGAAGCAATTGTAAAAGTTATTAGATAAAGGTTTCATTAGACCTAGAACATCACCATGGGGTACTCCTGTTTTTTGTTAAAAAGAAAGATAGTTCAATGATACTTTGAATTGATTATAGACCATTAAATAACATCACATTTAGGAACATGTATCCTTTGCCTCATATCAATGATTAGTTTGATCAGCTCCAAAGAGGTCTGTATTTTTCGATGATTGATTTGAGGTCTAGGTACCATCAGTTGAATGTAAAGGAAGCTGACATTCTGAAGACTATGGTTCATACAAGATATGGCCATTATGAATTTTCATTTATGCCTTTTGGGTAACCAATGCACCTGTTGTATTCATGGATCTTATGAATAAAATTTTTCACGAGTTATTGGATAAGTGTTTGGTTGTGTTCATTGATTATATTTTGGTTTATTATAAAAGTGAAGGGTATCATCAATGTCATTTAAGGGTTATCTTGAAAACATTTAAAAAAAGAAACTGTTTGGGAAATTCGGAAAGTGAGAGTTTTGGTTATCGAAAATTTCTTTCCTTGGTCACATTGTTTCACAATATGGAATAACTATTGATACTGCTAAAAAAAGTTTTTAAAGAATGGTCGAGACACACAAATATAACCGAGATTCCTAGTTTTCTTGGTTTGGAAGGTTATTACCGGAGCTTTGTTGAAAATTTTGCATGGTTATCTATCCCAATGACTATGTTAACTTGAAAATGTGTGAACTTCATTTGGACAAAACAATGTGATGATTGTTTTCAGGATTTGAAAAGAAGATTTTTGAATGCTCCAGTTTTGAAAATGCCTTCCTGAAATGGTAAGTTATTTATCTATAGCAATGATTCATTGAAAGTTCTTGGTTGTTTCTTAATGCATAATGATCAGGTAATTGTTTATGCTCCACATCAATTGAAACCACATTACTTAAATTACCTAACTCATGATTTAGAATTAAATACTATTTTTTGCTTTAAAATTTTGGAGGCATCATCTGTATGAAGTAAAATGGAAAATATATACAAACCACAAAATATTGAAGTATATATTCCCTCAGAAAGCATTGAAAATGAGATAGAGGATATGGATGGAATTATTCAGTGATTTTGATTGGAAGATTCATTACCATCCATGAAAGGAAATTAAAGAGGTTGATGCTTTGAGTCAAAAAATTAATTCTACATTAACCATTCTATGTTTGGAATGAGATCCTTTGTTTTTTGATTTGATGAAATTTGGCATAGAAGTTGTTGGTGTAGTAAAATCCCCTATTTTGTTTCAGGTGTTAGTGAAATCATCTATATCAGACAAAATTAAGAAAACACAGAAGGAAGATAGTGAGATACAGAAAAAGGATGTGTTGGTTCAGAAAGGTAAGTTTCCTGATTTTAACACTGATAATGATTGTTTTTTGAGGTTTGGGACAAGAAAATGTGTTCTCTGGGATTCATAGTTGAATATTGAGTTGTTATGTAAAGCTCACAATTCTCCGTTGTCAGTTCATTCTGGAAGTTATAATATGTATAGAGAGCCTTGGGAGTGTTACTGGTGGGATGAAATGGAAAGAGATATTGTTGATTTTACTATGAAGTGTTTAACTTGTTAAAAGGTTAAAGCAGAGCAGTAGTTACTGAAAGGGATTCTTCACTCATTAACGGTGCCAGAGTGGAAATGGGAAAATATATCCATGAACTTCATTGTTGTATTACCAATTAAATCTAAAGGTAAAAATGATATCTGGGTTATTTTTGATTTATAGACTAAATATTCTCATTTCCTTCCTATTCGAGATAATTTTTCTCTAGATCAACATTCTCAGTTGTATGTAAAATAGATAGTCTGGTTGGATGGTGTTCCCATATCTATTGTATATGATCATTATCCTAGGAATAATTATATCTTTTGGAAAGTCCTTCAGATGTCATTGGGTACTGAGTTAAATTTTAGTACATCTTTACATCCTCAATCAGATGGGAAGTAAGAACGAACAATTCAGACCTTGAAGGATATGTTACATTCTTGCTCGATGGATTACTAGGGAATTTGGGACCAACATCTTTCGTTGGTTTAACTTTATTATAATAATAGTTTTCTTTCCATTCTATAGATGGCTCCATTTGAGGCATTATATGGGAAGCGGTGTCGAACACCATCTTTTTGGGATGAAGTTGGTGAAAGGAAACTGATGGGAATAGAATTTTTAGAAGAGATGGAAAAAAAAGTTTAGTTGATTCAGAAGCACCTGAGAACAGCTCAGAGCAGTAAGAAAATTATGTAGATAACTCGAGGAAGGATCTTTCTTTTGAGGTAGGTAGTTATGTATTTCTCATCGTTTCTCCATGGAAAAGTGTGATGCATTTTGGCAAGAAGGGAATGTTGATTTTGAGGTTCATTGGACCTTATGAAATTCTTGAAAAAGTTGGATCAGTTACATACAGTGTGGATTTAGATCCATGTTTATCCCAAGTACAAAATGTTTTTCATGTTTCAATGTTGATAAAGTATATGGCAGATCCATCCCATGTTTTGGGCCTAGAGATAGTTCAGTTGGAAGAGAATCTTTCTTATGAGGGACAACCAGTCTAGATTCTTAACCGATGAGAGAAAGTGTAACGGAATAAGGTAATTCATCAGGTAAATGTTTTGTGAAAAAACATATGGTTGAAGAAGGAATGTGGGAATCTGAAAATTCTATGAGGGATAAATACCACTACATATTTGGTAAGTGAATTGAATTGTGGGGATGCAATTCCCAAAAGGGGGAAGTATGTAACACCCTAAGTAAATAAAGAATATAACATTTTCATAATTTTTGTTATTTTTTATTTAAATATTAATTTTATTTTAAAAGGGATTCTATGTTCAATAGCATACCTGATAAGCAATAATGAGTTTATTTGAAATCTTGCACTGTAGACACCGTTGGGTCACACTCAAAAATAATAATACAATATTATTTTAAATGGTAGTTAACACCAAGTCGTTGTATTAGCGGTAACAGAAATAACTAACTAAAATATGAATATTCATGTTTGTTAAATGTTTTTACATTTATCCATTAAATTTTGGAGGCTTAAAATAAGAAAGAATCTTATTTTAGGCATAAATACTTTAATATTCATTAAAAGGTCAATTTACCACCTTTTGATGGAGAACCCTCATTAAATATAGTTTTTATGGATTTTATATGTTCTATCTGAAAAAATAAAATTCTTATTTAGAATCGGGACATCAAAATTTACTTTGGGAATATTTTTGGTATTTTTTCGATAAAATTCATTTTTTTATGAATAGTAAAAAGTACTGTATTTTAATTCAAAACTTCCTTTTAATATAATTTATTTATATGGTTAAATTATATTTTTCATTTTTTAAGTATAATAAGATTATATTTTTACTATTTAATTCTTTTTTTGGTCATTTTGAATAACTTCACTTTTAAATTGGACATAAATAAGTGTCAATCTTTCAGTAGTTATTATTTCTTAAAAACACACTTTTTGTTTTGACAATAGGAATTAATTTTAAATATATTTCTTCCACTTCTATGTTTTGAATTTGGAAAAATGGATTCCAAATTTGGAATCATGAGGTATAAATTGTGTAAATAGGAAACTTTTATTTTTATACATTATGAATATTTACTTTAGTAAATATTTTATTTACCATGGTTAAAATGTAAATCTGCTAAATAAGGGTAAACAAATATTATTATAATATTATAAAATTTCCCAAAAATGTGTCCTAATCCTATTTTTTGATACATTTCTAACCATGGGAATCCTTGGGTCGATTTTGGGACCCCATGAAGCCACTAGGGAGTGAGAATGACAGTTTATATTAATTAATTTAATGTGAAGACAAAAATTAAATAAATATATACCTTTTAGTAAATCATTTTTTACATGGATATATATAAGTTATCTCTTAGACTATAAATATTCATTTCAAATATAAATTTATTTCCTACATCATGATATATGTTTATAATTTTTAGACATCAAATAAGTAAAATTATTTATGACACAGTAATGATGCAGTATTTACCTCATTAATGAATGATTTTAATAAATTAGATTATGATGATTAGAAAATATCCAAAACCTGTCCAATTATTATAGTATGATTTGATTTCGAACAAGAGTCATCTTACCTTCGAATTTAATGAGTTTTTGACCATTAGAGACCAAAAATTATTATATAATAAAATAATATTTTCAAACATTCCTAAAGAGCTCCTCCTCCACCTTATAAAATCCCTCACTTCTAACCCATTCCAAACACTTGTCCAGCCCCTTGGATCATCAAACATCTTCCCAATTAATCTCCCTATATCCCTCTCCTCCTCCTATAATCCCTCCTATTGGCAGAAGAAAATTTAATTAAACCTTTTGGTTCAAACCAAATAGTGATACCTGATTTAAAGGTAATGTCTTCTCTTAAGTTCTTTTGTTTTATTTTCCATCTCCAACCCCATAAACTATATTTATTCCTATATTCTATAGAAAAAACAGTATCCAAAATATACTATGATGTCTTTATTATAAGTTTTTGAACTACTCTTACACACACCTCCATCAAATGGGTAAAGAACATATTGTTTCTGTGGACGGTGAACTACTTCCTCATGAAAGGATGATTGTTCAATCATCTCCTACCACCTATTACGGTGGCCATTACTATGGAACTCTATTTATATGTGATATATATTATATTTATATTGTTTATATGCTTCTGTATTTTTCATTTATAGAATAGTTTTATGGTTTCCATAGTGGTAGAATACGATAATTTCATTTGAGGAATTGCGGACTACCGCCCCCTCAAAGTGATATGACTCGTTCATGCCATACGTGGAACGTATAAAGGATGGAGTTAGTGAAATTATATATTATATTATTTTAGAGACCCGAAGCTTGACGTACATAGATATTGCATTACTTTTTCGGAGTACATAATACATAAAAAAACATACACAAAAGGACCGTAATAGTTTAGTGTCTTTGGAAACATGGAACATAATCTTCTAATCGTGGTGAAAGATCTTCAACATCTCCCATAAAGATCTTCCACTTTTTGTTTCCTTACCTAAAAAATTTATTTTAATCATGGGGGAAAATAAAACATAAAAAGGGTGAGCTCAAATTCTCAGTAAGGGTAAACAAAAGAAATATCAATCACATCATATTCATAAGAACATAACATTTAGGAAATCTTACCCTGAAAAAGAGATCAAAATTTCATAACATGGGATAAATGAAGGTAGAGAAATGTAACCATAGTAATCATAACTTAAAACATGAATCTTTGTGGAATACACACATAATCATAGAGAATCATTTATTATTAGTCAAGACTCATTTCCAAGACTATCTTAGTGGACAAAGTCCATTTCTGAACCGAGTTCATTCCTCGTTTCAGTCCTGTTTCACTGAACCAGTTTAACCTTCCGTTCCAGACATGTCTATATCATGAGATATAAAATCTTTACCCAATTAATTGGGGGAGATATAGGTCCCACCCATCTCATAATGATTCCATTCTTATGTGTGCCACAAAATCATAAACCATACATCATATCACAACCTATGTAATAAAAATGGGATTCTTAAACATCATGACATCATAAAACAATTTATATAAGATAAAGGAATTCATAAAAATAATTCCATCACAACATAATCAAATCAATGTAAAAATAGGGATGGAAACATAACCTTTTATTATCTTAAATGGAAAGTAATTTTGATAAAACACTTGAACTCCATTCTTGAGGAAAATATGCTTTCTACTTTAAAAACATTTTTCCTTTCTTAACATATCACACTATCTTAAACTAAAAGAAGTTGATTAAAAATAAACTTGAAAACATGTAAAGGAAGCTTCTTGGAAATAATGTATTAAAAATCCATTCAAGCCGTATAAGTTAAAAAACATTTTTCTCATACTTTTGTAGGAAAAGTCAAAAAGTACCTCGTACGAAAAACGACAAAAGATTGCTTTCATATCTTTTATTAAAAACTCAACGAAGGGTAAAATTGGATTTAAAAATTTTTTTGTGGATGGAAATAATATTACATATTGAGGAAACATGGATGTGGATGATAAATATTCCCCAGTAAATTCTGAAATATAAACAATCTCAGATAAAAATGAGATTGTGATATTTTCCCTTACCTTAGGTCCGATTTGCTTCGTAAGTGTCCGACCCTCCTGTATAATGATTTAAATAATCTCATTGACTTATTCCAGAATCATAATCATTGTTATGATATCATATATGGTCATATTCTTAGCTTATTATTAGTAATATTTCATTGCTACTTGTTATTCGGGTGTTTATTACTTTTTCTTCTTATGCATGTTTTGTCGAATAAATTATTATTATTCCTTTTAGGTTATAGATACCTAGTTTCCAGAATGGTATTAGTGTAATATATATCATATTTATTCACTCAATTCATTTATTTAATAATTATGCAATGAAAATCATGTAGAACGAGTCGCATCACATCATGGAGACGGTATTCTGTACGTATGCACGAGCGATGATATCATTCCGATGATCGTGGAATTTTATTGGAGTGTATGTATACTATTTCAGAATCAATATCACTTTACAATAATCATATATATTCATTCTTTACACCATTATACCCATCCAAATAAGGTGGTGGTGGAAAATAGATTACACCATGGCGTGGAGACGGTATTCCATACGTACGCACGCGCGATGATTTCATTTTCTGTAGGATGGATAGATGGTGAAATAGGGTTTTTTCATACTTATAATAACATATCAGTATATTAGTGATACTGATTTTATTAATTCATAATGAAACAACTAAAGAAGGAGTGGAAGAAGAAATAAAGTTGAAAGAATCGGTAAAGACATTACCTCTTCTTCGAAGCGCTTCTTTCAGACCTCCTTTTAGGGCAATAAAATTGGACTTTGAAGAAGACCGAGACCTATAGGATGTTTCTAGGGAAGTGGAGAGGAGAAATTGGCATGGTTTGGCCGAGCTTGAAGGCTAAATGTGGTGTAAGGAAGAGAGGGAGGAGGTGCCCTTTTATAAGGGAGGAGAGGGGCACCTTTGGAAAAACTAAAAATATTATTTTATTATAAAGACATATTCGGATTTAAATAGGTCCAAATTGATTTATTTAAAAGATAAGGTGGGGATGGGTCTAAATCCTCTCATACAATAGAATTTGGACAAGTTTAGTTTACTATTTTAACCTTATTAGTTAGATTCAACTTTAAGTTAGATAATTTTACTTTTACCGTCTCTTTTTGTGTTCTTACACTATAAGTTTAATAAACATACTATAACAAGCCAAACGAACCCCAAGTTGTTTATTATTAATATATATAACCTTATCTAAGTCATTTGGCAGAACCTTAGATTTTTAGGAATAAAATAACAATTAATAATATAATATTTGTTTTAAAAACTATTTTATGTCAATTTTGACACTATTTGGTAATTGATTTTTGTGAAAATCATAACAGAAATATTAGTTCTAAAAATGTTACATAAATCAATAATAACATGTCATATTAACCTAGAATATTATTTTAATTCATAAAAAGTTTAAAATTACATTTATTTGGGTATTTATAACATCAATTATGTCAATATTTCATTAATAATATAATTACTGCATCATCATTGTGTCATAAATAAATTAAATTATTTAATGTATAAAAATTACAAATAAAATAAAATTATGTAGGAAATATTTTTATCTTTCTAATGAATATTTATAGTAGAATTTATCCAATGTATAACCCTATATTAAAAATTCTTTACTTATTAAACATTGATTTTAACTATTTTAACCCTTCTTTAAATAAATTAATAATAAATGTCCTAATCTAATCCAAGTGGGCCTAAATGGTCATATTTTATTCCTAAGGTTGTTTTTGGTCGAATTAAACTTATCCAATAGAATTAGGACTTCTGTTAGGGTAATAATAATATAATTTTTATCCTTAATTACCCTATTTACTTTTAACCGTGGTAAATAAAAGTAAAATGTTACTATTCACCAAAAATTATTTTCATCTCATTGAACCAAATTTTACATACTGTCATCAACCGTGTCTCTTGGATTTATAAAATTCCAGTCACAGAAGCGGTAAAATTAAGTTTTATGTAAATTTTCAAATTCTACTGGGAGGTGGGTAAAAGACGGTGAAAAGATCAATAAATTTTTTAAATATCTAAAATTATTATAAAATTAATCCAATGATTTACATTGAACTTATATAGGTATTATGTATCAATTTTTACCTAAAATAAATTTCAATAAAATAAATAATTATTTAAATAAAAAGTCGGTTTTTAAATAGTAACCCAGTGTTTTCACTATTCATCAAAAAATGAAAGTTTCCAGAAAAATACCCAAATTTCACCCTAGGCTAATTTCGATATTCCGAATCCAAAAATGAAGTCCATTTTGAAAAATAAAATTTACATAATTTCAAAAAGTGGTTATTACTATTCATAATGGCTAGTTTTAATAATATTTTAATAGCATGTCGTTGTTTAGTGAAACTTGCTATTGCGTACGACACAAGCTATCAAGGAAGGTCATGATTGTGTGTAAAGAAAGCCAAGCTGTGTTGTGTGTAGTGAAAGATTCCTTTGATGATTTATATAACATAAAAACAAAATATTTCTCATAAAAGTCTCTGGTGTTACATTCTACCCCCCCTTAAAATGAATTTCGCCCTCGAAATTCGTCACATTGTAACAAACAGATGAGGATACCTCTCCCTCATCATATCCTCAAGCTCCAATATAACTTCTTCTAATTGGTGGTTCCTCCATAAATCTTTAACCAATAAAGCGGTCTTGTTCCGTAGGACATTTTTGCTACGATCCAGAATCTTTATCGGTTGATCTTAATAAGAAAGATCTTGCTCCAACAGTACAACTTCTGAGCTGATTACATGTGAAGGATCAGGTATGTACTTTATCAAGAGAGATACATGGAAGACATCGTGAACTTGAGATAGATTTGGTGGAAGCACCTATCGGTAAGATACCTTCCCAACACGATCTAGAATTTCAAAAGGACTGATAAATCTAGGGATCAACTTTCCTTTCTTTCCAAATCTCATGACCCTCTTCCAGGGAGATATTCGTAAGAACACTTTATTACCCACGTCAAACTCTAAGTCTTTTCTTCGGTTGTCGGCATAACTTTTTTGTTGACTCTGAGCTGCTCTAATGTGTTGTTGAATAGATCAGACCTTTTCTGCCATTTCATCAACAAAATCAGGTCCTAGTAGCTTTCTTCACCCAACTTCAACCCAACAAGTTGGAGTCGTGCATTTATTTCCATAGATAGATTCACAAGGATCTATCTGAATACTAGAGTGAAATCTATTATTATAAGAAAATTCCACTAATGGTAGGTTTTGATCCCAACCACCTTTGAAATCCGTAGAGCGAGCTCTGAACATATCTTCTAGAGTTTGAATTGTCCTCTCAGACTGACCGTATGTCTAAGGATGATAAGAAGTGCTGAAACTCAACTTTGTATCCAGAGTATGCTGAAGACTTCGCCAGAACATTGAGGTAATCCTCAGATCCCGATCCGATATAATAGAAACTGGTACTCCATGAAATCTTACCACTTCCTTTACATATATCATGGAAGGCTGATCTAGATAGAAATCCTCTCTAATAGCAATGAAGTGTGCAGACTTTGTAAGACGATCAACTATGACCCAGATAGCATTATTTCCTTTGGATGTTTTAGAAAGTCCTGTGACAAAGTCCATAGTGATGTTTTCCCATTTCCATTCGGGTATGGGTAATGGTTGTAACATCCCCTTAGACTTCATTCTCTCAGCTTTAACTTGCTGACAAACCAAACATCGAGAGACATATTCAGCAACATCTCTTTTCATGCCATCCCACCAGATGTACTCTTTCAGGTCCATATACATCTTCATGCTTCCAGGATGAATAGAGAATGAAGAACTATGAGCCTCCTCCAGCAGATCCTTCTTTAATTCATGTATGGGAGGAATTCAAACCTGATTCCTAAACATTATTATCCCATCACAATCAAGGTTGAATTCAGGAACATTTCTCACCTTCTTTTATAACTCTACATCATCTTTCTGTGCCTCATTAATCTTAACATGTATATATGGTTGAACATTCAATTGAGAAAGATACAATATTTCCCCTTTCATTATAATTATAAGATCCATCCTTTGTAAATCCATAAATATTGGATCTTTTGTGATCCTCATCATGGATAACCTCGCATGGTCTTGTCGACTTAATGCATCTGCCACCTTATTTGCTTTCCCAGGGGGGTAATGATTTGAGCAGTCGTAATCCTTAATCAGCTCCAACCTTCTTCATTGGCGCATATTCAGCTCCTTTTGTGTAAAAATATACTTTAAACTTTTATGATCAGTATAAATGTCACACCTTTCTCCATAAAGATAATTCCTCTAAATCTTTAATTCAAAGATTATCGTAGCTAACTCCAAATCACGAGTTGGGTAATTTATCTAATGGATTTTCAACTATCGTGAGGCATAAGATATCACAATATCATTTTGCATAAGAATACAACCCAATCCCTTCTTGGATGCATCACTGTAGATCACAAACCATTCTCCACTACAAGGAAGTGTGAGCACAGGTGCACTGGATAACCTTCATTTCAACTCCTTGAAATTCTCTTCACATTCTTCCGTCCAAACAAACTTAACTCCTTTCCGAGTCAACCTGGTGGGTGGATTAGATAATCATGAAAAATCATTCACAAAACGTCGATAATATCGAGCCAAACCAAGAAAACATCGGATCTCAGTTACTGTTGTTCGTCTCGACCATCTTTCGATAACCTCTGTTTTTGCTGGATCCACAGATTTCCCCTCTTGTGAGATTATGTGACCCAAAAGTGAAACTTTTTAAATCCAAAATTCACACTTGGTAAATTTGGCATAAAGCTTCTCCTTTCTCTGGGTCATCAATATAATTCTCAATTGATCTTCATGTTCTTCCTTGCTCTTTGAATATACAAGAATATCGTCTATAAAGACTACCACAAATCGATCAAGATAGTCTCTAAAGACTCTATTCATCAGATCCATGAATATAGGAGGGGCATTAGTAAGACCAAATGGCATCTCAATAAATTCATAGTGTCCATACCTTGTACGGAAAGTCGTCTTTGGTATATCCTCCCTTTTGAACCTTAATTGATGATACCCTGGACGAAGATCAATCTTGGAAAATTATTCATCTCCGCGTAGTTGATCAAATAAGTCATCAATGCGTGTGAGAGGATATTTTTTCTTGATAGTGATCTTGTTAAGTTCTTGATAATCAATGAAGAGTCTCATTGGTCCATCTTTCTTCTTAACAAACAGAACTGGTGCTCCCCAAGGTGACGCACTAGGGCGTATGAACCCCTTATCAAGATTCTCTTGGATTTGCTTCATAAATTCCTACAACTCAATTGGGTCCATTCTAAAAGGTGTCTTTGAAATAGGTAAAGCACCTGCTATGAGTTCTATTGAAAACACAACTTCATGATTTTGTGGAAGACTCGGAAATTCCTTCGGAATGACATCATCATACTCCCATACAATGGGGATATTCTTAATCGTGTGTTTCTGACCAACCATTTGAGATAAATATCCTTCATTTAGTGGAATCAAGACCCATAAGATGGATGAAATTTCCACTGGAAGGTTATGCTCATCCTTGCATCGATAGATGATCAAAGATTGATCTGGAATATGAAATGTGACTTCCCTTATTTGGCAGTTGATATGAGCTCCATATAGAGAAAGCCAATCCATGCCAAGAATCACGTAAAATTCCACTATAGGAAGGATCACAAGATTTTCAGGAAGCTCATTCCCATAAACATCAATCGGAGAAGAATTATAAACTTTTGATGTGACCGTTGTGCCATTAGGGGTTGTCACAGATAACTCAACATCTAAATGTTGAGGTAATAAGGAGATACCATAAGAAAATTCTTCAGAAATAAAGGAGTGGGTGGATCCAGAATCAAATAAAACATTTCCTACTTTAGAGTGGATGGTAAGTGTACCTTTCACCACTTCGTTATCATACTCCACTTCACTGATAGAAATTGCATGTGACTTTCCTTTGTATTTATCCTTAAGAGTTTTTTGGAGTCGATCATCATCAACAACCCTTGGATTAGGGCATTGATTGGCATATTTCCCCATTTCCTTGCACTTGTAACATTGAAGTGTAGGAGGTGCACTCTGTGTAGCCTTTTCATTGTTCACATCACTAGACATCTTCTTCCCATCATTGCGGCATTCAAATGCTCATTGACCTTCCTTTCCACATTTGAAACATTTACTTGTCCCTTTAATACAACTCCCTCCATGTTTCTTTCCACACTTTGAGCATAAGGGAAAACTCATCTTCTTTTCAGTGTGCTCTTTAGATTTTCCTTTGAATTTCATTTTCCTCTTCTTATCAAACCCATATGACTGATGGGATACTCCAATCTCCATCTCAACTTTGATAGCACATCAAACGATTTCCTCGTAGCTATTGAAGTCTCCTACGGCTAACGCCCTTCGAAAACATTGTTTTAAGCCACTAAAGAATCGATCAATCTTACTCCCAGGTTGGATAATAATACCAGAAGTGTACCTTGCATGTCTTGTAAAATTTTCTTCATAGGTAACAACATATTCATTATCCTTTTTCTTTAGTTCAAGAAACTCTTTCTCCATCTTATTTAGGAGAATATGAGGAAGTACTTATTGAAAAATAAGTTATTGAACTCACCCCATTCCATGGACTCAATTACATCTCTTGGCCTCGTATTCTTGATAAGATTCCACCATTGATCAGCATCACCTTCCAAACGATATAATGCTAAGATGACTTTATCATGTTAAGAACATTGAAGAACTGAATATATATTTTCAGTAGTACTGATCCATTGTTCAGAAACTAATGGATCAGTAGACCCGCTCAATGAAGGTGGATGCTGTCTCATGAAGGATTCCACAGAATGTTTCTCATTTTTTTGTTCATTTGTAAGTCCTTCATGATTCATATCTTGAGAAAGTTGTGTGAGCATGGCTATAAGATTTTTTATTCCAGCTCCCATATCATTTGGTTGCTCAGGGGGATATTCATTTCATTTCCCGTTGCTTTCTTCATTAACACGGTTCCTTCGGGTTCCGGTCATTGACTAAAACCAAGAAGAATAGTGTGAGAAACAATAATTTTTATAGGAAAACCACATAATGAAGAATAAAATTTCACACTTATGGTCTTATCCTAGGTTATTCATGGCCATTTCTAAAACACTAAGATTGTGTTCTATGCTTAGACTTATCCTTAGGATTCTTACTAAGGCTTTCACATCCTAGTTTCCAAAGGTTGAATATACCTTTCCTCTGATACCAACTATAGAGACCCGAATCTTGACGTACATAGATATTACATTACTTTTGTGGAATACATAATACATGACAAAAACAGACACAGAAGGACCGTAATAGTTTAGTGTCTTTGGAAACTTGGAACGTAATATTCTAATCATGGTGAAAGATCTTCAACATCTCCCATAAAGATCTTCCACTTTTTGTTTCCTTACCTAAAACCTTTTTTTTAATCCTGGGGGAAAATAAAACATAAAAAGGGTGAGCTCAAATAATCAGTAAGGGTAAAAAAATAAATATCAATCACATCATATTCATAAGAACATAACATTTTGGAAATCTTACCCTGCAAAAGAGATCAAAATTTCATAACATGGGATAAATCATGGTAGTGAAATGTAATCACAATAATCATAACATAAAACATGAAGTTTTGTGGAATACACACATAATCATAGAGAATCATTTCTTATTAGTCAAGAATCATTTCCAAGACTATCTTAGTGGACAAAGTCCATTTCTGAACTGAGTTCATTCCTCGTTTAAGTCCTGTTTCACTGAACCGGTTTAACCTGCCGTTCCAGCCATGTCTATCTCATGAGATATAAAATCTTTACCAAATGCATTGGAGGGAGATATAGGTCCCACCCATCTCATAATGATACCAGTCTTATGTGTGCCACAAAATCATAAACCATACATCATAGCATAACCCATGTAATAAAAATGGGATTTCTATACATCGTGACATCATAAAACAATTTATATAAGATAAAGGAATTCATAAAAATAATTCTATCACAACATAATCAAATCAATGTAATAATAGGGATAGAAATAGAACCCTTTATTATCTTAGATGGAAAATAATTTTGATAAAACACTTGAACTCCATTCATGAGGAAAATATCCTTTCTACTTTAAAAACATTTTCCTTTATTAACATGTCATACAATTTTAAACTAAAAGAAGTTGATTAAAAATAAACTTGAAAACTTTTAAAAGAAGCTTCTTGGAAATAATGTTTTAAAAATCCATTCATGCCGTATAAGTTTAAAAAACATTCTTCTCGTACTTTTGTCAAAAAAAGTCAAAAAGTACCTCGTATGAAAAATGACAAATGATTCCTTTCATATCTTTTACTAAAAACTCACCGAAGGGTAAAATTGTATTTAAGCAATTGTAGGTGGATGGAAATAATATTACATATTGAGGCAACATGGATGTGGATGATAAATATTCCCCAGTAAATTCTGAAATAAAAACAATCTCAGATAAAAATGAGATTGTGAGATTTTTCTTTACCTTAGGTCCGATTTGCTTCATAAGTGTCTGAACCTCATGTATAATGATTTAAATAATGTCATTGACTTATTCCAGAATCATACTAATTGTTATGGTATCATATATGGTAATATTCTTATCTATTTATTAGTAATATTTCATTGTTACTTGTTATTCGGGTGTTTATTACTTTTTCTTCTTATGCGTGTTTTGTCGAATAAATTCTT
The DNA here is from genome assembly GCA_963277665.1 of Viscum album. Lineage (NCBI taxonomy): Eukaryota > Viridiplantae > Streptophyta > Magnoliopsida > Santalales > Viscaceae > Viscum > Viscum album. Next base: position 847,594,881 of record OY728152.1, read on the forward strand.
ATTCTTCTTTTTAGGTTATAGATAACTCATTTCCAGAATGGTATTAGTGAAATATATATCATATTTATTCACTAAATTAATTTATGTAATCATTATGCAATCAAAATCATGTAGAACGAGTCACATCACATCGTGGAGACGGTATTCCGTACTTACGCACGAGCGATGATATCGTTCCCATGATCGTCGAATTGTATTAGAGTGTATGTATAATATTTAAGAATCAATATAACTTTACAATAATCATATATATTCATTATTTACACCATTATACCCATCGAAGAAATCTGGTGGTGGAAAATAGATTACACCACGGCGTGGAGACAGTATTCCGTACGTACGCATGCGCGATGATTTCGTTTTCCGTAGGATGGATAGATGGTGAAATAGGGTTGTTTCATACTTATAATAACATATTAGTATATGTGTGATACTGATGTTATTAATTCATAATGAAACAACTAAATAAGGAGTGGAAGAAGTAATAAAGTTGAAAGAATCGGTAACGGACATTACCTCTTCTTTGAAGAGCTTCTTTGAGACCTACTTTTAGGGAACTAAAATAGGACTTTGAAGAAGACCAGGTCATCTAGTATGTTTCTAGGGAAGTGGAGAGGAGAAATGGGCAGGGGTTTTCCGAGCATGAAGGCTCAAAGTGGTGTGAGGAAGAGAGGGAGGAGGTGCCTTTTTATAAGGGAGGAGAGGGGCACCTTTGGAAAAACTAAAAATATTATTTTATTATAAAGCCATATTCAGGTTTAAATAGCTAGAAATTCATTTATTTACAATCTAAGGTGGGGATGGGTCGAAATCCTCTCATCCAATATAATTTGGACAAGTTTAGTTTACTATTTTAACCTTATCATTTAGATTTAACTTTAAGATAGATAATTTTACTTTTACCATGTCTTTTTGTGTTCTTACACTATAAGTTTAATAAACATACTATAACAAGCCAAAATAACCCCAAGTTGTTTATTATTAATATATATAACCTTATCTATGTCATTTGGCCGAACCTCGGATTTTTAGGAATAAAATAACAATTAATAATATAACATTTGTTTTAAAAACTATTTTATGTCAATTTTGACACTATTTGGTAATTGATTTTTGTGAAAATCATAAGAGAAATATTAGTTCAAACACAGTTACTTAAATCCATAATAACATGTCATATTAACCTAGAGAAATATTTTAGTTCATAAAAAGTTTCAAATTAAATTTATTTGGGTATTTATAACATCAATTATGTCAATATTTCATTAGTAATATAATTACTGCATCATCATTGTGTCATAAATAAATTAAATTATATAATGTATAAAAATTAAAAATACAATACCATTATGTATGAAATATTTGTATCTTTCTAATGAATATTTATAGTCTAATTGATCTTATGTATTACACTACATTAAATATTATTTACTTATTAAACTTTGATTTTAACTATTTTAACCCTTCTTTAAATAAATTAATAATAAATGTCCTAATCTAATCCATGTGGGCCTAAATGGTCATATTTTATTCCTAAAGTTGTTTTTGGTTGAATTACACTTATACAATTGAATTAGGACATGTTTTAGGGTAATAATTATATGATTTTTACGCTTAATTACCCTATATACTTTTAACCGTGGTAAATAAATGTAAAAAGTTACTATTCACCAAAAATTATTTTCATCTCACTGAACCACATTTTACATACTGAAATCAATTGTGTCTCTTGAATTTTTGAGATTCCACCTATAGAAGCGGTAAAATTAGGTTTTATGTAAATTTGCAAATTCTCCTAGGAGGTGGGTAAAAGACGGTGAAAAGTTCAATTAAATTTTTATATATCTAAAATTATTATAAAATTAATCCAATGAATTACATTAAACTTCGATAGGTATTATGTATGAATTTTGAACTAAAATAAATTTAAATAAAATAAATATTTATTTAAATAAAAAGTTGGTTTTTAAATAGTAACCTAGTGTTTTCACTATTCATCAAAAATTGAAAGTTTCCAGAAAAATACCAAAATTTCAACCTAGGCTAATTTAGATATTCCGAATCCAAAAATTAAGTCCATTTTGAAAAAAAAAATTAAAAAAATTAAAAAATTGGTTATTACTATTCTAAAAGGCTATTTTTATTAATATTTTAATAACATATCGTTGTTTAGTGAAACTCTGTATTGTGTATGACTCAAGCTATCAAGGAAGACCGCGATTACGTGTAAAGCAAGCCAAGCTAGTGTTGTGTGTAGTGAAAGATTCCTTTTATGATTTATATAACATAAAAAAAATATCTCTCATAAAATCATCGGGTGTTACAATTATACTATAATTATAATATAAATTTTTATAAATTTTTTATTCCATTAATTATTAAATAGAAATGAAAGTAGCGTTCATGCGTACGTACGACTTACCGTCTCCTTGAACGATGAAATTAATTTCTTATATTTAAATATTATATACTATTATAAATACATATGTATACTGAATATATACGATATATAAATCATTAATATCATTCTTGAGATAATGTAATTTTGACCACATGGACAATTTATAGTTATAACAAGTTCATTTGTATCTTAAGATCCGAACATCGACAAAATTTCTGATATGAACACAAATAATTAACTAATTGTTATATCAAAGTAATAATTGATATAAAAGTAATTTTAAACATGAAAAATTATCTTAATAATGTATAAATTAAGGTAAGGTTATTATTCATGAGATTAAAGAATGATCCAGTCATGTCGAACACGAGGTAAGGGACTTCGTCTCAATCTACTTACATTGAGTAATATTTTGTTTCATATAGGGCTTTATATTATATGGTGTAAAAAAGCATTTGAAATATCATTTCATTCAAAAGGAAACTTTTTTCTATGATGTCATTTACTAAATCACAAAAAAAAGAATTTTTCTTTTTAACGTATGTCATGACAATGACCTTTTCCTCTGCCGTGAGTATTGTTTGATATTTAGCTTCCTTAACAAGAAAAAATGTTTTTAAAAGGAAAATAAATAACATATACTCTTTTATGGATTTTTCTATTGAAAATGGTATTAATAATTGATTTTTTATGTCATTATATTTAAATGATATATTGTGATTAAAATTTGCAAATGTTATATTTCCTTTGTATTTGAATTATGTGTTTGGAATTTGTTATGGTTCATGGGAATTGTTACACATATGGGAGGTTTATTGATAAACCTAGGGCGGGTGAGAACGTTATATCTCTCCAAATCATTGGGTAATGTGACAGAGGTAAACGTGAATGTTTCTCCTAAGAGATTTAGGGAATAAACTATGATGTGAATTCCAAATGTAACTCTCAATGTAGCTTTGATAGCTATAGTGTAAGTATGATATAGATACCACATGTTACCTTTATTATTTAGGATTTCTATGTGTTATTCATAAATCTTATTATTTTATGAGGTATGTTAAAAAGATTATGTTATGTATGTATTGATGATCTAATGTTTTATTTTATTGTTTTATAACCCTTACTATGATTTTTATGCTCATCCCATGTTTTTGAAATGTTTATCACAGGACTAAAAGATGAATAGGGTCAAGGATGGGATCCAAGGAAAGTCATGCTATCTAAAACTTGGAACTATACATGAATCTATTTTTTAAGAGTTTTTATTTTATGAAAAAAAATGTAAACTGATTAGAATTTTCTACTTTGTAATTTTTGAGATGTAATGTAATAGTTATGGCCTAATTCTCTAAAACACTAATCCTAAAAAGATCCTCAATGTGAATTATTCATTTAATTCATAATTTTTTTATTTTTTAAGGGTGGTTCCTTATATTAACTACCTAGGGTGGGAATTTTTTTGGATGTTCACTTGTTAAATATTGATGTTATTTCACATTGGGTGTTTTACTTTTGGTGGGATGTTACTATTTTCCAATTTTTAATTAATGGACCAACATGGAATGATGTTTTTAAATGTATGAATAATTTTATTAAATCATGTACTTATGTGACATGCATCATAATAAGAACTCATAAAAAATAAAATTTTTGTGGGTTTTGGGAAATAAAAATTATTTTTTTGTTTTATGGAAATATTTCCTAATAAAGATTTATAGCTGGTGTTAACTATGATGTGCTAAATTTAATATGTTTAAATGTGCCTAAATGATAAATATTTATGTTTTTTGAAATTTAAATTATAAAAATTGTGTTTAAGGGAGGTATTATGATTATATAAGTTATATTTACCTTATTTTATCCATGAAAAATTATAGATATTATTAATGGTAGTGGAAATTTTTTTATTATATTTGTTGGAATATTGTACATATAGTGAATTGTTTATGTCCATTAGTGAGACCTATTTTGTGTAATCTTTTTAAATTACATGTTATATATTTTGAGAAATGGGTTTTTCATTGCAGAGGGATTCCACTATGATGATATTTACTAGTTGGGAGAAATGAGGGAATCACCAGGAATTCCCCTAAAATATTCATACATAAACCCATATCAGTTAATGTTAATAGGTGGAAGTGATGTTACTTAGGAAATTTTACCATTTTCATAAGTATAGGGAGATATATCAGGGGACGTATGCCCCATGTAAATTTCATCTGATGAGAGAGTTGAAACTAGATCTCCCTATATCATTTTATAAAGAGGGTGGAACTTATGTAGTTGAGTTATGGATTGTGTATATCCATATGATTTTTTATAACATAGAAACTCCTCACGAGAAGTGATTCTAGTTGGAAGATTATATGTTTTGAGGACCAAAAATGATTTTTTGAGACATTAAATCTCCAGATGAGTAGTTGGATGGCATGGAATGGAAGTACTTCCTGGATAAGATTTTAGGGAAACTATACCCCAAGACCTTGAGGAAAAAGAAAAACTGAATAGTTTATAATTTTGACATGAGGATTTGTCATAGTGATGGATTATGTTGTCCTGAATTGCAGTGATTTTCACCAATATGGAGAGGATATGTGGCAGTGGCAACTATAATTTTTCATTATGGACTCAGATATGATATCAATTCCAAGGTATATATATTTCATATGAAGTTGTTTTATGAGGTATTTTTTCATGATCTCATTTCTATGGTAAAAAAATAAATGATAATTATAGTGGTACGAAGATTGTTACTAATAGGTGATATGGAGGAGCATATTCCGATAGTATGAATATTATTTGTGGGAACATCCACCAGGGTGGTGGTAGATAGAGTAGCCTAGGGAACAGTTTAGTCTCACTGGGAAGTGATTTAGTGATCATCTATTAGGGTGGAAGAAAGAACAACATTATTGGTTAGGGTCCACGATCACCAGTGGATTGTCAAGCTTTCGGGTAGATGTGTCAGGCATAGAGGTTCTGTAGGAACGTATGATATAAGGGTAGTTATGGGGGGACTATATTGATGTAAGGTACCGATTGGTGGTCTATTACCCCGTATCAGTCTGGTAGCTGGAATTCAACTAGTTGTATCAGTCCGGGTTGGGGGATGTGGTACTTCTGAATAAGAGAACCCATATCAAAATGGAAGTCCATTACAGGCGACTCATATAGGAGCATAGTGTAGAGGGAAACAACAGTGGAATTCATTCCATCCAATAACCATTAGTGGAGAGGCTGGATCATCAACTGTATAAGTTGTGATTCTTATAGATTCCTTGCATTCAAGTGGTATATTTGAGATAGTATCCTTTTATTTTTTTATCTTATTGGTTTTTTATTGTTTTGGGTATAGTGGTGGAGTATATGTCTAGGGTAATGTCGATCAACATTCCATTGGGGGAGATATCAGAGGGTATCTATCAATGTAAAGAGATTATACTTGAGGGTGTTGGGTATTGTCTCCTTTGGGACTTGAACTTTCTTGAGATGAAATTTTTTTACCTAATAACAGCAATGGGCTGGTTGGTTATTTACCAGGTGCCCATTGATTATTACCATAGGAGAGTTAGTTTGATGTCACTTGAAGGGGAAACTTATTTCCATCATGGGGAGTGGGATATCATGGAAGGTCATGTACGACCAGTTCTTCCTCAATGAGGTGAGCTCAAAACCCATGTTGGGATTCATTTTCTTGACGAATATGGAGTTGAGTGTGAAATATTTCCTCTAGAAATGGATTAATTTTGGGATGTTTTCCTAAGGGAATATCAGGGATACCATCAGATAGGGAGGTTCAGTTCATGATTGAGTTGATTCTGGGAGCTATGTCAGTTTCAATTATCCCATATAGAATGTACCCAGTAGTATATTAAGATATTGATAATTAGTTGGAGGAGTTGGAGGATAATTATTTTATCCATATGATCATGTCACATGGGGGTTCTCCTTTATTTTTATAAGATAGATAATAGAACATTTTTGTTATGTGTTGATTATTGGAAGATGAATACGATGATGGTTAAAAATCGGCATCGTATTCCTTGCATTGATGAACTATTTAACATGGTGAGGGGTGTTGGTGTGTTTTCCAATATATATTTAAGGATGGGATATCATAATACCAATTTGATACCTCATGATATACAATGAAATAATTTTAGAAGTAGGTATGAATTGTATGAGTTCATCGTAATTTCGCTCAGGTTAAAATATTCCCTTGTTTTGTTTATGGCCCTAATAATCTGAATCATTCACCCATACCTAGATTAGTTCATAGTTTTTTATGGATGACATCATGGTGTACTCTAAGAATCATGATGATCATACCCAACATCTTGATATTTTATTTTTTACATTAAGTGGGAATCATCTTTATGAAAAGATATATGTGTTTCATGTCTGGATCGACAAGGTAAATTTCATGGGAAACATAATATTAGAGGAAGGTGTGTGGGTAGAACCTAAGAAGGTTTTTTATTGGGATAATAAAAATTTTTGTTTATATCCAAATATTTTAGGGTTTACAAGGTTATTAAAAAAGGTTCCTAAAATAATTTTCCCACTTGACAGTGCCCCTCTTGGTTATAACCAATAAAAAGAATTTTACTAAAACAATTATTCTGATATTTCTCAAATAGGCCTTGGAGTATACACTACATAATAATTCATTTAAAATCATTTTCGGGGCTTTTTTCATGCAGGGATATCATTTCATGGCATACAAATCACGAAAATTGAGGCCACATGAATTGAAAAATCCAAAGAACAATCTTGAGTTGTCCATAGTGGTTTGAAACATAATGTGTTGGAGGCATTATCTTCTATGTGAAAATTTCTGTCATTTTACTAATCATAAGATCATCATATACATATTTCACTAAAATGATGTAGATTATCATTAATAAATATGGGTTGGGTATATTATACCCTTTAACATTCCTCTAGTATATACATCCGGAAATGAAAACCGTGTTGTAGATGCATTGAGTCAGAAGGTGTAGAATTAGATAGTTTAGTTATCTAGTTCTGAGTGGAAGACGATATTTTTTTCATTGTGATTCATATAGGTGTTAAATAGGAGAATGGTATAATGACACGATATCCTTTTCCATTGTGCCCCCTTATGAACTATGTAAAGAAGAGGTAGTATGAGGATTCAAAATGTTTAGATTTGATAGATTGTTTTGAAAGTGGGGATACACGTTTTGATAGGAATATTGATGATTACGATATTATTCATGTTCATGGCCATTTTATTATGCCTACTTGAATATAAGAATATATTATGAGTGAGTTTCATGCCTCAAACTTGATGGTGCACCTCAGTTTGACCAAATTGTACCATGTTTTTTTTCAGGCACTATTGGTGGTTATGGAAGAAAAAATGAGTTTAAAGTATTTAAAAACCAATGTTACACATATTAGTAGGTGAAGGCCAAGAATCAATGACCATATAGAATTTTACATCCATTTAATATTATATAATTAAAGTGGGATGAATTTAAAAAGGCTTTTATTGTAGTTATCCTCATGACACCGTGAAATAATGACATGATTTTGGTGATTTTGGATCATTTGAAAAAGGTATCTCACTTATTGATGATTCAAGATACATTCACCATCGACTAATTCGATGAATTTTAGGTTAATAAAATAGATTGTTTTCATGAGGTTCCACTAACTATAATCTCAAATATTAACCCTTGTTTTACTTCATGATTCTTTCAAGGGTTGCAGAAGGAACATGGTACTCAAGTGATTCTGATTAGGTATCTTCATCCACATACAGGTGGAAAATAAAAATTTATTATCCAGGTGTTAGAATAGATGTTGAAGGTATATGTCCGGGACTTCCTTGGATCTTGGGATAAATATGTTACACTAATTAAGTTTACCTAAATCAACAGTTAGCATTTTACTATTCAAATGGCACCATGGGAGGCACTCTTCGAAATGTATGTTGATCTCCCTTATGATGGGCGGATGTAGGGGTATCATCGTTTTTGGGATTGTGCCTCGTATAATATATGATGGAGAAGTTTTAGCTAATTTGGAAGAATATAGATATGGAATGATGTATACCGAAGTCATAAAAATATTTGTGTCATAAAAATATGATGTTTCTAATGGGTGACCATTTATTCCATATGATGTTGCTTATATTGGGTCACCATCAGAATTGTAAGTAGGGAAAGTTGGTATATAGGTATTTGGTTCCATTTGATATTGTGGATAGGATTAGACCAATAGCATATCAGTTAGCTCTTCAATGATGGTATGGTGGTATTCATGGTGTTGTTCGTGCGTCATAGCCTAGGTAGTTTCATCCTGAACCCCATCATTTGATTGAATTGGGTTCTGTTAAGATGAGTATGATTCATCCTTGGAGGATCATGCAGTTAATGTTTTGGATCATAGTGAGAGAGTTTCTTGGGATAAGACAATTTATTTGATCCACGGGATGTGGCAACATACTAAAGTTGAGGTGGAAACATTGTAGTGGTAAATAGATGTGTTGGCCTAGTGGATGGGCCTTTTTATGTTTGAATATTACTAATACTTGGGAGCATAGCTCTTGGATTATATGTCATCAGGTGGAGAGGTTGTACGGTCCCAGTATTATCATGATGTACTTCACATTAAAATTTCTGATAAATATTATTTAAAATTGTTAATATAATGCTTCCCAAGAGTATAACAGGTCTAAGTAGTGTTTTTAGTGTTCAAGGCATGGAAAAGGGGGGAAAGAAGAAATTTTCTTCAAGGACCACGATTTGTGAATTGTTAATACTAATCAAGAAACATGGCACCTGATACTTTGAGGCCCATCCCCTTGTAAATAGGTTGGCACACATCCACCACATGGGTTTTCAAACCATATAGGTGGACCAGAAAAACTGGGTGGCCAGGAACCTCCCCATCATAGACAGTGTGTCAAATATTTTTTCCAATCATCCAACTAAACCATGAACCTCATTAAAATATGATAAATTTCAAATTTTCCCCCTCAAGATTTAATATTTCTCACCGGATTTATTTCTTATTTCCTCATCCCATAGCCTAGGGTGTGAACCCTTTCCTCCTACCATTCCCAAGGCCGATTTCCCTTTGATCCTTATCATTTGAAGTGTCGTTGGTTATGAATTGAAGATTTGGACGAGTCTACCACAATGCTTCTATTTTCTATAAGAATCATGGTGGGACGTTTTCTCTTCTTTTAAATCCCTAAAACATATTTTTAATAGATTATAATATTGTGTGTTGATGGCTGATTGAGCTAGAATCAAGGGTCGTGATCGAGAGAGTACATGTCTATGAACATGAGGTAGGTGGTGTGTAATTTATATCCTGTAGTCATGATATCTATTCATGTGAATGTGGTTGTGATTCTCTTTTTTATTATATGACTTTTATTCCATGATAGGAACTAGAAATGTTTTGGTCTAAATAATTTGTTAGACCACTCATGATCCATGTTGGATATATTGGGGATTATTATATTCCACCTATGGTAACACATGGGGTGTCCACTCCCATGTAAATAGTGACATGAGTATTCAAATGATGTTTTAAAGGGTTTGTGGGATTAAACCATTGTAAATTGTGTTTGGATTATTAGTATACAATAAATGGGTGTTTGTATTAACATTGCTATGTTAAATGAGTTATGGAATATAAATGGATAAATGTGATAAATGGTTAAAGAGGAGTGGTTAGATGTCTAGAAAGGGGGAGAAATGTTTGTAATGGTTCTTAAATGGTTAAATGGGCTTTATGTGGGAATTGAGAACATGAGAATGTTATGAACCATGGAAATTGGATGAAATAAAAAAATTCACCCTTTTTATTGTGTGATAATATTTAATGGATGTTGACATCATAAATGTGACTAATCATTGGTTAGGATGTTGTTTCAATGCTCTTCTCACTCTTTCTAGACTGAATGAGGATCTGGGAACCCTAATGTATTATAGTTTTATAGGATAGACTAATGCTCCTGAATCCAAGGGTATTGGAATAGTGTTATATTTCATGGTTGTGGATGGTAAGACATGTTTTCTAAATCCCAGTTGAAATAATTTCATTGATTCTCCTCATATGATGAGAATATACCCTTATTACATATGGTTCATATGACTGGTATGGGACGAAGCATGTTTGACAGGTTTGGGTATCCCTTGGAATTGGCAACAAATGTGCTTAATTTAAATATTGTTAAATAATAAATCCTTGTTTATGTTAACTGTTTTCTATAGTTTATTATACATATGCATACATTTTTATTGGATTGGATATTACTTTCGACATAATTGGTAGTGGCTTACTAATTTGTACTCACACCCTACTCAGGAAACCATTGGGTACCTGATTAGACTGCATGGTTGTAGGTTATGATAATGAACAAAGGCCATATGTTAGATGACTAATATGGTAATTAGAATCGATCATGGATGAGGGTAAAGGAAATATTATCAGGGCCCTTTTTTGATTGGTATTCATGGTATTATTTTGGTCTTTGGCACTTTATCCTATCATCGCATCTCATATTATACTATATCTGTTTCTTAGTACTTCCATAGTTTGGGAATGTCGAATGTGATTATTGGTTTTTTATTATAATTTTATGTCGATGTTTATCTTAATTTCTTATAATTTTTTACAATTTTAAAGAGGCTATAGTATTCCAACATGTTTCATTAGACCCTCTCTATTAGTTGAATGTATCTAGAATATGGGGAGGTTCAATGTAGGTCATGTGATGCACCTCCTCGGGATATCAGTTTAGTGGAACCATGTCTGCTATGTGATCATGTTGCCAACCTAAAGGATATCATTTTTATATAAATATTTAAATATAGTTCCTATAAAATTCTAAAAAAACTGGACTAAAATCCCTAAATATAACATTTTCTAACCCTTAACTTATTATCCACTATGGGGTTTTATATAGCTTATTTCTTTCTATAAAATCAGATAATCTTAATAGATTGTGAATACCTTAACCATAATGATCATATTAACCCTGAAGGTTATAAATAACATTACACTTCTATGCACAAAATATAAAATAATTAGTACTTATATAAATTTATTTATAAATAATATATTAAAACAAGTGGTTTTACTCCCATAAATTTCTACCAAAATATCATTAATCATGTCAAAATCCCTTCACATAAAACCTCAAAAGGGGTATATATGCCTTAAAATATATGATCAACATTAGAATTATCATCCTAAGACATTCTATGTTTATGCTATATCAGTATTGAATATCATACGATTCCTTAGGTTGTATTCTATAATTCATCATAATGGTTTATAGAGAAATTGTGAATCACCCCAAGAATATACCATGTGAGTATCAGACCAGGAACACAAAATGGGAACTCTCACCATGCACTGGAATTATGGACATCATATATTCAACAAGCTATTTTCATGGACAATACCCCTATGTTCATCATTACCAAAACAACATCCACATATAGTATCTATATAGGGATTCATTTCTAGGAAAAGATTATAATCTATACCCTACCAAAAGTTTTGGAAGTTTTCATATACTTATAATCAACCTCAAATATAGTCAAAGAGTTATGCTTCTTATTAATTTTTATTAAATATAGTTCCAAATCCATATACTAAACTTTCTCTAATACCATTTGTAAATACCCAAGTTCCAGTAGCCCATAGCAGGTGGTTACATTATTACAAAGGCACTGCAGACAAGTGATCACATCCCGATTGACTGAATAATTTAGTAGTCTTGGTAAACATTATTCATGTTTAAATATCATGTTACATTTGAAAACCAAAAAAAATAAATATTTTATTTTATTGATAAAATCATTTTTATTTCTAGTATATCCTTGCATATCATTCATAGTTACCTTCATGACATCCATGGGAAAGAAAACATAAGATATGGGTGATCTCATATGAATAGTAAGAGTTATGTACAATGAAATATATCATAATTAAATAAGGAATAATCTATATAGAATGGTAAAGAACAATAAAAACATGTAATTTAACAAATAAATTGATCATGAAGAATAATATTAAAGGAATAAATAATGATCAAATAATTTCATATAATTAATCACATGATCTTGAAACTTATTCATGGAGATCATAACTATTAAAATAATAACATAGACATAAATAATTAATTTTATCATGAAATAATTCAAAATTATAGACATCTTAAACTTACTATCAAGGCCCCATTAAATGAAATCATAAAAATATCATTTATGCCTCATACCAAGATAGTTTAATTATTCAGTAAATATTCACGAAAACCCTATTTAAGTTGGTAAAGTGATTTTCTCATCATCATTATCGATGCATTTAGGGGATATATAATTTGGAGCCACACCCATTAAATAATAATTTTAATTATTTCATCATATGACTAAATAATACAACTTAATTAACATGCCTTAATAATAATAATAATTCTGTATATGAAAAAAATAACATACATAATTTCATTATTTATCCTAATCAATTTAATCGTATAACATCAAAAAAATAATAAGGATGATATCTTTATAACATTTACCAAATATAATATAATTAAAATAACGTGTTTTTATCAGTGATGAATTTGACTACCTTAAAAATATCATTTAATAAATTCCAAAGGAAAATTCCCTTTTAACTTTGAAAATAAGTTTATAAAACTAAAAATTTCAAGAATATTAGGAAAAAACTTTTCGTTGAAAATAATTATCAAAAATTATAATGGAAGCTTAATATTATTGATTGTTCATTGTGGTAGTAAATTTTGTTCATACAATTTATATTAAAACAATGATTCCATTCACATTTTCCGTAAAAAGTTAAAAGTAACTCATTCAAAAAATGATTTATAAATTCTTTTTATATCATTTTTAAAATTCATATCATGGGTAAAAATTAGTTTAAATAGTTATATGAGAATACTAAAATCATTATTAATTTTTTTTAGAAAATATGAAAATTGAAGAAAAATATTCCTAGATGAATATAAAATAAAGTTAGGTTTCCTAAAAAACGTTTTTTTAGTCCCCTAAGAACATAAATAGAGGATAATAAAATTAAGACTTATAATTTCTAGAAATAATGAATGGAAAATAAAATTTATTATGTTTCGTATAGAAATACCAAATAATTTCCACAAGAGAGACATAAACAAAAACACTGCTGAATAATTACGATATTTTGAAATAAACCCATACCACTTTAGTAAAATTTAAATAATCAAATCCATAAATGAAATAAATCCAAATGAAAAATTAAATACCATGTATATAATTATATTCATTATATCGCATATTAGAGTGGTAGTAGATACACCTCATAAAATAACATATGTCCCAAAGAAGATAATTTAAGATGAAGAACCCTTACCATAGGTATGAATTCTCATGTACATGTTTGAAATGCCTATATAATTACAATAGGTACATTATAAATATATTCCAGGAATATATTCATATGTATCACACCATATATTGTAACACCACAAAATTCTAATGTACATCTTTGTATTCAAAATTACATGATACACTAAAATCTTAAATAAATATAATATATTATATATCTAGTATTGAACATGACACAGAGTTATCTTTCATCATATGTAAGATATAGAGTCGTTGATAAATTCCATTATACACAAGAGTGACCTTCCTCGATTGCTTTTGTTACAAGCAAGACCGAGTTTCATCAAATAACAATGTATTATTAAAATATTATTATTTAATATAATATGATAACCTCAATATTTTGTTAGCAGTTAAAAATAGTATTAACTAAATTACTAAAATTTACTTTTTATATAAATATAAAATTAATTAATTGGTTTCCAATAAATGAGAAATGATAAAAAGAACCAACTGGATAAAAACAGAATTATTTTTTTTTCTTCTAAAGGAGATTTTATTATTAAACATAATTAATTAAAATTAGGTTATTTTTTTAATGAAATATATATTTTATATATTCAATAAAATATTTTTTATATCCACACATTTTTTTAGATAGTAATAAGATAATAACAAACCCAATTTCACACATAAAAACCAATATTTTTATAAATGAAATTTTACTATCTTTTAATATAGAACCCATTTTACATATGTATTTTAACTCTTTAAATGATATAATATATAAAAATAAACATTATATTTTAAATCAAATCATAAAAATTAGTTTCAGATTAATGATCTATATTTTTTTGAAAATATATCAATTTTTAATGAATAAATAAAATACTGATTTTTTTTCAAAACTACTTTTTAATCTAATTTATTAATATGGTTAAATTATAGTTTTAGTTATTTTTAAAGTAAAATTAGATCATATTTTTATAAATTAATATAGTTTATTTTATTTTATTTAATTTCACTTTGAAATTGATTATAAAAACATAGGAACCTTTCAGACATTTTTATTTAAAAACATGTATTGTTATCCCACCTACAAGATTAAATTTAAATAAATTTTTACCACTTAAATGTTTATAATTTGGAAAAATTGTTTCCATATTTAAAATAATAATAATTTTTAATTTTTAATAATACAAATGTATTTTTTAGAAAATAAATATTAGTGAAAGTTGTTTAAAATAACTGCAATAATTAAGGTTAAATTAAATTTAATAAGGGACAAAACCATATCGGTAAGGCCCAAAATGAAAAATACACTTTTCAAAGAGCTATTATATATCCATATATGGACTCTCTACTATCTTGTAGCAAAATTGTAACATTATTGGATCCACTTGAAATAAGAAAAATGTTTGAATAATTCCATTGTCGAAATATTACAAGAGTGCCACTCCTCTACTACAAAAGACTACCCCTTATCACCATTACTCACAACTCTCAAACCACATAGGTTTGGAAAATATATTCCTAAATAGATTACCAAAATACCTCCCCCATTCCTTAAATCCCTTCATTGGTAATTAATCCTTCAATGGAATCTATTCGGTATAAACAAAAAGGAGTTACCTGATTAAGAAGTGATGTCTTTCCTAAATCCCTTTAATTATATTTCCATTCTATACCCCCTAAAATATTCATCTTCTAGGTTTATATAGGATCTAAAGTATCATAAATATACAATAATGTTTTTATATTAAGGTTTCAACCTACACTCTTGCAGTGTTCCATCTAATGGGTAACAAATATAATATTTAAGTGTATGGTGAACTGCGGCCTCACGAAATGAAGATTGTTCATTTATCCTATTACCACCTCACATGGTGGCCATTATGATAGAAAAATTTTATATATATTATATGTATTATATTTATTTTGTATTTATACTTTTTAATCCATTTATATCACATACCATTTATACGTTCCATTTTTCATTAATACGATTACACTATTAAAGGATGTGTGGACGACCCCCCCCCCCCATTAAAGTGATGTAATTCGTTTTCACTATGCATGGAACATTTAAAGGATGGTTTTAATTAGAAATATGTAACCGAAAAAACTTCTACATTATAATTATGACATAATTAACTTTCTATAAATATAATATATATCAATTTCATTGTTTCCCTTTCACACACTTAAAAAGTGATAACGTTATTCGTGGAGGTGTGGACTACCGCCTCCTCGACAGAATGTGGTTAATTTCTTACATCACAAGAATTATTTATATAAGTATATATGATTAAATAACATTTTATTTATTATATAATTATCTTTATGTAAATATATTGTTTTATTTTCCTTCATTACATAACGATAATTGAAAAAGGGGACTGTTACTCACGTGTACGTACGGCCTACCGCCTCTATGATCATAACATTAATTCATTTTTCGTAAATATATTTAATTATTTTTTTAAAATCATAATTTATTTAGAAATATAATAATTATTTAATGATTATTATTATAGAGATGTTATATAATGACACCTTTGACTATAGTTGACCTTACAAAGTTGTTTTTGACACATACACCGAATTTGGCCAAAACAACTTATGTAAAAATAATTATATAAGTAGTTGTATAAAACACTATAATAAGTTAAATAAATTTTAGGATCAACATGAAAAAATTTAACAGTCATGCAATTAATTAACAGAAGTTTATTATGCAGGATCATAAAGGATGTTCACCCAAAAGGAAACACAAGTTAAGGGATTCTGGTCAAATTTTCTTACCAAGTAGAACATTTAATTTTTGTACTCATTATATATTTTAAATTGAGTATATAATAGAAATTTTGAAATGTAATAACATGAAAAATTCTATGCAAAAGGTTTTTTGAGTGTCTTCTTGAATTATTTATTTTAAGGGGATTTGAGTTAAAAGTTTACATGTGTAATAGAATTGATTACCTCAATTTATTTTCATTGAGTTGTATAACATTATTCTTATCGTTAACATTCTATGATTATGTGTTCAATAAATCTCTATTATTGTTGGATCCAAAATGTGTCCAGTGGAAAATAAAATGTAAAGAGGTTGCCTCGTGAAGACTCATCACAGAGCCCCTTCGCATGGGGGCTCTTGCGAAGAACAAAAATTCGGCGGCTGGATCAAATCCCAGGTCCCCTCTACGGCTGTCATGGAGTAATGTGATGGGAGGCTCCATGAACCAAAATATGTTTGTGAGGCCTCCACGGATTAAAAATACAAGTGGATCCTCGAACGGAATGATGCTTATGAAGCTGAAGTAGATTTTAGAGATGGGAGGCTCTGTGAACCAAAAGTCATTTGTGAAGATGCTACATAGGAAAGAAAATGGAAGCTCCTCAGTTATGAAAAAGCACCACATGGCTTCGTGCTATGATATCCCTACTTCAAGCCGCCTCATGCCTATAAATATCGAGCTCCCCTCAAGCCCAAAGGATGAAAACTACTAGCTTTAACATTCTCCGCTCTCAAATCGCGGAGCACATTCTACTCGGCGAAACCTTAAGAAAATGAGCTCTTCCAGGTACTTGATCATTGATAAGTACCCTTCCCTTAGCTCAAAAACAACACCTCTTCAAGAAGGGATGCCCTTTGTAGAGCCAACGGGCCAATGCAAAGGAGGTAGATCCTCATGGGGACACGACTCTTCTCAAAGCACTTATTCTTTTCAAATTACCATCCATGCATATGTGAACCATATGTTAAGATAGGGTCAATATGATTTTGGAAGAACATTACTTCATAGTACTATGATTTGCAAGGTACCCTTGATTCGTGATGTCCTACTCTACAAAAGACTTTCCACTTCTCAAGGCACCCTCCATATAAACCTATGATCTATTCCTCGGCTAGGACACCACAATTTTCAAATCATAACCCTTCGTGAATCCCCTCCATTATATAAATAACTAGATCTTCACAAGGTCTCTTCCTATAAACTCACTTACTTCACAAACCCTTATCATGTACGACCCACCATGTTTGTATGAAGTCATTTCAAGGTCCCTTGGCCAGTTATTTACGTTGCATTGCATAGTATTATTATTCTTCACATAGGAATTCTAATAGCTATTGCTTCTTCTCATAGCCACGCTAACGTGTTCCCCATAGTGGATCACTCCAAAACAACCCCTCACTATAGCATTGCTCATGCCTTCCCTTTACCTGCAGTAAAATCTTGATGGTTATGTAATTTCTAGGGGTGAGGAGTGAACACGCCTCGTTTGAGTAGCAGTACATTAAACTGTCAAGCGCCATCGTCCCTAGCACATGATGTTAAATAGAGGAATAACCTTGTACATTATATGTTGGGTTCCCCATCTCAGACATTCTCTACACCTGATCATCTCCACAAGAGTGATATATTCCTCACATGGAATTATATCCTCTCTACTGGAGTCATGCCTATCCATGGGGAAGGGAAACCATCTTAGTGTAAGCCCCTATCGATTCTTGTAGGTGGTAGCACCCCAAATCCTCCATTCTTCTTCAGTGCCAAATACTAGATAAGAGATGGGCATAGGGACCTTCGTTACCTCGTCCCTCTCCCTCTGAGCATTATCTCCATCAGGCCATCATCCTGGAGTAGGTTCCAATATCCATCTCCATGGGCCTCTAACCATTTGTAAGCTCCTATTTCCTCTTTGAACCACTAACCATGGGTAATCCCCATTCCACTTCCCATGAATGCACCTTTCACGACATGATCGTCAGGACTATGCAGCCTCTTGTTTCTCACACCAAGAATGCCTCACGTGGTCTTAGATTAATAATTTACCATGACAGCCTTCCTGGGCCACCCTATAGCATAATCCCCAAGCCACCTTCTGAACTACATGGACTTTGATCCTTTCCATGGAAAGGTACATAGGAAGTCATCCTATGGTTCAAGCCCGACACCTACTTGTCCCGACCCCTTCGTGTCGATTCACCTTCATCCTGCATGATATTAAATTGTATCAATCATTTCGGACACCATGAAATTTTATCCATTCTCCTGAGAAGGGTATGTAGGAATCCTCCATGAGGTTTAATCCTAACACCCATCGATCACAACCACATCACGTCGTTCCACCCTCATTCTTGATGACGTTAAATTTAATTCCCCCTTTTCATCCCACAAGATGTTAAAATGTACTCATTCGAACTACGTGGGATTTTATACTTGTCTCTTAGACACGGTACATAGGATGAATCCCTGAGGTCCAACCTTAATCGACAGTAATCTGTTTTGTTACCAAATCAACGATAAGTTGTTGTGTTCCCAAATTAATGGTAAGACATTGTGTTTGTAAGGAAACGGCCTTAAAACATTATATATTCATGAATTAAATGAATAATTCACATAAAGGATGTTTTCAGGTTTAGATTTTTATAGAATTCCGACATAACTATTACATCTCAATGGATTACAAAGTAGACACTTCTACTACATTTCCATAAAATAAGAAACGCTTAAAAAGAAATATGTCTGGTTCCATGTTTTAGATAGAATTTCTTTCCTTGATACCATCCTTGACACTATTCATCATTAAGTCCTGTGGAGAACATTTTAAAAACATGGGATGAGCATAAAAATCCCAGTAAAGGATACACAAAGAAGGAACAATGTTAGTTTTTTCAAAACCAAAAGTAAACCAGGAATACTATATCAAAGTAATAATTTTTACCTTTATGATGTAGTAAATACTCTTCACTGAATAAAAGATCACTACTTATCCTTTGTAACCAAAAGATTACCATAAACCCATATAAAGAACACGTAACATATAAAGGTAACTTGGGACATAAACATACTTAAATGGAATAACCATACAGTCAACTTCCCCACACATATCACTACATGGAATAGCCATACGGCCGACTTCCATACCCAATGAATTGGAGGTTATAATGTAACCACCTGTCCTAGTATTCATGGCACCACCCGTCATTTGGTTTATCATGTAATAACCCGTCAAATTTCCAAGTACCATTACAAAATAAAAAGATATAAAACAAATATAATGGAAAGAGAACATTTCCACATTTCAAACACAGTATATCACTTAAATATATTGACATAACAAATCCATTATCAAAACCATTTTCAATACCAAAATACATAAAAGATTATATGGTATTTATTTTCTTTTAAAAATATTACGGCTTGTTAAGGAATTCAAAGATCAAGTACTACTCGTGGCAGTGGAAAGGTCATTGTCACCACGTACGTTACAAGAAAAATTCCTTTTTATCATTTAGTAAAATGATTCGTAGAAAAAGATTCACTTTGAATGAAATGAAATGTCAAAGGTTCTTATACAGTGTATAAATGAAATTCTTGTATTAAAACCAAATATGCCTCAATGAAAGGAGACTGAGACGAAGTCCCTTACAAAGTCGTTATCCTTAGATTAAGGATAAATCCATTCCAAATTATGTCTGAAAAATATAAATACACCAAATATAAGAGGATATTAAGTGTAAAAAAATAAAATGTCATCCACACATATTCATATCACGACATAATCAATAAGTATAGGTTTAACCTAAAGAATTGAAATTGGGATAATAAGTTCCCTTTCAGAAATTCGACAGCTTAATGGTGTCACTTTAAAATTCAAAAAATTAGTTGATGAGTGATAAAAAAAGGGAATCTCATAAATTGGACATATCATTTACATAAATAAGGACATATAAGAACATATCCCAACATAAGAAGACGTAAATTAAAAGACCTAACAAAATAAGTCTTTTAAAAAGAGGAGGGTGAAAGGTTCCCTTACCGATTTGGGTAACTTCCGAAATGTACACCCCATGAAAAAAGGGCCATACAATGAAGATTTAAATACCCATAAATGAGATTTTATTACACAAATAATACAATAGTGGGTAGTAAAACACCACACAAAATTAAATAGTGGCAAATGTAGCATGAATCTCATGGGAATAAAAGTGAGATTAAAAATTCCTTACGAAAACTCGGCAGCCTAACGGCACCACTTAAAACTTCCAATATTGGATTGAAGAGATAAAATAGGGTCCCTTATAATATGAACATAAAATTTATAGTAAGAGGAATATAAAAAAACATCCCCCATCATAAGAAATATGTGCTTAAAATAAATGACACAAAAGGGAGTACTTAAAAAGAAAGAGAGAGGTAGGATCCCTTAACTAAAGTCCGACTTGTCTTGTTCATTTCATTATATTCATGAATAATAAACATTGGTCAATTTATAATTTCTTAAGTATCTCCTTTAAATATTATTATTCAGTTCATATCTCATATTATAATTTTATAGTAAATGGTTAATAATGTGAGTTCATATCATACGTTTTTGTCGATGTTCGGTACATGAGTCAAAATTGAACTTGTTGGAAAAGCATTTCCCATGTAGTTATAGTTACATCATATCCAGAATAGTATTAATGATTTAAATATCATATATATCTAGTATATATTAATTTTATACTATTCCATAACATTTTGAGATTAAAAATTAAATGCACCTTTCATGGAGACGGTAGGTCGTACGTACGCATGAACACTACATTCATTTCATTGTGAAATTAATGGAATTAAAAATAAATGAGTGATATATATATTATAACTACATAATGATATTCATAAATTATATTTAATATATGACATATATATCCATTATATATATGTACTTTTAATAGTACATAACATTTGGAGATAGGAAATGAAATGTACCGTTCATGGAGACGGTAAGCCGTACGTACGCATGAACGCAGCTTTCATTCCTATTTCATACTTTAATGGAATGAAAAAAAATAAAGATTCAAAGTTATATTATAATTAAAGTATAATATTATATATAACATCATTAAATCCATCCTTTATACATCCCACATATGGTATTAACGATTCAAATCACTTTGAGGGGGCGGTAGTCCGCACTTCCTAAAATGAAATTATCGCGTTTACCCATTATGGAAAGAAAAAAGGTATTTCATAAATGAAAAATAAAGAAGCATAAGGAATACATAAACATAATTTATATATCATATATAAATACAGTTCCATCTTAATGGCCTCCATGAGAGGTGTTAAAAGAAGATTGAACAATCATCATTTCGTGAGGCAGTAATTCGCCACCCATAGAAACAATATGTTATTTAACCATTAGATGGAGGTGTGTATGAGTGTATCTATAATCCTCCTCATAAAATAATCCTAGTATATTTAATATACTGGTGTTGATAGAAAATAATGGAATAAAAAAATTATATGGGGTTGGAGAAGAAAAATAAAACAAAAGAACATAAGAGAAGACATTACTTTCAAATCGGATAACTCTTTTTGATTTGAGATCAAAGGGTTCCTTGGAAATACTTATGCCCAAATTTAGGCTTCAAGGAGTAAGAGAGGGATGCAGGGAGAAAATATGAGCAGATTTTGGATGATCCAATGGCTTAAGAGGTGTGGGTAAGGAGGTAGAGTTGGGGGGCCTTTTATAAGAGGGAGGAGGGGCACTCTTGGAAAGTCTTGAAAAGTTACTTTATTATAAAATGATTTTCAGATATCAAAGGTCCAAAAATTATATATTTCTAGGATAAGGTGATAAGGGTTCAAAATCCACCCATACAATAGGTTTTTGACAAGGTTATGTCTTAGATTTTACATTATCGTTTCATTTTATTTAAATTGTTCATTAATGAGGTAATTGTTGCATCAGCATGGTGTCATACATAAATTAATATATTTAATGTCTAAAAATTATAAAAAAAATACTATGATGTATAAAATCATTTTATATTTCCAATTAATATTTATAGTCAAAAATATTACTTGTATAACCCCATGTAAAAATTGTTTTAGTAAAATAATACATGTTTGTGACATTTTTATTTTATCGTTAAATAAAAAGTTATTAATGTCATTTTCCTACCCATGTGGCTCCATGGGGTCCCCATGTTGACCCATGGATTTTCTTGGTCGTCCATGACTCATAAAATAAGGATAGGACATGTGTCAAGGTCATTTCATATTATTATAACATTATCTTTACCTTAAATTAGACTAATTACATTTAATCGCGATTAAAAAAACTTAAAAGATACTATTCAACAAAAATTATTTCCATATCATTGAACCAAATTTTACATCCTAATGACAACCATTTATGTTGGATTTTTGAAATTCAAATCACAGAGGTGGTAAAATTCAATTTAAACGAAAAATCAGTTTTTTAACTACCGCTTAGTGGTTTCACTATTCATCAAAAATTGATGTTTTTCAAAAAAATAAAAAAAATACCCCTAAGATATATTTGATATTCTGGATTCAAAGATGATGTATATTTTACAATATTCAAAACATATAAGTTGCATTAATAAATTTAATAATTAATTCCCGTTGTCAAAATAAATATCATGTTTTTAAGAAACAAAATATTCAAAATGTTGATATAGTTTAAGTCCAATTTCAAAGAGAAATTAACTACAATGACCACCATTAGATTAAATGGTAAAAATATATTCTAACTACACATTAAAACCAATTAAAAAGATAATCTATCCATATAAATAAATCATATTAAAAATAGGTTTTGAATTAAAATACAACATTTTCACTAAACTTGATCTTTATTGGAAAAATAACAAAAATTTACACAATGTAAATTTTGAAGTCCAGATTATAAAGAAGGATTTTATTTAGTCCAACATAACATATAAAATTGTTAGAAGGTGTATTTTAAAAAGGTTTCTCCATTAAAAGGTGTTTAATCGACCTTTTAATAAATATTCGAATATTTATGCATATGATTGGATTCATTCGCATTTTAAGACTCTAACATTTATTGGATAAAAGTAAAAATATTTGAAAAACATATATAATCATTTATTAGTTAGTTTTGTTCATTCCCTCTATTACAACGGCTTGGCATTAACTTCCATTTAAATTAATATAATTTTATTATTAGAGTGCAACGTAAGATTTCAATGAAACTCGTGGTTTCATATTGGGTATTCCATCGAGGATATCATTCCCTTTAAAGTAATATTAATATTTTATTTCACAAATATTAATAAATATGAAAAGGTAATATTCTTTATTTACCCGGGATGCTACATCCTTCCCCCCTTTTGGGAATTGCGTCCTCATAATTTTAATATTGGGCTTGGAAACATCATTGAAAGCCCCACATTAGAAATGGACTAAATTAAATTATCACTTTAAAAGAAAGAAAGAAAAGTACCAAGGTCACCTGAGACAACAGGTACTATGATCCCATGAAAACATGGATATGGAAGAAAAAACAAAGGGTTATGTTCTGATGGAGAGTGATAGAAACATGCTTAGGAGAAAGTTAACCACCAGAAAATCACAAACTAGTGATGGCTTAAATAGTATTTGATTCCCCAGTACGAAAAGTTAACAGAAAACATTTTAGTTTTAAGTTACTTTTAATTGAGTAATTTATTTATGAGCATAACTAAATCACAAGGAAACATACTTTCCATCGTTTATACTTTCATCTCTTACAAGATTTCTTACACAAACTCATTTTTTCCTCCAAAAAATGAGTATTTAGGATGACTTGTTCACATTAAGAGCACTATATTCAACTTCAAGAGAATCACCTAATCCACAAATAGAACTATATATTTCACATGTTCTTAGACATTAACCAAAAACAAAATTGTTAGAACAAGATCAGATAATCCACAAAAGGATAATCCTTTATAAAAAGAAAATCTACTCCAAAATTTGTCCAACAAGACCCAAAGTTCAACAAAGACCATTTGATAAACAATTTGTCCATAAAATTCATCACAGTAAACCAAACTAAGATTAAATGACAAATATTTGAAGGATTTAATCACATAGTCTTCCAAGGTAAAAATTAACATTTATCTCCAAATAACATCAGTTGCTCTTAAAGTCTCATATTGAAAAGTGGTTAACCTAATCATATATCCTCCATGATAGGTCAATATCTTCTTAGATAACCCAAAATCAACTTATTCTGGATTCATAAAATTATATAAATAAAAATAATTTCTCATACTAACCAGTGACATCACGTTGTCTAGTGGTAGGTGATAAATACCAGTCGCACTTTGGTTGTGGGTTCGATTCCCACAGCTTTGTCCGACGCGACGGGTTGTCACACAGTCCGTGTGTTGTCCTTTTTCCAAAACTTTATAATTCTCAAAACATTCCCCAAAAAGAGTTAAAATAATAAAAAATAACCATAACATAATTTAACCTTAATTTTATCTCATGCCTTTCATTTTCTATCATAACATATAGTAACCCATAATTACCTCAAAAGTTAGGATCATATAAACCCAAATGGTTCTTTATAACTATGTTCACAAAAGACCATATAACTATTCCTTGAATAAAATTTTCATATATGAAACATCAGGTTAACACATACTATAAAAATTCTTCTAATGTATCCCCATCATCAAAAGAGACTTAATACTTCTAATAATTTCACCATTCTAAAATCTACCATAACTCTTGAATCCATTATATGTTGACTTCTTACTCATTCAACATTCTTCATGATACATTAACCATTCCTTCCCAACTTATTATGAAATACTTATTTCCTACAAAAAAATCATGAATCATATCCTATGATTTCAAAATAGGAAAACATATGTTAAGAAATAATCCATACCTTTTATTGGTCATTGTTAGTTTCTTCACTCTCAATCGGAATGGAATTAGGTATGGGTAAATGAATATTTGTACGATCTTGGTGATCCCATTCCTGAAACTTCATCATAGGACATGTTTTTGCATAATGACCATGTACACCACATTTAAAACATTCGATTGATCCCTTAGAAAGAACTTCTTTCCATTTCCTCGAGTCAACTGGATGTTTCCTTTTTCCATGGCAGGTTCTTGCATTATGACATTCATTTCCACATCTATAGCATCTTTTTTCCCTTTAAAAAATTTTCCTATGTGTTTCTTTCCACATCTTTGACACATAGGTTTTTGAACACACTTAACTTTATGATTATTACCTGAACATCTGTATGGATTTTTTTCTCGCATATATGATGCCTTATTAGAATTACCAACGTTTAGGTGGTCAATCATGACACCATATAGTTGGTTGAGGATAAACACAAGAGTTTTCATTGTAGCTCCCATATCATTCAGTTTCTCGCTCAGAAAACTGTCACAGTTTCCTTCATTTCCACTGTTACTTTGGTGCCTGCTAGTTCCAGCCATTTACTGAAACCAAAAAGGTCAATGTGACCATATTAGTAAAATCATCATATAATAATGAGGAAGATAAACACTAAGATATAGTTATCCATGTTACCTCAAACTAATTCTAACTTTCAAAAAAATAACAATGAGTCCATCTAATATACTACTCATTGTGGTTATACACAACTTGTCACTTATGCTTAAACAACACTCTAACCTCTAAAGTTATCTAAACCTCCCTCTGATACCAACTGTAAGGACCCAACCTTAAAATATTACACAATAATAAATTAAATGAGTAATTCACATAGAGGATCTTTTCAGGTTTACAGTTTTAGAGAATTAGGATATAACTATTACATCTCAAAAGATTAAAAACTAGATACTTCTACTATGATTCAATAAAATAAAAAACTCTTAAAAAAAACATGTCTAGTTCCATGTTTTAGATAGCATGTCTTTCCTTGATCCCATCCATGAACCTATTCATCTTTAAGTCATGTGGAGAACATTTCAAAAACGTGGGATGAGCATAAAAATATCAGTAAAGGATACAAAAATAAGGAAAACTGTTAGTTTTTTCAAAACAACAAGTAAACCATGAATACTTTATTAAAGTATTACTTTTTACCTTTGTGAAGTAGTAAATATTCTTCACTGAATAATATATCACTACATATCCTTTGTAACCAAAAGATTACCATAATCCCATATAAAGAACACATAACATATAAAGGTAACTTGGGACATAAACATACTTAAATGGAATAACCATACATTCAACATCCCCAAACCTATCACTACATGGAATAGCCATAAGGCCGATTTCCATACACAATGCATTAGAGGTTATAAAATAGCCATCTGTCCTGGTTTTCATGGCACCACCCGTCATTTGGTTTATCATGTAACCACCCTTCAAATGTCCAAGTACAATTATAAAATCATAAGATATAAAACAAATATAATGGAAAGACAACATTTCCAAATTTCAAACACAATATATCACTTAAATATATTGAAATAAAAAATCCATTATCAAAACCATTTTAAATAAAAAAATACAAAAAATATTATATGGTATTTTTTTTAACATTACGGCTTGTTAAGGAAGCCAAAGATGAAGTAGTAATCGTGGCGGCGGAAAGGTCATTGTCACCGCGTACATTAAAAGAAACATTCCTTTTTTTCGTTTAGTAAAACGCATCGTAGAAAAAGATTCCCTTTGAATGAAATGAAAATTCAAAGGTGTTTATACATCGTATAAAATAATGTCTTGTATTAAAACCAAATATGCCTCAATAAATGGAGATTGAGACGAAGTACCTTACAAAGTCAGTATCCTTAGATTAAGGATAAATCCATTACATAATTATGTGTGAAAAATATAAATACACCCAATATAAGAGGATATTAAGTGTAAAACAATCAGAGGTCATCCACACATATTTATATCACGACATAATCAATAAGTAGATGTTTGACCTAAAGAATTTAAATTGGGTTAATAAGTTCCCGTATAGAAATTCTACAGCCTAACGGCGTCACATTAAAATTCAGAAAATGAGTTGATGAGAGATAAAAAGGGTATCTCATCACTTGGACATAACATTTACATCAATAAGGATATATAATAACATATCCCAACATAGGAAGATGTAAATTAAAAGACCTAAGAAAATAATTCTTTTAAAAAGAGGAGGGTGAAAGGTTCCCTTACCGATTTGGGTAACTTTCAAAACGTACACCCCATGAAAAAAGGGTCATACAATGAAGATGTAAATAACAATAAATGAGATTATATTACACAAATAATACAATAATGGGTAGTAAAACACCACACAAAAGTAAATAGTGGCAAATGTAGCATGAATCTCACGGGAATAAAAGTGAGATGAAAAATCCCATACGAAAACTCGGCAGCCTAACGGTGCCACTTAAAACTTCTAAAAATGGATTGAAGAGATAAAATAGGTTCTCTCATCATATAAACATAAAATTTATAGTAATATGAATATAAAATAACATACCCCCATCATAGTAATGATGATCATAAAATAAATGACATAAAAGGGGGTACTTAAAAAAGAAAGAGAGAGGTTGGATCCCTTACCTCATGTCTGACTTGTCTTGTTCGTTTTTTTGTATTCCTAAATAATAAACTTTGGTAAATTTTTAATTTCTTAATGACCTCATTTAATGATTATTATTCAGTTCATATCACGTACTATAATGTTATAATAATTGGTTAATAATGTGAGTTCATATCAGAAGTTTTTTTCGATGTTCGGTACATGAGTCAAAATTGAACTTGTTGGAAAAGAATTTTCCATGTAGTTATAGGTAAATCATCTCCAGAATAGTATTAATGATTTAAATATCAAATATATCCAGTATATATTCATTTTATACTATTACATAAAATTTTGAGATAAAAAATGAAATGCACCTTTCATGGAGACGGTAGGCCGTACGTACGCATGAACGCTACGTTCATTTCTTTGTCATATTAATGGAATTAAAACTAAATGAGAGAGATATATTTATATTATAATTACATAATGATATCCACAATTTAGATGTAATATATTACATATATATCCATTATATATATTTACTTTTAATTGTACATAACATTTGGAGATAAGAAATGAAATGTACCATTAATGGAGACGGTAAGCCGTACGTACGAATGAGCGCTAATTTGATTTCTATTTAATACATTAATGGAATGAAAAAAATAATGATACATAAGTATATTATAATTACAGTATAATATAACATATAACATCATTAAATCCATCCTTTATACATCCCACATATGGTATTAACAATTCAAATCACTTTGAGGGGCGGTAGTCCGCACTTCCTAAAATGAAATTATCGCTTTTAACCATTATAGAAACCATAAAGGTATGTCATAAATGAAAAATACCGAATCATAAGGAATACATAAACATAATTTATATATCATATATAAATACATTGACATCTTAATGTACACCACTAGAGGTGTTAAAATAATATTGAACAATCATCGTTTCGTGAGGCAGTAATTCGCCACGCACGGAAACTGTATGTTCATTAACCATTAGATGGAGGTTTGTATGAGTGTAGCTATAATACTTCTCATAACAGAATACTAGTATATTTAAGATACTTTTTTTGTTACAAAATAAAGGAATAAAATCATTTTAGGGGGTTGGAGAAGAAAAATAAAACAAAATAACATAAGAGAATACATTACCTTCAAATCGGATAACTCTTTTTGATTTGATATCAAAGGAATCCTTGGAAAGAATTATGCCCAAAGTGAGACTTCTAGGAGTAATAGAGGGATTTTAAGAGACAATATGATCAGATTTTGGATGATCCAAGGTCTTGATAGGTGTGGGTAAGGAGGTAGAGGTGGGGGCCTTTTATAATAGGGAGGAGGGGCACTCTTGGAAAGTCTTGAAAAGTTACATTATTATAAAATGGTTTTCGGATATCAAAGGTCCAAAAATTATATATTTCTAATATACGGTTATAAGGGTTTGAAATAAACCCATCCAATAGGTTTTTGACAAGTGTATGTCTTAGATTTTACATTATCTTTTCAGTTTATTTAAATCGTTCATTAATGAGGTAATCACTGCATCATCATGGTGTCATAAATAAATTAATCTATTTAATGTCTAAAAATTATAAAAAAACTATTATGATGTATGAAATCCTTTTATATTTCCAATTAATATTTATATTAAAAAATATTAATTGTATATACCCATGTAAAAATTGTTTTAGTAAAACAATACATGTTTGTGACATTTTTATTTTATCTTTAAATAAAAAGTTATTAATGTCATTTTCAAACCCAAGTGGCTCCATGGGGTCCCCAAGTTGACCCATGGATTGTCTTGGTCGTCCATGACTCATCCAATAAAGGTAGTACATGTTTCATGGTCATTTCATATTATTATAACATTATCTTTACCTTAAATTACACTAATTACCTTTAATCGCGATTAATAAAACATAAAAGACACTATTCACAAAAAGTTATTTTCATCCCATTGAACCAAATTTTACATTATAATGAAAACAATGTATGTCGGATTTTTGAAATTCAAATTGAAGAGGTTGTAAAATTTAATTTAAATGAAAAATCAGTTTTTTAACTACCACTTAGTGGTTTCACTATTCGTCAAAATTTGATGTTTTTCGGAAAAATAACAAAAATTCCCCCTAAGATATATTTAATATTCCAAAATAAAAAATGATGTCTATTTTGAAAAATTCAAAAAATATAAGTTGCATCAATCAATTTAATAATTAATTCCATTTGTCAAAACAAATAGCGTGTTTTTAAGAAACAAAATATATCAAAATGTTGACACTAGTTTAAGTCCAATTTCAAAGTGAAATTAATTCCAATGACCACCATTGGATTAAATGGAAAAAATATAATCTAACTACACTTTAAAACCAATTAAAAAGATAATCTATCCAAATAATTAAATCAGATTAAAAGGAGGTTTTGAATTAAAATACAACATTTTCACTAAAAATGATCTTTATCGGAAAAGTAACAACAATTTACACAAAGTAAATTTTGATGTGAATATTATAAATAAGGATTTTATTTGGTCCAATATAACATATAAAATTGTCAAAAGGCTGATTTAAAAAGGGTTTTCCGTCAAAATGCAGTTAATCGACTTTTAATGAATATTCAAATTTTTACACTTAAGATTGGATTCATTCGCATTTTAAGCCTCTATCAATTATTAGATAAAATTAAAAATATTTGAAATATATATATAATCATTTTGTAGTTAGTTCTGTTCATTCCCGACATTACAACGGCTAGGCGTTCACTACCATTTAAAATAATATTATTTTATTATTAGAGTGCAACGTAAGATTTCAAAGAAACTCGTTGTTGCGTATTGGGTACGCCATTGAGCATAGAGTTCCCTTTAAAGTAATATTAATATCTTATTTCAGAAATATTAATAAATATGAAAATCTAATATTCTTTATTTACTTGGGATGTTACATTGTTCCCCAATAAACGGTAAGCCATTGTGTTCTCAAATAGACAGTAAGCCATTGGGTTCCCCAATTTTTAGTAAGCCATGGTGTTCCCCAATTGATGGTAAGCCATTATGTTCCCCAATCAACAGTAAGTTGTTGTGTTCCCTAATCAACGTTAAGTCGTTGTACCCCATCTAGTGGTAATTCTTTGTCAGCCCCATGTGATGATATCTCGTTTTTAAGATGAATTATGTGGGTTTGATCCTTGTCTCCTTGACATGGAATGTAGGAAGCCTCCCTGAGGTTCAACCCAAAACACTGGTAAACTTTGGTGTCCCCCCTTTTAGGACCCACATCTCTGGTCCACCCATGGGCGTCAGACCAACTCATGGGCTGATAACCATGCATAATCCATAGTATTTCATTGGGTCATTGTCCTATGTGTACACCCTCATTCTATAACTCATCCTGAACTACGTGTACTTTTATTCCCTACCATAGGGATACGTAAAAATTATCCTCAAGGCTTAATCCCAACTTCATCACCACCCTCACATCAGTCCCATCACATTCTCCATTAACTTCACTCAACCATCCATATCCACCCTGATTCTAAGTGCAGCTGCCACATCCCGGTGAGATCATATAACCCACATTCTCACTTCTCCTATAAGTAATTGGGTAACTAAACACGTGTTATCCCCAGCATTAGTATTCCCTCCTAGGGTTGTACCCATCTGATCCACTCTCTTCAGTGTTCTGATTAGTTTGGTCCATCTCTTCTAGACTTTAAACTCACAAGATACCCTGTGTTAAAACATGGAAAGCTAAGGAAACCCTCTGAGACATTCCTATGGAATATAATTCCCCACATTCGAAGTGGGATTCCTTCGGATTCCGTGCTCTCGAGAAGCCCTATAATAAGGGGAAGAAACTCAGATGCATCAGTGTTCTAGCTTCTAGAGATGGAAACGATGTCCAACGTGACTACTCCCCCAACCGAATGTTGTTTCCCTGGCCGGAAACCTTACAATGTCCTGATAGAAGCAACGTAATTAGTCGACGTCCCAAATGACATGGCACTGGGAAAACATTCATGAACAATGTCTTAAGTCGATGAGGGATACCACAACTAGGTAACGAGTTCCAAGGAGGAATCCACAGAAGGAGGAAATGACATCCCATAATCATATTTCGATCAACGAGAAAACATCCCTGAATAAGTGATGGGTGTCGCCCGCCTTTGGAAAGTGGGAATGTCGAGCAATATTTTTGTGCCCTCCCAAAGAGATGGATGAACACCCCGATGAAAGCATCGAAAATAGAAATGGTGAACCCTACGTGAATATCTTATCCTCAATGTGGAGATTAGTAGTGAATGAGACATCAGTGGGTTGACGTGTCACCAGATCTATGTATCTGGCACCCAGTCCCGCCAAGGAAATATTTATCCTAGAGTAAAACATATTTAAAATTGGTGCAGTTGAACATTGGACATCCCGATCTGTGATGTTTTCACCATGGATCCTTCTTAAAAACCATGGAATACAGAAAGTCATTGGGGCACTTGACATCACATTCCTTCAAATAGCACTAATGGTTTAATCTCCCTTCTTTTCAAGACCCAAGATTCTTTGACAGGATCCCAATCACCACCCACCCACTGATGCAGGGAAGGGTAAAAGTCATCAAGACAATCCCACATGGCCTCATCTCCCCCTTGGAGGCCTCCATGTATATTGCTATTGGGTATCCATGCCACATCCCCCCATCAGAAGTCGTTCAGAGAAGGGTGATAAACGAATGCGTTCGACGATATGAGGAAGAGTGGATTATACCTACCCGTGATACGTCCCATAAAGACTTAGAGGATTATGTGCCGCATCACCACCACAACTCTCATGGTCCGTCCAGGGAGCCACTGCTCCCCACATCGACGTATAATCATTTTGGGAGCCTCTCCCCGAAATGTTTCGATGAATCCCTCCCCTACGCCAATGAGTTGTGGGATGTCCGAGGCATCCCACCTGGAATCCCATTCCAAGGGATCCCAAAGAGGGCTCCCACTAGGCCGCGTTAGTGCTTCTACCCATCCCCATGAGCTGAGGAGCACGTAATCTATGAGGCTGCACCACTGGCCCTAGTCTGATTATCTCGACAACAGCATCGTGCGCAAGCTGAGGAGGACACCCACTGAGGGGTGTCAACATCAAAGACTACCTTGTCCTATGATACTGCTAACGAATTCCATCAGCCCCATATTTATGCTGAGTATGGGAACTCATACAAATGGCCCAGATCGAGGTCCCAACGACCCCACAGGTGGGCTAGGACGACTCCCCTGGTCTGTGATGCTGGTAGCGCCCATCGCGGGCCGACCCGCGATGATGATTCTCAGTACGGAGGTCCTCCTCGTACCATAACCAAGGAGAGAACAAGACTATCCTGCTCCCAAGCTCGGTGTGGAGGTCCTCCACATGACAGCTTCAATCAAAATGAGGGTCCTCCCTGCTACATTGACACCCAGTACAGAAGCCACTTTAACACCCATGACCTCAGGTATGGAGATGTTCCTCCTGTTACAGGTCGCTGATGTGTAGACGCTACCCGTCTGGTTATCCTTATGCATATGGGTCTTCCCCATGTCCTTAAAATAACCAATGAAGTTCCTCCTCATACTAAAAAACATATATGCAGAGGATTTCCTCGCTTCTTGGGGACTCAACATGGAGTACCTACCTATGTTCATCTCAGCCAGTACGAGGACCCTCCTAGCACCTATGCTGTGAAAGGAAATAATAATGGAGGCCCTACCCATGCTCCTGCGATCTCTAGAATAGGTCCTACCCACTCTATCACTTCCCACAAGGATTCCCTCCATGTGTCAGCTAGTGGACATAGAGGTCCTCCCTGTGTTCCCTTTCACATCTTTCAAGGTTCTCCCCTCACCCCAGCTCACCCAGGTGGAAGTCATATCCTCCCCAGCATCAATTCGGCAGAAGTTCCATCCCATTAAAAAAATATACAATGTCCCTAAGATCTATCCTAGGGCAGGAGGCAGGTCTATTCCATAAAAAGAGTGCTGATAAGATTTAGACTGCAATAAATCCCATCTTCTTCTCGGATTCCTAGGAGGAATGTGATTCGGCAATGGAACCCTCACCTAGATCCTATATCATGGTTTGGGGCAGGAATGAGATATGTCAACCTCATCCTTCTGTAATGTGAGGTCCACTATATTCCCTCTTCCCTCTGATGATACATCCAGGAGGAAGAATATTTGTCCCCTTCCTAGGGTCTGGTCGTGCATTCATCCCTATCGTCAATAGGGTTGTTCTCTACCTCAACCAATGATCATTGAGAGTTATTCTGGGGATCAGGAAAGGATGAAAAATAGCATGGACCACCATCAGTGACCACATCCCCTAATCCAGAATCCAAGGTCTCCATCCTATCTTACCGAGATGTAGTGGCTCAGTTATTTCATTCATCACATGACAGTCTGATATGTGGTGTCTTTCCATCTCATTCACCATATTCTCCAATAGCTAGTATACTATCTCAATGGTCTTCTTCAGTGCCCTTACCGGTCCTGCAGCCTCCCCTGGTTGATGAGTGGGTCAACCAAGGTCCAGATCCCAAGTCTAGGCCAAGAATCTTTTGGGAAATCCTCTTGGAAGATACTTTCCTAGAAATGTTCTGGATGATTGTGACTATGAACTTCAGTGTGCCAGGATCTCTTTCACAGGAGGAATTCGCGTTCTTTCTCCAAACCCTATGGGAGACACACTTCTATCTATGTTACCAGTGAGTGGATTACTCGAAGAGTCGGTAAAATATTGAGGACATTGAGAAGAAATGATTTATGGTCTACATGGCTACACTCCATGTGGTCCAGTTATTTGATTCGCTCGGTCGCTATCGGACCCTCCAACAATGATGCGTTCAGAGCATTAAAGTTCTCCACAGGATTATCAAGGATTATTCCCTCCAAATTTTGGTCTGTGGTTGGGGGAAGTATGATACCCACTATTTTAGTTCTATCAGGAACCATCCCGACTTTCCTGGAGATATCAAGGATATGCATCTAGGTAGAGTTGAGGTAAACAAGGCTGATCTATAGAAGAGGGATAACGATTTATAGCTCCATGATGAGAACATATCCCCTAGTGGAGTTCTGCAACTATTGGATCCATTGGTAAGGGTTACTCGCTAGCAGATAAATCTACTAGGTCTTACCACTCCCACCGAGGCATTAATCCTTAGTCAGACTCCCAATAAGGGAAAAGGGAACCTTGGAGCCATCAAACTCTATCACTCATCTGGCTTAGCGCAAAAGGAGTATGATTCCAAAAAATCTGTGTTGATCAATATCTCAAAAAGCACAAGAATATGGTTAATGACCTCCTTGCCAAATGTGTCATGGAGTGGAGGCCAGACTACAAAGATCCTCAGACGGGCCAGTAGGGGAAGGCATAACATCCCCCCCAGGGAGTTTCCTCTAGGTGATCCTGACCATCCTACCCACATAGAATGTATAGAGTCGGAAACATATAGAAAGTGGGCATGGTATGTGTCACTGAATCCACCTGAGCGGCATGATAATCCTCAAGACCAGACTTAGGATCCCCCAGCTGTTGTGCTGGTCATCCCACCAGCTGCTCCACGAGCCTTTGGCCATCTTATCATGTTGAAGAACATGCCAATGATCTGGTGGTCAGGGATCCTCATCAAGAAAGAGACCCCCACCCAGATGATCCGACGATAGCACTCATTTCTCTCCTCGAGGTGTTTGAAACTCGACAGGTGGCACTTTCATCTGTTGGCAAGACATATTCGGAATGGGTCAACGATATGGCATCACCCCCAGGTTTCAAAAATCCCACCTTCACCCCCATTAATGGGATGGGAGACTCATTGTAGTATCTAGACCACTTCATATTAAGGTGTGGACCCATGATGGGAACTCTAATGTAGTAGGATGTAGTGAAGCACTGGTGTTTCATATAGACATTGGAAGGGAATGTGTTTGTCTGGAACAACCAGCTACCCACTGGGTCAGTCATCGACTAGGAAGATATTTTAATGTACATTCTCTACCAGATCAGCTCTACCACCCATAAGATGAGTATTTAAGACCTCTTAAAGTGTATGAAGAGGCTTGTCAAGTGCGTCACAGATTTTTTTGCCTGATTGAAAGGTCTCAACTACTCCTTGGATATGTCGCTGACTCAGGAACAACTACTGACAATATATGGGGGGGAATCTCAAGACCGAACTGTTCCACTCTCTCATTACCCAAAATTACACCAAAGGATTTCGAGACTTCCCTGATAAGGTCCGATGCCTATAGGAAGTGATAAAACAGGACAAGCAGGCACATCTGTTGCCTCTTGAAATTCCCATGAGAATAGCCACTATGGCTGATCCTATCGTGGTGGTCCAAATAGAGGCCCCTAGATATCTTGAGTTATTACCAGTAGACCCACATACATAGCCCCATAGGGAGACATCGAATTAGGCGCAGCCTGCGGCCTAGCAATGCCCACCTTAGTAATGGTAGGCTCCCCCATATAGCACACCGCCACAACCCAGATGAGATAATGAGGTATTGCCTCAGCGATAGGATCCTCCATCCCCTCATCAGGGATTGGCTCCTAGAGCCCCCTTCCCGAATAGAAGAAATCATACATAGTCATTCAATGAGTCTTAGTTCCCTGGATATTTACAAATAACCTTGGAATAGGGACGCCTATGTTTTCTTGAATGTTGGAGGCCTAAAGCGGCGGATCTCACTAATCTCCCCAATTACTTCCCCTATCATCATATCATGGGGAACACCCTCAAATATTTCTATGTGTTTAAGGACTAGAATCAAGACTATGTTCATAACTACATATTAAGGATAGTCCAAGCTCCAGCACAAGTGGTATGTGTATTCATGAAGAAATACATCAGCAGTGACATCGAAGGTTAGTGGAATCGGGTTTCTAACTGTGGGTCCCAAAATTATGATGACTAGATGAATTGTAAGGTATTATCCCATTATAGTGGAAGGATCCATGGAAAAATGAATCAAAATTATCCTTTAGAATTTATATTTTCACTTGTACCTAGTACTACAATGTCAACGGCTCATCCTTCTTCTTCCCAGAAGGGAAGGCATCTGCGACACAAAGGAAAACAAAGTCCCCCACTGATGTCATCATCATCTCATCCTCTCAACAGCTTCATTCCCCAAGATATGGAAATTCTCTCAAGAATCCATCTAGTAATGGACGATTCTTCATGTTATGATCAACGGTATGCCTTGGTTAACACCATGGAGCTGGTAAAACCCTACCTGATTTCTGACTGTGAGGAGTGCCAGATGGAGCCTCCCAATGTTCCCAACTGTCACCAGCACCGACGGATCCGTGGCCATATGGTTCATCGGAGTGCCTAAGTCAGTAGTTCTAGATAGTCTTGGATTGCCCCTGAAACTAGATAGAAATCCCATCATAGAGATCATCATGTGCAGCCTTCTCATCTAGTGTCACCAGGTCCGCCTTTGCCACTGTTTGTGTTACATGATCAGGCGGAGCTGCCTCAACCATGCCACGATCAGCCACACTCTTTTACGTACTAGCCTCAGTAATATGGTCCACACTTAGTAATTTCTCCATGATCTTTGATTAGTGAGCAATGGGACATTCCCAACACCAGTTAGCTGCTGGTTCAGCCAGAAGGTCAAGTCCTTCATCCTGCCGCACAACGACCTCTTTTAAGAAGATGTTCACACATGTAACAGAAGTATTATGTACTTAAGTATCTTTCCTATATTATTTTTATTCACTCAATTATTTAGGCCCTTATCCTATCATCGTATAAGTGTTCATCCCTCACTGAGGCTTTAAGAAGCCCCCACCAGTTCAAGGCGAAGGTAGGAGCCACATAATCCTTCCATGTTGAGGCAGTCGAGAGTGCTGAATGTCAGGACATTATCTCTTTATCTAGATAAGATGAAGTCTCTCCCATAAAGGGGCACTTTCTACCACATTATATCACTTCCACTTAAATTTCATGGACATTCATCATTTTCAGGTCAACACAAGCTCTGGGATCAACCTGATCCCAACCAGGACCCTCTGAAATATGGGGCAATCTGAGGATGAAATTAGTCCCTATAACCTGAATTCCAAGGTTATGATATGATGCAACAAACACTGGTTATCAAGATCCACATGAATACCCATTTCTCTGGCCTAGTTTCCATCAACGAGTTCAGGGTTGTCTCCCAGGACACTTCCTAAAATGTGATGATGGTTAGGCCATGGCATCATCTACATGCAGCGGTTCCTTAATCATATCACCAGTGCCTTAAGTACTCCCTTAATGGTCAGGTGGGAATACTCCAAGGTGACACGTCTCCCTTTTCCTCTTGTGAAGCTCTCTACCTGGATGCCGACTATTACAAGAGCAAGGACTAGCAAATTTAGTCTAACGAGGATGAACATGCTACGACTGTGACCGACCCTTGGATAGACTTGGATAATGCCTACATCTTTCTAATCAACTGATTGGAGGCTATGACTCCAAATATGGTACAATGATTCTTTTCATTCTAGAATGAGGGGGGACACATTCCCATGTCTATGTGATGTCGTATTATAACCTCGTATTCCTATAAAAATTAGGTTGGGGTGATCTCATTGCCCCTACCCTCATAAGGTATTGGGATGCCCACCCCATGGGAATAACAATACACCATAATTGTTGTTCTACCGGGATGGGATAAATCGACTCAAGATGATGTTCCTAAATTTCATTGATATCATCATGGTTGGCCCCTTGGGATGAAGACTGGATGGGATCGGATAGACAACTTTCGTCGTAATGGTTTCGTCAACACAAGAGTCCCCCGATGTTGTATCTACCACCGCTCAGGCCATCACCAGCATCCCATAATGATTTGTTGACTCAGAAGAATATCCTCCCACCAAGGATCCATCCTCTATAACTGAAGAATAGGATTTAGAGGATACTCCTCCTGCTTTTGAAGAGGGTGTCTCCACCATTGTCGATGAATTTTTATAGGTGATCCTCGGTAGCAAGACGGATCTGAAACCCACGTTGAATAGTGCCACTATGTCTATAGAGGAGAAATAGTAGTACGTGGGATCATGAAGAAAAATAGTGATGTATTTTCCTTGAATTATGACGAAATTCCCGTACTAGATCCTCAGGTCATCCTACACCACCTCGATCTTCCAAAAAATTAACATGGTTTCAAATAGCCTCCCAGAAAGATGCACCATTCTCATGGTGCCATGGTCGAGGTTGCAGCTGATAAGCTCATCAAAGCCAACTTTGTCAGGAGGTCTAATACCCCAGATGGTTAGCCAACATTGTTCCCATCAGGAAGAAGAACAGATAGATCAGAGTCTTTATTGTCTTCTGGAATCTCAATTTTCACTGCCCGAAGGATGATTTCCCCTTCCCTTGATGGAGTTGTTGATCGACTCTACCTCTAGGTTCCAGGACCTCTCCTAAATGGATGGGTATTCAAGTTATAACTATATCTAAATGTCTCCCAGGGATGTGGATTCTATAGCTTTTAGGTCACCATATGGTACTTTCTTCTACCAGGTAATTCCCTTCGGTCTACAGAATGTAGGTGCCACCTATCAACATTCCATGAATTGCATATTTAAGCCGATATTCAGGACATTAGAGGAATGTTAAACGGATGATCTGGGGGTCAAATCTCACCAGTGTCAAGACCATCTCAAATATCTTGAGAAAGTTATCAGATTCCTCCTTTCTTTCCACCTGAAGATGAAACCATTGAAGTGTGCATTTAGGCTTACCACTGGAATGTTTCTTAACATCGTTGTCCAATATAGGGGCATTGAGATTGACTTGGAGAAGATCATGGCCATCATCCAGATGCCTCCACTGTGAAAAATTTGGGAGCTTTGAGGATTTCAAGGCCACATGGCCTATAAATTCTGATTCATTATGAATTTTTCCTGAATGTATAATCACATTTATCAGCTAATGAATAAACTCACTGTATATCAGTCGGACAAAAAATGTCATACCGCTTTCGAGGAAATCAAGAATTATCTGCTCCAGCCACCAGTCCTGATGCCACCTGTTTCCGGAATGTCGCTGGTCATTCATGTGACCACCCGGGAATGATCTCTTTGTGCCCATATCTCCTAGAAGAACAATGAGGGAACATAGAACAGTCTATACTATCTCAGTCTCATGATCCTTGATAAATAGACCATTAATCCCCAATCAAGAAGATTTTCCTTGTTCTAGTATTCACAGTACATAAATTGTGACATTACTTGCAACACCATGAGGTACATCCAGTGTCCTGAGTGGACCCGCTGAAGTACATCCTGAACTAACCCATGTTGACAGGTTGTCTAGCATGGTGGGTAGTGATCCCATAGCAGTACAACATTAGGTTTGTACCTTATATGGTTATTAATGAGAAAGCACTAGAAGTCTTCCTTGATGCCCATCACACTCCCACATACTAGTCGCCGGACCTTGATTTTCCCGATGAGGTAATCTTCTCAGTAGACCAATACATTATGTGTTGTAAAATGCACGTTGATGGTGATTCCTGGAGCCATACTGGAAGAAGGCTTAATGAACCTAGACACAACAATGTGGGCCTAGGTGTCATCTTCATCAATCCATCACAAGATGTTTTTCCTTGGCCATACTAGCTACATATCTTGTGGAGCCTGATCTAGAGTATTTGATTATCCATGTGGCACACCTGAGAGTCATCACCCCAGTCAATACAGAAAACAATGATATCCCATAGGTAAGTCGCCTTAAACTCAGTGCTTCCACATCAGGACCTCCGGGTCCCCCAAATGAAGTGATGGAAGTGACACCCAATTGGTGGACTCCCATTTCCAAGTACCTTCATTACGACATCCTCCCAGCAGATCGAGCCAAGAACGATTGTATCTGACGTCGTGCTTTGCAGTTTACCCTCCATAGTAGTCTTGGTCTCGATCATATCCTTTAAAATTGAGGGTTTGATGGGGTTTTCCTCCATTTCATTCAAGGAGTTGAGATTTCTCAAGTCATGCAGGTGGTTAATGCTGGTTCCTGCGAAGCTCATCAGACCGGGCTGAAATTATCTCACCAGATCTAGGGGATGGGGTATTTTTGGCCCTCCATGATCCATGACTACATCGAGTCTTCCAAGAGGTTTCATGCATTCAAAATTCATTCCAACATTGTGTATCGGCCACTAGAGCCCCTCCACAATACCAATTAATCTTTCCCCTTTTTGTTCTTGGGACTCGATGTTGTGGGACCATATCTGTCCGCGATAGCTCTCCAGTGCAGGTTCATTCTGACCACAATGGTTTAATTTTTCAAGTGGGTAGAGGAAATTCATCTCAAGGATGTAAAGGCCCTTTCTATCCTTGAATATTTGAGCTCCAGTATCATCACTCGATTTGGAGTCCCTCACACCATCCTCAATGATAATGGAACCAAGTTTCGGTAGCTGTGTTGAAGAAACATTACAGAAAGTACAAAATTCTTTCTAACCATACCTCATACTATCACATGCAAGAAAATGGGTAGATCAAGGAATTCAACCAAACCCTCTGTAACACCCTGCAGAAAATGGTTTGTCCGAACAAAAAGAGTCGGCCGGAAAAACTCACCAACGCCCTCTGGGCCTATCAGACAACGACTCGTAATTCCACACAGGTGACCCCATATTCCCTGGTGTATGGAATGGAGGATATCCTACCCATTTAGATTCAATTTCCTTCATTATACATAGCTATATATGATTATAAATCACTTGATATTGTAGATGAAATACGTCTGGCTGGATTGGTAGCACTCGACGTGAACCGGCTTTGTGCCATGCACAATCTGAAAAGGCATTAGAACATGATAGCAAGATCTTTCAACAATAAGGTTCTCCTAAAAATTTTCTTGAAAGGTGAATTTTTTTGTCCCTAAGAACACTAATGATACCTAGTAGTAAACAACCAAAACTGGAGCCCAAATGGGAAGGACCTTACATCATTCACAAGGTTTACCCCAATGACGGGTACTGCCTGGTAACCATGGATAATGGGAATATAACACCTCAAACCAATTCCAAATTCTTCAAGATGTACTTTTCCTAAGTAAATATGGTCCTTAATGACCTTAAACTATTGCACCTAGCATAAAATTAAACTACATTATCCATCCCACATGACGATAAACTGCAAAATGTTCTGAGCTCTATGACCATAAACTATGATCTATATTGTCATGCATGACCATAAACTTTTCC
This sequence comes from Viscum album, assembly GCA_963277665.1. Taxonomy (NCBI): domain Eukaryota; kingdom Viridiplantae; phylum Streptophyta; class Magnoliopsida; order Santalales; family Viscaceae; genus Viscum; species Viscum album. The sequence goes on from OY728152.1 coordinate 847,637,256, forward strand.
GTCTTCTCCACATGAAGTTAAAAAGTTTGACTTGTCTAGACTGAAGGATGTAAAACTATTCAGCATTTGTCCCCACCACATGACATTAAACTGAATGGAACCACCAAGAACTACGTATGGCTTGATTCCCATCCTCATGGGATACTTAGGAAATATCGGAAACCTCATCTTCAGTCCATCCCCTAGAATCTTCTCTTTGACTATCCCCCTATTTTTATTTTCCATGGGGAACCCACATGGTTTAGTGTGGGCTTCTTTGGCCCCACTCATGGCGTGGATACGATAATCGCACCACATGCCCCTCATCGTTCTTCTATCCTCTCCATGTCCTCCCCGCATGACATTAAACTGCATGGATCATTCAGAACTACATATGGCTTGATTCCCATATTCATGGGATACATAGAAACACCTAGATATTTTTTCCATTGGCCCAGTTCCAAACTTTAGGATCTCCCCTTAGGTCGAAACACATTGTGTGGTGTAGAATGTTTCCCTCATTCACATCAAATTTGTTGGAACCACTTTAGTAATTGAGTTTTTATTTTTTTTCAATGAGATCAATGAATGTCTATGATTGTTGAATACACTATTTTAAGAGAAATGGAGAATGCAAATAAGACAATTGATGTGGTGCTCCTAATTTCAAAGAACTTGTATCATGTGTGATACAATGTTTACAACATTGAAGTAGCATCCTTTAAGGATGAATGAAGTACATTGGATTTGATAATACAAAAAGAAATAAATAGAAGAAGAATGTTAATGAGAAAGTTTGGACTTTAGGGTGGCCTTGCATGAGTTTGGTGTCGTGTATAATGATGCCCATGAATTTTTGTGTACATTGGTTTTCTACTATGTATTTATTTTGTGGCTTACTAGAAAATTGGGTCAAGCCCACGAGCTAGCTACCCTGCCTCAACCCGAGGAACATGTGGGACCACATGGGGTCGACCGCACCCATGGGGAAGCCAAGGCAGAGCCAGCTCGCAAGAGGCATGTGTGGGCCGTGTATAAGCTCGTAGGAGTGGACACACAGTGATCAACCCATGCATAGGGATTCATAGTGGGAACTCGGAGCACACCCGTTGGAGGAATAGGTGGGTTCTGAAGCGCTCCCGCAGAGAAACGGTGAGGGGAAACACTGGAGGGGGGAGAGGATAATTCTGATTGGTCGTTGGGAGGAGTTTATTGATAAAATACAACTCTCATGCATGTCAGTTTCAATGTGGGAAAACTTTTTAATAACAAAGTTGTAATCTCTGCTGATCAACTCATCCCATATCTTGGTCGATCGTCCAGTCATCCAGAACAACCTATCATCTAATAATTACCCCTCAACTGATCTCGCGCCCTAAGATTTTGAATTTGAGTCGTCTGATCCTCTCATGGATTTGAACCAGTCACTACATCATCTACAACCTCCAACTCTTGCGAGTGCCACTATATCTCACCAAAGAAGAAGCATGATCACCATGGATGACCTCTGACTATCAAAGAAGGATCATTTCAGCACCATGAAGGCTATTGGATCAAACCAAGACCATGCATGCAATCTACATCTTGCATGCATGATATCTCAAATGAGGCAAAAGAAAATGGACTTTCGAGGCCTTAATTCACATCTGAGACAGTTGGGTGATCTTGGTGGAATTCATGAAAGATAATCATGCATGCGATCTTGACTCCATGAATGAAGATAGGAGCCCAGGTTTGGAAAATGGAAACACCTGAGACATGTGGCTTATCCTGGACACACGATTATGAAATATTGAAGGAAAAGATCTCGGACTTTCAAAGCCCCAATCTTAATGGAAGATACATGTATTTTGAATGCACAAGTGGATGTATACCTCGCCTATAAAAGGAGGATCCTGGGATGAGAAGAGCTACTACTTCCACATACCCGAGAGCTCCTATTTCAAAAAACAGAGTATCTCCTTGGGAATCAGTTCATGAAGAGAAACTAGGAGTCTCGTGGGATCTCTTCCCTGCAAATAAGAGTTCCCAAAAGCCTTCAATAGTTGCTACGCACACTCGAACAGCCTCACAAAGAACCAGCACCTGCGAACACCCGATAGGTTTTTTAAAAACCCTCGGTGTGTTTTCTGAGGAAGTTCCCACGGGTACACAACTGGTGAAAACGTACCTTTTGTACTCGGTTAGGGGAAGGGATCATGATCGTACTGAAAAAAATAAGATCTGTGAATCTCATGGCCTTCCCAAAGGTGAACAGCCTCCTATTTTCATGTTTATCCTTCTATTTTTTGGGTCTGATTTTTGGTGAAGACGGGGACTCTAAGAAAGGAAAAGTATGTGTTCCTTGCACCCATGTGCATTTTTTGAAGAATCCTGAGGCCTTGAAGAAGATGTTTTCACCACGAAATGGTCATACCCATTTGGGTTTGATGAAAAACACACATGCACTTATGTGAATGATGTAAAAGAAATTGAACCAACTACAAAGTGAAGGGGAGAAGAAGAAAAGGAAGATAAAGAAAGAGGATGTGTGTGTGCTTAAATAACCATAGCCATTAAGGGTTCTCACACAAGAATAAGAGGTGAGTGCATTCATACATTCTTGAACATGAATATGTAAAATAAAATGAAATAAAATAACCAAAAAAGTTGGTGTACGTGTGTAAAGAATAAGAAGAAAGGATGGGAAGAAATGTTCAACCTGAATTCCATATGCATGATCACATGAATTCATGAACACGAGAGATGAATGGATTTTGATGATGCCAAGTACGTTGATCTACATTGCTTGAATAATCAAATTGGTGTATGTGATTGTAGCCAATAAGAGAGAAGAAGTTTTAGTGCAGTTGGTTTTTTCACTAAGAAAAAGAAAGAAGAAGTCTAGTGTAGTTGGTGTTGCACTGGAGAAGAAGATAAATAAAGAAGGAAGAATTTATTTCCTACTACTTTGAAAGTAGTCAAGTGAATATAACTAAAGAAGACCAAGAGCAGAACCTACCTTTTGAAGAAGGAAGAAGACCACCTCCATAGGCATTATAAAGATCCAACTAGAGGCTGCAAGGTTGACTAGGCTATCACTAGTCAATGGAAGAGGATTCCCCCCCACCCTAAAAAGTGTAGGGACTCTAACTGGATAGAGGATTGTATTCCTAGCCACTCCATTGTAAAATAATATCACATTAAACTAGAGAATCCATGCACTGGTCATTACCATGCATGGAAATGATGTAGCTTCTCTTATTTAGTAGAGAACCTTCTGAAAATATTATGTGCAAATTTTTAATGCTTTCTATTATTGCATATGATAGGGAAAAGAGTATAAAAGAATCAAGATCCTAACAGGTCAAGAGGTATAGGGATAAGAAGTTGGGACTGGTTTCAAAAATTCCCCAACACCGATTCACCCCCTCCTCTCAGTGTTAGGTATATCCCAAACTGGTCATCTCAGAATTCATCATTACTAAACCATGTATCCCTCTCCCTAAATATCTCCACACCTTTCCTCATCCCACATGACATTAAACTGTAGATGCACATTCATGCTTCAATCACCCCCTTTATTTGGGTTTCCATTATCTTTCACATTTAAAAGGGGCCCTCGAATGGTATGGATACTCGAACTAAGGAATTTCCTATCATTTTTGGACAACATCCTCGAGAATCTCGAAAAAAAAATTGATACAAGTCCCACATTAAGAATGTGTTTAGTGTTCAACCCTAATTTGTCGTTCCCATTTCAGGTCATGCGATATGGATGTTGTGTTTTGAACATGGTCAACAACCATCCTTTATCATTTACACCACACCCATATATCCCAAATATTGAGTGAAGGGATTCATTTTGTTCTGTTATCCTTTGGAATTTCAATGTTCCTTGAGCAAGGGTGTTGGTCTGGTTGGTATCGACCCCGCCCGACCTCTCTCTTTCATTGTCGTGCCCTTATCTGATGGGAAGAACCTGATCCCATTCCTTATTTCCCACACCGAGCATTTATCATGTGGTATTAAGAGATTGGGTAAGAAAATACCCGTATAAAGGGTCATGTAATTCCGGTCCGAGCTCTATGACCTTAAGAAAATATCACCAACATCTTCATCGCATGATGTTAAACTGCGTGATTTGTCTGAACTGAAAGACATAAAACCACTCAGCACTCAACCTGCATGATGTTAAACTACAATCTCGCAAGAATTTCTATCTGCGAACAAGACTTAGGCCCCATGAACTTTTTGGTCCCTTGGCCCAGTTTCTCACCTATGATTGTGTGGTTTGGTGTTGACTCTTTTTCCACATTGATGTCGGGATATTTTTGCCATGCCCTCTACATACCTATGAGACATCCCTCCATATTTTTCCTCACGGAAAGATATTAAATGAAACAGGTCCCACCATTCTTCATCTAACCCATCATTTTGGGTTTCCTCCATCATTCGCATCCAAAAGGACCCCTAAATGGCATGGATTCTCGGCCCCAGTGCCCTCCTACAATTTCAGGCCAACATCGTCGAGGATCTCAAGCGACAAATTGATACGAGTCTTGTGTTACGAACATGGTCAACGATCGATGCTCAATTTTTTCCCCATCCTTGGTCACTCAATACAGATGTTGTGTTGCAAACATGGTCTATAGTTATCCTCGATCATCATTGTTTCCCTATGGTATACCAAATAATAAGCACGGTGATTCACCATTTCTACCCACTTTCCCAATGCACATGACATTAAACTGGGCATCTATGGTCCGAGACCTATGACATTAAAATAAGATCACCATCGTCCTCACTTCAAGATGTTAATCTATGAACTGGATGGTACTTCATGTCCCAGATCCCTCAAATTTTTTGTCCCCTGGTAGAAGTTATCATTTTGGATTTTATGGCGTTTTATGAGCTTATGTCCTCATTCAGGCCGGATTACTTATTGTACCATACACATCCCTCATTGAGATATCTTTCCCCTATTTTCATCCTTGCCGCATGACATAAAATTGCACATCATCCTCCATAACTACATATGTCTTGATTCCCATCCATATGTGATATATAGGACCTCCCAAACATTTAGCCTTTAGGTCCAGCCCCTTTTTTAGGAACCTTCTTACCTTATTGGCCACCTAGCCTGAGTTCCCCTAGGAGAGGGGAATACGGTGTGGTATGCGATTATGTCTTCATTCACGTCATGTTTGTAACCACCACTCTATGTAACCCTTTCTCCTAATATCTCTTTGTTGCCTGTACTACCCTCATCTTTTGGAGTTGTTTTATCTTAAGTTGAGCCCCTAGACCCTCTTTAGAAATTCACCAATGTGCCCAGGAGCACTTTGATTCTGCACCTAGACTGTTGAATCCTACGTGGACATGTTATCTCCCATACTATGGCATCATGTTCCTCTTTATTTGGGTTTCCATTTCCATTCACATCCAAAAGCGACCCCGAACAGTGTGGATACTCAGCCTAAGGGCTCTCTTATCATTTCAATCCAACGTCTTCAAGGAACAAAAACAAAAAAAGTATACAAGTCCCGCATTGTGAATATGGTCAGCGGTTGACGCTAATTTTTTGTTCCTATTATAGGTCACATGATATGGATGTTGTGTTTCGAACATGGTCAATAATTATCATCCATCATCACACCACCCCCATCAAGCCTTTAATATTTGTTGTGTGAATCACAACATTTTCCACTCCATTAAGTCCAAGTGTAATTATGATAATCATGGTACTATCCCTCAGTGTGCATTTTCACATTAGGAGGAAAAATCTAGGGGGACGCATCATTTGGGGCCCCACACCAATTTTCCCCTTTCATGTATTCCACATGTCGTAAAGACCTTCTCCACCATTGTTTCCCAAATTATGCGTTGCTCAGGTTGGCTTAGGGATTCAGTCGAAGTTTGCGCCCATTTGGAAGAGCATCGATTCTGAATGGTCCGAGCTCTATAACCTTAAACAATGATCTCTCTATTTCCTTGCTACAATACATAAAACTGCACAAAATTCCTATAACTACGTACATATTGATACACATCCATTTGTGATACATAGGAATGCTCGGGCATCTTGTCGTTAGGTCTAACTCATGTCCACCCTAATTACCTTTTTTGTTTGGTTTTTTGGCCCTTAATTTAATAGGATTTGTGGTATGGAGTGTATGGGCTTATTTCATCACTAGTGTCAGGTTTGAAATAGTTGTACCATGTACTCCCATTTTATGAGCTAGTCTCTCCTGCCTCTCATCCTGCATGACATTAAACTGCACTCTCAGAACTATGTATGGATTGATTCCCATCCTCATGGGATATAGAGGAACACCTAGATATTTAAGCTTCATGTATTTCCCCATATTCCCAGACCTTTTCTAGCCCCTTAGCCCATGGTTTCTTCCCTATAATTGCACATGGTGTGGTACGAGCTTATGTTCTCATTCATGTCGGGTATGTTTTATCATGCCATGCATATTCCTTTTAAAACCTCGTTTCTTCAGTATGTGCCCAATATATATGACCTTAATTTGTGATGATGGGTCCTACTTGACTTTAACCTATTGAATATTTATTTCACTACGTTAAAATTCATTGGTAGGTCCTGTCATATGACCCTAAACTATGACATCATCATCTTGGATGCACGATGAATAAAAGCAATGCATTGTGATGTTATCATTCGAGGGGAAATCATGTCAAGTAAGTGTTACCCACCATACCATTTGTTAAAAGATTCATATGGGTTGATTCCTATAGTGATCCTTGGTCTCTTCATCATTGGTTTATTGCTTCACAAAAAAACCACACATCCATCCTAAAGAAAAAACAAGATCCATTAAATGCCACTTATTTTGGTGTGTGGTCTAGGCCTGCGAAATAGTATAGTCCTTGGTATTGGTACCCTACCATGCCACATCAATATTATGTGTGGATATATTTTCATCTTCATTGGACTTGTAGGAAGGCCCAGTCATTTCATCTTTTGGTCCAGCCCTAGGAATCATAAATCCTTCCCCTTTTTCATCCCCTTGGACTGAACTCCTTTGAAAGTATGCGGTGTGGTGAAAACATCTTGGGTTCTCATTCACATCAGGTTTTTCGAAAACCACACCATGATTCTTCCTTGTCACTTCCCATCCGATCCTGAGTCCTATGACCTTAAAATAAGATATCCATATCGGAACTACACATCAGGTCTGACTACTTCACCACCCTGTGTGCATTTCATTAAACTACATCCCCTCTTAATGGTCTAATTTATGACCTTATGATAGGAATTTTTGACACCCCAGACCAATTTCCTTGGAAATAGATTCAAATCCGTTTATTTTATGTGTCTTATTGTCTCACTCAAAGGAATCATGAAAAATACCCCAACGTGTAGAATTTTAACATGGACATTCCCTCATTTCATTTCCAAACATCATGAGCGCTTTATTTGGATCCCCATCCTCTTAAATGTCTAGAGGGACCCCCTTTACGACTTAGTATCAATCCACATTGTCTCACCTACCATCTTGGGATAATTCCCCTGAAGACCTCAGACAACATTTGCAACAGGTCTGGTGTTTCAAACATGGTCAATGGTCAACCCTCATTTGTCTGTCCCCATTATAGGCTAACACAAAGTGGATACTGTGTTTCAAACATGGTCAGTAGTTATCCTCTATCATCATGCACCTATCATTGTGATGCAAGTCTCAAGCATCATGATAAACTTCTTTCCACCCCCTTAGGATTAGGATGAATCCCAACACACTCGGTTCTACCCCCCCCCCCCCCCTCGTGCATGTAGGTGCATTATGAAAGAGGGTTAGTAATTGTGGAATGTCACTCACCTAGTGGCCCATTTCCCCAAATTTGTGCCTTCCGGTACCCTAAAAATATCACCACTAATCCTTGTTTCCCACATCATGCATGACTCACTTGGGATTAGTAGTGTTGGTGGGGCATGTACTGGTGAAAATATTCCACATAGGCCCTTCTTCCCGTGTGACATTAAACTATGATTCCAGAACTATGTGCGGATTGAGTCCCATGCTAATGGGGTACATAGGAACGCTTGGACACTTTGACCTGGGCCCAACCTAACCTTCACTTTCGGTCCCTTGACCTAAAAAAGTACCCCCGGGGATATGTGGTTTGGTGAGAACTTCTTACATCCTCATTCACATCTGGTTTATAGCTACCTCATCATGTATTCCTTTTTTGGGATACCCCCCTTTACCAACCATCCTATCATATGAAATTAATCTTCACTAGTCCATATGTCCTCAACGCAGGACACTAAACTGTGGTTATACCCTGAACAAGTTTAGGATGCCCCATGTTAGTCATGGGATGCATCCATTTTCTCACTAGAGAGGATTCTCCATAGCAGTGTTGGTCTCTGACCACTCCATACATAAGAACTAAATTTGGATTGATTCTCATATGTATGGGATATGTAGTAACTTCTGGTCCTTTCTCCTAGGGTTCAGCCATAGGGTCATTAACCCTTCTGGCCCCTTGGCCCCGATCTTGGTCCAAGAAGTATGACCTTAAAACTATGTGCACTGTCCTCACCATGTGAGGTTTAAACTACGTGATTTTCATCCTTTTTGGTATTACATTAAAATTACAACTCATTCCAGGTCATTATCAGAACGTTATTTTTTGTAAGTTTTATCGCTGATCAGCCCAATGTGCCCACCTAATGTGTTTCCACCATGGTGGCATAATTTAAAGAGTGTTGGACTCTATTAGAAAAACCCATCACTCCACCCTCCATGCCTTGCGTACCCCTTATTCGGACCCTCATCCTCTTTAATGTCTGAAGGAACCCCCATATAGAACGGATGCTCAGCCTATGGCTCTCCTAATATCTGGGGCCAATGTTCTGGAAGACTAATGGATGACATTTTGTGTCAGGACCTGTGTTTTGAACATGGTCAGTGGTCGGCCCTCATTTGTTATCTGCATTTAGGTTAATGCAATAGGGATACTATGTTTTGAACATGGTCAATAGTTATCTTCCATTGTCATTCCACCCCACAGTGTTCTGAATTTTGAGTATCTTAATACACACATTCCACTACCCTATGTTCTTATTTATTCTAGTGCCCCTGGTGTGACTCTGCTCGTGCACTAGAGAAAATTGGGAAAATGGAAATTTGACGGTTCTGATAACATTATCCTCCAATAATTACTCTCTCATTCTTTCCAGAAATCTAGGTGTTTTGTTCTATCCTTTGATGACAAAATTATGGTTGGCACCCTCTTGTTCGGATGGAATAATGAAGAAATAATCCCTTGTTTATCACATCAGGCTCGACCCACATGGGCTTATGGGTTGATCACATGATGTTTCATGAATGTGATGGACATGTAGTATACCAAAGAAAAGGTATCCCATAATTACATCTAGAATAATAAAATAATGAAAGTTAGTTTAAAAGTTTACACTCATTACATCACATGAGGACCGACCCCTCCCATGATTGGGTTGACCTCCTTGATAGAGCATTCTAGCTCTTCAATTCTCGGACTTTTAGGGTCTATGATTTGTTTTCAACTATTTAGATCCCTCTACTCTTTGATAGTGATGGGGCATAGTTAACCTTCCACGATCTGAGCCTGCCCCTCGTCGGTTTGGATGATGGTTATCTCCTTAGAGGCTCTCTTCATCTGTTCTTCTGCCTCAGCTAGCTGAATTTTTAGGCAGAACACGAGCTCCATTGTGTGTTGAGGAAAGAGGAATTCTTGTCCTCTCATGACCTTAACCGTTGAATCTCCCTTTCATCCTCCTATATCTTCTTGATTTTTACTGATTTCCTCTATTTCTATCTCACACCAAGTCCATGAACATGCTCCCTAATCTTCTCCACCATGAGGTCTCAAATGATCATATGAGGACACTGGGAATCCACTCCCATAGTGCACAAATCGCGTAGCTAGGAATGAAGCCTCAAAATATGTTCTATCTATTTTGTTTGAGGAGTATTACCAATGAAGTGCTTGATTAGTTTCCCTGACCAACAACAGATGCTCTTTCTCTCCTCATCATCATAGGCCATCTCATCCAGGTCTTAGGGGTCGAAAGGTTTGTATGTTGGAAACTCCTCCATGAACACGTCATCAGGATCTTCATCTGGTGTCTGATTGGGTATGTCAGGACCCATGTTTCCTGATTGATCCTCATCGTTAGATCCCACCTCAATGATCTTAGGCTCTGTCCTACTGACGGTCCCACCAGTGATTGGAAGCGTTGCAGCTTGGTCGGTTCGAACGTCCACTTCCATGACCATCGGTATTCCTAGATTAAAGGTAGTGCCATAATCTCTATACATCCTCTCCAAGTTATCCCATGTCATTTGAAGGAATGTGCATACAATAGCCACACAGACATCAGTTGACCTGAACAATGGATGATAGTTAAAAGTTCTGTGAAGAATACATAAAGAGGTTGAATAGTTGGCCTCTTTACTATGTTTTATTCAATTGGATTCCCAATACATGGCCCTCCATATATTATTTGAAAGTATGAAAATTCCAGTAGAACCACCTTCGGTGTCACAACCCTGTCAAGTGTGGTAATCACCGTAGCCATAACCACAGATCCCGAAGTTCCCGTTGCTGCATCTACTATTGGGCAGGAGCAGGTTTGCGTATGAGGACCTCTTTCACAAGTAATATGTTAGTTGAGAAGACCTAAATGACCTAGATGGAGACTATGGGGAAGTGGTTTATGGATTAACTCAATGGCCTTCGTAAAATATTTCCAACTACGGGTTTGAGTTTCCAACCTCACCCTCTTCGATAGGGCTGCCTCCCCCGGCCTCTTCCCCTAAGGAGGACTCGTCTGACTCTTCCAGTAGAGGGATTCACTCTCTCAATTCAGTGGCCAAACCCTGGGGAGGGGTCGTTCAATCTAGTATCACATTTATTCGATATTTCATTGCATGCATAGCACCCCAAGAATTCACAATGTCCTCCATCTCAGCAAGGTATTGCTCCCCTCCTCCTAGGATACCGCAATGCCGGCCCTGATAGGACTGATCCTCTTAAAAAATATAACACAAGATGGTTCAGATGGTGCGACATCTCAGATGGGTTGAGGAACTCTCTGTTGGCACACCGGATGTCCCAAGCCTCTTAGAAGATATAATTATTAGGCATATCTATGAAACATAGCCACTTCACCAGAGCCAGGGTGGATATCCTATGGAATCCCCTTAGTGTCCTCCCCAATGGATGAATCTACTATTTTGGGACTGTCAGGTCCGCTGTTGTTGTCTGCCCCTCGACCGATGTGGGTCCTATCTCCACTGGATCCCTAACACCACGAGATGTTCTCTCCGCCTTACGTCACCAACCTAGAGGTTTGGGAGGCACCCCATCACTGGCATGGACCGTCTACTACTTCAGCATCTCCCCCAAGTAGGTCTCCTTCCAACTCTTATCTCACTCCTTCACCCACCCATAAACAGCTGTAGGCGGACGTAGCTCATTCTGCATCTTCCCATCCTCTTGTGTGAACATGAGACACATCTACCTCATAACACATAGGTGATCCTCATGGATCACCCCAAAATACACCCACAGGGTTAGCCACAGTATTCACTGAAATTGCCTCATGAAATTGTTTGGTGTGTACGGCTCACAGGGAGACTTGTGGTCAACCCTCACAACCACCAATCCTCCACAAAATACCAAGAGGTAGGATCGATGCTCCTCTGTTACCTGGACGTCATCAGTGAACACACCTGTCTGCAGTGGGAATGGGCGGAAGGTGAACTCATCCGCCTTCCTGATCTGGTTCAACACCAATTGCAGGCTCAGCTCGGTTGGGAGGCTCCTGATTGCATTCAGAATGGCCAGATGGAAATCTGATCCTATAAGAGAAATGGGGTTTTAATATTCGTAGATTTCCCTAATATGTGATCTTATCCACCCATATAGAAGGCATCCTCTATGAATTATTCCCCTCACTGATGTGCCACAATAGCTTATACAGTTTAGTGAGCATCAGGATCCCGAGGTTGATTCACCCCTATCCCCAATGCATATTCCATGAAGAATGTGCTCAGTCTCACGCCCATGTTCGTGTCCCTCACTAGCATAATCCAACCACAGATAGTCATCGAAATGAATGAAGACAACATAATAATAGGTTACTGCTCAATACTGATGCTGAATCCCCATTACTTTCATTGTCTTTCCTCTAAGAGTCACCAATACAAATGCTCCTTACATCATTGAACACCCGTTGGGCAGGTCCGAGGCTTCATGGGAAACTTTCCATCTTCAAGGAAATTCAGGAACTGCTTGAACCACCGATTGGAATGGACATCCCTCACCTACTAAATTCCCCCCGGCACCAGGCCCATCAATGCCTTTTATAGAGGAAACATATGATTTTGGTCCTGCATTGAGTTCATGATAGGAAGGAACTCATTGTACATGGCCCCTAGTACAAAGACCCCTGAGATCTAGTGCAAGTCCCAGAGGCTGATACCCACCTACCTATGGTGAATATGGAAGGTATTGGTTCTCAACGACCACCTAATCAGCAACACTGGCATCTGTTTCATGGCCTGGTAGATGTAAAATTGGGAGGCCCAATCCACCTCATATAGGCCCACTCGCCTCATCTCCGCCATGAACTCCTCGCACGAGGCGCCTACCAAGTAGGCCCATTCCCAATTGTTTGTGAAGTTGTTTCCCTGCTGTTAATCCCAATCATTAGTCCACCCCTTCTTCGTGTTCCCCACGGATGCCTTCATAATAGTGTGTTAAAGTGGGGTAGATGTACCTAGATGAAATTCCTTCCCGTAGAAATTATTCACATGGTTGTAGAGACAATCATCATTGATGGGTGTGAAATCCTCCCATGTATAGTCGTCAGCCTCCCCAAACCACTGGCACTGGCACAACATACTCTTGAATTAGTAGGCCAGCTCATCTCTACGTGCATCAGTAATGAAAATGTCTTCCCACATACTGAATCCATAGAGATCTATCCTTTTTCACAGTGGGTATTTCTTCTTACCCTCTAATAGCAGCTCCACTAGGGACTCATGGTCTGAATGGCTCTGTGTATGTTCGTCGATACCCAAGTTTTTCACCAATTCTTCTCTCCATGATGCATCCACAAGGACCCCCCTAGAGGCTTCATGGTAAGCCATCCAGTCATCAATGTTTTCATCTTTTTGTTCTGGTTGACATAGATTGATCGTGGAGCACGATCGTGAAGCGCGATCACATAGACAGATAGTAGAGCCCTGCCCTAGGCCTCACAGACACAAGCCGTAGAGCACACACTCGCATAGTCGGTGGACTCGCTGTGTGCCATGAAGTCGAAAGGCCCGATTGGCAGAGGGAAATCGTAGAGTGCTCAGAGATGCACGAATCAAGATCACAATTGCTAAAAAGCAGAGATGAGAAAGGAAAAATTATAGTTCAGCCTCCCCTATTTATATGCAACGACCCCATTTTTAATTGTGGAGCAACCTGCCTCAATGAGCATCGCGGCGTGCTCAACCCATGTGTCACCTCTTTGGATATTGACCATTCTTCAAGTGCTTTCTGTCTGATTGGCCTAATGATTTTTCCAATTAAACCTCATAGTTAGACCATCATTTTATTCTTGGCTCCATGTATGAGGGGGGTATTTGTTTTTACCAAAATGTGTTCAGTGGAAATGAAAACACAAATAGGAATACATGACCTAAGAGGATGCCTCATGATGCTTCTTCGTGGATCCCCTTCACATAGAGGATCTTATGGAGCCCCATGGCCGATACAAATCCTAGGACCCCACTATGGCTTCCATGGAGTAAACTGACGAGAGCCTCCACTAACTGAAAGACATTTCTGGATCCACCACGGAGTAAAGAGACAGGAGGTTCCATGAACCCAAAGTTGTTTTTGAATCTGTCGCGGAGTAAAGAGACGAGAGGATCCATGAACCGAATGATGTTTGTGAAGCCACCGTGGAGGATAGAGATTGGAGGATCCACGGTTACGACAATGTTCCATGTGTCTTTGCACCGAGATATCCCTGCTTCATGCCACCTCCTGCCTATAAATAATGGGATCCCCTCAATCTCAAAGGATAAATACTCTGAGCATTCACCTTCTCCACTATCAAATCCTGAAGCACCTTCTAATCTATAAAACCTTTAGGAAATTAGCTCTTCCAGGTAATTAACCATTGCGATGTTCCCTTCTATTACCTCAAATACAACCCCTCTTCATGTAGGGATACCCTTCATGGATCCCATGGGCCAACACAAAGAAGGGAGATCCTCAAGTGGACTCAGGTCTTCACAAATCACTTATGCGTCGTGAAGTAGCATACATTCATATGTGAACCATATGCTAAGATAGGGTAACTATTCTTCATGAACAACATTGCTTCGTAGTGATATTCATTGGAAGGTACCCTTGCTTCGCGATGTCCTACTCCACGAAAGCCTTTCCACTTCACGAAGCACCATCCATATGCACATATTCTCTAGGCCTAGGCTAGGACACCACACTTCACGAAGCATACCCATTTGCAAAAACCCTCTACTATATGGATCACGAGATCTTCACAAGGTCTCTTCCTTTGTATCCACTTACTTTGCTAACCCTTCTCCCGTACAACCCTCCAGGTTTGTACGAAGTGATTTCAAGGTCCCTTGAGTTGTGGTTTACATTATGTTGCATAGCCTTATGCTTCTTTGAATTGGCATACTAAATTATTTTTCTTCTTCGCATATCCACACTAATGTGGTCCCCTCAGAAGATCACTCTATGAATCCCCCTCACTACGTAATTTCTAGTGCCTTCTCTTCACCAAGGGTTAAAGCATTCGGGTTATGTAAGTCCTAGGGGTGCAGATTGAATCTACTTTGTCCAAGCTGTAGGATGTTAAACTACCAAGTTCCATCATCCCCAGAACATGACATTAGTATGTGGCCTCACCCCATGCATCATACACAGGGTGTCCCATCACAGACAATCTCTACACCCACTCATCTCCAAGAGATTGATATCTTCCTCACATGGAATGAGATCCTCTATGCTGGAGAAGCTCCTATCCATGGGGAAGGGCAACCATCATGGTGTAAGCCCATAGCCTTTCTTTCAGGAGGTAGCATCCCTACTCCTCCTTTCTTCTTCTGTGCCAAAGACCAAAGGAGAGATGGGCAGATGGACCATCTTTATCTCGTCCTTCTTCCTCTAAGCATTGTCTCCATCGGGCCTCCATTGTGGAGTAAGTCCAAAAATCCATCTCCTTGGGCTGTTAACCACGCGTAAGCCCTTACTTCCACATTAGACCACTAACCACATGTAATCCCCATTCCACATCCCACGAACTCACCTATTGAAATGTGATCATTAGTTCTTTACTGCCTCCTGTTTCTCACACCGAGCATGACTCATGTGGGCTTAGAGTTAACATTGACCATGACAGCCTTCCTGGGCTGCCCTAGATTGTAATCCCCAATCCACCGTTCTATCTATGTGGACATTGATCCTTTCCAATAAAATTTATGTAGGAATCCTCCTTGAGGTTCAATACCGACACCTACTTGTCCCGACCACATCACGTCAATTCACCTTCATCATGTATGAAGTTAAATTGTGTCCACTATTACGAACTACATGTACATCGATCCTTCCCTCCAATGAAGGTTAATTAGGAAGCCTCTCTGAGGAGTAAGCTAAACACCCATCGGTGCCAACCACTTCACATCTCCCCGCACTCGTCCCACATGACGTTAAACTGTATGCCCCCTTTTCAACCCGCAAGAAATTAAACTGTACCCATTCGAACAACATGGGATTTGATCCATATCACCTGGACAATGTACATAGGAATCCTTATTATGGACTAACCCCAATAGATATTAATCCATTGTGTTCCCCAATCAACGGTAAGCTTTTGTGTTCCCCAATCGACCATAAGTCGTTGTGTTCCCCAGTCGAGGGTATGTCGTTGTGTTCACCAATTGACGGTAAGACGTTGTGTTCCCTAATAGATGGTAAGAAGTTGTGCTCCCCAATCGATGGTAAGCTGTTGTGTTCCCCAATAAATGGTAAGCTATTGTGTTCCCTAATTAGCGGTTAGCCGATGTACCCCATCCAGCGGTAAGTCGTTGTTATCCCCACGAGACGGTAATCCGTTGTAATAAGAACAATGTGGATTTGATAAATGTATCCGAGACATGGTATGTAGAAATCCTCCCTGTGGTTCAACCCCAAAAACTATTAAACATTGGTGTCCCCCCTGTTGGTACCCACATCTCTAGTCCTCCCCCAGACATCATTCCAACTATCGGGCTACTAACCACACGTAAGCCCAAGTATATCATCGGGTCATTATCCAATGTGTACACCCCGATTCTATACCCCCATCCTTAACTACCTGGAATTTGATTCCCTACCACGGGGATACATAGGAAGTTTCTTTGAGGCTCAAGACCAACATCACCATCGTCCTCGAATTGTTCCCATCACATTCTCCATTCACTTCACTCAACTATCCATATCCATCCTGATTCTTACCTAGGCTTCCACATCCCAGAGAGATCATGTCACCAACTCTCTCGCTACTCCTAACTGTACTCTGGTAGTTAACCCCTCATTATCCCCAACATCGGTGTTCCCTCCTAGGGTTGTTCCCATCTGATCCACTCTCGTCAGTTTTCTGATCAGTCTGATCAGTTTCCCCTAGATGTTAAACTCACGGAAAACCTTGTGTTAATACATGGAAAGAAGATGAAACCTCATAAACAAGCCTGTGGCATATAATTACCCTCATTTGATGTGGGATGCCTCAGGTTTCTGCACCCTTAAGAAGCCCTATCATATGTGGAAGAAACCCAGACGGATCAGTGTTCCAGCATCTAGGGAACCCAGTGATTTCCAATGTGACTAGTCCCCTAACCGAAGGTTTATTCCTTACTCTGACCCCTTGGAATGTCCGAACAGAAGTAGCATAATTATCCAGTGTCCATGAATATATGGCACTGGAAATAGTTTCACAAAAAACGTCTTAAGTCTTTGATGGATACTCGAACTAGGTAACGAGTTTTGAGGAGGAATCCACAGAAGGAGGAATTGACATCCCATCATCCCGTTTCGATTAAGGGGTAAATGTCCCTCACTAAGTGAATAGTGTTTCCCACCTTTGGAAAGAGGGAGTGTAGGGAAACAACTTTGCGTCCTCCAAAGGAGATGGATGTGCACCCCAATGGAAGCATCAGAAACAATTATCTATTGTTTTTTTCACTTCCTGTATGTGTATTTAAAGTTGATACTCATAATATAATGATTGATTTATTCTCACTTCAAAGTTATATCCTTTTCAAGGGGTTATTTCACAATATCAATCTTTTTCAAGATTTTTTATAGTTGAATATCCATTAGAGTAAATTAGTTTCTAATTTCTAAACAAACCCTTTAATTATAATATCATATGGCCATTCATGGACTATATCAATTGTTAGTACCATTTCCCTCTCTTTGGTACATAAAATGTTTAAAAAACTTTTTTATGAATAACCAACATCATTTATTTATTTAGTTGGAGAACCTATTTTCTTATAAAATAAATTTCAAATAAAAAGGTTTGTAAACATTGTTTTTAAGCATAAAAAACTGATTTGTCAAGGAAGTGTTTATCCCTTTCTTCATTTATGAATGTTTTCAAGGAAACTTCTTATCACATTCTGAACAAGGGATTTTTCTAACCCTTTTTACATTGCAAAATGAATTTTTCTTTTTACCACATACGACATGTATAAATTTATCCCCTGTTATTTCATCAAAGCATAATTCTAAATTCTAAAAGGATTATTTTTAAAGAATTTTTTTAAAATGTATTTTAAAATAAAAATATTTTAAAATGTTTTTTCAAAGAAAATTTTATTTTCCTCGTGAATATTTTTTTAAGCTATTATTTTATTTCATCAAAAAAACAACCCTATATTTTTACATCACTTTTAAAAATATTTATTGATACTATCCATATCCTTTCTCTAGATAGTTAATTTTTCCATGGAAATTATTTTTATTCACTTATTTTACTTCCTTGTTTGTCCCCTTGAAATATTCAATTTAATATGATCATTAACAATTGAATTTTCCCTAATCATCCAAATCATTTATCATTAATATTACTATTACTATACTGTATACCATTTTACATATGTGGTTTACTTAGATAGTAATTTTATTAATAAGGGAATTATTTATAAATCCATATTTATCATTCCATAATTCTATTTGATAAGGCCTATTATTTATTTTTATTAATTAATATGAGGAATGATTTGGACTGAAAATTACTGGTTGGTCCTAACCATTATATATCCCCATGATGCATCAATAGGTTCTCATGAGATAAATATGTTATGAAAATTGATTTGTTTTTTACCCTTACTTTATACCATCTTGTGAAATGACTACATGGTATATCTTTTCATGTGAATAAGACATGACGTTCAATAATTAATAATTTCCCTCATTTAGACTCGATTATTATAATTGATAAAACACTATTTTCTTGAATTTTTGTTGATAATAAATGAAATAATTTCCTCACACTGTGCTAAATATGTTAATTTATAGAATATTTGGGATTAGATCATTCATTGGAAAATTCGATTGAAATTCTAGTTTTACCCTTTTAAAAATCTATGTAGTATTTCGGGCATAAATATTTTTCTGTAAAATATTTTGACTTAAACATTTGTAACTACTTTCTTGAATTAATTGGATAAAAATTAAATTGAGGACATGGGAGCTCAATCATGCATTTTAGTGGAGTAAATGGGCCATGAAGACAAAGTTGGACTGAACCATCCCAATTGAACATCACTTCCCCATTTGGGCCATATCTTCTTGATACCAAATTTTATTGAGAAAAAATTTTGATGGAAGATCTGGGATATGATTAGAAACACATCATCCTTCTAGAAGGCCAGCTAATGCATGCGTTTCGGAGACCAAATATGTGGTGAAAGTGGGATTAAACAATTTGGCAGAATTTCCCTTGAACAATTAAAAATGTTTTGTAACCCTAGGCCTCCCCAACTATATTTAAATGACATTTTCACTATTTTTAGGGCTGGTTGAGTCCTTCAGAAGGTTTGGATTAAAGGTTTGCTCTTGGGAACCCCTCATAACTCTTGGAAGAAGTAATTACTTGTGCAAACATATCTTCTAAAAAAGACTCTCCTCTCCCACCTCCACTTTGTTTTTCATTGTTCTTATGCTTGTATCGTGAATTTTATTCAATAAATATTCTTTGTTTTTATCTTTTCTATTTTATTTTTCATCTTGGGCTAGAATATAAGAGTGGAGACTAGATTGGGTGTTCCCCTTTCAATCCATTGCTTATGCAAAACGTCTCCCAGATGACAACTCCACCCATGGACGAGTGATTTCTTTCGTATTTGATCTAATCCCTACTCCATTAATTTATTTTTTTTGAATCCATAAAATATGTTAATTTATAAACTGTGATCAATTAATTGAGTTTTAATTTCTATGTTACTTAATCGACTTTCACTTGACTGCATGGTCGGGCTTGTGTAAACCGTGTGAGTGAAACCTCAATTGCAAAATCTATTCACTTTGGGATAGAATTGTAGGGTTCAAGTCTCATCCCTAAACAAAAGTAATCCTCAAATACATGGATAATTTTATTCCCTAATTGACTACTAACCACAAGTTGGATTTTGGGTCACAATCAAAGTAGGGTGCTGCGATTGAATGTCCTGAAGTTATCCTAGGAATCATTGTATCAAATATTTGTGGTTGTGTTAATTTTTGTTTTGTTTGGAGGTTAACAAGGGTAGGGGATCATAATTGAATGACTTATAATTATATGGGATAATTATAAATCAATGGTTAAGGGGTTTGATTAGATCATCTATGTCTTCTCATATATGTGTTTCTAAGGAAATTGTCTCTAGATTGTTGCTTCTAATTTTTCTTATTTAATTTACTATTTGAAAAGTCACAAAACAAACCCTCAATCTTTATTTTCATTTTTTTGAAATTTTTAAATATTTACTTAAAGACCATTAATATTTGTTTAAATCACTTCATCCTTGAGAGAACGACCTAGGTCAACCACTGTTCTGTACTTAGTAAAATCAGAAATAAATATTTTGGAGAGAGAGTGTGACAACGCTCATCCAATTGGAATAGTTTCCGGGGAGGCAAGTGTTTTATTCAATTGATAAGAGGTAAAAAAATTCTTTCATTTTATCCTTTTTTTCTTCTTATTTATCCTTTCCCCTTTCTCTCATTTTTTTTAATTTCTTTCATTCCTATCACTTTTCTTATCTTTCAGACCATCAATTAAAACCTCATTTAATGATGTTGGTGTCCAATTATTTTTATTTCTCTATATTCTATGATTTATGAAACGATCTCATCCTAAGTATCTACTTGATCTAGGCCTCGAGATTGATCGTATCCTTAGGGCTCAAATCAGACAATCTCGGTCTACGGGATGTGTCGAATTTACCCAACTAGAGAATTCATATACTATAGGAATTTTGAAAGTTGAAAATATTATAAAACAAATATAAAACAAGATAAAATGTCTGAAAATGACAATAATGAACTCAATAAGACTATTAGATATTTGGCTACACCTGATATTAGTTATCAACATACAGGCATTGCATATCCAACTCTCGAAGCTGACTTTGAACTAAAATCTGGGTTAATTCACCTTCTTCCCAAATTCCATGGATTATCTGGTGATGATCCAAACAAACATTTAAAATAATTCAATGTATTATACTAAAAAATTAAACAACAAAATTTCTGTGAAGATCAAATAAAACATAGAGCATTCCCATTCTCACTTGATGGGACTACTAAGGATTGGATGTATTATTTACAACCTGAAGAGGTAACATGTTGGAACTATTTTAAACATATTTTCATGCAAAGATTTTTTTTCCAGCATCAAGGACCACATCCATCTAAAAGGAGATCTTAGGGATCATGCAAGCATAAGGGGAGTCAATTTAGGAGTACTGGGAGCAAACCAAGAAGTTGGGTGGAAGATTCCTGCATCACCAAATCAGTGAGAAACTCCCCATACAATACTTATATGATGGACTCAAACCTATGGAGAGGTGAATGGTGGATTCTGCAGCAGAAGGAGAATTGGTTGACAAGACACTAATAGTATCATGTGCATTGATCGAAAATATGGTCCAAAACTCCCAACAAATTGGTGATAGAGGTATACTGCATGTCAGAGGTGCAAATCTGGTAAGTCCTTCTTCTCTTGAGAGTAATTTAATTGATACCAAGTTAGAAGAATTAACCACTATGGTGAGGTAGATCATTTTCGATCAAAATACATCCCAACCCACTCTTGTGAGACATTGTGGCATTTTCACTGAGACAAGCCACCCAACTGATAGTTTCCCCCAACTACAAAAAACAAAATATTGGGCATTAGTGTTTCCTGGGAGACCTTATCATCAGCAAAAACAACCATATCCTCAAGAAATGTTTTATTCGTTTTCACTGCATACAACCAAGGGTGGAAGGATCAATTAGAAATGATTTATGCATCTAGAAAACAACAAAGGCCCCCCTTCAACAAAACATCCAATAGCCTCCACCTTACAAACAGGGTTTCCAACAACCCCAACAGTGATTTGGAGCCCAAGAATCAACTATCCAACAACATGGGAATCCTATTCCCAAGTTATATTCTAATACTGATGATATTCTAAAACAAATTGTTCTTAATCAATATAATGAGTGAAGAGTCGAGATTCAGTGCTAAGGGAGGTGAAAAGTCAAATGATCCAGATTACCACCACCCTCCATGAACTAGTAAGTAAGAATTCCTAAAATCTACCATCCCAAGCTACTCCCAATCCCAAGGGGAATGACAGTGCCATCAAATTGAGATGCGAGAACCAAACAACTCATGCTTCTTTACCTACCATTCCACCATGATTCACATCAACCCTGGAGATGCCCCATTCAAAACTGATTGATGAGCAACCTAGAGAAAAAATAAATATAAAGACCTAGCCTTAAAAACATTACATAATGATGGATTAAATGAATAATTTCACATTGAGGATATTTTCAGGTTTATATTTTTAGAGAATTATGACATAACTATTACATCTCAAATATTACAAAGTAGACACTTCTACTCAGTTTCCCTTTTTTTCATAAAATAAAATCTCTTAAAAATAAACATGTCTAGTTCTGTGTTTTAGATAGCATGTCTTTCCATGATCCCATCCTTGACCCTATTCATCTTTAAGTCCTGTGGAAAACATTTCAAAAACATGGGATGAGCATAAAAATCTCATTAAGAGATACACAATGAAGGGAAATCGTTATTTTTTCAAAACAATAAGTAAATCATGAATACTTTATCATATGTAATACTTTTAACCTTTATGAAGTTGTAAATACTCTTCAGTGAATAAAAGATCATTTCTTACCCTTTTGTAACCAAATGATCACTATAAAACCCATATAAAGAACACAAAACATATAAAGGTAACTTGGGACATAAACATACATAAATAGAATTACCATACGGTCGACTTCCACACAAGTCATTAAATGGAATAGCCATACGACCAACTTCCACACAAGTCACTAAATGGAATAGCCATACGGCCGACTTCCATACCCAATTCATTGGAGGTTATAACGTAACCACCCGTCTTGGTATTCACGGAACCACCCGTCATTTGGTTTATCACGTAAGCACCCATCAAAGGTCCATGTACCATTATGAAATCAGAAGATAGAAAAAAAAAATATAAAGGAAAGAAAACATTTCCACATTTCAATCAAAATATATCACTTTAATATATTGAAATAACAAATCCATTATCAAAACCATTTTCAATAGAAAAATACATAATAGAGTATTTGGTATTTATTTTCTTTTAAAAACATTATAGCTTGTTTAGTAATCCAAAGATCAAATAATACTCACGGCGGTGGAAAGGTCATTGTCACCACGTACGTTAAAAGAAACATTCCTTTTTGTCCTTTAGTAAAATTCATCATAGAAAAATATTCCCTTGAAATGAAAAGTCAAAGGTTTTTATACAGAATATAAAATAATGTCTTGTATTAAAACAAAATATTCCTCAACAAAAGGAGATTGAGACGAAGAACCTTACAAAGACGGTATCCTCAGATTAAGGATAAATCAATTATGTAATTATGTGTGAAAAATATAAATACACCCAATATAAGTGGATATTAAGTGTAAAAAATCAGAGGTCATCCACACATATTCATAGCATGAAATAATCAAGAAGTAGAGGTTTAGACCAAATAATTGAAAATTGATTAAGAAGTTCCCTTGCAAAAATTTGATAGCCTAACGACGTCCCTTTTAACATCAGAAAATGAGATGATGAGAGAGAAAAAGGGTATCCCATCACATGTATATAACATTTATAGTAATACGGATATATAAGAACATATCCCAACATTAGAAGATTTAAATTTAAATACCTAACAAAAATATGTCTTTTAAAAAGTGGATGGTGAAAGGTTCCCTTACTGATTTGGGTAACATTCGAAACGTACACCCCATGAAAGAAGGGTCATACAATGAAGATGTAAATACCAATAAATTAAAGTATATTACAAAAATAATACAATCATTGGCAGTACATACACCACAAATAAGGAAATAGTTGAAAATGTAGCATGAATATCAGGGGAATAAAAAGTGAGATAAAACCCCTTACCTCATTGTAATCAATCAAGTTGTATGACCAAAAGATAATAAGAACGGAAAAAATCACAGAATACCATGAATATAAATAGAATCATGATAATATATATCAAATATAAGTACTCAATACACCACATTCAATAAATAAGTGGCGAACAATGGGAATCTCACAGAATTGAAAGCGAGATAAGAAATCCCTTACGAAAATTCAGCAGCCTAACGACGCCACTTAAAACATCCAAAAATTGATTGATGACATCAAATAGGGTCTCTAATAATATGATCATAAAAATTACAGTAGTAGGAATATAATATAAAAATCCCCAACATAATAAAGAGGATCATAAAAGGAATGACATAAAGAGAGTACTTTAAAAGAAAGAGAGAGGTATGATCCCTTACCTCAAGTCTGACTTGTCTTGTTCATTTCTTTATATTCCTAAATAATAAACTTTGGACAATTTATTATTGTTTGAGGACCTCCTTGAAAGTTTATTATTAAATTAATATCACATATTATAAATTTATAATAATTAGTTAATTATGTGAGTTCATATCAGACGTTTTTGTCGATGTTCGGTACATGAGTTAAAAAATTGACTTCTTATAATTACATGATGTTCATGTGGTCCAAAGTTCATTAAATCCAGAATTATATTCATCATTTATATGTAATATATATCATATACATCCATTATATATATGTACTTATAATAGTACATAATATTTGGAGATAAGAAATGAAATGCACCGTTCATGGAGAAGGTAAGTCGTACGTACGCATGAACACTACTTTCATTTCTATTTCATAAATTAATGGAATGAAAATATAATGATACATAAGTATATTATAATTAAATTAAAATATATATGTTATATATGTTACATAAGTACATAAATTCTATCTTTTGTAGGTTCCACGTATGGCATGAATGAGTCATACCACTTTGAGTGGGCGGTAGTCTGCAATTCCTAAAATGAAATTATCGCATTTACATATCAATGAAACCATAAAGGTATTCCATAAAAGAAAAATACAGAGGCATAAGAAAAACAGAAACATATTATATATCATATATAAATATAGTGAAATCTTAATGGAGACCATGAGAGGTGGTAGGAGATAATTGAATAATCATCATTTCGTGAGGCAGTAGTTCGCCATCCACAGAAACAGTATGTTCTTCACCCATTATATGGTGGTGTGTGTAAGTGTAGCTCGAGTAATTCTCATAAAAACATCCTAGTATATTTAAGATACATTTTTTGTTACAAAATAAAGTAATAAAAATACTTTATATGGTTGGAGAAGAAAAATAAAACCAAAGAACATAAGAGAAGACATTATCTTTAAATCGGGTAACTCTTTTTGATTTGAGCCAAAGGCTTCCTCGGAAAGACTTCTTCCCAATGTGAGGCTTCTAGGAGTAATATAGGGATTTTTAGAGATAATATGATCAGATTTTGAATGAGAAAATTCCTTTAGAGGTGTGGGTAAGGGGGTAGAGGTGGGGGCCTTTCATAAGAGGGAGGAGGGTCACTTTTGGAAGGTCTTGAAATATTACTTTAATATAAAATTATTTTCTGAATTTAAAGCTCCCAAAATTATATATTTCTATCATAAGGTGATAATGGTTCTAAATCCACCCATCCAATAGGTTTTAGACCGGTGTAAGTCTTATATTTTTACCTTATCTTGTCATTTTATTTAAATCGATAATTAATGAGGTAATCACTGCATTATCATGGTGTCATAAATAAATTTATTTATTTAATGTCTTAAAATTATAAGAAAAATACCATGATGTAATAAAACTTTTTCTCTTAACAATTAATATTTATAGTGTAAGAGATCATTTATATAAATAAAACTAAAATTGTTTCACTTAGGTGATAAATACTTTGGTTATATTTTCCTTTGTTTAAAAATAATATGATAAAATGTCACTATCACAGTAAAATGATTCCATGGGGTCCCAAAGTTGGCAAAAGCCATCGCATGGTCGGTTATGTCTCAAAAAATATCATTAAGACACATGGATGTGTAATTTTATATTATTATGATATTATTTTATTACCATTAACTACCAGATTACTAATTAATCACGATAATTAAAGATAATTGTCGTCGTTACTATTCATAATGTCAAAAAACAAAAGAGTCTTAATTACAAAATTTTTACCTTATGATTACAAATATGGAATAAATTTTACCAAACTCTAAAAAAATAAAATTCAGTAATTAGTTTAAAAATAATTCCCGTTATCAAAACCAAAGACTTGTTTTTAAGAAGTAAAATTTGTCAAAATATATACTTGTTTTTACATCTAATTGAAAAGTGAAATTACTTCCAATGAAAAACATTGAATTAAGTGATAAAAAATAATTCCATTAAACTTTAAAACCAATTAAAAGTACAATTTAACTATATAATTATATTAGATGAAAACCAAGTTTTGAAGTAAAATGTAGTATTTTTCACTATTCATTAAAAATGAACATTTGTCAAAAAAATACCAAAAATTTATCCAAAGTAAATTTGATATTCCAAATTAAAAAATGATTTCCATTTTACCAATTTCAAAACATAGATGTTTTATTAATTAATTTTTTAATTAATTCCCTTTGTCAAAACAAATAGCGTGTTTTTATGAAACGATATCTATCAAAAGATTGACACTTGTTTATGTCCAATTTCAAAGTGAAATTAATTCTAATGACCACCATTGGATTAAATGCTAAAAATATATTTTAACAAAACTTTAATCCAAATTATAAAGATAATATATCCATAAAAATAAATTATATTAAAATGATGTTTTGAATTAAAATACAGCATTTTCACTATTCATTAAAATATGATCTTTATCGGGAAAATAAAATAAATTTACGCTAAGTAAATTTTGATGTCCCGATTCTAAAGAAGGATTTTATTTTGTAAAATATAACATATAAGATTTTCCAAAAGTATTTTTAAAAAGGGTTCATCATCAAAAGGTAGTTAATCAACCTTTTAACGAACATTAGAATATTTATGCTTAAAATTGGATTCATTTACATTTTAAGCCTCTAAGATTTGTTGGATAAATGTAAAAATACTTGAAAAACATATATAATAATTTTAAAGTTAGTTCTGTTCATTCCCGCCATTACAATGGCTAGGCGTTAACTATCATTTAAAATAATATTATTATATTATTACTGTACAACGTAATATTTCAAAGAAATTTGTTGTTGTGTATTGGGTACGCCATTGAACATAGCATTCCTTTTAAAGTAATATTAACATTTTATTGAAAAATGTTAATAAATATGAAAAAAATTAATTCTTTATTTACCTAGGATGTTACATCCTTCCCCCCTTTTCGGAATTTCATCTTCACAATTTTAAAATTGGGCTCAGAAACATCATTGAAATCCCCCAATAGGAAAAGGGGTAAATTAGACTATCAAATTAATAGAAACAAAGGAAAGTACAAAGGTCACCTTAGACAATATATACTAGGATTCCATGAAAACAGGGATATGGAAGAGGAAACAATGGGTCACATTCTGATGGAGAGTGATAGAAAACAAATTAATGAGAAAAGTTAACCACCAGAAATTCACAAACTTGTGATGGGTTAAATGGTATTTGATTCCCCAGTAGAAAAAGTTAACAGACAACATTTTTGTTTTAAGTTACTTTTCATTGAGGAATTTACTTATGAGATTAACTAAATCATAATGAAACATACTTACTTGTCATGTAGACTTTCATCTCTTACAACATATCTTACAGAAACTCATATTTTCTCCAAAAGATAAATATTTAGAATGACTTGTTCACATTAAGAGCGCTATAATCAACTTCTTGAGAATAACCTAATCCACAAAATATGAACTATATATTTCCCTTGTCTTTAGACCTTAACCAACCAAAATTGTTAGCACAAGATCAGATAATCCCCAAAAGGAAAATCCTTTAGAGAAAGAATTATTACTCTTAATCTCCAAAATTCAACAAAAAGAACCCAAGGTTCAAGAAAGACCATTAAATAAATAGCTATCTATAAAATTCTTCAAATTAATCCAAACTATGATTGAAACCCAAATCTATGAAGGATTAAATCACATAGTCTTCCAAGGTAAATCTTAACATTTATCTCCAAATAACATCAGTTACTCTTAAAGTCTCATACTGAAAAGTAATTAACCTAATCACATATGATCCATGATAGGTTAATCATTTTCATAGATAACCCAAGATCAAATTATTCATGATTCATAAGATCATATAACAAAAAGAATTATTCATACTAACCAGGGACTTCACGTAGTCCAGTGGTAGCCAATAAATCCCAGTCACCCTTTGGTTGTGGGTTCGATTCCCGCAGCTTCGTCCGACACGATGGGTTGTCACATGGTCTGCGTGTTGTCCATTTTCCAAAACCATATAATTCTTAAAGCATTCCCCAAAAAGAGATAAAATCTTTCAAAATAACCATAAAATAATTTAACCTCATGTTTATCTCATGCCATTTATTTTCCATCATAACATATAGTAACCCATAATTACCTCAAAAGTAAGGATAATATAAACCCTAATGGTTACCTTTATAATTATTACCTGAACTTCCACATCAAGTCGGTTCTCTCGTACATGATGCATTAGAGAACTAACCAAGGTTCAAGTGGTTAATCATGACTCCTGATAGCTGGTCGAGAATAACCACAATAGTTCTCATTGGAAATCCCATATCATTCAGTCGTTCCTTCAGAAAACCGTCACAGTTTTCATCACATCCACTATTACATTGGGGCCTTCTAGATCCATCCATTTACTGAAACCAAAAAGGCTAGTGTGAGTATATCAATAAAATCATCATGTACTAATGAGGAAGATAAACACTAAGATATACTTATCCATGTTATCTCAAACTCATTCCATCTTTCAGAAATAACAATGACTCCATCTAATATACTAACCATTGTGGTTATACACAACATGTCCCTTATGCTTAAACAACACTCAAACCTCTAAAGTTATCTAAACCGACCTTTTATACCAAATATAAGGACATGGCCTTAAAAAATTACATAATCATGAATTAAATGAATAATTTCACATTGATGATCTTTTCTGGTTTAGATTTTTAGAGAATTAGAACATAACTATTACATATCAAAGATTACAAAGTGGACACTTCTACTCTGTTTCTAGTTTTTTTTCATAAAATAAAAACTATTCAAATGAAACATGTCTAGTTCCATGTTTTAGATAGCATATCTTTCCATGATCCCATCCTTGACCCTATTTATCTTTAATTACTGTGGAAAACATTTCAAAAACATGGGATGAGCATAAAAAGCTCTGTAAGAGATATACAAAGAATGGAAACCATTAGTTTTTCAAAAAAAATATGTAAATCATGAATACATTACCATAAGAAAAAATTTTCTCATCTATGAAGTAGTAAATACTCTTCACTGAATAAAAGATCATTATATACCCTTTTGTAACCAAAAGATCACCATAAAACCCATATAAAGAACACATAGCATATAAAGGTAACTTGTGACATAAAAATACTTAATTGGAATAACCATAAGGTCGACTTCCACACAAGTCACTAAATGGAATAGCCATACCATCGAATTCCACACAAGTCACTAAATGGAATATCCATAAAGCCGACTTCCATACCAATGCATTGGATGTTATAATGTAACCACCCGTCCTGGTATTCACAGCACCACCCATCATTTGGTTTATCACGTAACCACCAGTCAAATGTCCAAGTACCATTATAAAATCATAAGATAGAAAGAAATGTAAATAAAGAAAACATTTCCACATTTCAATCACAATATATCACTTAAATATATTTTCATAGAAAAATCCATTATCATAACCATTTTCAATACCAAAATACATAATATATTATATGGTATTTATTTTCTTTTAAAAACATTACGGCTTATTGAGGAAGCCAATGATCAAATAATACTTACGGTAGTGGAAAGGTCGTTTCCACAGCGTACGTTAAAAGAAATATTCTTTTTTGTTGTTTAGTAAAACATTTCGTAGAAAGAGAATCCCTTGAAACGAAAAGTCAAATGTGTTTATATAGCGTATAAAAGAAAGTCTCTCAAAAAAAGAAGATTGAGACCAAGTCCCTTACAAAGACATTGTCTTTAGATTAAGGATAAATCAATTACGTAATTATGTGTGAAAAAATATAAATACACCAAATATTAGTGGATATTAAGTGTAAAAAAATCAGAGGTAATCCACACATATTCATACCATGACATAATCAAGAAGTAGAGGTTTAACCCAAATAATTGAAAATGGATTAAGAAGTTCCCTTGCAAAAATTTGATAGCCTTACGGCGTCACTTTAAACTTCTGAAAATGAGATGATGAGAGATAAAAAGGGTATCCCATCACTTTTAAATAAAATTTACAGAAATAAGGATATATAATAACATATCCCAACATAATAAGATGTAAATTAAAAGACCTAACAAAAATAAGTATTTTAAAAAGAGGAGGGTGAAAGGTTCCCTTACCGATTTGGGTAACTTTCAAAATGTACACCCTATGAAAGAATTGTCATACAATGAAGATATAAATACCCATAAATTAAATTATATTACACAAATAATAAAATCATCAGTAGTACTTACTCCACACAAAAGGAAACAGTGGCAAATGTAGCATGAATCTCATGGGAATAAAAAGTGAGATAAAAACCCCTTACCTTATTGTAATCAATCAAGTCATATGACCAAAAGATAATAAAAACCAAATGAATCATAGAATACCATGAATAGAAATAGAATAATGATAATATATTTTAAATTTCAGTACTCAATACACCAAATTCAATAAATAAGTGGCAAACAATGGGAATCTCATGGAATTAAAAGCGAGATAAGGAATCCCTTACGAAAATTCGACATCCTAACAGCGCCACTTAAAACATTCAAAAATGGATTGATGAGATCAAATAGGGACTCTAATAATATTAACATAAAAATTATATTATGTGGAATATAAAATAACATCCCCAAACATAAGATATTGGAGCTTAAAAGGAATGACATAAAGAGAGTACTTAAAAATAAAGAGAGAGGTAGGATCCATTACCTAAAGTCTGACTTGTCTTGTTCGTTTCATTATATTCATGAATAATAAACTTTGGTAAATTTATAATTTCTTAAGGATCTACATTAAATAATATTATTCAATTCATATCACATATTACAATGTTATAATAATTAGTTAATTTTGTGAGTTCATATCAGTGGTTTTTGTCGATGTTCGGTGCATAAGTCAAAAAATGGACTTCTTATAATTACATGATGTTCATGTGGTCCGAATTTCCTTAAATACAGAATGATATTAATAATTTATATGTAATATATATCATATATATCAATTATATATATTTTCTTATAATAGTACATAACATTTGGAGATAATAAATGAAATGCACTGTTCATGGAGATGGTAAGTTGTACATATGCATGAAAACACTACTTTCATTTCTATTTCATACTTTAATGGAATGAAAACACAATGATAAATAGGTATATTATAATTAAATTATAATATATATGTTATATATGTTACATAAGTTCATAAATTCTATATTTTATATGTTCCATGTATGGCATGAACAAATCAAATCACTTTGAGGGGGAGGTAGTTTGCACTTCCTAAAATGAAATTATTGCATTTACCTATCATGGAAACCCTAAAGTTATTCCATAAAAGAAAAATACAGAGGAATAAGGAAAATAAAAACATAATATATATCATATATAAATACAGTGATAGCTTAATGGCCACCTTGAGAGGTGGTAGGAGATAACTGAACAATCGTCGTTTCTTGAGGCAGTAGTTCTCCGTCCACAGAAACAATATATTAGTCACCCATTAGATGGAGGTGTGTGTAAGTGTTGCTCAAATAATTCTCATAAAAACATCCTATTATATTTAATAATCTAGTTTTGTTACAAAATAATGGAATAGAAAGAGTTTATAGGGTTGGAGAATCAAAATAAAACAAAAGAACATAAGAAAAAACATTACCTTTAAATTGGTAACTCTTTTTTATTTGAGCCAAAGGCTTCCTTGGAAAAAAATATTCCAAAATTGAGGATTCTAGGAGTAAGAGAGGGATTTGGAGAGATAATATGAGCATTGGTTCGACAATAATATGGCTCGAGATGTGTGGGTAAGGGGGTAGAGTTAGGGGCCTTTTATAAGAGGGAGGAAGGTCACTCTTGGAAGGTCTTGAAATGTCACTTTATTATAAAATGATTTTCGGAATTTAAAGTTCCAAAAATGATTTATTTCTAGGATAAGGTGATAAGGGTTCTAAATAAACACATCCAATAGTTTTTCAGCAAGATTATTTCTTAGATTTTACCTTATCTTTTCATTTTATTTAAATCATTCATTAATGAGGTAATCACTGCATCGTCATGGTGTCATAAATAAATTTATTTATTTAATGTCTAAAACTGATAAGAAAAATACCATGATGTAGGAAATATTTTTATCCTTCCAAATAATATTTATATTCTAAGTGGTAATTTATATAAACAAAACTAATTTTTTTTTACTTAGGTGATATATACTTTGGTTATATTTTTCTTTCTTTAAAAATAATATGATAAAAGGTCACTATCACACTAAAGTGATTGTATGGGGTCCCAAAGTTGGCACAAGGAATTCCATGGTCGGATATGACTCAAAAATAGCATTAACAAGAATGGATGGGTGATTTTATATTATTATGATATTATTTTATTACCCTTAACTACCCAATTACTAATTAATCACGATAATTAAAGATAATTTTTGTCATTACTATTCATAATTTCCAAAAACAAAAGAGTCTTAATTACATAATTTGGAGCTTATAATTCCAAGTATGGAATCCATTTTAACAAATTCCAAACATAGAAAATGTCGTAAATAATTTAAAAATAATTCCCGTTATCAAAACCAAACACGAGTTTTTAAGAAGTAAAATTTATCAATAGATTTACTTGTTTTTGCATCCAATTGAAAAGTGAAATTACTTCCAATGAATAAAATTGAATTGAGTTATAAAAACATAATTCAATTAAACTTTAAAAACAATTAAAAGGAAAATCTAACTATATAATTAAATTAGATGAAAAAGCAGTTTTGAAGTAAAATGCAGTATTTTTCACTATTCATTAAAATTGAACATTTTTCATAAAATACCAAAGATTTATGAAAATTAAATTTGATATTACAAATTAAAAAATTATTTCCATTTTAAAAAATTTAAAATTTAGAATTTTCATTAATTTATTTATATATTTAATTCCCACTATCAAAATAAATAGCGTGTTTTTAAAAAACAATATCTATCAAAAGATTGACACTTTTTTATGTCCAATTTCAAAGTGAAATTAATTCCAATGAAAACCATTAGATTAAATGGTAAAAATATATTTTAACGAAACTTTAAACCCAGTTAAATAGATAATCTATCCATAAAAACAAATTATATTAAAAGGAGGTTTTGAATTTAAATACAGCATTTTCACAATTCATTAAAAATGAACATTATCGGAAACATAACAAACATTTATGAAAAGTAAGTTTTGATGTCCCAATTCTAAAGAAGGATTTTATTTTGTCAAATATAACATATAAAATTGTCAGAAGTAGTTTTAAAAAGGGTTCTCCATCAAAAGGTAGTTAATCGACCTCTTAAAGAACATAAGAATATTTATGCTTAAAATTACATCCATTCTCATTTTAAGCCTCTAACATTTATTGGATAAATATAAAATATTTAACAAAAATATATAATCATTTTGTAGTTAGTTTTGTTCATTCCCTCTATCACAATGTCTACGCATTAACTACCATTTAAAATTATATTATTATATTATTAGTGTCCAATGTAAGATTTCAAAGAAACTTGTAGTTGCGTATTGGGTACTCCATAGAACAAAGAATTTACTTTAATATAATATTAACATTTTATTCACAAATATTAATAAATATGAAAATGTTTTATTCTTTATTTACGTGGGATTCTACAATAAAGGTATGAAAAAGATTAATTATGTTCCTCCTAAATCCATTCCTTTTCTAAAGAGGTTTGTTCAAACCAAGAAGATGGATGAAGGGGCAATGAAAAAGGAGGTTTTTGACACATTCAAGCGTGTGGAGATAAGCATCCCCTTTATTGAGTCCTTTAAGAAAATCCCAAGGGATGAGAAATACTTAAAAGAACATTGAACCAATCGAAGAGGACTCATGGGAAATGAGAGGACAATCCTTGGAAGGAATGTGTCAGCACTCATTACACCAGATCATGTAATGCCAACAAAGTGCAAGGATCCAAGGACAATCACCATCCCATGAACCATAGGGGAGTTAAACATTTCTGATGCTTTATGTGATATACGAGCTTCCAAAAATGTAATGTCTCACTATGTATTCTCATCTTTGTAGGTTGGTTAGTTGAAACCGACGAGAGTAGTGGTGAAGTTGGTAAATATACCTATGACATATCTAGCGAGAGTGCATGATGATGTACTTCTCTGAGTAAGAGACATGATCTTTCCTACAGACTTCTATGTTCTTAAAATGGAGGATAATCAGGTAAGTTCATGTGCTCCCATTATCTTAGGTAGGTACTTTCTCAAAACTACAAAAACTATCATATATATCAATGAGGGTACACTAATCATGGTGTTTGGAGATGATTTTCGGATATTTAATATTATGGATTCCATAAATCACCCCTTAGGGGACCATTATTATTTTCTTATCTCTCATTTCTAACGACCAAATAAAAACCCTGTGGTTTTTTATTGTCATATTCTTTGGAAGATCATGAGTATTGGTTCTATTTTGATGTCTAAGAGTAGTTTCGCACCTATTTATAATTCACAAGACTCTCTTAGATTTGATTTTGAAATGGAATCATATTCTTATTTTGATCATGTGAATTTTGATTATGACATGGTATTTGAGTATACTAATGGATTGGATGCTTTATTCAATGATTTTGATGATATATAGTCTGATACTAATGTTCTTTGTGAAAATAATTCAGTTCCATCAATTTCTCCATCCAAACATCACCCCCCATACATTGGAACTCAATTCATTGCCACCAAATCTCAAATACTCATACTTGTTAAGTGGTGAAAAATTACATGTTTTAATTTATAAAATATCCCTTTTGAACATGAAGAATTTTTTTTGAATATTTTGAGGGAGAACATCAGGGAAATTAGGAGGACCTTGGATGACATATCAGGTATTAGACCCTCTATTTAAATGCATAGGATTATTTTGGAGGATGGGGCTAAACTGGTTAGGCAGCAACAATGGAGACTCAATCCAGCAGTTTTTAAGGTTGTTAAAAAAGAGGTTGAAAATTTGCTCGAGGTAGGTATATTATATCCCATTTCATATTATCAGTGGGTGATTCCTATTCATGTTGTACGTAAGAAAAGTGGTGTTGTTGTTGTTAAAAATGATAAAGAGGAGTTAGTTCCAGTGAGGGTGAAAAACAGTTGGTGTGTGTGTATTGATTATAGAAAACTAAATCAATCCACTTGCGAAGACCATTTCCCCTCCAATTTATTGATCAAATGTACGAGAGACTAGTTGGGAAGACACATTTTTGTTTATTAGATGGATTTTTTGGATATTTTCAGGTTCTTATAGCTCTAGAGGATTACAAGAAGACTACATTCACATGTCACTTCAGCACATTTGCCTACCGGAGGGTTCCATTTGGACTTTGCAACGCCCCAAGTACCTTCCAGAGATGCATGGTGAGTATTTTTTCTGATTTTCTTGAGACCTGGAAGGAGGTATTTATTGATTAATTTATAGTGAATGGATCCTCATTTGATGAATTTTTAAGTAGTTTGGGAAAGGTGTTGAATCATTTAATTGAGAAGAATCTGGTCTTGAACTTTGAAAAGTGTCATTTCATGGTAGAGAATGGAATTTTCTTAGGTCATGTAGTGTCAAAGCATGGAGTAGAGGTTGATAGATCTAAGGTAGATATCATTTCATCTTTACCCTATCCTTCTTGTGTGTGTGATGTTAGATCTTTCTTAGGTCATGCAAGATTTTATCGGCGCTTCATCAAATATTATACTATGATTGATCTTCTTATGTCATGAATACTTCAAAAGGATTATAATTTTGTGTTTATGATTATTGCAGGACATCCTTTGATGAGATAACGAAGTGTCTGACCACTCCACTGATCATACAGCCCCCATGGTGGGAGACTCCATTTGAGATTATGTGTGATGCCTCCAACTTCACAGTTGGATTTGTCTTATCTGAGAGGGTGGATAGACATTCACTTGTGATTTCCTATGCATCAAGAACAATGATTCATCCCAATCAAACTATAAAACCAAGTAAAAGGAGTTTCTCACTATCATATTCTCTTTAGATAAATTTTTTCCATATTTATTGGTCTCTAAAGAAGTTGTTTTTTCTTACCATGCAGCTTTGAGGTAGCTCTTGAAGAAACCAGATGCAATGCCTAGACCTATCTAATGGATGCTCCTTCTTCATGAATTTGATATTGAGATAATGGAAATGAAAGGGTCGGAAAACATGGTGGTGGACAACATGAGTAGGTTTACTCACACACTATATAATGAAACCTCAGACTAGGTACCACTTCAGGATACTTTCCCCAATGAGCATCTTTATTCCATATCAGGTACGCATCCTTCGTATCCTGATTTAGTGAACTACCTTGTTGCCTCTGAAATCCCACCAAATTTAAATAGTCATCAAGTCCAAAAATTGAAAATTGAGTCTTGGTATTATGTGTGGGATGATCCACACCTTTGGCGCATGTGTAGATAACATGTTTTTAGGAGGTTTGTTCATGATCATGATTTTGAGTCTGTTTTTAAATTCTATCATACACTTGCTTGTGGTGGACACATTGGACAAAACAAATCTAGGAAAGTATTATACTCTAGATTGTATTGGCCAAGTTTATTCCATGATTCTCATGTGTTTTGTAATTTGTTCTCACGTTTCCAACACACTGGTAATATTTCTAGGAGGGATGAGATGCCCCAACAACCAATACTATTCTATGAGATATTTTATGTATGGGGAATTGATTTTATGGATCCTTTTCCTTGATGTTTTGGTTTCTTGTACATTTTGGTTTCTATTGATTATGTGATAAAATGGGTTGAGGCTAAGGCCATCAGGGCTGATGATTCTCATGTTGTAGTAGACTTTGCCAAGACAATTTTTTTCTGGTATGGTGTTCGAAAGGCTATCATAAGTGACCAAGGGACACACTTATTCAATTGGAATTTCTATTTCCTCCTTCATATGTGTGGGGTGACACACAAAACATCCGCACCATACCACCCCCAAAACAAATGGCCAACCAGAGGTTTCAAATCATGAATTGAAACAAATCTTGGAGAAAACCATGGAGCCGAATATGAAGGATTGGAGAAAGAGATTGGATGATTCATTGTGGGCTTATAGGACAATATACAAGACTCCCATTGGTATGTCCCTATTTTGGATTATTTATGGGAAAGCATGTCATCTCCCTTTAGAGGTTGAGCATAAGGCTTCTAGGGCTATAAAGAAATGCAACATGGAATTGGACAAAGATGGAATTCAATGCAAGCTTCAAATTCATGATCATGAGGAGATTTGAATGTCCTCATATGAGAAATCAGGGCCCTACAAGGAAAGATCGAAGGCAGTTCATGATAGAATGATCCAACAAAGGGAGTTTCATGTTGGAGAGAAGGTCCTTCTATATAGTTCATGACTGAAGCTGATGTCTGGTAAGTTGCATTCCAGATTGTTGGTTCCTTATATTGTATCTAATGTTTTCACTTCTGGTGTAGTGGATGTCACACAAGAGGACACATGAAGTGTCTTTGAAATCGATGGGAAACGTTTGAAGAAATACATTGAGAGACTTCTTACTGATGTAGTGGATTTCGTCAAACTGCATGACCCCATCATCACTTGAGCATATCAGACTGTTTCTAACCCTTTCACATTTATATTATTTTTACTATTTAAAGATATGCATTTCATGTCCACATATAATCTCATGGGTTCACATTGAGGACAATGAAATATTTTAAGTGTGGGGGAGGGAACCTTTTTTTAGTAATTTCAATTGTTTTCCAATTTTTCAATGTTTTTTTTAAAAAAAATTGTGTTTTACAAATATTGTGTGTTTATTTTTCAAATTTTTGGGTGTTTTTTAATCTTTTGAGCTGAAATGATTCTAATAACGATTTTGAAATCCATATCAATAAGTGAAACAATTTATCCCATGAAAATAAATGTAAATGAATGCTGAAAATGACTATGTTTCAAGTTCAAATCGTTAGTAATTTCATAAAAAGTACTCCAAATTTTGAATCTCATACCACATATCATTATCTTTATATTTGATATCACTTTCCTATGAGGCTTCTGAACCATTATTTTCATACTCTTTACTTTTAACTAACTTCTTGAGAGAACCAAACCATGTTTGATTTAACCAGAATTTGATTTATTCCTATCAAAACTCGACAGTTTGAGATACTCATGTTTAAATAATTGAGTCATTTATTTGGTATTAAAACCTATATTTCATAGAATCCTTTTTATAATAGCCTACCATGAACATCTAATCCTTGTATCCCTTAGAAGACATGAACGACCTATTAGGTTATCCACATTACATGTGAATTTTCCCTATCCAACCAACTCTTGAAGTGAAATTGCATAATCTAGTTGAACTTAAGTGTGGGGGGGAGCTTTCTTATGTTGTACTTCCACATTCTGTGATACTTCAGGTGAAAAATTTAATTTTGAAGAGATGTTTTTACTGCTAAGAAAAATCATTCTGTTAAAACTAGTACCTTTATGGAGCTTTCATGATAAAAGAAGTTGTGCCTTTCTAGATCTTCTAATGAAGAATGAAAGTTGTGCCTCTCTGGAACTTTCGGGAAAAACTCTGTTTGAGAGGATTGACTTATTTTTCTGAAATGATGAATAGTGTAAAATTTCCATGAGTTTTCATGACGATGGATCTGAATTGATACTAAGAGAAGTGAAGAGGAGACCATTTTTGAGTGAAAATTAGAATAATGCAATTTTGCTTCTAAAAGTTTCAATCCCTCCTCATTCAGCCTTATAATTTTTTCACATCTAAATCCTACCAACTGAAAGCCACAGAAAAACCCTAAAAAGTCATCATGATAAACACGTTTCCACAACACACATCGGGAAGAGATTTTGGAATTTAAAAAGCCTATGGTGACCCTTTTATGAGTTTGAATAAGAAATACATTACTGCAAATTTGACTTTTGTGTGGAAAGAGAAAATTCAAGTGAGGTATGTGTTTTGTGCATGGAAGGAGAAATGAAGTGGAAATATATTGATTGATATAAATGGAGAAATTTAAATAATGTTTTTTTAGGAGGAATGATATCTTTTGTTTCATGTTGTGGAATTGTTGGATCTCAAGGATATGTGCTTAATTTTTTTTTTTTGATTTGATATTGATGTTTAATTGATAAGAGGGTTTTCTTAGGAGTGTGAAAGGGTACGTGTAGGGGAGTTGATAAAACACTATTTAGTTGAATATTTTATTGATAATAAATGAATTAACTTCCTCCCAATGTGCTAAATATGATAATTTATTGAATTTTTGGGATTAGATAATTCATTTGAAAAATCGATTGAAATTATAGTTTTACCCTTTTAAAATTCACTATAGTATTTTAGGAATAAATGTTATTATGTAAAATATTTTGAATTAATTTTTTTTAACTGTGTTCTATACATAATGAGACATAAATTATATTGATTACATGGCAGTTGGATCGTACATTTTAGTGGAGTAAATGGTACATGAAGAAAATGTTGGACTAAACCATCTAGATTGGAAATCACTTCACCATTTAGGATGTATCTTCTTTATCCAGACTTCTATTATTCACAAATTTTGAGGGAAGCTCTGGGATATGATTAAGAACAAATAATCCTTCTATAAGGCTAGCTAATTCACACGTTTTTTAAATCAACTATGCGGTGGAAGTGGGATTAAACAATTTGTCCTAATTTCACTTTAACAATTCGAAATGTTTTGTAACCATATCCCTCCCCAAATCAATTTAAAGGGTGTTCTAACTATTTGGGAGGGTTGGTAGAGGATTTTAGAAGGTTTTTATTAAAGGTTGGCTCTTGGGAACCCATAAAAACTCTTGCAAGAAGTAATGAATTGTGAAAACATCTCTTCCAAAAAAGGATCTCCTCTCCCACCTCCACTTTGTTTTTCTTTGTTCTTATGCTTGTAACGTGAATTTTAATCAATAAATCTTCTGCGTTTTTATCTTTTCATATTATTATTTTTCTTCTTGGTTTGGAATATAAGAGTGGAGATGATATTGGGTGTTCCCCCTTTTAATCCATTTCTTATGCAAAACGCCCCCATGATGACAACTCCACCCATAGAAGAGTGATTTCTTTCGTAGTTGATCTAATACCTACTCCCTTCATTAAATTGTTTTGAATCCATAAAAATAATATAATTCATAAATTTTGATAAATTAATTGTGTTTTAATTTCTAATTTACTCAATTGACTTTCACTTGAGTGTGTGGTCTGGCTTGTGTAAATCGTGTGAGTGAAACCTCAATCGCAAAATCCAATAAATTTGGGATAGAATTGTAGTGTCCAAGTTTCATCCCTAAACAAAATTAGCTCCCAAATCCAGGGAGGATATTCTTCCCTAATTGACCACTGAACAAAAGTTGGCTTTTGATTCATAATAAAAGAAGGGTTCTATGATTGAAGGTCCTGAAGTTAACATAGGGCTCATTTTCACAAATATTTGTGGTTGTGTTAATTTTCGTAGGGTTTAGAGGTTAACAAGGTTAGGGGATCATAATGGAATGAGTTATAATTATTTGGGAAAATGATAAATGAATGGTGAAGGGGTTTTATTAGATCATGCACATCTTCTCATATAGGTGTTTCTAAATAAATTTTCTCTTACTTGTTGCTTCTGATTTTCTTGTTTAATTTGATATTTGAAAAGTCACCAAAGAAACCTCCATCTTTCTTTTCATTTCTTTTGAACTAT
Organism: Viscum album; assembly: GCA_963277665.1. NCBI lineage: Eukaryota > Viridiplantae > Streptophyta > Magnoliopsida > Santalales > Viscaceae > Viscum > Viscum album. The sequence continues at coordinate 847,678,133 of OY728152.1, forward strand.
CTAAACACTTAACTTAAGCCCAGTAATAGTTTTTTAATTCACTTCCTCCTTGATAGAACGTCCTAGGTTATCCATTGTGACACACTTAGTGAAATCACAAATAAATATTTTTGAGAGTGTGTGTGACAAAGATCACAAATAATCCATTAGATTTTTCATCAATATGTATATAGATGAATTTCATTATCATTTTATTGATTAAAGGCACGTGTTTCAGTTTCTGATATTTGCATATTTACATTTCATTTTCTAGTTATTTGAGTGGGATTTGATTTCATTTATTATCTTGGAATATTATTTATCATTTCAGTTTATTAATTACATGGCATGTGTGTTCAGTTATTTAACAGTCCATATTAATTTATTCTCATTAATTCATTCTTTCTTCTATTATTCTATACTTTTCCTTACTAATCATTTGAGCTCGCCATTATTTTTTCCCTCTCCATAGGAATCCAAGATGTGTACTATGAATGATTTAGAAAAATATAGTATATGGAATAAAAATTTTAATCTAGAAAGGAAAAGGAGAAGAAAAAAATTATGTTGTATTTGGTGTATGTATTTTTAATAAAATACTCATGTATGTATCTGATATACCAAGAATACTAAACTCTTCAGCACATCAGGGCTTGAAACCTTGTAATCATGGCAATGTAATTGATAGAAGGAACCAGCTATGAGCTTCTAGAGTCAGTTCGATATAGTTGAAATCAGAGGATGTTTTGTATCATCATTGGGTACTATATTTTGGAAAACATAGGTTACATAACATAACCCGAAGGTAGAATTTGAGTATAAGTATATAAGAACATCCAATAATTATGTTAAGGTCGAGATTAAGTGGGTCTTCATAGAAATATATCCCTATCTCGATACTATAAATTGATGTGGTTCTGTAATAGATGTAATTATGAGTAATAGCTCTAACATGGTATTTAATCCTAACTCGGGGTGACCTAGTAAATGAAAAAGGGCCTTACTGCGCATTTGTTTTGACTCTCCTGGGGGATATGCTTAGGATAATCTATGTTTTATTTACAAACCATTATGAAGAATTTGAAAGTACAATGAAAAGTATTGATCAAGGTTAAACCTAATGTGTTTTAGATTAAAAAATACTGTTTCATGATATATATATCATATAAATGATTATATATTTCTCTCACTATTACTATTGTTTCTCACACAATTCTTTCTAATTTTATTCAATGGCATGAACCCGAAGGATTAATGTTAAAATAAAACATAAAGGGGAAGGTAATAAAAATGAGAATCCAAAAGATGATTTGAATGGAGTGAAGGAAATAATTTTTATGAAAAATTAGTTTTACGAAAATTTTATAAATAATATATACCTTTAACAACACCTCAACACACCAAATAAAATAAAGATAGTGGTTTCTAAGAGCCTAAGTGGTGGGTAACCTTCATAAAAGAAGGCTTAATTTTTTACAAATGATAAGTGTGTAAGGAGACACCCACTAAAGTCTCTCTATAGAACAAGAAAATGATTTATGTGTGGGAACGAAGGACATAAATCAAAGGATTTGTGTGGAAAAAATGAAGTATACAATGGAAGGAAATGAAACATAACCTAAGGATCTAATTTTGGTTAGTTGCCTAAAATGTGGGTAACCATGGCATTAACCAAGTCAATTCCCATTCTTAATGAATAAACCATATACCTTGGAAGTATTCTTGTAGGAAATAATTCAATGAAATAGTTATGTATAGAGGATATATTGAAAACCATATTAAAGAGTCAATTTAATGATTAAATTTCAATTATTACAATTTGAGTTATTTTCAAAATTATATTAATATGCATAAAGAAAATAAAAAATGTTATGTCACATAACAACCAATTAATTATGGAAAGGTTGTGGGCCATGAACCCATGAATGAACTATGATAAGGGTTTCACGTCAATCACTGAACTATGAAATGTCTTAGTTACATTTTCTGGTTTTTTAATTAAAATATTTGATTAATAAATGTTAATGATTAACCAATAATATCACTTCTAAGTATTATTGATTAATATTTTGAACATATTGGTTTTGAAATATACTTAGAGACAAATTATCGGACTTTTCACTCTTTTATAGGCCATATGATGGTTTAGAAGTTTCTTTTAGTGATTCATGCCTAAAAAATTCATTATCGGTAACTAATTTCTGGGAGTAAAGGGATGAATTAGAATTTTATTGAAGGACCAAAAATATTTAGGAGTGTTCATATGAAATTGAAACCAATAATGTAAGAATATATCCTTATATTCATGATCAATAAAATAACTTTCCAAATTAGGAAACTGAACTCGAAATAAAACGTTGTCTAAATAACTTAATATAAGTTGAACTGATGGCCTCATAAATCATAAATTATTTATCTATTTGAGGCCCTCAACTTTCTATTTATCATTCACATGTTTTTGATTGATGACCTCATTCACTCCCTATAATTATTTACACTTTTCCTATAAGTATTTTCACTTTCCACTATTTTTCTCAAACATAGAGACCTAGTTACATGGTAGTCCATGTGAACTTTATACTTATCATTCTCTCTCTTGTTGAGGATTTTTTATGAGCCGTTATCATGATTTGGTATTTAAATTTAGGAAATATGAAACAATATATTACCAAGATTGATTTTAAATTGTAGGGGTAAAATTTAATTAATGTGGGGAGAAGGTAACACCACAAAATTCTAATGTTCAACTTTGTATTCAATAGTTTTTATGACACATATCACCAAGTGAAAAAATGGAATATATTAACCTGATAAATTAAAATATTAAATAAATATAATATATTATATAGATTTTAATGTATACAAAACTATTTTATCTTTTATTTCATGCTAGATAAACCTTCCTAGATAACTTGTGTTACAAGCAAGAGAGACCTTCCTCTATTTCTTGCATTACACACAAGACCAAGTTTCACTAAATCACAATGTATTATTAAAATATTGTTGTTTATTATAATATGATATAACCTAGTTGTTATGTTAGATGTTATTAATAGTATTAAATAACTTATGGAAATATATGGTCAATACAAATATGAAATTAATTCATTGCTTACCAATTAATAATAAATTAAAATAAGTGCCAATTGGATATAAAAAGAAATATAAAAATTTTATTTTCAAAAGGAGGTTTGTATTAATAAAAAAAAATAGTTAAAATTAATGTTTGATTTTAATGGAATATATATTTCATATTTTAAGTGAAATATTTTTTATATTCATCCATTAGGTTTTATAGGAATAAGATAATAACAAATATAATTTCCTTAATATAAACTTCTATTTTTATAATATGAAATTTTACCGCCTTATAATGGAGAACACAGCTTAAAAATGAATTTTAAAAAATTAATTAATTTAATATGTAAAAATATACTTTTTATTTTAAATAATGACCTAAAATAGTTTTGGGTGAATTTTTGATACATTTGGGAAATATGCCATTTTTTTATAAATATTTAAAAATACTGAATTTTGTTTCAAAGATACCTTTTCATAATATTTATTTATAAGGATAAATTGTAATTTTAGTTGTATTTAATGTTTAATTAGTCAATATTTTTTTCAGTTAATACAATTTATTTCATTGGAATCGATTTACTATTGAAATTGATTATAAAAAATAGCAAACCTTTATATGATTTTACATCAAAACCAGCATTTCCATCTCGTATGAGGGATGAAATTCAAATCAATTTCATCCAATTATTTGACCAGAATTTTGAAAAATTGAATAAATATTTAGAATCAAAATAATTTATAATGTCTAATAAGTCCAACTTTTTTGACAAAAATACTACTAAATGTGATTAAAATTAATTACAATGTATAAGGTTAAATTAAGTTTAATAAGTGACCAAACCTTAACCATAAGGCCCAAAAAGACCTATAAAATTGTATAAGATCTATTTTATGGAAATATATAAAACATATGTTCTATTTGATGTAAATTTTACCATTATTATATCCACATGAAATATGAAAAATGTGATAATAATTCCATTTTCAAAATATTATAAGAGTTCCCCTTCTCATTAATAATAAAATACCACCAATTCTCCCCATTACTCACACTTGTCAAACCGCTTAGGTTTGTCCATGATCTGAAAAAATAGCTTCCATAAATACCTCCCCTAACCCTTGAATCCTCCCCTTTGGGATTAAATGATTCCATGAAATCCCTATCTTATAAACAAAAATTGAGTTACCTAAACAAGGGGTAACTTCTTTCCTAAAGCTCTTTAATTTTATTTCTATTATCCAAAAACATCAACTCAATGTGTTTCATGAATATATATCAACTCAAATATACAAAATATAATATTATCTTTTTATATAATGTGTTTTACCCACACTCACACACACATCCATCTAATCGGTAATAAACATGCTATTTATGTGAACGACGAACTACAGTCTCACGAAATGATGATTGTTCATTTTTTCAATTACCATATCTCATGATGGCCATTATAATGGAAACTATATTTATATTTAATATATATTATATTTATTATTTATTAAAACCTATTTAATCCTTATATAAAAGTTGACATTTTTACTTTCCTTCTTGATTATATACAATAACGTCATTTGAGGAAGTGTAATTCATCAAAGCAATGTAATTCATTCACACTATACATGGAATGTGTAAAGGATGGGTTTATTTAAAATTAATTCAAATAAAAAACCTATATATTATATTCATGAAATAATTACATTTCTTGAAATAAAATATATATCAATTTTCTTTTTACCCGTTCATGCACTTAAAAAGTGATAATGTCGTTCGTGGACATATGGACTACCACCTCCTCAACACAATGTGGTTAATTTTTTTAAATCATAGGAAATATATATATAAGTATATATGATTTGATTAAATGGTATGTAATATATAATTATAATTAATGAAATATATGATATTACTTACCTTCCTCCAATAATGATCATTGAAAAATTGGAATGTTACTCATGTGTACGTACAGCCTACTGCCTCTATGATTATTATATGGATTCATATTTAATAACCATATTTAATAATTAGTGTTAAATGTATAATTTATGTATAAATATATTAATTATTTCATTATTATTATTCTATATATGTTATATGAGGACCCCTTCTACCATTGTTGACACACCAAAGCTGTTTTTGACACCAAAATAAATTTAGTCAAAAAAAAACTAACGTAAACATAATTGTCTAAGTTATTGTATCAAAAATATTAATAAGTAAAATAATATTAATGATAAACATCAAAAAAATTATAAATAATGTACATAATTAAAATAATTTAATTATAATGTAAGTTAAAGGATGTTCACTCTAAATGAAACACAAGGTAAGGGATTCATGTCTCATTTTTCTTGCATGAGGCATACATAATTTTTGTAATCCCATTTTATGTTATATATTGTATATAGTACCAATTTTTATTTTTAATATCTTCAAAAGTTATATATTCATGGTATTTTTAGTTTCAACATTAATTATTTATTTTACAGGGATTCGAGTTAAAATTTACCAAGTATAATAAAATTGCAACACTCAATTTATCATCATTGAGTTATATTAATTCCTCATTGTCATTAATATTTTATGATTATGTGTTTATTAAATTCTTACTATCTATTGTTTTATTTCCAATTCCATTATGTGGATTTAATTTTGATACACCTATTTTTCTCATTAATTTATTATCACTTTGAAGTTATATACTTTTCAATGTTTTATTTCGTAATCTGAATTTTATTGATGACTTATTTACTTGAATTTCAATTCGAGGAAATTATTTGATACTTTTTAAATAAAACCATTAATTTTAATCTTCTATAGTTATTCATGACCTATGTAAAGTATTTGTACCATTTTCCCACTCATTAGTACCTAAAATGTTTTAGAAAATGTTTTATAAAAACCCAATTTTATTTCTCTTTTTAGTTAGTGAAACTATTTTATACTATAAATAATGTCTTCTAAAATGGTTTTCCAAAAAAATTAACCTTTAGAAATTATTTTTTAAATACAATTTTCACATGTTTTTATTTATAAATACTTTCAATGGAATATTTTTCTCACTTTCTGAACAAGTCATTTTTCTAACCCATTTTACCTTGTAAAATGAATGTTTCTCTTTACCCCATATTACATGTATGGATTTATTCCACATAATTTATTTAATTCTTCCTTTGAAAGTTTAAAAGGTTTATTTCTAAAGAAAATATTTTTAAAAGGTATTTTAAAAAATATATATTTTCAAAAGGTTTTTCAAAGGATATGATATTTTCTTCAAGAATATTATTTAAGTTTTTCTTTTATTTCATCAAAAACAAAAACACTATATTTTTACTCCACTTGGGATATTTTTTATTTATACCAACCACATCCTTTATCCAGATGGATTATTTGGCCAAGGAAAGTAATAATATTCACTTCCTTAACTTCCTTGTTAGTAGCCATGAAATATTCAATTTCATATGATCATTTAGAATTGAATTTCTCCTAATTATCCTTATCATTAATCAAGGATATTACTATTTCCAAAACCATACACCTTTTTACATATGGTGTTTACATTGATAGTTATTTTATTGACATGGGAATTATTGATAAATTTGTACTTCTAAATAAATATAGTTATTTGATAAGATATTATATTTATTCTAGATATTCAATAAGATGAATTATTTGGACTAAAAATGATAGGTAGGGCTGAGAATTTATATATCCCCTTGATGCATCGACAAGTTCTCGTGGGACAAATAAATTGCTCAAGTTGATTGGGTTTCTACCCATTATTTAAACCATCTTGTAAATTGTCTTGATAGTATAGGTTTTCATGTTCCAGAGACATAATGTCTAATAAATTAATCATTTACATCATTTGGTCTTAGTTATTATTATCCATTATATTTTGGGTCAATATATCAATTGATGCATTTCATTCTCATTTTATTGATTAATGACATTTGTCTCAGTTTCTCAGAAAGCAATATTTTCATTACCTTATATAGTAATTTGAAGGGAAAGTGTGTTATTTTATTATATTTTGATATTATTTATCATTTGACTTTATTCATCACATGGCATGGTTATTCAGTTATTTACCTTCCAATATTAATTTATTCTCATTGATTCATTATAGTTTCTACTATGCTTTACTTCACCTTCCTAAGCATTTGATATCACCCTTGTTTTGTTTCCACTCGCTAGAAATCCAAAAAGGGTAATAAGAAAACATTTATAGGATATGATAGTTGGAATAATGTTTTATCCTAGAAAGGAAAAGGATAATAAAAAAATTCATATTGCAATTAGTGTATTTTTTAGTAATAAAGGAGGCATGTATATATCTTGTTTACCAAGACTATTACACTATTCATTACTTTAGGGCTTTATTACTTATAATCATACCAATTTAATTGATATTATACACCAAATCATGGATTTTGGGGTTGGTTTTCTGCTTATATGATTTACTTATAACCTTTTATCACCCATTTATTAACAATTATTTTTTAAAATCACTTTTCATGGTGATAACTGTTTTATTTTTTCATGTAGGTTTTAGTTTAATAGTTATGGTAATTATAAATTTTTTATTGTGCCATAAAAAATAAAATTTTAGTAATGATATAAATATATTATATATTAACTTTATATTTTTATATTCATCAATAAAATATAGATATATAAAAATTAATTACCCCATTCATGGAGAGGGTAGGTCGTACGTATGCAAAAATATTGTTTTCACATTATGACAGATGAAATCATAGAAAGGTAAATAATAATTCAAATTTACAAAATCATTAATATTTCATATATATATATATATTATATATTAATTTAATCTACCATTATTACCATCCATTTAGAAAAACATTTAAAAATAGATCACATCGCTTTATGGATGTGGTAGTCCCCATGTATACACGAGAGACATTATCATTTTCCAATGGATTATATGGTAAGAAGAAATATACAAAATTGTAACTTCAAAAGAATAATTTATTAATAAATAATATATATATATATATATATATATATATATATATATATATTAGTTACATCTTTATAACCATCCAAGTAAATTTGTGATCAAAAAAATTAGACCGCTCTATGGAGATGATATGTCGTAAGTACGCATGAGTAATGTTTTCATTTATTTGAGATGGAAGATAGATGGAATATGGTTGTACCGTAATAATAATAACAACTTATAATATTTATGATAATTGATTTTTTGTTATAGTATTTGTATAAAATATTTATGGGGAGCATAAGAATAAATAATCTCAAAATATTCAGTAAATATGATTACCTCTCCTTCAGTAGACTCCATTTATGTCCCATCTTAAGGACCCTTGTAATGGTATTTTAAGATTACCTTGATATATAATTAAGGTATATGAATGTTTATAAGGGAATTATGTAGAATTATTCTGATCGTGGTGGATCAATGAGATGCATAAAAAGAGATAAGGGTTCCCTTTTATAATTTAGGGGAGATGTATTCTTGGAATTACATTAACAATTAATTTCATATAAACTATTTTTCATTTCAAAACAGTTCAAAAATAACATATTTTGATGTTAAAATTACTAGGAATATCAATACTTTCATTAAATATTTTTTTACTTATTATGATTATGCTTCCACCATTATCATTTAGCTTTAACACCCCCTGTTAACCTTATTGACAATTACCAAAACAATTAGGATTTTTAACTTTTAAGGGTAAATAATATTTCAATAAAATTAAAAATGACCTATTAATGGACCATTTATTATATTTGAAACCATATCCAGTTAATTTGGTAGAATATAATATTTTTTATGAATTTTGAATCATTTAAGACAATATTATTTTCTATAAAATATGATTATTGTCAATTTGGGAACTATTCATTTAATTTGACTATAAAAACAACATGGTAGTTGTGGAATTAAAATATAAATCCTTCTAAAACCCTAATATGATATAATTATATAAATTTTTTTTGGAACACTATAACTTACTCAAAAAAATAATTTTAGAGTTTTTAAAATCATTTACTTTATTTTTCTACTATTTTATAGGTACTGTATCAGTGTTGCGTAAGCATTTCCGAAAATTATTTCAACACTAAAAATTAAAAACTTATGATGATAAAAAATAATTTATCATTAAAATAAAAAATTATAAATAGTCATAATTTTTTATCCCTGAAATAAAAAATTAGAGTTATTGAAGTCAATAGAAAGACATCTTATATTTACTCTTTTCTTAAATTAATATATTGGTAATAAAAAATAAATATGGCAAAAAGTGGACATATATTAGATAATTTTATAGTAATGGATTAAATATAGTCCTCCAATATGATTAGGAAACGTTTTATAAAAATTGAAATGCCTTTTCCCAATGTTTTGACATTGTTTTACCCATTTTATCCTTACCGTGGTGTCATAAATTTACTACGGTTTCTATTCATAAAGAAAAAAAATTAAAAGAAAACTATTTAAAAAAATTTGAACCTACTAATTAAAAATTTCATATCCATTTTTCAATATTAAATCTCTATAAATTGATGAAAATAATTTTAGATAAAAACACAAAATGTAACAAAAACCTATTTTTCAAAAAAAAATCTTTTTTTAAGTATAAAAATGATTTTATAAATAATGAAACAATAAGATTGATAAAAATGAACTTAATTTGGTTATTAATAATATATTGGAATTTATTTTACTTTAAAACCATTTAAAAATATTTATCATTTTAAATTATTGAAAGAAAAATACAATTTTCAATAAAAATTTGTACTTTTCACTATTCATTAGAAAATATATCTTCTCAGAAAAATACCAAAAATTAAACCTATGCTTATTTTGGTATGTTGATTTCAAAATTGATATTATTTTTAGCATGTAAATTTTTTAAAATTTCCAAAAATAATATTATATTATTTAGTCATAAGAAACAACAAAACCGTTTTTTGAAGAAAACTTATTTTTCAGAATAAAATATACTTACTAAAAATTGAGTGCTTATTTCATACAAATTAATCCGAAAATTGTATTGATTATGTGAACTATATATATATATCTCTCAGAATATGTTATATCGTATTCATACAGTCCAATTCAACGACTAGTATATAATGGTCATATTAGAATAATAATATTTTGAGATTCATTTAAATTCAATGTTTCATGTTGTATGCACTATCTAATATTGGGTTATTTTAAAATACTAGGCTGTTACAAAATCTATCTCTCAGGGAAGCAATATTCCTTGTTCTATTAAACTACCTATGTCTATGGTATTATTTTATACTTATCATCACATTCCTAGATAGCTATAATAAGTTTAAATCTATATAAAAAATATTGATGGATTATTTAAGCAATGAATATGGTTGTGTAATGGAATAATATACATGGAAATAATTGTGTTAAATAAATAACTATGTTCAATAAAACATCCTATAATTATTGAACTATACACCACCTATTTTATGAATTTTAGCTATTTTTATGATGTAATGACCCTAAACTTCATAAGGATTAGTAAATTTGGAATATCTTTCTTTATAAATGTTCTGTATTATAGATTTTTTTATTAATAAATAAAAACTAGTACCTCAGTAATGAAGAAAGCATAGAGCTATTTTGATGAACATATTCAAGTCATTGTTGTAAAAAAATGTTTAATAAAAGAATATAAATTAATAATAATTGCAGAAATAACTATTAATAGTGTTATTATATAATTAGTTAATAAATTATGTTTGATTATATAGGGGTTTATAATACTCCCTAGAGATTCAGGGCTTTAGGTAAGGGTATTCTTTCCTGATTTCATCTCGTTTGATTTATGTTCTCTTTTTTATTTATATAACTATTTTAATTTTTTATATGTCGTCATATAAACTTATTGAATGATTTTTTCAATTTATATTTTTGGATATCTATATGATATATGTAATCCTTACATGACAGATAATAATTATAATCCTAAATAATATTATTATTTAACTTTGTTTCTTTTAATGTACTAATATTATTTTAACTTTGTGTTTAATGAATGACCACTTTTATTCCTTTATTTATTTATGGAACAGATATGCATTGAAATATTCTTATGTAATAGTAAATCACAATCTTATACACCTAAACTATGTCATTATTTCTCTATACTAATCCTTTAATTTTTCATATAATGACATGTTTTTATATTTGAGCCATATTTCATAATGACTGTAATTTGAAATGGCCTATGAATTTACTTTTTACTTATTTTTAGGATTCTAGATTCCTTTTTGATCTAACAAATGGAGAATTTTGGAATGCATTAAAGATATACATTTTTTATCATTAGGTCATATAAGATAAAGTATGAATATGATAATGGTTATAAGAAGTTTAAAAATTTATTAATTATGTTTGAATGTGTTTTGTTTGAGATAAAAAATCTACGACAAGTTAGGGGACATGGTGTAAGTCATGGTATTGATATAATGTAAATGTAAGAGTGTTTGAATCACTAGGATGTAAATTACATCATATGTTTTTTTACAAAATGATTTTTTTTAAACAATAATCATTGATCACCACATTTTAAATAATTTGGTTTAAAAAATTCACTCAAATCTATGGGATAATGGGACTAAACACGTCATATAGTTTTTGTTTTATAAATTCTCTATTAGAAGTGAAATTTGATGATGGTTTTATACATCGAGATGGATATTTTACTAAAGGAATGTACTAAAATATTGATGTAAATGCAATACAATGAATGATTCAACACAATTTATTGTTTTAGTATTAGATATGAAAACAATTTTATGTGGTTTTACATTCAACCATTTAGAAATATTTTTAAGATATTTTTTTGGTTATGCATGGATATATGATTTATAAGAATTTGTAAAATGTATCTTGGTGAGATTGAAGTTCATCTTGTTAGAACTTGAAATTATAGTAAGGAGTGTATAACATAGAAATTATTTAATTTCTTTTATATGAAAGAGAAGGTTTTATGATAGAGTTAGAGAACCCATTATTCTATAAAGATATGAAGTGTAATTTTTATTTCGAGATGAAGATAAATACTAAAATTGGATTGATTTACATAATTAAATTCATCATTTATTCTAATCTCCCCTATGTAATTCTTTCCTAAAAGTTTCTTGAAATAGTTAGCAGAGATATGAGAATATATGGGGATCCTTGGACTTAGTATTGAATTAATTCTAAATATTATATTCACATAACTAGTTATTGATGTAATTTTATATAAGAACTTATTGGGGGTGAATCATTGAATTAAAAAACATAACACTCAAAAAAGGGATACTATTATACTGTTTAGTGTTTGAAATAATGAATTTATTAATAAAACAACAATTGTGAGAGGTTGTGATATAGATTAAATGGTATATGAACATAAGATATTTTTACCAGATTTATTAACTCTTTTAATTGAGTTTATTTTCATTGGTGTGGTAGTTTTTATCCCATACAATACAAGTTAGTCAATTGGTTGAATACCATAACATTTTCCTATATATTAATAATCACAACACATGTTTTTTATTTCATAAATAGTTTATAATGAATATTTTCATATAAACCATTTAACAAAATTAATATATATCTTGTAATATTATTATCGAGATATTAATACCAAATCAGATGTAAATATTATCAAAATAAATATAATTATTCTACCAATAAGTCAATATAACAAAGTAACTATTTAATTTTAGTACAAATACAAGAATATATGTTGGATACACCAAATATATCTCCAATAAAAGAAAATACATAATTATGATAATCCAACTAAAAATAGGATATTAAAAGAAAAAAGGTATATAATAATTCATGAATCATTCAATTTAATTAAAATAACATGAAATCGCAAATATATAATAAATTCTTTTGTGGGATCGATGAAGAAATTATGATATTTACAAATTTAATGTGCTAATGTAAAATATTTATAATGGTAATATTTTAGAGGACATATGAATTACTAAGTATATCATATTGATGGAATCAATTTTCCATTCAAGATTTCTCTTTTACTTTAATCGATATGAAAATTTTCGCCAAATGGTTATAATTATTCATTTAAAAACACTTTGATTTTCTAGAGATCTTAACCTTTTATGATAAAAATTTCTCTTTTAGTATTTTTTTTAATATTGATATATATCTATCATTCCCTGTTTTTCTTTTCTATTTTTACATAAAATGGAGAGAATTCCTATACTTTTTAAATAACTCCATCAGTAATTTTATTTTCTATAATGAAATTTAATTTTAAAAAAACATTTTGAAAAGGTTAGTACTACTTGAACATAGTTCTATTTTACCAGATCTAGTTATTAGACCCCTTTACACTTTGGAATAAAATCAAAAACATTATAAGTGTAGAAAAATGTGAAACTTTAATAGTAATGAGAAGGGAAATATGGAATTCATATCCCAAAAACTTTCATGATTTTTTGTGTTTTTTAAATTATGATTTTATTATTTTATTATTTTCTTTCTAAATTTTTTTTTATTTTAAGACTGCTTTATGAGTTTTACTCTCCCACTTTTTCAAATTATATCTTCAATTATTTCATAAAATATCAGATTATCTATTATTTTAAAAAATATTATTTATTTACTATCAATGATTTTAATATTTTGAAGTGTTTCAATTCATCCCTTTGGTAATGTTCTTATTTTTCGATATAAATAAGTAAATGAGATAATATCTAATTATTATTTTACAACACTAAAATACCATATAGAAAAAAATTATTGAAATTCATATTCATTAGAAAATCCTTGTGACTTATAACATCACCATAACACATTTATTTCATAGAAAAGATAGTCAGTACTAGCAAAAAATAGGGAAATACTCTGTTAAATAAGGATTACTGTGTTTGTTTATACTTATGGAATATTATAAAATTATTGAGAATGAATCTAAAAGAATGGGAAATATAAAAAAATGGGAGTTACATATTACTAAAAAAATGATGTATTCTATTATGTTCAATTTCATGTAACACATATTGCCATATATCTTCTTGTTTGAAAAATCATAAGATTTTTTTGATGATAGAGACTACTAATAATGAAATTAAAATGGTTACTCAAAAATTGAAATTATTTTCTCTCAATAAGAAATCATTAAATCCTAAACAAAACAATAGTGGTCAACAATGTATCAATACCCCTCTATTATTTCCAATATCATTGGTTTATATGTATTTTGATTATAGAATTATTGTGAAAAATGCTCATCGACATCCTACCAAGATGGGTCAATGAGAAATAATATTGAAGACACAAAATTCATTATATTTATCAGAGTAACTGAATTTATTAGTACTCTTATACAGTATAAATTAAAACCAAAAAGAGTTTAAAAGAAATATGAATGAAAGAGGAATTTAATTACTATAATTTTGACCAAAACCATATATATAATCAAGGAAATAGGGTCAAACTTAGTGATCAAGAGTTTTCTCAACATACTAGAATAATGGGTCGGAATACCTAAATAAAATATTTAACAAATCATTATTCAGATAGAATATATTGATATAATAGAATCAAATATAATGAAATTCGGTTGTAATGTGAATAAGTAATCTTCAGTGATAGTAAAAAGATCAAAAATTGTATCCAGAAACCCCTTGGAATAAATTTATATACCCAAGGTAATTCATGAAAATAAAATGAAGATGTAAGTAAATCAACCACATGAAGTGTATGAGTGGACTCATCATCTGAATGATGTTCTAATAGTGATGATGACTATAAGATTTCTAGATCCACTTACTCAATAATAAATACATTCCTAATTAAAAATATGAGTGACTCTATAAAAATAAATCTCTAAATGATATACATCATGAGGATTCCCTGGAATATTCCCTATCTATAGAGGAACTCAATGATTACACTAATGATATTGAATGTATATTAAAGATTCTAGGAAAAAATTATCATCTTTAAAAAGGTATTATATATATATATAATATACTTTAATAAATCTCAAGTTCAAAAATTCTTTTACTCCTATCATCCCTCAACACACTATTAACCCTGAAAAATTGTTCATCTTAATGCAATGAATGAAAAACTAAAAAAGTATTTAGTGTCATCCACTAAAATGATAGAGAATTAAAAAAAATTATAGGATCCAAAAATACAACCAAGTCCAATAGTATACTATGGTTCTCTATATTTCATGAATAAAAATTCAAATAAATTTTTATCAAAAGGTAAACCATTTCATTCATATTAAAAACTGAGGGTAACTAAAAGAAAAAATCTGCTTCAAGGAAACCTGAATAGTTTGGTTGGATAGAAAAATTTATTTCAATGAACATTCTAGAAAAAAATCATTCAATGTTCAAAAAATGTTTGCAAATATCCTTATTTTCTAATATTTCTATACCGATGTAAATTTGGGTACTAAAATCATTAGTAACTTGATTAAAGTGATAATGTTACAAGTAAGAGTAGATGAAATGCAATACCTAGTATATAGATAATGATTTTTTTAGAACATAAATAATGATAAATTTAATTTTTTTGTCATCATGAAATATTTTAAAGGTTTTTTCACATTTATAGACAACATGAATTGAACAATTATAGGACAAAGAGATATCACCATACCAGCCAAAACCTCTATCTTAAATATTCATTATGCCACATGACTTATGCATAAATTCATAAATATATTTTTTTTGGTGATTATGGAAATTTATTTATGTTTGGAAAAAAATAATGAACTAAAACTAATACATAAGAAAATTAAATAATTTCCACTAATTACCCTGAAGATGTCAATATTTTAAAAATTGGTTATTTTTTAATAAAAATATTCCCTTCCTTTAGGTTATGGAAAGTTATTCATGGTTATATAATATATATCTCAAACATTGTAACCCATGGTCCTTGACTAAACTCCCAAGGAATCACATCATTAAGAACCTAAAATATATATATTTATAATTATAAAAAGTTTGCAATCCAATGAAAATATATAAAGTTATATAAAACTATCCAAAATCCAATAAGCAATGTGTCATTTTATAAATTCTTCCACTTGTACACATAGTAAAATTTAGACCAATGAAATATATGAGTATCATATTACAAAATTATTTTTAATTTCTAATTGATTAATATTCTCATTATAATTAGATATTTTACTTTTCAAAAATCTATGTCACACACATTTTTAGGAAAAAAATTATTCAATTTAAAATGAAAAACACGTACCATTTATTATTATTCAAAGTGATAATGTTGATGATTTTTAATTTATTAATATTAAAATATTTTTATTGAAAAATAAATTAGACATAACATTTTTTCACCAAGAACATCACAATAAAAAAAACATTGTAATCAAGAAACATATTTCATTAAGAGAATGCCAAAAATATTCTATGTTAATATAAACTTCTAAATTATTTTTTCCAAGGATGACGATACATATTTATACATTATACATTATATTATACCTTATCAAATTTTAAACAAAACAAATTAAAAAATATTAAATGGTAGAAAAACTTATATTGTATACTTTATATTTTATGTATGTAACGTCTTTATTCAAACCTACATGGATAATATTGGAAATTTTTATTTGGAATTAAATAAAGAAGCATTTCTAGGTGACTCCAACCCATGTAATAGCTACCAGGTCTTCAATAAAAGGAAATATAGCATTAAATAAATGGTAAATGTAAACTTTTTTGAGATATAATTTTTTGAATAATGTATTTCAAAACTTTGGTAGGATGATCTAGATGATATTTTGTGACTATATATTTATT
Organism: Viscum album; assembly: GCA_963277665.1. Taxonomy (NCBI): domain Eukaryota; kingdom Viridiplantae; phylum Streptophyta; class Magnoliopsida; order Santalales; family Viscaceae; genus Viscum; species Viscum album. The sequence continues at coordinate 847,695,033 of OY728152.1, forward strand.
TTAAAAAAGTTATAAGATTGATACTAAAAAACTGATGAATTATTAGGTGGATGGTGATTCCATAGAATAATAGAAATAATAATATTTCCATTAAATTACTCAAAGAATATATAGGGATCATTCAATTGATTATTTAATTGACGATATAAATCAAACAGTTTCAACTATGAGTACTCTTCATAATGAATAATTCAATAAATTCAATAGGAATCATGTTTGAACTATAGTTGAAAGTCCTGAGGATTATTTGACTTTATCATATGGAAAATAGGGACTATGAAATTTAAATGATAATGTGTATGCCTATAATATTCTCTAATATTTAAATTAAATTCTTGAGTAGGGGGCGTAAATTTTCTCTTGGAATACATTTATTTTTATTAGGAAACATTAGATGAAAAAACTTGCTACAATTTCCTTAAATTGATCACATATACCATGTAATACCAGAAAATACAAAAACCATAAAAATGTAAATTTTATTTAAATTTGAAACATTATTTACGATATTTGGATGTAACCTTTATATCACAAAATTTTAAATATTATTTAAATTTATTTACAAATTATTAACCACTTTAGTTTCTGAAACATTTTCTTCTTCTTATCCATGTTAAATCAATTGATTTTATCTATAGGTTATGTGTTAACATTCCATGGTTATAAGGGTATTATTTAATTTAAAATGATCTAATATCTTAACTATTCAACAATATTAATAATTTTGATTTAATCTATCCATACATCTTTGTAGATTTACAGATCATGAGTATCTCTTGGTTCATTACACAAAACTTATCTTTCTCCTCTTCTTTATCATGAAATATATTTTCATGATCGTCACCATTCATTGTTTTTTTAATTTTCTTCCTAAAAACACTTCTCTCTAAGATTATGGCCTTATAGAAATATTAATATCCATGTTTAGAGAATTATTAAATTTTCATGTCATAAAAAATGACTAGCATTAAGCGTTACCTTACACCCTAAATATTTTTATCATCCATCTAAAGTATGGTAAGATTTTTCTTCAAAAAACCCCATATAATCCATTTTTACAAGATAAAACCATTAATGTATCTCAGAAAATATGTAAAAAATAATATTCTATCTTTTATTATTCATTTTTCCAAAATTGATAACATTTTGGTCAGTATCATCAGCCACCAAACCATCCAACCCTCCTTCTCCCACATTCCACCCTTGAATCGCCCTTAACATAAGATCCTGGTTATATAGATTTTCAATCTTAGATATATGAATGTCTATTTATTCTGACCCCTCACCACACTCAAATGAAAAATACAATGACATAGTGTAGCTTATTAAAATAATTATAACAGTTTTGAATCTTACTAGAACTCTCTATCTGAATTTCATCATCATCTTAATAGCCATTTTTAGTATCTTGGAAATAATTAGTTTGGCTTCCCCAAATTTTATGTATTTCAATTTGATCTTTCATTTTTTTTCTATTACCCCATTTTACTATAATTCCCATCATATCATTTCTTTTATTTTTTATTTAAATTTTACTTTTATTATAAAAAATATATAATAAATAAATACATTTTATATTTTCCTTTATAAATTAGGATTATTTAATGAAAGGGAAAATTAATTTTGAATCCTTAAATTCAGTTATTTTATTTAAAAATACTCTGACTTGAAATCATAAAAATTATATGTTTTTTGGTCATTCTTGGAATACTGCCAATTTATTCCATCATTTTGATAATTAAAATAATCATTTATTATTTTACATACCATTTATGATGATTAATTTCAGATAAGACACTCATTGAAATTATGATTTATTTTAACATTTAATTATATAGACTATTACACTGCAAGGGATGGACAGAGTATCTGAATAATTAAACATAGTTTATAGATAAGTTGACATACTATACTAATGAAAAAGTATAGTAAAAATGCTAATATATATAGTGGATGCACAAAAGTTGTCACTAACAAGAGAAAATATGGAGTTATTACCTACATACCAAAGACCATCTCGGCCATGATAGAAATTAAATAATCTAAATTGACGAATTTATTATTTATTTTATTACCCAATGTCTTTGAATACCACGATAAGAATAATGACATTGTTAACCTTAACGCACAAACCAAAAATCTCTATAGTTGTAATATTTTATAGAATAAACAAACTATTGAGAAAATAATTTGAAATGATGGTTTTATAATCAAGATTTATCTCATTATATACTCCATATGGAAAAGATATTATTAAAGTTTTTGTTATTCATAGAAACATTTTACATTTTAAAGATCTAACGTTTAATTATCATAGTTATATTATTTATAATTTCGCTGAATTTTTATCTTCATTCTTCATACCCTTTTCACCTTTTCATTTTTAGCTTCAAAAACATATGATACCCTCCATAATTTGTATCACACAATCACTTATTCTTCAATTCTTTTGAATGAAGTTGTTTTTATTAAAGTATTCTTAAAAAGGGGTCATTTCGTATACTCAGTGATGCTCTGCAACATCAGAGCATAATATCAACCTTTATTTTTAGGTAAAACTGAATATGTTTAAGGAATATAATATTAGGTTATTTTTCTAGTAGGTATAGTAGATATAGATAATTATTATTATAAGATAATTTATCAATTTCCTTATACTTCAATTAACATGATTAATATATATTTCTCCATATTTTCTCATTTCTCCTATTTTAAATATTATTTCAATGATTTTTTCTTCCACTTCTAAAATTTTTCATTAATCTATTTTATAAAATACTACATTACCCAGTCCTTTATCTGATATACTTTTTACTATTACAGATTTTAATATTTTGATGTTTTCTAATTCAACCCTATTTAACATTTATATTTAAGTAAAACAATATTTTATTTTATTATTATCACTTAATAATAAATATTAGAGTTGGAATATGATCCTAATATCTAGAAAAGAATAAAATATGTGATATAAGTGATTAAATATCATGAATATTGATAGAAACTATGAATGATATTTTTTTCATTTTCCTTAAATAACTCCAATTAATGGATAAAGTGTGGACTTTGTTCTTCTCCTTAATCATGAAACATTAAATATCTATAATTATACCAATAAATTTTATGTATTTTTCTATAATTTGAATCACAAAAAACTATGAAATTCTCAATATTTTTATATAACCTCTCAAACCATGATGCAGTATAAGAAACCATAGTGTGTTTTTATTTGAATAGTATTGTATAGAAAAAACATGATAAATATCACAAGATTCCTTAAAATCCTGATGTAATTTCCTCCATTGAAATTATATATTTCACTAAAATCATGGCATGGTTTGTATGAAACCATGATGTATTCTTATTTCATTACTCAAAAATTCTTTGATGATCTCTAAAAAATAACATATCATTTAATTTTATGATTTAATGACCCAAACATTACTAATTTTTTTTAGAGAATGTTGAAAAGTAAGTTTTAAAATTCATCAAACATTTATATGACCCGAATTAAAAATCACAATCATTTTTCCATAACACCATGACATTGTGCGTGAAACCATGATATGGATTGTCAGAATTGATTATGGTTAAATATAAACATTAAAAAACACCTAAAAATTCACTTTAGGTAATGATGTCAAAAATACCTATTTTTTACAAAATGGTGTTATGAAAACAATTATGAATTTTTAATCCTAAAAAAATAGTGAAATATACATTTATTATCTGAAAAAAATATTCAACACCATTTTCATTTCTACAAATTTATTCATAAGTTATGTTCATGATACATAGACCCTCTCATGATATCTAACACACCATGGAATTGTTTTTATTTTGATTGAATTTATTCATTTATTTTAAGTTGGTTCAAATTTCAGTAAACTCAATTGAAATAATGAGAATTTTAAAAATAAAAACATAAAGACACTTTCAAATATTAATAATAAATAAAACAATTACCCAAAAAAAGTATTCTCCCAATATAATCTGTATCAAAAAACAAATTATGAGATAAAATAATATTTTTTGAGAAATGTAACTCTCAGTGTAAAGAATAATACAAGGTTGACTAGTAATTTTTTAGGTCCATAAAATATCCTAATTTGATAAATCCCATTATAATGGAACTCATATCCCCCCATTGGATTTATTGACTACATTAATTTTAATTAAAAATAAATAATGAAAACCTAAATATCATCATGTCTCCCCTATAATGTGACTCCACCAAAATCATATTTCCACCTTTATCTTAAAATGTGATGACTAGGAATCATCTCCCTCTAGATATAAAAACCTTTTTATATTCACCCCCATTGCCAATAAATTATTATGAATGAAAGAGGGAAAATATAAAAAAATTACTAGAGAATTAACTCTTAAAAATACTCTCAAATGATGATAGGTATTATATAAATAATTATTTGTTAATATATCATCTAATCTCTCATGTTTTTTAATATATTATAATTTTATATCAACATATTATTCCATCTCATTGATGAAATGAAATTGATGTTATTATATTTCTACACTGAATTATGCACTACTCTTTTTTTGATATGTTGATTATAATTTGATTATCACACCCAATCATCAGTGGATGTGTGACTTCCACACTCATGTATTTAAGATGAGACTTCATAAAAATCATTTAATTTGTTTAATTTTATTCCATAATACACTCATCATCATTTGTGATTATTTTGATAGAATTATTATTCATGTATTTTCAAGCAGGGCATCCTCCTCCAATAAAGAAACATCCTCTAGAATCATTATGTTGATCTCTAACATCACATATCTAGATAGTATTACAAGAACAATTAATTTTAATAGATGATTCATTATTATATAATAAATACATATTAAATAATCCATTTAATGTATCATAATATTTTTTCTCTACATTAGTATGCGAAAAATTTGTTTTACGATTTAATCATGAAAAAAATTTAAAAAAATATATAATATCATAACACGACACTATTTATTATAGTAAATAACAAATTAGCTTTTAAAATTCATTATGATCATTTATCCTTATTTAACATAGGTCAATTTTGTCCCAATATAAATATAAATAATTAATTATCTTTATTAATCCATTAAATATAATTTTATTAACATGAAATCATATTTTTTTGGTGAATTAAAGATATAATTACCTATATTTGATAATTAAAAATACATGAAGAATTTTATCTCACTAATCATATAAATTTCAAAGTGTTTAATCAATTAAGAAGAAAAGTATTCAAATGCTTCCACTTCATATTCAGAGAAAAAAATATTTCATACAAATACAGTATCATAATGAGTATGTATGTATTTATTCCACATATATATTATTTTCCACCTTTCCATAACCGAATGACTAAAAATTTTATTTTATTTTATTATGAAAATAAATTATGGGAGAAAAGGGAAAAAATAAATAAATGTGAATGAATGTATTGGACATCATGATAATCCCTATACATAATGTTATTATACTCCATAGGGGGTTCCCTATGCTTGATGAAGATATAAGTGGCCTGGCCAGATCTCCTTTTAAAGTAAGAAGGATAAACAACAAATTCCCCACACAAAAAGTATATAGAATTTCATATTCCATATAGAGAATGATATACTTATTATTGATTATGGATACAATTCACTAATTAAAGAATATTGGATCATTTAAATAATTAACCAAAATAGAAAAATCTAGTTTAACTGAGAAAATTGATATTTTTTGGTATATGAAAATATTAATGTTGGAAAGCCTATCAAGAACTTCATATATAATGGAGGATAACTCTCTATAGGAGGTTGTGAAGTCAAGGATGACTGAGAATTTATAAATATTGACAATAAATCCTCCATGGATAATCCCATGATAAGATGATCTATCTGAATTGAGTATTATCCCTTTGGTTCAAAGAGACCAGAACACTTATGATCTTATGTACTCTAATGAAATTGGGGTTTCATTTTGTGAATGTAAAATCTAATACCTGATGTTGAGAGGGAGAGTCACATTATTAGTTATATAATTCCGATAGGAGACCTAAAAAATATATTAGATTTGAAATAAACTTTATTGGGAATTAGGCATTGGTTCCAGATAGTGTTGTTGGAATAACAGGACACTGAGGATATCACAGTGATAATGAAAGTCCATCCTTGATAATTCATCATGGAAGCTACATGAAAATAGAAATTTGATACAAGAATGTTATCAATATATGAATATAGTTGATTTGAATATCTAAATCATCCCCAAATATAGTGTTCTCAATCCCCATCAAAAAATAGTTGAAGTAGATATTCTGAATTATCATTAATAAATCATTGGAATTTTGAGACTACATGAATTCTATTCTTATAAACATCAATGTTCATAAGAAGAGATTGGTTCTAGAGCTACTATAATAAGAAATAAATACTTAGGGGAAAATAATCAAACTAAATTTTACTGCCCTGTGAATCATAGTTCATATTTTCATGAAATATTTTTCTCAACAAAGATCAGGTGAAGGATCCTGAGAATGATGAAGAGATCATGAAATCATCAAGAACATCATTCAACCGAATATTTATATCCATATCATTCAATTTTTTGAATGAGTATAACCTCAAAGTATTAATGATAAAAAACATTATATCTAATTATTAGGACTAGAGTTGTGAATCTAGGGAAAATGAGATAAGATCTAGCCTAGTTATCAGTTAATAAAAATATGTCAGCCCTACCAATAATCTAGAGATAGTTCACATAATGAAAGGTTTTGGAATTCTGAATACCATGATATTTGTAACAACCTATATTGTTTTTAGACCTGTTGATATGATAGTTACTATACATATACATTATAAACTTATACCAAATGTAATTCCTAGAGGTTACCTCATGTGAAATTTTATCTTGTATACAGGTAAGTGTTTTGTTGATTCTTATAAGATTGATTCCCCATTAATTAATCGAATTATCCATTCTAAAATAGATTTTCTTGTGAAATATTCCATCTGTGTGTGGATCCCAAATTAATCAACTAATGATTTTCTCCATATTCCATATAATAGTCTTTGGATCCCCAAAAATCAAGAGAATATGTATTGATATAAAGAAAAAAACTATTAAATACACTGATCTGTAGCCCCAAATAAATTAATGTAAAATCCCACCCCTCATCATCATCTTGAGAATGAGGAAGGAAATTACATAGACTTAAGATACATTCCCATGATGCAAATGGTTGGAAATAAATTCTAGGGGCTCGATGAATTCATGGGGTGATTTTCCATTTGAAAATAATACAACCCAACCAAACAGTCCAGAATGAATTAACGACTACATAATGCATGATAATAATATAAAAAAACTCAATACAATACCATATATATCCAAACCAAAATTCAAAAGTGTACCACAATGGAAGAATACAAAAAATAAATTAAACAGCAGAAGAAAAAAACAAAAAAAGCTTAAAGTCTCTAAGACACAAATCCATAGCTCCCAACATTCTGCATTCTCCAACTCCACAAAACGGTCCAACTATCACAATTCACCACTATAAAAGTGTGATAATTTACCATTTACAGTTTCTTAATAAATAATATCTTCAAATGAACCATAGTTCCAAAGAAGGGGTGGGTAATTAAATTCAGTATGGTTTCCCTAAATGAGTTTCATACTCGCACAAAATGGATAGAAAAGGTTAGCACATTTATATAAAAAATATATATATAAACCATTTAAATAGTAAAAATAATTATGAAAAATCCAAAAAATTCCACACTAAAATAGTTTTCTCAAATAAAAAATTCCATGTAAAGAAACAAAAAATCATTTAACCATTTCCCAATTTCCATGTCCGCATAACCCAATCCATTTTACATAATCACAAACACACACACATAACCTCACAACCATGAAAGCTTGGTGTTTCCCTTGATGGTTGGCCTTTCATGTCCAAAACCCACCCCTTTGATGGAGGTACCTTCACAAACATTATCCATACCATTCCATCCATGATTTACCATTTAATCCAACAACATGCCAATTCATCCTTTTCAAAACTTATTCAATCATTTTAATAAAAATATTCCTTTATTAAAAACCATAACAACAAACCATTTAAAAAACCAAAATTTTAATGAAAACCCATTGTCAAAAAATCATTCCAATAAGAAAACATTTTATTGAAAATGATTTTCCATGAATCAAAAATAAAATATCCATTTTAAAATCAAGTTATCATTTTCACTTTCCACCAAAACACACAATTTGAAAAATACAATTAATTGTCATGAAATAGGGTTTCAGTCAGTCAATTGAATAAATATTTAATAATAAATTTCACATAAAACCATAAATTTGAAATTTCACCTTCATGTTATTAGTATAGGAGTCATGAGTGAAGCCAACTATATCATGATTTATGGAAAATTGAAAAACGACACTAAAATGCTGATGAAACCAAGTTGATTCTTCAAAACTCACCCTAGATCACTTACTATATTATCAAAAATACCAAAACTAATCATGATTAACATAATAATCCTTAGATCTATGCACAATAAAACTATATCTATGAAACTATGAGAGATACAGGAGTGGATCTAAGAAAATATAAGAAAAACTACCATAAATGATGACTTACTCAGAGAATCAGGCTTTAACACACTAAGAAACACATCCAGATTACTTCTAATTCAATGTGGAAGGGTTAAATATCCTTAGGGAGGAAGAATTTTTGAGTTAGGTTTGAAATGGAGAAAAAAGGGGTTAAAGGGTAATCCCAACAAAGATCCAATTTTTGTCGATTTTTTTAACTTATTCCTAGTTAGTCACACAGTTTGGTAAACTGTGCACTAACCATGCGCCAGTCACTACCTTAAGGAGGACCTCACATGGTTGGACCATGCAGTTAGACAAATTGTGCACCAACTATAAAAAACATCATTATCCCACATCACACGGTTTCTCTTAAGCGGCCATATGATTTTGAAAAAATGTGTATATGCTCTTGCATGTTCCCCTTAGACCCTGTATCATTTTGAAAATCTTATTGTAGGATTTTCATGGTCTTCACTAACTTTTCACCAACCTTTCACCTTCAGAAAATCCACCAAAACATTCCAAAATGTTTCCAAACCGTCACAAACATCACTAAAACAGTTTAGACTCTTAAAATACATAAATGAAGGGTTACACACTTGAAATATGTGGTTCTAAATTCTACCTATAATTGGAATTACATTTCCTTGAAAGTAGAAAAAAACTATTACTATGAATGATTTATATCCAAAGTAATTTCATTTCCTTCTCTCATTCCCAATTCTCTTCCTGAATATGACCATATTTCCCCAAAACCTACACTAAACCAATGCTTTTTTCTATGAAATACATTTTACTGACTATCCACAATATGCACTGGAACAAGCACTAATGAAGAATCCAAATATTTGTTAATATGATCCCATTGAATCACATGGTAAGGATCATGCTGATACTTTTTTACTAAGATACATGAAACACATTGTGCACCACACAAAATTGTGGTGGAAATGCCAATAGATATGAAACCTCTCCATATTGTTCATGTATCTCAAAGGGAAATATTTACTAGGGATATACACTTACCTACATTAGAAAATGAGTATTTCCAAGCCTTGGAGAGATCCTAAAGAACACATGATCACTCACCTTGAAGGATGAATACCATTGACAATTATCTGTATTTGATTTATGATGAACCTGTGTTTTCTCCATCCATTTTCTAATCAACTGAATCTTCTCCACTGTCTCTTGGGAAAGGCTCATACCAACCATTGAAGTCTCACCTTTTTTCACCCAACAAAGTAGATAATGATAAGGACACCCATACAATGCTTCGAAATTAGCCATGTGTTACAAGTCATGGTAGCTTTTATTATATGAGAACTCCACAAATGATATTTTCTCTTCCCATGAGCCACCAAAATAGAGTTCCAAGGATATAATAACAACAGAGAAGTGGGGGTTGAATCAATTCATAACTTTTTATAAGATTCAAAACTTTTAGAAACAAAACCCCTAAAACATGTTAATATTTATATCTTTATAAACTTTTATTTAACACTCATGTGTGAGAGAGAAGGTATGAAAGAATAGAATGTAAGATTTATAGGTTTTGACCTCAATTTGAGGACCTACATCATCTATATAACAAATCCATTGGTTTTATGGAAACAAACGATTACAAATATGTGAATAAAACTTGTGACAACTCCCAATAGACACATCATTTATCCCAATAGGAATGATTATACTGAAACCCATCAGTTTATAATTTTTCTTGTAAAAACATTGACCCAATGAAAATAATAAAATATTTATCAAAACATCTCCACAAATTCATAGTGCAAATAATTATTCAAATATGGCTAGATCCAATTATCTCAATCCAATGATGTTGGATCATGATTTTCACAACACAATGATGTTGGATTATGGATCTTGTTTCATTTAATTCTATGATGTTGTAATCTAGATCTGATTTCTTTCAAAACAATGATATTTTAATCTATATCTCATTTCTTTCAATATAATGTTGTTGTAATACGGATATGATTTCTTTTAATACAATTATACTGTAATATAGATCTAATTTCTTTTAATACAATGATGTGGTTATCTGGATCTAATTTCATTCAATATATTTTTTCAGTAATCTGGTTCTGATTTCAATCAATATAAAGATGATGTGTTCGGGATTCTATTTCATTCAATAGAATACTACTTTAATCTATATCTTATTTCATTCAATACAAATATGTTGTATAATGGATCCGATTTCATTCAATAAAATGAACTCAAAATCAATTTTTAAAAACTAAAACACTTCTAAAATCATCCAAACAATTATCCTTCAATCAAATGAATACTTCTACTTCAATTTATCCAACTCTCCTCTTTTAACATGTGTATATACAATTCCACAATTAACTAATGGTCTATGGAAGTATTTATAGTAAACCTAGGGAAAAGAGGTAAGAAACATGAAATCTTTCCCACTTCCTAAAATCTAAAAAACATCATAATTATCTCGCATTTAAAATTCAGTAGGTACTTCGTAAAACATCCTTAGATTTCACTAAGATTTTTGTAATAGTGAATGTTATGTTTTACAAATTTAATTATTCTTCATAATGAGATAATTTTGAATTCTCTTTCAACCTATTATAATATGTTTCTTTATCAGCCCAATAAAATATTTTAATTAGCCTGGATATAATTCTTAGTATCCCATCCTCTTTCCATATGGTTCTAATTTTCACAAAATAATGGTTATCATTTTCATAGAATTATGGTTATGGTTATCTCATAATGTTGGTTATGATTATATGCATGAATCTAGAAACTCTAATGAACAATGATTGATATACTTAGAAAATACATTTATTTTTCATAATACATAATAAATTACACAAATAGCGGCCCAAAGACTATATTAGTTTAGTGTATTTGGAAACACAGAACACATTCTTCTAGCTTGGTGAAAAATCTTCAACATATCCCATAGGCATATTCCACATTAGTTTTCCAACCTAAAACTGTTCCTTATATCCTGGGGAAAAAACATAAAAAGGGTGAGTTCAAATTCTAATTAAGGGTAAAAATGAATAAAATCAAACAAAACATAAACATAAGAACGTAAAAATATTAACATAAATTTTGAATATCAAAATCGTGTGTCGTGAAATAAAACTTGGCAGTTTGTAAGGAATAAATCATAAATGAACACGAACCATGATAAAATATAATTGATGTAAAACATGGAATTGTGGAAAGAAAATAAGCACATAATATGATTTCTATAGTAGCCAAGAAATTTCTTCCAAGACCATCATAGTTGACAAAGTCCATTACTAAACCATGTTAACTCGTTGTTCGAACCATGTATTATTGAATTGGATTTACTTGTCGTTCCAACCCTATCTTACTGAACTAGATTTACGTTTCATTCGAGCCATGTTTATCTCATGATATGTAAATATTTAAGGAATGAATTAAGAGGATATATAAGTCTTACCCATCTCATAATTAATCATTCTTACATGTTCCACAAAAACATAAACCATTCATCATACCATAACCAAAGGAACAAAAAATGGATTTCTTAAACATCATTCCATCATAACATAATCCATATAAAATAACTGAATTTCATAAAAATATTTCCATCATAAAAACAATCAAATCAATTTAATTATAGGTATAGAAACATAAACCTATGTTATATTAGATGGAAAATAATTTTGACAAAATCCCTGAGCTTAATTCTTGAGGAAAATATCCTTTCTTTTTCAAAAAAACCATTTCTTTTCCCAAAATTTTATGTAATTTAAAAAGAAAAGAATTTTTTTAAAAATAAATGTGAAATAATGTAGGTTAATCTTCATGTAAATAATCCATTATGAAGATGTAAAAAATCTTTTCATGTCATATAAGTTCAAAAAACCATTTTTCTCATACTCTTTCCATAAAAGTAAAAAGTACCTTATACAGAAAACAAAAGAAATATTCCTTCCATAACATGTAATAAACATTTACCAATGGGTAAAATTTACTATAAACAATAGTAGAAAAATAGAAAAATTATTATATATTTAGGAAACATGGATTTGTATGATAAAAATACCCCAGTAAATACTTATAAATAAACAATCTCACATAGTAATGAGATTGCAAAATTATCCTTTACCATAGGTCTGATTTATTCTGTATGTGTATAAAACTCTTTTATAGTGGGATTAAACATATAACTAACTTGTAACAGATTCATAATGTTGATTATGTTATCACATATAATTCACTTATGTCTTTATATTACCGGTTTATTTATCAATTCCATTTTAATGCAATGTTTTGGGTAATAACTGTTTTATTTATCGTACGTGTTTTAACTTGTTATTCTTGATATTATTACATAGATCATAATTTACATAGTTCTAGAAAGTAAAAAATTATCTATATATCATAAATATTCAATATTTAAATATATATAATACATATATAAATGAAATGGAATACATCACTCATGGAGACAGTAGGTCGTACGTACGCATGAACGTTGTTTCTATTTCATTGTTGAATTGAATAGAAAAAATTAAATGATAAATATATATATATACAAACATCCAGTAGAATTATTTATTCATATATTTAATTATTACTTATTATATATACTTTATAATCATTCCTGAATGGCTAACATGGAGAATGACTCTTATCATGTCGTGGAGACAGTAAGCCGTACGTATGCACAAGCGATGATATCATTCCCTTGATCATTAAATAGTATGGAATTGGATGGTATATGAATTATAAAAATATAATATCATGGTATATTTATTATTTAATTTTTTTATATTCATCATTATACCTGTTGAAATAAATTTTAGGTGAAAAATAGTTTACACCACGGTATGGAGACGGTAAGTCGTACGTACACATGTATGGTGATATTGTTTTCCATAGGATGGGTAGAAGGATGAATATGGTTTTACCATAATCATAAAAACGTATCAAAATATAATAGATCATGTATTTATTACTTTAGTATGATAAAAAATTAGGATTAGAAAGTAGAAGAAAAAGAAAACATTGAAAGAATGGGTAGAATGATTACCTCTTCTTCGGGTGTCTCCATTTGATTTGCACAAAAGGACTCTGTAAGTTGGTTTTCATCCCAGAGGGTGGACTATATGATGAACTTAGGGAATGTTTGGGGATATTTTTTATGGTTTTTCCAAGAAAAATGGATTTGGAGCTAGGAATAAAGAGAAGGAGAAGTTTCCTTTTATATGAGAGGTGAGGGGAACTTTATGAATGTATTGAAATATTAATTTATTATAAATTGATTTTTTTTCTAATGGTCCCAAACTCATTTATTTCTAATATAAGATGAGGATGGGTCTAAATCCTCTCAAAAAATATTTTTTAGCCATGTTTTGGTCACAAAAGTAAACTTATCAATTAGCTTTAACCCTTAGATAAATAATTTAACTCTTACCATGTCATCATGTATTTTCATACTATAAGGTTAATATAGTTACTATAAAATTCCAATATAATATAAAGTGGATAATTAATGAAATTTTGAACATTATATAATTCATTTTTATGTATATTATATTTTAGGACTATTATATCATTTAAAAAATAGTATTTTTTAAAAAACTCATTTATGTCAATTAGGGCACTATTTAGTAATTGATTTTTGTTGAATTCATACCAATTTGTTTCTTTCGAAAAAAATGAATTAAATAATAAATAACAATTTAATTTCAACCAAAAATTTCATGGATGGATTTAAAATGATCAAATAACATTTGTAATATTTATAATACAATTTATTTAAAAATTTATTTAATAAGTTAATCATTGCATCATCATTGTGTCATAAATAAATCTATTAATTTAGTACCTACAATTTATAAATAAAATACCATGACATAGGAAATATTTTGAGATTTATAATGAATATTTATAGTCCAAATGATAAATTATATAACACCACATTAAAATTGTTTTATTAAAAAGCTACATGTTTATGTTATATTTCACTTTACTTTAAAATAATTATTATAACATGTCATTTTCACACCCAAGAGGTTCTAAAATGCTAAAAATTCGTCCGAAGGGCTTTTTTGGTCGTTTATGACTCAACCAATAAGAGTAGGTTACTTTTTTTGGTATTTTTATATTATTATAATATTATTTTTACCATTATTTACCTAATTTACCATTTAACCGTGGTAAATAAAAATTATTACTGAAGTTACTATTCATAATATCCAAAAATAAAAGACACCTATTTACATAATTTGGAACTTATGATTCCAAATATGAAATCCATTTTTGTAAATTGAAAAAAAAATAATTTGATAAAATTAATTTAAAACTAATTCCCATGGTCAAAACCATAAAGCGAGGTTTTATGAAGTAAGAATTATCAAAAGATCGACATGTGTTTATGTAAAATTTAAATGTGAAATTACTTAAAATGAACAAAATTTTATTAAATGAAAAAAACGTAATAAATTACACTTTAAAACCAATTGAAAAGATAATCTGGATACATAAATAAATTAGACAAAAAGGCAGTTCTAAATTAAAATGCAATATTTTTAACTATTCATTAAAATATGAATTTCATCAGAAAAATTCAAAAAATTATACCCCGGTAAATTTTGATGTCCCACTTCTAAAGAAACTTTTTTTATTTAAAATATAACTTATAAAATTATCAAAAACTATTTAAGAATGATTCTCCATCAAATGGTGGTAATAAATTTTTTTTAGAAAAAACTTCTTTTATCCAAGAAATTGAATTTATTTTTTGTAATATATAAGACATATGAGATGAATTTAAAACACTAAATTGATTATATTACATAGAAATTTCACTAATAAAATCTATAAAGAGTGATTTTATTTTTTTATAGACTCACTTATTTTCATTTAAATGTTTTTTCTAAAAGGAAGTATATACTATTCATACGTACCATTATAATGACTAGGTTATAATATTTATTTATCACTTATACTCGGTCTTATGAGAAATTAATTCTATAAAAAAATTATGTAATAAAATCCAAAAATAGTGTTGCATATACTGCAAGATGATACGGTGTTTCATATAGCACAAGCTAATCTTGGTGTAGCGTACAACACAATACAAAAAACTAAATTTTTTTAAAAAATATATCTCATAAAATCATGGGGGGTTACAGAGAAGATTCTCTCAGAATGATGGTTAATATTCAATGATAATTGCCAGTTAGGATTCTCTCAAAATGCTATATACAATTCTCTAAAAAAATCTTGTTATGATTCTATCCGAATGCAGGTTACGATTCTATTAGAATAATAGTTATGATTCTCTACAGAATGTTAGATAAAATTCTCTCAGAATGTTGATTATTATTCTATACATAAATATGGTTACGATTCCTTGATTAAAAAAATATGACTATGAAAATTTTATTTTGCAAATATTATTATGAAAATATAATTAAAAAAATATTATTATGAAAATATGATTATGAAAATACATTTTTCAACACTCAAATTCATCAAAACTCTTCACCATTTCTACAAAATATTTTATCATGAAGGTTTTCATGACTTATGTTAACTTCTAGATCCGTAAAGATCTGTCTTGTTTTTTTTAATGTATGAAAAATTTCTAACTCCTGACTTCAATTTCTATTTAAAAAAAATTCAGAAACATAATTATTTTTCTATTTCAAGAAAATATAAAATCCCAAAAAACAATGCATCTTGCCTCCAATTATTTTTGACTCTGATGAACTGAATTCAATGCAGATGTGTCTGATTCCTTGAAGAAAAAACATTCTGATACAAAAAAGGATAGTTATCAACAAACACAAAAACATTCTTTAAAACAATTTATCAAAATGGTACTTCAATATCTATCTTTGGATTTTTCAACAACCCTTAAAAACTATTCAACTCTCATAATTTTTCACAAATCACATTTTTGGAATTTTCTGAAAACAAATTAAATCTCAAAAGAGAGTGTCCTAACACCACACTACTGGATAAAGTAATATTATTATGGAATTTCATCCCTCAATGGCATGATATTTTTTTGGCCATGTAAAGATAAACTCTCCTCAATTTTTTTTCATACATACTTTTTCTCTCCACATTATTTTTTTATCACTTTATTTTTTTCTCTGACTTTTCTTTTCACTCTCCCCTATAATATGACAACCACAACTTTATATTCATAAAAGAAAGTGATGTTATTTACATTATCTCCCGCATTGTAAACATAATATAAACAAAAATGAGGGTTCTTCCTTATAAGGTTTAGGAATATGTAGGAGGAGGCTGAACATGATGTTGCAACCTCAATTCCACAAAACTTTTATTAGGAATTGATTTTTTTGTAAAGACCCGTAAAATTCAAGGAAAATTTTTTCTTAATTTTCTTTAGAATTTTACAAGAGCGCGGTTTCAGACGGCACCTGATTCCGAGGCCCGGAGTGCCCGGAATTAATTTCCGAAGTTTGGCTCGGGTACGTTCAGTGAACGAACGAGCGGGAATTCCTAACTTTTGATCCGGTGCTCGGAATTGAAATCCGAGGGCACCGATGAACTCGCAGCGCCGATATTCGCTTAAAGAGACCTTTTCGAGAGTTGCGTTTGTTGCGGGTTGAAAGTTAATTTTTGAGGGTTTAGGTTGAGTTAAATAAAATTTGAGTAGAACAAATTTTATTTTAACTTCTTAAAACCTCTCTAAGGTGGTTGGGAGTGGGACCCACACCCACTTAACCTCCCTTGGGAGGATTAAGTGTGGTGGGGCCCACACGAACCCCCCACCTTTTCAACTCCCCACTCTCCCTCTTAATGGCTTGGTAACTTAACTTCTTATTAATTATACAACTCTTGTATATTAAATAAGTGAGTTAATTTTGGGAGTTAACTCTTTTGAATTTCAAACTTTTGAAATCCTTTTGAGTTGTGTGTTAATAAAATAAGTGGTATTCTTATTTTATTAAGAGTTCTTTGTTTGTCTTTGGAGAGCTTTCCCTTCATCTCCAAGCTTTGACGAAGAACCTTCGAAGAACGAAGAACGCGAAGAACGTCGTTCTTCAACGAAGAACTTCTCCGCCGAAGAACACGATCCATCCGCGACGCCGTATCCGCGACGCGACGTACTTCTTCCGCGTCATCCCTTCCGCGTCGGTTTTCCGCGACGAACGCCTTCGATAACAACTCTTCCTCCGACGTCAAAGGAATCGACACCAATATTCCACGACTCCGCCAACGTGTGATTATCGAGGTAGAGATTCTTGAGATCGTTGCTTTCTTTATATCTTGACTTTCCTCGAGACTTGACGAGGAACGCTCTCTTTTCCGACGAAGAACGCCGCAACTCCTTTCTTCGTTCACCGTGACAACGAAGGGGACGCCATCTCATCTTCGGACAACCTTCGTCGGCAAACGAAGATCCGCCAACGTCGTGTCTCTTCGGGCATAGCACTTCGTCAACGGATTTGACGAACGACGACCGCGACGCCCGACCTCCGCGACGCCGTCTTCCGCGGATCGTAGACGATTCTTCGAATCTTAAAACCGAGGTAGGGGTTTTTGTTTTCTTTTGGATTCCTCATTTATTCTTGATCGTGCTTTTATCAAGATTAACGTGTGACATGTTTTTCTTTAAGTTGCGTTATTATTATTAACGCGAGGGGGGCCGGATCGCACGAACACGGCCGAACCCCCCTCCAACGTTTTTGTTGATTTTTATCTTGCGGGAGGAAGCAAGTGGCGTGGTGCCGTCGCACCACGCGGATGAACGTGCAAATATCATCGCGATACCGTCGCACGCACCTTTGAAGAAACAACAAGAACACGACGCCGTCGCGCCGCGTTGAATATTATCAAAGCACGGCGAAGGGACGCGGTGCCGTCGCACCGTGCCGGATGACGAACGCCGCGGCCGGTTCCGGGCCGCGGCGGGACGAGAAGACCGCGGCCGGTTCCGGGCCGCGGTGGGACGAGGAGACCGCGGCCGGTTCCGGGCCGCGGCGGAAGATAAGACCGGCGGCCGGGCCGCCGGCGTCGGAAGCCGAAGAGGGGACCGGATTTTCCGGTCCCGTTGGAGAAAACCGGCCGGCCGGCTGGCCGGCCGGAACCGGGGAATTAATTCCCCGGCCATCTGGCAAAACCCCCCTCTTAATGAGGGGGGGCGGTTTTAATTTAAAGGGAGGGGGCCGGCTGCCCCCTCGGACCGGCTCAAGCAGGCCCCCCTCATGTGAGGGGGGGCGGTTTAATAAAATCGGCGCGGCATAGCCGCGCCGCCACCCTGAGGAAGCGGGGGTTTAACCCCCCCGCGTGCGGCACCCCGTGCGGCACCCGCTGCCGCCGCCAGCGTGGCCCGCCGCCGCCGCCCGCGCGGCCCGCCGCCGCCGCCAGCGTGGCCCGCCGCCGCCGCCCGCGCGGCCCGCCGCCGCCGCCACCGCGGCCCGCCGCGCCGCCGCTCGCCGCCGCCGCGCCGCCGCTCGCCGCCGCCGCGCGCCGCCGCCGTCCACCGCGCCGCCGCGCGCCGCCGCCGGCCACCGCGCCGCCGCCGTCCGCCGCCACCGGCCGCCGCCGCCGGCCACCGCGCCGCCCGGGGGGGGGGGGTCGGGCCGGGTCGGCCCGGACCCGGACCCCCCCGTTTCGAACCTGTTTTGGTTTTTGGCTCATAACTTGAGCCTCGGAACTCCGAATGACGAACCGTCTGCGGCAACGCGATCCTTGGATCGAGACGGTCGTTTCGGTATATCGCACTCAAGGTTTCGGGTTACTTTGAGTTCGGCCGGGTTGGTTCGTTCACGAAACCAACCGGGCCTTCGGAGCGGAAACGCTCATATCTTGAGCCACAAACGTCCGATTGACGCACCGTCAGTCGCGTTGTGTTCCTCTTAGTGAATCGGATCTTTTGGCATACTCCGCCCGAGGTTTGGACGCAGGTGGAGTACGGTCGGGTTGGTTTTTCCTTAAAAACCAACCGGGCCCCGGAGACGAAAATGCCAATAACTCACAGACCGGGCGTCCGATTGACGCGCCGTCTGTTTCGTTGACTTCCTCTTGATGAGACGGAACTTTTGACATACTCCGCCCGAGTTTTGGATGCAGTCGGAGTATGGCCGGGTTGGATTGTTCCCGAAATCCAACCGGGCCCCTGGAACGGGAAAAGCTGTTATCTTTCAGACAGGACGTCCGTCTGACGAACCGTCAGCGGCGTTGATGATCACGATGAGAAACGGTCCCTATGAGTATACCCTATGAGAGTTCGGGGTACAGTTGAGATACGGCCGGGTTTGGTTCGCTCACGAAACCAACCGGGCCCCTGGGACGAAAAGGCTAATAACTCACAGACCGGGCGTCCGATCGACGCGCCGTCTGCTGCGTTGAGACCCCTGTGACGAGACGGACCTTTGAGACACTTCTTCGTGGGTTTTTTGTGATACTTGGAGTATCGGCCAGTAGCTCGTGGAGCGGACCCTCCCGAAGACGAGCGTGCAGAGTACGGAGACCGTGTAACTAGCTGAGACCTGACGACTGCTTGACCGACTCGACTTGGAGTGAGTCGACTAGCCCAGTGGACGGAGCACTACTTTCTGAGGTGCAGACCCATGGCGGACGGAGTACGTGTGTGACAGTGCAGACCCGCGGTACTCGTCCGGAGAGTACCTCAGCAGGCTATCTGGGTGGCGCCCGGTATTTGGCGACAGACCCTCAGCGGACGGAGCGCCAGGTAGTTGGCCGCAAACCCGCAGTACTCGACAGGAGGAGTACTTCAGCAGTCCTAGGTTAGTGAGCGGCAGCCTCGGAGTCGTGACAGGACCACTGTACACTCTAGAGACGGAGCTCTTCAGTAGTTACGGTTTCGATAATGAAAATCCTGGTTTGAGCTGAGACTTTTGACCCTGTGTTACTTTATGATTGAGATGGGTCACTTGCTAACTTTGGTATATGTATGGGCATATACCCGGGTAGTGGTTATCCGTCGATTTCACAATTCTTGTGTTTCCTCATGATTGAGATGGGTTACTTGATAACTTAGGTATATGTATGGGCATATACCTAAGTAGAGTTTATCTGTTGAGATCTTCTTGTGTTTAACCTTGATGGTTTTTGTGAGACCTTGAGGGTCTCGGGGTCCCTACTGAGTATCGTTATACTCACCCCTGCACGGGCTATGCCCGCACCTCGTTGTGTTGGTTGCAGACGACGGACAGTGCTGACAGAAGCCGAAGGTTCGAGGACTGGACGATACCTGGAGGTGGACTATACGACGAGGCGGTACCCGGAGGAGGACCACTGGGCGGGACATACTCGGAGCGGATGGCGGGACCCGAGGAGCAGAGGAGCTATCTGTACCCACCCTTCAGGTGGGATTTCCAGTGGACATCTCAGCGTAGCAGCTTTACTTTTCAGTCGCTGTTTTTCCCTTTCGAGTTGTACTTTACAGCTGGGCTTGTATTTCCGGCCCCTTTTTACTTTTCAGTTCTTCTTTTTGTTCATAGTGTTTACTTCCGCTTGTACTCTGTGGTGCTTGTTTTCTTTATAAAGGCAATGCCTTCCCAGTTATCGGGATTTACGCCTTTGGTGCTAGTCGCCAGCCCCTGGCCTATGGAAGGCGGGCTTGGGGTAGTCACGGCACGGGCCCCGAGGACGGGTCGTGACAAATTGGTATCAGAGGAGTTCGGTTCTACCGCAGAACTTATAACTCTGATGTTTCTTTCTGTGAAGCAATAGTGTTAAGAGTACCGAGTGTGGTTTTCAGTTCAGGGAGTCCAGTGTTGGTGCGGGCGGCCGACGTATCCATACACCAGGACCCTGACAACTGATTTCCGACTTTGTGCACAAAAACACTGATTGCGTGTGTGTTTTCAAAGGTTTTTCCCCTTAAAACAGCTCAAACCAGGTCAGCTCACCAGGTATAATCGTTTGATCGTGTTACGTTGTTTCTTTCAGGATGGCCCCACGACGACAGCCAGCTAGAGCCCGGAGGGATGAGCGTACTGACAGTCTGTCGAGCGACGAGGCTTCGGTACAGGGCCCTCTTGCAGTTGGGCCACCGATGCCACCAGCCCCAGCAGTAGGCGATGCACGACGCTTGAGCGCGCTGCACGAGTTCCAGCGCCAGAGGCCACCCAGGTTCCGGGGAGAGACGGACCCGCAGGCGGCTGAGGTTTGGCTGGAGGCTGTGGTGAGAGTCTTCAGGCTAGTGGGGACGCCGGCAGACTTCATGGTGATCTTTGCTACCAGCCTCTTTCAGGCAGCAGCAGGTAGGTGGTGGAGCCACTTGTTTCAGTTTTGCGATGAGATGAACTTCGCATGGGAAGACTTCGAGACCTTCTTCAGGGTGGAGTTTGTGCCAGTATCTCTACACCCCGAGCGTGTACAGGAGATTCTGCCTTTGCCGCGTGTTTTTCGATCAGAAGCCGAGTCATCTGTGGGCAGTAGACAGATGATGCAGAGGTCCAGGAGGACCAGACGAGCAGTTGGGCGATCTCGGGTTTTAGGACCGGTGGTGCGGGGCACCCGAGGTGGGGTCAGAGCCAGGCGTGCCAGAAACGGACATTGTTACTCGTGCGGTGGAAAGGGGCACCTGGCACGTGACTGTCCGACTCCTCGTACAGTTGATCCATAGGCTTTTGAGGAGCCACCGAGGTTGAGGCAGCGACAAATGCTGGAGCTCTGGGAGCAGGTGGACAGGGGAGGAACTTGTGGTTACGTCTTTTGTACTTCTAGTTCCATGTTGTTGTTGCTTTTATGTAGCGTCTTGTATTATGAGCTGCAATAATAAAAAGACGCATTCTTTTGTGATGTTTTCTTTCCTGTCCTCTTTTGTGATGTTACTAAGAGGTTCCAGTTGACTGTTGACTTGACCCTCACTTGTGAGACATCTACTGGAGGAGACCAGTTACCACACACTGATGCCGACAGTGTGACTCAACCCTTGGAGGCGAGAGTAACGGTTGGATCTCTTAGTAGTAGCGTCGAGGCCTTACGACGTCATCCTTGGTATGGATTAATATCATCCATGTTAGGATTGACTGTTTTAGGCAAAGAATGTGGTTCATCCAGGGGATGAGACCAGGTTTCTCTTTTCGGCAAAGAAGAAATCTTGCAGCTCTTGTGGGACCAGAGATGGTCCGGGCCACGTCAAAAGAGGTCCATGTCATCCAGGAGCGGGTCCTACATGGACGATCGATTCCTCTTGTGCGCAACAGATGGCGGCACGGGAATCTCCAGGAGAGCACATGGGAGCGGGAGGCTCAAATGCGTGCTCAGTGTCCTCTTTTCGTTTCCCTAGTTTTTGATGTAGCTTTACGGGGACGTAAAGCCCTGAGGTGGGAGTAGTGTAAAGACCCGTAAAATTCAAGGAAAATTTTTTCTTAATTTTCTTTAGAATTTTACAAGAGCGCGGTTTCAGACGGCACCTGATTCCGAGGCCCGGAGTGCCCGGAATTAATTTCCGAAGTTTGGCTCGGGTACGTTCAGTGAACGAACGAGCGGGAATTCCTAACTTTTGATCCGGTGCTCGGAATTGAAATCCGAGGGCACCGATGAACTCGCAGCGCCGATATTCGCTTAAAGAGACCTTTTCGAGAGTTGCGTTTGTTGCGGGTTGAAAGTTAATTTTTGAGGGTTTAGGTTGAGTTAAATAAAATTTGAGTAGAACAAATTTTATTTTAACTTCTTAAAACCTCTCTAAGGTGGTTGGGAGTGGGACCCACACCCACTTAACCTCCCTTGGGAGGATTAAGTGTGGTGGGGCCCACACGAACCCCCCACCTTTTCAACTCCCCACTCTCCCTCTTAATGGCTTGGTAACTTAACTTCTTATTAATTATACAACTCTTGTATATTAAATAAGTGAGTTAATTTTGGGAGTTAACTCTTTTGAATTTCAAACTTTTGAAATCCTTTTGAGTTGTGTGTTAATAAAATAAGTGGTATTCTTATTTTATTAAGAGTTCTTTGTTTGTCTTTGGAGAGCTTTCCCTTCATCTCCAAGCTTTGACGAAGAACCTTCGAAGAACGAAGAACGCGAAGAACGTCGTTCTTCAACGAAGAACTTCTCCGCCGAAGAACACGATCCATCCGCGACGCCGTATCCGCGACGCGACGTACTTCTTCCGCGTCATCCCTTCCGCGTCGGTTTTCCGCGACGAACGCCTTCGATAACAACTCTTCCTCCGACGTCAAAGGAATCGACACCAATATTCCACGACTCCGCCAACGTGTGATTATCGAGGTAGAGATTCTTGAGATCGTTGCTTTCTTTATATCTTGACTTTCCTCGAGACTTGACGAGGAACGCTCTCTTTTCCGACGAAGAACGCCGCAACTCCTTTCTTCGTTCACCGTGACAACGAAGGGGACGCCATCTCATCTTCGGACAACCTTCGTCGGCAAACGAAGATCCGCCAACGTCGTGTCTCTTCGGGCATAGCACTTCGTCAACGGATTTGACGAACGACGACCGCGACGCCCGACCTCCGCGACGCCGTCTTCCGCGGATCGTAGACGATTCTTCGAATCTTAAAACCGAGGTAGGGGTTTTTGTTTTCTTTTGGATTCCTCATTTATTCTTGATCGTGCTTTTATCAAGATTAACGTGTGACATGTTTTTCTTTAAGTTGCGTTATTATTATTAACGCGAGGGGGGCCGGATCGCACGAACACGGCCGAACCCCCCTCCAACGTTTTTGTTGATTTTTATCTTGCGGGAGGAAGCAAGTGGCGTGGTGCCGTCGCACCACGCGGATGAACGTGCAAATATCATCGCGATACCGTCGCACGCACCTTTGAAGAAACAACAAGAACACGACGCCGTCGCGCCGCGTTGAATATTATCAAAGCACGGCGAAGGGACGCGGTGCCGTCGCACCGTGCCGGATGACGAACGCCGCGGCCGGTTCCGGGCCGCGGCGGGACGAGAAGACCGCGGCCGGTTCCGGGCCGCGGTGGGACGAGGAGACCGCGGCCGGTTCCGGGCCGCGGCGGAAGATAAGACCGGCGGCCGGGCCGCCGGCGTCGGAAGCCGAAGAGGGGACCGGATTTTCCGGTCCCGTTGGAGAAAACCGGCCGGCCGGCTGGCCGGCCGGAACCGGGGAATTAATTCCCCGGCCATCTGGCAAAACCCCCCTCTTAATGAGGGGGGGCGGTTTTAATTTAAAGGGAGGGGGCCGGCTGCCCCCTCGGACCGGCTCAAGCAGGCCCCCCTCATGTGAGGGGGGGCGGTTTAATAAAATCGGCGCGGCATAGCCGCGCCGCCACCCTGAGGAAGCGGGGGTTTAACCCCCCCGCGTGCGGCACCCCGTGCGGCACCCGCTGCCGCCGCCAGCGTGGCCCGCCGCCGCCGCCCGCGCGGCCCGCCGCCGCCGCCAGCGTGGCCCGCCGCCGCCGCCCGCGCGGCCCGCCGCCGCCGCCACCGCGGCCCGCCGCGCCGCCGCTCGCCGCCGCCGCGCCGCCGCTCGCCGCCGCCGCGCGCCGCCGCCGTCCACCGCGCCGCCGCGCGCCGCCGCCGGCCACCGCGCCGCCGCCGTCCGCCGCCACCGGCCGCCGCCGCCGGCCACCGCGCCGCCCGGGGGGGGGGGTCGGGCCGGGTCGGCCCGGACCCGGACCCCCCCGTTTCGAACCTGTTTTGGTTTTTGGCTCATAACTTGAGCCTCGGAACTCCGAATGACGAACCGTCTGCGGCAACGCGATCCTTGGATCGAGACGGTCGTTTCGGTATATCGCACTCAAGGTTTCGGGTTACTTTGAGTTCGGCCGGGTTGGTTCGTTCACGAAACCAACCGGGCCTTCGGAGCGGAAACGCTCATATCTTGAGCCACAAACGTCCGATTGACGCACCGTCAGTCGCGTTGTGTTCCTCTTAGTGAATCGGATCTTTTGGCATACTCCGCCCGAGGTTTGGACGCAGGTGGAGTACGGTCGGGTTGGTTTTTCCTTAAAAACCAACCGGGCCCCGGAGACGAAAATGCCAATAACTCACAGACCGGGCGTCCGATTGACGCGCCGTCTGTTTCGTTGACTTCCTCTTGATGAGACGGAACTTTTGACATACTCCGCCCGAGTTTTGGATGCAGTCGGAGTATGGCCGGGTTGGATTGTTCCCGAAATCCAACCGGGCCCCTGGAACGGGAAAAGCTGTTATCTTTCAGACAGGACGTCCGTCTGACGAACCGTCAGCGGCGTTGATGATCACGATGAGAAACGGTCCCTATGAGTATACCCTATGAGAGTTCGGGGTACAGTTGAGATACGGCCGGGTTTGGTTCGCTCACGAAACCAACCGGGCCCCTGGGACGAAAAGGCTAATAACTCACAGACCGGGCGTCCGATCGACGCGCCGTCTGCTGCGTTGAGACCCCTGTGACGAGACGGACCTTTGAGACACTTCTTCGTGGGTTTTTTGTGATACTTGGAGTATCGGCCAGTAGCTCGTGGAGCGGACCCTCCCGAAGACGAGCGTGCAGAGTACGGAGACCGTGTAACTAGCTGAGACCTGACGACTGCTTGACCGACTCGACTTGGAGTGAGTCGACTAGCCCAGTGGACGGAGCACTACTTTCTGAGGTGCAGACCCATGGCGGACGGAGTACGTGTGTGACAGTGCAGACCCGCGGTACTCGTCCGGAGAGTACCTCAGCAGGCTATCTGGGTGGCGCCCGGTATTTGGCGACAGACCCTCAGCGGACGGAGCGCCAGGTAGTTGGCCGCAAACCCGCAGTACTCGACAGGAGGAGTACTTCAGCAGTCCTAGGTTAGTGAGCGGCAGCCTCGGAGTCGTGACAGGACCACTGTACACTCTAGAGACGGAGCTCTTCAGTAGTTACGGTTTCGATAATGAAAATCCTGGTTTGAGCTGAGACTTTTGACCCTGTGTTACTTTATGATTGAGATGGGTCACTTGCTAACTTTGGTATATGTATGGGCATATACCCGGGTAGTGGTTATCCGTCGATTTCACAATTCTTGTGTTTCCTCATGATTGAGATGGGTTACTTGATAACTTAGGTATATGTATGGGCATATACCTAAGTAGAGTTTATCTGTTGAGATCTTCTTGTGTTTAACCTTGATGGTTTTTGTGAGACCTTGAGGGTCTCGGGGTCCCTACTGAGTATCGTTATACTCACCCCTGCACGGGCTATGCCCGCACCTCGTTGTGTTGGTTGCAGACGACGGACAGTGCTGACAGAAGCCGAAGGTTCGAGGACTGGACGATACCTGGAGGTGGACTATACGACGAGGCGGTACCCGGAGGAGGACCACTGGGCGGGACATACTCGGAGCGGATGGCGGGACCCGAGGAGCAGAGGAGCTATCTGTACCCACCCTTCAGGTGGGATTTCCAGTGGACATCTCAGCGTAGCAGCTTTACTTTTCAGTCGCTGTTTTTCCCTTTCGAGTTGTACTTTACAGCTGGGCTTGTATTTCCGGCCCCTTTTTACTTTTCAGTTCTTCTTTTTGTTCATAGTGTTTACTTCCGCTTGTACTCTGTGGTGCTTGTTTTCTTTATAAAGGCAATGCCTTCCCAGTTATCGGGATTTACGCCTTTGGTGCTAGTCGCCAGCCCCTGGCCTATGGAAGGCGGGCTTGGGGTAGTCACGGCACGGGCCCCGAGGACGGGTCGTGACAAAATGTGACAACCGGGCCCCGGTGACAGCACAGCTACCCCGCCTTAACATGGCCGTCAGGTCCTGGCCCACCAGGTACCACCATGTGCCCCGCAGACACGTGGGGCCCACCCCAGGGTCCACCCACATGCCCGAACGGGTCATCTGACTAATGACAGTCCCCACAGGCCAACACATGTCCTTTCCAGTGTGCTTTGTCCTCACTCACACACACCCTGGGAAACTTCCCAGAGGGTCACCCATCCTGATCACTACTCCAAGCCAAGCACGCTTAACTGTGGAGTTCTAATCAGACAGGCTCCCGAAAAGGAAGGTGCACCTTGTTGACATGAGTCATATCATTTAGTCATTTAACCCTTTAACATTTGGGGATGTTACAATCACCCCCCCTTGAGGGCACAACGCCCTCGTTGTGGGCCCTACATCTCAACCCAGGCAGTGCACCGCGCACTTAAGGCTGGGTTCCTCCTCTGATACCAAATGTGACAACCGGGCCCCGGTGACAGCACAGCTACCCCGCCTTAACATGGCCGTCAGGTCCTGGCCCACCAGGTACCACCATGTGCCCCGCAGACACGTGGGGCCCACCCCAGGGTCCACCCACATGCCCGAACGGGTCATCTGACTAATGACAGTCCCCACAGGCCAACACATGTCCTTTCCAGTGTGCTTTGTCCTCACTCACACACACCCTGGGAAACTTCCCAGAGGGTCACCCATCCTGATCACTACTCCAAGCCAAGCACGCTTAACTGTGGAGTTCTAATCAGACAGGCTCCCGAAAAGGAAGGTGCACCTTGTTGACATGAGTCATATCATTTAGTCATTTAACCCTTTAACATTTGGGGATGTTACATTTTTAAAGATATCAGAAATTGATACTTTTTTTAAATGTATTTCAAAAAAATATATCCAGCCACAACTTTCTATTTTATAAAGTGAGTCTTTATATCAATGTATTTTTATCTTCAATGTTAGGAAGGATTCTTCGAAAGATCAATTACACTTTTATTATCACAAAGTATCTTCAATGGTTTATAAACATTCACTTTCAAATCATCTATAGAAACATTCAACCCCATCATTTGAGTAAATTCCTGAGTATCTTCAATATATTCAGATTCATCTGTGCTCAATGTTACTAAACTTTATTTAATACTATGCAAACTCCCACATAATTCACCCAGGAAAAATTTTCCTCTTATGGTTTATTTTCTATAATTACAATATCCATCTCAATCAGTATTATTTTAACCATGAAACATAATCTCACAATTTATTTCATATAAATACCAATGTGAATATATTCCTTTTACATAACTCAGAATTATTTTTTCTCACAACATATGGGATTCCTTTGAATTACCTTGATACCTAGAAGATAAAGCCACAACATAAATAATATCAGCCCTTGATTCTATAATGTAAATTAGACATCATATCATATTTCGAATGTCCTTCTGATTAACACATAATCTAGATTTATCTTTTCTCAACTTTTTGCTCACATAAATAAGATTTGAATCTTTTTTGTATTCAACCATCCCAAAATTATTTAATAATTCCCTAGATTATTTTTATTTATATAAGAAAGTGTTTTTTTATTTTGTTAAACTTTTAATAAAAGGAAGAAAGTTAGTTCTCCCAATGTTGACATTTCTAAATTCTTCTTCATTTATTCATAAAACTCTTCACAAACCTTTTCATCGTCCCTAGAAAAAATTATACTGGCCACATAAACAATTAAAATTAATGTTCTAGAGTTAACAAAATTCACATACAACATTATATAAACTTTACCATTATAAATTTTCTTCATTCTTAATAAATTTTCAAGCTTCGAATATGAAGCACATGGAGCTTATTTTATCTCATACAAATCATTATTAAATTTACAAACATTGTTTCCATCCTCATCAATTAAAAACCTACAAATTTTCTCCATGTAACTTATTCCTCAATCTCATTATTTTATAGCACATTTCATAATGAGTTATGTTGTTTTCTGGTCTCAACAAGAATCTATTTTGAACATGTATTGGAGTACTAACAGCATTTCTCCAATTTTTTTGAAATTTTGTATTCTACTAACATACGTGTTCCCATATCCACCAAGATTCTATCCTTCCTTTCAGCTACTCCATTTTTTTGTAGAGAATAGGGATAACTATACTGATGTTTGATACTATGCTTTCTTAGTTTGTTTCAAAAGATTTTTTTGTGAATTTGGTACCATTATCTATTATCAGTTTCATTATAGAAACCCCCAATTCATTATCAACATCTTTTATAATGAATTTGATCATTTAAATAGCCTCTACCTTTGTCTTTATGAACATGGTGCTTTTTATTTGAGGGAAATCGTAAATAAAAGTGATAAATTATAATCCCCACTTTATTGATTGATGTCTCATCAGCCTATAATGATCGAAATGAATATGCTTGAGTGGCCTTCAAGATTGAATCTCAACTCTTTTATTACTTTTGTTAGTCATCTTTCCTTTCGAGAAAGTAATACAAACATTTTCATCTCTTCTATTCAATTTTGAAAAATTCTGAACAACATCAAATTTAGAATATGTATTCATTTATTTCTTACCAAGGTGGAAAAGACTTTGGATCCACAACTTGTTTTCATCTTCAGCACTCATGTAGCATGAGTTCTTGAATTCTCCAATTTGAAAGAGATTCTAACTAGTTATTTATCCTTTTTAAAGAATTTTCTATATTTTACAATTTGATGATACAAGAATCCTTTCAGAGGATTACTTCTTTTTAATAATCCTTTGATTGACATAAACTATGTAAGTTATGTTTTATCCAGATGGCAAGTAAAACATCCTTATATTTCAATTTCTTTTATTCAATCTATGCCGTTCTGTTTCCACAAATTTTTAAGGAAGAATCATTTTCAAAAATAATTTCACTTCAACCATGAATTTAAACATGTTTCAAGATTTCTCTATCACCTCTCAGATGTAAAGAATAAATGCTATCAAGAATCCATGTATTTTTTCCTCTTACATTGTTTAAAAAATGTCTCAACATCAAAATCTCTTTCCTCAACCTTTTTCTTTTCATATTTCTTTTTTCCTATCATCAGAAAATTGTTTTTGAAGGAATGTCATACATATTTAAGCATGGTGAATAAAATTATCAAATATTCAGCAAAATTATTCCAGACATTCAAATTGATTCTTTGTTGGAAATTTTCTGACAAATCAAGAATTCACCTTTCCAACATTATGTGTGTTATAAAATTTACTCATTATTCTTTCACTATTTATTTTACTTTTTCCAAACCTTATTCTGGGTAGAGATATATTTTGCTAATATTTTTAATCTGTAGGCCCATAGATTCCGCAACAAAAACAACAAAATTCTAATCCTGATTTTCTATTCATGAATGGCCTTTTTCTATAGAAACTGTGTTGAGGTTTGAAACCTCATTCATCTCAAACATACTCAAGCTATGGACAATGTTTTCTTTTGGGTGAGTTTTCTAATTTTGTAGAATTGATAGATTTCTCACATACATTCTCCACCCAATATTTCCAATTACCACTTCTAGAACATGAATTGTTAAAAGAATCATGGTGAAAGGAAACATCAATAATATCCTAAATGAACTCATCAAGCCACTGTGACTAAAAATGATCAATTTTATTAGAATAGTGACATGGTGATGAAATATATTACATTTGCATCACATTATAAAAACTATTAAAAAATTTAAACTCAACACTATAATCCATGTCCAAAACCATCGATATTTTTCTTAATTTATTCACAATCCATTTCTGAGATACATAAACAAAAAAACTCCCAACACGTTGGGTATGGTTTGTGTTTTCCCTAAATTTATTCAATAATATTTATATGTTCATATTTTATAAAACCCCCTATTAAATAAATATTATGGTGATAAAAAATACAATTTAATAATACTTTTAATTATTCTAAATCAATAAATCCATAAAATAGTCATCGTATGATCTCATTATAAGATCTATCTATACACCAAATTACTGAATAGAGTAATGTTTATATGAGAACACAAGATCTTAGAGTAAATAATAATATTAATTTAAATGTGTATCATTAAGGGATCTTTAATCTCCCATATTTTCAAATCCCTTCATGAGGTTTCTTTAACCATTTACATAACCCATTTGGGTGAAGCAATTTTAATATTCATGTCATCAAGCATTAAATTATTTACATTGATTCTATTCTTGTTTTATTTTGTATTATGCATTTCTATTTCTTAATTTCAAAAGAAAAAGATATATTAATTGGGAATAAATTTCCCAACCTAGTTCACCTACCCATCGTAGTGTGATTGAGATGTTAATGTTTATAAAAATTGGTATTAAAGTAAAACAAATTTATCAAGAAAATTCATCCCAAAAGATTATTGATATGAAGAATACTATGAATTAAATAGAACCTCCATTCATTTAAGGATGTAATAATAAAATTTGAAAGAACTAATTGAGATCGTGTATATTATTTCCCACACTGATTGTTTTATCTACTGTGATCAAATGAATTTTGAT
Source organism: Viscum album (assembly GCA_963277665.1). Taxonomy (NCBI): domain Eukaryota; kingdom Viridiplantae; phylum Streptophyta; class Magnoliopsida; order Santalales; family Viscaceae; genus Viscum; species Viscum album. The sequence continues at coordinate 847,726,817 of OY728152.1, forward strand.
TTGCAATCCAATGAAGATATCAAAGAAAAAATTCAATAATAATTTATTGAAAATTGTTTGAAAAGTAAAAAATAATTATTCTAAGATTTCTAAAATCAAATATACAAGTTTTTAATAAGTTTTAATTCAACCTTGAAAATTTAGGACAATTTTTATTCAAATTATATGACAAGGTAAAAGAGGATAAACTAAAATATTTGTATAATATGAATGATGATATGACGATATATATTAATGAAGAAAAAATGGTTTATTTGAAAAATATTAATATAGTTATATATATGTGATGAATTATTGATGTGATCTAGAATATAGATATATTAATGAATATATTTATAATATTTCCACCATTACATAATGAAAATATCTTAGTGATCGAATAATAGAATATTTTTCAATTATATATTGGTAATATTTTATAGTATCATTGTCTCAAAAAAAATTGGTGAAGCTATAATGAATCAAAATTCAATCATAAAAATTGATTTTATAGAATGAGATAAATAATATTGAGCTTAATCCTGATGAAGATAAATAATATATAAGTAATTAATATCTCTCACTTATCATTAGAAATTGTAAATTGGGGAATGGAAATTTTGAAGGAAGACTAATCTTTGTATGATTAAAGTGTGGCATTGTTTTTTATATAGCTATGAGATTACAATAAGAAAATATAAAGAACATATTGATATTTAATACCTTTTAAAATTAATAAATAAATTTACCTTTGAGAATAAGTAAGAAAAAATAGAAATCATTTACAAAAATGTTTTAAAATGATATAAAAATGAGTAAGGATGAAGAAATTGAGTATTTTTTACTTTTATAATGTGATTTTGTAATCGAATATGATTAAAAATGTAATAATTCCAATCGATAAAAAATATCATATTGAAAAAATTTTAAATAACTAACAAAAATTTATATTTTTACATGAAGGAGGAACTTGAAGGATCACTTGAAGAGATAGATAATGAAATGAAGAGTAAGACGAATAACAGTGGACTACTAATGGAATACAATGAGTATATTCTCAAACCTAAAGAAAAAAATCACTTATCTAGAGAAATCCATGTATGAATAAATTTTTGTATATGAAAACATAGAAGTGGTAGCTTATTTGAAGATAAAAAGTATGGAACAGGATAGGCTAATCTTTGAGCTTGATTATTGTAATTAATTAAATGGTAATGGATTGTACCACTTGATGTAGAAGTTTTCACCCTAAAAAAGATCATTGAAATTGAAATTGGAGTAAGATATTATATGAATATGTTGGTCTATGGAATATTTTTTGATGATTTTTTGAAAAAAATATTTGTGAAAGGATACAGAAATCTTGAAGAGTTTTTGAACGATTAATGATCATATACATTGGGTAATGTAAGACTTGAATATAAAGAAGATTCATCTAAGACTCCAATAGAAGAGTCAATTATATCTCATTATATGAGAAAATAATAGATAAGTGTTGGATGAAACTATCAATCCTCGATATTATTCTAATAATATAAAATTTATTTAAAATCTATGGAGAAGTGGATTAAGAATCCATTTTCATTGTTAAAGTTCCAATTATAAGGTTACTTGGGTTACACCATGACTAATTATGATAAAGTAAAGAGTTATTTGAGATTTAAATAATCTAAAATTAATTAAAAAAGGAAAATAACCTTTAATAAACAAGGAAGGATATATTCTTTCTATGATTATTACTTTTGTTGTTAAAACATTAACTATAATAAATTTAATTTTAGGAAAAATACAGTTGAAATTAAAACCATGGAAGGGTCAATAAGTGTTGAAAGAGAATATATTAACAATGTTTAATTTAGTAAAAAATTATTCCTAATTTTATGTTTAGTAATATCATATCGTAAGTCATGTTGTGAGAAAATAATAGAGGATCAAAATGTCTCAACAGAACTAAAACTTTTCTAGAAATAAAAAAGGGAAAATGGAAAAGTAATTACTATCAAAAATTACATTAAAATTTCATAAGTTAATTTATATAGATACATTTTCATATAATTTTATGAATAATATGATATTATTAAAGATAAATAATAATAATATATAATGAATTATTTTATTCAACAATAATTATTTCTTAAAGATCAATGGTAGTATAAATGTGGGGATGACTATAATTCTTAATGGATTTCAACATAATCTCTTGAGTATATGTAAAATTTTATATTTTAAGATTAAATTAAAAACATTACAAAGGGTTTATTAATAAAAGGAAATAATTCTGATGCTTTGATGAGAGGAAGTATAAATAATGAAAATCATTATTGAGTGGATATAAAAAAGAATCATATTTCTCATAGTGGAAGAGGAAAATAGTATATATAACTGATGGCTATGATACGTACGTTGAAAATGTATGGAAAATATTTTAAATATCAACGAGGTGTTTAATATTCCTCATATAAAGAGAAAAATTAATTTTAGTACATGTATTAGATGAAAAACAGAGGTATGCTTGAATCTGGTTTTTTCTTTCCTGAGGTAAAGGTAGCGCCGAGGGTTCCAGGATGTATTTCTGGGCAGCCCATCGTTCCAGTTTCAGTTAGAGAGTTTTCCGAAGCTACTTCGATGCTTTCCACAGCCTTAATCGCAAGGTTTGTGCGGCGTCGCCCTTTGATTGAGGATTTTGGGAAAATGGTGAATGAAGATTGGGGGTTAAAGAATCTGGCGTCGGTCGGGATTTTTGGGCCTCGACAGATCCTCATCATATTTTCTGATGAGGATGACTTGGGGAGAGCATGGTCTAGACCAAGGAAAGCCTCCACGTTTCATCTTCTTCGGTGGACTTTTGAACATCATATGAATCGGGATTCCCCAAATCTTGCCATCTGGTTGCAGTTGCTGGGACTTCCTCTCCCGTTCCAGAACTCCGGGCTTCTGAAGTCGATAGGCAACTCCATCGGGCGCTTCATTTGCTCTGATCAGAGGACGGCCTCAATGAGTAACCCTGCATCTGCACGAATCTGTGTGGAGATGGATCTCTCAAAGAAGCCACCTGGTAATGTATGGATCGTGGTGGAGGGTGAGTGCAGGTATGCACAAAAGATTTATTATGAGTCTTGGATGCCATTCTGTTCCTTCTGTCATAAGCAGGGACACGAGAGGGATGTTTGTCGAAAGAGTGGCACAGCTGCACGAAGAGTGGATGCCTGCGCAGAGCTGGCTGATCCTGTCCCAGGTCCACACCTTGAAGATGATTCTCATCCGTCTGTCACTGCTATCATGGAGCAGGGAATATCATCAGGGGGTTTGATGAATGGAACCTCTCAGACTGCTGGATCTAGGCAGATTCTTGTGGATGGTGCTAGGGGAACCCCACTAGGCAAAACTGGAGTGGCTATGTCTCAGCCTGGGGAATCAATTTTGATTGAGTCTCACTCACATTTGAAGGTGACAGAAGATTCAGATCTACATAAGATGACAGGATCTGTGAATACTGAATCCAAGGTTCAGCATGAGATGGAGAGATCAAGCACTGACTTTCAGCATAGTGGCAGGGGGTCTGCTTCGAGGCAGGACAACTCTAAACCTGTGGAACTGGTGTCTGAACCGAGGAGCACACCTGATGTCATGGTGCAGGTAAATCCTAATGAATTGTTTAACTGTTCTATAAACAAATTTGCAGCACTGCTTGATGTTGAATCAAATGAGACAAAGGAGATTGATATGGCAGAGGAAGCTGGAGAGAAAGAGGGGAATGTTAGCCTGGGTGGATTGAGTGAGGAATGTAAAAGCCCCTGTGATGATGACAGAACCATGATACCTCAAATGGAGGGTGGGAAGGATGGAAATGTCAGCCCTCCTTTGGCCCATAAAAAGAAGTGGGGGGATAGATCTGAAGATGAAGAAGAGCCCCACAGTAATAAAACATCCTACAGGGATGCTGTTAAGTATGGAATTCATGAGACCCAAAGAAAGGAAGTGGAGGAAAAAACTCAGAGCAGGAGGAAGCCAAGGAGAGATTATTCGGACCTACCCAAATCAATGGTGACAAGATCTGCGCACAAGAATGTAGGGTCACAAGAAACTGTCATTGTAAATGGGTACAATGGCAAAAAAAGAGGAGGGCCCCCGAAGTCAGACAAAGGGCTCAGTGGGAAGAGGCCGATCAAGGAGAAATTGTCTGAAGAAATGCTTCGGAAGAAAAACATGTATCTTGAGATGATGCGCAAATATGAGTCTTCCGAATGGGAGTCAGCTGACCCAGATGACGAGCTATCTGATGATGGGGAGAGGGGTGCTTATGCCTTTGATGTAATGTAACGTCTTTTCTTTCTACTGTCTTTACTTGCATCTTTTCTTTAATAAATTTGAGGGATCGGGCTTTAGCCTGGTTCAAACTTTCCTGGTATATTCTAGTTATAGCCTATATTTCACAAATCATGGAGCCTCTATGTAAAAAAAACATGATTATATATAGGATATATCCATAACCTAGCCATTAAACATAAATTTATCAACTCTGTGATTTGATTTTTAAAAATCTAATATACATGGTTGTGTTCAGGATGATATTTAGAGTCTGATAGAATTAACATAATTTTCGTAGAATTGTAACCTACCCTTATAAATATTAACCAACCCTTATTGATATTAACTTACCCTTATAAATAGTAATATGACTCTTATGAATGGTATCCACACTTATAAATGTATAAATAAATTTAGGCTCTATAAAAATGAAGATGAATAATATATGTGTTTATATTTTTCAATTAAATAATGATTTTAATTAAATGTTTAATTAATCATAATGAGGAAATAATTTTTGAAAAATGGACCTCATTTTTTTATTCTACGCGTCGAAAAATTTTATGGGTGAATTTTTGGGATTTTTCTGAAATACATGAATTTTTGGAGAAAAATAAATAAATAATTTACCGTATAAATACATTATAATATAAATTAACTATTCCTAGAATAATGAGTGATGTAAGCACCCAAATCTCGAACAAAAATTCATATATTACTATTCCTGGTCATTTAATACTCTCTATTTCTTGTCTTGAGAGGAAATAATAAATTAATGATTATAATATTAAGAAAACTCTTCTCCCCTCCACTATACAAACCACCCACACCCCCTCTTCCTCCCACACCACTCACGATTCATGACATGCATAAATTCTACAAAATAATCTTCCTAATCCCACTTCAAATTTACAAGACCAACTGGTATCACCAAAAGGCCAAAAAAAGTCCTTAATGAGTTTCTTAAGGAGCAGTACTCAAGAGGTGAACCTCTCTTCTCTTTTTTTCAAATTCTTTTACATGTTTTATTATTTTTTTATTCTCTTCCCGCCTCACCTCATCTAAATGCCATGATAATCCCATTACCTTTCATGTACAGTATTTTCATTATGATAATGAAATATTTCATCAAAATCTCTCTTTTCCCCTCCTTTTATACAATTAATGCAAACACCGCCCGAGATGTGTTAATTTATCACCCTCAAGGAAGAAGGGTTTTTAATTTTCCTTACTATCATTAATAATGGTCATGAAACCTTTTTAAATGGTAGAAACAGATATTAATATATGTATTTTATCTTTTTATATGTTCTTTTATCCTTACACACTCATAATATGAAATAATAATACAAAACAATTTTATTATGCCCAAAACCGCCAAGCTAAATACAAGTGTTTATCAATAACTTTTAACTAATAATTCATCCTCAAGTATATAGCCCAGAATCATTATAAGATCATTTATATCTCATTAATTTCACTAATACTATATCTTAATATTTCTAGATTATTAAACACATCTCAAATGAACTTTCATTCTTGAATACAAGTAAACGTATCATGAAAACTAAAGAAGAAACTGCTACTGAAACAATTAAATTGAATCTCATAAACCCATCAATAATTCCATTAATGAACCTAATAGGGTTATAACATATCAATTACATTTTTATGAGGTTCTTTACTTATTAACTAATGAAACTAAATTTGATTATTCAGGACGTTAAGAACAATCAAGAACACCTACGAGCATAAGGTATGGGATCCTCTCTCTTACTTTTGTTCAAGAATCTACCCTATGTTTTCCCTTATAATTTTAATTCCTAATGATGGGGTATGTTTTAAAACCTCCCCCATACTATCCTTGTGAAATATAAATAATGTAATACCCCTTTTACATCTTATTAATCCCTCGCAATAACACTTATTACCATGCCAAAATGTTTGTAAGTGGTTTTCTCATCTCACTTTCAATTATGTGAGTTTTCCATGGTTCAACAGTTATTTATTATATTTGGTATATGTGTACTTAAATTTGACATATATTATCATTATACTCTTTATATTCATAGTATTCTTTGATTCATTCTGTGTTTGGTAACTTTTGGTCATAAGACTCAATTGATTACAACGTGGTAATGAGCATGGTCTCAATTTTCACATCGTTTTGACTTGAATAGTATTGTGAACCTAATATATCATATATGGTCGACCTAATTACCATTTGAGATAAATTTTCAATTGATATTATATTCCATTTAAATTCCAATATTCTTATAACATGGATATGATTATTATCTAAGCCGTATAAGACTTTACATATGGTATTTATTTTGAATGTTGTTTTGAATATGGAAATATTGATGAATACAGATCCTCTATTCTATACGGATAATGTAAAGTCATATTTCTCTTATGATGAATCTATGTATAATGTATTATTTGAATGTAAAGGTGTTTGGGGCCCACTATAGCCCCTCGATGCATCGATAGGTCTTATGAGATAAATCAGTTTGGCGACAAACCCTTTGAGTTTTTTCCAAAAACCCAACTGGTTTCTACCCAAAGAACTAAGCTATTTTAATGATATTATGGTTTTATGTGCTAGATACATGGTTTTAAATTTATAAGATTTATTTTTATTCATTATCAGTTATTACTATCCATGAGGTTTTCCCTATGATAAAATAAATGGATGCAGTTTCATTCTCAATTTATTAATGGCGCGAGTTATTCATTTATTCACCATGGAATTCTGATTATGTCAGAATGATTATGATTCACTTATTATTTTATTCATACTTCTTCTATTTGTAACCCTCACAAAGCATTTGAGCTCACCCCTTTCATTTTTTACTTACAATAGGTGATGAAGAGGAGATTATTTATTGAGTTCTTGTGGATGTAGTTTTTAATTTTTGTTATTTATTGTATTTTTAAACCTTTTCATATGTAATTTGAGTTACATATATGTATATAGTTTCTTCAAGACTACTAAACTGATTGTTCCTTTGGGATTTTCATTCCTTCTAACCATTCCAATGTAATTCGTAATGCACTGGCTTCAATATATAGGGGTCGGGGCATTACAGTTGGTATCAAATGTAGTTTGGTAGAAAATTTGGAAACTAGAATTGAAAATATAGATTACAGAAAAAATCCCTAAGGTAGTATTTGAGTGTAAAAGTACATAAATTTCCTGGTATTTTGGTAAGGAATAGATTATGTGAATATTTCAAGAAAATATATCCCTTCCTAGATATGAGAAGGTAGAGGTGCTCTGGCACAGATATACCTAGGGGTGAAAACTCCAACAAGGAGTTTTGGTCTTGGCCCGGGGTATCCTGGTACATGACAATGGGCCTTGCTGCACTCTTGGTTATGACACTCCTGGGGGATATGTTTAGGATAATTCATATTTTATTTAAATCCATTATGAAAGATTGAAATGTAAATTATTCCTCAAAGAAACCATTTATGGGATTAGCTATGCATAGGATCTCAATTTATGCTGAGTATTTTGTTATGTTAAGATTATACATTATGACTCATACCCTAATATAGTGTTTGCACCTATTTTTAAATGGTGTCAATGGTAGAAGGGTAATAAATACGCATGGGAATGGTAGGGATCTCCCCACAGAGCAAGTCAACACTATCAATGTTAGAGTAGATCAAATCTTGACTATATTGGGAAAACATACTCAAGTTATAACCAATAACCATTCCACACCTATATTGAATCATTTCATGTGGCATAAGCCCCCATATTTCAGTGGGACTACTAATCCAGTGGTTTCTCAGCAGTGGATCAAATACCTTGAAAATATATTCATGGCATTATGATGCAGTGAAAATGAAAAGGTAGTACTGGTAGTATATTGTCTCAAGGGAAATGCAGATCAATGGTGGTACTTGATTCAGAATACCACGGAGGAAGAAGAAATAGAAGATATGGAATGGAGTACTTTCAAGGAAATATTCATTGAAAAATATTTCCCTCGTGAGCAACGAACCGAAATGAAGAGGAAATTCCTTGGATTAAAGCAAAGGGAAGAATATAGTGCTGTAGAGTATGAGGTTACCTTCACCAGGCTAGCCAGGTATGACGTATATTACAAACGTGACTTGGCAGACAAGATTGATCATTTCTTTCGAGGTCTTAAGCCAAGTCTCTGAAGGGCACTGGCTTCTCAAACATTTTCATCATATGATGAAATTGTATCATGTGCCATCAAAATAGAGAAGGAATTTTCTAGATCACATTTTTTCTATGGAAACCAAGATAAGAAGAGGTACTCTGATATCCAAGGGAAAGGTGAAGTGCCATAGAAAAACTAGGGAATGAAGAAATTCCCATCATGTCAAAAATGTGGGAAGAATCATGTCGGGAAATTCTTAAAAGTCATGAGAGTCTGCTATAAGTGTGGAGAAAAGGTTGATTTATCTCATAAATGCAAGTGGAAGAAACAATTTGATGATGTTCAATGCTACAACTATAGTGACATGGGACACTATGTAAATGCGTATCCTAAATGCCAAGGAAACATGCCTCAGAAAATCCAAGTGATAAAGGGAGAGCTTATACGATTATAACCGCGGAAGTTGAAGTTCCTAATGGTGTGGTGGAAGGTAATTTAATTGTTTCCTCAAACATAGAAAACACTTTATTTGATTATAGATCATCCCATTCATTTATATCTTCCCAGTTTTCCCAGAAAATTAGACATGTCCAATTTGATTTCATAAAGGAGTTGTCAGTTAAAAATCTTATGCATCATTGTAACAAAGTCATGTCAACTAGTCCCCCTCGTGACACATAAAAGTGCTTTAGTTTCTAACCTTATCATCACACCAATGATAGACATTGATATAATTCTTAGTATGAATTGGTATTCACACTATGATGTGAAGATTTATTTCAATAAAATTGAAGTTACAATTTTTGAAAATGGTGTAGAATCACTTATCTTTAGAGGGAAAACCTTGCCATACGATTCTTATCTAGACCCACCCCTAGTAGCTCTATTGAATTAAATTCTTGGAGAGGAAGAGAACACAATATCTATGAGTGAGGAAGGAAATATTCAAATTGAAGATGTGAATATAGTGCAAGAATACATTGATGTGTTTCCTGAGGACTTACCTGGACATCCTCTAGAGTGGGAAATTGAGATTTCCATTAAATTAATTCTTGGTGAAAGTCCTATATCAAATACCACCAATCGAATGGCCACTGTGGAGTTGGTGGAGATAAATAAACAACTAGAGGAGTTGAGTGAAAAAAGATTTATTCGACCTAGTGTATCTCCATGGGGAGCCCTGGTCTTGTTTGAAAAAAAGAAAGATGGATCCATGAAGATATGTTTAATGCCTCAGAAATTCCATATAAATATGTTTTAAATTATATTGAATTATTTTGAGTCTGCTAAATCTGACGGCGTTTGATTCTGAGGCCTAGAGTTCCTGGATGGATCCGTCTATGTTTTGTTATGCTTTAATTAACATGCATAAGAAGTTTTCATAAAAATTTGTAATAACTCTTAAATGGTTACTCAGATTAGAAATCATAGGGAACCGTTATGCATACGAGGGTGGGTTTACCCTCGGATCGACTTATTTTTAGTCAGTGCAGGCCTCCTCTGAGAAAACCAAAAAATGGCATAACCATAATCAAAATAATTAAATAATGTTATTTTATTTTTAAAATGCTTATATATCACAAATGGTAACTCAGATTAAAAATCTGAGACCACCGCTGAACTCATGAGGGTATGTTTTCTTTAGGTAGATACTAACCTAGGGTGGCTCAGGCCACCAGTGAAAGTTAGTTTTTTGCAATAAATAAAATAATTATGGGAAAATTATTTTATTGTAAAATCCATAACTTTTAAATGGTAACTCAGATTGGGAATCAGAGAGTATTTTTGGGTTCTTTAGGGTGTGATTCACATAGGCAGAGCCTACCCCCGACTACAATCGGTCTAAGGTGATGATAATAATTTTCTGATCTTTTTTTTCAGGTACGTTCAGTAAACGCGCGAGCGGCGTTTTGTAACCTTTACACCGGTGCTCAGAATTGAAATATGAGGACACCGTTGAACTCTCAGTGCTGATATTATCTTAAGGAGACCTTCACATTGACCTCAATAGTTTGAGGTTAGGAGTTATTTTTCTGAATTTTCATTGGAGAAAATAAAATAAACATTCATTATTTTATTTTGGAAATTGAAACCTCCAATTTGGAATTTAGTGGTTGGGACCACCTGACTTGAAACCTCCCATTTGAATTTAGTGGTGGGGACCACCCGACCCTTGAACTCCATCTTAAATGTGAGTTAACCCTTGAAATTCCCCAATTAATGTGCTGTAAAATTAATTGATTAATTAATAAACATAATCTTATTAATTTGGCACATCATCTCTCGCGAGGAAAAGAATTGTCAAAGGGGAGGAGATTTGGGAGAACATTCTTCAATGAATAACAACCTCTCCAATGAAGATCATCCTATGAAATCAATGAACAAGGATGGAAATTGAGCCCAATAATGGAGCATCTTGTGGGAGTGACGAATGCTGACATCAATATTCAACGTCTTCATCATCTTCCTAGTGCCACCCCCAGTTGAAAATTGAGGTAAGGATTTTTAATATGACTGAATTTATTTATTGATTATTAAAATTCCGAATTCATGACGATGACCAAAAGAATATGGTCATCGTCCCTTACATATACCATGACTCTTCCTTTTTTATTTTCTGTACATTCTTTGTGTGTTCTTTAATTCCAAATATTTAATTATGCTAGAAATGCAATATTTTGTTGAGCGCGACATACATACACAAAGCCCTTGACCTGAGGATTGAGAATATGTAATTGTTTTACTTTTTAGGCTCTGAACGGAGATGCAGTGACCCATGGAAGAGGAGGGTCGGCACACCGGTCGACCACATGAAAGTAGGGAGACATGCGTCCACGACTCCGGATGAGCAGGATACTATGGCCGCTTGTCCGTGGCGGAGTCCGAAGAGAGGCCAACACCTGGTCGGTCATAGTGGAGCAGCAGCGTGCGACTATACCACTGGGAGGAGGACCATACGGAGCACCTGGACAGATGTTGTGGGATTGAGGGACCCACTCGGTTCCCGCGGGTGTCAAGGAAGCTCTTAAGGAGCTTCCCTTCAGTGTTCCAAACGGAAGGGGGGGATTCTCCCTTCGGCTCCCGCTCGGGCGGACCGCGCCACTATGTCGGGCCACCCCATATGTAATCTGGGATGGACCACTGCTCAGTGGGATGGTCTCAGCAAGGCCCAAGCCATCCAGGCTAGACCTAGGTCACGCCGGGTCAGTCCGACTGGTTCGGACCGGAACCGACCCATCAGGACACAATTTCACCTTTGTGGTCGTTACTTGAGAAATGAGAGTCTATTTGACAAACCATCTACAGAACTAGAATCCTTGGATTGAGATTGTCCTTTTGTTATACTCCACTAGTTTTTGGATAATTTTGGAGTATTACCAAGTTGGTTCGAACCCCGAATCCAATCAGGCCCTCAGAGCGGAAACGTTAATAACTTACAGACCGAGCGTCTGATTGACACGCTGTCTATTGCATTGGGTCCCTTATGACATGACAGAACTTTTGGATACTTCATCATGGGACTTATGGGTGGTTGTGGTATGACCGATGTCTTGGGTAGAGGTTCTCCCAAGCGTGATTTGTACAGAACCCTGTGACTGGTTGAGACTTGATGATTGCTGACCCTTTCTACTCGGAGTGACTCGACAGGCCCAGTGGGGAGTGCATGTGTTTGATGCCACAGAACCACGGTGGGGAGTGCATCTATGTGACATGGTAGACCCATGGTACTCAATAGGAGGAGTACCTTAGCAGGCCACGAGGGGGAGCACCTTTGTGTGACACGGTAGACCCACGGTCGGGAGAGCCTCTGTGTGACATAGCGGACCCACGGTACTCGATAGGAGGAGTACCTCATTAGCACATGGTTAGTGGGAAATGTCTCTATGTGACGCGGCAGGCCCATTCTACTTGATATAGGAGGAGTTATCCAATAGCAGAGGTGTTGGAAGCTGTGACTGGGAATGTTACTTTTTCATGGGCCTAGAGAATATGTGGTTGGCTATCAGCTTTCATACCGATCCAGTGTAGGTCAGATCCTGTGTGGGTCAGCGCTGAGTGATCCTGTGTGAGTGAGCACATACCGATCCTATGTGGGTCAGATCCTGTGTGAGTCAGCGCTCAACGATCCTGTGTGGGTCAGCGCATACTGATCCTATATGGGCCAGATCCTATGTGGGTCATTGTGAGGATTATTACCTATCGATCTTGTGTGGTTCAGACTCTTTATAATTAGCATTAGTGCCTCTTGATAGAATAAGATGACCTTGCTTCACGAATAATCATATGTACTTATATAATTCACTTATACCTATGTTAGCTAAATCCTTACCTTTTTGGTATTTTTCTGTGTGGTGTACCTTTTTGGTACATACCTCTGTGGAGTTACCTTTCGTGTTATTCTTTCCATCGTGGAATAGTTGAGCTTTGGGCTAATGAGTTGGGCCTTGTGTTTCTTCATGGATGAGATGGGTATAGTTTATAACTTAGGTATATGTATGGAAATATACCTAAGTAGAGTTGATGTCTTGCTTTGTGTTTTTACTTTGTGGAACATTAGGAGACCTACAGGGTATCGGGGTCCCTATTGAGTATCGTTATACTCACCCCTAGATGGGCTTCGCCCGTACCTTGTTGTGTCTTGTGCAGAATACGTACAACACTAATCGAGGCCGAGGGAGATAGGACTGGACAGTACTCGGAGGAGGACCATTTGGTGGGACGTGACATGGGGACTACTGATCGTGCGTTGTACCTATACTTCAGGTAGGATCCGTGGTGGATGATCCAGGAGCTGCTTCTCATTTTTCAGTTGTATTTTCACTTTGAGTTTTTCTCATACATTTAGTTGGGCTTGTATTCTGACCCCTTTACATTGAGCACTATTTTTACAATATTATTTTACTTAGTGGTTTCTTCTTGTTGCATTCAACTATATGTGTATGTACAGGTTTAAAGACAATGCCTTCCCTCTTTAGGGATACAGCTTTCTGGTGTGAGTCGCCAGACCCTAGAATATGGAAGGAGGGGTTGGGGTAGTCACGACATGGGCCCAGGGGGACGAGTCATGACAAAGTGGTATCAGAGGAGTTAGGTTCTACCAAAGAACTAGGACACTGATATTTTCTGTGAATAAATACTATTAATTGTTATGAGTGTGGTTTCAGTTTAGGGAATCCTGTGTTGGTGCGGCAGCCGACGTATCCATACACCAGGACCCTGAATCCAGATTTCTGACTCATCATACAAAAACACTGATTTCATGTGTTTTTGAAAAGTTTTTCAGTTGATTTCTTTTGATTCAGCTCACTAGGTATAACATAATGACCATGGTGCACCTATTTCTTATCAGGATTCCACCATAAGGATATCCACCTAGGTTTCTCAAGAGAGTACATGATGATGGCCCGCTAAGTGATGTGGCTCCAGTTCAGGGCCCTCTTACTGAGTTGGCACCTTTGGGTGGGGTAACAGTAGCACCACTACCCATTGATAATTAGTTTCAACCGGCAGTATTAGTAGAGGACACAATTAGGCATAGGGCCTTATACGAGTTTCAACATCAGATACCCCTCAGGTTCCAAGGCGCGCCCAACTCACTGGTGGATGAGGACTGGCATGAGGAGGTGGATGAGAGTTCTTTAGATCTTATAAAGCTTCGGTAGGATGACATGTTAGTAGATTATTATTCATCGAGGAATACCGACCATTCTAGATACTCGAGGAATATGATACGATTAATGCTTCTGGGCTCAAACGTCCAAGAGTGGTGTGTTTAAGGACGTTTTATCCCGCAATATTCCCCTAAGCATTCCGATCTATGTTAGGGTGTTAGAGATAACCATTGTTGTTGAATTTTCATTGGATGATCGGATGTAGCTAGTGGATGTTAACAGTGGGAAAGAAAGAAACTGATGCCAGTCTGAGAGACATGGGCGTGTAAAATTTTTCAGGAAGAGGAAGTGTTAAGGATGGATAAATTCGGAAGGCTTCAGACATGGAAGAAGAGCTAGAAAAACAGCATGAGGTGGTGTATATTTCAACAGGTCACAACCATCACACCAATGTGGTCCCCTCTAGGCTCAGGGAGACGGTGGACAAGTAATGGGAGTAGCTGCATGTGGTCAAAGAGTATGACCCTAGTTCTTTAGGAATGATTTCAGGTATGGTTTGTGGCTACTACTTACTGTTGTATTAATAGAAATAGTTACTAATAATTCCATCCTTCAATGAATCTTGTCCAAGACCTAGAGTTTCCAGTTAATCCATTGACTTGACCCTCATGTCTGTAGGTACCTTTGGGAGGATAATCGATAATCACACTTACGCTGATGGTGTGATCTGACCCTTGAGGTGAGAGTTTCAGTTGGAACCTCTTGGTGGAAGCGTCTAGGCCTTGTGACGTTAGTTTGGGTATGGACTGGACATCCACAGTTCATACTCATATTGACTATATTAGGCAAAAAGGTTGTGGTTAACATTTAATTTTGGAATAGGATTTTCTTTGGTTGGTTATAATGGAAACCTAGGAAATATAGGATAAACTCATGCATTGGAGGGTGCATCTGATCACTCTTGAGTCGGCCAGTCCTACCCTCGTGGCAGTAGAAGTTTTGATTTTTCTATTCCAAACAAGAGTGGTTGAGCATCGGTACATCTTTTCAAAAGTTGTTACTAGGATTACCTTTACAAAGGGAGAGGGACGTCTGCTTTGGCTACGTACTACCAGATATTTGTTCCCAACTTCTTCAGGGTAGCGGCACCCTTGTCGGCTTTGACGAAAAGGGGGAGCCTTTCTTGTTGATGGAGAAGTGTAAGTAGAGATTTTAAAAGTTGAGATATAGATTAACAAGTATAACTATGCTACCCATGACCTGGAGTTAGCAGTAGTGTTCTTTGCACTAAATTTTTGGTGGCACTACTTGATTGGAGAATGATTTGCAGTCTACTCTAATCACAATATTCTTAAGTATATATTCTCTCAAGAGGACCTGAACCTGAGACAGTGGTGATGGATTGAGTTTGTCCAGGACTATGACTTTGAGATAGTCTATAGTCCTGAGAAGGGGAACATGGTAGCAAATTCACTCAGAAGGATGCAGTTGCTGAGTTAGGTTACTAGGTAGCTAGTTGCGTTGTAGATATCTTTCGTGGATAGATATGGATATGCATACCTCCATTCTATGAAAGTCACTCCCCCACTCCTTCAGTGAGTTAGGGAGGTGAAACTTGGGGACACTGACAGCAGGGCTCAATGTGCTTAGATATCCTCAGAGTAGGTACCTAATGGATTTTCTAAAGGTAGGGATCATGTCATCCTCTTCAGAGGACGTACCATGGTACCAGTAGCTCTACGAGAGGAGTTGTTGAGGAAGTTCCATACATCCCCTCTAGCAGTGCATCATGGAGTGCCGAAGCTGTATCAAGACATTTGGCGTCAACACTGGTGGCTTGGGATCTGGAAAGTAGTGGTAGAGTTTGTATCATGATATCTCACTTGTCAGCAAATGAAGACTGCATAGAGTTGGCATTATTCTTATGCCGAAAAGAGATGGAGACCATTAGAGTTCCACGCGGGGGGGACCACGTTTTCTTGTGAGTCTTCCCTCGATGGGGAAAATAGAGATTTGGCTGAGGTGGAAAGTTATTGACCACATTGTCATGCCATGTCAAATTGGTTATGACTTAAAAATTAATTTATAGTGTAGGGAAGAACCTAGGACGTCTCTCAAAGAGCATTGATAGTTTTAGTGAATGTATTTTTAATAAGAAGTACTAAAAGAGTGGGGTGGTTTTGAAAACATATTTATGTAAATTAAATAATTAAAGAGTTAAATATTTGATAAATAAAGGTAGTGTATTAATAATTATGAGAGAAGAATATCATTTCAAGTTCACTACACATCT
Source organism: Viscum album (assembly GCA_963277665.1). Classification (NCBI taxonomy): domain Eukaryota; kingdom Viridiplantae; phylum Streptophyta; class Magnoliopsida; order Santalales; family Viscaceae; genus Viscum; species Viscum album. The sequence goes on from OY728152.1 coordinate 847,743,151, forward strand.
TGGATTGTTAATTTTTCTGAAAATTTAACTTGGTTTGGTTTAGTTCATTGGTTGAAGGTTGTCAAGATCTTGAATCCTCTCTTGCCTGTACAAATGATGCTTATAGAACCACCCCTTGAAAAAACAATAGTGTTTCCAAGATTTGGTTGTAAATCATAGAATAAAGGGTCTACCATGTATGTGTGAGATAAATAGGATTATTTTGTTGTCCAATCGGAAGAACCCAAGGTTCCCACTTGAAATATCAAACCAATCGGGGTTGAAATAAAAAGTGTTCCACTTAATTATATAAAATGAAATATAATCAAGGGATAAGAATTTCATGATAAAAAATAAGTGAAATATCCAAAACAAAAATTATAAAAAACCAGTAGAAGAACATGTGTTGGAACTCCCACCCATGATTGTGTAGCTTCCTCGAAATTATTGTCCACTGTTTAGCTCACCATCGAGAGGAGGAAGAGGCTCGGGTGGAACACCATCTTCATCATTGATTCCCCTATGAGGATTGGGGCCTCCAGAAATTCTTGGATAATTAAGATACTCCTCTAGAACTCCCAAATGGAAGATCTTGGCTCCTTGTTCAAACTCCTCAAATGAGGTTCCCATGGTGCTCTTTTATAGAAAAAATGTGAAGTGGTTTTGGGTACACAGATTCTGTAAAACCACTTTTCAAATTGTTTCTTTCCTCCAGACAGTCTTCAATATCTTTTTAAAAAATAATAATGTTTTTTTACAAATTTCTTTTCTATCTCCACCTAATGTTTAGATTCATTATAATAGGTACAACTCTAGATATGGACATAACACACCGCACAACTTTTGACTCCATATAGATTCGGTGGCCCTGAAATATCACTTAGGTTGGGATCCTTAATGGCCTAATGGGGATATATTGTCTTCATAAGAGTTGTAGAAAATTGAATTTTGGACCAGAAAACAAAATTTCAGACCCCTTGGATGCACAGGGTTTTCATACTCTACCCAACAATGGATAGGTGTTCATGGAACCCATGCAGTTTTAGCCCATTTTCCATCTAGATCATCTTTGGGGCCTCCAAATCACCTCCTCCTGCAATGGAATCCTCAAAACAAGTATCATTGAACCTTTAAACATTTATAAAAATAAAATAAATGATTCAAACCTGGAATTAAATTTGTTATTATTTTTATAATTTTCAATATAAAACAAGATTAGCATAGTGGTGTAAGGGTGAAAATAAAACAGGGAATCGTGGTGCGATCACACCCCCATATATAATCATTTGCACTCCTGGGAAAAGTCACATACCAAAAAAACGATTCATTTATATATTCCCAATAACATGAAGATTTAACATTTGAGGAAATTTTAATTCAATAAAGTATTGTGATTAGTGCACGAACCACACCAAGGAGTTCTTCCTAGTTAATATTGAAAAAAGATGTCTCATAAATCATATCACAATGAAATTAAATATGATTCATGACTCCAAATTGAAAAAGGAATTACAATGTAAACCATTCCAATAACTCTCCATGTGTGTGGGTGAAAACAATTCCATGCTATTCATTCCACATTCTATGCAATAAATATAGGTTATTTTAAATGTATTCACCTTTAATTGAATTTGCACTTAACCTTCCCTACATCCTTTGCAATCATATTTCATGACCCACTCACTTAAGAATTCCCATTATTCAAAACATAAACTCTCTACCTAGATATCCCCATATTTTTTACATTTCATCACTCCCCTCATATATTATTTTTGTTCTTTTTTTCAGAAGTTTCATTTGGATAAAATCTCACACTCATCTCTCAACCCTTGTTTCATCTCCTTATGACACAAATTGTAACAGTTATAACAAGATAAAAGGTTGAGGAGGAGTGGTTTTTGATCTTCACAAGACACAACCCAAATTTTTTTAGGGTTTGCAATAGTCAGATATCAGGTCCGCATGCATAGGTCAATCCGTTACAGTAATGAAACAGATCAGATAAGGTACGAACATATGTAAATATCATTTTAAGATGAAAAATATTAACCTAACTTATATTTACCTTCTATCAAGTATGAAATATTCACACTTTGTGGTTTGGTGAAAAAATGTGTGGACATATTAGTGACAAGTTTTTCTAAAAACTACGCACACAAGGGGCATCAATCATCTAGAAGGTTTCACATAGATACAATCATTTATATCATTGATAGAAAATCAATTCACTAAAAATTACTCCCTGATGTTAAATTCATACAAATATTTTTTTCACCTTATTTATCGTATTTTTACTCCCCCCCCCTTATGGTCACCAAATCAGGGAACTTTGAAATTTTTGAAGGTGGAAAAATTAAAATACCATAAAGAAGGAAAAAAAGAGAAGGAAGAAGAAAGAAAATGGAAATCCTAATGAACTTAACAAGAAGAATGAAAATGAAAATCCTATTGAACTCAAAAATATGGTGAAATGTAAAAATACCATAAAGAATGCGACAAAGATAAGAAAGAAAGAAAAAATTGTTAAAAATTTTTATCTAACCAAATAATGTACCCATCCCCCACACCTAGAATGTGCAGTGTCCTCACTATAATAATTTAGAAGGTGAGAAGGAAGGATAAAAGCCGGTGTGTTTCATTGTTATGTTGCTTCTTGAACATGGAGTTCATCCATCGGGAAATCCAGAAGAGCTTCGTGGAATTGATTCTGCCACTGCCAATTTATAGTGAAGGTTTTCTTGGTTTCTTTATTTTGTACCTGAACAACACCAAATGAAGATACATTAAAAATTGGGAATGGGCCAAACCAGTGGGAACGTAGATTACCTGGATGCAACTTTAGCATTGCATTATAAAGTAGGACCTTCATACCAATTTGGAACTGATGATGAAGTATAAGACGGTCGTGGGCAGCCATGGTTCACTCCTTAAAAATCCTATAGTTTTCACAGGCATCCCTTCTCATTTCCTCCAACTCTGGAATCTTCAACCTATTTTGAGAACCTTCACCAGAAAGATTATAATTGCATTTTTTTGATGGCCCAGCAGTCCTGGTGCTCAATCTCAACCAGAAGGTGACAACTCTTTCCAAACACAAGATTATATAGTGACATTACAATGGGATTTTTGAAAGTAGTACAGTTGGCCCATAATGAATCATCAAGTCGAAGACTCTAATATTTTCTATTGGGTTGAACTTTTTTTTCAAAGAATTTGTTTTACCTCTCTATATGACACCTAGGATTGACCATTGGTTTGGGGATGATATGGAGTAGATACTCTATGACCGAACCCATACCGATGCAAAAGTGATTGCATTGTTCGGCTATAGAAATGAGAACTCGGGTCACTAATGATGAACCTAGGTATGCCAAACCTATAGAATATTTTGGTTTTAAAAAATTCTACAACTACCTTAGAATCATTAGTCCTTGTTTCTCGTGCCTCTACCAATTTTGATACGTAATAATCTTCCAGAAGAATGTACAAGTTGCCAAAGGAATTGGGAAATGGATCCATAAATTCAATTCCCCATTCATCAGAAATGTCAAGAAAGAGCAAAAATTGTTGTGGAATTTCATTTATTTTAGAGACATTCCCCATTATTTGAAAATGAGGAAACAATTTGAAAAAATCTTGGGAATCCCAAAAACGTGTTTTCCAGAAGATTCTAGAATCAACGACCTTGAGATCAGTCTATTGGGGATGAAAGTTTCTCCCACAAGAAAGAGTGTGACAGAATCTAAGGATAGACTGAAACTCCCTATCAGGAACACAACTCCTAAGGGCTTGATCACTACATGTGCAACAGAGGTAGCGGTCAGCCCAAATGTACCCACAAGACTCCTGTTTAAGATGATTGGATGGGTTTTTATTGAAATTATTAAGACATTAAGATGCAACCAAATAATTTACAATTTTAACAAACCAAGTAATAACATCTTGCACTCGGTAAAATTTCTCATTGAGAAAAATATCATTTATAGGAATACAGGGGGATGAGTCAGTGTCCGATGATGGTGGAATCCAACTCATATGTTCATCCACTACATTCTCTGCTCCTTTTTAATATTAAATTTCTATATTGAATTATTGAAGGAGGAGAATCCAATTACTGAGACGTGGCTTGGATTCCAGTTTCATAAGGAGATACCGGAGGGCTGCATGGTCTGAGAAAACAATGACTTTGGACCCCAAAATGTATGACCTAAACTTTTCCAAGTAAAATACAATAGAAAAGAATTTTTTTCAGTTTTGGTTTAGTTTTCTTGGGAAGGGTCCAAAGTATGTGAGGCATATGAAAAGCAGGGTGGATCCCCTCCAAGAAGTCCATTGAATCTTGTTAATAGATTAATGAAACCAGAATTTAGTTCAATGTTCGGTGCCTCACCTTATAATTGAATATAGGTGGGTTGGATATCAACATTAGATGAGGTTATTTCTTTTAGTGTTCGACTATTTTTATCCATTTTATTCAAGATAATTTCAGTTTTAATGTGGGTTCTTAAAGAATAATAAGAAGGATCAATATGAGTGTTGATGTTTTGTGTGTCCTCCTTTATAGGTTCCTCTTTTGTATCTCGGGGTCGTTGATGTAGGATCCTCTCCAGTTCAGGTTCGAAAGGATGTAAGTCTCCCAGATTAGCAAGAATCATACACAGAACCTACACAAGAAATGATTTATAACACAAAAATAAATGTAAAGGTATAAGATAAAACAAACAAACATTCACAAAATTTACAAAAAATATTTATCAAAAACACGCACTAAAACTAAAGTGCTCCCTGGAAACAGTGCGAAAATTTGACTGTGTTGTCATGAAATGTAATATTGGTTATGATTTGAAGATAAATTTATAGTCTAAGGACGAACCTATGTCCTCTCTCAAGGATAATTGATAGTTTTAGAGAATGTATTCTTAATAATATGTACTAAAAGAGGGGGTGGTTTTGAAAACAGATTTTAGTAAATTACTTAATTAAAGAGTTAAATAGTTGATAAATAAAAGTGTTGTATTAATAATTATGAGAGATGAAGATCATTGCATTTTCACTGCACATCTTGGATAGGTAATTGTTCTGAAAATTTAACATGGTTTTGTTTAATTCTCTGGTTGAAGGTTGTCAAGATCTTGTCTTCTCTCTTGCCTCTTCAAATGATGCTTAAAGAACCACCCCTTGACACAAAAATCATGTTGCCAAGATTTGGTTATCAATCATAGAATAAAAGGTCTACCAAAGAATACTTAAACATTATTTATGTGTGACACAAATAGGATTATTGTGTTGTCTAATAGGAACAATCCATGGTTCCCACTTGAAATCTCAACCCAATCGGTGTTGAAATAAAAAGTGTTCCACTGAATTATATCAAATGAATTTTAATTAGTGGAGAAGAATTTAAAGATAAAAAAATAAGTGAATTATTCAACACACAAATTATATAAAACCAATAGAATAACATGTGTTGACACTCCCTCCCATGTTTTTGTTGCTTCCTCGAAATGATCGTCCACTGTTTAGCTTGCCATCGAGAGGAGGAAGAGGCTTGGGTGGAACTCCTTCTTCATCCTTGATCCCCCAATGAGTATAGGGGCCTCAAATACTTCTTGAATGATGAATATGCTCTTCTATAACTCCAAAATGGATGATCTTGGCTCCTAGTTTGAACTTCTCAAATGAGGTGCCCATGGTGCTCTTTTATAGCAAAAATGGGAATTGGTTTTGGGCACACAGATTGTGTAAAACCAATTTTCACATTTTTTGGCCTCCCAAAATTCTTCAATCGCTTTTGAAAAAACTAGTAAGCTATTTAAAAACATCTTGGATATCTACACCAAAATGTTGGATTCTTTTGGACATGTATAACTCAAGATATAAACAGAACACAACACACAACTTTTGACTCCGTGCAGATTCAGTGGCCTGGACAGATCACTTTGGTTGGGATTTTCAATGGCCGAATTTGGCTTGGTTATCTTCATTAGAGTTGAATAAAATTGAATCTTAGACCTGCCCAAAAAATATTATCCCTTTTGGATGCACGGAGTTTTCATACTCTACCCAATAGTGGACATGTGTTGATGGAACACATGCTGTTTTGGCCCATTTTCATTCTGGATCATCTCTGGGGCCTCCAAATCACCTCCTCATGTAATGGAATCAACAAAACAAGTAACATTGACCCTTGAAACTATGATAAACACAAAATAAATTATTCAAACATGGAATGAAATCTGTTTTTATTTTTATAATTTTCAATATAAAATATGTTTAGCATAGTGGTGTAAGGGTGAAAATGAAATAGTGAATAGTGGTGCGATCAGTTATCACCAAGGTTTATCAGATTATTTTTTATACTTCGGAGGATTGGTGGGGTGAAACACTCCTTGGAACTACCACCATGGTTGGAGTGGGTGCATTATGTCTTCCACGTATTCTAGATAATGTTATATGTGCATGACCCTTCCCAATTCATCGACCATTGCGGGTTGGACTTTGACAATGGGGGGACTTTTACGGAGTTTCTGGTGGAGTATGAGGATTGACAGGAGAGGGTCCTTTGCGGGTGGTGAATACCTCTGGTGTTCATTCACTGATAGCATGGGAACCTCCAAGAGAGCACACGGGAGTGGGAAGCTCTGATCCGTGCTCAGTACCGCCATTTGTTTCCTTAGTCTGTGTTGTGACTTTTGGGGACTTAATGCCCTAAGGTGGGGAAAATGTAATGCCTGGAAATTCCATATAATTTTATTAATTATATGGAATTATTTTGAGACTGTGAAATCTGACGGCGGCTGATTCCGATGCCCGAAGTGCCAGGAATGATCTGTCAAATTTTTCTTAAGCTTTAATTAGCGTGGGTAAGCTGTTTTCCTGAAAAAGTGAAATTACTATTAAATGGTTACCCAGATCAGAAATATAAGGGAACTATTGTGCTCAGGATTGTGGGTTTTCCCTATACACGACTTATGTTTAGTCAGCGTGACCTCCTGTGAGAAAACACGGAAATGACATAACCGTAAATAAAATAATTAAATAATGTTATTTTATTTTTCAAATGCATATAACTCACAAACTGTAACTCAGATTGAAAATACAAAAAAATGGATGATCTATGAGGGTATGTTTCCTTTAGCCAAATACTGACCTTGGCTGGTGTGGGCCACCAGAAAAAGTTAGTTTTTATCCGTAAATAAAATAATTTGTTGACAATTATTTTATTGTAAAATCCATAACTATTAAACGGTAACTCAGATTGAAAATATGAGAGTATTGTTGGGTTCGTTGGGGCGTGTTTCACTTATACAGAGCCTAACCTTGACCGGCGCGGATCCATGGTGACTGGTAATAATTATCTAAACTTTTTTCGGCTACGTTCAGTAAATGCACGAGCGTCTTTTTGTTTGTTTTTAACCAGTGCTCAAAATTGAAATCTGAAGACACTGTTGAACTCACAGCGCCGATATTTTCTTAAGGAGACCTTCACCTCGACCATAGTAGTTTGAGAGTAGGAGTTGGTTTTTGGAATTTTTGTGCGAGAAAATAAAATATACATTCTTTATTTTATTTTTGAAATGGAAACCTCCCATTTTGAATTTAGTGGTGGGGACCACTTGAGCATAAAACATCCCATCTGAATTTAGTGGTGGGGACCACCCAACCCTTGAAATCCCTCTAAAATTTGATTTAACCCTTGGAATTTCCAAATTAATGTGCCAACAAATTAATTGATTAATTAATAAACTTAATCTTATTAATTTGGAACCTCATCTCGTGTGGTGGAAAGGATTGGAAAAGGGGAGTAGATTTGTGAGAACATTCTTCATTTATGAACACCCTCTCCAATGAATAGAATCCTCTGAAATCGAAGAATAAGGACAACACTTGAGCCCGATCATGGAGCGTCTTGCGGGAGTGATGAACGTCGACGTCAATCTTCAACGTCTTCGTCATCTTCCCCGAGCCACCTCCAACAGAAAATCGAGGTAGGGGTTTTTAATAGGATTGAATTTATTTACTAATTATTCAAATTCTAAATTCATGATGATTATGGAAAAATGAACACGACCATCGTCCCACACATGTACCTGGACTTTTAATTTTTTGATTCTCCACGCATTCTTCATGCATTCTTCAACGCCAAATATTTAGTGACGTTGGAAACACAATATTTTGTTGAGTGTGACATACGGACATGGAGCCCTCGGCCTTAGGATCACAAATATAAAATTGTTTAATTTTTCGGGAAAAGAATGGAGATGTAGTGACCCACGGAAGAGGAGGAGGGTCGGTACACCTATCGGCCGCAAGAAGGTCGGGCGGCGAGTGTTCATGCCGCCGGATTAACTGGAGACCGTGGCCGCTTGGCTGTGGTGGAGCAACGGAGCATGATCGAGCCGCTGGGAGGGGGACTAGACGGAGCACCTGGTCGGCCATTACGGGATGGCAGGACCCGCTCGGGTCCCGTGGGTGTCAAGGTAGGGCCTAAGGGACTACACTTCAGTGTTTCGAATGGAAGGGGGGCACTTCTCCCTTCAGCGCCAGCTCGGGCAGACCGCGCCACTAGGCTGGGTTGGGCTGCCCCCTATGCTGGCCGGGCTGGACCCATGTCGAGTCGGGTCGAACTGAACTAGTTCGGGTCGGGCAGGGTTGGTCAGACTGGGTCGGACCGGACCCGGGCTCATCAGGACCGAGTTTAACCTTTTTGGCCATTACTTGTGAACTGGGCATCCATTTGACGAACCGTCTTCGGAACCATAATCCTTGGATTGGTAATATACTTTTGGTATACTCCAATTGAGTTTTGGGTAAAGTGGGAGTATGGCCAGGTTGGATCGAACCCCAAATCCAATAGGGCCCTCATTGAGAAAACACTAATAACTTACATATCGGGTGTCTAATTGATGTGATGTCTATTGCGTTGGGTCCCTTATGATGTGACGGACCTTTGGGATACTTATTTGTGGGACTTCAGGGAGTTTGAGGTATGAGTAATGAATTGGGGCGTGGTTCTCCTAAGGGGGCTATGTATGGAACCCTGAGACAGGCTGATACTTAATGACTGCTAACCGTTTCTACTCAGAGTGACTCGACATGCTCAGTGGGGAGCACCTCTATGTGACATTGAAGAACCACGATGGCAAGCACCTCTGTGTGATGTGGCAGACCCATGGTACTCGATAGGAGGAGTACCTCATCAGGCAACGAGTGGGGCACCTCTAGGTGATGTAGCAGACACCCGGTGGGGAGCGCCTCTATGTGATGCGGTAGACCCATGGTACTAGATAGGAGGATTACCTCAGTAGTCCAATGTTAGTGGTAATTTCCTCTGTGTGACGTAGAAGGCCCACTATACTTGATAAAGGAGTTGTTCCCCAACAGCTAAGGTGTTCGATGTTGCGACTGGGAATGTCACTTGTTCCTAGGCCTAGAGAATTTTTCGCTGGCTATCAGCTTTCATACCAATCCTGTGTTGGTAAGATCCTCTCTGGGTCTGCTCTTAGAGATCCTCTGTGGGTTAGCACATATCGATCTTGTGTGGGTCAGATTTTGTGTGGTCCATTTCATAGCATTCCTATGTGAGTCTGCACATACCGATCATGTGCGGGTCAGATCCTGTGTGGGTCATTGTGGGGGTTAGTACCTATCGATCCTATGTGAGTCAGGCTCTATATAATTAGTAGTAGTTCCTCTTGATAGAATAATATGATCTAGCTTTGCGACTAATCATTTGTACTTTTATACTTCACTTATACCGGTGTGAGTTGAGTCTTTACCTTTGTGGTATTCTTTTGTATGGGGTACCTTTTTAGTACTTACCTCGTGGAGATACCTTCTTTGTATTCCTTCCTTCATGGAATAGTTGATCTTTGGAATAATGAGTTGGGCCTTGTGTTTCCTCATGGATGAGATGTGTATACTTGATAACTTAGGTATATGTATGGGAATATACCTAAGTAGAGTTGATGTCTTGCTTTGTGGTTTTCCATTGTGGAACATTAGAAGACCTATGGGGTCTCAGGGTCCCTACAGAGTATCTTTATACTCACCCATGCATGGGCTTTCCCCACACCTTGTTGTGTCTTATGCAGACGACATACAACATTGATCGAGGCTGAGGGAGCCAGGACAGAACCGTGCTCAGAGGCACACCATTTGGTGTGACGTGACGCGGGGACTATAGATCGTGAGTTGTACCAACCATTCAGGTAGGATCCATGGTGAACGATCCAGGACCTGCTTTTCAATTTTTAGTTGTATTTGTACTTTGATTTGTACTCGTACTTTCAGTTGGGTTTATATTCCCTCCACATTAATTTCAGGACTCTTTTTATTACAGAAATTTACTTAGTGGTTTCTTCTAATTGCGTTCTACTTTGTATTTATGTACAGGTTTGAAGAAAATGCCTTCCCACTTTAGGGATATGCCTTTCAGGTGCTAGTCTCCAACCCCTAACCTATGGAAGACAGGATTGGCGTAGTCACAGAATGGGCCCAGGGGGATGGGTCGTGACACTATGCATTGATTACAAGTAAATCAATGCTATTAGAATAAATAATAAGTGTCATATTTCCCTGATTGATGATTTATTTGATCAACTTCATGGATCTCAATACTTTTCAAATATTGGCCTTCGATCTGGATGTCATCAACTATGTGTGAGGAAGGAAGATATTCAGAAGACATGATTTTTAACCAGGTATGGGCATTACGAGTTTACAATGATGCCTTTTGGACTGAAAAATGCACTATCTTATTTCATGGATTTAATAAATATAGATTTCAAGGAATATCTTGATAATTTTGTTGTTGTATTCATCGATGATATCTAGGTATACTAAAAAAGATATGAAGACCATGAGGATCACCTCTGGATTATTCTAAACTCTCTTAAAAGAAATTAAGTATATGTGATGTTTAGCAAATGAGAATTCTGGATTCAATCGATTCCATTTCTAGGTCATATATTCTCTAAGGATTGAATCCTATTTGATCCTGTGAAGACAAAGGTAATCCATGTTTGGCACACGCCAAAAAACGTAATTGAGGTATTTATTTTTATTGGATTAGCAAGTTACTATAATAATTTCGTTCTGAATTTTTTTTGACTAGATAACCTGCTAACCAATCTCACACGTAAAGGAGTTAAGTTGGTATGGACAAAAGAATGTACAGAATGCTTCAAAAAATTAAAAAGATGATTGTTCAATGCTCCAATATTGACTCTTCCATTTGGAGGTGATGGATTTGTAACATACAGTGATGCATCAAAGATTGTTCTAGGTTGCATCCTTACAAAAAATTGTAATGTTATTGCTTATGCATCAAGGCAGTTGAAGACTCATGGAAAAAATTATACAACACATGATCTTGAGTTAGTAGTCGTAATCTTTGCTCTGAAAATATGGAGACATTATCTTTACAGTGAAAAATTTGAGATATACATAGATTGAAAGAGTTTGAAATACATATTCACATAGAAAGTTCTCAACAAGAGGAAAAAGAGATGACCCGAGTTACTCAAAGATTATGATTGTTCAGTACAATACCACCCAGGAAAGGAAAATAAGGTGGCAGATGCATTAAGTAGGAATGATTATGGACTTCTGACCCAAATGAGGATTGAAAGAGATCTTATATTCATTGATCTACTAAAGATGGATATGGGAATTGTTAAATAAGGGAAAACATATTTCCTCTTTCAAATGATTGCTAGACCATCTTTAATAAAGAAGATAAAAAGCTCTCAATATGATGATGAAAATCTACAGAAGAAAATTATTGATGTTAGGGATGGGAGATTGGAAGGCATCATGTTTGAGGAAGGAGTTCTAAATTTTGGGAAGTGGTTATGAGTTCCATCAGTACCTGAGCTAAAAAGGGAACTATTATACGACTCTCATATCTCAAATTTCTCTATACACCCAGGTAACACAAAGATGAATAGAGATGTGAAGGAATATTTCTAGTGGGATAATATGAAGCGGGAAATTGATGACTATGTGTCAATGTGTCTAGTTTTTCAACAAGTGAATGCATAGAGACAACATCCTAGAGGAGTGATGCAACCTATACCTATTCCCGTGTGGAAGTGGGAAAACGTTACAATGGATTTTGTCATCAGACTACCGAGAACAACTAGAAGGAATGATGCAATATGGGAAATTGTTGATCGTCTCACAAAATCATCACATTTCATTTCTATAATAGAGGATTTAACACATGAGCGCCTGGAAACACATTATATTAATGATGTTGTGAGAATCCATGGTGCACCTATATCTATTGTGTGTGATCGAGATCCCCGATTTATATCAAAATTATGGAAAAGTCTCCAGAAGGCTTTCAATACTGAGATGCGTATGAGTACTGCTTATCACCCCCAAACTGACAGACTGTCTGAAAGAACTATTCAAACTCTAGAAGACATTATGATGTCATGCTCTCTTGACTTATAAGGTATGTGGGATCAATACTTAACATTGGTATAATTTTCATACAATAATAGTTTCCATTCAAGTATTCAAATGGATCTATTTGAAGCATTATATGGAAACAGATGACGAACTCCAACTTGTTGGGATGAAGGTGGTGAGAGGAAACTTATTGTCCTAGAACTTATTGAAGGGACCACAGAAAAGGTAAAGACAATTCAAGTCCATATTAAAGAAACCCAAAGTAGGCGGAAGAGTTATGCTGAAATCTAGAGAAAGGATTTTGAATTCCAAGTGGGTGATCATGTCTTTCTGAAAGTATCTCCATGGAAGGGTGTCTTCAGGTTCAGAAAGGAAGGGAAACTGAGCCCAGGTACATCGGACCATTTGAAATTATGGAAAGAATCTGAGATATAGCTTACCGTTTAGTGATGTTGCCAAATCATTCTAGATTTCATGATGTGTTTCATGTGTCATTGATAAAGAAATACATGCCAGACCCAACACATGTACTCACATATGAAGAAATATAACTGGAACCTAATTTTTCATACTGTGAAAATCCTATCAGGATTCTTGACACAGGGGAGCAGGTATTGATAAATCCGAGAACTCTTCTAGTAAAGATATTTGGAAAAACAGAATGTAGAGGAAGCAACATGGGAACCTAGGGATGTTATGAATAAGAACCGCCCACATCATTTTGGTGGTCTTTATAAATGAAAATTTTTTAGGATAAAATTTATGGAGGAAATAATGTAGCACCCCAAACATTTTATGGTTTGTTTCTCTTAAATAAATTCTAGTTATAGCACATATTTCATGAATCACTGAGCCACTATGGAATAAAATGTGATTACTTATAGGAGATATCCACAACCTAGCCATTAAACTTAAATTTATTAGCTTTGTGATTTGAATTTTAAAAATCTATCATACACGGTTGTGTTTAGGATGATATTTTGTGTCTGATAGAATTAACATAATTTTTGGTGAATAGTAACCTACCCTTAGGAATTGTAACATACCCTTATGAATAGTAACTTACACTTATAAATAGTATTTTTACTCTTATGAATGGTATGCACACCCATGAATGAATAAATAAATTTAGGCACCCTAAAAATGAATATGAATAATTTAAGTGTATATTTTTCGATTAAATAATGAATTTAATTGAATATTTAATTAATCGTATTTAGAAATTTATATTTGAAAAATGGACCAGATTTTTTGATTGTACACATTGAAAAATGGTTTGGGTGAATTTTTGGTATTTTTTGAAATACATGAATTTTTGTGAATAGTAAAATACATTAATTTACCGTATAAATACATTATAATTTAAATTTACTATTCCAAGCATCATGAGTGAGGTAAGCACACAAATATCAAAATAATATGAATATATTACTATTATTGGTCATGGAATACTCACTTTTACTTATCTTGAGTGAAAATAATAAATTTATGATTACAATATTAAGAAAACTTTTCTCCCCTCCACTATAAAACCCCCCCTCCCCCCATCTTCCTCCCACACCACTAAAGCTTCAAATCATGACTAAATTCTACCAAATAATTTTCCTAAGACCTCCTCCCATTCCTAATACCTTCTGGTCTCACCAAAAGACAAAAAACAAAGGCCTTAAAGAGTTTCTCAAGGAGGAGTAATCTAGAGGCAAACCTCTCTTCTCTTTTCATTCAAATTCTTTTACAAGTTTTATTATTTTTTTGATCGCTTCCCACCTCACCTCTTTATAATTACAGTACCTTCCATGTATTGGATTTTCATTATTCTAATGTAATATTTCTTCATAATCTCTCTTTTTCCCCTCCTTTTATATAATAAATGCAAACACTATCCGAGATGTGCTAATTTATCACACTCAAGGAAGATGGGTATTTAATTTGCAATACTATCTTCAATACTGGTCATGAAACCTTTTTCAATGATTGAACTAGATCTTAATATATGTATTTTATCTTGTTTTTGTTCTTTAATCCTTACACACTCATAATATGGAATATTAATACAAAACAAATTAATTATGCACAAAACCGCCAAGCAAAATCCAAGCGTTTTTCAATAACTTTTAAATAATGATTCATCCTCAAGTATATAACAAAGAATCATTATAATATCATTTATATATCTTTAATTTAACTAATATTATATATTAATAATTATTTATATTTAACCACATTTCAAATGAACTTTCATTCTTGAATACAACTAAACGGATCATGAAAACAAAAGAAGATAATGTTAATGAAACAATTAAATTGAATATCTTAAACCCATAAAAAATCCATTAGTGAACCTAATAGGGTTATAAAATATCAATTAAAAGTGTATGAGGTTCTGGAATTATTAATTAATGAATCTAAATTTTATTATTCAGGTCGTTAAGAACAATCAAGAACACCTTCTAGCATAAGGTAAGGGATCCTCTCTCTCACTTTTGTTCAAGAATTTCCCCTATGTTGTGCCCTTATAATTTTAATTCCTAATTATGGGGTATGTTTTATAACCTCCCCCATACTATCCTTGTGAATTATGAATAATTTAATTCCCCTTTTACCTCTCATTAATCCCTCGTAATAACACTTGTTACCATGCTGAAATGTTTGAAAGTGGTTTTCTCATCTCACTTTCAATTCTATGGGATTTCCATTGTTCGCCACTTATTTATTATATGTGGTATTGGTGTACATCCATTAGATATATATTATCCTGATTCTCTTTATATTCATGGTGTTATATGATTCATTTGGTGGTTGTAAAATTTTGGTCATAAGACTCAATTGATGACAATGTGGTAACGAGCTTGGTCTCAATTTTCACTTCGTTGTGACTTGCTTAGTATTGTGCACCTACACATTCTTATGTGGTGTACCTACTACCTATTTGAGATCAATTTTCAATTGAAACTATATTAAATTTAAATATCCATATTATTATAACAAGGATATGATTATTGACTAAGCTGTATACCACTTTACATGTGGTATTTCTTTGGAATGTTGTTTTGACTGTGAAAATATTGATGAATCTGTATCCTTTATTCTATACAGATAATGTAAAGTCATATTTCTCTTAATTTGAATCTATGTATAAAGAATTATTTAGATGCAGAGGTTGGTGGGACCCACTACATCCCCTCGATGCATCGGTAGGTCTCTTGCGACAAATCAGTTTGGCGATAAACCCATCGAGTTTGTTTCCAAAAATCAGACGTGTTTCGACTCACAGAACTAAACCATTTTAACGATATTATGGTTTCATGTTCTAGATACATGATTCCCAATTAATAACCATTCTATTCATTCATTAGCAGTTATTACTATCAATGAGGGTTTCACTATGACAAAATCTATGGATGTAGTTTCATTCTCAAATTATTAATTGTGTGAGTTTTTCATTTATTCACCATGCCATATTGATTATGTGAGATTGATTATGATCGCTTGTTATTGTATTCATACATCCACTATTTTTAACCCATACAGAGCATCTTATCTCACCCCTTTCATTGTTTACTTTCAATAGTTGATGAGGAGGAGATCATTTATTGAGTTCTTGTGGATGTATTTTTTACTTTCTGTTATGTATTGTATTTTTAAACCTTTTACAATGTCATTTGAGTTACATATATATATCTAGTTTCTACATGACTACTAAATTGATCAATCCTTCAGTATTTTCATTCCATCTAACCATGAAAATGTAATTAGTGATGCACCGGCTCCAGTTTAGAGTGGTCGTGGCATTACACACAATAACTATGGCAAGGAAGGTAGAAGTCTTGTAAACATATGGAGCCACCATACCTATAGTAGATACCCACTAGTATTTTTATCAACACAATATTTTTTAATCATTTTAAATTTTAAATTTTTTTGGATTTTAAATCAAAACTAAAAACACTTTGTCTTTCACTTTCATTCATGTCACACTATAAGGTTCAGGGTGCATGAACCCCCTCGCATAGTTCTATTTTTTATCCTCTTTATACATCCTTTTATTATTATTCATTTATAAATCCCCAATAATTTGTGGGTTCATAGTGTTGAATTGATCCTTATGTACCTTGAACCTTTTTATTTTTTTCTCCTTCTTTATTCCCATCACCCTAAAATCCTTATTTTGGGTGTTTTCTCTTGTTTCTTAATTTTATGCATTTAAACACTAATCAATAGAAGATTTTCAGTGGGTCTAAAATTTATATTCCATGTTATGTTTCAAATTTAATTTCCCCTCATTTTATACGTATTTTCATTCTTAGTGTGATGGAAACATTGGTTAAGTGGGTTCAGGTGACACCTGAATTGGTTATTGGGGTACTCGATGTTCATGTGAGGAAATTTATAGATTATTAGACCCATTATAGACCTTCAATGTATTCAACTCATTTTTTTATTGGTAATAATCAATAATTTTCTCAAATAAATATATCTATAAATTAAACATTACTTTTTGAAATGTTTTTTGCATAGAGTTGATTGTTTTAAAAACTATTGAATTCCCATAAAACATTTCTGGACATTTGATCAAGTGTTTTTTGTTTTACCTTTGGTATGATGTTAGGTTAGGATAAATTTAATTGGGAAAATAGTGTTAGAAATGGGTCATAAGTTTTATATTGAGTCTTATAATACCTTGTGTGGTTTGGAAGATTTTTTTAACACACTATCAAGGGTGGTGAGTGATCTTTGTTGGATCAACTTCATTAATTTTTGGGTTTTAGTGAAAAAATTTCATTGGTGAGGTGTATTTCCCCCTTGAGTGGGATGCATAATGTGATGTGGTATGTGACTATGTTATCTAATTCAGATTACTTATAATAATTTTTCAAGATACGAATTTCAATGTAAAGGGATTGCCTCACATACATAGATGTATAAAGGGATGGATCCGTTCATAAGAACATGTCACTTTTGGAAAGGTGAATTGGGGGAGATTTTTTGGTAGTATATTATTATATGAAGCGGTATAATTATGTCGAAAAGATCTCATCAATTTTATTGATGTTTTTTCAAATGTAATAATACATTATTTACTAATACTAGGGTATTTTTCCGAGTTATTGATATATAAACATTCAAAAAGAGGTAATCCATTATCCCTTTAGTGTATATCACCAATGTTTTTGTAGGTATAGTGGAATATGATAAAGTAATACATAGAGAAATAAATTATTCTTTTGATTATTAATTGTTAGAACTATAATGAATGAACCCTAGATACCCAGAGTTGGTGCATTATTACATAACATTGGCATGATCACAAAAGATCAAGTCTCAAAAGACTGATTAGTTTATTAGCCTTGGAAACACTAGATACATTCATAAGTCTTACATTATATCATAAAGTGAAAAACTAAAACAACATAGTATCCATAGTATACATTCATATCCCCCCGGACTATCCCTACAGGTTAGTCATAAAATACTTCTTCACATCCTGGTAAAAATAAAACATAGAAAGGGGTGAGCTCAGATGCCAAGTAAAGATAACAATATAGAGGAAACATTCATAAATAAGCTTAAACATTTAAGGAAATGTACTTATAAAACAAAATCCTTTTAAATAAGAACATCAGCATAATATGGAAAAAATAAAATGAAATAATTCCCTTTACTTATTCACATGGATATTCAACTAGTAGAATAATCATATGCAATATCAATAACCACTTTCATAATGATGGAATGCATAATTCCAGACTATTATATCCACATAGTCAAGTCCGTGTGCCAAGACTACAAATAAGATTTTTTCAAGGCCTTGTTCCAAGACACTAGTTTGTCTCATGAGACCTACCGATGCATCTGGGAGCTATAGTGGGCTCCACCCATTACATAATAAGTCCAATGCATTCCTCATATGAAAAGGTTTAAACATAACATAAACATTTGCATTAAAACTAGAATATGAAATTTAAATACTTTATACATAAACTATGAATAGTATAAAAATAACACATCCACATTCAAACATATCACAAAAACATCAATACAATATGGAAGTTTTTTGTCATAATAAATCAAATTCAAATAATCTTAAAATCCATCAAAGTATTTTGAGATAGATGAAATCAAAACCTTTTTTAGAGAAATGTATTTATTTATTTTGAAATCATTTAAAATTCACATAATTATAAAAGAAAAAATTTATATTTGAAAATATTCTTATAAGCTTGTAAGGGAAGCATTGATGATGTCATAATGGCGGAAAATAGCCACACCCTCCATATAACATAAAAAAAGACATTCTTACCTTAATTTTGTTGAAAATGTTATAAATGAGCTTGTTTGGAAAACGATTGAAATATTCCTTTATAAACATCTTATAAAAGTAAAAGATTGGTATAAATGACTTTAACCCATAGTCTATAAAATATTAAAAAAAAATTGGAATACATTTTTAAGAATCATGGATGTGGATGATAAAGAGATCCTAGTATATAATTACATATAAACAACCTCGGATAATAAAGAGATTGTGAAATTAACCCTTAAATTATAATTTTCCTTAGTCAAGGGTAGGTTAACCTCATGTATAATGGTGAAATAATTGTTATTATGTTTTACAATAATCATATACATTAATATGATATCATATATGATCTTTAAACATTTCTTTGTTAATAATATATCTTAATATTATCATCATTTTGGGAGTTAACGTATTCGTTTAACATTATATTCTTTGTTATGTGAGTCTTATTTTTTATGGATGGGATACATCTTATTAATATACATAATGATATCTAGTCTTTAAAAAATATTTTTAATCATCAAATGAAAATTATTCTTGAATGGATATGATGGGGAATGAATCACATCGCGTTCGTGGAGACGGTAATCTGTACATACGCACGAGTGACAGTATCATTATATTGATATTATAATAGTATATAATTGAATGTTAGATCATCTATACAGAATCATTATAATGTTATAATTATTATTTACATTAGTTATACTCATTATTCTACCCATTCAAATGATGAAATATTTGTATTACAAATTACACCACGACGTGGAGACGGTAAGTCGTACGTACGCATGAGTGACAATATCATTATATTGATATTAAAATAGTATATAATTGAATGATATATCATCTATAAAGAATCATTAAAATGTTATAATTATTATTTACATTAGTTATACTCATTATTCTACCCATTCAAATGATGAAATATTTGAATAACAAACTACACCACGACGTGGAGACGGTAAGTCATACGTACGCACGTGTGGTGACTTTTTCATTCATAGGATGGATAAAATAACTAACATGTTTGTAACATATTTATAATAACATCACATTATATAGAATATAATAGAGTTTTTATTTTATAATGGAAACAACAAGGAATGAAAAAGTGGAAGAAGAAAAGAACTTGAAAGAGGGTGGTGAAATTATTACCTCTTATTCGGGTTCTTCCTTTTGATTTGATCAAAAGGGATCCTTAGGTTGGCTTTATGACTAAAATAATGCATCTAGGATTAAGTGAGGAAAGTTGAGAGGATATTTGTGCTGGGTTTGGCCGAGCCAAAATGCATTGAAGGTG
Source organism: Viscum album (assembly GCA_963277665.1). Classification (NCBI taxonomy): domain Eukaryota; kingdom Viridiplantae; phylum Streptophyta; class Magnoliopsida; order Santalales; family Viscaceae; genus Viscum; species Viscum album. The sequence goes on from OY728152.1 coordinate 847,763,154, forward strand.
TGAATTTGAGAGAAGGGGGGTGCCCTTTTATAAGAGGGGTGAGGGGCAACTTAGGAAAAGCTAAAAATATTATTTTATAATAAAATAATTTTCAGTTTCTAATTACACCAAAATGGATTGATTAAAGCCTAAGGTGGTTATGGGACGAAAACCACTCAACTAATATTTTTTAGACAGGTTTGGGTCACTATGTTAACTTTATCTTTTAGGTAAAATCTTAGTTAAATAGTTTGACATTTACCACGTCTCTTTGTAATTTTATATTATATGGTTACTAAACATACTATATACTTCCAAGAGAACCCCAAGTGGTTCATTAATGATACAAATATCATTATACATGTCCTTTGGCTGGAGCTTATATTTTTAAGAATAGAATATCAATTAATAATATAATATTTGTTTAAAACTCTTTTATGTCAATTTCGACACTATTTGGTCTTTTGTTTTTTCTAAATTCATAACAGCATTATTACTTCAAAAAAATTCATCTAACTAACCCTAATATGTCATATTAACATAGGAAATTATTTAAATTCTTAAAAAGTCTCCAATTACATTTATTTCTATATTTATAATATCAATTATATTAATATTTCATTAACTAGGTAATTACTGCATCACCATTGTGTCATAAATAAATGAAATTATTTAATGTCTAAAAAATATAAATAAAATACCATTATGTTGGAAACATTTTTATATTTATAATTAATATTTATTGTTAAATTTATCTTATATTTAGCCTTATATTAAAAAATATTACTTATTAAACATTGATTTAACTCTTTTAACTCTTCTTTAAATAAAAAAATAATAAATGTCCTAATCTAATCCAAGTGGACAAAAGAGGTGCATATTTTATTCCTAAGTTTTATTTTTGTCGATTTATACTTATACAATTGAATTATGACACGTTTTAGGGTAATAATATTATCATTTTTACCCTTAATTACCCTATTTACTTTTAACCGTGGAAAATAAAAGTAAAAAGTTACTATTCACCAAAAATTATTTTTATCTTATTGAACCAAATTTTACTCCTTCATATTAACCATGTCTCTCGGATTTTCTAAATTCAACTCACAGAATTGGTAAAATTTTGTTTTATGTGAATTTGAAAATTCTCCTAGGAGGTGGATAAAAGACGGTGAAAAGTTTAATAAAATTTTTATATATCCAAAATTATTATAAACTGACTCCAATGAATTACATTGAGCAGATATAGGTATTATTTATCTATTTTGACATAAAATAAATTTAGATAAAATAAATAATTATTTAAATAAAAATTTTGTTTCAAACTATAACTCAGTGTTTTTCACTATTCATAAAAAATTGACAGTTTTCTGAAAAATAACAAAAAATCACCCTAAGATAGTTTCGATATTCTAAATCCAAAAATGAAGTCCATTTTGAATGATAACATTTAAAAATTTCAAAAAGTGGGTATTAATATTCATAACGGCTACTTTGATTGGTCGCGGTGTGTTAGAATCTCGACGTTGCGTACAATGAAAGCTATTGCATTACTCAAAGGGAAATGTACAGTGGAATCTTGGGGTGTTACATTCTCCCCTCCTTAAAATAATTTCATCCTCGAAATTTATAGAATACTACCCCATGAAAAGACTCTAGTGGTTCGTCATCACATGTTCCTCGGGTTCCCACGTTGCCTCTTCCATCTTATAGTTTATCCATTGAACTTTTACCAGACGAGGCATCCAGTTTCTCAGCACTTGTTCTCTTGTATCAATAATCTTGATAGGCTCTTTGCAATAAGATCAATCTGGTTCCACTTCTAATTCCTCATAGGTGAGTACATGCGTTGGGTCAGGCATGTATTTTCTCAATAGTGATACGTGGAACTCATCGTGAACTTTGGAGAGATTTGTCGGCATTGCCAAACAATATGCTACAGTCCCAATTCATTCTAGAATTTTGAAAGGTCCGATGTACCATGGACTCAATTTACCCTTCATACCGAAACGTATAACACCCTTCCATGGTGATACCTTTAAGAAAACATGATCTCCTACAAGAAATTCCAAATCCTTCCTTCAGTTATCAGCATAGCTCTTCTGCCTACTTTGAGCTGCTTTGATGTGGGTTTGGAATACCTTCACCTTTTCCATCATTTCCTCCACCAGTTTTGGGCCTACGAGTTTTCTTTCACCAACATCATCCCAATAGGTTGGTGTGCGGAATCTCTTTCCATATAACACTTCATATAGTGTCATCTGAATACTTGAATGCAAGAAATTGTTATAGGAAAATTCTACCAGAGGTATATATTGATCCCACAAACCTTGAAAGTCAAGTGAGCATGATCTCAACATTTCTTCTAAGGTTTGAATTGTCTATTCTGATTTTCCATCAGTTTGGGGGTGGTAGGGAGTGCACAAACAAAGCTCAGTATCCTAGGATTTCTAAAGAATTTTCCAGAATCTTGATGTAAAATGGGGATCACAATCAGAAAAAATTGATAGTGGTTGTCCATGAAGTCTTACAACTTCATTCATATATAGTCTTTCTAATCGTTCAAGTGGTAAATCTTATCTTATAGCAAGAAAATGTGCTGACTTGGTAAGATGATCAACAATGACCCATATTTCATCATTCCATCTAGGAGTCTTTGGTAGTCCCATGAAAAAAGTCCATCATAATATTATCCCATTTCCACTCAGGTATGAGAAAAGGGTTCATGACTCCTCCAGGCTGTTACCTTCCAGATTTTACTTGTTGACAAACCATACATCTTGACACATGATAAGTGATCCCCCTCTTCATGTTGTCCTACTAAAAATGTTCCGTCAAATATCTATACATCTTGGTGCTCCCAGGGTGTATAAAGAAATTGGAACTATGATAATCATCCAACAATTCTCTTTTTAGATCCAGTATATCGGGAACACAAGGTCTCTTCCCAAATTTCAAAATTCCATCTTCATACACAAAGTCACTCAATCTCCCATCATTCATAGCATTAATCTTCTTTTTAAACTCTTCATCATTGGTCTGAGAACTCTTTATCCTTTTTAGTAATGATGGTTTTCCAACCATTTGAAAAATTATTGATGTATCACCTTCCATGGTTATTCCCATATCCATCTTTACTAGATCCATGAATATAGGATCCCTTTCAACTATAATCTTGTTCAAAACTCCATGATCCTTTCTACTCAAATCATCTTCCACCTTATTTTCCTTTCCTGTGTGGTAGTGTATCGTGCAATCATAATCCATGAGTAGTTCAAGACATCTACTTTTCCTCATGTTGAGTTTTTTCGGTGAGAAATATACTTTAAACTCTTGAGATCAGTATAAATCTCACATTTTTTACCATATAGATAGTTTTCCCAAATCTTCAAAGCAAAGATTATAGATACTAACTCAAGATCTTTAGTAGGATAGTTTTTCTCATGAATTTCCAGCAGTCGTGATGCATAGGAAATAACCCTATCATTATTCACCAGGACACAACCAAGTCCTTTCTTCGATGCATCACTAAAAATAACGAGCCCATCATTCCCTGATGGTAGATTCAAGATAGGAGAATTGACTAATATTCTCTACAATTCTTCAAAAAAATCTTCACACTCTTTTTTCCAAACAAATTTAACCCCTTTTCGTGTGAGCTTTGTTAAGGGGTTAGCCAACTTGGAAAAATTCGGGATGAAACGTCGACAATAACCTGCTAAACCAATAAAACTGCGTACCTCAGTTATACTCGTTGGTGCTGGACATTCTTGGATTGCCCTGGTCGTTGAAGGATAAACAGGGATTCCATCGTTATAGGTAATATTGACAAGAAAAGAAATCTACTGAATCCAGAATTCACACTTGCTAAACTTCACATATAATTCATATCTTCTAAGAGTCTTTAGGATAATGCATATGTGATTTTTATGATCTTCATATCTTTTTAAGTATACCAAGATATCATCAATAAACACCACTACAAATTCATCATGATATTCTTTCAAAACTCTTTTCATTAGATCCATGATGAAAAAGGGTGAATTAGTCAATCCAGAAGGCATTACGGTAAAATCGTAATTCCCGTACCTGGTTCAAAATGTTGTTTCCGGAATGCCTTCCTTCTTCACACACAACTGATGATATCCAAATCGAAGTTCAATATTTGAAAAGTATTGAACTCCATGCAGTTGGTCAAATAAATCATCAATGAGAGGTAAGGGATACTTTTTCTAAATTGTTATAGCATTAATCTCCCTGTAGTCAATGCACAACCTCATAGATCCATCTTTCTTCTTAAAAAGAGCACAGGGGCTCCCCATGGAGAAAAACTAGGGTGAATAAATCCATTATTACTCAATTCCTCTAGTTTTTTCTTTAGTTCCACTAATTCCATTGTTTTCATTCTATAAGGGGTCTTCGATATAAGCCTTGAACCAGGAATTAAATCAATGGAAAACTCAATTTCTAATTCTAGAGGATATACATGTAAATCTTCTGCAAACATATCAGTCTATTCGTTCATAATAGGAACATACTCTATTTGAACATTCCTTTCCACACCCTCAATTATTTCATTCTCTTCCTCCCTAATAATTGAATTTAGTTGAGCTACTGGGGGTGGATCTAGATAAGAATCAGGTGGTGACGATTCTGCTCTAAAGATAAGGTGTTCTTTATCATCATCATCAAAAATCATAACCTACAACTTCTTACAATAAATCTTCGCATCATGGTCCAAAATCCAATCCATACTGAGGATTATATCAAATTCAATCAAGGGTATGATGATTAAATTAGAAGATAAAGAACATTTATATGCTCTAATGGGAAGGGATTCACAAAACAGTGTTGTGATGATACTTCCCTTAGGAGTTTTAACTAACAACTCCCTCGTTAAATAAAATTGAAAATATCTAATTTTCTTAGCAAACTAGAAAGATATGAAACAATGGGATGATCCAGAATCAAATTAATCATTTCCTAAACTTGAGGAAACCATTAAATTACTTTCCACCACGTCTTTTGAAGCTTCTACCTCAGCAGTAGTAGTAGCATAAGCTTGGCCTTGATCCCTTGGCCTTTTATGAGGTAAGTTTCCCTAATTCTTAGGACATTCATTCGCATAATGCCCCCTTTCTCTACAATTGTAGCATTCAACATCGACAGCCTCTTTATTCCCCTTGAAATCATGAGCTTGGTGGCCTTTTTCACCACACTTGTAACAGACTCCCATTCCCTTCAGGAAAGTACTAGGGTTTTTCTTCCCACATTTACTGCAGGATGGATATTAAACATTTCCCTTTTCCCCCTTATTTCCATTTCCAGATTGTTCACCTGAACTCTTCTTCTCTTGCTTTGCCTTAAAGTCATAATACATAGAGAATTCATTTTCTGTATTGATAGCACATGATACGATATCTTCGTATGACCAGAAGGATTGTGAGACTGATGCTCGATGGAGAAATTTTTTTAACCCATCAAAGAAATGATCAATGTTACTTCTTGGGTTACATATACAATCTGGTTCATGCCTCGCTAACCTTTTAATGTTAGCTTCATACTTAGTGACATTCTCATCCACCTTTTTCCTCAGACTCAGAAATTTTCATTCCTTATCAACTCGATGGCAATGAGGAATCTATTTTTCTAAGAAAATTTCTTTAAACTCCCTCCATTCCATATTTGATACTTCATCATCTTCCTTTGTGTTTTGAATCAGTGACCGCCATTGATCAGCATCTCTAGTGAGGCGGTTAACTGCCATGACAACTTTTTTCCTTTTGCTACTCCCCAAGGTGTGGAATATTTTCTCTAAAGAATCTATCCATTTCTCAGATACTAATGGATTTGTACCCCCATTGAATGTTGGTGGTTGTTGCCTCATGAATCATTCTAACATTGATCCTCCACGATGTGGATCTTGGTGCTCCATATGGGTAAGGTTATTATTCATAACCTGTGTGAGTTGTCCCAGTATGGTGATAAGCTAATTATCACCACTTTTATCACCAGATCTACTATAATTATGTTGAATAAGAGGTAAATCCCTACATGGTGTGCATGGATTGATACAGTTTCCATTCCTTCCACTAGGTTCCATTTCTAAACAATGGCATATACTATATTAGTTTATGAATCACAATACATAAATCCAATCTTGTAAAACACTTAACATAAATTGAAAAATTTATGGATATAATCCATAATCATAAAAAAAATTCTTTAGGGAAGTATATACTCATAAACCCATCATAAAGGTTTGTAAAAAAATGAGAATTATCCTAATCATAACCCCCGGGAGTGTTGTAACCAAGAGTGCAGCAAGACCATTTGTCGTGCACCAGTTCCCATTCGAGTCTAACTCAAAGCGGTGTTTTCGGGTTTTACCCCTAGGTACATCTATGCCAAAGCTGCCTCTACCTGCTCATATCCAGATAAATATTTATTTCTTGGAAACTCACAAAATATCTACAATACAAAAATTCAAGAAAGTTCTTCTATACTAATCCTCAAAGTCTATCTTAGGGTAATGTTCTCTAATCAGAGTTTATCTAAATCTAGGTTCCAAGGTTTGAAATAAACTTCCTCTGATACCAACTATAACACCCTGACCCTAGTTACCTAGAGTATGTGCATTATTATATAACATTGGCATTATCCCAAAAGATCAAGTCTTGAAACACCGATTAGTTTAGTAGTCTAGGAAACACTAGATACATTCATAATTCTTACATTACATCATAAAGTGAAAAAATACAACAACATAGTCTCCATAGTCCACACTCATATCCCCTCATACTATCCTTTTAGGTCATTCATAAAATGCATCATCATATCCTGGTAAAAATAAAACATAGAAAGGGGTGAGCTCAGATGCCAAGTAAGGATAACAATATAGCGGAATCTTTCATAAATAAGCTTAAACATTTTAGTCAATGTATAAATAAAAAAATCCGTTTAATCTTGAACTTCATCATAATATGGAAAAAATGAAATAATTACATTTACTTATCCACATGGATATTCTACTGGTCTAATAATCACATGCAATATCAATAACCACTTCCATAATAATGGAATGCATAATTCCAGACTATCATAACCACATAGTCAAGGCCTTGTTCCAAGAATACAAATAAGATTTTTTCTAGGCCTTGTGCCAAGACACTAGTTTGTCTCATGAGACCTTCTGATGCATTAAAGAATTATAGTGGGATTCACCCGTCACATAATAAGTCCAATTCATTCCTCATATGAAAAGTTTTAAACATAACATAAACATTCATATTAAAACTAGCAGACGAAATGTCAATACTTTATCCATAAACCATGAATGGTATAAAAATAACACATACACATTCAAAAATATCACAAAACTGTCAATAAAATATGTTAGTTTTGTATCATAATAAATCAACTTCAAAAAAACATAAAATCCATCAAAGGATGTTGACATAGATGAAATCAAAACCCTTTTTAGAGAAATATCACTTCCTATTTTGAAATCATTTAAAAGTCACGTAATTATAAAATAAAAAATTTATATTTGAAAATATTCTAATAAGCTTGTATGTGAAGCTTTGATGATGTCATAACGGCAGAAAATATCAACACCCTCCATATAAGTTAAAAAAACATTCTTACCATAATTTTGTCAAAAAGGTTATAAAGGACATTTTTTGGAAAATGACAGAAAGATTCCTTCATAAACATCTTAAAAAAGTAAAACAAGGGTATAAATGACTTTTACCCATAGTCTATAAAATAGTAAAAATGTTTTGGAATACATTTTTAAGAATCATCGATGTGGATGATAAAGAGATCCGAGTAGATAATTACGTATAAACAACCACAGATAATAAAGAGATTGTGAAGTTAACCCTTACCATGTACTTTTCCTTGGTCGAGTGTAGGTTAAACTCATGTATAATGGTGAAATAATTTTTATTAAATTATACAAGAATCATAAAAATTAATATGATATCATATATGATATTTTAACATTGCTTTGTTAGTAATATCTTAGTATTATCGTCGTTTTGGGTTTTAACAGATTCCTTTTACTTTATATTATTTGTTATGTGAGACATATTTTTTATGTATGGGATGTATCTTATTCATATCCATAATTATATAAAGTCTTTAAACATTATTTTTAATCATAAAATGAAAATTATTCTTGAATGGATACGATGGGGAATGAATCTCATCGTGTTCGTGGAGACGGTAATCTGTACGTATGCATGAGTGACAATATAATTTTTTTGATATTAAAATAGTATATAATTTAATGTTATATCATATATACAGAATAATTATCATGTTAAAATTTTTATTTACATTAGTTATACTCATTATTATACCCATTCAAATGATGAAATGTTTGAATAACAAACTACGCCACGACATCGAGACGGTAAGTCATACGCACGTACATGTGGTGACTTTTTCATACATCAGATGGATAAAATAACTAATATGGTTGTCACAAATTTATAATAACATCACAGTATATATAAGATACTGGATTTATTATTTTATAATCGAAAAACAAGGAAAGAAGAAGTGGAAGAAGAAAAGAACTTGAAAGAGGGTGGTGAAATTATAACCACTTCTTCGGGTTCTTCTTTTTGATTTGATCAAAAGGGATCATTAGTTTGGATTTCAGACTAAAGTAAGGCCTATATTATTAAGTGAGGGAAGTTTAGAGGATATTTGGGAAGGGTTTGGCCGACCCAAATGGCTTTGAAGGTGTGAATTTGAGAGAATGGGGAGTGCCCTTTTATAAGTGGGGTGAGGGCACCTTGGGAAAGGCTAGAAATATTATTTTCTAATAAAATAATTTTCGGTTTCTAATGTATATAAAATGGATTATTTAAAAGATAAGCTTGGGATGGGTCGAAAAACACTCAGCCAATAGGATTTAGAAAGGTTTGGGTCACTATATTAACTTTATCAATTATATTTAACTCTTAGTTAAATAGTTTGACATTTACCATGTCTCTTTGTATTTTTATATAATATGGTTAATAAACATACTATATACATCCAAGAGAACCCCAAGTGGTTCATTAATGATACAACTATCATTATATAAGTCCTTTGGGAAATCCTTAGATTTTTATGAATATAATATCAAATAATAATATAAATCATTTTTTTAAAACTCTTTTATTTGAATTTTGACACTATTTGGTATTTTGTTTTTTCTAAATTCATAACAGCATTATTACTTAAAATAAAATTCATATAACCAACCCTAATATGTCATAGTAACCTATAAATTATTTTAATTCATAAAAAGTCTCAAATTACATTTATTTGGATATTTATAATACCATTTATTTTAATATTTCATTAACTAGGTAATTATTGCATCATCATTGTGTCACAAATAAATTAAATTATTTAATGCCTAAAAACTATAAATAAAATAAAATTATGTAAGAAATCTTTTTATATTTCTAATGAATATTTATAGTGGAATTTATCTTTTGTTTAGCCTTATATTAAAAAATGTTTTAGTTATTAATCTTTGATTTTAACTCATTTAACTCTTCTTTAAATAAAATAATCAAAAATGTCCTAATCTAGTCCAAGTGGACCAAAAAGGTTCATATTTTATTTCTAATATTTTTTTTGGTCGAATTATATATATCCAATAGAATTAAGACATTTTTTAGGGTAATAATAATATCATTTTTACCCTTAATTACCCAATTTACTTTTAACCATGGTAAATAAAAGTAAAATGTTACTATTCACCAAAAATTATTTTTATCTTATTGAACCACATTTTATAGCTTTATATTAACCGTGTCTCTAGGATTTTTGAAATTCAACTCCCAGAAGCAGTAAAATTATGTTTCATGTGAATTTGAAAATTCTCCTTGGAAGTGGATAAAAGAAGGTGAAAAGTTCAATAAAATTTTTATATATCTAAAATTATTATAAAATGAATCCAATGAATTACATCATACTTATATAGGTATTATGTATATATTTTTACCTAAAATACATTTAAATAAAATAAATAATTATTTAAATAAAAATTCGATTTCAAACTCTAACTCAGTGTTTTTCACTATTCATCTAAAATTGAATGTTTTCAGAAAAATACCAAATATTTACCCTAAGATAATTTCGATATTCCAAATCCAAAAATTAAGTCCATTTTGAAAGATAAAATTTATAAAATTTCCAAAAGTGGGTATTTCTATTCATAACAGCTACTTTGATTGGTCGCGGTGTGTTAGAATCTCAAAGTTGCATACAATGCAAGTTATTTCATTACTCAAAGAGAAACGTGCCATGGAAGCATGGAGTGTTACAAGAAATATTTTCATTTTATATTAATTAAAGGACTCATTGTTTTAAATTGACCAAGTCATTAATTTTGATATATTTTATTTTACTCAATGGAATTTCCTATTTTATTCAGAAATGCAATTATGATCGATACATATTATATGATTTTTATTAATCGTATGATAAATTAAAATCTAAAATGTTTACATTTACCTAGAACTTATTATAGATCGATAGATATGAGATAATGGTTTTTTGTGGATACTCAAGCTATCCATGGATACATATACCCCATAATCATGTCATTGTTATGTATTATATATTAGGTTATGATCTACAATTTTACATACCATTGGGGATATGACATGGGATTTGTACTTCTAATGAAACATAGTTTATATTATCTATTATACGTGACACATGGTATTTTATTTTAGGCCATTGTGTGCCTTCCATTTTTATATGATATTAACAATATTATGTTTTTGGACATGGCATGCCTACCATCTATTATATAATATGAATATTGTTATATATTAGGTCATTACATGGATAACATATCTTATATTATAAGTATGGAATTATAGTTTTAGATATGAAATTCCCTAACAATTTTCTAGGATTACTAAAATATCTTATTTATTATTGGATATTCCATTGTCATTAGGGGATATATCCATTAATTTATATTGATATACATGTTATTATTTATGGATTAAAATAATGTTTCAAGTATTTTTTTATGATATGTACTAAAGCATGATACTAAAGAAACTTGATAATGAAAATATGATATTTAACTTTCCAACTTGATAGTAAATCATGTCCAGTTATTTTTCTAATACTTTTTTTGATAAACATCTTCATATTATATACACCTGAATGGCCCGAAGGCATTATTTTTTTTAAGGATAATCCCACTTTTAAGGGTTAAAGGGGAACCTTACATGACCTGTAGGGCCAAGCCATAAGGCCCGACTAATTCTCAGTACATGACCCGAAGGCCCAGAGGCATACCATGCCAAATACATGACCTCTAGGCCCATCCTACTTGAACTGCCCCTCCCCAGCTTTTGGGTCATTGATCTCCTAGCTCCCCAACTTGCATTCCTGATCGGCTAACATTTCCCCTTACAAAGGTGCACAGTGTCTGGTCCTAATGGCGACTACCATACCCTCTCATTCCTCCAATCCAGTTAGCTCTGCTTCTGGTGCCTGCTACTCTTTATTGCTTTAATCCACTTTTTGAGGCCTATTCTATGTGAACTAGGACACTCCATGGTATACGTGTCACAATATCCCTATGGCCCGAAGTCCATTGATGAACCGAAGGCCCTTGAGACCCGTAGGGCCAAACCGGTGGCCTGAAGTCCCAAATCGGGTGAATAGTTCCATCTGCTATAGAAACTGCTATAGTGACTACTATAGTACCCCTGGAAATTCAACTCTACCCAGTTTTGAACCTTGGTCTTTGGGATGCCATGCAGGAGCCCTTACCACTCGGGTATGGGATCGTTGGCTCATATTATATCTAATAATTTACTATATGGTGTTATTATAATATATATTCTCTTGTAATTCATTCACTAAAGCATATAATGGTTTAAATTAATGATGCCATTGGATGTGGTATAATGAGTTATGAACTAAGAGTCTATATGTGCATCTCGGTTCATATGATGTCTCTCATGTTATATTTTAGATACAATGATTTACATGGTTTATATGATTTCATGGATAATTAAGAGAATTGCTGGGAATGGTCATAAAATAGAGGGATGGGTCTTTATCGAGCATTGGAACATGAGGATTCCAACTCTAATAGGTATTTACTGAAATATCTCTACATATATATATGTTTAGGTCTATTAGATTTTCAAATTATTTTGTTTCCATTATTGTATGTTTTATTGCAATACTGATACATAATATTTGATTCATATAAAGATGAATTAATATTATTTTGTGGGTATAATAGTTACATAGAAGACAAAAATGCTAGTTTTATTTTCATAAATATATGATTTATTGATAGGTTATCTTTAATTTTTGAAATAATCAAACATTTACATAATACATTAATCAAAGATGGTAAATATTTCCACAATAAATTATTTAGAGTTGTAGTGATAGTCACCATATTCTAAAGATCATGTTTTACTCATGGGTTTTTGATGGAAAAATTTTGGTAATATTCGGGTATCTAGATTAAATACATTACAAAGTTGTTTTATAGTAGTGTTATGGGTTTTGAAGATTTTTTTATCGATTGAAGCTAAAACTATCAGGAATGTAGAAGTAAAAAATAAAATGTTATGGTAAACCTATTTATAATTTAATTTCGTGTTTACAAGGATTTATTGTTAAATTATTATATATATGAGTGATAATTTTAATTAAAATTTATTGGGTATGATATCATGGATCTCTAAATAAGGAATGTGGCTTACTTAGAAGCCATATTTTCATTTATCCATGCTTCATCTATATAGGGGAACGTAAGACATTTTAATTTTTCAAATTTAAAAGTCCATTCACATGTATTAGATGTTTCTATTTATGATTCTCCCATTACTTACTGATTCATAGATAATGTTGATTCATTTTCATCATAGTGATGTCTATTTCTAGTGATTTGTTAATTACCTAATATTATTTTTTATATATTATTTTTTCCTAATGACTGTATAAAATGTTTTTATTTTTAAAAATAAAATATAAAAAATTTGGTAAAAAATTTATTTTTATAAAAAAAACATTTTAATCTTAAAAAACACTATTTTCTTAATTTTCTATAGTAAAAAATAATTCTATAGCATAGTGTAATATTCGTAATATGAGCATAAATAAGAGCCCAAATTTAAAAGATTTTCTTTTATTTTTGAGATGTGTCTTAAGTGGTATAAGTGGGTAGAGGTAGTATTATACATTGGTGGCAACTGGTTTATATTTAGGTTGGTTATAAGACCATTGTCAGTAGTCATGTAGTTATGTGTATGATTTAATATGGACTTAAGAGGGGATTACTCAAGAAAAGGGTTACATTGAGTGTGTTTAGGTTTCCATAAATGGATTTAAATCTAAATACATAGTAATAATTATGATTGATTGATAGAGTGTGTGAAAATTTTAATCATTTTATATTCTTAATCTAGATGATAATGTGTTTTAACTAAAGACTCATAAGATTAGACTTATGATAATATGGGTTGAATGGGTCGTGATCTAATACCTATTTGTGAATTATTGTTTTAGAAAAGGGAATGTAAGGACTGTTATGGGATTTTTTTTTTGTGATGATTGACCCATAGACATTATATAATGGGGTTTCCAATGAATTAAATGATCATAATTTTTGTGAAGGAATTTTCTCTGAGATTTTGATAAGATACTAATGATAAAATCATGGATGATTTTATTCTATTTCACTTTTGGTAATAAATTGGGACCTTAGTAATTAGAAGAATATTGGACTCAGGAGTACGAATTAAACATAAAATATATTGATACTCCTCGTATTTATCTATTATCATAATGGTATAAATTTTGTAAGGTTATGAATGTAACTATTATTGGTCCATAATGTTGGAAGGAGATAGTGAAAGATCACCATTGATATATTTCTACTCCCACTAATATAAAACATTATTTATATAAATGATATACTTATAATGTTTCAAACCCTTTTGGAGCTTTTATAACTTGGGTTTTCCTTGACCAATTAATTTATGGTGTCTATGAGATTACATTACTTAATATCAACCTTTCAAAAAATAGTTAAATCATATCCAGTTTTATAAGAAGGATCGTAATGATTAATTAAGATTTAAATTTTTACTCTTAAACCATGAAAACTAATTTTATGTACTCAAACAATCATTTACATTAAATTAGAGTACATATTTATCTATCACTAAATTAGAGATTAAGTTTTATATGAAATAAAACAGAACATGGTTAATTAATTTTAGAATTTTTTTTGTTTTAATTTCCATTATGCTTGGATTAGGAATCTTGAAAAAAATGTAATTTTATTTATAGTGCTTCTATTATGTAAATATTGGAAACTCCAAACTCTTTTTTTAGGGTTAGGAGTCTTATATGTGTGACACATTGAATTTAATCTACCCTATTATGATATTTATATTCAGTACAATTTTTTTCCCACTATCCTTATTGGTCAAACTTATGAAAATATTATAAATTTTCAGGGTATTACATGCCACACATTTAGATAATTGTTAGTAGTAATGGTGTGAAAACTATACAGAATGTATATGGTTTTTTCAGGTAAAATTTTTTAAAACAATTATGTTGTTAGTCTAATAGAGAATCCTACTTATGAATAGTTTTTTGGTCAACCCAATATGAATTGTAGAGTTGGTTCATAGTTCTCTAAAAAATGTGGCCTGACAAAAAAAATTATAAAGGAAATTAAAAAATATATTTTTACCCTTATGAATATATATATTTACCCTCAATTCACATCCCATACATCTCCCACTTGACTCTTATGACCATTTCACAGCTCCTCCCTTGTTCCACCTCTATCCATGGTGATTCCCATGGATTTTCATCATGTTTTTGTGTTTTTTATTCAAGATAATACCTTCTAGATCTCTTTTTATCCCACTTAACATCATTTCGTTCTTAATTATATAGAGATAGCTTGGATCAATTGTATAGGGTTTCTCATGAACCTATTTTAATTAGTTGTATTTTTAATGGTCCCATCATTCATATAAGAGTCTCTATTGACCAGTTGAGGTGTTTTATCATTGTGAATCATTAAAGAGACGTGTTTGAGGTATGTTTCTCCATCCTAAACCCTTTAAATTTAAATCCAATAACTTAATTTCTGTTTTAACCCTCATTTTATACTCCATGAGATTTATAATAAATGTAAAAATTTATTTTTTATGAAATATGGTTTTCAAACATTTTGATGTTCAAGCACAATTTTTCACATAAATAAGGAACAATTTTTTATTTTATTAAAATTCATAAGAGGCTTATTATAAATGTTTTAAAATTTTAAAGGATGTGGGTGGTTTTTTAAAATTGACTTTTTCTGTTTCTCAAAATTATTGATTGAATTCCTTGATGATATTTGTGTAATTTGTTTTCAAACCGGATTTCCTAAACTGGTTTCATAAATGGTATTCCAAAAACCTAGTCGACACTTTATGAAATTAGTTATTTGTTTTTATAGAACAGTAGTTATGATCCCATTTATTTTTTATTCTAAATTGATTCTAATAATGTTTTATGGTGTTATTTCGTCATAAGGTTTAGAAGATAATATTATATTTATTAATTAAGTATTATTATTGATTCTCATAATGGATAAATCAAATTATTCTTTGTTTCTCCCACCCATTGAGTTATATCATAGAAACCTGGGGTACTATCTGGGAGATTGTGATAATTTTTCCATTGAAAAAAATTACACTAGTGTTATGGTTTTGTTATACTAGTGGTTTCCCCTTGTAAGATCATGAGGGTGATGTAGGGTTATGTGTAGTTATGTTCACCTAGTGTTGGTTGATTCCATATTAGGTGTTATATTTTCTTAGACTACTATGTTTTCATGTTAGATCTAAATGAGTTTCCAAATATAGATACTGGGGTCATTAGTTTTATTTTTGAATTACAACACCATACCTTCATTATATCCCTTATCATTGTTTGTTTCTTTGTAACCATTTAATCATTGTGTTTATATTTTTACTCCTTGATACGTGGGTTCACATTATATATATATTATTTTTCACGGTATGGTTTACCACAATAGAATCATATTTAAAAAGGGGTTTTGTTAAAGGCTTCAAAATAATGAAAAACTTCGTATTTTTGGTTTGAAAACATGTTGGCCCACTATCTATATTATTGTGAATTTATTTTTATCTCTTCATATTGGAATCCAAAATTTGATTATAAAGGGTTTGGTTGAATATAATATCTATAATGTTTAAATAAAATGTTTTTAAAATTGTGATTTAATGTTATTGGTTTTCAAAAAAGAGAAAAACTTATCTTTTTTATTTATATATGTAATTCAAAATATCATAAATTGGATTTAATTTTAAAGGCTATTAAAGGGTTGTAGGGAGTATTATTACTGGTCTCGATTCTTATTCTTATCATATTGAGGGTATAATAGGTTACTCTATTATGAAGTTAATGATCCATTGAGTTTTTATTTGGTTATATTTGTAGTGAAACATGGTGATGATTCAATTAGAGTATAGAGGTGAGTTATTTTTCTTATTTGTTTATTTTTTTTGGATTTTTGGTTTGTATGATACATTTTTTGATATCAAAAATCATACTCTAACCTTTTATTTGAGTTTATGTTGTAACTGTATGGCATATTCATTTTTATTCATATTTTTTTTCATTAGTTTGTTTTTTACTGAATTTATTTTTTATTGTTTGTTATTATAAATTTTTATTCAGAATAAATATTTACTTATCATTTTTTCAGTACAAATCTTATGTTTGGAATCCTGACTCATGGAATGATCATGCTAGTCCTTTGGGTGGAATTATGCTCTTTTTATTACATTATCAAGTGAAATAATTCTCTCCATTTTATGTATTATTCTCATAAATTTATTTCACCCTTTGGGATCAAGAATTCATTTGGTCCAAGTGATGACCTGGGTCAGGTGACAATTTAGGTTATCCCAAGTAGTTTGATTATAAATGGTATCAAAGATTAGGTTTTTAAGAGGGAATAGTTTCTATAGTCTCCCATTCTAGTTGGATAGTCTGGTATTTTAGTGATAGGATATTCAGAATTCAAGAGTTTTGTCACCATTAGGTTCTTAATCACCACCTTTTGAGATGAATCGAGAGTTTTTAGGGTTTCTTAGGATGAGTACATATCAAAATTCATGTCTAAACTCAATTGTTTTTAGTTTATTTTTCCTTGGACAATTTTGTTTTTTCATTGAGAATGTGTTATTTATTTTGTGAAACCCCTTGTTTTGGAGTAGAATTTATAGGAATCTAGTAGGTTTATTGTTATTATGAATTTTTTTTCAAACCATATGAAAAATATGTAATTTAAGACAAGAAGGCTTCCGGTGGGACTCACATGATTTTCAAGACATAGTTTTCAATTTTCCATAATCTTGATTTTTGGTTATTTGAGGTTCTATGTTGTTTTCATGTTTCTTCATTATCCATTTGTGATGATTTGAATTTTTTTCATTGGATATTTCTCAATATATAGTTTTATTTAAGATGGAATTGTAAGACGAAAATATCAATGTTGTGTTTAAAGGTAATGAGTTCATTTTATTATTTTCAAAGGGTTTAATCAAATTGGTTTGAATTTTATAAATAGGTTTATCTTAAGAAGGTGTTTAAATATTTTAAGAACTTTCATGAATAGACTTATGAAATTTCTTGAGTTTATTTATAAATTAGAATTATAAATATTCTCAATCAAATAATTTTGAAATAACTAAATTCGAGATAAGGTAAAGATCAATGAAGGACTAGTTTCAAACAAAAGGGAAATATTTAAAATGTTAAAGGGTTTATTTATAGACATTTATAAAAAAATTTATTTCCTTTAAAGGGTTCAAATTTATAGTTATTTCTAACATGATATTTTTATTTTATTTTTAATTTAAATCCATTTTTTAGTTTTTGTTGTGGAAGGATTTTTATTCTTGTGGGGTTCTTTCAAAAAGTTAATATCTTATAAATGGAAATGAGGAAGTAATTAAAAAAACAAATTGGTTTTTTAAAATTATTTGAAATACCCTTACATGGAAATGGGTTTTAATTTATGGTTAAATTGAATAATTAATTTTGATTTAGGTTTATAAATGCGATGAATGTTTCCCAAAATCTACGTGGTTATATTTTTTATTATGATGGATTACTTGAAAATATATATTTTTTCATTCATAAAGTTTTAAAAGAATTTTTTTTATTTCACAATAGATCAAAAATAACGTTTTAAAATATTTTTAAGGTATAATGTTTGTGTGAAGTGATATTTAAACATTAAAATTCACTTTTTGATATTTTTTAGGAAATATTTAGTTTTAATTAATATTTTTATCTTTGTAGGTTATGTTTCTATATTTTTTTAGTGTTCAATGTTGGGAACATTTGATTTAAATTAAAAATAAGATAAATATATGGATTCCTTTTTTATTATTATTTCATGAATTCTGTATAAAATTCTTAATTATTTATGGATAGTTATTATGTAGGATATACTGTTCAATTTTATAGGTGTGAATTAGTTTTTATATTGGTGATAATTAATGGTTTTAGGATTCATGTATGTTATATATTTATCATTTGAATATTTTGAGGAAATTACGAATTGATGTGTTTGTTGGTATCCTCTAGATTGTTCCTTAGAGAGTTTCTTTTTTTGGTGTTTATTTATTTTTTGATTCACGTTCCTTGGTTATAGATATATATTTTTTATTTTTATAGGATATTAGTAGATGATTTAGCTTTTACATTTGATGGTTTGAGCATGGGAAGTCTTCTGTGTATCTTCTGGGGTGACTAGGATGAGTATTTGGTATTGTTAGTTTTAGCGGGTTCACCATGATCTGGTGTTTTGAGAGAATGATCCAAAGTAAATCTCACTTGACTTGAGGCTAGAGCCCATGTTAATCTTGTTTAGTCATATCTCTACTTATATAATATTTGTAGTATCTCACCGTTCATCAAAATTTTTCTATCTTGATGTTATTTATTCAAGATAGTATCTCTCTTAGGTTTTAGTTCTTGTGATATTTTTAAGTAATATTGGGATTTTTTCTATATTAGGATAACTTTTAGTCTTTAGTGATTATATTTGAGGATTGTTTAGGGTTTAGTGATATCTCTTAAAAATCTTATGCCCTTTATTAAGATTTATTTTTATGGTTATTTTCCTTTTTATAGTTATTGGTATTATAATTTGTCTATAGATAATTTATATATTATTATAAATATGAAATGGTGGGGAGACCACCGTTGGTGATCTCTCCATTCCCATTTTCATATCGATTTCTGATTTGGAACCTCTTATGGGTTCCCATATATCAGGAAGGTTTGGTGTTTATGGTACACTTATCCTTATTTTAGTAATTGAGGATATTATAATTGAGTTTATTCCTTGATATTCTTAGATATATGTGTCTACCTCTATTAAAAAAATTATAATGGTTGGTTCCTAGATTGGATTCTATTAGATGCCATCATTTATATGGGGTTTTGAGATATATTTTAAGAGGGGAGATAATCCTCATCCTTCCCTTAGTTGATCTTATCTTTTAGGATATTTCTAGGAAAATAAAGTTATATGGTGGGGAGAATTTTGACACATTGAGATTACTCTACATTATTATTATTTTTATTTTTTTAAATAGTTTTTTCTCTTTCCTTTTAAGTTAAAATTATTCAATATTTGGAGATTATGGGTTTTAATTTCATGTTTCTTTGATAGTGTATAGTTAGTGTATACCATTTGAAAACTATATGACAATATTAATGTTTATTTCACCACCAAATTTCATAGTTAGTTCATGGTTAGTATAACAATGAATCACACCCATGCATAGTTTCTTGGTTGAACCAGTAAGTCATTCACGGTTGGAGTATGATTTACTAAATTGTACATAAAAACAATACTATTGTCTCAGTCATTAAATATTGAATTTTTCCCTAATTACCCTATAATTTTTTACAACTTAAATCACCCCCTCATCCCCTAGGTGACTTACAATACCTGTGTACACCTCTTCCATGACTCCACCTCCTTCGATAGGGAATCCCATTGGTTTTATTTAACTTTTGGTGTTGGTTATTCATTGTAATCCCTCCAAGATTTCATCCTCTACCTCTTCTCCTCATTTTCTCCTTTATTATGAAACCCTATCATAATTCCGATACCTTTATTTTTTCTTGGATTTATTTTAATTTGTGGATTTATTGTTTTAGTGTTCTCTTTTGTATTCTACGGGCCACACTTTCTCTATCAATGTATTTTAGCCTAATGTTTCATGAAAGTGATATGTTTGAGGATGTTTTATCCATGGAAGAGTCATTAAATATAAATATATTGATTATTTTCATGTTTTGACCCTTGTTTTGGACTCCATTAGCGTTTTAATATATGTAGCATATGTTTTTATAGATGTTGGTTTCTAGACATTTTGATGCTAAAAACAAATTTTTCAGAAAAATAAGGCCCTATGTGTACATGTTTTAAATGCCTAATAGTATTCTACTAAATATTTAGACATTCAAAGAGTGTGGGTGGTTTTATAAAGATTTTTTTTTGTGTTTATATGATTTCATAATTAGTTGACATGATAATGTTTATTATATTTGGTTTTCAAGAAGGATTTAAAAAATTGGTTTCTTAAATATAAATCCAAGGACCTAGTATTCCCATTATGACAAGAGATTTTTGATGTTGTAGCACCCTAGTTGCGATCCCCCTTGATTTTTATATATCAAAATTAAACCTTATGTTGTGTTATATGGTCATTTATTGAGAGGGTTAATGATATGGGGTGATATTTATTGATTAAGTGTCATTATTAGATCGTGGAATAATCATATGGAATGTTTAAAAATTTCTCACCTCAATTGAGTTATATCTTGGGAACCCCAAGTAATTAGTGTGATATCTGCATGAGTAATCCTCTACAATCGTATAGTACACACTAGATTATTCCTTATGTATGAATTTGTTCTAGTGGGGGATACCTATTAGTGATACCATGTTGATATGTCTAGGTTTAGTGTATTTAAGTTCAACTAGGGTTAGATGATTTCATATTCTATGTTCTGTTATCTAGTCCTAATATCATTTCAAATTAGATCCATATGTGTTTCCCATGACTCCTATTGATTTTGATATATTTATTATGATATTTTAACTCCATAGCTTGATTGTATCCCCTATCATAATTTTATTTATTGGAACCATTTCATCGATGTATTTATGTTTTTCCTCTTTAATATATGGGGAACACTATTCATGATTCATTTTTAATAGTATCGTTTACCTCTATAAAAATTGATTTTGCAATGGGTATGGTGAAAATTTTAAAAATTAGGAAAGATGTATTGGTGTTGGTTTTCAAAATTAAATTTCCACCATCAATATTTTTTGGAAATTTTTTTTCTCTTTTCATAATGGGATCTTTAATTTGAGAATGAAGGGGGTTTTAAAAAGTCATATAACTCGTGTTTAAATGAAATAGATAAAAAATAGCATTGACATGTCATTGGTTTTGATAAAATAAAAAATATTGTATTCTTATTTGTGTATTTATTTAAAAATCACATTAAATGGACTTACATTAAAAGGTTATATATGGGGTAAGATGAGGATAAAAACTAGGCTCGGTTATCACACATATCATACTATAGGTTTAGTGCATTCTGATTGGATGAAGTGAATTATCATTTGAGTTTTGATTTAGTTATTTTGGTTGTGATAAGTGAGGATGATTTAGTTGAAACATGGTGGTTAGTTATTGTGGTTATTTGTTTATTTTAGATTTGGGGTCTATATGATGTACCATGCTCTATCAATACACCAACTCTAGACTTCTCTTTTGTTTTATGTTGTAATTATATCAATAATTAAGTTTTATTTATATTGATTTCTATTGATTTATTCAATTATATCTTTTTTTTATTTATGGGTTTTTATTATTCATTTATTCCTAGTCCATCTTAGTTATTATGTTTCTATATACTTATCTTGTGTGTGGAATCCTAACTCGTGGAATGGTCATATTGGTATTTCTGGTGGGAGACCCCTCTTATTATTACTTTTTAGAGAAAAACCATCTCCACTGTAGTATATGTGATTCTCGTGCCCTAGTTTCTAGCTCATAGGGATTTGGTATGGCCTTTAGGACTTATAAAAATCCATTCTTTATATTTGGTTGTGTAACAACCTAACCTTTTTTTTGAAAATAACACTATTTTCAATTGCATATACAACACACAACACCAAGCTTAAACGAACCCCAAAATATTATTATTTAAATATTACAACAATAACGTAGCTGTTAAATTGGATGGTATAAATAGTATTAACCAAATTATGAAATATATATAAAAAGGACCTACTCAGTTCAAATGTTTTAATTAATTCTTTGTGAATAAGAACTTGATTTTATGCTCAAAAAATATGTTTTTTTATTTGAATATTATAATTAATTTATAGAAAATTTAGAAAATTTATTTTATAAAATATTGGAATTCATCATGTTAAAATCATCTTAATATAAATTTTTGCTAATTGTTTTAAAAGTTTGAATTTTAAATGAATAATGAAAAATAGTGATTTTCATTGAAAACTGAAATTTCTTTTGTTATGGTTTCAAAATATCATTACATAATTTTAATAAAAAAATTATTTTAAATTAATTTTACACATTAATTTAGTATATAAATATTTTATACTTAAAATTTTCTTTTCTAAGTAACCATTTTTCCTTGTGTTTTTCTAGTTTAATATTAAATTAAATTATGAAAATTATATGTTATTAATTTTAAAAATTGGATTCCATATTTGGAATAAATTGTTTTAAATTTAGTAAATGTACACATTTTTGTGAATATGACTAGTAACCATGGTAATTTTTGTTACCGTAGTAAAGGATAAATCAGGTAATTGAGGGTAAAAAATTTGGTGAGAACTATAAGATGACCCTAACTCTTGTTAAAAATTTATCGGATGATTATTTTTATTCCATATCTATTAATGGACTGAATTTATGAATTTTTTTCATCTGTAAGTGATTATGGTATTTGTAATATTTTATTTAATGAAAATTCAATGATGTCATACTCATATTTTTAATAACTATAACATTTTTAAAATGGGGTTATCCAGGGGATATGTTCGGCTATAAATACTATTAATAAGTATAAAATATCTATCTACATCATGATAATTTATTTTTCATTTTTAGTAAAAAAAAATATATACCTCAATTTCTTACATAACACTAATGAAATAATTAACCAATTATTGGAAAAATAAAATAAATAAAATAAATGAAATTAAAAATATTAAAATAAATATAATTTGAGATAATTAATGAGATTCGTGAATTTAATATATAACCATCACATGTGATGGATATAATAAAATATTTGGTTCTAATTATAAGATTTATATTAATATTGTTAAATTCAATGTAATAAATAGTTCAAAAAATGGACATTATGAATATTTTATAGTAAATAATAATGTATTCAATGATTAAAAAATACTAAAAAATTTAAATTATGAAAAATGAATTGAATATGTTTAATTAAATAAACCATAGTCCATTTATGGGACTTTTTGAATTCTATAGTAATATTGTTGACCCTTATACTATAGAAACTATTAATTGTACAAAAATTGTGAAAAGGGTTAACAGGAGGTTAAAATAAAAAGATAAGGTTATACCCTTGACCTGAACTTGTCTAAAAAATATTGGATGAAGAATAATACACCCTTATCATCATGAATTTTATTTTTTTAATGGTTAATTATTCATGAAAATGATTTATATATTATTTAAATCAATGATAGTTACAAAATGTCACTCTCTTTGTTTTTAATATCATTTTGGTGTCCACAAAGGATCAAAATCACGATATGAATCAAAAATATGTCTATTGTGAGCATAATGAAATTATTTTAAATAAATAAGCCTATTTTAATTTTTCTATAAATTATATAATTAACCTAAATTTCTGTGCAATTATAATAAAATATTTATTTATTTAATTGAAAAATAAAATAAATTATATTAATAATAATACATTTTATATACATTGAATGATTTGACGTGTGAAACAAATTTTATAAATCTATATGACATATTAGAGAGTTTTTAAATCATTATATTATAATTAACCCTTTTTATTAATGTATTTAATTCCAATGTGATGAATACTGTCAACATTGAAAATAATGCAATTTTAGGAATATAATATTTTATTAAATTATATAAAAATCATAAAAATTTTAAATCTGAACATCCAAGGTAACTATAGAAAAATAAATATTCATATTTATTAATATTTATGAATTAGATAGTATTTTAAATTTAAGTAGGACATTATATCTTATAGTGTACCTAACAAACAACAATGGGTTTCTCTGAAATCTTACATTGCACACAAGATTGAGTTATATCAAAAAAATTATATATTATAAATATTATTATTTTAAGTGGTATTAATCACCTAGAAATTTTATTAGTGGTAACTAATAGAGATAACTATATTACATTACATATGTTTATTAAATGTTTTTACTTTATTCCACTATATTTTATGGGCTTGAAAAATAATAAATCAAGTTTTAAGCATAAGAAGTTCTAATATTTTTAAAAGGTTGTTTCCACACCTTTTGATGGGGAACCCATTTTAAATATATTTTTTTGTATCTTTTATAATTTTATATGAAAAATTAAACATATTATGTGGAATTAGAGTATCAAAATATATTTTTGTCAAATTTTGACAATTTTATGATAAAATTCATATTTTAATGAACAATGAAAAATACAAAATTTTAATTCACAATTGTTTCCCTAATTTAATTATATTGTTATATTATCCTTATAATTGTTTTAAAATGATATTTATATTATTTTTTTATCATTTAATCCAATTTTGTTCATTGGAATCAATTTTACACTTAAATTAAATTGAATGACTATGTGAACTTTTGAACATTTTACATAAAAACCCGATTTTCTTATTCTGTCAAAATAATTAGTTTTTATTTAATATATATATATATATTATGTGTTTTTAATTTGGAAAAATTGATTCTATATTTGGAATAATAATTATAAAATAATGTAAATAGGTCCCTTTTATTTTTGGACATTTGAATAGTAACATTAGTAATTAATTTTATTACCACAGTTAAGGGTAAATCAGATAATTAAAGGTTAAAATAATATTAAAAATATTATAAAACTAACCTAAAACTTGTCCTAATATTATTGGATTATTTATTTTCGACCAAGAAAGTACTTTTTCCAAAATTTTGGCCTTTGGAAGCCACTGTGGTGTGATTATGGTATTTATAACATTTTATTTAAAGTAAATGCCAAGATCTCTTAATCATGTCTCTTATTACTATTTTTTTTAAATGGAGTAATATAAGGGATATATTAAACTATAAAAATTACTTATAGATATATAAATATTAACTAATTCATGGTAATTTATTTATAATTTTTAGGAAATAAGTAATTAATGTTAATTGTGACACATCAATGATATGGTAATTTTTTAATTAATGAAAGAATCAAATAAATGATATTATAAATATTAAAATAAATATAATTTGAAATAATTTATTCCATACATGAATTTTTTGGATGTATTTTCCATGTTTTTGATGATTTAGAGGAGTTGTTTTGAGCTTATCTGGTTGTCATTAAATTTTTAAAAATTCATATAATGAACAGTATCAAAATTGACACGATTGGTATTTTAAAATATAAAATATTTTATAACATGTTCTAATGTTTATAAGTGTCCAATATTAATAAAAAAATTATATAAGTCTATAAATTTCATTAATGACTCATTCATTGGTCATTAGTCTTGTTATGATAAATATTTTACCTCTCAAAATTGCAAATTACTTGATAAAACATTAAGAGTTAAAAGGGTAAATAAAATATAAGGATAGAAAAATATTGAAACATGTCAAATTTACATTGGATTATTATATTTAAACTCATACTCATCATATATTATAAATAAATCAATTTGTATCCATTCAAAATAGAAAATGAATTTATATTAATTTGATACTTTTAATAATTCCCAGAGTACCCCACCCCTCTCTTATAAAAGGGAACCCATTTCTCTCTATTCCTTAAACATAGAAAACCTTTTGGTTCAGTCAATATCTATGAAATAAACTTCCAAGAGTCCGTCCCCATATTATTGAATCCCTATTTTTGGCAGAACACCCTCCTTATATGTATTAAGGTGTTAAGAAATGTGATCATCCAAAGGAAAGGTAATGTTTTTATTTAAGTGTTTCTATGTTATTTATTCCTACAGTTCTTTAAATTATTATTCATTCATGATGAAATAATAAATACAATATCCTCAATGTAATTATATGTTTATATGATTATATCATGAACTAAATCCATCTATAATTCCTGTAAAGACCCTTAAATTTCAAGGGAATGTTTTTCTTAATTTTCTTTGGGATTTTACGAGTACGCAGTTTCTAACGGCACCTGATTCCGAGGCCCGTTGTGCCTTGAATCAATTTCTGAAGTTTAGCTCGGGTACGTTCAGTGAACGAACGAGCGGGTTTTCCTAACTTTTGGACTGGTTATCGGAATCGATTTCCGAGGGCACCGATGAAATCGCAGCACCAATTTTCGCTTAAGAGGACTTTCACCTCGACGACAGATGATCGGGTTTGAGAGTTGGTTTTTCGGGTTCACATGGAATAATAAAATAAAATAAGTGAAAACTTATTTTATCTTTGTTAAACCCACGCCAGGTGGATAATGTTGGTTAAAATCTCCACATAGAAGTTGTTGGTGGGACCGCCACACCCTATCCTCCCATGGGAGGATAATTAGGGTGGGGACCACCCGAGTAGCCTAACCTCCGACGAGAGGTTATGACATGGGTTCCACACGTGGCATAACCCCCCATTTATTAGGAAGGGAGGAAATCTCTCAATACTCCCCCATTAATGAGGGAGAGCCTCTTGGGCTCTAACTCCCCTCTTAATGGAGGAGAATAAAACCTCCTCAACCCCCCCCCCCCATTTAATGGGAGGAAACTCCTTGACCCTCTCCTTGTTAATTAGGTGGGGACCACCTAGGCCCCTAAACCCCCCTCGAAACTCCCCAAATTAATTATGTCATCCACTCGAGCAATTAATTTGGCAGATCCTCTCCACTTTTTGAATTTTGGATTGTGCCAACCGTCATGAACTTAATTAAGTGGGGCCCACTTAATTAATTTCTGCCACCAAGAATAATAGATTATATTCTGTTATTTTGGGCACGTTCTTGCGCCTTTTTGTGGAAGGCTTGAGAGAACTTCTCTCTCCAGCGAAGAATGCGAAGAATGCCGGCGATGCTTCTTCCCCGACCTTCTTCAGCCTTCTTCCTCGGAGCCCCCCCTTCTGACGTGGTGCTTCTCCGACGACCCTCCTTCTACCCTCCTCGTCGTCAACGCACCGACGCACGAACTCGGAAGTGGAAGCGTGCTGTGAGCGACGTCATCAGCTTCCCCCACGACGCCACATTCCGCGATGCACTTCGAACATTATCTCGTTATCATGGTAGGGGATTAATTGTTTTTGTTCGTGAATACTTTTGTCACCGTTCATCGTTTTCTAAATTGGGCCACCTGTTATCGCAATAACGGGAGGAGGTCGGACCACACTAACATGGCCAACTCTCCTCCCCCCTTGATGTTTGAACTTGTTACGGCACGAGCAAGGGCATCACGGTGCCATTGCACTGTGCGGAAACGATGAAGAATGGGAGAAGAAGCGTGGTGTCGTTGCACGACGCCGTTGAAGTCGAACAAGCCGCGGCGCTATCGCACCGCGCCGGAGAACGTCGAAGAGGCCTCGGCCGGAGCGGGTCCGCGGCGGAGCGGCGCGGCGCCGTCGTGCCGCCCCGATCAGACAAGGTCGCGGCCTATGGCCGCGGTGGTGCGGGGAGAGGCGGCCGGAACCGCCGGCTGCCGGAGCAGGATGGCGGGACCGCAGCGGTCCCGCGGCAGCAGCAACCGGCCGGTTGGACCGGGCCGACCGTTTTATGGCGAGACCGGGGGTTTGTAACCACCGGCTGGAAAAAATAGCGGTCCCCAAGTGGGGGTCGCGGCTCTTCAATTAGGGGGTAGGCCCCCCTGTTCCGTTCAGCTCGTCCAGCCGAGCTGGCCACGTGGGCCGCCAGAGCGTGCCAGGCCACCGGCCGCCCAGGCCGGGCCGGGCAGCGCCCATTGGGTCGGGCCGTGCCCTAATGGGCCGCACCCAAACCTGGTTTGGTTCGACCCAGTTCGGGTCGACCCAGGGGGGGTATCGGGCCAGGTCGGACCAGGCCCGAACCCCCTATTTTCAGGCAGTTTTCATTCAAACGCCCATAACATGGGCTTAGGAACTCCGATCGATGTACCTTCAGTTTCGTTGGGATCCTTGGATAAAGATAGTCATTTAGATATACTACACTCAAGGTTTCAGAGAACTTTGGGTATGGCCGGGTTGGTTCGAACACGAAACTAACCGGGCCCTCGGAGCGGAAACGCTTATAACATGAGCTCTGGACGTCTGATTGATGTGACGTCAACTTTGTTCGATTCCTCTTAGTGAGACAGATCTTTTGGCTTACTACACTCAATGTTTGGATGCAGATGGAGTGCGTTCGGGTTGGTTTTGACTTAAAAACCTACAAGGACCCTAGGACGAAAAGGCCAATAAATCTTGGACCGGGCGTCCGATTGATGTGCCCTCTGTTGCGTTGTGTTCTTTTTGAAGAGACAGAACTATGGGATAAATCAACTCTGGAATACGTGTCAGTTGATGTATCGACCACTTGGCTCATGGAGTGGACCCTCCCGGAACGAGCGTGCTGTGTGCGGAAACCCTAGAGCTGGCTGCGTCTGCGACGATGATGACTTCCGTACTGGAATCCTCCGTGCATTCGACGATGGCGAAAAACGTACGGGAATCCTCCGTTGGTTCAACAGTGACGACTACGGTACATTAAATATTTATGAAACCCTAGATCTGGATGAGATTTGATGATTACTGATCGATCGACTCGGTGTGTTTCGGATAGCCCGGTGTGGAGCGCTTGGTTGTAGCGGCAGACCCACGGAGGAGGAGCTCTTGGTTGTGACGGAAGAACCGTGGTACTCAACAGAAAGAGTACCTATAGAGGCTATGGGGGGAGTGCTAGGTTTTAGCGGTAGACCCATGACGGAGGAGCATTTGGATTTAGCGGCAGACCTGCAGTACTCAACAGAAGGAGTACCTCTGGAGGCTATGGGGGGAGCGCTTGGTTGTAGCGGCAGACCCATGGTGGGAAGTGCTTGGTTGTAGAAACAGGCCCACATTACTCGACAGGTGGAGTACCACAACAGTCCAAAGTTAATGGGAAGTGCTTGGTTGTAGGGGCAGACCCACTGTACTCGATAGAGGTGGAGTTTCCCCAGCAGCTATGGTTTCTACATCATGATTAAATCCTGGTTTGAGCTGAGTATTGACTTTCAATCATTATCTTTGATATGATTTACTTGGTTTCCTATGTGGATTGGTTTGTGTTATCCTGTGTGGATTGGTTGTGCTATCCTGTGTGGATTGGTTGTGCTATCCTGTGTGGACAAGATCGAACTTGGGCTCAGAGGATGGAGCCGAACTGGGATTGATGACTTGGGTATATGTATGGTCATATACCTAAGATGTGTTGTATGTTAATTCGTGATTGTATCTTTTCTTTTTGGTTTATCCTTTTTGGGTTTAGGGTGTACTTTGGGGGTGTCGGGGTCCCTACTGAGTATCATATACTCACCCCGGCACGGGCTTTTCCCGCACTACGTTGTGTTGGTTGCAGATGACAGACATCACTGATCGAGGTAAAGGCTTGTAGAGTTGGACAGTTCCTGGAGGAGGAACCCACGACGAGTCGGTGCCCAGAGGTGGATATCACGACGAGTCAGTACCTGGAGTTGGACTACTGGACGGGATGCATACAGGTCGGACGGCAGGACCTGAGGAGCTGAGGAGGCTATTTGTACCCACCCTTCAGGTAGGATTTCCAGTGGACGGCTCGGCATTGCTACTTTACTTTTCAGTTGTTGCACTTCCTTTCTAGTGGTACTTTACTTTCAGTTTGGGTTTATATTCTAGATCACTTACTTTTCCGCACATACTTGTACTCAGTTTACTTAGTGTTTACTTATGTTGGCTTACTCTGTGGTGTTTTTTACTTTCTCAAGGCAATGCCTTCCCCTTTTGGTCGGGATTTACGCCTTTGGTGCTGGTCGCCAGCCCCTAGCCTATGGAAGGTGGGCTTGGGGTAGTCACAGCACGGGCCTTGAGGACGGGTCGTGACAAATTGGTATCAGAGGAGTTCGGTTCTACCGATGAACTCAGGACTCTGATCTTTTTCTATGTGAAGCAATAGTGTTAACTGTATTGAGTGTGGTTATCAGTCCAGGGAGTCCCGTGTTGGTGCGGCGGCCGACGTATCCGTACACCATGACCCTGACTTCTGATTTCTGACATAGTGCATGAAAACATTAATTGCATGTGTGTTTCAAGTGTTCTTTGTGATTACATTGCGTCAGCTCACTAGGTAAACTGTATTGACCGTGGCGCACCTGTCTATTTTTAGGATGGCCCCATGATGGTAGCCAGCTAGGGTTCCGAGCTTTGTGCGAGACGATAGCCCACCGAGCGATGAGGCCTCGATGTAGGGCCCTTTTTCAGTGGAGGCACTGGTGGTACCACTACCCACTGAGCCACTGATTTTACAAGCCCCAGCTGCTGAGAGTGCACATCTCCTTAGTGCATTACACGAGTTTCAGTGTCAGAGACCGCCCAGGATCCGCGGGGAGACGGACCCTCAGGCAGCCGAGGATTGGATGGAGGCGGTTGTGCGAGTTTTCAGGTGAGTGGGGACACCAGCTGACCTCATGGTGGTCCTTGCAGCGAGCCTCCTACACGCGGCAGTAGGCAGATGGTGGAGCTTGATGCTCCAGGTGCACGAAGAGGCATCACTTCTTTGGATGGACTTTGAGAGCCTCTTCCACTCAGAGTTCGTCCCAGCCACCCTCTGTGCGGTGCGCATCCAGGAGCTACTACAGTTCTGGCAGGGCAGTATGACGGTAGCTCAGTACGCGGCAAGGTTTACCGATCTCTCGTGTTATTCCATGGACATGGTATGGGACCCATTCTTCAGGGCCTGAACCTTCGATCAGGGGCTCAGGCGAGAGATCAGAGCTTCATTTGTTTCTCACAGCATCCCGACGTAGACAGTGGTGTTGGAGCGAGCCCTCTTAGTGGAGAGTTTCCTTACTGAGCGGTTTCTAGCAGTAGGACCCACCACTAGACGGTATGCGGCAGAGTCTTCTGCAGCGGGTAGTAGGCAGATGACACAGAGGTCCAAGAGGACTAGACCTACAGGTGGTCGACTGCATGACACATGATCGTTTGTACGAGGCACCCGGGGTGGAGAACGAATTACCATGAGGGGACAGTGTTACTCCTACGGAGGGGTTGGTCACATGGTTCGTGACTATCCGACCCGCCATATAGATGATCAAAAGATAAACGAAGGACCTCCCAGGCAGAGGCAGAGGTTCGATCGAGGTGGACTACAAGGAGTAGGAGACTATGGAAGGGGAGCTGGTCATGCAGCTGGAGGTGGATGACGCTTCGAGGAGTTTCCACCACCACCACCAGGAGGTCCACCCCGACCGCAGGGAACAGGTGGACATGGGAGAGCTCAGCTTTAGGCAGCTGAGGCATTTGACTATGGAGCTCCAGAAGTTGGTGGACAAGAGCAGGACTAGTTCGAGGCATGGAGGCCTTTGTTGATGGTTCTTCTAGCTTTCTTTTTGTTGTGGTTTTATGTGTCTTTGTACTTTATATGATGTAATAAAATACATCTTTCTTGTGGTGTTTACTTTCCTGTCCTCTCTTTATGTTGTTACTAAGAGGTCTGGTTTACAAACCGTTGACATGACCCTCACTTTGGGATACCTACTGGAGGAGACCCAGTGACCACACACTAATTCCGATAGTGTGACTCAACCCTTGGAGGTGAGAGTAATGGTTGGATCTCTTGGTAGAAGCGTCAAGGCCTTACGATGTCATCCTTGGTATGGATTAGTATCATCCATGTCGGGATTGACTGTATTAGGAAAACAACGTGGTTCATCCAGGGGATGAGACCAGATTTCTCTTATCGGAAAGGAAGAAATCTTAGCAGCTCTTGTAGGACCAGAGATGGTCTTGGCCATCCATGATCGGATGAGGACAGATTAGAGCCGGAAAAATTCTTGTGCTGACAGGAGGTGGAGACCACTAGAGTTCGAGGATGGCGACCACGTTTTCTTGCGGATCTCACCTCGATGTGGATTACGGAGTTTTATCCACGACGGAAAGTTATCTCCGCGCTTCATCAGACCCTTCTAGGTCCTCAACAAGGTAGGTGAGGTGGTTTATCGCTGGACCCATGCACCTCAGTTGCATCAAGTGCATGTAATTTTTCCTCGTATCTCAACTGAGGAGATGCGTACACGACCCGATGCGTATCATCGACCATGGGGAGTTGGACTTTGACAATCGGGCGACATTCTCAGAGGTTCTAGTGGAGAACGAGGATCGATAGGAGTGGGTCCTACACGGATGGTTGATCCCTCTGGTGCGCTCCACTGGCAGCACGGGAAGCTCCAGGAGAGCACATGGGAGCAGAAGGCTCAGTTGCATGCTCAGTACCACTTTTGTTTCTTTAGTTTGTGTTATAGGTTTACGGGTACAAAAATCCATGATGTGTAGTAATGTAAAGGCCCATAAATTTCAAGGGAAATTTTTTCTTAATTTTCTTTGGGATTTTATGAGTACACAGTTCTTGACGGCACCTTATTCCCAGGTCCGGTGTGCCCAGAATCAACTTCCGAAGTATAGCTCGGGTACATTCATTGAACGAACGAGTGGGTTTTCCTAACATTTGGACTGATGCTCGGAATCAATTTCTGAGGGCACCGATGAAATCAGAGTGCCGGTTTTCTCTTAAGAGGACTTTCACCTCTACGGCAGATGATCGGGTCTGAGAGTTGGTTTTTTCGGTTCAGAGGGAATAATAAAATAAAATAAGTGACAACTTATTTTATCTTTGTTGAACCCACACCATGTGGATAATCTTGGTTAAAAGCTCCAAATGGGAGTTGGGGGGTGGTACCGCCACACCCTAACCTTCCATGGGATGATAATTAGGGTGGGGACCACCCGAGCATCCTAACCTCCCAAGAGGGGTTATGACATGGGGTCCACACGGTGCTTAACCCCCCATTTATTGGGAGGGGAGGAAATCTCTCAATACTCCCCCATTAATGAGGGAGAGCCTCATGGAATCTAACTCCCCTCTTAATGGAGGAGAATAAAACCTCATCAAACCTCCCCCCCCCCCATTTACTGGGAGGAAACTCCTTGACCCTCTCCTTGTTAATTTGGTGGGGACCACCCGGGCCCCTAAACCCCCCCTCGAAACTCCCCAAATTAATTATGTCATCCACTCGAGCAATTAATTTGGCGGAGCCTCTCCAATTTTTGAATTTTAGATTGTGCCAACCATCGTGAACTTAATTATGTGGGGCCCACTTAATTAATTTCCTCCAACAAGAATAATAGATTATATTCTATTATTTTGGGCACGTTCGTGCGCATTTTGGTGGAGGGCTTGAGAGAACTTCTTTCTCCAGCGAAGAACATGAAGAACGCCGATGACGCTTCTTCCCCAACCTTCTTTGGCCTTCTTCATCGGAGCCCCCCTTTCTAACGTGGTGCTTCTCCGACGACCCTCTTTCCTCCCTCCTCGTCATCAGCTCACCGATGCATGAACTCGGAAGTGGAAGCGTGCGGTGAGCGACGTCATCATCTTACCCCGCAACGCCGCTTTTCCTCGCTTTCCACGACGCACTTCGAACATCATCTCGTTATCACGTTTAGGGATTAATTGTTTTTGTTCGTGAATACTTTCATCATCGTTCATCATTTTCTAAATTGGTCCACCTGTTATCGCAATAACGGGAGGATGTCGGACCGCACGAACACGGCCGACTCTCCTCCCCCCTTGATTTTTGAACTTGTTGCGGCACGAGCAAAGGCAGTGCAGTGCCGTTGCACCGTGCGGAAATGATGAATAATGGGCGAAGAAGCATGGCGTCATCGCGCCGCGCCGTTGAAGTCGAACAAGCTATGACGCCGTCGCACTGCACCGAAGAACCTAGAAGAGGCCGCGGCGGGAGCGGGGACATGGAGGAGGGGCGTGACGCCGTCACACGTTGTCGATCGGACAAGGCCGCAACCTATGGCCGCGGTGGTGCGGGGAGAGGCAGCCGTAACCGCCGGCCGCCGGAGTAGGAGGGCGGGACCATAGCGGTCCCACGGCAGCAGCAACCGGCTGGATGGACCAGGTGGGCCGTTTCCGGGGGAGACCGGGGGTTCGTAACCCCCGGATGGAACAAAGAGCGGCCCCCACATGGGGGTCGCGACTCTTCAATCAGGTGGGCAGCGTGCCCCCCCCCCAATTCCGCGCAGCTCGGCTAGCCGAGCTAGCCACGCTGTCCGCCCGAGCATTCCAGGCCACCGGCCGCCCAGGCCGGGCCGGGCCGCGCCTAGGCAGAGCCAGACCCGGACCCGGGGCGGGTCGACCCAGGGGTGGATCGGGTCGGGCCGGGCCCAAACCCCATATTCTCATGCATTTTTCGTTCAAACGCCCATAGCATGGGTTTCAGACCTCCGATCGATGTACCATTAGTTGTGTTGGGATCCCTAGATCAAGATGGGCGTTTCGGTATACTACACTCAAGGTTTAGAAGAACTTTGCGTATGGCCGGGTTGGTTCGAACAAGAAACCAACCGGGCCCTCCGAGCGGAAACGCTTATAACATGAGCTCCAGACGTCCGATTGACGTTCCGTCAACTTTTTTTGAATCCTCATAGTGAGGTGGAACTTTTGGATTATTCCTCTAGAGGTTTGGACATAGCTGGAGTGCGGTCAGGTTTTTTTTGACTTAAAAACCAACTGGGCCCCTGGGACGAAAAAGCCAATTACTCTCGGACCGGGCGTCCGATTGACGTGTCGTCTATCACGTTGTGTTCCTTTTGACGAGACGGAATTTTGGGATACATCAACATCGGACTACGTGTCATTTGGTGTATCTACCTCTTGGATCGTGGAGTGGACCCTCCTGGAACGAGTGTGTTGTGTGCGGAAACCCTAGAGTTGGCTACATCTGCGATGACAATGACTTCCGTACTGGAATCCTCCGTCTGTTCGATGACGGTGAAAACCGTACGGTAATCCTCCATGGGTTCGATGGTGAAGACTATGGTACATTCAATCTTTATGAAACCATAGAGCTGGCTGAGACTTGATGACTGCTGATCGATCGACTCGGTGTGTTTCTGATAGCCCAGTGGGGAGCGCTTGGTTGTAGCGGCAGACCCACGACAGAGGAGCACTTGGTTTTAGAAGCAGACCCACGGTACTCAACAGAAGGAGTACCTATGGAGGCTATGAGGGGGAGCTCTTGGTTGTAGTGCAGACCCACGGCGGAGGAGCGGTTGGTTGTAGCGGCAGACCCGCGGTACTCAACAGAAGGAGTACCTCTGGAGGCTATGAGGGGGAGCGCTTGGTTGTAGCGGTAAACCCATGGTGGGAAGCGCTTGGCTGTAGCAATAGACCCACAATACTCGACAGGTGGAGTAACACAGCAGTCCAAAGTTAATCGGAAGCGCTTGGTTGTAGCGGCAGGCCCACTGAAATCGATAGAGGAGGAGTTTCCCCAGCAGCTATGGTTTCGACATCATGATTAAATCCTGGTTTGAGCTGAGTCTTGACTTTCAATCATTATCTTCGATATGATTGACTTTCTTTCCTATGTGGATTGGGTTGTGTTATCTTGTGTGGATTGGTTGTGCTATCCTATGTGGATGTGATCAAACTTGGGCTCGGATGATGGAGCTGAACTGTGATTGGTGACTTGGGTATATGTATGGGCATATACCTAAGTGTTGGATGTTACTTCGTGATTGTATCTATTCTTTGTGGTTTATCCTTTGTGGGTTCACAGAGACCATTGGGGGTCTCGGGCTCCCTACTGAGTATCGTATACTCACCCTGGCACGGGCTTCGCCCACACTACATTGTTTTGGTTGCAGATGACGGACATCACTGATCGAGGTCGAGGCTTGCAGAGATGGAAGGTTCCTGGAAGAGGAACCCACGACGAGTCAGTGTCCAGAGGTGGATATCATTAAAATTCGGTACCTGGAGGTGGACTACTGGACATGACACATACAAGGCGGACGGCAGGACCCGAGGAGCTGAGGAGGCTATCTGTACCCACCCTTCAGGTGGGATTTCCAGTGGACGGCTCGGTGTTGCTACTTTACTTTTCATTTGCTGCACTTCTTTCCATTTGTACTTTACTTTCAGTTTGGGTTTATATTCAGGCCCACTTACTTTTCCGCATGTAATTTTACATAGTTTACTTAGTGTTTACTTCTTCTGGCGTACTCTGTGGTGTTGTTTACTTTCTAAAGGCAATGCCTTCCCCTTTTTGTCGGGATTTATGCCTTTGGTGCTGGTCACCAGCCCCTGGCCTATGGAAGGCGGGCTTGGGGTAGTCACGACATGGGCCCCGATAACGGGTCGTGACAATTCCATTAAATAGGAATGGAATTAATCGGTCATTTGTCGTGTGAACTATCACCTCCATGAACTGATCTAATTTATTTTCTATAAACATCTCTCATGAAAGGTTATAACTATTTAATTAACATTTATATGTGATATTAATGACATATTAACTATTTTGTGGTAATAATAAACTAATTACATTCTTATTTTCCATGAACATAAAAATGATAACGTTGTTCGTGCAGAAGTGTAAACTATCACCTCCACGAAATGATGCAATTTATTTTTATTTACTAAATCACCTGTATGATATATATATAAGTACATTTAAATGAATAATATTATATTAAATATATTATTATAATTATTTAAAGGTAAGATAACATGTACCTTCTTTCTATAATTTTCAATGAAAAATGGAAAATGTTACTCGTGCATACGTATGGCCTATCGTCTCCGTGATTATAATTTTGTTCATTTTCAATAACCATAATTAATGGTTTGATTTAAAATTAAAATTTATGTATATAAATTTCAATAATATCTTGAATAATATTCTTGAGAGGATGTAATTATGACCACATGGTCTATTGACATCATACTAAGTTTATTTTTGACTCAAGTACCGAATATTGAATAAACATTCGATATAAACTTAAGTAATTATGTAATTATTATGACATTAAAATAAGTTATATAAAAGGAATAATAAAACTGAAAAAAAGTTATCAATAAAGTATAAGTTGCCCTATTTTAATTATTTAGATATATAAAGTGTGTACGAGGTAAGTCGGACTCAAGGTAATAGACTTCATCTCAATATCCTTTCATTAAGGCATATTTTATGTTATATACCACCTTCTTTATTAATGTGTATAATCAACCCACTTAATTTTTTATTTCATTAAAAAAATTTCAAAAGGAATATTTTTATATGAAGAGTTTTATTTTTTAAAATGACTAAAGGTATATTTTTTTAACGTATGCCTCGATAATGAAATATTTTCCACCATAACCATTATTTCATATTTGGATTACTCTATAAGAATTAATGTTTTTAAAAGGGAAAAGAAATACCTTATTCCATTTTTTGGGTATTTTGGTATTGAAAATGGTATTGAAAATGGTTTTCAATTTCAATATCTTTAAATTATTTCTTGTGATCGAAAATAAAATTTTATGAGTGAAATGTTGATAATTGTAATCTTTTATATGTTATGATTATACGATGGTACTTGGAAATTTGATGGGTGTTTATGTGATAAAACAAATATTGGGGGTTCTGTAATAAACCAAAGATGGGTGGTTTCATGATAAAACTTGTACGAATGGTTACATTATAACCTCTAATGCATTGGGTATGGAATTCGTCTGTATGTATATTCCATTTGTAAGAGTGATATGTATGGAACTAGACCATATGGTTATTCCATTAATGTATGATTATGTCCCATGTGACATTTATATGTTATATGTTATTTATATGGGTTTTATGGTTATATTTTGATTACAAAAATGTTAGGCAATGATCTTAAAATCCAAGGAAAGTATTTTCTACTTCTTTAAGGTGAAAAGTATTAATTTATGATAAAGTATTCATAGTTTACATGTTTTTTGTAAGACTATTCATTTTGCTCCTTTGTGTTTCCTTTGTGGAGATTTTTTTACACATCTCAAGTTTTGAAATTTTTTTCATTTGATTTAAGAGATTATAGAGTCAGTGAGGTAATCAAAGAAAATTTATGATGATTAAACATTAATAGATGCTAGGCTTAATTTTAAAATATTTTTTTTAATAAAATAAATGGATACTATTTGAAGTGACAACTTTGTGTTTACATTGTTTTTTATGTATGTTTTTTTTCCTAATTATCTAATTCTCTAAACATGAAAAGATCCTCAATGTGAAATAAATTATAATTCTTGACTTAACTCAATATTATGTAATGTTTAAGTGTGGGACTATATAGTTCTTATTAGAGGATGATTTAGATAAATTTAGGGGTTTGGAAATTTTTAATAGAATATCCATAAATGAATATTAATTTATTGTAAAATTAGAATGATATAGAATTTGAATATTACCATGATTCTTCTTATAAGATATTTGTATTCAAAATGGTTTTCCACAAAGGAAAAAGGGGAGGCTATATTGGGAAGGAATCCATAGGCAAACAAGCTTCAAAATGAGAATCATGACATGGTCAAAATAGGAACTGAATAGTTTGTTGTAGTGATGGATTAGTAAAATCAAGTGAAAAAGGAGGTGGTCTCCAGGCAGAATATCATCCAGATCAAGCATAGAGGAATATTTTTGTAGTGGATAATTTCATGAAGAAATTTCCCCCATCATTCAGAGGATCAAATGACCCTATGCTTTCTAAAGGGTGGATTAAAGCACTAGAAAATATTTTTTATTTAATGGGATGTTCAAACAATCAAAAGGTTATACTCAATGTATATATTTTTGAGGTTGAATATGATCAATGGGGCCCAATAGTTAAAAATATCAGCAGAAGTGAAGAGATTTAAGTGATGGAATGGGATGAATTTTATAATATCTTCCTTGAGAAATATTTTCCTAAGGATTTTAGACTTAGGATAGAAAAATAATTATTGTAACTAAAAAAAAGAGGATTATTTGGTTACTACATATGAAAAAAATACCTCTATATTGGCAAGGTACATCCAAAATTTTATCTGGGATATTTATAGTAAGAAAAATTTTCTTCACTCAGGATTGAAGATGAGATATAAAAATAAATTAGCTTCTCATGAGCTCAAAATATTTTAGAAACATGTTTCATGTGATAAGAAGGTATAAATGGTGTTTTTATGATCATGTGTTCCATGAGATTAAGAAAAAGAAGTGGTCTAGTTTGTAGGAAATTGGAAATCATTCATCAAATGTGTTTGGAGGTAAGAAAACTAAATTTACATCTTGTGACAAGTTTGGCTAAAACAATCCTAGAAAATGTATCTCAAACTCTAGTAAGTTCTTCTGATCTAGTAAGACTAGTCATATTGCTTCTGATTATAAGGGAGATAATCAGACAAGAAATAAAAGTCCAACGATATGATGTTTTAGTGTCAATGAGTTATGGAATTATGCCAATGTGTGTCCAATGTTTATTACAAAGGTTGTAAACTAGAAATATCAAAATCATAATGTCATGGAAAAATCATTTTATACTACTAAGGTTGATTTTGTACCATCAAATGAAGTGGTGATAGGTATGTTACAAATTTTTCTAAAATATGATAGTACTCTTTTTGAATGCAGATCTTCCCATTCATTCGTAATTGAGAGATTTTCAACTAAATAGGAAATATCACCTCATGATTGTGGTATATAAATATTGGTAAAAACTCCTGGTAGAAGTATTAAAGTCACCAAGATTTATAGGAATATTATAATTATAATTAGTGGGATGGTTTTTCTAGAAACTATTATTGAGATTTCAATAGTGGAATTCGACATCATTTTGGGTATTTATTAGATTTTTTTATCATGCTAAAATGGGTTTCAAATACAAAAAAGTTATATTAAATGATTTTATACCTTTGATAACATACCAGGAATATGAGATACTGACTGAAGATAGAATTGAATGTTTTATAGCTCATCTTGTTGAAAAGATGGAAATAATTTTAGTTAGTGATATTCCAATAGTGAATGAATTCAAAGATGTTTCTCCCGGTGATTTTTCTAATGTTCTTATAGATGAGGGGGTTGAATTTAAAATTGATTTAGTGCCTAATGTTAAGCCTATTTATAAACCCCGATATCAAATGACTCAAGTAGAATTTGTGGAATTAAAAAGATAGTTGCACGAATTTCGTGATAAAGGATACATTTAACCTAGAACATCACCTTAGGGTGATCCTATATTATTTGTGAAAAATAATTATAGTTATATGATATTTTTTATTTATTATAGAGACTTGAATAACATCACCATTTAGAGAAAGTTTACTTTTTGTTAAATTGATGATTTGTTTGGTCAGCATTGGGGAGCTCAGTGTTTTTCAATGATTGTTTTGAGGTCAGGGTACCATCAGTTGAAGGTAAAAGATGATTAAAATCAAAATAAAACATTATAAAAGAGATATGGCTATTTTGAGTTTGTATTTATTCTATTTGGGTTATTTAATGCACCTTATATATTTATGAATCTCATCAATGGATTATTTCATCAATTTTTTGATCATTTTGGGTTTGGCTTTATAAATGATATTTTTGTATATTCTAAAATCCAATAAGGATATAAAATCCACCAGAGGATTTTTTTTCAAACCAGAAAAGAAAAGAAATGATATGGAATGTTTAGTAAGAGTGAATTTTGTTTGTAAAAAATTTCATTCCTTGGTCATATTTTTCAACTGATGGCATAACTGTAGACCCATATAAAAAAAATTTATTTAATAGTGGCCAAGACTAACTAATATCACAAATATTAATAGTTTTCTAATATTAGTGGGTTATTAAAAATGGTTTTGGAAAACATTTCTTCATTATCTGGCCAACTAACTATGTTAACACGTGAGGGAGTTAAGATTATCTAGATAAAATAATGTGATGATTTTTTATGGAACTGAAAGGAATATTAGTAAATAATCAAGTTTTTTACCTACCTCCAAAGAATGGCGACATTTTTATCTACAATGATTCTTCATTGAAAGGAAATGGTTGTTTCCTAATGTAGAATGATAAGGTAATTTCATATTCTTCACAAAATTTGAAGCCTCATGAGTTAAATTACCATACATATGATTTGGTGTTAGCTATATTTTTTTCTTCATTAAAAAATTATATGAATCATTTGAATGTCATAAATATGAAAATTCATACTAATAACAAAAGTTTAATGTATATATTCACTCAGAAAAAATTGAATATTAGATATAGGGGATGACTAAAACTAATCTATGATTGTTATTTCATGATTCATTACCATTCAAGAAAATAAAATATTGTG
This sequence comes from Viscum album, assembly GCA_963277665.1. Lineage (NCBI taxonomy): Eukaryota > Viridiplantae > Streptophyta > Magnoliopsida > Santalales > Viscaceae > Viscum > Viscum album. The sequence goes on from OY728152.1 coordinate 847,804,858, forward strand.
GTTGATCCTTTGATTCAAAAAAAAGTAATCCTAAATTATCCACACTATGTTTGTAACATGATCATTTGGTTAATGATTTGATGAATTTGATCATTGAATTTATTAGTGTAGGAAATTCCTTTGTTTTTTTTAGGATTCAGTATAATCATCTCTGTCAAATAGAATTAATAAAGCACATATGGAATGTAATGAATTTCAAAAAAGGATGAATTTTTTAAGAAATGTAATGTACCTGAATTTAAGATTGATAAATATTGTGTTTTGAGGGTTGGGAAGATATTATTTGTTCCTTTTGATTCAAAGTTGAATAAATATTTGTTATGTGAAGCTCATAGTTCTTCATTTTTAGTTCACCCAGGATGCACTAATATGTACAGAGACCTTTGGGAATATTACTTGGGGGATGGAATGACAAGAGATATTCCTGACATTACCATGAAGTGTTTGACTTCTCAGTAGGTGAAAGTAGAATGATAGTTGTCGAAGGGGATGCTTCAGCCTTTTATTGTTCAATAAGGGATATGGGAAAATATATCCATGGAATTTTTGTGGGATTAAAAAATACTTCTTGAGGTAAAAATGTGATCTGGGTTACTTTTGATTTATTGACTAAAACTTCTCATTTCCGTCCTATTCACGAAAATCATTACCTATATCAACTTTATTTATTATATATTACATAGAATTTCAGGTCCCAAGGAGTTACCCTATCTGCTATATCTGATCAAGGTAACATGTTCATTAAAAACATTTGGAAGGGTCTTCAGAATTCGTTGGGTACTGAATTAAAATTCATTACATCTTTCCATCCTTAATCAGATGGGTAGTTTGAATGAAAAATTCATATGATGGAGGATATGTTACATGCATGTTAAATGGATTACTATGGATATTTGGATCAATATATTTATTTTGTTGAGTTATTTTACAATAATATTTATCATTTAAATATATAGATGGAATCATTTGATTCATTATTTGGAAAGAAGTGTCGAACTCTATATTTTTGGGTTCAAGTAGTTGAATGGAAGTTTATGGGACCATAATTAGTAGATTAAATGTAAAAGAAAGTTAATTTGATTCAGTGACACTGGAGTAATTTCACACCCCAAGCTTCCACGGTACGCTTCTCTTTGAATAATACAGTAGCGTGTGTTGTATGCAACTTCGAGTTCTAACACACACCACAACCAATCGAACTAGCCGTTATTAATAGTAATACATACTTTTTGAAATTTTATAACTTTTATCTCTCAAAATGGACTTCATTTTTTGGATTCGGAATATAGAATTTATCCTTGGGTGAAATTTTGGTACTTTTCGGATAACTTTTATATTTTGATGAATAGTGAAAATTACTAAATTTTAATTAAAAAAACATTTTTAATCAAAATAATTAATAGTGATAAATTGTGAATTTGAGTGGTATTAAAGTATATTTTGAATATATTTTTACCATATAATACAATTTTGGTCATTGGACATAATTTCACATTTAAACTAGACATAAACAACTGTCAATCTTTTGATAGTTATTATCTCTTAAAAACACATTTTTTGTTTTAACAACGGGAATTAATTTTAAATTAATTTCTGAAACTTATGTGATTTGAATTTGGAAAAATGGATTCCATATTTTGAATCTGGATATCCAAATTTTTTAAATAGGTAACATTTATTTTTAGACATTTTAAATAATTACTTCGTTAAATATTTTATTTACCATAGTTAAAGGGTAAATCTAGTAAATAAGGGTAAAAAATAATATTAAAATAATAATAAATTACCATAAAACGTGTCCTAACCTTATTGGGGGATATATATCTGACCATGGGAATCTTTGGGTCGATTTTGGGACCCCATGGAGCCACATGTAGGTGATAGGGACACTTTATATTAATTAAGTTAAAATAAATACAAAAATGACGTAATCTTATATCTTTTAGAAAAAAAATTTGCAAATAGTTTTATATACGTTATATTTTAGATTATAAATATTAATTAGAAAGCTAAAATAATTTCCTACATAATGGTATTTTAGTTATAATTTTTAGAGATTGAAAAAGTTAAAATATATATGACACAATAATGATGCATTGTTTTCATTATTAATGAAAAAATTAAATAATTGGTATTATAAATGTTAAAATAAATATAATTTGAACGTTTTGAGGACATAAACGAATTTTATTGGTTAATATGACAGTTTTATATTTCTTAAATGAATTTTGTTATAATTAATAAAGTTTTTAAGACTTTAACAAAAATCAATTATTGAGTAGTGTCAAAATTGACTTAAATGAGTTTTTAAAACAAATATTATATTATTAATTTATATTATATTCCTAAAAATATAAGGTTAGGACATGGGACTTATATAATTATTTTTGTATCATTAATGGACCACTTGGGGGTCTCTTGGAGGTATATAGTATGTTTATTAACTATATAATATTAAAATACAAAGTGACATGGTAAGTGTCAAACTAGTTAACTAAGCGGTAAAACTAAAATATAAGGTTAATATAATGACCCAAAACTGTCTAAAATCTTTCGGTTGAAAGGTTTTCAACCCATCCCCACCTTATACTTTGAATAATCCACTTTAGATCCATTAGAAACCGAATATGAATTTATTATAAAATAATATTTCTAGCTTTTCCAAAGGTGCCCCGCACCCCTCTTATAAAAGGGCACTCCCCCTTCTCACTAATTCACACATTAAAAGCCTTTTGGCTCGGCCAACCACTATGAAAATATCCTCCCAAATTCCCTCAATTCAACCTAGAGGCCTTAGTTTGAACAGAAAGACATCATAATGATCCCGTTTTATCAAATCAAAAGGAAGAACCCGAAGAAGAGGTAATGTCTTCACCACCCTCTTTAAAGTTCCTTTCTTCTTAAACTTATTCTTTCCTTGTTATTTCCATTATAACATAATAAATCTAGTATCTTATATATGCGGTGATTTTATTATAATTATGGAACAAACAAATTCATTATTCTATCCATCCCTTGAATGACTTGTCACCATACGTGTGTATGTACGGCCTACCGTCTCCACATTGTGGTGTAATTGTTATTCAATATATTATTATTTAGATGGTTATAATGATGATTTATACTTCATGTAAATAATAAATATAACATGATAATGATTCTTTCTATATGATATAAAATCCAATTATATATTATTTTTATATCAAAAGAATGATATTGTCGCTCGTGCGTACGTACGGATTACGGTCTCCACGAACGTGATAAGATTCATTCCCCATTGTATCCATTCAAGACTAAATTTTATTGTATGATTAAAAATAATATTTAAGTACTTTATATCATTATATATATGAATAAGATAAACCTATCCATAACAAACATGGCTTATGTAACAAAACATTTAAAAGAAAACGAGTAAGTTAACACCTGAAACAACGATGATACTAAGATATTATCAACAACGAAAAATTAAAAGATCATATATGATATCATATTAATGTATATGATTCTTGAATAATTTAATAACAATTATTTCACTGTTATATAGGAGGTTAACCAACCATAGACCAATGAAAAGTACAAGGTAAGGGTTTATTTCACAATCTATTCATTATTCGAGGTTATTTATACGTAATTATCTACTGGGACCTCTTTATCATACACATCCATGTTTCGTTAATATGTATTTCAAAACATTATTACTATTTTAAAGAATATTTTTTAAAGTAATTTATAACCTTGAATGACTTTTTATATGAAGTTTATAAAGGAATCTTTCCGTCGTTTTCCAAACAAGGTCTTTTTTAACCTTTTCGACAAAATTAAGGTAAGAATGTCTTTTTTTAACTTATACGGTGGGTGCGGTTATTCTAAGCCATTTTACACCATTGAATCTTCCCTTACAAGCTTATAAATATATTTTCAAAATAATTGTTTTCTGTATAACTATGTGACTTTTAAATGATTTCAAAAAAAGATATATTTCTCTCAAATAGTTTTGATTTTCATCTATGTCAACATCCTTTGATGGATTTTAAGTTTATTTGAAGTTGATTTATTATGATACCAAACTTCCATATTGTATTGAAGGTTTTGTGATATGATTGACTATGGATGTGTTATTTTTACACCATTCATGGTTTATGGAGAAAATATTGACATTTTGTATTCTAGTTTTAATACGATTGTTTATGTATTGTTTAAACCTCTTCATATGAGGAATGCATTGGACTTAATAAGTGACGGGTGGAGCCTGCTATAGCTCCTCAATGCATCAGCAGGTCTCTTGAGACAAACTAGTTCCTTGGCATGAGGCCATGAAAAAATCTTATTTGTAGTCTTGGCACGAGGCCTCGGCTACGTGGTTATGATAGTCTACCATTATGCATTCTGTCATTATGAAAGTGGTTATTGATATTACATGTGATTATTCGACTAGTAGAATATCCATGTGAATAAGTAAATGGAATTATTTAATTTTATCTTTTCCATATTATGCTGAATTTAATGTTTAAAAGGATTTTGTTTTAGTTATACATTTCCTTAAATTTTTATGTTTATTTATGAAAGTTTCCGCTATATTGTTATCCTTACTGAGCATCTGAGCTCACCCCTTTCAATGTTTTATTTTTCCCAGGATGTGAAGAAGTAATTTATGAATGACCTACAGGGATATTATGTGGGGATATGAGTGTATACTATGGAGACTATGTTGTTGTAGTTTTCCTTTTTATGATGTAATTTAAGACTTAAGAATATATCTTGTGATTCAAAGGCTACTAAACTAATCGATCATTCGAGATTTGATATTTCTTGTGATCGTGCCAATGTTATGTCATAATGCACTGACTCTAGGTAACTGGGGTCGGGGCATTACAGTTGGTATCAGAGGAAGTTTAGTACAAACCTTGGAATCTAGATTGAGATAAACTCTGATTAGAGCACAGAGACCTAAGATGGACATTGGGGATTTTTATAGAAGAACTTCCTAGAATTTTTGTATTTTAGAGATTTTTTGAGTTTTCCGAGCAATACATCCCTATCTGGATATGATTAGGTAGTGGAGGCTCTGGCACTGATGTACCTAGGGGTAAAACCTGAAAACACCACTTTGAGCTAGACTCGAACGAGAACTGGTGCACTACAACGGGCCTTACTGCACTCTTGGTTACGACACTCTCAGGGGATATGCTTAGGATTATTCTCATTATCTTTAGAAACCATTATGAACGGTTTATGAGTATATACATTCTCAAATAAAATATTTTTATGATTATGGATTATATCCATAAACTATTCAATTTATGTTAAGTGTTTTACAAGTATGGAATTATGTATTTTGATTTATAAACTAATCTAGTTTATTCCATTGTTTAGAAATGGAGCCTAGTGGAAGGAATGGAAACCGTAACAGTTCACGCACTCCATGTAGGGATTTACCTCCTACTCAAGATAATTATAGTGGTGCTAGTGATGCTACTGGTGCTGAACAGCTAATCACCATACTAGGATAACTCACTCTGGTTATGAATAATAACCTTACCCGTATAGAGCACCCTGATCCGTAGTGTGGAGGAACAATGTTAGATCACTTCATGAGGCAACAACCACCAACATTCAATGGGAGTAAAAATCCCATAGTAGCTGAGAAATTGATAAATTCCTCAAAGAAACTATTCCATTCCTTGGGGAGTAGTGAAAGGGAAAAAAATTTCATGGCAGTTTATCGCCTCACTAGAGATGCTGATCAATGGTGGTCATTGATAAAAAACATTAAGGAAGATGATGAAGTATCAGATATAGAATGAATGGTGTTCAAAGATCTTTTCGTAGAAAAATAGTTTACACGAGACCATCGAGCAGATATGGAAAGGCAATTGTTGAGTCTGAGGCAGAAAGAGGATGAGAATGTTGCAAAGTATGAGGCTAACTTTACAAGGTTTTCAAGGCATGTTTCTAATTATATACGTAACCCAAGTAGTAAGATTGATCATTTCTTTGATGGGTTAAAAACATTTCTCCATCGAGCATTAGTCTTGAAATCCATCTCTTCATACGAAGATATTGTCTCGTGTGCTATCAAGACGGAAAAGGAATTCTCTAAGTATTATGAATTTAAAGAAAAGAAAGAGAAGAAGAGATCTTCTGATCAATCTGGAAATGGAAATAAGGGGAAGAAGGGAAAAGTTGAAAATCCACCCTACAGTAAATGTGGGAAGAAAAACCCCGGTACTTGACTAAAAGGAATGGGAGTCCGTTGCAAGTGTGGTGAAAAAGGCCACCAAGCTCATAATTGCAAGGTAAAGAGAGTTTTTGTCAACATGTAATGCTATAATTGTATAGATATAAGACATTATGAAAATTATTGTCCTAAGAGTCTGGGGATCTTGCCTCAGAAAAGGCCAAGGGATCAAGGCCAAGCTTATGCTATCACTACTGCTGAGGTAGAATCTCCGAAAGACATGGTGGCAAGTAATTTAATGGTTTCCTCAAGTTTAGAAAATGCATTATATGATTCTGGATCATCACATTGTTTCATATCTTCCTAGTTTTCTATGACAATTATATATTTCCAATTTGATTTAACAAGAGAGTTGTCAGTCAAAACCCCTAAGGGAAGTATCATTGCAACAATGTTCTGTGAATCAATACCCATTAGAGCACATAAATGTTCTTTATCTGCTGATCTCTTTGTCATACCTATGATTGAGTTTGATATAATCCTCGATATGGATTGGATTTCGGACCATGATGCGAAGATTTATTGTAAGTAGAAGGAGGTTATGATTTTTGATGATGATGATAAGGAACACCTTATCTTTAGATCAGAATCGTCACCACCTAATTATTATCTAGATCCACCCCCATTAGCTCAACTAAATTAAATTATCAGGGAGGAAGATAATGAAATAACTATGGGTGAGGAAAGTAATGTTCAAATAGAGGATGTACCTATTGTGAATGAATATGTAGATCTGTTTCCGGAGGATTTACCTGGAAATCCTCTAGAACGAGAAGTTGAGTTGTCCATTGATTTAATTCATAGATCATGGCCTATATCGAATACCCCTTATATAATGGCCACTATGGAATTAGTTGAACTAAAGAAAAAATTACATGAATTGACTAATAAGGGATTTCTTCTCCCTAGTTTTTTTCCATGGGGAGCCCCTATCCTTTTTGTTAAGAAGAAAGACGGATCTATGAGGTTGTGCATTGACTACAGGGAGAGCAATGCTATACCAATAAAGAACAAGTATCCCCTACCTCGCATTGATGATTTATTTGACCAACTGCATGGAGATCAATAATTTTCAAGGATTGACCTTCGATCTGGATACCATCAGTTTTGTGTGAAGAAGGAAGACATTTAGAAGACAACATTTCGAACCAGGTACGGGCATTACGAGTTTACAGTAATGCCTTTTGGATTGACTAATGAAACCTATGTATTCATGGATCTAATGAATAGAGTTTTCAAGGAATATCTCGATGATTTTGTGGTGGTATTTATTGATGATATCTTGGTATAATCCAAAAGCTACGAAGATCATGAAAATCACTTGTGCATTATCCTGAAGACTCTTAGAAGACATGAATTATATGGTAAGTTTAGCATGTGTGACTTCTGGTTTCAGGAGATTTATTTTCTTAGCCACATTGTCTCTAAGGATGGAATTTCTGTGGATCCTTCTAAGACCAAGGCAATCCAATAATGTTCAGCAACGAAGAGTATAACTGAGGTATGCAGTTTTATTGGTTTGGCAGGTTATTATCGACGTTTCGTCCAGAATTTTTCTCATTTGGCTAACCCATTAACAAAGATCACATGTAAAGGGGTTAATTTTTTTTGGAAAAAAGAGTGTGAAGAATGTTTTTAAGAAAAGAAGAGAAGATTAGTCAATGCTCTTATATTGACTCTATCATCGGGGAATTATGGGTTTGTTATTTATAGTGATGCATCGAAGAAATGACTTGGTTGTTTCCTTATGCAGAATGATAGGGTTATTGCCTATGAATCACGAAAGCTAAAAATTCATGAGCAAAACTATCCTACTCATGATCTCGATTTAGATGTTGTAATTATTTCCTTGAAGATATGGAGACATTATATCTATGGTGAAAAAATGTGAGATATATACTGATCACAAGAGTTTGAAGTATATTTTCTCACAGAAATCACTCAACATGAGGAAAAGGAGAGGGCTTGAACTACTCACGTATTATGATTGAATGATACACTACCACCCGGGGAATGAAAATAAAGTGTAATATGCTTTGAGCAGAAAGGAACATGGAGTTTTGAACAATATGATAATTGAAAGGGATCCAATTTTCATGTATCTAGTGAAGATGGACATGTGAATAACCATGGAAGGTGAAACATCAATGCTTTTTCAAATGGTTTCAAAACCATATTTACTAGAAAGGATTAAGAGTTCTCAGACCGATGATGAAAAATTTCAAAAGAAGATTAAAGTTGTGAATGATGGGAGATTGAGTGACTTTGTGTATGAAGATGGAATTTTGAAATTTGGGAGGAGGCTTTGTGTTCCCGATATACATGATTTAAAATGGGAATTGTTAGATGATGCTCATAGTTCCAATTTCTCTATACACCCTGGGAGAACCAAAATGTATAGATATTTGAAGGAACATTTTTTGTGGGACAAAATGAAGAGGGGGATTGGTGATTTTGTGTCAAGATGTATGGTTTGTCAACATGTGAATGCTGGGAGGCAACAACCTGGTGAAGTATTTCAACCTCCTCCCATACCTGAGTGGAAATGGGGTAATATCATGATGGACTTTGTCATGGGACTACCAAAGACTCCTAGAAGGAATGATTCAAAATGGTTCATTGATGATCGTATTACCATGTCAGCACATTTCCTTGCTATAAGGGAGGATTTACCACTTGAACGTCTAGAAAAACTATATATTAATGAAGTTGTGAGAATTTCTGAAGTACCCATATAGACTGTCTCAGATCATGATCCCCATTTTACATCAAGATTCTGGAAATGTTTTCAGAAGGCCTTGGATACCAAACTTTGTTTGAGCACTGATTACCTCCCTTAAACAGATGGACAATCAGAACGAACTATTCAAACCTTAGAAGACATGTTGAGATCATGCTCACTTGACTTTCAGGGTATGTGGGATCAATATTTACCTCTGGTAGAATTTTCCTATAACAATAGATTCCATTCATGTATTCAGATGGCACCATATGAAGCATTATATGGAAAAAGATGTCACACACCAACCTCTTGGGATGACGTTGGTGAAAGAAAATGTGTAGGCCCAGAACTGGTGGAGGAAACGATGGAAAAGGTGAAGGTAATCCAAAACCACATAAAAGCAGCTCAAAGTTGGTAGAAGAGCCATGCTGACAACCGAAGGAAGGATTTGGAATTTCAGGTAGGAGATCATGTTTTCTTGAAGGTATCCCCATGGAAGGGAGTTATACGTTTCAGTAAGAAGGGTAAATTGAGTCCCAGGTACATCGTAACCTTTGAAATTCTAGAACGACTTGGGGCTGTAGCTTACTATTTGGCAATGCCGCCAAGTCTCTCTAAAGTTCATGATGTGTTCCACGTATCACTGTTGGTAAAATACATGTCTGACCCAACGCATGTACTCACCTATGAGGAATAAAAACTAGAACCTGATCTGTCTTATTGCGAAGAGCCCGTTAGGATTCTTGATACAAGAGAACAAGTGCTGAGAAACCGGACGACTCGTCTGGTAAAAGTTCTATGGAGAAACCATAACATGGAAGAGGCAACGTGGGAACCTAAGGAACATGTGAAGAAGAATCACCCGAGCCTTTTTATGCAGTAATATTATAAGAAATTTTGATGATGAAATTATTGAAAGGAGGGGAAAATTTAACACCCCAAGCTTCCATGGTACGCTTCTCTTTGAATAATACAGTAGCGTGTGTTGTACGCAACTTCGAGTTCTAACACACACCACAACCAATCAAACTAGCCGTTATGAATAGTAATACCTACTTTTTTAAATTTTATAAATTTTATCTCTCAAAATGGACTTAATTTTTGGATTCTGAATATCGAATTTAGACTAGGGTGAAATTTTGGTACTTTTCAGATAACTTTTATATTTTTATGAATAGTAAAAATCACTAAATTTTAATTAAAAACAACTTTTTAAATGAAAATAATTAATAGTGATAAATTATTAATTTGAGTAGTTTTAAAGTATATTTTGAATATATTTTTACCATATAATACAATTTTGGTCATTGGACATAATTTCACATCTAAACCGGACATAAAGAGGTGTCAATATTTTGATAGTTATTATCTCTTAAAAACACGCTTTTTGTTTTAACAATTGGAATTAATTTTAAATTAATTTCTGCCACTTCTGTGTTTTGAATTTGAAAAAATGGATTCCATATTTGGAATCTGGATGTCCAAAAAGTGTAAATAGGTAACTATTATTTTTAGACATTTTAAATAATTACTTCGGTAAATATTTTATTTACTACAGTTAAAGGGTAAATCCAGTAAATAATGGTAACCAAATAATATTAAATTACTCTAAAACGTGTCCTTACCTTATTGGTCGATACAGTTCTGACCATGGGAATCATTGAGTTGATTTTGGGACCCCATGGAGCCACATGTAGGTGGTAGGGACACTTTATAGTAATTAAGTTAAAGTAAATACAAAAATGATGTAATCTTATATCTTTTAGAAAAAAAAATTTTACATAGAATTATATATGTTATATTCTCAATTATAAATATTCATTATAAAGATAAAATGATTTCCTACATAATTGTATTTTATTTACAATTTTTAGACATTGAAAAAGTAAAAATATATAATACACAATAATGATTCAGTATTTTCCTTATTAATGAAGGAATCAAATAATTGGTATTACAAATGTTAAAATAAATATAATTTGCATGTTTTGATGACGTACACGAATTTTATTGGTTAATATGACATTTTTAGAAAGCTTAAATGAATTTTTTAGAATTAATAATGTTTTTAAGACTTTAACAAAAATCAATTATTGAGTAGTGTCAAAATTGACATAAATGAGTTTTTAAAACAAATATTATATTATTAATTTATATTCTATTCCTAAAAATATAAGGATAGGGAATATGACTTATATAATTATTGGTGTATCAATAATGGACCACATGGGGGTATCTTATAGGTATATAGTTATTTTATTAACTATATAATATAAAAATACAAAGTGACATGGTAAGTGTCAAACTAATTAACTAAGAGTTAAAACTAAAAGATAAGGTTAATATAATGACCCAAATATGTCTAAAATATATTGGTTGAAAGGATTTAGACCCATAACCATCTTAATGTTTGAATAATCTACATTGGATCCATTAGAAACTGAACATGAATTTATTATAAAATAATATTTCTAGCTTTTCCAAAGGTGCCCCTCACCCCTCTTATAAAAGGGCACTCCCCCTTCTCACTAATTAACAAATTCAGAGCCTTTTGGCTTAGACAACCTCTGCCCAAATATCCTCCCAACATCCCAGAATTCAACCTAGAGGCCTTATTTTGATCATAAATCCATCCTAATGGTCCCTTTTGATCAAATCAAAAGGAAGAACTCAAAGAATAGGTAACGTCTTCACCGCCCTCTTTAAAGTGCCTTTCTTCTTCAACTTCTTCTTTACTTGTTATTTACATTTTAAAATAATAACTCCAGTATCGTCTATATACTGTGATGCTATTATAATTATGGAACAAAAAAATTCATTAATTTATGCATCCCTTCAATGGCATGTCACCATACATGCGTACGTACGACCTACCGTCTCCACGTTGTGGTGTAATTGTTATTCAATATATTATTATTTAGATGGGTATAATAATGATGTATACTTCAGGTAAATAATAAATATAACATGATAATGATTCTGTCTATATGATATACCATCAAATTATATATTATTTTAATATCAAAACAATGATATTGTCGCTCGTGCGTACGTACGGATTACCGTCTCCACGAATGCAATGAGATTCATTACCCATCATATCCATTCAAGACTAAATATTATTGGATGATTAAAAATAATATTTAAGGACTTGATATCATTATGGATATGAATAAGATACAAACTATCCATAAAAACGTGTGTTATGTAAGAAAACATATAAAATAAAATGAGTAAGTTAACACCTGAAACAATAATAATACTAAGATATTATCAACAAAGTAATATTAAAAGATCACATATGATATCATATTAATGTATATGATTATTTTATAATTTAATAACAATTATTTCACCATTATACAGGAGTTTATCCAACCCTCAACCAAGGAAAATTACAAGGTAAGGGTTTATTTCATAATCTCTTCATTATCCGAGGTTGTTTATATGTAATTATCTACTGGGACCTCTTTATCATCCACATCCATGTTTCTTAAAAATGTATTTCAAAACATTCTTACTATTTTAAATAATATGTTTTAATGTCGTTTATAACCTTGATTGCATTTTTATAAGAAGTTTATAAAGGAATCTTTCCGTCGTTTTCCAAACAAGGTCCTTTTTAACCTTTTCGATAGAATTAAGGTAACAATGTCTTTTTTTAACTTATATGGAGGGTGCGGTTATTCTCTGCCGTTTTACACCTTTTATGTTTCCCTTACAACCTTATAAGAATACTTTCAAAATAAAGGTTTTCTGTAGAATTATGTGACTTTTTAATGATTTCAAAAAAAAAGATATTTCTCTCAAATATTTTTGATTTTCATCTATGTCAACATCCTTTGATGGATTTTAAGTTTATTTGAAGTTGATTTATTATGATACAATACTTACATATTGTATTGAAGGTTTTGTGATATGATTGACTATGGATGTTTTATTTTTATACCATTCATGGTTTATGGAGAAAGTATTGACATTTCGTATTCTAGTTTTAATACGAATGTTTATGTATCGTTTAAACCTTTTAATATGAGGAATGCATTGGAATTATTAGGTGACAGGTGGAGCCCGATATAGCTCCTCGATGCATCGGTAGGTCTCATGAGAAAAACTAGTATCTTGGAACTAGGCCTTGACAAAATCTTATTTGTAGTCTTGGAACGAGGCCTTGGCTACGTGATTATGATATTCTAGCATTATGCATTCCATCATTAATGAAAGTGGTTATTGATATTGCATGTGATTATTCGACTAGTATAATATCCATGTGAATAAGTAAATGGAATTATTTGATTTTATCTTTTCCATATTATGATGAAGTTAAAGTTTAAAAGTCTTTTGTTTTATTTATACATTGCCTTAAATGTTTATGTTTATTTATGACATTTTCCGCTATATTGTTATCCTTACTGAGCATCTGAGATCACCCCTTTCAATGTTTTATTTTTCCCAGGATGTGAAGATGTAATTTATGAATGACCTGTAGGGATAGTATGTGGGGATATGAGTGTGGAATATGGATACTATGATGTTGTAGTTTTCATTTTTATGATGTAATTTATGACTTATGAATATATCTTATGTTTCCAAGGCTACTAAACTAATAGATCTTTCAAGATTTGATATTTCTTGTGATCGTGCCAATGTTATGTAATAATTAACCGACTCTAGGTAACTGGATTTGGAGCGTTACAAGGAACGCTCCGAGTTGGCCAAAAAAATTTGGAGATAACAGGAGGAAATATATTTATATCAAGGTGAGTGATCATTTCTTTCTCAAATTCAATCCATGTAAATTTGTGATGCATTTGGGTAAGAAGGGGAAGTTGAATCCAAGGGTCATTGGAACATATGAAATCCTTGTGAAAGATGGATCAGTTTCCAATAGAGTGGAATTTCTTCTTTTCTTATCCGAGGTACAGACCATTTTTTAGGTTTCAATGTTACGAATATATATGCCGGATCAATATCATGTTTCGAGTCCAAACATAGTTCAGTTAGAAGATATTATTTCTTGTGAGGGACTACCATTCCATATTCTTGACCATAGAGAGAAAGTGTTACAGAATTAGGTGATTCATCAGGTAAAGTTCTTATTGAAAACCCATTTGTTTTAAGAGGAAACATGGGGATTTCAAAATTTTATGAGGGATAAATACCCCAACATATTTGATAAGTGAATAAAATTGTGAGGACACAATTTCCAAAAGTGGGGAAGGATGCAACATCCTAGGTAATTATAGAATATGAAATTTTCATATCTATTTATATTTATGAATTAGATAGTAATTTTAATTTTTATGGTATGTTATTTATGATTGTGTACCCAATAATCAATGATGGGTTTCTATGAAATCTTATATTGCACACAAGTCTAAGTTATATCGAAAAATAATATATTATTAATATTATTATTTTATATGGTAGTAATCACCGAGACTTTGAATTGGTGGGAATGAATAGGGAATTATATATTACATTTACAAATGTTTATTAACAGTTTTTACTTTCTTCCAATAAATTATATGGGATTAAAAAAATAATAAATCCAATTTGAAGCATGAAAAGCTCTAATATTTTTAAAAGGTTATTTTACTGTATTTTTATAGAGAACCCATTTTAAATATATTTTTTATCACTTTTATAATTTTTATAGGAAAAATTAATCTTCTTCTTTTCAAGAGGAGTGTCAAAATTTACTTTGGATGATTTTTGGTATTTTTTTGATAAAATTCATATTTTAATGAACAGTGAAAAATACAGCATTTTAATTAAAAAGATCTTTTTTATTCTAATTTAATCGTATTTATTGATTCTACTTTTAATTATTTGTAATGTATATTTATATTTTGTTTTTAAATTATTTTATACAATTTTGGTTTTTAGAATGAATTTTACAAAGAAATTGAACTGAAAAACTATGTGAACATTTGAACGTTTTACTTAAATAACCAATTTTTTATTCCATCAATGGGATTAATTTTGAAATAATTTCATGCAATTATGTTTTTTGATTTTGGAAAAAAGGATTCCATATTTTTAATCATATGTTTTAAATTATTTAAAAGGTCACTTTTATTTTTGAAGGTTATGAATATTAATTTTAGTAATTATTTTTATTACAATGGTTATGGGTAAATAAGATTATTAAAGGTTAAAATAATGTTAAAATTTTTATAAATTACTGTAACATTAGTCATAATATTATTTTATGAATAAATAGTTCTCTGCCCATGCAAATGCTGGGTATTATTCAATTTTATTTCAAATCATCTGGTTCTGCATCATTAAAATAAATGTAATGTTGTTGTACTCAAAATAATGTTTAGAATAAAACGATGATAATGAAGTGAGTGGGATACCCATGACATAATTAAATGGGGTGAAGACTAATGGTGATGGATATGTAACATGATGTAATGAGAGAGGCAAAGAAAGAAAAAACATGAAGTATCCTAGATTTACAATAAGAAAAAAATATTACATAATACTTTTATTCATAAAATGGGGTAATGCAATCATAATAAGGTGGTGAGATAAAATTTTTACTAAGTATTAACATAACAAATAGCCATAAAAGATCACAAGTGGACATAAAATGAGAAAACAGGTCCATTCTGGATACATAAGAATGTTATACCCAAAAATAATAGAGAATAATTAATTTATTAATACATGGAATAACATAAAAGAGTATACTATCATAGAATAGAGTTATTATCATGGAATGTAACAAATATGAAAAAGATAGAAAAAATAAAAATGAGGCATAACACAAAAATAATTAGTGAGTTATTTCCAACATAAAATAAATGTGAATCCAATGATATTTAATAACATTATAGGTAAATAAAATTAAACAAAGATAACATTGAATATACTATTTTCACTTTAAATAATTAAAAGGAAGTTTGAGAGTAAAATAATCAGTGAATGATTTATAGTACATAAAAATTGCATCTCAAAAAATTAGACAATTTTTTCAGTCTTTCCCTTTAGGTATTTCTTCACCAGGGGAAGCACTTCATTGGGAATTTCTTGATGTTTCTGTGGAGTATCGAGAGATTGTGCCTTGTGGCTAGCCCCATATTCAGAATCAAAATCACTTAATAATATTTTCTACAAATACAATTTATTTAATGAGTGAGTATAAATTGTTAGTGACAATTGAAATTATTGAACCACGAATCAGATTTTTAACAATTTCTAATTTAGAAGAAGTTTAACTGTATTGGATGTAATAATCATAGAAAAAATAAAAATTTCATGAATATTTTCAGTAATGTATTGTTCCAATAATGTCATGAAAAGAGTAATCTAAGTTTTAAATGGCCTTTCTAGACCCACTATAGCAGATGCTTTTTGGTAAACATCTTGCACATCACTAGCCGAACCTGATCGGCCAATCTTGATGTCACTCCAATTCACAGCAACACAAAATCACCACCGCCATGATAACAAAACACGAATGTTGAAGTCATACAAAACTTCACAAATAAGAAAATCACTATGAGCAGTGGAATGTGAGAAACCAAAACTAGATACCCCCACTAAATCTCACACATACCACCATAAGAACCAAAACCACTATCCCAGAACACCTTTAAGGACTATCCAAGAATCAATTTTTCATATTGAAAATTATTTTAAGGCTACTAAAATGGTAAATAATGCTCAAAATCCTGCAGAAGAATGCCATAAGCGGAAGATTCAAAGCAGCTAGCCTCATATAATTTTGATCAAAATTGACATATCCATTACCAATTCATAGACATTCATGTTGTTTGTTGTCTTGATGAATCTATGTTACACCTCAACTAATATTTAGGACATAATAATTCTAAAAAAGTAATACTTGGTTTGAATAATTATCACATTAGTTATTTAAATTTTTTATATCCTTGATGATGATCTGTTAGATTTACATAATATCATATATATTAGGAAAATCATTATTTTTATTAAAGCAGAGAAGTGGCCACCGACAAATGAGAGATGCACTGGAAACCCCTAAGGGGGTCAGAAGTGGTGTAAACCAAGAGAATCCCTTGAACAAATGGTAAACAGACAACGGGAAGTGACCTAATAAAATTATAAACAAAAAGAATCTCCTCTGGGCTCCCAAAACCGATGAGCGCGTCAGCAGCAAAGTTAGCTTCCATCCAAACGTGATATACCTGCTGACCAGGGCTCATTACCAACGAACACCTTTTAACTATGTAACTAAGGATCCAGGGAGCCTCATGGATCCCTTTGACTATCTTGACCAAATCCTCCGAAGCAGACTCAATGACCTCCGCCTTCAAACCCATCCTTCTACAAACCGTAAGCCTTGTGTGAAGAGCCCTCACTTTTTCCCCTAGATAATTTCTTTCCCTGAAGAAGGCAGTGATACCCACCAACACTGAGCCACAAGGATCGCAAGTAAGACTCTCTCCTTGAATAACTCCACTCCTGCAGGAACCATCCACATTCTGTTTCAACCCGTGCATGGGGGGTTCCAATGAACCCATCTGCCTCCCAACCCACCCATAGCACCGGCCATACATGGCTTGTTGAGGAATTTGCAGAAGGCCAGAGAGGTCTGACCACCCTTGGTGACCGAACCCAGCTCAATGGTGAGTTCTTCGCCCACATCTGAAGGAACCGCACTGAGGGACAACTGCCCCTACTCGCCCAGTTCCTTGCCTCCTAAACAGTCCAATAGATGGAAGAAAGAACACATACCTGAATTTTAATCTCAATCGTGCTGACCCCCACCCCATGGAACTAGGAGGACATGAAATCTTGGAAGGAGGCATGGGGTAGCTATAAAGAGAATGAGTGGAAAACATGTACCAAAGGTGTTCAGCCCATTCACTCTGAAAGAATAGATGTAGTGTTGATTCCCTTTACGGTTGCTCACAGCATATGTTGTGGGACCCCCAAGGAATTCCTTTCCATTGATGATTCTCATCCTTCGGCATGGTATATTTTCTAATCCATTAAACAAGGAAGTTCATCTTAGTGGGAAACACTATGCATCAAAACTTTGAGGACCACTCGTCCGAGGTCGCGCCTGCAGCAGGCAACCGATTGAAATCCCAGATTGAAAAATTGTTTGAGGAGGACCTTGTGAAATAGGACCGATCTGCATCATTATTTAGGGTGATGCTATGAACTAGCTCCCTCAGATCCTGACTGAGAACATACTATTTGAATGAAGGTAAGCTGCATGCCTCCTTGAAGGAAACCATAAGAATGGGGCACCCAGTGAAGAATAGAGGGACACCTGCCCAGTTCGACCTCCAAAAACTAACCTCACCATAGCCAATAATCCAATAGGATGAACCTAGAAGCACCTCTAAATGGGATAGAATATCCCTAGAGAGCGAAGAAAGACCAGGCCCATAGAGTGTTGGGGACCCGCCATCCCACTCGTAACATCCTCTGAAGAAAGAATCCCATAAGGAGTCCCCCTTAACAACCTCCTAGGCCAACCGTGCCTGAAACCCCTATATGGTGCCAGAGATGTCATGGAGTCCCACCATGACCTCGTCCATAGGCCTCGCTAACCACCTCTAGCAGGCCCAATGGCACCACCACTCCTGGTTGGAATCCCACAGAAAAGTGGTGCACATTTTCTCCATCCTTGCAATGATACCCTTCTGCGCTTTTACGATCGAAAGAATGTGCATTGGGATGGACGTAAGCACACTATTGATCAGCATGAATCTCACCCCAAATGAATGAAGATTACATTTACCATTGGTAATTATTCCCATAATTCTACTGATTGCCCCCTCAAAGAAATGGTTTTGGATACTACTATAGGAAAGGGTAATACCGAAGAAGATCATCATAAAATTCCGCCTTTGGCACTCTAAAATTCCCTGGATGTCCCTACAGTATTTCCTTGAACACTTGTCAGAAATGAAAACACGACTCTTGGCGTAGTTGATACCTTGGCCTCTCAAGGACTCATAAGTGTGCATGATCTCCAAAAAACCCTACGATGATCGCCTCCTCCCATTTAGAAACACCAGGATGTCATCATCGAACATGAGGTTGGAAACACCCTCTGAACCACTGCGGGAGACAAAAAGAGCCAACCTGCCTCTGCCCGCCCTATATGAAGGTTTTGGGAAAGAGCATGTTGTGCAAGGATGAAGAGGCTCAGAGACAGGGGATCGCCTTTCCGAACTCCACGCATAGTCTTGAATAAAACAAAGACCTTCCCCATAATGGAAATGGACAGCCAAGGGGAGGATTTGCATCTAAAGAAAAAATCACAAAACCATTCCTCAAAGCCCATCCTCCTCATAACCAGAATCATGAAACTCCATTCCATAGCATCATAAGCCTTGTCCATATCCACCTGAAAAATTACATTAGGCCATATCGCCTTCCTATTGATATCCCTGACTAGTTCACTTGTGATGCCCACCACACCTTGAATACTACGACCTTGGATAAAACCATGTTGGTCCCTTCAGACAAGCCTTGGAAGGACATTGTAGAGTCTTCATGAGATAGGAATAGCCAGAATCTTATAGGACATGTTACACAGACAAATAGGCCTATAATGGGTGAGACTAGAGGGGTCCTTGAATTTCAGAATAAGGACAACCCTGGAGGCGCAGATGGTTCTATTGAGAGAACCTCCTCGGAAGAAATACTGAATGGCCTCCACCACTTGAGGCCCCACAATCTCCCACACACCCACATAAACGGACCCTGGGAACCCGTCCGGTCTAGGGGCACTGTCCAACGACATCCCCATGACTGTATCCTTAATCTCTTCTCCAAACGGTATCTCCATAAGCCACACATTGTCTGACCCTTTCACCATTTGTGTAATGCAATCCGGGAAGACATCATCCCCCTCCTCAGCATGTTGGACCTGCCTGCAGGGTCTTCCATCGCATAGAACCTTCTCAAAGTGATCCAGAGCCATACAGCCAGCCACCCCTACATCTGATGTGTACACCCCGTTACCAAGGTTGAGGTTGAGTTTCATAATACTCTTTTCCTTTAGACAAGCATGAAAAAATGCACTATTTCTGCCCCCCTCCTTAAGCCATCATACCTAAGACCTTTTCTTGTAGGACCTTTCGAACTCAAGTATTTTCTCAGCCATAAAAAAGCATTTTTTGCAAAGCATGGTACACTTGTTCTCATTCCAGTTGGGGTGCAGTTCTCCCTCTTGTCTCTCGATATCTAACTGAATTATATCTGCCATTGTGTTATCCTATGGTCTTTCGACCAACCATTATTGGATGTCCTTCTTTATAAGTTTCAAGTGGTTAGCAAGACCACACCATGACCACTCAGATTCCTCCTGATCCCAGGAAATCATCATCATCCGCATGAAACCCACGACCTCAGGCCAGTTGTTGTCATAATGGAAAGCCATACCTCCAGCCGGCTCCCTTTGAAGAACCACCAAAAGCAGGGTGTGATCAGAGACCGATCAGGATAAGTGGGTGACCGAGGCCTGGGGGAAGGATTCCAGTCCTTAATGATTTTATAGGAACATGCCTAGCTGACTCCAAATGTGTCTAGTGCCCCTGTGGTTATTGCAAAAAGTATATTTTTTGCCTCGGAATCCCTGGTCTGGCAGACCCGCAGTTGAAACGAAGGTCGTGAAATCCTGCATGCCACTAGAAATATACGAAAAACCACCCCGTTTCATGGAGAGATCCACAATGGAGTTGATGTCACCCCCCATGAAATAGCATAATTGAAACATGACTACACAACTAAGCTGATGGTTCCTATTCACCTGAAATAACATAACCTACGGAGAATCAATGTACTGTGAGGATAGAATAATTGATGAAAGTAATCATTTGATTTCAAAAACTGCCAGAACTGAAAAAATATTTATTATAAAAACATATAATATAAATTTTAATGGCCCCCATGCTCATATTTGGTGGTATGGGTGGGGACGGTTCTAGGGCGTGGTCGTGAGGTCAAGTCCTTGAGCCAATGGTTTTTTTTATTTGTTGCTTCGTGTGACATTTTCACAGTCATAACCAATTTTTTTATAAATTATTATGGTAGATAAAAATTACATTATGCATGTAATGAAACAACTTTTTACAAATCAATAATCAAGAGTACATAAAATCTATAGAAGAGAAATAGAAATATATTTTCCAGTGAATAATGTAATTTATACATACCGAAACTGCAACTCATTTTGAAGTGGTGGAAGAAATTGTGAACCCATATCAAATGAATAAGTGAATAAATACCAATATAATGAATGAAATAATTGTTGAAAATAAAGAATTGGAAGAAAATATGTATTATACTAACCTAAGAAAAAATCTCAAGCATATAGTGATACAAAAAAATTTATAGAAGAGATAAAATAACTACATCTCTCATCAAAATCTTTTTCACAATGTATATCATGATGTATTATGATGATAATATTGAAAAAATCATTTATATTAAATGAAAACTACTACATAATAAATATAATTGGTTTTCATAAATCATTAAAGCTACAGTAAAAATTAATTGAACCCTCTTATCCACTGAAATACCAAAATTGATACATGATACCATTGCATTCAAAAATAAGAGATGGTGATGATGAAACCGGAATCAAAGAAGTCATGTAAGGTCATTCAGAACCATTTTAATAATCATGTTATGTAGATTTAAATGGTAATAACATTGTATTTTGATGAACGTGCCTCAAATAATGAAAGTGTGAGTAAATACTATAGAACAGAATGATATAGTTTCCCTAATTTTTGAATCTAAAAAACAAATTTATTGTAATAACATATGAAAAAATTTTAAGTGAAGGGAAATAATAAAAATTGAATGGAAGATTATTCCATGATATTATGGGAACATACCTATTGAGTATATTTGGATCTGTAGGTATATAGGTGAATAAATATTTTCTAAAAATTTGAAATAGATATTATAGTTGGTTAATGAGTTAAACAAATGTATTGTAAAAAAATAAGAGAATTTATTAAGAAATGAGAAATTATAAAAAATGAAGTTTAGATATAAACTAAATATATTTGGTTTATAGTAGATAATATCAAATGCTGATGAATGGATAGGTTACCAGAGTGAAAATGAATGAAAAAGGTTGTATACTGCCTCAATAGACTTGGGTATTTCGCCTTTGAATAAATTGAAACATAATAATCTTTCTTAGAAATTAATGTGGTGGTGGTTGGAAATGGGTAATATTAATAGATACTGTCCAAATAGTAAAATGACTGTGTTAAATAAATTATAAATTCATAAAAAGTATATTAATAACCGAAAGGTGATGTGAAAGAGGTCAACACCTGAACAACAATGGTGAACATGGGCAACATCTTGGTTTGGAAGGCGTGTACAAGAGGTGACCACCTAAAAGCAAGTGAAATTGTAGGTTTATAATCATGAATATGTACAAAAAACAAAGATCATCACAGTCTAGGACAGTTTTTATATCAGATATTCAAAAAATGTGTAAGAATCGTAGTACCATAAAGTAAATAAAATATAATTTTAAAAAACATATAAAGAAATATGTGTATAATAAATTTCAACATTACCTCACTTAAACAACCATAGAAAAAAAGTTAAATATCTTTGATAATATGAATAATCATGTGGTAATATAGATACTATATCACAAATATGGTTAAAAAAATTGAAACAGATTACACATATTTGATGTTTTCAAAAAAAAGGGAAAATTTAATTCACACAAATTTTGTGTCACAAAAAAACAAAAACAAAAAATGGAAAGTTTCATTATTTTGAAAAAAAAGTTATGTGAAAAAAAATTAATCAAATAAAAATCAACGTGAAATGTGGTAAAAGATATAATCATACTAATTTGTGTTCAAAAACACATCAAGATGGGAATTATAGAAAGGGTGATAATTCAGAAAAAACACATGGCCATTGGTATAGATAAGATGCATTATTAGATGAAAAAACAATTCTGATGCATAATTTTGAGAATTCACCACTGGTGCACTACAATGACCAAAAAATCATTTTATTTGGTCATGCCTCCTCCTCCTATCAAAACACACATAAGTGTACATAATATAATCATTGTTAAAACATATCATCATTAGATTGAGGATTGATAGAAAGCTATAGTTGGAAATGTTAGATGTTGAGCATCCTAAAAATGCACCGACCCCTGAAGAAAATTTAATGAAACGGGGAAGAGAGAGTACCTAAAGATTGAAATTGACATGGTCTCGTACATATGAGAGTTGGGTCTGTGTAGTAAGATTTACTTTGTTTATATTTCACCTCATTTTTTCGATATCAATTTTCTCCTACGTAGTTTCCAGGTGATCCATCTTTGAAAAGTTTTTTCATATAGGGTTTCTTCTATTAAGAAATTTCCCTTTTTATGGATGGATTTAAGGTAGGAGGTGTACGTATTGGATTGAGGGGGAGAGATGGTAGATGTATAAAGAGTATCTAATTGACGATGGTATAAAAATCAGAGGTGCTAGAGGTACATTCTAGAGGATATGAGTTTCTCCTGGAACTGTAGGAGAAAGCGGAGGAGATAGAGGTAGATGAGATGGAGGTGGAGGAAGAGGAACAAAAATCAGAGTAACTGAAGAGGGAACAGACGGAGTAGGATATGTTGAGTACGAGGAGGTAATATTGGAGGAGTAGTGGATACTGGCGACTGGGGAGAGGGAAATCACAACGGTGAGCTCAGTTGAGGGGTAGGAAAACCAAAGCAAGGAAACAAGGTAGCGATAGGAGATGCTGAGGAGGTGACATGTGGTAAGAAACATGAAAATATAGTATATATATATATATATTCAACCAAGAATATCATATTTCTTAATATGTGGCCTTCTTAAGCCACTTTGGTGTGACTATGACATTTATAACATTTTATTTAATTTAAAGACCAAGATGTCATAATCAAGTCTCTTATTACTATTTTTTTATATGGGGATATATAAGGGATATATTAGACTATAAATATTAATTAAAGAGATAAATAATACTTCAAACATCATGGTAATTTATGTATATTTTGTAGGAAATAAATAATTAATGAAAATGATGACACAATGATGATGCAGTAATTTCTTAATTAAAGAAAGATTGAAATAAATGATATCATAGATATTAAAATAAATATATGCTGACATAATCGATGTATTCAAAAACATTTTTGGATGGATTTGACATTTGGGTGATAATTAAAGTGATTTCATTTGAACTTATCTTTCTGTTATGATATTTCTATGAAGGAAACTAAAGAATTGTGTCAAAATTGACAATACTGGTATTTTAAAATATAAACATTTTATTAAATGTTACAATATTTATAAAAATATAGGATTCAGAAAAATATTTTATGTAAGTCTAAAAATATCATAAATGACTCATTCATTTGTCTTTCTAGATGTTATGGTAATTATTTTATCATTCAATGTTTAAATTGCGTTATAAAATTATAAGATATTAAAGGGTTAAAAAAATATAAGGATCAAAAAAATATTCAAAAATGTCTAATTTCCATGGGATGATTATATTTTGACCCATCCTTATACTATATTCTAAATAAATCAATTTTTATTCATTTTTAAAATAAAATAAATTTATAACATTTCAATAATTGTTATAATTCCAAGAGTACTCCTCCCCTCTCCTATAAAAGGGTACCCATTCCTCTCTATTCCATGTGTAAGGTCCCAGATCTTGATTTCATGTTGTTTTTGTGAAAAAAATGAAGAAATGGGAATTTTTCAAAGTACACTCAGTGTACTTTTGAGCACACTCAATGTACCTAGTTTCCACATACAACCATGTACTAGCCTTGTAATGGATGAGTACATGGTTGTGTGATGACTGAGCTGACCCGCTTAAGTTGGCGGTCAGTTGAGGCTAATACATTGTGAGTACATTTAATGAACACGCCATGTAATTTTATTTTTATTTCATAAACTGAAGTGGGGTCGCATCTCCTCTTCAAAACACTTTCTTCTAACCTTGGTTCATACAGGAGGGTCATGAAATGGATGATTAATGTAACACCCCAAGATTTCATAGTGTGTTATTTCTTCAAAATAATTCAATAACTTGCACTACACGCAACAACGAGTTCAATCACACTATGACTTACAATAAAAAGCCATTCAAAAGAGGTTATGAATAGTATTATCTAAATTTTAAACTTTATATAATCCTTATAATTTTAGAATCCATATTATGAGTTTCTTAGATATAATGCAAGAACAAATTCATTTTCAGTATTGCACTTTTATCAACTTTTAATAGTGAACCCTTTATAAATACAATATTTTAAACTTTTTGACTAAATGGGGACATCAAAAATTTAAAATGAAACATCCCAAGCTTCCACGGTACGCTTTTTTTGAATAATACAGTAGCATGTGTTGTACGCAACCTTGAGTTTTAACAGACACCACAACCAATCAAACTAGCCTTTATGAATAGTAATACCTACTTTTCGAAATTATATATATTTTATATTTTAAAATGGACTTCATTTTTGGATTCGGAGTATCGAATTTATCCTAAGGTGAAATTTTGGTACTTTTCGGATAACTTTCATATTTTTCTGAATAGTGAAAATTACTAAATTTTAATTAAAAACAACCTTTTTAATCAAAATAATTAATAGTGATAAATTATGAATTTGAGTGGTTTTAAAGTATATTTAGAATATATTTTTACCATTTAATATAATTTTGGTCATTGGACATAATTTTAAAATTAAACTGAACATAAACAAGTGTCATTCTTTTGATAGTTATTATCTCTTAAAAACCTGCTTTTTGTTTTGACAGCGGGAATTAATTTTAAATTAATTTCTGCAACTTATATGTTTTGAATTTAGAAAAATGGATTCCATATTTGGAATCAGGATGTTCAAATTGTGCAAATAGGTAACTTTTATTTTTAGACATTTTGAATAATTACTGCGGTAAATATTTTATTTATCATGGTTAAGGGTAAGTCCGGCAAATATGGGTTAAAAATTAATATTATAATAATACTAAATTACCCTAAAACGTGTCCTAGCCTTATTGGTTGATACATGTTCTACCATAGGCATATTTGGGTCGATTTGGGGACCCCGTGGTGCCACTTGTAGGTGATAGGGACACTTTATTTTAATTAAGTTAAAATGAATACAAAAATGACACAAGCATATATGTTTTAGAAAAACAATTTTTACATAGTTTTATATATGTTGGATTTTCAACTATAAACATTCATTAGAAAGATAAAAATATTTCCTACATTATGATAGTTTATTTTAAATTTTTAGAGATTAAATAATATAATTTATTTATGACACAATGATGATGCAGTAATTATCATAATAGTGAAAAATTAAAATAATTGATATTATAAATACCCAAATAAATATAATATGAAAAATTTAATTAATTACAATAATTTTCTAGGATAATATGATATATTAGGATTGATTTAATTTACCTTTTTCGAAGTAATCAATCTGTTATGAGTTTCACAAAAATCAACTATTGAATAGTGTCAAAATTGACATTAAAGAGTTCTTAAAACAAATATTATATTATTAATTAATATTAAATTCCTAAAAATATAAGTTTCGGCCAAGAGACTTATATAATGATAGTTTCATCATTAATGGACCACTTGGGGGGTCTCTTGGATGTATGTAGTAAGTTTATTAACCATATTATATAAAAATACAAAGAGACATTGTAAAAGTAAAACTAATTAACTTAGAGTTAATACTTAAAGATAAGGTTAATATAAGTACCCAAACCTGTCTAAATTATATTTGTTGAGTTGCTTTCGACCCATCCCCACCTTAACATTTAAATAATCAACTTTGGAACCATTATAAACCGAATATGAATTTATTATAAATTAATATTTCTAGCTTTTCCAAAGGTCCCCCTCACCCCTCTTATAAAAGGGCACTCCTCCTTCTCATTTCATTACACCTTCAAAGCCTTTTGGTTCGGCCAAACTCTGCCAAAATACTCTCCCAACTTCCCTCACTACAACCTAGGGGACTTAGTTTGATCAGGAAGCCAACCTAAGGAGCCCTTTTGATCAAATCAAAAGGAAGAACCCGAAGAAGAGGTAATGATTTCACCACCCTTTTCCAAGTTCATTTCTTCTTCCACTTCTTCTTCCTTTGTTGTTACCATTCTAAAATAATAACTCCAGTATCATATATATATACTGTGATTTTATTATAAATATGGTACAACCATATTCAGTATTCTATCCACCCTTTGAATAACATGTCACCATACGTGCGTACGTACGGCTTACCGTCTCCACGTCGTGGTATAATTATTATTCAATATATTATTATTTGGATGGGTATAATAATGATGTGTAACTCATGTAAATAATAAATATAACATGTTAATGATTCTTTATATATGATATACCATCCATTTATATATTATTTTAATATCAAAAGAATGATATTGTCGCTCGTGCGTACGTACGGACTACCGTCTCCATGAACGCGATGAGATTCATTCTCCATCGTATCCATTCAAGTGTAATAATCATTTGATGATTTAAAAATTATGTTTAAGGACTTGATATCATTCTGGATATGAATAAGATACAACAAACATGGCTTATTTAACAAAACATATAAAAGAAAATGAGTAAGTTAACACCCGAAACGATGATAATTCTAAGATATTATTAACAAATCAATGTTAAAAGATCATATATGATATCATATTAATATATATGATTCTTGTATAATTTAATAACAATTATTTCACCATTATACAGGAGGTTAACCTACCCCAACCAAGGAAAAGTACAAGGTAAGGGGTTTTCATCTCACTCCTTATTATCGTGAGATTCATGCCATATTGTCACCATTACCTTTTGTGTGTTGTATGTACTACCCATAATTATATTCTTTTTGTAATACACTCTAATTTATGTGTATTTACATATTCATTGTATGATACCTATTTCATGGGTTGTATGTTTCATAAGTTACAAAATTGGTAAGGGTTATTTCACAATCTCTTCATTATTCGAGGTTGTTTATATGTAATAATCTACTGGGATCTCTTTATCATCCACATCCATGTTTTCTTAAAAATGTATTTCAAAACATTTTATTATTTACAAGAATATGGGTTAAAGTCATTTATACCCTTGTTTGACTTTTTATAAGAGGAATCTTTCCGTCATTTTCAAAACAAGGTCCTATTTATCCTTTTCGACAAAATTAAGGTAAGAATGTTTTTTTAACTTATACGGCGGGTGCGGCTATTTTCCGCCGTTATAAAATCTTCAAAGATTTCCTTACAAGCTTATAAGAATATTTTCAAAGAAAATGTTTTATTTTATATGGCTTTTAAATGATTTCAAAAATAGAAAGAGATATTTCTCTAAAAAGTGTTTTGATTTCATCTATGTCAACATCCTTTGATGGATTTTACGCTTATTTGAAGTTGATTTATTATGATACAATACTTCTATATTGTATTGAAGGTTTTGTGATATGTTTGACTGTCGATGTGCTATTTTTTTACCATTCATAGTTTATGGTGAAATTATTGACTTTTTGTATGCTAGTTTTAATACGAATGTTTATGTTATGTTTAAACCTTTTCATATGGGAATGCATTGGACTTAATATGTGACGAGTGGAGCCCGCTATAGCTCCTCGATGCATCGGTAAGTCTCATGAGACAAACTAGTGTCTTGGCACAAGGCCTTGACAAAATCTTATTTGTAGTCTTGGCACGAGGCCTTGGCTATGTGGTTATGATAGTCGGGCATTATGTATTCCAACATTATGAATGTGGTTATTGATATTGCATGTGATTATTTGATTAGTAGAATATCCATGTGAACAAGTAAATGGCATTATTTCATTTTACTTTTTCCATACTATGTTGAAGTTCAAGTTTAAAAGGCTTTTGTTTTAGTTATACATAACCTTAAATGTTTATTCTTATTTATGAATGTTTCCGGTATATTGTTATCCTTACTGTGCATTTGAGCTCACCCCTTTTCTATGTTTTATTTTTCCCAGGAAGTGAAGAAGTAAATTACGAATGACCTGCAGGGATATTATGTGGGGATATGAGTGTGGTTTATGGAGACAATATGTTGTTGTAGTAGTTTTTCATTTTATGATGTAATGTAAGACTTATGAATATATCTAGTGTTTCCAAGGCTAGAAAACCAATCGGTCTTTCGAGATTTGATCTTTCTTGTGATCATGCCAACATTATGTAATAATGCACCGACTCTGGGTAACTAGGGTCGGGGCGTTACAGTTGGTATCAGAGGAAGTTTAGTACAAACTTTGGAAGCTATATTTAGATAAACTCTTATTAGATCACGTAGACCTAAGATGAACTTTGAGGATTAGTATAGAATAACATCCTAGAATTTTGGTATTTTAGAGATTTTGTGAGTTTTTCGAGCAATACATCCATGTCTGGATACGAGCAGGTAGAGGCGGCTCTGACACAGATGTACCTAGGGGTAAAACCCGAAAATACCGCTTTGAGCTAGACTCGAACAGGAACTGGTGCACGACAATGGGCCTTGTTGCACTCTTGGTTACGACACTCCCGAGGGATATGCTTAAGGTAACTCTCATTTTCTTTACAAATCATTATGAAGGGTTTATGAGTATATACATCCTCAAAGGAGACATTTTTATGATTATGGATTATATCCATAAACTATTTAATTTATGTTATGTGTTTTACAAGTTTGGGATTAGGTATTGTTATTCATAAACTAATCTAATGTATGCCATTGTTTAGAAATGGCGCCCAGTAGAAGGAATGAGAACTCTAGCAATGCACATGATACAAAGAGAAAGAAGGATCATATATTTTATGGTCTTAAGCCAGAATTTACAAGAGAAATAGTCTGGAATGTATTATCATCATATGAAGAAATAATATCATGTGTTAATAAGATAAGTAAAGAGGTTACTAAGTCCTATGGCTTTGAAAGGAAGCAAGAGAAGAAAAGGATGGAAGAGAGAAAGATGGATAAAGGGAAGAGGGAAAAGAATAATTTTCCCATATGTGATAACTGTGGAAAGAAACACCCTGGAACTTGCCTTAATGGAATGGGAGTTTGTTATAAGTGTGGAGGAAAAGGGCACAAAGTACGTGACTGTATGGGAAAGAAAATGGTTTCAAATGTACAATGCTTCATTTGCAAGGAGATTGGACACTACGTGAACCTATGTCCCAGTCATCAGACTATGCCTCAAAAAATGCTATTGGATAATAATCAAGTTATGATACTACCACAGATTAAGAGGAATAACTAGAGTTATTGTGTTGATTATGTCATTTGAGTGTTGTATCAGCAATGTACTTGTTATAATAATTATAGAGTATATAAGGATTGTACTGCAGTACTATTTCATTATGGACTTGATATTGTGTAGAACAACGAAAAGTGACTCAATAAGAGGTTAAATTTTTGGAAAATATATGGTTGAGAGAAAGATAAACCATAATATGGTTCTGATACTCAAGTAGTGATTTTAGAATAATACATGATTGATTTGGATAAATTATATTGGATATTCTTGACTACCTTGAAGCTGATTAATGATTTGTATATTCCATCATTGTTGGGGTTTAAAACATTTTTGGATTGATGAAGTATATCCAGTAATCTATATGGAATAAGGGAGCATGAATGTAATCAATAAGGAATATGGTAATTCAGGATGTTTCAGTGTTAAAAGAATACATGATGAAGGTATTCATATGATATTATGGGGTAAAAAGTATCTAAATTATGTTTACCTTCCTTATAAATGTTTTAATATGAGTTTGGACAGAAGTATTTTGGATAGTTCTAGTTTGGGTTATTTTGGATTGCCATAAAAGGACAACCTGGAGGTCGGGCGGCAACCCGTCGCGGCCGCGAGACTTGAACCCGCAACCGAAGGGCGAAAAGGGTGTATCACCTACCACTGGCCCAGGAGATGTCCTAGATTAAATAATGTAGATTTTTTAAAAGATCTAGTAGATGAATTATAAATTCATTTATTTTGGAACCCTATACGAATAGTATAAATAGAAATTTTTTTACGTTATATTATTTTTTAGAGTGAAAGATGAGTTTGTGGTAGAAATTTATTAATGGATAAAACTCTAATTATAAAGTAAGTATATCTCCTTATGATCTTAGCCAATCTCATAAATAAATTCTTCAACATTAAGAAAAGGAACTTAGAACAAAAATGTTGTCCTAGCATGGTACCTTAAATCATCACTAATTTATGGCATTGGGATTATTGGCCTTTTCAAAGCCATGTTCTCTACCACTATCCATCCGATAATTGATGGTCAGATTTCTCTTCTATATCCATATTTTCTTACATGGAACCCTAGTATGTGTTATTTTCGGTAATCTTCATACTTTCCACTCTTTATTTTAAATAGAGGCCTCATTAATTCATTTTTCGATATGGGATTTCAACTAAGATATTTTGAAATGTCAAAAATGTGTTATCCCAATACCCTATGTTTTGTTGAACCGATGCTATTTAAAATCATCATAGATTGATGAGTTTAAGGACCTCAATTTTATACTTGTTTGTGATTGATGACCTCAATCACTACCTATAAATATTTACGTTTTCCCTCCAATTATATGTCTCTAATTGCCACCAATGTTCTCCTAACCGAGATCATAATTTGGTGGTAACCCTTTCATTTCTTTTTTCCTCATATTAAGACTAAATTTTAGTAACCCAATTTCCGATGTGGGTTTTCCCACAAATATATTTTCTATTTTCAACCTTTTATTTTCGAAGAACAATTTCAAATTGCGAGGACACAATTTATTGAAGGAGGGGAGAATGTAACACCCCAAGATTTCATAGTGTGTTATTTCTTCAAAATAATTCAATAACTTGCACTACACGCAACACCGAGTTAAATCACACCATGACTTAAAAAAAATCCATTCAAAAGAGGTTATGAATAGTATTATCTAAATTTTAAACTTTATATAATCCTTATAATTTTAGAATCCATATTATGAGTTTCTTAGATATAATGCAAGAACAAATTCATTTTCAGTATTGCACTTTTATCAACTTTTAATAGTGAACCCTTTTTAAATACAATATTTTAAACTTTTTGACTAAATGGGGACATCAAAAATTTAAAATGAAACATCCCAAACTTCCACGGTACGCTTTCTTTGAATAATACTGTAGCGTGTGTTGTACGCAACCTTGAGTTTTAACACACACCACAACAAATCAAACTAGCCGTTATGAATAGTAATACCTACATTTCGAAATTATATATATTTTATATTTTAAAATGGACTTAATTTTTGGATTCGGAGTATTGAATTTAGCCTAAGGTGAAATTTTGGTACTTTTCGGATAACTTTCATATTTTGATGAATAGTGAAAATTACTAAATTTTAATTAAAAACAACCTTTTTAATCAAAATAATTAATAGTGATAAATTATGAATTTGATTGGTTTTAAAGTATATTTATATTATATTTTTACCATTTAATATAATTTTGGTCATTGGACATAATTTTACAATTAAACTGAACATAAACAAGTGTCAATCATTTGATAGTTATTATCTCTTAAAAACCCGCTTTTTGTTTTGACAGTGGGAATTAATTTTAAATTAATTTCTGCCACTTCTGTGTTTTGAATTTAGAAAATTGTATTCCAAATTTGGAATCAGGATGTTCAAATTGTGTAAATAGGTAACTTTTATTTTTAGACATTTTGAATAATTACTGCGGTAAATATTTTATTTACCATGGTTAAGGGTAAATCCGGTAAATAAGGGTTAAAAATTAATATTATAATAATACTAAATTACCCAAAAACGTGTCCTAGCATTATTGGTTGATATATGTTCGACAATAGGCATCTTTGGGTCGATTTGGGGACCCAATGGTGCCACTTGTAGGTGATAGGGACACTTTATTTTAATTAAGTTAAAATGAATACAAAAATGACACAAGCATATATGTTTTAGAAAAACAATATTTAAATAGGGTTATATATGTTGGATTTTCGACTATAAATATTCATTAGAAAGATAAAAATATTTCCTACATGATGATATTTTATTTTCAATTTTTAGAGATTAAATAATTTAATTTATTTATGACACAATGATGATGCAGTAATTATCATAATAGTGAAAAATTAAAATAATTGATATTATAAATACCCAAATAAATATAATATGAAACATTTAATGAATTAAAATAATTTTCTAGGATAATATGATATATTAGGATTGATTTAATTGACCTTGTTCGAAGTAATCAATCTGTTATGAGTTTCACAAAAATCAACTATTGAATAGTGTCAAAATTTACATAAAAGAGTTCTTAAAACAAATATTATATTATTAATTGATATTAAATTCCTAAAAATCTAAGGTTTGGCCAAGAGACTTATATCATGATAGGTTCGTCATTAATGGACCACTTGGGGGGTCGCTTGGATGTATGTAGTAAGTTTATTAACCATATTATATAAAAATACAAAGAGACATTGTAAAAGTAAAACTAATTAACTTAGAGTTAATACTTACAGATAAGGTTAATATAAGTACCCAAACCTGTATAAATTCTATTGGTTGAGTTGTTTTCGACCCATCCCCACCTTAACATTTAAATAATCAACTTTGGAACCATTATAAACCGAATATGAATTTATTATAAATTAATATTTCTAGCTTTTCCAAAGGTGCCCCTCACCCCTCTTATAAAAGGGAACTCCTCCTTCTCATTTCTTTACACCTTCAAAGCCTTTTGGTTCGGCCAAACTCTACCCAAATACTCTCCCAACTTCCCTAAATACAACCTAGGGTCCTTATTTGGATCCTAAACCCAACATAAGGATCCCTTTTGATCAAATCAAAAGGAAGAACCCGAAGAAGAGGTAATGATTTCACCACCCTTTTCCAAGTTCATTTCTTCTTCCACTTCTTCTTCCTTTGTTGTTACCATTCTAAAATAATAACTCCAGTATCATATATATATAATGTGATGTTATTATTAATATGGTACAACCATATTCAGTATTCTATCAACCCTTTGAATAACATGTCACCATACGTGCGTACGTACGGCTTACCGTCTCCACGTCGTGGTGTAATTGTTATTCAATATATTATTATTTGGATGGGTATAATAATGATGTGTAACTCATGTAAATAATAAATATAACATGTTAATTATTATTTATATATGATATACCATCCATTTATATATTATTTTAATATCAAAAGAATGATATTGTCGCTCGTGCGTACGTACGGACTACCGTCTCCACGAACGCGATGAGATTCATTCTCCTTCGTATCCATTCAAGTATAATAATCATTTGATGATTTAAAAATTATGTTTAAGGACTTTATATAATTCTGGATATGAATAACATACAAAAAACATGGCTTATTTAACAAAACATATAAAACAAAATGAGTATGTTAACACCCGAAACGACAATAATTCTAAGATATTATTAACAAATCAATGTTAAAAGATCATATATGATATCATATTAATATATATGATTCTTGTATAATTTAATAACAATTATTTAACAATTATACAGGAGGTTAACCTACCCCAACCAAGGAAAAGTACAAGGTAAGGGGTTTTCATCTCACTCCTTATTCCCGTGAGATTCATGCCATATTTCCACCATTACCTTTTGTGTGGTGTATGTACTACCCATAATTATATTCTTTGTGTAATACACTCTAATTTATGTGTATTTACATATTCATTGTATGATACCTCTTTCATGGGTTGTATGTTTCATAAGTTACCAAATTGGTAAGGGTTATTTCACAATCTCTTCATTATTCGAGGTTGTTTATATGTAATAATCTACTGGGATCTCTTTATCATCCACATCCATGTTTTCTTAAAAATGTATTTAAAAACATTTTATTATTTACAAGAATATGGGTTAAAGTCATTTATACCCTTGTTTGACTTTTTATAAGAGGAATCCTTCCGTCATTTTCAAAACAAGGTCCTTTTTAACCTTTTCGACAGAATTAATGTCAGAATGTTTTTTTAACTTATACGGCGGGTGCAGCTATTTTCCACCGTTATAAAATCTTCAAAGCTTTCCTTACAAGCTTATAAGAATATTTTCAAATAAAATGTTTTATTTTATATGGCTCTTAAATGATTTC
This sequence comes from Viscum album, assembly GCA_963277665.1. Lineage (NCBI taxonomy): Eukaryota > Viridiplantae > Streptophyta > Magnoliopsida > Santalales > Viscaceae > Viscum > Viscum album. The sequence continues at coordinate 847,840,035 of OY728152.1, forward strand.
AAAAATAGAAAGAGATATTTCTCTAAAAAGTGTTTTGATTTCATCTATGTCAACATCCTTTGATGGATTTTACGCTTATTTGAAGTTGATTTATTATGATACAAAACTTCTATATTGTATTGAAGGTTTTGTGATATGTTTGACTGTGGATGTGCTATTTTTATACCATTCATAGTTTATGGTGAAATTACTGACATTTCGTATGCTAGTTTTAATACGAATGTTTATGTTATGTTTAAACCTTTTCATATGGGAATGAATTGGACTTAATATGTGACGGGTGGAGCCCGCTATAGATCCTCGATGAATCGGTAGGTCTCATGAGACAAACTAGTGTTTTGGCACAAGGCCTTGACAAAATCTTATTTGTAGTCTTGGCACGAGGCCTTGGCTATGTGGTTATGATAGTCTGGCATTATGCATTCCAACATTATGAAAGTGGTTATTGATATTGCATGTGATTATTCGATTAGTAGAATATCCATGTGAACAAGTAAATGGCATTATTTCATTTTACTTTTGCCATACTATGTTGAAGTTCAAGTTTAAAAGGCTTTTGTTTTAGTAATACATAGCCTTAAATGTTTATTCTTATTTATGAAAGTTTCCGGTATATTGTTATCCTTACTGGGCATTTGAGCTCACCCCTTTTCTATGTTTTATTTTTCCCAGGAAGTGAAGAAGTAAATTATGAATGACCTGCAGGGATATTATGTAGGGATATGAGTGTGGTTTATGGAGACAATATGTTGTTGTAGTAGTTTTTCATTTTATGATGTAATGTAAGACTTATGAATATATCTAGTGTTTCCAAGGCTACTAAACCAATCGGTCTTTCGAGATTTGATCTTTATTGTGATCATGACAATGTTATGTAATAATGCACCGACTCTGGGTAACTAGGTTCGGGGCGTTACAATTATCATCAAACCCCTCATGATTCTCCGTCTGAGCTACAATCGAGACACCTTCAGGTGCGTCGGAATCCTATCATTGAGTTCTCAATTCTCCTAAATATTTTTCCCAATTCCCCCTCTCTCGTGAGTTATTAATGGATGGTCATTTCCCATATTTTTGTAGATCTACATCATTCTAGGATGATTAATGGGTCGATGTTCAAGTATATCAATCATACAATATCGAGGTTGGTGGTTTGTGCCTTTCATTGTTCGTCTTTGGATTATATTTGCTAAAAGTGTTGCACACCCACATTTGATGTATTTCGTGATTGGGAATTTTACCCTATTATTTACCTTCTATATTTTAATTGATTTAAAATGGGTTTTTACATTTGAATAAGGTTAGATTCATAGTTTATAGGACACCCCATGGGTGTGTTTCCCTAGTTTGACAATTTATGGTCATTTGGTCTAGGTTTCCTGTGAGGTGTATCTTTTTTTCCATTACATGGTTGATTAGGATAGAGTTAAATTGATTATATGAAATTCATGTGATATGATTGTGAATGTTTAGCTATGTAGTAGTTTTAGATTACATGTTCTTCTTTTGTATGATATGCATGAGGTTTTTCCATTTGACCATGAGAGCCTTAGACCAGGAAGACTGAGGGGACTTCTATCTTATTTACATAGGATTATGAGATCCTTGGTGTAGATGTTTACCCAGTGGTATTGACCATGAGAGCTACCCAAGAGGTCCTTTATAGTTTCCTTATGCTATGTTGACCCATGGGTATTGACCATGAGAGCTACCCGAGAGGTCGTTTATGATTACTCTATGATATGTTGACCATCAGTATTGACCTTGACAGATACCTAGGAGGTTTTATGTAATTGAGCTTTCCTATGTGGGACCAAAGGGGTTAGACCGTGAGAGCATCCTAGAGGTTCATTTGTATATGATTGAATTATTGTGATAAGTCTTCCAAGCCAAAAGAGAATCTTGGAATTGGTCTTACTTGATTGTTGAGATGGTATTCTAAGAGATCTGTTTTGTTACTATTACAAAGGGGGATACAGAGCTTATGATAGATCATATTATTTCATCATTCAATCGATTGAATAATTGATAAATGTACAATAATGTAATTGGAAATTGTTGGATTACTTTATTTTGAGTACATCATAGTTTATTACTTCATTTCTGCATATTTCCTGCTATATATATTCACTGATAGTTAGGAACAGATTCTCTTGTTGAGTTAATAAGTTTATCTTATGACTTATCCATTCCTTATGTTCTTATGTTTTGAAAATCACAAACACTTTTTCTTAAGTTCTGTCTTTTTCTTAAGTTCTATTTTTTTTCTTAAGATTTGGAATTACCATTCTGTTATATTTACAGATGTTTCATTATGATTTGTCATTATGTTATACTTACAGATGTTTCATTATGATTTTTCATTCTGTTATACATACATATATATCATTATGGTTTTCCATTCTGTTAGATTTATTGATTTTTCATACTGTCTTTATGATACTGATTCCAGTGTATAACTGATACCGTCTTTATGATACCAATTCCAGTGTATAAGTGATATCATCTTTATGATACTGATTCCCATGTATAAGTGATATATTCTTTATGATAATGAATCTGGTGTATAAGTGATTCCAATTTTATGATTCTGATTTTGGAAAAAATGAGATACCAGTTTCTCAATCCAATTTATTGTTCCTTATGAATCAGTTTTCTTGATACTATTTTTCTTAAGAATGTTTTTTTCTTAATAAATTTCGATTGATTTAAATGTATCATTCCAATGATATCAGATTCTATGTTTTATTAAATTTAAAATTTATCCTTAACTTAACATTGTTTCTGGTACTTGGAATGATGTCGTACAATCTGTTACAAACTAAATGTTGTGTGTTTGACACGTGTCCACGTCCCTCTGAAATTTACGGAAAATATGACCATTGGAGTGGAGCCGACCATTGGGAAGTTTTGCCTATAAATACAAGTCCATTTGAACGAGTGAAGAACATTATAATTTTTGACTATTGAAGAGACTTTAAGTGATCTCTAGATAGAGGGGATCTTACAAATCCTAGTGCTTCATGCGGATGTCGTGAACAACTTGTTCAGGTGTGAAAAACGTGTTCAGACATTCATTGTGCAAACTCTGATCATGCTGATCATGGGCTTCCAGGTTAAGAAGACAGAGGTTCTGATTTCCATCTAAATCGAGGGCTTGCAGGGATAGAAAGATAGATACTGATCTTCAGATTGAGGACTTAACTGGGTTTTCTTAAGACAGATCTTCATGAATATATAAATCAAGCAACATTTATCAAAGGTTGTTGGATACCCTTCTATTTAGGTTAAACGAATCTTGTTGTTACTTGCTTTCTATTTTAAGTTGTTTTATTTCAGTTGTAATCTTAACTATGTTAAAGATAGAAATTATAACATTCTTATACTTTCTAATTCCATTACTCTGATTATATTAAAAATTTTATTCACTTTAAGGTAGAATCATTATTTTAAGAAATGTTTTCTTTAAGAGGTTTTGTGAATGATTGTTTAAACATGTTAAAAATAACATTAAAGGTCCCAAAAGAATTTCTAAAGTATGGAATTCACCCCTATTGTATATTGAGCATCTACATTCATTATTTCTATCCTAAAATTGGTATCAAATGAGGTTTTTGAAATACTTATATTCACATATAAGTCTTCCTGCTCATGTTTTTCATTGTTATATATTTTCCTTTCATAGGATATATTTATCCTTGTGTACAAACATTTATTACTAAGATGTTTATGTGGAAAGATATTTTCTTTGAGATGGTAGGAATTAATGTTGGTTCGATTGAAAATCTTAATCCTAATAGACTAGCTATTTTTGATGGGAATGATTATGAATATTGGAGAGATTATATGAAGAATGTTTTCATTAAAACTAGGGTGGAAAACATTGTTATGCTGACTCGAGATTACAAGATTCCTGATAAGAAAGTCAGAACATTTAATAATTAAGAGAAGTCATAATATCAACTAAACTATAAGGTACACAATAATTTGTTGTGTTCCATGACCAATAATATATATATCCTGATTTCTTCTTGTGAAGCTACAAATTGTATTTGGAAGAAGCCTGAAGTAACTCATTTTGGAACTTACAAAGTTATTGAAACTAGAAGAAATATTCTTATAGCTGAGTACCATGGATTTTTTTTCCTTATATAGAACCTATATGTAATATAAAACAGAGATTTATTACTATTGTCAACAGCTTACAATCCATGGGTGGAAAAGGTTTGGATGATGAGGTACTTGTAGAAAAGATTATAGACATCATGCCTAATGAGTGGGAATCCAAGAGGACAGTTATATACGAGAATAGGAAAGTCTCATAGATCACTCTTGATGTGCTTTTTGGAACTATTCTTCATCATGAAACTAGAATGGAGAGAGATGATGATAATATTAAGAAGAATATTGGAAATGGTGGTGTTGGTTTTACAACTACTTCAAATCATATGACTTCCAAGACTCCTAAGAGAGTTACAAGATCTAAATCTAAGAAGGTTGTTGTTCAATATGAATCTAGTGAAAGTGATACTTCAGAAAATGATTTAGCCAATATTTCTCGAAGGATGAACAAGATTTTTGGGGAGAAGAACTTTCAATATAGATACAAGAATAAAGATGGAAAAGATAAGAAATATGGAGAAGTTATATGCTATGAATGTAGAAGAACTGGTCATATCCGACCTGATTGTCCTTTACATAAGAAAAGAGACAAGAAGGACATGAATTCTAGGAGAAAAAATAATAATTTATACATATCAAATCATAATAAAGTCCTAAAATCCAATGACACTTGGAGTGCCAGTGGTGGAGATTCTTCTGACGATTCTTCAGATTATAAATCTTCTATGAAAAAGAATATTTTCTTAATATCCCAAGCTCCATTTCAAAATCAATTTCTTATGGCTAAGGTACGAACTTGTGAATCCTTAACCAATGTGTCATTGAGTGAAAATTTTCCGGATAAAGATTTTTTTAGTTTAAGAATCTTCTTCATCAGATAATGATAATGATTTTCCTTCCTTTGATGAAGTTTCTAGGTTTTCTATGTTGCTGGAGAAAAGAAATTTCAAAGTTTCTAAGAAACTTGAAATGGAAAATTCTAGAGAATTTATTTTAATAAAATAAATTTCAGATCTTACCAATGATCTTGGTAAGAAAAATGATGTTCTACAAAATCATTCTAAGTAAACTTGAGGAAGCTAATTATGATAAGGATAAGCTTTCTAAAGATCTTAATTTGTTTTTTAAAGAGATTTTTTAGAAGATAAACATAACTCTAATCTATTATTTAATAGGAAAGGAATTTAGTCCTACGAAAAAAGTCTAGAAAAATTTCATTAAAGAAAATTCTTGCAAATTTTATGTCTCGTAAGGAAAATTTTGATAATATGTATTCTCATATCCGACCTCATGGTAATAATCAAGTATTAGGTTATTCTCATGAAAAATATATTTTTAGAAAAAATTATTTTGTTCCTACAAGAGCCCCTTTTTGTATCAAATTCCAAAGATGTGGGCATTGGAAGAAGAACTATTCTTTAAATAATGTTCAATCTTTTGGGTTTCATAAAGCCTACTATTCTAACAAATGTGGATACCCAAAATTTAATTATCTAACAATTTTGGATCCAAAGAATGTTTTGATTATGAAAAACTAACTCTTATTTTTAAGGTCAATGAAGGAAGTAACAACAACATATGGTACATGGAGATTGGATGTTCCCGGCACATGACTGGTAACTAAGAATATTTCAAAAAGATTTTAAATAATAAAGGTGGAAAAGTAACCTTTGGAGATAACTCTCAAGGAGAAATTGTTGGTATGGGTAACATTATTCTACATGGAAAATATTTAATTTTAAATGTCTTATTTGTTAAAAGTCTTAACCACAACCACATCATAAAATTTCAATTATGTGATGAAGGATACCTTGGGAATTTTTGGAATGACTAGTGCTTAGTACACAATTCCAAGGATGAATTTATTCTCTCAGGCCATACACAAGAGAATGTATACACACTAAACCTAGAATACCGTAGAAGTCAAGATATTCCTTTCCTAAGTGAAATTGAAGATCAATCTTGGCTTTGGTATAGAAGACTAGGACACTGTTACATAAGGAATCTAACTAAACTTTATAAGAATGAACTTGTTAAGGATCTACCAGATCATAGGTTTGATTTTTCAAAATTCTGTGATCCTTGTCAATATGGAAAGCAACAAAAATCTAGCTTTAAATCTATACGTGAAGTTACAACTTCTAATGCCTTACAGTTAGTGCACATGGACTTATTTGTTCTAACACAAACTGGAAGTATTGGAGGCAAATACTATGTGTTTGTCTTATTTGATGACAACACTATATTTACTTGGGTCTATTTTATCAAAAATAAATATAAATATTTTTCTTATTTCAACGTTTTTAGAGCTCAAGTTAAAAATGGGAAAAAACTTCTATTGATAACTATTCATAGTGATCGTGGAGGATAATTTCAAAATTCTGATTTTGAAACTTTTTGTAGTAAAAAAGGTATTACTCACAATTTTTCAGCTCTAAGAACTCCTCAACAGAAAGGTGTTCTTGAAAGAGGAAATCGTATTCTTTAAGAGATGACTAGAGCCATGTTGAGTGAATAGTCTATAGCTAAACATTTTTGGGTTGAATCTATATGTACTGCTTGTTATAATATAAATCGAGTCTTAATTAAACCATTTCTTAATAAAACACCTTATGAGTTATAGACTGGAAAAAAACCGAAAGTATCATACTTTAATGTTTCTGGATAAAAAGTATTTATCTTGAATACCAAGGATAACTTACATAAATTTTCACCCAAATATGATGATGGGATATTCTTAGGCTACTCCACTAACTCTGTGTCATAGAGATTTTTCAATAAAACCACTTGTACTATGGACAAAACCGTACATGTTAATTTTGATGAAAATGATCCTTCTATTTTCAAAAAACATGAACTAATTTCTGATATATTTTCTAAGACTGATCACCAACCTTTGATAGAGGATTTTTCATATAAGTATAATGTTCAAGAAAATGTTTCGGAAACATTTACTCCTGATTATTTTCTACCCTATATTGATGATCAAGTCTTTCAAAACACAAGCCAGCTGTTACATAGAAATCATCCCTATGATAATATCATTGGAAATGATAATCAACTAGTAAGAACTATAAGTTATTTAAGGAATAAAGTTGAAAATGTTTCTTTTCTTACTCAATTTGAATCAAAGACTCCTGAATAAGCCTTGGGTGATGATGATTGGATAAAGGCTATGCAAGATGAACTCAACGAATTCGTAAGGAATCAGGTTTTGACCTTGGTTGAAAAAACCACGGAAACTTCTGTCATTGGAGTAAAATGGGTTGTTAGAAACAATTGAGATGAAAATGTAGTTATTTTTAGAAATAAATGAAGATTATTTTCCAAAGGCTATAACCAACAAGAAGTCATAGACTATAAAGAAACATATGCTCCTGTATCAAGACATGAATCAATTCGTATTCTTCTATCCTTTGGAGCATTATTTAATTTCAAAATTTATCTAATGGATGTAAAGTTTGATTTTCTTAATGGTTATATATAGGAGGAAGTCTATGTATATCAAACCCCTTTCATTGAAGATACAAAACATCCTAATAATGTTTATAAACTTACCAATTCACTATATGGACATAAACAAGATCCTAGAGATTGATTTGATAGACTTTCAGGATTTTTTCATTCAAATAACAATGTTAAGGTAACTGATGATCCAACCCTTTTTATTAAGAAAAATAATAAAGATGTTTTGATCGTCCAAATTTATGTTGATGACATCATCTTCAGATCAACTCATCAATCCTTAACTAATTCCTTTGTGAATCTTATGAAATATGAGTTTGAGAAGAGTATGATGGGTGAGCTAACATTTATTCATGGTTTTCAAATTTCTCAAAAACCGTATGGAACTTAAATATCTCAACATAAGTATATCAAAGATCTTCATAAGATGTTTGGTTATGATAATGCTAAGAATATAATTACTCCTATCAGAACCTCTAATACTCTTGATATTTATGAAGCATGGAAACCTGTGGATCAGACATCTTATAGAAGGATAATAGGATGTTTACTCTACTTAATTTCTAGTCGATCAGACTTAATGTTCTCAGTATTATTATGTGCAAGATTTTAAGAAAATCCTAAATGATATCATTTAAAGGTAGTGAAAATAATTTTTTACTACTGAAAGGGAACTTTAGATTTGGGACTTTTTTATTCCTCCAAAAATAATTTTGAATGTAAAGGTTTTTTAGATGATAACTTCGGTGGTTGTAAAATGGATAGAAAAATTACATCTTGAAATTGTAAATTCTTATGAGATTCCTAAGTTTCTTGATCATGCATGAAACAACATTTTTTATCACTTTTCATTGTTGAAGATGAATATGCAGTAGCTGGAATTTTTTGTGCTCAAGTGTTGTGGATGAAACACACACTCATAGACTATGGTATTAATTTTACAAAGACTCAAATAATGTGTTATAACACAAGTTCCATTGTACTAAATAAAAACTTTTAACAATAATCATGTAAAAAACACATAGATATTAGAAATCAGTTTCTTAGCGATCACACACATAAAGGAGATAGTATTCATTAATTCATCAGAACATAAGAACAACTTCCTGATATTTTTACAAAATCGCTATATTCCGATAGATTTGAATACATTAAACACAATCTGGGAATGATCTTTGTAAGGTAATCATTCATATCTACTTATTGTTTAAATCATCTCTTAACATTAAACTACTCTTTATTTCAGGTGGAGTACATATTCTTTCTTGTTTTTATTATTTTATTTTTTAAAATTTTATCTTACTCTATGTTTTTTTTAAAAAGTCGGTATTGGAAATTTCGGTATTGGAAATATCAGATTTTAAAACATTCAAGAGAATTCTTATAATAATGATAAATTCCTTAAGTATTCCAAAAGGTACACTTCCTTACCCTTTATTTTCTTATCTTACGTTTTTGTTGTTGGTTTTTCAAAATATTAAATTTTGTTTTACCTTACATCAAAAGATCGATAATCATTTTTTTAAACCATCCTCAACCATTAGATCAGATTGGATTATTTTTCATCTGATTATCTTATGGATGTTGAAATTTCATAGCCTTGTCTATATAAGTGGTGGCTCGTTTATAAAAACTACACCATCCATACTGATCTCTATGCAGACGCTCTGTTTCCATCAATGTTTTCATTCTAATTGTTTTGTCTCAATCTCCCTAAATGTCTCATGAATCCTCAACAGATTAGATATCGATTACCAAGGAAATAATGGATTGGTCAATATTTAGGGAAATGTTGATTTTCCCTATCTTCATTGAAAAATATGACTCCCTTATCTATAAGGTGATAATAACTAATGGATGGGAAAGTGTTTGTGTTGCTAAGGAAAAAAGTCAGGATCTGGTTTATCCTAACCTGGTTTTTCAGTTCAATGAATCTGTTACATTCTTCCAAAAGGATGTTAAGGATCTATTTATGTTCAAATGTTATGATAAGACATCTATAGTCCCCTATAAGAAGGCAGAAAATGTTCTTAACATTCCGTATGAAGGGGAAGCTATTCTTTGTTTTCAAAAACTTCTCGAGAAGGAAGTTTCTTTTCAAGAAGCCGAAGATCTATATTATCATGGTCTCAAGTATGTTAAGAATTTAAAGATTTCTAATCATTCAAAAAACCCCAAGATGGTAGCTCTATGGATGCAAGGATTTATTATACCAAGAAAAGGAGATAAGGACTCTCTAAAGATATGTGATATCTTTCTATTAGGCATTCTCGTCAACTTAACGAAGATCAACTTTGTGAAGTACATCTTTCTCAACATCTAGGCAATAAAAGGTTGATCCATCAGATCTCAGAAACTTATGTATCCAGAAAAAATCTCCAGGATAATTTTCATGTTCCTTCTAGAGTCGAATGTTCCATGCCGATCAGTCTCAGAGCCTTTCAAGATTTTGTTACTCAGTGATGAAACTCTAAGAAGAATAAAGGTATATTTCTTAGAGTATTCCAAGACTTTTGAATAAAGGGTTGTATATAACATGGGAGATGTTCTAGATTCTTCAAAATCAGTACCTAAGAAAAGAAAACAGGAAGAACCTGTCATGCCTATACCAGTTTCTATTGTCCCGATATCAACACCTCCTCATGCAATGAAACTGAAATCCTATTCTGATGGAACAATGGAAAAGTGGAGAGAAATGGTAGCTATCAGAAAGGAAGTAGATCCTTTCTTTGTAATAAATCCTGTAGAGGATAAGGTTTTAAAAATCATGCAATCTAAAAATCATGAGAATGAAAACAAGGAGAAGATCTTGAAGAAGAAATACATGGAAGCGAAAGTGTGTTAACACCTTCTAAAAGCTGTAGAAAATAAGTCTCAAGAAGTACAAGAATCTGAAGTTGTTCATTAGAAACTGGTTGCCACTCTGGAAATCCATATGCCAAGAAAGTTCTATCTTTACCAGAACCTATTCAAGAAATAGAAGATCAAATAGTTCAAGAAGACAATGATGATGTTTTAAGGGAACTGGAAGAATATATTTTAACACCTTCGAGTTCAGTCTCTAAATCTGTTTCATAAGAACAAGTTTAAGAAAGAGTTGAAGAGGTAGATTTTGAGGAAGAAGAAGAAAAAGTATAAACTAAAGTAGAAGAAGAAGAGAACGAAGAGGTTGATCATCAAAGTGGTGAATAAGAAGAGTTTCAAGAGGAAGAGGATGAACGGAGATATATTAATGTTATCAATTTTTCAGATGAACAATCACCCATTCAAAATCCTATCAAAGGAAAAAGTTTTTTGGTTTCCTCGTATGAAAAGGAAACACCTCAGAATTCCTCTATGAGAATAAGAAAAATCAGTTTCCTTAACAATAATAGGATCTCAGAAAGGAAAATTTGTTTCAGGTTCTGAATCCTCTTCATCAATTGAACATGACTTTGTCAAGCTATCTTTACGAAAGTTGGTCAGCACCATTCTGGTTCTTGAAAATATAGATGCCCAGAGTCAAATGATGCAAGAAACCCTAAATCAAAAAATGGAATCGACCAATATGCTTATGGACATGGCGGTCAAGCAAGAAGAAGACTTTAGTAATATTTTTATTGATTACAAAGCTCAGAAGGTGACTTGAAGGAAAGTCTTTAACCATACCAAAACATTCAATGAAGAGCTAAGACAGTTCAGTGACTTCATGGATTCTACAAATGGAGCTTTCAATACTTATGAAACTGAGTTCAATATGGTCAAGGAATCAATCTCTGAGAAATCTTTCCAACTCAATTCTATTTCCCAATCTATTAGCAGTGAGAAGGATGTTAGAGCCGAATTAGAGAGGAATGTGGATTCTCAATAAGAAAGGATCTTGTCATTAGAAAAGAAAAATCATGATCAGGAGATATTTTTGAAGAAGATCTATGAACATCATAAGGAAGTGAATGAACTCAAAGCCTTGATAAAGAAGATATTGTCTGAGAAAAAAAAGGATGGACGACTTTTTTCCTTATATTTTGATGTTTTGTTGTAATCTAAACATTATTTCAAAAATTTCCTTAAGAACCTTCTTGCATATCTTTCTTCTGTTTTTGAATGTATTGTTGCTTAACCTTATAGGTACATCTTATGATCCTCCATTATTTTTCCTCTTTTTGAAAATCACAAAGGGGGAGTATTTATTCCGAGGAAGGATTTAATGAAGATATAAAAAAAGGAAAATCTTTTAATGGAGTGTATAGTAAGAAAGGATAATGTCCAAGTAAGGGGAGTTTTTGGTTAAGAAGAGATGTTAATCTAAGGTGGATATTTGTTCTTAAGAAATAAAACCAGATACTAAAGATCAATAATACGATACTTGGGAAACATAACCTAAGGAGGAGTTAGTCGTATTCATCAGAAATCTCATTAAAAGGGGGAGATATGTTTTTTATACTTGTTTTTCTAAGTCAATATATTATTCCTTACAAAAGTTGTTTTTGCTTTCCAAAACGGGGGAGATTTTTGAGTCAATAAGGTTATCTTATGACTTCTCTATTCCTTATGTTCTTATGTTTTGAAAATCACAAACACTTTTTCTTAAGTTCTGTCTTTTTCATAAGTTATGTTTTTTTACTTAAGATCCAGAATTACCATTCTGTTATACTTATAGATGTTTCATTATGATTTTTTACATTGTTATACTTACAGATGTTTCATTACGATTTTTCATTCCGTTTAACTTACAGATGTATCATTACTGTTTTTCATTCTATTAGATTTATAGATTTTCTATATCATCTTTATGATACCGATTCTGGTGTATAAGTGACACCATATTTATGATACTGATTCTGGTGTATAAGTGATACCGTCTTTATGACACTGATTCTAGTGTATAAGTGATAACATCATTATGATATCAATTCCAGTGTACAAGTGATTCCAATTTTATGAATCCGATTCAGGAAAAACTGAGATTTTAGATTCTCAATTCGACTTATTGTTCCTTGTGAATCCGTTTTCTTGATAACTGTTTTCTTAAGAATCCATTTTTCTTAGTAATGTTAGAGTTTTTTAAATGTATCATTCCAATGATATCGGATTCTATGTTTTCTTAAACCTAACATTTATCCTTAACATACCATGATTTCTATTACTTGAAATGATTTCGTACAATCTGTTACAAACTAATAGTTGTATGTTTGAAATGTGTCCAAGTCCCTTCAAAATTTAAGGAAAATATGACCATTGGAGTGGAGCTGAACGTTGGTAAGTTTTTCTTATAAATATAATTCCATTTTAATGAGTGATGGAATTTCTACTTTTCATCATTTGAAGAGACTTTATGTGATTTCTAGAGGGAGAGGCACTTACCACTCTCAGTGCTTCATGCAATTGTCGTGAACATCTTATTCAGGAATGAACAACTTGTTTAGAGTAGCTTGGTGTAGACTCTAATCATGTTGATCGTGAGATTCTAGGTTTGGTTGACAAAGGTTCTTATTTCCTTTTAAATCGAGGGCTTGTGGGGATAGGAAGACATATACTGATCTTAAGATTGGGTGCTTTCCTGGGTTTGGGTATGAAAATCTTTCTTGAAAGTATAAATCAAGGAACCTTATCCAAGGTTTTTGGATACCCTTCTCTTTGGGTTAAAAGAATCTTGTTGTTACTTTTTATCTATTTCAAGTAGTTTTATATATACTGTAATCTTAAATTTGTTAAAGATAGAAAGTATAAAATTCTTATACATTCTAATTCCTTTACTCTGAATATATTACAGATTCTATTTGCTTTAAGGTAGAATCTTTATTTTAAGAAAAGGTTTCTTTAAGAGGTTTTTTGAATGATTGTTTAGAATTATTAAACCTAACTTTAAATGTTCCAAAGTAATTTTTAAAGTATAAAATTCGTCCCCCCCTGTATATTGAGCATCTACATTCATTATTTCGATCCTACACTTCTGGTGGTTACCTACTAAGATTTATCCCACACCCTGTTTGGGCCATGTTTTGGACCCAAACAGATTATATGGTGGCAGGTATAGATAAGGGGAAGCAGCCTTCATCATTAGGTACTTGATTTTTGTGGGAGCGGAAGAGCATGGGACCATCATGAGGCTTGCGATGCAGCTGGAGTTCACTATTCTGTTGTATTTTGTTTATGTATTGATTTCCATCATTGTGACTTGTTTGGATGTTTTTCAAAAACATATGAAAAGAATCATATATATATATATAATGTGGCCACTTTTGGATTTACTTTTAGTCTTCCACTGTTTACTTTTTGTAGGAATTACTGCTTCCTCTATTGTTAACTATTTGTTACTCGGTTGTGTATACTCTGACAATGAGGGCACAGTTTCCTTAATATAACACCTTGTACCTTACTACTAGTTGGCAGCCTCTAGTGTCTGGGGAAATGTGATTGAGTTCATGTGAACAACCGATTTTGGGGAACCTTTGGGTGGCACCCAGATCTGGGACATTACAAAGTGGTATCAGAGGAGATTTTTCTTTTATTATTTGTCTTATTGTTCGTTGACAATAGACTGGGATAGAAAGGAATGGGTAGTTGGTAATAAGATGTTTTGGGGATTAGCTAACCCATATACATAGAAAATCTAATTTCCCTTGAATATTGCAATTTTTATGGTTTTGCAATTCTTACTGATGATTTTATTTCCCCATTGGGTGACGCAATTATTTTGTGTTGTTATTATTCATATCATCGTTGTTCTATTTCTGTCGAAGCCCAATTACATGAGGTTATTCCATGTCATGCATCATATAGACACATTCTAGAGATCCCATGTTATGCATTCTTATCATTCTATTTAGGGTGAATTACTCATTTCATGTTGATGTGATAGATATTTTGCAAGATATACATGATATTGTGATAGATGTATTGATATAAATACATTCTATTTTGATATGGTATTGGTATATATATAGATTCATTTAGTTGGATTCCAAACTTTGGTTCATGAGGTGTTATGGGCCCTCTTGGATCAGAATTTAGTGGATATTGTATGAATATTAATTTAATTCTCTTAATTCATGATATGAAATAATATTCCAAAAGTTTATTGGTAGGGAGTATCGAATCTCAAGGATCAGAACATGGAATTCCTTGGACAAAATTTTACGTTTTTTAAGGGTTTTAAAGAAGTTTTAGAGGCTTACTACCCCAAAACCCAGAATACATGGCATGTGATGTTATGAACACATGCCATGTCTTCTTATCTTTGGGAAGAATGAATTTTCATATGTACATGCAATGTACTTGGATTACCTGCAATGTAGTTGTTGATTGTGTGAGTAACTATGTGAGAAGAGACATGGGGTTTGTAAAATTTTTGTAGAACATTCCATGTTAATATTGTACATGTCGTGTTATGAAGGATCATGTATTAGTCCTTATGACTAGAGATACGGGTGGATGAATCATAGGTTATACACATTGTTTCTATATTGTACACAATTTGTAAATATAAACCATATATTTGGTCGTGTGACCAATGACACTGGTGGATGGGAATTAAGTGGTACATGCCTTTTGTAGAGTGTGCACGTCGTGTAATGTTACACCATGGGAGAACCATGTAGTTATAGCAGTGAAGAAGAACATGGGAACGAGGGAATTTTCAAGTACACACCCTGTGTCAGGGGGAACACTCTGTGTGTAGGGGTGTTAAACGACCATGATTGGTAGAGGTACACTCCCTTGATAATGGCTGAAGGAAACATGTCATGTAGTAGTTATATATTCCATGTCACCCTATTTTGTAAAACATGAATTCATTACTTCACCTATTCTATTATGTCACTCCTAAGTTGTTGTCCTAGATATTCTTGAACTGAGTTGTGCGCTTGACCTTGCATATTCATGCCACTAAGACATCCTCTAGTTGTACGCAAGGTATATGGCGATGATCAGACACTAGAAATGGTAGATCAGGGACAAAAAAAAGATCCTCCCGTCATTTCCATCTTGGAACTAACTGTTATACCAGACATAGGTGCTAATTCACAGTTATGTAAAGGGTTTATGAGGATGATGCTGACTTTCTAGGGATCACCACATCCTTCCATAACTATGGAATAGTTGACGTATGTGTTCCAGCAGCATTATCCCACTTTTTCAAGGGATGGAGGACCACAAGCTGTAGATACATTGTTGGAGGTCATGCTTAATATCTTTGAGCATCTGGAGATGCCTCCATATAGGAGGTTGAATCTCACGATGTAAATGCTATGTGATTCCTCCAAGAGATGGTGATATGTTATCTCACAGGAAGGATTCCATCTAGATATGGCTTGGGAAGAGTTTTAGGGAACCTTCTCTGATTACTTCTACCCTGAGAGGTTGAGGGACGACTGAGATAGGGAGTTCATGAATTTGCAGCAGGGAACACTTTTGATGAGGGATTACACATCTTGCTTCAAAGAGCATCAACACTTCCCACCTATTTTGGGAGGTGATGAGTTATCACTGGTGAGGCAGTTTTAGGATGGTATCAGGCACGACATCCAATCATAGGTGACTGTTTTTAGGCTAAAATCAGTGAATACAATAGTAAATCATTCATTTTCTTACTGAGAACAATCTATGGGAGTTGAGAGCTATGATCCAGGTCGGTACAGCATCAAGGGCTGGTACTCCATCATTTGATATTATGAAGTGTCGTAGGGAGCCTTTTCATGGTGATTCCAGTAGCAGGGGTGTATCTTTAGGAAGCTAAGTGCGGTTCTACTAGTGAGGTAAGAGTGGGAAGATGAGACCTCAATGGCCGAGAGACCCAGTTGAGTGCCAATATTTTGGAAATATGGGTCATCTTCAGCATTTTTTTCCTGTTTTTCTCCCCAGCATCTAGTGAGAGGGGATAGGTTACCAGTCCACAGTCAAGATCAGAACCATCAGTTTCTCATCAGTTAGTGAACTATAGTTAATCAAGTCATTTAGGTCGTGGTTCTAGTCATGTATAGGGTTTCCAGACAACAAGTTTTTAGCAATAGTAGGGTAAACCAGCTCACGGTATCCAGGTAGGGTTGTAGGGTCGTGGTGCAATTCAGACATTTGCGATAAAACAAAACCTACATGAGAAGGATCACAGAACCTCTATAGTTAGAGGTATAATTCTTGTTTCCTCAGTTTTGTCTCCTACAATTTTTGTTACATGGTATTCCCATATTTTTATATCTATTTCCATTATTCAGAGCCTTGGGCTCTACATCTTTACATCTGATGATGTTATGAAACTAGAAACTCTATTGGCGATTAGGATAGCTGGTGTACATCACTTCAAGGAGTTACCTCTTGAGGTTGGTTCATGTTACTTTTTGTAGGACCTCTTTGTATTATAGATAACAGGATCTATTATCATTCTTGGAATGGACTGATTAGTCTCTTTTTAGGCCTTTATTGTATTCTATCACAGCAGGGTGAGTTTCACATCACCGAACGACAATTTATTTCAAAATAAGGGAGAATGGGATATCCAGGAAAGAAGACCTAGATTTTAGCATCATGGTTTCAGAGGAATTATAGCCCACATTTCTAGTTTATATCTAGATGACCAGGGGACTTCATAGATGGACTTTCCCCCAATGGTGGATCATTTCATATATGTCTTTCCAGAGGACTTTTCATGTTTACCTCTAGAGAGAGAGAGAGGTATATTTCATTGTTTATCTTGTGAATGGTGTGGCACTAGTGTACATTCTTCTTTATTTGATGGCTACACTAGAGTTATAGGAGCTCATGATGGAGTTAGAGGAGTTTCAGGTGAAGGGTTTCATCTGACCCAGTACTTCTCCTTGGGGTTCTCCTATCCTTTTTGTGAAGAAATCGGACGGTATTGTCAGACTTTGTGTGGATTATCTAAAGCTAAACTAGTTGAAAATCAAGAACTAATATCCCTTACTAAGGATTGCTGATATTTTTGATCATCATCGAGGAGATCGAGTGTTCTCAATCATTACTTGAGATCTGGTTATCATCATTTCTGTGTTAGACCATTAGATATACATATTACAGCCTTTCAGAGTAGGTATTGTCTATACGAGTATTTCATTATGTTGTTTAGTATCATAAATATGTCGTCATTTTTCATGGAACTGATGAACCGATTGTTCCATTCTAACTTGGATTATTTTTTGGTTGTTTCAATGGAAGATATCTTGGTGTAAAATCTCACTAAACATGACCATGCCATTCATATTGATATCATATTGAGTACACTAGAGAGCATTAGTTGTATTCTATGCTCTCAAAATTCCACTTTTGGATAGACCAGATTCACTTCTAGGGTAATATAATCTCAGAGAAAGGAGTATCAGTAGTCCCAGAAAAAGGGATAGTAGTAGTTTCTTGGGAGATGCTGAAGAATGTATTTGAGGTATAGAGTTTTCTGGGGTTTTCTGGTTACTATAGATGCTTTATTCAGGACATTTCATTCTTAGAAGAGCCACTTACGGGCTTCACTATATAGGGTAAAAAGTATTTGTAGGCAGATTCCTAAGATTCATCCTTTTAGGAACTGAAAGGGAGATTGACTTCAGCACCGATACTGATTTTTCTAGGGTCAGGCAAGAGTTACACTATTTACTGTGATGCATCAGGTATCAGTTTGGGATTAATAGTTATGTTGGGAGAAGGAAATCTTTGTGTATGGGTCACGGTATTTAAGGCCACATGAGATAATTACTCAATTCACGATCGTGAGTTGGCTATCATTGTGCATGATTTGAGTCATTGGAGACATTGTCTTTTGGTTTATTATTTTTTTGTATACACTAACCACAAAAACCACAAGTATAGATTTACTCTTCATGACCTGAATTTGAGACAATGAAGGTGGGTTGAGTACCTTTAGTCTTTTGAATTTCATATTTCCTTCGTGCCTGGGAAAGGCAATGCAATGGCTGATGCACTGAGCAGGAGAACTCAGATACAAACAGTTGAGGGGGCCAGTAGTGAATGAAATATTATGGCTCTATTCTTTGAGATGAATTTTGAGGTGCATGATAGATAGGGGAAGACATTTCATTTTTCAATAGTTGTTACCTCTACTCTATTAGATAGAGTGTGAATGGGGCAGCTATCAGATTCTAAAGGCCTAGTCCTATGGGAGAGTGTGTCATGTGAGGAACCTAATATTGGGTGGACTGTGGGTGAGGATGAGGTTTTTCATTTTCATGGACATGTATGGGTGTTAGTAGACATAATCAGGGATCTTTTGTAATATTTTCATGCCTCAACATAGGCAGTTCATCCTAGTGTCATCATGATGTATCAAGATTTCCACCATTAGTATTAGTGGTTAGGCATGAAGAGAGATGTTGATAGATTTTTATGAGATTTTCTACCTTTCAGTAGGTGAAGGCAGAACATCAGAGATCAGAAGGGATTTTACATTAGTTACCCATTCCTGAGTGGAAGTTGAATTATGTCGTGATGGATTTCTTGATGAGTTTACCAAAGATTCGTCGAGGGAATGATGCGTTTTAGGTTGTTGTTGATAAACTCACAAAGGTTGCACATTTCTTAGGGATTAAGGAAACCTTCAATGTTGATGTGATTGGAAGGGTTTACAACTAATAGATTGTATGTTTTCATTGGGTTCCACACTCTATTGTTTCATACAAGGATTCCCAATTTACTTCTTGTGTCTGTTGGGGAATACAATGGACTTTGGGTACATAGGTACTTTGGGAATAGTATACCATCCCCAGAAAGATGGATAGTCTTAGCAAACGATTTAGGATTTTGAGGACATGCATCGAGTGTGCATCCTTCATTTTTGGGGATCATAGAAGTGACACATTCCCCTGGTGGATTTTTCTTATAATAACACTTTTCAGACAATGATTTAGATGGAACCTTATGAGGCTTTTTATGGTAGGTCATGCCAATCACCCCTTTGTTGGCTGGAGGTAGAAGATGTAGCTATGGTGGGAACTCGTCTTGTCCAAGAAACTACAGAGAAGGTATAGTTGATATGGAAGAGGATGGATATTTCACCATCTTGCAAAAAAATTTATGCTGATGAAAAGAGATGACATCTGGAGTTCGATCTCGGTGATTAGGTTTTCTTACATGTCACACTGAGGTTAGAACACCGGAGGATTATAAGATTGGGGAAGCTTTCACCGAGATATATCAGGCTATTTGAGGTTTTGGAGAGATTCATGTCAGTTTCCTATAAGTTACAGTTACCTGAGAGGAACATGGCTAGGCATGAGGTATTTCATGTTTCTTAGCTACAGTGTTACTTTTCAGACCCACCTCATGTTTTTTAACCTAAGGTGGTTGAGGTGGAGGTGGATGCATCATTTGAGGAGCACCCTATTCAGATTATGGATCGCAGCATGAAGGTTCATTGAGGATGGTTATTCCTCTTGTATGGGTGCTATGGAATCACGGGCCTGTAGAGGATGAGACATGGGAGAGAGTGGCCGACGTATGATCATAGTGGCCAGAGTTGTTCACAGATTCTTGTTCACCACCCTAGTAAGGGAAATTAAAGAGTTAATTGCTTTAAGGGGGAGTTTGTAAGAACTTGAATATTAATTTCAGGTAGGGATCTTGATTTCAGATTTTTTTAGGAAAAACAAAGAAATGTGAATTTTTATAAGTACACTCCATGTAATTATGAGTACATACTATGTACCCAGTTTCCACATAAAGCTATGTACTTTCCATGTAACTATTGATTACATGGTCGTGTGATGTTCTGGCTAACCCGCCTTAGATGGGGGCCAGTTGAGGCCAGTAGATGGTGTGTACATTTAATTAATATTCCATGTAATTTTATTTTTATTTAATAAATCAGAGCGGGGTCCTGTCTCATCTTCGGAAACACTTTCTTATAACTTTGGTTCATACAGGAGCATCACAGAATGACCGAAGAACATCAAACACCTCCTGATTCTCCATCCGAGTTCAGATCGCTATACTATTAGGTGTGTTGGAATCCCTTGTGTGAGTTCTAAATTCCAATAGAACTTTTATTCTTGATTCCTCCTCTCCAGTGAGTTATTCAAGGTTGGGCATTTTCCATCTTTTTCTATGCCATTATAGGCTGATGCAAGGTCTGACGTTCAAGTATATCAATCGTATGATATCGAGTTTGGTGGTTTCTGCATTTCATTGTTCTTATATGTATTATACATGATAAATTTGTTTCATACCCTCATTTGGGGTATTTATTTATTGTAATTTAAATATATTATTTACTTTCTATGGATTAATTTATTTAAATTGGGTATTTTCATATGTGTAAGGTTAGATTCGTTGTTTACAGGACACCCCAAGGGTGTGTTTCTCTATTTTGACAATTTATGGTCATTTTGTCTAGCTCGCCTATATGTCATATCATTATTTCCAATCCATGGTTGATTAGGGTGGATTAGAATTGATTATATGAAATTAATTTGATATTCTTATGAATTTTTATCCATATAGTAGTTATAGATTACATGAGCTGCTTTGTTATGATATTCTCACTATTTTTCCAACAGACTGTCAAATCCATGGACCAAGAAGACTGAGGGGACTTCCAACATATTTACATAGGACCGTGAGAGCCTTAGTCTAGATGTTGACCCAGGGGTATTGACCGTGAGATCTACCCAGGAGGTCATTTATAATTACCTTATGCTATGTTGACTTAGGGGTGTTGACCGTGAGAGCTACCAGGAGGTTGTTTATAAATTACTGATGCTATGTAGTCCCAGGGGTATTGACCGTGAGAGCTGTCCAGGAGGTTATTTATGATTATTCTTTGTTATGTGGACCAGGGTTACTGACCGTGAGAGCTACCCAATATGTCATTTTTAATTGATCTTTCTGAAGGGGGGCCATAGGGGTTAGACCATGAGAGCTTCCCTAAGACCATTTATTAATGATTGAATTATTGTGATGAGTCCTCCAATCCAAAGCACAATCTTGGACTCTGTCTTACATGATTGATGAGATGGTCTTCTGAGACATCTGTTTTGTAACTATTAAACATGGGGGATACAGATCTTAGTCTAGATCCTAGGATTTCATTATTCCATGGATTTAATAATTAATAAATGTGAATTAATGTACTTGAAAACTATAGGATTGTTTACTTTTGAGTACTCCTAGTTTATTTCTTCATTTCAACATATTTCTTTGTATATTTATTCACTAACTATTAGGCATATATATTTTTGTGGTTTCCTACTAGGATTTGTCTCAAACCCTATTTCTGTCATGTTTTGGACCCAAAAAAATTATATGGTTGTATTTATAGATAAGGTAAAGAACCCTTCTTCATTAGGAACATGTTTCTTATGGGAGCTAGAGAGCATGGGACCAAGATGAGCCTTGTGATGCTACTGGAGTTTACTATTTCTATTGTATTTGGTTTCTGTATTGCTTTCTAGAATTGTGACTTATTTGGATGTTTTTATAGAAACATATTCCATGCATCATATATATATATATATATATATATATATATATATATATTGGCCTCTGTTGGATTTACAGTCAGTCTTTTGTTGTTTACTTTTTCTTGGTATTTCTGTTTCCACTATCGTTTACTAATTGTTATTCTAATTTTTATACTCTTCCAATGAGTAAATAGTTTTCCCAATATCACACCTTGTCCCTCACTACTATTCGTAATCCTCTGGCATCTGGGGAAATGCACTTGATATTATGTGACCAACTAGGTTTGGGGAACCTTTGGGCGACACCAAGATTGGGGACGTTACACCTTTCATGTAAAAAACCTTTTTTATTTTCCAATATCTACCCACAAACCTTCCTAGAATTCAATTCCATATTCTTGAATAAATTTTTTAGGCGGACCACCCTTCTTAGAGGTGTTATGTTGTTAATAAAGGTGATTATTTGAAGGAAATGTACTTTTTAAGTGTTTCTATTTTATTTATTGTTCCACTTCATTTAAATATTATTTATACAAGATGAAATAATAACTCCATTATCCTCAATATACTTAGACAATATAATGTTAATATCATCATCGAAATTCATCTCCACTTCTATTAAATGGGAATGGAATTAATCGTTCATGTGTATGCTTGAACTATCACCTCCAAAAACTAATCTAATTATTTTCCATTACCTTCTATAAGGACATGTTATAATAATGTAATTAATGTTCATATGTTATGTTGATGACATATTAATCATTATAATATTATAATATTTCAATTATATTTTTATTTTCCATGCTTATAAAAATGATAACGCCGTTCATGCGTACGTGTGAACTATCACCTCCACGAAGCGATGTGATTTGTTTCTATTCACTACATAACATGTATGATATATATAATTATATTTAAATGAGTAATATGATATTAATGGATTCATTATAATTTTGTAAAGATAAAATAATACATTCCTTATTTCCATAATGATCAATGAAAAATGGAAAATGTTACCCATGCGTGCGTACGACCTACCATCTCCATGATTATAATGTTGTTCATTTTTAATAACCATAATTAATGGTTTTATTTAAAATTATAATTTATGTTTAAAAAATTATAATAATTTTGTGAATATTATTCTGGATATAATAGACTAATGTCCACATGGACTGTTGACATCATTCCATGTTCATTTTTGACTCATGTACAGAATATCGACAAAACGTATAATATGAACATAAATAATTATGTAATTGTTATAACATGGAAATAAGTGATATAAAAGGAATAATAAAATTTTAAAAAATGTCTAAATCAATTATAATTTAATAGAATTATATTATCCAAGAATATAATAGACGTATGAGACAAGTCTGGCTCAAGGTAAGGGACTTTGTCTCAATATCCTTTCATTATGGAATATTTTTTCTTATACACCACCTTTTTTATAAGGATTATAATCAAACCTTTTGAAATTTAATTTCATTTAAAGGTTTTAAGATTGGCTATTTTTATACTACAAATTTTAATTTATTTACGAAATGGAAAAAGTAATGTTTTTTTAACGTATGCAGCGACAACGATTTCTCCACCGTCGTAACGGTTATTTGATTTTTTTCGTCCTCTATAAGCCTTAATTATTTTAAAAGGGATAATAAATCCATCATTCCCATTTTTTTGTATTTTTCTCTTTTAAATGGTCTTGAATTTTGATTGAATATTTCAATATATTTGGATGATTTCAATCGATTTCAAATGAAATTTTATGAGTGAAATGTTGATAATTGTAATCTTTAATGTGGTATGATTATACAATGGTACTTGGAAATTTTATGGTTGGTTATGTGATAAACCAAATATGGGTGGTTCTGTGATAAACCAAAGATGGTTAGTTTTATAAAAATTATATCCTGAAGTCTCTGTGATAGCTCGTCGCATCCGGCAAGTGCATAAGGTTTCAACCTGCAAATAAAGAGTTTTAAGGGTATGTCACCTACCACTGGGTTGTGTGATTCATTGGTTAGTATGGAATATATTATCTTTATTTAAAGGATATTACATGTAAAGGATAAATTCATTTTGATAAAATATGTTTTATTTTATATATATATATATATATATCCATGGAATTAGAAATTGATTTTTTGTTATGTGATTTATGTAATTTTAGAAGACTCGCTATATTTTGGAATCCTATATGATTAAGGTAAACATAATATTATGGAATTTTATTTTAGGATTAAAAGTTTAATTGTATTTTGGAGGAATATATAACTTTTTTTGTACCTAAGGTGCTTCTGGTTATTTATAGAAATAGTTATCATATCTTGGAGATTATTTGTTTAGATAGGGAACATTTTTTGAGATAAATATTAAATTTATCTTACAAGACTATGTGATCAAATATTTCTGAATTTTGGGTTTTAGTATTAGTATGGAATAGTTTTTGCAGAATTTTAAGGATAGTAATTTTTTGAATGATCTATATTGAATTTTTTATATTACTATTGAATTTTATGAGATTAAATTACTTTTCCTCGCATGAAGGTTTATTATTTTTTGAAATTGTATAATATTTAACTAACCATGTCGGTTTTGGTTAATTTATAATGATACTAGGAATATATTACTTCTCCTTTGTGTATTTTTTTGATTTTTAGAAGTCTATTCTAGTGATTCAAACATTAAAAAAATCATGCCCATAATTTGGAATAAAACATGAGTTTTTGGAGGAAATTTTTTAAACGATCAAAATAAAATTGTAAATTACGTATATTTACTTATGTTATTACTATATGAATTAAAATAATTACACAACACAAGAAAAAGGGATTTTGGAAACAAAATCTATTTAATTTTCTTACCGATAAATCAGTGGACTTTTAACCCATCACATATTTATCGTTTTGTGATGATTAAATTTCTCATGAATATTTTCTCTGTCACTCTCCATCAGTCATTGGTAGTTTTTTTCACTTTAATATCCATTTTTTGACATCCAACTTAATTTCTACAACATGGAAGCCTATTATGTGTTATCCTAGATGACTATTGTAATTCCCCTTCCCTCTTTTAAATTGAGGGTTTCATTGTCCCTTTTTATGATGTGGGGTTTACATAGAGAAATTTTCAAATTTAAAACCTTTAAATACAGATCACAAGTTCATATTTCAAGTAAGAAATTTTTTTAAAGAGGGGAGAGTGTTACAACCTGGGATTTTTTAAAAAGAACATTACTTTAAATAGCGTATACAACATGAAAAATTTATCTCAAATGAACCAAATATACTATTATATAAATATTACCATTATAAACCATTCCATTAAATGGGTGGGTATAAATATTATTAACAAAATTATGATATATATATATATATATGACCCACTCAGTGCAAATGTATTAATTAATGCTTTGTGAATAATCACTTGATTTTATTCTTCAAATAAATTTTTTTCCCTTTTTATGAGAATATTTTAATAAGTTTATATAAATTTTATAAAATTAATTGGAAATTTTTTTGATTCATCCTGTCAAAATTATCATAGGATAAATTTTTAAGAATTTTTTGAAATGATTGAATTTTTAATGAATATTGAAAAATAACTATTCCCATTGAAAAATGAATTTTATTTTGGATTCGTTTTAAAATTAAATTATATCCTTTTCAAATAATTTAATTTTTTGAAAATAAATTTATATATGAATTTATTATAAAAACATTTTAAACGTAAAATTTCATTTTTTGAAAAAATGTTTTTCGTTGCGTTTTTCTGGTTTCATTTGAAATTAATATCTTAAAATTTTGTGTATTTTATTTTTAAAAATGGATTAAATAGTTGAAATTATGGGGTCAAAATTTATTAAATCCAAGACTTTTATTTTTTACAATGTGAATAGTAACATTAATAATTTTTGTAACCGTAGTAAAGGGAAAATCGAGTAATTATGGGTAAAATAACAAGGAGTATAAAATGAATGTAACACTTATTCAAATTTAATTTTATGTATATATTACATCAATAATTATTCATTTTTTAAATAAATGAATTTTTTTCCTTTGGAAGTGATTATGATATTCATAATATTTTATTTAAAGAAAAGTCAATGATTTCATTCTCATGTTTCTAATAAATATAATATTTTAAATATGGGTTCATCAAGAGGATATGATTAACTATAAACAATATTATTAAATATAAAAGATATATATTCATTATGTTAATTTATTTTTATTTTTTAGTGAGGAAATAATTACCTTAAGTGCTTACTCAACTCTTATGAATTAATTATTCAATTAATTGAAATATACATTAAATGGTATTAGAATATTGAAATAAATATAATTTGATATACTTAATGATGTAAAGTACTTTTATATATTACCTTGAAATTTAATGAATATAATGAATTTTTTTTTTCTATTTCTATGTGTTATCTTGATATTGTTAATGTTAATGTAATGAATAGGTCTAAAAATAGACATTATGAGTATTTTAAAGTAAATAATATTTTATTAAATGATTAAAAAATCCTAAAAATCTTAAATTATGTGATATGAATTTTATATGGTCATATAAATATACCAAAGTCCATTTATTTGTTTTTTTTTAATTTTTCTGTAATATTACATACCCCTATATTGTAGAAAATTTTAATTATACGTTAATTGTCAATAGAGTTGACGAGAGGTTAAAAACCATATTGTTATAACCATGAAAAAAAAATTTCTAAAAATTATTGGATGAAAAATATTCTAACCTTATCACCTTATGGTCTATTTTGAGTTATTTAATTGACACGTGTTCACGAAAATGACTTATATTTTATTTAAATCAAAGATATCTACCAAATGTCACTCTTTGTTATTATTACCATATATTTGTCCAAAAAGAAAAAAAATAAATATTTTAATGAACATAAATGTCTATTTTGAGGTTAATTAAATTATTTCAATTATATAAATTTATTTTTATTTTTTAAAATTCACATAATTACCTTAAATTGTCGTGAAATGCTAACACAATATTTATTTAATTTATAACTAAAAAATAAATGGTTTTAAAAATTTTATGTTTGTTATAATTTGAATTATTTAATATGTAAAAAAGAATTTGATAAATATATATGTCATATTATATAGTTTTTAAAGAATTATATTCTAATTACCCCTTTATCATGATGTATTTAATGTCAAAATAATGAATAGTGTAAAAATTGACCATAATTATAGTTTAGGTATATAATATTTTATAAGATTATTTAAAATAATTAAAATGTTATATAAGGAAATATGGGAAAATACATGGTCTAAAATGTTGTCCACTATAAATTTATAGGCTATTTTGAAACATTTTTAACCAGAATAGTCTTATTATATTTTAATATTTTGAGAAATTCAAAAAGTGCCCCTCCCAAAACATATAAACGAAAACCCCTTCCTTGACTTATTTACACCACATTGGGCCATATATATAAATAAACTAACCATTTATATTCTAAAAATCCTTATTCATGTAATAGTATTTTTGGACCTTCGAAAATACATATCCTAGGTCTCTTTAACGATTTTATAATGGATCTCTTTGGTAGAAGAGGTAATCATCTTTACTGACTCTTTCAAATTTCATTCTTATTATACCTCCAATTAATATGTTATAGCCATACTAAAATAATAAATCCGGTATAAAATATATACTATGAATTTATTATGATTATCATCAAACCATATTTCATCTTTTATCCATCTTATGAAAAATGAAAACATCACGCATGTGTATGTAGAACGTTTTGTCTCCACATAGCGGTGTAATTAGTTTTTCATCACCAATTTACATGGATGGTTATAAATATGGAATTGATGAATATTTATTATATATATTACGTAATAATTATTAATTATTGTTTAATTATTATCTATAATTATTTCATTCCATCCATAGAAAAATTAAAAAATTGTTCATGTGTATGTATGGTCAACCGTCTCCATGAATGGTGTAATTCATTTTTCTATCTATCTCTTTATGGGTGACTATAAATTTATATTTATTTAATATATATGATATTTAAATAATAAATAATATTATTTAATATATATGATATTTAAATAATAAATAATATTATTTAAATATTGAATGTATGACAAAATTATACAAACTAAAACAACTGAATCAAAACATACATAAAAGATGAATTAGTTACCAACCGAAAAAATGATTTTAACAATGAATTTATAATAAATAAATGATAAAATGTTATAAGTAAATCATATATAGTATTATAATTAGGAATTATGGTTTTATTATATATGTATAATTAATCTAAATTAATTATTCATGTTGTTCAAACATGTAAAAAGGAAATCATACCTAAGGTAAGGTTTTCTCATCTCACTTTAACTTCTATGAGACATATGTCATTTTCAGAAATTATTTTTTTATGGTGTAAATAATACCACTTTAACATGTTATATCCTAAATATATTTATCTTCATGGTATTTAAAATTTAATTTTAATTTATTTATTTCATGGGGATTATGAATCAAAATAAACCCACGTGGTAAGTGTTTATTTCACAATCTATCCATTATTTGAGATTGTATATGGTTAAGTCTCCTCTGGGGAATATTTATCTTCCACTTCCATGTTTTACACAAAAAAAGGTTTATTATTCTCATAGAATCATTTAATTTCATTTTTAAACGTGAATTTATTTTTAAAAATCATTTAAAATGAATCATATAGTTTTTTCCAAGAAAGGTAATTTGTGACTTTATCGACAAAAAATACTAAAGGAATATTTTTTTATTTATATGACATTACTTGATTTTTATGCCATGGGATTTCATTAATGATTTTAGGATTACATAATAATTTTACAAGATTATTATCATGTAAATTTTTTTCCTTTCAATTTTTGTATTGAATTTCAATGTGAAGAAGTTATTTTCCTTAAAATGTTTTAATGAACTCCTTATAGAATTTATATTCATCAACATTAATAAATCTTATTATAATTATGATTAATTCGGGATATTTTGTAATGATTCCATAATATTTATTTAACTATGTCGGTTATGATTGGTTTTATTTGGGATATTTCAATATGATACCATTAATACTATTATGTGTTTTCTGGGATTATGTTTATTGATTTAGGTAATTGTTAACATTTTCTATGCTAAATTTTCAATACCAAATTTTCAAACAAATTCCATTTCTTATAATTTACCTATTTTATATAAGGGATTAATTATACTTATTAATTGATGGGTAGGGCCTATTCTATACTCTCGATTCTTTGGTTAGTCTCATGAGATAATCAAGATATGGTTTTGGTTGAGTCCTTATCCATTTTTTGGATGTCGTGGCTTTAAGCCTCGATGATATATTTCAGATGTCTGTCATTATGAATTCCATAATTATGAATTTAGATATTTATATTCCATGTGTTTATTCGATTATTTAGAATATCCATGATTAATTTTCATGATCATGTGATTATTTATATGTAATTATTAGATCATCATTAATACTGTGATATTGTACTATAGTTTTTGATTAAATAAAATGTGTTTCAATTATTTACCATTTCATATTGATTTTGTCTTATTTATTCATTTCTTATATTGTATACTTATATTTATTGAGAATTTTAGATCACCATTTTCTTATGCTTCCTTTCTGTATTATATAAAGAGGAATCCATTGAATGGGTTCAAAGAATCAGATTACTTACCTTTTTTATGTTCTATTTGTAATTTCCAATTTAATAAGGGTACCATGTTTTTATATAGTTATACAAATCTATGAAACCCTTTGGTATTTTGGGATATCATTCCTTGTATCTTTTTACAATGTAATATAGTAACCATCGACTCTTGGAAACTATAGTTGGGGTCTTTACAGGTTGGGTCAGCCAAGGCTAGTTCCTTATAATATTTCTTGGGTAGTGGTTATGAGAGGTACTATGAAAAATTATGACCTATAATTTGTTTTTCATAATTAGGTAACTAGTTTTTTCAAGCATAAACAATGACTATAGGTTCTTGAGTGGTAAAAGGGAACAAATTTATTTAGTTTCATGGGGTGAAAGGGATAATAAAAATCCTGTAGTGGGTACAACAACATTGATTTTATGATAATATAATATTTCTCATGAATAGTGTATGGTAAAAATCACGGATATCATATCAAGTGAACCCATACTTATTTTAGTTGAGTGTTTACATCAACATCCTTATGTAAGAATGAATGCCATTCATGGATATTGGAAGAAGGATAATATTAGTTTGGACTACTAGCATTCAATGGGACTCAGATCACACAATAACAGACATGTAGAAATCAAATAATATTATGATATGCTACATGATGTTAGAAAATGTATGTTTTATTAATAAAACCTAAATATGTGTATTTTTATCTAATTCAAGATGAATTTTAGTGAATTCATTACTAGATGGTTTAAATTCAACAATTTATTTGATACTGATTTTAATTTGGGCACTGTTTTTCAACCCTAATTAAGAGTAGTAATAATATCATTAAATCAATATATTACTTCATGAACATACTCTTAAGTGGGGGTTGAGGATTTTGTATTAATAGTTAATAGATGTTTGGGTACAGATCCTGTGTGCCATAGTATAACTAAAAATAGATATTTTAACTACTATATATTGGACATTTTTTATTTGGGGTTTAGAAATGGAATCATTTTTTGGAATAATTTTGTATGAAATATGGAATGCATTTGTGTCTCTATATATATACAATTATTGAATTCATGAGGATCCGATTATGTGATTTGTCATTTGAATATTAATAGATGTTTTCTTCTATGATAGAGTGAATTTATTATTATACATACTATATAGAAATAACTAATATGTGTTAATCATCAAGGTGGCGGGTTTTAGATTGTAAGTTAATTCATTGAATCTTGTTTATAACATGCCTCATTGGTTTAGAGATCAAAGATGAGATTTTATATTTGACACAAATTGGTGACTCGAATTTGGAGAAAAATCACAGGTGATTCTCAAGGATGATAAGTCATATACTGTAGATTTTATAGTGATATATTTCTTATAATTATAGTGGGACTATAGTAAGACTGGTTTTATTTAATTTATAAAAGAATTATATTTTTTTTAATATTTAAATGATTTTTTTAAATGTTGTATTCTTAAGTAGTTGTGGATAGGTTTAAAGGTTTTTAACAGTTTTGGAGGTTGTTTAAAATGTGATAGGATACATTAATTGGATATAGAGGTCATAAAAGCATTAATGGGGGCTCAATAAAACACTAGTTGTTAAGGTATATGTGTTGTAAGATTTGGAATCCACTGAACTTCTAGTAGATACCCACTGGAGTTCCAATAGACCAAAAAAATTATTCTTAATTTTGTTATTATTTTCTTCATTTAAATTTATACCAAAATTCACTTCCTCCGTTAATTATATCATAACTAATCTAATGTGACATAGGGTGCATAAACCCCTCCCAATTTCACCTCATCTCCATATTCCACCTTCTTTTATTTTCATCCATCCAGTAATCCATTAGAATCTAATGGTTTAAAGTAGTGAGGTGATCCTTACGCTCTATATCACTTCTTATTTTTATGTAATTATTCTATGACTTCACCCTAAAACCAATATTATATATATTTCTCTAGTTTCATAATTTTAGGAGTTTATAAATGAACCAACTGATGAATATTTCCGGGTTTACATTTTCTATTCTATGGTACTTGATCCTTACATTTCCCTTTATCGTATATTTTGTTTCACACTTGTTGTGAATGTTAAATTGAGTAAAAAGGATTGGGTGACATAGGAATTGACCACCAGGTCATGCAATGTTTTTTTAAGGTGGAATATGGCCTCTTAGATCTATTACTGACATTAAAAATGTGGTACTTTTTATTGTTAATAGTGTGTGATGGTCATGTCCGCATAGCAAAGATTCCTAGAATTCTTATTGTATTTCATAAAGTGTGTATGGATCATAATTTAATAATTTAAAGACTAGTTAAGTCCCATGTCGAGTCTTTGGAAAATTATTCATGTGTTTCATGTTTTCCATTAATAACGAGTTTAGGATTATATGGAATTACTTTAGAAAATGGATTATTCATAGAGACTCAATCCTTTTATAGAGTTTTTTATTGGCTTGTGCGGTCTTATGACGTACTATTTGAAACTTTATAAAGGGTGGGGAGTTATCTATTTTCCAATGAATTAGTTAAGTTGATGTTTTAGATTACAATAAGTTCATTGGTGTGTCATATTTCACCTTGAGTGGGATGACTTGTGTGAAGTGTTTCATGATATTTTTTTATTAAGTTGGGTCCTTGTAAGGAAAAGATAATATGTAAATTACCATCTAAGAATTTTACCTCTAGGAGTCGAATATAGGAAGGGGAGATCAGATAATTAGACCTTATCAATTTTGATAATGTGACTTAAAGGAAATTTATTTATCAGGTTTTATTTTTGGTATAGGTTGTATTAAGTATTAAAGGTCTTATTACATTTGAAAAGGGGATTTAAAATGGAATAATATATTATTTTTCAAAACTAAGGTGTTTATTTGAGTTAATTTGATATGGAATATTTAAAGGAGTTGATCCCTTCTCTTAGTGGTATAGCTCACTAATACGTTTATGGATATATTGGATTAAGGTAAAAAAAATAAGTAACGGATTCATATTTTAAATATGAATTATTAAATCTATTTTCCTTAGATAAATATTAAAAGACTCATGGGTTTAATTTGATTATGTCATTAGTAATTCCATGTTTTATATGCCTATATGTTATTATCTTTCCGAGATGAACATGTGATTTTGATTCATATATGGAATATGGTTTTCATGACTAATATGACCATATAGGAGCTAGAAAGTGGATATTTCTATTAATTTTATTATAGTCCACCGAAGATGAGATAATGATTGGGAATTTGTACCTCAACTAACCATAGATTCATAAACCCTACCTATACATTATTATGGTTATCTTAGTATTTCTATGGGGTCTATAATATTTATTATATGTGATATAAGGTATTATAGTTCTGGCCATGTCATTCCTACCAAGTTTGATATGATATGGATGGTAATATCATTTAGGACATGATAAGTGTTGGTCGGAGTGGACACTCAAGAGGGGGGGTGAATTGAGTTTCAATTAAAAATTTCTGTTAAAAATATTTCTCTTAAATCCCCCTATTTAAAAACAAAGTTAAACTGTAGTGAATTTATACAGAGTGTAAATGTTCAATTAGTTTATCAAAGATTTATTAGGTCTCAGTTAATTTCATCTGAAGATTAAATTGACTTTTGAAACTAACTTACTGGTTAACAATAATTATAAACACTTGCTAATTTAACTATCAAAGTAACTTTAAAACAGATTATATTTCAGATTAGTTTGTAGTGTAATAAGAAATATATATAGTATACTTATGACTTAAACTAAAATGCACAATAGATGTAACCAAGAGGTTCAGTCTCAAGTCGAGACTTAGTCCTCTCAAACAATTTATATACATTGATCCACACCCTAGATCGGGGTAAACAACAGTACAATACTATCCAGCTCCAAAGACCTCTACCACAATTCTACGTGGGAAAATAAAGACAACATCTCACAGCTGTCTAGGTATTACTCGACCTCTACCACTATCCATAGTGGGATACAAGGGAGTTAATAGAGTTTGAATGAGGATTTTTGAATCCTCCAGCTTAGCCCCGAAGATAGTGTGCGTGTAAAATAAATAGGGTATACACACTGCTCGAAATGTAAATAAAATAATCACAAAAATAAAGTGTGAATGAGTTCAGAAAAGATTTAGTGATTGGAAGTGCATCTCTGGACTCGTTTGATTGGTCAGAAAAGCATCTGAGTCCTTCTCTGGTTTTTGTTCTGAAAAAGAGAGTATTGTTTTTTTCCATGGTTCCAGGTTCAGGTTATCAGCCTGAGTGCATGAAGTGTTTGTTTTAGTTATTCACTCAAGATGCAGCTTGTGTTCTCCTATAGAATGAGTGGCTTCGTGTATTTCTAGTGTTCTTGGTGTATAGATGTAGTCTTGTGTGAATGAACCACGTTTCAATATTGTTAATCCCTTTCCTTTTTCACCCTTCATGTGCCTTCTTAATTCCTTAATTCTCTCTGTATCGACACACACCTCATGTTCACAGCTTTTCAGCTAGGTCATTATTTTCCCTTTTATAGCATTCAGCTCCGGAAAATGGGAATGATTACCTTTTTCATGGGTACTAGGTACGGTTCCCAAACATGACAATAGAAATCATTAAATAACATTAAATGTATTAAAAACATCAAATTTAACCGTTAGCTTAATAAAAAAATAATATTGAGAGTATAGAGTTTGACTGGTTGATCAATCATTAGTAGCCTTCTGTTGGTAAATGTGTATGGTGGAATTTTTGTAAGTGACCTTCCATCGGTAGCTCTTTGAACTTGTATCGGTATCTCCTACTCTATATCGGTAACTTTTGAACTTGTATGGCTAGCTCTTGATATCAGTAGATCATTGAACATGTATCGGTAGCTCGTGGTCTATCGGTAGCTCTGCTTTGTATCGGTAGCTTCATTTTGTAATATCAAAAGACTTGTTCTATTGGTAACCATCTGTAT
Source organism: Viscum album (assembly GCA_963277665.1). Taxonomy (NCBI): domain Eukaryota; kingdom Viridiplantae; phylum Streptophyta; class Magnoliopsida; order Santalales; family Viscaceae; genus Viscum; species Viscum album. The sequence goes on from OY728152.1 coordinate 847,874,700, forward strand.
CGGTGACCTGTATATCGGTAGATCTTGGTCTATCGGTAGCTCTAGTCTGTCAGTAGCTCTATGTATTGGTGACTATCTGTATCGGTAGCTTTCTTATTGGTGGACTTGTACATATCAGTAGCTTTAGCCTATCAGTGACTCTATCTATTAGTAGACTAAGTCTATCGGTAGACCAAGTACTGGTAGCTCTGTATCAGTATCTATATGCATATCACTGAATAACAATTTTTTGTTTTATGAAAAACATATCCGATTGGAGTAGAATTACTTCAAAACTTATATAAACAAAGAAAAACATTCATCAACATATTTCAAGGATTATTTTAATATTATTATCAGATAGAATGTCATAGACTGAGCGAATTAGAATATAGATAAACATTAATTGGTATTATCAAATTATGTAAAAGTATAGTTGGGATTATTAAAACAGGAGAGGTCAACAATCTCCCCTTTTTTGATAATCACAACTTATGATATTATAGTTTTAAAACAATGAGTAGTTCAGAGAATATATCATTAAATGAAATTATCTCAGAGAAAAAAGTATGTTATAGAACATAATGTGTCAGAGGTACAATTAAATGCAATGATATCAGAGGGGAAAAGCATGGTATCTCTTCCTTAGATAATATTTCTCCCCCTTTGAGAATATTTCTCCCTCTTTGATACTTAGATAGACAATATTTCTCCCCCTTTGTGATAAGAAAAAGGTGGGAAACAATAAAGAGAAGAAGAACAAAATGAGAAGGAAAAGAAAGCCAATTGTATTATATGGTGCAAAAAGGTACATAGAATGAAAAAAATACAAGGGATTCCTATCAAACATCTTAGACCCTTGTTCAATCTACATCCTCAATGTGATATTTTCCCTTTGGATCAAAAGAGGATTCATACTGTGTGGATGTTGGTGAAGGCTTAAGAATTCCAGAGATGATCACAGGAGGATGAGCCAAAAAAACTGTGTCGGGCCTGTACTGAGGAGTTCTTTGAGTGATCATAGGTGTAAGGCTTTGAATGGATTGGGTTGGAGTCATATGAACATGAGAAGCAGTAGAGGAAGAGGCAGGTAAGGCTGGAGGTACAATCACTGGCCTAGCATCGACATGTAGGAAAGGCAGCAAAAGATTTCTGAAATCCATAATAATTCCTCTTCCTTTCTCCATAGAAGATATGAAATCATCCTTGTTCTCCATGAATTTGTCCAAGGATGAAGTTAATTCTATTCATTTGCTGACTTGCTCTTTGAAGGCTTGATTGATAGGAGGTAACTTTAGGTTTTCCAACAGAAGTTTGAAATGATTGTTGAGTTGTTGCTTGGTGTAAACCTTTTCAAAATAGGAGTCCACCTTGTCTTTAACTTCTTTCTGAGAGGTAGATTATTCTCTCATATAGTCTTGAACTATCTTAATTATTTCTCTAGCTGAATCTCTAGTAGAAATCACAACGTTTCTCTGTTCAGATGAGTCTATAGAGCCACTAGTTGATGCTGAACTGAGATCCTCCTTCATCACATCTCGAATCTGATTCAAATCCACTAAGGGTTTAGAAGCAACAGAACCAATAGAGAAATATACAGTTTCCTTGATGTTTTTTGTCAACCCACTAATAAGATTTTGGAATTGGGAATCCTGGATTTTAACATGATCTTTCATGGAGGTTTTAAAACCTTCAAACACTGAAACCATCTGGCTCACAACACTTTTGACATAGGCTAAGTCCTTTTCTGCTTGGGATTTTGAACTCATGTAAGAGTCTAAAGAGATAAGATTTTTCTTTAGAGATTTAATATCAGCTTCCAGTCTAGATACATGAGTCTGGAAGTCTGTAACTTCTTTCACTTTTTCAGCTACAACGGTTGAAAAATTACAATCGAGAGAGAGTTCAAATGATTTTTCCAAATGACTCATCTCTTCAACAAATCAGTGCTTCCAATCAGCAACAGAAGCACTAAAGGACTCTTTTAGCTCATCCTTTAAGGATTGAAGGTCATCCCTAGTGATCATATCAATAGGAGCAATCACAACAGGTTCTCTTTCAGTTGCTATGCTGGCCACTAATTCAGTCATAATCGATTGGATTGGTGACACCAGTGAAGCTTCCATCTTCCTTGTATCTTCCACAATAATGACCATATGATTTTTCTTCAAAATATCCAGGTCATGCATTCTGACCACATCTTCAGGTAACAACTCAGTCTCAACATCATAAAGGATATTTTTTCTATTTAGGGATGCCTCATTATCAGAATCTGGATAGTCTAATCCAAAAACCACAAAACCTGGGTCTTCTGCCCAATAGTCAATCTCAATAGCCACTAACACACTCACAAAATTGGTTTGAGGCTCCCCCTCAATGGTTTCATTCCCATGTATAGCAATAGAATTCTTAGTAGGTCTTTCTTTCTCAGGAGAATATTCCACAATCAATTCTTTCTCTGCAACAGCTGGACTGTCCTCTAGATTAGGTACAACTTCTTCCATTTATCATACTACTTCCTTAGTAGGCACAACTGAGCATCCAATTAATGGACTCATACTTTAGCAGACAAAATCAGAGTTTTCAGATTCATTCTCCTTTTCTTCATTATGTTCAGGGGATGGCTTGTCTTCCTCATCAGCAGGTGCCTCTTCTTCTACAAAGGCTTCCTTTCAAGAGGATACAACTTCAGAAACTAGACATGGAGGTATGTCCGGATCTCTTCCATAATACATAGAAGTTTCTTCTTCTTCAGTATCATCATTGTACCCAGGTTCTTCTTCATCAGGTCCAAGACCTGGATCCCTCAAATCCTTAGGTCTTGAAGGATGATTCACAGGATTGAATTTATCATATTCCTTCTGGTCATCATTAACCCATTCTCCTCTCCATGGGTTCCAATTAATCTTCATGTATTTGCAAACAGTGGTTGTGATACAAAAGTTATTCCTTACTACCACTGTCTCATCTTGAGACTCAGCTACCCCTTTTACTTTGATCATAACTGAAATCAACTTAGAAAAGAATAGGGCATTAGTCATTGATTTTGGCCCTATCATGTCTTCCATTTGGATCATCAGAAATCTGCACAGATTCACTTTTACACAATGTCTTAATAGATGCAGATTATTTATATCCTGATCTCTTAAATTCACAAAGTCTCCTCTCCTTGGTATTTAGACATGCTGAACAAATTTGAACATCAATTTGTTCTCTCCATCCATTTCAGCAACCACTACTTGTCTTTTATTTCCATCACCGTTGAGCTCCTCCATGGTAGTCTCATAATCGAATATATCACTTTTAGGTGTCATAGCCTTCGAGACATATCCATATACACCTTCATGTGGAACCTTCAGGCATTCATCCCACTCAATGGATGAAAAAGACATCTCTTTTCCATTCACAAAAGAAATCACTCGGTTCTCATCTTAAGATTTCTCAAACCTTACAGACTCATAAAATTGTTTCACTAGAATAGGATAGTAGGGGCCATTGGTGTTCAAAAAGTAATATACCCACTTTTGATCTTCCGGCACTTCGAGAACTAACGACTTGATAGGAAACAACAATTCCATGCACAACTCTTTTTCAACCATAATAACATTATTCTAAAAATGAGGATTCACTGGTCGCCTACCCAACCTAGTTCTACCAAAACTACCACTTGCTTCTGGTTCAGACTTCTACTTCTCGGCTTTCGGCTCATCAGTGTCATCTCTGATGGTAGGGAGTTTGGTTTTTTCCATCTCTGGTTCAAGGGATTTAGGGTTCTCAAGATATTCCAGAGCTACGGTTTGAGGGTAAAGGGTTTGAGGATCGGTGGATTGATAAGTAACTAGGAATATGTTTTTATCATTTAGGAATCATAAAATAAATATATAAAATTAAATAATGTAAAAACGATTCAGATTCTAGTGGAAGACAGAAGTTTACAACAGCGCACTCATCGGTAGGGTTTATTGGTGGGAATTCCTATCCGTGAGGTCCATCGGTGAGGTTAGATCGGTGAGGTATTACATTGGTGAGGTATTAAATCAGTGAGGATACATCGGTGAGGTTACATCGGCGAGCTTACATCGGTGAAGTTACATCGGTGAGGTTACATCGGTGAGGTTACACCGGTGAGGTTACATCGGTGAGGTACTACCGATCAAGGTTAATCATTCCCAATTCATGTCTAATGTAACTTAACCTATCCGAACTCAATGGTTTGGTGAAAATGTCGGCTAATTGATGTCCAGTACATATAAATTCAAGATTAATATCTCCCTTTTGGTAATGATCTCTCAAGAAATGGTGCCTTACATCAATGTGTTTGGTCCTAGAGTGAGATACAGGGTTCTTTGAAATATTTATTGCACTAGTGTTATCACAGTTGATTGAAACATGGTTAACATAATATCCATAGTCCAAAAGAGTGTGTTTCATCCACAGAATTTGTGCACAGCAATTACCAGCAGCTATATACTCTACTTCAGCAGTGGACAAAGCTATAGAATTCTTCTTCTTACTACACCAAGATAATAAGGTTTTTCCCAATAAATGATATGTTACAGATGTGCTTTTTCTATCCAACTTGCAACCAGCAAAGCCAGCATCTGAATAACTCATTAATTAAAAAGATTGTCCTTTTGGTTAAAACAAACCTAAGTTTGCAGTGTGTTTAAGATACTTAAAAATTCTTTTAACAACAAGTAAATGAGATTCTTTTGGATTAGCTTGAAATCTTTCACACATAAACACCCTAATCATAATATCTGGTCGACTAGTAGTAAGGTAAAGTAATATTCCAATCATACCTCTGAAATGGGTTGGATCCACTGGTTTCCCAACTTCATCTGCATCCAATTTACAGACTGTACTCATTGGAGTATCACTTTCCTTAATACTATCCAAACCAAAATGTTTTAAAAGATCCTTTGTATATTTACTTTGATTCAAGATAATACCATTTTCATTTTGAAAAACTTGAAATCCATGAAAATATTTCAGTTCTCACATTAAACTAATTTCAAATTCATTTTTCATACTCTTTGAAAAATCAGTACATAAGGAATTTTTAGAAGATCCAAAGATAATATCATCAACATAGAATTGTACTATTAAAACATCTTTAGAAATTATTTTAATAAAAATAGTTGGATCAGCAATCCCTTTAGTAAAACTTTTTGAAATAAGAAAGTTACTAAGTATATCATACCAAGCTCTTAGAGCTTGTTTAAAACCATATAAAGCTTTAGATATCTTGAAAACATTATTTGGAAAATGAGGATTAGTAAATCCAGGTGGTTGTTCAACAAAAACTTCTTCGATAATATAACCATTTAGAAAAGCACTTTTGACATCCATTTAATATAACTTGAAATTCATATGAGCATCATACGCAAGTAAGATCCTAATGGCATGTAATCTGGCTACAGGGGAAAACGTTTCATCATAGTCTATACCTTCCTCTTGACTATATCCTTGTGCAACTAGCCTAGCTTTTTTTCTACCTATATTTCCGGACTCATAAACTTTGTTTCTAAATACCCATTTAGTGTCTATTGTCAATGTGTCCTTGGGTATGTCAACTAATTCCCAGACATTATTTCTTTCAAATTGATTTAACTCTTCCTGCATAGCCATTACCCAAAAATCATCATTGATTACATCATTGACATTTTTAGGTTCTAGTTGTGAAAGAAAGTCTTGATGTTCAACCTGGTTTCTTGGAGAATCTCTAGTCGGTGTCCCTCTATCAAGATTACCAACAACAGCATCCAAAGGATGATTCTTTAGAGTCCTTGTTGATCTAGTAAAGGTAGGACTAGAAATTTCAGGTTCATCTATAGGTTCGGGTTCAACAGAAGCAGATTCTAGAATATGTCCATAACTGTATATTTTTACAGCATGTTCTTTAGTTTTATCATTAAGGTCCAAAACAGTCAAATTTTCTTCAAGATTTTCAAGAGAGGTTTTAGGCTCATGTGAATCAGTTTCATCAAACTTGATGTGAACAGATTCTTCCACACATTTGGTTCTTTTGTTAAAGACTCTATAGGCTTTTCTAGTTAAAGAATAACCAAGAAAAATCCCATCATCACTTCTAGAAGCAAACTTGTCCTGATTATCCTTTGTATTGAGAATAAATACATTGCATCCAAAGACTCTAAAGTAACTAAATTTGGGTTTTCTATTATTCCATAGTTCATATGGGGTCTTCTTGAGAACAGTTCTAATCAAGACTCTATTAATAATATAACAAGTTGTATTCATAGCCTCATCCCATAAATAAATAGGCAGGTCATACTCATTAAGCTTAGTTCTTGTTATTTCTTTAAGGGTTCTATTTCATATTTCTACTACACCATTCTGCTGAGGTGTCGTAGGGGCGGAAAAGTTGTGACAATAGCCATTGTGTGAGCTATAAGATTCAAAATCATTATCTTAATACTCATATCCATGATCACGTCTCAATGTTTTAATCTTATGTCCACTAAGGTTTCCTACAGACTTGGAATATTTAACAAAGTAAGAACAAGTTTCACTTTTGGGAGTGAAGAAGTATACGCAAGTATATCTAGAAAATTCATACACTAAGACATGGACATAGTGCTTCCCATTTAAACTAAAAACATTATATGGTCCAAAAAATTCTATGTGAACCAACTCGAGAGGTTGAGAAGTTGAGACTTCTTTCTATGATTTAAAATAAACATTATGTTGCTTTCCCTTTTGACAGTGATTACAAACATTGTCATTTGGGAATTCAAGTTTGGGTTGGTCTCTAACTAAGTTTTTTCTAGTCAATTTTATAAGTGAATAGATGTTTTAGTGTCCTAATATTCTATGCCAAGGAAAATACTCTTTATGAAAAGCATTTAAACAAGTAACATTTTTCTTAGCTAAATAACTCAGATAAACAGCATAAACATTTTCATTTTTTAAAGCACAAAATACTAAAACATTTTTAGAGTTAAAAACATTACATGAATCGTTTTCAAATTTCACATTAAAGCCATCATCACATAATTGAGAAATATTTAATATATTATACTTAAGTACATCAACAAATAAAACATTAGAAATCAAAACTGAATTAATGTTACCAATATGGCCTAGGCCGATGATTTTTCCATTAGAATTATCACCAAAGGTGACATGGCCTCCATCATCTATTATTATACTATTTAAGCATGAGTAATCTCTAGACATGTTCCTTGAACATCCATTGTCCAAGTACCATACCTTTTTGTGAGAACACTTTAAGAAGGTGTCCTACAACACAGATTTAAACAGAAAATGATTTTGGTACCCAGATTTTCTTGGGTCTAGAAAGGTTAGCAATCAAAGCTTTAGGTACCCAGCTTTGTCTTATGGGTATCATATAATTTACAGAGTCAATATATTTTGAAATATAAACTTTATTTGATCTATAACCATATGAATAACTAGATGAAGCATACGAATTTACCGAACTAGAACAAGCATAATTTTTTCCAGATTTAGGAATAAATTGATTTTTGGTAAACTGACTTTGTCCAGGTTGGTATCCCAAAACAGTAGTGTACTTTGGTGCAACTTGTTTACCTAAAATTTGAGTAAGTGTATCTTTTCCCTTTGTGAACTTTTCTAAGTCCTTTATAAGTTTCTCATTAGACATTTTCAGTTTTGTATTTTCCTTTAAAATTTGACCATTCTTTTCCTTTTCTATATCAAAGGAAGATTTAACATTGGCAGTGAGAGCATGATATTTTTTTAATGACTTATATTTGTCCTTAAGTTCATTACATGTTTCTTCTATCATGTTACAATATTCAAAAAATTCAGCCTTAGACATATCATCATAATCAGAATCAGATTCTGCATCATCTCCAGAATAATAGGAATTTAAAACAAGAGTATCTAAGGTTACCTCAGATGTGTTGGTCATGAAGCACATGTTAGCATGATTATTTTCAGAATCAGAAAATTCAGATTCACTTGTGCTGTCTTCTGAAGCACTCCAAGTAGCATTCATATCTTTCTTTTACTTCTTGTCCTTATAATCATTTTTTTTTTGAATTTTAATTTTGGCCAGTCAACCTTGATGTGTCCTTTCCTCTTGCATTCATAGTAGACAATATCATCTTCCTTATTAGATTTCTTCCAATCCTTCTTCTAATGACCTTTATTGTCATAACTACCTTTGTAGTTTGATTTTCTAATGAATTTCTTCTTCCTATATAACATCTTAAACCTTCTGGCTATTTGATCTATTTCAGCATCACTATCAGAATCATAATCTTCACTAGTTGAACTTTTAGTAGATACATGCATTTTCTCCATGTATTTGCTGTTAGAAGTAGTAGACTTTAAAACCACGTATTTTCTCTCAGTTTCATCATCATCTTCTTTGTTCACTTTAAGTTCTTCCTCATACATCATATGCTTACTTATTAATTCCTTAATTTGGAGTGTACTTATGTCGTATGATTCTATAATTGAAACAGATGTGCCTCTCCATATTTCTGGTAGACATCTTAATATCCTCATAATTTGTTCATTTGCTGGAATAGCCTTTCCAAGAGATCTCATAGTATTTACAATCTCATTGAACCTGATATACATGTCAGAAATGGGTTCATCAGATTTCATTTTAAAATTTTTCATATTTAATAGTATAGGTATTCAGCCTCATTTCTTTAAAATTGGTTGTTCCCTCATGGGAAATAGCCAAAGTGTCCCATATTTCATAAACTGTTTTACAAGCTGAAATTCTGTTAAACTCTTCATCTCATAAAGCACAATATAGGGCATATGTATCTTTACAATTGTTATTATAAGCAGTATTTGTAGGTTCATCCCAAGTAGTTCTATGAGTCTCTGTAATTTTATATTGTGACTCATTATCAGACCAAATATCAAAACCCATACTTTATAAGTGAATTTTAATCTTAAGTTTCCACTGGGCATAGTTTGTACCATTAAAGAAAGGTGAAATGTTAGTAGCAGCACATTCTAGTCTATTTTCCATAACTATATTTTAGAAAATATATTAAAGAGATAAAATTTAGAACTAACAAAAATTTAAGATCTTTAAAGATGCAACTAAAATCATAGTTGAAAAATAGAATGGTTTGAAATCTTGTATTAATAAAAATAGCCTCTGATACCAAATGTTGGTTGGAGTGGACACACAAGAGGGGGGGTGAATTGAATTCCAATTAAAAATTTCTGTTAAAAATATTTCTCTTCTATCCCCCTATTTAAAAACAATGTTAAACTGTAGTGAATTTATATAGAGTGTAAATGTTCAATTAGTTTCTGAAATATTGATTAGGTCTTAGTTAATTTAATCAGAAGATTAAATTGACTTTTGAAACTAACTTACTGGTTTAAAATAAGTATAAACACTTTCTAATTCAACTATCAAAGTAACTTTAAAACAGATTATATTTCAAAGTAGTGAGCAGCGGAATATGAAATATATATAGTATAATTTTGACTTAAACTAAAATGCACATCAGATGTAACCAAGAGGTTCAGTCTCAAGCTGAGACTTAGTCCTCTCAAACAATTTATATAAATTGATCCACACCCTCGATCAGGGTAAACAACAGTACAATACTGTTCATGTCCAAAGACCTCTACCACAGTTCTACATGTGAAGACAAAGACAACAGCTCACAGATGTCCAGGTCTTACTCGACCTCTACCACTATTCACAGTGGGATACAACGGAGTTAATAGAGTTTGAATGAAGATTTTAGAATCCTTCAGCTTAGCTCAGGAGACAGTTTGTGTGTAAAATAAACAAGGAACACACACTACTCTAAATGTAAATAAAAGAATCACTAAAGAAAGTGTGAATGAGTTTAGAAAAGCTTTAGTGATTGGCAGTGCAGCTCTGGACTCGTTTGATTGGTCAGAAAAGCTTCTGAGTCCTTCTATGGTTTTTGTTCTAAAAAACAGATTATCGTTTTCTTCCTTGGTTCCAGGTTCAGCTTATCTGTCTGAGTGCATGAAGTGTTTGTTGTAGTTCTTCACTCAAGATGCAGCTCATGTTCTCCTCTAGAATGAGTGGCTTCATGTATGTGCAGTGTTATTGGTTTATGGATGAGGTATTGTGTGAATGCTCCACATTTCAATGCTGTTAAGCCCTTGTCATTTTCACCCTTCATGTACCTTCTTAGTTCCTTGATTTTCTCTGTATCGACGCACACCCCATGTTCACTGCTTTACCGCTAGGTCTTTATTTTCCCTTTTATAGCTTTTAGCTCCAGAAAATGGGAATGATTACCTTTTACATGGGTACTAGGTATGGTTCCCTGACATGGCAACAGAAATCATTAAATAACATTAACTGCATTAAAAACATCAAATGTAACTGTTAGCTTAATAAATAAATAATATTGAGAGTATAGAGTTTGTCTGGATGGTCAATCATCAGTAGCCATCTGTTGGTAGATGTGTTCCGTGGACTTTGTGTAAGTGACCTTCCATCGGTAGCTCTTTCAACTTGTATCGGTAGCTCATACTATGTATCGGTAACTTTTGAACTTATATCGGTAGATCATGATATCGTTAGCTCTTTGAACTTGTATCAGTAGCTCTTGGTCTATCGGTAGCTATGCTTTGTATCAGTAGCTTCATTCTGTACTATCGGAAGACTTATTCTATTGGTAACCATCTATATCTGTGACCTGTATATCGGTAGCTCTTAGTCTATCGGTAGCTCTGGTCTGTCGGTAGATCTATGTATTGGTGACTATCTGTATCGGTATCTTGCTTACCTGTGGACTTTTACATATCGATATCTTTAGCTTATCGGTGACTCTGTCTATCGGTAGACTATGTCTATCGGTAGACTAAGTACTGGTAGCTCTGTATCAGTATCTATATGCATATCAGTGACTAACACTTATCTGTTTTATGCAAAACATATCTGATTGGATTATAATTACTTCAAAACTTATATAAACAAAGATAAACATTGATCAACATATTTCAAGGATTATTTTTATATTATTATCAGATAGAATGTCATAGATTGAGTGAATTAGAATATAGATAAACATTAATTAGTATTATCAAAGTATGTAAAAGCATATTTGGGATTATCAAAACAGGTGAGGACAACAATAAGCTTATCATTATTTGTTGATATGAAAATTTATATGGATCAATTCGTGGAATAACTAAGATATATTATGTGACATGTAGGGTGTTATGGTTTGGGTTATAATGTTACCTAATATAATTCTAGGACTATTGATATATCTTATTAATTTTTTTGAGCTGCCTCAGGCATGATGAAAAATATCTATTAGTTTAAATTGATGTATAAGTTATTACTTAGGGATATTGATCATGCATTAAATAAGTATTGGATAATTATTGTGATTATTTTATTTGCATTATGGTTTATGTATGATATCCAATTTACTAGATTTATAACTAAACATTTATAATTGACTATCTAGAATTCTATTTCATAAAATGATCCATATTTACATTGTTTTTTGTCTATCTGGTGATTCTATTATACATAATGTAATGTGATTCATTCACCAAATATATAATGGATTATGTTAGGGACACCATTGGTGATGTCCTATTATGTTAATTAATTGTACAGTATATATTCATCATGGGGAATATATAGTCTCTCATATTTAATTTCAGGTACAATCAAGTTCATGGTTTACATGACTATTTGGATACTTAAGATACTCACTAGGCATGGTTATCACTTATTAGGTTGGGTCTCTACAAGAAAATATAGCATAAGGAGGTGAGTTTTGGTAGGTAATTTCATGTAATATTTCCATATTTATTTATATTTATTTTGATTAAAGTTGTTACATATCTTATTTTGTCTAGAATATTGTATTTTTTTCTACCTAGAATAGTATTTGATGTTTGATGTGTGTGTGTATATAGAGAGAGTGTTTTATACTACTGTATAGGTATATTAGGTACTTCTAGATGAAATGGTTTAATTTAATATGGGAAATTATTTTATGTATGGGATGTTTATGCAAGATTTTTTGTATAACTTTTTATCAATATAATTCATTAATCCATGAGTTTAAATCATTACCCAACAAATAATTTAGACCTTTACTAGTAATAAAAAATTATAGAGATAAAGAAAATCACTTGGGGTTAGTAATAACCTTTTTTAAAAAATTTAAGAATCAATATTATGGAAAATATTATTAATATAACTAGAGGGATTCAATATTTCTTGATTTAATCAACATTGATATATGTAATCTAATGTCACATTCAGGGACCAAAGAAGTAATATTATTATAATTTTTCCTTTTTGATGATTAAATTAAAATTTCATGCATTATGATTATGTAATTAAATTATTAAATGTTTCATTATATTAAATGATATCATAGGTGAGCTGAAAATGAAAGTGTAAGGATGATCAAAAATCCATAATCAGAAATTATAATAAAATTCACCTTTGTTGAAGTAAATAATTTCTTTTTCAAACATGAATTAACACATGAACTATCATTAATAATCAATATAAAAAATATAGTGTCTAAAAGTTGTCATCACTTGGTGAATAATATTAAAAATACATTACTCATTGACAGTGGTATCTAGAGGTACTATTGGAAGAAATTTATGGAAAGTGAAACTTTAAAAAGCAAATTCTGTTTTAATTATTCTTGGGGAGAATGAAATGTTATAAAAAATTATCATGGAGTGAAAAAAACATTAAATAATTTTAAATAATTTATAATTATGTTCAATATTAATAAAAATAATTCACACGTGTTAAATATAGTGGTAAAATTGATGATTGAAATTTCTCAGGTTATCTAACCAAGAGTAAGAATTAAAAATGTAAACATAAAAGACTCAAAAATATATAGATATTTAATATGAATTCATTGAAAATAAATTTGAAATGCATAAAAATATTCAAAATTAGAGGAAATTTATGAATCAAAATATGATCATAAGTCAATTTTTATAGAACCCCAATATATACAACATAAGAAAGACTCCAATATTTAATTGGAAGAGGGAGATAATGATTAGGTGAGTTAATAACCATATATAATTCATGTAAAAGGGGTATAAATTATTTGTTCCATTATCATTGATCAAACCATATATTCAATGATAACTAAACAGATGAGGCCAGATAAATTAATACTTTTCTACCATAGGTAAAGAATATATATTTTCAATAAGAAAAAAGTACCAATTATGGGTTAAATCCATAAAAATAATATCAATTAAATTTAAATAAATAAGACATGGGATCTTGTTAATAGATTTAGTTTTAAAAAATTCATTTAAAATTACTGGGGTTTTTAAAAAAATATATAATGATAAAATTAATTTGATACAAAAAAAGGTTATATTAGTTTGCAAAGGTTTTGTTCAAATCATGGGTGTGAATTTTGAGGAGGATTTTCCAAAGATGAAAAGACTCCAAAAAATTTTATTATATATTATATTAATGATACAAAGGCTATTAAATATCTATAAAATTGATATAAAGATGTTATTCATTAATGGGGTGGTTAAAGAGGGTGATTAGATTAAATACAAACGGACTTTAGAAATGGTAATTTAGAAAAGTAGGTATGCAATATAAAAATGTATTTATATGATTTGATTAGTGTATCATGATCATAGAATGATCAATTAGATACATAATTTAAGAAAATTGAATTCAAAATAAGTATTTACAACCATAACCCCTATATGAATATATTTAATTGTGAATTGGTTGATGTGTTTAAAAACTTAATGAGTTTAGAGTTTAAATTTCTATTTGTCATGGAAATAAATTATTTATTTCTATAAGTGTGTGTAAATGGTTTGTTATAATTCATATATTAATATAAATAAGTTTTTTAATTGTTTAAAAAGTTTAACATGCAAGATTATAAGTCAATTTCAACACTAATCAACATTGTAACTAGACTTAGATTACATAGAGATATAATATTATTGGATATAAACTAATTATAATAAATAATTAGATGTCTTTATCAATTTATAAAAATAATGTTATAAATTTTTTATTTTTTATTCTTAGTGACATGGTTTCAAATAAATCTGAAGTACGGTCATCTTATGGATGTGAATAAAATTATGAGGTTTATGAAATGCACCCTTGATTATGGATGTATGTATGATGAATGAAGGAAATGAGAACTGGAATCCTATTCAGAAGTGCATTGTTCATGATACATTATCTATATAAAATATATCATTATGGAATAATTATTCATTATATATAAGTGAGGTATGGCTTAGAAAAACAATGGAGGGTTTTCCATGTTTCAAAACTAATTCATGGTATATTTTGAAAATAAATTCATATTCCAAAATAGTTTAGAAAATAATATTTATTGGATTATGGTGATGAATTAAATATTAAAATTGTGATATATTATGACAAAATGTGTGATTTATCTTATATATAATATGATGAGATATTTATTCACAATACATAAAAATATTTGGTACCAATTTATTACAGAAATAACAAATCAAAATGTTTGGAAATTTTATTACATTATAATTAATCAATAATTTGAATATATTTTCATTGAAACATTATCTGCACCAATATTTGAGAGGCATATGTTGGATCTTACTGTTCAAATAAAACCATTAACAAAAAGATATTATTTAAAATACATTCTTCCTATATGTTTTAGATTTAAACACAATCTTATTTATGTTTTTATGGTTAAATAAATCATACCCTTTAGGTTTATTATTAAATACGGTAAATAAATGATGATGGGATGCCATTATTTTAAAATTTGGTAAATTTTATACTCTCATATACACTTGTCAAAGTGGATATTAACCATTAAATGTGAAGAAATATTTTAATTAAGGGGGTATATTGGTCTACGAGACATGGTGAAAGGGGATTTATTACCAACACAGAATAACAGGGAAACAAAAACAATAAATATAGTTGGAGTAATGATTTTTTCATTAAAAATTTGTTATGAAGACTAACGGTATGGAATGATACATTTAGAAATCCTTTTATAACTATTATTATTTACATTGAGAAAAACAAACATGCATATAGAGTGATAGAAGATATTTTTTATTAGAATTTTGATTCTAAGGTGTTTTTGTAGCCTATAATTATTTTCAAAAACACATTTGGAGACATATAAATTATGTTAAATACCATCAAACACAATATGGCGGTGTTGAAACCCTGTGAAGCTAATAATGATGTGTATTGGGATGTATTAAAAGTATGTTCTATTTATTTTAAAATGAATTTAAAGGATGAAATATGGATATATTGTAGGATATAAGAGATTTTCATACAATTTTATGAATTTCAAATGATTTTTTAAGATAAAAACCATATCATATTTAGTGATTCATTATAAGTTATGGTTTTGTAAGGATTTAATATGGAGAAATTTTTACTCAATTTCCACTATAATGAATAAAATTATGTCATGGTTTGTATTCTGATATTTTTTTATAAAAACTAAGTCATAATTTTTGAAATTTTAAAGAATATTGATAGATAATGTATTTGGAAATAATGGGATAAATATAATAAGGATTTAACTATTATGGATATGGTAGAATTTAGGTTTTACATAACTTAATTTCAAAAGGTGAAGATGGATATATTTTTGAAAATAGAGTTCAATGTTTTACTAAAGAAAGCTAATGATCCATAGCATTGTGGTAAGAATCCATAGATACAAGATTCATATACTATATTTTGGTGTAATGTCACTCTAAGCAACATAATATTGGAATCCATGCACATGAATGTAATCTCCATCATGATATTTCCCAAGATAATTTGTTGAATCATTAAATATACATAAATACTTTTTTATAAGAATATCTTTATGAAAAAACACATTGGGCCTCATAAAACCATATCTCTAAATCCAATAATGAATGTAGAATAGGTATAAGAAATCATGAAATTTCAATAAAATTGATGATTTTAAATCTTACTTGGGAAGTGATATTTAGAAATTATAATTGGTAAAGGTAAGATAGAATGAAATATAGATATAACTCTTAGGATTATCAGAATGTTCCCTCTTTCTCAACTTTAAAATAGGGAAGACTTTATGTTCCTATCTGTATTCTTATTGAAAAAATCAGGATGAGTAATAGGATGTGGATATATTTACATCTAGAAATGTAATTGGGCTTGGAATTCACTATTCAATCCATCTTCTCCCACTTCATATATTATTTTCAATGACTAAAACAATATATCCAACATCCCTATATATATATATTATTAATTAATAGTGGTTATATCTCTTAAATAATATTTCTCTTATGGATAATGTGGATCACCTATGATTCTCTCTATCTAGCATAGTGTAATTCTTCTCCAAATATTGTCAGAATCTTCTAGATCTCGATCTCAAGTCTCATTTTGGGATAAATTATATTAGGATACGTTCATACCAAAAAAATATACTTTATTATCTAGAACATGTGACATCAATCTATCGTATTTTATAATTTTTCCTAAAGTATATGAGTTTATTTGGAATCAATTTTTCATTGATATATCCTTCCTAAAATAGAAAAGGAATAATATTGGTTCTTAACTGGATAAATGGAAATCTATGTTTGATCATTTATAATGGATATTCTTGGTATTGTTCTTACTCTCAATACATTTTATCACTTCCTCATTAGCTGGTTTGAATACCAAATTCTTAATTATGAAATTGAAATGGTTCTCATGGTTTCTCATTTAACAAACTCTTTGTTAGTCTGAGACTTTCATAATGATTACATATATTATGGAAAAAAATTTCCTCCCAAAAATTTTGAATTAAATTTTCTTATAATGATTCATGAGTTAGAGAACCTATTAATTTTAAACTCTCTTTGGAATTACTTAATTGGATTTAATGTGTTTTTTTACATTTTTAATGTTCATCCTGGCCATTGGGTCCATTAGACCCCTCCCATATTAGGCCAAGAACTCAAAATTGATATATCATATGATGATGGGATTATATGAGGAAAAGGAATTTTTATGGATAATCATGGCATGGCCAACCTGGCCTTTAGTACATTTTATAGTAAAGGTAGTCCTCTCAAAGATGATTCTGAAGATCTTCTTTATGATTTTAATACATTTAGAAATAGGATTATTAGTCTTTCAATAATGGAATTTGACTCTACTTTAATAATAAAATTCTCACCATAAGGATTGTGTCCCGTATTTTGGTCAATTAATATCGACACCTAGGAGTGAAAGTTAATTAATACAAATAAAGTGATCCATTGCGCCTAAAATGAAAGAAAAATACTAGTGAAAAATTAGATTACTATAGGTATAAACTATTTCCTCTTATTATTTTATCATCTTTAGGCTCCTTACTATAGGATTTTAATTTTGTGGGGGCTAAGGTTTCTCTTGGCTTTAATCACTACAGACCACCTTGAACGTTTTTCTACATTTCTCTTCATTTTATAAATATTTATATTTCATATAGTGATAGAATATCACATCATGTTTTTTTATCATATATGAAATTATAATTAGGAAAATGCGTGAAAATTATAAAGTATGAAGATTTAGATATCATTGTTTATGGATTGAACTATTTAACCAAGAAAATATATCATGGTAGAGGAAAATAAATCATGGATTCTAGGATATCTATATAATTTGTAGATTTGAATAACTTTTAAAATATTGAAACATGTGTAGCATTTACTGTAGTTTTTACTCGATAATATTAAATAGTTTTGAAGACCTGATAATTAGTGACACTTGGAAATATTATTTTGAATAATTTGGAAGAAATATTAGGGGATATAAAATTTTATAAAATAAGAACATGAATTAATCCATTTTTAGAATAAAATATTTTTGTCCATGTTGGATAACACTCAGTTAGTCTCTTTTTATTCTTCATTACATTGTATTTTTAACTTTTCATATTGGATTCTATTTCCATATGAGCTTATATACCCCAGATTCATAGTGTTGTTTAATTACATTGTTTTATCTCTTCTATATTCGAACCAAATCTCAAGAATTGACTACAGAAGTGTCATCTGTATAAGTTTGGTGTTATATATGTTTTACCCTTAAAATTTTGTCCTTTATAAAAATTTTAGTTCTTGTACATGTCAAAACGTTTTTTCATCGCCTCTAAAGTGTTAAATTAATTTAGTAAATTGTTTTGATTTAAATCACATACTCCAAATCCACCTAATTTCACCATTATGAGGTTTTATACCTTAACTAAAACCACCCATTTGTTTGTATATCCATATTACATGGATATGTAATGAAAAACACTTTTTAAATGTGATATAAAATTATTATTTCATCTTTATTATTCCCTTATTATCCCATAACCTCCTAGAGTGGGTATGATTTGTTAAATGTAACCGATTTTTTCTAATAAATTAAATGGAATGTGAATGTAATGGTAGTATCACTTGGACATTGGTGATTTAAAATAAAATGGTCTAATTGAAATGTTTTAGTTGATAATGGCATGAATTTTCTCATGGACTATAATAGATTAATAAGTGTTGTATTCAAATAAAGTTAAATTGTACCAAGAGTGATACAGGTGTTCCTATTTATAGAACACCATTGTTATTGGCTCATAGGTAAAGTGGGAAAACATTATATTTTATTATTACTAAGAGACCTTGGTTAAGGTTGATGGACACGATGCTTCACACCCACTTTGATCTCAGATGTTGTATATGGTGTTTCACATCATATTGGGTTTTTGTACATGAAATTTTATGGCCTCTTGATTAGGATGTTCAACATGAGACTCCACATCTATGATTATGATGTTAGACATGATGCTCCACATATTATATTGGGATTTTCAAACATTTCACTATGTATCCCCTATTTAGATGATTGGGTTTATAACCCTTTATAATATATGAGACCCTTATTTTATTATTATTCATCTGAAAATATTGGTCATGAAATTCTATATAACTTCATTTGACATGATTGGGCATGGAATCCATTATTTAAAATATGAATCTTATTATATTATTATTAAGTGGATGCCTTAGTCTTACGCCTCAGGTCCACACAGTTGCATGTATATTTTTTAATGCATATGGGATAACATATATCAATATATATATATACATATATACACATGATCACACATGTTCAGACATATTCTAGCATAGGAAATATTAGGTATGGTCGGCCATGTGTCTTTTGGTTAACCTAACCTGACTAGATTATATTTATTATTGACTTCTTAATTTAGTATATATGCACACAACATTATTTTATACTGCCAGAATAGATTACATTAGATGTTTTTTGTGGTGTCCAACAAAGATTTAATCACACATTGTTTTGGTCTTTGTTTGGTGTCCGGAAATATCTTTTGGCTATAGGTTAAGACTCGGTTGGTAGTTCTTTTTATTGATTAACTTGTGGACTATGACATGGCATGGATCTAGGGTTCAATCATGTACTCAGGATCCCTACTGGGTTTTGGTATTTCATTTATTATTTTTTCTTTCTAGTCTAATCATATGATTTAACTAATGCATGATGTATATTTCTTATTCATGACTTAGCATATACATGCAATATTAGATTATTTAGATTTGGTTTGGTTACCTGTTTATTATCATTTTTCAATTATTATTTAATTTTTGTTCCACGGACCATTAGTTTCATGTGATGAAATATTATTGGTTGTGATTAAATGAATTCCAATAGAAATTTAAAGCCTATGAGTCTTCATAAATTGGGATGGGTGACCCTTGTAATCAAACCATCATATATAGACTTGTTATATTTTATGATAAAAGGTCAAAAACATGTTGCAGTTACATGAATTCCTATTGTAACATATAAATAAATGTACATTTTTTACTTTGGAATGGTAATTCATCAAACTATAACTTTTTTGAAAATATATAGGTTTTGAAAAATATTACTCATAAAATGACTCAAGTGATTATGGATATCCCACATGAATTGACACATGTTGGTCAGTCATGGTGTTGTATGCATACATGTTAAATCTACTTAGGGTTAAATTAATCCTTAATAAAACAACTATTATCATGTTTCACTTAATTCATCCCAGGTTTAAATGATGGGACCCTTGTAGGTCTACTTTATTCTTCTTATTCCTTAGTGTTTAATCCCATGGGGGTATTTTCATGTTATATGGGATTGTTATTTAAAGTTCATATAGACACTAATATTGTGTTACATATAAATTTTTTATAGTATCATACTCAAAAAATCCATTTTTTTAAATAAAATATCTTCCAATATTCTTGAGATATATTTATTATAAGGATCTATTTAATTAAAACATCAATTACAATTTAATGTGTGTTTTATTCTATAGAATGGAAGTTTCCATTTTCTTTACCATTCTCAATTTTGATAACCTGGGATAAATAATGTTTTCAAATGAAATTATGACATAATTTTCCTAATCATATATAGAGTCCGCTGGATAATTTAATAAGTGAGGTTATAAAATTCTTTCCTTTTCACTTGTACATGGAATTTCCTATATTTTAGTTTCATTAATATTAGTAATAAATATAATATGATGAAATGGAAGACTCAAAACCTTCTGATTTTTGAATAAGAAGAACCCTCATATATGTTTCAAGGATAATCTTTCCTTTAGAAATGTTCTGAATGGGAATGTAAGCATTCCCTATCGGTCTGAGTTGACTTTTTCCTAGTTTTGTTATAACTAGAGGTCAGATGGTAAGGCCTAGTGACATTTTTAGGCATGGCCTTGTTTTATAGTTGATTCATTTGGTAAGTAAGGGGTTACAATGGTAGAGATAATTCCCCAATAAATTAATGAATTTTTTATTATTATGACGTGTTTTGAGTATGATTCTACATTCAGGATTCCTTTTTCTCAAGTAGGACTCCTAGATAATGAAACACATACCTTGGATGATAGGTGGTTGTTTAGAGAGTTAAAAATAAACGGAGTATTGTCATGTATGGATGAATGGTGAGTGGTATATACTTCCCCTGTAAATTCATATCATGAAACTACATAGAGATGTTCCTTATTAGGATACTCGAAGAGGATCGGGGCCCTTTTCCTCAATATTTAACAGGTGTTTTCAATACACTTATGTTGACCAGTTTTGACCCTTATATGTCAATAATATCCTTTCTAGACTTCAGTTTCAACTCTTTAGTGAGGTTTTATAGGTTCATTAGATTATGTGGAATGGATACCCTGAAGTGAAATGTGGTTTTCAAGTGAGAGTACATAGGGCATGGTGGATGGACCTAGTGGCCCTACTTTAATATTTTATAATTTGGGATAGGTGGAATACTAAAGGGCCTATGTATTTAAATCCGACCCTAGTGGGTCATCGGTGTTCTCATAATCAATGAAATATTTTTAGAGAGATTGAACCAAGGATTATGGATTCCTTGTAGATGGTGATTTTTGAAATATGATCATTTTAAGACTGAAACATGGGAGGTGGTCAGGTTTTTCGATTTATTCATGGTGATTCTTATGTTTTTCAAAGAAATGCTAGGAGTGATTGGGTATCAAGACTAAATTCAATGGGTATAAATATTTGGTTTTCATTCCCAATTGACCTATAGTGGAGTTCTTGATGCTTAAATTTTTTAAACGATACCATGAGGAAGGCGGTTATTCGATAAATCATGGAAATGGTGAGGTGACCAATTTTCAATAGAAGTACCAAGGTAACTTCCAACATATTGAAACTAACATATAATATATCCTGGAAAACATAACCTTATTGATAAAAATATCATGGTATTGTGAGTTAGGTCTTGAGTTGGGTTTTATGGGTTTCACACCGGCTGATTATGGTATATTTGGTTTGTTCCGTTTTTCATGACAATTTTTCATTAAGAAACATCTGTCAGTAGTTCAATGAGAGTTAGGGACCGATATTTTTAAGGAATTGATGCTTTTAGGAATAGAGGCTCATATATCTGGGTATATTGAAGGATGTTTCAATATTAGGGATATCATGGAAATGGATTTGGTGGAATGGGATATTTGTCCAATGCTTGGTCTCGAACACACATTATTAGGAGACATGGTGTCAGGAGTTGTTAATAGGAAACTACATTTTGTTTTTATGATATCATGGATCAGGGGGAGATATACATGCCTATCAAGAAAATCATACTGAACTACTAGTTTAAAGGTGATCATTACCAATATCTTGATATCATCATGAGTATTCTGAGAAAGTTTCAGCTATATTCCATTCTATCCAATTATCTTTACTCTTTATATGAATAATCCCACTGGGATTTTTTATAAAGGAGTGGTTTAAAGTAATAGAGCTATTGCATATTTCACCAATTTCCATTTTAGGGTGGTGGACCCTATTATGATTTGAATTTTAGTATTCACATTGAGAACCATTTTCGGGAAGTGGTAAAAGGTAATGGATAATGTTATGTTGGTTCTCATGAATGAGATGATTTCTAACCATGCTAGTTGTTATATATAGGGATGGAAAGATCGTGGTTTTAGTGAGCCAAAAATTGACTTATTTGTATGATGATATGTATGCTCCTATGTTGAAGGTGATAAGTTGGTAACAGTTTACAGACCCTCATCTTAGAGGGGAAATGGGTACCATAAAATAATTATGCGATGGTCATTTTGGATATTTTGAATCATTTTGATAGTATATCAATGAACGGATGGGTTTCTCAGAACATTCTAGTAGGATGTTCGAAAATCGACTGTGGACAAGTCTGAGTAGGGGAATTAGACTAGGATTAGCTTTTGACAATCCATGTATACTAGATTAGGATTATACCAATTTTCATATTTTATAATGATAATATAAATAATCATGAGATTATCTTTCTAGGAAATTCCATGAAAAGTTAATTATGGGCTTTGGGTATTATTTCCCAAATGATTTTAATGTGACTCAGATTAAGGGCATTGTTATTTGGATTTAGTGATGTTCAGTTGTTAAATATGATCATTTTCCGAAATAGTTTATTAGAAGGGGTTCAAATTGTATTCCATTTATAAAATATATGTTATCCATGAGGAACCACATTTGGAACGTCATCAGGTTGATATAGGTGCAATCTAATGTTTATGGGAGCTTTTTAGGGAAAGTTTGGTTTGACTAGAAAAAAGTACTCAATCATAATTCTACCATTTTGATTAAATTTGTAACATTCCAAGAAAATATCTAGGATGTGGAGGGTATGATTCAAAAGGAAATTCTTATTATGAGAGAATCATTTCCCAAATTTTCCATTAAAGTTTAAAACCTATGGAAATTAGTACCATAGGCCACATGATGAAAGAGATGGTGGAGTGATTGTGTATCAGGTTAGATAGTGTAAAACAATCATTGTTTCAATGTTTTATTATCTGATACAAGCATTGGAATTTGTTTCTGTGTCTTATGTACCATATTGAAAATGTGAATCTTGGAGGTGTGTTGGATGTCTAGAAATGAAATATGATAATTTGAATGGGAATCCCCAACCAAGGTAGGCTAAGTAGTTTTTTCTAATATACCCTAATAATTATCTGGGACAAGATGTTCTAAGGTGGGGAGGTTATAACATGAAATTGTTTGAATTGGTTGATAAATAATTATGTATTTTGAGTTCTTCATTTGGTTGGAGGGTCAGATATTAAAATCAGATTTATAATGAAATTCTGATAAATTGAACACATAAAAGATTTGTTTTTGGATGATTTTTAAGTCTCATGAAGTGTATCGGAAGTCCAAATGAGTTTGGAAATGTCGGTATTTGCACAATCAATTTCCAAATATGAAAATCATGGTGTAAAACTGGCATACAGTTAGTACTAAACATCTGTAAAAAATCATAATGAACAATTATAAAGGAACACTATTTGTTTTAACAGTGCAAAGGTCCTAGTAAATAATTCAAATTGGTGTGGAGGTGAAAAAGTACTAGAATGACTAGTCCATGGTTGTTCTAAATATTCAATACAAAACATGTGGGATTGATGGAGCTCCTAGAATAGGCCACACATAGGTTTCATTTCATTTGATTAACCATGAATCTAGAAATGTAAGGGGGTGACCCTTTAGAAAGTGTCACTATATGGTTTGAAAATAATTATCCAAACCATAGGGCTCTTAAAGGATCTATAAAAAACCATTATGACACTATATACATTAAATTTTCCCCTTCATTTATCATTCCATATTCATGCACGACAACCGCTCAAAACTCTCATGCTTTGCTCATCCCTCTTCTCTAGTGGTTGAGGTATCTCTTTAATTTAGTTCAGTAATCAAATGATGTCAATCACATTGGAAATCCCTTGGTTAGTCTCCCATTGTTCATCCATAATTTCGTTTTTTATCATTCCTTATTGGATTCTATTTATTGCCTATTTATAGGAAATTTTTTTATTCCATCAATTTCTCGTGGTTTAAATTAAATCAAAGCCTGGGAATAGATCGGTAAAGTATAAATTTTATAAGGTAGGTGTCCTATGTGTTTTCCAATTAATGTGTAATTATTTATAATACTTTCAATTGTTTTTCATGATGAACCTTTCATTTTCCACCTATAAAATGTGAAATTAATTAAGTAAATGATAATTAATTAGACCACATACTCCTCTTTCCCCTAATATCTCCTTTCAAGGTTGTCTAACTCAACCCGAACCACCCCTTTGGGTGTTTTTCTTATATTCCCTTGAACTCTACTGCATGTATATTTAATTAAAATTAATTTAAAAATTTGATATGACTTGATCACATCATCTTTATTATGAAATTATTACCACACCACATCTTAAGTTTGGTTTGATTCATTAAATGTGATTTATTTGTTTAAATTAATTAAATGAGATATGAATGGAATGGTTATGCCACATGGACTTTGGTTCTTATAAATGAAATGGTACAATTGAATAGTTCAAATTGATAGTGGAATAGATGTTCTTAGGGCCTGTATTATAATATTAATTTTTTATGTAAACAAAGGTACACTACACCTTCAGTCGTACTTGGGTTCCTCTTTAGGGAACGTCTTGGTTGCGAGCTCATAGGGAAATTGTACAGTATAATGTATTATTAATGATACCTTGGTTAGGGTTGATGGAAATGATTCTTAGCACCTAGTTTGGACATGGAATTTCACATCATTTTGGGTTCTTTGACATGATGTTCCAAACCCTCCTTTTTAGATGTTGGACATGACACTTCACATCATTGACCAAAATGTTAGACATGATTCTTCACATTTTTTATTTGGATTTTCGGACATTTTAATATATATCCCATGTTCTAATTCTTGGTATTATTTCCCTCAAAAAAATATGGGACCCATATTTTTATTATTATTGAATTGAACCTGCTGGGTATGACGCCCCTTATGATTTCATTTCAGATCATTAGAAATGGTATCCCTTATTTATAATATGAAACATTTTATATCATAAATCTGTGGATTCCATGGTCCTAAATCTAGGATCCTCACTGGTGAATTTATAAATGTTCATATATATGACGATATATGTATGTTTATATATACATGATGTCACATGTTCAGAGACATTCCATCTTAAGTCAATGTTAGTATTGTCAGCCATGTGTCTTTTGAAGAACTATAGATGACTTCATTACATTTACTATTTTCTGCAACATTTATTATACGTAATCAATTATTTATTTTATAATCATGGATAATATTTAATTTTATTTCATAGATGGTGGCCTATTGAATATTTATCACAAATAATTCAGTCCTCTGTTAGGTACTTTAATTCAAGTTAGGACTTAGGATAAGCTTCTTATTGTGTCTTTCTTTATAGATAGGGACTTGACATAGAGTTGGGGGGTCAAGATTGTTCTTAGGAAACCAACTAGAGTTATGTATTATATTTATTATATTATAATTCTAGTCTAATCATAGGTATAAACTTCAATATGATGACTTTATTTTTTTCAGGATTTGACATGTTCATGCATGGTTGGATTATTTGGCTTTAGTTTGGTTGTGTGTTTATTATCATTCAATAGTTATTATTCACTTCCATTATATTCTTATTAAATATTTTTTCAAATTTACTTATCACTAATCCATAGGTAATAGTATCCCCACTATACCACCACTTGACCCTCACTTATTGTCAAAAAACTCTCGTATACGGGGAATCACGCTTGAGTCCATGTCGCTAACTAGTTTAGAGTACCAATTTAGGGGATACCTAGCCAAGACATTAAAATGTCCCTCTACCATTATATAATCCATTAATTTTAAATCTTATTGGGAATATGAAATGATATTATTTATAATATGAACCTCTCAATCACTAAATGAAACCTGCAGTGGTGGGTAGGATCAGTGTTGGAATAAATATCTCAAAACCTATATCAAATTTCATCAATATATTATTCTCTAGAGAATATCAGTATAATAAATCCATAATATTTGAATCTGTTTTTGATTATTTTACCTATATTTCATTTCAATTCCATAAAATGATGCACTATCATATTTTTGACTCCCTCAAAAGAGGTTTCTATCACTCATGGTAGTGGAACCCAATGGTTTCAGTTATAATTAATCTATTCATAGGGTTAATGTAAAGACCCGTAAAATTCAAGGGAAATTTTTTCTTAATTTTCTTTAGAATTTTACAAGAGCGCGGTTTCAGACGGCACCTGATTCCGAGGCCCGGAGTGCCCGGAATTAATTTCCGAAGTTTGGCTCGTGTACGTTCAGTGAACGAACGAGCGGGAATTTCTAACTTTTGATCCGGTGCTCGGAATTGAAATCCGAGGGCACCGATGAACTCGCAGCGCCGATATTCGCTTAAAGAGACCTTTTCGGGAGTTGCGTTTGTTGCGGGTTGAAAGTTAATTTTTGAGGGTTTAGGTTGAGTTAAATAAAATTTGTGTAGAACAAATTTTATTTTAACTTCTTAAAACCTCTCAAAGGAGGTTGGAAGTGGGACCCACACCCACTTAACCTCCCTTGGGAGGATTAAGTGTGGTGGGGCCCACACGAATCCCCACCTTTTCAACTCCCCACTCTCCCTCTTAATGGCTTGATAACTTAACTTCTTTTTAATTATACAACTCTTGTATATTAAATAAGAGAGTTAATTTTGGGGTAAGCCATTTTGAATTTCAAACTTTTGAAATTCTTTTATGTTTTGTAATAATAAAATAAGATGTTATCTTATTTTATTTTGGGTTGATCGTTTGTCTTCTTGAGAGGTGGAGAGCTCCTCTTCTTCTTCTTCAACCTCAACGAAGAACGCGAAGAACGTCGTTCTTCAACGAAGAACTTCTCCGCCGAAGAACACGATCCATCCGCGACGCCGTATCCGCGACGCGACGTTCTTCTTCCGCGTCATCCCTTCCGCGATGGTTTTCCGCGACGAACGCCTTCGACAACGACTCTTCCTCCGACGTCAAAGGAATCGACACCGATATTCCACGACTCCGTCACGTGCGACTATCGAGGTAGGGGTTCTAGAGTTTGTTGTTTCCTTTTTATTTGACTTTCCTCAAGACTTGACGAGGAACGCTCTTTTTCCGACGAAGAACGCCGCTTCGCTCTTCTTCGTCTTCGGTGTCAACGAGAGAGAACACCGCACCTTCCTCGGAAAAACCTTCGTCGGCGTACAAGGATTCGCCAACGACGTGCTTCTTCGGACGCGCCTCTTCGTCAACGGATTTGACGAACGACGACCGCGACGCCCGACTTCCGCGACGCCGTCTTCCGCGGACATAGTCGAATCCTCGATCTTGTACCCAAGGTAGGGAATGTTGATTTAATATTTAATTATTTCATTCTTCTCGTGGTTCGTATAACTAACATGGGATGTTGATTATTTTAAGATGCGTTATTAATTTAACGTGAGGGGGGCCGGTCCGTACGAACACGGCCGAACCCCTCCAACATTCTTGTTGTTCTTGCGGGTGGAAGCAAGTGGCGTGGTGCCGTCGCACCACGCGGATGATTGTGCGTTTAATTTTACGCAACGCCGTCGCGTTACGCCAAGGAGAATCTTCAAGAACGCGACGCCGTCGCGCCGCGTTGGAAGGAATCATGGCACGACGAAAGGGGCGCGGTGCCGTCGCACCGCGCCGGATGACGAACGCCGCGGCCGGTTCCGGGCCGCGGCGGGACGAGAAGACCGCGGCCGGTTCCGGGCCGCGGCGGGACGAGGAGACCGCGGCCGGTTCCGGGCCGCGGCGGAAGGGAAGACCGGCGGCCGGGCCGCCGGCGTCGGAAGCCGAATAGGGGACCGGAAAATTCCGGTCCCGTTGAGAAAACCGGCCGGCCAGCAGGCCGGCCGGATGTCTTAAAACCGGGGAATTTAATTCCCCGGCCACCTCTTAAAACCCCCTCTTTAAGAGGGGGGGCGGTCCATGAAAGGGGGGGCAGCAGCCCCCCGGTTGATCCTCCAAAACCGGCCCCCCACGTGGGGCCGATTTGATACCCAGGCGCGGCACAAGGCCGCGCCACCTTGAGCAAGCGGGGGGGGGGGGGCTTTGCCCCCCGTTCCCTTTCAATCAGCCCCCCACGTGGGGGGGGGGGGGGGGGGGGCGGTTTGTAAAAACAAAGGGGCGCGGCTTATGCCGCGCCGACACCCAGGAACCGCGGGGCATTGCCCCGCGTGCGCAGCCCGTGCGGCGCCCCCCGCCGCCAGCGCGGCCCGCTGCCGCCGCCCGCGCGGCCCGCCGCCGCCGCCAGCGCGGCCCGCCGCCGCCGCCGCCGCGGCCCGCCGCGCCGCCGTCCGCCGCCGCCGCCCAGGGGGGGGGGGGTCGGGCCGGGTCGGCCCGGACCCGGACCCCCCCGTTTCGAACCTGATTTGGTTTTTTGCTCATAACTTGAGCCTCGGACCTCCGAATGACGGACCGTCTGCGGCAACGCGATCCTTGGATCGAGACGGTCGTTTCGATATATCGCACTCAAGGTTTCGGGTTACTTTGAGTTCGGCCGGGTTGGTTCGTTCACGAAACCAACCGGGCCTTCGGAGCGGAAACGCTCATATCTTGAGCCACGAACGTCCGATTGACGCGCCGTCAGTCGCGTTGTGTTCCTCTTAGTGAATCGGATCTTTTGGAATACTCCGCCCGAGGTTCGGACGCAGGTGGAGTACGGTCGGGTTGGTTTTTCCTTAAAAACCAACCGGGCCCCGGAGACGAAAATGCCAATAACTCACAGACCGGGCGTCCGATTGACGCGCCGTCTGTTTCGTTGACTTCCTCTTGATGAGACGGAACTTTTGACATACTCCGCCCGAGTTTTGGATACAGTCGGAGTATGGCCGGGTTGGATTGTACCCGAAATCCAACCGGGCCCCTGGAACGGAAAAGCTGTTATCTTTCAGACAGGACGTCCGTCTGACGAACCGTCAGCGGCGTTGATGATCACGATGAGAAACGGTCCCTATGAGTTTACCCTATGAGAGTTCGGGGTACAGTTGAGATACGGCCGGGTTTGGTTCGCTCACGAAACCAACCGGGCCCCTGGGACGAAAAGGCTAATAACTCACAGACCGGGCGTCCGATCGACGCGCCGTCTGTTGCGTTGAGACCCCTGTGACGAGACGGACTTTTGAGACACTTCTTCGTGGGACTTTGAGATACTTGGAGTATCGGCCAGTAGCTCGTGGAGCGGACCCTCCCGGAGACGAGCGTGCAGAGTACGGAGACCGTGTAACTAGCTGAGATCTGACGACTGCTTGACCGACTCGACTTGGAGTGAGTCGACTAGCCCAGTGGACGGAGCACTACTTTCTGAGGTGCAGACCCATGGCGGACGGAGTACGTGTGTGACAGTGCAGACCCGCGGTACTCGTCCGGAGAGTACCTCAGCAGGCTATCTGGGTAGCGCCCGGTATTTGGCGACAGACCCTCAGCGGACGGAGCGCCAGGTAGTTGGCCGCAAACCCGCAGTACTCGACAGGAGGAGTACTTCAGCAGTCCTAGGTTAGTGAGCGGCAGCCTCGGAGTCGTGACAGGACCACTGTACACTCTAGAGACGGAGCTCTTCAGCAGTTACGGTTTCGATAATGAAAATCCTGGTTTGAGCTGAGACTTTTGACCTTGTGTTTACTTCATGATTGAGATGGGTCACTTGCTAACTTTGGTATATGTATGGGCATATACCCGGGTAGTGGTTATCCGTCGATTTCACAATTCTTGTGTTTCCTCATGATTGAGATGGGTTACTTGATAACTTAGGTATATGTATGGGCATATACCTAAGTAGAGTTTATCTGTTGAGATCTTCTTGTGTTTATCCTTGTTGGTTTTTGTGAGACCTTGAGGGTCTCGGGGTCCCTACTGAGTATCGTTATACTCACCCCTGCACGGGCTATGCCCGCACCTCGTTGTGTTGGTTGCAGACGACGGCCAGTACTGGCAGAGGCCGAGTGTTCGAGGACTGGACGGTACCTGGAGGTGGACTATACGACGAGGCGGTACCCAGAGGCAGACCACTGGGCGGGTCATACTTGGAGCAGACGGTGGGACCCGAGGAGCAGAAGAGCTATCTGTACCCACCCTTCAGGTGGGATTTCCAGTGGACATCTCAGCGTAGCAGCTTTACTTTTCAGTCGCTGTTTTCCCTTTCGAGTTGTACTTTACAGTTGGGCTTGTATTTCCGGCCCCTTTTACTTTTCAGCTCTTCTTTTTGTACTTAGTGTTTTACTTCCGCTTGTACTCTGTGGTGCTTGTTTTCTTTATAAAGGCAATGCCTTCCCAGTTATCGGGATTTTACGCCTTTGGTGCTAGTCGCCAACCCCTGGCCTAAGGAAGGCGGGCTTGGGGTAGTCACGGCACGGGCCCCGAGGACGGGTCGTGACAAATTGGTATCAAAGGAGTTCGGTTCTACCGCAGAACTTATAACTCTGATGTTTCTTTCTGTGAAGCAATAGTGTTGAGAGTACCGAGTGTGGTTTTCAGTTCAGGGAGTCCAGTGTTGGTGCGGGCGGCCGACGTATCCATACACCAGGACCCTGACAACTGATTTCCGACTTTGTGCACAAAAACACTGATTGCGTGTGTGTTTTCAAAGGTTTTTCCCCTTAAAACAGCTCAAACCAGGTCAGCTCACTAGGTATAATCGTTTGATCGTGTTACGTTGTTTCTTTCAGGATGTCTTTTCTCAGACGACCAGCTAGAGCCCGGAGGGATGAGCGTGCTGACAGTCTATCGAGCGACGAGGCTTCGGTACAGGGCCCTCTTGCAGTTGGGCCACCGATGCCACCAGCCCCAGCAGTAGGCGATGCACGACGCTTGAGCGCGCTGCACGAGTTCCAGCGCCAGAGGCCACCCAGGTTCCGGGGAGAGACGGACCCGCAGGCGGCTGAGGTTTGGCTGGAGGCTGTGGTGAGAGTCTTCAGGCTAGTGGGGACGCCGGCAGACTTCATGGTGATCTTTGCTACCAGCCTCCTTCAGGCAGCAGCAGGTAGGTGGTGGAGCCACTTGTTTCAGTTTTGCGATGAGATGGACTTCGCTTGGGAAGACTTCGAGACCTTCTTCAGGGTGGAGTTTGTGCCAGTATCTCTACACCCCGAGCGTGTACAGGAGATTCTGCCTTTACCGCGTGTTTTTCGATCGGAAGCCGAGTCATATGTGGGCAGTAGACAGATGATGCAGAGGTCCAGGAGGACCAGACCAGCAGTTGGGCGATCTCGGGTTTTAGGACCGGTGGTGCGGGGCACCCGAGGTGGGATCAGAGCCAGGCGTGCCAGAAACGGGCAATGTTACTCGTGCGGTGGAAAGGGTCACCTGGCACGTGACTGTCCGACTCCTCGTACAGTTGATCCATAGGCTTTTGAGGAGCCACCGAGGTTGAGGCAGCGACAAATGCTGGAGCTCTGGGAGCAGATGGACAGGGGAGGAACTAGTGGATACGTCTTTTGTACTTCTAGTTCCATGATGATGTTGCTTTTGTGTAGCGTCTTGTATTATGAGCTGCAGTAATAAAAAGACGCATTCTTTTGTGATGTTTTCTTTCCTGTCCTCTTTTGTGATGTTACTAAGAGGTTCCAGTTGACTGTTGACTTGACCCTCACTTGTGAGACATCTACTGGAGGAGACCAGTTACCACACACTGATGCCGACAGTGTGACTCAACCCTTGGAGGCGAGAGTAACGGTTGGATCTCTTAGTAGTAGCGTCGAGGCCTTACGACGTCATCCTTGGTATGGATTAGTATCATCCATGTTAGGATCGACTGTTTTAGGCAAAGAATGTGGTTCATCCAGGGGATGAGACCAGGTTTCTCTTTTCGGCAAAGAAGAAATCTTGCAGCTCTTGTGGGACCAGAGATGGTCCGGGCCACGTCAAAAGAGGTCCATGTCATCCAGGAGCGGGTCCTACATGGACGATCGATTCCTCTTGTGCGCAACAGATGGCGGCACGAGAATCTCCAGGAGAGCACATGGGAGCGGGAGGCTCAGATGCGTGCTTAGTATCCTCTTTTTGTTTCCCTAGTTTTTGTTGTAGCTTTACGGGGACGTAAAGCCCTGAGGTGGGAGTAATGTAAAGACCCGTAAAATTCAAGGGAAATTTTTTCGTAATTTTCTTTAGAATTTTACAAGAGCGCGGTTTCAGACGGCACCTGATTCCGAGGCCCGGAGTGCCCGGAATTAATTTCCGAAGTTTGGCTCGTGTACGTTCAGTGAACGAACGAGCGGGAATTTCTAACTTTTGATCCGGTGCTCGGAATTGAAATCCGAGGGCACCGATGAACTCGCAGCGCCGATATTCGCTTAAAGAGACCTTTTCAGGAGTTGCGTTTGTTGCGGGTTGAAAGTTAATTTTTGAGGGTTTAGGTTGAGTTAAATAAAATTTGTGTAGAACAAATTTTATTTTAACTTCTTAAAACCTCTCAAAGGAGGTTGGAAGTGGGACCCACACCCACTTAACCTCCCTTGGGAGGATTAAGTGTGGTGGGGCCCACACGAATCCCCACCTTTTCAACTCCCCACTCTCCCTCTTAATGGCTTGATAACTTAACTTCTTTTTAATTATAAAACTCTTGTATATTAAATAAGAGAGTTAATTTTGGGGTTAGCCATTTTGAATTTCAAACTTTTGAAATTCTTTTATGTTTTGTAATAATAAAATAAGATGTTATCTTATTTTATTTTGGGTTGATCGTTTGTCTTCTTGAGAGGTGGAGAGCTCCTCTTCTTCTTCTTCAACCTCAACGAAGAACGCGAAGAACGTCGTTCTTCAACGAAGAACTTCTCCGCCGAAGAACACGATCCATCTGCGACGCCGTATCCGCGACGCGACGTTCTTCTTCCGCGTCATCCCTTCCGCGACGGTTTTCCGCGACGAACGCCTTCGACAACGACTCTTCCTCCGACGTCAAAGGAATCGACACCGATATTCCACGACTCCGTCACGTGCGACTATCGAGGTAGGGGTTCTAGAGTTTGTTGTTTCCTTTTTATTTGACTTTCCTCAAGACTTGACGAGGAACGCTCTTTTTCCGACGAAGAACGCCGCTCCGCTCTTCTTCGTCTTCGGTGTCAACGAGAGAGAACACCGCACCTTCCTCGGAAAAACCTTCGTCGGCGTACAAGGATTCGCCAACGACGTGCTTCTTCGGACGCGCCTCTTCGTCAACGGATTTGACGAACGACGACCGCGACGCCCGACTTCCGCGACGCCGTCTTCCGTGGACATAGTCGAATCCTCGATCTTGTACCCAAGGTAGGGAATGTTGATTTAATATTTAATTATTTCATTCTTCTCGTGGTTCGTATAACTAACATGGGATGTTGATTATTTTAAGATGCGTTATTAATTTAACGTGAGGGGGGCCGGTCCGTACGAACACGGCCGAACCCCTCCAACATTCTTGTTGTTCTTGCGGGTGGAAGCAAGTGGCGTGGTGCCGTCGCACCACGCGGATGATTGTGCGTTTAATTTTACGCAACGCCGTCGCGTTACGCCAAGGAGAATCTTCAAGAACGCGACGCCGTCGCGCCGCGTTGGAAGGAATCATGGCACGGCGAAAGGGGCGCGGTGCCGTCGCACCGCGCCGGATGACGAACGCCGCGGCCGGTTCCGGGCCGCGGCGGGACGAGAAGACCGCGGCCGGTTCCGGGCCGCGGCGGGACGAGGAGACCGCGGCCGGTTCCGGGCCGCGGCGGAAGGGAAGACCGGAGGCCGGGCCGCCGGCGTCGGAAGCCGAATAGGGGACCGGAAAATTCCGGTCCCGTTGAGAAAACCGGCCGGCCAGCAGGCCGGCCGGATGTCTTAAAACCGGGGAATTTAATTCCCCGGCCACCTCTTAAAACCCCCTCTTTAAGAGGGGGGGCGGTCCATGAAAGGGGGGGCAGCAGCCCCCCGGTTGATCCTCCAAAACCGGCCCCCCACGTGGGGCCGATTTGATACCCAGGCGCGGCACAAGGCCGCGCCACCTTGAGCAAGCGGGCGGGGGGCTTTGCCCCCCGTTCCCTTTCAATCAGCCCCCCACGTGGGGGGGGGGGGGGGGGCGGTTTGTAAAAACAAAGGGGCGCGGCTTATGCCGCGCCGACACCCAGGAACCGCGGGGCATTGCCCCGCGTGCGCAGCCCGTGCGGCGCACCCCGCCGCCAGCGCGGCCCGCTGCCGCCGCCGCGCGGCCCGCCGCGCACCGCCGCCGGCCACCGCGCCGCCCAGGGGGGGGGGGGGGGGGTCGGGTCGGGTCGGCCCGGACCCGGACCCCCCCGTTTCGAACCTGATTTGGTTTTTGGCTCATAACTTGAGCCTCAGACCTCCGAATGACGGACCGTCTGCGGCAACGCGATCCTTGGATCGAGACGGTCGTTTCGATATATCGCACTCAAGGTTTCGGGTTACTTTGAGTTCGGCCGGGTTGGTTCGTTCACGAAACCAACCGGGCCTTCGGAGCGGAAACGCTCATATCTTGAGCCACGAACGTCCGATTGACGCGCCGTCAGTCGCGTTGTGTTCCTCTTAGTGAATCGGATCTTTTGGCATACTCCGCCCGAGGTTCGGACGCAGGTGGAGTACGGTCGGGTTGGTTTTTCCTTAAAAACCAACCGGGCCCCGGAGACGAAAATGCCAATAACTCACAGACCGGGCGTCCGATTGACGCGCCGTCTGTTTCGTTGACTTCCTCTTGATGAGACGGAACTTTTGACATACTCCGCCCGAGTTTTGGATACAGTCGGAGTATGGCCGGGTTGGATTGTACCCGAAATCCAACCGGGCCCCTGGAACGGAAAAGCTGTTATCTTTCAGACAGGACGTCCGTCTGACGAACCGTCAGCGGCGTTGATGATCACGATGAGAAACGGTCCCTATGAGTTTACCCTATGAGAGTTCGGGGTACAGTTGAGATACGGCCGGGTTTGGTTCGCTCACGAAACCAACCGGGCCCCTGGGACGAAAAGGCTAATAACTCACAGACCGGGCGTCCGATCGACGCGCCGTCTGTTGCGTTGAGACCCCTGTGACGAGACGGACTTTTGAGACACTTCTTCGTGGGACTTTGAGATACTTGGAGTATCGTCCAGTAGCTCGTGGAGCGGACCCTCCCGGAGACGAGCGTGCAGAGTACGGAGACCGTGTAACTAGCTGAGACCTGACGACTGCTTGACCGACTCGACTTGGAGTGAGTCGACTAGCCCAGTGGACGGAGCACTACTTTCTGAGGTGCAGACCCATGGCGGACGGAGTACGTGTGTGACAGTGCAGACCCGCGGTACTCGTCCGGAGAGTACCTCAACAGGCTATCTGGGTAGCGCCCGGTATTTGGCGACAGACCCTCAGCGGACGGAGCGCCAGGTAGTTGGCCGCAAACCCGCAGTACTCGACAGGAGGAGTACTTCAGCAGTCCTAGGTTAGTGAGCGGCAGCCTCGGAGTCGTGACAGGACCACTGTACACTCTAGAGACGGAGCTCTTCAGCAGTTACGGTTTCGATAATGAAAATCCTGGTTTGAGCTGAGACTTTTGACCTTGTGTTTACTTCATGATTGAGATGGGTCACTTGCTAACTTTGGTATATGTATGGGCATATACCCGAGTAGTGGTTATCCGTCGATTTCACAATTCTTGTGTTTCCTCATGATTGAGATGGGTTACTTGATAACTTAGGTATATGTATGGGCATATACCTAAGTAGAGTTTATCTGTTGAGATCTTCTTGTGTTTATCCTTGTTGGTTTTTGTGAGACCTTGAGGGTCTCGGGGTCCCTACTGAGTATCGTTATACTCACCCCTGCACGGGCTATGCCCGCACCTCGTTGTGTTGGTTGCAGACGACGGCCAGTACTGGCAGAGGCCGAGTGTTCGAGGACTGGACGGTACCTGGAGGTGGACTATACGACGAGGCGGTACCCAGAGGCAGACCACTGGGCGGCTCATACTTGGAGCAGACGGTGGGACCCGAGGAGCAGAAGAGCTATCTGTACCCACCCTTCAGGTGGGATTTCCAGTGGACATCTCAGCGTAGCAGCTTTACTTTTCAGTCGCTGTTTTCCCTTTCGAGTTGTACTTTACAGTTGGGCTTGTATTTCCGGCCCCTTTTACTTTTCAGCTCTTCTTTTTGTACTTAGTGTTTTACTTCCGCTTGTACTCTGTGGTGCTTGTTTTCTTTATAAAGGCAATGCCTTCCCAGTTATCGGGATTTTACGCCTTTGGTGCTAGTCGCCAACCCCTGGCCTAAGGAAGGCGGGCTTGGGGTAGTCACGGCACGGGCCCCGAGGACGGGTCGTGACAGTTAAAAACTCAAAGTAGAAGTATATTAAGATTTTAAAATTTCATAATCATTATATATTATTCACCTATAATGTTTCCTAATTTTAATTTGTGGTCATGAATATTTTTCAATGTTCAGTGTGTAAGTGAATAAACTAGCATAAAATATGAACATTGATTCCTTGTTTCTTCTATTAACCATCATAACTATATTGAGTATATCTCCACTCAATATCATAAATTTTAGTTGGATCATGGATCTTCTAATAATCTTTCAAGTGTTGGATATTCTCATACACCACATCAATAATCATAATAATATCTTTTGGATTCACTTTTTCCTATAAGTTGTAAGGATTTTTTAATTTTTAAATATATTGTCTTGTTTTAAAATCTCTAATAACTTTTCTTTATACTAATACTATGGAGGGAACCAACCCCTAGTAGAACTTTTTTTGAATTGGACCAATGAAACATATTCACTGAAATTAAGAGCTCGATTTTATTGTATTAGACTCACCATTGGCTTCTGATATCCTTGTTGTTGTCAAAGATAATATTGAAGGTTTGAAGGATGATGGTGGGGAAGTTTCTACACTTGATTATTCTCTTCATACAAAAACAGTTAAAAATATAAACTATCCTGGTGGAGTTTTTAATAAGAATAAAAAAGAATAAATAAAAAGAGAGTGATAGGCCATTGGTTGTTAGGGAGACTAGTCAACCTTTGGGCGGTAGGAGTCATAATTATTCAAATATTCTACACCATAGGTTATATGAATTATAAAATATAAATACCAGGCATTCCTCTTGAAGATAATGCTAAATAGTATCCTGGTTTGAGGTTAGAGACATCTGTAGACATGGTCTAAATTTTTAAAAACAGTAAAGGTGAATATGTGATGAAGGTAAGACTAGGGGTTATACTTTATCCTAATGTGGAGGAAATTGTGCAAGTAGTTATCAACACAAATCATACTCGTATGAAGGAAATTGAGAACCTCAATAAAACAATAGGTTTTATGAACAAATTTTATGTGTTGAATAAAGAAAATTTTTGTAGGAAATCGTACGAAGATTTTCAAAAACACAATGATAAGAGGAATAATAAAAAAGGGTTGGATATGGGGATTAAGAAGGATGACTACACATTGATGTTAAATCAATAATGAACCCAATATATGACCCACAACCCTATGAATTTAATTCCCTAATATTTTACTATATGCATTCCCTTTAAATAAATATAATGAGCTTGATTGATTTCTACACACACTGCACTGATCTCAAATGAGTTGAGGCATATTATATTAATATTAATATAAAAAATATAAGAATAATAAATCTTCTAGTAAGTAAAAAGATATAACTCAACTAATATTTCTTACATTTTGATGATAAATAATTAATATGATTTTTGATTAAATATGATTGTTCATTCTCAAATAAATGTTTTTTTAAATGTGTTTTATATTTTGTCTTAAAAAAATATATTTAAAAAATTTAAAGTATTATTATATAATCACTAATATATTAATATTATTTAAATTATAAACTGATCTGATATAATATTAAGTACATTAAATGTTTAAAAATGTAATTTTTTACTAAAACTGTTTTTCATTATTTGTTTAGTCATATTTAAAAGATAAATATGAAAATTATCAAATTCCAATTTAATAAAATGAACCTCATTTTTGAATCAATGACATCACAATTATCTTTGGTTGAATTTTAGATTTGTCTAAAATAGTTGATATTTTAGGTGAATATTAAAAAAAATATTGTTAATACTGTAGCATCTTTTACTTTATCATGATCTAATAATTATTTAAAAATGTGAAAAACAATTATGACCATGAATTTATTAAAGACTAAATTATTTAATTTAAAAATAATTTTTTTTAGAAATCAAGTGCTTTATAATATTAATTTTAAAAAATATTTATGTTATAAAAACTATTTTCCCTTTTAATTAAGTTTTCTCTAAGTGAAATTAAATTTTTGATCTATTTTAAATTCAAATAAATTTTCCATGGTTAAAAATAAAACAATAAAGTTTATTAAAAGAAACAAAATTTATAATGTTTTCCTAAACATAACATCTATATTTTAAAATACTCTTTTTATAAATACATATTTGTTCACGTAAAAAGTGCTAATGCTAAAATTATTTTTTATCAAACAAGGAAATTTTATTTAAAAAAATATATTTAATAGTTGGAATAATTAGGTTAATATTATTTTATAAGATCCATTTTATTTATAGTGATTAAAAATAAATCTCCTAGGTAAAAATTAGTTACCCTATTAAAAACCTAAAATGGTAAAATTAAAAAATCTATGAGTAAAAGACATAAAAACATTTGTTAAAATGTATGGTTGAGTATTGTTCAACATTACCAGTTCTCTCAATCCATTATTTTACATTTTTGGTTCCACATAAACTTCTAAGAATGACTTTTCCTTTTCGGTTTACAA
This sequence comes from Viscum album, assembly GCA_963277665.1. Lineage (NCBI taxonomy): Eukaryota > Viridiplantae > Streptophyta > Magnoliopsida > Santalales > Viscaceae > Viscum > Viscum album. The sequence continues at coordinate 847,913,863 of OY728152.1, forward strand.
AAAACTCACTCCTCTCCCATATAAAATGATCAATCACCAACCCACTTTTCTTCTCACCCCAAGCCTCAATTGGTAAACCAAAATATACCAAAATAATTCAAAAACACTAATATAAATATCATATAGTTTTTGGTGTTTTTAAAAGTTCCCTTTTAATGATGTATTCCATTTTACAGAGGATCACCTCAAAGTTGTATGTTAATGTTCGATATCACTCCTTTTTTATTTTATTTTCATTTTTTATTCTTATATATCCTCTGAATCTAATATGAACATATTAACATAATTACATCATTTTCTAAATTATACTATAATTTTATTATTTTTGTGGGATAACTACTTTCTATCATCCACCCAACCATTCAAAAATGAAAATTGAACTTTTAATACCTGTAGACTACTATCTCCATAAGCGATCCAATATGTTTTTGATAACTTGTTTACATAGTGGAGGGAAGAATATAATAAATTTTGGTTCCCTATACCCAACTAATGTATTTATTTTTATTATCATTACATTAATACAATTATATATTTGTGTGTGTGTGTGTTTTTTTTATATTGCTACAATAGTGTTGATACTTCTAAATCCACTATATTTATGGTAATGCCCTTATATTACATGTCGTATAAAAAGTTTATAACAATTATTAGTGTATAATTTTCAACTATAGATACCATGAAATTAATATTAATGTTATTTCATATGGTCCAGATACATCATACTGATAGGATATAGATGTTGTGTGACAATCAGGTGGTGGGTGCTTATAGGCATTGAGACTTCTTCTCATGAAGATTCAACACGGTGATCTCTAGTATGTGAGATAAAAAGAATTGATCTTCCAATTGGTATACACCATTCTTCATTTTTTCATTGGTTTTTCATATCTATGAACATGTTTATTGGTCTCCTAAACTGATACTATTATCAATGTGCTCCATTTTATCATACACAATGATGCAAGAAAAAAAACCATGACATTGAAGTTGTGGAAAGTTAGCTTGTGTTAGCTATGTCATTGCTTGTATGAAATTGGTTGAATTATCAAGATATTATTTTTTTTCTTCTTTGTTGAGAAAATTATATTGAGTACCCATTTGATCAAGATAGTAGTACCTTCAATAAATCCATAGACATGGTAGAAGAAGGTATTTCAATCTAGTTAGGTAAAAAAATAATAAAGAAATAATGGATGATGACAAAGTTTGTTAATCCCACGTTTTGATATATCATAAGGAAAAAATATTCTGTTATAATGTGGGTGTCTATAGGATGGTTGTTGTTTCTATGAATATTATTTATCACTTTAGAGGCTTTGATAAGTTTCTAAACTCTTCTCTTGGTCTATGAATAGTTTTCACACTATCAATATAATGTTCTAGAAGGTCATATTCACTTGTTTATTCAAGAGTTTTTCCTATTCAAATTGAAGTGCACTGGGTTGCATTTGTTGTCAATTATGTATGTTGTTTTCAAAAGGTGACATGGAATGAATGGATGTCAAGGAGCGTTAAGATGTTAATGTCAAAGGATGTGATGGTGATGGTGATGAATGGAGAATGGCCATGGAACATAGAGGAATGTCACTTAGGAGATTCACTAAGTGACATAGGATATGATGGTTGAAACATTCTCTAGTAATATCAGACGATTGTAGAACTGATCTTAATGTTTCAATACTTGTATCAAGGTGATACTAAGTGAATACAGTTGAAGAATGAATGATGATGGAGCATCATTACATCAGACGATTGATGAGCGGATCTTTAAGTTCCAAGAACATGCATCAAGAGGATACAATGTCACACCATTGTTTGAAGACCATGCATTGTCATAACAATTCATGAGGAGTGGTAAATGATCCATCCACAATCACTGAGTGGATGAAGTGGTGTTAATGAAGTCCATGCACTATCACTTAGTGGATGTGAATTTGAAGATGTTCCAATTTGATCTCTGATTGGATCAATGAAGAACTTTGAAGAATTTGTTTGATTCAAGAGCTCGGTTGAAGAAGAATGGAGGATTTGTAGTGAAGAAGATGGAGAATATGTGTTAGAAGAGAAGAGGTGATTGGAATTTGGCATGTTGTATTTGGTTACTTTGTTTTTATACAAAGTACCTTGTATAAGCAAAAAAGAGCCATCAAGGGCCAGCCTTAAGGGTTCAACCCAAGGCTCTTGTGGGACTCAAGGTCACCACGCCCATGGGGATCCCATGGGGCCAGCTCGAGAGGCAGGGCCGTGTATAAGCCCCGGGCCACGCAGGGGATCAGGCCTGCCCAGCATGGGCGCGAGGAGCGCACCCGTGACAAGCATATGGGCGCCAGTGGCGCGCCCGAGTGGCAGGGGTGGGCGCAAAGCGCGCCCGCAGAAGAACTCGGTGCGGGGCGGCACCGAGAGGGGAGAAGATGCAATTGCTGAGAAGGGGGCAGCGCGATTTTGATAAACCATAGAAAAACCACGCTTCGTTTCGATGTGGGACGCGGGATTTTTCCACGGAGCGAAACTTGGCCGTTCGATCGATCGCGCGCCAGATCTTGACCGCACGATCGATCCCATGCGAGATCTTCTGATTGAGACCGTCCAAATGTTATTAAACGGCTGATCCGACGGCTGCCACATCGTCTTCCTCGAGCTCAGCTGAAGACCACCCCGCGAAGCCGCCGCTGAACCAGAGGCCTCCCGAATGAAGAATTCGAGCTCCAGGCCACTATTGATGAAGCCAAAGACACCTTCGAGTTCGTCTCTCCATGAGGAACTCATACATGCATAAAAATACTCACTCATGCAACGAGACATGATTTTAGAAGAAGGCTGAGGCAAATGAAGTGCCGAGGCCATGAGGTTATTGCTTTTCATGGTTTGGGACTAAACAGAGAGTTGCATGTCGTTCCATGCACATGCACGTAGAGTAAAAAATAAAGGAAGTGTACCCGCGGTGAAACAGGAGAGAAAAATCAAGATTTGAAAAATCATGAAGATCTGAAATCTTCGGGAGATCAAAAAATTATCACGCGGATGATCAAAGGCATTCCTCTGCCTATATAAAGAGAGGTCGAGCCCTCAAAGAAGCTTGCAGATCCTTTGTTGAAAATTTGACGTCCCGTGAGTGCTCCAAGCCTCGCGAAGAACACCCTGCATGCCCCCTGCACGACAATGAAGCCCGGAGCGATCAGAGACTCCATGAGGTTCCTTTTGCGCACTCCTTGCGCGAAATAAGAAAGGGAGGTCCCCTGCGCGCTACTCCTTTGCGCGACAGGAAGGAGAGGTTGGGCAGCGCGACCTTGCGCGCTCCCTCTCTGCACCGCGCCCCCTGCGCGGCAGTGGTACTTGTGCAACCCGCGACCTCCCCTTGCACCGAGACCTTGCGCACCTTGCACCTTGTGCTTGTGAGTTTGAATAATGCAGTGGGGTGTTGCACCTTGTGCGGCCCTTGCTAGTGCACCTTGTGCGGCTGTGAAGAGAAGAAGGGCACACCACTTGCGCGCCTCCCTTGCGGCAGTGGTTCGGGTGAAGACAAGGCACACCTAGTGTGTGTGTGCAAGCAGAGGAGGAAGACCCGAGCCTTGGGTGTGCAAAGGAGGAAGTCCATTACACACCTATGACTTGTGTGTGCAAAATAACAAAGAGGTCGTAGCCTTGGGTATGTGCATATGAAGTGTAGGCCACAACAAAGAAGAATACACTTTATGTGTGCAAAACAAAGAAAAAGTTGTGTGTGCTAAACAAGTGAAGGTCGAAGCCTAGATGTGTGAAATGTATACACATTTAGAAGAATATGGAAGAAGACTTCCACACTAAAGTATAACACACTTTTAAGTGTGTGAACAAATTGAACAACGTGTGTGAATAAGGGAGAAGGTGTGTGTGCTTAAGGAGAATACACCCTTTGGGGGTTTATCACACCAAGAAGAAGGAAAGGGGAGTGCATGCATGCATGCATGCACGTGCACACGTGAACAAGTTGAATCTGCTTGTGTGCATTTTGAGTTCTCCAAGACTGAAAGTTCATGAAGAAGATTTTGAGAGGCCATGCAGTCAGTGCATGAGGAAGAAGAGTTGCCATGCACTCAGTGCATGATGTGAAGTCAGACTGAAGCCAGACTGGAGATAAAGAAATCAGTTTTCTGAGTTTTCAGTAGATTGAGAAGAGCCTGATCAACTGAAGTGATCAGAAGTCTTGAGCAAGACCAACAAACCTTTTCAGAGGCTGTTGAAGATTCTTGAAGAGAGAGGCCAGGTCATCCTTAGAAGAAGGAGATAAATCCTGAGCAAGACGAGGAGTACTGTTCATCACAAGTGAGCAGAAGTAGATAGCAAGGCCAACAGTCTTTATCCCAGACTGCTTAAGATACTTGAAGAAGCTTAAAGTGAAGAAGAGATACTCGTGTGACTCGAGGAGCCAGGAGAAGCCCCCTGTGAGACTCAGGGTGGAAGAAGTCTTCAGTGGGATTCTGGAGCAGGCCAGTGGGACTCTGGTAACACTGTGGGATGCAGTATAAAGACCCTCCTGTGGGACTCATGAGAGATACAGTGGGACTCTGTATCGACCATTGTAATTTTAACAGGTTATAATGGAGAAACCATGTTGGGGTGTATAACCAACATGGAAAGGACGTAGGCCTTTGGTGTCGAACCTTGTAAATCCTTGTGTCCATTGCCTTTACATTTACTACATCATTCGAGGAAAGGCTGAGAGATACAAGAAGAGTGGATCGAGGCCTTAACAAGCCATAGAGGTTTAATTGATTAAGAATCAATTAGTAAAAAGTTTTAAAGGCTCACTGATTCACCCCCTCCCCCTCTCAGTGATTCACACTGATCCGGGCACTTCAATTGGTATCAGAGGGAGGTTACCTCTAAAAGATCCAAGGGAGTCTTTATGAAGTGTGGATTTGAAGAAGTGAGTGAATACCCTCAAATGGAGATATCTGCCAAGACTCTGAAAAACAGGAAGAAGAAACAGGCAAAGAAGATGAAGAAATCATGTCCTAGCTGTGATGAAGTTGGAACAATGAATGATATTCAAAATGCACTCAAATATCTTCAGAAGAAAGTCCCCAAGGATGTGGCAATGTATATTACTACAGGTATCCTTGATCTTCAAGATGAAAAATTACAGCTAGAAGAAGAAGCCAATTCTATGGAAGATCAATTGGAAAAAAGGGTTGGCATAACCAACACTCTCAGAAAGCTGGTGAAGGTTAAGGATGAAACAGTTTCTCTTTGCAATGATAGATATGAAGATACTTGTGAATAATTTCAAAGAAGCCTTTCTGAGAAATAATTCTTTAAGACAATGGTCAAAGAAGTTTTCCATGCACTGGAAAAATTGTACAGAGTTTCAATGGTTGTCAAAGATGCTCAACTAGAAGAGAAAGTCAAAATGGTGAAGGAGCTGGACAATTCATTGCAAGAAATAAAGAAAGTGCATTAAGACCAGATGAAACAGCTGGAAGAAAAATGGGAAGGAAGGATAAGAACTATTGTGGATGAGAAGAACTCCATTAACATGAATTTCTTAGAACTAGAGTTGATATTGAAAAATCTGCAAACACCCAAAGCTGAAACCTTCCAGTCAGCTGATAGAAGAAATGTTTCTACACAAGTATGCATTGAGAAGGATGATTCTAAAATAAAGGCATCCTCTAATGAAAGGGAAACATCTTCTAAAAATAATGTACAATCCATACCATCGTGTACTCATGATTTTAAATGTGTTTCCACAAAAAGTGCAGGATGGAAGAATAACACTGATCAAGTATGGATGAAGAAGATGAAGAAAGAGAGCTCTCCTAAAACAACACAGCAATTCAAGAAAACTGCCCAACAATCAGAAGGACTGAAGAGGTCAAGATTTGCGGGTCAGTGTTGGTGTTTTAATAAATATGGGCATTGTGCAAATGATTGTTGGTACAATAAACTGAATGTCAAAGCACAAAGCAAGCCCATGCCAAGGGGGAGCAAGCTAGAGGAAAAGAGGCAACATCCACAGGTCCAGAGACATCTGTTTACTGCAAATAGATTTGGATTTCTTGATAACATATGGGTTGTTTGCAAAAGTGGTCAAAAAGATATATGTCAATCTCTAACTGTATCCAGAGCTCAAAAGAAGAAGAGATCACAGAACCTGTCTAAGAAAGAATCCTTGGGAAGCAAGCAGAAGAAAGCTGAAAAACATCCCAATAAAATTTTTTCAAAGAAAGAGAAGTCCTTGGATTTGAAATCCAAGAAGGGTGATGCATCCAAAAGGACCACCAAGAAGAAAACATGCTTCTACTGTGGAAAGAAAGGTCATATCATGGATCTTTGTAAACAATCCATGAAATTCAATAGAGGCAGACTGGACTCAAACAAACAATCAATCCAGATTAAGCAGGAGGGATTGGTTGAAAACAAGTTGCCTAAGAAAGGTAGCTTGAAAGCATCATAGGAACCATGTGGAATATCTAGAATTGAGGCCACACTTCTAGGTGACTTACTAGTCATATGGCCAAATCAGTTGCAACTTGCCAAAGATCTGCAAAGAGCTGAAGATGAAGTTCTGGCAATTGCTAAGGCAAAAGGGAAGAAGAATATTTCACATGAAGATGTATTGAGATCCACACCAGCACAAACATCATTGAAGATCAAATGCAAAAGTGTGAAGAATGGTGATTATGGGACATCTCGTTTGAGAGAATCTTCTCAACCTTGTTGTTCACATTGATGAACCAAGGAGGTTCCATCTTATTCCCTAACCACTTGTATTTACATGTTCTAACATTTCAGGGAATTGAAGATGATGATCATTCTCATCTGGAGAGTGGTTTGGACAGAATGGAGTGCACCCCTTGAGGGGGAGCCAATCTGTAGAAGATGGGATTCTGAGATTTAATACCATCTTGAGAAAAGTGAAGGTATTCCAATCATACTTTCATCCCTTGTTTATTAATTGTATTCATCATGACAATTAAGGGGGAGTATTGATTGAAGACAAATGGTTGAAAGGGGAAGCTTTATCTTTGCACTGAACTTTCTAATGAGTTTTGTGAAGTATGTGCAGGATTTAGCAATTCATTGTTATATTTGAAAATTTCAAACCCCTTGAAGCATGATCTCACATGTATAGTGAATTTTGGACAGCATTGAGTTCCTTGGTTACATCACTCTTGTTTTCTACACCGGGTTAGCCCACGTAGACTTAGAGTTGATCTACTAAAGGTTCATTGCTAAATAGAACATGTGACATCATCCCTCTCTTAGTGATTTTGAAGAAAATGCTTTTCTAAGGGAGGAAGATATTTTTGAATGTGAACCACACCACATCTTTGAATTTGATTTCCAATAAGGGGGAGAAAAGATTGGCACACATATTGACCCATTCATATGTGCTGAAGAAGTGTATTGACAAAAAATACAATGGGGGAGATTGAAGTGCACTGGGTTGCATTTGTTGTGAATTGTGTATGTTGTTGTCAAAAGGTGACATGGAATGGATGGATGTCAAGCAGCGTCAAGATGTGAATGTCAAAGGATTTGATGGTTATGGTGATGAATGGAGAATGGCCAGGGAACATAGAGGAATGTCACTTGGGAGATTCACTAAGTGACATAGGAGAAGACGGTTGAAACATTCTCTAGTAATATCAGACGATTGTAGAACTGATCTTAATGTTTCAATACTTGTATCAAGGTGATACTAAGTGACAACAGTTGAAGAATGAATGATGATGGAGCATCATTACATTAGACAATTGATGAGCTGATCTTTAAGTTCCAAGAACTTGTATCAAGAGGATACAATGTCACACCATTGTTTGAAGACCATGCATTTTCATAACAATGCATGAGGAATGGTAAATGATCCATCCACAATCATTGAGTGGATGAAGTGGTGTTAATGAATTCCATGCACTATCACTTAGTGGATGTGAATTTGAAGATGTTCCAATTTGATCTCTGATTGGATCAATGAAGAACTTTGAAGAATTTGTTTGATTCAAGAGCTCAGTTGAAGAAGAATGGAGGATTTGTAGTGAAGAAGATGGAGAATATGTGTTAGAAGAGAAGAGGTGATTGGCATTTGGCATGTTGTATTTGGTTACTTTGTTTTTATACAAGGTACCTTGTATAATCAAAAAAGATCCATCAAGGGCCAGCCTTAAGGGTTCAACCCAAGGCTCTTGTGGGACTCAAGGTCACCACGCCCATGGGGATCCCATGGGGCCAGCCCGAGAGGCAGGGCCATGTATAAGCCACGGGCCACGCAGGGGATCAGGCCTGCGCAGCATGGGCACGAGGAGCACGCCCATGAAAAGCATATGGGCGCCAGTGGCGCGCCCGAGTGGCAGGGGTGGGCGCAAAGCGCCCCCGCAGAAGAACAAGGTGCGGGGCGGCACCGAGAGGGGAGAAGATGCAATTACTGAGAAGGGGGCAGCGCGAGTTTGACAAACCACAGAAAACCCGCGCTTCGTTTCGATGTGTGACGCGGGATTTTGCCGCGGAGTGAATCCTGGCCGCTCGATCGATCGCGCGCCAGATCTCGACCGCAAGATCGATCCCGCGTGAGATCTTCTGATCGAGGCTGTCCAAATGTTATTAAACGGCTGATCCGACGGATGCCACATCGTCTTCCTCGAGCTCAGCCGAAGACCACCCCGCGAAGCCGCCACTGAACGAGAGGCCTCCCGAATGAAGAATTCGAGCTCCCGGCCACTGTTGATCAAGCCAAAGACACCTTCGAGTTCGTCTCTCCATGAGGAACTCATACATGCATAAAAATACTCACGCATGCAACGAGACAAGATTTTTGAAGAAGGCCAAGGAAAACGAAGTGCCAAGGCCATGAGGTTATTGCTTTTCATGTTTTGGGACTAAACAGAGAGTTTCATGCGGTTCCATGCACATGCACGTAGAGTAAAAAATAAAGGAAGTGAACCCGCGGTGAAACAGGAGAGAAAAATCAAGATTTGAAAAATCTTGAAGATCTGAAATCTTCGGGAGATCAAAAAATTATCACGCGGATGATCAAAGGCATTCCTATGCCTATATAAAGAGAGGTCGAGTCCTCGAATAAGCTTTCTGAACCTTTGTTGAAAATTTGACGTCCCGTGAGTGCTCCAAGCCTCGTGAAGAACACCCTGTGCGCCCCCTGCGCGGCAGTGAAGCCCGGAGCCATAAGAGGCTCCGTGAGGTTTCTTTTGTGCACTCCTTGCATGAAAGAAGAAAGGGAAGTCCCCTGCGTGCTACCCCTTTGAGCGACAGGAAGGAGAGGTTAGGCAGTGTGACCTTGCGTGCTCCCTCTGTGCACCGCGCCCCCTGCGCGGTAGTGGTACTTGTGTGACCCACGGCTGCCCCTTGCACCGAGACCTTGCGCACCTTGCACCGTGTGCTTGTGCGTTTGAAGAAGGCAGTGGGGTGTTGCACCTTGTGAGGCCCTTGCCAGTGCACCTTGTGCGGCTGTGAAGAGTAGAAGGGAACACCACTTGCGCGCCTCCCTTGCGGCAGTGGTTCGGGTGAAGACAAGGCACACCTAGTGTGTGTGTGCAAGCAGAGGAGGAAGACCCGAGCCTTGGGTGTGAAAAGGAGGAAGGTCATTACACACCTACGGCTTATGTGTGCAAAATAACAAAGAGGCCTTAGCCTTGGGTATGTTCATAAGAAGTGTAGGCCAAAACAAATAGGAACACACTTTATGTGTGCAAAACAAAGAACAAGTTGTGTGTTCTAAACAAGTGAAGGTCGAAGCCTAGATGTGTGAAAAGTATACACATTTAGAAGAAAAAGGAAGAAGACTTCCACACTAAAGTATAACACACTTTTTAGTGTGTGAACAAATTGAACAAAGTGTGTGAATAAGGGAGAAGGTGTGTGTGCTTAAAGAGAATACACCCTTTGGGGGTTTATCACACCAAGAAGAAGGAAAGGGGAGTGCATGCATGCATGCATGCACGTGCACACGTGAACAAGTTGAATCTACTTGTGTGCATTTTGAGTTGTCCAAGACTGAAAGTTCTTGAAGAAGATTTTGAGAGGCCATGCAGTCAGTGCATGAGGAAGAAGATTTGCCATGCACACAGTGCATGATGTGAAGTCAGACTGAAGCCAGACTGGAGATAAAGTAATCAGTTGTTTGAGTTTTCAGTAGATTGAGAAGAGCCTGATCAACTAAAGTGATCAGAAGTCTTGGGCAAGACCAACATACCTTTTCAGAGGCTGTTGAAGATTCATGAAGAGAGAGGACAGGTCATCCTTAGAAGAAGGAGATAAATCCTGAGCAAGACGAAGAGTCATGTTCATCACAAGTGAGCAGAAGTAGAGAGAAAGGCCAGCAGTCTTTATCCCAGACTGCTGAAGATACTTGAAGAAGCTTAAAGTTAAGAAGATCTACTCGTGTGACTCAAGGAGCCCAGAGAATCCCCCTGTGAGACTCAGGGTGGAAGAAGTCTTCAGTGGGATTCTGGAGCAGGCCAGTGGGACTCTCGTAACACTATGGGACGCAGTATAAAGACCCTCCTGTGAGACTCAGGAGAGATACAGTGGGACTCTGTATCGACCATTGTAATTTTAAAAGTTTATAATGGAGAAACCATGTTGGGGTGTATATCCAACATGGCAAGGACGTAGGCCTTTGGTGTCGAACCTTGTAAATCCTTATGTCCAGTGCCTTTACATTTACTGCATCATTAGAGGAAAGGCTGAGAGATACAAGAAGAGTGGATCGAGGCCTTAACAAGCCGTAGATGTTTAATTGATTAAGAATCAATTAGTAAAAAATTTTAAAGGATCGCTGATTCACCCCCTCCCCCTCTCAGTGATTCACACTGATCCGGGCACTTCACAAATGAATAGAAACAATGTAAAGGGTGGTCCCAACCATGGTATTAAAGAATTTTCCAAGAATAACTGATCACAAATAAATAAATAAGTTCATTATTAATTGATTAGGTAATAATTAGGGTCAATTTATTTAGTTAATGTTTTCATAAGGTATTATGTTAATACATGGTAAAATATTATATAAATGAATTCTATTTTAATATTCATGCTTCATTTAATACAATGGGTATTTTGAGTTGAGTTAATATCTATTTTTTATAAAATAATATATATTAAAATTATGTAATAAAAATATAAATTACATTATGACAGACTTCATTCATCTAAACTATTTGTTTATTTTTATCTAGTCGGTGTTTCTTATACAGGGGTCGGGGAACCCTTTCCGGGTAATTAACACCCACTATATAAGTAAGAGGGAATGTTTTTGGGGTGACTATTCATTTTTACAATTTTTCATATCTCCTCTCTCATCTTCCCATATCTTAGAGAGGGAAATTCTTCACCAAGGAAATTGATCCATGAAAATATTCACAGATCGAAGATGTGAGATCATGGTGATTGTGATGAATTTGAAAGAATCGTCATAGTTCTAGACAAGAAACTAGAATTCCATAATCCAAATTTTTTTAGACTCGTGAATGACATGTGAATGTTCTAATGTAGTTAAACATTATATCTTTTCAGCAACGGTCACTAACGATGATTTGAAATCAATCAAATGTTTATTTGATTGAGGTGATCATTCCTGTAAATTTTTTGTATTTTGATATATTCACACAAGATTTTAGAATCTCAGTTAGGGCTTAAATATCTAGAGATAAAAAAATTTCATCAATCTAGTAATGAACAATTTTAAACCATCATCTCACCGACTTCCACTGTGTTTTTTGATTCAAACAATTAGTATCAGATAAATCAAATGAAATATCCATTAGAAGAAAAAATTAATTCATTTTAAATTAGGTATGGGATATAATTAGGTTCTAATGGAATAGACTGGGGGTCGATCTAATTTCAGACGACCAAGTTACGTCCATCCAAAAAATTAATATGGATCGAAAACACAACATTCAGGGGTAAAATGTTTAATGAACATTATATATATATATATATATATATATTGTTTTTCTAGATATATCTGGTAAAAAAAAATTTTGTCAGCTAATATTTAAGCTAGAATAATGTTTCCGGGTGGGGGGTCTAAATTCCATGTGGCAGTGGAATTTCAAACAATAAAAAAAATATTTGAAATAAATTATCTTAATGGAGAAATGAGACTAGTGGAAGTGGAATAATTTTTTTTAATAAATCCAAATTAAAGGATAGTAATTTATATGGGGTGGTGGGATGTAGAAAATCCAAATAGATATAAGTGATTAAAAGGGGATTTTTTTAATACTACTGGCATCACATATTTCAAAAGAAAAAAACAAAAAAGTCACGCGTCTTCCTAGGGAGACCACCCACAGATACCCTATCCTACAGGTCATCTTGGTCACTACCCTCTTCACTTGCTTGACTCTAAACCACCTCCATCCTCCTGCAAGGCTCTAATGACACCACCGCTTAGCCAGTGGGTGCACCTCTTACAATCTCCTTCTCTAGAAACCTGCCCTCATTGACATCCACCTCAACACCTATCGACATCCTCATGTCACCTCTCCCACCTATCACCTCCACCCTTATATAGTCATCATTATTCCAACTCCATCCTAGATTTTCACCTAGAAGGCACCATCACCTCACCCTACCAGATGCATGCCCCCTCCAGTGGTGCCTTAATAGCCAACCATGATCAGACCCAGCCGCATGTGAACCCTCTTCATAGTGACCAATTAACCCTCCTTTGCCTTGATCAAATCCCTACCAGCTTCTCATCTGGTCTTCCCAACCTAAAATGAGGCAGGGTGGGTCTGTCTAACTTAGAATATCCTTTTATGGGTCTTTCCAACCTAATATCGCCTTGGGCAGGTCCTTCTTGATCTGTAATGGTCTTGGTGGGGTTTTGTGTCCAAATAAAATTTTAATATAATAAAAATTAATTTATGAATATTATATTATAAAATAATAACACTTTTATTTTTTTGAAAATTAGTTTATTTTCTGTATAAAAATAATTATTTGATTAATTTAATATTGGGTTGAAAAATTAAATTAATAATGGGACCAAAAATAATATTATTATTTGAATTTAAATAATTGATTTAATTTATTAAATTCTCTCAAATATAAATTTTTTGAATTTTAATTTTTATTGCACTTTAATTTTTTTCTCACATACTATTGATGAGTAGTGACTAACTCGATGTTTGTCTGAGTTATTTTAATTTAAATACTAATTACAACTACATAACTCTTACATAATAACTATTTATTTATTGACGGTCTGCACATATTTCTTTTTTATTAAATATGTATAATGTTATGTGTGTCTATTGTTTTTTGTATGCATATTGCACTTCCCAAGACCCCTTCACCAGTGTGTGAGTACATTTTTACTACTGATGATGATGATTTAAGACATGGATAATTCAAAGAAGATGCAGTATCCCAAATGAGGAGTAAAAAAATAGAATTGGGTGAGCTATAATATGAGTCAAGATCTGACTCAAGTATGATACCCCTAGGTCATGGTTGACCTATTAATTTTAAATTGATACACTAATAATAAATCCCCAATACCACATAGATAATTTATTTACTTTATGAATTGTTTATAATTTTTTTTGTGCATGTTTATAGTTGAAATACATAAAATAATAAGGATAAAAATTCATAAATACATGATGAATGTTTTTATATTAATGCATATTCAATTTTGAGATAGAAAATATAATATGAACATATTTAATAAAAATGGATTCAATTAATCAAAAATACTAAATAACACTTCAAATAACTATTAATTCATTCCATCACTCAGATTTGAACAAAACTAGGTGTATGGGGTGCTTTTCAACCTTATTTAATGGTTCCACCTACAATCGGGGAGTTCTTAGAAGAGTAATGGGTAGATTTAATTAAGGATGATAGAAAATAAGTAGTCAAATATATCTTGATACATATTTAGAGGAAATTCATTGGGGTAATGAAGGTTACAATTCTGATAATCTATCACTTCACTCAATATTTTAGGGAACCATAAATCAATGTAGTGATCCAGTTTACTGCCAACCTTGAAAATCTACATGTCTTGGTTTGGCCAATGCATGTAGACTATTAGGGGAGGTTTCAAGGATCCTTACTAATAAAATACTTAAGTGACTGAATTTTATAAATCTAGTAGTCAGGGATACAAGGGTTTGATAAAATATTAGGATAGATTTAATGATTTAGTTACTTAATAAATAATTTTAAAATGGTAAACAAGATAAAGTACTAATTTCTATGTTTACTAATACAGATAAAAAATGGAAATCCCCACCACCAAAAGAACATTATCAGTGTGATATATTCTGGATAAAGAAAATATCATGATTGTACATAACTTCAATGTGTTGTACATGAACTTTTCACTTGGTACTATCCCAAGACAGAAAGCTTTATGTGATGGAGTCCTCACATCTTACTAATCATACTTAGAGAGAAAGAAAGATTGATAATGAAAAATGGAAAATCATGTGGATAATGAACTAGATATACAGTGTGTCATGTTATCATTGATGTCTATCCAATTACAGAAAATTCATGAAGATGAGTATTCCTACAAGATTATAACTCATCTATAATAGTTATATCATGAGAGATCTAGGAAAAAAGTTCTACGATATGAAGTAAAATTTATAAGTGCAGGATAATAGAAGAAGATCAAGTAGAACCTCATGTACACAAGATGATTGGGTACATTGAGGGACTTGAATCCCATGGGATTAAATAGAACCACGAACTAGAAACTAATATCATTCGTTCCTCTTTACCTCTAAGCTTCTTGACTTTTATTTTTAATTATAAAATGATTATCATGAAAAACATTCCATTAGATATTTTTTATTTAGTTTTCCAATATTATAATGATATGAATAATACCCATTATTTAGTTTTTATGGTGAATAAGAGGGTGAATGGAATGGTTAAGGGATCTAAGGATACATCCATGAGAAATATGTTGATGTAATTTTATTCCAAAAGGAAGAATATATTGAGGGATATAAATGAGCATGAGACTATCTAATTTTCAAGTTAAAATAAAGGACACTGGAAGAATAATTGAAGAGTTGGGGATAAGAAGAATGGTGACACTTCTAATTTAGAAATTTTTTAATTTTAATTCAGCGTGTAATTATCTACAAGTTGGGTATTGGATATAGAATATGGATCATAAAATTTTATTCATATAAATAACCATTTAGATTTATTAATATTTCAATGGGAATGGTGGATCTATGGATAAAAATGGTACATTTCTAGTAGCCTTTGCAGTGGGATATTATCATATGAATTTTCCTAGTGGTTTGGTTCTTGTATTGAATAATTATTATTAAATCCTTTAGTTACCAGAAACACAATCTTAGTTTCATGTTTATATCCTATGGTAATTTATTTTAAGTTTTTAAATAAATATTGTACCTTTTATAAGGGTAATATATGTTATGGTATGACATATCCTAACAATGTATTTTATATACTTGAACTTGAGAACCCTATAATGACAATCAATGTAAAAACTAGAAAACATGACTCATATAATGCCCGCCTATGGAAAATCAAGATTGGTCATGTAAATGAGAAGTGTTTATAGAAATTACATCAAGTTGGGTATTTGGATGCATCTGAGATATATCCGCTGGATTAATTTCTTGCTTTTTTACAAGGTAAAATGACCAAACCACCCTTCTCTAGGAAATTAGAAAGATCCATTGAATTATTGGAATTAATTAATATTTATGTATGTGGTATGTTTCTAGTAGAGGCAAGGGTGGGATTTCGGACATCATTAATTTTTATGATGACTATAGAAGGTATGGTTATATCTAATTAATAATGTATAAGTCATATTTCTTTTAGATGTTTAAGAAATTATAATATGAATTATAAAATCGTCTTGGTATGAATATTAAGGAACATCACCCAGACTGAGGTGGAGAGTATCTTAAATAAGATTTAATTGATAACATAAAGGTTTGTGAGATAATATCCATACTCATTATCTACCATATTCGAATGGGATTAGTGAAAGGAGGAATTGGAACATTCATGACATTGACATATCAATGATGAGTCAGAGAAATCCTTGGTTACCCTTTTGGGGATATGTATTGCAGAAATTGGCATATACCCTTAACCAAGTACCAGCTAAAGTGACAGATTGGATTCCATATGTTTTTTGGTGTGAATAGAAACCTAATATGTAACATAAAGATGAATAGTGATGTATAGTTTTTCAATATTATACCTAGTGATACATTAACATCGTGAAGCATGGAATATATCTTTATAGGATATCCTAATGAAACCAATTTATATTTTCTATATAACCCTTCTAATATATAAGTGATTTTTGGTAAAAAAAATCCCTATTTATAGAAAATGAACACATTTACAATGGTGAGAGTGGAATAATGGTTGACTTAGAATAATTTGATGCTGCAGATGCATGAGTGTTGGTATGGGAATAATCTTTACAAGTGACAATGAGAGATGAAAATGTTACAGAAACAAGTACAACATAGGTCGACTCGAGAGGTTATAGAACCATATATGTGTGGTTTTATTGTCACGGAATCAGGTGAAGCATTAATTCTATATAATTATTAACCTGTAACATACATGGAAGCAGTAGATCGAATGTATGGTACTAAATGGAAAGAATCTAAGCATTCTAAGATGGATTCCATGTATCATAACCAAGTTTGGATTTTTGTATACCCTCAAGATGATATAAAACCCATTGGGTGAAAATGGGTATTCAGGAAAAAAATTTACATTGACTGTAAAGTAAATACTTAAAAATCATGATTGGTAGCGAAGGGTTTTAGGTAACATCAATCTATAGATATTTATGAGACCTTCTCACTAGTGACGATGATAAATTACAATAGAATGTTACTTTCAATAATAGCATTCCATGATTATGATGATTGTAAAATGGATGACAAAATTAATTTTCTAAATGTTAATTTTGTGAAAGACATCTATATGACTCAATACAAAGGTATTATAAATTTCAATAATTCTGAAAAGGTTTAAAAGTTTAAGAGATCCATTTATAGGTTTATGTAAGCATTACGATCTTGGAATATTAATTTTTATGATTCTGTTTGAGAATTTGGTTTCATTAAGAATTAAATGGATCCATGTGTCTATAATAAGTTTAATGGGAATTCCATTATTTTTATTGTATTATATTTTGATGAAAAATTATATACTTTGGAGGATTCATCTCTTGAGGGAGTTTTCCTAGAGTGGTAAAGTCATAGTTGGTATAGTATCTATAGAGGACAAAATGGATGATCCCCTAACTAAACCAATATCTCAACAGAAGAATGATTATCATCTCATAGCTACTGAATTAATACATGTTAATGGTTGGTTCCAGTGAAAGTGTGAGCGATAAAGTGGATACCCTAGACCCAACTCATGTATGTGATTTTATTACAATTAAATTTATACATTTTGATATATATATGTGTGTGTGTGTGTGTGTGTGTGTGT
This sequence comes from Viscum album, assembly GCA_963277665.1. Classification (NCBI taxonomy): domain Eukaryota; kingdom Viridiplantae; phylum Streptophyta; class Magnoliopsida; order Santalales; family Viscaceae; genus Viscum; species Viscum album. The sequence goes on from OY728152.1 coordinate 847,931,344, forward strand.
TTATCTTACCAAAATAGCATTGATACTTCTATATCGACTATATTTATGGTTATGTCATTATATTATAGGTCATATCAAGATTTTAAAGCAGTTACATTCTATAATGAGAACCTATAGATAACATGATAGTAATTGTAATGTTATGTCGTATGGTCCAGATAAATCATATTGGAAGGACACATATGATGTGTTACCATCAAGTGTTGTGGGATCATAAGTATTGAGACTTCTCATTAATTTTATACTTGGTGATCACTAGTAGGTGAGATCATTAGGAAAAACCCTCTAATAATAACACCACATGTTTTGGGTGACATTGTTTGTTCCTATCTATAAACATGAGTATTAGTATCTGAACTTGATATCATTATTAATGTGTTCATTTTGATCGTGTACATTAATTCCATGAAAAACTAGTCCATTGAAGTCATGGAAAGGTATTTTGTGTCGGGTGCCTCATTGGTGATATGGAATTGGTTGAATAATAAATAAATAGTTTATATCCTATGAGTTGAGGAAATGATATCTCGGGTGCATTTGATTAGGATGGTAGTACCTTCACTAACTCTATTGACATGGTAGAAGAAGGTAGCTCTATCCAGTCAGGTCAAAAAATAATAAATCATGAATTAATGATGACATAACTTTTTCATCCCTCTATATGAGATATTGTGACACTAATATATTATATACGCTATGTGTTGTTGTAGTATGGTTTTCATTGATATGATTATTCCTTATCTCTTTAGGGTGGTGGATGGATCGCAAAACTCCACTCTTGGTTAGTGAATAGTATTCACTACAATCGAGATAAGATCCTATATGGTAACATGCAATAGGTTACCCACGATTCATCCCTATTTTGATGAATAGGTTTATAAAACATGGTTGACCCAACATGGGGTTTGAAATGTGACCAAGAAATAATGATCACTAATAAATAAATAAATAAATTATAATTTGATTATAGAATAATTCAGTTGAATTTATTTGGTTAAATCATCACCATTTTATTGTGAGAATACATTTTAAAATATTGTATGAATATATATGTTATTTTAATATTTAAGGTTTGTTTAATATTGTAGGGAAATAGGATTTGAGTTGATGGATTGGTTTTTTAATGTATTATATATAACTAGTATGTGATAAAAATATAAATGAAATTAGGATGTACTTAATTCATCATAATGTTTTTATTGCTTATTTAGTGGGAATTGTTTATATAGGGGTCTGGGAACCCCTTACCGGCAATTAAAACTAACTATATAAGGAGTATGAATCTCTTTTTGAGGGGACTATTCATTTCCACTATTTTTGAGCGACCCTCCCTATTTTTCCTACATCCTATAGATAGAATGGATTTATCCGAGAAATCAATCCAATAATTCTATCTTGAATCGAACGGAGATTATAATGGTGATTTTTGTGAGGTTAAATAAATCTACATTGCTCTGTGCTAGCACCCGATATTCGATGACTAACATTCTTGTGGACTCTTGAAGTGTGGGGGATGATTTAGATGGGTTTGTGCATATATCCTTTTATAAAAGGTCTCCAAAAATGACTTTTAGTTAAACATGTACTGAGTGGAATGTGGTAATTATTTTTGTTTATTTTTTTGAATCCCTATATTCGAGTTAGATTTTTGGAGGTCTACTACAGCTCTGATCATCCAAGATGATGAAGTTTTTTCACTCCAATGATGAATATTTTTAAATCCCCAATCCATCAGCTTCAGATACATGACCTAGTACTAAAAAATAGTAAATAAATATTATATTTAAAAACTTATTAAAATTATGGTATTATTAATCAATTACTACTTCTTTTATGTTCTAAGGAAATTTAGAATACTGCTAGTGTGTGCATGTGGACTACTTCCTCCACAAAGAAACATATTTAATTTTTATTATAAATATTTATTATTTATCTAAATATCTGAAACACATGATTCAATTCCTTAAAAAATATATAATATCATTATTATTCTTAAATAATGATATTACATCAAAATAATCACCTTCATAACCATACCCAACCATAGATTATAGCTTTTTTATTTGGGTCAGTTTAACCAACTACTTGAGAAGTGATATAAATTGCTATCATGGAATAGTATGGAAATATAAAAACTATTATTATTATAAAGTAATGACAAAATAATTTTTGGATAGTTATTACAGAAATATTATATGAATATTAAACATATTATTATTATACAACATTTTTTTAATTATAAATTACAGAAACAAGCTTATCGCGAACATCATTTTCCTGTATAATTACTATGATACATATTAAATAGAATTAGAAAATAGAAAATAATTATGAAAAATATGATCTAGTACCTAAAATGATCTTTTAATGATGAAATTTGAATCTATAAATAGGGGTTGACACCAACATTACGAAAGAAGTACTAAAAATAATCAGAACTAATAAAATATTATGAAGAATATAAAATATAATTAAAAATATATTTGTAATAAATGATTATATTTGAAATTTATAAATTTTTATAAATATAAATAAGGTTATCAAATAGTTGATTATGGTATGTTTTTATACACTGATTATATCAGATTCGGCTAAGTGAGGTTAAAGGTAAGGGTTTTTTCATCCCAATTTTTATTCTTCGAGATATGTTGGGTATTCATAAATTGTTTCCTTTTTGTGGTTTAGCTATATTTTTTCATCTCAATTTCCTTTATTTGAGAGTGGTTTTGTTTTATGAACCTAATTCAATTGGAGAGGTGTGTATAGTACGTGTTGGATATCTAATATCATGAATTATCACTAATTAATTATTTTTTTATTTTAATTTAAATCCAACTATTTCAAGGGGTTTTAATTAAAACATTTATTATGTTGTAAATAAGATTGATAACCGAAAACATCTTTCATTGAGTTGTGATATTTATTCTTCAACTTCATTCTTACATTATTGGTTTATTCCACCATAAAATATTATAATATTGTATTTTCATTTTATCTATAGCTAATAATTAATTTTTCATTCAACTATCCTTCCATGATGAATTTTTCCTTCATAAAATTATAATGTTGTCAATAATAATTCCAATCATTTTGAAGTAATATATTTATCTTCTATATACATGTTTTATATTCCCATAAATGTTATACTTTATATTTAGAAACCCAATTATTTGATATCTAATTTGATCTTAAAATTAACCTTTTAATATTTTGAAAATGAAGTTTTTTTACTCTTTTTATGATGGTGGATATCAACAAATGTATTTTAATATGTTATAAAGGATTTCCTTTGAGTTCCACTTTTTATTTTCCACTCCAAATTTTATGGAGATAGTATTTATGTATTTTTCAAGGATCCAATTTGAACATTCCTTTTATAAGTAAATTATTTTTAAAATATCCACTTTAAATTTTTATAAATCACTTTTAAAAGTGATTGTAACTTCATCTTTTACACCAAATATAAAAAAATTCCTAGAACCCCTTTTTCGATATCACTTCAATTTTTATATTTCTCTCCAAAAGATTTATTTTATCAGCAATTATTTTTTCTGAATCACTCACTAAATTTTCCTATAAAATACTCTTTTGAAATTATTTAATTTTGGGTATAAAGTATTTACATTATTGAGGTAAATTTTAGTGATAAGATTTGAAAATGTGAAAAACCCCAATATTCTTTCCATTTGTTATTGAAGATTTGATGAATGATTATTTTTTATTGGAACACATATATATGGATGATTGATGGGTGGGGTTAGGTATCACCCTCTAATACAATGGTGTTGATTTCAAATCATGTGAGATTATGAATTTTTTATGAACATATTTTTGGTATATTTTTTACAAGTTTTTTATGTGAATATTTTATAGGTAGATGTTTTAACATTTTTTCATGTGAATGTGGTATTATTATATTTGTTCAGAAGGTTATTGTGTGGACATGATGCTGGTATATTTTTTCCCAAGTTTTTTTATGGAATGTGTGGTGGGTAGCTTCATTTAGAAGATTTTATATTCTTATGTTTGTGTCATAGTTATTTATTATTTTTTAGCACATATTTATATGATATTTCTATTATTATACCTCATGGATCGTGTTTTCTATCTCATATTTCCACACCATTTCTCCAAGGTATGTATTATTGAATTTAATATTACTTGTCCTTCAATTATAACTTATTAAAAAATAATATTTTTTCATTACTGTTTAATATTATACATATCCTATACTCATGTATTCTCATATTATTATGATAAAACCATTGATGAAATGTTGATACGTTTTCCCTTTCTTTGAATTTGAGATCAACTCTTTCTTTTTATTTCATTAGAATGTCATGAAGATGAGTACAACTTATATGAGTTATGGAATTGAGTCGAGTCTGTCTTAATTTTGGAGAAATGTTCATGTATAACATAAAATTAGTAGCTTATGTATATGGTCCATAGAGACACTACACCTTATGTTCTTTTTATTTTGTGATAATTATGAAATTTAATGATTAAATTATTGAATTATATGTATAGTTATTTTGATTTATCTAACTTCGTATCAAATACTATCTGTAATGTATGTGTTTTTATCATTGTATCTATGTGTGTGGGTTTGGGGAACCTCGGTTTGTATTAAAGTAGAGTTTAGATATTTTTTAGGATTATTTTAGTTATTTTGTGAATTATGACGATAGAACTTTACAGAAAAACCTAAGGATAAGTTTATGTGTATAATAAAATCCTAAAGTTTTCTTAAATTAGAGATTGTGTGGTTTCATAGAAATTACAGAAATATCTAGAGACTGGAATGTAACATCACAAAATATTTAGAAAATTAATAAGTGTTTATGCCAACGAGCCCACACTCGAGTGGTAAGGGATCATACTTGGCATCCAAGAGACTGGGGTTCAAGAATTAGTGGATGCAAATTTTCGGGCACTGTAGATGTACTGTCAAGTACTGTAGTAGGTCATGTATCATTATTGTAGTAGTATTGTAGTAGTTATTGTTCGGTACTATAGCAGTCGGAACTATTCACCTGATTTTGGCCTTCGGGCCACTAGTTTGGGCCTACGGGTCTGAAGGGCCTTCGGGTCATCAAAGGCCTTCGGGCCTCAGGGCCTTTGGGCCATAGAGACCATGGAGTTGCCCAATTTACTCAGAGCAGGCCCCAGAAGCGGATCAAAGCAATAAGAGTAGCAGTCACGAGAAGTAGAGCTAACCGGATTGGAAGAATGAGAGGGTATGGAAACGGCCATCGGGACCAAACACCGTGCATGTTTTGTACGGGTTAATGCTCGTCGATCAGTAATGTAAGGTGGAGATAAATGAGATCAATGATGCAGAATCATGGGAGGGGAAGTTCTAGTGGGTTTGACTTATGGGTCATGTATGGGCATAGTATGCCTCTGGGCCTTCGGGTCATGTATTGGTCTTCAGGTTGTGGCGGGCCTTGTGTCTTGGGCCTACGAGTCATGTAAGGGTTCCCCTTCAACCCTTAAAAGGGGGATTAACCATAATAAAAATAAAAAGAAGGCCTTCTGGCCATTCAGGGTAATAAGTGTTTATTTAATGGATTGTTTTATAACATAAAGTAAATAAGTTATGAAACTATTTTATTATGCTAAGTGATTTTATTTAATCCACATTAAATCTAATTTTATGTTTGGTAAAATATTTACAATTATATAACAATACTTGGAAATAATATTATATTGTTTTAATTTTTAAGGAATAATACCTTTATTGAATAATATAAATAATTATAAATTAAATTCTTAATATATATATATATTAATATTTTAAAAAATTTATGAAATTATTTAATTGATTTTTAGTACAGGTGATTATTCATTAAAAAATATTTTATGTTAATATGAAACATTTAATGTTTTCAATTCTTATGATATAATACTTTTAAATAAATTATTAATATTAATAAATAAGATTTTATTATTAATTAATATGAAAAATTATAATTAAATATTTCTTTTTATAAATGTTGTATTATTTTTTAAAAGAATATTTTAATTTAAAATTATGTATTTTTTGTAAAAAAATAATGTTTTTATCCAAATTTTATTTTAAAGGTTAATGAATTTTGAAATTCTTATAAATAATTATATCAAATTACTTAAAATTTTATAAAAATAAAAAATAACAATGGAAGACAAGGGAATCATGTAATGTGAATCAGAAAAAAAATGAGGATCGACTCAACCTCATAAGGTGGATATCTATTCTGAGGGCTTCAAGAGGATGATCATGGATAGAGGTCGAACACCAAAGGGGGTTTTAATTTGGATGAGGGATTTATCATGGAAATAGAATCAAACTCGGAAGGGATCCAAGTATAGATGGGTCGAAGATAGAATAGGATTACATATATAGTTAGGGTTTTTGATCATTGAAAGGTATTCAGTTATGGATGAAGTGATCAATGGTTGAAGGAGTATCGATCATGAAGAGTGTTTTATATGATAATGGAGGCAAGTCAAGTGTGAGTTCATCTTCCTCTTATAATCCAAACATATAATATTATGTTTTTTAAGCGTCTGAATCCCATTTTAATCTTATTTTCAGCTTATTAAATACCTTTTCATCTTTTTCTTTATTTTTTCTTCATCTATCATTATTTTTTTTCCAGGTTATCATTCAACACAGTGGTTATTTTAAATTTAAATCATTTATGTCAATGATTTCGATCAATTTTGGGAATTTTAAGAATATATATAGACCAAAGCTTCATGAATAAGCTTTATCAAACTGAATTAAATTGGTTCATGTTCATCATTTTTTAATCAGATAGACTAGCTTCCGCAATATATTTATTTAATTATTTATATTTATATTTATTTATATATACATTCTCAATCCGAGTTCTTGTTTACTCTCTAATCCAGAAACCATTTCCCAAACTATTGATGTTAATATCTTTTTTTTCATAGACTTTTTCTAGTTATATACATTTTCATCATCACAATAATGTTTTCCAACTTCAACAAGCCACTATTTTCCAAATAGTAATAATCAACAAAATATATATATATATATAATCTTTATCAGCAAACAATATATCAATACCATAAACATTGAATATCAGGATATCTCTCAATATGTTGTCCTTTGATTATATATAGCAAAAGATAAACAAGTATATAAATATATACTTTCATATAAATTTGTAATTTTATAAACATAGTAAAATGAAAATTCTATTTAAGGTAGTATTTACTTCGGTTTTCATGCCTTTTTTGGGTGAGAGAGAGAGAATAAAGAGGGGGTCCTTTGGGTTGAAGAAGAATAATAACCCTCATGAAAATTTGTATGTTAAGAGAAGTTTTAAATTATTTTAAAACAAAAGAAAAATATTATTATTAACTAAATTATAGGTTTTATTTCAAAATTTAGAACAATAAAGAAAACCTTGTTTTATTTCTGGGTAATTTTGAAACCATTGTTTCAAAATTAATTGAATTTTATGAAATTATATATGTAATTTCTAATGAAAAAAATATCATTTTATGTGTAACATGGTTTTTATTTTCTTTATTTTTCAAGTGATTTTAAAAGACAGGTCATCATATATAAATTCTAATGACATTTATTACATTTATATACAAGAATAAGTTTTAATTTCAATTAATTTGTGTTTAAATTTTTAAAATGTATTTAATTAATGGATTTCTCCAAATTATTTTTTTATAAAATGATATTCTCTCAATATTATAAGTTATAAAATTATTTTCCTCTACAAAATTATTTTTGGTAATAGTTTGAAATGTTTTAAATTGGTTATGAATGAGAAGGTAAATTCATCTAAAAATCAAAAAATTAGACACTAGGGTATTAAATGAGATGATGATGATACATGGGGTGTAAACCCAAGACCATAGGGGGTGTGTTCCTACCTATGATACTTCTAATGGCTACATAGTTTTCTTTAAAAAAAATAGTATCATTTTAGTCCATAATGAAATTATTATTTTAAAAATATTTTCAACGATAAATACAAATCCTATTTAAAAAAGATATCTTAATCTAAATGGTTGTAAAATAATATGTAATTTAAAAAGATTTTTAAATAACTACTTCTATGTTTTTGAAAACCCTATTAATAAAAAATTTATTTAAAGATAATGTTTTATGTTATAAAATGTTTTCGAAAATGGTTTTATTTATTTTAAGGAAAACTATTTTTCACATGTTTTAAAAACCCTTACTAGTAAATTCTTATTATCATCCCACATTTTTAAATTATTTTTCATAGGATTCCTTATATGTTAAAAATAAAGGTAAGGTTATAGTATGGGAGAATCCAATTAGTTATTTTTTAATTTTTTCAAACACTGATAAATTAAAATGTTATGGTTAATTTTTTAGATCCTTAACCGAAAAATACACATAGATGTATAATGGTTTGTGATTTTCAGTAAAATTTTATTAAAAAAATATAAAATACATGATTTTAGTAATGAATTTGGAAGTGTGGGTTTGAAATGTTACTTTGAAAATGGATGTTGTTGTCTAATAGACACTCACAGGGGTAATAACACCAAAAAGTCATGGTTATGTATCAACTCAATATTTAGTCGGTGGAAAATGGGTGGGCCTAAAATGGAAAAAACACTAGACACTCTCAAAAAATATCCTTTGGTAAATCACATTCTCTTTATGATACCTTATGAAATATTTTTAATGTTGAGAAATTTGGTTTTGGGTTATAAGGAAACCCATGATAATGAATCATCAATTTAATCAAAAGTGATTTTGGTTTAACTAAAATATAATATAATTGTTTTAAAGTGAAATAAATTTAAAGGTTTAGTTTTTATTTAGATAATTTATGATAGATGAATGTGATTTTAATTGTCCATCCGTCACATTAACCCCTTTTGGTTTTAGTAATGACTTCAGCCCAAGGGAAAAAAGTTAAAAATGGAGTCCATGAACAATGTGGAGATTGTCTCATTGAGAAACCGAACGGGTTAATAGATGGAGTTATAAATATTATAGTCATTCATAATTATATATCAAGAATCTTGATTAATAAAATGAAATTATTTGAGTTTCCAAACACACCAAATAATATATGGATATAGTCTTGTGAAATTTTAGGTGATGAATATGATTAAAGAAAAAACCATTAATTACCTATACTTAAACTATGTGGGAAGAGGAACTGAGGGGAAAGTCTTAAAGAAAGTGGAATTTTTTTTATCTTTGAAAATGGATTTAATTGAGGACCACACGATTAGAGAAAAAGGAAGAGTTTGGTAAACATGATTTAGAAAAAATTATGTTCCTCTTAAATATCAACTAGCAATTTGACGTATTAGAAGTGAGGAATTTGGAAACTATGAAAACCAGGGCACTAATCCAAGGGATTAAGATAACAATCAACAAAAAAACCTACTAGACCATAGTAATAAGTAAAATTTTATGAAATTAATACTATTTAACAAGATAGTGATAAATAAGTACTGTTAGTTACACATACTTCTTAACTCTAGAATTATGGATATGTTATATTGTGTAATTTTTCACCAAATATTAGCTATTTAATTATAATTAAAAACATTTTGGTATCAATATTATATTAATGGAATATAAAACCCCTTTAATTTTTGTGGTATTATGATTCATTAAATTCTTATTCCCCTACCATTAGATGAGTTTGATGAGGTTTTTGAAATGGTTTGTCTATATCATCTTAAAAACAATATTAAGTTCCAAAATTGGGAAATCAAATTTTTCAAACCAACATTTTATCACCTATTAATACATGGATAACTATGATCTCTCTTGGAAAACTAATTACCCTATGAAAGTTATGGCACATAACCTTGAGGCATGTTTAGATGAAAAGATTATATAAAAAGCTCAATATAAGTATTTACCTATTTTAAGGTAAAAAGATATATTTCATAATTTTGTACGGTCAATATCACTTTAAAAATTATATTTCGGTTCATTTATATATTTTTTATAAACTAATATATTTTTAATTGTATGTGATAAGTAAAATTTTAAGGATGATATTTATTTAATGTGGATAATGTAGCACCCTAATATTTTACTATATTATCCCTTTAAATAAATCCAATGTGCTTGATAGCTTGCTTCAGACACAACACCAAACTAAAACAAGATATGGAATATTAGATGAATATTATTAAAAAATATAATAATAATAAAACCTATAGTAAATAAAAATTTATTACTCAACTAAAATTTCTTACAATTAGGGGATATATAATTAATATATTTTAATATATATTTTTCAAGATTTTATATCAAATAACTATTTTTAAAATTATTTTATATTTTATCTTGATAAATTAAATTAACCACTATGAATATATTATTATATATAAACCAAAAAATTAATATTCTTTAAATCATATATTTATATGAAAGAATACCAAGAACACCTAATGATTAAAAAACTCATTTTTTCATAAAAATGATTTCAATTTATGATTTTATTTTTATTTAAAAGATAAATTTATATATTTTAGACATTTAATTTTATTAAATGAAATTACTTTTTTAATTAAAAGGTCCAAATTATATTATGATTAATTTTTGTGATTTTTCTAAAATTGTTTTTAGGTGAATAGTTTAAAATACAATTTTTATTAACACGATTTTATTTTTGACAATATCATGATATTGGAATTAATAAAACCATTAATATAACACATTCAAGACCATGAATTGTTTAAAGAGATTAATAATTCATTTAAAAACACTAATTTTAATTTATAAAACCCATAATTATCATTTTGATCATTTTGAAATATTTTTCTAGAAAAAAATATTTTTTGTCTTACTCTTTTAAATGAATTTTCATGATGTGAAATTAGGTTTCTAATTTATTTTAAAGTCAAATAAATCTAATTTCTTCAATAATAAACTAATTAAGGTCCTTAGAATAATTTTCTCTAAAACCAAACATTTATGCTTAAAAATACACATTTTCTAAAAACTGGTTTTTACTAATTACATGTTCTAATGTAAAAGTTCATTTTTATAACAAAGAGAAATTTTATCTCATAAACTTTATTTCATATTTTAAATTTTTATGTAAAAATTATATAATAAGTTCCACTTTATTTTTATCCATTAAATCTAAATTACTTAGGAAATATTTAGTTACCATAGTAGAAACAAAAAATGGTAAAAGAGAAATATATACGAGTAAAAGTATAAAAAACATGTTAAAACATGTTTTAAAATGTATTTTTTAGGATTTATTAGCTATAACCCTTACCCCACTTTATTATTTTCCATTATTATACCCACTTGACCTTTGAATAGATAATTTACCTTTTTTATGTACAAAAATGTCAATACTCTCCCTTATCAAAGGAGCCAGCACCGCCTTAATTTTCTTCACACCCCAAGCCTCCACTATTTGAAAAAAATATACTATAATAACTAAAAAAATTAATATTAAATTTACAGAGGTTCTTTTTTTATCATGATATCACCTCTAAAATCCATTATCTATTTAGAAATGGTTATCTTCCATGGAGTAAGGTATCAGTCACAACTACTCAGTTTTCATTCTCTTTCAATAATTTATCTTTCTACCTCCCCCGAATGTGTTATAAACATATAAGAATAATTACATAAGTAATAAAGTTACACTAAAATTTTATTATGTTTATGTGATAAAGATTTTCTACCTTCCTCCTAACCATTCGAAAAACTAAAATGTCACGTGTGTTATATAAGGACCATTACCCCCATAAGCGATGTAATACATTTTCCTAACCTCTATCAAAGGATAGTTCAATAGAGGAATATAATGAATAAATATTATATTTTAAAAAATATTAATATTCTGAAAATATAAACCTATTACTACCTTCTATACATTCCATATAAATTGATAACGAAGCTCTTGTATACGTACAGAGTCTCGCCTCTAGGATGAAATGTATTTCATTTTTCATATAAACTTTTCATATTAATCCAATTTAACTATAAAGTAATTCACCATGAAAAAATATATAAATAAAATAATTATGATTTTAAAATAATGATATTATTCCAAAAATTTATCAACTTGATGATTTATAATATATATCTTTTAAATAAATTTGACCTCTTTGATAACATGTGATACACACAACCCAGAGTCCAAATGAACTGTAATATGGTATATAATTAAAAATTATTCATTAAATTAGTAGGTATGATAAGAATAAATAAATTATGAAAATTATAATGTTTACACATGTATAAAATAAATTTATGGGGTAGAAATCGAATAGTAATAGAAATAAAAATCATTTGAAATAAAAAAATGTTTTACGAAAAAAGTTTTTTTCTAAAAAGTTTATTTATTGAATTATGTGCACTTATTTTAAAATTACATTTTGAAACATTTAAAAAATTTATATGAAAATATCAATGTTTTTTGAATCATAATATGAAAATTATACGAGATTTATTTTTTTGGATTTTTTGGGAAAGATTATTTTTTCAATGAAGAGTGAAACAATACTAATTTTGGTTGAAAATTGTATTTCATTTAAATAATTTAAAAAGTTAAATTTATTTTAAAATTTTTATACAAGTAAGATTAGCTCAAATATATAATAATTAATCCATTTTAGGTCATTTTAAACATTTTTTTTAATTCTAATATAATAACGTTATATAATTAAGAAAACATTTCCTTTGGAAAACCATTTTTTTAATAGCTCGCAAGTTTAATTTTAAATTAAAATTTGACACTAATATGACTAGAAATAAAAATATATATTATTTATTTCTAATCATTATAATTTATATTATTTAATATGTTCAAAATAATTTTTGTTCATAATGGATAGTAAAAGTAGCAAATATTAATTATTATGGTTAAGGATAAAACGGGTTTACGAGAGGTCAAACTAAAAAGATAGGGGTTAAAATGACTTACAAACTTGTCTAATAACTATATAATGGATATATTTCTAGATTTTATCTTATAATTTTCTATAATTACCATTTTTAGCATTGTGTTAGGTATGAAACATGGGTATTTCTTTTTTATATACAAAATTTCAAAGTGTGTCCTCTCCCACACTTATAAAATGAAACCACATTTCCACTTATATTCTCATTTAATGATCCATTTTGTTTAGAAAATACCTACCAAAACTCCTAATATAAATACACCCATGATTATATAGAGTCATTTTTTATCCTAGAACCTTTTTAGGATGATTTTAAGTAAAATCTTGAAGTGGTTTTCCAACGAAGAGGTATAGTCCATAACCATTTGTTTTAATTTTATTTGTTTCCTTTAACTATTTAAAATATTCATTTGATTTTATAAAATAGAATCACGAGTATATCCCATATACTTATATGTTTTTATGTTAATTTAGTTACATATATTCATCTCCTCCTCTATGAAATGGAAAACGAAAAAAATCGATCTTGAGTACGATGGACTATCGCCACCCAAACTGATGTAATTAGTATTCCATGATGTCCTCTGTTGGATGGATTTATTATATTTATATTATATTTATGAAACAGTTATGATTATGAAATTGTAATATAACATATACATTGTTACCTTCCAATTTTTTGGATAATTATAGCGTCTCTTGCTCTTACATGTGGAGTACCGCCTCTGTGTAGTGATGCAATATGTTTTTTATTTCCTTTTGACATGGATTATAATAAATATATATTTAAATAACATATATGAAATATATTATATAATATTTATTATTTAAAGTTAAAATATTATTTACTTCTCTATCATTCCTTATGTTAAAAAAAATTAAAACAACATTCACGCGTACGTATGACCTACCGTCTCCATGAATGGTGTAATTTATTTTTCAACCTCTATATTTTATGGATTATTATAAATACATATATAATTAATATGTATGATATGTATATAATTTTTAATATTCTATATATTATTTAACCATGATCAAATTATAAGGGATAAAACTATTGAACTAACACATTTGTGAAAAACTGTTCAGTTACTACCTAGAATAGTGATTTCAACAATGAATTATTAATAAACAAGTGATAAAAAATTATAAGTAAATAATATATTGTTTGATGTATATGATTATTATTTTTTAATATATTTATAATAAATATATTTTTATTATACAATTGTTATGAACATGTACATTCTAAATTGGACCTAATATAAGGGTTTCTCATCTTGCTTTTACTTCTATGAGATATATTCTATAGTCTCCATTGATTTATAAATGTTGTGTGTATAATAACCCTTTTATATGTTATATAAAAAATCTTTTTATTTTTTTGTTATTTAAAGTTTCATTTGACATTATTTATTTCATGTGGGTAGTGATTTAAAAGTCACTAAATCAGTAAGTGTTTTTTGCACAATATAATCATTATTCACAATTGTTTATATTTAAGCCAGCATTGGGGGAATTATTTAGTATTTATATAATAAAACCAATTTATTTTATTCTCCTATATTTATTCATTAAATTTATATATAATATTATAATTTAATTCTTTTTTGTAGTTAAAATTATAGTGAATTTTTTTTAATAAAATCCAAATTTATTTCTCTTTTCAGTTGAAAATTATTTTTCTTCCATGTCTATATTTTCTAAAAACAATTTCTAGAATTGTTTTTACATTATCCAAAGAATTTTATTTATAACTATTTACCAACATGTTTAAAACGAATCTTATTATCATTTTATGAATGATATAATTTATAATCTTTTCACAATAGTGTGAAAGGAATGTTTTTTAAATTATACGACATGTACAAAATTACCCACCATCATGACCAATCATTTATTCAAAACATCTTATATATGATTCCAGGATTCATTTAAAATAATTTTTTTTTCTAATAATTTAATAATTTTTATCTTTTAAATGTTATTTTTATAATTAACAGGATATTTTCCTTAAGAATGTTTTTAATTACATTTATATGTTACTTCAATTCATCAGGGAAAACAACCCTTATTTTAATTATTGTACATTGGTGATATGTTTAAATGATACCATCCTTATTATTTATCTAGATGGTTTATGATTAGATTGACTAGGGATTTTTAAATTGATACCATTCACCATATTACTCAAGATGGTTTTTTATTATGCTTATCGATTGTGGAATGTATTACTATTTCATAAGCTATTTTTTCAAGACAAATTTTTATCCTGGTTATGTTTCTACCATTTCATATGAATAATGTTTTGGACTTAATAAGTGATGGGTGGGGCCTTCTATAGCCCTCGATGTGCCAGTCATTATCAAGAGACAAACTATCTTGGAGCTTTGGTTAGTGTCATACTCATTTATGTAAGATGTCTTGACATGAGTCATTGATATTATGTTTATAATTTCTAACATTATTCATTCAATAATTATGATATTAGTTATTGATGTGCATGTGATTATTTGATTAGTTATGAGATAAATAGATAAGTTTCCAGAACATATGATTATTGATATGGAATTTTTTTTCAATATTTTATCATTCCATATTATTCTTTATGTTATAGTTATTAATTAAATGAAATATGTTTTTAGTTCGATATAATTCCATATTGATTATGCCTTATGTATTCATGATAGCTTCTGTTATATGAATACCTTTACTGACCATATAATCTTACTCCTTTCTTAATTTTCTATTCCCCAAGATACCAAGAAGTTTATTATGAATAATACGCAAGTATATTCTTAAGGTAATAATGGAATCATAAAATTAAAATAATATATTTTATTTTATGTTTTCAAATGTAATTTTAAATTCAAAAATGTATCTTTTTTCCAATAATTATAAAATTTATGGTCATTTGGAACGTGATTTCTTGTATCTACAACCAATGTAATAAAGTGACCACTGACCCTAGGCTATTAGGTTTGTGTTCTTTACAGTTTTCATTAGAGAAATTTTAAAATAAACCTTTGCGAAATACATTTAAGAAAATATAGATAAGGGAATATAATCCTATTATTGACTTTCAGGATAAGTCTTAGTATAAGATAACCACTTAATGTATTTCTTTGGTAGTGATTTTGTGGATTTCCTACTAATAAATCCTTATCTAGATACTAAAATTGGATATGGATCTGGCATAGATGTAACTAGGTTTAATAACTTTAAGAAGGGTGCATTGGTATTTGCCTTAATCATCACGTGGTGCAAGAAATTGTTCATTGATACACATATCATTTGAAACTCCTAGAGTATATTCTTGGGTTAATTAAAATTTTATTTTAAAACCACTATGAAGTATTTAAAAATATTTTTATGACATGATAATATTCCTAAATATGAAATGTTTATTATTATGAGACTAGTTTTGTATAAATTTTTCAATATAGGTTATGTAGTTTTGAAATTATACATTATAACTCAAAACATTATAATCCTATATTGTGTATTTTATTCCTTATAAATGACGTATAGTGGTAGGAATGGAACCCATATCAATGAGCATAATCCTTGTAGTTACTTACCTCCAATTAAATGTAAAGAAGTCAGAGCTAGATCTATAGATGGATCTAAAAAAATTATAACATTATAGCGGAAACTGACACAGATTATGACAGAAAACCTTGTATTTATGGAATAACATGCTAACCTACAATGTTTTTTAACAATGTTAGAACATTTAATGTGCCAAAAGGCTCCAATATTTAATGGGAATGCAAATCCATTTTTAGTTGTGCAATTGATAAGTTCCTTATAGAATATATTTATCACTTTAGGAGGTAATTAAAGGGAGAAGGATTCAATTGTAGTTTATCTTCTCTCAGTGGATGTGGATTAATGGTGGTTATTCAATCAAAACACCAAGGATGAGGAGGAAATTTCAAACATATAGTTAAAGGATTTTAAGGTATTAATCATGAAAAAATATTTTCGAGTCAAGAAATGAGTGTATATGGTGGGAAAATTCAGGAGTATAAGATAAAATAAAGATGAAAATGTTTATAAGTATGATGAGAAATTTTCAAGGATATACAGACATGTTTCTAACAATATATATAATCTAAAGCGAATGATGGACCGTTTATTTTATGGGATTTATCTGATTATTAGAAGGGAACTAGTCTCCCAAAAAATCTCATCATGTGGGGATATAGTTTCATGTGCTATAAAAATAGAGATTCAATTCACCAAGAATTATATATTTTAAGGATATAAAGATAAGGAAATGGTGGTTGAGAAATATAGAAAATGAAATTTGATAAAAGGGTATAACAAAAGAGTGAAATTTTCAGCTTGTAACAAATATGGAATGAAACGTTATGGAACATGCTTGCTGGGAATGGTAGTTTGATAGAATTTTAGAGAAAAGGCCACCATTATTATTATTGGAACGGAAATAATGAAGGATAAAATGATCAATGATTCAATTATAAAGATATATAAAACTATGAAATTGATTTTCCTAGATGTCAAAGTAGTTTTCCCCAAAACATTTCAAGGTATTAAGGATAATCTTATGCGATAAAATATATGAGTTTGATGCCCCCAATGATGTGGCGGTATGTAATTTAATCATATACTCTAATTTAGATAATTATTTATTTTATTCTATATCTTTACAATTCTTAATATCTTCCATGTTTTTCCAGAAAATTAGATATTTTTATTAAACTTTAAGAATCTAGTTATCAGTAAATATTCCCAGTGGATGTCTCAGTAAAACAATGATGTGTTAGTCAGTTCCCATCATGAAATATAAAAATTCCTGATTTTATGACAACATTATTCTACCTATGGTTGATTTTGATATAATATTTCGTATTGAATGGCCTTCAAAATATGATTCAATAATTTATTTCAAATAGAAGGAAATTATGACTCGTGATAAATACATAAAATTCCATATCTTTATAGAGGATACTTCATCATCTATGTTATGTTTAGATCCACCCCTAGTGTCAATTCTAAATGAGATCCTTGGTGAAGAATTGATGAAATAATCTATAAATGGAAAATATAATTTTCAAATTGAGTATGTACCAATTGTATAGGAATACATTGTTTTTTTACTTAAGGAATTACATAGACATCCACTAGAGAGTGAAGTTTATTTTTTCATTGATTTATTACTTGATGCAATCCAAATATCAAAGACTCACTATAGATTATCCACTTTAGAATTACTTTATTTGAATATTAAACTATGGGATTTTTGTGATAAGGTACTTATACACCGTATTGTTTCTCTGTGGGGATCCCTAGTTCTTTCATTAAAGAAAATGATTTATCTATGATGTTGTGCATTTATTATATGAAAATCGGTTCTATTATCATTGTGAACGAGTATTTTCTACCACGAATTGATAACTTATTCAGTGAACTTAATGAAGCTCAATATTTTTTAGAGATCAACCTTTTTTTTGTTATCATAAATTATGAGTAAATAAGAAATATATTCTAAATAAAATATTTCTAACGAGGTATGGACATTAAGAGTTCTTGGTAACTCCGTTTGGATTGAATAATTCAACCTCTTTATTCAGGGATCTAATGAACATATTATTCAATGAATATCTTGATAATTTTGGTGTGGTATTAATTGAGAATAACTTGGTGTACTCTAAGAGTTATGGGGACCATGAAAATCACATGAATATAATTTGGGAGACTCTTATAAGAATGTAGTTATATGGAAAATATAAAAAACTTGATCCCAGGATTAATATAGTTTCATTAATTGGTAATATTGTCTCTACGGAAAAAATATCATTTGGGTATGTAAATATAAGGGTAATCCATGAATGGACTAAAAAAATAACACAATTGGGGCATGTAGTTTCACTGGTATAACAGGTTATTATTGACAATTGTTCTATAATTTTCCCCTGTTGGATAACTTGTTAACCAGTCTTACTTGAAAAGGGGTTAAGTTAACGTGGATAATGGATTGCAAATCATTTTTTAATAATTGAATAAAATATTGGTTAATATTCTGATTTTGACTCTACCATCAGGAAATGATGAATTTGTGACATATTTTGATGCATCAAACAAGGGACTTGGTTTTTTCATTTTTAAAAATGATAATGTAATTCCCTATGAATCAATGTAGTTAAATATTCATGATCAAAATTATCCAACCCATGATCTTGAGTTGTTAGCTGTAATCTTTTCCCTTAAAATATGAAAATATTATCACTATGGAAAAATATGTGAGATATACATGGATCACACGAGTTTGAAATACATCATTTCACATATATATCTCAATATAGGTTAATGTAAATGGCTTGAACTACTCAAGGACTATGATTTCTCAATAAAATAACACCCAAGGAAGGGAAAAAGGTATTATATGATTTGAGTGGGAAATATCATAAATTTTTTACCAAAATGTGGATCGATAGGGAACTGATGTTAATGGATCAAGGAATGATAGATATGGTAATTATTAAGGAAGTGGATACATGACTAATTTTTCATATTATTTCCAAACCTTATTTTTTTGAAAAAAAAATGTTCTCAACCAGATGTTGATAATTTTCAAAATAAAATTAAATATTTGAATAATGGAAAAATGGAAATTTTCATTTGTAAATATGGTGTTCTGAAATTCTAAAAGAGACCATGTGTTCCATATATTCTTGAGTTAAAGTGGGAATTATTTTATGATTATGATATCTCATATTTCTCTGTAAATCATGGTAGCACCAAGATGTATTAATATTTGAAGGAATACTTTTTGTTGTATTATATGATGTATGAAATTGCTAAATATGTGTCATGATGTTTAGTTTTTCAATAGGTGATGGCTGATAAACATAATCCTAGAGGATTCATGAAAATATTTCCTATTCCTAAGTGAATATAGGATAAAATTACTATAGACCATGTCATTGTATTAACAAACAATCCTTGAAAGAATGATGGAATATATATTATTATTTATTGCCTTACAAAATCAACTAATTTCAATACTATAATAGATGATTTACCACTTTAGAACCTACCATGGATCTATATGAATGAATTTTTAAGACTTCATGGTTCACATCTCAATTGTTTCTAGTTTTCATCTATTATTTACATTTAAATTCTAGGAATGTATTCATAAATATCTTAATAATAAGATTATTTTGATGACTACTTATCACCCTCAAACTAAGGGATAATCTAAAAGGACTATTCATACATTAAAATATATGTTGAGGTCATGATATGTTGTATTTAAAGGTATATATGATCAATATTTTCCATTGGAATAATTGTATTATAAAAATTACTTCCATTAAAATATTAAAATGGTATGGTATATATCTTTATATGCAAAGAGATTAATTACTATAACTTATTGGGATGAAGATGGTGAAATATATCTTGAAGGTTCATAACATGTGGTGTAGACTAAAAAAGGGTAAATACTATTCAAACCCATGTCAAATATTATTTAAAAAGGTAAAATTTGTCATGCTGATAATTGGGGGAAAGATTGGGAATTTCAAGTGGGAGATCACTCAATCATGAAATTATCTCTATGGAAGGGTGTTATAAGGTTTGATAAGAAAGGGAAACTAAGCCCTAGGTACACCATAACGTTTTAAATCATGTTATAATTTGATATGTGTCTTAACATTTGGAAATTGCACCAAGTCTTTATAAAGTACATGATGACTTCCAAATATCATTTGTAAGGAAGTACATGCCATACCTAATGCATGTGTTGATCATTGATGAAATTTAATTAGAACATGGTCTATCTTACTGTGAAGTTCCTATCTAGATTATGGACACTAGAGAAAAGTTTTTGAAGAATTATATAACTTAGATGGTAAAGGAACATTAGAGAAATTATAATATAGAAGAGTCTATATGGTAACTTGAGAAAGTTACAAGGAATAACTATCAAAATCTTTTCATGAGGTGACATTTAAGATATTTTTAGGGTAAATTTTTTTGGAGGGGTGAATATAACACCAAGATACTTTACAATATATTTATTTCATATAGATTTATCCTCTTAGATAACATATGATTCATGCAACCCCAAGACTAAAAGAATCCAAATAGTTTATATTATTATAACTTAGTCAATATATTGGTGGTCATGAATATGAGTAAAAAAATTATCAAAATTATATGGTTTACACGTGTATAAAATAAATTCATTAGTTGTAAATTTGTTATAAATTGAAATAAAAATCAATTCTAAGAAAAAGAAATGTTTCTCTAAAAAATTATTTTTCTATAAAGTGTTTTCATCGCATTTTACACAATTATTTTAAAATTAATATTTTCCACATCTAAAAAATTTATTTGGAAAAACGAAATTCAGTTTTTATATCATTATTTGAAAATTATCTTAGTGTCTATTTTTATGAATTTTCAAATATTATTATTTTTATCATGAACAGTGAATAAAACATTTTTTTTTGAAAACTACCTTTTCATTTAAAATATATAAAAAGATATAATTTAATTTAAAATTGTTATAAAAGTTAAATTAGTTAAAATATATTATTATTTATCCAATTTAGGTTGATGGAATCAGTTTTATACTAACTTTTGATATAAAATATTTTCATACATTGGAAAACCTTTCCTTTTGAAAATCATTTTTTAGACACGCATTATGGGTTTAATTTTATATTATATTATCCCAATTCTTTGAATTGAATTTGAAAAATACATTCCATATTTGTACTCATAAAAATATATATTAATTAATAATTTCAACTTAATTTTTTGTCATTTTTAATAGTAAAACAATGAAAATTAATTAATATGGTTAAGGTCATAAGGAGTTTACAATGGGTTAAACAAAAATGATATGGGTTAAAATGACCTAAAAACTTGTCTAATTCACATTATAAAAACGTATTTAGACCTTATATCATCTAAGTATAAATAATTATTAATTTTAAACATTTTTTAATGTGTAAAATGTTATTATACCTTTTTCATTTTAAACTTTCTATGTGTGTCTTCTCGACCACTTATAAAAGGGAACCACCACTGCTATTCTATTCACACAACAATATCCATTTGGATCAAAAACTACCCACCAAAATCTCATCCTTAAATTCATTCCCATGATCTATATGACTTTTATTTATTATAGAACTATTTTAGGAAGGCATTAGGTATAAACCTAAAGAATTTATTTGATGAAGAGGTATAGTCCTTAACTATGCATTATTGTTTTATTTATTCCTCTAACTACATAAAATACTCAAAAAATATACTAAAATAATAATAATAACAATATATATCATATGAATAAATTTAATTATATTAATGTAATAACATATATACCACATCTATTCTATAAAATGGGAAATGAAATTATTGATCGTGTGTATAGTGGATTACCACCGCAAGAACCGTTGTACTTATTCTACATCACCTCATCTCATGACTATATATAATGATGTATTTAATATATATATATATTTTATTTATAGAATAAATATAAATATGAAATTATAATATCACATCAACCTCATTACCTTCCAATATGTTAGATAATGTTAATGTCCCTCATTCATACATGTGGACTAGCGATGCGATACTTTTTTTATTTTATTTTGCCATGGATAATAATAATGATATATTCAATGAAAATATATGATATATATGATATAATAATTGATCTATAAATTTAAAATATTATTTACCATTATTTCATTCCATCCATTAAAAAAATGGAAACAATGTTCATGAATATGTTTGGCATATCGTCTCTATGAACATTTTACTTCATTTTTCTATCTTTAACTACAATGGATTAATATAGATATATATATAATGAATATTTATTATATTTATTCCATTTTTAACATTATAGTGATCTTGGGACCATGATAAAATTAAAAGGACCAAAACTACTAAACCAAATCTTATTTCAAAAATTCATTTATTACCTCGAACATTGATTTTAACAGATAATTGTTTATAAAAAATGTAATATAATGTTATAAGAAAATCATATATATGGTAGGATTTATTATATTTTGGTTATATAATATATTTATAATGAATATATATTTATTATACCTAAGGTTTCAACTTGTATTAAGGAAATTTGGACCTGAGGTAAGGGCTTCTCTTCTCAATTTTACCCCCATGACAAATATTCCATATTCACAACTTATTTGATTTTGTGGTGTGTATACTTATGAATTTATATGTTATATTAGGAATATAATTATATTTATGGAATTTATATTCTATTTTGAATAATTTATTTCATCTGGTTTATGATTCCAATGTTAATAAATCATTCAGGTTTTATTTCACAATCACAACATTATTTATGATTTCTTGTGTTTAAGCCTACATTGGGAGAATTATTTAGATTTACTATCTTAAAACTATCATATTTTCATATACTTGATATATTAATGATCTTTTTGTATAATAGAACAATTTTCCTCTCTTTGGTACATAAAATTATTAGAATATTTTTTAGTAAAACACATGTTTGTTTCTCTTTTTGGTCAAAAATAATTTCACATCCATGTCTTCTAAAAATATTTTCAGGAAAGTTTTAACATTCTAAAATTGAATTATTAATTAACTTTTTATCATTTTTTAATTTTTACAAAAAGTTTTGAAATGAATATTCTTATCAATTTTAGAATAGTGTATTTGTTACCCTTATTAAAAAAATGTGAAGGGAATGTATTTTTACATATAAGTATAGAATTCCCCACCACTATGACCTGTCATTTCATTGAAACATCCTCTAACAATATCAATTATTTGATTCAAATGAAATGTATTTCCTAATATTCTGCAATTTTTTTTAAAATTTTAATAGTTATTTTCAAAGTTAAAGGTATATTATAACGACCCAAAATTTAATTAATGAAAATTACTCTTGATCTAATTAATTATATTATTATGTAAAATGTTTATATAAAACATAAGAACTTCCTTGGTTTTATGTTTTTGGATTTTAAAATACCGTTAAAAATTGTTACCTTTGCTAATATAGTCGTTGAATAGTGATCACATGATTAGTATAAATATAGGTCTCTAACAAATACAATTTACTCAGAAAAAAGAAGTGATGGCCTCATCAATTATAATTTCTCCATAAAAGGCCATTTTTTAGATCATTTAAAGGAATTATTGTCATGAGGATTTTCTCTTGACCAAGCCCAATCTCAGCTTCAACATGTTATGCTTGAATGGAATCACCTACGGGAGAAGTAAAAGTTAATAGAGATTACCACCTGATAGATGTTATATGAGTCTGTCACCATCGCACACCATACCCTTAGGTGTTATGCTGATGTTATAAGGGGTTATGTAACAATATCCTAGAATGACTATTTTGTGCATTAGTTTTGTATAGAATAAAAATATACATTTATTTTATTATTGTTAATTTGTGAATATTTTTTGTAGCACAAAAAGTATTTTTATTTAATATTCAATTAAGAAATATATTTTGATGAATTAATTAATATTTGAATTAAATAATATTTTAATAAAATATTATTACTAAATTACTTTTTATTAAATATAAATTATTGTATAATTTTTATGACCAAAATTGAAATTTTTATTAAGGTTTGAAAACTGCTTTTGTCAAAACCCATGAATTTCCAATAAATGTCGGCTTTTATTCTAAAAGTGAAAATGAACATATTTAGAAAATTATTTATATAAAATTAATACTAGTTTTTAAATCATGATTTCGAAATTATCCTACAGTGAATGTTTCATAATTTTCTGAGACAATTGAATTTTTGGGTAAAAATTAAATACCCTTTAAATATTTAATGTGATTTAAGACATTATAATGACCTAATAGTTATGTAATAAAATACAATAATATGGTATATTCAGACAATATATGTTTTACCATTTAATATAGTGTGATTTTATATTTTTTTATTAATTTGATGGTGCCTTAGTGGACCCTCCAAGACTTATTAAATATTTTAACATTTTAAAATGATTTCCTTGAGAGTGTGACTCACCTCCATATATGAAAGACTAATATTTTAATTTTTTAGTCCTTTGAAATTATATAATAAACTTTCCACTCACATATGGAAAAAACCATGGGATGGTTTGTAGTTTTTATTAGTTTAATGTGTAGTGTCCAAAACCTAAATAATAAATAATCCCCTCTCCTTTCCTTTATAAACCCACTCAATCTCCCATTCCACTTCACTAAAACCATTTTTATATCCACTAAAGTCTTAACTATTCTCTATATAATCCTCTCAAGGTTCCCCAAGCTCCCAATAATCCACTCTCAATCCTCTCCCAAGCCTTTGGGATCACACTTCCAAGTAAGGGATCCTCACATTCATTCCTTCCTAATTTATGTCCAAGTTTCCTTATATCATCATGCCCATTTATTTTCAATTAACAATTTTGTAGTATGATTTATAAAATCCCCTATAATTCCTTCCCTATGTTTTAATGATTATATACCCCTTTATCTCTCACTAATTCCTCCCATGTACACCTGTTACCATGCCAAAATTTCGTAAGGGATTCCTCTCCCACTGTTTGAATTCAAGCACCTTATTTGAGATTAGTTCCATTAATTTCAATTTCATGAATTTAAATTAGTTTTTAATCATTAACATAATTTAAAATTTATTTATTTAAAATTAGGTATCATTTATCCTCCCTCATTTGGACCCTTACCTATGCCATTACTATGCTGAAATTTCGTAAGGGGTCTTCCACCCACCTCTTTTATGAAGCATTATTTTCATGTTATGTCTTTTAATTTATTTTATTCCTATGTTGGGATATGTTAATAAATATCCTCATTAATTTAAATTTGATGTATAAATTTTTATATCCCCTTTCACTCTAATTTATTCTTCTTATGAACCCTTATGTACACTCATTACCATACCGAATTTTCATAAGGGATTTCTTCCATTCTAATTTTTCCATGTTTCTTTATGTTGTTATACCCTTTTATTTTCAATTAAAAATGTTGGGGTATGATTTATCACCTCCCCCATACTTCCCTCCTTATTTTTCAATGATGATATACCTCTTTATCTCTCATTAATCCCTCTCATGTACACCTATTTCCATGCCGCAATTTCGAAAGAGTTATTATATTTATCCTCTTTCTTCATGATTCTTAATTTTGTTATGACTTATATTTCCAAATTCTATGTGTTGGGACATGTATCTATATTAACCCTTACTTTAAATTTCATGTACATATAATTATATACCCCTTTATCTCTCATAAACCAATTTTATTTATTTTTATGTCACGTTGTTATACTGGAGAAATTGCACTATGATTTTCCAAGCCAAAATCATTGTGTAGTGAATATCATACCAATTTCTCTATCAAGGGTATTCACATTTATTCACATATAATAATTTAATGGTACTCAAATGTGTGTATTTTATAATATTTAATCGTTGAATAACTTATGATGCTGAATGATTCCATGTTATATGATCCATGTGGAAGACTTATGCATGAAGTGAAATATTTATGAACGGTGGTCCCTGATAGCGCTCCAATGAATTGGGTAATGTTTAGTATCAAGATACACCAAATGAAATGAGGGTTTTCTCATGATAATTCACGTGTAATGAGGGTTTACTCATTCTAATTCAAGTGCAACGAGGGTTTACCCATGATAATCCATATGCAATGAGCCTTGGTTGATGTTAATATCATGTTGTAGGATGTTGCAATATTTCCTTGTTATGACAATCATGCTACATCGTGCCTTTATGTTAAGCTTTTTCTTATACTCCATTAATATTCCTATTTCCTAACATTTATTTTATTCTTCATTTTATACCTTGGTTACTCCCTTACTGGTCTTTATAACTCACCGTTTTCATATGTATATTCTTAGGTTATCTCCATCAATGCAATGATCGAAGGAATGTTGTGGTCATATGAAATAATTTATCAACAACGGTTTTGTATTTTATCTATTAAGTTATCATATAATGTTCCTAATTTACCAATACACAAGACCTCTTGATCCTCAAAGTTGTCTTAAGTGCATGTTTATGTAATTAATCATGTTTAAATATGTAATAAAAAGAAGGGTTGTTATAGTTGGTATTAGAGGATATGTTTAGTCATTTTAGGAAATAGGATTAGAAAACCCTAGTGAAAGCTTTAGGGATAATACTAAGTATAAAAAACATCCTTAAATTTTGGTGAGTATAGATTAATTGGTTTATCAAGAAAATACATCCTTGTCTGGATACGAACAAGTAGAGGTGGCTCTGGCATAGATGCGTCTAGGGGTAAAACCCAAAAAACACCGCTTTGAGCTAGACTCGAAAACGAACTGGTGCACTACAATAGGCCTTGATGCACTTTTGGTTCAGTGCTTTAAGAGAAATGATTTGGTGAATTCATAATCATTGTACTAAACATTATTAAGGGATTAAAAAAATGACATGAGAATTTATGTTGGGAAATAGATCATGGATAACCTAGATTGAAACATAGGCTATCACAAGTTAGGATATACAATTCAATTACAAGTTTATCTTTCAATGTACAATGTTTTATTTTTTACATTATTATTAGAAAAGTATTAAAACCCCCTAATTGTATTTTATTTTTGTTAGTTAAAACATGGAAGGATGAATATCATGAAAAACTCTTCACTCTCTTCCTAAAGAACTACTTGAAAATATTATCCAAAAGTCATGTACAGATGACATTGAAACTTTTTCAAATATCCAAGTTACATGATAACAACACTATGAGTCATCCAATACCTATAGAATTGCATGATTATTTTAAGGATCCAGTATTATCTATTAGAGAATCTTTCACTGTCAACATTCTTACCATGCTAAGAATGGGAAGTTCCATCAGGGTCTTTTCAAATTCATCACATTATTTTAAAATTTTGATGTACTAAATGATTTTGTAGATTATGCAGAAGAGTGTAACACCCCAAGATTTCATAGTGTGTTATTTCTTCAAAATAATTCAATAACTTGCACTACACGCAACACCGAGTTCAATCACACCATGACTTACAAAACAAAAGCCATTCAAAAGAGGTTATGAATAGTATTGTCTAAATTTTAAACTTTATATAATCCTTATAATTTTAGAATCCATATTATGAGTTTCTTAGATATAATGCAAGAACAAATTCATTTTCAGTATTGCACTTTTATCAACTTTTAATAGTGAACCCTTTTTAAATACAATTTTTTAAACTTTATGACTAAATGGGGACATCAAAAATTTAAAATGAAACTTCTCAAGCTTCCACGGTACGCTTTCTTAGAATAATACAGTAGCGTGTGTTGTACGCAACCTTGAGTTTTAACACACACCACAACCAATCAAACTAGCTGTTATGAATAGTAATACCTACTTTTCGAAATTATATATATTTTATATTTTAAAATGGACTTCATTTTTGGATTCGGAGTATCGAATTTAGCCTAAGGTAAAATTTTGGTACTTTTCGGATAACTTTCATATTTTGATGAATAGTGAAAATTACTAAATTTTAATTAAAAACAACCTTTTTAATCAAAATAATTAATAGTGATAAATTATGAATTTGAGTGGTTTTAAAGTATATTTAGAATATATATTTACCATTTAATATAATTTTGGTCATTGGACATAATTTTACAGTTAAACCGAACATAAACAAGTGTCAATCTTTTGATAGTTATTATCTCTTAAAAACCCGCTTTTTGTTTTGACAGCGGGAATTAATTTTAAATTAATTTCTTCCACTTCTGTGTTTTGAATTTAGAAAAATGGATTCAATATTTTGAATCAGGATGTTCAAATTGTGTAAATAGGTAACTTTTATTTTTAGACATTTTGAATAATTACTGCGGTAAATATTTTTTTTACCATGGTTAAGGGTAAATTCGGTAAATAAGGGTTAAAAATTAATATTATAATAATACTAAATTACCCTAAAACGTGTCCTAGACTTATTGGTTGATACATGTTCGACCATTGGCATCTTTGGGTCGATTTGGGGACCCCATGGTGCCACTTGTAGGTGATAGGGACACTTTATTTTAATTAAGTTAAAATGAATACAAAAATGACACAAGCATATATGTTTTAGAAAAACAATTTTTACATAGGGTTATATATGTTGGATTTTCGACTATAAAAATTCATTATAAATATACAAATATTTCTTACATGATGATATTTTATTTCCAATTTTTAGATATTAAATAATTTAATTTATTTATGACACAATGATGATGCAGTAATTATCATAATAGTGAAAAATTAAAATAATTGATATTATAAATACCCAAATAAATATAATATGAAACATTTAATGAATTAAACTAATTTTATAGGATAATATGATATATTAGGATTGATTTAATTGACCTTTTTAGAATTAATCAATCTGTTATGAGTTTCAAAAAAATCAACTATTGAATAGTTTCAAAATTGACATAAAAGAGTTCTTAAAAAAAATATTATATTATTAATTGATATTAAATTCTTAAAAATCTAAGGTTCTGCCAAGAGACTTATATCATGATAGGTTCATCATTAATGGACCACTTGGGGGTCGCTTGGATGTATGTATTAAGTTTATTAACCATATTATCTAAAAATACAAAGAGACATTGTAAAAGTAAAACTAATTAACTTAGAGTTAATACTTAAAGATAAGGTTAATATAAGTACCCAAACCTGTCTAAATTCTATTGGTTGAGTTGTTTTCGACCCATCCACACCTTAACATTTAAATAATAAACTTTGGAACCATTAGAAACCGAATATGAATTTATTATAAATTAATATTTCTAGCTTTTCTAAAGGTTCCCCTCACCCCTCTTATAAAAGGGCACTCCTCCTTCTCATTTCTTTACACCTTCAAAGCCTTTTGGTTCGGCCAAACTCTGCCCAAATACTCTCCCAACTTCTCTCACTACAACCTAGGGGCATTATTTTGATCAGAAATCCAACCTAAGGATCCCTTTTGATCAAATCAAAAGGAAGAACCCGAAGAAGAGGTAATGATTTCACCACCCTTTTCCAAGTTCATTTCTTCTTCCACTTCTTCTTCCTTTGTTGTTAACATTCTAAAATAACAACTCCAGTATCATATATATATACTGTGATGTTATTATAAATATGGTACAACCATATTCAGTATTCTATCCACCCTTTGAATAACATGTCACCATACATGCATACGTACGGCTTACCGTCTCCACGTCGTGGTGTAATTGTTATTCAATATATTATTATTTGGATGGGTATAATAATGATGTGTAACTCATGTAAATAATAAATATAACATGTTAATGATTATGTATATATGATATAACATCCATTTATATATTATTTTAATATCAAAATAATGATATTGTCGCTCGTGCGTACGTACGAACTACCGTCTCCACGAACGCGATGAGATTCATTCTCCATCGTATCCATTCAAGTATAATAATCATTTGATGATTTAAAAATGATTTTTAAGGACTTGATATCATTCTGGATATGAATAAGATACAACAAACATTTCTTATTTAACAAAACATATAAAATAAAATGCGTAAGTTAACACCCAAAACGACGATAATTCTAAGATATTATTAACAAATCAATGTTAAAAGATAATATATGATATCATATTAATATATATGATTCTTGTATAATTTAATAACAATTATTTCACCATTATACAGGAGGTTAACCTACCCCAACAAAGGAAAATTACAAGGTAAGGGGTTTTCATCTCACTCCTTATTCCCGTGAGATTCATGCCATATTGCCACCATTACCTTTTGTGTGGTGTATGTAGTACCCATAATTATATTATTTGTGTAATACAATCTAATTTATGTGTATTTAAATATTCATTGTATGATACCTCTTTCATGGGTTGTATGCTTCATAAGTTACCAAATTAGTAAGGGTTATTTCACAATCTCTTCATTATCCGAGGTTGTTTATATGTAATAATCTACTGAGATCTCTTTATCATCCACATCCATGGTTTCTTAAAAATGTATTTCAAAACATTTTATTATTTACAAGAATATGGGTTAAAGTCATTTATACCCTTTTTTGACTTTTTATAAGAGGAATCTTTCCGTCATTTTCAAAACAAGGTCCTTTTTAACCTTTTCGACAGAATTAAGGTAAGAATGTTTTTTTAAATTATACGGCGGGTGCGGCTATTTTCCGCCGTTATAAAATATTCAAAGCTTTCCTTAAAAGCTTATAAGAATATTTTCAAAGAAAATGTTTTATTTTATATGGCTCTTAAATTATTTCAAAAATAGAAAGATATATTTCTCTAAAAAGTGTTTTGATTTCATCTATGTCAACATCCTTTGATGGATTTTACGCTTATTTGAAGTTGATTTATTATGATACAAAACTTCTATATTGCATTGAAGGTTTTGTGATATGTTTGACTGTGGATGTGCTATTTTTATACCATTCATATCTTATGGTGAAATTATTGAAATTTCCTATGCTAGTTTTAATACGAATGTTTATGTTATGTTTAAACCTTTTCATATGGGAATGCATTGGACTTAATATGTGACGGGTGGAGCCCGCTCTAGCTCCTCGATGCATCGGTAGGTCTCATGAGACAAACTAGTGTCTTTGCACAAGGCCTTGGCAAGATCTTATTTGTAGTCTTGGCACGAGGCCTTGGCTATGTGGTTATGATAGTCTGGCATTATGCATTCCAACATTATGAAAGTGGTTATTGATATTGCATGTGATTATTCGATTAGTAGAATATCCATGTGAACAAGTAAATGGCATTATTTCATTTTACTTTTTCCATACTATGTTGAAGTTCATGTTTAAAAGGCTTTTGTTTTAGTTATACATAGCCTTAAATGTTTATTCTTATTTATGAAAGTTTCCGGTATATTGTTATCCTTACTAGGAATTTGAGCTCACCCCTTTTCTATGTTTTATTTTTCCCAGGAAGTGAAGAAGTAAATTATGAATGACCTGCAGGGATATTATGTGGGGATATGAGTGTGGTTTATGGAGACAATATGTTGTTGTTGTAGTTTTTCATTTTATGATGTAATGTAAGACTTATGAATATATCTAGTGTTTCCAAGGCTATTAAACCGATCGGTCTTTCGAGATTTGATCTTTCTTGTGATCATGCCAATGTTATGTAATAATGCACCGACTCTGGGTAACTAGGGTCGGGGCGTTACAGTTGGTATCAGAGGAAGTTTAGTACAAACCTTGGAAGCTAGATTTAGATAAACTCTGATTAGATCACGTCGACCTAAGATGAACTTTGAGGATTAGTATAGAAGAACTTCCTAGAATTTTGGTATTGTAGAGATTTTGTGAGTTTTTTGAGCAATACATCCATGTCTGGATACGAGCAGGTAGAGGCGGCTCTGGCACAGATGTACCTAGGGGTAAAACCCGAAAACATCGCTTTGAGCTAGACTCGAACGAGAACTGGTGCACGACAACGGGCCTTGCTGCACTCTTGGTTACGAAACTCCCGGGGGATATGCTTAGGATAACTCTCATTTTTTTACAAATCATTATGAAGGGTTTATGAGTATATACATCCTCAAATGAGACATTTTTATGCTTATGGATTATATCCATAAACTATTTAATTTATGTTATGTGTTTTACAAGTTTGGGATTAGGTATTGTTATTCATAAACTAATCTAACGTATTCCATTGTTTAGAAATGGCGCCCAGTAGAAGGAATGAGAACTCTAGCAATTCACATGATACAAAGAGAAAGAAGGATCATATATTTTATGGTCTTAAGCCAAAATTTACAAGAGAAATAGTCTCGAATGTATTATCATCATATGAAGAAATAATATCATGTGTTGATAAGATAAGTAAAGAGTTTACTGAGTCCTATGGCTTTGAAGGGAAGCAAGAGAAGAAAAGGATGGAAGAGAGAAAGATGGATAAAGGGAAGAGGGAATATAAGAATTTTCCCATATGTGATAACTATGGAAAGAAACACCCTGGAACTTTCCTGAATGGAATGGGAGTTTGTTATAAGTGTGGAGGAAAAGGGCACAAAGTATGTGACTGCATGGGTAAGAAAATGGTTTCAAATGTACAATGCTTCATTTGCAAGGAGTTTGGACACTACATGAACCTATGTCCCAGTCATCAGACTATGCCTCAAACAATGCTATTGGATAATAATCAAGTTATGATACTACCACAGATGAAGTAGAATTACTAGAGTTATTGTGTTGATTATGTCATTTGAGTGTTGTATCAGCAATGTACTTGTTATAATAATTATGGAGTATATAAGGATTGTACTGCAGTACTATTTCATTAAAGACTTGATAATGTGTAGAACAAAGAAAAGTGACTCAATAAGAGGTTATATTTTTGGAAAATATATGGTTGAGAGAAAGATAAACCAAAATATGGTTCTGATACTCAGGTAGTGATTTTAGAATAATACATGATTGATTTGGATAAATTATATTGGATATTCTTGACTACCTTGAAGCTGATTAATGATTTGTATATTCCATCATTTTTGGGGTTTAAAACATTTTTGGATTGATGAAGTATATCCAGTATTCTATATGGAATAAGGGAGCATGAATGTAATCAATAAGGAATATGGTAATTCAGGATGTTTCAGTGTATTAAAATAATACATGATGAAGGTATTCATATGATATTACGGGGTAAAAAGGATCTACATTATGTTTACCTTCCTTATAAATGTTTGACTATGAGTTTGGACAGAAGTATTTTGGATAGTTCTAGTTTGGATTATTTTGGATTTCCATAAAAGGACAACCCGGAGGTCGGGCGGCAACCCGTCGCGGCCGCGAGACTTGAACCCGCAACTGAAGGGCGACAAGGGTGTATCACCTACCACTGGCCCATGAGATATCCTGGATTAAATAATGTAGTTTTTTTAAAAGATCTGGTAGATTAATTATAAATTCATTTATTTTGGAACCCTATACGAATAGTATAAATAGAAATTTTTTTACGTTCTATTATTTTTTAGAGTGAAAGATGAGTTTGTGGTAGAAATTTATTAATGGATAAAACTCTAATTATAAAGTAAGTATATCTCCTTATGATCTTAGCCAATCTCATAAATAAATTCCTCGACATTAAGAAAAGGAACTTAGAACAAAAATGTTGTCCTAGATGGTACCTTAAATCATCACTAATTTATGGCATTGGGATTGTTGGCCTTTTCATAGCCATGTTCTCTACCACTATCCATCAGATAATTGATGGTTAGATTTCTCTTCCATATCCATATTTTCTTACATGGAACCCTAGTATGTGTTATTTTCGGTAATCTTCATACTTTCCACTCTTTATTTTAAATAAAGGCCTCATTAATTCATTTTTCGATGTGGGATTTCAACTAAGATATTTTGAAACGTCAAAAATGTGTTATCCCAATACCCTATGTTTTGTTGAACCGATGCTATTTCAAATCATCATAGATTGATGAGTTTAAGGACCTAAATTTTATACTTGTTTGTGATTGATGACCTCAATCACTACCTATAAATATTTATGTTTTCTCTCCAATTATATGTCTCTAATTGCCACCAATGTTCTCCTAACCGAGATCATAATTTGGTGGTAACCCTTTCATTTCTCTTTTCCTCGTATTAAGACTAAATTTTAGTAACCCAATTTCCGATGTGGGTTTTCCCACAAATATATTTTCTATTTTCAACCTTTTATTTTCGAAGAACAATTTCAAATTGCGAGGATGCAATTTATTGAAGAAGGGGAGAATGTAACACCCCAAGATTTCATAGTGTGTTATTTCTTCAAAATAATTCAATAACTTGCACTACACGCAACACCGAGTTCAATCACACCATGACTTACAAAAAAAATCCATTCAAAAGAGGATATTAATAGTATTATCTAAATTTTAAACTTTATATAATCCTTATAATTTTAGAATCCATATTATGAGTTTCTTAGATATAATTCAAGAACAAATTCATTTTCAGTATTGCACTTTTATCAACTTTTAATAGTGAACCCTTTTTAAATACAATATTTTAAACTTTTTGACTAAATGGGGACATAAAAAATTTAAAATTAAACATCCCAATCTTCCACGGTACGCTTTCTTTGATTAATATAGTAGCGTGTGTTGTACGCAACCTTGAGTTTTAACACACACCACAACCAATCAAACTAGCCGTTATGAATAGTAATACCTACTTTTCGAAATTATATATATTTCATATTTTAAAATGGACTTCATTTTTGGATTTGGAGTATCGAATTTATCCTAAGGTGAAATTTTGGTACTTTTCGGATAACTTTCATATTTTGATGAATAGTGAAAATTACTAAATTTTAATTAAAAACAACCTTTTTAATCAAAATAATTAATAGTGATAAATTATTAATTTGAGTGGTTTTAAAGTATATTTAGAATATATTTTTACCATTTAATATAATTTTGGTCACTGGACATAATTTTACAATTAAACCGAACATAAACAAGTGTCAATCTTTTGATAGTTATTATCTCTTAAAAACCCGCTTTTTGTTTTGACAACGGTAATTAATTTTAAATTAATTTCTGCCACTTCTGTGTTTTGAATTTAGAAAAATGGATTCTATATTTGGAATCAGTATGTTCAAATTTTGTAAATAGGTAACTTTTATTTTTAGACATTTTGAATAATTACTGCGGTAAATATTTTATTTACCATGGTTAAGGGTAAATCCGGTAAATAAGGGTTAGAATTTAATATTATAATAATACTAAATTACCCTAAAACGTGTCCTAGCCTTATTTGTTGATACATGTTCGACCATAGGCATATTTGGGTCGATTTGGGGACCCCATGGTGCCACTTATAGGTGATAGGGACACTTTATTTTAATTAAGTTAAAATGAATACAAAAATGACACAAGCATATATGTTTTAGAAAAACAATTTTTACATAGGGTTATATATGTTGGCTTTTCTACTATAAATATTAATTATAAAGATAAAAAGATTTCCTACATGATGATATTTTATTTTAAATTTTTAAAGATTATATAATTTAATTTATTTATGACACAATGATGATGTAGTAATTATCATAATAGTGAAAAATTAAAATAATTGATATTATAAATACCCAAATAAATATAATATGAAACATTTAATGAATTAAACTAATTTTCTAGGATAATATGATATATTAGACTTGATTTAATTGACCTTGTTCGAAGTAATCAATCTGTTATGAGTTTCACAAAAATCAACTATTGAATAGTGTCAAAATTGACATAAAAGAGTTCTTAAAACAAATATTATATTATTAATTGATATTAAATTCCTAAAAGTCGAAGGTTCGGCCAAGAGACTTATATCATGATAGGTTCATCATTAATGGACCACATGGGGGTCTCTTGGATGTATGTAGTAAGTTTATTAACCATATTATATAAAAATACAAAGAGACATTGTAAAAGTAAAACTAATTAACTTAGAGTTAATACTTAAAGATAAGGTTAATATAAGTACCCAAACCTGTCTAAATTCTATTGGTTGAGTTGTTTTCGACCCATCCCCACCTTAACATTTAAATAATCAACTTTTTAACCATTATAAACCGAATATGAATTTATTATAAACTAATATTTCTAGCTTTTCCAAAGGTGCCGCTCACCACTCTTATAAAAGGGCACTCCTCCTTCTCATTTATTTACACCTTCAAAGCCTTTTGGTTCGGGCAAACTCTGCCCAAATACTCTCCCAACTTCCCTCACTACAACCTAGGGGCCTTAGTTTGATCAGAAAGCCAACCTAAGGAGCCCTTTTGATCAAATCAAAAGGAAGAACCCGAAGAAGAGGTAATGATTTCACCACCTTTTTCCAAGTTCATTTCTTCTTCCACTTCTTCTTCCTTTGTTGTTACCATTCCAAAATAATAACTCCAGTATCATATATATATACTGTGATGTTATTATAAATATGGTACAACCATATTCAGTATTCTATCCACCCTTTGAATAACATGTCACCATACGTGCGTACGTACGGCTTACCGTCTCCACGCCGTGGTGTAATTGTTATTCAATATATTATTATTTTGATGGGTATAATAATGATGTGTAACTCATGTAAATAATAAATATAACATGTTAATGATTCTGTATATATGATATACCATCCATTTATATATTATTTTAATATCAAAAGAATGATATTGTCGCTCGTGCGTACGTACGGACTACCGTCTCCACGAACGCGATGAGATTCATTCTCCATCGTATCCATTCTAGTATAATAATCATTTGATGATTTAAAAATGATTTTTAAGGACTTGATATCATTCTGGATATGAATAAGATACAACAAACATGGCTTATTTAACAAAACATATAAAAGAAAATGAGTAAGTTAACACCCGAAACGACGATAATTCTAAGATATTATTAACAAATCAATGTTAAAAGATCATATATGATATCATATTAATATATATGATTCTTGTATAATTTAATAACAATTATTTCACCATTATACAGAAGGTTAACCTACCCCAACCAAGGAAAAGTACAAGGTAAGGGGTTTTCATCTCACTCCTTATTCCCGTGAGATTCATGCCATATTGCCACCATTACCTTTTGTGTGGTGTATGTACTACCCATAATTATATTCTTTGTTTAATACACTCTAATTTATGTGTATTTACATATTCATTGTATGATACCTCTTTCATGGGTTGTATGTTTCATAAGTTACCAAATTGGTAAGGGTTATTTCACAATCTCTTCATTATCCGAGGTTGTTTATATGTAATAATCTACTGGGATCTCTTTATCATCCATATCCATGTTTTCTTAAAAATGTATTTCAAAACATTTTATTATTTACAAGAATATGGGTTAAAGTTATTTATACCCTTTTTTGACTTTTTATAAGAGGAATGTTTCCGTCATTTTCAAAACAAAGTCCTTTTTAACCTTTTCGACAGAATTAAGGTAAGAATGTTTTTTTAACTTATACGGAGGGTGAGGCTATTTTCCGCCGTTATAAAATCTTCAAAGCTTTCCTTACAAGCTTATAAGAATATTTTCAAAGAAAATGTTTTATTTTATATGGCGCTTAAATGATTTCAAAAATAGAAAGAGATATTTCTCTAAAAATTGTTTTGATTTCATCTATGTCAACATCCTTTGATGGATTTTACGCTTATTTGAAGTTGATTTATTATGATACAAAACTTCTATATTGTATTGAAGGTTTTGTGATATGTTTGACTATGGATGTGCTATTTTTATACCATTCATAGTTTATGGTGAAATTATTGACATTTCGTATGCTAGTTTTAATACGAATGTTTATGTTATGTTTAAACCTTTTCATATGGGAATGCGTTGGACTTAATATGTGACGGGTGGAGCCTGCTATAGTTCCTCGATGCATCTGTAGGTCTCATGAGACAAACTAGTGTCTTGGCACAAGGCCTTGACAAAATCTTATTTGTAGTCTTGGCATGAGGCCTTGGTTATGTGGTTATGATAGTCTGGCATTATGCATTCCAACATTATGAAAGTGGTTATTGATATTGCATGTGATTATTCGATTAGTAGAATATCCATGTGAACAAGTAAATGGAATTATTTCATTTTACTTTTTCCATACTATGTTGAAGTTCAAGTTTAAAAGGCTTTAGTTTTAGTTATACATAGCCTTAAATGTTTATTCTTATTTATGAAAGTTTCCGGTATATTGTTATCCTTACTGGGCATTTGAGCTCACCCCTTTTCTATGTTTTATTTTTCCCAGGAAGTGAAGAAGTAAATTATTAATGACCTGCAGGGATATTATGTGGGGATATGAGTGTGGTTTATGGAGACAATAT
Organism: Viscum album; assembly: GCA_963277665.1. NCBI lineage: Eukaryota > Viridiplantae > Streptophyta > Magnoliopsida > Santalales > Viscaceae > Viscum > Viscum album. The sequence goes on from OY728152.1 coordinate 847,970,172, forward strand.
GTGGTTGTAGTAGTTTTTAGTTTTATGATGTAATGTAAGACTTATGAATATATCTAGTGTTTCCAAGGCTACTAACCAATCATTCTTTCGAGATTTGAGCTTTCTTGTGATCATGCCAATGTTATGTAATAATGCACCGACTCTGGGTAACTAGGGTTGGGGCCTTACAAGAGGGAGACTTCTGAGCATCCTATATGTATGAAATTATAGATTTATGTCTCTTGGGATATATGAAAACTGATTCCCAAAATCCTATTTTGAAATATTTGAAGATGAATTAGTAAGATATTTTAATAAAAACATGTTCAATATGATGTCCCAAAATTATATATAGGAAATAAATTTTTTATAACATATCTATTCTTCCATCGATATAATCCAAGATGGATGAGGATTTTTTGGGAAAATAAAGTTGTTTATTTTGAAGAAATCATGTGGCACCATTGTGACGCATGAACACTTTCTACCTAAAGTAAATGATAATAGGAAAGACTGAAGACCTCGTTGAAGAGATGAATGACATGTACACTCATCTTTTTTCACCTTATTATGTAAAATGAAATTTCTGGGGAATAATTTATTAAGAGGGAAATATTATAACCATCCTAACATTTCTTAATGAAAATTTCTCTTAATATAATTAAATATATTATTATGTAAAATGCTTATATAAAACAAATTAACTTCCATGGTTTTTTGTTTTTGGATTTTAAAATACCATTAAGAATTATTACCATTACTAATATATCTGTTGAATGGTGATCAACTGATTAGTATAAATATAGGGTTTTAACAAATCCAATTTAGATATAAAAATTAAGAAATGGCCTCATCCAATATAATTGCTCCATACGAAGCCCATTTTTTGGAGCTTGGACTGGAGGTAGCATCACTGGGATTTTCTCTTGACCAAGCCTAAGCCGAGCATCAACACATTAATCTTGAATAGAATCGCCTAGGGGAGAAGTGGAAGTTAATAGAAATTATCACCTGAGTGATGTTATCCAAGACACCTCAAGAGTTTTTCATCATCACACACCTTACCCTTAGGTCTTATGCGGTTGTTATAAGGGGTTATGTAACAAGACCCTATAACTATGATTATGTGCATTAGTTTTGTATATAATAAAGAATATACATTCATTTTATTATCATTACTTTGTATATAGTTTTTAAAGCATAAATAGTATTTGTAGTTAATATTCAATTAAGAAATATATTTTAATGAATTAATAGATTTTTTAATTAAATAATATTTTAATAAAATATTATTACTAAATTAATTTTTATTAAATATAAATGATCATATAATTTTTATGAATACAATTGTAATTTTTATTAAGGTTTGAAAAGTGCTTTTCTCAAAACCCATGAATTTTCAATAAATGTAGATTTTTATTTTCAAAGTGAAAATTCACATATTTAGAAAATTATTTAGTAAAATTAATATTATTTTTTAAATCATGATGTTGAAATTATCCAACGGGGAATTTTTGATAATTTTCTGAGACAGCCAAATATTTGGGTTAAAATTAAATACCGTTTAAAAATATAATGTGTTTTAGGACATCATAATGACCCTGTATTTATGTAATAAAATACTATAAGAGGTATATTCGGACAATATATGTTTTAACATTAAAATAATGTAACTTTAGATTTTTTTTATTAATTTTATGGTACCTTAGTGTACCCTCAAAGACATGTTAAATATTTTAACATTTTAAAATGATTTTTATGTGAGTGTGACTCCCCTCCCTATAAGAAAGTATAATATTTTATTAATTTAGTCCATTTTCCTTATAAAATAATATTTTACACTCCCCTTAGGAAAAAACCAATGGAAAACCATGAGATGGTTAGTGGTTTTTATTAGTTTAATTTGTAGTGTCCAAAACCTAAATAATAATGAATTCACTCTCCTTTCCTATTTAGACTCACTCAATCTCACATTAATATTCACTCAAATCATTTTGAGCTCTACCAACCTCTGACCTCCTCACTCTATAATCCTCCCATGGTGCCCAATCTCCCATGAAACCTCTCTCAAGCCTCTCTCAATTCTTTGGGATCACACATCCAAGTAAGGGATCATCACTTTCCTTCCTTCCTTATTTATGTCTAAGTTTCCTTATATTGTTATTCCATTTTATTTTCAATTACAAATGTTGGGGTATGATTTCATACCTCCCCTATACTTCCTTAATTATTTTTGAATGATTATAGACCCTTTTCTCTCTCATTAATGCCTCTCATGTAGACTCGTTAACATGCTGAAATTCTGTAAGGGATTCCTATCCTCCTCTTTGAATTCAAACACCTTCATTGAGAGTAGTTCCTTTAATTTCAATTTATTGCTTTTAAATTCGTTTTTAATAATTAACATAATGTAAAATTGATTTTATTTCAATGAGGTATCTTTTATCCTCCCTCATTTGGACCCTTAACTAAGCCATTATGATGCTGAAATTCCGTAAGGGATCTTCCAACCTCCCCTTTTATCAATCATTCTTTTCATGTTATGTCTTTTAATTTATTTTTTTCCAATGTTAGGATTTGTAAATAAATAAAATAATTACTTACAATTTTATTTATAAATTATGATAACCCTTTTAACTCTCATTTATCCCTCTTATGAACCCTTACATACACTTGTTACCGTGCCAAATTTTTGTATGGTATTTCTTCCATTCTCATTTTAGTGTAAGTTTCTTTATGTTGTTATACCCTTTTATTTTCAATTAAAAATGTTACGGTTTGATTTATCACATCCACCGTAATTACCTACTTATATTTTAATTATTAGATACCTCTTTCTCTCTCATTAATCCCTCCCATGTACACCCATTACCATGCCAAAATATCATAATAGTTATTTTATTTCTCATCTTTCTTCATGTTTCTTAATTATGTTACACCTTATATTTCCAAATTCCAGGTGTCGGGACATGTATCTATATGAAAACCTTAATTTAAATTTCATTTAAATATGATGAGATACCCCTTTCTCTATCATCAACCATTTTTATGTATTTTTATATCACACTATTATGCTGCCGAAATTGCCCCACGATTTTCCAAGCCAAATTCACTATGTAGTGAATACCATACCAATTAATCTATTAAGGGTATTCACCTTTATTGACATATACTTATATAATGGCACTTAAATTTAGGTATTTCATATTTTTTAATCATGTAATAGCTTATGATGTTGAATGATTCCATGTTATATGATCCATGTAGCACACTTATGCATGAAATGAAATGTTTATAAAGGGTGCACCTTGATAGTGATACAATGCATTGGGTAATGTTTAGTGTCATGAAAATCCATGTGAAATGAGGGTTTAATCATTATAATTCAAGTTAGAGGTGGTTTTAATAATTTTAATTCAATTTCAATGATGTTTTATTCATGCTAATCCATGTGAAATGAGCCTTGGCTCATGCTAATATCATGTTATAGGTCATTGCCACATTTCCATGTTATGATAATCATGATATATCAGGTATTTATGATCATTTTTCTCTTGTGATCCATTTATATGCTTATTTTCTAAAATGTATTTTATTTATCAAATTATTATTTTTTACTCTCGTGTTGGGATTTATAGCTCACCATTTTATTATATATGTTCTTAGGTTATCTCATGAAATGATAAGTATAAAGGAATATTGTGGTCATGTAAAATAATTTTTCAATAAAGGGGTTGTATTTTATGTCTTAAGTTGTCATGTAATGTTCCTAATTTCCCAAGACACTATAACTCTTGATCCTCATAGTTGTATTAAGTTCACAATTTTTGTAACAAATCATGTTTAAATATGTAATAAAGAGCAGGGTTGTTATAGTTAGTATTAGATGATAGGTTTAGTTATTTTTGGAATTTGGATTAGAAAACCCTAGTGAAAGCCTTAGGGATAAGACTAAGTACAATAAAAATATACATAAAATTTTTTGAGTATAGAGTAAGTGGTTTATCAAAAAAATACATCCCAATCTAGATACGAACAAGTAGAGGTGGCTCTTGAAAAGATGTATCTAAAGGTAAAACCCGATAACACTGCTTTGATCTAGACTCGAACTAGAAGTGGTGCATGAAAACGGGCCTTGATACACTCTTGGTTCAACACTCCTTGGGGATATGATTTGGTGAATTTATAAGCTTTTTAAGAACCATTATTTAGGGATTAAAAAATCACATAAGAATATATATTGTGAAATAGATCATAGATAACCTAGATTGAAACTTACGATATCACAAGTTAGGATATACCATTCAATTAAAAGTTCATCCTTCAATGTCCAATGTTTTATTTTTTTACATTATTATTAGAAATGTATTCAAACCCCATAATTGTATTTTATTTTTGTAAGTTTAAAAATGGAAGGAGGAAGATTAGGAACAACTCTTCACTCTCTTCCTAAAGAACTACATGAAAGTGTTATCCAGAAGTCATGTGCAGATGACTTTGAAACTTTTAAAAATATCCAAGTTACAAGAAAAAAAACATTATAAGGAATCGAATACCTATATAATTACATGATTATTTCAAGGAATGAGTACTGTCTGTTAGTGAATCTTTTTCTCTCAACGTTCTTACCTTACTATGCATGGGAAGTACAATCAGGGTCTTTTCAAATTCATCACTTTATTTAAAAATTATGATTCACTAAATGATTTTGTAGATTATGCCTAATAGGGATATATCTGAGTATCCTATATGTATCAAATTATAGATTTATGTCTTTTGGGATATATGGAAAGTAATACCCAAAAACCTATTTTGAAATATTTGAAGATGAGTTAGTAAGCCATTTTAATTAAAAAAAAGTTCAAGTCGATTTATCAAAAATATATATAGGAAATATCTATTTTATTAAATATCGATGCTTCTATAGATATAATCCATTATGGATGGGGATTTTTTGGGAAAATAAAGTATGTGATTTTGACGAAATCCTAAGGTACCATTGTGACGCATGAACACTTTCTACCTAGAGGAAATGATAATATGAAAGACTAAGGACCTCATTGAAGATATGAATGAGAATTACCCTCAACTATTTTTGCTATAGTATATAAAATTAAATTTCTGTTGTAAAATTTCTTAAGGAGGGGGAGATTATAACCACCCAAAATTTTATTAATGAAAATTCCTTTTAATCTAATTAAATATATTATTATGAAAAATCGTTATTTAAAACATATGAACATCCTTGTTTTTTTTGGATTTTAAAACGCCGTTATGAATTTTTGTTGTTGCTAATATAGTTGTTGAATATTGATCACATGATTAGTATAACTATAGGGCTTTAATAAATCCAATTTACTCATAAAAAGGAAGTGATGGCCTCATACAGAAAAATTTATCCATATGAAGCCCATTTTTTGCAGCTCGGATTAGAGGTAGAATCACTAGGCTTTTATCTTGACCAAGCCCAAGCTAAGTGTCAAAACGTTAAGATTGAATAGAATCACCTAGGGGATAAGAGTAAGTTGATAGATATTACCACCTGAGTGATGTTATTCGAGCCACCCCAAGAGTATTTCATCATCTCACACATTACCCTTAGGTCGTATGCTCGTGTTATAAGGGGATATGTAACAGGAACCCACCACTATGATTATTTTCGTTAGTTTTGTATAGAATGAAGAATATACCTTCATTTTACTGTTTTTACTTTATAAATAGTTTTTAAAGAACAAATAGTTTTTTAGTTAATATTCAATTAAGATATTTATTTTTATGAATTAATGGATTTTTAAATTAAATAATTTTTTAATAAAATATTATAATTAAATCACTTTTTATTAAATATAAATGATCATATAATTTTTATGACTACAATTGTAATTTTTATTAGAGTTTGAAAACTGGTTTTTTCAAAACCCGTGAATTTTTAATAAATGTCGGTTTTTATTTTCAAAACGAAAATGCACATATTGAGAAAAATATTAATATTAAATGAATATTACTTTTGAAATCATTATTTTGAAATTATCTAACAGGGAAATTTTCATAATTTTCTGAGACATTTGAATTCTTCGGTAAAAATTAAATACCATTTTAATATATAATGTGTTTTATAACATCGTAATGACCCATTAGTGATGTAATAAAATACTATAGATGTTATATTCATCCAATATATGTTTTACCTTTAAAATAATGTGATTTTAGATTTTCTTTGGTTAATTTTATGGTTCCTTAGTGGACCCTCCAAGACTTATTAAATATTTTATCATTTTAAAATGAGTTCCATGAGAGTGTAACTCACCAGCATATAAGAAAACCTAATATTTTAAAATTTTAGTCCATTTACCATATAAAATAATATTTTCAAATATAAATTTTAAAAAACCATATGAAAGACAAAGGTATGGTTTGTGGTTTTGGTTTGTTTAATGTGTAGTTTCCAAAACCTAAATAATAAAGAATTCCCTCTCCTTTCCTATTTAAACTCACTAAATCTCCCATTAATCATCACTCAAACCATTTTGAGCACGACCAAACTCTTCCCTCCTATATCTAGAATCCTTCCAAGTATCCCAAGATCCCATTAATCCTCTATTAATCCTCTCCCAATCCTTCGGGATCACACTTCCATGTATGGGATCCTCACTTTCCTTCCTTCCTTATTTATGTCCAAGTTTCTTTAAATTGTTATGTCCTTTTATATTTAAATAATAATGTTTGGTTATGATTTAGAACCTCCCCTATACTTCCTTAATTACTTTTTAATGATGATAGACCCCTTTATCTCTCATTAATGCCTCCCATTACACCCGTTACCATGCTGAAATTTCATAAGGGATTCCTCTCCTCCTCATTGAATTCAAGCACCTTCTTTGAGAGTAGTTCTTTTAATTTCAATTTATTTATTTTAAATTAGTTTTTAATCATTAAATTTATTTAAAATTGATTTTATTTCAATTAGTTATAATTTAAATTCACTCATTTGGACCCTTACCTAAGTCGTTACTATGCCGAAATTCCGTAAGGTATCATCAACCCTCCTCTTTTATCAATCATTATTTTCATGATATGGATTTTAATTTATTTAATTACTATATTGGTATATGTTTCTAAATAACCTCATTACCTCTAATTTTATTTATGAATTATAATATCCCATTTCACTCTCATCTATCCCTCTTATGAACCTGTACCTACACTCGTTCCCATATCAAATTTTCATAAGGGATTTCTTCCTTTCACATTTTTTTTACGTTTCATTATGTTGTTAAACCCATTTATTTTGAATTAAAAATTTTGGGTTATTATTTACCACCTCTAACATAATTCGCTAATTATTTTTGAAGGATTATATAACTTTTTATCTCTCATTAATCTCTTCCATGTAAACCTGTTACCATGCCAAAATTTCGTAAGATTTATTTCATTTCTCCTCTTTCTTCATGTTTCTTTATTTTGTTAAACCTTATATCTCCAAAATACATGTGTTGGGAAATTTATCTATATGACCCCCTTACTTTAAATTTCATGTACATATGATGAGATACCCCTTTCCCTATCATAAATCATTTTTATGAATTTTTATGTCATGCTTTTATGCTACCGAAATCCCCTGAATTTTCCAAGCCAAAATCATTTTGTAGTGAAAACCATACCAATTTCTATATTAATGGTATTCACATTTATTCAAATATACTTATTTAATGGAACTTAAATTTATTCATTCAACATTCTTTAATCATTTAATAGCTTATGATGTTGAATTATTCCATGTTATATGATCCATGTGGCGCACTTAAGCTTGAAATGAAATGGTTATGAAGGGTGCACCTTGATCCAATGTGTTGGGTAATGTTTAGTGTCATGATACTCCATGTAAAATGCAGGTTTAATCAATCAAATTAAAGTGAAATTAGGGTTTACTCATGTTAATTCAATTTCAATGAGGTTTTACTCATGCTAATCCATGTGCAATGAGCCTTGGCTCATGCTAATATCATGTTTTATGTTGTTGCCACATTTCCATGTTATGATAATCATTCTATATCATGTCTTCATATTCATTTTTCTTTAGTGATCCATTGATATTACTATTCCCTAACATGTATTTTATTCTTCATGTTATGAATTTTTTGTTGGATCGAATATGTAGATATAAGTCTATTAGATGGAACAATACAAGAGGGGGGTGAATTGTAGGTTTAAAAACCTCTGAGTTTTAGCAACAAAGAGATTAGTTTAAATGATCTTAAACTAATACAAATACAAACACACACAATTGTATTGAATATAAAAGGTATGATGTATTGAAATGTAAAACAATTGTATTCAAGGAGTACACAATAATCATAGTAATACAAAGATGAAAGATTCTACCTTAAAGCATATAGAATCAATCAATACAAAATGTAATAGAATGATTTTAATTGAAACAATTACAATTGAATATGTAAAGAAGAAAGGAAACAATACAAATCCCTTTCTAATACAAGTAACAGCGGAAAAGTAAAAGTATTACAATTCTTTTAACCCAAAGAGAAGGGTTATCCTTTCACCTAGGATAAAAGGTCTGTCTCACCAACACCTTGGTGAGCCCTCGATACGATGATCGGCACGTCTGTCTACCTATCCCTGGCAGCCCTCGATACGATGATCAGCATGTCTGTCTGTCCATCCCCGGCAGCCCTCGATACGATGATCGGCACGTCTGTCTGCCTATCCCCGGCAGCCCTCGATACGATGATCGGCACGTCTGTCTGCCTATCCCCGGCAGCCCTCGATTTTGTAGGTAATCGGCACCTGTGTCTTTCAATTACTTGAAAACCCTCGATACGATGATTGGACGCACAAGGAAGATGAGAGAAGTCACAGTGTCTCTCTCTAGAATCTTTGTAGTTCACAGAGTCTCTTTATTCGTTCTCTTCGTTCATCGTTGTACTCTCAGCTTCAAATGACCTCCAATTTATAGGCCTCGGGTTCCAACGGTCATATTGCCTCCAACGGTCATATTGAAACAGAAAGCACGACATCTTTTTGATTAGTTTGTAACTAACTCAACGAAATCATTTTGTTAGGACAAGAGATATAATGAAATGAAAAACATGAGTACGATTCATATGCAATGAGTGTTTTTGACTAAGTACCAAAACAAATAATGAACATCTGAATAGAAGAGTCAGTACGATACGATTGACAGAGTCAGTATGGTACGATTGATAGAGTCAGTACGATACGATTGACAGAGTCAGTATGGTACGATTGACAGAGTCAGTACGATACGATTTACAGAGTCAGTATGGTACGATACGATAAACATGACAGAAGACAAATGTAATTTCCAAAATATGATAGAATGCATTTGTGATTTCCAAAACATCATATATAAGTCAAAAAGAAGACTTTTGACTTAAAAATATCCCCCTTTTTGGAAAGCACAACACACAAAGTAATTGTAACAAGAAATACTTATCTCCCCCTGGGTTATTGAAAACTCTTCTGAATAAGAAATTGAATACAACTAACTCCCTCTTAGGTATGGACTTTCCTAAGGATTGTTTTCGTAGATTTTCCTTACGAGCATTGTAAAGCATTCTCCCCCTTTGTAAAATATTCTCCCCTTTGTAAATATTCTCCCCCTTTGTAAATATTCTCCCCCTTTGTGATTTACAAAAAGAAAGGAGTAATCTTGAATTGTCTGAAAGAGTTAGTAAAGCAATACCAGACAATGGATAAAATAAAAGGATCATAAAAGTCATTACAAAACAAAGACAAGTTCCAAAGGAAAACAAATACAACAATAATTTGTTTTCTACTTCCTTCTACTTCTTTATAAGCTCATGAAGAACAACTTTCATCTTCTTGATCTCCTTCTTGTCTTCAGAAATTGATTCACCCTGAGTTTTGAGAAGCTCTTGTTGGTCCGCAAAAATCTGATCTTGATTTCTGATAGTCTCCGCCTGGACTCTGATTTCTTCTTCAAGGGTATCAATTCTGTTTTGCAAATTCTTGTTATCTTTGGATAACACGGAATTTTTATTCTTCAGCAAAACCATTTCATCTTTGAAAGATGAAACCTTCGAGAATTCAGATTGAAAAACATTCATTCTATCTTGCAAATCATTCATTGAAGGAACATCGGCTCTTTGAGAAGACAAAAGATTCAACCTTTCAACCGTTTCTCTATCAAGCTTGTTGAAAGTAATTGCCAGCTCATTTGATAACCTTATTATATCTTCAATAGCTATTTCATGATCATTGATTGAGCTCTCTGTTTTGTACGACCACTTGGTCATCTTATTGCATGCCTTTTTATGAGCAATCGAACTTTCTGATAGAACTTTCAAATCGGTTTCTACAGACAAAAATTTCTTCCTCAATTCTTTTACAGAGCCAAACTTCTTCTTTTGATTGTCAGTAATAAAATCAATCCTCCCTTACAGCCTCGGGAAATAAGGAATGGTCTTCTCAACCCTTCTTAAAACATGAACAATGTAATCACTCTTCTTGAGAGAGATTGTATGTTCCGAATCAGTATCTTTATCGTACGATGCTAGTTCATATGATCGGCTTGAGTCAACAAGTGGCTGTTTTCCTTTTTCTTTTTCTTTATGCTTTCTTTTTTTCTTCCACTTTGTCACTAATGACAACAAATTTATCAGAGTGAGAGGACTGAGCACCTTTCTTTTCTTGAGATGACATTCTGTCCGGATATCGTGCCTGATCAGCATGAGGAATTTGTTGAACACCTTCACTCAGCTTTTGAACTGATTCCTCTCTACTCTTCTTTGAATTTTGAAGAAATTATAAAAGAAATTCTCCTTCTTCTTCTTCCACATATTCTATCTCTTCTATCACCTGTTTTTGTTTTCCTTTCTCAGGGAGACTCTGTACGATGGGCTCTTCATGCACTTCTTCTGTTAGTTGGGCACTAGCATCCTCAACCGCTTTCAAGACTTTACAGACATCAAAGTCCTGAGCCTTTCTTTTTAAAATAACCTTCTTCTTCTTTTCAGCCTGAAGGGTTTCTTCTACCCTTAATCTTTCTGCAATAGCCTCAGAAGGGTCAAGACCAAACTTCAGATCACCTTCCTTTCTCTTTTCCTTATCCTTTCTCCATTTTGCTACAACCTCCTTACTGTACCTTGGCTTCTTCTTCGGCTTTGAACTAGTTTGCGGATCAGACTTTTGAGTAACACCGGTAGATTGAATGTCTTTGGCTGGCATAGGTGCCGATTGATTCTGAGCCAATTCAGCTTCTATATCTCTGACAAAAAGTTTTGAATTCGAATCAAAACAAACATTCAGCTTTTTCATCGTACTCTTACTAATCCATGAGGGCTTCAAATCCATGGGGTTTCCTTTCAAAGGAATGTTACAAAACTTCATACTTTCAAGAATGAACTTCGTAAGGATAGCTGGATACATAATCATCTGGGACCTAATCCCTCCTGTCTTGACATTCTTAATGGTTTCAAAAACATATCCCATGAGATTTACTTTTCTCATATTCACAAGATAGTCAAGCATAAAGATATCAGAAAATTTCAGAGTTTCTCTCTCCCCTTTCCTTGGGATAAGAAAACCATGCATCCATAAAGTGACAATACGATTGTCCGGAGAAAGATGAGACACTTTTCTCTTTTCTTTATTAATAACAAACAAAGTCTTTTCAGCACTTTCTCTATTAAACATACCAACTTCCTCTGGTAGTTTGTGCGATGGACAGAAAGAATCCCCTTCTACAGAAACATTCAGAAAAATGTGCCGCTTGTTTCACCGACATAGACAATTTTCTATCGTACACAGCGAAGTTTATAGTCATGTCTTTGTCGAAAGAAACGGTTTTTTAAAACTGAAAAACTTCATCAAAAAGAACCGGATCTTGAAAATCAGGCTTTTCAACACCCAGATGTTCCCATCCTTGAAACAAAATGATCCTCCTGATTGTAGAATCGTACATATCGAAAAAATCTCAAGATACTAACCATTCTCTGTTAAAGTCTTTCTCTGTAAAAGTCTTTGAAGACATTTCGGCGGGAGAATTAGCAGAGGATTGAGACATAAAGGTGATGCTGATGAGAAGATCGTACAATGATTTATAGCTGGTGGAGCAGAGCTTCGCCTCAATTCCTGAAAATCCAATGTGGGTTTGGGTAGGGGAGGGGGGCTATTTATAGGCAGTAAAGGGGTGACCGTTGATCTTCTACGGTCGAAAAAGGATGACCCTTGATCTTCTACGGTCAAGATTTAGAGAAAACCTGATCAATGGTTAGGATTAAAACAAGGGAAAAATTTAAAAAAAATGAAAAAATACCTGTCGGAGAACATAAGGTAATTGTTGGTTTCGATATATTTTAAAAGAAAATAAAAACATACGAAATAAAATACAATAGTATTATTAAAAGACATGCCGATGGAAAACAAATTCAATACTATCATCGGTCGATTCAATATCATGATTTATTGATACAATGGAAAAAAAATTCAATACCATCATCGGTTGATTCAATCCCATGATTGATGGATACGATGGAAAAGAATTTCAATACCATCATCGGTCGATTCGATCCCATGATTGATGGATACAATGGAAAAGAATTTCAATACCATCATCGGTTGATACAATGGAAAAGAATTTGATTACCATCATCGGTCGATACGATGGAAAAGAATTTGATTACCATCATCGGTCAATACGATGGAAAAGAATTTGATTACTATCATCGGTCGATACGATGGAAAATAATTTGATTACCATCATCAGTCGATAGTAAATGATACTATAAAACTGCCAATACGATAAACAGGAAAAATGAACGAAATGATAAAACTGTCAATACGATAAACAGAAGGGAAAAATGAATGATATGATAAAAACTGTCAATACGATAAACAGGAAAAAAAATACACAATCCAAAGAGTAAATAGTTAAAGAACATAAGATAAAAAGAAACATAAAGAGAGAAAGAAATGTCCTCCCCCTTTCTACGAGGAGTTTCTTACTATTAGGAGAGATGTAAAACAGGAAGTAGATATGAATGATTATTTTAATGTAATCATTCCTAGCTTTTGTTTTATAAATTAAAATCTATCGGAAGGTAAATGTTTTGTAAAAATGTCAGCAAGTTGTTCTTGTGTTCCGATGAATTGTAAAACAATATCTCCTTTTTGTGTGTGATCCCTAAGAAAGTGATGCCTAACATCTATTTGTTTTGCACGTGAGTGATGTGCTGGGTTTTTACTAAGAGCTATGGCACTTGTATTATCGCAAAGAATTTGAGTTTTGGAAAAATTCAAACCATAGTCAGTGAGAGTGTGTTGCATCCACAATACTTGAGCACAGCAACTTCCAGCTGCTACATATTCAGCTTCAGCAGTGGAGAGTGCTACTGAGTGTTGTTTCTTGCAGGACCAAGAAGCCAAAGAATCCCCTAAGAAATGACATGTTCCAGATGTACTTTTTCTATCCATTCTACAACCACCAAAGTCATCATCTGAAAAACTTTTTAAAACAAAATCATTTCCAGAAGAGTAGAAATGACCTAAATCCATAGTGTCTTTTAAATACCGAAATATTCTCTTTACGACTTTTAAGTGAGACTCTTTTGGATTAGATTGATATCTTGCACATAAGCATACAGAAAACATCAAGTCCGGTCGACTAGCTGTCAAGTATAGCAAACTCCCTATCATACCTCTAAAATTTGTTTGATCTACTGGTTTCCCAGTTTCATCAAGATCAAGAGTATTTGAGGTACCAATTGGGGTGCTAATACTTTTAGTTTTGTAAAATCCATAATTTTTGAGTAAGTCTTTAATATACTTATGTTGAGATATATAAGTTCCTTCTGGTTTTTGAGAAATTTGAAAACCTAGAAAGAATGTTAACTCACCCATCATACTCATTTCAAACTCAGATTTCATTAAATTGGAAAAATAATCAGTTAAAGATTTCTGAGTTGATCCAAATAGGATGTCATCAACATAGATTTGGACAATCAAAACATTTTTGTTTTCCATTTTGATAAAAAGAGTTGGATCTGCTGTACCTTTTGTATAATTGTTTTGTAAAAGAAATCATGTAAGTCTATCATACCATGCTCTAGGGGCTTGTTTAAGACCATATAGTGCCTTGGTAAGTTTAAAAACATGATCAGGATGTTTTGGGTCTTGAAAACTAGGAGGTTGTTCTACAAAAACTTCTTCTTGAACAAAACCATTTAGAAAATCACATTTGACATCTATTTGAAATAGTTTCAAATTGAAATATGCTGCGAAGGCTAATAGAATACGAATAGATTAAAGTCTAGCTACATGAGCATATGTTTCTTCATAGTCTATTCCCTCTTGTTGATTACAGCCTTTAGCAACAAGTCTTGCTTTATTTCTTACAATGATTCCATTTTCATCACACTTGTTTCTGAAATCCCATTTTACACCAATCACAGTTGTTTCTTTAGATCTTTCAACTAAAGTCCAGACTTGATTCCTTTCAAATTCATTTAGTTCATCTTGCATTGCTTTGATCCAATCATCATCACCTAAGGCCTCAGTTGGACTTTTAGGTTCAAATTGGGAAAGAAAAGCAAGATGTTCTATTTCATTTCTTAAGGAATTTCTGGTCCTTACAGGTTGATTTATATCACCAATGATGTTATCACTGGGATGATTCCTAAGAAACAATTGATTTGGGTTTTGTAAAACCTGTTCATCAACGTATGATTGAAAATTTTCTGTAGTAAATGTTTCAGGAATACTTTCTTGAACATTTTCCTTATCAGAATTCTCTTCTAATAAAGGTTGATAAACATTTTTAGAAAACACATCTGAGGATGTAGGATTGGGTTGGTTGAAAACAAAAGGATCAGTTTCATCGAATTTTACATGTACTGTTTCCTCAACAGTACAAGTGTTTTTCTTGAAAACTCTATAAGCCTTAGAGGTTGTAGAATAGCCTACAAAGATTCCTTCATCAGATTTTGGTGCAAATTTTTGTAGATTATCTTTTGTATTCAGAATGAATACTTTGCATCCAAAAACTTTGAAGTATGAAACTTTAGGTTTTCGGCCAGTCCATAACTCATATGGGGTTTTATTAAGAAATGGTCTAGTTAAAACATGATTTATAGTATAGCAGGCAGTACTAACGGCTTCAGCCCAAAAGTTCTTAGCAATTGAGTATTCACTCAACATGGTTCGAGTCGTTTCCTGAAGAATACAATTTCTTCTTTCAACAACACCATTTTTCTGAGGAGTTCTTGGAGCTGAGAAATTGTGAGTAATACCTTTCTTACTAAAAAACGTTTCAAAATCTGAATTTTGAAATTCACCACCACGATCACTATGAATAGTTATCAATGGTAGGTTTTTCTCATTTTTAACTTGAGCTCTAAATGTTTTGAAATAGGAAAAGGCTTCAGATTTCTTTGTGAGAAAGTAGACCCATGTAAATCTAGAAAATTCATCAACCAAAACAAATACATAGTATTTGCCTCCAATGCTTCCAGATTGTGAAGGAACAAACAGATCCATATGCACAAGCTGTAATGCATTAGACGTTGAAACTTCATTAATTGATTTAAAGCTAGTTTTATGTTGCTTGCCAAATTGACAAGGATCACAGACTTTTGAAGAATCATATCTAAGGTCTGGTAGCCCTTTTACAAGTCCTTTCTTTGAGAGTTTTCTTAGGTTTCTCATATTACAGTGTCCTAGTCTCCTATTCCATAGCCACGATTGGTCTTCTATTACACTTAAGCAAGGTATGTTTTGGTTCCTAAGGTCTTCTATGTTAATAGTGTAAACATTCTCTTGCCTATGGGCAGATAGAATGAACTCATCCTTGGAATTGTGAACTAGACACTTATCATTTCTAAAATTCACAAGGTAACCTTCATCACATAATTGACTTATGCTGATGATATTGTGCCTAAGACCTTTAACAAACAAAACATTTGAAATAAGAACATTTCCAAGAAAAACAATATTACCTATACCAACAATCTTTCCTTGGGCATTATCTCCGAAGGTAACTTTTCCACCTTTTGTTTTGATAACCTTTTCAAAGAGATCTTTGTTTCCAGTCATATGTCAAGAACAACCACTATCCATGTACCAAATGTTCTTATTGGTACACTTCTCGTTTTCCTGAAAAAGAAACAATTAGATTTTCGGAATCCAAACTTGTTTGGATCCAGAAGGGTTAGATAAAAGAATTTTAGGAATCCACATTTGTTTTGCAAAATGAGCTTTATGAAATCCTAAAGATTGAGTTTTGTTAAGAGAAAAATCTCTTCTCCAGTGTCCACCACATTGACACTTAGAGCATAAAATGGTTTTTTGAGGAACAAAATAGTTATTGCTAAAAACAGGTTTTGAATAAGTATAACCAAGACCAGAACGATTTCTCAATGGTCTAATTTGAGAATACATCCTTTCAAAGGTTTCTTTTCCATGAGTAAAGTTTGACAAACACTTTTTCAAGGATAAAATCTCTGACTTTAGTTTTAAAACCAAATTCTTATTTTCCAAAACATTTGAATTTGAACTAGAGTTAGGCTCTAAAATATTTTTCTTCGAAATTACAGTTTCAAGATCCTTAGAAAGTTTATCCTTATCAGATTTAACTTTCTCAAGGGTTTTTAAAATGCTTTCAAAATCAGAAGTTTTCACAACAAGATCTTTAGAAAGATCGGATACTTCTTTAGTCAAAATTGAAATTCTAGAATTAGCTTTTTCAAATCACTTTTTAAGTTTAGAATTTTCATTTTCAAGTAACTTAGAAAATCTAGAGACCTCTTCAAAAGAAGGTAATGTAATATCTTCTGATGATGAAGATTCATCATTTGAAGATTCATAATATCTATTATCAATATAATTTTTATTTAAAGAGACATTTGTAATAGCTTCAGCATTATGTACCTTAGCCATGAGACAATGATCTTCAATTGGTAGTCTAGCTAGAAGTCCAATATTTCTTTGTCCTGATGTCTCATATTCTGAAGAATCATCTGAGGAATCACTACCACTTTCACTCCACGTATCATTTTCTTTCAAGCCTTTCTTTGTCTTATAAAACATTTTCTTGTTTCTTTCAGAGTGTTTCTCCTTTCTATCTTTCCTCTTCAGTAAAGGACAATCAGGCCTTATATGTCCTGCTTTCTTGCATTCATAACAAGTTACCTCTGAATCTTTCCTATCTTTCTTTTTGAATCTATATTGAAAATCTTTCTTTCCCACAATCTTGTTCATCCTTCGAGAAAGATTGGATAACTCATTATCCGGAAGATTACAGTCACTTGAATCAGATATAACAACTTTCTTGGATTCAGACCTTGTAAGCCTTTCAGGTGTTTTAGCTTTAGATGCAAAAGCTACAGTTCCATTCCCATTCTTCTTCTTATTGAAATCAGCATCTCTCTTCATTCTTGTCTCATGTTGTAGAAGAGTTCCAAAGATTTCATCAAGAGTAATCTGGGAGACTTTTCTATTTTCATCAATAGCTGTCCTTTTTGACACCCATTCATTTGGCATAATATCTATAATCTTATCAACAAGAGCTTCATCATCAAGACCTTTTTCTCCCATAGATTGTAAGCTGTTTACAATCTTCATAAACATTTATTGCACTTTATATACTGGCTCTCCATAAGGAAAAACAAATCCATGATACTCTGCTCGAAGCATTGCTCTCCTTGTTTCTACAACCTTAGATGTACCAAAATGAGTAACTTCTAATTTCTTCTAAATACAGTTGGCTGCTTCACATGAAGATATCTGACTATATATATTCCTTGTCATATAGCATAATAAAGTATTGTGTACCTTGTAATTCAGTTGATATTATTGCTTCTCTTGGTTGGTGAAAGTACTAACTTCTTTGTCAGGAATTTTGTAACCCCCAGTAAGCATAATAAAATTGTCTACACCAGTATTGATAACGAAAGTATTCATACGATATCTCCAATACTCATAATCATTCCCATCAAAGATTGGTGGTCTAGAAGGATTCAGATTATCTATTGATCCAATATTCATTCCTGCCATCTAATACAACAAAAACACCTTTTCCACTCCACACGTTAGTGTAGTAAGTATAATAATAAGAAAGATTTAAATATAGTAATACAAATCAGTGGAAAACCGCCTTTGATACCAATTGTTGGATCGAATATGTAGATATAAGTCTATTAGATGGAACAATACAAGAGGGGGGTGAATTGTAGGTTTAAAAACCTCTAAGATTTAGCAACAAAGAGATTAGTTTAAATGATCTTAAACTAATACAAATACAAACACCCACAATTGTATTGAATATAAAAGGTATGATGTATTGAAATGTAAAACAATTGTATTCAAGGTGTACACAATAATCAGAGTAATACAAAGATGAAAGATTCTACCTTAAAGCGTATAGAATCAATCAATACAAAATGTAATAGAATGATTGTAATTGAAACAATTACAATTGAATATGTAAAGAAGAAAGGAAACAATACAAATCCCTTTCTAATACAAGTAACATCGGAAAAGTAAAAGTATTACAATTATTTTAACCCAAAGAGAAGGGTTATCCTTTCACCTAGGATAAAAGGTCTGTCTCACCAACACCTTGGTGAGCCCTCGATACGATGATCGGCACATCTGTCTACCTATCCCTGGCAGCCCTCGATATGATGATCGGCACGTCTGTCTGCCTATCCCCGGCAGCCCTCGATACAATGATCGGCACATCTGTCTGCCTATCCCCGGTAGCCCTCGATACGATGATCGGCATGTCTGTCTGCCTATCCCCGGCAGCCCTCGATTTTGTAGGTCATCGGCACCTCTGTCTTTCAATTACTTGAAAGCCCTCGATACGATGATCGGACGCACAAGGCAGATGAGAGAAGTCACAGTGTCTCTCTCTAGAATCTTGGTAGTTCACAGAGTCTCTTCATTTGTTCTCTTCGTTCATCGTTGTACTCTCAGCTTCAAATGACCTCCTATTTATAGGCCTCGGGTTCCAACGGTCATATTGCCTCCAACGGTCATATTGAAACAGAAAGCATGACATCATTTTGATTAGTTTGTAACTAACTCAACGACATCGTTTTGTTAGGACAAGAGATATAAAGAAATGAAAAACATGAGTACGATTCATATGAAATGAGTGTTTCTTACTAAGTACCAAAACAAATAATGAACATCTGAATAGCAGAGTCTGTACGATACGATTGACAGAGTCAGTATGGTACGATTGACAGAGTCAGTACGATACGATTGACAGAGTCAGTATGGTACGATTGACAGAGTCAGTACGATACGATTGACAGAGTCAGTATGGTACGATATGATAAACATGACAGAAGACAAATGTAATTTCCAAAATATGATAGAATGCATTTGTGATTTCCAAAACATGATATACAAGTCAAAAATAAGACTTTTGACTTAACATTTTTTACTCCCTTAATTGGATTTATAGCTCACCCTTTTCTTAAGATTGTCCTCAGGTTATCCAATGCAATGATAAGTTTGATGGAATGTTGTGGTCAGGTAGAAGAATTTTTCAATAAAGATGTGGTATTTTATGTCTTAATTTTTCATTTAATGTTTTTATTTTCCTAAGACACTAGACTTGTTGATCCTCAGAGTTGTATTAAGCTCATTTTTATGTCATAAATCATGTTAAATATGTAATAAAGAGTAGGGTTGTTATATATATATTTCCTCAAGAATGTTGTTAATGAAATTTTAACAGTATTTTTATTCCATAAGGATAATAAACCTTATTTTACTTATGCTTCATTGGGTATATTTAATAATGATATCATATTTATTATTTCTCTATACGGTTTTTAATTAGTATTATTGGGTATGTACTATTTTGATGTCGTACTACATGTTACGTCGGAAGGTATATGATGTGGTTTATTTATTAGGGAAAGTATTAACATTTAATATTATATTATTTCAATATGAATGCTTACATTTATTATGTTTATCCCCTTTCATATGAAGAATTAATTGGACTTAATAAGTGATGGGTGTGGTATGATATATCCCCTAAATTCATTTATATGTCTAAGGAGACAAACTAACTTTTCTATTTGGTTGAGGAATTACCCATTTATGTAATATTTATTAGCATAAGGCATGAATGGTATGTTTATGATGTTTGGGATTGTGAATTACCTTATTATGAAATTAGTTATTGATTTATGTGTGATTATTTAATAAGTTATGATGTTCATGGATTAGTTTAATACTCATACCATTATTTATAAGGAATTACTTATTCATCTTCTATTTCTACCATATTATTCTTTATGTTCAATTTTTTTATTAAATGGAATGTGTTTTTACTTATTTGCCTTAACATAATTATTATTCCTTACATATTCATGATATATTATTTTGTATGTATACCCTTACTAAGCATGTAACCTCAAAAATTTCTAATTTTTCCATTCCCTGGGATACTAGGATGTGTATTTTTACTAATATGTAGGGATATTATTAAATGAATAATGGATTCCTCAATGAAAATACTATGTTTTAAAATGAAATGTGAAATTCATGTATGTATATAGTTTTAAAATACTAATAAAAAATTTGGTCCTTTAGGATGTGATCTATTTTATCTCACACTAAAGTAATAAATTAATTATCAACCCATGGATACAAGGGTTGGGGTTATTACAAAAAGAAAAACTTTCATTACCATACTCGCCCAGAGATTATATCTTATTCTTTTTTGGTTTCGTTAAACCACCTACTTGAACACTTATTTAAATTTATATCATGGATCATTTTAGAAATATAACTAATGATATTTCTCAAAATTAATTTGAAAGTTATTTCTAGTTTATGGTCCTTGAAAAGTTATAATAATATCTACCTTATTATTATTGTACCACCTTTCTGTTCATTGAAAATTTCTGAAACAAGCTCATCACCAATTTCATCATCTAAAATCATAACTTTGATTCCTTTGAAATGAAATTAAAACATAATAAATAAATATATAAAAAATATTTTAGTACCTATAATTATATTTTAATTATTAACCCTATATATATAAATAATAATTGACACTTCCATTATTAAACTAGTACTAAATAAATAATGAAAATAAATAACCTTTGAAGCTCAAAATAAAATATAATTAACTTATATATTTGTAATAATTTATTATAAATTAATTTTATAAAATATTTTAGGTTTTAATAAGGTAATAAATTTTTTTTATTAAGATAGTTATTATTTTATATAGGTGATTAGAGAATTTTCAGCTAATAGATATTAAAGGTAAGGTATTTTGCATCTAAATTTTTCCATATTGAGATAAGATGTTTATTCAACATTTGTTCCCTTTTGTGGTGTATAAATTTTAAATTATTTATTTTATCATAATTATTTAAGAAATATTATGGATTTAAAAATTCATATCATGTTCTACCTTTCATGGGTTTTCAATTTGATAGATAATGAGGATGTAAGGGTGTTTCATCTCAATTTCATTTCTTTGAGACAAGTTTTGTTTTATGTTTATAATTTCATTTAAATTATGTGTATACTAACTTATGGATGTATATTATTAGGAATAATCATTTATTCATATTATTTAATGTTTAGTTTCATGTCATCTCTTATAAGGATTTCTTATTAAAATGTTTCTTAATCCATGAAGGATATTGAAAACTTAAAACATTTTTCTTTGAGTTATTATATTTCATCCTAAACATAATTATTCAATGATTGGGTTATTAAATAATTAAATTTTATTATATGTTATTTCCTCTTCTTCTCTAGTAAAAAAGAATTTTTAATTCATAGATCATTATATGATAAATTAATCTCTCATAAATGTATGATGTTGCTAAAAATAATTCTCTTCCTTCTTAGGTAAGATCTTTCCCTTACATTTCCATGTTTTATATTCCAAAAAATGATCCAATTTATATTTTTAAAATCAATTATGTGTTATCACTTATGATCTTAACATTCCCATTTTCCTCTTTTCTAAATGATATTTTATTTCACTTTTTATGATGTGAGAATTTAATAAATATATTTTAATATATTTTAATGTATTCATTCCTTATTAATTTGTTTTATTTTACCGTGCACATTTCTTTGAGATAGAATTTTTTCAAGGGTACCCTATTCAAAGTTTAAAAAAAATATTTCAAAATT
Organism: Viscum album; assembly: GCA_963277665.1. NCBI lineage: Eukaryota > Viridiplantae > Streptophyta > Magnoliopsida > Santalales > Viscaceae > Viscum > Viscum album. The sequence goes on from OY728152.1 coordinate 847,992,336, forward strand.
TTTCACATTACCTTTTCAAAAAGTCTTTTCAATGTGATTGTAAAATTTTCTTTTATAGAAAAGGTAAAATATTTATATAAAACAAATTTTAAAATTTTAATTGTTTTTCTATTTATCTCTAAAGGATTCTCTCTGTGGAAATTATTTTTTCTGAATCACCTTCTAAATGTTTATAAAAAATATTCCTTTGGGGTTGTTGGATTTTGGGCATCAACCATTTAGAATCATGAGTTCAATTTTAGTGATACCATATGAAAATGTTGTGAAACCCATTTTTCCATTGATTATTTATTATAACTACCTATGATTTTTTTATATTTTCTTTTAAAATAAAACTATATAATAAAAAATAACAAACCTTGATACTGGGGAGGATCTTTCCTTTGTTGTTAAGATCTTGGCTGTTGATTTCTTTTGGACCTGTGGGGCACATTTTTTTCCTTTAAGTCCATGATTTCATGATGAGTTCCCCCTATCCCTTAAAAGGGGGTTTATTCTAATAAAAAATTAATTTTCGGTCAAGAAACCTTGAGCTTTAACGAACTATGAAATGATTCTATTTAATATGAAACTTGTAACCTAGTCATTGGGTTGGTCAGTATGAACAAGAATAAAAACATTATGAAGTATATGTAAGAGAATGTTTCCTTAATAAAAATAATAAATTCAATAACTAATTTTATTATTCATATATTTTTTTACTAGGTAATGAATATGTATAATTTTAATTTATGCTATAAAAATATATTTCTTCTAAAAATGTTATTTAAGTATTTTATAAAAGGGTAATTGGAATTAATTTATTCCTATTTTATAAAATATATTTTAATAAATTAATACCATTTTTGAAATCATCAGATCAAAATTTTCTTATTTTTAAAATTTTTAATTTTTTCTGAAAAGATTGATTTTTAGGTGAATATTGAAAAATTGTGATTTTAGCGAAAAATATTATTTATTTTCTTTTAATTAGATAATTTAATTTTGTTTTATGTACTATTTTAAGTAAAATAAGCCTCATTTTATTAAATGTTTTCCAATTAATTGAATTTTAATAAAAAAATATAATTAATTTTGGTGTAAAATCATTTTTATGATTATAAAGGGTATTTTTCTAAAAATTGTTTTTGACGCATTTTACACACTTTTATTAAAATAAACTTCTTAAAATTATTATAATTTAATCTTGAAAAATTGATTTAATATTTATAATAATGAGATTTAAAATTTTTAAATAGGTTAATTTCATTTTATTCATAATGAATAACAAACAGTGTACAAAATGCATCATCATGATAAGGGGTAAAATTGGATAAATAGGGTTTAAACTATGGAATAATTCATCAATATCACTCTAAAATTTGAATTTATTTTATTTTAAGAGTTTATTTTGACTATATGAATCCTATATTCCAAAATATGGAATTTTGGTTCTATTTACCTTTAATAATGACATTTATATGACTTTAAGTAAAGAATAAAAACAAAATGTCACTCTCATTCTTTTAATATCCCTAGTATATTTTATATGAGGTGTAAAGAAGTTATAAATTGTTATAAATGTTTATATGTAATGTGAATAAATTATTTTAGTGATCTTAATTTATATTTAATTTTTAATGATGGTATAATTACATAGAATTCTTACATATCACTGACGGAGTGCATGTGGGAATAATAGAAAAATACAGTAAATGATTTTAAAATCATTAAAAGTAAAATATTTTAGATGTATTATTGTTTTACAAGGATTTGATGAATAATTTTAAAGGATTATTAGTTCTTAAATTATTTTATTTTCTAATTTTAGAATTATCTTGATGCCTTTAAAGAAAATGTATTGTAATAGTCTTCCAAAATGACCTTAAATGTTATTTAATGAATAAAAATTATTTTTAAATAATCAGAAAATAATAATTAAAATCCTATAATAAGTTAAATGGGTTAAAAATCTATAACCTATCAATAATGATTCATGTATATTCCACTTGTAATTTTTAAAATTTATTTCACGTAACTTGAGGACCAAAACATTTGTTACCACGGCTAAAGTTAATTTGGGTTAACAAAGGGGTTAAACCAAAATAGATGGTTTAAAACCACATAAACATATAAAAATTTGATTATTTGAATTTATTTCATCATTATACTCCTTATTTTATAATATATCTCACATGTGATCCATTGTGAATGATTTAGAAAAATATTATATATTAATATTTCATGTATTTAAAATATCTCCACCCATCTCACTTATAAAACGGAATCATTGACCCTCTATTATCACACTTAATGAGCCATTTTTGTCAACCAATATCTGGGAAAATTAATTAATAAATTCCTTCCATGATTCTTATAGATTACATTATTCTTCTAATACCATCCTAATAAGTCTTAATATGTAAGATAAATGAGGATTACCAAAAAGAGGTCTAAATCTTAACCGGGTTCTTTCATTTTATTTATTCTTATACCTATATAAATTATATTCTAACTAATATTATATAATAACATAAATATCTTCCATATTCATAATTTTTATTTTATTTTTTTTTCAGAACCCTTTATCATGTTTTTTTCATCCTATGGAAATTGAAAACATTGCTTGTGTGTATGTGTGGACATCAACATTCATCAAGCGATGTATTTCCTTTTTCATCACAGCATCACAAGGAAGATTATTATGATATATATAATTAACATACACGGTATTAATGAAATAATTATTATTCTATAAATATATTATATCACTTACCTTATTTCCCTTCAATCGCTTGGAAAATGACCATGTCGTTCATAAGAACATTTGTGCCACCTCCACGATGTCATGTGATTCATTTATCATGTTCTCATTTAATAGATAATTATTAATTTGTTTTCAATGTATATAAATGATAATTAAACCATGATTAATATTATAAATATTAAGAAATAAGTACCAATATTAAAGGAACTATACTGTCAAACCAATATATATATATGAAAGAGTAAGAGTTAACAATCGGGGTATTAATGTTAATGAAGAATTGTTAATAAAATGGTGAATTAATATTATAAGAAATTCATATATGGTATGATAAATATTAAAATGGTAGTTTTAAATATTTATAATAAATCTTATTTTAGTATACAGAATTTTTATAGTGCATAAGAAGTAATTCAGACTTGAGGTAAGGGTAATTTCATCTCATCTCCACTTCAGTGAGAAATTTTTTACATTATACACTTAATTTCATTTAGATGGTATATATGACACCTCATTATCATGTTATATCATTAATTAATCTTTATTAATGATATAAAAAAATTTCAATCAATTTTTTCCTTTTAAAGGGTTTTGATTCAATAGTTACCAAAGTAGAAAGAATTTATTTCCCAATCACATGTTAAATCATGATCGTTTATGTTTTAATATTTTTTTAGATAATTTTACTATATATTCTTTATAAAACCCATATAGTTTCAGACTTTCTATCTATTTATGGGGTTTTCATATTTTCATTCAATTATTCCACTCTTTGGTACATAAAACAGTCTATAAATTTTCATAAAGAAAAGTATACCTTATTTCTAATTTAATTGATGACCATTTTATTCTACATATATTTTTTAAAAAAAATTTATGAAATTTCAGTTTTTTAATTAAATAATTATTTAAAGCCATTTTTAACCATAATTGACTTTATTTTAAAAGTTTTAAAATGAATTTTCTTATCATTTTTCAAATGAAGTACTTTCGGACCTTTTATTGAATGTGGGAAAGGAATCAATATTTTTAACATTTACCAAATGAATGGTTTTTCCCACTATCATGAATGTTCTTTTATGTTAATATTAATTTAAAAATCCCATAGGTTATTTTTAATGAAGATACTTTCCTTAATATTCTATAATTTCTTTTTATTTTAAGACATTGATAGAAAAGGGAATTTTCCAAATTTTAAAAGATATGATTGAATGATCTTTTAAAGGTGTTTTTAATTAATATGAATATCCTTTGATATTTCTTATGCTTTGTTGGGAATAAGATATGATGACACAATCCATGTTCTTTCTCAAGATGGATTATGATTATGTTATATTCAAATATTTCTTAAACCCATTTCTTTTCCAGGGGTTATATTTTGTTGAATTGATGGTCTTATATCATCCATTACAGATTCTTGATTTTTCGATCATCAGATTTATCATGATCACATCCTTAATCACTCTATAACATTTTATTGGACATTATATTCTCCTCCATGACAATATTTTTAGTTACATTGATTTATATGATATCATTTCCACTAATTTGATGTTTTCTTCAACATATACCATTTCTATATATGGTATATTTTGGATGAATCTTATTAAGAAATCTATTTCATTTATAGGGGATGTATTTATTTTCATTATTATTAATTCATTATAGATATTTTTGTATATTTTATATTTGAAAAATTGTTGATTAAAACTATAAGGAATGCATTGTACATATATATGTGATGGGTGGAACCCCGTTTTGATATCCTCTTGATGGATCGATAGGTATAATGGTACAAAATAAGTTGTAATGATATATAGGAGAAGATTATAAGATAATGTCATAATAGTTGGGTATTTGGTGTATGTCTTGCCATTTTAGGTAATATTGTTTTGGTTAATAAGAATTATTGATACTCAAGATGTCTTGGTTGAGAGTCTTTGATGATAAATTCATGAATATATGATTTTATTCATTTCCATCATTGAAAATTATATTGTTATTATCCTTGTGATTGTTTAGTTGATATTATACATTGATTTATTTCATTCCAAGTTGTTGATTGTATGGGATATGTTTTATTAATACACCCTGCCTCATTTTTTAGCCCTTATTTACTCATGAATGCTTAAGTTATACAAAACCCTTACTGAGTACTTAAGTTCACCATATCTTTTGTTTTCCTTTCCCTAGGATATGAATATTTGATCATTGAATGAAACTCAAGGATATAAAAATGTGTATCAGGATATGTTTTCTTAATTCCAATGTAATATGAGAATTATGTATTTATTTAGTTTAAAATACGACTATATTGATCAATTATTAGAGATTTTATCCCTTGTGTAATATACCAATGTAATAAGTAAGTACCAACACATTGTTACTGGATTTAGGGATATATTATTTATAATGTGATGAATGTTTATTTTAAATTGAAAAATATATTTATATACGACTGATTGTTGGGGTCCTATATCACCAAACAATTCATTATTTATGGTATCAAATCACATGACATGATTAATTGTTTTGTGAACTTCATATAGGTAGCTTTGTTCAAAAAATCATTTGAACATGATACCATTATTTTTTCACAATTTTATCATTTGAACATGATATAGGTAGATTTTTCCAAAAAAAATTGTATGAAAGTGACACTGATATGTATCTTAAAAAGGTTTTGTGTGAATGTGGTACATATATCTTTTTTCACAGGATTTTGTATGCTTCTGTTCTTTACATAGTTACTTATTATTTTTTACCACATCTTCATTCCATATTCCTATGGTTATATCCCCTAGATCAAGTTTATTATCTCATGTTTATACACTATTTTACCAAGGTATATGTTTTATTAAGATTTAATTTCCTTATATCATGACTAATAGACAAATCATATTGTTATATATTAATTTTAATAAGATATTTATCCCTGGATCAAGTTTTCTTATATGGTTATGATCTTACCCTTGATGTAATATTGATAAGTTTTACCTTAATGGGTGTTTAAGCTCACCCCATTATTAGGTTTCCATTAATCATGTTGTGAATATTATTATATCTTAAGAGAATTCTAGAAGGGAGTCTAGTATGGATCAATTATGGATAAATTTTCACGTGTCTCAAAAAATAATAATCTTATATTGCTGATCCATAAATACACAAAACTATATTTTCTTAGGATTTTTTTATTATTATGAGATGTAATGTTTAAATTAAATAAATATATGAATAATTAATTTGTTTAATCTCTCTTGGTATGAAACCCTATGTGTAAAGTATGGATTTTTAGCATCAAACATTAGATTTTGGGTTTGGGTGCCTCAATAAAGGTTATAAATTTTTATTTATATCATGGTGATTGTGTCACACTTATAAAAGGTTAAACATCCTTTTATAATTTATTTTTTTTTCTTCTATTTTTTCTTGTATCAATGTGACTAATTCCTTTTTAATTACTTTAATTAATAAAAAATTACCTATATATATTAGTTATCTTTTAAAGTATAATTTTAAATTGAAATTTCATTGAAAATATATAGGATACTACAATGTAAGAATGTGTATTGAATGAATTAAAAAAAGTATAATTGAGGAAGAGGATGAATAAGAAACCTGAGAGGATGAGTAATTGAAAATTATATTCATTAATACATGTCTTAATGTATGAATACTTTTATGTGAATAATTTAGAATCTCTTGTAGATAATGAAGGATTATTTGGTATGTATAGTGGATTTATGAGTTTCATCATATTGAATGATTTTTTTTTTGTTGTTCTTTCATCAATATTTCTATGTAAATAAGTTATTGTTTTGGTATATTGTTAAAGAGTGTAATCACTCACTATTTTATAAAAATATCAATATATAAATAATATAATAGAAGTTAAAATTCATTTAAAAAAATATTGATCCTCTTATTAGAGGTTGAATATTTTTATTATTATATCTTTGTAGATAAACTTGTTGGTTATATTGCAGAAAATTGCATCAGTTTAGAGACATATGTATGAAAAAATAGTTAAATAATCAATCCTATTCATTTACATACATATCAATTAATGTATTATGTGATCTTGTGTTTTTTTCTAAATCATTCCAAGGATGTAATCATTCACTTTGAATAGTGACCCCTGAAAACTCACTATACATAATATGTTTGTGTAAATAGATAATAGAATAAAACTAACTCACTTTAATAGGTGACATAGGTTGTTCAATAGTCGAGCATAAAAGAATAATATTCACTGCTTAACTTCACTTGTGAATCTATGGAAATCTTAATACCTTTTTGTATCTGGGTGTCTTCAAAAATTTGTGTCAAATAACTATTATAGACTTCCATTGAATAAGATATGTTTTTCCATGTTTTGTTTTGACAAGTGACCTCTATGTTAAAATGAAGTTGGTTTTAAATTGTATAAACATAACTGTTCATAAAATTTCAGTGAATATAAAGCATGTTCTGACATGCTAACCATGATGGATGATGGAGGGAATTCAGGTGGACGTTTGATTGTGGGATCGGAACACTGGGGTACCTATGTTCTACGATGGTTCCTCAGTTTCTAATTTTTGTGCATGGTACTATTAGGATTTTTCAGAGGTCTGGATTGATATTTTATGGAATCAGCAAGGGGATTTCCTTGTTGGATGTGTGTGGGATGGGGTATCGGTGGTCTTTTCGTCGATGATCGGGATGTGGATTCTACATTGGTTGTAGTTTTAGGAGTGACTCGCATGAATTTCATCATATTCTTCATTGCTATTCTTTTTTTTCTTATTCTTAAGGAGCATATTTATTTGAAATACTAGATTTCCTTGACGCATTTAAAAGTGGTGTATCATTTTATAGATTATACTGGGTGGGGATCCTCAAAATATGGATGGGTTTATTGACACCTATCTTTCATCCATTCATCACCATTTTTCATGGATGGATTGGTACCCTCTAGTTGAAATTTTCTCATTGTTTTCAGTCTAATTTTTTCATTTCATCCGGATGACATCATTATGAGTAAAATTCATGCTTTATTGGGTGGGTGAATGGAAAGAGGGAAGGGTGTTCTAGCACCTTTAATCTGTATCTCCTCCATATTTTTGGGTTGGTGGGTGATGTTATCTACCATGTTATTCTACCATCATTTTGAAACTTCTTAGAAGAGGAGGTGACACGTCATTTTGACTGATCTCACTATTGGACTATATTGTGAGGGGTAAATGATGCTTTTCTTGTTATTTCATTGATATTTTCTTCCTTTAAAGTTGTGGGATCAGTTTGACCTTTTTTAAGGAAATTTTATCTTGTGTAATGGGTTTCCTCTTTCCCATTTACAAACTAGGTTATCTATTTTTTATATTTCAATAATGGGGGCTTCACCCACAACATTTTTAAAATAAAATAGAGCTGTGAGAACCATAAGGTATTTAGTTCATAAATATAACTATTTAGTATTTTAAATAGAGATAATTAATATAATTTTGTATCAAATTTATGAAAAACTATCATTTATTATAGAAATTTATTCTAAAATCCTTCCATTATATGATTTTAATAAAAAAATTATTACCTATGAAATTATTAAAGGAAGTCCATTCAAGAAGAATAAAACATAATTAAATGAAATATCCTTTAAGGTGATGAAGTGTGAGAAGTGTTACAAAGGAATCAAGTAGGAGGAAGAAAATTATGAACTTGCATAAGATATAGGTAATAATATTAAAAAAAATTATGTCATTTATCTCAAGAATTGATTAATTTGGGAGAGTAAATTTATTGTTAAAATGTTTCAAATATGGGGCTATTTGGAATTTTGTGTCTGAAATTTAGGAAAGAAGAAATAAATTATGATGTTGAGACATCAAAGATATTCTCAATAAATATTAATTCCAAATTCACTATTCCAAAGTTTCCCTCATCTATAAAAGATTATAATTTATAAAAATTCAAAAAATATATATTTTACTTGTCTATGTTGGATGATGAAGGAAGTATCGAAGATTAAGATAAAATAGAAACTTTATGTGAAGTGAAAGAGAATTTTTTTTATCCTAAAATTATAATATTATGAGTTAATTAGTGATGAAGATAATATAGATGACAAGGTCGAAGAAATTAAGATAGATTTCAAGTTAATGTTTGAGTTAAGGGAGTGACTTTCAATGAGGTCAAAGATGGATAAAGTGAATAAAAATTTCAAGATGGACCATCAAAATTTTAATGAAATTTATTTTAGAAATGTTCAAAAAATAATTAATGTTATTAAATTATATTGATGAATTAAATTTGTTACACATTGAAGATAATAAGATAAAGGAATCAATGGAAAATAAGGTTAAATAAACTTATTAAAATAACATCAAATTGTTCAATAAAATATATTATAAGAATAAATTCATGAGAAAAAATTCATGGTCTCCTTAAATAGGTTGATTCAAGAAATTATAGAGTACTAAAATAAAATATTCAGTTATGATGGTTGTGATAATCAACAAATAACACACTCAATATAGTAAGAATTCATGTATATGTTGAATTAAAGAATGATTTTGAGGTGAATGAAAATGAAATAAAGAAAATGGAAAACTAAATAAAGTTCTATAAATGTGGAAATTTAAAAATACTAAATTGAATGAAAAATATGTGACAAATGGTTGGATGTTAAATTTAATAAATAATTCTGATGAGTTTAATAAAGTGTGTGTAATGCCTATTAAATTTTTTTAAAAAAAAGAGGTGAAATTAGAGTTCCAAAGATTGATGGATAAAAAATTATATGTCCTATATAATAAATAGGTTATGGAAAAAGATAAATTTATGGATTTTTTTTGTGTTGTGGCGATTTCAATCATGTAGTGATGAGATTTTGGTTTAATGAATAGTACGTTTACAAACATATACGATTTGGGAGCTATAGATTAAAAGAAAGTCAACCTTCTCCAAATTTTTTTTTTGATAGTATAGATTTCCAAAGAAACAATCGGGAATCATTTTCAAATGTTTAAAGAAATATATGGATTGTGTGACTATAAATATCATGTAGGTGACATTTTTATTTTTATTTTTCATCAAATGGCCAAAATAAAAATAAAGATGGTGGGGTGAATTAAGGTGTCATGTTTTTTTTATATCATCAAGATCATGTTCTCAAAAATGATAGAAACCTTCTAACCTATCAATATCAACATTTCATGAAGGTATGACTCATTTTTTTAGTTTAAATTAAATTAAATAGACCTTATGATGTTACATAATAGATTTATTAAGGTCAAAAGGGTGTTTATGGCATGTTCAGAGACAAGAACCCCAACATTTTTTAAAATAAGATAGGTCTCACAATAAGTTGAAACCATTATGACCAACCAACATAGTCTCTACTAACCATGAGGATGACATAGAGTAGATTCAGGGGCTGCAATGTTTTCTAAAACCATGAAACTCAATGTTCATAACCATTCAAGCCATCTATTGTTTTTGATTGGGGATTATTTCGTGGTTGGCTCACTATTAGGTTAATTGTGTGACTTAACTATGTAGTGCCTTCCCTTGGATAGTAAGTGGAGTATAGTTTGTTCATGGTTTGGACAAACCATGTAGCCAAACTATGTGCCCTCTTTATGGTGAAATTAATTTTTTCCCATAATGAATCTATTAACCATATTTTATTTTCTCATCTTCTCATTGCAGTGGATGGGTTTTTATTCCTCCTCTTCTAGGTTCCCTCCTACCTCAATCTAGGATACTTGATAACTAACATACCTGGAGTCTAAATACAAATCCATTGAAGGAATTGGAATGATATATGTAATATCTAAATTCCACTCCTTTCTTTTATATGTTTATATTCAGATCTATTATTCTATTTAGGTGAAAGATCTTAAGCCCTATTTTTAGGGTGTTGAACCATTTATTCTTTGTCATCCAATCTAATTTGAATCTGAGGCTTCCATTGTTTGAGGATTCATCAACGACCCTATGGTAGGTGGCCTCATTGTTTTCACCAAAAGTTATAGTGTTTTCATAGATTATCTTTTCTGTCACATTTAACCCTTTTCCACACATCCCCATTAAATTTATTTATTCATCTTAAATTCATTTTCACACCTTCATATACTCATGTTGATCATTATTTTGTGATTTGAGGATGTTGACCATGATCATGGATACCCATTGGGTGTGTCGGCTTGATTTAACCCTTTATAATTAATTTACTAAATTTCTGTAATTCCTAATAACAAATTTTCTTGGATTATAAATGTAATTTCCTCAATTATATAATTCATGATTGAACCCAAGAAAAATCCTAAGTGATTGGTATGAATTATAAATGAAATTAACTGTGTTGGTAATTGCCTAATTGTCAAGGGAACCTTCTAAATTAATCATTACGACTTGTAAAATGAATATTTATTTTTTGGTATATAAAATGGAATGTATTAAATTGAATGGATTATTCTTATTGGTTCACTATAAATTAATAAATTAAATTGAATAGTGTGTCAAGGACACACCTCATCATTAACAATGATGAAGTTGATTTTATGGATTGTGATTCCTTGCTTACATTTGGTATTTATATGAATGAAATTCATGAGAGTTAATGCCTCATGGATAATATTAGAAATATGATAATTCTTTTAATATAAGCTATGGAACGATGGTAAGAGTTTTGTTGGGAATGATATATCATGCTCCCTTGCATCGGGTGTTTAGCATGATGTATCACACCATTGAATATATTTGGATACTAGGAATGACTCACTATGTCCCTTTTTTTGGGTGTTGGTATGATGACACACCAACCAATCTGAGTTTCGAGCATTATTTCTCTCACTCTTCATAGGATATTGGGCATGTACCATTTTTCTTGAGCTTATAGGCTTGTTTAGACTAGTTATAGATGTATACATTAATCCCCAATCCATCTAGTACCTAGTATTCTAGGTATATGGCTACTTAATTATGAACGTACTTGGTCCATGTATGTGGATGAAATATATATAACTATACTGTATATATTGTTAACATATGTATACTTACTGATCATTAACTCTTTCAATCCCAATCCAAAGAAGCTAAAGATTCAATATGCCTTTTAGAAACTACAGTGGAATGGTATTTATTTATTTAGAATTATTGATTATTCTATATACCTTAACACTATTGGATTTATATTTATAGGGATTGTATTAGTTTTAGATACCATTGGTGGTGGCTTATTGGGATTTTATCATACACTCTACTCAAGCCACCTTTGGTAACTGAGTATATTACTTTTCTATAGGAATGGATAAGGGTAATTTCCCTTCTTCATATTCCTTGTATTATTTACTTATATATGGAGTATAGGAGAAGAGGACTGATCATATTCTCAAGATTCTAGTGGATCACCCTTTTTATCTTTTTGTAGTTTTGTACAACATATTTGTATATCTATGTACCTTATTTCCCTTTTTTATATCATAATGCAAGGCATACATGTATATGACACAACCTAGTGGATTTTGGCATTATTATTTAGTTTTTCAGTTATTTATACTTATTCACTTGTTTATTATATATGTTATTCTTTTTTCAACAATATTGGGCTACAGGTCGTGTCATTTAGTGTTTGTTTAAATCTGGATTCATCTATTGTATGATTAATGTTATCACCATTATGAAACTTTGATATGAGGTTATAGTCTCCCCAATATAACACCTTTACATACTCTCTACTAGTCAGCTACCTCTTGTGTATGGGGAGGCACGCTTGAGGCCATGTGACCCACCGGCTCGAGGCCCAAGTTAAGTGAATGTCAGTTCAAGGAATTAAAAGGTTGTATTGGGAAAAATTATTCATTTTTATTGCTATTTGGGTATTAGATAAGAGGCTAGGAGTTAAAGTAAATTCGGAATGACCATGTTCATGGATGTAGCTAACCTATGTATAAGGTAAATCCAAATTACATGGGATGGGAAATTGAAGTTATTGATTATGCCTGTTATGGTTGATACCAATTTTAAATTGGGTGACATAATTTTTTATGGTGTTATTACTGTTGTTGTTATTTGAATGATATTTATTTTATCTTCGCCTGATGAAATTAGATTTTTTTCATTATAAGCATCATTATAGGCATAATAGGATGAATATGTCATGCATTTTTCCATGTCATGTATACATTTAGCTTGTATTTTCCCATTTCATATTGTTAGTGCCTTGATTATCTATAGAATTTTGATGACTTTCCACATTGGTATTGGAGAACATAATTGACAGTTAAAGTGTGTGCCTTAACCTAACAGTGTTTTCCTACATTGGTTGAAGTAGACACCTTAGGCTGATAGTTATGGCATGGTTACCCATGGAACATTGATCGTGTGCACTGGAATGTGTTATGGTATGTGGTAGGTGGACTCTATATTTTGGTTCATAAGGAGTATGGGACCGTGTTGGTTAGAAATGTTGATTCATCTAATTCAAACATTTAATGAGATTTGAATATTTTAAAGAGAGAAAATTTTAAATGCAAATGACTTATAAAGTGAAAAATATCCATATTATATATATATATATATGGAATAGATACCGAGACTCAAAATCAACATTATTAGTTGGTAGTTTGCGAGTCTCTTATGTTCTTATGGAATGATATGGTTATTCTTTGTTACTCAGTCCTAGCTTTAGGAGTGAGTAGAGGTGAATGGTCTATATATAGGATGTCTATACACTTTTCCTAGATTTCTATCTGCAAACTTTTCAATTGTTAAGATCTCTTCTAATGAATTTTTTTGGCATCTTAGTATCATGTATCTAGGAAATAATCTAGTCGTAATCCTTAAAGGTAGTGACGACCATGCACCAAAGGTGGAAGACCTTGAGTTTCTTGTGATTCCACTTGAAGTTCCACATGTGGAACCTCTTCTTATTCCTGATATGTGCACTGAAATCCAGTTCTGATATACATTTATATGTATGTTGAAGAATATGAAGGGTGTTTTTCAACTACCCCGATTATGGAAAAGTTGAATCTATAGTTCCAATAGAAACATCCTCCCAACTTTTCATGGGGTGGAAGACTACATGCTACTGAGACTTGGACCAATGTTATTCTTTCTATAGTAGAGCATCTAGAGTTTCCTCCATAGTGGATGGTCAAATTTGTTGCTTATATGCAGCATGATTCTTCTAAGTGGTGTTGGGTTGTTATTAACCTAGAATATTATCATATATATATGGTTTCAGAAGATTTTTAGATTATATTATACAACTATTTTGTTCCCTAGGCTCTGAGGTCTAAAAAATCGAGAGAGTTAATGAACCTACAGTAGTGAGGTATGTCTATGATGGAATACTCTACTCATTTTATTTCTTTGTAGTGGTTTTATCCTAGTATAGTGGGTGATGATCTAATGAACACCAGGATATTCGAGGATGGGATGGTATACACCATGTAGTCACAGATCAATGCCTTTCAGTTGACAGTTATATCAGATATAGTCAACCAAACCAATATTACAAACATAAATTTGATAGAGGATTATAGTAAAAGTCATGGGGGTTCATCACCTAGATATATCAGTGTCTCCTCTTCTTGGAGAAAGAGACATTTTAGGGATACTCATAGAGGTAGTAGTAGCCAGGCACCTCTTGCTGATAGCTTTTAAATATTTCACCAGAGCAAGAAAGCCTATGTGTTTACAAGATCTTGTGGAATGCATAGGTTGTGGTAGGATAGTCCATATTCGAAATTTCAAAAGAACATTTTCATCAGCGCCTAACAAGTGGGAATATACTCGTTTCCCATATTCCAAAGCGGGGCTTGTAGGATCTTCTAGGAAGGTAGCTAGAATACCACTAGCCACTCAGGTCAAGTTGGATTTCAAGTTAGAGGTGTTCATACTCATGATTCTCAGCGCTAGAAGAGTAGGCATACTCAGGGTAGTTAGGTAGTGACTCAAGGCCATAGTACATTCCAGTTACATGCATTACATCCTAAAATAGAGGAGTTGAGAATCATTCTTTTTATAGTTTGAGGTACTATTCTAGTGGCCACCACATCAGTGTCTACCTTATTTGACACAGGCGCATATCAATCTTTTACATTTGAGACTATTTTAGAGAGTTTGTGCCTCAATATAGAACACATTCATGGAATTGTGATGCTTGATACCCCAATAGGTATCCAATCAGATGTTGTTCGCCGTTGAAAGGATTGTCCCCTTGAGATAGTATGATACCTCTTTGTATTTATTCTTTTCATCCCTGACATGATGAGAATTGATGTAATCATTGGTATGACTGGTTAATTCTCTATCGAAACCATAAATTCTGTTATTATTAGAGGGTGACATTTACATCACTAGAGGATGATAGACATGTTCATAAGAGATAATTGGATGTGCAGGAAACATGAGAAGGACCTGAGTAGTAGAGGCTGGGTAATGTGACTTCTCATATCACCAGTCATTACCTGGTTGATCAGAGATTATAAACAACTATTTTTCCTCATATATTATGTAATTTCAAGGACCTTCTTTCTGAAAAATTATCTTGGATACCACTAGTTCAATAGGTAGAATTCACCATTTAGTTAGTGTTAGTATCATCATCAGTGATCCTTCCTCCTTATAGGATTTCACTTATGGTTATTCTAGAGCTCGGGAAGCAGTTTGAGGATCTAGAGGCTAAGGGTTTTATATGCCCCAAAACATCTTCTTGGGGTTCATTAATACTTTTTACCGAAAAGGTGGATTTTACCCTCAGGTGTTTCATGGATTACCATCAATTGAACCATATCATGGAAAAGAATTTGTATACATTCTCTAGAATAAATGAAATCTTTGATCAGCTCCAAGGAGAGAGTGTGTTTTCAATGATTGATTTCTGGTCTGGCTATTATCGGGTTCATTTCATGTCCTCTAACATACCTTTCATAGCTTCTAGGAGTATGTATGGTCTTTATGATTACTAATTTATGTCGTTCTAACCCACTAATGCACTTGTAAGTTTTACAGCTCTTATGATTATGGTTTTACACCCATATCTATATTAATTCGTGGTAGAATTTTTTGATGAAATGTTAGTGTATTCACACACCATTAATGGCCATGAAATCCATTTTGAGAAAAATATGAATGCACAGGGAGATAATTATCAATATGAAAAGCTTAGAAAATTATAGTTTTAGATCAAAACAATATACTTTATGGGTCATATTATCTCAAAGATTGAAGCTTAAATAGGATGACAGAAAGTGAGAGTTGTTTTTTCCTAGGAATATCCTACGAAAATATTTGACCTCTATATTTTCTTAGGGATATTCATGTATTAAATATTATTTATCTATTATTTAACACATCTTCTTGAACCGATTATGGGATTAATAAACAAAGGTATGAAATTTATATGGTCAAAAGATTTTGAAGAAGTATTTCAGTAGTTGAAGCGATGATTGAATTTAGTAATGACACTGATTTTTACAGAGCTAGGTGAAAGTTATACATTTTACAATAATTCATCAGGTATTGTTCCTGAAGCTATTATAATGCCAAACAAGTGAGTCATTGTGTATAGTTCTTGTCAATTGAAGCCTCCGTAGTGGAATTACCCAATGTACAACCTCAAGTAGGATGATGTTGTATATGCCTTATGCTTTTGGAGACACTATCTACTTGGAGAGAGTTTTTTTGTCTACAATGATCATAAAATCCTCATATAAATTTTTACACAGTGGGATTTGAATCTTGTATAGTGTGGGTTGGTTGAGTACCAACATTCGTTTAATTTCAAGCTTGCCTATACACTTGGTAAAGGAAATGTAGTGGATGATGCTCTGATCCAGAAGACTTGGAATTAGAAATTTCAAGAGGACAGTGGTGAATGGTAGCTCATGGCATTATTCTAAAAGATTCACGTTGTGGTTTAGGAGGATCAAGGTGAGACTATCATCACAACTTTAGCAGTGACATATACTCTTCAAGAACAGGTAAGAATGAGGCCACTATCTGATCCCAAATACATTTTCCTAAGGGAAAGATTCTCATATGATGATACATATTCATGTTGAACTATGGTTGGGGATAATACTCTACTATTAAATAGTTTTTTATGGGTTCCAACTGACATTAGAGAGGAGTTGATATAGGAATTTCATACCTCAGCTTGGGAATTTCATCATGGTGTCACCAAGATTTATTGAGACTTACATCACTAGTATTATGTCATAGTAAGAAAAGGTATATTTATAGATTTATCACTCATTGTTCGATATATCTGTAGGTGAAGGTGGAACATCACCATCCGGAAGGGATTTTACAGCAATTTTCCATTAACAAGTGGAAATGGGATAATGTTTTGATGGTTTTCGTTAGTGGTTTACCCAGATCAACTCATGGAAATGATATAATATGGGGTTTCATTGACTGTTTTTGAAGGTCAGACACTTCTTACGATGGAGATATACCTTCTTGGTAGAGGAGAAAGGGAGGATTTACATCAGGGACATCTTATTTCTTCATGATGCTCCTCACTCTTTTGTTTCTAACAGAGACAATCTCTTTACATCAAAATTTTGGTAGGGGTTGCATAAGGACATTAGAACATAGGTGCTTCTGAGCACATCTGATCACCCATAGACCGATGTATAGGAAAATCATATTATTCTAGAGTTAGAGTACATGCACCATGCATGTGTCCTTGACATTGGTGGTTCCTGGGATAAACACATTCCTCTTGGGGGGTTTACTTATAATAACATCTTTCAAGCTTCTATCAAGATGGATCCTTATGAATTGTTATATGGAGGAATTTTTTATCACCTCTGTGCTGGCTAGAGACTGGGGTGGAAGTTATGTATGGACCACATCTCATGAAAGAGACTATAAATATAGAAAATTTGATGAAAAATAAAATGATGATAGCTTAGTCCAAATAGCATTTGTATGCCAAAAGACACTGAAAACCTCTTGTGATGAAGGTTAGAGATTGGTTTTTCTTGTGGGCATCACCCTGGTTGGTCCATATACATAATTAGGGGTAGGATAAGCTCTCACCAAGGTTCATTGGACCCTATGACGTTGTGAAACATATTAGACCAGGGGTTACCAAACATCACATCCTCATAGATATCATTCTATGCATTATTTGTTTCACATATCTCAGCTTTTCTGATATTATCTAGACCCATCACTTTTCTTTTATCTTGATGAGGTTTATTTGGATGTGGATACTTCCTATGAGTAGTATCTAGTTAGTATTCTGGATCGTATCCTAAAGACACTTTGTGGAAGGTCAATTCCTTTGGTTTGGGTGCTATGGTAGCATGGACTAGTACAAGGCGAGACCTGAGAATAGGAAATTGGAATACAAGAATAGTGAATAGGACTCTTTGTTATTGATATCACTTTATCTTTAGATGGGAAACCATGGGAAGAGTTTCTTTAATGATGGGGGCTTTAACGAGTTGTCTTTTCAAGAACATACAGATTTTTTTTGTATTAATTCTTTTAGAAGGACCTTATTTGGTTACCCAATGGATCCACATAGGTCATGAGGGTGTTTGGGGTTTGTTCAGAACATAGAACCCCAAAATTTTGGAAAATTAAATAGGTAACATAGTTAGTTAAAATTTTACCTCCCAACCCACATGGTATCTACTAACCATGTGGGGTAATACATAGGAGCAATAAGGGACACACGGTTTTTCTAAAACATTGAACCTAATGAACATTACCGTCTAAGCCATCGATAGTTTTTGAAAGAGTATTTTTTTCACGATTGGGGAATGGTTAAGGAAACTATGCACCTTAACCAGGTGGATTCTTCCCTTGGATAGTAAGGGGATAATATTTTGTGCATGGTTTGGCCAAACCATGCACCCTTGTATTTAGGGTGAAATTGATATTTTTCTCAAAATGAATCTATTGACCCTATTTACTTTTCTACTCTTCTCATTCTAGAAGATAGGTTCTTATTCCTCCTACCATAGCTTCCCTCCTTCCTCAATCTAGGATCCTTGATAACTCACACAGCTAGAGTCCAAATCATGATTTTTCAATGGAATTGGATAGGTAAAGGTATTATATACAACATATCCCTTCCATTATAAGTTTATATTTGCATCCATTCCGCTCTTTATGTGAAAACTCTTTTTTCCTATTTTTAGGGAATGGGAATATTTCGTTGACTCCTTACAATCTACGTCAAATCTAAAGCTGACATTAGATGAGGAGTCTGAAACCTCCCAAAGGTAGGTGGTCACATTCTTTTTTGTAAAAGATATAGTGTTTAGTAGCTTCATCATTCTGCAGCGTGGAATAATTTTCCATGCATCAATGTTAAATATATTTCTCCATGTTATATTGATTTTTGGACTTTGATATACCCTCATATATCATTTTTAGTGATTTAAGGATGTCAACCTTGATCACAGATACCACTTGGGTGTACCGACTTGATTTACCCCTTTATAATTAATTGATTAAAATCCTAGAATTCCTTCCAAGAATTATTATAAGATTATAATTGGAATTTAAACAATTATATAATTATTGATTGAACCCAAGGCACCTCTTAAGTACATGGCCCAAATTATAAATGTAATTTCTTGTGTAGGTAATTTCCAAATTGACAATGGAACCTTCGGAATGCCTCATTGAGCCTTGTAAAATGAATTAAATGTTTTGATATATTAAATGGAATGTATTAAATTGAATTGATTGTTCCTATTGTTCCACTATAATTTAAAAAATTAAATGGAATAGGTTGGAAAGGTCATACCTCATCTTTAAAATTAATGAACATAATTATATGGGTTTTTATTCCTTTCTTATATTTGGGATTCATAAATGAATTCCATTATAGGTAATGCCTCATGGATAATATTAAAAATATGAGTATACCTTTGATATAAGTTGTGGAATGATGGTAAGCATTCTGTTGGTCATGATGATTCTGGCTCCATTACATTGGGTGTTGAACATGAAATCTCAAACCATTGACTCTATTTGGATTATGGGAATGATGCACAATGTCCCTTGATTTGGGTGTTGGCATGATGACACACCCACCATCCTAAGTGTCATGAATGGTGACTCTCACTCTTCATGTGATGTAGAGAATGTACCCTTTTGATTGAGCTTATAGGACTTCTTAAACTAGTAATGGATGTCTGAGTTACACCCTTGTCCATCCCAGACCAAGTATTCTAGGTATAAGGCCACTTATTTCCACACATACTTGGTCCATATGGGTGGATGAAATACATAACTATACCTTATACATAATATAACTTTATGTATAGTTACTGATCAGACTCTCTTTCCCACCTAAGTTGAAGTAGGTAGAGATTCCAGGTATCTTTTAGAAACTTGAGTGGGTTGGTATTTATTTAGTCATCATTGTTGATTATTCCATGTACCTATACATTTTTTTATCTATGTACGCTACATAGATTACTTATATACATCATTAGTGGTGGAATAATGGGATTTTATCTCACACCCTACTCATGACACCTTTGGTACCTGAGTATAATATGTGTATATAGGAATAGATAATGGATAGAACCCTACTTCATATTCTTGATATGATTTATTTATAAATGGATCATATGAGAAAAGGACTTAACATATTCTTAAGATGATAGTAGAGAAACCTTTTGTTCTTTTTGTAGTTTTTTATAGCATGATTGTATATGCCAATCTCGTGTTCCCATTTTTCATATTAGCATGTCATGCATTCATGTATATGAAACTACCTAATGGATTTTGATATTATTATTTTGTGGTCCAGTTATTTACACTTTCACACTTTTTTATTATATCTGTTATTCTTATTTTTTATATGTTAGGATATTGGTCTAGTAATTTTGGGTGTTTATAGAATAAATCTGTTATTTTATGATTAATGATATATCTGTTTTCCAACTATGATAATAGGGTTTAATATCCCCACCATACCACCTTTATAGCCTTGTTTCTACTCAGCTTCCTCTGGAATATAGATAGGGGTGCATGAGGCCATGTGACACACTAACTCAGGGCCCTAGTTAATGGGGTGTCGGGTCAAGATGTCACAAACTGATATTACTATTCAATATAAGATAACTTCCATAAAACCTTTCTAAGATAAAGAATGTCTATGAATTAAACTGAGCATAACATAAACTAACTTAAATATTTTGTAAGATAAATATTCATCATAAGATAAATAAGTTTATGCAATGTGATACTTAGCTTTCACAATTTCTTATAGATTTAATAAAATAGTCTTTTACCAATATCCTTTTCATATGATAACATATTCTCATAACATCATTATATCTGAAATATCATACTTTGATCGTACAATAACTCAATCATACTTCTCTTAAGATGACATATTACAAAGTAAGATAAAACATTAACATGATGTTTTCTGATTCTGAGTAGATAGAATATAATCATTGATTCTTTTGAGATAAAATACTTTTCAGTAAAACAAATACTTCACACAAAATAATATAATCACTTAGAGAAGCAGCGAAAGAAAAATTAATTTGATAAATGTAATTTAAAACACTTAAAAAATCATAATAATATAAATAGGGATTTTGTTAAGCATAAAAACACCTAAAAATGAGAGATATTATTACAATATAATTCATTAAAACATATAAAATTTTTAAAAATATTAATTCAACGAACTATGATACCACTTTTGGATTCATTATCTCTCAACCACTAAAATGGTGTCCTAGTCGGGGGTTATTGGAACTTAGGTACACCTCCCTATATTCCAAAGGCTTTCAACTAGTTTTGGGGGTCTTTGGTGGTACTATAGGGAGACTATAACCTCATATTAGAGTACAAAAAAATTTAAAATAAACCAAATATTATTCAACAAAAGTAAAATAACATAGGGAAGAAAATAAAACATCCATTTCATAAAAAATTTAAATTTATGAGCAATAAATCCTAAAGACTCATGGTCATTCCATTGCACAGGGACTGATTTTTCATTAGGGAGGACATATAAATGGGATAAATAAAATAAAAAATACAATATGCTCTAATAAATCCATGAAATATAACACATCTTTAGTCCTTAAACTCAAACTGATCTATCCCACTCAATCATACAAAAGTGGTCCACTACCTTACATGAACCATGATTTAGTGATGTCTTCTTTGGTACTTAAGTGACATCGTTTCTCGAGAAGAGTGTGAGTAAATATAATTTGGACACCACCAATGTGGTCCCATACATAACTAATTAATTGAGTGTGAATTAATGGGACATGCTCAGTTGAATAAATGTATAAATAATGGATGTATAAATAAATAACCACCATCTATCCTCAGATTCTAACATGACTTTCAGGGTTAACTATAAAAGCATCATCTAGTGCCCTATTTTCAATGAGAAAGTCACAGAACCATGCTAACCAATATAAGTTCCATGTCAAATTCATAGGAGTAATTATTAGGAAATCCAAGAGTATTAGACATATATCCAATTCATTGGAAGATATTCTAAAAAATTCACCACATCATCATTGGGATGATTCCAGGGTATCCACAAAGGAAATCCATACAGACTCATTGGCCAAATACTAGTTGACCTCCTATGAATTCTAATAGGTATTATAGAATAATATTATGGAATTTACCAAAGAATTAAACATATAAATGATGTCTAAATACCGTTATAATGTTCATTATATATAGGCATAATGACTAAATCTTTAGGGATTTCCCAAGACATTATAAATAAATTTGTATAACAGTTAAATCCAAGGGGGTTTCCTAAAGTATTCATATAAACTCACCGTACAAATTGTAGGTAACCACTTAGGAATTCAACAGAAACCCAAAGGTCAATTCTGGTTTGACCACCTAAGAAATGTATATAGATTAAAATGTGAAATCCTAGGTAACTATATAGGAATTTTGAATATGAGACTTGAGGGTTGTGTGTCCCATATATAATCTTTCACATCAAGGTCATTATATCCGAATCAGGATTGCATCATCGGTTTGGGTTCTTTGGTGACACCTAAATTCAACACTATATTTATAATGGCAGTACCCCTCTCTTCGGTCATTTTTCTAATAGGAAACCCACTATGGTCTCCTAAGTCACACTATAACAAGGATACCCATAATAGTATCCCCAACCACAATACCATATCTTGGGTCTCCACCCAACTATCAGATGGAATAGATTCCATAGAAATCATTTGAATTTACAAAACAACCTCATGACCTCATTAAAAGGTTATGAAATGATGGTGATATAATGCTCATCTCATGTTATAAGGTCATAAAAGGTCATTCCACTCACCCAACTAATCAAAAAAATACCTATGATATATCTAAAAAATTATCATACACCTGGGGGGGGAGGAACGCCCACCCCATTCTAATCATAACTAGCCTAAAGTATTTAGTGCATCCCAAGGTTATCACATGTCCTACTCAAGCTAATCATTCATAATTCATTAGAAATTCCTAATTAATGGGTATAATGAAACCAATCCAGGTCCACTATATTTATTTGGTCTATTAAATTCATTCCCCAAAGTTTCCATACATCTCCAAGAAAAAGTTTATAATCTGGGCCTCAACCATCAAGGGTCAGGGCTTCAAACTAGCATGCAAGGTCCCTCACTATTTGGGATACATTATTCATTCCACTCATTGTATTTTGGTTATAAATGATACAATTTATTAATATAAAAATTTGATCACTCAAATTGGAAAATAAAACACATCATAGGATTATAAATAAGATGAAGTTGTCATAGTTTTATTCTCAATGGACCGCCTACCTCAATTTAAATGTTATTACCTTCTGAAGAATCTCAAATACACTCTCCCAAGATCATCCCTTGTCGGACCATGATTTCAAAAATATACTAAGTACCAATATCAATTCATAACACCCAAATATAAATCATAAAAAATTTATTATTAATGGTCTATTTCATTTTAAGAAAATTATAATTTAACCCAATTAAACAAAATTTCATAAAAATCACTAGTTAACATTTCCATTTTAATTTAGTTTAACCAGAAACAACAAATAATCTCACATGGTGATGTAACATTTTTGAAATGGTGTGTGATGTTGTGAGATCATCATCATGGGACATAATATATCTTTCACAAACCAAAACCCCATCATATTAGTATGATTACTCTTTTGTATAGTGGAATTGTCAATGAATCCCTAAGATGAGACACCCAAATTCATAGATAGAAACAAGATAATAATAATAGAGAGGATAAGATGAGAGAATCACCTTATATATCAAAGAATTTCCATCAAATAAACCCCACATTCAAGGGGGTTGAGGTATACAAAGAGAGAGATCCTCCATGGGTCAAGACACATGAGTGGAGGGGTAATGATGGCTAATCGTCCTTAATATCAAAGTGGGTCCTGATTAAAAAACTATAAAAAATAACACAATGTATTAATTCTCCATAGTATAGTCCCCTACCACTACTGTGTGGTCCACCTCATCAAGGAAAGTCTATGAGCCCAGAACATCAAGAACTAGGGTAAAGGCCCACACCCCTATTTTTATTTTGAATAGGAACACAATGAATCCCCATATATACCTCAACCAAGATCCAAGGAATGGTGGAGTTTCATTTTCTATTTCATGGTGCCATGGGTAAACCATAGTCATTTCAACCTCCCCATTTCTGAAAGCTTCCTCGCCCAGGAACCACACTTTTCTTAGGAACCATTCCCTCCTTCACTAAGCACATCACCCTCTACCGTGGTGGTCCACACACTATGGTGAACATTGTTTTTTTACAAAGACAATATGTAGGTACAATGGGATTTCCAAAATTATTTTCCATCCACAACACTTGAATACCATAATATTTCACGTAGTGGATCCTCCCTTATACCATGGTGTTGTAGTGTCCATGTTCAATTAAAACTCCCATTCAGAGAACACTATGACATAATATACACAATTTTCACCACTAAAATTCCCAACACAGTGTATCCCTCTAGGGATACACCATGGTTTACCTTGGTCGGGGCCAAGTCCCTACCCTAGTATGGCCTTCATTTCTACAGCGCAACTGATCCTATTAACTCATACATAGAATAATATCAACCACAAAAAATGAAATAGTTCCTAGGAAACATTGAGACCATATTTTATTTTTAATAATTTCACAAAGTCTTCAACCCATTCTATGACACAATACTAATGGTTGTAGTGTAGTGTACCTCATGAAACCATAAACTACTACTGGGTCACCATGACCCTTTTTAAACCTTCACTTAAGCACCCAAGCCACCACTTGTGATATTATACATCACAAAAATCTTCTCAAGATGTTGAAACAATTGTGATTCCAATCCAAACCATAATTATTAAAACTAACCCCTAACTAAGAAATAATTTTAAATTTTTCATTAATTCCATAATTTGTAAAATATATAAGGTTTTAAACATGGTTTCAGGTAATATCATTTTTAAAATATTTAAAATCTCCATAAATATTCATTTTATAATAATTATGGTGAATGTTTCTCTAAAAAATAGAACCTTTCGTTGTGGAATATTATTTCTATTATTTGAATTTTAAATCCCCATGAATATATCCCTTTATAATTCTCTTTTAATCGCCATTTAAATATCCTCAATCATGGATTGAATCATTTCTTTGACCAATACCCTACGTTATTTAATATTTTTATACTAGAAAAGCATCGTCTCAATTGTTTCCTTCTAAATATTTTCTCTAAAATTTATCTCCAAATTTTTAAAGTCACAATTTAAGAATAAATTAATTCTTACATGAATCAAACTTATGTTTCTTTATGGTATATCTATTTAATCATATCTGGGATATGTATGAATCCATCCATTTGTAAATTTTAATATCTAGAAATACCTCTCAATATTCTTACATGAACCACTTGTATGTGTCTATAATAAATAATATGTTCATCACCTCTAATATGATCCATTGTTACATGGAATTATGAATCTCCATGCCTTTTCCATATTCCAACATATAATAAAACCCTTACATAGAGTGAAACATAGTTAAGTATCCATAATGTAGGACCACACATAAGTGACTAGATTTATATGGGTCACTCTGACATGGCTCAGAGTGCTGAACAACCAACTATTGTATGAATTAGTAATCTAATATAACATGGATCCTAACCCTTTCCAATTTCTTGAAATTAAGCATAGGATGACTCTTGTATATTACCTCAATGATTCTTACATAGGTAATACACTCTAATTACATTTCCAATTTCCACCTATCTGATGACTTTGACATGGATTGATGACTTTTTCATTTTATTCTAAAAACTATAAAATTATAGAATTCACCATATAAATTTAGAATCTCTATAAATTATCTCTAAAATTCTTATATACAATAAAAATACCTTTACCTCACATATTATAATTTTTTTTCTTATTTTTAATATTATTTATATATTGAAATCCTAATTTAACCTAATAACCATATTACCTTATCCATATTCAAATACTTATTCTATACACAAACCCAAACTGCCAGAGGAAACTTATTTAAATTATAAAAAAACCCTGGGATTGAAACTATCTCCCCCAATTAATAATATTCTTAAAAAAGATCTTCATTTCAACACCTAGGATAGATATTGTTAGTTTTGGTCATCACCAACATCATATAACCCCTCTCACCCTATATGTTATATGGGAAACACATTCCTTTACAATCCAAGAATGACTACCTAAGAAGAAGTATTGTTGGAAGAAATATAACCACCATTATTCTAAAGGAGTCCATCCCCCACAATGTTATCACAACCCTAAAGTTTTGTATCTAAATGTTGATAGTTACTAAAGGAGGGTTTTAATTTACAATAGTAAATGGTCATATTTAGCTAACAAGGAAACTACAATAGACACAATAGCTGATTCTCCCCTCATAGGGAAACAACCACCATGGAGTTTCCCCCTATTTTTATTCCAATCACCCTCATAGAGATCTTAACCACGATAATATTAAAAAACCTTGACTAGGGGAATATCCTACAAGTGTAAATCATTGTGTGATAGGCCCCATTAGTAGGATTTCATCACCTCCTGAACACTCAAATCAAATAAAGATAATGGAAAACATATATATCCCATAAAATCCCCTATTTTAGATAGTATCCATTTATTTATGTGCCTAATTATAATATATAAGGATTAATACACAATACTAGAGTTATTATGTAATGATATTATAAAATTTTCTTAGAGGATAGCCTCCACTCTATACTAATCTAGCCTAGAGAAATTTTATTTTGGGCCTATATCACCAAGAACTCATCTTCTAGAAGATATCATAGTCCTAGAATAAATTCAATTTTACAGGGAGATAAAACTAATTCCTCGATTACCCATATAAAATTTTCTTTAATCATCTAATCTAATTTTGGTAAAATTATCAGTATATCTATGTTTTTTGTTATCATTCGTTCCACCATTGGATCACATTACTTTGGGGGAATCTATAAATGATCCAGAAACTATTTCTCTTCTAAACAGGGATGATAGAAAACATCCATTTTGGTAGAATAAATTATATTATCCATTTACAAAATAATAATATATGGGAATAAATGATAATAGATGAAATTTCAATCATTTACCAGCCACTTACACTAATCAATTTTCTATACTGACTTATTTGAGTAGGACCACATACCATAACTATACCATAATATATGGGTGATGTGTAAGAACTTTGGTATTAAAAAAACATATTAAGGATAAAAATAAAATTTCATAATACTCAAAGAAAAAATTTATATTTCACCCCCATTGTTATTACCATAGTTGTGAATCCTAATTCTTTTATGAAGTTGAAGCATCTCCTATGCATGTGCATTGATTATATAGAGGAAATCCATCAAATGATTAATGAATACCCCCTGTTTATACATAAAAGAAACTGTGTGACTTTTAAAACTCTATTTTATAGCTCTTAAACATCTAAAGGGGGCCCTTGAGATCCCAATTATGACTCCTTTCTCTAATTGATCACCAAATGTGGCATGAAATCCTCTCAATTTTATTAGAATCTCATGTTTGAGGGAATTTTTTTGATAAACCTCCTTAATAAGATATCACCATCTCCAAAACAAAAAATATATGTGCTAAATGATATCAATAAATAAATCAACTCATTCAAAAATCCATTCATTCTATAATAGTGGACCTAAATCAGAAAAGGGAAAAAACCTAGTCAGACAAGGCCCTTGTCTAAAAAAATTCCCCCTTGATTGTAATTGGATATTATGGGTACACCCCCAAAAATTTCACTACATCTATAATTCATCATTTTACGATCTTGATAGTTGAATAAATCTATGTACATATCTACACTGAAAATTTAGGGACATACCAATCCTGTATGGATGTGAAATTTTTATCATAGTCATCATCTCCCACACCCCCAACCATGTCCAAATTTGACTCAGTCAAGGTAGAATCTACTCCAAGATAATTAGTTATAGAAAGGATGAGGGAACCCTCAATGATAATTGAATAGTTTACATCTCCTCTTATTCCATAATAAGTGGAATACTGAGGATATTACTGTTGAATCACATACCAAATATGATCATTTGGTTCATCACGGAGATTGCACAAGAATTTCATAGTGATGTTGCACAATGGTTGAAAATCCATAAGCCCCTCTAGTAGGATAGTCATAAGAATCAATTACAATGATTTCATTAATTGATATTCTAAAAATAATTAATATCCATACATTATTTAGACAGATAATTATTTGGTTCCAATAATATATGAATCAATTATATTCATTGAGCCTATTCATTCCCTTGAATATAACACATGTGATGACACGAGTAGAGGTGGTCCTCCATCAAAAACTTATTTTCACACAAAAATAATGGAATACGGTGTGCACAATAGATAAAAATTTAAAAAAAAATATCTGAGATCCCCTCATAAGGTTCCTCTACCATTATTTTGGAATATATTAAATAAAAATAATGTGAAGGTTTCTTCCACATCCATATCTCACCCACTACTGAACGTTTTTGATCCCATTTTAGTTGAGGGGAAGCATTCTTATTTAAAGTTAAAATTTAAAACTTTAGAGAATTAATGACAAAAATTTTCTATTCAGCATTCCTAGAAAGTATGTTGATCATATCAAAACATCACCTTCACAGATTAATCTATCCTGATAGAAAAAGACAACCCAACCAACAATGGTAGTAACTTCCCACCAAATCACTCTTTGATTGTATTATCCTATTCAATTAACCTCCTCGAAAAAAAGAACAAATGTTTTTTTATATGAACTATCTTCAATATTAATTTTAAACAGGCCACTCTTGGTATACCAGATTATAACAACCCAGGCTTAAAATACATGGATATTACATAATTTTAGATGCATATTTAGTACATTACAATAATACATTCCTGAGGACCATAATAGTTTAGTGTCTTTTGAAACATGGAAACAAAATCTTATATTCATGTGAAAGATCTTCAGCATCTCCCAAAAAAATTTCCCACTTTAGTACTTCTACCTAAAACCATTCTTCCTAACCTTGGGAAAGGAAACATAAGAAAGGGGTGGAATCAAATTCTTATTAAGGGTAAGAAAGGGAGATATGTGAGCGTAATTATTATCTTAATGGTATGAGAACATGGTCATGAAAATAGAAGAACATACCCAGTATAAAAAAGATCATATACATGAATCATGGAATAAATAATGGAAGTTAATAAGACATGAATCATATGTAAATAAATAACATAGGTTAAGAAATCCTAACATGGGAATAAAACATGGAATTGTGGTAGACACATAAGCATATACTAATTTCCATAGTAGCTAAGGCAACGCTTCCAAGACCATATTAGTATTATGGCTTCACTTATCATACCATCTTAATAGTTTTGGTTCACTCCCATGCCCATATTAGTATCTTGATTTCACTCATCATACTATCTTAGTAGTCATGGTTCACTCCCCTAGCTATCTTTGTACTCAAGGTTCACTCCCTGTACCATCATAGTTTATCTCATGAAATATAAATCTTTACCCAAAGCATTGTAGGGAGATAGAGGTCCCACCCATTTCATAATTAAATAATATATACATGTGACAAAAGATCATTTAAAATGATATCATAACCCATTAAATGAAATGGGTATCATAAACGTGTACACATATCATAACTTGTTGAAAGAGATACAAGTTTCATAATCATTTCATCAAAATAATAACCAGTGAAAAGAAGTGGGTTTCTAGAACATAATTCCATCAAAACATTAACCATTATAATATAGAATATGAATGGTATTATTTAACTATGACAGTGTATGTCATCATAGGTGGGGAAGGATTTTGAAAGATCACTTGGAACATTAATTTTCCCTAAAATTAAAATTTTTAAAATATAAAACATTTGAAAAACCATTTTTTTAAACCATATTGAAAACATATAAATGAATCATAAAAATCATTTAAAATAGTTCTTGGCGAAAATATACTTTCTTAAAATGACACGCAATTTTAAAAGAAAACATTTTATTTAAAAATAACCATGTAAGCTTATAGGGGAAGCTTCAAGACAATAAGTCATCATGAAATCATAAAAATGCATTCATCCTATTTAATTTTAAAAGACATTCTTCTCATTCTTTTTTCGAGTGTCAAAAAGTACATCATTCAGAAAATTAAATAAATATTCTTTCAAAACATATAGTAAAAAGTAAAAAATGGTTAAAAATTACTTTAAAGATTAATAAGATAATAGTAAAACATTTTATGAAAATATTTTTAGAAAACATGGACTTGGATGATAAATATTCCCTGATGGAGACTTAAATGGGAATAATCCCAAATATGGGAGAGATAGTAAAATAAATACTCATCACATTATAATAAATAGAATAGTATGACCCATGTAAGAAATAAAATCATAAGAATATAGAAATATCATAATATTCCAAATAATTCTCATAAAATTCATTCATGGGCAGTATTTACACTATGTACAAGAAACATGTAGAGTATGAGGCATGTGCCTTACAGAAATAAAGGTTAGACCAAAATACCTTACATAAAACCTTAAAAAATTCCTTTTGAAAACATATTAATGAAATTAAAAATATTCAAAAAAATTCTTTATAATTTTTTATATACACATAAATAAATATTTATGATAATACCAATAATATTGAAATGGATAAACTATTAATTCTCTAAACATTCATAGAATCCTATACCC
The DNA here is from genome assembly GCA_963277665.1 of Viscum album. Taxonomy (NCBI): domain Eukaryota; kingdom Viridiplantae; phylum Streptophyta; class Magnoliopsida; order Santalales; family Viscaceae; genus Viscum; species Viscum album. Next base: position 848,023,364 of record OY728152.1, read on the forward strand.
CCTTGAATATTTAAATAATATTCCCAATATCATAAAATGAATCTTTAAATAAAATTAATATAAAAATATTCATGATATAAAATACAATGTGATAATTCGATACAACACACACAAGAAACTGAGGGTGAACATGGATTATACCTAACAAAAATTCAAAGTAAGATGAAATTCCCTTAGCTTAAGTCTGATACTCTCCATATTTGTTTTAAACACATGTGTTATGGTTTTAAACATATTATTAACTTATAACATAATAATAATAATAATATTTATGATAGCATATATGATTATTTTATGGCTTTATATTACCCATTTATTAATATTATCCATGTTAAAGCAACATTTCATGTAATAATCGCTTTCTTTGTCATACACGTTTTGACTTGTTATTCTTGATTGTATTACTTAGATCAAGATTTAATTAATTCCAGAATGTAAAACATGATTTATATATAATAAATTTTCAGAATATAAATATATATAATATATATATATGCGTGAATTGGAATAAACTATTCATGGAGACGGTAGGTCAAACGTACGCATGAACGTTGTTTCTATTTTCTTATCATGTTGAATGGAAATACGTGATTGAAATATATGTACATAAATATATATATGTGTGTCTGTGTGTGTTATTATAGTAGAATTATTATATCATATGTTTCATAAATATTAATAATATATATTTTTTATAATCATCCTTTAGTGGTTAACGTGGAAGATGAATCTCTTCGTGTCATGGAGACGGTAATCGATACATACATACGAGTGATTATATCATTCCATATTGGTAAAGGATAACGAATTTTATGAAATATTAATTATAAAGAAACAATATCATTTCATATTTTCTATTTAAATATTTTATTTACATCTTTATACCAATATAAATAAAGTATACATGAGAAACAGTTTACACCACTACATGGAGATGGTTAGTTGTATGTACGCACGCATGGTGATATTCTTTTTCAAAGGATGGGTAAAAAGAGGAATATGGTTTCCACATAAACATAAAAATATATTAAAATATATTAGATGATGTATTTATTACTTTTTTATGGAAAAAAATACAAATAGAACCTACAGGAAGAAAAGAACAATGAAATAGGTGATAAAACAATTTCCTCCTTTTCGGGTATCTCCTTTTTATTTGTACAAAAGGACTCCTTGAGATGTATTTATTCCCAAATTATAGCCTCTAGGATATATTTGGGGAATTTGGGAGATGAAATGGTTAGGATTTGGCCAATAAAAATTGATTTATAGGTGTTAATTATAGATAATGAGAAGTTCCCTTTTATAAGAGAGGGGAGGGGCACATAAGGAAACTCTTAAAATATTAAATTAATATAAATTAATTTTCAATTAAAATGGTTAAAATGTGAGTTTATTAAATTATGATATGACTATAGTTATAAATCTCATAAAGAAATGATTTTTAGACCTGTTTTTCTATAAAAGTAACCTTATCATATGGCATTAATCCTAAGTTAAACAATTTAACTTTTACTGTGAAAGCTTGTTTTTTTACACTATAGGGTTAATATAGAACTATATAACCCAAAAAAAGAACCCCAATTCGGAAATATAGGAAATATTTGATTCAATCCAAGTTATTTTTATGTAATTTAAATTTTAATTAATTTTATAACATTTAATAAACTATTGTTTATTTTAAATTATACTTTTTGTCAATTTTGATACTATTCAATACTTTCATTTTTAAAAATATTAAATCAACATGATAACTTATAAAAACACTTATAAAATTTTAAAAAAATGAATAAGTTATCTATTAAAAAAATTCATGTCCTTAATTAAGTAAAATTATATTTATTTTAATATTTTTAATGTCATTTATTTGATATATCAATTAATTAAACAATTACTACATCATTATTATTCAAGCCTTTAATTAAGTTAGTCAATATATAAAAATTAGAAATAAATTTTCATGATGAAGATAAATTTATTTTATTTCAGATGAATAATTATAGTCGAATTTACCTAACGTATACCCCTATATAAAAAATTATTTGGTTATTAAATTTTGCATACGACTCTTTTAACTCTTCTTTAAATAAAATATATTAAATTACTTCATCTAAATAAGGGTTATTAAAGAGGGTCATATTTCTTAAATAAGGTTTATTTGGGTCTAAAAACACATATATAATGAAAATAGGACATGTGTGACGGTAATTATATATTATTATAATATTATTTGTACCTTTAATTAACATATTTACCTTTAACCATGGTAAATAAAATAAAAAAGTTACGATTCAAAAAATATTATTTGGATCCTATTAGATCCCATTTTTCATCCATATTACCTCTATTTATGTTCATTTTTTGAAATTCAATTCACCGAAGAGTTAAAATTACATTTACTGCTAATCGAGAAAATGTGGCTAGAAGGCTGGTAAAAGAGACATTCAAAAGTTCAATATTTTTTATATCTAATTCTATTGTAAAAATTATTTCATTGACATAAATTTGATTAAGATAAGTTTTATTTATATATTGTGACATTAAAATAAATTTAATGTAAAAGTAATTATTTAAATGAAAATGTTAGGTTTTTTACTACTATACAGTATTTTTTACTATTCATCAAAAATTGAAACTTTTTAGAAAAATACCAAAAAATCACCCTAAGATAATTTCAACGTTTTGAATTAAAAAAAGACTTTTATTTTATAAAATGTATTTTCTAATTTTTTCTAAAAATATTTACATTATTATAATCAATTCATTCGAGAAATTGATGTTTTTAACCATATAAGGACAATACGAGAAATCATATCTTTCATTATCAATATGTTTTATTTATATAAAACAATTTTAGAAAATACTAATACTCATATAAATAATTTTATTGTCTACATTTTAATTATATAATTTAATTAAGTATTTATTTATAAAGATGTCTCATATAAAATTATTATTGTGTTCATGGTATGCCAAATCGATGTTTCTTGTAGCGCAAGCCAAGTTGGTATTATGTGTAGTGAAAGATTCCCTTTCTATTGAATATAAAAAAATCGCAACATAGTGATTTTATTTTATAAAAAAATATTCCTTGTTGCATGAATTAGATATATCAAAAGAATAAATTAATTTGAAAAAAATAAATTCATAAAATCTTTTGGTGTTACATTCTACCCCCTTTAATATGAATTTCTCTCTCGAAATTCTTTTTGGTTATCAATGGTTCAAAACATGAATGTTTCTTTCAGAGAAACCCACATCGTAAAAAGGAATACTAAGAAACCATTTTTTAAAAACAATGTTAGAAATTTAATGGTTACCCAAAGTATCTCATCACTAGGATTCCACATAGGAGATCATAGGTGGGATGTGAAGACATGGATATGAAAGAAAAATAGAACTATCTTGTTTTGATGGATAGTGATAGAGAACATAGTTAAGATAAAAATAACAATCAAAATCCATATATCTATGATGATCTAAAGAACCATCAGATTCATCAGATAAGAAGGTATTAGGATAACATTTTTGGTTTTCCAGATCCTTTTCCCAAAGTTGAAGAACATGAGAAGAAATACATACTTGATTTTAGTACAATATCATTATTGGTTTTACCTTGAACAATTTCCACTTCATCTCGTATTCCTAGCAATGAAACTGAGTTTTTCATTCCTAAAGCATTAAAATATCATGATATCTCAAAATATAATGATAGTTAATTTCATCTGTCTTTACCACAAAAAAATGTTACCATTAATTATAAAATATAGATAAATATACCAATGTAGAGATAATAATTTCATCCCACAAACATATCTGATGTGTAACTTAAACATTCCATAAATGGATAAGCATGAAATCATTTAAAAATCTGAAAATCCAAAACATTAGAAGGAATTCCACTAAATGGGATTAACAATTATCTTCTATATATCAAAATAAAATTCTCGGTTGTCGCATTCCAAACATGTGAATATCTTAATCAAGTATTCTCTTAAAACATGGTAAGAACCCGATTTACCATACATCCATATTGAAAACATGCATGGTTCTTTATTATTAATTCCAAAAAGATGTAAACATCAACCATGATTACATAAACCACATGTCAATAGATCCTTAATTAGTTCCAAGGTAACTAGTACCATCCAATTTACTTATTCATATCCAACCAATCTTTATCTAAATATTAATACCTCAATAGCATACAAATATAAAGGGTTATTCATACCATTATCATGTGTTTTTAAAAAATATCACCTTATTTCCCCAATCACTTTTCATAGTTACCAATACCATTATATAGATGTTCTTAAATCCTTAATTAAAAACTACAGTGGACCAATAAATTGATGTTTTATTATTCCATAATACCATAAAATTACTCCTAAAACATTATTCTTGAATTCCATGACATAAATACTCAATCATTCCACAACATCATTGTTATACTCCACATCACTAATAGTGTTCACATGAGATTTTATTTTACTTTATCCTTAATAGGTTTCTAACATCAATCATCATCAGTAACCCTTGGATTAGGGAACTGGTTAACATAATTCCCAATCTCCTAACACTTGTAGCACTAAAGTGGGGGAGGTACATTTTGTGCTTCTTTCTCTCCATTCGCATTGTTAGCTAACTTGTTCCCATCACTTTGGCACTCAAATGATTTATAACCTTCATTTATACACATAAAACATCTATTAGAACCTTTAAGAAAATTTCCTCCCTGATTTTCCCTCACTTATATCATAAAGGAAGGTTACACTTTTTCTCTTCATCATTTTCAGATTTCTTTATAAACTACATATTCCTCTTCTTGTCAAAACCATGTGACTGGTACGTGACTCCATCCTCCATTTCAACCTTGATTGCACAATGCACAATCTATTCATAACTACAAGAGTATCTTATGGATAAAGCTCATCTAAGACTTTTCTTTAAGCCATTGAATAACCTATCAGCTTTACTTGCAGGATGGATGATAATTCCAAAAGGGTACATTGCAAGTCTTGTGAAATTGGCTTTATAGGTACCGATGGATTCATCATACCTTTTCATTAACTCGAGAAACTCCTTATCCAATTTCATATGTATAATATGGGGAAAAGTAATTATTGAAGAATAAGTTCTTAAACTCAACCTAATACATTGATTCAATTTCATCTTCTCACCTAATATTCTTGATTAGAGTCCACCACTATTCCTCTTCTCCTTCTAACTGATAAATAGCCAGAATATATTTTTCATGTTTTGAACACTCAAAAACAGAGAATATAATTTTAGTGGTACTAATCCATCATTCATAAATACGTAGATCCGAACACCCACTGAAATATGGTGGATGTTTCCTCATGAATGACTCAATATAATATTGTTCACTCCATTTCTCATTGGTAATTCCATACTGATTCATAGCTTGAGAAAGTTTACTGAGCATAACAATGAGGTTTTTCAATCCATTTACCATAGTATCTGGTTTCCTTGGAGGACAATCATTGATTTTTCTGATGGAGTCACCATTTATGTGGTTACTTCAAGTTCCAACCATTGACTGAAACCAAAATCATAGATTTATAAATAGTTATCATAATGAGGAACCACGTAACATTGAAAAATAACATTATAAGATGTCTAACTTATGAAATATTCTTTAATCTATGACATATTTGGCTCACCATAGGTTATTCATAGCCCAATTTTATTCTAATCCTTCATAATGGATCATACGTTGTTTTTTAATTTCCAAATCATATCCCCTAGGAGTGTCAAACTAGGTGTTCTTCAAGCCCCGTTGTCATATACTAGATTACCTCGAGTCAAGCCCGAAATATCTTGTCAGAGTTGTTACCCCAAGGTACATTTATTCCAAAGCCACATCCACTTGTAGTATCTAGATAAGGATATATTTCTATTAAACCACTCACTCTATACTTTACCCAAATTCGAAGACATTTTCTTAAATATTGACTTGTCTTTATACTTATCCATATATACATCCCTAGAGATATCCTTAGAAATATACCTAGGTATATCAGTAAAATTTATCATCCTAGTTTCCAAATGTGGCCTAAACCATTATTCTAATACCAACTATAGATACCCAATCTTAAAATACATGGATATTACATAATTTTAGATTAATATTCAATACATTACAATAATACATTCCTGGGGACCATTATAGTTTAGTGTTGTTGAAAACATGAAAAAAAGCATTTATCATGGGTAAAGATATTCAACATCTACCATAAATATCTCCACATTTAGTACATCTACCTAAACCCATTTTTGGTATCCTATGGAATGAAAATATAAGAAACGGGTGAGCTCAATGCTCAGTATGGGTAATAAAACGAGATATGTGAGAATAATCATGAGCATAATGGTATGATAACATGATCATGAAAATAGAGGATCATACCCTACATAAAAAAGATCATATACATGAATCATGGAATAGATAATGGAAATTCATAAGAAATTAATCATAATTAAATAAATAACATAGGTCAAGAAATCCTAACATAATAATAAAACATTGAATTCTGGCTAACACATAAGCATATAGTGATTTCTATAGTATCCAAGGCATTACTGTCAAGACCATCTTAGTAGTATGGGATCACTCCCCACACCATATTATTAGTCATGGTTCACTCCCATGTCCATATTAGTTTCATTATTTCACTCTTCATAGCATCTTAGTAGTCATGGTTCACTCTCATGGCCATCATAGTAGTCAAGGTTCAATCCCAAGACTATTTTAGTTTATCCCATGATATATAAATCTTTACCCAATGTATTGGTGGGAGATATAAGTCCCACCTATTTCATAATTAAATTATACATACATGTTCCAAAACATCATTAAAAATAATAATAAAACTCATGAAAGAAAATAGGTATCATAAACATGTAAACATATCATTACATGTGGAAAGGGAAACAAGTTTCATAATCATTTCATAAAAATTATAACCCATGAAAAGAAGTGGGTTTTATAAACACAATTTCATCAAATCATAAACCATTCAAAAAGATAATATGAATGGTATTATATAACTATAACAATGTATGTCATCATAGGTGGGAAAGGATTTAGAATGATCACTTAGAACATGAATTTTCCATAAATTCACTTTTCTAAAATATAAAACATTTTCAAAAAAATTTCTTTTATACCGTATTTAAAACATATAATTGAATCATTTAAATCAATTCAAGTAGTTCTTGATGAAAATATACTTTATTTTTGGAAATATTTTTCTTTTCTTAAAATATCACGCAATTTTAAAAGATTATATTTTATTTGAAAATAACCTTATAAGCTTGTATGGAAAGCATAAAGGTAATAAGGTTTCATGAAAGTGTAAAAATACATTCATTCCATATAAGTTAAAAAAAATATTCTTCTCATGCTTTTTTCAGGAAAGTAAAATGTACATCATTTGGAAAATGAATGAAAGATTCCTTTCAAACCGTGTACTAAAAAGTAAAAACGGGTAAAAATTACTTAAAAATTTAATAAGATAATTTGAAAAAATTTATGAAATTTTTTTTAGAAAGAATTGACATTTATGATAAATATTCCCCAATGGAGACTTAAAAGGAAATAATCCCAAATATGGGAGATATTCTGAAATCAATACTCATCACATTATAATCAATAAAATCGTATGACCCATATAAGAAATAAAATCATATTAATATGTAAATATCATAATATTCTAGAAAATACTCATAAAATAAATTCATGGGCCATATATACCCCACTTAGGAGAAACAAGCAGTGTATGATTCATGTGTCCCGTAGAAATAAAGTTGAGACAAAAATCACTTACATAAAACCTTAAAATGGTAATTTGGAATACATTTCATGAAATTAAAATTAGTCATATAGTTTTATTTATAATCCTTTATATACATGTGAATAAATATGTATGATAATATTATGAATATTGAAATGGAGAAAGGATTAATTCTTTAAACATTCAAAGCATCCCATACCACTTTAATCATTTAAATAATATGCCCAATATCATAAAATGAATCTTTAAATACCATGATGATAAAAATATTCATGATATAAAAGATAATATTATAATTACATACACCACGCACAAGCAATTGGTTGTGAAAATGGAATATATCTCACAAAAATTAAAAGTTAGATGGAATCCCCTTATCTTAAGTCTGATATTCTCTGTATATTTCCGAAAATCTCGTATCATGGTTTTAAATGTATTATTAACTTATTCGATTATTATATTAATATTTATTATATCATATACAATTCATTAATGGCTTTATATTAACTTTTTATTAATAATTTTGATGTCAAATCAACATTTTAGGTAATAATTACTTTATTTATCGTACGTGTTTTGACTTATTATTCATGATCATATTACTTTGATCACAATTTACATAATTATAGAATGTATAAAAAGATTTATATATCATATATATTAAAAATATAAATATATATAATATAGAGATACATGAAATGGAATACACCATTCATGGAGACATTAGGTCGTACATATGCCTAACCATTGTTTTCCTTTTCTTATCATATTGAATGGAAATAAGTGATTAAAACATATTCACATACCTACAAAAATACATACATATATATATATATATATTATTCTGGTATAATTATTATATCATATATTTCATACATATTAATAATATATATATATATATTATAATCATCCTTGAATGGTGAACATGAAAGATGAATTGCATCACATAATGGAGACGGTAAGACGTGTGTACGCACGAGCGATGATATCATTCCATAATAGTAAAATTTAAGGAATCAGATTGAATAAAAATAATATAGAAATAATATTATTTCATATTTATTATTTCCATCCTTTATATTCATCATCATGCCTATATAAATAATGTATACATGAAAAAATAGTTCACACCATGGTGTGGAGATGATATGTTGTATGTACGCACGCATGGTGATATTGTTTGTAGTAGGATGGTTAAAAAGAGGAATATGGTTATCCCTTGATCATAAAAATATCTATGTATATATTAGATGTTGTATTTATTACTTTGGTATGGAAAGAACACATAAAGAGGAAGTAGAAGAAGGAATGAACTTTGAAAGATGTGATAAAACAATTACCTCTTTTTTTGGTTATCTCCTTTTGATTTGTACAAAAGGAATCCTTAGAATGAATTTGTGACCAATATACGTCCTCTAGGATGTATTGGTAATGGTTTTATGAGTAAATGGGTAGGTTTTGTCTTATCCAAACCGATTTATAGGTGTTAATTAACGAAAATGATAATTTCCCTTTTATAAGAGAGGTGAGTGGTGCTTTAGGAAACTATTAAAATATTAAATTAATATAAATTAATATTCAAAAAAGTGTAAAAAGTGATTTTATTTAAGGATGATATGTGGATTGGTATAAATCTCATCAACTTGTTAATTTTAGACATGTTTCTTTCATAAAATTAACCTTATAATTTGGCCTTAACCCTAAGTTAAACATCTAACTTTTACCATGACAACATGTATTTTTACAATATAGGGTTATTATAGTCACCATAAAATGCCAAAAGAAGCCCAATTATATAATTTATGAAATATTTTACACAATAAAAGTTATATGGATGAAACTTACATTTTAATAAATTTTTTATTATTTAATAAAATATTATTTATTATAAAGTATTATTTATATCAATATTGATACTATTCAATATTTTCTTTTTTAAAAATATTAAACGAACATGATAATGTCAAACCAACATTTCAAACATGTAAATAACATGTATAAGTTATCTATAAAATTTTTGGATGTCATTAATTATGTAAGATTATATTTATTTTAATATTTTTAATATCATTTATTTCATATCTCAATTAATTAAATAATTATTACATCATTATTATACAAGACTTTAATTAAGTTATTTCTTCTCTAAAATTTAAAAAAACTATCATGATGAATATAAATATCTATTATTTTATATGAAAAATTATTGTATAATTTAAATTATGTATAACCCAATATAAAAATGATTTAGTTATTAAAATTTGAATATGAATCTTTCAACTCTTCATTAAATAAAATATAATAAAAGCCTTAATTGGACATAAGTGGAATAAATAGGATTATATGTAATAGCACAGGTAAATAAAGAAATATTAAATTTTCATTTAAATTAATATTTCGTGAATTAAATATTAATTTTACTTTAAACTAGTTTCTATGTTCGATGTCGTACCTGATACGCAACAACTGGTTTCTTTGAAATCTTACATTGCACAATAATAATATAATATTATTATTTTAAATGGTAATTAACTCCTAGAATTTTTATTGGAAGGAATGAATATAACTAACTAAAATATGATTATATATGTTTGTTATATGTTTTTACATTTATCCAATAAAATTTAGAGGCTTAAATTTTGAATGAATCTAATTTTAAGCATAATTTACATTAAAAGGTTGATTTACCCCCCTTTTGATGGTGACCGGTCTTTAAATATATTTTTTCCACTTTTATATGTTCAATTTGACCAAATAAAATTCTAATTTAGAATTCGGACATCAAAATTCACCTTGGGAAAAATTTTGGTATTTTTCTGATAAAATTCAATTTTTGATGAATAGTGAAAAATATTGTATTTTAATTCCCAACTGGCTTTTAATATAATTTATTTATATGGATAAATTATCTATTTAATTGTTTTTAATTAGATTGTATTTTTACTATTTAATCCAATGTTGGTCATTGGAATTAATTTTACATTGAAATTGGACCTAAACAATTGTCAATATTTTGATAGTTAGTTGACAGTGGGAATTAATTTTAAATTATTTTCTGCCACTTCTGTGTTTTGAATTTGAAAAAATGGATTTTATATTTCTAATCAGGATGTTCAATTTGTGTAAATAGGTAACTTTTATTTTTAGACATTACGAATATTTATTTCAGTAAAAAAATTATTTACCATGGTTAAAAGGTAAATCTGGTAAATAAGGGTAAAAATATATTATTATAATAATATAAAATTATCCTAAAATTTGTCCTAATCCTATTGGGTGATACGTATCTGATCATGGGAATCTTTGGGTCTATTTTGGGACTCCATGGATTCACATGGGAGTGATAATGACACTTTATTTTAGTTAACTTAAAGTAAAGACAAAATTGACATAAACAAATATCTTTTAATAAATAAATTTTTACATAAGGTTATATAAGATATCTTTTATACTATAAATATTATCTATAAATATAAAAATATATCTTATATCATGGTAATTTTTTTATAATTTTTAGACATCAAATAAATAAAATTCTTTATGACACAATAATGGTGCAGTGTTTACCTCATTAATAAATGATTTAAATAAAAAATATAATAAAGATTAAAATAATATCCAAAACCTATCCAATTCTTATTTAATGATTTTATTTAGACCTTTAGTCATCTTAAACTCAACATTAATGAGTATTGGTCCTTTAAAAACCGAAAACCATTATATAATAAAATAATATTTCCACACATTCTTAATGAGTCCCTCCTCACCCTTATAGAATTTCCTCATCTATTACCCATTAATAACACCTCTCAAGACCCTTGGATCATCTAACCTCTACACAATTAATCTCCCTATATCCCTATATGACTCATATAAGCATTACCTTAGGCAGAAGGCACTTCAAGAAGACCTTTTGGTTCAAACCAAATGGAGTTCCCCGATTTAAAGGTAACGTCTTCTCTTTAGTTCTTCTGCTTTATTTTATTTATCCAACCCCTAAACTCTTTTTATTATTTTCTTTGATAACAACACCATTATCCTAAATATATTATTATGTTGTTATGATAATTATTTGAACAAAACTTTCACGCACCTCCATCTATTGGGTAAATAACATACTGTTTTTTTGGATGGAAAACTAATGCCTCACGAAATGATGATAGTTCAATTTTCTCATACCATCTCTCATGGTGGCCATTATGATGGAACTGTATTTATATATGATATATATAATGTTTATGTTTTATTTCTTCTTTGGTATTTTTCTTTTATACATACCTCTAGGGTTTCCATTATAGGTAAACGTGATAATTTTATTTGAGGAAGTGCGGACTACCGCCACCTCAAAGTGATATGACACGTTAATGCCATATGTGGGATGTATAAAGGATAGATTTAATGATATTATATATGATATTATACTAGAATTATAATATACCTATTTATCATTATGTTTTAATTAAATTAAAATACGAAATAGAAATGAAAGTAGCGTCCATGCGTACGTACGGCTTACAATCTCCCTGAAAGGTGCATTTCATTTCTTACCTACAAATGTTATGTATGGTTATAAATACATATATATACTTGATATATAAGATATATATGATATCTAAATCATGAATATCATTCTGGATATAATGAACATTTGACCACGTGAACAACTTGTAATTATAAGAAGTCCATTTTTTACTCAAGTACCAAATATCGAAAAAATTCCTGTTATTAACATAAATTATTACATAATGTTTATAACATGGTAATATGTGATATAAAAGGAATAATAAACGTGAAAAGGGTTCTTAAGAAATTATAAATTAAATTTAGATTATTATTCCGGATATTAAAGAACGAATGAGTCAAGTCGGACACGAGGTAAGGGACTTCCTCTCAATCACCTTTCATTGAGGCATATTTTGTTTTATACACAACTTTATTTTATATGGTATATAAACACCTTTAAATTTTTATTTCATTCAAAGGGAATCATTTTCTATGAATAATTTTATTAAATAAAAAATGAATATTTATTTTTAAAGTAAGCGGTGACAATAACCTTTGCACCACCCTTAGTATTATTTGATCTTTGGCTTCCTTAACAAGTCGTAGTGTTTTTTTAAAGGAAAATAAATAATATATACCCTTTTATGTATTATGGTATTAAAAATGGTTTTGATAAAGAATTGATTATTTCAATATCTTGAAATTATATATTGTGATTGAAATGTTGAAATGTTATCTTTCCATTATGCTTGTTTTATGTGTTACAGTTCTTGGGAATTATTTACGTATATGGGTGGTTCCGTGAAAATCCTAGGGTGGGTGAGCCCGATACAGCTCTCCAGTGTATTAGTTAACATGAAAGAGGTAAACGTGATTGTTTCTCCTAAGAGATTTAGGTAATATACTATTATGGTTATTCCAAATGTAACTCCCTACGTAGCTGTGAAAGCTACAATGTAAGTATGTTATGGATTCCAAAAGTTACCATTATGATTTGTGTTTACTATGTAAATCATATGATTTCACGAGGTATGTTAAATAGATTATGTTATGTATGTATTGATGAAATAATGTTTTCTTTCATTGTTCTATAACCCTTATTGAGATTTTTATGCTCATAATATGTTTGGAAATGTTTTTCACAGAATGTAAAGATGAATTGGGTTAAGGATGGGATCAAGGAAAAGTCATGCTGTCAAAAACATGGGAGTAGACATGACTCTTTTTTATGAGTTTTTATTTTGTAAAAAAATGGTAACTACGTATAAGTGTCTACTATGTAACTTTTGAGATGTAATATAATAGTTATGACCTAATTCTATAAAACTCTAAACCTGGAAAGATTCTCAATGTGAATTATTCATTTAATTCTTGATTATGTAATTTTTAAGGTCGGGTCCTTATAGTTGGTATCATAGGGAGGTTTTGATAAATTTAGGAGTTAGGTTATTGTAAAATTAATATCCATAAATTAATTTATGTTAATATTGAAATGTTATAGAATTTACAGATTACCATGCTGATTCGCATAAGATATTTCTGTGTTCAGAATGGTTTTCTGCATAGGAAATTGGGCAGCTATGTTGGGAAACATCAAGAGGAAGACAACCTTCCAAATCAGCAACCAGAGATGGTCAGAATCGGAACAGAACAGTTTTTTGGAGTTATGGCACAGTTGACTCATGCTATAAATGGTGGTGGTATCCATGCACGAGATCAGTCAGATCAGCCATATAGGAACATGTTAGTAGTGGAGCATTTCATGAGGCAACATACCCCATCATTCAGAGAATCAGCTGACCTTGTGCTAGATTAAGGGTGGATTAAAGCATTAGAGAATATTTTTTATGCCATGGGTTGTTGAAAACATCAAAAGGCTAGTCTTACAATTTACCTTTTTTAAGGTGAAGGTGATCAGTGGTGGTCGATGGTGAAAAATATCAGGGATAGTGAAGAGATTGATACTCTTGATTGGGATGAATTAAAAGGTATGTTTCTTGAGAAATATTTTTCTAAGGTGGTTTGTCTTAGTATGAAAAAATAATTCCTAGAATTGTGGTAGGAGGATGACTCAGTGGATACTTATGGAGAAAAATTCACTTGACTGGCAAGGTATGATCTAAATTTCATACGAGATCTTGATAGTAAAATCAACCATTTTTACTTAGTTTTAAAGCCAAAGTATCGAAGGGATTCAGCTTCTTGTGGGTTAAAATGTTATGAAAAACTTGTAAGATGTGTTGAGAAGGTGGAAATGGAGTTTGCTGATGATCAAGTCTTATTTGACTAACAATAGAATAAGAGGTTGAGGTGGTGGGCGAAAGGGAAGATGCTTCAAAAAAGTCTGATGGTAAGAAACTTAAGTTTATAGTTTGCAAAAATTGTGGTAAAATCATGTTGGGGAATTTCTTTTTAATTCTGGTACGTGTTACCGATGTGGTAAAATGGGACATAAGGCTCATAATTGCACTGAAAAAGAGAAGGGTAATGGTAACAAAAAATCTGATTTAAAATCAGTAAAATGTTTTAAGTGCAATGAAATGGGTCATTATGAAAATGAGTGTCCAATAAAGAACTCAACTGAGGGAAAGCATCCATAATACAAGCAGAAAGGTGTTGTGAAGTCCTTTACAACTACGGAAGCTGATGTTAGGCCAACAAATGAAGTAGTGTGAGGTACACTATTTGTTAGTTCAGATTATGCCAATGTGTTGTTTCATTTGGGGTCTACACATTCATTCATTTCTGAGAAGTTTTATATTAAATTGGGAATTCTATATCAAGATATGAATCCTAAACTTTGGTAAAAACACTTGGAGAAAATGTTGAAACAAAAAGAAATTATAAGAACCTTCATGTCCATGTGTGCAGAAAGAATCTACCTGCAAACCTTATTGGTTTTCCACTAGTAGAGTTTGATGTTATTTTGGATATAGAGTGGCTTTCTGTTTATCAAGATAATATTGACTACAGAGCTAAAAAGGTTTCTTTTCAGAAATATTTTTACTTTTTTCACAAGAATGAACCCTTACTTTTGATAGCATATCAGGAAGCTGGGAAACTAATAAAATATGGAAATGAATGTTACCTTGCACATATTTTTGAAAACAAAGGAACTGTTTAGATTAATGATATACCAGTGGTAAATGAGTATCTTTATGTTTTTACTACCGATTTTCCTAGTATTATACCTGTTCAAGAAGTTGAGTTTACTATTGAATTGGTTCTGAATGCTAATCCAATTTCAAAACCCCCTTATCAATTGGCTGAAATTGAACTTTTAGAGTTAAAAAATCAATTGCAGGAGTTATTAGATAAATGTTTCATTAGAACTAGCACATCACCATGGGGTGCTCCTATATTTTAAAAAAAATATAGTTCAATGATAATTTTCATTGAGTATAGAGCACTGAATAACATCACTATTAAGAACAAGTATCCTTTTCCAAATATTGATGATTTTTTTTATCAGCTCCAAGGAGATCAGTATTTTTGGAAGATTTATTTGATGTCGGGGTACCATCAGTTTAAAGTAAAGTAAGTAGAAATTCTGAAGACCACATATCAGACTAGAGATGGCCATTATTAATTTTTAGTTATGACTTTTGGTTTAACCAATGCACCTGCTGTATTCATGGATCTTATGAATAGAATTTTCCGTGTGTTCTTGGATAAGTTTTTGGTTGTGTTAATTGATGAAATTTTGGTTTATTCTAGAAGCAAAGAGGAGCATGAAAGTTATTTAAGGTTTGTCTTACAATCCTTAAAAGAAAATAAAATTCTTTGGAAATTCATAAAGTGTGAGTTTTGGTTACATTAAATTTCTTTCCTTAGAAACATTGTTTCAAAAAAATGTCATAACTGTTGATCCTGCAAAAACAAAAGTTGTTGAAGAATGGACAAGACCCAAAAATATAGCCAAGATCTGTAGTTTTCTTTGTTTAGTAGGTTATTAATGGAGTTTTGTTGAAACAATTTCACGGTTATCTAGCCCACTGACTAAGTTAACTTGAAAAGGTGATAAGTTTTTCTGGACAAAAGAATGTGATGATTGTTTTTAGGAATTTAAAAGAAGATTGGAGAATGATCCAGCTTTAGCACTACCTTCCAGAAATGGTGAGTTTTTTATCTACAGTGATGCTTCATTGAATGTACTTGGTTGTGTCTTTATGTAGAATGATCAGGTAATTTCATATGCTTCACATTATTTGAAACCTCATGAGTTAAATTAACCTACACATGATTTGGAATTAGCTGCTGCTTTTTTTTTGCTTTAAAAATCTGGAGGCATCATTTTTATGGATTGAAATTTTAAATATATACTGACCACAAAAGTTTGAAGTTTATGTTAACTCAGAAGGAATTTACCATGAGACAGAGGAGATGGTCGGAATTAATCAAGGATTATGGTTGCATGATCCATTACCATTTGGGAAATGAAAATAAAGTGGGTGATGATTTTAGTCAAAAAAGTAATCCTTCATTAACCATGCTACATTTGGAATAACATCATTTGGTTTTTGATTTAAT
This sequence comes from Viscum album, assembly GCA_963277665.1. Taxonomy (NCBI): domain Eukaryota; kingdom Viridiplantae; phylum Streptophyta; class Magnoliopsida; order Santalales; family Viscaceae; genus Viscum; species Viscum album. Next base: position 848,040,214 of record OY728152.1, read on the forward strand.
GAACTTTGGAATAGAAGTTGTTGGTGTAGGAAATTATTCTGTTTTATTTCTGGTGTTAGTGAAATCATCTCTATCAGATAGAATAAAGCAAGAGCAGATGGAAGATAGTGAGTTGTAGAAAAAGTTAGAGTTGGTTCAGAAGGGTAAGTTGCATGATTTTAACATTGATAATGATTGTGTTTTGAGATTTGGAAATAGATTAAGTGTGGATTTTGATTCAAATTTGAAGAATGAGTTATTATGTGAAGCTCGTAGTTCCCCATATTCATTTCATCCTGGTAGTACTAAGATGTACAGTGATCTTCAGGAGTATTACTGGTGGGATGGAATGAAAAGATATATTGCTAATTTTACTATGAATTGTTTGACTTATCAGCGGGTTAAAGCATAAGGGTCGTTACCGAAATGGATGCTTCAGTCTTTATCGGTGCCAGAGTGGGAATGGTAAAATATATCCATGGACTTCGTTGTGGGATTATCGAATACATCTCAAGGTAATAATGAAATCTGGGTTACTGTTTATCGATTGACTAAATCAGCTCATTTCCTTCTTATTCGAGATACTTTGTATCTAGATCAACTTTCTCAGTTGTATATTAAAGAGATATTCAGGTTTCGTGTTGTTCCCCTCTCCATTGTATCTGATCGTGATCCCAGTTTTACTTTTGACTTTTGTAAATGCCTTCAAAAGTTGCTGGGTACTGAATTAAATTTTAGTACATCTTTTCATCTGCAATCAGATGGGAAGTCCGAACGAACAATTCAGACCATAGAGGATATTATACGTTCTTTTTCACTGGATTACCAAGGAATTTAAGACAAACTTATTTCTTAGGTTTAATTTTCATATAATAATAGTTTTCATTCCATTATACAGATGGATCCATTTGAGGCATTATATGGGACGTGGTATCGATCTTTGGATTTTGGGGTGGAAGTAGGTGATTGGAAGTTGATGGGACCAGAATTGGTTGAAGTGATGGCAGAAAAAGTTCAGTTGATTCATAATAAAATGAGAACAGCACAGAGTAGGTTGAAAATTTATGCAAATAATCAGACGAAGGATCTTTATTTTTAGGTAGCTTATCATGTCTTTATCAAAGATTCTCCATGGAAAAGTGTGATGTGTTTTTGTAAGAAGGGAAAGTTGAGTCTGAGGTTCATCGGACCTTAAGAAATCCTGGAGAAAGTCAGATCAGTTGCATACAAAGTGGATTTATCTCCATGTTTATCCCAGGTACACAATGTTTTTCATATTTCAATGTTGAGAAAGTATATGCTCGATCCATATCAGGTTTTAAGCCCAGAGGTAGTTCAGTTGGAATATAATTTCTCTTATGAGGAACAACCAGTCCAGAATATTGACCATAGAGAGAAAGTGTTACATAATACGGTAATTCAACAGGTAAAGGTTTTTTGGATAAACCATATGGTGGAAGAGGAAATTTGGGAATCTGAAAATTCTATGAGGGATAAATACCCCCACTTATTTGATAAGTGAATAAAAAATTGCAAGGACGCAATTTCTAAAAGGGGGAAGGATATAACATACTAGGTAAATAAAGAAATAATACATTTTTATTTTAATTAATATTTTGTGAATTAATTAATAATTTTACTTTAAATGGGTTTCTATGTTTGATGGCGTACCTGATACGCAACAACAGGTTTCTTTGAAATCCTACGTAGCACAATAATGATATAATATTATTATTTTAAATGGTAGTTAACACCTAGTCGTTGTATTGGAAAGAATGAAACTAACTAACTAAAATATCATTATACATGTTTGTTAAATGTTGTTACATTTATCCAATAAAATTTAGAGGCCTAAATGTGAATGAATTTAATTTTAAGCATAATTTACTTTAAAAGGTTGATTTACCACCTTTTGATGGAGAAACCTATTTAAATATAGCTTTATTCACTTTTATATGTTCTATTTGACCAAATAAAATTATTATTTAGAATTGGGACATCAAAATTCACCTTCGGTAAAATTTTGGTATTTTTCTGATAAAATTCAATTTTTGATGAATAGGGAATATACTGTATTTTAATTCAAAACTTCCTTTTAATCTAATTTATTTATATGGTTAGATTAACATTTTAATTGGTTTTAAAGTTTAATTAGATTATCTGTTTACCATTTAATCCAATTTTAGTCATTGGAATTAATTTCACTTTGAAATTGGACATAAACAAGTGTCAATATTTTCATATTTAATATTTCTAAAAAGCACGCTTTTTGTTTTGATAGCGGGAATTAATTTTAAATTAATTTCTGAAACTTATGTGTTTTGAATTTGGAAAAATTTATTTCATATTTGGAATCAGGAGTTCCAAATTTTTTAAATAGGAAACTTTTATTTTTAGACATTATGAATATTTATTTGAGTAAAAATTTTATTTACTATTGTTAAAGGGTAAATCTGGTAAATAAGGGTAAAGAAATATTATTATAATAATATGAAATTACCCTAACATGTGTCCTAATCTAATTTTTTGCTACATATCTGACCATGGGCATCTTTGAGTCCATTTTCAGACCCCATGGAGCCACATGGGAGTGATAATGACACTTTATTTTAACTAACTTAAAGTAAAGACAAAAATGACAAAAACAAATATCTTTTAGTAAATTAATTTTTACATATGGTAATATAAGTTATATTTTAGACTATAAATATTATTTTTAAAGATAAAAATCTTTCCAACATCATGGTCATTTTTTTATAATTTTTAGACATCAAATAAATAAAATTGTTTATGACATAATAATGATGCAGTGTTTACCTCATTAATAAATGATTTAAATAAATAATATTATAAAGATTAAAATAATATCCAAAACCTGTCCAATTCTTTTTCAATGATTTTATTTCAACCATGATTCAACTTATCTTTGACTTTAATGATTTTTTTACCCTTATAAACTGAAAATAATTATATAATAAAATAATATTTTCACCCTTTCCTAAAGAGCCCCTCCTCCCCCTTCAAAAAAGCCCCCAACTCTAACCCATTACTCACACCTCTAAAGCCCCTTGGCTCATCCAAAATCTGCCCAATTATGATCCCTACATCCCTATGCTCCTCTTAAAATCCTTACCATAGGCAGAAGGCACTTCAAGAAGTCCTTTTGGTTCAAACCAAAGGGAGTTACCCGATTTAAAGGTAACGTCTTCTCTTAAGTTCTTTTGTTTTATTTTACTTTTCCGACCCCTAAACACTTTTTATTCATATCTTTTATAACAATACCAGTATATTCAATATAATAGTATTTTTTATTAGAATTATTCAAACTACAAGTTCACACACCTCCATCTAATTGGTAAAGGACATACAGTTTCTGTGGATGGAAAACTAACGCCTCATGAAACGATGATTGTTCAATTATCTCCTACCGCCTCTCATTGTGTCCATTATGATGGAACTGTGTATATATATGATATATATTATGTTTATGATTTCATTATTCTTTGGTATTTTTCATTTATACATACCATTATGGTTTCCATTATGGGTAAACGCAATAATTTCATTTGAGGAAGTGCGGACTAACGCCCCTCAAAGTGACATGACTCGTTAATGCCATATGTCGGATGTATAAAGGTTGGAGTTAATGATATTATATATGATATTATACTAGAATTATAATATACCTATTTATTATTATGTTTCAATTCCATTAAAATAAGAAATAGAAATGAAAGTAGCGTTCATGCGTACGTACGTCTTACCGTCTCCATGAACGGTTGTAACACCCTAAGCTTCCACAGTACGCTTCTCTTTGAATAATACAATAGTGTGTGTTTTATGAAACTTCGAGTTCTTACAAACCACAACCAATCAAACTAGACATTATGAGTAGTAATACCCAATTTTTGAAATTATAGAACTTTTATCTTTCAAAATGGACTTCATTTTTGGATTCTGAATATCAAAATTATCTTAGGGTGAATTTTTTGTATTTTTCTGAAAAGTTTCATTTTTTGATGAATAGTGAAAAACACTGAGTTATAGTTAAAACCTGAATTTTTATAAAAATACTTATTTATTTTATTTAAATTTATTTTAGGTCAAAATAGATACACAATACCTATATAAATTCAATGTAATCATTGGATTCAGTTTTTAATAATTTTAGATATATAAAAATTTTATTAAACTTTTTACCGCCTTTTACCCACCTCCTAGGATCATTTGAAAATTTACGTAAAACATAATTTTACCGCTTCTGTGAGTTGACTTTAAAAAATCCTAGAGACTCGGTTGATATCAGTAAGTAAAATTTGGTTCAATAAGATGAAAATAATTTTTGGTGAATAGTAACTTTTTACTTATATTTACCACGGTTAAAAGTAAATAACATAATTATGGGTAAAAATGATATTATTATTACCCTAAAACAAGTCCTAATTCTATTGGATAATTATAATTCGACCCAAAACAACCTTAGTAATAAAATATGAACCTATTTGGTCCACTTGGATTAGATTAGGACATTTATTATTCTTTAATTCAAAGAAGAGTTAAAAGAGTTAAAATCAAAGTTTAATAACGAAAACATTTTTAATATAGGGTTATACATAAGATATATTCGACTAAAAATATTCATTATAAAGATAAAAATATTTCCTACATAATGGTATTTTGTTTATATTTTTTAGACATAAATTAATTTAATTTATTTATAACGCAATGATGATGCAGTAATTACCTAGTTAATGAAATATTTAAATATTTGATATTATAAATATCCAAATAAATGTAATTTGAGACTTTTTATGAATTCCACTTATTTTATAGTTTAATATTACATTTTATGGTTTTTTATATTAATTCTTTTTGAAGTAATAATTCTGTTATAAATTTAGAAAAAAAAAATACAAAATAGTGTCAAAATTGACATAAAAGTGTTTTTAAAACAAATATTATATTATTAATTGATATTATTTTCCAAAAAATCTAAGGTTCTGAAAAAGTACATATATAATGATAGTTATATCATTAAAGAACCACTTGGGGTTCTCTTGGAAGTATATAGTAAGTTTATTAGCCATATAATATAAAAATACAAAGAGACATGGTAAATGTCAAACTATTTAACTAAGAGGTAAATCTAAAAGATAAAGTTAATATAGTGAACTAAACCTGTCCAAAACCTATTTATCGAGTTCTTTTTGACCCATACCCACCTTATCCTTTACATAATCCATTTTTGAGCCATTATAAACTGAAAATGATTTTATTATAAAATAATATTTCAAGCTTTTCCTAAGGTGCTCCTCACCCCTCTTACAAAAAGGCACTCCCCCTTCCCTCAAATTCACACCTTCAAATCCATTTGGATCAGACAATCCCTACCCAAATACCCTCTAAACTATCCTCCCATAATTCTAGAGGCCATCCTTTAGTTATAAATCCAACCTATGGAGCCCTTTTGATCAAATTAAAAGGAAGAACCCGAAGAAGAGGTAAATATTTCATCACCTCTTTCAAGTTCCTTTCTTCTTCCACTTACTCTTTCTTTGTTGTCTCTATTCTAAAATAATAACTCCAGTATCTTATATATACTGTGATGTTATTATAAATATGGTACAACCATATTCATTATTATATCCATACTATGAATAACAGTTCACCATATGTGCGTGTGTATGGATTACCATCTCCACGTCATAGTGTAGTTATTATTCAATACATTATAATTTGGATGGGTATAATAATGATGTATAATTAATGTAAATAATGAATATAACATGATTATTATTCTCTATATATGATATAAGATCCAATTATATACGATTTTAATATGGAAATATTGATATTATCGCTCGTGTGTATGTACAGATTACCATCTCCACGAATGCGATGAGATTTATTCCCCATCGTATCCATTCAAGAATAATTTTCATTAGATGATTAGAAATAATGTTTAAAGACTTAATATCATTATGAAGATTAATTAGATAAATCCTATCTATAAAAAACATTACTTATGTAACAAATCTTACAAAGGAAAATGAATCAGTTAACACCCGAAATGATGATAATACTAAGATATTATTAACAAAGCAATGTTAAAAGATCATATATGATATCATATTAATGTATATGATTCTAGTATAATTTATTAACAATTATTTAACCATTATACAGGAGGTTAACCTACCATCAACCAAGGAAAAGTATAGGGTAACTGTTTATTTCACAGTCTCTTTATTATCTGAGGTTGTTTATATGTGATTATCTACTAGGACCTCTTTATCATCCACATCCATGTTTCATAAAAATTTATTTCAATATATTTTTACTATTTACGGAATAATAGGTTAAAGTCATTTATACCCTTATTTGACCTTATATGTTTTGAAAGTAATTTTATCATCGTTTTCCAAATAAGGTACTTTATGACCTTTTTGAAAAAATTAAGGTAAGAATGTTTTTTTAACTTATACGGTGTGTGCGGATAATTTTTTTGTTATAACATCGTCAAAGCTTCCCATAAATATCATAAGAATATTTTCAAAATAAATTTTTTCTTTTATAATTATATGAATTTTAAATGATTTCAAAATAGAACGAGATATTTCTATAAAAAAAAGTTTTGATTTCATCTATGTTAACATCCTTTGATGGATTTTAAGCTTATTTGAAGTTGATTTATTATGATACAGAACATACATATTGTATTGAAGGTTTTGTGATATGTTTGACTTGGCTGTGTTAATTTTACACCATTCATGTTTTATGGATAAAGTATTGACAATTTTTATGCTAGTTTTAATATGAATGTTTATGTTCTGTTTAAACTTTTTCATATGAGGAATGCATTGGACTTAGTAAGTGATGGGTGGAGCCTGTTATAGCTCTGTGATGCATCGGTAGGTCTCATGAGACAAACTAGTTTCTTGCACAAGGCCTTGACAAAATCTTATTTTTAGTCTTGGAACAAGGCCTTGACTATGTGCTTATGAAATTCGGGCATTATGCATTCCATCATTATGAAAGTGTCTATTGATATTGCATGTGATTATTCAACTAGTAGAATATCCATGTGAGTAAGTAAATGGAATTATTTTATTTTATCTTTTCCATATTATGCTGAATTTCAAGTTTAAAAGGATTTTGTTTTAGTCTTATACATTGCCTTAATTTTTTATTCTTATTTACGAAATTTTCCACTATATTGGTATCCTTACTGAGCATCGGATCTGACCCCTTTCTATGTTTTATTTTTCCCAGAATGTGAAGAATTATATTATGACTGACCTGCAGGGATAGTCTATGGGATCTCAGTGCTGTATATGGAAAGAATGTTGTTGTAGTTTTCCATTTTATGATGTAATGAAAACCTTATGAATGTATCAAGTATTTCCAAGGCTTCTAAACAAATCGGTTTTTCGAGACTTGATCTTGTGTGATCATGCCAATGATATGTAATAATGCACCGACTCTGGGAAACTGGGGTCGGGGCATTACAGTTGGTATTAGAGGAAGTTTATTACAAACCATGGAAACTAGATTTAGATAAACTTTTATTATAGCACATTACCCTAAGATAGACTTTGAGGATTAGTATAGAATAATTTCCGAGAATATTGGTATTATAGAGATTTTGTGAGTTTTCCAAGAAATAAATCCCTGTCCGGATATGAGCAGGTAGAGGCAGCTCTGGCACAGATGTAGCTAGGGGTAAAACCCAAAAACACCGCTCTGTGCTTGACCCTAAATGGGAACTGGTGCACGACAACAGGCCTTGCTGCACTCTTGGTTATGACAATCCTGAGGGATATGCATCGGATAATTCTCATTTCCTTTACAAAACATTATGAAAGGTTTATGAGTATATACTTCCTCAAACAAAACATTTTTTATTATTATGGATTATATCCATAAACAATTCAATTTGTGTTATGTATTTTACAAGTTCGGAAGTATGTATTTCGATTCATAAACTAATCTATTTTATGCCATTATTTAGAAATGGATCCTAGTGGAAGGAATGGAAACTGTATCAATGCACACACTCCATGTAGGGATTTCCCTTCTACTTAAGATAATTATAGTGGATATGGTGATGAAACTGGTACTGATCAACTAATCACCATACTGGGACAACTCACTCAGGTTATAAATAATAACCTTACCTGTATGGAGCACCCTAATCCACAACATGGAGGATCAATGTTAGATCTCTTCATGAAGAAACAACCACCCAAATTAAATGGGGGTAACAAATCCATTGGTAGCTGAGCAATGGATAAATTCCTTTGAGAAAATAATCCACGCCTTTGGGAGTAGTGAAAGGGAAAAAAAATTCATGGCAGTTTACCACCTCACTAGAGATGTTGATCAATGGTGGTCATTGATTCAAAACAAAAAGGGAGATGATGAAGTATCAAATATGTAATGGAGGGAGTTTAATGAGATTTTTTTAGAAAAATAAATTCCTCGTGACCATCGAACAGATATGGAATGACAATTTCTGAGTCTGATGCAAATGGAGGGTGAGAATGTCACAAAGTATGAAGCTAACTTTACAATGTTAGCGAGGAATGCTGCAGATTATATACATAACCCAAGAAGTAAGATTTATTATTTCATTCATGGGTTAAAACAATTTCTCCATCAATAATTATCCTCACAATCCTTCTCGTCGGATGAAGATATCATTTCATGTGCTATCAAGAATGAAAACAAATCATCTAAGTCTTATGACTTTAAAGTAAAGAAAGAGAAGAAGATATTTGTTGAACACTCTGGAAATGGAAATAAGTGGAAGAAGGGGAAAGTTGAATATCCATACTACAGTAAATGTTGGAAGAAACACCTTGGTACTTTCCTGAAGGTAATGATAATCTGTTACAAGTGTGATGAAAAAGGCCACTAAGTTTGTGATTGCAAGGGGAAGAAAGAGGCAATCGATGTTGAATGATAAAATGTTAGATAAAGGGGGAATTATGTGAATTAATTTTCTAAGAATTAGGGTAAGTTTCCTCAGGAAAGGACAAGGGATCAAGGCCAAGCATATGTTATCACTACTACTAAGGTTTAAGCTCTGAAAGACATGGTGGTAGGTAATTTAATGGTTTCCTGAAGTTTAGAATATGCTTTATTTGATTCTGTATCATCACGTTGTTTCATATCTACCTAGTTTCCTAATAAAATTAGATATTTCCAATTTGATTTAACAAGGTATTTGTCAGTAAAAACGCCTAAGGGAAGTATCATCGCAACAAAGTTTTGTGAACCAGTTCCCATTAGAGCATATAAATGTTCTTTATCTGCTAATCTCATCGTCATACCCATGATTTAATTTGATTTAATCCTCAGTATGGATTGGATATCGACCCATGATGCAATGATTTATTGTAATAAGAATGAGGTTACATTTTTTTATGATGATGATAAAGAACACTTTATCTTTAGAGAAGAATCGTCACCACCTAATTCTTATCTAGATCAACCCCCAGTAGCTCAACTAAATTCAATTATTAGGGAGGAAGATAATGAATTAACTATGGGTGAGGAAAATAATGTTCAAATATAGTATGTACTTATTGTGAAATAATATGTTGATGTGTTTCTGTAAGATTTACCTGGAAATCCTCCATAATGAGAAACAGAGTTTTCCATTGACTTAATTCCTCGTTCAAAGCCCATATCGAAGACCCATTATATAATGGCCACTGTGGAATTAGTGGAACTAAAGAAACAACTAGAGGGATTGAATAATAAGGGATTTACTCACCCTGGTGTTTCTCCATGGGGAGCCCCTGTCCTTTTTGTTAATAAGAAAGATGGATCTATGAGGTTGTGCATTGACTATAGGGAAATTAATGCTATAACAATAAAGACCAAGTATCCCCTACCTTTCATTGATGATTTATTTGACCAACTTCATGGATCTCAATAATTTTCAAAGATTGTCTTTCGATATGGATATCATCAGTTGGGTGTGAAGAAGAAAGACCTTCCGAAAACAGCATTTCAAACCAGGTACGGGCAGTACGAGTTTACAGTAATACCTTTTGGATTGACTAATGCACCCTATGTCCTCATGTATCTAATGAATAGAGTTTTCAAGGAACATCTTCATGACTTTGTAGTGGTATTTATTGATGATATATTGGTATAATCCAAAATCTATGAAGATCATGAAAATCACTTGCGCATTATCCTGAAGACTCTTAGAAGACATGAATTATATGGGAAGTCTAGAAAGTGTGCATTCTGGATTTAGGAGATTTCTTTTCTTGGCCATATTGTCTCCAAGGATGGAATCTCTATTGATCCTTATAAGACCAAGGCAATACAAGAATGGCCAGCCCCGATGATTATAACTGAGGTACGCAGTTTTATTGGTTTAGCAGGTTATTATCGATGTTTCGTCCAAAATTTTGCCCGGTTGGCTAACCCATTAACAAAGCTCACATGAAAAGGGGTAAAATTTGTTTGGAAAAAAGAGTGTGAAGAATTTTTTATATAACTTAATAGAAGATTAGTCAATGCTCTTATATTGACTCTACCATCGGGGAATGATGAGTTTGTTATTTATAGTGATGCATCAGAGAAAGGACTTGGTTGTGTCCATATGCAGAATGATAGAGTTATTTCCTATACATCACGACACCTGAAAATTCATGAGAAAAACTATCATACTCATGATCTTGAGTTAATAGCTGTAATATTTGCTTCAAAGATATGGAGACATTGCCTTTATGGTGAAAATTTTGATATTTATACTGATCACAAGAGTTTGAAGTATATTTTCTCACAGAAAGAACTCAACATGAGGCAAAGGAGATGGCTTGAACTACTCAATGATTATGACTGCACGATACACTACCAACAGGGGAAGGAAAATAAGGTGGCAGATGCTTTGATCAGAAAAGATCATAGAGTTTTGAATAAGATGAGAGTTGAAAAGGATCCTATATATATGGATCTAGTAAAGATGGATATGAGAATAACCATGGAAGGTGAAACTTCAATGCTTTTTCAAATGGTTTCCAAACCATCTTTACTAGAAAGGATGAAAAGTTCTCAGGCTGAAGATGAGCAGTTTCAAGAGAAGATTAAAGCTGTGAATAATGGGAGATTTAGTAACTTCATATATAAAGATGGAATTTTTAAATTTAGGAAGAGACATTGTGTTCTCGGTATACCTATTCTAAAAAGAAATTTGTTGGATGATGCTCAAAGCTCCAATTTCTCTATACACCCTGGGAGCACCAAAATGTATATATATTTGAAGGTATATTTTTTTTGGGAAAACGTGAAGAGGGATATTGCTAATCATGTGTCAAGATGTATGGTTTTTCAACAAGTGAAAGATGGAAGGAAACAGCCTGGTGGAGTCTTGCAACCTCTTCCCATACCTGAGTAGAAATGGGATAATATTATGATGGACTTTGTCATGGTACTAACAAAGACTAAAAAGAGGAATGATGTAATATGGGTCAATGTTTATAGTCTTACCATGTCAGCACATTTTATTTCTATAATATAAGAATTACCATGTGAACGTCTAGTAAGACTATATTAATGAAGTTTTGAGACTTCCTTGAGTACCCCTATCGATTAATTCTGATCGTAATCCTTGTTTTACATCAAGATTCTCGAAAAGTCTTCAGAATTACATGGATACTATACTTTGTTTGAGCACTTCTAACCACCCCCAAATTGATGGACAATCAGAATGGACTATTCAAACCTTAGAAGACATGTGGATATCATTCTCACTTGACTTTCAAGGTATATGGGATCAATATTTTCCCCTGGTATAATTTTCATATAACAATAGCTTCCATTCAAGTATTCATATGGAACCATATGAAGCGTTATACGGAAAGAGATGTCGCACACCAACCAGTTCGGATGATGTTGGTGAAAGAAAACTCGTAGGCTCAGAACTTGTGGTGGAAATGATGGAAAGGGTGAAGGTAATCCAAAACCACATCAAGGTAGCTCAAAGTAGATAGAATAGCTATGCTGATAACCAAAGGAAGGATTTGTAATTTCAGGTAGGAAATCATGTTTTCTTGAAGGTATCTCCATGGAAGGGTGTTATACATTTCGGTGATAATGGAATATTAAGTCCCAGGTACATCGGACCTTTCGAAATTCAAGAACGAATTGGGGTTATAGCTTAACATTTAGAAATACCACCAAGTATCTCCAAAGTTCACGATGTCTTCCACGTATCACTGTTGAGAAAATACATGCCTAGACCAACGGATGTACTTACCTATGAGGAATTCAAATAGGAACCCGATCTGTCTTATTGCGAAGAGCCTGTCAAGGTTCTTGATACAAGAGGACAAGTGTTTAGAAACCAGACGACTCGTCTGGTAAAAGTTCTATGGAGAAACCATAAGATGGAAGAGGCCACGTGGGAAACCAAGGAACTTATGATGAAGAAAAAACAGAGTATTTTAAGGTTGTAATATTCTAGAAATTTCAAGTACAAAATTATTTGAAGGAGGAGAGAATGTAACCCCCAAGATTCTATGGTACACTTCTTTTTGAATAATACAATAGTGTGTGTTGTACGAAAATTTCAGTTCTAACACACCACAACCAATCAAACTAGCTGTTATGAATAGTAATGGCCACTTTTTGAAATTTTATAAATTTTATAAATTTTATCTTTCAAAAAGGACTTCATTTATGGATTTGGAATATCAAAATTAGCTTATGGTGGATTTTTTGTTTTTTTCTAAAAACTTCCAATTTTTGAGGAATAGTGAAAACACTGAGTTATGGTTTAAAGCTGAATTTTTATTTAAATAATTATTTATTTTATTTAAATTTATTTTAGGTCAAAATAGTTACATAATACATATATAAGTTCAATATAATTCATTGGAGTCAGTTTATAATAATTTTAGATATATAAAAAATTTATTGAACTTTTTACCGTCTTTTACCCACTTCTTAGGAGCATTTACAAATTTACATAAAACATGATTTTATCGCTTCTGTGAGTTGAATTTCAAAAATCTGAGAGACAGGGTTTATATAAGTAAGTAAAATGTGATTCAATAAGATGAAAATAATTTTTGGTGAATAGTAACTATTTATTTTTATTTACCACGACTAAAAGTAAATAGGGTAATTAAGGGTAAAAATGATATTATTATTACCCTAAAACATGTCCTAATTCTATTGGATAAGTATAATTCGACCAAAAACTCCCTTATGAATAAAATATGAACCTCTTTGGTCCACTTGGATTATATTAGGACATTTATTATTATTTAATTCAAAGAAGCGTTAAGAGAGTTAAAATCAAAGTTTAATAACTAAAACATTTTTAATATAGGGTTGTAAATAAGATAAATTAGACTATAAATATTAGTTGGAAAGATAAAAAGATATCCTATATAACTTTATTTTATTTATTTTTTTAAACATAAAATAATTTAATTTATTTGTGACACAATGATGATGCAGTAATTACCTAATTAATGTAATATTAAAATATTTGATATTATAAGTATCCAAATAAATTTAATTTGAGAATTTTAATGAATTACAATAATTTTATAGTTTAATATGAGATTTTAGTGTTTGTTAGAGGAATTTTTTTCGTATTAATATTGCTATTATGAATATAGAAAAAACAAAATACCAAATAGTGTCAAAATTGACAAAAACAAGTTTTTAAAACAAATATTATATTATTAATTGATATTAAATTTATAAAAATTTAAGGTTCATCAAAAGGACTTATATAATTATAGGTGTATCATTAATGAACCAATTGGGGTTCTTGTGGAAGTATAAAGTAATTTTATTAACCATATAATATAAAAATACAAATAGACATGGTAAATGTCAAACTATTTAACTAAGAGATAAATCTAAAAGATAAAGTTAATATAGTGACCCAAACCTATCTAAAACCTATTAATTGAGTGGTTTTCTACTCATACCCACCTTATCATTTAAATAATCCATTCTGTAGCCATTATAAACCGAAAATTAGTATATTATAAAATAATATTTCTAGCTTTTCCTAAGGTGCCCCCCACCCCTCTTATAAAAGGGAACTCCCCCTTCCCTCAAATTCACACCTTAAAAGTCATTTGGATCGGCCAACCCATTCCAAAATACCATATAAACTATCCTCCCTTCATCCTATAGGCATTCCATTATTCATAAAACCATCTTACGGAGCCCTTTTGATCAAATCAAAATGAAAAACATAAAGAAGAGGTAAATATTTCATCACCTCTTTCAAGTTTCTTTCTTATTTCACTTCCTCGTTCTTTGTTGTATACATTATAAAATAATAAATCCAGTATCTTCTATATACTATTATGTTATTATAAATATGGTACAACCATATTCATTATTCTATTCATCCTATGAATAACATGTCACCATATGTGCGTATGTACGGCTTACCGTCTCCACGTCGTGGTGTAGTTGTTTTTCAGGACATTATAATTTGGATGGGTATAATAATGATGTATAATTGATGTAAATAATGAATATAACATTATTATGATTTTATATATATGATATAACATCCAATAATATATGATTTTAATATCAAAATAATGATATTATCGCTCGTGCGTACATACGGATTACCGTCTCCACAGACTTGATGAGATTCATTTCCCATCATATCCATTCATAACTAATTTTCATTAGGTGATTAAAAATAATGTTTAAATACTTAATATAGTTCTATATATGAATAAGATACATCCTATCAATTAAAAACATTAATTATGTAACAAATCATATAAAGTAAAATGAATCAGTTAACACCATAAATGACGATAATACTAATATATTATTAACAAAGCAATGTTAAAAGATCATATATGATATCATATTAATGTATATTATTCTTTTTTAATTCAATAACAATTATTTCACAATTATAAATGACGTTAACCTTCCCTCGACCAAGTAAAAGTATAAGGTAAGTGTTTATTTCACAATCTCTTTATTATCTGAGGTTGTTTATACATAATTATCTACTGGGACCTCTTTATCATCCACATCCATATTTCATAAAAAGGAATTTAAAAACAATTTTACTATTTAAGAAACAGTGGGTTAAAGTCATTTATACCCTTATTTGACCTTATATTTTTTGAAAGGAATGTTTTCGTCATTTTCCAAACAAGGTACTTTATGTCCTTTTTGACAAAATTAAGGTAAGAATGTTTTTTTAACAAATACAGAAGGTGTGGCTATTTTTTGCGTTATAAAATCGTCAGAGCATCCCTTACAAGATTATAAGTATATTTTAAAAATATATGTTTTCTTTTATAATTATATGACTTTCAAATGATTTTAAAATAGAATGAGATATTTTCTAAAAAATGTTTGGATTTCATCTATGTCAACATCCTTTGATGGATTTTAGGCTTATTTGAAGTTGATTTATTATTAAACAAAACATCCATATTGTATTGAAGGTTTTGTGATTGGTTTGACTGTGAATGTGTTATTTTTACACCATTCATTGTTTATGGATAAAGTATTGACATTTCGTATGCTAGTTTTAATATGAGTGTTTATGTTATGTTTGAACCTTTTCATATGTGGAATGCATTGGACTTAGTAAGTGAAGGGTAGACAGCACTATAACTTTTTGATGCATCAGAATGTCTCATGAGACAAACTAGTGTCTTGGTACAAGGCCTTGACAAAAAAAAATTTTAGTCTTGGCACAAGGCCTTGACTATGTGGTTATTAAAGTCTGGAATTATGAATTCATTGATTACGAAAGTGGCTATTGATATTCCATGTGATTATTCAACTAGTAGAATATCCATGTGAGTAAGTAAATGGAATTATTTGATTTTTTTTCTTTTCCATATTATGCTGAAGTTCAAGTTTAAAAGACTTTTGTTTTAGTATTATATATTTCCTTAAATGTTTATTCTTATTTATGAAAGTTTCCGCTATATTTTTATCCTTACTGAGCATATGAGCTCAACCCTATCTATGTTTTATTTTTTTTCAGTATACGAAGTTGTATATTATGGCTGACCTTCAAGGATAGTCTATGGGATCCCATTTTTGTGTATGTAAAATATGTTGTTGTATTTTTCTATTTTATGATGTAATTTAAACCTTATGAATGTATCTTGTATATTTACAAGGATACTAAACTAATCGGTCTTTCGAGACTTGATATTTTTTTATCATTCCAATGATATGTAATAATTCACAGACTCTAGGCAGCTAGGGTTGGGGAGTTACAGTTAGTGTTAGAGGAAGTTTAGTGCAATCCTAGGAAACTAGATTTAGATAAACTCTGATTATAGCACATTACCATAATATAGAATTTGAGTATTAGTATTGAAGAATTTCCTAGAATTTTGGTATTGTAAAGATTTTGTGAGTTTTCCAAGCAATACATCCCTATCTGTATACGAGCAAGTACAGGAAGCTCTAGCACAGATTTTCCTAGGGGTAAAACCCAAAAACACTTCTTTGTATTATAACCTAAATGGGAATTAGTGCTTGACAACGGGCCTTGCTGCACTCTGGGTTATGACACTCCTGGGGGATATGCGTAGGATAATTCTCATTTTATTTACCAACCATTATGAAGGGTTTATGAGTATATACATCTTCAAAAAAACATTTTTTATGATTATGGATTATATCCATAAACTGTTTAATATATGAAAAGTGTTTTAAAAGTTTGGAATTATGTATTTTGATTCATAAACTAATCTAGTTTATGCCATTATTTAGAAATGGTTCCTAGTGGAAATAATGGAAACTATATCAATGCACACACTCCATGTAGGGATTTCCCTCCTACTCAAGATAATTATAGTGGATCTAGTGATGCAACTGGTACTGATCAACTAATCACCGTACTGGGACAACTCACTCAGGTTATGAATAATAACCTTACCTGTATGAAGCAACCTGATCCACAACGTGGAGGATCAATGTTAGATCGCTTCATGAGGAAATAACCACCAACATTCAATGGTGGAACAAATCCATTGGTAGCTGAGAAACGGATAAATTCCTTAGAGAAAATAATCCACGCATTGGGGAGTAGTGAAAGGGGAAAAGTTTTCATGGAAGTTTACTGCCTCACTATAGATGTTGATTAATGGTGGCCATTGATTCAAAACACAAAGGAAGGTGATTAATTATCAAATATGGAATGGGGTTTTAAAGATATTTTCTTAGAAAAATAATTTCCTCATGACCATCGAGCAGATATGGAAAGACAATTTATGAGTCTGAGGCAAAAGGAGGATGAGAATGTCACAAAGAATAAAGCTAACTTAACAAGGTTTGCAAGGAATGCTACAGATTATATACATAACCCAATAATTAAGATTGATCATTTCTTTCATGGGTTAAAACTATTTATCCGTCAAGAATTAGCCTCACAATCCTTCTCATCATACAAAGATATTGTCTCATGTGCTATCAAGGCAGAAAAAAATTCTCTAAGTTTTATGACATTAAAGCAAAAAAGAGAAGAAAAGATCTGTTGAACACTCTGAAAATGTAAATATGGGGAATAAGGGAAAAGTTGAATATCTATCCTGCATTAAATGTGGGAAGAAACACCCTGGTACTTTCTTGAAGGGAATGCGACTCTCTTACAAGTGTGGTGAAAAAGGCCACCAAGCTCGTGACTTCAAGGGGAAGAAATAGGTTGTCGATGTTGAATTCTACAATTGTAGAGATAGAGGCATTATGAAAATGAATATTCTAAGCATCAAGGGAAGTTACCTTAGAAATGGCCAAGGGATCAATGTCAAGCTTATGCTATCACTAATATTGAGGTTGAAGCTCCGAAAGATGTGGCGGGCGGTAATTTAATGGTTTCTTGAAGTTTAGAAAATGATTTATTTGATTATGGGTCATCTCATTGTTTCATATCTTCCCAGTTTGCTAAGAAAATTAGATATTTCCAATTTTATTTAACAAGGGAGTTGTCAGTTAAAACTCCTAAGGGAATTATCATTGTAGTAATGTTTTGTAAATCAGTTCCCATTAGAGAATATAAATCTTCTTTATCTACAGATCTCATCGTTGTACCCATGATTTAATTTGATATAATCCTCGATATGGATTGGCTATCGGACCATGATTTGAAGATTTATTGTAAGAAGAAGGAGGTTACAATTTTTTATGATAATGACAAATAATACCTTATCTTTAGAGAAGAAAAGACACCAACTAATTCTTATCTAGATCTACCCCCAGTAGCTCAACTAAATTCAATTATTGGGGAAGAAGAGAATTAATTAAATATGGGTGAGGAAAATATTGTTCAAATAGAGGATGTACCTATTGTGCAAGAATATGTTGATGTGTTTCTAGAAGATTTACCTGGACATCCTCCAGAATGAGAAATTGAGTTTTACATTGACTTAATTCCTGGTTCAAAGCCCATATCGAAGACCCCTTATAGAATGGCCACTATGGAATTAGTGGAACTAAATAAACACCAAGAGGAATTGAGTAATAAGGGATTCATTCTCCCTAGTTTTTCTCCATGGGGAGCCCTTGTCTGTTTCGTTAAGAAGAAAGATGGATCTATGAGGTTGTGCATTGACTACTGGGAAATCAATGTTATAACATTAAAGAACAAGTGTCCCCTACCTTGCATTGATGATTTATTTGACTAACTTCATGGAGATCAATAATTTCAAAAGATTGCCTTTTGGTATGGATATCATCATTTGTGTATGAAGAAGGAAGACATTCTGAAAACAACATTTCAAACTAGGTATGGGAATTACGAGTTTACAGTAATGCATTTTGGATTGACTAATGCACCCTCTGTCTTCATGGATCTAATGAATAGAGTTTTTAAGGAATATCTTGATGAATTCGTAGTGGTATTTATTGATGATATGTTGGTATACTCCAAAAGCTACGAAGATCATGAAAATCACTTGCGCATTATCCTGAATGCTCTTAGAAGACATGAATTATATGGGGAGTTTAGAAAGTGTGAATTCTGGCTTTAGGAGATTTCTTTTCTTGGATATATTGTCTCCAAGGATGGTATCTCTGTTGATCCTTCTAAGACCAAGGAACTCCAAGAATGTCCAGCCCCGATGATTATAACTGAGGTATGCAGTTTTATTGGTTTAACAGGTTATTATGGATGTTTTGTCCAGAATTTTGCCCGGTTGGCTAACTCATTAGCAAAGCTCAAATGAAAATGGGTTAAATTTGTTTGGACAAAAGAGCGTGCAGAATTTTTTGAATAACTTAAGTGAAGATTATTCAATGCTCTTATATTGACTCTACCATCGGGGACTGATGGGTTTGTTATTTATATTGATGCATCAAAGAAAGTACTTGGTTGTGTCCTTATGCAGAATGATAGAGTTATTTCCTATACATCGCGACAGCTGAAAATTCATGGTCAAAACTATCCTACTAATGATCTTGAGTTAACAAATGTAATATTTGATTTGAAGATATGGAGACATTACCTCTATGGTGAAAATGTGAGATTTATACTGAGCACAATAGGTTGAAGTATATTTTCTCACAGAATGGACTCAACATGAGGGAAAGGATATGGATTGAACTACTCAAGGATTATGACTGCACGATACACTGCCACCTGAGGAAGGAAAATAAGGTGGCAGATGCTTTGATCAGAAAATATCATGGAGTTTTGAATAAGATGAGAGTTGAAAAGAATCCTATATACATGGATCTAGTAAAGATGGATATGGGAATAACCATGCAAGGTGAAACATTAATGCCTTTTCAAATGGTTTCCAAATCATATTTACTAGAAAGGATAAAAAGTTCTCAGGATAAATATGAGCAGTTTCAAAAGAAGATTAAAGCTGTCAATAACATGATATTTAGTGACTTCATATATGAAGATGGAATTTTGAAACATAGGAAAAGACATTGTGTTCTCGATATACCTAATCTAAAAAGATAATTGTTGGATGATGCTCAAAGATCCAATTTCTCTATACACCCTCGGAGCACCAAAATGTGTAGAGATTTGAAGGAACATTTTTGGTGGGACAACGTGAGACAGAGATTGCTAATTTTGTGTCAAGATGTATGGTTTTTCAACAAGTGAAGGATGGAAGGCAACAGCCTGGATGAGTCTTGAAACCTCTTCCCATATTTGAGTGGAAATGGGATAATATTATAATGGACTTTTTCATGGGACTACCAAAGACTCATAGAAGGAACGATGCAACATGGGTCATTGTCGATCGTCTTACCAAGTCAGCACATTTTCATACAATAATATATGATTTACCACGTGAACGTCTAGTAAGACTATATATTAATGAAGTTGTGAGACTTCATGGAGTACCCCTATCTATTATTTCTTATCGTGATCCCCATTTTACATCAAGATTCTGGAAAAGTATTGAGAAAGCCCTGGGTACTAAACTTGGTTTGAGCACTGCCTACCACCCCCAAACTGATGGAAAATCAGAATGGACTATTCAAGACTTAGAAGACATGTTGATATCATGCTCACTTTACATTCAAGGTATATGGGATCAATATTTACCTCTGGTAGAATTTTCCTATAACAATAGCTTCCATTAAAGTATTCAAGTGGCACCATATGAAGCGTTATACGAAAAGAGATGTCGCACACCAACCTGTTCGGATGATGTTGGTGAAAGAAAACTCATAGGCCCAGAACTTGTGGAGGAAATGATAGAAAAGA
The DNA here is from genome assembly GCA_963277665.1 of Viscum album. Taxonomy (NCBI): domain Eukaryota; kingdom Viridiplantae; phylum Streptophyta; class Magnoliopsida; order Santalales; family Viscaceae; genus Viscum; species Viscum album. Next base: position 848,060,912 of record OY728152.1, read on the forward strand.
TGAAGGTAATCCAAAACCACATCAAGGAAGCTCAAAGTAGACAGAAGAGCTATGCTGATAACCGAAGGAAGGATTTGGAATTTTAGGTAGGAGATCATGTTTTCTTGAAGGTATCTCCATGGAAGGGTGTTATACATTTCGGTAAGAATGGAAAATTAAGTCTCAAGTACATCGGACCTTTCGAAATTCAAGAACGAATTGGGGTTGTAGCTTACCATTTGGCAATGCTGCCAAGTCTCTCCAAAGTTCATGATATCTTCCACGTATCATTGTTGAGAACATAAATGCCTGATCCAATGCATGTACTTACCTATGAGGAATTCGAACTGAAACCTGATCTGTCTTATTGCGAAGAGACTCTCAAGGTTCTTGATACAAGAGAACAAGTGTTGAGAAACTGGATGACTTGTCTCGTAAAAGTTCTATGGAGAAACCATAAGATGGAAGAGGCCACATGGGAAACCGAGGAACTTATGATGAAGAACCACCCGAGTATTTTTATGCAGAAATATTCTAGAAATTTCAAGGAGAAAATTATTTGAAGGAGGGGAGAATGTAACACCCCAAGCTTTCATGGTAAAATTCTCTTTGAATAATAAAATAGCGTGTGTTGTACGAAACTTCGAGTTCTAAGACACCACAACCAATAAAACTAGCCATTATGAATATTAATACCCCCTATTTGAAATTTTATAAATTTTATCTTCCAAAAAGGACTTCATTTCTGGATTTGGAATATCAAAATTAGATTAGGGTAGATTTTTGGTATTTTTCTGAAAACTATCAATTTTGGATGAATAGTGAAAACACAGAGTTATAGTTTAAAACTGAATTTTTATTTAAATAATTATTTATTTTATTTAAATTTATTTTAGGTCAAAATAGATACATAATACCTATATAATTTCAATATAATTCATTGGAGTCAGTTTATAATAATTTTAGATATATAATAATTTTATTGAACTTTTTACCGTCTTTTACCCACCTCCTAGGAGCATTTGAAAATTTACATAAAACTTAATTTTACCGCTTCTATGAGTTGAATTTAAAAAATTGGAGAGAAACGGTTTATATCAGTAAGTAAAATTTGGTTGAATAAGATGAAAATAATATTTGGCGAATAGTAGATTTTTACTTTTATTTGCCACGGTTAAAAGTAAATAGGGTAATTAAGGGTAAAAATGATATTATTATTACCCTAAAACATGTCCTAATTCTATTGGCTAAGTATAATTCAACCAAAAAGCCCTTATGAATTAAATATGAACCTCTTTGGTCCACTTGGATTAGATTAGGACATTTATTATTATTTAATTCAAAGAAGGGTTAAGAGAGTTAAAATCAAAGTTTAATAACTAAAACATTTTTAATATAAGGTTATACAAAAGAAAAATTCGACTATAAATATTCATTAGAAAGAAAAAAATATTTCATACATAATTGTATTTTATTTATATTTTTTAGATATTAAATAATATAATTTATTTATGACACAATGATGATGGAGTAATTACCTAATTAAGGAAATATTAAAATATTTGATATTCTAAATATAAAAATAAATGTAATATGAGAATTTTTATGAATTCCACTAATTTTATAGTTCAATATGAGATGTTAGGGTTTGTTAGTTAATTTTTGTCGAATTAATAATGATATTATGAATTTAGAGAAAACAAAATACCAAATAGTGTCAAAATTGAAATAAAAGAGTTTTTAAAAAAAATATTATATTATTAATTGATATTATATTCCTAAAAATATAAGGTTTGGCCAAAGGACTTATATAATGATAGGTGTATCATTAATTAACCACTTGGGGATCTCTTGGAGGTATATAATAATTTCATTAACCATATAATATAAAAATACAAAGAGCCATGGTAAATGTCAAACTATTTAACTAATAGATAAATATAAAAGATAAAGTCAATATAGTGACCCAAACCTGTCTAAAACCTATTGATTGAGTGGTTTTAAACCCATCCCCACCTTATCCTTTAAATAATAAATTTTTTAGCCATTAGAAACCGGAAATTATTTTATTATAAAATAATATTTCTATCTTTTTCGAAGGTTCCCCTCACCCCTCTTATAAAAGGGCACTCCCCCTTCCCTAAAATTCACACCTTCAAAGCCATTTGGATCGTCCAAACCCTTCTAAAATACCCTATAAACTATCCTACCTTAATCCTATAGTCCTTACATTAGTCATAAAGCCAAAATATGGAGCCCTTTTGATCAAATCAAAAGGAAGAACCTGAAGAAGAGGTAAATATTTCATCACCTTTTTCAAGTTTCTTTCTTATTCCACTTCCTCTTTCTTTGTTGTTTCCATTGTAAAATAATAACTCCAGTATCTTCTATATACTATAATGATATTATAAATATGGTACAACCATATTAATTATTCTATCCATCCTATGGATAACATGTCACCATACGTGCTTATGTACGGTTTACCGTCTCCATGTTGTGGTGTAGTTGTTATTCAATACATTATAATTTGGATGGGTATAATAATGACATATAATTGATGTAAATAAGGAATATAACATGATTATGATTATATATATATGGTATACCATCCAATTATATACAATTTTAATATCAAAATAATGATATTATCTCTCATGTGTATGTACAGATTACCATCTCCATGAACGCGATGAGATTCATTCCTCATCGTATCCATTCATGACTAATTTTCATTAGATGATTAAAAATAATTTTTAAACACTTAATATCATTCTGAATATCAATAAGATACATCCTATCCATAACAAACATTACTTATGTAACAAATCATATAAAGTAAAATTAATCAGTTAACACCTGAAATGACGATAATACTAAGATATTATTAACAAAGCAATATTAAAAGATCATATATGATATCATATTAATGTATAGGATTCGTGTATAATTTAATAAAAATTATTTCACCATTATACAATAGGTTAACCTACCCTCAACCATGGAAAAGTATAAGGTAAGGGTTTATTTCACAATCTCTTTATTATCTGGGGTTGTTTATACGTAATTATCTACTGGGACCTCTTTATCATCCACATCCCTATTTCTTACAAATAAATTTAAAAACATTTTTAATATTTAAGAAACAATGGGTTAAATTAATTTATACCCTTATTTGAACTTATATGTTTTGAAAGGAATCTTTCTGTCGTTTTCCAAACAAGTTACTTTATGACCTTTTTACAAAATTAAGATAAGAATGTTTTTTTAACTTATACGGAGGGTGCGGCTATTTTTTTGGCATTATAACATCATCTAAGGTTCCCTTACAAGATTATATTTATATTTTCAAAATAAATTTTTTCTTTTATAATTATATGACTTTTAAATGATTTCAAAATAGAACGATATATTTATCTAAAAAAAGTTTTGACTTCATCTATGTCAACATCCTTTGAGGGACTTTATGCTTATTTGAAGTTGATTTATTATGATACAAAACATACATATTATAATGAAGGTTTTGTGATAGATTTGATTGTGGATGTGTTATTTTTACACCATTCATTGTTTATGTATAAAGTATTGACATTTCGTATGCTAGTTTTAATATGAATGTTTATGTTATGTTTAAACCTTTTCATATGAAGAATTCATTAGACTTAGTAAGTGAAGATTGGATCCCACTATAACTCCTTGATGCATCGGTAGGTCTCATGAGACAAACTAGTGTCTTGGTGCAAGGCCTTGACAAAACCTTTTTTGTAGTCTTGGAACAAGGCCTTGACTATGTGGTTATGAAAGTCTGGCACTATCCATTCCATCATTATGAAATTGGCTATTGATATTCCATGTGATTATTCAACTAGTAGAATATCCATGTGAGTAAGTAAATGGAATTATTTGATTTTGTATTTTCCATATTATGCTGAATTTTATGTTTAAAAGGCTTTCGTTTTAGTATTATACATTTCCTTAAATATTTATGTGTATTTAAGAAAGTTTTTGCTATATTGTTATCATTACGGAGCATCTGAGCTCAAACCTTTCTATGTTTTATTTTCACCAGGATATGAAGAAGTATATTACGACTGACCTACAAGGATAGTCTATGGTATCTCAGTTTTGTCTATGGGAAAAATGTTGTTGTAGTTTTCCATTTTATGATGTAATGTAAACCTTATGAATTTATATTCTATTTCCAAGGCTACTAAACTAATCGGTCTTTCGATACTTGATCTTTTGGGATCATTCCAATGATACGTAATAATGCACCGACTCTAGGAAATTGGGGTCGGGGTGTTTCAATGGTGCATTTCATTTCTTACCTCCAAATGTTATGTATTGTTGTAAATACATATATATACTGGATATATAAGATATATATTATATCTAAATCATGAATATCATTTTGGATATAATGAAATTTTGACAATGTGAACCACTTGTAATTATAAGAAGTCCATTTTTGACTCAAGTACCAAATATCAAAAAAAATGACCGTTATTAACTTAGATGATTACATAATGTTTATAACATGGTAATATGTGATATAAAAGGAATAATAAACTTGAAAAGGTTTTTAAGAAATTATAAGTTATCTTTCCTTTATTATTCAGGAGATTAAAGAATGAACGAGTCAAGTCAGACACAAGTTAAGGGACTTCGTCTCAATCTCCTTTCATTGAGGCATATTTTGTTTTATACACAACTTTCTTTTATACGGTATATAAACACATTTTAATTTTCATTTCATTCAAAGGGAATATTTTTTTATGAAAATTTTACTAAATGGAAAATAATAATGTTTCTTTTTAACGTAAGCGGTGACAACAACATTTCGGCCGCTGTGAGTATTATTTGATCTTTGGCTTCCTTAACAAGTTGTAGTGTTTTTTTAAGGGAAAATAAATAATATATACCCTTTGTATGTATTTTGTTATTGAAAATGGTTTTGAGAAAGAATTTATTATTTTAATATCTTTAAATGATATATTGTGATTAAAATGTGTAAATTTTATCTTTCCATTATACTTGTTTTATGTGTTATGGTTCTTGGGCATTGTTTACGTATATGGGTGGTTCTATGATAAACCTAGGGTAGGTGAGCCCGAGATAGCTTTCCAATGAATTGGGTAACGTGACGGAGGTAAATGTAAATGTTTCTTCTAATAGATTTAGGGAATATACTGTGATGGGTATTCCAAATGTAACTCCCTACATAGCTGTGAAAGCTGCAACGTAAGTATGTTATAGACGCGACAAGTTACCTTTAGGATTTTTGTTTACTATGTAAATATTATGATTTCATGAGGTATGTTAAATAGATTATGTTATATATGTGTTGATGATGTAATGTTTTGTTTCATTGTTTTATAACCCTTACTGAGCTTTTTATGCTAATCCCAATTTTTGAAATGTTCTTCACAGGACTTAAAGATGAATAGGGTCAAGGATGTGATCAAGAAAAATTCATGCTGTCTAAAACATGGGACTAGACATGACTCTTTTTTTCAAGAGTTTTTATTTTGTGAAAAAAATGTGAACTTATTAGAAGTTTCTACTTTGAAAATTTTGATATGTAATGTAATAGTTATGACCTAATTCTCTAAAACTCTAAACCTGAAAAGATTCTCAATGAGATCTATTCATTTAGTTCAAGATTATGTATTGTTTAAGGCCCGATATTTATATCATATTTTTGATCTAAGGTATATTTTGGTCAAGAAACACATACAAAATGAAATTATGAAAGGTGTTAGGGTAATTTTATATTATTATAATAATATTTTTACCTTTAATTACCTTATTTACCTTTAACCATGTTAAATAAAATTTAAACATTACTATTCACCAAAAACTATTTTGATCTTATTAGATCACATTTTTCCTCTTGATTACAACCATGTATATTTTTATTTTAAAATTAAATTCATAGAAATTGTTAAATTATTCTTACTACTAATCCCGAAAATGTGGTTAGAAGGAGGGTAAAAGAGTTGATCAAAAGTTCAAAAAAAATTATATCTAATTTTCTTTTAAAAATGATTCCAATGGACAAAATTGGATTAATATATTTTTTATTTATCTATTGTGAATTTAAAATCAATTTAATGTAAATGTAATTTTTTAAATGAAAAAGTTCAGTTTTTAAATACTATGTAGTATTTTTCACTATTCATCAAAAAATTAAACTTTTCAAAAAAATACAAAAAAATTGACCTAATCTAATTTAGACATTATGAATTCAAAAATAATTTTTATTTTATCTAATTTAATTTCTAAATTTTTCTAAAATTAGTTTCATTATTAGAACCAGTTCATGCAAGAAAATGATGTTTTTAAACATATAAGGACTTTACCAAAAATCATATATTTCACTATAAATATTTTTAATTTATATAAAACAATTGTATACAATATTAATATTAATATAACTATGTTTAACAGATAGGTTATAATTATCTAATTTAATTAAGTATATATATATAATGATGTTTCATAGAAACTCGGTGTTTTATGCATCGTACACCAAGTCATTGTTGCTTGTAGCATAATCCTTGTTGGTATTACATGTAGTGAAAGATTCCCTTGTTGCTTATTATAACATAATCCAAACATAGTGCTTTTATTTAATAAAAAAATATTCATTGTTGCATGAAGTAGAAATATCAAATGTTTCAATTAATTCAAAAAATAGTTAATTCATAAAATCTCAGGGTGTTACATACTACCCCCCCTTAAAATGATTTTTTCCCTCGAAATTTTTCTAGGTTATAAATGTTTTAATACTTGAATATATATTTCAGGTAATCCCACATCATAAATAGGAATACTAAAACTTCATTTTTAAAAAGTAAAGTTAAAAACATAACGATTACCCAAAGTAACTCATTATTAAGATTCCAAGTAGGAGAACATAGGTGGGAAGTGAAAACATGGATATGGAAGAAAAATAAAACTATCAAGTTATGATCTATAGTGCTAGGGAACATCATTATGATAAATTTATATTATCAAAATCTATAAATCTGAGAAGATCTATGTAACCGTCTGATTTATTGGATAAGAAGATACTAGGATAAAATTTTGGGTTCTCCATATCCTTTTCCTAAAGTCGAAGAAGATGAGAATAAATAATTAATTGATTTCAGTAAAATCTCATCATTGGTCTTTTCTTGAAAAATTTCCACTTCATCACTTATTCAATGAAATGAAGTTGAATTTTTTATTCCTGATGTGTTAGTAGATCATGATGTCCCTAAATTGAATGATAGTTCATTCCATCTGTATTTTCCAAAAAAAAGGTTAGTATAAATTATAAAATATATATAAATCTACCTATTGAGAGATAATACTTTAATATCAAAAACTTATTTGAAGTGTAACTTAAACATTCCATAAAGGGATATGCCTACAATATTTCTAAAATATGAAAATAAAAAATATTAGATGGATTTCCACTAAATTAGCTTAACTGTTATTGCTCATATATCAAAAGACACTTCTCAGTTGTCGCATTCCAAACATGTGAATACCTTAATCAAGTATTCATTTAAAACATGGTAATAACCAGATTTACCATACATCCTTATTGAAAACAATGCATGTTTCCTTATTATTAACTCCAAAAAGTTGTAATCAACATCCATGATTGTGTAAACCACATGTTAATAGATCCTTAATTAGTTCCAAGTTAACTTGTATCTTCCAATTTACTTTTTCATTATCTCATATTAAGGGTTATCATTACCTCAACCATGTTTTTTTCAAAAATATCACCTTATTACCTCAATCACTATTCATGGTCAATAGTACCATTCAACATACTTTCTTAAATCCTTAATTAAAACAATATTGGGCCAATTCATGGATGTTTCATTATTCCATGATACCAAAAAAGTACTTCTACAACATTATTCGTGAATTATAATAGATAAACACTCAATCATTCCAAAACATCTTTTCCATACTCCACATCACCAATAGTGATAATATGAGATTTTCATTTTACTCTATCCTTAAGAGGTTACTAACGTCGATCATCATAAATAACCCTCGGATTTGGGCCCTGGTTAGCATAATTCACATTCTCCATAAACTTGTAGAACTGAAGTTGGGGAGGTGGATTCTGTGTGGATTTCTCTCTATTCACATTGTTATATAACTTATTCCCATCACTTTGTCTCTCAAATTCTCTATGACCTTCCTTTCCACACTTAAAACATTTATTAGACCATTTAAGATAATTTCCTCTGTGAGTTTTCCTACAATTAGAGCATAAAGGAAGGTTCCACTTTTTCTATACATGGATTTCATATTTCCCTTCAAACTCCCTCTTCCTCTTCTTTTCAAAACCATGTGATTGGTACATGACTCCAACCTATATTTCAACCTTGATTTCACAATGAAAAATATCTTCATAGATACTAAATTATATTATGTGTGAATTCCCATATAAGACTTTTCATTATTCCACTGAAGAACCTATCTACATTACTTTCATACAAGATGATAATTCTAGAATCCTACCTTGCAAGTCATGTGAAATTGTATTCATATCTTCCAATAAATACATCATCACTTTCCATTAACTTGAGAAACTCCTTATTTATTTACATATATAGAATACGAGGAAAGTAATTATCGAATAATAAGTTCTTGAACTTGTCCCAATACATGGATTCGATTTCATCTTGTCCCCTCATATTCCTGATTAGAGTCCACCACTGTTCTGTTTTTCCTTCTAACCGATAAACAGCTGGAATGAATTTCTCTTGTTCTGAACACTGGAGAACAGAGAATATCTTTTCAGTGGTACTGATCCATTTTTAATCAATATGTGGATAAAAAGACCAACTGAAATATGGTTGATGTTTCCTCATGAAGGACTCAAAAATAATTTTCTTCCCTCCATTTATCATTTGTAATTGCATCATGACTCATAGCTTGAGAAAATTGGGTGAGCATAGCAATGAGGTTTTTCATTCCATCTCCCATAGTATCTGGTTTCTCTGGAGGAAAATCATTTCATTTTCCGATGAAATCACCATTGATGTGGTTCCATCGGGTTCCAACCATTGACTAAAACCAAAAGCATAGAGTAATAAATACTTATCATAATGAGGTACCACATAATCATGATAAATCCCACTATAGGATATCTGACTTATGAAATATTATTTAATCAATGACATATTTGTTTCACCATAGGTTATCCATATTCCACTTATATTTTAATCCTTCATAATGTTCCATTCATTGTTTGTGAATTTCCAAAGAATTTCCCCCAAGAGTTTCAAACGAGGTGTGTAGCAAGGCCTGTTTTCATGTACCAGATTACCCTGAGTAAAGTCCATAATATCTGGTCAGGTTTGTTACCCCAATATACATTTGATCCAAATCCATATCCATTTTTAGTATCTAGAAAAGGATGTATTACTTGGAAACCACTCACTCTATCCTTTACCCAAATTCCAAGACATTTTCTTAAATGTTGACTCATCCTTATACTTATCCTTAGAGACATACCTTGACATATACTTATAAATATTTAAAGGGATCTCACTAACGTTTTCTCAATATAGTTTCTAAAGTTTGACTAAAAATTTATTCTAATACCAACTATAGTGACCCAGGCTTAACATACATGTATATTATGTCATTTTAGATGAATATTAAGAACATTGCAATAATATAGACCTGAGGACTGTAATAGATTATTGACTTTGGAAACATAGAAACAAAATATTTTATACCCGTGAACGATCCCAAATATCTCCACCTTCATAAAAAAGATCATATACATGAATCCTAGCATAAATAATGGTATTTCATAATATGTGAATCATAAGGAAATAAAGATCACATGCCATGAAATCCTTACATAAGAATAAAACATGGAATTGTGGTAGACACATAATTATATATTGATTTCCATTATAGCCAAGCCGTCACTTACAAGACTGTCTTAGTATTATGGGTTCACTCCCCATACCATCTTAGTAGTCATGGTTCCCTCCCATGTCCATCTTTGTAGCCTGAGTTCACTCTGCATACCATCTCAGTAGTCATGGTTCACACCCATGACCATATTATTAGTAAAGTTTCACTCCAAAGACCATATTAGATTATCTCATGGGATAAAAATCTCTGCCTAATGCATTTGAGGTAGATATAGGTCCCACCCATATAATAATCAAATCATACATATATGTTACACAATATCATTAAAAATAATAACATAAAATATGAAATAAAATGTGTATCACCAAAATGTAAACTTATCATAACCTGTGGAAAGGGATACAAGTTTCATAATAATTTCATCAAAATTAAAACCCATGAAAATAAGTGGGTTTCCTAAAATTAATTCCATCAAATAATAAATCATTCTAAAATAGAATATGAATGGTATTCTTGAACTATAACAATGTATGTCATCTTAGGTGGGGAAGGATTCTGAAAGATCACAGGGAACATAAATTTTCCTTAAAATAACTTTTTTAAAACATAAATCATTTTCAAAACCCTTTTATTTTAAACGACATTGAAAACATAAAAAGGAATCATGAAAATGATTTAAAATATTTATTAAGGAAAATATCATTTCTTTTTTGAAGTATTTTTCTTTTAATAAAATGTCGCGCAATTTTAAAAGATAACATTTTATTTGAAAATAACCATGTACGTTGGTAGGGAATGATTCAAGGTAATAAGGCATCATGAAATTGTAAAAAACCATCCATGCTTTATAATTTATAAAAAAAATTCTTCTCGTAATTTTTCTAGGAAATAAAAAAACGTGCATCATTTAGAAAATGAAAGAAACATTCCTTTTAAACTGTGTAGTAATAATTAAAAAAATGGGTAAAATTTACTTTAAGAATTCATAAGATAACATGAAAACTTTTATGAAAAAAAATTAGAAAACATGGACATGGATGATAAATATTCCCCAATAGAGACGTAAAAAAGAAATAATACCAGATATGGGAGAGATTATGAAATCAATACTCAAAACACTGTAATTAATAGAATCATATGACCCATGTAAGAAATAAAATACTTTGAATATGTAAATTTCATAATATTGTGGATAATACTCATAACAGACATTCATGGGCATTATATACACCACTTAGAATAAACAAGTAGTGTATAAGGCATGTGTCCTATAGAAATAAAGGATAGAAAAAAATCTCGTACATAAAACCTTACAAATAGTCCTTTTGAAAACATTTGAATGAAATTATAAATATTTCTATAATTTTATTTATAATACTTTATATAAATATAAATAAATATGTATGATAATACCAATAATATTGAAATGGAGGAAGGATTAATTATTTAAACATTCAAAGTGTCACATACCCCTTTGAACATTTAAATAATATGCCATGTATCGTAAAATGAATATTTAAATACCATGAAGGTAAAAATATTCATGATATAAAATATATTAGGATAATTACAAACACCACACAAAAGAAACTGGTGGTGAACATGGTTTATATCTCACAAAAATAAAAAGTGAAACAAAATTCCCTTACCTTAAGTTTGATACTCTCTATATGTGTCCAAAACACCTGTATAATGGTTTTAAACCAATTATTAACTTATAAAATAATCAAAATAATATTTATGATATCATATTTGATTATTTTATTGCTTTATATTACCCATTTATTAATAATTTCAATGTTAAATCAATATTTTGGCTAATAATTGCTTTCATTATCACACAAATTTTGACTTGTTATTCTTGATCATATTACTTAGATCATGATTTAAATACTTACGAAATGTATAAAATGATTTATATATCATATATATTCAGAATATAAATATATATAATAGATAGATACATGAAATGGAATACACTGTTCATGGAGGCGGTAGGTCGTACATGTGCATGAACGTTGTTTCCGTTTTCTTATCGTATTGAAGAAAAATAAGTGATTGAAATATATGTAAATACATAAATATAAATATATATATATATATATATATATTATTACAGTATAATTATTATATCATATATTTCATATATATTAATAATATATATATATTATAATCATCCTTGAATGGGTAATTTGGAAGATAATCTCATCGCTTTGTGGAGACAGTAAGCCGTACGTACGCACGGGCGACGATATCATTCCATATTGGTAAAAGGAAATGAATTGGATGAAATATTAATTATAAAAAACCAATATTATTTTATATTTATTATTTACTTCTTTTATATTCATCTTCATACCAGTATAAATAAAGTATACCTAAAAATAGTTTACACCACAACATGGGGACGATAAGTTGTATGTACGCACGCATAATGATATTTTTTCGTAGGATCAATAAAAGGAGGAATATGGTAAGGCCATAATCATAAAAATAACTCAAAATATATTATATTCTGTATTTATTACTTTTGTATGGAAACAACATTGAAAGATTAAGTAGAATAATAAAAGAACTTTGAAAGAGGTGATTAAACAATTACCTCTTTTTAGAGTATCTCCTTTTGATTTATACAAAAGGACTTATTAGGACTACTTTCTGATCAAATTATGGCCTCTAGGATGTATTGAGTGAATTTAAGAGAGGTAAATTTCAGGTTTTTGCAGATCCAAAGGGCTTTAGAGGTGTTAATTAAAGAGAATAAGTATATCCCTTTTAAAAGAGAGGGGAGTGGCATTTTAAGAAACACATAAAATACTAAATTAATATAAATTAATTTTTAAATAAAAATAGATAAAAAGTGAGTTGATTAAAGTAATATATTAGTATTGGTATAAATATCATCAAAAATTTAATTTTAGGCATGTTTATGTTATAAAATTGATCTTATCATTTGTCTTTAACCCTTAGTTAAATAATTTAACTTTTATCGTGAAAAATTTGTTTTTTATACTATAGGGTTAATATATTTACCAAAAAATAAAAAAAGAACACCAATTGGATCATTTATGACATAGTTGACACTATAAAAGTTATTTTTATGATCCTTACATTTAAATTAATATTATAATTTTTAATAACCTATTGTTTATTTTAAAGTATCATTTATGTCAATTTTGATACAATTCAATATTTTCATTTTTAAAAATATTAAACCAACATTATAACTTAGAACCGACACATCTAAAAATTCAAAAACATGTATAAGTTATCTATAAATTTTTTTTATGTCATTAATTATTTAAAATTTTATTTTTTTTAATACTTATAATATCATTTAATTGATATCTCAATTAATTAATCAATTAATACATCATTATAATGCAAGCCTTTAATTAAGTTATTTATTCTCTAAAAATTAAAAAAAATTATAATGATAAATAAAACTTCCTTATATTTCAGTTGAATAATTATAGTTTAATTTAACTTTTGTATAACCCTGTATAAAAAATTATTTGTTTATTAAATTTTGAATATGACTCTTTTAACTCTTCTTTAAATAAGATATAATAAATGTCTTAATCTAACACAAGTGGAATAAATAGGATAATAGTATTAAACTAAGGTTTATTTGGGTCTATAAACACATATACAATAAAATTAGGACATGTTATAGTGTAATTTTATATTATTATAATATTATTTTTACCTTTAATTACATTATTTACCTTTAAAAGTGGTAAATAAAATTTAAAATATACTATTCATAGAAAATTATTTTGATCCTATTAGACCACATTTTTCATCATGATTACAACCATGTATTTATTTTTTTGAAATTCAATTCACAGAATCCATAAACGTACAGTTACTATTAATCCTGAAAATGTGGATAGTTAGTGGGTAAAAGAGATGTTAAAATGTTTAATAACTTTTTATATCTAATTTTATTGTTAAAATGATTGAAATGAACTAAATTATATTAATATATGTATTATTTATCTATTTTTACTTTTAAATCAATTTCATTTAAAACTAATTATTTAAATGAAAAGGTTAGTTTTTAACTACTATGCGATATTTTTCACTATTCATCAAAAATTGAATCTTTTTAGAAAAATACCAAAAAATTCAATCTAAGCTAATTTCTACATTTTAAATTAAAAAATGATATTGATTTCATCAAATTTAATTTATAAATGTGACTGAAATTACTTTCATTATTATAAGTGGTTCATTTGAGAAAATGATGTTTTTAAACATAGAAGGACACTACCAAAAATCATATCTTTCATTATCATTATATTTTATTTATATAAAAAAATTATAGAAAATATTAATATTCATATAACTATGCTTAATGTATAGGTTATAATTAACTAATTTAATTAATTATATATGTGTGTGTGTGTGTGTGTGTTTCATAGAAACTGAGTGTTGTGTGTACGGTACGCAAAATCGGTGTTGCTTGTAGCGCATACCAAGTTGGTTTTGTGTGTATTGGAAGATTCCCTTCTTGTTGCATATAACATAATCCAAAAATAGTTATTTTATTTAATAAAAAAATATTTAGTTTTTTCACGAAGGAGAAATATAAAAAAGATTAAATTAATTTGAAAAAGAAAAATTCTTTAAATTTTGGGATGTTATAGTGATACAGTGTGTGGTGTTATAAACTGAAATACTCAACACTCTTACTTCTTGACTAGAGGGAATTGAAATTAGTAATGAAATAGTATAATCAATGAAAAGACTATATATTGACTTTTTTAAATTGATTTATCCACCACTAAACATTGATAACCATAAATTTTTATTTTTTAATATTATGCGTGATCTAGAGAAACATCTCACTCACTTCATTTACTAATGTAGCCTAATGTTGGGAACCCTTAAATAACAGGATTCGACAAACTTGGGTGCTTTTTACAAACACTTGATGACCCTATATTTAGTTAGTACTTAAACATTTCAATTGGGTCAATCACCTTTTGGGAAGGTATCCATCAAAAATTTGTATATCTATTCCACTCAATGTTTATAAATAAAAAAATTATAGATCAATATAATTGAAAAAAATATAGAATGATTTTTTTAGAAATTATCTCATGATGGATGGTCTTACCATATTTTCTAGAGAAATAACTTTAACAGGATAATTTTAAGGAAATATGTTTAGAAAAATTATAAGTTGTGTTAGTAAAAATTTTGATCTCATTAAGTATCCAGGTGGATTTTGGGAGTTATTTAACTAGTGAAATATCAAGATAAAACTATCCCCTAGAACATAAAAATTTCTTGATAAGTACCACTAACTCCAAATAAGATACCAAGGAATGTGGAAATGGTATTCATCATTCTCAAGTTGGAAACAACACCAAACCAAGCTTCTAAAACAACTAGATTCATGTAGGCACCACCACCTAGACCTGAAAATAGTAGTAATTTATACAAATGAACCCAAATCTAAAATATTTTCATGGGGATTAGAGGTTCCATTACTTTTAATTCTTGAACAAAACATACATATTTTAACCCAATTTTTTTGGTACTTTATGTCTAGCCTCAAGTATAACCAAATCTCACTTCTAAAATTCAAGAATCCCAATAAAGATGGTCTGATTAGATAACTGATAACATAACCTTTTTATGAAATCCAAATCAATTTAATTGTCATTCATCTAAATGAATGTACTATAGGAAATAAACTACGGTCGATAACTCATGGAGGCTCACATAGATTCACTGTTCATCATAGAAATTATATTTATTCATTAAAGGAATACTAAAAGAAAAAAAATGGGGTTATATGTGAATTAATGAAAAATAAACATGGAATGGAAATGAATTCATTTAAAAAATAATTAATTTAGATGAAAATTTCTTCCCTATGGAGTATTATAGTGGAAATTTATCAGTGTTTTTAATTTAAAAATGATTATTATTATTATTTTCATTTAATGAAATGTTTCAAAGCATTTACCTCTCATACATCATGTTCTAAAAATTGAAATATTTATTTGAGAAAAAAAAATTTAATATAATCATCTTCCAAATATGGTTTAAGAACCATATCACTAATGATAAACAACACAGTCTAACTCCACCATCTCAAAACAATACATAAACTAGCTCCTCGACCCATCGAACACCGTATTTCAAATGAAAATATCGTGAAGTAACCATCTTTTTAAAATATCATCCTATTTAAATAAAAAAATCAATGAAATACATTATACCATCTTTAAACAAGTTAGTAGCTCAAATAACATGAAACAAATTTATAGCAGTTTCCAATCTGAGATTTTATTGAGAAAACAATTTTATATTCCATATTCAAATAGAATATTAAAAATTACTATATATTTAATTTACCTCTCGATCTATGAAATCAAACCCAGGGACTAGTTTATTCATCTCAATTTTTCAATCTCTTACAAGATCTATAGCACAGTCCCACCAACTTGATTGAAACATCAATCCAATGTATCTATAACAGTGATCCAAAAAAATTATTGATGGTAGGGTTTTAAAATTAAATAATATTTTATTTTAGAAATATGAATTCATGCAAGTCTCCATGCTATCTCTTCATTAGATAAAAAAGACTGATGGAAAATATTCCTTGGTAAAGTTGGTTTAACAATGGAAGTGAAGCAGGCTAGATGCACCCCTATTTATCAAGTGGGATCCTCCGTCAATAAAACCAATCTATATATGATTCCATCCTATTCTATTAAAAAATATTATCAATCCCAACGTGATTACACTCCCAAAATAATATCCATGTGAATAATATCATACATTCAAGCATGTTTTTTCTATAATTTTCATTAAAAATACATTGAGTTTTATAAGAAAATTAACATATAAATTTTTTATGAATATTAAATTTCACTCAAATTATAAAATAATATGGATATATATTCAGTTTATAAAATTAATAGACAAATTAAATTCACGATATATTTTAACATAAACATTTCAATTCCATATTATATATTTTTATCATTGAATTAAATATTTTAGTCTAAATTTATATTATTCAATAAAATCACTAAAAACATTAATATATGATATTATTTAATATGTAATATAAAATTAAGTAATATTTTATTTAATTATAGAGAAAATTTATGATTAATCAATATTTTATTTTCCCCCATCTTTTTTACTCCTAATAAAATATACATTAATGTCATATTAAAAATCTTTAAGTCAAAAGAGGTAGTGAATAAGATATAATCAATAGTTTATCCATCATGATTTATTTATATTATTTTTATTTTTGTCATTTTTCTCTAGTAATATTCTTTTCAATCATAATGTTATGACCATAATTATTCACACCTACCATCTCATAAGTTTTTCTCTCAAAATCAAGGGATTTATTCTCAATATTGAAAACATATAAAATCTATATAAAATTATTGTATTTAAAATTGAAATACTCAATTAAGATTAGAAAATATCAATAAAAATACTTTGAATTGAAAGGTTCTAGAGTTAATAAGTTAGTAGTTTTATTTTTAAAAACAAATACATGAAGGATAATTTTTTTGGATATTATATAAAATACATATGTAAATAGTTGAAGCATATTAAAAAAATTTCATGAATAATCTACCTATATCACTAACATATCACCCCTTGTATTATTCTATTTAAATATAAATAAATCACTTTTTTTCTAAATTAACCTTTTTTTAGTTATTTATAAATATTAATATTACTATATATTGTTTAGAGTAATTCTATACATACACTTATTTAGAACATTCTCATGTGACACTCACTCAAACAAATACTAAAAAATTAGCCATATTCATGAGACCATGAGAATAGATATCCACCCATGTAACTGAATTTTACTATATAGGTGAAATAAACTTAAGAACATAGTTGCAATGATTTTGGTTTGAAATAAGAGTCCTTCTAAATTAATTCATCATCTTTAATTTTTAAATAAGGAAAAATGTAGAATCAATTATTTAGGTAAAATTTGATCCCATTTGATGATAAAATTCCATTATAACTTTAATATTTCTAATCTATTAGAGTCATGGATAAAAATTTAATAAAAAATCTATATTATCAATCATAGATCATGTTCCTTCAAGAAATAATAAAAATTTTAAAAAAGTGAAAGATATATTTAGAGATAAATCAGGTAAGTGATTTAAATATTGGACAATATTCATAATCAATGGTTTCAAATTAGATTTAAAATCCATTATATAATCAAATTTATATAAAGGAATGAATCACTTAGTGATCATGTGAATATCCTAGTAACTGTTGAAATAATGTTTCCAAAAATATCAAATATATATATATATGTAAGTTATATCATTTTAGCTTAGAAAACACTATGTTTTTTTTAAATATAAATAAAGGAGAAAAAACCCCCAAAAATTATAAACTAAAAATAGGTATCCTTTCACCCACACATAATTTTTACATTTTCTTAAAGGTAAACTATATATGAAATTTTAATTAATAAAGTTATTTGAAAATTTAAAATTAATGAACTAATAGTATGTAGAGATACAACCTGAGAAAATTTCTCCCCTTTTATACCTAATTTTTTCTATTCCTTTTTAGAATGAAATAAATCTCTAAATAAATTCCATTTTATTTTTCCAATAACTATTATAATTAGTTGAATAGATACTCTTTTACTCTTTATCCTAGTGATTGATATTATATGTGATAGGTAACCCCTCCTCTATCACATACTTCCATGGTGTGTATCTTTTTAGTGGCATGGGATGGTGTGGTATTTAATTGAAAATGTATTTTTACCTAAAAATGGAATCCTTGAATAGATTCCTTCAAATATAATTAGATTAAACTAATTATATTTAATGAAATTAATTGTAACATGACATGATGTAATTCTTTAAATTAGTTATGTAGTTTATTATTATTATTCTTATAGTATGTATACAATTATATACTTTTAAAAAGGGACAAATAGATGGTTGGTATTAGTATATATTACCTCTATAGTTTCTTCATACTATAGAAAAACTATTGGCATTATCCCTTACTTATTTATGGATTTTGTGACATTATAAATATTGGTAAATGCATAAGTACTTGGGTTATATATGGTTTATGAGCTCTTTTCACTCATTGGAATTATATTGAGGATGTCCAAATAGTTATTTTACTATATCAAAATTTTAATATAGGATTTCCAACTAATATATCATTTCAATAATTTAAAATATTTTACTAAACTATAATGTCCTAACCTAGGAATCACTTTCAAGAATATATGATCTCCAATATCAAATATCAAGGGTAATCATTAATAATTAGTATAAAAATTCTACAAAATTTGAGTTGAGATCATATATTCCTAATTATTTTAAATTAATTCACCATCTCTTTCCCTAAACTAGGTTCCAAAAGAGTCTTCCCGCGACTCTCATCCAAATATAATTTTTATTGACAAAGTTGATCATATAATGATCTAAATAAGATTAAACAAATCGGTGACAGATATTTTTTATTATAAAAAACTCAACCAATATAATATGATATTCCCGTGATCTCCCTAAATTGATCACAAACACTAAAACCATATCTTAAAAAATTTGAATAGAACATCACATTTTTTCATCTATTTGGTGTGGTAACTCATAATCATCTTAAATTATGAATTTATCAAATTTTAAATTCCCTTAACAAATATGGATATAAATTGTGGATATATATCTAAAATAATGGAATTCAAAACTCCATAAAGTCTAAAATATTCCTTTAATTAAATATTACTGAGGACAACAACTAAAAATTTATATTTTATATTTCACAAATGTGATTATTTCATGTGTTATTAAACTACTACCCAACCACCATCATGCTTTCATGGTGATATTAGTAGCCTAATCATAAAATGAATAGAAATAACTTCTCACTTTCATATCAAATTGTAAAATGGATACAAAAATCATGTTAGACATTATTGTCCAACATTAAACTATTGATAAATTAAATATCCAAAATGAATTTTAAAATACTTTTCTTCTTCCCTAACCACCGAGATGGGATTTTTATTTCATGATACATCTTTGATACTCTTTGATACACATCCCAAATAAATTTGTGAGAATCTTTTAGGAATTTATTTTTTTTACCATAGGAACTATCATTTATCATCTAAATTAAATTAATGAATTTGGTGTGAAAATTAATCCATAAATTTTCATACCACCATATAGTTAAATCCTCATCTTCCTATATTTATCATCATAAAAATTATTTTATCCTACTAAATCAATAAATATATAAATCATATTAAGGAAAGTAAGAACCACACAATCCATTATCTCTTACAACATCATGTGAAGTTTCACCAATGTTTTCATTAGCTATCACTACTCCCTATATCCTTGAATTATTGAAGTTGGATTATTTATACTCAAATAATCTAACACAACATTACCTTTTCCAGATATATACATCAGCTCAAAATCAAAAGTTTTAAGATACTCCACCCATTGGTGCTATATTGGGTTGACATTATGATGTGTGAATATTTATATTAAACTCTTATAATTAGGATGCACTAAAAATATGTCACTAAATTTATAATTCATTTAAATAATTAGTGAATAAACTAAAATAATTAATTCATAGATTGTGTATACGGTAAATCTTTTCATAAAGTATCATTTACCAAGACTTATATGCCTCAACTATTCATTCTTACACAAAATAAAATCCTAATCATAATCTTTATATGTCACAATATACTTCATAACCAAATATTGACACATGAAAAATTAAAAATGGAGCTAAAATAATCCTATTATTCAATTCCTCAAATACATCATTTCACTCCACATTCTAATAAATCATTAATATCACTTTAGTTTATATTGTTATGGAAGAATCTAATTTTTAAAAATACTAAATGAATATCTAGTAATATCCATCAAAAACTAGATTAAAAAATTTATTAAAAATTTTTATCTCTGTTTTTTGAAAGACATAATTGCTTTTACATTTTTTGGATCAAATAATATTTCATTATGAGTAATAGAAGAGGCTAGAAACATCAACTCTTAAAAACATAAATTTATTTTATATTATTAGGAATATATATTATACTTACATGGGATATTTATAAATGTTTCCAAGTTCCTCCCATTATCTTCCTCAAATCTTTACCATATAAATATTTTATCCGCAAAATTTACCTCAAATGTGTCTGAATACCTATAGAAGAATATTTTCATTAATTCCAGGAATACTATAGGTTTCTAACAATCCAAAAAGGTATGAATAAAATATGAAAATGTCTATATGACATTGTATATCTATTTTAAGAATATGATACTCCCTTAACCTTCACTAATAATACCCATACCAAATTTTAATCTTAGATAACTAATTAGATCCCTTCACTTAGTAAGAAAACATAAATTTGAGTAAAAATATATTTTTTAATATGTAAATATATAACCTTGAGTTAATGTTTGGATTCTTGGAAAATAAATTTCGTGTCTTCTAAGACAAAACACTCAATTGAATGAACCATTAATTCTCAAACTCAATTTGTTAAACCATAAAATCCTATAATTATATTATCTCAATTTGATAATATGGGAGAGATATATAGATCATACCAATAACTTGATAAATGGAAAATTATAAGTCCCTCCTCACTAATAATATAGAAAATTACTCTTCAAAAACATCTAGATTCCAATTTGACACTACTATAAGTGGAATCTAGTCTATTAATTCCATAAATCCAAGTATTAATCCCACCATCTATGATGATATGGATAAAATATCACTTTTTATTGGATAATATCTGACTTAACAAATATACTACCCTTCCTTGAAAGTGTGGATGGTCCCATATAAAACTATGAAAATAAATCCTTGGATATATCAATCGATTTTAGATTTAAATTTTTCTTATCCAATCCATATCAAAAACAAAATCATACATTTATATCTCAAGAAATAAATGGTATCATGATATTTACACATTTTCAAATATAATCATATAGGATATATATTTAAATTATTTCTAAATATTATTACCTAATTAAGTTTCTATTATTATTGAATATCGATTTAAATACATATATAGTCTCAATTGATAAAAAAATCATAAAAAATGAACTTTTTGTTATTCTAATGTTTCAAATAATATTAAAATGATCATATAAGTAATTAGAATGGATTCTTGCACCATAAAAGTTACTCTATTAGTTTCTAACTCTTATGATTATTTATTAGCTAAAAATTGGTTTCCCTGACCCTTTAGTGGTGAATAATTCTCTTTTTGATGATATATATCTACACTACCAAGATTACATAGCTAATTGTACCTCGAACCATCGGCCAATATCATTAATCCATACACTATGTTAGATATTTCACTTTTACTCATCTATGAGAACCATTTAGGATAATTATTTAGGTTTTTTATATTCATAACCATAAGCACGGATGAGGGAATTCAAATACTTTGATTTTGGGTGTTCCACTTCACCTCACTGGAAACACTCTATCAAACTTTTCCCTTTAAAAATAAAATAATATGAAACTACTGGTTTCTCTGAAAATTTGATTAGCTTACTCTCATAGGAATATAAAATCATCATTAAATACCTAGATAAGGAAAAAAGTAATTTCATTTTCGATTATTTTCATTATAGGATATGGTATATCTACTCTAATGATAACTTTTTCATAAGTAACATCAGTAAAATAATATTGACCTTATCTATGGAAAAAAATGATATCTCAAAGCTCTGTTCCATGAGGTTTTTTCATAAAAACAACTGAATATAATCCACAATATTGAAAAATTATTTTTTATGCTCTATAAAAACAGTTTACCTTTCTTAAAATCACTAAATTATCATGATCCATTTATATTTAAATATTATTGTAAATATTTTTCATTAAAGATCTTCTAGAAACCTTTCCAGTCAATATATCCATATATACTTACATTAGTGATCAACACTAACCACATCTTAGCTGGTTCCACTAGAAAATTAAAAAATTCAACCTTTAAGGACATATGTGTTTTAAAAAATTTAATATGCAGTTTATTTTCTCTAAAAATTATTCTACCTACTTCAGTTCAACATCAACTCTATATTATAGTACATTTTATTTCCAAAAAATTGATTCCAAATCCACCTACATTTTTCCTATATATTGATTTACTTTCCATCCAATCACTTGGATATTCTATACAACAATGTTCATAAGATAAGGATCTATATGATAAATATGCACTACCCCTCATCCTCATCCTATTAAAACTTATCTAGGAAATATATTTTTATAGTTCATAAAATAAACCATTTAAAATCATATAATCCCAAAATCATTCATCATTAAAAAAATTAACTTAGCAATATGTCTATGTGGATTCCTATATTTTATTTTCCTAATAATATTTATAATAACTTTATTATAGAAAATAAAACAATTTATCACAATATTAATATCACATTCACCATCACCCAAAAATCATTGAGTTGTGGAATATCTATTTTCTTATGAGAAAACTCTTTCATTAATATCATGGTTATGCGATGTAATTCATACAATGAATATATTGATGTTGGAACTCTGGCATATTCCACTCTATTATGGTTAATCTTAAAAAAAATAAAAATATCCTATGAGGAAAACATCAACCTCTCATTTTACCCAATTTTCTGATAACATAAAGTTATATAAAATGGGTTACCTATATATTTATGAGTACATTTTTGAGTTTCAAACATTATATTATCCTTATATTTCATAAATTCTAAACAAATACTTCAATAACCAAGGTTCCAACACCATTTTATAATGGAATAACCTAGATACTAGAATCATAAGATCCATTCAATATTTCCACATAGAATCAAGTACACTCCCCGGTCACCAGAGATAGCTAATAAAAAAAGGGGTAAAAATAAACCGTCTAGGGAATGATTTTCCATAAAAATAAAAAAAATCATTTTTGTTTCATAAAATTAAAATATATCCAGTATGAACATATGTTTTTACACGGTTATTTATAAAATTAGGGTATATATCTATATGAATTTTATTGGTTTATATATTTTTAGTGAATTTTATTCCCCAAATAGTTTATTTTTAGTCCTTTATACTTTTTAGAGCACTCTGGAAATTGGGGAGTTTGCTTGAGGCCATGATTAAATCTTAATTGGATATTGGAATCTAGTTCTCTATGTTAGTTTTATAATGTTTTTTTATATTATCATTTAAAATCCCATGTATTATTTGGCCATTATCTCTAAGATAATTCAGAAAAATTGACTAAGTAGATCAAAAACATTACATAAATTGAATATTATTATATAATAAAACTCAAATAGTATATATCACAGTAATAATTAATGAATTCATGGTTGAGGAGAAACTCATGATTGATGTGGTCATAATAATATAAAAATTGAAAATGGAAAAGGGTACCCCCAAAATTGGTCAAATAATAAACAGCCAAATCAAAAAAAATGAAAATTCAAGTTTTTAGTGTGGTATGAAAGGGAATAGGTCACTTGCTAATTTTATGTCAAAATATTTGATAAAAATTTATTAAAAATAAATACAATAGAAATAGAAATGTAAATGTTCATAAAATAGATTGTCTATGATATTATAATGTTTTAAACAATAATTATCTAACTAATCATTTTTTTTTTCTTATTTTATTTAATTAATACCATTGAAAAATATTTTAAATCCTAATTTAATGTAAAATAGTCACATTTAGTTTTTACCTTATAAATGATTATATTAATTATTTATTGATTATTTAATGTTCTAAAATTTATTTTATTATTAAAATATTCATGTTAAATTTTTATAAAAATTACAACAAAAAACAATATTAATAATGATTTTGAATGTATTATTATAAATAAAATTGTTTATTTATGATACGTTGATTCAAATTTTTGTTTCAATCATCAACATGGTGTTTTAAAAAACAATAAACCCCTAGTTATAAATATATGAGGTCCCTAGGAATGATTAATTAATAACATGGAGAAGGGGTATTAAATCAATGTTACCCACTTTTTAGAATCAAACTCTGTGATTTATTAAATTTATAATCCTAAAAAATAATTAATCTTACACTCACCCATATAAATAAAATAAACTAGAAAATAAATCACATAGGATCATTACAATGTTATCCCCCAATGTGGGTGACTATATCCTTGTTGTGTTTAGGGAAATATGACTAAAACATTATTTAATAATATCAAAATGTTATTTTAGTGAGTTTGGTATGATATAATCCTTTATATATAGCTATATATTAGAAGTTGTAATATAGTATCCCTCGTATTTATAGTAGTGTAACAAAAATAATTGAAAAATATTTTCATAAAAAATTATAATGCTTCAATTTCAACAGATATATCTTATTCAAAAAAAAAGATTTCAATCACAGTAGTAAAGTTCTTCAAATCCAAAATATAATGAAAATATTTATTTTAATAAACTCATAAGCCTTTCAATATCATAAGGACTAAATATTCAATCATAATTTAAAAAATATGACACCAATTATTTTGAAGTATATCGACTTCATTCAAAATTTTATCGTATCTAATTCATTCCTTCAAATTTTAAAAACTCAAATACATCTTCAATGACAGTTACCAATTTAAATTTTTTAATCCCTGTGAATTCCATTTTAACTTACCAATATTTTTGTATGTATTTTTCTTTAAATAAATATAATTTTTAATAGCAGTTAACACACACAAGACCGAACTAAAATGACATATGATGTAGAATAAAATGCATTTAATAAATAATACTATAGTAGTCAATTATTATTCTTATTTTCTGTTATTTTTTATGAGTTGTAAATTTTAATTATTACGAAAAGAATTATAATGTTATATGATTAAAATCAGTCAATGTTAAAGGGGTGTTTTTAAAAGAATTTTTTCAAGTGTTTTTTATTTCAAAAAATTGATAACTTTTAAAATAATTAAATATATTAAATAATAAATTATCACTCAATTATTTATAAATTTATATGAAATATTATTAAGAACACTTGATGTTAAAAAAGGACATTTTTTCATAAAAGTTGTTTTAATTTATATCCAATATTTTCATTTAGTATAAATTCCAAAAATTTATAATTTTGGTTTATAAATGAACAAAATTATTTAATTAAATAGGTCAAAATTATACTAAGGAGATTTACAGGCTTTTTAAATATTGATGTTTTTTTGGAAAGTGAAAAATACTGTATTGGCCAATATTTTCAATTTTACAACATTATCAAGATATAAGAATAATTTTAAATTTTACGAAATAATTTTCTAGACTAAATATATATTTAATAACTAATATAATGAATTTAAACATGTAACTTTTAACTTAAAAATATATATTTTTCTTTTTTTTAAAACCAGGTAATGTTTTTATTCAAATAAAAACTATTTTTGGTACCTCTCTCGGAATAAACTTTTGATAAGTTAAATTCGAGTTTTTGTTTCATTTTAAATTCAAATATGTCTATTTATATCATATATAAACTAATTAATTATTTTCTAATCATCATTATACCTGATTTTAGTTTAAAATCATTCTTATGCTTAAAGAGTCATTTTTTCCTAAAATGGTTTTTGGTTGTGTTTTTTGAACTTATATTAATATTGATTTTTACAATCTCTATAAATTGAATATGAGAAAATGGAATCCATATTTGGGATTATAATATTATAATTTAGTAAATATTACAATTTAAATTTTTCTTGAGTAAATAGAACACATTGAATTTTTTGTCACTATGGTAAAGGATAAAAGGGTTAAATATAGGGTCAAACTAAAAGATAAGGATTCAAATCTCTCCTAAACATGTGAAAATTAATTTTTTTTTTGGGTGAAATTAGACCGTAAATTATCCTATATTATAAATTTTACTAAATTAAATATACTTTCCATGGGAAATAAGTTTAATATATTTTAATGATCGTAAAATTTACTAGATTTTCTCTCCTATAACTTATAGAAAGGTATCTTATATCCTTAATTTTCTACATACTTTGAGAACCCTAAAATTTAAAAATATCTATAAAAATACAATATAAAATATTCTACCATATTTTTAAAGGTAATTTTATATCCAGAATACAAATATTGAAAAGATTAATATATAATCCAAAGTAAAATATCCAAGGAGAAAGTATAAGTCTTAACTAAATTATTTCAAGTTTTCCTCATTTCCCAAATTATAAAAATATATTATAAACATTCTAATATAATGAAATAGGTATATTTACTACGCATTAAAATTATTATCTTTACCTAAAAACTACTTTATGCCTCATCTCCATCCTATAAAAAATTAAAGCATTAGTTATGATAACATACAGACTATTGCATCCATGAATCGTTGTGTTTCATAATTCATCACCAACTCACATGACATGTTATAAAGATATATTTAATGTATATAAATGATGTTTATTAAATAATTATTAATCTATAAAAATAAATTATTATATACCATTGTACTCTCCTATCTTTTGGAAAATAGAAAATGGTACTTGTGAATATGTGTGGACTACCACCTCCATGATGAAATGAAATCAATTTTTCATTACTTCATTAAATGAATGGATAAAAAATATTATTTAATTTATAAATATTATATATATTTCATCATTAATATTCTTTAGGTGTTGAAACTATTACCAAGGTTCATGGACCAAAATCATTGAATTGAAATATGTATAATAATTAAAACCAAAATAATTTATTCTAATGAAGAATTATGTGTAAATGGGTAAAAATAAGTTATGAATGATTGAAATTTAGTAATAAAGATATAAATATGTATATAATATTTATTAAAAATAAATAATAATTTATTACATGTGCGGTTGGAACACATCCAACCAAGAAGGAATCCAAAGAAGGGTTTATGTTTCAATCTCACTTTTAATTAAGAGTATTTAGACCTGAAAATTATTTTTGGGGAATTAATTAATATTTCTATATTAAAATTAATATATTTTATTTCACTCTGGTTATCTATTAGGTTTAGATTTATTCTTTTTATTTTCCCCTATGTGGTACTGAAGTCCTATGAAAGGCTACTTCAATGAAAATATGACCTTATTTCCTGTTTTAGTCATAAAACATTCTCCAATAACCTTATTGTTTATTTTTTTCAGGAAATTTATTTTAAATAAATAAATTATTTGACAACTAAAAATTCTATAAACTTTATATTTTAAATCAAAAGTATTATTGGAAAATTTTCATCATTTTCCACACAGGTCATTTATTACTCTATTTACAAAAATGTGAAAATATGTTTTTTTTTTACATTTACTATGAGATTTTAATTTCCTACCACAATATCTATTATTCATTATCAACATACATTTAATTTTTTATGTTTTTTTCAAATAAAATATAATCCCATTATTCTAGTAATTTTCATTCAAAAAAAGTTACTAAAAAGAATGGGATATTATTTTCATAGAATATTTGAAAAAGGGATTTCATTTTATTTATGTATATTTCATCATATACACAATATTTTCTTAGTTAAGTATATTTTATTTTAAAGATATAATTTTTTTAATTTATTTTATCAATAATTTTTTAAATGCCTCTTTGACACCCATTTAAAAAATATTGGTAAGTGGTTTACAACATCATTTTTTGGAAAAATTATAAATCATTTATGAAAATTATTTTTAAATTATCACATCTAGTATCTTCTATAATTCTCCCAAGAAAATATTTTACTTACAAACCTTAATTTATAATATATGTATATTCTTCTTTAATCTGTTACTGATTTATGGTTTATACCTTATTTTAGTCTAAAAAAATAGTCTCATTTCATTGAAGTTATCTTCTCAATCAATATCCATTATCCATTTGACATTATATCCATATTATTTTGTATAATTATTATATTTATCATTTTAATATTTCATTAAAAATATTCCATTTCTAAATATTTTATTACTTGAAATAAACTTATAAATAAATTTATTCTATTAACTAGGTAATATTGGAATTTTTTATTCTAGATTCAATATTCATATTTATTTATTATTAAGGAATATTTATTTCATATAATATTTATCATTAAAAAAAATTATAATTCATTGGACATGTATTAGTGATGGTGGGAACTTAGGATTATATATCCCCTCGATGTATCAGCTATTTTCATGAGACCATCAATTTGGAATTTCATGAGTTTTATTTGGGTAATTCATGCCCAATTATTGAAAGTGTCTTGGTCAGGACCTTGATTATTGATTTAAATGTCTTGTATAATTTTTTTTATCATTGATAAATTACTTATTATAATACATGGGATTCGTACATTTATATGTTCCATGAATAAATTTCATTCTCAAGTTATTGATTATTCAATATGCTATGTTATTTATACCTTATGTAATTCTGAAAGATTTTATTGTATAATTTCCCCTGATGAGAATCTAATACCACCCTTTATATTATTTTTTCTTACCTAGGGTACCGTTAATGTATATTTAAAATGAATTTAAAGATTTATAATAGAGTTCAAGAAGTTTATGCGTTTTCTTTTAATGTTTCTAATGTAATACGGAAATCATGCATGTATTCAGTCTCCTGAGACAGCTAAACTATTTGGCCATGTAGGATGTGATATCTGGTAAAATGTATCAATATAATATATAATGAACCATATCTATTTTTCTAGACTGAGTTTATTAAAATTTGTATTTAATCTAGGTTTAGTAGGACCCTTGTCAAATATAATTTAAAAGAACATAGCTACCATGAGAATTAATATAATCCCTTATAATACTCAATAACTTTTACCTACATAGGATTTTTTAATTATATGGATCAATATTCAAAATGATACAATATAATTAAGTATATTACATTGTTTCAAAATAGTGTCTATTATAATAAATGAAAACCATTTCAAACCCTATACTCAAATTAGGTATTTTCCTCCAAATAAAGCCTATAAAACATGAGTTAGAGATATTCAGATCATAAATATATCAATGAAAGTTATGAATAATAAAATTTTAGATACTTATTATCCTATTTCATCGTATAATGAAACTACAATTTTTTAGAGCTTCATATAGTAGAAACCTTCATCCTTTAATGGAAATATTAATCTATCAATAGTTGAAAAATGGATCTAGTCATTCATAAAGATATTTCTAGTTTTCGGATGTAACAAAAAAGAAAAAAGTTATTCTTTTAGTGTATTTTTTAAAGAAAAATAATAATCAATGGTCCTCATTGATTCAAAATACTAAAGATATTGAGGAAATATACGGTATAGAATGGGATATTTTTAAGGGGATATTTTTTTATAAGTGATTACCTTAGGAGAAACATTTTGGTTTGGAAAGAAAATTTTAAAATTTCAGAGAAAGGGAAGAAAAAAAATTATGTATAAATATAAATTTATAAAATTGTAAATACATGTTTTGGGATATGTATATAATCTAGAAATTAATAATTATTATTTCATTTAAAGGATAAATAAAATACTTCAAAGGGTGTTACTCTCTCAAATATTTTCAACATATGATGATATGGTATTAAGTTCCATCAAGAAAGATAGATAATTATACCAGTCTTATATTTTCATTGTAAAGTAAGATAAAAAGAGAACGATTGATCCTTATGTAAAGGGAAATGTGACAAAAGGGGGAAATGGAAGAGTGTAATTTCAAACATTTAATAATTGTGGAATAAAATACCTTTGGATTTTTTGAGGAAATGGGACTTTTTATTTGTGAAGATAAAGTTTGACACGATCATGATTAAAAATCATGTTTAGATAATTAAACTATATGGAGATTTGGGAAAACTCATAATAATTCCCAAATAATTATAGGAATATCCCAATGAAAATCCCAAGGGGGAAAAGACATGATTATGCAATCACTGAAACTAACATTGAAGTTCCAGAGGATGTGATAGAAGTTAATTTCTTCATAAAATCAATTTTATTAGATGATTTATTTGATTCTAGATCTATATACTCTTTTATATATTTAATTTTTCATAATAATATTAAATCTATCCTTAAAAATCAATGGAATTAATTTTCAATAAATATAATTAATAAAAATTTGTGTATAATAAGAATATATTGGGTGGTCACTACTAAGATGAAATATTATTCCCAAGTTGAAAACATGGTTTTAATACCTATGATTTACTTTTATATAAGCCTAATTTTTTATATTTAATAAAATTTTAGGATTACTAAATTAGTAGTTAAATTATAAAATAATTTATTTTTAAGTTTTTTTGGTGTTTATAATAAATAATTTACAGGTTAAAAATAATTTTCTTGTTGTTTTTACTCACACTCTTCGTTTTTGTTTTAGTAAGTTGTTATATAATATTGTACAAAATTTTTTTTTTGAATATTATAATTTATTATAAGCTTTTTTTAATTATTTAGACATGAAAAATTAATTTTAATAATCCATCATTAGAATCGGGAGTGGAATATGATTAAAACATTAAATCAACAAAAAAATATTTCACTTTGAAATTGTAAAGTGATCAAGTATGTATTTTTCTCATATTCTTTAAATTAATGTGTAAGATAAATGTGTTAAGTGGAAAACATAACTCAACTATACACATTTGTAAACTCATTCACAATTATAAGTCTGATAAAGATATATAGGTGCTTTAAGAGACATTTATGATGAGTTTCCTAGTCTTACTCAAGATACTGATGTTATATCTTAGTAGAATTTATATCATTCCTATTGATACTCAAAGAAAATTTTATTAGTAAGTGATAATTAAAAGTGAAAGGATGAAATTTATGTAAGAGTGTATAATATAACACCGGGATATTATAAAATTTATTATCCTTTAGATAAATTTAATGTTTAATGGCTTTTAACACATGAAACATAGAAATAAAACAAGACACGACATAAAATAATACATTAATAAATAAAAATATTATATTAAATTATGATACTTACATTTTATTATTATTTTCACTAATTAAATTTAATTATTATTAAATAAAAAATACTAATGTGATATTATTTAAATCATTTAATGTTAAAAGTGTTATTTTTCAAAGAATATTTTTAATGATTTGTATATTTCAATATATATCTATCACTTTTAAATAATTCAATATATGAAACAATAAATTGAAACTCAATTAATTATAAATTGATAAGAAATAATTTTAAGAACACATGAATATTAAAATGTTTATTTATACATTAAATCTATTTTTATCTATATTTAATATTTTAATTTAAATGGTAAATTATTACACCCTAAACCCCCAATCCTAGAATTTAGTGTGAATAAGAAAATTATTTTATTTATCATCTTTGAAAATGTCTAAAATGACCTAAAAATAACCATTCGTTATTACAATACCAATACAAAATATTGAGTCACTTACAAACTAAGGACCTTTTAGGTTTATATTTTGAGTTAATTTGGGAAAAATATCTAAAAAACCCCTAATATTCCCATTCAATGGACATTTCCCCAATTATACAAAGAATTCCTTATTTTACAACATTTCTTGAACATATACCAAAACAATTATCCACATGTGATACCCTTCTTGACATATCATATGTATTACTCATCTTTTAAACATTTTGAAATGGAAACATAAAAATGGTGAGCTCAAACTCATAGGAAGGTGTAGAATATATTGAAATTTATCATATAATTAAAAAGAAATGAATAATATTTTAGGAATAAGGAAATTAAATAATTCTATAAAACTTATCACATGAGGTTGAAATAAATTCGCGCAAGATATAATAATTGAAATGATCTAATGGATAATAATAATTTATTTCATAGTGGTGAGATGCCTAATATAAGGCATCGTAATCTTTAATCAAAGGCATCATGATCTTACCATCAAATAACATACTTACTATCATGAATATATCCAATAAACCCTTGATAAATGAGTATTCATGCCCTAAATAACCGTACTTCTTATCCCATGAGACCCCCTAATGCATCTATGGGGTATATAATGTTTATCCCAACCCATAACTTCATTAAGTCCAATAAATTAAACATATAAATGTAATGATTAAAAATAAATTTCATAATAATCTCGTATGAGTAATAAATAAAAAATCATATTATAGTAATATATATACAGGATGTTAATACTTTCCCCAATCAATAAATATAATAACATGACAATAATCCATCTAGATAATGAATATGGATAGTATGATTAAATAATATACCTATTGAAATATGAGAAACATTAATGGATTTTGAAATTTATGAAAATAGGATTTCTAATATTATTGGATAAACCACAATAGGTAATAATAAAAAATATACCTTTTTTGAAATACATGAATACTCCTTTAAAATTCTTTCATTAAAATGAATTACTTTGATCTTAATAAAAAAAATTAAAATATATTCTTTAGAACTAAAATTATTTTTAGAAAATAATTATAAAATAAATATTCTTTTAAAATCATCTTTGAGAAGACATAAAATTAATGAAGACTTATTTCTTTATAACACAAGAATATAAAATACCTTTCAAAAACAAGAATTTATTTTTAAAATAAAAAATTTAATTTTGAAAAAGATAACAATATTTTACTTTCTTTTCAAAATAATTTTTATTTAAAATAATTTTTAAAACTATTTTTAAAAAATTTAAAATAATATTTATAAATAATAATGCTCATTGATATTAAAAAAACAGAAAAAGAGTTTTTAGAAAAGGTTTGTATCAAAGTTGTTAAGGAATAATTTATGGATCACATTCAAAATTGATTTCAAAAAATTTTTTATTGATATCTTTTGAAAACTGTTAATTATTAAAAATAACCATAAATAATATAGACCTTAAAACACACAAAATAATTTAGGAAATGTGGAGTGGATGATAGAATATATAATAGTGAAAGGGAAATCCTTTTAAAATATTTTAAAATACCTTTATTGAATCTTATATCGTAAAAAGGGTGATAAAACATTATTTTAATAAGAGGAAAATAGAAATTAGAAAATAAAATAGGATAATACATATTTCGGTTTCAAAATAACTAAGGAAAACATTTTTGGAAATAGATAATATAGATATGGAATAGAAACAACCATTAAAACGTATGAGGAGTATCTTAATCAAGTTACATTTTTATGAAGAAAGGGATATATCAAATAAATAAAATTTATGTAACAAACCTTTTAAAGGGAGTTTATGAGATATAAATGTAAATATCCCAAAATTTAGATAATTTAAAATATATTTAAATAATAAGATTTATTTTACCCAATGTATAATAATAAAATTCAATAATATTCACAACTCCATTAATTAAAATTGAGTTGGATAAAATTCTCATAGATTTGGTAAATTTTTAATTGAATGATATTGAATGAGATGAGTTGAAATAGAACTTTAAATAATATTAATATAAAGAAAATAATGTTATAATATTTAAAATAGTTATTATATAAATTATATAAAATAAAATAGGTTCATAATAGGAAGCATGTCTCAATGAAGGAAATTTTGAGACGAGAAACCTTTGACATAACTCTCAAATTTCAAAAAAAACATTAAATTCATGTATAAAAACATAAATATCTTAATAAATTATTTAATAACTGTATTGATATCTATTAACTTTCATATCCTTCAATTATAACCACTCAATACATAGAAATTATTTTTTCAATGTTTTTTTTCATCATCAAATGTTATTAATTTTGATTGTTTCGTGATTTTTTTGTTACAAAGACATTAAACCCAATTTTTTAATAATAATTTCATTATTTAAATATTATAAAATATATAGTATTAATTTTTTCTATGATTTAATAATATATATCCTCATTTTACAGAAACTATGGGAATGGTTCACCAAAAAGGAATCCATAATGGTCTTGTTTCTTGTAATTTATCAATATCAATGAATTACATTATAAATATCTTTAATTTCTCTGTCCTAATTTCAAATTAATATTAATTTCATATATTAATTTGTAATATCATTTATATTCATCAAATATCATTTTTATCTATCCATTAATTCTAGTGATGAAAAAAAGAACATGTCGCTCTATGGAGGTGGTAATCCACACGTACAAACAGACGAAATTTTCATTCTACATAGAGAAAAAAGAAGGTTAAGATTTATTTATCTTTTTATAATCCTATTTATAAAGATAATATTTTTTTCATTAAATACCCCTTTTTAACCATCCACATATGTTTATTATGACAAATAAAACACTTTTTTCCGGGAGGCGGTTGTTCGCATGTAAATTAAAATGTATAATATATATATATAAAAGATGTTTTTATAGAAATATTTTTTTTAATAATTTAGTGTTATAAATCTAATTTAATGTCAAATTATAATTGATTGAGAGTTAGTATACTTATATATATATAATAAATTATATTAATAATTATAAATATATAAATTTAATCTATTTTTAAAAAAGTATATCACACTTAAAAGAAATTATTTGAAATTAAACCTTTTGACTTAACTGTTGTATTTTTCTGTTAACCTTGTTAACTTATTTTAAGTTTAAATATTATATTGGAATTATTAACTAATAAGAATATTTTGATTTTAAAGATGTAAACCATTTTTTAATATTAAATTTTTAATAGTGATGCAAAATAATTTTAAATTAAAAATAGTATAGAGTATAAAAGATATTTTTTAGAAAGAAAAATTATTCTAAGAACAAAAAAAAATTATTATATATTTTCCTATATTGAATTTTATTAATGCATTTGGATTAATAATAAACGTTATTATTTATTTATATTTATATTTTATAAGGAAATTATTTCTTTGTATATCCACTAATTCAATAACTACATTATAATCATCAGATCGAATACATAATACAATATCTTAATAAAATGTATTTCAAATCATTTTAGTTTGGTGCGTCATGTAAGAAAACTATTCAAAATATTATCAATTTGAATAATAACATTGACTAAAATCTTAGGGTGTTACATCCCCCCCCACCAAATAAATGTCACACTTGTGACTTTAATTATCGCTTACTAATATAAATTTCTAATAGTATATATATAATATAGTTATGAAATAAGATATAATTTCCAACTCACTATAGTGGGTAAGACGATAAACTCATATTTTTTTGTTATAATAGACATTTATTGGTATTATAAACTATTTTTTTCAAGTATTCAACCTTTTATATCTATAATAATTAAAATTTTAGAGAGTCATACCTTTAACATCTTCATATTTATGATCTTATTTCTGACCAAATACTAAAACCAAAATGTTTTTGATATTATCCTATAATATCATAGTAAATTTTCTCATGAATATAAAAAAGCAATCCTAAGATGTTTATATAAACTAATTCAAAAAGTTTCATAAATATAATGTGAATAACCAAATCATATACCCCAGGTATTGTCAAACCCAGTGTATTGTTAGGTGCACTTGTTTTTCACCATGTGAAGATTAAGTTAATACTCAACCAATCTTTTCCAGGGTTATTACCCATAAGTGGGTCTTTTTTAGACCTAGAATCCACTTTTTTATATCCATACATGGATTTTATATCTAGGAAACCACACACCCAATACTTCACCAACATTTTATGTTGTTTTCTTATATTTATAGTTATACATAGGGTTTTCATAAATTATCTCTAGTCTTAATCCCCAAAAAACATAAAATAACAACTAAATAATGTTTACCTAAATCATATATACTCTCAAAAGTTATTAATATTTTCCATAAATTTCTAAAATTTCCTTGAAAATAATTTTGATACTAACCCTAAGGAACAACTATACCTCAATCATGTAATCTTTCTATTCTCTAAATTTATTGAAACCTTTTCTATGATACCAATTGTGATTCCTTGGACTCACACTCCCAGAATCATGTGCGAATAAACATATTATTTGAGAAAATTTCTTTGAAACAAAATAAAGTGATATAAACATAACCATTCATTATTACTATATAAAAACAGATTCATATACACACCAAGGAAATTCCATTTTTTAAATTTTAGAGGATTAGGGAAAAAATTATCTTATAGAACCCATATCTATCCCATACAATGGAAAATTTTCCATCATACCCAAAATAACAGTTTTTACAATATGTCTCCAATATATCCTAAAACTTTCTTCGTACATGATACCTTTCAAGATAGATCATATGTATTACTCTTCTTATTAACCTAGGGATATAGAAACATAATAAATGTGTACTAAAATTCACATAAAGTGTTGGAATATAATGAAATATATCATGTTCTAAAAAGGAAATGAATAAAATGGTAGGAATAAATATATTCAATAATTAAATATAATTGATAAAATTATCTTGAAATAAATATATGAAAGACTTGACAATATAAATTATCACATGGATAATAATAACTTATTTGATGGTGGTGAGATACATATTGAAGGACACTATAATCTTTGATCCATGACATCATGATATTACCACCAAGGAATCATGCCAAGACATCATGATATTACAATTGAGACCTCATACTTAACATTAAGATCATTTCCAAGACATCCTTGATAAATACGAATTCATGCCTCAAATTTCCAAATTTAATTTTCTAATAAGACCAATTGATGCATCAAGGGGCTATATAATGTGAGGCCCCACCCGTCACATAGTTAAGTCCAATGCATTCATTTTATAAAATTAATTTATAGAAATAAAATGTATAATCAAAATTACTTGGTAATAAATAAACATTTTTAATGTAATAATAAACATATGGGGTGAAAATATATTCCCCGTTCAATAAATTAAATAACATGATCATAATCGATCGAGAGAAAGAAGGTGGATTTTATTATTAGATAATATAACCAGTGAGACATGAGAAAAATTAATTTATTTTTACATATATGAAAAATGACTTTTTAAGATTATCAAATAAATAACTTTGACAAAAAAATATACCATTTCTAAGATTCATGAAAACTCTTTAAAAATATCTTTCAAATGAAATAATTTGATCTTCATAAAACATTTAAAATTATCCTTTAAATACAAAAATTTATTTTAGAATAATTTTTTTTAAGAAACGTGTTTGAAAAAACATTCTTTGAGAAGATATAAAATCACTAAAGAGTTATTTCATAAACAAAACCCTTTAAAATCACTTTAAAAATCAGTAATTCATTTTTAAAATCAAATTTTTAACTTTTAAAAAAATTAAAAAAATTAATTTTTTTCAAAAAAATTTAAATTTAAAATAAATTTAAAAACCATATTAAAACATGGGAAGGAATATTTAAAAATAATAATGCTCAGTATAGTAAAA
Source organism: Viscum album (assembly GCA_963277665.1). Taxonomy (NCBI): domain Eukaryota; kingdom Viridiplantae; phylum Streptophyta; class Magnoliopsida; order Santalales; family Viscaceae; genus Viscum; species Viscum album. The sequence goes on from OY728152.1 coordinate 848,099,186, forward strand.
GAAAACATAAATTCTTTTTAATAAAATGTTTTTTCATGGTCATAAAAGAAAACGTTCAGGGACACTTTTAGAGGACATATTCCAAAAAAATGTGATAGAAATGTTTTGAAACCTTTTACCAATTAAAAATAATAATAACTAATATAGCCTAAAAAATTTCAAAAAAAAATACATAGGAAATTTCAACTGGAAGATAAAATCCATAATCAGGAACAGAAAATCATTTTTTAATATTTCTAAAATAAATTTCTTATAACCCACAACCAAAAAAGGGTGGTAAAACATTCTTTTGAAAATTGGTAAAGAGAAATAAAAAGATCACATGGGATACTAAATATTTTGGTTTCAAAATAATAAAGTAAAAAATTATTTTAAAATAGATATTATAGATATAAAAGACAATAAATCCTTAAATAGGATTAATATTATTCTTAACCACATTTCATTTTTTATGAATAAAGGAATCCCTAAAATAAGAATAATTGATGTAACAAAACGTAGAAATAAATTTCATCAAAATTAATTTAAACCCTCAAAAATATTATACGAATTGAAATATTTTTCAATTATAAGGTATATTGTTTCCAACTTAATAAAATTCAATAAGAACATTCATAACTTGATAAATATAATTTGAGTTGGAAATAAAGTCTTATCGATTTGGTAAATTTTTATTCAAATTATATTGAATGATAGAAATTGAAATGTAAATTAAAATCCCACAAATATAAATATAATCATGATATAAAAAGTGTTCTATGAAATATATAAACCATATAAAACAATATATTTTCATAATATTAAGCATGTCTTAAAGAGGGGTTTCTTGTGATGAGAAACCCTTAACTTAACACTAAGTTTCTATGAAATTACTTCGAATAAAAATATAATAAACATAAATATAATAATAAAAAATTTAATATCCTTATTAATATATATTAACTTTTATATCCTTTAATTATAATCTCTAATTATACATGATTATTTAGTTAATGTTTATTTTGATCATCAGATGTAAGTAATTTTGATTTTTTCACACATGTTTTGTAATGGATATGTTGAACCTATTAATATGATATTAATTTTATCAAAAATAAATTATAAAATATATTTAAAATAATTATTTCTAATTGATTTATTCCTATATTGTGTTTGTTTTATGGAAAATATGGGTATGGATTTCAAGAACGAAATCCATGATGGGCATGTTTCGATTAATTTTTTGATATCAATGAATTACGTTACAAAGATAATTATTTTTTTATAATAATTTATGAATAATATTAATGAAATAAATTACTCTTTAATATCATATATAATCATCAAATATATTTTAAATCTATCTGTGTCATGTAGTGATGAAATATAGAACACATCGCTCCATGGAATCGATAGCCTACGCATACACACATATGACGTTTTAATTTTCTATAGAATGGAAAGAAGTTAGATATTGATTTATATTTTTTGAATATTAATAATATTATAAATATAATATTTAGTCATTAAATAACCCACTTTGACCAAACGCATAAGGAGGTTATGAAAAGTAAAACATATCATTCATGTTGGTCGTAGTCTATATGGAACGCAAATGACGTTCTAATTTTTCAAATGTGGAAAAAGGTAAAAAATGATTATTAAATTAGCATAAAAATTTTAATTATATGAATAACATATATTTAGATATACTAGAATTTATAAGATAGTTTTTAAGAGAAATATATTGAATAAAAGGGTCAGGGAGTGATTATTACTCACATTGAGGATTTGATAATTCTCTTGAAAGAATTTATTAAATTGTAGGGTTGAGAATATTTAATGTAGAAAAGTCATGAAAACATGGATAAAGATTATATTATAGGTAAAATAGGTAGATACTTGAGTTAATTTCATATAATGAGTGTTTATTAATGTGGGTGTAATTTTCCTCACTCTATAAGTGAAATATAATAAAATTTCCATGGAATTGCATGGTTGGTAAGGGGTAAGAATAGAATCTCATGGTTGGTAGGTGAGTTAGGTGAGGAATGATTGGTGATACATATATGTATGAATTTAAAACCTAAAAATTTCTTATATAAGGTTTATGAGATATGTAAACATAACAAAATTCAAGCCACCTTCGGTTACCCTTCATCATCTTAGTTAACCTTGAATAAATATTAAACGTGGTAATTATCTTTTTATTAGAAATATAAGATTATCCCTCCTAAAAAATTTGTAATAATGAATACGAATTTATAATACATTTAATATAATTTTATTTCCAAATATAGTATATTTAACATTTAAATTAAAACATATAATATAGAAAAACAATTTTTGTAGAAAAAAATGTCATTCAAATCTTCAAGTGTTCTTAACCTAATCTCACATAAAATACTAATTAAATGAGTGTTAATATATCTGTATATATATAACATTATATTAATAAATAAATTTAATTTATTTAGATAAAATTACATAACTCTTAGAAATTATTCATTGAAATTAACCATTTTACCATTATTGTGGTAATTATCTTATAATGATGATAACTTATTTTTATGAATACAAATGTTATTTTCCTTATTAACTAATTTAAACTTTATAATTCAAAATATATAAAACATTTTAAAATATTAAATTTCATATGGTGTTAAAAATTAATTTTATAGTAAAAAAATGTATAGCACATTAAAATATAATTTTTAGTAAAATATATTTTGAAACATAAAAATGATTTTATTATACATTTGGTTATATTAAATTTTATCAATAATTTTTTATTAATAATAACATTTAATTTTTATATCAATAAATATTTCATAATGTGGTTACTTATAGTTATATCCTCCAATACAATGGCTATATTATAACAATCACATCTAATACATAATATTTTTTCTTAAAAAAATATATCACAGTTTTTTTTGTTGTTGTTGTATGTCAAATAAGTTATTCAAAATAATTTTTCTTTAAATAATAATATTTACAAAAAAAATGGCATAAGATAATTTTCCAGATTTTATAATTTTATTTTTATTAAATAAAATTAATTTTTTAATTCAGAATGAAAAAATTATCTTAGGGTAAATTTTTAAAATTTTCCTTGAAGGGTTTATTTTTGAATGAATAGTGAAAAATACCAATTTTAAAAATATGATCACTTTTTATGAAATTATCATGATGTAATAATGGATTATATGTTTATCAAATAATTTTTAAAATACTAAATATATATTTTATTAGTACTAAAATGAATTTTATAATTTATTTTTGAGATTAGAAATTTATGTTTGTCATTTTGGAAATCAAGGTAATGTTTTTATTCAAGTAAAAAATATTCTTGGTTATTCTCTTTTAATCAGGATTTGAATAGTTTCCTTTTTTGTTTGGATTTAAATTAAAATAAGTCTCATTTTGTAAAACACAATATAATTAATTCTTTGTGAATCAACATTATAAATAATTTTTCAATAAGACCATTTTTATTCTTAAAAATTGAATTTTTAGAAAAATTATAATTTGTTTCATTTTGTAAACTTAAATTAAAATAAATTTTTACCCATCTATAAATTTAACCAGAGAAAATTCATTTCATATTTTGAATCATACTTTTCTAGTTTGTTGATGGATTCAATTTCATTTTTAGCTGTAATGAAGAGTAAAAAAGGTAAACTTTTGTCACCAAAGTAAAAGATAAAATGTATAAAGATAGAATAAATCTAAAATTAATGGCTTAATATATCACTAATACTTATCTAAATTTAATTATTTGAGTTTATTTAGACCATAAATTATTCTGTATTCAAAATTGGAATAAATTGGATCCACTTTCAATGACAAAGACATTTATTATATCTTGATGTTCTTAATATAGTATCACTCTTCTCAATTATTAAAGGGGGCCTCCTCTACTCACATATCCACACACTTTTTGAAACCTATATTTACTAATATCTAGCCAAATCAATTCCCCAATATCCACCCCACCTCTTATAATTCCTTTCATATCCAAAATACCAATCTGAGAAGGAATAATGTGTAAACCAGAGGAATATATCTAAGGAGGTGTAACTCTTAACAAAATTATTTTAAGTTCATTTAATATTATAACTCATTAAATTATATAATAACCATAGTAGTATGAAGAAATAAATATTATTAATATAACTAATGTTATTTTTTATGGAACAACTATTTTCTACCGTCTTTCCATCCTTTGGGGAATTAATCCATCACTCATACAAACATTTGGAATATTTCCTCCTTGAAGTGATGTGTTTCTTTTTTCATCACCACCTCACACAGCTGAATATGAAGATAGAATTAATTAATATATATGATGTTTGTAAAATAATTATGATTCTATAAAAAATATTATTTACCATCTTACACTCTCATCTATTGAAAAATCAAAAACATCATCCTTGTATACATACTGACTATTACCTCCACAAAGTGATGTAATTTATTTTTCTTTACCACCGTACATGAATGGTTATAAAATAGTATATAATGTATAAATATTATATATATATATTATTAACATTATTAATGTGATGAAACAATGATGATGGTGCAAGTATCAGAATTACTGAATCAAAATAGACAGAATAGTTAATGTTTAAATAATTGACTTTAACAAATAATTATGAGTACATTTTTTTAAAGAAGTTATGAATGAATCATATATAATAATAAATATATAAATATTTATCTAATATTTATGAATAATAAAAATAAATTTACTATAAAAGTGTTTAGTATGTGTCAAACCAAGCGGTAACCCAAGGTAAGGGTTTATGTTTCAATCTCACTTTTAATCAAGATTGTTTATGCATGAATATTCATTGAGTAAATTCAATGATCCTTACCTCTTAAAAAACATATATTTTCTTATACTATGTATAATTATAGGTTTTACACATATTATTTCCATTTTCTCTTCTTTGGTACTCAAATCTTCCAAAATGTTTTTTATAATAAAATATGACATCATTTTCCCTTTTGGTAAGAAACCTTTCGCTTTCATATAAATATTAATTATTTTTCGTCAAGAAAGATCATTCATATAATCTAATTATTTAATAGTTTTAAATTTATTTAAATTTTACTTTATATTTTTTTTCAAATAAACATTTTATATTTTTTGTATGTTTTATTTTTTCTCCATTTACAGAAGTGTAAAAAATTGTTTTTTAACATTTATTAGTTGTATATAATTTCCAAAAATTATATTCATTATTGGTAATAAATATTCCATTACTATTTTATATATTTTTTCAAAGATATTCTTATATTATTATTCTAGGAATTTTTTAATATTAAAAATTACCAAAAAGAGAGAAATATTATTTTCTCAAAATTAGAGAAAAGGGGGTTTTTGTTTTTTATGTATATTTTATCTCTTACTCTAATATTTCGTACATAATCATAGTTTATTTACAAGATTAAAATTTTTAAAATTATTACAATTTATTAAAAATTTCTATTTTAAAAAATTTGAAATGAGTTTTAAAAGTGGTTTATAACATCATTTTTACAACCAAATAATAAATGTTTTAAGAAAATTATTTTTAAAGTTTCACTTCCATTTTCCTATATAATTATAAAAATATAATAAAATAATTTAAAACCTTAATTTATGATGATTTAAGAGTCTCATTTCATCCATTTCTTATTTATGGTTAATACCACATTTTGTGCACAAGGAATATTATCAGTGTCATTAAGTTATGATCTTTATAACTCTGTTATTCTATTAACATTATAAACATATTATTTTATAAAACAGTTATACTTATCATTTCAATATTTTATAAACCATATACCATTTATAAATATAGTATTACATGAAGTAAACATACATAGAAAGTTATTCTATTAATTGGGAAATATTAACATTATGAATCCTTGATTCAATATGGATATTTATTTATTGTTAAGTCATATTGATTTCATATTGTATTTATTATTCAATATATGTGTAATTAATTAGACATGTGTTGATTATAAATGAGGCCTATAATTATATATCCCTTATATGAATTGGTTGGTCTCATGAGTCAATTAGTTTGGCATGCCTTGAGTTTAATTTGTGTATTTCCTACCCAATTATTAAAAGAGTCTTAATCAAGGCCTTGATGGTAGATTTAAATTTACGGCATTATGAATTCCATAACTGAGAAATTAGTAATTATTTTCCATGTGATTACTACATTGATATCATCTATGGATAAATTCTATTTTCAAGTTATTTATATCATATTTCTTATTCCTTATGTTTTCACAATAGATTCAGAAATATTATTTCCCTTACCCAGCATCTAATCTCACGCATTATTTTTTTAACTTTTCCACAATCTACCCAGAAGGGAAATTTGAATGAATTAAAATAGGGATAAGAATATTTTCAATAAGTTTATATGTTTTTTTATTTTTCCAATATAAATGGAAATCATGTATGTATCTAATATCCTAATACATAAAATATTTTCAATCTCGTGAGATGAAACCTACAATATCTTGTACTAATTTAATATATAAAACACCATCTCGGGGTAACTGAAGTTTGGGTTGCTGCATCAATTATTTAGAATCTTTATTGAATATATCAGTTAATTATATTTAAAATTATTCCCAAAAATCAAACTACTTTATTCCTCAAAATATGAAAAAAAACCTAAAAATTTAAATCTCCTCATAAATTGTTTGATAATTTAAAACATATTCTTATAATTTACTTATTTTTTTAACAAAAATGTATTTTTGAAAAAAAATATATAATATTTTAATGAATTTTAAATAAATATATTTTATATATTATATGATCAATGTAATGAAGATCAGATTCGTAGATACATGATCTAAAATAAAACTGATTCATATTTAGATCTAATATTCCAGATATTAAAAAAAATTAATCTTACATATACAATTAATGAATTGAAACTCAAATATATAGTGACATATCTCACTTATGTAATCATTTAAACTATTTTGATCTCACATACATAGTATTTATAAAAATAAATTCAATTATTTGTAGTGAAATTTTATTCTTAAATATATATTTTGAAGTATATCGACATATATAGATATTTGAAATTCTAGTTTTCAACTACATAGAAACTTAAACCATCTTAAAACTTCTTTAATCACCTCATTTTATCCATAAATCATGCCCAGATTATTTTTTAATTTTAAAAGTTTATGAAAAATATATATTCTAAATTTACACAAAAACATCCAACTATACCAATTCATTAGGTTATTCATTCTCCCATTTTGTATTTATTATCAATTAAATAACATATATAAACTAATAGCCTTTTCTCAATATGAAAAACATTTCAACAGAAAACTAATGGATAATGTATTGTTTTTAAAATAATTTTATCCCTTAGTAACAATACATTTTTTATCCTATGAATTTTTTTATGTCTTTATCAATAAACTCAATTAATACTCCCTTTTTCAATAAAACCAAATTTACTTTCTCTAAAAACACATAACACATTAGTTATGACACATATTCCTAAAACATGTTAATGGTTTATGTTACTTATCTCCCTTATATAATAGAATAAAAAAATATGGGGCATTTAAATCCTACCTTATGTAATAGTGAAAGGTTGAACATTCATTTTCCTCATTATCTCTCTAAATCAACCCTTTAGAAAAGCATTTATAAAAATATCTATAATATGATCTATTCTTATAATAAACTGAAGCATCACTATACCATTTTAATCCTTCTCCAAGAAAAAATCATATTAAATATTTTTATACTTAAACCTTGAGTGTTGCACTATATTTATTGTTAAATTGATTTCAATATAATTATCACAACCAACTCTTAATGGTTTTCCAACAAAAAGCTTTAAATGTTCTTGGTTCTCTTTCATACAAATCCTTTATATTAAATCCAATTTACCTATAATATATTCAACCTAGGTAGTATAAATTCCAATTGATTTTTTCTTTTTATAGTTCCAACTCAGAGCGATTTCTTATACAATAATGTGTCATTTCTATTAAAACCCTTAATGTTTCATTCCATAAGATCCCTTTTGAAATCATGAACACAATATAAATTCATAAATATGTCAGATATATATATAATGAGATGAAACAGGCTTCTAATAAAATTTTAAAATCTTATTGATTTACACTTTAACCTATAGTATCATTTCCAAACTTCACACTAATTATAATAGATGCGAAAAAATATTTTGAATTTCTATCACAATTTAATCAATAATTCCTTGTCATATTTATCAGGAGGTAAAAACAAAACTATTTTCAATATATTTTTTAATCCCTGAAAAAAATATTTCACTAAGTATAGACATATCAAAATTATTCTTTATTTGTTTAAAAAATTTAGAACAAATATACTCCCCAACAACTAAAGAATATTATCATAAACAAAAAAATGAAAATGAGAGTACCTAAACTAATATCTTCACATACAAGTTGGTGTTAAATTTCCTAAAAAATTATTATTTTCATGAAGCATTCCATATCAGAATACTTGGCTCTAGGTACTTATTTAAACCCATATAAATCCATCTTTAACCTAAAAAATTTATAACCATTATTTCCTACAACAAATCCTATAGTTTTTTCAATGAACACTTCTTCCTCAAGATCAACATTTGAGGAAGTATATTTTATAATCATTTAATATACAATATAATTTTTATGAGAATTCATAGCCAAGTATATACTGGCAGCATCAGGTTAAAATTGGATAAATGTTTTCTTCAAAATTAGTGCCTTATAATTAAGAGTATCCTTCAAAAACTAGGCTTGATTTTTCTATTATAACAACACCTTTAATATGGAATTTTTTTCTAAACACCCTCATGGTGCAAATAAATTTATTCCTTTTAGTATTAAAATAAGACTCTAAATATAATTTGTTTCAATTTCATCAAACTCATCATTCATATAAATTATTGATGATTTATGTTTAAAATCTAAATCAATAAAATATGGTTTAGTGTAATATATAAATGTTTTCTTATTATTGAATTTAGGTATTTTTTGGTTTCTCAGGGTGTTTATAAATTTTCAATTTCTATTTTCATATATTTCCACACTCTAATACCCTTATATTTTTTATTTTCAATAACACCTTATTCATTATTTTTATGATTTGAATCTATGGGAGTAATCTACAGTTGTTGAGGATACCAATGAGCCTGTAAGGGGTGGTGAAATGTTAGGGTTTCCCCCATCGCCGACGTCCTATTCTCTGTCTTAGGGCGGCAACGGGTCCTCTACTCAATGATTCTTCTCTGTGTTCTCGTGGTGTGTGGATCCTCATTCAGTAGTGGAATAATGTGATTTCCTGGGCTCAACCTATCATTTATATCATCTTTGTTGGACCATATTTTTTTCCCCATCCAACAAACTGGATAGGGTTTCCCATGGCGGTACGGTAATGGTCCAGTTTTCGAGTACCAACTTCTGCTATCTGAGGGTTGCAGCCATGTTTTGTGTTAGTTGTAGTTGAATTGGGAGGTCCACTATGGTCTTTAATGGTGGGAATGAAGGCAGTGACCAGAATTGATATCTAGATTGCGTCGGTTCTATACTACTTGCATGTTCTCGCATTCAGGGGGCTACCAACTCAGTGATGTTTTTTCATTCATTTATTTTTGACTCGTGTTATGGTTTTGGATGTGAACTAATGTATTTGATTCTTATTTTAAGTAATGGTCATGTGGTGACCTATGTGAATTGGTTTTTGGTGTGTGTTTCTTCAACAATGGAGGAGAATTTGTGTGAAAAGTTTTGATTTTGAAATATTTTCTGTTGGATTGTAATGGTTGTCTTTCCTCTTGAAAAATTTTGGTTCTGATCCTCTGAGGAGTTACATTTTTCCTTGGAATAAAACCATCGGAGTTGATAAAATGAGTAAGGGAAATTAAGCAATAATCGCATTGTGAATCTTGTTATCTCTAGTAGAAGGGTACATGGGTAACCATTATCATTGGTCTTTATTATTTTGGTTTATGGATTGTACCATAAATTCTATAAGGAAATGGTTTAGATGAAGAATTTGAGCAGGTAGCTTTCCCCGTGAATGGAAATTCAGATTTGGATATTTGAGAGGGTATGGCACATCCATCGGTACTAGGCTCATTCATTTCTACACGTGACGGCTTGATGAGTAGCCATGAAATGGTAGAGGCTTTACATAATTATGTTGATTCTGGGGAGGGTTATTTCTAATTAATCTTGTTCTTAGATGATTGTAGCCATTATCACCTTCGGGTTATGTTTATATATCTACGTATTTGTTTCCATGTGATCCCTTTACCCTTAAAAAGGGTCTTATCCAAAAAATAAATAAAAATCTATCCCTCCATTCCATTATTTCAATATTATTTGAATCTATATTTCCCTTATTATATTCATCATAATCTTCTAATTGAAACACTTGTTTATAATTTATCATGTATCCTTCATCAAAATCTCAATAAACATCATTATGTATCTCACTCAAAATGGGTATAATTATAGTAATATTTACATCATAGTGGTCAATAATGTTCTATATACTTTTATTATATAACTTATAAGCTCTATCTATTGGTAAATAAACCATAAAAACTCATTTTTCTTTATCTCCAAATTCTCCATGATCTAGATTTTTATTTTTATCAAATAAGGATAACTAAACATTACAAAGTATTTTATTGATTATTTATTCTTGTACCACATATTATAAGTATAAACATTTGATCAATTCCTTATTAAGTATCTATTTTGAATGTGTATATAGGTTGAAGTAAATTCCCTCTAATTTTTTTTGAGAGTTTAGATTATGTCGGTAGGGTTCCTCCCATTAATATAAAACTTCTATTTTCTTCCTCATAAAAATACATTTTTCTAGGGTTTATGTGGAGTTTTTTCCATTTTTTGATATCATTATTAGAGAAATATGAATCATATTAATTTTTTAATATTTCCTTATATTATATATCCTTAAGTTATTAATAAATATTTCAGGATATCTTTCAACATCTCTTCTTAAAGTTTAAAACATTCCCATAGATTCAAACTTTCTATTTATGAACTTCACAATATTCATCCTAGTGAAATCATCAATAGATGTAATGAAATAAAGATCATGTTTGGTTGAATTATGTGTCATAGGTCCACATATATCAGAATAGATTAGTTCAGTAGGCTTGTGGACTGTAACTTTAGTATAATATAACTTCCATGAAATAACATGTTGTTTTTAATTTTCTAAAAAATAATATTCCTTTAACTTTTTAGTTCAACAATTTCTCTGAAAATTACCATTTTAATATATTTCTCATACTTCTTTATCCTTGATGACCAATCATTTTATGCTAGAATTGTTTCTCATCATTAGCACTGATATATCATGAGTTTTGTTGTTTATAATTTAAATTAAAGTTTTATTAGTTATTTATACCTTAGTGATAAATAATTTACCTTTATATTTTTCAGAATGGAAGGGATTTTCTTAAAAATAATTGTATTTTTATCATCACTCAATTAACAATCAAAAATATTAAATTTGATCCCATCAAAAAAAATTCTTTGGATATCAATTTTTGATATTAGATCTCAAAAATTCATATTCTTTTAATCTTAATGGAATTATAATTTCCAAAATTTATTAATCCTTAATAATAACATTAAATATTTCGTATAATCTCAATATCTACAGTTAAGTTGATTGAATTACCACTATCAAGAATTCATGGTGTGACATTGATGATGTGATTTAAAACTAATTCAACCACTAAATACTTAACATAATGTATTATTATTTTATAATTATAAAATCCAACATCTTGCAAAAAAAATTAGAATAATTTTAAATAATTTTTTTTCATGATGAATTTCTTGATCACATCATCCAAAAACTTCTTCTAAATATTCAAATCTCTTTTTGAGTGTTCAAATAAACAATATTCACATTCTTCACAATTTGTTAAATATTAGAAATTTGTTTCATCATTATTGAATGTTTTCTCCCTAATTCATTCCTTTTTTTCATCAAATAAAACGAAATTTTATAACTATATACATATTATTTTGTCCCATAGACTCCAAAATACTAATAAATAGAAAAATATCTTTGTCTTCCAAATGACTTTAAATTATGTCTATAATTATTTACATACCATCTAGTTGAAAATTGAGTATCTAGTTGCCTAAATATTTTATAAATAATCTTCTCTTAAATATAAACAACCCATTTTGATATATGTATGGGTTTTTTATAGTTTTTTTCAATCCAAATTTATTTTAAAATGGTTTTATATCCTTACCTATTAGAAGAAATGGTCTGAAAAACATTAACATTATATGGAATATATTTTACCTTTTTCATTGTGATAAAAACAATGTAATTTTATGTTGGTTTAACATTCACCCACAAAAATATTGTTAAAATATTTTATTATCATGTTAAATGTGTTTTTAGTGTCAAGGAACCTTGATTGATATTTATTTAATTCCTTTTATTTCAGAGTAAATTTTTCATCATGTTCTTTTAAAATTTAATTTTGTTATGTAACTTTAAACTTCAGAAACCGAATCTCTTAAACATATTAAATATATTTCTTTAGTAATATAATTTTATCTTTTAGGTTATTAATATATTTATTTAACATCCACATATTTTTTTAATCATGTAATTCTAATTAAGACAAGCCTCAAATTTAGTATTCAATATATGTTCAATATAACTTTATTTATCCTCTTCATAACTGATGAAATATTATTCATTTTTTTCAATAAAATATATGAATAATCTATGTTTTCCAATAAAATCTTTATCCACTAACACAATAATTCTTATAGAACTACCTTCCCATTATTTTACTCAAAAGTTTTATTTCTTTACTTTTTGAAGATCTCTTCCTGTTATCAATATATTTATTATCTTTGTTAGATATTATATCTTTACACTTTTTCATTGTTATAGTCTCTTTATATTCATCATTTTTAATAATTATTTCTATTTTTTGGATATTAAACTATCAAATTTCCAATTACATAATAATTTATAAAAATTTAGGTAATACCCCATTTCAATTTTCTCTTAATTTGTTGAAATTTTTATTAATAAGAAACACGAATTTCTTAGATTCCTAGTCTTATTATCCATCATTATTATACTTAATTGATGATTCGTATTTATTATACTTGAGTTTATGTTTTCTATGTTAATTTAAAATAAATTCCTTATCATATTTCACATACTTCTTAGAAACAATATCTTTCCCCATCTCACATGTATCAATTCCAATATATAGAACATTAAGATATAATTTTTTCTAATCTATATCTTCTAATGGAGACAATTTTACAGAAAATCTATTAAAAAATCATTAACATCATTTTAACCGTAACAAAATACTCTAATTTTTCATAAAATCCTATTATATTACTCATAATATCATTAACACTAGTGATTAAATTATCAATAGTTTCATCATAATTCATTTTTATATCATCAAAATTTTGTCTCTAGATTTGAAAAATATTTTATTTTACATGCATATTTCCCTCATAAAAAATATCAACCCTATTACACGTTTCTTTATAAGTTTTTTATGCCACTACACAGGTAAATATCATTTTATTTAGGGATATCAAATTTAAATTCTTTGATATTTAATAATTCTCAATATTATTTTCATCATCCTACTTCAAGGGAAATCCATTCTCAATATGTACGAAGAAAATAATGGCAACATTAAAGACCCTATAGAACATGAGATATTATATTGTAAATCATATCATTCTTCAATAAATAATATTTATTTCCATAAAAAATTTGAATCCCTATATTGTAAATAAATTTTTTATTTTCTATCTATTATCTATATAATTAATAGAAATATCATAAATAAAATTCCATATGAAGTGCCCGTGAGTAATTGATTTGTGACACTGAGAATGGACTGAATTTTAATTCTCTATTTTCCCAAATTCCTATTCTAAATAAACCATTATACATGAATCCACTAAAATCATTAAATAAACCCTCACTCGTATGATAAAAATAAACAATAATACGAAGTAAATATTATTTTTACAAGGTTCTATCCTAATGTGAGTGATTATTTCATTGATTAATTCAATAAAAAGGAAATAATAAATGTATTACTAATATCATAAACTAATTTAAATGAGTGTAAGAAATTATAAAACTTTACCCAACGTTATCTAAATACTAGTTTTATATAGAATCAATCCTATTAAAAGAGGTTTAATAAAACTATATGAAAAAATATTCATAGAGCATATAAATAATTCATCATCAACATGTAGAAATTATTCAAACACTAAGAGTTTAATGTTATCATCAAATGTATTCAGATCCAATGCTTAATGAAACTATTAATCATAACAAACTCATTAGGCTTCAGATATAATAAATAAATAATATTCTTAGTTCCTTAAAAAAATTTGAAAACAAAAAATCCATAGTATATCAATTTCATTCAAAATATTCACTTCTCTGATTTGACTTTATTTTTTCATATAGAAACTAGATAATATCTTTAAATAAAGTTTCTAATTTAATTTTTTGTAAACCCTATGTGTTTCATTATCAAAAATTTACATTTAATGTATCTGTTAATGTAATTTAAAAAGTTTCCTAACAATAATGCATCATTAATCCTCAAAATTGTTAAATAATCCCCATAATTTAAATATATTATAATATAATTTCATAATTCCATAAATAATTCTCTAAATATAATTATTTTATTTATTATAAAAATAAATTTTAAAAAATTCAAATATTCCTATGAAATATAATTAAATAGATCATGCATAGCATTAAATTAATGTTATGTGGCTTGTATTCACACTTTCACATGATCAAATCACACATATAGAACTTCATATCTCACTTACATGATTCTTGAAAATAGTTTCTCAATATTACTTGAGTAGATAAACATTTAAAACTAATATACATAGTAACAAATCTTACTTATGTAATCATTTCAATTTCTAGATCTTAGATTTATAGCCTTTCAAAACCTCAATTCAATAATACATGGTAAAATTTAATATTTACATATTCAGTTTGAAATATATTCACACACACATAAATAGTTGAAATTCATTTTCTCAAATATATATAAACTTCAATTCTCTAAAAACTTCTTCAAACACCTCAATTAATATCAACAACATTCCAAAATTATTTTATGATTATAAAATGTTTTTAACAAAAAAATACATTCCAACATTACAAAAATTAATCCAATTTAATAAATTTCATGAATTATTTAATATAAATCATCCCCATTATAATATTTCAAGTTCATTCACTTAATTGAATATAAAAATTTATTAAATACCAATATTTCTGTGAAATTTTATTATAGTGATCATAATATCAATTAAAATAAATATTAATGAAATGGATTGGGTTTGTACCTATAGTACACCAATTTTATTTTTTATATTTACTGAATAATAATAAATTAAATATAGTGGTATTTATGAAACCCCTTAAAAAGGATATCATTTTTTAGAGTTCATAGAAGAGACAACGAACTCATATAATATTTTAAGATAAAAAATTATATTTTATTTTATTATCATTATCTAAAATTAATTAAAATATACTACGTTGGTTTGTAAATAAATGGTTATGAAAGAACATTATTTAAATAATTATTTAATGAAAGGAAAGGAAAACTCCTGGTTCCCAAATCATAATTATTAAATTTATTGAAGACCTAATAAAAATAATGCATAAAATCATAAATCGCTAATTTATGGATGGAGTTCTTATAATGAACCATTCTAAATCCCATGTTCCGACCATAATTACCATAATACAATTGACTTGTTTCCTAATCACAAGAGTCTAGTGTAAATTATGATGTATAAATCTAATAATGTGGGAATTAATTTACCCACTTTATGAGATAATTTGTGTCATTACTATATTCTTCCAAAAATACTACTTGACTTGTCTATATGTCAGATATTCCAAAAATAAAAAACATATCAATTGTTGGAATGAAAATAATGAAAAAATCATGGAGTCATAAGTTGAATCTCACATTAAAATTTATGAAAATAAAAAAATTACCTATAAGATACAAACCCAAAATAAAATAACAGACCAGAAAATACAATACACCAAGAAGTAATAACCATAAAAAAATATATATATAATACTAAAATAAAAATAAAAACAACATTTTTCATTACATCACCTATCACACTATGACCACACTTGGTTTGGCAATAGGTTGGTTGTACCACCCCAAGCTCACAACCAATTGGTTATGGGATGATTATTAGCACTGAGTAGGCATATCAAACATGATGGGAGGATCTATCATAATGCACCTATACATGAACACACATATCCACACAGGACATAATAACATAGGAGAGAAAAATAGAACTAATAGGTATATATAATTCATGAGAAAAATTATAATATCTTTAAAGTAATATTTCATTCATGAACTATTAATTAAAAGTTAAACATACACATCCAACAAACTGAAATGGAAACCAATATGAAGTAATTGAGGTGAAGAGATTTATTCAACAAACTATTTTCAAATAAAAACCTCATCCACTTTTATCACCTCATGGTTTCACTAAGCTCCAGACCCAACAACACCATGTATACCAAAGTCATTGAAAACTATATTTCATATACATAAGACAAAACACATGTAGGAAAAACGACCATGTAGGGATGAGTGTACAAATACCTAATAATATTCCCAAAAAATAACTAAGGAAATATTATAATAGAAATTAACTCAAAACTATAAATTAAATAGGAAAAAAGAGGAAAACCTAAATATTCTTATAAGGAGGAAACCCACGATATAGAACAGAGTCCCGCTATGAACATCCCAACCATAGAAGAATCATCATAGAAATTAAACTAAGATCAAAACTACCTATATTTTAAACCAATGTCACATATTAGAGACTATAGTTTGGTACCCTTGCCTTACAAAAGGATAAGTGTTGTTTGAGGGAGTAACCAACCTCGATGGAGTAAATGTGCCTCATTAAGTAGGTCTCATCAGATGAGGGAGTGTCTAACTCCACATATAGAGGATATTTGATAGTGGGGGGGTTCTAACTATACTTGTCATGAGGGGGGATTATTCCCTATTAATGATAAATCACTGGGGTATTTATTAACCCTATGTATTCTTTGATCGCCACATCTAATCCTCACTATCAACCCTATAGATATAAAGAGACTAAACTACTTAAATCTCTATGTTTCTCACCTATGATTATAAATAAAGGAATACTATTGAATTATAAGTTGAAAATTTAATAGGAGGGAGTACTCATATCCCCAAACCAAGTTATGAGAAAGGATAAATGGAAACCCACAATGGTTTAAAAAGTACACAATGTATAATATAGGGGTACATGGCATGTATCCCCTCATGGAAGTTTGATCTTGTCTTTCCCACTATTTTTTATGTATATGTATACTAATATGGTGTGTATATAGGGGTAAAAAGAATGTGGCACCAGTAGGGTACTCTTCGCGAGCCATCATAGCTCATTTCATGTATGGGATAGGATACGAAGCATGTCCCAGATGGGGTAGACTGCATGTAACTTCAATGGGATCTTACAGCATATTTTTTGAGGATTCTAAGTAATTTATAGAAAATGATTACATGGAATTTGGACCCATATGACGCAACATCTATGTCCAAATGGCCATATTCTCATGTAATCTTTGTACATGGTAATTCAGTTAGCTTATGGGTACACATCATGTGTACTAGGTGTACTAGTCATGTAATACTTTACTTAATAACTATATCCACTGTTGTTTAGGTGATACATTTTCTTTGTATCTAGATCACACATTAAGTTATCACATTATATAATTCAAGAATTTAAATGCACCATAAAAAACCCTATCATCAACATTCACATCCAAGCTTATACCTACAACACCACCAAAGGCCATATTTATTATTTTCATGGCTCTGATATGAAAAATTCCCTAAAAATAAATGATAAATCCCTGACAGGTGGGTAAATCAATGATTATGATTTATTTTTTCAGTTTTTGTTGAAATAATATTTACTATATATTAATGTTGTAGATTGATTTTTTATACACACACCAAAACATATTCAAAGTAGTCATAGTAAAAAATTATAAGGTTCACCTCTCAAAATAATATGGATAATCCTTAAAATGATTTAGAATCACTTTTGATCATATGATCCACTATTATAAATATTTAGATTAAAATGAGAAGGGTTTATCCTTGAACTCATGTTACACTAAATTCTTCCAACTATTTATAATGTTCATTGCATAGAAGTATAATTATAGAAATTATTTTAACAGTATAAGAGTCATCAACCAGATGATACTTCCTTCAAGTTATCATTGTGTTAACTATTCCTCTTCTTCTTCTACTTGTGCAACAGTAAGTATATCCTACTTACTCATCTATTTTATCTTTGATAATTTTTATAGTTTAATAATTAGTATATATATAAATATATATAGTTTTCATAGTATAAAAATATTATATCTTCTCTTAGTGACTTTTTTCTCTTTAAAAAATTCAAATCTAAAATTCAAAATGCTGTAAAATAACTAACTTTGAATACTTCATAAAATTCAACATTATTCATTCTTATTATAATAATTCTAAATGTATTTCAAGTAAACATAGTATAAAATAACATATTATATAGTGATTAAGTACATATTTTATAATTGCATCTCTCATTTTCGGTTCAACTATTCACCCATCGCACAAAGCATTATTCATCATCCCTGAGTGAATCATGAAATCCCTTTTTGACGTTTATCCCGTAAAAGATTAGTTTTATCCGTTTTTGATTTAATTTGGGTCATAAAAATTACACAATAGTATTTTAAATAAATTATATTTTTAACTACTTGAATTCTAATAAATGATCAAATTTTTCTTAAGTCTGAACCTTAGGGAGTCTCGTAGGATCCTCATTCTATGTTTTGGAAACCTTATGAAGATTAACCATAAAAATTTTAAGAATTACGAAATATGAACCTTAAAAGGATAATAATAATCCATTTTATTAAACTGAGACAACCATATGAAGTTACAAAATACCCTTGTGAAGAAAACCAGTCCACATTAGGAACTATTACAACCATCCTTATGTTTTCCCTTTATCTCTAAAATGAACTTTATGAAGGTGGAAATCAACAATAAGAAAATTGAATTTCAACCATTCAAATTATATGATTTCTCCTTATAAAGATATGTATTTTATATATTTCCCATCTAGATCAACCTTATGATGATATGTGATAACTTTAAAAAGTTTGTACCTTTTTCATTTTTCCATCCCACTATCCAGAGCCAACCTTATGAAATTATGGATTAATATTATGAATTCAGGAATAATCATTATAAATGCATAATTTTTTTTTTGAAATATGGCTAGATTTAACCTTATGAAATCTAATTTGAACCTTATGAATTTCCCTAAGTCATTTTTCAACTCCAAATGTATTCAATTCCAAATAATTTAGATTTATTCAAATTAACTCTTGACCCGTTTAAAACTTCTTCAAAATTCGAAAACTTCATCACTTCACATAATATACATTATTTAATGTGATTTTGTGTAAATACCCAGAAATTACAAGAAATATTTTTTCTTAAATACATGGTAATTTTACGAGTACGCGGTTTCTGACGGTGCCTGATTCCGAGGCCCGGTGTGCCCAGAATCAATTTCTGAAGTTTTGTTCAGGTACGTTCAGTAAATGTACTTGTGGGATTTTATATATTTCGAACCGGTGCTTGGAATTGAAATCTGAGGACACTGTTGAACTCGCAGCGCCAGTATTCTCTTAAGGAAACCTTCAGCATAGTTGTGTTTTATCAAGGTTGGAAGTTAATTTTTGGGGTTTCTAAATAAATTAATTATAAAAATCTCAAGCATATTTTTAATTTAGTGGTGGTTTAATCCTCCAAGGAGAGGTTGGAGGTGGGTCCCACCCGCGCATAACCTCCCATGGTAGGATATTATGTGTCGGGTCCCACATGAGCTCAAACCCCCTTGAACCCCTTGAGTTCCCCATTAATGAGGGAAACTCTTCACTTCCCCCATAAATTTTGGAGCCTCTTCACCTTCCCTCTCCAAATTAATGAGCCAACACCACCTTTTAATTAAGTGATGTAACTTAATGAATTTGAATCATTTTTAATTCATTAAGCTAACATTATATTAAGATTTGTTATTTTATTATTTTGGGGTTGGCTTAATCTTGGTGTGGATCCTTGGAAGGATTGAGAAAATATCCTCCCAATGAAGAACGACATCTTCTCTCAACGAAGAACGCCCGTCTCCACCAAGGAACGATGACGTCGTCTTCTCCCCCTCCAACCAGGGAAAGAAATGGAATATTCCACCCATGAAGAATTTTGCCAATGATGATTTCATATCCTCCCGATGTCAATAGAATGACGCAAGTTTCCGCAACTCCGTCAAGCGAACATCGATTACGAGGTAGGGGTTTTGAATTCTTGTACCTATTCTACGTCGTTGAAATTATGGTTTGAAAAACAAATAATATCACCGTAACGTGGGGAAATTCAGACCGCACCAACACGGTCAAACCTTTCCCCCTTTTGATCTTTTTTGTGGTTGATTATGGGAGTGGTCAACGGCGACCGACGTCGGGCCGACCATGAGGAGACCGACAGCGCAACACCGTCGGGTCACCGGAAAGGTGCGGCATAATCGTTTCATTCAGAGGAAAGCTGAGCCGTAGCCATGTCGGGCCACGACGGAGAGGCACGGCATACGAGAGAGGGAGGCTGGCTAAGATGGCCACCGGTACGCACCAGGCAGGACCGTACGGGTCCCGCTGTACAAGGGTCGGCGCCTTGCGTCGGCTGTTTCGGGAGCCGAGGGGTGTGACCCCCCCCCCCCCTTTTACACGGCCAGCCGAGCCGGGTGCCACACGGCTAGCCAGGCTGAGCCACACGGCCCTCCGGGCGCCACACGGCTATACAGGTCGGGCACCACACGGCCAGTCGCGCTGGGCCACACGGTCAGTGAGGCCGGGCAACACGGCCAGCTGGGCCGGGCCACACGGCCAGCCGGGCCGGGCCACACGGCCAGCCGGGCCGGGCCACACGGCCAGCCGGGCCGGGCCACACGGCCAGCCGGGCCGGGCCACACGGCCAGCCGGGCCGGGCCACACGGCCAGCCGGGCCGGGCCACACGGCCAGCCGGGCCGGGCCACACGGCCAGCCGGGCCGGGCCACACGGCCAGCCGGGCCGGGCCACACGGCCAGCCGGGCCGGGCCACACGGCCAGCCGGGCCGGGCCACACGGCCAGTCGGGCCAGGCCACACGGCCAGCCGGGCCAGGCCACACGGTCAGAGGGCTGGGCCATACCGCCATCGGGCCGGACTACCATCGGTTCGGACTGCCATCGGGTTGGGCCACTCCATCGGACCGGGTTGGACCCCTGTCCGGACCGTTTAACCCGAAATCACTATTTCATCCGTATTTTGGGCTACGGGTGTCCGAATGACGAACCGTCTACGGCGATAGAAGGCTTAGAGCAGGACGATTCTTTTGGAATACTCCGCTTGAGGTTTGGACGTAGTTGGGGTATAGTCGGGTTTTTTTAACCTAAAAACCAACCGGGACCCTGAAACGGAAATGTCAATAACTCTCAGACTAGGTGTCTGATTGACGCGTCGTCTGTCGTGTTGGGTTCCTTATGATGAGACAGAACTACGGGATACAAGAACTCAGGACTTTGTGATAGTTTATGAATCGACACTTGGCTTGAGGAGGGGACCCTCCCGGAATTGAATGTGCTATGTGCAGGAACCCCAGGGCTGGATGCGACTGAGATGATCGAAATCCTCCATGGGTTTGACAATGATGACTATTGTACCAGGATCCTTCATGGGTTTGACAGTTCTGACTTCTGTTCCTGTATCATGTGTGGGTCTGATAGAATAGCTGATCCTGTATCATGTGTGGGTCGGCAGCTTAGCTGGTCCTGTATCCTGTGTGGGTCTGACAGCTTCGATAAATCAGTGTCTACATCTGATCATCTCTATTACTCTAAAAAAGTTGTATACCTGTGTGAGACGAGTATTGACTTTCAGTCGATATCATTGAGATGATTGAATTTACTTCCTTTGTGGAATGGTTTGTGCTTGGGTTCTAGAGTTGGAGTCAGACTGTGATTGGTAACTTAGGTATATGTATGGTAATATACCTAAGTAAGGTTGTTTGATACTTCGGGATTGTATCTTTCTTCTATGGTTTATCCTTAGTGGATTCTGGGAGACCTTTGGGGGTCTCGGGGTCCCCTACGGAGTATTTTTATACTCACCCCTGCACGGGCTTTGCCCGCACCTTGTTGTGTTCTGTGAAGACGACAGACAGTAGTGATTGAGGCTGAGGGTGACGGATGGGAGGCTGCTCAGTGCTGGACTAGATGGGACGTACCACAGGGACGACTGGTTCGATTTTTGTACCTACCCTTCAGGTAGGAGTCCCCAGTGGATGATCCAAGAGTTGTTTTCTCCTTTTTACTTGTACTTGTACCTGTTGTTTAGTTGGGTTTGTATACTTGCCCACTTACTTTCACCACACTTTTATTTTCTATTTTAGTACTTGTTGCCTCTACTACTTGTGTTCAGACTGTGAGTGTTACAATTTTAAAGGCAATGCCTTCCATTTTTATCAGGGATTCACCTTTATTGCTAGTCTCCATCCCCTATAATATAGAATGTGGGCTTGGGGTAGTCACGACATGAGCCTCGAGGGTAGGTCGTGAAAAATTGGTATTAGAGGAGTCGGTTATATCGCAGAACGTAGGACTCGGATCTGTCTTACTGTGAAGAAATAGTGTTAAGAGTATTGAGTGTGGTTTTCAGTCCAGGGAGTCCAGTGTTGGTGAGGTGGCCGACGTATCCATACCCCAGGACCCTGACTTCTGATTTCTGAATCAGTGCACAAAAACACTGATTGTGAGTGTGTTTTGAAGAGTCTTATTTGTGAACTCTTTGATCCAGCTCACCAGGTATAACCTATTGACCGTGGAACACTTGTTCCTTTTCAGGATGCCACCGCATAGACAGCCAACTAGGGTTTCTGAGAGAGTACACGATGATGGTCCACCAAGCGACGAGGGTCTGTTTTAGGTCCCTCTTTCTACATTGGCACATTTAGGTGGTGTACCAGCAGCACCGCCACTCGTTGGGTAGAAGATACCACCAGCCACATTGGCCGATGATGCAGGCCGACTGAGTGTGTTTTACGATTTCCTGCAGCAGAGGCCTCTTAAGTTTCGAGGCGAGACAGATTCCCTTTTAGCTGAGGGATGGTTGGAGGTGATTTCTATATTTTTCCGCCGAGTTGAGACACCAGTAGAGAAGATGGTGGTCTAATATACTAGACTTTTTCATCGAGTGACCATGAAGATGGTCCTCATAGTGATGAGGCCTCAGTACGTGGACCACTACCCGAGATAGTACCTCCAGGTAGTGTGTCAGCTATATCACTACCTTTTGGTCAGTAGTTACAACTGACAGTACTGGTAGAGGACACTTATAGGATTAGTGCCTTTCACGTGTTTCAGCATCAAATACCCCTCAGGTTCTAAGGCAAGCCCGACTCACTGGTGGCTGAGGACTGGCTGGAGGAGGTGGCTGAGAGTTTACTAAATCTTATACATCTTCGGTAGGATGATGTTTCGGTAGCTTAGAATTCGTCAAGGCATACTGATATTTCCTGATACTCTATTAATATGATACGATCAGTGATTTAGATCTCGTTCCTCTGAGCAAGGTGTGTTTAAGGATATCTGAGCCAGCACATTTTCCTCCATGCATTCCTAATTATGTTAGGGTGCTAAAGAGAACCTTTGTGGTTTAATGATCATTGGATGAGTGGATACAGCCAGTGGATGTTAGCATTTTGAAATCATGAAACTGGTGCCAGTCTCAGAGACTTGAGTGTGTAAAATGTATAGAGAAGAGGAAGTGTTAAGGATAGATAAATCTGCAGGGCAGAAGATGTGGAAGTAGATCTAGGAGAGCCTCATGAGGTGGTGAACATTTCGACATGTTACAACCACCCGCCTTTGTAGTCCCCGCTATGCTCAGGAAGCTGGAGGGTAGGGGAAGAGAGTAGCTACATGCGGTCAAGGAGTGTAACCCAAGGTCTCTAGGAATGATTTGTGGTACGGTCTGTGTCTACTACTAGCTGTAGTATCAATAGACATAGGTACCAATCATTCCTTCCATGAATCTTATCCCAGAGCTAGAGATTCTAGTTAAGCCATTGACTTGACCCTCATGTCTGGAGATACCTTTGGGAGGAGACTTGATAATCACACTTACGCCGATGGTGTGATCTGACCCTTGAGGTTATAGTTTCATTTTGAACCTCTTGGAGGCAGCATTGAGGCCTTACGACGTTAGTTTGGGTATTGACTGGGCAACCACAGTTCATACACAGATTGACTGTATTAGGAAAAAAGTTTTTGGATTATCTACAATGTTGGGATGGGGTTTTCCTTGGTCGGAAAAAAGGAAAACCCATGAAGCACAGGATTAAATCATGCATAATAGGGTGTAGTCGATCACTCATGAGTAATCCATACATACCTTTGTGCCAGACATCTCCAGAGTTGCAGCACCACTATCAGCTTTGGAGAAGAAGGGGCAACCCTCCGTGTGGTCGGAGAGATGCCAGCAGAACTTTATGGAGAAGAGGCAGAGGCTGACAAGTGCCCCAATCTTGAGGCTTCTAGAGGAAGGCGTATGGAACATAGTTCAATGCGACGCATCAGGGACCGGACTCAGGTGTGTCCTGATGTAGGAGCGAGCAGTGATCGCGTATGGTTCTCAGTAGTTGAGATAGCACGAGCAGAACTACACTACCCATGACCTGGAGTTAGCAGCAGTGGTCTTCGCCTTGAAGATGTGGAGGCACTATCTTATGGGCGAACACTTTACAGTCTACTCTGACCACCAGAGTCTTAGGTTTATCTTCTCACAGAAGTACCTGAACCTGAGACAACGGCGATGTCTTGAGTTCCTCTAAGACTATTACTTCGAGATAATCTATACTCCTAGGAAGGGGAACATTGTAGAATATTCTCTCAGTAGGAGATCAGACATTTAGTTGTTAGGAGAGGCGACAGAGCAGCTGGTCGCGTTGCAAATATCCTTTGTGGATAGAAATGGAGAATCCTTTCTACAATCTCTTGCAGTCAATCCTCCACTTCTTCAGTGAGTCAAGGAGGCACAGAATGGGGATGTTGACTGTGAGATGCAACGTGCTCAGATATCCATAGGACAGACACCTGATGGATTTTCTGAAGGTGGGAAGCATGTCATTCTCTTCAGAGGACGTACTATGGTACTAGTTTCACTTCAGGAGGAAGTTTTGAAGGAGTTCCACACATCCCCTCTAGCGGTACATCCAAGAGTGGCGAAGATGTATCAGGACCTCCGACGACAGAACTGGTGGCCAGTTATGAAGAATATAGTAGCAGAGTTTGTCTCATGATGCCTCACTTGTCAGCAATTGAAGGCAGAGCACCTGGTTCCAGCAGGCTTGGTTCATCCCTTAGTGGTCCCAGAGTGGAAGTTGTATGGGATATCCATGGATTTTGTGACGGGACTTCCACATACATCCAGTGGACACGACTCTATCTGGGTGATTATCGACCAACTCACCAAGTCGGCCCACTTCCAACCAATCAGAAAAAAGGGCTCAGTAGAGAGTTTGATACACATCTACGTACATGAGATCGTACGTCTTCATGGTGTGCCATCAATGATCGTTTCTGATCGAGATGCTCATTTCACTTCCTAGCTATGTAAGGGGTTACAGGAGGCTTTCGGGACGCCGCTTCGCTTGAGCACCGCCTTCCATCCTTATATGGATGGTAAGACTAAGAGGACCATTAGGACACTCGAGGACATGCTCCGTGCATGTGTCCTCGACTTTGGTCATAGATGGGAGGATCACTTACCCTTGGTAGAGTTTGTGTATAACAACAGCTACCACTCCACCATCGGGATGGCACCTTACAAGGCAATGTACGGTCGACCATGAAAATCACCTCGGTACTGGACTGTCCCAGGGGAGTCAGCACTTTTAGGACCAGAGAGGGTGCAGGCTATGACGGAGAAGGTGCAAATCATCCAGGATCAGATGAAGACTGCATAGAGGAGGCAGAAGTCCTATGCTGCTAGAAGACGGAGACCATTAGAGTTCGAGGATGGAGACCATGTCTTTCTAAGGGTCTCACCTCGACAAAGTCTACGGAGAATTTTCTGAGGCGGCAAGTTATCTCTGCAAGTCATCGGACCATTTTAGGTCCTCAATAGGGTAGAAGAGGTGGCTTACCACTTAGCTCTTCCACCCCAGTTGCACCGGGTGCACGACGTCTTTCACGTATCTCAATTGAGGAGATATGTTCATGACTCGTCCCACATCATCGACCATAGGGAGCTGGACATCGATGATGGGGAAATGTTCATAGAGGTTCTAGTGGAGATTGAGGATCGATAGGAGCGGGTCCTACATGGACGGTCGATTCCTCTGGTGCATGTTCGCTGGCAACACAGGAACCTCCAAGAAATCACATGGGAGTGGGAGGCTCAGATGCGTGCCCAGTACCCCCATTTGTTCCCTTAGTGTGTGTTGTATCCTAGGAGTATGTAAATCCCTGAGGTGGGTAGAATATAAAGACCCAGAAATTCTGTGAATTTTTTTTCTTAAATACATGGGAATTTTACGAGTCCGTGGTTTCTGACGGCGTCTGATTCTGAGGCCCGGTGTGCCTGGAATCAATTTCTGATGTTTTGTTCAGCTACATTTAGTAAATATACATGAGGGATTTTATATATTTTGAACCGGTGCTTGGAATTTAAATCTGAGGGCACCGTTGAACTCGCAGCGCCGGTATTCTCTTAAGGAGACCTTCACTGCAGTTTCTTTTTATCGAGGTTGGATGTCAATTTTTGGGGTTTCTGAATAAATTAAATAAAAATATGTCTATCATATTTTTATTTGAGTGGTGGTTTAATCCTAAAAAGGTAGGTTGGAGGTGGGGTCTACCCGCGCATAACCTCCCATGGGAGGATATTATGTGGCAGGGCCCACACAAGCTCAAATCCCCTTAAACCCCCTTTAACCCCTTGAGTTCCCCATTAATGGGGGAAACACTTCACTTCCCCCATAAATTTTGGATCCTCTTCACCTTCCCTCTCCAAATTAATGAGCCAACACCACCATTTAATTAAGTGATGTAACTTAATGAATTTGAATCATTTTTAATTCACTAAGATAACATTATATTAAGATGTGTTATTTTATTATTTTGGGGTTGGTTTAATGTTGTGGTGGAGCCTTGGAAGGATTGAGAAAATATCCTTCCAACGAAGAACGACATATTCTCTTAATGAAGAATGCCTGTCTCCACCAAGGAACGACAATGCTATCTTATCCCCCACCAACGGGGGCAATAAAGAGAAGACGCCGCCCATGAAGAACGCCGCAAACGATGACGTCATCTCCTCCCGACGTCAACGGAACGACGCCACTTTCCGCGGCTTCGTTAAGCGAACACCGATTACGAGGTATGGGTTTTGAATTCTTGTACCTGTTCTACGTCGTTGAAATTATGGTTTGACAACCAAATGATATCACTGTAACATGGGGAAATTCGGACCGCACCAACACAGCCAACCCTTTCCCCTTTTTGATCTTGTTTGAGGTTGATGATGGGAGTGGTCAACGGCGACCGGTGTCGGGCCGGCCATGAGGAGACCGACAGCACAAGACCGCCGGGTTACCAGAAAGGCAAGGCACCATCGTGCCGCACGGAGGAAAACCAGGTCATGGCAATGCCGGATCGCGGTGGAGGGGTGGGGAACCGTCGCGCCACGCCGGTGCTACAGGAGGCCATGGCCAGGGCGGGCTGCGGTGAAGGAGCGTGGCACCGTTGCGCCGCGCCGGTGGAGCAGGACTGCGATCTTAGGCCGCAACGGACAGAAGAGGGAGGCCAGCTGAGCCGGCCGACGGTGCGCTCCAGGCGGGACCCGTAGGGTCCCGCAGTTACAAGGGTCGGTGCCTTGTGTCGTCCGTTTTGGGAGCCGGGGGGTGTAACCCCCCCCCCCCCCATACGCGGCCAGCTGGCCTGCCAGGCGCCATATGGTCAGCCGAGTCAGGCGCCACACGGCCAGCTGGGCCGAGCCACACGGTCAGTCGGGCGCCGCACGGCCAGACGGGTCGGGCGCCACATGGCCTATTAGGCCGAGCCACACGGCCAACTGGGCCAGGCTACACGACGAGTCGGGTCGATCCACACGGCCAGCCGGACCGGGCCACATGGCCAGCTGGTCCGGGCCACACGGCCAGCCAGGCCGAGCCGCCCTTGACCAGCTGGGCCACCCCGGGCTAGGCCGCCATCAGGCCGGACCGCCATCGGGCTGGATCGTCGTCGGGACGGGCTGCTCCATCGGACCGGGTCGGACCCCTGTCTGGGCCGTTTAACCCAAAATCACCTTTTCATCCATATTTTGGGTTATGGGTGTATGAACAAGGAACCGTATATGGCGATGGAAGGCTTAGAGAAGGACGATTCTTTTGGCATCCCCCGCTTGTAGTTTGGACGTAGTTGGGGTATGGTCGGGTTCGTTTGATACTAAAAACCAATCGGTCCCCTTTAACGGAAATGCCAATAACTCTCAGACCGGGCATCCGATTGACGCGCCATTTGTCACATTGGGTTCCTTATGATGAGACAGAACTATGTGATACATCAACTCAGGACTTCGTGATAGTTGATGTATCAACACTTGGCTCAAGGAGGGGACCCTCCTAGAATCGAGCATGCTGTGTGCGGGAACCCGAGGGCTGGCTGTGACTGAGATGACTGATATCCTCCGTGTCTTCGACAGTGACGACTACTATACCAGGATCCTTCTTGGGTTCGAGAGTTCTAACTTCTATTCCTGTATCCTGTGTGGGTCTGACAGAATAGTTGATCTTGTATCCTATGTGGGTCCGACAGCTTAGCTAGTCCTATATCCTATGTGGGTCTGATAGCTTAGATGAATCAGTGTCTACATCTGATCATCTCTATCACTCTACAAAAGATTTATACCAATGTGAGATGATTCCTGACTTTCAGTTGATATCATTGAGATGATTGACTTTACTTCCTTTTTGGAATGGTTTATGCTTGGGCTCGAGAGTTAGATCCGAACTGTGATTGCTAACTTAGGTATATGTATGGGCATATACCTTAGTAAGGCTGGTTGATACTTCATGATTGTATATTTCTTATGTGGTTTATCCTTAGTGGATTCTGAAAGACCTTCGGGGGTCTCGGGGTCCCCTACTAAGTATTGTTATACTCACCCCTGCACGGGCTTCACCCGCACCTTGTTTTTTTCTGTGTAGATGACGGACAGCAGTGATTAAGGCTGAGGGTGACGGACGGGAGGCTGCTCGGAGCTGGACTAGATGGGATGTACTGTAGGGATGAGTTGTTAGAGTTCTTTACCTACCCTTTAGGTAGGAATCCCCAGTGGATGATCCAGAATCTGTTTTCCCCTTTTTACTTGTACTTGTACTTGTTGTTCAGTTGGGTTTGTATACTGGCCCACTTACTTTCAGCACACTTTTCTTTTCTATTTTATTACATGTTCCCTATACTTCTTGTGTTCAGACTCTGTGTGTTACAGTTTTAAAGGCAATGCCTTCCCTTTTTATCAGTGATTTTCCTTTAGTGCTAGTCTCTAGCCCCTGGCCCATGGAAGACGGGCTTGGGGTAGTCATGGAACAAGCCCTGAGGACAGGTGGTGACATTTTGATCATTATTTATGTATTTAAAAAATAATACATAATAAATATATCCACTCCAAAATACTCAAATTATTATTCTCTAGATAAATACCATATTTTAGAGAAATCCTATAAACATTAAATCACAAAAAATTCACCATATAATCTTAAAAATATCATAAAAGTTTCAACAACATCTAAAAAACTATTAGGCACAAAAATATCTCCATTTTGATTTTTTGGTAAATTTTTTAATATAAATCACATTCACACTCAAAAACAATTAGTAGTGAATCATCATTTAATAATTATAAGCCTACTTGAGTGAAATTAGTGTAAGAAAAAAGAAAATTGAATAAAAATATCTTGTTGTCCTTAAAAATGAATTACAACCAAATATTTATAGCCATTTATTCTCTTGATACCAACTATGAAAAATTACCTTTTCTTAGCCTATCGATATCACAAGATTTATAACACATGAGATCAATTGAGAATCAATAATTCTTCAACTTCACAAATTTATTCATAAAACCTATAAATAAAATATTTGGCATTCATGCACACCAAAACTATTAGAAAAATTCTCAAATAATAGGAATCACACACCCACATTATGACCTGACAACTATACCATTTTAGTAACTCTCTAAAAATACACCATCCCCATATATAATAGATCTTTCCCTTATTTAGTAAAACACACATCGATGGATTATATTTAAAAATAGTTCACTCCCCCTTTGTAAATACAATTTTTAAATATATAAATAAAACATAAAATGATTTATATTGTCTTTCTATCCCTTTGACAACAACAACCTAGAGAATGGGTTATATAGTGGATAGTTTCACTACACCTTAGCCTTAAGATAAAAGATGTTTAACTCCCATCATAAACCCCTATATTTGAAATGCATCCTTTAGTAGTGGTTTAGAGAAAACATTAGATATTTACACTTTTTTTGGAAAAAAATATAACTTCAATAAAATCTACTTCACTTCTTGAATGAAGTGATATTTTATATCAATGTACTTTGATCATGTGTTTTTAATATAATTTATTGATAAATTGGTAACACATTGATTATATCATCCCAAAAGCAATGATATCTTCACTTCTACCATGATATCTTCCAACTGAGTCATCATCCTCTTAAATTGGGTTTTGGAATGAGTTAAAACTATTCATTTGTCCTCAAGGTCATCAAATATTTCTTTTTTTTGTGTCAATATATAGAGTTATCTCTCAAGAACAGAACTCCACTGTATGTAAATATTTTATTATGTATATTTTCAACCCAATCTGCATCAGTATAAGAAAGAACATTCTTTCCAATATTGTCATATATTTCCCAATAGTATTTTGTTTAATTATCATATATTATAATCCTGTTTTAATTATTAAAATGAGACTCCTTTAGTGAAATTTGATATCTTTCATATAAAATAGCAGTGTAGACAACATCTGGTCTAGAAGTTGTTAGGTATAAAAAACTAGCAATAACCTTCCTAAATTCTAT
The DNA here is from genome assembly GCA_963277665.1 of Viscum album. Lineage (NCBI taxonomy): Eukaryota > Viridiplantae > Streptophyta > Magnoliopsida > Santalales > Viscaceae > Viscum > Viscum album. Next base: position 848,130,595 of record OY728152.1, read on the forward strand.
TGGGTCAACTTATATCTCTTTTTCATCCTTTAAATGTTTAGTTCATACTAAAATTTGAGTATATATTGTCTTTTAATCCCCCATATTAAACCTCTTTATATGTTTTCGAGCATACTTCTACTGATAATGAAATATATTATCTTTATCTTGAGAAATTTCTTGACAAATATAATATGGAATTTCATAAAGCATGGACATTAAAAACAACATCTTAATTTCTGAGGAAAACTCTTTAAAAAACATTCATTGTTTCCAATAAAAATGATATCATATACATAGATAATAATAATGAGTGATACCAATTTTTCATATTTAATAAAGACATTTTTTTATACACTTCATTTCATGATCTTAAAATTATTATATAAAGTATCTGACTTGGAATACCATGATATTGGGGAATGTTTTAAACCATATAAATCCTTATTTCACCTGAAAACATAACTCTCATCTTCACCAAGCAAGAAACCACGTGTATTCTCAATGTACACTTCCAATTCCAATTCTCTATTGAGGAAGGAATACTTAGAATAAATTTTCAGAATAATATATTTCCATTTTTATATAATATATATAAATATCCTAAGGTTTTATAGTCTTTAAACCATTGAAAATTACTCATCAAAATCAATTCCTTCTATGTATGAGTAATATTTTCACACTATTATTTCCTTACTTCCAAAAACATATCCACTTTCATTCATATTTTTTTTAAACCCACTTCATTTAGATAAAATTATTATTTTAGACTTGGGTACCATCTCACAAGTTTCACACTTCTATATTTTATATAACTATTTATTCATAGAATCAACCCACTTATGATACTCTAATTCTTCATTCACATCTCTCGGTTAAAAAGGAGAATTAAATTATGTATGTGTTGTTATCCTCAAAGTTATTTTATTATGAACCTACACTTTTTATTCTAAAATGATATTATAGACCTCTAATTTATTTTTCATCCTTAAATGAGATGATAGATGATTCTATTTATCTGTATAAGCTGATCAATCATCATCTTTATTTTTTAAATTTTTTGAAATCACATTATTTTTAGCAACTTCTTCATTACTCTCTATAAAAACAGCTTCATCATCGCTTCTAGAATTTTTTTCTTTTTATTTTTTTTATTTATTTTAATGTTCAACAAATTTTACATCAGTTTTTTCAATAATATTTCTTGTCTCTTTACTTTAGAAATGGTATATTCTTCTATTTACAGAATAAACAAGGAAGATACAATCTTCTCCTCTCTTCTTAAACATCCTATGATTTTCGCCTTTATCTTTGATTATATAATGGATACCAGATGCCCTAAAATGTTTCAAAATTTAGGACTTCTTATAATACATATTTTACGATGACATGTTATAATTTTATATGTACAAACATCCATATTGAATATAAATTGGTGAACTAATATCCTATCTCTATAAATACCGAGAAACAATATTCTATATCAATATATTCTGATCTATCTCAACAAAATTTATTTTCCTTAATTCTGAAAAAACTATTTTGTGGTGCTGTATATTGTTCACTAAGTTCTTGTTGAATACCATGATTATCAATATATTATTCAAATCTTCTATTAGTATATTCTATAATATTGTTTGTCCAGTTATTTTTCAAGGAGAAACCAAGATCCTTTTCAATACATCCTCTAAACTCTTGATCATTTTTAGATCCTATAATTTATTATTCATAAAATTTATACATATAGTATGAGTAAATGAATATGTAATATAAATAAAATTATTATCTCTATTTTTTACTGCTTCCTCATACACCCAAAAATGTCATATTGAATGAGATCTAATGTTTTAGTTGATTTAATCTCAACTTTCATAAATGAATAATTAATAATCTTTCCCATTTGAAAAGTAGATCACATCCATTTTCTTTTTCTATTCATTATCAGAACATCATGAACAGTTTCCATCAATGTAACCTTACCCATATTCTTTTATCCAAGATGAACGAGCCTTCAATGTCACAATTAAGTTTCTCCTTCTAAGATTATGTAGCATGAATTTTCAAGATTACCAACCAAAAATAAACATACACATATTCATTTTTCCAATCACTATTTTGTTTCATCCCCTTAAAATGCGAAGTGTTCTTTGTAGTGTTCCTTGGATGTAGACGTTGTCTCTTGTAGCATTTTGGGGTGTGTCTTATCCTTCAGTTGTAAGAATGGTTCTTGTCAAACCTCTTTGAAACCTTTATTCTAATGGATGTTTGCTTGGTAAAATTATGGTTTGTGTGTTATGAAAGGGAATTTTTAAAGCCTGACTGCAAGGCAGGAGAAGCTTCAATCATCGGTGCTCCAGCCATAGGTCCTAGAGTGAAGTTGGCACATAGTCAAGAGAACCTCAGTGGTGAAGAAGGGCCTTGGTTTAATCTTAGTCTTTAGTGTGGCATGGTTTGTGTTATTTTGAGGGTGTGACGTCATTGAGGTAGTAGTGATGGTAGTTTTTAGGATCGATTTGTTGGGCCCTTCAATCCCCTACCCCTGTGGTGGGGTTTCTGGTCCATGTGGAAAGCTTTCATGTTCGGCTAATCTCGTCAATCATTATAGTGGGGAGACCCATTGTGGGTCTCATTGAATTCATTTTGGTTTTATTTCTATAATGGGGAGTCTGTCTAGGCCTCCTCGTGTCAGTATTAGAGTTTTGTTTCGGGTTTCATTTTGGTGGTGTTTAAAGTGTTTGTATTTTTTAGGATTATTTTCATGTCATGGGAGTTCGGTGTTCATTTGGATCAATCAACTGGAGGCGCTTAAAATTAGGGGGTGAGTGACACTTAAGGAATTTCATCTTTAGGTCTTGATCTTGTCTTGGGTTTCTTGGGGGCGGAAAGTGTTATGGTGGGGAGAATTTTCACACCCCGACCTATCTATTATTTTTATATTATTATTTTCTTTGGTTTTTAAAAAATATCTAGGTTTGGGTTGAAACCTGAACAATTTTTTTTAGTTCTGTTAAAAAAATGCGCATTTTTTAGTGGACGTCGTTGAGACCCCAGGCGGAGTGTTTTTTGGATACCCCGCGCGGCTTCACCCATGAAATGGCACAGTCCGCCTATCTTCAGAAAATTAAAATGAATAAATTTTGTAATTTATTTCATTATTTAAAATCTTCATGGTTAATAATTTTAATTAATATTTTGAAACGAAATGATTATTTTTTTTATTTATATTTTTATCGATATGATTATTTTATTCTTATTAGTGTTATTATTAATAAGGATTTGTTATTATTATTATTATTATCATTAACATTGTAATTAAAGAATTATTATTATAATTATCATTATTATTATTGTTTTTATTAAAGAAATTTTATTAGTAAAATAATTTCTTTATCATTATTATATTAGAGTTATTATTATTATTTTTATTATTATGAGTATAAATAATAATATTATTTTTATTTTTATTTTCTTATTACAATTATTATTATTATTTACTTTTTATGTTTATTTTATTTCTCTTTTTTTTCTTTCCATGTGGTTTCTCCCCCTCCCCCAACCATCCTTGCCTCTCCCTTTGACCTACTGCCTGCGCAAGCTGGCTCCCTAGTCTCCCTGGTTTCATGCGCAGTGTTTCCCCCCGCCTTCTCCTTCCTGCGGTGTTGCGCCTCACTACTCCCCGTACTCTAGCGGATCCTGCCTCCTCCTGGTCTACCCTCCCTACTGGCTAGGCCTCCTCACCAACCTTGTTCCGCAATCACCCCCCCCCCCTCTGTCAGCGCACCCTCCTACTTTTCTCGCACAGTGACGCACCACCCCTCCCCCTACCCTGCACTGCGTCGCACGCCCCCACTTTATGTCCCGCCATCGTGCCCCCCCCCCCACGTATGTCCTCCTCTCGCTGCCTTCATCCACCTGGAGATTCCAGTTCCGCTGCTCCCTTCTTCCCCGAGCTAGCTCCTTCCCCCATACTCTCCGACTGTCTCCGGCGTTGCCTCCCCTATCCGAGAAGCTCCCCTACACTCACGGCCAACTGCTTCACCCTTGCTGTAGCATGAGAAAGACCACTGAAAGCCCCTTGCCCGCTCTTTGCCTCCTTCTGAGCATGTTCTAGAATCCTGACCTCATCCGGACACCCCCACCACGACTCCATCTCCCTTGGCCAGTAGTGTCGCAACTCCCCTCTCATCCTCCCCCCTCTTGTGCACAACATGACCTCCCCATCGTGCACCCACCTTCCCACCTCCTTCATCATTCATTAAGCCACCCTACTCTATCTGGCGCCCTCTAGCATACTCTTCACCCGTTGTGCATGCACTTCCCACCAAGCCAGCACCGCTTCCTGCCCTGCGAAGAAACCGCACCACCCACGTGCACCTGCCTCTTACCTGGAAGGACCTCTTTCCGTCCTCCACACAACTCCGACCAACTGGTGACCTTATGTCGTGCGCCTTCCGACCCATCAGGCATCCTCCAACCGATCGTGAACCCTCCCCCCCCCTAACGGTGACTTTTCTAGTGCCCCACATCCCCTTGCCAACCTTATAGGGCGGGAAAACTAGTTCTATTGACTCACGTTCTGCCTCTGTTTGGGTGACCAGCCACGCGCCTAGTTCTCAATTGGGCATGCGATGAGCGTCCTCCACTGAAGGCGATCATTTTGGGTCTGCGTCATTTCGCCTGCACTGGGGTTCAGGTGAGGTATGTGATGTCTCTTGTTTTGATTCTTTTAAATTAATTTTTATGTTTGTTTTGAGTTATTTTTTCAAGGTTTAATTGTTGAGTTTTTTCTGGTCAGTGTTTTTGTGTTTTAGATTATTTTACTTTTGTTGCAGCTCATTCGCGGGGTAATTCAGCGATACTACATTCATCAGCTTGTGCGTGCTTGTACGCCTGCTTGAGGCATGTCACATCATCATGTTTGGACTATGATTCGAGGTAGGTCCCCCACTGTACTTGCCTTTAAACTTAGAATTTATTAATTACTTGATATTTCGTTGATTTCAATAAATGATAAATAGTATTAGATAATTAATTTTGGAATAATTGTTTATTGTAAATGAGGATATTTTTTTATACACGGTATTTGAATTATTTTCTTAACAAACTAACACACATTAGTGAAAGAATGCTCGTTTCTCCTTTGAACATAATTCGTGTATTTTCAAGTGTGGTTCTAGTTTGTAGGAAAATGATTTCTTTAGATGTGTGAGAAAGTTTTTTTGTTCCCTTAAGAAATGATATATTTTTTAATGTTGGTCAAATCCCATTTGGTACTTTAATAAAAATAAATTATTTTGAAAATTTTTTTGGGGTAACTCATTGGTGATCTCGTTGTGTACATCGATTGTGTGAGTTGTTGTGTGTGATGTTTGTGCATCATGACTGTTTACTTGATTTAAATTTTTGACTCTCCACTTTTTATTACACGTTTTGTCATTGGAACATGGCATAGTAAGTGAATCTTTCAAGAATGATTGTTTCACTATTTTTGATTACGCACTGGCTAGTGGCCCTTAGTATGGACTTTACTCTGCTAGGGGATTGGGCCCCTCGATTAGGCCAGGTAGGGCAACACGGATCATTTGGTAATTATGACATCATCGAGAGTAAGAATGCCTTTAGGATGATTCAGACGTATAGTAAGTTCTGGATTGTTCATTAGCTCCTAGGTTCGACCCATGTCTTTTTGGCTCTCTATTGCTAATAGTGATGAATTTTGTACTTTTATGTGTATCTACATTGCCCTTGTTTTTTACTTACCATTTTTCATTTTTTTTGTGATGTTTTCTTGGAAAATGGGGACCTGGTTTTGCGTAGTTTTTTGAAAATGGCTCTCAAATGAAAGTGTTTTGTTATTTTTTGTATAAATCTGAAAATGTAAAAAACACTTTCCCTTTTTATGTTCTATTAGAAATAATGAAAATAACATAGTTTTGAAAATAAATAAGGGCAATGGTTCATGGTTTGTTTTCAAGTAAAATATTTATAAAAACCTATTTCTATAAATTGTAGATCAAACATGAAATCAGTGAGTTCATTATTTAATTGAATGTGCATTGGGAATAGAATTAGTTGGACCTACCTAATGAGTTTTAATTCTCATTCCTGTAGTGTGTTCTTATTTTTAGTTTTTTTCACAGGTTTGACTTGAGCTCATTCGTTTTGGGTGGGAGTTGGTTGTAATTTGGTGAGAAACTCTTAGGGTTGCAAGGAGTTTTAGTCGTGGCCAGGTTAGTGCGTTGTTGTAGGTCATTCTTTCATTTTTCATGTTTTTTATTTCCTGTGTCGTGTTATACCATTATCCACCACTTTATTTATTTTCATTGGGCTAAATCATTCCCATTTTCACTCTATTGATGCCCTGGTTCTTGTTGTCAACCTGGGAGGATCAGAAAAACCTTTAGGGCCTTGTCGTAGATCAGCTCAGGTGACCAGTTCAAGGTCTGCTCGGGTTGGTTCATGACATAATATCTCTGAGACTCATTTTTTAAACTCACATAATAACCATAATTATCATTATTCTCTCTTTCCATAATATCTAGATATATTAAATCTCCATATCTATATGAAAACCTATTATATCTCTACTATGGCTTGACGATCTCCTATGACTCTATCTTCATTACACACTATGGAATTTCCTTACTAACATAATTTTACTATCTCTTAAATAAAATAGATGTCTTAAAAAATTTTATTTAGAAACATTGCATTGATCCATCAGACACACTCTATCAAACACTATGTACAATGGGCAGATAAACTTTGGACATACTTCTATTATGATGTTACCATTTTGGCATAGATAAATACAGTGATTGGAATAAAAATCACCTTAATCACCATAAAACACATCTAATCAAATGCACTCAAAAAAACATGAAAGTGAAATAAATTAAGGAAAAAAAGAATAGTTAAATTTTATTTGGTTTAGAAAATTAAATATGATATCCATGGGAAAACATTAATACCATTTTACATATATTAAAATATATAAGGATTAAAAAAAGAAATAAGAAATTAAAAATATTATTAGTATTATTTTTTTCCATTTCATTGAACAACGTCTGTAAAAGTAATCCCATGCCACTTTTATAGTGGGGCCCAGCTAGTCATCTAGTTACATTGTCATTTGAAATTCATGGGAGAAACACCAATTAAACATGGTGACTTCTGATCTCTTATTTCAATGGATAAATAACCACCATTCATGATAGATAAATAAAGTTACACCAAAGGTTGTAACTTATACATGCAGCATTCGATGAACTGGCCGCTTCCCAGTATACATATGTTTATCAAAAAAATGAAACTATTTGATATTTCCACTAATTTATAACTCATTGACTTTACCTAAACCCCATAACTGAATTAGCATCTAGTTCTATTTATTTAGTTATATGACTCTATAATTTGAGAAGGTTTCAAAATATTAACAATCTCCCACCTGAATAAGTTTTCAAGGAAACACATGGTGAATCTTCTATACGTAGGGAAAAAAATAAAACAACCTTCTGAAAAAGTATCTCTTTCATTATTCTTCTCACCCAATTTCCATTGAGGTATAGTGTTTCCTTAGGCTTACTTGGACTAACATCTTATTGTACATGTCCACTAGATTTTTTTTAGTATATTTTGAAACTATGGATTATTTTCCTCTAGTTACTTTTTGATAAATCCATATTTCATGTTAATGTGTTTCAACCTTATATTGAAAATTTTTTCTTTTAGAATTTTATTTCACTTTTACTATAATATTAGAGAAATACACCCCCATTGATCCCTCTATGATCCTCTAATAAATGCCTCAAACATATCAGTTCCTTCTCTAATTCCATTTCTACCAAATTTTCTTCATAAAATGTGGATAGTTCTACCACAAGTTTTATACATAACATCTATATCATTATCATCCTCAATATTTGAAAAAAATATATTTATTCTCATCTAAGTATCTGAATCTCCCCAAAAAAATTCATCAGAATTCCCATCAAATGGATCATCTCTCAAAATGAATAATGTTGTATCTCTAGCTCCTTTGAGCTATCGGATGGACCATTTCATGGATTCCCAGTTCTCTTTCCATGAATTTTTCATGAAATGATAGATTAGTCCCACTGTATAAGAAATTTCCAGGTGAGTATACACCATTATATACATCAGGATTCCTTCTATTGATGCAAATAGAACCTTATAGATGTATCTCATCTCATTTTATATTTTTGGAACATGTTATTTGGAAATTTGGAAGTGTATGGTAAGTATGGTTATGATCATATTACATCTATACATACTAAAACTGTAACTAATCTTCTAGATATAGTCCCTCTAATATAGAACCAAAATTTCAAACTTTCCTATATCCCTCAATTCTTATCCTTAAAAATCGTCTTCGACTCCCCACCACCTTTCAAATAAAATATACTAGGTAGGTATTTTTCATATTATAAATCCTACTAATTTCTAGACCCAATATAATCATATCATCCATTTATAATATAAAATATATTAAGATCTAATCCTTAAACTAATTTTTGTAGAAACAGTGGTTTGAAATGCTCCCAATGAAACATTTCTCAACTGTGAATGCATCAAACTATTCATTCCATTATTTTGGTTCTTATTTCAATCTATAAATACTTATTTTTAGTTTACACACCATGTTTTCATTCTTATCATCCACAAAACCTTGTGGTTGCTACATGTAAATTTCCTCATAAAAATATCTATGGATAAATTCTCTATTTATATCCATTTTCTCTAACTAAAAATTATCAGACATGACCATGATGAGCATAATTAAATTGTTAGTAAGTTTAACTACCTATGAAAATATTTCATAGAATTTAATAATTTCATTCTATTGAAAACCCTTAACCACAATCCAACCATTATACCTATTCATCCCATCACCTTCTTCTTTTAACTATAAGACCCACTTGTTCCCCAATTCCTTCATTCCTTATAGTAGAACCATTAACTCCAAATTTTTATTCTCATGAAGAAAATACAACTCATCCTTCATGGATAATGCCCACTTTATATAATCGCTAAGTTCAACCACTTATTCTAGTCTCTTGGGTTCCCTTATTCCTATAAAAATTAACATGTAAAAGTCATATTCATAATTATGAATTCGTTGTATAACTCTTATCTATCTATATAATGCTACCTATATCCCAAATATACTCATTAATATCTCTTTAAATACTCAAACTTAATGATCCATAACTTATGATACCCCTACTCAGGCCTCAAAATCCCTTAATATCTCTAGTATATCATTCACTGGTTTATTTTCTGAAATTTCTACCTTACCATCCAAATTCTTCAGAACGTGTCCCCTTCAAAAAGTATCCATAAAAAACTTAGAATTGTCCAGTTGAATATTTTACTTCAACATCATTATTTTCCAAGTTCTACTCTTTGTAAAGTACCTTCTCATTGAATGGGGAATTCAATATTTTTATAAATTATCTCTTTTCATCATCCCAAATTCATAATTAAATAGTTTTATCTTATTATCAAACAATGAAACATGCATTTTATTTTTTATCAAGTTTATCTCAATCCTTGGAATCCAACTGGATATATAAAATACTCCTAAAAACTTTGATATGGTTGAGTTTTACTAATTTACTAGACCATATCACTTCCATAATTTCATACCCAGACAATGATGATAAAATTATATTAAATAAGTATTCTTTATAGTTAACCACTACCTCCCAAATTTCCTTTAACATTCTTTAGTGCAACCTCATAATCTATTCCTTCTTTATTAACATTTAGTTTATTCTTTCAACCACACCATTCTGGTCTTGATTTTTAGGTACAATTTTCTCAAGGCTTGTCCCTATATGATTATAGAAGTTATAGAAGATAATTTTCCAATACTCACCACAATTGTAAGACCTTTGTAATTTTAACATACTTTTAGTCTCATTATACACCATTTCATTCCACTAAAAAATAATTTAAATATGTCATATTTCTATTTTACAATGTAATATCATACCTTACTCATGTATTCATCAATGAATGTCAAAAATAATTATGATACTCCTGATATAGGATTGGGAAAGGTCTCCAAATATCAATGTGAACAAGTTCCAGATTCTAACTCTTGGGTTTCCTTTCACTCAAATTGAATGAAATATTTTTTTTCATCCTAAGTATATAACTCTCAAAACATCCCAAGTATGTATGATCCAGACTCAACATTCCCTTTTCCACTATAACATTCATGTTCTTTTCACTGAGATTCATGATATGAAAATTACACATCCCTAAACTATTAAAATTTATAGTTTCAGAAGTTTTAACTTCTTAAGATATTTTGGTGAGATATAGGTTTCTATCCTTTATCCCTCTATCCATGACCATAGAACCCTAAGTGATCTTTTATACTCTATTGGTATAGGATTTTCTAAACTTTTTATCATCCATCTTCTTTATGGAAATTAAATTCTTCTAAAAACCAGGTATCTACCAAATGGAATTGATTTTAATGTATCTTATGTTCTTTATCTGGGTCATACCATCTCCCTAACCCATTATATCTAGAGGTTCACCATCCATAAAATATATTTTATTGAACATTATGGACACATAATTTTCCATGTATCACTTCTATACCATGAAGTGGAATGATTCTTTAGAGTCAATGATCCATGATTATACTAAAACATGTCACTAATTAGTAAAATATTTCTACTTATATCTACAATAGTATTTACATTACATATACTTCCAGATTCTTCTCATCTAGAATTTAACTTTATTTCCTTATACTCTTTCTTAAGATACTATATCTTGATATAGTGCCAACATGCTAATCTAGGACCAGTTGATTTTCCTCAACTCCTGTGTGATATATCATATGATTTCCTTAGACTTCATTGATGGGTATATTATCCCTTTCCATCTGTATTGAGTGAAATTCTATGAGGTTATTGGATTACCCTGTATTCAAGTTCTTAATTCCAGATAATCCCCTGAACATCTATAAACTCCATGTCTGATTTCCTACAATGGTTACTCATGGAAATTACCATCACCTCCTAACTCTCTTGAAAGGTTGATAACAACTGAAGTTCCCAGATATCTTTAGCGAATTTTTTATCAACATATTCAGGCTTACATCTAGTATTGTCAAAATATTTTACATGATTATATATAGATATAAATTTATAGAACCTCATTCCAAACAATATTTATATTGAGAAAACCTTTTTCATTACTATTTTCTATTCATTAATGTCCATTAGAGTCTTCAACAACTATACTGATGACTTCAAAAGCCAAATTTTAAAGTCTATGTTTTGATCCAATAATATTTGAATGATTCGAAGTTCCTTTCTATCTAGACACTTCCATTGAGATATTTTCATCTTCTCTGACTTGATTCAAATAAAAATAACTTACAAGTCCTTTTGAATTAGATAGTCTAACATCTACTTTCTCTAAAATATAAAGTATTTCCAATTAAATTTATTAACCTAGACCTTTTCTCATTCAGATGTCATACCTAATAATATAATAACTTCTACTGAAACAAAATATGTATTAGGTGAACTGGATTTTTTAATGAGTGTATGATTCCAATATCTCTAAACCATGATTTTATAGCACTAGTTAGTGTAGAAACCTAGTGTTGATCCACCAAACACATGCCATTATTTTTTATGAATAGTGGACTAACAATCTTTAGATAAACTATCATTCAAATGTTACCCCATATAATTTGATATATAGGGAGACAGGAAGATGAATCCCCTATCTAACTACACCAATTCATCCACTCTCACACTCCCAACAAAAATATGAAATTGAAATAAAGGAAAAAGAATGAAAATTTTAATTATATGTGGTTGGGTGATTAAGTCATACTTCTATGGGAGAACAAATTTTTATTTTTATAACTATAGTAATATATAATGATTAAAAAACAAAATAAAAATTTTCAACAAAATTAGATTAAATTTGTTTTCTATACCATATAACATGTCATGTACAAGTGGTCCCAACCCACCATTATTGTGGATTCTATCTAGTAGTCTAGTTTCACAATTATCTAAGATTAGAAGATGATAAACCATTTAACCTAGTAACTGTTGATATCCTATATCAATTGGTAACTGGTATCCTTCTCTGGTAGAATGAGTAAGTTACAATGATCATTGTATCTTTTGATCATTATTTTTGGTGAACTAACCACTACAAAATACAAATCCATATATCAGAATATGTAACTATCCAATCCTTCCATAGTTGGAGAACTCGCAACCATTTTCTAAACCTCCGGGCTAATTTAACATCTGAAAGTCTATATATGGTTGTTTGGCACTAGAAATAAGATTAAAAATTCTAGAACCATTATCCATTCATGGATTTCATCATAGTGTGACTATCAAATTTACATCACTACCCTTATTCTCCAATTTCTAACATCAAAAATTATCATCATGATAATTAATCCATAAATGATCTGATTTAACAGCATCATATTTAAAATAACAAGAAATAATTCCACTTTAATCTACACATATTATTTGTTATGACATAGAGATATTATACCTTATAACAATATCGGCATTTTAAAATAAATCTTTTAAAACTCCCTGTAAAAAATCTATAAATCTTATATTTTTTAAAAGCAAAATATCTTACATGTCATGGAAATTTCTTATGCATAAAATAAAAATATTACTTATCAATCCCTATTTTTTAGAACTTTTCTAATTTTTACATAGAAAAAATATAATACATACTAAAATTAAAATATTATGTATTAGAGTATGATTTATAATTTTTATGATTTTTTAACTCTTTTGAAAATAAACCTTAGGCAAGGATCACTCTTTCTTTTTTTTTATTTAAAATATTATAACTTTTATATAATTCACCTACCAAAACATATTAAACTTCAAACATCATAAAACTCTTTTAGACACTCTAAAACCATTGAATGAACTTTACCTCAATTGAAACACCATGTAAAACTTTATTTTAAACATTATTTATGTGTTTAGACCAAAATAAAACCTAAGAACTATATCCAATTCATCTCTTAATATCTTTTTCATTCACGAGATCAACTATCTCCACAATTCGATTTTATTGGTAGACACTAAACATAAACCACTTATAAACGAATCATATTTCAAGAATTCTAAGCCTATATAATAAAAGTTTTTATAAGAAACAAGAATATTTGATAAAAAATCCATGTTGTATATTAATGTGACTTAAATCCACTTATTTAAAACTTTTTATAAGTCACTCGATGCTAATTGATAATTAAACATCCTATAATTGTGAAAAATTGATTCTAATTCACAAAACTATTACTTTAAACTATGTATAACAAATTATTGAATACATGATAACATAAAATGTTACAATATTTCCCAAACCACACAAACTTTTTGGATTCATAGATTACCACATTTAAATGCTTTTTTTAAACACATTACCCCACTAAATAAGTGATCTCAAGGCCATTAGGTTAAACACGTATCTTAGGATTCTCCCCTTATATTGATGTTCTACCCATTCGAAAATACATAATGGAATAAAAATAAATGGATTTATGTTGTATTTCTACTACATTAAAAACAATATTACAATGAATAAGTTAGAGAGTGAATTGAATCACTGCACCTTAGGCTTGTGAGTAATGAGGTTGAACTCTTATAATCGACCTCAAACAATAAAATGAATTTTTTAGATACGATTTCTTTAAAACATCTACCATTTCCTCCTCTATTGGAAAAAATTCAATATTCAACACATCTTTATACACAAGGTCAATAATGAAGTGATATTTTATATCAATATTATTTGATTAAAAAATTTGAACCATATTTTTAGATAAATTGATGAAACCTTGATTATCATAGCTAATAAGAAATGAGAACTTCACATCCACCTCGAGGTATTCCATTTGATTCCTCACCCATGCCAATTAGTTTGTTTCTTAAGTTACAATATCATATTATGATATAGTATTACTCAGTTTTATTGAACTTTTCTTAATTGTGTGCTAATATACACACCTTTATCTAAAATGAAAAATCTACTAGATATTGGTATTCTATCATATACATTCCTATCACAATCCGCATTTATATATCCAAAGAGAAAAATATTTATAATAGTGTCATATTTCAATCCCTAGTATGTAATTCTTATAATAAACCTAAAAAATATCTCTCCAATAATGTGATTAGATTCTGTTGTTGAACTTTGATATCTAGCACATAATCTAATAATATACACTATATCTAATTTTAAATATTTCAAATAACAAAATCTCCCTTCCATATTTATCTTATATAAATTTTATTTAAATTTTATCTTTAAAATTTTGGTTTCCATTAAAATTGGGGAGGAAATTGACTTTAAATTTATTTTCCCCAACATCGTTAGAGGTTATCCAAACTAATACTCTATAGTAAGAAAGATATAATCATCCTCTTGGAAAATTTGTAAGTGTAAGAAATACCACATTCCTCCTAGAATGGACATCATAAACATATTATTAATTTCAAAATAAAGATCAATATTCATACATTCTTAATTTCCAATAAATATAATATCATCAACATAGATGATAACAATAATTGGTACCACTTTAGCATCTTTAAAATATTGGTGGTTTTCCACTTATCCATTCATGAATTTTAGAAACATAAAGCAAGTGTATATCATGAAATACCATGCTCTTGGGTCTTGATTTAACATGTATAAATTGATATTTAAACTTTAAACATATCCATTATATTATTAAATTAAGAAACCATCATGTTTCTTAATGTACACATCCTCTTCCAACCTTCCATTGAGAAAGGTTGGCTTAACATCCATTAGAAAAAATATTGTATCTCCTTTACATCATATTAATAAGAAATATCTTAATGTTTTAAATCCTATAAACCATTTTTAATTTCTCATAAAAATCAATTCATTTAACCTATAAATACCCTTTGTACGTGATTCTAGAATTATTTATTATTAATTTTCCTCTTTTATTCAACTTATTGTGAAAAATAAACTTTGTTCTGATAAAATTATTATTATTCAGGTTGGGTATCAACTCCTAAGTATAATTATTCTAAATATAATCTAACATATCATTCTTCTAATTGATCCACTATTGACACTCTAGGGCCTCTTTCAAATCTCTTGGTTCAACTTAAGTAAACAATGAGGTATTTATTATGGTCTTCAAAGTTCTTCTACTATGAAATAGATAAAAAATTTCTCCAATAAATTTTTTTTCCTAAACTAACCTGAAAATTTATTGATGAGTTGAGTGTGGTTTTTATTTATCATTAGAAATGTATAAATCATCATCTTTGACATTAAATTCTTCTGAATGTTAATTATTTTTATAAACTTCACCCAGATTATCAACAAAAACTACTTCATTATTATCTCTTATAAAACTTTATTATTGACATGTTATGTCATTATTTGAATGTTCTAAAACATTTAAATTAGAAATATCCAAAATATTCATTGTTTATTTATTAAAACATATATATCCTCTTCTATTTTGATGATTTCCAAGAAATATATAATCAACTCCTCTCTCCTCAAACTTCTAGAAATTTTCACTTTTCAATTTGATAATACCAAGGATGCCAAATACCCTTAAGTATTTCAAACTCAAACACATATTATAATACATATCATATGGTGAAATATATTAATTTGGTTGATATAAACAACAATTTTTCATATGAACCTCTGTACCAATTTCTTGTCTTAAAAAATAATGAGAATTATCATGATCAATCAACATAGTACAATCCATCAGCACTAAAATCTTGTAATTTTTCATGGTAACACTATTTTTTTGTGGGGTGTATAGTGGACTTAGTTCATTGAAAATACCAAGATTCTCTATATACAATTAAAATATTCCACCACTATATTCAAGAACATTATATTTATAGATCTTCTTAAAATTAAAACCAACCACTTTCTCAGAACTTCTTCTAAAACTATTAAACATCCTCATTGACTCTGAAATATACTCATGAACATAATACATCAGATATGAGTAAATTAATCTATAATATAAATGAAATAATTATATATGTTTTCATATTACTTCCTCATAGTCTCCCAAGTATTTGAATGAATGATCTCTAATGTGTGAGATATTTGTATCTCTAATTATTTATGTGATAAACTAACAATGTTTACATTTTAGTATGTAGAGTGAATATAGTTTCACACTCTATTCAGTATATTTATTTCAAAATTATCATCACCTCAGGTAATCTTGAACATGTTTTTTTGGAAAATATGACCAAGCCTTCAATGCTATAATTTTCCTTCTTTAAGCATCAGTGGAATGATTTTTCATTTTAACATACCTAAAACAAGATGCCATGTGTTCTATTTCACCTCATCAATAAACATCCATATTTATGCCTTTTACCAAGAACCCATATTTCTAAAACACTATATTATTTCTTTTATCATCGAGTTGAGATATAATGAATTAATTATTTTTCCAAAAATCAATATATAATATGTTCTTGGACATCAAATTATCATTTATAATAACTATTGATCTATCTCCTTTGATTTTAAGTGACCCACCATTTATAAAGTTCACTACAACTTCATTGAAATTTTCAACATCCTTCAAGAGATTTAAATCTCTTCTATCATATGTTATGAAAATCCACTTTACATAATTTATACATTATTTTTATGATGCTTTGAGTGAATCCTCAACAAGTAAGTCCTTATATTTTCCTTTATATACCTCATTCTATGTATATTAAGTATCCAATTTTATAAATAGTTGTGTAGGTATCATAATGAGACAATATTTAGAAAATTAACATGTTCGGTCACATATTCTACAATCATCTATCATTGATTGAAACTTTTTCTCAATATTCAGTCCATAAATTTAAATTTTCTTTTTAATATTCCTTCATGGAGTGGGTTGAAACCACCTCAAACATCGTATCCTAAATCATCATGATTTATATAAATACTTATAATTTATCTAAAATCTCCATGAAAAGTTTTAAAATCCTCCTAAATTCCAACAATATCTATGAAAAAATCATACTTTCTTCTAAATACACCCTATTGCCTAGCTATTGAAACATGAACTTCTTTCTTATTTTTACCATCAATTTGGATCTGTTTTGAAAATAAAAATTTTTTATACTCCCAACACCTACCTATTAACTCTATAATTTTTATTTGGATTTTTAAATCCACCATTTATATAATTTTTTACTTATAAGTGAGCATTCCTAGAATTTCAAAATTTCTGAGAATCATTTTTATTTTCCACAAACATGGATTTCTTCACCTATGACTTCAAAAAAAATCCACAACATTTTTAAGAACTTTTTTCAATTAAAAGTTATATTTATTAGACTAATTAATTATCATTATTCATTTAAACTTTAAATATTTACACAATTTTCTCCTTTGAACATTCTCTAACTTTCTCCATATAATTTTTTAAGTTGAACCTGAATTTTTTCAATTCATTTTCTTCCTCCATAAATGTTTGTTAAAAAAATCTATTCCCTTTTCCCATTTATTTAACCATCATTCCCATTTCAACATTCAAAGGATTCTATTCATTGAATATATTCTTCATGTTTTCAATATATTTAGTCAGTTTTGAATCCTTTTTAGCAAGAAGAGAATCATTATTAATTTAATATTGATTATCTTTCTTTAAATTTTTTATCTCATTATATAATTTTGATATCATTGAAAGATAATCATTGAGATATCAATTCAAAATAAACTCTATTTTAGTTTATTCCTTACTTTGTTCATTTCCTCTTACATCGCTAGTTAACTCTACCTCATTCAATTTAGCAATTAGTATTTTTTTCATCAACATCATTGGAAGTCTCAACTTCCTCATCATCCCTATATTAATAATCATCCTTAAACATTGACAATAAATTTCTTATTTTTGGGTTTATATTAGTTAATTTTATTATCCTTTAAGGAATACTTTAACTTTTAAAATTTTGTAGTTGTATTCTTTTAGGAACTCCTTGGACTCTCATATTTATCTTTATAATCTTCCTCTTATGTATATTGTGGAATTTTTTTTACAAAATGTAAAATTTATCCACACTTGAAACACTTCATTGGTAACTTTTCCCTAAACATTCCTTTTCCAATTATCATAATTATATAAATGGGTGATAATAGTTTTTCCCAAATTCACATCAACATCTTATTCATCATCATTATCTTCTTTTAAAACAACATTTTTCTTACTCTTCCATTGTTTTAAAGGCTTAAAGTAAATTTTCTTTTTAGAATTTATCTTATTCTGGAAGACACTACCCTTGAAAATTTAATAATAAATTAGAATACTATGAAAATCATCCAATTTAAATGTACCTAGATCATGTTCTTCAATTTATTAGAACATTTCATCAAACTTATCCAACAGAATATGCATTACATTCTTGATAACCATAAAATCCTATAACTTTTCATTAAAAAATATGATGTTGCTCACAATTTTATTAACATGTGTGAATAATTCATCCACTTTTTCATTATCATTCATTCTAACATATTTTTATTTCAGTCATTAAACTTGTATCTTGGATTGATTCATTTTACATTACAATCAAAAATGTATTCTAATTTATCCCAAATACCTTTTGTTTCCATGATCCCTTTAACCTTCAAAAATCCTTTCACTAGAAGAGGTGAATGTATGGAATTATGAGAAAAATAATCATTCTATATATTCTTTTTGAAAACTACTTTAATAAAGTCACTTTTTTAATGAGGAATAAAACAATCAGTTGTAGCCTCTAAAATTTTTATACTAATTAACAAAAAGTTTAGCAGCATTTTATCTTTATATATATAATATTTTTTATCATAAAAATTGGTAATAATATTTATATTCACTAAATTTTTATTACTCAATGTTTATAATAGAAATTGAGATAACAAAAATTAATACATATGGGAAGTCTTACTCTTTAAACTCAAAATAATATATCACATTTGAAGGAAAAATAGATAATTTGATACCACTTGAGAAGGTCCTACAAGTTCAAGGAGAATTCACTAATATGGGGGTGAATTAGTGAAATTAATTCCTGATATTTTCATTTTATAAATACCCACTTACACCTATTAAATTGAATGGATTTTTCACTATCACACATACCAATGAACACACACAGAAGGTGCAACAAATCTTTATAAGTTTTACTACTCAAAATAGGTAGTTATTCTATAGCACGATACCAAATATTCCAATACCATACAATCCACTTGTATCACTATTTTTTATTATAAATGAGTAGGTTTTATCCTTCAACTCATGATACACAAAAATTTCTCCCATATGTATAATGTTTTCCTATGTTTATAAATATATCAAATCTATTTTCATCAAATAGAGAGTATTAAATAAAATCATAATTCCATCATTTTATTTCAATGATTATTATTATTATTATTATTCCATTCCTTCTACTTATTCTAATTTCACAAAATAAAGTACACTTATCTTATGATTCTTTACACAAAGTCTCTCTTCCAAAATACAAGTTATTCTTTTGGAATGCAGTGTCAGATTATCTTCATATATCTTATTCACTTTAATATATTTTTTATTATCATCATATCTCAGTAATATTGATATCATTTTAATTATAAATTATATTTAGACATTAAATATCATTGAAACTTATATAATATCTCCTTGAGCCTTGGTTTTTAAACTCACATGATAACCAAAATTATCTCAGTTCTCTGTTTATATAATATCCAAATACTCTTAATATTCATGATTTCATGATAATATGCACCATATATATCATAGCATGAATCCCACTAGTCACTCTCTCTTTATCACACACTATAGTGTAGCCTTCCCAACATGGTGTGACTATCTCTTACATCATAGAGGCATCTATTAGCATTATTAAATCCATGGTTTGGATCATTGTATGGCTATCACACTAGTGAAAAAAACGTTTAGCACGTCAGCATTTTTCACATCGGTTCTTTATAACCGACGTGCAAAGCTGGAAATTTTTTTTATCATGTCGGTTATTTTATAACCAACATGAAAGATCGAATTTGGATGCTTTATCAAGTCGTTTATAAAATAACTGATGTGATAAATCAAATCTCCGTGATTAATCACATCAGTTATAAAATAACCAACATGATAAACACTATATATCACATTGGTTATTTTATAACCGATGTGATAAAAAACATTCTACGTTGGTTATTTAATAACTTATGATATAAACATAAAAAATAGTTTATCACATTGGTTATTGAATAAATAATGTGATAAATCTTTTAAATGATTAATCGCGCCACATATTCAGTCATTTTGTTTTCTTCTATCGGGCATCCTTCAACTCATCTCTGTCATGCGGAAAACCTAGAAAGGATTATGCAAATTTTTTCCCTCCAACCTTTTTTCAACATCATTCATCATAATTATTATCACCAGATCTATCAGGTTGCCTTGAAACACTAAATTACACCACAGACGCCTCTGTTTCATTTTTATTTTTCACGATACCCTAAACTTGTGTTTTGAGGTGTTATTTTCTTATATTTGTTCTTGTTATCATGGTAAGTGTCATAGTGTTCTTTTATACCATGCTAAATTATTTTCTGGTAAAATAAAGCATAGAAGTGATATCATGCAAGTTTATGATTTTTGTGTGTTCTATCATGTGTGTGTGCCTGTACTTTCTTGTGTGTGGGGGGTGGGGTTGTCCAGGGGGGTTGGGGGTTGTCCAAGTGGGTGGGGGGATGTCCCAAGTTGGTGGGGGTGTCTAGGGGTGTCCAAGGTGGTGGGTGTGGTTTCCATGGGGGTGAGGGGGCTATCCAAGGGGGTAGGGGTGTCCAGGGGGTGGTGTCCAGGGGGAGAGGGGGGTTGTCTAAGGGTGTAGGGGTGTCCAGGGGGTGGCGGGGGTGTCCAGGAAGGTTAGGGGTCTATCCAAGGGGGTTGGGGTGTCCAGGGGTGGGGGCTGTCTAGGGTGGTGGGGGTCCGTCTAGGGGGTGGGGGCTATCCAAGGGTGTGGGGGTGTCCAGAGAGTGTCCAAGGGGGTCGGGTGATGTCCAATGGGGTGGGAGCCTTTCCAAGGGGGTAGGGGGTGTCCAAGGGGTGGTGTGGTATCGAGGTGGTTGAGGGGGATGTCCAAGGTGGTAGAGGGTGTCCAGTGGTGTGGGGGTTGTTCGGGGGGTGGGGGTTGTCCAGGGGTTTGTGGGGATTGTCAATGGGGGTGGGGGTGTCCAGGGGGGTGGGGGATGGCTGTGGGTGGGGGTCTGGTCCATGGGGTGGAAGTGTCTAGGGGTGGGGGTGTTCCAAGGGGTGGGGTTGTCAAGGGGGTGTCCAAGGGGGTGGGGGTGGCCATGGGGGGTGGGGGCGGTCCATGGGGGTGGGGGGTGTCATAGGGGTGGGGGTTGTCCAAGGGGGTGGGGGTGTCCAGGGGTGTCCAAGGGTGTGGGGGTGGTGTCCAGGGGGTGAGGGTGTTGTCCAAGGGGGTGGGGGTGTCCAGGGGGTGGTGTGTATAGGGGGTGAGGGGGTTTCCAAGGGGGAAGGGTGTCTAGAGGGTGGGGGGTGTCCAGTGGGGTGGGGGTTGTCCAGGGGGTAGGGGTGTCTAGAGGGGTGGGCGGGTGTCCAGGGGGGTGGGGTGTCCAGGGTGTGGGGGGATGTCTATGGGGTTAGGGGGGTTTTCCATGGGGTGGGGGTTGTCCAATGGGGTGTGGGGATGGACAGCCCCCCCCCCCCAAACCCTGGACACTACCCCCACCCCCTAGACACCCCTACCCCCTTGGACAACCCACTCTCCCCTTAGGCACCACCCCCACCCCCTTAGACACCCCCTGGACACCCCCTACCACCATTGACAGCCCCCTCACACCCTTAGACACACCACACCCACCCCATTGGACACCCCCACCAACTTGGACACCCCCCCCCCCCAGACACCCCCACCCCCTGGACATCCCCCCCCCCCCCCGATCCCCATAGACACCCCACCCCCTGGACAGCCCCCCACCCCTCTAGACACCCCCCTGGGCACCCCCACCCCATGGATAGTCCCCCAACCCTAGACAGCCACCCCCCCCCCCCCTCCCCCGTTGCAATATATTATAGACTAGAGAGTGTATGCCAGCAGTTCTTGAACTGTTGGTATACATATATCCCAATGGTTTCCATGAAACTGTAGGAATATATTATATGCTGGAAAACATGTATTCCAAAGGTTTCATTAAAACTGTTGGCATATATTATCTTCAGGCATTCAATACCAATGGTTCCTATAGAACCATTGGTATAGGGCTATTGCAACGTCCATCATTTCAATGGGGTGTGAAACCCTTGGGATATTCTATCCCAACGATTTCAGAGGTTATCCCAGTGGTTTCAAATCATTGGGATGGGTGTAATTTTTAGTACTAAATGTATACATATTTTAATATTTATACACCATATTTCTTGTTTACGGAAGGGTGAATTTGGTATTCAATTGCACCAGGATGTATTCTTTGCGTACCTTAGGAATTAAGGATCCAAGATGAATTTAAAACTGTTATATCTAACTATATTTTCTTTTTAAAATCATTTTCATGCATGTCTTTTTCAAATACGCATATATTTGTTTCATATTTCAAAATTTTTTACATTCAAATTAAAATATTTTTCATATAAATATAAAATTGTCTTATATAAAAAATTTGAAAAATTTTGATATTTTTTATAGGTAATAATGAGTTGAAGTTGGATTATGGAACATCGAATGAGTAACGAATATGAGGAAGGTGTTGATGCCTTTTTGTAATTTCCTAAACGAAATGTTCCAAGCACCAATATGTTTTTTTCCATGCTTGAAATGTTTGAATATGAAGAAGTAGAAAAGTAGAGAGGTACAAGATCATCTGATTTGTTATGGTTTTAATCCAAGTTACAACCATAGGATTTGGCATGGTGAAACTGGATAGAATATCAGATCTACTGATGTTGATGATTTTCAAGATGGTAACTCCGATGGAATTGATGAAATGATTCATGATATTGTATCAGTAAAAATTGAGATAGAACTGAAAGTTGCACGTCTATATGGTAATGCTGAAAAACCATTGTATCTTAGTTGTAAAAAATTTACAGTTTTTCAGCAGTGTTAAGGTTGATTAATCTGAAGGAAAAACATGGATGGAGTGACAGAAGTTTTACAGAGCTACTATAATTGTTGAAAGACATTCTTCCAAAAGACAAAGATCTTCCTGATTCACATTATAAGGCCAGGAAAATATTATGCCCGATGGGATTGGGATACAAGAAAATACATGCATGTCTGAATAACTATATGATATATAGGAAGGAATATTAATTTCTATTAGAGTGTCCTAAATGTGAGACATCACGGTATAAGTTGAAAGAAAAATTAGAAGCTGATATAGAGATTACAGAGATCCCTGCCAAGGTATTTTGGTATCATCCTATAATTCATCATTTGAAACATTTATTTTCTACTTCAAATGATATAAAAAGGTTAAGATAGTGTACTGATGAGTGGATATGTGACGGAAAAATACATCATCGAGCTGATTGTCCACAATGGAAGAAAATTTATGAGCATTGTCCTATATTTGGAAATGAAATTAGAAATCTCATAATTTGGTTGTGCACAGATGGAATGAATCCCTACCGAACCCTCAGTAGCACACATATTTCATAGCCTATTTTATTGGTAATTTACAACCTCTCTCCTAAAGGTTTTATGAAGTGAAAATATATCATGTTGAGTGTAACACCCTGAGATTTTATGAGAAACAATCTTTTTATTTTCTTTGATGCCTTGTGTTGTACACTACACCAAGATTAGCTTGAGCTATACACAACAATGTATTATCTTGTAGTATATGAAACACTATTTTTGGCTTGTGTTGCATGCAAGAGTGACTATCCTCAATAGCGTATGTTGTATGCCATACCGAGTTTCACTAAACAACAATATATTGTTATAATATTATAATGAAATAGCCGTTATGAATAGTATTAACCACATTTTTAATTTTATAACATTATCATTCATCTTACACATATTCAAGAACATGGTATGAGAACAAAATAAATTTTTCGGGTGAAATAAATATTTTACAAAAAAATGCAATTTTGTCGCCTTTTGATGGTGCACCAACTTTAAATATAGTTTTGGACATGTTTATAAGTTCAATTTTACAAAATAAACTCCTTATTTTGAATCAGGATATAAAAATATACATTGGATAAAGTTTTGATATTTTTCTGACAACGTTCTTATTTTGGTGAATAGTAAAAAACACGCTAAATTTTACATAAGAACAACTTTTTTCATCGAGATAATTAATATGGTTAAATTATAACAGTAAATTGTTTTAAATTATAAATAGAATATATTTTTACCATTTAATATAATTTATGCCATTATCATTAATTTTACATTGAATTCGTAGGTAAAATCAATTCAATCTTTTGCAATGTTTTAAACAAAAATCAGTTTTTTTCGACAACGGGATTAATTTTAAATTAATTACTGCAACTTCTGTGTTTTGAATTTGTAAAAATAGATTCCATATTTGGAATCCGTAGGTCCAAATTAAGTTAATAGGCTACTTTTTATTTTTGGGCATTATGAATAGTAACTACGGTAAATTTTATTTACCACATTTAAAGGTAAATTAGGTAATTAAGGGTAAAAATAATATTATAAAATTACCCTAACACTTGTATTAATATAATTGGATGATTATATTTCGTCTTAAAATATACTTGGTTATATATGGTATCTATTAGAACCAACTTGTATGTGATTAGGACCTTTAATTTATTTTATTTAAATGAAAGTGAAATATGTCTTCACTCAAACTTTAATAATAAAATTATTTTTAATATAAGTTTATACATATTATAAATTCGGTTATAAACACTCATTTGCAATCTAAAATGTTTTTCTTTATAATTGTAATTTATTTTTAATTTTTAAGAAATATATAATTACCTTAATAGCTTATACATTAATGATGCAGAAATTATTTATTTAGTGAAAAATCAATAATATAGTTTTTATTAAACTAATAATACCCATAAAAGGCCAAACAACCTGAAAAAAAATTATTTTTCGTGTATATATAAACCATAATCATCTAATTGTCTAATTTTTGACCATTTTTAGCCTTATAAAAGCGATTATGACACTTATATTATTTTATTTTAAATGATGTCAAAGTTCTCACCTTCATAATTTAATAAACATAACAATTAAAAATTTCAGTGTTTTAGAAGATAAATAAAACTAAAAGTATTATTATGATTTATATTAGATTTATATTCATCATAGTATTTTATTTTTAATTTTTATGCAACAGATAAGTATATTAAATAATTATGCAATAATGTTGTAGTAATTATTTTATTAAGAGAAATATCAAATAAATAGTTTTAAAAATATTAAAATAAATATTATATGATCTAATTAATATGTTCCACGAATTTTAAAGAATTATATGACATGTTATAAACCTATTAAATATTTGTTTTCAAATATATTCTCTGTGTGTATTTTTTTAAAATTCAAATAAATGAATAGTGTCAAAATTTACACTATTGGTATTTTATAAAAATTACAAATTATTAAATTATTTAAAATTAAAAAAAATATTTAAAAATTGAAAATTGAAAATTATATAGTCTAAAAGGTTATTAAGTATCCAATTATGGAAAATTGACAACATATAAGTATGTATTTATAACAATTTAAAATTTAGAATTTTATTACCACCAATAAAATTAAATAGATTAAATAAGGATAAATCAAAATGATAAGGTTTAAAATAAACATAAAACATGTCTAAATGTTATTAGTTGATGAGAATACAACCCTATCGCATCTCATATTCTAATTGAATCATTTTTTGTGGTTTTTATGTGGGTTTGGAATTTATTATAAATTAATATTTTTTAAGTTTCCAAAGGTGCACCTCTCCTCCCTTATAAAATGGAACCTCCTCCCTCTCCACTTAACACCATTTTTGAGCATTAAAAATCGTCCAAACCCTGAACATTTCACTTCTCCACTTCCCTAGAAACCTAAAAGAGGTCCTGGTCTTCTTCAAAGACCAACTTTAGTGCCTTAAGAGGAGGTTAAGAGGAGGCGCGTCGAAGAAGAGGTAATATCATTTACCGATTCTTTCAAACTTATTCCTTCTCCTACTTCATCTATATGAGTTGATTAATTATTAAGTAATAACTCCAGTATTACTTTTATACTGATATGTTATTATGAATATGAAACAACCATATTCTATCTTCTATCCATCCTATGAAAAAATGAAATCACCACGCGTGCATGCGTACGACTTACCGTCTCCACGCCATGGTGTAATCTTTCATTTCATCACTAACATACATGGATGGGTATAAGGATGGAAGAAATAAATATATATGATTATTTTAAAGTGATATTTATTCTGAAATATTATACACCATACACTTCAATACAATTCCACAATCATGGGAATGATTTCATCGCTCGTCCGTACGTACGGTCTACCGTCTCTACGAAGTGATGCGACTCGTTCTACATGATATTCATTGAATAATGATTATATAAATGAATTGAATGAATAAATATGATATATATTACACTAATACCTTTCTGTAAATTATGTTTCTATAACCTATATAGAGGAATAATAATTTATTCGACAAAACATGCATAAGAACATAAAGCAATGAACACCCGAATAACAAGTAGCATTGAAATATTACTAATAAGAAGATAGAAATATGGCCATATATGATATCATAACAATGAATATGATTCTGGAATAAGTCAATTACATTATTTAAATCATTATATAGAAGGTTCAGATACATAGAAAGCATATCAGACTTAAGGTAAGGGATTATTTCTTCTCACTTTTATTTATGTGAGACATATGCCTTAATCACCACCTATTTCTTTTGTATGGTGTTTATGCTTCCCATGAAAGTTTTATGATTTTTATTATTAAGGATGTGATATATACATATTCATTTAATTCTCTATATTTTATGACACGTATGATTCCCCCTATTATAAATGGTCAGGGATAATTATTCCAATCACGTTCTTCTTCGATATTGTTTATTCATAAGTATTTAATTGGGTTATAGTTATCATCCATGTCCATATTTTCTAAAAAATGTTTTCATAAAATGTTTAAAATTCTTCCATTTATGTTTAAATTCATTTTTACCCTTTTTGACTTCTACCACATGTTATAGAAGGAATATTTCTTTTGTTAACCATATGAGGTGCTTTTTGACTTTTCCTACAAAAGTACGAGAAGAGTATTTTTTAACTTAAACGGCATGAATTGATTTTTACGGTTTCAAAATGCCTTATTTTTATGAAAATTATTGTACAAGATTTCATGATTATTTTCAAAAAAATCCTTTTCTTTTAAAATTGCATGGAATTTTGAGAAAAAAATATATTTTTAAGAAGAAATGATATTTTCCTCAAGAATTCATTTCAAGTGTTTCATCAAAACTATTTTCCATCTAAGATGACATTATTTAGTATATTTATGTTTGAAGTATAATGTCTCTCTTATTTACATGATTTTTATTTTTCTTATGATGAAATGATATCCATTTGTTTTATATGGATTATGTTATGATGGGATGATGTCTATGAAACCCATTTTATTCTTTGGGTTATGATGAACGATTTATGTTTATTTTTTGGCACACGAAAGAATGATTTCATTCTAAGCTTGGTGGGACCTATATCTCCCTCAAATGCATTGGGTAATGATTTATATCTCATGAGATAGACATGGCTGGAATGGCAAGTAATCTCGGTTCAGTAATGGACTTTATCCACTATGATGGTCTTGGCGGCAATGCCTTAGCTGCTTTGTAAATCATATCATGTGATTAATGGTTTTCCACAATTCCATGTTTTATTCCCATGCCATTTTATCATTATTAATGTTCCTTTATGATATATTCCTTATATACTATCAAGATTTATGTCATTGCTCAAGATTTTGATGTTTTTATGTTCTTGTTTTTACGTTCAAATGTTTATGGATTGTTTTTATGTTCTCTATGTTTACCCTTACGGAGCATTTGAGCTCACCCTTTTTATTTTTTCTTTTCCCCAGGATGTAAAGAATGGTTTTAGGTAAGAAAACAAAAGGTTAAGATCTTTATGGGAGATGTTGAAGATATTTCACCATGATTAGAAGATTACATTCCGAGTTTCCAAAGATACTAAACTAATACGGTCTTTGGGTGCCTGTTTTTTTCATGTATTAAGTTTTCCACAAAAGTAATGTAATGTACATGTACGTCAAGCTTTGGGAATCTACATTTGGTATCAGAGCGAAGGTTTAGTTAACCTTTGGAAACTAGGATGCAAAAACTTTAGTCTGATCCCTAGAGTTATTTCTAAGGTATGTCTAGGGATGTCCCTAAGGTTTTGTATAAGTATAGGTTATAGTCCTAGAATTACAGTAACGATCATATAATTAAACCTAAGATGTTATATATTGAAGGTACTCCCCCTTTATTATGTTTTTTTCCTAGCATAATTTTTTCCTCCCACACTATTCTTTTTGGGTTTTAGACGATGGCTTGAACTCGAAGGAACCGTGTTGATAAATTAATGTACAATGCAATTATTGTCCTCCTGAACAAACCAATGTGATGGGAGATGGAGTGAAAAATATTATTTCTATACTTACACAAGCTATGAATCATTCTGGACTTCTAAATGAGCAGAGAAGGGAACAATATTCTATTGAGTCCTTCATGAGGCAACGTCCGCCTCTTTTTAGTGGGTCTTCTGATCCACTTGTTTTTGAACAATAGATCAGTACCATTGAAAATATATTTTCCATAATTTTTTGTTTAGAGCATGAAAAATTCATTTTGGTTTTTTACCATTTATAAGGTGAAGCAGACCAGTGGTGGACTCTAATTAAGAATACAAGGCCCCAAGATGAAATTGAATCCATGGAATGGGACGAGTTCAAGAACTTTTTTTTCAATAATTACTTCCCTCGTATTGTTCAAACAAAAATGAAAAAGGAGTTCCTTGACCTTAAGAAAAAGGGTGATGAATCTGTAGATATATATGAGGTGAATTTTACAAGTCTTGCAAGGTATGCATCTGGCTTTATCATCCAACCTAAAAGTAAAGTTGATCAATTATTTAGTGGCTTAAAACCAAGTCTTCTAAGGGCATTATCTATAAGATACTTCAGTAGCAATGAAGGAATTGTGCATTGTGCTATCAAGGTAGAACTGGAAGTTGGTGTTACATATCCATCTCAAGGTTTTGAAAAGAAACTAAAGATTGAGTTTAAGGAAAAATCTCAGAACAATGGTGAAAAGAAGGTGAATGTTTCTTTATGCTCAAAGTGTGGAAAGAAGCATGGTGGATATTGTCTTAAAGGGACTAGAAAATGTTTTAAGTGTGGAAAAGAAGGTCATTGAGAATCTGAGTGTCGAAGTAATGGGAAAAAGGTAGCTGATGATGTGAATAGATAAAAAAACTATAGAGAACGATCCACCAACACTTCAATGCTTCAAGTGGAAGGAAATGGGGCACTATGCTAACCAATTCCATAATCCAAAGGTTAATTATGATAGACATGAAAAACCTCTTAAGGTAAAGGACAAAGGGAAGCCCCATGAGATCACTATTGGTGATGTTGAGTATGAAAATGATGTGGTGGAATGATTAAGTGTTTATGTAACAAGATTCAAAAATAATGTTGTGCAATCTCATTTATATTATCGTGGAATATTGTAATATCTATGTATTGGTTTATTGTGGTTCTCAATAATTTTATGGTACCGGTAACCATGAAAAGTGATTGACATATTTTTGGAAAGCAAATGATATGCGCATAATGAAGGGGTAAAGGGATAATGAGATGTTTGATAGTATTAATGAGATCATGATTGATAAAAGGACAATGTGATATCATGGTTTTGAGTATATAGAAATTTTGGGATTTTGGTATGTGGAAATAATTATCTTTTGATGGAAATCATGTTTTCACTAAGGTTCTATGGTAATTCATGTTTCTAGAGAATACATGATTAAGGTATTCACACGTTTGGAATATGACCAACAAGATATATCTTATGATATATTGGGGATAAATTATGGTATTCACATGCTTGGTAGATGACCTCTCTAGTAATCTATTTTCTTTATACTATGAGATTGGACAGAAGTATTTTCCATAAGCCTAAAGATTGTAATGGATTAAATTATACATCAGATAGTATTGTTTAAAACTTGAAATTTTTGATATTATTTCTGAAATGTTATAATAGTATAGTTTTAGAAAAAGGACAACCCGTAGGATGGGTGACAACCCGTCGTGTCAGACAAGGATGCGGGAATCAAACCCACAACTGAAGTGCGACAGGCCTTTTATATCACCTACCACTAGCCTACAAGAAGTCCCTGGTTTGTATAAATTAGTTTTATATTATTAAATGGTATTTTTGGAGCCATTTAAAATTAATATCACAATAAATGGACTTATTTATTTTTAATAACTTTTTCTAACCTTTTGTTTGAGACAGGTGGAATGACCCATCGTTCTATCACATGATCTGCTAACACTTCATGAATGACAAATTCAACTTTAATTCTTTAAGATATGAACTGGACATTGTCCAAGGAACGACCAATGGTGGGATTGTACCAAAATCAAGTAAGTATTTCTTCTAATTCAAATTCTTCAACTTTAGGGAAATGATCTTGAAAACCAAAAATGTTGTCCTAGTGTCCTCATATTCGATGAATCAGATGGTACCTTATATCATCACAAATGTATGGCTTTGTGATTTTTGGATTTTTCATAGCCATGTTCTCTACCACTCTTCATCAAAACATGATGGTTATATTTCTCTTCAATATCCATATTTTCACATATATTCTCCTATGTGGAAACCTATAGTGCTGAGTTACTTTGGATGACCATTATGTTTCTAACTTTCCTTTTTAAAACAAAGTTTTAGTATTCCTTTTACGATGTGGGTTTCTATGAAAGAAACTATCAAGTAGTAAATGATTTATAACCCCGATGAATTTCGAGGCCGAAATTCATTTTAAGGGGGGTAGAATGTAACACCCCGAGATTTTATGAGAAATAATATTTCTAATTTCATTGACGTCTTGTGTTGTACGCTACATCAAGATTATCTTTCACTATTCACAACACCTTATTAGCTTGTTTTATATGCAACACTATTCTTGGCTTGTGTTTCGCGCAAGAGTGACCATCCTCAATAGCGTGTGTTGTATGCAATACCGAGTTTCACTAAAAAATGATATATCGTTATAACATTTTTATGAATTAGCCGTTATGAATAGTATTAGCCAAATTTTTAATTATATAACATTATCATTCATCTTACACATATTCTATAACATGGTATGAGAACAAAATAATTTTTTTGGGTAAAATATGTATTTTTCAAAAATTGAAATTTTTCCACCTTTTGATGCCACACCCACATTAAATCTAGTTTTTGACACAATTATAAGTTCAATTTTACAAAATAAACTCCTTCTTTTGAATCAGGATATAAAAATTTACATTGGATAAAGTTTTGATATTTTTCTAACAATGTTCTTAATTTGATGAATAGTAAAAACACGCTAAATTTTACTTTAAAACAACTTTTTTCATCGAGATAATTTATATGGTTAAATTATAATAGTAAATTGTTTTAGAGTATAAATAGAATATATTTTTACCATTTAATATAATGTATGTCATTATCATTAATTTTACATTGAATTTGTATGTAAAATCAATTCAATCTTTTGCAATGTTTTAAACAAAAACCCATTTTTTCTACCACAGGATTAATTTTAAATTAATTACCGCAACTTCTATGCTTTGAATTTTGATAAATGGATTCCATATTTTGAATCAGTAGGTCCAAATTATGTTAAAAGGATACTTTTTGTTTTTGGGTATTAGGAATAGTAACTACGTTAAATTTTATTTACCAAAGTTAAAGGTAAATTATGTAATTAAGGGTAAAAATAATATTAAAAAATTACCCTAACACTTGTCTTAATATAATTGGATGATTATATTTCATCCTAAAATATACTTGGGTCAAATGTTTATCTATTAGAACCCACTTTTATGTGATTAAGACCTTTAATTTATTTTATTTAAATGAATGTGAAATATATCTCACTCAAACTTTAATAATTTAATTATTTTTAATATAAGGTTATACAGAATATAAATTCAGTTATAAATAATAATTTTAAAGATAAAATGTTTCTCTTTATCATGGTAATTTATTTTTATTTTTTTTAGAAATATATAATTACCTTAATAGATTATACATTAATGATGCAGAAATTATTTATTTAGTGAAAAATCAATAATATAGTATTTATTAAACTAATAATACCCATAAAGAGACCAAAAACCAGAAAAAAACTTATTGGTAGTGTATATATAAACCATAATCATCCAAAGGTCGAATATTTGACCATTTTGAGCCTTATAAAAGCGATTATGACACTTATATTATTTTATTTGAAATGATGTCAAAGTTGTCACCTTCTTAATTTAATAAACATAACATTTTAAAATATTGGTGTTTTAGAAGATAAATTAGAATAAAAGTATTATTATGAAGTCTATTAGATTTATATTCATCATAGTAATTTATTTTTAATTTTTATGAAACAAATAATTATATTAAATAATTAAGAAATAATGTTGTTGTAATTATTTTATTAATTGAAATATCAAATAAATGGTTTAAGAAATATTAAAATAAATACTATATGAACTAATTAATATGCTCTATGAATTTTATAGAATAATATGACATGTTATAAACCTATTAAATATTTTTTTTCGAATATATTATCTGTGTGTATTTTATTTAAATTCAAACAAATAAATAGTGTCAAAATTTACACTATTGGTATTTTATAAAAATAACATATTATTAATTTAATTAAAAATCACAAAAAAATTAAAAAAATTAAAAATTAAAAATTATATAATCTATAAGATTATAAATAATCCAATTATGGATAATTTACATCATATAAGTATGTATTTATAACAATTTAAAATTTAGAATATTATTACAACAAATAAAATTAAATAGATTAAAAAAGGATAAATCAAAACGATAAGGTTTAAAATAAACATAAAACATGTCTAAATTTTATTTTTTGATGATATTACAACCCTATCTCATCTCATATTCTAATTGAGTCATTTTTGGAGGTTTTTAAGTGGGTTTTAAATTTATTATAAATTAATATTTTATAGGTTTCTGAAGGTGCCCCTCTCCTCCGTTATAAAAGGGAACCTCCTCCCTCTCCGCTTCACACCATTTTTTAGCATTAAAATTCGTCCAAACCATGCCAATTTAACTTCTCCAATTCCATAGAAACCTACTATATGTCATGGTATTCTTCAAAGGCCAACTTTAGTTCCCTAAGAGGAGGTTACGAGTAGGCGCGTCGAAGAAGAGGTAATGTCCTTTACCGATTCCTTCAAACTTATTTCTTCTCCTACATCCTCTATATGAGTTGTTTAATTATTAAGTAATAACTCCAGTATCACTTTTATACTTATATGTTATTATGAATATGAAACAACCATCTTCTATCTTCTATCCATCCTATGAAAAAATGAAATCACCATGCGTGCATACGTACGGCTTACTGTCTCCACGTCATGTTGTAATATTTTATTTCATCACTAACATACTTGGATGGGTATAAGGATGGAAGAAATAACTATATATGATTATTTTAAAGTGATATTTATTATGAAATATTATACACCATACAATTTAATACAATTCCATAATCATGGTAATGATATCATCGCTCGTGCGTATGTACGGCCTACCGTCTCCACAATGTGATGCAACTCGTTCTACATGATCTTCGTTGAATAATGATTATA
Organism: Viscum album; assembly: GCA_963277665.1. NCBI lineage: Eukaryota > Viridiplantae > Streptophyta > Magnoliopsida > Santalales > Viscaceae > Viscum > Viscum album. The sequence continues at coordinate 848,164,612 of OY728152.1, forward strand.
TAAATGAATAGAATGAATAAATATGATATATATTACAATAATACAATTCTTTAAATGATTTATCTATAACCTAAAAATCGGAATAAGAATTTATTCAACAAAATACGCATAAGAACATAAAGAAATGAACACCCGAATAACAAGTAGCAATGAAATATTACTAATAAGAAGATAAGAATATGAACATATATGATAAAATAACAATTAATATGATTTTGGAATAAGTAAATGAAATTATTTAAATCATTATACATGAGTTTTGGATACATACAAATCATATCGGACCAAAGGTAAGGGATTATTTCGTCTCACTTTTATTTCTGTGAGACATATGCCTTAATTACCACCTATTTCTTTTGAGTAGTGTTTATGATTCCCATGAATGTTTTATGATTTTTATTATGAAGGATATTATATTTACATATTCATGTAATTTTCTTTATCTTATGACATGTATGATTCAACAGATTATAAATGGAAATGGATAATTATTACAATCTCATTCTTCTCCGAGATTGTTTATCCGTAAGTATTTACTTGGGTTATAGTTATCATCCATGTTAATTTTTTCTAAAAAAGGTTTTCATAAAATGTTTAATATTATTCCATGTAAGTTTAAATTCATTTTTACCCTTTTTGACTTCTACCACATATTATGGAAGGAATATTTCTTTTGTTAACCATACGAGGTACTTTTTGACTTTTCCGGAAAAAGTACGAGAAGAGTGTTTTTTAACTTATACGGCATGAACGGATTTTTACGGTTTAATTAAGCCTTATTTTCATGAATCTTCCTATATAATAATTCATGATTATTTTCAACAAAATCCTTTTCTTTTAAAATTTCATGGCATTTTCGGAAAAAAAAATATTTTGAAGAAGAAAGGATATTTTCCTCAAGAATTCATTTCAAGTGTTTTATCAAAACTATTTTCCATCTAAGATGATATTATTTAGTATGTTTTTGTTTCAAGTATATGGTCTCTATTATTTATATTCTTTTATTTTTCTTATGATGATATGATATCAATTTTTTTATATGGATTATGTTATGATGGGATGATGTTTATGAAACTCATGTTATTCTTTGGGTTTTTGTCACGACCCGTCCTTGGGGCCCGTGCCGTGACTACCCCAAGCCCTCCTTCCATAGGCCAGGGGCTGGCGACTAGCACCAAGGCAAAAATCCCAGTAAAAAGGGAAGGCATTGCCTTTGTAAAGTAAACAAACACCACAGAGTAAGAAAGCGGAAAAGTAAACACTAAGTAAAAACAGAGTACAAATGAAGTGCGGAAAAGTAAATGGGCCAGTATACAAACCCAACTGAAAGTAAAGTACAACTCGAAAGGGAAAACAGCAACTGTAAAGTAAAAGCCGCTACACCGAGCTGTCCACTGGAAATCCCACCTGAAGGGTGGGTACAGATAGCTCCAATGCTCCTTGGGTCCTGCCGTCCGCTCCGAGCACGTCCCGCCCAGTGGTCCACCTCCAGGTACCGTCCTGCTCTGCAATCCTCAGCCACGATCAATGCTTTCCGTCGTCTTCAACCAACACAACGTAGTGCGGGCATAGCCCGTGCAGGGGTGAGTATAACGATACTCAGTAGGGACCCCGAGACCCTCAAGTTCTCACTAAAACCAACAAAGATAACCACAAGAAGATCTCAACAGATAACCTCTACTTAGATATATTCCCATACATATACCTAAGTTATCAAGTAACCCATCTCAATCATGAGGAAAACACAAGGTCAAAAGTCTCAGCTCAAACCAGGATTTTCATCATCGAAACCGTAACTGCTGAAGAGCTCCGTCTCTGGAGTGTACAGTGGTCCTGTCACAACTCCGAGGTACTGCCCACTAACTTAAGACTACTGTAGTACTCCACCTATCGAGTAATGCGGGCCAGCCGCTACCACCAAGCGCTCTCATGTGCCGCTACAACCAAGCACACCTCTGTCGTGGGTCTGCCGCTACAACCAAGCGCTCCCATGTGCCGCTACAACCAAGCGCACCTCTGTCGTGGGTCTGCTGCTACAACCAAGCGCTCCCATGTGCCGCTACAACCAAGCGCACCTCTGTCGTGGGTCTGCCGCTACAACCAAGCGCTCCCATGTGCCGCTACAACCAAGCGCACCTCTGTCGTGGGTCTGTCGCTACAACCAAGCACTCCCATGTGTCGCTACAACCAAGCACTCCCATGTGCCGCTACAACCAAGCACACCTCTGTCATGGGTCTGCCGCTACAACCAAGCGCTCCTATGTGCCGCTACAACCAAGCGCACCTCTGTCAAACACCGAGTCGTTCGATCAGCAGTCGTCGGGTCTCAGTCAGCTACACGGTCTCCGTGCTCCGCCCGCTCTTCTCCGAGAGGGTCCGCTCCACGAGCTACTGTTCGATACTCCAAGTATCACAAAGTCCCGCAAGGAAGTATCTCGAAGGACCACCTCGTCATAGGGGTCTCAACGCAACAGACGGCGCGTCAGTCGGACGCCCGGCCTGTGAGTTATTAGCCTTTTCGTCCTAGGGGTCCGGTTGGTTTCGTGAGCGAACCAATCCGGCCGTAACTCAACTATACCCCGAACACTCACAGGGTATACTCATAGGGACCGTTTTTCAACGTGATCACCAATGCCGCTGATGGTTCGTCAAACGGACGTCTGGTCTGAAAGATATCAGCTTTTCCGTTCCAGGGGCCCGGTTGGATTTCAGTGCGATCCAACCCGGCCACTATTCATCTGCATCCAAAACTCGGGCGGAGGATGCCAAAAGATCAGTCTCATCAAGAGGAACTCAACGCAATATACGGCGCGTCAATCGGACCCCCGGTCTGAGAGTTATTGGCTTTTTCGTCCTAGGGGCCCGGTTGGTTTTTAAGGCAAAACAAACCCGACCGTACTCCACTTGCGTCCAAACCTCGGGCGGAGTGAGCCAAAAGATCCGTCTCACTAAGAGGAAACTAACAAAGCTGACGGCACGTCAATCGGACGTCTGTAGCTCAAGATATGAGCGTTTCCGCTCCGAGGGCCCGGTTGGTTTCGTGTACGAACCAACCCGGCCGAACCCAAAGTATTCCGAAACTTTGAGTACGATAAACCGAAACGGCCGACTCGCTCCAAGGATTGTGTTTCCGCTGACGGCGAGTCGTTTGGAGGCCCGTAGCTCAAGTTACGGGCGTTTGAACGAAAGTCGTCCGAAGACGGGGGGTCCGGGCCCGGGCCGACCCGGCCCGACCCCCCCCTGGTTGGCCCGAACCGGGTCGGGTCCGACCCGGTTGGGCTGGCCCGGCCCGGCCAGGGCCGGTCCGGCTCGGCTCGGCCGAGTGGCCGACGCGGGGGAAAGCCGCCGCCACGCGTGACACCCCCGCGGCACCCGCGGGTTGTCGGCCAGACAGCCGGACGCACCGCGTGACAACCCCGCGACACCGGCGGGGTGCCTCCCTGGACACCCGCGGGGTGTCGCGCTGGACACCCGCGGCACCCGCGGGGTGCTGCGCTGGCCACCCGCGGGGTGCCGCGTGACAACCCCGCGGCACCCGCGGGGTGTCGCGCTGGACACCCGCGGGGTGCCGCCACCTCCGGCCGCCGGCACCGCCGCGCCAGTGACCCGCGCCGCCACCGGCTTCCGCGGGCCGCCGGGGTCGCTCCGGTGGCCCGTTTTCCTTCCCATCTGCGCCGCTGTTCCTCCCGGGTTCCGTTCTTTACTGCGGGATCATCAAACATTCGTTGCGGCACGTTCCTTCGTCGCCCGCCAAATCCGCACAAAACGAAGAACGGCGGAGGGTCGTCGGGCCGTGTTCATTTGGCCCGCACCCTCCGCGTTAGAGATAATCAACGGGAGAAAATAAAAATATTTAACACATGAACCAACAATTTTAATAAAATAAAATTGTTTCTTTGATTTCGTTTCTTTAATTTTTAAAGAATGTTCACGGCAATATAAGGAGGGGTATTTCCAAAATATAAAATCCCTACCTCGTTGATCGTCGTGCGCGGGCGTTCTTCGCGGAAAAGCTCGTCGCGGAAGAGGGGGATCGTCGCGTCGTCGCGGGAAGGCGTCGCATCGTCGCGGAATCCGGCGTTGAGTCGGCGAGCTCAACGGACCAAGAACAACAGATTTAAATTATAAATAATTAAATCTGTGTTTAAAACCAAAAGAAAAGAACCTTGCGAGGAAATCCGAAATCACTCACCTCAACGGTCGGTGATCGGAGATCGGAGCGGGGAAGAACGTCTCGGACGGAAGCGTCGTCGATTTCTGGGTTCAGCGTTCTTCGCGTTCTTCGCGTTCTTCGCGTTCTTCACGTTCTTCGCGTTCTTCGCGTTCTTCGCAAGGGGGAAGAAGATACAAGGGTCCTCTCAAATCTTCTCAATGCGCAAGTAACCAGAGGTCGAGCGTTGGCCTTATTTTATTATTACGCCAACGAAATTGAAAATTGGTTAAGAAACGATCCATCAATTCGTTGAATTAATTCAACGAAAGAAACAGCCCATTTAATTCATGAAATAAACCGCCGAATTAAATGGTCTATTAAGATTTTAAGAAACGCGTCAGTTGACTTTCATTAAGACGAGTTTTCGCGGGTGCGTTTCCTAGCGGAAAGAAACGGCGGGGCTCATGCGGGCCCCACCTCGCAAATATCCTACCAAGGGGGTAGGATATTTCTGGATAGCATCCTATCCGGTTCAACTCAGTTCAAGCCGCCTTTAAGTGGCTTCAAGTGGCTTCCAAGCGGCTTAAGTGAAATAAAATAAAGTTGTCGCCAAATTATTTTATTTCTTAACTTTAAGCCCGAAAATTAAAAACCACACCCGAGCAAACGCAACTCCGGAAGAGGCGTTTCTAAGCGAATACTGGCGCTGCAATTTCATCGGTGCCCTCAGAATTCAATTCCGGGCACTGGTTCAAAAGTTAGAAAAACCCGCTCGTCCGTTCACTGAACGTACCCGAGCCAAACTTCGGAAAATGATTTCGGGCACACCGGGCCTCGGAATCAGGCGCCGTCAGAAACTGCGTTCTTGTAAAATTCCAAAGAAAATTAAGAAAAAAAATTTCCTTGAAATTTACGGGTCTTTACAGTTTTGATGAATGATTTATGTTTATTTTGTGGCACCCGTAAGAATGATTTCATTATGAGATGGGTGGGACCTATATCTCCCTCCAATTCATTAGGTAATATTTATATCTTATGATATAGACATGGCTGGAACAATAAGTAAACACAGTTCAGTAATGGACTTCATCTATTATGATGGTTTTGGCTACAATGGAAATCATATCATGTGCTTAATGGTTTTCCACAATTCCATGTTTTATTCCCATGAGATTTTATCATGATTAATGTTCCTTTATGATCTATGCATTATGTACTGTCCATATTTATGTCATTGCTCAAGATTTTTATGTTTTATGTTCATGTTTTTATGTTCAAATGTTTATGGATTGTTTTTATGTTATCCATGTTTACCCTTACTGAAAATTTGAGCTCACCCTTTTTATGTTTTCTTTTCCCTAGGATATAAAGAAAGGTTTTAGGTAAGAAAAAAAGGGAAGATATTTATAGGATATGTTGAAGATCTTTCACCATGATTAGAATATTATGTTATGATTTTCCAAAGACACTAAACTAATACGGTCTTTGGGCGTCACTTTTTTTCATGTATTAAGTTTTCCTCAAAAGTAATGTAATGTACATGTACATCATTCTTTGGGCCTCTACATTGAGTATAATGATCTCTATTCGGAAGCAACCCGGAAATGATATTTATGTGTTCTTGTCACTATTGTTTGATGATTTTAAACTTTTATGGAAGGATGGTATTAGGGTGTATGATTCTTATAAAATGGAATATATTCAACTGCATGCAGTGCTTATGTTCACTATAAAAGACTTCCCAATGTATTGAAATTTTTCTGGATACAATGTTAAGGGGAATAAAGCATGTCTAATTTGCCAATATCAGACTTCATATTGTCAATTGTATCATGGGAGGAAAACAATATACATGGTTCATCGAAAGTTTTTACTTATGGATTAATCTTATAGAAGACTTAAAAAGGAATTAAATGGATCACAAGAATTATATGTTGCTATAAAACCTTTATCCTATGATGTGTATTTTGAAAGGGTGAAAAAACCTGATGTGACATTGGGAAAAAAATAAATCTGGTAATGATAGACATATTTGGAAGAAGAGGTCAAAATTTTTTGAGCTACCATATTGGAGATATCATAAAGTGAAACATGTAATGTCCCGGTTCCGGAAGCCACCCAGAGGTGCCCCGTACCCAGTTGGTCACATGGCCTCAAGCGCATTTCCAAAAATGCCAGAGGCTGTCGACTAGAAGTGAGGGCCTTGGGTGTGATATTGGGGAAACTATGCCCTCATTGGCAGAGTACACAACGGAAGAAAAATAAACATGCAATAGCGGAATTAGTGATAACCAACAATATAAACAGCGGAAGACTAAATCAAAAAACTGGATCACATATGTATATATGGAATGATGCATGATACATAACTAGGAAAGCATCCAAACAAGTCACAATGCTAGAAAACACTACAGTACCAAAACTAGTATAAAAGAAAAGTAAACAGCTCCTCAGCATCGTGAGCCAAAGCTCAGTCCCATGCTCTCCTGCTCCAAGAAATCAAGTTCCATAAGTCGAAGGGCGCTTTCCCTTGTCTACACCTGCAACAACAGAGTCTGCTTGGGCCCAAAAGCATGGCCCAAACAGGGTGTGAGATAAAATCCCAGTAGGAAACCACCCGAAGATCTGTTCCTAACAGTCAGTGAGTATATGGCAGGTAAAAGTACAGTAAGCAGTAAACAGCAAAACCAAAACGGCAGGCAGTAATAGTAAGCAGCAAAGCAGGATGATACACAACAGCAATCAATCAACAACCGACAACAGCAGTGAAACAAATAGATAACAAACAGAAAACCCTCTGGGAAGTACTCACAGCCATCCCCTTTGGTCCTATCCAAGAAGTACCACAACCCTCTGGGCAGTGCACTCAGCCTAACCCCTCTGGCATGGTCATACGAATTTATGAGACTCTCTAGGGAAGCTCACTCGGTCAATTCCCCTTATAGTATAGGGTAGTCAAGGAATCTCTTGAGGAATATCACGTGGTCTAACCCTCTTATCCCCAAGGTCTAGAGACTCTCTAAGGAAGCTATCTCAGTCAATTCCTCCTATAGCCTCAGGTATACCACAGACTCTCTGAGAAAGCTCACTCGGTCAATTCCTCCTCTAGCCTGGGAAGGTTATTAAATAGAAACCAACAAGGTAAGACTCTCTGAGGAAGCTCACTCTGTCTACCCTCCTGTATTATATAAAATCCAAGACTATCTAGGAGCTCACTCGGTCCATCCCCTCTATAGTCTATAATATCTAAGACTCTCTGGGAAGATCACTCGGTATATCCCTTATAGTCTATAGCACCAGGTTCTCTCAACCTCGTGCCGGTCAGTGAATAATAATTCTATAAGGCCAAGTACACCTATAGAGATACTTTTCTAACCAAAGTACACCTATATAGATACTTAGCTAAACAGTCTACAAGGTATCAAGCATGTCATGAGTTTCACTTCAACCTATAACTGCAAGGCATGAAAACAACTGTGGTAGCCAAAGGAAAATAAGACCCAAAGGTCGTAAACAGAACAAAGCAAGGGAAAAAACATACAATCACAACAAATTATCCTCTAACATGGTCAAATTACCTTTACAAAACCATACATGCAAGGCAGGAAAACAATAAAGGCAAAAAGGTAAACACGCAATACCTCGTTCATGGGTATCAGTGGAAATTCGCATATAAAACTCAGAGACATTGAATGATAAGGCACAAACCACCTACCTCGATCCTAGGAGATCAATATACTTGAACCACGATGGATGATTCTCCTTAGAATGTCGTATATCTGAGAAAACGAACAAAATGTTCATCCTTAGATAACTTGAGAAAGAGGAAGAATTGGAAAACAAGGCTCAAGCAGAAGGGAGAACTCACTGTTGTGCTTCCAATGCCATTGAAAGAGCTCGAATCGAAGAATAGTTAGAGGCATGGGAATCCAAAGAAGTTTCACAGTTGTACAACATCTCTCGGTCGAACCAGACCTAGAAGAAGATGATTATGGTGATGAGGCGTGACCCCGATCCGTTTAGTGAAAAAAAGAAAAAGTACATGGCGTGTATTTTTAATGTACATGGCGTGTAGTGGGTTTTTCCATAATCCTCCAAAATTGGCCTCCACGTCACCCCTACACACCGTGTGTGTGGTCCGGACATGGCCAACACACAGTTTCGAGCTGGAAAAGAGTACACGGCGTGTACTCAGAAAGTACACGGCGTGTACTTAAAAAATTTCCAAAAACATCAAAAATTGTCAAAAACTACAAAAAAGGAAAGACATACCTGAAACGAAGATCCGAGTTCATACAAACTTCCCCACTTCAAGAAATTTGTCCCCGAATTTCCCTAGATGAACATGGAAGAAGAAAATTCGAACAACTCCGGCCACTACGATCGAACCTCGACCTCCCTTTCCCAAGTCTCATCCTATACTCACCCATGCTGCCATAGAACTCGTACCAGAGGAACAGACCGGCCTCGAAGAAACTTTGTACTGCAATCGACAATCCAGGTAGGATGCTCTTCAAACGATGCATCCGCTTCGAGCTCAACCTCCTCGGGCTGAAAGACATGAGATGGGTCTGAAAAGTAACGTCAGAGCTGAGAGACATAGAAGACGTCGTGCATAGACTGGTACCTCTGTGTTAGTTGTAACCGATAGGAAACCGGCCCAACTCTCTCCAATACCTCAAATGGCCCGACGTACCGCGGTGAATGCTTACCCTGTCTCTGAATCATCTTGTGTCCCAACCTCGATGCGACATGCAGGAAAACCTGATCTCCGACCTTGAACTCCAGAGGTCATCTCTGCTGATCATCATAAGACTTCTATTGAGACTGTGCTGTAGTCATCCTCTTCTGAATAAGCTCTATCTTCTCAGAGGTCTCCTGAACAAGATGAGGTCCCAGCAAAGCTGCCTCTCCTGCCTCCAGCCAGCATAAGGGTGATCGGCATGACCTACCGTACAGAGCCTCGTATGGTTCCATTTGAAAGGTCTCCTGAAAACTGTTGTTGTAGGAAAACACTACAAGAGGTTTATTCTTCTCCCAAGAACCGGCGAAGTCTAAAATGCAAGCTCGGATCATATCCTCAAGCACCTAGATCGTGCGCTCGGACTGGCCTTCAGTCTGGGGATGGTATGCTGTACTCAAAAGTACCTGTGTACCCAAGGCCTTATGAAGTCCCTGCCAGAACCGAGAGGTAAAGAGCGCATCCCTGTCTATAACAATGGAGTGTGGAACTCCATGTAGACGTACAATATCTTGTATGTATAGTCATCCTAGATCATCAACACTGAAGGTTTCCTTGATCGGAAAGAATTGTGCTACCTTCTTAAGCCTGTGAACGACAACCCAAACAGCATCACTTCCCCAAGGTGACCTCGGTAACCCGGTCACGAAGTCCATCGTGACATCATTCCACTTCCACTCCGGAATGGGTAACTGCTGTAAAATCCCTGCTAGTCACTGATGTTCTTCTTTCACCTGCTGATAAGTAGAGCATCTCATGACAAAACTAGCAACATCCCTCTTTATACCTGGCCACCAGTACTGGCGATGAATATCCTGATACATCTTGGTGACGCCATGATGAACTTCCGAAACTGAGGAATGAAAATCCCACATCACCTCCTCGCTTATGTCTACTAGCACCCAAATGCATCCCTAGAAACGCATGATCTCATCCTCGCCTATTGTCCATCCAGGAAGAGGGTCCCCTCCTTACACACTCTCCCGCGGGACTAAGGCCTCCGAATCAGATAGCTCCCTCATTCGTACCTGATCAAAAAGTGTAGAGGTAAGAGCCACAGATGAAAGAAAGGTCGGTCCCTTCCTGTCGTGCACCTCCAGATGCATCTCAGAGAACAGATCCATGAGCTGCCACCATAGGCTTTTCCTCACAAGGGTCGCTAATCAGACTAATGAGTGTCCCCACTGGACAACACATGTTCTTTTAGTGTGTTTTTTCCTCACTCACACACACCCTGGGTAACTTCCCAGAAAGTCACCCATTCTGATTACTACTCCAGGTCAAGCATGCTTAAATGTGGAGTTCTAATCAGGTAGTCTCCTGAAAAGAAAGATGCACCTTGTTGACATGGGTTGTAACATTTATCCTTTTAAGTCACACTTTTCCAGTGGTGTTACATTATCCACCACTTTAAAGCACAATTCCCTCGTTGTGGACCCCAAGCCTCAAACCCAGGCAGTGCCTAAGCACATCCGGCTAGGTATTGCCTCTGATACCACTTTGTAACATCCCGGTTCCGGAAGCCACCCAGAGGCGCCCCATACCCAGTTGGTCACATGGCCCCAAGAGCATTTCCCCAAATGCCAGAGGCTGCCTACTAGAAGCAAGGGCCTTGGGTGTGATAGTGGGGAAACTATGAACTCATTGGCAGAGTACACAGCGGATGAAAAATAAACGTGCAATATCAGAAGAAGTAATAACCAACAATATAAATAGCGGAATACTAAATCAACAAACTGGAGCACATATGTATATATGAAATGATGCATGATAAATAACTAGGAAAGAATCCAAACAAGCCACAATGCTGGAAAAAACTACAGTACCAAAATAAGTACAAAAGAAAAGTAAACAGCTCCTCAGCACCGCGAGCAGAAGCTCGGTCCCATGCTCTCCTACTCCAAGCAATCAAGTTCCAGAAGTCTAAGGGCGCTTTCCCTTGTCTACACCTGCAACCACAGAGTCTTATTGGTCCCAAAAGCATGGCCCAAATAGGGTGTGAGAAAAAATCCCAGTAGGAAACCACCCGAAGATCTGCACCTAACAGTCAGTGAGTATATGGCAGGTAAAAGTACAGTAAGTAGTAAACAGCAAAAGCAAAATGGCAGGCAGTATGAGTAAGCAGCAAGGTAGGATGATACACAACAGTAATCAATCCACAACCGACAACAGTAGTGAAACAAATAGCTAACAAGCAAAAAACCCAATGGGAAGTACTCACATCTATCCCCTCTGGTCCGATCCAAGAAGTACCACAGCCCTTTGGGCAGTGCACTCAGCCTAACACATCTGGCTTGGTCATACGAATTTATGAGACTCTCTAGGGAAGCTCACTCGGTCAATTCCCCTTATAGTCTAGGGTAGTCAGGGACTCTCTTGAGGAAGATCACGTGGTCTAAACCTCTTATCCCCAAGGTCTATAGACTCTCTGAGGAAGCTATCTCGGTCAATTCCTCCTATAGCCTCAGGTATACCACAGACTCTCTAAGGAAGCTCACTCGGTCAATTCCTCCTCTTGCCTAGTAAGGTTCTTAAAGATAAACAAACAATGTAAGACTCTCTGAGGAAGCTCACTCAGTCTACCCTCCTGTAGTCCATAAAATCCAAGACCTTCTAGGATCTCACTCGGTCAATCCCCTCTATATTCTATAATATCTAAGACTCTCTGGGAAGCTCACTCGGTATATCCCTTATAGTCTATAGCACCAGGTTCTCTCATCCCCATGTCGTTCAGTGCATAATAATGTTATAAGGATAAGTACACCTATAGAGCTACTTGGATAACCAAAGTACACCTATAGAGCTACTTATCTGAAGAGTCTACAAAGAAAAAAGCATGTCATGAGTTTCACTTCAACCTATATCCTCAAGGCATGAAAATAGGTCTGGTAGCCAAAGGCAAATGAGACCCAACGGTCGTAAACAGAACAAATAAAGGGAAAAAACATCCAAGCACAACAAATTATCTTCTAACATGGTCAAATTACCTTTACACAAGCATAAAAGCAAGGCAGGAAAACAATCAAGGAAAAAAGGTAAACATGCAATACCCCGTTCATGGGTATCAGTGGAAATTCGCACATAAAACTCAAAGACTTTGAACGGTAAGGCACAAACCACCTACCTCGATCCTAGGAGACCGATATACTAGAACCACGACAGCTGATTCTCCTTATAACGTTGTAGATCTGAGAAAACGCACAAAACTTTCAACCTTAGATAACTTGAGAATGAGGAAGAATTGGAAAACAAGGCTCAAGAAGAAGGGAGAACTCACCGATGCGCTTCCAACGCAATCGACAGAGCTCGAATCGGAGAACGGACGGAGGCTCGGGAATCTGGAGAAGTTTCACGGCCGTATGACATCTCTCAGTCAAACCAGACCAAGAAGAAGACGATTATGGCTATGAGGCATGACCCTAGTCCATTTAGTGAGAAAAAATAAAAGTACATGGCGTGTATTTTTAAAGTACACGGCATGTAGTGGGTTTTTTCGTACTCCGCCAAAATTGTCCTCCACGTCACCCCTACACACCGTGTGTGTGGTCCGGACATGGCCAGCACACGGTTTCGAGCAGGAAAAAATTACATGGCGTGTAATCAGAAAGTACATAGCGTGTACTTCAAAAATTTCAAGAAACTCCAAAATTTCTCAAAAACTCTAAAAAAGGAAATACATACCTGAAATGAAGATCCGGGTTCTTACAAAACATAATATTGATGTCATGCACGTGGGGAAGAATATCTGCAACAGTTTGATTGGAACATTTCTAGATATTAAAGGAATTACTAAAGATGGTTTGAATGAAATATTAGACTTACTAGCAATGGGAATACGTTTGGAGTTAGCTCCCAATCCTAAGGGAAGATGAAAATTTCTCCCCCCTTGTTGTCATAAATTATCTAAGAGGGATAAAATTAGTTTTTGTCAGTGTTTTCATGATATTAAAGTGCCTCAAGGTTATTAATAAAATGAAAAAAAATTGTCTCTTTGAAGGATTTGATGTTGATAGGTATGAAATCTCATGATTGTCACATCATGATGCAACAACTTCTACCAGTTTCATTGCTTGGAATATTTCCCATCAGTGTCAGAAATACTATAATGAAGTTGTGTTATTTTTTCAATTCAATTTTTAATAAGGGTATTGATGTGAATGATTTGAAAATTTTGGAAAAGGATTTAATTTATATACTTTTTCAATTAAAGATTTATTTTCCTCTATATTTTTTTGATATAATGGTTCATTTAATCATTCATCTGGTTCAAGAAATAATGCTTTTGGGACATTTATATCTTCATTGAATGTATCCTTTTGAAAGGTATATGAAAATATTTAAGGGTTATGTTAATAATCCTTATCAACTTGAAGTCTCCATTATTGAAAAGTATATTTCTGAGGAGGCTACAAAGTTTTGTACAAGCTACATGGTTGTGGAAGAGCACATATTTTTGCATCCATCTCGCAATGAACGAGTTAATAATGAGGGAAAGGGGATTCGTGGATAGAAATTCAAATCTTTGTCAGCTGAACAGTTGAAGAAGGTATAATTATACATCATGAATAACATAGATAATGCCCAACCGTATATCACATTGTATATTAATGAGTTGAAACAATGTCATTCAAAGAAGAAAGAAATTTGGATTTTGAATGATCACAACAAAACATTTTTTCCATGGTTTAAAAAGACCTTTCTTGGTAGATCAGATGTATCAGAGACATTAAGATGGTTAGCAGGTGGTCCAAGTTTAAATGTGATAACATGTTCTGAGTATGACATTAATGGATATACATTTCATATGAAAGCTCAGGAAAACAGAAGTGTAATTCAGAATAGTGGTGTATTTGTGTTTGCAGAAGCAGTGCATTTTTCAAGTTCTAGGGACAAAAACCCAATTTCAGCATCAAGTGAATAATATAGTGTCATTGAAGAAATTTGGGAGTTTGATTACTTTAACATTAAATTTTATATTTTCTCTGCAAATAGTTTATCGGTAAAAATAGTGTCAGACACGATGAATTTGGAATGATAGTTGTTAATCTAAATAAATTGGAAGACATAATATATTATTTTATAATGTAAACACATGAAAAACATATTATTTATGTAGTTGATCAATCAGATATGTAGTGGTATGTTGTTTTAAAAGGGAAAAAACAATATGTTGGGGAGGATAAACATGATAAAGATGCTAATTTATATGAGATCCCTACTACCATGGAAAGATTAGCAGAAAATAATGATGATCATGTTGAAGATATGGTTTGTGCCATAAGGAACGATCATGATGAAGTAATTTTAGAAAACAATCTATTTGTACATTCCTAATATTACATGTATCATATGTTTATTTATTTTTTACATTTATCATTTTCATAAAATGTTAGAAATTTTTGTTTATCTTAATTTTGTTTAGTTTAGTTTATAATTTTTACCATTACGTAACTTATATATCTATTGATTTTGTTAAATGATAATTATTTTACCATGATTACCATTTTTAGAATGTTTACCATGTTTATCATGTTTACCATGTTTACCATGTTTACCATATTTTACCATATTTTACTTTTACCTAACTTATATATTTATTGATTTTGTTGAATGAAATGTACACTATCATGTTTACCATCTTTACCATTTCTTAACATGCTTACCATATTTACCATGTTTACCATTTTTACCATAGTTTACCATAGTTTACCATATTTTACCTTTATGTAGCTTATATATTTAATGATTTTGATGAATGAAAATTACACTACTATGTTTACCATGTTTACCATCTTTACCATTGTTTAACATGCTTACCATATTTACCATGATTACTATTATGTAACTTATTTCCTTTTTCCATTTATTGTTTACATTAGTATTGTAATATTTGAATTTGTATATTTGTGAACTAATGTTTTATTTTTTGATTTGAAGGATAATGAATGATTAATCAGTTGATTAACCACATGATTTCGGAGATGAGCATCATGATTATACCTATGGGGAGGAACATTCACATGCTCCTCTTGATGTTCCCCAATCTTCCTCATTTTATCCCATAATGACAAAGAAGTGTTCAAGTTTTGGTAAATGCGATTGAACACGTTTACCAAAATTATCACTTACCCATAGTCAGGACCATAGGATACTCGTTGAATTTGATTATGATTATATTCCTAGAGGTCCAAATGCAAAATATTTTAAGGGTTTTGTATCAACTCAGGGTAAAAGTGAAGTAATCATTTTGTATCATGATTGGATAAGTTTGGAAAAAGTGATAGTATCACAATTGTGGGAGATGACTTTGGTAATATTGTTTTCTATTGTTTGACTAATATTTAAATGTTTCTAGTATAATATGTTTTACATATTTTTTATCAGATGAAATTTGATATTACTGACACCCGAGGAGTCAGGAGGAAATGTTTATCGATGGATGCAAGGAGATGGATGGATTTCAAATCAACCCCAACATTTGATTTTATTTTTGGTCCTAGGAATCATGATAATCCATGTCATATATATCCTTTCATAGATGAAGACACATGGATAAATTTTTTTGAAAGTTGAAGAAAAGATTCATTTTTAGTAAGGGAAATATAAACTTTTATAATATTTATTATATAAATGATCTTATTAATGTTTTGTTAATGATTTCTTGTTTTTGATTTATATCAAACAAGGACATCTCACTAGGAGATACAATCTAAAAATGTATACCCTCATAGTTTATCTTAGGGAGGGTATACATTATTGGAAGAAAAAATTGTGGAGGAAAAATTAAAAAAAAACTGATAGTTGAGTCTTCAAGCTCTGGAGTGGTTTCCCCTCTATCCCCTCCATCTAGACATGAAAAATGGAACAGAGATCATATGGGAAAAAGTGGAAATATCTTTTGGAATAATTGAGAATCATTGATGGGTATATTGTAAGATATTTATTTTATTTATTTAAGTTAATTATATTCTTTATATAATTTGAATCATTATAGTAATGTTCAATTAATTAATATTAGAATATCTTGAGGATTAGAGCTCATAGGGGGTATTTACAACTACTGGGAGGAAAGATATTTTATCTATAGCATTGGAAAAGCCTGAAAACCCCTGTCATGTACATGGATATCTGATGAGTGTATCGGTAAGAAAAGTGTTTCCACATTATTCAACATCTTCCATTAAGAGTGTTTATAAAAAAATAGAATCCTTGGAGGATGAATTTCATAATATCAATGCAAAGATAGAAGAAAAGATTATTTTTTCGGTACAGTCTATGTTTTCAGACATGTAAAGACAATTTTAGAATGTAGATCCCACTCTTCCACCTCCCCCTACAGACCCCATTATTTATCCTCTACCTCTTCCAGTAGCTCCCACTCCCTCACCTTAGCCTTCAAACCTCATTTATTATCCTACTCCTCTGCCACAACTTCTTACTTATTGTGAGTTGTATGTAGATGATCCTCAACATCATATACTTTCATATGGGCTAGTCTATTGTATAGGAGATATAGTTCATCATCAATAGTTAGAGGTAGAGCATCATAAGGTCACTATACAAGATATTATAGATAGATCAGCTCGAGTACCATTACCTATAGATGAGGTGATGACAATTGGACATAGTATCGTCCACTTTTTAGTTTGGCCATCCAGACTTCTATGACTCATTACCATAGAGGTATGTATGTTATATCTTTTATTTTCCTTTTTTATTAAAGTTTTTTTAACATTTGAAAACTAATATATTTTTCTTTTTATTTTTATCGTAATAATTCAAAGGTAAATAAATAATTTATACACAACAACAATGACAGATGCCTATGAAATTAGATACAGATTCTATTAGTCATGATAGATTATCAATATATTCAAAAAACAATTCTTGATCATCAAGAGTTTCCAATGGAATCTCATTCTTGTGGATGTGAAATAAATGTGGGGATTGTGAAAAATGATATCATGGAGCTTGTTACTTGAGATAAGTTGGGCATCAATGTGGTGAAGATTTTTTCCATGTATGTATTAACACCTTTCCCTGCGTTATATTTATTAAAAATGTATACTTATGCCTATTTTTTATTAGGTATCTTTATAACATGTGTGAGAAGAATGAGCAGACAGATGTATATGGACTCATGGACCCGTATTTGATTTCCCTTAAAGCATATGAATTGGATGAGGAACAAAGAACACTTTATATTATTGAACGATTTGAACAGAACATAATCATGTAGTGTTGAATGATTCCTTTTTGTGAGAGGTATGAAACATATATCTAGAAAATTTTTCATTTTCTTTTAACATAAAAACCACTAACCTTATATTTTCTTTTATATCAGTGATCCGTGGATGTTAGGTGTTTTTTTTCAAGGGAGAAAACACTATATTGAATATTCTCTGTCCCTGGTGATGTGTTGGGAAGTTTTAAGAATATGTTTTAAAAGTAATTTTCAATTTCATAATAGTTTATATTATAATGAAATTTAAATTTATCCTATTCGTATTATTTTCTAACAGGGAATGGGTCTAATTTTGAAATAACACAATGAAAAAGAGTTCCAATATCAAATATGTAAAATTAAAGGTAAATATCCATTTATAATTTGTACTTTCTGATGTATTACATATAAATGATATTTTTAATTGACACTCATTTAAACAGAATTTTCATAAACAAGATGGTGTCGTCAAATGCAGATATTATATGTTAAGATTTATGTATGAAGTAATTACAACTAGAACACTAGTGAAGTTTGACCATGTAAGATTTCCTTATAAACTCTGCCATAATATTTCATTTGATTTATTCATTATACATGTTAACTACTATCCTTTTAATTTGTAGATATTTGATGACCCTCAATGCTATAATGCTCAATAGGTCAAACACTTACAGGTGGAATGGTGAAATTATTTTACAGGTTTGATTGGATTTTAGTTTGTTTGTAGTGTAAAATGTAATTTTGAATATTGTAATTATAATTGGGTATTTGGTACTTATTTTGGTTGGATTTAGGTTTTTTAGTTGACATTGTAATTTTTGAATGTTATATAAGTGAATGTTTAATTTTTCTCTGGTTCATATTATTTTTGGTCTAGTTCTGATGTTTTTTTGGTATGGATTTTGTTCTGGTTCTGGTCTGCTTATGGTCTGGTTTCTGCTTGTTTCGAACTTTGGCAGAGCATAGTAATGGTTTCATGTAGGGTGGGGGTGTCCAGGGGGGTGGGGGTTGTCCATGGGGGTGGGTTGGTGTATAGGGTGTGGGAGGGTATCCAATTGTGTGGGAGGGTGGGAGGGTGTCCAAGGGTGGGGGATGTCCAAGGGGTGGGGCTTGTCAAAGGGGGTGGGGGTTGTCCAAGGGGTGGGGGATGTTTAGGGGGTGGGAGGGCTTTCCAGGGGTGGGAGGATATCCAAGGGGGTGGGGACCTAACCAGGGGGTTTGGGGCCTGTCCAGGGGGCTGGGAGGGTTTCCAGGGGTGGGGGTGTCCAGGGTGGTGGGCGTGTCGAGGGGTTGGGGGCCGTCTAGGGGTGTGGGGGATATCCAGGGGTGTGGGGGTTGTCCAGGAGGTGAGGGTTTCCAAGGGGTGGTATGTTGTCCAAGTGGGTGGGGGCCTATCTAGGGGGGTGTGGTATGTCAAGGGGTGGGGGTGTCTAGGGGTTGGGAGGTTGTCCATGGGGGTGGGGCATATCTAGGGGTGGGGGCTCTCCAGGGGGTGGGAGGGTGTCCAGTGGTGGGGTGTCCAGGGGGTGGGAGGGTGTCCATGGTGGTGGGGGGGCTGTCTAGTGGGGTGGGGTGGTTTCTAGGGTGTGGGGGCTGTCCAGGGGGTGGGGAGGTTGGGGTGGGGTCTAGGGGGTGGGGTTGTCTAGGGGGTGGGGGTTGTCCAGGGATATGGGGGGCTATCCCGGGGGTGGGGTGTCCAGGGGGTGCAAGGATGTCCAAGGGGGTGGGGGCATGTCCAGGGGGTGGGGTCTATTTATGGGGTGGGGTTTCTAGGGGGTGCGAGGATTTCCATGGGGTTGGGGCTTGTCCAGTGGGTTGGGGTGGTGTCTAGGGGGTGGGGGCTATCTAATAGGGTTTGTGGTTGTCCAGGGGGTGGGGGCAGGGGTGAGGGTGTCCCGGAGGTAGGGGGATGTCCAGGGGTGTGGGGGTTGTCTAGGGGGGTGGGGTGTTCAGGGGGTGGGAGGTTATTCAAGGGGGTGGGGGCCAGTCCAGGGGGTGGGGGTTGTCCAGGGGTGGGGGTGTCCATGGGGTGGACGGATGTCCAAGGGGGTGGGGGCCTGTCTTGGGGGGTGTGGGCTGTCTAGGGGGTCGAAGGGTGTCCAAGGAGGTGGGGCCTGTCTAGGTTTGGTGGGGGGGCTATCCATGGGGTTGGAGGGTGTCCAGGGGGTTGGGAGGGTTTCCAGGGTGGTGGGGGATGTCCAGGTGGGGGGATGGTGTCTAGGGGGTGGGGGATATCCAGGGGTGGGGTAGGGTGGCGATGTCTAGGGGGTGGGGGCTGTCTAGTGGGGTGGGGGGTTATCCAGGGGTGTAGGGGATGTCCAAGGGGTGGGGGTGTCTAGGGGTGGGATTATGTCGAAGGGGTGGGGGTCCTATCCAAGGGGTGGGGATGTCTAGGGGGTGGGAGTGTCCCAGGGGGGTGGGAGGATGTCAAAGGGGGTGGGGGCCTGTCCAGTGGGGTTGGGTGGTGTCTTAGGGGTGGGGGGGCTATCCAGGGGGTGGGAGGGTGTCTAGGGGGTGGGGTAAGGGGGTGGGGGTGTCTAGGGGTGGGGGGATATCCAGGGGTGGGGGATATCAAGGGGTGTGGGGGATGTACATGGGGTGGGGGTGTCCAGGTGGTGGGAGGATGTCCAAGGGTGTGGGGGCCTATCCAGTGGCGTGGGGGCTACCCGGGGGTGGGGTGTCTAGGGGTGGGAGGGTTTCCAGGGGTGGGGGTGTCCAGGGGGGTGGGTGTACAGGGTGGGGGGTCTGTCCAGTGGGGTGGGGTGGTGTCTAGGGGGTGGGGGTTGTCCAGGGGGTGGGGGTTGTCCAGGGGGTGGGGGTGTCTAGGGGGTGGGTGTGTCCATGGGGTGTCCAGTGGGGTGGGGTGGTGTCCAGTGGGTGGGAGGGTGTCCAGGGGGTGGGGGTTGTCTATGTGGTGGTAGGGTGTCTAGGGGTAGGGGGCGTCCAGGGGGTGGGGGTTGTCTTGGGGGTGGGATGGTGTCTATGGGGTGGGGGCTGTCCATTGGGGTGGGAGGGTTGTCCATGGGGGTAGGGGATATCTAAGGGGTTTTAGGTTTTTTTAGTTGACATTGTAAATTTCGATTGTTATTTATGTGAATGTTTAATTTTTCTTTGATTATTCTTGTTTTGTTCTAGTATTGATGTTTTTCTGGTATGTATTCCGGTTATGTTTTGGTCTAGTTTTGGTCTGTTTTCTGCTTTTTTCTTGTCTTATTTGGAAGATCATAGTAATGATTGAACAGTTTTATTAAAAAATTGTTTTTTACGTCGGTTATTTTATAACCAATGTAATAAATACATAGAAATATTGTTTCACATTGTTTATTAAATAACTGACCTAGTATATTTGTTTTTACGTCAGTTAAATAATAACCAACGTGAATAATTCGTTACAGGAAGGTTTTTACTTCGGTTATAAAATAACTGACATAATAAATGAATGGGAATGTTTTTTTACATCATTTATTTAATAACCAAACTATTATATTGGTTTTCAGATCAGTTAAAAAATAAAAGATGTGAAAAAATGCTTCGCAGCATGGTTTATCACATCGGTTATGATAATAACCGACATTATAAACTTGTTCTTCACATCGGTTTTTTAGTAACCGGTGTAAAAAATGATTCAGAGTCATATTTTATTACATCGATTATTAGATAACTGACATAATAAACGATATAACACATCTGTTATTTTAAAAGCAACATAATAAATCACCACTCTGAATCATTTTCCACGTTAGTTTTTTAGGAATCAACATGAAAAATGCTTCAGATCTATGCTTTTTATGTTGGTTTTAAAATAAATGATGTAAAGAAAATATTTATAACATCTCTTATAATAACGTTGGTCAAAAACTGATGTAAAAAAAATAACCGACGTTAAAAATGTTTTTTTCACTAGTGTCATCTTCAAATTGCAACACTTATTTTATAATTTATATAATCATAAATTCCGTGAATGATGTACAATCCTTATAAGATCATCTTTAGCATCATCATATTTAAAATACCTATAAATCTTCCCACATTGATTTGGCCACATCAATTGGTATGACATAGTGATATCTTACCTTATGACTATAATATCCTATGGAAATAAATCATTTTAAAACTCCTTGTAACATACAAGAATTTCACAATTTAGAAATAAATATCGTATGCATCTAAGAAATTTCTTACTCATCAAATAAAAAAACTACTTACCAACCCCTATGTTTTGGGAGTTTTCTAATTTTCACTCAAAAAAAATCTTACATGCCAGAAATAAAATCTTACATATCAGAATAATATTTATACATATTTTTGGTTTTTCATATACTAAATATAAAACCTAAGAATGTATGACTTTTTCATTTTTTATATTTTTTAACAGTATTATAACTTATAGATACATCACCTTCTATAAAATCTTCAAAATCAAAATTCTATAAACACCTTCAGACACTTCAAAACCGTGGAATGAACATCACCTCAAATAAAGCACCAAAAAACACTTGATGTTGAACATGATTTTGTTTTGAAAAAAAATACAATATAATAACTATATATACCTCATCTCTCAATATCTTCTTCATTCATGGGATTAAAACTACATCTAGGTAAGGATTATCCAATAGGGTTTCTCATATAGGGCCTAAAAAAGTTATCATTCCAATAGTGAAGTGGAAACTATTTTTATATATGAATTAAACCATGGGTAAGTGATTTTAAAAACCCTAAATGAAATATAACATAAAATACCTCAATATATCCTCAATAACCTAAACGGTTCACTCTTTTTGAATTTATTTTTTATGGTGGGATATTATACTAATCCTGAAATGATTCCTAAATTTCTATTGAAATTTCAACAATAACTGATACATAAATCAAGTTTCTCTATCATAAATGATCATCAAAGCTACCCCATGTAGTCATATGATCACCTCTATGTGTCAGTTTCCCAATATCTCCCCCAAATTCTTATCCTTAATAGGAATAAAGTGATCAAACATGGTCATTCATAAGATTATAACCCAAATATAATCATAAACTACTGATAAAAATGGAAGTAGCATTATTAATTCCATTAATATGTCATTCCACTTCCACTCTAGAACCTAAATGGGTTATGAAAACCCTACTAAGAACTAGTTATATTTTGTCACCTATTGACTGGTGATAAACTGAATGATGAAATCAGTAACACTTCACATTTTAAATGGCTTCCAAAACTAGCAAATGATCACTTGGTACACTTCTTCACACCTAGATGCATAAATAAGGGGGTGTATAACTCTATCAACACCACTTTACACATATAAATTTGAACCAAGGTCCATAGTTGAAAGAGGATAATGTGATCCCCACATTTAGAAAATCCATCGAGTTCATCTCTGAATAATATATAATCTTAGAGGACCTTAAAATTTATGTCTTACAATTGGGACACCATTATAAATTTGAGAAATGGAGGAATCACCACCATTGATCAAATATAGCCCAAATATCATTCATCTACTAAGGACGAATGCACTAATTCAAGATACTTAAACCCATACTCTAACAATTGAGCATGGTAATTCCTAAAAAGGGAATCTTCTACCTCATTTCCTTTTCCTAGAGTATAGAAAATCTTGAATTCGAAGTCCTATGGAAAATTAAGACAATGACTTTTCCTAAGATTAAGATCTCTTTGGGTGAAAATGTATTTGAAATTTTTATGATCCATATAGTCTACAAATTTCTTTTAAAGAATTTAATGTCTCCATGTCCTCAAGGTGAGTACTACCACTACCAACTCCAAATCAAGGGTTTTATAGTTCTTATCATGAGGTGTCAATGATTTGGACCCATGAGAAATAATCATGTTCCAATTCCTTAATTCACAATAAAGCCCATCTATATAGGAATAATAGAACACCATATACATGAATCATTACTTTGATATCTTCATAACATGAGAACTCATAAATCACTACCTCATCTCCTTAAAGTCTCTCTGATATCACTCAGATCAAATGAATCATTTCATGTTTTGGGTAAGGCCTATCATGTGATCTTTAATCCTGGAAAATTCCACCATGAATATTAATTAGTATTTTACCAACCCAATAAATATACACACCTCAAACACACTCTGAGTTGGATCCCAATTAATAACTTCCATGATTTGTACTATGTTAATAGTTACTCTAACCACTGAGATTACATGCCTCATGAAGGGTACCTTTTTAATTTAGAACTATAATTTTGAGAGATTTCTATATAACTAGTTCTCAATGAGTAATTCCAAAAACATTCTTAGATACCCAATGTGATCATCCACTAATACTAATTGAATAAGTAAAACATCAATGAAGAAAATTACAAAACAGTAAAATAAAGGATGAATGATCTAGTTCATGATACCCATGAACATAGCTGAGGTGTTAATATCATCATAAGGAATAAAAAACTCATAATGGTCATAGAGACACCTAAAATTATATTTAGGATATCCTCCTCACAAACCTAAATAAGGAGAAATTTAGACCTATGATCAATATTCAAGAACCAATTTTCACCATTATACTATTCAAATAGTTCATAGATCCTCGATATAGGGTATTTTTTCTTGACTGTCACCAGATTAAAATTGAAATAGTAAATAAAAAACATAAGATATTATCTCCTTTATTTTAGAACAACACATAATCTTCCCATGGGGATGCATTGGGTCTAATCAAACCCTTCTCAATAAAGTCATCCAATTGCACCATTAGTTCCATGATCTCAACTAGGACCATTCAATAAGATGAAAGGATATCAATGTTGTCTCTCGGTGTAGATAAAAGTAGAATACGATCACCCAATGAGAGGGATTTAATAGTACATCCTTAGGGAAAATATCCATATCCTCCTCTATGATTATAATAAGTAGATAATTTGAAGAATCTATCATGGTTATGGTAATACTCACTAACTGATGGGTGATCATTTACCAATTCTCATGCCTGTTCTCTATTAGCCTCAATTGAAGGTCTCACTCACCCATAAAGGAAAATATTGACCTGTCCACTTGAAAAAAAATCACTCTCGCGTGGTTACAGTTTATATAAAAATAGGTTGAGGAAAGAAAATATATACCAAGTTTTATATTTTATAGATTCATACCATACACTATGGGATCCCATGAGAACCTCTTCTCACTAACATAATATCACATCGTCAGATTATGTTTGTGATCAGGTTATCACTTCAAGTAAGAGTCTCAATCTACATAGGTTGGGATAGGGGATCCATCTGTATTTTTATATATCAAACTAGGGATGTGTAAATAGAATAATAGACCAAATTGGTATCTATGATAATGGTTTTTAGTGTATAAAAGACATATATCGTACCTTAAATCATATAGGAAATTCCTTTTAATAGTCTATATTTCATATATCTAGCCACATAACTGGATGAAATCTCCTTAAGATTTGTGTGGACTTCCAAGTGGTAGAGATAGTGGAAGTGGATCATGTAAATGTCCACATATAAATGCTCATCCTGGTGCTTTTCCAACTCCTCTGTTCTAATAGCCTCATAGAGGATCCCCCCTATCAGTCATCCTTTAGGAAGTCCTTGATGGGTCACTTCCTCTGGTGTGTGGGTCAATCCATTGCCTAACATCACTTTGTTGTACATTATATCATGAATTCATGAGCAATATGATCTCATCCTCTATATTCATATCAAATCATGTATCCTAGATGACTAGATACTTTTTTTGTCTCTTGAGTTATTGCTCCTCATGTATAGGATCATTTATACATATTCATTCAACATCGTGATCTGGATAATTTCCATCGTTTGGCCTCAACTGATGAATCTGGTCCTGAGGGACTTCCACCAATAGTTGTAACCTACTACCCCTCCACCAAAAAACTCTTGAAAACCAAGTCTCTCTCCAAAACCTATTATATATTGGGATTCAAATGGGAACAATACCAACTTATATGTCTCTATGAAGACCATGTCCAAACATTCACACTCAAGGAAATCTATAACAAATCATGCCAATAGAGTATATTCTAGGATTATAAAACATCAATAAATACATTAGGATAGACATTCCACCATTTTAAATCTTCAATGAATCTTGGATGAATACATATATTAATTTAACTAGGTCATAATTCTCAAAGAAGAGGAACTCAAACTCTGGTAATGGAAGAGTCACCTCGTCATGGGTCTATAAGATCAAGGTCCACCAACGACCTGTTGAACCGTAAAGAAAGATGGATGTTTGTATCACCATGTGATCAGTGGATGTCTAGACTAATAGGAACACTCAATTCATAGCCAAAAGCTAGTTTAGACATACCTGAACATCATGATTCATCATTACCTAGGTGGTCACTGTCCCTAAAATATGAAAAGAAAGCTTAACCAACAGAAATCCTTATCTAATCTTACTGGAATTATTTTCTACATGGAATGTTGAAGAATATCTGACTACATTAAGGAAGTAGGTTATCTTGATGTACTATTGTAAAAGGTACTAATCCTTACATTCCTGATGGTATATCTCATGATTTAGTCCCTAAATAGAAGACTTTTCACCTAGCTGGTCAATAATTTCAGACTCAATCACTATCATGGGAATTTTATGACCTTTCCTTGTGATCCTTGATATCTAGTTTCATGGTGTAATCCTATAGTTAATAAGGTAGACCTTGTTAATTAAATCATATATTGGGATCTAACTTAAAAATTACATGGAAATTAATGGCCCATTCTTATATGATGCATGTAACATTTACTTTTCCTCCACAACTAATGCCTTAGAGATCTGACATGATATGTAGTTTATCAGATTTCTTGTGAAAGGATACATCATCCATCACACCATTACTGGGTTCTTTAGACTGAAATCCAAACTAGAGATCTGCTAAAAAAATCCCAAAAAATTCCTCACATGGTACCTAACTTCAAACTTTTTCCCTATGATATACCCACTCTGATACCACTCTGACATGGCCTAACCTACCGATACCCCACATAGAATATCATTAATCTAGTTATTCCACCACAAGAATGCCTCTAATAAGAAAAAAGATAGTGAATAGAACCGAGTAGGAATATCACACAAGATAGGAGGCCTTATCCTAATACACTTGTAAAAAAAATCACATCTCCTTAAGGGACATAATAATACTGGTTAGAAAAATTAAACCAACTTCAACATATAAGTTATGTTACAAATTTTGATATCTATAAAGGATTAACTAATGCATAAACCATATATCAAATGTGAAAATACAAGCCCAAAAAACCCAAAGGGAAAACAACCTAATGAAGCCGAGGTGAAGGGATCTTTACAATGAACTAACTTCAAGAATGAACTTCATACACTATTATCACCTAATGGTACTACTAATCTCTTACTACACTAATACTATATCCACCAAAGTCACCATTAAAGTATCCATAATCATCAGAATAAATGATGTGTGTGGGGAAACAACACGTTCAAGGGTAAGTATATACATACCCGATAGGATACCTCAAAATATATAAAGGAACAACAAGAAGACTGAACAAATCATAACCACAAAGGAAAGTGGAAAATATTATAAAACTAATATATTCATAGAATGACAAAACAGAGGATATAGAAGTGAGTTATTCTCTACAAAAACCATCCATAGAAGAATCATCCCAACAAGAAACCCCATAATCCTACCTACATAGCTTTTTAAACCATGTCACCTATTAGAAACATTATTGGGGGGCATACCTCATAAAAATATAAGTGTCGGTTTAGGGGATAACTAACCATGCTAGAGATCCTAGGATTCATCAAGTATATCTCATTAGATAATAAAGCATGCAACATGATCTATCGAGGACTAGTTCCACATGAGAGGAGGATTTATTAACTCTATCTGTCATATGTGGGACACATTCCACATGGTATCCACATAAACATGGGAATTCCTAACCCCTTATATAAAAAACAAAATTATCACACTCGATCCCCCTCATCAATCCTATAGAGATAAAGAATATAAACTAAATAATTTTCTCATGTATCACCTCTAATTCTAAAACAGCATACCATCATGTTCTATGTGGAAAAATGCTCAGGATGGACATCTGTTGTACCAAAATACATGTTGTGGGAATAGAGAGATAAAAATGAAGTAAAACTGGAAAAGTACATGACATGTACTATAGGGATACAAGTTGTGTATCACCTCATGGAATTTTGGTCATGTATTTACCATTATGTTTCATGTATAGGTCTACTATTAGGTCCCTAAGAAACACTGAGTGTGGGTGAATTAGGTTATTTCCAATTAAAAAACTTCTGAGCCATTCTATTTATTTATCTATTAGATCTTATTCCCACATAGGTTGAAACCTTTTTCAGCCTATTTTCTCACTCAATCTCACCAAATTTTACTAATTACATATAGTAAAATAAAGAATGCAAGGGATGATGTGGTTTTAATTGGTTCATCTATACTAGGTTAATTAAAGGTGTATACAAATAACAATGTGTTATTACACTAAAATCAAAAACATTACTGGTTCAGTGGATAGAATTATTCCTGGTCACTCTATGCCTTGGATTGCTACCTTAAAAAAATTTGGGATTGTTCACTCATTTCCCAAGGCCTACAGCCCTCAAACATCCTTCCTCTTCATGCACTTCTACAATATGGGAAACCACCAGCTCACTATTGTTTCCTCATATTTTGTTCACTACTCGATTTAAGGTCACATGTAGTTTATAGACTCATTGTTATATCCTTCAGTATAAACTAGTATATTTTATGCACCCCTGAATATGTGTAGATTCTCTGTTGAACACCATATGAATTTCGCATTTACATCCCTACTGTGAACTCCTCAAAAATTTATTTCTTCCTTTTTCATAGGTTCTTCACCAAATGAAAAGTTCATGTTCCTTCTAATACAAGTTTTTAATGACTTTTTAATACACAAAACTCCCTTCTCCTTCTTCTACATACATATCTTTAAGAGTTCATAGTCGATCTCTTTTTCTATGACCTAATATCAATCAATACTTTATGTCAGGTATCTTTCTCACCTTATTTATTTCATAGATAAGTAGTGATGTCTCTTTAAGAGTCAATTTACTTTTTTACCTTCTTACTCTTATTATTCTAGAACATCACCATGAGCAAGATGAACTTTCAATGTTTTGAATATATAGTAATCACTTTCTTCTTATCTCTCCACTTTAGAGTTTAAGATAACTGATTGGTAGGTGAAATATATGCATATATATTTTTAGTTCTATCAAATCAACTAAAATATGAATTTATATTTTAGATCAACTCCTCAAAACTCTTTCTTCATTTTAGCTTTATCAAATCCATAAAAATACCACTCTTCACAATATTCGACCAAACTATGTATCAAAATACACTCAACCTATGTGATGTAGATACTCTATATCACTTACTTCTCTTTTGGTTTAGAATGTATCATAGAAAACACAAAAACCATTATTATCATTATCTCCCATAATATCATATATCCTTACAGAATTTTTTCAGCAACTCACAATGTACAAATTATTACATCATGAAAAAACTCTACCTTATTAGTTTGAATGTTATTTTTCATTTATCCCACTAATAAATTATTGATTATTATTACATTATCTTTATCTTGAATCACGGATTCTATTTCAATTTATTTGATGTTTAAGTCACTTTTTAACAGGTAAATCATCTTATGATTTAATGAACACCCTCTCAAAATATCTCTAATAACATCACACATGACTTCCTAATAATTTCCCTAAAGTAATGTTATTTCATGATTATAATCATATTTTTCTAAGTCAATGATCGAACATATTAAAAATAGGATGAAACATATACAGTTATCTCACACTTATATAGATATATGAATGGAACCTACATAGGCTGATCACACATAAGCATCTTGGAAAAAACACTTAACATTGTCAGAGGATCGGACCTTTGATAAGGGTGATGAAACTTATATAGGGACCAAACACACTAATTCTTGGGCCCATAACACAAATACTCCATATTATTTCCAAATTTCTTTATCCTGTAAGAATAAAAAAATACACTAGTTTATAATGACACATATATTGATGTTGGTTGACATGTACACAAACCAAAAACACATGTACGCTGATGGATGATACTTTCACACATTCCCAACGAAACATAAATAGATCTCAATCCTTTTCTCAGTTTACATGTCCCATTTAGAATAAAACCTATCCTACTATTTTATGACACATATAGATATCTAGTATCTTTAATAAAATTTATTCTAAGTTCGTTCTAATTCACATTTATCCTTTGGGAATTCATTAATGAACTCCCCCATGTTATGGTATATGGATTCTCTATAAATTTGATCATTGTTCCTTTATGACAATATTTATGTATCTTATATTTATTTTGTTAAAAACATCCAACCATAATATTAATCAAGCTTCATTTTTTAATAATCCACCAATCACCACTTTGGAAACACTCATTTCCCCTATTTAACAATAATTTTCCCTCTCCAACATGTTTTCCACAACCATTCCTCTATCCTTACTCCACATGTGTTTTCTATAAATCAAACATAAAAATTTTAAGGTTTCCAACTATCATTCCATTTCAATTTTGATGATAACACAATAAAATTTCATCTCCAAACATCTTTACCTTTATCAATTAAAAATAAATTGGTCAAAAGTAATAAGGATATCTTTTTTTCATCTCCCAATTTCCAGTTGTCTTTAGATCTTTTTTCAACATGAGTGTAATATAGCTAAAGTGGTGCTCAATGGATTACAATGGAATCGTCCTTGTTGGTCTCACAATGGTGATATAATTCAAGGTTGAACCAAACCCATATAAAGGATCTATTCAATGGGATTTTTAATCAAAGCTATATCTAAAAAACTACATTCTTTAAATTAGATTCTTTCTTGAATCTAGATCTATTTGAAAATCCCGTGAAAAAGAAAAAGGAGGTTTCAAATCCTTATATGAGTCCACTGTGGTACAAAAGTGAGGATATCTTTTATTGTATTTTTTGTCATCTAATTTGATCCTATTTGTTTTAATGTTAAAGTTTCATAATACTCTTATATTCTTAGTTTCCATGGAAAAGGGAATGAATTTAAATAAGAATAGTTTTTGATGAATTCTACACTATAGAACTATTTTGGAAAAAGTGAGATTCATATGAAGGAATACTTAAGAAATGTGGATAAATGAATATAAATCTCATATTTTGAATCTTTTTTTTCATTCAATGATGTCTAGGTAATTGACCAATAGGACCGTATTCCATGTGAGGTTGAATCCACCAAAGATAAGGAGATCCAAAGGGGGCCAAAAAGTAGAGGTAATAAAAATATATGAGGATTTTTATTAGAATATACAAGAAGATAACCTAAAACTAAAAGAAGAAAATAAGTCTCATGAGATCTGGATCAAAGTTCTATGGATTAAAGTTGTAAAATTTAAAATATTGAAAAAAAATAATTGTTGAACTGGCCATGGATTTGGGAGAAAATAATGATTCTTGGGTTGAGAAATTAGAACTGAAGTCTTCAAAAGTTAAAAAATAATAATTTGAGTTCAAGGGTAAGAATTTAAACTCAAGATTGGTTTAAATATTGATGTCTGAAAATGATGAGTAGACTACACACATGGAAGAGATTGTTGAGGAGAACCAAATAATACAACAGGATATGGTAATCCCCAAAAATTTTATTTTCCAAATGAACAAAAAGATGAATGATTAAAGAAACAAATTGGAAAAACTCACTCATGAATTAAAGGATGATATTTCATGTAGTAAAGGAATCCAATGTAGAACTAGATTCTCAACTTGAGTCAAATATTAGGAAGTATTATAAGATTGAGGAATAGTTAAACTTATCCAAGAAGAATTTTGAAGCCAAAGTTAATCCAAAATTAAAATATAATTTACATTTATTGTTTGATTACTCTTCATTAGAGAATGTTGATATAAAAGAGAAGTATTCTATCTCATGGAGGGGTCATGAAAATATTTTCATGTCAAAAATACCATGTTTCATGAGAGAATCTGGTATAGACTATGATTAATCTTCCTCAAGGCATGTGGAAAAGTGTACCAAATAAATTCCAAATAAGGGGGAAATCTATAAGGTATATGAAATAAATATTAAAGATCCCATAAAATAGGTGATGATAACAAGAAATTTTCATCAAGAATGAAATATATGTCAATTTTTGGAAAACTTGGGTACATATCAAGTTTTTACTCTAAATAGTTAGAGTGCATTAGTTACTTTGAATCTGATGGAATTTTTGAGAAAATAAGTCATAAAACACAATAGAAGTTGTATGGGAATTATTCTAGGAATTATCATTATACTAAAAATAAATAAGGTAGATATTCTAGAATACCATCATATTAGATAAAAGTGAAAAGTCACCATGTAGTCAGAGACAAAATAGTTTCCTTGAAAAATAATTTTCAAAACATAAATGAAGAAAAATTTCATGATGATAACTTTTTGGAAAATAATTCCAAATATGTAGTTTTATCAAATATGTCTTTGAAAGAGAGGAAAATATATTGGAAGCATGAGAATAATTCTAATGTTTCTAAAACTAAAAAAAAATTTGTGAAAGGGATGTCACAAGGGAAGGTATATATTAAAAAGTCTAATACTACATACATATATTGGAAAATTAAAAAGGTGACTTATAGAATAAAAGGATTTATCTAGAATAGAAGGAAAATTTCATGGTTATAGGGTTTTCTAAACTATTTTTCATAATAACTACATAATAGTATTTCCCGCTTTAAAATCACGTCCCTCATGGTTTTGATTTTATTAGGTCCCATTACCCACACTGTGAAAAGTCCTTATGATGGTGGAGTTATTTCACTAATAATAATCCATGCATAAAACTATTCATACCCTATGTGGGACTTAGGATAGGAGGTTACGATACAACCTCACAAGTTATGCTACAACAGTAGGTGTTGCAACATAGACTCACATTCCATACCGAAGCACCGTACAGCTGAGTAGTAGGGTTGTTAAATCCCTATCACTAACACCCTAGGGATATCACTACTTTTAATGTCCAAAAAACTCCCCCATGATATACTCAATATGGGTTAAATATACCACATCTCTAATACCAGATGTAGGGTTCATGAAACATTCACTCCACCATAATATTATTCACTTTGGGAGCATTTTCCTCATGATTTTGTTTTTTTCCATAGATCATTACCCACACATGGAAAATTTCTTATGATGGGGGTTTTATTTTAGGACTTGTAATACTTGAATGAAACACCCCCATACCTCATGTGGGAATCAGGGTTGTAGGGTTATGTAATATCCTCATAGGCCACACCAAAACACCATAAATCATGGAACAACCTCAAAAGAAACATTGCATCCCCATATATCCTAGAATCATGATTTTTAAACCTGTATCATGAACACCCAATTGTTCTATCATCTTTTAATGTCTAACACCTACATATACGGTGTGTTTTTGTGTGTACTAGGGTACATAGTGTGTATGTTCAGAAGGATACTTGACATGTACCGTTTTAGATCATGTTGTATAGGGTCCATGTTACATTGTGTATCCCAAAGGGGAGTATAGGGAATATAGATCTTGCTGGATCACATGGGGTGTACTGGTGGGGATGTCGACTCATTTATGGAAAAATAGCCATTTGGGAATGTACTAATTGTAAGAGATAATCCAATTTGCTTAGGGGTAAATGGAATGTGCACCAATGGTATATTCCATTTGATACTTATCTCAACTAAATTCCTGGCCAACATTTCTTGAGTGATATACGTAATATGGATCTTGATTAAACATTGTGGGATCATGTATTTAAGGTCTAAAAATGTAAAACATTGGAAAAGGCCTCATAATCACTATTGTCACTCTGGATTTCACTCAAAACACTTATCAATGCCTTCTCCATCATTTTTCTTCCTCTGATGGTCATTTTCTAGCCTTCCATCACTGAAAAACTACCTAAAAGGGTTTTTTCATGTATCCTTGATTCCATGAACACCACTGATACCTGAGAATACATATGTCTACACTTTCAAGTGATATCTAGTCACTCTTTATTAAACCTACACACATTGACCCGGTTTTTTTCCAAATAATATACTCACAAACCTAGATACTGATCATTCATTAATCCAGTCTGAGATTCATCAAAAAACTAGCCATTTTAGATGTTGGTGGTGAATAAAAGAATAAATATGGAGGAAAAGGAAGATAAATCATTGAGAAAAAATTATTTGTGGTTGGGTGTGGGTTTAACCATTGGTATTTCGGAATGGATTCTCTGATGATGAAGAACAAAAAGAGAATCATGAATTTTAGAGAAAAAAAAGTGGATAAATTTACAAGGCAATGCGATTTTAGGGAAGAAATAAAGGCCAATGTTACATGTTCATAAATCAAGAATAATATATCTGGGGAATTAAAATGATGATACCTACCTCTTTACTAGATCAATCATTGGATATGATCCCATCCACATCATACATGTTGACATTCTTCAGTGAAGTTTGTTTTCATCAGCTATGAAAATCACCAGTTCTGCCACTATCACTCTCACTATATATCTCTCTCAAACTAGGGTTTATAGTGGAAAACTATAGTGAGAGTGATTAAAGGGGATTAAATAAGTATAATTGAGGTTCCCCAAATATAATTAATTAAGTTATCAATTACTTTATTTAATTAATTTATTTAATTACTTTCACCTGGGCGGATCCGACCCCTCAAGGTCCTAGATGAAAAGAATAATTACAATGCTCCTATGGTAAACCCCCTATTCTAAATGCAACTACGGAATTAAATTTCTCATTTAAGGGTTTCTTTGGGAGGAAATTGTACTTTCCTAGGATTATGCATGTGTAGAATAAAATAATATTTTTTAATATATTATTATTAAGAATCTATAATGATAATTTAATGAAAAAAGACCAGTAAATCATCTAGAAAATATATTTTAAAATATTATAAATGTTTAAAATAAAACTAATAATGATTTCTACAAGACATCCTCTCTTAAATAAACAAATTTTAACTCAATTTTTGTTTCATAACTTTTATCTTCATGTTCTATAAACCCTCATGTGTTGAGGCCTTAACCATACCTAAATCATGGATAATAAAACCAACATTCTTCCTAGGGTACACATGTAGGGTTTCATAATATCATAGGCAGTAGTAATTCATCACCCAACTCCTACCTATCTACCTTAATTCCTAGTGTATGTTATAGGAACACAATGTAGGAAAGTAATATAATTGTTGAATGAATTATTTGAATAGGTAAGCTTTTAAATGAACTAAATTATTTACCTTGGTATTGGTTTCCATATGAAAATCAATTCATAGTTAAAACCATCTATAATCGATTCAATACTAGCTCA
The DNA here is from genome assembly GCA_963277665.1 of Viscum album. Lineage (NCBI taxonomy): Eukaryota > Viridiplantae > Streptophyta > Magnoliopsida > Santalales > Viscaceae > Viscum > Viscum album. Next base: position 848,199,194 of record OY728152.1, read on the forward strand.
TAGTTTAAGAAAAAAAATAACTACATCCTCATTGGTTAAAATAAAGAAAAAATGTGCATCCATACTATATCCTCCCTAAAGAGGGGAACATATCACTAATAAAGGGGGATATATCCTCTATTAGGATAGATAAATCACTACTAGAAAATAGGTCTATACCCACAGTTTTGTAAAAAAATCGTGGGTATAGGGATAGTATGTGAACCTATACCCACGGTTCTCCAACACCGTGGGTATAGGGTATTTTCCGAAGACCTATACCCACAGTTTTGGATAACCGTGGGTATTGGGTTTTTTTTTTGAAGACCTATACCCATGGTTCTAGAGAAATGTGGGTATAGCTTATTGTGGGGAATGAAAATTAGGCAGGACACAAAAAAAATTTGGCAGGAAGATATTTTTTCACGGTTTAGTTTAATATATTTGTATATATATATAAATTTATATACTCAGAATTTCGGTAGCTTGGTTGGCCACTAGTGGAGGCGCGGCCATGAGATGGGGGTTCGAATCCCGCGGTCTGCAGTTTTTGGATTTAAATAACTGATGTGGATTATATTAATATATATACATATATGTATGTATAAATAAAAATTGAAATTCATTGCTCGGTTGGTCAGTTGTCAGTGCGCGGCCGTCAGTCACAGCGTGAGACGCGGGTTCAAAACCCCTTTCCCACGTTTTTGGATTTTTTAGTACCCCACATGGATAAAACAAATATTTATACGTTGAAGATTGATTATATAACAAAAATAATTCACAGTTCAGTTGGTCCCTTGGTGATGCGCATCCGTGAGGCGGAGTAGCAGTGCGAGTTCGAATCCCGGCTGCTGCGAATATTTTGAATTTTAATACCCCGCAGTTTTAAAACCATGGGGTCTGTTGTGTGCCATGCTGGAATAGTAGTGGTGTAGACTTTGACTCCCTTATACCCATGGTTCTCCAAAACTGTGGGTATAGGTTAATACCCCTATACCGATGCCATTCCAGCCCACGGTTCCCAAAACTGTGGGTATAGCTTATACCCACGGTTTTGGGGGCTATACCCACGGTTCAAAACCGTGGGTATAGGTCGTTTTTTCAGTAGTGAATGTCTTGATAAAATTTGAAAACATATCATATTCCATAAGCCCATTCATATTTATCTCCATAGGTACTTTCATTAATAATATATGTAACCTACAATCAATTTAAAGAAATATCTACATGTTCCTTGGAATATTTCGAACACTAAGATATTACATACATTGTAGGAACAAAAATAATTACCATGAAATTACCTTAAACCCAAACTTCCTAATATACTTTTAAAAATAATTATTTTACGCACTTACATTAATACCAACTAAGAAAACCGATATATCTTACAACATTTTAAATTATTACACATATCATCTAAGTATTAAAACACAGCCCGATAACCCAAAAGTATTTGTGTATTTGGATATTATCTACTCTTCCATATTATATAACAACACAATGTACATTTTTTTGATAAAATTATTTACAAATGGTTCCCATTTAGATATTTCATTAGATAAGAAAACATAGGTAAATAGGGAAACATAAGAACAAAGTGTGATAAAATAATCAGTAAGAGTTGAAATATTATTCATGAGACATATATTATTTATCATTGCATCATAAACAATTGATATAAAATAACATGAGATGAATTGCATGATTAATGGATTTTGATAGATTAATTTAAAGAATAAATCATGAGGCATGATACCAAAATCATATACCATGGAATTGGAACCTATAACCATAATATAATGATATTTAAAGTATAACATTTACTATTATATAAGAATATGTAGTCATAAAATAATAATAATGAACCATATTAACATAAAATAATAATTTGGAACAAATATAATAATAGAATATCTTTAACCACTAAGAGATCCACATCAAATTATACTGGGTGATCATGGAATGAATTATTCTATATATTAACCATTAAACTCATCATTTACAATATTTTTTTTTCTAATATCCGATAATTTAATAATTTTTTTTAAAAATTGTATTATCCATTCATTATATAAAAATTCATTAAAGAAGTTTAATTTCACTATTTTTTATAATTAAATAAATAAATATAAACTTAGTTTTCTTATCATAAAATTCCCTAAACAATCCAAATTGAAAAATTCAATTACTTTTATAGTTTAACTTTTTTTTAGATTCATTTCATTCAACTATACCTAATGTTTAATCGAACCATATAGGGCCCAAATGAAGTATTAAAATTAATAAATTTTGGGTAGGAAAAATTGAACAATATTCAGTAAATGAGTCATAACATAATATACATAACTCTAAATGGTTTTATTCTATTTATAAATGAAAGAAAAATCAATGTAGAATCTCTCAAAAAAATATAAGGGTAATATTTAGTCATTAAGGCTTTATATTAATGTGTGAAAGTGGAGAGAACTAAATGCTCTATTCTGATAGAAAAGTTTACTTTAATAACTAGAATATAGATACTTGTACACATTTCCAATAGAAATTGAATTATTTAGAGAATATATGAGACAATTAAAATTCCTAGTTTATCACCTTTCAAGAGTCATCCATCAAGGAGTTTAAACTTACATTCAAATTCCATAGAAATAATTAGAGGGAAAATATTCCACACTTCTTTCATATTAATAGGTGCATCCAATTCCATTAAATGGATTAAAAGTATTCATGAATAAAATATTGAGTCAATTGATATCCATGGGAATACATTTCAAAGCTATTTATGTCTTATTTGTCAATTTTATTCTTGTTTTTTACTATTTATTTCTAAACACCCCATGTGATCAATCTAGGGAGTGTCTCTTGATGTAATCTTTGTCTCCATGTTTATACAATTTTAGAGATTAATGGAAGTTCTAGGTTTGTGTTATTTTTTTCTTAATTTTATTTTTTTGATTAATTTTTTAGTGTTATGCTGGAATTAAAATAAAGGCAACATAAATCCTTATTATTTCATGGATAAATGGGATTGTCTGATGATTTTATATGGTTGGTTTATTCCCTCACCCATATTTATTATGAGTGTTCTTATGGGTATTATGAGTTTATTAGATACATATATTACTACTCATGAGGTTTAATTTTTATGGGAATATTTTATTTTTTGACACAAACCTTTATAACATGTTTATTTTGTCATGTGTTTCCCGCACGAGTTTGAATAATGATATTACAGACAAATTGATTTATTCCAAACTATTTTTGGTGAATTACTTTGGGTTTCAAATTGAATCATTGAATGTATTATATTAACAGTTCACATATATTTTTGGTTTAAACATGGATTAAGTTAAGGAATCTATGATCTATCACATATCCTTTAATGGTGATGATGATTTAGCATCAAGGTCCACTTACCCATGTTAGCTGGGATTTATCGAAATTTCATATTTCATTTTAGTACCTTAGATTAAATTCTTATCTTCAAATCGCAACCCCCCCCCCACACAAACACACACATTTTCTCCAATCACATTTATTTTTATATTTTTTTGTTTTTTATATTTCATGATCTAAGGATCGTTGGGATATATCATAGGGTTACTACCTTATGACAGTTTTTATCAATAAAATTAATAATTTAATTTGACACATTCAATGTAACTATTAATGGAATAACTGTCAATTTCACATAAAAGTGGACTATGATAACCACTTATTCCCCAATTATATAATGGAATCAGCTAACCACCAATGTCTCATAACTTAATTGAATGTGTTAACCACCCATTTCACATAACAAAATAATCTGATGATATATAAAGCTTTATCCAATACGTTACAAGGTTGTATAATTATGGTCCCACCCATCACAAAAAATATATCCTTATATATGTGATCTATAATAACATTAAATAAAACATATATTCATCAATGTCTATTGAATGAATTAACCAATGAAAATAAAATGTGTTATATAAAATAATTAATGTGGTATAAAAATTATCCCAATAAATAAAGTTGTTATCTAGGTAAACACCATCCAATAATAATAATGAATAATAGGGAATTGACATCACGTAAAATATTGGGGTATATGATCAAGTCAATAGTGTTTTATAGTCAATAAAATGATATTTCTATATAGGTGAATAACCTACAATCATTAAGAGAAGGTATATTAATTTTAGGATGAAAAGGTACTAGTAGGAAGGTTATATTTAAGCATAATTGGTGAAAAGGGAAAAGGGAGTGGTAGATAAATACTCTCATATAGATTTTATTTTTCTACTATTGATGATACATAATATTTTGGATAATAAACCAAAGAAATATTTCAGTATAGTAAAAACATAAAAAAAATTTATAATGCGAGATATCATTACATAAATAAATTTAAAAGGGTAGGACTTAAAATGGTATTGGAATAGAGGAAAGTCCTTTAGATAAGGATAAGAAATTGTAAAATGTTTAAAAAATAGATTCCTTAGTATTTATGAAATGTAAAAATATTCATAAAAAATAAAAGAGTTTTTAAAATACAATTTTCAATAAAATCCACCAATAAAATATATTTACATAATAAAAAGATTCATTAAATATGATAACTGAATAAAAAATATACAAAAAATCATTAAAAGGGAATATTGATAATAAAAATATGGAATTGTAAGATAAATAAAGAAAATAATTTTATTAATATTTTGGAAATTTTCTTATAGTAACAAATATATAATTTACTTTCAAAATAAATTTCAAAAGGAAACAAAAATACATAAATATTTATTTTAATAAGAAAACTACCAAATAATGCTACCATGAAATGAAATGAATCTAAAGTATAAGAAATTTGGATGTAAGGATAGAAAATGGGATATAATTTTAAAGAAATACAATTTTTCTAAATTTTGTAATGATTTAAAATAACATTCATCGATGAAAGGGATATAAAATTAAATTTTAAATTAAAATATATGAGGTGAACAAAAAAATCAAATTTTAAATATAAGAAAATTAAAAAAATGGTGAGAAATAATATATATATATATATGGAAGAGAAATAACCAAAACATGGAGAGAAGTTTTCTCATTAAACCAATGCATTTTATGAGGTAAGAATTCATCAAAAACAAAGAGTATAAAAATTATATTTAAATCCCTAGAAAACAAGATGAAATGTGATATATTATAATAAAAGGGAAAAATATACCCTATATTAGAAGTATATATTTAATGAATAAATATCATAACTCAATGCAATCATATTGAATCAATAATTCATTATGACTTTAGTAATGTATGAATCAAAATCTAGTGAAAGAGAGAACATGAAATGGGATTATAAATACCATGAATAAATATTGTATTATAATAAATATTCCCAATTAGGTGGTATCTACACCGTATAAAATAAAGAATGTTGGTAATTTGGGACCTCAATCAAATAATGTATAGTCACACGAGATTCTTCTTACCATTACTCATGCTTTTCTTAAACATGATCCAAATCCTTATAAAATTAAAATAAAAATATTAATCATATATTTAAAAAATATATTTATATTTATTTCATTTTATATTAATCAAATTTATCCATTTATCATGTTTTTATTAGTCATTCTTTGTTTATATTGATCATCATTTTGTGTTAGTTTCAACTATTCCATGCTTGTTTTTGTATAGCTATCTCAGTCGTTATTCTGGGATCATGTGTTCATCAACTCTATAAAATTCATGAAAATAATAAATAATTAAATAATTTTAGGGAATGTTAAATATTAATAGCATGGAATTTATGGGTTTGATTCACAAATAATAATTCCATAACTTGATCATTTCAGGTAATTGGCCAAACTTGAGGAGTTACTTAACAAATAAGATTCATTAGATAATTACAATTAAAAACCACATTATTAACTAAAATTCATATTAAATTCCAAAACTATTATGTTTTAATATTATTTTAACCCTCCATGATTATAATTATGAAAATAGAGTCACATCGTTCTAGTAGGTGATTAAACCAACCCAAAAATAAATATTCTACAAAGAATGAATAATTAAACATATTTTAATAATTCATTACTATAAAATTATTATAGAATCATATTGAGGTAAATTTAATTTTATTATAGTGATAAATCATAATAAGGAAAATTTATTGGAAGAATATAAATTAAATATGAAATGAAGGAAGATTTATCTACTTTGAAGAGATTGATTCCTCGCTTAGAAGCCTTCTTTTTTTTGAAGTCCTTGGGATTTATTCAATTGACCAGGTCACAAAAATATGTAAAATGATTCTAGGGGAAGTAATTTTATCATATTAAGGGTTTCAAAATAAATTTATTTAAATTGGTCGAGGTAGTTCCATTTTATAGATAAAAATGAGGTATATTTCTATGGAAGTGTGAGGTAAGTGAAGGGAGAACATGGAATCAAATGAAAGTTAAGTGATTTGGGTGAAGAAATTTTTTAAAATATTGAAATTAACTTAAAAACATAAAAAATGACTTCTAAAATATTTAAATAATAAATTATTAAATTAAAAAAAAATTCATGTCATATTAAAATTATTTTACATCATTTTAACTTACTTAATTACTTACAATCATAATTATTTTTTAAAAAAATACAATGTATTACATCTAACTTAATTTTTTTCAATGATTCCAAATTTTTCTTCTATTTTATCAAATTAATATCTAATTATTATAAATTTAAATTTTAAATAAAAACATATAATATAAAAAAATTAATAAAATAAACAATTTCTTTTTCAATGAATGATTATAATTTCTTATGATTGCATTATTATTTAAATGATTTTAATTAATTACTTATAAATATATATTATATTATTTATAATACATTATTAACCTCTTTATAATGATTAAATTACCATTATAACAACATAGTATACTCATCAATTATTTGTATACCCCACGGTTATATACCACATAGCTATATAACAGTCACATTTCTCTCTTTAATACAAATATATAGCCTCTTTTCTAAAATAAGAAATCCAATTCCTTAAATTATTCATCCTAATTTCTATCATATTTTTAATACTTTTTTATTTCAATAAATATTCACAGTGTCGTGATTATCATGAGTGACCACAGGGAAGAACACTTTTAGTTTACTTACATCTATATTCCTCTCATAATTTTTATAATTATATTCCATGTATCCTTATTGTAATTTATTAATATTTATTTCATGTTATGTAATAATATTCCACCATATTTAGATAAATAATTATTCATTTTAGATTAATTTTTCATGAAATACATGTTATTCAATTTTAAAACACAAAGATATTATTAATGGAATATTTACAAAAATTTTGGTAGTTACATTATTTGCCTAAAAAATTCATCCTTAAATTTTTAATTTTTATTACAGCTATAAAAACTGGTAGGGTTATACATTAAATAGGAATAAATAAATATATATATTTTTAAGAACATTACTTAACTATTTTGTATAAGAACCAAAAATTCATTTCTACTATCATAATAAGAATATGTTGAGATTTTTATCAGTCTCAATAATGTTTTTGACAATTATTATTATTTAGTGTTAAAAAAGGTATATGATTTTGAATGAGTTTCCAAAGGCATACCTTTAAATAATTGTGATTTTTTATACATAATCCCATATATTTTAATCTTAATTTTTCTTGAGTTCAATGAATTATCATAGAATTTAGAAATAGTGTGTGAGAAAATAATTCCTCAAATTAATTCGATTATATAGGATCAATTTCATCATTTAGATATTGTTTTAATAAATTAATATCAATGATTTTGTTCACATTCAAAATTGTATATGACCTAGATGAATTTTTCATGCTTGAATCACAAAAAAAAATCACCTTTATATCTTATTGATTCATTTTTCCTTCATTAACGGATCAAAGGATCAACAAAATGATTTTGGTAATTGATTTATATAGGATTAAATAGTGAGTTTCTCCTTCTTTGGTGAATTTGAGAGTTTTTCATGGCTCATTTTATCACTCATATCCTGAGAAATTTTGGTAACAATGGGTCTGATATTTTCCATAGTAGCTTGCGTCCTGTTTATTTTCTCATTGGGAAAATTATTGCATTGTACATTTTAATCATATTTTAATTAGTTCCATTTGGTTTTATCCATCATATACAACTAATGTAGTCAGTGTGAATAATTATAATATCCAATAAAATCATATTTATCTTTTATATTAATATGAAAATACAGTCATAATATTTTCAATACTATGATATATTCTTCTAAACATGCATTAGTTTATGTTTTATCCTTTAATTATAATTAAATTAATCCCTTAAAAATAGCGAAACACCACTATGATATCGGATTATTTTCCCCCATGATCACACTTATATATAATTTTTTTAGATCTATACATTACAAATATACTCTAATAAAAATAAGAAAAGACATAGATTTTACAAAATTTTACATGATTATACATATTATCTAAAAATTAAAACACACTCTGATGACCTAAAAGGTTTATTGTTATTAGTTATTAACTATATTCCCATATTATTTCACAATACAACAAAAATTTATTCCACAAAATAATTCACACATGGTTCCCTTCTAGAAATTTCAGTACATATTAAAATATTAAGAAATGGGGAAACATAAGAAATGAGTGAGATTAAATCCCTATAAAGGGGTAATATATTATCAATGATACATATATGATTTGTCATTAGATTAAAAAATTGTGAGGTGTGAACATGATATAAATGTCATTATTAATGACATAAGATTAAGGAATCATAAAAAGTGATCATGACTCCTGCTAGTATAATAATCTATCTTGGATCGGAAACCTAGAACCATAAAATAATAAACTTGAAAAAATAATATAGATTATGGAATAATAATTTCGAATCGTAAAATGGTAATCATGAACCATGGTAATATAAAATAGGGATGTTTCATATACATAATCATAGGATATAATAGAAATATGTCAAGGTTAACCACTATGACATTCATATGACTAACAATTCAGTATTTTAATTTTATAGATAATTCCCTTTTTAACTAGGTTAAGAAAGACCCTTAAATGACCTTAAGGACCTTAGATAACATGGTGTGATGTTCTAGCGGAACAAAGGCCATTATATTCCTGAAGGCCCAAACCTAAGACCCCACCTTAGTACAATACATTTCTCTCTTCTTAACTCCTTCTGCTCTAGATTTTTGATGACTTTAATTTCAGGTTTTTTTCTTAACATCATTTCTTCCTTAGTCATGATCTTTTATAGGGTATTCCTATACACTCCATGAATATCCCACAACCAACTGATCCCCAGACACCACCTTTGCATCTTCATTCTCTCCGCCAGTTTGTAATTTCACTAAAACAATTCTTTAAGGTCCAAAATCGATGGCATGAAGTCCTTTTGGCATGTATACCTTTCATACATGGCCCAAAGGAATTTTTACATATAGTCCATTGATGGAACAATGGCCCTATGGCCCGAATTCCCAATTTGGAGGCCCAAAATCCCAATTCAATTGAATATTGTCACTGTTTAATATTTTTTCAGTTACTACTATAATTATTATAAATCATTGCTATAGTAGCTAGAAAATACTCCCATGCCCATATTTGATCTAGGGTATTTTGGATATAGGATCATAGGGGATACCACTCAATTTTACACCAAACTGCCTAAGATATTTATATCACAATATAATAGTATAACAATATTTTTCCCATAATGTAATGGATCGGGATAATCCTTTTTTTTCTATTGTGTAACAATTTTGGATAACCAATCATGTCCCATAAAATAATGGATTGGGATAACAACATATTCCCCATAACAAAATAATCTTCTGAGATATACAAACTTTAACAACACAAGCCTTTGTTTCATATTTAAACATAATTTTTTACATAAAATATCACTTAATAAAACTCATAGTTTTGATAGGTCTAGTGTATTTGGGGTTTTGGAATATTATATAACAACTTAAAACCTGAAATACAACATCTTTATTGAAAACTTCTTTGACATGACCAAAACATTCCTTCGTACTTAACACTACATGGGATAACCTGGGGACATACATAAGAAAAGGATGACCTATAAATCCCAGTTTGGAAAAAAAACATGGAATAACATGAGGATAATAATACATTTTAGAAAATTCATGTCAATGAGGCATAAAGTAACATGAATAATAAGGCATGATATAGCATGATAATCATAACATGGGAAATGTGGAACTAACATAAAACACTACATCATAAACATAATTCAAAGCTAAACCACCAAGACTTCATGGTGGAAAAAAGTCCCATAAAGGAATCAGGTAAACCCACATCTCAACATTATTTATCATGATACGAAAAATTACCCAATGCATTGAGCGCTATCAGGGCGCACCCTTTATAAACATGTCAATCTCATGCTTACGTGTGCCACATAAATCATATAACATGGATTCATTCAACATAATAATTTTATTCCATGATAGAGGAATGTGGAATAAATACATGTAAGTCCCCAATAAAATATTATATGTGCATAAATGTGAATGCCCTTGATATATAAATGGGTATGGTATTCACTACACGATGATTTTCACATGGAAACTCGCGATGAAATTTCGGAAGCATAATAGCATAATATAGAAATTAATAAAAATGGGTTAATGAGAGAGAAAGGGGTTTATTATCATTTAGACATGAAATAAATGGTAAGAGGGAAATTTAAAGTCATTACCCAACTTAAGTAATTGGAAATAGAATGTGTAACATAATAAATAATCTTGAAGAAAGAGGAGAAAGAAAAAGGACCCTTACAAATTTTTGGCATGGTAACGAGTGTATATAAAGGTTATTAGGAGGGTTAAATGAGAGTTAAAGTGGATCTCATCATTTATACATCAATTGGAAAGAAAGTGGGATAAGTAATAATGTATTCAAACATAAGAAAATTTAAATTACAAAGTCAAATCATAAATGAAGTTCTTGATTAAAAAAGGATAGAGAGAACCCCATACGAATATTCGGTATAGTAACGGATTAGTTAGGGGTAAAAATGAGAGGGGATAAATGATCCCTCAAAAAAATAACATAAATTGGAAAGTAGTTTAATGATTATAAATTAATTAAAATATAGAAAATTTAAATTAAAACAACTATTCTCAAAGAAGGTGCTTCAATTCAAAGGAGAGGATAGAAATATCTTCCTTGGTTGTGTGACTCAAAAGGCTTGAGATAGGATTATTGGGATATTGGGTGTGCCTTTGGAGGACTCTGGGGATTGTATGGTCAAGATTGGAAAAGCTTCAAGAATTTTGAGTCAAATGAAATCGGAGATTGGGTGGGTTTATATTTTAAAGGAGGGGATTTCGTTATTATTTTGGTTTCAGACACTGCATAATAAAATATTCAAAACCAAAAACCATCACATGGTTTTGCTTATGGTTTCTATAAAATTGGAGTGTTATACATTATTTTATTATGCCAAGGGCTTAATATAATAAAAAAATTACATTTCTTATGTGGAGGTGAGTCACACTTTCAAAAAATGATTTTAAAATATAAAATATAATATAAGTCTTGGAAGATTCACTTAGGCTTTATAAAATAAAAAAATAAACTTAAAATTAAATTATTTTAAATAAAAAAACATATATCTAGATGAGGGTACCTTTTATTATATTTATTACATAACTATTGGACTATTATGATGTCATAAAACACACTATATATTTATATGGTATTTAAGTTTTACCTAAAAATTTGACTCGCTCAGAAAATTATGAAAAATCCACCTTTGGATAATTTGTACAACCTAATTCCAAAATTGATATCCATTTTATCAAAAAAAATTTCTAAATATGTAAATATTCACATTTAAATTAAAATCCAACATTTACTGAAAACAAATGAGTTTTTGACAATAAGAGTTTCTAAACCCTAATAAAAATTACATTTGACTTCCTAAAAATTATATGACCATTTATATTTAGTAAAATTAATTTAATAATAATATTTTATTAAAATATTATTTATCTAAAAAATACATTAATTCATAAAAATATATTTCTTAATTGAATTTTAATATAAACCAAAAATATAATTTGTGATTTGAAAATAATTTTCAAAGTAAAAATAATAGGAATAAAATATATTATTTATTCAATAAAAAATAATTTACATAATCTTATTTCTAGGGTCTGATACATATACCTTTATTACAACATAATTTTCCCTAATAATAAGTTGTGTGGTGGTGGGGCTTTCATGGGGTTGTTCGGTGAACATGGTTTGGTTCGTGATCTCGAAGAGCTTAAACTTCTTCTGTAAATGATTTCACTCATGCTTAAGTTGTTGGATCTAATCTTGTGATTGGTATAGGGAAAATCCCAAAAATGATATCTCCATAAAAAGCTATGATAAATGGGCTTTATAAGGTAAGATCCTACTGGGTGAGGCCATCACTTCCTTTGCCTCGGGCAAAAGGATTTGTTAAAACCCTATATTTATACTAGTCACATGATCATTGTTCTATGGATATATTATCAGTGGTAAAGATACATAACAATCATTTAAAATCCAAATGGATATAATAAAATAAGTTCATATATTTTTTATAACCATATGACATTTAATTAAATCAAAATAAATGGAATTTTATTCATAAATTTTAGGGTCATTACAACCTTTCCCCCTATGGTTCCCACATTACTTCTTCAAACTTGTGGTTTCTGTACAACACTTTGATGAGGTGAATTGTCTTATTTCATAGAAATTTTTCTCTATGATATAATATTTTCACCAACTTCTCCTCATAGGAAAGGTCATTCTACAATGGTACCACCTTTGGATTGTGTACAAGGGATGGGTCTGGTTTTTACTTTCCAAAGAGGGATACATGGAATACATCATGTACTTGAGATAGGTTTGGTGGTAGTGATAGTTGATAGACCACTACTTTGATGTGATCAAGGATATGAAAATGGATGATGTACCTTGGACTAATCTTTACATTATTACCAAATCTCATAACTCTTTTCCATGGAGATATGCAGGGGAATACCATGTTCCCAACATCAAACTCTAGGACTCGTCGATGATTGTCAGCATAAAACTTTTGTTGACTCTGAGTAGATTTGATATGTTGTTGTATAGTCTTAATATTATCCACCATTTCTTCAACCATTTCAGGACCTAGAATATTTAATTCCCCAAATTCATCCCGACATGTCGGTGTTCTTCACCTTTTCCCATAAAGGGTTTCATGGGGGGGGGGGGGGCATTAGGATTCTTGAGTGGAAACTGTTGTTGTAAGAGACATGTACAAGAGGAAAATGTTGGTTTCATCCACCATTGATGTTCATTGAGAAAGATCTCAACATGTCCTTAAGTTTTTAGATAGTCCGTTCAGATTTTCCATCATTTTGAGGATGATAAGATGTACTGAATTTTAACTTAGTGTTTTGATAATTCTGAATACTTTTCAAAAACATAGAGGTGAATCTTGGATATTTACTAGAAACAATCAATTGTGGTACTCCATTCCGTCTTACAACTTCTTCGATGCATATATATGCAATTTGATCTAGTGAGAAATCTTATAGAATAACAATAAAGTGTGTAGTCTTTATAAGATGATCTATAATAACCCAGATATCATTGTTTCCCTTGGATGTATTTGGAAGTTCATTAACAAAGTTCCAGGTGATGTTTTCCCATTTACATTTTGGTATTGGTAATGGTTGTATCATCCATTTATAATTATTTATTTCATCCTTCACTTGCTTAAATTACAAGAACTTTGGTGTATATTATGTGATCTCCTTCTTCATGTTATCCTGCCAATAGTTCTCTCAGAGATGTCAAGACATCATTGTGTTTCCTGGGTTAATGGACAAAGTAGAACAATGCTCATCATCCAAAATATATTTCTTTATCTTGGGATTTGATGTAACACATTATCTTGGAGAAAATCCTACAATTTATTCTTCATTGATATTTAACTATGAGGATTTCACTTTCCTTCTAGTTTCTATTCTCTTTTGAATTCCTCCATCATATTTTTTAGCATTTATTAACCTTTTGAAAAGAGATGGTTGAGAAATAATTTGTGAATGTACTGATTTTATTCCTTTCATTATGTTTCTCAATTCCATATTCTTTAAGTCTAAGCATATCATATCCTTCTCAATTCCCATAAATGATATAATTGATGGGTCCTTTCTACTTAGAGCATCCTCTACTTTGTTCATGTTCCCAGGATGGCAGTGGATTGAGTAGTCGTAATCCTTGTTGATCTCTAACCATCTTTATTGGCACATATTTATCTATTTCTATATGAATATATATTTGATACTTTTTTTATCAATATATATTTCACACTTCCTCCAAAAGAGAAAATACCTCTAAATTTTCAATGCAAAGATCGCATCTACTAAATCCAGACCATGCATGGGATATATTTCCTCATGGGTTTTCAACTACCATGATGTGTAGGTAATGAAGTTTCCATTTTTTTGTCAACACGCATCCCAATCACTTCTTTGAAGCATCACTGAAAATTATGAAAAGCTCCCCACTTGTGGGTTGTGTGACCACGGGGGCAGTGATAAGCCTTATTTTCAACTCCATAAATATTTCTTAAAATTCATTATTCCATGAAAATTTGACTCCCTTTCGAATTATCTTAGTAATAGGGTTTGATAGTTGTGATAAATTTATCAAATATCAACGATAATATCCAGTTAAACCTAGGAAGCTACGGATATATATCACAGATGATGACCCCATCCATCCCTCAATTGTTTTTTTCTTAAAAGGATCAGCATATATCACATTTCTTGTAATTATATTTCCTAAGAATGAGGCTTCCTTCAACCAAAACTCATACTTGTTGTACTTTTCATAGAGCTTCTCTTTTCTCAAGTTCTTTGGCACAATGCTCAGATGCTCCTCATGCTCCTCCTTGGTTTTGGAGTATATTAAAATATCATCTATAAAGACTAACAAAAAATTGTCAAGGTAATATCTAAAGACCCTATTCATCAAGTCCATAAAGATTGTTGGAGAATTAGTGAGTTCTAAAGGCATCACTATGAACTCATAGTGCTCATACCTTATACAAAAATCAGTCTTGGGTATATCCTCCTTCTTCACCCTTTCTTGGTAATATCCCAACTGCAAATCCACATTAGGGAAGTATTATGCTCCACATAGCTAATTGAACAATTAATAAATTCATGGAAAAGGATACTTGTTCTTTATCATTATTTTTTTGATCTCGTGATAATAAATAAAAAGGTCAATTCACCCATCATTCTTCTTAACGAATAGGACTGGTGAAATCCATGGTGAAGAACTTGGGAATATAAACCCTTTATCTAGATTCTCATATAGTTGTTTATTTAGTTCCTCATGTTCCAAAACATCCATTCTATACAGATTCTTGGATATTAGAAACACCTCAGGTATAAGATTAATAAAAAATTCTACCTCTCGGCTAGGAAGAATACATGGAAATTCCTCAAGAAACACATCAATGTATTCCCTCACAATATGAATTTCTTAAAGGATGATCCTTTCCTTAGAATCAATCATCTGAGATCGATAAACTTGTTCATAGGGAAGTAATATCCTTGCTAGAGATGATGGGGCTAAAGAAGATTCATCTTCCTCCTTGCACTTTTTTAGAATTGGGGGGTTGATTCTCAATTTGGAGAGTCATTTCGCTCTCGTGTAAAGTTATGTTGGCTTTATATACATAAAGTAAATCCAATCCCAAAATTACATGAAATTATAATAAGGGAAGTTTGAAAAGGTTTTCTGGGAAGTTCAATCCACAAATTGTGATAGGGGAGGAGTTATATACATGGGAGGCAATAATTTCTCCATTTTTTGTCTTCACTGACATCTCTACTTCCTTGATTTTTGGTGGTGTTTGAATAGTTCTACTAAACATTCATGATATAGAGGAATGCATAGAACCATAATCATAAAGTTCATTTTCTATTATTGAATGAATGACTAGTGTACCTTTCATCACTTCATCTTCGGGATCCACCTTGGTGGTGCTGATGGAAAAATATCACTCTTGCTACCTTGGAGGTTTTTGGGTGCCTTCAAAAAGCCTTGTCTTAGTTAACTGGTTCATAAAGTTCCCAGGTTCCTTTTATTTGTAGAAATGAACAAAGCATTGAGGGTTGAATGGAGCATTCCTTTCCTCTATCACATTTGAGGGTTTCTTCTATCGACAATAATTTTCCAAGTTCCCTTCTATTCCACACCTAAATAATTTCCTTGTTCCCCTTAGGCAATTTACGGGGTGCTTCTTTCCACACATTTGACAAGTGGGAGGTTGTAAATTCATAGAAATGTTGGATTTATCAACCAGAACACTATAATTAAATTCCACTTACCACTTCTTATCCCCATGATACCCCTGAGATTCAACTAACTCCATCTCAACTTTGAGGGAACATCGTACAATTTCAATATATCTATCAAAGATAGATATTTCCAAGGCTTTTCATAGACTTGGATTTATCCAACCAAAGAAGAATAAAACATTACATTTAGGGGTAACAATATAACCATAGGTGTATTGTGCAGGTCTTTTGAATTTTTATTTCTACACCCAAATTGATTCATTGTCATTTTCCTTGAGTTCAGGTAAATCACATTCCGTCTTAAGATGTAGGGTGTGGGGAAAATATTTATCGAAGAACATTTTATGGAATTCCTTCCACTCCGTTGCTTCAATATCTTCCTTGTTATTCATATTATTGATTAATGTCCACCATTAATCACCTCCACCCTCTATATGATAAATAGCTAGAAGAACCTTCTCTTATTCATATCATTGAAGGATTTAGAATATCTTTTCAATGGAATTGATCCATTTCTCTTGGATTAATGGATCTAATGATCCATTTAAAGTGGGAAGCCTTTATTGCCTAAATCTCTTGAATGTGGGTTTCTCTCTTTTATGGGGGTGTGAACTCTTCCAAGTCTAGGTTTCTATTCATAAAATGTGTTAACTAAGAGAGTATTAGGAAAGATTCTATGATTCACACTCCCATCGGGTTGGGCATCTCATTGGGGAAATCCTCACATTGCCCTTTACATCAGTTGTTAGAATGATTATTCATATTTCTAGACATTTTATATAATAAAAGGAAAATTATGGTTGAGTATCTTAAACAATTAAATAGATAAATGGGAATCCAATGAAATTAAAGGGATAACTTACATTTATCTCTTTAACATATGAGTTTCTAGGCTTTAGTCTATGTTATATGTGATCTACTTCCTATCATATATTCTTATGGGAATTTTATTTGTTCCCTTATTAATTTTTTGTAATGAGATTATGAATTTACCAAATCATATCCACTACGAGTGTCAAACTAGGCACATAGTAAGGCACGTTTTTTTGTACCAGGTTACCCTGAGTCAAGCCTGAAACACCTTTTTGGAGTTTTTACTCCTAGGTACATCTATTTCATAACCATGTACACTTATAGTATACAGATAGGGATTTATTTTCTTGATAAAACACTTAATATATACCTAAAAAATTAGGTATGTGTTATTACACTTAGACTTATCCTTAGGACTTTTCACTAGGTTTTTCTAATCTTAATCCCAAAAATAAATAAACCTATCCTCTAATACCAACTATACAAACCCTTCTCTTTATTTCATATTTAAACATGATTCATTACATAAAATGTCACTTAATAAAACTATGAATATCACTATGTTAGTATTTGGAGTTTATGAACATTCATAACAACATAAAACATGAAATACAACATCTTTATTAAAAAATTCTTTGACATGGCCAAAACATTCTTTCGTACTTAACAATGCATGGTATAACCTAAGGTGATGCATAAGAAAGGGGTGATATATAAAAGCTTGGTAAGGGAATAAACATGGAATAAACTTAAGATAATAATACATGTTAGAAAATTCATCTAAATGAGGCATAAAGGATCATTAATAATAAGTCATTATATATCATGACAATCATAACATGGTAAATGTGGAAGCAACTAAAAACAATGCATCATAAACATAAGTCAAAGCTAAACTTCCAAGACTTCATGGTGGAAAAAACTACCATATTGGAATCAAGTAAACCCACATCCCAACATGATGTATCATGATACTAAAAATTACCTAATTCATTGGAGCACTATCAAGGTTCCCCCTTTATAAACATGTCAATCGCATTATTAAGTATGCCAAAAATATCATATAACATAGATTCATTCGACATCATAATTATATTCCATGATCAAGGAATTAAGAATACATAAATTTAATCCTCCTATAAATAATAATATGGGCATAAACATGAATACCATTTAGAGAGAAATGGGTATGGTATTCAGTATATAATTATTTTGGCATGGAAAATCAAGGTTTAATTTCGACAACATAAGGACATCACATAGAAATTCATAAAATAGGTTCATGAGATATAAAGGAGTATATCATCATTTAGAAATTAAATTTATAGTAATAGGTACATTTATGGACATTTCCTAACAAAATTAATTGTAAATAGAAGCTATAACATAATAAAAAATCTTGAAGAAAAAGCAGAAAGAAAAAGAACCCTTACAAAATTCGGGCATGGTAACGATTGTACGTAAAGGTTATTAGGAGGGTTAAATGAGAGTAAAAGGAGATATAATAATTTAAAAGTAAATTTTATATAAATTTGGAAATATAATAATGTATCCCAACTTAACAAAATGTAAATTACATGGGCATATCATAATTGAAGTGCTTGATTAAAAGAGGAGAGAGAGAATCCCTTACAGAATTTCATAATAGTAATGTATTAGGTAAGGGTATAAATGATGGGGGATAAATGATCAGTCCTAAAAATAACATATATTTCATATTATGTTAATTATTATAAAATAATTACAATATAATCAATTTAAATTAGAATAACTAATCTCAAAGAAGGTACCTGAATTCAAAAGAGTGGAGAGAAATCCCTTACTTGGATGTGTGAATCCAAAATCTTGGGACATGCTTCTTGGGAGATTGGGGGAACCTTGGGAGGAGTATATGGTATATAGGGTAGATTTTGTATGAGCTTAAAGTAGTTTGAGTGAAGAAAAATTGGATCTTGGGTGGGTTTATATAGGAATGGAGGGGGATTTTTTTATTTTTGTTTTGGACACTACATAATAAAGTATTAAAAATCACAAACCATACCAATGTTTTATCCCATGGTTTTTGGAAAAGGGAAGTGGTATAAATTATTTTATAAGGAAAAGGTC
Organism: Viscum album; assembly: GCA_963277665.1. NCBI lineage: Eukaryota > Viridiplantae > Streptophyta > Magnoliopsida > Santalales > Viscaceae > Viscum > Viscum album. The sequence goes on from OY728152.1 coordinate 848,218,502, forward strand.
CAAATATAATAAAATATTTCCCTTTCTTAAGTGGAGGTGAGTCACACTTTCAAAGAAATGCTTTAAAAATCTAAAAATATATTATAAGTATTGGAGGATTTACTAAGGCTTTATAAAATAAAACAAATAAAGATAAAATTTTAATATTTTAAATGAAAAATATATATTTGGACTTGTTTACCTTTTATATTATTTATTACATCACTATTGAGATATTATGAAGTTATAAAACATACCATATATTTATACAGTATTTATTTTTTACCCAAAAATTCGACTATCTCGGAAAATTATGAGAAAATAACTGTTGGATAATTTCGACATCCTAATTACAAAAACGATATCCATTTTATCCAAATAATTTTATAAATATTTGAATTTTCACTTTTAATATAAAAAGCTACATTTATTGAAAATTGATGGGTTTTTGACCATAAGAGTTTTCGAACACTAATAAAAATTATATTTCACTTCATAAATATTATATGATCATTTATATTTAATAATATTAATTTAATAATAATATTTTACTAAAATATCTATATTATTTTAAAAATCCATTAATTCATGAAAATATATTTTCTAATTGAATTTTAATATTAACCAAAAAATACTATTTGTGATTTAAAATTCATTTACAAAGTAATAATAATAGAAAGAAAATATATTCATTATTTGATAAAAAATAAAATAAATAATCTAATTTCTAGGTTAATGATACATATCCCTTTATTAACATAGCATATTCCCTTAGAGTAAGGTGTGCAATTATGGGTCTTTCATGGGTTCGTTCAGTGAACATGGTTAGGGTTGTGATCTTGATGAGCTTAAACTTCTCCATTAAACAATTTCTCTCATGCTTAAATTATTCGATCTCAGCTTTAGATTAGTCTAGGGAAAGGCTCAAAAATTATATCCTCTTTAGATGTTCTGATAAATGGGATTCATAGGGTATGATCCTACTTGGTGAGGTCATCACTTCCTTTGTATGTGCCATAAGTATTTTTTAAAACCCTATATTTATACTAGTCATGTGATCAATGTTCAATGTCTATATTATAAATGGTAAAGATACCTAATGGTTATTTAAAATCTAGTTGGATATAATAAACTAAGTGCACGTGTTTTCTATAACCACAAGACATTTAATTAAATCAAAAGAAAAGGAATGTTATTCTTAAATGTTTGGGTTTTTACAAAAGCATACCAAATAAATGAGTGGTATGTATAACTCTTGTCCCACCCATATCATATAACATATCCTTACATGTGTTTTCCACATGAACAAAAAATAAATTATAGATTCATAAAAGGTAATATATTTAATTAACCCATGAAAATAAAATGGTTTATATAAATATTTTCATGAGGTATAAAAATAATTGAAATAAATAACTTGTCTATATAGGTAAAAAATAAATCATAATAATGAATTATATGTTATTTAAATTGTTTTAAATATAGTTTTGTATGTGAAAGTTAGTATCTTTTCCTGGTAAATCAAATGATATGTCTGTATAAGTGAATATCCTAAAATCATAAGAAAGAGGTATAGGGTATTCACAATGAAAATTTATTAGTATCAAAGTCATCTTTGATAATTGTAAATAATAAAGGAAAAAATGGGTTACGGATAAATATTTTCATAGAGAATTAATTTTCACATAATCATGAATACATAAGAATTTGGATAAAGAACCAAAAAATTAGTTTAGCATGGTAAAAACTTATAAAATGGTACACTGAGAGGGAGAGAGATATTAGAATATAATTAAAATTAAAAGGTGTAATTTTAAATTAAATTACCATAAATGAAAAATAATTTAGAGGAAAATAATTATTTTTTTAATATTTAATAAATTAATTACTTAGTTTTTATACAATTTTTAAATATTTATCAATAAGTAAAATAGTTGTTTAAACAGAATATTTAATAAAAAAAATAATTATAAGAATATTTACATAAGAATAATAATATTTAAAGATAAAAAATATTATATTTTACAATATAAATAAATTTATTAAAAAATAATCTTCACAAGAAATAGAGTAAAATGTAAGAAAAATCCTTAAAATAGTTTTCTTAATGTATTGGAATTTTTTTTGTAAAAAAATGTACTAGTCACTTAAAAAATAATTTTTAGAAGGTAACATAAATTATTTTAAATCCTTATTTTAATAATAAAATTTTATAATAATTTTTCTATGAAAAAATAATTTTATAGAAGAATAAATATAGATAAAAATATAGGAAATTGTGTAAATGTTTAAATAAATGTGTTTTTATCATTTTTTAAAAAAATTATAGTAACCCACATCAATGAAATAGATATAAATTTTTCTTTTAAATGATAATATGTGAGTTAGAGATGTAAATAATTAATTAATTTTTAAATTTGTAAAAATAAATATTAATTGTAAGAAATTATGTGCATAAAAGATAAATATCCAAAATAGAGGGTTGAAGTTTTCCCCATATAATGTCATATTTTATGAGGTGATAATTGATCCAAAAATAATGATTATGAGAATCAAATTTAAGTCCCGGAAAATTAAGAGGAAAGAAATTATAAGACAATGAAAATGAAAAATATACACAATATTATAAAAATATATTTAAATAATTAATATCATATCTTAATCAAAACAGATTGTATCAAGAATCACTTATAACTTTGGTAATGTATAAATTGAAATCCAAAAAAATAGGGAACATTAAATATAATTATAAATCCCATGAATCAAAATTATGTTATGAAAAAATATGTCAATGGTGAATTATATGAACTATATAAAGTAAAATAGGTGTATAATATGGAACATGATTCAATGAAATGCGATTGAGATACGAATTCTCTTACCTTTACTCGTGACTTTATAGAGCATGATCTACCTCATTATATAATCAAATTAGAATTAATAATAATATATTTGAGAACCATATTAATATTTTTTACTTTTTTAGTAATATATTATTTTAATTTGTAAAATCTTTATTCTTAGTTTATATCAGTTATCAAATATTAGTAGTTTCAATAGTTCTAGGTCTGTTTTGGTATTCCAGGTTCATCTATCATTCACTACTCATAATTAATCACCTATAGAATTGTCAAGGTACTAGAATCGGGATTTAATAATTTTTTCTGAATTTCCATTTTAATTTAATTTAATTTATATGTACGATTCCCAAAGAATAAATCTATAACATGCTCATTTTGGGTAATTCAGCCAATCTTGAGGAGTAACTTTTAAAGGAAGGTTCATCTTATATTTATAATTCCATAACCATAAAAAAATTAAATTCATATTAAATACCATTAATATTAATTACTAATATTTTATTAACCCTATAAAATTATAATTAAGAAAATATAGTAGCATCATTTATGTATGTTGTTGGACCAACCAAATCCCAAACGTGATACAATGAATGAATAAATATAAGCATATTAATATTTCATTGTTATACCATTATTAACAAAGTAAATTGATGTATATTTTTTTTATTAAAATGAAAAATCATAATTAAGAAGAGTAAAAAGAATAATATAAATAGAATAGGCAATGGAGATGGTGTTACCCACCTTGAAGAGATAGATTCCTCACTTAAAACTCTTCTTTGTTTTGAATTCCCTTGGATTTATTCTTGTGAATAGGGAATTAAAATTTGGAAAAGGATTACAGGGGAAGAAATTATAGCCTAATATGAGTATAAAATTGATGATTTTTGAATAATTTTAAATATTTTTTTTATAAATGAAAATGAGGGATCCTTCTTTAAAAACATGAGGTGGGTGAAGGGTGAACTTGGAATCACATGGGAGTTAGGTGAGTTAGGTGTGGGAATGTTTATTGTAATAATAAAATGAATTTACAAACATAAAAAAAGTCTTATAAAATTTCCATGTAAATTTATATAATTAAAATTCATGTTAGGTCATATTAACTTTATTTTTCATTATTTTACCTAAATTATTTATCATGGTAAATAATTTTTTCAAAAATATAATATATACCCTCTTAAATATTTTTTACATAATATATCTAAATTTTCTATAAATTTTATAAAATTAATTATATAAATATATGAAATTTAATATTTAAATAAAAACTACGGAAAAAAACTATTTTCTTTTTTAAAAAATGATTAAATCAGAAGATCATGTATCAGATAGTTAGTTTTATAATGCTGTAAGTATTTCATGGAAGTTAAGTTGGTATTATACTTTTCATGGGCTACTGCTCTTCTATAATTATGGTGAGTTTCACAACCTACTTCCATAAAAGATGCCTCAATGAAGGGAGAGATGTATAGACCCCCAATTCCTGCTTCCAGAAAGCCCTAGGTTGGCGACTAACACTGAGGGTATAAAAATATCATTGTATGGGGGGAAATACCCTCTATAAATGAAACATTATTAGGAGATAGTATAAATAATCTACAAAAAACTCTAGTAGAAAATATAAATTTAATCCAAAAACTATCCCACACTGCATGAATAATGTAATACTAATATATATAAAAGTCTCCAAATTAAATACCAAAAATACAAGTTTATATAAACAACTCAACAGAAACTACAACCTAGCTAATAAAGTCCATCTTGGTCCCCAAAGTCCACCTAGATACCTAAAAATAGTTTATATATATAGGTTGATCATAATAGGTATACTTAGTAGGGACATAACCAAGGCCTCAAGTGGACATGGGAAAAAATCATGCTAGTGTGCCAGTGAACAAACAGCGGAACCAACAAGCACCTATACCGTTCATCTAACCAAACCCTGCCTCACCATGGATTTCTCATCAAATCCTGCATCAAAAATAAAAATATAGAATCAATATCATTACAAAGAAAAGAACCATGTTGTCTCTTCCCCACTGATTTTCATCTCTCATTACCCAACATTGAATGTACAATACTCTCATCCCTTCCACACAAACCACAACACATCACATCTCATCCCATCTGTGGACACCTAGGTCACAAAGCACAATGAGAAAAAAATCTGTAGGGATTCATTAACATGATAGAAATAAAAATCATTTCCCCCCTCCAACCACGAATGACCCCCACCATATATCACATCACACCACATCACATTTCGCTTGTAGAAACCTGTCCCAACACATCACATCCTGCCTAAATACACCAGGGCCAACACATCACGTCCCGCCCAAAGACACATGTGCCAACACATCACATCCAAAAAAAAGACACTAGTACCAACACATCACATCCCACACAAAGGCACCCAGTCTAACATATCACTTCTAAAGGAAGAGCAAGGGAGAGGGGGTAGCCAGGCTTCTGTATCACTACACCCAGAACTCAACACCTCTGCATGTTGGTAAGGTTATCTAAATTAGGTGGGGATTGTATAAAATAACATAAACATACATGATATAAATATAGAACACAATACCCAACCTATGGGTTTACATCAATAACACTACCACATACTACACCACCACTTTCGTACTTCACATCAATTGTCACAATTTTTTCCACCAATATATGCAACACCTCACAACTACCAAACAAGACATTCAACATTTTTCACATTTAGATTACAAGATTCACCTAAATTATTCATTAATATATTTACCACACATCAACTACCATCCCATTATATTTAATTATCAACCCATTGATTTATTCATTTCATTCAACATTGTAACTTCTTCAACCTTTACCTGGGAAACTAACACAACCACACTACACAACTATACCAAAAAAAATAACAACTACCATGGTACCAATAATCCATTATCTTCATCATGTCATGTCTCCCAATATATATCACCACAACGAGACACTACACCATATCCACTATGCCAGAACCTCTATGCCGCAACCTGTGCACCACAACCTCTGTTCCACAACAACAATGACACAAAATCAGTGCCACAACCTATGCACCACAACCTCTATGCCACAACCACTACAACAAAACCTATACACCATAATGAAAAACAACCCACATAACATCCATGTCATCCAACCATCACATCACCACCCGGAACACCACATAGCCCAGCCGATCACATCTATCATTGCAGAACAGCCTAAACCACAGAGGGAAACACAAAAATCACAGGCACACATCACAACACACATTCCATATTCCGTATTTATTCAAGGTAATTTTCATATATATTCTTTATTTACCATGGGTATTTTCACACAAACCAATAGTCTAAGGGAAACCAATTATTAGCCAAACATACTATCTTTAATCATTTATTCGGGTGTGATTTCACAACAAAACTACAATTGTCATCATAGCATAAAAACTAAAGGTAAATCAAGGCTCCCAACAGTCGTTATTTTTATAATTGGAAATAGTCATGCATAATAACATCAATAGCATATATCAATTCATAAGGCATGTGATAATTCCCCATACCCATTAATTTTATACATTCAAATTAATTATAAGGTTATGATGACCCCTACTATCCACCCAAAGGTAACCAAAATCTTTATGATCTAGAAAATATATGTAAAATAGTGATAACAGGAATATCATACCTCAAAGACGCTTTCCAACCACATAGCGCATTGTAGAGTGAAGAACAAACTGCCAAGAAAACACAAACAGAAAAGGAACTCACATATTAACCAACACTACACCATAGGGTTTTCAAAACACATCCCATAAGTCCTTACAAACCAAATAAGCATTTTTGTAGAAAATCCCCAAGAGGATAATGAAATAAATGTAGAATAACTAACCATGGATAACAAATGTGCATCCAACGGATCCAAAAAATCAAAGCTGGAGGAAGAGGAATAGAAGATATCCTTGAGGAACCTAGTGTTCATCTAGAACAAGAGGGAAAAGTATTTGGATGAATTAATGAAAAATAGGTCAATAAAATGATTTGAAACCTATAATTTCATCAGTCTCCCATCGTGTAACCATAACATGGCATGTAATCCTTGAGCTTTCCAAAATGTACACCTTCCACCAAAAAAATCATTTGTATCATCATTTATTTACTACACATCATGAATTATATTTACATGATGTGTAGTCTATATCATGGTTTCCCTTATCAATGAAACAATTTTTGAACCATATATCTATACAATACTTAAACCACCATGTCACATTGTGTAATCATTTCATGACATGTATTTTATATTACAGCACTCCTACAACTTCGACCTCTATTGAAAACTCCTAGAACCTCCCTTGAAATCATCCAACCACCAAAAATATAAAAGAAACGGGTTGGGATGGAAAATTCCCTAACATTAGATACCTACCAAAAAATTCTAACCCTCATGAATCTAAAACCAATCCTAGAAGAAAAAAGGGTCTGAACAACCATCCTCGTGAGATACCTATCAAGGATCTCATTTCTCCTCAATGCTACCACTATCCAAACATTCCAAACCAATCGGACACAAAACATCTCAGACAACCATATCACTACACAACCACATCACCTCAACATCTAATACTAATAATAAGACACTCCACATCCACCTAAACAACCATCCAACATACACCCAACTCAAATCAACATCCATCAAACCACAATGCCCCAAACATACAAATCAGGGAATTCCATCCTCTTTGTCAAGATACTATCCACTCTATGTAGCACTGAGTCACCCACTCGGGATCAATCTAATCGAAATTAATGAATATTGATTAATAATTTGGTCATACCATTTCCATATGTTGACATTTTTATTACACATCACACATCAAGGATAACAGCACATATCATAACATAGAAATATATAAACATCACATTATAAGTAAAACAGGACAAAGAAAAACTCAAAACAACTCCATTTACTAGGCATGCATCTACATCTATCACTCCCATGTACACTCCTATATTACACCATGCCTCCATAACACACAAATAAAGGTAATGTTTTAGCCACACAACACCTTCTCTCGATGATCCTAGATCTTCTCTGGATTCTTCCAAGAATGTTTCTTCTTCCTCGATACCCAAATCTCCCAAATAAATAATATGGGATTCACCATGAATACATTTATGAATATGGGACATGTGGAAGATGTTGTGGATCCTATCCAAATATGGTGGAAACACCAACCGATACACCGCCTCACCAAAATATCCAAACACCACAAAGGGGGCCAAGAAGCTTTGAAGAAAGCTTACTCCCCCTGTTAAACCTCCATTTCCCGTGCTATAGGGAGACTCTCAAGAACATGTGGTCTCTAAATGAAAACTCATGGTCCACCACCTATGAAATACATAGGCCTTATGATGGCCATGTTCCACCCCCATCTACTCATAAACCAACTAGATCTTCTCAATCATGATATACTCCACATCGGGACCAAGAACAATTGAACCTCCAACCTCTATCCAGTAAAATGGATGACATGTCCTCTCAAACAATGACTCAAATAGATCCATAAAAATTGGTGATTGATATATGTTGTTGTATGAAAACTCAAACAAATGTAGTTTTCATACCCAATATCTTACATAGTCCAAGACACATTCCCTTAACATAACCTCTATTGTATGTATTATCTACTCCTTCTTCCAATATTATAGAGGGTGGAAATAAGTGATAAGATGAAACTAGGATCCAAAAATCACACTGAAATCCCCTCTATACTCACAAGGTACAACTATGATCTTGATCAGATGTGATTTCCCTCAGTTCCTCATGATTCCTAACCACATCATCCACATACATCCTTGCCAACACATCCATCACACTCGACTCACAGATCAACAAAAAAGTGATCCAATTTTTTCAGTCAGTCCACTATCACCCAAACTACATCATAACCTCCATGATCTTGGTGTAACCCTGTGAGAAAATCCATCGATATGTCCTCCTATTTCAATGCTAGAACACCCAAGGACAAAAAAAACCTCTCGGAAGATGATGCTCCTCTTTCACATGCTGAAAACCCATACATCTTTCCACAAAATCCAATACTAATTGTTTTATATTAGGCCACCAATGTTATCTCCTCAAGTCATTAAATGTATTTGTCACACCAGGATGCACTAATAAATGTAATCTATAAAACTCATGTAGAACTCCCTCACTCATCTCTTATAGGAAAACCATAATTTCCAAGAACAACACCTAGTTATGACCATCCTCTAAACATCCCTCAGGAGAATCATCATGGATAACATGATCACACATCACCTATACCTCTAAGTCTCCCCAATAACACTCCTCTACCTGATAAATCAAAGATGACTCCACAGTCATCTGATAAAGAAAGCCTTGTATACTTCTCTCTCCAACATCAAGATTCATCACAACAAGATTCTCTATTCCATTCCAAACATTCACAGACTCCTGGGCCACATCCTCTTAGAACCTATGAATCAACACATCAGCAACAACATTTCCCTTCCCTAGGGTATAAGAGATCTCAAAATATTAATCATGAAGAAACCCCATCAACTAACTCTTTCATATATTCATATCACATTGAGAGAAAACATATCTCAATATCTTGTAGTCAGTGAAAACCCCAAAAATTATCATTGATGAGGTAATTACACCACAACTATAGTGCAAACATAACTACTTCCAAATATGGAAAAGGAGGCTCCACTTTCTAACCACATAACTGATAACCTCTCTCACCACTGAAAGCCACTCTCTAGCCCTCCACATCAGCAAATGAGACTCATCAATGAAAGAAGTCTATGAATAAATGTATGGAATATAGTAATTTTTACAAAGGATAAAAATATATGGATATATGTGTAATAAGAATAAGTCCCCCAATTACCGGTGTTTCCCTATCACCAGTCTACATTCTCGCCACACATCATGCAAGAAATGCTAGCCTCCAACCAGTGTAGATAACACCAGGTGCACTGGAAGCCTCCCTATATCGAGTCCCAACATACGAACCAAAGTGAGATAAATAAAGGAGTTTGAGGATTCTAAATTAAACAAATCACACATAAGGGTAGATGATAAAATGATCATACCTAAAACAACTCTTGACACTACTGCCTATAATGTGTCTATATTATCACCCTTAGCTCCTCTACCTCTCTATTTGTGGTCCCCACGACTATGCTCTGGACTGGGTCCCTATGGATGGGAACCATCAAGAGGATTCCCTATACTAACTCTTCTTTATCTTGGCTAATGAACAACAATCTACGGTCCCTACCATGGGAACTGTCTTAGAGGTAACTACTACTACTGAAAAGGAGTTTGGCCACTCATCTGAAACTGTCCTCCTCAAGTAGATGGACACTAAACCCGGTGGTTCCCATATCTCCTGTGGATACAGAACACAAAAAAAACTCTAAAAAGGCACTTGGAAACCACCTGTCTATGATGGTTAGGAAGGAAACTATCATGGTTGGTTCCCCACTGAATAGAACATTGACTGCCGACCCACTACCCAAAGCCATGTTCCTCAAAAAACCTTGTTGGAAACCCTACTATGGATAAAATCCAAAGTAAATCATACAATCAATAACATTATCTTTTTTATACACCTCTAGATATATCAGGGTAAAAAATAGAGTGACTGAATACCTGATCACAGAATAAAAGGCCTCCTCCAGACACTACGCTCTAGACTCCTCATCTGGGAAAACAGCTGGAGGAAAGTGAAATATGTCCTTGAACATGATCTCAAGATCCCACACACATAGACTCCCCTACATAAGGGAGATAATATTTTACCTCTTGGCTTCCCTCATCATTGTGGATAGAAAACCTACCTGAAAATCCCTCTGAAAGTCATGCCTCAAACATCTATCTTCTTACTATCACCATGAAACAACTTCCACCTTTGATGCATAGATCCCCACATATGACTAACTGCTAGAGACACCCAAAAATCAGATCATGCTCAAATCATACTAAAAGTGATCTCAATATCCTCCATCCAGCGTTTCATCTCAATATTTGAGACACTTCCCTCATAGTTACCCAAACTCTACCCCTAAACAGAACACAATTATTACTTCTATGCCTCATCCTACTCTAGCAGGTTAACCCTTCGACGATCAAACAAATAATCCTAATGAACCTAAACTACTTGATAAACTCTTATATTATGAATAGGAGACATTCCTAAAAATTAGAGCATCATAATCCCGATAATATGGATTTTTATCAATGATTATTTAATTTATTCACTTTATATTCCCAAAACACCCAATTCAAACATGAACACAAGTCATCATGATACATGTATCTCTCCTAGGTATCTACCCAATAAATAGGACTACCTAACTATGTCATTCAATAAGCTCAGAGTACATGCACAGGATCATGGGGTCCCTAAACTCCCATGTCCTAGCTGGTCTCCCTGGCCTATGTCATGCACCAAGGTCAATTAGAACTTCTTCCACACCAACCCATATAGTCCTCACTATTCCAAACTCCAAAATGCATTCTATGTCTCAACTATCACCTCTGATAACACTTTGTCATGATCTCCTCCCACCAAAGATACTGCAATGAAGGGATATAGATAATGACCCCTTAGTCTTGAATCTAGTAGGCATAAGGTTGGAGAATAGCATGGAGGATATAAAAATCACATAGTATGGGATGACATACCCTCTATAAATGAAATAGGATGGGGAGATAAAATAAAAAATCACTAAATAACTATAGAAGACAATATAAAGTAAGACTAAAAACCATACCACAATGCATAAACAAAGTAATACTAATTCATAAAAAAATCTCAAAAATAAATACCAAATATAAAAGTATACATAAATAACTCAACAGTAACTCTATCCCAACTAGTAATGTACACCTCATTCTCCAAATTCCTCCTAGAAACATTAAAATAGTGTATATATATGGTGATCATAACAGGTATACTTAGAAGGGACATAAACAAGGCCTCATGTGCACATGTGAAATGAGCATGCTAATGCACCAGTGAAGAAACATAAAAACCAACAAGTACCTTTACATGTCATCTAACCAAACTAATCCACACGAGGGATTTCTCACCAAATCACACATCCTATATAATAATATATCATCGAGAACATAACAATTCAAGGAACTCTACTAACTCTTCCCCACTGATTTTTTACTCTCATACCCCAACGTCAAACATCCTATTATCATATCCCTTTAATAAATACCACATGAAATCATGTCATATCCCTCATGTAGACACCTAGAACACCCATTACAACCATAACCTGAGAAGTTGTGTCCCATGAATGTGAAGCACATCAACATCATTCCCTCCTCCTACCACATATGATACCCACCATATATCACATGACACCACATCACATATCTCACATAGACATCTTTTCCAACACATCACATCCCAACCAAAGAAAATTTGTCTAACACATCACATCCCACCCAAAGGCACTTGATCTTACACATCACATCCCACCTGAAGACAACCGGGCTAACACATCACATCCCACCTGAAGAATCCTTAGCAAGCACATCACATCCCACATGAAGAAACCTAGGACAATACCTCATTACTGAAGGAAGAATGAGGGAGAGAGGGTATACATACATCTGTATCACTATTATAATAGATGTTAGAAAAAAACAATTGTAACTTTGAACCTCTGAGAATTAGTAATGTTATCCAACTTAGGTGGGGTGTGTATAAAATAACATAAACATAAATGACATAGAGATAGGACACAATACCCAACTTATGGGTCCACATCAAAAACTCTAGTTTACACCACATCACCAACACTATAATAAACATCAACAATCACAAATACTTTCATCACTATATGAAACACCATTCAACTACCATACAATCCACACAACTATTTTCCACTTTTAACTTACAAGTTTCACCACATTTATTCATTAGTCCATTTACCACACATCAAATTTCATCCCATTATATTCAATTACCAAAACATTCAATTATTCATTTCATTTAAAATAATAATTTATTCCACCACTATCCATGGAACTAACATAATAACACCACACACATAACCACTTCCATGGAACTAAACATCAACCATCGTCGTCGTGTCACATTTCCCAATCCATCTGACAACAACAAGACATCACACCACAATCACTGTTCCACTACACTACAAACTCTATTCTATAACCTTTTCACCATAACCTCTATGCCACGATCATTGCACCACAACCTCTGCATCACAACCTCTACACCGCAACCTCTTCACTACAACCACTGCACCACAACTACTACGCAACAAACTTTATTCCAAACTGCACAAAATCCCACATCACATCCATGCCAACCAACCACCACATCACTTAATCACACACTTCATAGCCCATCCAATCACATCCATCATCACACAACATCCCAAACCTTGCAGGACAACAAAAAAAGCACAAGGACACATCAGATCACACATTCCAGCAACCATATTTATTCAAGGTAATTATCACATATCATCTTTATTTTTCATGGATATTATCACACAAACTAGATGTCCAAGGGAAAAAATTATTAGCTAAATATATTTTATTTAATATTTTATTTGGGTGAGATCGCACAACAACACAACAAGGGTCATCACCCCATAACAACTACAATGAAAACAAGGCTCCCAACGGCTTTTATTTTTAGAGTTAGAAAGAGGTGTGTAGAATAACATCAACAACATATATCAAAGTAGTAAAGAATCCAATAATTCCACATACCCATTAATTTTGGACTATTATTACCCAACGGATGTTTTTTTAGGACTATTATTACCCTTAATATCCCCCCCAAAGGTTAGAAAAATTAGGCAGATATCACACATATCATGTAAAAGAGTTAGAATGAGGATCTCGTGCCAAAAATTAGCATTCCAATATTTCTGTGCACCATAACATGAATAAAAAACTTCCCAAAACCCAATTCCACTCAAGAAACTCAGGGACAGACCTACAACACGTGAAAGGTTTTTCAAAACGCAGCCCACGACTCCCCCCAAACCAAAGATACATCACCATAGTGAATCCACAATATAAGAATTAAAGATTACCACAAAGAAAGGGAAAAGAACATATCACATATTACTAACTAAAATCCACTGTATCTAACCAATAAAAGTGGAAGGAAGAGGGATAGAATATCTCTTTAGGGTGCCTATGGTTTTTACGGAATGGGAGGGATAATGTTTTGATGAATAAATGAAAAATAGATTGATAAAAGGATTTAAGACCTATAATTATTCTAGTTTCAAATCATGTAACCATTACACATCATGTAATCCTCAGGCTTCCCAAAATTTCAACCTTTCATAAAAAAAATTAGTCCCCTTGGAATTTATTTAATACACATTGTAAATGATATTTACACAATGTGTAATCCATCTTATGGTTTCTCCTCAACTAAGAAACAAGATATGGTCCAACTAGATACACAATCCATGAACCACCATTTCACATCATGTAAACAATACACGATGTGTATTTCCTGATGCAACTCCAACCTCCATTGAAAACTCATAGAACCTCCCCCTGAACACCTACAACCCCCAAAACTAGAAAATTAATATTCAAGGAAGGCATTGACCATTAAAATGAGGGTTTTACCATATCCTTTTAATCATTATTTTGTTTTAATTCTTGTATTATGGTTTTCCCCAGCCAAAAATTGTGCTGGTATAAGAAAAGAATAATTATTTCTAAAAAAATATGTTTTACTATAATTATTTAATTATGCAATGGATATTAATTATTTATTTATAAATTACAAATATATTATTTATTATTTATTATTTTCTTCTAAAGAAGGATTATATTATCATAATAAAGGAATAATATTACTATAAGTTATTTATATACACAATGATTATATACCAACAAACATATAATAGTTATATTTCCATTTGAATTACCCATATATAACCTTATATAATTCACTTAAAAACTTCATCATATTTCATTATTTCTTACTATTAATGTCTATCATGTTTCTAATAGTTTTTATTCTTTCAATAAATATATCCAGCAACATGATTCTTATAGGAGACCATGAGGAAGAATACCTCAAAATTGTAGTCTTTTTATTTAATTTTAATTATATTTCTCTTATAATTATCATATTTATTTTTCATTTATGTTTCTTTAAATTTGTTAATTCTTATTTCATTTTATGTTACGATATTCTATCATAATGAAATAAATTTTTGTTCATTGTAGATTCATTTTTCATGTGAAACATGTTATTCAATTTCAAAACCCATGGATATTATAAAAGGAACATTTATATTAAAACATGGGTTTCTATATGATATGGTACATGGAGTGGAAAGTAATAAACCTAAGAATATCAATTTCAAGAGAAATAAATCCTAATAAAAAATTATTTAGAATAAATATCCATTTTAGGTTGTGTCTCACTTTTACCCATTTCATTATTATCCATTACACTATAGTAATATATGAGATTGGAGGGGTCACCTAATAAATATAGTACTAAATATTATTACAAAATTTTAATGAATTAAATGTTCCAACACTTTATAGATTTAGGAATCCAAGAAGAAAGATCTTTACTGATTTATCTTACTTCCAAATAACTAGAAATAAATTAGGGAAGAAGAGGGTAACCATAACTTAAAATCACTAAAATAGGATCATTCACCAACATATAAAATTATTATACTAAAATTGGTGGGGGGATAACCTTAGATAATGATAGGGAGGAATATAAATCATTTGGAGGAGCTCCATAGGTGTCTTGGTAGTAAAATCTAAAAATCTATTTAAAATGGTTTTAGGTTTTTAATAAAAAGGAAAAAAATTATCTTAGTTATTAAATAGTATAGAACCTACTAGGTACTAGGTGAGAGACCACTGGACATCTTGGAGTACATTGAATACCTGATGAAAGGCCACTTGTTATCAATTTTTAGATCAAGAATGCTCTAAAACTTCCACTAGATTCCACTGGGAACATGTTACTAAGCCACCAGGTACCGAGTTCCACTTCATCACCAAAATTTAATTTCTTTATATTCTCATTCATTTCACTTATCTTACAAAATTATTACTTCTTTTTCATTATTTTTAATAGATAAATAACTAAAATTTCAGGTAATTTACTAACTTTAATGAAATGTATCATTACAAACTCCCCACAATTAATATTCTTATCCTAATGAAGCATAATCAGGATTCTTATGGGAATGATCCAATTAATTATTCTTTAACCTTAAACTCTCACTCCCAAGTTACATCTTTAAGATTTCGATTTTTTCAATGCACTCAAACTAATAGAATGATCATCCTCTATAATACCTTCTCACTTAGTTCAATGGTACAAAAAAGATGTTCTATATAAAAACCATCTGCTTCTAACTCTATATAATTGAACTATATGACATGAAAAGGATTATATATATATATATATCTACTTAGTTATGACATGTGAAAGATATTATAAATTGTACTAAAATGAATAGATAAGGCTACATTATAAGTTATTTCTCAAATAAAATTCAAGATTTAAAATACACTAATGAATCAAGAAGATAGTTTCCTTTACCTTCCCATTATTTAGTGACCTAATAATAGATAAACATAGAGAAATACATGGCCACAAACACAAAATTCCTAAAGTTATCACATATAATTTTCATATGATTTCTCGAATAATTTTTTATTAATCAGCCTCTTTTGAATCATTTTCACCCACTAGGTCATATCTTATCCAATAATAGGTTATATAAAAGATGATTCACCTATCTATGTACAGTATAAGAGAGAGTGATGAGATTTTATATAAGGATATTTGAAGGGAAGCATTTGAATTGATGAATCATAGCTATTATTATAAGAAAAATCTAATATAGGTGGATGATATTACTAAGTTACATTAAAGTAAAAGGATATAGGTCGAAATTTTATCTTCCAAAATATGAATATTTTTCTAAAATTAGACATCATTTTTAGGGTGATGATATATTATTAGTTTTACCTATGTATCAAGAGCTCAATATAACCGTTAAAAAATCTAGAATTGAAACTCATGACCTAAGAAAAAATAATGTTCATTGGAACCCCCATGAAGTTGTATTATCTCATGTATATATTATTTACCCAGATTATCAAAAAAAATATTCCCTAATAAAAAAAAATAGAAATATTAATCAAGTGATCTATAATTACCCAGATTATATATGCGGATCCTGAAGATCTTGGAAATATTCACATGAAATAAATCATCATTTAATCCCATTTATAGACTAGTATATGGATTGTTTGTAATTCACATGTAGGTCATTGATGTTTAGATTTCACATGTAAATAGGAGTGGCATCTAGAAATGAAACTAGTTGTATCGAATTTCATAACTAGCCACTAGAATTTCTTGAATAAACCACAATACTTCTTGGATACACTTGGGTGAACAACACACCTAGAAGATTTATGTTAACTCGTGAATTATTCCAATATTCTATTTAGAACTGAATGTATTACATGGTTAAAGAGGAATAAATTAGAGTTTAAAAATCATCCCTTAGGGATATCCCCACCATCATGTCTCTCTCAAATAATAAAAAAATCATGATTAAATATCTAGCATCCTTATATTTCTCAATAATAAATGATTTAAGATGAATATAGTGAAAATATGTCCCATTATAATACATAAACATATACTAGTGAATCATTAGAATTAAATACATAAATATTTAGTCCCATGTCACCTCTTTCACCTTGAGTGGTAGAGTATTTCTATTGATAGTCTCTACATCTATGTGTCCCTTCCTAGGTACATAAAGTATTTAAAAATCAAATGATTATATGTATTCAAACCACCTCTATTTCCTCAAATTCCAATCCCATTGGGAAAATATATCATTGAGGATTTTTTGATTAGTGTATACCATAAATCACTCTCTATAGAGATAGTGCCTCTAGAATTTTTGAGCATTCAAAATAGGGTTAATTCTAGGTCATTGTTCATATAGTTATTTTCATGTGTCCAAAGTATGTATGAACCATATTACACCAAATTATTAACCTATATATGCATGTATAAAAGATCCAATATAGAGCCATAACAGTATATGTCAAACTCTTAACCTATTTGAGGTTGTATAAAGATGGGGGTAGTGGTAATACTTCAACTTAATTATTATAAATTATCTTCAAATTGATTTTACCAAAAATAATTTATATACTTATTTATCAAATGTTTCATAGAAACAGTTATTCAAGATAAATACTTAATGAAATAATGATATTATCCAATAAATTTTCTAAAACTTCTAATCTCGAAGACATTAATGAGTACTTTATAATATATTACCACCTATGCCTTTCTAGGATCTATCAAAATTTCAGCCTCTGATACCACATAACCTTGTAATTTGAGTTCCCAAATCCATAAGGAGTATTTATAAATTTTATAATAGAGATAGTTCTCTTATAATATTTCTAATAAGATCTAAAGATGTTTACCATGATTTTCCAAATATCTCAAATACATGTGGATTTCATCCAAAAATACAACCATAAAATTTTCTATTAATATATAAAAAAATCTTACTCATTAGTTATATAAAGACAACAAGTGTATTTTTTAAACTAAATAGTATGCATAGATACTCGAAGTGGCTATACCAGCTTAAAAAAGTTATATCTATAGATTATTTTGTTATTACTAAAATTTGATGATAAATAGAGCATGGGTCAATCATTGAAATACATATAGACATTTCATTTGATAAAATAAATTTTCAATATGATAAAATAGATAAAAATTCTTTATTGGCACCTGATACAATTTTTGAGAGTCCACACATAATCAAAGAATATCATTTTCTTTATTGGTGAAAATAACTAGGTCACCCCAAGAGAAAGTGTTGGGTCTAATAAATAAAATAGCCTCATGCTACTCAAGACAAATATTTAGTTCCTTTTGATCTACTGGGGATATACAATAAAGTGGAATACGATTCAATTTTTCCCAAATAATGGATCAATTGAAACTTTTCTCTCATTTAAGAGTAAATCCCTATAAATATTCAAAGAATACATCAAGAAATTGGACTATTTTATGACATAATATCCACTTATCTAATATCCCATAAATTCCTAAGATTAAACTAAATATTTATATAAATATGGATTCAACCTTCCCCTAATCTGGTCAAACTTTAACTACATGAAATTCCTAATGGTATACTAAATACTAGCTGTAGATGTAAAGGAAACTTTCCTTTGATAATAGTTGATCTAGGCTCAAAACTTGTTTACATAATCCGTAAGCAAAATAATATTAAAGGTATTCATGTCTAGGATAAGTAATCCCAAATATTCCCATATATTCCAACTATAATATCATAAGAGATACATTTCTTATTCCTCTCTACCCACTTTACTAGTGGAATTTCAAGACATGTGAGCTTCTATAATGTCTCCACTACCAACCTTAGAAAATATACCAGTTGATAAAAGATAAAGGAATAAGGATCCCTTATACCAAATAAATTACATAAAAGAGTAGATGATACTAAAATAGTGCCTCTCATGGTTGAAATACAATCATTGACATGACCTATAGAATTTTAATCTAAAAAGAACCTATTTATTTTATCTGAAATACCATAGGTATGTAATCCATGACCAAAAGTTAAATCTTATAAATGATGAATCTATCCACCTCCCATGCATCCTTTAATATATTTACTATTGGTGGTTTATTCCCTCTAGTTATTTATCCACCTATATGGGTAGGATATTTATGGTTCTGTTAAGGTCAATAATAAATTCTCTAAGAAGGATTAATCTATAAAAACCTATATAGATGATCATAAAACCCACATATATGACACTAATTTACTTCAAAAGTGAGATTACAATTGGTGTGTCCTAAGAATCAACACTAGAAGCACCAAACTGGACTTCTCCTATATCTTGGAAGAAGAATATAACTTCCACCCTGACTACCCTAGAAAGATCCACCATAACTCATATCCTTCTCAATATTCTTATGTGAATTAAATATCCTCCTTATATGATTCATATATATAGTAAACCCCAAGTCCTTGGTATTCCATTTGAAAATTTATACAAAATTTCTTTCTTCAAAACCAATGAGAAGTTTGAAATATTAAATAACATCACTTGTATTTTCAAATTTTCTTTCATCCCCATATCAAAGAATAAAGTCATAGATTCCTCACAACCACTAAACAAAGTTTCAAAATAATGTAGATCAATAAAATTGGTTGCATAAATCAACGTTGTAATCACCCATTTCTTGAGTTCCATGAATTTTAGATCCTTAATATAACCAAGAATATCATGGTGCAATTTCTTAATGAATATCACCTGGAATATTTTCCAAATCAACATATAATTTCTCTATACATCTACCATGACACCCCACCAATTATTACTATCCCATTTAAGAATAATGGTTTAAAATCACATCCTATGTTTCTCAAGATATTTAATTTTTTTAGGGATTCAACTCATATGACCAATATATTATTTCACATTATGAGGTGATACGTCACTTTGAGGTGATGAAACTAAAAATCATGCATAATATCAATAGTGGTGGCTTCTCATGGAGGAAATCCCTACCCAAAAGCTTGTAGAAATAAATCAAACCTTTTTATGTCTAGACTATCTGTGAAACCCCGCATGTGACTATGTTGTTTATTTTTTATTATTTTATGAGGGTGAAGTTAGGTTTGATTTTCAAAGGATTTTTGGATCAAAACATATAAATTATCAGAGGTTTCCTTTTATACATGGTTATTGATAAATATTAGAAGTAAATTGTATATCCTCACATCATAAGGAGTCTTTTCAGTTAATTTTTAATTGTGTGTAGTTTTTAATCATGGTTTAATCATGGTCAAGTCCAAACCATGTGATCCCCTATGAGAAACAGTGTGGGTTACCTGGTGTGTCTGAGGTGTAGTGCACTAATCACGAACGGTTTGGTGAACCATGCAAAAAGCATGGGGTGCATCTCTGGTTTTTGAAAGTACCAAATGGGATGGTTGGAAAATATTTTTTTCAATCATGTGGTTTTTAGGGTGAACTTTGTGGGTTTTATGTGTTTAGGCAGTGGGTTGTGCATTGTTATAACACATTTAGGAAACCCATGCATGTTCAAGTGTTTAAATTATGGATAATTTAACAAAATACCATCTCAAATTAAAATTTTGTTTACCCATATTCTCCCCCAAATTCATAGGTTGACTATTGGTATCCCTATGAGGAATTCGACACTCCTCTTGATCCCTTACCTCTTTTTTGTGATTTCCAAGAGGTTTTGAGGTAATTATTCTCCTATTTCTATCTTCATTCCTTCTCTCTCTTTCCTCTTGGATTTAGTTTCCCCTATTAACCCTAGAACTATTATGATAGATTTTATTGTTTTTGTTGTTCTAATGTCATGATTTTTGGTGTTTAGGTTTGGTAGATGTCATTTCTATTCTTGTATGTGTTCTCTTCGTTGAAGAAAATATGTTTCGGCTTCATTTCCACTTCTTCCAATTAGGTGAATCTATGAAATTTTTTGATTTTGAAATTAAAATTTTGTTTATTCTTTGAAAATTCATTTTAATTAAAAGTATGAATATTTTTATTATCTCTATGATACTTTAAAACCATTTCATTGTGTTTGAGCTTAGCATAAATGGTTTCCCTTTTAATTCCTTTTTTCATGTTTCAAATTGATTGTTTTATTATTATAATATTTTTTAAATAACTGAGGTGATTTTAAAAATGTTTTTCATGGTGTACATTTTATTTTGATCAATTTTATTCTTTAATGAGAGATAACTATTTTTTAAAGGATGGTTTTGTTTTATATGAGGTGTTGGCCTCAAATGATTTATAAAGGGTTCCATTATTGGATTTCAAATGTTGATTTGAAATGTGTGTGTAGTTTAAATGATTGTGAGAAATGTATTAATGGATATATCAAAATGTATTTAATGAAAAAGAATGTTTTGGACCTTTTTTATATTTTAAAGTAAAAGACCCATGATTAAAGGGTGTCTTTAAAGCGTTTTGAATGTGTATATGATTTACATTGCCTTCGAAATAATGTTTGGAATGGTGTTTTATGTAATGTTGAAGGACTTGAAAGTTTGAGAGGTTATGGAGTTTTTATTGGTATTGGGCATGTGCATATCTACACGCGACAGTTATCTTACTAGACATTAAAAGGTGGAGAGATGACATTACAACATTTTTTGGGGAGGGGCAGTTCCAAGTTGTCTTGTTTGGTTGATTTCCTAAGACCTATGGGTCATGTAATGTCGCCTAATCCTTAAATCCATGTAAGGGTTCCCTCTCATCCCTTTAAAAGGGTATTATCAAAAAATCAATAAAATTTTAAGGCCTTCAGGCCATTCAAGCTGGTGTTAAATGAAATATTAGCACTTTGGTTATAAAATGGTTGATATAAAACAAACCCCTTGATTTAACCATTTACATTTTTCCCCTTGTGTGGGTTGTTCTCTCTATGAGATTCTTGCTGAACACCTTGATTGGTAATGTGATTATTTATGTTGTAGGTGTATGTGATTGTGGGGTTATACATTATTGGGTGGTAGGGGTGAGCGTTAGTCATTATGTGTGTCTTGTGTGATAGAAATATCTTATTTATCCTTTCACCACACTTCCTTTTGGTCATGGTAAACCAGATACTAATTAGATGATTTAATTTGTTACCCTAGTTTTTTCACACACCACTAGTGGCCCTCCAATCATTCTAGGTGCAAATACAATAGAAGGGGGTTGTCATTGTAATGAGGCTTGGGTGCGATAGTTTGATGACTTGTGGATTGAACTTCAGAACATGCTGGTAGATAGTTTTTGGGTAGGTATACTCTTATATAGTCATATTCTTCACGTGCTAAGAATCCTAGGGTAGATCCCAATATACATTTGATTGCACTATGATTTATTTATTGAGAAGAGTTTAATCTATTTTTTGTTTGTATCATTTCCCATGATTTAATTATTAAGGAACAATTTATATATTATATTTATATATTACTTGTGATTTGTGGTTAATAATTTATTGTTCTTCACCCATGTGTTTTCTGGGTCGTTTCCTTCGGAAAAATGAGTTTTCAA
Organism: Viscum album; assembly: GCA_963277665.1. Classification (NCBI taxonomy): domain Eukaryota; kingdom Viridiplantae; phylum Streptophyta; class Magnoliopsida; order Santalales; family Viscaceae; genus Viscum; species Viscum album. The sequence continues at coordinate 848,241,562 of OY728152.1, forward strand.
AGGTGTTTGGAAAACATTTTTTGAAATTAAAGACTCTTGTGTGGTTTTTTAAAGTGGATTTCAAAATGGGTGTTTTGGTTTAATGATTTTTTCATCTGGTGAAATGTTTATAAGGTGACCATTTTAATTTAAATAAAATGTGTGGGTTGTTTTTGATAATTCTCAAGGGGAGTGTGGTTTTGAAATGGATTAGGCTAGTGATAACTTTTTCAAATAATTGTTTTTTATTTTGAGAAAACAAATTGGAATTTTTTAAAGGTTATTATAGAATTTAATTGATTTCTACATGTTGTATATGAAAATATTTCCTTTTAACAATATTTTCAAACTAGATTTTATGAAGTACCTTATGAAACAAATTCGTAGATTTAGTAGGTTATTGTAACCTAATGGGATTTTTATACCACAACTATATATTTTATGTTCAAGGTCCCCAGTTGGATTTAGTCTTGATCGTCAATGTCGATGTACGGTGAGTTTGGTGGTGGTCTGAAACTGAAGGTTGCTTGGTGTTGGTTTGGGATTATCTCATGTTTGTTTGTTATTGTTTTATTTTCATTGATTTGGTATCTATTCTAACTGGTTGTATATTTTTATTTATGGATGAAATTTATATTTAACCAAATGGGTTGCATCAGTTTAGTTAGTTATGACCTATTTTGAATGTTCATCTTTTTTGGCTCTATTATTTATTTATTCTACTATATTTTATCTCTGATTTGGGTAAAATCATTCACAATGGGATTCCATTGATTCCCATGCACTAGTTTCCAACTCTTGAGGATTGGGAACACCCTTCATTCCATGTGTTGGGTTGGGTCATATGTCGGGTTTGGTGGTAGCCCAGGCCAAAACATGGTTTCAGAGCCTTAGTTCTCAGAGGGACCTAGGTTTTAGAGCACCCAGGTCAAGTCATAGGTTTTTAGGGATACTCAATAATCCCCTTGTTAATTAGGTAAGTCTTAGTATAAATGATAATAAGTTTTTTATAGCTTGATAGGTAAGGGTGGGGAGAGTATAGATAGCTCATTATCATCCCAAACCAAAAGATTATCGGGTACGTTGGGTTTCAAATTGTAAATTTGATTTTTTTTTAGTTTTTTTAATGGATTTTGATGTGTATTGATGCTTTTATCCCCTTTAATCATGAAGTGAGATTGAGGGTTTCTCATTGGTTTTGGGGTGGAAAGGGAGGATAACTTGAGAGACATGGTTAGCTTACATGGCTTGGGAAAATCTGTGGTGATCGTGTGGTTGAGTCTGTATCTTTTATAGAGTGTGTTACAAGATTTCCATATAGATTCATAACCTATGTAGCCAAGGTATGTGAAACACTATTTTGACCCCAGAAATATTATTTTGACTTCTCTCAATTACATATTTTAATAAGGTTATTTTCACTTGTCGGAGGTGGACTGAAAATTATTTTGGTACCTTTTCTGGATGTTATTCTGGTGAACCTTATCTGGATGCTAGTGTGGTTCTTTTTTCAATTGGTTTTTAAAACCATGTTTTGGAAAACAAAGTGATTTTTTGTAAATGATTATTTTTCAAGCTTGGTTTTGTTGAATGTTTTATAAAATGGTTATTTCCCTTATGGATTTTGTTTTCAAAGTGAAATTGGGTTTTAATGAGAATTATTTGAATGCTTAGTTTTCAAAATCAAATGTAATATTGAAAATAATTTTTGAGATATGCCTTGTTTTGGAAATGTGTGTCTGTGTTCCCCCAAGGTTTTTTTTTAAAGGTCTATTGTCTTAGTTTGTGAGTGATACCTTAGTGGGGGGGATTTAAAAATTCCTTATTGAAAATGGTGGTTTTAAAAAGAAAGTCTATTTTCTTGGTGTGAATGATTTGGTACCTCATTTTATGTACATTTTTTTCTTAATTCCAAAATTATGGTGGAACCTTAGGGTTTTTTTCGACATGAATTATTATTCTTCATGTATTTTTTTTGTCCCCATAATAGTTTAAAAGGTTTCTTCAGTCCCATTGCCTACCCAACCTCTAATATTAGTGATGTATATTGAAGCTTCATTGTGTAAGAACCATGTTATTTCTTGAGATGTGAATCTTCTAATTTACATAATTTTTTAATTTAAATGTTTAAACATGGCCTAATATGAATTCCCTTAGAGGTAATAAAGTAATTGAGGGTGTCTGTGTCTGGTTCTAAGCTTGAAAAATAGCTTTTGGGTTGAAAAGGGCCAAGAAAACATTAGTAGAAACCATGAAGGGAAGACCACATAGTTACTTCTAACCAAGAGAGGATGGATGGTGGGACCCTGTAGGCTGCACGGTTAGAAAAATTGTGTGATTTGAGGTGTATGGTAATTTGGTCATGTCTGTAGTTTTTGACAGTGGGATGAGACACATTTTTTACATGGTTAGTCTAATCCTGCATGAAAACTATGTGGTGCTCTCTTTCCTACAATAAAGGGAGAATGGATTGCATACAGTTTGGCCAACCATTCAGCCAAACTGTGAGACCCAAGATTTTGGGTGAATTTACAAATTTGACCTTAATTAATACTTATTCCAAACCTAATTCTTCATTCTTCTTCCGTAAAACAAATCCACCCTTTGAGATCTCTTCTTTGATTACTATTATAAGAATTGAAGGATATCCTCTGTCTGAGATCAAAATCAAGAGTCATTTATCTAGTTAGATATGTATTGGTAAGATATCCATTCCTTTTGTGTCGTTCCTCAATTGGTTTGGTATTTGATTCACTATTTAGGTGAAAGCAAATTTTACCTATTATTATATTCTTTTTTTTATTCTTTTTTCTCACGATATGAGTTGAATAGGGAGATGATAATGGATCAGAAATATAATATTGAACTATGGTAGGTGGTCTCGTTATTTTCTTAAAATTCAATTTTTTTATCTATATATGTTTATGTGTCGTGCACCCAATTCTTAGAGTGACTCCCTTGAAATTTATTTTTTAATTACTATTTAAATTGATAGGTATAACCTATTTAGTTAATGAAATTCATTGATAAATGAATAGCGGTTAAGAACCTTGAATTGGAACCAGCCCTTGGGTGTGTTGTTTAGTTAATCAGACCACCGTGGGTGGCTATTGAATTTGGATACCTCAGGGTGAGCCTTTTATCCCTTTCCATGGGGTGTTTAATGATGAATTGAATTGTAATTTGAATTGTAAAATGAGTTTTAAATTTAATTGAATGTAGGGAGGGAACATAATTTCCCTAAACCTTGGACCTTTCCATGTAATGAATTTTTTAATTTTGAGTTACCCTTATATTATTAAATTCACATGTGATTAATTAAGAGGAAAGCCTTTTGAGCTTATCCATGCCTTGAACCACCTTCTGAGGTGATTTTGAGTTCAATTGAATAAGGTGATGACCATTGATGTAACTAAATTATATTGAATGCAAGTTTGATAAATTACTTGGGTGAAATAATGGTTCATATACGAACTCCAGGGATGAATGATTTGGTTACTTACATTCTTATAATTGAGTGACACATGGACTCCTTATAGGGATTTCCCAGGAAGGTCTCATGGGGGCTTACTCTTATACGTCCAAGTGATACTTGGACACCATATGGATTTTCAAGGACAAAATCATAGGGTATTTGCTCATATACTCCATTGGTGACACTTGGGCTCCCTTAGTATACCACCAAGGATGGACATAGATGGAAGTGATGATATACCACGCCCAAAGAGATACCATGATTCTGATGGGGAATGCCAGAGATAGGCTTGAAAGGTGTTGGTTCAGGATACACCAGGAGCGATACCTGGATTTCAAATTAGGAATGAAAAGGACCGGATTGGGTTCTAAATTTAATAATAAGTGAAAGGATTTATATGATGTTTCTTCTAATTCAATGCACAAACTTGGATTCAGTCAGTGAATTATTCCTTAAAGATGGCTTGGTTAGACATCTACTAATCACATAATTGATAGGGAACACTAGGAAATGTTCCAGTCCTAAGACTTATTTATTACATGGGATTTATTTATTAAATAGAAGTTATTGATTAATTAAAGGAAACTTATTAAAATGAGATAGGATTGAATATTGATTTAGAGATACTCCAGCTAGGCTGAAGCTGGTAGAATAGGATGGGTGTCCATGGGAAATTGAACCTTTATGGGTTGTTTACTTTCAGTTCTTCCTTTCGTATACTATTACTTTTTATACACTATAATTATTATATATTCATTGACTAGATGGAACTTAAACTCTGGGTGGTTTCCTACTGGGATTATATCTCACACCCATCTCATTCCATCGATGGTACCTGAATAGACTATATGATTGTAGGTATAGATAAGATAAAGTGCCCTACTACAGGTTCTTGACTGCTGCTTGGGAGAAGAGGAGCACATGGCTAAGCTAAGGCTCATGATACTAGCTGGGTACTTTCTTGTATTCTTGATATTTTGTTATCTATATTGAAAATCTTCCATGTATACCTATTTTGGCTATTTTAATAGACACATAACATCTTCCATCATCTTTTTTATATGAGATTACTTTAAGGTATTGTTAATTTTTATCTATTCATGTAGGTTATCTATTGTTTGATTGATTTAATACTTCTAATTCTTACCTATTATTGTATATCCATTATGATAAACACTAGTAATGAGTTCATAGTCTCCCCACAGACACACCCTAGTCCCTCACTGCTAGTCATAATCCTCCAGCATTCGGGGAGATGTGCTTGAGGTTATGTGGACAACCAGTCTTAAATCACATTTTAGTGGAACCCGAGACTAGGAAATTACACATTAAGCTTAGACAACATCCTATACTTCTAGAATTACTATCCTCCCTCTTTCAGTGGTTATCAAGGGTCAATAGCAGTTTTAGCATAGTTAGAATATACTGATGTGACCCTTAATTCTCATAGAACACCTGAAGCTTAATGAGTAAAAGCTGACAAGAAATTACTTGATGGTTTTAGTGGAGTTTGGTTGGATTAGATGGTACCTCCTCAACTATGTGGAGATATGTATTGGGAGATTTTCTAGATGATGTTTTTCTAGTGGTTCTTTCCTAAAGTTGTGAAAGGGGATAAAGAAATTGAGCTTGTAAGCTTTATCCAGATGACTGATCACTGAGGAATTATGTCGATCACTTATTAAAGTTATTTATCCTTTCTCCAAATATGGTGGTTAGTTATTCTAATAAATATTAATTATTTAAATGTGGTCTTAACCTAGATTTTAGTTTAGTTATACTGTCATATGGTTTGACATCTTTTCAGGAGGCTTTCAAAGAGTCCATTTAGGTATAAGTTATCCATTATAAGATACCTACATTGGATGATGCCATTGTTCCATATGATTTATAGCAGAAGAATGGTGGGATTCAGAATAACTTGACAAGTGAGAAGATGATTCATCGTGATCCAAATCTATAAGTAAATGGAATTTCTCATGGGAATAATATATCACTTATTTTATTCTATTGTGTGGATTTAGATAATGTTAAGCCCTCCTCTCTTAAGTCTCCTAGAGTTTGCCTCTATTATGGTCATTTAGGTCATCTTCAGAAGTTTTGTAAGATCTTATTTTGGAAAAGGTATTGGGTTTGATCCTTTTGTGGATGTTCTGATTTTGTAACCTTTCATTTTATTGTTGTAAACTTGATTTCAAATCTTTTTCCATGGTTGTTGGAATTTTTTGTGAGGTTATCTGTTGGGATATTCTTTATGGATGGATTGAATTTCATTTATGAAGTTCCTTATTTCATTTGTGGAATTATCCATCCTCCCTCATGGTTTCATTTTTTGTTGTGTTTTAAGTTCTATTTTGTTGAGACTCATTTTTTAGGTGAACCTTTCTTGAGAGTTGGGGGTTTTATTGTTGTTTTGTCGATCCCTTTGCGGTGATTGTGGTTTTTACATGAGAAAGTACTTGGGTTTATGATTGGATAACTGGGGTTTGTGATCCACTAGTTGAGTTTTTTATATTAGTATGTGTTTTACATGATATGTTTAGGATCATCATGTGAGGGTGATCCATATTTTGACCCTAAGTTATCTGTTTTTGTCATTAACTGAGGTGAGAGCCTAGGTTTTTTAGACTTCTTACGGTTGTTCTTCCTTTCTTGGGTTTAGAAGAAATTTTGGTTGAGAGCGAGTTTCTATTGTGTTTGCTTAGTTTTTAAAGGTTTTGTATCTTAGTTTTCGTTGGTTCCACCATGTTTGAGGAATTCTAAATGGTGGGGAGACAATGTTAGGCATCATGTTCTTCAAAAGAATTTTTGTTTGAGTTTTTTAGTCAGTTGGGCTTATAGACATTCAGAAACCTTATGGGTGATCCGTTTGATCATATTTAAGATCTTCATTATTGGGTTTTAGGTTGAATAATGTTGAGAAGTTCCCTAGTTTAGGTCCTTATAAGATATTTCATTTCTATCAATTTTGTTTCAAATGAACTTTTTGGGGGGGATAAAGTGGTATGGTGGGGAGTTTGTAACACCTCTCATGTCACTATGATTTTTATTTTTTATTATTTTTTAGGGTGAGGTTTAGTTTGAGTTTATATGGAGTTTTGGATCAAAACATGGAAATTATCATAGGTTTCATTATGTGCACTATTAGTGAGTATGGTTAGAAGGAAACTATATAGCCTCCCTTCATGAGGATCCTTTTCTATTAATTTTGAGTTTCATCTAGTTTGTCAGTATGGGTTTTTCATTGTTAATTCTAAACCATGTGGTCCCTTAAGAGAAACCATGTTGGTTCCCTTGTGTGTCTGAGGCGTGGAGCATGACTTGTACATGATTTGGTTAACCATGCAATAAGATTGTGGTGAGGATATAGTCTTTGAAAATGCCTAATAGAACATTTTTAGCATGGTGTTTCTAGTCATTTTGGTGCCCAGGGTAAACCATTCAAGTTCTCTATGTCTAAGAATTGGGTTGTGCATGGTTGGCACACAGTTTGGAAAACCGTGTAGACAAACCATGTGGCATGTTCAGGTGTTTAAATTTTAGTTAATTTCCAAAAATACTGTCTTGAATTATGAGTGGTTTCACCCCCTCTTCTCCCACAAATTCGTCGGATGACTCTTGGGAGCCCTTGGTGGAGTTCCACCCACCTCCTCTCTTCATCCTTTCCCTCAATTTGGTGATTTTCAATGGTTTTTTATGTAATTATTTCCCTATTTATCTCTTATTTCCTTCCCTCCCTCTTTCCCCTAGATTTGGTTTTCCCCCATAAACCCTAGAACTATTATGGTTGATTTTAGGTTTTTGGGATTATCTAATGTTGGGATATTTAGGTTTTAGGGTTTGTAGATTTCATTTCTATCCTCACGGGTGTTCTCTTCATTGAAGGTGAAACATTTTATCTTGGTTTCTATTTAATCTAAGAATGTTTTATAGGAAATTGTTTCATTGTGGAATTTAAAAGTGTTATTCTGCATTCCAAATTCAATTTTTTTAAAATTATGAATATATGTGATATATTTGGGATTTTTTAAAACTATTTCATTGTTTTTTGAGCTTCCAATAAATGGTTTCTATATTTAACTCCATTTTTCCATGTTTTAAATGGAATGTTTTATTATGCTAAGATTTCATGAATTTCCTAAGGGGATTTTTGAAATGGTTTTCAATATGTATGTTGGATTTTGATCTAGTTTTAGTCTTCAATGAGAGAAAACTATGTTTTAAATAGATTTTTGTTTCAAAATTAAGTGTTAACCTTAAAAATATTTTTAAAGGGTATTTTATTTGATTTAAAATAGTGATTTAAAATGTGTGTGTGGTTTACCCCTTGTGATAAATACCTTAATGGTCACTTCAAAATTTATTTGATGAAAATTAAGGTCTTAGACCATGATTTTTATTTTAAATAAGAAGACCCATTATTATAGGGTGGATTTGAATTTTTTGGAATGTGAGGGTGATTTTTATCACTTTTAAAAGAATGTTAGGAATGGTGTTTTATAAAATTTGAAAGGGCATGGAATCTCAAGAAATTTTTTGTTGTTAATGGCCAAGTTTTCACTTAGGTTGTAAATTGGTTGATCTAAAAGATATCCCTAGATTACCCCTTTGACTTTTTTACCCCTTATGTGGGTTTTTTCTCTATGAGATGAATATTTCTCCCTTTATGGGGAAATGTGATTAGTTATGTCATAGGTTCATGTGATTTTGGGGATATTTATTATTGGGTATTAGGGGGTGATGGTTAGTCATTGTGTGATCCTTTTGTGTTATACTTGGCTGGTTTATCCTTTCATCACACTTATTTTTTCCCATGGGAAACTGGGTACTGAGTGAGTGATATAAATTATTACACTAGTTGGATCACATACCACTAGTATCCCTCCATTAATTCTTAGTAGATAGGACATGGAGGGGGATTTTCATCACAAAAAGGATTTTCTATGATAGTTGGATGAAATTTGGATTGAACTTTATCGCATTCTAATAGATGTTTTGTGACTTTATATACTCATATATGGTTAGATTCTTTAAATGTTAGGAATCATAGGGTATATCCCATGAAAAATTAGATTTCAAATTTAATTATTGATTGAGGAGATTTTAATCTAGTGGTATTATGTATCATTTATCATTCTTTAATTTTTATGGTACCTTTTCTTCTTTATATTGAGATACACCTTGTGATGTGTGGTTCCTTATTTTTTGTTCTTTACCCATGTGTGTGTTTTGGGTCATTTCGTTTGAAAAATTAGTTTTCAAAGTGAAAAACAAATAAGGAACCAAACAAATGAACTTTTTTTAAGGTTGATTATTTAATTTTTTGATTTCCATGTGTTCTATATGATAGTATTACTTTCTAACATTATTTTTAAACTAGAATTTGTGAATTTCCTTATAAATCATATCACATAGATTTGATGATTTTTGGTGACCTTCTAGGATTTTTATCTCATGAATATATATTTTGGTTCCAAGTCCCTAGTTGGATCTAATCTTAATCATTGTAGATGATTTGGGGTGAGTTGGGTGGTGGGGAGAAACTGGATGTGGCATGGTTTTGGTTCGGTCTCATCTCGAGTTGGTTTGTTGTTCTTTTTATTTTTGGTCATGTTGTATCTATTATTACTGGGTATATCTTTCTATTTATGGATGATCTTTATATTTATGAAAATGGGTTGGATCAAGTTAGTTAGTTATGAATTTTTTGGGATGTTTATTTACTTTTTCTCTTATATTTATTTATTCCACTATCTTTTATCATTTCTTTTGATGAAATAATTCTCAAGGGGATTCCTCTGATTCCCAGATACTAGTTTCCATCCCTTGTGTATTGGGAGTGACCTTTAGGCCTTGTGGCGGGCAAGGTCGTATGCCAAGTTTAGTGGCATCTAGGGATGGTTCATTATAGGATCAATGACAGAACTAATGGATGGAGCATGTTCACCAGCCCCTTCCAACATGGATTTATGAGGTAGATAAAATGGAATACTATACATTTAAGTAGATAATCACACTATATATATTAACCAAGTATGATTATGTATTTTTCAATTCAAGATTAGTAATGGCCTGGGTATAACCATACCCCTATTTCTTCTAATTCTATTTATCATATAATAATATATTCTAAAACATAAAGAAAAATAATTATAACATTATTTCAAGCATAGGAATCAATATAAAATTAATAATGAAACTAAAATTAGTTTCATACTTAAATTAATCACTTAAATATTTATATTAAACTAATAATCATAAATAAATATGTAGAAAAGTAAAATTTATTTTTTTAATGGATCAATTAATGTTAATTTCCTAATAATTCTAATTATTATTTAAAAACAAACATGGAAACACACATTTTCAAGATTTAATATATATTTTTACCTATAATTACTTAGGAATGATGCATAAGAGTCAAATATAAAAGTTTTAAATCAAAAATTGAATCAAAAACAAACTATAACAATCTCTTGTAACTCAATATTCCGCCATAATTATGTTGGATAAGATTATTTATTTTTTACTTCTTCAATATTAAGAATCTTATCTCTTAGTAATATGATACATAACTAATATTTATGGGATCTAATAAAATTTTATAACTACCCAAACAATATCCCATAGTCTAGCTTGAATCACTACATAACCTCAAGCATGATTTTAGATCACTAAAGGCTGGTATAATTACTAAAGGTTTAATTGGATTATGTGGGATGTGATTTATCCTCATTAAGAGAAAATATTGGTCATTACTAAATTATAATAAATCTCAATATAACTTATACATATGTTGAAAATTCAAAAAATTGAAAATGTTTTTACTTGTGTAAAGAAACCTATAGCCTTAAGTGGTATACCATAGATTAATATATATAAATTATCTGATGACCTATATGTTGCATTCCCAAAAAAATAATATTTCAATATATCTAACACACTAGATAGACATAACAATAATAAAATTCATATATATATAATATAAAATAAACCTAAAAAAATTAATTTTAATTTTTTCTCAATTAAACCATCATTATCTCAAAAAAAATCAATAATATTTCTTATATATATGTCCTAGGATGATTGTGTTTTAGGACCTTTACCTTACAAAAATCATGTATAATAAGATCTATACGCATCCCAAGGGGAATATATATGATGGGTGTATATCATACCTAGTGGTTGATCACCATCTGACCCATGTCTATATATTATTTGAAAAATTGTATACATTAACAACATTAAGTAAAAAATAATGAAAATTATAACATTAATGAATCCACCATGTAAGTGCTAAACTAAATTAAAAAAATTGGAGTTGGTTTTCATATTCCAACCAACCCATGGTGGACATAACCATTCCTTCTTTGAGCATGGTTAAAAATCTAATATAAGAAAGGACTACATTATGGTAAGGAAAAATATATTAAAAAAGGGAAACATATCATTATCCAATAGCACATCTATATTCTATCCATTATCACCTTAATCAAATACTGGTGGAACCTGTAATAAATTTATAGAAATATATCAATGTATATTAGTTGATTATAACATTTAGATATAATATTCAAGAAAGGGGTAGAAATAATGAGTAGGAATAAAAATTGAAGCCTCAAGTAACCCTTATTAATGATTTTTTGTAACTTTATAGTAAATTTATAAAAAAATATTCATTTTTTCAACCTATTTAACCAACTAGTATATTATATATATATATAAAAATGGAACCAAAAACAATATAATAAATTAAACTTTCATAATGAATATGGTATGATACAAATAATTGAATGAAATAAATATAAATAGATCAATTTTAAGAGAAATATGACTTAATAAAAACATTTTTTTAGAATAAAAATCCATTCTAGGTTGATTATCACTCAACCCATGTCATTTCTAACCATTAAAATGTGATAATATGTGAGAGATAAAGGGTCACCAACAAAATAACATATTGATTATTACTCTAAAATTCGAAAGAAGTAAATATACCACCACTTTATGGATTTATTAAACCTATATTAAATGGATTTAGGGATTTAGTTCACTACCAAATAACTTGTAATAAATAAAATAATAAGATGGTGATATCACCCTAGACTCACTATCGATAATCTCTTATACTAACATAGAGAAGGATCTAGATAACCTTGATGATGATATCACCTTAGAGGAAGATATAGATGAAGATGATGCACTTTAAAGAGCATTATTTGTGGTTTAGATATAATATCCTGAAATCCCCTTAAAATAGATTTAGTATTTTAAATTGAAAATAGTATTTCAATCAATTAAAAAAAGAATCATGGAACTTATTTACTATCTAGTGAGGAACCACTGGTCACCTTGTGGGATATTTGATACCTAGTATAAGGAGACTTGATACCATTTATCAAAACTAAAAGGTTATGAAACTTCTATTAGGCACCACTAGGTACTTGTTATTTATCCACTGAGTACATGGTGCTATTTTTCGGAAAATATTTAATTCCCTTCCTCCCCTTTCAATTTACTTATCTCCCAAAACTTCTTTTACTTTATTTTAATTAGTTTTCATTGATAAATAACTAAAAATTAAGGTATATTACTATCTTTAATAATTTTTCTCATTATAATTATTGATTTAATCCAATGATCATATTATAGTATTTTCATCCCTACATATATATTAAATCTTGACCACATCTTTAATATACCCCAATAAAGAAATACTTTTCCCAAAATATATTCCAAATCTTCCACCATCCATATTTTCTATTCTTGGAAAAACAAAAGGGTCAAAGGTAATTGAAGAAAATAATTATAGGTAAAATGGATAGTTGTCTCCCATTTATGAAAATTAGAATCCCCCCATCCTCTAGAGAACCCCAAGAAGTTATCATCATCTTTTGAATAGACATAGGATTTAATTTCTCTCAAAAAATAAAATCATTTCCATTAATATAGGAACATTACTATTAGTAAAATAGAACACCACCTCATACTCCATAAGAATCCAAGAATTCCTCACCAAATATAAATCAAAGCACTTTATTCTTCAAATTAACAAATTTGAATAGCCTTAATTAATCCACCATATAATCATATTATGGAGGAATAAAATAATATTTACCAAGTATATATTTATGAGGAAAATTCTTAAAAACTATTTGGAGTAAACCTAAGAAAAAAATCCTTATATTTGGAAAATATATAAAAATGGATTCCAAATAATCAATTATGGTATTAAAATTCCACATTGTTTACAAAATTAAATCATTAATAAGAAATAAATATTCTCATGTAAAAATAATAAAGCACAAACCAACGATACAATAATGGATCCCAAGGAAAGTTAACTTTTAAATCTGTTTCAAATTCAATGATTAAAACAGAAAAAAAAATTCATATGATAAAAAAATACTGCACTGAATATATTTCACCTATAAAAGTATTGATAAATATAAACTGAATGAGGATGGAAAACCTTGCATAATATAACACCACTTGTCAGGAAACACAAAACCACCCATCATAAAACCATTATTATAAGAACCATCAGTATTAAATTCCAAACCTATGACCGGTGGAATCCAACAAACCCAGTAACCCCTCATAGAAAATCCCACATAAGGATATACATATATTATGTTTGATATTAGTTGTTCAAAAAAATAAAATATACTATTTCTCTAATGTATTATCGCTAACTCCTTGATAAGGTTGAGCACCCTTTGAATTGTAAAATGGGATGAAAATAAACTATATACTTACGTGGCCTCATTTCAAACATACCATAAATTATAATAAATAACAAAAAGGTTAATGAGATGAAAAAACCCATGAAGAGAGACAAATGATAACAAGAAAAACATGAATAATAGAGGTTTTAAACTGATAAAATATTAACCCATATATCAATGATATTACAAAAATAATTAAAAATAAACATCACCCAATAGATATATAAAAACAATTAATTAGTTGATTTCATACTTGGATTAATAAAAAATAAACATTTTGATTCTAATGATATACCACTACACTGAATAGAAGAAATAGACTGGATAGTATTCCTCCAAATTTGAAAAAGAATAAAAATAGATTTTTTAAGAATAAATATATTTTATAATGCATATCCTCATACTTACACCTAATTAAAAGTTTTTTAATTATTATAAAAAATAATATCTAAAGAGCCATAATAATCCCAATATAAACTCAAACTATGAACATTAAAAAAATATTTTTTATAATTTTTATTTGAGATGTATCAAGGATGAAAACAAGAATATCTAGGTGATGAAAAGCTTCTCAACATTCATTATCAGAATCTAGAAACATAGGGAAAATTAAAATATTACCCAATTATTTTTCCTTATAAAACAACACTTTACTATAGTATATGATCCATATTCAAATAAAAAGGATAAGAGGAAGATAGCTCATAGATCATTTGAACATAATCTATTAATAAATTTCAAAATCCCTTGTAATAATGTCCATCAAATTATTAAATTTATTATTCATAAATAAATCTCCAAAATATTTACTTGAAAAAAATACCAAGAAATAATTTCATGAAAATAATTCATGGTTTCAAATAAACCATGAATATTGATGCCACCTTTCCCTACAAAAATATGTATATGCTTCTAACTAGAACATTGAAATATTATTTCATTATTATATTTCCCTAAAAATCATCAAGGAAATTTTTTGAAATAATTAAGAAAAAAATTATAAAATTACACAATATACACATTGTAGATAGGTAATGAAAAAAATGAACCAGTAAAATTTTCCCTCCAAAGAATAGAAAATGATTATTCATTTTTGAAATCATGAGAAAATTTTCCTAAACAATTATCAAAATAGTATATATAAATACTAGAAAGGATTGATGGATCTCCCAATAAACTAAAGGGAAATCCATTTTTGAGAATCCAATCCAACTATTCAAGGTCCAATCCACCTATCACGTATATTTATATAAACAATAATGCTACTTTGACATGCCTAGGAATGAAAAGTGAGAATAGATAAGAGGTGTTAATTTGTGTGATAAAACAATCCCATAAAATATTATTTTTTTTATAATACATGTAATTTATGAATAAAATTAATCTAGATAGAGATAAATATAGATAAATAAAAAATCATGACACAAAAATATTTTTAAAAATTTTATCCAGTTTTTTTTATCAAGTGGCTATATGCTAAGATCTTCACAATTATGCTCCCACATAACAGATAATTACTTATTATCAATAAATAATATAGTATTTATATGTATAATATTTTACTGAACTCCACTATAATTATACCCTCTAAATACAGGGATGAAATGTCAAATACTAGTATAAATAATAATGAATAATATTTTCAGTCCCCCTAAAGTGCCACCAAATTTTTGATCATGTGTGAAAATTTTTATTCACCCAAAACTCTACCCTTATCTCTCTAAAATTGTCCCTAGAATGTATTGGTAGTAATCTCAAAGGCTCATAACAGAACTCAAAGTAAACTAATAGAGTCAAGGGTGAGTTTTCCACCACTGCGAGGGGAGTGAATCAGAGGTTTTCAAAAACAAAAACTCTCAATATATGTAATTCCCATCATTGGTTAGTGTGAGGAGATCTATAAGGTGATGATTAAATGATGAGAGATATATAAAGAAATAAAATTTATGATGTAAGGTTGAGTATAATGTTCTTTAACTTTTTTTATTAGTTGGATATTCCCGGGTGAGAAACAATTTTAATCCTACTACAGATGTTCTTATTTTGTTATCAATAAGAATAAGTAAAAGAGTTATGAGATGGCCCTAAAATTTGATTACATTAAATAAATATTATCACTAATAAGTCGATTGATATTTTCTTCCCATGACCTCAAGTTCCTTCAGAATTTTGATCACACATGAACTCTTGTTTTTATCCTTTCTCCCATACAAAATATCCCTAGAATGGGTGGTTGGTTATCTTTTAGAATCACTTATTTTTTATCTCAGTCACCTTCAACATGATACTCGTTATATATTTAAATATGGACTGTCATCATGGAATGGAGGCCTTCAAAGTTTTCATTTTAAAAGTTACATCATTCGATTCAAAAACTTTTTCCTTTTCTCCTATGATCTTCCATGTTTTACTCAAGATATTTTAGTTGTAAAATCAACTTAAAATGCTCATTTCTATTCCCATTTTCTCCCTATATATTTCTTTAGTATCCCCTCTTGAATCCCAGGTCACTATGACATGTTTACACTTGTTATTCATTATTATCACCTAATATCTCAACTAAATGGATATATAATTTGTAAGTTGTGATTCAATAATTTTACTCAGTGGTTTCATCATCACACCAAGGGATCTAGCACACCTATTTTTATGTTTTCTCACCATGGTGACTTCTCAGATCCTTTAAGTCTTTAATATGGAAACCTAGGCACTCTTCCCAATCTTACCATGGTCATTTACATGGTCGAAAATGGAATCCAAAATACCTATTTTGGTATTTATTGTGGATTAGCACCAGATATCTATGATATAACACACTATATTGTGGGAATTTCATCTTTTCCTAGTTGTTTTTGTTATTGAAATGTATGTTTCACCATGAATCCTTCACATATTTTTTTAACTCCCCAAAACATCCATTTTCAATGGAACCACAGTAAAAATAGAACCTCCTTAAATTTTATTCATTCTTTAACATTAAAATCAGAAATAAATCGACTCTCAAACATCCATGATCATTATATTAATAAATATAAGAATAAATTACCTTCATAACCTAATAATTAATTGCCTCGTGAAATAATTCATAGCATGAATCTAATGTTAAGGTTATCTAAACACCAGGACATAGGATATAATTGTGTATCTTATACTTCTTTAACCTATCTATGTAAATACCAATGATACAATTATCATATCTCAACTGAGATCAACTTAATACTCCCCCTTTTTGATTCAATTCATGAGAGGATTTTTCAATCTCAAAAACTCATTAACTCTACCTAATATTCAAGGGATATTCAATTACCCATATTAAATTTGTTGGAAACATGAAAATCAATATGATATATCTTCATAAAGATTCAACATAAGTGTCCACCTCTATAATTCTCCCCCTTGAATATCACCTGAAAAAGAAACTATAATATCCACCCTTTCAAGAAGTTATCGTTTTATATTCTCCCCATTTTTCAACAAATTCAAAGGAATTAAAGAGGGAAAATAAAAAAGAAAAATATATGTATTTTGGGATATAGTTTACACCTAATTACCCTCTAAACTATTATAATTCATCCTTCATTAGGGTTATTATAAAGATATATATAACTTTCTTCTTGGTTGAAATATACTCTAATGAAATCTCACCATGTTCAAACATGTCCTTGATAAAGTAGTACTTGATATCAATATGATTCAACCATGAATGTTTCATTGGATCATTTTACAAGTTTATTTTACATTTATTATCATTCCCAATAATCAATGGTCATGATACATTTACCCTCATGTCTTTAATTTGTAACTTCATCTACATAATTTGTGTCACGGATTGAGACTCCATACAATATTTAGCTTCTTTTGAGCTCAATGTGGTATGATTTTTATTCTTGTAATAGAAAGAAATGAACCTTTCACCAATAAATAATTCACCTCCAGAAGTACACTTTAGATTTCCTACATATCCTACCCAATCTATATTAAAATATCGATAAATCTATAATGATGTGTTCTTATAATACCTCTATCTGAAATATATTGTCCCATTGAAATAGAATAAGATCTGTTTCACTATAATAATATATGGTTCATTAATATTTATTTATAATTATCCAAATAATTTAATATTAAATTTAATTTCTATCCATGTTATGATAAAATATAGTAGGATACCGATAAGCTTACTAAACTCCATTTGATCTACACTCCTTCCATGTACATTAATAGAAAACTTTTTCACGTGCCCTATAAGAGTAGAGATCTATACTGATTATTTTGTTACAATATTCTTCAATAACTATGGTCATAATTATCATATGGGATAAATACATAACCTTTCTCATAATGCATATTGATAGAATCTGTTTGGAGTAAACACTAGTTAAGAATATATACAACCGTTATTTTATCTTGTCTCTAAAAGAACTTTGAGGTTACATGATCCAATAACATAGTTCTTCCCATGTCCACCAAACTCCAGTTCTTCCACTCAATTACTCTATTTTTTTGGGGTGTGTATGGAGCACTATATTCTTGCCTTATTCCATACTCTCGAGGTATGCATTAAACTCATCATTCTATTTTTTGAATACATTACCAAAATGAGATATTTTTATAAAATATTACATTTGACTCTCAATATTAATCTAAAATTGTATGAATCTATCCAGATATTTTTATTTACGCAATATAAAATAGACATAAGTCATTTGAGTAAAATCATAAACAAAATTTATGAAGTACATAACATTATTAATTGACTTCACGATCATTGTACTACAAAAATATGATTGTACCAATTAAAAACGTTTACTTTAATTAATATCCACTGTATTATAGTTATAGATCACTATTTTTTCTTTCTGACATTTTTCATAAGTTTTTAAACATTCAAAAATATATTTTGGTAGATTTATCATAGATTCATTTTTGACAAGATTAACTATATTTTTTCCCCAAATGGCCAATCCTCCAATGACATAACTAATTTTACTACTTCATAATCATGAGACTAGTATCTTGATTAATGTAAATATGAAATAGATTTTCTCTTTTTGGTTGTCCTATTGCCAGGATTGTTCCAACCTTAAACCTTGTTATGGCACATCTATCCTTGTGAAATATTTACTTGTTCCCACTATCACAAATTTGATAAAAATTCAAGATATTATCGTTCCCCGCATCAAAAAATAGAACATTATTATATTGAAGTTTCTTATCACCAATTTTGGTGCATCACACTACTTTAACATTGGGTGAACCATCATTATTAAAAGTAACATTTGATCTGTCATACCTTTGGATATTTCTCAAGAGATTCTTGTTTTCTATCATGTGTGATGAGAAACAACTATCGAGTATCCAAGGCTTCTATCTATCTAAATACTTAAAATTTACCTTAATCGTTATTTTTTATTCTAATTATTCCTATACTTGACAGATTTGGAATTATCCTTTTTGTTCAATTTATCTGGTATCATTTTAAGACACTTTTTGGTGGTGTGTATGGGTTAATCACACCTCCAAAAAGTTTATTCAAGATAATTGAAAGTATTGTGAAATTTTACCTTTACTTTTGGATTATATCTTGGATAACCTCTAAAATATTCATATTTAATTCCTCTAGATTCATATCCTCTTTCAAAATAGTAAAGAGTCAAATTATACTAGCACACATAATATTGGTACTTATACACTCCATAGGACCAGTACCATCATTCAACGAAAAATCCCCCTGGTTAATAAATCAATTCTATAAAAACTAATCATTATAGTGAATTTTGATTTGAAATAAAGTTTTTATTTTAAAAATTATCATGCTTGGGATATTTCTCATTTAATTTCAAAATTTCCTTAGGATTAGCCTTAGTACTATTCTTATCATATACCTTTTTGTGTTTATGGAATTTCTAAAACCACCATTAAATTTATAAATGGATTTTTTCACCTTATTATGTGATATAATTATTAAGTTCTATGCATTCAATCACTAGTTGTGATGTGGTGGAAGTCACCATGTTTTTGTTTATTATTTTATGCGGTATTTGATACTACGTGTGTGTGTATATGAAGAATGAAATTTTATATGATTCATATGATACTCCCTTTATGTTTATTGCATTTATTTTTGCCTATTGACATGTAATATGATAATTTATAAATAAAATATTAATTTTTGAAGGAGTTTAAAAATTATATTACTAAATAAGGATAATTATGATGGTTTCCAATTTCAAAATGTCTGGAATATAGAAACTCCAATGGGTTCCATAACTAAATAGAGGATGCCTATATAAATAAGATTCATATAAATCATTTAGTATAAATAAGAATATTCTTGAATATTTAAAACTATCTCAATCTATATTCTCTTCATGTTCTTTCATAGAAGAGGTATTTTCATGATGTTTAGAGAAAGGAGGTCTTCCCAAAGAATTTACTGATTACAGTTGTTAGTGGATATCATAAAATGAAATAAACTGTTAGTTGTTTCATAGGGAAATCGATCAAACTCATTTCTAATTAAGATCAAAATCATGGATAGTGAGGTACACATTGATTATTGTTTTATTGTATAATTTTATCTTGGTAAGATCTTGAGTATGGATTTTGTGTTTTCTTTCACTGTTGATAGCCATAGAGATAACCTAAAAATATATTTAGCCGTTTTGGAGAAAATATAAATGAAAATTTGATAGGATATAGATTTATCGAGAGAACCTAAATGGAAATATACCTAAGAATCATATAATTTTTCCTTTAAAACACATTTTTTTGTTCTTGATCTTTCTAAACAAAATGTGGCTATCATAGAAATGAGTGTTTCGATTTATATTATTACTTGATCAAGTCATAATAATCCTAAAATTTTCATTTTGTGCACTTTTCCAAGATCATGGAAAAAATAGAATCATGGTATGATTCTCTATACTATGTTTATACATATCTTTGTTTTGGTTGAGTTTCACTGCTGGGACTACCCCAAAAAGGTTAAAAATTACAATTCATTTAAGAAAATGACTTAGATACCCAAAACACCTTGGAAAAATGGTTCGGTTATCTAAAACAGAATCATAATTGGGTATAATACATGGAATATTTCTAAGGCTAGAAAGGAATGCACTGTGTCAAGATACAAGATGTTTGTAGGGAATTTTTTAACAATTTTTTTTGTTAAAATACTCAAAAATCCTCACCGGTGTGGGTCCACACCAAATCCCTGTAACTTTAAAATATATCAGAAGTGTTTTTGGTAAATTTGAGTGTCTATAGTTGTTTATCTCATGTAAAATATTAAATTTATCATTTATTTAAGATATTATTATTTAACTATTCGTGTATATAAATTTTTTATATGATGTGAATATTGTAATATTTAGTTTAAATTGTTTAAACTACTTGTTATAAGATTCTCATTCCATGCTAGGTATGACACAAAAAGATTTGGTTTTTATCTAAATTGTCTTCTTTTCTAATTAAAATTATGAGATTGGATTTAGAGGTTGAATATAATTTATACATATTAGGTGTTAAAGTAATGATGGAATTTAAATACCTCTTAGAAAACGTATTCTTTGGTATGGGGACTTTGGATTAGACTTCCCACTGGCCTAGAGTCTTATTCATTTCTTAGAAAAGTAGGGGTTTTCTATCTATGGCTCCAAGATTAATCTAACATATAATGTCAGTTTTATATAATTGTAAACCTTTATATGAAAATAGTTGTATATAACTTATGTAGGGGACACATTAGGATATGTTTAAATATTTGTTACTTTACTTTTTTGGTGATTAATAAGAATTGTGAGTGATGTAATGAGTTACACATTAATATGGATTTGATATATTAATTTTGCGTAAGGAACGAGGATTCTAACAACACAATTGTTAGAATAAAACATATATAATAAAATAAAACATGTGATAAAGATTATTTCATTAGATGAAATAGTTATAGACTTAATATGAATATTGTTTATATTAAATTGATGATAATTTAAAATAAATACCATAAAATATTTAGTTTTTTATTCCTTCCAAATAAAACACATGTTAAGAACTAGATCATCCAACTGGTTAGGTCATGACATAGTTCAGTACCCATGGTTTATCTTGTGTATGGCATACTTGGTATGGGTGCCCCTTTTAGGATCGTAATAATTAGTTTTTATGGCTATACTTACAAGAGGGGTGATGACTTATAGTATAAAAACTCTTTTTAAAATAATTAAACTAAACAAAACCCAAGACTCTTAAAATACTGTTATCGGACTCAAACTCATTCAGATTAACAAAGTCACGAAATGAAAACTAGGAACATTCTAATTCTATTAGAGTGAAAGTCATAATCACTATAGATCTGATTTATGAGAGTATTAAAATAATAATCATGAAGTATCTAATTAAATCAATTTATTTTTATTGTTGTAATTAGAGTAAAACTACGGGAAAAGGGGGGTTTTGCGACGGGCCTTTTGCGACCGGAATAAATCCCGTCGCAAAATGTCCATCCAAGAGGTTATTTGTGACGGGTCGTTATGCCCATTGCAAATAACCGACTGTATGCGATGGGATTTCATCTCCCGTCGCACATAGTTTGGCGTGGATAGCGCGCCAAACCGCATGAAGGTTATTTGCGACGGTGGGATCCCACCGTCGCATATAATTAAGTATTTGTGATGGGGCCCGTCGAAAATAACCCGCGGCGGTTTATAGCTTTTCGCGACGTGACACCTTTTGTGACGGGGCCCGTTGCAAATAACCGGTAGCGGTTTATAGCCTTTTGTGACAGGATGTCATCCCATCGCAAAAGGTGTTTCGGCAGAGACTATTTGTGACGGGTCCCGTCGCAAATAACTTTTTAACCGCCGACAGTAATTAATGCAGGCATAGGTATTTGCGACGGATCTCGTCGCAAATGATACTATTTGCGACGGGATACCTGTCGCAAATAATCCCGTCACAAATAATCTAACCTATATATACACCCAATCCGTTTTTCCTCTCATTCCTCTCAAATTTTAGATCTTGTTTCACTCTAAACTCAGAGTTTAGAGAGAGAATTTTTCTAAGTTTAATTTTTTGTTGATGAAGAAGTGGTCAAGCCATCCGCATCAATAGAAAATCAGTCTTAAAGGTATTTATGTTTTAATAATTTATTATTTATTTCATTTTTTATGTTAATTTATTTTATTGTTGATTAGTTGTCATTAAATTAAATTTAAATTGTTTTGTCATTAATATTTATTTGAACTAATAATTTGAAATTTTTAGTTTAAATTTTTAATAATTATTTTAAATTCTTAATTATTAACGATAATTAGTAATGTATATAATTAATTTGTAGTAATTAATAATAATTGGTAATAAATATCAATATATAGTAATAAATAAGAATAATTAGGAATAATTAGGAATAATTAGGAATAATTAGTAATAATTAGGAATAATTAGTAATAATTAGGAATAATTAGGAATAATTAGGAATAAATATTAATAATTAATAATAATTAGGAATAATTAGCAATAATTAGTAATAATTACCAATAATTAGTAATAAATAGCAATAAATAGCAATAATTAATAATAATTAGTAATAAATTGTAATAATTAGTAATAAATACTAATAATTACTAATAATTACTAATAAATACTAATAATTAGTAATAAATACTAATAATTAGGAATAATTAGCAATAATTAGGAATAATTAGTAATAATTAGGAATAATTAGCAATAATAAGCAATATTTAGCAATAATTATGAATAATTAGCAATAATTAGCAATAATTAGTAATAAATAACAATAAATAGTAAAAAATATGAATAATTAGTAATAAATAGAAATAATTAGGACTAATTAGGAATAATTAATAATAATTAATAATAATTAATAATAATTAGTAATAAATTGTAATTTTTAGTAATAAATTGTAATAATTAGCAATAAATTGTAATAATTAGTAATAAATAATAATAATTACTAATAATTAATAATAAATATTAATAATTCACAATAATTAGAAATAATTAAGAATAAATAGAAATAATTAGAAATAAATAGAAATAAATAGAAATAATTATCAATAATTCGGAATAATTAGAAATAATTAGCAAAAAATAGAAATAAATAGAAATAATTAGCAATAAATAGAAATAATTAGTAATAAATAGATATAAATATTAATAAATAGGAATAATTAGTAATAATTAGAAATAATTAGTAATAATTTGGAATAATAAGTAATAATTAGGAATAAATACTTATAATTAGTAACACTCACTAATAATTAGTAATAATTAGCAATAATTAGGAATAATTAACAATAATTACGAATAATTAGCAATAATTAGTAATAATTAGCAATAATTAGTAATAATTAGCAATAATTAGTAATAATTAGCAATAATTAGCAATAATTAATAATAATTAGTAATAAATTGTAATAATTAGTAATAAATTGTAATAATTAGTAATAAATTGTAATAATTAGTAATAAATTATAATAATTAGTAATAAATTGTAA
Organism: Viscum album; assembly: GCA_963277665.1. Taxonomy (NCBI): domain Eukaryota; kingdom Viridiplantae; phylum Streptophyta; class Magnoliopsida; order Santalales; family Viscaceae; genus Viscum; species Viscum album. The sequence continues at coordinate 848,265,267 of OY728152.1, forward strand.
TAATTAGTAATAAATACAAATAATTAGTAATAATTACTAATAAATACTAATAATTATCAGAAAATACTAATAATTAGCAATAAATAGAAATAATTATGAATAATTAGCAATAATTAGAAATAATTAGCAATAGTTAGAAATAAATAGTAATATTTAGAAATAATTAGCAATAATTAGAAATATTTAGCAATAATTAGAAATAATTAGAAATAATTAGAAATAATTAGAAATAATTAGAAATAAATAGAAATAATTAGGAATAATTAGTAATAATTAGCAATAATTAGCAATAATTAGTAGTAAATAGAAATAATTAGTAATAAATAGCAATAAATATTAATTAATAGGAATAATTAGTAATAATTAGGAATAATTAGTAATAATTAGGAATAATTAGTAATAATTAGAAATAATTAGGAATAAATACTAATAATTAAGAATAAATACTAATAATTAGTAATACTTACTAATAATTAGGAATAAATACTAATAATTAGAAATATTTTGCAATAATTAGTAATATTTTGCAATAATTAGTAATAATTAGCAATAATTGGAAATTATTAGTAATAATTAGGATAATTAGCAATAATTTCTAATAATTAGCTATAATTAGTAATAATTACTAATAAATACTAATAATTAGGAATAATTATAAATAATTATCCATAATTATGAATAATTGGAAATAATTAGAAATAATTAGCAATAATTAGAGATAATTAGCAATAATTAGTAATAATTAGCTATAATTAGTAATAATTAGCTATAATTAGTAATAATTAGCTATAATTAGTAATAATTAGCTATAATTAGTAATAATTAGGAATAATTAGCAATAATTAAGAATAATTAGTAATAATTAGGAATAAATTGTAATAATTAGTAATAAATTGTAATAATTAGTAAAAAATAGTAATAAATAGTAATTATAATTATATCTAATAATTACTAATAAAAAAATTATATTATCAATATTTATGAAAAAACAATATTAATATTATTAAAATAATAAAAAAATTATAAAATATTAAAATTATCAATATTCGCAATAGGCTTTGCTCTATTCTTAACATGTTCAAATATCAAAGGGTCACCAATTGTCAGGCCATGCATAATAAAAAGTTTGTCTCAGCCATGTCCAATGTAAACTCTATAATTTTCTTTTCTTGGTTGATCACCTTGTATGTAGCGTTGCAATAGGAAAACACAAGTCATGCCTTTCTCATCTATAAGAATTATCTCACATGACCCTTTACATAAACCATTCTTCATTAAAAATTTAAGGGAAAGATACTAATGTCCCCTCAAATTTTTAAGGAAAAAATGATCTATGTAAAGGGAGTGAGATGATTCTTAAAGATGAGAACGACATTACTTTGGTCATCCTATTGCAACACTACTTGCGAGGTGATCAACCATGCAAGGGAAATTATTGAGTTTACATTGGACATGTATGACACAAACTTTTTATTGCGCATGACCGGACAATTGGTGCCCCTTTGAGATTTGAACATGTTAAGAATAGAGCAAATCCTGTTGCGAATATTGATAATTTTAATATTTTATAAATTTTTTTATTTTAATAATATTTTTTTTTTCATAAATATTGATAATATAATTTTTTTATTAGTAATAATTAGATATAATTATAATTAGTAAATGAAAACTGCTTGGATAATGAAGTGAAAATTTGTAATTATCTCCACAATGATGATTACCAAATTTCCTTTCATTATTCAAGCAGTTTTCATTTTGCTAAGTATTTCTAAGTATTGCTAAATTAGTAATAAATATCAATAAATAGTAATAAATATTAATAATTAGTTAGGAATAGTTAGAAACAAATTTTAATAAATTTTAATAAATTCCAAGAACCTGGCACAATTTCCAGTGGATTGATGACACTCCTTTTGCTTGATGACTTTTCTCCTTTCAACTCTCACCGACTCAAAACAATATGAAAAATGTATTGCTACATAGGCATATTCAATCTCATATACACGAGATTGGATATGCATTCATGGGATCATATTTTTTATAATGTTTTCAAGCGGTGACGGTTGGAAGAAGACGATTCATCGACGAAAAGGGGGCTCTTTTGTCCGACGACTCATTTACTTGCATCTTTCTCACACTTAAATCACAATGAAGAATCTGGTCAGAGTTACGTCTATTCATTCTCATGAATACGAGAATGAATATGTATACCTCTGACCAGATTCTTCATTGTGATTTCAATGTGATAAAGATGGAAGTAAATAAGTCGTCGGACAAAAGAGGAGTCGTCAATCCACTGGAAATTGTGTCACCTTTAATTAATGGTAATTATTAAGAAGTAGTAGTAATTATATATCTTATTTTTTTAGATAGTATTTTTATAATTTCAAATTATTCAAAAACAATGATGATTTTATATTTTGTAGAAAAATATGGAACAAGGAAGTCGACATCAGTCATGATTAGATGATCGCGCTTGGATAAATCAGCACATAAATACAAATGGTTCTAGTTTAAATATTGTATATATTTAGGGTGTTGAGTCTTCCTTAGCATTTGCATCATCAAAACCAGAATATGTTTCAGAAGGCAGAATTAAGTGTCCTTGTAAAAAATGTGCTTTGAGAACGTTTGACACATTTGACAAGGTTGGGGGACATCTCTTGCGGTTTGGTTTTCAACCAGATTATGTTTTTTGGTATCAATATGATGAACGCAGTTCCAGAGAAGATACTAATAACTTGATTTCGGATCCATCACAGTTCCAAAATTTAGTACATGATGTTGCAGGTCCATTTGTTCAACAAACTGAAACTCACAATGATATTGATTTAACTCCTAAGTTGGCGCCATCCTAATTTTATGAGTTGTTGAGGTCTACTGAGGATGTATTATATCATGGTTGCATGATAAGAAAATTAGAAGCAGTTGCAAAATTTATGGATATTAAATCAGATAATGCAATGTCAAACAACTGTTTTGATCATATTTTTTTTGGTTAAAACACTGTTACCTGAAAGAAATGTGTTGACTGTAAATTACTATGAGAGCAAGAGGTTGGTTAATAATCTAGGCCTTAGTTATCGGAAGATTCATGAATGTGAAAATGATTGCATCTTATATTCTGGTGAAAATGAGTCATTGGATAGTTTTCCAACATGTGGACAATCGAGGTATAAAGAAGCTCAACTAGGGAACTCTAGATCGATTCCTGTAAAACTGTTGAGATATTTCCCCCTTACACCGAGGCTGCAACATTTATTTATGTCTCATAACACAGCATCAATGATGTCATGACACAAAACCAATATTCAAACCGGTAAAAACTTGAATCATCCATCTGATGGTGACTCAGGGGAACATTTTGATCGTCTGCACTCTCCTTCTTCATTAGAATCCTGAAACGTGCGATTGGGTCTTTCTACTGATGGTTTCTGTCTGTTTGGTTCTTATGGTAGTCAATATTCATGTTGTTCTATCTTTATAACTCCGTACAATCTACCTCCATGGATTTTGATGAAGGATCCCTATATCGTTTTGACCTTATTAATCCCAGGACATCCGAAAAAGAATATTGATGTTTATTTGAAACCATTGATTTATGAGTTAAATGCATTGTGGAGTAATGGTGTTAGTACATATGATGTTGCTGTGAAAAAAAATCACATTAAAAGCTGCACTGATGTGGATGATTAGTGACTTTTCAGCATATTGCATGTTATCTGGCTGGATTGCACATGGTCCAAAATCATGTCTTTACTGTATGAAAGACAATAAATCTTTTATGCTCGTAAATGGAAAAGAAAACTTTCTATTTTGACTATCATAGCAGATTTATTCTAACCGATCATCCTTTTCCAAGGAACAAATCTCATTTCAGAAAAGGCACAATTGAAAGGGATGAACCTCCAAAAATGATCACATGTACAGAGTTAAAATCAGTTGAATTTTCATTACCTCCCATCACATTTGGGCCAACAGTAAACCAAAAAAAATCATGGCTTTGGGAAAGAACATAATTGGATAAAACGAAGAATTTTTTGGGATCTCCCATATTGGTCGGATTTTTTGGTCCGCCACATGTTGGATGTCATGCACATTGAGAAGAACTGTTTTGATAATTTATTTCATAAAGTTTTGGATACACCAGGTAAGACCAAATATACTATAAAAGCACGATTAGATCTTTCCCAAATTTGCAGGCGACCATAACTTGAAATATTTTAAAATCTCAGATCACAGAGGTTAATGAAGCCAAAAGAATCTTATACATTGTCCAAAGAGAGTCGTTTATTATTTTTTCAAAGGATTGTAGATTTGAGACTTCCATATGGCTATGCTTCCAATTTAGGAAGATGTGTTAAGAATGGTCCTATTACCGGATTAAAAAGTAATGATTTTCATGTTATAATGGAAAGACTTATACCGATTGGATTCAATGATTTGTTGAATTCTATGATTTGGGATTCGATAATAGAAATATCATATTTTTTGAGACATTTTTGCAGCGAAAAATGACTACAATGTGCTAATCAAACTGGAAGAAGATGTTGCTATGATTATATGTAAACTGGAAAAAATCTTTCCACCTGCTTTCTTTGACTCAATGGAACATCTGATATTACATTTGCTACATGAAGCTAAATGTGTAGGTCCACTACAATTTCGATGGATGTACCCATTTGAGAGATGCATGCAAAAATTGAAGAGAAAAGTACATAACAAAGCATCAGTTGAAGGATCAATTGATAAAGCTTATTTTCAAGAGGAAATTTCTTTTTTCTGATCTCACTATTTTGAATCTGAATATCCCTCAAAACAAAACCGCATGGGATGGAACGAGGAAAATGTTAATGATGAAATGGAAAATCATTTATCAGTTTTTAATCAGCCAAATCTTGGATTCGGTGGAGTTCAAGAATGATGAACATCACAGAGCTCATACATATGTTCTGCTCAACTGTGTAGCAATGAAAACATTTGTACTTTGAGTGCTTCTATCACTTATTCTATAATTTCTGTTACAGTATGTAAACTAATTTTATTTTTAGGTTATATGATAATCTTATCAAGAAACAAGTTCCACAAATTACAGCAGCATATCTTGAAGAACACAGACAAAAAAAAATTCTCAATGGTTTCAAAAGCTGGTAACATAAATTATAGATGGTTTAATATCAATTCAATTTACTATTTATTATATTGATAATTGTTTTAAAAAAATCAGGTGTCTCAACATGCTGATAAAATTGATAAGCGACTGTGTATATTGAGTAACCCAACATCCAAAATGGTTAAATATTATAATGAATATGTGGTGAATAGTTTTCGATTTCATACACGTGTATATGGGGGATCAAAAAAACAATGAATATTAGAGTTTTATTGAGAGGATCACATCATAGAGAAACTGAAGTTGAATTTTATGGTATTATGGATGAAATTATTGATCTATGATATCTTGGAAAAAATTACATAACGATGTTTAAATGTCAGTGGTAGGATACTAAGAGAGGCTTGCATGTTCATCTGACTCATGGAATCGTCGATATTAAATATAAAAGTCTTCTTGAAATAAATGAACCATTTTTACTAGCTCAATAGGCACATCAATTTTATTACGAAAAGTATTGTGCTACTTCAAGAGACCTGGGTGATTGGTGAAGCATAATAAAAATGAAATCTTGAGAAAATCAATTTACTCAAACTGAATTTGGTTCCGCTGAAGTGGAATAAATTGAAATTTTTCAAGAGACTACTCAAAATCCATCTTTTTCACAAAGAACCGTGAATATTGATGAGGACACCCCACAATTAAGGGTCCATGGTGACAAAGATGTTAATGATGTTACAAATGAAATTGAAATGACAAGGGATGATGAAAGTGAAACTCATATGGATATTGATGATGCTGAGGAGTAATATGAAGACATTGATGTCGTCAGATATGAAGATGATGATGAAGGTGAACATTGGCATAGTTAAATTCTGGTTATGATCATAACTAATATATATATATATGTAATAGTTATTTTCAACTATCTTCTAACAATAATAATTTTGTGTTTCAGATGGACTCTGATCTATTGCGTGAGTTAGAGGAGGCTGTACTACCTATGGATGATGGGGATGTGGGATCATCTGACCCTCAGCCTACTGGTGGTTTAGGAGGTACGTGGAGGGGGTGCGGTCTTGCGTGACTGATGATTCCTGACCCTATCCCCAAGCGACATCCACGTCTTGGCTTCGATCCATGCACACCGAGGTATGGTAACCTGTATATTTTATTTTGATTTCATTAATTTATTTATATATACACTAATTGTTTGATTATTTATTCTTTTTTCAAAATTTTACGCATGTAGCTATTGGAAAGGGGAGCACTATCTTGCATAATTATTTTTATCAGCCATGGACCACATGGGAACAGATTCCCATTGATGTGCAGCTCGGTGTGTACAATCATTGGCTGGTACATAAATAAATAATATTTATTTTGAAATTTATTTTATTAATAACTTGATATTATAAATTATTTGTAGGGTTTATGGTATCCCATCGAGGATAGCATGTGTGACGCTATCTATTCAGCATGGGAGGTGCCTATGCGTGAGTGTTTGTGTCAGTTTTTGCACAATTTGAGAAAGAAGGCCATTAAGAAAGTAGGAGCGATATTATTTGATGATTCATGTAGAGCCCACTGTCCAGAGTACATTTCATATCAGGTTTGGGATGGATTATGTGCACATTGGTTGGGTGGTGGATTTCAGAGGAGGTCTTATTTGGGTCGGCAGAACCGTGGGAGACAGGAAGTGACGCATCGAGCTGGTAGTTGTATATTCAGTATGCATAGAGAGAATCTGGTAAGTATTTTTTTTAAATATTTTATATAACTTCAAATATAAACAGTTTATTTTATATTCATATAGGAATTCGAGCATCTCGATATTATATAGTACGATGTTTATCGGAGGATGTATAGTGATCCAGCCACCGGAGAGATTAGAGGTGATCGCCAGCATCAGATTGTGGTTAGTCTTATTTTTTCAGTTTTGACAATTAACTGCATATAATATTTTCACACTTTTAATTTAAAATTCGAATTTAAGGAGTCATATGAGGCTGAAACTTCTTAGACACAGGCTGAGGGTCAGGACGCGATAACTGATCAGACCAGTACCCACCATTTCGATGAGGCGGCATGGATGCAGGCGACTCAGTATGGATTTGAGAAGGGCCGAGTAGTTGGTATCACCTCTCATGTGACTCCTGGTACTTATTATGGTACTACTGCGATGTCGGCGCCCAGCTCGAGAGGAGCTCATGGAGAGACATCATCTTCTAGCTCACAGTACCAGGAGCAGTTCTGAGCTCTGAATGACCTTATAGAGAGTTTGCAGAAGCAGCTAGAAGAGATACGTCAGCAATAGTAGGAGGAGGAGGAGATACGTTGATGACAGCATCAGCATCATGAGCAGATGGAGTACATGCACCATCTGACTTGTAGTTTAGGGATGGATTTTCCTCCACCAGCTCCTTCAACTCCTCCACCTCCTCCAGAAGATGACCCCCCCCATAGTGATTTTTTTTATGTCAAAAACATTTGAATTTAAATTTTTTCTAATATGAACTATTTATATTTTTTGTCTTTTATATCGGTGCGATTATTACATAATTTAATTTTTAATAAGTTATGATTTGTTTTTGTGAATATTATGAATTTTAATATTTTTTATTTTTTTTATTATTTTAATAATATTAATATTATTGTTTCATTAATCATAATTTTATTAAATATATTTTTTCAGTATTATATTGTTTAGTATTTTTTTATTTTACTAATAATAATAATAATAATATTTTATGATTTTTTTATATTTTTTTGTGAATATTGAGAATTTTAATTTTTTTTAATTTTTTATTATTTTAATAATATTAAAATTAATTTTTCAATAATTATAATAATATTTTATGATTTTTTTATAAATTTTTTGAATATTGAGAATTTTAATATTTTTTATTATTTTAATAATATTAAAATTAATTTTTCAACAATCATAATTTTACTAAATTTATTTTTAAAAAAAATTATTTATTATTTGCGACGGGATCTGTTGTAACGGGATCCCGTCCCAAATAGTATAAATAATTTTTTCTTAAAAAAGGTATTTGTGACTGGAATAGGGGTCCATCACAAATATTATTTGTGATGGGCCCATCGCAAATAATCTCAATAAATATTTTCAAAAATCATTTGCGACGGGATTACAGGCCCGTCGCAAAAGAGTATTTGCGACGGGCCCGTCGCAAAATAACTTATATATAAATAAATATATAATATGAGACTTATTTTCGATGGTGAAGTTTCCCCCCGCAAAAAAAATATTTTTTTGATGGGCCCATTGCAAATAATATTTTTTGCGATGGAATTTTCTACAAAGGGCTATTTGCGACGGGGCCTCATCGCTAAAGCTTATTTGCGACGGGTTCTCGTCACAAATAACCCGTCGCAAATACCTTTAATTCTAGTTGTGTAATAAATATAAAACAAACAATTTAGAATGTTGAATATGATGACTTGATTTCTATTACATGCAGTGGAATATAAAACTTATAAAAACAAGTAATACAATAGATATGTAAAAGTAATAATGTCTTATAAGATATTTTTAAAAAGATAATTGTTTTAACCTTAAGAGTAAGGTAGTGAATAATCATGACTAAAGGTATCCATGGTTTTATACTTATAGTAAATTATATATTTTCTTACCAAAAAATCCCTCAATATAAATATCAAAATTACTTTATCTTCTTATCCCTGGAATCCCTTGATATGATGATTTAATTAGCTCTATCCTACTATCCTTGGAGGTCCTTTATCTGATGGATCGGATTCACTATCTTCCTATCCCAGGAATCCCTCGATTGTAACAATGATCAGATACATATTACAATTATAAAAAACATTAGGAAACAACCTGACAAGGATTCCTTAGAACAACTCTCTAAATAATTACAATGACTAAGAAAGAGTGGATAAAACATAGAAATCTTCAAAATAGAGTAATAAATTACCTCCAAACTCTTCAAATGACTTGGTATTTAAAGGTAATATCCCAATGGTCATATTTCCAATTTTTTTGCAACAGCCTTGGAAAGCTAACGCTTGATAGCTTATAACAATCTGGCATAACTGAATGTCTAAAATTGTAATGATTAACACCATTGCAATGTTAAATATTTTCCTTATGATAGAAATAAGTCTTCTATATTATGATTATAAACTTAATTTATCCTAATGGACTTCCTTATCAATTATTAATATGATAATCATTATGAGATTTGGTATGATTTTATCGATACAATTATCAGTCTGATAGTCATAACTTTTGTCAGTATGATGAATGTGACTAAATTCAAACTTCTAGTCTGATAAAGTTGAGTTTGATTAATCCTAAAAATAATTAATATGATAATAATAATAAATAACAATAATGTTTATATTCTGAATACTTTACAACTTATTCTATGTATGGTAAAAGATAATGTTTTCTACAAAAACATGCTAAAAAACTTAGGACATAAAAATTTAGTAAACATGTTTTAAGAAAGTGTTTGTGATTTTAAAAATTAAAAGAATGAAAAATTAATAACTGAAAATTTTGACTCAACCATATCCCCCTTTTTTTAAATCATAAACCCAAAACTTAGATGAAAAAATAACTTTGAAAAACATACAGTCCTTTATTCTTTTTGAAAACTTAATATTCAGAGTTATTCAATACACCTTAACTCCCCTTATGTTTTTAACTCTTTTTAATATGATGTTTAATATTATAAGAGTAATAGAATTGATCTTCTTTAAAGAAAAATACTCCCCATTGGGAATTTCTCCCCCTAAGGATCATTTTCTCCCCCTTAATGAAATATTATTCCTTTGTGAAAAAACTCACCCTTTATATTATAACTCCCCATTTATAAATTATTCTCTCACTTTATAAAATATTCTCCCTATTTATGATATTCAAAAATGAATGGGGAATAATTTTGGGTTTTTGAAAATATTATAGAAATAAAAATATAAGAAATAATACATTGAATTAACTAATCATACACAAAAAATATAAAATAAACTTCACCCAATTGGAATTGTAAAAAACCCAGAAAAAAAATATTTGGATGAAGAGTGATTTATTACAAATATCCATTCAATTTTTTTACAAAAACAAATTCATTCAAGAGTTAAAATTAAAATAAATCAATCTTTCTTCATCAAATTATTTACAAAAGCCTTCATCCTTTTAAACAACCATTGATCTTTCTCTAGCTTCTCAAACTTTTATTCGTGAGACTTCATATTTTTAACTTCCTCTTAAATTTATTTATTCTAATATCTCAATACGATCATTTATTATTCACATGATCTCATCTTATTTATCTCTAGATTTATTTCTAAAATATTTTCTTTTGATGCATTCACATATTCAGTATGCTCATCAGCGGAATCTATGAACTATTCAACGAACCTAACTCTGTCTGTCATGTCCAATGAGAACTAATTGAAGTAACTTTCTAAATCTACTATAATATTATTTATCTCATCAAACTATTCATCGTGAATTCTGATATAGGCATCAACCTGGTGAGACCACTTTACCATCTGATTACATGACCTTTTATGAGTCTGAGAAATTTCTTGAAAATCCTTCAACTCTGTTTCAATCTGAATCAATTTTTTTGTTAAAACATTTACCAATTATGATTTATGATTAATAATATCATGAATTAATAGAAACCTTTCCTCTGTGTTTTCAAAATATATAATAATTCTTTCCAACCTCCTCAAATCATGGAAAATATAATCAAAACATTTCTATGTTGTTATTCCAATGGAGTCTTATTGTTCTTCATCAATCTTAGGATTTTTTTGTCCTACTAGTTCTGACATTATCTTCATTTTATTTATTTCTATCTATCTTTGAAAAAACCTTTTCAACTTCTTTAGACACATGGTTATCATCTAATAATTCTTTAATTTCTACATCTTTATCAGTATCAAATTTTTGATGAACTTTTTTTTGAATTTTTACATTCTTACTCTTTCATTGAAGATGACTCAGATTCTTCTTTTAATGAGGATTCTTCTTCCAGGTAACTCTTTTATTTTTCATCCTTATCAGATTTGGATGGTAAACTTGATGATGAAGACTCCGATGATTCTTTTTCAGACTTGGTTTCTTTATTATCATCCCCTTCTTTTTAATATTTTTTTTACTCTTCTTCATCCACTTATTCCTCTATTTATATTTCTACTTATTTTTATTCATCTTCCTCTTCTTTTTCTCCTTCTTATTATTTTCCATATTTTCCATATCCGTCGACCTATCCATCAATTTATTTATAAAGCTCATCTTGATTTTTCCAAGTAGTCATGAGAGCTCCCTTACTAGCTGGTTCTAGTATTGATTATTTTTCTTAAACTAATGGAAATAATTATTCATCAATAACTTCTCATTTCCCTTTATCAGAAACTAAAGGAATATAGGTATAAACCACACCTATTTCTTCAATAACTAAACCACCTTATGTTATGATTTGATCAGTGTAGAGTGCTGGTAGAACCACATTCTTATAGGCTCTTTCTACTCCTTTTAACAAATTTTCACAAATTTTACCTTCTTGTAAACATTTCTTCCACTTCTTTCTATTTGTATATTCTTTTAAACTTTCAGTATCACTAATTTTCAGAGCCTTAGCCCCTATGTGGAAAATTCTGATTTCCATATCCCCTAGTTTCTTCTCATCCTTATTTTTCATCATTTTATTAAAAATATCATTAAGCATCTCTTTTTTATTATTCTACTTCTTCATAGGATAGGTTCATACCTTATTCTTCCCCTTCCTATCAACCTTTTCTAATTCACATGATGGATCTTCCTTTGATTTAGTACCATCAATTTTCTCAAAAACCCAATTTAATTTTTCATCAAAACCCATTCTCATTTCTTTCATTGTATCATAATTAATAAAAGAATTAGTTTCCCTCATTAGATAAGATTTTTTTTCTAACTTGAAAATATTCATACATTCTACAACCATTTCATTAATCAAATCTAGAAACATAATTATTCATGACTTGATTGAGCTTGTTTTTATGTTTTAAATAGTGATAAAGATAAACTTGATTAGATTTATCTTCCTCATGTCTACCAAGAAATCAAGTAAAAAAACACTTGATACCTTTAAAATATCTTGGTCTCATTTTCTTATAATTAATAACCTTTTCATCCATAGTGTAACTAATTTATTATTCAGTGTTAGGTGGGATACTTTTCAGACCTTAGTAAATTTTAAAAATAAATAATCTTTGGCTCTAGTTTTATTAAACATACCAAGACTGTTTGGAAACTTGTGAGATGGAAAATATGCTTCTCATTTAGATGGTAATCAAACAAGATCATCAAATTTCTTATAGAATATATTATACCTCTTCCCATTCATAGTAAAAGAAACTTTTTCTTTTCCATCCTCTTTTAGAAACTTAACGGATGCATAAAACTCAAGAACAATGTTGGGATAGAATAGGTCCTAATATCTGTCTGGATTTTTCACAAAAATAGATTACCAAACATGAAAAGAAATTATATTATTCAAATTAGATTTATATTTCTCATACCATGATCTTTCTAACAATATTTCTGTGAAGATATAACACTGATAAAAATCATTCTTAATCACCATCGAATTTGAATTCTGAAACCTTTGATCGGTCTTACAGAAATTCAATTATACTAGATCCTTTAAATGGTGCACCATATTCAAAGAAGAAAAAAAAACAACTAATGTTGGACATGGGGGGTGACCCTCCTTTATATAGGTATTAGGGTGATGGTTCATCTTCTAAAATATAATCTATGGTTGAGATTTAATACCATTTTTATTTGATGATTGAGAAATATACGAAGATTATTTTAAAGTATTTTTGAAATCTCAAAGGTTTATAATACTTTTGTCAAAGTGAATTTTATTCTGATTAGAAAAAATTTTAAAATTTTTTAAAACAAAAATAAAGTTTTTATAAGAAAACTAAAATAATATCAGTAACCATTAATGAAATAATATAATGAAATAGTGAAAAAAGAAAAAAAATATTAGAGTAACTTTCAGAGTGGAAAGTTTCATCGGTACAACTAACCTACTCTTATTGGTTTTTGTTAATATATTGTGATAGTTTTGATTATGAAAAAATGACTATAATAGTTTTCAATAGAAAAATAATTATGATAGTTTTTAAGAATAAATATTATATATGGTATTTTTTAAATATAAAACTAATTATAAAAATGTTGAATCTAAAAACTTTTTAACATAAATTAAATCCATAAAATTTTATAAAATTTTATAAGTACCTAAAATATTTAGAGAATTTTGAATCTAAAAACTTTTATAAATAAGTTTTTGAGTCCAGATAACTCATTATGATAAAATTTTTATAAAAATTTTAAAAAAAAATAGAAAACTAAAATTTTATGAAAAACTAAAAGGTTTTTGAAAAACATAAAACATATGTACTCCCCTGTGAGTAACTTAATGTAAGAATATGTATAAAAAGTAAGTATATATGAATGATTACTTTATTTTTATCATTCCTATATTCTATTTTATATATTCAAATATATAGGAACTAAGTGGTTTTGTAAAAATTTCAATAAGTTGATCTTGTGTTCTGAGGAATTGAAAAAATATATCACCTATAAGTGTGTGATCATGAAGGAAACGGTGTCTTCTATCTATGTTCTTATCATGTGAGTGATGTTTTGGGTTTTCACTTAATTTAATGGAACTTTTATTATCAAAAATTACTTGAGTTTTAGTAAAACTCGTTTCATAGTTTTTGAGTGTGTGTTGGATCCACAACACTTGAGAACAACAATTTATAACTGTCACATATTCATATTCAGTAATGGAATGTGCTACTGAGTGTGGATTCTTACAACAACAAGAAACAAAATAATCTCTTAGGAAATTACAAGTTTCTAGTTTAATTTTCTTATACATCCTACATCCACCAAATTCAGCATTTGGAAATATTTTTAATTCAAATTTTTTTTCCAAAAGATAGAATTTTCCAAAATCCATTGTTACCTTAAGATAATGAAAAATTATTTTTATATATTTTAAATGGGATTATTTTATATTTTCTTGATATCTTTCACATCAACATACTAATAACATTAAATATGTATGACTAGCAGTTAAGTAAATTAAACTTCAGATATTACCAAGAAAAGTTATTTAATCAATTGGTTACCCAACTTCATCAAGATCAATAGTATTTGAGGTACCAATGGGAGTAATAATAATTTTAGTATTTTAATACCAAAATTTCCTAAGATGATATTTTATATACTTATTTTGAGATATAAAAGTTCCTTCTAGTTTTTGTGAAATTTGAAAACAACAGAAATATGTTTACTCAACCATCATACTCATTTAAAAATCATATTTCATAAGATCCACAAATAAATCTATTCAAGATTATGGATTTGATTTGAATATAATGTCATAAACATAAATTTGTACAACTGTAATATTTTTATTATCTTATTTTATTAAAATATTCGAATATGTTGATCCCTTAGAAAAAACAATTTGTAAAAAATCTAGTTAATCTATCATACCAAGCTCTAGGGAATTCATTCAGTCCATATAATGCTTTGGTAAGATTATAAACATGTTATGGATGTTTTTTATTTTCATAACTATGGGTTTTTTCAATATAATCTTCCTCCTAAACATATTTTTTAATAAAATTACACTTTACATCCATTTGAAAAAAAATTAAATTAAATAAGAATAAAAAGGATAGAAGTATTCAAATATCTTCAAGTCTTTCTACCAGTTCATAGGTTTATTAATTATAAATTCCATCTTGTTTATTATAACCCTTAGAAACAAATCTATCTTTATTTATAATAATTATTCCATTTTCATCACTTTTATTCTAAAAAATCTATTTTACTCCAATTATAGAAGTTTCTAAACGTTGTTCAACTAAAGTTAGTACTTTGTTCCTCTTAAATTAATTGAAATCATCTTGAAAAGCATTAATCTAATCCTCATCACCTAAAGCCTAATTAGGATTCTTAGGTTCAAATTGGGATAAGAAATATATATGTTAAATCTCATTTATTAAGAAATTTCTAGTCCTAATAGGTTGATCAACATCCCCAATGATACTTTCAAAGGATAATTCCTTAGAAACAAATGACTTATTGAGTTTTCAAAAGTTTTTTCTTCAAAAATATGTAGAAAATATTCCTGATTAATGACTTCATAAACATATTCTTTATTTATTTTCTTATGAGAAGGAATTTATAAAAAAGGTTTAAAATATGTTTTATAAATAACATCTAAGGATGTTGGTTGGGGATGTTTAAAAATGAAGGGATCAGTTTCATCAAACATAACATATTTTATTTCTTCAATAGTAAAAGAGTTTTTATTAAAATATATATTAGCATTAGAAGTAGTAGAATAACCTAAACTTATTCCTTCATCGTATTGTGGTGAAATTTTATGTAATTTATCTTTTGTATTCAGGGTAAATACATTGCAACCAAAAACTTTTAAGTAAGAAACATTTGGTTTTCTTCCTATCCACAAATCATAAGTATTTTTGTTAAGAAAAGTTCAAATTAAAACTCAATTAATAGTATATCATTCTGTACTAATTTCTTCATCCAAAAAAATAGCAATCAGGTTTTCACTCAACATAGTTCAAATTATTTATTAAAGAATTATTTTTCTCCTTTTAACTACACCATTCTCCGGGGGGGTCTAGGTGTTGAAAACTTATGTTTAGTGAATTTCATACTAAAAAAGGTTTCAAAATCATAATTTACAAATTCTCCACCATGATCTCTATGAATAGTTATCAAGGAGAGGTTTTTTTTATTTTTTTCTTTGACTAAAAAAGTTTTAAAATAACAAAAGGCTTTAGTTTTCTTTGTTAGAAAATAAACCCATGTGTATCTAGTATAATCATTACCTATGATATATACATAGTATTTTCTACCAATTCTTACAGTTTTTGGGCGAACAAATAAGTATATGTTCACTAACTGTAAAGTATCATAAGTTGAGACTTCACTAATAGATTTGAAAATTGACTTATTTTTCTTACCATATTGAAAAGGCTTACAAATTTTTCAAGTATTAAATCTAATTTCGGGTAGATCATTAATAACTCCTTTCTTACACAATTTAGATAAGTTTCAAAGGTTATAATGTCCTAAACTTTTATTTCATAACCTAGATTAAAATTACATTTTAGTAATACAATGTAATTATTGGATCCTAATGTATTCTAAGTAAAGTGTGTAAAAATTCTCAAGTCGATTGGATGAAAAAATTAATTCATCCTTGGAAATATGTACTAAAGATTTATCATTCCAAAACCTCACAAGGTAACCGTCATCAAATAATTGAATTATTATCATCAGTTTTTTATTAAGACATAAAAATATAAAACATTTGAAATAATGGCTTTTCAAACAAGAACAATGCTACATATTTCGATAATCCCTCCTTGACAATTATACTTCAAAGTAACTTTTCCACCTTTCATATTATTCATCTTCTTCAAGAAATATTTTTTTCCAGTCATGCATCTAGAATAGTCTCTATCCATGTACCATATGTTTTTTTGTTGGTACTACCTTTGTTATCTTGAAAACAAAAACATTAGACATTTAGAATCCAAACTTTCTTGGATCCAGAATTTTTAAAAAATAAAACTTTAGGGATCCACATTTGTTTATAAAAATATGTATTATGAAAACTAAGATATTGAAGGAACAACTCTTCTTCTAGTTCCCAACACTTCGAAAACTTATTACAAAAAGGTTCACTTTTAGGAAAAAAGTAATTGTTACTAAAAATAGGTTTTTATATGTATAACCCATTCTGGAATTGTCATGATGATGTTTGATTTGTTTATACATTTTATTAAAATTTTATTTACGAGTAGTAATGTTTGATAATTTTTTTCTCAAACTATAAATTTTGGATTTTATTTTCACTACTAATTCCTTATCCTCTTTAGTAATAGTTTTGGAACTAAGTTCTTTTTCAAAATCATTTTCTAAAATACTCATTTCTCAAAATCTTTTGAAATATTATATTTTTTAGAAGTAGTCTTACCAATGTCTTTATAATTATATGATATTTATTTTGTTAAAATATTTATTATTAAATCATACTTAGCTATTTTATCTTTATCATTATCAAGATTTTTTCAAATTTTACAATTCTCATTTTCTAAATGTTTTGAAAAATGAGAAACTTCATCAAAACATGGAAGAGTGTTATCTTCTGTTGAGGAAGATTCTTCATCAGAATATATAGAATTTATCTCATCATGATAATTAGGGTTTAATGATATATTTGTATCCAGTTTTCTATCCTCATCCATTATAAAATAATTTACAGTGGGTAAATTTCCAAAAAGACTTAAGTTCCTCTATCTAGAACATTCACTATCTAAATAAGTTTTAGAAGAATCACCTCTACTAGAACTCCATGTGTTAGCATCCTTCAATAATTTCTTTCCTTTAGATCTATATTACTTCTGGGTATTTTTTTCTTAATTCTTTTCTTTTCTATATTTCTTCATTAGTGTTGGAAAATCTACTCAAATATGTCTAGATTTATTACACTCATAGGAAGTGACTTCATCTTTCTTATCACTTTTATCCTTATGAAATTTTTTTATCGATACTAAAAATATTTATTTCCAACTATATTATTCATTATTCTAGATAGATTAGATAACTCATTCTCACAATTTCCAGAAGTACTAAAATTATATTGAACAACAACTTTGTTCTTCCTTAAAGATTTTACAACTTGATTAGGTGAATGAACTTTTGTAGGTAAGGTAGATGTTATAGAATAATAAAACGTCACCATTTTTTCATTTTATATTTTTTAGAATCTCTTTTAATTATACCATCATATTGCATAAGGGTTCCAATTAAATCATCCAAAGTAAGATTATTAAGATTTATTATCCTATCCATAGCTATTGTTTTTTATTACCACTTATTGGGAATGATATTAATAATATTTTCAACAAGGATTTCATCATGAAGAATTTTTTCTCCAATATATTATAAAATATTTGGGATTTTCATGAACCTCTAGTTCATATTTTCAACTGATTCTCCTGGTAAGAAATAAAATTCTTCATATTACTCTCTAATCATGGATCTTTTGTTCTCTATAACTTTATAAGTTTCAAAGTGTGGGACTTAATGTTTTTTTCATATACTTTTTGTAGCTTCACATGAGGATATATTACTGTATATACTTCTTGTCATATAACATAACGAAGTATTACGTACTCTATAATTTAACTAATATTCTTGTGTTTCATGATTGTAAAAGAAGTGACTTCTTTATTAGTAATCTTGTAGTCTCTAGTAAGAAAAATATTATCACCTCCAGTGTTGATAATAAAGGTTTTCATCCTATCTCTCTATTACTCAAAATCATCACCATCAAAGATAGGTGCCCTATTAAGAATTATATTTTATATTGATCTGACATTAAGACCTTCAATCCTAAAAAAATTGATTTTTTTCCACAAATACACGTTATTGAATAACAGTTTATAAACAAAAAATTTATATCAAAACTTAAACAACTTTAAATAGTAAAGAATGTAAAAACTCAGTAATCTATTTTAACAGAAACCTACTCTGATACCAATTGTAAGATCGTAATAATTATATTTTATGGCTATACTTACAACAGGGGAGGTGAATAGTAGTTTAAAAACTTAATTAAAATAATTAAACTAAACAAATAAAAATCCTCTTAAAGTAAGGTTATCTAAATAAAACATTGACTGATTAAAAAGTCACAAAATCGGAACTATGAATAGTCTGATTATATCATAGTGAATATCTTAATCACTATGGATCTGATTTATCATAGTATAAAAATCATAATCATGAAGGTTCTAATTAAATCAATGTGTGGTTATTATTTTCATCAGATTAATACATATAAAACAAACAATGTAGAAATTTAAATATGATGAATCACTTTCTATTACATGAAATGGAATATTAAACTTGAAAAAACAAGTAATACAATAGATATGTAAAATTGAGAATGAATTACAGGAAATTATTAAAAAGGTAACTCTTTTGACATTAATAGTGAGGTATTCAATAACCTTCACTAATGGTATCTAATTTTTTATACTTACATTAAAGTATGTCTTTCCATTCCAGGAAATTCATCGATACAAATATCAAAATTTTACTATATTCTTATCCTAGAATCCCTCGATATGATAATTGAATTATCTCTATATTCCTATCCCTAAAATCCCTCAATATAATGGATCAGGTTCACTATCTTTATATCTCTAGAATCCTTTGATCGTAACAATGATCAGACACAAATTAAAATTTCAAAAGTTCTTAAGGAAACGACTTGACAAGGATACCTTAGAAAAAATCTCTAAAGAATTACACTAAGGACTAGTGGTTCATGTAGATAAATTTTCATAATTGAGTGATAGATTCAATCCAAAATCATTAAATGACTT
Organism: Viscum album; assembly: GCA_963277665.1. Taxonomy (NCBI): domain Eukaryota; kingdom Viridiplantae; phylum Streptophyta; class Magnoliopsida; order Santalales; family Viscaceae; genus Viscum; species Viscum album. The sequence goes on from OY728152.1 coordinate 848,284,891, forward strand.
GGTATTTATAGGAAATCTCTTAATGGCCATATTTACAAGTTTGTTGCAATGACCTCAAACAGCTGATGCTTGACATCTCATAAGGATATGGCATAAATGAATGTTCAATGTTGTATTGATTAATGTTATTACAGTGTTAAATATCTTCCTTATGATATCAATAATTTTTTTTTATTTCGATTATATACTTAAGTCAGTCTGATGGAATTCCTTATCAATTGTAAATACGATAATCATTAGGAGAGTCGGTAGGATTTTATCAGTACCATTATCAGTCTGATAGTCATAACTTTTTTCAGTATGATAGACATTACTAAAGTCTAATTTTTGTTTTAATAAAGATGAGTCTAATTAATTGGACACATAATCAATACAATAATTGTAATAAAGAATAGTAATGTTAATATTTGTAATACTTTACAACATATTATATGTATGGTAAAAGATAATGTTTTCTAAAAAACATTATAAAACACTTTGTATATAAAATGTATGTAAACATGTTTTAAGAAATTTTTGGTGATTTTAAGAGTAAAATGAATGGAAATGTAAGAAGTATAACATCTGACTCCACAACCCTAATCAATTTAGGTTCTTATATTCAACTATGAGTTTTTTGTTACACTTGATTAGGAAACCCTAATAGGATTAATATACCAATGAAATAGAGTTGATTATTCTCTATATTATTGATTTGGGAAAATGGTTTTCCTCTAAACTATATAAGATTCATATGTGATATGATTCACATGGTTTCATAAAAAATAACTAAGTGGTGAGAAAAATGTTATAGAAAGTTCATTAGTTAGTAAAATATAGATCTTGGACCAATAAATGTAATAATGTAAAGGTTTATCATTTTAGTGAGAGTACTTTAATTAAAAGTCCTTAATGAAAATATATAAGACATTATACTCACCCATATATTTTTTTATTATATATTATATAATTCTTCAGGTTTATCATTTTGATGTCACTTATAGTAATGATCTATAAAATAAAACTATATTTGTATCTAAGTATTATAACTGTTCTAAAATAGAATAACTTTTCGTATTTGAATGTGAATATTATATAAATCAATTTCTTTAACTTTGACTCATGGTTATTAGATATTGGGTGGGTGTCGCGCATTTGTTTTAATAAAATTATACTAAAAAATAATAGATAATTGAAGAAAGTTATAGTATATATTCTTGATGGAAATGGGAATGATTTTTTGAATCGGTGTTCAGTACTTATGATCTAATTGTACTAAATGGATTAGTTCTAAAATTTAAGAACTACAATTATGTTCCTACCATAAACAGAAATTATATTTTTATATCTTCCTTAGACAAGATGGTATTTTCATTCATTATTAATAATGTTAGTTTTTATATATACAAGAATGAAATTTTGTGTGGAATTAATAATATTTTTAATGGTTAATATATTATGGAAATGGATAATCCAGTCTATAACTTTAGAATAAGATGGTCAAGGATGATTCTAGCCCCACTTTCCTTTTGCTTTTTCAATTTAGACATAATTAGAAATGAATTAAATGATATCATAATGTTATATTTTTGGAATCATTTGATTTTGAGTAATTTGATAATTGTAAATATTATTTATTAGAAAAGATGACCAAAGCATATTTTTTATAAACAGGTAAAGGTATATTTTATTAATGGGTCTTAGTGATGTATATGGTCCAATGAGTACTCATGAAAGTGGTGTTTGTATGTTATTCTTAACCTTTACTAGTTAATTTAGTTAGTATGATTATGTGTTTATGATGAGACCCAAGTCTGAAAATTTTAAAGGTTTAGATAGTTTAAAATAAAGCATATAATTAAGTGGGAAAGTATTATAATTCCTTGATCAGATCAGGGTGGTGAATACTTGATCTATGAATTCACTAATCATTTGAGATATTAAAGAATTGTTTCACAACCCACACTTCTTGGAAAAAAATGGAATGGTATGTCTGAGAAGAGGAATCATATCCTTTTGTAAATAGTTTGAAGAATGATGTGTTGATATGACCTTCATATATCATTCTGGGGATACACTCCCAAAACTGTTTCATTATTACTTAATTTCATTCCATATAAAGAATTTATAAATAAACTATATGATATGTAGTATAGAAAATGTAATAATTTATATTTTATGAATATTAATTTTTTTAAATCAAACATTCAATATTTGGATTCTAATAAACTTGACCTTAAATCTTGTAGATGTTTATAGGTTGATTATCTAAAAGAAATAAAGGGATAGTATTTCAATAGTCTCACTGATCATAAAGTGTTTGTTTCCCAATAAAGTTTATTTCTTGAGAAGGAATATATTTTTCTAGGAGTTTGTGGGAAGAAATTTTAACTTCTATAATTTTATGACCAAAAATAGGAACTTTTCCTAAGATGGAAGTTGAGAAATTTTTATATATATTTGTAGAAGAAGAATTGACTCCCATTACACAAGAACCCAAAAGGTCTGGTAGGATTTTTCAATATCTCTGATATGGATATATTCTGGAAAATGGTGATGAAATAATATTCATATAGGATAGACCTACTACCTACCAAGAGACCACAGACAGTTCTGATTCTAAGAAATGGTTAATTTCTAAGAAATGTGAGATGGACTCTATATACAATAACCATGTTTGTAAATTAGTTGATATACTTTAAGGGATAATACCCATATGGTGTAAATGGGTTTTCTAAAATAAAACTATCATGGATGGTAGAGTGTTTACCTATAAATCTCATTTAGTGGAAATATATTATAAAAAAATTCATGGTATTAACTATAAAGAAACATTTTATCTAGTTTTGATGATAAAGTCCATTAGGATATTGCTTAAAATATCATCCTGATATTATTATGAGATATATCATATGTATTTCAAAAATTCTTTCCTCAATGGTAATTCAGTAAAGATCGTGTATATGATATGGATCAAAGATTTTGAATTCCCAAATGAGTTTGATAGGGTTCTCAAGTTATAATGGTCAATTTATGGATTGAATCAAGCTTCATGGAGTTTTAACATCCATTTTTATGATGAGATCAAATATTTGTGTTTCATAAAAATTTTGGATGATTATTGTGTATATAGAAATATTATTGGGAGTCTTGTGTTTTTTATATAATATATGTGGATAAAGTAATTATTTTTAGAAATAATGTCCTATCTTTATATTCTTTAAAGATTGGTTGGTAAAACACATGTAAATGAAAGACCGTATTATATTATCCAACATAATAGGTATGAATATCTAAATAGAAATATCAAAAATGTTTCCTAGAATGAGTTAAAACAATTATGTTATAAAATTTCAAAAGAGGTTTATCATGGAGAACTCAAAGAAGGGTTCATTACCAGTGTTATATGGCATGAATATTTAGAAGATTCAGAGTCTTTATAAAGGGTCTGAAAGGTTGGATATTATTTTTTATATTGTCATAATATTATCCATCATGTATTCAATTTTATATACTCGACTTGATGTCGCATATTCTTTAATCATAATAATTTGATTCCAATCTAATCTTGGTGAGAGTTAATTGATTGAAGCCAAGAATATCCTTTAGTACTTAAGGAGTAAGGATATGTTCTTGGTATTTGGACGTGAAAATGAGATGATTGTGAGGGTTTCCACTAATTATAGTTTGAAATTTGATAAAGATGTCATTAGATCTAAAGCTAGTTTCATATGTTTCTTAAATGATGGAGAAATCAATTAGAAGGGTTCTAAACATGCCACTATAACATACTCAATAATAGAGGCTAGAGTGCATTATTGCATAAAATGATATGAAGGAAACCATTTGGATTAAGAAGTTCATTTCTAAACATTGAGAAGTTCCTATTATTGAGGTAGAACTTGATATTTGAAAACTATGGAGTTATTTCTTTGGCCAATAAACCTTGATCTCACCAAAGGATCAAACACATCCTTCCCAAATATAATCTCATCAAATTGATCATTAATATGAATGAAGTGAAGATCTTTTTAGTGGGTATATATGAAATTCTAGTGAATCCTTTGAGAAAAATATTAGTGAAACAAAATCATGAGTTTCATGTTTAATCTATTAGTATTAGATACATGAGAGATTGGATGTAATGTTTGTAAAATATATCATAGTTTTATAATGAAGTAAATATTCATTTATCATCCATTTATGTGTGTTGTATTTATACTACATGAATAGTGGAATGATAATATCCACTAAAAGTATGACTTTGAGTTATCTCTAATTATTGATCAACATGGAGTATTAAGGTTTGTGATGATATGTTAGTATTAGGATGAGTAGAATCTTATGTTTTAAATGAAGAGTTGTATGTGATACAAATAATAGACTCATTAGATAATAAGCAAAGACTTATTATCTATATTGAACCACTAAATTCTATCACATATAATGTAACAACAAAAGGTTTTACAAATAATGCATGAAACACTAAGTCTCTATGAAGCAAAACTTTTTTTAAGGAGATAGTTATAAACTATCCATTAAACATAATTTTGTCATTTTTGGATTTTGAATTTCAAAAATCTGACATACACATTTGCAATCAGTAAGTTATTTGGATTCTAATAGGATAAAGTTAATTTTCATGAATAGTAACCTACCCTTATGAATAGTAACCTACCCTTATGAATATTAGTATCACCCTTATGAATAGAAAATCAGCCAAATGAATTGTGGCCTCACTAATGAATGTATAATAAGAAGGCATATTATAAGTAACAATATGATCATAGTATAAGTGTTGGTATTTTCTTAATTCATAAATATTTAATTACACTTTTATGATTAATTTAATAATTTAAATGAAAATTTATTATCCTAAAATGTAATCGTAAATTATTATTTTATTCTCTTATGGTTATAAGATAATTTTATGAGCCCTTGATTAATTTTTCAAGGCATTATAAAATCAGTTATAGTTTTAAAATTCTTATTTATTGAATAAATTATTATATTAATTAAAAATTAAATTTATCATATTTAGAAATTTATTTTGATAAAATACAGTTCATTTTGGAATTCTAGTCATCAATAAATGGTCATGGAGAATTTTTGGGATTTTTCTAAAAATATTTGATTTTTTGGTGAATAGAGAAATTTGATAACTTCATAAATGTGCTAAATAAATGAATTTCTGCATCATGCTTGAGTCATGGATGATTTAAATGGTAACTATTTAGAACTCACATTAACTTATTACTATTTTTTGTCACAATAACGATCACTATTCTATTCTTGAGCAAAAATATTAAACTAATTATTAAAATATGGTAAAACCCCTCCTCTCCTCCACTATAAATACCACCCTCACCCCCCTCTTCTTCACACACCTCTCAATATTTGATCACTATCTATATTCTTACCAATCCCCTTAACAAGGCTCTTCCACAAGTCCAAGACCTTCTAATCTCACCCAAAGGACAAAACCAGAGGCCTTAAGTTTGATCTCAATGAGAAGATATGAAGAGGTAAAAATCCACTTTCATTTCCTTTTAATTTCATTTCAATTATTTTATTTTCTTAAACTCTATTCACCTCCCCTTTTTTAAGAGGAATGTAAGCTCCATTAGCTTATATATACTATATTTTTATCATGTTTATGGAAAATTTCATCATCATACTTCTTCTCCTCTCCCACTTATTCTAAAAATAAAAACAACGTCCATGATGTTTCAATTTACCGAAATCGTTGACAATGTGTCTTCAATTTTATTTAATTCCATCAAATATGGTTGTAAAACCATTTCAATGGTTGTAACAGATTTTAAATTGTACAATATTACCTCCCTTATGTTTCGTAATTAAATTATATCCACAATATTAATGGTATATGATGAAATAAGTTCGTGATTATTGAAGAACCGCCAAAATGATCTAAACAAATATCTGTAATGTTTTAACTAATAAATCATCCCCATATCTAAAAATAAAAATGATTAATAGTATAATTTAAGGTTCTGAAAATATTTAAATACCATATCATTTTACTTATGGAGTTTTTCTTCCATTCGACAGGGAAATCCTTTATGATCCCACCATGGAAACCATGTGAAGAACGCACCTGAAACAACGTAAATAAAAACATATTACCAATTAATGGGTTGAATGATGTTATAAAATTATCATATAAGTTTTTATAAAAATTAATATTTTTCTTTAAACAATTAATAACACTATTTTAACCATTATACATGATTTTTAAACATGTTTTAAGTAATACAAACAAAAGGTAATGGAATTATTAACCCAATTTCCATTATTTGGGTTACCCTTATACTTTATTCACTATGTGGTATTAAGAATATTTGTGTGATTAATTTATATTTATATTATTTAGTCCTATGTGTATTTATAGTTTATACACATATCCATTCTATTCTATTAATTATTGATCCAATTATATTTTTAAGGTTTTCTCCATTTAAAATCCTTTTAAAAGTCTCTTTAATGAAATTCAAAAAGATTGTTTTTATATATTTCATGAGTGTTTTATCCTAATTTCATGATTATTTATTAATATTATATGTTCCTTATACATAGTTATGTTGTTTTTATACCATTATATCTCAATATATGTTGGTTTGATCCCATTAAAGCTCAAGATATGTTGGGTTGAGCCCATTACAGCTCAAGATATAACAGGTGAGACCCATTATAGTTCTCTAATGCATTGGGTACTCTGGAGATGGAATTTAACCGAATGGTTATTACATGTGTAAGGTTGATTTTAAGGGTGATATGTTAAATATGTAACAAGGATACTAAATTATGTTTATATTCATGTTAATAAGTTTTTATGTGATGGTGTTTATTGGTTTTTATGTTATCACTTAACTAAAAATTTATTTATATCCCTTACTAAGATCTTTGTGCTCATATTAGGTTTCTAAATGTTTTTCATAGGTTATAAGGATTTTTAATAGTTGGAAGGAAGAAAATTTAAATGTTATGGAGAGTTTTCAAATAGATTGTGTTTTATTCAAAAAGTTATATATTTCAGAAAAATTGGATACTATTTTAGTAGTATCCTCATTTATGATTATGGGATGTTATGTATGTTTTATGTCTTAATTATCTAAAACTCTAAACCTAAAAATATTATAAATGTATAAGAATGCATGTTATTGTCTAAAACTCAAGATTAGATAATTTTTTAAGGTTGGGTCCTTATATATAATATCATACAATCATTGATATAATTATGGGTGTGTTCTTATTATGAATCTCCAATGCCTGAGGTTGAAAATATACCAACATGAGAACCTTCATACCTTGATGCATATCTTATGAAATACTTTAGATGTACCAAATCAGGGGTGGTGGGGTATATTTATTATCATGTTGTTGATAACATATTAACGAATATGGAATTTTTACACTCATATAATTTTAAAATACATATGGTACCTTGATTTAATTTGATTGATAAAATGTATAATGATGATTAGTTGAGTGAAAAGTGATTTACTAGGCTACTTAGATGAATGTTATATGATGTATCCATTTAAAATAGTCAGTCTATTTTATATAATCATGAATTGATGAATTTTAATATACTATATTTACATGTTCCATTACTAGTGGTCACTTGATGTAATAGAAAAATAGATTATATAAGAATACATACAATGTATATAGATACATATTGTGGTGGACATGTTCATATGTAGATATTAGTGTGTTTGATCGATATCACACCAAATCACATTATATCTAGAGTACTATTGATATTTTTCAAGAGTTATTTCCCTGATTATAATTTTGTATTAGAGAATTCATAACTATTATTGATACTATATAGGCTCGTAGGGTCACCAATAATGTCCTATAATGAGGATTAAATTCAGGTACGAAGCGCTTTTCCAAAATTTTAGAGTGATTATGATAATCGTATCTAATAGTCTTTGGTTGGATTCATAAGGATTTTTTATGTTTTTTAGAATGTCTATATTAATTTATTTTAAGTGGGATATTATTGAGCTTTTTTCACTAAATCATTGACCATAATGTGTTGGAAGTCACAACATCTTGGTCTATGATTTTATATGATATTCAATACCATGTCATGTGAGTAAAAATAATGATATTTTATATCATTAAAACAATATTTCCTTGATTATATCACATTTATTTCAAGCTATTGACACATTATATGATGATGTGTAGATAAAACATTTATTTTAAATGATTTTAATAATTTGATTATTAAATGAAGAGAATACCAATAGTTGGCACTTTCAAAATGTTTGAATCATAGTAACTCCAAGGCGATCCTTCATTCATTGAAGGAGGTATATATAAATGAGATTCATAAACCTCATTTGGAACACTATATTTTATTCTAAAATAAATGAAACTCTTTAAATATCTATTTTCTCAATTTTCTTTCAAGGAAGAGTTGTTAGCACATTGTTCGGATAAAGAAGGTCCTGCTAAAATATTCAATGATTATAGTGGCTACTAGATACTATTAGAGGAAAGAACCCACTAGTTGTTTCCTAGGTAAATCAGTCAAACTCACCTACAATTAAGATTTAAATAATGGATATCGGGGAATCATGAATATCATTTTATAATTTTATTCTATATTTTTATCTTGTTACAATCTTGGGTATCAATTTCATGTTTTCTTATATTGATAATGGGTATAGATGTGACCCAAAAACACATCATTAGTTCAAATATTTTTTACTTGTCTCTATTTCCACCATTAAATGTGCATTATTAAGTTTATAAAATGATAATTCATAGTTCCATAAGCTAATATCAAAGTTACTTGTCTAAACTATCAAATTATTCCACTAACTTTCATCTTTCACCAACTTCATTAGTAAAATTTTTAAACATAAAGGAGTTAGCCTCAAAAAATGTTCATCTTAATCCAAGTTCACCTCAAGATCCTTTACTTATTCTCTTTTTTTTATGATATTTGTTATGATAATATCAATTATACAATCGCTATATTCATGTATTGTATTTAGATCTCACATATTTTTTATAAACATTGATTACATATAGATAATGTTTTTGTATTTTGATTCAATAAGAGATTTTCTGGATAAATCATTCTTAGATTTCAATGATTTATTTCCTCTATAAATATTATTATTTTATTTTAAATACACTAAAATATCCTTCTTTAATTATAATTAATTTGTTGTTTCCTTATTTTTTTTCTTCCTCATCACCAATCCCTTATTCTTCTTCACTTAAGGGATCTTTGGACTAATTTTATTTATCTATGAAATTCATTTTCCATTCATCCTCTAAGCAATATTACTCTCTTTCATCATCCCTATCATAAAAATGTGGTATTATGTATTGAGAGAACAAATTTCTTCATTGTTGTTTTGGCTTTTCTTTTTCCTTTCAAATTCTTTCCTCCTTTACACCTAATTTTCACCTTATTCTTTCTTGATGACCTTTAAGATTACTCCTCCTCTTTATATTTTTATTCAATTTCAAGGAAATTAGATGAAATGTATCCAATATATCCACAATTTAAATTCTAGAATGGATATTCAATTTTTATTTACCTTTTACTCAATGAATGTCCTTTTCGAATAATGATATGAATTTATCAAAATATATTGCAACATATTTTACACTACTTTCTTCGTCATGAAGCTTCTTTGAATCAATATATTTCAAACATTTTGTGTATTTAAAATTCACTCCCTTCTCTGATTTTCCTTTTATCCTTAAGTCTAGTCATATGTGAATCTCGTAAGTAATCAAAACATTATTAATTTTATTGATGGTTCACTTATCTAAGTCCTTATCCATAAGGATATAAATCTTAATATTGAATTTAACTAGGAAAATTCTCATCAGTTCATTCATCATGATCAAATCTTAAAGAATTTATCCTTAGCTTCAAATCAATATTTTTTTACCTAAATGAATAAAATTTTCATCGATTCAACTTATCAAATTCCGATATCCTCAAATTGTCCCCGGAATATTTTTAACCATGAATCCTTCTATTTTTATCTCCCCCATAGATATCATAAAGTTTCCTTTAAATTATATTCATTTATATCTTACCCATGACTTATGTAAACTACTTCTCTAAGATGGTTTAAAATAATGCATTATGTGATCTACCATCAAATTCAATATTCTTTTTATCCAAAAATGTGTAGGTTATAACAACTTTCAAATGATTTATACCATTCTCTTTAATTTTAAGAATTTATAAGCTAATAAAAAAAGATTCAATTTCCTTCCATTGATGGAATCACCTAAAATCAAACATAGAAACTATTTTTTTTAAAAAAAATTATAGAATCCATAGATATCATTGACAAAAATATGTTATAAATAAAATAAAACTCAGATCCATGGTAAAATTTACCTAGAATCACTTTAAGAGAACTCTGATATATACTGATAATCTTAGGAGAGAATATACCACCAGTAAAGGGGTGAATTAGTGGTTGCTAAAAACATAAACTCTCAGTATATATTTTTCTCATAATTAGTTTCTATAATTGGATATCTATGGTGATGATACAATAATGATAGATAGAGTGAGAAAGAATACACATAGAATAAGGATGAATAAAATTTTCACCAACTTTTTTTATCACGTGAGTAATCCCTAGTGAATAATGGTTAGAATCCTACTACACACATGTCTATTTTATTATCAATAATAAAGAAGAAAAGAGTAGTGATATGTCCCTAAAATCTAATGACAAGACGGAATGATGATCACTAATAATTTGATCGATATTCACTTCCCATTATAGTATTTTAAAATTATTGAAAATACTATAAGTGGGGGTGAATTTTTGTTTATAGAAATTTAAATGTACAACTTACCAACACCATTATTGTAAGAAAATATATCAGAAGAATAGTAAATCTTAGATAAATTATAACTTTAGAGTAATTAATTACTAAATAGTATATAATTTTTTTAAAAATTCATAGAATAAATATAAAACTTTTAAAAAAATAATAACAAAGTATTAAAAACTTTTATAAAATAATATAAACAAACGTATATAGCCTCAACTAAGTGAGGTCATTACTTTCACCCAAAGAGTTAAGTAATTCTATTAACCTGATTTTAGGTATCCCTAATTTTCATCCTATCGGTAGTTTTATCTTCCAAAACATAGAATACATTGATCCACCTGATCGGGGAAAGTATTATCTCTTTATCCCTGGGAGCCCTCAATCAACCAGATCATAAAACATCAATTACAATGGAAAAACCATAAATAATCTATGATGAAATAATCAAAAATTTATTCACAAATAAACTCTCTAAATATTGCAAAGCATACTTGAAAAAAAGTTCCAAAACATAGCGTATAAGCTTTATATCATAAGTAGTTAGTCACTTCTTCTCCTAGAGGTTGTGGTCCTATTTATATTGTTGGCATAAAAAACTGCAGCGGTCAGATTCGTAACTTCTTAGGATTGATTGAAATGGAATAATAAAATCATATTCTTCTCACAATGAGTTCATCATAGCATCATATTGTCTAATGGTCATCTGGTATAGCACCATTAAAATAACTTATATGATGTTATTTCTAGTAGGAATAGAGAATATTCACCCATTATCCTTAATGAATCTTTATCAAGTGGACTTTAGAAGTGTTCATATGATACACATTGTAAGTCTTCATCAGATGAATCTTTGTATATCACCTTATAATAGATTTTATAATCCTTTATATAATAAACTTTTTAAGTATTCATCCAATGTTATTTATAAATTTCAATCTGATAAAATTAATTTCCTACATCTAGTAAAACTAAAAACTCTATACCTTTATAACTTATTTAAATACTTTATACTTAAGAAGAAAATAAATATTATAAACATAAACATTATAATAGTTGATTAAAATTTTCAAAAGTAAGAGTAGAATGTGATCTTTTCCCTCAATTCCCATTACCTTAAGTTCCCCTATAATTTGTATCATGTGTAAAACATTGTTTTTCTCCTAGATCCCAACCAAAAACTCTCTAAAATTAGTGGTATTTTATCTCATATATTCACCAATTTTTCATCACATCCACTTTTTATACAAAACTCATCATATATTTAATGATGATACATCACTATAGTTTGGAGGCCTTTAAAATGTTTATTTATTTAGGAAATGTTAAATATATCCAAAAATGTTATCCCTATCCCCTTTAATATTCCATATTTTACTCAAGTTTTTTATATAGCATTAGCTAGAAATGATACCCTCCACACCCGTTTTTCTCCCTATGTTCATCATTAATCTTGGGTCAATACATTTTTTTCACTCTTTCTATTCATAATTTTTTCCTCAAATGTCATCTAAAATGTCTTCATAGCATAACCATTATGATTTAATCCATTTCACTCAAGTATTTCTTCACTACACCATAGGATCAACAATGCTCATTTTTATGTGTGATCCCTATGGTGTCTTCTCAGAACCTTTAATGATTCTTCAAGGTGAAAACCCTGGTTCCACACCCACTCTCACCAAATTAATTTATATGGTCAACCATAGCTTCTAAAAAATTCATGTTGGACCTGCCTGTACCTTATTCCTAGATATCTATATGATTATGCCCTTTTATGGGTGTTTTATATATATCATGATGTTGTGAAAAAATCACCAAACTTAAAAAATATTTTAAGGATTTATTCACTATGAATCCTTTATAAGTAATTTTGAGCCCCCCTAAAATTGATATTTCTAGAGACATCATGGAATTAGATATCCTCCTTAAATTTTATTTTGTCTTTTATATTCATCATTGCTCCAAATATATGAGATCCCAATTATAACCATCCACAAATTGTATTTTTTATAATAATATTTCATCACTTACCTTACCAAGACCTTTATATTAATAATTTTATAGGATTAGAAATCCTATTACATAAAAAACCCCACTCATTTCAGTTCATGTAAAATTTTTCCATTATAATAGGTTCTTTAAGTGATGTGCTTTATTTATTCCAGAAAAATCACCATAACAAGAACATAAAATTTTTTATTTTTCTTACTCATCGTAAAACCCTGTAAAAATAATTTGAAAATTTTGTATAAGAATATAATGCTCGGTGAGTGGTATAAAAATAAATAAAACCTGTTTTTCCATTGAAATACATAGAAAATCATGAAAAATATTTCCATTAAATAATAAAGTTTTATCTCATATTAATTCATGAAATCATCTTCTTTGATCAAATAATTTCCTAAAAAACTCATATGAAAACATAAAATTAATAGATAAATCGTTAAGCTTTCTTGGAAAAACATTAAAATCATGAAAAATAAAATTTTAACCTTTTAAAGATCTTAAAAAAATATTAAACCATGAAATAATCTTCTTATATAACGAAATCTAAAAAAATATTAAAACTCTTATAGTATCTATGATGATTTATTGGGAATTAAATTTATAATCTCCTTTATAATGAAATAAATCATTTAATTAATTTACAAATATTTTCTATAAAGAAAAAATAATCCCCCAATTCACTTTAGGGATATATCTTGGGCCCACCCTTCATCATTTATAATTACTAAGAACCATAACATGAAACAAAACACATAGGATATTACATTTTAACCCCTAAGTATAAGCATTAAATTAAACAAAATTAAATTAAATTATTTTAAAATAATGCGTTACCAAATTCCCTATTTTGGTGAAAAAGAAAGAAATATATATAAAACTTATAAATATCAAAAATAAGATGATAAAAAAATATTAGAAATCATTAAAGGAAGAGTTGAGGGAAATACGTAAAAAAAATTAAAGAGAGTATTTAAAAGAAAAACTCTTAACTTGAGTCTTGAATCACCTCATAAATTTTATACTTCATGAATAATAAAATTATATTAATTATTGAATTTATTTATAACATATTTCATTTTCATGTCATAATTATTAATATTTTTATCATGTAATTTGTGTTTATTGGATTGCTTCTACTTGTGTGATTCATTTTAAGGGTTTTTATCCATAATCCTATAACATCTTCATTATAATGGTAATGGTCAAAGATTCTTGTTCAATTGTTCCATATTCTTCAAAATCAAGGGTGTTAATTGGTTTAGTAGATAGTTGTAATTTAGAAAATCTTCTTTATCTGTCTTATTTTAGTTGCTTAAAAACATCAATTTTTTACTTTTAATCTCATTATTATCATGAATATATTATCATTAAGGAATAATAGATTAAATAAATAAAATATATCATAAATATTAAATATCCATGTATTTTTATTCCTTAATAAAAATGATTATGAAAATATATTAGTTTCATTCAAGTAGGTGGTTCAACTAGCCCAAATATAACCGTACAACAAAGAAGAAATGATTATAAAACAATTTATATTATTATAAAGAATTATTCCAATCTTAATTTCATGTTATTAAAATTATAAATAAATTTCAATAAGATGTGTAAGGATAATATTAATAAAATAAACTAAGGAGAACATGATACTTATGTTTAGAAGTCGAACCTTCACCCAAGGACCTCCTTTGGATTGAGTCTAAAACCCTCAGAGAAGAGACTCTAATAGAGGCTAGTTGTATGAACCTGGACATTCTTTTCAGGTATGTTTTCTTTTTTCTTGAGTTTTTTGAGAAAAGAGGAGTTTCTGGAAATTTTTAGAAATACACGTCGTGTACTTTATGAGTACACGTCGTGTACTCCCTTACCGCGTGAGGCCGTGTGCTAGCCGTGTCCAGGCCTCACACATGGCCTTGTAGGGGTGACATGGAGGCTGCCTAATGTATAGTACGGAAAATCCTTTTACATGTCGTGTACTCCAAAAGTACACACCGTGTACTTTTTTCATTAAACGGATCGGGGTCGCGTCTAATCGCCAGAACATGATTCTTCGCCAGTTTCTTCAACCGAGAGCATCTCGTACAGCTGTGAATCTCCTCTGAGCCCCCGATCCTCCATCTGTTCTCTGAATCGACCACTATCAATTGTGTTGGAACCGCAGTGGTAAGATCTTCCTTCTTCTAGAGCACCGTTTTCCAATTCCTTCTCTTTTGCAAGTTATCATGGGTTGAACGTTTTTTGATTTTTTGTAGATCTACGATGTTCTAAGGATATTCAAGCCTCGTGGTTCAAGTATATCGATCTCCTAGAATCAAGGTAGGTGTTTTGTTCCTTTATGTTCAATTTCTTTGAGTATTATATTCAAATTCCACCAATACCCTTGAACGGGGTACTGTGTGATTACTGTTTTACCCTTGTTTGTTTTCCTTCCTTTCTTGTATGCTTGTGTAAAGGTAATTTGGTTATGTATAAGGATAATTTCTATTCTTGGATTTTTTTACCATGCTTATCTGTTTACAACCTTTTGTTCTTGTTCAGCTTATTGGCCGTTATACCTGTTTTCCATGCCTTGTGACCGTAGGATGGAGTGTTTCTCCCTGACATGTTTGTTACGTTGTAGACTGGTTATCCAAGAAGCTTCGTAGGTTTACTTTGGCCATATATCATTATTATGCATTGACTGGAACAGGGCTGTGAGAACCTGGTGCTATAGCCTATAAGGGGATAGACCAATTGAGCCTCCTCAGAGGGTCTTGGACATTATAGACTATAGGGGATAGACCGAGTGAGCTTCCTAGTGAGTCTTGGATATTATAGACTATAGGAGGATAGACCGAGTGAGATTCCTCATAGAGTCTTGAGCTTTATAGACTATAATGGGATATACCCAATGAGATTCCTTAGAGAGTCATTGTTTTGTTTGAATTTCCTTAAACCACTCCAGGCTATAGGAGGAATTGACCGAGTGAGCTTCCTCAGAGAGTTTGTGATCGACCGGAGGTTATAGGAGGAATTGACCGAGTGAGCTTCCTCAGAGAGTCTCTAGACCTTGGGGCTATAAGGGGAATTGTCCATGTGATCTTCCTTAGATATTCCTTGACTACCTTATACTATAAGGGGAATTGATTGAGCGTTCTTCCTCAGAGAGTCTTATAATTTTCGTATGACCAAACCAGAGGGGTTAGGCTGAGTGTACTACCTAGAGGGTTGTTGGTACTTCTTGGATAGGACCAGAGGGGATGGATGTGAGTAATTCTCAGAGGGATTCCTATTTGTGGTTAGCTATTTTCTTCACTACTTCTTGTTGATCTATGGATTGTTTACTGTTGTGTATCATCCTATTTACTGGTTATTGTACTATTATCTTCCATATGCTCATTGACTGTTAGGCACAGATCTTCGGGTGATTTCCTACTGGGATTTAGTCTCACACGCTATTTGGGTTATGCTTTTGGGCCCAAACAGATTATATTGTTGCAAGTATAGACAAGGGTAAGTGCCCTTCTACTTCAGGTACTTGACTTTCGTTGGAGCGGGAGAGCATGGGACCATGCCGAGGCTTGCGATGCTGAGGAGTTGCTTTTCTGTTTTTCTTTTATACTTTGGTTTATAATTGTATTCAGCATTGTGACTTTTTTGGCTACTTTCCTAGACATATGTATCGTGCGTCATTTCATATATATGTGTGTGCTCCAGTTGTTTATTGATTAGTATACCACTGTTTACTTGTGTATGGATTGTTTACTGCTTATGCTATTGTTTATTGTTTTCTATTCCATTGTGTACTCTGCCAATGAGGGCATAGTTTCTCCACTATCACACCCAAGGCCCTCGCTGCTAGTCAGTAGCCTCTGGAGTTTTTGGAAATGCTCTTGAGGTTATGTGACCGACCAGGTACGGGACGCCTCTGGGTGTATTTCAGAACCATGGTGTTACAAAGTGGTATCAAAGGGTTTATTTTCTCTTGACTTACTATTTGGAGCCTATATCTAGGGATAGGGTGGAATAGGTACTTGGTAATAAGCTGTTCCTGGGAGTAGCTAACCCGTGTATAGGTAAAATCCATACTACCTCATTTATTGTAATTTTACTAGTTTGCAATTTTACAGTTGATTTGATTTAACCGTTGGGTGATTAAAATTCTTTGTGTTGTTACCATTTTTGTTATTGTGATTATATTTCTATCTTAACCCGATGAGATTAGCGTGTTCCATCTCATGAATCATATTGGAACTTATTAGAAATCACATTCCATGAATTCTTCCCATGCTATCTAGGATGCATTTGCGATTGCATGTTGTTGTGATAGACGTTGTGTAAAGTATGCATGCGATTGTGATATATGTTTTGGTATAATCTCTGTTGTTTGATAGAGAATTAGTTTTCTATAGTTCATTACTTATATGGATGCCAAACTTTTGTTATTGAGGTTTTATGGGCCCTCATCGACCAGAATTTGGTGGATCATTTCTTGTTTCCCTTGTATATGATATGTATGAGATTTCAAGATTTTATTCGTGAGGAGTATGGGCCCTCATAGATCATAATTTGGCACCTTAACTCTTTTTTGTGTTTTATGGACTTTGGATCAGTTTCTGAGCTACTTCCCGAAAAAACCTAGAATACACAGCGTGTACTTTATTAATACACATCGTGTGGTTTTTAAACTGTGTCACTGACTGTGTGGGCAGAAACATAGGTTTGTGAAAAATCTTTAGGAACACGTTGTGTATGGTAAGTACGCACTGTGTTGTAGTGACTGTGTGTCTACCTATGTGGATAACAATAAGGATGGATGAAACTTTGACTATACATGTTGTGTCCTGTTATCAGATGTCGTGCCATGTAACCTAAGTACCTGACCGCGTCACGAACAACATGGTTCCGGGAAAACCTTCAAGTACATGCCGTGTTCTCAGGGAGCATGTCGTGTAGAGAGAACTGTGTTTCCGACCATGTAACTAACAACACGGGTCATTGAAACTTTATCTGGTACACGTCGTGTCCTTCGTGAACACGTCTTGTAGTCTAGGATTTAGAGGACCATGTGGGTTAGCCATGTAAGGAGACTCGGGTAGGGGAATAGAGTTCAAGTATACATCATGTGTCGAGACAACACGTTGTGTGGTTGGGGCGTTACACGAACAGTTGTGGTAGAAGTACACACCCATGTGAATGGATTAAAATAACACGTCGTGTAGTTTTTTTACACACCGTGTAGTCATGTTTTGTAAAACTTGAATGTTTCTTTCTCATTTTCCCCTATTGTACTCTTGTGTTCTCCGTCTTTGATAATCTTGATCTCTAGTGTGCTTTTGACCCTTCAGAGTTATGCCACCGAGACATCCTCCAGTTGTACGTCAGCTGCCAGACGGTGATCAGACACCAGATATGGCTGATCAGGGACCTCCTGCAGATCTTCTTGTTGTTCCATCCTTGGCACCAGTATCTATACTAGTTACAGGCACTGAGACGTAGTTTAGGGAAGATTTTCTGAGGATGATGCAGACCTTCCAAGGAGTGTTTCCTCCTGCCCCGTCGATGGAAGAGTTGACGCGGGTTTTCCAGCAACAGCATCCTCCCACCTTCTCATGGGAAGGAGGACCTCTGGCTACAGAGTCCTGGCTAGAGGCCACACTGAAAATTTTTGACCATCGAGAGATACCTCCAGAGAAGAGGGATAATTTCACTACTTATATGCTCTGAGACTCTTCCAAGAGGTGGTGGGAGGTGATCTCACGGTCAGGACGCCAGTAGAGTACGACTTGGGATGAGTTTTGGCGCATCTTCTACGAGTACTTCTACCCGGAGACCTTGAGGGCCGATCGAACCCAGGAGTTTATGAGTCTAGAGTATGGTACTATTTATTTTATGGAGTACACATCTCACTTTACCGAGCAGCAGTGTTTCATGCCGATTCCATTAGGTGATGACTTTTTCCTTGCTAGGAAGTTTGAGGACAGTCTCAGATAGGAGATCAGTTCCCAAGTGAATATCTTCAGGTTGACTTTGATATCCTCTATCATCAAGAATTTACTGATCACAGAGTGCAATCTGAGGGATTCTGGGGTAGTGAGCCTAGGAGGTTCGACATCTAGGGTCAGTATTCCTCCTATTGATAATAGGAAGCGCTGCAGGGAGTTTTCTCGAGGATATCATATTATAAGGAATGGTTCTTCGAGTAGCTAGGTAGTATGATACCAGTGCGGGAGGAGCAGTAATACTAGGCCTTAGTGCCAGAGATACCTGATGGAGTGTCGATCTTGCGGAAAGATGGTCCATCTTCAGCATTTTTTTCAGGTCTTCTCACCTACAACTGGTGGTAGGGGTTCTTCTATGACCCCACGTACAGGAGATGAATCGCCAATTTCTCACCAGTCTGGGAACTGTAGTTCTTCTGGCTGTTCGGGCCGAGGTGGAGGCCGCAGCCCTGGTGGTCAGTCACCAGGCTACCAGCGATAGCATAGTGGATTAGCTCAGAGTGGTCATGTAGGGTCACAGGGCCGCAGTATAGGCCAAACTTTTGTAGTGGAGAAGACCTATCAGGAGTAGGATCCCAGCCCTTCTACAGTTCGAGGTACGATCATAGTAGCCTCAGTTTTATCTTCATCTCTTTTAGATACTGGTGCTATGAATATCTTTATCCCTATTGTTGTTGTGGAGAGCCTTGGGCTCTGCATCTTTTCCTCTGCCGATACTTTGATGCTAGACACACCGTTCGGGACTAGAGCGGTTAGTGTACGTCAGTACAGAGAGTTCCCTCTTGAGTTTGCAGGGTGTCACTTTGTATGGGACCTCTATGTCCTAGAGATGACAAACTATGATTTCATTCTTAGAATGGACTGGTTAGTACCCTTCCAAGCAGTCATCGATTTCTATCATCGTAGGGTGAGTTTCTTATCACCATAGGGTGGATCCTTTCTTCATAGAGGCAAGTGGGATGTCCAGGAGAGTCGAGCAGGACCCGAGCATCATGGGCTAGGAGGAGTTACCGCCGAGATAGCTAGTCTATATCTGGATGACCAGGGGACTTCATAGTTAGACTTTACTCCAATGGTGGAATGTTTCAGAGATGTCTTTCTAAATGAATTTACAGGTTTGACTCTGGAGCGTGAGGTAGAATTTTCGATTGAGCTTTTTCGAAGAGCGGAACCAGTGTCCATTCCTCCTTATAGGATTGCTACACCAAAGTTTCAGGAGATCAAGAAGCAGTTGCATGAGTTGCAGGCAAAGGGTTTCATCCAACCCAGTACTTCTCCTTGGGGTTCTCCTGTTCTGTTTGTGAAGAAGGCATATGGTACCCTTATTCTTTGTGTGGACTATCAGAAGTTTAACCAGTTGAAGGTCAAGAATCGGTATCCTTTTCTGAGGATCGATGATCTCTTTGATCAGCTTCGAGGAGCCCGGGTGTTCTCGAAGATTTATTTGAGATCCGGTTATCATCATTTGCATGTTAGACTATCTGATATACCTCTTACAGCCTTTAGGAGAAGGTATAGTCTATACGAGTACATGGTTATGTCGTTTGGTCTCACGAACATGCCTGTAGTTTTCATGGCACTGATGAACTGAGTGTGTCATCCATACTTTGATTCCATCGTGGTGGTTTTCGTGGATGATATCTTTGTGTACTCTCACACTCGACATGACCATGCTACCCATATTGAGATCATTTTGAGTACACTGAGAGAGCATCAGTTATATGCTAAGATCTCGAAGTTCCACTTTTGGAAGGACCAGATTCACTTCTTGGGTCATGTTATCTCAGAGACAAGAGTATTAATAGACCTAGAGAAAGTGAGGGTGGTAGTTTCCTGGGAGCAGCTCAAGAACGTCTTTGAGGTATGGAGTTTCTTAAGGATGGTTGGATACAGACGCTTCATACATGACTTTTCACACCTAGTATCACCACTGAAAAGTCTATAAAAGAAAGGGGTGAAGTTATTATGGTTAGATTCTTGTGAGTCATCCTTTCAGGGGTTGAAATGGAAGTTTACATCAGCACTGGTACTATTCTTTCTAGATCCAAGAACGGGCTATACTATCTAGTGTGATGCTTCTGGTATTGGTTTGGGATCTTTGCTTATGTAGGGAGATGGAGTCGTTGCTTACGGGTCTCGGTAGTTAAGGCCACATGAGAGGAATTACCCTACGCACGATCTGGATTTGGCAGCTGTTGTTCATGCTCTATGTTGTTGGAGACATTATCTTCTGGGAGAGCACATTGTGGTGTTTACCGACCACAAGAGTCTCAAGTACATCTTCACTCAGTGTGATCTGAATCTGAGACAACACAGGTGGGTGGAGTATCTTCAGTACTTTGACTTTTATCTTTCCTATACACATGGTAAAGGCAATGCTGTTGCTGATGCACTAAGTAGAAGAACTTAGATACAGGTAGTTCAGGAGGCCAGCAGTGAGTGGAAGCTTATGGATCTGTTCTCTGAGATGCATTTGAAGGTGCACGATAGTCAGGGGTAGACTTTTCTTTCTTCTGTGGTTGTTACCTCTACTCTTCTCGATCGGGTACGGATGAGGCAGCTATCAGACTCTGAAGGCCAAGTCCTACGGGAGAGTGTGTTAGGAGAGGACCCTCTTCCTGTATGGACAGTAGGTGAGGATGAGATCTTGCATTTCCTGGGATTCTTATGGGTTCCAGCAGACATACACGAGGAGCTAATGCGGGATTTTCATTCCTCAATTTGGGTAATTCATCCTGGAGTCACCAAGATGTATCGTGATTTACACCATCAGTATTGGTGGCCAGGTATGAAGATAGATGTTGCTAGTTTTGTCCTGAGATGTTCCACTTGTCACCAGGTGAAAGCAGAGCACCGGAGACCATCAGGCCTTCTATAGAAGTTACCCATTCCAGAGTGGAAGTGGAATGATGTCGCAAGGGACTTTGTGACTGGTTTTCCAAGGTCTCCTCGAGGGAACGACGCAGTGTGGGTTGTCATCGACAGACTCACAAAGGTTTCTCACTTCTTGTCAATCAAGGAGACCATTAGTGTTGATGAGCTGGGGCGGTTGTACATCCGAGAGATTGTATGTCTACATGGAGTTCCTCACTCCATTATTTTAGATAGGGATGCACATTTTACTTCTCGGTTCTGGTAGGGGTTTCAGAAGGCTTAGGGTACACAGGTACTTTTGAGTATAGCATACCATACCCAGACGGATGGACAATCTGAGCGTACTATTCTGGTGCTTGAGGATATGCTCTGAGCATGTATTCTGGACTTTGGAGGTTCTTGGAAGAATCATATACCTCTTGTGGAGTTCTCCTACAACAACAGATTTCAGAAAACTATTCAGATGGCACCTTATGCGTCTTTGTATGGTAGGCCATGCCGATCACCATTATGTTGGATGGAGGAAGGAGAGGAAGCTTTTCTAGGACCTCGTCTTGTTCAGGAGACCTCAGAGCAGCTAGAGTTGATTCAGAAGAGGATGGCTACAGCACAGTCTCGATAGAAGTCTTATGTTGATCATCGGAGATGACCTCTGGAGTTCGAGGTCAGGGATCAGGTTTTCCTGTGTGTCACACCGAGGTTGGGACACAAGAGTATTCTGAGACATGGTAAGCTTTCTTTGTGGTACGTTGGGCCATTTGAGGTGTTGGAGAGAGTTGGGCCAGTTTCCTATCGGTTGCAGTTACCTCAAAGGTACTGGGCTATGCACGATGTCTTCCACGTTTCTCATCTCTGAAATTACTTTTCACACCCATCTCATGTCTTTCAACCTGAGGAGGTTGATCTCGAAGAAGATGCTTCATTTGAGGAGCATCCTATCCGGATTGTCGATCGTAGTAGGAAGGTTCTCGGTGGCCAGTCTGTTCCTTTGGTACGGGTTCTACGACAGCACGGCCGAGTACAGGATGAGACTTGGGAGAGGGAGGTTGATGTACGATCGCAGTGGCCAGAGCTGCTTGGGGTTTCTTCTTCTACGCCTCGCTATGGAAATTCAGGGATGAATTTATTTAATGGGGGAGGTTTGTAAGAACCCGGACCTTCTTTTCAGGTATGTTTTCCTTTTTCTGGAGTTTTTTAGAAAAGCGGAGTTTCTGGAAATTTTTGAAGTACACGCCGTGTACTCTCTTACCATGTGAGGTTGTGTATTGGCCGTGTCCGGGCCTCACACACGGCCATGTAGGGGTGACATGGAGGCCGCCTAAAGTGGAGTACGGGAAATCCTATTACATGTTGTGTACTCCAAAAGTACACGCCATGTACTTTCTTCTTTTCATTAAACGGACCGGGGTCACGTCTAATCGCCAGAACATGCTTCTTCTCCAGCTTCTTCAACCGAGAGCATCCCGTATAGCTGTGAATCTCCTCTGAGCCCCTGAGCCTCCATCCGTTCTCCGAATCGACTACTATCAATTGTGTTGGAACCGCAGTGGTAAGATCTTCCTTCTTCTAGATCACCTCTTTCCAATTCCTCCTCTTTTGCAAGTAATCATGGGTTGAAAGTTTTTTGTGTTTTCATAGATCTATGAAGTTATAAGAATAATCAAGCCTCATGGTTCAAGTATATCAATATACTAGCATCAAGGTAGGTGTTTTGTTCCTTTTCATTCAAATTCTTTGATTATTATGTGCTAATTCCACCAATACCCTTGAACGGGGTATTGCGTGATTACTGTTTTACCCTTTTTTGTTTTCCTACCTTGCTTGCATGCTTGTGTATAGGTAATTTGGTTATGAACAAGGATAATTTATATGATTGGATGGTTTTCCCATGCTTATCTGTTTATGACCTTTTGGTCTTGTTCAACCTATTGGTGGTTATACCTGTTTTCCATGCCTTATGACCGTAGGATGGAGTGTTGTTCCCTGACCTACTTGTTACTCTCTAGACTGGTTAGCCAATTATCTATGTAGGTTTACTTTGGCCATATATAATTATTATTCACTGACTAGAACAGGGCCATGAGAAGCTGGTGCTATAGACTATAATGGGATAGACCGAGTGAGCTTCCTCAGAGAGTCTGGGAAATTATAGACTATAGGGGATAGACCGAGTGAGCTTCCCAGAGAGTCTTGGATATTATAGACTACATGAGGATAGACCGAGTGAGATTCCTCAGCGAGTCTTGATATTTATAGAATATAAGGGGATAGACCAAGTGAGCTTCCTCAGAGAGTCCTTGTTTTGTTTGAATTTCCTTAAACCACTCTGGGCTATAGAAGGAATTGACTGAGTGAGCTTCCTCAGAGAGTCTGTGATCGACCTGAGGCTATAGGAGGAATTGACCGAGTGAGCTTCCTCAAAGAGTCTCTAGACCTTGGGGCTATAAGGGGAATTGACTACGTGATCTTCCTTGGAGAGTCCTTGACTACCTTAGACTATAAGGTGAATTGACTGAGTGTGCATCCTCATAGAGTCTTATAATTTTCGTATAACCAAACTAGAGGGGTTAGGCTGAGTGTACTACTCGGAGGGTTATTGGTACTTTTTCGATAGGACTAGAGGGTATGGTTGTGATTACTTCCTAGAGGGATTTCTATTTGTGGTTAGCTGTTTTCTTCACTGCTGCTTGTTGACCTGTGGATTGTTTATTGTTGTGTATCATCCTGTTTACTACTTACAGTACTGTTACCTTCCATATGATCAATGACTATTAAGAATAGATATTTGGGTGGTTTTCTACTTTTATTTAGTCTCACACCTTGTTTGGGTCATGCTTTTTGGCCTGAAAATATTATATTTTTGCAGGTATAGACAAGGGAAAGTGCCCTTCTACTTTAGGTACTTGACTTGCATTTGAAAAGGAGAGCATGGGACCAAGTCGAGGCTTGTGATGCTGAGGATTTTATTATCTGTTTTTCTTTTGTACTTTGGTTTAGTATTATATTTAGCATTGCGACTTGTTTGGATGCTTTACTAGACATATGTATCATGCATCATTTCATATATATATGTGTGTTCTCCAGTTGTTTATTATTTAGTCTCACGCTATTTACTTGTGTATGGATTTTTTACTACTTCCTCTATTGTTTATTGTTTTCTATTCCGTTGTGTACTCTACCAATGAGGGCATAGTTTTCCCACTATCACACCCAAGGCCCTCGCTGCTAGTTGGTAGACTCTGGCGTTTGGGGAAATGCGCTCGAGGCTATGTGACCAACCGAGTACGGGGCACCTCTGGGTGGATTCCGGAACTGGGGCGTTACACTAGTGTCATGGAAAATTAGAAAGAGAAAATTAGAGAGGTATTTTAGTATAATATATAGAGACAAAGGATATTTATATGTTTTTAAAAAAATGATAATGAGTCCCATTTTATATAAAATACACAATGGTATTTCTTAAAATATTTATTCTCTAAGGGCTAACCATTTAATTCTAAAAATTCATATAGATCATAAATAAAAATTTATGGATGGGCTCAAAAACCTTATATATCATATAATAAGATTTATTTTTGATTTATACTATAAAATCTCATTGAATATGATTTCCATAATGTTTTCATATAATATAGTTTCCTAAATTTTATTTTTATCTGTAAATTCACAATACACCCTAATTCAAATAAAAATTATCTTATTAAATATATAAATACCTTTTTAATTTTAATTTTCTGAAATTAAAATAATTATTATCATTTACTACTCATATATATTCTCAAAAAATACATATCTATATTTACTCTTTTTCAAATTATGATAACACTTGTAGGATAAGATATTGGATACTTCTTTGGTTATGAAAATACTGGGTAAATATTTTCATGATTATCATAAAAATTATTTTAAAATTATTTAATGCTCTTTATATGATATATTATTATTTAAGTTTCATTCTGCATATTTCAAACAAATTATATATCATTATAGAAAATAGTATAATAATAATAAATAAAATTCCATAACCATTTGTTTTTTCTTTATTATCACTATTGGTCAATATTTATTTCTTCCTATTTTTTATTATTTTATTTTTATTAAATGTCTAAAATCAATTTATTAATAATTTAGAAAAAAATTAAAAGTTTAGATATATATATATATATAAAAGTTAAAATAAATTGATCTACATTGAATTAAATCAATTGGAAGATAGATCTGTAATATTAAAGCATGCAGTGGAATAGAAATGTATGAATAAAATATTGATAATTTCTTATTGTGTTTAAATAACCTAAGAAAATTGGTAACTACATAAGATAAAAAGTTGGGGTTTTAATTCTTGGGTAAAAATAACTTAAGTGGGTGGATAGTTGTATAAGGTAAGATAAGGATTTTAAAAACTTTTTTAAGAATTATCTAGTTGGTAATTGACCTGTGTAAGAATAAAAATGTTTGGGTTTGGATCTTTTGTGATTAACATGGTTACATGAGATCTTATGTTGGATTAAAACTGAGTCATGTAAGATTAAATTAATACGCACATGACATAAACTTTATAATGTAATGGAATAAGTTACATTAAATATATATATTCATGTAAGATTCACTCTACATGGATACATCCCATGTCAAATTAACTCATTATGGGAGATTAACTTAATACAAAATGATTTTGATTAAATATACACTCTTATGAGATTAATTCCCTTTAGAATTTTAACTTAAAGAAAAATCATATAATTTTGATTATTCACCTTACATATATGAGTTTTTATATGAATGGAAGAAGATAATCAAGTGTCATGAAATAATTCCCCAAATTTTTTGGGCTAAGATACAGTGATGTAAGAAGATAATGACAGTGTGAAACTAAATAATTATATAACTCACATCTTGAAAGTTATGATGTGCTAGTGTTGTGATATAATTTTTAAGTATTTTAATTAATAATTGTTGAGGAATATATGAGAAACATATAAAATATTTATTGTATCATGATGTGGTGTTTATTTGCATGAGGACCACACAAAATAATATGAAGAAGTAACTTTCACATTTTATTTTTATTTTTACAGTAGATATGAATCGATTGGCCTCCTATAATGAAATATATGAAATATAATTATTTCCAAAATGAAACCTAATTCTTGTTTCATTCCTTGATAAAATCAACTCTAAAATTTAGGTAACCTAAGCATTCCATTCTTAAATATTACATCAGTTTAGATGAATATTAAATACATATCATAATAATATACATACCAAAACCATAACGGTTTAGTGTATTTGAATAATATATAAATAATAAACTTATTTCATTAAAGATATTAATCCTACCCTATAAATTTCTTCTCATATAGTACCCCTCTTAGGCATATCCTACTTAATACATTTCATTATAACTTGGGGAAATAAGAATATATAAATGGGTGATATTATATTATTAGAAAGGTAAAAAATGAAATACATTAATAAAATTTCATAATTTAACATAATATAATAATAATGGTGTTATATATTGGTCATAACTTATAAAATTCCAAATCAATTATTCATAAGTCATAAATCATGATTCATAGCCTAAAACTTTCTCATAAAAAAAGTCATGGGTTATATGCATGTGGAATCATCAATAATCAATCTTGAGACATGAGAGAATATCATAAGTATAAGAACATTTCATAGTAATGTGGTGTAATAATAATCATAAAAACTCATTTCATTATAAAAGACTCATCTCCAAGACCATCATAACATAGTGGAAAAATCCCCATAATGGGTTGGATTCACTCCTTATTCCCTTTTCATTCATGGTAATAGAGTCCCGTATTAGATTGGGTTTAATCCCCATTCCCTTCATATTATCTCATGAGATATCAATATTTACCCAATTAATTGAAGGGTAATATAATTATGGTCTCACCCACCACATAATTAAAACCATATATTTGTGTTCCATGATATCATAAAAACATCCATCATTTCATCATTGCTTAATTAAACCATGGGAAAGAAATGGGTTTCAAGAAAACATAATTAAAACAACATCATCATCATAATACATATAGAGAAATAAATTGGATAGTATTGTAATATCTTATCCCAAGTGAAGTGAAACAATCCTTAGAAGATGTTTATATGGATGAAAAATAATTATATATAAGCCTAAAAAATATTCTATAAAAATCAAGAGAAAATATCCTCTTATTTAGGAAACTTTTAAAAACTAAAAATTCCTATGAAAATGGGAATATAATTTTATTTATCCTTGGAAACATGTAAAGTAATCTAAATTGGGAATAGATTACATGATTTTGTGAAAATATGTTCATGTTTTATATATTAAAAATAATAATTTTTATAATCTTCTAATGAAATTAAAAAGTGATTCATATAGAAAATGTTTAAAAATATTCCTTTTAATAAATTGTAAGGATATAAAAGGGTAATAGAAAATTACTTTACCAAACATTTTATTATAGATAAATACATCTATAAAATAATTTTTAAGTACATGGATATGGAAGAGAAATATTCCCGGTCAAAAGGAGAAATAATATCTCATTTTCTTAAAAACATTTTTCAGTATTTTTGAGTAAAAAAGTGGGAAAATGGAAAAAATACTTTAAAACCCCATAAATAAGCATATTAAAAGAAAATATACAGTTCAAAGAGAGATATATGTAGAGATATTTATAGAATATAATTCCCCAATGGAGATTCAAACATGAACAATCCTTATTAAAAAATGAGATTGCAAACCCTTACCTCAAGTCTAAACTTTCTTATTATGTGATATAACCTCCTGTATAATAAATTTATATTTATTATAAATCTATATAAAGACCATAATAATACTTATCATACCATATATTATTCATTATTAATTTTCAATCACTTATTTATTAATAATTATCCACTAAAATCTATATTCCGGTGTTAACTGTTTCCTTTTTGAAGCATGTTTTAATTTGTAGATTTTAGTCCTTGAACCTTGGTCATGGATTCATCATTTCAAAAATATTAATAATTTCATAAATATAACATTTATTAATTATAGTTTTATAAAAAAATCATGTAATGTGGTAATGAAAAATGAGTTGCATCACTCTATGGATGTAGCGTCCCGACCCCAAAATCCCAAAGTTGGTTCCTTCTATCATTACATTAGAATAAGATACAAAGAATCTCATCCAAGAGAACTAAATAGTTTATTATTATTGGTAAAATAGATACATACATGAGTCTTAAAATATAAGTTAATTCAAAAATTACAACATTGTTTTTTTCTTTCGAGATAAACTTTATTCCATCTAAATTAACCTTGTATATTAGTCCTTTTAAAACATCATGGTATCCTAGAAAAATGGAAAAAAAATAAGGGTGATATAAAATGATTTGTAAGGTTTAAATACAGTGGAATAAATAATTAATCAATGAACATAATCAATATGGTAATTTAAATAATTAAACATTCATTCCATGTAATCGATAAACTGAGATGGAAGTGTATAAATAATATAGAGAGGTAAACAACTAAAAACACAAGCCATTTAAATAATAAACTGAGAATGAAATACATACATAAATTTTTTTTAAAGTGAAAATATCATTAATAATAATAAAGTAATCTAAATGAAATAAATAATTAATTATTGGACATCATGTCTGAGGCACATGAAAAACTATATCCTCAAGACCTTTCACAAGATGGTTTAAAATATTGGTAGAAACCCATTTAATTTGTACAACTGATTTGTCTCATGAGAAATGACAATTAATTGAGGGGATATATAAATTCAGGGACCCGCCCATCACTTTAGGTTCAAATAATTCCTCATATATTGATTTTTTTATTTAATTCCTGAACAATATGACTTATCAAATATCTGTATTTATTAAAGGATGTATATTTATTAATATTTCTACAATTAATCAAATAACATTCAAAGTAAACATCATAGGTAAAAATGGTATATAGTTTAATAAATAATAATATTAATCACCAAATAATATAGATATTTAAGAGATATTAAATTTCTGAAGAAAAAATATTAAAATAAAGTGATTATTTTAAGAGAAAGTTAACAATCGCAAAAGAAAATGAGATTTCACAATAACTTTCATGACTTGGTAATTTTCAAATCAAATCCCCGTGAATGAAATGATTCAAATTGAAACTTAAAATACCATGAATAATGAATTATTCATACTATTACATGACAAAGGGGAAGTATATACAGTACATAAAAGTGAATTGGTTTATAATAACAAATAAGTCTCAATAGAATGTAAATTGAGATGAAATCCATTACAATACACTTCCTTTTGGTTGAACAATATTTAAAATCATTTATAATGGTTTTAAGAATGTTATTAAATTATTACATAACCGTATTAATATTTATGATATCATATATGATCCTTTTATACCATATTATTACCCTTTCGTTAATAATATTTCATTATTTTCATCTTTTCAGGTAATAACTACTTTGTTTTTCGAGTCTGTTTGGACTTTTTGTTTCTTATTACTATTAATTAGATTATAATTTATTCATATAGATAATTTAAAACATGTTTTATATATCATATATATTTATTATATATTTATTTACAGTAATCTATAAAATTTAGTGATAGGAAATGAAATGCATCGTTCATAGAGATGGTAGGTCGTATATATGCATGAATGGTAGTTCTATTTTCTTATTATATTAAAAGAAATAAAATTAAATGATATATTGTTCTATAATAATTAAATTATCATATTTATTTCATATATATCACATATTAATTATTATAAAAATTCTTAATATGTTCCATCTAAAGTGTGAATTAATCAAATCTCTTCATGAGGCAATAGTCTGTCGTACACACGAACGACATTATTGTATTCCCCAAAAATAGAAATAATGAATTTATGTGTCATATAATAATTCTAAAAGCATAAATATATCATAAATATCATATATAAACTATAAATACATCATTATTATGAACCTTTAAAGGTGGTAAAGGAATAACGATTGACATTGGTTCGCGAGTCGGTATTCTACCGTACAAATGAATGATAATTGTGTATCCCATTTTATGGAAGGGTGTAAGGTGTAGGATGCACCCCTAAAATAAAAAAAATATTAGTATATTTAAGATAATAAGTCTATTATATAATCATTATATTAAAATAATTTAATAAGGTGGATAAGGAAATAAAATGAAAACTCTTTTAGAATAACATTACCTCTTCTTCAGGTATCCTCCTTAGGTTTGCACTAAAACCTTATAGGGTTTGATTTATTCCAAAAATAATGATTCTAGGATGAGGATAGGAATTTTTTTTATTGATTCAGCTAGATATTGGTCAAACCATAGTTGTTTGAAGGTGTGAAGTGGAAACGATATAGGGAGGCCTTTTATAATTGGGGTAGAGGACACAAATGGTATTTTTCAAAAGAATTGTGTGCTTACCACATTTCACTTGTGTCACAAGGGACCATAATTAAAAATTATATATCCTTATGGGTTTAATGGTATAAATATGACCATATAAAAGTTTTTATACAACTTTATAGGTCATGTGTATCCTTATCTTTTATGTTTAATCACCCGATAAACTCATTTTTACCTTAATCACAGTAATTCATTTTAACTGATTTCACTAATAATTATGGTAAAAAACTAAGTTTAAATTATTATAAATTATATATTATTATTATTACAAATATTTAATCCATTTTTCCAAATTCAATCTACATTATTGGAAAATAATAGTTTAAAATTAATGTCGCGGACAGGATGAGTAAGCAGATTTTTAAAGTGAAAATGTTCAAAACATTACAACAGTTTTATATACAAATTAAATATTAAAATGATTCCAATGAGCTCTATTGTATTAATATATGTATTATTGAACTATTTTTACTTTATAATCAATTAAAAATATAATTAAACATTAAAAATTATTTAGATGAATATTCTTCTTTCAATTAAAATTCAATATTTTTTCTCTATTCATCGAAAATGAAACATCTCATAAAAATACCAAAAATTAAACTTCATATAATTTTGAAATTAATAATTAAAAAATGAATTTTAGTTTTTCAAATATAATTTATAAATGTATCAAAATTTAGTTTAAAAACAAGTGTGTCATTAAAAGGTGGAAAAACTACCTTTAGAAAAATACATATTTTTATGCATAAAATTAGATTTTTTATTATATTATGACTATAAAATATATTGGATGAATGTAAAAAAATTATTTAAAATATAATATATAATTTTAGTTAATATATTCATATAATATTAATTAATTTAATTTATTATTATAAAACACCTATCCTATATAATTGTTTTTTATAAAAACATCTCCTTTATATTCAATTGGTTTTTATATTCATTATAATTAATTTCTTACCAATGAATTTGACCATATATTTTCATAAGTTATTTAATACTATTTATATCCACCAATTTAACATCTAGGAGATAATTTTTATTTTAAATTGGAATATTAATAGTATTCTCTAAAACTCGGTCTTGTGTGTAACAAAAACTGTCAAAGAAAGTCATTGTTACGTGCAACATAAGCTAATTCAGTATTACATGCATTTAAATATATATTCTGAATTTATATAAAATATTAAATATATTTTCAATTCTCAGTATATTATATTCCCTTATACTCTTTTTTTCATTCCATATAACCTATTGAATAAAATGTTATGCTTTTATAATTTCATGGTGTCACATTCTCCCCACCTTAAATAAAATATATCCTCATAATTTTAAATTGATATTGGTATTCAAGGGTTTGATATTTGAAAATACCTTTATTTAAATACCCACATCATAAAAGGTTTAATAAAAATACTCTTAATAAAATAGAATGGGAAGTACAAAGGTCATATGAAATAACACATATCTAGGTTTCTACATAGGAGAACATTAGTGGAAAGTGAGGATATGGAATTGAAGGGAAAACATAAAGATTTATAAAGATTTATTGATATCATTGATCAAAAGAAATTGAATGATCAATGGAAATTTGAGGGGGCCAAATCCATAAATCTAATAGCTGTGAAAATTTCGTTTATATCATCAAAGATGATGGTAATAGGATAGTATTTTATTTCAAGATTCGTTTTCTAATGTTAAGGAATTATTTTATTATCTAAGAATATAAGGAAATATACTTAATTGAAACATTTTTATTTCATAATAATAATTTCAACCTTTGGTTCTTATTTTATCAATCTCTAATTCAACTCTTATTATAATAAATAAATATCCAAAAAATTAATTTCTTATGCTTAAATCACTAAAATTAACTTTTAACAAACTGTAAGATCCCTAAAAGAGTGATAAGTCTTTCCATCTGTCTCTAAATATTTTATATAACAAATATGGTGAATACATCAATCTATAAACCAAAAATTTAATACTATTATCTCATCATTAAAACTTATTTTTCAAATATTTCATCTCAAAAAATGACATATTAACCAGGACACAGCGTAAGTCGATGGTTGGCATTAAACCCTTATCATCCTTTGATTGTGGGTTCTAGCCATATGGCCTTTCAGTATACTATGGGTTGTCTCTTAGCATATAGGTTTTCCTTTCTGTAAAACACATTAACATAATTCCTATATATTTTAAATAAAATATAATGGACATACTTGAAATAAAATTATTCATTAAATAACCTTTTTACTTGGGTTTTCAATGTAGTTGTTTTTATAAACTCTAATAATATTATTTGACTATTATTATAATTTCATTAATGATAATATTAACTATAAAGGATATAAATACCTTAAAATTTATCTCTATAAAATGAAAAGTCATTATTTATCAAATAAATTTTCCACTAAAACATACACTTTCCAGAAATTTTTCCAAAACATCCTTAATCTTGGTAGCCTCCCATCACCTAAAACACAAAAGGTGGTGTTTAAGACATCTAAATTTTGATTATACTTAATCTCATAAAACCATTGTGGTACCAAAATCCAAAAATAAAATTGATTCTAAAATGTAACAGAGTCCTTAGATGTTACATGATTCTTGTAACCAAAATATTATTGGTAAAACACTTCATCAATTTATTTCATGAATCACAAAAGAAGTAATTTATTAATTTTATTTCCACTTAGGTAATTACATGTTCTAGTGGTTTAATCATATAATTACTTGTAGGATTTATAAATCATGGCACCTTACCTTCAATCTAGAAACCTTCGGTTTATCCCACGTCATTCATTGACATCATCTATCCAAATATTTTATGATGGTTTGTAAAGAAAATGGTAAATATCCTAAGTATGTCCACCAGGAGTGTCAAACCAAGTTTTTAGTAAGGAACATTGTCATGAACTAGGTAATGATTAGGTTAATCCCAATGTTCCCTTTTTTCATAATTATCCCTATGCACATCTGTGCTAGAACCACATCCACTTGTAGTATCAAGACATGGGTGTATTTCTAGTAAAAAACCACATATTCACTACCTTACCAAATCTTTATGATGTTATTATATACTTATCCTAAAATTATATCATAGGTTTATGTTTCCTAATCTATTTTTTCCTAAATCTAGTTTCCAAGGATACTATTAAACTTCCTATGATACCAACTATAGAGACACCAACCCCAAAATCCTGTAGCTGGTACCTGCTATCATTACATTGGCATAAGATATAAGGAATCACATCATAAAGGGATGAAGAGTTTATTAGTATTGGTAAACTAGAAACATACATTATTATTAAAATATAATTGAATACAAAAATTACAGCATAATTTTTTTTCTTTTGATAATAACTTTATTCCATCTAGCTTAACCATGCATATTTTTCATAGTAAAACTTCATGGAATCGTGGGGAAAGGAAACAAAATAAGGGTGATCTCAAATGATCAGTAAGGGTTAAAAACAATGGAATAAATAATTAATCAATGAGAATAATCAATATGGAAACATAAATAACTGAACACACATTCCATGTAATCAATAAACTGAGAAGGAAGTGCATAAATAATATGGCAAGGTAAATAACAGAAAATGCATTCCATTTAAATAATAAACTGATAATGAAATGAATCCATAGATTTTTTCATAGTGAAAATATCATGGATATGAATAACTGAATATGAATGAAGGAAATTATTAATTATTATATTTCATGTCTAAGGAACATGAAAACTTATATCATTAATACATTTCACAATATGGTTTTAAATTATCGATAAAACCCATTTAATTTTTGCCAACTAATTTTTCTCATTAGACCTGTCAATGCATCGCGGGGATATATAAATTATGGGTCCCACCTATCCCTGTCAGTCCTAATAATTCCTCATATATCAAAAAATCTATTTAATTCATGAATAATATATCTTATCAAATATTCGTATTGAGTAAAGGATGTGAATTTATCAATATTTCCCTTGTTAACAAAATATCTTTCAAAGTAAACATTTTATGTAAAAAATGGTATATCATTTCAGTGGTAATAATATAAATCACCAAATAATATGGATATTTAATAGAAATGAAATTTATAATGAAAAATTATAGTAATAAAGTGATTGTTTCAAGATAAAGTTAAAAATCATAAAATAAAGTGATATTTCACAATAACATTTATCACTTGGTAATTTTCAAATAAAATCCCCTTAGAATAAATGAATCAAGTTGAAACTTAAAATACCATTAATAATAAAGTATTCATGATATTACATATCAATGGGGAATTATATACACTACATAAAATTGAATTGGTTCATAACAAAAAATAAGTCTCAGTGGAATGTAAATAGAGATGAAATCTCTTACCTTACCCTTTGTTTTGGTTGAAAGCTATTTAGACTCATTTATAATGGTTTTAAGTGTGTTTTTAATTTATTCTAGAACCATATTAATATTTTTGATATCATATATTATCCTTTTATATCATATTATTACATGTTCATTAATAATATTACATTGTTTTTATTATTTCTTGTAATAACTGTTTTTTTCGAGTATTTTTTGACTTGTTATTTTTTATTCATCTAAATTTCATCATTATTTAATAATACCAAAAATTTAAACCATAATATAAATAACATAAATATTTATTATATATTTATTTATATTAATCCATAAAATTTATGGGTATAAAATGAAATGCACCATTCAGGGAGACAGTAGGTCATATGTACGCGTGAACATTGTTTCCATTTTCTTATCATATTAAAATAAAGACAAGTAAATGATATATATGTATATTATCATTATATTATAATATTTATTTTATATATATCACATATTTTTATTATAACCATCCTTAAAATATTCCTTGTAAAGTGTGAATGAATCACATCACTTCGAGAGGCGGTAGTCTGTTGTGCACATAAACGACGTTATCAAATTCCCAAAAAATAAAAAGCATAAAGTTATTTATAATATAATATTTTAATAAGAATAAATAAATAATAATTATCATAAATATAATATATAAAACATAAATACATCATTATTATCCACCTTTAAAGGTGGTAATGGATGAACGAATGACATCAGTTCCCGAGGCGGTTGTCTGTCGTGCACACGAACGATGATTGTGTATCCCATTTGATGGACATGTATGAAGCTGTAGTTAACACCATTAACATAAAAAATATAATTATATTTTATATAATATGGTTATTATGTAATTATAATATGAAAATAATTGAAGGTGGTCGAGAAGGAAATAAAACAAAAACCCTTTTAGAAGAACATTACCTCTTCTTTAGGTATCCAGTTTAGGTTTGCACTAAAACCATAAAAGGTTTTATATATGCCCAAAATAAGGATTATATAATGAGGATAGGGTTTTTTTATATTTATTAGGATATATATTTTTTCAAACCAAAGTGTTTTTAAGGTGTTAAGTGGAGAGGATATAGGAAGGCCTTTTATAAGTGGGGAAGATGACACACTTGGTATTATTGAAATGAATTGTGTGCTACCCACGTTTTACTTGTGTCCCAAGGGTCTATAATATACCATTATATATACTTATATGTTTAATAGTCTAAATATTTCAATAAAATAGTTTTAGATAGTTTTATAGTCATTTTTACCCTTATCTTATAAGTTTAATCACCCGGTAAACTCATTTTTTATTTAATCGTAGTAATTAATTTTAACCAATTTTACTAATCAATATGGTAAAAGACTAAGATTAAAATATAATAAATTTTTAATTTTTTTTATTAAAAATATGAAATCCATTATTCCAAATTAAATCCACATAATTGGTAAAAATTATTTTAAAATTAATGTCGTAGACATGATGAGAAAGCAAATTTTTAAAGTAAAAATGTTCAAATTTTTATAAAGTTTTTATATCGAAGCTCACTATTAAAATGATTCTAATTACCTAAATTTTATTAATTATTTTTTTATTGAAATATTTTGACTTTAAAACCAATTCAAAATATAATTTAACATTATAAATTATTTAGATAAAAAGTCAGTTTTCAATTAAAGTTTAGTATTCTTTCTATATGCATAAAAATGAAACTTCTCAAACAAATACAAAAAAATCACCTTAAGAAAATTTTTACATTAAAATTTCAAAAATAATTTTTTTTTCAAATATAATTTATAAATTTTTTAAAATTTATTTTTAAAACAAGTGCTTCATTAAAAGGCAGAAAAACTGCCTTCAGAAAAATGAAAATTTTTTATGCATAAAATTATATTTGTTATTATCATATTCCTATAAAATATATTGGATGAATGTAAAAAAATATTTAACATATAATATAAAAATATCCTTAATATCATCTACTAATTTTAATTAATTTAGTTTATTAAGATAAAACACCTTTTCCACATAAAAAATTATATTAAAAAATCTCTTTTATATTCAATTGGTTTTTATATTCATTTCTTATTAATTGATAACCAATGAATTCAACCATATATTTTCATAATTTATTTAATTATATTTATAAAATCAAATTTAAATTATCTGAAATAATTTTCATTTTAAATAATAATATTAATATTACTTTGTAAAACTCATTCTTGTGATGCAATCTATCAAAGAAAGTCATTGTTATGTGTAACACAAGCAGACTTATTGTTGCATTCATTTTAAGATATAGATTAAATTTATTTAAAATATTAAATATATTATAAAGTATCAATATTTTATATTTCCTTCTATTCTTGGTGTTTTTTATACACTCTATTGAATAAAATGTTTTTTTTTGAATTTTGGGGTGTTACAGTGGAGGTGATAATTAGCAAGTAGGCTTGGGTGATGCTTTCATTTTTTCAATGGATAGAAATAAATTAAGGTAGATAATAATTTATCATTTTATAATCATAATTATATCATAAATATAATATATATTCATTAAATGTATCAACATAACAATCCATGTGAGGTGATGATGAAAAATGAAACATGTCGGTTCATGGAAACGGTAGTACATGTATACGAATGAGAAACGCTTTCAATTTCCATGGGATGAAAAAAAGATATAAAATGTTTATAACATTAAAATAACAAAATTTCATTATATTAAAGATATTAATATCATTATATTAATATATTTATAGAATATTTTCATGATGTTTAAGAAGAAAGAAAATTGAAATGTATCAGTAAATACAATTACCTCTTCTTTGAGTATATTCTATTAGATTGCACCTTAAGCCTTTTTAAGATGGTATTTTGGTGAGTCCAAGACCTATATTACTTGGGTAGGAAATTTGAGATGATATTTATTTGAGTTATTTGTTAAACTATAGTGATCAAATTGTGTGAATAAGTGAGAAGACGAGATTTCATTTTATAAGTGAGGGGAATGGAACCCTTGTAAATATTGAAAGTTTTAAAATAATATAAAGTCATTTTCATGAGAAAGTGGAACCAAATGGAAAAATATAAAATTATTTTACAATTTTTGGTCTAAATCCACTCAAAAACATATTTATAAAACATTTAGTGATAATTAAATCCTTATCTCTATATTTAACCCCCTTATTAACCCTTTTAACCCTTACTATGGTGAGAAGATTTTTACCATGGTAACTATTCATTATGGATAAAAAATATGTTTAAATTTTTACCTAATATTTATTATTATGATTAAAAATATTTAATATATTTTTAAATATTCAATTCATAGATATGGTAGAAATTAATTCTAATATCCATGTACAAAACATGTAAAAATCATTTTTAGAAAAAACAATTTTTATGCCTAAAATGATTTTATTATCATTATTTATATAGTAAAAAAAATTAAATGAATGTCAATTTATTTGATTGAATATATTATTCTCAAGTCTCATTAAAATAATTCATAAACATTATAAATTTAATTTATTAACATAAAAATTCATTATGTGTGTAAAATGGTTTTCTAAAAAATATATATTTTTCCTTAAACTGATTTTATCTTCATTTCTAAAAATTTTATAATTAAGTTATGAATGATAAATATTTTTTTTTAAATAATACTTTTTTATAATTATAACACTAAAAAATTATATTTAAATAAAACATGTAATAAAAAAATTATAAACAAAACATTTCTATTTAGCCCAGATTTACTAGACTAACATTCCTTGTCATTTATTTAATTATTTCATTAATGTTATTACTTTATTTTATTAATTTAATTTTATCAATTTAATTTAAATATATATTAATTTCTTACATTTTATATTTTCAGTAAGTCATTATTCACTTATGTTTGGTGTTGTGTTCATTAAAGTTATTGAACACATTGTATTTATTAAATATAAATATATTCTAAAATTTTAGGTTATTACATTATAAAAACTTATAATATATTTTTCCAAAAAATTATTTTCTTATGATGGAAGTATATGAGTATAAGGTTTCTTAATTATATCCTAGGGTTCCCAAATATCTTCCTCAAATTTATGATTCCTCCATAGAACCTTAACCAGGTGTGTGGTCTTAATCCATAACAATTTAACTGTATGATCCTATAATTATACTAGTTATTCCTTATAATAAATATCATTATCTAGTGGTAAAACCTAT
This sequence comes from Viscum album, assembly GCA_963277665.1. NCBI lineage: Eukaryota > Viridiplantae > Streptophyta > Magnoliopsida > Santalales > Viscaceae > Viscum > Viscum album. Next base: position 848,324,667 of record OY728152.1, read on the forward strand.
GAGTTAATTAAATTATAAGAACCAGGTAAGTACTTCTTCAAAATAGACATATGGAATAAATTATAAACTTGTGTGAGGTTCATTAAAATATACAATCAATAAGATATCATTTAAATACGATCAATAACTTCATAGATACTGATATATCTATGGATTATCTTCCACTATTTACAAATAATATATCCTTCTTACAAGTAGATATAAAAAATAATAACTTCTCCTTAATTTCAAACTCTAGATCCCATTGATGATTATTGACATAACTCTTCTATTAAATTTGTGGTTTCCCGGATGTATTTTTGAATGGAACTAACTTTTTCTATCGTTTCATCAGCTATCTCAGGTTCCAATAGATTTTAGTCTCCAATTTCATCTGAAAATATTAGATTTATATAATCTTTTTCATAGAGGTATTCATAAGGATCCATATGTATTCTCGAGTGAAATCTATTTTTATAATAAAGATTCAACTAGAAGAAGATATTGATACCAACCTCCTTTTAAATCCATAAAACAAGATTTCATCATATATTCTAGGTTTTGAATAGTTATATCAGACTTACCATCAATCTAAGGATGATATTTAGTTCTAAATTTCAACTCTGTATTCATTGTTTAATGAATTCTTCTATATAAATTCTAGGTAAACCGAAAATCTTGATCATATATTATTGACAGTGGTACTCCATGAGACCTTACCACTTCCTTTGTGTGTATCCTAATAATATTTTCAAGAAAGAAGTGTTCTTTGATGGAAAAAATTTCTATCTTTATAAGGAAATTGACAACAACCCAAATAGTGTTATGTCCTTTGGATGTATCCAGGGGTCCTATGAATAAATATGTGGTAATTTTTTCCTATATCCATATAGTTATTGTTAATTATTTCATCATCCCCTTATAATTTGGATATTCAACCTTAAATTTCAAAAAAATATGTATTTAGATACATACTTTGTAATATATCTCTTTATGTTTTCCCATAAAAAATACTCTTTGATATCACTATACATCTTTGTACTCCTTGGATAGATAGAGAAATACGAGCTATGTGACTCATCTAAAAGATATTTTTTCAATTTTGGTATTGATGGGACACATACTTGGTTCCTAAACCTAATCATTCCATCACTATCAAAGTTGAGTTTAGGAATATTCCATAAATTCTTATAAATCTCCATATCCTCATTTTGTTCCATTTTAATCTTCACATAAATAGATATTTGAACATTCTTCTAAGAAAGATATTATTTATCCCCTTCCATCAAGATTTCAAGATCCACCCAATGTAAATCCATAAATATGGGATCTCTTTCAATACTTATGGACAAGGTAACATGGTCCATCTGAATCAAAGCATCATCCACCTTATTTGTCTTCCTAGGGTGGTAATATATTGATTATTCATAATCTTTAATCAGCACCAACCATCTCTTTGGGTGTATATTTAACTATTTCTCTGTGAATATATAATTCAATATTTTATGATCATATATATATATATATCTCACCATTCACTATAAAGATAATTCCTTCATATCTTCAAAGAAAAAAATTACTATTTCCAACTCTGAAACTTGGGTTGGATAATTTTACTCATGAACTTTCAATTGGCTTGAGTAATTCAATTCCACTATTTTATTCTTCCCGAGAAAGCATCCCAATACCTTCTTTAATGAATTAGTATAGATTAAAATCCTTTATCCATAATAGGTTAGGGTTATCTTAGTTTTACTGACCAACCTTCCCTTCATATCCTTGAAATTTTCTTCATATTCAATTATCCCAATGAAATTTACTACCTTCTATATCAACTTGGTTCATGGATTTAATATATTTGATAAATTTCTCAAAAAGCATCAATAATATCCATAAAATATAAGAAAACTATGGATCTTAGTCACATTGGTTGGTTTGGGCTAATGTTCAATAACTACTGTATTCGAAGGATCCATTGATATTCCCTCTCTTGTAATTACATATCCCAAGAATGTTACATTATGTATCCAAAATTCACAAATTCTAAATTTGTAAATCTACTTATCCTTTCTCAATATCTTAAAAAAAATCCTCAAATGATCTTCATGAGCTTCCTTAATCTTTGAATATATAAGAATATCATCTATAAAGATTACCAAAAACTAATCAAGGTAACCTTTCAAGACACTATTCGATACATTCAAGAAGATACTGGGGGAATTGGTAAGTCCAAATGGTATCACTATAAATTCATAATGTCCATAACTCATATGAAAATTTGTCTTGTTTATTTCCCCTATTTTAAACCTTAAATAATTATATCAATATCAAAGATCAATCTTGGATAAGTATTAATCCCCACATTGTTGATCAAATAAATCATCAATATTGGGTAGTGGATATTTATTCGTGATCATGGTCTTATTAAGTACAATTTAATTAATGGGGTGTCATATTAACCCATATTTATTTAAAAAAATGAATAGGTTCACCTTATGGTGAAGCACTAGACCAAATGAATCTCTCATATGGATTCTCCTGGAGTTTCTTCATCAATTATTATAACTCAATCTAGTTCATTCTATAAGGAATATTTGAAATAGGTATATCCCCAGGTATGATTATTTTGACATCCCGGACTCCAATAAACCATGGTCAGTAGTTATATTAAATTATTTCTATGAAGTAAAATATTCCCCGAAGGATCGAATAGCTTAGTAGTCTTGGAAGACCAAATACATAAATACATTACACTTGAAAAACATAAGATACAATATGAACATATTGTGAAAAGATAAATAACACTTTCATTATATCCCTGAAAATTACACATAGTAATCCTCTAGGTTTATTTGGTATAGGAAAACAAATAAGGGTGAGATCTGATTCTCCATAAGGAGTATCATACAACATAATCTATCATAACACAAACATAGAATAAGTTATATGGAAGGAATAAATGAGTAATTTAAAACCATAATCTACAGAAACTAGAATCATGATATATCCTTGAAAATAAATTAGAACATGGATAATAATAATCATTGATCACATAACGATTTGATTCATAATGTCAGACATCAAAAACTTATTGTCAAGGCCTTGTTCCAAGACACTTTACTTGTCATAAAGAACACATTCAAGACATTATTTTATTATGGGAAGAGGCATACACCAAGAATAAAGCTATTTTATATAATAATATATATTGATATGAGATAAAACATGTTTTATTTTGTTGTATTCCTCTTCCCATAATAGGATAATTCATTGAATTCAGTCTCAATGAAAAGTAAATTGTCTTTTCATAAGGACTTGATATAAAGTTTTAAATTCTAGGAATTATATATTCCATTAGTATGAGATCAAGGATTATTTTTATCCATGTTTTCAATTATTTCCATGGATATAGAATGCCATCATTTTTTATTGACTATGGATTCATGTTGTTTATTTATTTATTCTGTATCTCTTATTCCAAGTTTATTTTATGTAAGATTCAATTATATGATATTTCTTACTGAGCATATGATCTCATCCTTATTTATTTTCTCTTCACTAGGAAACTAGAGGAGGACTATTTTTAATTTTTAGGGATATTATGGAAGAGTTATTCATGTTCTTTCAATATGTTCATATTGTATCTTACATTTTTCAAGTGTAATGTACGTATATAAATAGTTTTCTATAAATACTAAACTATTTTATCATTTCATAACTCCAATACTTTTTTCCAATAATTTAATATAACTACCATATATGAATTTTTGGAGTTAGAGATGTTACAATTGATATCAAATGAATTTTAGTGGTAACCATGGGGATTAGATTTAGTGGAACCAAGTTAGATAACACAAGTTTTATGAAATATCCACAATATTAATAGGGAACACTCTAGAAAGAATAATAGTAATTATATTTTAAAATTAAATATCATTAGTTAATTAATTGTATAGAATTATAGAAACAAGGAAACTAACTTGAGGAATGGGAACTATATAAACACCCATAGTCAAGGTAGGGATGTTCCCCATGAATATGTTAATGAATATAGAGTTGAATCTAATCATTTCATTACCATATTAGGGTATTTTACCTAGGTTATAAAAAATAATCTCTCCCACATAGAGTGATCTATTAATCCACATCATGGTGTAACTATGTTTTATTACTTCATGCATCAAAAAGCCTCCAACATTCAGTGGAACTACTAATCCATTGGTACCTAAACAATGGATGAAGTACATAGAGAATATTTTTCTATCTTTGGGAAGTATTTATAGGTAAAAGTTCATCATGGAAGTATACCATATGGAAGGGGATACATCACCCCTATAGATTTTTTTATACCCGCCATGCATCAGTATCACTCCTTAATAAAATTATAAGAATGGAGTAATGTCAAATGTGATATATAGATATGAAATATATCCTAAAAATATAGGATTTACCCATGGAATAAAATTTCATTGATGTTTTTCCAAAATAACTACCTATTCATCCACCAGAGTGTGAATTTGAGTTCTCCATTGAACACATTTATAATGTAAGAACCATATATAAAACTCCATATATAATGGAACCAGTGGAGTTGGTGGAGTTAAATAAATAGTTGTAGGAGTTGAGTGATAAAGGGTTTATATGTCCTAGAATTGTTTTATGGATATCCCCTAATTTATTCATGAAAAAGAAGGATGGTTCCATGATATTATGCATCGATTATAGGGAGATTAATGACATCACTATAAATAATAAGAATAATTTTTCATGAATTGATGAATTATTTGATCAACTTCAAGGATCCATACACTTTTTGAAGACTGGTATTCAATTTATTTATCATCAATTAAGGGTTATGATGGATGATATAATAAAGATGGAATTTTGGAAAAGGTATGGACATTATGATTTATGGTAATTACTTTTGGATAAACTAATGAACCTTATATCATTATGGATATAATGAATAGATTATTAAAGGATTATCTTGAAATCTTTTTGGTTTTATTAATTAAAAATATCATGATATAATATAATATCTTTGAAGAGCATGAGAGTCATCTGAAAATAATTTCAGGGACCCTTAGAAAAAAATATGGGAAGTATAGTAAGTGTGGATTTTGTCTCAATGAAGTTTTATTTCTTGTCCATATTGTCTCTAAATATGGGATATATGTTGAACCATCAAAGACAAAGGTTGTAATATAATAACCTAAAGTGGTGAACATAACTAATTTCCAATGTTCCATGGGCTTAGTAGGTTATTATCGGTAGTTATTTCAATATTTCACCCTGTTGTCCAACCTTTTATCCAAGTTAACATGTAAAGGGGTCAAATTAACATGGTAAAGGGAATTTATGGAATGTTTTGATGAGATTAATAGGATAATAATTAATAAATTAGTATTAGACCTACCATAAGGTAAAGAAGGATTTTTAATTTATAGTGATACATAAGAAAGGACTTAGTTATGTCTTTATACAGAATGATAGACTGATTACACATACATTAAGGTATATGAAAATCCATGAACAGAACTATTCAACTCATGAACTTGATCTATAAGATATAATAATTTCTTTGAAATTATGGATACACTACCTCTGTGGTGAAATATGTGATATATATATATATATAAATATATATATGAACTAAAAGAGTTTGAAGTATATCTTCTCTCAGAAATATTTCATCATGTGCTAAAGAATATGGTTGTTACTACTTAAGGTATATGATTTCTTGATACACTACCACCCTAGGAAGGAAAAAATGTGGCTGATGAATTTAGTGGGAGTGAACATGGAGTTCTAAACATGATGAGGCCAAACATGGATCCCATATACAAAGTTCTAGTAAAGATGGATATGATAATTTCTAGGAAAGGGGATCCATCAATCACTTTAAAAAAAATTCAAAAACATCCTTAAAATAAAGGATAAATAAGTCCCGACATGATGATGAGAAAATAAAAAAGGAATATTAAAGCAATAAGTGATGTGAAATTGATGTAATTCATCTACAGAGATGGATTGTGGAAGTTTGGGGAGAGGTTATGTGTTCAATCCATACCAAAATTGAAGAGGGAACTTTTAGATGAAGCACATAGATGAATATTCTCTACACACCCAGGTATCAAAAATATTTATAGGGATGTAAGAGAACATTTATGTTGGGAAGAAATGAATCAAGATATTATAGATTATGTGTTTATGTCACACCTGGTTTTTCATGTCTTTGTTTTCATCTGGTTCATTGTAAATCCTGATACTTTTTATTCAGTCTTGTGTGAGATTAATGTTCAGTTTTTAAGTTTCATCTATGTATAATCACCCTAATTTGGTTTCCCCATTTCTTGTTTAGGTGTTTTTGGAGAAAGGGTGGTTATTTCATGATTTGGGCCAACCGTGAGCCCATTTCCATATTTATAAACCAAATTTGTTTCTTTTGTAACATCTTCATTTTTCAACATTTTTCATTCATTACACTTCCCAATTTGACTCCACTAACATATTAAAACTAGCATATCCTTTTTTACCCCTTATAAATTCATAATCATGGTGAATTTGGGTTGCTTATTTAGGTATTGGGCTAGCCCGTGGGCCCGTTTCCATTTTTAAGACAATAATTTGTTTCTTTTATATATTTTTCATTTTTTAATATTTTCGGTGATTAAACCATCCATTTGAAAACAACATACCTAGTCCCACCCCCATTATATATTTTACCTATTTGGCGCTCATTTGAATCTCTTATTAGGGCAAAAGTTCTCTTGTTTCCTCAAAACGTCCATAATTGAGAAGGTAAATCATTTCATCCATAAGTCATTCAATTCATACTCTGTTTCCAAAAAAAATATTATTAACTGGGTTCTTCCAGATCTTATTAGCCTCTCCAAGACGTTCCAAGACATTACCTTCTCTCTAAGGGTGCATATCTAATGGAAGACGAAAAGTTTTCTAGGTGGCAAGGTGATATTCCTTCTCCTTTCTCCTTTCTCTTCCTCCTCCTTTCATTATTTCTTGGTTTTCTACTCTCCCATAGTCATGTTATACCTAGGGTTCTATTATCACGTGATTTTTTATTGGGTTTTTGATTGTTTGGGGCTGTTCATCATAGGTTTAGGGTTTATAAACCCTTGGATGGGGATATTGGGTGTGCGTTTCCATTACGCCAAGGATTTGAGGTAGGATACCCCTTACACATGACTTTATCATTTAATTTTCATCATTTTATTATTTTTAACATCTGATATATATGTTTATTATTGTTTTTCATCCTTTGTATAATTTTATTGGTGTGAAAAATGGTTGTTTAAGCCTTGTTTTGTGAAATGTAGAGTTGTTTTGTCATAAAAGTGCACACCAAGAATTTGTTTAAATGTTCTTCTATATTTCGCAACTATTTTTTGAGGTTTAAAATATGGTTTATGGTATTTTGAACATGTTACAATATCTCTAATAAAATATTTCATGAAATTGGTGTTTTATTCCTTGTCATTTTCTTAAAATAAATTGTTTTGTTTAAAAAGGGTATGTCATGTGTTCGGTAAATTGCCCGGTTGGATTTTATGTTTGATGTGTGATTTAAAAATTATTTGTTTAGATTTATTAATGAATTGAAAGAATTATAAATGGTATTTTTGGGTCCTCATGTGGCTTTCCAATTTTTATTTGGTTTTACAAACAAATGGGTTTTGGTTTAGAACATGTTTTGGCTCGAGTTGTTGGAAAATGGCATGTTTCACATCCTTATGAAAATGGTTGTGTTTTGAATATGTAACTTGGGTTTTTTAAGGGATTTATGAATGTGGTTTGATGCTATAAATGGTTTTTATACACCTACTTAATAAAATTTAAATGCATTCCTTGGTCAAATGTTAGTTTTGAGAAAGTCTTAAAGGCATGTTTGGAATTTTTATGTAAAAATGGTTTCCATCTGTATTTCGTGTTCTATCTTTTGGGGAAATTTTATGGTCCATGAAAGTTATTTATTAATTAGTTTTGGGGATTAAAATTATGTTTTGTTATTTATGGTTTTATGGCCTTAAAAGATCATTTCTTTAATTTATTTTATATGCAAGGCCTCGTTATACTCCTTGAAATTGTTTTACGAAACTTTTTAGTGGTTTATTGATTCGTAAAAGAAATGTGCAGAATGTTTGCAGGATATTTGTGTGTTTATGGTTTGTTAATGGAATTTTTATGTGAAAATTGTATTTTATATTATTTGTAACTTTATTGATCGCTAAAGGGAATCTCGGGTATCTAGGTGGGCGGACGTGTACTAGTATGCTAGTGATCCTGTGGGGTTTGGCCCCTATTTCACGTAGCAAGTTTGACGATGACAACACTAACTAAACTATGATGATGATGTTGTTGGGGGACCACTATGTTATGGGTATTCTCCCTATTAGTGTCTTGTATTCACGATAATGGATATTTATTATGGTTACTTTCACCAAGATACAAGGTATTTGGGACTCATAACTAACTAGTGCCTAGGGGTGTTCCTGTGACTTGTGATCATTGGATATTTTGTACTTACCATCAGCATACGGTGTTTTTGGTTGGTAAATTCAGAAGTGTGTGTGATTTATTTAAAATTTTACATTCTATAAATAATCCCTCTTGAAAACTAGTTTCATTTTGAAGTTGCGCCTCTTTGAAAATTGTTACTAGCATTCTTGTTTATAAAACATGCAAGTTTTTGTCTGGTAATTTTTTTTATAGCATAGGACCTCATTTGAAAAACATACCTTTATACTTTTATTTAAAAATTTAAATTGATATTTCTTTTATTTTAAAGGATGTGCATTGTGAATAGAATATCAGGCTAACCTACTGAGTTTTAATACTCATTCATATAGTCTTCTTCTGTTTTTAGCCCTTGTACAGGTTTCAGCTTGAGTTCGGTCACCTTGGGAGATGTGTGATCATTATTTTGGAGATATACCATAAGGTCACATGGATTTAGTTGGGTATCGGGTTTGGTCAGTTGAGTTTTTAGTTTAGTTGTACTTTCCGTTTCTTGTACAAATAATGTTCAGTTCAGTTTTTATATAAATGGATTTTAGGTTGTCCATTTCATTCTGCTATTTGTGTGATTGTTTATATAGGGGTGAAATCATTACCTTGTGTACTTTATTGATTCCCTTGGTTCTTTTCGCAATCTTGGAAGGATTGGGAATGCCTCTTGGGACTTATCGCGGGTTGGCCCTTGTGACTGGTTCAGGGTCGACTCCAGCCAGTTCGTGACAAAATGGTATCAGAGTAGGTCGGCTCTTAAAATATATTTTTTTAGAGTGCCCTTGTAATTTTGGGGATGTCAAGGTAGATGGAGTAATATTGTAGGGACTTGAGGGGTATTTGTGTGAATATCTTCACAAACTCTTAATCTTTCTGATCCTCGAGTTTCCACGGGATGTTAGGTTTTATTAGTTTCCTTTGTTCTTGTCGATTGTTTGGTGTTGAGATATGACATGGGGAGTCTGACTAATGGCCTCCATGAGTTCACAGGGCCTGGAAATCCATGTGGAGCTGAGGCATAGTCCTAATAAGTATTTATCTATTGGTTTTTTGTTTGACATATGGCCACCAACCATATGGTCAAGTCACCCACCAATAGCAATTCCCTTTTGTGGGTTTCTTATACCTTTCTTGATTTCTGAATTTTTGTTTTGAAAATACTTATGTGAGAATTATGGAAATGGTTTTTAAAGGAAGGATTGGATTTTGAAAAGTGGAAAAGGTTTTTTCAAAAAGTAAATATAAGAATGGTTTTGGGAAGGTTTTTTTTAAACAAGTTTTGGGGAGGAAGTGGAAATGATTTCACGGGATTGTATTTTCCCTAATCTAAACTTGTGGTTTGTTGAAATAAAATGTTTTGAATGTTTGAATCATTTTAAGGGGATTCTGAATCTTTGTTTTAAATGGAGTGTTTTGGGATGTTGAAAAGTGTTTGAATCTGATGAATTGGTTTTGGAAATTTGTTTTGAGCAGTTGATGTTTTCTTAGAAAGTGAATTGGTCTCAATGGCCATCATATTATAAAAAAAATATACCTTGGTGAATTTTAGAAAATTGGAAGGGGTTGTTTGGAGTATCTTGGTTGTTTTTATAGTTGTTAAAAATGAAAAGGGGTATATTTTTAAGCAAATGGTTCTTGATGAAGTGTGGTTTGTTTTTTCAAATATGAAAAGGGTTTTGACTTGTTGGTTAGTGTTCCTTTAGAAGGTATATGATTTTTGGAATGATGTTGTTTTTTTCAGTCTTTAGTGTTTTCATGGGTGCTCATATGCATGGTTTTATTGATATCTAGAAGTATGGACTATATTTCATGGTGGTTGGGTGCATGGGGTGGCATGGAAATGTGCATGTGGGTGAGACTTGATGAAACACCATTGGTGAATGTTGAAACCCACCAAGTTATTTTGTTTTTCAAAAGTGTTTTGATCTGAAAAATTATGGAATTTTTTTATAAACTAATGGTTATGTGGCTAGTTTTTTTCTATTTCTTAGAGATTCTTTTGTTCATTATTCTTACTTGTGATCTATAATTCATACTCTTGTTGTGACTTAGATGATATCTTGTTGGTGACTCAGTTGTTGAGTAAAGTTCAGTGGGTTTATAAAGATGTGTTGGATGTTGTGATGTGGCCATGGATAGTTCTTCACTAGAAATATTTCCTTTTTATCAACCTAATGATTCATTTAAAATGTTGAATCCACCTCTTTAGATGATTCCTCATCCCACTTTTTGGAATAGATAGCTATTTGGGATTGATTTAACGTGCTTCTAGGTCATGATAATTCTTTTGTACATATCAGTAGTGTTCAGTGATGTTGATGTGTTTTTCCATATTCCTTGTCCATTATGCTCCTCATTTGGAGTGACAGTGAATTTTGATATGTATCTGTGAGTTCATATTTAGATGAATGTGTTTTGTTAATCAACTGAGTTGTTTTTTTTTGAGTGGTGTGTTCCTTATCACCTAACTGTGGTGTAGCAGATGCTTCAAGAATCAGGGCTCCAGCCGTAGGCCTTGGAGTGAAGCTTTCCACGTAGTCAAGAAATTATCAGAGGTGTGGAGTGCTCTACTAGGATCCTGCCTCCACAATTTTGGTAATGTATTTTCCACTCTATTGTTTTTCCTCATCACTTTTAATTTCCTCTTATCACAATGATCGTGTTGGACTTACCCCTCACATAGTGTCAATGGTTATGCCTTCATGGATGTGGTATTCTGATCAATGTCCCTGTGTGGACTGCCTATGTAAATCAGGTGAGGTCTTGGTATTACCTATTCATATATGGAGGGTTTTGGGTGGTTCATCTATTTACTTTTTGGTTTTAGTGGCCCAATGATTGGGTCCCCTTCCCTCCCTGCCCCGAGTGGTGGGGGTTTTTATCCGTACCGAAAGTGTTGACCCAGTTCTTGTACCCTCTGTTCAGGAGTGGGTGGTTTAAATGTTCATGTTATAACCCTCTTAACATGGGTTGGTAGTTTGTTATGGGATATTTTTGGTGGAATTTCACAAGTGATTCCCAATTCTAGTTAATTTTTAATTCTTGTTTGTTCGTTGCAAGTGGGTTCTAATGGTGGGGAGACCCACCACGGGTCTCATTGATTTTTCCTCCTAAGAACTTATCTAGTGCTTGTTGTTTCTTAATGGTGGGGATTCCATCCCATAATCCACTAGAATATTTGGTTTTTGTGATTTCTATTTGGTTTGGGTGATTGTTTGGTTCATTGGAAGAAGTCCTAACAACAGGTTTCTTGGTTTGGTTGTGGAGGTAGTGACTCGATCTTTTGGTTGATTCTCAGGAAGTGGTTGTGAGTTGGTGTTATGGTTACGGTAAGAGGATTAAGTTCCATTAATGGTTGATGGTGTGTCATTGGATTAGGAGGTTGGACCATATTGATAATTAATCCTTAGGTTTTGATCTTTAAGCTGGAAAGTGTTATATCTTTCCAGGGGTGGAAATGTTTAATGGTGTGTAGAATTATCACACCTGGTTTTTCATGTCTTTATTTTGATCTATTTCATTGGAAATCATGATCCTTTTTATTGAGTCTTGGGTGAGATTAATAATGAGTTTAGAATTTTCATATATGTCTAATCACCCTAATTTGGGTTCCCCATTTCTTGTTTAGGATTTTTTGGGGAAAGGGTGGTTATTTCATGATTTGGGCTAACTGTGAGCCCATTTCTAGATTTAAAAACCAAATTTTTTTTCTTTTATAAAATCTTCATTTTTCAACATTTTTCATTCATTAAGCTTACCAATTTTCCTATACTAACATATTAAAACTACCATATCCTTTTTGACCCCCTTATAAATTCATAATCATGGATAATTTGGGTTACTTATTTAGGTATTGGGCCAGCCCGTGGGCCCATTTCCAATTTTAAGACAATGATTTTTTTCTTTAATATATTTTTAATTTTTTAATATCTTTCAGTGATGATACCTCCCATTATAATCCAACATACCTATACCCACCCCCATTATGGATTTTAACTATTAGGAGCTCATTTGAATTGCTTATTAGGGAGAAAGTTCTCTAGTTTCCTCAAAACGTCTAGAATTGAGAAGGTAGATTGTTTCATCCATAAGTCATTAAATTCATACTCTTTTTCCAAAAAATATTATTTCCCTAGTTATTCCAGATCCTATAATCCTCTCCAAGAAGTTCCAATCCATTAACTCCTCTCTAAGGGTGCAGATCTATTTGAAGACGAAGAGTTTTCTAGGTGTCAAGGTGAGATTCCTTCCCCTTTCTCCTTCTTCTTCCTCCTCCATTCATTATTTCGTGGTTTTATATTCCCCCTAGTCATTTAATACCAAGGGGTCTGTTATCCCATTATTTTTTATGATGGTTTTGTTTTTTTGGGTCTGGTCATCATAGTTTTAGGGTTTATAAACCCTCAGATGGTGATATTGGGTGTGTGTTTCCATTAAACCAAGGATTTGAGGTAGGATATCCCTTACATATGCCTTTATCATTTAAGTTTCATAATTTTATTATTTTTAACATCTGATATATATGTTAATTATTGTTTTTAATCCTTTGGATAATTTTATTGGTGTGAAAAATGGTTGATTAAGCCTTGGTTTGTGAAAGGTAGAGTTGTTTTGTCATAAAACTGCACACCAAGTATTTTTTTAGATGTTCTGCTATCTTTCACAACTATTTTGTGAGGTTTGAAACCTATTTTATGGTATTTTGAAGATGTTACTATATCTATAATAAAATATGGCATGAAATTGGTGTTTTATTCCTTTTAATGTTCTTAAAATAAATTTTTTTGTTAAAAAAGGGCACGTCATGTGTTCGGTAAATTGCCCGGTTGGCTTTTATGTGTGATGTGTGATTTAAACATTATTTGTTAGGATTTATAAATGAATTGGAAGAATTATAAATGGTATTTTAGGGTCCTTATATTTATTTTCAAATTGTATTTGGTTTTACAAAAAAATGGGTTTTGGTTTACAACTTGTTTTGGCATGAGTTGTTGAAAATGGCCCATTTCACATCCTTAGGAAAATGGTTGTGTTTTGAATTTGTAACCTGAGTGTTTTAAGAGATTTATGAATGCAATTTTATGCTGTAAATGGTTTGTATACACCTCCTTAAAAAATTGAAATTCATACCTTGTTCAAATGTTAGTTTTGAGAAAGTCTTAAAGGCCTGTTTGGCATTTTTTGTAAAAATAGTTTCCATCTGTATTTCATGTTCTATCTTTTAGGGTCATTTTATGGTCCATGAAAGTGATTTATTAATTTTTTTTGGGGCTACCAAATCTGGTTTTTTATTTTATTGATGGTTTCCTGGCCTTAAAAGATAATTTTTGAATGGATTTTATGTGCAAAGCCTCATTATACTCCTTTAAATTGTTTTAAAAAACTTTTTAGTGGTTTATTGATTCGTTAAAGAAATGTGAAGCATGTTTTCAGGTTGTTTTTATGTTTATGGTTTGGTAATGTAATTTTTATGTGAAAAGTGTATTTGATAATATGTATAATGTAACACCCCGAGATTTTATGAAAAATATTATTTTAATTTCATTAATGTCTTGTGTTGTATGCTACACCAAGATTACCTTACGCTATACGCAACACCGTATTAGCTTGCAGTATACGCAACACTATTCTTGGATCGTGTTACACACAATTTGGATAATATTTATTGTACGCAACATTGAGTATATATATATATATTAAATGTATAAATGAAATATGGTTGGATTATGTTATACGAAACAACTTAGGATTCTTTCACAACACGCAACCCTGACTTGGCTTGCATTACACGCAATCGCGACCTTCCTCGATAGCGTGTGTTGTACGCAATACCGGGTGTTACTAAACAACGATATATTATTATAATATTATTATGAACTAGACTTTATGAATATTATTAACTAAATTTTGAATTTTATAACATTATTATTCATCTTACACATTTTCTAGAACATGTTATAAGAACAAAATAATTTTTTTGGGTAAAATAAGTATTTTTCAAAAAAAATACAGTTTTTCCACCTTTTGATGGCGCACCCACTTTAAATATAGTTTTTGAAATTTTTATAAGTTACATTTGAAAAAATAAAATTATTCTTTGGAATCAAGAAATAAAAATTTACTTTGGATAAATTTTTCATTTTATTCTGACGACTTTCATATTTTAATTAATAGTAAAAACGCGTTATATTTTAATAAAAAACAACTTTTTTCATCGTAATATATTATGTGGTTAAATTATAATATTGAATGGTTTTAAAGTATAAATAGAATATATTTTTACCATTTAATATAATTTATGTCATTAGCATTGATTTTACCTTGAATTCGTAGGTTAAATCAATTCAATCTTTTGCAATGTTTTAAAGAAAAACCCGTTTTCTTTCAACAAAGGGATTAATTTTAATTTAATTTATGCAAATTTTTTGTATTGAATTTGGAAAAATGGATTCCATATTTGGAATCAGTGGGTCCAAATTATGTTAATAAGCTACTTTTTATTTTTGGGCATTGTGAATAGTAACTACGGTAAATTTTATTTATTATAGTTAAAGGTAAATCGGGTAATTAAGGGTAAATATAAGATTATAAAATTGCCATAACACTTGGTAAAATCCTATTGGATGCATAAAATTAGACCCATATCACCTAAGGATCGTATTAGATTCATTTAATGGACTTTTTTCCATGAAAATAATTTAATTTTTATTAAAACCAAAGAAAGTGACAACATGTCACTCTCTTAAATACTATAAGTATAATAATTTTAAGTTAGTGATAAACTTCATGAAACTTATAAAATTAATAGTCTAAAGAAATATAACAAAATTATCTACATCATTAGAATTTATTTAGAATTTTTTGGGATTAAATAATTATCATTAATTGTGACACAATAGTGATGCAGAAATTATTTATCTAGTGAAAAATCAAAAAAATAGTTTTTATTAAACTAATAGTGACCATAAAAGGAACCAAACCCTGACCAAAACATATTTTTAATGTAAATTTAAACTATAATCATCCAATGGTAGAATATTTGACCATTTGGAGTCTTATAAAAGCAATTATGACACTTATATTATTTTATTTTAAATGATTCCAAAGTTGTCACCTTCATAATTTAATAAATATAACAATTTTAACTATTGTGATTTTAAGATGATAAATTCTAGTAAAAGTATTATTGTGAAAGTTAATAGATTTATTTTCATCATAGGATTTTATTTTTAATTTTTATGCAACATATAAGTATATTAAATAATTATACAAAAATGTTGTAGTAACTATTTTATTAAGAGATAAACCAAATAAATGGTTTTAAAAATAATAAAATAAATATTATATGAACTATTTAATGTTCTCCACTAATTTTCTAGATACATATGACCTTTTATGAATCTATTAAATCTTTTAGTTCGAACATATCTTCTATATATATTTTATTTAAATTCAAATAAATGAATAGTGTCAAAATTGACACTATTGTTATTTTATAAAAATAACATATTATAAAATTGTTTAAAAATCACAAAAATATTCAAAAATTATAAATTTACATTTATATGGTCTATAATGTTATAAAGTAAACAATTATGGAAAATTCACAACAAATAAGTAATTATTTGTTATAATTTAAAATTTAGAATCTTATTACCACAAATAAACCTAAATAGATTAAATAAGGATAAATCAAAATGATATGGTTTAAAATAAGATCCAAACATGTCTAAATTTGATTGGTTGATGGGATTACAACCCTATATCATATAATATTCGAATATGTGTCATTTTTGGAGGTTTTTAAGTGGGGTTAGATTTATTATAAATTAATATTTATAAGAATTCCAAAGGTGCCCCTCTCCTCCCTTATAAAAGGGCACATACTCCCTCTCTTCCACACACCACTTTGAGCCTTCAATCTCAGAATACCCATGACCAATTCTCTTCTCCACTTCCCAAGAAACATCCTAGAGGTCCTGGTCTTTTTCAAAGACCAATTTCAGTGCCCTAAGAGGAGGTCTCAAAGAGGCGCTTCAAAGAAGATGTAATTTCCGTTACCGATTCTTTCAGCTTTATTTCTTCTTCCACTTCTTATTCTTAGGTTGTTTCATTATGAAGTAATAACATCAGTATCACTAATATACTGATATGTTATTATAATTATTAAACAACCCTATTTCACCATCTATCCATCCTACAGAAAACGAAATCACCGCGCGTGCGTACGTTCGGAATACCGTCTCCACGCCGTGGTGTAATCTATTTTACACCACCACCTTACTTGGATGGGTATAATGGTGTAAATAATAACTATATATGATTATTGTAAAGTTATAATGATTCTTTAATAGTATACATACACACCAATAAAATTCCACGATCATGGGAATGATATCATCGCTCGTGCGTACGTACGGAATACCGTCTCCACGACGCGATGAGATTCATTCTCAATGATTAACCATTCATAAATGATTATAAAGTATATATAATAAGTAATCATGAAATATATTACATAATAATGATACTGGATTTATTTATATATATGTATGTATTTCATAGAATTAATTCCATTCAATTCAATGAGGAAACGAAAACAACGTTCATGCGTACGTACGGCATACCGTCTCCATGAACGGTGTATTTCATTCCATTTATCGATCTATTACATATATGTATATTCTGAATATATATTATATATAAATCATGTTTTACATTCTGGATGTAAGTAATCATGATCTAAGTAATCATATGAATAATTACAAGTCAAAACACGGAGGACAAATGAAACGATTTTACCCAAAACGCTCTTTAACATGGAATTAACAAAAGAACGGGTAATATAAAGTCATAAGTGAAACATATATGATATCATAACAATTAATATGATTCTGTAATAAGTCAATAACATTATTTAAATCATTATACATGAGGTTAGGATACGTACGAAGCATATCGGATTTAAGGTAAGGGATAATTTTGTAAATCTCATTTTTATCCGAGATTGCTTATTCGTAAGTATTTACTAGGGTTATATTTATCATCCATGTCCAAATTTTATAAAAATGTTTTCATGAATGTTTAAAGTCCTTTTTACCCATTTTTGACTTTTACTACATGATATGTAAGGAATATTTCTTTTGTTTACGTTACGAGGTACTTTTTTGACTTTTCCAGCAAAAATACGAGAAGAATGTTTTTTAACTTATACGGAACGGACGGATTTTTACAGTTTTATAAAGCCTTATTTTCATGAATCTTCCTCCAAAATATATCATGACTATTTTCAACAAAATACTTTTCTTTTAAAATTGCATGGAATTTTGTGAAAAGAAAATGATTTTGAAGAAAAAAGGATATTTTCCTCAAGAATTCATTTCAAGTGTTTTATCAAAACCATTTTCATCTAAGATGACATTATTTCACATGTGTATATTTCAAGTATCATGTCTCTAAGATTTACATGGTTTAAATTTTCTTATTATGAAATGATATCCATTTCTTTTATATGGATTATGTGATAATGGGATGATTTTTATGAAACCCTTTTTATTTATTGGGTTATTATGAATGATGAATGTTTATTTTGTGGAACAAGTAAGAATGATTTCATTATGAGATGGGTGGGACCTATATCTTCCTCCAATGCATTGGGTAAAGATTTATATCTCCTGAGATAGACATGGCTGGAATGGCAGGTTATACCATTTCAGTAAAACAGGACTGAAACGAGGAGTGAACTCGATTCAGAAAGGGACTTTGTCCACTAAGATGGTCTTGGCAGCAATGCCTTGGCTACTATGGAAATAATTACATGTGCTTAATAGATGCCACAATTACATGTTTTATTCCCATGCTAGTTTGTCATTCTTAATGTTTCTTTATGATCTATGCCTTACATACTTCCATGTTTTATGTCATTTCTCAAGCTTTTGATGTTTAAACATTATGTTCATGTTTTGAAGTTCAAATGTATATGGTATGTTTTATTTTATCCATGCTTACCCTTAATGAGAATTTGAGCTCACCCTTTTTATGTTTTTGTTTCCCCAGGATATAAAGAAAGGTTTTAGGTAAGAAAAAAAGGGAAAGATATTTATGGGAGATGTTGAAGATCTTTCACCACGATTAGAAGATTACGTTCCAAGTTTCCAAAGACACTAAACTATTACGGTCCTTGTGTGTATGTTTTTGTTATGTATTAAGTATTCCGCTAAAGTAATGTAATGTCCATGTACGTCAGGCTTTGGGTCTCTACAGTTGGTATCAGAGGAAAGGTTTAGTCAACCTTTGGAAACTAGGATGCGATAACTTTAGTAAGATCCCTAGAGATATTTCTAAGGTATGTCTAGGGATGTCCCTAAGGTTAAGTATAGGTTATATTACTAGAATTATGGTAACCCAAGATGTTAGCTATTGATGGTACTCCCCCTTTATTATGTTGTTTTCCCTAGGGTGATTTTTGCCTCTCACACTATTCTTTTTGGGTTTTAGATGATGGTTGGAACCCGAAGGAACCGTGTTGATCAATGTAATGGACAATGCAATGATTGTCCTTCTGAACAAACAAATGTTATGGGAGAAGGAGTGCAAAATATTATTGCTATACTTACACAAGCTATGAATCATTCTGGACTTCCAAATGAGCATAGAAGGGAACAATATTCTATTGAGTCCTTCATGAGGCAACGTCCACCTTCTTTCAGTGGGTCTTCTGATCCACTTGTTGTTGAACAATGGATCAGTACTACTGAAAAGATATTTTCAGTTATTCAAAGTTATGAACATGATAAAGTCATCTTAGCAGTATATCGTTTGGAAGGTGAAGCTGATCAATGGTGGAATCTTATCAAGAATACAAGGCCAAGAGATGAAATTGAGTCCATGGAATGGGACGAGTTCAAGAACTTATTTTTCAATAAGTACTTCCCTCGTATTCTTCGAACAAAGATGGAGAAGGAGTTTCTTGAACTAAAGCAAAAGGATGATGAATCTGTTGGTATATACGAAGAGAATTTTACAAGGCTTGCCAGGTATGCATCTGGATTTATCATCCAACCTGAAAGTAAATTTGATCGATTCTTCAGTGGCTTAAAACCAAATCTTCGAAGGGCATTAGCTATAAGAGACTTCAGTAGCTATGAATAAATTGTACGTTGTGCTATCAAGGTAGAAATGGAAGTTGGTGTTACTTATCCATCTCATAGTTATGACAAGAAATGAAAGATGGAGTTCAAGGAGAAATCTCATAATAATGGTGAAAATTAGATGAATGTTTCCTTATTCTCAAAGTGTGGAAAGAAGCATGGTGGAGATTGTCTTAAAGGGACTAGAAAATGTTTTAAGTGTGGAAAAGAAGTTCATCGAGCAGTTGAGTGTCGAATTAATGGAAAAAGGGTTTCTAATTATGTGAATAAAGAAAAGACTACAGAGAACGCACCACCAACACTTCAATGCTTCAAGTGCAAGGAAATAGGGCATTATTCTAATAAATTCCCTAATCCAAGGGTTAGTGATGATCGATATGAGCAACCACTTAAGACAAAGGAAAAAGGGAAGTCACATGCGATCTCTATTGGCGATGTTGAATATGACAACGATGTGGTGGAATGATTAACTGTTTATGTAATGGGATTCAAAAATAATGTTGTATATAGTATCGTGTAATATTGGAATATTTATGTATTGGTCTATTGTGGTTTTCAATGGTACCGGTAACCATATAATGTGATTGAGATATTTTTGGAAAAAAAAGATTATATGCGCATAATTAAAGGAAAATGAGAAAATGAAATGTTTGACCGTATTCATGAGCTCATGACTGATATAAGGAGAAGGTTATATCATGGTTTGAGTATATAGAATTTTTGGATTTTGGTATGTGGAAAGAGTTAAATTTTGACTGCATTCATGTTTTCATTATGGTTCAATTAATGGGTATTCATTCTTCAAGATAATACATGATTAAGGTGTTCACATGTTTGTAATTTTACCAACAAGATATATCTTATGATATATGGGGGATAAATGATGGAATTCACGTGATTGTTATGTGACATTTCAAGTAATCATTTTCTTTATACTATGAGCTTGGACCGAAGTATTTTAGATAAGCCTAAAGATTGGAATGGATTATGTTGGACATAAGTTAGGATAGAACTTTTTTCAATATTATTGATGGGATGTTATAGTAATATAGCTTTAGAAAAAGGACAACCTGCAGGACGAGTGACAACCCATCACGTCGGACAAGGCTGTGGGAATCGAACCCACAACCGAAGTGCGACTGGCCTTTATCGCCTACCACTGGCTTATAGGAAGTCCCTGGTTAGTAGAAACTAGTTTTATTTTATTACGCGGTATGATATATGAAGTTTAAGTTCATTTTTGGAATCGTATACGATTAACCTCACCATCGATGGACTTATGTATATTTGATAACTTTTGCTAACATTTTGTTTGAAACAGATGGAATGACCCATCATTCTATCACATGATCTATTAACACTTCATGAATAACAAATTCAACTTCATTTCTTTAAGAGATGAAGTGGCAATTGATCAAAGAATGAACAACAGTGAAATTGTACCAAAATCATGTAAGTATTTCTTTTAATTCATCAACTTTAGGGAAATGATCTTGAAAACCAACAATGTTGTCCTAGTTCCTTTATATCTGATTAATCAGATGGTACCTTAGATGATCACAAATCAATAGCTTTGTGATTTTTGGCTTTTTCATAGACATGTTCTCTACCACTCTCCATCAGAACTTGATGGTTAGATTTTTCTTCCATATCCATATTTTCACCTATGTTCTCCTACGTGGAAACCCCGTGATGAGTTAATTTGGGTAACCATTACA
Organism: Viscum album; assembly: GCA_963277665.1. NCBI lineage: Eukaryota > Viridiplantae > Streptophyta > Magnoliopsida > Santalales > Viscaceae > Viscum > Viscum album. The sequence goes on from OY728152.1 coordinate 848,346,040, forward strand.
TTTCATACTTTAGTTTTTAAAAGCCATGTTTTGGTATTCCTTTTTACGATGTGGGTTTCTATTAAACAAACTTTCGAGTAGTAAACCATTTATAACCCCGACGAATTTCGAGGGAAAAATTCATTTTAAGGGGGGTAGAATGTAACACCCCGAGATTTTATGAAAAATATTCTTTTAATTTCATTAATGTCTTGTGTTGTATGTTACACCAAGATTACCTTGCGCTATACGCAACACCGTATTAGCTTGTAGTATACGCAACACTATTCTTGGATCGTGTTACACACAATTTTGATAATAGTTATTCTATCCAAAATTGAGTATATATATATATATATATATTCAATGTATAAATGAAATATGGTTGGATTCTGTTATATGAAACAACGAAGGATTCTTGCACAACACGCAACCCTGACTTGGCTTGTATTACACGCAATCGCGACCTTCCTCGATAGCGTGTGTTGTACGCAATACCGGGTGTTACTAAACAACGATATATTATTATAATATTATTATGAACTAGCCGTTATGAATAGTATTAACTAAATTTTGAATTTTATAACATTATTATTCATCTTACAAATTTTCTAGAACATGTTATAAGAACAAAATAAATTTTTCGAGTAAAATAAGTATTTTTCAAAAAAATACAGTTTTGCCGCCTTTTGATGGAGCACCCACATTAAATCTAGTTTTTGAAATTTTTATAAGTTACATTTGACAAAATAAAATTATTCTTTGGAATCAACAAATAAAAATTTACTTTGGATAAATTTTTCATTGTATTCTGATGACTTTCATATTTTAATGAATAGTAAAAACATGCTATATTTTAATTAAAAACAAATTTTTTCATCGTAATATCTTATGTGGTTAAATTATAATATTGAATGGTTTTAAAGTATAAATAGAATATATTTTTACCATTTAATATAATTTATTTCATTAGCATTTATTTTACCATGAATTCGTAGGTTAAATCAATTCAATCTTTTGCAATGTTTTAAAGAAAAACCCGTTTTCTTTCGACAACGGGATTAATTTTAATTTAATTTCTGAAACTTTTGTGTATTGAATTTGGAAAAATGTATTCCATATTTGGAATAAATGGGTCCAAATTATTTTAATAAACTACTTTTTATTTTTGGGCATTGTGAATAGTAACTACGGTAAATTTTATTTACTATAGTTAAAGGTAAATTTGGTAATTAAGGGTAAATATAAGATTATAAAATTACCCTAACACTTGGAAAAATCCTATTGGATGACTACAAGTAGACCCATATCACCTAAGGGTTGGATTATATTCATTTAATGGACTTTTTTCCATGAAAATAATTTAATTATTATTAAAACCAAAGAAAGTGACAACATGTCACTCTCTTAAATACTATAAGTATAATAATTTTAAGTTAGTGATAAACTTCATGAAACTTCAAAAATTAATAGTCTACAGAAAGATAACAAAATTATCTACATCATGAGAATTTATTTAGAATTTTTTGGGATTAAATAATTATCATTAATTGTGACACAATAGTGATGCAGAAATTATTTATCTAGTGAACAATCAAGAATATAGTTTTTATTAAACTAATAGTGACCATAAAAGGCACAAACCCTGACCAAAAATTATTGGTCATGTAAATATAAACTATAATCATCCCATGGTCTAATATTGGACCATTTGGAGTCTTATAAAAGCAATTATGACACTTATATTATTTTATTTTAAATGATGCCAAAGTTGTAACCTTCATAATTTAATAACTATAAAAATTTAACTATTGTGATTTTAAGATGATAAATTAGAGTAAAAGTATTATTGTGAAATTTAATAGATTTATATTCATCATAGAATTTTACTTTTAATTTTTATGCAACATATAAGTATATTAAATAATTATAGAAAAATGTTGTAGTAATTATTTTATTAAGAGATAAACCAAATAGATGATTTTAAAAATAATAAAATAAATACTATATGAACTATTTAATGTTCTCAACTAATTTTCTAGATACATATGACCTTTTCTAAATATATTAAAGCTTTTAGTTATGACATATCTTCTTTATATATTTTATTTAAATTCAAATAAATGAATATTGTTAAAATTGAGACTATTGTTATTTTATAAAAATAACATATTATAAAATTGTTTAAAAATCACAAAAATATTTAAAAATTATAAATTTAAATTTATATGGTCTATAATTTTATAAAGTAAACAATTATGTAAAATTAACAACAAATAAGTAATTATTTGTTATAATTTAAAATTTAGAATTTTATTACCACAAATAAACCCAAATAGATTAAATAAGGATAAATCAAAATGATAAGGTTTAAAATAAGATCCAAACATGTATAAATTTGATTGGTTGATGATATTAAAACCCTATATCATATAATATTCAAATATGAGTCATTTTTGGAGGTTTTTAAGTGGGGTTATATTTATTATAAATTAATATTTTTAAGAATTCCAAAGGTGCCCCTCTCCTCCCTTATAAAAGGGAACCTCCTCCCTCTCTTCCACACACCACTTTGAGCCTTCAATCTCGGCCAACCCCTGACCAATTCTCTTCTCCACTTCCCTAGAAAAATCCTAGAGGTCCTGGTTTTCTTTAAAGACCAATTTTTGTTCCCTAAGAGGAGGTCTCAAAGAGGCGCTTCAAAGAAGAGGTAATTTCCGTTACCGATTCTTTCACCTTTATTTCATATTCCACTTCTTCTTATTAGGTTGTTTCATTATGAAGTAATAACATAAGTATCACTCATATACTTATATTTTATTATAAGTATGGAACAACCCTATTTCACCATCTATCCATCCTACGGAAAATGAAATCACTGCGCGTACGTATGTACGGAATACCGTCTCCATTCCGTGGTGTAATCTATTTTCCACCACCACCTTACTTGCATGTGTATAATGGTGTAAATAATAACTATATATGATTATTGTAAAGTGATAATTATTCTGTAATAGTATACATACACTCCAATAAAATTCCACGATCATGGGAACGATATCATCGCTCGTGCGTACGTAGGGAATACCGTCTCCGCGACACGATGAGATTTATTCTCAATGATTAACAATTCATAAATGATTATAAAGTAAATATAATAAGTAATCATGAAATATATTACATAATAATAATACTGGATTTATTTATATATATATATATGTATTTCATCCAATTAATTCCATTCAATTCAATGAGGAAACAAAAACAACGTTCATGCGTACGTACGGCCTACCGTCTCCATGAACGGTGTATTTCTTTCCATTTATCGATCTGTTACATATATGTATATTCTGAATATATATTATATATAAATCATGTTTTACATTCTAGATTTAAGTAATCATGATCTAAGTAATCATATGAATAATTACAAGTCAAAACACGGACGACAAATGAAACGATTTTACCCAAAACGCTCTTTAACATGGAATTTACAGAAGAACAGGTAATATAAAGTCATAAGTGAACCATATATGATATCATAACAATTAATATGATTCTGTAATAAGTCAATAACATTATTTAAATCATTATACATGAGTTTCGGATACGTACTAAGCATATCGATCCTAAGGTAAGGGATAATTTTGCAAATCTCATTTTTATCCGAGATTGCTTATTCGTAAGTATTTACTAGGGTTATATTTATCATCCATGTCCAAATTTTATAAAAATGTTTTCATGAATTTTTAAATTCCTTTTTACCCATTTTTTACTTTTACTACATGGTATGTAAGGAATCTTTCTTTTGTTTACGTTACGAGGTACTTTTTTGACTTTTCCGGCAAAAATACGAGAAGAATTTTTTTTAACTTATACGGAACGAATGGATTTTTACGGTTTTATAAAGCCTTATTTTCATGAATCTTCCTCCAAAATATTTCATGACTATTTTTAACAAAATAATTTTCTTTTAAAATTGCATGTAATTTTGTGAAAAGAAAATGATTTTGAAGAAAAAAGGATATTTTCCTCAAGAATTCATTTAAAGTGTTTTATCAAAACCATTTTCATCTGAGATGACATTATTTCACATGTGTATGTTTCAAGTATCATGTCTCTAAGATTTACATGGTTTCACTTTTCTTATTATGAAATGATATCCATTTCTTTTATATGGATTATGTGATAATGGGATGATGTTTATGAAACCCTTTTTATTTATTGGGTTATTATGAATGATGTATGTTTATTTTGTGGCACAAGTAAGAATGATTTCATTATGAGATGGGTGGGACCTATATCTCCCTCCAATGAATTGGGTAAAGATTTATATATCATGAGATAGACATGGATGGAATGGAAGGTTAAACCGGTTCAGTAAAATAAGACTGAAACGAGGAGTGAACTCGATTCAGAAAGAAAAATTTTCCACTAAGATGGTCTTGGCAGCAATGCCTTGGCTACTATGGAAATCATTACATGTGCTTAATGGATGCCACAATTACATGTTTTATTCCCATGCTATTTTTTCATTCTTAATGTTTCTTTATGATCTATGCCTTACGTACTTCCATGTTTTATGTCATTTCTCAAGCTTTTGATGTTTAAACATTATGTTCATGTTTTTAAGTTCAAATGTATATGGTATGTTTTATTTTATCCATTCTTACCCTTACTGAGCATTTGAGCTCACCATTTTTATGTTTTCTTTTCCCCAGGATATAAAGAAAGATTTTAGGTAAGAAAAAGAAGGGAAAGATCTTTATGGGAGATGTTGAAGATCTTTCACCACGATTAGAAGATTACGTTCCAAGTTTCCAAAGACACTAAACTATTACGGTCCTTGTGTATTTGTTTTTGTTATGTATTAATTATTCTTCTAAAGTAATGTAATTTCCATGTACGTCAAGCTTTGGGTCTCTACATATAACTTGATTGAGCACTAAAGTGAATCCCAGGTATCTAGGTGGGTGGACGTGTACTAGTATGCTAGTGATCCCGTGGGGTTTGGCCCTTGTTTCACATAACAAGTTTGACGATGACAACACTAACTAAAATATGATGATGATGATGTTGGGGGGACACTAGGTTATGGGTATTCTCCCTACTAGTGGCTCATATTCATGAGAATGGATATTTATTATGGTTACTTTCACTGAGATACGAGGTACATGGGGCTCACAACTAACTAGTGCCTAGGGGTGTTCCCGTGACTTGTGCCCATTTGATATTTTGTACTCACTATCATCATATTGTGTGTTTGGTTGGTAAATTCAGAAGTGTGTTTGATTTATTTAAAAGTTTACATTCTTTAAAGAATCCCTCTTGAAAACTAGTTTCATTTTCAAGTTTCACCTCTTTAAAAATTGTTACTAGAATTCTTGTTAATAAAACATGAAAGTTTTTGTCTGGTAATTTTTTTTTATAGCATGGAACCTCATTTGGAAAACATAACTTTATATTTTTATTTAAAACTTGAAGTTGATGTTTCTTTTATTTTAAAGGATGTGATTTGGGAATAGAATATCTGACTAACCTACTAAGTTTTAATACTCATGCCTATAGTCTTCTTTTGTTTTTAGCCCTTGTGCAGGTTTCAGATTGAGTCTGATCACCTTGGGAAACATGTGATCATTATGTTGGAGAGTGACCAGCAGGTCACATGGAGTTATTTGGGTATCGGGTTAGGTCAGTTGAGTTGCTGGTTTAGTTTTACTTTCAGTTTCTTGTATAAATAATGTTCAGTTCAGTTTTTATATAAATGTATTTTGGGTTGTCCATTTCTTTCTGCTGTTTGTTTGATTGTTTATATATGGGATAAATTGTTCCCTTGTGTACTCTATTTATGCCCTTGGTGCTTTTCAACATCCCAGGAGGATCGGGAACACCTCTTGGGACTGGTCGCGGGCTGGCCCTTGTGACCGGTTCAGGGTCGACTCAGGCTGGTTCGTGACAGTTTAGATGATTTATCTTTCAGCAGGTAAAGTCTAAAAGACAATAGCCTAAGATAGTCATGAAGCCTCTTCTTATACCAATATGGAAGTGGAATAATGTTTTAATGGATGTTTTCACTGGACTCCCAAAGACTCTGAGAAAGAATTATTCTATATAGGTCATCATTGATCATATTACTAAGTAGGATCATTTCTTAGAAATTAGATAATATCTACTATTTAATAATCTTACCTTGATCTATATCAAGGAAATCATAAGGATTCATGGGGAACGTCTACCCATTGTATTTGGTTGTAACCCTTGGTTTACATCAAAATTATAGAAGATTATTGAAAGGGTTCTCAACACTAAGATACATTTAAGCACTTCCTAGCATCCATAGACTAATGGGAATTCTAAAAGGACTATATATACTTTAGAAGACTTGCTGAGATCATGTTCTCTCAACTTCCAAGGTATATGGGATCAGTATATGCCATTGATATAATTTTCATAGAATAACAGTTTCTATTCAATAATCCAAATGCTACCATATGAATCATTGTTTATGGAGTGGTTTTGTACTCCAACCTATTGGGAATAATTTGGATATGGAAATTTAGTTGGCCTTGAGAATATATATGATAAAATTTCTAAATTTTAAACAATTCAATATCACATTAAACCAACCCAGTGAAAAATAAAGATATGTGAAAATAATCAAAGGAAATACTTGTAATTTTAGGTATAGGATCATGTATTCTTTATTTTTTTACCATGTAAAGGAGTCATGAGATTTGGTAAAATGGGGGAGTTAATACCTAGGTACATTATCCCTTTTGAAATAGTAAAATGAATTAGGGTTGTAGCTTACTAGTTGTCTATGTAACCTAACCTTTCTAAAGTTGAAAAAATCTTCCATGTTTCATTTCTAAGTAAATACATATCATATCCAATGCATGTTCTCACAGATGAGGGAATAAATTAGGATCCTGAATTATCTTATAATGAGGAGCCTGGCCAGATTATTGATTTGAGAGAGCATGTTTTTTGGAATTAAATAACTCATTTGGTAAATTTACTTTAGAGAAATAACAAACTAAAAGAGGAAACCTGGGATCCGGAAGAAGCAATAAGGAAGTAGTATCCACATTTTAAAATTGTATATTTTACCATTATATAAGAATGACTAATAAGATTATAAATCCTTTTATGTAATAAAATTCTATATTTTACAATATTATTTAAACTTATAAAACCCATGGAAAAAAATTTATATTTTTTTAAAAATTTTACTTTAATATAAAAATTATTTTTGATCTTTTCATTGAATCAAGTATTTTCAAGGGAGATTCAGTTTTGGATTTCCTTTAAAGCCTCAAATCCTTTATTTATTTTATAATAAATCTATTTAGTTATTTAAAATTAGTATCCAAAATAATTTTACATTATATATATACATATATAAATCTTAAAAATATAATTTATCTAAACACAATTTTTATGTGATTGAGTGTATTTATTTTAAAATTATTTGATCGTACCTTTATAAACTTTATTTGGAAAAATTATTTTCAAATTTGAAATTAGAAGTATAAAATTATTTAAAAAGTTCAATATTAATATTTTTTCAATAAAAACATGCCTAGAATTGAATATTTAAGCATTGGATTGACTAATATATTTTTCTCCTACACTTTTTCCTATCTTTTATCCATTGACCTTTGAATAGTGTCATAGCATTATTGAGAAATGTAAAGGTACTCCCAAAACTATCCTTCCCTTCATTTATAAAAGTAGAACACCTTCAACACTTCATGAAACACCTAATATTTGAATTTATCCTTATAAATCCTCCATTTTTATCTCCATATAACCCTATCTCAAAAAATCAATCCCTTGATCACTCATATATAGCCTAATCCCTTCAAATTTAGTGAGACTTCCAAAGAAAAATCAATTCCCCAATGTGAGTATTATCACCTTCATAGTTTTCTTCAAAAATATTTTCTTTAAAATTTATTTTATACACACTAATATAATGATATTATTATCATTTATATACTTTAATATTACTATATTAGGATTATTATCATGATTTCTTCATATACCCAATCCATTAATAAAATAAAATTATTGTCTGTGTGTTGTGTGGACTACCACCTACATGACATAATGTGTTTCATTTTTCTTAACTGCCTTACAATTTTGGATATAAGGAGGGTATTAAAGGATAAATATTATTTTTATGATATCATTAAGGTTATTTTGTGATAAATGTAATATCTTATTAATTATATGACCATAAAACAATCATCACTAGTTTAATCATTTGAAATAAAGTGTACTAAGAGGATAATATTTTATTCAAATTACATAATGTTTTCATATCCCTAAATTACTATTATAATTACTTATAATTATAATATATCTAACTAATAAATAATAAATAATATCATTATACTCATATTCTATTAATATTGTAGTTAAATCATCTCATAATCATCCACCAATCTTGGTAGGTTCATATTTGGGTCGGTTTAACCACCTACTTGAACAAAACTATACATTTATGTCATGGATGACTATGAGAACATATTTAATGGTTTAAAATTATATAAATTTATAAATAATTTGTTTTTTTATTCTTTATATATTATATCAATATCTAATTCATCAAGTAAGGAAGCACCCTGCGTTCATCAAAAATCATTAAAACATGATTACTATCGACTTTATCTCCAAGGATGATGTCTAAAACACTCATGAATAGGATTTAAACCATCATAAATTATTTAAAATCATGCCTAAAAGTAAGTTTATTACATATTAATAATTAAATTTCAAATAATAATGAATATGAACACCACTATTATGAAACTAGTACAAACAATCAATACTATAAACACCTAATGTGGAAAGTTAGAATAATTCATGTAGAGAATGTAAATTTCTGAAGATTATGAATGAAAATGGATATGAGTAATATTATGAATTATGTGATTAAGATATCTATTTTTATGATATTTTAATTTAAAGTTCATTCATGGAATTTAGGATAAGAGTTAAGGGTTTTTTCATCTCAAACTCCTCTCCTTGAGACATAATTTGTATCATGAACCTAGTTTTCATTATGTAGTGTATATACTACCTATTTGAGAGTTTATATCATGAAATTATTTTATTAATGGTATTTTAAGATCAATTTTAATCTATATTTTCTAATATGTTATGATTTAATTTCTACCCAAGCCATAAGTGGGGTTTTTCTTTCTCAATTTTCATTCTTTAGGACTAAGGTTATAATCACCACATATGTTATTTTATGTGGTGAATAAATTACCATGGAAGACTTTTTTATATGTTACTCTAGTAATTTAAGGTATTTATAGGCCTATATTATTATCCATATTGTATTATTTTGATTTAAGATTTTCCTTTTCAATGGTGGAAAAATCATCCTAGATTTTGGAAAAGTTAAGGTGTATGTAATTTCTTAGAAAATACATCCATGTATGGATACTATAAATTTGATTTAGAGGTGTCACATATGCACCAATATGTAATAAAACCAGAAAGGGTTGGTTGATTATTGACCAAATTATCATCCTAATGCATGATCAGTGGGATTAAGACTATAAACCTTGCAAGACACTCCTGGGGGTTTTGATTTGGAATATTCCTAGGATATTAATGAACTATGATGAATGATTTTTCTTACCATTACCTTTTTCTCTTACCAATTCATTATATTGAATCCAATTACTATCTTCCATGGATAACCTAGCACATTTTATGTACTATAGCCACTATATTTATTTGATAAGGGAACTATATGTTACATTGATGATACCCCATGGATTCTAAGATTATTTAAGGGATGTTCTACAAGAAATCCACATTATTATATTAAATGGGGAAGTATTTGATATTCACATTTCTCATTATATAGATTGATATTTTTTGTTCAGTGATAGTTTCCTAAAGGAATGGAATGAAATGTATTGATGAATAATATGGTGAATGTATTAGAATTAATTAAGTTAAGAGTGGGGATGACATTATTTATCCCCTTCATACATTAATAGGTTTAATGATACAAAACAGGTTTGGTTTTGGTATATGCCTCTTCCCATAATAGGATAATTTCTTGAATGTCATCTTGACATCAAGTAAAGTTCCTCAGTATAAGGCCTTGATAGAAATTTTTTGATTTCCATCATTATACATTCTATCAATATGAGATCGATGATTATCATAATACATGTTTTCATTTATTATCATTGGCATAGAATGCCCTTAGTTTCAATTGATTATGTATTCATTTTGATCATTTATTCTTCTCATATCACTTATGCCATGTTTATGTTATGTAATATTCCATTGTATGATATATCCTACTGAGCATCTGAGATCACCCTTATTTGTTTTCATTTCCTTAAGTAAACTAAAGGAGCAATATGTGTAATTTTTATGCATATAATGTAATTTTTATTCATGTTATGATAATATGTTCATGTTTTATCTTTTATTTATCATTTTTAATCTATGTATGTTTATGGAATTAAAATTATAATAAATTATTCTATACTTTGTGAACTCATGTAATTTTTACTAATAATGTAATATAACTACCAAATCTAGGTTTCTGGAGTCTAGGATGTTACAAGTTCTATTAAAAACTCCACTTCAAAATTTAGGAGAAGATTATGAAACTATTCATGAAATACATTTTTACATTCCCTAAAATATTCATATATTCAATGTTTTGTTTCTCACAAAATATTTTAGATAAATAACCCTCATGAATAGGTAGTAAGACCCATATAATAGAACTAATTTCCATCATAAGTTCATGTTGATCCTCACACCGATAGATGATGATAGATTGATTTGTAATATCAAATGTGACTTCCATTCCCTATAAATTAATATGTTATATATACAAATAGATCCAATCCATTCTTAAAATTACATCAAATTCAACTATAGAGATAATAACAAGATTTTTAAGAATCATATTCCCACAAACTTATATCATAGAGGAGTTATAGATGTGAGGTGTGATTATTATACCATTATGAGTTTTTAGTAATAATTATATATCAAATAATTAATGTGGTTATGTGATAATTTTATAAAATTCATCATATATAGAACAGTGAGTATATAACAAATCAAATAATACATTTTAAATTCTAAATTGGATGATAAGTGTACATTTCACCACTTCATTCTCATAACCCACTTTAGAGGTTTTGATCACATCAGTTTTCTCATTGTCTCTTGGATTAAGAGCTTACTAATGTAGATTCTCATTATTAACCCTCATTTACACTGGTTCACATAATTCCCATACTATTTTCAATTAAATATTTGGATTGTGGGTGTCACGAACCAGTCCGAGTCGACCCTGAACCGGTCACCCAGTCCATCCCACGACAAGTCCCAAGAGGTGTTCCCGATCCTCTCAGGATGGAGAAAATCACCAAGAGAATCAATAGAGTACACAAGGGAATAATTTATCCCATATATGAACAATCAAAAAAACAGCAGAAAGAAATGGACAGCCCAAAATACATTTATATAAAAATTGAACTGAACATTATCTGTACAAGAAACTGAAAGTACAACTAAGACAAAAACTCAACTGACAAAACCCGATAACCAACTAAATCCATGTGACCCCGCTGGTCACTCTCCAACAAAATGATCACACATCTCCCAAGGCGATCGAACTCAAGCTGAAACCTTCACAAGGGCTAAAAACAAAAGAAGACTATAGGCGTGTGTATTAAAACCCAGTAGGTTAGCCCGATATTCTATTCCCAATGCACATCCTTTAAAATAAAAGAAACATAAATTTCAAGTTTTAAATAAAAATATAAAGTTATGTCTTCTAAATGAGTTCCCATGCTATAAAAAAACTACCAGACAAAAACTTGAATGTTTTATAAACAAGAATGCAAGTAACAACTTTCAAAGCGATGCAACATCAAAATGAAAATAGTTTTCAAGAGGGCTGCTTTAAAGAATTTTAAATTTTAAATAAATCACACACACTACTGAATTTACCAACCAAACACACCGTATACTGACGGTGAGAACAAAATATCCAATGAGCACAAGTCACAGGAACACCCCTAGGAACTAGTCAGTTGTGAGCCCCAGGTACCTCATATCTCGGTGATGGTAACCATAATAAATATCCGTTCTAATGCACACGAACCACTAGTTGGGAGCATACCCATAACCTAGTGTTCACACAACATCATAATCATCATATTTTAGTTATTTTTTTCATCGTAAAACTTGTTACGTGAAACAGGAAACAAACCCCATAGGATAACTAGCATACTAGTACACATCTGCCCACCTAGATACCTAGGATTCCCTTTAGTGCTCAATCAAGTTACACATATTATAAAATACACATTTCACATAAAAATTATATTCCCAAACCATAAACACACAAAAATCCCACAAACTTTCTTCAAATTTCTTTGACGAATCAACAAAGTGGTAAATATTTTCGTAAAACAATTTGAAGGAGTGTATTGAGGCTTTACACATAAAACTCATTCAAAAACACTCTTTCAATAATAAACACACATAAAAAACATACCAAAAAATATTTTTAAGCCCTAAAAACATTTAATAAAATCATTTCATGGACCATAAAACAATCCCAATTATACAACTTGGTATATACAAGTAAAACACCCATTCTTCATTTTTAGAAAAGGCCAAACGGGCCTTTAAACATTTTCTCAAAACAAACATTTGAAAAAGTTATGCATTTAAATTTTATTAAGGAGGTGTGTACACACCATTTACATAATAAAACCACATTCATAAATCCCTTAAAATAGTTAGGTGAGATATTCAAAACACAACCATTTTTATAAGAATGTGAAACGGGCCATTTTTTGGCAACTTAGGCCAAAACATGTTGTAAACAAACAACCAATTGTTTGTATAAACAAATCCAAATTTCAAAGCCATAAAAGTATCCCAATATAATTTTCTTACATGCTTCCAATATATTTAAAAATCCAAAAAAAAATATTTTAAATTGCACTAGACACATAAAATCCAACTAGGCAATTTACCAAACACATGGCATGCACTCTTTAACAAAACAACTTATGTTAAGCACTTAAAAAGGTATAAAACACCATTTTCATGCCATAAATTTATTCAAGATACTGAGAAATATTCAAAATACCATAAACCAAGTGCCAAATCTCATGGAATAATTTATCAAACAAGAGGAGTGCACATTTATACCAAAACAACTGTATTTTTAACAAAATAAGTCATAAAACATAATTTGCAAACAAAAACTTTAGAACCAAAGTTTCACATAAGAACATATCATATAAATAAGGTTATAAAATAATTAAAATGATGAAAATTAAATGATAAAGGTTTTTTCAAGGTATATCCTTCCTCAAATCCTTGGCGTAATGGAAACGCACACCCGAAATCACCCGTCGCGGGTTTATAATCCCAAAAACTATGAATACTAGACCTAAATTAATATAAAATCCATCAAAAACAATGTTATAACAGAACCCTAGGTCTATCATGACTAGGGGATATTATGAAACCAAGAAATAATGAAAGGATGAAGAAGAGAGAGGATAAAGGAGATGGAATCTCACCTTTTCCACTAGAAAACTTTTCGTATTCCATTAGATCTGAAACACTATAGAAAAGGTAATGGGATGAAACTTCTTGGAGAGTCTAATAAGGTCTGGAATAACTAGTTAAAGGATATTTGTTGGCAAAAATAGCACTAATTGAATGAGTTATGGGTGAAACAATTTACCTACTCAATTATGGACGTTTTGAGGAAACCATAGAACATTCGCCCTAATCCGCGACCAATATGAGCTCCAAATAGGGTAAATAGATAATGGGGGTGAGGATAGGGGTATTGTCTTCTAGGGGGAGGTATAATCACCGAAAAATATTAAAAAATTAATTATATATAAAAGAAAAAAATTAGTTTTTTAAAAAATGGAAATGGGCCCATGGGCTGGCCCAATGCCTAAATAAGTAACCCCAATTCACCAATCTTATGAATTTATATGGGGTCAAAAAGGATATGTAAGTTTTACTATGTCCATATAGGAAAATTGGGAAGTGTAATGGTTGAAAAATGATGAAAAACAAAGGAGTTATAAAAGAAACAAATTCGGTTTTTAAAACTGGAAATGGGCTCACGGTTGGCCCAAATCATGAAGTAACCACCTTTTCTTCAGAAACTCCTAAACAAGAAATGGGGAACCAAAATTAGGGTGATTAGACATATATGAAACTTAAAAACTCAAGATTCATCTCAACAAATACCCATAAAAAGGATCAGGATTTCCAATGGACCAGATCAAAACAAAGACAAAAAAACCGTGTGTGACAATTCTCCCCACCATTAAAGCTTTCCGCCCCCAGAAAGCCATAACACTTTCCAGTTAAAATATCAAATCCTAAGGATTCCTTAACAACATAATCCAGCCTCTAAATATAAGAAAATATCATCCACAAACAATGTAACTTAATACTCTTTCCCAAACAAAACACAACTCACAACCTTGTCTAATGAATCAACGGAAAGATGAAGCCACCACCTCCACAACCAAGACAAGAACTAGATTGTCGGGCCTTCTCCCAATGAACCCAATGATCACCCAAACCATTGTTCACTCAAAAAATCCAATTAATTGGGGTGGAGGAATGAATTGGATCCCAACCATTAAATAACAACTACCATCCGAAAAATCCTAAAGGAAAGATCTTCGAGACCTGTAGTGGGTCTCCCCACCATTAGAGACCAACTAGAAATGAACAAAAATAATAATTAAAAATGAACTAGAATTGGGACTCACCTTCAAAGGACCATAAAAAATCTCCCACAACAACCTACAAACCCAAGTTAATAGGGTTACAACATGGACATCTAAACCACCCACTCCCGAACGGAGGGGACAAGAACTGGTCCAAGACTTTAAGCACAGATCACGACCCCCATCACTCGGGGAGGGGAGGGAAGGGGACCCAATAATTGGGCCATTGAAACTAAAAAATAAACAAGGTAACTACCCAAAACTCTCCAACTAAGAATATATAACACCAATACCACACGTAATTGACACAGGAGATCCACACAAGGACATTGATCGAAACCCCACATCCATGAAGGCATAACCATAGACACTGTGTGAGGGGTAAGTCCACCATGATTGTTGCGACAAAAGGAAATTCAAAGAAATGAGGAACCAAAACATTGACATAGAAACTAACATACGAAAACAGAGGAGGCAGGATCCTAATCTAGCACTCCACACCTTTGGCGATTTCCTGACTGTGTGAAAAGCTTCACTCTGAGGCCTATGGCTGGAGCCCTAATTCTTGAAGCATCTGTTGCACCGCAGTCAGGGTTCTAAGGATTTCACCACTCAAAAAAACTCGCATGATCAACAAAACACCTTAATATAAATATTAACTCATATATTCATATCAAAATTATGTCTCACTCCGAACGAGGGGCATAATGGACAAGGAATACAGCGAAACACATCAACATCATTAAAAACAACTACTATGTCCAAAATAATTATCACGACCTAGAAGCACTTTTAATAGATCCCAAATAGCTCTCAATTCCAAAAAAACAGGTTGAGAAATCATCACAATAGGTGGATTTAACATTTTAAATGAATCTTTAGGTCGATTAGCAGGAATGATTTCCAACGGAGAACTATCCATGGCCACATCACAATATCAAACACATCTTTAGAATCCCAATGAAAATTACTCCAAAACCGAGCCACCAATATGATCTCATATCAAGATACAACAAGAGTATGAATTATATATCACAAGGAAGCTTACTGAATAAACAACTCTTCTAAGACATAGAAAAAACTATCCACATAACCATTGGTTTATAAAAAAGGCCACAATTTCTCAGCTCAAAACACTTTTTAAATACAAAATAACTTGGTGGGTTTCCACATTCACCAATAGTGTTTCATCAAGTCTCACCCACATGCACATTTCCATACCACCCCAGGCACCCAAACACCATGCTGTATAGTCTATCCTTCCAGATATCAATAAAACCATGCATGTGAGCACCCATGAAAGCACCAAAGGCTAAAACAGAACAACATCATTCTAAAAATCATTTACCTTCAAAAGGAACACCAACCACCAAGTCAAAAACCCTTTTCATATTTCACAAAAAAACACAATTCATTAAGAACCATTTTCTTAAAAACCTACCCCTTTTCATTTGTAACAACTTTTAATATAACCAAGCCACTCCAAACAACCCCTTCCCATTTTTTTAAAATTCAGCAAGGTATATTTTCATAATCCGAGGTCCATTAAGACCAATAACCTTTCTAGGAAAACACCAACTGATCAAAACCAATTTCCAAAACTAATTTATCCGATTCAAAAACTTTTTAACATCCCAAAATACCCCATTTAAGACATAGATTCAGAATCACCTTAAAATGAATCACAATTTCAAAACATTTTATTCCAATAAACCATAAGTTTAGATTATGGATAATCCAATCCCGTTAAATCATTTCCACTTCCCTCCAAAAAAAATTTCACAAAAACACAAACTTCTAAAATCATTCATATATTTAATTTTTGAAAACCCCCCTTTTCACTTTTCAAAATACATTCCTTCCTTTAAAACCCATTTCCACAATTCTCACGCAAGGATTTTTAAAACAAAAATTCAGAATTCAAGAAAGGTTCAAGAGACCCAAAAAAATGGAACTAGTGTCAGTGGGTGACTTGACCATATGGTTGGCGGCCATATTTCAAACACAACACCAACAAGAAAGAATTATTAGGACCATTCCCCAGCTTCACATGGCTTGCTAGGCCCTGCGAGCTCACGGAGTCCATTATTCATACTCCCCTTGTCATATCCCAACACCAAACAATCAACAAGAACAAAGGACACTAATAAAACCGGACTTCCCATGGAATCCCGAGGATTAGAATGAGAAAAAGTTCGTGATTATCTTCATGCACTTACCCCTCAAGTCCCAAAAATCCTACTCCATCTACCTTGAAATCCCCAAAATAACAAGGTGTCTCTAAAAATAAAGGCCTGATAAGATCCTACCTCCTTTGATACCATTTTGTCACGAACCTGTCTGAGTCAACCCTGAACTGGTTACTCAGGCCAGCCCGCGACAAGTCCCGAGATGAATTCCCGATCCTCCCGGGATGGCGACAAGTACTAAGGGAATCAATAGAGTACATAAGGGAACAATTTCTCCCATATATGAAAAATTAAACAAACAGCGAAAAGAAATGGACATCCCAAAATACATTTATATAAAAATTGAACTGAACATTATTTGTAGAAGAAACTGAAAGTACAAATAAGACAAAAAATCAACTGACCAAACCCGATAACCAACTAACTCCATGTGACCCCGCTGGTCACTCTCCAAAAAAATGATCACACATCTTCCAAGGAGATCGAACTCAAGCTGAAACCTGCACAAGGGCTAAAAACAGAAGAAGGCTATAGGCGTGAGTATTAAAACTCAGTAGGTTAGCCTGATATTCTATTCCCAATGCACATCATTTAAAATAAAAGAAACATAAATTTCAAGTTTTAAATACAAATATAAATTTATGTCTTCTAAATGAGGTCCCATGCTATAAAAAAACTACCAGACAAAAACTTAAATGTTTTATAAACAATAATGCAAGTAACAACTTTCAAAGCAGTGCAACTTCAAAATGAAAATAGTTTTCAAAAGGGATGCTTTAAAGAATTTTAACTTTTAAATAAATCACACACACTACTGAATTTACCAACCAAAGACACCATATTCTGATGGTGAGTACAAAAGATCCAATGAGCATAAGTCACGGGAAAACCCCTAGGCACTAGTCAGTTGTGAGCCCTAGGTACCTCGTATCTCGGTGAAGGTAACCATAATAAATATTTGTTCTCATGCACATGATCCATTAGTAGGGATAATACCCATAACCTAGTGGTCCCACAACATCATCATAATCATAGTTTAGTTAGTGTTGTCATCGTCAAACTTGCTACATGAAACAGGGGCCAAACCCCACAGGATCACTAGCATACTAGTACACGTCTGCCCACCTAGATACCCGGGATTCCCTTTAGTGCTCAATCAAGTTACACATATTATCAAATACAAATTTCACAGAAAAATTCCATTTCCAAACCATAAACACACAAACAACCCACAAACTTTCTTCACATTTCTTTCACGAATCAACAAACTGCTAAATATTTTCGTAAAACAATTTCAAGGAGTGTATTGAGGCTTTACACATAAAACTCATTCAAAAGAACTCTTTCAATTATAAAAACACTTCAAAACCATACCAAACCATATTTGGAATCCCTAAAAACATTTAATAATATCATTTCATGGACCATAAAAAATCCCAATTGCAAAACTTGGTATATACAAGTAAAACACACATTCTTCATTTTTAGGAAAGGCCAAACAGGACTTTAAAATTTTTCTCAAAACTAACATTTGACAATGTTATGCATTTCGATTTTATTAAGGAGGTGTGTACACACCATTTACATAATAAAAAACACATTCATAAATCCCTTAAAACACTTAGGTGACATATTCAAAACACAACCATTTTTATAAGAATGTGAAACTGGCCATTTTTCGGCAACTCAGGCCAAAACATGTTGTAAAAAAAACAAATTGTTTGTAAAACCAAATCCAAATTTGAAAGCCATAAAATGATCCCAAAATAATTTTATTAAATTATTCCAATATATTTAAAAATCCAAACAAATTATTTTAAATTGCACTAGACACATAAAATCCAACCGGGCAATTTACCGAACACATGGCATGCACTCTTTAACAAAACAACTTATGTTAAGCACATAAAAAGGGATAAAACACAATTTTCATGCCATAAATTTATTAAATCAACTTATAAATATTCATAATTCCATAAACCAAGTGTAAAATATCATGGAATAATTTATCAAACAAGAGGAGTGCACATTTATACCAAAACAACTATATTTTTTACAAAATAAGTCATAAAACATAATTTTCAAACAAAACCTTTAGAACCAAAGTTTCACATCAGAACATATCATATAAATAAGGTTATAACAGAATTAATATTATGAAACTTAAATGATAAAGGTTTGTTCAAGGGAAATCCTACCTCAAATCCTTGGCGTAATGGAAACACACACCCAAAATCACCCGTCGCGGGTTTATAAACCCTAAAACTATGAAGAACGGACCTAAATTAATATAAAATCCATCAAAAACCATGGTATAAAATAACCCTAGGTCGATAATGACTATGGGAGATTATAAAACCAATAAATAATGAAAGGAGGAAGAAGAGGGAGGATAAATGAGATGGAATCTCACCTTTTTCACTTGAAAACTCTTCGTATTCCATTAGATCTGCAACCCTATAGAAAAGTTAATGGGATGAAACTTCTTGGAGAGTCCCCTAAGGTTTGGAAGAACTAGGTAAAGAATATTTTTGGAAAAAAGAGCTCAGATTTAATGATTTATTGGTGAAACAATTTACCTTCTCAATTCTGGACGTTTTGAGAAAACCAGAGAACATTCTCCCTAATAGGCGACCCATATGAGCTCCAAAGAGGGTAAATCGATAATGGGGGTGAGGATAGGGGTATTGGATTCTATAGGGAGATTGAATCACCGAAAAATATTAAAAATAGAATTATATATAAAATAATCAAATTAGTTTTTATGGAATTGGAAATGGGCCCATGGGCTGGCCCAATGCCTAAATAAGTAACCCCAATTCACCATTCTTATGAATTTATATGGGGTCCAAAAGGATATTTAAGTTTTAATATGTCATTATAGGACAAGTGGGAAGTTTAATGGTTGAAAAATGATGAAAAAAGGAGTTATAAAATAAACAAATTCGGTTTTTAAAACTGGAAATGGGCTCACAGTTGGCCCAAATCATGAAGTAACCACCTTTTCTTAAAAAACTCCTAAACAAGCAATGGGGAACCCAAATTAGGGTGATTAGACATATATGAAACTTCAAAACTCAATATTAATCTCACCAAATACCCCTAAAAAGGATTGGTATTTCCAATGGACCAGATCAAAACAAAGATAAAAAACCGGGTGTGATAGTGGGTGGTTCGTTCAATTGATATTTCATTCCATTAATTTCATTAACCGTCCTCTTCATATATCTTTGGCATTCATTTTCTCAATATTTTTTTTGCACTTAAAATATTTACTTGTACCCTTAAGGTGAAATGACTCTATTTTTTATGTCTATACCATTTATATATATATATATATATATATATATATATATATCTTTGAAGTTGACATAGTGTTATGGGTGTCCTAGGACCCCAGAATTGATATATTAAAAATATTAAATATATTAAATAATGTGCAAATATTTTTAGAATAAATCTTGTTCCCATTAATTAGTGTTGTGAATGGGAAAACTAAAACTATGGTTGAATATAAAATGTGGGGTTTACACTATGTTTGACATAAGTTTCATACACATCATGTTTTAAGACTATGTAGTATTGTCGACAGATTAAAATGAATATAATTAATTAATTAATTATATTTATTTTAAACATCTTGACCAATGTGATTCTATATATTATAATCTCATTGGAAATTTTTTAAATTGATCCACATAACCATAGATAGTTGTTTTATCAAGTGGGAAAATTTTTAATGATGGTCAAGGGATCAAGGATCAATGTCATTTGATCATGGGAAATTTTGGAACAAATGGTGAATGTATTAGATTATTTTATGAAATTTCTAGTTAACAAATTCATCACCAATGATCGATATATTCATGAGTTGTTTCTTGTTATTTATATATTTACACCCTATTATTCTGGATTTCTAGGATGGATTAACTTATTTTCTATGGATCCTAATGTCTTCCCATTTTTTCATGGCCCAGTCAAATTATAATTCAGTTTTATTTTGTTGAAAATGAATTATTCCCTGTTATTTGGTTTCTTCTATGAAGATCAATTGATGGATATATAATTTCTGATAGTGAAAATAACTTTTTTTTCTTTGTTTTTCTCTCTCTATTTTTCACACCCTTTATCATCAGCCCCATTCCGGGGGTAGTTTAACTATTTTTTTGTCAGCTTGAATCACGATCAAACCCCTAAGTTCATATTTGACATATGTGTGGATGAACACTGTGATCATGATTCTTGGATTTTTGAGAAAAAATGGTAAAATTGGATATACAGAAGAATCAGGATGGTATCTCCCTGGGTTTGGCTATATGGGAATGATGGTCTTCATCAAGGAAGTTTTTTCCTATGACGTGATGTCTAAAAATTGATTTCTGATGGAGGAAGATCCCATATTGATTCATATGAAGGTATATTTAGTAATATTTTAGGTGAGATCATTGGTTATGATGCATTTATAGTGAAGGATATGAATCTATTAGAACAATCATGACTACACACCATGTAGTCAGCGGAACACACGCCATGTATCCTCTTTTCTTATGGAGGCTAGGGTTTTAAACTGAGTTAAGTAGCATATGGTTGTGTGGTGGTCCCACACACTGAGTAACTCTACCTGGTTAGTTGATCCATGTTCATGGAGAAGATGTTGAGGACCCTGGGTGGTCCAACATTCCATGTAAATGGGTTTTTACATTCCATATAGTGAAATATGACAAGTCTTGGTGGAGACTTTGGATTACACCTAATGTACACCAAGGGACACACCAGGTAATTTTTCTATGATTTTATAACTTATGTATCTCTTTATTCATGACTTAAATTTGGTCCCATGAGTAGTTCATTCTATGAAAAAATATATATAATACATTATGGTGGACATTGTTTTAATATCTGATATATGATGCAAGGTGGCATGATTAGATCAATTATTCCTGCAATGCTTGGACAACGGAAGGTCTCAAGCATGATCATCAGAGTGATTTTGGGATTTATACTACCTAAAATATTGAATATTCTAGGGTTGAGGTACCTTATATTGTATATAATAGTATATTCAGTACTCCTAAACATCACAATGGTATGGGTCCTCTATCTATAGAGTTGGTACTCCCCCATCATTGAGCTCCAATAGGGAGTGGGTCCTCCCCTAGAGTCAGTACTCCCTCACCTACGGTATCCATTAGTGAGGTGTGTGTCCTGCATTTCGATTCTTGTGAACTTTAATATGGTGATTAAAATTAGATATGGGATATATGGAGATGCAGGCATACTCTCCATTCTCAGTTGGAAGTGAAAATTGATATTCTTGTCTCTACAGCTGAGGTTTCCTTTGGAGCATATCTATTTTCGGGTTTTCCTTCCCCTATTTTATTATGGTTTGAGTTGACTATATTCTTATTATTTCCCTCTTTATGTTGTTCTTGGAATCCTACTAGGTATGTATATACTCACCCCTACATGGGATTCAACTACACATGTTGTGTCTTATGTAGATGATTAGTGGCATGGAACATACTTTGATGGACCTTGAGTAGGTGGAGTTTAGTTTTACCATGTGATTGAAAGTTCATATGACGGTTAGTTCCTAAGATTGTGAGTAGGGATCGCTCTTTAATCCTTGGTATTATTTTTAGGTTGGGATACCTTCCATTAGTTGGGTTTGTATTCTTACCCTCTTTATATTTGGATTATTTTTTGGTGTTGTAATGTTTACCTATAGGTTATTGAATTCATTTTATTACACTATAGAGGTTTGAACATTTATTAATATCCCTACACTATTGTATATAGATTTTTGTGTTTATACAAGTACTGTGGGATAATTCCTCCCATCATGTGACATATTCTTCTTTTTTTCTAGTCTCCAGCCTCTTACCTATTGAAGGTAAGATTGGGGTGTCACTCTTAACTTGTTTCCAGCCCAGGTAGAGCCCTATTAGGTTGGGTTATGATATAGTGGTATCAAAGGAGGTATGTCTTAAGAATGGTGTTTAGAGATAGACATGTTTTGAGTATTGTTTTGGGAACTTAGGTAAATGGTGTTAATGTGACTCGAGTTCAGATCTAGAACTGGGGAACCCAATGATGGTGTGATGGCTGACATATCCATGCACCAGGACTCTAACCACTTACTTGTAAAATCGAAATTTTGAGGAAATAGTTACAAGAAAACCAATATTCTATGAATCATATAGTAATAGGTCTTTGAAATTTATGTCCTTATTGATTTATCTCCCCATATATTCTCATATAAACATGGTATTAACTTTTATGATTCCTCTATGATGACAGTCGTCTAGGATACCAAGACAAGGTCATGAAGATGACTAGTTGACTGTGGGGCCACCATGTAAGGACCTCTCTATTAGGTGTTCCCTCTAAGAAAGCATAGAGAAGTGATCCCACCCAATGATAAGCATGTGGAACCACCTCTATTAGATTACACAAGTGTTAGTATTCATGTTGAACATCTAATTATTCTAGTGGGATGGGATGATGATGCTCATAGGCAAGGTGCACTGCATGTGTTTCAGTGATATGGACCACTCAGGTTTCAAGGTGATCCAGACCCTCAAGAAATAGATGGTTGAATTTAGTAGGTTGTTCGATTTTTCCTACTCATGAAATACCTCACCAACCATATGGTTTCACTTATGGCCATACATCTTCACAAAGTAATAGGTAATTTATTGAGTCTAGTCACCTAGACCCATTATGAGGTGGAATTTTAATGGGATGTGTTTCAATGCTTATTCCAAAAAGATAATTTCCTTTATACCTTGTAATCTATTTGGATTCAAGAGATTCCGGAGTTGTAGTAGGGTGAGATGTATATTATGCAGTATGCATTGAGGTTCACTCACCACATGTACTGCTCTTTGGACATGGTGTTAAATGGAAACTTATGAGTGTAAAAGTTATTGCAGATCCACCTTAGAAACATTCGAGCAAGCGTAGTCTGTCTATGCATTACCACTTATGTTGGGTGATAATGTGGGACATGGTAATAGAGAGATACCTGACATAGGAGAGTTGTGTGGACATATTTGGCATTATACATCATGTATTAGAGTTTCCAGTTGGTGTTTAAAGATTTCAAACAACAAGATCTTGATGCAGGCAGCATACTCATGTACGGACTCAGACACAGGGATCTATAGAACAAGAATTGTGTGGATGATTCATTAATCCTATAGATATAAAATTTTATTCTTGTTATTAATGGGGTCACATGGATCATGATTTCATGACCTAACACACTATAAATGGTTATCATATAGTAGAAAGACCAATGTGGTAGGTGCAGCATCATGATCGTGGATCTCCCATGGGTGACCATGGTAGACCCCATAGAGGTAGTACTGATATAAGGGTTGGTGTATCATTGGGTAGAGGATATGTATATGGAGGATTATGATGTGACCTAATTCCACCACAACCCCCATTTGGTCAAATATAGTCTTAAAGAGTTTTTAGAAGAGGAAAATTTTAGTTTCAAGATATGTATGGATATGATTAGGTTGTGTGTAAGATGGTTTTTTGTTTGATCTATGTATTTTATACTTTATATATGGTAATTTTACATATAGGAATTATTCATTCATTAATCTATATATCCTTTGTTCCAGAGTTTTAAATTACTCTAGAGTATTTATCCCATCAGATGTGGCTTACGGTTCTTACAGTGTGGAATTCTATCATTTTTCACATCTGTTGATAGTATGATATGGTTCTTTGTGAGGAGAGTTTCATGTGGGGCCTCTTAGTTTTTTCAATGAAACCATATGATTTCATTATAGGTATATACAGTCTATCCATGATATGCACTTAGATATATTGTTATATTAAGAGACTTAGATATCTACAAGCGGATGGGATGAGATTTCCCTTTAATGGTCAAAAGAACCTATTAGAAGAATGGTTGGGGCATGAGATAAGGAAGCTGAAAACTATCTACCATCAATTAGTGAGTTAAAACCTTGGTAAATAATTCTATATTGAAATTTTTATTCTAATAGTGGTGGTATTTTACATATATTTCTTCCTTGAATATTTTTAGGGACTAACTCCATGTTGAGATACTAATTTATGCATTAACTTGAACTCTGAGACTAGACTGATATCTTATATGGAATATCAGATAACCCCTTGTGAGATTTTGGAGCTAAGGGTAGAGGTTTAGGACCTTCAATAGAAAGGTTTTATCGAAATTATTGTGTCCCCCTAGGCATCTCTAATGTTGATCCTTGAGAAGAGGGATGTGATCTTGAGGTTATACATTGATTCTCAATGATTGAATTGGATATTTTCCTTAAGAAATATATATATATATATATTATTTTCTAATAAAATTATTAAATTTTGAGTGAGAAAAGAAAAAAAACACTAAACAACACACATACAAACAAAATAAAAATTTTGAGATTCAAAATTCAAGTGAACCATAAAAGCATAATCCCCGGGAAATCAAATTTGCAGTCCTCATGAAACATTGTGACCTTGATCCCCAAGATGAACAACTAGTATAATCATGATATCAATGGTTTAACTTTATCATAATAATAATCAATAAATATAAAAACCATCAAACCCATGATGAATCCACCTTAGTATCACCACCCAACCATCAAAATAAAATCCACAATATAGAAAAAAACCCAACATAGAACCATTATCACAGCCAAAGTATAACAACAAAACTATTATTAAAACATTGGATAACAGAATTATAAATGATGAAACAAATACAGTGAACCAAAAAAACAAAACCACCCCAATATGTTTCACCACACCAAAATATTTTTTCATGGTCACAACACAATTTCATTGTCATCCAACCGTCCTTAATGAATATCAAAACACACAACCATCCATGCACCATAAAAGTCTTGAAACCCTTCACCTTAGTAAATCCTACCAAATTCATTACAATGGAATCATTGAAATAATATAACACAATATTAGAAACCATCACACCTAACATATCACGACAAACCCCTGATTAAAATCTATTAAGACACCTAAACAGTAAATCAAGAAACCTATTTTATGGATCATATAACATCCTCAAATGTTAATAAGAACCTCTCAAGACTCCATGAGATATCCCACACCAAACTGTGATGGGGTATAGTCTAATTGATAAAAAATTAAGATAATAGAAGATTATAAAATTTCCTTAACAGTGATACAAAGGTAAATAAATGTAACCAATAAAGCCAAAACTCAAAAAACTGGAGAAGTAAGACACTCACGCACTCACCCCACCAACACATCCTAATATTAAAAAAATCCATCATTCCAAATAAAAAATAGATTCTAGTATGATGGGGTAATAAAAAATAGTATTTTATAATAGGATGAGATCTACATCACAAAGAACACACCTCAAAAAAAGAAGTGAAAAAATGAAAACCACCATCTTATAGAGAGTGAGAGATAACAATGAAATCATTTCTAAAAAACACGTGATGATTACGATTAAATTGTAGTAGGGGTGAATAAAGGTATAACTAGACTTCAAGATCTCTGAATATGATTATAGAAGAGGTAATCATAAGGTAGGAACCCTAAATCACTACGGAGAGAGGGATTTAGGGAGAGAAAGTGGAAAAAATCAGGTACCTCATGAATCAGGTGATGATAAAAATAAGTACCCCTTTGTAAGGATAAATAACCTCTTCAACCAACTAAAAGGTATGAGATGATTCTCAAAGATTGATCTCAGGTATGACTACCACCAGTTATGGGTTCATGTGGAGGATATTTCAAAGATGGTATTTCGATGTCATTACTGGAAATATGAGTTCTTAGTGATTCCATTTGGTGTGATGAATTCACATAATTTTTTTATTGGACTTATTAATAGGATATTTCATCCCTTATTAGGATGGTTTGGGGTTATCTCTATAAATGACATTATCATTTATTCTTTTTCAAAGTAGGAGAACCCAAAGAATTTGGGGATCATCTTAGACTTACTTTGGGAGCACCATTTATATATTGAACTCTCAAAGTGTCATTTCCGGATTACAGAGGTTCACTTTTTAGTTATTTTCATCTATGAACATGACATAGTCATGTAATTAGTGAAGATAGAGGTATTCCTACCTTTGGAAACACCCAATATTATATTAGAGGTATAGAGTTTCCTCATATTTTAAGGGTAATACTAGATTTTTATCGAAGATGTTTCTAGTATTGTGTTCCCTTTCACTACTTTAACATGAAAATTGAATCCTTTTGACTCGATCGAGTGATGTTAGGAATCCTTTTAGGAGCCAAGGAAAATTTTTCCTAAAGTTCCTATGGTGAGACTACCAGAAGAGTGTATCAAGTATGTAATATTCTACAATATCTTAAGGACTGGGCTTGGGTGTGTATTGACATAAAGGAATATAGTGATTGCATATGGGTCAGGGTAACTAATACCCCATGAGAATAACTACACAACCCATAATATAGAGTTAGTATCAGCAGTCTTTTCCTTGAATATGTGAATAAATTATCTTCTATACAATCACATTTTAGTCTATTCAAACCACTATAGTCTCAATTATATCTTTTACCAGGTATACCTTAACTTGAGATAGAGACATTGGCTAGTGTTATTTTGGTACTATTACTTTTATATAGTCTATACTCTAGGGAAGGGAAATGTGGTGGTAGATTCCATAAGTTGGAAATCCCAGTATCGCTTGGTGGAGGAGGCATCACAGTAGTTGGCCTATTTATAGAAAATCCCGGTGGAAGAGAGAGGGATAACTTATCTTTAATCGATGGTAGTGACTCCACCACTTATTTAGTGTGTGTTATAGATGATTAGTTTAGATACATATATTGTGATGTTTTATGTGATCAAATTTATTAAGAGATACACCAGGTAGTTTTTTTTAATATGTGGAGAACAATATCCTTTTCTAAGGATTAATTGTGGTTCTAATCATATTGTGTGAGGAGGTGTTAAGGGATTTCCATACCCCCCCCCCCATTGGTATATAATAGACTTTAGAAAATTTACTAAGACCTTCGATGGTAGTTTTTGTGGGATGGTATGAGGTAGAGTTTTGTTGATCATGTTTCTGTATACCTCACATGTTAGTTGGTGAAGGTAGAACATCAGTTTCTAATTATCTTGACTCAACCTCTTTATATCTTAGAGTGTAATTGGAATAGAATATCAATACAATTTGTGATAGATATTTTATTTATAGTGAGAAACTATGGCTATATCTAGGGTATTATTGAACAAATTACCAAATTGGTTCGCATTCTTTCTATTAAGGTGCCATGCTTAGTTTGGAGTTTAGGGTGTTTGTATGTACATAAGATCATTCGGCACTATGGGGTACCCTCAATGATTGTTTTTGAATTTTATTCACCATTCACATCATGATTATATAGAGGTTTATAGGAGTCTTTTAGGACCCATTTAGGGATGAGTATGCTATTTCACCCTAAGACAGATGTTCATATTGAGTAAACTATCCAGTTTTTAGAGGATATACTGAGATCCTTCATTTTGGACTTCAATTGGAGTTTTGGAGGATAACTTGAAATTGATAGATCTCTATTATAATAATTATTATAACTCTACCATTGGTATCAAACCATTTAAGGATCTATATAGGATACCCCTAATGTCACCCTTGTGGTGGATAGAGGTAGATGATTCATTGCATATGTGATCAAAGAAAGTGCAAGAAAAGATTGAAATAGTTCAATAAATCCCTGATATAATGAATACAACTTGAAGTTGGAAGAAATTTTATACAAAATGACATCATTGATTCTTGAAGTTTGAATAGGGAGACCATGTGTTCCTGAACATCACTCTATAATGAAGTTTTCGGAGGTTTGGTCGGGGTAGAAAGTTGTCTATGAGGTTCACTAGGCCATTCCAGATCTTGTGTAGGGTTAAGGATATTTATTATCACTTAGAATTACCCCTATAGTTGAATCAGGTTCATGATGTCTTTCACACATCACAACTAAGGAGATATCTGAATGAACCATCACATGTTATTGATTAGGGAAATCTATACATAGAGTATGGGTCCACCATTTCATAGTACCCAGTGGCTATAGAGGATCGACATGATAAAATCCTTTATGGGCTTGATTTCCCACTAGTTTGAGTTCTTTGGAAACATGGGAACCTCTAATAAGTCTCCAAAAAGGTTTCACTAATATCTTGTACCTTACTAAGTTAGGTATTATCCTTCTCCTATGATGATTATATCTTGAAAATATTATAGTACTCTCACACTTATTCATTGTATATAATAGGTGTTACCTTTTCCTTAATTCTTACCACAGAATATATCTATAATGATCACACACACACAAAACTTTTTTACTCTTTATCTTATTATTATTCTATTTTAATTTTTATAAGTATTATCTTCCTATACTTATTTTTTTGTGTATGCTACACTACTCAAAATCTTTTCCCTTTCTCCTAAATAATAATTTTTATTATTCCTAATTCATATAGTTATTTATTTATTCAAGACCCTATTTATATTTATATTTTAATGTAAAAGTATCTTCTTCATGTTTTTAAATTGAATTTAAAATTCAAATTAAAACTAATAAGGTCCTATAAATTATTTAAACTTTGCCTCTATTACACATTCTAGTTATTTATTTAGTCTTAAAAATATTACAAGTCATCACAATGTTTTTACATTCCTCATAGAGTGTAAAATAATTTATAATAACAGATTCTCAATGGATACTTTATTCTTTAGTGCTCTAAACCTTTTTCATAGTGCAAACTATTTATTATTCATCTTCGAGTCTCCATGTCATGGTGTGAAACCATGCTATATAGCTTGATATATTTAATCACCTTAAAACATATCAAATCACAATTCACATGGATTTGCATCATGGTGTGACTCCATATTGTGAAAAAATCTTCATTATATTCCATAAAATATCCTTATTAACATGGATTGACTATATCTAAAAATGTAGCTACATCTGCAATATTTCATTCAAAAATGCCTTGAATCATATAATAATGGTTATCATCATGGAATAGACCTTATTATCTAATATATTACATCATAATTTACATTGGTGATATTTAATCCATTAAATATCATATTTATCATCACCATATTTATTTTCTCCAAATTATCTTTATCTTCTAAAAAATAATTCTTCCAAAATATCCTTCTAATTTTTGGAAACTCTATCTTCAAAACATCCCAATAAAAATTCAAAAATATAAATTTTTGACTAAGTTTGGAACTCTTATACATCACTAGAATGATCCTTATGTATATAGGTAAAAATTTAGGTGACTCTTACATATCCCCAAAATAACCCTTATGAATTTTCCTTTCATTGTATTTACTTTTATACATCAGAAGAGTAACCTTTTTTATTATTCTTAAACACTTGGGACTTATCCATATTTCCATTATATTTTAGAGTTACTCCTACTCATTAGTAATGTTTCTCTTATGCATTTTCAAATTTTAAAATAATTTACTCACCTATTTAAAATTACTTTTACCAATTACATTTATATTTCAGTAATTTTCCAAATTTCAATTTTGGTCTCTAGAATAACACTTATGTACAAGTAAATTTAATATGACATAGATATTTTAGGTTTATTCCTTAATTTAATTTCATCATGTCTGTTCATAATTACTTTTACATATTGATCATAGTTACAATTACACATTTTACTTTTCTAATTTTAATTACAAGAAAAATAACCCATATATATTGATCATAATGACACTTACATATATATGGTGTCTTAGAGAACTTTACTAAATTTCAGGTTTAATTATTTTCAAATAAAAAACCAATATATCTCTTACAAAAACTTCTAATCTCTTCAAAGAACTTC
Organism: Viscum album; assembly: GCA_963277665.1. Taxonomy (NCBI): domain Eukaryota; kingdom Viridiplantae; phylum Streptophyta; class Magnoliopsida; order Santalales; family Viscaceae; genus Viscum; species Viscum album. The sequence goes on from OY728152.1 coordinate 848,376,876, forward strand.
CAAACATCCAAAAAACCTTCACCTCACATAATATACTTTTTTATGTGAGTTTAAATATAATTTATTTATTTAAAACAAAATCTAACACAAGAACCATATCCAATTCTTCACTTCTCTATACCTTCTTCCCCAAAAAAACACCGCAAGGTTAGGGGAAACTTCTTAAAGTCTAAATCTTAGAAAACTCACCTTAGATATCAATAATCACCCAAAGTTTATAATCAATTCTTCATATAACCTTATTCTTTTTAGGGTTTAAAATCTCCAAAAAATATCTGTTGGTCTCAACAATCTTGTTTAATAAATTCAACAGTTGGTTTATAAATAAGAAGTTTCTCTAACAAATAGAGTTTTCTTCTTAATTAAGATAAATTATTATGTGTTCTACTAGTCTAAGAATTTTCTTAAATTAAGAGTCTTATTTATAAAGATTTATCTAAAAGTAGTTTTTTATGATGATGATGTTATTTTTCAACAATAGAATATTTTATCGGATGAGTATCATGTTTTACATTTATTTAATAAATAATTTTATTAAATATGATCCCATTAAATTTATTATCCCTTTTAGAATAAATCATATTTATTAATGGGATCGTATATATATTTTATTGTAAAATTAGTATAATTTAATTTTTCTCTTTCCACTTAGTTATTAATTAGGGAATCATCCCAATATGATCATATATGACTCTTGTATAGTTGAGTGGATAACAGTTTAGCCAATACATCATATAGATAAACTCAACTTTATTCCTATGATAACCTAATACTATTAGGGTACCTATCTAAGAGTAACCCAAAACAAAAATCATGAATGAGGACTTAATACTGTTATAGTCACCCATTACTTCTTTTACTTACATAAGATAATTTATGGTCACCCAACATTAGCATGACCTACTCAGTTGGATGATCGAGGTCTTTATAAGTATTTTCTTTAGAAGGACTCTAACACTTAGTATTTTAAAATGAGGTTTAATATCACCAAAGTATCTCATGTTATTACTTTAACATGTATATATGCTTTTAATGGTTTAGTTTGGAATTTATTCCTTCCACAAAATCTATATATTCAAGTCATATTAATATGTATCTCTTTAAACAACACATAGGTTGTGTTACTAACAAAAATTAAAATCCAAATATATTTATAAATATATAAATGTATATTATTCATAATTTACATTAAACCCATTCATGAAACACATTATAATAATATTAAATCAAAAATATCAATAAGAGTAAGCTTGGAGTAATAGATAGCCAACCCCACTTTTCAAGATAGGACATAAGTCACCAAGCTAGTGAGCATTCCAACCCAAAGTCCCGCTACCTAAGGATACTTTACTTAAGAGAGACTTAAATTACATTATACATATAACTCATAATATATATAAACTATAATTGACATCTTAATTCAATCTTATAATCTAGTGCACTCCAAATTCAAGGTATATGAAAACTAAATTAATTATCATACTGAGCATGTAACTCCTTATATACATGTATGATAATAAAAGTAGTTTAATTATTTAAAATATAGTATAAATTTATTCATAATATAAAAATTATATTCAGGAATTAATTATGGAATATACTAAATAAAGAGATAAATCATATATTTAAACATGTGATAAACTATTTATGAATAATTCACAAATAAAGGAATTATAAGCATTTTATTATTTAGACATGCATTATGATTATTCTATAATTAAGTAAATATAAAAATTGTATATTTATACCCAATATGAACTCAATAATATTGTTCCTTATTTTAAACTTACTTTAAATATATGATATTTGAAATATTAACATTATATATATGAACTATACATATATATTATGTCAAATCTAAAATATCACATATTTATTATTTAAACAATAGTCATTTCAAATTTTTCCAAAATCATTTTTTCATGGATTAAATAATTTCTCAAATAAGGATTTTTAATTTGAACAATTCAAATTAAATATTATGAATAATTTATAATACTAAATATAAACAGTTTTATATTTAACATTATTTTATAATTTATAAACATTTTATAAATTACCCTTATGATTTCTATATAAATCTTTTATATCTAGTTTATAATCCATGGAATATAATTTGAAAATGATATTTAATATTAAATTTAATATTAATAATTAATATTATAGAATATATCTTTATTAAATATTTCATAAACATTCAATAATTAATTATAAATAATTTATAAATTAAACTAAATATACCAAAAATTCATTTTCCATCATTTATAAACATTTTATAAATTATTTCTTTCAATTCATAATTGAAATTTAGAATGAAAATATATATATATATATATATATATATATCATATTTAACAATATGTTGATATTGTAATTTGTGACTAGGATTATTATATGTCATATTTAAGGATATATAATCACCATTTGTGATGTCATCCCTCGGCACATGGGTTTTATATCTTATGATATCACTTATATCATATAAGTGGTATGAGACTTTGTTTTCGCAAATTCAAAACAGTGTTATAGCCCATTAAATTTCCCTGTCTTGTATGCTACAGTAATTCAAAATCAAGGAATTGTAACTAAGTCATCACCCATGATATCAAATATCATATAGTGCGGTCTTACCATAGATTTTGGCATTACATTTCATTTAGAAAACTATAGAGAAAAATTCATTTAGTTTTTATGATTAGTAGTACGATATTAATACGATATGAATGTTTCTTTATTTTAAACATGATTTCTAGAATCAAACGATCATGGAATATATTTGATACCAATAATGAGTTTCAAAATATCTATTTAAAAATTAATCAATATATTGGAAACAATTATAAATACCATTCCCAATATCTATCATGTCTCAAAATCAAAACCATGATCAAACTAAAATGAAGAACACATGCATACCTTGCACCAAAGAGCTTAGTATTTATCACAATGGTTTGATTAATATACCTTGTAAGCATCTAAATAAATCCCTTTTTGTTGTATCCATGGGAGGGCTTAATCACTCAACTCTTGGGTGGGATCTTCATAACATTCATTGTCTAATAGTACCTCACTAGGAAATTAAAGGAGAAAAAAAGATATTTGGGAATGGAGAATCAGCAGTGGATTAGGTACGTTCATCAATCACTATCTCATAGTGACTTCTTCCTTTATATATTCATTCGTATATTTCTGAGTGTTCATGAATTAACTCATACGTAACATAATGTATGATTTAATTATTTTTTTTATTCATTATTTGATCATATGGATACATGTTGACCCTCCCATATGTTTTATCTTATAAAACTTATAATGATAGCTTATGGGGAAGATAAATATGATCATTAACATTAAATGATAAAATTCCATGAATATTTGTAAGGATACACATGAATCCTACATTATGATTCAATTATTTAAGATTTTTTCATGTCACAACATATGATAGTCTAAAGAAATGAATTATGGTATAGCCAAATCATACCCTATGATTGACTAAAGGCAGTGGAGTTATTTCTCTAAATAATACCTTATGATATACACATATCATACCATATAATTTTTTTCATATGTATATAATATTTATTATGGATTTATGATATATATTATTAATAATTATCAAGAATATGAATAAATATAGTAACAATGGATCTTTTTTGAAAGGTACATGTTCTTCAATTATTTATACATTGTTTTTGTTTTCTTAGCATGGTGATCTTGTGAAATTTGGTTTATAATGTATTTTTTTAGTTTGAAAAAGTTTTTTAAAATATTTATAAAATTTCAATTATATGACATGGTTTATTCTCTTCCTTCATACTCAAGTAGAAATCATCACCTTAAATATTGATTTTAAACATGTTTCCATTTTTTATTATCTTTTTATGCTGATTATGGCAACCTTCAACCTCCTAATGATACATAAATTCATTTTTAAGATAAACTCATTCCCACAAGAATAAATTTTATATACACTCAACAAGTTATGTTTCAATCCATCCATAAATAGAACATCATTTAAGGTATTCCTTTTATTTATAGATTTTTTTTTAAATTCCATCAACATTCAAAGAGCAATCATTTCCAAAATCCATAGCATCTCCATCATATTTTTGAATGTCATTCAAAAAACATTATATTCATATGTGACAATAATTATTGACTAAGATATAATGATATTCACCTTTTAATGTTTAATAAATAACTTTAACAATTATTTCATTCTCTTAATCACTCCTCTTTTTATTATATTTGAAGTTACCAAACTGTTTTAGCCACAAAAGTAATATTTTAAGGCAATTCTTATCATTATTTCATTATTGATCACACCTACCAAAAGTTTCTTCAAGAACATTAAAAAAATTAACTTTAAAATTCCCCTTAAAATATTGTGTTGGTTTTACATTTTCTTTTTCATATTGTATCCCCCTATAATCAAGACCACTCTTTGATTGAGTGGCATACATATTATTCCAAAATATATATTCCTTTTAATTATTCACTTCACAATTCCAACAACTCTATTTAATTCAAAATCTCATCATTGATCAAAAAATTTATTCTTAATAGTATTCTTATAGAATTTTATTTTATTGAGATTTTTCATTATTCTTTAACCATATCATGATTACATTTTATTTCCATTATATTTTATTTTCCAATAATCAAAGCCTTCATATCTATTTTCTTTTATACACCATTTTTTGGAAAAATATTTTTAGGTAAAAATAGGTAAATTACCTTTATTTGGTGATATTTTAACTTTATTTAAATTCCTTTCCTTAATAAATTAAATATAATTACATCCTTGTGTATCCAAGATAAGTGTGTTCTACTTATTTGGATAATCATCAAATAACTTGGATGAAAAATTAAATTTATTTAATTATTTTAAATATTCTCTAACTTCTTTGACTTAATTTTTAAACTCAAACTAAAATTTATTCTATGAATTATCATCTTTATGAAATTTGGATTCAAATATTTCAACCTCCTCTTTCTTTACATTCAATGAAATAATAACATAATTAATAATCTTATCAATTTCCTCAATAATATCACTTAGTTCATGTATTTTACAAACAAATGGATTCTTTTTAAATATCCATACTGGAATTCAATTCATCAATGATTTTATTCAAAGATTTATTCTCCTTCTTTAAAAATATATTATTTATTTTAAGTTTTATATTTTCTTTGAGATAAACAGTGAACTTTATGCTAAATTGGAATTCCTTGGAGTTTATTTATCTTTATTATCACTCTTCTCTAATTTGTTCATAACTCAATGATTTATTAGAGTGATTTGATTAATCCATGAAAGTAATACCACCTTCATCCATAAAGATGAATTCTTTTTCACTTTATTCATTACAATATTATGCATTATGTTTGGATAGAAAATTTGTCTTCATTGATGAATTTTTCATCCCCTTTGTAAAACCCAAATATTTCAATATATATTTCTCATTTAAATGAATATTATGTTTGATAGCTTGTGACACACACAAAATCAAACTAAAATGAACTGTAATGATTTTATTGAGATAAAATATTATAATAAAAAAATCACTAATTCATTATGAGGTGGCAATATGAAGAAAAGTACAAGTTGAGTAAATGCACACATATATATATACTTAAAAACATAAAATATTTATCCTCGGGATTTTCCATGAAGATTTTGACCCCAAATAAAACTATAGAAATATGTAAAATAATTAGTAATATAATATATATAATGAGAGATATGTAAATTAATAGATTTTAGTGAAGTATATATGGTTATATGTAGGAATGTAATATGAACATTATATATATATGGTTGTTGGATATATATCCATTATATAGACTCTGGTTATATTTATGTCCAATTGGTATATAATTTTAAGATAAAAATTCAAAAATAATATAATACACAACACTCAAAATTATTAATTTATATGAAATATATTAAGAGAATTTAAGGTTTTAAAAGGTTATTTTTTTATAAAAGCAGTTTTACTGTATATTTTGGAAATAAATTAAAATTTTAAATTTTATAAATTAAATAGGATAAAAATTATTTCATTTTTTCACCATATAAAAATTATCTTAGAGTGAAGTTTTAGTATTTTTCTAAAAGGGTTGATTTTTAGGGAATAGTGAAAAATGTTGATTTTTGAAAAAATGCCATTTCTTACCTTTAAATGAAGTAATTTAATAGTTTCATAATTTTTTGGAATTTTTATTATATTAAAACAAGTCTCATTTAATTATATATAATATAATTAATCACATAATAATTAATATTTTTTATTTTGGTATGAGATCATTTTTAGGGTTAAAAAGACATTTTTCTAAAAAACAGTTTTTTGTTGTGTTTTGTACATTTATATTAAAACTATTTTCTGAAACTTTTATAAATCACATATTGAAAATTTTATTCTATATTAGGAATCAGGATTTTCAAATTTGGTAAATAGTTTAGCTTTATTTTTTGTCATAACGAATAATAACCTTGGTAAAAATGTTGTCATGACAGTAAGGGTAAAATAAGTATAACAAGGTTAAAACTATTAAATAATGATTAATAATCATCCAAAAATTTACTATATTTCATTTTATGAGTTTAATTAATCCAACACCTTAAATTATTCTAAAAAATTTCATTTTTTTCTATTCTTATTTGATAAAGACCTTTATATTATTTTTAATAAAGAAAAATTCTAAGATGTCTCTTTCTCATTTTAATATCTATAAAAAATTGATAGGGATGAAAAATATTTATAAATGGTTATAAAATTTTATTTTGAAAATGAATAATTTTTTTATGATGGTAATTTTTTTTTAATTTTTAGATATGAAATAATTACGTTAAATGCTTACACAACGCCGATAGAGTAGTCGTGCGAGCAGTAGAAAAATCAAGTAAATGATTTTAAAAACATTAAAATTAATATTTTGGTGGTGAGTTATGGTGTTACATTAATTTTTTAGGTAAATATAATTTATTTTTTTTGTGTTAAAATTTTATATTCTAACTACATTATTATCTTGTCATTTTTTTAAATTCAATTCTATGAATACTCTCAAAAATGACTTTAATGGTACTTTATATTAAATAATATTTTTTAAAATGATTTATAATGCATAAAAATATTATATTTAGCCAATTAAATTTTATTTGATCTATCATATAAACCATTTTCCACTTATTTTTCACTTTTAATTTTATTTTAACTTTCTTGACCCCTAATTTGAAAAAAAAAATCATTGTAATCATAAAGAAGGTTAATGGGGGTTTAAAACTATGTGATAAGGGTTAAAACATCACCTAAACTTTTATAAATATTATTTTATGATATCATTTGTATTTTTATTCATACTATATTCTAAATATTTCAATTTTGTTATAATTGATCAAGAAAATTAATTTATATTAATATAATATTATAAGTAATTTTAAGGGTTCTCCTCTCCTCATATATAAATGCCAACTATGATTTTGGTCATACTAAAACCATTATCAATGTAATAAAAAACTTATAGATATAATGATATAATATATGGATCCATATTATGTTTCCATATATGAAATCATTTTCCATCAAACATGGTAAAACCCATTTTGTTGATGGAATTCATTATTTCCATGAAAATTATTCAATTGAAAATTTATAATTAAAAAAGGAAAAACTAGTATCCTTGGAAATAACTTGAAACTGCTTCCTTTAAACCAAACTGAATAATGATTCATGATTTTATATCATAATCCATGAGAGTAATATTTCTATGATACCAATTGTTGTGCCTAGGAAAATAAGGATAGAAATGCTAAGAAGTGGGTGAATCAATGTGACCAAAAACATTACCATAAAACATTAATTTGTTGGTTAGTGTGTAGGATCTCTAGATAATAAATAAAAATTATGTTTCCAAGATATATAGATAGAGAAAAAATATAGGACACAATATATTTTTACAATTCCTAGAATTGCTTTTTATTGAGTTCCTACATCCTTGGTGATTAGTAATTGTGATCCATCTTACACATATTTGAATTATTATCAATAAGTAATAAAGGATTTGGAGAAAAAATATAGTCCTAAAATCTCTTATAAGTATGTACAAGTAATACAAGTAAGAAACATCAAATACAGGTATGAATGATAGTGAATGATCTTATTCAATCCTCCCCAAGTTCCTTCAAATGATAGATCATGTGTTCCCTTTATTATTCTCCTCAAACACTACCCTTATGTCTCTCGAATTATCCCAAGAATGTGTTTTTGGGTATCTCAAATTTTCATCACTTATCTCTAACTGAAACTTCTTATATTTATAGATCATCATGTATCAAATTGTAATTTTATGTGTTACATTGTAATATATTGTCATCTTTAGACCTAAATATCAAGGTTCAAAACTCTTAAAAAATCTTAATATCTTTAATTATATGTTCAAAATCTATATATATCATCCAAACATTATGGTATAATGAAAATTTTAATGGTTCATTTTGTGAGTTAAAATATACCAAAAATTTTGTTACTTTTCATAAAAAATAGCATCTTAATAAATTTAAATCCTGGGAATCATGTGCTTCTAATAATTTTAGAAATATAGAATAATTATTATAAATGGATTAAACTTGTTTTTTTATACGATTTATTACTTATGATTTTTTTTCAATCCATATTTTTATTTTTAATAGTAAAATTTAATTTATTAAGGGTTTTCAATATATATTTTTCATTTTTTAATTAATTATAGAATTAATCAGATAAAGACTACACTAAAAAATATATGTGATGTAATAGGTTAATGGTGGAGTACTTCAGCGTACTGTAGCAGTGGTGGCACTGTAGCAATGACGGGCACTATAGCGACAACAGGTCACTATAGAAATGGTAGGGGTATTGTAGCAGTGGTGGATATTGTGCAGGACTATAGTAGGCAAAGTACTATAGTAGGACTATTCACAGAATGGGCCTTGGGCCAAAAAGTTGAGCCTACGGGCCATGTAATGGGATAAATTCTCACTGGACCTTTGGGATATGTAATGGGTCTCCCTCTACCCAGTTAAAAGAGTTCTTTTCTTTGTTTTAAATAATAAATGAGGCTTTGGCCCCAACCTTTAAAAAAATAAAGGCAATTGATTGTGGACTTCCTTTATAAGGTTAATCAACTAACTGTTTCTGGGGTAACCATATAAGGAAAATGGAAAATTCCCTATCCTATTGTATGGAGAACCTCCAAGTGACCAAAAAACAATTCTCCTCCTACCATGCTGAGAATTTTGAAAAGGGATAAAGATATCTCATGTACATTCTCAATTGACTCCTCCTACCTACCATATGAAGACTGCCCTCAAACTACAATGCTCTCCATTTCCACCTGCTACATGAATAAATTCTACTAACCATGTATTCCCCTCATAGTTGACTATAATAATCCTCTCACTCTTCCACACAAATACATTCAAACATACCACACCCATGTAACTCAACCTACCACCCCTAACTCCGCAAGTTCAATCAAACGACCACATGAAGTGAGCCATAACCAATCACGTCTTGGCTTCCCACCTATATATCTTCAATTTCACCTGCACTACACATCCGTAAAATAAAAAATGATTTATCAAGCTTGATCATTGTCAAATAAGTAAGATTACCTATAAGCTGGTAGCTGAAGCATAAGCTCTATGGGGACATTGTCAATATTCAACCAAGAGTATGAGATAAAACTAGCTTAGTCAATTCATGAATGACCTTGAATATAAAAAAAACCCCAAATTTTAAGAACATGATGGTGGATTAGTAGAAAATGAAGATTCACCAATGGATTTATTCCTAGTTATTTGTTCTTTGTAAAGATTTAAGATAAATAATGTGGAGGTATACCTTAATTTCTCTCATTTATATGATTTACAATATAAATAACACCGCATGAAATATGCTCAATGGAATTTCTAAAAACATTAATTTCCTTAAGTCACATGATTTCCACTCCTAACTCTATATCATGTCCTCTCACACCCGATCACACCAACCAGACCTTTGCAAGGTGAAAAACCAAGAACTCATCATAGATTGATCAAAGAAGATATACATAAAAGGATGACCAAAGTCACAAAGATATTTAATTGTTATCTTTAATAGTATTCAATCTCATTGATAAATTTCTGGAGAGGATTAAGATGATCATTGGCCAAAAAAACTCCTATTAAAGACACAACTAAGAGCTAACAAATTATCTAACTTGAGCACCAAATCTAGCCGATGAGCTAGATTAGACTCAAATCTTTCTAAATAGGTTCATTTAAGTATGAAAGTTCACCTTTATTCAAATTATTATAGATTGAAAAATAAAATTACTTTTAATATTTACATATTATGGTTTTCATTTTTATTTTTTGTCCATTATTTAAAATGGTGAGGTGTCAAAATCCTAACTAAGATCTTGAGTATTACCTCACAATGTCAGATTTGATTTGATCCCCACATTTTAAAAAGTTCAAAATTGAAAATAGTGATGTAAAATATCATTTCCATGAATATTACCAATACTGAAGACCGATATCTCAAGACCCAACTTGGAAGCACGTTTATCTCTCCTTCTCACACGATCATGTCGATATTGACCTAATTTCTGATTTCCACTATAATTTTATCATAGTGTAGCAAACCAGCTTGAGTATATTCAATTATTCATATAGATCTTGATTATGGGAGGTGTCTCCAGATTCATTTCTAAATATATTTCAAGTAAGGAAGTTAGAACATTTATTATAAACCCAACTAAGATGATCCAACCCATTTAATCTTGACACATGCCGATCATCTAAGGAAGAATAATATCACTAATTAAAAAAAACTCAAAGAGGAAAAAAGGAAATAGCTATAAATATATTTACCCTACTGGTAGAAATTATTCAGTATCCATTGATTATATATAGAAAATTTTATAATTCCCGCATTTAATTTCATTTCTCTATTAATTTCTTTATTCAATTATATTGTTCTTATTATTATAAACATCTCTATGTTTTATCGATCTCTATTTCATACTAGTAATATTTATAACTCCCTGATTATGGAGAACTACCTCAATATCTAGGTCCCTAGGGTAGATTTCATGGAAATTTGGAATCCCTAATTTTTAATTCTTTAATTTCTGATTCTCATCCTTGATGTTATAATGAGTTATAGGAATGTGTATTGATGATCTTCATATACTCTCTTCTTGATTGATGATAAATTCTCCAATTTATCAGATCATATATCCCTCCCTTCTCTTGACTTGTATATTAATCCATAAGAGTATGTAGAATAAGGCTTGAAAAAATACAATTAGAGCTCGGTGTGGGAACAATGAATGTCTCAATTGAGTGTGTTCACTGCCCCTACACTATAGAGGAGATGAGGTTGGATATTCATAGGGACGTTTCTATTGTATATAAAATACCTCCATTTAGAATGATATAATTAATTGATGATCAGTTGTGGTTTTATTGCTATGTGAGAATAATTTTTAATAATTAATAACATATGCGATCAAACTCAAGGTTATTCCCTTTCATCTTGAAATTTGTGTGTTTGTTATTTTAATTTTGTTTAGTTACTTTTAAATCAAAAAAATCAAAAACAAAAAACCCAATTATGGATACTTCCAAAAACATATAATATATATATACATATAACTTATTGATATTAGTGAACAATCAACTCAAGACTCCTTGAGAATGGCCCTAGTCAGTCCCACTGACTACATTATTGGTTTTACAAATTTTTTATGTGAGGCATATGAAAACATCTTCACATCACCTATATAAAGGGATGGGATTACCATTTTGAGATAGTTTGATGATACTAAGGCATAGTTAAAGTTGTCTTCTTCATGATACTTCATTTTCCATCTTGCATAATGTGTTACTAAAACTTTTTATAGTAAGGATCCTCCTATTATAAATAAGTATTCTAGTGGTCAGTGTCATCCCTATGGAAGTGAGATTCTTTAGGCTATAACTTGGTGACCTCTATTAAGAATGATCCTATGATATTTATAGATATAGAGTTTTTTTTATTAAATTTATGCCTATTTTATTTTATGTTATTCATGTTTCATATTGATTCATTATAATAGATCGGGAAATTTAAATGGTTTTCCATCATTTCTAGGATCATAAAATGATTCTAAAAAACCCATCATGAATATAACAATAAAGTAATTACAAGGTTTAAAAATTCATAAAAAAAATAATTCTATGTAATTAGTTAATTTCATTTACAATTAATCATTTTTCCCTCCCAATGATTTTTATTCATTGATTTAGGTTTCTAACTATAAAAAAATATTCAATAGATTAAAATATTTCTAATTTAAAAAAATATGTATGATTGGATATACTAACACTATATAATTTGAAGAAACTCTTTCTAAATTTATTTTTTTCATGTCATGTTCCAATTGACCATACACTTAACTGGTGAATTAATGACTAGTATTCCCATCTATTTTAGGTGTATGTATCCCATTAAATGGTACCTAAATACATTTAAATGGAATGTGTATAAAAAATACACTTGCAAGAATCAATGGAGAAATGTTATTTGATGTAAAAATGTACTAAATTATATGCTTAATATATTAGTGATGTGATGTTTAAATGAAATTATATAAGCCCTTATAGGTTGATGAAGAAACAATTAGAAAAGGAACATTTTTTTATATGGTCAACATTGAGTGGGTTAAAACTCATCAATAAATATAGTTCAGTACTCCATAAATTATTTCATTGATAAAATTAGTGTATTCTTAATTATATAGTTAAAATTTTAAATGTTATGTTTGCATACTGAATTTGATCATTAATAGATATTATTTTTCATTGTAGGTAACATGCTATTGAGCTAAAATATGATAGGCCTCTTTCTATTGATTATAAAATCAAATAACATCATTTAAAATCATTTCATGATTGGTTCAATACTTATGTATGTATATATATATTCTTCTATTTTTATGAAAATATACCATTGATTTTATTCATTTGGTTTTTTCCACTGAATTATTTGAGATTTATAAGTCAAGATCTTGAGTGATTTGGGTAATAAAACATTGAGTCATGAACTTAACCATATAGATTGTGGTTTATTTATTACAAAATTATGTCATGGGTCTATAATTTCAATGTAATTCAATTTTTTATTAGATATGTTGATGTGAATTGAGTGGTGCAATATAGTGGTGTTGGTTATCTATATAAATATATAGGTTATTATTATAAATAATTAAAAGAAATCTTAATATTTATATACATTAATAAGTTAAACATAATATTTTTAAACTGTGATCAAGTTGATTCATTTCATAGAACTAAAGTAAAAAAATCTGGTTTACATTGAGAAACATTAATAATATGTTATATAATGATGGTTGAGTAAAAAAACCCTTCATAATAGCATCAAAAATTAGAGAAAAAAATTACTTTTTTAGAATATTATTTTACTCAAATAACAACGTTGTAGTAAAAAAATATAAGGGGTGTTTATAATTAAATTATAGGCATCAAATAATAGTGTCTTTCCCAAGAAAACTCTTATCCAAAATTTTTTATTTATACAAAAAAAATATTTAATGGGTCAAGGATATTTTTAAAGGATATATAATTAATACACAAAATTAATTAAAAGTTAGTAATTTCCATTATCCTTTATATTAATGATTATTTTACCATTATTTAAATGTTTATGAATTACTTGATAAATTTTTTGAGAATTTACTCTATTTTAATTTTATAAATATTAATATGTCATGGTGTGTTACATCTGATCTGATCCCATTTAGAGAGGTTCTACAAAAAAGTGGAATCCAATGGTTAGGGTATGTATGTGTTCATTTTTTCTGTCTAATTATTAGTTGTGTGTGTATGTGTGTGTGTGTTCTCTTACTAGTGATTTTTTTATAGAAAAAAATGATTTATTTTTTATAACATAATTAAATTGTATTTAACTAGATCCATTTATTATTATACTAGATACAGGTATCCTAGTAGAGGGATTTCATCATGGTACACTAGCACCTAGTATGGTGTATTGTTTGATGATACATATCATCCAGTTGGACCAACGGTACATCTTTTCATTCATCAGATGCAGAATATGATACATAGCCCCCCAAATTTTCATAAATGACACACAAATGATCTTCTTTACATTTAGACACTATGGATATAATTTTAAGAGATATTAAAGTAATATAAAGATTTAAAAAAAATTAATCTCAATATAATTACTGTGAAAAATGATAATTTTTTTAATAGGATTATCTAATATCTTGTCTTAATGATTTTTTACTGGTGAGAATAATGAATTGATAAAAAATGTGGAAATATTATAGGGATAGGGTGAAGAGATATAATTGAGAGCCATATGTGAGTTCCCCATACATTCTTCAATAATCCTCAATGGGCTTTCTTCCTACCTGGTGGCATGATTTTGTTATAGACTATTCGAGTGAATCATAAATGTTAATCTTAATTTATTTAAATATTTAAATTTAAATTTAATATTTTTTATGTATAATAATTTAATACATTAAATTTAGGTTGATTCATATGATCATTCACATAATCACTCACTCCAAATAACTCCTCATAGATATTTCACTCATCATGTGTCATATATTCAATATTGTGTATTTTTTAACTTTATTTTTTATCCATTATTTAGTATGTTCTTATTTAATATTCATATAAATATATAATTGGTATACTTCATAAATATTTATACCTTTAAGGTGTTCCCACTGATAAAATTCAAATGTATATGATGACTCGTCAAGTCTATACTATAGTATGTAAATTTTATTTTTCAAAACAAGATTTTTTTTATTAAAGTTATTTAATATACTTTTCATTAAATTTTTTTCATATTCAATAGGATTAGTTTGAATATTATTTTTCAAGATTTTTAGATAAATAATGAAATATTATCTTTCCCAAATATGAGATCTTGTAATAATTTATAGGCCATAATGGACATGGTTATTCCTTTATGTCTTTAATGGGTATTCCATGACCTATAATTACACTAGTAAAGGTAGAAATGCATTTAGAGCTATAGGGGTTCACAATAGAGTTGAATGTAACAACCCCAACTCTAGTAACCTAGATTTTGTTTTTTCTATATTATATTGGTACAATATACAAGATATCACATCCCATAGAACTGAATAGTTTAACAGTATTGGAAGACTAGATATATACATTATTGTCATGTTATATTAGAAACATTAAATCCTAGCATATTAACTTATTGAAAAAATATATTCCTTTTTTCATTCATTAAAATTTACCTCCTTGGTACCCTAGGTAAAGGAAAACAAAATAATGGGTGATCTTAGATTCCCAGTAATAGAATGTGTATAGTGAAATCTATCATGAATTCATTAGGCATAAACCATATGGCAGAGTGATTAATAAATAAATATTTCATTTAATCAATAACTTGAGCATTAAATATATCCATGGAATATATCAATATAGTAATCACATGTACAATAATAAATAATTTCAAAATGATGGAATGCATAATTCTAAAAATTTAAATCTACCATCAAGGCCTTCACCAAGAAGCTTTCAATAATTGGGTTAGGAATACCTAAATATTACTCAAGTCATACCAAACTGATTATCTCATGAAACCAACAAATTAATATATGGGATATATAATTTTAAACCCCACTCATAACTAACATGTGTCTAATTTATTCCTTTTATATTGAATAATCAATACAAAACAAAATCAATGTTCCTAGAAATAGTCTGTATTAAATCAAGAATACAGAATGTCAATATTCCCAGTTAATGTAATAAATTTATTTATAATATTCCTTCAATAAATAATATATGTAGTAATGTTATATGGTTAATAAAATATTAAAATGAAAAATATAACCATGATATAAAGGAATATGGATATAATATTAAAATAACATTAGAGAGTCATAGAGAACATAAATTCAAGTAACTGGGAATATTATTTTTGAAGAAAATTAGGTATAAACCTTAAATTATTAATGGATAAAATAATACCATAAATTCATCATAAATTATGGTTTTTAAGAAAATTCAATTCCTTTTATAATTAGATAGAAAATTTAAGTGAATATTTTAAATTAATTTTCTTAAAACTTATATAATTTTTTCATAAAAATGATGTCATAAACCACTTCCATAACTCTTTTTAAAAGGTGTTAAAGATATATTTAAAACATTATTTGTATAATAACTTACAAAAATTGAATCTTTAAATTAAAATATTCTTACTTAATAAAATATAGAGTGTAATATATTTTTTACATAAATAAAATAAAAAATCATTTTTCAATGCTTTTGAGAAAATAATATCCCTTTATTTTTTGTAAATTTAAAAAAAATTCTTAGAATAATGAGGTCATAATTTATTTGAAAAAAAATTGGATTATTTTAAATTAATATTGATATAAAATAATTATTATGAAAATGGTAAATTTCAATCAAGTGGAAAATAATAAAAAACATTATTTTCACACTTTTTTAAATGGAGTCAACAATGATCTATGTGGAAAATGATGAAAATATTCCTTTACAACTTTTGAATATAAAGTAAAAGTTAATAGAATTTTCCCTTATTAAATCCATGAATTATATAAAATAACATTCATGAAACAAAATAGAGGATATGGATATTGAAGAGAAAGGTTCCTTGAAAATGGGAAAATAAGGTCAGTTTTCTTATAAACAACCTTTCATTGAATTTGAGTACCAAAGAGGTGAAAATGGAAACAATAATTATAAACCCTAGAAATAATGGGATTAGAATAAAATATATGGGTTCTGAGAGAGAAATATTATATAATTCCCACATGGAATATTCAATCATAAACAATCTCGATTAAAAGAGAGATTAAAACATAAAAACTTACCTTAGATTCCCTCTTAGTCGGATGCATTCCAAACACCTATATAATAAGTTTATATTGATTATTAATATATAATATATATATATATATATATATATATATATTGTTATATATCATTCATTCATAACTTATTTTTACCCATGTTATCTTAATTCTCTGTTAAAATCAATTATTTGGGTGTTAATGGTTACGTATGTTTTGATTCAGTGGTTCTGGTTTGTAAGATCACAAACTTTTATAGAGATTTGTTTGGATAATTTATAGGTACAATTTTTCATTATTATTATTAATTTTTGTTTGGGTTTTATATTGGGTGTGTTTGGGTGAATATTGGAAGTTTTTGGAGGGTAATGGGGTAGTGCACGGTTGGTGCACGGTTTTCCCAAACCATGCGCCTAGTCTTGAAAATCATGCACCCTTGAGATAGTGGGGTTTTCAAAGTTTTTGCATAGTTTGATAAACCATGAACCCTCTTAGAAGAAATAGTGTGAAACCCCTAGGTGAGGCACATGGTTAGGGCGCACGGTTAGGGGAAACCGTGAACCCCATACAGAAAACTATGTACATAGAAATTAAATCCCCTGAAAATTAGTTTTAAAACCCCAAACCAATGGTATTAATATCTAATCATCCATAATTTAACCTTGGATCATTCCTGTGAATTTTAGAGGCTCCTAGATGGATTTCAATACCTCTTTACCTCCTTTCTCTACTATTTAAAGGTTGGGTTTTCATAGTTGCACCGCTCCAGGTATTTATTTTCTTCTCGTTTATATATATATATATATATATATATATATATCCTGCTCCTATTCCCAGATAAAATAGGGATGTTTGTCCACTTTGGTTCCAGATATAGATCTATGTTTTTTAGATCTTGATTCATTTGATCTTGGAACTAGGTTTCAGATCTAGATCGTGTTCTTCGTCGTGGGTTTGACCTATCCATTTCAAATTGGGGATATCCATTGGGTGATCGCTTATCAACAAATTTATGAGGGTGGTCTATTATTCAAATAAAAAATTCTGGATTTAAATTACATGTATGAAATTTTAGAATTTTAATTGGATAATTAGAAATTTATTACTTAAATTTAATTAATTAATTTGGTAAATTTAATTAATTGAGGGATTTTGAAATTAGGGTTATTGAGATTGATTGAGTTGGAATAATTAATTGTGGAATTAATTATGGGGATGTTGGGATTGTTGAATTGGATTAATTAATTGTTGAATTAATTAATGGAATTGATGTGATTGATTAATTTTTGAATTAATTATTTTAATTAATGTGATTAATTAATTATTTAATTAATTGGTGGAAGGATGTGAATATGAAATTTTTAGGAAGTATTAATTAATTATTTAATTAATTAATGGAAATTTTTATGATTATGAAATTGATTTAAATTGATTAATTAATTTTTGAATTAGTTAAAGGATGTTTTGATTGTGAAATGTGATAATAAGGTTAATGTTGATTAACTATGATTGATGTGATATATGTGATTATGTGTGATTTTGATATTCATGTGTGGGATATGCTCTACTTCTTCCAAATCCCATAGTGATAAATTTATTGATAAACATGTGTGGGACATGGTCTGTTACTTCCAAATCCAATAGTGATAAATTGACTGATAAACATGTGTGGGACATGGTCTACTGCTTCCAAATCCCATAGTGATAAACTGATTGATAAATGAATGTGGGACATGAACTGGTAATTTAAAATCCCATGGGGTCCTAGGCATGGCTACCTAGACCCAAACTATTGGAATTAGACTATGGTTCAAATTGGTTATATTATAAATTTAAGTGAAATGGATAATGAAATCCCATTTCTTATAATGAATTGTGAATTGAATAAATTTTATGGTTCAGACTCTGACATGGGACAAAATAAGTATTAAGAGTTTGTGTCTTCTCATGAACCCGAGGGTTATGTGGTTAAGTAAATATTAATTGAATAAATGTAAATTGTTTACTTTATTGATTTTATTTATTCTTATAAAACTACATACACTATTTTGACTAGATATTATTTTAGACTCTATTGGTGGTGGCCTACTGAGTTGTACTCACACTATATTTAGCCTACCTGAATAGTACCCAAATATATTTCTTGGTTGTAGTACAGGATATGGGTAAGAGCCATATGTTAGATGGTTGAGTCAGGATGGATCATGGATTAGGGAACTGAACGTGGTTTGGGACCATCTTTGGAGTTTTCAATGTCTTTATTTATTTTGGTTTTTGTATATTGACACTTGACATGTATTGGCATGACATATATACTATTTAGTTTTGGATATTGTATTTCCTATTTTGGTTATCATGTGATATTGGTATTATTATGGTAATTGTTATATCATTTGGATATTGTTTATTTACTTCCATTATTGTGCTACTTTGATAAAGAGGGTATAGTCTCCCCATGATTGATGTTATCCCCTCACTACTAGTCAGCAACCTCTATAATATGGGGAGGCACACCTGAAGTCATGTAGTGAACTAGCTCAAGGCATTAGTGTGTAGAACCCGGTCTGGGATTTTATAAAGCGGTATCAAAGGAGTTTTCTTTTATTTTTATTTTTCTTACTATTTGGTAAAGGTATATAGGAGAATGGGATGATTTGGGCCTTGGTTAATAGCTCGTGAATGGGATTAAATACCCCATGTATGAGGGTAAAATCCAAGTAACCAAGGTGGGATTGTTGTTATTGAGGTGTGTTGTTATAGTTGATGCTATTTCACCTTGAGTGATGGACTTATTATGTGATGTTATTTATTTCTAATATTTTATGATATTTGACTCATGGACCAGTATGGCATGAGAGTTGAACATTCATGCATCATTATAGGCACATAGGGTTGTTTTGATACATGTGTCATTTTAGGCATGCACAGGAAAATGGGTTATGAGTAAGTTGTTGAAATTGAACTGTTTTTCCTTGTAACATTGAATAGAAAAAATGGTGCCTAATGTGAAATTGGAAGTTGTAATATGATGAAATATGTGGATAAATGGGTTTATAATGAGACTTCAATAATGAGAATGAGTTTAACCTAGTTTGCTATGACCTAGATGTAGGATGGTTAAGGGTAGTGATTGCACCTCAGTTTTGACCATGTGGTAGGGTTTGGGGGAATGAATTGTGATAGATTATTTTGAATCCCTCTCATATAAATGTTCTAAAGTTTTGTTATGTGTCCCAATACGAGTGTTTGGAAATGTATATATATGACTCCATGACAACACTTGTTGATAGGATGATAGGATGGCATATCTTGAGATTCTCCTCTAGTAGTGAAACATGAGGTACTAGTAGTTTCAGATGAGGAATTCGTAGGGAATTTACAAGATAAAATTTCTTGGTTTATGCAATTCATGGAAAGAGACCCAGGCTGGGCTGTGAAAAGAATGTCAAATCTTTCAAGGGATTTCCAGTTTCATCACCCTCTGACTTTCACCATAGAGGGTGGACCTGAGGTAGCTGAGTTGTAGATTGAGTCTATCCAAGCCATACTTGACCACTTAGAGACTTCTAATGAGAAGAGATTCAAATTAGCTTCTTATATGTTATGTAATCAATATAAGTGATGGTGGGAGATCCCGACATGGGATGCACAGCTAGAGAATATGGAGTGGAATGGATTTTAGAAGAATTTCTTGGATCACTTGTATCCCGAGATGCTCATGAAAGAGAGATCAGTTGAGATCAAGTGGTTGACTCGGGGGGATTATATCCATGATGGAATATGTTGGATGGTTTATTGATTTTCAATGTAATTCTCTAACATTGTTAGTGGATGAGGTTAATTCATAAAAACTGTTTCAAGATGGGATTACATATGAAATTAAGTACCATGTGAATATATTCAAGCTAAAGAAGTTTTTAGAAGTGGTGAATCAGGCTATCATATCTAAGGGGAACCTAATAGAGGATTTTATTGGAGGATAGGTGGTTTATAATGGATGGATAGGTGTAAAAACATTCGAGAGTAGGAAGTATCACTATAAGAATGTTAGCTTGGGTGATAGAAAGAATAATAGACAAGGGGAAGGTTCAATTACATAGGACCTTTATTATGTGATCGGTCACCAGTTTTGTTGGTTGGGAAACTTCTGAAGACAGTTCCCCTAACCGTCGGTAGAGTGTTGAGGATATGATAGGATGGGTCATATAGAGAGTTTCTGCTGGAACCTATGACAGAAGGATAATGATGGATCAGCTTGA
Source organism: Viscum album (assembly GCA_963277665.1). Lineage (NCBI taxonomy): Eukaryota > Viridiplantae > Streptophyta > Magnoliopsida > Santalales > Viscaceae > Viscum > Viscum album. Next base: position 848,398,067 of record OY728152.1, read on the forward strand.
CAGATCCAGATTGTAGGAAGGGGATCTTTTACACCTTATCAGACTAAAATTTAGAGTTTTATAGGTCATGGAAGTAGAGGTAGTGGATCTGGAGCTTCTAGGAAATATTTCCTGAATCAACGGAGTGGTGCAGCTCAGGGGACTCAGACTGCATCATAGGTAAGAGTGGTAGGACAGTTAAATGCCATTATTCCTACACTAATGGATATAGAGGTTGGACCATCAACAATAAGAGGTGTTATTATTATATCTTCTACACTATCTAGTACTTTATTTGATATTGGTCCCTCACATTCCTTTATTTCAACAAAAATTATGAATGGTTTGGTCCTAATGGTGGAGTTCATGAACAGGATGATGATGATATATGTACCATTGGGAGTACGGTCAAGAAACATCTATGTGTGCAAGGTGTGTTCTCTCGAGGTTGGGGAGTATCGCTTTCTATGGGATCATTACATCCTTTATAGGTCATGATTATACATAATTTTGGGTATGGATAGGTTAGTATCATACCAAATCCCCATATATTGTTATCATAGAAGAGTGTCTTTTATGTCTACTAAGGGTGAAAATTATATTCACTGTGGAGAGTGGGATATCCAGGCAGGTTGTGCAAGGATAGTTTAGTAATTAGGGGAGCTCACCACCTGGATTTTTAGTCTCTTTCTGGATGATGGTTGTGGGAAGAATAATGTATTTCCACCCATAGTGGATAGGTTCTAGGACATGTTTTCTAAAGACTTCTCAGCTTCACCGCTAGAGAGATGTAGAATTTACTATTGATCTCATGTAGGGGGTGGACCTAGATTCTATTCCACCTTATAGAATGGAACCAACATAGATTCAGAAGCTCAAGACTCAACTCGAGGAGTTGATGGATAATGGATTTATCTGTACGAGTACATCGCCTTAGGGTTCACCTATTTGTTTATTAATAAGGCTGGTGTGACTCTACGCTTATGTGTTGATTACTATAATTTTAACTAGATGGAAATGAATAACTAAGATCCTCTTCCACGTATCGACAACCTATTTTACCAGTTGGGGGGAGCTTGTATCTTTTCCAAGATCTACATGATATTGGGGTATCATCAGTTGAGATTTCAACCTTCATATATACTAAGGACTTATTTTAGAAGATGGTATGGCCTATTTGAGTTCGTTATGATGTTGTTTGTGTTGAAGAATTATCTTATAGTGTTTATGGACTTGATTAATTGATTCTTACACCCATACATGTATTAGTTTATGGCAGTGTTTGTGGATGAAGTCTTGCTGTACTCCAAGACTCATGAAGATCATTTCCAATATCTTGACATTTTCTAGATTACACTGAGAGATTATAATTTATATGAAAATATATCTAAGTGTCAGTTTTGGATTGATTAGGTACACTTCTTGGGTCACATCATCTGAGATGAATGTGTGTCAGTAGACCCATATAAGGTTTAGTCAGCTTTGTCTTAGGATAATCCACAGAATGTTTTTGATATCCATAGCTTTCTGATTTTATCAGGCTACTATCAGAGGTTCATCGAGGACTTTTAACATTTGTAATCAACTCTTTAGGGCTTGAACATAATGGGGATAAAGTTTTAATGGTCTAAAGAATGTGATAATTCCTTCCAAGAGTTGAATAAGTATTTGAAAATAACACCAATCTTGGTTATACCTGATCCAGGTGAGGAGTATACAGTATTTTTTAATTCTTTTGGAATTGGACTTAGAGAGATGTTGATGTTGATAGATCATGTTTTGGCATACGGTTGTCATAATTTTATGCCACATGAATGAAACTACCCTATGTGTGACCTAGAATTAGCTGTTGTGGTTTATTCTTTGAGGTGTTGGAGGAATTATCTGTTTAGAGAAAATTTTACAATGTATATTGATCACAATATGTTAAAGTACATATTTTATGTATGTGATTTGATTATTTGGAAGTGGTGGTGGTTTGAGTATATGAAATCATTTTATTTTGATCTAGAATATATTCCCATAAAGTAGAATAGTGTTTCTGATGCTTTAAGTAGGAAACCTTAGACTCATGTAGTTCAATAGTCTAGTGCTGAGTGGAAAATGATGACTTTTCTGAATGAGATGCATGTTGTGGTTCAGGAGAGTTAGGATAGGATGACTCTCATATTATTCTAAGTGGGGTTTACACTTTTTAGATGGATCAAGGATAGGTAGTTTTAGGATCTAGAATGTTTAGCCTTAAGGAAAAGCCTTGAAGGTGTGGATTAGCCTTCAGATTAGATCATATATGAGGATGATATCATTTATGTCATGAATTGGGTTGTTTTACCAATAATAATGTGATGGGAGATGATGTGTGAATTTCATGCCTCGAAGTGGGAGCTTCATACAAGTGTGACCAAAATGTATTGTGACCTACGATGATAATTTTGGTGGCCAGACATGAAAAGGAGATATCAAGGTTCATGATGTGATGCTACACCTGTCAATAGGTGAAGGCTGAGAATGAACGACCTAGTGGTTTACTACAGTCATTTCTCATTCTTGAATGAAAGTAGGAGGTCATTTCTATGGAATTTTTGGTAGGTATCTCAACAATACCTCGTAAGAATGATGCTATTTGGGTGTTTATGGATCTTCTAATGAAATTAGCACATTTCTTGACTATATGGGAGACTTTATCAGTTGATCAATTGGGATATATGTATGTTCAAGAGATATTATGTCTTCAAAGGGTTCCATGGACTATAGTTTTAGACTATGACTCACATTTTACTTTGTAATTCTGACAGGGCTTGCAGAAGGTTCTTGGTACATAGGTTTTATTGAGTATAGCATCCCAACCATAGATATATGGGCATTTGGAGTGTACAATATAGGTTTTAAAGGATATTATTTCGGTGTGTGTCCTAGACTTTGGTCAGTATTAGGAGAAGCACCTAGCTTTGGTAGATGTATCCTATAACAATAGTTATCAGACAACTATTCAGAAGGAACAATATGAGGATCTTTATGGTAGGTCATACAGATCACCTCTCTACTAGATGGAGGAAGGTGAGCCAGAGTTATTGGGACTGAGTCTCATGCAAGAGATTCTAGATTAGGTTTATCTTATTTAGAAATGTAGAAGAATGGCTTAGAGTAGACAGAAATCATATGCTAATAGATGTAGATGACCCCTAGATTTTATATAAGGTGATCGGGAATTCCTTCAAGTGTTCCCTAGATTGGGTCACCACATGATATGAAGATAGGGAAAGTTGGTGTCTAGGTTTGTTGGACCGTTTGAGTTTGTGTAGAGAATTAAAATATTGGTGTACTGATTGTATCCTCTATAGAGGTACAGTTATATGCACAATATTTTCCATGTCTTTAAACTTCGGTGGTATCACCCCAACCCTTCTCATGCGATCTATGTGGATGATGTTGATCTTGAGACTGATTTGTCCTTTGAAGAGTGTCTGATACATGTGTTAGATCGTAGTGAGAAAGTATTGTAGGTAAGATTATTCCAATAGTCCATGTATTGATGAAACATGGGCATGTACAAGGGAAACAAGGGAAAGAGAAGTGGACATGCAGGCTCAGTGGCCTGATCTTTTTAACTCGGAATCTTAGAAATTCTTGGAAGTTCAGCATGAGGGTGAGATATTATAAGATGGGGGGATTAAAAGATCTCGAACTTTTCTGGAGATGTCTTGGGCTCATTTACATGTACTCTTTTTCCTTATTTTGAGTACTTATTGTTTGTGTTTTATCTTGGGTGTATTTGGGTGAATGTTGGAAGTTTTTGGTGCATAATGGGGCAGTGCACGATTGGCGCACAATTTTTCCAAACTGTGCGCCCAGCCCAGAAAACCACACACCCTTGAGATAGTGAGGTTTTTATAGTTAGTGCATCATGTGACAAACCATGCACCCTATTAGGAGAAACAGTGTGACACCACTAAGTGAGGTGTATGGTTAGGGCACATGGTTAGGGGAAACCATGCACCCTGTATAAGTAACAATGAATGCAGAAATTAAATCCTCTAAAAATAGTTTTAAAATCCCAAAACCCTAGTATTAATCTCTAATTACCCATACTCAAACCTAAACTCATTAATATGAATTTTATAGGCTATCAGAAAGATTCAAATCTCTACCGACCTCTATTTTTCACAATTCAAAGGTCGGGTTATCAAATTTGTACCTCTTTGGGTATATATTTTCTTCCCATTTATATATCCCTCTCTCTCTCCCACTCCTCTTCCCAGATAAAAGAGGAGTGTTTATACCCTGTGGTTCTATATCTTGATCGAGGTTTTTTAGATCTTTATTTTTTTCACGACCCGACCCAACAGGGCTAGAGCCGTAACTCCCTAAGCCCGCCTCCAATAGGTCAGCGGCTGGCGACTAGCACCGAGTAGGATATCAAACACATGGGAGGCATTTTCCTAAGGTACTTGTATACATGCACCCACATACACCTCCATGAAACAGTGCAGATATGTATATAAAAACTGAAAAGGAAAAACATGCATACATCTATCCCAAACCAGAGTGCAACAGAAGTATAAAGGAAGAAATAGGGCCCACCAAAGGAAAACTAAAAAGGCATCTAACCTACTCAGAAAGAGGGAAAACGCTGCCAAAATCACCCACCGGTAAGCTCCTCAGTACAGCTCTAGTAAACCCCCTGGTCGGTCTCGCTCACTCAGCTCCACCTACTCCGGGTCCTCCTAGAACTCTGTCGAAAGGTTTGTGTTCTGCAAAAGACACAAACATGTGTGGGAAAAGCCCATGCAGGGGTGAGTATATAAAATACTCAGTAGGCACCCCAAAAATAAAAGGGAGAAAATGAAAGACAACAGTCTACTCAACCCATCCAGAGGGAACCCAAATGAGAGAGAAAATCCATCTCGAGATCATCCTCAGCTAACACGACTAGTCAGCTCAACTTAGGTGTATGCCCATACATACACCATGAACATCTGCTCAGGTATATGCCCATACATATACCATGAGAAAACAGATATAATCAAACTAAGAACCAAGACTCATGAGGTGTCGACCTTGTGACCTATTATAGGTACATAACTAGGAGAACATACTCCACGAGCTCTGTCATCCCAGATAACACTCGTCCGAGAGATATACGCTCATCAGATATCATCACTCAGAACACCATGCTAAAATAGAGGAAAAAATCAAACTCCTTGTATAGGGGATCACTCTTAGGGTCTGCTAGGGGGATACAAGAACCCACACCGGTAACTCGTAGATCTCACAGATAGGGGATCACTCCCAGGAACTGCTGGGGATACCACAACCCGGTCTGGTGATCCACATATCACATCACTCAGATAGAGGATCGTCACCCGTATGAAGAGGGTCACGACAATGTCGTAAACCCCATATCTTATAACTCCTAGTGTAGGGGATCAAACCGACGATGCACTAACCCTACTGAAACCAAACGCTGAGTAGGGAATCGTATAACCAACAATTCTACAACCCTACTGAACGGACCACTGCATAGGGGATCATATTCTCGATGATGCCTCAAACCCTATGGGGTTAACCTGCTAGATAGGGGATCTCCACCCATGGATAAGCAGTCACAGTGATACTAAGAACCTGATCTAGGGAAGCGAAGCTAGAGGATCCCGCTCCGAACCCACCGGAGGGATGCCACAACTCTATCAGAAAACCATCCTATCGGGGGGATCCCAAACCTACACTAAGGTAGTAATGCCACACAAAAACTCATAGGAACGAACTAAGGGAGTACACTCAACCACTACTGGTCCAAACGTCACTAACCCAAGCGACCCACATAATCTCCACATTGCGCACCTCCTAGGCCTATACCGGGGCCACCATCGTGATCTACGCGGAACAACATGAAAGGTAGGAAATTCATTTTCCCCAAATAGAATTATGAAGAATTAGTCGAAAAAATGCATCATAAGCCTGGAATCCACCTCGTGGGGCCCATGCCTCGACCCCAAATTTAGGCGGGCAGATTGCACAGTTGCAATCCCCTCAGAAAAACACACAGAAAAGAGTGTTCAAACACTCCAAACGGATGTCTGGTGAAAAAGCAACATTTCATCGTAAAACATGAAAATCGGTCCCTGTGAGGATTTCACCCTATATTTAGACCTAAAACTAAAAGGATCATCTCAAAAAGTCCACACGATAACTAGGATCATGCTGCCTATGACAGCGCATCAAACGGACGTCTGGTTCGTGTGGTACGTCCGTTGCAAGCTTTAATAATAATTTATTATTATTAAACTAAAGTGTTTCGGGCCACTCGCCTTCCGGAACAGAACCCAAAAACCCTTAAACCCATTTCAAAAAGTCTTTCTCGCTAATAAAAACCCATGTCCACTGATGGCGCGCCAAACGGACTCGTCATTTAGAAGATACGCCCCTTTGAACATAGGGGCCCAACTGGGCCAGTTCATCCCGGTCAGCCCGGTCCAGACCGCTGGCCCACGACCCAACCGTGGATCTGGCCTAGCTCATTGCAGCCCGTTCCAACACCATCGGACCTGAGGATCTGGTTCTTCCAATCAGATCAGCTTCATGGCTGGTCTCTATCTGCACGCCGCACCAACAGGACCCGCGGGATGCAGGTCCTTGTCCGCAGCTCCCCCTGAGGCGTTGACCGCGGGGCTCCCCCTTGACCGCGACCGGATGAGGTCATTGCTCCAACCTAAGTGCACCGCCGCGACATTGGATGCCCATTCCACGGCTACCTAGGCTCCCCGCTCTGCTTCTATATGGACCACCGCACCTCCACGTGTCCGCCCCTGCCTATTGCGCCGCACCGAAGGCCCGACCTTCCCTTCGCCTGAGCACCGCACTCCCAGCCGCCCCGCCTGACTCCCGAACCCCTCGCTCAGACTCCGCTCGTCCAATATTCATCTCACACCCGTGCTCTGAAGATGCTCCTCCATGCGACATATTGCGGTCGCCGCGCACAGTCGCCGGCTGCTACTTCCGGTGGTGATCTGGTGGTTCTTTCGGTGAACCACCGTAACTCAAACAGATGCCCGATTTCTGATCAGGAGACATCTTTGTGATCCCTGCAATGCGACCCTCGCAACTCCTACCTCATATCAACAATCCGAAAGTCGATTGGCGCATATGGAAATTCGGACGAAGAACGACGAAGAACACGTCGAACATGGGATTTAGAATGGGGCTCATACAATGGCCATGTTCATTTTTCCATAGTCCTAATTCTAAAATTATAGAATTTAAATGATGGGTTTGCTGAAAACTCATGAAATCGATGAAGGAGAGAAAATAAACAGAAAAACCTACCTCGACCCGGTTGTTCGTCATTGGCGACGCACCCATTGTAATCCCACTTTGATCCGTCGGAGTTCGCTCCTCAATACTACAAAGAAAGGTGAAGAACACTGAAAAATTCTGAAGAACGTTAGAGAGAGAGAGAGAAGGGAAAATGGGTTTTCCCCTTACTTCCAACACTTAAGTGAAATTTATAAATTAACTCACTGAAACACCACCGACGGTTGCGGATTCTGAAACCTCTGTGCCCACCTATTTTATATCACGCCTAGGAAAAACACCCCATTTCAAGCTCAACGAAAGTCTTGGATTTCCATTCTGAGACTTCATTCAAAATTTGTTTAAAAAGAATGCCAGTGATAAAAATCACTAAGTCATTATTTCAAAAAGATGATTCTTCCCCTGGGTGACTTCTCTCATAGAAGGCATGTGCCCGTAACATTTACACCCCATCCTAAGGTAAATGGAATGCTCCTGACACAATTGTGCCCTCAGATTTCTGATCTGTGCTACCATTTAAGAGATAACTCATTCCTGCCATGTGCATAGTATAAAAATACTTAATATTTTTATAAAATTAATTTCGGGCACACCGGGCCTCGGAATCGCACACCCTCTTTGCCCCTAGATTTGTAATTATTCATAGGAATATTACAAAGTCTGAAAGGGCCAAAAACCGAGTCGCTAAATCCTCCCCACCTTAGAACTTTTCATCCCTGAAAATCCATAAGCATAAGGGAAGAAACTGAACTCTCAACTGGGTCTCCCACACCAGCGAGTTTTCCAACACACACCCCTTTCCAAATAGCTCAACACTATCCGCTTTGGGTGGCACTGACTCGCCCCCATGGTTTTAATCGCATCACAAAAATGCATCTCAGTGGGGGAAGGATCCCTGTTCCTCATGCATTTGATGCATTCCAATCTACACCCCCACAGGGTCTTACCAACGCCCCGAAGAAAACTCGAGCAGGAAATAGAAAGGAAAGAGTACCGCTAAATAGTGTCTATTAAAACTACTACAGAAAGTAGAAAGAACACAAGGCGTACCTCTATCAATCTGCAGAACCTCAGGGTCAACAACCTCTAAGGCTTTTAGTTGTCCTCGCCCTCACCCTTCAACTCCCTAAGCTCGACGTGGACCACCTGTGGGTGGTGGTGGTGGCATCTGATGCCGCCCACCACCCTTCGCTACTACACCAGCTCTGCCGCCACGTCTGCCACCCTAAGGACCTCCGAACTCAAGACGTTTCCACTACCAAGGCGGCATGTCGACCAGCTCCCTCTCAGAAACACGACGGGTCGGACAATCTCTAGCAAGATTTCCCCGACCGTCACAAGCGTAAAACTGCCTCTCCTGATACTAACCAAAGACGGCATGTGATCCCTTTGAGCACTAATCCTCTGATCCTCTATCTTGGGGTCGCCTCCTGAAATATCAGCCACGTCAATACCCTTACGCCTACCGCCAGCTACAAGCTATTGACTTCTCAGCTACCATTCTCCCAACACTGACAGGCTAAATCTACTCAGCTAGAAAGCTCTCCACCACCAAGGCTCACTCCAGTACTCCAGCATAGGTGGGTAGGCACAAGGAAACCACACCTTCCTGGATGTCCCTACGTAGGCCCTACTCGAAGGTATGAGCCCTAAAGAACGGGTCTCTAATCATATCCAAGGAGTAGCACGAGAGGTCTGTAAAACTCGCTGAGTACTCTGACATAGTCATGTCGTCTTGTCGAAGCTGCATAAGCACCTAGATCCACACTAACCCCAACGTCACTGGATAGAACTCTTCTCTGAAGAGCCTCTCAATCTATGCCCACGTGAGTGTCTCCTAATCATGGGACTGCGTCACTAAACTCCATCATCACTCGGACGAACCATGTAGTAGGCTCACCGCTAGGACCACCATCTAATCTGAAGGTGTCCTCACAAGGCAGAAAACTCAGGTGACTGCTTCGAGCCAGTCATTTGCTTCCTGGGGGTCTGGATCACCCTGGAACCTCAGAGGTCATTGCCTCTGGAACTCAGGCAGTGCACTCATCCTACGCGCATCCACATCCTGCACTGCCGACATAACCAGCTGCTCGACAGGCAGTGGATCAACTGGAGGACCACCTGGAGGTCCAACCTCAAACCTTGTGCCCTGGCCCATAGCCTCTACACGGGGCGAATCGTCACCACAATCCCGCTATGGAACCCTCCCTAGTTTTCATCGTGGACGCATACTGAAATAAAATCAAGATGCACCATGATCAAGAGTATATCTGGGGAGTTGACTCAAGAAGAACAAGGGAACCCAAAACCCAGTCCTATATTATTCATGTACTGTTATGTCCCTTCGACTAGTTTCCAAATGTCCTTAGTCAAAAGGAAGGTTATCAGAGTCCTAGTGAATAGATACTTGGGCCATCTCACCAACACTGGAGTCCCTGGCCTGAAAGCTGAACTCGAAACATCATAACACTTCCACTATGCAACCTAAACCAAGATCACAGATAGACCAACAACGCTCTGAGATCCCAAAGGTGGAAGATCCTCTAATACCACTCTGTCAGGACCCGACCCAACGGGGCTCGAGCTATAAATCCCCAATCCTGTCTCCAATTGGCCAAGGGCTGGCGACTAGCACCGAGTAGGCTATCATACACATGGGTGGAATTATCCTAAAGTACGAGTACATAGACACCCACATACACCTCCATGAAACAGTGAAGATATGTATATAAAAACTGAAAAGGGAAAACATGCATACATCTATCACAAACCAGAGTGAAACAGAATTAAAAAGGGAAAAACAGGGCCCACCAAAGGAAAACTACAAAAGTGTCCAACCTACTCAGAAGGAGAGAAAACACATCCAAAAGAACCCGCTAGTAAGCTTCTCAGCACATCACTAGTAAACCCCCTAGTTTGTCTCACTCACTAAGCTCCGCCTACTTCGGGTCCTCCTGGAACTCCGTCGAAAGGCATGTGGTCTGCACAAGACACAAATAAGTGCGGGAAAAGCCCGTGTAGGGGTGAGTATATAAAATAATCAGTAGGAACCCCAAAAACCCCAAAATAAAATGGAGAAATTGAAATGCAACAATCAGCTCAATCCAGCCAGAGGGAACCCAAACAAGAGAGAAACTCCATCTCGAGACCATCCTCGGCTAACACGACTAGTCAGCTCATTTCAGGTGTATTCCCATACATACACCATGAACATCCACTCATGTATATTCCCATACATATACCATGAGAAAACAGATATACTCAAACCATGCACCAAGCCTCATGAGGTTCTGACATCGTGACCTGTGATAGGTACATAACTAGGAGAACACACTCCCTGAGCTGTATCATCCCTACGTAGGCCCTACTCAAAGGTATGAGCCCTAAAGAATGGGTCTCTAATCATATCCAAGGAGTAGCGTGAGAGGTCTGTAAACCTCATTGAGTACTCTGACATAGTCATGTCGTCTTGTTGAAGCTGCAGAAGCACCTAGATCCACACTAACCTCAACATCACTGGATAGAACTCTTCTCTGAAGAGCCTCTCAATCTATGCCCACGTGAGTGTCTCCTCATCATGGGACTGCGTCACTAAACTCCATCATCACTCGGACGAACCATGTAGTAGGCTCACCGCTAGGACCACCATCTGATCTGAAGGTGTCCTCACAAGCCAGAAAACTCAGGTGACTGCTTCGAGCCAGTCATTTGCTTCATGGGGGTCTGGATCACCCTGGAACCTCAGAGGTCATTGCCTCTGGAACTCAGGAAGCGCACTCATCCTACGTGCATCCTCATCCTGCACTGCCAGCATAACCAGCTGCTCGACAGGCGGTGGCTCAACTGGCGGACCACCTGGAGGTCCAACCTCAAACCTTGCGCCCTGGCCCATAGCCTATACACGGGGCGAATCATCACCACAATCCCTCTGTGGAACCCTCCCTAGTTTTCATCGTGGATGCATACTAAAATAAAATCAAGATGCACCATGATCAAGAGTATATCTGGGGAGTTGACTCAAGAAGAACAAGGGAACCCAAAACCCAGTCCTATATTATGCATGTACTGTTATGTCCCTTAGACTAGTGTCCAAATGTCCTTAGTCAAAAGGAAGGTTATCAGAGTCCTAGTGTATAGATACGTCAGCCATCTCACCAACACTGGAGTCCCTGGCCTGAAAGCTGAACTCGAAACATCATAACAATTCCACTATGCAACCTAAACCAAGCTCACAGATATACCAACAACGCTCTGAGATACCAAAGGTGGAACCTCCTCTAATACCACTCTGTTAGGACCCGACCCAACGGGGCTCGAGCTATAAATCCCCAATCCCGTCTCCAATTGGCCAAGGGCTGGCGACTAGCACCGAGTAGGCTATCATACACATGGGAGGCATTATCCTAAGGTACGAGTACACAAACACCCACATACACCTCCATGAAACAGTGCAGATATGTATATAAAAACTGAAAAGGAAAAACATGCATACATCTATTACAAACCAGAGTGAAACAGAATTAAAAAGGGAAAAACAGGGTCCACCAAAGGAAAACTACAAAAGTGTCCAACCTGCTCAGAAGGAGAGAAAACACTTCCAAAAGAACCCGCTGGTAAGATTCTCAGCACATCTCCAGTAAACCCCCTAGTTTGTCTTTCTCACTAAGCTCCGCCTACTTTGGGTCCTCCTGGAACTCCGTCGAAAGGCATGTGGTCTGCACAAGACACAAATAAGTGCGGGAAAAGCCCGTGTAGGGGTGAGTATATAAAATAATCAGTAGGCACCCCAAAACCCCCAAAATAAAATGGAGAAACTGAAATACAACAATCAGCTCAATCCAGCCAGAGGGAACCCAAACGAGAGAGAAACTCCATCTCGAGACCATCCTCGGCTAACACGACTAGTCAGCTCATTTCAGGTGTATTCCCATACATACACCATGAACATCCACTCATGTATATTCCCATACATATACCATGAGAAAACAGATATACTCAAACCATGCACCAAGCCTCATGAGGTTCTGACATCGTGACCTGTGATAGGTACATAACTAGGAGAACACACTCCACGAGCTCTATCATCCCAAATGACACTCATCCGAGAGATATACGCTCATCAGATATTGTTATTGAGAACACCACGCTAAAAAAGTAGAAAAACCCAAACTCCTCGAATAGGGGATCACTTCTAGGGTTCGCTAAGGGGATACAAGAACCCACACCGATAACTCGTAGATCTTACAGATAGGGGATCACTCACAGGAACCGCTGGGGGATACCACAACCCGATATGGTGCTCCACATATCACATCACTCATATAGAGGATCGTCTCCCATGTGAAGAGGGTCACGATGATGCTGGAAACACCATCTGTTATAACTCGCTGTGTAGGGGATCGATCCGACGATGCGCTAACCCTACCGAAACCACACGCTGAGTAGGGGATCGTATTACCAATGATTCTGCAACCCTATTGAACAGCCCACTACATAGGGGATCATATTCTTGATGATGCCTAGAACCCTAGGGGGTTAACTTGCTAGATAGGGAATCGCTGACCATGGATAAGCGGTCACAGTGATACCAAGAACCCAGTCTAGGGAAGCGAAGCTAGAGGATCCCGATCCAAACCCACTAGAGGAATTCCACAACTCTATTATAAAACCACCCTATCGAGGGGATCACAAACCTATACTGAGGTAGTAATGCCACACGAACCCTCATAGGAATGAACCAAGGGAGTACACTCAACCATTGCTGGTCCAAACGTCACTAACCCGATCGACCCACATTATCTCCACATTGCACACCTCCTAGGCCTATATCAGGGCCACCATCGCGATCTACGTAGATAAACAAGAAAGGTAGGCTATTCATTTTCCCCGAACGGTCTTATGAAGATTTAGTCGCAAAAACGCAACATAATCCTGGAAGCCTCCTCATGGGGCCCATGCCTCGATCCCAAATTTAGGTGGGAAGATTTCACCATTGTAATCCCCTCAGAAAAACACATAGAAATGAGTGCTCAAACACTCCAAACGGATGTCAGGTGACAAAGCGACATTTCATCGTAAAACGTGAAAACTGGGACCTGTGGGGCCCACACCCTATCTTTATCCTGAACACTGAAAAGGGCATCTCAAAACATCTGCATGAGAACTAGGATTTCACTGCCACTGACGGCACATCAAGCGGACGTCCGGTTCGCGAGGTACGTCCATTGTAAGCTTTAATAATAAATTATTTTTATTAAACTAAAGAGTTTCAGGTCACCCGCCTTCAGGAACAGAACCCAAAAACTCCAAAACCCATTTCAAGAATTCGTTGTCATTGATATGAACCCATGGACACTGATGGTGCATCAAACAGATGCGCCGTTTAGAAGATACACCCCTTTGAACATAGGGGGCCCAACTATGCTGGTCCATCCCTGTCGGCCCGGTCCAGACCATCGGCCCGCGGGTCCGACCCTGCTCACCATGTCCCATGGGCTGAATCCTGTTACAACACCACCAGACCCTAGGGTCCGGTTCTTCCAATCAGACCAGCCGCATGGCCGGTCTCAGTCCGCATGCCGCACCAACGGGACCCGTGGGATGTGTGTCCTTGTCCAGAGCTCCCCCCAAGGCGCTGACCTCGGGGCTCCCCCTTGACCGTGACCGGACGAGGCCATATCTCCCACCTGAGCACACCACCGTGACACCATCTGCCCATGCCGCGGCCACCTGGGCTCCCCGATCTACTTTCAGATGGCCCTCCGCACCTCCATGCATCCGCCCCTACCTGATGCGCTGTGCCGAAGCCCCAACCTGCCCTTCGCCTAAGTGTCGCACTCCTAGGCACCCCTCCAGACTCCCAAACACCCCGCTCGAACTCCGCTCATCTAACAGCCATCACACACCCGCACTCCTAAGATACTCTGCCACGTGACATACCACGGCCGCCGCGCGCAGCCACTTGCCACTACTACCGGTGGTGATCTAGTGGTTCATTCGGCGGATTGTCGTAACTCGAACGGATGCCCGATCTCTGATCGAGAGACATCTTTGTGATCCTTGAATCGCAAACCTCGCAACGCCTACCTCGTATCAATGATCCGATGGTCGATTAGCACATCTGGAAATTAAGATGAAGAACGCATCGAACATGGGATTTAGAATGGGGCTCGGACGATGTCCGTGTTCGTTTGGCCATCGTCCTAATTCTAAAATTATATAATTTAAACAATGGGTTTTCTGAAAACTCATGAAATCGACAGAGGAGATAAAATCAATAGAAAAACCTACCTCGACTCGGTCATTCTTCATTGGCGACACAACCGGTGCGATCCCACTTTGATCCGTCAGAGTTCGCTCTTCAATCTGGCGAAGAATGGCGAAGAATGCTGAAGAATGCCGAAGAACAATCAAGAGAGAGAGAGATAGATAGAGATAAGGTAAATGGGGTTTCCCCTTACTTCCAACACTTAAGTTAAATTTATAAAAAAAACTCACTGAAATGCAACTGATGGTCGCGGATTCCAAAACCTCCGCGCCCGCCTATTTTATATCACGCCTAGGAAAAACATACCATTTTAAACTCAATGTAAGTCTCCAATTTCCATTCCGAGACTTCTTTTGAAAGTTATTCAAAAATAACTCCAGTGATAAAAATCACTAAGCCATTAATTCAGAAAGATTATTTTTCCCCTGGGTGACTTCTCTCAAAGAAGGCTCGTGCCCATAACTTTTACACCCCACCTAAGTTAAACGGCATGCTCTGGACGCAAACGTGCCCTTGGATTTCTGATCTGAGCTACCGTTTAAGAGATAACTTTTTCCCTCCATGTGCATAGCCTAAAAATACTTAATATTTTTATAAAATTAATTCTGAGCACACCGGGCCTCGGAATCGCACGCCGTCTTTGCCCCTGACTCTGGAATTATTCATAGGAATATTCCAAAGTCTGATAGGGCCAAAACCCGAGTCGCTAAAATATTTTTATATTGGATCTATATTTCAGATCTAGATCATTTTCTTTTTCATGGGTTTGACCTTTCCATTTCAAATTAGAGATTTCCATTGGGTAATCGACTGTCAACGAATTGAGTTAGGTGGTCTATTATTCAAATCACAAAGTCTTGATTTCAATTATGTGTATGAAATTTTAGAACTTTTATGGGATTATTATCAATTGAGTCCTTAAATTGAATTAATTAATTTGGTCAACTGGTTAATTAATGGATTGTGAAATTGGGGTTATTGAGATTGATTGAGTTGGAATAATTAATTGTGGAATTAATTATAGGGATTTTGGGATTGTTGAGTTTGATTAATTAATTGTTTAATTAATTAATGGAATTAATGTGATTAATTAATTATTAAATTAATTAATGGAATTTATGTAATTATTTAATTGTTGAACTAATTAATGGAATAATGAAAATATACAATTGTTGAAATGGATTAATTAATTTTTGAACTAATTGATGCAAATTTTTGTGATTATTAAATTGATTGAAATGGATTAATTAATTATTGAATTGATTAATGAATGTTTTGATTGTGAAATTTGATTAGAAGTGTAGTGACCTGACACTGAAAGCCTGTAGTCGGTGTTTTCTATCAATTAAATTCTCATAATAATAAGTAATCAAGCCCTAAATTACTAAAGAGTTTAGAAGTCTAGGTAAACAGGATACATACATGAGTCTTTTATTACAAAAAATACACTAATTAGAACGTAATTTTTCACTTCTTCTTTACCATTCTAGGTTAAAAACTTTATTCCATCTATCATATCCTTATAAATCTTACTAAGTACACTTATTAGATTCCTAGAGAGAGAAAACAAAATAAGGGTGAGGCCAAATGCTCAATAAGGTTAAGTAAAGAATAGCGGAAGAAACAATGAATCAATAAGAATAAATTAATATGGAAAGGTAAATAACTGAAAACACATGCCATGTAATCAATAAACTAAAATGATAATTAAAATGGAAAGATAATAAATGAAAACACATTCCATTCAAATAACTTGATAAGGAAAAGTAAATATGGAAATATGGTAAACTGAAACACGTTCCATTAATCAATAAACCAAGAATGAAATGCATCCATAGATATATTGATTCAAAATATCATGGATAATAATAACTAAGTCTGAATGATGGAAATTCCTAATTATTGGACGTCAAGTCTCAGGCACATGAAAACTTATACCATCAAGACCTTTCACAAGATGGTTTAAATTAAGGGTAGTTACCCAATCAATTTATGTAACTTATTTGTCTCATGATAACCTATCTATGCATTGAGGGGCTATATAAATTCAGGGCCCACCCATCATTTCTAGTCAAAACCATTCCTCATATTGAATAATCATAATAAATAATATGCTTTATCAAATAATTGTACTAAATAAAAAATAAGGATTTATCAATAATTCCCTACTTAATAAAATAAATTTCAAAGTAAACGTCATATGTAAAATGGTACATGGTTTGATCAATAGTAATATCCATGACAAATGATATGGATAATTAGAGGAAATTTAATGCTCAATGACCATATGAAATTTAATATTTTAAGGGGACTAAGAATGAAGTAAAGTAAGTGAATATAAATAATTTCCTTGGCCAAATAAACCATCTAAGGAAAGGATAAGCATGGTATCAATACAAAATATCCTAAGTGGAGTAAAAATAGATAGTTTTTGTCATTTATGAAATAAAATAATAGTAAAAAAATATTCTTGGAGAAAATATCCTTTTCTTTGAAAAAACTTTTGAAAGTATTTTTCTATGAAAATCCATTCTAAAAACATTTTATTTAGAATTAAACCTTTCAAACTTGCAAAGTAATCTTCAAATAAATGAATTCATATAAATCCATACATGTTGTATGAGGTAAAAATAAACATTCCTTTTGCATGGTAAAAAATATTAGAAAAATTCCTTGATTGGAAAACAACAAGAAGATTCCATTGAAAAAATTCATAAAAAACAAAAAGGGGTAAAATGTATTTAATAAATAATTTTGTAAAGGTTAAAAATATTTTTTGAAAACATTTTTAGAAGAAATTATTTTTAAAAGAAATTTGGTTCTCTAATTAAATAGAGAAATGAATTTGGGTTTTCATAAAACATTTTATAAAACATTTTATGTACCAAAGAGTGGAAAAATGGTAATAATAATTGATATAGGTAATAAATAACAAAATTATATTAAAATTAAAGTTTTTATTGAAAAATTATCAAATAATTTCCTCAAATATAATTTCAAGTGCAAAAAATATCGAATAAAATTGAGATTGGGAAATAAACCCTTGAAAAGGATATAACATTGAAGTGAGAATCAATAAATTAGTAGATTAAGTGTATCAAATATAAATCCACATAAGGGAATTTTAAATATAAAAATTTATAGTAAAAAAATTATTGCACGCATAATCTTATAATATTAACGATAATGAGGAAGTAATATATCTCAATGAAAAGAAATTGAGTTATGTAATTTTATTCCACGTGGTATCTTTTAACTCAAATCACCATAAAATAAATAATATAAGTTGAAAATAAAAATACCATGAATATATAATTTTTAATGATATTAAATATCAAAATGGTTATTATATACACCATATAAAATAAATTAGTTGTACAAAAATTAAGTATGCCATATGGAAAGAAAATAAGACAAGAATCTCTTACCTTGTGTTTCCTTTGGGTTATCATCCTTTAACTTCCTGTATAATAAACTTATATTGATTATTTAGTTTATTAAGAACATTTTTAATGTTTATCATGAATATTATTTCACTTATTACTATGTTTTATACAACCACTTAAACAATTATGTTTATGTCGGTTGTTTTGACCAAATTCAGTTTATCTGGAAAAAATAGCTTTGGTAGGTAAACTATGGTCAAAGGGGTCATTATATAATAAATATATAATAATAATAATGAAATAATTATTATATTTATATATCAGTTATACTTTTAAAATAAATCATTAAATATGGTTATGAAAAATTAATCAATGTTGTGATCATGGAGATGGTAGGTCGTACGTACGCATGAGTAATGTTCCCATTTTTTAATGACTATTATGAAAAGAAGGTAAGTAACACCATATCTTTACAAAATAATAAGTATATCATAAATAACATTTTATTTAATAATATATAATTATATATATAATTCTTTTTTTGTAAAAAATAAATCAAATCATGTCAAGGAGGCGGCAGTCCACACGTCCACGAAGGATATTATCACTTTTTATGTGTGTGAAAGGGTAACAAAGAAATTGATATATATTATATTTCCTGAAATTTAATTATTTCATTAATATGATATAAAGTTTTTTTATATCACATATGTTTAATTAAAACCATACTTTATATGTTCCTTGTATAGTGTTAATGAATCACATTATTGTGAGCGGGTAGTAGTCCACACTTCCGCAAACGATGTTATTGTATTAACACAGAATGGAAAGTATTTAAGGTATGTTTTATAAAAATATTAATGAAGTATAAAAAAATAATATATATCATATATATCATATATAACTATAGTGTCTATAATAATGTCCATTATGATAGGTGGTAATAGGAAAAATGATCAATCGTCGTTTCGTGAGGCAGTAGTTCGTCATACACATAAACAGTATGTTCGTTACCCATTAGATGGAAGTGTGCATGAGTATAGGTTGAAAATTTAATATAAGAAAATAATATTATATTAAGGATACTTTAGTTTCTATATAAACATGTAATAATAATATTTAATGGGTGGAGAATGGAAATAATATTTAAGAGCTTTAGGAAAGACGTTACCTCTTAATCAGGTAACTCTTTTTGGTTTATACCAAAGGGAATACTTGTAATTATGTATGCCTAAAATGAGGATTAAAGTTCTAGGGGATGTATTTTGAGAAGATATTTTTTTCAGATCATTTTCTAAACTAAGTGGTTTGATAGGTGTGAGTAATGGGGAGAAGTGGTGGTGTTTATAGTGAAGGAGGAGTGACACTCTTGTAATATTTTGACAAAGGAATTATTCTCACATTTTTTATCTTGAAAGTGGATCAAATAATGGTCAAATTTAGATAAAATAGATTATTGGTCAGATATATGGCCATAAAATAGCTCTTGTACAAGTGTATAGGTCGTTTTGGGCCTTAAGGTTAAGGTTTAGTCCTTTATTAATCTTAATTTAACTTTAATCATTGTAATTAATTTTAATCGCTTTTACTAATATTTTTTGAAAAAAATAAAAGTTGGTATTATTAAACATTATAAATTATGTTTATTAAAAATATTTAATTCATTTTTCCAAATTATAATCATATAATTTTCAGAAATTGTAAATAACAGGAATTTCCATGTAATTTTTTTAAAATATATGGGAAATTTTACGAGTCCATGAAAATTGATGGCACATGATTCTGAGGTTCGGTGTGCCTGAAATTAATTTATGAAATTTTATTTGGGTACGTTCAGTAAATGTATGAGTGGGTTTTTATAACTTTTGAACCAGTGCTTGGAATTGAAATCTAAGGGTACCGTTGAACTCGCAGCGCCGGTATTCGCTTAAAGAGACTTTCACCACGACGGCAGTTGGTCGAGGGTGAAAGTTAATTTTTGGGTTTTTCGTGGAAATAATAAAATAAAATAAGCTTCTTTTTATTTTATTTTGAGCTCCCATGTGGATATTTCATGTGGGGACCACCAAACCTAAACCTCCCATGAGAGGTTATGGTGGTGGGGACCACCAGAGGTTAAAAACTCTTGAACTCCCTATTAAGTGGGGAGAAACCTCTTGAGCTCCCCACTTAATGGTGCCTCTACCCCCTTGAATTAATGCCAACCCCTACCTTAATTTATTATGCCGCCCATCTTAATTAATTAATCTTTTTTAATTCTTGCCAACAAAATAATAGATTGCTTAATCTATTATTTTGGTGGAATTTGGGTAAAGAAGGACTTAGGGAGAAATATCTCCAACGAAGAACTTCCTCCACGAAGAACTCTTCTCCAAATGAAGAACGCCGGTGAGGAATGTCTTCGACTTCTTCCTCGGAAGCACCTTGCAAAGGAAACTGATGTGGTATGTCTATGACGAAGAACCTTCCCTCCTCATAATCGACAATGAAAAATACGAGGTAGGGATGGTTATTAAATTCATGAATCTTCTCGATTAATATCCTCATTCTTGATTCATGATTAAAGTTCAGTCGCTTGCTACCGCCCTAATGCAAAGAGTGCGGGCCAAACTAACATGGCCCGACCTCTCCGAAATCCTTGTGTTGAATTGATGTGTTCTTCAAAATGGAGGAAGGCGACGAAGGAGAAGAAGGAAACAGCGTCGCCACTCACGGCCTCCGTAACCGGCACCGCCCCCGTGGCGCTTCGCCCTCCCGACTGAACCAGCCCCGCACCCCCCGCGGCGCTCCGGCCTCCCGGCCGAACCGGCCCCGCGCCCTCAGCGGCCCTCCGAGCCGCCCCGGCTCTGCTACCTGTGCCACCCAATGGCGCTCCGGCCTCCCGTCTGAACCGGCCACGTGCCCCGGCTTCGCGCCCTGGCCGAGCCACCCCGCAGCGCTCCGGTCGAACCGGCCGCACGCCTCGACCGAGCCACTCTCACCCGCGGCCCTATGAGCCGCCCCGTCTCGCTCCGCCTGCTTTCCCTCCAAGCCGCCCCACTAAATCATTCCCTCACAGCAACCCTCGGCTAATCTACTCCATGATCTCACGCCCTCTCGGCTACCTGCGGCCCTCAGCGGCCCCTCACGGTGGGTCGGGCCGGACCTAGCAGGTCGGACCGAACCCAGTGGGCCAGGCTGCACTGTGAGCCGGTCCAGACCCGAAGGGTCGGGCCAGGTTGACCCAAACTGGATCGAGCCATTCCGGTTCAGGCCGGGTTGGCCCAGGATGGGTTGGGTTGGGTCAGACCAGACCCAGACCCACTAAGACCCATTTACTAATTTTGGCCATAACTTTGGCACCTGACGCATGTTTGAAAAACCGTCAGTGGCGCTGGAAATCTTGGAGCAATACGGTCCCTTTGATAAATTCCCCACTGTGTTTTGGATTAAGTTGTGCAATGGTCAGGTTGGATTGAGCACAAATCCAACCGGGCCCCCAGGACTAAAAGGCTAATAACTCATAGACCGGGCGTCCAGTTGACGCATCGTCTGTTGTGTTGAGACTCATATGATGTGGAAGACCTTTTAGATACTTCTTTGTGGGACTTCGTGGAATTTGGAGTATCGACCATTAGCTCATGTAGCATATCCTCTCGGAGATGAGTGAGCATAGTGTCGGAATCCAGTGGCTGGCTGAGACTTGATGACTGTTGACCATTTCGACTCGGAGTGACTCGACTGGCCCAGTGGGGAGAGCCTTGGTGACGTGGAAGACCCGCAGTGGGGAGTTCCTTGGTGATTCGGAAGACCCACGGTACTCGACAGGAAGAGTACCACAGCAGGCTATGAGGGGGAGCGCCTTGGTGACGCGGCAGACCCACGGTGGGAAGCACCTTGGTGATGCGGCAGACCCACGGTACTTGATAGGAGGAGTACCTCAGCAGTCCAAGGTTAGTGGGAAGCGCCTCTGTGTGACGTGGTAGGCCCATTGTACTCGATAGGGGAGGAGTTGTCCAGTAGTCGAGGTGTTCAGAATGTTACTTGTTACTACCCCTAGAATAAATCATGGTTGAGCTGAGTCAAAACCTCTGTGTTTTCCTCATGATTATTATGGATTACTTGATAACTTAGGTATATATATGGGAATATACCTAAGTAAGGTTATCTTTTGATTTCATACCTTTTATTTTATCCTTGTTGGATTTTGTGAGACCTAGAGGTTCTCGGGGTCCCTACTGAGTATCGTTATACTCACCCCTGCACGGGATATGCCTGCACCTTATTGTGTTTGATGTAGCCGACGAATAGCGCTGATCGAGGACGTGAGTACCAGGACTGGATGGTGACCGGAGGTGGACCATATGGCATGTTGATACACAGAGGAGATAGATGGACGTGGAGTGCTGAGGAGGTGATCTGTACCTACCCTTCAGGTAGGAACCAAGAGGACAACCCAATAGTTTTCTTTCTATTTCTTCGGGTATATTGAATTTCAGTTGTACTTGTACTTTCCAGTTGGGCTTGTATTCTGGCCCCTTTTTACTTATTGTACCCACTTGTTTACTATATAGTTGTCTTATGTTCGTACCTTGTTATGTGTTCAGTTGCATGTTTTTACAGGTTATAAAGGCAATGTCTTCCCAGTTTTTGGGAATATGCCTTTCGTGCTAGTCGACAGCCCCTAGCCTATGGAAGGTGGGCTTGGGGTAGTCACGGCATGGGCCCCGGGGGATGGGTCGTGAAAAATTGGTATTAGAGGAGTCGGATCTATGGCAGCACTAGGACTCAGATCTTTTATGTGTAATAATAGTGTTAAGGTTAATGAGTGAGGTTTTCAGTTCAGGGAGTCTAGTGTTGGTCTGGAGGCCGACATATCCATACACTGGGACCCTGACTTCTGATTTTTGACTCAGTGCACGAAAACACTGATTGTGTGTGTGTTTTCAAAAGTTTTATTTGTGATCTTTTGAGTCAGCTCACCAGGTATAACTTTTAGCTCACCAGGTATAACCTTTTGACTGTGGTGAACCTGTTTCATTTCAGGATGCCTCCATGAAGATAGCCAGCTAGAGTTCTGAGAGTTGTACGCACTGATATCCCACCGAGTGATGAGGCCTTAGTGTAGGGCCCTTTTCCAGTGGAGGCTCCAATGGAGGCACCAGCGGTACCACTCCCCATTGGGCCACCGATGCCACCAACCCCAGCAGCAGATGGTGCACGCCGCTTAAGCACGTTGCATGAGTTCCAACGCTAGAGGCCACCCAGGTTCAGGGGAGATATGGACCCATAGGTGGCTAAGGATTGGCTAGAGGCTGTGGTGAGAGTCTTCCGACTCGTAGGGACACCAGTCGATCTCATAGTGATCCTTGCCACCAGCCTTCTACAAGAAGCAGCAGGTAGATGGTGGAGCATGATGCTCCATGTTCACGATGAGGTGATTCTTCCCTGGGTAGACTTTGAGAGCCTGTTTCAGGTAGAGTTTGTCCCAGCGACTCTTCACGTAGTGCGCATACAGGAGCTACTTCATCTGCAGAAGGTCACCATGGTAGTGGCTTAGTACTCAGCGAGGTTCACTGACCTTTCATGTTACTCTAATGATATGGTGCGGGACCCTTTCTTCAGGGCCTGGACCTTTGAGTAGGGGCTCAGGCAGGATATCAGGGCTTCGGTGATCTCACTCAACATCCCGACATAGGCGAGGGTGTTAGATAGAGCCCTCTTGGTGGAGAGTTTCCTTGCTGAGAAGTCACCAGCGGCGAGACCCACTACTAGTCATCATGTAGTGGAGTCTTCTGCAGCTGGTAGCAGACAGACGTCCCAGAGGTCCAAGAGGACTAGACCTACAGGTGGACAACTGCATGACTTAGGATCGGTTGTGTGGGGCACCTGAAGTGAAGCTAGTCATTCCAGGAGCAGGCAGTGTTTCTCATGCGGCGGGCAGGGTCACATGGCTCGTGACTGTCCGACCCGTCGTACGGATGATCATCATATGGTCGAGGGACCACCCAGACAAAGATAGAGGTTCAACCGAGGTGGTCTGCAGGGAGCAGGAGGACGTGGCAGAGGAGCTGGTCGTGCAGCTGGCGGTGGGCGACAATTTGAGATGTTACCGCTAGCACCACCAGGAGGTCCACCCCGACTGTAGAGAACAGGTGGACAGGGGAGAGCTCAGCTCAAGGAAGCTGAGTCTTACGATCATGGTATTCCAGAGATGATACGAGGTATGATATATGTCTACTCCACCATAGATGTAGTACTTATAGACATAGGTTCCAGTCATTCTTTTATCTCTACTACCCTCGTTCAGATCTTGGAGATTCTGACAGATCCATTGGCTCGATCCTTATGGATAGAGACTCTTACGTGAGCAGATTCGACAATTAAGCACTGGTGCTGGCAGTGCGAACTTACTCTAAGAGGCGAGAGCTTCAGCTGGGATCTCCTAGTAGAAGCGTCGAGGCCTTACTATGTCATCTTGGGTATGGACTAGTTATCTACAGTCCATGCTTAGATAGACTGTATTAGGTGTAAATTGTGGTGTGTCTACATGGATGGGACCAGGTTTACCATCACCAGAAATAAGGGAGCCTTTGCAGTGCAGGATGGACTTACCCAGAGGAAGGTGCAGCCGATCACTCATCATTTGGCTAGATTTACCCTCAGAGTTGTTGATGTGAGAGTCTGAGCTATCCTGTAGTGGTGGACCAGTACACGGATGTTTTCCCTGATGATGTTCTGGGTATACCTCCTCGCATATAGATGGACTTTTACATTGACTTGTACCCTAGGAAGGCACTGATATCTACACCAGCATATCAGACGGCTGTCGCAGAGCTTCTTGAGCTGCGGGTACAGCTAGAGGACTTGTAGGGGAAGGGATTCATCCAGCCCAGTGTTTCACCTTTGGCAGCTCTGATTTTTTTCACCAAGAAGGCGGATGGGAGCTTGAGGATTTGTTTTGACTATCGGTGCCTGAACCAGGTGATTGTGAAGAAAAAGTAATCACTCCTGAGGATTGAAGACCTCTTTGATCAGCTGAAGGGGGCACAGTGGTTCTCAAAGAAAGACCTCATATCAGGATATCACTAGCTCAGAGTACGAGATGAGGATGTGCAGAAGACGGCCTTCAGGTGTCGATACAACCATTACGAGTTCTTGTTTATGCCATTCGGCATGACCAATTCTCCAGAAGTTTTCATGGGACTCATGAACAGGATACTTCATCCATACCTTGATCACTTTGTAGTGGTCTTCATCGATGACATTCTGATCTACACAACTTCTAAGGATGAGCAAGACTATCATTTGCAGGTTGTACTGGACACACTCTGAGAGCACCAGCTTTATGGTAAACTCTCAAAGTTCTAGTTCTAGATCTGAGAGGTTCACTTTCTGAGACATGTTATATCAGAGGCTAGAGTTATAGTGGATCCAGTGAAGATTGAGGTGGTACTTTCTTGGGATCCACCCAGGAGTGTGAAGGAGGTATGGAGTTTCCTGGGTTTGGCGGGATATTACCAGAGGTTTGTTCCAGACTTCTCCAAAGTTGCAGTACCACTATCATCCTTGATGAAGAAGGGGAAACCCTTCGTGTGGTCGGAGAGATGCCAGTAGAGTTTTTAGGATCTGAGGTAGAGGCTGACTAGTGCCCCAATCTTGAGGCTTCCAGAAGAAGGCATAGTGTACGTAGTCTATTGTGATGCATCAGGGACCAGACTCGGATGTGTCCTAATGCAGGAGAGAGCAATGATCGTATATAGTTCTCGACAGCAGATACAACATGAGCAGAACTATGCTACCCATGACATGGAGTTAGCAGCAGTGGTCTTCGCCATGAAGATGTGGTGGCATTACCTGATGGGAGAACGTTTTACAGTGTACTCTAATCACAAGAGTATCAGGTATATCTTCTCCCAGAAGGACTTGAACCTGAGACAGCGACGTTGGCTTGAGTTCCTCCAGGACTATGACTTCAAGAAAGTCTATACTCCTAGGAAGGGGAACGTTGTTGCAAATGCACTCAGTAGATGATCTGGTATATAGCTTCTAGGTGAGGCGACGGAGCAGCTGGCTTCTTTACAGATATCCTTTTTAGATAGAGATGGAGCAGCTTTTCTTCGGTCTCTTTCAGTTACTCCTCCACTTCTTCAGCGATTCAGAGAGACACAGCTTGGGGAAGCTGACTACGAGACATGACGTGCTCAGATATCCACAGGACAGGCACCTGATGGATTTTCTGAAGGTGGGGAGCACGTCATCCTCTTCAGAGGATGTACCATGGTACCAGTGTAACTTCAAGAGGAAGTGTTGAGGGAGTTCCACACTTCCCATCTAGCGGTACATTCAGAAGTGGCAAAGATGTACCAGGATCTCCAATGACAGCACTAGTGGCCGGAAATGAAGAAATTAGTAGCAGAGTTTGTTTCTCAGTGCCTCACTTTTCAGCAAGTGAAGGTGGAGTATCTGGTACCAGTAGGCTTGGTTCATCCCTTAGTGGTCCTAGAGTGGAAGTGGGATGGGATATTCATAGACTTCGTGACAGGACATCCACGTATATCCAGAGGTCATGACTCGATTTGGGTGATCGTCAACCGACTCACCAAGTCGGCCCACTTCCTACCGATCAGAGAGTAGGGTTCAGTAGATAGCTTTGGATGCCTCTATGTGCAGGAGATTGTGCGGCTACATGAAGTACCCTCGACGATTGTCTCCGATTGTGATGAAGGTTTTACTTCCTGGCTATGGAAGGGGTTGTATGGGGCTTTTGGGACGTAGCTTCGTTTGAGAACCACCTTCCATCCACAGACGTTGGCCAGACTGAGCGGACCATTCAGACCCTTGAGGATATGTTGCGTGCTTGTGTCCTCAACTTCAGTCACAATTGGGAGGATCACTTTCCTTTGGTGGAGTTTGTATACAACAGTATCTATCACTCCTCCATTGGGATGGCACCTTTTGAGGCATTGTATGGGTGACCTTGCAGATCACCTTTGTGCTTGACTGACCTGGGGGAGTTAGAACTAGTGGGACCAGAGATGGTACGGGCTACCACAGAGAAGGTTCAGATCATCCAGGAGTGGATGAAGACTGCATAGAGTAGGCAGAATTCATATGTCGACAGGAGACAGAGACCTCTGGAGATCGAGGATAGTGACCACGTCTTTCGACGGGTCTCACCCCGATGAGGTCTACAGAGATTTGGCCGAGGCAAAAAGTTATATCTGAGATTCATCAGACCCTTCTAGGTCCTTAGTAGAGTTGGTGAGGTGGATTACCGCTTAGCTTTTCCACCTCAGTTGCACCAGGTGCAAGGCATCTTCCACGTATCCCAACTGAGGAGATACGTGCATGACCCTGCTCACATCATCGACCATGGTGAGCTAGATGTCGATGATGGGGAGACTTTTACAGAGGTTCTAGTAGAGATTGAGGATCGATAGGAGCGGGTCCTTTGTGTATGGTCGATACCTCTGGTGTGTGTTCGCTGGTAGCACAGGAACCTCTAGGAGAGCACATGGGAGTGGGTGGCTCTGATGCTTGCTCAGTACCCCCACTTGTTTACCTAGTTTGAGTTGTGGTTTACGGGGAAGTAGAGCCCTGATGTGGAGATAATGTAAAACCCATAATTTCCATGTAATTTTTTTTAAATATATGGAAATTTTACGAGTCCACAAAAATTGACGGCACTTGATTCCAAGGACCGGTGTGCCCAGAATCAATTTCTGAACTTTTCTTCGGGTACGTTCAGTAAACGTACGAGCGGGTTTTTTAAACTTTTGAACCGGTGCTCAGAATTGAAATCTGAGGGCACCATTGAACTCACAACACCTGTATTAACTTAAAGATACTTTCACCTTGACGGCAGTTGGTCGAGGGTGAAAGTTAATTTTTTGGTTTTTCATGGAAATAATAAAATAAAATAAATTTCTTTTTATTTTATTTTGAGCTCCCATGTGGATATTTCATGTGGGGACCACCAGACCTAAACCTTTCATGAGAGGTTATGGTGGTGGGGACCACCCAAAGTTAAAACCTCTTGAACTCCCTATTAAGTGGGGAGAAACCTCTTGAGCTCCCCACTTAATGGTACCACCACCCCCTTTAATTAATGCCAACCCCTCCCTTAATTTATTATGCCACCCATATTAATTAATTAAGCTTTTTGAATTCTTTCCAACAAAATAATGGATGGAATAATCTATTATTTTGGTGGAATTTGGGGAGAGAAAGACTTAGGGAGAAATCTCTCTAATAAATAACTTCCTCCATGAAGAACGCTCCTCTAAACGAAGAACGCCAGTGAGGAACGTCTTCGACTTCTTCCTCGGAAGCACCTTGCGGAGGAAACCGACGTGGGACATCTTCGACGACCGACCTTCCCTCCTCATCATCAAAAACGAACAATACAAGGTAGGTATGGTTATTAAATTCGTGAATCATCTTGATTAATATCCTCGTTCTTGATTCATTATTAAAGTTTAGCTACTTGCTACTGCCCTAATGTGGAGAGTGTGGGCCAAACTAACATGGCCCGACCTCTCTGAAATCCTTGTGTTGAATTGAGGTGTTCTTCGAAATGGAGGAATGCAACGAAGGCAATGAATTCAATGACGTCACCCCTCGTAGCCTCTGTGACTGGTGCCGCCTCCTGCGGCCTTCATGACTAGCGCCGCCCCCGTGGTGCTCCGCCCTCCCGGCCGAACTGGCCCCGTGCCCCCACCGGCCCCCCAAGCCGCCCTGACTCCAGGACCCGTGCCACCCCGCGGCGCTCCAGCATCCTGGACAAACCGGCCATGTACCCCGGCTTTGCGCCCCATCTGATCTGCCCCACGGCGCTCCGTCCTCCGGCTGAACCGATCACATGCCCCAGCCGAGCCACCCTCACCTGCAGCCCTCCGAGCCACCCCGGCTCGCGCTGCCCATCGGCCCTCTGATCTGCCCCATTATGCACCACCTGTCGGCCCTCCTAGTCACCCCGTGGCCTCATGAACTCATGGAAACCCCCGGTCAAGCTGCTACATGGTCTCGCGCCCTAACGGCTACCCACAGCCCTCCGCGCCCCCTCGTAGTGGGTCGGGCTGGACCCAGCAGGCCGGACCGAACCCAATGGGTCGGGCCGCACATCAGGCCAAGCCAGACTAGGTGGGTTGAGCCAGGTCGACCCGAACCGGGTCAAACTAGGCCGAGTCGGTCGGGGTCGGTCCGACCGTGTCGGACCGGACCCGGGCCCACTACGACCCATTTACTACTTTTGGCCATAACTTTGGCACCAGGCGTCTGTTTCACGAACCGTCAGTGGAGCTGGAAATATTGGAGCGAGACGGTCCCTTTTAGAGATACCCCACTGTGTTTTGGATTAAGTTGGTGAACAGTCAGGTTGGATCGAGCACAAATCCAACAGGTCCCCCGGGACTAAAAGGCTAATAACTCACAGACCGGGCGTCTGATTGACGCGCCGTCTGTTTCTTTGAGACCCCTATGAAGTGGCAGACCTTTGAGATACTTCTTCATGGGACTTCATGGCAGTTGGAGTATTGAACTGTAGCTCATGGAGTGAATTCTCCTAGAGAAGAGCGAGCATAGTGCGGGAACCCCGTGGCTGGCTAAGACTTGACGACTACTGACCGTTTCAACTCAGAGTGACTCGACTGGCCCAGTGGGGAGCGCCTTGGTGACACAGAAGACCCACAGTGGGGAGAACCTTGGTGAAATGGAAGATCCATGGTACTCGAAAGGAGGAGTACCTTAGTAGGCTACGAGGGGGAGTGCCTTGGTGACGCGGCTGACCCACAGTGGGCAGCGCCTTGGTGACATGGCAGACCCATGGTACTCAAGAGGAGGAGTACCTCAGCAGTACAAGGTTAGTGGGAAGTGCCTCTTTATGACGTGGCAGGCCCACTATACTCGATAGAGTAGGAGTTCTTCAGTAGTCGAGGTGTTTAGAATGTTACTTGATACTACCCCTAGAATAAATTCTGGTTGAGCTGAGTTAGAACCTCTATTTTTTCCTCATGATTGATATGGATTACTTGATAACTTAGGTATATATATGGTAATATACCTAAGTAAGGTTATCTAATGATTTCATACCTTGTGTTTTATCCTTGTTGGGTTTTGTGAGACCTAGAGGGTCTCAGGGTCCTTACTGAGTATCGTTACACTCAACCATGCATGGGCTATGCTCACACCTTGTTGTGTTGGATGCAGACGATGGATAACACTGATCAAGGACGTGACTACCAGGACTAGATGGTGCCTGGAGGTGGACCATACGGTGTGTTGATATGCGGAGGAGACCGATGGATGTGGAGTGCTGAGGAGGCGATCTGTACCTACCCTTCAGGTAGGAACCTGAAGGATGACCCAGTAGTTGTCTTTCTCTTTCTTCAGTTATATTGAATTTCAGTTGTACTTGTACTTTCTAGTTGGGCTTGTATTCTGTCCCCTTTTTACTTACTGTACTCACTTGTTTACTATACAGTTGACTTTTGTTTATACCTTGTTGTGTGTTCGGTTGTGTGTGTTTAAAGGTTATAAAGGAAATGCCTTCCCAGTTTTTTGGAATACGCCTTTGTTGCTTGTCGCCATCCCCTAGCCTATGAAAGGTGGGCTTGGAGTAGTCACGGCACGGGACCCGGGGGATGGTTTGTGACAGAAATTTATTTAAATTTAATCTCACAGGCAGGAAGACAATACAGGTTTTTAAAGTAAAAATGTCTGAAAGTTTGATATGTTTTTATAATCAATATCAAAGTTTAATTGATTAAAATTACATAAATAGTATTAATTAATAAAAATATGATCTAATTAAACTTTAAAACCAATTAAATTTATAATTTAACTTTATTAATAAATTAAATGAAAAAGTAGTTTTGAACTAAAATTCAGTATTTTTAACTATTCATTAAAAATGATATGTTTTCAAAAAATATAAAAAATACACCAGAACATATTTTTATGTATATATTTAAAATATGAAGTTTATTTTGACATATTAAATCAATTAAAGTGTTAAAATTCATATTTAAAATGTGTTTTCCATTAAAAGGCGGTAAAATTTCCTTTATAAAAATATAGGTTTTTATGTATGAAATTGGGTTTGTTCTTATCGTATGCCTATAAAACCTACTGCATTAATATAAAAAATAGTTTATTGAATATATAACATATTTCTTTCATTAAAATAATACACTAGTTGTAAATAATTATATTTATTAAGACAAAACTCCTTTAGAATAATACAAATAATAATATTTCCTTTTATATCCAATTGGTTCTTAATTTAATTTTTCATTAATTGGTAACCAATGAATTAATATTATATTTATATAAACCATAATTTTCATAAGTTAGTTAATATTATTCATAGCTTCTAACATAATGTCTAGTTTATATCATATTATATTAAATAATAAAATTTTAATTATACATTGTTATTTGGTGAAACTCGATATTACATGAAACACAATCTATCGAGGAAGGTATCTCTTGCATGTAATGAAAGCTATCAAGGAAGTTATATCTTTTGTGAAATCCAATATAACTTAGTGTTTCATGCATTAAAATTTATAGAAAATATTATTTTTATTTTATATTGTAATTTATCAGGTTAATATATTCCCTTTTTACACTTGTTGTTGCGTGTCATAAACCCTATTGAATACAAAGTTGTACTTTAGAATTTCGAGATGTTGCAAGAAGTTTAAAATGGATTAACCTTTATCGATTTGATATATGTGATATATGTTTGTTTTTTATATTATTTTGTGGGACATGGTTTGTTGCTTCCAAATCCCACAGTGATAAATTGATTGATAAATTTGTGTGGGACGTTGTCTATAGCTTCCAAATCTCATACTGATAAACTGATTTATAATGTGCGTCATGCATAGTCTGTTGCTTCCAAATTCCATAGTGATAAATTTATTTATAAATGAGTGTGGGACATGGATTAATACTTCAAAATTCCATGGGGTCCTAGGCATGGCATCCTAGACCCAAACAATTGGCGTTAGACTATAGTTACAATTGAATGTATTATAAATTGAAATGAAATGGATAGTGAAATCCCATTTTTTATAATGAATTATGAATTGAATATATGGTATGTTTTAGACTCTGTAATGGTCCTAAGTAGGTATTGAGAGTTCAAGTATTCTGTGGAACCCGGGGGTTATGTTGTTAAATAAATGTAAATTGTTTACTTTATTGATTTTATTTATTCTTATATAACTCCATACACTATTTTGAATAGATATTGTTTTAGAAACCGTTGGTAGTGGCCTACTGAGTTGTGCTCACACCCTACTTGGGATGCCTAATCAGTACCCGAATAGATTTCTTGGTTATAGGATAGGATAAGGGAAACATCCATATGTTATATGGCTAAGTCAGGATGGACCGTGGATAAGGGAACTAGATGTGGTTCGGGACATTCTTGGGAGTTTTTAGTGTCTTAATTTATTTTAGGTTTTCCATATTGACACTTTACATGTATTGGCATGATATGTATAATGTTTAGTTTTTGATATTGTATTTCCTATTTTGGTCATCATGTGATATTAGTATTATTCTGGTAATGGTTATATCATTTGGATATTATTTATTTACTTCTGCTATTGTGCTACTTTGATAAAGAGGGTATAGTCTCCCCATGATTGATATTAAACCCTCACTGCTAGTCAGTAGCCTCTGGTGAGAGAGGATCTATGCCTGAGTTCACATCTCGAACCAGCTCAGGGCACTAGTGTTTGGCACCTGGGTCGGTATTTTACACGATCCTCACACCTTGGATATGGTTTCATCACCTTTTAAATGTTAATCTTGAAATATATATATATATATATATATATAATATTTATACATTAAATAATATTTGATAATCATTTATTTAATTCCTTAATGAAAAATGAAATGTTTCATTCATAGAAGTGGTATTCCTCTTGTACACATGGGTGACATTTTCATTTTTCAATAAATGAAAATTAAATAAATAAGATAAAGTTTTAACTCTCAAAAATCATGACCATATTATAAATACTATATTTATTAATTAAATCCATACTTATTTTCATACCCTTAAAAAATTGAGACATTAAATACATAGTGTTATTATCCATGCCAACAAGGTGAACCTTTATTTTCAAGATCCTACCTAATTAGAACTCCATGGTTAAACAAGCATGTCCTAGAGTAGTGTAAGGATGGGTGACCTCCTAGGAATTTTCTCATGTAGTTTATAAGTGAGGATAAAGAACACCAAAATAATATGTGTTTTCCTATGGGGAAATTAATCATTTTTATAAGTGTCCCTAGTGGTTAATAGGTTATGGTGTGCTAGGAAGGAAACCAAGGTATTACATAACACCCATGGGGTCAAATGGACAATTTCATCGCTTAGAGAGGTCAGGTTGTGACAAACGGTATTAGAGATAATAACTATATGGAAGTGTATTGTCACTTCCTAGGTTTTATTTTGTGGGTTTACAATGAGTATATTGTGATTTAAAGGGGTGGAGAGTGTAACACCCTTAAAAAAGTGAGACTTAAAATACTAAATGTTACGTTAATAAGGTAAAACTTGTTTTTCGAGAGCCTATATGATTAAAACTCAACAGTTAATAATGTTTGTAATGGATTATTTTTAGGATGGGTAGCCTCCTAGGATGGTTCCTGGAATGTGTGTGAATGAGGACAAATCACACTAAAATTACATGTGTTGGCATGTGATGATATTCATTAGTCTGATAAGTGACCTAATGGGTAATAGTTTATGGTTAGTTAGAAAAGAAAAAATGTTTTATGGAAGACCCATGGGGTAATATGAACAATTTTATAGTTTGAGGAGGTCATTTTGTGACACCTATGACCAGACATGTGAGGTTGTAATGAAAAAAAATTGCATTTCTATATGGAGGTGGTAAATCCTCATATACACACAAGCAATGTTCTCCATTTTCCAATGGATAGAATGGTAATGATGTATATAATATTTTATATTTAATGAATTAAAATTATGTCATAAACTTTATTTAAATCCACTAAATCAATATTTATAACTATTTGTGTTAGGTAGTGATGAAAAATGAAACACATCACTTTGTGGAGATGGTATCTCGCATGTACACACGAGCGGCGTTCTCATTTCTCATGGGATTAAAAGAAGGTAGAAAATAGTTTTTCATCATCATAATAAAATTTCATTATAGTGAATATATTAATTTCATTATATTATGATGTTTAGAATAGATTTTAATGGGGTAGAAGAAGAAATAAACTTGAAGGGATTCAGTTAAGACTTATAACTCCTCCTTGGATGTCTTCCTTTATCTTACACCTTAAACATTATATTATAGATATTTTTGTGATACCAAGAGATATAAGAAGTGGGGAGTATAGTTAAGAAGTTATTTGGGTAGATATTTTTTGATATATGGTTTTCAAAGTGTGTAGAGGAGTGAGAACAGGAGGTTCCCCATTATAAGTGAGAGGAGTGGTACCTTTCTAAATATTAAGAACATTAAAATATAATAAATTTCTTTATTATATAACGTGGATATAGTTCATTAAATTTTAGAATATAGGATAATTTAAGGTTAAAAAACACTTAACAAAATAAATTTATACAAGTTGTAGAGATATTTTAATCCGTATCGATTAGTTTAACCCCCTTTTAAATGCTTTTAACTTTTACAGTGGTGACAAACTTTACCATGGTAAAAATTCATTATAACTAAAAATAAATTTAAAGTCATTTCCAAATTATAATATTATAATCCAAAAAATTAAATATATTTTTTAATATTCAATTTCTAAAGGTCGTAAAATATACTTTTAATTTAAGTTTTCAAAATGCAATATAAACCCATTTTTAGAAAAATTCTTTTTAACCATCAAAAAGATTTAACAAAAAAATAAATTATAATATTAATTCACAAGGAATTAATTAGATTATTTCTAATAATGGGTATTTATTATTAATTAAAAACAAACCAAAATTTAATGTCATGTTATAAAAACTTGATTAAAATAGAAGAACAAAAAATAGTTTTTATTTGAATAAAAACATTTTTCAAATTTCAAAAATATCAAACATAAATTTCTATGTTTTACATTGCATTTTTAAATTCACTATATTACTTATTAAATATATATTTGTTCTATAAAAAATGGTTTCATAAACATTAAATTCATTTGTACATCATGGTAATTTCATAAAAGTTAGAGTATTTGTAAAATTGGTACTTTTAACTATTAATATAAAAATCAACCTTTACAGAAAAATCCCAAAAATAAACCCTAATCTAATGTTGACTTTATTAATTAAAAAATTAAATTAATTTCATAAAATTAAAATTATTAAATTTTTGAATTTATCTTTTAAATTAAAATACTAAAAATAAAGAAAAATGGATTCTATAAAAAAATAACCATTTTAAACTTCAAGTGTTCTTAATATAATTTCATATTAATTTACAATTAATTGAGTTTTAATTTATTAATTCCTATATTTTGTCCTTTTAAAAGTGTAAAATTTATTAAAATACAAAAAACTTTAAAAAAATCATCCAAAAATACCCCTTTTTACATGGAATGATTTTAATCATATCACAATAATTAATTATTTTTTAATCCTTAAATTTCATTTCTAAAAAAATAATAAAAATTTTTAATTTTCATAATTTATATTATTTTTATTATTTTTATTTATTAAATTATTATTCTTCTATGTCATGTCTCATTTTAGTCTGGGTTTTCATGTGTTACAAGTAATTCAACATTAAATTTATTTAAAGTAAAATATATACTAAAATCATGGGGTGCTATATTCTACCCGAATGGCCCGAAGGCCTTCATTTTTATTGATTTTGATAACCCCCCCTTTCAAGGGATGAGGGGGAACCCTTATAAGGCTCATAGGATCAGAGATTACAAGGCCCATAGGCTTAGGTGATTACATGACCCGAAGGTCTTAGGGAATTCAACCAGACTATCTACAAGGAACTTCCCCTCCCTAGCATCTGCGTCATGATAGTAGCTCTCCACCTTTGCATGGTCTTCTGGATAGGCTTCCCGTGCAAGCACAGGCTGGTACTAAAGGCATAGCCATACCCTCTCATTCTGACAATCCATTTGGTTCTACTCTGGTGAGTGCACCTGCTCTGAATCCTCATCTAGGGCTGCTCCTTTTTTGTAGTGTGTCTAGGGAAACTGCATGTGGCTCGAAGGCCTTGAGGTGGCCCGAGGGCCTTAAAGGTGGCCCAAAATCCCTACTGACCCGAAGTCCTGGGTGGCTCGAAAGCCTTAAGGACTCCAAGCCCAAACCGGTGGCCCAAGGTGAATAGGTCCAGCTGCTACAGTACCGAACAGTACTTGCTACAGTACTTGCACAGTATACAGTTTTGCCATAGTACATGTACATTGTACAGTCTACTACAATACCCACACAGTGTACAGTGCTGCTACAATGCCTGCTACAGTACTGCTACAGTGCCCCCAGAAAATATGCCTCTACCTGGTTTTGAACCTCGGTCTTGTGGATGCACTTAAGGATACCTCACCAAATGGGTTGAGGCTCATGTGTAGGTGCTATATTCTACCCCAATTATATAAATTTCATCCCAAAAATTTCAATTATTACTTACTAATGAAATTAGATAATGGTATCCCCAAAAATGATTTAATTTTTACTAAGATATCAGCCTCACTGTGTTAGGTAAGACTAATAAACTTATCATAATTTTTTCTTAAAATATATGTGTATCTTTATGATACTTAAAATTGTGAATGAGTTTCCAAATGTGCACATTTGAGTTATGTTTTTCATATAATATATGTATATTCCTCTTGAATTTAAATAATGTGATAAAAATATATACTTGATTCCTTTTTACTTTTTCAGTATAGTTTTTTCCTTTGATTGAGTGTTTTAATCATCTAACACTTCTAATTCTAATGATGAATTACTAATATTAATTTTTCATGCATAAATCATGGAAATAAACTTTTAATAGATCATAAGATCCACAAAAGAAAGATAAGTTGTTCCACCTATCTTTATACACTTACTAAAATAAAAAAGGTGAGTGTGAGTAAAAACAACATCCATAAAAATGTTAACCTTCAAAACTTTTATTATAAAAAATAACATAAATACAATATAAATTATTCTATACTTTATATAATAATTACTTAATCCATAAAATTAATTAAATCCAAAAAATAAAGATTATGCTAAATTAAATAGTAGGTATAACTCGAATTTTTACAACTAGGGTATAATTGTTCATCTTAATAGTGACTTCCTGATATATTATTATTATAATCATATTCCCATTTGGTGTCTTAATTAACAACCCCTTACTCGGGGTATTAAGGAATGATTTAATATTCATAATAAACATGAAGGATATATAATAGTGTATAGATCTAGAATCAAATAAATCATTGACTAAATTTGAGTTTATAATCAAATTACTTGTTATCACGTCATTTGGAACTTCAAAATCAGTTGTAATGACTGTATAATATTTTCCTTTCTCACTTAACCTTTTCTAATGTAAATTCCCTCAATGATTAAGGAATTAATATGAGTAGTAACCTATCTCTATATAGTTGAATCATTTGACCTTTCATTTTCATTCATGATCTTGATAAACTTTATCTCCTTACTTGAAATAAACTCACATTCCCTTCAAGAAAACCCCAAGGTGTTTTATTCCATGATTATTAAATGTTAGGAATTATACTCTTCCCTTTTTCCCTTTTTCCAGATTTCCCTTTACATAATAATCAATCATTATATCCTTATCTTACTTTCCTTTTAAAATATAAGACTTTGAGAATTCATTATCTTCCTTAAGTGCACTTAATACCAAATCATTATATATTTAAAAAAAATTATAGAGTAACACCCTTTAAAGGGTTTAATTTAGCCTATCAAAGAAACAATTAATCTTACTTTTTGGATTACATATGTAGTTTTCATCATGAATTATTAATCTTGTAAATTTATATTCATACTTAAAAACATTTTACTTTTTTCTCTGTCTCAAATTTAAAAATTACCTTTCCAAATCAACTCATTGCTAATAAGGAGTATATTTCTTAAATATCATCTCCTTATAATTTTCTCACTCCATAACCTCTTTTTCCTCAGTCACCTTAGTATTTTGAATCAAAGGCCACCACTGATTATCATCTATTTTTAAAAAATATACTTCTATGATAACATTTTCCCTTTAATTACATCCTAAATATATAAATATATTTTTTAGGTAATTGAATATTTGTTCATATTTCCATTAAAGGATAGAGGTTTCTACTACATGAAGTGGTCCAAAATTGAAGTATAATGTCATGGTGAAACTAGTTTCTCAATATATCAAAGATTATACTCATAATATTCACTAATATATTTATGATATTCTTATCTCCAACTCTAGTCTTGTGGATTTTATTAGGATGTAAATTCCTATATATATTATAGAGTTTGTCACAGTTTTCATTTCTTCTGATAGTCTCCATTTTGAAATAATGGAATATACTTAATCAGCTCATAAAATTGTGAATAATGAGATATAACATAAAAAAATCCTTATGTAGGTAAAAGTTATTGAGCATTATAATGGTATATCTTAATGATAGTATTATCTATGTTCTTATAAAATCTATTTCTCAAGGATCTAACTAAACTTTCTATGATACCAACTGTAATAACCTCGACTATAATAACCCATAATTGATGTTTTCTATATTAAATTAGAACAAGATACAAGAGATCGCATCCCATGAAAGATAATATTTTAGCAGTCTTACGAGACTAAATACATACATGATTTTCATATTACATTGGAAACATTAAAACACAACATATAAACTTCTTGAGAACTTTATCATTCATCTTTGAATTCATTCAAATATACCTTATTGGTACCTTAAGTAATGTAAGACAAAATAAAGGGTAATATCATATGCTTGGTATGGTAAATCATATAATGGAATCTATAATGAATACATAAGGCATAAATAATATGGAAGAGTGAATAATAAATACATATTCTATTTAATTAATAACTTGAACTTGAAATTTTTCCATGAAAGATATCAATTTAGTAATCACATGGAAAATAATAACTAATTTCTCAGTAATGCAATGCATAATTCCATACATTTAAATATAATATCAAGGACTCAGCTAAGAAACTTTCAATAATTGGGTAGGTAATACCCAGATATTACTCAAGTCATGCTAAAATGATTGTATCATGAGACATACTGATGTATCGAGGGGATATATAATTTCAAGATCCACCCATAACTAACATATATCCAATGAATTACTTATATAATTAATGATTAATATAATATGTAATCAATATGACTTAATAATAATATATATCCATATTGAATCAAGATTAAGTATTTTCAATATATGTTAATATAATAAATTTCTTTGTAAGTTTCATTCAACTAATACCATATGTAGCAATGGTATAAAATTAAGATAATATCAAAATGGTAATTATAACTATGATACAAAATAATGTGGATATAATGTCCAAATAATTATAGAGATTTATAGACAACATAACTTCAAGGAACTGAGAATATTCTATACGAACAAAATGAGATATAAACCATAAATAATTCATGGATGAGAAGAGCCCAGAGATTCATTAGAAATTAAGGTTTTAAAGTAAACAAAACTATTTTTATAATTTTAGGGTAAAATTGAAGTGGAGATTTAAAAATAATTTTCCTAAAACTTTTATAATTTTTTTGTAAAAATGAAGTTATAAACCAATTCCAAAAATATTTTCAAAAGGTTTCAAAGCGACATTTAAAAAAAATATTTGTAAAATATTTTAAAAAAAATTAAATCTTGAAATTAAATAAGAAATTTTATAGTGTGAGATAAAATATACATAAATAAAATGAAAATTCATTTTCAAAGATTTTGAGAAAACAACATCCTCTTTTTGGTAACTTTTAAAAATAAAAATTTTATAAAATAATGGGATTATAATCTATTTGAAAAAAACATAAAAACTTGTAAAAGAATATTGATATTGAATGATTTCTATGATGGTGGGAAATTTTTGTGAAGATTTAAATGTTAAAAATATTATTTTCACACATTTTTAAATAGATTCAAATATTATTCATGCATAAAATGATATGGAATAGAAATTATATCAAAAAGGGGTAAATAAGGTCGGATTTTATTATAAACAACCTTTTGGTGGATTTGAGTACCATAGAATGGGAAATAAAAAATAATACTTGTAAACCCCATAAATAACCAAAGGTTAAGATAATAAATGGTGTGTAAGAGAGAAAGAGCATATAATTCCCTCAAAGAAGATTCAATCATAAACAATCCTGGTTAAAATGAGATTAAAACATAAACCCTTACCTTGGATTGCAACTTGGTCGGACACATTCCAACCTCCTATATAGTAAATTTATATTTATTATTAATCTATATCAAATACATATTTATATATTTATTTCTACGTATCATTCATTCATAACTTCCAGTTAGCCATTTTCTATTAATTCTTTGTTAAAATTAACTATTTGAGTGTTAATTGTTATGTATGTTTTGATTCGGAGGTTTTGGTCCTTTCACTTTGGTCATGGTTTCATTAAATACATAATTTTAATAATGAAATATATTTCATATTTTTACAAGAAATAATATTTGAAATCCATTCATTTAAATTATTAATGAAAAATTAAATATTTTATTCATAGAGGCGGTAGTCCGCACGTACGCATGGGTAACCATTCCATTTTTCAAAAAAATGATAAGGAAATAAAGAATAAGAAGTTTTAACTTTATAGATTAATTATCATATTATAAATATCATTTTTATTCATTAAATTCATACTTATGAGTAGTTATGTGAGGTAGTAATGAAAAATAAATTACATCACTTTATAGAGGTGGTTGTTTGCATGTATGCGTAATCAATGCTTTCGATTTTACAATGAATGAGAGGGTAATAAGGTGGGTAATATTTTTTCTTTATAGAATAATTATTATATAATAAAAAAATATAAATCCATTAAATCCATTTTTATAACAAATCATGTGAGGTTGTGATAAAAGAAGAAACACATCACTACATGGAGGTGGTCTTCCACACATACGCTCAAGTGACGTTTTCATTTCTCAAAGGATAGAAATGAGGTAGAAAATAGATATTCTGTCATAATAGTACCTTTTAATTATATTAAATATAAAAATATAATTATATTGTGATGGTTAAAAAATATTTAATATAGTTATAAGAAGAAATAAACTTGAAATAATTTAGTTATATTTATGCCTCCTCCTTGGATATCTTCCTTTAACATACACCTTAATCATTACAGTGTTAGTATTTTGGAGAAAATAATACCTATAAGATATATAAAAGAGATATGGGAAAGTATTTGGGTAGATATTGGTTGATATAGGGTGTTCAAAGTCTACAGATAAATGAAGAGAAGAGGTTCCCTTCTATAAGTGAGAGGAGTGGAATCCTTGTAAATATTAAGAATTTTAAAATATAAAAATTTTATTTCTCATGTAAATTGGATAAAAATTGGTAAATTTTTTATTATAGGATAATTTTAGGTATAAATATACTCAACCAATGAAATTTAGACAATTTTTATCGATATTTTAATCTTTTTCTTTTAGTTTAACCCCATATTTAACTCTTTTGACTTTTATCGTGGTGACAAAACTTTTCTATGAAAACTATTAATTATGACTAAAATGAAATTAAAATAATTAAAAATAGAATATTTTGAACCCAAATATAGAATCCATTTCTAATATTCAATTTATATAGTTTTTTAAAATTAATTTTAATATAAGTTTGCAAAACACAATGAAAAATAGTATTTAGAAAAATACTTTTTAAGAATAAAAATGATTTTATACCAAAATCATGCATGATATTTATTATTAAGGAATTAATTGGATTGTGTGTAATAAAAGTAGGATTATTTTAATTTCAAACCAACCCAAAACCAAAAATAACATTTTTAAAACTTGATTAAAATAGAGGAACCAAAAATAGTTTTTATTTGGATAAAAACATTACTTAGATACCCAAAATGTCAAAAATTGATTTATAAGTTCAATAAAACATTTTTAAATTCATTATATTACTTATTAAATATATATTTAGTATATAAAAAATTGTTTCATAAACTTTTAAATCATTCTTACATCATGATAATATCATAAAAGTGACAGTATTTTCAAAATCATTATTTCTCACTATCACCAAAAAATCA
Source organism: Viscum album (assembly GCA_963277665.1). Taxonomy (NCBI): domain Eukaryota; kingdom Viridiplantae; phylum Streptophyta; class Magnoliopsida; order Santalales; family Viscaceae; genus Viscum; species Viscum album. The sequence continues at coordinate 848,440,289 of OY728152.1, forward strand.
ACCATTCCAGAAAAGTCTCAAACATTAATACTAAACTAATTTTAAATTTTTAAATTAAAAAAATTGTGTTAATCTCATAAAATTAAAATTATAAAATTCTTGAATTTATCTTTTAAATGAAAATATTAAATATAAAGGAAGACATCTTTTACAGAAAAGTGACCTTTTAAAACTTCAAGTGTTATTAATCTTATTTCATATCAATTTATAATTAATTGAGTGGTAATTTATTAGTTCATTCATTTAAGTATTTTAAAAGTGATCAATTTATTAAAATACAAAACACTTGAAAAGAAATATTTGAAAAATATCCCTTTTAACAATGAATGATTTTAATATATCAATTAATAAATTATTTTCTAATCATTAAATTTAATTTTTCAAAATAAAATAATACAATGTAAGTATCGTAATTGATTAATATTTTTTTATTTATTAAATTATTATTATTATATTTTTTGGATCATTTTATTTTGGTGTTGTGTGTGTCACAATCAATTCAATATTATATTAATTTCGAGGAAAATAAATAATAAAATCTTGGGTCATTATATTGAAATTGATGACATGACGTAGTTTGTGCATTGTGTGATGGATTATTAGATATAATAGCTAAAAATATAGAGTAAATATATTAGTGAATTTATTTAAGTATGTCTATAGGTGATAAAACTTCATTTTAGATATGGGAATTCATTCATTGGTGATTCAAAAGTCCCAACACCATAGGTTCAAATTTGATAAAATTATTTTTAAAATTATTTTTCTTATTATCACTATAATAGATATTCTTTATTTGTAATATAAATAATATGTATTTATTTTTTATCTTCATGAGTCTATATATGAGTTTGTTCATGGTCCACCAAATACATGAGGTATGTTATTATAAATTTCTCTTAATGAAAGTGATTTTTTAAACATATGATTTTTTATGTTAAAAGTGTGTGTCAATGATAAAAACTAAGAAAATGATCTCTAACTATATTGAAAATTTATTAAAATTATTTTTAATTAGTTTTAACTTGTATGAATAAATCTCATGTTAATAAAATATAAGATATGGTCGAGATAATCGAAAGTTCGCTTTTAAAATTTTAACTTTTATAAGAACAAAATGCGTATCATGTGATGAAAAATGTAAAAATGAGCTTATAATTTTATGAAAAATTATAATAACATTCATTGCTTAAATTTTTCATTAGAGGAATAAATTTCAAGTCAATACTAAAATTGTTGTGATCAAAATAATCAAAATTATTTTTATAGATTTTTTATTTTTATAAGTTCAAAATGTGCATCAAATGATAAAAACCAATAAAATTAGATTTTACTATCATGAAAATATAATAAAATGATTTATGATTAATTTTTTACATCTAGGAATGAATCTTGTATCATTCCAATGTGTAGTGTGTTTAGAATTACTAAAAGAGGCTGTTTATAATTATAGTTTTTTTATGTTCAAATTGTGCATCAAATAGTTAAAATCAATCGGATGATTTTGGAATTTCATGAAAATGTATTAAAATTATAATTAATTAATTTTTGACCTATATGAATGAATTGATTTTCAATATTATGTGAAGTGTGGTTAGAATTATTAAATGATTGTTTTTAGAAATTTACATTTTCAGAACATGTGTTAAATGATAAAAACTGGAAAAAATGTGTTCACGATATCATGAAAATAAAGGAAAATAACTATCAACTAATTTTTTAACAGTAAAAATAAGATACAAATCAATTTGATGTGTGATGTGGTTGAAATGATTGAAAATATATTTTAATAATTGTATATTTTTAAGTTAAATACATGCTTCAAATGATCAAAACTAAAAAATGATATCAAATTATCAAGAAAATGTATGAAAATAATCTCTCGTTAATTATGATATATAGAAATGAAACACATGTAAATATGAAGTATGGTGTGCTAAGAATTAATAAAAGTACATTTTCAGAATTATATATTTTTAAAATTTTAAAATATGTGTCAATTCAAAAACTGAGAAAATGGAATTGGATTGTTGTGAAAATATAGTACAATGTTCATTGATTAATTTTTAAATTGTAAAAATGAATATTTTATCCATATAATATGTGGAGTATTCAGAATGACCAAAAACTTTTCTTTAAAATTATAGTGTATTAAGTTTAAAATAGGTGTCAAATGATTAAATCTAAGAAATTTAACATGAACTATTGTGAAAATATAGGTAAAATATAATAGATTAATTTTTTTACTTTTAAGAATGAATTGAAAGTCAATCGATGTGTGATGTGATAAAAATAATTGAAAGTATACTTTTAAAATTATAGGTTTTAAGATCAAAATGTGTCTAAAATGGTCAAAATCATTCAATAGTGATTGAAATGTTATGTAAATATAAAAAATTATATTCAATTAATTTTTTTACTTTTTATAAATAAATTGCACATTAATTTGACTTGTATTATGGTCTAAATGATCACATGTGTGTTTTAAAAATTATATATTTTTAATTCAAAATGTGCATCAAAAATAAATTCTGAAAAAATTAGATCACAATATCATGAAAATATTAAAAAATTGTCTTTAATTAATTTTTAACCTGTATAAATGAACCATACATCAATTTTACATGTGATGTGTTCATAATAATTGAAAGATAATCATTAGAATTATTAATTTTTAAGTTAGAAAATGTGACTCAAATGATCATAATTGGGAAAACAAGATTGTAATATCATGATAATGTAAAAAATATATTTTTGATTAATTTTTTACCTTTAGTAATAAAATTTGTACCAATATGATGTGTTATGTAGTTAAAATTACTAAATGTCTGTTTTTTAAAATTATAACCTTTTAAGTTCAAAATGTATTTTAAATAGTCAAAACTAAGAAAATAGGAACATATTTCTATTAAAATATATAAAATTTAATTTTTATTAATTTTTCACGTATATGAATGAACCATGTATCCATATGACATGTGATAAGGTTGAAATGATCAAAAATTTTAAAATTATATGCTTTTTTATCTTCAATACGTGCATCACACAATAAATAATGAGAAAACAAGTTAATACTATTGTAAAATTTTAATAAAACAATTTTTTTTGATATTTAGGAATTAATTTAATATTAATAAAATGCATGATGTAGTTGGAAATATCTAAAATACATTTGTATAATTTTAATTTTTTTATAAAATGAAAAGATATATCAAATGATTAAAATTGAGAAAATGAACTCATATTATCATAAAAATATAAGCAGTTAATATTTGACTAATTTATGACCATTAGTAATGAACCAAATATCAATACAATGTGTGATTCAATCATAATGATCAAATGCATATTTTTATAATTGTAGTTTTTTAAGTTTTAAACATGTTTCAAAATATCAAAATCAATAAAACGAGTTCAGACTATCATGAAAATTTAAAATAATGATCTTTAAAAAAATTGTGACTTTTAATAATTAATTAGCCATAAATGTTTTTTAAGATGTAGTAAGAATTATTAAAAGTGTATTTTTAGAATTATAGAACCTTTTTAATTTCAACATGTTTCCAAAAATATCAAAACCAAGAAAATTAATTCAGTGTGTCATTAAAATGTATGGCAGTGATCTTTTATTAATTTTTGATTTCTAATAATAAAAATCTATTCAATTAAATGAGTGGGATTTTCAAAATCACTAAAATAGTATTTTTATAATTGAAATTATTTTCTATTAAGAAATGTTGGGCTAATCTAGGATAATGAGTTCATATGGTAATAAAAATCTAGGATAATGATCTTTAATTAATTTATAACTTATAGAAATAATCCAAATTTTATTCTAATATGCCACTTTCCCAAAATGATCCAAAAATACATTTTTAAATTTCTAGTGCTTTTATAGGTTAAAAACATGTATCAATTAATCAAAACAAAGAAAACAAGTTTAGACTATCGTGAAAATATAATAAATAGTCTTTAATTAATTTATAACTTTTAGGAATGAAATAAAAAATCAATATAATGTTTGATGTGCATTGAATTAACCTATAAAAAGGATCTTCAACTAATTTATAACTTTTAGAAATGAAAAAAAAAATCAATTCAATATATGGTGTCTCTAAAATGATCTAAAAATCCATTTTTAAAATTGTAACTCTTTTATAGGTTCAAAACATGCATAAAACGATCAAAACCAAGTAAACCAATTTAAATTGTCCTGAGAATATAGAAAAATAGTCTTTAATTAGTTTATGAATTTTTAGAATAAAATTAACATCAATTTTATGTTCCATGTACATTGAATTAAATAAAAATTATTATTATTATAACTACTATTTTATGTTTGAAATGTGTGTTAAATGATCACAACTGAGGAAATAAGATCATATTTTCTTGAAAATACTAGATAAATATTACTAATTAATTTGTGAAATGTATGAATTAAGTTCACATTAATTATATCTATGATGTTTCTATAAGGATAAAAAGTTTTTATTTACAATTATAAGTGATATTTTAGTTCAACAGGTGCATCAAATGATCAAAATATAGAAAATAAGTTTGGACTACCATGAAAATTTAGAATAATGGTCATTGATTAATTTTATACTATCAGGAATGTAACACATATGAATCTAACTTTTGGTTTGTATGGGATGATCAAAATTTTATTTTTATAATTATAATGCTTTTATAGCTTTAAATCATGCATTAAACGATTAAAACTGATAAAATGAGTTTGGATTGTCATAAAAATATTAGACAATGATCATTGATTAATTTTTCACTTGTAGGTTTGAACCATACATTAATTAAAAGTGTGGTGTGCTCATAATGATCCAAAAAAAGTTTATAGACTCGTAAAACTTTTATAATATCTAAATATTCATCAAATAATTTAAACCAAACAAATGAGTTTAAATTATTTTTAAAGTTTAACAAACTGATCTTTGATTAATTTCTGGCCAGTATGAATAAACCACACTTCAATATAGCATGTGATATTTCCATAATGATTTAAAGTAACATTTTTTATGAAAATGTATTATCTTTTTAATATAATTCATTTATATATTGTAAATAAACAAATAATATATTTTTTAAATGTTTAATAATTTATTATTTTTATTTTTATAATATATTAACTTAACTTTTAAATGTATTTTTATTTTAAAATATAAGGTGACAACTATATATGGATGAATGACTTCTTTAAGTAAAATTATCTATATATTTATAAAATTTATATATGTTATTTGAAATTTTGATAATATTTTTTTATGATATTTTGATTTAGTTACTGAAATACTTTTGTTTTTGGGTTTTTTACTTAAAGAATTTAACATCAAACATGGAGGTTACTGTATCCCATTATTAGTTTCCACCAATTACTAATTTTTATGAATAAAATGTGACCACCACTTAGAAGTCACTAAATAGTCATTAAAGGGATTTTTCTATTAATGGGTAGAAAATATCATTGAAGTGGTGTCATAATAGGAAGATAATGGTATCTTTCTAACATTTGTAAATATTATTGATTATATATTTTAATTTACAATTATTTTTGAGATTACAAATGATTATGATTTTCAACCTCAAATTTCAACATTGTAATGGTAAAATAACATAATGATATACTCAAATAATAATTAATGTTATTTTTATGGTCAAGTATTCTAAGAATTTTATAATATTCATCTAATTGTTTAATAATTATATTTATATATATATATATATATTGATTGAAATTTATGGGATACAAAATATAATACCATATAAATAATGTAATTATATTTTATTATTTCATGAATGGAAATATGGAATAACACCCAATGGAAATTATTATTTTAAATTTATGTATTAATATTGGAAACAATATCTAAATGAAAACCCTTAATGGATTTACTTTATTTTAACAAAAATATTAAGAACCAAAATTATCACACAATATTTCAATAAATAAATTCACAATATTTTTGGGGAGAAAATAAAAAAAGGGAATTATTATATCACAAATATCAGTTTTTAATGCATTATTTATAATTTATGTAGAAAACACAATTAAATAATGATATTATAAATATATAAATAAGCATGTGTAGAATTTGGTAAGTCCTTTGGTTCTTATAACGACCCATACTTTTTAAATAATATTTGTTTTCTATGAAAATTTGTGTTATATTATTTTGTACTCAAAAAACTATATTTATTTATTAATGAAGTGAGTATAAAAGGAAATGTGACTATCATTATTCAACCATTATATGACCATTGGTCAATATGACCATTGGAAACTATACTATTATTAATAATTTTAATGGTATATTTAGTGTTTATAAGTATAAATGACAAAGGATAGTTATTGTAGAAAGGAGAAATGATCGCCTCAACCATTAGGGTCATACCATATAAATCCGTTTTTTCAGATCTTGGGAGGGAGGTATCATCACTAGGGTTAACCTTCAACAAGTGAATCTTGAATGAAATTGCCTATGGAAGAAGTTCAAGTTAGTGTAAATTACCACTCAAGTGATGTTAGTCGAGCCTCTACATGAATTTTTCACCATCGCACACCTTACCCATAGGTATTATATTGGTGTTATTATGGGTTATGTTTCAAGGCCCTAGTTACTTAATTTTTAATTACATTGTATAAATAAAATTATTATTCCATCAATTCTATTTTAAGAATAATTTTCTTAATAAAATTGAGATGGAATTTGATAAATTGATTTTTCAAACATAAATTTTACTTTCCAGAAAAGATATAAATGTTTATAATAAACTAATATGTTATGAATAATAATTAATTTAATGAAATAGTATGATAAAAACACTTTATTTAAATATAAATGATAAAATAGTATTTTTTCAAGTGTCATAAATTTTACTGTGAATTTTCAATTTGTTGTTATTTTTAATAAATAAGTATTTTTTATATTTAAAAGTTAAAATTATCACATTTAGAGTATTATTATGATAAATTAAAAAAATTAAATCATCTTGTTGATATTAGGTTAGGGTGAATTTATGATAATTTTATAAAATACTTTATTTTTTCATGAATAGTAAAAATACAGTTTTAGTTTTTTGATATGTTTAATGATTTAATAACTAATTAACCACAATAAAAGACTTAAAAAATATAATTTTATTAATATAAAGTATTTTAAAATATTTTAATCAATTTAAAAACCTGTAATTTACTTTCCAAATTCTAAAATGGAAACTTTAACTTTAAAAATATTATTTTGTAGAAACTTTAATTTTCCATTCCAAGATAAGTAATATAAAATTCTGTTCAACTATTGTGTATTAAAATATCATAAAATATTACCCAAGTTTCCTATACCATGGTAAGATACCATGGGAAATCCCATGGTTTTCATTTTCCACAAGCTAGGTTTTTAAGGCCTATACATGGAAATTAATAAACAAATCCTCCACATTTGATATAAATACCCACCAATTTCTCCATTTTCTTTCACTCATAATCCATAATACATGAATATTTGGTAGTTTTACCTCCCAATGTGTCCCAAATCCTTGATTTTCCAATCCTCAAGTTTTAGGAGTAACGCTTTAAGGTAAGGTAAATATCCTTCTTTTCTCTTCATTTCAAGAAAATATTTTTGTATATGTCTTCTGAATGTTATGGTAAATCTATATTATTTATTTTTTATTCATTCCCTTAATGAAAAATTATGTTTTATAAATGTGATACCCCTATACCTCCTCTTTTTACTATTTTCTAAAACCACATTTTATAATCGTTATGCTGTAGATTTTACTTCTTAAAATTTATCTCTTCTCCTCAAGAAAATCCCCTTTATTTTATTTTTGTGAATACCCAAACATCTTTATTTTTAAAAATTTATTCAAAAATATGTAAAAATTATTATTTTTATTCTAGTATTTATATATATATAACCCACATCCCCTTTATTTGGGATAAAAATGACATAATAGTCTTGTCTTTAAGATTTTTTTTAAAAAACACCATAATTTTGATACGAAACCCGTTTATTTTATTCCCCATGGGTTATTTATGAAATGTTATGTTATGATCTATATGGATCATATTAATTAATATATATGAATGTTTCACCCAGATAATTCTCCAATTCATTGGGTAATGAATTTGATCTCTATATATTACTTGTTTAACGATACCTTGTTTAATAAACTTGTTTTTTTATGACACCTCGATGAAAAACCTTGGTTATATTCTTATGATTGTCTAATTTAAATGTTATATCCACATTTACATGTTATTATTCATGTTATTATAATTATTATATGCCTCTTTCTCATTCCTTATCATTATTATTCATGTTCTTATTTATATTCCTCAAGATCACAAGTAAATTATTTCCCTTACTTTCCATTACTGGTCCTTAAACTCACAGATTCTTTTGATGTATGTCCCCATGTTATGGGATGAAGTAAATGTAATTAGGATGAACCTTTGAAGAAACATTTCAATTGGATTTGAATAATTTTTTATGTTTTCATGTATTATGTACATTTTTTCCAAGAAACTAAACATTAAAAGATACTTTGTTTGTACCATGTAAATGAAAAGTTTATGTAATAAAAGGTGGGATTTCATAGTTGGTATCAAAGTATGGTTTAGTTATTTGGGGAAGTTAGGATTTTAAAACATTATAAGTAACCTTAGGAACAAGTTAAAATATAGTAAAACATCCTGGTATTTTGGTGAAGTATTAAGTAAGTGGTTTCCAAGAAAATAAATCCTTGTCTGGATACGAACAAGTGGATGTGGCTCTAGCACAAATGTATCTAGGGTTAAAACCTGAAAACACCGCTTTGAGATAGACTCGAATGGGAACTATTGCATGATAATGTAACTTACTGTACTCCTATTTTTACACTCTTGAAGGATATCTTTGTTTAATCACAATATTTTTATGAACTATTATAAAGGATTTATATAAAATGTAATTTTTTTTAAAGAATAACATATTTAATCATGATGTTTTAAGATATAAAAATTCCTCTAGAATTATAATATTATTAAATTAAACATGTTTCTCACTAGGGTTTTCTTCTTTTTGAAAATGGAAATAAGTATGAGGGACTGCGTAAATGGTGAGTGCAATGGAACATGCCCTTAATAGCCCTCTGATGGAAGCTGGAATGGAAAAATTCATGAGAATAAAGAATCAACTAACTCAAATTATGAAAAATAACTTGAATCAAGATGATTTTTTTAATTCGCCTTGAAGGGAACAACTTTTCATTTAGACCTTTATGTGTCAATGACCACCTTCATTTAGTGGATCTACCGACCCATTGATTGCTGAAAAATGGATAAGATCTATAGAAAAGATTTTGGTGTACTCTATTATTAGGAACAAGAGAAAGTCCCCCTATATATATACCTCTTAGAGGGAGAAGCTAATCAGTGGTGGAAATTGATTAAAAACATGAATCCAAGAAGGGATATTGAAGCTATAGAGTGGGAAGAGTTCAGGGGAACCTTTTTAAAAAATATTTCCCCTGTTCGATGCAAACAAAATTGGAGAAGGAATTCCTAGAGCTAAAGTAGATGAGAAATAAATATATGGGAATTTATAAGATAAAATTTACAATAATTCATCATTACACCTAAATTTTTTCAAGGATCCTAATAGAAAGTTTGATATATTCTTCAGTGGACTAAGACCCCATCTACAGAAGAATCTAACCAATCGAGATTATGACAACTACAAGGAGATAGTGTGAAGTGCTATAAAGTTTTAAATGGAGTTCAGAGAGACATAGAGGTCCCATAGATTGAATAAATATAAGAGATCAATGGAGCCAATATTGGGGAATAACTTTAATCACATAAGAGGAAGAAACAGAATGAAACTTCCCACATGCAAAAAATATGGGAAGAAGTATTTGGGAAACTGGTTTCTCAGGAATTGGAAATGTTACAAGTGTAGAAGAGATGTCCATATTTCTTAGAATTGTCTTAGTGAGGTGAATCCTAAAATTCTCAACACTAAAAACAAATGGAATATGGTGTATTCCCAGCCTGAAGTCCAATGATATAAGTGTGGAAATATTGGGAACTTTACCAACCATTTTCCAAACCAAAATATAATGGAGGGGAATCACCATAAACCTCAGTATAGGCTAAAATATAAATGTTGTTCATTTTATATAATGGTGGATAAAGTAGATTCACCAAATGATGTGGTGGAAGATACTCTCATTATTCTATCAAACCTATCAAGTACATTTTTTGATTCTGGTTCTACGAATTCTTTTGTTAACTCCAAGTTAAAAACTAATATAGAATCAATCCATGGACTACTAAAAGTAAAGTTATCAGTTAATACTTCTGAAGGGATTATCCAAGCATAAAAAGTGTATAGAAACTCTATTATTGACTTTTGAGAGTATAATCTCATTGAAAATCTATTAGTCACCCACATGGTGGAATTTGACACAATTTTAGGGATGGAATGAATCTCAAAGTACAATTCTAAGATCAAATACATAATAAATGAAATCTCAGTAGTGTTGAATGTAAAACCTATAGTTTTTTTAGAGGAGAAATATCTCAACCTGATCGTTGTCTAGAATCACATACCATAGCCTTCTTTTTGGAGATGATCGGTGAAGTTGAATAATGAAATGAAAGTATAAAAATAGAAAATGTCCATGTTGTTTAGGAATACATTGACGTATTTCCTGAAGAGTTACCTAGACCTCCCCTAAAAAGAGAGGTAGATTTCTCTGTTGAACTCATTCTTGGATCCAAGATGATATCAAAGACCCCATATAGAATATAAAATTTTGAGCCAGGGGGATTAAATAAACTACTCCAAGATCTTTTAGAGAAGGGTTTTATTTGACCAAGTGTGTCTCCTTAGGGGGAAACTTTTCTCTTTTTGGAGAATAAGGCTAGATCAATGCAGAAATGCATTGATTATAGAGAAATTAATGTGATCACAGTGAAGAACAAGTACCCTATTCCAAGGATTGATGATTTATTTTACCAACTTTGTGGGGCTCAATTATTCTCCAAGATTGATCTTCGGTCTGGTTATAATCAATTGAAGGTGGAGAAAAAATATATTCCAAAAACTGCCTTTTGACCAAGATATAGTAATTATGAGTTTTTTATGCCCTTCTGATTGACTAATGATCCTGCTATATTTATGGATTTGATGAATAGAGTCTTTAAGGACTACCTTGATAAATTTTTGGTAGTTTTTATTGAACATATTATGATATATTCCAAAATTCATGAGGAGAATGAGGATCATATAAGAGTTATATTTAAAACTATGAGGAATGATATATTATTAGTAAAGTTCATAAAATGTTAATTTTTATTACAACTAGTTTCTTTTATCAAGAACATTGTAACTAATTAAGGAATCTCGATTGACACTGTTAAGAAAAAGGTTTTGGAGGAGTGGCCACATCCTACAATAGTAATTGAGATTCATATTTTACTTGGTTTACTAGGTTAATATATGAGGTTTTTGAAAATATTTTCACAACTTTCTAATCCACTAACCAAGTTAACTTGAAAAGGATCCAAGTTAATTTGGGAAAAGAAGTTTGAAGAAAGTTTCTGAGAGATAAAGAATAGATTTGTTACTACATTTGTGTTAACTCTACCCTCTATCAGAGAATGATTCATTATTTTTATCAATTCATATATAAAATGGATTGGGTTCATCCTCATTAAAAATGACAAGGTGATTAATTATGCATCTCGACAGTTGAAGATTCATGAGAAGAATTATACTATGCATGATTTGGAGCTAGCTGCAGTTTTTTTGCTCTGAAAATATGGAGGCACTATCTTTATGGGGAGAAATTTGATATATACACATACCATAAAATCTTGAAGTATATTTTCATGAAAAATGAATTTAACGATTGATATAAGAGATGGTTTGATGTTCTTAAATATTATTATTGTTCAATTAATTATCACCCCGGAATAGAAAACAAAGTAACTAATTCATTAAGTAAGAAATACCTTTTTTTTTGAAATGTTGAGGATTCAAGGAGATCCGTTGATCAAGGACATAGTACAGTTAGACATGGGAATCATGAGAGAAGGGACATCATCAACTCTTTCTAAAATTATTTCTCAACCATAATTACTAGAGAATATCAAGAAATATCAAAGAGAAGATCCTTTGTTACAGAAGAAGATAGAGTCTTTGAAGAATGATAAGTTTCCTGAGTTCAATATTGACCAAGAAGGTGTAGTGAAATTTCGTGCAAGGATGTGACTTCAATCTATTTTTGAAATAAAGTAGTTGATGGATGAAGCTCATAGATATAAATTCTATATACATCCTAGAAGTTCTAAAATGTATTGGGACCTTTGTGATCATTATTGGTGGGATAACATTAAAAGGGAGATTTCTAACTACACTATAAGGTGCCTAGTTTGTCAATGAGTGAAGGTAGGGTGACAACTTCCTAAAGGGGTATTAAAAACACTACCCATACCAAAATGGAAGTGGTATAATATCACTATGGGCTTTGTCACTAGTCCCCTAGGAACATCCAAAGGAAACAATATGATATGATTTATGGTGGATCATCTCACCAATACTACCCATTTTTTCACTATTCAGGAAGATTTATCTCATGAACACTTTTCCAATATATACGTAAAAGAGGTGGTGAGGTTTTATGGAGTTCCTATTTCCATAATTTATGATCATTATCCAAGGATCACATAAAAATTATGGATAAGTATTAAACCTGTTCTGAACACTGAATTGAATTTTAGTATAACCTATCACCCCCAAACTGATGTCTAATTTGAAAAGACTATTTAGACACTCGAGGAAATGTTGAGAACAAGATAAATGGAATTTATAGGTGGATGGGATCAACATATCCCATTAGTTGAGTTCTCATAAAATAATAACTTCCATTCAAATATTCAAATGGCACCCTATGAATCTCTATAATATAGAGATGTATAACTCCTACATGTTGGGATAAAATTGGTGAGAGAAAGATTCTTGGGCTTGATCTTGTGCAAGAGATAATAGAAAAGGTTCATGCCATCCAACAACACATAAAGGATGCTCAGATTCAGCAAAAGAGCTATGTTGACAACCATTGAAGGGACTTGGAGTTTGATGTTGGTGATAAATTCTTCCTTCAAATTTCACCTTGGAATAGATTCATGAGGTTTGGGAAGAAATGGAATATTATCCCTAGGTATATTGGACCCTATGAAATCCTTGATAGCATAGGAGCAGGGACATATCAGCTTGCACTTCCTCCAAATATAGCTCAAGTTCTTGATGTATTCCATGTATCTCTCTTGAGGAAGTACATACCTAATCCTTCACATGTACTGAATCCTGAGGTGGTACAAATGGAACATGAACTATCTTATAAGGAGCAGTCAGTGGAGATCTTGGATTGTAGAGACAATTTTCTACACAAAAATACTACACACATCATCAAAGTATTGTGGAGGAACTATAAATATGAAGAAGCGATATGGGAACCAGATAAGACAATGAGATACAAGTACCTACACATTTTTTAAATAATAGAATGAGTTGAAATTTCGAGGAAAAATTTTCTTAACGGGGGAATAATGTAACGAACCATACTTTTTAAATAATATTTGTTTCCTAAGAAAATTTTTTTATATTATTTTGTACTCAACAAAACTATATCTCTTTATTAAGGAAGTGAGTATAAAGGGAAATGTGACTATTGGGATTTGACTATTATATGACCATTGGTAAATTATGACTATTGGTCAATATGATCACTAGAAAATAAACTCTTATTGATAATTTTAAAGTTATATTTAGTGTTTATAAGTAGAAATTACAAAGGATATTTAATACAGAAAGGAGAAACGATGGACTAAACCAGTAGGGTACTACCATATGAATACCTTTTTTTATATCTTGGGAGGAAGGTAGTATCACTGGGGTCTACTCTTTACCAATCCCAATCTGAGATTCAATAAGTGAAGCTTGAACAAAATTTCCTACAGGATATGTTCAAGTTAGTGGAAATTACCACTCAGGTGATGTTAGCCAAGCCACCCCATGAATATATCACTATCACACACCTTACCCTTAGGTCGTATGTGTATGTTATAAGGGGTTATGTATTGATTCCCTAGTTATTTAAAGTGTAATTCCATTTTATAAATAAAATTTTTATTCCATCAATTCCATTTTAAGAATATTTTTCTTAATAAAATTAAGATGGAATTTGATATGTTGATTTTTTTAACAGAAAATTTACTCGCCAGAAAAGATATAAATATTTATAATAATCTAAGATATTATGTATAATACTTATTTTAATTAAATTTTATGATAAAAATACTTTTATTTAAATATAAATGATAAAATATTTTTATTTTTTTCAAGTGCCTGAAATTTTACTAATCATTTTCAATACGCTATTGTTTTTAATAAATAAGTATTTTTATATTTAAAAGTTAAAATTATTATATTTATAGAATTATTATGATAAAATAAAATCATTTTTTAAATCATCATGTCAATATTATATTAGGGTTAATTTGTGATAATTTTCTAAAATACTTTATTTTTTTCTTGAATAGTAAAAATATAGTTTGAGTTTTTCGATATGTTTAATGAATTAATAATTATGTCACACTGATTTAATAACTAATTAAACAAAATAAATTAATTAAAATATGTTATTTTATTAATATAAATTATTTTAATATATTTTAATCAATTTACAAACCAATAATTTACTTTCCAAATTCTAAAATGGAAACTTTAACTTTAAAAATATTATTTTGTGGAAACTTTACTTTTCCATGCCAAAATAAGTAATATAAAATTATATTAGACTATTTTGGATTAAAATAGAATAAAATATGAACTATGTTTCTAATTTCATTGTAAAATACCATGGTAAAGCCTATGTTTTTTCATTTTCTATAACCTAGGTTTCCAAGGCCTCTACATGGAAATTAATAAACAAATCCTCCAATTTTTCTATAAATAACCACCCATTTATCCATTTCCTTTCACTCCAAATCCATGATAAAATAATATAATGTATTTTTACCTCAAAATTATTCATCCCAAAATGTCCTCAATCCCCCAATTTTCCAATCCTCATGTTTTAGTAGTAACTCTTTAAGGTAAGGGAAATATCCTTATTTTTCCTTCGTTTCAGGAACCTCTTTTTGTATATGTATTATGAATGGTATGGTCACTCTCTCTTATTTATTTTTCATTAATTCCATTACTTAAAAATTATATTTTATTAATGGTAAACCATTATACCTTATTTTTTACCCTTTTCTAAAACCATGTTTTATACCAGTTATGTGGCCGATTTTACTTCTCAAATTTATCTCTTCCCCAAAAGAAACTCCCTTTTATTTTAATTTTTTTAATAACCAAACTTATTTATTTTCTAGGGGTATTCACCAAGATTTAAAAAAGAATTATTTTATTCTGTTATTTACATACATAAAACTAGAAACCCATTTCCTTGTGTTAAAAATGACATAATAATATTTTCTTTAAGCATTTTTTTTAAAAATGCCATGATTTTCATACTAAACCCATTTCATTCATTCCCCACTGGTTATTTATGAAATTTTTAATTATGATATATGTGTCTCAAATTAATTAATACATATTAATGGTGATCCCTGATAGTTCTCCAATTTATTGGGTAAATAATTTGATCTCTAGATATGACATATTTTACGATACCTTGGTGAATAACCTTGGTAATTTTTATGGCACCTTGGTGAAAAAACATGGAGATATGCTTATGAATGTCTCATTTAAATGTTGTATCCACATTTCCATGTTATGATTCATGATATTATTATTATGATATTCCTCTTTCCCATGCCTCGTTGTTATGGCTCATGTTTTTATTGATATTTCACAAGATCACAAGTAAATTGTTTCCCTTGATTTCCCTTACTGGAACTTATGATCACCATTTCCTTTGATGTATGTCCATGGGTTATGATATGTAGTAAATTTAATTATTATGAAACTTTTAATAATAATTTAAATTGTATTAGAATAATTTTTTAAGTTTTCTTGTATTATGTACCTTTTTTCTAGGAAACTAAACTTTAAAAGATCCTCTATTTGTACCATGTAAATGAAAAGTTTATGTAATAAAAGGAGGGATGTCATAGTTCTTGAGGTAACTTAGAAAATTATATTATCAACACTAATAATGATGTAAAATTAGTGTTAGATGTTTTTACCTATTTCTCACAGATTAAACCTCTAAACTTATTGGAGTAAATTAATTTTTTTAACCTTCTCGACTCACAAAAACTATATGAAATAGTGAAATAAAACATAATAGACATGCGATATTTTTACAAGGTTCATCTTATTCTTTAGATAACTATATATTTGGTATGAATCATAAGGATAATGAGATAATTCATCCACTTATTTCATAAATTAGATTACAAAATATGGATATGATCCTTTAATCCTTATAATGTTTCTCGCATATCTCCAATTTATAAAAAAATCCTACCTATGTTGAGAGAATCCATCATGACTATTTTAATTTTTGGTGTATCACTAGATTATTAAGTAACTCATCTTGATCAGATTTTGGATCTTCATTCAATAATAGATGAAGTTATACCATGGCTCAATCATAATTATAACCAACCTCCTCATTCCTAAAATCCATGTATGAACATGCACATTGAATAATTAATTTAATAACTCACCTTCTCCAACCTTCAGGATCTTATTCGGACTCAATTAAAATTTTCTTCTTTTCTTTTTTTTCTTAGATCAATATGATTTAATAAATTCTCCCTTATAGAATAATAGTAATATAATCTTAAGGGAGTTACGTGATTGATCCTTAGCCACTCTCTTTTTCTAGTAAAAATGAGATTAACCAAAACTCAATAGAAATATTTTTATATTTATTGTTATAAAAAAATCTCCATGATCATGGTATATAATTCACTTTGAATTCCCATAATTATATGATATTATTATACTCAAAAATATGAAAACATATTTCCATAAATTCCCTCAAATATCATGTTTGATATTATCTTCCAAATATTTAGTAAATAACAATCATCATATCTTTAGAAATATTATAACACTAGAACCTTTTTATTCAATTTTTTATTAAAATAATCACCAAATAAATCTTTAAGAAATCCTAAGTATTTATGGATATTAAATAGTTTGAATACTATACATTTATAAGTCAGTTAAATCCCATGTTTCCATTTTAATAAACACTTATGTGACCTTTAGAATATTTCTTTCATTGTTATGTATAATTATATAAACCATTATAAAATACATGTATACTTTAGTTTTCTCTTACATAACTTCACTTAAACTTTATTAAATTTCATGAAACCTTTTGATAATTGATACATAGACTCACCAAATCTTATTTAACTCTTTCAAATCCTATTTTAGCACTTACGTAGTGTTTCTTCAAGACTAATGTGGTAGTATAAATTTATTTTAATAGTGTTCTGATAACTATTATGTATAACCAACCAACTTTTAAATAGATAGTTAATGATTAGTTTCACTATTTTTAGAACTTTATAAACTTTAACTCACTATTAAATAACCTTAATAATATTATGAAACAATTACACAATATTTATAATCTTTAGTTTTACCACATGCATTTTTTCATGGGATTCATCTTCAGATGAAAACTTCAAAAATCAATAAAATAAAAAAAACTAAACATTCGTTATAGTATTTTAGTGGTAATTCAATGATCTATAATAATCCTCCAAGCCTTACCACTCATAAAGATACTTTAATAATCTTCACAAGGATTTACTTCTTCATAATGATCCTCCAAGAATCACCATAATGATCCTTATTTATATCAACATGGATATGAAGGAGATATTCCCTAAATCTATAATCACATAAAATTTATTTTATATTATATCAAATAGTATGATATGGGTATGTCATAGGGTATAACTATAGCATCCCTCCTTTTTATCACATAAACTTTCATTACATTTTACAAAACCGAGGATCTTTAAGGTTTAGTGTCTTGGAAACCAGGAACTTTAAACATGAAAACATAAAAGATTCTTCTTAAACACTTGAAAGGCTTCTCCTCATGTTCATCCTAGTTTCATTACTGCATCTCATAACATGGGTACATACATCAAAAGAAAGGGTGAGCAGAAGGCCCAGTAAGAGAAACAAGAGAAACAGTTTACATGTGAACTTGAGATACTTCAATAAGGTCATGAAAAGAACATTAAGGCATGAGAAAGAAATCATGAGGCATATCATAATAAAAATAACATTTTTCATAACTTGAAGATGTGGCTGCAACATTTAATATTGACAATCATTTCGTTTCACCAAGGTCCATCCCCAAGGTGTCATTAAAAATTACCAAGGTTATTCAACAAGGTATCAGTCTAAAAAGTCATCTCTAGAGATTAAGTCTTTAGCCAATGCATTGGAGCGCTATCAGGGAGAACCCTTAAATTTGCCTTTATTATCATGTGAGCCACATATATCATCATAAATAATTTCATAAACAACCCATATAGCATAAAATAAATGGGTTTCATTTCATAATCATAACATTTTAAAAACTGCTTTAAAGACATGATCTTTATGTCACTTTAAACCCACGGAAAGGGAAAGCGGGTTTCATGTATGTAAATCCCAGAATTTAAAAATAGAACATTTTGATATATATGTGAATACCCCTATAGAAATAAGAGATTTGAGTATTCACTTAATAACATAAAATAATTTTGAGAAAAGAGAGAGGCATTTTGAGACGAAAATTCTGCAGCATAATGGCTACATTTCAGGGTTTTAGAAAACACTGAAAAGAGAGGGGACATGAGTCAAACATTCATAAATAACCCATAAAACAGTATAGGGACAGAATATAATGGATTTAAGAACATGGTAATGAAATTTTAATGATATTCCATTTGAAACGAATAACTTTAAAGGAAGACAAAAATAAGATTTCTCTTATGAGAATTTGGCAGCCTAACGGCGTCACTTAAAACTTCCAAAAATGGATTGACGAGATCAAATAGGGTCTCTCATCATATGAAAATAAATGATCAGTATGATAGATATAGATATAATACCCCAACATAATAAAAAGGAACTTGAAAGACTTGACATGAAAATAGATCTTGAAAATAAGAAGGGTGAAATAACCCCTTAGAAATTCGACAGCCTAACGGCGTCACTTAAACTTCAAAAAAAATGAATTGATGAGATAAAATAGTGTCTCTCATAATATGAACATAAATTAACAGTATGATAGATATAGAGATCATACCCCAACATAATAAAAAGGAACTTGAAAGACTTGACATGAAAATAGATCTTGAAAATGAGAAGGGTGAAAGAACCCCTTTGAAATTCGACAGCCTAACAGCGTCACTTAAACTTCAACAAAAATGAATTGATGAGATCAAATAGGGTCTCTCATCATATGAACATAAATTATAAGTATTATAGATATAGATATAATACCCCAACATAATAAGAAGTAACTTGAAATACTTGACATGAAAATAGATCTTGAAAATGAGAAGGGTGAAAGAACCCCTTAGAAATTCGACAGCCTAACGGCATCACTTAAACTTCAACAAAAATGAATTGATGAGATCAAATAGTGTCTCTAATAATATGAACATAAATGATCAGTATGATAGATTTAGATATCATAACCCAACATAATAAAAAGTAACTTGCAATACTTCACATGGAATTAGAACTTTGAAAAAAAGAGAAAGGTGAAAGAACCACTTAAAAATTCGGCAGCCTAACGGCGCTACTTAAAACTTCAAAATACTGAATTGAAGAGATAAAATGGGGTCTCTCATCATATGATCATAAAATATCAGTATGATAAATTTAGATATCATACCCCAACATAATAAAAAGGAACTTGAAATACTTTACATGAAAATAGATCTTGAAAATTGAGAAGGGAGAAAGAATCCGTTACAAAAATTTCGGCAGCCTAACGGCGCCACTTAAAACTTCATAAAACGAAATGATTAGAGTAAGAGGGGATATCTCATCATATAAAAATGAAAAGGTCAGTAAGAGGAATATAAAAGAACATCCTCCGACATAATAACATGGAGCATAAAAGGAATGACATAAAAGAGATTACTTGAAAAGAAAGAGAGAGGTCGGATCCCTTACCTTAAAACGTAACTCTTAAAACTCAAAGGTTGGGACCTTGAGGGCTTGGGGGCACCTTGGGAGGACTCCTTGGGAGGTAATGAGACCAGAACTTCGTTGGGGGAGAGTGGGGAGTCGAATGGATGAGAGGATGGCTTGGTATTTATAGGGAAAGTGAGGGGACAAGGCATTAATGGCCAAGGGACACCTCATTAGTGGTTTTGGCAAAACCATGGGCTTGCCCATGGTATTTGCACATGGTATTGTCCACTTGGGACACCTCATACCTTATCTTACTATTCATAAGTTGACCATATTGATTACATACTTAATACATCATTTAATGATGTCATTAAACACCCGTAACTTAAAAACTGTATTTTCACTATTCATCGAAAATTCAACTTTCTCAAAATACTCCCAAAATTTCACCTTAACCAAATATCAACGCTCTGATTAAAAATATGAACTTAATTTTATAAAAATAATTTTATAAATACTTTTAATTTAATTTTTAAATAAAAACACTATTCACCGAAAATTCATTTTTTCAGAAAAAACCCCAAAAATTACCATAGCATAATATCGGTGCTCTGAGTTCAAAAATGAAATCCGTTTTATAAAAATAATTTTCTAAATATTTTTTAATTAAATTTTTAATTAAAAAACACTATTCACTCAAAAAAACTAATACTTGAATAATAATTTATGAAACCGTTATTTAACCATTTTATTGAATCACATTACTTAATCAAAGTGCCTAGATTATTTTAATACTTTCTTTAAGTGAGATTACTAATCCATTTGGTCACATTACTAATCCTAAGCATAAAATCACTATTCATAATTTACTATTCATCAAAAATTAAGTTGATCTCATTAGACTCTAAATTTCGTACTGAACATAATTGTAGAAGACCATTTTTCGAAAATCATTACACATTTTTAATTATTTAAGGTTTACATAACCATTTTTAAAATATCCTTTTTCTAAAATTCATCAAAAATATGCATACTATATTTATCCGGTCATTTGAAAATTCATAAACTTCATCATAAGAAGAAATCAAAATTTTTATTTAAAACAAAGGATTACACAAGGCAGTTACGGTCTCCTTACATAGCCCCTTATCACACCAGCATAGGACCTAAGTGTGAGGTGTGCTAAGGTGAGAGAATCTGAGGTAGGCTCGGCCAACATTGCACGAGTAGTAATTTCTATCAGTTTGAACTACTCGCGAAGGAGATCCCGTTCTAGCTTCACACGATAAAGTTCAGCTTGGGTTTGGTCCAGAGCAAAGCCCAGTGGTGCTACCTCCTTCCCAAGTTCTGTTAGATGGGCTTCGATCGGTCCAAGACTACTGGGTGAGGCCATCGAATCTTCTTTCTATATTAATTAACCAAGATTACTTGTATTTAGAGAAAATAATTGAAACGTTTAGTTTACAGCGGTCATATTGACCAATGGTCATATAACAGTCAAAACCCAATGATCTCATTTTAATTATACTCATGTTGTCAAATGAAACATTTTTGTGGAGTATAAAAATAAAATAAAATAAAACAACACACAAAATTAGGAAACAAGATTTATTCAAAATTTCGGGTCGTTACAATAACATACGTATTGAAAAATTATTATTCTATTATTTTGGGTACATCTTTTCATATGAAATGAGGAATTTTGAATATTAATATACAATTAATAGTTTTTCCTATAATTTTTAATGGCAGTGGAATATTAAGAAATTAATGTTTGAATATTATGAAGCCATTTTCTATCATTGATTAAATGTTTAATAAATGAAATTTTGGGAGGAATCATTTTTTTCATGTGTTAAAAAACATTTGTTACTAAAAGGAATTTACTCATATGTTTCATAATGTACAAGTAAATTCATGGGCTCAAGTAGTGTCTATATAACCAATATAAAGGAGGATTGTCCATGATATTTGGGCTGTTTATTATCAACTATGTTATTAGTTGGTTCCTTATCACTCATAGGACTCTCTTATTCCTTCCTACTTTTCATCTCGAGATACTAGTATATGATGAATGTAGGGGGAATTACCCAAACTGTTTCAGTGATTCGATACAACCAGTGGATACACTTTAGAGGGAAGATTATGTTGGATATTCCTAGTGATCTTAATCATGCTTGGATTAAAATAAAAAACATCAGTGAACTCCAATGTAAGGTATACATTCTTTATTTACATTTTTTATGTTTCTGATCTCAATAGAATATTGTTATTCTAATTTATGGTTTCTAATGTTTTCATCTACATTGATTAAATGTTAATCATTCCTTAGAAACCTAATGATGGTATCGGATAAATGACATGCATTTTTATTCATTAAATCATTTTTGAAAATTAAGAAAAACATTTATCGTGTGAATTTAATATTGCAAATCATTAAAATGATTGAAGTTTTTTTTTGGCTATCCTTATGATATGTGATATTATATATTATGATACATCCATACCTTAGGATATGGGATATCATGAGCGATAACACAATAGAGTTTCTTTGGTTTTTCTTGAATCATATTATATGATTAGGGATATCATATAGGGCTATAACATATGTATGAGTTTCAAAAACTGAGCATCATATCACCCTTATAATATATACGATATCTCAACATACAATACTTGGGCATTGAGGAGTGATATCACAGGCTAGAATTATCTATCATAAAAAATGATAAATAACGAATCCAGTCACATATTATTATATAGTATATATCAAAAAATACAATATCATGGAAAAATATTGTTTCTAAATTTTTAATTATTAATTTATTTTATTATTTATAAATTGTTTATAAATTATAGAAAAAGGTATTTTAGGTTATTTGTTGAATTTAAAAAAAAAATTAAAACTTAATTAATTATAAAATGCACATAATTAATTAATTAAATTTTTATATGACATTCATTTATTAAATATAAAATATTATTAAATTTCAATATTAAATTATTTTTCTAAATTTATATGTTTTAACATATAATTTAGATATAAAATGTTTCTATATAAATTATAAGGGTATCTTATAAAATGTTTATAAATTAAAAAATAAGTCTAAGTATAAAAGATATTATATTTAAATTATAATTTTTTCATAATAATTAATTTGAATTGATCAAATTAAAATTCCATATTTTGAGAAATTATTTAAAACATATCGAAAAGAGTTTTGATAAATTAATAGGATCAAGGTTTAAATAAATATTTGATATTTAGATCATTTAAATTATTTATATGATGGAATTAGAATATAAAATATTTATATTTTATTTAATATCATATATTTAAGTAAAATTCCATTTAAAAGAAAAATATGAAGGTGTTTATATTTTAGATAATTATAAAGTGTTCATATTTATCTAAATTATGGAATATCCATAAAGCATTTGGGGTTTAGATTAGTTGTATGAACCTCATAATCCTGCATGAAAAAATTGGCTTCAAATTAGGGTGTGGGGAGGGTTTTGTGGGTATTGTAGCAGATACTATAGTGGGTACTGTAGTAGTGGTACTATTCACCCGATTTGGGCTTTCATACCATGTATTGGGCCTTCGGGCCACTAAGACTATAGGTCAATAATTTAATGAACCTAATAAATATAAAGGGACCAAGTGGGATAGTGTGGCACAACTAGGTAGGTGGAACAACATACCAACACACGAACATCACCGAGTGGGCATATTGAAAGAGAGATGAGAGTGTTGGAACTTATCAAACAGCCCTCTATCCACTTGGATAATAAATGTGAGACATAGGGGTTCCATGTAATAGTTATATAGTGAAAAAATGTCACAATAGTTCCTAGTATGAGGGTAATATGGCATGTTGAATGGTGACATTGCTGCATGTTTGACCAGATGGATGGCGCAATGCAACTGACAGGCAACATAATGTGAAGATGTGCAAGTTTTTTCGATTGGTAGTCTCAAAAGAGTGATGGTAATGTTTCCACCCATCAATAGGTCCTCTACCCACACAAATTTATTATATGGAATTTAGGAGTTACCTTCCCTAGTGCGATGAAGTAACACAATATGATGGTGCCAGAAAGAGTGGAAATGCACTGTAAAAAGACTAGAGACTCAGAGTAATTCTTGTCTGCTCATGTGAGTATTAGGCCACCTCCATTAGGAGAATTTTTGACACATTAATATGGGTATTCATACCATTAATAACTTAGACCTTATGGGCATTAATATGTTCTAAAATAGTTCATGTGGGTGTTTTTTATTCCTTGTGTGGAGAGATGAGGCTCGACCCACTGGGGTGCCTAGGTGTGCATGTTTTTTGTGGTTTATAACCCCCTATTATTGTATTTTGTTCCCAAGAACCAACTTATAATTACTTTATGATTACCTATATTCATGTATTTAAAAATTAATAAAATTATATCACATTGTTATTTTTCTTATTCATGACATAGTATGTGATAATGTTCTAAGGGTACTTGTTGCACTGAAAGGTTATATAAGTTCCCCTCTATGATGAGAACCTAGAATTGGCATGAAATTATTCTTAAATATAATTTATATAACCGAATTATATCTTTTTATGGTACATAAATGATATATGATATCAGGAATGGAGACTCATAGGACTTTGAGACACTTTCTCATGGTGTACGTCCTTGGTAATATTCCGTACAGAATACTATGAGAACATTACCCACCAATAGTAAATCCATATTTATATGTGTCATTGTATATTATCATATTTGGTTGTGTGTAATGATATTTAGAGTTTAAGGTTATTATTAAAATGATTCTGGAATCACGTACTTTTATGTATTGATGAAAACTATGAAAATATATGATCGCGGCGAGGTAGGATATGTTGGGTGCATCATGAGTGATATTGTATTAATGAATAATGTGAGAAATGATTTATCCCTTATTTTATTTAATGGAATTTTATATCTCATGCCATTTTATGGTAATTGAACTATCTGATTAAGTCCATTGTCATGGAAGTGTTGTTGGTAAGTTCATTTCTATAAATTCAAAGAAGTGACAATAAGATATTGATTGATGATACTAACATGAAACATGTTTTATTAGATATATCAAAACTAATGGATTATATTACATAGTGTATGTTCATATGAGATTACATGTCATTGAAACAATAAATTATTTCTTTACGATAGAATTGGTTATTTTCTAGATATTAACCTTGGGATTTATCCAGTGTAGGCTAATGCCACTAAGAAAGGGACCTAGAGGGTCACACAATAAGTGTATTTGAAACCTCAACTAAATTCCATATGAATTTAACTTGTTGAATAAATATTATTCTAGTATGTGGTTTAATAATTATTCATGTTAGTTTGATCTCAAATATTTAATCACCAATTATTTGAGAGAATATATATGTAAGTTGAATATTTAATACATATGTATTCACCAGGTAATTATTTATTTAATTATGTGAATATAAAATATCTATTTATTCCCATTTATTCACATGGTAACAAAATATTTATTTAGTTTGTTGCATAAATATTTAATAAATATTTATTCACTCATTCGATGAATATCTATTTATATAATTATTGGAAAATAATGCAATTGTATTTATTTAATTAAATAAATAGTCATTATTTAAGGTATGATAAATATTAAGGAGTATTGGTGGACCATGTTTTATGGTCTGATGAGAAATATCGTATTAAATATTATTTTAATAAATATTAATTTATTTATTCAATAAAAATAATATTTATTTTATCTTTGATTTTATTGCATGTTAGATAAATAATAATATTATTATTATTATTATTTAGACATGGGGTTCATAAATAATTAATAAAATAATGAGGGTCATTACCAAATTATTTATTTTCCATCCCTAGCACTATATAAACCCAATTATGAGTTTTTATGAAATCCCTAACTACATTCCATCATTATGCATAATGAAATCTATAGTGAAACCTCAAAATCCATAGAGAGATCCCTCCTATGAATGCTCTGAAGAACAAAAATAAATTCTCCTCCCCCACCAGAATTAATTCTTCTTCTCTTGAAGGATTAGATTGAAATCAACTATGATTATCACAAGGGTTGGATCCATCCACACTAGCACCTGGAGAATTATATAGTGATGATCAGAGGTTCGTGAATCACATGTGGATCACTGCTAGAGTGAATCTAACATTTATTCCTCTGACACAATAATGGTATGGAAAGAGTGTTCTATCTATTCATAAAAAAATAATGAATTAAAAGATCATGGTAATTCTAAATCTATCTATAAATTAATTATAAATTATATGTGATGATCCTCCTAAAACCCCAAAGGATATACACTTTTATTGATTTTTAGATAATCATATTTCAAATTAGGTTGATGGGGAACTCATTACATGGACTGTATGCCCAGTTGGAAAAAGGAATAAGGCATGACCCTAAAGGCCCCAAAGACCTTATGCCACCAAAACAAACCCACCCTAGCATATTTGACATTATTAGGACTGAGCACCCAACCATGAAAGGTTTCAAAGCTATAATTGCATCATGAAGATACACAGTGTCTAGTACTGATGGAAAAGTCATACCCTCTCATCCTTCCCAATATGGTAGCCCTATAAAGAAGGGGTCCAATAGCTCTGAAACCTTGTCTTTTCTTCATTGGAGGAGGCGACCTCTATATTTTTCTTGGATCCATCACGCGCACCACTAACTTTTCATCATGATAGAACCATGGTTTGTCCACCATCATGTCCTATAAATCCCTCCTCCAAAGACAATTGACCTCACCAACTGATGAATCTTGATGTCATCCCACCCATCATAGATTCACATCGTTCAATCATCATTGCCAATGTTAAGAACCCCCCCCCCCCCGGCGTAAGTCCTCCATTGAGGACTCTCTCTCTACTATAGCGGATGAAGCTCGGCCCTACCTTCTGTCAATAACCTTCATCATGCACATCACAGATTAATCGTTGATTATGAAAAAAAAATCTATTGTGTCCATGCCTCCACTGGTGATTTTTCTATTTTTGGAGACTTTAACTGGTATCAAAGTAGTTACATGATAATTTATAATTATTTATTATTCATTAATCGATTATATATAATTAATTTTATTTTTCACTTCTATTTTATTAATTATTTAAATATAAAAGTTTAATTAACATGTTTTCAATATATTAATTCTATTTGTTCAAGTTTCATGTCATCTTAAATAAATTAAGACTAGATGAATAATGATTGGATATACCATTGGGAAATGCCATGGATTATGGTTGATAGACACAGTTACATGATGTGTGACTAAAGTACATGTTGCGTACCCAAGTTTATTACACCTAGATGTGTCATGGGATACATGATGCATCAAACAATAATAACACATAGTGCATTTAATGTACATTAAATATTGAATAAGCCAACCTGGAACACAGTCTGTTGGACCACATAGTTTGTAGCTATTGTACACATCATGTCATCTACATGGTTTAGTGGTGAAATTTACATTACTATGTTGTCAAATGTGAACAATATACACTACCACAAAATGAGATAAGGGAAGCGCCTCGTTTTATCAACGCTAAGCAGAAAGCGCTGATAAGGGGGGGCCTTTATCAATGATATGTTTTGCACTGATAAAATATTTTAATAATAATTTATATAAAATTCTTATATTTATGTTCAGAAATAATTTTTATTTGTATACATTAAATAAAAAACGCATGTTTATAATTAATATGTATTTTTTAATAATTCAAAAATATATATATAATGTTTTAAAAAATATATTTCTATGATTATAATTATATATATACATATAATTATAATATTATAATAAATTTTCTTAAATAATAAATATATTTATTAGATTTATAAGATTTATTGGATTTATTATAGATTTATTAGATTTATATTTATTAGATTTATTAGATTAATTAATTAGATTTATTATATTTATTATATTTATTATATTTATTATATTATTATATTTATTATATTATTATATTTATTATATTCATTATATTTATTATATTTATTATATTTATTATATTTAATATATTTATTTTATTTATTTTATTTATAATTAATATATTTAAATAATTTTTAAATACATATATTTATATTATAATTATTAAATATATATGTGTTTCCAATTAATTTCGCCAGTAAATATATTGATCATGCATATATATATGTTATGTATCATAATGAGTGTTCATTTATACATTACACCCTTCTTATTATCCATGTTATTTTTTGATGTCTCGTTTTTTATTATGCATATACATATATGATTAATTCATGTTACCCATATATACAATATTATGTTCTCAAATAAATATAAACACATTTAAATAATTAATAAATTATAGTAAATATAAATATATTTAAAAAATTAATAAATTATAATAAATATATTAATTATATATATTTATAAATAAATATAAATAGTTATAAATATAATTCTAAATAAATATATATATATTTAAATAATTAAAAATTATAAATAAATAAATATATATTTATCATATATATAATTATATATATATATATTAATATAAATAAATTATTAACAATATATCTTTATCAGTACTAAAAAAAACACTAATAAAGGCCTATCATTATCAGTGCTAAAAAAGAACTGATAAAAGGTGTCCTTATCATCACTGTATTTTTAGTGTTGATAAAGACATATTTTATCAGTTCTTTTTTAGCACTGATAAAGGAATGTTTTAGCAGTGATTTCAATTTTAGCACTGATAAAACATACCTCTATCAGCACTTTTTATCTAGCATAGATAAAAGTTTCACTGGATTTTATAAAGAAACTCTAACTTTATCCTTCTTCCTCTCACCCCTCAAGCTCTCGTGGAAGTCGATCCCTACCAATGTTACCTCCTCATCCTCCTCATCTCCCCTGACTCCTCTTCCACCATGAATCCCTCTGTCGTGAACCTACCTTCATTGTGTGCCTCTCCTGTGCCCCATGCCTCTCCTTTGTAGGATGACTCCTATGTCACGCGCCTCTCTATAGTGCGCCTCTCCTCCACTGTGTGCCTCTCCTCTATCACATGCCTCTCCTCCTCTGGAGGACTCCTTCATCATAAACCTATCCTCTGTTGGAGGACTCCTCTGCTGCACACCTCTCCTCCTCCACGCGACTCTCCTCTGCCAGAGGACTCCTCCACCACTCACCTCTCATCTGCCACGAACGCACCTCCACCACTCGATGAACCACACCTTAATGGTAAGTTTGTTAAAATGTTATTATAGTTTTATATTGATGGTTATGTTGTGCATTGTATGGGCTAAATGCCCTGTTGAAAATCATGATCGTTGGTGGTTTTTATTTGCACACTAAATAAAATGAATGTTGGTTGGCTTCTTTGTTGTTTACCTTAAAGGAATCTTTGAATTGTGAAAGTAATGTGAATCATGTTATGAAATAGTTTTTATGTGAACATGATTTTAAAAATGGTCTTTTACTATATGCTTGAATCATTTTAGAGACTGAGGATTGAAGGACTAGACATTGGATTAGGATAATGTGTTGACTTTCATGATTTATTCACTTCCTTATTGACTTGAGATATTTTGACTTAATTTTTCCTTTGTGACTGTAGAGCTTCTATTCATGTCATGTTTCGTTATAGAAGATCTAAATTCACCACTATGATATTTTTTTCTAATTGGATTGTGATCAAAGAGTATAAGATATAGTAATAGTTTCATTCAAACATCATATTCAAATAATTATTGGGGATAATGAATTGGGTTATTTTGATATTATAATCTAAGATAATCTCTAGTGTAAGATATTTTTTCTTCCTATAATTTTTAAAAATTCTTAAGGATATGACTTGATCTTTTATTATTTTTGGTAGATTAAGTTCTAGGGGTTTGGACCAAATAAAAATTGGAATTAGGTATTGATCCTCATACCACATTGGATTAAAATTAATGTTTTATAGTTATAGGAATTGTGATAACCTTTAGTAATATTGTTTATGGGTATATGATTTATTATTTAGAAAAAAATTCTCAACCTTCATATACCATAACATAGAAGTAAATCTATAGCTAATTCACTACATCAAATCTCTACCTTCTAGTTCAAGTAACCTCGTGGTTTTGATAATACCTCCCCTAGAGAAAAATGAGAAATAAATAATAAACACATGACATAAATGGAATAATCACACCACATGAAATTTATATTGTTAGGATGAAAATCCTACTTGATAGGGGAATACATTGATATTTTTATCAGGGGATAAATTTTTTATAAGGGAAACATATCTTTTGTTATCCCTACCTATCTAAATCTACATGATATGTTTCTATAAACCCTAGTCAAATAACCATAACAACACATTTAATGAATCCTTCCACCTTGAAACACTCTATGGTGAATCCCCTCAAAGGGACAAATGATATAATTCAAGTGATTATCAAATCATATTTTATTCTCAGCATAATTTTATATCTAAATATATAAATTATTATTTTATTATAACTTTAACAAATTGTATTATTGAATTATTAGCTATTGATATTAAATGTTACGAAGTGGTCGTATCATTTAGGTTGATGCATTCATCAAAGGTACCAAACCTAGATTTTCATTATAAAATTTTCTTTAAAAGTTTTTAGACTATTTTGGGATGTGATGTTGTTAACATAATGAATGAGTTTTAGAGAGGTAATAATTCTCTTGATACTTATAATTATACTCTCATCACTTTGATTCTAGAGGTTACTAATATGAGTTTAGTTAAGAATTTTATAATGGCTAGTCTTTGTAATTTCATTTATAAAGTCTTTTTGAAGATTTCATAAAATAGGATATGGAAAATCATACCATCTATTAGGTTATTTCCATAATTCTTTTCTTATTTTGACTTGAGACATGATGTACATAAAAGGATCGATAAATAAAAATGGTTTCTTCTAGTGATGAGTGGCATTGGGAAATTCTTTGTATGAAATGAATCACACTTGAGAAATTTTTGATTATATAAGGGGTTCATACTTATAGATTTTATTATGTGTATTTATAAATAAAAGAACAAATAGTACATCATATGATATACATATACATTTTTCTTGGGGTGTAAAACCAATTTATTAGGTGTGATCTAAGGATCATTGTGATAATGTAGTTTTTGTAGCAAACTGGAACATGGGTGTTTCATGGTTGTGAGTGTGGTTTCTGACTATGGAACATATCCATTAGGACTATAGTGTTGTGGTGAAGGATAATTGATATAACTAGAAAATGGAAGCATGGATAAGGGATATCCAATGGTGGGGAGTACAATATCAAATTCTTATGGAAATTATAATTATTACACCAACCTTTAGAATAATGTGATGGAATAATACAACACTGATTGATTTGGGATGAATCAAGGTGTTTTCTATGTATATTTTATAAAGTTCATTTCTTTGTATTTATGACTTTATGAAAATTTCTAATTGGGTATTTTAAAATGATTCAAGTATTTTAAAATATTTCTTAGGGGGTTGTTGCTCATTTTAAATGATTAAGATTGATGGGTCATGAGTTTTCCTTGAATTATTTAAAAAAAGAATTGTGGTTTTATGAAAGATTATTTGGAATTGATTGATTTATTTTAAAAAGGGTGTGTTATTTTAAAGAGTAATTTGTGTAAATGGTCGGCCTTTTTAATGGGATATCAAGTGTGGTTTTATAAATATTTTTCAAAGGACATTTGAACTGTAGTTTTTCCATAATCTTTTAAGTGTATATTTTTATAAAATTAGGAAAACCATTATATTGTATCAGTGCTTTGTGTATTTATTTTGTTAAATATTAATATTTATAAATCAAATAGGATGGATATGAATAAATAATGGATGGATTCCAATAATTTGAAAAAATAGTATGAAGATGGCGTGAAAAAGTTCGTAAAGTTTGAAAAAGATCAAGCATATGCCCCTTCTCAAATCCTTTTTCCATGTTTATGATGTTATTGTTCAAGAAAAATTAGTCCAGAGGAGTTGGAAGAACACTTGATCTGTCATAGAATAGATCAAAGTTATAAATGTTGGAATAAACATGGAGAAAAAGTGAATGTAGGTAGTGGTTGGGATAACACTTCATTTTATGGATCATCTGATATTATTACAATTGTGAACAATTAAGAAGATCGTATTGAGGATTTTATTACTAATATGAATGATGATGAAGATTTTATTGAGGTAATGAAAAATATAGTTGAATATGAACTTCATGATTGACCAAAATTGTTTGAGAATTTAAATAGTTGTGCAATGATGCCATTATATGATGGTTGCACTAAATATATAGAATTTTCGGTCATATTGAAGCTGTATAATTTGAAAGCAGGAAATAGTTGGAGTGACGCTAGTTTTACGGAACTGCTTGCTCTCCTGAATGACATGCTCCCAATAGATAATGATCTCTCGATCTGAACATATGATTCCAAAATAATTCTACGCTTTATGGGTATGATATCTAAAATAATGCATGCATTCCTGAATGACTGTATACTATTTTTCAAAGACCAAAAATCACTTATAGAATGACCAAGTTTGGTGTTTCTCAATATAATAAAGATGAATCCAGACCTGAGAAAGTTTTATGATACTTTCCAATCATTAAAAGGTTAAGGAACCTATATGGAAGTGAGGAGACTATAGGGAAATTGACATGGCACACAGATACAAGAAATAAAGAGGGAAACTATATCACCTAGTAGACTATCCTTAGTAAAAGAGAATTAATCACGAGTATCCTAAATTTGGAAACGAACTGATAAATCTTCGTCTTGTATTATCTAAAGATGGATTGAATACTTTTGTTTTTCAAAGTAAAACTCAAAGTACATGGATGGTTATGTTGTTAAATTATAACTTACTACTGTAGTTATGCACAAAACAAAAATACATCATGTTATCTATGCTTATATCAGGACCAAAACAATTGGATAATGACTTTGATGTTTATTTAGATTCATTGATCGAGGATTTGAAATTATTGTGTGATTTAGGTGTTACGTTGTATGATGCTTATAGAAATTAAGATTTCACTTTGAGAACCATGTTGTATGGGATGATAAATAAATTTCCTACTTATGTAAATTTTTTAGGATATAAAATTAAAGGGACTCAAGGGTGTTCTATTTTCAAACAACGTACATTGTCAATTAGGTTGAAAAATTCATCAAAAACTATGTTTCTAAGACATTATAGATTTCTATCCTAATGGCATAACTACCGATCTTGGATGACATCATTCAATGGAAGTTCATAATAATGTACAGCACCATATCCACTAATAGGTGATCAATTGTTTGAGAAAGTAAAATATGTGGACACTAATTTTGGTAAACCATTTTTGAAAAACCTTATGAAAAATGGATGGAAAAATAGATCATTTTTTTGAATTACTATACTGGAATTTTCTATATGTCAGACATTTTCTTGATTCTATTCACATTGAAAAAAATGTATGTGATAGTGTCATCATCACATTACTAAATGAACCCAGAAAAACAAAGGATGGTATTAAGGATATGTTGGACATGGTTGACATGGGAATACAAGAAGATTTGGAACTAGTAAAGGGTGAAAAACAAACATTTCTTCCTCCTGCTACTTACACTCTTTCTAGGTAGGAGAAATAACAATTTTGAAACTTCTTGAATGATGTAAAGGTTCCAGAGGGGTATTCATCAAATATCAAGAACATCATGTCAATGAGAAATTTAAAGTTAAAGGGTTTGAAATCACATTACATCCATGTTTTGATGCAAGATATAATTCCTATATCTTTATGTTTCATTTTTCCAAAGAATGTTCGTCATACATTAATGAATCTCTTTTTCTTCTTCAAAGCTATATGCAGAAAAGCTATAAACCCGGTGAAATTACATACTATGGAAAGAGAAATTGCATTCATATTATGTGAATTGGAAATATTCTTCCTGCTGACATTATTTAATATGATTTTTAATTTTATGGTTCACTTGGTGAGAGAGATTCAACTATGTGGTCTTGTACACTATAGATGGATGTACCCCATTGAACATTATATGCAGATTTTTAAAGGTTATGTCAAAAATTGAAGTCGGCCAGAGGGTTGTATCGAAAAATGATATATTTTTTATGAAGCCATTGAATTCTATAACGAATACCTATCCGGTGTGAAAATCATTGGTCAAATTAAATATCGACACACTAGGTGGATTACAGGTGAAGGAATTTCTGGAAGAGAGGTTATCACAATCAATATTAAAGATCAAGAGCAGGCCCAACTTTACATTTTTCATAACAGTTTCGACATTGACCCATATGTTAAAACCCATAAAGAAATTATTAGGCATTGGAATCCATCAAGGTCTGAAAAATAGATATCAACTACACATAATATATAGTTTATAGGATGGTTTTGGGACCATATATTTAAGGAGTTGGATAAAAATCCAGACTCAATTTCAGAACTACTTCAATGGCTAACCAAAGGGCCAAGTGTGTATGTATTATCTTAAAATGATTATATAATTAATGGTTATAGATTCAATACTAATGAACATGATGAAGATAGTACCGTACATAATAGTGGAGTTATACTTGTGGCTAAAGCGGTGCATGTTTTTTGTGCTAAGGACATAAATCTAATTTATGTAAACTTATCATACTTTGAAATCATCAAACAAATATGGGAGGAGGATTATATGAAATTCCAAGTGATGATTTTTTAATGCAAGTGGGTTGATAAAAGGTGTGCTGTTAAAATAGATGAATTAGGATTCGTGAAATTTTATTTTAGTAAGTAAGGGTACAAATACACAATTTTTATAATAGAATCACATAAAGTAAAAGTATTTTATGTTCCAGACCCTACAAACTAAAACTGATCAATTGTTCTATTATCGACCAAAACCACTAAAGGTTCAGATTAAAATTAAATGGAGGATGACACTTTCATTGGGATATCTCAATAATTTCATAGTGGTCCCAATTTTGAAGGCATTTTGTATGAAATATGAGACCACAATGAAGGGATTTAGATAGTTGATAGAGGGGTCAAATCCCTTCAATCTTTAGAAAAAAGAGAGTTAAATAATCTTGTTATATTTTTATTGTAATATACATCGTGTTACAATTTTTTATTATCTATTTTCTACTACTTTTATGTAATCTAAATTAAATGGTAAACCACTTCTGTAGATAATGACTTATACACATTATGATGCTCCCAATCCAAAGGCACAATAAGTCACTCAACCTACTGCTGCTCGTAGTGCATAGGAACAACAGGTTTCTCAACTTGCTGTTGCTCCCAGTGTAGAGGTACAACCATGATTTACACATATCGATGCTAGTGCTCCATAAGAACATATTGATGATGTTGAAACTAAGGAAATGGTAGGCAACGAAACACTGGTGGTGCAGAAAAAATAGTATCATTATAGTTTGATGATGTTAGAAAAATCTTTAAGGCAAAAGAGAAAGGAATAAAATATGAAGTTGGATGAAATAAGCGAGGCCATCATGTTAACCCCAATAAGGCCATGTTCAGTAGTTACATTGAAATCATCACTCGGAAATGTGTGACAATTGATGTACTGTCACGGAACCATGTTGTCACTGGGATTAAGACACTAATGTGGGGAGATATTATGGTAAAATTATGATATCATTTCTTTAATTTATTAAAAAATAATATAATGAAACATTGACTTGAACTTAATAATCCCTTGTAGAGTGCATTTATATTAGATAAATTGCACAAGGACTATGTATTAAAGGTTTCTGGAAGGATTCACACAGGCTTTTGCACAATTTTAATGAGATATCATCTTAAAGATATTGAAGGGAAAATAAAACTACACCACCTCCTCATTATGAACACCCGATAACCCAAGGAGTGTGGGATGAGTTTACTAGCTATCGTGTGGAGTAGTCTTTTCAGGTACATTTTGTTTGTTAATATGTTGTTTGAAGATACGTGTACTCATAACTTTGATTGATATTTTTTTATTTATGAAATATCAACTGAGTGCTAAAAATAAGGAACGACCAGAAAAACCAGAGTACCTCTATCGTAAATCAAGGGTGGGGTACGCTTCACTTGAAAAAAAATGGTATATATTTTAAATCTACTGTAATACTTTTATGTGACATAAAACAACACCATAACTGTGTTCCTCTATTTATATGCATATTGATGAATCCAAATCAAAAGTCACTTCTATACCATTCTATGTGTTATGGAAGAAGTAATGTTTAAATAAAGATAGGATACTAATATATGAAAAAACACAAAAAATTTGGAAAACATGTGTAAGTTTTACATAATAAATATTTTTTTTCTTTCAATCATTATTACATAACAATTATTACTTACTTTCATGTATTTTATATCTTGTATAGTTACAGGAATCAACAACACCCACATCGGATGCAGACATACTTTCTGTGGCCTTGAAGTAGCCAAAATAGTATAGCCACGTCAGAGGTGTGGGTTTCGGGGTGACACCCCGAGCATATTTTGAGAAGAAAAAACAAGAGAAAGATCAAAGTGAAGAAATGAAAATAATGAGATAAAGAGTAGTTATACTTTAATAACAAATTCAATGGTAGAGAGAGATAATAACAACTTTATTGGGGGTAAAGAGAAGAAGAAACTCAAGAACAACCATCGTGTGAAGATCCCGCCCCAACCCCCACCATCTTTGAGGCAAGACATTCCCCTCAAAATCCTATCTTAGCTAAGGTAATCAATATTCTAATAATTTTTTATAGGAATTTTGAATTAAATAGACACTGATACCTTTATTATACTAATATTATATAAGGATAAAATGATTGTGATTTATATCTATGAACTCCCGCCCATCGCCTTATATTAAAGGCTACAGTGTTCAATATCCAGAATGAAATGCTACACAACAGACCACTTCCAACAGGTCATGTCAAAGTGTTGATTAATGTATCCCATGAGTCGAGAGCTGAGATACCTATTACAATTGATGATGAAGATATTCATAAGGTCAAACAAGCTCTTGGAACATTCATCACACGGTCATCATATCTTGTAAAAAACATGTCGACAAGGAGGTATTCATTTCCAATTTATTTTTTAATCTAAAACTTTAACATTTAATGAAAAAATGTATGAATCTATGAATGTTATTACATACAGACAAAGGGAATGGGTGAAATGAAAGAATGTCTCAAAACCATCTCAAGGATCAACCAACTGATCGAAACGATCTATCGAAAGCGTCTTAACCCCATCCATTCTATATCTGCTTTTATTATCATTACAGACTCATGTGGATACAAAGTTGATAGATGGTGGTACTCACACAATTTATTTTGGAATAAAATACATATGGAGGGAAATATCTATACTTCATTAGTGTTGACAATGTAATTGGAAACCTCGAGTATGATTGGTTAGGCGGCTCAGTTATAAATGTATACATGGGGTATGTTTTCATGATTCGGTTTTCCAAAAGATGATATACTATATTAATTATAACTGAATACATTTCATATTTTTTGAAATCATATATATGAAAAACAATTGAAGATATTTCTCCATGATTAAAATTTTTGACTAGTTAGTCCCCACATCAACTCTATAGAACAAAGGGAAATAGATTCCAAGAAAGAGGGTGAAATAGTGGCAGGCCTACTCAAATTGTTTAACAAAAAAATATGGATGACAGAATCTTCTTAATACCAACGATGTAGGGGTAAAACACTACATTTTAATCATATCAAATATATTTTAATTTATTTCATTACTTATTCTTTTTTTTGTTTTTAGGTATAATTGGATGCTCATTGTGGTAAATTTGGATACTCTAAAGATTTATTTCCTAGATTAAACGCATGGATATCCAAAAAACCAACCACATGTGATAGAGTTTGTCAATTTTTAATACAATACATCTAACATTTTATAACTAAACATCTAGTTATATAATTTATATTATCTTTTAATGAGGATTTTTTTATGATAGGGAGGTGCATCAATATCGTCGATATCATGGAATGAGGCCAGGGGAAAAGGACAAGGAACATCACCAGTACTAAAACGGAATAAGTATCCGGGTATATGTAATAATATTTCACTATCCAAACACATCTAAAAAAATTATTTATTTTTATCAATGTTTCTGCAGTGTCTAAAATAAAAAAAATGAAAAAGATTGTGGTTATTATGTTTTTAAATTTATGAAAGAGATCGCATTTCATCAACAAAATAGCATCCCTAAAGAGGTATTTTAGAAGATAATTACTATTTAATTTAAAATATTTATTAATCCTTTGTGTATTTATATTTTTTTTGTACTACCATGACTATAAAAAATGATCATATTCACAAGATGATATAAATTTTTATAGAAACGAATGGGCAGCATACCTGATTAGAGAATGTACAAAAATAGCATAAAGATTTGAATTCAAAAAATGTAGTGGATTGTTTTATGTTTATGTTTAATTTACTACTTTTTAGTATGACTCGCATAATTAAGAATTGTTTTCTTATATAGGAAGATTTCTTTTTTCAAGTTGGGGTGGTTTCTTATACATGGATTGGATATGCATCACTCACAATGCAGTGTTTCCATTTCAATAAATAAATCAAATGGAAAATATAGTAACGCACGATGTGGATGGTATGACTCAAAGGGTATCTTTTTATTTAAAATTTACATTAATTTAAGTAAAAAAAGAACAAGTGACATATTGGAAACCGAGAAAACTCATTGTCATTGTTTTGATACTTTATTAACATGATCCATGAGTCATTTTTGATGTGTAGGAGTCAACCCCACCTTAATTCGACACACAATGTGACCGGTGTGACTAAAAGTGTCTGTTATCAGTTTAAAATTGACATTTTAACTCAAAAATATGCCACTACAATCCATGAAAACGCACTATGATTATCTTTATAATTTAGGAAAATGATTAATATTTCCTTTAGGATGTGTATAAAGTAGTCTCATGTTAAATCAATGCACGATGTGACTGGTATGACTCAAAATTCATGTTTACAGTTTGAAATGATATTTTAGTAAGAAAACAAAATTGGAATACTGAAAACTGAGAAAATTAATTAAAATTGTTTTGATAATGTAGTAAAATGATCCATGAGCCATTTATGACATGTAGGAATCAACTCCATCTTAATACAATGCACAGTGCGACCGGTATAAATTCAAATGTGACTTTTTATTTAAAATTGGCATTAATTAAAGTAAAAAAGAACAAGTGGCATACTAAAAACTGGTAAAATGAATTCATATTGTTTTTACACTTTAGGAAAATGATCCATGAGTCATTTGTGACATGTAGTAATCAACCACACCTCAATCTGATGCATGATGTGACCAGTATGACTAAAAGTGTTTTTTATCTATTTAAAATTTACATTTTAGCTCAAAACATGTCACTCACTGCAAAGCAAGAAAATTCTTTCTGATTATCTTCATAATTTAGGACAATGATTTGTAATTCTTTTTTAATGTGTATGAAGTAGTCTCATGTCAAACTGATGCACGATGTGACCAGTATGACTCAAAAAGCATGTTTCCAATTTGAAATTATATTTTAGTAAAAAACATAATTGACATACTAAAACCTGAGAAAACACATTCGGATTGTTTTGATACTTTATAACAATGATCCATGAGTAATTTGTGACATGTAGGAATCAACTACACCTCAATATGATGAATGATGTGACCAGTATAAATCCAAATGTGTTTTTATTTAAAATTGACATTAATTTAAGTAAAAAAGAATAATTGACATATTAAAAACTAAGCAAACACATTTGGATTGTTTTGATACTTTAGGAAAATGATCCATGAGTCATTTTCGATATTTAGGAATCAACCGCACCTCAATCCAACACACGGTGTGACTAGTATGACTAAAAGTGTCTGTTATCATTTTAAAATTGACATTTTAGCTTAAGACGTTACACTCACTGAAAACCAAGAAAACAACCTCTGATTGTCTTTTTAATTTAGGAAACTGATTCGTAAGTCCTTTGTGACATGTATGAAGCATCCTTATGTAAAACTAATGCATGATGTGACCAGTATGACTCAAAATGTGTGTTTCCAACTTGAAATGATATTTTAGTAAATAAATAAAACTAAAGACAACAACTACAGAACAACAATAGAACACAAAATAAATTCATCAGGGAAAACCAAAAAAGTGTAGGCTGAGTGCATCACCTCTAAAAAATACTCACATGTTTATGGAAAAGTGATCCCACACTAGTAAATACAATGAAATTTCTATCCTAAGTAGTCCTTGAGGAAATAAAGTCATAAACCTTATTACCTTCATGCCATGGGTGAATCACATACACTTGGTCCCTCAAGATAAGATTAATGTGTCATATGATATAAATAATGCCCCATTGGATACCCTCTTACATGAGAAGGGAGTTTTAGATTATTAGTGAGTCCATATCCACTACATAAATATTTATATTTATAGCCATAAAAATATTCATGCCAATGAGAATTTCCCTGGCCTCCTCTATAAGAAAGTCATCATGCCCATAATAGAAAGAGAAACAAAGTATCACCAAGCCCCTACCATCTCGGATCACACCTCCACCTTAAGAAAATCCATTCAATAATAAACTGTCTATGTTAAATTTTAGACTGTTCTGAGGTAGGTTCCATTTCACCCACCTACCCTATGATGACACCTGTGAAGACAAAGAGACGACATATATAATAGAGAACAACATTATCATCAAAGGAACTTTATTATAGTCCCTCCAGATCATGCTGAGCTCAACTTCCATACTGTGCAACCTTACCATTAGGGTTATTTTTGAACTCCTCATGCCTGTATTCTGATATTTATTTCTTGACTACCAAATGGACCAACACCCACAACCTGATCTCCTCTATAATTTTTTGGTGGTCTTTTTGGGCTCCTCTTGTTCCAGATCAAAGGATGGAAATCATGTGTTGAATTTCTTAGTGGAGGCCATCTAGGTGGATTCTATGCTTCTTAGATGTAAATTAGTGTATCTATTAAAAATATAAAATCCCTCATTGGATTTTTTTCGGAACTTTTTTTGTAGTTAGGGTTTGGAGCGGCTTTCCAACAATTCGAAGCTGAATAGAAAATACTTTTTCATTTTTTTCTCTTTGTGTGAAGATTTCATTCGAGTCAGGGATATGAGTCCTCATTCGGTTAACCGGTAGAGATTCCAAATCCATCGATGGTCCATGGGGGCTCATCATGGTTGAGAGTATTATTTTGAGTTCATTTGGATTAATCTCACCAAGTTACCCCTTCCCTTCCAAAACATTGCTTTCATGGAAAGGATAGGGAACCTCCTAGGTTAGTTCTTATGTGAGGATGATCAAATATTATAGCTTCAAGAATCCTCCATGGCTTAGATTTGTGTCAAAATAGACCTCTCTTTTCCCCATTTGGCATAGATTATTCTTCGGGTTGAAGATGACTTTGGGTGGAATCAATCTAATTTCTACATGTCGACTCCCTAGTACTATACCTCTTATCAGCTTCATGTACACTTAGTGATGATGTGTAGGAATCTATTATATAATCCCTCATCATGTCATAAGTCCTTCTTGATTTTTATGAAGCATTATCACCTCAAATCAATGCACGATGCGACTGGTATGACTCAAAATGCATGTTTTCAGTTTGAAATGATTTTTTTTGTAAATAAACACAACTAACATAATGAAAACTAAGAAAATGCATTCGGATTGTTTTGATACTTTAGAAAAATGATCCATGAGTCATTTCTGACAAGTAGGAATCAACCACACCTCAATCCAACAAATGATGTGACCGGTATAAATCCAAATATGTCATTTAAATTTGATATTAATTTTAGTAAAATAAAAAGGGACTTACTCAAAACCAAGAAAACCCATTCTTATTGTTTTGATATTTTAGAACAATGATACATAACTCATTTTTTGATGTGTAGAAATCAACCCCACCTCAATATGATGCACGGTGTGACCGGTATAACTCCAAATGTGTCTTTTTTATTAAAAATTGAAATTTTATTAATGTATTCTTTCATATTAATGTTTAATTTATTTCTTTATAGTATTACTAACATTATATTTGTTTTCTTATATAAATGGAATCTTTTTCTTGGTTTGGGATGATTTTTTCAGAAACTAATACTAGGGGCGGACATTTTTTACTATGTAATAAGGTTTCAAGAATTATTAAATTCAGAATTAATTCCATGTAATTATCTATAAAATGGAAGTAAAATAAATATTATAATATGTGCAATCTTTATCTAAACATTTTCAATCACTTAATTAAAATAAACTTAATAATAACAATAATGTAATAATATAAAATGGGTAATTTACAAATAAAGATAAAAATAACTCAAATAAAATATTAAGTTGGTATAGCCTTCCAATACTTGGGTGTAAATCAATCCATGGTATAAATTTTTTAACCTACCACCATTGTGATGCTTTAAATTATTGGGGAATCTCTATCCTGAGTTTTGGGTTAATGTAACCGAGCTTTCATTAAGGGTTGATCACCTTCATGAGATTTAGTGCAACTAGTATGAAAAGTGTTAAGGAAATACTAATATATGATTTTAGTATTGGGGATTCCAGTTAATGGATCAAGGAGATATGAGTTAATACAATTAAGAAGTTATTCCTACCAAAATACCTTTGATTAGCATTTCAGACCCTCATCTAGGTTATGAGAAGGGGAATATGGATCTTTTACACTAGGATATCTATACAATAGGATATTCCAAAAATAATGGTGAGTTATATTATGTTTCCATAAAATAGTGGGTGACAAATAAATTAAATTAAATTTATTAAATAATTTGAAATTAAGATAAAGTACTGAAATCCTACTCTTATTTATCATAGAAATGGAAACACACAAGATTTCGATTATATCACCGCGGTCTATATTATTGAGGGATAACCTTCTCACTGACTCAAATTTTTAGAAAATATATAGTCACCTTCTTATTATACTATTTTGTTAATGGAAATTATAGTTGGAAACCCCTCATCATAAGGCTCCTTCTAAAGAGGTGAGGCATAACATTCTCTCTACTTAAAAAAATTTGGATAATGCCATAGATGTATAATGTTTCATTATATCATCCATTTATAGTGATATTTTAAATTAATATTAGGATATGGATGTGTATAGCATCATGTCTCACCTTTGTGATCTTTATCAAGAGAAGGCAAGAAAATAGAGATGTGAGATCTCCAATGAACTATTTATGTGCAATATTGGAGAGTCAGTGTTAGTTGGGCCTCACATAGTCAAAATGATTAGCTATATTCAGTATTTAGAAATATTAGGGTTTTTGATCCCTGATGATCTATGAATAGATCTCATTTTATCATCACTAACTAAGATTTTCTCCAATTTTATTATAAATTATAATATAATCAATATTGGGAAGATTATTTTAGACCTCCTTACTCTTATTCTATAAGTTGATAAAGACATGGGGCATGAAAAACCTATAATCCTCACGATGAATAAGAAAGTAAAGAATAAGTAAAAGGGTCTCAAGACTCATTATAAGTATAAGGATCCCAAGCACCATCCTTCTAAGAAAAGGAATATCCAAATACATTTAAAGAAAAATGATGTAGTATTTTTTCATGTGTAAATCTTGGTCGTTGGAAAAAGAATTGCACCCAGTTAAAGAAGCAAGGGGAAGCTTTAGGTTTTTTTATGGATTGAAATATTTCTATATCTACATATTGGGTAT
The DNA here is from genome assembly GCA_963277665.1 of Viscum album. Taxonomy (NCBI): domain Eukaryota; kingdom Viridiplantae; phylum Streptophyta; class Magnoliopsida; order Santalales; family Viscaceae; genus Viscum; species Viscum album. The sequence goes on from OY728152.1 coordinate 848,484,315, forward strand.
TAAATGCAGCTTTTGGTGCTCAAATTTGTATTCAAATGTAGTAACCAAGTAGATTTAGGAAAATTTATAGAGAGGTGGATTTGTGTACTACCAATGGTGTGAGGTTGGTGGCTATATTCAATGGAGACTTCCACCTTCCATTTCTAACCAAGATCATCTTAGTTTTAAAATATTGTTATTATGTACCAACTATTACTAGGAACATAATTTGTGTATCCTTCCTAGATATATATGGTTTTATTTTCATTTTCAGAAATAAAAGTTGTTTTTTATAAAGAGAACATATATTATAGTATGGAACATTTAAATAATGGTCTTTATGTATTAAATTATGAAATAAAAGTATTAAAAATGTATTAAAAATAAATTCCACAAGAAACATTTCATACCCAGTTCTGGTCTCACTATTTTGGTCATGTAAACAAGAATCATTTTAAAAATATCTATCAAGATAGTTACTTAGACTCATTTGATCTAAAACCATCAGATAGATGTCCTAATTATTTATAATAAAAATGAACAACCTACTTTTTAGTGGACATTATGAAAGAGATATAGAGCTTATATAATTTGTACACACTAATGTGTACTAACCATTTTTAGTATAATATAGAGGTGGACATTCTTAGTTCATTAATTTTACTAATTACATGAGTAGATATTTATATGTATACTTAATGAGTTATAAGTCAGAATGTTTTAAGAAATTTGAAGAGTTCAAGAATGAATAATAGAATAAAATTGGAAAGAAGATAAAGAATGTTTGATCTAGTCAAGGTAGTGAGTATATTAACCAATAATTAATAAAATTCATACTAGATGTGTGGGATTTTATCCCAACTCAGTCCTCATTATACAACATTGTGGAATGGTATCAGTTAAAGGAGGAACCTCACCTTACTTAACACAATAATTTTGATGATAATCCATGCATTATTTCGTTATCATTTTGAGGATATGCATTACACACTATATAAAACTTTCTAAATAGAGTACCAACTATGGTAGTAGATGTGTTTCCATATGAGTTAATGTATGGAAATAAATTTATATTTTCACATAATCATGTATGGGGTTGTGAGGAGCTTGTTAAGACTAACTATAGAAAGAAACTAGAACCGTAAGACATGAATTGTATCTTTATAGGGTATCCCAAGGAAATAATAGGATACTATATACACAAACCCTCATACAGGAAGGTGATTGTAATATGAAAATCCATTTTTCTTGAGAGGTAGAAAACCCTTAAGGATTATAATGGGATAGAGATTTACTTCAATTAATTTGATGCTCACAATACACAAGAGTTCATGAAAAAATAGATTCCATAGGTCCCTATGGAAAATATCATTCCTAAAACACAAGTACTGTATAGGATAACCAAAGATGTTAGAGAATAAAAAATATATAGTTTTCTAGTCACCAAAAATAGAGAGTCTTTATTGTTTGACAGTAATGATCCTATTTCCTATAAGGAAGAAGTATAGATCTCAGAAGCTATAAGATATAAAGAAGTTGTGAGTTATGAGATGGATTTCATATATCAAAACCAAGTCTAGGTTCTGGTTAATCATTTAGTTAATGTAAATCTTATTGGGTGAAAATATGTATTCAAGAGAAAAATAGATATGAAAGGTAAATTAAGTACCTATAAAGCATGGATAGTGGCTAAGGGGTTTAAATAGCATCAAGGAACTGAATATTATTAAACATTTTCTCTATCTTGTATGTTTAAATATATCATAATTCTACTTGTCATAGCATCATTCCATGACTATGATATTTGGAATATGGATGTCAAAACAACTTTCCTTAATTGAAAAATTCAGGAATATGTCTATATGACACAACTAGAAGGGTTTTTGACTCTATAAATTTTTAAAAATAAATAAAAGTTGTAGAGATCCATTTATGGGTTAAATTAAGAATTTAAGTCATGGACCATTCAGTTCAATGAAGCCAAAAATATTTTGGTTTCTTAAAGAATTAATATGGTCCATGTATTTATAAGTAGTTTAGAGAGAGTGTGGTCATATTGCTAGTAGTATATATTGATAACATATTACTTATTGGAAACAATATACCAGACTTCTAGATAGTTAATTACTAGTTAAATAAGTGCTTCTCCATGAATTAATTAGGTGAGACAACATATATCCTTTAAATAAATATCATTATTTATAGATCCAAAAGTATTCTTGGACTAAGTCAAAGTATATAAATTTACCAGATACTAAAGATATTTAGTATGGAATAATCAAAGATGGGATTGGTTCCAGTGTCACATAGTATGCATCTCTCTAAGAAAATGTTTCCTTAAACACAACAGGGGAGAGAGGGAGAGAGAATGAGTAGAATCTCATAGATATATGTGATTGTATATATCATGTATTCCATTATGTACTAGTATTGATATTTCTTGTGATTTAAGTATGGTTGATAGATATCAATATGATCTAAGAGAACAACATTGGACTATTATTACAGATATCCTTAAGTATCAGAGGCATACTAAGTATACGTTCCTTGTATATGGATGATATAAGGAACTAGTTATCATAGGATATACTGATTCTTGTTTCTAAACAAATAAAAATGATATAAATTCATAGTTAGAATAATTATTCAGTCACAACAGATGAGTTGTGAGATAAAAGAGTTCAAAGCAGCCAATTTTCATTAATTCTACAATAGAGATAGAGTATATAGTGGTTTCTAATACAGTTAAAGAAGAATTTTCAATTTTCAATTTTTTCTAAGATCTTAATGTGGTACCTAGAAATAAAGATATTATAACATTATATTATGATAATATTGTAGTGGTGGATCTCACAAAGGAACAAAGGCCACATCTATGGATGAATCACATACACCACAAATATCACCTCTTGATGTATTTTTCTCAAAGGGTTAAACTAATTATAATCAAAGTTTTCATGGAATAAAATTTGGTGGACCCCTTAACTAAAGCCTTATCTCAGTAAAAGCATGAACATCATGTGAGAGATAACAGAGTAAAGGTTTTTAGGAGTTGGCTCTAGTAAAAGTGGGAGTATGTTGGGGTTGGTGTCCTTAAACCAAATTCTAAGTACACTATGATTACTTGTATTCATTTATTTGAATATTAATAATAGGTATTATCACATCATGATTTTTATTTTTGTAACATAGTATGTGATAATGTCTTAAGGGTACTTGTTACACTGAAAGGTAATAAGAGTTCTCTACTATGATGAGAACCTAGAAGTGCAACTGCTGTATTCCTAAATATTATTTATGTAGTAGTTTGATATCATTTGACCAGGCATGGATAATATAGGCTATATGGGGTGGTGACTCATTGGAATTTGAGACACTTTATCATGGTTTATTCCCTTGGTAATCTTCAGTGAAAAAAATTATGAGAACATAGACCAAAAATAAAAATTCCAAATTAATATATTTTATTGCATATTCCAATATATAGACATGTATAATGATACTTATAAACTAATATTATTCATAATACATGTCATGAGTCACATAATTTGATGTATTGATGAAAATCATGATAAAATATGTTCATGATGAGGTAGTATATGTTGGGTACGTCATGATTGATTTTGTATTAATGAATAATGTGAGAAAGGATTTATCACTTCTATTATTTAATTAAAGATGATATCTCAATCCCTTTGATGGGAATTGAACTATATAATTAAGACTACATCCATGGTGGTGTTTTCAGAAAGTTTTTTTCTAGAATGTCAAAGAAAGAGACATCAAGCACATAGGTTTATGACACTGGCATGAAACCTACTTGATTATAGATATTAAGATAAAGGGATTATATTACACATTATATGTTTGTTGGAGGTTACATGTTGTTGAAATATTAACTTCTTTAACTATTGGATCTTTGGAAAATTATTAGACACTAACCTTAGACATTAGATAATATCACCCAATTTCATTAAGAAATGAGCCTATAGGGTCACACACTAAGTGTATTTAGAACCTTAGTTAAATTCCATATGAATTTAACTTGTTAGATAAATATTATTCTCATACATGGTTTAATAATTATTCATGTTGGTTTGATCACAAATATTAAATCACCAGTTATTCAAGAGAATATATATATGATTTTAATATTTAATAAATATTTATTCACTTGGAAATTATTTAATCAATTACATGAATATAAAATATTTATTTATTCTAGTTTATTCAAAAGGTAAAAAAATATTTAATTATTTTAGTTATATGAATATTTTATAATATTTATTCACCAATTTGTTAAATATAATTTTTATATATTTATTAGTGAATAATTCAATGGAATTTATTTAATAAAATATAAAGTCATTATTTAATTCCTGAGGAATATTGAGGAGGATTAGAGAATCGAGTTTTATGGTATTGTGAGAAATATCATATTAAATATTATTTGAATAAATATTAATTTATTTATTTAATAAGAATAGTATTAATTTTATTTGTTATTTTATCCCATGTCAAGTAAATAATATTATTATTATTATTTTTAGACATGGGGTTCATTGGAAATTAAAAAAACAATAAGGTCACTTTCATGATTATTTATTTTCTAACTCAAGCACTATATAAACCAGATTATGAAATTTATTGAAATACATGGTTTCATTATATCATTATGAAAAATTAAATATAGAGAGAATCCTCTCAATACCTAGAGATATCCCTCCCTAGAACACTTTGAAGAATTTAGATCCACTCTCCTCCTCCACCAAGATGAATTCTTATTCTCTTAAAATATTTAGTTGTGACAAACAATGATTATCATAAGCATTAGATTCATTTGTGCTGGCACTTGGAGAATTATATGGTGAATATTTAGAATTCATGAAGAATTTTTAGATCACCACTAGAGGGAATCTACCATTTATTCCACTGACATGATGATGGTGCTACAAGAGTGGTCTACAGATTCACCAATGAAGAAATAATTACAAGATAAAGGTAATTCTATATATATCTATAAATAAATCATAAACTATATGTGATGATCCTCCCTTTTGGTTCCAATACTAATATTTCAACTAATATTTGATTCAATTACATTTTTCATTCAATTATTCATCAAGTACATCATGAATTAATCATTGATTGTGACAAAAAATTGTGTTGGTCATGCCTCCACCAATGCTTTTGTTGCACCTGGAACTTTCACCTCTACCTTTTATGAATTATATTCATAAATTTTTTATATTATGTAATTTTTTATGATTTACTTTAAATAATTAAAATTCTTCTATAAATTTTCATACATGAATATAAGGAGTTACATACTGTGTATGATAATTGATTTACATTTTTCTCTCTACCTTGAGTTTAGATTTTACTAGGTTATGAGCTTGAATTAAGTTATTAATTATTATTTATACATATTAAGTTTTATAATTATGATGGGATTAAAATATATCTTGAGTAAAGTATCCCTGGGTAAAGGGACTTTGTGTCGAACTTCTCACTGGCCTAGAGGCTCATGCCTTATCTAGAAAATAGGGGTGTTTATCTATCTCTCCAGGATTAATCTTATGGGGATTATTGATTTCATAAGATTATAATTATTTATATGAAAGGGTTTCATGTACCTTATTCATGGTATGAATTTTTATATGTGTTATTATAGTTGGATTTTAATTTGGGTTAGTAACACAAACTATGAGTTGTATAAAGAGTTATAAGTCAATATAGTTTGAGTATATTAGTTTAGTGGGATGAATATAGATTCAAAACTAAATAATTAAAATCAATAATATATGTAAATGGAATAATATGAGATAATATAGTGAGAATAAACCCCCTTTAAAATACTAAGTTTCAGATTCCTTTCAAAACAAACACTTGTCAATACCTTAATCACCCAATTGGGTGGGTTCATGCCAAAGAAGTGTGACCTTGTATTATATTATGTAAATAAAGTAAGTAGTGAGGTGACCTTAAGAGTTAGGTGCCTCATTTTTATATTTGTTTGGGTTTCACTTAGTTGTGAATCCTTAAGATTTAGACTACCATAAGAATAGTGGTTATTTTATCCATATTATAGATTTTTAAAGGAGTTGTCTACTCAACCATCCAAGATGTCATATAAGATACAATTGATATTATTTTTTACCTAAATAGATAAAGTAATGAGGTTAATTCTAAATCACAGTCATTACTTAGTGAAATTTTGATCTTGACCAGCTAATGAATATAATTTATTTTAAAAGGGGATGTCATTTATGTGGGAGTATAATTAAACAAATTACCTATTAATTGAATGTAAAATGTGATATGAATTTGATAAGATCTTCTAATGTAAATATAATAGCATCATAATCATCTTCAAGATTAACTTTTGGATCTGTCTTGGAAAAGGAAAAACCTAATAGAATAATTTCCTTGGCTAGTACTAGAACTTAAGAATAGTTATAAAGAAAGAAGAAAAGTTTTATGTGTTATAGAAACCCCTTCTTGAGAAACCTACTAGTAAATATTTTCAACAAACAAGCATAAATACTTATGATAAGTATCTAAAGGAGTCAATGGAAAGATTTAATATCATTCTTATAACCATATAACCCTAGTTGCAAAGTAAACATGAAAACATTGATGCATAGAAGATGATATATAACTTGAAAAGTATATATTAGGAATAATCAAGGCATGAGATTTATGTTGTGTTAAAGGATCTATTTTAGTGTAATATGGGAGAAGGTACACCAGTTTTTATTCATGTACTCAATGTGATTGAGTATTCTAATGAATTGGAGAGATTTATATCACCTCTCAGACGTTATCTTTCCATGTAATTCATTATACAATCACTACTAGAAAGTTTCCTATAGTTCATTATGAATTATAATATGAATGAGTTCAATAAAATGTTTCCCAATATCATCAATATGTTGAGTATTTCTGAGTAGTGCATGGTAGGTCCAGGATCAATTTACTTGTTAATGTTACAAAAGTGAAATGGAAAAATATTTTGTTAAAAAGATAATAAGTGAGGTCATTGAGAGTATATACCATCTAAACTAAAGAAATGGAAGGAATTGTGGTTCTTTCATTGTGTAAAACATATCTATTGGAGAAGTAACTATCCAAAATTTCTAAAGGGTTACAAGAAACTCTATAGAGAGTCCACATTTGGCATTAATGTTGTAGATTTAAATTCTTCTATTATGAATGGTATATGACACTAGCTTTATATTTCAAAATTGTTGTGAATATATAGAAATCCATAATTGATGAATGATTAAAGATGATATCTTAAAGTATGCATTCGATTGGTGGAGAAAGGGGTTACAACATCAAGGTGTTGGATGTAATGGATTGCTTAAAGTTCATTAAGATCATAATTAATATTTTTTTATTTTCATATAATTTTAATAGAATAAATAATTATTTTATAGAGATTATTTAAATACAGAAAATATCATAGAAGATATGGTAAAAAATAGTTTATTTGTTAAATATTACCACTAATAGTAAATAAGTGTCATTTTCTAAATGCAAATGAGTTTATGTATATTATCATGATATGAAGAGAATATAATTTCTAAGAGTCTAGTGAGAGTATTTATAGACTTAGAGAAGTTCAAATTTAATAAATTAAAAAATATACAAGTCAAAATACAAAGTTATTTTCACTTAATATCATAAAAGGTTTTAGGTAGGCCAGTAAAAGATTAATATAAAGAGTTTCATTAGTTACCAATATGTTTCAAGGAAGAATTTTAATAAAAAAAATTCAAGAATAATGATTATAATGAAATTATAAAGAGTTATAAGTTAAAAACATAAGTAATTAACCTCATAACATTTTATGTTATGAAATAAATAAGTTTTAACACTTTGTTCAAAGAGTTGAACATTAGGAATATGATTCCTAATTATCACCATTATTCAAACTAGAATTCTTCATAAATGTTACTCACTAAATATATTAGTTATAGGTTTTTATCAGATGTTTACATAGTGATATGGTAAGAATTACTAACTCACCCATCATGAGGTGGTCTAAAAAGCTATTAATTACCTAAGGTTATGCTATAGCACAGTGGGACCAGACGTCGTCTTCAAGGATGGGTGTAAATTCATCTATCATTGTTAGTAAAAAGAGGAAGGTGAATTCAATTTCAGAGAACTAGAAAACAAATCAATCAAGTAGATTTTATAAAATAGGTGATAGGTAATTGGGTTGAGGGTTGGATTTCTAACTATAATGCTATCATAGTCTTAAAAATATTTCACTCTTATTTTTATTAATTGATAATTGAAAGAATACAGAGTCACTTAATCCTTTAACTTAGGTTGAGATAAACTATGATATTTAATAAAAAATTTATCACTACTGATAAATCCTCCTTCGCATGTCTTTGAATTATATCAGATGAAACCTTTATAATAAACTACCCTTAAACTACTCTAGAAAATACCAATCGAGCTAAGTTGATACCAAGAAAACAAATATAATCCACTGATTTCCACACATGTATTAGTAATTATTAGATATTAAACATTGAATCTTGTATATTATATAATATACAATAAAAACTAACTAGTGGGAGAGATAATATTATCAACCCAAGTAGTAAAAAATTCATAGGGATAATAAACTAAACAAGGTTGCATTCAAAATAATACATTTCCACTAAATAAAAAAAATTAATCAATAGAATAATAATTTTATATATTGAATACCAAAAATTAAAAAAGGTCCCTCTATACCCTTATACCAATCACCAAAAGGTTTTACCCCTTCATATGAGAGGGGTTGTAGGTAGTATAAAATGAAAGAATAAAATTAAAGTAGAAGGATAAAATAAAACTCAAAATTTCAATATCTCATCCTCTCGACCTCCTACCTCCTTTGTATAATATTCCTTTTCTTATTCATTATATTCAAACTTCATGAGATTTTATCCCATTAGATTTTGAATATCCAATTTTATATTTCAAACTTTCTATAAATCTGCATCTTGAATTATTTCCTCCCTCAATCGGTTGACAAATAGACTGTAATTTAATTATTCCCTAATTTGAAGATATTATCCAAGTTTAATTTTCATATAAAGGCTCTATATAGCATAAATATAACCTCCATGTTTATAATCTCTTCTAAGTATTTTAAAAATATTTATCCTCATGTGACCTTTCATTCTCTATATTTTTCAAATAGAAATACATTATGTGAATATTTTGGCTGGAATTATCTTAAGTACACAATATTATATATCAAATTTTCCATTTACAAAGTCATTATGTATTTAAATACCTCTAAAAAACTTAAAAATAAGTATAAATTTATTAAATATTGACACATATCTTAAAAACCATACACATTAGTATAAATTTAATAATTATGATCTCTTTTTGTCCATGGTAAAAGAAAAAACTTTATGTATGGGGAAGAAAATATTTATGCATCACAAAGGATATTATCACTTCATCTCTAGTGGAAAAGGAATTTTTCTTATGTATTAACTTTTTGAAACTGATCCTTTGACAATTTCTCAAGAGTGAAGATTCAAATTGACTCTTATGTATTTTATCACTTTTCTAAATTCACTAATATCATAAGCAGCATAACTAAGAACTCATATGTATGGGCTTTGTGAGTCCTTTTTCAAATTATTAAAAAATTTATAGAAGTCCATCCTTATTCTTCCAAAAAATCCCTACTTCTAGATCTCTTGTTCTCATATGTTATCTTCTGAAACACAAAGACATTCAATCTTGACTCTCCTTTTGGATTCATCAGGCTATTTCTCAATACCACTTCATTATTTGTATTTAATTCAGACATTACCTTGCCTCTATATTTTTTCTTTATTCTAGATCATTTAAACTTATAGGATTTATCTTCCATAACATTCATCTTCTAGAGGAATAAATATCATTATAACCAATACATAATACATATTTCATACATAAAAAATAATTTTTTTTCAAAATATTCAGCAATATTTCATACTATATTTCTTTAAGAAACTCCTCTTAAAACTAAAAAATAAATTATTTAACATTATCTAACCATTAATTTTATTCTAAAAATTAATTAAATCAATTAAATTCATAATTCCATCCATTTAAAGAAATATTCAAAAAATATGATGATATGCTCCTCAAATTTCAAAACTCTTTAAAACTCAATTAATTAATTAATATAAGGTAATAAAATGAATTTATTATCAAAAAAATATAGTGAATTTATTTCTTCTATCAATTCCACCACAACTAAACCTTGGACACCTGGACAAGTGGTCATCAAAAAATTTACATAAGAAAAATTGAAAATTTAATCAATGTGAGTTCCTTTTCCAAAATCCTTTCTAATAAAGCTTATCATGACTCCTATATATTCTTAATTCTCTTTTATCCATGAGTTACATTCAATTCATTTCAAATTCTTCATCCTCCCATACAAATCTATACCTATCTTCTTGGAAGTATTTCACTTATCACATAAAGTATGAATTTTAAGAAAAGTTTTTCTCATTAAAAACTCATGAAAGGGTACACATAGGCTTGATAAGATTATAAATATCTACCCAATAATTCAATTATGTATGTTTATCATGAGGAAATTTCAATATCATTGTGTGGATAAGGTTATACATGTGAAAATGTTAAGATTTCTAAGGCAGGATGAGGTCGGTTCTCTAAATAAAATAAAATGAATAGTTCTAGATCATAATCAAGAATGGTATTCTCACTCAATCACCTTTTAAATGATTCAGCTCCAAAATACTTATAGATTCTCATGAAATATTTACTAAATAAAAACTTTAGGAGCAATAAACTTCTCTTCTCTCTACTTCCTCCATAAGCCTCATTTCTCATCAGTTTTGGTTTCCTCTATTTTTTCAAATTTTTCAAAGATTTTTTATTTTGAAGGTAGATAGGAATATTTGAACTTTAATAATTCATTAAATCTTCATTTAAAAACTTTTAAGTATATCTTCCCTTCAACCTTTCCCAGACTTGATGTTGCTCCCCAAATCTACTCACTAAATAGCATCTCTCACACATGTGATTTTTACTATGATAACTGTTTCTAGTGCTGGGTAGTTAAGTATTTTAGGCTTGTAATGTGGATACCTAATATGGTTTTTCATATATTTTTGGGGTTAACACGGGTCAAAATTCAAGGAAAGATATAATAGAATTTTATTTTAAAAATATACATTTAATCAAAATAATGTCTCAATCATTTTAAACAAAATTTTAATAATGATCTAAGGTTTTGAATAGAATTAAAAGTAAATTATGGCTATTCATGAATGGATTGTTTATCTCAAGAAATGAGGGAATTTTGAAGAAGATTTAAAAATATTTAAAAACCACTTAGGTAAGTGATTTTAAAAGTGGAAAGTATGTCTTGGAATGGGATTCAAAAATCAGTGGTATTTTCATGAATTTACTAACTTTTAATCTAAAAATAATTTTTTTAAAAAAATTAATTAATATTGATTTTCCTAGGCCAAATTATTTTCTCACGATTAGAATAGGTTGCAATCTTAATAAGGTATTCAATTTATGCCCAATGGGTTTAAAAAAATACATAAAAATGAAAAAGAAAGACATAAAAATGAAAATTTTGAAATTCTAAAAAACCTAAAAAGTTTTATCCACCCCAAAACTTGAATGATGCAGTGACCTCAATGTATTTTAATAGAAATGGAAGTTTTATTAGATTTAATATAAGGACAGTAGTAAACAAGGTTAAGGTATGGTATAACCTAGAATTTAAGTGGCATAAGGGATGGAGGAGTGTGATATATTTCACTGGTGTTGTGGAAGATTGATATGATATTTCTTTAGTCTATACCAATGAAATTAAATGGGTTCTTATATCCTTTAATTATCTACACATCAATATATAGATAAACATTAGTAATGGTAAGTGGGATTTATCATCTGAATTGAAACTTACCTAGAATTAATTTAAATATTTAGTTTTAAAGTTATACTTGGTCTCCTTGGTGAAATGGTATTTATTGAATTAGCTTGACATGTGACACTCTTATTCTTTACTTGTAAATTCTAGAGTTCTCAACGGAGTGTATCTTGATTTATTCTTACTCTAGAATCTAAAATATCATTTCCTGTATAGATTTCTCGAGATCCATATTAAACTCCTTAACTACCTAGTAGGAATTTTATTCTATCTATATAAGTATATAAAAGATTTTACCAAAGATTAACAGGTATGATATCATTTTATTTGGGGTTTTATAGGCTATTTTCTAATCCTTCAAGGATTTTTCCAACATTTCTTTCCAATATTTCATATTCATTTGATATTCTTTTCTAGGATTTATTTAATCTATCTATTTGAGATTTCATATTTTCCCTTGGTTTGTGAATGATAAGGTGATGATGTTTTATAGTGAACTTTGTACTTCCACATTAAATTTTCCATGATCCTATTTCAAAAGTACATTCCTTGTTCATTGATGATTACAGTTGTATAAAATGTATTAAAAAATAAATATTTATAACATAAATTATTTATAACCAATGTTATAATTTTTTTCCACATCTTTTATTTTATAACCATTATAAGAAACCATTATCTGATATCTTATACATTGGATAATATATAACTAGTATAAAAAATATTTAAATTTTTTTCAAATGTTGAGAACAACATTTAGTTTTATGTCATTCACTCCTGACTTTACATTTTGAACTGAGCACTAACTTTTCTTTCTTAAACCTCCTGGACTTTGATCTCCTTCAACCACCTTAATAGAAGCTGATAGATGCCACCATCATTGTCCTATCTCCTCCTTATCTCACCTCTATTTTCAATATTTCATGGCTTCTGAGGTTTATTTTTTATTTTTTCATTGATTTTTCCATATTCATGATGTTTATTTTCTATGTCTCCTGAGGTTTATTTTTTATTATTTGATTATTATATATTGTTTCATTTATTTTCTATTTTTTTATTACTTCATTGATATATTTTATTTTGTTTCATTTATTTTCTATTGTTTCATTGTTTTGTTTATTTTTTCTCAACATGGATGGAAAATAATTGTGTTTTCTATTCAGTTCATTGTTTTATCTTATTATGATGTCATATATGATGTTATATTTAAGATTATTTCAACTAAAAATTCATTATTTAATATAAAGATCCATCATAAGCTATAATATAGTTCCACCCTATATCGATTTTTTTAATATGCATCTATCAAAATGTATGATATCTCATTACACTTGATTTTAAATCCATCAATTTTTTCTAATTTTATTTAATATTTGAACAAAGTGGCATATATTTTTTAATATTTTATTTATTATTTGAACAAAGTGTAATGAATTTTTAGTGATACGGTGATGTATTGGCTGGTGATATCCACTAATTACCTAGTATAGTATTCTATACTTCACATATTGAGACATTTAACACTTTATTTCACTCTTATATGATATTATCACAAAATTTCACATCCTTAAGTCTTTGAATATGATAGACTTAATTCTTTAATAGTTTGTGTGATTTTACGCCAAGTAATTGGCTTCTGCAACTTCATTATCATCTATAAAAAATAATAATTAAATAATTACAAAATCAAAATTTGGCTATTTATATTATGATATTTACTTATATTTTATGAAAATAGTGGGTATATATTTTCTAAATTACATTATATAAATAATGGAAAATTGTGTTTTATTAGTGTTCAGCCTATCTTAAATAAATGACAAGGCATGTAATTATATACAATTCTAATTTTTCTTTTATTTTTATCTAAAATGGAGATAATTAAATAGTTCCAAAGTAATATAAATGTTTTTCTAAAAGGGGTAGAAACTATTAAGTAGGGGAAAATCATAGGTTGATAATTAAAGAAGTCCAATGTAATATTTTTGTTTATTAATTTTTTTGCCTCTATTTTATTTGTAAAATGTTTTTTCTTTTTTATTTATATTTTTATATAGAAAATTATGTTTACATTTAAATTTAAAAATATATTAAATTATATTTAATACTATAAATTTTTTATAGGTGATAATTAATCATAGTTGGATTAAAATGATGAAAAGGTGATAAATATGATGAAGGTTTGATGATTTTTGGAATTTTACAAATGAAATGTTCCAAACAATGAATTATTTTTCTATCCATACTTGAAATGTTTAAATATTAGAAAATTGTAAAGTAGAGAAATCAAAAATTATTTTATTTGAAATGGTTTTAATCTGAGTTTCAGTCCTTGAATTTATTATGGTGAAATTGTGAAGAATTAAAGGTCCAATGATGATGGAGATTTTAAAAATTATTATAATGACTAATAACTTTATCAATATAATTTAACTTCTAAATATATAATCATGTCATATTTATTAATATAATATTATATAATGCACATAAACCACGTGTAAAAAACAACTACATTTTATTATAATAATTAAAAAAATATATTTAGAGAATAAATATGTCCATAAGTATTGAAATTATTATAATGGGATGAAATACAGAAAATAGGATACAAATGATAGGAAAATTGGGATCTTCTCAATCCCTCGAAATAATCTCACTCATGAAAAACATTGTATAAATGAAGAGGAATATTAATAATAAAATATGAATTTTGAAAATGAAAATATATAGCTTTGAGAGAAAATAGAAGTGAATAAAGAATGAATAAAATATGAGGTATTTTTAGGGAGTAGTAAACCAACATGAATATTACAAATCTGACCATTGAAAAATTAATCTGACTATTAGAATAGTAATTTGGCCATTGACATAGTACTCTGGCCATTGGAATAGTAATCTGACTATTAAAAATAGTAACTTGGTAGTTAGAATAGTATCCTCACCTATGGAATGTAAAATAATATTTATTTATCTTATAAAATTATGATATGACATATTTATATCATGGTACAAGTAAATAAATGTTTTAAAATGATAAATTAAGTGTTTGTATATTTGTAAAACATAAATGTTTTAATTACACTTTTATAATAAATATAATAATTTAAAATAAATTTTATTTTCATAAAATGAATTTATAAATTAATATGAAGTTTTATTATAATGACAATATAATTTTATGAGGTCTTAATTTGTTTTTCAAAAGGCCATAAAATTCATCATAATATTAAAATTGGTATTTTTCAAATAAATGAGGATTTAATTTAAAAATTAAATTTCTCATATTTATAAAATTATTTTCATAAAATGGATTTAATTTTTTTAATATACACATCAATAAATGGTTAGTCTAAATTGTTGGAATTTTTCTAAAATAATTGATTTTTTGTGAACAGTAAAATACAATAAAATATGTTATTTAACATTATAAACTAAATACAAGAATTTTTTAGTTTTTTATGATGTAATCACCCACTATTTTGAACTCACATGCACCATTTACTATATATAGTCATAATAATAAATATTATTGGTATTCTTGAGCCAAAATAATAAACTAATGATTATAATATTCAAAAACACCCCTCTCCTCCCATTATAAATACCACACATTAACAACAGTTCTCCTCACAACTTCTAAGACTAATATATTTCTAAATTTATTACTAATTACCTTCCCAATCATCTCCAACTTTTCTTAGTGCTATTTTTCTCACCAAAATACCATTTCAAGGATACTTGAGGGGTAGCCTAAGAGGATACAACCAATGGGAGAGGTAAGATTCTTAACTAATTGCTTTTAATTTTATTATTGTTATACCACCCCCATATGATCTCCATACACCAAAAATATGTAACATAAGTATCCAAAATATATTAATATCTTCTTAATATGGTGGAATATTCATATTATTCCTTCCCTTTTTTAGATTCTAAAATGAAAATTTTGTTTATAATATGGTTGGTTCACTGCCTCCATGAACAATGTACTACATTTTTATCCACCACCTTCGTGGATGGTTATAGAAACAATATTATAGTTAAATAAGATGATAATAAATATATTATAACTTATTTTATTTCATGGAATGGATATATAGATATAATATTAAATAAAATGAAACTAGTTAGTGATGGTCGATAAAACAGTCTAAATGAACTAACCACATAAAGTTAACATTTTTACGAAGTTAATAATCCCTATATTATCACACAAAAGGATATTTCAGACCATTTTAATTTATTTAAGTACATTATTACCATTTTAATTAACTTATGGGGTTTTATTCCTATTTTATAATAATTTCAATAATTATCCACAAGTGATCCGACCTTGGAACCGTTAAATGAATGCTCTTAGAATAATAAAATTAAACATTATATATCATTAAAATATTAATAAATTAATATGATAAAATTATATTAAATAATATATAGATGTAAAATTTTCTTAATTAATTAATTTATTTATTTTATTTTATTTTTCAGGACATTATGTGTAAGTGCAGAATAATTCTGGAATCTAAGGTAAGGGATCTCTCCGAACCACCCAATTTATTTGGGTTATGAAATTTCTCTATATAACTCTCTTTAATTATCTATTATATGTTATATAATTTTTATAAATTTTATACATATATATATATATATCTAGATTATTCTCCCTTCCATTAACGAGGTAATACATGATTTAAGTTCATTTCTCAAACATGTTCTTTAAAATAAAACTCGATTAAGGGAAACTTTTCTATCCCTTAACCCCTTTATAAAATTTTTAATTCTTTCTCCTCTTTATAATATTTATAAAATCTCTTTTTATTATGATATGAGGTAAGATTATGCTACCCATTTCTTTCTATGGGAAATTCTTATGTTTATTCTTTATGATTGATTTTCTTTTGTGGCACACATAAGCATATACATGTTATCATGGGTGTTCCCAGATAGTGATCCAATTCATTGTATAATGATTTTATCTTGTGAGAAAGTATTTATGAGATTAGGTAGTAAACCTAATCCGTGATGGGACTCTATCCACCATGTGATGTTGTCTTGGCGGTTATCCTTGACTTATGCTTATGTTATGTTTTATGTTGTTTCCACTTTCCAATGTTATCATGATATTATGATTACATGTTTTTATATTATTCTCCCATGTGATTATTCATGAGAATTATATTTTATTATATAATGTTACATCATTTATCTCATATTTTATGCTTCTTTATCATGTTTATTTTTCTTACTAGGTTTTATAGCTCACCCATCTCTTTTTTGTATTCCCCTGGTTATCCTATGAAGTTTTAGGATCTCAAATGGATTTAAGAGCTCATTATGGAGAATAAAATAAAGATATTTTAGTTTAGTTTCATGTTGATATATTTTGAACCTATAATTATAAATACATTGGGCCTCATGATCTTTTGATTGTGTTTATTGGGTGTTTATATTGAAAATAATGTGATAATATGTGTAAAAGGATTGGGTTTCTATAGTTGGTATCAGAGGAATGGTCTAGTTATTTTGGGGGATTCGGACTAGAATAATTTAGTGGGAACCCTAGGGATAATTCTAAGTAGGGAAAAATATACTTTTTTTATTTATAGAGGGGGTGATTTCCAATCAATTACATCCCTATCTAGATTCTACAAGTGGATGTGGCTCTACAATAGATGTACCTAGGGGTAATAACACTTAAAAAGGTTTATTGGGTATTAACTTGATTTTCACCTGGTGCATAAAAAAATCCTTACTACACACATGGTTTTACACTCCTAAGGTATGTGTTTTGTAAAATTTACAAACTCTTTATAAACCATTATGTAGTAATTAAATATATTGTTAGGTTATAAAACCTAATAGGAAAAATTACCATGGATAACCTATATTGAAACTTGGAGACTCATACGTTTGGATATACATTTCATTTATAATTTATTCCTTATAATTTTATAGTTTCCCTTTTATATTTTAAAGTATTCTTGTCCCATTTTCCCCTTTATTTTAGTTAATGGTAAGAAGTGGGAGGAATTGTGGCAACAACCAACATGATAGGTATTGTGATGATTTTAATAATGAGATTTCCAATCTTATGAGAGTTGGAGATGAGAAATTAAGGGAATTACTAGCTCAGCTGAATCATGTTATGAATAAAAACTTGAATCGTATGGAAATCCCTCCCTCTCCTAAGAAATAGTGAGTTGCAGTTGATTCCTTTATGTGAAATAGACCTCCTAACTTTATTGGATCTTCTTATCCCCTCATATTGTAATAATGGATTAAATCAATTGAGAATATATTTTCTATACTCTAATTCTTGGAATAAGAGAAATTTGTTTTAGTTATCTATTATCTTGAAGTGGAAGCTAATTAGTGGTGGACACTAATTAATAACACGAAGTAAAAAAGAGGAAATTGATTTCATAGAATGTAAAGGATTAAAGAAAATATTTTTCAATTAATATTTTCCCTAAACTCACTATCTTAAAATAGAGATGGAGTTCCTCATATTGAAGAAAAATGAAGATGATCTTATTAGGGTGTATGAGGAAAACTTTACAAGGCTTTCATGATATTTCATCGGATTGTTCATCAACACTGAAATTAAGGTGGACCATTTATTTAATGGGTTTAAGTTGATTTTATGAAAATATTTATTGATTCAAGACTTTGATAGCTATAAGGATATTTTTTATTATTCCCTCAAGTTCAAGATGTAGATTATTAACTCTCAGTGGTCTAGTGGGCCTAGAGATACAATGTGTAAAATGAAGTTTTCTTTGAGAGGATCAATGGATAAATATCATGGAGGAAAGAAAAATTTACTTCCCATATGTAAAAAGGGTCAGAAGAATCATCCCAAAAACTTTCTCAAGGGAACCGATAGATGTTTCAAGTGTGTAAAATAGGGGAATCGGGATAATAAATTTCAAAAGAGAGATTAATAAGCCCACTAATGTGATTTAAGAAAATAAATTTCAGTTCAACACTTAGCATATGGTATATTATTTCAATTATAAGGAACACATGAATTATGTGAACCAATTCCCTAAGGCAACAGTTGTTAGAGACAATAAATGAAAACAAACATCAAGGCCTTGAGATAAAGGAAGGGAATATGTTTCCACTACTATTGAGGTGGATCCAGAAAATGATGTGGTGATAGTTATGTTGGTTATTCATTCAATAACAATAAACATACTTTTTTTATTCTGGTTTTATGAATTCCTTAATATATTTCAAGTTTAATAGAACTATTCAAACACCACCTAAAAACATAGTGGTTGATCTATCTATAAAAATATAAAATGGGGAAATTATTGCATCCTAAGTATATAAGTCCTCCCCAGTCAATTTTTGTGGACTGAACCTCCAAGAAAATATGGCCACACTTTAGTGTAGTTAGATATTATATTGGGCATGGATTGGTTGTCCTTATATAAATCCAACATCAATTATAGGCAGAGATATATCACTATTTACATCCCAAGTCATCCTCTGATTTTTTAAAAGTGTAAGTAGGAGAATGAATATCCTTTGGAATAATCTTATCAAGTGTGGATATTATTTCCTTATGAGTAAGAATATCTAGATTAAATTATTTAGATAAAGGAGAGAATTGTGTTTGAAGACATTCCCATTATGAGGGATTATATTGATGTATTCCATTAAGAGTTGTCTAGTATTCCTCCTGATCAAGAGGTTGATTTCTCAATTAAAAATATATCTATATCACAACCTATATCTAAAAATCCCTACAGAATAGCCACCATTGAGTTGGGAAAACTAAAGAAGATGTTATAAGATAATTTGGACAGGGGTTTTATATGCCTGAGTAATTCAGCATAGGGTGCATTGGTCCTCTTAATCAAGAATTAGGATGGGTCAATTTTCCTCTGCATTGATTATCATAAGAACAAAAAAATCAAAATAAAGAACAAGTATCCCTTTCCATGAATATATGAATTTTTCAATCAATTATAAGGGGCTCAGTATTACTCTAAGGTGGACTTTCAATCGGGATATCACCAATTAAAGGTGAATAAGGAAGATAATCCTAAGACTTCATTTTGAATAAGTTATGGACACTATGAGTTCATAGTGATTCTCTTCGGACTCATTAATTCTCTAAAATATTTATAGACTTAATGAATATATTCTTTAGTGATTACATCAAAAAAATTATGGTAGTATTTATATATGATATTCTAATATATTCCAAAATAAATTTGGAGCATGAGGATCATTTTAATACTATTATAAAGACTTTGTGAAGGGAGAATATATATGAAAAGTATAGTAAATGTGAGTTATGGATGGAGTAAGTATCATTCTTGGAGAATTTTATCACCGAAAAAGGGACATATATGGACCCTTTGAAGAAAAAGTCAATTGAGGAGTGTCCTAGACCAACATATATAATGGAGATCCATAGTTTCCTTAGACTGGATAGATATTATCAATGATTTTTGAGAAACTTCTTATAATTGTCAAAATTTATAACCAAGATGACTCAAAAGAGAGTAAAATTTTTATGTACTGATGAATGTGAAGAGATATTCAATGAATTGAAAAATAGTCTTATTATTGCACCAATCCTCACACTTTTCTTAAGTGGGGAACTTTTTTGGGTTTAGAGTGATGATTCAATGAAGGGATTAGGTTTTTTATTGATTTAAAATGATAAATTGATAGCCTGAACCTTAAGGTAATTTAAATTTCATGAGAGGAACTATCCAACACATGATCTGGAGCTGGCTATAGTGATATTCACATTGAAAATCTGGTAGCATTATCTTTTTGGGGAGAAGTGTGAAATATATGTGAATCATAAGAGCCTCAAATATATATATTCACACAAAAGGATATTAATATGCATAAGAGAAGATAGTTAGAGCTGATCAAGAACTGTTATTTCTCAATACATTATCATCCTGGTAAATAAAATAAAGTGGAAGATTCTCTAGGTATAAAGGATCTGGAAACCTTATCAATGATGAAAATTGAGAAGGATCCAATATTATTATACTTATAATGGATGTACATGGGGATCATAAAGGAAGGAAAATCATCATTCCTTTATCAAATTATTACTCAACCATCCCTTATGGAGAAGATAAAGGATACTCAAAGAGATAGTTTAGAAATACAAAATAACGTGGAAACTATATGAAAATAAAAATGCTTAGAGTTCAAAATTGATGAAGAAGGAATTGTATGATTTGGCTCATGACTATGTGTACCATAAAATCCAGAGATAAAGGAGTTATTGAATGATGCACATATCTCAACCTTATCCATCCACCCAAAGATTATAGAAATGTATTTAGATCTTAGATATTACTATTTGTGGGACAATATAAAGAAGGATATTAAGAAATATACATCAAAGTGCCGAGTATATCAGCAAGTGAATGCTAAAAGGAAAAACGTATAAGGGTATAATGTAACTATTACCCATATCTACATGTAAATGGGAAAACATAACCATGGACTTTGTCACTGGTTTTTCAAAGATGTAAAAAATAAATAATTTTATATAAGTTGTGGTGGATTTTCATACAAAGACTCCTCACTTTATTTCAATTCTAAGGGACTTCTCACTCAATTAATTTGTAAGGATACACATAAAGAAAGTGGTGAGGCTACATGGAATGCCACTATAGATTATATCTGATTGAGATAAAAGGTTTACCTCCAAGTTCTAGAAAATTACCAAACATGCTCTAAACATCATGTCAAACTTCAGTATAGCTTATCACCCCCAAACTGATGGCCAATCTAAGTAAACTGTCTAGGAACTGGAAGAAATGTTGAGAGAATTATCCATGGACATAAAAGAAGGATGAGATCAATATTTTTTATTTATTTATAATATTATAATATTTTCTACTCAATATTTCAAATGGATCCATATGAAGAAATTTATGGGAAGAGATGTGTTTTGTGATGAAGTTGGTGAATTCAAGTTTTTGGATCCTAAAATAGTTAAAGAAATGGTAGAAAATGTCAAGACCATTCAACACCACATCAAGGAAGATAAAATTCAATAAAATAGTTATAATGAAAATAATTGAAAATACCTATAGTTTGAGGTTAGAGATAAAGTGCCCCTATACATATCTCTATGAAAGCGAGTCATGAGATTTGGGGAAAAGGGAAAAGCTAAGTCCCAAGTACATTTTACCCTTTGATATTCTCGGTCGAATTAAAGTTGTGGCCTATAAAAGAGAAATATCTCCAACCCTTTCTCAAGTACATGATGTACTCCACATATTCTTATTAATAAATTACATACCATATAATGACCCACACTTTTCATACATAAATATTAAATATTTTTAAATGAATATCCAAAATATAACATTATGATCCATGTTAGAACCGTATAGGTTTATTGTCTTTGGAAACTTGGATACATAAAAAAATTATTCAAAAAATATCTACATTGTCTCCCACTTAGTTATTTATAACTAATACCCTTATTAGACACATCATACTTAAAACTTTTCTTTATATCCTGGGGAAAAGATATCATAATAAAGGGTGATCTCAGATGCTTAGTGAGGGTGAACAAGGGAGATATAAATGATCATATAAACATAAAATTAGAATAAAGGGTGTGATAACATGATCTTAATGTTTGAAAATCATACCCAGTAATTCTAATACCATAAAAATGAGTCATTTCATAAATCTTGTTAGTTTATAAGTCATGAATCATAAAGGGATCAAAGAACATCAACCAAGACATATGGTCAAGTCAGTGTGGAATAAAGTGTGTCATAATCATAGAAATTTTATATAAAGGATATCCACTAAGACTTTCATAACATGTTAGTATTGGGATAACCACCAACGTACCTACTTCAGGCTTGGGATATCCTTTCGTGTACCCTTTTTTGGTCTTGGGATAACCTCTTGTGTACCCTCTTTTTTATTCTTGGGATAATCTCTCGTATACCCTTTGATATCACAACACATTAATCTTTACCAAATGTATTTGAGGGATATATAATTTTTTTCCCACCATCATATATTCATAAATACATTCATATGTATGCCACAAGATCATAAAAACATTTATCATAACTTAACCCCTATAAAAGAAAACAAGTTTCATCAATATTTCTTCATCATAACCATAAACCATCCATATAAAGAATAAATATGGTATCATTGGGTCATATACCCAGTAAATTTTGAGTAACATCAAATTATGTTATCATAGATGATAAATTCCTTTAAATGATCACTAGAATATTTCTTGAGGGAAATTCCATTTTCATTTTGAAATCATAATTTAAAATCTAAAAATTTCCCAAATATTAAGGAAAACAATTATTTAAAAATAACCTTTAGAAATTTTAAAGGATTATTCAAATCATTGAGAAGTCATGATGGTGGTAAATTCCATTCATGTTGTGAATTTAAAAAAATTCCTTTTATATTTTCAGTAAAAAATAAAATGTACCTCATTCGAAAAACAATAATAAGATTCCTTTTAAACCATTTTTAAAAAAGTAAAACATGGTTAAAAATGAAATTAAAAATCATAGGATGATAGTAAAATATTATTGAAAAGAAATTATAAAACATGGACATGAAAGAAAAAGGATTTTTGTTCGATGAGAGAAATAAAGTTGATTTTCATTAAAAAAATTATTTCTATCCATTGAGTTCTTAAAGAGAGAAAAATGAATGGAAAACATGTATTATACAAAAATAACCAAAATAGAATAAAATTAAAGGATTTGTCTAGAAAGAATCATATAATTTCCTTCAATGTAATTTCAAGCATAAACAGTCCTAATTTAAATGATATTGAAACATAAACCCCTTACCACTTTGGTAACTTTTTAATCAAAACATTATGAAAGAGATAACATTACACAGTCATGTATATCCTCATAATTTTCATGAAAATAATCCTAAATTGCATACATAGGTATTATATAAAAAACATAAAATAAAAAAGTGGTGAATATGGAATGTGTCTCACATAAGTAAAAGTGATATGAAAATATCTTACCTCAAGTTTGACTTGCTTTGAATGCACTCTAACTATCACACCCCAAACTCAATTTTATTTTATTTTATTTATTTATTGGTTATTTTTCCCCCTTGGTTTTTTGGTTGAGTTCCAATATTTCTCTCTAGAACCGGGTTTCTTTGTAAAGGAAAAATTGATTGGTGCGCTGTTAGCACACGGTTAGGTGAAATTGTGTGCCAGCCTAGGTAAAATTGTGTGTCTTAGATAGAAGAACCCAAGTCCCCAAAAGATTTAGTGCATAGGTGTGTGAACCACCCTAGAAGTCCATGCAATCCCTTTCCCTTAGGATAGAGTCAACTGTAGGGTTGGTTCATAGTCTAGCATACCGTGCATCCAAACCAAGTGGTCTTCCCAGGCCTTCAAAAAAAGAAGAAAAAAATAATTTATTATTATTATTTTTATTATTATTATTATTATAAATTTTAATTTTAATATTATTATTATAATTATTATTAGGTTTTATTAAAACACCTAAAATGGGTTATTTCCCTTTCCCTCTCCCTCTTCCCACTCATGTGACCCCCCTTCCCCTTCCTCCCAACCGGAATCCCTCAAGTGTGACCCCTCATTCCCATGTCCTTTGTTATTGGCCGATTCTTATACTAAATCATGGTGAAAAATTATCAGGTAAGGTTTTACCCTCCTTTGTCATCTTCTTCTTCCTTCTTCTTTTCTTTCGTCTTTCCCCTTTTGTGGTGGGTTCACCTAGGGAAAACCCTAACCCATTTTTTGGGGATTTTCTAGTTTTTTCTTGATTTTTAGGGTTCGTTGGTCCCATTGAGGATGTTTTTTTCCATTTCCATCAAATTCAGTGGGTTTTATATCAGTTTTAGATAAGTTTTCTATAATTCTTCAATTTTATCCAAATTTTAATTATGTTTTTTGTAATTTTCAGGTTCCTAATATTTTTCTAGTATACCTTGAACCTCCTTGGGATGGATTTGGATAGTCATTGTTTAAAGAGACTTGCACAGGTATACATGGGTAAGAATATATATATATATATCCTCCTTGTACATATTCCCTCATGGAACACTAATTGAAATAAGATCTATACCAATGGTTTTGGGAAAACCGTTGGTATAGTTCACTAATTTGGACCTATACCAATGGTTTGGCCAAAACTGTTGGTATAGGACACTTATATGGACCTATACCAATAGTTTTCACAAAACCGTTGGTATAGGTCACTAATTTAAAGTTTTACCAATGGTTTTGGACAAACCGTTGGTATAGTTGACTAATTTGGACCTATACCAACGGTTTAACCTCAAACTATTGGTATAGGTCCCCCCTATACCAATGGTTTTTCCAAAACCGTTGGTATAGGTCCCCCCCCCCTATACCAATGGTTTGTCCAAAACCGTTGGTATAGGTCCCAAAATCAAAGAACCTATACCAACAGTTCTCAAAACCATTGTTATAGGTCTATACCAATGGTTTTGAGAACCGTTGGTATAGATATGTGTATTTTTAATGGAATCCACTTGCAGAGGAAATTAAATAAATCAAAAATTTAAAATACTTATGATAATACATATATATATTTATTAAATTGTGTTCACAAAAGTAAGTTAGGTTAGTTGTTAGGTCATTCAATCACAAACGGGGGGTGTTGGGATCAAAACCAACTAAGTGATTCTTTTTTGAATTACATATACCAACGGTTTTATGGAACCATTAGTATAGATTTTCATATTACTTATACCAATAGTTTTCAAAACCATTGGTATAGGTCTATACCAATGGTTTTCCCAAAATTGTTGGTATAGACCTATCCCCATGGCTTACTAGCCAATGGTTCTCCAAACCGTTGGTATAGGCTATACCAACGGTTTGGAGGCCTATAACAACAGTTCAAAACCATTGGTATAGGGTATTTTTTCAGTAGTGGAAAGGGGAATATTTATATTGGGTAAAAGGGTATATATATATGTGTGTGTGTGTGTGTGAAGGTGTATATGCATGTAAGTGTGAAGTGGTTTTGAGTTTTCATCATCAAATCAATGGGTTTTTGTAATGTCTCGGAATTTCCATGTAATTTTTTTTAATTATATAGAATTATTTCGAGACTACACACTTTGAAGGCATGTGATTCCAAGGCCCGGTGAGCCCGGAACAGAATTTTGAACTTTTTTTAGGTGTGTTTAGTAAAGGTGGGAGAGGGTTTTTATAACTTTTGAAATGGTACTCAGATTGAAAATCTAAGGGCATCATTGAACTCATAATGATGGGTTTCACCTAGAAAGAACTTAACTTCGACTGGCAAGGGCAGAACAGAAAAGTTAGGTTTCGGACCTTTCAGGAAAAAAAATAACTTTAAAAAGATATTTTATTTTTTTCCCTCCACCGAAAAGCGGTGACACGACGACGCTGTGATGCAGTGACAAGGCGATGACGAGGTTCATTAATAGAACTCATTAATGGATCATAAACCTGTAGTGTAACGATGCATTAAATTATGATTAATAACTATGTTGTTTCAAAAATGAAATAGTGTAACGACACGGCATCATAGAGTAACTATAACGCTGCGACATATTTTTTTTATTTGTTTGGAACGTTGGAGGAATTGGAATTAAACCTTAGAAATTTTCTGATGAACCACCAGTGGGTTTCCTCTCCAATGGAGAATGACAAATGCTAACGAATTGAGGATCGAAGATGGCCTAGAGCATTGCCCCTTATTAGCGACAGATCCTCAATCCAAGTAGGGGTTGTGTTTAAGTTTTTTTTCCCTATTATTAAATTCAATGATGAATGCAGATCAACCCACAAACAGGTTGATCTGTAGATCATCCGTTCTTGCGGGAAGGGTGACTTATTGGGATTTATTTATCTGGGTTTAAACTATCACTTGTTTGACTGAACTATAATCCCAGATCCTCCCCATGTTTTAAACCTCTAACACGGAGGGCACAAGATGACACGAACAAGGATCGGGTCCCTCCACACATGAGTTCTTTATGGTTGTATCCTCAAAGAGGTGGAAATAGGAATTCAAGGCCAAGGCAGTGACGGCGGTGACCCAAGAGGCCCGAAGGCACATACGGATCAAAGATCGGACCACCGGAGTGGACTCGGTGGCCTGTAGAAGGTGACGTCAGTGTGATGGTAGTGGCTGGACCTTTCCAGCCAAGTGGAGGAGGTGGAGCCACCCCAGGTGTCGTGTGCTGGATGAGGCGGCCAGCCCTCGCCAGCCGTGGCAGACGCGGTGCCATCCTGGCACCGCGTGGAGGCGGTGTCCCGTATCCGGGCAGACTTGGAGAGTCGCGATCGCTTTACCACGACAGATGGAGGGCCCATGGACGAGTCGTGGGGCAGGGAGGGAATGTGGCGGTGGCTGTCGCGTCCTGGATGCACACCACTAGTCTTCCCATGGTGGACCGGGCTTCTACTATCAGTCTGCACCCCCATCCAGTAGGCTGGGCCAGTCCCACAGCTAGTGGATCGGGCCTACACTGGTAGGTCTGACTTGCGCCCAATGGGCCATACCCACATCGGTAGGTCAAACCTACGCCCTTTAGTTCAGTCCAGATGAGACCGGGTTGTCGGGCGACCCGGCGGGCTGGACCCTCGGCCAAACTGGGTCGGGTCCAGCGAGGCCCATTGGGTCTGGCCCACTGTCCAAGCCAGACCAGACCTACCCTGACCTGAAACAGGTCAGTTTAGGTTAGTAGAATCAAACTAGGTTATGTGGAACCCCCAATCTAGGTTGGTCGGGTCAGTCCAGCCGGGTCGGACAGGGTCCAGATGCAACCGGCCCCTAATTACTAAAATGTTAATAACTGGCAAACCAAGTGTCTGATTGACAAGATTTTTGCAGCGTTGAGACCCTCTTAACGAGTTGGATCTTTTGGTATGATATAAGGAGACTTCCAAGGATGTTTAATTTCAAAATATGGCTTGTGGGAGCGGTTCTCTCGGGATCAAACGTGCAGACGAGCAGTAGTCGTGTGGACCTCAGTGGCCTAGTAGACATGTATCCACGTGGACTACAGTATCCCAGTAGACCCATAGCTGTGTGGACCTCAGTGGCCCGGTAGAGTCATGTAGAACTTAGTGTCCTGGCAGACGAGCAGCAACCATGTGGACCTCAGTGGCCCGATAGACTTCAGTGACTCATTAGGGATGAGTCCCTCAATAGTATGAAACTTCATTCACTATAACCAATGAACCTTTTCCCTATGATTCATATTATACCTAGTGTGAGTTGTCTTGTGCTTCATGCTTGTGCTTTGTGCTTATGTTTCGTGATTTTCTTTGAGTATATTTTGTGGTATTTTCTTTTGTTTCTGAGTCCCCTAATAAGTATTTTGTTACTCACCCCTACACGGTCTTCACCTGCACATGTTGTTTCTGGTGCATACGATCGACACTTTGATGGGGGGATTGGTGGCCTAGGACCAGGCAGGGCCCAGTAGGATCAGGCGGACAGGACGTACTAATTCAGCTTCCAATAGCTACATTAATCTTCCATCAGGTGGGTTTTTTAGTAGATGGATACCTGAGTCCCTTTATACTTTCCTATTTTCAGTTCTTTTGTTGGGTTTATATTCTGGACCACTTATTTTTAGTTGTACTTATACTCATCACTTGTTTTAGTATACTTGTTTTCCCCTTTCAGTTTGTGGGACGTGGTTGGGTGTGTGTGTGTGTGCATATTGGTACTTAGAAAAATTCCTCCCACTTGTAGGTTGATGTCTTCGGCACTAGTCTCCAGCCCCTGGCCTTCGGGAGACAGGCTTGGAGTAATCACGGCATTCCCCCCTTGGGGGACGGATCGTAACAAACTGGTATTAGAGCTGGTGAGTTCTACCTCAGAGACTAAGAGTCTGCTGTTTTTATTTTGGTTCAATAGTGTTAAATGTTGCTAGTTCGACTTTCAAATTCAGGGAGTCCACTTTTGGTGCGGTAGCCGATTTATCCACACACCAGGTCCTTGAATTCTGTTTTTCAGATCAATGCATAAAAACGCTATTTGCAAAAGTGTCTCCTTATGTTCTTTTGTATAAGAGTCCGCTCACCAGGAATAATCTTTGACAGTGGCCTATATTAATCAATTTTAGGATGCCTCTATGTGGAATACCATCCAGGATTCCAATACATGGTTGTGAGGACAACCCTCCTAGTGATGAGGCATCCATTCAGGGACCAGTTCTTGAGATGGCCCCATTGGGTGGTTCCCCAATGATACCACCACCCATTGGTCATCATATACTTACAACGGTATTAGTAGAGAATGTGTGCAGACTTAGTTCCTTGCATGGATTTCAAATATAGAGACATCCCAGGTTCAGGGGAGAGACGGATCCTCAGTTCGCTGAGGATTAGCTGGAGGCAGTGATGCAGGTCTTCCTCTTAGTGGGGATGACACTCGAACAGATGGTGGTCCTATCCGTGAGCCTTCTATAGGGATCATAAGGGAGATGATTGATCATGAAAATCCAGACACATTATGAGGCGACCCTTACCTGAAATAACTTTGAGAGGCTTTTCTAGGAGGAGTTCTTCCCTGCGAATTTGCGCTCGGTGCGCATTCAGGAGCTACTTCACCTTTAGCAGGGCAGCATGATGGTAGTTGAGTACTCAACGAGGTTCACCGATCTTTCCAACAACTCTACAGACATGGTGAGAGACCCTTTATTCAGGGATCAATCCTTTGATAATGAGATACACTAGAAAATTATGGCGTATATGTTGTCTCTCAGCATCCCCATGCAGGCTGGAGTGCTGAAGCAAGCTCTACTAGTAGAGAACTTCTTCACAGAGCAGGCACTGACAGTGGGTGCAACCATCGGGTGACAGGTAGCTGATCCATCCATGGTAGGAAGCCGACATATGGTGAAGTGGTCCAAATGGGCTAGATCATCTATTGGATGACCCCAGGAATCAAGATCGGTGGTGCGAGGCCTCTAGGATTGTGGGAGACAACATAGGAGAAGGGTGTGTTACTCGTGCGGCAGGCAGGGATACATAGCTCATGAATTCCTGACCCATCGTACAGAAAATAAAAATACAGTCAAGGTACCATTGAGAAAGAGGGATATTTTTGAGTAAGGAGGGTCGTAGGGTGGCATACATGGCAGGGGAATAGGTCGAGCAGTAGGCGGTGGGTGATGGTTTCAAGTACTGTCGCCGCCACCTCCAGATGGTCCACCCTGACCTCAGGGAGCAGGTGGACAGAATCGAGAACAGCTTCAAGCAGTAGAGGATTATGACAACCATGCTCTGGATTTGATTCGAGGTACAATATGTGTCTTCTCTACCCTAGCTTCAGTTCTTATAGACATAGGTTTCAGTCACACTTTCCTTTCCATGGATCTCGTTTGGAGCTCAAATATTCCAATGGATCCATTGGATCAATCCTTATAGCTATATACTTCTACGGGAGGGGATTCAATGATTACACACTGTTGTCAGCAGTGTGAGATTAATCTAGGAGGTGAGAGATTCGGCTGGGATCTCTTAGTAGTAGCGTTGAGGCCTTATGACATCATCTTGGGTATGGACTGGTAATATATAGTCCATGCTCATATCGATTGTTTTAGGTGAAAAGTGTGGTGTGTCCATAAGGATAGGACCAGGTTTTCCTTCACTGGCGGGAAGGGAAAATTTTTAGTGCAGGATGGAATTTTATAGAGTAGGCTTAATCTGATTACTCATCATTTGGATAGCCTCACCCTTGGTGTGGTAGAAGATAGAAGTCCAAGATTTCCTATATTGGTGGATGAGTATGGGGAGGTTTTTCCTAATAATGTTCTGGGACTGCCTCCTCGAAGATAGGTAGACTTTTGCATCGACCTATACCCCAGGACGACACCGATATCCCCACCAGCATATCGGATGGCTCTTATGGAGCTTCGCAATATAAGGGTACAGCTAGAGGACTTGCAAGATAAGGGGTTTGTAAGGCCCATTGTTTCCCCATGGGCATCCCCAATGTTGTTTTCCAAGAAGGTAGATGAGATCTTGAGGATATGCATGGAATTCTGGTGCCTGAACCAGGTGACCATGAAGAACAAGTATCTACTACTGAGGATTGATGACCTCTTCGATTAGTTAAATGGGTGAGGTGGTTATTGAAGATCGACCTTAGATCATGCTATCATCATCTTTGGGTACGGGATGAATACGTACCAAATATAGATTTTAGATGCCGGTATGGCCATTACTAGTTCTTGTTAATGCCCTTAGGCATGAAAAATTCCCCATCAGTGTTCATGGGAATCATGAACAGGATCTTCTAGTATTACCTCGATCGTTTTTTGGTATCCTTCATTGATGATATCTTGGTGTACTTAGCACCAGAGGAGGAGCACACTACACACCTGCAGATAGTCCAAAATACGCTCTGAGAGCACCAACTTTATGCTAAACTCTTGAAGTTCCGGTTCTGGATTCGAGAGGTCCACATTCTGGGACACTTCATCTTAGAGGCTGGAGTTGTAGTGGATCCGGTGAAGATAGATGCAGTGCTTGGTTGTGAACTACCTAGAAGCATGACAGAGGTGCAGAGTTTCTTAGGGTTCTCCAGATACTATCAAAGGTTTGTGCCTGACTTTTCCAAAGTAGCAACACCCTTTTCAGCTTTGACAAAGAAGGGATAGAACTTTTTGTGGATGGAGAGGTTCCAGTAGAGTTTCTACGAGCTTAGGTAGATACTGACTAGTTCCCCCATCTTGAGACTACCAGAGGAGCGCATTGAGTACATAGTTTTCTGTGATGCATCGGGGACTGGTCTAGGTTGTGTCTTGATGCAGGAGTGAGCAGTGATCGCCTGTGTCTCATGTCAGTTGAGTCAGTATGAGCATAACTATGTGACCCATGCCCTAGAGTTAGTAGCATTGGTATTTTCCTTGAATATATGGTGGCACAACTTGCTGGGTGAAATATTTACATTTTACTCTGACCATAAGAGTCTCAGGTATATATTATCCCAGAAGGAACTGAACATGAGACAGCGGTGATGGCTAGAGTTCCTCCAGGACTATGACTTTGAGATATTCTATACTCTTGGGAAGGGGACGTGGTATTAGATGCACTTATCAGGAGGAACAGTTTGCAACTGTTGAGCAAGGTGACAGAGAAGCTAGCCGCGATGCAGATATCCTTTGTGGATGATGATGGAGCAGCTTACCTTCAGTTGATGACTGTTACTCCCCCACTCTCACAGCGAGTTAGGAAGGCACGGCTAGATGATGTTGACTACGAGGCCCGATGTGCTCATTTATCCTCAGGGCATGCTCTTGATGGATTTTTGATAGGCGGGGATCGCGTCTTCCTTTTCAGAGGACACACCATAGTACCAGTGGCGTTGCGGGAGGATGTATTGAGGGAGTTCCATATTTCTCATTTCGTGGTACACCCTAGAGTGGAAAAGATGTACCAAGACCTGTGACGTCAGTACTAGTGGCCAGGTGTAACGCCCTGACCCCAGTTACCCAGAGTCGGTACATTATTACATAACATTGGCATGATCACAAGAAAGATCAAATATCGAAAGATCGATTAGTTTAGTAGCCTTGGAAACACAAGATATATTCATAAGTCATACATTACATCATAAAAATGAAAACTACAACAACATAGTCTCCATAGTCCACACTCATATCCCCACATACTATCCCTGTAGGTCATTCATAAATTACTTCTTCACATCCTGGGAAAAATAAAACATTGAAAGGGGTGAGCTTAGATGCTCAGTAAGGATAACAATATAGCGGAAAACTTTCATAAATAAACATAAACATTTTAGGCAATGTATAACTAAAACAAAAGCCTTTTAAACTTTAAATTCAGCATAATATGTAAAAGATAAAATGAAATAATTCCATTTACTAATTCACATGGATATTCTACTATTCAAATAATCACATGCAATATCAATAACCACTTTCATAATGACGGAATGCATAATTCCAGACTATCATAACCACGTAGCCAAGGCCTCGTGCCAAGACTACAAATAAGATTTTGTCAAGGCCTCGTGAAAAGACACTAGTTTGTCTCCTAAGACCTATCGATGCATCGAGGAGCTATATCAGGCTCCACCCGTCACTTATTAAGTCTAATTCATTCCTCATATTAACAGGTTTAAACAATACATAAACATTCATATTAAAACTAGAATAAGAAATGTCAATAATTTCTCCATAAACCACGAATGGTATAAAAATAACACATCCACAGTCAATCATATCACAAAACCTTCAATACAATATGGAAGTTTTGTATCATAATAAATCAACTTCAAATAAACTTAAAATCCATCAAAGGATGTTGACATAGAACAAAATCAAAACTATTTGAGAGAAATATCTATTTTTTTGAAATCATTTAAAAGTAACATAATTCTACAGAAAACCTTTATTTTGAAAATATTCTTATAATCTTGTAAGGGAAGCTTCAAAGGTGTAAAACGGTGTAGAATAACCACACCTTCCGTATAAGTTAAAAAAAGACATTCTTACCTTAATTCTATCGAAAATGTTAAAAAGAACCTTGTTTGGAAAACAACGGAAAGATTCCTTTATAAACTTCTTATAAAAATTCAATCAAGGTTATAAATGACTTTAAACCATATTCTTTAAAATATTAAGAATGTTTTGAAATACATTTTTAAGAAACATGGATGTGGATGATAAAGAGGTCCCAGTATATAATTACATATAAACAACCTCGGATAATGAAGAGATTGTGAAATAAACCCTTACCTTGTACTTTTCCTTGGTCTAGGGTTGGTTAACCTCCTTTATAATGGTGAAATAATTGTTATTAAATTATACAAGAATCATATACATTAATATGATATCATATATGATCTTTTAATATTGCTTTGTTGATAATATCTAAGTATTATCGTTGTTTCGGGTGTTAACTTACTTGTTTTCTTTTATATGTTTTGTTACATAAGCCACATTTTTTATGGATAGGTTGTATCTTATTCATATCCAGAATTATATCGAGTCCTTAAATATTATTTTTAATCATCCAATAAAATTTATTCTTGAATGGATGTGATGGGGAATGAATCTCATCGCATTCGTGGAGACGGTAATCCGTACGTACGCACAAGCGACAATATCATTCTTTTGATATTAAAATAATATATAATTGGATGGTATATCATATAAACAGAATCATTATCATGTTATATTTATTATTTACATGAACTATACATCATTATTATACACATCTAAATAATAATATATTGAATAACAATTACACCACAACGTGGAGACGGTAGGTCGTACGTACGCACGTATGGTGACATGTCATTCAAGGGATGGATAGAATAACGAATTTGTTTGTTCCATAATTATAATAACATCACAGTATATAGAAGATACTGTATTTATTATTTTAGAATGGAAATAATAAGGAAATAAGAAGTTGAAGAAGAAAGGAACTTTGAAAAGGGTGGTGAAGACGTTACCTCTTCTTCGAGTTCTTCTTTTTGATTTGATCAAAAGGGATCCTTAGGATGGCTTTCTGATCAAACTAAGGAATCTAGGTTTAATTGAGTGAATTTTTTAGGATATTTGGGCAGTGTTTGTCCGATCCAAAAGGCTTTGAATGTGTGAATTATTGAGAAGTGGGAGTGCCCTTTTATAAGAGGGGTGAGGGGCACCTTTGGAAAAGCTAGAAATATTATTTTATAATAAATTCATATTCGGTTTCTAATGGATCCAAAGTGTATTATTAAAATTCTAAGGTGGGTATCGGTCTAAATCCTTTCAAAAAATAGATTTTAGACAGGTTTGGGTCATTATATTAACCTTATCTTTTAGTTTTAACTCTTAGTTAATTAGTTTGACACTTACCATGTCACTTTTTATTTTTATATTATATTGTTAATAAACTTACTATATACCTCCAAGCGACCCCCAAGTGGTCCATTAATGATACACCAATAATGATATAAGACCTATGTCCGAACCTTCTATTTTTAGGAATAGAATATAAATTAATAATATAATATTTGTTTTAAAAACTCATTTATGTCAATTTTGACACTACTCAATAATTTATTTTTGTTAAAGTCTTAACAACTTTATTAATTAGAAAAAAATTCATTTAAGAAATATAAAAATGTCATATTAACCAATAAAATTCGTTTATGTCATCAAAACTTTCAAATTATATTTATTTTAAAATTTATAATACCAATTATTTTATTCTTTCATTAATAAGTAAAATACTGCATCATTATTGTGTCATATATATTTTTACTTTTTCAATATCTAAAAATTATAAATAAAATGCCATTATATATGAAATATTTTTATCTTTCAAATGAATATTTATAATCTAAAATATAACATATATAACCCTATGTAAAAATTATTTTTCTAAAAGATATAAGCCTCTATCATTTTTGTATTTACTTTAACTTAATTAATATAAAGTGTCCCTATCACCTGAAAGTGGCTCCATGGGGTCCCAAAATCGACCCAAAGATGCCCATGGTCGGACCTGTATCCACCAATAAGGTTAGGACACGTTTTAGGGTAATTTATTATTATTATAATATTATTTTTTTTACCTTTATTTACTGGATTTACCCTTTAACTATGGTAAATAAAATATTTACCGAAATAATTATTTAAAATGTCTAAAAATAAAATTTACCGATTTATACAATTTGGACATCCTTATTCCAAATATGGAATCCATTTTTCCAAATTCAAAACACAAAAGTGGTAGAAATTAATTTAAAATTAATTCTCGTTGTTAAAACAAAAAGCGTGTTTTTAAGAGATAATAACTATCAAAAGATTGACACTTGTTTATGTCTGGTTTAAATGTAAAATTATGTCCAATGACCAAAATTTTATTATATGGTAAAAATATATTCAAAATATACTTTAAAACCACTCAAATTCATAATTTATCACTATTAATTATTTTTTTTAAAAAATTTCTTTTTAATTAAAATTTAGTAATTTTCACTATTCATCAAAATATAAAAGTTATCCGAAAAGTACCAAAATTTCACCCAAGGCTAAATTAGATATTCCGAATCCAAAAATGAAGTCCATTTTGAGAGATAGAATTTATAAAATTTCAAAAAGTAGGTATTACTATTCATAACGGCTAGTTCGATTCGTTGTGGTGTGTGTTAGAACTCAAAGTTGTGTACAACACACGCTACTGTATTATTCAAAGAGAAGCATTTAGTGGAAGCTTGGGACCTTAAATTCTCCCATCATTCAAATAATTTCATCATTGAAATTTTTTATAATATTACTGCATAAAAATACTCGGGTGATTCTTCATCACAAGTTCCTCGGGTTCCCACGTTGCCTCTTCCATCTTATGGTTTCTCCATAGAACTTTTACCAGACGAGTCGTCTGGTTTCTCAGGACTTGTTCTCTTGTATCAAGAATCCTGAAGGGCTCTTCTCAATAAGACAGATCGGGTTCTAGTTCTAATTTCTCATAGGTGAGTACATGCGTAGGGTCAGGCATGTATTTTCTCAACAGTGATACGTGGAACACATCGTGAACTTTGGAGAGACTTGGCGGAATTTCCAAACGGTAAGCTAAATCCCCAAATCATTCTAGAATTTCAAAGGGTCCGATGTACCTGGGACTCAATTTACCCTTCTTACCGAAACGTATAACTCCCTTCCATGGAGATACCTTCAAGAAAACATGATCTCCTACTTGAAATTCCAAATCCTTCCTTAGGTTTTCAGCATAGCTCTTCTGCCTACTTTGAGCTAATTTGATGTGGTTTTGGATTACCTTAACCTTTTCCATTGTTTCCTCCAACAGTTCTGGGCCTACAAGTTTTCTTTCACCAACGTCATCCCAACAGGTTGGTTTGCAACATCTATTTCTGTATAACGCTTCATATGGTGCCATTTGAATACTTGAATGGAAGCTATTGTTATAGGAAAATTCTACCATAGGTAAATATTGATCCCACATACCCTGAAAGTCAAGTGAGCATGATCTCAACATGTCTTATAAGGTTTGAATAGTTCGTTCTGATTGTCCATCTATTTGAGGGTGGTAAGTAGTGCTCAAACGAAGTTCAGTATCCAAGTCCTTCTGAAGACTTTTCCAGAATCTTGATGTAAAATGGGGATCATGATCTGAGACAATCGATAGGGGTACTCCATGAAGTCTCACAACTTCATTAATATATAGTCTTGCTAGACGTTCAAGTGGTAAATCATCCCTTATAGCAAGGAAATGTGCTGACTTGGTAAGATGATCAACAATGACCCATATTTCATCATTCCTTCTAGGAGTCTTTGGTAGTCCCATGACAAAGTCCATCGTGATATTATCCCATTTCCACTCAGGTATGGGAAAAGGTTTCAATACTCCACCAGGTTGTTGCCTTCCAACTTTCACTTGTTGAAAAACCATACATCTTGACACAAAATCAGCAATATCCCTCTTCATGTTGTCCCACCAAAAATGTTCCTTCAAATATCTATAAATTTTGGTGATCCCAGGGTGTATAGAGAAATTGGAACTATGAGCATCATCTAACAATTCCCTTTTTAAATCAGGTATATCGAGAACACAAAGTCTCCTCCCAAATTTCAAAATTCCATCTTCATACACAAAGTCACTCAATCTCCCATCATTCACAACTTTAATCTTCTTTTGAAATTCTTTATCATCAGTCTGAGAACTCTTAATCCTTTCTAGTAAAGATGGTTTGGAAACCATTTGAAAAAGCATTGATTTTTCACCTTCCATGGTTATTCCCATGTCCATCTTCACTAGATCCATGAAAATTGGATCCCTTTAAATTCTAATATTGTTCAAAACTCCATGATCCTTTCTGCTCAAAGCATCTGCCACCTTATTTTCCTTCCCCAGGTGGTAGTGTATCGTACAATCATAATCCTTGACTAGTTCAAGCCATCTCCTTTGCCTCATGTTGAGTTCTTTTTGTGAGAAAATATACTTCAAACTCTTTTGATCGGTATATATCTCACATTTTTCACCATAGAGATAATGTCTCCATATCCTCAAGGAAAAGATTACAGCAGCTAACTCAAGATCATGAGTAGGATAGTTTTTCTCATGAATTTTTAGCTGTCATGATGCATAGGCAATAACCCTATCATTCTGCATAAGGACACAACCAAGTCCTTTCTTCGATGAATCACTATAAAAAACAAACCCATCATTCCCTGATGGTAGAGTCAATATAGGATCATTGACTAATATTTTCTTCAGTTATTTAAAACATTATTCACACTCTTTTTTCCAAAAAAAATTAACCCCTTTACGCATGAGCTTTGTTAATGGGTTAGCCAACCGAGAAAAATTCTGGACGAAACGTTGATAATAACCTGACAAACCAATAAAACCGCATACCTCAGTTATACTCATCAGTGCTGGCCATTCTTGGATTGCCTTGGTATTAGAAGGATCAATGGAAATTCCATCCTTAGAGACAATATGACCAAGAAAAGAAATCTCTTGAATCCAGAATTCACACTTGCTAAACTTCCCATATAATTCATGTCTTCTAAGAGTCTTCAAGATAATGCGCAAGTGATTTTCATGATCTTCATAGATTTTGGAGTATACCAAGATATTATCAATAAATACCACCACAAAATCATCTAGATATTCCTTGAAAACTCTATTCATTAGATCCATGAATACATAGGGTTCATTAGTAAATCCAAAAGGCATTACTGTAAACTCATAATGCCTGTACCTAGTTCGAAATGTTGTCTTCAGAATGTCTTCCTTCTTCACACATAACTGATGGTATCCAGATTGAAGATCAATCTTTGAAACGTATTTATCTCCATGCATTTGGTCAAATAAATCATCAACGCGAGGTAGGGGATACTTGTTCTTTATTGATATAGCATTGATCTCCCTGTAGTCAATGCACAACCTCATAGATCCATCTTTCTTCTTAACAAAAAGGACAGGGGCTCCCTATGGAGAAACACTAGGGAAAATAAATCCCTTATTACTCAATTCCTCTAAATTTTTTTTAGTTCAACTAATTCCACAGTGGCTATTCTATAAGGGGTATTCGATATAGTCCTCGATCCAAGAATTAAATCAATGGAAAACTCAACTTCTCGTTCTGGAGGATGTCCAGGTAAATCTTTCGGAAACACATCTACATATTCTTTCACAATAGTTACATCCTCTATTTGAACATTCCTTTCCTCACACATAGTTATTTCATTCTCTTCCTCCCCGATAATTGAATTTAGTTGAGCTACTGGGGGTGGATCTAGATAAGAATTAGGTGGTGACAATTCTGCTCTAAAGATAAGGTGTTCCTTATCATCATCATAAAAAATCGTAACCTCCTTCTTCTTAAAATAAATCTTCACATCATGGTCCGAAATCCAATCCATATCTAGGATTATATCAAACTCAATCATAGGTATGACAATGAGATCAGCGGATAAAGAACATTTATGTGCTATAATGGGGACTGATTCACAGAACTTTGTTGCAATGATACTTCCCTTAGGGGTGTTGACTGACAACTCTCTTGTTAAATAAAATTGGAAATATCTAATTTTCTTAGAAAACTGGGAAGATATGAAACAATGTGATGATTCATAATCAAATAATGCATTTTCTAAACTTGACGAAACCATTAAATTACCTGCCACCACGTCTTTCGGAGCTTCTACCTCAACAGTTGTGATAGCATAATCATGGCCTTGATCCATTGGCCTTTTCTGAGGCAAGTTCCCTTGATGCTTAGGACATTCATTTGCATAATGTCCCATCTCTATACAATTATAGCATTCCACATTGACAACAACTCTCTTTCCCTTGCAATCATGAGATTGGTGGCCTTTTTCACCACACTTGTAACAGACTCCCATTCCTTTTAGGCAAGTACCGGGGTGTTTCTTCCCACATTTACTGTAGGATGGATTTTCAACATTTCCCTTCTTCCCCTTATTTCCATTTCCAGATTAATCATAAGATCTCTTCTTCTCTTACTTTGCTTTAAAGTCATAAGACTTAGAGAATTCATTTTCCGTCTCAATAGCACACGAGACAATATCTTTGTACGATGAGAAGGTTTGCAGGACTAATGCTCGATAGAGAAATGGTTTTAACCCATCAAAGAAATGATCAATATTACTCCTTGGGTTACGTATATAATCAGAAGCATGTCTCTCTAACCTTGTAAAGTTAGCCTCATACTTTGCGACATTTTCATCCTCTTTCTGCCTCAGACTCAGAAATTGTCTTTCCATATCTGCTTGATGGTCTCGAGGAAAGTATTTTTATAAGAACAACTCTTTGAACTCCCTCCATTCCATATATGATACTTCATCATCTTCCTTCATGTTTTTTATCAATGACCACCATTGATCAGCATCTCCAATGAGGCGATAAACTGCCATGACAACTTTTTCCCTTTCACTACTCCCCAAGGCATGGAATATTTTCTCTAAGGAATTTATCCATTGCTCATCTACTATGGGATTTTTACTCCCATTGAATGTTTGTGGTTGTTGCCTCATGAAGCGATATAACATTGATCCTCCACGCTGCGGATCAAGGTGCTCCATACGGGTAAGGTTATTATTCATAACCTGAGTGAGTTGTCCCAGTATGGTGATTAGCTGTTCAGCACCAGTTTCATAACTAGCTCCACTATAATTATCTTGAGAAGGATGGAAATACCTACATGGAGTGCGTGCATTGATATGGTTTCCATTCCTTCCACTAGGCTCCATTTCTAAATAATGTCATAAACTATATTAGTTTATGAATCAAAATACAAAATTACATACTTGTAAAACACTTAACATAAATTGAACAGTTTATGGATATAATCCATAATCATAAAAATGTTTTCTTTGAGGAATTATATACTCATAAACCCTTCATAATGGTTTGTAAAGAAAATGAGAATAATCCTAAGCATATCCCCCGGGAGTGTTGTAACCAAGAGTGCAGCAAGGCCCGTTGTCGTGTACCAGTTCCTGTCTGAGTCTAGCTCAAAGCAGTGTTTTTGGGTTTTACCCCTAGGTACATCTGTGCCAGAGCCGCCTCTACCTGCTCGTATCCAGATAGGGATGTATTACTCGGAAACCTCACAAAATCTCTACAATACCAAAATTATAGGAATTTCTTCTATACTAATCCTCAAAGTCCATCTTAGGTCTATGTGCTCTAATCAGAGTTTATCTAAATCTAGCTTCCAAGGTTTTTACTAAACTTCCTCTGATACCAACTGTAACGCCCCGACCCCAGTTACCTAGAGTCAGTGCATTATTACATAACATTGGAATGATTGCAATAAAGATCAAATCTCCAAAGATCGATTAGTTTAGTAGCCTTGGAAACACAAGATATATTCATAAGTCTTACATTACATCATAAAAATGAAAACTACAACAACATAGTCTCCATAGTCCACACTCATATCCCCACATACTATCCCTACAGGTCATTCATAAATTACTTCTTCACATCCTGGGAAAAATAAAACATTGAAAGGGGTGAGCTCAGATGCTCAATAAGGATAAAAATATAGCGGAAACTTTCATAAATAAACATAAACATTTAAGGCAATGTATAACTAAAACAAAAGCCTTTTAAACTTTAACTTAAGCATAATATGGAAAAAATAAAATTAAATAATTACATTTACTTATTCACATGGATATTCTACTAGTTTAATAATCACATGCAATATCAATAACCACTTTCATAATGACGGAATGCATAATGTCAGACTATCATAACCACGTAGCCAAGGCCTCGTGCCAAGACTACAAATAAGATTTTGTCAAGGCCTCATGCCAAGACACTAGTTTATCTCATGAGACCTACCGATGCATCGAGGATCTATAGAGGGCTCCACCCATCACTTATTAATTCCAATGCATTCCTCATATGAACAGGTTTAAACAATACATAAGCATTCGTATTAAAACTAGAATACGAAATGTCAATACTTTCTCCATAAACCATGAATAGTACAAAAATAACACATCCACAGTCAATCATATCACAAAACCTTCAATACAATATGGAAGTTTTGTATCATAATAAATCAACTTCAAATAAACTTAAAATCCATCAAAGGATGTTGACATAGATGAAAATCAAAACTATTTAAGAGAAATATCTCTTTTTTTTGAAATCATTTAAAAGTCACATAATTCTACAGAAAACCTTTATTTTGAAAATATTTTTATAAGCTTGTAAGGGAAGATTCAAAGTTTTAAAATAGAGGAGAATAACCACACCCACCGTATAAGTTAAAAATGAATTCTTACCTTAATTCTGTCAAAAAGGTTAAAAAGGACCTTGTTTGGAAAATGACAGAAATATTCCTTTATAAAATTATTATAAAAAGTCAATAAAGGGTATAAATGACTTTAAACCATATTCTTTAAAATAGTAAGAATGTTTTGAAATACATTTTTAAGAAACATGGATGTGGATGATAAAGAGGTCCCAGTATATAATTACGTATAAACAACCTCGGATAATGAAGAGATTGTGAAATAAACACTTACCTTGTACTTTTCCTTGGTCGAGGGTTGGTTAACATACTATATAATGGTGAAATAATTTTTATTAAATTATACAAGAATCATATACATTAATATGATATCATATATGATCTTTTATTATTGCTTTGTTGATAATATCTTAGTATTATCATTGTTTCGGGTGTTAACTTACTCGTTATCTTTTATATTTTTTGTTACATAAGCCACGTTTTTTATGGATAGGTTGTATCTTATTCATATCCAGAATGATATAAAGTCCTTAAATATTATTTTTAATCATCCAATAAAATTTAGTCTTTAATGGATACTATGGGGAATGAATCTCATCACGTTCGTGGAGACGGTAATCTGTACGTACGCACGAGCGACAATATCATTCTTTTGATATTAAATAATATATAATTGGATGGTATATCATATAGGCAGAATCATTATCATGGTATATTTATAATTTACATGAATTATACATCATTATTATACCCTTCTAAATAATAATATATTGAATAACAATTACACCACAACGTGGAGACGGTAGGTCGTACGCACATACGTATGGTGACATGTCATTCAAGGGATGGATAGAATAATGAATTTGTTTGTTCCATAATTATAATAACATCATAGTATATAGAAGATACTGTATTTATTATTTTAGAATGGAAATAACAAGGAAATAAGAAGTTAAAGAAGAAAGGAACTTTAAAGAGGGTGGTGAAGACGTTACCTCTTCTTCAGGTTATTCCTTTTGATTTGATCAAAAGGGATCCTTAGGATGGATTTATGATCAAAATAAGGCCTATAGGTTGAGTTGAGGGAAGTTGGGAGGATATTTGGGTAGATTTTGTCCGAGTCAAAAGGCTTTGAATGTGTGAATTAGTGAGAAGGGGGAGTGCCCTTTTATAAAAGGGGTGAGGGGCACCTTTGGAAAAGATAGAAATATTATTTTATAATAAATTCATATTAGGTTTATAATGGATCCAAAGTGGATTATTCAAATTAT
This sequence comes from Viscum album, assembly GCA_963277665.1. Classification (NCBI taxonomy): domain Eukaryota; kingdom Viridiplantae; phylum Streptophyta; class Magnoliopsida; order Santalales; family Viscaceae; genus Viscum; species Viscum album. Next base: position 848,527,784 of record OY728152.1, read on the forward strand.
AAGGTATGTATGGGTATAAATCCTTTCAACCAATAGATTTTAGACAGGTTTGGGTCATTATATTAACCTTATCTTTTAGTTTTAACTCTTAGTTAATTAGTTTGACACTTACCATGTCACTTTGTATTTTTATATTATATAGTTAATAAACTTACTATATACCTCCAAGAGACCCCCAAGTGGTCCATTAAGGATACACCAATAATGATATAATTCCTATGGCCGAAACTTATATTTTTAGGAATATAATATAAATTAATAATATAATATTTGTTTTAAAAACTCATTTATGTCAATTTTGACACTACTCAATAATTGATTTTTGTTAAAGTATTAACAACTTTATTAATTAGAAACAAATTAATTTAATCAATATAAACATTTAATATTAACCAATAAAATTCGTGTATGTCATAAAAACTTTCAAATTATATTTATTTTAACATTTATAATACCAATTATTTGATTCTTTCATTAATAAGGAAAATACTGCATCATTATTGTGTCATATATATTTTTACTTTTTCAATTTCTAAAAATTATAAATAAAATACCATTATGTAGGAAATACTTTTATATTTATAATGAATATCTATAATCGAAAATATAACATATATAACCCTATGTAAAAATTGTTTTTCTAAAAGATATAAGCTTATGTCATTTTTGTATTTACTTTAACTTAATTAATATAAAGTGTCCCTATCACCTACAAGTGGCTCCATGGGGTCCCAAAATCGACCCAAAGATGTTCATGGTCGGAAATGTATCCACCAATAAGGTTAGGACACGTTTTAGGGTAATTTATTATTATTATAATATTATTTTTTACCCTTATTTACTAGATTTACCCTTTAACTATGGTAAATAAAATATTAATCGAAATATTATTTAAAATGTCTTAAAATAAAAGTTACCTATTTACAAAATTTGGACATCCTGATTCCAAATATAGAATCCATTTTTTCAAATTCAAAACACAGAAGTGGCAAAAATTAATTTAAAATTAATTCCTGTTGTTAAAACAAAAAGCGTGTTTTTAAGAGATAATAACTATCAAAATATTGACACTTGTTTATGTCTGGTTTAAATGTGAAATTATTTCCAATGAACAAAATTTTATTATATGGTAAACATATATTCAAAATATACTTTAAAACCACTCAAATTCATAATTTATCACTATTAATTATTTTGATTAAAAAAGTTGTTTTTAATTAAAATCTAGTAATTTTCACTATTCATCAAAATATAAAAGTTATCCGAAAAGTACCAAAATTTCACCCTAGGCTATATTCGATATTACGAATCCAAAAATGAAGTCCATTTTGAGAGATAAAATTTATAAAATTTCAAAAAGTATGTATTACTATTCATAATGGCTAGTTCGATTGGTTGTGGTGTGTGTTAGAACTCGAAGTTGCGTACAACACACGCTACTGTATTATTCAAAGAGAAGCGTACCGTAAAATCTTGGGGTGTTACACTAGGAATGAAGAAATAAGTGACCGAGTTCGTCTCATGATGCCTCACTTTTCAGCAATTGAAGGTTTGGCATCAGGTTCTGGCAGGCTTGGCTCAGTCACTTGAGGTACCAGAGTGAAAATGGGACGGTATCTCAATGGACTTCATGATGGGGTTACCACATACATCCAAATTCCATGATTCTATCTGGGTAATCATTGACCGACTCACCAAGTCGGCTCACTTATTACCCATCCAGGAGCGGGGACCGGTAGAGTGCTTGGGATGCCTCTATGTCCAGGAGATAGTGCGGCTTCACGGGGTGCCTTCGATGATCATCTCAGATCGCAATGCACGCTTTACATCCCAGTTGTGGAAGCGATTACAGGAGGAATTCGGGACTTAGTTGCACTTGAGCATAGATTTTCATCCCTAGATGGATAGTCAGACGGAGCGGGCCATACTAAACCTAGAGGACATACTTCGTGCTTGCGTCCTTGATTTTGGTCATAGTTGGGAGGACCACCTTCCACAGGTGGAGTTTTTATACAACAATAGATAGCACTCATCTATTGGCATGAGGACTTGTAAAGGTGGCCTTTCAGATAACCTCTATGTTGGATAGACCCAGGAGAGTTAGCACTCATGGGTCCAGAGTTGGTATGGGATACCAATGAGAAGGAGAAGATCATCTAGGATCATATGAGTACTATGTAGAGCAGGCATAAGTCTTATGTTGACAGGAGATGAAGACCCTTGGAGTTTGATGAGGGAGACCATGTGTTCCTTTGGGTCTTACCCTGACAAGGATTACAGAAATTTGGTTGGGGCAGCAAGCTATCTCTAAGGTTCATCAGACCTTTTCAAATCCTAAGAAGATTTAGTGAGGTGGTGTACTAACTAGCTCTTCCCCCACAGATGCACTGGGTGCATGATGTTTTCCATGTGTCGCAGCTGAGGAGATACGTGCATGGTCCATCACACGTCATCGATTGGGGAGAGCTGGACATTGAAGATGGGGTTATGTTTGCAGAGTTCTCAATGGAGATAGAGGATCGACAAGATTAGGTCATCCATGGGTAGTCTATTACTCTAGTGCGTGTTCAGTGGTAGAATGGGAATCTCCAAGAGATCACATGGGAGCAGTAGGCTCAGATTTGTGCTCAGTACACCCATTTGTTTGATTATCCCTTGTTTCGAATTTTAGGGACGTAAAGACCTATGGTGGGGAGAATTTAATGTATCTAAATTTTCTATGTAATTTTTTTTAAAATTATGTGGAATTTTTTCAAGACTACATGCTCTAACGGCACGGGATTCTGAGGCCTTATGAGCCCAAAAGGGAATTTGGATCTTTTTTTAAGTACTTTCAGAAAATGTGCGAGTGGGTTTTTCTAACTTTTGAACTGGTGCTCGGATCAAAAATATGAGGGCACCATTGAACTCATAATGTTGGGTTTCTCCTAGAAAGGACTTAACTTTGGCTGGTAAGGGCCGAACGAAAAAGTTAATTTTCAGACCTTTTGGAAAAAAAATAACTTTACAATGATATTTTATTTATTTTCCTCAACCGACAAGTAGAAACACGGTGATGATGCTATATGGAAATGAGGTGATGATGATACACATTAATGGAACTCATTAATGGAGTGTAAACCCATAGTGTAACAACCCATTAAATGATGAGTAATGACGCGGAGTCGCAGTGTAACTAAAACGCTGCGACATGTTTTCTTTTTATTTGTTTAGAACATTGGAGTAATAGGAATTAAACCTTAGCAATTATATGATGAAAAACTAGCAGGTTTCTGCTCTAATGAAGAAAGACGAACGCCACCGATGAACAGCGATGAATGCTAACGGATCAAGGATCGACTATGTCTTGGAGCTTCACCCCTCGTTAGCGATAGATCCTCAATCCAGCTAGGGGTTGTGTTTAATTTTTTTCCCTATTCTTAAATTCAACGATGAATGTGGATCAATCGATGAATAGGTTGATCTGCGGATAGTGTGTTCTTGTGGGAAGGGTTACTTTTTGGTATTTCTTTATCCGAGTTTAAAATATCACTTTTTTGATAGAACTACAATCCCTGAGCCACCCCATGTTTTAAACCTCGGGCGGTAGGCAGGGACACATGGCTCATGACTTCCCAACTCGTCATATAGAAAATCAGCAGACAGTCAAGGTACCCATGAGACAGAGGTAGAGTTTTGAGCAAGGAGGGTTGCAGGATAGAAGACATGGCAGGGGAGCAAGCCGAGCAGTAGGCGGTGGGTGACGGTTTGAGGTACTACCACCACCACCTCCACCCCAACATTTGGAGGAAGGCGGACAGGGAAAAGTTCAGCTTCAAGCAGTAGAGGCTCATGACCATGGAGCTCCAGAGTTGATTTGAGGTACGATCTATGTCTTTTCCACCCTATCTACAGTTCTTATAGACACAGGTGTCTGTCACTCTTTCCTTTCCATGGATCTCGTTTGGAGCATGGAGATTCTAGTGGATCCATTGGCTCGATCCTTAAAGCTAGACTCCTACAAGAGGGGATTCTATGATTACACACTGGTGTCGGTAGTGTGAGATTACTCTAGGAGGCGAGATCTTTGGCTGGGATCTATTAATAGCAGTATTGTGGCATTAGAACATCATCTTGGGTATGGACTGGTTATCTACATTCCATGCTCATATAGATTGTTTTAGGCGCAAAGTGTGGTGTGTCCTTGAGGATGGGACCAGGTTTTCCTTCACCAGTGATAAGGGAAAATTTGCAGCTTAGGATGGAATTTCTCAGAGGAGGGTGCAGCTGATCACTCATCAGTTGGATAGCCTCACCCTCAGTGTGGTGGAAGAGGGGAGTCCAAGATTCCCTGTAGTGGTGGATGAGTATGGGGATTTTTTCCCTAAGGATGTTCTAGGACTGCCTCCTCACGGAGAGGTAGACTTTTGCATCGACCTGTACCCCGGGACAGCACCAATATCCACACCAGCATATCGGATGGCTCTTGCAGAGCTTCGCGAGATAAGGGTACAGCTAGAGTGCTTTCAAGAGAAGGGGTTTGTAAGGTCCGTCGTTTCCCCATGGGCATCCCTGGTGTTATTTTCCAAGAAGGCAGACGGGAGCTTGAGGCTATGCGTAGACTTCCGGTGCCTAAACCAGGTGACCATAAAGAACAAGTAGATCTTGGTGTACTTTTCATCAGAGGAGGAATGAGAATTAAACCTTAGAAATTATTTGAAGAACAACCAGTAGGTTTCCTCTCCAACAAAGAACGACGAACGCCACTGATTAAAAGTGATGAACACTAACGGATCGAGGATCGATGACATCTTGGATCTTCACGCCTCATTATCAACAGATCCTCGATCTAGGTAGGGGTTGTGTTTAAGTTTTTTTCCCCTATTCTTAAATTCAATGATGAATGTGGATCAACCCACGAACAGGTTGATCCAAGGATCATGTGTTCTTACGGTAAGGGTGAAATTTTGGGATTTCTTTATATGGGTTTAAACTATCACTTATTTGATTGAACTACAATCCCTGAGCCTCCCCATGTTTTAAACATCCAACGCGGAGGGTGAGGGCTGACATTAATAAGGCTTGGGTCCCACCACACGTGTGTTCTTCGTGGTTGTATCCCCAAGAGGCGAAAAGAGGAATCTAGGGCCAAGGTAGTGATGGAGGCTACCCAAGAGTCCCGAAAGCGCAGACAGATCAGAGATCGGACCACCAGAGCTGACCCAATGGCCCGCGGAAGGTGTCGCCAGCATGGCGGCGCTGGCGCCCAGCAACCGGTTTGAGGAACTAGTGTCTAACTATGGTTCCAAAATGGTGAGGATACCTCACTCGATGATCTTTTGAAAATCCTGGTTATTTATTACTTATTCTTTTCTTCTTATGAACTTAGAGTTTTGTCACCAATTTTTTTCATTGATTCTTCCCTGATCGACCCTGAAAATAGTAGTTTCTCTAGCTTAGATAGTGGTTCATGTGAAGAATGATCATGGAGATCCCAAACAAACCATGATAGGTTATTTTTTGAATTCTATGTTAGGTTTTAGGGTGTTCCTTGTTTTGAGGTTATGTTTGTAAATGTGAGTTCCTCACAATTGGTTCTTTTAATGACCCAACCCAAGCCGGGGCTTAAGTCACAACTACCCCAAGCCCACCTCCATGTGATGGGGGGTGGAAAAAGCATTGAAGGAAAAAAAAACTCAAGGACGCCTTTTATTAAGAACTTTTACACACGCGCATAGACAACTCAATGAAAAAATTACCAAGGGAAATTATAAAAGATGAAAACTTATGTAAAATAAATTAAACATGCATGAACATCTAGGCAGTACAAAGGTATGGTAGTGTAAACTAAAAGTAAAGGTGAAAAATACATGGCCAACCAAAAAATATGTCCTAACTAGACAAAACTAGAAATGAGTAAATAGTTGAGAGATCCCAAATCATGTATCCTTGACCACCATACACAGTCCAAGAACCCAATACCTCTAAGATCCTATAAATTCACAGTTGACCTATTTGTCATTTGAAAAAGACATGACATGTGTGGGAGAATCCTATACAGGGGTGAGTATATACATACCCATTAGAACAGCCCTAAAGGGTGAAGGGGGGAGTAAGAGATACAAATGAATAGGGAAGAAGTATATAGAACAAGGTGTAGTGAAATAGTACATCTCAACCTAACAAGAGACTGAAAGTAAGCTCATCAAAGCACAAGGGTCTAAACACAGTTAGTAGATGAACTATACATTGAGCCTTCACCACCTATAGCATGAGAGTAGAATCATCCAACCATGAGAAGCTAAACATAGAAAGCATGTGGCATACCCCACACATATTCACCTATCCTGGAAGAAGAGTATCCAAATCCAAGGTATTAATCTAGAATAAAGAATATATGTATCCTCATTCAAAGAATCCCAGATGAGAGAGTAAGGGGATATATATCTCACAGCTCATCCCAAGAAGAAGAGTAGTCAATAGTTCCAAAAGATATATCTATGATTCCTAGTATCTCACATGTCTTTCCCGAACACACAATTCTAAGGGAATAAATAACCACACCTTTATACTGTCTACTTTGGGTGGAACTGACTCACTTTCACGGTTTTAGGTCACATCACAAGAACATGTATCAGTGGGAAAAGTTCCCCTCTTCCTTTTCAGTCCAAAACGATGTCAAAACACATCTCATAACTATACCATATGGTTGAGTGGATACAAATTCTAGCTAAGGATCCCATGTCCTAGTATTCTAGTCACTAAGGAACTCCATTGCCCAGCCCTGTTGGAGGGTAATGCTTGATAATTTCATCAGGGAACTCCACTACCCAGCCTTACTGGAGGGTAATCCCGGAAAGGTTATCAGGGAAATCCACTACCCGACCTTACTGGAGGGTAAGCCTGGAACGTTGAGGAACTCCACTGCCTAGCCCCACTGGAGGGTAACTTGAAAAGGTCATCGGGGAACTCCACTACCCATCCCTAATAGAGGGTAAACACAAAAAAGGTCATTGGGTAACACCACTACCCAACCCTGTTGGAGGGTAAGCCTAGAAAAGTTCATCAGGTAATGCCACTACCTAGACCTACTAGAGGGTAATCCCAGAAAAGGTCAATGGGGGATTCCACTTCCCAACCCTTCTGGAGGGAAAGCCCAGAAAACTATGGTGATCCTACATGATCACTATCTACATCGGGCATCACCTAGACAAAATCCATGCCCGTAAAATTTTACATTATATCTCAAAATCCACTTCTGATGGAACCATCTTGTTCTACGTGGAAAAACACTCAAGATAAGAATCTCTCGGGCCAAAATAAGAGTTCAAAAAAAGTAGATAAGACTATTCGAAGTTCACTCAAAATAGATCAAGGGGAACACAGCATGTGAGGGGACCCACACGGTGTGTGGACCCGCTTCATAACCTAGCCATGTCTCTAGTTGGTACATGGGTTCCCACCTATGTAGGGGTACATGCCTTGTAGGTGGACTACACGGCATGTCCAACCTATCAGGGACCAGGCTCGTGTGTCATTGGTCATGTCAGTGTACTTGGACCTCGTGTCCATGTACTTTGGTACAAAGAATATAGGCCCACATGGAATGTTGTCCATGTGGACAACCCATGTTTGTGTACTTCTACACAAACTCCCCATTCATGTGACCCCTCACATAGAATTTCCAACTAGGTAAGGGGTGCATGGTGTGTAGGGGAGTAATACACACTGTGTTACCCTTAAATTTTCCCAAACCCTAGCATTTACACTAACGGAGGTTACACACCAAGTGGTCCTCATTATACATGGTGTGTAGTCAAGATTTTTTCAAAAACTCCAGATTTGTATATCCATCCTTCACGCTTCGAATCAGGTCTCACCACCTTGGATTCTGCCTCGAATCTACTAAAAAATTGCGGATCTGGCCACAGATTACAGATATTGGTCATTCCTCACCACAAATCTATTACGATCATCAATGAGGGTTTCATCACGCATTCCCCATGCACCTGGATCTTCAAAACATGATGATATAGCACCAAATTTTCTAATTTAACATATTTAAATCAAAAAGATTCTAGATCTATGATTTTCTCTCTATTTAATTGTTGTTTTATTGATTCATCATAAATATGAGTACCCAATCGAGCTCAGGTCACCTGGAAACTGTCAAACCAGGAACCACGGGGATTATACTAGTGAATCATGTGAATAATGGGGAAAAAAACAAAAAAAGGTTTAAAACATCTCCAGTAAATTCGTTTTGACCAATGATCAAGAACATTCCTCCAGGGTTAGATAATCAATTGAATCAATTTAGATTTCAGTACATATGCTCATGATAAGGACACAGATGGCGTAGATCCAAGGACGAGAGTGTATAGGCTCAATAATTTAATCCAAAGGCATAAAAAACCCAAAATATGATTCCTACCTCTATTTTGGATCGATTTTTGGTGAATAATGTGCTCGTTAATGAGTTTGGGAGGATTCATTACGTCTGTTGTGCTTCGATTCACATTGATCCAAGGATTCATCATCATTCGATCATGATTCATCAAAGGGGGTAGGAAGAGAGATTCACTGATAGATTTCAATAATTATGATCCAAAAAAGTTGGTAAAACTCTATAATGATATATTTATAAGTATATCATTTAGGTAAAATGAATTTAATTAATTAATCAATCAATCAATTTAATCCACTTAGACGTACCACCGACTAGCGAGGGGTCCTAACGTCCTGTGCTGACTCATTTTATGATGATCATAGGGTAAACATCATGTTTTGAACTCAAACATGGTCTCATATTTCCAATCCATTAAAACTCTTAAGATTTATCTCATTTTCTTTAATTAACTGTGTGTGCACAATAAAAATATATTTAATATGTTTATAAAATTTATTTTGGGAGCACTGAGCCTTAGAATCGCATGTCTTCTCAATTCCTACCTTTGGAAATATATATATATAAATATTTTTAAACTCTTAAAAGGTAAAAACCAGGTCTCTACATTATTACCTCATTCAAGTTTTTCATCCTTGAAAAGAAAAACTAGGAAAAATGGGATATTGAGCCCCCACTTAGCTCTCCCACTCCCAAAAACTCTACTACATGTTTTTTTCTGTCATAGCACATTAACCAAATGGATGGTCCATACATGCAGGGTTCTCTCCTGTCAATCTTTGATCACCAACGCATGCTTCACAAAGGTTTCTTTATCCTCGATGTCCAGGTCGCCCCATTCAATGATGTGAATAGGGTCATGCATGTATCTCTTCAACTGCAACATGTGGAATATTTCATGCACCCACTCCAATTGTGGGGGTATGGAAAGGAAATAAGCAACCTCATCAATCTATTGCATGATCTTGAAAGGCCTAATGAACCTTGGGGATAACTTTCCTCCTCGGCCGAACCTCTACATTCCTCATCATGGAGAAACTCTCAAAAAGATGTGGTCTCCCTATTCAAACTCCAAGTACCTAAAATGGTTGTCTGTGTGGGATTTATATCTACTCTGGGATATCCTTTTCTATTCATGGATGACTTTTACTTTCTATGTTGTCGCATTCACCAACTCTGGGCCCATAATAGATGTCTCCCTGATCTCTTTCCAGCATAAGGGTAGCATGTAGGGTATCTCGTACAAGCCCTCAAAAAGTTTCATGTCAATGGTAGAGTGGTAGGTGTTTTCGTATGCAAACTCTACCAAGGGAAGTTGATCCTCCTAGCTCTATAATAAGTCAAACATGCAGTCCCTCGGCATATCCTCCAAAACCTAGATAGTGTACTTAGTATACACATCATTCTAGAGGTGAAAGGATGTACTCATTCACATATAGGTCCTAAAAGACTCATGTATGCCTCTTAAAAATCATGATGTAAACCAACCATCATGATCGGAGATAATCATCAAGGGTTCCCCGTGAAGGTGAATGATCTCCCATACGTAAAACTACCCCAAACTCTCCACTAAACACTGCTCCCTAATGGAAAGGAAGTGTGTCAAATTTGTGAGTTGGTCAAATATTACCCAGATTGCGTCATGGATCTTTGTTGTGCACTGAATCCCTATGATGAAGTCCATGGATATGTTGTCCCACTTCCACTTTAAGATCTCAAGGGGATGAAACAAGCCTACTATAACTTAGTGCTCAGGCTTCACCTGCTGACAAGTGAGGCATCGAGAGATGAACTTAGTTATGCTTTGTCTCGTTTCAGACCACCAAAACTATCATTTAAGGTCTCTTTACATATTCCCAACACCTAGATATATAGCTAAGTTAGAAGTGTGGAACTCCTACATCACCTCCTCCCGCATCATGATTAGAACCACTTTTCTCCCCTAGAACAATATTTCATGATTCCCTCCTTCAGGATATCCATCTGATGCATCACCTATGGATATCTAGTCATGAAAAACCTCACAGTCGATGTCTCCTAGCTGGGACTCTCTCACACACTCGAGAAGCAAAGGAGTAAAAACCATCGACTGAAGGAAGGATGTACCCTCCTTATCCACTAGGGTTAGTTGAAGGTAAGATATCTACTCCAAAGATTCTTGCACTAAGTGAGCCTAGGACTTCCAACTGAGTGAATTTTCTACAAATTTTCCCTTCCCTCAAGTGAAGACTATCTTGAAGTCATGATCCTATAGGAAATCCAACCAGATTCATTGAATCGGGTTCAAGTCTCTCTGAGTAAAGACATACCTGAGACTCTGGTGGTCTGAGTAAACTAAAAATTGATCTCCCAGAAGATAGTTCCTCCAAATCCTTAGGTAAAATACTACTACTTAAAACTCCAAGTTGTGAGTCACATAATTCTATTCGTGGGGTCTCAACTTCCTCGACCCATATGTGATTACTTTTTGACATTGCATTAACACGCAACCAAGAAAAAATCCTAAGGAATCGCAATACACTACGAACTCAACACCTTCCTCTAGTAGTCTTAACATAGAAGCATTCGTCAGTCTCTACCAAAACTCTTCAAAGGCCCTATGGAACTACTCATACTTGGTAAATGGATACCTTTTATGCATCAGAGTGGTAAAAGGGGATGAGATTCTAGAGAATTATGTCACAAATATCATGTAGTACCCTACCAAACCAAGAAATCTCCACATCTATGACACATTCTTGGGTGGATCCCAAGCAATCACTGGCTCGATCTTTGCTGGATCCATGGATAGACCTTGTTCAAAAATTACATGCCCTAGAAAGTGAACCTCGTGTATCCAGAACTATAACTTCAAGATATTTATATAAAGATTGTTCTCTCTAAGAAATTCTAGGAACATCCTCAAGTTCTCTTCATGTTTCTCCTCTATTGCATAGTAAACGAGTATTTCATCAATGAAGACAATAAAAAACTGGTCCAAGTATGTCTAGAATACTTGGTTCATCAAATCCATAAACACATTAGGGGAATTTTTGACACCAAAGGGAATCACTAGGAACTCATATTGTCTGTAGCAACATTGGAATGACAACTTTGTAATATCAGTCTCAAAAACCCACAACTCATGGTAGTCAAACCTAAGATCAATCTTGGAGAACCATCTCGCACCTCACAACTGATCAAATAGGTCATTAATTTTTGGAAAGGGGTACTTATTATTTATTGTGGCCTGGTTTAGGTGATGATAATCCACGAAAATACATAAGCTCCCATCTAACTTTTTCACGAACAAAACTATAGCTGCCCAGGGGGACACACTGGGTGTGATAAAACACTTATCTCGAAGTTCCTCCAACTAAAATCTTAGATCCCAGAGCTCGGTAGGTTCCATATGATATGCCATAGAAGATATTAGAGCTATACCATGATATAATTCAATACAAAACTATATCTCCCGCCTTGAAGGTAGTCCCAGAAAATCTTCAGGGAAGATGTCCATATAATCCTCCACAACTGAAAGAACCCAAATTCTTGAAGATAATTTTTCACCTAGGGATACAATTTTAAACTAATGGGTGATGGGATGCATCCTCCTACTCACTGAGCCCACTTTCCCTACAATGGGATCTCTCTTGCCAAAAAAAGAGAATCTCATCCTATCTGTGCATAGACATCTTACTAGTTATCTGGGATCATATCATGGATATCCAATCCATACCCAATATGATGTTATAAGGTTCCATCGTGATGAAAAAAAGGTCCCATGTGAACCTCCCTTCTCCAAGTGATAGCTCTCACTATCAGCAGATGAAAGATGCAAAAGAAGTGTTCCCCGTATGAACCTCAAAACAGAGTTATTGTGCTAGAATCTAAAATGGGAGCTCCATCTTCTGAACCAAGATTAGAGAGATAAATTAATGACTAGAACTAGTATCTAATAGTACCTAAGAAAGATTATAATAAAAATATATCGTACCTCTAATCATCTCGAGTGTTTCAGGTTCATAAGCCTCCAAATCCTTCAGCTTTTTGTGGCCCCGACTGCCAACTCTATGAGCCTGATGTGGAACCCCTGGTGGGGGGGGGGAGGATCGCATAGTATCATCCTCCACCTAAATTTCTTCCTTCTCCTCTACTATATCCACCTCCCTAGGTCTAACCTTTCCCTCTCTAGGATATCCCTAATCACGGTGTTGCCTCTATCATGGTGATCCATTAGCTATCTGTCTGGGATGCTCAGCATGTCTAGTCGGGCAGTCCCATGTCATGTTACCTCTACCATTAAAAGAAAATCATCTCCCCTCTTTGGGATACTCTGACACTATATGATGTATTTTCCCCATATGACCATGTGCCTAAGCCTTCTCATGAAAGGGTCTCATGTTCTAAGATCTCTGGCGCATGCTAGCTGCTGTAGATGACTCAACTCTGTTTCACCTACTACTAGATCTAGCTACCTAGTGTCCCTCTAACAAAAATATCTATGTAACTAGTACTCACTTCAACACCCTGACATGGGTGGGAATTCACAAGGGTACAACACTATCTTGAATCTCTTTGTATAGTCCCTGGTCAAACTTATGTGCTCAGAAGTAGCTAACCTATATCATGTCGAGAGAGTACCATGTAAGGTAGTGAACCTTGCAGTGTAAACTTACACCATCATCCCTCCATGCTGAAGCTCTAGAATATCTTGGATATAGACTGAGAATAAGGAGGAGGGGTATTAATCCCCATGGAATAGCTGCTAGAAGTCATCCCATGAGAGTGTCGACTCATCGCACATCTGAGTAACGAGGCTTCAGTAACACCTAGTTGCTCCATGGAAAATCCTAGCTACCAATATCACCATATAATTCATTGATGTCCAGATAAGTCTAAATATATAGAACAATAACTCTACTCAATCCTCTACTTCCTGAAGATTTTTCTCACCATGGAATCTCAGTAGTCTCTGACGTTGGAACTCATAGAGTACGATTAGCCAATGCATTTCCTCAGCCTACTCTACTGGTACTATCTACTTCTTGACAAGTGGAGGTGATGATACCTACCCACCTAAAGGAAGGGGATCACATTATGGACCTTTAACTGATGCCTCATCACTCATAGGGTTGTTTTCACAAACTGGAGTTGGTACCCTTGTTGGATAGCGTCATGGAGGCATCCTGAAAATTTTCTAGGAGTACCATGGTTAGATGATCATATATATATATATATATCAACAACAATGGGATATGACTCAAGAAGGATAGTCAAAGACTCAATCCTATATGATGCATGTACCATTAATCCTTGCAACAAATGTCTCGGCATTCTGTGTTGACAAGTAGGTAGTCAAGGTCTTAGTGAATAGATATGTCGGTCGCCTATACAATCACTAGAATCCCTGGCCTGAGAGCTACAATCAAGACACTTTGAAACTATTCCCTAAACCCAACTAATCCCATTTAAGGGGATATGTCCAATCAACATCCTAATGAATTAACTTGTTCTGATATAAATCTTTCACGATCCGACCCAAGCCGGGGCTTGAGCTGCAACTACCCCAATACCACCTCCATAGGTCAGGGGGTGGTGACAAATTCTGAAGGAACAACAAACTCATGGAGGAATTCTTCTAATAACCTATATGCATATGAACATCTAAATCAATGAAATAGTTCATATGGGAAGTAAAAAAGATGAAAACTATTGTAAAGTTAATCAAACATGCATGAAACTCTAGGAAGTACAAAGGTACGGTATTGTAAACTAATAGTAAAGGGGAAAATACATGCCCAACTAGAAATATGCCCCAACATGAAAAAACTAGAAAAGAGTAAATAGTTGAGAAATCCTAGATCCTTTATCCCAAGCTACGACCATCGTACATAGTCCAAGCACCCAATACCTCTAAGCTCCTCTAAAGTCATGGTTGACATGTCCATAATCTACAAAAGGCACAACACATTTGGTTGAAGCCCATGCAGGGGTGAGTATATAAATACCCATTAGAATTCCCTAAAAGGGTGAAGGGGCAGTAAGAGATAAAACTGAATAGGGAATCATTGGATAGAACAAGGTACAGTAAAAGAGTATAGCACAACCCAACAAGAGAGTGAAAGTAATCTCTCCCAAGTACAAGGGGCTAAACACGGTGATTATATTAACAACCCATCAAGCCTTTTCCACCAATAGTATGAGATTAGACTCATCCAACCATGAGAATATAAACACATAAAGCACATGTCATACCCCATGCATCTTTACATCTCTTGGAAGGGGAGTAACCAAATCCAAGGTATGAATCCAGAAGAAATAATATATATATGATCAGTAAAAGAATCCAAAATGAAGGAGTAAGGGGATCTCCATCTCACAGATCATGCCAAGAAGAAGAGTATTCAATTGTTCCAAAAGATCCATATATGACGACCATAATTTCATGTATCTTCCCTGAACACACAAGTCTAAGGGACTCAATCACCATACCTTGATATTATCTTCTTTGGGCATCACTAACTTTCCCGCATGGTTTTAAGTCGCATCACAATAACATGTATCAATGGAGAAAGCATACCTATACCTTTTGAGTCCAAATCCACATCAAACCACATCTCTTCACTATTACACATAGTCAAGGGGGCATAAATTATGGGTAATGATACCATGTCCTGGTACAATATGAGGGTCCTACTTTGATAGTCACTGAGGAACTCTATCGCCCAGCCCTGTTGTAGGGTAATGCTTGGGAATGTCATTGGGGAACTCCATTGACAAACCTTTCTAGAGGGTAAGACCATAAAGGTCATCGGGGAACTCCATTTACTAGCCCTACTAAAGGGTAATACAGTAATGTTAAGGAATCCCACTACCCAACCCCTCTAGAGGGTAAATCATAAAGGTCATTGGGGAACTCCACTACCCAGCCCTACTAGAGGTAAGCCCGGAAAAGGTCATCAGGGAATGCCACTACCCATCTCTACTAGAGGGTAAGCCTGAAAAATGTTATCGAGGAACACCACTACTTAGCCTTGATGGAGGGTAATCCTGGAAAAGGTCATTGGGGAATTCCACTTCCCAACCCTACTCGAGGGTAATCCTAGAAAACACTGGTGATCATGCGGGATCGCTATCGTCATCAGGTGTTTCCTAGCCAAGAACCATGCCCATAACATTTTACATTTTATCTCAAAATCCTCTTATGAGGTCACCGTAGTTTTATAAATGGAAAAACACTTAGGGTGGGCATCTCATTGGCTAAAATATGAGTTCAAATAAAGTAGATATGGTTATTCAAAGTTTGCTCAGAAGAGCTCATGGGGTACACAATGTGTGAGGGGACCCACATGAAGTGTGGCCCCAATTCACAACCTAATTATGTATCTAGTTAGTACATATATTACCTTACATTTAGAGGTACACATAGTGTAGGTGGACTACACAGAGTGTCCAACCTATCAGAGACCAAGACCGTATGTCATTAGACATGTCCATGTACTCAGACCCCATTTCTGTGTACTATGGTACACGATGTGTAGGCCCACATGGAATATTGTCCTTGTGGATAACCCATGTCTATGTACTTCTACATGGAATCCCCATCTGTGTGACCCATCACATGGAATGTTCAGCTAGGGAAGGGGTACATGACATGTAAGGTAGTACTACATGTCATGTTACCCTTAAGTTTTCCCAAACCCTAGAGTCTCCACTGAGGGAGGTGATATGACATGTGTTCTTCATTATACATAGTGTGTAGTTAATATTTTTCCAAAAACTCAGGATTTGTAGATCTGGCCTTCACGTTTCAAATTAGGCCTCACTACCTTGGATTCTACCTCAAATATTCTTGAAAAAAGTGTATCTGGCTGTGGATTTTTTGGATCTCAGTTGTTTCTCACCAAAAATCTATTTTTATCATTGAATAGGGTTTTTTCTCACATTCCCCACAAACCCAAAGCTTCAACACTTGATGATATGTCACCAAATCATCTTATTGAACATCCTTACATCGCAATAATTCCATATCTATTATTTTCTTTCCATTTCGTTGTTTTTTCATTGATTTGTCCTGAATCTGTCTACCCAATCGATCTTGGGTTTCCTGAAAACTATAGAATTGGGAACCATGTGAATTATATTGATGAAAAACATGAATAATAGGGGAGAAAAGTAATAAAACAAAGTTTTAAAACATTTTTGGGAAATCATTCTTGGTCGATGATAAAGAACGTGCCTCTGGATTTAGATAATCAATTGAAACAATTTAGATTTCAGTACATATGCTCATGCCTAGGGCATATGTGGCGCAGATCCAAGGACAACAGTGGATCTACTCAGTGATTTAATCAAGAGGTATAAAAACACTAAAATATGAATCCTACCTCTATTTTTGATTAATCATTAGTGAATAAAACACTCTCCAATGAGTTCAGGAGGAGTTATTGCATTCATTGTGCTTTAATTCACATTGATCCAAGTATTCATCATCGTTTGATCTTGATTCATCAAAGAGAGGAGGAAGAGAGATTCATCAGTAGATTGAATGAATTATGAGCCAACAACCCTAGAAAAACACTATAATGATATATTTATGAGTATATCATTTATGTTAAACGAATTTAATTAATTAATTAATTAATCAATTTAATCCACTTATACATACATCTGATTAACAAGGGGTCTAAACATCTCACGCCGACTCATTTTATGTCTCACCTAGGGTAAACATCATGTTATGGACTCAATTTTGGTCTTGTATTTATAATCCAATAAACCACTTAAGAGTTACCCCATTTTATTTAATTAACCATGCATGCACAATAAAAATATATTTAATATTTTTATAAAATTAATTTTGAGAGCACTGGGCCTCAAAATCGCATGTCATCTCATCACCGAGCTTTGCAAATATATATAGAAATATTTTAAAGTCTTAAAAGGCAAAAAGGGGTCTTTGTAGTTCTTTTGTTTGGTGGTTTGAGTCTTTGGATCTTGTTAGTTGTTCTTTGGATGTCGAGTTCGTTCATTGAATTTTGTATTACTATTTTCTTGGGGTCTTGTATTTTTATGTTTTGGGTGGAAAGTGATTTTTTTGTTCTAAGTCTTCTGGTGGTTATGGTTTCTATTTAGTTTTTGGATTGTTTGTGTCTTGATTATTCAAGTCTTTTGGGACTTTCTAGGAGAATAAAGTGTTAATGGTTAGAAGAATTATCACACCCCAACCTCAGTTTTATTTTTATTTTATTTATTTATTGGTTCTTGTTCTTTTCCTTTGTGTTCAGGTTGAGTTCCATGAATTTTATCTAAAAGTAGGTGTTTTTGGAAAGTAAAAAAGGAGTGGTGCATGGTTGGTGCACATTTAGAGGAAATAGTGCACCAGCCTAGGGGAAAATATGCATCTTGGAAAGAAGCATCCAAGTCCTCATAAGGTTTAGTGCATGAGTTTGAACCCATCCACAAAATCCCGTACAGTCCCTTACCCTTGGGATAGAGGCAACTGCAAGGTTGGTGCATGGTCAAGCTGACCATGCGGTCTGTCAAGGACTTAAAAAAAGGAAAAAAATAATGTTTTATTATTATTATTATAAATTTTAATATTTTTATTATTATTAGGTTTTATTAAAACCCCTAAAATGGGTTATTTCCCCTTCCCCCTCCCTCTTCCCACTCGCACAACCCCCTCCCCCTTCCTCCCAACTGACAGTCCTTACGCACGACCCCCCCCCTCCCATAGCCTCCATTCTTGATCGATTCATATCCCAAATCAGGGTGTGACCATATCATGTAAGTTTTTCTACTCCTCCTTCATCTTATTCTTCCTTTTTCTTGGATTCCTTATTTCTGCTTTTGTGGTGCACATACTTAGGGAAATCCTTAACCCATTTTTGGGGGCTTTTCTTGTTTCTTCTTGATGTTTAGGGTTCATTGGTCCCATTGAGGACATTTTTTTCATGTTTGTTGAAGGTAGTGGGTTTTCCATCAGTATTAGGTAAGGTTTCTTGATTTATTCAATTTTACCCAAATTTTAATTATGGTTTTTTAAATTTTCAAGTTCCAAATATTTTTCTAGTGCACCTTAGACCTCTTTGGGATAGCTTTGTACCATCATTGTTGAAGGAGACTTGCACGAGTATACATGGGTAAGAATATATATATCCTCCATGTAAATACTCTCTAATAGTGAGGGTAATATGTACATTAGGTAAAATGGTGGTTGTGTGTGTGTGTGAAGGTGTATATGTGTGTAAGTGTGAAACAGTTTCGGATTGTCATCATCAAAGCAAAGGGTTTTGAGGTAGGTTCCCTATGTATGAGCCTTTAATTTGAAATTATTAATTGATTTAATGTTTTAAAAGTATGATTTTAATATTATGTAGTATTTATATTCTAAGAAAAATGGTTTCGGTTCTTATAAATGGTATTTTCATCTGTTTTACATAATTTACCTAAGCTTCCAGCATGGGTCTTCTTCGTTAAGCATGTTTTCCAACTCTGAGTATAACATATATTATTTTAAATGTACCATTGGTTTATAAATGGTTTTTAATGTGTAATGGGTGATTTCAAATGTGTCTTGGTATGTGTGAAATGGTTATGAAATGTATTTCGCATAAGTCTTTATTGAATTTTATTTCTTTGACATATGAGAGTTAGCTTTGAGTGATAGTGAATTTGTGTGTGGTTTAAAAAGGGGAAAACACCCATGATTTTTAAATTTATATAACTTGGTAATCCTGGGTATCTTAGTGGGAATACTAGGTGATTTGGCCGGGTCGAGGCCTGGTCTCCCTAGCAAGATTACATCGAAACACTAACTAAAATTTTATGATGTCGATTGGTTGGCTCAAGAAAGAGATGGAAATTCATGCCTATAATTTTATCTCTAAGAGTATGAGGGTCCTAGGACCCTAATAACCCTAGTTAATTAGGTATTTACCATGTTTTTTTCTTAATTTTACTCCTATTTTCTATAGGAGTGGTTTTTAAATGCACTTTGTTGTATATTTCCATATTTTGGCATCTATTTTTCAATTAGTTATATTTTATAAAGAATTTTTCTAAAATTCATTCTAGGATTTGAAGACTATTTTGAAACATATGATGAAAAGTATTTTTTATAAAAATGGATGTTTGTTACTTGTTTTTCTTAAATATTAGAAAACCCTACTTTAGATATTTTATTTTCAATCTAGCATGAATTGAATTTATTTTTAAAGGTAAGGAATGGGGAATAGTTTATTTAGGCACACCTACTAAGTTTTAATACTCATGCTTATAGATATTTTTTTTATCTTCTGGTGAATCTTTAAGATCAGACTCAATCTTTGTGGAGTGATTTTGGCTCAGTGGTTGATGGCGGCCCACGAGGTCATATAGAGGTATTTCATGTTTTATTTCTTTCTGTTTCTAGTATTTATTTTTATTTTTTCAGTTTTATTTTATTTATTTTTATGTTATTTATGGTATAAACCATTAACAATTGAGTATATTTGATTCCAGACACTAGTTTCCAATCCGAGTTGATTAGGAATGCTTCTCGGGTCTCATCACGGGTCGGCTCGAGTGACCAATTCGGGGTTGACCCGGGTTGGTTTGTGCCACTAGCCACCTTTATAATAAATTTAAATTTATTATATTTCTATAATATATTTATGTAAATACTTATAATCTCATATATGATCCACTTATAAAATTTCAACACCCATTTATTAATAAATCTTTATTAAAATCATTTTTTTTGTGTTGGTTGTTTTGTTTTTCATGAGAACTTTTGTTCAGTAGTTGCAGTCGTTGTACTTTTATCATGGTTCCATCATCTAAAAATTTTATTTATGATATAAATATCATATATATTCATTTTATACATATTTATAATCATCCATAATTGATATAAATTTAAAAATGAATTACACCATTCATGGAGATGGTTGGTTGTACGTACGCATGACTTTTTTTCACTTTTCAAAATATGGAAAAAAAGGTAAATAAAAAACCAACTTTAAAAAATAATTATTATATAATATATTCTCATTAAATTTATCCTTATTACCATACATGTAAATTGGTAATGAAAAATGAATCATATCACTTCGTGGAGGTGGTAGTCCACATGTATACATGAGTGATGTTATCATATTTTAATGGATTTAAAGGTAAAAAGGTATATATGATATCATAATTATAAAATAATAATAATTTCATAAATATAATTTATAAACATTAAACCCATAATTATACTCATCCATTAATTATAGTGATGAAAAATTAATTATATTGTTACGTGGAGGTAGTAGTCCACATGTATGCATGAGTGATACTTTCACTTTCCATTTGATGAAAAGGAGGGTCAATAATGGTGGTTTCATGAGCATAATAACATTTAAATATATTTATTATACTGAATTTATTATTTTATTATAAATACAATATATTTTTAAGATGTATAATAACAAATAAATTGAAATAGGTTGGGTAGGAAAATAACCTCTTCTTCAATAGGCCTCCTTTAGATCCCTTCTCAAGGACCCTTGTAATTGCCTTTTTGAGAATACCATCACCTATAATTCATGGATATAGAATTTTAGAAGACATTATTTCAGGTTTATTTTGATCTTTTTGGCACAAATTGGTGTAGATAAAATAGAGAAAGGATTTCCTTTTATAAATGAGGGAAAGGACACGCTTGGAATTACGAAAAATATTAAAATAAAATTAATTAATTCTCAAGAAAAATAATTAAAAATGGATATATATTCAAATAAAAGGGTTATAAGGTCAAAATTACATTATATAATTAAAATTAGATAGATTTTTGTGTCATTTTAAACATTATCTTTTGGTTTAACCCCTTCGTTAACCAATTATAATCTTAACTATGGTAATGACTTTTTATTATTAAAGGGTTATAATTTTACTTATAAGGTAAAATTTAGCTCATAAATGGAAAAATTATAACATTTTTTACCATTTCACATCCTAATTTTCCTCTTTCTATATTTATATTATTTTTAAATAATTCAATAAAATATTATTTAACATAAAATATCATTAATGTCATTTTTGACACTATTCATTTAATTTGACATTAAACACAACATTATAGTAAATTAATTTGAATATAATCATTTAATACACTCTTAATATGTTATATTTATCTATAAAATTCTTTTAATACAATAATTCACCAATTTTTTTTACTTTTAATATTTTTAAATCATTTATTTCATTTTTCTATTAATTGAATAAATATTGCATCGGTGTTGCGTAAGCATTTAAGGTAATTATTCAATCACTAAAAATTATAAATAAATAACCATAAAAAAATAGTTCATATTTCAAATAAATATTGAGAACCAAAATTATCCTCTTTTTATCCTTATAATAAAAATCTAGAGTTATTAATGTCAAGAGAGTGTCATTTTTAATTTATCCATTTGTTAGAATAATATAACGGTCATCATCAAATAAAAATGAAACAAAGTGGACATGTTTTATATAATTGGATGATTATTATCAAAATAAACTCATCTAGTAGGATAAATTAAAGTGCTAGAGGAATTTTAAATTCTTAAACAAATGTTTTAACCCTATTTTACCCATTTTACCCTTACCAAGGTGACAAAAAATTACCAAGATTACTATTCATAATAACCAAAAATAAAAGAGACCTATTTACCAAATCTAAATACCTGATTCAAAATATGGGGCCCATTTTTCATGATTCCTCTTCTATAAGTGGCATAAATTCATTTTAAATTAAGTGCACAAAGCGTGATAAAAACCTTTTTTTAGAAAAACAAATTTTTCATGATAAAACTTAGTTTATTCTTATCACATGCCTATAAATTTAATGCCCTAACCCCAGTTACCCAGAGTCAGTGCATTACTTCGTAACATTGGCATGATCACAAAAGATCAAGTCTCGAAAGACCGATTAGTTTAGTAGTCTTGGAAACACTAGATACATTCATAAGTCTTACATTACATCATAAAGTAAAACAAAACTAAAAAAACATTTTGTCTTTATATCCCCTCATTATATCCATGCAGGTCATTCATAATATACTTCATCACATCCTGGAAAAATTAAAACATTGAAAGGGGTGAGCTCAGATGCTCAGTAAAGATAAAAATATGGCGGAAGCTTTCATAAATAAACATAAACATTTAAGGCATGTATAACTAAAAAAAGACTTTTAAACATAAACTTCAACATAATATGGCAAAAGTAAATTGAGATAATTCCATTTACTTATTCACATGGATATTCTACTGGTCGAATAATCACATGCAATATCAATAACCACTTTCAAAATGATGGAATGCATAATGCCATACTATCATAACCACGTAGCCAAGGCCTCGTGCCAAGACCACAAATAAGATTTTGTCAAGGCCTCGTGCCAAGACACTAGTTTGTCTCATGAGACCTGCCGATGCATCGAGGAGCTATAGCGGGCACCACCCATCACTTATTAAGTCTAATGCATTCCTCATATGAACAGGTTTAAACATATCATAAACCATAACATAATCGTATCACATAAAATATGCATAAAGTAAACATAACATTTCCACATTTCAATCACAAGATATCAATAAAACACATTGATATAATAAAAACACTTTCAATACCATTTTCAATACCAAAATAAAAGAAAATTAAAACTTGGTATTTATTTTTCATTTAAAAAAAGTTATGGCTTGTAGAGGAAGCCTAAACTAAAATAATGGTCATGGCGGCGGAGAAGTCATTGTCGCCGCATACGTACGACAAAAAAACATTCCATTTTGTCATTTAGTAAAATGCTTCATATAAAAAGATTCCTTTTGAATTAACGTAAATGTGAAAGGTGTTTATACACTGTATAAAAGAAGTTTGTGTAGAAAAAAAAATGCCTCAATGAATGGAGATTGAGACTAAGTCCTTTAAAAAGATCATTTTTAAATAAAATATATCTATTATGTGTATTCACTATATGTACACATAAATAAAGTATAAATACAATATAGGACATGATAATATCATGACATAATTTGAAAGTAGGATATTAACCCAAAGAATGGAAATTGGGTTAAGAAGTTCCCTTACCTCGTGTCTGACTTGACTCGACCGCTCTTTAACCTCCTGAATAATAAACTATAGTTAATCTCTACTTTATTAAGAACCTTTTTAAAGTTAATTATTCCTTTTATATCACTTATTACCATGTTATGAACATAATGTAATTATTTAAGTTAATAACGGTCATTTTGTCGATCTTTGGTACTTTAGTCAAAAATAAACTTCTTATAATTACAATTTGTTCATGTGGTGAAATATCCATTATATCCAGAATTATATTCATGATTTAGATATCATATATATCATATATACCTAGTATATACATGCATTTATAATATTAAATAACATTTAGAGGTAAGAAATGAAATGCATCGTTCATGGAGACGGTAAGTCGTACGTACGCATGAACGCTACTTTCATTTCTATTTCGTATTTAATGGAATGAAATTATAATTATATAAAGGTATAATATAATTACAGTATAATATAATGTATAATACCATTTACTCCATCCTTTATACATCCCACATATGGCATTAACGATTCAAATCACTTTGAGGGGGAGGTAGTCCGCACTTCCTAAAATGAAATTATCGGGTTTACCCATAATGGAAATCATAAAGGTATGCCATAAATGAAAAATAAAGAATCATAAGGAAAAAAACATAATATATATCATATATAAAAATACTTTCATCATAATGGCCACCATGAGAGGTGTTAAAAGAAGATTGAACAATCATCGTTTCGTGAGGCAGTAATTCACCACCCACAGAAACAGTATGTTCATTAACCATTTGACGAAGGTGTGTGTGTAAGTGTAAATAAAATCCTTCTCATAAAAACATCCTAGTATATTGGATATACTGGTGTTGTTACAAAAGAAATTAATAAAAAGAGTTTAGGGGGTTGGAGAAGCAAAATAAAACAAAACAACATAAGAGAATACATTACCTTAAAATCGGGTAACTATTTTTGATTTGAGCCAAAGGCTTCCTTGGGAAGACTTATGCCCAAAATGAGGCTTCTAGGAGTAATAGAGGGAATTTTAGAGAGTATTTTGGCAGAGTTTGGCTGAGCCAAATGGCTTTTAATGTGTGAATAAGGTGGTAGTGGTGGGGGCTTTTATAAGAGCAAAGGAGGGGCACTCTTGGAAAGATTGAAATGTTACATTATTATGAAATGCTTTTCGGATTCTAAATGTCCCAAAATGATATATTTCGAGACTAAGGTGATAAGGGTTCTAAATATTCTCATAAAATAGGTTTTATACAAGTTTAAGCCTTAGATTTTACATTATCTTTCCATTTTATTTAAATCGTTAATTAATGAGGTAATCACTACATCATCATGGTGTCATAAAATATTTAATTTATATAATGTATAAAAATTATAAAAAATATCATGATGTATGAAATCTTTTTATCTTTCCAATGAATATTTATAGTCGAAAATTTGACTTATATAACCCCATGTAATAATTGTTTTAGTAAAACAACACATGTTTGTGAAAATTTTATTTTTAATTTAAATAAAAAGGTATTAATGTCATTTTCTTACCCAAGTGGCTCTATTGGGTCCCCAAGTTGACCCATGGATTTTCTTGGTCGGACATTACTCATCCAATAAGGTTATTACAAGTGTAAGGGTATTTTCATATTTTTATAATACCATTTTTACCTTAAATTTCACTAATTACCTTTAATCGCGATTAATTAATCTTAAAAGTTACTATTCATTAAAAAAATATTTTAATCTCATCGAACCACATTTTACTTCATAATGACAACCATTTATGTCAGATTTTTGAAAATCAAATCACAAAACTGGTAATGTTTCATTTAAACGAAAAATCAGTTTTTTAACTACCACTTAGTGGTTTCACTATTCATCAAAAATTGAAGTTTTTCAAAACAATGCAAAAATTTCACCCTAAGCTATAATTGATATTACAAATTAAAAAATTATGTCTATTTTACAAAATTCCAAACATATAATTTTCGTTAATTAATTTTATAATTAATTCCTGTTGTCGTAACAAATAGCGTGTTTTTAAGAAACAATATATATCAAAAGATTGACAATTGTTTATGTCCAATTTCAAAGTGAAATTAATTATAATGACCACCATTGGATAAAATGGTAAAAATATATTCTAATTACACTTTAAAACCACTCAATAGTATAATTTATCACTATAAATTATTTTGAATAAAAAAGTTGTTTTTAAGTATTTTTCACTACTCATAAAAAATTGGAAGTTCTCAGAAAAATACCAAAAATTCAACATAGGCTAATTTTGATATTCTGAATCCAAAAATGAAGTCCATTTTTAAATATAAAATATATATAATTTCAAAAAGTGGGTATTACTATTCATAATAGCTATTTTGATTGGTCTCGGTGTGTTAGAATCTCGAACTTGCGTACAATGCAAGTTATTGCATTATTGAAAGAGAAGCGTATCGTGGAAGCTCAGGGTGTTACATTCTCCCCTCCTTCAATAAATTTCGTCCTCGCAATTTGAAATTTTTCTTTGAAAATAAAAGGTTGAAAATAGAAAATACCTTTTTGGAAAACCCACATCGGAAATAAGGTTAATAAAAATATAACATTAAAATAAAGAAAGAGAAGTACAAAGGTCACCCGAGATAGCCCATACTAGGATTCTATGAAAATATAGATATGGAGGAGAAACAAACCATCAAGGTCTGATGGAGAGTTGTAGAAAACAGGATTAGTAGAATGTTAAACACAAGAAAATCACAAACTTGTTATTGGTTAAACGGTCATTGAATCCCCAGTTGGAAAAGTTAACCGACAACGTTTTGTTTTAATTTACCTTTCATAAAGTTGAGGAATTTATTTAAGAGATTTACTAAGAACGTACGGAAATATACTTACTTGTCATGTAGGCTTTCATTCTTTAATAAATTTTTACCACGAACCCATCTTTCACTCCAAATGGTAACAGAACTCAAAAATATTCTATTTATCCTAATTGTATAAGGTTCCAAATATTACCACATACCATTTAGATTAGGAAAACTATTTTGTAATAACCAGGGACTTCCTGTAGGCTAGTGGTAGGTAATAAAGGCCTATCGCACAATGGTTGTTGGTTCGATTCCTGCACCTTTGTCCGATGTGACGGGTTATCCCCCAACCTACAGGTTGTCCTTTTCCTAAAACTTTAGTATTATAATATTCCAAAAATAATCTTCAGAAATGTTTTAACCTTAAACAATACTATCCAAGGTTCAACTTAATCCATTCCAGCCTTTATAGTTATCCAAAATACCTCTGTCCAGACTTTCTCTAAAAGGTCTCTAAATTCCAAAATCAATTGTAACATCAGATTCCCCAAACAAAGTAAAGTTTCTTTTATTGTCACATACTAAAAATATGATTACCTTCATCATATTAAAACCTTAATTAAAAAAAAAGTACTACAGTACAATCCTTATATACATCACATTATTCTTATAACCAGAATATAATCCTTGAGTCCAAAATCACCAATACATTAATTATTCCACTTCAATTGTAGTAACAGCATAATATTGTCCTTGATCCCTTGGCCTTTTCTGAGGTAAGTTTCCCTGACACTTAGGAAATTAATTTTCATAATGCCCCATTTCCCTACAATTGTAGCATTCAATATTGATAGCCTCTTTCTTTCCCTTGCAATCACGAGCTTGGTGGCCTTTTTTACCACACTTGTAACAGACTCACATTCCCTTCAAGAAAGTACTGGGGTGTTTCTTCCCACATTTACTATAGGACTAATATTCAACTTTTCCCTTCTTCCCCTTATTTCCATTTCCAGATTGATCAGAAGATCTCTTCTTTTCTTACTTTACTTTGTTGTCATAAGACTTAGAGAATTCCTTTTCTGTCTTGATAGCACACGAGACAATATATTCGTATGAAGAGAAGGTTTGTGAGACTAATGCTCAACGGAGAAATGTTTTTAACCCATCAAAGAAACGATCGATCTTACTTCTTGGGTTACGTATATAATCTGGAGCATACCTCGCTAACCTTGTAAATTTGGCCTCATACTTTGTGAAATTATCATCCTCCTTTTGTCTTAGACTCAGAAATTGCCTTTCCATATCTGCTCGATGGTCATGAGGAAAGTATTTTTCTAAGAAAATATCTTTGAACTCTCTCCATTCCATACTTGATACTTCTTCATCTTCCTTTGTATTTTGAATCAATGACCACCATTGATCAGCATCTCCAGTGAGGCGGTAAACTGCCATGATAAAATTTTCCCTTTCACTACTCCCCAAGGCATGGAATATTTTCTCTAAGGAATTTATCCATTGCTCAGCTACTAATGGATTTGTAATTCCAATGAATGTTGGTGGTTGTTGCCTCATGAAGCGGTCTAACATTGATCCTCCACGTTGCGGATCAGGGTGCTCCATACGAGTAAGGTTATTATTCATAACCTAAGTGAGTTGTCCCAGTATGGTAATAAGTTGATCAGCACCATTTGTATCTCCATCTCCAAAATAATTATCTTGAGCAGGAGGGCAGTCCCTACACGGAGTGTGTGCATTGATACGGTTTCCATTCCTCCCACTAGGCCTCATTTCTAAACAATGGCATAAACTAGATTAGTTTATGAATCAAAATACATAATTCCATACTCGTAAAACACTTAACATAAATTGAACATTTTATGGATATAATCCATAATCATAAAAAAATTTCCTTTGAGGAAGTATATACTCATAAACCCTTCATAATTTTTTGTAAAGAAAATTAGAATTATCCTAAGCATATCCCCCGGGAGTGTCGTAACCAAGAGTGCAGCAAGGCCCGTTGTCGTGCACCAGTTCCCATTTGAGTCTAGATTAAAGTGGTGTTTTCGGTTTTTACCCCTAGATACATATGTGCCAGAGCCGCCTCTACCTGCTCGTATCCAGACAGGGATGTACTGCTCGGAAAACTAAAAAAATCTCTATAGTACCAAAATTCTAGGAAGTTCTTCTATACTAATCCTCAAAGTTTATCTTAGGGTTATGTGATCTAATTAGAGTTTATCTAAATCTAGCTTCCAAGGTTAGTACTAAACTGCCTATGATACCAACTGTAACGCCCCGACCCCAGTTACCCAGAGTCGGTGCATTACTTCGTAACATTGGCATGATCACAAAAGATCAAGTCTTGAAAAACTGATTAGTTTAGTAGTCTTGGAAACACTAGATACATTCATAAGTCTTACATTACATCATAAAGTAAAACAAAACTAAAAAAACATTCTGTCTTCATATCCACTCATACTATCCATGCAGGTCATTCATAATATACTTCATCACATCCTGGAAAAATTAAAACATTTAAAGGGGTGAGCTCAGATGCTCAGTAAGGATAAAAATATAGCGGAAGATTTCATAAATAAACATAAACATTTAAGGAAATGTATAAATAAAAAAAGCCTTTTAAACATGAACTTAAACATAATATGGCAAAACTAAAATGAGATAATTCCATTTACTTATTCACATGGATATTCTACTGGTCTAATAATCACATGCAATATCAATAACCACTTCCATAATGATGGAATGCATAATGCCAGACTATCATAACCGCGTAGCCAAGGCCTCGTGCCAAGACCACAAATAAGATTTTGTCAAGGCCTCGTGCCAAGACACTAGTTTGTCTCATGATACCTATCGATGCATCGAGGAGCTATAGCGGGCCTACCCGTCACTTATTAAGTCCAATTCATTTCTCATATGAACAGGTTTAAACATATCATAAACCATAACATAATCGTATCACATAAAATATGCATAAAGAAAATATAACATTTCCACATTTCAATCACAAGATATCAATACAACACATTGATATAATAAAAACATTTTCAAAACCATTTTCAATACCAAAATAAAATAAAATTAAAACTTGGTATTTATTTTTCATTTAAAAAAAGTTATGGCTTGTAGAGGAAGCCGAAACTAAAATAATGGTCACGGTAGTGGAGAATTTGTTGTCGCCACATACGTACGACAAAAAAACATTCCATTTTGTCGTTTAGTAAAATGCTTCGTATAAAAAGATTCCTTTTGAATTTCCGTAAATGTCAAAGGGGTTTATACACCGTATAAAATAAATTTGTGTAGAAAACAAAATATGCTTCAATGAATGGAGATTGAGACTAAGTCCCTTAAAAAGATCATTTTTAAATAAAATATATCTATTATGTGTATTCACTATATGTACACATAAATAAAGTATAAATATAAGATAGGACATGATAATATCATGGCATAATTTGAAATTAGGGTATTAACCCAAAGAATGGAAATTGGGTTAAGAAGTTCCCTTACCTCGTGTCCGACTTGACTCGACCGCTCTTTAACCTATTAAATAATAAACTAGAGTTAATATCTACCTTCTTAAGAACATTTTTCAAGTTAATTATTCCTTTTATATCACTTATTACCATGTTATGAACATTATGTAATTATTTAAGTTAATAACGGTCGTTTTGTCGATCTTTGGTACTTGAGTCAAAAATAAACTTCTTATAATTACAATTTGTTCATGTGGTGAAATATACATTATATCCAGAATTATATTCATGATTTAGATATCATATATATAATATATATCTAGTATATACATGCATTTATAATATTACATAACATTTAGAGGTAAGAAATGAAATGCATTGTTCATGGAGACGGTAAGTCGTACGTACGCATGAACGCTACTTTCATTTATATTTCGTATTTAATGGAATGAAATTATAATTATATAAAGGTATACTATAATTACAGTATAATATAATGTATAATACCATTTACTCCATCCTTTAAACATCCCACATATGGCATTAATGATTCAAATCACTTTGAGGGGGCGGTAGTCCGCACTTCCAAAAATGAAATTATCGCGTTTACCCATAATGGAGATCATAAAGTTATGCCATAAATGAAAAATACAGAATCATAAGGAAAAAAACATAATATATATCATATATAAAAATAGTTTCATCATAATGGCCACCATTATATGTCTTAAAAGAAGATTGAACAATCATCGTTTCGTGAGGCAGTAATTCGCCACCCACAGAAACAGTGTGTTCATTAACCATTTGACGAAGGTGTGTGTGTAAGTGTAAATAAAATCCTTCTTATAACAACATCCTAGTATATTTAATATACTGGTTTTGTTACAAAAGAAATGAATAAAAAGATTTTAGGGGGTTGGAGAAGCAAAATAAAACAAAACAACATAAGAGAAGACATTACCTTAAAATCGGGTAACTCTTTTTGATTTGAGCCAAAGGCTTCCTTGGGAATACTTCTGCCTAAAGTGAGGCTTCTAGAAGTAAGAGAGGGAAGTTGAGAGAGTATTTTGGCAGAGGTTGGCCGATCCAAATGTCTTTGAATGTGTGAATAAGGTGGTAGTGGTGGGGGCCTTTTATAAGAGGAGAGGTGGGCACTCTTGGAAAGATTGAAATGTTACATTATTATGAAATTCTTTTCGGATTCTAAAGGTCCCAAAATGATATATTTCAAGGCTAAGGTTATAAGGGTTAGAAATATGCTCATCCAATAGGTTTTAGACAAGTTTAAGCCTTAGATTTTACATTATCTTTCCATTTTATTTAAATCATTTATTAATGAGGTAATCGTTGCATCATCATGGTGTCATAAATAATTTAATTTATTTAATGTCTAAAAATTATAAAAAAAAATATCATGATGTAGGAAATAGTTTTATCTTTCAAATTAATATTTATAGTCTAAAAGTTGACTTATATAACCCCATGTAATAATTGTTTTATTAAAACAACACATGTTTGTGACAATTTTATTTTTACTTTAAATAAAAAGTTATTAATGTCATTTTCTTACCCAAGTGGCTCCATGGGGTCCCCAAGTTGACCCATGGATTTTTGGTCAGCCATGACTCATCCAATTAGGGTAGGACAAGTTTAATGGTATTTTCATATTTTTATAATACAATTTTTACCTTAAATTTCACTAATTACCTTTAATCGCGATTAATTAATCTTAAAAGTTACTATTCACCAAAAAATTATTTTAATCCCATTGAACCACATTTTACTTTCTAATGACAACCATGTATTTCAGATTTTTGAAAATAAAATCAAAAAAGTGGTAATGTTTCATTTAAACGAAAAATCAGTTTTTTAACTACCACTTAGTGGTTTCACTATTCATCAAAAATTGAAGTTTTTCATAACAATGCCAAAATTTCACCCTAAGATATAATTGATATTCCGAATTCAAAAATTATGTCTATTTTACAAAATTCCAAAAATATAATTTTAATTAATTAATTTTATAATTAATTCCTGTTGTCGCAACAAAGAGCGTGTTTTTAAGAAACAATATATATCAAAAGATTGACAATTGTTTATGTCCTATTTCAAAGTGAAATTAATTCTAATTACCACCATTGGATAAAATGGTAAAAATATATTATAATTAAACTTTAAAACCACTCAATAGTATAATTTATCACTATAAATTATTTTTAATAAAAAAGTTGTCTTTAAGTATTTTTCACTATTCATAAAAAATTGGAAGTTCTCAGAAAAATACCAACAATTCAACATAGGCTAATTTTGATATTCTGAATCCAAAAATGAAGTCCATTTTGAAATATAAAATATATATAATTTCAAAAAGTGGGTATTACTATTCATAATAGCTATTTTTATTGGTCTCGGTGTGTTAGAATCTCGAACTTGCGTACAATGCAAGCTATAGCATTATTGAAAGAGAAGCGTATCGTGGAAGCTCAGGGTGTTACATTCTCCCCTCCTTCAATAAATTGTGTCCTCGCAATTTGAAATTTTTCTTTGAAAATAAAAGTTTGAAAATAGAAAATACCTTTGTGGAAAACCCACATCAGAAATAAGGTTAATAAAAATATAACATTAAAAAAAGAGAAGTACAAAGGTCACCCGAGATAGCCCATACTAGGATTCTATGAAAATATAGATTTGGAGGAGAAACAAACCATCAAGGTCTGATGGAGAGTTGTAGAAAACAGGATTAGGAGAAAGTTAACCACAAGAAAATCACAAACTTGTGATTGGTTAAACGGTCATTGAATCCCCAGTTGGAAAAGTTAACCGACAATGTTTTTGTTTTAAGTTACCTTTCATAAAGTTGAGGAATTTATTTAAGAGATTTAATAAGAATGTAAGGAAATATACTTACATGTCATGTAGGCTTTCATTCTTTAATAAATTTTTACCACGAACCCATATTTCACTCCAAATGGTAACAGAACTCAAAAATATTCTATTTATCCTAATTGTATAAGGTTCCAAATTTTACCACATACCATTTAGATTAGGAAAACTATTTTTCAATAACCAGGGACTTCCTGTAGGCTAGTGGTAGGTAATAAAGGCCTGTCGCACTATGGTTGTGGGTTCGATTCCTGCACCTTTGTCTGACGTGACGGGTTATCCCCCAACCTGCAGGTTGTCCTTTTCCTAAAACTTTAGTATTATAATATTCCAAAAATAATCTTCAGAAATGTTTTAACCTTAAACAATACTATCCAAGGTTCAACTTAATCCATTCCAGCCTTTATAGTTATCCAAAATACCTCTGTCCAGACTTTCTCTAAAAGGTCTCTAAATTCCAAAATCAATTGTAACATCAGATTCCCAAAACAAAGTAAAGTTTCTCTTATTGTCACATACTAAAAATATGATTACCTTCATCATAATAAAACCTTAATGAAAAAAACAAGTACTACAGCACAATCCTTATATATATCACATTATTCTTATAACCAGAATATAATCCTTAAGTCCAAAAGCACCAATACATTAATTATTCCACATCAACTGTAGTGACAACATAAGATTGTCCTTGATCCCTTGGCCTTTTATGACGTAAGTTTCCCTGATGCTTAGGACATTCATTTGCATAATTCCCCATTTCCCTACAATTGTAGCATTCAATATTGATAGCCTCTTTCTTTCCATTGCAATCACGAGCTTGGTGGCCTTCTTCACCACACTTGTAACAGACTCCCATTCCCTTTAAGAAAGTACCGAGGTGTTTCTTCCCACATTTAATGCAGGACTAATATTCAACTTTTCCCTTCTTCCCCTTATTTCCATTTCCAGATTGATCAGAAGATCTCTTCTTTTCTTGGTTTACTTTGTTGTCATAAGACTTATAGAATTCATTTTCTGTCTTGATAGCACACGAGACAATATCTTCGTACGAAGAGAAGGTTTGTGAGACTAATGCTCGACGGAGAAACAGTTTTAACCCATCAAATAAATGATCGATATTACTTCTTGGGTTACGTATATAATCTGGAGCATACCTCGCTATCCTTGTAAAGTTGGCCTCATACTTTGCGACATTCACATCCTCCTTTTGTCTCAGACTCAGAAATTGCCTTTCCATATCTTCTCGATGGTCACGAGGAAAGTATTTTTCTAAGAAAAGATCTTTGAACTCTCTCCATTCCATACTTGATACTTATTCATCTTCCTTTGTATTTTGAATCAATGACCACCATTGATCAGCATCTCCAATGAGGCGATAAACTGCCATTATAACCTTTTCCCTTTCACTACTCCCCAAGGCATGGAATATTTTCTCTAAGGAATTTATCCATTGCTCAGCTACTAAGGGATTTGTAATTCCATTGAATGTTGGCGGTTGTTGCCTCATGAAGCGGTCTAACATTGATCCTCCACGTTTCGGATCAGGGTGCTCCATACGAGTAAGGTTATTATTCATAACCTGAGTGAGTTTTCCCAATATGGTAATAAGTTAATCATCACCATTTGTATCTCCAGCTCCACAATAATTATCTTGAGTAGGAGGGAAATCCCTACACGGAGTGCGTGCATTGATACGGTTTCCATTCCTCCCACTAGGCGCCATTTCTAAACAATGGCATAAACTAGATTAGTTTATGAATCAAAATACATAATTCCATACTTGTAAAACACTTAACATAAATTGAACAATTTATGGATATAATCCATAATCATAAAACATTTTCCTTTGAGGAAGTATATACTCATAAACCCTTCATAATGGTTTGTAAAGAAAATGAGAATTATCATAAGCATATCCCCCAGGAGTGTCGTAACCAAGAGTGCAGCAAGGCCCATTGTCATGCACCAGTTCCCATTCGATTCTAGCTCAAAGTAGTGTTTTTGAGTTTTACCCCTAGGTACATCTGTGCCAGAGCCGCCTCTACCTACTCGTATCCAGACAGGGATGTATTGCTCGGAAAACTCATAAAATCTCTATAGTACCAAAATTCTAGGAAGTTCTTCTATACTAATCCTCAAAGTCTATCTTAGGGAATTGTGCTCTAATTAGAGTTTATCTAAATCTAGATTCCAAGGTTAGTACTAAACTACTTCTAATACCAACTGTAACGCTCCGACCCTAGTTACCCAGAGTCAGTGCATTACTTCGTAACATTGGCATGATCACAAAAGATCAAGTCTCGAAAGACCGATTAGTTTAGTAGTCTTAGAAACACTAGATACATTCCTAAGTCTTACATTACATCATAAAGTAAAACAAAACTAAAAAAACATCATGTCTTCATATCCCCTCATACTATCCATGCAAGTCATTCATAATATACTTCATCACATCCAAGAAAAAGTAAAACATTGAAAGGGGTGAGCTCAGATTCTCAGTAAGGATAAAAATATAGTGGAAGCTTTCATAAATAAACATAAACATTTAAGGCAATGTATTACTAAAACAAAAGCCTTTTAAACATGAACTTTAACATAATATGGAAAAGGTAAAATGAGATTATTCCATTTACTTATTCACATGGATACTCTACTGGTCGAATAATCAAATGCAATATCAATAACCACTTTCATAATGATGGAATGCATAATGTCAGACTATCATAACCACATAGCCAAGGCCTCGTGCCAAGACCAAAAATAAGATTTTGTCAAGGCCCGTGCCAAGACACTAGTTTGTCTCATGAGACCTACCGATGCATCGAGGAGCTATAGCGGGCTCCACCCGTCACTTATTAAGTCCAATGCATTCCTCATATGAACAGGTTTAAACATGTCATAAACCATAACATAATCGTATCACATAAAATATGCATAAAGGAAACATAACTTTTCCACATTTCAATCACAAGATATCAATACAACACATTGATATAATAAAAACACTTTCAAAACCATTTTCAATACCAAAATAAAAGAAAATTAAAACTTGGTATTTATTTTTCATTTAAAAAAAGTTATGGCTTGTAGAGGAAGCCGAAACTAAAATAATGGTCATGGCGGTGGAGAAGTCGTTGTCGCCGCATACGTACGACAAAAAAAACATTCCATTTTTTCGTTTAGTAAAACGCTTCATATAAAAATATTCTTTTTGAATTAACGTAAATGTCAAAGGGGTTTATACATCGTATAAAAGAAATTTGTGTAGAAAACAAAATATGCCTCAATGAATGGAGATTGAGACTAAGTCCCTTAAAAAGATCATTTTTAAATAAAATATATCTATTATGTGTATTCACTATATGTACACATAAAAAATGTATAAATACAAGATAGGACAAGATAATATCATGACATAATTTGAAAGTAGGGTATTAACCCAAAGAATGGAAATTGGGTTAAGAAGTTCCCTTACCTCGTGTCCAACTTGACTCGACAGCTCTTTAACCTCCTGAATAATAAACTAGAGTTAATATATACCTACTTAAGAACCTTTTTCAAGTTCATTATTCCTTTTATATCACTTATTACCATGTTATTAACATTATGTAATTATTTAAGTTAATAACGGTCTTTTTGTCGATCTTTGGTACTTGAGTCAAAAATAAACTTCTTATAATTACAATTTGATCATGTGGTGAAATATCCATTATATCCAGAATTATATTCATGATTTAGATATCATATATATCATATATATCCAGTATATACATGCATTTATAATATTACATAACATTTAGAGGTAAGAAATGAAATGCATCGTTCATGGAGACGGTAAGCCGTACGTACGCATGAACGCTACTTTCATTTCTATTTCGTATTTAATGGAATGAAATTATAATTATATAAAGGTATAATATAATTACAGTATAATATAATTTATAATACCATTTACTCCATCATTTATACATCCCACATATGGCATTAACGATTCAAATCACTTTGAGGGGGCGGTAGTCCGCACTTCCTAAAATGAAATTATCGCATTTACCCATAATGGAAATCATAAAGGTATCCCATAAATGAAAAATACATAATCAAAAGGAAAACAAAAACATAATATATATCATATATAAAAATAGTTTCATCATAATGGCCACCATTATAGGTGTTAAAAGAAGATTGAATAATCATCGTTTCGTGAGGCAGTAATTCGCCACCCAGAGAAACAGTATGTTCATTAACCATTTGAAGAAGGTGTGTGTGTAAGTGTAAATAAAATCCTTCTCATAAAAACATCCTAGTATATTGAAGATACTGGTTTTTTTACAAAATAAATTAATAAAAATAGTTTAGGGGGTTGGAGAAGCAAAATAAAACAAAACAACATAAGAGAAGACATTACCTTAAAATCGGGTAACTCTTTTTGATTTGAGTCAAAGGCTTCCTTGGGAAGACTTCTACCCAAATTGAGGCTTCTAGGAGTAAGAGATGGAATTTGAGAGAGTATTTTTTCAGAGTTTGGCCGTGCCAAACGGCTTTGAATGTGTGAATAAGGTGGTAGTGGAGGGGGCCTTTTATAAGAGGAGAGGAGGGGCACTCTTGGAAAGATTGAAATGTTACATTATTATGAAATGCTTTTCGGATTCTAAAGGTCCCAAAATAATATATTTCGAGGCTAAGGTGATAAGGGTTTGAAATATTCTCATCCAATAGGTTTTAGACAAGTGTAAGACTTAGATGTTACATTATCGTTCCATTTTATTTAAATCGTTAATTAATGAGGTAATCGCTGCATCATCATGGTGTCATAAAACATTTAATTTATTTAATGTTTAAAAATTATAAAAAATATATCATGATGTAGAAAATATTTTTATCTTTCCAATGAATAATTATAGTCGAAATTGGTTTTATATAACCCCATGTAATAATTGTTTTAGTAAAACAACACATGTTTGTGACAATTTTATTTTTACTTTAAATAAAAAGTTATTAATGTCATTTTCTTACCCAAGTAGCTCCATGGGGTCCCCAAGTTGACCCATGGATTTTATTGGTCGGTCATGACTCATTAAATAAGGTTAGGACAAGTGTAAGGGTATTTTCATATTTTTATAATACCATTTTTACCTTAAATTTCACTAATTACCTTTAATCGAAATTAATTAATCTTAAAAGTTACTATTCACCAAGAAATTATTTTAATACCATTGAACCACATTTTACTTTCTAATGACAACCATGTATGTCGGATTTTTGAAAATAAAATCACAAAAGTGGTAATGTTTCATTTAAACGAAAAATCGGTTTTTTAACTACCACTTAGTGGTTTCACTATTCATCAAAATTTGAAGTTTTTCAGAACAATGCCAAAATTTCACCCTAAGATATAATTGATATTCCAAATTCAAAAATGATGTCTATTTTAAAAAATTACAAATATAAGTTGCATTAATTAATTTTATAATTAATTCCCGTTGTCGCAACAAATAGCGTGTTTTTAAGAAACAATATATATCAAAAGATTAACAATTGTTTATGTCCAATTTCAAAGTGAAATTAATTATAATGACCACCATTGGATAAAATGGTAAAAATATATTCTAATTACACTTTAAAATCACTCAATAGTATAATTTATCACTATAAATTATTTTGAATAAAAAAGTTGTTTTTAAGTATTTTTCACTATTCATAAAAAAATGGAAGTTCTCAGAAAAATACCAACAATTCAACATAGGCTAATTTTGATATTCTGAATCCCAAAATGAAGTCCATTTTGAAATATAAAATATATCTAATTTCAAAAAGTGGGTATTAATATTCATAATAGCTATTTTGATTGGTCTCGGTGTGTTAGAATCTCGAACTTGCGTACAATGCAAGCTATTGCATTATTGAAAGAGAAGCGTATCGTGGAAGCTCGGGGTGTTACATTCTCCCCTCGTTCAATAAATTGCATCCTCGCAATTTGAAATTTTTCTTTGAAAATAAAAGGTTGAAAATATAAAATACCTTTCTGGAAAACCCACATCAGAAATAAGGTTAATAAAAATATAATATTAAAAGAAAGAAAGAGAAGTACAAAGGTCACCCGAGATAGCCCAACCTAGGATTATATAAAAATATGGATATGGAGGAGAAACAAACCATCAAGGTCTGATGGAGAGTTGTAGAAAATAGTATTAGGAGAAAGTTAACCACAAGAAAATCACAAACTTGTGATTGGTTAAACGGTCATTGAATCCCCAGTTGGAAAAGTTAACCGACAACGTTTTTGTTTTAAGTTACCTTTCATAAAGTTGAGGAATTTATTTAAGATATTTACTAAGAACGTAATGAAATATACTTGTCATGTAGGCTTTCATTGTTTAATAAATTTTTACCACGAACCCATCTTTCACTCCAAATGGTAACAGAACTCAAAAATATTCTATTTATCCTAATTTTATAAGGTTCCAAATATTACCACATACCATTTAGATTAGGAAAACTATTTTGTAATAACCAGGGACTTCATGTAGGCTAGTGGTAGGTAATAAAGGCATGTCACGCTATGGTTGTGGGTTCGATTCCTGCAGCTTTGTCCGACGCGGTGGGTTATCCCCCAACCTGCAGGTTGCCCTTTTCCTAAAATTGTAGTATTATAATATTCTAAAAATAATCTTTAGAAATGTTTTAACCTTAAACAATACTATCCAAGGTTCAACTTAATCCATTCCAGCCTTTTTAGTTATCCAAAATACCTCTGTCCAGACTTTCTCTAAAAGGTCTCTAAATTCCAAAATCAATTGTAACATCAGATTCCCCAAACAAAGTAAAGTTTCTCTTATTGTCACATACTAAAAATATGATTACCTTCATCATATTAAAACCTTAATGAAAAAAACAAGTACTGCAGTACAATCCTTATATATATCACATTATTCTTATAACCAGAATTCATCATATTAAAACCTTAATGAAAAAAACAAATACTGCAGTACAATCCTTATATATATCACATTATTCTTATAACCAGAATATAATCCTTGAGTCCAAAAGCACCAATACATTAATTATTCCACTTCAACTGTAGTAACAACATATGATTGTCCTTGATCTCTTGGCCTTTTGTGACGTAATTTTCCCTGATGCTTAGGACATTCATTTTCATAATGCCCCATTTTCCTACAATTGTAGCATTCAATATTGATAGCCTCTTTCTTTCCCTTGCAATCATGAGCTTGGTGGCCTTTTTCACCACACTTGTAACAGACTCACATTCCCTTCAAGCAAGTACCAGGGTGTTTCTTCCCACATTTACTGCAGGACTGATATTCAACTTTTCTCTTCTTCCCCTTATTTACATTTCCAGATTGATCAGAAGATCTCTTCTTTTCTTGATTTACTTTGTTGTCATAAGACTTAGAGAATTCCTTTTCTGTCTTGATATCACACGAGACAATATCTTTGTACGAAGAGAAGGTTTGTGAGACTAATGCTCGACGGAGAAATAGTTTTAACCCATCAAAGAAACGATCGATCTTACTTCTTGGGTTACGTATATAATCTGGATCAGACCTCACTAACCTTGTAAAGTTGGCCCCATAATTTGCAACATTCTCATCCTCCTTTTGTCTCAGACTCAGAAATTGCCCTTCTATATCTGCTCGATGGTCACGAGGAAAGTATTTTTATAAGAAAAGATCTTTGAACTCTCTCCATTCCATACTTGATACTTCTTCATCTTCCTTTGTATTTTGAATCAATGACCACCATTGATCAGCATCTCCAGTGAGGCGTTAAACTGCCATGATAACCTTTTCCCTTTCACTACTCCCCAAGGCATGGAATATTTTCTCTAAGGAATTTATCCATTGCTCAGCTACTAGGGGATTTGTAATTCCATTGAATGTTGGTGGTTGTTTCCTCATGAAGCGGTATAACATTGATCCTACACATTGCGGATCAGGGTGCTCCATACGAGTAAGGTTATTATTCATAACCTGAGTGAGTTTTCCCAATATGGTAATAATTTGATCAGCACCATTTGTATCTCTAGCTCCACAATAATTATCTTGAGCAGGAGGGCAATCCCTACACAGAGTGTGTGCATTGATACGGTTTCCATTCCTCCCACTAGGCGCCATTTCTAAACAATGGCATAAACTAGATTAGTTTATGAATCAAAATACATAATTCCATACTTTTAAAACACTTAACATAAATTGAACAATTTATGGATATAATCCATAATCATAAAAAAAATTCCTTTGAGGAAGTATATACTCATAAACTCTTCATAATGGTTTGTAAAGAAAATGAAAATTATCCTAAGCATATCCCCCGGGAGTGTCGTAACAAAGAGTGCAGCAAGGGCCGTTGTCGTGCACCAGTTCCCATTCGAGTCCAGCTCAAAGTGGTGTTTTCGGGTTTTACACCTAGGTACATCTGTTCCAGAGCCACCTCTACCTGCTCATATCCAGACAGGGATGTATTGCTCGGAAAACTCATAAAATCTCTATAGTACCAAAATTCTAAGAAGTTCTTCTATACTAATCCTCAAAGTCTATCTTAGGGATATGTGCTCTAATTAGAGTTTATCTAAATCTAGCTTCCAAGGTTAGTACTAAACTGCCTCTGATACCAACTGTAACGCCCCGACCCTAGTTACCCAGAGTCGGTGCATTACTTCGTAACATTGGCATGATCACAAAAGATCAAGTCTCGAAAGACCGATTAGTTTAGTAGTCTTGGAAACACTAGATACATTCATAAGTCTTACATTACATCATAAAGTGAAACAAAACTAAGAAAACATCATGTCTTCATATCCCCTCATACTATCCATGCAGTTCATTCATAATATACTTCATCACATCCTGGAAAAATTAAAACATTTAAAGAGGTGAGCTCATATGCTCAATAAGTATAAAAATATAGCGTAAGCTTTCATAAATAAACATAAACATTTAAGGCAATGTATAACTAAAACAAAAGCCTTTTAAACAGGAACTTCAACATAATATGGAAAAAGTAAAATGAGATAATTCCATTTACTTATTCACATGGATATTCTACTGGTCGAATAATCACATGCAATATCAATAACCACTTTCATAATGATGGAATGCATAATGTCATACTATCATAACCACGTATCCAAGGCCTCGTGCCAAGACCACAAATAAGATTTTGTCAAGGCCTCATGCCAAGACACTAGTTTGTCCCATGAGACCTGCCGATGCATCGAGGAGCTATAGCGGTCTCCACCCGTCACTTATTAAGTCCAATGCATTCCTCATATGAACAGGTTTAAACATATCATAAACCATAACATAATCGTATCACATAAAATATGCATAAAGGAAGCATAACATTTCCACATTTCAATCACAAGATATCAATACAACACATTGATATAATAAAAACACTTTCAAAACCATTTTCAATACCAAAATAAAAGAAAATTAAAACTTGGTATTTATTTTTCATTTAAAAAAAGTTATGGCTTGTAGAGGAAGCCGAAACTAAAATAATGGTCATGGTGGAGAAGAAGTCGTTGTCATCGTATATTTATGAAAAAAACATTCCATTTTTTCATTTAATAAAATGATTTGTATAAAAAGATTCCTTTTGAATTAACATAAATTTCAAAGGGGTTTACACACTGTATAAAAGAAATTTGTGTAGAAAACAAAATATGTCTCAATGAATGGAGATTGAGACTAAGTGCCTTAAAAAGATCATTTTTAAATAAAATATATCTATTATGTGTATTCACTATATGTACACATAAATAAAGTATAAATAAAATATAGGACATGATAATATCATGACATAATTTGAAAGTATGGTATTAACCCAAAGAATGGAAATTGGGTTAAGAAGTTCTCTTACCTCGTGTCCGACTTGACTCGATCGCTCTTTAACCTCCTGAATAATAAACTAGAGTTAATCTCTACCTTCTTAAGAACCTTTTTCAAGTTCATTATTCCTTTTATATCACTTATTACCATGTTATGAACATTATGTAATTATTTTAGTTAATAACGGTCGTTTTGTCGATCTTTGGTACTTGAGTCAAAAATAAACTTCTTATAATTACAATTTGTTCATGTGGTGAAATATCCATTATATAGAGAATTATATTCATGATTTAGATATCATATATATCATATATATCCAGTATATACATGCATTTATAATATTACATAACATTTAGAGGTAAGAAATGAAATACATCGTTCATGGAGACGGTAAGTCGTACGTACGCATGAACGCTACTTTCATTTATATTTCTTTTTTAATGGAATGAAATTTTAATTATATAAAGGTATACTATAATTACAGTATAATATAATGTATAATACCATTTACTCCATCATTTATACATCCCACATATGGCATTAACGATTCAAATCACTTTGAGGGGGCGGTAGTCCGCACTTCCTAAAATGAAATTATCACGTTTACCCATAATGGAAATAATAAAGGTATGCCATAAATGAAAAATACAGAATCATAAGGAAAAAAACATAATATATATCATATATAAAAATATTTTCATCATAATGTCCACCATGAGAGGTGTTAAAAGAATATTGAACAATCATCGTTTCGTGAGGCAGTAATTTGCCACCCACAGAAAGAGTATGTTCATTAACCATTTGATGAAGGTGTGTGTGTAAGTGTAAATAAAATACTTATCATAACAACATCCTAGTATATTTAATATACTGTTGTTGTTACAAAATAAAGTAATAAAAAGAGTTTAGGGGGTTGGAGAAGCAAAATAAAACAAAACAACATTAGAGAAGACATTACCTTAAAATCGGGTAACTCTTTTTGATTTGAGCCAAAGGCTTCCTTGGGAAGACTTCTGCCCAAAGTTAGGCTTCTAGGAGTAAGATAGGGAAGTTGAGAGAGTATTTTTGCAGAGTTTGGCCGAGCTAAATGTCTTTGAATGTGTGAATAAGGTGGTAGTGGTGGGGGCCTTTTATAAGAGCAGAGGAGGGGCACTCTTGGAAAGATTGAAATGTTACATTATTATGAAATGCTTTTCGGATTCTAAAGGTCCCAAAATGATATATTTCAAGGATAAGGTGATAATGGTTCGAAATATGTTCATCCAATAGGTTTTAGACAAGTTTAATACTTAGATGTTACATTATCGTTCCATTTTATTTAAATCGTTAATTAATGAGGTAATCGTTGCATCATCATGGTGTCATAAAACATTTAATTTATTTAATGTCTAAAAATTATAAAAAAATATCATGATGTAGGAAATCTTTTTATCTTTCTAATTAATATTTATAGTCGAAATTGGACTTATATAACCCCATGTAATAATTGTTTTAGTAAAACACCACATGTTTGTGACAATTTTATTTTTACTTTAAATAAAAAGTTATTAATGTCATTTTCTTACCCAAGTGGCTCCATGGGGTCCCAGAGTTGACCCATGGATTTTCTTGGCCATCCATGACTCATTTAATAAGTTTAGGACAAGTGTAAGGGTATTTTCA
This sequence comes from Viscum album, assembly GCA_963277665.1. Taxonomy (NCBI): domain Eukaryota; kingdom Viridiplantae; phylum Streptophyta; class Magnoliopsida; order Santalales; family Viscaceae; genus Viscum; species Viscum album. The sequence continues at coordinate 848,571,943 of OY728152.1, forward strand.
TATTTTTATAATACCATTTTTACCTTAAATTTCACTAATTACCTTTAATCGCGATTAATTAATCTTAAAAGTTACTATTCACCAAAAAATTATTTTAATCCCATTGAACCAAATTTTACTTCGTAATGAAAACCATGTATGTCGGATTTTTGAAAATCAAATCACAAAAGTGGTAATGTTTCATTTAAATGAAAAATCAGTTTTTTAACTACCACTTAGTGGTTTCACTATTCATCAAAAATTGAAGTTTTTCAGAACAATGCCAAAATTTCACCCTAAGCTATAATTGATATTCCAAATTCAAAAATGATGTATATTTTAAAAAATTCCAAACATATAAGTTTCATTAATTAATTTTATAATTAATTCCCACTTTCGCAACAAATAGCGTGTTTTTAAGAAACAATATATATCAAAAGATTGACAATTGTTTATGTCCAATTTCAAAGTGAAATTAATTCTAATGACCACAATTGGATAAAATGGTAAAAATATATTCTAATTACACTTTAAAACCACTCAATATTATAATTTATCACTATAAATTATTTTGAATAAAAAAGTTGTTTTTAAGTATTTTTCACTATTCATAAAAAATTGGAAGTTCTCAGAAAAATACCAAAAATTCAACATAGGCTAATTTTGATATTATGAATCCAAAAATGAAGTCCATTTTGAAATATAAAATATATATAATTTCAAAAATGGGTATTACTATTCATAATAGCTATTTTGATTGGTCTCGGTGTGTTAGAATCTCGAACTTGCGTACAATGCAATCTATTGCATTATTGAAAGAGAAGAGTATCGTGGAAGCTCGGGGTGTTACAATAAAAAATTGATGGATATTAAAACATTTTTTTGAATATATAATATATACATTTAATTAAAATCATTAACTAATATTGACTAATTTAATTTATTCAGATAAAAATAGATTGTGCACATAAAAAAAATTATAAAAATATCTCTTTTACTTTCAAATGATTTTAATTTTTATTTCTAATTAATTGATAAATTGAGAATTAATTTTATCCACATTTAAATCATAAATTTTTTAAAATTTATTTATTCTTATTCATATTTTCCAATCTAATGGCTAGGCTAAAACTATCACATTAAGTAATAATATTTTGATAGTATATCATGGTTCATTTAAACTCGGTGTTGTTTGTAAAGAAATCTATCAAAGAAATAGGTTTTATTTATAGATAAATATGTCATAAAATCTCATGGTGTTACATTATACCCCCCTTAAAATTAATTTATCCCTTTAAATTCCTTCACTTTGATATAAAAAAATTATAATATATCTATTTCATCACATCCTCATGTTCCCATTTATCTTATTTGAATTTATGATTCCTCTAGAGAACTTTAACCAAGTGAGTAGTCTTTTTCCTTGAACTTTATCTCTATGATCCAAAATTTTTACCAATTTCTATTCATAGAAAGATCATGATCCAGTGGTAAAACCTTTTAGTTCAGTGTATGTGATGGATCGAGTATGTACTTTCTTAGGTGAGATACATGGAACACATCGTGAACTTGAGAGAGGTTCAATGAAAGTGTCAAGTGATAAGATACCATCCCTACTCGATAAAGAATCTTGAAGGGGATAATATAATTAAGGCTCATTTTTCCTTTAATTTTTGATATCATATCCTTATTCCATGGATAAATTCAAATAAATACCTTTTCAAAAACTTTGAATTCTAGATTTCAATGATAATTTTTAGTATAACATTTATATCAATTATGAGATACCTTGATATGCTACTAAATAGACCTAAATTTCAATTCCATTTCCTCATCTAGATTGAGTCCCAGTAACTTTTTTTATCTAACTTCATCCTAGATCAATGGATTTCTACAATTGTCTCCATATAGGACTTTATAAAAATCCATATGAATTCTTAGGTGAAAACTATTATTGTAAGAAAACTCTACTAGTCGAAGGTGTTGATCCCAAACACTTTCAAATACATAGAACAAGATCGCATCATATCTTCTAGGGTTTAAATGGTTCTCTCAGACTAACCATCAATCTGAGGATGATAAAAACTACTAAAACATAACTCTATATCCAAATCCCACTAAAGAATTTTACATAAATTCAAGGTAAACCTCGGATCCTGGTCATATACAATAGAACATGGTACTCCATGCAACCTTACCATTTATTTGATTTATATTATGGAAATACAATCAAGAGTTAAATCTTCCCTGATTTCAATGAAATTTGTAGACCTCATAAGGTAATAAACTACAACCAAAATAGAATTATTCCCTTTAGATATTTTGGGGAGTTATATGAAAAAATTCAGGGTGATGTTTTCCCATTTCAATTATAGTATGGGTAATGGTAGTAATATCACCATAGAATTTAATCTCTCAACCTTAACTTACTAACTTACCAAGAAATGATACACATACTCTATAATATATCTCTTCATGTTGTTCCACCAGAAATACTCTTTCATATATCTATACATCTTCGTATTTCTAGGTTTAATGGAGAATGATGAACTGTGAGCATTATCTAATATCTCCTTATTCAAATACAGTATGGATGGAACACATACATAGTTCCTAAAAATTATCATTTTATTACAATCAAGGTTGTACTTAGGATCATTTTTGACCTTGTTCAGTAGTTCCATATCTTCCTTCTATAATTACTTAATCCTCACATGTATAAATGGTTTAATACTCATTTCATGGAGATAATATTTCTCCCCTTACTTCAAGATTTATATGTCCATCCTTTTGAAATATAGAAATATTGGATCTTTTTTTATCTTCATCATAGATAATATATCATGATCCTTACAATTCAAAGCATCGTCCACCTTATTCACTTTCCTAGGGTGGTAATGTATCAAATAGTAATAATCATTAATAAATTTCAATCATCTTCTCTTGTGCATATTCAACTCTTTTTGAGTAAATATATACTTTAAATTTTTATAACCAGTATATATATAACTCCTTTATCCATAAAAATAATGACTCCATATCTTTAATGAGAAAATTACCATAGATAACTCTAAATCATGAGTTGTGTAATTTTCTCATGAACCTTCAATTGGTGTGAGTCATAAGCTATCACAATATCATTCTACATGAGTTCACATCTTATTCCCTTCTTTAATGAATCACTATAGATCACAAACCCTTCTCCAATATAGGGTAATGTAAGCACAGGTATGCTAACTAACCTTTGATTCAATTCCTTGAAATTTTCTTCATATTCATCTATTAAAAATAAATTAGCTCTCATATGAGTTAACTTGATTAGTGTATTAGATAAAGATGATAAATTCTCCCTAAATAATTGATAATATCTCGCCAAACTAAGAAATATATAGATCTCAATCATAGAGATTATCTGGGCCAATGTTTAATAACTTCCATTCTTTATGTATCCACTAATATACTCTCCCTTGAGATTATATGACCCAAAAATTGAAACTTTTTGTATAAAAAATTATAACTTTTTAACTTTTTAATAAATTTTATTCTCCTTTATGGTATTTAGTACAATCCTCAAGTGATCTTCATGAACTTCCTTACTCTTTTAAAATATAAGAATACCATCTATAAAGACAATGACAAACTAATTAATGTAATCTCTAAAGACTCTACTAATTAAATCTATAAATATAGTATGGGAATTAGTAAGTCCAAATGGAATCACTATAAATTAATAATTTCCATACTTTATATGAAATATTTTCTTGGGTATATCTTTTTTGACTCTCAATGGATGATATCCTTAATAAAGGTCAATATTGGAAAATTATTGAGCTCTGAGTAGTCGATAATTATCTTGGGTATTGACGCATGCCTGTCGTAGGATGTGGAAAAACAATTTTTAAATTTCCTAAGTGTATTCTACTGATTAACCATATAAAGTCTCCTGAAGAGGATTTCACACAAAATCAGTTTGTCACTTTTAAACGAGGGTAAAAATGTTGTGTTTTGAAAAGGAAATTTGAAATTTAATTGATTGAAAAACTATGATATTAAAAAGGGTGATTAGTTCAGGGTCAGTTTCCTAATTATAATTCTATCCTTGTTCAATTTAATTAAAACCTCTTTTTCTTAGTTGATTAAAGTGAGTTTCCATAGTCGTTTCCTCTCACTTCCTTGGTGAAATTATGATGGTGAGAGAAAACCTTACCAAGATATCGATTTGGTCAACTCTCCTTCCATGGGAAAAATATTTGTATTGAATTTCCTCAATTAACATGGCCAATACCCAGTCGGTTCTTGTTTATCCCAAACAATCAATAACATTCACTACCCCTTTTACACGTACTGACGATCATCGAGTACTTAACCGCTAATCCATGGTATATTCCATCGTATATAAACCAGAAATTAGTGGAGGGAGATAATGATTATTTTACCAAGGAAAAAATCAATAACGGAATTAAAATTCAAGAATGATCACACTTGATAATAAAATCCACTATATGAAATTGAAAACAACTTTTAAGAAGAAAGAAATTTCATTCAATTACTTTCAAGAACTTAAACATTACAACAAAGAAAACCAACCCTTCCCCAATCACTCAAAATTTTTACCCCGCCATGGAGAGGGTAATAGAGATGATTGGGGAAGAATAAGGCATTAAAAAACTATGAAAAAGAAAATAAATAAAATAAAAAGCTGAAAGTTCTCCTCCTTGGTGTCCCGGAAGAAATGCGATGGAATGAGAGATGCTTTGAGAGGGTGGAGCTCTCCTCCTTTTATAGCCAGAATTTTTTCCCCGAATTTTTACACGTTGTCGCCCCATTAAATGATATCTTCAAGCATTTATCCCTTATTTAATGTTGTTCATAATTATCTTGGTCATTTCCCCTCAAAATCTCAGTTTATTTGGACAAGTAATCTAAGAGTTATGCCCATTTTACTCTCACAATTTATTCTGTCCAATCAGACATGCCAAATCGCAAACCTCTGGATTAGGATGCTTTAATGACCCTTAAAACGGCCAATTACCGTGGCCTTACCTTCATGAAAGATTTTATAAAACTCCTTTCACGTACACCTACCTAATATCACAAAAATTAGGCCCATCAAGAATTATTTATGGACCCCACACCAAAAATCGGTAGAACTGTAAACAGTTTTCATGAGACAACTTGTGAGATTCTTTTGAGCTTCCATATGGTCGATTCAGTTTTTGGTCCAAATATAGTAAATGAGTCCCTGGATGTTTAGAATCTAAAAAAGAAAGAATTTTTCAATTTGGATTAGTGTATAATATGTTATGACCAAACTACAAAAATAATTTAAAACAATTAAAAATATGAAATGGGCCATTTTTAATGTTCAGCTCAAAATAACACCAATATCATAAAAATAAAGCAATTCATCTAAGAGTAACACTTTTGTGGGTTTAAAACAATTAAATTCAATGTAAATTTAATTGAAAATATTTTCTCTATCAGTTATAGAGTACTTTTTCTTGATAATGATCTTTTTAATTTCTTGATAATCAATTTAGAGTCACATTGATCCATATTTAATATTAATAAAAATAATAGGTTCACCCCAAGATGATGAACTTGGTTAAATTAATCCCTTTTCCTTATTCTCCTAGAGTTTATTATTTAATTCCTACAACTAAATTTAGGCCATTATATATGGATTAGTTGAAATAGGTGTAGAACCATGTATGATTTCTATTGAAAACTCAAATTCATGATTCAGTGTAAGACTAGGAAACTCTTTTGGAAATGCATCAAAAAACTCTGGCATGATATAAATATATTTGATGTTGATTTTATTTCCAACCATATGAGATAAACACACCCTCTAAATAGGAATCATGACCAATATAATGGATTTTATTTCCATCAAAAAAAATTATTTACTATAATATAGATTAACGATCATAGGTTGGTTTGAAATATCAAACATGATTTCCCTTCCTCGGCAATTGATATGGGATTTATATAAATAAAGTCAATCCATAACCAAAATAAAATCAAATTAAACATTAATAATATTTTCATATGGCACATTATTATAAAATTAAACATGTTATAGGACCTTCCTTGGTCTAGGAGTTATCCATTGGAAGAGGGAATTGACTCAGATAATTCCCAAGTTCCCCACATTTAAGATAATGAGTTATAAATGTCTCCATATGATTAAATTTATTACCCTCCATATAACTCTTCATTTTTATTTTGGAATTAGTTTCTTTATTCCCTTCCTTTATAAATATAAAAAATATTCCTATTCCTTTGAGATATTCTCATGTGTGACTCTTTCCTCATTTCCGACATGAAGGAAATTGAGCCTTATTTCCTTTATAGTCTCCACCACCCGATCTCTTAGTGAGCTCCATTCTTCTCTTATTTAGTGAGTTCAGGAGTTAGTTAAGGTACAGGTTTTTAATCATATATCATGATAACTGATTAGGAATAATAAAAATATATTTCACTCTAGTCATTATACCATTTAGTTTCTAATAATCACCATATTTTCCATCACATTCAACATTAACACGGTTCCTTCCAATTCCATCCATTGAAAAAAAACCAAAATCATAGTGTGAGAAAAAATAATTATAGTGGGAAACCACATAATCATGAAAAATAATTTATAGTATTTTTAAATCATTATTCCTTATTTTCAATCTATGACACCTTAGTTTTAACCTAGGTCATCCATGATCACCATCTATTCAAATTCATTATGATGGTTTATAAAGAAAATGTGAATTAACCCAAGCATATCCCCCAAGAGTGTCAGAATAGGTTTATAATAAGGGAAAACTAACCATACACCAGAATGATGGTCAAGATATACTCGACCAAATCTTTTTTGATTTATTACCACTAAATTTATATGTTCCAAAACCATTCCCACTTAGAATATCTAGATAGAGAAGTTTTTTTAGAGAAACCACACTCTTTTCGTTATCATAACTAGGAAATTATCCTATACATGGGATAAACATAAGGGTTATAAATAAAGTTTTCTCATCATAGTTTCCAAAGGTAACTAAACCTTTCTATGATACCAACTATAATGACCCACACTTTTCATACAAAAATATTACATTTTTTTATGAATATTCAATACATATCATTATGATCCATGCATGAACCGTATAGGTTTAGTGTATTTGGAAATTTGAATACATAAAAAATGTATTCATAAAATATCTACATCATCTCCCACTTATCTCTTCATAAATCTCACCCTTATTAGGTACATCATACTTAATACTTTTCTTAATATCCTTGGGGAAATAAAACACAATAAAGGTTGAGCTCGGATGCTCAGTAAAGATGAAAAAATTAGATATCGATGATCATTTAAACATAAAATGAAAATAAAGGGTATGATAACCTGATATTAACCATTTAAAATCATAACTATCTATTCTTAAATCATAAACATGAGATATACAAAAAAACATGATAGTTTATAAGACATGAATCATACAGGGATAAAAGAACATGAGCCATGATATAAGATCGTTTCATAAAAGAGTATAATAAAGTGTGTCATGATCATAATCATAAAAATCTTATGTCAAGGATATCAAAAAAACATTCATAACATGTTAGTCCTAGGATAACCACTCATGTACCTACTTCAGGCTTGGGATAACATCCCACATACCCTCTTTTAGGCTTGGGATAACCTCTTGTGTACCCTCTTTTTCAGTCTTGGGATAACCTATCATCTACCATTTGTGATCATAACATGTTAATATTTACCCAATGAATTTTAAGGCTATATAATCTTGTCACAACCATCATATAATCATAAATCCATTCATATTTATGCCACAATATCATAAAACATTCATTAAAACACAACTCATGGAAAAGAAAATGGGTGTCATCGATATTTTATCATCATAACCATAAACCATATAGAAGATGAATAAATATAGTATCATTGGATAATATACCTAGTAAATTCTAAGTATCATCAAAAGATATTATCATGGATGAAAATTTTCTTTAAAATATCACTGTAACATTTCTTCAAAAAATACCCTTTTCACTTTGAAATCACTTATTTAAATTCTAAAAATTCCCCAAATATTAAAAAAATTATTTTCTTTAAAAATAACCTTTAAAACCTGTAAATTAAGATTAAAATAATTTAGTGTTCTTGATGGTGGTAAAAAAAAATTCATGTCGTGTACATTAAATCAAATATTCCTTTCACATTTTCAGTAAAAATTCAAAAGTACCTCATTCATAAATTAAAAGAAGATTCCTTTTAAAACATTTTGTAAAAATTAAAATATGTTTAAAAAATTAAAAATAATAAGAGAATATTAAAAACATTCTTGAAAACATTTTTATAAAACATGGGAATTGGAGAAAAGGGATTTTCAACTAATGAGGGAAATAAATTCTATTTTCCTTAAAAACATTCTTTTGGTATCTTGAGCAATTAAAGTGAGAAAAATGAATGAAAAAAAATTATTATAAATAAATAACCAAACTATAATAAAATTAAAGTGATTTATTAGGAAATTATCATATAATTTCCTTTAATGGAAATTCAAGCATAGACAATCCCGATTAAAATAAGATTGAAGCATAAATACCTTACCAATTTGGTAAATTTTGAATCAAAACCTCGTGAAACAAATAACATTATATGTATATATATATATACCCAAAAAATTTATTAAAATAATTATAAAATATATTCATGGTTATTATATACATTACATAAAATAAACAAGTGGTATATATGGAATATGTCTCATAGAAGTAAATGTGAGATGAAAATCTCATACCTCAAGTTTAGCTTGCTTCAAATGTGCTCTAACCTCCCATATAATAAATTTAAATTTAATATATTTATATATAATATTCATTTAATAAATTATAATATCATATTTGATCAACTTAAAACATTCCAATACTCATTTATTAATAATTCCTTATTAAAATCATCATTTTCAGGTGTTAACTATTTCGTTTTTTCAGAGATTTTTTTAATTAGTTGTGATACTTATACTTTTATCTTGCTTAAATCATATCAAAAAATTTATTTATGATTTAAATGTAATATATATTCATTATATACAAATTTATAATCATCAATAAAGGATATATATAGAAAAATAAATTACATTGCTTATGAATACGGCAGGTCGTACGTACGCATGAATGTTGTTTTCACTTTTTGAAAGATGGGAAAAAAGAAAAATAAATAATAATTCACATTTAAAAATAATTATTATATCATATATATCATATATATTCATTAAATTCATCCTTATTACCATCCATATAAATCATAATCAAAAAATGAATCAGATCGCTTTATGGAGATGGTAGTCCACATGTATGCATGAGTGACATTATTATTTTCCAATAGATTTGAAGGTAATGAGGAAAATATGATATAATAATTATAGAATCAAAATAATATCCTAAATATAATTTATAAACATTAAACTCATCATAATAACCATCCATTAAATATGGTGATGAAAAATGAACTGTATCACTACATGGTGATGGTAGTCCACATGTACGCACGAGTAATACTTTTACTTCTAATTTGATAGAAAAGAGGGTGGATAATAGTGTTTTCATGATCATAATAACATTTCAGTATATTTATTATAATTAATTTATTATTCTATTATGAATACCACATATTTAGATGAGGTATAAGAAAAAATAAATTGAAAGAGGTCGAGTAGGAAGATTACCTCTTCTTCAGTAGGTCGCCTTTAGATCCATTCTTATGGACCCTTGGAATGATATTTTAAGAAAAACATCTATAATTAATGTATATATAAGTTTATAAGAAATTTTTATAGGTTTTTTTCAAGCTATATGACTCAAAGTGGAGTAGATAAAATAGATAATATGTGTCCTTTTATAAGGGAGGTAAAGGACACACATGGAATTACCAAAAAGATTAAAATATAATTAAGTAATTCTCAATAAAATGATCCTAAATACCTAGATATTTGAATAAAAATAGGATAATTTTGAAATAACATAATTCTATTAAATTTATATAGGTTTTGGTATCATTTTAAACCTTATCTTTTGGTTTAATCCCTTGGTTAACCAATTTTAATCATAGTCATGATAATGAATTTTTAATATTAAAGGGTTATAATTTTACTTATAAGGTAATATTTAGATAATAAATGGCTATGGTATGTAAATTTAGACCATTTATAATCCAAATTTTCCTATTTAAATATTTTTATGCTTTTTAAATAATTTTATAACATATTATTTAATATAAAATATCATTAATGTCATTTTTGAAACTATTCAATTAATTTTACTATAAAGACAACATGGAAACGAAGGAATTTAAATATAAACCTTTTAATTATTCCTAAAATTATATATATATATATAATTAGTTTAATGCAATAATTTTCACAAATTTTAATACTTTTAATATTTTTAAAATCATTTATTTGATATTTCTTTTAATTGAATAAATATTGTGTCAATGTTGTGAAATAATTTAAGGTAATTATTAAACAATTATAAATTATAAATAAATTACCATGTTAAAAAATATTTCATATTTAAAATGAACATATATAACTGAACTTATCCTCTTTTTATCCTTATAATAAAAATTTAGAGTTATTAAATTCAAGAGAATGACATTTAATATTTATCCTTTTGTTAAAATAATTTAAAGGTCATAATTCAATAAAATGGAACTAGGTGGAAATATTTTAAATAATTTTATGATAATGGATGAACTCCACTCATCCAATAGGATAAATATAAGTGTCAGAGTAATTTTAAATCCTTAACCCAAATTGGTAACCCTATTTTACCCATTTTACCCTTACCGATGTGACAAAAATTTTCCATGGTTAATATTTATAGTGATCAAAAATAAAAGAGACTTATTTAAAAAATTAAAATATCCTAATTACAAATCTAGGGTCTATTTTTCATGATTTATTTTTTATAAGTGGTAAAAATTCATTCTAAAATAAGTGCGTAAAACCCGATGAAAATCATTTTTCAGAAAAATACATTTTAAGCATAAAACCGGATCTATTCTTATATCATGCCTAGAAAAAACATTATATGAATGTTAAAACATTTTATTTAATAAATAATATATAAATTTCACTAAAATCATTCACCAATATTTATTAATTTAATTTATTGATATAAAAAACACATTGTGCGCATAAAACAGTTTTTTTGAAAAAAATCTGTTTTACTTTTAAATGATTTTTATTTTCATTTATAATCAATTGATTACCAATGAATTAATTTTATACATGTGTAAACTATAAATTTTTTTATAATTTATTTATTATAATTTATACCCTCTAATCCAACGATTAGGTGACAACTGACACATTAAATAATAATATTTTAATAGTATATTGTGATTCGTTTAAACTCGGTGTTGCTTGTAAAGGAAGCTATCTAAGAAATAAAATTTATTTATAGAGAACTATATCATAAAATATCAAGGTTCTACAAGACATATGTCTCACATGTACTAAATTTAGAGTCATTACAGTTGTAAAATGATCTCTCTTATGATGAGAATCTGGTGAAGATCTTGGACCATAGAGATAAAGTTCTACGTAACAAGACAACTCAGTTAGTCAAAGTGCTATGGTGAAACCATAAGTATGAGGAGGTGACATGGGAACTATATATATCCATGAAGCATAAGTACCCTCACTTATTTTAACCTTAGTATGTAAAATTAAATTTCAAGGGTAAAATTTCTTAAGGTGGGATAATGTAATAATATAGAATTTTATCAATGGAATTTCCCTTCTAAATATATAATTGTGTTAGATGGATCAGAACTCACTGGTTATGGATCCCCCTCCAATTGTATTTGATTTAGGGATGTTTCACCTCTACCTCAATGGTGATTCTCATTCCTTGGATTGGATTCCCCCCTTCTCTCTCCAACTTTGATCTGTCTGCCAAGAAGATACAGTGCCTCGGGCTTGGAGATTTTATGGATGGGTTAACTCTCTTCTGAGGTGGGTTTTCATTATCGAGAATTGTCTAGAGTTTTTAGGTTTTTTCTATTGAGATCACATTTTTTATGGAGTAGCTGGTTGGGTTTTGTTGGAGTTGGAACCTGTAAAGTTCATCATTGACAACTTATAGGTCCAATACATGAAGATGGATGATAGACGTAGGAATGCTTGATAATAGAAGTGTTCTTCTCCTAACTATTACACTTATTGATTCCCTTATGGTTTTTTCATGGTTAATTTTTTACCTTTTTTTATACCCAAATGTTTCTTCATATCCTTGGTTTCCTATTCCATTTTTTCATACTCCTTCTCTCTCAGCCCCATTTTTGTCGGGTTTGATGAATTCCATGATGTTTTGAATCATGTTGGTGCCTTTGGTGAAGGTAGATCTATTGGGGTGAAGGTAGATATTTTTTCTTGGTGGCATCAATCGTGGTGTAATAGTGGTCTCGTGTATCCTCATTCATTATATTTTTTGATGAATCCCTAACCATCGGTCATCCTCCTTCGATGGTTATTTTTGTGTATGTATCGGCATTGGTGCTTCTTTTTCATGGCATGGGTCACTCGCTGGTGTGCTCTAGGATCATGGTCACTACTCTATGGTGGTCATATGTGAGTAGATTATTGGGACATGATGATGATGATGGTGATGTGATAGCTGCAATGGTGATGGCAATATGGATGACATGGGGCATGTATGAGTCTCTAGGTAATGATAGGATAGATCGGCACGCGCACAGTGCATTTGGGATGGGTTGCTTAGGGTGGTTGGTGGGATGGGTATTGGGCTTCATCTTTTGGTTAACCCACCCATTGTATTGTTCCCCCCTTAACCCATTTAAAATGGTTATTATTGAAAATTAAAAAAAAATATTTGGCCATAATATATAATTGTTTTATATTTCGCAATATAATATTATATAATACACACACCATATGATAAAACCCACTATATTTTATTATATTAATTCAATCATTATATTTAGAGAATAAATATGTCCATAATAATTAAAATTATTACAATGGGACAAAATATATAAAATAAAATGATAATAATAATAATAGGAAAATTTGAATCTTCTCAATCCCCTAGAATAATCTCACTCATGAACAATATTGTAGAAATGAAGCAAAATGTTAGTAATGCAATATGCATTTTTAAAATGGAAATATATAACCTTGAGATAAAATATATTTTAATGAATAATGAATGAAATATGAGGTATTTATATGAAGTAGTAAACCAACATGATCATTACGAATCTAGTTGTTGGAACAGAAATCTAACCATTGGAATGGTAATCTGGTCGTTGGAATGACAATATGGTTGTTAAGAATAGTAACATGACTATTAGAATAGTATCCTCATCTATGGAATGTAATATAATATTTAGGTATCATATAAAATTATAATATGACATATTTATATCATTATGTAAGTAAATATATGTTTTAAAAATGATAAATTAAGTGTTTGTATTTTGGTAAAACATAAGTGTTTTAATTAAAATTTTGTAATAAATATAATGAATTAAATGAAATTTTATTTTGATAAAATTTATTTATAAATTAATATAAATTTTTATGATAATATCAATATAATTTTATGATACCTTAGTAGTTTTTCAAAGGGTTATAAAATTGATTATAATATTAAAATTGGTATTTTTCAAATAAATGAGCATTTTATTTAAAAATTAAATTTTTTATATTTAGAAAATTATTTTCATAAAATGGATTTCATTTTTTTAATATATTCATTGAAAATTTTTAGGGTACTTTTTGGTATTTTTCTAAAATAGTTGATTTTTTGTGAATAGTGAAATACGGTAAAATACTCTATTTAACATTATAAGATAAATATAATAATTTTTTAGTCATAGATGATGTAATAACCCACTAGTTCAAACTAAAATTCACCATTTACTATATATAGTCATAAGAATAAATATTATTGGTAGTATTGAGCCAAAATAATAAACTAATGATTATAATATTCAAAACACCTCTCTCATCCCCTTATAAATATCACCCCTCAACACCCCTTCTACACACAACTTATAAGCCTTAGAGATTGAAAATGTATACCCAATTACATTACCAATCCTCTCCCCTGTATCCCATCACTAATATTCTCATTAAATTACCATTTCATGGAGCCTTAATGGTTATCCTAAATAAGCAAGGGAAGTGGTAAGATTCTTGACTAATTTCATTTAATTTTATTCTTTTTCTACCACCCCCATATGATATCCATCCACCTAAACATAGTAACATAAGTATCATAAATATATTTATATATTATTATTATAGAGTAATATCTATATTATTCCCTCCCTTTTTTATATTCTAAAACAAAAACATTGTTTACAATATGGTTGGTTCACCACCTCCATGAACATCGTAGTTCATTTTTCTCCACTACCTTTAAGTCTTGTTATATAAAAAATATTATGGTTAAATAAGATGATAATAAGTATATTATAACTTATTTCATGTTCTTTAATGTATATATATAGATAATATTAAATAAAATGAAACAAGTTTGTGATGGTCGGTAAAACAACCTAAATGAACTAACCACATAACGTTAACATTTTTACTAAGTGAATCATCCCTATGTCAAAATAAAAAAGGATATTTTTTACCATTTTAATTTATATAAGTACATTAATTCCATTTCATTTTACTTCTAGAGTTGTAGTTTAATTTTAAAATATAATCAATAATTATCCACAAGTGATCTGATCTTGGAACCATGAAACGAATGCTCTCGGAATAATGAAATTAAACATTATATATTATTGAAATGGTTATAAATAAACATAATAAATTATAGTAAATAAAATATAGTTGTAAAAAAATTAATTAAGTAATTAATTAGTTTAATTTTATTATTTAGGGCATTAAGTGAAAGTGCAGAATGATTCTAGAACCTAAGGTAAGGGATCTCTCTAAACCACCATATTTCCTTGGGTTATAAACTTTCTCTATCTAACTAAATTTATCCCTCTATTGGATGTTTTTTAATTTCTATAAATTATATATATATGTATATTACATATATACCTATCTTATTCTCCCTTCCATTTATGGGATAATGTATTTTTTAAGTTCATTTCTCAAACATATTCTTTAAAATCAAACCCGATTATGGGGCACTTTTCTATCCCTGAACCCTTTTATAAAATATTTAATTCCTTATTCTCTTTGGAAAATTTGTTAAATATACTTTGATTATGATATTATGTGATATTATTCAACTTATTTCTTTCCATGTTTAATTCTTATATTTATGCTTTATGATTGATTTCCTTTTGCAGAACACATAAGCATGTACATGTTATTATGGGTGTACCCAGATAGTGCTCCAATGCATTGGGTAATGTTTTTTCTCTCATGAGATGGTATGTATGGGATTAGGTATTAAACCTAATCCATTATGGTACTCTATCCACCATGTGATGTTGTATTGGTGGTTAGTCTTGATATATGCTTATGTCATGTTTTCTAGTGTTGCCACTTTCCTATGTTCCCATGATCTTATGATGCCATGTTCTTTATGTTATTCTCTCATGTGATTATTCACGAGCCTTCACTTTTATGATATCATGTTATACCATTTTTCTCACATGTTATACTTTGTTATCATGTTTTCCCCTTATTGGGCTTTATAGCTCACCCATTTCTTTTATATATTCCCCAAGTCATCCTATGTAATTTTAGGAGCTCAAAGGGATTTAGTAGCTAATTATAGAGAATAAAATAGATATGTTGTGTTTTAGTTTTTTTTATGTATTATGAACCTAATATTCTAAAAACATTATGACTCATGATCTTTGGGTTGTGTTTATTGGATTTTTATGTTAAAAAACATATGATAATATGTGTAAAAATCTTGGGTCGCTATAATGACAGTTATTTTCAAATTAAAAAAATGATTCATGATATTGAATTATAAGTAATTAAGAAAACACCATATATTGATCACTTATATGGTTATGTTGAAAAAATATTGTTCCCAGATTGTACTAAATTCATAGTTTTATCAATAATGGTAAGTTTGGTTAACTTGAAATCTAGGAATGGATGGAATGATAATATTTTTATAAAATTTTTATAAGTATTGAAAGACATAATTCCTTAAGACAATGATATATCATATTCAAATTATAATAAAAAAAATATTATTCTTAATGGTATCTGGGTATAATAATATACATGTTTGTCTTAATGGGTGTGTATTATATTTGAAGGAATACAAAAGTCTTTTAGAGTGTCCTAAATGTGGGACATCATGGTATAATTTGAAAGAAAAATCATAAGTTTATTTATCTATTATTCTATGTACCAATACTCTTTTTATGTAAATTTTGTGTCTACCTATAATTTCTTATATGAAACATTTATTTTCAAATTAAAATGATAAAAGAAAGGTTAATCTATAATAAATATGATAAAATATCTGATGTAAAATTATATCATCCATTTTATTGTCCCAAAAGGAATAAAATTAATCAATAATTTATTAAATTTTGAAATGAATTTTGAAATCTCAAACTTGGGTTTTACTTAGATAGAATGAATATATATAAGATACTTTGTAGAAAACATATTCTATAGTGAGTTTTATGGGTAATTTACAGCTTATCTTCTGAATTTTTCATAAATAGGAAATATATCATCTTGAGTTTATTAATTTATGGACCAAAATAGCCTAGAAATGATATTTATGTTTACTTTTCACCATTAATTGATGATTTGAAACAATTATGTGAGTAAGGTATCAGATTTTATGATTCTTATAAAAAGTAATTTTTTCAACTATATGCGATGATAATTTTCACTATAAATAACTTCATAGCATGTGGAAATTTTTTTGGATATAGTTTTAAGGGTCATAAATCTCATACAATTAGTAATTAAGGGACTTCATTTTTTCAACTAAAATATAGTATGAAAATATTTTACATAGTTTATAAAAGGTTTTTCTCTATGGATCACTCTTATCGAAGATTAAAGAAGGAATTCAATAGCTCAAAAGAATTTTATATTCTTCAAAATTCTTTTTCAATTGATAAATATTTTAATAGGGTAAAAAATAATGATGCCATATTTGGAAAGAAATAGATATTTGGTAATGATGGAAATATATAAAAGAAACGATCAATATTTTTTAAGCTTTGATATTGGATATATACTAAGAAAATACATAACATTGATGTGGTTCATGTTGAGAAGTATATTTGTGATAGTTTTATTGGAACAATATTAGATATTATAGGAGAGACTAAGAATGGTTTGAATGTAGGATTAAATTAAATTTAAATGGAAATAAATTTGGATTTATCTCTCACTCCTAAATACAAACAAATATACTTGCATCCTACTTTTCATACATTATTCAAGAGGTTGAAAATCAGTTTTTATCAGTTCCTCAATGGTATCAATTGACTTGGTATTATTATTAAAATATAAAAAAACACTGAAATATTCTAATTTAATAATTATGAAATCCCATGACTATCATGTTATGATGAAACAACTCCTACTAGTTTCATTACATTTGATACTACACATCTATGTGAGATTGACTATCATGAAGGTGTGTTATTTTTTCAATTCCATTTATAACAAAGTGATTGATCTGAATTCACTGAATGATTTGAAGAATGATAAATTATATATAATTTTTCAATTGTAAATGTACTTTCCACCATATTTTTTTGATATCATGGTATATTTAATGGTTTATTTGGTGTAAGAAATAAATATTCTTGGACTCATGTATCTACATTAGATTTTTCATTTTGAAAGGTATATGAAGATATTTAAGATTTATGTTAAGAATATATATAGACCAAAATCCCCTATTGTTGAGAAGTATATTTCTAAGGAGGTGGCAGAGTTTGGTACCAAATACTTATCTATAGTGGATCATGTCAGTTTGCCTACATCTCGCTATAAATAAGCTAGTTTTGGGGGGAAGGGGTTTGTGGCTTGAAAAAAAATTCTTTTACATGTGAACAAGAAAAGAAAGTGAATTTATATATCTTTAATAAAATATATTATGGTAATATATATATAATATCTCATATTAATGTGTTAAAACAACATTATATGGAGAATAAATATATGTGGGTATAAAATAAACACACACAAAAAACTTTTTTTCCATGGTTTAAAGATGCCTTTTGTGGTAGATCATATGTTCCAAAAACATTTAAATGGTTAGTGGGTGGATCAAGTTTAAATGTGATAATATGTTTTGTTTATGAAATTAATGGATATGTATTTTATATAAAAAATTCAGACAATAGAAGTGTAGTTCAGAATAGTAGTGTACTGGTGTTCGCTGAAGTGGTGAATTTTTAAGTGAAAAGTGAAAAAACCCAATATCTATGTCAAGTTAATATTATGAAGTTATTAAATAAATATGGGAGATTGATTAAATTAAATTTTGAGTTCTTATGTTCAACTATAAATGGGATTTCGATACCAATAGTGATAAACATGATGAATTCAGTTTGACACTAATAAATGTGAATAGATCTAAATAAAAAGATGACCCTTTTATCATGGAAACTAATGTGAGAAAAATTTTCTATATTCTTGATCAATCAAATATACAGTGGTCTATCATTTTAAAATAAAAAATCAGATTTTGTTGATGAAAAACTTTAAGAAGATGATGAATTATTTTACATCCTTACTTCCATGGAAAGATTATCAGAGGATATTGATGATCATATTCATGATTTGTTCCATATGTAATGATCATGAAGAAGTAATATAGGAAAATAATCCTTTAGTAATATCTTAATATTATAGGTACCATATATTTATTTCATGTTTAACTTTTAAAATTTTACAAAATTTTAGTTATACTATTTATAATTTTATTTTTTATTTAAGTCACATATTTTAAAAAATATGATAAAGTTTGTTTATTTAGTTTAGTTGTTTTTGTTTTCTGTATCATTTTATAATTATTTAATTTTATATGTAACTATTTTGTTAGTATAAATTTTTAATTAAGTTTTGTTTTCTTCTATCTATATAATTTCATGTCTCATAAATGTTGTTAATATTTTTTTAGAATTTTTGTTAACTACTCCAATAAATTTGATAAAGAGTTTGTAAGGTTTTTTTTAAAAAATTTCCAATTATTATTCAGATTTATATGTAATGGTTGTATTTGTATAGTCTTTTACTTGAGTTCTATTTTATTCTATCTATGTCAATTCATGTCTTATAAACGTTTTCATCATTTTTTTAGATTTTTTGTTAACTACTTTAAAGGATATAAATAAAAATTCATTTAGTTTAGTTTAGTTTTTATTATATCATTTTTCAAATTTTATTTAATTTTATATTTAATAGTTATATTTTTATAATATTTTACTATTTATATTTTAATTTTATGTATAGGACGATGTCAGATAAAATATTTTAGTCACCTTGATCTTCTAGGGAGGACCCTACTCATACTTCTTTTGTAGATTATCCTCATTTATTTACACACGATCCTTCTACTTCTATTTCCAAGATTGGTAAACATGGTAGCACATGTTTTCCTAAAATATCACTTTATTGTAGCTAGGACCATAGGATATTTATTGATTTTGATGGTAACAGTAATCCTAGGGGTTAAAATTCAAAATAATTTAGGATTTTTATTTCTATACAAGTTTAAGGGAAAGTAATAATTTTTATTTTTGATTATATAATTTTTGATAAGATGAAATTATCTCATCCATAAGAAACCATCTTGAGAAGATCTATTATTATTATTTAATTTTTCATGAAATTTTTTTTACAATACAAGTCATATTTTTCTTCTAATCAAATGAAATATGATATACCTGACAATAAATAAGTTATTAGGTGAGGTTTATCTTTTTATAATATAATATTAGAAGATTTTAAATCGACACTTACTTTAGATTTTATTTTTGGTGAAATAAAAAATGAAAATCCATATAAATTATATTTTTTTAAATGAAAATACATGTAATAAGTGTGTTGAGAGTAAATGGGAGGAATCATTTTTGGTAATTTCAATGTCATATTTTTTAATCTTTTTTATATAATCACAAAAAATGATCATATTAATTATTTTTATGTCCTTAATTTATAGAAATAGAGGAGATTTCCTCAGTATATCTAATTGAAAAATTTATACCCACATACTTGATCTTGTGAAGGGTATCCATTATTGGCAGAAAAAATGATGGATAAAAATTTTAAAAAATTGAGAGTCAGGTCTTTAGGATCTATAGAGACCCCCTAGTTAGAAATGAAAAATATAAAAGGACTCAGATGATGACATAGGGAACATGTATTATAGAAGAATCAAAGGATATACCTAAAAATATTATAAGAATATTTTTAATATTTTTAGTTATTTTTAAACTCTTTATATTTATTAATTTAATAATAAAATTTTTAATTATTTTATACAGGAATCACTTGAGGATCATAGAACATAAGGTACCACCATACATGAGGGTAGGAAGGATATTTTGGTTGTTTCATTAGTAAATCCCAAACACTCAGGTCGTGTATGAATATATGAGGTGGGTTTTTCAATTATAAAAAATTGATCATTCTGGAACTTATTTGAGAGAGGATGTATATAAAGGAAAAATAAATACTTTAGAAACTAAATTTAAAGAGATTAATGAGATGATAGAGGATAATATTAGATCATCAGTGTAGTAAATGTTTGTAGGCATGCAAAGATGGTTTCATGATATATATCCCACTCCTCTACCTTCACCTACATATCCCACTCTTATACCTCCTCCATAGGTTCTCATCTATTGTGAGTTATATATTGAGGATCCCAACTTGAATATTGTAGAATATGGGATAACATATTATATTAAGGATAATTTACATCATTATAAGATGGAGATAGATTAACTTAAGGTAATGATATAGGATATAATAAATGCATCAACTATAGTATCATTCTCTACATATGAAATTTCTACAGTTGAAAAAAGTGTTAGAAATTTTTTATTTCATCCATCTAAACTTGTCTAAAAACTTACCACTGAGATACGCATAAATTATATCCTTTATTTCATATTTTTGTTAAATTTGTTTTAATATTTATATATATTTATTTATTTATTTTTTAAAGGTAAAAATATTTTGTATATAAATCAAAAACATGTTAAGGCCCCTTTGGATTTACATATTACTCTTTTTGAAGGAATTTCTAGATTATAATCATATGAATTTATGTTGTTTGGTGTTTATGAGTTTAAAATCAACGTTTAATTTTGTGGGTCTGATTATATAGTGATAATTTGTAATATAGATATCATAGTCCTTATAACTACAGATATGTTGGGTCTTATAATGATGCAAGTATTTTCCATGTAAATCTATTATCATATTTATATTTATTATATCAATTTAATCTACCTTAATACCTATGATTGTTTTTTATTAGGTTTATTTATACACTTTTTATTTAGTATGATATGAAATTAGTGTATAGATTTATAGACATGTAATTTATTTCTCCTATAGTGAAGATAATGAGGGGTGAAGAAAGGATGGTATATATTTATGAAATATTTTATAATGATTCAATTCAGTGTTAGATGCTTCCTTATCTTGATAGGTAATAAAATTGTATTTCATAAAGTTTTCTATATATTAATTAAATAAAAATCACATAATATTTTTATATATTAGTGACCATTTGATGTTGTTTTATTTTTTTCCACAAAAAATATAGCATACTAGTTATGCTCCATCCATGGTGATGTGTGATAAAACTTTAAAGAAATATTAGAGATGTATGTATGATTTTTTTAATAATTATATAGTATAATATATTTTTATTTTATTTCCTAATTATCATTTTCAAATAATGAATGGGTGAATTATAAATAGTCAATATGAAATAGGAAAAAAAGATAAAATATGTGTGTGTAAAGGTGAATTCATTTATAAGTACTATAATTTAGATGATACTTAAAATGTTGTTTTTAATTGATAACTTCTTTTGAAATAGAAATGTCAACATCAAGGAGTGATCGAATATGGATATTATGTTTTGATATTTATTTATGAAATAATTAAAACCGGAATAGTTGCAAAATTTGAAAGTGTTGGATTTTATTATAATATTTACTTTTATTTATCTTAGAAATGTTGAATACTTTCCTAATAATTTATATATTTTTGATAACCCTCACTCTTATAATAGAAATTAGTTTAATAATTTATGAGTATGATGGTTAGATTATTTTATTCGATTTTAGTTTATCTCTATTTTTAATATATATTATGAATTTTAAACTTCAAATTTTAAATTTTTTATATTTTTAATAAAGTTGTAATGTAAATTTTTTTTATAGAAATGTATTGTATTGTTGTTTACTGCTAGTTTTTCTACTATTTTATATTGTATTTTGACCTATTATAGGTTGGGTAAAGTGTATTTTTAAAATAATTTTTTTAAATCATTTTTTATGTTAGTTATTTATATAACCAATGTAAAATAATGTTTTTTACATCAGTTATTTTAAATAACCAATGAAAAAATCCAGCTAATTTTTTAAAAAAATAGGAATTTATATGGTGGTTTATATAATAATCGATATGAAAATTATTTTTTTATGTCATTTAAAATAACTAATATAAAAAACTTATTTATAAAATTTCTTATCATAAAGTCTCAAATTAACTGATGGTAAAAATTAAAAAACAATGATGTGGAAGATCCTTTTTTCACTAGTGGTTATCTTAGGATTTATAATATGTAATAGATATTAACTCTTACAAAATCATATATAGTAGTGTCATCATTAGTTTTTGTGGCTTTAAATTCCATCTATTTTGAAACATGGTCCATGGATAACAATATGTAAGAATATCCAAATGACATGGGAAAGGATCCCATAAAATCTATACCCCATATTTCAAAGATCTCATCGAAATTAATTAGTTTTTTATGAATTTATTTTATCTTTGGTATGTTTCCAAGGAATTGTAATTGTTCACATTTTTTAAAGAAATCGTAAGTATATTTAAATAATGTGGTCTAGTATATGTTAGATTCTAAGACTTTCCTAGCAGTTATTTGAGGTCCAAAGTGTCCAAATCTAGTATAGGTTACACTTTATCTTTTGGAAAACATCTCCAAATCATTTTATCATTATAAATTTTCCAAATATATGGATCATACAAAAAATAAAACATTGATTTAACTTTGAGTCTAAAAATTTTTTATTGGTTAAAATGTGATGGAACTTTAGTTTTTACTATAAAATGTACAATGTTAGCATACCATAGTTCCTCCCCTTCAACCAAATAAAGTTTCTCTCCCATAATGAAGTCCTAAAATGAATATTTATCTATATTTTATATCTAATTTATGTGGGGAAGCTTTATCAAGTGATATGATACTTCATTTTAGGCACTCATATTGTCTTTTATCTCCAAATCAAGCTCTTGTAGTACTAGTATCTATCTTACCAGCCTTGGATTTTATTTTTTCCTTCTTCATTAGGTATCTAAGGCCTACATAGTTAGAGAAAATAGTCACATTGGTACTAAGAAGATATTATATGAATTTATCTTAGGTAAAAACAATTGATAAAAAATCCTTTTTAGTGATTTCATAATAGTTTTGAGCTAAATACAATGTTCTTAAAGCATAGTAAATAACATGGTGACTTCCATTGATTTTTTGAGAAAAAACTACTCCAACTGCATAGTTCAAAGCATCACATAGTAGTTAAAATGGGCAATCCAAATTAAGTGTTTATGTGACCATTTTTGTGATTAGTTTATACTTCATATCATCAAAATATTATCATTAATGGTCATAAAAAATAAACTTATAATATTTTAAAAGTATCAAGATAGTGTAAAAGTAATATTTCTAAATCCTTGATGAATATTATAAAAAATCCTACATATCGTAAAAAATATCTTTCAAGTTTCATAAGATTTAGGTAAGTTAATTCATTGATAACTTAAATTTTTGATTTTTCAACCTCAATACCATTTTGTGAAATTACATTTCTAAAAATAATTCCTCTCTCAACCATGAAATGACACTTTTCAAAATTCAATACAAGATTCTTTTCAAAACTAGTTTTGAAGGCTTTGTCCAGATTTTCAAAAAAGTGATAAAAATAATTTACAAACATAGTAAATTAATCCAAAAATACTTTGAAATAATAATATTTATAAAATTAGAGAAAATAATTACCATGAATCTTTGGAATATATATGATGCATTGCACAATCCAAACGGAATTATCCTCTAATAAAAGGTACCATAAGAACTATTTTGATTAGTTTCTAATGAGAATGTGTTTATGGAACTAGAAACATCCAACGGCTCTCTGTATCCATGAAGTTTTGGTGTGAATGTCATCATGGGCCTGTTTTCCAAAGGCGGACGGTCTTTGGGGTGGTTTTTCCAATGATGCTTTGGAATATTTGTTTGTTGAGAGGGTGAGAGGTTGAGATTATCATACATTTTTTAGGTTATTATTATATATTATTAGACTCTATTATATATTTAAGATGTATTTAATGAATCATTCCTATATTTCAATATATAATAGGTTACCATTGTTCCAATGATATGATCAAAACCATGTGGATATGTAAACACCTCTATGTATTAGATGTTTTCCATATTTATCTTGTTAGTTTGTGATGCTTTGGTTTAAAGTCAAATAGATATGATTTATGGAGTTTATCTCAATTTAAATAGGTTATAGGTGTTGTAGAGTTGGGATTGGGCCCACGATAGGGTTTCTTACATATCCCTATGAAGGGAATCAGAACCCATATAGTTTGGTGCCACTTAACGGGGCACATTATACCTTTTAAGTTCATGTGACAATGAACTATCCAAGCAGTTTAACATTATAAATTAAGGAATACTAGGAAAAAGGTTCCTAGTAATGATTGGTGTGGGAATTATGCATGATAGGACTTTTCCAAATCATCTTGTATATTGGTAACTAAATAGAAGAAGGTGTGGATCATCTATGGATCATCACTAGAGGCATCCCTGTATTGTCACCAGAGAAGGGTGATTCTCCTTATACTCATTAATATAAGTAGGTCTTAGACTTTTCAACTAGGAGGAATCTATCTTAGGTTTGGGCTTACACCTAGTAGGAATCCCAAATATGGGAACCAAGAGGAGTATATCGACTTGAAGTATATTAAGGAACCAAAAGGAGAATATTTACTTAAGGTATATTATGGAACCAAGAGGAGTATCTTAACTTAAGATATATGAAGAAACTAAGAGGAGTATATCAGCTCAAATTATATGAAGAAAACATGAGGAGTATATTAACTTGATAAATAATGGGTTATCTTATGCTCATCACATAATAGAAGATGTATATTTGAGGGTTTTGGGATTGAACCTTAGTGAGGCATCCTATGTATCTTGGTTAACAAGAATCAAATTCTAATTAGTTAAAATAACATGGTTTAAGGTCATGCGTGAGGTTTGATCTATGGATTTTATCATTGTGTGGTAAGGATGTACACTAGGCATTTTAAATTCATGAAGCTCGTACTATAAGATGATTCATGTGATGTATCTCAATTATATTAATAGAAGGATCAAATAAAACTTTAAGATCATGTGATTCATGCTCAATGTGAGAAAAAAAATGATAAAATGTCAGTCATATTGTATTGTACCACGTAACAGGGGATTGAATAGGGATTACACATGATCTTCACTAGTGGGATTCATTTATCATGAAAGGGGAAACAATAGGATATTGAGCAGGGATTATGCATTAGTGTGGACCTTTGAGGTAGTGTTGGGGATTACACCTAGTAAGAGTCCCATATAGGATTACCACACCCACCCCCACCCATCTAATGGTAAAAATATATGGAATGGAGATTGTTAATGTCAGGGTTTATACCTAGTTATAGGCCCAAATAGATGTGTGGGTTCCCTGGTGTGAGACATTGGTAATTGGGTGACAATATGTGATTCCTATGAGAAGGTTATTAGCCCTAGTGAGGGATTGGAAAGTGTGTTTCATCCTAGTGAGGTATAACACAAAGGTGGATCATCCTAGTGGTGGTTCTTGAGTATGATTTTACCTATCATAGGTCCATAGGTGAAGGTTAACCATTATGGAAGGGCCTTTAGTAAAGGGAAACCCTTGTGTAAGGCCTTGGATAGATGGCCACCCAAGTGAAGTGCTATGGGAAGATGGTCTCCCAAGTGAAGGGTCTCCCTATTGAGGGGTCACCCTAATAGCTCTCCCAAGTGGATCACCCAAGTGAGGTTGGGTGAATGTTTTCCCTAGTGATGGGACTTGGTTCAATAGTTCCCCAAGTTAAGATTCACACTAGTAGAGGCACCTATATAATGGCTCTCCCTATTAGGGGATCCCAAGTGAAGGCTCACTCAAGTGAGGGGATCCTAGGTAAATGCTCTCTCAAGTGAGGGGTGCCTATGTGAAGGATCACTCATGTGAGGAGAACCTAGGTGAAGGATCTCTCAACTGGAGTTTGAGGTGGTGCGCTCAAGTGTGGGATCCAATTGGGGAACCCTAGTGGTAGTGCACCCAAGTAGTGTTCCATTATGGAGTTGTATCTAAGTGGTTCACTCTATTGTCTCACCCAGGTGTCATGCCCTAGTGGTGAACTTAGGTGATAGGGTGATGGGAGATCCTACCTCTCTCGGTCATCCATTAGTGTGTCCATCAATATTGAAAATTAGGGGATAGGAGATCTATTTATAGATCATGGTGAGGAATTTGGTGAATTGGAGTTGCGCACAGGAGGTGGTGTGTGCTAGTGATCTTGGAACATGACATGGGCGAACGAGTTGGGTGTGAAACTTGAATTTCATCATGAAAAATATCTAACTTCTAATGATAATATATTTTGGTCCATAATTTAATTTTGGATTTACAACTAGTCAAATAGAATCTTTTGAATTAATCTACACCCTTAAATATGGTGTATACACCCTAGCATGACATTTTCCCAAAAAATGTATCTAAAAGACCCTCGAAATGGGTTTTAAGGATTTAATTCCCTTTTATTCAGAAATTTTTGAAATACCTGACCTTCTCTATGAGGGATGTTTTCACCACAACATCATCATATTGGGAATTTTTTTGAGTAATATCTATACCTAGGTGTATGATAAATCATGAGGCACATGGAGATACAATTTTCTTCCTCTTAGGGTATGGAGATACTTTTCAACTCAAAATCGACATGTATTTTTCAAGTGAGGATCATATCATGGATTTTATATCAAATTTCAAGGAACATGGTTTGTGAAGGATGTAATTTATTATTCCTCGGGTTTTATGGGAACCTATAAGTATTTGAAAATTTATCTAGAGGGAAGTAATAGGTTCTCCCCTATACTCTTTTTAGCATTTGGTCAATAAGTGGTATGGGAAAATGATCTTTTCTTATGGAAAATTTTAGTTTTCTATAATATATGAAAACTATCTATTATTTTGGAATATTATAGAAATTAATTATTTTTTTCATTCTTCATAATGGTTAGTCTAGATTTTTTGGGCACTATATGAATTAGGCACACCCATTGTGAATCAAAAATTGGGTAAATGTTTTATCATTCTAATAACTTTTCAATCTATTTTTTAACCACTTCTATCATTGTTTGGTTAATTCTTCTCTAAGGTTTACAAATATTTTTTACATCTTTTTCTATCAAATTTTTGTTCTTGTGGATTTTAGAGTTATTTCCTGGAATGTATCCTAAATTCCATCCCATAGCTCTCACATTTTCTCTCAAAATATTTGTCAATTTTTATTCTATATTAGAAGGAAAGTTGATAAAAATAATTATTTGTAGTTTTTTCCTTATATTAGAAATACATACTTTAAATCTATGGGAAAGTGTTATAATTATATATTTGTGGGTTATTTTAAAGATGAAATCAAATTTATATTACTTACCTCAATGGACTAAACTTACTATATAAAAATGAATTAATAGCTCCTTTATCATTGAATAAAAAATAAACACATAAAAGAAATAATAATTTTCATCATCTTAAAATAGTGGAACTGGATTTTCATGTTCCTCCCAAATTTTTTAAAGAATTTTCAAATTTTAATTGGTTTACCAAGCTCAAAATTTCTTGTAACATAACATATTCTTCACATGGATTATGTTCTTCATAGTTTGAAAGTTTGAAAATTTTATTATTTTCTTATTGATACTTTATATAATCAAAAATATTAAATTGGATAGAGTTATCAATAAAATCCATTTTTAGAGTTCCTTCATGAGAATTTATATCTTTTTTCGTTTTTAGGAAGGTACTTCTCAAAATCATCGGTGACTAAGTTGGTGTCCCATTTTATTTAATGTTCAGTGCATAAAAATAAGCTAGGAAGATCAAATTCTACACTCTAACCATAACATATTATAATAATACTACTAGTAATAGAGGGGATTAATTGGATAATTAAACAGCCACTCTTCTTGGTTTGATCTCTCTTATCTATAATGAAGTAAAAGAATAAAATGAGGAACTTAGCATGAAATGTTTCTCCCTAGATTCAATCTGTAATTTCCTTGAAGTATTCATTTTTTGTGTATAATTCCTTGAGGAAATTAGAAAATTTGGGAATATATTTGAGATCATAAAGTAGAGGTATGTTTATTTCATCCTTTTTTTAATTTTTTTTAGAATTTATCTTTGGATTTATTCATTTAGTGTCTTCTTTTATTATACCATTATTGATGGAAATGGTAGTGGAAGGTCTTTTTTCCCTAATATGTTTTTATAAAGGTGTTTTTGATTTCATATTAGTATTCTCATATATAACTTACTCTTCCTCATTAGTCTCCTTCAATTTTTATGTATCTAGTTTGGGGTTAGATTTATAAGGAATAGGTTGAATCTTATTTCCACTTGTTGCTATAATGATCACATTACATTTTGTATTTGGAATGGGTTGAGCTGGTAGATTTTCTATATTTTTGGTCATTATTTATAAAATACTCCATATATGGTTTCTTAGTTCTTATATGGAATTTTTTAACTCTTAAATCATAGGATATATTTGGTTTCCTACTTATAGTGGTGAATTAGTTTATGGGTATTCAAAGGATTTATTTTGTTGAAAGGGTAGTGGTTAGAAGGATTATTGATTATATGGTTGATTATAGGATCATTGTAATGGTGGAGTTTGATGATATTGTTATTGGAGTGGTGGTATATCTTGATTTTGTTGGTTCCCAAATCCATATTGTACTTGGGAAGTCTCTTCATACTTAATTGTCATACTAAAATTTCCTCTATTGATAGGCATCTATATATCTTTCTGTTTCCTGCACGTTAACACAATGAACAAAGAAATGATTTAGAGAATAAAAATACCACACAATCTTGTTGGTTCTTGTTGTTCACTTGTTTACTTATGAACTATTTTTTAAACCAAAGTGGTTAAGTCTTTAATTTTAGACTCTATAAAAGTTTATTCATAAGATATCACTTTATGAAATCCTCATGTAATAGTGCCTCTTATGTCAAACAATAGTGAATTTGAGTTTATCTTCTCAATAATTCCTTTGGATTATACTGGTTAATTTCTAATAAAGCCTCTCCTAAAGATGAATCATGAATATTTTTATCAAAATCCATCAAACCTTGAAATAAAAAGACTAGAAAATGGTGTTCCTCAATTTCATACTGAGGAAAACTTGCACGTGGCTTCTTGAATCTTTCCTAGTACTCATAGAGTGTCTCTTATGAGGCCTTTCTTGTTTCATAGATCACTTTCCTTATAGTTATATTTAAAATAAACTTTAGATTATGATTCTTTAAATGTTATCCCAATCATTCACTTCTCCATGATGTAGGTTATATAGCCAATCCTTTTCTACTCCTTATAAATAGAATAGAATGTATCACCATTTTACTTTTCCTTTATCCACTCCATTGGTATTCAATATTGCACAAACCAAATTGAATTCATTAATATGGTTTTTGGGTTTTCACCTACAAGTCCATGAAATCTGGGCAACAATTGAATCAGGCCAATTTTAATCTCAAATTAAACTTGTAATATAGGAATAGTGATCTAGTTATTTTGATTAATAAAGTAAGGTGCACAAATTTATCTTGGGGTTTGGTTAGGGTGATCTACCATGGTTACGGATTCATAGTAAATGATTAAAGTTTCATGAGAGTATTATAATAAAATGTATTCAAAATATTCTTGAAAAAATAATTTTATAAGTTTAGTTATAAATGTTCTCTCGATATCTAGAAAAATAGAGAAAAGATAGTCAATGTTATAGATGATCATGAAAATTATGGAAAATAATTGACACCACCACCCTAGAAATGACTTCAAGTTTTTTACTCACCTATCATGGGGTTATGAAAAGAGCTATTAATTACATATGATTATATTATAGCATAGTGGAGACTAAAGTTAGTCACCATGGTGGTGTGTAAATTCATATATCATAATTAGTAAAAAAGGTGGGTTTCATGAGTTTAGGTTGAGAGATCTAGAAAACAATTAAAACAAGTAAATTTTATCAACGTGCTGATAATTGATTAGTTCAAGTGTTGGATTACTAATTGTAATGTTATCCTAGTCTTAAAAATGGTTCGCTCTTCTTATTATTAACTAATAAGTGAGATAATCCACAATTTCTTTATCCTTTACCTTAGGTTGGGAAAAAATATTAGGTTTAATCAAGCAGTAATAACTAATAATAAACCATATGATGTCCTTGTCCTAAATCACTCCACGGTTTATGGACTGGAGATCCACTTGACCTTAGGCGCACCTCCCTAAATTCCAAAGGATATCGACTAGTATCAAGGGTCTAAGGGGTGATGGTGAGGAGACTGTAACTTTTGGAAATAAAAAACATATCAAAAATAAATATTGGTGAAATCATAAAAAAAACTAATATCATTGCATACCACATAATGAGAAAATGTCTACAAGGTTAAACATATCATACAAAAAACAAGATCACCCCCAGGCTGATCACATATGTACATACTCAAAAGTAACTAAAATTTTCACTAATCTGGAACTGAGGATCTACCCAACCCATATGAAAAACTATAACATACAACCCATGCATCATTTTCACATCCATCTCCACTAGGCTCTAGATGATGAGCCCTTACCCTTAATAATACTAAGAACCATGATATCTACATGCATCCAAGAGGGTTTGTGCAAGGTGTGAGTATGAACTAAGTAGGCCACCACCAATGGTGTTCCTAGATAATATCTATACATATACCAGTGTATGAAAATCATAATAAATGAAAACTAAAACATACCATATGACCCACTTTACTCATGTTTAACCAACCTCGAGTAATCCTTTACCCACTTCAACCAATTCAGAAGTGGAATAATGAATCCACAATCTATCATGCTGGAAGTTCCCTTGGCCTTATAACCAATTTCATATTGCATTTAATCACATACCAATCATAACCATATAACCATTTTGATTTAATCATGATGACCCAAAGGCACATCCATAATCTATATCACAAGTCTTGTGGTCTTCTGAATCCCTTTTCTAACTGTTGGCTCAATATACCGATGAACCCAAGGCACGATGACACTCATACTTACCAATCATGTCCTATTAGACCAATATATTAGACATATACAGTGAGAATAATTCTCCCATATGGTGGTCTCAATAACTTCAACCATGACTAGGTGTATCCCCTCCTCTATACCTATGGTTAACACCATCCTCCTATATTGTTCAATCTATGGATGTTACACCCAAAAAGAGTAGACTAAAACACCACATGGGTCCTCACTTGTGTTCACATGATCCCAATAACCACATCCCTCATGATGGGGTTCATTTCCAATATTTTATGGTCATAATTGGAAAACCTCTATTGCCACTCATGGAAATGGTCAACACCATTCACAAGACAATAGTGAACCCACATATCCCCATTAACAGGGATCAACATCACCCATAGTCACATGGGTTATACCCATTATGTTCCTAAGGATCCATATCCAATACCTAACCCCAAATAATAATTCTTTCATCATGCATAGCCACACCCATCACATCTAAAATCCACATAACCAAATAACCCAAGCCCTACTACACCAAAGTCACTATTTCCCATGAGAGTGTTCCCCTGGTTATCTCTCATAAATGATGAAACCAAAAGTCATTCTATCTATGATCCTAAACCTAACCTATCCCTCATGTATATTATCACACAATGTATAACATGCATATTACATAGTAAATAATTAGGCACCTCCTACATGAAGTATGTAGGACTCCACTCATTGATAAACACTAGTCGATTTGGATCTAATTGGAATAAACTATATAATCTAAAAAAATCATTGATTTAGGAAATAAATAATATAAATAAGTGAAATATCAATATAAAACAATAATAAAAACTCAAGGATAGTTATTATTTCCTATGGTGACTCCATGAAATAGACAGCATGAAGATCCACTAAGAATTGATAAAGAACTCATAAAAGGGAGGAAGTGACGAGAGAAGAAGAAAATGGGGAATTCACTGCTAATACTTGTCAAAATGACCTAATCCACATTTATTCTTAATTTAATAAATTAATTTATTAGATATTTTTTATTAAAACCACACATTTTAGGTCATAATGTGATACTCTTGTCTTGTGGAATAATGATACCTATTAAGACACCCCCACGGCATGGTCCCTCTTACCATGTCATGGAAAACCATTCTTTGAAGCCTTGATAGAACCCTAGTCTCACTATCCATAGTCACACCATAGAGTGAACCTTCCCTTTATGGTATGAAACCTTGCACAACTAGGCCTTCGTGGAAAGTCTCTCACCCGAAACACCCCCATCACAGCACAACCACTCCTGTCGTGGCATGAAGTCTCCAAAACTCAATTTCTCACAAAGTCAAAACCCCGTGTATCATCATGGTATTACATCTATAGATCATATCATTTCTTCCCCTTGAACCCAATTTTTCAAAAAACTCCAAAATCTTACGCATATTAAAATAATCCTTATGTATGAAATAAATATCCATTTTCTAACTTTTCTAAGAACCCATTATACTATGATGACCCATGGACATGTCATGACCATCATCCTTAACATCATGGTGCCTCTAGGCCATGATGTGACCTTTATCCCACATAATGACTCCCCAAGTCATAGTATGATACACATCTCACCATGTTTTTATCCCCCACGTCACAACATGGTATTCTTTCTGTTATATAATTCCAACCCCATGCCCAGGCCAACTCATAAACCTAATTCTTATTCTACAATGACACATCAATAGGGTCCACCCACACTAAAAAAATCCAAGACCCAGCCCAAATTACCTCTCAAATAATCAGGAATTCACAACCTCTCCAATATACAATAGATCATCCATGAGCTATCTCAAACTATACATTGACAAGTTAACATTGAAACTTTATCATCCCACCTTTTTAATTCACAATACACCAAGACGATTCCAAATGTATCTTTCTCCTTCCCGTTCACTCCAAATACCCAATTCAAAATAACTAATCCCTTCTATGGCCACTCCCCACCATAGGAATCACCTACCCAGTCTCATTGTAACTTACTAATCATTATAATGATAGTGTCATGCGTATCTATCATCTTGGAACACACATGTTATAACCATCACATGTCATCATCCTACATCATACCAATGCTCGTTATCATACTTACATTATACTGATGCCCACATCATCCTATATCATACCAATGCACACATCATCCCACATCATACCAGATGCCCACATTATACTCAATTCTAATGAATCTCATAATTATCACACATCATACCTAATGACCATAACTTAACCAAAATTTGATTGGTCTATTTATTACACACATACATCATGCACTAGTACTTTTCAAACAAAACCAAAAATTATCATTCTCATAGAATTCCTATAACATTTTATGGCTCCCTAGACTAATTTTTATATGTCTTCTCATTTAAATGCAACTGACCTAAAGCATTATTACCTTATGTATATCCTCCTTGTAGGTCTATACTCACTACCATTCATTTCCACCATTATTGGTCATCCTAACCACTACCATAACCCACACATGCATATAAATATTAGTTACTAGATCCTAGTTACACTATCAATCCTACCTTAGATTCCTAAGACTAACATGATCCATGTCCCCTAGTTAATTGTGAGGTTGCCCAATAGAATTTCTCTAGATGTGCCATCTGGTTACATAATCAAAACTCCTTCGATGACCGATCACATTAGGATCGAACATTCCATGTTTACCCACACTATAATCATGTCATTAAAGACCCAATAAATGGTGGTGGCATCAAACCTCTACTCTAGATACCCTACTGGGAATCCTCATGTATCTACTTACGGATACCCATAGTTCCACTACCCATCTTGTGAAGGAACCCGAGGTGAATCGGAAGCATGAAACAACACACAATTTAAAATTTTGGGTTTGGATTCATGTTAAAAACATAGAATAAACTTAACCCATTTCCCATATTTATAAAAGGATCATGTGTAATTCAATTTAATCATGAAAAATAAAACCAAAAAAAAGCTTAAAAGGTACCTCATTCATTTACAGTTTCTGGTTTGATTCACTCACCATTGATGTGTAATGGTTATATGACACCAAACTAGATGCTCTCTAGATCATCCACGAGTGATCCACAATTCTAGGATCATTGATCTATTTTTTCTGGGTGCTAGCATGGGAAATCGAAGAGCTTTACGACGTCTCTTCGATTGCTTGAAGAACATGGACTCGATCGAGAAAGCAGGATTGGTCTGACTTTGTTCTTCCTTTAGTATCTCTCAGTAAGAACTTTAGAGAAGCAGATAAGACATATTCTCTCTCTAAATTTGTTCAAATGGTGTAGATTATAATTCAAGAGGCTAAAATGAACTTTTATACTTAGGTTTTACGTTCTAAAATTTCACTTTGATCCATGGAAATTAATAACTTCATTTTAGACCTTTGTGCGCATATATGACTTAATAAACTTGTCATAAATGTCAAAAATATTTTATCACTCACCTGTAACACAATAAAATGTTATGTGATAAAATAAAAACCATTAACTTGACTCGTAATCTCTCTAAATAATTTAACAAACCCTGAAAATCCAATGTTTGTTCGAAAAATCATAGTTTTCTCGTATTCACTTTTATGATCAAACAAATTGTGAATACCTTGCGAAATAAATTCAATCCTCATAATTCTAAACTTGAATAATATAATTGAATTAATTTTAATTATGACCAGTTAAACTTGGACATTCACTAACCCCTACACATGGGGACCACTTTATCCTAAACTCGTATTCACTAGAATAGGTGGAACTTTTGGATACACTTATTGTATGACCCTATAAGTCCTTATCTCAATAGTAGTGAGTCAAAACCATAGACCAAGAGTGTATTATAGAAACCCATCATGGCCCCTAAGGATATAAGGAATGTTATAGCTATGAATTCCTCCTACGAATGCTAATTGTGTAATATAAACTCTTTGTTTGGCCATATCTCATAAAGCAGGATGCACACTTGTGTCATCATCCTTTTATTTATTTATTTATTTCATGACCTTACTGGACATATTTACCTTCTTGTACCTTGGACATGGATTTATGAAGGTACTACCATCCTAGTCAACCTGATCCCATGAGGTATATCTTCCTCAACATGGAAGTGACAAAATATATATTGATCATTCAACCAATGGCATACCACAAATGATGCACCCAACATAGACTAACTCATCATGATTTTATTATCATGGTTTTCACCTTGCATCAAATTATATGATCAAATGGCACACACTGATAATGATTTCAATTTATGAGACCAATACACATGTTTGTATATGGGAACAACTAATGACACATGAAACATGTGGTATTCCTATTGGTGGGTATGTCCTTGTGATCTCACTACTAAAGATCACCAAGTTCGAACTTCATAAGAAGAAATCTCAATTATTATGAGCCCCCAGCACCTGATAGTAAAACATCATATGTGTCCCATCAGTATGATGTATCTAGACCGTATGACATATATATTTAAGATAACTGTCATAGTATCTCATGGTTCTCATTATAACTGGGAATTGCTAAAACATTTTGATACGAAACATAATATAAATACATTACCATTTAAATAGTGGATGGATAAATATCAACACTATTATGGTAAGAATAAATAAACACATGTATATATCAATATTCATACATGTAATGGTAATCAAAAGTATTGTTCAAGTTGGGTCTAGGTCACCCACTATTACAACACTCCCACTTGTACTAGAGCCAACAGATGATGATTATCAGCCTGATAGCTCTCACATGAGTATCATTATTCTACTGAGATATGGCTTTAGTTATGGGGTTTTCCATGTTATCCTTTGTGGTGACTCTTCTAACTGCGACTTCACTTCTATGAGTAAAATCCATCAAGAGATGAAACTTTCAAAGTATATTATTTATTCTCTTGTGTGACCTACACTCCTTGGAAAGCACCACTTCCATAGTATTATCACAATATACTATAAACTACTAGGTACAACACCAAGATCTAAAACAAAGTTCTGTATCCAAACTACTTAGTTGCATCGGAAGCCGCTATATACTCAGATTCTGCTATAGAATCGATAACTACAGACTTCTTTAAGCTCCGCCATATCACTGCACCACCATTCGGAAAAAAGACATAGCCAGACTGTGATTTCAAATCATCATGATCTATTTTAAAACTAGCATTAGTGTATCCCCTTATGACTAGATCCTCATATTCTCCATACACTACCACAAAACTGGGCAAGGCCAGCGCCATCCTTTATCAGCGTTAACGAAAAAAGCACTAATAAAGGGGGGTAATTTTATCAGTGCTTTTTTTAGCACTGATAAAGGTACCCCCTTTAACAGCACTTTTTTTAGCGATGTTAAAGGGTACCCCTTTATCAGCGCTTTTTTAGTAGCACTGATAAAGGGGGATCTTTATCAGCGCTTTTTTTAAAAGTGCTGATAAAGGGTCTACTTCCAAAAAAAATGCATTAAAAAAATATATTAATATTTAAATATATAGATATAGTTATATTCATATAAATATAATATATATTTTTTAAATATAATTTTAAATATATTTTAGATAAGTACAAATATATAGTTACACTTAATATATAAGATATTTAGTGAAAATGGCTTATAAAAAAATTAAAAAAATATTTTTAATAAATAATTTGTAAATTATTATGGAGTAATAGTCATTTAATAACAATTTGAAGACTAAAATAAAAAAATAAAAAAAAGATCCAAAATATGTTGAAAACGCAACTTGAACTTCAAACGGTCATAACTTTTGATCCGGGTGTCCGTTTGAGCTCTACAGCATATCAAATCAAAGCCTGCGACGAGTTCTACATGCTAGTGAACTAGGAAAAGCCTTTGTCACATTTTTCGTGGCCAAAAAAGGCTCATAAGGCCTCCAAAACTGAGTTTTTAGTCGGGATACCAAGATTTTTTAACATTTTGTGGATTTTCAGCCTCATTTAAGGGGGTATTATTGGATTTTTTGGTGGGGACTGAATTTATTCCAAGGTATTTCATTCATATTGATATTATTTATTTGAAATTTTATCATTTTTTAAAATGAACTACTATTTATAATCAAATATATAACAATATATACATATTTTTTATATATTCACACATAAAAATTTAATTATAAATATAAATAATAAAATATATTTACATATAAAATATATAAGCTTCTTCTAAATAATAACTAATATCAATTTTATTTAAAATAAAAATATATGAATATTTATATACCTATATATTAATCTAACTATATATATATATTAATATAACTACATATATATATTCATATAACTATAAATATAAATATTAATATCACTATAAATATTTATATTAATATAACTATATATATATTAATATAACTATATATATATATTAATATAAATATATATTACTATATGAATAAATATAACTAAATATATATATATATATATATATAAATAGAGATATCATGAAATGGAAAACAAATCAAAATAGAGGAGTGGTAAGGGCTTAGGCGTGCAGGGGGGTCTCGAGTTCAAAACCTGGTGGAGGCAGGGGTGGCGCATGGGGGTGGATTTGGGGGGCTAGCGCTGATAAAGGGTGAAGGGGGTGCATGAAGGCACTGGAGGGGCTGTAAAGCACTGTTAAAAGGGGGATCAAGCGATATAAAAGCCCCCCAATTGGCAGGATTTTTTTAATTTTTTTTAATTTTTTTTAATTTTTTTTAATTTTTTTTTAATTTTTTTTAATTTTTTTTACTTTTATCAGTGCTAAAAAGAAAGCACTAATGAAGGACACTTTTATCAGTGCTCCTTTTAGCACTGATAAAAGACCCCTTTTATCAGTGCTTTTTTTAGCACTGATAAAAGGAGTCTTTATCAGTGCTTTTTAGAGCGTTGATAAACGGGACCCCCCTTTATCTTCGCCGGCTTTAACAGCACTTTTCTAGCACTGTTAAAGGCCATTTTTAGCGCTGATAAAAGGGGTATTTGTAGTAGAGATACACCAAGAACATATCCTTTATACGTCACAAGTACTTTAGGATAGTTTTTATAGCTTCCCAATATATCCCTCCTAGATTGGATTGATATCTTCCCAACATGCTTAAAGTAAAGGGAGCATCAAACCTAGTACATATCATGGCATACATGATATATCCCACTACTGAATCATAAGGGATTCTACTCATTATTTTAATCACCTCCTATGTTTGTGGAAACATCTTCTTAGAGAGATTAATTCCATATGATACTAGAAACATTCCTCTCTTGTATTGTTCTATATTGTACCTTCTAAGTACCTTGTCAATGTATTTACTTTTAATTAACCTAAGCATCCTTCGAGATATGTCTCTAGAGATATTGATACCTAGAATTTAGGCCGCTTCACCTAAGTCTTTCATGGAGAAGCATTCATTTAACTAAGTATTAACTAACTGTAATACTTGCACGCCATTTCCCATCATTAATATGTCATCAACATATAATACTAGGAAAATTATGGAATTCCCATTAACCTAATTAAAGACACATGTCTCACTTTCATTCTTCGTAAAACCAAATTCTCTTATAGCCTCATCAAAACAAATATTCCATGACTGTGATGCCTATTTAAACCCATGAATGGATCTTTGTAGCTTAAATACTTTATTGGAATTATTTTACTTATCAAACCCTTCAATTTGAGTCATATAGATGTCTTCAACCAACTTCCAATTTAGAAAAGTAGTTTTGACATCCATTTTCCAAATTTCATAATCATGGAAGGATTCTATTGCAAGAAATATTTTGATGGATTTCAGTATTGCTATTGGTGAGAAGGTTTTTTCATAGTCGATGCCTT
Source organism: Viscum album (assembly GCA_963277665.1). Taxonomy (NCBI): domain Eukaryota; kingdom Viridiplantae; phylum Streptophyta; class Magnoliopsida; order Santalales; family Viscaceae; genus Viscum; species Viscum album. The sequence continues at coordinate 848,611,454 of OY728152.1, forward strand.
GAAGTTGTCTAAAACTCTTCACTACTAATCTTTCCTTATAGTTATTTACCCTATCATCCATGTACAGCTTTTTCTTGAATACCCATTTACACCCAATGGGTTTTACATCAGTTGGAGGTTCTACCAAAATCCAAAATTGATTTTTATACATGGACTCCATCTCATAATCCATTTATTCTTTCAATTTATAATCATCCTTTCCATCTACTACTTACTTATATGTCATAGGTTCATCATTCTCTAAGAGTAATGTGTCACCTGAATTAGTGATAATAAAACCATATCTCTCTGGTTCTCTAACCTCTCTAGTATACCTACACAATACTTATGTATTAGGAACATCTTTATCTCCCACTATCACTTGTGGAGATTGTTCCTATACCAACTCTTGTGCATCTAGAGATTCAACTTCATCAAAGTTACACTTAATCCAACTATTTCCATTGTAAATGTTCTCCCTTTCTATAAATATGGATTTTCTATCCACAATCACTTTTCTATATGAAGGGCTATATAGAAAATATCCTTTTATTTCTTTACGATAACCTATAAAATTGTACTTTGAGCTTAAAGATGCTAATTTTTCACTTGGTATGGTCTTTAAAAAATCCTCACATCCCCATACAAGTATGTGTGACTGACTAGGTTTCTTTCTATAACACAAATCATATGGAATCTCGTCTTTAGCTTTAGTAGGTACTCGGTTAAGGGTTTATGTTGTTGTCTACAAGGCATATCCCCAAAAGGATAATGGAAGATTTGCGTGACTCATCATTGATTTGACCATGTCAGATAGGGTTTGATTCCTCCTTTCACTCAAACCATTCCATTGTGGTGTATAAGAAGGTGTAAGTTGGGATACTATCCCACACTCCTTCAAGTGATCGATGAAATTTTGGTTAATATACTCTCCACCTCAATCTGAGTGTAATGCCTTAATCTTCTTACCAATCTGGTTTTCTACTTCATGTTGGTATTCATTAACACTAGTGCAGAAATCGTTTTTTACGTCACCATTTTTTACGTCGGTTATATATAACCAATGTAAAAATGCGGCGAGTAGATTTTTCATGTCGGTTATTTTAATAACCGACGTTACAAATCGCGCCTGTTGGGTTTTTACGTCGGTTATCATATAATGGACGTAAAAAACCAATGCGCGGGGGGGTTTTTACGTCGGTTATTTGGTAACTGACGTAAAAAACCCGATATCGACGCGTTTTTTACGTCGGTTATCAAATAACCGACGTAAAAAACCAAAGCACGGGAGCTTTTTTATGTCGGTTTTAAGATAACCGACGTAAAAAACCAAAGCGCGGGAGCTTTTTTACGTCGGTTTTAAGATAACCGACGTAAAAAAGCTAAAAAATAGTTTATAACGTCGGTTATATAATAACCGACGTTATAAAACATTTAAAAAAATTAAATCTCGTGTTCTTTCATTTACGATTTTTTGATTGACAGTCGCCGGCTCGTCTCTCTCTCTCGCGGTAAACCCTAATCGGCTCGTCGATCGCCTGCATTAAACTCATTTTGGCTTCATTTTTTATCTTCTTCACTCCTCTCAGATCTATCATCTCAACTCGCGACATTCAAGTAAGCCTTCCACGAATTTATTTCGTTCGTTTTTGTTTCGATTCTTGATGTGCTTTTCGTTCGTTTTTGAATCTCGTGGATTTTTTTGTTATTGCAAATGGTTATTATGTCCATTCAACTCGCAACATTCAACTCGCAACATTCAACTCGCAACATTCAACTCGCAACATTCAAGCAGGTGTATTTTGGATAAGACTATTTTTAACTCTTATTCTAGATTTTCATTCTGATATACGCTTTACGATTCTATAGTACAATGAAAAACTAGATTCATTAAATCTTCTTAAACCACTTATACTTCATCTTTTCTTCTGAAATACGAATCAGTAACAACTCCAATATGATCGCTATATTGATCTATCTGAATACCAGCAACTTCATTACGAGCAACCTCTTAAGTATCTAAATAAATCAATATCTGATAAAAATATTACTATGACCATGAGAACATAGATATTTGACTTCACAACCATTCAAATTATTCAATCATTTAGAAAGAATAATTAATTTTAAAACATTGAGGATTAGCTTCAGCAAAATATGAAAAATAATGGGTGGTACTGTAACGTTCCATTCTTCCAGCAACATTATTATTTCCTACTTAGCTGGAATGTGTCTTTCTGGATGAAGATTGGTAGTACTTATTTTCTTAAAATCATATTTTCAATATGATTGTCCAGAAAATGATTTTCAAAGTGTATCTGATTTCTTAAATACGATGGTATGTCCGATTTTCAACAAAACCAAGTGAGGTGATTTCTTTTATTATTAATAATTCATAAAAAAATTATAATACCTAAATATTATTATCATCCTTTTCATATTTTTCATTATAAAAAAGGTAAAGGGTACTTTCTTTTCATTCTCAAGTTAAATTATATTTTTTATAAAGGTCTTTTCTATCTAGGTAGAAATAATTTAACGATAATTAGATTGAATTAGGTATATTATCTTATCTTACCATCCAAACACATTTTTATGTATTAATAATTATTATGTTTTGTAAAAACAATTATGACCCCCATTTCATTTTTGTTAGTTAATTGATCTATGAAAGTGTTATAAATGATTTGATGATCATGATTCACCCATATATATGGTTAGTCATTATGTGACATTTGGGTCCATAATATCCTTCTAATGCATTCGACAATGCATTATATATCATAGATCAAAATGGGATACAGATGGTTATACCATGTCCAATGTGTTATGTGATGTGTCTCGTAAGAAATATTATAATAAATTATAGGAAAGGTGATTAACATATCCCAATATGAGGTGAATGAAACTATGTTTTCCCTTGACATATGTTATGACTTATATGATTATGTTTGTGCCACACTCTTATGTTATTCCACATACCAATGTTGTGATCTTGTGAATAAGGTTTTTTAAATCATGTTCCCACTATCATATAAATCATGTCTTATGTTATGCTAAAATTGTTATACTTGGACTCAGGTTTTATGATCTATGATTATATAGAACTGTTTCACTTATCTTTTTGATCATGTGCTTTGTGTATGCTCTTATACCCCCATGGATATCTTTTTATGAGATTAGATATTATATTTATATATATCATGTTTACCCATAATGAGTATCGTAAATCAAAACTTTTTTTATTTTCATTCCCTAAGTTATAAAAATAAGTATTATGTAGGATGATTCAAAAATTTAATCTGTGAGATGAGTTGTTTTATGTGTGAAACCCAGGCCAAACACATATGTATTTTTTTATTGGTATTACATATATATAGTTCGACATATACTTTTTTTTACATTACCATGATATTAACATTACTTTTTCTAAATAAATATTAATGTCCTTAGATTATATATCGGATCAAAAGGATATAGTAATTCTAATATATAATCAGAATGATCAGATAATATGACAAGATTATTAAACATAAAACAAATGGTCTATATTCATATTTCTAACATGACACTTACGATGTATAGCTATTTGGTGTTGGGTACTTATGAAAACTACTACTACTTTCAAGATTTTGGCACTTGAAAGTGTTGAGTACTTTAGATCATAATGATTGAACAACAAGCATGAATAACACATGTTATATGCTCCATTAGGTATTCCTATATTTTAACATGTTTATTAGTATATTAGCATGAGATTATTATAAATGTGTATCATCTGATCATATTCACTTATTCCAGATAAAAATCATTTTGTTTATGTTTTATTGATGTATATTTTATTTGGAGAATCATTAGGCGTCATGGTTTTCTTTGATTCAATGAAATTTAAAACTGTTACATATAACTATATTTTGTTTTAAAAATAATATTCAAGCATATTTTTTTAAATACCTATAGATTTGTTTTATATTTTAAATTGTTTTACATTCAAATTATGATTTTTTTCATATAAACATGTATTTGTCTTATCTTAAAAATATATATTTTTTGTTGATATTTGTTATAGGTAATAATGAGTCGAAGTTGGATTACGGCACATCGAATGAGTAATGAATTTGAGGAAGGTGTTGATGCCTTTTTGGAATTTGAAAAACGAAATGTTCCAAGTAGTGACATTTTTTTCTGTCCATGCCTGAAATGTTTGAATATGAAGAAGTTGAAAAGTAGAGAGATAAAAGATCATCTAATATGTCATGGTTTTAATCCGAGTTACAGCCCTTTGATTGGCATGGTGAAACTGGAAGGAATGTCACTGATGATGATGATTCGCAAGATGGTAACTCCAATGGAATTGAAGAAATGATTCGCGATATTGTAGCAGAACAAATTGAGATAGAACCGATGGTTGCACGTCTATATGGTGATGCTGAAAAACCATTATATCCCGGTTGTACAGATTTTACGGTTCTGTCGGTGGTGTTAAGATTGATTAACCTGAAGGCGAAGCATGGATGGAGTGACAGAAGTTTTACAGAGCTGCTACAATTGATGAAAGACATTCTTCCAAAAGATAACGATCTTCCAGGTTCACATTACAAAGCCAAGAAAATATTATGCCCGGTGGGATTGGGATACAAGAAAATACATGCCTGTCCGAATGACTGCATTATATATAGGAAGGAATATGAATTTCTGTCAGAGTGTCCAAAATGTGGGACATCACGGTATAAGGTGAAAGAAAAATCACAGGGTGATGTAGAGATTACAAAGCTCCCTTCAAAGGTATTTTGGTATCTTCCTATAATTAATTGTTTCAAACGTTTATTTGCTAATTCACATGATGCAAAAAGGTTAAGATGGCATGCTGAAGATCGGGTATGTGATGGAAAAATACGTCATCCAGCTGATTGTCCACAATGGAAGAAAATTGATGCGCAGTATTCTATATTTGGAAATGAAATAAGAAATCTCAGACTAGGGTTGTGCACAGATGGAATGAATCCATACCGAACACTCATTAGCACACATAGTTCATGGCCTGTTTTATTGGTAATTTACAACCTCTCTCCTGAAGTTTGTATGAAGCTCAAATATGTCATGTTGAGTACAATGATCTCTGGTCCAAAGCAACCCAGTAATGATATTGATGTTTACTTGTCACCGTTGATTGATGATTTGAAACTGTTATGGGCTGATGGTATTAGGGTGTATGATTTTTATAAAATGGAATATTTTCAACTGCATGCAGTGCTTCTGTTCACTATAAATGACTTCCCAGCGTATGGAAATTTGTCTGGATACAGTGTTAAAGGGAATAAAGCATGTCCAATTTGCGAACAACAAATGTCATATTGTCAATTGCATCATGGGGGGAAAACAGTGTACATGGGTCATCGAAAGTTTTTGCCTATGGAACACCCTTATAGAAGACTAAAAAAGGCATTTAATGGCTCACAAGAATTTGATACTGCTCCAAAACCTTTATCCCCTGATCTGTATTTTGAGAGGTTGAAAAACCTTGACGTGACATTGGGAAAGACACAGAAATCTGGTAATGATAGACATATTTGGAAGAAAAGGTCAATTTTTTTTGAGCTACCATATTGGAGGTATCATGAAGTTAAACATAATATTGATGTCATGCACGTGGAGAAGAATATCTGTGATTCTTTGATTGGAACATTGTTAGATATTAAAGGAAAGACTAAAGATGGGTTGAATGCAAGATTAGACTTACTATCAATGGGAATACGTTTGGAGTTATCTCCCACTCCTAAAGGAAGACGAACATTTCTTCCCCCGTCTTGTCATACATTATCGAAGAGGGAGAAAATTAGCTTTTGTCAGTGTCTTCATGATACCAAAGTGCCTCAAGGTTATTCTTCTAATGTAAAAAATTTTGTCTCATTTAAGGACTTGAAGTTGATAGGTATAAAATCACATTATTGTCACGTCATGATGCAACAAATTCTACCAGTTTCATTGCGTGGAATATTGCCCATTCGTGTCAGAAAGACTATAATGAAGTTGTGTTATTTTTTCAATTCAATTTGTAACAAGGCGATTGATGTGAATGCTTTGAACATTTTGGAAAAGGATGCAATTTTTATACTTTGTCAATTGGAAATGTATTTTCCTCCAACTTTTTTTGATATAATGGTGCATTTAATGATTCATCTGGTTCGAGAAATAAAGCTTTGTGGACCTGTATATCTTCGTTGGATGTATCCTTTTGAAAGGTATATGAAAATATTAAAGGGGTATGTTAAAAATATATATCGACCTGAAGCCTCCATTATTGAAAAGTATATTTCTGAGGAGGTAGTAGAGTTTTGTACGAGCTACTTGGCTGCGGCGCAATACATAGGTTTGCCTCCATCTCGCCATGAACGAGTTAATAATGAGGGAAAGGGGATTCGCGGCTTGAAAGTCAAATCATTGTCAGCTGAACAGATGAAGAAGTTAGAATCATACATCTTGAATAACATAGCTGATGCTCAACCATATATCACATTGCATATTAATGAGTTGAAACAATGTCATCCAAAGAAGAAAGAAATGTGGATTTTGAATGAGCACAACAAAACTTTTTTGTCGTGGATTAAAAAGACTTTGCTTGGTAGATCAGATGTATCAGAGACATTAAAATGGATAGTGGGTGGTCCATGTTTAAATGTGATAACATGTTCTGGTTATGACATTAATGGTTATACATTTCATACAAAAGCTCAGGACAACAGAAGTGCAGTTCAGAATAGTGGTGTATTGGTGTTTGCAGAAGCAATGCATTTTTCGAGTGCTAAGGACAAAAACCCAATTTCTGCATCAAATGCATATTATGGAGTGATTGAAGACATATGGGAGGTTGATTACTTTAAAATTAAAGTTCCTATTTTTAACTGTAAATGGTTTAACGGTAACAACAGTGTTAGACACGATGAATTTGGAATGACACTTGTTAATATGAATAGATTGGAAGACACAGCTGATTCTTTTATAATGCCAACACATGCAAAACAAATTTTTTATGTAGTATATCAATCAGATATGCAGTGGGCTGTTGTTTTACAAGGGAAAAAACAATATGTTGGTGAGGATGAACTTGATGAATATGTTGATTTATGTGAGATCCCTACTTCAATGGAAATATTAACAGAACATAATGACGATAATGTTGAAGAAATAGTTTGTGCCATAAGGAACGATCACGACGAAGGAATTTGGGAAAACAATCCATCTGTACATTCCTAAAATTATAGGTAACATATGTTTATTTCTTGTTTACATTTATTTTTTCCATAAATGTTAGATATTGTAAGTTTTTTATTTATTAAAACATGTTTTAAAATAAAATAAGTATATGTTTTTGTTTGTTTTAAGTTTTTTTAGTTTACTTTATCATGTTTATAACCATTACATGAATTTTAAAATGCTTATTTTTGTTCACTGACAATTACTTTACCATGTTTACAATGTTTACCAGGTTTACCATTTTTACCATTTTTACCATCTTGACCATCTTGACCATCTTTGCCATCTTTACCATTGTTTAACATGCTTACCATATTACCAATGTTTACTATTATGTAACTTAGTACACTTTTCTATTTTCTGATTACAGTAGTATTAAAATATTTGAATTTGTATATTTGTTCACTGACAATTACTTTACCATGTTTACAATGTTTACCAGGTTTACCATTGTTTAACATGCTTACCATATTACCAATGTTTACTATTATGTAACCTAGTACACTTTTCTATTTTATGATTACAGTAGTATTAAAATATTTGAATTTGTATATTTGTGAACTGACGTTTGTTTTTTTGATTTGAAGGATAATGACAGATCATTCAGATGATCAACCACATGATTCTGGAGAGGAGCATATTGCTGGTCATACCTCTGGGGATGAACATTCACATGCTCCTATTACGAAAAAGAGTTCAAAGGTTGGTAAACGTGGTTGCACACGTTTACCAAAATTATCACTTGCCCGTACGCAGGATCAGAGGATAGTAGTTGAGTTTGATGATGATGATATTCCTAGAGGTCCGAATGCCAAAGATTTTAAGAGTTTTGTTGCAACTCAGGCTAAGACCAAAGTAAGCATTCTGTATGATGATTGGAGAGGTGTGGATAAAGAGATTATCTCTCAGTTGTGGGAGACGATTTTGGTAAGATCTTTTGTCATTGTTTGACCATTCTTTTAATGTTTCTAGTATATATAATATGTTTAACCTCTTCTTTATCAGATGACATTTGATATTCCTGACACTAGAGGAGTCGGGAAGAAATGCTTATCGTTGGATGCCAGGAGATGGAGGTATTTCAAATCAACCCTCTCATCTGATTTCATTTATGGTCATAGGAGTCATGACAATCCATGTCGTATATATCCTTTTATAGATGAAGACACATGGAGACAGTTTTTTGAAAGTAGAAAAAAAGAGTCATTTCTGGTAAGGGCAATGTAAACTTTTATAAACTTTCTTATATAAATGATTTTATTAATGTTTTGTTAATGATTTCTTATTCTTAAATTACAGCAAACAAGGAAATCTCATCAGGAGATCCAATCTAAAAATGTATACCCTCATAGTTTATCTCGGGGAGGGTATACATTATTGGAAGAAAAAATGATAGCGGAAAAATTTCAACAACTAAGAGCTGAGTCTTCAAGCTCTGGAGAGGTGGCCCCTCCATCCCCTCCATCTAGACATGAAAAATGGAAGAGAGATCGGAAGGGAAAAAAGGGCAATATCTTTCGGAAGAATCGAGAATCGTAGCTGAGAGGATTTTAAGATATCTATTTAATTTATTTAAGTTAACTTTTTTCTTCATATAAGTTTCAATCATTACAGAAATGTTCAATTAATTAATACAGGACTCACTTGAGGATCAGAGTTCAGAGGGGACATTTACAGCTACTGGGAGGGAAGATATTTTATTTGCAGCATTGGGAAGGCCCGAACATCCTGGTCGTGTAAGAGGATATCCGGCAGGTGTATCGGTAAGAAAAGTGTTTCCACGTTCTTCAACTTCTAACATTGATGGGGTTTATAAAAAAAATAGAATCCTTGGAGGCTGAAGTTCAAAATATTAATGCGACGATGGAAGACAAGATTAGAGATTCGGTGCAGTCTATGTTTGCAGAAATGCAAAGACAATTTCAGACTGCAGCTCCCACTCCTCCACCTCCCCCTGCAGACCCCATTATTTATCCTCCACCTACGCCAGTAGATCCCACTCCCCCACCTCAGCCTGCGGACCCCATTTTTTATCCTACGCCTCCGCCGCAGCTTCCTACATATTGCGAGTTGTATTTTGATGATTCTCAACATCATATAGTAGCATACGGGTTGGTATATTGTATAGGAGATACAGTTCATCATCAACAATTAGAGGTAGATAATCAGAGGGTCACTGTACAGGATATTATAGATAGATCAACTAGGTACCAATACCTACAGATGAGGTGGTGACAGTTGGACAGAGTATCGGCCATTTTTTAGTTTGGCCATCCAGACTTCTTTGACTCATTACCATAGAGGTATGAATGTTATATCTTTTATTTTATTTTTTTATTAAAGTTGTTTTATCATTTGAAAACTACTATAATTCTCATTTTTTTTTTCACAGGAATACTTCAAAGGTAAAGAAATACTGTATAGACAACAACAAAGACAACAGGCTATGACATCAGATACAGATTCCAGTGGTCTTGACAGATTGTCAAGATATTCACATTTGTTGTTGGGTTTTTATGAGTTTCCAATGGAATCTCATGTTTGTGGACGTGAAATAAGTGTGGGGATTACAAAATCTGATATCATGGAGCTTGTTACTGGAGATAAGTTGGGCATCAACGTGGTGCAAATTTTTTCCATGTAAGTCTTAACACCTTTTCCCTGCGTTATATTTATTAAAAATGTATACTTATATATGTTTTTTATTAGGTATCTTTATAAAATTTGTGAGAGTAATGAACTGACAGAAGTATATGGATTCATGGACCCGCAATTGATTTCCCCTGAAGCATGTGCATTGACTGAGGAACAAAGAATGGTTTATATTGCTGAAAGATTTGAAAAGAATATAATCCAACAATGTTGGATGATGCCTTTTTGTGAGAGGTATGAAACACATTTCTCTCAAAGAGTTAATTATCTTTTAACATAAAAAACCACTAACATTAAGTTTCCTTTTATCAGTAATCATTGGATGTTAGGGATTTTTTGCCCAAGGGAGAAAGCTCTTTATTGGATATGCTCTGTTCATGGTGATGTGCGGGCAAGTTTTAAGAATATATTGGAAAAGTAAGTTTCAATTTCTCAATAGTTTTATATATTATAATGAATTTTAAATTTACCCCATTCGTATTATTTTCTAACAGTGCATGGGTCTACTTTCGAAAAAACACAAAGAAAAGAAATGCAAAGATCAAATATGTAAAGGCGAAGGTAAATTTCCATTTATAATTTGTACTTTTTGATTTATTACATAAAAATAATATATTGAATTTACACTCATTCAAAACAGAATTGTCATGAACAACAAGGCCTCATCGAATGCGGATATTATATGTTAAGATTTATGTATGAAATAATAACAACTGGGACAGTTGTGAATTTTGACCTGGTACGATTTCCTCTTAAACTTTGCCATCATATTTCAATTTGATTTATTCATTATACACGTTAACTATCTTCTTTTTCATTTGTAGCTTTTTGATGACCCTCAACCCTATACTGCTGAAGACATCAAACACGTACAAGTGGAGTGGTCAAATTATTTTACAGGTTTGATTTAATTTTAGTTGTTTGTAATGTAAAATGTAATTTTGAATATTGTCGTTTTAATTGTGTATTTGGTAGTTGTTTAGGTTTGATTTAGTTTTTTTTTTGAAGTTAACAGTGTAAGTTTTGAATTTTATATAAGTGAATGTTTAATTTTGCTCTACTTCTTGTTTTGGTCTACTTTTGATGGTTCTTCTGGTATGGATTTGGGTCTGTGGGGGAGGGGTTCCAAGGGTGTGGGGTGTGTTCAGTGGGGTTGGGGGTGTCCAGCGGTCTGGGAGGGCTGTCCGGTGGGGTGGGGGACAGTCTTGGGGGGTGGCAGGGATGTCCAGGGGTGTGGTGGGGGCTGTCAAGTGGGGTGAGGGGGTGAGGAGGTGCTGTTCAGGTGGGTGGGGGCTGTCGAGGGGTGTTTGGGGGTGTCCGGGGGTCGGGGGGCAGTCCAGGAGTGTGGTGGGGGCTCCAATGGGGTGGGGGAGGGTTTTCCAAGGGGTATACATGAGGGTGGGAGCTCCAATGGGGTGGGGGAGGGCTGTCCAGGGGGTATACATGAGGGTGCGGGCTCCAACGGGGTGGGGGAGGGCTGTCCATGGGGTATAAATGAGGGTGGATGTTGTCTAGTGGGTAAGTTTTATATGTTATCTATGTACATGCTTAATTTTGATGTACTTCTATTTTTGTGGTACGATTTCTTGTTTTATTTTCTGGTTGATTCTGGTGGAGAGAAGATCACTGCATTCTGTTTAAAAAAAAATTGGGTTTATCACGTCGGTTATTTAATAACCGACGTGATAAAAGGCCTGGAAAATGGTTTATCACGTCGGTTATTTAATAACCGACGTGATAAAAGGCCTGGAAAATGGTTTATCACGTCGGTTATTTAATAACCGACGTGATAAAAGGCCTGGAGAATGGTTTATCACGTCGGTTATTTAATAACCAACGTGATAAAGGGCTTGGAGAATGGTTTAGCACGTCGGTTATTGAATAACCGACGTGCTAAACGGCCTGGACAATGGTTTATCACGTCGGTTATTGACTAACCGACGTGATAAACCCCCTCCCACCGGTTTATCACAGCGGTTATACAATAACCGACGTGATAAACCCCCCTCCCCCGGTTTTTCACGTCGGTTTTATATGAACCGACGTGATAAACCACGCTCAGCCCGGTTTATCACGTCGGTTCATATAGAACGGACGTGATAAACCACCCTCACCCCAGTTTATCACGTCGGTTCTATATGAACCGACGTGATAAACCCCCTCACCCGTGTTTATCACGTCGGTTGTTTAAGAACGGACATGATAAACCATTGTCCAGGCCGTTTATCACGTCGGTTCATCGATAACCGACGTGATAAACCATTCTCCAGGCCCTTTATAACGTCGGTTCTAAAATAACCGATGTGATAAACATCGCGATTTTATGTTTTTGACGTCGGTTTTTAAATAACTGACGTCAAAAACCTTATTTATAACGTTGCATGTATTAACGTCGGCTAGAAACCAACGTAAAAAACGTTTTCTGCACTAGTGTAAACATCTGAAAGGAATCTGACTTATACCGCATTAAGTAGATATATCCATACCTACTAAGTCATTAGTAAAAGTAATGAATTATAAAAACCCACCCATTTTCTCCACTTTAAATGGACCACATATGTCAGAATGAATTAATTCCAGCAATTCAGTGGTGCTTACTCCCTTCCTAGAGAAGGTTTCTTTGTTCATTTTGCCTTGTAAACAAGCGTGACAAGCATCCAAGGGTTTTAACTCAATTTAGTCTAAATACCCTACTTTATGTAATTTCTATAATCACTTCTCATTTACATGACCAATCCTGAATTTCCATAGGTGGTGTTCTTTCCCAAATTTACCCAATATTTTAGGTTTAAGTGGTCTCTTATAGTTTAGCTTGGGTTGTTAAATCCTCAGAGACCTAAGAAGAAACCTATAGACACGCACATTCTATGGACTTATTTTGGATATTAAGTGGACAACTTTGGGTTGATTTTAGATAAGTTTAAGTGAACACTATGTGACTTAAGTGAATTCAAATTATGATAAGGGTTTATCCTAGGTTATTACAAGGGGTGGATTTGATGAAATTCTTTTTTAAGAAATTCAATTTCTTATATTTGAGATTGGTTTATTCAAGAAGATCAAAAGACTTCACCACTTACTGGTTTAATACCAAAAAACCATAATAATAATCACCTATACACTTGGAGGATCAGATTTATGAGCACTCCAAGGTTAAGGTTCGTATTTTCACTTGAAGTGTGTGGCCTTAAAATTAAATAAGGATGAAGAAGCTTTAAAATCATCGAATAAAAATCTCAATTAAAAGAAGTGATTAGAAATTAATGGTGCAATACATAACATCCAATACAGCCCCTTTATACTCCCTTGGATCAACCCATAAGTGGTTTATCCCTCTATTGATGATATGGTTTCAATGGAAGCGGGAAGTAGACTCATGAGGGAGGAATTGAAGAAGTAAAGAAAACAATAAAAAGAAAATGATCACTCCACTGTTGTGTGAATAATTTCACAAGTTTTGGTGTGAATAAATTCACAACTTGAGGAAATGGTGTCAAAGTTAGATGGATAAGAACATAATAATAGGAGGATAAGAACTTGTATTAAGAAACTAGGATGAATTAAAACAACTTACAATTTAGGAAGAACATTACAAAGGAAAAGTGGCAGCATAACATTACAATGAAAGAAATCATCCAAGATGAATAAATAATCCAACACCACTACCTTAAATAGTCATTTTAGGAGCCTTGGGTCAATCCTCCAATAGTGAAAGTCATCCCACTTGAGTATGGTAGTCTTAGGGTGGTGTAAAGCTTGTGGAACTTAGACTTTTTCACCCTTGACCTGAAGTGGAAGGCAGCTTGCATCCACCGAACAGACTCATCGAAATGACCTTCTAGATGGCCGAATTAGAGTAGTCCATAGAATCATAAAATGGATATAATGATGTCTCCTAACTTCCTGTAAAATTTCAGCCCAAATGGAACTTTTTTTTACGATATATTATTGAAATGGTGGGATGTTTTTCTGGGCCGCAGAATCGGGCCCAGAATTTTATCTTCCAATTGGGCCACCTGGAACTCCATTAAAACATCCGAATTAGCTCTTGTCACTATTGGATAAAATTTTCTCCATGATTTCCTCTATCTTAAGTTAAATTTTATGAATAATTGGGCTTGTATCTTGGCTTCTACAGTCTCTTTATTGGGATGTTTTCCAGTTTACTTTTTCCAGAATGTTGTTGGTTCAAGTCCAACTTTGGTAGTCTTATAATGTGAATCTTATAGTTATCCAAAAACATTAATTGTTCCTTATAGCATGGGAGACCTGAAAATTAAATATTAAAATAAAATCGAGACCATTTTGTATTTTTAGTATGTGTTTAAATATGCACCAAGTAATAGTTCACTTTAACAAAGAATGACAATCATAATGTGAAATAATGTTCAAAGTTTAAAATGAACTAAAATGGTGTTTATGAATAATCAATCTCATGAATATTATAAATATTAAAAATTAATATTAGCCTATTTTAATGGATAATCACACCCCCCCAACTTTAGTTTTTCTAGTCCCAACAGAAATGTATCTAAAAAATATTAAATTCGAATTCCCTTTTCCAAAAGCATTTTAATACACAATGATCACCAAAAACCCTTATACCAAACAACTATGAAACCCATAAAAATATTTTAATACAAGATAGTTTCATAAGTAGATCCCAATTCCAAGCCCATTCCTTCATTCAAATTCATCGCCATGTTTCATCCAATATCAATTAATCATGAGGACGTGTTGTGTATCACAATAGACATGGGGGTTCATCTTAATTCAATGGGGAAATGACAGAAGCACTAGATGGAATCACATTTCAATATTAAGATAAGAATTCATTTTTTTTTTCAATTTTTCCATGGTAATTGAAATTGCACCCAATAGAGCCAACCCATGTAGCAAGACTTTGTCGATGACTCCTAGGCTCAAAGACCTTAGGGCACCAAGTGAAGCCCACATACTCGGGCATCATCTCGAGTTAACTCAGTCAAAAACAAAGTCAAATTACCACAAATAGAGATAAAATTACTAACTCTAGGCCATAAAACTATGGATTCACAATCCCCAAGTGCCGAAAGCCACGCATTAGGTCATTTCATTACTCTACGTGCAAATTTATTGTTTTTTCATTATTATTTTTTATTGAATACTCATATTAAAACTAAAATTATCACCAAACATATGATATTTATTTGGGGTACCCCATGAACTCAAACTAATACCCCACTATCCAAAGGACATGCGTTGTGATCTTTTTTTTATTTGGATGAAAATATAAACAATGAAATTTCACATTAAGATGGACACACTTTCCAAAATATATGCTCATGAAATTATACATGGATTAAAATTAGAATCAAGTCATGCTAAATTATTTGATATTTAGTTTCAAAGTTTTCAATGTGTATTATCATGTTCAAGGTTAAAGAAATTTTTCCTTCTAAACATTTTTTTATGCACACAAAATTTATTTTTTTTCTTTATTTGCACCCCCCCCCCAACTTAGAATAACATTGTCCCCAGTTTTTGAAGAAAATAAAATTTAGAAGGGGGTAGTGGTATAAGAGAGGAGTTCTAAAAGGAATTTGAAATAATAAAGATAAAAAAAAGTCACCTTGTGGTTCAAGTTGAAGTTCGTGCTGCGCCAATTTAGTCCTTTGATATCCATGTCACTTGTAGAGTTCCCTAGCGTAAAAAGGAAAAAACAAACAAACAAACAAAACAAAACAATATATATATATATATATTAATATAATAAAAATATTAAAATATAAGTATATATACAAAAATTATAGAATAAGGGAGCACTATAAGTTGTAGGTTAGTGGTAATCGCGCTCCCCTATCTCCCTTCGGTCCCAGGTTTGAATCCACGCAGCTTCGCCGATTGTGATGGGGTTTTCCCCACGACCTACGATGTGTCCTTTTAAAAAAAATTAACTATTTTTTTTATTATTATTTTAACCTAGAAACACATAAAAATAAAATGAACTGATGATACATTGTCTTTTTTTTAATTTCTAGGTAAGGTATTACTCAAGGATCACACCACGTGACATGGATGAATATGGTCCTCCCCTTTTATACCCATCCATACTCATAATAGAAGAATAGGTCAACAGTATATTTTTTTAAATGTAAAAATTATTCATTGATCTTATTTGAAAAATAAAGATAATTCAAAAATATTGGAAACATGAAAACCACGGGTTGCCTCTCATGTACTGCTTTTGTTTAACATCGTTATCCCAACATGGATCCTAAATCTATGAATTTTTTCCCGGTTCATAGGTTGGCTCAATTAACTCAACCTATATTTCCTATTTATTGAATTTTTCAATGAATGGTTTTAACCTTTGACCATTGACCTTGAAAATGTGACCACTTGTGGGATCATGAATCTCTAATGCCCCATGGGGGTATAAATGATGCACTATGAAAGGACCTGACCATCTAGACCTTAACTTTCTCGGGTGTAAATGAAGTTTTGAATTGTACAAGAGCATGAATTTTCCTAGTTCAAAATGTTTAACTTTGATATTCCTGGATTGGTAGGCTTTAACTCTAGCTTTATTTATCCTTGAATTTTCATAAGCCTCCATCCTATGTTCCTCAAGTTCATTAAGATCCAATTCCCTCTTTTCTTTGGCCAAATAAATGTAAAAATTCATTTTTTTTGATTGCCCAAAATTCCTTATGCTCAATTTCAACAGGTAAATGGAATTCTATTCCATAAACCAACCTATATGGTGACATTCTTAGGATGGTTTTGAATACTGTACGATATTCCCAAAGGGCATCCACGAGTTTCTCGGACTAATCTTTCCTATATGGATTGATAATTTTTTCAAGAATTTTCTTAATCTCCCTATTTTCTAACTCAACTTGACCATTTGTTTTAGGATGGTATGTAGTGGAAAATTTATAAAAAATATCATACTTATACATGAGTGAAGAGAATGGGCGGTTACAGAAATGGGTTCCTCGATCACTAATTATAGCCCTATGAATTCCAAATCGAGAAAATATGTGCTCTTTTAGAAATCGAATCACAACATGATGGTCATTGGACTTGGTGGGAATGGTCTCAACCCATTTTGAGACATAATCAACACCTAATAGGATGTAGAGGTATCCCCTTGTGTTTTGGAAGGGTCCCATGAAATCAATTCCCCAACAATCAAAGATTTCAATGATAAGAATGGGAGTGAGGGGCATTTGATTCCTTTTGGTAAGGGATCCTAATTTTTGACATTGAGGACAACTTTAGAAGAATTAGTAGGAATCCTTAGTGAGTTTAGTCCAGTAGAAACCACTTTGGAGGGCCTTTTAAGTGGTTTTTTTTTGGAAAAGTGGCCTCCACATGCCTCTGTATGACAAAATCTTAGAATGGACTCTTGCTCGGACTTAGGAACACATATCCTAATGATTTGATCAGGACATAACATGAAGAGGTAAGTATCATCAAACACATAGTGTTTGAAATCAAAAAGGAATTTCCTCTTAGTTTGTGTCCTGAGAAATTTTGGAATTTCACTCATAACCAAGTGGCACTCTATGTCAGCATACCATGGGCAATCACTCACTGAATAGAGGTGCTCATCGGGAAATGAATCAGATACATAAAGGTGATATGAGTTGTCTTTTAATTCCATCCTAGATAGGTGATCAACTATAACATTTTCAACACCCTTTTTATCCTTAATGGTTAAATTGAACTCTTGAAGAAGAAGGACCCACCTGAATTTCTCTAAGGAAAATACAATAGCAAGAAACTCTTTCTCAGTGGTGGTGTAGTTTATTTGTGCATCATTTAAAGATTTGATTGTATAAGCAATGACATGTGGAGTTTTCTCACACCATTGACCTAATATTTCTCCAATAGTGAAGTCACTCACATCACACATGAGTTCAAATGTAAGTTTCCAATTTAGATATTGCATGATAGGTTGAGAGATAATAGCTCAATTGAGTGTAGAGAATGATTCCTCATAGCTTTCTGTCCATAAAAATGGAGTATTTTTCACTAATAGAGCATAAATTGGTTGAGAAATAGAGCTGAAATTCCTAATGAACCTACTATAGAAACCATCATGTCCTAATAAGGACCTCACTTCCTTAACATTTTTAGGATAGGGAATGTGATTAATGATGTCAACCTTAGATTTATCAACTTTAATCCCTATATAAGATACTAGATGTCATAGAACAAGTCCTTCTTTTACCATGAAATGAAATTTTTCCCAATTTAGGATGAGAATATTATCCTCACATCTTGACAAGACTCTTTCAAAATAAGGAATTCCTCAAAATTATCCCCAAAGATGGACAAGTCATCCATGAAGACCTCTAAACAATCCCCTACCATGTCCGAGAAGATTCCCATCATGCACCGCTGGAAGGTACTAGGAGCATTGCATAACCCAAAGGGCGTGCGCTTGAAGACAAAAGTGTCGAATAGACAAGTGAAGGTTGTTTTCCTTGATCCTCTAAGGATACCTCGATTTTATTACACCCTGATAATCCATCTAGGAAGAAATAGAATTTATGACCCGCCACTCACTTGAGAACTTGATCAATAAAGGTAAAGGGGAAATGGTCTTTCTTGGTACAAGATTTGAGCTTCCTATAGTCAATACAGGCTCCCCATCCATTACTGACCCTTTTTTGGAGAAGGTCACCATCCTCATTGGTGATCATAGTAATTCCAACTTTATTTAGGACAACTTGAATTGGTCTTACCCACTAACTCTTAGCTATGGTGTAGATGATACCCGCTTTTAATAACTTAAGAAGTTCTTTCCTTACCACATTCATAAGATTTGTATTTAGTCTTCATCGAGGTTGAAGACATGGTTTGGATTTAGATTCAAGAACAATACTATGAGTTCCAACGAGTGGGCTAATCCCAGTAATATCAGAAAGGGTCCATCCAATTGCTTTCTTATGATTTCTTAGGACATTAAAAATCATCATCTCTTGATTGGATTCAAGAGAGGAAGAAATGAAAACAGGAAAGGCTCGATTTTACCCTAAGAACGCATACTTGAGTGATGAAGGTAAGACCTTAAATTAAAGATCATATTGGTTATCACTTTCCAAGAAAGTATGAGACTTTTTATTGAACTCAGTTTCTTTGTTCAGATTTATTGACAGAATTGGTTCCTTTTGAATAGAATTTTCATCCACTAAATTAGCCAGAGCAGTGTCATGAATGGTTATGGACTCAATGTTATTGATTTCACCCATGGTATCATTGATTGGTGATTATAGAAAATCATCAATAGAGCTATCTGAAATAGATTAAATACAAGGAGACAAATTTACCTCATGTGAACAAATAAAATCAATCTCTTCTTGACTTAAACATCCTTCAGTAATTCCTTGATGTTCCTTGAGTTCACTATCAACACTACCAATCCAATTAACCTCATGGGTCTCTTCATCATCTTCAATTTGATATTTTTCATTTTAGATGTTCAAGTCTAGACTCATGTTTCCAAAGTTGATGGTCATGTTCCCATTTCGGACTCAGATAACAGAGTTGATTTTTTCAAGGAAGGGACGGCCAAGGATGATTAGGGTTTACTCCCTAGGACCTAATATTGGGTGATTGTTAAGGAAAATGAAGTCATATGGGTAAATGAAATTTTCAAATTTCACCAAAACATCCTTTAAGATCCCCTTTGGAAATCGAACACTATGATCAACAAGTTGAAGAGTGATAGATGTGGGTTAGAGTTCTTCGAGCCCTAATTGACAATACATGGAATAATAAATGAGATTCACACTAGATCCTAGATTACAAAGGGATTTGAAAACTTTATTCTCTCCTAACTCAACATTGATATATGGACATCCTGGATCTTTCAACTTTGGAGGAATGGTCCCTTGAATGGTGGTACTCACATTAGCAGCCAAAAGGACTTGGTTTTTATGTGAAAATTTTCTTTTAAAAGTGAAAAATTCTTTAAGGTACTTTGAGTAGGTAGGAATAGTTTGGATTTCATCGAGAATTGGAATGTTCAACTTAACCTGAGAGAAGATTTCCCTCAAAGTTTCATTCAGTTCTGGTATAGATTTTCCTCTCATGCATTGAGGGAAGGGAGAAGGTTGTTTGATTATTTTGTGTGGTTGTAGTTACTTCACATTCTCATTGGATTTTTTAGAATATATGGGTGTTTCTTAGTCATTTTCATGAATTGTTAAAGCTTTTAATGGTTATGGTATGTCTTGTTCAGGTTTCTCAATAGATTTCCCACTTCTTAAAATAGTTACTGCTTTGAGTTGTTCGTGAGAGGTTTGTGTGTAAATAGATTCTCCCTTAAATTTAAGGATGGTACCACCTGATTTGCATGGGTTCCTTCCCGGTTTTAATGGGTTGTAGTTCATGTTTAAGGGATGATACTTCTGAGTTCATTTTCTCTATTTCTTTACAGAACTGCTCAAGGATTGGAAGAAGTATAGATTTAAAAGGGGCTTGTGATGGTTGGTTTATCCCAAGAGGATACTTTGGTTGTTGGATTGGTTGTTTCATAGGTTGTTGGATGGGTTGTTGGTATTGGATAGGAGGATGTTGGTATTGGACTGGTTGTGGTTGGAACTGGTTATGGTTTTGAAAATTTTGTGGAGGGTAGGGTTTTGGTCCTTTTGGATGGCTAGGTTATTGGTTGGGTTGTTTGTTATCTTTCCAATAGAATCCTGGATGGTCATTGTACCTTGGATTGAAAGTGTTTTGGTACTGTGGCTTCTGAAAGTTCCAAGCATTGACCTCCACTAGTGGTCCTCCTAGAAGAACATATTTAATGGAAGGTATGGTTGGTTAGTTTTCATTATTTTGGTCATGTTTGTCACAAATTGTGAAAACAGGGTCAACAGTTTGAATTTCATGGACCTTCTTAAGATCGATCTCCTCGACCTTCCTATTGAGTGCAACAAGTTTCGCCCTAAGGCTTTCCTCCTCCCTAATTTTGTGAATTCCACCATATTTGGGTGTCTTCTCATAGTAAGGTGATGTTCCCCATGTTTGGTTTTGTTCATCCAGTCCTTTTAGATACTCCTAAGCATCATTTGGGGCTTTGTTTTTGAAGGTCCCATTACACATCATGTCGATGAATTGTTTGTTTCCTAGGACCAACCTTTCATAGAAAATTTGAACTTGTTCTGAAATTGAAAATCCATGGTGAGGTACCATGTTGAGTGTGTCTTTGAACCTTTCCCATGTTTCATAAAATGACTCCCCTTCTTTTTCAAAAAAGGTTTGGATGCTCTTTGTAAGTGAAATTGTTTTGTGATGGGGGAAGTATTTTTTATAAAATTCTATTTTCAATTGGTCCCAGGAGTGGATTGATGCAGGTCTCAGATTTTTTAACCAATTATTTTCTTGATCCTTTAGTGAGAAAGGAAATAGCCTCATATTTTCTAACTCAAGTTGATGTGGTGCGCACATGGTTACAATAATTTTGTTAAACTCTTTGACATGAAGGTATGGAATTTCTGACTCCATCCCATGGAAGGTTGGAAGGTGGTTTAGGACATGAGGTTTGAAAACATAGTGGGATTCTCCTAGGGAAGCATGACTAATGCAAGAGATTTCATTGGTATATGTAGGTTTTAGGTATTCATTCATGGTTTGATAGATTTCATTCCCCAAGTTTGGGGCTTCCTCATTTGGATTTCCATTTTGGTTCCCACCTGGGTTTATGAGTTGGTTTCTTTGAAGACCTTACATTGAAATGGGTTCAATTTTTGAATTTGAAGTATTAGGAATATTATGATCTGATGGAAATATTTCCCTTGGTGTACTTAACTCCCCAACCCTAGGACTATCGACCCTAACTAGACTGTTTGATTGGTCATGATTGTAAGCGGACATGCGCCAAAAGAAAAAAATGAGAAAGGGAAAATATAAGAGAATTTGGATGAGAATAGAAGAAATAGGGGAGAATAGAATGGGTGTTGAGATGAATTACTTATGTCCCCAGAAACAGCGCCAAAATTTGGTCTCACCCAAATTTACCCAAGATTTTAGGTTTAAGCGGTCGCTTGTAGTTTAGCTTGGGTTATTGAATCCTCGGAGACCTAAAAAGAAACCTATAGAAACGCACATTCTATGGACTGATTTTGGCTATTAAGTGTCCAACTTTGGGTTGATTTTAGATAAGTTTAAGTGAACACTACGTGACTTAAGTGAATTCAAATTATGATAAGGGTTGATCCTAGGTTATTACAAGGGGTGTATTTGATGAAATTCTTTTTTAATGATTTCAATTTCTTATATTCGAGATGGGTTTATTCAAGAAGATCAAATAACTTCATCACTTACCGGTTTAATACCAACACACCATAATACTAATCACCTATATACTTGGAGGATAAAATTTATGAGAACTCCAAGGTAAAGGTTTGTATTAGCACGTGAATTATGTGGCCTTAAAATTCAACAAGGACGAAGAAGCTTTAAAATCATCGAATAAAAATGAAAATTAAAAGAAGTGATTAGACATTAATGGGGTGATAAATAACATCCAATCTAGACCCTTTCTACTCCCTTGTATCAACCCATAAGTTGGTTATCTCTCCATTTATTTTATGGCTTCAATGGAAGCGGGAGGTAGACTCGTGAGGGAGGAATTGAAGAAGTGAAGAAAACAATAAAAAGAAAATGATCACTTCATCGTTGTGTGAATAATTTCACAAGGTTTGGTGTGAATAAATTCACACCTTGAGGAAAATTTATCAAAGTGAGATGGATAAGAACAGAATAATAGGAGGAGAAGAACTTTTATTAATAAACTAGGATGAATTAAAACAACTTACAATTGAGGAAGAACATTACAAAGGAAAAGTGGCAACATTACATTACAATGAAAGAAAGAATCCAAGATGAATAAATACTCCAACACCACTGCCTTAAATAGGAATTTTAGGAGCCTTGGGTAGAGACTCCAATATTTAAAGTCATCCCACTTGAGTATGGTAGGCTTAGGTTGGTGGAAAGCTTGTGAAACTTAGACTTTTCCACCCTTGACCCGAAGTGGAATGCAGCTTGCATACACCGAACAAACGTGTAAAAATGACCTTATATATGGCCAAATTAGAGTGGGACATAGAATCATAAAATGTAGATACAGGTTTATCCTAACCTTATGTAAAATTTCATCCAAAATGGAATTTTTTTTTTGTGATATATTATCGAAATGGTGGTCTGTTTTTATGGGCTACATAATCTGGCCCAAAATTTTATCTTCAAATTGGGCCACGTGGAACTCTATTAAAACATCAAAATTAGCTCTTGTAACTATTTTATGAAATGTTATCTATTATTTAGTCTATCTTAATGTAAATTTTGAGAATCATTGGGCTTGTATCTTGGCTGATAAAGTCTCTTTATTGGGTTGTTTTCCAGTTTACTTTGACCAGAATGTTGTTGGTTAAAGGCCAACTTTGGTAGTCTTTTAATGTGAATCTTCTAGTGCTCCAAAAACATGAATTGTTCCTTATAGAATGAGAGACCTGAAAATTAGATATGAAAATAAAATCAAGACCATTTTTTATTTTTAGGATGTGTTTAAATATGTACCAAGTAATAGTGCACTTTAACAAAGAATTACAATCATAATGTGAAATAATGTTCAAAGTGTAAAATGCACTAAAATGGTGTTTATGAATAATTAATCTCATTAATATTATAAATATTAACAATGAATATTATCCTATTTAAGTGGCTAATTAGGTGGGTGTTATATGATTCATGCTCACTGGTTTTTTCACTGATTTTCATTACTAGATTTTCGAGTTCTAGTATATACAACCCATTTTCAAGATGTGTCATACCATAACACATGTTATCCTTATAAAAAGATAAAATTTATATCCAAACTTGAAATAAAATACCATTATGTCTGTAATTGACACTGAGATTATGTTTTTGGTGAATAAAGGAACATAATAACAAGTATTCAATATAATAACCAAACCACTAGGAAAAGTAAGATGATAATATCTCACTTCCAAGGTTGCTAGACTTGCACCATTTGTAGCTCAGATATTGAATTAACCTTTTTTAATTGTCCTAAATCTACTTGGGTCCTGTATTTGAATACATATGTTTGAGCCACATGTAGTATCCAATACCCAACTTGTAGAAATAGACAAATTGAATTCAATAAAAAAAATACCTAAAGTAGAATTTTCACTTTTCTTATTCTTCCCAGCTTTGAAGTTCCTATTCCAATAGACTTTATTTCCACAGAGAATGCAGACAGCCTCCTAATCATTTCCCTCCCTTTGTATCTTTTTATTTTTTGGAAGGATGGTGCATCGGTGTCTTCAACCTGGACTTGGCCTTAGACCCCTTTTCCTTTCCCTTCCTCCTATTGTTTACCATAAGGATTAAATAAGTGATATTCTTCAAATCCTTATCAGCCTAGATAACTAAAGCCAAAAGATCTGGGAGTGACTTATTCATGTTATTCATATTATAATTAATAATGTAAGTCAAGAAGCTATGCGGTAAAGAGGAAAGAAAGAGATCAGTTTCTAGATCTTGGTTCAATTTGAGCCCAAGGTACTCAAGTCTCTCAATGTACCCAATCATATTGAGTACATGAGGTCCTACTTTATTTCCTTATTCTAGCTTGCATCTATATAGAGAACTTGATATCTCATGTCTTTCTTTTCAATCTCTCTCCTATAATAACTCTTGGAGATAAGATATCATTTGGAAAGTATCTTTATCCTCGTTCATTTTCTGCAACTCACTGGACATAGATGACAACATGAAACATTGAACATCTAGTGTATATTTCATATGCTTCTTGTATTTATATTTATCTTCATTTATTTCTCCCTGATGAGGTTTAGTATGAATTGGGGATTCCAACACATAAATTTTCCTCTCTTGGAGTAGTACTATGTGCAAGTGCTTGTACCACTCATGGAAGTTATGGCTGATAAAGATATTCTCTTTATCCAATATTGATCATACTAAAATTGAGTTGGTGGTTTCCATTTAATCTATAACAAAAAACATATCAGTTTAGTACTTTTATCTTGATTACTAGTAGAAATTTTTAAATTATTAGTTTTTAAATGTCTCCCACTATTTTATCAAATTCTAGGAACCCTCTATACTAGAATCAGAATACTATGTCATTTGAGTATTATAGTGGAAAGGTTCCTTGAACCTCTCCTCATAGTCTACAAGCTATGGATATGCCACTACTCAAAGAGTCCAAGGTAGGTATCTGACTGGCCAACCACATTAACTCGTGACTCCTTGATCTGATGAGTAGATTCCCATATCCTGCAAATAATTACTTCACATTGCTCAAAAATTTTCCTCTAAAGTGATAGAAAGTTAGTTGTGGATTATCCTTACTACCAACTTTATTTAATTAGACCCACCACTCTCATAATAACTCCCCATTAGTAAGAGGAACCCTCAACTATGGCATGAAGAGCACCCCAAAAATCTGGTTTTATTCAAATTTGAATGATGGAAGGTAGTTAGGACTTAATATTTCTTTGAGGGTTTTTTTTTAATTTCATATCGGTGAATGTAATACTTTTCTATTTAACATGCTTGTTCTATGTGATTCTGATCACAACTTAGACATGATTTTAAATAGAAAACATTCACCACACATGTTCATTTTATCTTTTCATGCTTGTTTATTATTATACTATGTGATCATGCATAATAAATACACATTCACAAAATAATAAACCATGTAGATGATAAAATAATGACATGATCGTGAGCTGTTAACTATTGGTTAATCCATCGAGTGAATAATGGATTAACTGAGACCCTAATGGAATTCCTTAAGTCAATACCTAACTTGAATTACAGCACCCACAACTCCCATGCATTGCACTTGTTTGGTCTATGCTGGCTCTCAACTCAAACTGCGTCGCCACGAACTCCTCTAATCTTTATAATGTATACTCACATGCAAGTGAGGGGAACTTAGGATGTGAAATTATATTTTCAGCACTCAGATGTGTACACTTAGGCTCTTATACAAATTAAATATGGAGGTACGATATGTATATAGTCAAAATAAAATAATTATTAGATTTTATAAAACTTAAATGCAATAATTAAATTAAATAAATAATAAACTAAACATGCATGGGTCGGTCTCATCTCATGATCAGTCAACATGCAATTATATTGCATTAGGGAAAATTAAATTTGTTAAAATTCAACTTGAGGTTATTTTTAATGTGTTAACTTGCATTAAAATAATTTTAATTAATTATCAATACATCCCAAAACATCTGAAATAATTTTACTAAAACACTAAAAATTAAATTAAATTTTTGTAATTTTTGAAATTTTTTGGGTGCTAGCACAGACCTAAAGCAGGCCCTAGAAAAAATAAATTTGGACTAGTGATGGGTTAAAGGGGTCAGGCTGGTCTAACCCAAACCAAATTCATCTGACCTGATATGGGGTATCCATTTAAAGGATATATATATATATATATATTTATGAAATAATAACAAGATTACAATAGAATATTTTTCCCTTTTATATATATATTTTAAACAAGATTCCAAGGGAATCTTTATCCTTTTAATTAAAGAAGCTTCCATGAGAAGCTTTAAACTAGCTTCCATAGGAAGCTTTGTCCTTTTAAATAAAGAACCTTCCATAGGAGGCTTTGTCCAATTAATTAAACAAGCTTCTATGAGAAGCTTTAAACTAGATTCCAAGGGAATATTTATCCATTTAATTAAATAATATTCTATGAGAAGCTTTAAATAGATTCCAAGGGAACCTTTATCTATTTAATTAAACAAGCTTCCATGAGAATCTTTAAACTAGCTTTCATGGGAAGCTATATACATTTAATTAAACAAGCTTACATGGGAAGATTTAAACTAACTTCCATGAGAAGCTATTATTTCCAACATACTACCCCAACCAGCTTCTGGTATATTTGGTTACTGTACAATGTGATTACATCACATTCTAGCTAAAGATCTATCATAACGGTTTCCATTAAAATAAATCAAAAATTAAAACATTAATTTTTGTAGAAACCTTCATGAAAAATCCATTGATCTTCAATCAGTTATATCTAG
Source organism: Viscum album (assembly GCA_963277665.1). Classification (NCBI taxonomy): domain Eukaryota; kingdom Viridiplantae; phylum Streptophyta; class Magnoliopsida; order Santalales; family Viscaceae; genus Viscum; species Viscum album. The sequence continues at coordinate 848,638,432 of OY728152.1, forward strand.
GTGATATAAACTCATATCAATGTGTCATTAGTTTCATTGGGATAGCATCAAAACCCTATTTCTGAATCATACCAAATTTAATTGAAATTTTAATTTTTTTGACTTAAATAATTACATGTTCTCTCTGATACCAATTAAAGGAACTCAGATCACAGGGGAAGCATGAAAGAATGCATAGTTTAAAATTTTGGGTTTAAATGCATGTTAAAAACATATAATTCACTTAACCCCTTGCTTGGATTTCTAAAATTATTACATGAAATTCAATTTAAGCATGAAAAAAAACCAAATGATAGCTTAAAAGTTTCCTTTTTCACTTATAGTTTTTGTTTTTATTTGCTCATCGTTGATGTTTCGTGGTTTTAAGATGAAAAATTAGACACCCTCTAGATCATCCACACATTCTAAACAATTCCAAGATCGTTGATCTATATTTCTTGAGTGATGGTGTGGGAAATCGAAGATCTTTACGATGTCCCTTTGATCACCTGAAGAATGCGGACTCGATCTAGAAAGCGGGATTGATCCTACTTTATTATTCCTTCAGTATCTCTCTCTAAGAACTTGAGAGAAGAGGAGAAGAGATATTCTCTCTAAATTCATGAAAATGGTGTATCTTATAATTCAAGAGGCTAAAATGATCTTTTATACTTAGTTTTTACTTTCCAAAATTTCACTTTGATCCTTAGAAATTAATAACCTTTATTTTATACCTTTGCGCACATAAATGACTCAATAAACTTGTCATAAATGTCACTAATATTTTATCACTAACTTGTAACACAATAAAATGTTAAATGATAAAATATGAACCATTAACTTGACCCATAATCTCTCCAAATAATTTAATGAACCCTAAAAATACAATGTTTTTTCTAAAAATCATAGTTTCTCATATTTACTTTTATGATCAAACAACTTGTCAATACCTTGAGAAATAAATTCAATCCTCATTATTATAAACTTGAATAATATAACTGAATTAGTTTTAATTATGACCATTTAAACTCGTTCATTCACTAACCCCCCACACATGGGTCCCACTTCATCCTAAACTTATATTCACTAGAATAGGTGGAACTTGTGGATACACTTAGTGTGTGACCCTATAGGTCCTTATCTCAATAGAAGTGAGTCTAAACCATAGACCAAGAGTGGAGTCTAGAAACCCATCATGGCCCCTAAGGTGACAAGGAATTTCATAGCTATGAATTCATCCTATAAACACTAACTGTGTAATATAATCTCTTTGTCTAGAGATTTCTCATAAAGCAAGATGCACACTTATGTCATCATCCTTTTATTGCTTTATTTATTTCATGACCTTACAGGTGGATTTACCTTCTTATACTATGGACATGGATTTATGAAGGTACTACCATCCTAGTCAACCTGGTCCTGTGAGATATCACTTCCTCATCCTAGAAGAGAAAAAATCTATCTTGATATTTCAACCAATGTTATACAACCAATGATGCACCCAACACAAACTACCTCACCACAATTTCATTATCATGGTTTTCGCCTTGCATTAAAGTATGTGATTAAATGGTACACACTGATAATGATATCAAGTTAAGAGACTAATACACATGTTCATAGATAGGAACAACCAATGACACCCAAAACATGTGGTGTTCTTATTGGCGGGTATGTCCTCATGATCTCACTACTAGAGATCACCAAGTGCGAACTTCATGAGAAGAAGTCTCAATGATTATGAGCCCCCATCACTTGATAATCAGACATCATATGTTTCCTTTAAATATGATGTATCTAGACCATAGGACATATATATTTAATATTACTTTCATAGTATCTCAAGGTTCTAATTATAGCTAGGAACTACTATAACCTTTTGATACGACACATAATCTAAGGACATTACCATGTAAACAGTGGATGCAGAAATATCAACATAATTATGGTAAGAATAAATAAACACATGTATATATCAATCTTTATAAATGTAATGGTAATCAAAAGTACTATTCAATTTGGGTATAGGGAACCCACTATTACAACATCTTGCTCAATGCCACTTCCTATCTTGATATACCTCTATCTGATAGGTTTCACTTCGCTATCAGTGCCTGATTTTTTGCATTAAAAAATGAGGTAAACCTAAAAATATTTACCTGTTCCTTAACAACTTTTCATAACTCACCCCAAATCACCATATTTTGGTGATTTCATATCCCGCTAACATCGGAACAAATTGAAAAAAAAATACATAAACCTCACTGCATAGTCTATAATCAAAGCTTCTCCTTTCACCAGGTGTATAAACCCCTAGGGTCTCTCTTCTCTCAATTTCTTGGGGAAAAACTAATTGAATAATCTCACCTAAAATTCCTTATGCATCATCCCATCATACCTACCTTCTTATACCTATACATCCCATTAGTGTTTCATTGTTCCCCTAAGTATATACATAACCAATTTCACCCTCCTCCTTGGTGGTGTATCGATTTGATCAAATATCTTATATATTGACTCAATCCAGTACTTAGTCATCTGGGTTCTACCATATCCATAGAACAAAGGGGGATATTGTGACTAAAACTTATATGTAAAGTATTCATAGTCATATCATCTCCCTATACCCCTCAGTTAATACTCTAGATAACCCACACTAAGTTATCCTTAAGCTACTCATCCAACCACTACCTCGGCTCCACTACCTACTCTATAAAACTATCCTACCTTAGAACCTTTATCTATGTATCATTCTCACCTATGCCATCTAGGGCCTCATTTGATACATGAATCAGTGTAACCATATATATAATCATCTAAAACTCCAATGTAGGTCATCTAGGTTGTAGTTCCCCGACCCGAGAGCCTCTTAACCGAGGATCCAAGATGGTGTGCCATTGGGCCTTAGGCGGGCCTCCCCATAAGCCAAAGGATACTTACTAGAAGTGAGGGTATGATTAGGTGATAATGAGGAGACTATACCCTTTTGATGATAATAAAAATGTTCAATACATATATAACATAGTGGAAGGATCATAACAGCATAAGAAACATAATAAACACAGCTAAAGCATATACAAGAAGTAGCAGTAATATCGAGCCCAAGGGAATCATACCATTTGCAGATAAATAGACATGTCATAACAGGTCATAAAAAAGAGATAAGAAAGGTCTCTCATGGACAACCATATATGTATATAAATATAAAACCCAAAATAAGGTCCTGATTGATGTAGAGGAACCACCTGGTCCATAGCCATCTATCTCGTACAAAAGCAGTATAACTCTGATCACTAAGGTATAGCTCCCAAGCCTGATCCCTTAGCTAACTCAAAACTATAAAGTATACACGCGTCCTAAGGTCCCATGTAGGGTGTGAGTATGAAATCAGTATGCACCACCAATATGTTCCTATCTTACATCCATAGTTATATAGTGTATGAATATGTGAGTAAATAGCAGAAAATCACACAAAAATAATAACCAACTCACTACACTCGTTCTCAATAGCCACAAGTGAGCATTTACCTACTTCATCCAAAACCGGTACATCTCTGAATGTAATCCCCCAAATACATATTTTCATACATTACATGTCTATAGGGATATATTTTTAGTGGTGAGGACCTGTGGCTTAGTTCTCAGGCATCCCCTAGAGAATGTCATAGCTAGAGATCCCTTAAGATTATCCCATAATTATATCATCGGAACCTTGTTTCATCTGACACCTCACATTCCATAGATCAAGTAACTGATGTCCCAATAGTATTCCCAACAATATGTCCTGGTTACCTTGGACTGCCAATCAAAAACTCACTATTGGCTCAATGTCCCAATGTCCTGAGGAATGGCGATATTTGGCCTCAAATGAATAATAAAACATCATTAGATCAACAACCTGACATCCCAAGGCATGATGATATTCATCCTCTAATAATCCTAACACATTGGACTCAAATATAATAGCGATAATCATCCCCCAACAGATGGTCTCAACACCATCTCTTGATTGTCCATCGCCATAAATCGTGGATTTATACAATGATAACCTCCTCTATAACTAATGTTTAAAACCATCCCCTAAGATGCAATATCTATGGAGTCCTCCACCCAAAATTAGTGTCCAAAACCACCTCATTTGAGTCTTATCTATGTTTATATGACTCCAATAGCAACGTCGTCCAACAACGATGAGTGTAAATCACCAAAAATTCCTAAGCCATGCCATTTGAAAATCCCGTTACCACATGTGAACTTGTCACCTAAATCTCGATGGTCAACGCCTTTTCAAGTCCTATAGGACATTAACTCATCCTCATGACCTAGTAACCTCAATATTGATGACCTTATTGCCTTAACCTGGTGATCAATATCACCCCAAGTATCTCATTCCATGCCCTCAACAAGACGAACCATGTTATCTCATTCCCAGTGATCAACACCACCTCAATACCTTGGTCCATTCCTGTCATGTTCCCATGGGACTAAAGCAATCATATCACATTTAATTAATTTAAATTAAAGTGAATAGTAAAACATTCCCAACTAACTCAAGCCCCATACCCATCATTGCATAATCAGATAGAATAGGTCATAGAAAAAGGCATCCCATAACATTAATTAATAAATTAAATATTAATATTAATTTATTAAAGGTTTCCCCTAGACAACCCAACATGTATATTTAATAACACACCCTATAGTACCCCTAAAATTAAGGAGAAATCTAAGCACCACATACCTTATACTCGTAGGTATTTTCTCATCAAATATTGGCCTCTAACTCAAGCTGAAATGAGATAAATCAGGATTTTAGACGAACACCCTAAAAATAGGGAAAAAGTGATCACATGGATTTATAATTATATATAGTTGGATAAATGATGAAAAGAAGATAGGGTATTGAAGGACTTGATGAAAGGAATCTAACACCATCAGCGGAGCTTAAATCAGAGCATTGATGAATAATTGAGGCCAAAGCCTATAATAGGAAAGAGAGGAGATCCACGACTACTATAGGAGAGGTACACATGTGGGAGAAGAAAAATAAGAGGTCTATTCTTAAGGAAGGATGGGGGAAAGGTAATTTCTCACTTTTTAAAGAGGTGTATGGTTAGTTTGCACGGTTTGGATAACCGTGCACACTCATTTTACAAAGGGTCTCCCCTTTAAAATTGGTCATGTGGTTTGGATACATATTTTGGAAAGACCATGAAATAACCATGTGCACCTACTACCTAAGTGGAACTAAGCATGTGGGTTAGGCTGCACAGTTTGGCCAAACTATGTGAAAACTGTGTGCACCTATAGACTAAGTGGAACTAAGCATGTAGGTTAGGATGAACAGTTTTAAAAACCATGCATATCCCATGAACACCCTCTAAGAAGATCTACATATACCCCACATGGTTTCCCCTTACAGGCCACATGGTTAAATCAAGCAGTGTGTCTCTACCTGCACCTTTTGAAAAAATGGGTTTTCGGGCCCTGACCCACCTGAAACCAATCCAAACCCCCATGGAACTTGAAATACATTAAAAATTGTCTAAAAAACACCTTGGAGAATTAAAACACTTATAATTAGGTTTCAAATTCTAGAATTCAAGTTGATACATCCACTAAAATCAAAAAATAAAGTTTATTTGGGAATTCTGACTTGTTCAAAAACCTAGGACGTTGAAATTTCCTTACCTTAAGATAGCTTATCCTCAATCTATATGGTCTCAAATCGATATGGTTCTAAACATACTCATCACAAATACATCACCCCAGTAAACCCCAATGATTCATCATAGTCAATTCCCCTCGTGGTGCTCCCCACCTTAGGAATTACCTACCTGATCACTTCCCAACCCAAGAATCAAATATTTATATGGTTCCACCAACCATCCCTAGACATACAATTACTCCCATGAAATATCATTATTCTTACACCTCATCAAGTGATCAATTTCACCTAAATCATACCTGAAACCCATCTAAATCCTTCATCTCATCATATTCTCATTAGTACCTAGTTCGTACCTGACACCCATGAATCCCTCATCTCATCAGATTCTCAAAGATCCTTCATCACAACTGATGCTCAAAATAAACCCACATAATATATATACATATATATATATATATATATTCCCATCTTTTAGGACCAAAAGGGGCCTATATACCCTGAGAGGGGGGTGAATCAGGGTATGGATATTCTTTTCAAAATTCTTCCTGCCCCACTGGATCTTGACCTCTTTATTACAAGGGTCACTTTGTTTGCACTTGTGTGTTTATTATGATCACTTATTTTCTTCTTTGCCTGATGATGATGCTTCAAATGCAATGCAGGGAAGTAAGCAGGAAGATACAAAGATTTTTTTCTTGGTTCACCCTCACTGGGCTACGTCCAAGGAGTATACGCCGACAAGTTGTCATGTGTACCAAATCCCACTAATCTTCATTAGATGTGGATTACAATGTTCGAGTACAGTTACTATGTCCCAGGATCACTGCCTTTGCAAGGTTTAGGGTCATCTCACTGCTTTACCAAGGGTCGCTCCCTATTTCTCTCTCTCTAGCTCACTGCCGGTGGAGAGGATCACCTTCTTCCTCTTCCTAAGCTCACTGCTCTAGAAGGGAATCGACTCACAGTTTATAGACTTGTAGGTCTCTTCATTTGCATGAAATAATGCATCTTCAACTGTTGATATATGATCTATTGAAGTCCAACATTCATCCACTGATGAATATCTCTTTGCCTTTGAACACTGGGAAATTCCTTTTGGAAACACCTTCGTGAAGCACCCTACTTCGCGAAGCTCCCAATTTCGTGAAGCTCAAACAAGCCTTCACGAAGCTCCTGCCTTTTCGTGAAGCACTTTCACGAATCACTTTCGCGAAGCACTTTCGCGAAGCTCAAGGGGTCGCAAAGCAACGTCCCTCACGAATCTTACTAAGCCAATGCGGAGCTCGCAGGTTTTGCGGAGCTATAATAGCCGTCGCGAAGCTCCTCTTTCGTGAAGCACACTGGCTCTACGAACCACCTTCGCAATACGAGAGCAAAATATTTTCTCTGAAAATTCTCTGTACTTCTCTCGAGGGTGTCGGCCTCTATTTATAGGCGATTCCACCGACCCTCGAACTTTCCGCACGAATTCAACACCACGTCATCTCAAATCGCGAAGCTCCAAAGTTTCTGTCGGAATTCTGTCCAAATCGCGAAGCACCACGGCAATTTTCCATTCGCAGAGCTCGTCATAATCGTGGAGCATACCGTCAATTCCTTCGCGCCTTTTCTGCGAAGATCCCTTGCAATGCCCTTCATCACCGTGAAGCTCCCTTGCAAAGCCCTTCACCGCCGCAATGCGCTTCAACCTTTTCCATTCACGAATCTCGTCGTAATCGCGAAGAATCACCGCCTCCATTCTTCTGGTCTTCGCGAAATCCAAACCATGAATCCTTTCTTTGCGAAATTCATGCCATTTCCATATTAAATTATGATCTTCATGGAAATCCTATTTTCGCGATGCTCACCAAACTCCAAATTTTGGACCCCAAAAAATTTGGCAAACACTGGGAAACGGCGCCACCTTTGTACTGCTCTTTTGTACTGCCTCCAGATCGTCCTTTCCTTTGTCATCGTTCTTTGTCAACAAGGATTGTCAACAAATTCTCAGTAACTTGACAATTCTCCATGGAACCCTGCTTTTTCAACAAACACAATCAACCCAAAAATACTTCAATGTTACCTTGAGGGATTTTTGCCCAACAATCTCCCCCTTTGGGTTTGTTGACAACTCTTCACAACTCTGCTCAGAATGATTTTCTGTACTTTGATACCTCACTGAGTCTTCTTCCAGTCTCTACCACCATTCTCCTCTTTCAATTCTGATAGCATTCAAGGTTTCACTTAACACGTACTCTAAGCCCACATGAGCAATGCTCGGCGTGAGAAACAAGAGTAGTATGAAAATTTCATCAATGAATCACTTCATGTCAAACACCAATTGTATATTCCAACCTGATACCAATTCATAAATTGATACCAATTGTTGAACCACACTGATCCCAATTGGTGATAGCTGGACACCTTTTCACACCATTCCAACATCACTCTTCTGCTTTTATCACGATCCTCAGCTGTCATGATATCTATGCTTTGATCGATCACTTCTAGCATCGTCAGATTTAATACTCTCCCCCTTTCACATTTCTCCCCCTATCTGGCTGCTCCACTGGTCAGCTTCTCCCCGTATCTGTCATGATTTCTCATATAGCCACACTGTCTCCCCCGTGAACAATCACTATTTTCTCCCCCTTTTTCAACGAACCCAAAGGTCACTCCTTTGTAGTCTGTAACATAGTAGAGAACACATATCAGCAAATTAGGGAAAACACATCATACCTCAGGGAGAGGGGGGGTCCGTATCCACACTATTTCAAGTGAGGGGAGTCGACTGAACTCCCAGAGCCAGTCGATGTCTCTCAAATGCTTCCTTGGGTAAGGCCTTTTTCAGGATGTCTGCAACCTGTAGTTCTGTAGGCACATACTCCAACTTCACGATCCCTTGATCAACCTTCTCCTTGATAAAATGATACTTTATCTCAATGTGATTTGTCCTAGAGTGATGGATGGGATTTTTGCTGAGATTTATAGCACTTGAGTTATCGCACTGGATTCCGATCGGAGACTTCACTTCAACTCCCATATCTTCAAGTAGCTGCTTCATCCATAATAACTATGTGCATGAGTGGCAGCAATGTACTCAGCTTCTGCAGTGCTCAATGAAATGCAATCTTGCTTCTTGCTTAGCCAAGAAACACAAAGTTCGCCAAGATAGAAAGCACCTCCTGACGTTAACTTCTTGTCATCCGCTGAACCGGCCCATTCTGCATCAGTATATCCCAATAATTCCGACTGAGATTTTACATTATACATCAAGTTGAAGTCCACTGTGCTCTTGATATACCGAAGTATTCTTTTCACTGCAAGCATGTGGCTTTATTTGGGATTACTCTGATATCTCACTGCTTGGAATGTGGCAAAAACAATATCAGGCCTTGTCACGGTCAATTACAACAAACATCCAATAATTTGCCTATATTCTATGATATTAACTGCCTTTCCATCCTCATCTTTTGATAATTTCATCCGGGTAGCAACCGGAGTTTTCATCTCCTTGGACTTCTCCATTCCAAACCTCATCAGAACCTTCTTTTCATATTTCTGAAAGACACCTTCACTATGCTTCATTTGAATCATAGATTCTTCAAATATTGATTCAGCATTGAATGCCATTATCTCGGTGCTTGTTTCAACCCACATAATTCTTTCTTCATCTGAAAAACCTTGTTCTCATCCTCATGAATAAGAGAACCATATGGTTGCTCGATATGCACTTCTTCCTCCAGAATCTCATTCAAGAATGCTGATTTGACATCCATCTAGAATACCTTGAACTTTCGTTGCACTATAATGGCTAGGAATAATCTGATTGTCTCCTGCCTTGAAATTGGTGCAAATGTCTCATAACCATCTATTCCCTCTATCTGGGAGTCTCCTTTGCACATCAGTCGTGCTTTGTTCCGAATCACTGTGCCATATTCATTCTTTTTTTTCTTTAATAGACCCATTTAGTACTGATGGAGTTTTTATCTTCTAGCCTTGAAACAATCTCCCATGTCTGGTTCTTCTCAATATGATCAAGCTCTTCATTCATAGCCTGAACCCAGTTTTCATATTCAGCTGCATCGGAAAAACATTTCGTCTCCACCTGAGATAAAAACGATGTTTTCTTGTAATGAATTCATTATTCGAGTCTGAACTGGAGATGTCTGATCACCAATGATATTCTGCCTATCAATTTCAGCTCAACTCTTCGGCTTTCTTGTAGACACATACTTGACACTTTCTTGTTCATCATCAGTGTCTTCTTCTGAATCAGTATCAGCCACTTCTGCTCTCCCTGTGTTGCTTTCTTCCTCAACACTTTCATCAGGAAGTTGTTCACTGACTCATTTTTCAGTGGGTTCATTTATTTCAGCTACTTTTCTCTGTGTCACTGTTCACTGATGTCATTTCTTTGAACTTCTTCTCTCAGATTTTTGTTGACACGCCTTTGATTTTCCCTCACAGCTTCTTGGTATCCTAAAAGTAGTTAGCTGATGCCACATTGTTAGATCAAAAAAGATAAGCATGAGATGCATGATTATTGCTGCTTCTTCCTGTGTTTCTTTCTTCCATCAATAGGTAATGCCTGAGCTGAGTCATCCAATTATTTCTTTGATTGATCTGCATTTGATTCTGTTATTGAATGCTCCCCCTATGTTATGCAACACTTCCTGGAGTTAGGCCCATACAAATTAGACTCATAGCCATTCTTCTTGTCCGGCATCTTCTATTCTCATCTTCCACTTGGAATTGATCCATTAACGAAATATCTAAGCCTACTGAGTCGGAACTCAGTGTAGGAAACAAGAGATAAAGTTAATAACACAATAACTTCCTATTGTACTTTGTTTCTCCCTTTCTTCTTCAACTCTAGTACCTAATTTGAATCAATTGAAACTTTAGAGCATATTACTTCTTCACTTTGCATCCTTAGATGCCACTTCCCCTTGGATCGTATCTCCCTAGAACCTGAAACACATGAATCATCAGTTAATAGCATTTATATACATAGGGAGAGGGGATATTTCTTGAATCCTCAAGACGAGGATAGTGGTTGATCCTGATGGGTCAACCCTTTGATTCTTTCTTGGAGCGCATCACATTACTTTCTTGCTTCCTCCAGCTGCCTGGCCAACTTCAACTGCTCTGGCCATATGACTAAGCATTCATTACCTGCATGCTGAGTATTTTTCTGATATGAAGGTTCTGTAGGCCTGGTCTTTCTTACCATTTGGGGTTTAAACCCACTAATACACATTTCCGTCTTTGATGTTCCACTAGAATTTCATTTCCCTTTATTCCTACTCTGAGCAGGAATATCTTTTCTTTCCATCTTCCCTTGCTTCTTCCACCATTGCAAGGATCTTGCATCTTCTTCCAGTTTTTTCTGTGGAACATGACCTATGAATTTTTCATTACATTCTTTGTTCATATTTCTTTTATCATATGTCTGAGTCACCACAGCCTTTTTCACTGGTGTTGATTCCTCCATTGAACATTTATTCTTCTTTATCACAGCTGGAGTAGATCTCCCTTTAATCTTCCAGGTTTGTTCACATTCTCTCCTTGATCGTTGTTTTGAGTATAACAGATGAGGTGACTTATACACCTTTCGTTCAGCTCCATGTGATTCCCCTAAGGCTCTAAGCCTATTATTCTCCTTCCCACTTTGTCTCTCAGTGTAGAATTTCTCATTATGCATCATTGGAGTCGAGAATCTTCTTTCGAGTTCCCTTTCCCTTATTGTGATCTTCTTGCTGCAATTTCTTGCCAAATGCCCATAATCTGAACATATAAAACATTTTCCATCAAAGGCATACCTCATTTCGTCACCTCTATGTCGAGATGCTGATACACCTTGAGTTTTTCTGCTGACACGGGGCTCTTGAGCTGCCTGACACATACTCATGGTGTGTCCTATTCTTCCACAGTAATAGAATCTAATGGATACTTTCCTCTGAGAGACTCTTCTCTCTATTTTCTCATGACGCTTGTTCTTATTCTCATATTTATCAAAGTTTCTATTTTCACAGCCTGAAATGTATTCCAGAGCCTCTAAACAGAATCTTGATATGTGGCCATGAATCCCACAGAAATGGCACATGTCGTCACTTCTTTTTATAATTGTCCTTTTAGGCCTATCTCCAGCACCTACAGGATCTTTTCCATTTCTGGAACTACTCACGGCTCTCTTTCTGTCATGCACGGGAGGGGATTCATCGAATCCAATACCAGTTTTTCTCGAACTATATGGTCTTTGGGCTGAGAAAATTTGTTTTTGCCTCTTTTCAGAAATAGAAAATTTTCTTTTCACTTCATCATCATCTGCCGAAGTATAGTCAAATAATAAGTGCAGTGCATCCTTCAACTTGGGCTTATCTTCATATTTAGATTTCTCCATTTCCTTCTTCACTGATTCTATCTCTTCTTTCAACTTCTGAATCTTTACTTTACTTGATTCAAGTTGAGCATCAAGTTCTCTCTTGAGATACTTTCCTCTACTCATCTCATCTTCCAATTCTCGTGTAAGCTTTTCCACCACTTCACTTTGCGCCTTTACCTTCAATTTTTCTTGAACAACATAATCTAAGCAACATGCATTCTCTTGTTGTAGCCTTTGATTATTCTGAACTAGTTCAAAAAGCTATGTCACAAGATCACCATTTTTATATTTCAGATTCTGAACTTCATCTGACTTTTGACTCTATTAATAATCATCAGCCTTTTGTTTTCCTTTCATTTTATCCATCTTCTGTAGTTCTTCATCATATGAATCATTCTTCTCTGTTAGGTCAGTAACTATATCAATAAGCCTTTGATTTAAGCCTCTTAGCTTGTTGACCTCAATCTCCAATAATTTGATCCGGATTTCTTTAGATTTGACTTCTTCATCCGATTTACGGTCCATTTCCTTTGTCATGTTAATGACATCAACTGATGTCCTCCTTGAAACTTCTTCATCATCAGTGGTTTTAGCATCACTTTTAATTTTATGTACTTCACTCGTTCCAACAGCATTATTGAGTGAATCTATCTTTTCCCTATCTGATTCATCCAGTCCTTCCTTCAGCATGCTGTTTGATTCCTTTAGTTGAATCACACTTTTTCCATAAACACTTTCGCACTGAGGAATACCACCTGACTTCTGATTCTTATTTGATGTTTTTCCCTTTTCCATGGAACACCGAGATAATAGAAGACTGATTTATCAACACAAATCAACTACAAAAAGTCTGAGCAAACAAATCCGGTAAAAGCAACCTATCGCTCTAATACCAATTTTTAGGACCAATAGGGGCCTATATACCCTAATAGGGGGGGTGAATCAGGGTATGGATATTCTTTTCAAAATTCTTCCTTCCCCACTGGATCTTGACCTCTTTATTACAAGGGTCACTTTGTTTGCACTTGTGTGTTTATTATGATCACTTATTTTCTTCTTTACCTGATGATGATGCTTCAAATGCAATGTAGGGAAGTAAGCAGGCAGACACAAAGATTTTTTTCTTGGTTCACCCTCACTGGGCTACATCCAAGGAGCATACGCTGACAAGTTGTCGTGCGTACCAAATCCCACTAATATTCACTAGATGTGGATTACAATGTTTGGGTACAGTCACTCTGTCCCAGGCTCACTGCCTTTGCAAGGTTTAGGGTCAGCTCACTGCTTTCCCAAGGGTCACTCCCTATTTCTCTCTCTCTGGCTCACTACCGGTGGAGAGGATCACCTTCTTCCTCTTCCTAAGCTCACTGCTCTAGAAGGGAATCCACTCACAGTTTATAGACCTGTAGGTCTCTTCATTTTCATGAAATAATGCATCTTCAACTGTTGATAGATGCTCTGTTGAAGTCCAAATTTCATCCACTGATGAATACCTCTTTGCCTCTGAATATTGGGCAATTCCTTTTGGAAACACCTTTGCAAAGCACCCTACTTCGCGAAGCTCCTAATTTCGCGAAGCTCAAACAAGCCTTCATGAAGATCCAGCCTTTTCGCGAAGCACTTTCGCGAAGCACTTTCGTGAAGCTCAAGCCTTCGCAAAGCAACGTCCCTCGTGAAGCTTACTAAGCCAACTCAGAGCTCGCAGGTTTCACGGAGCTACAATAGCCGCCGCGAAGCTCCTCTTTCGCGAAGCACACTGGCTCCGCGAACCACCTTCGCAATACGAGAGCAAAATATTTTCTCTGAAAATTCTCTCTACTTCTCTCGAGGGGGTCAGCCTCTATTTATAGGCAATTCCACCGACTCTCGAACTTTCCGCGCGAAGTCAACGCCACATCATCTCAAATCGCGAAGCTCCGAAGTTTCTGCCGGAATTCTGTCCAAATCGCGAAGCACCACGGAAATTTTCCGTTCGCAGAGCTCGTCGTAATCGCGGATCATCCCGTAAATTCCTTCGCGCCTTTGCTGCGAAGCTCCCTCACAATGCCCTTCAACGTCGCGAATCTCCCTTGCAAAGCCCTTCACCGCCGCGATGCGCTTCAGCCATTGTCGTTCGCGAAGCTCGTCGTAATCGCGAAGAATCACCGCCTCCATTCTTCTGGTCTTTCCGAAATCCAAACCATGAAGCCTCTCTTCATGAAATTCATGCCATTGCCATATTAAATTATGATCTTCATGGAAATCATATTTTCGCGATGCTCACCAAACTCCAAATTTTGGACCCCAAAAAATTTGGCAAACACTGGGAAACGGCGCCACCTTTGTACTGCTCTTTTGTACCGCCTCCAGATCATCCTTTCCTTTGTCATAGTTCTTTGTCAACAAATTCTTAGGAACTCGAAAATTCTCCATGGAACCTTGCTTTGTCAACAAACACAATCAACCCAAAAATACTTCAATGTTACCTTGAGGGATTTTTTCCCAACACCATCATAGTCTCGATGTCTACACACCTCATCAAAACATGCATTGCACCTAATACCCATATATTAACCAGTGCATGGTTAGTCTAATTACGACACCTGCACCTCATGCACCAAAACTGGACATGCCAAAAACAGAAAGGCCATTTCATGATCAAGGGGTAACTCTAATCATTATTGGCTTGTTGGCCTGCTCTGAACCTGCTAGATCAACATCATGTACTTGGCCTGAATCTCAACTACCTAAGGTCTAACCTCCCTACGGAGTAGCACCATCTACTGACCACTAACCCCAATGTTGGGTATCTCTCCCCCTACCACAACCTATGAATGTTGTATAATCCTAGCTACCAACTCCTGGTACTACTCCTGGTCCTACTTCAAATACCTAAGTCCGAGTAGGTCCCTGGATCCCTGCTATCTAAGAATTCTTCCTACAAAATCTATATAGATTCATCATATGACCACATGATTGACACTCCCTTGGATCCCGCTCACATTGAGTTTGAACATGCCCCGGATTCCCGCACTGTAATCAAACCATCAAAGAGACAATCCTCAATGGACTACCTGAGTTTAGATCTTGAGTTCCCTATTGAGAATCCTCACAACCTCACTTCTTTCTACCTGAAGAATCATCACTAAACTCACTTGAAGCTATCATCCAGCTCGAATATGACCGATCCATTAAGTTTCCCTCATCTATCAGCACCTAATTCACCGCCTCTGAGAATGATTTTAGTTTGAAGATATTCACCTGAACCCTAATAGCATGCTATAATCCATCCTCAAATCACCTCACCTAAGTGATGTCATCACCTGCCATAGAAGGCGCAAATAAGGAAAAGTATGTAAAATTCTTCATATAATCCATAACGGGTCTATCCCCCTACTGTAGACTCATTAACTCATGGGATCTATCTACCCTCAAAATCTTAGGGAAGAAGTTATCAAAGAAACTGGCCTCAAAATCCTTTAAATATAATCCCTCATGTCTACTATCATGTACCTATACGTCCCAACAATACTTTTTTCAGTCCTATGAGCATGTAAGTATCTATATTAACCCTATGACCTAAGGGTGTCTTGATCTAATTGAATATCATATGCACCCATTTTATCTAGTTCTATACTTCCTATGCTCCACCCTCACCTTAAAATAATGGTGGGTGCTAATACTGGGACTCATAATTCAAATAATCCATGGATGGCTTAGCTCCCCGAGCTCCCCTATCAATTACCTTTATGACTCACACCAAGCTTTCCCTGAGCTACTCATCTATCCATGGCCCAAAATCTTCCATATGTTTTGGCTTCCCCACCGGTACCGGATCCTATAACTATTTCTCATTATCATCCCATCCCTCAAGGGCCTTATCCCAACCCTCATGGGCCTCATACTGTGCATCCTCTATCAGCACCATATCTCCACCCACCTAATTCTCCACTGGATTCCATCTAGGTGGCATCACACTAAAGAACAAACATGATGGTCAAGCATCCATAAAAACATATATATATTTCAAATATGAAATCTTGTAATAGGAAACACATATCACCACCCTTACACTCCCCTACCACACCCATGTCACATGAAATCTAACTTCATGGCCCCTTACCAACCTATAACAAAGTATGGTATCACGTATTAACTGGCCTCATGGCCCCTTTCCTACCCATACTAGATTTAGAAATAACATATCATCTAGCCTCATGGCCCCTTTCCTACCAATCACAGAGTCATGAATCACATATTATCCACATTAGATATTATAAATATAGGGTTGCTGAGTAGAATGTCACCAAAAGGATGTAAAGGAAAACACTATTTAGATTTTTTTCTTGACATTTTAAATAGCTCACCCTTTTCATTATTCCATACCTACCTACTCATAATAGATTCAGACCCATATATTACATACATTTATAATCACATATCAGTCTCATCAGAAACCACATACCTAGGATGACTAAGTATAGTTCCACCAAATGGCTATACGAAAAAAAAATTGTTTAGCTTTTTTTGACACTTTAAACATACAAACCCCTCTTAGTTCATTCTAGTTTCCCAAGCAATTATTTATAGGCACATTCATATATCATGTTACCCTATGTGCCTAACATGATGCATAAAAAATTTCCCCCTTACCATACTGTCCCAAGGGACAAAACCACATAATATAGTAACATCACACCCAAGTGTGCAAATCGATGTGGAAATCAATCAACAGTAAAAGCGCAAAGCATAACATAAATTTCTCATCCCCGAAAACTTGGTTTGTCCCTCATGCATGGGTATGTAGGCACTCAAACACGAGCTCTATACCCAGTTCTGGATATATCCTAGTCTCTATTCTACTATATCCCAAATAGTAATACCAAAAATAAAAATAAACACCTCTAATTTCATTTATAGCACCCCAACCCAATATCCACTTAAATGGTTCTCTAAGTCTGTGTGTATTTGGGCCTTAGCCATACTTCCTAAGTGAAAAAAATCTACTAAATAGAAATGAGGGTTTTATTAGGTGATATTTGGGTGACTATAACCTATAGTTATGATAATAATAATGATCCATACATATATAACATGGCTGAAGAAGGATCATAATAGCAGAAGAAATGGAATAGACACATCATAATCATATACAAGCAGTAGTAATAATATCAATACTAAGGGAATCATACCATATGCAGATAAATAGACATGTCATAATAAGTCATACAAAGGATATAAGAAAGTTCACCCATGGTCTTCCATACATGTATATAAATATAAAACATAAAAGAAGGTTCATCTTGATGTAGAGGAACCTCCTAGTCCATATCCATCCATCCCATGAAGAATTAGTACAACTCTGATCACTAAGGTCCATCTATCAATCATGATTCCTTACTTGATCTCAAACCCTTAAAGTCTACATGAGTCCCGAGGGGTCCATATAGGGTGTGATTATGAACTCATTAGGCCACCACCAATGTGTGTATGTCTTACATCCAAAATTATATATTTTATTAATATGTAAGTAAATAGAAGCAACTCACACAAAAATAATAATAAAAACTCACTCCATTTATGCTCAAAAGCCATAATTGAGTGTTTACCTAATTCATTAAATGTTGCTACATCTCTGAATTAATTCCCAAAAATATATATTTTCATACATTACATTTCTAAAAGGATATATTTTCAGTGGTGAGGACTTATGGATTAGTACCTAGGTGTCCCTTAGATAATTTTGTATCTGGAGAGCCCTCAAGCTCCTCCCATAATTATATCACTAGCACCTCATTCCATTTGACACCTCACATGCCACAAATCAAGTAACTTACATCCCAATAGAATACCCAACAATATGTTACAGGTCCCTCGAACCTCTGATTATAAAATCATCATCGGATTAGCAACTCGACATCACAAGGCATGACGATATCCATCCTCCAATGAATAATAGAACATCATTGGCTCAATATACCAATGTATCAAGGCACAGTGATATACATCCTCCAATAATACTGGCCCATTGGCCTCAAATATAACAGTGAGATGCATCCCCCAACTGATGGTATCAACACCATCTCCTGATGGTCCATCACCATAAACTATGGATTTCTACAGTGAGAACCTCCTTCGTAACTGATGGTCAACACCATCACCTAATTCACAATATCTATAGGGGACTCCACCCACAACAAGTGATCAACACCATCTTAACTAAGTCCTTCCAGTGTGCACATGACTCTAATGGAAACATCGTCCAACAAAGGTGAGCATAAATAACCAACAATTCTTAATCCATGTTATCTGGAAACCTTGTTTCCCTATGCTTACCTATTTACCAAATCCTAATGGTCAACACCATCTCAAGTCTCATGGTTCATTCCCTCATCCAAATGACCTGGTCACCTCAATTCTAATGACCATTTCACCTCAGCCTAGAAATCAACATCACCCCATCTATCTTGGGTCATGCCCTCAGCTTGACAACCCATGTCGCCTCAATTCTGGTGATTAACATCACCTCAATACCTCGGGTCATGCCCATCACATTCCCATGGAACCAAAGAAATCATATCACATTTAATTAATTTAAATTAAATAAAATTATGTAGCACTCCCAACTAACACAATCCCCATACTCATCCTTTCATAATTATATATACTAGGGTATACCCTATGGCATCCCATAACATCAATTAATCAATTAAAATAATATAATTAATTTATTAAAGGTTTCCCCCAAACAACCTAACATGTGTATTTAATAATTCATCCCATATAACCTATAAAATTAATGAGAAATCTAATCACTACCAACCTTATACTAGTAGGTATTTTCGCATCAAATATTAGCCTCTAACTTGAGCCGAAATGAGAGAAATCAGACTTTTATAAAAACACTCTAAAAATAGGGAAAAATATATTTCATGGATTTATCATTATATATGGAAAGATAAATGAATAAAATAATCAAGAGGATTGAAGGCCTTACTGAGAGGAATACAATGACATCAACTAAGCTTAAATCGGAGCTTAAATGGATAAAGGAGGCCAAATCCTGGAAGAGGGAAGAGAGTAGCTCCATGGCTGCTAGAGGAGAGAAACACACATGGGAGAAGAAAAATAAGAGAGGTATTATTAATTAATGTGGGTGGAAAACATAATTTACCACTTTTTAAATAGGTTCATGGTTAGGTTGCAAAATTTGGCTAACCATGTGACAACCATGCACATCACTGTCCAAAGGGTCACCCCTTTAAAATTGGTCACATGGTTTGAAAACAACACTAACCCACCATTGAGGATCCACCTAATCCATTTGAAAAACTATAACTTCATACACATATCTATCTCCACTAAGATAAATATGATGAGTCCTTTCCCTTCCCTATACCAATAATGAAGTCTGCATGCGTCCTAAAGGTCACATGCAAGGTGTAAGTATGAACTCAATAGGCTATCACCAATAGTGACCCTAATAAATATACATATGTATGTTAGTGTATGAAAACTATAATAAATGAAAACCAAAAAAATCATATAACATGTTCAACTCATGTTCAATTATCCCTAAGTGAGCCTTTACCAACTTCAGATGGTGTTAGAATGGAACGATGCATCCACGGTCTTTCATACCATAAGTGAACCTATCCTTCCAACCAATTACATACTATGAAGTGTCACATTCCAAAAAAACTATATAACCATCCCAAGTCAATCATGATACCTAAAAGGAACATCCAAAATTCATATCACAAGACCCATATTCTTCCAAATCCCTTTTCCAGCCACCATCTCAACAGCCTAAAAAACTCAAGTCACAATGAAACCCATCCTTACCAATCTCATCCCATTGGATAAAAATATCATACATATATGATGAGAATAATTATCCCATATGGTGATATCAACACCACTAAACATGGTCAATTATGGTATATCCCCTCTTTCATACTTATTGCCAACACCATCCTCTTATGTAGCTTAATATATGAAGGTTGTGTCCACAACAAGTGGGCTAAACCACCTCATGGGCCTTAACCTATGTGCACACAACCCCAATGGTGACAACCCCCATGGTGAGTGGAATAATAAACATATTATGACCACACTTGGAGAACATACACTAGAACCCATGGTAATGATCAACATTATCCATAACACACTGTTGAACCTCCATCACCCCATTCCCAATGATCAATATCACCCACAATCATATGGGTTACACCCATCACATTACCAAAGAACTATATCCAGTAGTTAACCCAAAAGAGAAATTATAACATCATTCATCATCACACCCATCATTTCTTGAATCAATAAAAATAAGAAACCTAAGTCTAATCATGTTAAATTAATTATTTCCCACACAATACTTCCCCTAGGTATCTCTCACAAAACACAAAAACCATAAGTGGTTTCATCCCTGGTCACATACCTAACCTAACCTTAATGAAGATTATCACATGATTCATAACACATATATAGAATTGGAAATATCTAGGGCCCACTTATCTGATGTATGTAGGAATACACTCCCTTAGAACCTATGGTTTATTTGTCTCTAATTGGAAGAAACTAGGTAATCTAAAAAAACCCAGATTTAGGGGGAAAATAATATAAAAGAGGGAAAAATGAGAGATACCAATAATAAATACCCAAGGGAAGTTACTCATTCCCATTACCACTCCATACAATAGAAAAAAAAATATCCATTAAGAATCATTGGAGTACTCACAAAAAGGACAATGGAATAATAGAAAGGAGAAACTAGGGTACTCATTGTTGTTGATGATCGAAATGGTTGATTCCCCAATTATTATTAATTTAATTTATTTATTTATTATAGATTTTTTCAAATAGAACATGGAAATTCATGTAAAGATCCTCTTATTTTATAGTGTGATGTCCCCTACGAGTACACCCTCGCGGCATGGTCCCTCGCACTATGGCATGACACGCCTCCCTTCAAAGCCCTGATGGAACCCCAAATTAATTTCCCTAGGTCACACCATGGTGTGACCCTACCCTTCATGAAATAATATTTTAAATGGCTAGGACTTCACAGCATGGATCTCTCTCATGACACCCCCATCATGGTGCAACCACCCCCATCATGGTGTGACACCCCCAAAACTCAATTTGTCACAAATTCAAAAACTTATTTATCATCACAGCATAACCTCTATGGATCATGACCTAACCTATATAAATCACTATGTGAGTTCCCCCTTCACCCAAATTTTTGAAAATTCCAAAATCTTACACATTATTAATAAAACCTAATATATTAAATAATTATCCATTTCTAACTTTTCCAAGCACCCATATTATCATGATTCTCCATGGACATGACATGACCATCAGCCTTTCATGGTGTAGTTCCCCTAGGCTAAAATATGACCTGAAATCCACACAATGACTCCAAGATTCATGAATTGATACACTCTTCACCAAAATTTGATCCCTTGAATCATGTTGTGGTCTTATTCCTACTATAAAATTCTATCCCCATGTCCAAACCAACTCCCGAACATGATTCTTAACCTATGTAGACATCCCTAACACCTCAGCAGGGTCTAATACTCTATAAATCCAAGATCCAAACTAAATTACCACTCCTAAACACTCAATATTTTATAAACCCTCCTTAATGTGTGTGTGAATGATATCATATGACACCTAAATAATAACATACCCCTAAATTAATCACGTAAATCCCAATTGGGATAAGTTTCTCCCGATAAATTCAAACATAAGTCACTACCTTCCACAAACGTATCAGTAATAGATAGATACTAACTACTCAATATTTATTATTCCATTATATATAAGAAAAATAATTATAGGTAGAGATAATATTATCAACCCAAGTAGTAAAAGATTCATAGGGATAATAAATTGAACATGGTCACATTCAAAATAATACTCTACCACTAAATACAAAAATCAATAAAAAGAATACGAATTTTTAAATTGAAGTGTATACTCAATAATTTAAAAATGGTCATCCTTCCACATGTCCCAATAAACAAAAGGTTTTACCCATCCATGAAATAGGGTTTTTTGGTAGTAGAAAAGGAAAACAGAAAAATAAAGCCTCAAAATTAAAAAAAACTCAAAACTTCAATCCATTTTCCTCTCATTATTTAGCCTCCTTTATATATTATTCCTTTACTCATTAATTACAATAAATCTTAATGATATTTTATCCTTATAATTTTGAATATCCCCTTTTATATTTCATTATTCCTATAAATATATATCTAAAATTATTTCTTACCTGGATCAATTGACAGTTGGCATGTGAGTATAATCTCCCCCAATTCAAAGATCTTCTCCAAGTTTCCTATACCTTTATAGACTCCACATAGCATAAATATGATCCCTATGGTCATAATTAATTTTTATTATTTTAAAAATATTTATCTATATTGAAAAGAGAAAACCATAAATGAATAACTTAATCAGAAAGTTAAAAACCTTACGTATCAGATTGGTTGCTTCTAAAATACTTATATATTGAAAAAACTTCAAAAAAACCTTATGAATAAATGGAAATTTATTAAATATTTACATAGATCTAAAAATCCTTACACATAAATGTAAATTTATTATGTATTGGATATTATTTTTTATAACAAAGTAAAAAAATTCCATAAGGGTAAGAAAATACTTATGTGTCATAGGGGTGCTTGATGCTTCACCTCCAGGGGTAAAGGAAATTTTATTATGTATTAGAGTTGTTATTCTAATAGATCACCAAATTATTTAGAGTACATATTAAAAATGACTCTTACATATTCTATAACTTTTCCAAATTCATCAATATCTTTAGCAGCGTAGTGGGGAAATCTTATGAATAGACTTTGTGAGTCCTTTGTTGAATTGTTCAACATCTTCCAAAAGTTCATCCTTTTATTTATAAACCATTATTTATTTTTGATGTCTTATTCATAGATGTTATCTTCCAAAATGAAAAGGTATTAAATCTAGAATATTCTTCCAAATTCATCATGTTATCTCATAGTACCACTTCATGATTTATATTTAATCTAAACTTTTTCTTACTTATGGATTCTTCCTTACTTCTAGATAAGTTTAAATTTTAGGATTCTTCTTCAATAAAATTGATCTTATAGAGGAATAAATATCATTCCACCCAGTAAGTAATAAATATTTCATACATAAGAAATAATAATTTGTTAAAATCTTCAAAAATATTCTAGACTATGTTGTTTCATCCAACTTCTCCTAAAACCACAAACCAAAGGATTTATCAGTGGCTAGTTGTTCATTTTATTGAAAAAATTAAATAAATCAATTAAATCCATCATTTAATCCATTTAAATAAATATTAATAGAATCCAATTAAATGATCCTTAAATTAAAAAACTCTTTAAAACTTAATTAATTAATTAATTTGAATTAATAAAATGAATTGAATATCAAAAAATACAATGAATTTATTTCCTCTATCAATTACATAGGGATGTAATGAGTTTAACAAAAAATACTAAAAGTGTATAAAACACTAGTCTGATCAGGAATTATATTACATGTCATATTATGAGATGGGTTATTATGTGTGGTTTTTTTAAATTATTAAATGATTTTAATAATATGAAATATATCATGATATATAAAAGGTAATATCCACTTTGTCATTATTTCATGTTGGGTTGCATATATTACATGAAGTGTAATGATAATAAATGTCTCAAAGTATGATGTTGGTTATTTACTAAAAATATATGTATATAATACATATGACTTAAGTATATGTTTGTGACAACATATCCTTAAGCCCGAGCCCGAGATTACGTTGCACCCAACATAGTACAGGATGGGTGTATGCATCTACCTCCTCCTTCCCATGTGGATTATTTTAGTTACTAATCCATTATGAATGGATTAATTATAAATTTTATATCTATTTAATGGGTTCAATGTATTCCTCCTATAGAAATTAATATATATAACTGATACGCTGCATATAGATAGTGTGTTTCATCAAATAGTGAGCCTCGAGGATGGATACATAAATTGATGTAATATTTCATGTTGTGTGAGGAAAATGATCATCAGTTTCTTGTAAATATTTATAAAGATCTATTCCTTTACATAGAATCATTTTCATGTATCATAAAGTATCTATCACCCCTATTGATTCACAAGAATTATCTACTTGTGATTCAGGATCCAAAGGCTAGTGGGTTACCTACAGAGGAAGAAAGACTAAGTTTTCTTCTCTTTTGATCTTCATCAAGAAAAAACCATTGAGATAGAGGATTCTACATCAATTGTACAAGTATTTTATTCTTAATTATTAATTTCATATTGATATCATCATGGATATATTGGGTAAAAATATGGGTTTTATTTTAATTCTATGTTTATATGATGAACCCCCAAAACCCATTAGTGGTATCAGAGTTAGTTTCTTCAACGAATCAATATGTTTATTTAATTATTTTAAATTAATAATATGTTTATGATTCATAACTGGAATTGGACCACTTAATATTACATTTATTTTTGATGTAATGTTAAGTTTTATACCTGAGGTTATGTTGTATGACAACATAACCTAAGTCACTCCCTTTGAGACTATGTTGAGCGTTAATGTATTCTTAATAAGAACTTGTGGATAAGTTTGTGTGACAATGTATCCTACATTGGTTCATGACATTAAGTTATTAAAATAATATAATATGTGTTTATAAATATAAATTATGTTAAATAATTAATATAACATGGAGTCCAGGAAAAACATACGTTAAGGGTTAACGTAGATTGTGCCCACGTCATGAAAAACAGAGTATTGTTTTCAGGTTACTTAATGATACAGTGAGTGTTAACATATTTTGAGGATTATTCCAAATATTACTTTATGTTTCAATGTAATATAAAGTTTGGCACTCTACTACAACACTACGTTATGTGAAAATGTAATATAGGGAACTACCATGACACTATGTTGTGAGATGATTTAGTATAAGGAAATAAATTGATAATATGTTGGATCCAACGTAATGTCATATAGCTATAAAAATAATTTTTTTATATTTAATTTTTTTCTAATAATTTATAAATTTTCAGTGTTAGGGGTTATAAAATATGTTTTTCAAGCCTAAATTAAATATATAAAAAATCATATTTGGTTCTCATGATAAATAATGTGTTTATTTATTTTCTTATTCCTTTATATTATTTGAGTTTATAAATTTTTTATAGAATTTGAATAAGGTTTATGCCTTTACTTATGTGATAAATTGATTTTAAAAGATAGATCCTTATATTTAATTCTAGGTATGGTATCATGAGATCTAACTTGACGTCAGTTTTTTTTCATGTTATAATATTGATAATAGTTATTAAATATAGTTTTCTCATATTAGGTATTAGAGATATCAGGAATCTAATTATCTCTTGATTAAAGTCTCCTTGGTGGGAGGGGCTTGGGGTTGGACTACCCACCAGCCTGGAGGCTTATGCCTTGTTATAGAAAGGTGGGATTGGTTATTTGTCTCTCTGACCATTCATTTACATGAAAAGTCTATATACCTTATTCATGAGATGCATTCACATATTTATGGATACACTTAGCATCCATTTTTTATTTAATAACACAAACTTTTTAGTTTTTTAAATAGTTACACATTAATTTAGTGGTTGGAATAGGGTTTTTTAAAGTAAATAATTATAAGAATGAATACACAAATAAATAAAACATGAGAAAATAAATATTTCATTAGATTAAATAGTTATAAATTTTATATTCATATGATGTATATTAAATCAGTGAGACTTTGAAAGAAATCCCTTCAAATTATAAGTGTGAGATTCCTTAAAAAGTGGTGCTTTTCATGACCTCAATCATCTAACTGGGGAGTTTTATGCCAAATTCAAGTGCCCCTATATTATATTATTCAAGTAAAGAAATTAATGAGGTTACCCTAGAGTTCAAGGCCTCATTATTTGGTTTTTATTTGAGTTACACTAGTCGAGAACCCTAATGGTTAGAACACTATAGGAATAGAGTTGAGAATAATCCATAATTATGGATATCGACAAATATTTATCTACTCAATGGTCCAAGAATCATAACTATTGTGATTGGGATGATTTCATACCTAAAAAACTAAGTGGTGATATAAACAACCCATTGGACTCATTAATTAGTGAAATATAGATCTTGGATCACTAAATAGTAATAATGTATGGGGTTATCAATTTTATTGGGAGTAATTTCATTAAAAGTACTTGGTGAAAAGATGTAAAATAGGATACTCACCCACTAATATGTCTTTGTTATAGATTAATATATACTTCACGATAATCATATTGAGATTACTTGTAGGTGTGACCTATAAAATAGTAACAGATTAGTTTTTAGGGTTGAGAAATATTCTAAAAGATAAGAATTATGAACATCTGAATTGAATGTTATAGAGGTTAATTCCACTAACTCTGACACTTGGGTATTAGATACTGGATGTGTGTCGCACATTTTTGTTGAAAAATACAGACTCAAATATATAAGGGAATTAACAAAGGGTGAAATAGATCTTTTTATTGGTAATAGAGAGAGAGTTGTTGCATTAGAGGTCAGCACTTAAGATATGACTTTACCAAGTAGATTACTCCTTGAATTAAAAAAACTATTATTATTTTACTACCATAAACATGAATTTTATTTATGTATCTTATTTGGATAAGATGGGATTTACATTCACTATTAATAATAAGAGTTTTTATATATATAAGAATGAAATGTTTTATGTCATTGGGAATATGATAAATGGTGTACATATTCTGGATATGGATAATCTTATTTACAACATTCCTAATAATAAGGTCAGGGCTGATTCTAATCCAACATACCTTTGGAATTGTTTCATTATACATATAAATGAGAAATAAATTCAAAACTCCAATAAGATGGATTGTTGGACTCATTTGGTTATGAGTTGTTTAATACATGTGAATATTGTTTATTATGTAAGATGAAGAAGGAACCTTTTAGGAGAAAAGGTAAAAAGGCTAATGGATTGTTGGATCTCATACAAAAATATGTATGTGGACCAATTAGAATATACAAAAGTGGTGGTTTTAGATACTTCATTACCTTTATAGATGAATTTAGTTGATATGGTTATGTGTGTATAATTAAACATAAGTATGAAATTTTTTAAAAGTTTGGAGTTTTAGAATGAAGTATGAAATCACCTGGGAAAAAGTATTAAGATTATTTGATCAAATCGGGGTAGTGAATACTTAATCCATGAATTCATTGATCAACTAAGAGATTATGGAATTTTTTTTCATTACTTACTCATCCTAGAACACCATTATGGAATAGTGTGTCTAATGGGAGGAATCATGATATATTGGACATGGTTTGATCAATAATGAGTCTTTGTGAGATTCCTATTACATTCTGGGGTTATGAACTAGATATTTTTGCATTATTACTTAATTATGTTTCATATAAAGTGGTTTTAAAGACATCATATGAGATATGGTATGGGAAACATCCCAGATTTTATTTTATGAGGATTTATGGTTGTGAATCACTCGTACGATGATTGAATTCTAATAAACTTAGCTCCAAATCAGAAAAATTATTATTTTTTGTTATCCTAGGGAAATAAAGGGATACTATTTATATAAACCTACTAAAAAAATTTATGGATTGATATGATGCTTTCATTAAGAAGAAACATATAAGTCGAGGTTTTAGTAGGAGGAAAGTTAAACTTATAGAAGTTTAATACCAACAAATAGTAAGTGTTTCTAAGGTGGAAGTTGAGTTAGATTTGTAAATAGTTTTGAAAGAATAACTAAATAAAGGTATAAAATAACCTTGAAGGTTTGGTAGGATTCTTCAGGAACCTAAGATATTTGGATTTCTCGTGGAAAATTATGATGAAGTAACAATTATATGAGATAAGCCTATTACCTTCCATGAATCCATAAAGATTTTTTATTCCAATAAATGGTTAAAAGAAATGGAATCTAAAATAGACTCCATGTACACTAACCATGTTTAGAACTTGGTTCATGCAACTAAATGGGTGATACTCATAGGGTTCCAGTGTTTTCTCTATAAGAAAACTAACATAGATGGTAAAGTGTTTACCTATAAAGATCACCCAGTGGAAAAGGGTCACAAATGAATTCATGGTATTAACTATGAAGAAACCTTTTCACGTATAGTGATGATAAATTTCATTCTTATTTTTCTATCCATGGAATCTTTTTATAATTATGAGATATAACAAATTGATGTTAACACCACTTTCATTACCAAGAATTTAGTCGAGGATGTGCATATGATACAACCTAGAGGTTTTGAAGTTCCAAATGAGTTTGTTAAGGTATGTAAGCTTCAATGGTCTATTTATGGACTAGAGAAATCTTCTCAAAGTTAGAATATATATTTTGGTGTGTTGGTTCTTAGTGTAGTAGAAGCGTTGCGGTGGAGGGAAATATATTAAAATTTCTTTTAATAATTGTTTCTTGAAACCAAGAGCGATGGTCTCACACGTTAAATTTATAATTAATTTATTTAATATCTGAAGAAATAAATACTTGGGCTTAGATAATGTCTTCTTTAATGGTTTTTTATCATAAAAAAAGGCCCTTTCGGATTTCTTTTGTTGCGTTTGTGATGATCCAAGGGTAGAATCACTCTAGTGGTGACCCACATGTGCTCCAATGGTCTCCGATCAATTTCATTCATTCTATGGGTGCTAGCACGGTGAATAAAATGTCTTGAATTATTCATTAATGATTTATCACTCTTCTATATTGAAGAAGTTCTCTCTTGGATTTATCTTTCTTGAGAGAGAGAGAGAGAGGATGAGTCGAGAGATAATTTTTTGTGCGTAACAATTCTCTATTACCAAACTTGGAATTGGTTTTGAATGCTTTACACAATAGACATAGTCATCTATTTATAGATCTGATATTTCAGTTACAAAATTTAATTGCATAACATCTATTAAATATAATTATAACCATAATGAAATCCCATTCCACATAATAATATTATTATTATTTTTTTTGGTGTGCTAACTTGTATAAAATGGATAAATAATATTTAATGACTCGTAAATAATTATTTTATCACCGGACATGGTCTTGGTCTGTTAAAACTTATCTTGCATTTATTGAACACCTGAATAAATATTTTATTCTCTTAAATAAATATTTTATTTAAAAACTATTAAATAAATATTTATTAAATATTCAATAAAATATATATATATATATTTTATTCGTAATATGGTGAATAAATATTTATTCAATTTATGCAATCAATATAACTTGAATAAAATTATTCATCAGTCTTAAGAATAATATTTATTCCATTAATTAAATTCAAATAAAATTTAATCAAGACTAACAGAAACACTTAGTGTGTGACCCTCTAGGATTCTTTCTCATTGTCAGTAGGCGGACTTGCCTAAAGTCCAAGATTATTGTCTAACAATGGGTTAAGGCACCCATGAGAAAGAACTTAAAGTCATAATGATGACAACCATATATGAATTCTCATTGTGTAATATAATCTCTTTGTCACAATATCTCATCAAGCAAGTTGTATAACAGTGTCATCAACCTATGTGCTCGATACATCATTATTTGACTATCAAAAATAAAATCTCCATTACACCATGGCCATGGAATTTAGGGAAACAGGTTTATTTCAATCAAATAGATGAGATATAAACTTCCATAAAGATGGAAGGGACAAATCCTTCCTTGACTTATCCATCAATAATATGTCATTCATGATGCACCCAACGTACCCTACTCCCCACCAACATATGGCATAATGGTTTTCGTCAGCAAATCTAAGTGCATGAGTTGTGACATGCATTAATGATAATCTTAAATTCTAAGGACTATTACATATGCTCACATATAGGAATATCCAATGACACAAAAACATGTAGAATTCCTACTGGTAGGTTTGTTATCATAATCTCTCGTATTGGAGATTACCGAGTGCGAATTTCATGAGAAGAAGTCTCATCACCTTATGAGTACTTTCATCAGACGGTCTATATACTATGTGTCCCATAATATTATATTATCCAACCACATAACTATTTTAAGAATATTTTCATATCACTTCAAGGTTTTCATCATAACGGGGAACTACTATAACCTTATCAATGTGAAAAATACTCTAGGACATTATTATATTAAATTCATGCATAGAAATGAACAATATATAATAATATGTTTAATTTAATATTTAATACATCAAATATTCATGTAATAAAATTAAATACAGTTGGTTATAGGACACCAACTCTAATAAAGTCCCACTTAGACTAGATCCAACTACCTATAACTTTTAGTCTTCTAGACCTCACATGATAATCATGTTTTTGCTGAGTCAAGGCTTTGGTCAAGGGGTCTACCATGTTCTCTTCTATAGAAATACTTCTCACTATAACCTCACCTTTCTGAGAAAAATCCCTCAAGAGATGATACTTTTGAAGTATGTGTTTCGTCTCATGATCTTAGATTGGCACTTTTGTGAGAGTCACCTCTATAGTATTATCACAATAGAGTGTGATGGGATCTTTACTGTTAGGTATAACATCAAGCTCTTGGAAAAAATTGCACATCCAAATTGCTTCTTTAGATACCTCAAAAGCCACAATATACTCAGACTCTATTGTAGAATCTGTGACCATAACCTTCTTTGAGCTCTTCCGGCTCACAGAACCTCTATTCAAAGTGAAGATGTATCCCGTTTGTGACTTCATGTTATCTTGATCAGTTTGGAAACTACTATCTGCATATCATTTGATGACTAGTTCCTCATATCCTCCATAAACTAGTAACATATCCTTAGTATACCTTAGATACTTAAGGATAGTATTAACTTCCATCCAATGGTGATCACATGGATTATCTTGATATATGCCTGCTGCACTTAATGAATAAGTTACATCTAGCCTAGCACATAACATAGCATGCATGACTAACCCAATTTCTGATGTGTATGGAATAATTTCCATTCTATTTATTTCCTTCACTACTACAAAAGTCACTTTTATCAGCGCAAAAAAAAACCCCTTTATCAGCGCTGTAAAGTGTGGCGCTAATAAAGGGGGTCCCTTTTATCAGCAATATTTTTTTAGCACTGATAAATGTCAAAAAAATTGAAAAAAATTAAATATATATATATAATTTGTGGGTGGTTCCCGCATGCTGCCTTCCCCCCACTTCGTTGTGCCTGTGCCCCCCTCAACCCGCACGCTGCACCCCACTTCACTATGCCTGCACGACCCTGCTGCCACTGGAATTCGAACACAGGACCTCCCCCCTTGCGGGCTGCAACTTTACCACTTAGCCATTTTGTTTTGTTCTCCCTTTAATGATATATCAAGTTATATATATATAGTTATATGTATTTGTATATTAATACAGATCCATATTAATATAAATTTATTTAGTTATATTAATATATATATATATATATATTCGTATATTAATATATATATATATATATAGATATAGTTATAATTTTTTATCTGTATGTTTATTCGTATATTAATATATATATATATAGTTATAATTTTTTATCTGTATATTTATTTGTATATTAATATATATATTTATAAGATTAATTTCAAATACATTTATAAAGTATGTGTTTTTACACGTGTTTATAAATAAATAAATAAATGTATACATATATAAAACACACACACACACACAGATATATATATGTGTGTGTGTGTGTGTGTATAGTTATGAATGAATACATAGAAATGTGGATGTGAAAAGTCATCGAGAATGTTAAAATAGTTATAACTTCTAATCCAAAATTCCGTTTCAACTCCAAAACTAGTCAAATCGACAAACATGAAACGATCTTCGATATGATATGTGGTACAAGCAAAACAGACATCCGGATCAGAAGTTAGAGGTGTTTGAATGTTAAAACAACCATAACTTCTAATCCAGGAGTCCGTTTCAGCTCTATAATTAGTTAAATCAAAGAAAATGAAACGATCTTCAATATAATATATGGTACACATTTATCAAACATCGGTATCAGAAGTTATAGCTATTTGAATGGTAAAAAATCAGGATACCCTAACTAAAAACTCAGTTTTGGAGGCCTTCTGGCCCTTTTTTGGCCTCGAAAAAACCTTGGATGGGTTCCACTGGTCCACAGAGCTATAGAGATCATCACAGGCTTCTATTTGATATGTTGTAGAGATCAAACGGAGTCCCGGATCAAAATTTATGGCTGTTTGAAGTTTGAGTTGTGTTTTCAACATATTTTTGAACTTTTATTTATTTTTTATTTTTTTTATACTCAAAGTATTATTACATGACTATTGGTGGATAAAAATTACATAATTATTAATTAAACATATTTTTTAAATTATTTTCTAAGCCTCTTTTACTAAATATCATATACATTCCTATTTGATTTTCATTCATCATTTCTAAAACATATTTAAAAAATAAATATTATATTTATATCAATATAAATAGATTTATATCTTTATATATTAATAAATGTTTTTAATTTTTTTTAAATTTTACCCTTTATCAGCACTTTTTATAAAAGCGCTGATAAAGGGGGGTCTTTATCAGCATTTTTACAGAAGCGCTGATAAAGGGGGGGTATTTATCAGTGCTTATATAAAAGCGCTGATAAAGACCCCCCCCTTCATCAGCGCTTTTTTTAGCACTGATAAAGACCCCCTTTATTAGCGCTTTTAAAAAGAGTTGATAAATGTGTAGCGCTTCCCTTGCCCCGTTTTGTAGTAGTGCTTATGGGTTTGAGGACATATTTTCTTGGAAAGCTGAATGTCATGTGATGCTAGAAACAATACCCTCTTGGATTTTTCCATACTAGATCTCTTCAGTATCTTATCAATGTATATACTTTGACTTAGGCCGATCAACCTCTTAGATATATCACGATGGATCTAGATACCAAAAATATATGTTGTCTCGCCCAATTATTTCATGGAGAAGAATTTATTAAACCATGCCTTAACAGACTGTAATACTGGTATTTATTTTCCAATAAGTAATATATCATCAACATATACTATTAAGAAAATGACTGCACTCCCATTAAACTGTTTATAGACACAAGTCTCACATTCATTCTTTATAAAACCAAATTATGTTATGGCTTCATCAAAATTAATTTTACATGACTTGGATGATTTTTTTAATCCATAAATGGATTTTTTTTTCAACTTTCATATCTTATTGGCATCCTTTGGAGTCACAAACCCTTTAGGTTATGTCATGTAGACATATTCCTGAAGGTTCTCATTAAGTAAGTCTATTTTGAAATCCATTTTCCAAATCTCATATTCATGGTAATTCTCAATGGAAATTAGAATTTTGATGGATTTAAGTATTGAAATTGGTGAAAAGGTTTCATCATAGTCAATTCCTTGATGATGTTTAAACCCTTTTGCAACCAGTCATTCCTTATAGGTACTGACTTGTCCTTCCATGTCTGGTTTCTTCTTGAATACCCATTTGTAACTAGCATGATTTACATCCAATGAAGGATATACCAAAATCCAGACTTGATTTTGGTACATGGAATCCATTTTAGAATTCATGGATTCTTACCACTTGGAAACATCTATGCCACTTACTGGTTCCTTATATGTTAGAGGATCATTATTATCAATTAATGATGAGTAAACATCCTCAGTAACTAGAATACCATACCATTCTGATTATCTAACCTCTCTTCTACTCTTATGTAGTACTTGTGTCTCTGGAATAGTTTCTTTTTCCACAGGGATTTGTGGAATCTGATCCTATACCAACTCGTGTGTGCCTTGAGCCTTGACTTCATCGAATTTTATCTTGATCCCACTGTCTCTTTTAGAGATGTGATCCCTCTCAAGGAATATGGTGTTTATTTACACTATAACCTTTTTTCCAAGGTTTTGTATAGGTAATATCTGCTTGTTTACTTGGGGTATCCTATAAAGGTACACTTTGTTCCTCGGGGTGCAAGTTTGTTACTTGAAGAGGCCTTAACAAATTCTTTACTTCCCCACACATGTAAATTCGATAAAATGGTTTTTATTTCACTCCAAAATTCATATGTAATACTATTTATCGATTTTTCTGGTACTTGGTTTAGTATGTGATCCACTGTTTGTAACGCAGATCCACAAAAGGATAATGGAAGAGTCACATGAAACATCATTGATCTCACCATGTCCAACAAGGTGTGGTTCCTCCTTTCTCTTACACTATTCCACTAAGGTGTGTAAGGAGTAGTGACTTGGGATAGGATCTAAAACTCATGTAATTAATTAATGAAGTCTTGATTAATATATTCTCTACTACAGTCTAAGCATAGTTTCTTAATCTTCCTACCAAGCTGGTTCTCAACTTCATTCTCGTATTCCTTGGATTTATCAAAATAATATGTCTTATACCTCATTAAATAAGTATATCCATATATACTAAAATTATTAGTAAAATTTATTAAGTATGAGTACCCACCCTTTGATTCAATAGGAAATGGTCCACACACATCGGTATGAACTAATTCAAGAAGTGCTTTATCCCTTTCACTTTTCCCACTAAATGGAGCTTTGGTCATTTTTCCTTATAAACATGTGTGACAGACACCATGTGGTTTTAGTTTGAAAGAATCTAAATATATTTCTTAATGTAATTTTGTTAAGCATTTTTCATTTACATGACCTAGTCGGTGATGTCGAATTTGGGTGTGGTATGAGTCATGTGAAGTAACTTCGTTATCAATTGTCATTACTTGGTTCATGTAATCCAACACGTAAATACCATTATGTAAATGTTCCTTAGCATAAAAAAATATTTATAAATAAAGAAACATTTATTTCAAAATTTTAAAATGAATCCATCAGTATCTAGTCTAGATATATAAATAATGTTTTTGGTAACTGAATTCATATAATAAAAAACCTTTAAAACCAGGATCATTTTGGTTGGAAATGTAAGGCGGTAGTCCCCAATAGTTATAGTGAAAAGTTTAAATTTGTTGTCTTCTCTTAGATCTACCTCCCCTTAGTCAATTTTTATGAATCTACTTGGTTAATGTATTTTAATACATATGTGAGCACCATAATTTGTGTCTAATACCCAATTTTTAGAAATAGATATATTGCACTTGATAACAAACACACCTTAATATTCCCCTTGCTTCTTTAGCTGGTTGTAGTTTTTCTTCCAGTGGCCCTTCTTTCCACATGATAAATAGACAGAATCATGTTCCCTTGCTTCCCCTTTGATCTTATTCTTATTGGAAGGGCCTCAAAATCTTTGGTCTTAAAGTTATTTGCTTTCCCTTTTTGTTTGTTCACCATAAGGATAGAAGTCCTTTAACTCTTTATATCTTTATCTACTTGGAAATGGAGGATAAGAAGATCTGGTAGAGACTTTTAATTATTTCCCATATTAAAATTCAGAACAAAACTGGAGAAGCTCTGAGGGAGTGATGTTAGAATGAGATCGGTGTCCAATTATTCAGGGAGTTTAAACCCTACAACCTCTAGGTGATCAATGTAACCAATGAGCTTGAATATGTGAGGCCCAGCTGGGGAACCCTCTCCAATCATACTCTGAAATATATCCTTAGAAATCTCAAATCTTTCTTGTCTTTCTCTCTCCTGGTAAAGACCATGGAGGTGCTCAATCATGCTATACAAATCCATGTTTTGTGAGATTTCATGAGTTAAATAGATATTGATTAAAGAATCAAACATTGAATGTCAACCATGTCGTGCATGTGTTTTTTTTAGACTAGGAACTCTTCATAACTTACCTCTTGAGAAGGCCCATCAGACATTGAGGATTCTAGCGCGTAAGATTTCTGTTCATGGTGTAGACAAACCGAAGGAATCTAAACCACTCCTGGAAGTTATTTTCAGTGAGGATATTTTATTTATCCAATATTTATCATAGGGATAGTATAGATGAAAATATTTTCATTTTATTCTATAATTAAAAGATTGTATTATGAGTACTTTTCTTGATTACAAATTTTGTGATAATTAATAAATTAATTTATTTTATTAAATCTCCCACTATTTTATCAAGTCCTAATAGTCCTCACCATTGAACTTTGAATTTCTAGTTTCTAGGACATTCTAGTGGAAAAGATCCATATTCCCCTTCACATAACCCCAATAAGGATTTATCAAGTTATTTTTAAGGTATTTAGGCAAGCAAGTATTTTCCAACTATGGGCTTACGACTCCTTGATCTGTTGATGGGACTCTCTGATCCAAAAATCCTAACTTATAATTTCTCAAAACTTGCCTCCAAATTACATCAAGTCTAGAAAGGGCTAATCCTATTGATGTAAAATGGTCAACTCAACCTGAAACCTTCATAAGAGCTCCCCTTATCAAAGTAAGTGTCCCAAAAAGGGTTGGTTAAACACATAGTTCTATTGAGTTTTGTTCCTAATCAAGTAACAGAAGGCTTAGTCTGGCTTAATATTAGATTGAGGGATTTTATTTTATTATGCATAAATTTTTTATCTTGTTTTATCCTGTACATGTCTTGTTAATATTTAAGTAGATGTTTGCTTAATTAATTAACCATGTTTAGATGAAACATTTATGCATAATCAATTTTATTTAAATTTCATATTTTCATATCAATTCATTCATTTATGTGGTCACAGTATTACATAAATAAATATAATTTTAATGAATTATGCATAAAATAATTAATTAATTAAATGACCTGATCATGAGCTTATCTAATGGTTGATTTAATGAACATACATTAAATCAATGTATAACCTAGTAGAAATAACTCCTTATGTTGGACTTGGTATGAGCTACAGCATTCCACCTATCCACCTATGTATCACTGAGTTGGCTTTATAATGGTTCTATCGTGAACTGTCTCCACATGCCTTGGGATCCTCCATTAATTAAAAATATTTATTACTCACACACAGGTGAGGGGAACCAAAGGATTGGTTAAAGGTAATTACATAAATATCCTTGGACATGTAGATGCTACATAATAATGGAGGGAGGGATGACTCAAATGCCATATTTTAATTTAATATTAAATAATTTCAAAACCATGAAAAAATAGTAATTAAATAAATTCCAACACATACATAGGTCTTGGTCAATCTCATGATCATTCGTACATGAAAAGAATATGAAAAAATTAAGTGGATAGCATTTATTCATTTATTCATTCTTTGTTATTAAGATGAACATGCTTGTATTAATTAATTAATTCCCTTTCATCTTAATGATCATCCGAACTTAATTGGAGATACCCATAAATTTTTCATTCATGGAAAATAAAAGGCATAACCATTAATGACATATTTATTATAGTAAATTAATTGAGCATTTAAAATTCTTTAAAACCATTATTAAATTTTCAAACACATAATTGTATTCCAATCAATAAAATAAGGTTTTAATGCTAAAATTTTTCAAATT
This sequence comes from Viscum album, assembly GCA_963277665.1. NCBI lineage: Eukaryota > Viridiplantae > Streptophyta > Magnoliopsida > Santalales > Viscaceae > Viscum > Viscum album. Next base: position 848,675,930 of record OY728152.1, read on the forward strand.
TAATATAATTTTAATTTTATCCATTAATGGGAGATGACATGTTGTGTACATCCAACTACATGCCATGTACCTCGGTTGTTGTATATCCAAGTCACACACTTAGGGCTTCGGTGTGTTAACTCCGCTAGACTATACAATGTGTATATGCTAGCTACACACCTTATATCTACTTATCGCGTGCCATGTTGGCCTGATCAACATGTGGTTTGCAATAAAAGCATCACAATTTTTTAATTTTTTGGCACATCTAGATACAATGCACATGGGTATATAGTGTGTTCTCTGGCCACATGTCGTGTAACCCAGCTTTACCGACCAAAGATTTTTCACTTCCCAATGGAATATCTGGTTGGTCTTCATTTTTTCTTAAACCTATAAGAAAATGAAACACTGAACAAACATGATTAATATGCTGATAACATGTTAATTAAAATCTAATTAAAGAACAAATAACATAAAATGAAAATTTAACCATGATTTCACATAGATCAACAATCAAATAAATAATTATAAATTTAAATGTGACCGTTCTGATACCACTTGTTGGTTCTGGGATAGCGGAAGCATTGTAGTGGAGGGATATATATTAAAATTTCTTTTAATAATAATTTCCTGAAACCAAGAGTAAGGATCTTACACATTAAATTTATAATTAATTTATTTAATATCTGAAGAAATGGATACCTGGGCTTAGGGACTTTCTTCATTGATGATTTTTGATCATCTAAAAAGTCCCTTTTGGATTTCCTTTGTTGTGCTTGTGAGGATCCAAGGGTAGAATCCCTCTAGCGGTAATCCACACATGCTCTAATGTTCTCCGACCAATGTCATTCGTTCATTGAGTTCTAACACGATGAATCAAATGTCTTGCATTTTTCGTTCTAGATCGCTCATTCTTTGGTATTGAAGAAATTATCTCTTGGTTTTCTTATTCTTGAGAGGGAGATAGGAGGATTCGAGAGATAATTCGTTGTGCGCAACAATTCTCTATTCCAAAACTTGGAATTGGTTTCGAATGATTTACACAATAGACATAGTCATCTATTTATAGATCTGGGATTTTGGTTAAAAAAATTAATTACATAACATCCATTAAATATAATTATAACCGTTGATGAAATTCCATGCCATATAATAATAATAATAATAATAATAATAATAATAATATTTTGTGGTGTTCCAACTTGCACAAAATGGATAAATAATATTTACTGACTCGTAAATAATTATTTTATCACCGGACATGGTTTTGTTCCATTAAAACTCCTATTTAATTTATTGAACACCCGAATAAATATTTTATTCTCTTAAATAAATATTTTATTCAAAAACTAGTAAATAAATATTTATTAAATATTCAATAAAAGAAATAAATATATTTTATTCACAATTCGGTGAATAAATATTTATTTAAATTATGAAATCAATATAACTTGAATAAAATTATTCCCCAGTCTTGAGAATAATATTTATTCCATTAATTAAATTCAAATAGAATTTAATCGAGACAAATATAAACACTTAGTGTGTGACCCTCTAGGATTCTTTCTCATTGGAATTAGGTGAGTTTTCCTAAAGTCCAAGATTACTATCTAGCAACAGGTCAAACCACCTAAGAGAAAGAACTTAAAGTTGCAACGACGACAACCACATATGAATGATCACTATGTAATATAATCCCTTTGTCACAATATCCCATCAAGTAGGTTTCATGAAGGTTTCATCAAACTATGTTCTCGCTACATCATTCTTTGACTATCTAAAATAAACTCATCATTACACCATGGCCATGGAATTTAGGGTGATGGTTTTATTTCAATCAAAGGTCCGAGATATCAAATTCAATAAAGATGGAAGGGAAAAAACCTTCCTTGACTTATCCATCAATAACATTTCATTTGTGATGCACCCAATGTACCCTACTTCCTACCAACATATGGCGTGATGGTTTTCATCATTAAATCTAAGTGAATGAGTTGTGACATGAATTAATGATAATATTAAAGTCTAAGGACCATTACACATGCTTGTAGATAGGAATATCCGATGACACCAAAACATGCGGAATTATTATCAGTGGGTCTATTCTCATAATCTCCCGTCTTGGAGATTATCAAGTGAAAACTTCATGAGAAGAAGTATCATTAGCTTATGAGTACTCTCACCTAACGGTATATATACTATGTTTCCCATCATAGTATATTATCCAACCACATAACTATATTAAGAATATTTTCATATCACTTCAAGGTACTCATCATAGCATAGAACTACTATGAATTTATCAATGCGACAAATACTCTAGGACATTATTACATTAAATTCATGTAGAATAATTAACAATATATAATAATATGTTTAATTTAATATTTAATACATAAAATATTCATGTAATCAAAGTACAAACATATGGTTCTAGGACACCAACTCTAGCATGGTGATGTGATCAAAGAGTTTGGTTTATCAATAATGAAAATGATTCCTATGTATATAAACTAATTGGTGGGAGTATAGTATTGTTTCTTTTATTATATGTAGATGAAATGATACTTATCAGAAATAATATACCAACACTTTACTCTATAGAGATGCAATTGGGTAAATGTTTATTGATAAAAGACATGGGTGTAGTTTCCTATATATTGGGTATGAAGATCTATAGAGATAGATCCTATAGGTTGATTGGAATCTATCTATATACTTACATTATTAAAGTGTTAAATAGGTTTATCATGGAGAACATCAAAATGGGGTCTTTACTAATGTTAAATGGCATAAATCTTAGGAAGATTTGGGATTATTCTAAAGAGTTAGAATGTATAGATAAAATTCCCTATGTTTTTTTATAGGATCTATCATGTATGCCATGTTGTGTATTTGACCTAATGCTGCTTATGCTCTAAGAATAACTAGTAAATATTAATCTGATCCTAGTGAGATTAACCAAATTTTTGTGAATAATATTATTATGTACTTAAGAAGGACTAAGGATATGTTATTAATATTCGGAAGAGAGTATGAGCTCAGTGTGAAGGTTACATAGATGATAGTTTCCAATATGATAGAGATGATATGAAATCTCAATATGGTTTCAAATTTTTCCTAAATGGTGGAATATTAGTTGGAATAGTTTTAAGAAAGCCACTATAGTGGACTCAAAAATAAAGGCAGAGTATATCATTGCATTGAATGCTATGATGGAAGCTATTTGGGTCAAAAAAATCACTGAACTAGGAATAGTTCCCAGTATCATGGAAGAAATCGATTCTTACATTGATAAAAATTGAGTTGTTGATTAGGATAAGGAATCACAATCTAACCAAAGGACTAAACATATCCATCAAAAATACCATCTTTTTCATGACCCGCCACTACTCTTAAATAGGCCTTTAATGGTGATGGTATTTATCAGTGCTAGAAAAAAGCACTGATAAATGGCATCTTTATCAACACTAAAGAAAGCGCTGATAAATTTGACCCTTTATTAACACTTTTTTTAGCACTGATAATGGGTACCCTTTATCAGTGCTTTATTTTTAGTACTAATAAAGGGTACCCTTTATCATGCTTTTTTTAGCGCTGATAAAGGGTTCCCTTTATCAGCGCTATATTTTTAGCACTCATTAAGGAATCCTTTATCAGTGATTTTTTAGCACTGATAAAGGTCCAAATAAATAAAATGAAATAAGTAAATAAATAAAAAATAAAAAATGAGTTTATTAAAAAAATATTACAAATTTTATTAATTAAATAATTATTGATAAAAATGAATAAATTGATTATACTATATATGAATTATAAATACTAATAAATACTATGAATTAAATATATAGATATATGAAAAATGAAAATTAAACAAATTAAAATTAAAAATAAGTAAATTCACAAAAATATTAAGCATTTTACTAATTAGATTATTATTGATAATGTTAATAAATTTTATATATGAAATATATAGATATATATTAATGTATATAAATATTATTTATATATTACAAAATATTTATGCACTTTACATTAAATAGTAAGATATTTAGTGAATAATAGTTTATAATTAAAAATTAATATGAATTAAAAATACTGACTGATTTCATAGACTAATGGACATATAATTGAATGTCGTTTGATTTTTCAATTTAACATAGATAAAATGTGTGTTATATTGATTTCACATATACGTAATTAATTATTTTTATATACAATGCACACATACAAAACTTATCCATTTATTCAATATTGTTAAAGTGTACTTATTTTTAATTTATTCAATTTCACTCATTTTTAACATGCATGCACTTAAAATTTGATTTTCATTAATAATGTTAAAAAATTATTTTTTAAAAAAATATTTGTAAAAAAATTATAAATAAATATATTTATAAATGTACATACTATATTTATAATTATAAATAAATAAATATTTTTTTAAAGTATTTATATAATTATATATATTTAAATAATTATTAAATTTATGATAAATTTACTTAAATAATAAATATAATTACTATATTTACATTTATATATATTTATTATATATATAATTATATAATTATATATAATGGTATAAATATTATTTTTTAAAAACATTTATATAATTATAGATAAATAATTATATATTTAAATAACTATAAAATTATAATAAATATATTTAAATAGGGAATATATTTACAATATTTATATTTATATATATTTATTAAGTATATATATATATTTGAAATTTTTTTATTTATAAGTGTAATTATAAATCCTTTATCAGCGCTTAAGTAATAAGGGCGGATCAAAGAAATCATTATCAGTGCTTTTTTATCCCTGATAAAGCTGAGGTTTTATCAGCGCTAAAAAAAGAACTGATAAAAACCTACCTTTATCATCACTAAAAAACCACTGATAAATATGCATTTTATCAGTGCTTATTGCTTAAGAACTAATAAATGGGCTATTTATCAATGTTTTTTTGAAAGTGCTGATAAAGTGTCCCGATCTATTTAAAAAAATCTAACCATTTGCAAATCTGTCACGATATCAGAAGATTTCCATGAAATCCACCCACTATCAGTGCTCCTCCTTAGTGAATTGAAGATCAAATCACACAAACCCACTACCTCTAGTTACTCGAACATCATCCAGCGTCTGGTGTTCACTTACAATTAAGGTTTCTGAAGAAAACATTGATATTTGGATCTAAGGGTCTTGGGTTTTCTTTAACCTAGCGAGCTAGGCTTGTGTTATCCTTTTTAGGTTTTGATTTTATTTCCGTATTTTTCGTTTCGTTTTTTATTTCTTCTTCGATGATGTCATTGATAATTTGTGATCTGGTTGTTATATATTGTTTTGATTTTGTTTATGATCCATTTTTTTCCTGACTACTGATTTGAATATTCTATTTTGGTCTTTTTAAATTATTGTTTTGAATCAATTTCCTTCACTGTCTACATTTATACCCCAACTTGCTCCACAAGCTTAATTTTGTCACTATTTTGAAATCTTAGAGAATCAACTCTGGTCCACAGATAAACCAATTAAATAAATATTTATTTCATTTTATAAACAATGGAGGTTTTGGATATAAAAACCTTAAACGAATGAGAAAATTGATTTATCAAACCAATTCTCAGTCTGGTGATGGTGCAAAGCAGCAATAGAAGATGATTTTATGAAATTCATGTGAGGGGATTTATTTATTTAAATTTTGTTTTAATATTCTAGTGTAAGGGTTTTTCCATAAATTTTTATTTGATCATAATTTTTTTTAAGATAAATCTTATTAAGGGTGATTCCATATTTATTTATTTTCAATGGATCTCTATTTTCAAAATTAGTATGGGGTTATATTTAATTTACTATATTGTGATATTCTGTTGTAAGGGTTACATATATTTTTATCTATTTTATTTTATTTTATAAAGATATATATACATATATATGTGTGTGAATATTTATCTTTCTATTTATTTATATGTGTTTTTAGAACTTATAATGTAAGGGTGATTTTATAATTGTTTATTCACAAATTATGGTTCTGGATTTCCAAATTAGGATGGGATCATAATTATTTTCATTAAAAGATATGTTTAAATGTTCATTTTTTTTTGAAATTATGTGTATTATAAATTCCATGCTATATATATGTGTGTTTTTAAATGTATATGGGATAGATATTGCAAGGGTTGGTGTGTTTTTCTCCCTTGTTTGTGATATATCTTGTTGGTGTGTATTATTTCTTTATTCCAAATTCTTTATAGACCTCTCTAGAATCTCAAGGATGGGTCAATGTGTATTAGATGGCCTCCTTATAATCCTTCAAATGGGTAGATCTGGTGTGACGACCTCCCTAGAATCCTTGGTATGGTTCGGTGTGGTGATATGACATCCCAATAGTCTTTTGATGTTTTCAAATATTTAATATACCATTAATTTTAAATGTATTAATTCCTTAGGTTTCTACATCACTTGTTCCAAAAAATAGAATGGAAGTTATAAAATTCTATATATTAGAAATTATTTTTAGGTATTCTTCATTTTAGTTCTATATGTATTGGTTCCACCCCTAGGAATCTTTGATTACTATCCATGTATATTAAATAACTCTTTATTTATTAAAAAAAATTATCAATACATTTTTATATATTCTAGTTGATTGAATGAGAGTTTATTATTCTTGTTTATCATATTTGGTTTTCTTATTACTCATTAATTTCCAATATTATATTTTCATTTGTTTAGTGGATTTAAGAAAGACTTGATGTGTGTTAAACAATAGTTATTATTGTAATTTGTTACTTGAGACTCATCCATCGTCTCTTTTATAGAGAACTGTCATCCTCGTAAAATTCATCTCCTGAATAGTCATTATTGAAATTTGTTTCTTGAAACTCATCCCTCATCTCTTTTATGTTGTTTGTACTACTCTAAGAATTAGTCATCCCATGGATGACTACTGCTTATAGTATTTCAAGCAACATAGGTGAATGTCCATAAGAGATAAAGGATGTGTCAAACAACAAAATGCAATGATAAATGTCTGAGAGATGAGTTGATGATGATGAGTTATCTATAACACTCACCTTTGAATGAATTCATAGGATAACACCAACCATAGTGGAGTAATTATTTTCTTAAATTCAATTACCCATTTTCTTCAACATACTGAAATTCTTTGAAACAATCGAATATTGTGTTTCCCTTATTAGAATTTTCTATAACTTTCACTTTTGATAATGAATATCTTATGTGTATTTATTTATTTATTATACAAAATTAATCTTTTATGAATTCAATAGGATGGATATGAATTGAAAATGGATTCATGCTAGTTGTTTGACAAAATAGTATGAAGATGGAGTTAAAGAGTTCGTCAAGTTTTCAAGAGATCATGCATACGACCCTTCTCAAATCCTTTTCCCCTATTTATATTGTTTTTATTCAAGAAAAATTAGTCTAGAAGAGTTGGAATACCATTTTATTTGTCACTAAATAGATTAGAGCTATAAATTTTAGACTAAACATGGGGTAAAATTGAATGTGGACACCAATTGGGATGATACTGCAGTTTATGGATCATTTGATATGAATACTAGTTTAAATAATGACACAGATCACATGGAAGATATGATAATGGAAATTGAAGATTACCTTACTGATTTTACAAATTTGTTTGAGGAGTTAAATAGTTTTACCAAGAAACTATTGTATACTGGTTGTACTAAATACACAACATTGTCAACTGTTTTGAAGTTATATAATTTGAAATCTAACAACAGATGGAGTGACACCATCTTTATAGAACTACTTGGTATCCTGAATTATATGCTACTATAAGATGATGAATTACCATATCGAACATATGAATCTAAATATATTTTATGTTCAATGTTCATGATCTCTAAAAAAATCATGCTTGTCCAAATGATTTCATATTGTTTCTCAATGACCATGAATGACTCATAAAATGACCTAAGTGTGGTGCATATCAATACAAGAAAAATGAATCAAGTCCTTTGAAATATGTATGGTACTTTCCTATCATTCCATGGTTTAGAAGGATATATATATGTTAGGAAACTGTAATAAAATTAACATGGAATGAATATACAATAATTAAATATGCGAACCTATGTCATCTAGTAGATTCTCCTCAGTGGAAGAAAATTGATTACGAGTATCCTGAACTTAGAAATAAGTTGAGAAAATTTCATCTTACGTTATCTATTATAGAATAAATCCTTCTAGTTTATATAGTATTACTCACAGTATATGGATCATCATGTTGGTAAATTATAACTTTCTGCCATGGTTATTCATGAAGAGAAAATACATTATGTTTTCTCTGCTTATATATGGACCAAAGAAACCCAATAATGATATTGATGTATATCTGGATCCATTAATCAAAGATATGAAATTGATGTGGGATACAGGTGTTACAATGTATGATGATCATAGAAGTGAACAATTCACATTAATAGCCATATAGTACGGAATGATAAATGACTTCCCCACTTATGGAAATTTATCAGACTATAGTATTAAAGGAATTTTGGTGTGAAAAATGCACATAATTGGTTTGGTTGAAACATTACTCAAAGACTGTGTTTTTAGAACATCATAAATTTTTACCTCAATGACATAAATACCAATCCTGGATGACATCATTCGATGGGAATATCAAACAAGGTACAACATTGTCTCCAATAAAAGGCAATCAATTGTACAATAAAGTAAAAGATATTAACACTATTTTTGGTAAACCATTTTCTAAAAACCTTACAAAATCAGGTTAGAAGAAAAGATAAATTTTCTTTGAATTATCGTATTGCAATTGTTTGTATGTCAGACATTTTCTTGATTTCATGCATATAGAAAAAAAATGCATTTTATAGCATTATTGGCATGTTACTAAATGTTCCTGGAAAAATGAAATATGGCATCAAGGCTAGGTTGGAATTAATTGAAATGGAAATAAGGGAAGAGTTGGCACTGGTGAAGGGTAAAAGGTGACCTTTTCTTCCTCCAGTAGCTTACACTCTATCCAAATAGGAAAAATTGTAATTTTTCCTTTTCCTTAATAATATAAAAGTTACACATTGGTATTCATCATATATCAATAATGTCATGTCAGTGAATAATTTGAAGTTACAATAACTAAAATCACATGACTATCATGTTTTTATACAATATTTAATGCTTGTTGATTTCCATTTCATTTTGCCTCAAAATGTATGACATAAATTAGCCAGACTTTGTTTCTTTTTCAAAGCCATGTATAGTAAATTTATAGTCCCAATGAAGTTAACCGTCATAAATAAGGAGGTTTTAGTCATATTATGTGAATTAGATGTGTTCTTACCACCATCATTCTTTTATAAAATGGTCCACCTGATGGTTCACTTGGTTATAGAGGTTCAACTATGTGGTCCTATCTATTATAGATGGATGTACCCCATTGAATGGTATATGAAGATTTTGAAAGGGTATGTTAAGAATCAAATTTGTCCAGAAGGTTGTATTTAAGAATGATATATTGTTGAAGAATATATTGAATTATGTACTGATTACCTATCATATGTTGACAACATCAGTCTCCCAAAATCTTGTCACAAAAAACACCTTATGGTGAAGGTATTTTTGGAAGAGATGTTGTTACAATTACCATGATAGAGCAGGAGCAAGCACACCTTTACATTTTACATAATAGTGAATATGTTGATCCATAAATTAAATCCCACAAATAAAATCATAGATATTTTAATCCATTAAGTTTTGAAAGATGGATATAAAATGCACATAATAAAAAGTTTATAGGATGCTTTTGAGATCAAATTTATAAAAAGTTATCTGAAAATATAAATTCAATTTCCGAACGACTTTTATGGATAGCCAGAGGACCAAATGAAAATGTTATATCTTACACTAGTTTTGTAATAAATGTTTATAAGTTCTATAAAAAAGAACAATATGACTATAGTATGATGCAAAATAGCGGTGTTACACTTGTGGATAAAGTGATGCACGTATATGGTTCCAAGAATAGAAATCCAATTTATGAAAATATGTCATATTTTTTCATTATCAAACAGATATACAAGTTGTATTATACAACATTTCAAGTGTTTATTTTCCATTCCAAATGGTTTAACAATGTAATTATAGTTAAAGTTGATGAAATGGGCTTCATGAAGGTGAATTTCAATATATAAGGGGAAAAGGAATATTCATTCATAATGGAATCACAAGCAGTGCAAGTATTTTATGTATCTGATCCAACAAACAAGAATTGGTTGATTATCCTGTTGGAGACTAAAAAATGTCGAGTTAGATGAAAATTCAATCGAGGATGACCCTTTTATTGGTATATCACAATCACTTCATGTCGGTCCCAATATAGAAAATTTCTTGTACATTATAGGGGACCACAAAGAGGGGATTTTGATTCTCGATAGAGGAACCAAATCCCTAAAACCTTTAAAAAATAGAGTTCAATGAAAAGGTAAAAGTGTTTTTTAATCTACTATGTTTTTCCTCATAATATTATATGTTCTCTACTGCATTAACATAATCTAAATTAAATGTTTGGATACTCATACAAATAATGTCTTCTGCATAAGATGATGTTACCAATACCTTATAAGAACAAACTATAATCAAGGAAAGCCTTTGGAAATATGTAAGGTAATGTTATGATATACTTTCTCTATTTTACCGAAAAATTATATAATGAAACTTTAATTTAGTTTTCACCATTCCTTGAAGAGTTTTTTTATTTTAGAAGACTCTTTTCCAACTTTAATGACTTTGTAGGAAGAGTAACGACACTATCTCTTCTCAATAATAGAGGTAATATTGATGTTTTCATAGTAAAATCATTGTTCATAGAATTGATGTATTGTTTCATATTTATGTTTAATTTGTTTCTTTTTAGTATTACTCACATAATAATTGCTTTCTTATATAGGTGGACTCTTTTGTTTGAGTTGGGGTGGTCTATCTATATTTTATGTCTTTCTCTACCAAAACTTCCACTGACTTATTCTCCCTCAAAACCTTTTCACTCTTTTAGTGTTGTATTTATCACTTTACTTAAAGTTACCTCTATAGTGCGACTCATATGACTCCAATTTCTTATTTCTATTTAAAATTGACATTAATTTTAGTAAAATAGAAAACTTACATACTCAAAACTAAGAAAACATATTCATATTATTTTGATACTTTAATAAAATGATACATAAGTCATTTGTGACATGTATAAATTAGTTTCACCTCAATTTGATACATGATGTGCCTGGTATGACTCAATGTGTCTATTATCAGTTTAAAATCAATATTTTAGTTCAAAAAGTTTCACTCATTGAAAAATGATCAAATTCACTCGTATTTTCTTGATAATTTAGTAAAAAAATTCATAATTCATTTTTGACATGTAGTAATCAGTTTTACATCAAGATGATACATGATGTGATCATAATGAGTCAAAAGTGAATGTTTCTAGTTTAAAATGAAATTTTAGTAAAAAAGACAATTGTTGTACTAAAAACCAAGAAAACACATTAATGTTGTTTTTATAATTCATTAAAATGATCCAAAAGTAATTTGAGGCATATATGAATAATCTGTGCCTCAATATGATGCATGATGTGACCGGTATGACCCCAATTGTGTCTTTTTATTTAAAATTTTCATCAATTTTAGTAAAATGGGAAACTGACCTAATTAAAACTAATCAAATGTGTTTGGATTTTTTTGATACTTTACAAAAATGATCCATAAGAAATTTTTGACATGTAGGGATAATCCGCACCTCAATTCGATACACGATTTTCCTGGTATGACTCAAAGTCTCTGTTATCAGTTTAAAATCGACATTTTAGTTCAAAAGTGTCACTCAATGAAAAAAGATCAAATGTTCTCGAGCTTTCTTGATAATTTATAAAAATGATTCATAAGTCATTTTTTATGTGTAGGAAATGGTCTTATGTTAAACTGATACACGATGTGATAGGAATGAGTCAAAGTGCATGTTTTCAGTTCAAAATGACATTTTATTGAAAAAGACAACTTATGTACCTAAAATTGAGGGAACAAAATCATATTGTTTTGATACTTTATGAAAATGATTTGTTAGTCATTTGAGATGTGTAAGAATCGTCCTCATCTCAATCTGACCCATGGTGTGATCAATATGACTCAAAGTGTGTATTTTTATTTAAAATTAACATTAATTTTAGTAAAATGGACAATTGACCTACTCAAAACTAAGAAAAACGTTTAGATTATTATGATACTTTAAAAAAATGATCCATAAGTCATTTTTGATGGGTAGGAATCATCCACACCTTAATCTGATACATGATGTGCCTACTATGACTTAAAGTGTCTATTTTCAGTTTAAAATCAATATTTTAGTTTAAAAAGTGTCACTCACTGAAAACTGATCAAACATGCTCGTATTTTCTTGATGATTTTTTAAAATTATTCATAAGTCATTTTTTATGTGTAGGAATTAGTTTCACGTCAAACTAATACACAATGTGATCAGAATGGGTTAAAATTGTGTGTTTCCAATTTAAAATGACATTTTAGTAGAAAATAAAATTGACATACTCAAAACTGAGAAAATGAATTCAGATTGTTTTGATACTTCAGGAAAATGATCCAAAATTCATTTGATATATGTTGGAATCAATCACGCCTCAATACAATACACGGTATGACTAGTATGACTCCAAGTGTATCTTTTTATTTAAAATTAACACTTTCTATTAATTTATTTATTTATATTATTACTAATACAAGAATTGTTTTCTTATAAAGGTGCATTATTTTGCTTGATCAGGGGTGATTTGTTTAGCAATAGCATGATTCGGGGTCAGGATTAAAAGACAAAGAAACATTTTTGTTTTTTAATGTATGTAATAATTTGTATTTATGTAATTATATAAACCAATGTTTGAAATGTCTATAATATAGTTTTTTATTCTTTTATTTATGTTGTAAATTTCATTTCATTTAAATTTTTCATTGGGACTTGTTTTTGTTGATATTTGGTGTGTTTCTGGTGTTACAGTGTGTTGTTACAGCATATTGTACTAGTGTTGCAGTGTGTTGTTGCAACACACTGGAGTATGGCCATTTATCAGTGCTTTTAAAAGAACTGATAGAGGAAAAAAATTTCAACACTTTTAAAATCATTGATAAAGGACACATTTGTCATCTCTTTTAAAAGTGATTATAAAGGTACACTTTATCAGTGCTATTTATTAGCCACTAAATGAGGATAATATTCATTGTTAATATATATAATATTTATGTTCTTTATTATTTATAAACACCATTTTAGTGCATTTTACACTTTGAACATCATTTCACATTATGATTGTAATACCTTCTTAAAATGCACTATTATGTGGTACATTTTTTAACATCATTTCAAGTACCCAATGATTCATCTGATTTTAAGGAATCTAATTATAAATATTTTAATTTTATATTTTTGGAAATTTATCTACACTTCAATATGAAAATTTTTGATTCAGGGATCAATGTAGAATTCATGGAAGAAGATGGGGATATTTTGTGATGAAAGGAAACAATTTTGGAGAAGTCAGATTGGACACCATCTCACTGATGAGACTGTTGGGACAAAAATAAAGGCCCAATGAATCCCAAATTTCATGGTATTTTATAAAACATTTATAATAACAAATCACTATTCAGTATCCAATGCTAATTCGGCCTCCATGGTGTCCATTTAGGCGGCCCAAGTTAGAGATAAAATTCTGGGCCAGATTCTGCGACCCAGAAAAACAGTCCACTAATCTAATCATATCTCCGAAAATACAACTCCAAATGGTCCCAAATTTTACAGTAGGGTAGACAACATACGGGACTCCATTTTCTTATTATATGGACCACTCTGATTCGTCCATATAGAATGTCTTCCAAGCACATCTGTTCGGTGTAAGCAAGCTGGATGCCACCTCGGGTCAAGGGTGGAAAAGTCTTCTCTCCCTTACTTTCCACCACCCTAGGCCTACCATACTCAAGTGGGATATTTTGTACTATTGGAGGCTCTACCCAAGGCTCCCAAAATTCCTATTTAAGGTAGTGGTGGTGAATTATTTTTTCATTTTTGAGCTTTGTTTTCATCTTAATGTTATGCTTCCAATTTCTCTTTGTAACGTTCTTCCTTCACATGTAAGTTGTTTTAATTCATCCTAATTTCTTAATAAAAGTTATTATTATACTCTTATTATATTGTTATAAATATCATGTTGATACTGTTTGTTCAAGGTATGAATTTATTCACACAATACTTTGTGATATTTATCACACAATGGAGGAGTGATCGATTTTTGTTGTTTTTTTTACTTCTTCATTTCCTCCCTCGTAAGTCTACTTCCCGCTTCCGTTGAAGACATGTCATCAATGGAGGGCTAACCCACTTATGGGTTGATCCAAGGGAGTATAAAGGGGCTGTATTGGATTTTATTTATCACCCCATTAATTTATAATCAATTCTTTAATTGAGATTTTTATTTGATGATTTTTAAAATCCATCGTCCTTGTTGAAATTAAGGTCACACACTTCAAGTGCTAATACGAACCGTTACCTTGAAGTGCTCAAAACTTTGATCCTCCAAGTGTATATGTGATCAGTATTAAAGGGTGTAGGAATTAAACCAGTAAGTTATGATGTTGTTTTATCTCCTTAAATGAACCCATCTCAAATATAAGAAAATGAAATCATTGAAAAGGAAATACGTCCAATCCACCCTGAGCGATAACCTAGGATCAACTCATTCTTTTAAATTGAATTCACTTAAGTCTCTTATATTTCCTTTAAACCCATCTAAAATCAACCCAAGTTTTCCACTTCATAGCCAAAAATAGTCCATAGAATGTACGTGTCTATAGGTTTCTTCTTAGGTCTTTGAGGATTCGATAACCCAAGCTAAACTACAAGGACCGTTCTACCTTCATCTATTCGGTAAATTTGAGCGAGAATAAAATTTTGGAACCGTTTCTGGGGAACCAAGTAAGTTAAATTAGACACTATCATCCTCTTATCACCCCCACATTCTCTATTCTCACCCCCCATCTCTCTTATCTTTACCCCTTTCTATTTGTGTGTGTCCTGAGAATCTAGAATCCAACTTTCTATCTTCTCCAATAGAGTATCTTCCAAATTATCATGTAACAAACTCATACTGGAATCAAATGTAAAATCAATATTGGGAAGCCCCTAAATTAGAAAATTTCTTTGATCAACCCTTGATTAATTACCACACAACTGGTGAGATGTACAATCAATGGGATGATGATTGTTTAAAGGATCAATTTCCAGCCCTCTCAAGGATGATTGAAGAGATCAAACTTAATGAAGGTCACGATTTAAAAACTCCTATCCAGCCTAATACTCAAAAAATAATTGAACAATTTTATAATCAAATGGAGATAATGAGTTCCGAGGTATCATCTTTGAGATTAGAACTACAATGAATTAATACTTGTGAGGAACTCATCTATACACCAACTGTACCTTCCAAAACCTTATGTGAAGTTTCTAGTTTCTCACAAACCTCTAATGAATTTATTGAAGAACCAACCTTTGGATTTGGTGTAGGGGAAGTGAATCAATAAATTTTTGAAGGGTCTTTAAATCAGGAAGAAATTTATTTCATGTATTCACAAGAGGGAAATTTGACATCATGGATTGAGTCTCCTAAGTATAACTCTATTGATGATTTTTCAAAAACACAAATCACTGAACCATTAAGAGAAATCACAAACTTTGAGTCCATACCCATTCCTGAAACTTATCTTTCTAATTTGGTGGTTGAATCTTCTATTCAAAAGGAAAAAAATTTGTTGAGAAATTTGGAAAATGAAACTGAGTTGGATTCAAAATATCAACTTGTGTCTAAATGTCCTATCCAACCTGAGCTCAAAATTATTGTCCTTACCTCCCCTCTAAAGAATACCTTCATAATGTATAATCATGACCTTTCAATTGGAATTCATTATTCTCTTGAAACAAAAAAAGTTTTAATGATCATTTATGTCTTATGAAAGACTACAGAGGAAACTAGATCAACCATTTCTGATATTCCTTTGATTTTACCATTCATTTTAGAACATAGGTTTGTGCATGAAACAAATTATAAACATAGAATCAATATCAACCTAGTAGAATTGGTGAAACATGTGGTACTTAAAATGTTGAAAGTTGTTATTGGGTAAGTTGTGGGGTTCAAGTCGATCTAGCGACATTAAACCAAAGCGCTGCACGGGAGGCAACCCGTGGTTTTCATCTTTGCGAATCATTTTTTTCTTCAAATAGGATTAATTAATCATTTTGATATTTAAAAATAAAAAAATAGATTGTTGATTTGTTCTTCTATTATGAGTATGGATGGGTATGAAAGAGGAGCACCATATTCATCTGTGTCACGTGGTGTGATCCTTGAGTAATACCTTACCCGGAAATTTAAAAAGAAGACAATGTATCATCATTTCGTTTTATTTTAATGTGTTTGTAGGTTAAGATAAAAATACAAAAACAAAAATAAAAATATATTAATAAAATTAAAAGGCCACGTCATAGGTTGTGGAGAAAACCCCATCACAATTATCGAAGCCACGGGGACTCGAACCCGGGACCGAAGGGAGACAGGGGCGCGCGCTTACCACTGACCTATGGCTTTTTGTGATTCCTTATTCTATAATTTTTATATATATACTTATATTTTACTTTATTTATTATATAAATATATATATATATATTTTTTTTGTTTTTTTTTTTGTTTTTTTTTTTTGTTTTTTTTTCTACTAGGGAACTCTGCAAGTGACATGGATATCAAAGGATTAAAAGGGAGCAGCAAGAATTTCAACTTCAACCACCAGGTGACTTCATTCCATGATCCTCATTTTAAATTTCCTTTTTGAACTTTCATTCTATACCTCTACCCCCTTCTAAATTTTCTTTTCTTTAAACATCGGGGAGAGTGTTGTTTTAAGTTGGGGGGGAGATAAAATAAAAAAAAATCTTTTGTGTTAAAAAAATGAATGATTTGAAAAAAAATGTGTAAATGGAAGGAAAAATTCCTTTAACTTTGAACATGGTAATACACATTGCACACTTTAAAACTGAATATCAAATAATTTAGCATGCCCTGATTCTGATTTTAATCCTTGTATAATTTCATGAGAATATATTTTGGAAAGTGTGGCTGTCCAATGTGATATTCCATTGTTTATATTTTCATCCAAATAAAAAAAAGATCACAATGCACGTCCTTTGGATAGTGGGGTATTATTTTGAGTTCATGGGGTCCCCCAAATAAATAGCATAGGTTTGGTGATCATTTTATTTTTAATATGATTATTCTATAAAAAAATAAAAATAATAATAATAATAAATTTGCGCGTAGAGAAATTAAGTGACCTAATGCGTGGCTTTCGGCACTTGGGGATCGTGACTCCATAGTTGTCTGGCCCAGAGTTAGTAATCTTATCTCTATTTTTGGTAATTTGAATTCGTTTTTGACTGAGTTAACTTGAGATGATGCCCGAGTGTGTGGGCTTCACTTGGTGCCCTAAGGTCTTTGAGCCTGGGAGTCATCGGCAAAGTCTCACTACAGGGGTTGACTCTTTTGAGTGTAATTTCAATTACCATGGAAAAGTTCCAAAAAAAAACAAAAAAAATATATAATACAAAAAAAATTGAATACTCGTCTTAATATTGAAATGTGATTCCAACTAGCGCTTCCATCATTTCCCCCTTGAATAAAGATGAACCCCCATGTCTATTGTGATGCACAACACATCCTCATACTAAATTGATATTGTATAAAATATGGCAATGAATTTGAACAAAGGAACGGGCTTGGGATTGGGATCTTCTTATGAAAATATCTTGTATTAAAATATTTTGATGGGTTCATGATTTTTTGGTATAAGGGTTTCTGGTGATCATTTTGTATTAAAATTTTTTTGGAAAAGATAATTCGAATTTCATATTGTTGAGATATATTTTGCTCGGGACTAGCAAACCTCAAGTTGGGGGGTGTTATTAGCCACTAAATGAGGCTAATATTCATTTTTAATATATATAATATTCATGTTCTTTATTATTTATAAACACCATTTTATTTCATTTTACACTTTGAACATCATTTCACATTATGATTGTAATACCTTCTTAAAATGCACTATTATGTGGTACATTTTTTAACATCATTTGAAGTACCCAATGATTCATCTGATTTTAAGGAATATAATTATACATATTTTAATTTGATATTTTTGTAAATTTATATAAACTTCAATATGAACATTTTTGATTCAGGGATCAATGGACAATTCATGGAAGAAGATGGGGATATTTTGTGATGAAAGGAAATAATTCTGGAGAAGTCAGATTGGCCACCAGATCACTGATGAGACTGTGGGGCCCAACATAAAATCCTAATGAATCCCAAATTTCTTGGGATTCTAGAAGACATGTATAGGAACAAATCACTATTCAGTATCCAATGATAATTCGGCATCCATGGTGTCCATTTAGGCGTCCCAAGTTAGAGATAAAATTCTGGGCCAGATTCTATGGCCCAGAAAAACAGTCCACTAATATAATCATATCTCTGAAACCATAACTCCAAATGGGCCTAAATTTTACAGGATAGTAGGATACATCTGGGGATCCATTTTCTTATTCTATGGTCCACTCTGATTCGTCTATATAGAAAGTATTCCAAGCACATCTTTTCGGTGGAAGCAAGTTGGCTGCCACCTCGGGTCAAGGGTGGAAAAGTCTCCTCTCCCTTACTTTCCACCACCCTAGGCCTACCATACTCAAGTGGGATCTTTTTTACGGTTGGAGGCTCGACCCAAGGCTCCAAAAATTCCTATTTAAGGTAGTGGTGGTGAATGATTTTTTCATTTTTGAGCTTTTTTTTCATCTTAATGTTATGCTGCCAATTTCTCTTTGTAACGTTCTTCCTTCACATGTAAGTTGTTTTAATTCATCCTAGTTTATTAATAAAAGTTCTTCTTCTACTCTTATTCTATTGTTGTACATATCACATTGATACTGTTGGTTCAAGGTGTGAATTTATTCACATAATAATTTGTCATATTTATCACACAATGGTGGAGTGATCGATTTTTGTTGTTTTTTTTACTTCTCCATTTCCTCCCTCGTAAGTCTACTTCCCGCTTCCGTTGAAGACATGTCATAAATGGAGGGCTAACCCACTTATGGGTTGATCCAAGGGAGTATCAAGGGTCTATATTGGATGTTATGTATCACCCCATTAATGTATAATCACTTCTTTAATTGATATTTTTATTTGATGACTTTTAAACTCCATCGTCCTTGTTGAAATTAAGGCCACACACTTCAAGTGCTAATACGAACCTTTATCTTGAAGTGCTCAAAACTTTGATCCTCCAAGTGTATAGGTGATTAGTATTAAATGATGTAGGCATTAAACCAGTAAGTGATGATGTTGTTTTATCTTCTTAAATGAACCCATCTCAAATATAAGAAATTGAAATCATTGAAAAGGAAATACGTCCAATACACCCCGAGTGATAACCTAGGATCAACTCATTATTTTAAATTGAATTCACTTAAGTCTCTTAGATTTCCTTTAAACCCATATAAAATCAACCCAAGTTGTCCAATTCATAGCCAAAAACAGTCCATAGAATGTATGTGTCTATAGTTTTCTTCTTAGGTCTCTGAGGATTCGATAACCCAAGCTAAACTACAAGGACTGTTCTACCTTCATCTCTTGGGTAAATTTGAGCGAGAATCAGCTATTGTAAGTGCTAATAAAGGTATGCTTTATCAGTTATTTTTTAGGCGCTAATAAATATGGAGTTTGGTGGTGCTAAAAAAACTGATAAATGGTTATTTTATCAATTCTTTTAAATTGTTGATAAATGCCCCATTTATTAGTTCTTTTTAGCACCGATAAAGGAACTCTTTATTGGTGCTTTTTTATTACTGATAAATGACTGGGAATTTTAATCTCACTCAGGTAGTCAGCGCTTTTCTAGCACTGATAAAGGCTATTTCTAGCACTCTTAAAGTAATGTTGTGTAGTAGTGCCCCCCCCCCCAACTAGAAACCCTCCTAGTTCGATAGTGGGGAGGAGTGACCCCCAAGTCCCATATCCATTAGGCCCTAGGTTGGCAACTAGCATTAAGGGTATAAAACATTCAAATGGGAAGCATTATCCCCAATAAATGGAAAGTATCAATATAAAAGATAAAAACCACCAAAAAAATCCATCACATAACATAAAATAAACCAAAAACCCATGTTCATGTCAAGAAATATATATATATATATAATTCTCTAAGATAAAACCAAAGGGAAACCTACAACAGTAACTCCAAAATAGATCTAACCTCTAATCTAAGCTAGTATTATCTAGATTAATCTCTAAAACCTCCCTGGAAACTTTAAAATAATTTTACATATGTTGAGTGATACTAATATGTATACTCAGTAGTATCATACCTAAGGTATCCCATTAAAATATGAAAATAGTATAATAATGCACTAGTAAAAAAACAGCATAACCAACAAGTGTCTAAATAGGTTGTTTATCCATCCCAACCTCACCATGGATCACTCACCAAATAACACAAGTAATTAGTAAGATAATATCAATAAAACATTAATAAAGGTGCCCTACATCCACTTACCCCACTGATTTTTCACTCTCACACCCCAACACCAAATGTATTGTGCTCCCATACCTTCCATGCCATCCCATCACCGCATATTCAGTCGTCTCTAATGTGGGTTTGGTGGTAATCCTACCCACCCTATCCTCCCACAGGACCCAAAAACCTATGTTGGCATCAATGTCATAATCCATATCTATCATGTCATTTCCCCAATATCACAGATCCATCCACGACCTCATATCCAGAGTAGTATGGTATCATAAGAATGAAGGGAATCAACCTTGTGCCCTCCACCTACTATGCATTACCCCCACTACATATTACATCAGTAATTGCCACCAATTTCACTGTCATCAGTTAATACTCTCCACCAACTAGGTACCACCACCATGTACTATTACTAAAGGAAGAGTGGGTAAGAGGGGGTAATCGTCCATTTATTCCTCACCATCAGTATATTAGGGAAAACACCCCCCCCCCCCCTAAACATTTAGGTTTCGATACATAGTACTCAACATGGATGGGGTACATATAAAGGTAATATGAAAATAAAATTATATATATATATATATATATAACACACAAGATCAGGCTAAAGGATTTACAATAATAATTCATCATCTCTATCATATCATTAGAATAATACTAACATTACCGCACACTGCCACTACTAAATGAAAATCCACCACACTAAACAGCCACAAATAACCCACTTTCCTTTCTTTCAATTACATATTCAAATCCTTTACAAATTATTACATTACCATCCACTATTCATTAATTAATCCATTTTACTTCATATTTGATGACAAAAAACTTTATCCAATATCCTCATTTAATTTCCATTTAAGTCCAACTTATTCTTGATTATTCAATTCATTGAACCAGTTACCACATGCAAATTCCAACCCACTATTATTAAATTCCAACCCACACCATTACCCTTTCATCATTACCAACCTCATATTCCATCACTGTCAGGATACCATAATAAGGCACTATACAACAGCCCATCAGGTCTCCTTCCAAACCCAACACTGCAACCTAGCCATCTCACCACAACCACATATCAACCTCTACACTTCCTCTACCCACAACACATCCCTCACCTGAACCATTCACCACCATCATTGCACAATCCTCACAAAGGTTACACAACCAAAAGGTCAAAAAACGTACTATAATTAAACAATAACATATTTTTAAACCACATAAATCCAAAATTCATTTAAATAAGGATTTCTCATTAATTAATTGGCTCGTGCATGGGTATTTCCATATATTTTCCATATTCACACTCAACCAGTTCATTAGCTGCATATAATTTCTTAAACTTTTATGAGTGTTGGGGTTAACACTATAAAGGTTATCAATCCACAATAAAGGTTTACAATTCATATTATCCACAATATGCATATCAAAACTAGTTATATATTTCAAGAGAAATCAATCAGAAATGACAAGGAAATAGATAAATTCATGTGATTAATCCCCTAACCTTCTAATTTAATTTAATATAGTTTATTATCTTAATTAGTTAATTATAACCACTCACCCACTAGAAACTCCACAAACCTCCACTGAGGTAGTTTTATATCCCTCTGAGAGAATACATACCTTAGATTATTATGGTCAATGAAGACTAAAAAGTGTTCATGGATGAGGTAATATTGCTATAAATTCAAGGAAAATACCACTTCTGCCAAATCAAGGTCATGTGTATCATAGTTACATTTAAGGGGAAGAGACTAACTAGATATATAAGATAACAATACCCTTTTATGCATCAAGAAATATCCCATACCTTGACAAGAAGTGTTAAAAAAGACCTCAAACATCACCCCTTTCCATCAGAAATCAAAGAATAGGGGCACTGATTTACCCCTCCTTTAGGTAGTTAAAATATTTCTAACACTGATTGATCCAGATGATATCCTAGTCTTTCTAAGTCAAAGTTTTCAATAGGGATTCAATATGATATAATTTAGACACAACCCACTAATTTTATCCCACAATCCTAAGGAAGTCGTGAACCTCTACTACGTTCTTAGGTGTTTCCCAAGAAACAACTTGTAGGGAAAAAATCCCTCAAGGTAACATTGCAGCATTTTTGGGTTGATTGTGTTTGTTGACAAAGCAGGTTTCCATGGTGAATTGTCGAGTTCCAGAGATTTTGTTTACAATCAATGTTGACAAAGAACCATGACAAAGGAATGGACAATCTGGAGGCGGTACAAAAAGAACAGATACAAGGTGGCACTGTTTTCTAGTGTTTGCCAAATTTTTGGGGTCCAAAATTTAGAGTTTGGTGAGCATCATGAAATATGGATTTCCTTGAAGATATCATCGAAATATGGAAAAGGCATTAGTTTCATGAATATAGGCTTCATGGATTGGATTTAGCGAAGACCAGAAAAATGTTGACGGTGATTCTTCACGATTACGTCAAGCTTCACGAATGGAAGAGTTAAATAGAATTGCGATGGTGAAGGGCATTGCAAGTGGAGCTTTGTGGAGAAGGTGCGAAGGAATTGATGGGATGCTCTGTGATTATGAAAAGCTCCACGATCAAAAAATTTCTGTGGTGCTTTGCGATTTTGAGAGAATTTCGGCAGGAACTTCGGAGCTTCGTGATTTGAGCTGATGTGGAGATGACTTTGCGAGGAAGGTTCGAGGGTCGGTGGAATCACCTATAAATAGACATAGAACCCCTTGGGAGAAGTATATATAGTTTTAAAATAAAATCATTTGCTCTCGGCTCATGAAGGTGGTTCGCTAAGGTAGTGTGCTTCGTGAAAGAAGAGCTTTGTGGCGGCTAATCTAGCTCCGTGAAAGTTGTGTGCTCCACATTGGCTTAGTGATATTCGTGAGGGAAGTCACTCTACGACAACCAGAGCTTCGCGATGGCCTGATCTCTGTGAAGGCGTGAGCTTCACAAAAAGGTGGGATCTTTACGAAGGCTTGTTTGACCTTCACGAAATTGGGAGCCTCGTGAAGTAGGGTGGTTTACAAAGGTATTTACAAAGGAATTGCCCAATGTTGAGGGGAAAAGGGGTATTCATCAGTGGATGAAAGTGGGAATTTAACATATCATCTATCAATAGTTGAGGATGCATGTATTAATGAAAATTAAGAGACCTACAGGTCTAAAATCTATGAGTGGATCCCTTCCAAGTGCAGTGAGCAATGGAAGAGGAAGACGGTTATCCTTTCTACCAGCAGTGATCCAGAGAGAGAGAAATAGGGAGTGACCCTTGGGAAAGTAGTGAGCTGACCCTAAACATTGTAAAGTTAGTGGGTCTGGGAATAGAAGTGTTATAGAATGAACATTATTTTCAGTGAGCTTTAGTGGATTTGTTACAGCGGCACATCGCCATTGTATGCTCCTTGAACGTAGCCCAGTGAGGGTGAACCAAGTAAAAATCTTTTTGTCTGCCTGCTTGCTTCCCTGCATTTCATTTAAAGAATCGTCATCAGATAAAGAAGAAAAGAATTTTTCATAATAAACACACAAGTGCAAACAAAGTGACCCTTGTAATAAAGAGGTCAAGATCCAGTGGGGCATGAAGAATTTATAAAAGAATATCCATACCTTTATTCGCTCCCCCCCCCCCTCTCAGGGTATATAGGCCCCTATTGGTCCTAACAATTGGTATCAGAGTGAAGGTTTATTTTATCATATTTTTTTTCTCTAACTTGGGTTAGTCGATTTGTGTGGTTAAAGATTAAGTCTTCTCTTATCTTGTTGTGCCATGACAAAGGGAAAAACATCAAAGAAGAAGCAGAAGTCCGATGGTATTCCTCGGTGTGGAAGTGTTTACAGAATGTCATGACCCGTCCCCTGGGGCCCGTGTCGTAACTACCCCAAGCTCGCCTTCTATAGGCCAGGGGCTGGCGACTAGAACCAAAGGCATATATCCCTGAACTGGGAAGGCATTGCCTTTATAACTGTAACAAACACATCAGAGTACACAACTGGAAACAAAACACTAAGTAAAAATTGTATACAAAAAGTGTGCTGGAAAGTAAAAAGGGGCTAGAAATACAAGCCCAACTGTAAAGTACAAGTACAACTGAAAAAGGGACAAACGACTGAAAGGTAAAGAGCAGCTCCTAGATCATCCTCTGGGGTTCCTACCTGAAGGGTAGGAATTGACCAGTGTTCAAGGGAAAAGGGGTATTCATCAGTGGATGAAAGTGGAAATTTAACAGAGCATCTATCAACAGTTGAGGATGCATGTATTAATTCAGATTAAGAGAACTACAGGTCTATAAACTATGAGTGGATCCCTTCCAAGTGTAGTGAGCAATGGAAGAGGAAGATGGTTATCCTTTCTACCAGTAGTGATCTAGAGAGAGAGAAATAGGGAGTGACCCTTGGGAAAGTAGTGAGCTGGCCCTAAACATTGTAAAGGCAGTGATCTTGGGAATAGAATTGATCTAGACCGAACATTATTGGAAGTGAGATTTAGTGGATTTGGTACAGTGTCACATAATTGTTGTATGCTCCTTGGACATAGCCCAGTGAGGGTGAACCAAGTAAAAATCTATGTGTCTGCCTGCTTGCTTCCCTGCATTGCATTTAAAGAATCATCATCAAATAAAGAGGAAAATAAGTGGTCATAATAATCACACAATTGCAAAAAAAGTGACCCTTGTAATAAAGAGGTCAAGATCCAGTGGGGAAGGAAGAATTTAGAAAAGAATATCCATACCCTGATTCACCCCCCCCCCCCTCAGGGTATATAGGCCCCTATTGGTCCTAACAAAAATGGATTGATATTTTATGGTTTCATGGACACACCCTACTGAGACACCACATTTATAATTAAATTTACCTTCTATGTCCACAAATTTCACTTAGACATATTTCCATAGAGTTGATGGTGTCAAATAACCTATAGGATAGTTCTGTGATGCTCGACATGCTTCTCCTCTGACCTTGAGTATATAAGGATTTATTTGATGAACATGACTATTATCTAGTCTATAAAATAATAAAATATAGATCTCATGATCCCCATGAACATAGACGATGCATTTGTGGCACCGCAGGCCATAGATTAATTTTTAAAAATCATTGGCTCCCTTTAGCTAGTCAAATGGATCATTTATTCCTAAAAGGGGGTAACAGTTCTTGATTATCACTTAGTTCAGCCTTTGGTAGTCTACACAAAATCTCATACTACCATATTCTTTCTTTTAAAACAATATTAGAGCACCCCAAGTGGATACACTGGGTTGGATAAATTCATTCTACTATAAATCATTTATCTAGAGTAAAAACTCGTGAAACTTTATGGGTGAAATATGATAAGAAGCCATCAAAATAGAAGATGATATCAGTTGTAACTCTATCCCAAACACAACATCATGTCTAGGGGTAGTTTTAAAACATCTTCTGGGAATACATCGATAAACTCCTTAACAACTCTGAGGTCTCCACCACTAGGGTCTCCCCTAAAAATTCTTCCAACAAATATAGAAAAGGATTTGCACACCTTTCACCCATATAATTTATCAAATCACCAATGAACACAACTCTCTATACCTCCATATTGAAAAACACAACTCTCATCTAGAAATTTTCAGTAACCACTCATATGAAATACAACTAGTTTATGCCAAGGATGACATTGAATAGTTGAATCTGCAATAAAAAGAAACTCTCCACCGACTAATGTTTCCCCATCATTAGTTTACATCCCTAGCACACATAAAATAAGAAATAATGGCCTCCAATATTTGTGGATAATGTAACAAACCTAACCCTAGTATCTTAGAGTCATTGGTTACTTTATTACATTGAAACAAGATATAAGCAATCGTATCATGAGGGATCAAATAGTTTAGTAGTCTTGGAAAACTAGATACAAGATTGAACCTCGAATTACATTTGAAAACATAAAATAAAACATAGTATTTTATTTGAAAAAATTATTATTACCTCTATCATATCCTTTTATATCTATCATATTACACTTCCTATAATCCTAGATAAAATAAATAAAATAAAAGGGTGAGCTCAGATGCTCATAAAGTGAATGCATACAGCGGATTTTATCATAGAATAAATAAGGCATGAATAATATGGAAGGAATAAATGATGACCAAATAATGACATGTAAATAATCACATGATATTTAAATATATCCATGGATAAAATAATTATTTTAATAATCACATAGACATCAATAACTAATTTCGTAATGATGGAATGCATAATGTCGAACATCTTAAATGTAAGACCCGAGACTTTTATGAGAAATATTTTGTTTTTATGTTATATAAATCATCAAAGGAATATTTCACTACACACAACACTAGCTTGGCTTGTTTTACACACAACTGTGGCCTTCCTCGATATCTTGCGTCGTACGCAATACCGAGTTTCACTAAACAATGATATGCTATTAAAATATTCTTAAAACTAGCCGTTATGAATAGTAATAACCACTTTTTGAAATTTTGTAAATTTTATTTTTCAAAATGGACTTAATTTTTGGATTCAGAATATCGAAATTAGATTAGGGTGAAATTTTGGTACTTTTCGGATAACTTTCATATTCTGATGAATAGTGAAAATTATTAAATTTTAATTAAAAACAAATTTTTTAATCGAAATAATTAATAATGATAAATTATTAATTTGAGTGGTTTTAAAGTATATTTAGAATATATTTTTACAATTTAATACAATGTCGTTCATTGGATGTAATTTCGCATTTAAACCAGACATAAACAAGTGTCAATCTTTTAATAGTTATTATCTTTTAAAAACACGCTATTTGTTTTGACGACGGGAATTAATTTTTAAATTAGTTAATGTAACTGATATGTTTTGAATTTGGTAAAATAAACATCATTTTTTAATTCATAATATCAAATATAGCTTAGGCCTAATTTTTGGTATTTTTCGGGAAACTTTCATTTTTTTGATGAATAGTGAAACCACTAAGTGGTAGTTAAAAACCGAATTTTTTCATAAAACTTAATTTTATCGCTTCTGTGAGTAGAATTTTGAAAATCCGAGAGGCACGGTTAATATAAAGGACTAAAATTTGGTTCAATGAGATGAAAATAATTTTTTGTGAATAGTAACTTTTTACTTTTTTTACCACGGTTAAAAGTAAATAGGGTGATTAAGGGTAAAAGTGTTATTATTATTACCCTAACACATGTCCTAATTCTATTGGATAAGTTTAATTCGACCAAAAACAACCTTAGGAATAAAATATGACCATTTAGGCCCACTTGGATTAGATTAGGACATTTATTATCAATTTATTTAAAGAAGGGTTAAAATAGTTAAAATCAAAGTTTAATAAGTAAATCATTTTTAATATATGGTTATATATAAGATAAATTAGACTATAAATATTGATTAGAAAGATAAAAAAAATTCATACATAATGTTATTTTATTTGTAATTTTTATACTTAAAATAATTTAATTTATTTATGATACAATGATGATGCAGTAATTATCTTATTAATGAAATATTGACATAATTGATGTTATAAATACCTAAATAAATGTAATTTGAGACTTTTTATGAATTAAAATAATTTTCTATGTTAATATGACATGTTAGTTTTGATTTAATTAATTTTGTTCCAACTAATAATTCTGTTATGATTTTCACAAAAATCAATTACCAAATAGTGTCAAAATTGACATAAAATGGTTTTTAAAACAAATATTATATTATTAATTGTTATTATATTCCTAAAAATCTAAGTTTCGGCCAAGATGCTTATATCATAATAGGTGTATCATTAATTTACCACTTGGGGGTCTCTTGTATGTAAATGGTAAGTTTATTAACTATATAATATAAAAATACAAAGTGACATGGTAAATGTCAATCTAATTAACTAAGAGTTAAAACTAAAATATAAGGTCAATCTAATGACCTAAACTTGTCTAAATTCTATTTGATGAGATTATTTAGACCCATCCCCACCTTATCTTCGAATATATCAATTTGAAGCTATTAAAAACCGAATTTGACTTTATAATAAAATAATATTTTTAGTTATTCCAAAGGTACCCCTCTCCTCCCTTATAAAAGGGCACCTCCTCCCTCTCCTCCTCACACCAATTTGAGCATTCAAGCTCGGCCAACCCCTACCCATTTCACTTCCCCACTTCCCTAGAAACATCCTAGAGGTCCTGGTCTTCTTAAAAGACCAATTTTAGTGCCCTAAAAAGAGGTCTCAAAGAGGCACTTCAAAGAAGAGGTAATGCCCGTTACCGATTCTTTCATCTTTATTTCTTCTTCCACTTATTATTCTTTAGTTGTTTAATTATGAAGTAATAACATAAGTATCACTCATATACTGATATGTTATTATAATTATGAAACAACCCTATTTCACCATCTATCCATCCTACGGAAAATGAAATCACCACGCGTGCGTATGTACGGAATACCGTCTCCACGCCGTGGTGTAATCTATTTTCCACCACCACCTTACTCGGATGGGTATAATGGTGTAAATAATAACTATATATGATTATTGTAAAGTGATATTTATTCTGAAATAGTATATATTCCCTCCAATACAATTCCACGATCATGGGAACGATATCATCGCTCATGCGTATGTATGGAATACCGTCTCCACGATGTGATGCGACTCGTTCTACACGATCTTCATTGCATAATGATTATATAAATGAATTTAATGAATGAATATGATATATATTACACTAATACCATTCTGGAAATGAGGTATCTATAACCTAAAAAGAAAAATAAGAATTTATTCGACAAAACACGCATAAGAACAAAAAGTAATAAACACCCGAATAACAAGTAGTAATGAAATATTACTAATAAGAAGCTAAGAATATGACCATATATTATATCATAAAAATAAGTATGATTCTGGAATAAGTCAATAACATTATTTAATTCATTATACAGGAGTTTCGGACACTTACGAAGCAAATCGGACCTAAGGTAAGGGAAAATATCACAATCTCATTTTTATCCGAGATTGTTTATACTTTGGTATTTACTGGGGTGTATTTTATGATCCACATCCATGTTCCCTCAATATGTAATATTGTTTCCATCCACATACAATTTTTTAAATCCAATTTTACCCTACGGTGAGTTTTTAGTAAAGGATATGAAAGGAATATTTTGTCGTTTTTCGTGCAAGGTACTTTTTGACTTTTTCGACAAAAGTACGAGAAGAATGTTTTTTTTAAATTATACGACATGAATGGATTTTTAAAACATTATTTCCAAGAAGCTTACTTTACAAGTTTTCAAGTTTATTTTTAATCAAATTCTTTTAGTTTAAAATTGTATGACATGTTAAGAAATGAAAATGTTTTTGAAGTAGAAAGGATATTTTCCTCAAGAATGGAGTTCAAGTGTTTTATCAAAATTATTTTCCATCTAAGATAATATAGGGTTCTGTTTATATACCTATTATTACATTGATTTTATTATGTTGTGATGGAATTATTTTTATGAATTCCTTTATCTTATATGAATTGTTTTATGATGTCGTGTTGTTTAAGAATCCCATTTTTATTACATGGGTTATGCAATGATGTATGATTTATGATTTTATGGCACACATATGAATGGTATCATTATGAGATGGGTGGGACCTATATCTCCCTCCAATGCATTGGGTAAAGATTTTATATCTCATGAGATAGACATGGCTGGAACGGAAGGTTAAACCGTTTCAGTGAAATAGGACTGAAACGAGGAGTGAACTCGGTTCAGAAATGGACTTTGTCCACTAAGATAGTATTGGAAATGAGTCTTGACTAATAAGAAATTATTCTCTATGATTATGTGTGTATGCCACAATGTTTCATGTTTTAAGTTATGATTATTTTGATTTCATTTCACTACTATGATTTATCCCATGTTATGAAATTATGCTCTCTTTTGCAGGTTAAGATTTCCAAAATTTTATGTTCTTATGAATATTATGTGATTGATATTTTTTTTTTTTACCCTTACTGAGAATTTGAGCTCACCCTTTTGTATGTTTTCTTTCCCCAGGTCATGAAGAAGGTTATTAAGTAAGATATGCCAAAAGGGACTATAGATATGATGAAATAAATGCGAGACAGTGTAGACACTTTATGAACCAGTTGTTTATGTTTCCCATTTTCTAAAGACACTATACCTATACGGTCCTTTCATGGTTTTGTTATATGTTGTAATAAGTATGCTTCAATTTTGAAGTAATAAAAATGTATGTAAAGTATGGGTCGTTATAGTTGGTATCAGAGGAAAGGTATAGTCAACCTTTGGAAACTAGGATGTGAAAGCCTTAGTAAGAACCCTAAGGATAATTCTAAGCATAGAACACAATCTTAGTGTTTTAGAAATGACCATTAATAACCTAGGATAAGACCTTAAGTGTGAAATTTTATTCTTGATTATGTGGTTTTCCTATTATAATTAGTGTTTCTCACACTATTCTTCTTGGTTTTAGTCAATGGCTGGAACCCGAAGGAACCGTGTTAATGTGGAATGCGACAGGAAATGCAATGATTGTCCCCCTGAGCAACCAAACGTTATGGGAGCTAGAATAAAAAATCTTGTATCCATGCTCACACAAATTTCTCAAGATATGAATCATGCAGGACTTCCAAACGAGCAAAGAAAGGAGCAACATTCTGTTGAATCCTTCATGAGGCAGCGTCCACCTTCTTTCAGCGGGTCTACTGATTCATTAGTTGCTGAACAATGGATTAGTACTACTGAAAAGATATTTTTAGTTCTTCAATGTTATGAACATGATAAAGTCATCCTAGCAGTGTATCGTTTGGAAGGAGATGTTGATCAATGGTGGAATCTTATTAAGAATACGAGGAAAATGGGTGAAATTGAGTCCATGGAATGGGACAAGTTCAAGAACTTATTTTTCAATAAGTACTTCCCTCTTATTCTCCAAACAAAGATGGATAAAGAGTTTCTTGAACTGAAGCAAAAGGATGATGAATCTGTTGGTACCTATGAAGAAAATTTTACAAGACTTTCAAGGTACGCTTCTGGTATTATTATCCAACCTGTGAGTAAGATCGATCGATTCTTTAGTGGCTTAAAACCAAGTCTTCAAAGGGCCTTATCCATAAGGGACTTCAATAGCTACAAGGAAATCGTTCGATGTGCTCTCAAAGTTGATATGGAGATTGGAGTAACCCATCAGTCATATGGGTTTGATAAGAAGAGGAAAATGGAATTCAAAGGAAAATCTAAAGAGCACACTGAAAAGAAGATGAGATTTCCCTTATGCTCAAAGTGTGGAAAGAAACATGGAGGGAGTTGTCTTAAAGGGACAAGTAAATGTTTCAAATGTGGAAAGGAAGGTCATTGGGCATTTGAATGCTGCAATGATGGGAAGAAGATGTCTAATGATGCAAACAAAGGAAGGGACACACAGAATGAACCTACTACACTTCAATGTTTCAAGTGCA
Source organism: Viscum album (assembly GCA_963277665.1). Taxonomy (NCBI): domain Eukaryota; kingdom Viridiplantae; phylum Streptophyta; class Magnoliopsida; order Santalales; family Viscaceae; genus Viscum; species Viscum album. The sequence goes on from OY728152.1 coordinate 848,708,096, forward strand.
AGGAGATGGGGCATTATTCCAATAAATGCCCTAATCCAAGGGTTGTTGATGATGATCGACATCAACAAAATCTTAAGGCTAAAGACAAAGGAAAGTCACATGAAATTTCTATCAGAGATGTGGAGTACGATAACGATGTGGTGAAAGGTACACTTACCATCTACTCTAAAGTACAAAATGTTTTATTTGATTCTGGATCCACCCACTCTTTTATTTTTGAATATTTTTCTAAGGGTATCACCATATTACCTCAACAATTAGATTTTGAGTTAGCTGTGACAACACCTAATGGCACAACAGTAGCATCAAAAGTTTATAATTCTTCCCCGATTGAAGTTTGTGGGAAAGTGCTTCCTGCAAATCTTGTGATCCTTCTTACAGTGGAATTTGATGTGATTCTTGGCATGGATTGTCTTTCTTTATATGGATCCCATATCAATTGCCAAATAAGGGAAGTCACATTTCATATTCCAGATCAATCTATGATCGTCTATCGATGCAAGGATGAACATAACCTTCTAGTGGAAATTTCTTCCATCTTATGGGTCTTGATTCCACTGAATGAAGGTTATTTATCTCAAATGGTTGGTGAGAAACTCACAATTAATAATATTCCTATTGTATGGAAGTTTGATGATGTCTTTTCGGAGGAATTGTCGGGTCTTCCACCAAATTGTGAAGTTGAGTTTTCAATAGAACTCGTACCGGGTGCTTTGCCTATTTCAAAGACACCTTATAGAATGTCCCCAATTGAGTTGCAGGAATTGAAGAAGCAAATCCAAGAGAATCTTGATAAGGGATTCATACGCCCTAGTGCATCACCTTGGGGAGCACATGTTCTATTTGTTAAGAAGAAAGATGTATCAATGAGACTCTGCATTGATTATCTAGAACTTAACAAGATCACTATCAAGAACAAATATCCTCTCCCACGCATTGATGACTTATTTGACCAACTACGCGGAGCTCAATAATTTTCCAAGATTGATCTTCGTTCAGGGTATCATCAATTAAGGGTCAAAAGGGAGGATATACCAAAGACGTCTTTCCGTACAAGGTATGGACACTATGAATTTATAGTTATGCCATTTGGTCTTACTAATGCCCCTGCTATCTTCATGGATCTGATGAATAAGTCTTTAGAGACTATCTTGATCAATTTGTGGTAGTCTTTATAGACGATATTCTTGTCTATTCAAAGAGCAAGGAAGAACATGAAGATCGCTTGAGAATTATATTGAAGACCCTCAGAAAGGAGAAGCTTTATGCCAAATTTACCAAGTGTGAATTTTGGCTTCAAAGGTTACATTTTTGGGTCACATAATCTCAAAAGAGGGGATATCTGTGGATCCAGAAAAAACAGAGGTTATCGAAAGATGGTCGAGACCAACAACAGTAACCGAGATCTGAAGTTTTCTTGGTTTGGCTGGATATTATCGACGTTTTGTGAAATATTTTTCACGATTATCTAATCCAATCACCAGGTTGACTTAGAAAGGAGTTAAGTTTGTTTGGACGGAGGAATGTGAAGAGAATTTCAATGAGTTGAAAAGAAGGTTATCCAGTGCACCTGTGCTCACACTGCCTTGTAGTGGAGAAAGGTTTGTGATCTACAGTGATGCATCCAAGAAGGGGTTGGGGTGTGTTCTTTTGCAAAATGATATGGTGATAGCTTATGCCTCATGACAGTTGAAAATCCATGAGCAAAATTACCCAACACATGATTTGGAGTTAGCTGCGGTAATCTTTGCATTAAATATTTGGAGGCATTATCTTTATGGAGAAAGGTGTGACATTTATACTGATCATAAAAGTTTAAAGTATATTTTCACACAAAAGGAGATGAATATGCGCCAAAGAAGATGGTTGGAACTAATTAAGGATTACGACTGCTCAATTCATTACCACCCTGGGAAAGCAAACAAGGTGGCAGATACATTAAGTCGACAAGACCATGCTAGCTTATCCATGATGAGGATCACAAAAGATCCAATATTTATGGATTTACAAAGGATGGATCTTGGAATTTTAATGGAAGGGGGGAAATCGTATCTTTCTCAAATGAATGTTCAACCATCTATACATGTGAAGATTAAAGAGGCACAGAAAGAATATGTAGAGTTACAAAAGAAGGTGAGAAATATTCCTGAATTCAACATTGATTGTGATGGGATAATAAAGTTCAGGAATCGGGTTTGTGTACCTCCCATCTCAGAATTAAAGGAGCTGCTGGATGAGGCTCATAGTTCTTCATTCTCTATTCATCCTAGAAGCACGAAGATGTATAGGGACCTGAAAGAGTACTTCTGGTGGGATGGCATGAAAAGAGATATTGTTGAATATGTCTCTCGATGCTTGGTTTGTCAGCAAGTTAAAGCTGAGAGACAGAAGTCTAATGGGATGTTACAACCATTACCCATACCCGAATGGAAATGGGAAAACATCACTATGGAATTTGTCACAGGACTTCCTAAAACATCCAAAGGCAATAATGCTATCTGGGTCATAGTTGATCGTCTTACAAAGTCTGCACACTTCATTGTTATTATAGAGGATTTCTCTCTAGATCAGCTTGCCAGGATATATGTAAAGGAAGTGGTAAAATTTCATGGAGTACCACTTTCTATTATATCTGATCGGGACCCGAGATTTACCTCGAAGTTCTGGCAAAATCTTCAGCATACTCTGGATACTGAATTGAGTTTCAGCACTGCTTATCATCCTAAGATAGACGGTCAGTCTCAGAGAACAATTCAAACTCTAGAAGATATGTTGAGAGCTTGCTCTATGGATTTCAAAGGTGTTTGGGATCAACACCTACCTTTGGTGGAATTTTCTTATAATAATAGCTTTCACTCCAGTATTCAGATGGCTCCTTATGAAGCTCTCTATGGAAAGAAATGCAGGACTCCAACTTGCTGGGATAAAGTTGGGGAAAGAAAGCTATTAGGACCTGATCTTGTTGATGAGATGGCAGAAAAGGTCCGATCTATTCAACAACACATAAGAGCAGTTCAGAGTTGACAGAAAAGTTATGCTGACAACCGAAGAAAAGACCTAGAGTTTGAAGTGGGTGATAAAGTGTTCTTACGAATATCTCCCTGGAAGAGGGTCATGAGATTTGGAAAGAAGGGGAAGTTGAGCCCTAGATATATCGGTCCTTTCGAAATACTGGATCATGTTGGAAAGGTAGCTTACCGATTGGAGCTTCCATCGAATCTCTCTCAAGTTCATGATATGTTCCATGTATCTCTCCTGAGAAAGTACATACCTGATCCTTCACATGTACTCAGCTCAGAAGTTGTACCGCTGGAGCAAGATATTTCTTATGAAGAACAGCCGATAGAGATTCTAGATCATAGTGAAAAAGTCCTACAGAACAAGACCACTCGCTTGGTGAAAGTTTTATGGAGGAACCACCAATTAGAAGAAGCTACATGGGAGCTTGAGGATATGATGAGGGAGAGTTATTCTCATCTTTTTGTTACAAAGTGACGAATTTCGAGGGCGAAATTCATTTTAAGGGGGGTAGAATGTAAGACCCGAGACTTTTATGAGAAATATTTTGTTTTTATGTTATATAAATCATCAAAGGAATCTTTCACTACACACAACACTAGCTTGGCTTTCTTTACATGCAACTGTGGCCTTCCTCGATAGCTTGCGTCGTACGCAATACCGAGTTTCACTAAACAACGATATGCTATTAAAATATTATTAAAACTAGCCGTTATGAATAGTAATAACCACTTTTTGAAATTTTATAAATTTTATTTTTCAAAATGGACTTAATTTTTGGATTCGTAATATCGAAATTAGCTTAGGGTGAAATTTTAGTACTTTTCGGATAACTTTCATATTCTGATGAATAGTGAAAATTATTAAATTTTAATTAAAAACAACTTTTTTAATCGAAATAATTAATAATGATAAATTATTAATTTGAGTGGTTTTAAAGTATATTTAGAATATATTTTTACAATTTAATACAATTTTGTTCATTGGATGTAATTTCGCATTTAAACCAGACATAAACAAGTGTCAATCTTTTAATAGTTATTATCTTTTAAAAACACGCTATTGGTTTTGACGACGGGAATTAATTTTTAAATTAGTTAATGTAACTAATATGTTTTGAATTTGTTAAAATAAATATAATTTTTGAATTCATAATATCAAATATAGCTTAGGCCTAACTTTTCGTATTTTTCTAGAAACTTTCATTTTTTGATGAATAGTGAAACCACTAAGTGGTAGTTAAAAAACCGAATTTTTTCATAAAACTTAATTTTACCGCTTCTGTGAGTAGAATTTCAAAAATCCGAGAGACACAGTTAATATAAAGGACTAAAATGTGGTTCAATGAGATGAAAATAATTTTTGGTGAATAATAACTTTTTACTTTTTTTCCCCACGGTTAAAAGTGAATAGGGTAATTAAGGATAAAAGTGTTATTATTATTACCCTAACACATGTCCTAATTCTATTGGATAAGTGTAATTCGACAAAAAACAACCTTAGGAATAAAATATGACCATTTAGGCCCACTTGGATTAGATTAGGACATTTATTATCAATTTATTTAAAGAAGAGTTAAAATAGTTAAAATCATAGTTTAATAAGTAAATCATTTTTAATATATGGTTATATATAAGATAAATTCAAGTATAAATATTCATTATAAATCTAAACATATTTCCTACATAATGGTATTTTATTTGTAATTTTTAGACTTAAAATAATTTAATTTATTTATGATACAATGGTGATGCATTAATTGTCTTATTAATGAAATATTGACATAATTGATGTTATAAATACCTAAATAAATGTAATTTGAGAATTTTTATGAATTAAAATAATTTTATATGTTAATATGACATGTTAGTTTTGATTTAATTAATTTTTTTCCAACTAATAATTCTGTTATTATTTTCACAAAAATCAATTACCAAATAGTGTCAAAATTGACATAAAATAGTTTTTAAAACAAATATTATATTATTAATTGTTATTATATTCCTAAAAATCTAAGGCTCAGCCAAGATACTTATATCATGATAGGTGTATCATTAATGGACCACTTGGGGGTCTCTTGGATGTATATGGTAAGTTTATTAACTATATAATATAAAAATAAAAAGTGACATGGTAAATGTCAATCTAATTAACTAAGAGTTAAAACTAAAAGATAAGGTTAATCTAATGACCTAAACTTTTCTAAATTCTATTGGATGAGAGGATTTCGACCCATCCCCACCTTATCTTCGAAATATATCAATTTGGAGCTATTAAAAACCGAATTTGACTTTATAATAAAATAATATGTTTAGTTATTCCAAAGGTGCCCCTCTCCTCCCTTATAAAATGGCACCTCCTCCCTCTCCTCCTAACACCAATTTGAGCCTTCAATCTCGGACAAACCCTGCCCATTTCACTTCACCACTTCCCTAGAAACATACTAGAGGTCCTGGGCTTCTTAAAAGACCAATTTTAGTGCCCTAAAAAGAGGTCTCAAAGAGGCGCTTCAAAGAAGAGGTAATGCCCGTTACCGATTCTTTCCTCTTTATTTCTTCTTCCACTTCTTATTCTTTAGTTGTTTCATTATGAAGTAATAACATCATTATCACTCATATACTGATATGTTATTATAATTTTGAAACAACCCTATTTCACCATCTATCCATCCTATGGAAAACGAAATCCCCACGCGTGCGTACGTACGGAATACCGTCTCCACGCCGTGGTGTAATCTATTTTCCACCACCACCTTACTCGGATGGGTATAATGGTGTAAATAATAACTATATATGATTATTGTAAAGTTATATTTATTCTTAAATAGTATATATACACTCCAATACAATTCCACGATCATGGGAACGATATCATCGCTCGTGCGTATGTACGGAATACCGTCTCCATGATGTGATGCGACTCGTTCTACATGATCTTCATTGCATAATGATTATATAAATGAATTGAATGAATTAATATGATATATATTACACTAATACCATTCTTTAAATGAGGTATCTATAACCTAAAAAGAAAAATAATAATTTATTCGACAAAACACGCATAAGAACAAAAAGTAATAAACACCCGAATAACAAGTAGTAATGAAATATTACTAATAAGAAGCTAATAATATGACCATATATGATATCATAAAAATAAGTATGATTCTGGAATAAGTCAATAACATTATTTAAATCATTATACAGGAGGTTCGGACACTTATGAAGCAAATCGGACCTAAGGTAAGGGAAAATATCACAATCTCATTTTTATCCGAGATTGTTTATACTTTGGTATTTACTGGGGTGTATTTTATCATCCACATCCATGTTCCCTAAATATGTAATATTGTTTCCATCCACCTAAAATTGTTTAAATCCAATTTTACCCTACGGTGAGTTTTTATTAAAGGATATGAAAGGAATATTTTGTCGTTTTTCGTACGAGGTACTTTTTGACTTTTCCGACAAAAGTACGAGAAGAATGTTTTTTTTAACTTATACGGCATGAATGGATTTTTAAAACATTATTTCCAAGAATCTTACTTTACAATTTTTCAAGTTTATTTTTAATCAACTTCTTTTACTTTAAAATTGTATGACATTTTAAGAAAGGAAAATGTTTTTGAAGTAGAAAGGATATTTTCCTCAAGAATGGAGTTCAAGTGTTTTATCAAAATTATTTTCCATATAAGATAATATAAGGTTCTGTTTCTATCCCTATTATTACATTGATTTGATTATGTTGTGATGGAATTATTTTTATGAATTCCTTTATCTTATATGAATTGTTTTATTATGTCATGTTGTTTAAGAATCCCATTTTTATTACATGGGTTATGCAATGATGTATGATTTATGATTTTGTGGCACACATATGAATGGTATCATTATGAGATGGTTGGGACCTATATCTACCTCCAATGCATTGGGTAATGATTTTATATCTCATGAGATAGACATGGCTGGAACGGAAGGTTAAACCGGTTCAGTGAAACAAGACTGAAACGAGGAGTGAACTCGGTTCAGAAATGGACTTTGTCCACTAAGATAGTCTTGGCAATGAGTCTTAACTAATAAGAAATGATTCTCTATGATTATGTGTGTATGCCACAATGTTTCATGTTTTAAGTTATGATTATTGGGATTTCATTTCACTACTATGATTTATCCCATGTTATGAAATTATGCTCTCTTTTACAGGTTAATATTTCCAAAATGTTATGTTCTTATGAATATGATGTGATTGATATTTCTTTTGTTTACCCTTATTGAGCATTTGAGCTCACCCTTTTGTATTTTTTCTTTCCCCAGGTCAGGAAGAAGGTTATTAAGTAATATATGCCAAAAGGGACTATAGATATGTTGAAATAAATGGGAGACAGTGTAGATGCTTTATGAACCAGTTGTTTATGTTTCCCAGTTTCTAAAGACACTATACCTATACGGTCCTTTTATGGTTTTGTTATATGTTGTAATAAGTATGCTTCAATTTTGAAGTAATAACAATGTATGTAAATTATGGGTCGTTATATTAAACTTACTATTGGGGCCTCATACCAAGACATCATGCATAAATGGGTAAGGAATGAGCCTAATACCCAACTTGTTTTGTCTCATGAGACCTACCAATACATATTGGGGATATATGATTTTGGTCCCCATACATCACTTAATAATTCCAATGTATTCATCATATGAATAAATAATGTAGCTTAATTAGCATGCTTTAATAATCAATAACTATCTGTATTGAAAAAACTATCATACGATATGTCAATACTTTCCCTAGTCAAAATTATAATAAAACATCTATAGAAATATTTAGGATGATATCATTATATTATATCCTCATTAAATCATCAGACTCGTCAAATTATGTTGACATGGATTAAAATACTTTTAAAAGATTATTGAAACATTTCTTGAGGAAAATACCCTTTTCATTTTAGAACCACTTATTTAAAATATAAAAATTTCAAAAATATTAGGAAAAAGATTTTATTTGGAAATAACCATGGAAATTTTAAAGGAATCTTCAAAGAAAAGAGTGTTCATGATGATAGGAAAAGTTATTTGTGCAGTGTACATTAAAACCAAGATTTTGTTCAAACCTTCGAAAAAAAAGTTCCTCATTCAAAAAATGAAAATAAGATTACTTTTAAACATTTTAATAGAAATTAAAACATGGTTAAATTTTAAATTAATCAATCATTTTATAATATTAATAAAATTATTGAAAAAAATTTAAATAAAATATGAACATGGAATAAAATATTCTTGACGGAATAGAAAAACAAAGTCAGATTTCCTTAAAAATATTCTTTCAAACTTTTGAATACTTAGAGAGAGGAAAATGAAAGTAAAACTTGTAATTTCCATAAATAAATACATGAGAATAAAATATATTTTCTTTAAAATAAAAACATCATATAATTTCCTCAATGGAAACTTAAACATAAACAATCCTGAATAAGGATGAGATTGTAAAATAAACTCTTACCTCAGGATCAACTTGCTTCTTAAGTGATTTTATCCTCCTATATAATAAATTTAAATTTATTATAAATCTATAATAGAAAAATATACATACTTATAATATAAAATATGATCAATTATAACATTTAAACGCCTGTTTATTAATAATTATTTATTAAAATCTTAATTTTTGAGAGTTAACTATTTCATTTTTCATGTAAGTTTCATTTTAGTAGTTTTGATCCTTTAATATTGATAATGATTCCATAATATATAGAATTTAAATAATGATATAATTATCATATATATTCATTATATATATATTTAAAATCATTCTTAAAATATAGGTAAGAAAAATGAATCACATCGCTTCTTGGGGGTGGTAGTCCATGATGGTTCTAGGTGCAGTGAAAGTGTGCGATGGGTCATTCCCAACTTTTATTTTTTCATAATTAATGATCAATATGAGATTTAAATGAAAATAAAAATTGTGATCAATGGAATTGAATCAAATAAAATAGACAATGGATAAAATTCTGGAACCAAAGAGAATATCATTACATATTATTTATAATTAATTTAATCGATAAAATAATTTTGATGGATCTAACAACAGATCTATGTTGTATCATTGCTGTGTTATAGGAATCAAGAGTAGATTCCCTCTAGTAGTGATCCACGTGTATTCCAAAAATCTTTGAACATCATCGTAGGAGTCTTTAAGGGCTAAAACAGAAGATCATGTTGCTTGCGTCATTCGCCTTTGATCTCCATGAGAATAACTTCCAAATCATTCTCATTGATCTCTCTTGACTCAAGAGTGGGAGGTGGAGGAAGATCGGTATGTTGGTTCTGGGCACAGTGGAAGTTCTAGAGGTATGGTTTCCAACTTTTCTTTTTGATGTTATTGATAATCAATTTGAGGTATATTTCAACGAAGAATATTATAACCAAAAGAATTGAATCAAATAACAATCAAGGGATAGAAAACCTAGAACCAAGAGAGAGTAGATCAACAAATGTTGTTTACAATTAATTTAATTAAATAAGAATTACCTCCAAGTTTATTCTTTCTTTATTGATGTGTCTATCCACAGATCTACAGTGTGCCTCCATTACATTATAGAATCCAAGTGTAGGATTCATCTAGCGGTGATCTACACGTGTTCTATGAATCTCTGTACATCGCCAAATGTGACTTCGGGTGCTAGTGCAGAAGATCCTTGTGCTTGCGATGTCTGCCTTCGATCTCCTTGTGAACCGCTTCCAAAGCATTCTCTTTGATCCCATGGAGGGGGATCTCTCTCATTCTTGAGAGAATTCTTAGAGAGGGATGAACTCTCTGGGCTTGAGAGCTTTTCTCTAATTTGTTGTTCATAACCATTTGCTTAGCTAGCGCTTAGCTAATAAGAGATAATATAACTGGGCATTTATTTCACTAGGGTAATAATAAAATAATTTATACAATTACCTTAATTATTTTATTAATCCAATTGAAACCCTCATGTCAAATAATAACAACAATATTATTATTTCCTGACATGTGCTTAACCTTTAATTTATAATTAAATATTATTTAATTATATAATATTTAATATTATTATTTATCACTGGACCCTTAAACTCAGTCTGCCAATCCTCCACTATACTTATTGGACCTTGAATAATGTCTATTTATTTATTAAATAAATATCACTACTTTATTCTCTAATAAACATATAAATATTATATTTACTAAATAGAAAATAAATATTTATTAAATAATCTCCCCACGCTATATTCTCTCGAATAACTAGTATCAGAATAAATGCAATCAGGAATCCATGAATAATTATTAAACCACAACCAGGAATAATCTTTATTCAACTTGTTAGATATATATTATTTAACTGAGATATTGTATATACTTAGTGTGTGACCCTCTAGGCCTCTTTCTCAGTGGCATTAGGCGGAGTAGCCTAAAGTCCAAGGTTAGCGTCTAGCAACACATCAAGACACCCATATAGAAAAAAAAATTCTGTAATGACATTTCACCTCATATGAATGATTACCATGTAATATAATCTCTTTATCACAATATCTCTAATCGAGCAGGTTGCATCTCAATGCCATCAACCTATATGCTCGATATCTCTTTCTTTGACTTTTTGGAAATATGAATTTCCTATTGATCACCATGTTCATGGATTTATTTTAGCTATATCATTTCCATCAAAGGGAATGAGATATTATCTTCCATTAAAGAACAGAAGAGATAAATCCTTCCTCACATTATTCATTAATGAAATATTACTCATGACACACCCAACATATCCTACCTCGTCGTGAACATCTATCATAACAGTTTTCATCAATAAATTTAAGTGTGTGAATCATAATAATCATTAATAATAATATTAAATTCTAAGGACTAATACACACATCTGTAGATAGAAACACCCAATGACACGTAGAAATGTGGATTTCCGACCGGCGGGTCTTGTTCTCGTAATATCCTCTTGTACATTACCAAGGGTGTACATCATGATAAGGTGCCTCAAAGTTCTATAAGTCTCCACCCCTGATATCCTGTATCATTTATGTATCTCAAATGATATCATCTGACTATAGAACATATATTCAAGAATAGTGTTATATCACTTCTGGGTTCTCATCATAGTAGGGATCTTCTATGACCTTTTAGTGTGACAGTTACTCTTAGGACATTATCACATACAATGTTAAGAATAAGAACAATAATTATGTGATATGGAATTTATTAATATTAAAAACCATGAATATAAGTTATCATAAAATAAAAAAGAATTTGGATTTAGGGCACCAAATCTAACAGACTCCCACTTTCACTAGAGACAACTGCTAACGACCTTCAGTCCGCTAGCTCTCACATGATACTCATGCTTCTGCTGAGATAGGTCTTTAGTCAAGGGATCCACCGCATTCTCTTCTTTGGATACTCTGATCACTGCAACTTCACCCCTTTGATAAAAATTCATCAAGTGGTGATACTTCTAGTGTATGTGCTTTGTCCATTGATGTGACCTTGGCTATTTTGCAAGAGACACTGCTACAATATTATCACAATACAATGTGATAGGGTCTTTAATACTAGGTACCACATCAAGATCCTAGATAAAGTTACAAATCTAGACAGATTCCTTGGCTGCATAAAAATATGATATATACTCAGACTCTACAATAGAATCATCTAAAATTGGCTGCTTTTAAATTTTCCATCTCACATCTCCTCCGTTGGGATAGAAAACTTATTCTAATTGTGACTTTAGATCATTCTGATCTATCTGAAAACCAGAATCATCATACCCTCTGATAAAATACTTAAGGATAGTCTTAATAGCAGTCCAATGCTATTCTCTCAGATCTTCTTGATATCTAACTACCATTATCAATGCATAGGTAACATTAGGTCTAGTACATAACATAGAATACATGATTGATCCTATCGCTGAAGCATATGGGATCTTTATCATTCTATCTTTCTCCTGTTGTGTTTGGGGACACATTTTCTTAGAAATATGTAAACCATGTGACACTGGAACGAATCCCATCTTGTATCATTCTATACTAAATATCTTTAGTATCTGGTCAATATATGTACTTTGGATTAGTCTAAGAAACCTCTTGGATCTATCATGAATGATATTGATCCCTAGAATATAGGTTGATTCACCTAAGTCCTTCATGGAGAAGAACTTGTTCAACCATTCCTTAACATATTATAATACTGGTATGTCATTTCAAATAATTAATATATTGTTAACATATAATACTAGGATAATGACTACATTCCCACTAAACCTTTTGTAAACACACGATTCACATTCATTTTTAATGAAAGCAAATTCTATTATGGATTCATAAAATTTAATGTTCCATGACCTAGATGCTTGATTCAATCCATAAATGTATCTATGAAACTTTAAAATCCTTTTGGAATTACTTGGTGTCATAAACCCTTCTGGTTATGTCATATAGACATCTTCCTGAAGGTTCTCATTAAGGAATGTAGTTTTGACATCCATCTACCAAATCTCGAAGTCATGGTAAGCTGCTATGGAAAATATGATTCTAATGGATTTAAACATGGAAACTGGTGAAAATGTTTCATCTTAGTAAATTCCTTAACTCTATTTAAACCCTTTTTCCACTATCCTTACTTTATAGGTACTTACATTACCTTCCATGTCCATTTTCCTCTTGAATACCCATTTACACCCAACAGTATTTACATCAACTGGTGCATCGACCAGAACCCAAACTTGGTTCTGATACATGGAATACATCTCAGAATTCATAGCTTCTATCCATCTCATAGCTTCTTAGCTCTCTACTACCTCCTTGTATAAGATAGGTTCATTATTTTTCAATAATAATGAGTCACCATCCTTGGTTACTAGAAGACCATATATCTCTGGTTTCCTTACCTCTCTTGAGCTCCTACGTAGTACTTGTGTTTTAGGAACTACTTCTTCCATGGGGACCTATAGAACTTGTTCTTGTACCAAATCTTGTGTATCTTGAGCATCAAATTCAGCGAAGTCAATCTTACTCCCACTATCCTTTTTTAGGATATTCTCCCTATCAAGAAAGAAGGATTGTCTGGCAACAATCACTTTCTTATCTAAGGGGTTGTATAGGTAGTATCCCTTTATTTCCTTGGGATACCCTATAAATATACACTTCATTCCCCATGGTTCTAGTTTGTTGCCTAATAAATCCTTAACAAATATCTTGCATCCCCATACATGTGTATGTGATAAAATGGGTTTCTTTTGACTCCATAGCTTGAATGGAATTCCATTTTTCACTTTAGTTGGTACTTTGTTTAATGTGTATGCCGCAATTTGTAATGTATATCCCCAAAAGGATAACGAAAGATCTCCATGACTCATCATAAACCTTACCATGTCCAGTAAGGTATGATTCCTCCTTTCACTAACACCATTCCACTATGGTGTATAAGGTGGAGTGTATTGAGATAGAATCCCAAACTCCTGTAAAAAGTTGATGAACTCTTGGTTAAGATATTATCTACCTCGATCCGATTAAAGATTCTTTATATTCTTACCAAGATGATTCTCTACTTCATTCTTGAATTCCTTGAATTTCTCAAAGGACTCAGACTTATACATCATTAAGTAAATATAGCTATATCTACTCAAGTAATCAGTAAAATTTATGAAGTAAGAATATACACCTCTAGCCTCTACTGGAAATGGTCCACACACATTGGTGTGTATCAATCCTAGAAGCTCTATAGCCCTTTCACCCTATCAACTAAATGGTGTTTTGGCCATTTTCCCTTATAAAAAATTGTGGCATCTATAAAATGGTTTTAGCTCAGAAGAGTCTAAATAGCTATCTTTATAGAGCTTTTTCAAATGATTCTCCTTTACATGACCAAGGCAGTGATTCCACAACTGGGTGTTATATGAGTCATGTGAACCTGATTCATTATCAATTTTCAACACTTGGTTTTCATAATTTAATACATATAGACCGTTATTTAAATGTTCCTTACCATAACATATGTTGTCCTTATAAAAGAAACAACTTTTACTTCTGAACTTGAAAATAAACCCATCTATATCTAAACTTGATACATAAAGTATGTTTTTGGTAATAGTAATTACATAATAACAATCATGTAAAACCAAAATCATTCTCATTGGAAATGAAAGTTGGTAGTCTCTAATGGCAAGATCGGTGAGCCTCACACCATTAGCATCTCACAGATCCACCTCTCCTCTGGAAATTTTTTCTGAAATCTACTTGGTTCTAACATTTGGATATAGATGTGAATACCACAAGTTGTATCTAATACCTGATATATAGAAATGGAAAGATTGAACTCGATAAAAAATGCACCTTTGGCTTCCCCTTTCCTCTAGGTTTAGTTCCTCTTCCAGTGGACTGACGTTCCACATGAAAAACATACTACCTCTTTTTCCTTGCCCTACCTTTGGATCTTTTTCTTCTTGTTCAGATGGTGCTCGAGGGATTTAGACTATTTATAAGTCATAGGCTCTTTTTCCTTGTCCTTCCTCTTCCTACTCACCATAAAGACTGTGGGTTTTTCATGCCTCGTGTCCTTATCCACTTAAAGAATCAAGGTTAGGAGTTCCAATAGACTCTTCTCATTATTAATCATATTATAATTCACAATAAAACTAGAGAAGGTCTTGGGTGATGATGAAAATATGAGATCTATATGCAACTCATCTAGGAATTTAATCCCTAAGATGTCCAAATGCTCAATGTAGTTGATAAGCTTAACTATATGAGGCCTATATGGTGAAGACTCTCTAAGCTTAGTCATGAACAAAGTTTTGGAGATCTCATACCTCTATTATCTTGCCTTCCCTTGATAGAAATCTCGAAGGTGAGATATCATTTTATAAGCATACATTTACTCATGTTGCTTCAAAAGCTCATTAGACATAGATGATATCATGAAGCACTGAACATTTGTAGCATCATTCATATGTTTCTCGTATAGAGAGATCTCTTCATCACTCACCTAATTTCTAGGTGCAATTGGTAAAGGTTCTTACAATGCATACAGTTTCCTTTCATGGAGAAGGATGACCCGTAGGCGCCTTTGTCACTCTTGGAAATTAGTGCTGATGAGAAGGTTTTCCTTCTCAAGTATGGATCACAATGATATGTTTGATGTCATTTTTGTTTTTGTTTCTATAAATAATATGAGAAGAATTTTAGTACTTTATTTGATAAATTTTATACAAATAAATAGATAATATATTTATTAGTCTCCCGCTATTTTATCGAAACCCAATATCCCTCACCATTGGATTCATAATATCCAGTTTCTTGGATATTCTAGCGGAAAGGATCCATATTCCATTCTCATTACCCCGTATTTGGCTGTTTAAGCAACTCAAATGGTTTTAGATGGGA
This sequence comes from Viscum album, assembly GCA_963277665.1. Classification (NCBI taxonomy): domain Eukaryota; kingdom Viridiplantae; phylum Streptophyta; class Magnoliopsida; order Santalales; family Viscaceae; genus Viscum; species Viscum album. The sequence continues at coordinate 848,723,533 of OY728152.1, forward strand.
ATTCCAAATTCCAACTACAATAACTCATAGTACCTTGATCTGTTAAGTGGAATCCCCAATCCTAAAATCCTTTAATTAGATTTCCTCAACCTTTTCCTCTTAGTTACACCAAGTCCTACTTTGGAAGTCAACCCTTGATGTCAACCAAGTTAAGTCAACCCAAAACCTCAAATTATAATTCCTCGATAATTGAAATCACCCCAACTTTGGCTGGTCAAACACCTTGAACTACTGTTCAATTCTAACCAAAGTAATGGAAGGCTATACCGACTTAATATTTTATTGAGGGATTTTATCCTTTATGCATAAATTTCCAGTTATTATATTTTAACATGCTTGTTAATATTAATTGGGATTACTTAAGTGATTAACCATGTCTTTAGATAATATTTATGCATAAGACAGTTTATTATAGTTCCATCTTTTCATGCTTGTTAATTCATTAATTGTGTGATCACGAAAAAACATCCATAATGAAATAACCATGAAAATTATAGAATTAAAATAAAGGGTATGATCATGAGCTTGTTCTAATGGTTAGTTTATCTAGCGGTTGATAAACTAACCTTTGAACTAGGGGAGAAACACCTTGAACCATTTAAGGTTCATGTTTCCAACTTTCCACCTATCCACCTTTATATCTCCCTGGATTGGTTTTTCCTCTACTCCTAACTTGAATTGCCTCCACTAGCTTGGGAGATCCATCCATTACATATGATTTTACTCACATGCGAGTGAGGGGTAAAAGGGAGTTTACATAAAAGAAACCATGGGCACACAAACCCTATATATTAATGAGGAGAGAAGGAATACATGCCAACAATTTAATTTAATAATAAATTAAAAGGAAACAAATCACATACAAAGGTCTGATCTGGATCATGATCATCCACATGCATGTAATTAATTGCGTATTTAATAAAACTAGAATTTAATTCTTTAATCATTATTATTTAAGATAAATCACACTCGAATCGATTAATTATTATCTTTAATTAATCAATCCTTTTATCTTAAACCTTTTATAAATTTCCTTGAGATTCTCATCCATTATAATTTTAAACAAATTAATAAATTCATTTAAAATTAACTGTGTACATAACTTTTACCTTGGAGGTAACTCAGTGAATACTCATCCAAAACTACCCAACATGTATTATACTTGTATACACTTTATTCTTTGTGACATATAGCATGCACATAGAATAATAACTGTAATACAACTCACACATGACATGTAGATCTTGAATATTATGCATATGTTAATAAAAAATTTATATATATATATATATATATCAAAGACTATCACATGGCATGTCCCATATTTACACCCACATTCAAGTACATGTCTCAAGGGTTACATAATATAATAAATTTTAAATCTGTGTAACTGGTAAAATTACACGACGTGTTGATCTGATCCACACAGTGTGTACATTCTTCACCATGTATCTGAACTACACACCTAGGGACTCAGCATGTGAGGCATACTTTAGAAATATTAGAGTACATGGTGTGTCCAATGGGTCACATGTCGTGTTGACTCCGTGTTACACGATCACCTGTTGGGTGGTACGTATATGGAATATAGGTCTCAACCCCGACCTAAAGGGACTACACACCATGTCAAGTGGGCCACATGGTGTGTAGTTCAGCTGACCATGCACCAGTCTGTCCCGATCAACACGCAGTGTAATAATTAACTACACCGCATGTCATTAATGCATACAGGTTGATTAATTTCTAAATTAACTCCTGGTGCATTGAATATGAGTAAACGACATGTAATTTCGATTACACGGTGTGAACTCCTGCGTTATCTAGTCAGAATCCTTGGCACCTTCAGATGAGTTCCTCATTTTTATTTTAATCATAAAATTAATCATTTATATTAGATCTTTGAGAAACGATGGAGGAAGAAATATATCTCACAATTCATATTTGAATAATGATTAACTTTAATTGAAAAATTAAATTATGAATGTGTAAATCATCAACGAAACTAAATAATTATAAAAAACAATGTGACCCCTCTAATACCACTTTTAGGTTCTGGGCACAGCGGAAGCATGAGAGAGATGATGTCCAACTTTGATTTTTTCCATTATTGATAATAAATATGAGGTATATTCCAATGAAGAACATCATGACCAATGAAATTGAATCAAAGAACAAGCAAGGGATAGGAAACCCAAAACCAAGAGAGAGTATATCAACACATGTTATTTACAATTAATTTAATTAAATAAGAATTACCTCCAAGGTTATTCTTTCTCCATTTATGCGTCTGGCCACAGATCTGTAGTGTTCCACCATTGCGTTGTAGAATCCAAGTGTAGGATTCCTCTAGTGGTGATCCACACGTGTTCCATGAATCCTTGTAGGTTACCGAAGGAGTCTCTAGGTGCTAGCATGGAATATCCTTTTGCTTGTGATGTCTGTCTTTGATCGCCTTGTGAACCACTTTCAAAGCGTTCTACTTGATCCCATATAGGAGTATCTCTCTCATTATTGAGAGCATTCTTGGATAGGGATGAACTCTCTAGGCTTGAGAGCTTTTCTCCAATTTATTGTGCACAACCATTTTCTTGGATAGCACTTGGTTAATAAGAGAATAATAGAACAGGGCATTTATTTCACTAGGTTAATAATAAAATAATTTTCACAAGTGCCTTAATTATTTTATTAATCCAAGTGAACCCCCCATGTCAAATAATAATAGTAATATTATTATTTCCTAACATGTTCTTAACCTGTAAGTTATAATTAAATATTATTTAATCAAATAATATTTAATATTATTATTTCTCACTAGACCCTTAAACTTGGTCCGCCAATTATCCACTATATTTATTGGACCTTGAATAATGTATATTTATTTATTAAATAAATATCACTACATTATTCTCCAATAAATATATAAATATTATATTCACTAAATAGAAAATAAATATTTATAAAATAATCTGTCCACAATATATTCTCTCAAATAACTAGTGTCGAAATAAATGCGATAAAGCATCCATAAATAATTATTAAACCACAACCAAGAATAATCTTTATTCAACTTGTTAAATATATATTATTTAACTGAAATACTGGATACACTTAGTGTGTGACCCTCTAGACCTCTTTCTTAGTGGCATTAGGTGGAGCAGCCTAAAGTCCAAAGTTGGAATCTAGTAACACACTAAGTCACCCATAGAGAAAGAAGTTAATTCTGAAACAACATGTCACCTCATACAAATTCTTACCATATAATATAATCCCTTTATCACAATATCTCTAATCTAGTAGGTTGCATGCTAGTGCCATCAACCTATATGTTCAATATCTCTTTCTTTGACTTTTTTGGAAATGGAACTTTCCTATTAATCACCATGGCCATGGATTTATTCAAGATATATCATTTCCATCAAAGGTACTAAGATATTATCTTCCATTAAAGAATAAAATGGATAAATCCTTCCTCGCATTATTCATTAATGCAATAATACTCACGACACACCCAATATATCCTACCACACTGTGAACATCTATCATCATGGTTTTCATCAATACATCTAAGTGTGCGACTCATAATACTCATTAATAATAATCTTAAATACTAATGACCAATACACATTTCCACATATAGGAACATCCAATGACACATATAAATGTGGATTTCCTACTGGCAGGTCTTATTCTTATAATATCCTTCTGGACATTACCAAGGGCGTACACCATGAGAAGGTGCATCAAAGTTCTATGAGTCTCCACCCTTGATACCCTATATCATTTATGTCCCTCAAATGATATAATCTGGATATAGAACATATATTCAAGAATAGTATCATATCACTTTCAGGTTCTCATCATAGCAGGGATTCGTTATGACCTTTTAGTGCGATAGTTACTCTTAGGACATTATCTCGTACAATGTTACGCGGAAGAACAATCATGATGTGATAATGAATTTATTAATATTAAAAACAATGAATATAATTTATTATAAAGTATGAAAGAATTTGGTTCTAGGGCACCAAATCCAGCACGCTCTTCATTCTTGGGAGCATTCTTGGATAAGGGTGCTCTCTAGGTCTTTGAGAGGATTATTCGGATTCATTATGCACAACAAAACAAATTAATTGGTGATGAGAGTAGTTTTTCGTGAACCACAATTCAATTAAATTCTTATTTACCTAAAAATGTACCATAGTGGCACACCCTAGGGTCGATCACAAGGAGGCCTCTACACGCACTAATTTCCTATTGTCACTATTACAAAATAACTATTATAAAAATATAATACTAATATAAATGGGGGGATAATTTCAAATGAATAAAATATAAATATAATATATAATAATGAAATGAAATACATAATGAAGTTAGAAGAAATAAAGTAGGCAGTTGTTCTTAGGAAGTTGTGGCATTTGATTTCATTGTTTAAAAATTCAACTCAGTGAGGTGATCAAGACCTGTCACACCTCACCTTCTCGTTTGGATTGTCATTACCCCATACTGATACCTCTTAATATAGGGTAATTCTCTTCCTAAATTCAGATTGGAGACCTCTTCTATAACCATATATACTCATGTCATGCTCCATCGTATGCACAACACAAATAGCGAAGGGAAGGAAAATTAATAAACGAGAAGAAGAAATTGGTGGAAGATAAAATGGGGAGACCGCTCACCATAATTGATTTAACCACCACCAAAATTATTAGAATTGAATAAATTATAATAAAATTAAAGCTCAATAACTCAATCAAATCACCATTCCCTCCCTCGAACAAGCGTCGAGGTTAGTTCTCCATTTTTAGTGGAGTTGAGAAGGGAATAACGGTGGGAGAATACATAAAATAAAATAAATGGAATAAAGGAGGTATGAAGAGGAAATATAAACTAATATATATTAAAAATAAAAATAACTATTACAAAAAAAATACTCAAACTTTCCCCTTGAAAATGGCTATCCTTGTAAAAAGGAGATGAGACCCAAATTTATAGGTGAAATGGGTGAAGAAATATCGAATTAATTCTATTCTACGGATTTCAGCGACCTTTAGGACCATTAAATGGAATTATTGGAAAATATTCCCTTCTTGAAAGTTTTTCCATATCATCTTCCTCGTCTCTAAACAAAATTTCAAGTTGATTGGTCCACGTATGAAGGAGTTATGTCTATTTTATTGTGGCACATTTAATCTGCCAAAGTGGCTCTTCGTATTCCACAACTCCAACTTCTAATGCATTTAAGTCCTTGAAACCAGTCGATTCAGACATGGACCCATTAATGAAAGATGTTAATTAATCATTCTTACAGGTCCATGTTTAATTTAAGCTCCAATGGACCAGTTTACTTCGATATACGAGCTCAGATATAAAACATTCCAAATCTGTGCACAGTTTTCGAGGTCCGGATTGTGAGCTGATTTTGAGCTTCCAAATGATTGATTGAGCTGGGCCTCCAGAAGGATTAAATTCGACCAATGATGTAAGTAAACCTAATAAAAAGTAATTTCACAATTTGGGTCATTTTAGATAATGATATGGCCTAAATAATCAAGTTAAATAAAACAGTTAAACACCAAAATTAAGCCATTTTTGCATTTGAGCTCAAAATACCACTAAAACATAAAAATGTGACAATTTCCCATAAAATAACACCTTGGTGGGTATTAGAACATTGAAATACAGTATATAATATGTGAAAATTCTAGCTTTATAAATTGTATCTATTAAAAAATAATATAATTGGGTTTAAATATCTCTAGGGTTAGAAATAAATAATTACATAAGTGCCCTTTATTATTTATTTAATCCCATGTGAAACCCCGTGTCTAAAATAATAATATTACTATTATGTCTTGAAATGCACTTAACTTGTGAATTAAAATTAAATATTATTTATTCAAATAATATTCAATGTATATTATTTCTTATCAGACCTAAAAACTCATTTTTTTTATTCCTTCACAATATTTATTAGGTCTTTAATAATGACTATTTATTTAGTAAATAAATATCACTACATTATTCTCTAATAAATAAATAAATATTATATTCACTAAATAGAAAATAAATATTTATTAAATATTTTTCTCACATAATATTATCTCAAATAACCTATGGTGTAATATATGTGATCAAGAAAACATGAATAATTATTAAACCACTTACAGGAATAATATTTATTCAGCCTAAATAATAAATATTATTTAACTATGATTATGGATACACTTATTGTGTGACCCTCTAGACCTATTTCTCAGTGGCATTAGGCAGAGTAGCCTAAATTCCAAGGTTAGAATCTAGAAATACATCAAGGTACACATAGAGAAATAATTTAATGTCGCAGTGATATAATAACTCATACAGATGCTTACTATGTAATATAATCATTTTATTACGATATCTCTAATCAAGCAGGTTTCATGTTGGTGCCATCGACCTATGTGCTTGATGTATCTTTCTTTGAATTTCTAGGAATTGAACTTTCCTATAGAACACCATGGTCATGGATTTATTTAGGCTATATAATTTTCATAAAATTTCTTAAGATATCAACTTCCATTAAAGAATAAAAGGGACAAATCCTTTCTTTAATTATTCATTAATGCAATATTACTCATAATGCACCCAATGTATCCTAGCTCATCGCGAACATATTTCATCACAGTTTTCATCAATACATCAAAGTATATGACTTATAATATTCATTAATAATAATATTAAACTCTAAGGATCAATACATACATCCAAAAATAGGAACATCCAATGACACATATAAATGTGGATTTCCTACTGGCGGTTCTCATTCTTATAATATCTTACATTATGTACTACTAAGGACGTACACCATGAGAAGGTACCTCAAAGTCCAATAAGTCTCCACCCCTAATAGAATATATCATTTATGTCCCTCAAATGATATCATCTAACTATATAATATATATTTAAGAATACTATCATGGAACTTCTAGGTTCTCATCATAACGGGGAACTGTTATGACCTTTCAATGTGACAGCTACTCTTAGGACATTATCACATACTATGTTACGTAGAAGAATACTCATGATGTGATAAGGATTTTATTAATATTAAAAACTATGAATATGGGTTATAATAAAGTACAAATAAGTTGGTTTTAGGGAACCAACTCCAATAGACTAACTTTCACTAGAGCCAACTGCTAACAACCTTCAATCTGCTATCTCTTACATGATACTCGTGATTCTAATAAGATAGGACTTTAGTTAAGGGGTCCACCATGTTTTTTTATATGGGAACTATTCTTACTAAAACTTCACCCCTATGATAAAAATTCCTCAAGAGGTGATACTACCGAAGTATGTGTTTTGTTCGTTGGTGGGACCTTGGCTCTTTTGTAAGATCCACCACTGTAGTATTATCACAATACAATGTGATAGGTTATTTACTTACAGGCACCATATAAATATATTAGAAAAAGTTTTGTATCCAAATGGATTCCTTGGATACATCATAAGACACTATATACTCCAACTTCACTATAGAATCAGCGACAACTTTCTACTTTGAACTCTTCCAGCTCACGACTCCTCCGTTGAGATAGAAAACATATCTGGATTGTGACTTCAGATCATTCTGATCTGTTTGAAAACTAGAATGAGTATAACCCCTAATAACCAGTAGACCGATGTTATTCTACTGGATCATATTTATATATTCCTACCATTCTCAATGCGTAGACAACATCAAGTATAGTACATAACATGGCATACATGATTGACTCTATCGTAAAAGCAAATGGGATCTTACTCATTATCTATTTATCCTATTTTGTCTAAGGACACATTTTCTTAGAAAGATATATACCATGTGACACTAGAATAAATCCCCTCTTGGATTCTTCCATACTAAATATCTTTAGTATCTATTCAATATGTGTACTTTGAGTTAGTTGAAGAAGCCTCTTATATCTATCATAAATTATCTTGATCCCTATAATATAGGCTTCTTCACCTAAGTCCTTCATAGAGAAACACTTGTTCAACCAGCCCTTAATAGACTATAATACTGGTATGTCATTTTTAATAAGTAATATGTCATCAACATATACTACTAGGATAACAACTGCATTCCCACTAAACCTCTTGTAAACACATGGCTCACATTCATTCTTAATGAAATGAAATTCTTTTATAACTTCATCAAATCGAATGTTTCATGACCTAGATCCTTGCTTCAATCCATAAATTGATTTTTATAGCTTGAAAATCTTTTTGGCATCACCTAGAGTCGCAAACCCTTCTGGTTGTGTCTTGTAGACATATTCCTAAAGGTTCCCATTAAGTAAATCTATTTTGACATCCATCTTCCAAAATTTATATTCATGGTAAGCTACTATTGCAAGTAGAATTATAATGGATTTAAACATGGAAACTGGTGAAATGGTTTCATCATAGTTAATTCCTTGATTTTATTTAAACCCTTTAGCCACTAACCTTTCTTTATAGGTATTTACTTTACTTTCCATGTCCATTTTTCTTTGAATACTCATTTTCAGCCTACAGGCTTTACATCAATCGATGCATCAATCAAAACCCAAACTTGATTTTGATACATGGAATGCATTTCAAAATTCATGGATTCTTTCCATCTTGTGGATTATGAGATCTCTAATTCCACTTTGTAGGAGAGAGGTTCATCATTTCCAACAAATAATGAGTCACCATATTCAGTGAATAGAAAATCATATCTTTATGGTTTTCTTACCTCTTTTATGCTCCTACATAGTACTTGTGTTTCATTAACTACTTATTCCATGGGGACATGTGGAATCTGTTCCTATACCAACTCTTGTGTATCTTGAGTATCAACTTCATCGAATTAAATCTTTCTCCCACTATATTTTTTGAGGATGTGCTCCCTCTCAAGAAATACATCTTTTTTTGCGACAATCAATTTCTTGTCTAAGGGGTTGTATAGGTAGTATCCCTTTATTTCCTTGATATACCCTATAAAGATACACTTTGTTCCCCAGAGTTCTATTTTTTTCTGATAAGTCCTTATAAAATGCCTCGCAACATGTGTATGTGACAAAAAAGGTTTCTTTCCACTCCATAACTCAAAGGTAATTCCATTTTCCACTTTAGTTGGTACTCGATTTAATTTATATGTTGCATTTTATAATGTATATCCCCAAAAGTATAATGGAAGATATACATGACTCATCATCAACCTTACCATGTCTGATAAGGTATGATTCCTCATTTCACTAACACCATTCAACTATAGTGTGTAAGGTGGAGTGAGTTGATATAGAATCCAAAAATCCCATAGAAAGTCAATAAACTATTGGTTAATATATTCACCACTTTGATTCGATTGAAGCTTCTTTATCTTCTTACCAAGTTGATTCTCTACTTTATTCTTGAATATTTTGAATTTCTCAAAGGACTCAAACTTATACCTCATTAGGTAGATATATCCATATCTACTCAAGTCATCAGTAAAAGTTATGAAGTAAGAATATCCACCTCTATATTCTGCTGGAAATGGTACACACACATTAGTGTGTACCAATTATAGAAGCTCTATAGCCCTTTCACCCTATCCATTGAATGGAGGTTTGGTCATTTTACCTTGTAAACAAGCATGACATCTTTCAAATGGTTTTAGATCAGAAGATTCTAAATAACCATCTTGATAGAGTTTTGTCAAACACTTCTCATTTACATGACCAAGATGGTGATTCCATAGCTGGGTGTCATATGATTCATGTGAACATGATTCGTTATCTATTTCCAATACTTAGTTTTTGAAATTTAATACATAAAGACTGTTATTTAAATGTACCATACTGTAACATATGTTGTATTTATAAAAGAAACAACTTTTATTTAAAAACATGAAAATAAACCCATATGTATATAGGCATGATATATAAATTATGTTATTAGTAATAGTTCATATATAATAATAATATTTTAAAAACAATATCATTTACATTTGCAGTGAAAGGTGGTGGTCACCAATGGCTAGATCAGCCAGCATCGCACTATTGATAGCTCACACACTACAAAAAAATAGTACATTAGAGGGGTCTATTTAGAGGGGGTTATGCACAACCCCCTCTAAATTCAAATTCTGTAACATTAGAGGGGGTTATGCACAACCCCCTCTAAGTATCGAATTTAGAGGGGGTTATGAACCCCCTCTAAACTTGTTTTTTATAAAAATTATAGAGGGATTATGTACAACCCTCGCTAATCATCAAATTTAGAGGGGGTTATAGATCCTCTTAATTTCTTAAATTTGAGGGGGTTTTGAACCCCTTCTAAATTTTTTAGCGTTGTTTTTTGAATATCTAGTTAGATTTTAGAGGGGGTTTAAAACCCCCTCTAATATCTTAAATTAGAGGGGGTAGAAAACCCCCTTTAATGTCTTTAATCAGAGGGGTTTAAACCCCCCCCCCCCCCACTAATGTCTTTAATTTAGAGGGGGTTCAAAACCCCCTCTAATTTAAGATATTAAAGGGGTTGTGAACCCCCCTATTTAAAAAAAAGAAACTTCCATAATATATATATATATATAATTAAAACACAATATATAAATGTATTTAAATACATTATATGAACATATTATATAAAATATTTGTATGATTGTATTTAATTTTATTTCTATCTATACATAAATATAATTGTGTAATATTAAGTAAATTAATATATATTTATTTGTATAAATTGTATTTTTTATAATATTAATTATTTATAATATAAAAGCATAAACATATTATATAAATATATACATAAATATAATTTATCTAAAAAATATATCATATAAAAACCCAAGATTTTAGTTTTTATAAATTATATTATAATAATAATAAATATATTTTTATATAATAGGTTTATGACTTTATATTATATATAATTAATATTATATGAAATAGAATTTATACAAATAAATTTATATTAATGTATATTTATTGAAATAATAATATATATTAGTGTACATAATAATAAATATATGTATTTGAAATATACATTATATAAATATTTTTATAAATTTCATTTCATATAATATTAATTGTATAAAATATAAAATTTTATTTCATATAATATTAAGTATATTTTTCTATAAATTGTATTTCATATAATATTGATTATATATAAAATACATATTAATTATATATATAATACATATTAATTATATCTAATATAATATTAATTATATATAATATAATATTAATTATATATAATATAATATTAATTATATATAATATAATATTAATTATATATAGTATAATATTAATTACATATAATATTTATATTTGTATAAATTGTATTTCATATAATAATAATAATAATATATTGATTTTATATAATATTATACAATTTATACAAATAAATATCCTTATTAATATATATAATAATAAATATATGTATTCAAAGACATTATATAAATATATTTTTAAAGATCTTATATAAATATATTAGGTAAATACTTATATATATATATATATATATTCTTTAAATATATATATATATATATATATTCTTTAAATATATATATATATAATATAATATAAATATGTATTTAAGTATATAAGTAATTTACATAAATATATAATACAAATGTATTTAATATAATATATATTTTATATAAATCATAAAATTAATGTATAGAATTTATAAAACCAACATATAATTTTTATATATTAAAAAATAGATGTAAAAAGAATAATAATAATTAATAATATTATTGATATCACATACACACACATAAGTCAATATATATATATAATTGTGTAATATATTTAGGATATATACAAATATATAATATAGAATATATATAATTTCATATGCAAATAAATATAGTAAATAATATATATATTATTATTTAAATGTATATAAATATATTATGCTAATGATATTTAATATAATAAACAGAGAAATATATATAAATAAAATAATGTGTAGTTAATATTCCAGAAAATGGTTTGCCTTAGTGGTTGGATGGTGGATGTCTGGAGGTAGCTGTGTCGGGCGGTGCGAGTTTAAATCTCAGGCGCCTCTATTTTTCACTGGTGTGGGAATTAGTGGTTGTGGTGGTTGGGAAGCGGGAACTGGAGGGGGCTTCGGGTGGGGGAACGAGTGGAAGGTGGAAGGGAGGCTCTGAGGGAACCGGAGGCACTGGGAGGAGCTTGGGAAAACAGGAGGGGAGAGAACCGAGGGGCTTGGGGAAATGGGAGGGAGGCGCTTGGGAAAACAGGAGGGGAGGGAACCGAAGGGGCTTGGGGAAATGGGAGGAGGGAGGGGCTTGGGGAAATGGGAGGGGAGGGAACCAAGGGGCTTGGGGAAATGCGAGGGAGGTGCTTGGGTAATGGGGAACGTGGGAGGGGAGGGAACATGAGGTCGGGGCTGAATTATTAAAAAAGAAAAAAAATGAATCTTTAGGGGCGGTTTTTACAACCGCCCCAAAAGTAATCTCTTTATTAGGGGTGGTTTGAACCGCCCCTAATGCCTCCCAACTAGGGGCGGTTTTAGCAGTTTTTGGATTTTTGTAAACATTAGAGTGGGTTTAAACCCCTGATAATGTACCCACTGCTAAATTCACCATGACATGAGAAGCGCTTAGTCAAAACTGCTTCTAATGGAAGTAGGCGGCCACATTAGCAGCGGTTCCTCACAACCGCCGCTAATGTCTTTATAAGGGGTTATAACCCCTTATAATGTCAAAAATAACCCCTTCTAATGTGTCCATTTTTTTGTAGTGACAGATCCACCTCTCCTCTAGGAATCTTTTGAAAACTACTTGGTTCCTACATTTGTATATATATGTGAGAACCACAAGCTATATCTAATACCTAATGTGTATATATTTAAATATTGCACTCAATAAAAAACATGCATTTAGCTTCCTCTTACTTCTTGGTGCATTTCCTCTTCCAGTGGCATTGCTTGCCACATGCAAAACATACTACCTTATTTTCCTTTCTCTATATCTGGATCTTCCTATTCTTGGAAGGATGGTTCTTGGTATATTTAGAATTGTAAAGATTATTGGGGAACTTTTCATTTTTCTTCCTTTTTTTATTCACTATAAGGACCATGGGTTTTCCACGCCCCATGTCCTTATCCACTTAGAGAATCAGAATAAGAAGTTTTGAAAGACTCTTTTCATTATTTCTCATATTATAATTAACAATAAAACTAGAGAAGATCTTAGGTAGTGATGAAGGTATGAGATCTTTATGCAACTCATCTAGGAATTTGATCCCTAAGATTTCTAAGAACTTAATTTATCCAACAATATTGACTACATGAGGCCTAGATAGCACGGACTCTCTAAGATTAGTTGTAAACAAATCATTGGTGATCTCGTATCTCTTTTGTCTGGCCTTATCTTGATAGAGATCCCAAAGGTGAGACATCATGATATATGCATTTGTATCCTCATTTTGCTTCAAAATATCATTGTTCATGGATGATAATAGGAAAAATTGAACATTTGTATAATTTTTCAAATGTTTCTCATATAGTTTTAACTCTTCATCACTATCCTTATTACCAGGCATATTAGGAATACGTTCTTTCAGTACATACAATTTCCTTTAATGGAAAAGGATAATGAGTATGTAACATATTTTTTCTATTTTCAAATATTATTAAACCCCCTATTTTTACCATGATTTGGTTGGATTTCATTTAAGGGTGAATGGGGTGAAACATTAAAAGTTTTGAAAATTTCTGGGCTAGTGCACGGTTGGCGCACGGTTTTCCCAAACTGTTCCCTCTCAGGGAAAACCGTGGAAACCCAGATAGTAGGGTTTCACATGGATTGTTCAAGGTTAAACAAACTATGTGCCCTGTTAGGAGAAATTGTGAAGCCCATTTAAAATAGGTGCATAGACAGGGTGCATGGTTTGGTCTAACCATGCCTCCCTACCTAGGCAACCACACGTACGAGATTTTTTAATCTGATTTTTTATTTTAAAATTCCTGAACCCCTCCATTTAGGTACCTAATAGACCGATACAACCCAAAAACGTTTTATCCTTCCTTGAGAGCTCCCAAGAATAGTTCTTGGCCCCTCAAAACCCTCCTAGAATCATATATAATCTTGGTGAACAACGGTCGATCCTCTCTCAATTAGTTTCCTCAACCCATTCACAATCTCCCACTATCTCTCTTCTCCTCCCTAGGGTTCTGTAGATCTCTATGTTGATTTGTGGATATAATACCCTCTATTTTGGGATCTTAAACCTAATTTTGATTCCTGATTCTCATTCATGACGTTCTTCATTGTCGAATCACATTTAGGATTCGGTGTTTTGAGATCCATTGATTCTAGTAGGAAGTTTTGTTGTGATGCCCAATTTTTATTAACCCTAAATTGCTTGATTTAAATTCAATTGTTATTATAAATGAAATTTATTTCAATTTATTGATTAAAAAACCAATTCTAATGAATCGGTGTTTTTGGAAATTTAGTTTTTGGTATGAAATTGGGAAAACCCCCAATTCCATTAAATTAAGGTGTGATTGTGAAATTGATAGAAAATTGTGGAAATTTAAATTATTGAATTTAAATTATGAAATTGATAGAAATTGTTTCAATTAAATTATTGAATTTAATTATGTAAATTGAATTGTGAAATTTAATTGTGAATTGATTTAAAATTCTTATTTGGGAAAAAATGGATTTAAATAGTTTTAATAGAATCATTTGGGTTTTATCATGTAAAAAGGCATGTTTTAATTAAAAATACATTTTGGTTTTTAAATGGAAATTTTGAATTTTTGAAATGGGAGAATGAGATTTAATTTTATTTTAAGGTTTCTTAAAATAAATTTCCCATCATTGATTTTTACTAGATCACGTGCAAGCCTAGGTAGTTTGTGAGTTATTTGGGACAAACATGCTGGGATGGGAATTCCCTAGCACCGAATTGACATTTTACAACACTAAAAAAAACTTTTTAGCACATCTTATTCCTGAGTGGGACATGTATGAGTCATATCTTGTTAGTGTTGAGGGACATGTGTACACATTGTAATTATTATCAAATGATCATGTGAGGATCCCATAACCTATAACTATTATACTTCTTGGTAGATAATCATGTTGCTCGCTTGTTTATATTTGAGATATAAATGTGTGTCAGTGTTTATAAACTTTTTTACATACCTTTTGTATTTATATAATATGTTTTATATAAAATGTTTTATTAATCCATTTTTTTTAGAAATATTCCATCATTGAAAATGTGAATCCTTGTTTTAAAGTATTTCCATCATTTGAAATGTAAATCATGTTTTTTTTAAATGTTCTTTTGAAATTCCAAAACTATTTATTTGAAATTTGAAAGCTCTTTTTGGTTAATTAAATATTGGAACCTTATTATGGAATCCTTGGTGAGACCCTATTGGTATTTTAGCTCACATCCTACCTGTGCCTTTAGGTGTCTGTATATTATCTCCTTCCAAGTTCGAGAAGAGGTAAAGCACAACTTGGAGGTGGTTCTAGTTGTTAATTTGTAGACATAGTGAGTTGCGTCTGTTGGGGCTTAGGAAGTTTTTTCAATTTTTGGTACTTTGTTATAGTACTTTGGGTTGTTTATACTTGTTTGAATTCTATTATTCTTCTCCATATAGAGTTCATTTTGTATGCATATTGAATTTTTTTCTTTACTTGTGCAATTCTTGTGACAAAATTGTTCCCATATTCATTTTGTATCATGCCAAGTGCTTGTCACCAACCTATGGGAATTGGGAATTCCCTTTGTGTCATGTCAATGTTGACTCATTTATCGGGTTACTAGGGTACCCAGCCTGGTTCATGACAAATTTGTATCAGATTTCTAGGTTGTTCTTCTTATCTTGAAGTCGGTATGAATTTGTGTATTCTTATCAGGACATAGGAGGTAGTTGTGATTGAGTGTCTAGCTATCTCTCATCGTAATGGAAATTAATTCTCTAGGGGTGGTTTGGGAAAGACATCTTGAGGATTGGTTCTATTCTTTTCCCTACTGTTGATTTGTATATATTGAAATCCAAATCTTATTTGTCTATCTATTGAGATTAATTTTCCTCATTGATTTGTTTGAGTGTTAATCTGAAGTCTTATTTGTTATATGATGATGTTTTATAGCATCATGCCTCTAAAAATATGTGTGAATCGGATCCATGACAAAGCTTCTACTAAACCATAGTGAGTGAATCCTCTAGTAGACCCAAGTTTGGTTGAGGTGATTGTGTGTGTGGTCCAAGCTCTGGGATAGGTTCCACCACCAATCTCTATTTAGGCTCCAGCTGTGGAACCTTAGAGGGATGTTATCCGGAATCATTCTCAAGAGTTCCTTTTCCATAATCTCGTAGTGTTTAAGGTCTCAAATAATCCTCAATAGGCTTAGGAATGGTTGAGTATGATTGAGGATTTGTTTGATTTCTTAGAGACACATAAGGAAAAAAAGTGATTTTTTCAACCTTCATGTTGGAGGGATCGAGCGGGAGATGGTGGAACACTATGGTGATGTTGAAGAAGCATGAGGTCTTAGAGCGGAAAGACTTAAAAATTATTTTCACTGGACATTTCTATCCATAATCGATGTTGTTGGCCAAGGATGGAGAGTTTTTCAAATTTGATTAGGCTGACAGGACCGTGACAGAGTATGCAAACCATTTTGATGAGATCGTATAGTTTTTACTTGAGATAGTATCAAATGAGAAGATGAAATATCAAAGGTTCGAGTTGGGACTTCGATGGGATATTCATTCTTAGGTTTTCTTACTCAATATTTTTTCTTATGATGATGTGTTGGATAGAGCGATGATGATTGAAATGAACCTCACTAGAAATTCAGGGTTTTCAGGAGTTTCTTTCTCTTATAGTGGAGATTAAATTTCCTTCAAAGTAAAGTGGAAGTGTGATGATTCCCATGGTGGTTCTTGATAGTAGGGTTATTCTAGACCCACTATTGTGCCTGTAAAAGGCCAGTTGATTTGTTACCAATATGTCAAGTTAGGGCATTCAAAGAGGTTTTGAACTGAGGCACCCAATATATGTGGCTCCTTCAGATGATCAGGTCACCTACAAAAGTTTTTCTATATCTATTCTACTCCTCATGGTGGCACAGGATCTGCAACTCCTAAAAATTTTGGGAAACTAAATACTTAAAGGGTAAAGGGGTTTCAGCCATAGGAATCTGAAACAAAGCTTCTTAACGCATTGGAAGAGTCTTTAGAGGAAGAAGATATGGTTCCATCGATCATGAGAGGTACCATCACTATAGATTCATCATTAGTAATTGCTTTATTTGATACCAGTGTATCTCATTCATTTATTTCAACCCATATTTTTAATTTACTAAATATTCTTATAGAGATTTTGTATTACATAATGGATATTACTACTCCCCTAGTTATGAAAAGAGAGCATGGTCTTCACAGTATTACTTGTGTTTTATCTCTATTGGATGTTGATCTTTCTTGGGGTTTTCTTGTTCTTGGCATGAAACTACTTGAAGTCATTTTTTGGATGGGTTGGCTCACTACTAATAAATCTTGCATTCATTATTATCTTCGATGGGTCTCCTTTACTACACCTAATGGTGTGTGTCATGTCTTCCAAGGAGAATGAGACATAAGGTCAAGTAGGGTTAAACCTTCTTATTCAAAGTTGAGGAAAGTAATATTTTTGTTTTATTTTTATTTTGAGTGGGGATCTTTGAGTGGTTATCTTCCTCCAATTGTCATCGAGTTTCCCAATATGTTTCCTTCTGACTTCTCTGGTTTACCATCGGTAAGGGAGGTAGAGTTATCTATTGACTTAGTTCCTAGTACTCAACCAATTTTTATCACCTCTTAACACATGGAACCAACTAAAATGAAAGAGCTAAAGATTCAGTTGGATGATCTTTTAGAGAAAGGATTTATATGCCTTAGTGTGTCACCTTGGGCGACACCAGTTCTCTTTGATAATAAATTTGATGGTTCACTTCACCTTTATGCTAATTACCAAAATATCAATCAAGTTATGGTAAAGAAAAAGTATATGTTTCTAAGGATTTAAGGTCTATTTGATCAGTTGAAAGGGTAAAGTGGTTTTCAAAGATTTACCTTCGATCTGGTTACCATCATTTGAGGATTAAAGAATCTGATGTTTAAGAAACTGGATTTTGAATTAGGTATGAAAATTATGAGTACCTTGTCATTCCCTTTGGTCTAAACAATTCTCCTTCTATTTTATTGGCCTTAATGAACAGGATTTTCCATGAGTATCTTGATAGCTTCGTGGTGGTATTTGTGGATGACATCCTTGTTTACACTTAGTTCGAGGATCATATGTTTCATTTGAGTTCATTGTTGAGATTTTTGGGAAATCACCATCTTTATTCCAAGATTTCAAAAAGTGATTTATGGTTTCGATAAGTGAAATTATTGGTACATGTGGTGTCATAACATGGTATTCTAGTTGATCCTAAAAAGGCAAAGGCTATTATGACATGGAAACAACCACATGATGTTTTCGAGATTCAGATCTTCTTGGATTTAGCTGGGTATTATTGCTAGTTCGTAAAGGACTTCACAAAGTTGGATTCTCCGATGACTTCTCTAACTCGAAAGGGAGTAAAGTTTTCTTGGAATGAAAAATTTCAGAGTTCTTTTGTTGAGTTAAAGTGTCTTTCGACTATTACTCTAGTGTTGACTCTTCTAGAGGATAGAAATGGCTATGTGGTCTTTTGTGATGCATCGATTTTAGGTTTGGGCAACTTTCTTATACAAGGTGATCATGTCATTGCTTATGGATCTCGTCAGCTTATGACATGCGAGAAGAATTAACCAACCCATGACCTTGAACTTGTATTTGTGATGCATGCGCTTAATATTTTGTGGCATTAACTTTATGGAGAAAGGTTCGGTGTGTATTCTAACCACAAGAGCTTGAGTTATATATTTTCTCAAAAGGATTTGAATCTCTACCAGAGGCATTGGTTGGAATACCTGAAGTCTTTCAATTTCAACATCACCTATACCTCGGGGAAAGGGAATGTCATCACAAATTATTTAAGCAGGAAACTTCTGACTCGAGCTATGAAAGAATATTTAGAAGAGTGGAACTTGATGGATCTCTTTTCATAATTGCATATTGAAGTTCAGGAATCAAGGTATAAGGTTGATTTGGCCAATATTCAGTTAAAATTATCTCTTCTCAAGATGATTCTTTAGGAACAATAGCTTGATGATGATTTTCGTAGCATTAGAGACTCTCTTTATGGTTGGGACACCGTTGTTGAGTGGTCATTATCTAAAGAGGGAATTATATGCTTTCAAAAACATTTTTCTATACCATTAGTGGTGAGTAAAGTTTTGATAGGGGATTTCCATAACTCCCAATGGGTAGTGAACCCAGGAACCAAGAATATGTTCTATGACATGTAGTATAGATTCTGGTGTCTAGGTATGAGACAAGACATTGTTGATTTTTTCTCACTGTTATACATGCCAACAGGTCAAGGTCAGGCATCAGAAGCCTTCGATTTTGCTTCAAACACTTTAAATCTAGACTTGTAAGTGGGATAAGATATCTATGGACTTTTTGGTTGGGTTACTACATACCCATAGAAAGAAGAATACAATATAGGTTTTGATTGATCATCTAACTAAATTGGCTCACTTTATACCCATTCATAATACAACCAAAATTTGGGAGTTGGTAAATCTCTATATAAAAGATATTGTTTGTTTTCACAGAGTTTTATTTTCTATAGTTTCTAATAGGGATCCTCAGTTCACTTCTTGTTTTTGGAGAGGCCTTCAGGAGGCACTGGGATATCACATCCATTTGAGCACGACATACCATCCATAGTTGGATGGAAAAATAGAAATATTTATACATATTCTTGAGGATATTATTTTCACTTGTATTCTCAACTTTGGTGGGGAATGGGATGATAACTTGGGGCTGGTTGAGTTTTATTATAACAATAGTTACAAATCTATGATTATAATGGATCCTTTTGAGGCCTTGTATGGAAACCCTTGCATATCTTTATTGTGTTGGTCGAAGATTGGTGAAATTTCCTTGGTTAGACCAAGCTTGGTTCAAGAGATGATGGAAAAGATTCAATTGATTTGTTAGATAATGTTGAAGGCATAGAGCCGATATAAGCCTTATGTTGATCGTCGTCATAGACTGTTGGAATTATCAGTTGGTGACTAGGTTTTCTTGAAATTTTCACCCTGGTTGGGTCATCGGCATCTTGGGATGTAAGGGAAGCTTACTCCTCATTTTGTGGGACCTTTTGAGGTTATTGAGAAGGTGGGGAAAGTTTCTTACCATTTAGAACTTCCACCACAGCCGATGTTGATACATAACATGTTTCATGTATCTCATCTACGAAAGTATCTATTTAATCCATCTCATGTTCAGAGTTGGAGTGATCTCGATATCGAGCCTGGTTTATTCATGATTGAACGGCCAGTTAGGATGGTTGATTCTAAAACCAAGTTACTTTGTGGGAGTACAATACCTTTAGTTTGTGTGTTATGGTAGCACGGTTATGATAGTCATGATACTTGGGAGAGGGAGGCACTTATGAGAGAGTAGTGGCCTCATCTTTTTGGCATGGAAGCTTCATCTTAGGCTTTCTGAGGACAAAAATTTTCTATGGTGTGGGGGTTGTAACATACTATTACTATTTTTAGGTATTCCTAAACCCCCTATTTTTACCATTCTTTGGTTGGGTTTTATTTAAGGGTGAATCAGGTGAAATATTAAAAGTTTTGAAAATTTCTAGGCTAGTGCACAGTTGGTGTACAATTTACCCAAACCATGCATATTCTTAGGGAAAACCATGAAAACCTAGATAGTGGAGTTTTTCATGGCTTGGGCATGGTTTGAAAAACCATGCGCCCTCTTAGGAGAAATCGTGCAGCCCATTTAAAACAAGCGCATGGTCAAGGTTCACGGTTTGGTATAACCATGAGTTCCTACCCAGGAAACTGTGCATACAGGATTTTTTAATCTGGTTTTTTATTTTAAAATTCATAAAACACTCCTTTTAGGTCCTCGATGAACCTGTATGACCCAAAAAATTCTCCTCCCTTGAGAGATCCCAGGAAAAGTTATTGGCCCCTCAAAACCCTCCTAAAATCGGATCGAATATTGGCGAATGATGGTCGATCCTCTCCCAGTTAGTTTCCTCATCCCGTTCTCAATCTCCCATTATCTCTCTTCTCCTCCTTAGGGTTTTTTGGATCCCAATATTTATTTGTGGATATAATAACCTCTATTTTGGGATCTTAAATCAAGGTTTGATTCCTGGTTCCCATTCTTGATGTTCCTCATTGGCGAATCTCATTTAGGGTTCAGTGTTTTGAGATTTGTTGATTCTGGTAGGTGGTTCTGTTGTGATGCCCAGTTTTTATTAACCCTAAATTTATTGATTTAAATTAAATTGTTTATTTAAATTAAATTACTTTTATAAATGAAATTTCATTCAATCTATTTATTAAAAATCCAATTCCACTGAATTGTGGCTTTTGGAAATTGGTTTTTTGGCATGAAATTGGGAAAACCCCTAATTCCATTGAATTGGGGTGTGACTGTGAAATTGATGGAAAATTTTGGAAATTTAAATTGTTGAATTTAAATTGTGAAATTAATGTAAATTATATCAATTAAATTGTTGAATCTAATTATGTAAATAATATTTTGAAATTGAATTGTGAATTGATTTCAAATTCTTATTTGGGGAAAAATGGCTTAAAATGGTTTTGATAGAAACCTTTGGGTTTTATCATGGAAAAAGGCATGTTTTGATTAAAACCCCACTTTGGTTTTTAAATAGAAAATTGGAATTTTTGAAATGGGAGAATGATATTTAATTGTATTTTAATGTTACTTAAAATAAATTTCCTATCATTGATTTGTAATAGAGTACATGAAAGCCTAGGTAGTTAGTGTGTTATTTGGGACAAACATGCTAGGATATGAATTGACAAGCACCAGATTGATGTTTTACAACACTAAAAAACACTTTTTAGCATATATTATTCCCCAATGGGGCATGGATGAGTCCACCCTTTCTAGTTTTGAGGTACGTGTGTACACATTGTGGTTATTATCACATGAGTGTGTGAGGATCCCGTAACCTGGAACTATCTTACCTCTTGGCGGATGACAATGTTGCTTGCTTGTTTATATTTGAGATATAAATGTGTGCAAATGTTTATAAACTGTTTTACATGCCTTGTGTATTTATATAAACTATTTTATATAAAAAAAATTAATCCGTTTTTTTTAAATATTCCACCATTGAAAATGTGAAGTGTTGTTTTAAATTATTTCTATCATTTGAAATGTAAATCATGATTTTGTTTAAATGTGATTCTGAAATGCCCAAACTATTTATTTGAAATTTTAAATATCTTGTTTGGTTAATTAAATATTGGAATCTTATTATGGAATCCTTGGTGAGACTATACTGAGCTTTTATCTCACACCCTACCTGTGCCTTTGGGTGTTTGTAGATTATCTCCTTCCAAGTCCGAGTAGGGGTAAAACACCACTTAGAGGCAGTTCTAGTTGTTGATTCGTGGACTTGGTGAGTTGTGTTCATTGGGTATTGGGAAATTTTTTCTATTTTTGGTATTTTTATGTAGTAATTTGGGTTGTTTATACCTATTTGACTTCTGGTACACTTCTCCCTATATATTTCCTTTTATTTTCATATTGACTTGTTTATCTTTACTTCTAAAATTCTTGTAGAAAAATCATTCCCACATTAATTTTGTATGATGCCAGGTGTTTGTCGCCAATATGTGGGGATCGAGAATTCCCTTCATTCCATCTTAGTGCTGGCTCGATTATCGGGTTACCATGGTACCCGGGTTGGTTCATGGCAGGGTAAGTACCTTTTCCACTCTTGGAAAAAAAAATTAGTGATAAGGTTGTCCTTATCAAGTATAAATCATAGTGATATGTTTGAAGTAATTTTATTATTGTTTTTATAAATAAGATTATCATAATTTTAGTACATTATCTGATAAAATTTAGACAAATAAATAAATATTATATTTATTAATCTCCCACTATTTTATTGAAAACTCAATAGCCCTCATCATTGGCTTTAGAATATTCTATTTCTTGGACATTCCAGTGGAAAAGATCCATATTATCCTTATCATTTCCGCAACTTTGGCTGGTCCAGAAACTTGAATGGTTTTAGGTAGGAATTCCAAGATTCAACTTCATTAACACACAATTCCTTATTTTGTTGAGTGGACTCCCTAATCCTGAAATTCATAAATTGGATTTCCTCAACCCTTGTCTCTCAGTTACACCAAGTCCAACTTTTGCATTCAACCCTTGATGTGAACTAAGTTAATTCAACCCAAAACTTAAAGTTACAATTTCCTAATAATTGAAAGCACCCCAACTCTGGTTGTTCAAGAACTTTGAACTATGGTTTGATTTTAACTGAAGCAGATGAATATTATACCGACTTAATATATATAATTGATGGATTTTATATATTATGCATAAATTTCTGATTATTATCTTTGTTACATGTTTTTTACTATTAAGTGAATTTACTTAAGTGATTAACCATTTATTAGATAATATTTACACATAATCCAATTTATTTTAGTTTTATCTTGCATGTTTGTTAATTCATTAATTCATATGATTGCAACAAAACATTCATAATGAAATAACCGTGCAACTTGAAAAAACTAAAATAATAAAACGGTATGATCATGATATTTACTAAGGGTTAGTTTATTTATTGAATGATAAATTAACTATCAACCCATGGGGAAAACACCTTGAACCATTTCAGGTTCATATTGCAGTTTTCCACCTGTCCACCCATGTATCTCTCTTGGATTGGTTTCACCTCCACTCCAAACTTGAACCGCCTCCACTATCTTAGGATCTCCATCTATTACATATGTTTTTAATCACACATATGTTAGGGTAATGGTTTTATATAAAAGAAACCATGGGCGTGCATGCTCTTACATAATAATAGGAGAGATGGCACACGGGCCAAAATTTTAATTTAATAATAAATTAAATGAAACTAATCGCATATAAAGGTTTGGTATATTCTCATGATCATACACATGCATGCAACAAATTATGCATTTTAAAAAAATTGGCATTCAATCCTAATCATTCTTATTTAAGATAAATCATGCTCGAATTAATTAATTATATTATTTAATTAATCAATTCTTTTATCTTAATTCTTATATGAATTTATTTGAGATTCTCAACCATAATAATTTTAAACGAATTAAATAAATTTATTTAGAATTAACTATGTACATAAATGTACCTTGGAGGTAACATGGTGAATACCCATCTGAATCTACCCAACATGTATTATACTCATATATTGTTTACTTTTGCAATATATGGCATACACAAATTATCACATACTTTCATGATGTATATTATCAACTTAATTATTACATGGATTACATGGTTTTTCTATCATGTTTAATGATTCAATGCACATAGAGTAATAATTGTAATACAATTCATACATGATATGTAGATCTGAACATTATGAAGAAATTAATTAAACATTTATATATATATATATATTAAAACCCATCACATGGTGTGTCCTATAAACTTAATAACCACACACAAACACATGTTGATAAGGTTTACTCAGTATAATAAATTAATTTTAATTCTGTTAAATTTGGTATAAGTAGACGATGTGTACATTTCTCGCCATCTATCTATAGAACACGCCTAAGGAATCAGTGTGTAAACCATGCCATAGAAAATATTGGAGTATGTGGCGTGTACATGGGATACATGGAATGTGGTCTTCAAGTTACACAGTCACCAGTCAGGTTGGCCATGTAAGAAGATACATGACTCGTCTATGACTAAAAGACTACACGTCGTGTATGTAGGCTACACAGTGTGTACTCTGGTTGACTGTGTGCCAGGATGGCCGAGTCAACATGCGGTGTAAAATTAAATGCATCGCGTGTATTCAATGCATATGATTTTAATTAATTCCAAATTAATTATTGGTGCATTGAACACTGGTACACATCTTGTACCTCTGGATTACATGACGTGCACTCTTGTGTTATCCATCCAGATTCCTCAGCACTACCATATGAGTTATTCAATTTTATTTGTTTCATAAAATTAATTGATTTGATTATATTTACAATAAACTAAAGATGAAGAAGAATGTCTCTCAATTTGGATTAAATAAATATTAAACTTGAATTGAAAACTAAATGACAAATGCATAAATCAATCAATAGTCTTTAAATAATTATAAATAATTATGTGACCCCCCTTTGATACCACTTGAAGGTTTCGAGCACAACAGAAGTGTGTAATGGGTTGTGCCCAAATTTTCTTTTTGTCATGATCAATGATCAATCCGAGATTTACATGATGATAAATGCCATGATCAATGGAATTAAATCAAATAAAATAGATAATGGATAAAACATCAGAACCAGAGAGAGGATCATCACATATTATTTATAATTAATTTAATTAATTAAACAATTGTCTTGAGAGAATTATTTCTTCATTGATGGATCTGACAATAGATTTATGTTGTACCATCATTTAATTTTAGGAAGGAATCAAGAGTGGTTTACTCTAGCGGTGATCCACACATGTTCCACAAATTTATGAACTTTGTCGTAGGAATCTCTGGATGCTAGCATGGAAGATCCTATCACTTATGTCATTCACTTTTGATCTCCATGATAATTGCTTCCAAAGTGTTCTCCTTAATCTCTCTTGACTCGAGAGTTAGTGTTGTAGGAAGATTGATCTCCATTCTTGGGGGTGTTCTTAGAAAAGTGAGCTCTCTAGGGCTTTGAGAGGATTCTACAGTTTTGTTGTACATAATAAAACAAATGAATTGGCTCTCTTAAAAAATAATATAATTGGGTTTAAATATCACTAAGATTATAAATAAATAATTTTACAAGTTTACTTTATATTTATTTAATCTCTTATGGAACCCCATGTATAAAATAAAAATATTATTATTATTTCTCAACATGCGCTTAACTTGCAAACTAAAATTAAATATTATTTTTTCAAATAATATTCAATATATATTATTTATCACCATACCAAAAAAACTCAGTTCATAATTCCTCCAAAATATTTATTGGGCCTTGAATGATGTCTATTTATTTATTAAATAAATATCACTACATTATTCACCAATAAATAAATATTATATTCACTAAATAGTAAATAAATATTTATTAAATATTCTTCTCACATAATATTCTCTCAAATAACTGGTGATGGAATATATGAGATAAAGTAAACATGAATAATTATTAAACCACTTTCAGGAATAATATTTATTCAACCTATTAAATAATAAATCATAATATATTATTTAACTGAGATTCTAGATACACTTAGTGTGTGACCCTCTGGGCCTCTTTCTCAATGGCATTAGGTGGATAAGCCTAAAGTACAAGGTTAACATCTAAAAACATACCAAGGAACCCATAAAGAAATAATTTAATTTCATAAATATATAATACCTCATACAGACACTTATTGTTTAATATAATATTTTTATCATGATATCTCTAATCAAGCAGGTTTTGTACTATTTCCATCAACCTATATGCTCGATGTCTCTTTTTTTGAATTTTTGGAAATAAAATTTTAATATAGAACACCATGGTAATGGATTTATTTAGGATATATAATTTCCATCAAAGGGCTCAAGATATCAACTTTTATTAAAGAACATAAGGGACAAATCGTTTCTCGCATTATTCATTAATGCTATATTACTCGTGACGCACCCAACGTATCCTACCTCACCGTGAACATATGTCATTAGGGTTTTGATCAATACATCAAAGTATGAAAATTATAATGTTAATTGATAATAATATTAAAGTCTAAGGATTTATATACACATCCATAAATAGTAACATCCAATGACACATATAAATGTGGATTTCCTACCGGCGAGTCTCGTTCTCATAATATCCTACACTAGATATTACCAAAGGCGTACAACATGAGAAGGTACCTCAAAGTCCTATGAGTCACTACCCCTAATATAACATATCATTTTTCCCTCAAATTATATCATCCAGCTATATAAAATATATTTAAGAATATTTTTATGGCACTTCTAGGTTCTCATCATAGCAGGGAACTGTTGTGACCTTTTAGTGAGAAAGCTACTCTTAGCACATTATCACATACTATGTTATATAGAATAAAAATCATGATATGATAAGGAGTTTATTAATATTAAAAAATATGTGTATGTGTTATCAAAAATTACACAGAAGTTGGTTCTAGGGCACCAACTCCAACAATCCACACGTACACATGAGCGACGTTATCATTTTTTAATGAGTGTAAGGGTAAGAAGATAAATGATGTCTTATATTTATAGAATAATAATTATATAATAAATATAATATATATTACTTATTTCTATATTTATAACCATTTAAGTAAATTGGTGATGAAAAATGAATTATACCGCTACGTGGAGACGATAGGTCGTACGTACACACGAGTGATGTTTTTGTTTTCCACCGGATGGAAAGGACATGAATAAGGGTCGTTCCATCATAATAATAAAATTCCAGTATATGTAAGATACTTATTTTATTATATGGGTATAGATATATAATATTTTTAAGGATGTGTAAGAGGAAATAAAATTAAAACACTCAGTTAAGACGGTTACCTCCTCTTTGAAGAACCTCCTTTGGATCTCTCCTTAAGGACCCCAGGGATGGTCTTTTAAGAATACCATAACCTATATAATGTATATAAGTAAGTTAATAAGAGTTTATGGTAGTTTTTATTCTATTTTAGTGGCTTGATAAGTGTGATAAAGAGATGATAGGTGGTGTTCTTTTATAAGTGAGGGGAGGGTCACCCTTGAAATTACTTAAAGTATTAAATTAATATAAATTAATTATCATGTTCAAGTGGAACAAAATTAAAATATTTAGAATATATGATGTATATAAGTCTAAATAATTTAATCTAATAAAATTTATACAAGTTTAGGTGATTTTTTAACTCTTATCTTTTAGTTTTAACCCCTCGTTAACCCTTTTTAACAATTATCGCGATAAATTTTTTTTACACATTAGGGGTAAATAAAGTTACTATAAAAGGAAAAGTGACCCATAAGTAGAAAATGTTTGATATTATATATCATATATAATTAAATTTTCCATAAATAATATTTTTTTAATTTTAAATCATTTTCTAAAATATTATTTAACATAAATACCATTAAAGTCATTTTCTGAATAATTCACATGATTGAGATTTAAAAAATATCAATATAGTAATGTAGTTTAAATATAAACTTTTAAAACATAAATAATATATTATATTTATATAAAAATTCTTGTAATACCATAAATCACCCAAAAATATTACTTTTAAAGTTTTTAAAATCATTTATTTAATTTTTCTACTACTTGCACAAGTATTGTATCATTGTTACATAAGCATTTAAGGTAATTATTTCATCACTAAAAAGTAAAAAAAAATACCATCACAAAAAAATATTAATATTCAAAATAAACTTTTATAATCATTTATAAATTTTTTTATCCCTATCATAAAATATTATATATATTAAAAGCAAGAAAGAGACATTTTGGGATTTTCCTTTACTTAAAATAATATAAAGGTATTTATCAAAGACTAATGGAAAAAAAATCTACATTTTTGAATATTATAAGGGGTGGTAGAATTAAAATCATACAATGAAATATAGGAAAGTTTATGGATGGTTTTTAATCCTTATTTCATAATTTTAACCTTGTTCTACATGTTTTACCCTTACCGTGCTGACAACATTTTTACCAAGGTTATTATTCATTATAACCAAAAACAAATTTAGAATATTAAAAAAATATGAAAATAATAATTCTAAATATGTAATAAATTTTTAAATATTAAATTTATATAGTTTTCAGAAAATAATTTTAATATAAATTCATAAAACACAATGAAAATAGTTTTTAGAAAAAATGCATTTTTAAGCCCAAAAAATGAAATTATACCAAAATAAAGTATAATGTTGATTAATATGTAATTAATTAGATTATTTATAATTAAATAATACTTATTTTACTTTATGATAAAATTAAAAACATAATGTAAATTTTAAATTATGTGATTTAATGAAAAGAAATGACAGTTTTACAAAAATCGGTATTTTTCACTATTCTCTCAAAAATGAATATTTTCAAAAAATCCCCAGAAATTCACTCTAAGATAATATTGGAATTATGATTTCAAAAATTATATTCATTTACTAAAATAATTTTTTTTAAATATGGTAAAAATTAATTATATTTCCCGCATACAAAAGGCAATAAAAATCATTTTTGAAGAAAACATATTTTTGAAGAATAAAATGACTTTATTGAAAATTGAGTACTTATTTATTATGAATTAGTTAATAAATTTACATTATAGAAAAAAAATTACATATTTTTCATAATTTTTTTGTTCTTATTCATACCACTAATTTAACATCTAGGTTATAATGATCATATTTAAATATTAATATTTTTATAGTATATTGCAGTTTTCTTAAAGCTTAGTGTTGCATGTTAAGTAAGCTATTGAGATTATTATTATTTTAAAATAAATTATTGGGGTGTTACATTACCTCCCCCCCCCATAAATAAATTATTTCCTCGCATTTTTTATCTTGGGAATCAAGGGAACAATATTTGATAATACCTTTTCTGAAAACCCAGATCGTACAAAGGGATAATAAAACTTCATTTGAAAAGGGAAAGTGGGAAACATAAATGTTACCTAAAATAACACATAATCGGGTTACCATATAAGGAAAACATTAATGGGAAGTTAAAATTTGGACACAGAGGATAAATATAATATCCAAAGAATAATTGAGAGTGATAGATAAGAAATATTTGATCACATGTTCTTTCAAGATTAATTTAACATTTATCTCCAAACAACATTATTAACTCATAAAGTTTTATACCAAAAATGTATATGGCCTATCATATAATCTCCAAAATATGATATTTTTTCCCATAAATAACTTGAATCACTATAAATCCACAATAAAATAATATATGCACCCAAAATATAATCCAACCTCTATTCTTCAAACAAAGTCCCATCTTAGCCAAAAATATTTCCATTTACCTTAATCATATAATGTTTCCAATATAGTGTACTTCTTCAAAAATAACATTAATCACTTAGTCACCAAATTAATTTTTAATCTCATGTTTATATATATGATCAAACATATTTTCCCAAAATGTAATTACCCTTTTATCCAAATTAAATATATTGACATCAAAGATCATATTAAACCTAAAGGTTATCAATACCTTTTAACTTATGTCCACAAAATATAAAATAATTCTTCCTTAAATAAACTTTTCACTAAAACAAATACTAATCCAAAGGTTTGTATTCCCATAAATATCTCTGAAAATATTTTTAATCATCTTAAACTCTCATCACATAAAACCTTAAAAGGGATATCTATGCTATTAAACTTATGATCAACCTTATATTTATCAAACCATGACACTATAGGTTTATCCTATATCAATATGGAATATCAAAGGTTTCCATAGATTCTATCCTCTCATTCATCATAATGGTTCATAAATAAAATGTGAATTAACCCAAGCATATCCCTCCGGAGTGTCTTTCTAGGTGTGAAATCTTAAACTCACACATCATGCATTAGTGGTGATTGAGTTAATACCCAATCTGCCCCTTTCAAAGTTATTACCCCTAAGTGGATCTATGTTATAGTTGCATAAACCTTCCAGTATCTATACATGGTTGTTTTTTCTAGGAAAACCACACAATCTCTAATTTACCAAAGCTTCATGATATTAACCTATACTTAGACTTATCCCTATAATCTATCATGGGGTTATTTTTTCTAATCTATGTTTTTCTAAATCCAATTGCCAAGGGTATTAATAAACTTCATATGATACCAATTATAACAACCCTAACCCTAGTAGCCTAGATACATTGGTTATTTTATCATATTGGTACTAGATAAAAGTGATTGCATCATGAGGTACCAAATATTTTAGTAGTATTGTAAAACTAGATACATGCTTGAATCTTACATTATAATTAGAAACATAAAATACGACATAGTATTTTCTTTGAGAACATTATTATCCCCTATATCATATCCTTGTATATCAATCATAGTAAACTTTATGACATCCTAGGGAAAATAAACAAAATAAAAGGGTGATCTCATATTCTTAGTAAGGAAATGCATACAGCAAAATCTATCATAGAATAAATAAGGCATGAGTAATATGGTAGGAATAAATAATGATCAAATAATTAAATATAAATAATTACATGAGATTGAAACTTATCCATGTATAAAATAACTATTTGAATCATCACATGGACATAAATAATTGATTTTATAATTATGGAATGCATAATTTCAGTCATCTTAAACTTATCATCAAGGTATCATGCCAAGACATCATACATAAATGGGTAAGGCGTATTCCTAATATCCACCTTGTTTTGTATTATGTTACCTAATAATACATTAAGGGGATATTTAATTTTAAGCCCCACCCATCACTTAATATTTCTAATGAATTCATCATATTAATAAATAATACAAATTAATCAATAAGCCTTAATAATCAATAAATATCTATATTGGAAGAACTGGAATATGAGATGTTAATACTTCCCCCAATCAAAATAATCATAAGTCATCTAGAGAAATATGGTTGATTTTATCATTATATTATATCCTCATTAAAGAATAATATTCATCAAATTATGTTGACATATATGAAAATACTTTTAAAAATCACTAAAACATTTATTGAGGAAAATACCCTTTTCATTCCGAAATCACTTGTTTAAAATATAATTTTTTTAAAAAATATTAGGAAAAAATTATTTGGAATGAACCATGGAAACTTGTAAATGTATATTAAAAGTAAATAGTAGTATTTATGATGATAAAATTCATTCATGTAGTGTACGTTAAAACAAATATTTTGTTCACACCTTCGGTAAAAAGTGTCTTGTTCGGGAAATGATAAGAAGGTTCCTTTTAAACCTTTTTAATGAAATTAAAAAATGAATAAAAAAAATAATAAATAATTTTATAATATTAAAATAATTCTTGAAAACATTTTAAATAAAATATGGACATTGAAGAAAATATTTCTGATAGAATAGAAAAACAAAGTCAGTTTTCCTTAAAAACATTCTTTTGGACTTTTGAGTACTTAGAGAGAGGAGAATGAAAGGAAAAATTATAATTTCTCTAAATAACCATAGGATAATAAAATATATGTAGTTTAAGATAAACCAATAATATAATTTATCCAAAGTTAACTTAAACATAAAGAATCCCGAATAAGGATGAGATTGTGAAATAAACCCTTACCTCATGTCCGACTTGTTTCATAAGTGATTTTAACCTCCTATAAAATAAATTTAAATTTATTATAACTATTTTATATAAATATATACATAATTATAATATAATATAATATCCAATTATAACATTTCAACACCCATTTATTAATAATCATTTATTAAAAACATTGTTTATGAGTGTTGATTGTTTCGTTTTTCATGTAAGTTTTGGTTCAGTAATTTTAGTCCTTCATCTTTCTCATGGTTAAATCGTATCTAGAGTGCTAATAATGATATAAATATCATATATATTCATTTTATACATATTTAGAATCATTTTTTAAATTCAAACATGAAAAATCAATCGCATCGTTGCGTGGTGGCGGTAGTCCACATGTATACACAAGCGACGTTATCATTTTTTAACAGGTGGAAGGGTAAAAAGGAAAATGATATCTTATATTTATAGAATCATAATTATGTCATAAATATCATATATATTTATTATTTTTACATTTATAACCATCCATGTAAAGTGGTGATGAAAAATGAATTACACCGCTATGTCGAGATAGTAGGTCGTATGTATGCATAAGTGATGTTTTCCCTAAGGGGGGCTATGACCTATCCTTCCATCCTATGGGTGTGTGTGTGTGTGTTTATTTATATTTTACCCTAAAAAATCTACCTAGTATAGGATGTAAAGGAGATGAATAAGGGTTGTGCCTCCTATATAATAACATTTAAGTATATTTAAGAAACTGATGTTATTATATGATCATGGTTATATAATATTTTATGGACATAGAAGAAGAAATATAATGAAAACACTCGATTAAGATTATTACCACATCTTTGAAGAACTTACTTTGGATCTAACCTTAAGGACCCTAGGGATGGTCTTTTAAGAATAACAACAACTCTATAATGTATCTAATGAAGTTAAGAAGAGGTTTTTGTATGGTTTGGTTGAATTAGGTGGCTCAATAAGTGAGAGTAATAGAGGAGAGGTGGTATCCTTTTATAATTTAGGGGAGGGGAAACCTTGTAATTACTTGAAGTATTAAATTAATATAAATTAATTTTCATGTTAAAATGGAAAAAAAATTAAAAAATTAAAATATAGGATAGATATAAGTCTAAATACTCTCATCCAATAAAATTTAGAAAAATTTAAGTGATGTTGTAACCCTTATCTCTTAATTTTTACCCCTTGTTAACCTCGTTTAATGATAATTGTGATAATAATATTTTTACACATTAAGGGTAAAAAAAGTTACTATAAAAGGAAAAGTGACCCATAATTGGACAAAGGTTTATATCATTTACCATATCTCATTAAATTTTACAAATATATATATATATATATATATATATATTAATTTTAAATCATTTAATAAAATATTATTTAACATAAAATACAATTAAATTCATTTTTGAGGTTATTCGCATAATTGACATTAAAAAAAATCAAGATATTAATGTAGTTCAAATATAAACTTTTAACACATCACTAATAAATTATATTTATCTAAAAAATCATGGAACACCATAAATCACCCAAAAAATATTACTTTTAAATTTTTTTAAATCATTTACTTGATTTTTCTACTGCTTGCACAAGCACTGTGCCAGTGTTGCATAAACATTTAAGGTAATTATTTCATAACTAAAAATTAAAAATAAATTACCATTATAAAAAAATTATTAATATTAAAAATAATATTTTATAACTATTCATAAAATGTGTTTATCCCTATAACAAAGTATTATAGATAGTAAAAGTAAGAGAAGAGATATTTTAGAATTTTCCTTTACTTAAAATAATATAAAGGACTTTATCAAAGGAAAATGGAACCAAAATGAAATATTTTAGAATATTTGAAGGATTTTGTTAAATTAAACCCATTAAATTAAATATAGGTAAGTGTGTGGATGATTTTTAAGCCTTATTTAATAATTTTAACTTTGTTCTACCTGTTTTACCCTTATCGTGGTAACAACATTTTTACCAAGGTTGTTATTCATTATTACCAAAAATTAAGTTGAAATATTTACAAAATAGAAACCTCATAATTCAAAATATGGAATACATTTTTCAATATTCAATTTATAGAAGTGAAAAAAAAATAATTTTAATATAAATTTGTAAAACATAATTAAAAACAGTTTTTAGAAAAAATCATTTTTAAGCCCAAAATGAACTTATACCAAAATAAAATATAACATTGATTACTATGTAATTAATTAGATTATTTATAATTAAAAGTGACTTAATTTAATTTAATATAAAATTAAAAACATGATGGTAATTTTAAATTACTTGATTTAATGAAAAGAAATGACACTTTTTACAAAAAACTTTATTTTTCACTATTTACTCAAAAATAAATATTTAAAAAAAAACTCTAGAAATTAACCCTAAAATAATATTTACCTGGTGATTTAAAAAATTATATTCATTTCCTAAAATAAAATTTCTAAAATATTGTAAAAATTAATTATAATTTCTGTGTATAAAAGGAAATAAAAACCATTTTTGAAGAAAACGTATTTTTGAAGCATAAAATGACTTTATTAGAAATTGAGTACTTATTTATTATATATTAATTGATAAATATTCATTATATAAAACCTTTATACATATTTTTTATAATGTGTTTATTCCTATTCATACCACCAATTTAATAACTAGGTTATAATGGTCAAATTTAAATAATAATATTTTTTATAGTATATTACAATTTGCTTAAAGCTTGGTGTTGTATGTTAAGAAATCTATAGATATTATTATTCTTTTAAATTAAATTCTCAAGGTGGTACAGATAACACTAGAGTCACTCGAAGCCTCTCCACCTCCAATACTAACATGTGGGCCAGAGCCAATGCAATAAGGAGTGTGAAGCTGTAGAATCAAACAAAACAGAAACTAACATATAAGATAAACTGATCATACCATGAACAAACTCCAGTACCTCTAAAGCTGGAACCTCCATAACATAAACCTTCTCATGCCCAGCTCCTATGACTCACTACTGATGACCTGCATGGCCACGCTCTATTCTAGGTCCCTAAGGACAAGGACCATCATGAGGCTGACCTCTACCATCTCCACCTCCCCTCGGCTGCTGAACAAATGTTGGTGGCCTATGCTAATAAAATTACTTTAGGGGAACCTACTACTACTATGGCTAGAAATGGGATTGACTACCCAAGGTGATTAGGCACTTAGTCTGATAATGACCATAGCCTCTATGGGCATAACATGAAAATGGGAATCCCTCGGTAGATGGTCAGGAACCACTGGCCCTAGAGTGGCATGAAACAAACTACTAAGGTCATATCCTTACTAATTAGAAATTCAACTGCCCTAGAACCCATTATTCTCCATCTAAATCTCTACTCCTTGAGAAGCCTTGTCGACCCCCCTCTCAAGTCACTCCTCACTATGAGTGCATTCGCTTAATCACTTCTTCCTTCTTCTGTACTTCTAGATGTATACGGAGTGTAAATGGGGTGACTGGATATCTGATCACTATAAAAAATGCCTCCTCAAGATTCCATGCTCTAGAATTCTCATCTTGAAAGAGTCCAGGAGTAAAATGCATGATTTCATTAAACCTAATCTCAAGCTCTCGCACACTCAGGCTCCCTTACTGAAGGGAGAGTGGATCCTACCTCTTTGTCACATTCACCGTCAATGATAAGAACTCAGGATGAAACTTCTTTTAGAAGTTAGCCTAAGAAACTCCCCATCATTACACTTTACAAGATACAATATCCACCATAGAGACATCACCTCTCACATCTGATTGACCACCAACAGAACCCAATACTCAACTTGGGCCGGAATCAGACTAAAGGCAATCTCAAACTCCTCCAGCTAATGCTCTATCTCTAAATCAGAGACACACCCTTTTAATTTACTATAAAATTATTTTAGAGACCCATTTTTTCTTGTAAGACTTTGAAATATTTCTATATGTATTTTTGGAGCAAGGCGCTGAGACGGCATGCAATTTTGAGTTTCAGTGTGCCCAAAATTAATTTTATAAAAATATTAAAAATATTTTATATTATGCACATAGTTTCTTAAAGAAAATGGGATAACTCTTAAATGGGATCTTGGATTAGAAATATGATACCACAGTTGAGTCTGGAACACGATTTTTACCCTATACATGACATAAAGTTGGTCGGTGTGGGGAATTTGGATAAAATGACCATTAGTGGGTGCGTTTAAAATTATAGAAAAAAGGAGGGAACCAAACAATTGAACATAGTTGGAATCATGAGCAGGAAGACTTCGTGTTAGAGTCAAATGACTCCAAGTCTCAAGATAAAGGTTTTAGTTCATCCAAACTTGAAGGAAACAATAAAATACTTGAATTAAAGAAATATCATACTTTAATAGGTAAGATGTAGATCTTGAAATAACTCTAAATATTAACATGGTAAACCTTCCTTTTCAATTGTCGTTTAATTTACTTTCATTTAAAGCACAAAAAATGACCCATTTAAAACCATGGTCTTTATGAAAAAAATACTAGATTTAATCCCCATAAAAATAGATT
Organism: Viscum album; assembly: GCA_963277665.1. Classification (NCBI taxonomy): domain Eukaryota; kingdom Viridiplantae; phylum Streptophyta; class Magnoliopsida; order Santalales; family Viscaceae; genus Viscum; species Viscum album. Next base: position 848,760,544 of record OY728152.1, read on the forward strand.
TTAAAAACATTTATTTAAGCCTTTAATTCCATGTTTTATGTTAAAAGTATTTTTCACACCATTCTGTAAAATATGGGTTATTTTGAAAAACTAGAAATTTGAAAACTATTGGACCGAACACATGATCCAACCAAGATACCAAATAAAGAACCAACCTACTACATGAAGGAACCAACTAGCTGCACAAAGGAACCAAATGACCACATGAAGGAACCAACTGATTGCACGAAGGAATCAACCTACTGCATGAAGGAACCAACTAACCGCATAAAGGAACTGACCGACCACATGAAGGAACTAACTGAATACATGAAGGAACCAACCTACCCCATGAAAGAAACAACCAATCACATGATAGAACCAACCAACCGCACAAAGGAACCACCTGACCGCATGAAGGAACAAGTGACTACATGGTCAGTCAACTGACCATGAGAGAAAACTTATAAATTTCAAAAAGGGAAAAGGTCATGAACTCTCTCTTGAGACTTCCAGCCCTTGAGAAATCACAAATTAAAGGTTTTGGGAAACTGAGACATTATAATATTATATGAGATATCATTGATAGGGGAAATATAAATATCGGTTTGGTGGATACAAATGACAATGTAACATATCCATTGATGAAACCATTTCTGCAATAGAAGCATGAGAGTCATGTAGAGTCTCTTGGTGAAAGATAAATAAAATATTGATGTAATGGTTTTATATTATATCATGTTATTATAATAAAGGTAATATCCATTTATCATTTATCCATGTGTGCTATAATTTATTTTACATGAACAGTAGGATGATAATATCCCCTCAAAGGATGACTTTGAGTTGTCCTAAACCAATTATTATCATAGAGTATTATGGGTTGAGGTGATATGTTAATATTATAATGAATATAATATTACACTTTTTAAAAAGGGTTCTATATGATATATGAAGAATGGATTCATGAGGTAATAATTAGAGACTTGTTACTTGGATTGACCCACTAAAGTATATCAAATGGAATGTCATATAATCATCGATATACTCAAGGGTGTATACTTATAATAAATCCTTATTACCTAATTTTAATGAGATACCTAGCATGAGAAGCTTAATTATTTAATACACTTATTTCACAATTCAAAAGTGACTTAGATAATCAGGAGGTGAATGGGTATGTTGTTGATCGTGTCATTAGTTGGAGTGCAACCAAGATGAGATTTTTCCATTTATATGAAGAGCAACCCATGATTGAATTAAACTGAGTAAATATGTGTCCATTCTTATTTGAGTCATATATGATGTATTCAACTACTTGTGTGAGGGGAATGAGATGTACTCATCTGTTAGATTAATGACATGTAATGTATTCGTTGACCTAATTAGTCTATTTAAGAGAATCTAGAAAGGATGAGTTGGCCTATACTAAATTGATGTGTTCTATGTCTAGTGATTACTTAGTGGAATGAACTAAGATATTATATAGGTATATATATGATGTGTATGATACATCTTGTGGTGGACGTGTTTTTATAGGTGTGTGAGTGTGTTTGATAAAGATCTAGCACTAATGCTTTGCTAGAGTTCGCTCTTTACTTGTATATATGAAATAGAGATTTCATCTTTATTATCAATTCTACCAAGGCCCACTGGGTCACATAGTTAGGCCTTTAGATAAGGATTAAGTTTTGGACAAAGAGTTTGTTCCCAAATGAAGAGAGTTTGATGAAACCGTGTCCAAAAGAGTTATCTTGAATTCATAGAGTTTTGGAGTTTTTTATAGAGTCTTTACGGATTTTTAGTCTAAATGGGAGATTGCTTGTTATGAAATAAAAACATGTATATATGATACATAAGACTTAAGGATATGTTGGTGTCAGCATATCCTTAAGCCTAAGCTTGAGATTACGCTGCACCTAACATAATACAAGTTAGATGCATGCATCCACCACCTCTTTCCCATGTGATTTCTTTTAGTTACCAATCCATTATGAATGGATTAATTATAGCTTTCACATCCATTGAATGGGTTCAATGGATTCCTCTAATGGGAAGTAATGTGTGTAGCTGATATGTTGCATATGGACAACATGTTTCATTAATTTGAGAGCCTTTAGGTTGGCTATATAAAGGGATGTGATCCCTCCTGTTATGTGAGGAGAATGAGAATTAGTTTCATACAAAGCTTTTTGAATCTATCTTCCTTCTCATGGCATCATTTTTCACATGCTATGAAGGCACTAACAACCCTCTTGGTGCACAAGAATTATCTGGTTTCGAACTAATATCCAAAGGCTAGTGGATTAGCTACAGAATCAGGAAGCCGATGTTTACTACTCTTATGACCTTCATCAAGAAAACTTCATTGAGATGAAGGCTACTACATTGGTTGGATAGTCATGTTGTTCTTTGTTATTGATTGCATGTTGATATCATCATGGATAGATTAGGCACATATACAAGTTTTCTTCCACTACTATGTTCATATGATGAACCCCCAAAAATCATAAGATAACCTACATAGTATACCCCCATGGAGTTTCATACACCATGTCTTTAGTGTATTAAGGGTTCATGTTTCATATTAAATCCCCATGCCTGAGGTTAATGAGATTCCTAACATGAGGAACTTCATAATTTGATACATTTATTATGCAATCCTTGAGGCTAAGCTAATCAGGGGTGGTGGAGTATGTTGTTGATCATGTTATCAGTTGGAGCTTAACTAGTATGGAATTTATTCTCTCATATGATGGGTATGACATATGGGTCCTCAGTTGAGATGGATTGAGGAAATGTATGACCATGCTTATAAGGTATATATAATGTGTTTATCTTCTTGGGTGAGGGGCATGTGATGTTCCCATCCGTATATATGAATGAAATGTGATGCATTCATCGACATGTCTAGTCTATACTCGGAGAATCAAGAACATGTGAGGAGGTTATACGGGATTGACACGCTCCATGTCTCATGATCACTCGATGTCTTGAACAAAGGGATTATATGATGATGCATGCTTGTTTATAATATACTTGGTGGAAACATGTATAGAGATATGTGTGTTTGATGGAGATCACGCCAGATCCCTTGTAACTTGAGTTGCACAGATGCTTTGCTAGATACTGCTCTTTACTTACATTTATGAAAATTAGAAATTCATATTTTTTTCAATGCTACAAAGACCCATGTGGTCACACTTTATGGTTGATAAAATAAGGATTGAGTTTTAAAAAACTCGGTGAGTTATACTAAATGTGTTTTAGATTTTATCCAAAAGGAGTCTGGGGTGAATATTCACAAGACATTGCATGTGATGTGATACATGGTGAAGTTGATGATGACTTTCTAAATTTTTTTTGGAAACATCCAAAAGGAATTTTAGATATGGTTTCATAAGTTGTGGTATGTCATATAATATAAGGTGAAATGAGACATAATCTATAAGGATTTAGTGCAAGTGGGAGATTGAAAGAGATGTGCCTCAAAGACATAAGCACATGTAATGTGTTTTATGCTACATTGTATTGTGCGATATGGGCATGTCGTAGCGTATGACATACATATTTCAGAAGTCTTGTTCTATGATTTTGGGTATATTGATTCATAAGACATAAGGCACTGTGAATCACAATGTACAATTTGTAGTTGTGTCTATGATTGTTAATGGCATTGAAACATTAAGAAATTTATGTATGAATCTTCCAAACTCGTTTTCTATCATTGATTAAACGTTTCATAAGATGAGATGTTGGGAGAAAGCATTTGATCATGTGTTACAAAATGTTTGTAATTGAAATGCATTTACTCATGTGTTTCAAAATATACAAGTAAATGCATGGGCTCAGGGAGTATCCCATTATCAGTAGTATTTTATAACAGGATGGCACCGCCCCTTGCTTTGACAAGGGAGGCAGGCATGGCTGGTGAGTTGGTTGTGTGGTGGGTGGCCAACCCCACCAACCCATTAGTGGGAGAGGCAGCAAGAGGGGCTAGCGAGAACCTATAAAAGGCAAGGGCATATCTACTTTTAGCATCTCTCATTAGCTTCACCAGCGACTGCATCCTCTCTTATCATCAATTTGAGCGGTATTTGTGTGGTAGTTTCCCCACTTATTCAAGTGATATATTTATGAGGGTTTTCTCTTTATAATAGTGAGGAAGTGTGTACCTACTTTTACCCATAGCGATCATTCTATTTGCCCGTGGTTTTTTACCTCTTTCATTTTGGGGGGTTTTCCACGTTACATCTAATGTCCATTTATTTCCGTATTTTTGCATTTTATTTTATCTCGTGATTATTGTTGTACCGGTGGGCTAATCATTTACGACCCCAACACCCATAACCTGTATAAAGGAGGCTTGGCCTTGAGATTTGGGGTGTGCATTCTCAAGAAAGCCGCTTGCCGATTCCTTCTCCCTCCCGAAGGTCTCTTCCTCCTTTCTCCTTTGCATCTCAAGATACCAGAATATCGAGAAGGTAGGAGGGTCTTACCCAAACCATTTGGGTGATTTGGCACAGCCCATGGATACACCTCGGTGGAAAGTGCCTGTTGGTTGTTCCTAACGATTTTCATCAAGTATAGATTAAAGAGAACAGCAACAATGAACTCCGATGTAAGGTATAGATTCTTCATTTACAGTTGTATGATTTTGAACTCAATGACATGGTGTTCTTGGGATTTATGCTTTTTATTGCTTTTCACTGTGTTGATTAAATGCTAAGTAGTCCTTTGAAACCTAATAGGATCCTTGATCATCTTCACTGTATTTTCATTTGTCCCTGACATGTATCTTCTTCAACACATATTGTCAGCTACCGTCTTTCCTTATTGTGTCACTTCAGAACTCATTAGCTTGATAATTCGTGTTAACAATAAAGACAACACAAAGTGTATACTCATCAACATGTGTATTGTCATTGATCATTGGCACCCATGTGCTCTACATCAGACATTACAACAACCTGTTCGTCGATCAATGGGCACTTCATTCTCCCAAAGACACTTTTATCACCCTTTATGCCAAGAGTACTTCGATTCTAAATATAAAATACCTTGAAAAATAAAAGAAGAAAATGAAAGTAACGATTAAAACTCGTGTTTCATATGAAACGTGAAACTTTAGTGTTTTCGAAGAAATAGGACAAAATAAATAGATTTTAGATTGCATAAAAAACTGCGAAACTTTTGAGAATAACATATCTTTTAAACTTACCACTATTGAAGGGTTATGAAATATAAATAACATGGAAAATATGAGTGAAACATGCTAATTATTGGTGATAGATGATACTATAAATGAGAATGATGTCTCAAACTGATGTCTATTATTAAAAGGCCATCATAATTTTATATGGGATGATTTAAAATATTGTACTTTTTTTTTCATCTAATCCCACCGATTAAATATTTAGGTAATTAGAGGGGTTGGCATGTGGAATTTATATGAGAATTATCCATCACGATCGTTACAAACAACTAATAATGGGCACTACGTTCAATCATCAAATGTTTGAAATGTATTCATCACGATCGTTGCGGGCATTTGACGAGGATAGGATGGGCCGCCCAATGCTTGATTAACCATCCGAGTCGTAATTTTACACGCATTCGGGCCAGGCCTTTGCTCCAGGCAGGGCACCTCTGGCTTCCCGCTCTGTGAACCCCTGTACCGTGGGAGTGGGTGGCAAGGCAGAGTGGGGCGAAACAATTGATGGGTTTGAACCAGCAAAAACCGACGAAATGAACAATGGGTATCGTCCCAAAGCAGACGATCGAGGTCATAGCCCAGGGCATCGGCATCCTCGATCTCTCCCATGACGGCGCCCTCGCTCTTGCTTCCGATGTCGAATACCGCGTTCGCGAAATCATGCAGGTGGCATGTCTTTTTGTAAATTCCCTTCATCACTTCTCTGGGGCTCTTATTGCTCCGAAGAACTCAAAGTCGTTGCTTTCTCGCTTCAGAAAGCTACCGAGAATATAATTTGGAAGCAGGGTTTACTCCTTTTTGATTGTTGAAGCTCTACGTTGAACAACATTTGGATTTTGAAAGGGTTTTATTCTGAGGATTGGTGAAATTGCAGGAGGCTATCAAGTGCATGCGCCATTCAAAACGAACCGCTTTGGCTGCAGGCGATGTCGATGCTGCGCTCAATTTAAGAAACGTGGAAGTAAGTTTCAAATTGTTTAGTAGCAACGCAGCAGACCTGTTTTTTCATTTTTAATTCCACCTTATGTGGCTTAGCTACGCCAATTTAAATTTATCGGGGTTTTAAATAAAGGAATAGCCTGGGTGAAAGCTGCGTTTCAACGTGCTCCCCGCCAATGCAATGGATTCTTTGCTGGCAAATAAAGAAATCCATGCCTGGATTTTGGTGTATGAAAGATACCGACTAAAGTTGAGAAAGTGGTTTTATGTATAATTTCGGTTTCTTCCGAGAATGGGAATTTTTCATGAAAAAAAGATGGTTTAAATTCACTTTTAACAGCGATCTTTCTACATCATCCCCGTGGTGTACTTTATTTTAAGCAATCTTGCAACAAATGGGTTCCGAGTAAGCATGATAGATGTCTTCCACGGTCTAAGATTGGGTTCCCTGTAGGATCTTGCAGGCTTCATATGATGGAGATATGCTCTAAAGTTTCATAAAATCATTATATTATCCATTAAAAAATAGCAATAAAATCATTTTTGATGAAAACGTATTTTTGTAGCATAAAATGAATCTACTAAATATTGAGTGATTATTTACTTAGAATTTATTAATATTTTTTTTTTGAGTAGGACCAATATATATATTTCATAAATCAGTTAATCGTATTCATACCTGCCAATTTAACGACTAGTTTATAACTGCCTTATTAAAATAATTATATTTCATGTTTTGTTTAGTCTCGGTGTTGCATGTCGTATATGCTATCGAATATATTTCTATTTTAAAAAAAATACTAGTGTGTTACATTTCCCCCCTTTAATAAATTGTATCATCGCAATTTGAACTTGATCTTAGTAATCAAAAAATAGCCATCTGAAAATATCTTTATTGAAATCCAATATCGTAAAAAGGGTGAATAAGACTTCCTCTTGATGAGTGAGAAATAGAAATACGAAGGTCATCTGGTTTTCAAGTAGAAAAAATTAGTGAAAATTGAAAATATGGACATGGAATAAAAGTGTAATACCCAAATAATAATTGAGATTCATAGAGATCACTGATCGCAAAAAAGTGAATGATCATGAGAAAGTTAACGACCACGAAACCATAAACTAAAGAGGTGAGAAAGAGACCGTCATTTCATCAAAAATGAAGGTAATGTGATAACATTCAGTGCACTTTGTGAGTGTTTTTTCCAATATCTAGGTTGGTGAGGAACGGATGACCAACATACATAATAAATTACGGAAAAATTGACCGAACAACCTCAAGTAACCAGTATAGAAAAGAAAACTATATCATAAATAAATAACATATGATAATAAATAGTCTATATTAAATAAAATATAGATGAATAAAGTTCCTAAGGTATCTAATAAACTTAATTTGATTATTTAGGATGTTAGGTTCATGCGTAGAATGAATCTGGAACAAGCTAAAAATTTTTCATCTAAATTTCATTTATTTGAGACATGTTTTGAATTATGCACCTAATTTCATTTGTAATGTGTATATTCTGCCTATTTGAAATATACTATCATGAATTATCTTTTTAATCATGGTATTTGAAGATTCAATCACAAGCCCTCTCTTTCAAGGGGTTTTGATTTAAATGATACTTGTTGGAACCCATTTAAGTTTAAATGGGTGAGTCCCACATCGGACTTACCCGCCTTGTATTTTGGTTTCCTAATTTATAAAAGAATATCCTCACCTCACATTGAGGGTAGGGGGAAATTCACCTTACTACATGGTATCAGAGGGATTTTTATCCCGAACCCTCCCTCCCCTGCGGATTCCCGGAATCCTCCCGGCCCCGCCTCTCTCCCTGCTGCCCTAGCCTTTCCCGGCAGGCCCCCCCTCCTATCCCGACACAGCCATCTCGCCCGGCTCCTCTTCGGCCTGTCCCTTCCCGGCGGCCCCCTCTCTGCCTCAAGCCCGTCGCCCCGTCGCGACTCCTCCCTCCCGCGGCCCTCTGTCCCGCGGCTCCCGGCTCCCGCGACTCATCCCGGCGGATCTCCTCCTCTCCCGTCGCGGCACATCCCGTCGCCGGACCTCCACTGCGCGCGATGACCCTCCCGACGGATCTCCTCCCAGCGGCGCTCCTTCCCTGCGACGCTCCCTCCCGGGCAGCCCCGCCTCGCCCCGACGGAACGCCCTCGGCCCGCAGCCCTCCTGCCCTCGGCCCGACGCCCGCGGCTCCCCGCGGCTCCCGTCGCGCCTCCCTCCTCTTGTCCCAGCGCCGACCCTCCGTCCCAGCGCTGGACCTCCCCCCCCGGTTCCTCCCGCGCCGGCTCCTCCTCCGACGGCCCTCCTCCTGCAACCGCCCTCCGCAGCGGCTCCCTTCCCAGCAGCGGCTCCCGCCCGATCCGACGCTCCCCAGCCCGTCTCCCAGCGGCTTCCCTGCAGCTACCCTGCGGCCTTCCTGCGCCGTCGGCCCAGCCCCCTGCGTTAATGGCGGGCGTGTCCGCCCGCGGCCCTCCGGCATCACCTCCGGACGACAGCATTCCGGCAGGGCCGCACCCTCACTTCCATTGTCGGCCTTCCCGAGCACCTATGCACTCAGCCGAGCAGCTCTCCCATCCTTCATCATCGGCTCTACCGCGCAGCGGTCCTCCTTCATCCAGTACCCGTTACAGGACAACACTCTCGCCGGAGGAGATTGCTTTGGTAAAATCTTATCGAGCGACTGCGCCACCATCTTCTTCTCTAGCCCCACTTGCTCAGACTGACAACTCCACCGCCTGTGTTTCTCATCGACAGACAGCTTGGATGTTTGACTCCGGTGCGTCAGAACATCTCACAGGAGACTCTGGTATGTTCACTACCTATCATCCGTACACCGGTGCCTCTGCCATTACTGTTGCTAATGGCTCAACAATCCCTATTACCGGATATGGCACATGTTCCTTGACCCCGTCTCTTCCCCTGACGTCGGTCGCTCATGTTCCTCAAAGTCCCTTTAATCTTATCTCTGTCAGCAAACTCACCACAGATTTGAATTGTGTTTCTACTTTTAGCTCATCTGGTGTTGTTTTTCAGGAGCGGAAGACGAATCGGGAAATTGGTCGAGGTTATCTTCGGGATGGGGTTTACCTGTTTGATACCCTATCATCCCTTGCTTGCTCATCCACCACAGCCCGAGCCCTTGACCTCCATTACCGCCTTGGCCATCCACCGCCTTCCACCCTCCATAAACTTTGCCCCCAATTCAGTTCTCACCTCTCCTTCCATTGTGAATCCTGCAAGTTTGCCAAACATCATCGGACGACGTATGCTCCTCGCCCGGAACCACGTGCAGCGGCTCCTTTCGCTCTTGTTCATTCCGATGTATGGGGTCCTTGCAGGGTTCCTAGCCAGTCAGGGTATAGTTATTATATCACCTTTATTGATGATTACTCCCGCATGACCTGACTTTACCTTCTTCGCGATCGAACAGAGGTTCTCTCAACCTTTCAGACATTTTTTCAGGAAATCCAGACACAGTTTTCTCTCCCTGTGAAATGTCTCCGATCTGACAATGAGCGAGAATACTTATCCACTCATTTTCAGCAGTTTATGAGGGCCCACGGCATCATCCATCAGACCTCCTGTCCTGACACCCCTCAGCAAAATGGGGTGGCCGAGCGGAAACACCAACATATCTTGGAAACCGCTCGTGCCCTCCTCTTCCACCGCCAGGTACCTCTTCTTTTCTAGGGGGATGTCATCCTCACTGCTACTTACCTTCTCAATCGTCTTCCCTCCTCCATCCTTCAGGGGGAGACTCCTTTTCATACCCTGTTTCCTCTCTCCTTCCTCACTCCCTTCCACTCCGTGTCTTCGGATGTCTCTGTTATGTCCGGGACACTCGCCCAAATCTCTCCAAACTATCACCCAAATCCCTTCGCTGTATTTTTCTCGGGTATTCCCGCACTCAGCGCGGGTACCGATGCTTCTCTCCAGACGTCCGCCTGTATATCACCTCTGCCGACGTTTCATTTGTCGAGAGCTCTCCTTTCACTCTCTCCTCTCCTTCTCCTGACACTACCATCGATGACTGCCTTCCGCTCATGGTTCACCCGCCTCTGGTGTCTCCTCCGACCGGTCATCTCTTTGGACAGACCTACTCTCGTCGTCCTTCCGCTGTACCTTCCGTCCCGGCCGAGGAAACCATTGTTCCCGCTTCGCCTGATGTTCCTGACACAGCTCCCGAGGATGTGCCGATTGCGCTCCGGAAAGGTACTCGCTTGTGTCAGAATACTCCTCTCTTTGTATCTTCTTACAGGGGATTGTCAGCTCTGGAGATCGTGTCGCTTCCTCGAACGGTCGGTGAAGCCAAATCTCACCCCGGGTGGCTAGCCGCAATGAGAGATGAATTGCAGGCTCTGGATGCCAACCGTACTTGGGATCTTGTTCCCCTTCCGGCAAACAAACAGGCGGTCGGCTGTAAATGGATCTTCACGATCCGTCTCAATCCCGATGGCTCTCTCTGCCGCCTCAAAGCCCGGCTTGTCGCCAAGGGATTTGCTCAGACATATGACGTCGACTACTTTGAGACCTTCTCTCCAGTCGCCAAGATGGCCTCGGTCCGCCTCTTCATCTCTTTGGCTGCTCATCATCACTGACCACTTCATCAACTCGACGTTAAGAATGCTTTTCTCCATGGCTTTCTTGACGAGGAGGTCTACCTGCAGCAGCCCCCTGGTTTCTCTGCCTCTGGTGCTGCCTCCCATGTCTGCCGTCTCCGTCGCTCCCTCTACGGCCTCAAACAGTCTCCTCGCGCCTGGTTTGGCCGCTTCAGCACTGTCGTCACCGCCTTTGGCCTCTCTCGGAGTATGAAAGATCACACCGTCTTCTTCCGTACGACGGCACACGGCTGTATCTTGCTTGTAGTTTATGTTGATGACATCATCATCACAGGGAGCGACTCCAGAGGCATCGCCAGCCTCAAGACGCATCTTCACCAGCACTTTCACACCAAGGATCTTGGTCCCCTCACGTACTTTCTTGGCATCGAGGTCTTCCGAACTGCGGACACTATCTCTCTCTGCCAGCGCAAGTATGCTCTTGATATATTGCAGGATGCCGGGTTGAGCACCGCCACCACAGTTGACACTCCCCTTGAGCCTGGGGAACGCTCCCTTCATTCCAACTCGGAACTCTTTCCTCATCCTGAGAGCTATCGGCGCTTGGTTGGTAAACTCAACTACCTCACCATGACGCGTCCCGACATTGCCTGTGCCGTTGGCAAAGTCAGCCAGTTCATGGAGCATCCCACCTGCTCTCAGTGGGATGCTGTCCTCCGCATTGCCAAGTACATCAAGAAAGACCCTGCACGCGGCCTTCGGTACTCACATCATGCTCACATGGATGTTGAAGCTTTTTGTGATGCGGACTATGCCAGTTGCCTCGCTACCCGCAAGTCGACTTCGGGATTCGCCGTATTCTTCGCCGGTAATCTCATCTCTTGGCGCAGCAAGAAGCAGACCGTGGTCTCCCGTTCTAGTGCCGAGACCGAGTATCGAGCCATGACCACTGTCACTATTGAGATCCTCTGGCTTCGTCATCTTCTCCAGGAGCTCGGTTTCCCGGCATCGACTCCTGCTCATATCTGGTGTGACAATCAGGCCGCCACGAAGATTGCCTCGAATCCCGTCTTCCATGAACGGACGAAGCATATCGAGGTGGACTGTCACTTTTTCCGCCACCATCTGGAGCAGCACCATATCGGTTTCGGCCATATCCCGACGGCCGATCAGCTTGCCGATCTCTTCACCAAAGGTCTTCCCGGCGCTCGTCTTGAGTCTCTCACTTCCAGGCTGGGTGTTCACAGCCTCCATGGCCCAGCTTGAGGGGGAGTTTGAGATTGTCTTGTTATTCTTTTTTGTGTGAGACTCTATCCAATCTGGGCATGTCCAGCTTGAGGGGGAGTGTTGGAACCCATTTAAGTTTAAATGGGTGAGTCCCACATCGGACTTACCCGCCTTGTATTTTGGTTTCCTAATCTATAAAAGAATATCCTCACCTCACATTGAGGGTAGGGGGAAATTCACCTTACTACAATACTCAAGACGCAAGGGTTCTTTGTCTAAAAAATTTAATCCCTGAGACATTTTTTCCAAATTTGAAAATAAAACCATTTATATCTAGGCAGAATACATAAATTATATTCTTGGTAACAGTCATTACATAATAACAATATCTTAAAACCAATATCATTCCTTTTGGCAATGAAAGGTGGTAGTCTTCAATGACTAGAGCAACCAACCTCGCACCATTGGTAGCCCCCAAATCCACCTCTCCTCTAACAATCTTTCGGTATCTACTTGGTTCCTGCATTTGGATACAGATATGAGTACCAAAAGCTGTATCTAATACCCAATGTGTAGATATTGAAAGATTACACTCGATAACGAACACACCTTTAACTTACCCTTGCTTTTGGGTGCAGTTTCTCTTCCAGTGGCTTTGCTTGACACATGAAAAACATATTACTTCTTTTTTTCCTTTCCCCGCTTCTGGATCTTCCACTTTTTTGGAAGGACGGTGCTCTGGAGCTTTAGACTTGTTATGAGTCTTGGGCCGCTTTTTCTTGTTCATCCTTTTCTTATTCACCATAAGGACTTTGAGTTTGTCACACCCCATGTCCATGTCCATGTCCATGTCCATGTCCATGTCCATGTCCACTTAGAGAATTAGACTGAGAAGTTTTGGAACACTCTTCTCATTATTACTCATGTTAAACTGGATAAGGACTTGGGTAGTGAGAAAAGTATGAGATCTATGTGCAACTCATCTAGGAATTTAATCCCTAAGATGTATAAACATTCAATGTAGCCAATAAGTTTGACTGCATGAGGCCCAACTGGTGCAGACTCTCCAAGCTTATTCTAAACAGAGCAATATGCATGTGATGCATTTGGCTATATCATAAGAAATGATATGGGTATATCGTAAGGCGTGAAATAAAGATTTCATGCCACTTCCTTAAGCCTATCGTACTGTATGATAGAGCTATTGTTAGGTCGGAAAGGTGATTACAGAAGGTTTAGAGGGGGTGAATAGACCTTATAAAAAATTTTGAGTGATAAAGTAGCGAAAAATAAAATGATAGAGAACACATAAAATTTTTATAGTAGTTCGGTCTAATTGACCTAGTCCACTCTTCGTGCCCCAACCGATGAAGCATGACACCTACTATGAAAGAGAGAGACTTTTACAAAAGGAGCAATCTAAACCCAGACTTTTACAATGGGATGAATCCCAACCCAGAACTTTGTGAGTAGCACCCCCAAACCTAACAAAACAAGCTTTTGCGAGAATAAACAAAAACCAAAGCTTTTCTACAAGGAGCAGCCCTAACAAAAGTGTACTACTTTTTGGTCACGTAAGCATAACTAGAGGAATACCTTTTATAGGTAGTATAACCTTTGTGAGAAAAAATTTAAGTGCAAACCTCTACCCAGATAAAAAAGACAGAACAATGATTACAACAGGATAAAAGCAGAAGGATTGCTTGATGAAACGGTTGATGCAGACCCTTTTGAATGATTTAGACAGTGTACTTCGGGCGTTCAAGCGAAGGTATAGATTAGCTCTCTAAGGTGTTATGAAGTCGAAGAAGATTTGTTCATTCTTTAAGAGTTTGTTACAAATGATGTAAACAGTTGAGCACAGGATCACTTGAAGGTTCACAGAGTATGAGAGCTTTGTATTGCTTCAAGTCAAACGTGTATCAATGGCGTAATCATGTTGTTCCATGCATTTTTCGAGTCCCTTAAATATAAAACTATTTGGGCTATACACTCAAATAAGTTGTTAGAACAGTTCAAAATAACAATGATAGGGTCAACTAGCAATTTCAGAGATAAAACATATCTCAAAAAATATTGAAATAATTCAAACTAATTTAAATATATCATCTGAACAAATTTAAACGAGTCAAACAGATTAAATAAATTGTTCAAACTAATTCCATAAAACCCGGTCAACGAAATCCTTTAAAAGTTCGTAAGATAAATATATTTAAAATTTGAAAATATAATTCAAAATAATCAAGATAAATAAATTTGAAACAGTCAAGCCGGTATTTTCGTCAAATCAAAGAACAATTTTAACTCTTAATATAAACAAATTTAAAACACATAGAAAAATTTAACGGCTTCAAAATAATTGATAGGAGATCAACTGAATTTCACTAGAATATTCCACAATTTTCCAGGGAACACCCCTCCCTGTAGTGGTTTCTGCCTCTCTCGCTGTTCCAACCGCTGGAACAGAATTCAACTAACTCGATAACCCCCTGTAAACTGGACAACACATCCCTCTTATACTAATAGACCCTCGACAATTACAAATATGCCCCTGTCTAAAAATACTTCTTTATAAGAACCTATTCCTCACTTAATGCAACCCACCCTGACCCCTCCTTCGATAAGTGAACAAAACAGGTGGTTTATCAGATCTCCTATCATTGCCTCCTTCCTGAGGAATCCCATGTAAGCGTACTATTTCCTTCAAAAACAGGTCAGCTACTGATTTTGCTGAATAAGGATGTTTTAGCAAAAGGAAATGGGTGTATTTACTCAATCGGTCCACAACTACTAAAACAACCTCGAAACCATGAGACTTGGGTAAACCAGAAATAAAATCCATAGAAATTTCTTCCGAAATCAAAGTTGGTAAAGGTAATGGTTGTAAAAGACCAGCTGGAGACATAGCTTCATACTTTGTCGACAAACTGCACAAATTTGAACAAACTGCTGAATAGTATGAAACATTCTTGGCCAGAAAAAACTTTGTGCAAGGCATTTATATGTTTTTAACACACCAAAATGACCCCCTCGTCTCGCCCAAATTTACCCAAGTTTTTTGGGTTAAGCGGTCGCTTGTAGTTTAGCTTGAGTTGTCGAATCCTTAGAGACCTAAGAAGTAACCTACAGACACGTACATTCTATGGATTGTTTTTGGCTATGAAGTGGCCAACTTGGGTTGATTTTAGATGGGTTTAAGTGAACGCTAAGAGACTTAAGTGAATTCAATTTAAAAGAATGAGTTGATCCTAGGTTATCACTTGGGGTGGATTAGATGCATTCCTTTTTCAACTATTTCAATTTCTTATATTTGAGATGAGTTTATTTAAGAAGTTCAAGCAACATCATCACTTACTGGTTTAATACCTACACACTTTAATACTAATCACATACACTTGAAGGATCAAAGTTTTGAGCACTTCAAGGTAAAAGTTCGTATTTACTTGAAGTGTGACCTTAAATTCAACAAGGACGAAGGAGTTTGAAGATCTTCAAACAAAATTCTCAATTAAAAGAATTGATTAGAAATTAAGGGAGTGAGAAATAACATCCAATGCTACTCCCTTAGATCAACCCATAAGTGGGTTAACCCTCCATTGATTCTATGGTTTCAATGGAAGCGAAAAGTAGACTCATGAGGGAGTAATTGGAGAAGTAAAAAAAAAGACAATGAAATAACGATCACTCCACCGTTGTGTGATAATTTCACAAGGTTTGTTGTGAATAAATTCACACCTTGAACTAACGGTATCAACGTGATATGAAGAAGAACAAAATAAGAGTAGAAGAAGAAATTGTATTAAGAAACTAAGGTGAATTGAACAAATTACATGAGAAAGACAAACTTAAGGCAATAAATTCGCAGCATAACATTACAATTAAACAAAGCACCAAAGATGATAAACTTCTCCACCACCACTGCCTTAAATAGGCATTTAAAGAGGCTTGGGTCGAACTCCAAACAGTACAAAGAATCCCACTTGAGTACGGTAGGCCTATGGTGGTGGAAAGTAAGGGAGAGTGGACTTCTTTATCCTTTACCCGAAGTGGAAGCCAACTTTCATCCACCGAACAGAGGCATCTAAATGACCTTCTAGATAGCCGAATTAGAGTGGGCTATAGAAGAAGAAAATGGAGCCCCGAATGTCTCCTAACCGCACGTAAAATTTCAGCCCAAATAGAATTTTGGTTTGCGAGATATTATCGAAATGGTGGACTGTTTTTCTGGGCCGCAAAATCTGGCCCGAAATTTTTATCTCCAACTTGGGCTGTCTGGAACTCCATTCAAACATCATAATTAGCTTTGGCCACTGTTGAATGAAATGTTCCCCATGATGTCCTCTATCTTCAGTTCAAGTTTTAGAATTATTGGGCTTGGATATTGGCCGCTACAATGGTTTTATTGGGCTGCTGTCCTGTTTACTTCACCCAGAATGTTGTTTGTTCAAGGCCAACTTTGGTGGTCTTCCAATATGAATCTTCAAGTACTCCAAAAGTATGAATTGTTACCAATGTAACGAAAAACCTGAAAATTAAATATGAAAATAAAATCCAGATCATTGAGTATTTTAAATGATGTTAAAAAATGTATCATGTAATAGTGCATTTTAAGAAGGAATTACAATTATAATATGAAATAATGTTCAAAGTGTAAAATGCACTAAAATGGTGTTTATGAATAATAAAGCACATGAATATTATATATATTAACAATAAATATTAGGCTCATTTAGTGACTAATCACACCCCCAACTTGAGTTATGCTAGTCCCGAGCAAAATATATCTCAAAAATGTGAAATTCGAATTCTCTTTCCAAAAACATTTTAATACACAATGCTTACCAAGAACCCTTTTACCAAACAAATTATGAAACCCATCAAAATCATTTAAAACAAAATAGGTCCATAAGCATATTCTAAGCCCAAGTCTGCTCCTTTGTTCAAATTCATCGCCACATTTCATCCAATTTCAATAAAGTATGATGATGTGTTGTGTGTCACCAAAGACATGAGGGTTCATTTTTATTCAAGGGGAAAATGATGGAAGCGCTAGGTGGAATCACATTTCAATATTAAGATGAGTATTCAATTTTTTTTTGTATATTTTTTTTTTGTTTTGTTTTTTTTGCAATTTTGCCATGGTAATTGAAATTGAACTCAATAGAGTCGACCCATGTAGCGAGACTTTGCCGATGACTCCCAAGCTCAAAGACCTTAGGGCATCAAGTGAAGCCCATATACTCGGGCATCATCTCGAGTTAACTCAGTCAAAAACAAAGTCAAATTACCACAAATAGAGATAAAATTACTAACTCTGGGCCAGACAACTATGGAGTCAAGATCCCTAAGTGCTGAAAGCTACACATTAGGTCATTTCATTGCTCTATGTGCAATTTATTGTTTTCTTTTTAATTTTTTTTTTGATTTTTTTGAATACTCATATTAAAGTTAAAATGACCACCAAACCTATGCTATTTATTTGGGGGACCCCATGAACTCAAACTAATACCCCACTATCCAAATGACGTGCGTTGTGATCTTTTTTTTATTTGGATGAAAATATAAATGATGAAATTTCACATTAGACAACCACACTTTTCAAAATCTATGCTCATGAAATTATACATGGATTAAAATCAGAATCAGGGCATGCTAAATTATTTGATATTTAGTTTCAAAGTATGCAATGTGTATTATCATGTTCAAGGTTAAAGAAATTTTTCCTTCCATGCATTTTTTTTATGCACACAAAATTAATTAATTAATTTTTTTTCATTCTTTTCACCCCCCAACTTAGAATAACACTGTCCCCAGTGTTTAAAGAAAATAAAATTTAGAAGGGGGTAGAGGTTGATCGGTGGAGTTCTAAAAGGAATTTGAAATATGAGGATCATGAAATGAAGTCACCTGGTGGTTGAAGTTGAAGTTCTTGCTGCTCTATTTTAGTCCTTTGATATCCATGTCACTTGCAGAGTTCCCCAGTGGAAAAATAAAAACAAACAAACAAAATAAAACTATATATATATATATATATTCATATAATAAAAAAAAGTAAAATATAAGTATATATACAAAAATTATAGAATAAGGAAGCACTATAAGCCGTAGGTTTGTGGTAAGCGCGTTCCCCTGTCTCCCTTCGGTCCCGGGTTCGAGTCCTCGCGGCTTCGCCGGTTGTGACGGGGCCCCACGACCTACGATGTGTTCTTTTAATTTTTTTTAATTATTTATTTATTTATTTTAACCTAGAAACACATAAAAATAAAATGAACTGATAATACATTGTCTTCTTTTTAAATTTCTGGGTAAGGTATTACTCAAGGATCACAGCACGTGACACAAATGAATATGACGCTCCCCTTTCATACCCATCCATACTCATAATAGAAGAACATGTCAACAGTCTATTTTTTTTTAAAATATCAAAACGATTCATTAATCCTATTTGAAAAATAAAGATGATTTAAAAATATTAGAAACATGAAAACCACGGGTTGCCTCCCGTGCAACGCTTTTGTTTAACGTTGCTAGCTCGACATAGACTCCTAATTGTTTAAGTATTTTCCTCATCTAAGGTTGGTTCACACAAGTCTTCATCTACTTCATGTTTTTGGAATGGTTCAATGAATGGTTTGACTCTATGATCATTAACTTTAAAGGTTTGACCATTGGTGGGATCTTGAATTTCTACAGCCCCATGGGGTACACCTTATGCACTATGTATGGACCCGACCATCTGGACCTCAACTTTCCCGGGTGTAAATGAAGTTTAGAGCTATACAAAAGAATAGGTTTACCCGGTACAATGTGTTTGGTTTTAAGATTTCGAGATTGGTAGGCTTGAACTCTAGCTTTATTTATCCTTGAATTTTCATAAGCCTCCATCCTAAGTTCCTCAAGTTCATTGAGATCTAATTTCCTTTTTGTTCTGGCCAATGAGAGGTCATAATTCATTTTCTTAATTGCCCAAAAAACCTTATGTTCAATTTCAACTGGTAAATGACATGCTTTTTCATAAACCAACCTATATGGGGACATTCCTAAAATGGTTTTATATGCGGTTCTATATACCCAAAGAACATCTAAGAGTTTGCTCGACCAATCTTTCTTAAATGGATTAACCGTTTTCTCAAGAATTTGTTTGATTTCTCGATTGGCTAACTCAGCTTGACCATTGGTCTGTGGGTGGTAAGCAGTGGACACTTTGTGAGAAATTCCATACTTGTCCATGAGTGCTGAGAATGGACGATTGCAAAAATGAGTTCCACAATCACTAATGATAACCCTAGGAATTCCAAATCTAGAGAGGATGTTTTCCTTGAGAAATCTAATCACAGTTTGATGATCATTGGATTTTGTAGGAATGACCTCAACCCATTTGGATACATAATCGACAACTAAAAGGATGTACAAATATCCACTAGAGTTTGTGAAGGGAACCATGAAGTTTCCACTAGAGTTTGTGAAATCACTAACATCACACATGAGTTCAAAAGGAAGTTTCCAATTTGGAGATTGCATGATAGGTGGAGAGACAAGAGCCGGCTTGAGTGTAGAGAATGATTCCTCACAACTTTCTGTCCATAAAAATGGAGCATCTTTCACCAATAGAGCACAAAGTGGTCGAGAAATAGAGCTGAAATTCCTAATGAACCTTCTATAGAAACCAACATGTCCTAAGAAAGACCTCACTTCCTTAACAGTTTTAGGAGAGGGAAGGTGACGAATGATGTCTGTTGGTCGGAGTGGATACTCAAGAGGGGTGAATTGAGTTCCAATTAAAATTTTTGTTAAAAATATTTCTGTTAAAATCCCCTTATTTAAAAACAAGTTAAACTGTAGTGAATTTATACAGGTTGTAAAAGTTCAATTAGTTTCTCAAAGATTGATTAGGTCTCTGTTATTTTAATCAGAAGATTAAATTAACTTTTGAAACTAACTTACTAGTTCACAATAAGTATAAACACTTGCTAATTTAACTATCAAAGTAACTTTAAAACAAATTGTATTTCAAAGTAATTAGCAGCGGAATATAAAATATATAGTATACTTTAAACTTAATCTAAGATGCACAACAGATATAACCAAGAGGTTCAGTCTCAAGCCGAGACTTAGTCCTCTCAAACATTTTATATAAATTTGATCCACACCCTGGATCGGGGTAAACAACAGTGCAAAGACTGTCCAGGTACTAATACCTCTACCACAGTTCTTCGTGGGAAAACAAAACAACAGCACACACGTTGTCCAGGTCTTACTTGACCTCTACCACTGTCCATAGTGGGATACAAGAGAGTTATAAAAGGTTTGTGTGAGGATTTAGAAATCCTCCAGCTTAGCTCAAGAGACAGTGTGTGTATAAAATATACAGAGCACACACACACTGCTCGAAATGTAAATAAAAGAATCACTAAGAGAGTAGATATGAGTTTTAGAAAGCTCTAGTGATTTGAAGTGCAGCTCTGGACTCTTGATTAATCAGAAATGCTTCTGAGTCCTTCTCTGGTTTTTGTTTGAAAAACAGAGGGTCGTTTTCTTCAAGTTCAGTTTGATCAGCTTGAGTGCATGAAGAGCTCGTTGTAGTGCTTCACTTCTTGACTAAGGTGCAGCTTGTGTTCTCCTCTAGAATGAATGACTTCGTGTATATCCAGTGCTCTTCAAGTATGAATGTAACCTTTCTTTTTGTGTGAACGCACCACTTTCCAACTCTATTCAGCCCTTGCTATTTCACTCTCTTAACGTGCCTTCTTTTTATAGCTTTTAGCTCCGACAAATGAGAATGATTACCTTTTCATGGGTACTAGGTACGGTTCCCTGACATGCCAACAATTATCATTAAATAACATTAATTGCATTAAAAACATCAAATATGACCGTTGCTTAATAAATAAATAATATTGACAAAAGTAGAGTTTAGGAATCAGTGACCGGAAGTCTTTCATCAGTAGCTTTCTGTCAGTAGATATGTAACGGTGGACTTTATGTAGCAGTGACCTTCTGTCGGTAGCGCTTTGATCTTGTACCGGTAGCTGTTACTCTGTGTATCAGTAGCTTTATGTATCGGTGACTCCTTCTATCGGTAGCTTGTTTGTTCTAGCAGTAACTCGCTCGTATCGGTAGCTTGGTGTATCGGTGACTGTCTGTATCGGTGAACTTTGTATCGGTAGCTTGTGCATACCGGTAGACTTGTTCTATCGGTAGCTCAGCTCCTATCGGTAGTTGTCTGTATCGGTGGACTTGATCTATCAGTGACCTGTGCTTACCGATGGACTTATACATACCGGTAGCTCTGCGTATCGGTGACTATGTCTATCGGTAGACTAAGTACCGGTAGAGCTGTTTGTTTGTATCAGTAGCTATAAGCACATCAGTGACTTAACACTTATCTGTTTTATGCAAAACATATCCGATTGAGTTAGAATTATTTCAAAAGTCATATAAACATAGATAAACATTGATTAACATATTTCAAAGACTATTTTAATATTATTATCAACTAGAATGTCATAGATTGAACGAATTAAAATATAAAGAAACATTATTTGGGATTATCAAAGTATGTGAAGACATAATTGAGATTATCAAAATAGGTGAAGTCAACAATGTCGACCTTAGCTTTATCAACTTCTATCCCTCTACCAGATACCAGATGTCCTAGAACAAGTCCTTCCTTTACCATGAAATGACATTTTTCCCAATTTAGGATGAGATTCTTATCCTCGCATCTTGACAAAACCCTTTCAACATTCAGAAGGCATCCCTCAAAAGTATCCCCAAAGATGGAGAAGTCATCCATGAAGACTTCTAAACAATCCCCCACCATGTCTGAGAAGATTCCCATCATGCACCGCTGGAAGGTACCAGGGGCATTACATAACCCAAAGGGCATGCGCTTGAAGGCAAAAGTGCCGAATGGACAAGTGAATGTTGTTTTTCCTTGACCGTCCAAGGAGATCTCGATTTGATTATACCCTGAGAATCCATCTAGGAAGCAATAGAATTTATGACCCGCCACTCGCTTGAGGACTTGATCAATAAAGGGAAAGGGGAAATGGTCTTTCTTGGTATAAGAGTTGAGCTTCCTATAGTCAATACAGACTCTCCATCCACTACTGACCCTTGTGGGGAGAATGTCACCATCCTCATTGGTGATCACAGTGATTCCAGCTTTCTTTGGGACAACTTGAATTGGGCTTACCCACTCACTCTCAGCAATGGGGTAGATGATACCCGCTTTCAACAACTTAAGAAGTTCTTTCCTTACCACATACATAAGATTTGGATTGAGTCTCCGCTGAGGTTGACGACATGGTTTGGATTCAGATCCAAAAACAATTCTATGAGTTCCAATGAGTGGGCTAATCCCAGGGATATCAGAAAGGGTCCATCCAATTGCTTTCTTATGTTTTCTTAGGACATCCAGAAACATCATCTCTTGATTGGCTTCAAGAGAGGAGGAAATGATAGGAAAGGCTTGATTGTCCCCTAAGAACGCATACTCGAGTGATGAAGGTAGGACCTTAAATTCTAGATCTGATTGGTTATCACTTTCCAAGGAAGGATGAGACTTTGTATTGAACTTAGTTTCTTTGTTCTTTTTTCTTGACAGAATTGGTTCCTTGTGAACAAAATTTTCATCCACTAAATTTTCCATATTAGTGTCATGAATGGGTATGGAATCAATGTTATTGATTTCACCAATGGTATCATTGATTGGTGATTCAAGAAAATCATCAATAGAGCTATCTGAAAGAGATTCAAGCCAAGGAGACAAATTTCCCTCATGTGAACAAAGAAAATCAATCTCTTCTTGACTTAAACATCCTTCAGTAATTCCTTGATGGTCCTCAAGTTCACTATCAACACTACCAATCCAATTAACCTCATGGATCTCTTCATCATCCCCAATTTGAGAGTTTGCATTGTAGATGTTCAAGTCTAGACTCATGTTTCCAAAGGTGATGGTCATGTTCCCATTTCGGACTCGGATAATAGAGTTGATTGTTGCAAGGAAGGGACGACCAAGGATGATTGGGGTTTGTTCCTTGTTTTCTAAGTTTGGATTGTTGTCAAAGACAATGAAGTCAGTAGGGTAGATGAAATTTTCTACTTTTACCAGAACATCCTTTAAAATTCCCTTTGGAAGCCTAATGCTACGATCAACAAGTTGAAGTGTAACAGATGTGGGTTGGAGCTCTTCCAGTCCTAATTTGCAGTACAGAGCATAGGGAATGAGATTGACACTGGCACCTAGGTCACACAAGGCTTTGACAACTTTGTTCTCTCCTAGTTCAACATTGATGTAAGGGCATCCTGGGGCTTTCATCTTTGGTGGAAGGGTTCCTTGGATTGTTGTGCTAACATTTGCTGCCAGAGGACTTGGTTCTTATGTGAGAATTTCCTTTTAAATGTGCAGAGGTCCTTAAGGTATTTTGAGTATGTAGGAATGGTTTGAATGGCATCGAGGAGTGGAATGTTCAACTTGACTTGTGAGAATATTTCCCTAAATGTTTCACTCAATTTAGGCTTGGTTTCCCCCCTCATGCGTTGAGGAAATGGTGCAGGTTGTGGGATTGTTTTTTGAAGAGTTGTTTCTTTCACATTGTTATCAGTTTTTTCAGTTTGATCAGGTGGTTCATTTGAATTTTCATTAGAGTTTGAATCTTCAGATGGTTTTTGAATTATTTGTTCAGGTTTCTCAATTGATTTCCCACTTCTTAAAACTATCACAGCTTTTAGTTGTTCATGAGTTGTTTGAGTGCAACTTGACTCTCCCCTTAAAGTTGAGGATGGTACTGCCTGAGTAGGCATGTGTGCCTTCCCGGTTTTTATGGTTTGTAGTTCATGTTTAAAGGATGAGACTTCTGAGTTCATTTTCTCCATTTGTTTACACAACTGTTCAAGGATTGGTAGAGGGACAGACTGGGTAGGGGCTTGTGCTGGTTGGTTTATCCCAGGAGGATACTTTGGTTGTTGGATGGGCTGTTGGTATTGGACAGGAGGATGTTGGTATTGTACTGGTTGTGGTTGGAATTGGTTACGGTTTTGGAAATTTTGTGTAGGGTAGGGGTTTGGTCATTGTGGTTGGCTAGGTTGTTGGTTATCTTTCCAGCGGAAGCATGGGTGGTCATTATACCTTGGGTTGAATGTGTTTTGGTATTGGGGCTTTTGAAAGTTAAGAGCATTGACCTTCGCTGGTGATCCTCCTAGAAGAACATCTTTAATGGAAGGGATGGTTGGACAGTTGTCAGTCTTGTGGTCATGTTTGTCACAAATTGTGCAAGCAAGGTCAACAGTTTGAATTTCATGGACCTTCTTAAGATCGATCTCCTCGACCTTCATAGTGAGTGCAACAAGTTTAGCCCTAAGGCTTTCCTCTTCTCCAAGTGTATGCATTCCAGTTGTTATTTGTGGCTTTTCAGAATAAGGTGATGTTCCCCATGTTTGATTTTGTTCAGCAAGACTTTCTAGACACTCATAAGCATCATTTGGGGTTTTGTTTTTAAAGGCCCCATTACACATCATGTCAATGAATTGTTTGTTCCTCGGTCCCAAACCTTCATAGAAAATTCTCACTTGTTCAGGAATAGAAAAACCATGGTGTGGAACCATGTTTAGGGTGTCTTTGAACCTCTCCCATGTTTCATAGAATGACTCCCTCTTTTTCAAAAAAGTTTTGGATGCTCTTTTTAAGTGCAATTGTTTTGTGGTGGGGAAAATATTTTTTGTAGAATTCTCTTTGTAATTGGTCCCAAGAGTTGATGGATGATGGTCTCAAATTGTTTAGCCAATTTTTAGCTCGATTCTTTAAAGAAAAAGGAAATAGGCTCATCTTAGCTGATTCTAGTTGATGTGGGGGATACATGGTTTCTACAATGTCATTGAACTCCTTGACGTGAATGTAGGGCATCTTAGACACCATTCCATGGAATATGAGAAGGTGGTTTAGGACACGGGGTTTAAAGATGTAGTAAAGATGTAGGTGACATCTCCTAGGGAATTGTGTCTAATGCATGAGGGGGCATTGGTCCAGGCAGATGTGAGGTAGTCATTCATGGTTCGATCGACTGCATTCCCCAAGTTTGGGGCTGCCTAATTTGGATTTCCATTTTGGTTCCCACCCGGGTTTATAAGTTGGTTTTTTTGAAGACCATCCATTGAAATGAGCTCAATTTTTGACTCTGGAGTATTAGAAAGATTAAGATCTAATGGAAAGAGTTCTCTTGGTGTACTTGACTCCCCAACCCCAGGACTATCCACCCTAACTAGACGGTTTGAGGGAAAAGAAAAAAAAACGAGAAAAGAAAAAGATAAGGGAATTTGGATGAGAATATAAGAAACGAGGGAGAATAGAATGGGTGTTTAGATGACTTACTTGGGTCCCCGACAACGACGCCAAAATTTGGTCTCGCCCTAATTTACCCAAGTTTTTAGGGTTAAGCGGTCGTTTGTAGTTTAGTTTGGGTTGTCGAATCCTTAGAGACCTAAAAAGTAACCTATAGACACATACATTCTATGGATTGTTTTTGGGTATGAAGCGGCCAATTTGGGTTGATTTTAGATGAGTTTAAGTGAACACTAAGAGACTTAAGTGAATTCAATTTAAAAGAATGAGTTGATTCTAGGTTATCACTTAGGGTGAATTAGATGCATTCTTTTTTCAACTATTTCAATTTCTTATATTTGAGATGAGTTCATTTAAGAAGATCAAACAACATCATCACTTATTGGTTTAATACCTACACACTTTAATACTAATCACCTATACACTTGAAGGATCAAAGTTTTGAGCACTTCAAGGTAAAGGTTCGTATTAGCACTTGAAGTGTGTGACCTTAAATTCAACAAAGACGAAGGAGTTTGAAAATCTTCAAACAAAATTCTTAATTAAAAGAAGTGATTAGAAATTAATGGAGTGACAAATAACATCCAATGCTACTCCCTTGGATCAACCCATAAGTGGGTTAGCCCTCCATTGATTCTATGGTTTTAATGGAAGCAGAAAGTAGACTCATGAGGAAAGAATTGGAGAAGTAAAAAAAGAGACAATGAAATGACGATCACTCCACCGTTGTGTGATAATTTCATAAGGTTTGGTGTGAATAAATTCACACCTTGAACCAACGGTATCAATGTGATATGAAGAAGAACAAAATAAGAGTAGAAGAAGAAATTGTATTAAGAAACTAAGGTGAATTGAACAACTTACATGAGAAAGACAAACTTAAGGCAACAAATTCGCAGCATAACATTACAATTAAACAAAGTACCAAAGATGATAAACTCCTCCACCACCACTGCCTTAAATAGGCATTTAATGAGGCTTGAGTCGAGCTCCGAACAGTACAAAGGATCCCACTTGAGTATGGTAGGCCTAGGGTGGTGGAAAGTAAGGGAGAGTGGACTTCTTTATCCTTGACCCGTGGAAGCCAGCTTTCATCTATCGAACAAAGGCGTCTAAATGACATTTTAGATGGCCGAATTAGAGTGAGCTATAGAAGAAAAAAATGGAGCTCCGGATGTCTCCTAACCGCATGTAAAATTTCATCCCAAATGGAATTTTGGTTTGTGAGATATTATCGAAATGGTGGGCTGTTTTTCTGGGCCGCAGAATCTAGCCCAAAATTTCATCTCCAATTTGGACCGCCTGGAACTCCATTCAAACATCATAATTATCTTTGACCACTGTTGAATGAAATGTTCCCTATGATGTCCTCTATCTTCAGTTCAATTTTCAGAATTATTGGGCTTGGATATTTGCTGCTACAGTAGTTTTATTGGGCTGCTGTCCAGTTTACTTCACCCAGAATGTTGTTTGTTCAAGGCCAACTTTGGTGGTCTTCTAATATGAATCTTAAGTACTCTAAAAGTATGAATTGTTACCAATGTAATGAGAAACCTGAAAATTAAATATGAAAATAAAATCAAGATCATTGGGTACTTTAAATGATGTTAAAAAATGTACCATGTAATAGTGCATTTTAAGAAGGAATTACAATTATAATATGAAATAATGTTCAAAGTGTAAAATGCACTAAAATGGTGTTTATGAATAATAAAACACATGAATATTATATATATTAACAATGACTCATTCAGCGGCTAATCACCCCCTTTAGGGGGAAGAATGACAATAATGAAGAAACCGGGGAATCAAAGCAGAATTCTTGGACAGGACTAAGCGATCTTTATAAAATAAAATTCCCTGCCGTTGGGAATATCCTGGACTGGTAGGCCGATTATCTTGTAAAGCTGAAAGAATGGGCTGTAGAAAGGCATCCTGCGAATCCTCCTGTTTAATCTGCTGAAAATCCATGTAGGTTCAGATAAAGCCAAGACCATATCTGCATGTCTTCCCCCATCCGAGATAAAGCATCAACAGCTTTATTTAAATGGCCAGGTTTAAATTGAACATCAAAATCAAAGCCTAGGAGCTTAGCATGCCAACACTGCTGGTTACTAGACACGAGACGTTGGCTAAGTAAATGTTTAAGGCTTTGGTGATCAGTAAGAACCACAAATCGCCGACGAAGAAGATACTGTTTCCAATGTTGTATACAAGACTAAAGCCATAAGTTCCTTCATATACTGACTTTGCAAGGTTAGAATTAGAAAGAGCCTTGCTGTAATAAGCTAAAGGACGACCGTCTTGCATTAGAACAACGCCTATTCCAACCCCAGAAGCTAAAGGACGACCGTCTTGCATTAGAACAACGCTTATTCCAGCCCCAGAAGCATCACTTTCCAAGACAAAATATTTAGTAAAATTGGGCAGGCCAAGTAAAGGTTCTGAAGATAAATAGTCGTGAAGTTGTTCAAAAGCTAATTGGGTTTCAGGAGACCAAAAGAAACCGTCTTTTTTTGTTAAAGCGGTAAGTGGACGAGCAATCTTCTCATAATCTTTAATAAACTTCCTATAGTAACCCGTCAAGCCCAAAAATCCACGAACCTCACGAGAATTACGAGGTAGCGGCCAATTGACAACAGCTGCCACTTTCTTGGGATCTATAGAAACCTCTCCAGAAGAAATAACATGTCCTAAATACTCTATTTTTTTCCGGCCAAAAGAACATTTTCCCCGATTGGCTACCAAAAAATTGTCCTGTATTGTTTGTAGGACTGTGGAAAGATCCTGCAAGTGTTTCTGCCAAGAATTGCTAAAGACAAGAATATCATAAAAAAAACAAGCACAAATTTGGGAAGCATTAACCCGAAAATCGCATTCATTGTTGTTGAGAAGTGGCAGAAGCATTCATTAAACCGAAGGACATAACAAGGTATTCGTAATGCCCTTCATGAGTTTTGAATGTCGTTTTTTCAATATCCTCTTGCAGCATTCGAATTTGGTGAAAACCAGATTTCAAATCGATATTGGAAAAATATATAACCCCATTTAATTCATCCATTAACTCCTCAATCACAGTTATAGGATATCTGTCTGGAGTAGTTTTACGGTTCAATGCTCTGTAATCAACACACATCTGCCAACCTCCGTCTTTTTTTTTTGACTAAAATTATAGGACTAGAATAAGGATGGGAGCTATGTCTAATATACCCAAGATTCAGAAGTTCTTGTACCGTTCCACCTCATTTTTCAAATGGTAAGCCAACTTATAGGGGCACTTATTCACTGGTTCCATTCCAGGCTTTAATTTGATAGTGATCAGTAAGACAAGGTGGAGACAACACTTTAGGAGCCTCAAAAACTGTTCACATCTGGTCCAACAAAGTTGCAAGTTGCTATTGTTGAACCAGAGAGAGGTCAGTGTCCCCTATCTTCAATCCGTCTGTAGTTTTCTGTTGCAAACCGTCTCCTGAAGCAGCATGGGGAAAACACAGTCCCTGTAAGGTAACATTCCTACCATTCCAGTGAAATTTCATTTGCAAATCCCTCCAATGTGTAGTATCATAACCCAACGTCTCTAACAAAGCCATCCCGAGCACCAGATCAGGACTCGTATAAAAAACAAATGCCTCTACGGTAAAATCTTCTTTATCTAGACGCATTGTTAAAGAATTACAAACCCCTTTTGATTCTACTCGATGTTCATCACCCAGCCGAATATAAAAAGGTTTTGTATCCAAAACTGGAGTATCAATATACTTCAACAATTGTCTGGATAAGAAATTACGACTTGCTCCACTGTTAATTAAAACCAAAACTAGAACTCCATCAATGCTACCTTCTAGTTGCATGGATTTTGGATTACCCAAGGACTGCTGTTTTGTTCCAAAGATTATAGTTCCAAGTAATTCCATTTCTAATTTGTTAACATGGAATACCTCCTTAACTGCTTGCTGGGGAACGTCAATGTCAGCCTCTAGGAGAGAAAATTCCTCTTCATCTTCTCAAGAAGGGACAAATTCCCAAACCATAAGTTTAAAGCCCTTTACAGGACATTTATGTCCTGGTTGGAAACGTTTTCCACAAGTATAACATAAACCTCGAGCTTTCCTATCTTCATATTGAACGCGAGATAAATTTCTTACCCCATGCCATCAATGAGCCACATTATTCGGTGCGTCGACCTTTTTAAAACGGTCTCCTATTTCGGTAGGAGAAAACTTCACTGTATTAACAATATTCGGACTCCAAACTCTCCCCTGTGCACGAATACCTCCTTTGCTTCGGTCATCAGGATACTTAAGAATGCCTTTGACAAAAAGCTCGCGTTCTACGCGCCTTGTTCCGTGGCTCATGTGTCAAAACAGTGCTGCCTATTTCAGGTCATAAGCCTCCTACAAAAAGACTTATATACCATCTTTCTGTTAAATCAGGTAAACACATCGCTACTCGTTCAAAATCATCAATATACTCATAAACTTCCTTAGTTTATCGAAGCTCTTTAAGGTAGATTATAGGATCTTCCTCACCCGCACTACCATACCTTCTTAAGAGCTCTTCCTTGAACTGTGACCAACTAAGATCAGGTCGCGTAGTTTTCGAAGAGAGTATCCAATATTGCACCATTCCTTCCATACAAAGTTGTGCCAACTGTACCTTGAGCTCCTCACGAATCTGGAAGACAGAAAAATACAGTTCAGCGCGGACGATCCAGGATACTGGATCGTCTCCAGAAAAGGATGGCATCTCCACTGGCCGAGATAAGTCGTGGTGCATTCCCCATTCAACTTTGGGCCCATCGATACACTCGGTTGGAAAGTGAGGTCGCAGATTCCTTGTCGTGACATCCTCATGATAACCGCCCTCAGCTTCGTCGTCAACAGTTTTCTTCTGTTTCTCGTCTTTGCGACCAACAGAACCGGATTGTTTTGCGACAAACTGAGACATCATCGAAGTAACTTCCTGCATTTGAGAGTCCAAACATTGCATCATCTTTTCTTGTCGCTGCTGCACCCTACCTTGCCGAATTCTGCTAGTTTCTTGTCTGTGCAGATCAACTTGCAGCTCCTCCAACATCGTTTCAACACCAGAAAGGCGTTCGTCCATTCGTGTAGGCATGAACTAGAAAAGAGTAGCTTCGGACGTACCGTTTTCGAAGAAAGGTGAAAGTCCAGCTTCGTCGATTGGCGAAGCTCCAGTGGAAACTCAATGAAAGCACCAAGTTATAGGAGATCAACTGAATTTCACTAGAATATTCCACGATTTTCCAGGGAACACCCCTCCCTGTAGAGGTTTCTGCCTCTCCCGCTGTTCCAACCGTTGGAATAGAATTCAACTAACTCGATTACCCCCTGTAAACTGGACAACACGCCCCTCTTATACTAAAAGACCCTCGACAATTACAAATATGCCCCTGTCTAAAAATACTTCTTTACAAGAACCTATTCCTCACTTAATGCAACCTACCCCGACCCCTCCTTTGATAAGTGAACAAAACAGGTGGTTTGCCAGACCTCCTATTAATAATTAGTATATATTTTTGAAATAAAGAAATAGATAAAAATCGTTAAAACAAACTTGCACTGTAGCACCTCCGGTTTGAGGTATGTAGCCTTTCTTTATGTCTTTTTATGTGTTTAAAGTGCTTAGGATAAGTTGAGAAGAGGTTGGGAGAGTTTGGAATGGTTTTGAATAAGTTTGGAGGTTTTTCTAAGGGCGTACGGTTTGAGCACGGTTAGGGAAAACCGTGTGGGTTCTCCAGGTAACCGTGTAGGGGGAGACAGTGGGCTTCGCACGGTCTGCGCACGGAACTGTGCGAGACAACCGTGCGGGACCCCTTTTCTTGAGGCAGTAGCATGCGCACGGTTAGCGTACGGTTTGCCAAACCGTGCGGGCTAATCGTGCGGCCACTTAAAAAAGGGATTTTTTAAATCCGGGTTCACTCGGGCTTGACCTATTTCACTCCAAACTTCCTCCCACTCGAGCCTCACTCGGGATTTTCAGTTCTCAAGGGTTTGAGGGGCTCTCCCACTCATTTTGGAAGCGATTCGAAGGGGTTTGAAGGTGGTTTCTCTCGGGTAAGTCTCTTCTCTTGGTTTCTCTTCGGTTTTCTACTCTTTCCTCTCTCTCGGTTTTCTAGATTTACATCCGTTGCATGTAGATCTAGGGTTGTTGTTTGCTTTGGATGTTGATATTAAGGCTTGTGGATGATAGGGAAGGAGATTTAGAGCGGTTTCGGTGGTTCGTTTTTCGGATTTGTGTTGCAGTTGCTTGTGGGTCGATTTTGCCGGAACCCTAAAGGTAGGCGGCTTCTCTCTCGACTCCACTTGGTTATAACTAGTGGCTTTGGTTGCAATTAACTTGTTTTGCTTGAAATTAATTGTGAATATGATATGCGAAATCTTGGCGGAAACCCGTTGGGTGAAGATTTGGGGATTTTTGGGAGAAATGGGTTATTGGTGAAAGAGGGGTTTTGGTTGTGTGATTTTAAAATGTAGATTTTAAAATTGATTGCTTGGTTTGGATTATGAAAATGGTTTGTGAAAATGGTTTTCAATAAAATGTGGTTTTATTGGAATGGGATGTGGCATGGAAAATGGCAAAAGGTTGTCTTCAATAAATGGGTGATTTATTGAAATGAATTGACATGTGTTGGAAATGGTTGTGTGCTTATCGTGTGGCCTTGGTGCTTTATGCTTGTTGGTTGATTAAGTGTTACGGCTTGTGTGAATTGTGTGGGTGAAGTGGGCGGGGAGTACCATTATAAAAAGGGGATGGGTAGTGGACGAAAGGGCTACCAAAGGATAAGTGGGCGGGAAGTACCACTAGTTTGGGAATGAAGTAAACGAGTTTGGACGAGAAGTTCCACCGTGGTTGTTTGGTTGTTGTGTGTTGCTATGCAAGATGGAAATTTGTGGTGCTAATTTGTGATGATGCTATGACTTATGGCATAGTTGTGGTTTTCCCTTGGTTGACATGGCTTGGTAAGGGTATGTTTGACTTGTGGTAATGGTTGCACTGTTTAATGTTTTATATAAACTGTTTTATATAAATGCATTAACGGTTCTTTCCTAGTGGCGTGTGTGGGGAAGTCATTTGGGGAAATCTTACCGAGTATTATTACTCATCTCTGCTTTGGCACTTGGGTGCTCTTGCAGATGTTGTATTTCGGGACACAGGTAAGGGTAAAACATCTCATTTTGCTAGCGGTTCGACATGATGTTTTGGTGATGTTGTGGTGCTGGGAGCGTGGAGTTTGGTGTTGAGCTATGGATGGTGTCCTAGTTCTTTGGGGTCTTGTTGTGTAATCTTCTGTTTGGTACTCTGATATTTGGTTTGATTGTATTGGCATTTGGGGAATTGTTATGGAATAGTTTGGTTGTCTTTTGGTAATGTATAGGTTGGGTTGTTTGGTTGACATGCATCATGTAGTTTGTTGATAATGAATTGTTTGGTTGATTGATTTTATCTCAAGGGAAAATTGTTCTCCAATTTATTCTCAAAGCCCTCGACATTTATTGCTAGCCTTTGGCGTCTTGGGAACGTCGCTTAAGGCCAAGTAACATTCCTCCGTCCTCTCAAGCCAATGGGATGGGGCGGGATGTTGCATGCACTAAATCATAATGTAAAAAATATATAAAATGGACAGGGCACTGTAACAATGTGGACTTTTGGAGACAGCGGTACTGTAGCTCTGTGGACTTCCAACTGCCGACTACTGTAATAGCTTGGATTTGGGTGACCGCGACATTGTAGCGATGCGGACTTCTAGCCGTCGTTCACTGTAGTAATGCAGACTTTCTGTGTGGTTGGTGGCACAATTCTTCATCTTCTTTATTAGTCCAATCCGGGTTAAGGTTCTTGTGTGAAACTTTGAGATCTCCCCGTATTTTGTGCTCCTAAAACTAGTGAAATTATGCCTTTCTGTGGACGTAGGGATCATTTTCCGAACCACGTAAATCTCTGTCTTAAGATTTTCTTCTCGTTCTTTTGTTTTTTTACTTACTCTTTTGTGAATCACATGCCATTGTTGGTGCCTCAGCTCAGTTGTAGATCCTGTAGATAAAAATGATGCTCAGATCACTCCTCTAGCTGCTGACTTTTACCCTTGATCTTGCATGTATGTTAGATGTGTGTTTCTTTCTCGTTCTATTTTATCTGAAGTAAAATTGACTCATATTATTTAGAAGTAGCTCATATCTAACTGCTTTCATGTCACAGCCACTTTATGGTTTTGCTTCTGGAGTTCCATTGCCACTCAAACGAGTCACTGGACACAAGCACTTGTTTTATGTTGATGACAAGGATGTAGAATTCAATGATGTAAGGTGTTATAATGTTGCCGTGATTTACTATAAATAATTTCATCAGGTCTTTTTCTGGTTAGCATTTTGAAATGGGCTTCAATTTGACCCGCAATTACTGAGTGGTATGTGTTTTGATGGAAAAGAAATGCTCTGACCAGACCTGGACCAGATCATTTTGTGGCATTCATATTTTATATTTGCATGCAGGTGATTGACGCACCTTTACCAATGGCGCATCAGGATACTGCAGTTATTTCTCACTGGTTAGCTGTTGAAGGTGTACAACCTGCACGCCCAGAAAGTCCTGTAGAAGGTATATTGTCAAAGTTGGTTGCAACTGTAGCATCTTGGTAATTTCCGTATGTACTTTTTTTGGCCATTCTAGATTCACATGTTTCATTTGCATTTTTCTCATGCAGTTTTTCTCAATTATTTGAAATTTATGTGTATGCGGAAATTGTTGTGCAGCTTTTACCGATTCTATTTTGATTCCAGTACTTTTCCAATTGTATGTAGGGTGCCAAAATCTATGTGTTTTGTAATGTATCTGTTCCAACATATCTTTTGGGGCTTCCTTGGCTATCTCCATATGTACTGAGTCTGTGTTTACAGACCAGTGCTGGGTGTCCAATACATCCGCAGTGCCCATACTGTGAAAATCTTGATTTCTCTGCTGGTCAGTGTAATTTTTGCCTCATCGGTGATTTTTTCTGCTATGTCTACCGGTGTTAGTCCCTTTTCTTGGGGTTTGTATATTATGGTTTGCCTTTGTAGTTTAGAACTGTGTTCAAGGGTTTAGCTCTCCACAGACTCAATGGTAAGTCTGAACCCACACACGTGTCAATTGCTGAACTTTCACCAGAAAAAAATTTGCCTCTATGATCAACGGTAACCTACAAAAAACAGAATATGTACTGTTTTAACTTCGTAGATGATCTATGTACCATTTCCCGTGATTGTATGACGTGCTTTTTGATAATTTACCTATATAATATATTTTAATTTTCAACTTGCATTGCCTGTTGAAAACAAGAAAACTGAATACAAAGATAGGCTTCTTTGAATGGCGTGGTTTCCAGTTACTGATATTTTACTTGTATGATATATTCTTTTTCTTTAACGTGTAGTGCCTATGGAAAACAAGAAAATTGAATGCAAAGAAGATGGAATTCTTGTTGACGCTAGGTTTCCTGTTAAGCATTTACCATCTAGGGAGCTTCAGGTAGATTCTATCATCTGCAGTGGAAAAAGCTTTGCTAATTTTGATGGGATACTGTACTGTAATTGTTATCCATGTGCAGCTCTACTATGAGAAAATCACCGAGCTTACTGTTACTAGGTCTGGCTCAGTCCTCTTTAAAGAAGCTTTAGTAAGCTTGTCC
The DNA here is from genome assembly GCA_963277665.1 of Viscum album. Lineage (NCBI taxonomy): Eukaryota > Viridiplantae > Streptophyta > Magnoliopsida > Santalales > Viscaceae > Viscum > Viscum album. Next base: position 848,795,512 of record OY728152.1, read on the forward strand.
ACAGATTCAGGACTCCAGCCTTTAGTGGCAAAGTTCATCTGTTTTATTGCTGATCAGGTGGTTGAAAGGATCATATATCTTAGAAATGCAATTTTATCTTATTTTTAATCTTTTCTCATACTATTATTGTATCTTATGTGCAATTGCTAGGTTCAAAGAAATTCCAATGATTTTTCTGTCCTGTTTGCTTTGATTCGTGTTGTCCGGAGCCTTCTCAGAAATCCTCAAATACACATCGAACCTTATGTATGTTCAGTGTATATAATTTTTTATTGATGCATATTTTTTCACAATTGCCTAGACCTCTGCTACATTCTTCTAACGGGATGGCCTCTTTCTTCAGCTACACCAAGTGATGCCATCTTTATTAACATGTCTCGGCACCAGAAGGTTAGGAAATATAATTTCCGACAGCCATTGGGAGGTTAGAAACTTTGCAGCTGATCTTCTTGCTTTGATTTGCAAGAGGTTAGATTTCTGTTTGCATGAAAATTTTATCGATTGATGTGGATTTTTTAAAGAAGGAATTTTGATGAGTGTTGAAAAGCTTTTGCAGATATGGGCATTCTGATCATTGCCTTCAGTCACGTTTGGTGAGGACACTACTTGATGTTTTCTTGGATCCAACAAAGGCATTAGTTCAACATTATGGTGCGATAAAAGGGCTGGCAGCCCTTGGACCTAGTATGGTATCCTCCTTATGCTTTATCGTGACTACAAATCCAGAAGGGTAAAAATGGAATACTAATGTTATGTTCGGTTTTGGAAAATATTTTTTGTTTCCATTTTCCAAAAATGCACTGAATTGTGTAAATGGTAATCATTTTTTTAGAAAATGAAAGTGGTATATTTAAAAAAAAAACTTTGATAAGGATCTGCCACTGGGTACCTATTTTATGAGAAATAAGAGGCCCAGAGATAAAGAAGACCATCAAACATGTTTGGCCATTTGAAATCAGGAGAGAGAAGACTTGCTGCTATTTGAAATCAGGAGAGAGAAGACTTGCTGCTATTTGAAATCAGGAGAGAGAAGGCTGGGCATAGGGGATGCCCATCTGATTGGCCAACTGTCATCTAAAACCTGCCCGTGTCCCTATTATTAGTCAGTGGTCGTTCCTATTTATTAGCTAGCTGTATCCTTTTGATCTAGAAGTGAAAATTATTTTTGTTGGGCAGATTGGAATCATTTGTAGGCTGTATTCGGATGCTAATCCACTCCACACGGATCTCTATTATTGGAGTTATTTGTGTTTAGATGTGGACACTATTTTTTCAATAAATCTCATTTATTTTTCCTCTCAATATGGTATTCTTTCATGTTTTTTTAAAAAATGAAAATGTTTGGATAGTTAATTTATCCGTCTTGTTTTCCTACAGTTTTGAAAACATTTTATAACATATTTTGTAATGCATATTTGAAAAATGAAAACAGGAAGCTGATAGAGACCATGTATGCCACCTGGAGTAGTTAGAGGGAATATTATGAGGAATATTATATAGAATATGCTGTGGGCTCAAGGGAATATTCTAGGGAATATTCTTAGTTGGTTAGGGAGGGAGATTATAAATAAGGGTGGAGGGTTAAGGTGAGGGCATCTTGGAGTTTAGGAGTTTAGTGGGCTGCTTTGAGCAGATTGGCCTTTGGGATTGGGCGGGAGTCTCTCCTGATCTCTTTCTTCTTCCTCATTTCTGCTGTATTTCGGTTACTTATCTTCTATAATACAAGTTGCCGGTCTTCAGGTTCTATCAATTGGTCCGGCCTGCTGCTGCTCCTTCCAGCGGAGCACCCGACCTTTTCTTCCTTTGTCATCCATTGTCGTCATTTCCTCTTTGCTCTTCCTCCACGGAGCCGCCTCCACTGCCCTTGCTCCCTGCTGTTGGAGCACACTCACCACAGGCGAATACTGCTGCTGCTTCCTCAACCGAGGCGCGCTACGGTTTCATCTCTTCTGCCGTTCTGCATCGGACTCAGCTGGCATTTGCCGACCAGTGCGGGACGACGCCAACTGTAGTTTCCGCTTGTTTGTTCGGAGATAAGGCGCCTCCGCCTAGCTCGATTTTCGTCTGACGTTTGACGCACTGAGAGCTTCACCTCAATCGGCCGAGGCGGACGACACAACCCGCGTTTTAAAAAAAAAAAAAACGAGTTCGGAACCATCAGCTTCCTGTCTTCCGGGCATCGCGCGCCTTTTGCACAGTGTGTTTTGCTTGGAGGACACCTACCAGACTCGCGTTCAACCTTTTCGCGGTTCTTTGGTCTCGCTCGTCTACGGCGCGCACTGATCTGAGGCGCACAAAGGAGCACGCTTGGACTTCCCACTCGTGCAGGAGGGGAGTGCGCCTCGTCTTTCCAATCGCGAGGGAGGAGGCGGTTTTCGCACATGAACAAAGGAAAAAAAAGGGGGCGTGTTCGACTTTATAAAAAAAAAATAAACAGAACCTACAGAGGGGCTTCCCGGCCGGACAACGGCAAGCTGCACGCTGCCCGCTCCCTCCCTGAAGTTCCGCCGGAAACACTCGCCTGTTCAAGTCTCGGTGGCAGCCTATGACAACTCTCATGACGGAACTCTGGGCGTCATTGGCCCGGGTGACCCGCACTCAGGAAAAAAACTTATATAGGAGGAGTTTCTACCGGAATTTTCAGTCACACATCCGAAGACGTGGATCTCAATGGTTGAGGAATATTTTTCGCGCAACCAAACGCCGGATCAGATGAAGGTGCCAATGACACGCCTCTGCATGTTAGATATGTCCACACTTTGGTTTTTAGTGGCCAAAGGAATTGCAACTACGTTCACTTGGACGCATTTTAAAGAAGCAATCCTTGAGGATTTTGAAAGCTCCATCAGCGAACCCCCTGCACCTACATCCGAGTTCCTGTCGTCGGTAACGCAGGTGTCCACGTCGCACTCCGAGGGGCCTACCGAACATGAGACGCACCACCGGAGCAAAGGGTTGGCCGAAAATCCTGACGACACTATCTCCAGCCAATCTGTGATAGACCAACCGAATATTGAGCCGGACACTTCGAAGTTCGTAATGTTGCAGCCCGAGCCGTAGCAGATTGAGCCGACTCATACATGGGCTCTTGTTATTTTCCCACCAGTTGTACAGGGCTCGCCTGCGGTGTCGGAATGGGGTCTCCAGGTTCATGAAGGAGGTTCTTCCATTTTTTTCACCCCAGTGGCCGGGTGGTACTAGCTGTACTTGCGGCCCAGCTCACGACATGACCTTCCCACTGGATGGAGGTCAGGAATTACGGCGAGCGACACTCTCACCTTTGTCTCTCCATCCCTGATCCATGACGGCAGCCGGTGTGTTTGGGAGATTGCGTGGCGAACACCTGCGGCACAGACACTTTATACAGGACTGCAGTGGAGGATATGGAAGATTGCCTGATACCATTGCCTGCCTAGCACCCCTTGTCCTCCGTTCCCTGCAGCACAGATGATATGGAAAATCGCCTGACATGCCTACATGATCCACCACCTTGAGGACAAGGTGGTTTTTCGGGACGGTGGCAGTGATAGAGACCATGTATGCCATTTGGAGTAGTTAGAGGGAATATTCTGAGGAATATTATATAGAATATGCTGTGGGCCCCAAGGGAATATTTTGGGGAATATTCTTAGTTGGTTAGGGAGAGAGATTATAAATAAAGGTGGAGGGTTAAGGTGAGGGCATCCTGGAGTTTAGGAGTTTAGTGGGCTGCTTTGAGCAGATCGGCCTTTGGGTTTGGACGGGAGTCTCTCCCGATCTCCTTCTTCTTCCTTATTTCTGCTGTATTTCGGTTACTTATCTTCTATAATACAAGTTGCCGGTCTTCGGGTTCTATCAGAAGTATTCTCAAGACAAAACACAGTTTAAATTATGCATTTTCTGGAGTTGAGTGGAAATAAGGAGATAGCATGTACAGAAACAGTTGTATACTCTAGAAATTAGTTATGAAAAATTGAGGTCCTTATGCTGCAGAAGCTTTAATTTCTTTTGTAGTTTTTTATTTTATTCTATTTTAGTTTTTTCCACAGCTGAGCAGTACAGTGTTTGATTTTAACAGCTGTTTAAACAAGTTATTTTCCACCCCATTTTCTGAAATTGGTGTTTTTGCATGTTCATGTTCTTCAGTTTTATGCGCAGGTCCGTTTTTGTATACTACCAAATCTGGAATCGTATCTGCAACTCCTGAAACCAGAAATGGGACCTGAGCAGCAGAAAAGTGAGATGAAAAAGCTTGAAGCTTGGCATGTTTATGGAGCCTTACTGGTGTGCTTGGTTATCATTTTGTTAGTTTAACTTGTTTGTGGGTGTTTCTTTAAATATATTTTATTGAAGATCTGTATGGTGGATTTTTCTGAATATTTTTTCAGAAGGCTGCTGGTTCTTGCATATATGATTCAATGAAGCTATCATGCAACTTGTTATGCCCACCAGCGCATGCCATCTGGAAGAGCAATGTGAAAATTGCTCCTGCAAGACTGGGTACTAATTCTCTTTGTTACGGTGGGAATTTCACTTGAACTAGAAAAATGATACTGGACCCTCCTGTTACTGTAGAGGATTTTGGTCCCTGCATTTGATAGAAGTTGTTGAAAACTGTTTGTGTGGTATCATTGAAGATAAACGCGAGGCAAGTGGGGACAATGTAATGCAGCAGCCTGCAGTGAAGAAAGTTAAAGGAGAGAGCGCGTCGCCTATGAACATGCAGGTAGGGGTGTGCAATCAGTCGGTTTGGTTTGGTTTGATTTTTTCAAAATCCAATATAACCGACTTACATATTAAAAAAAACCGAACTGAACCGACCTAAATGTAAAACCTAAAATCGAAACAACTAAGCATAAAACAAGTTGGTTAAACCGACATAACCAAATTATTAAAAATCTAACTAGTAAAACATTTTTAAGTGTCTAAAATTTGTTTTTATAATTTAAATTTGCAAAATTTTTCATACTGACATTTAAAATGATTATTTAAAGTTTAAACATTATTTTAGTTTCTTAAATTAATTCAAAATGTTCACTTTTTTTTTGGCTATGTTGGATAAATTGGTTTTCCAGCTTCAAAACTGAAAATCAGCTGAAAACCGAAATAACTGAATTGCAGAAAAGAATCAAACCAAATTATCCAATTTTCTTTTGGTTTGGTTAACCTACTTTGGGCTCACCCCGACATGCAGGTGGAGGTGCAAGGAGTGAGAGAGAGATTTCCAATGTCTGGTGGGTCTTTTGAGGCAGTGGCTCCAGCGGGGGGAAGGCGATTATCAAGTGAAAGCATTGGAAGCAGCAATGGGAGAAGAGAGACGAGCGGGGCAGAGTCTGTGAAAAGATCAGCCGTGCTTGGTCGGGGTTGGAGTGGGTCGGTGGATGCGGGGCAGTTGATGGTGGCGCTGGTGGAATGTTTTGGTGAAAGCATGCTCAGTTTTGCTCCCTCCCATGAATTGGCGTGTTTCTTGTGATTTTGAGGTAATCCAAGGTACAAGAACGACTCACTTGTTATCTTACACAAATGACTAATCAAATGTAATTACAATCATTTATTCCAAAATGATTTAAGTACCGTTACCATGTTCCCCAAACATTCGTTCTTCATCAACGTAGAAACCCAGGAGTTTTGAGAATATTTATTTTGTACATTTTGGGGTCCCTTGGAAGTGTTCTCCATTGAGTTTCTTGAGGTTGCAAAGTTCCATTAAATTTTTAATATTTTATTTATGAACTAAGTTTATCTCGATGGATTTACGAGTAAATTCGTTTTTTTAATTATCGTTAGTTGACCTTTTGAAAATTTCTCATTAATCTTTTGCAGCTCACAATATTCACTTGGATCTTTAGAGAAATTGAGGTATCGTTGCGACTGTGCCGTGGCCACGTCGACACTGGTGTAGATGGCCCGAATATTATAGGGTCGACACAAATTCAAAGTCACCATTGTTGAAGGGCGGTGACTGACAAATCAATGGAGAACAATTGTAAGAGGATGATCTACCTATGACGTCAATCGATGAAAACTTGGCGTCATTTAGCTACCAAATATCTGGATTTGCGACTGCTATCCTGTGGTGGTCTTGATAGGGTGCGACTTGTTACGGGCTGAGAGTCTCAGCATAGCGGTTTGCCCGTGTGACACCCTAGCCCCCTTCTCGGCGGGGAGGGTTCAGTCGTCCAACTCTTCATATGATATGAGGTTAACCGGTTTAGTCTTGTCATAGACTCATCAGGAGAGTGACTCCAACTCCCATTCAGAGTGGTGTCGGGACTAACACGCACCATCCTTCACATTGTCAAGGTGACTCCCATCTTCTCAGTAAGGACATACCATATAAACCGCAACCTTGATGTTATTACTGGTGAGACGTGACCTCCATGATTGGGTCGTGACAAACCGCTATCCTGTGATGGCCACCAAACATCTGGACTTGGGTTTCGCCGTGTGCGGTGGCCCCAACCTTGCGACCTCTTCGCCTTCCAACAAAGAAAGCAATCAATCTTGTATATATATATATTAAATTTTATATGAATGATATATTATACAATATATAATTATTTACAAGAGAATGCTTTGGGCGCCTCGCCTCTTAATTTTCAAAAGGTGGGGGTAATTTAAGTGTAGGCCATAATGCCCCTTAAAAAACAAGACGTGGAGAATACCATTGAAAGTGGAGGGTGCTACCTCCAACCACGCACCACACACGACCCACGTCGTCCACACCCCAAGAGTGAAAAAAATGTTAACGTGTGGGGTGGCTTGGACCTAGGGCATGACGTGCAGTTGCAGACAAATCGTGCGAAACACCGAGACAATGCTAATTTGCACAATTGACACACAGTTTGATAAACCGTGCGGCTCAATCGTATTAGAGAGGTGTACATAGGAGTGTAATCGACCCGAGTCAAGTCAATACAGTATACTACTTGAGCTCAAACTCGATACAAAATTCAGATACTCGATACTCGACTCGATACTCGACTCGATACGAGTTTGAATTTGAAAGCTCGAGCTTGACTAATGAAATTGGCTCGATTGTGTCATAGCTCAAGCTCGAACTCAACTATTCAACATATAAATACATTTTTTTAATATTGATAAACCTCATTTATGAAACTTTAAAAATACATAAAAAATATAAAAAAATAAGACAATTATATTAGCGAACACCTAAAAAAAAGTCATCCTTTAATAAATATTTTTTTAATGTTAATAAATCTAGAAACTTTAAAAATACATTAAAAATATAAAAAATAAGACAATTATATTAACAAACACTCCAAGAAAACAACAACATCCTTTCATATTAATCAACATACACATCATCGACCACAATCAAACAAAATTAAAAAATCACCGACATCTTTATGGAAAGAACATCTCTAATATCACCATAACTCCCTTCAACATCATCCTCCAACACCTTTGCATGCCACAACCTTTTGAGTTGTAGTGTCGAGGCAGAATAACGAACCTATGATAAATTATAAATTTTGTAATAGTTAATGATAGCATAAAAAAAGTGCTAAAGATAATTATTTAAAAACTGATTGACACAAGACTCCAACTCAAAAAAGTCACACTTTCATGCTATGCAATAAAAATGAGCAACAAAATCTGTTTTTCAAAACAAGTATAAGCTGTTTAAAAAAAAACATCATTCTTCCTAATCAAACATACAAATACACATGTGAATGTGTAGGCATGTATGCAACTTTCCCCTCAATCTATTTTTTTAATCAAATATTCTTTTTTTGGTAACAACAGGATCAATTTTGGTTGTACCGCTTTGCTATTCTTACAACAACAACAAAGTGCCCATCCTTTAAATGATGTCACTCCAAATGACTCAGAACCCACACATACCCAAGGATGACATAACACCTTTTGTTTCATGCATTCACGAATGAACTAAAAAATAAGCATTCACTTGTTTTGTACCATGGATCTAGATTCCAAACTCTTCCAAGCATAGCTTGAACTGCATAAACCTTCAGAACCCTCTCAAACATTATTTTCCCTGCTAGCGTATGCCTCCCTAAATCTTCAACCTGTCCTTCATTTGATTCCAGAACCAGAGGATATCCATCGCAAGGAAGGGCCGCCATTTGATTCAACACCACATCCATAATAGTTCATGGACCTCGAGCCCTGGCGAGACCTTAAACTAGGACATGTCAATAACACTAAACTTTGAAATTTTACAATAAAACAATTTCATCTATATTTCAGAAAGTATAATGCACCACCATTATCTCTATGCAAGTGATAATAAACAAATAAAATGTCGCACAAAATATGAAAAATCAATTCAACCGGCAACCTAGTGACATGTATCCTAACCTTTGATTCCACCCAACCGTTTTTTTTTGGTTTTTTGGAAAACATAGTCAAAACCCCAAGGAATGCCAGTAAGCTTTGGAAAATAGTCATAAACTCATTAAATGTACTTGAAAAAAAAATGGAATAGTTTAGTTTCTGAAAAAATCACACTGAAAACTACTTACAACAATTTAAAAAATGCATATTGCTAGTATGGAACCAGAAAATGAAAAATAATATCACAAGTTGCATGCTCTACAACTTCCATTTAAGCTGCATGGAAACTTAGAGAAACTAGACTACCACACAATCTAAAATTTGAATGAGTAAAAAAATACAATGATGTATTGAAACTAGAATCTAGACTACCACATAACAAATGTTTACTGAACAAAATTAAAAAATTGATAAATCTGTATAGAAACTTACTAAACACCAAAGGAGATGACAACTTGCAGTCCCGCACAACCCTATATTGGAAGAAAAATGTTAAATGAAACATAGATTAAAAAAATTATGAAACAATAAACTATAGCATGAGTTGAATAGAAAAAGAAATTAAAGATAACAAACAAAAATAAACCATGATTGAGTCACACATTTTCCTATTTGGTCTTTTTTAATAATTTTTATAGACAAAATACATACCAATAGAGCTACTCAAGAGGTGGTAGCTTATATTTAAGTTGTCACTATATATAATAGTAGAAATAATTATGACTTGATAAAAAAACTAATAAAGATGTGAAAAAATTGTGTCCAAACATAAAAAAATACCTTCTAACTGATGACAACATGCCATCTTATGTGACATCCAAAAAGTTTAATGGAATCTCAATTGTTTTTCTTTATTTCTGCATAGATGAAAAAATAAAAATAAAAATACAAAAGACTAATAATTTCACAAAAATTAAATAGCTATATAATAACAAAAATAAATTAAATAAAGACACTTCATCATAAAGATTACAACACCAATCTCCATAATTATTCTTATCAAATAACATAGTTATGAGTAAAATTATGTACATAAAAAATTCATATAATAAATCATTTGAAAAACAAAAAAAAATTCAAAACATGTTGGAAACACTAAATTTCAATTTAAAAACACAAAAAATCATTTGAAAAACAAAAATAATCAATGTTTAAAAACAATAAACATTGCATATATAACAAACAACTAAATTCAACAAGAAATTCGGTATTCTTAAATTCAGGAGCATCAAAATAGAACAAATGCATTGTTTTTTTGATACCCATCCAAACACAATCATAAAAAAATCAAAGCCACAACTAGAAAAAACATCCAAAAACCAAAGAGTAAACTCAACCAAAAACCAGAAAAGATAAATTTAGTGTTAAAGAACTGAAAAAGGAATTCAAAATTCATTATTTTAAACCTAATCAAAATAAAAAAACAATATAATAAAAAATAGGGATGCATGAGTAAATAAGGTGATAAATGAATTTATAGATACAAAAATAAAATCTTCACCGAGATAGGGAGTCAGAGGGATGCAAGGCTTCAAGATGCTTGGGAAGAACTTTCGGAATCAGAACGAGGGGGGGGGGGGGAGCAACAATCGACAATAACAACATAGGAGAGGTGGTGGGGGGAGTGGATTAGGGTTAGGGTTAGGTTATTTTTCAAGTTATATATATATAAATATAATAAAATTATTATTAACAAATTTTAAATAAAAAATATATGATTATAAATATATATATTAATATTTTGACTACTTTAATAAGTTTGCGACCTACTCGAGTACATTATTTCAATACATGAACTCAACTTGACAAGGTACTCGAGTAGATTGAGCTCGATCTTAACTTGAAAAAAATCGAGTTGAATTAGAGTATTTTTCAAGTCGATCCTGAGTAGCTTGCGAGTACCACCGTATCATTTACACCCCTGGGTGTACCTAGAAAGCGCCTACTACATGATTGGTGTAAGTTTTGACAAACTGTGCGGCTCAAAAGTAGATTTTTACGGTTTTAACCCTTCGAGATTTTATACCCCCAGCCCCCATTTCTCTTCCTACTCACACACACACCCTACCCAACCAACATTCCTCTCCCTCCTTCAATTCCTTTCAGATTTGGGTGATTTTGGGTGCGACTCTTCGGCGTTTAAGGTGAGATTCATCCTCCCTCTCCATCTGTTCTTGGTTTCCCTTAGTTTCCTCTTGATTTGGTTTTCCTGGTTTAGAGTTTTGTTTCTGATTCCACATGATCATGGTGGAATCGACCAATTCTAATGGGGCTTTCGTGTAGCCTAGTGATAGGACATTTCAAGATGGTGTTTTTATGATGTCTCAAGTCATTTCGACGAAGGTACATCGATGTTTGAATTTTTTCTAAGTTTTTTCATTTAGATTAAATTAAATTGATGATTGTTTTGGCATCTCAGGTCAGGGTGTAAGAACTCGGATATTCTTTTCAGGTATGTTTTTCTTTTCTGGTTGTCTTTGAGGAAAAAAAGGATTTTCTGAAAAATTTAGGAGTACACGTCGTGTATTTATAAGTACACGCCGTGTACTCGGTTGCCGCAGGTGACTGTGTACTGGCCGGGTAGCAGCCGAGTACATGGATGTGTGTGGTGTCCTGGAGACCACCTAAAGCGGAGGCCGAAAAAGGCAAGTACATGTCGTGTACTTTTAAAGAACACGCCGTGTATTGTTTTTTTATTAAATGGACCGGGGTCGCGTCTGATGGACTGAACCCTCTTCTTCTTCACCCGTCTCGTCCAGGAGCGACTGTACGACGCAGATCTTCACCGAGCCCCCGAATCGCCATCCGTTCTTTGATTCGACCACTGTCGATTGCGTTGTAATAGCCACGTTAATCTCTTTTTTATTCTAGATCCCCATCTCTTGATTTCTACTCTCTCGTGAGATATCCTTGGTTGAATGTTTTTAGCGTTTTTGTAGATCTATGACGTTCTAGGGTGATTCAAGGTTAGAGGTTCACATATATCGATCTCACAACACCGAGGTAGGTGGTTTGTGCCTTTCCGTAGATAGTCTTTGAATTCTATGTGCAAAAGTGCCAATACCCAAGAACGGGGTATTGCGTGTTTATGGTTTTTATGCCTGTTATTGCCTGTTATGCCTTGTTTGTTTGGATAGAGGTTAACTGTTTGTGAATAGTATTAACTTTCCATGCAATGGATGTTTTTCCCATGTTATCTTATTTTGACCGTTTGGTCTAGTCTTTCCTGTTAGGCTGTTTGTTTTCCATTCCTAGTGTTGTTAGGATGGAGGGATTATCTTATCTGATATGCTATTCCATGCCTTGTAGCTATTTATCCAAGTAGTACTTTGAGGTTTACTTTGGATGCTGATTATCGTTTGTGCACTATTTCTTTACACGGGGCTGCAGGAACCTGGTGTAGTGATACCATAGGGGAAATTGACGTTGAGGGCTTTCCCAGAGTGTCTGTTATACTTATCACACTGTGAGACCATAGGGGGGATTGACATTGAGTGCTCCCTCAGAGTGTCTGTAGTTACGTTACGAGACCACAGGAGGAATTGACGTTGAGTTCTTCCTCAGAGTGTCTGTAGTTTACCGTTAAAAGATTATAGGGGGAATTGACGGTGATTGCTTACTCAGAGAGTCTTTGATTACACATGACTATAGGGGGAATTAACGGTGAGTGTTTCCTCAGAGAGTCTTTGTTATATCTTCTCTTGTAATGTGAACGAGAGGGGTTAGGCTGTGAGAACTACCCAAAGGGGTTCTTGTATTTGTTTTTGGTTGACTAAATACTTAAAAGTAAATGTTTGTAAATGAAACTGTAGGACTGTTTACTTTTGAGTACTTTTGTGTTCACTTTGCTTATTGCCTGCCATATATATTCACTGACTGTTAGGCATAGATCTTTGGGTGGTTGCCTACTAGGATTAGTCTCACACCCTATTTGGGTCATGCTTTTGGGCCCAAACAGATTATATTACTATAGGTATAGACAAGGGAAAGTGCCCTTCTACTTCAGGTACTTGATTGCTATGGAGCTGGGAAACATGAGACCAAGCTGAGGCTTGCGATGCCGTGGAGCTGTTTACTTGCTTTTCTTTTTCACTTTGGTTTAGTAATGTATTCCAGCATTGTGATTTGTTTGGCTTCTTTCCTAGAAATATGTATCATGCATCATATATATATGTGTGCTCCAGTTGTTTACTACTTCCGCTTTTTACTTATTTCATGTTTTACTGCTTCCGCTATTGCTATCTGTTTTACTTCCGCTGTGTTACTCTAAAAATGAGGGCAAAGTTTCCCCACTATCACACCCCAGGCCCTCACTGCTAGTCGGTAGCCTCTGACGTTCGGGGAAATTCGCTTGAAGCCATGTGACCAACCGGGTACGAGGCACCTCTAGGCGGCTCCCGGAACCAGGACATTACAAAGTGGTATCAAAGGGATTCTTTTCTTCTTGACTTACTATTTGTAGCCTATAGTCAGGGATATGATGGAATAGGTACTTGGTAATAAGCTGTGCCCGAGAATAGCTAACCCGTGTATAGGGAAAAGCCAATTTACCTCATTATTGAGATTTTTTTAGTTTTTCAATTATTACAGTTGATTTGATTTCACCGTTGGGTAATTCACATGTTTTGTGTTGTTATCGTTGATATTATTGAGCTATATTTCTATTGCAACCCGATGAGATGAGGGTATTCCATCTCATGCATCATATAGGTACTTGCTAGAGATCACATGTTGTAACGACCTGAAATTTTAAATAAATATTGTTTCCAAATTTTATGTGTTATTTTTATACTCAACAAAAATGTTTCATTTGGTAACATGAGTATAATTAAAATGAGACTGTTGGGTTTTGACTTTTATTTGACCATTGGTCAATATGACCGCTGGAAACTAAACGTTTTGAATATTGTCTCTAAATACAAGCAATCTTGGTTAATTAATATAGAAAGAAGATTCGATGGCCTCACCTAGTTGTCTTGGACCGATCGAAGCCCATCTAACAGAACTTGGGAAGGAGGTAGCACCACTGGGCTTTGCTCTGGACCAAACCCAAGCTGAACTTCATCGTATAAAGCTAGAACGGGATCGCATTCGCGAGAAGTTCAAACTGATAGAAATTACTACTCGTGCGATGTTGGCCGAGCCTCCCTCGGATTCTCTCACCTTAGCACACCTTACACTTAGGTCCTATGCTAGTGTGATAAGGGGCTATGTAAAGAGACCATAATTGTCTTGTGTAATCCTTTGTTTTAAATAAAAATTTCGATTTCTTTTATGAATTTTCAAATGACCGGATAAATATAGTATGCATATTTTTGATGAATTTTAGAGAAAGGATATTTTAAAAATGTTTATGTAAACCTTAAATAATTAAAAATGTGTAATGATTTTCAAAAAATGGTCTTCTACAATTATGTTCAGTACAAAATTTGGAGTCTAATAAGATCAACTTGATTTTTGATAAACAGTAAATTATGAATAGTGATTTTATGATTAGGATTAGTAATATGACCAAATGGATTAGTAATCTCACTTAAAGAAAATTTTAAAATAATCTAGGCACCTTGATTAAGTAATGTGATTCAATAAAATGGTTAAATAACAGTTTCATAAATTATTATTCAAGTATTAGTTTTTTCGGGTGAATAGTGTTTTTTAATTAAAAATTAAATTAAAAATATTTAGAAAATTATTTTTATAAAATGGATTTCATTTTTGAACTCAGAGCACCGATATTATGTTATGGTAATTTTTGGGGTTTTTTTCTGAAAAAATGAATTTTCGGTGAATAGTGTATTTATTTAAAAATAAAGTTAAAAATATTTAGAAAAATATTTTTATAAAATGGAGTTCATTTTTGAAATCAGAGCATTGATATTTGGTTAGTGTGAAATTTTGGGATTTTTCTGAGAAAGTTGAATTTTCAGTGAATAGTAAAAATGCAGTTTTAGGGTTTCGGTATGTTTAATGACATCATAGCTGTGTCATGATGATGTCATGAGATATTTTAAGGGTTGGCCGGCCAAGGGTGATGAATTATTGTTTTGGGGGCCCCATGTGGCCTAACTCCATGGTAAATGCCAAGGGAGAGCACATGGGTTTGAGAAAAGCACATGTGAGGTGTCCCTTGGCCATTAATGCCTTGTCCCCTCACTTTCCCTATAAATACCAAGCCCTCCTCTCATCCATTCGACTCCCCACTCTTCCCCAATGAAGTTCTGGTCTCATTAACTCCCAAGGAGTCCTCCCAAGGTGCCCCCAAGCCCTCAAGGTCTCAACCTTTGAGGTTTAAGAGTTACATTTTAAGGTAAGGGATCCGACCTCTCTCTTTCTTTTCAAGAAATCTCTTTTATGTAATTTCTTTTATGCTCCATGTTCTTATGTTAAAGGATGTTCTTTCATACTCCTCTTACTTCCATTTTCATGTTAATATAATGAGAGATCCCCTCTTGCTCTCATTATTTCGTTTTATGAAGTTTTAAGTGGCGCCGTTAGGCTGCCGAAATTTTTGTAACGGATTCTTTCTCCCTTCTCATTTTTCAAGATCTATTATCATGTAAAGTATTTCAAGTTCCTTTTTGTTATGTCGGGGTATGATCTCTAAATTTATCATAATGATATTTTATGATCATATGATGAGAGACCCCGTTTGATCTCTTCAATTCAGTATTTTGAAGTTTTAAGTGGTGCCGCTAGGCTGCCGAATTTTTAAGGGATTCTTTCACCCTTCTCATTCTTTTCAAAGTTATACTTTCATGTCAAGTCTTTCAAGTTCCTTTTTAATTATTTTGGGGAATTATCTCTATATCTATCATACTGAACTCTTATGTTCACATGATGAGAAACCCTATTTGACCTTTTGAAATCATTTTTGTTGAAGTTTAAGTAACGCCGTTAGGCTGCCGAACTTTCATAAGAGAAATCTAATTTTTGTCTTCCTTCCATGTTTTTCATTTCAAATGGTATGTCCTTGAAATTTCATTACCATGATCATGTATCCTTCTTATTCTGTCCATATACTGTTTTATGGGTCATTTATGAATGTTTGACCCATTTTCCCTCTCTTTTTAATGTCTTCTAAAACCTCGTAACATAGCCGTTATGCTGCAGAATTTCCGTCTCAAAATGTCTCTATATTTTTCTAAAGTTCTTTTATATTATTAAGTGAATACTCAAAGCTCTTTCTTCTAAATGGGTATTCACATATATACAAAAATGTTCTATTTTAAATTATGGGATTTACATACATGAGACCCACCTTCCTTTTCTGTGGGTTTTAAAGTGACGTAAAGATCATGTCTTTAAAGCAGTTTTTAAAATGTTATGATTATGAAATGAAACCCATTTATTTTATGCTATATGGGTTATTTATGAAATGTTTGATGATGATATATGTGGCTCACATGATAATAAAGGAAAATTTAAGGTTGCGCCCTGATAGCGCTCCAATGCATTGGGTAATGATGTAACCACTAGAGATTACAATTTTCACGATACCTTGGTGAGTAACCTTGGTAATTTTCAAATGACACCTTGGGGATGGACCTTGGTGATATGTTCATTATTGTCTATGTTAAATGATGTAGCCACATCTTCAAGATTATGAAAAAGTTTTATTTTTATTATGATATGCCTCATGATTTCATTTTCATGCCTTAAAGTTCTTTTCGTGACTTTATTGATGTATCTCAAGTTCATATGTAAAATGTTTCACTTGTTTCCCTTGCTGGGCCTTCTGCTCACCCTTCATTTTGATGTATGTCCCCAGGTTATGAGATACAGTAATGAATCTAGGATGAACATGAGGAGAAGCCTTTCAAGTGTTTAAGAAGAATGTTTTATGTTTTCATGTTTTAAGTTCCTGGTTTCCAAGACACTAAACCTTAAAGACCCTCGGTTTTGTAAAATGTAATAAAAGTTTATGTGATAAAAAGGCGGGATGCTATAGTTGGTATCAAAGGATGGTTTAGTTATTTGTGGAAATTAGGATATGAAATATCTAGGAAGAACCCTATAGAAAAGTTTAAATATAGGAAATCTTCCTGGTATTTTGGTGAGTATTAAGTAAGGGGTTGCCAAGCAAATACATCTCTGTCTGGATACGAGCAGGTAGAGGTGGCTCTGGCACAGATGTACATAGGGGTAAAACCCGAAAACACCGCTTTGATCTAGACTCGAACGGGAACTGGTACACGACAACGGGCCTTGCTGCACTCTTGGTTACGACAATCCCGGGGGATATGCTTTGGTAAATTCATAAGCTTAGTATGAACCATTGTTAAAGGAACAAAGATAAAATAAAATAAAGGTTCACATAAGAATGTATTATCATGGATAACCTAGATGGGAACCTAGGGGATCACAAGTTAGGGTATAATTTTCAACTACAAGTTATCCTCATATGCTTTAAGTTTCTTTTCATGATTATTGGCTAAGTATTTAAGCCCCTAATTATAGTTTCTTTTCTTAATTAATGGCGGGAAATGGAAGAACATGTCCCAACAACCAATGTGATAGGAAATGCTACAATTTCCGTATTAATACGGCAGAGATGATTAGGGGATTAAAAGATGATTATTATTTTGGAAGACGTTCACTATTTTGAGGACCCTATATGATTGAGGTAAATAGATTACTACAGTATTTTCATTGAGGAGTAAGGTTGACTTATATTTTGAAGAATCAATGAATTTAAGGTGGAATTATAGTAATTTAGGTTACTTATGGGAATGATTAACCTATCTTGGGTAAAATATGTTTAGGTTAGCTACTTTTGTTATAAGATGTTAGGTGTGGTTGATGTTGTTTGGAGATGAACAATGAAGTTTATTTTGGAAGACTATGTTATCAAATCCCTCTTATATTTGGGTTTCAATCTTAGTTTGGTTTATTTTGAGGAATTTTAAGGACCGTTATTTATGGAATGGTCTATGATGAACTTTGGGTAGTACCATGGAACTTTGAAGATTTAAAAGTAGTCTCCATTCCTATGGGATTCTTTCTTTTTGAAGAGTTTTTTTTACCTTAACCTTTCTGTTTTTGGGATAATGTTTAAAGATAGAAGAAATAGATAGTTAATCTTTTGTAGATTATGTGATTCTCTAGAAGATGATTCTTGTGCTTTTATGAGACCAAGTGTTTTTGAATTCTCATCATTTGGAGAAAAGATTAGTGTTGGTAGGGACTTATTAAAGGATGAAACACTACTTGAAGGTAGGTATATTTTCTTGTGTTTTTGTTCTATGTAGTAAATGAATTCCTCAAAATTATGAAAAGAAACGTAAAACAAAAATGTTGTTGGTTTACGTTTCCTACTAGGTAATCAAAGACCGTTTACACACATCATAAGTTTGGGATTTTCTCATGGTTAACTTTATCCTAATCATGTTCTCTATCACTCTCCCTCAGAACTTGACCCTTTGTTTTCTCCTCCATGTCCATGTTTTCCTACATGGAATCCTGTGTGGGTTAACTCGGGTGACCTTTGTACTTCCCTTTCTTTCTTTTAAAGTAATAGTTTTACTGACTCCTTTTTCGATGTGGGACTTTCAATGAAATTTCAAAACCCAATTTTAAAAATTGCGAGGACGCAATTTCTTAAGGGGGGAAGATTGTAACGACCCGAAATTTTAAATAAATATTGTTTCCTAATTTTATGTGTTATTTTTATACTCAACAAAAATGTTTCATTTGGTAACATGAGTATAATTAAAATGAGACTGTTGGGTTTTGACTGTTATTTGACCATTGGTCAATATGACCGCTGGAAACTAAACGTTTTGACTATTGTCTCTAAATACAAGCAATCTTGGTTAATTAATATAGAAAGAAGATTCGATGGCCTCACCCAGTTGTCTTGGACTGATCGAAACCCATCTAACAGAACTTGGGAAGGAGGTAGCACCACTGGGCTTTGCTCTGGACCAAACCCAAGCTGAACTTCAACGTATAAAGCTAGAACGGGATCGCATTCGCGAGAAGTTCAAACTGATAGAAATTACTACTCGTGCGATGTTGGCCGAGCCTCCCTCGGATTCTCTCACCTTAGCACACCTTACACTTAGGTCCTATGCTGGTGTGATAAGGGGCTATGTAAGGAGACCATAACTGTCTTGTGTAATCCTTTGTTTTAAATAAAAATTTCGATTTCTTTTATGAATTTTCAAATGACCGGATAAATATAGTATGCATATTTTTGAGGAATTTTAGAGAAAGGATATTTTAAAAATGTTTATTTAAACCTTAAATAATTAAAAATGTGTAATGATTTTCAAAAAATGGTCTTCTACAATTATGTTCAGTACGAAATTTGGAGTCTAATAAGATCAACTTGATTTTTGATGAATAGTAAATTATGAATAGTGATTTTATGATTAGGATTAGTAATATGACCAAATGGATTAGTAATCTCACTTAAAGAAAGTTTTAAAATAATATAGGCACCTTGATTAAGTAATGTGATTCAATAAAATGGTTAAATAACAGTTTCATAAATTATTATTCAAGTATTAGTTTTTTCGGGTGAAAAGTGTTTTTTAATTAAAAATTAAATTAAAAATATTTAGAAAAATATTTTTATAAAATGGATTTCATTTTTGAACTCAGAGCACCGATATTATGTTATGGTAATTTTTGGGGTTTTTTCTGAAAAAATGAATTTTCGGTGAATAGTGTATTTATTTAAAAATAAATTTAAAAATATTTAGAAAAATATTTTTATAAAATGGAGTTCATTTTTGAAATCAGAGCATTTATATTTTGTTAGTGTGAAATTTTGGGATTTTTCTGAGAAAGTTGAATTTTCAGTGAATAGTAAAAATGCAGTTTTAGGGTTTCGGTATGTTTAATGACATCATAGCTGTGTCATGATGATGTCATGAGATATTTTAAGGGTTGGCCGGCCAAGGGTGATGAATTATTGTTTTGGGGGCCCCATGTGGCCTAACTCCATGGTAAATGCCAAGGGAGAGCACATGGGTTTGAGAAGAGCACATGTGAGGTGTCCCTTGACCATTAATGCCTTGTCCCCTCACTTTCCCTATAAATACCAAGCCCTCCTCTCATCCATTCGACTCCCCACTATTCCCCAACGAAGTTCTAGTCTCATTACCTCCCAAGGAGTCCTCCCAAGGTGCCCCCAAGCCCTCAAGGTCCCAACCTTTGAGGTTTAAGAGTTACATTTTAAGGTAAGGGATCCGACCTCTCTCTTTCTTTTCAAGAAATCTCTTTTATGTAATTTATTTTATGCTCCATGTTCTTATGTTAAAGGATGTTCTTTTATACTCCTCTTACTTCCCTTTTCATGTTAATATAATGAGAGATCCCCTCTTGCTCTCATTATTTCGTTTTATGAAGTTTTAAGTGGCGCCGTTAGGCTGCCGAAATTTTTGTAACGGATTCTTTCTCCCTTCTCATTTTTCAAGATCTATTATCATGTAAAGTATTTCAAGTTCCTTTTTGTTATGTCGGGGGTATGATCTCTAAATTTATCGTACTGATATTTTATGATCATATGATGAGAGACCCCATTTGATCTCTTCAATTCAGTATTTTGAAGTTTTAAGTGGCGCCGTTAGACTGCCGAATTTTTAAGGGATTCTTTCACCCTTCTCATTCTTTTCAAAGTTATACTTTCATGTCAAGTCTTTCAAGTTCCTTTTTAATTATTTTTCGGAATTATCTCTATATCTATCATACTGAACTCTTATGTTCACATGATGAGAGACCCTATTTGACCTTTTGAAATCATTTTTGTTGAAGTTTAAGTAACGCCGTTAGGCTGCCGGACTTTCATAAGAGAAATCTAATTTTTGTCTTCCTTCCATGTTTTTCATTTCAAATTGTATGTCATTGAAATTTCATTACCATGATCATGTATCCTTCTTATTCTGTCCATATACTGTTTTATGGGTCATTTATGAATGTTTGACCCATTTTCCCTCTCTTTTTAATGTCTTTTAAAACCTCGTAACATAGCCGTTATGGTGCAGAATTTCCGTCTCAAAATGTCTCTCTATTTTTCTAAAGTTCTTTTATATTATTAAGTGAATACTCAAAGATCTTTCTTCTAAATGGGTATTCACATATATACCAAAATGTTCTATTTTAAATTATGGGATTTACATACATGAGACCCACCTTCCTTTTCTGTGGGTTTTAAAGTGACGTAAAGATCATGTCTTTAAAGCAGTTTTTAAAATGTTATGATTATGAAATGAAACCCATTTATTTTATGGTATATGGGTTATTTATGAAATGTTTGATGATGATATATGTGGCTCACATGATAATAAAGGCAAATTTAAGGGTGCGCCCTGATAGCGCTCCAATGCATTGGGTAATGATGTAACCACTAGAGATTACAATTTTCACGATACCTTGGTGAGTAACCTTGGTAATTTTCAAATGACACCTTGGGGATGGACCTTGGTGATATGTTCATGATTGTCTATGTTAAATGATGTAGCCACATCTTCAAGATTATTAAAAAGTTTTATTTTTATTATGATATGCCTCATGATTTCATTTTCATGCCTTAAAGTTCTTTTCGTGACTTTATTGATGTATCTCAAGTTCATATGTAAAATGTTTCACTTTTTTCCCTTACTGGGCCTTCTGCTCACCCTTCATTTTGATGTATGTCCCCAGGTTATGAGATGCAGTAATGAATCTAGGATGAACATTAGGAGAAGCCTTTCAAGTGTTTAAGAAGAATGTTTTATGTTTTCATGTTTTAAGTTCCTGGTTTCCAAGACACTAAACCTTAAAGACCCTCGGTTTTGTAAAATGTAATAAAAGTTTATGTGATAAAAGGAGGGATTCTATACATGTCATGCATTCTTTCCATTCCATTTAGGGTGCATTACCGATTTCATGTTGTTGTGATAGATGTTGTGCTAGATATGTATGATGTTGTGATAGATACCTTGATAGAATACCTGCTATTTGATAGGGTATTGATAATATGTAAGATTTAGTTTGAATGAATTCCAAAATTTGGTTCTTAAGGTGTTATGGGACCTCATGGAGCGGAATTTGGTGGATCGTTTCTCCGTTATGTTTATATATAACATGTATAAGATGCCAAGATTTGATTCATGGGGAGTATGGGCCCTCACAGATCGAAATTTGACACTTTAATGTTGTTTCAGTGTTTTTCTGGGGTTCCAGAGTAGTTTCTAAGGCTTACTGTCTGAAAAAACCCAGAATACACGGTGTGTAATGATTAATACACGCCATGTATCCTTCTATTTGGGAAGGAACATTTTTTCTTAAGTGCACGCCGTGTACTGTATGTACATGCCGTGTAGTCTCTAACCGTGTCACTGGCTGTGTGGACATAGACACGGGGTTGGGAAATCTTTGGTGGAACACGTCGTGTGATGGATGTACACGCCGTGTTGTGTAGACCATGTGTCCTCCCGTGTGGCTAATGACACAGATGGATAAAACTTAGATTATACACGCCATGTAGTGTAACCCTTGAATCCGACCGTGTAACGAGCAACACGGGTTGGTGAAATCCTTCAAGTACACACTGTGTATATCTGGAACACACCGTGTAGAGTCAGCTGTGTAACCGGCCGTGTGACGAACAACACGGGTCAGTGAGGTTCATCTAGCACACGCCATGTTAGGAAATAACATGCAGTGTAATCTTGTTCTAGGAGAACTGTGTGGCTTAACCGTGTAAGAGAACTCAGGTAGGGGAAGAGGATTTAAGTACACTCCATGTGTTAGGACAACACGCTGTGTGTATGGGGTGTTACATGACCAGTTTTGGAAAAAGTACACGCCCATATGAAGGCTTAAGGGAACATGTTGTGTAGGCATTATACACACCGCGTATCCATGTTTTAAAAAACTTGAATGCTTTATTTCTCTTGTTTACTTCTTACACTTCTAAGTTTTAGTCCTTGATAATATTGATATAAGGTGTGCGCTTGACCTTGTGGAGTCATGCCACCAAGACGTCCTCCGATTGTACGCTAGATTTAGGGCAGTGATTAGACACCAGACACGGCTGATCGGGGACTACCAGTAGATCCTCCAGTTGTTCCAGTCTTGGCACCAGCTGTTGTAACATCCCAAATAAGTAATGAATAATAGATATTTTTATCTATGTCTATTAATGATTAAGATAGTGTTTTAGAGGCTTAAAATGAAAATAAATACAATCTTATGCATGGAATACACTAATATTCTTAAAAGATTGTTTTACTGCCTTTTGATGGCAAACCCCTTTTAAATCAATCTTTTGACAATTTTATAATCTATATTTGTCAAAATAAACATATTCATTATTATTGGGACATTGAATTTTACATTGGATAAATTTTTGGTATTTTTCTGACAATGTTCATTTTTTAATGAATAGTGAAAAATACTGCATTTTACATCAAAACTGCTTTTTAATCTAATTTATTTATATGATTAGATTATCTTTTGAATTGGTTTTGAAGTGAAATTAGAATATATTTTTACCATTTAATCCAATGGTGGTCATTGGAATAAATTTCACATTGAAATTGGACTTAAACTAGTGTCAATCTTTTGATACTTATTGTTTCATAAAAACACGCTATTTGTCATGACAACAGGAATTAATTATTGAATTAATTAATGTGACTTATATGTTTTGAATTTTGTAAAATAGACTTCATTTTTGAATTTGGAATATCAAATATAGCTTAGGGTGAATTTTTGGTAATTTTCTGAAAAACTTCAATTTTTGATGAATAGTGAAACCACTAAGTGGTACCTATAAAAACCGATTTTTTCGTTTAAATGAAATTTTGCCATCTTTGTGTTTTGAATTTCAAAAATCTGACATACATGGTTGTCATTAAGAAGTAAAATGTGGTTCAATGAGATTAAAATAATTTTTTGGTGAATAGTAACTTTTAAGTTCTTAATCGCGATTAGTGGTAATTAGTGTAGTTTAAGGTAAAAATAATGTTTTAATAAAATGAGATGAGCTTGACACATGTACTACCCTCATTGGTTGTGTCATGGCCGACCAAGACAAGCCATGGGTCAACTTGGGGACTGTAACGCCCCGACCCCAGCTACCCAGAGTCGGTGCGTTACTTCGTAACATTGGCATGATCACAAAAGATCAAGTCTCGAAAGACCGATTAGTTTAGTAGCCTTGGAAACACTAGATACATTCATAAATGTTACATTACATCATAAAGTGAAAAAATAATAACAAAGTCTTCATAGTCCACACTCATATCCTCTTCTGACTATCCCTGCAGGTCATTCATAAAATACTTCTTCACATCCTGGAAAATATTAAAACATTGAAAGGGGTGAGCTCAGATGCTCAGTAAGGATAACAATATTGCGGAAGCTTTCATAAATAAACATAAAAATTTAAGGCAATGTATAACTAAAACAAAAGCCTTTTAAACTTGAACATCAACATAATATGGCAAAAGTAAAATGAGATAATGCCATTCACTTCTTCACATGGATATTCTACTGGTCGAATAATCACATGCAATATCAATAACCACTTTCATAATGAGGGAATGTATAATGCCAGACATTCTGAAACATTTTTTCAAGGCCTCGGCCAAGACGTCTAAAATGATTAAGGCCTCGGCCAAAACCATAAGTCAAATTGGGAAAGGGCCTCGGCCAATTCCACGTCTAGTTGTCTCATGAGACCTACCGATGCATCGAGGAGCTATAGCGGGCTCCACCCATCACTTATTAAGTCCAATACATTCCTCATATGAATAGGTTTAAACATATCATAAACCATAACATAATCGTATCACATAAAACATGCATAAAGGAAACATAACATTTCCACATTTCAATCACAAGATATCAATACAACACATTGATATAATAAAAACGCTTTCAAAACCATTTTCAATACCAAAATAAAAGAAATTTAAAACTTTGTATTTATTTTTCATTAAAAAAAATGATGGCTTGTAGAGGAAGCCGAAACTCAAATAATGGTCACGGTGGCGGAGAAGTCGTTGTCGCCGCATAAGTACGGAAAGAAAAACATTCCCTTTTGTCGTTTAGCAAAACGCTTCGTATAAAAAAGATTCCTTTTGAATAAACGTAAAAGTCAAAGGGGTTTATACACCGTATAAAAGAAAGTTGTGTATAAAACCAAATATGCCTCAATGAAAGGGGATTGAGACGAAGTCCTTAAAAAGATCATTTTTTTAAATAAAGTACATCTATAATGTGTATTGACTATAAGTACACATAAATAAAGTACAAATACAAGATAGGACATAATAATATCATGACATAATTTGAAAGTAGGAGATTAACCCAAAGAATGGAAGTTGGGTTAAGAAATTCCCTTACCTCGTGTCTGACTTGACTCAACCGTTCTTTAACCTCCTGAATAATAAAATAGAGTTAATATCTACCTTATTAAGAACCATTTTCAATTTCATTATCCTTTTTATATCACTTATTACAATGATATGAACATTATGTAATTATTTAAGTTAATAACGGTCGTTTTATCGATCTTTAGTACTTGAGTCAACAATAAACTTCTTATAATCACAAGTTGTTTATGTGGTAGAATATCCATTATCTCCAGAATTATATTAATGATTTAGATGTCATATATATCATATATATCCAGTATATACATTCATTTATAATATTACGTAACATTTAGAGGTAAGAAATGAAATGCACCGTTCATGGAGACGGTAAGCCGTACGTACGCATGAACACTACTTTAATTTCTATTTCGTATTTAATGGAATGAAATCATAATGATATAAATGTATAATATAATTCTAGTATAATATAGTGTATAATACCATTTACTCCATCCTTTATACATCCCACATATGGCATTAACTATTCAAATCACTTTGAGGGGGCGGTAGTCCGCAGTTCCTAAAATGAAATTATCGCGTTTACCCATAATGGAAATCATAAAGTATGCCATAAATGAGAAATATAGAAGCATAAGTAAAACATAAACATATTATATATCATATATAAATATAGTGACATATTAATGGACACCTTTGAAGGTGTTATATGATTGTTGAACAATCATCGTTTCGTGAGGCATAAATTCGCCATCCACAGAAACCGTATGTTCTTTAACCATTATATGTAGGTGTGTGTAAGTGTAGATCTAATCCTTCTTATAACAACATCCTAGTATATTGAGGATACTGGTGTTGTTACAAAAGAAATGAATAAAAAGTGTTTAGGGGGTTGGAGAAGAAAAATAAAACAAAACAACATTAGAGAAGACATTACCTTAAAATCGGGTAACTCTTTTTGATTTGAGCCAAAGGCTTTCTTGGGAAGAGTTCTACCCAAATTGAGGCTTATAAGAGTAAGGGAGGGAATTTGGGAGAGTATTTGGGCAGAGTTTGGCCGAGCCAAATGGCTTGAAAGTGTGAATGAGGTGGTAGAGGTGGGGGCCTTTTATAAGAGGAGAGGAGGGGCACTCTTGGAAAGTAAGGAAATTTTACATTATTATACAATGCTTTTCGGATTCTAAAGGTCCCACACTTATATAATTCGTGGATAAGGTGATAAAGGTTCTAAATATATCCATCCAATAGTCTTTGGACAAGTGTAAGCCTTGGATTGTACATTATCTTTTCATTTTATTAAAATCGTTAAATAATGAGGTCATCGCTGCATCATGATGATGTCATAAATAATTTAATTTATTTAATGTCTAAAAATTATAAAAAAATACTATGATGTAGGAAATCTTTTTATCTTTACAATGACTATTTATAGTAAAAAATATGACTTGTATAACCCCATGTAAAAGTTGTTTTAGTAAAACATTTCATGTTTCTCTCATTTTTTTACTTTAACATTAAATAAAAGGTATTTATGTCATTTTCCAACTAAAGTGGCTCCATGGGGTCCCCAAGTTGACCCATGGATTGTATTGGTCGGCCATGGCACATCCAATGAGTGTTGGACATGTGTCAAGCTCATCTCATATTATTAAAACATTATTTTTACCTTAAACTACACTAATTACCTCTAATCGCAATTAAGAACTTAAAAGTTACTATTCACCAAAAATTATTTTAATCTCATTGAACCACATTTTACTTCTTAATGAAAACCATGTATGTCGGATTTTTGAAAATCAAATCACAGAAGTGGTAATATTTCATTTAAACAAAAAATCAGTTATTTAACTACCACTTAGTGGTTTCACTATTCATCAAAAATTGAAGTTTTTCAGAACAATGCCAAAATTTCACCCTAAGCTATAATTGATATTCCGAATTCAAAAATGATGTCTATTTTACAAAATTCCAAACATATAAGTTGCATTAATTAATTTTATAATTAATTCCCGCTGTCACAACAAATAGCGTGTTTTTAAGAAACAATTTATATCAAAAGATTGGCAATTGTTTATATCCAATTTCAATGTTAAATTAATTCTAATGACCACCATTGGATAAAATGGTAAAAATATATTCTAATTATACTTTAAAACCACTAAATAGTATAATTTATCACTATAAATTATTTTGATTAAAAAAGTTGTTTTTAAGTATTTTTCACTATTCATAAAAAATTAGAAGTTCTCAGAAAAATACCAAAAATTCAACATAGGCTAATTTCGATATTCCGAATCAAAAAATGAAGTCCATTTTGAAATATAAAATTTCTATAATTTTAAAAAGTGGTTATTACTATTCATAACGGCTACTTTGATTAGTCGTGGTGTTTTAGAACTCGAAGTTGCGTACAATGCAAGCTATTGCATTATTGAATGAGAAGCGTATTGTGGAAGCTCAGGGTGTTACAGTCTCCCCTCCTTCAATAAATTGCATCCTCGCAATTTGAAATTTTTCTTGGAAAATAAAAGGTTTAAAATAGAAAATACCTTTGTGGAAAACCCACATCGGAAATAAGATTAATAAAATTTAGCCTTAATAAGAGGGAAAGGGAAATGAAAAAGTCACCACCCAATTATGATCTCGATTAGGAGAACATTGGTGGCAATTAGAGACATATAATTGGAGGAAAAACGTAAATATTTGTAGGGAGTGATTGAGGTCATCAATCACAATCAACTGTCAAATTGAGGGCCTCAAAGCCTTCAATCTATGTTGATTTAAAATATCATCAGTTCAACAAGACATAAGGTATTAGGATAACACATTTTTTGTTTTAATATCCCTTTACTAAAGTTTAAGAATTAATTTATTCATTGAATAAGAGATAGGTATATATATATTTATGCTTGACAATTAGAGTTTCAACCTTCAACTCATCTTTCACTCAAAAAGATAATAGAACTCAAAAATATTATACTTAGCCTAATTGTATAAGGTTCCAAATGTTAAAACATACCATTTAGATTAGTAAAATTATTTTTTAATAACCAGGGACTTCCTGTAGGCTAGTGGTAGGAAATAAAGGCCTGTCGCACTATGGTTGTGGGTTCGATTCCTGCAGCTTTGTCCGACGTGACGGGTTATGCCCCACCCTGCAGGTTGTCCTTTTCCTAAAACTATAGTATTATAATATTCCAAAAATAATCTTCATAAATTTTTTAACCTTAAACAATACTATCCAAAGATCAACTTAATCCACTCCAACCTTTATAGTTATCCAAAATACCTCTGTCCAGACTTTCTCTAAAAGGTCTCTTAATTCCAAAATCAATTTATCAGATTCCCCAAACAAAGTAATGTTTCTCTTATTGTCACATACTAAAAATATGATTACCTTCATCATATTAAAACCTTACTAAAACAACAAGTACTGCAGTACAATCCTTATATATATATCACATTATTCTAATAACCAGAATATAATCCATGAGTCCAAAAGCACTGATACATTAATTATTCCGCTTCAACTGTAGTCACAACATAAGATTGTCCTTGGTCCCTTGGCCTTTTCTGAGGTAAGTTAACCTGAAGCTTAGGAAATTCATTTGCATAATGCCCCATTTCCCTACAATTTTAGCATTGAACATTGATAGCCTCTTTCTTTCCCTTACAATCACGTGCCTGGTGACCTTTTTCTCCACATTTATAACAAACTCCCATTCCTTTTAGGCAAGTACCAGGGTGATTCTTCCCACAATTATCACATAATGGAAAATCCTTCTTTCCCTTTTTCCCTTTATCTGTCTCTTGTTCCACCGTTCTCTTCTTCTCTTTCTTTACTTTGTTGTCATAAGACTTAGAGAATTCCTTTTCTGTCTTGATAGCACATGAGACAATATCTTCGTATGTTGAGAAAGATTGTGATACTAAATCTCTACGGAGAAATGGTTTTAACCCATCAAAGAAACGATCAATCTTACTTCTTGGGTTACGTATATAATCCGCAACATGTCTCGCTAACCTTGTAAAGTTGGCCTCATACTTTGTGACATTCTCATCCTCCTTTTGTCTCAGACTCAAAAATTGTCTTTCCATATCTGCTCGATGGTCATGTGAAAAGTATTTTTCTAAGAAAAGATCTTTGAACTCCCTCCATTCCATATTCGATACGTCATCATCTTCCTTTGTATTTTGAATCAATGACCACCATTGATCGGTATCTCCGGTGAGGCGGTAAACTGCCATGATAACCTTCTCCCTTTCGCTACTCCCCAAGGCGTGGAATATTTTCTCTAAGGAGTTTATCTATTGCTCAGCTACTAACGGATTTGTACCCCCATTAAATGTTGGTGGTTGTTGCCTCATGAAGTGGTCTAACATTGATCCTCCACGTTGCGGATCAGGGTGCTCCATACGAGTAAGGTTATTATTCATAACCTGAGTGAGTTGTCCCAGTATGGTAATAAGTTGATCAGCACCAGTTGTATCTCCAGCTCCACAATAATTATCTTGAGCAGGAGGGCAATCCCTACACGGAGTGCGTGCATTGATACGGTTTCCATTCCTTCCACTAGGCGCCATTTCTAAACAATGGCATAAACTATATTAGTTTATGAATCAAAATACATAATTCCATACTTGTAAGATACTTAACATAAATTGAACTATTTATGGATATAATCCATAAAAATGTTTTCTTTGAGGAAGTATATACTCATAACCCTTCATAGTGGTTTGTAAAGAAAATGAGAATTATCCTAAGCATATCCCCCGGGAGTGTCGTAACCAAGAGTGCAGCAAGGCCCGTTGTCGTGCACTAGTTCCCGTTCGAGTCTAGCTCAAAGCGGTGTTTTTGGGTTTTACCCCTAGGTACATCTATGCCAGAGCCTCCTCTACCTGTTCGTATCCAGATAGGGATGTATTTCTCGGAAAACTCACAAAATCTCTATAATACCAAAATTCTAGGAAGTTCTTCTATACTAATCCTTAAAGTCTATCTTCGGGCTATGTGCTCTAATCAGAGTTTATCTAAATCTAGCTTCCAAGGTTATTACTAAACTGCCTCTGATACCAATTGTAACGCCCTGACCCCAGCTACCTAGAGTCGGTGCATTACTCCGTAACATTGGCATGATCACAAAAGATCAAGTCTCGAAATACTGATTAGTTTAGTAGCCTTGGAAACACTAGATACATTCATAAATGTTACATTACATCATAAAGTGAAAAACTAATAACAAAGTATTCATAGTCCACACTCATATCCTCTTCTGACTATCCCTGCAGGTCATTCATAAAATACTTCTTCACATCCTGGAAAATATTAAAACATTGAAAGGGGTGAGCTCAGATGCTCAGTAAGGATAACAATAATGCGGAAGTTTTCATAAATAAACATAAAAATTTAAGGCAATGTATAACTAAAACAAAAGACTTTTAAACTTGAACATCAACATAATATGGAAAAAGTAAAATGAGATAATGTCATTCACTTCTTCACATGGATATTCTACTAGTCGAATAATCACATGCAATATCAATAACCACTTTCATAATGAGGGAATGTATAATGCCAGACATTCTGAAACATTTTTTCAAGGCCTCGACCAAGACGTCTAAAATGATTAAGGCCTCGGCCAAAACCATAAGTCAAATTGGGAAAGGGCCTCGGCCAATTCCACGTCTAGTTGTCTCATGAGACCTCCCGATGCATCGAGGAGCTATAGCGGGCTCCACCCGTCACTTATTAAGTCCAATACATTCCTCATATGAATAGGTTTAAACATATCATAAACCATAACATAATCGTATCACATAAAACATGCATAAAGGAAACATAACATTTCCACATTTCAATCACAAGATATCAATACAACACATTGATATAATAAAAATGCTTTCAAAACCATTTTCAATACCAAAATAAAAGAAAGTTAAAACTTTGTATTTATTTTTCATTAAAAAAAATGATGGCTTGTAGAGGAAGCCGAAACTCAAATAATGGTCACGGCGGCGGAGAAGTCGTTGTCTCCGCATAAGTACGGAAAGAAAAACATTCCCTTTTTTCGTTTAGCAAAACGCTTCGTATAAAAAAGATTCCTTTTGAATAAACGTAAAAGTCAAAGGGGTTTATACACCGTATAAAAGAAAGTTGTGTATAAAACCAAATATGCCTCAATGAAAGGGGATTGAGACGAAGTCCTTAAAAAGTTCATTTTTTTTAAATAAAGTACATCTATAATGTGTATTCACTATAAGTACACATAAATAAAGTACAAATACAAGATAGGACATAATAATATCATGACATAATTTGAAAGTAGGAGATTAACCCAAAGAATGGAAGTTGGGTTAAGAAATTCCCTTACCTCGTGTCTGACTTGACTCAACTGTTCTTTAACCTCCTGAATAATAAACTAGAGTTAATATCTACCTTATTAAGAACCATTTTCAATTTCATTATCCTTTTTATATCACTTATTACAATGATATGAACATTATGTAATTATTTAAGTTAATAACGGTCGTTTTGTCGATCTTTGGTACTTGAGTCAATAATAAACTTCTTATAATCAGAAGTTGTTTATGTGGTAGAATATCCATTATATACAGAATTATATTCATGATTTAGATGTCATATATATAATATATATCCAGTATATACATTCATTTATAATATTACGTAACATTTAGAGGTAAGAAATGAAATGCACCGTTCATGGAGATGGTAAGCCGTACGTACGCATGAACGCTACTTTCATTTCTATTTCATATTTAATGGAATGAAATCATAATGATATAAATATATAATATAATTCCAGTATAATATAGTGTATAATACCATTTACTCCATCCTTTATACATCCCACATATGGCATTAACGATTCAAATCACTTTGAGGGGGCGGTAGTCCGCACTTCCTAAAATGAAATTATCGCGTTTACCCATAATGGAAATCATAAAGTATGCCATAAATGAGAAATACAGAAGCATAAGTAAAAAATAAACATATTATATATCATATATAAATATAGTGACATCTTAATTGCCACCTTTTAAGGTGTTATATGAGTGTTGAACAATCATCGTTTCGTGAGGCAGAAATTCACCATCCACAGAAACCGTATGTTCTTTAACCATTAGATGTAGGTGTGTGTAAGTGTAGCTCGAATACTTGTTATAAAAACATCATAGTATATTGAGGATACTGGTGTTGTTACAAAATAAATTAATAAAAAGTGTTTAGGGGGTTGGAGAATAAAAATAAAACAAAACAACATTAGAGAATACATTACCTTAAAATCGGGTAACTCTTTTTGATTTGAGCCAAAGGCTTCCTTGGGAAGAGTTCTGCCCAAAGTGAGGCTTCTAAGAGTAAGGGAAGGAAGTTGGGAGAGTATTTGGGCAGAGTTTGGCCGAGCCAAATGGCTTGAAAGTGTGAATGAGGTGGTAGAGGTGGGGGCCTTTTATAAGAGGAGAGGAGGGGCACTCTTGGAAAGTAAGGAAATTTTACATTATTATACAATGCTTTTCGGATTCTAAAGGTCCCAAACTTATATAATTCATGTCTAAGGTGTTAAGGGTTCGAAATATACCCATCCAATAGTCTTTGGACAAGTGTAAGCCTTGTATTGTACATTATCTTTTCATTTTATTAAAATCGTTAAATAATGAGGTCATCACTGCATCATGATGATGTCATAAATAATTTAATTTATTTAATGTCTAAAAATTATAAAAAAAAATACTATGATGTAGGAAATCTTTTTATCTTTCCAATGACTATTTATAGTCAAATATATGACTTTTATAACCCCATGTAAAAGTTGTTTTAGTAAAACATTTCATGTTTGTGTCATTTTTTTACTTTAACATTAAATAAAAGGTATTTATGTCATTTTCCAACTAAAGTGGCTCCATGGGGTCCCCAAGTTGACCCATGGATTGTCTTGGTCGGCCATGACACATCCAATGAGGGTTGGACATGTGTCAAGCTCATCTCATATTATTAAAACATTATTTTTACCTTAAACTACACTAATTACCTCTAATTGCGATTAAGAACTTAAAAGTTACTATTCACCAAAAATTATTTTAATCTCATTGAACCACATTTTACTTCTTAATGACAACCATGTATGTCGGATTTTTGAAAATCAAATCACAGAAGTGGTAATATTTCATTTAAACGAAAAATCAGTTATTTAACTACCACTTAGTGGTTTCACTATTCATCAAAAATTGAAGTTTTTCAGAACAATGCCAAAATTTCACCCTAAGCTATAATTGATATTCCGAATTCAAAAATGATTTCTATTTTACAAAATTCCAAACATATAAGTTGCATTAATTAATTTTATAATTAATTCCCGCTGTCACAACAAATAGCGTGTTTTTAAGAAACAATTTATATCAAAAGATTGGCAATTGTTTATGTCCAATTTCAATGTTAAATTAATTATAATGACCACCATTGGATAAAATGGTAAAAATATATTCTAATTATACTTTAAAACCACTAAATAGTATAATTTATCACTATAAATTATTTTGATTAAAAAAGTTGTTTTTAAGTATTTTTCACTATTCATAAAAAATTAGAAGTTCTCAGAAAAATACCAAAAATTAAACATAGGCTAATTTCGATATTCCGAATCCAAAAATGAAGTCCATTTTGAAATATAAAATTTCTATAATTTTAAAAAGTGGTTATTACTATTCATAACGACTACTTTGATTAGTCATGGTGTTTTAGAACTCGAAGTTGCGTACAATGCAAGCTATTGCATTATTGAATGAGAAGCGTATTGTGGAAGCTCGGGGTGTTACAGGGACCCCATGGAACCACTTTGGTTGGGAAATGACATAAATAACTTTTTATTTAATGTTAAAGTAAAAATGACACAAACATGAGTTATTTTACTAAAACAATTTTTACATGGGGTTATACAAGTCAGATTTTTGACTATAAATATTCATTATAAAGCTAAAAAGATTTCCTACATCATAGTAGTTTTTTTTATAATTTTTAGACATTAAATAAATTAAATTATTTATGACATCATGATGATGCAGCGATGACCTCATTATTTAACGATTTAAATAAAATGGAAAGATAATTTAAAATATAAGACCTACACATGGCCAAAACCAATTGGATGAGTGGATTTCGAACCCTTATCACCTTATCCTCGAATTATATCAATGTGGGACCTTTTGAATCCGAAACTCATTTTAAAATAAAGTAATTTATCTTTACTTTCCAAGAGTGCCCCTCCTCTCCTCTTATAAAAGGCCCCCACCTCTACCTCCTTACCCACACTCCCAAAGCCTTTGGCTCGGCCAAACCCTGCCCATTTTGTCTCTCCACTTCCCTCTCTTACTCCTTGAAGCCTCAATTTGGGCAGAAGTCTTCCCAAGGAAGCCTTTGAGCTCAAACCAAAGGGAGTTACCCGATTTTAAGGTAATGTCTTCTTTTGCGTCCTTTTGTTTTATTTTGCTTCTCCAACCCCCTAAACTCTTTTTATTCTTTTCTTTTGTAACAAATCCAGTATCCTAAATATACTAGGATGTTGTTATAATATGGATTCGAGCTACACTTACACACACCTACATCTAATGGTTAACGAACATACTGTTTCCGTGGATGGTGAATTTATGCCCCCCGAAACGATGATTGTTCAACATTCTTTTAACACCTTCAAAGGTGGCCATTAAGATGTCACTATATTTATATATGATATATAATATGTTTATGTTTTCCTTAAGCTTATGTATTTTTCTTTTTGGTCATACCTTTATGGTTTCCATTATGGGTAAACGCGATATCTTCATTTAAGGAAGTGCGGACTACCGCCCCCTCAAAGTGATTTGATTCGTTAAATAGCACATGTGGGATGTATAAAGGATGGAACTATGATATTATATATGATATTGTACTGGAATTATAATATACCTTTATATCATTGTGATTCCATTCTATAAAATACGAAATAGAAATGAAAGTAGCGTTCATGCGTACGTACGGCTTACCGTCTCCATGAACGGTGCATTTCATTTCTTACCTCTAAATGATTATGTAATATTATAAATGCATGAATGTACTGGATATATATGAAATATATGATATATACATCATGAATACCATTCTGTATATAATGGATACATGAACAACTTGTAATTATAAAGGGATTATTTTTGACTCAAATACCAATGATCGTTAAAACGACCGTTATTAACTTAAATAATTACATGGTGTTCATGACATGGAAATAAGTGATATAAAAGGAATAATGAACTTGAAAAAGGTTCTTAAACAAGTATAAATTAACTCAAGTTTATTATTCAGGAGATTAAAGAACGATCGAGTCAAGTCGGACCCGAGGTATGGGACTTCGTCTCAATCTCCTTTCATTGAGGCATATTTTGTTTTATACACAACCTTCTTTTATACGGTGTATAAAACCCTTTGAATTTTATGTTTATTCAAAAGGAATATTTTTTATACGAAACATTTACTAAACGACAAAAGGGAATGTTTTTGTCGTACGTATGCGGCGACAACGACTTCTCCGCCGCCGTGACCATTATTTGAGTTTCGGCTTCCTCTACAAGCCATTCCTTTTTTTAAAAATAAAAATAAATACCATTTTTTACTTTTCTTTTATTTTGGTATTGAAAATTGTTTTCATAATGTTTTTATATCAATATGTTGATTTGATATCTTGTGATTGAAAGGTGGAAATGTTATGTTTCCTTTATGCATGTTTTATGTGATACGATTATGTTGAGGTTCTTGGGCATTATTATGAAGACGGGTGGTTCCGTGATAAACTAAGGGCGGGTGAGCCCGATATAGCTCTCCAATGCATTGGGTAATGCGAAGGAGTGAAACATTAAGGTTTCTCCGAAGATATTTAGGGAATATATTGTGATGGGTATTCCAAACGTAACCAAGAGGGTTACTCCCTACGTAAGAATGTTATGAATGCCTCAAGTTACCTTTATGTCTTATGATTTCTATGATTTATTCATGATTTGATGAGGTATGTTTAAGTGCTTATGTTTTATGGGTAAAGTATTATTTCATTCTTATGTATATATGTACCCATGTTTCCATTCCATATTTTTATATCCCTTACTGAGCTTTTTATGCTCATCCCAAGTTTTTTTGAAATGTTTTTCACAGGTCAAGGGAAAGGTACATGATATGATGATAGTGTCAAGGAAGTGTCAAGAAAGAATCCATGTTTTATTTTAAATATGTTTCCATTGATGGGAAAGAAGAATACTATCTTTATGTAACCACTTTGTTTATATGTGGAATGTAATGCAAGTTTTAGGATCTAATTCTCTAAAAATCTAAACCCAAAAAGATCCTCAATGTGTAATCTTGTAATAACTCAAGATTAAGTAAGGTTTAAGGCTGGGGCCTTATAGTTGGTATCAAAGGTCGGTTTAGATAACTTTAGGAGTTAGAATTCTATTAAATGATTATCCAAAAATATTTTTTTATGGTCAAATTGAAGTGATATAGCATTTGAAGATTACCATGTTGATTTATCTAAGACATGTTTGTTCAGAATGGTTTTCCACAGAGGAAACAGGGAAGCAGTGCTAGGAAGGCATGCAGAAGGAAATAACCTTCCGAATCAGCATCCTGAGATGGTCGGAATTGGAACTGAACAGTTTGTTGCAGTGATGGAACAATTGACTCAGGATATAAATGGTGGTGGTATCCATGCACGAGATCAGCCAGACCAACCGCAGAGGAACATGTCAGTGGTGGAACATTTCATGAGGCAACATCCCCCATCATTCAGAGGATCATATGACCCTGTATTAGCTGAAGGGTGGATTAAAGCACTGGAGAAGATTTTTGATGTCATGGGGTGTTCAGACAATCAAAAGGTTAGTCTTGCTATTTACCGTTTGGAGGGTGAGGCAGATCAGTGGTGGTCTATGGTTAAAAATATCAGGGACGCTGATGAGATTGATGCTCTTGACTGGGATGAATTCAAAGGTATGTTTCTTGAGAAGTATTTTCCTAAGGCTGTTCAACTTAGGATGGAAAAGCAATTCTTGGAATTGAGGCAAGAGGAAGACTCAGTGGCTACCTATAAATAAAGGTTCACTCGATTGGCAAGGTATGCTCCAAATTTTATCCGAGACCTTGATAGTAAAATCAATCATTTTTACTCAGGATTAAATCCAAAATATCAAAGGGCATTAGCTTCTTGTGAGTTTAAAAGTTATGAAAAGCTTGTTCGATGTGCTGAGAAGGTGGAAATGGAGTTTGTCGATGATCAAGTGTTCTATAACAACCAACAGAAGAAGAGACCGAGGTGGCAGGAGAAAGGTAAGAATTCTTCAAAAAGTCTGATGGTAAGAAAACTAAGTTTCCAGTTTGTGATAAATGTGGAAAAAGGCATGCTGGGGAATGTCTCCTGAATTCTGGAAAGTGCTACCGATGTGGTAAGATGGGACATAAGGCTCATGATTGCACTAAAAAGGATCAAGGTGAAGGTAAGACTAAATTTGATTTACAGTTAGTGAAATGTTATAAGTGCAATGAGATGGGTCACTATGCAAATGAGTGTCTGACAAAGAGATTGAGTGATGAGAAGTAGTTAGACTACAAGCAGAAAGGGTTGGTGAAATCCTTTGCAACTACTTCAGCAGATGTCGGGCCATCAAATGAAGTTGTATCAGGTACTTTGTTTGTTTTTTCAGATTATGCCAGTGTGTTGTTTGATTCAGGGTCTACACATTCTTTCATCTCTGAAACCTTTTCTAGTAAAATGGGAATACCATCTCAATAAATGACTCCTGAACTTTTGGTAAAAACACATGGGGGAAATGTTGAGGCAAAAATAATTTATAAGAATCTTCCTATCCTTATCTGTGGAAAGAACCTACTTGCAAACCTTATTGTTCTACCTCTAGTAGAGTTTGATGTTATCCTGGGTATGGATTGGCTCTCTATTTACCATGCTAAGATTGACTGTAGAGCTAAAGAAGTTTCTTTTCAGAAAGACTTTCAGTTTGTGTACAAGAATGAACCCTTACTGTTGATAACTTATCAAGAGGCCGAGAAACTTGTAAAATATGGAAATGAATGTTACCTTGCACACATTGTTAAAAATAAAGGAACTGTTCAGATTAATGATGTGCCAGTGGTAAATGAGTATCCTGATGTTTTTCCTGATGAGTTGCCTGGAATAATACCAGATCGGGAAGTTGAGTTTACTGTTGACTTAGTTCCTGATGCTAAGCCAATTTCAAAACCCCCTTATCGAATGGCTCAAATTGAACTTTTAGAGTTGAAGGAGAAATTGCAAGATTTATTAGAGAAAGGTTTCATTCGACCTAGCACATCACCTTGGTGTGCTCCTATTTTATTTGTTAAAAAGAAAGATGGTTCTATGAGACTTTGCATTGATTATAGAGCCTTGAATAACATCACTGTTAAGAACAAATATCCTTTTCCTCATATCGATGATTTGTTTGATCAGCTCCAGGGAGCTCAGTTTTTTTCAAAGATTGACTTGAGATCGGGGTACCATCAACTGAAGGTAAATGAGGCAGATATTCCGAAGACCGCGTTCCGTACGAGATATGGCCATTATGAATTTGTAGTAATGCCTTTTGGGATAAACAATGCACCTGCTGTATTCATGGACTTAATGAATAGAATTTTCCATGAGTTCTTGGATAAGTTTGTGGTGGTTTTCATTGATGATATTTTGGTGTTTTCTAAAAGTAAAGAGGAGCATGAAAGACATTTAAGGGTTATCTTGCAAACCTTAAAAGAAAAGAAATTGTATGGGAAATTCAGCAAGTGTGAGTTTTGGTTGCAACAAATTTATTTCCTTGGTCACATTGTTTCTAAAGATAGGATAACTGTTGATCCTGCAAAAACAAAATTTGTGGAAGACTGGCCAAGACCCACAAATGTAACCGAGATTCGTAGCTTCCTTGGTTTGGCAGGCTATTACCGAAGGTTTGTTAGAAATTTTTCACGGTTATCTAGTCCAATGACTAAGCTAACTCGGAAGGGTGTTAAGTTTATCTGGACAAAAGAATGTGATGATTGTTTTCAGGAATTGAAAAGAAGATTGGTGAATGCTCCAGTTTTGGCACTACCTTCCAGGAATGGTGAGTTTGTTATATACAGTGATGCTTCATTGAAAGGACTTGGTTGCGTCCTAATGCAGAATGATCAGGTAATTGCTTATGCTTCACGATAGTTGAAAACTCATGAGGTAAATTACCCAACACATGATTTGGAATTATCTAATGTTTTTTTTTCTTTAAAAATTTGGAGGCATCATTTGTATGGAGTAAAGTGTGAAATATATACGAATCACAAAATTTTAAAGTATATATTCAATCAGAAAGAATTGAACATGAGACAAAGGAGATGGCTAGAATTAATCAAGGATTATGATTGTACAATTCATTACCATCTGGGAAAAGCAAATAAAGTGGCTGATGCTTTGAGTCGAAAAAGTAATGCTTCATTAGCAATGTTGCGTTTGGAACGTGATCCTTTGGTTAAGGATTTGATGAACTTTGGTATAGAAGTTGTTGGTGCAGGAAGTTCTTATGTTTTGTTTCAGGTATCAGTGAGATCATCTCTATCAGATAGAATCAAGCTAGCACAGAAGCAAGACAGTGAGTTGCAGAAAAAGGTAGAGCTGGTTCAGAAAGGTAAGTTGCCTGAATTCAACATTGATAATGATTGCGTTTTGAGATTTGGGAAGAGATTGTGTGTGCCTTGTGATTCACATTTGAAGAGAGATTTGTTATGTGAAGCTCATAGTTCTCTGTTTTCAGTTCATCCAGGCAGTACTAAGATGTACAGAGATCTGCGGGAGTATTACTGGTGGGATGGAATGAAAAGAGATATTGCTGATTTTACTGTGAAGTGTTTGACATGTCAACAGGTTAAAGCAGAGCGGCAGTTACCAAAAGGGATGCTTCAGCCTTTACCAGTGCCAGAGTGGAAATGGGAGAATATATCCATGGACTTTGTTGTGGGATTACCGAAGACATCTCGAGGTAATAATGCAATCTGGGTTATTGTTGATCGCTTGACCAAGTATGATCATTTCCTTGCTATACGAGATACTTTTTCCCTGGATCAACTTTCCCGTTTGTATCTTAAAGAGATAGTCAGGTTACATGGAGTTCCTCTCTCCATTGTATCTGATCGTGATCCCAGGTTCACTTCTAACTTTTGGAAAGGCTTTCAGAAGT
The DNA here is from genome assembly GCA_963277665.1 of Viscum album. Classification (NCBI taxonomy): domain Eukaryota; kingdom Viridiplantae; phylum Streptophyta; class Magnoliopsida; order Santalales; family Viscaceae; genus Viscum; species Viscum album. Next base: position 848,835,408 of record OY728152.1, read on the forward strand.
CGTTGGGTACTGAATTAAATTTTAGTACATCATTTCATCCTCAATCAGATGGGCAGTCAGAACGAACAATTCAGACATTAGAGGATATGCTACGTTCTTGCTCTATGGATTATCAGGGAAGTTGGGACAAACATCTTTCTTTGGTTAAATTTTCATATAATAACAGTTTTCATTCCAGTATACAGATGGCACCATTTCAGGCATTATATGAGAAGCGGTGTCGAACTCCAGCTTTCTGGGATGAAGTGGGTGAAAGGAAGTTGATGGGACCAGAATTGGTGGAAGAGTTGGCAGAAAAAGTTCAGCTGATACAGAAACACATGAGAACATCTCTGAGCAGGCAGAAGAGTTATGCGGACAACAGGAGGAATGATCTCTCTTTTGAGGTAGGCGATCATGTTTTTCTCAAAGTATCACCATGGAAAAGTGTGATGCGATTTGGTAAGAAAGGAAAGTTGAGTCCAAGGTTCATTAGACCATATGAAATTCTGGAGAGAGTTGGATCAGTTGCATACCGAGTGGCTTTACCTCCGATTTTATCTTAGGTACACAATGTTTTTCATGTTTCGATATTGAGAAAGTATATGCCAGATCCATCTCATGTTTTGAGTCCAGAGGTAGTTCAGCTGGAAGAGAACCTATCTTATGAGGAACAACCGGTCCAGATTCTTGACCACAGGGAGCAAGTGTTACGAAATAATGTGATTAAGCATGTAAATGTTTTGTGGAAAAACCACATGATGGAAGAGGCAACATGGGAATCTGAAAATGCAATGAGGGATAAGTACCCCCATTTATTCGATAAGTAAATAAATTGTGGGGAAGCAATTTTCTAAAGGGGGGAAGGATGTAACATCCCAAGTAAGTAATGAATAATAGATATTTTTATCTATGTCTATTAATGATTAAGATAGTGTTTTAGAGGCTTAAAATGAAAATAAATACAATCTTATGCATGGAATACACTAATATTCTTAAAAGATTGTTTTACTGCCTTTTGATGGCAAACCCTTTTTAAATCAATCTTTTGACAATTTTATAATCTATATTTGTCAAAATAAACATATTCATTATTATTGGTACATTGAATTTTATGTTGGATAAATTTTTGGTATTTTTCTGACAATGTTCATTTTTCAATGAATAGTGAAAAATACTGCATTTTACATCAAAACTGCTTTTTAATATAATTTATTTATATGAATAGATTATCTTTTGAATTGGTTTTGAAGTTAAATTAGAATATATTTTTACCATTTAATCCAATGGTGGTCATTGGAATAAATTTCACATTGAAATTGGACTTAAACTAGTGTCAATCTTTTGATACTTATTGTTTCATAAAAACACGCTATTTATCATGACAGCGGGAATTAATTATTAAATTAATTAATGTGAATTATATGTTTTGAATTTTGTAAAATAGACTTCATTTTTTAATTCGGAATATCAAATATAGCTTAGGGTGAATTTTTGGTAATTTTCTGAAAAACGTCAATTTTTGATGAATAGTGAAACCACTAAGTGGTACTTATAAAAACTGATTTTTTCATTTAAATGAAATTTGCCATCTTTGTTTTTTGAATTTCAAAAATCCTACATACATGGTTGTCATTAAGAAGTAAAATGTGGTTCAATGAGATTAAAATAATTTTTTTGGTGAATAGTAACTTTTAAGTTCTTAATCGCGATTAGTGGTAATTAGTGTAGTTTAAGGTAAAAATAATGTTTTAATAAAATTAGATGAGATTGACACATGTCCTACCCTCATTGGTTGTGTCATGGCAGACCAAGAAAATCCATGGGTCAACTTGGGGACCCCATGGAACCACTTTGGTTGGGAAATGACATAAATAACTTTTTATTTAATGTTAAAGTAAAAATGACACAAACATGAGTTATGTTACTAAAACAATTTTTACATGGGGTTATACAAGTCATATTTTTGACTATAAATATTCATTATAAAGCTAAAAAGATTTCCTACATCATAGTAGTTTTTTTTATAATTTTTAGACATTAAATAAATTAAATTATTTATGACATCATGATGATGCAGCGATGACCTCATTATTTAACGATTTAAATAAAATGGAAAGATAATGTAAAATATAAGCCCTACACATGGCCAAAACCAATTGTATGAGTGGATTTCGAACCCTTATCACATTATCCTCGAATTATATCAATGTGGGACATTTTGAATCCGAAACTCATTTTAAAATAAAGTAACTTATCTTTACTTTCCAAGAGTGCCCCTCCTCTCCTCTTATAAAAGGCCCCCACCTCTACCTCCTTACCCACACTCCCAAAGCCTTTGGCTCAGCCAAACCCTACCCATTTTGTCTCTCCACTTTCCTTTCTTACTCCTTGAAGCCTCACTTTGGGCAGAAGTCTTCCCAAGGAAGCCTTTGAGCTCAAACCAAAGGGAGTTACCCGATTTTAAGGTAATGTCTTCTTTTGAGTCCTTTTGTTTTATTTTGCTTCTCCAACCCCCGAAACTCTTTTTATTATTTTCTTTTGTAACAACTCCAGTATCCTAAATATACTAGTATGTTGTTATAATATGGATTCGAGCTACACTTACACACACCTACATCTAATGGTTAACGAATATACTATTTCCGTGGATGGTGAATTTATGCCTCCCGAAACGATGATTGTTCAACATTTTTTTAACACCTTCAAAGGTGGACATTAAGATGTAACTATATTTATATATGATATATAATATGTTTATGTTTTCCTTAAGCTTCTGTATTTTTCTTTTTGGTCATACCTTTATGGTTTCCATTATGGGTAAACGCGATATCTTCATTTAAGGAAGTGCGGACTACCGCCCCCTCAAAGTGATTTGATTCATTAAATACCATATGTGGGACGTATAAAGGATGGAACTATGATATTATATATGATATTGTACTGGAATTATAATATACCTTTATATCATTATGATTCCATTCTATAAAATACGAAATAGAAATGAAAGTAGCGTTCATGCGTACGTACGGCTTACCATCTCCATGAACGGTGCATTTCATTTATTACCTCTAAATGATTATGTAATATTATAAATTCATGCATGTACTGGATATATATGACATATATGATATATACATCATGAATACCATTCTGGATATAATGGATACATGAAAAACTTGTAATTATAAAGGGATTATTTTTGACTCAAGTACCAATGATCGTTAAAACGACCCTTATTAACTTAAATAATTACATGGTGTTCATGACATGGAAATAAGTGATATAAAAGGAATAATGAACTTTAAAAAGGTTCTTAAAGAAGTAGAAATTAACTCAAGTTTATTATTCAGGAGATTAAAGAACGACCGAGTCAAGTCAGACCCGAGGTATGGGACTTCGTCTCAATCTCCTTTCATTGAGGCATATTTTGTTTTATACACAACCTTCTTTTATACGGTGTATAAACCCCTTTGAATTTTACGTTTATTCAAAAGAAATATTTTTTATACGATGCGTTTAATAAACGACAAAAGGGAATGTTTTTGTCGTACGTATGCGGCGACAACGATTTCTCCGCCGCCGTGACCATTATTTGAGTTTCGGATTCCTCTACAAGCCATAAATTTTTTTTAAAAAGAAAAATAAATACCATGTTTTACTTTTCTTTTATTTTGGTATTGAAAATTGTTTTAATAATGTTTTTATATCAATGTTTTGTATTGATATTTTGTGATTGAAAGGTGGAAATGTTATGTTTCCTTTATGCATGTTTTATGTGATACGATTATGTTGAGGTTCTTGGGCATTATTATGAAGACGGGTGGTTCCGTGATAAACTAAGGGCGGGTGAGCCCAATATAGCTCTCCAATGCATTGGGTAACGTGAAGGAGTGAAACGTTACGGTTTCTCCGAAGAGATTTAGGGAATATACTGTGATGGGTATTCCAAACGTAACCAAGAGGGTTACTCCCTACATAAGAATGTTATGAATGCCTCAAGTTACCTTTATGTATTATGATTTCTATGATTTATTCATGATTTGATGAGGTATGTTTAAGTTCTTATGTTTTATGGGTAAAGTATGATTTCATTCTTATGTATATATGTACCCATGTTTCCTTTCCATATTTTTATATCCCTTACTGAGCTTTTTATGCTCATCCCAAGTTTTTTTGAAATTTTTTTCACAGGTCAAGGGAAAGGTACATGATATGATGATAGTGTCAAGGAAGTGTCAAGAAAGAATCCATGTTTTATTTTAAATATGTTTCCATTGATGGGAAATAAGAATACTATCTTTATGTAACCACTTTGTTTATATGTGGAATGTAATGCAAGTTTTAGGATCTAATTCTCTAAAACTCTAAACCCGAAAATATCCTCAATGTGTAATCTTGTAATAACTCAAGATTAAGTAAGGTTTAAGGCTGGGGCCTTATAGCCGTTATCCCAGATACAGGTGCCGATGCATAGTTCCAAGAGGGCTTTGTGCGGATTATGCAGACCTTCCTGGGAGTACTGCATCCTGCCCCTTCTATGGTATATTTGACATGGGTTTTCCAGCAGTAATATCCTCCCACCTTCATAGGGGAAGGATGACCTCAGGTTGCAGAGTCATGGCTAGAAGCCATGCTTTTTATCTTCGAGCATCTGGAGACGCCTCCAGAGAGGAGGGTTAAGCTTGCTATGTACATGCTACGAGACTCCTCCAAGAGATGGTGGGATGTGGTTTCACATGCAGGATGCCAGCAGGGTATGGATTGGGGTGAGTTTCATCGTACCTTCTATGATTACTTCTACTTGGAGACTTTGAGGGACGATCGAGCCCAAGAGTTTATAATTTTGGAGCAGGTTACTCTTTCTGTTATGCAGTATTTTTCTCGCTTCACAGAGCTGTAGTGCTTCACACCCTTTCTAGGGGGAGATGAGTTATTCCTAGCGAGGAAGTTTGAGGATGGTCTCAGACAAGATATTCGATCTCATGTGAACATCTTCAGGTTGAATTCCATCACCTCTATAGTCAACCAGGTGCTGATCACGGAGCGCAACCTGAGGGATTCTGGAGCTGTGGGCCCGGGCGGTTCAGCATCCAGAGTTGGAATTTCTCCAGCTGATAGTAGGAAGCGCCACAGGGAGTCTACACGTAGAGATCCTAGTAGGAGAGATGCACCTTTAGGGAGCCAGGTGGTATTCTACCAGTGCGGGAAGGTCGGGCATATGAGGCCACATTGCCCAAGAGACCCAGTGGAGTGCCGATATTGCAGCAATATGGGTCATCTTTAGCGCTTCTGTCAGTTTTTCTCACCATTAGCTAGTGAAATGGGTTCTTCTATGACTATGCGTTCTGGAGCACCACCACCAGTATCTCATCAATCAGGGAACTGGAGTTCTTCCAGCCATTCAAGCCAAGGTGGAGGTCGTGGTTGTGGTATCCAGTCACCAGGCTTTTAGCGACAACAGGGTGGATCAACTCAGAGTGGTCAGGCAGGGTCACAGGGCCGCGGTGCAGGTCAGGCTTTTGTAGTGGAGCAGACCCAGTCTGTAGAGACCCGAAGCTTGACGTACATAAACATTAAATTAATTTTGCGGAATACTTAGTACATAAAAAAACAGACACACAAGGACTGTAATAGTTTAGTGTCTTTGGAAACTTGGAACGTAATCTTCTAATCGTGGTGAAAGATCTTCAACATCTCCCATAAAGATCTTCCCATTTTTGTTTCCTTACCTAAAATCTTTATTTTAATCCTGGGAGAAAAAAACATAAAAAGGGTGAGCTCAAATGCTCAGTAAGGGTAAGCATGGATAAGATAAAACATACCATATACATTTGTACTTAAAAAATGAACATTAAAAATCTTGAGCAACGACATAAAACATGAAAGTACATAAGGCATAGATCATAATTGAACATAAATCATGATAAAATAGCATGGGAATAAAAAATTTAATTGTGGAAACCATTAAGCACATGATATGATTTCCATATTATCCAAGGCATTGCTGCCAAGACCATCTTAGTGGACAAAGTCCCTTTCTGAATCGAGTTCACTCCTCGTTCCAGTCCTGTATTACTGAACCAGTTTAACTTTCCGTTCCAGCCATGTCTATCTCATGAGATATAAATCTTTAAACAATGAATTGGAGGGAGATATAGGTCCCACCCATCTCATAATGAAATCATTCTTACTTGTGCCACAAAATAAACATACATCATTCATAATAACCCAACGAATAAAATGGGTTTCATAAACATAATCCCATAACCACATAATCCATATAAAAGAAATGGATATCATTTCATAATAAGAAAAGTGAAACAATGTAAATCATAGAGACATTATACTTGAAACATACACATATGAAATAATTTCATCTTAGATGAAAAATGGTTTTGATAAAACACTTGAAATGAATTCTTGAGAAAAATATCCTTTCTTCTTCAAAATAATTTTCTTTTCACAAAATGTCATGAAATTTTAAAAGAAAAGGATTTTGTTGAAAATAGTCATGAAATATTTTGGATTAAGCTTCATGAAAATAAGGCTTTATAAAACCGTAAAAATCCGTTCGTTCCGTATAAGTTAAAAAAACATTCTTCTCGTACTTTTGCCGGAAAAGTCAAAAAAGTACCTCATAACGTAAACAAAAGAAAGATTACTTACATACCATGTAATAAAAGTCAAAAATGGGTAAAAAGGACTTTAAACATACATGAAAAAACTTTTATAAAACATGTACATGGATGATAGAAATAACCCCAGTAAATACTTACGTATAAGCAATCTCGGATAGAAAACAATTGAGATTGCAACATTATCCCTTACCTTAGGTACGATTTGCTTCGTAAGTGTCCGAAACTCCTGTATAATGATTTAAATAATGTCATTGACTTATTCCATAATCATACTCATTGTTATGATATCATATATGGTTCACTTATGACTTTATTTTACCCGTTCTTTTGTAAATTCCATGTTAAAGAGCATTTTGGGTAAAATCGTTTCATTTGTCGTCCGTGTTTTGACTTGTAATTATTCATATGATTAATTAGATCATGATTACTTAATTATAGAATATAAAACATGATTTATATATAATATATATTCAGAATATACATATATATAATAGATCAGTAAATGGAAAGAAATACACCGTTCATGGAGACGGTAGGCCGTATGTACGCATGAACGCTGTTTTCGTTTCCTTATTGAGTTGAATGGAATTAAGTAGATGAAATACATATATACACACATAAATCTAGTATCATTATTATGTCATATATTTCATGATTACTTATTATATATACTTTATAATCATTCATGAATGGTTAACGTGGAGAATGAATCTCATCACGTCGTGGAGACGGTAGTCCGTACGTACGCACGAGCGATGATATCATTCTCATGATCGTGGAATTGTATTGGAGTGTATGTATACTATTTCAGAATCAATATCACTTTAAAATAATCATATATAGTTATTATGTACACCATTATACCCATCCAAGTAAGGTGGTGGTGGAAAATAGATTACACCACGGCGTGAAGACGGTATTCCGTACGTACGCACACGCGGTGATTTCGTTTTCCATAGGATGGATAGATGGTGAAATAGGGTTGGTTCATACTTATAATAACATATCAGTATATGAGTGATACTGATGTTATTACTTCATAATGAAACAACCTAAGAAGAATAAGTGGAAGAAGAAATAAAGTTGAAAGAATCGGTAACGGACATTACCTCTTCTTTGAAGCGCCTCTTTGAGATCTCCTTTTAGGACACTAAAATTGGTCTTTGAGGAAGACCAGAACCTCTATTATGTTTCTAGGGAATTGGAGAAGAGAATTTGGCAGGGGTTGGCCGAGCTTGAAGGCTCAAAGTGGTGTGAGGAAGAGAGGGAGGAGGTGCCCTTTTATAAGGGAGGAGAGGGGCACCTTTGGAATAACTAAAAATATTATTTTATTATAAAGCCAAATTCACTTTTAAATAGCTCCAAATTGATTTATTTCGTATCTAAGGTGGGTATGGTTTGAAATAATCTCATCCAATAGAATTTAGACAAGTTTAGGTTCCTATTTTAACCTTATCATTTATATTTAACTTTAAGTTAAATAATTTTACTTTTACCGTGTCTTCTTGTGTTCTTATACTATAAGGTTAATAAACTTACTATAAGCAGCCAAACGAACCCCAAGTTGTTTATTATTAATATATATAACCTTATCTAAGTCATTTTTCCGAACCTTAGATTTTTAGGAATAAAATAACAATTAATAATATAATATTTGTTTTAAAAACTATTTTATGTCAATTTTGACACTATTTAGTAATTGATTTTTGTAAAAATCATAACAGAATGATTAGTTCTAAAAAAGTTAATTAAATCAATAATAACATGTCATATTAACCTATAAAATTAGTGTAATTCATAAAAAGTCTCAAATTACATTTATTTTGGTATTTTTAACATCAATTATGTCAATATTTCATTAATAAGATAATTAGTGCATCATCTTTTTGTCATAAATAAATTAAATTATTTAATGTCTAAAACTTACAAATAAAATACCATTATGTAGGAAATATTTTTATCTTTATAATGAATATTTATAGTCGAATTTATCTTATGTATAACCCTATATTAAAAATGATATACTTATTAAACTTTGATTTTAACTATTTTAACCCTTCTTTAAATAAATTAATAATAAATGTCCTAATCTAATCCAAGTGGGCCTAAATGGTCATATTTTATTCCTAAGGTTGTTTTTGGTCTAATTACACTTATCCAATAGAATTAGGACATGTGTTAGGGTAATAATAATAATATTTTTACCCTTAATTACCCTATTTACTTTTAACCGCGGTAAAAAAAAGTAAAAAGTTACTATTCACCAAAAATTATTTTCATCTCATTGAACCACATTTTACTTACTGACATCAACCGTGTCTCTCAGATTTTTGAAATTCCACTCACAGAAGCGGTAAAATTAAGTTTTATGAAAAATTCATTTTTTTTAACTACCACTTAGTGGTTTCACTATTCATCAAAAAATGAAAGTTTCCAGAAAAATACCAAAAATTAGGCCTAAGCTATATTTGATATTATGAACTCAAAAATGATGTCTATTTTACCAAATTCAAAACATATCAGTTGCATTAATTAATTTAAAAATTAATTCCCGTCGTCAAAACAAATAGCGTGTTCTTAAGAGATAATAACTATCAACAGATTGACACTTGTTTATGTCTGGTTTAAATGTGAAATTACATCCAATGACCAAAATTGTATTAAATTGTAAAAATATATTCTAAATATACTTTAAAACCACTTAAATTAATAATTTATCACTATTAATTATTTCGATTAAAAAGGTTGTTTTTAATTAAAATTTAGTAATTTTCACTATTCATCAGAAAATTAAAGTTATCTGAAAAGTACCAAAATTTCACCCTAAGCTAATTTCGATATTTCTAATCCAAAAATTAAGTCCATTTTTAAAGATAAAATTTATTAAATTTCAAAAAGTGGGTATTACTATTCATAACAGCTAGTTCATAATAATATTATAATAATATCTCGTTTAGTGAAACTCGGTATTGCATACTACACACGCTATCGAGGAAGGTCGTGATTGCGTGTAATGCAAGGCAAGTCAGGGATGCATGTTGTGCAAGATACTTTTGGTGTAGCGTACAACACAAGACATTAATGAAATTAAAAAGAACATTTTTCATAAAATATCGGGGTGTTACATTCTACCCCCCTTAAAATGAAATTCGCCCTCGAAATTCGCCGGGGTTATAAATGGTTTACTACTCGAAAGTTTCTTTAATAGAAACCCACATCGTAAAAAGGAATACCAAAACTTGTCTTTAAAAACTAAAGTATGAAACGTAATGGTTACCCAAATTAACTCATCACTGGGTTTCCACGTAGGAGAACATAGGTGAAAATATGGATATGGAAGAAAAATCTAACCATCAAGTTATGATGGAGAGTGGTAGAGAACATGGCTATGAAAAATCCAACAATCACAAAGCCATAAATTTGTGACGATCTAAGGTACCATCTGATTCATCGGATATAAGGGAACTAGGACAACATTTTTGGTTTTCAAGATCATTTCCCTAAAGTTGATGAAATTGGAATTAGAAGAAATACTTTCGTGATTTTGGTATAGTCTCACCGTTGGTCGTTCTTTGGACAATTTATGCTTCATCTCTTAAAGAAATGAAGTTGAATTTGTCATTCGTGATGTGTTATCAGATCATGTGATAGAATGATGGGTCATTCCATCCATCTCAAACAAAAGGTTAGAAAAGTTATCAAAAAATACATAAGTCCATCTATAGTGAGATTAATCATATATGGTTCCTAAAATGGACTTATACTTCATATATCATAATGCTTAATATAATAAAACTAGTTTCTACTAAACAGGGACTTCTTGTAGGCCAGTGGTAGGCGATAAAGGCCAGTCGCACTTCAGTTGTGGGTTCGATTCCCACAGCCTTGTCCGACGCGATGGGCTCTCGCCCGTCCTACAGGTTTTCCTTTTTCTAAAGCTGTATTACTATAACATCCCATCAATAATATCGAAAAAAGTTCTATCCTTAAACAATACTAACTTATGTCCAACATAATCCATTCTAATCTTTAGTCTTATCTAAAATACTTCGGTCCAAGCTCATAGTATAAAGAAAATGATTACTTGAAATGTCACATAACAATCACGTGAATGCCATCATTTATCCCCCATATATCATAAGATATATCTTGTTGGTCAAATTACAAATATGTGAATACCTTAATCATGTATTCTCTTGAAGAATGAATACCCATTGAACCTTAGTGAAAACATGAATGCTTTTAAAAGTTAAATCTTTCCACATACCAAAATCCTCAAAATTATATATACTCAAACCATGATATAACCTTATCCTTATATCAGTCATGAGCTCATGAATACTATCAAACATTTAATTTTCTCCTTATCCCTTCATTATGAGCATATCATCTATTTTCCAAAAATATATGAATAACCTTTCATGGTTACTAATACTATTAATCATACACTTTCAGAACATAGGAAAGAAAATAGTGTAACAATCCTTAGATGTATCTTTATTCCATAGTACCATGAGATTACTTATACAACATTACACTTGATAAACATGTAATCATTCCACTACCTTCTTAAACCATTGACCGAGCTTCAACAATTCTTTCATCTCACATATCATTTGTAGTATCTTCATCATTATCAACATAAATACTACCCATACGACCATACTGATTCTCTTCATGAGACTTTCCCTTAGGGCATTGGTTTGTATAATGCCTGTACATTCAACATTTAAAACATTTAACCATTGTTGATGTCGTAGCAATACCATTATCCTCATCCCTGGTGTTAACTGAACCTTTTCCTTTGCACTTACTGGATTTGTGTCCTTCTTTTCCACACCCAAAACATCTTCCAGTTCCTTTGAAACAATCTCCCCGATGCCTCTTCCCACATGATTTACATGAGGGAAATTGAACTTTCTTTCCTCTATGATCATCATGAAACTCCATCTTTATCTTATTATCTGAGTCGGGAAACTTACCAAAGTTGAGATTATTGATCATATTATGAGATTGCTGATTAGGAATAATAACGATGTTTGGACTTCCAAATCCCGTTTCATTTGGTTTCTCATGAAGAATATCATTCCATTGTCCTTCATATCCTCCATTATCATGAATCTTCCTGTTTCAAGCCATTTTCTAAAACCCAAAAAGAATAGTGTGAGAGGAAAAAATCATGCTAGGGAAAATAACATAGTAAAGGGGGAGTACCCTCAATATCTAACAACTTAGGTTAAATTCTAATATTGTTACCATAGTTCTAGGACTATATCCTATACGTATACTTATCCTTAGGGACATCCCTAGACACACCTTAGAAATATATCTAGGGATCTCACTAATGTTTTCGCATCCTAGTTTCCAAAGGTTGACTAAACCTTTCCTCTGATACCAACTGTAGAGACCCGAAGCTTGACGTACATAAACATTACATTACTTTTCCGGAATACTTAGTACATAACAAAAACAGACACACAAGGACCGTAATAGTTTAGTGTCTTTGGAAACTTGGAACGTAATCTTCTAATCGTGGTGAAAGATCTTCAACATCTCCCATAAAGATCTTCCCATTTTTGTTTCCTTACATAAAATCATTATTTTAATCCTGGGGGAAAAACATAAAAAGGGTGAGCTCAAATTCTCAGTAAGGGTAAGCATGGATAAGATAAAACATACCATATACATTTGTACTTAAAAAATGAACATTAAAAATCTTGAGCAATGACATAAAACATGGAAGTACATAAGGCATAGATCATAATTGAACATAAATCATGATAAAATAGCATGGGAATAAAACATGTAATTGTGGAAACCATTAAGCACATGATATGATTTCCATATTATCCAAGGCATTGCTGCCAAGACCATCTTAGTGGACAAAGTCCCTTTCTGAATTGAGTTCACTCCTCGTTCCAGTCCTGTATTACTGAACCGGTTTAACTTGCCGTTCCAGCCATGTCTATCTCATGAGATATAAATCTTTACCCAATGCATTGGAGGGAGATATAGGTCCCACCCATCTCATAATGAAATCATTCTTACTTGTGCCACAAAATAAACATACATCATTCATAATAACCCAACGAATAAAATGGGTTTCATAAACATAATCCCATCATCACATAATCCATATAAAAGAAATGGATATCATTTTATAATAAGAAAAGTGAAAAAATGTAAATCATAGAGACATTATACTTGAAACATACACATATGAAATAATTTCATCTTAGATGAAAAATGGTTTTGATAAAACACTTGAAATGAATTCTTGAGGAAAATATCCTTTCTTCTTTAAAATAATTTTCTTTTCACAAAATGTCATGAAATTTTAAAAGAAAAGGATTTTGTTGAAAATAGTCGTGAAATCTTTTGGAGTAAGCTTCATGAAAATAAGGCTTTATAAAACCGTAAAAATCCATTCGTTCCGTATAAGTTAAAAAAACACTCTTCTCGTACTTTTGCCGGAAAAGTCAAAAAAGTACCTCGTAACGTAAACAAAAGAAAGATTCCTTACATACCATGTAGTAAAAGTCAAAAATGGGTAAAAAGGACTTTAAACATACATGAAAACACTTTTATAAAACATGGACATGGATGATAGAAATAACCCCAGTAAATACTTACGTATAAGCAATCTCGGATAAAAAACAATTGAGATTGCAACATTATCCCTTACCTTAGGTCTGATTTGCTTCGTAAGTGTCCGAACCTCTTTTATAATGATTTAAATAATGTCATTGACTTATTACAGAATCATACTCATTGTTATGATATCATATATGGTTCACTTATGACTTTATTTTACCCGTTCTTTTGTAAATTCCATGTTAAAGAGCGTTTTGGGTAAAATCGTTTCATTTTTCGTCCGTGTTTTGACTTGTAATTATTCATATGATTAATTAGATCATGATTACTTAATTCCAGAATATAAAACATGATTTATATATAATATATATTCATAATATACATATATATAATAGATCAGTAAATGGAAAGAAATACACCATTCATGGAGACGGTAGGCCGTATGTACGCATGAACGCTGTTTTTGTTTCCTTATTGAGTTGAATGGAATTAAGTAGATGACATACATATATATACACATAAATCCAGTATCATTATTATGTCATATATTTCATGATTAATTATTATATATACTTTATAATCATTCATGAATGGTTAACGTGGAGAATGAATCTCATCATGTCGTGGAGACGGTAGTCCGTACGTACGCACGAGCGATGATATCGTTCTCATGATCGTGGAATTGTATTGGAGTGTATGTATACTATTTCAGAATCAATATCACTTTATAATAATCATATATAGTTATTATTTACACCATTATACCCATCCAAGTAAGTTGGTGGTGGAAAATAGATTACACCACGGCGTGGAGACGGTATTCCGTACGTACGCATGCGCGATGATTTCATTTTCCGTAGGATGGATAGATGGTGAAATAGAGTTGTTTCATAATTATAATAAAATATATGTATATGAGTGATACTGATGTTATTACTTCATAATGAAACAACCTAAGAAGAAGAAGTGGAAGAAGAAATAAAGTTGAAAGAATCGGTAACAGACATTACCTCTTCTTTGAAGCGCCTCTTTGAGATCTCCTTTTAGGACACTAAAATTGGTCTTTGAGGAAGACCAGAACCTCTATGATGTTTCTAGGGAAGTGGAGAAGAGAATTTGGCAGGGGTTGACCGAGATTGAAGGCTCAAAGTGGTGTGAGGAAGAGAGGGAGGAGGTGCCCTTTTATAAGGGAGGAGAGGGGAACCTTTGGAATAACTAAAAATATTATTTTATTATAAATCCAAATTTGGTTTTAAATAGATCCAAATTGATTTATTTCTAAGCTAAGGTGGGGATGGGTCAAAATCCTCTCATCCAATAGAATTTAGACAAGGACACATGTTTTACTTCCCAGGTCTAGTAGGGACTTCATAGGGCTTTGGGTAAACAGGTAAATCTGAGTACAACTTACCATCCCCAGACAGATGGTTAGTCCGAGCATACAATTCAGGTGCTTGAGGAAATGCTTTGAGCATACATCCTAGATTTTGGAGGTTCGTGGGAGAAGCACATACCTCTTGTGGAGTTTTTCTACAATAATAGTTTTTAAGCAACTATTCATATGGCACCTTATGAGGCTTTGTACAGTAGGCCATATTGATCACCCTTATGCTGGCTGGAGGCAGGAGAGACAGCTATGCTAGGACCTCGACTTGTCCAGGAGACCATAGAGAAGATAGAGTTGATTTGGAAGCGGATGGATACTACACAGTCACAACAGAAGTCTTATGTTGATCAATAGATATGACCTCTGGAGTTTGAGGTCAGAGATCTGATTTTCTTGCGTGTCACACCGAGGTTGGGACATAGGAGGATAAGGAGACAGGGTAAGCTTTCACCAAGATACATCGGTCCATTTGAGGTGTTGGGGAGAGTCGGGCTGGTTGCCTATCAGTTGTAGTTACCTTAGAGGTTCTAGACTATGCATGACACCTTCCACGTTTCTCAGCTTTGACGTTACTCCTTAGACCTGTCTCATGTTTTCCAACCTGAGGAGGTTGAGCTTGAGGTGGACGTATCTTTCAAAGATCATCCTATTCAGATTATTGATCGAAGTGAGAAGGTTCTCTGTGGCCAGTCTGTTCCTCTGGTATGAGTGCTATGGCAGCACGAGCGAGTATAGGATGAGACCTGGGTAGTAATGAAAAATGGGAGGGGCGGGCGAGGCAGGCCAAGCCCGCATGGGTTTGATCCCACATGGGTTTGTCCGCAAAAGCCCGAATATAATGCGAACAAAAAAAATCCAAGCCCGCCCCGCTCCGCATAAGCCCGCGGGTTGCCCATGGGCTGTACGCATTAAAAAAAAATACTATTTATAATCATTTAAATATTTTATTTTTTCATCATTCTTAATTTTAGTTGTTGGGAGAAATATGAATTCACAATATCTAGAGTTTTGATAGATTTGATGGAACATTTTTCTATGGGTTAATGGTGTCATGTGTCGACGCCGATGTGGTGGTGAACTGTTGCAATGCAAAGTAGGTGAGTGATCAATGAGGGGTGAAAAATGACGATGTTGATTGTGTGGCGATGCGAATGGCTAGACCTATAAATGAACGATGAAACTTCAAGAAATGACTAGTTTAGGAGGAGGATATTAGGGTCTCATGTGGTTCTTTCATGTTTTCTTCATAACAAAATAAAATTAAGTAATAACAAAATTAAATCGGTCCAAAAAAATATTATAATTATAATAAATCTTTTAGAATTTAAATCGAGTGCAGGAGAGATGAGTTCCAGTTTTCGTGAGGTACGATGAAACACCATGTGAATATGGTTAATAATTACTATATAAATATTATAATATCATATTAAAACAATAAATATTAACCTATTTAAAATTTACATATAAATAAATGGTGAATTTTTATGACCATTATGGTGAGAAATCATATGTCATGGTTTAATTATGTTTTTTTTAAAAAAATAAAATGCCAAAGAATCATATATTGTGCAAAAAAAAAATTAAATTAGGCCCACGGGTCATCCCGCACCCACGCGGGCTCAACCCTCTTTGGCCCGCACCCGCGCAGGCTCAACCTGGATTGGCCCGCGCTCTTTGCGGTCAAAATTTTTAGGCCCGCCCCGCCCCGTATCTGCCCTGTATCCACCCCGTATCCG
The DNA here is from genome assembly GCA_963277665.1 of Viscum album. NCBI lineage: Eukaryota > Viridiplantae > Streptophyta > Magnoliopsida > Santalales > Viscaceae > Viscum > Viscum album. The sequence continues at coordinate 848,851,745 of OY728152.1, forward strand.
CCCCATACCCACAAAGCCCATGGGCCGCGAGCCCATTTTACATCACTAGATCTGGGAGAGGGAGGCTGATGTACGATCGCAGTGGCCGAAGCTGTTCGAGGTTTCTTCTTCTATGTCGTCTTGCTAGGGAAATTTGGGGATTAATTTCTTTAAGGGAGGAAGTTTGTAAGAACCCAAATCTTCTTTCCAGGTATGTTTTTCTTTTCTGGTTATCTTTGAGGAAAAAGAGGAGTTTCTGAAAAATTCAGGAGTACACGTCGTGTATTTATAAGTACACGCTGTGTACTCAGTTGCTGCGGGTGACCGTGTACTGGCCGGGTAGCGGACAAGTACATGGCCATGTGTGGTGACCTGGAGATCGCCTAAAGCAGAGGCTGAAAAAGGAAAGTACACGCCGTGTAATTTTAAAGAACACGCCGTGTAATTTTTTTTCATTAAATGTACTGGGGTCGCGTCTAACGGATAGAACCCTCTTCTTCTTTTCCCATTTCATCTAGGAGAAACCGTATGACGCAGATCTTCGTTGAGTCCCCAAATCATCATCCATTCTTCGATTTGACCACCATTGATTGCGTTGGAATCACCACGATAATATATTCATTCTTTTAGAGCCTCATCTCTTGATTTATCCTCTCTCGTGAGATATCCTTGGTTGAATGTTTTTAGCGTTTTTGTAGATCTACGACGTTCTAGAGATTCAAGGTCTGAGGTTCATGTATATCGATATCAAGATGCCAAGGTAGGTGGTTTGTGCCTTTCCGTAGATAGTCTTTGAATTATATGTGCAAAAGTGCCAATACCCAAGAACGGGGTATTGTGTGTTTATGGTTTTTAGGCCTGTTATTTCCTGTTATGACTTTTTTGTTTGGATAGAGGTTAATTGTTTGTGAATAAGATTAAATTTCCATACTATGGATGTTTTTCCCATGTTCTCTTGTTTTGACTATTTGGTCTAGACTTTCCTGTTAGACTGTTTGTTTTCCATTCCTAGTGTTGTTAGGATGGAGGGATTATTTTATCTGATATGCTATGCCATGCCTTGTAGCTATTTATCAAAGTAGTACTTTGAGGTTTACTTTGACTGTTGATTATCGTTTGTGCACGATTTCTTTACATAGGGATGCGAGAACCTGGTGTAGTGAGACCATATGGGAAATTGACTTTGAGGGCTTTCCCAAAGTGTCTGTTATACTTATCACGCTATGAGACCATAGGGGGGATTGATGTTGAGTGCTCCCTCAGAGTGTTTGTTGTTACATTACGAGACCACATAAGGAATTGACGTTGAGTGCTTCCTTAGAGTTTCTGTAGTTTACCATTAAAAGACTATAGGGGGAATTGATGGTGAGAGCTTCCTCAGAGAGTCTTTGATTACACATGACTATAGGGGGAATTGGTGGTGAGTGCTTCCTCAGAGAGTCTTTTTTATATCTTCTTTTGTAATGTGAACTGGAGGGGTTAGGCTATGAGAACTACCTAGAGGGTTTCTTGTATTTGTTTTTGGTTTATTAAATACTTAAAATTAAATGTTTGTAAATGAAACTGTAGAACTGTTTACTTTTGAGTACTTCTGTGTTCATTGGTTATTTTTGCTTATTGCCTGCCATATATATTCACAGACTGTTAGGCACAGATCTTTGGGTGGTTGCCTATTGGGATTAGTCTCACACCCTATTTGGGTCATGCTTTTGGGCCCAAACAGATTATATTACTACAGGTATAGACAAGGTAAAACACCCTTCTACTTCAGGTACTTGATTGCTATGGAGATGGGGAGCATGGGACCAAGCTGAGGCTTGTGATGCTGTGGAGCTGTTTACTTGCTTTTCTTTTGTACTTTGGTTTTGTACTGTATTCCAGCATTGTGATTTGTTTGGATGCTTTATGAGACGTATGTATCATGCATCATATATATATGTGTGCTCCAGTTGTTTACTACTTCCGCTGTTTACTTATTGCATGTTTTATTGCTTCTTCTATTGATATCTGTTTTACTTCCACTATGTTACTCTGCCAATGAGAGAATAGTTTCCCCACTATCACACCCAAGTCCCTCGCTACTAGTTGGTAGCCTCTGGCATTTGGAGAAATTCACTTGAGGCCATGTGACCAACCGGGTACGGGGCACCTCTGGGTGGCTCCCAGAACCGGGACGTTACACAGGGATTTTTCTCGGGTTGGTGTCGGGAGTAGGTTGTGGATCTCCCGTGTGCCGTTGGTTGCGGTTTCAGTGTGACGAGATCAACCAGTTAGTTTTTCAATGTTTAGAAATAATTGAATTAATTTGGAAATAAATTGTGAATTGTTATAAATGAATTAGATAAATAATTATAAATTGTTAATAATTAATTATGCAATGTTGTGTATAGAGACAAGTACTCAGGAGGTGATCTGGGACTTGGATGAGCCTAGAAAGAGCTGTCGAGATATGAATTGGAAGGGGAAATGAATTGAATTAAGGAAGGTAGTCCCTTGTATGTACCCCTATGATATTTATGCATTTTTTATGACATGTGATATATGGAGTCACCACCGAGGGCAGAGACCTTTGTTAAATAAATTGTTTTATTTAGAAATGAGATGCTTGGGTAAATTGAACAAATCACAAAGGTCCATGATAGAACTTTGTACACTATCTTGATCGCCTTGAACGCTGATGACTGAGGCCTTGTTTATTCCGACATGCCTTAAGATACATGGACCGCTAGAGGGGTGTAATTAGATTAAATGAACATAGCGAGTCTTAGTGAAGGTTCCATGTATTCTTTCTTTTATGGGAGAGCATTGGATTGGTACCGAGTGGCCTGAGTAGGCCGTGATGGAATTGTGAGTTACCATAGAGCCATTAGGCAAGTTGAGGAGACTATGGAGTGAGGGTTCCTCACCCACTAAGACATGATTACTTGGGTGGGCAGACTCGAGGAGATTGATGGATAGGTTGGGAATTCAGACTAACCTAGAGTGACTAGTAAAGGGGATGAGATTGAGGCTATCTCCCTTGTGAGACTTTCCTAGGTGTCTAGTGATACCTCAATGATACTTCGAAGATGTTGAGGGACACTATGCCTTTTGAGTGACAGGTGTTGACTCGAGAGATGCATTTGAGATTAGGGGACCCATGAATGGTGTATATGTTTGATGAGACCTAGGGGACCCCAGAGGGTTCCCCAATGGCATGTTGAACCTAGAGAGGGTGAAAATGGGAAAAGTGTAGTGATCATTGCAGGTGTCACCTTGAAATCTAAGTCAATGATGAGACCGATATTGATAGTGTGATTTGGGTGGGACGTACTACCCACTATGATGTGTTTAAGATGCATGGGATTCCTAGGATGTTCTCTTAGGATCTGAACTTCATGCCTAAGAACAACTTAGAATGCCTCAAACTTGCACCTTGAATTCATCTCACAGGTGGTTGAGTGGGAATTCCTTGGACATGAATTAGGGATTAAGATGTGATATCGGTTTGGAATGCCTTATACATGCTCCTTGGATTTATCTCATGGGTGGATGACTGAGAATGTCTGGGACATGCTTCAAGGATTCAAATGTGATATCGGTTTGGGATGCCTTGGACATGATCCTTGGACCTAGATGTGCTACCATGTCGTTGTATTCCTGACAAGGTAATCCCTTGAGTTTCTAAATGATATTGGATGCCTAGGACACTGGTATTCAACCATTGAGGTCTATATTGATTGCCCAGGACACTAGGGAATCAATTGTTGAGTTGGACATGCACAATGAACTTGATTTCCCAAGATGCCTAGGAATCATCAATAAGACCAGAGACATGGGATTTACTTGGATTATAGGGAATCAGCTGTTGATCCTGATACTCACACACTAGATTTCCCAAGATGCCTGATAATCGGTTGTGGAGCATGATACTACTAGATTTCCATAGAATCCTAGGAATTTGTTTATACCTGATGATACTGTATTTTCTAGGAAGTGATCCTAGGAATATTCCATGGGCATGTTATTTTTTTGAATGATTACATGACATGCTAAAAGACACCCCAAAACTAGCCAAAGTAGGTTTGGGTCGATCTCAATTGTTATGCCGAACCTGCAGATTGAAAGTGAATATTTATTTATGCTTCCACACCATTTTATTTATTATGATCATATAAAAGGTGAACACCTTGCATTTAATGGTGATTCATGGGACCAAATTGTTGGTTACCTATAGAGTCTTACTCACACATTTCTTAGGTGACCATGACACTTGAATACCCAATCATCCTTCACTATTCATAGGTTCAAGTTGGGGAGATGCCTGTGATAGCATGATAGATCGGGATAGCTCAGGAGAGATATAAGATTTAGATGAGGTGATGTCTAGGGATATAGTAGAGCCTCTTGAACATTTATTTATTTATTGTATTCATTTTGTATATGTTGTTTTCCTGGTGGGTGGCCAGTGAGTCTGTATGACTGTATGCTTCCACATTCATGTATTATTATTGGTTATTTATTTACTTCAATGTAATTTGATTATTTAACATAGTTTATTTTTCTTGGTTATTTTTATTTGTTATTACACACTCTGATATGAGTGTATAGTCTCCCCACAGTACCACTCTAAACCACCATTTCTATTCAGAAACCTCTGGCATATGGGGAGGAATGCCTAAGGTCCCAATGACCACTCCTCTAGTATAGATACTACTCAATATCCATAACCTAGGAAAGGACATTGAAAAGCAGTATCAAAGAATTTATTTGACTGATATCACAAATTTTATTAAAGTTTTATTTTGTCTTACTATTTGGGGAGATGATAGACATGTGATATAGGAATGTGTCAGATCTTGTGATGAATATCAGACTTGGTGAGTTGAGAACACCTTTCTAGGTAAGAATTCTAGGTTACTAAGGGCATGTGATTATTATTATTGGTTTTCAATGTTATAGTTGTATAATTTTAACCTAGCATGATGCACTTGGATTTTTATGTTTTATGATTTATGGATTTTTGGATCTTGGACCATTATCAAGAGGCTAGTGTTCATGCATCATATTTGTAATATAGGATTCATATTATATACATGTTCTTGTTTTTTATTTCTATCACTGAGGATAGGGTTCAATTGTTTAAAGTGTAAGTAACAACTTATATGGAGGTTTCCCATATAACTTGGAATGAAATTCAACTCAGTTGGACTATAGTATATTTTTATTCTGATGAGAAGTAATTTGGATCTATGATGAGGTGCATGATGATAATGACTATGCAATCATTCAATGTAAGGGATACATATTGACATAGTGGGTTGACGCAAGCATTTGATGCCTTAGAGATAAACCCCCTTTGTGGGTATTTTTTATACAGGATCTGAAAAGAAAATGAGTTTGGTTATTTAAAGTGTAAAAAAAACCTATATAAAATTTTTACATATAGCTTCATGGTGGAATTATACTTAACTGAAACATCTGATGGTGGTTACTCAATGAAAATTGTGGTAAGTCAATGTCTTCATATACATGTGAAGATGGATGAGATCTTGATTATCAATGGGGTGACTTCTATATGCGGAGGCTCAATGAGGATCTTATTGATATTTTGATTCTCAAGGGGGGTAGTTCTATATGCATATGCTTAGTGAGAATCAGTTCCCTAGTATGGTTGAGAAATCAACACATGATGCTGGTGTGTAAAACACTTTTTTAACAAAATATTAATGAGTTACAAGGTAATTAGAACTATCCAATTTACTTTATCCATATAAATCATCTCTTTATCCCAACATCATTATATAAACATTAGAAATATATTAAGGGTTATCTTTCCATTAATCATGTGTTTTCCATAAAATATAACCTTACTACTAAATCACTTTTCTAGTTTATCAACATAATTCAATATATTCTTTCAAATACTTAATGAAAAACTTATACTAAACAATCCTTATATATTTCATAATTCTTGAATTTCAATACATAAATACTTCAATCATCCCACTTCCTTCTCAAACCATTAACGAGGATTTATCATCTTATTCCTTAATACCTCCTTCCCTTTATATTCCATTTGTAGTCTCTTCATCATCAATAGAAAAACCATTACTCATACAAACTTTATGATTCTCTTCATGAGATTTCCCCTTAGGACATCAATTTTCATAATTCCCATACTTTCTATATTTAAAACATTAAATGGTCGATGATACCTTAGGGACAAAATTATTATCAACCATTGTGTTAACTAAACTTTTCATTTTCCCTTGGAAATTACTTGATTTGTGTCCTTTTCCACACTCAAATCATATTCTCATCCATTTGAGACATTCTCTTGAGTGATTCTCCCTCATTATTGACATATAGGAAAGTGAATCTTCTTTCCTCTATGGTATCCAATACCTGAACTCTTATAAAACTCTATCCATATCTTATTTGGTGAGTTTGAGAGTTAGTTATGGTGTACGTTGTTAATAATGTTCCATGATAACTGATTAGGCATAATCACAATATCCTTTTCTCCAGTCATCATCCCATTTGGCTGCTCATCTGAAAATTACCCACCACATTCAATGTTAACCCAATTCCTTATGGTTCTTACCATTTAATAAAACCAAAAAGAATAATGTGAGAAACACTAATCATATTGGGAAACCACATAATCATGAAAAAACAACTTATAGGATTTCTAAATCACAACACCTTATTTTTAATCTATGGTGCATTAGGTTTATCCTAGGCCATTCATAGTCACCATCTATTTAAATCCTTCATGATGGTTCATAAAGAGTTTGTGAATTTCTAAAGAATACCCCCCAGGAGTGTCAAACTAGGTGTGTAGAAAGTCCTGTTGTCATGCACCGAGTGATAATTGAGTACAACTCAATGTGTCCTTTTCAGATTTATTACCCCTAGGTACCTCTGTGCCAGAGCCACATCCACTTTTAGTATCCAAACAAGAATTTAATTTCTTAGAAACCATTTTATCTATCCTTTACCTAAATTCCTGGATATTTTCCTATACTTTTACTCGTCCTTTGACTTATCCTTAGAGACATCGATAGACATATCCTTATAAATGTACATAGGGATCTCACTAAAGTTTTCCCATCCTAGTTTCCAAAGGTTAACTAAACATTTCCTCTGATACCAAATATAGTGACCTAGGCTTCTCTTAAATTGATATTACATCTTTTTAGATAAATATTCATTACATTATACAAACACATTCTTGAGGACCATAATAGTTTAGTGCCTTTGGAAACTTGTAACACAATATTCTTAATTCATTAAATATATTTAATGTATCCCATAAAGATATTCCCCTTTAGTACTCATACTTAAAACCATTCTTCGTAACTTGGGGAAAGGAAATATAAGAAAGGGTGAGCTCAAATTCTTTGTAAGGGTAAAAAGGGAGATACATAATAAAAAGAGAGCATAATGGTATGAGAAAATGAGAATAACAATTGAAAACCATACCCTACAAATCAAATATCATAATCTTGAGTCATGGAATAAAGATCTCCAGTTCATAAGATATGAATAATAAGGAAATCAAATAATATAATCCATGTAAGGATAAAATTTTCATAAGACATAGAATTGTGGCATACACATAAGATTAGAAAATATTATTTCAAGGATATATACCAATATATTTATAACATGTTATTCTTGAACTAATCACCCATGTACCTACTTCAGGCTTGGGATAACCTCCGATGTACCCTTGATTCACGCTCAAATTTACCCAAGAGAAGAAGGTAAGACGGTCCTTGTAGTTTAACTTGGGTTGTCGAATCCTCAGAGACCTAAGAAGTAACCTATAGACATGTACATTATATGGACTATTTTTGGATATGAAGTGGCCAACTTGGGTTGATTTTAGATGGGTTTAAAGGAACTCTAAGAGACTTAAGTGAATTCAATTTAAAAGAATGAGTTGATCCTAGGTTATCACTTGGGGTGGATTGGACATATTTCCTTTTCAATGATTTCAATTTCTTATATTTGAGATGAGTTCATTTAAGAAGATAAAAAAACATCATAACCTACTGGTTTAATACCTACACCCTTTAATACTAATCACCTATACACTTGAGGGATCAAAGTTTTGAGCACTTCAAGGTAAAGGTTCGTATTAGCACATGAAGTGTGTGGCCTTAAATTCAACAAGGAAGATGGAGTTTAAAAATCATCAAATAAAAATCTCAATTAAAGAAGTGATTATACATTATTGAGGTGATAAATAACATCCAATCCCACCCCTTTCTAATCCCTTGGATAAACCCATAAGTGGGTTATCCCTCTATTGATGCTATGGTTTCAATGGAAGCGGGAAGTAGACTCATGAGGGAGGAAATGGAGAAGTAAAAAAAACACAATAAAATAACGATCACTCCACCGTTGTGTGATAATCTCACAAGATTTGGTATGAACAAGTTCAAAACTTGGAACAAAAGTATCAAAGTGATAAGGAGAATAAAATAATAATAAGAGAAGAAGAACTTTTATTAATAAACAAGGATGAATTAAAACAACTTACATGTGGAAGACAAATTTGAGACAACAAAACCACAACATAACATTACAATGAAAGAAAGCTCAAAGATCCCTCAATACTCCAACACCACTGCCTTAAATAGGAATTTTTGAGCCCTTGGGTCGATTATATAATAGTCCAAGTCTCCTAAATTAATTTTGGTAGGCCATAGGTGGGTGGAAAGTAAGGAAGAGTTGATTTTTCCACCCTTGACCCGAGGTGGCATCCATCTTTCATCTACCGAACAGATGCACTTGGAAGACCTTATATATGTCCGAATAAGAGTGGTCCATAGAAGAAGAAAATGGATATACGGATGTATCCTACCTTCCTGGAAATTTTGGGCCCATTTAGAGATGTGGTTTCAGAGATATGATTAGATTAGTGGACTGTTTTTCTGGGCTACAGAATCTGGCCCAGAATTTTATCTCTAACTTGGGTCGCCTAAATGACCACAATGGAGGCCGAATTAGCACTGGATTATGAAGAATTAATTGTTCCTCTATATTTCTTCTAGACTCCCACAAAATTTGGTCTTTATTGAGTTTGTAATGTGGGTCCCACATTCTCATCAGTGGAATGGTGTCCAATCTGCCTTCTCTATAATTGCTTCCTTTCATCACAAAATATCCCCATCTTCTTCCATGAATTCTCCATTGATCCCTGAATGAAAAATGATCATATTGAAGTGTAGATCAATTTAACAAAATATAAAATTAAAATATGGATAATTAAATTTCTTAAAATCATATTAATCATTGGGTACTTCAAATGATGTTAAAAAATGTACCACATAATAGTGCATTTTAAGAAGGGGGAAATAATGGAAATAATGGAAGCTCTAGGTGGAATCACATTTAAATATTAATATGAGTATTCATTTTTTTATTGTATTTTTTTTGTTTTTTTTTTCAATTTTTCCTTGATAATTGAATTTTCACTCAAAAGAGTCAACCCCTATAGCGAGACTTTGCCAATGACTCCCAAGCTCAAAGACCTTAGGGCACCAAGTGAAACCCACATACTCAGGCATCATCTCGAGTTAACTCAGTCAAAAAAAAAATTCAAATTACCAAAAATAGAGATAAAATTACTAACTCTAGGCCAGACAACTATGGAGTCACGATCCCCAAGTGCCGGAAGCCACGCATTAGGTCATTTCATTACTCTACGTGAAATTTTTTTTAATTTTATTTTGAATACTCATATTAAACTAAAATGATCACCAAACCTATGATATTTATTTGGGGGACCCCATGAACTCAAACTAATACCCCACTATCCAAAGGACGTGCATTGTGATTCTTTTTTTTATTTGGATGAAAATATAAACAATGAAATATCACATTGGACAGCCACACTTTCCAAAATCTATGCTCATGAAATTATACAAGGATTAAAATCAGAATCAGGGCATGCTAAATTATTTGATATTCAGTTTCAAAGTGTTCAATGTGTATTACCATGCTCAAAGTTATTGGAATTTTTCCTTCCATTTACACATTTTTTTTTTCAAATCATTCATTTCATTTTTTTGATACAAAATCATTTTTTATTTTATCTCCCCCCCAACTTAAAATAACACCGTCCCTAGTGTTTAAAGAAAATAAAATTTAGAAGGGGTAGAGGTAGAGAATGAAATTTCAAAAAAGAAATTGAAAATGAGGATCATGGAATGAAGTCACATGGTGGTTGAAGTTGAAATTCTTGCTGCTCCCTTTTAATCCTTTGATATCCATGTCACTTGCAGAGTTCCCTAGTAGAAAAAAACAAAAACAAAAAACAAAAAAAAAAATATATATATATATATTTATATAATAAAGAAAGTAAAATATAAGTATATATATAAAAATTATAGAATAAGGAATCACAAAAAGCCGTAGGTCAGTGGTAAGTGCGCTCCCCTATCTCCCTTCGGTCCCGGGTTCGAATCCCCACGGCTTCGCCGGTTGTGATGAGGTTTGACCCACGACCCACGACGTTTCCCTTATTATTATTATTATTATATTTTTATTTATTTATTTTTGTATTTTTATTTTAATCCTACTAACATATTAAAATAAAACAAACTGATGATACATTGTCTTCTTTTTAAATTTCTGGGTAAGACATTACTCAAGGATCACACCACGTGACACGGATGAATATGGTGCTCCCCTTTAATACCCATCCATACTCATAATAGAAGAAAAGATCAACAATCTATTTTTTTTAAATATAAAAAATATTAATTAAAATATAAATTTTATTAAAACAACAAAATGATAGGAAACTTGAAAACCATGGGTTGCCTCCCATGAAACGCTTTGTTTAATGTCGCTAGCTCGACTTGAACCCCACAACTTACCCAATACCAACTTTCAACATTTTAAGGACCATGTGTTTCAACAATTCTACAAGGTTGAGATTGATCTATGTTTAGAATTTGTTTCATTCACAAACCTATGTTCTAAAATGAATGGTAAAATCAAAGGAATATCAAAAATAGTTGATCCAGTTTCCTCTGTAGTCTTTCCTAAGACATCAATGATCATTCCAACTTTTTTGGTTTCAAGAGAATAATGAATTCCAATTGAAAGGTCATGATTATACCTTATGAATGGATTATTTTTAGGTGAGGGAAGGACAATAATTTTGAGCTTAGGTTGGATAGGACATTTAGACACAAGTTGATATTTTGAATCCAACTCAGTTTCATTTTCCAAATTTATCAACAAAATTGGTTCCTTTTGAATAGAATATTCAACCAAAAAATTAGAAAGATTAGTTTCAGGAATGGGTGTGGACTCAAAGTTTGTGATTTCTCTTAATGGTTCAGTGATTTGTGTTTTTGAAAATTTATCAATGGAGTTATACTTAGGAGACTCAATCCATGATGTCAAATTTCACTCTTGTGAATAAAAAAAATCAGTTTCCTATTGATTTAAAAACCCATCAACAATTCCTTGATCCTCTTCATCTTCCCCAAATCCAAAGGTTTTCTCTTCAGATAATTCATGAGAGGTTTGTGGGAAACTAGACACTTCACATAAGGTTATGGAAGGAACAATTTGTGTAGGGATGGGTTCCTCACAATTTTTAATTATTTGTAGTTATAACCTCAATGATGAAACCTCAAAATTCATTATCTCCATTTGTTGACACAATTTTTCAAGTAATGGATGTGTATTAGGATGGATAAGGGGTTGAGACAGATGGTCTATTCCAGGTGGATAATTAATTTGTTGGAATTTCATAGGAGGGTGTTCAGATTGGCTTTATGGGGATTGAAAATCATTATATGTTGGAATGTTTTGTGGATAATAGGAGTAAAAAAATTGTGGTTCATTAGGTTTTTGATTATCCCACAAGTAGAAATTAGTATGGTCATTGTACATCACACATGGGGTTGAGTGATCATTGTAGGGAGAGGTTCCCCATGTTTGGGCTTGTTTAAAATTGACTTCCATAGGAGTGAGGAGTGAAAAAAAGAGAAGTAAAATGAAAAAAAGGATTATAGTGTCTAATATAACTTACTTAGGTCCCCGAAAATGGCGCCAAAATTTGATTCACGCTCAAATTTACCCAAGATAAGAAGGTAAGACGGTCCCTATAGTTTAGCTTGGGTTGTCGAATCCTCAGAGACCTAAGAAGTAACCTATAGACACATACATTATATGGACTATTTTTGGCTATGAAGTGGAAAACTTGGGTTGATTTTATATGGGTTTAAAGTAACTCTAAGAGACTTAAGTTAATTCAATTTAAAAGAATGAGTTGATCCTAGGTTATCACTTGGGGTGGATTGGACATATTTCCTTTTCAATGATTTCAATTTCTTATATTTGATATGAGTTCATTTAAGAATATAAAACAACATCATCACCTACTGGTTTAATACCTAAACCCTTTAATACTAATCACCTATACACTTCAAGGATCAAAGTTTTGAGCACTTCAAGGTAAAGGTTCGTATTAGCACATGAAGTGTGTGGCCTTAAATTCAACAAGGACGATGGAGTTTAAAAATCATCAAATAAAAATCTCAATTAAAGAAGTGATTATACATTAATGAGGTGATAAATAACATCCAATCCATCCCCTTGATACTCCCTTGGATCAACCCATAAGTGGGTTATCCCTCCATTGATGCCATGGTTTCAATGGAAGCGGGAAGTAGACTCATGAGGGAGGAAATGGAGAAGTAAAAAAAAACACAATAAAATAAAGATCACTCCACCGTTGTGTGATAATCTCACAAGATTTGGTATGAAAAAGTTCACACCTTGAAACAACAGTATCAAAGTGATAAGGAGAATAACATAATAATAAGATAAGAAGAACTTTTATTAAGAAACAAGGATGAATTAAAACAACTTACATGTGGAAGACAAATTTGAGACAACAAAACCGCAACATAACATTACAATGAAAGAAAGCTCAAAGATCCCTCAATCCTACAAAACCACTGCCTTAAATAGGAATTTTTGAGCCCTTGGGTAGAGCCTCCAACAGTCCAAGTCTCCTCAATTAATTGTGGTAGGCCATAGGTGGGTGGAAAGTAAGGGAGAGTTGATTTTTCCACCCTTGACCCGAGGTGGCAGCCAGCTTTCATCTACCAAACAGACGCACTTGGAAGAATTTATAGATGGAAGAATCAGAGTGGGACATCTAAAAATAAAATGGATCTATGGATGTCTCCTACCATACTTTAAAAGTTGGGACCATTTGGAGTTTTGGTTTCGGAGATATGATTAGATTAGTGGAATGTTTTTATGGGCCGCAGAATCTGGCCCAGAATTTTATCTCTAACTTGGGTCGCCTAAATGACCACAATGGAGGCCGAATTAGCACTGAATTATGAATAATTAATTGTTAATATGTATGTCTTATAGTCTCCCAAAAAATGTGGGATTAATTGGGTTTGTAATGTGGGTCCCACATTCTCATCAGTGGGATGGTGTCCAATCCGCCTTCTCTAGAATTGCTTCCTTTCATCACAAAATATCCCCATCTTCTTCCATGAATTATCCATTGATACCTGAATGAAACATGATCATATTTAAGTGTAGATAAATTTACTAAAATATAAAATTAAAATATGGATAATTACATTTCTTAAATTCAGATGAATCATTGGGTACTTCAAATGATGTTCAAAAATATACCACATAATAGTGCATTTTAAGAAGGTATTACAATCATAATGTGAAATGATGTTCAAAGTGTAAAATGCCCTAAAATGGTGTTTATGAATAATAAATAACATTAATATTATATATATTAACAATGAATATTAGCCTCATTTAGTGGCTAATCAACCCTCTTGTTTTAGGCTTGGGATAACCTCCTGTGTAACCTATTGTTTTGATCTTGGAATAACCAATCATGTACCCTCTTGTTTCAGGCTTGGTATAACCTCCCATGTACCCTTAGAGCTCATATAATAGTAATCATTACCCAATTTATTGTATAGAGATATAGGTCCCACACATCAAATAATGAAAATCATATGTATGTATACCATAAGATCATAAAAAATTCACTATATCATAACCCATGAAATGAAATTGGTTTCATGAACATTTCATCATATCATAACCTATATAAAAGATATAGGTTTCATAATAATTTCATTATTTCATCATAGCATTACCCGTGGAAAAATAAGTGGGTTTTATAAACATATTGTCATGATAAACCATTTAGACAAAGAATAAGTATGGTTTCCTTGATTTATATCCCCCCAAAATCATAAGTTACACCAAAGGATATCATCTTAGCTGGGGAATGATTTTGAAGTTTTACTTGGAACATTTCATAAGGAAAATAACTTTTCTTTGAAAATCACTTTTTAAAAATAAAAATTAATAAAATATTTTTAAAATCATTTTATTTGAAAATAACCTTGAAAAATTATAAATGAATCTTTTAAAACCATTTAAAACACTTCTTGAGGAAAATATCATTTATGTTCCGAAATCATAAGTTACATCAAAGGATATCATCTTATCTGGGGAATGATTTTGAAGTTTTACTTGGAACATTTCATAAGGAAAATAACTTTTCTTTGAAAATCACTTTTTAAAAATAAAAATTAATAAAATATTTTTAAAATCATTTTATTTGAAAATAACCTTGAAAAATTATAAATGAATCTTTTAAAACCATTTAAAACACTTCTTGAGGAAAATATCATTTATGTTCCGAACAACACTTTTTAAAACAATTTCGAAATCCTTTTTTTACTTTGAAATAATTTATTTAAAATCTATAAATTTTTCAAGTATTAAGGAAAATATTTTCTTTGAAAATAAATTTTAAAACTTGTAAGAGAAGCTTGAAATCTTTTAGTGGTAATGAAAATGTGAAACACTGTTCATGATGTGCATGTTAAAAACAAAGATTTTTTTTCACATTTCAGGTAAAATACAAATGAGTATTATTTAGAAAATGACATGAAGATTAATTTATTTTTTTAAACATAAAACATGAGTAAAAATGTCTTAATAAACCATTTTAAAAATTTTAAAACATTTTTTAAAACATTTTTAAAAAACATGGTTTTGGAAGAAAATGGGTTTTCGACTGAAGAGAGAAATAAAGGCATTTTTTCTTAAAACCACTATTTTAAAATCCTAAGCACATAAAGAGTGGAACATGAATTAAAAACATGTATTATTCATAAATAACCATATCATAATAAAAAATATGAGTTTATTGAGAGTTATATCATAATATTTCATCATTATAAGCATGATCATAAGTAATCATGATAAACGATGAGATTGTAACATAAAAACTATACCACTTTGGTAACTTTGAATCATAATCCCCATGAAAGAATAAAATTAAATGAAACTTATAATATCATGATAATAAATAAAATCATGTTATTACATGTAAAAGGGTCTATATATACACATCATAAAGAATATAGGTGCATAACATAACATATGTCACAAAGAAGGAAAATTGTGACAAACATCCTTTACTGCTTGTGTATCTTTTGAACTATAAACCCCATGAAATAGATATCATAAAATTAATATATAAATACCAATAATTTTCATGATAATAAATATAAAATACATTCATGGATATTATATACAGCAAATATAAGAAACAAGTGGTGAATATGGCATGTATCTCACAGAAGTAAAAGGTGAGATAGAAATCTATTACTGCTTTAGTAATCTTTTGAATCGCAATACCCAATAAATTATAAAATAAAATTAAAATATTAATATAATTAAAATTAATAAAGTAATGATATTACATGTAAAAGGGTAAGTATATACACCATACAAAATAAATTAGCGGTGAAATTTCATATGTCTCCCAGAAATAAATGAGAGACTAGAAATCCTTTACTGTAAGTCTCGACTTACTTCATACTAATTCAAACATACTATATAATAAATATAAGTTTATTATAAATATATTTCATAATAAAACTTAAATATATAATACCATATATGATTTAATTATGTCCTTTTATTACCCATTTTATTACCCGTTTATTAACAATTCCATGTTAAAGTCACGTTTCAGGTAATAAGCGCTTTGTTTTTCATATATGTTTTGATTTTTTATTTTAGATCCAATTACTTTGATCATAGTTATATAATATACATAATAATAATCATGAAATAATAATAATATTTATACATAAATTATAAATTTAAAACCAATCATGAAATATGATTTTGAGAAATGATGTATGATACGATCATGAAGACGGTAGACCGTACATACACATGAGTAACATTTCCATTTTTCAACGATCATTATGCAAAGGGGGTAAGCAATGTATTATATTTATATAATTATGATAATATCATAAATTCCATATTATTTCTTTAAATATACCTATACATATCATCCATGTGGTGTGGTGATGAAAAGAGAGTCACATCACTTTGTAAAGGTGGCAGTCCACACATACACGAACAACATTATCATCTTTCAGTGAGTGAAAAGGTAAGAAAGAAAATGATATATTATATTTTAATAATAATAAATATTTCATTAATATCATAATTAAATAATTTATATCACATATATTCATTAAACCTATCCTTATTATCTTCTATATAAAGCGTTAGTGAAAACGGATCACATCACTTCATGAGGCAGTAGTCCTCTATACACACGAGCGACGTTATTATATCCCTTATAGAATGGAGAGTAAAATTTTATATAAAATATAATTACTAAAGAGGTATAATTATGTTATAAATATTATATATATAATTTATATCCATCATCATACCCAACTGTGAGAGGTGGTAATGGAAAAAATAATGACATCGGTTCATGAGGCAGTAGTCCGTCGTACATACGAATGATGATTTTGTAACCCATTTGATGGAAGCAATGATTTTTGTAGGTCACGAATTTAAAATAACAATGTATTAGTATATATAAGATAATGAGTTCATTATATCAGTATGGTTTAATAATAATTGAAGTCGGTGGAGGAATAAATAAAATAAAAACACTCATCGAATAACGTTACCTCTTCTTCGGGTATCCTCCTTAGGTTTGCACCAAAATCCTTCATAGGTAGGATTTATTCCCAAAATAAGGATTATAGGATGAGAGGAGTGAATTTAGGAAGTTATTTGGCTAGGTATTTTCTGAAACAAAAGGTGTTTAAGGTTTGAATAAGAGAGGAGAGGGGGTGACCTTTTATAAGTGAGGTGAGTGACACACTTGTAATTTTTGAAAAGAAACAGGCACAACCAAATTTTTCTCATTAAAAAAGGTTCCAAAATGGATTATTATTGATACTTAGACATTATAGATTTTAAATATGTCCATAAAATAGTTTTTATATGATTTTTTAATTCATTTTAACCCTTATCGTTTTATTTAAATCCCTGAAAAACCCATTTTACCTTAACCGTAGTAATTAATTTTTATAGTTTTTACTATTAATTTTGGTAAAAAATTAAATTGAAATTATTATATAATATAATTTATTATTATTGGAAATATTTAATACATTTCTAAAAATTCAATTCATAGAAGTGGAAAATTTTTATTTAAAATTAATCCAGTAGACGTGATGAGAAAACAGGTTTTCAAAGAGAAAATGTTCAAAAATTTACAAAGTTTTTATATCCAATTTCAATATTAAATTGATTAAAATGAACTAAATTAAATTAATAGATATATAATTGAATTTATTTTACTTTAAAACAAATTTAAAATATAATTTAACTTCATAAATAATTTAAATGAAAAGGCAGATTAAGATTCACAATTTTTCACTATTCATCAAAAAATTAATCCTTTCAAAAACTTATAAAAAATTCACCCCAATATAATTTTGATATGATGATTTCATAAAGAATTTTATTTTTTCAAATTAATTTTCTAAAAATTTCAAAAATTATCTTTAAAATAAGTGTGTAAAATAGGCAATGGAATTTCTTTTTAGAAAAATACAGTTTTTAAGTGTAAGATTGTATTTATACTTATCACTTATCTAAAAAAAACATAAGATGAATTTTAATCATTTTATTGAATATATAATATAAAAATTTAATTTAAATAATTCACCAAAATTTTGGTTTTTAATTTTTTGAGGTAAAACGTGTTTGTTTTCATAAAAAATAGTTTTTCAGAAAAAAATTTACTTTA
The DNA here is from genome assembly GCA_963277665.1 of Viscum album. NCBI lineage: Eukaryota > Viridiplantae > Streptophyta > Magnoliopsida > Santalales > Viscaceae > Viscum > Viscum album. The sequence continues at coordinate 848,869,884 of OY728152.1, forward strand.
TTTCCAAATAGTTTTTATTTTCATTTTTAATTAATTAGTCACCAAATAATTCATTCCATATACATGTGTTAAACATATATTTTCATAATTTAGTTAATACTATTCATATAATCCATTCCAATGACTTGGTGATAACTATTTTGTTAAATAATAATATTTTAATAATATGTCATGTTTCATTTAAACTTAGTGTTGCGTGTAACGCAAACTAAATTCAGTGTTGTGTGTAATGAAAAATATATAAAATATTAAATTAATTTGAAAAAAATATTTCATAAAATCTTGGGGTGTTAAAGTATTCCTTGATACCCAGGAATTGGTTTCCGACCCATGGGGATCTGGAACACTCTTCGGGCTGAGTGGTGAGCCAGGTCGGGTGATGTGTTAGGTCAGCCTAGTCCAATTTGTTACATCTAAGGGAAATAAGAAATAAGTGGGAATAACATCACATTAATAGAGGTATGACATACCAGTTAAAATATACAATTCATAGGTACAATATCCATCATCATTAAAATCATACACAAGTGGGAATTTCATCCCATTTATATCCATCATTGGTACTAAGGTCATATGATGTGAGAGGCTATTGCGGACCTCACATTAAAAATTTATTTAAACCTAGAATGAATTCCAGTGGGATTTACTTGGTTCATTATCAAGGAGTCATGGGTCAGTTACTCACTAATCTTAGTCACTTGTATATTTTTATTTATTTTCTATATGTTCTTAAAGTATATAGAAAGGGAATTTATGTTTAGTTTATATAATAGGGAAGGGAAATGAAAATGCAGAATGCAATGAAATAAAGGGAGACACCCATGAATTCAACTTAGTGATTCATCCTTATATCATAATTATGATTCTCAATTAAATTATCTATGTGTTCCAAATATTTTCACACTACCCCACTACTTCAAATGTTTGAATGGATATCACACCCAAAGAGAGTCCCCTAAGTGATCAGATCATCACTCTCTCAATAGGTTGCAATCATGATTATACCCTCCTTTCAGATCACTTCTCCCATCATACAACAATAATCCAAACTATTAGAGAGTAAATTATATTCATTATTGTGAAAGGAAATGGTAAGTTGAGATATATTAGGTATAATCATCTCCTCATTCTCACACTGCCCCGGGATCTTTAAAAAAATAGAAGAAATCAAGATGGGTATGTGAACTCCAGTTCCCTGGTTTTCATATATCAAGTGAGCCTTGGGTTAGCCTTGTATCATTTATGGAATCTTGATAGATCATAGTAATCACATAGGGGAAGAATCATGAAGAGAGGGGAAATAATAGAACAATATAGATAAATAATAACAAAATAAAATTAACATAAATTATAGAAATTAAAATAAACCCTATTTAAATCATCAGGAGCCAATTTTTTTTACCAGGGAAGGGTAAAAATATTTATAAGAATCACCATTATTCATCCTCCTTTATGAATTTCAATGTTAGTGATCTCCATTTTCATCTTCGGATGAATTCCACATGCCCAGGATAGAGGGTTTGGATCTTCTCAATGAATCTTATCTTGAATCATCCCATCTCAAAAATTATTCCCACGATCAAGATCTATTCACCTTCGCTAAGAATCCACATATATGTACTTCAATGGTTCATAGTGTAGTGGAAGATGAGTACTTCTTGGCATGATCATGAGTTGACTGGAGTGAAGATGGACAAGGTAGGATTGTGCCTGAATTTGGGTTGGGTTGATTTGAGCTTGGGCCATGATGTGTGGGTGATTGTTATATCATAAGGTTTTGAGCCTTTAGATCAGTAGCTACTCAAAATTGGAAAAGTCCCAAAGCTTTAAATTCCTAGTAAAATCCTTATGCTCGATGCCAAAGTCTTATAATGAGCCTGGAAAAGGCTTACAATGGTGCTCAACTTGACAAATCCTTACGTTGATGACTTTTTCATTTTTCTTGGAAATCATGAAAATGAAATCTCTCAATACAGGATTTATCAAATTAAGTAAAGAATGAATAAAAAAATAAAAAAAATATTTTAAATCCTATAAACAATAAAATTACTAAATCAATCAATGTATGAATTTTAATTAAAATCTTAAGGATGAATAAAATAATTAAAATCCATGATTTTATCCATTTAACAAATTAATTCCAGAGTTAACTATAGAATAAAACATTTATTATTTACCTAGGATTTAAATTAATTATGGGACTAATTTCCAATGAAAAATAGATAAAAAATTGGAAAAAAATTGGTTCTCATCACTCCCCCATACTTAGTTTATTTCATTCTATAGTGAATTAAATTATTTGAAGAGATACTCCTATATAGAATTTAGTACACAAACCAAAGAAGAATAAAATCATAATTTTATTCATTTTTTTGAATTCTCATGCCTCTTATATGACTTTAATTTACCATCTCACTTCAATTCACACACATGTTCTAATTCCAGGTTGTAAATAGAATAGATCCTAGTAAAATCAATATTTTAGCTAGTGGAACCTTTCCAATCACTTCTCTACCAAGATTACTATTCTAGGAATAATTTTCACACTTAATTGATACTTAATAAATGGAATTAAGATATATCATCTTTTACTTGTTCATACAAGTTTAGAATTCCCTAAATCTTTTAATCCCCTTTGTCAATTAACACTTATTAATATTTCCTAGCTGTATTTATGAAAAAAACTTATGTAATGAGTGTGGATAAACCTAGAAATAAACCATCTAAAGACAATAGGAATCCACTAGGAATAATTTTAATTCATATAATAAATGCATGAGAAACCAAATATCAGGTCACTCTAACTCTTATTTGATGGATAACACACACACACATGTTCTTATGTTGACTTAGGAAGACATCCATATCAGATCCCATCTGTTTTTTACTACATTTTATATAATATATTAGATAATATTTTCAAGAGTCTCCCTAAGGTTTTAATTAATCATCAAGGTCCAATTAATTAGATTTTATTTATTCAGTCCAATTACCTTATGATATGATTTTGGTTCCACTAAGTTATTTCTCATTTACAACTCTTTTCCTAATTATAAAGAAAATACTTCCATGAAATAAGTGGTATGTTTAATCACCAATCATCTAACTCTCACACTTTTAGTACCAATGAAATCCATCCATGTTTAGCTTGGTATTTTTCCTAGGAAGGAAAACATTCAACTCAATATTTCTTATCCTAAAAACACAATTAAAAACTATCCAAAAAAAATTATATAAAGAAGAATTTTTTTATATCTATACATAAAATTTCAATTAAAAAAAGACTCAAAACTAAAAACAAAGTAAATAAAAGAATGCAAAAAACAACCATTATTATACCACTCCCCCACACTTCATTTTCACTATGTACTTAATGAACTTTAACATAGATAATTCAATATTCAAACAGATTTTAAATAGGAAAATAATGATTATAATGGAAGTATTTCACCTGGGTACAATTATTCCTCACATGTGGAAAACCTTGGGAAGAAGTGATTCCCACTTCATTTGTTTTTTAATGATCTAAAAGAAGTGCCAAAAACTACTTTCCACTAAATTTCTTTCATAAAAAACAATAGAATTTAATTATTTATTCAAAATTAAAACTCATGAATGAAAATAACATTAAATTGAATAATTAAAGGAAGAATATTAGGTAAACCCCCAAGTGGTGATGCTATTTATTCTTTCCATAATAGTATAACATTTGGATTATATCTAGTATATTGGTGGGTGTGGTTTATGTGATGCAAACCACTACTTAATTCTGTTCTCCCATATCTTCCCAAATTCATTATCCTTTTGGAGGTCTCTATTTTTATTAAAGTGTAGTGTGTACAACCCTTATCAGTGTAATTAAACTTTCCAAGTTGGGTTTGAAGGATATTTTATGATACCTCTTGTTATTATTGATGTATTATTATTTCTATCACTCCTTCCACTCCTTCCACTCCTTATTCAAATTCCTCTAGAAAATACTTCAGTAAATTTTCAAAATAATCCTCATCTAGATCCTCCTTATAATGTTGGTAAGCCTTGTCTTCAAATTCTAGATCTAACCTATCTTCAATGGTGCCCCCTCATATTCTTCTACAATTTATAATAAAAAATGTGACTCATATTGAATAATAAATTCAAGACATATGGATTTATAATTCAATTCAAGAAATAAAAATTCAAATGCAATTGAGTCTAGATAAAGATCTACTCCCTTGGGTGGATCAATCATGAGATCATTATTTTTAATGAGGGCCTCCAAAATAATTTCTTTAGGAATGAGTAGTGGTTCTATAAAATTCTCTTCAAAGCCTAAAATTTTATTTTCTTCTTCCTTCAAAGCATACACTAGTAATACTGAATCCGTATTATCAAAACACAAGGGTTCAAATTTCAAATTAATTTGATAAGAATTAAAATCAAGATAATTAGAAGTTCAATCACCCCCCTCAAGTTGTTTAGTTGGTAGCTCACATTTCTCCTTGAGAATCTTAGGCATCATATTATAAATGCATGGAAGATATGGATTTCAAGTATTTACTCTACCTATTGGATATCCCCTTAAGGAAATAACATAGTCACTAATTTATTTTCTTCTTATTATTTCCTTTGATATACTAGTTCTTGGAGAGTGGTGACTATCATAGCCACAATTTCTTTCAAATATTATAGCTGTTGTTGTTTCTCTTTCAATTATAGACCCATCAATAAAGAGTTATTGATATACACTTAAATATCTTCCATTGTTGGTTCGTCTACAATTGGATGGTATATGGGTGAGTAAAAATCATAATCCATTTTTTTATATTTTAGATTTTAAATTTTAAATTGAAAATATTAAATTATTTACAATGTGAAATAAACAAGTGATTTGTCGATCTAACTCCCCAGTAAAGGCACCAATGATTCAATAGGCTATCACATGCCTCACATAAAAAATTTATTTAAACTAGAATGAATTCTAATGAGACTGATCAAGGCCATTATCAAGGAGTTATGGGTTGGTTCTTCACTAATGTCAATCAATTATATATATTTTTATTTGTTTTATATATGTTCTTAAAGAAACAAGATTGAGAATTGATGTTTAGTTCATGAATCAAGGAAGGGAAATGAAAATATAGAATGTAATGTAAGAAAATTAGACACCCTTGTATTCAACTTAGTGATCCTTTCTTGTCTCCAAACCATGACTCTCAATTAGTTTCTCTATGTGTTCCAAATGGATACACAAAACCCCATTGCTTCAAATGCATGTATGATCATCACACTCAAGAAGATCCCCCTAAGTGATCAGATCATCATTCTATCAATTTTTCACAATCATGATTCCATGCTCTATTTAGTTCAATGTTCCCATAGTATTAAAATAATACAAATAATGAGAGAGGAAATAATGTTCAGTAGTGTGAAATGAAAGAGTAAGGTGAGAGATATGAGGTACAATCGTCTCCTCATATTTGCACTATCCTGAGACCCTCAGAACAAAATAGAAGAAATCCATCTGAGTTCATGAACTCTGGTTCACTGGTTTTTATCTATAATGTGACCCTCAGGTTAGCCATCATGGATGGAAGCTTGAGATATCAAAGTAACCATATGATGGAAGAAGCACGAAGTGGGGGAAAATAGTAAAACGACACAAATGAACAACAACATAATGAAATTAACATGAAATTTATAAATTAAAATAAATGATAATTAAATTGGTAGGAGATAAATTCTTTCTACTGGGGAAGGGGAAACATATTTATAAGAATTTATAGTGTTCTTTCTCCTTCTCCATGAATTTCAGTGTTGAGCAACAAGATCCCTTTTTTAGCTTCAGATGGGTTCCATGTGTCTAGGATAGAGGGACTATATCTTCTCAAGAAATACTATATTGAATCCTCCCACCTCAAAAATTATTCCCATGATCAATCTCCACTCACCTTTGAGAATAATCCAAGAAGACATGCTTCACTGGATCAAAATTTAGTGGAAGACAAGTACTGTTTAGTATGATCATGATCCGAATTGAGTGAAGATGGGTGGGTATGATTGATCCTAAATTGTACTTGAGAGTTGATTTTAGATAATGCCTATATGTGTGAGAGATTGTCACATCATAAGGTTTTAAAGGATTATAATCAGGTTCTCTTTAAAATTGGAAAAGTCCCAAATCTTTACATTCCTAGGTAAAGCCTTACTCTTAGGGCTAAAGGCTTATGATGATCCTGGAAAAAACTTACAATGATGATCAACATGATAAATCCTTACATTGATTCCTTTATTATTTTACCTATAAATCATGAAAATTTAGATTAAATATAGAATGAATAAAAATAATAAAACTCATATTTAAAATCCTTTAAACAATAAAATTCCTGAATCAATCAATTTATGTATTTTAATTAAAATCTTAAGGATGAATAAAAAAATTTAAAACCATGATGTATCCATTTAAAAAATTAATTATATATTTTACCTAGAATAAAACATATATGATTTAACCAAGATTTAAATTAATCTGGGTACTAATTTCCAATGAAAACCAGACAAAAATTTCATAAAATTTGACTTTCATCAACATATAATCCCATAAAAATAACTAAAATTATAAAGAGTCAACATTAATAAATTTAACATTTTAATATAAAAACTTCTCTTTGAGGTTGTTATATCATTAAATATGCTTAAAATTATAGCTATATTGATCTCTACACACTAAACCTATATCCATACACATAACCGGGGAAAATGTTGGATATTCACTAAAACTAGGTATATCATATTGTATAATATAATTGAGTCATAGCCTGTGATGTGGAATGAAGATGCCTTTATAATAATACATGATTTGTATCTATTATAGTGTATGATATGTTGGTGATATATGATATCAAGTGCATGGATTTGTCCATGTTTTCCACATGATTTCCTTCAGTTAAGAATCAATGGGTTGATTCATTTATGGATATGTGAATTTATTATAATCATTTTAAATTTTTAAATGATTATATAATCAACATGAATACGTTATTATAATTCATATTGGATATCAAGTGTTAGAATATGATGTTAAACTCCCTTAATTGAATGAAGGGAGCTTATATAATCCGATGGGACCCCCCTGTTGAGTGAGCACAATACTAATAATCCATAGACAAAGTTCTCTCTTCCTCCTTGTTATCCATTTATATTTACTGGTAAGGTTCTAACACAACTTTTTAGTTTGAGGGGTTTTGTTATAGAATATGAGGATTATAGTGGCTGATGGACTCCTTATGATGGAAAGAGTCCAATAGATGTTTCTTAGCGATCTCCATCAATAAAAATCATTCGTTTTCAACCATGATGGAGTTTGTTGTATTTTATGTATACATGTTATATTTATGTTCTTCATAATTCATGTTGATTCATGAAGATAGATAAGGAAATTTAAATGGGTTTCTTATAATTCCATGATCATAAGAAAATCGTCTAAAACCCATAAGTGGTTTCAGATCTATGATCATCAATGAATCAATATGTTCTTTTACTGATTTCTTAAAGAACATGCAAAAAATATTTTTCAATAAGACATATCATAATGCGTGATATGGAATGGATAAATGCCAAATTAAAAATCATCAGAGAGATCTTATTGACATTAATCTATAGGATATTGTAACGTGTGTTTCTTATTAATAGGGTATGATTGGTGTGTATTGTGGAGTATGATACATTAAAACTCATGGTTTTGTATTATATTGTATGATATGATATATGTTATACTATAGGCTACAATTTAAATCTATCTTGCTTGAAAATAGAGTATCGAATAGTAATAGTGATATAACATATATTATTGATAATGATTTTCCTTATATATAAGGGTCATGAATTGAACCATAAGTATCATGACCCCACCTCTACTGGTACCCCTCTTGGGTTGGTAGTGAAGAGAAGGAGTGACCTTAGAGTCCTTCCACCAGTAGGCCATGGTTTAGAAATTATCTTTGAGTGTAATGCCCCGACCTCAGTTACCCAGAGTCGGTGCATTATTTTAATACATTGGCATGATTACAAGGAATCAAGTCTCGAAAGACCAATCAGTTTAATAGTATTGAAAAATAGATTACATACACGAACGTTACATTACACATTAGAAAATAAAACAAAAAAAAAAATTATCCTTTGAGAACTCCATTAATCCTCTAGATTAACACTGCTTATCAATCATAATACACTTCTTGGAATCCTAGGAAAATTAAAACATAGAATGGGGTGAGCTCAGATGCTCAGTAAGGATAACAGTATAACAGAAACTTTAATAAATAAGAATAAAAATTTAAAATTTATAAGACTAAAACAAAAGCCTTATAAAATTAAACTTTAGCATAATATGAAAAAGATACAATAAAATAATTCCATTTATTTATTCACATGAATATTCTACTAGTCGAATAATCACATGTAATATCAATAGCCACTTTCATAATGATGGAATGCATAATGCCAGACTTCATAACCACATAGTCAAGGCTTTGTGCCAAGACTACAAATAAAATTTTGTCAAGGCCTTATGCCAAGACACTAGTTTGTCTCATGAGACCTACCGATGCATTGAGGAGCTATAGCAGGCTCCACCCATCACTTATTAAGTCCAATTCATTCCTCATATTAAAAGGTTTAAACATAACATAAACATTCGTATTAAAACTAGCATACGAAATGTCAATACTTTATCCATAAACCATGAATGGTATAAAAATAACACATCCGAAATCAAACATATCACAAAACCTACAATACAATAAGGAAGATTTGTATCAACTTCAAACAAGTTTAAAATCTATCAAAGGATGTTGACATAGATAAAAATGATTTGTAAAACTCTTTGAGAGAAATATCCCTTTTTCATGAAAACATTTAAAAGTCACACAATTTATAAAGGAAGACATTTAAATTCATTTTTGAATTAAAGTGTCCCATACCACTTTGAAACTTTTGAAAGGAATTAACATTTTAAAAATATTCATGTACATATAAATAAATCCTTAAAAACCATTTTAAAAACATGGACATTAATGAGAAAGGTTTAGAAGAATAAATCTTTAAAACATTTAAAATGACGTTTTATTAAAAGAGTAACTTAAAAGAATACATTTTAAAACACCTTTATGAAACATGTAAATAGATAATAAATATTCCCCAGTAGATACTTACGTAAAAAAACAACCTCAGATAATAATGAGATTGTGAAATTAACCCTTACCTTGCACTTTCATTTGGTCGAGGGTACGTTTAAACTCCTGTATAATGACCATAGTATGTTATTAAATTATACCAGAACCATATTTATATTTATTATATCATACATGATTTATTTATGATTTTATAAAACCCATTTAATAATGATTTCCATGTTAAATTAACATTTTGGGTAATAATCACTTTCTTTATCGTATGTGTTTTAACTTTTTTTATTCTTGATCGTATCATTTAGATCATGATTTAAATAATTACATAATATAAACCTTGATTTATATATCATATATATTTATAATAGATAGATATATGAAATGGAAGGCACTGTTTATGGAGACGGTAGGCCGTACGTACGCATAAACGCTGTTTCCGTTTTCATATCGTATTGAACGGAAGTAAGTGAATAAGATATATGTAAGTAAATACATACATACATATATATATATATATATATATATATCCAGTAGAATTATTATGTCATATATTACATACTTATTAATAATATATATTTTTATAATCATCATTGAACGGTGAATGTGTGAATGAATCTCATCGCGTTGTGGAGACAGTAATCCGCACGTACGCACGAGCAACAATATCATTATATTGATGGTGAAATCATATGTAATTGGATGGTATATCATATATACAGAATCATTAACATGTTATATTTATTATTTACATAAGTTATACTCATTATTATACCCATCCAAATAATGAAGTGTTTGAATAACAAACTACACCACGACATGGAGACGATAATCCGTACGTACGCACGCATGGTGACTTTGTCATTTATAGGATGCATAGAGTAATGAAAATGGTTATAAAATTTTTATAATAACATCAAAGTATATAGAATATACTGGAGTTATTATCTTAGAATGTAAACAACAAAGAAAGAGGAATTGGAATAAGAAAAGAACTTGAAAGAGGTGATGAAATATTTACCTCTTCTTCGGGTTCTTCCTTTTGATTTGATCAAAAGGGATCCTTAAGTTGGCTTTATGACAAAAGGAAGGCCTCTAAGATGAATTTTGAAAATTTGGGAGGATATTTGGGTAGGTTTTGGCCGATCAAAACGGCTTTGGAGGTGTGAAATTAAGAGAAGGTGAAATGCCCTTTTATAAGAGAGGTGAGGGTCACTTTAGGAAAAGCTTGAAATATTATTTTATAATAAAATCATTTTCGGTTTATAATGGATCCAAAATGAATTATTTATAGGATAAGGTTGGGATGGGTCGAAAAACTCTCTACCAATAGGTTTTATACAGGTTTAGGTCATCACATTAACCTTATCTTTTAGATTTAACTCTTAGTTAAATAGTTTGACATTTACCATGTCTCTTTGTATTTTTATATTATATGGTTAATAAACTTACTATAAAAATCCAAGAGAACCCCATGTGGTTCATTATTAATATATATAACCTTATTTAAGTCCTTTTTCCGAACCTTAGTTTTTTGGGAATATTATATCAATTAATAATATAATATTTGTTTTAAAAACTCAATTATGTCAATTTTGACACTATTTAGTATTTGATTTTTTTGAAAGCCATAAAAACTTTATAACTTAAAATAAAATTTATTTAACCAACCCTAACATGTCATATTAACCTATAAAATTAGTGCAATTAATCAGAAGTCTCAATTTACATTTATTTGGATATTTATAATATCAATTATTTTAATATTTCATTAATAAGGTAATTACTGCATCATTATTGTGTCATAAATAAATTAAATTATTTAATGTCTAAAAATTATAAATAAAATACAATTATGTAATAAATTTTGTTATCTTTATAATGAATATTTATAGTCGAATTTATCTTATGTATAACCCTATATTAAAAATGATTTATTTATTAAACTTTGAATTTAACTCTTTTAACTGTTCTTTAAATAAAATAATAATAAATGTCCTAATATTATCCAAGTGGACCAAAGGGGGTCATATTTTATTACTAAGGTTATTTTTGGTCGAATTATACTTATCCAATAGAATTATGACATGTGTTAGGGTAATTATAATATCATTTTTACTCTTAATTACCCTATTTACTTTTAACCGTGGTAAATAAAAGTCAAAAGTTACTATTCTAAAAAAAATATTTTCATCTTATTGAACCATATTTTACTTACTGATATTAACTGTGTTTCTAGTATTTTTTAAATTCAACTCACAGAATCGGTAAAATTAAGTTTTATGCAAATTTGTAAATGCTCCCAGGAGGTGGGTAAAAGACAGTAAAAAGTTCTATAAAATTTTATATATCTAAACTTATTATAAAATGACTCCAATGAATTATGTTGAAAATATATAGGTATTATGTATCTATTTTGACCTAAAATAAAATAAAATAAAATAACTAATTATTTAAATAAAAAGTCAGTTTTAAATAATAACACAATGTTTTTCACTATTCATCAAAATTGAAAGTTTTTAGAAAAATACCAAAAATTTACCCTAAGATAATTTTGATATTATGAATTCAAAAATGAAGTCTATTTTATCAAATTAAAAACATAGAAGTTGCATCTATTAATTTAAAATTAATTCTCATTGTCAAAACCAAAAAGCGGGTTTTAAAAAAGTAAAAACTATCAAAAGATTGACATGTGTTTATGTCAAATTTAAATGTGAAATTACTTATAATGACCTAAATTGTATTAAATGATAAAAATATAATCTAATTATACTTCCAAACCATTAAAATTCATAATTTATCATTATAACTTATTTTGATTAAGAAAGTTGCTTTCAATTAAAATATAGTATTTTTCACTATTCATCAAAATAAGAAAGTTATCATAAAAGTACCAAAAATTTATTCAAACTAAATTTTTATGTCCCAATTATAAAGAAGAATTTAATTTCATTAAATTGAATATATAAAAGTGTCAAATATTGGTTTTAAAAAGGGTTCTCCATTAAAAGGCTGTAAAATTGCATTTTTTTTAAAATACTTACTTTATCCGAAAAAAATGAATTTGTTATTATATTATGTCTAAGAAACACATAATATGGATGTTAAAATTATAAAGTATATAATATTCAAAATTCAGTTAATACTACTGATAACCGCTTTTTGAACGGTTAGTTTAGTGAGTTTTGGTGCACTCAAACTCAGTGTTGCGTATAGTGCAAGCTATTGAATTACTTTAATGAGATAATGCACTATGAAATCTTGGGGTGTTACATTATTCCCTCATTCAATAAATTTCTTCCTCTCAATTTGAAATTGTTCTTCAAAAATAAATGGTTAAAAATAGAAAAATTCCTTTGTGGAAAACCCACATCAGAAATTGGGTTAATAAAATTTAGTCTTAATAAGAGGGAAAGGGAAATGAAAAAGTCACCACCAAATTATGATCTCGATTTGGAAAATATTGGTGGAAATTAGGGACACATAATTGGAGGAAACACATAAATATTTATAGGGATTGATTGAGGTCATCAATCACAAACAAGTGTAAAATTGAGGGTCTCAAAGACATCAATCTAATATAATGTAAAATATCTTCGGTTAAAAAAAACATATGGTATTAGGATAACACATTTTTGGTTTTAATATCCCTTCCCTAAAGTTTAATAATTAATTTACTCATAGAATAAGAGGAAAAAATATCTATATACTTGACAAGTAGAGTTTCATCCTTCAACTAATTCCTACCACAAACTCATCTTTTGCTCCAAAAGATAATATAATTCAAAAGTATTCTATTTATACTAATCATATAGGCTTCCAAAAATATTGAATTTATAATTCATTTTTTATACTATTTAAAAAAAACTACATTATATAAACCAGGACATCATGTAGTCCAGTGGTAGGTGATGCACCCTTGTCTCCATTCAGTTGCGGGTTCAAGTCATGCGGCCTTTCCGGACGCGACAAGTTGTCACCCGACCTCCAGGTTGTCCTTTTTATGAAAATCCAAAAATAATCTCAAGAAATTATTTAACCTTAACAATAGTATCCAATGTCAAACTTAATTGTTTCCAATCTTTAGACTTATCCAAAATACTTCTATCCAAACTCACAATCCAAAATTTATAAGAAAGTTAAACACAAGGAATATCCTTTTTTCCACGTAATAACATGTGAATACCTTCATCATGTATTCTTTTAAAACACGGTAACATCCTAAATTACCATAAAACCTTATTGATTACATTCATGATCCCTTATTCCTTATAGAATACTGGATATACTCCTTCTATCCAAAAATGTTGTAAACTCCAACAATGATGGAATAAAAAAACCATTAACCAGTTCCAAGGATGTCAATAATATCCAATATAATTTATCCAAATCAATAATATCTTATTCCAAAATCAATACCTCAGTATCAGGACCATATTAAATTTTTATCTTTCCTTCAACCATGTATTTTCCAAATTTTTTAACTTTCTATTGAGTCACTTTTCTTGGTACCACACAATCTCTAATCTTTAATGAAATAGTACTGTAGTATAATCCTTATATACTCCATAATTATTATAACCAGTACATCTTTGATACAATACTAAAATGAAACAATACTTTAATAACAACATAAGAACTCTTAATCATTCCTCTTCATCTTTGATAGTATCATAACTTGATTATTATCCAATAATATAATTTGGGGTATACTCTGATGATTTGGAAATTGATTGACATAGTGACCCAAATCCTTGCAGATGAAGCATTGTACATTTGAAACCTTTTTCTTACCCTTGAAATCACGTACTTGGTGTCCTTTTTCTCCACACTTATAACAAACTCCCATTACCTCCAAGCATTTACCAAGGTGATTCTTTCCACAGCTATAACATATGGGAAAAATCCTTCTTTCCCTTATTCCCTTTAACCATATTTCTTTCTACCATCCTTTTCTTCTCTGGCTTCCCTTCAAGGCCATAAGACTTAGAGAATTCTTTACTTATCTTATTAACACATGATACTATTTCTTCATATGATGATAATACGTGAGAGACTATTTCCTTTCTAAATGTTGGCTTAATACCATGAAAGATATTATCCTTCTTAATCTTTCGATCATGCTTATTGTTGGAATTCTCATTCCTTCTACTAGGCACCATTTCTAAACAATGGCATACACTAGGTTAGTTTATGAATCGAAATGCATAATTCAAAACTTGTAAAATACCTAAAATAAATTGAAAAGATTATGCATATAATCTATAATCATAAAATTTTTTCTTTGAGGAAGTATTTATTCCTAAATCCTTCATAATGGATTGTAATGAAAATGTGAATTATCCTAAGCATATCTCCCGGGAGTGTCGTAACCAAGAGTGCAGCAAGGCCTGTTGTTGTGCACCAATTCCCATTCCAATCTATCTCAAAGCGGTGTTTTCGGGTTTTACCCCTAGGTACATCTATTCTAGAGCTTCCTCTACCTGCTCGTATCCAGACATGGATGTATTTCTTGGAAAAATCACAAAATCTCTACAATACCAAAATTCTAGGAAGTTCTTCTATACTAATCCTCAAAGTCTATCTTAGGGTAATGTTATATAATCAGAGTTTATCTAAATCTATTTCCAAGGTTGTTGCTAAAATTCCTCTGATACCAACTATAATGCCCTGACCTAAGTTTCCCAGAGTTGGTGCATTATTTTAATACATTGGCATTATTACAAGGAATCAAGTCCCGAAAGACCGATCAGTTTAGCAATCTTAGAAAATAGATTACATACATGAACATTAAATTACACATTAGAAAACAAAACAAAACATAAATGATCCTTTGAGAACGCCATTAATCCCCTAGATTAACCCTGCTTATCAATCATAATACACTTCTTGGAATCCTGGGAAAACTAAAACATAGAAATGGGTGAGCTCAGATGCTCAGTAAGGATAATAATATAGCGGAAAATTTCATAAATAAGCATAAACATTTAAGGAAATGTATAAGACTAAAACAAAATCATTTTAAACTTAAACTTCAGCATAATATAGAAAATATACAATAAAATAATTCCATTTACTTATTCACATGGATATTCTACTAGTCGAATAATCACATACAATATCAATAGCCACTTTCAAAATGATGGAATGCATAATGCACGACTTCATAACCACATAGCCAAGGCCTTGTTCAAAGAATACAAATAATATTTTGTCAAGGCCTTGTGCCAAGACATTAGTTTGTCTCATGAGACCTACCGATGCATTGAGGAGCTATAGCGGGCTCCACCCGTCACTTACTAAGTCTAATTCTTTCCTCATATGAAAAGGTTTAAACATAACATAAATATTCATATTAAAACTAGAATAAGAAATGTCAATACTTTATCCAAAAACGATGAATGGTATAAAAACAACACATCCACTATCAAAAATATCACAAAACCACCAATACAATAAGGAATATTTGTATCAAATTCAAACAAGTTTAAAATCCATCAAAGGATGTTGACATAGATGAAAATGTTTTGTAAAAATCTTTGAGAGAAATATCCTCTTTTCATGAAAAAATTTAAAAGTCACACAATTTAGAAAGGAAGACATTTAAATACATTTTTGAATCAAAGTTTCTCATACCACTTTGAAACTTTTTAAAGGAATTAACATTTTAAAAACATTCATGTCTATATAAATAAATCCTTAAAAACCAGTTTAAAAACATGGACATTAATGAGAAAGGTTTAGAAGAATAAATCTTTAAAAAATTTAAAATGATGTTTTATTAAAATATTAACTTAAAATAATCCCTTTGAAACACTTTTATGAAACATAGACATGGATAATAAATATTTCCCAGTATATACTTACATAAAAAAACAACCTCGGATAATAATGAGATTGTGAAATTAACCCTTACCTTGCACTTTCCTTTGGTTGAGGGTACGTTTAACCTCCTGTATAATGACCATAGTATGTTATTAAATAATAAAATAACCATATTCATATTTATTATATCATACATGATTTATTTATGACTTTATACAACCCATTTAATAATGATTTCCATGTTAAATTAACATTTCGGATAATAATCGCTTTCTTTATCGTACATGTTTTAACTTGTTATTCTTGATCATATCATTTAGATCATGATTTAAATACTTCCAGAATATAAAACTTTATTTATATATCATATATATATTTAGAATATAAATATTTATAATATATAGATATATTAAATGGAATGCACCGTTTATGGAGATGGTAGACCGTACGTACGCATAAACGCTGTTTCCGTTTTCATATCGTATTGAACAGAAGTAAGTGAATAAGATATATGTAATTACATAAATAAGAATATATATATATAGTAGAATTATTATGTCATATATTAAATACTTATTAATAATATATATTTTTATAATCATCGTTGAATGGTGAATGTGTGAATGAATCTCATCGCGTCGTGGAGACAGTAATCTGTACGTACGCACAAGCGACAATATCATTATATTTATGGTGAAATAATATGTAATTGGATGGTATATAATATATAAATAATAATTAAAATGTTATATTTATTATTTACATCAGTTATACTCATTATTATACCCATCCAAATAATGAAGTGTTTGAATAACAAACTACACCACGACGTGGAGACGACAATCCGTACGTACGCACATATAGTGACTTTGTCATTTATAGGATGGATAGAGTAATGAAAATGGTTTTACAATTTTTATAATAACATCACAGTATATAGAAGATACTGGAGTTATTATCTTATAATGGAAACAACAAAGAAAGAGGATGTGGAAGAAGAAAAGAACTTGAAAGTGGTGATGAAATATTTACCGCTTCTTCAGGTTCTTCCTTTTGATTTGATCAAAAGGGATCCTTAAGTTGGATTTATGACCTAAGGAAGGACTCTAAAATTAAGGGAGGAACGTTTGGAGGATATTTGGGTAGGGTTTGTCCAAGACAAAAGGCTTTGGAGGTGTGAAATTAAGAGAAGGGGAAGTGCCCTTTTATAAGAGAGGTGAGGGTCACTTTAGGAAAAGCTTGAAATATTATTTTATAATAAAATAATTTTCTGTTTATAATAGCTAAAAAATGAATAATTTAGAGTTTAAGGTGGTTATGGGTTGAAACCCTCTCAACCAATAGGTTTTAGATAGGTTTAGGTCATCATATTAACCTTATCTTTTAGATTTAACTCTTAGTTAAATAGTTTGACATTTACCATGTCTCTTTGTATTTTTATATTATATGGTTAATAAAATTACTATAATAAGCCAAGAAAACACCATGTGGTTAATTATTAATATATATAACCTTATCTAAGTCCTTTGGATGAACCTTAGATTTTTGGGAATATTATATCAATTAATAATATAATATATTTTTTAAAAATTCAATTATGTCAATTTTGACACTATTTAGTATTTGATTTTTTTAAAGCCATAAAACTTTATCACTTCAAATAAAATTTATTTAACCAACCCTAACATGTCATATTAATCTATAATTTTTTTTAATTCATCATAAGTCTCAATTTACATTTATTTGGATATTTATAATATCAATTATTTCAATATTTCATTAATAAGGTAATTACTGCATCATCATTGTGTTATAAATAAATTAAATTATTTAATGTCTATAAATTATAAATAAAATACCATTATGTAGGAATTTTTTATAGATTTCTAATGAATATTTATTGTCAAATTTATCTTATGTATAACCCTATACTAAAAATGGTTTTGTTATTAAACTTTGAATTTAACTCTTTTAACTCTTCTTTAAATAAAATAATAATAAATTTCATAATCTTATCCAAGTGGACCAAAGGGGGTCATATTTTATTACCAAGGTTGTTTTTGGTCGAATTATTCTTATCCAATATAATTAGAACATGTGTTAGGGTAATTATAATATCATTTTACCCTTAATTACCCTATTTACCTTTAACCACGGTAAATAAAAGTCAAAAGTTACTATTCACCAAAAATTATTTTCATCTTATTGAACCACATTTTACTTACTGATATTAACTGTGTATCTCATATTTTTGAAATTCAACTCACAGAAGTGGTAAAATTAAGTTTTATGCAAATTTGTAAATGCTCCTAGGATGTGGGTAAAAGACGGTAAAAAGTTCGATAAAATTTTATATATCTAAACTTATTTTAAAATGACTCCAATTAATTATGTTTAACATATATATGTATTATGTATCTATTTTAACCTAAAATAAATTAAAATAAAATAACTAATTATTTAAATAAAAAGTCGGTTTTAAACAATAACGCAGTGTTTTTCACTATTCATCAAAAATTGAAAGTTTTTAGAAAAATACCAAAAATTTACCCTAAGCTAATTTTGATATGATGAATTCAAAAATGAAGTATATTTTACCAAATTCAAAACATAGAAGTTGCATTTATTAATTTAAAATTAATTCTCGTTGTCAAAACCAAAAAGCGGGTTTTTAAAAAGTAAAAACTATCAAAAGATTGGCACGTGCTTATGTAAATTTAAATGTGAAATTACTTATAATGACCTAAATTATATTAAATGATAAAAATATAATCTAATTGTACTTCCAAACCATTAAAATTCATAATTTATCACTATAAATTATTTCGATTAAGAAAGTTGTTTTCAATTAAAACATAGTATTTTTCACTATTTATCAAAATATGAAAGTTATTAGAAAAGTACCAAAAATTTATTCAAACTAAATTTTTATGTCTCGATTATAAATAAGAATTTAATTTCATTAAATTGAATATATAAAAGTGTCAAATATTGGTTTTAAAAAGGGTTAGCCATTAAAAGGCGGTAAAATTGCATTTTTTGAAAAATACTTACTTTATCCGAAAAAAATGAACTTGTTCTTATATTATGTTTAAGAAACACATAATATGGATGTTAAAATTATATAAAATATATAAAATTTAAAATGTAGTTAATACTATTCATAACTTCTTTTTGAACGGTTAGTTTAGTGAGTTGTGGTGCGCTCGAACTCGGTGTTGCGTGTAGCGCAATCTATTGAATTACTTTAATGAGATAATTTACTATGAAATCTTATAGTGTTACATCGAGGGTATATCAAAAAAATATGGGAGGAATTATCCTTTACTATCCTAGTAAAATATATAAAATACCACAAAAAAATCACCATGAAAGGTAAATAAACCAAAATCCAATAAAAGAAAACCAAAAATTCATGAATATAAAACATGTACAAATGTATCCAAAATAAAATAATACCAAAATAATCTTATGGAAAAAATCGTTAAAACTCCAAGCTCTGAGCTAGTACTATCCTGCCTGATTACCAAAGTCATCCCAAAAACCTAGGAAACCATTTATATATATATGGGGTGAGAATAACAATTATACTCAATAAGATCATACCCAAGTTCTCACATGTAAAAGTGAAACATGCATACTAATGCCTTGGTGAAAAAAATAATAGAACTAAACAACACCTACATAGGTCAACTAGTTCCCCCCAGCCTCACCAAGGTTCTCTCACTAAATAACACATCCAAGAGTAGTATAGTAATATCATAAGAATGTAGATAAAGGTTCCCTATAATCACTTCCCCATGGGTTTATTGCTCTCAACCAATGTGAAGAATCCTTTGCTCCCATCCCTTATGTTGGAATGGTGTAGCCCGGTATGTTTGGATAAAGTTGGGAAAAATGATTGTAGTCCAGACTGCATGCCAGATCATAACTCATGTAGTTTGACCTTTACAGTGAGGTTTCTAGGGGTTGTAGGGGGAAGCGTTGCCCTACTATGGGGTCTAGAGATTAAAGGCCCTGACCCATTTTTTGGGAAACTGTAGCAATACTGACTCTCTATAGTAATGCTGATCGACAACACTGACATGGAACTATAGTAGTGCAGACTTACTGTAATAGAATGTGGCAGTGGTATTGTAGCTCCACAAACTTCTTTCCACCATCATTTTAGTAGTTTGAACTTGGGAGGATGCAACAATGTATCAAAGTGGACTTACAATACAGTTGGTGGCATAGTTGCATCACATTATTTATGAGATCATTCGATCTAGGGTTTCATGGTCTGTCCGAAACTCTAAAATTTCCCTATAATTCTATTTCCGATCATAGTTATATTTCTACCTCTCTTTAAACATTGGAATCATTTTACAAACAATGAAAATAACTATGTCCTGTGATCTTCTTCTCATTCTTTTGTTCATTATTTTTTCTTCATTCGAAAACCATTTTATTTCTATAACTCCCAGTGTTTCTGCAACACCTTCCATATACACCAATGATGACACCAACAATATATCATGTATCATGGAACCAACTTCATCTCACATATTTTAGCACTAACCAATTATCAAATATCACATATTTAGAGAATTAGGGTATCATAAACGTGTAGAACATCAAAATCATGGCCTCCTCCCACCGCACATGACTCCCACCACATATCTCATCATTTACCACCAGTATCACTAGAATCTACTGCTAAAGAGAGTGTGGGGGAGAGGGGGTAGTTAGAAATCTGTATCCTATACATACTGGATGTTAGGGAAAACTATAACACCTTGATATTTTATAATATATTTTTATTTAAATAAAATTCAGGTATTCAATATATTTCTTTACATGAAACCCCAAGTATATATGAATCATGATATAGTAAACTGTTATAATCTAACCATTAAATTGGCTTGTATGAATAGTAATAACCACATTAGGAAAAGTATGGGTTTCTATAAAAACACCCCCAAAGTATCTGGGTGTCAGTTAGGTTATCCAATTTAGGTGGGGTGCATAAGGAAAATATAAGAGAATATAGGTAAATAATAGTCCCAAAAAATCCCACACCTATGGGTTCACACAAGTACCACTACCAAAACTACTTTTATAACACTATTGATATCATGCCATTAATAACTGACTCTAATGTAGAATAACCAACCCACAAGTATCACACAAAGGGGGCACAACCTGGGTTCTATTTCCCATCATTTTATTTAACAATTATTCCACCAAGATTTATCCATTTAATTACTAATTTAAATTTTCATTGATGCATTATTTAACCTTTACCACATTATTATATAAGATGATGTTATTCCATTTCTATTGAATGACTTAAAATCAACCACCACATCAAAACATTACATCACAACCAAGGCCACCAAGCCACATGCACATCACTCCATTCTCTTCAATTTCATTATTCCGTTTTATTATATTCATTATAATAATTCATACCATTCACCCAATAGAAATAAAAATAATTATAATCTCATAGATACATATAAAAAGGGAGATAAGTTAAATCCCCTACCTCAAAATAAGATTTTTGATTCACTATGAAATTCAAAAACAAGAGAGGATGAACCATAGAGATACAACCACACAAGGGATCCTCAAATAAAATAGAACCACAATGATTCCTCATTAAAATTTCAGACCAAATAAACCTACAACTATAATCAACATATCCTCTATGAAACCTATGATTAAATAAGAAATAACTCATAGGGAAAGATAATGTATCACCTAAAATCATCAATATCAAATCTCCACAATACAAGGATGAACACCAAATATCAAAGGATATTAGGGATCCCAAAATCACTTAGGGATCACTTGAATATTAATAGAAATAATGGGAGAATAAGGGATATCAGAGGGTGGATGAAATAAATAGATAGCTTGAAAATCACCCAATTTACCGCATGATGGACTGGTTCACGCTGTGAAATTTATGTGGTTCACATACATAAAAAAAATGACATTTGATCCAACAAATCTGGGAGTAATTTCACACTATGAATTAAACCTTCCACACCATGAATCCTTTAAAGATAGAGCCATTGAAAACTCCACAAAAAACATTCACATCATGAATAATATTTCACATCATGAATCAAACCCAAGAATAAATTCTAGGAACCAAGTCTCCCAAGTTACAAATAAACCATTTGAAACATAATTCACACCATGAACCAATGATTCATGATGTGAATCACCACTAGTATTTAAATATTCAACTTTAGATCCTACCATTCCTTCCTCAAACTCATATCAAGGTTCCAATACCAAAACTCACAAAGTGGCGAGATAAAAGGGTTCGATCCATTACATCAGATACCTATCAGTTTATTATTTACCTTGATAATAAAAATCAACTAGAAAAGGTAGTACCAACTACCATAACCACCAAAAACTTCTTAGAAGATACCTCTTATACAAGGATGAATCCATACCTCAAAACACAACAATATGATATCAAAACATAATAATAATAAGTAAAATAATTATCAAAAAAGTATTACATAAAAACAACAAAAAATTATGGAATAAAAAACTCTAGGTATTGGGTGCACATATGTGAATCCTACTCTTAGGTAATATCCTCCAGACCTCCATGCATCCATATAAATCAAACTAAGTGGATAAAATTCCCTTAGAACACCTTATCTTGATGGGCTTGTATCTCAATTGGTCATTCCATGAATTCCACATCATACCTGACACCCAAATCCCCCTATTTGATGACATGGAAATCATCACAATGATACCAATGAAACCATGATTCATGGAATAAATCATGAACCTTTTCCATCTATAGGGGAATCACCAACCAATACGACACCTCACTAACACACTCTAATACCTTGAAGGCTAAAAAAAACCAGGGTGAGAGATTTCTACACTGACCAAACCTCCACTACTCATGATGATGGGAAAAATTTAGGAAATCATGTTCCTTGACCTCAAACTACAAAGGCCGCCTGCATCATTTGACATAAGACTTATGATAGTCCTATGATTTATTTAATCTTTTCAATAAACACCTAAATGTTCTCAATCATTCTTTTCACCACATTAGGATCAAGAACTACTACCTACCCAATATTAGTCTATCTCAATGAGGATCAACATGGTTCCCCATATAAGGCCTCAAAGGGGGATATAATTATGGATGAGTGATAACTATTATTATAAGCAAACTCAACCAAGGTAGATGTCACACCCAAGATCCACCAAAATCCAAGACACATACTCACAACATATCCTCCAACATTTGGATGGTCTGATCTATCTGTCCTCCATATTTGTGTAGAAATTAGTGCTAAGGTGTAACTAAGATCTAAAGGTCTTCTGAAATTCATTACAGATTCAAAAAGTAAACTGAGAGAATCAGTTAGAAATGATATTCCTCATAGTTCTATAAATCCTCACCACATCATCCATATACTGTCTGGCTAGAACCTCCATGGTACTCAACTCCTAAATCACCATAAAGTGACCCAACTTCACCAGTTGATCGATGATCACCCAAATTGCATCATATCCCCCCTGAGCCTGAGGTAACTCAATGAAGAAATATGTATTAGCTTATATATGTGACCATCTCATCCACATAACTTATAGAAAATATTTCATTACGATACATTCCCAAGACAATTTAGGTTTAGAGTTTTATAGAATTAAAACAAAAAATTTACTACAAAACCCATATTCTTTGTATCAATTTGACATTTTCCCATTATATATAAAAAATAATTAGTCCCCAATGAGTCTTTAATGTATCCCATAAATTCTAAACATAATAAAATCTTCTATACAATTCATAATGTTCCTATCTTTATAACCTAGGGAAATGGAAACATAATAAAGGAGTGAGATTTGTTTCTCAGTAAGGGTAAAAATAAGAGATAACTGTAAGAACCTGGATCATCTTTTCAGGTATGTATTTCATTTCTAGTTATTTTTTAGAAAAAGAGGAGTTTTTGGAAATTTCAGGAGTACACACTGTGTACTTATATGTACACGCCGTGTACCCGGTTGCTGTGGGTAGCCATGTGCTGGCTGAGCACATGACCATGTGGGGTGACCTAGAGACTGCCTAAAGTGGGGTCTAGTTAAGGAAAGTTTACGTTGTGTAACCTTGAAGAACACGCCATATACTTTCTTTTTATTTCATCAAATAGACTGGGGGCACGTCTCGTTCACAGAAATACCTTATTCTCCGTTTGTCTCGTCCAGGAGTGACCGTATGGTGCGATTATTTTATGAGCCTCCGACCCTCCATCCATTCTCTGAATTGACTGCCATCAATTGCATTGTAATCACCACGGTAAGCTCTTTATTCTTCTAGAGCCTCGTTTCCTGATTTCTATCCTTTCATGAGATATCCTCGGTTGAACGTTTTTTACATTTTTGTATATCTTTTGTGTTCTAGATTGATTCAAGGGCCGATGTAGAATTATATTGATCGTATAACACCAAGATAGGTGGTTTGTGCATTTCCATAGTTATTCTTTGAGTTATATATGAAAAAGTACCCCATACCCTTGTTCAGGGTATTGCGTGTTTATGGTTTTTAGCCCTGTATTTGCCTGCTATTCCTTGTGTGCTTGAGTATAGAATTTATGATTGTAAATAGGGTTATTTACCTTGCTATGGATGTGTTTCCCATGTTTTCTTTATATTGACCGTTTGGTCTAGCTTTGCCCGTTAGGTTGCTTTGTTTTCCATGCCTAGTATTGTTAAGATGAAGTGAATTTATCTGACATGCTGTGAGATGATGTAGACTATTTACCCAAGTATTTATTGAGGTTTACTTTGGATGCCATATACCTTTTGTGCATGATTTACTTACATAGGGATGTGGGAACCTGGTGCAGTAGACCATAGGAGGAATGGATGCTGAGGGCTTCCCCAGAGTGTCTGTTCACTTTTACGTTGCGAGACCATAGGGGGGATAGACTTTGTGCTCCCTCAGAGTTTTTGTAGTTCCTCATTGAGAGACCACATGGGGAATTGGATTTTGAGTGATTCCTCAAAGTGTCTATATTTACTGATATGATACCACATGGTGAATTGATGGTGAGTGCTTCCTCAGAGAGTCTGTGCTAAATCTGAACCATAGGGGTTAGATTGTGAGTACTTCCCAGAGGGTTGCTTGTGTTTTATTGATTGAATCAGAGGGGTTAGGCTATGAGTACTTCCCAGAGGGTTACTCATGATTGTTAGTTTCTTAACTAATAAATGAAAATGGATTTAATTGAAATTGTAGGATTTTTAACTTTTGAGTACTTCCTTGTTTATTGCTTCATTTTTCATATTGCCTACCATATATTTTCACTGACTATTAGGCACAGATCTTTGGGCGGTTTTCTATTGGGATTTATCTCACACCCTATTTGGGTCATGATTTTGGGCCCAAATAGATTATATTGTTATAGGTCTAGATAAGGGAAAGTGCCCTTCAACTTCAGGTACTTGATTGTTGTGGAACTGGAGAGCATGAGACCAAGCTGAGGCTTGCGATGATATTGGAGTTTATTTATTTTATTTTTACTTTGGTTTAGCACTGTATTCTAGCATTGTTACTTGTTTGGATGATTTCCTATATATATGTATCATGCATCATTTATATATGTGCTCCAGTTGTTTATTTCTTCAGTCTTCTGCTATTTACTATTGTATGATATTATCACTGTTTCTGCTATTTTTATCTATTTAATTTTACTTCATTAATATTCCAATGAGGGAATAGTTTCACCACTATCAAACCCAAGGCCCTCACTGCTAGTCGGTAGCCTCTGGCATTTTGGGAAATGCGCTTGAGTCAATGTGACCAACTAGGTATGGGGCACCTCTAGGTGGCACCCAGAATCGAGATGTTACAAAGTGGTATCAAAGGGATTCTTTTCTTCTTGACTTAATGTTTAGAGCCTATAGCCTGGGATAGGAAGGAATAGGTAGTTAGTAATAAGCTGTGCCAATGAGTAGCTAACCCGTGTACAGGGAAAATCTAATTTACCTAAATTATTACAATTTTTCTAGTTTTTAAATTATTACAGTTGGTTTGATTTCACCATTGAGTGATTCAAATTTTTTGTGCTGTTATCATTGATATCATTAAGGTTATATTTCTATTACAACCTGATGAGATGAGTATATTCTATCTCATGCATCATATAGGCACTTTCTAGAGATCACATGTCATGCATTCTTACCATGCCATTTAGGGTGAATTATTGATTGCATGTTTTTGTGATAGATGTTGTGATAGATATGAATACTGTTGTGATATATGCCTTGATAGAATACTTACTATTTGATAGGGTATTGTTTATATGTAATGTTTCATTTTAATGAACGCAAAACTTTGGTTCTTGAGGTGTTCATAATTTGATGGATCATTGCTCTCTTATGTTTGTATATGACATGTAGAAGATGCCAAGCTTTGATTCGAAGGGAGTATGGGACCTCATAGATTTTAATTTGGCACTTTAATGTTCGTTTCAGTGTTTTATGGGTTCCAGAGTAGTTTATGAGGCTTACTGTCTGAAAAAACCCAGAATACACGGTGTGTAATGATAAATACATGCCATGTATCCTTCTGTTCAGGAAGGAATTTTTTTCTTAAGTACACGCCGTGTAATTTATGTACACGCTATGTAGTATCTAACCGTGTCATGGATGTGTGGGCAGAGACATGGGGATGGGAAATCTTTGGTGGAACATGCCATGTACCGGACGTACATTCCGTGTGTATAGACCATGTGTCCAAACGTGTGACCAATGACACAGGTGGATAATGTGTAGTTAGTTCACACCATGTCTGGAAAAAACACGCTGTGTAGTCTTGTTCTAGGGGAATCGTGTGGGTTAGTTTTGTAGAAGAACTCGGGAAGGGGAACATGATTCAAGTATACACTGTGTCTTGGATAAACACACCGTGTTTATGGGGTGTTACACAACCAGAGTTGGAAGGAGTACACACCAATGAGAAGGCTTAAAGGAACATGCCGTGTAGAGGTTATACACGCCGTGTATCCCTGTTTTGAAAATATTGAATGATTTATTTCTTCTGTTCCCTTTTTACACTTCTAAGTTTCAGTCCTTGATAGTCTCAAACTAAGTGTGTGCTTGAACTTACAGAGTCATGCCACTGAGACATCCTCCGGTTGTATGCCAGTTACAGGGTAGTGATTAGACAGCGAACATGGCTGAACAGGGACTACCAGTAGATCCTCTTATAGTTCCAGTATTGGAACCAACCATTATTCCAAATACAGGTGCTGATGCACAGTTCTGAGAGGGATTCATGAGGTTCATGCATACCTTCCAAGGAGTACCGCATCCTGCCCCTTCTATGGAAGAACAGACATGGGTTTTATAGTAGTAGAATCCTCCCACCTTCACAGGGGACAGAGGACCTCAGGATATAGAGTCATAGTTATAAAACATTCTATCTATTTTTGAGCATCTGCAGACACCTCCAGAGAGGAGGGTGAATCTCGCTATGTATATTCTTCGAGACTCCTCCAAGAGATGGTGGGATGTGATCTCACAGGCAGGATGCCAGTAGGTCATGGCTTGGGATGAGTTCCAGCATGCCTTCTATGATTATTTCTACCTGTAGAATTTGAGGGACGATTGGGCCTGAGAGTTCATGAGTCTGAAGCAGGGTACTCTCTCAGTCATGCAGTACTCTTCTTGCTTCACAGAGTTGCAACACTTCACACCTATTTCGGGACGTGATGAGTTATTTCTGGTGAGTATGTTTGAGGATGGTATTAGGCATGACATCCAATCTCAAGTGAACATCTTCAGGTTGAATTCCATAACCTTTATTGTCAAACATGCACTGATAACAGAACACAATCTGAGGGATTCTGGAGTTGAGAGCCAGGGCGGTTTGACATCCGGAGTTGGTACCCCTCAGACTGACAGTAGGAAGTGCCGCAGGGAGTCTACATGCAGAGATCGTAGTAGTAAAGATACTTCTTATGGTATCCAGGTGGTGTGCTACCAGTTCGGGAAGAGCGGGCATATGAGGAAACATTGCCCGAGAGACCCAGTGGAGTGCCGATCTTGCGGAAAGATGGGTCATATTCAGTGTTTCTGTCAGTTATTCTCACCAGCAGCTGGTGATAAGAGTTTTTCTATGACTCTACGTATAGGATAAGGACCACCAGTTTCTCATCAGTCTGGAAACTGGAGTTCTTCCAACCGTTCAGGCTAAGGTGGAGGTTGTGGCCATGGTATCTAGTTTCCAGGCTTTCAGAGACAACAGAGTGGACTAGCTCAGAGTGGTTAGGTAGGGTCACAAGGCCACAGTACATGCCATACTTTTGTAGTGGAGAAGACCTAGCAGGATCAGGATCCCGGACCCTCTATAGTTTGAGGTACGATCCTATTTTCCTCAGTTTTAGCTTCTTCACTCTTCGATACAGGGGTTTCCCATAGCTTTATATCTGTTGCTGTTGTGGATATCCTCGGGATTTTTATCTTTTATTCTACTGATGTCTTGACATTGGACACTCTATTGGGGACTAAAATGGCTAGTGTGTGTCAGTGCAAGGAGTTCCCTCTTGAGGTTGGTGGGTGTCACTTCTTATGGGACCTCTATGTCCTAGAGATGATAGGATATTATGTCATTCTTAGGATGGAATGGTTAGTTCCCTTCCAGGCAGTCGTCGACTATTATCTCCATAGGGTGAGTTTCACATCACCAGAGGGCGGTTTGTTTTTACACAAAGGAGAATGGGATGTTCAAGTAAGCATATCAGGATCTGAGCATCATGGGTTGGGAGGAGTTACATACCAAATTTCTAGTCTATATCTGGATGACCAGGGGACTTCATAGTTGGAATTTCCTCCAGTTTTTGATTGTTTCAGGGATATCTTTCCCGAGGAATTTTCAGGTTTTCCTTTGGAGTGATAGGTAGAATTTTCTATTAAGCCTGTTCCAGGAGCGACACTGGTGTCCATTCCTCCTTATAGGATTGATATACTAGAGTTATAGGAACTCAAGAAGAAGTTAGAGGAGTTTCAAGAAAAGGGTTTCATCCAACCAAGTACTTCTCCTTGGGGTTCGCCCGTCCTATTTGTGAAAAATCTAGAGGGTACCCTCCGACTTTATGTGGATTATCAAAAGTTGAACCATTTGACGACGAAGAACTGATATCCCTTTCCAAGGATTGATGATCTCTTTGATTAGATTTGGGGAGCCCTAATTTTCTCAAATATTGACTTGAGTTCTGGTTATCATCAGTTGCGCATTAGACCTTCTGATATACCTCTTACAGCCTTTCAAAGCAGGGATGGTCTATACGAGTATGTGGTTATGCCGTTCGGTCTCACGAATGCGCCTGCAATTTTCATGGCACTGATGAACTGAGTGTTCCATCCATACTTGGAATATTTTGTGTTAGTCTTTTTGGAATATATCTTTGTGTACTCTCACAGTTGACACGACCATGCTACACATCTTAAGATTGTTTTGAGTACACTGAGAGAGCATCAGTTATATGCTAAGCTCTCAAAATGCCACTTTTGGATGGACCAAATTTAATTCTCGGGTCATGTTATCTCAGAGATAGAAGTATCAGTATACCCAGAGAAAGTGAGAGCAATAGTTTCCTGGGAGTAGCCGAAGAATGTCTTTGAGGTACGAAGTTTTCTAAGGATGGCTGGTTACTACAAGAATTTTATACAGAACTTTTCACGCCTAGTAGTGCCACTGATGGGCCTGACTAAGAAGGGTGAAAATTATTTGTGGTTATATTCTTGTGAGTCAGCCTTTCAGGAGCTGAAAGGAAGGTTAAATTCAGCACTAATACTAGTTTTTCCAGAGCCGAGAAAGAGCTATACAATTTACTGTGATGCATCAGGTATCGGGTTGGGAGTAGTGCTTATGCAGGGATAAGGAGTCATTGTGTACGAGTCTCGGTAGTTGAGGCCACATGAGAGGAATTACCTGAAACACGATCTTGAGTTGGCTATAGTTGTTCATGATTTAAGCTATTGGAGAAATTATCTTTTGGGAGATCAGTTTTTGGTTTTCACCAACCAAAAAAGTCTCAAGTATATCTTTACTCAGCGTGACCTGAACTTGAGACAGTGAAGGTGGGTTGAGTACCTTAAGTCCTTTGCCTTTGAGATTTCCTACACACTTGGAAAAGGCAACGCTGTGGCTGATGCATTGAGTAGGAGGACATAGATACAGGAAGTCTAGGAGGCCATAAGTGAGTGGATGCTTATGGCTCTTTTCTATGAGATGCATTTGGAGATGCACGGAAGACAGGGGAAAACGTTTCTTTCTTCTTTGGACATTACCTCTACTCTTCTTGATCAAGTGTGAATGAGGCAACTATCAGATTCAGAAGGCCTAGTCCTATGGGAAAGTGTGTCAGGGGAGGACCCTATTCTGGGATAGACCATAGGCGAGGATGAGATCTTATGTTTCCAGGGGTGCATATGGCTATCAGCAGACATACACGAGGAGCTAATGCATGATTTTAATTCCTCAATTTGGGAAGTTCATCCTGGTGTCACCAAGATGTACCAAGATTTACACCGTCAGTATTGGTGGCCAGGTATGAAGAGAGATGTTGCTGGTTTTGTGATGAGGTGTTCTGCCTGTCAGTAGGTGAAGGCGGATCATCAATGACCAACACTTATTTGTAGCAGTTACCCATTCCCTAGTGGAAGTGGAATGATGATGCGATAGATTTCGTGATGGGGTTACCAAGGTCACCCCGAGGGAATGATGCAGTTTGGGTTTCATTGACAGGCTCTCGAAGGTTTTACACTTCTTGATGATCAAGGAGAGCTTCAGTGTGGACGAGATGGGATGGTTGTATATTCGAGAGATTTTACATCTACATGGGGTTAAGAAATCCATTATTTCAGATAGGGATGCCCATTTTACTTCTTGGGTATGGCAGGGACTACAGAAGGCTTTGGGTACATAGGTACTTCTGAGTATAGCATACCATCCCCAGATAGATGGCCAGTCCGAGCATACAATTTAGGTGTTGGAGGAAATACTAAAAGCATGTGTTCTGGATTTTTAAGGTTCTTGGGAGAATCACATACCTCTTGTGGAGTTTTCCTACAATAATAGTTTTCAAGAAACTATTCAGATGACACCTTATGAGGCTTTGTACGGTAGGCCATGCCGATCACCCCTATATTGGTTGGAAGTAGGAGAGGAAGCTATGCTGGGACCTCGTTTTGTTCAGAATACCACCGAGCAGGTGGAGTTGATTTGGAATAGGATGGTTACCACCTAGTCGTGACATAAGTCTTATGCTGATCGACGGAGATGACCTCTGGAGTTCGAGGTCGGAGATTGGGTTTTTCTACGTGTCTCACCGAGGTTGGGACACAAGAGGATTAAGAGATAGGGTAAGCTTTCACTGAGATACGTCAGGCCGTTTGAGGTTTTGGAGAGGATCCGGCCGGTTTCCTATTGGTTACAGTTACCTTAGAGGTATCGGGCTATGCACAACATTTTCCATGTTTCTCAGTTGCAGCGTTACTTCTCAGACCTATCTCATGTCTTTCAACCTGAGGAGGTTGAGTTGGAGGTGGATACATCGTTTGAGGAGAATCCTATCCAGATTGTTGATCGCACCATGAAGGTTCTCCGTGGCCGGTCTGTTCCACTGGTATGGGTTCTATGGCAGCACGGGCGATTATAGGACGAGACTTGGGAAAGGGAGGCCGAAGTGCGATCGTAGTGGCCGGAGCTGTTCGAGGATTCTTCTTCTACGCCACCTTGCTAGGAAAATTCAGGGACAAATTTATTTAAGGGGGTAAGTTTGTAAGAACCCGAATATTCTTTTCTGGTATGTATTTCATTTCAGGTTGTTTTTAAGAAAAATAGGAGTTTCTGGAAATTTCAGGAGTACACCCCGTGTACTTATAAGTACACGTCGTGTACTTGGCTTCCGCGGGTAGCCGTGTAATGGATGAGCACATGGCCATGTGGGGTGACCTGGAAACCACCTAAAGAGGGGGATATTTAAGGAAAGTACATGCCGTGTACCCTTGATGAACATGCTGTGTACTTTCTTTTTATTTTATTAAACATACCAGGGTCGCGTCTCATTCACAGAAATACATTCTTCTCCGTTCGTCTCGTCCAGGAGCGACTGTTGATAAAACGCTATTTTTTTGAATATTTTATTGATAATAAATGAAATAATTTCCTCACATTGTGGTAAATATGTTCATTTATGTAATATTTGGGATTAGATCATTCATTTGAGAATTTGATGAAAATTACAGTTTTATCCTTTCAAAATGTACTGTAGTATTTAGCACTTAAATATTTTAATATGAATTATTTGAACTTAAAATTTTTTAAACGTGTTCCTAAATTAATTTTCTATAATTTTTATTTAGGACACTAGAGATAAAAAGTGCATTTGGATGGAGTAAATGAGCCATGAAGTCAAAGTTGGGATGGACTATTCAGATTGGACATGGGTTCTGTATTTGGGATATAACTCCTACATACATACTTGGATTGGGCTAAAATTTGGAGAGGATCTCGAAAACACAATTTATCACATATTATCCTTCTGGAAGGATAGATAATTCATGTGTTTTGGTGGTTAAGAAGGTGGTTAAAGTGGGATTAAAATATTTGGCAGAATCTTCTCATTAACACATGAAACCACTTTTAACATAGCCTCCCCTACACTATATAAATATGTTTTTTTTATCATTTTTAAGGGTTGGGAAGTGAATTAAGAAGTTAAGGGAAGAGGATAAAAGGTTCCAATCAAATTATCCAAGCAATTAAATAAGGTTATCCCTTGAATCAAGGATCCCTTCGTCGAAGCCCTCTTCTTCTTGCTCATGTTGTAATGCTTGTGTTTTCATAATAAACTTCTTTGTTCTTCTTTTATTTATTCTCTTTTCTTCTATTTTGTTCAAATTTATTCTTATTTTATCTTCCTCTTTGGGCTAGAATTCTTGAGTAGAAACGATATTGGGTTCTACCCTTTCTAAACCTTTGCACATGCAAACCGTTTCTACAATGACTACATCGCCCATGGAAGAGTAGTTTTCTTAGTAATCGATCTAACTATTACCTTCTTCATTCATTTATTTTGAATCAATGAGATAATTTAATTAAATTAATATGATCTATTAATTTAGTTTTAAATTTAAATTAAACTAATCAAGTAATTTAACAATAAACACAAATCACGTGAGGTCGAGATTTTGTGTAAATTGTGAGAGCTCGAACATAATCGGTAATAAAAGACCACATGGGATAAGTTTGTAGAGTTCAAATATAACCCATAAACTCAATTAATCCTCATTTACAGAGTGGTTATGTGCTATAATTAACCACTAACCATAATCTAATCTTAGAACATCAATCAAAGCAGGGTGTTGCGATTGCGTGTTCTGAAGCTAGCCTAGGGTTTAAGTAATTTCAACTTTGTGGTTAAGTTAACTCCCGTAGGGTTCAAGGGTTATAAAATTAGGGGATAATAATTAAGTGGATATTAATTTAAATTATAATGATTAATAATTAAATGAATAGGTAGAGTTATATCTATTACACTTTCTAAAAATAGTTTTCTAAAAAAACATCTTCTCGTTGTGCTTTATTAATCAAATTTTATTTCAAAATTAAAAAAAATGAAATATTCTTCCAGAAAACTTCTTATAGATTTATAAAAAATAAAAAAACCCACCCTTTTAATTATTATTCTTATTTCATTTTATTCTATTTTCAAAATACCTTTAATATGTTGTTAAATTTACTTCCTCCTTTGAGAGATGACCTTGGTCAGCCACTCTGCTGCACCTAAGTAACCCAAAACCGAATATTATTTGAAAGCACCCACAACAGCTCCTTTAAAATTGGAGATGTTTCTATGGAGGAAAGTAATTATTTCAACCATTTAGAGGTATTTATTTTATTTTACATTTTATTCTCTTCTTCTCTTCTTTCTTCCTTCTTTACCCAATCTGATTTTTTCTTCTTTTATTTTCTTCTTATTCTTTTTGAACCATCAATTAAAACTTCTCATTATTATTTTACTATAGTAAAATTTCCTTAATTTCATTTTTATTTGATTTATGAAATGAACTAATATCGAAGATATCTTAGATCTTGACCCTGAGATTGAACGTAGCCTTCGAGCACGAATCAGACATTCTCAGTCTACGGGAAGTTTCAACATTCAACCAGTTGGATAATTCCTCCACTCCAAGAGCATTGAAATTGGAAAAACTTATAATTAAAACTTAAAACAAGAACCAATGTATGAATACAATAAATATTAACTTAATAGAACCATTTGAGAATTGGCTGCACCTGATATTAACTATCAACCAAATTGTATTGCATACCCGAATATTGAGTCGGACTTTGAACTAAAATCTGGGTTAATTTATCTTATTCCAAAGTTTTTATGGATTATCTAGTGAGTATACAAACAAACATTTAAAATAATTTAGTATAGATTACTTAACCTTAAAACCAATAAATGTTTCTGAGGATCAAATAAAACTAAGAGCATTCCCATTCTCACTTGATGAAGCTGCAAAAGATTGTATGTATTATTTATAATATGAAGATGTAACTTGTTGGAACGATTTGAAATGTCTTTTATTGAAGATATTTTTTCCAGAATAAAGTACCACATCCATTCTTAAGGAGATATCAAGGATCAATCAAGCACAAGGGGAGTCAATGTATGAGTACTGGGAGCGATTCAAGAAGTTTTGCACAAGCTTCCCATATCACCAAATCAGTGAGCACCTCCTCATCCAATAATTCTATGAAGGACTCACACCTATGGAGAGGAGAATGGTGGATGATGTGGATGGAGGAGCATTGGTGGACAAGACACCAGTAGCTTCATGTGCGTTGATCTACAAAATGACCCAAAACTCCCAATAATTTGGTGATCGAGGTATACCACATGTCAGGGGAGTACACCAGGTAAGTCCATCTTCTCTTGAAAGTCATTTGATTGATACCAAATTGGAAGAATTGACAACTATGGTGAGATAGATTTATTTGGCTCAAAAGCCATCCCAACCCCCTCCTTCAAGGCCTTGTGGCATTTGCACTGAGACAAGACACCCAATTGACTATTGCCCCCAACTACAAGAAATAGAAGATTGTGTAGCAGTGTTTCCTGGGAAACCATATCAGCAGCAAAAACAACCATATCCCCAAAATAATCTTGATTCCTTTGAACCAGTATACAACCATGGGTGGAAAGATCAATCAGACATGAGGTATGGCTCTGGAAAACAACAAAGACCCCTTTTCAACAAAACTTCCAGCAACCTCCGCCTTACCAGCAGGGTTTCCAACAAACCCAAAAGAGATTTGAAGCCCAAGAATCAATAATCCATCAACAAGGGAATCCACCAACAAAGGTAGATTCTAACATTGATGACCTTTTGAAGCAAGTTGTTCTTAATCAACATAATGAGCTAAAAAGTCAAGGTTCGGAGCTGAGGGAGTTGAAGACTCAAATGAGCCATATTTCCACTGCCCTCCATAAAATGGTAAGTAAGAATTTTGGAAATCTACCTTCCCAAACTACTCCAAATACCAAGGGGAATGTTAGTGCCATCACATTGAGAAGTGGGAAGAAAATGAATGATAAATCTGTACCTACCATTCCACCAGGATTCACCTCAACTCCAGAAAATCCCAATTCCACACCAACTGATGAGAAATCCAAGGAGAACGATAAAGGTAAGAAAAATATTGATGACGTAACTCCTAAAACCCTTCCATTTACAAATAGAGTTGTACAAACCAAGAACATGGCCAAAGAGGCGATGCAAAAATAAGTTTTGGACACATTCAAGCGTGTGGAGATCAACATTCCTCTACTTGAAGCCATCAAGAAAATCCCAAGGTATGCGAAATTCTTAAAATAACTTTATACCAATCAAAGATGGCTCAAGGTAAATGCGAGGATCAATCTTGGAAGGAATGTGTCAGTACTCATTACACCAACTCTAGCAATGCCAACAAAGTGCAAGGATCTAGGGACATTCACCATCCCATGCACCATAGGGGAGTTTCACTTTTCTAATGCTCTTTGTAATTTAAGATCTTCCATAAATGTGATGCCTCACTCTATATTCTCTTCTTTATAGGTTGGTGAGTTGAAGCCGATGAGAGTAGTGGTGCAGTTGGCGAATAGAGCTACAACATATCCAGTGGGAGTCCTTGAGTATGTACTTGTCCAGGGTAAGAGACACGATCTTTCCAGCAGATTTCTACATTCTTAACATGGAGGATGATTAGGTAAGTTCTCATACTCCCACTATCTTTGGTATAACCTTCCTTAAAACTGAAAAAACTATCATAAATGTCAATGAGGGTACACTTTCCATGGAGTTTTGGGATGAAGTTGTGATATTTAATGTTATGGACTCCATGAAGTACCCCTCATAGGACCATTCTACATTTGTTATCTCCCATTTTGAACAACCAAATAAAAACCCCATGGAATTTGATTGTCCTATGCTTATATAGATTATGAGTATTGGTTATAGTTTGATATCTAAGAGTACTTCCACACCTATTTCTAATGCACAAGACTCTCTTAGATTTTATTTTGAAATGGAATCATATTTTGATCATTTGAAATCTGATTATGACATGACTATTGAGTATGATGATGGATTTGATGCTTTATTCTCTGATTGTGATGATTTCTATTCTGATACTGATACTCTTTATTCACATATTTCATTTCCTTCAATATCTCCATCCATACACCACCCCCTTCATTGGATCTCAATCCATTGCCACCAAATCTAAAATAATCACACTTTTTGAGTGGTGAGAGATTACCTGTTATAATTGCTAATAATATTCCTTTTGAACATGAAGAAAAACTTTTGAATCTTTTGAGGGAGAACATTAAGGAAATGGGGTGGACCTTGGCTGACATATCGGCTATTAGCCCCTCTATTTTCATGCATAGGATTCTTTTGGAGGATGGGGCTAAACCAGAGAGGAATCCAAAAAGGAGACTCAATCCAACCCTTCTGGAGGTTGTTAGAAACGAGGTTAAAAAATTGATCAAGGAAGGTATAATCTATCCCATTTCAGATTCCCAGTGGGTGAGTCCTATTCAGTTTGTGCCTAAGAAAAGTGGTGTTACAGTTGTTAAAAATGAGAAATATGAGTTAGTTACAATGAGGGTGAAAAACAGTTGGTGTGTGTGTATTGATTATAGGAAACTAAATCAGTCCACTCATAAAGACCATTTCCCCTCCCATTTATTGATCAGATGCTTGAGAGACTAGTTGGGAAAACACACTACTATTTCATGGATGGATTTTATGGATATTTTTAGGTTCCTATTGCTCCAGAGGATCAAGAGAATACAACATTAACTTTTCCATTTGGTATGTTTTCCTACCGAAGGATGCCATTTGGACTTTGTAACGCCCTAGGTACCTTCCAGAGATGCATGGTGAGCATTTTTTATGATTTTATTGAGACCTGCATGGAGGTATTTATGGATTAGTTTACAGTGTATGGGTCTTCATTTGATGATTGTACCTCTAGCTTGGGAAAGGTTTTGAATCATTATATTGAGAATAATATAGTCTTAAACTTTGAAAAGTGTCATTTCATGGTAGAGCATGACATTGTCTTAGGGCATGTAGTGTCAAAACATGGGATAGAGGTTGATATATCTAAGGTAGATGTTATTTCATCCTTACCATATCCTTCATGTGTGTGTTATGTTAGATCCTTCCTAAGGAATATAGGATTTTATCAGCACTTCATCAAATATTTTAGTAAGATTTCTCTTCCTATGTCACGATTACTTCAAAAGGATTCTGATTTTGTGTTTGATGATTATTGCAGGACTTCCTTTAATGAGCTAAAGAAGTTTCTGACCACTCCACCGATCATACAACCCCCATGTTGGGATCTTCCTTTTGAGCTTATGTGTGATGCCTCCAACTTTGCAGTTGGAGTTGTCTTATCTCAGAAGGTGGAGGGACATTCACATGTGATTGCATATGCATCGAGGACACTAGATTCAGCCCAATCAAACTACACAACCATGGAAAAGGAGTTTCTTGCTGTCATATTTTCTTTAGATAAATTCCGTTCATATTTATTGGGCTCTAAAGTAGTTGTTTTTTCTAACCATACAGCTCTGTGGTACCTCTTGAAGAAACCAGATGCAAAGCCCAGACTTATTCGATGGATGCTCCTTCTTCAGGAATTTGATATTGAGATAAAGTACAAGAAGGGGTCATAAAACCTAGTGGTGGACCACATGAGTAGGCTTACTCACACACTATAGGATGACACCTTGGACTAGGTACCACTTTGGGACACTTTCCCCGATGAGAATCTTTATTCCATCTCAGGTATATATCCTTGGTATTCTGATTTAGTGAACTACCTTGTTCCATCCGAAATACCTACAAATTTAAAGAAACATCAAGTCCAAAAATTAAAAAGTGAGTCTCGGTATTATGTGTGGGATGATCCATACCTTTGGCACATGTGTAGTGAACAAGTTATTAGGATGTGTGTTCCTGATCATGAGTTTGAGTCTATTTTACATTTTTGTCATACACTTGATTTTGGTGGACACTTTAGACCCCAACAGACAATTTGGAAAGTCTTAAACTCTGGATTATATTGGCCTAGCTTATTCCATGATGCCCATGTGTTTTGTAAGTCATGCTCTTGTTTCCAACACACTGGGAACATTTCTAGGAGAAATGAGATGCCCCAACAACCCATATTATTCTGTGAGATTTTTTATGTATGGGGCATCGATTTTATGGGTCCTTTTCCTAGTTCCTTTGGTTTTTTTGTATATTTTGATTGCTGTTGATTATGTGAGTAAATGTGTGGAGGCTAAGGTCACTAGGACTGATGATTCTCATGTTTTAGTGGACTTTATCAAGACATAGATTTTTTGTAGGTTTGGAGTACCAAAGGCCATCAACATTGACCAAGGGACACACTTCTGCAATCGGAATTTGGCTTACCTCCTTCAGAAGTATGGGGTGACACACAAAAAATCAACACCATACCACCCTCAAACAAATGGTCAGGCTGAGGTTTCAAATAAGGAGTTGAATTTTTTTTGGAGAAAACCATGCAGACAAATAGGAAGGATTGAAGCAAGAACTTAGATGATGCATTGTGGGCTTATAGGAAAACATAAAAGACACCCATTGGTATGTCCCCATTTCGGATTGTTTTTGGGAAAGCGTGTCATCTCCTTGTGGAAGTTGAGTATCGGGCTTATTGGGATATAAAGAAATGCAACATGGATTTGGCCCAAGCTGGAATCCAAAGGAAGATGCAAATTCAAGAGATTTAGGAGATTAGATTGTATTTATATGAGAACTCAAGGCTCTATAAGGAAATATCAAAATAATCTCATGAAAAAATGATCCAACAAAGGGAGTTTCATATTGGAGAGAAAGTCCTTCTCTATAGTTTACGACTGAAGCTGATGCCTGGTAAGTTGTGTTCCATATGGTTAGGACCTTATGTTGTGACTAATGTTTTTCCTTATGGTGCAGTGGAGATCACACAAGAGGACACAAGAAGAAGCTTTACAGTTAATGGGAAATGTTTGAAGAGATACATTGAGGGACTTCCTACTGATGTAATGGATTTCATCACACTGCATGACCCCATCATTACTTAAGCATATCAGGCTGTTCCTAACCCTTTCACTTATTTATTATTTGTCTTATTTAAAATTATACATTTCATGTGCATATATCATATCATGGGTTCACATTGAGGAAAATTCAATATTTTAATTGTGGGTGAGGGAACCTTTTAGTTTAGTAATTTCAATTGTTTTCTTTTTTTTTTCTCAATGTTTTTTTAAAAAACCCCCCCAAAAAAATTGTGTGTTTTTAGAATTTTGTGTGTTTATTTTTCAAATTTTTGTGTGTTTTTAAAACTTTTGAGATTAAATGATTATTATAACCATTTTTAAATCCATATAAACAAGTGAAACAATTTATCCCTTGAAACTGAGCTTAAATGAATGATGAAAATGACTTTATTTCAAGTTCAAATCTTTAGTAATTTCATGAAAAGTAATCTGAATTTTGAATCCCATGCCACATCTCACTGCCTTTATATTTGAAATCACTTTTCTATGAGGATTATGAACCATTATTTTAATATTCTTTACATTTAACTCATTTCTTGAGAGAACCAAAGCATGATTTATTTAACTAGAATCTGATTTATTCCTGTCAAAACTTGAGGGTTTGAGGTACTTATGTTTAAATGATTGAGGCATTTGTTTGGAATTAAAGCCCCTATTTCAAAGAATCTTTTTTTTATAATGGCCTACCTTGAACATTTAATCCTTATAGACCTTAGAATATATGAACAACCTATTAGGTTAGCCACAGTACACGCCATTTTTCCCTATCCAACCAACTCTTGAAGTGAAATTGCATAATCTAGTTGAACTTAAGTGTGGGGGAAGTTGTCTTGTGTTGTGCTACCACATTTTGTGATACTTTGGGTGGAAAATTAAATTCTGAAGAGATGTGTTTACTGCTAAAAAAAATAATTTTGTTGAAAGCTGTTCCTTTTCTGGATCTTTCATGACAAGTGAAGCTGTGCCTTTCTGTAGCTTCTAAAAAAAGAAAGTTTTGCCTATCTGGACCTTTCACGAAAAACTATTTTGGAGAATATTGACATTTTTTCTGCTGAAATGTTGAATGGTGTGAAAATTCCTTTATTTTTAATGATTATTAAGATTAATTGATGCTATGAGGATTGAGGAGGAGACCATATTTAAGTGGAAATTAGATTAAAGCAATTTTTCTTCAAAAAGAGTCAAGCCCTCCTCATTCAGCCTCAGAATTTTTCACATCTAAATCCTACCAACCGAAAGACACAGAACAACCCAGAAAACTTCTCATGATAAAAATATGTCCTTGAATCACATAGGGTGATGATTTAGGAATTTATCAAGCCTATGGTGACCCTTGTATGGGTTTGGATGATAAAGACATTGCAAGAAAAATTAACATTTGTGTGATAAGAGAAAATTCAAGTGAGGTAAGTGTTTTGTGCATGGGAGGATAAATGAAGTGGAAATATATTGAATAATATAAATGGAGAACTTGAAATAATGGTTTTTATGAGGCATTATATATTTTTTTTCTTGGTGTGGAAATTGTTGGATCTCAAGGATATGTGTTTTAAAATTTGTTTTGATTTGATATTGATGTTTACTTGATATAAGGTTTTTCCCAGGAGTGCAAAAGGGTAAGTGTGGGGGAGTTGATAAAACACTATTTTGTTGAATATTTTATTGATAATAAATGACATAATTTCCTCAAATTGTGATAAACATGTTCATTTATGAAATATTTGGGATTAGATCATTCATTTGAAAATTTGATGAAAATTCCAATTTTACCCTTTTAAAATGCACTGTAGTATTTCGCACATAAATATTTTAATATGACTTATTTAAACTTAAAATTTTGTAACGGTGTTACTAACTTAATTTTATACAACTTTAATTCAGGACACTAGAGATAAAGAGTGCATTTAGATAGAGTAAATTGGACATGAAGTCAAAGTTGGGATGGACTCGCCAGATTGGACATGAGTTCTGTATTTGGGCCATAACGCCTACATACGTGCTTGGATTGGGCTCAAATTTGGAGAGGAGATCGAAAAACCAATTTTTCAAATATTATCCTACTCTAAGGAAAGTTAATTCACGTGTTTTTGTGCTCAAGAAGGTGGTGAAAGTGGTATTAAAATATTGGGCAGAATCTTCTCATTCACACTTGAAACCAATTTTAACCTAGCCTCCCCTCCACTCTATAAATATGTATTTTTATCATTTTTAAGGGTTGGGACGTGAATTAGGAAGTTGAGGGAAGATAATAAGAAGTTACACTCAAATTATACAAGCAATTAAATAATGGTAGCTCTTGAAGCAATGATCCCTTCGTCGAAACCCTCTTCTTCTTCTTCTTCATGTTGTAATGTTTGTGTTTTCATAATAAACTTCTTTGTTCTTCTTTTATTTCTTCTCTTTTATTATATTTTGTTAAAATTTCTTCTTATTTTATCTGAATCTTTGGGCCGGAATTCTTGAGTAGAAATGAGATTGGGTTATACCCTTTCTAAACCTTTGCACATGAAAACTGTTTCTACGATGACTACACCACCCATGGAAAAATAGTTTTCTTAGTAATCGATATACCTCTTACCTTATTCATTCATTTATTTTGAATCAATGAGATAATGCAATTAAATTAATATTATATATTAATTTAGTTTTTAATTTAAAAGAAACTAAGAAAGAAATTGAACAATAAACACAAATCACGTGAGGTTGAGATTTTGTGTAAACTGTGAGAGCGTGAACTTAATCGGTAATACAAGACCACACGAGATAAATTTTTAGAGTTCAAATATAATCCCTAAATTCAATTAATACTCATTTATATAGTGTATATGTGCTCTAATTAACCACTAAACATAATATAACCTTATAACATCAATCAAATTAGGGTGTTGCGATTGTGTCTTCCGAAGCTAGCCTAGGGTTTAAGTAATTTCATCTTTTTAGTTAAGTTAACTCCCATAGGGTTTGAGGGTTAACAAATTAGGGGATCATAATTAAGTGGATATTAATTTAAATGATAATTATTAATAATTAAATTAATATTTAGAGTTAGATCTATTACACTTTCTAAAAATAGTTTTCTAAAAAAACATCTTCTCGTTGTGCTTTGTTAATCAACTTTTATTTCAAAATTTAAAAAAATGCAATATTCTTCCAACAAACTTCTTATAGATTTATAAACAATAAACAACCACATAATTTTAATTATTAATCTTATTTCATTCTATTCTATTTTCAAAATAACTTTAATATGTTGTTAAATTTACTTCCTCCTTTGAGAGATGACCTTGGTCAGCCACTCTGCTGCACCTAAGTAACCCGAAACCGAACATCATTTGAAAGCACCCATGACAGTTCCTTTCAATGGTATAATGTGATTTTTTTCAGATCCCCCAAATCACCATCCATTATCCAAATTGACCGTCTTAGATTGTGTTGGAATCACCATGGTAAGCTCTTCCTTTTACTAGAGCCTCATTTCCTAATTTCTCTCCTTTCATGAGATATTCTCGATTGAATGTTTTTGATGTTTTTGTAGATATACCACATTCTAGATCGATTCAATGTCTGAAGTCAGAGTATATCAATCATACAATACTGAGGTAGGTGGTTTGTGCCTTTCCGTAGTTAGACTTTGAGTTATATGTGCAAAAGTTCCCAATACCCTTGTTCGGGGTATTGCGTGTTTATGGTTTTTAGCCCTGTATTTTCCTGCTATGCCTTGTGTGCTTGAGTATAGGATTTATGATTTTAAATTGGGTTATTTACATTTCTATGGATGTGTTTCCCATGCTTTCTTGATATTGACCGTTTGGTCTAGCTTTTCCCATTAGGATGCTTTGTTTTCCATGCCTAGTATTTTTAGGATGGAGTGAATTTATCTGACATGCTGTGAGATGATGTAGACTGTTTATCCAAGTATTTATTGAGGTTTAATTTAGATTCCATATATCTTTTTTGAACTATTTACTTACACAGGGATGTGGGAACCTAGTGTAGTAGACCATAGGGGGAATGGACGCTGAGGGCTTCCCTAAAGTGTCTGTTTACTTTTATGTTGCGTGACCACAGGGGGATGGACTTTGTGCTCCCTCAGAGTGTATGTAGTTCCTCATTGCGAGACCACAGAGGAATTGGATGTTGAGCGATTCCTCAAAGTGTCTATAGTTACCAATATGAGACCACAGGGGGAATTGACAGTGAGTGCTTCCTCAGGGAGTTTGTGATAAAGCTGAACCAGAGGGGTTAGACCATGAGTACTTCCCAGAGGGTTTCTTGTGTTTGATTGGTTGAACCAGAGGGGTTAGTCTGTGAGTAATTATCATAGGGTTACTTATTATTGTTGGTTTCTTAACTAATAAATGAAAATTGATGTAATTGAAACTGTAGGATTGTTTACTTTTGAGTAATTCCTTGTTTATTTCTTCATTTTTCACATTGCTTGCTATATATTTTCAATGACTGTTAGGCATAGATCTTTGGGTGGTTACCTACTGGGATTCATCTAACACCCTGTTTGGGTCATGATTTTGGGCTCAAAAAAATTATATTGTTGCAGGTCAAGATAAGGGCAAGTAACTTTCTACTTCAAGTACTTTATTGCTGTAGAGCTGGAGAGCATGGGAATAAGCTGAGGCTTGCGATGATATTGAAGTTTATTTGTTTTATTTGTACTTTGTTTTAGCACTGTATTCCATAATTGTGACTTGTTTGGATGATTTCATAGACATATGTATCATGAATAATTTATATATGTGCTCCAGTTTTTTATTTCTTCAGTCTTATGCTTTTTACTGTTATATGGCATCATCACTGTTTCCGCTATTGTTATCTGTTTCCTTTCACTAAATTAATCTTCCAATAAGGGTATAGTTTCCCCACTATCACTCCCAAGGCCCTCGCTACTAGTCGGAAGCCTCTAGAATTTGGAGAAATATTCTTGAGGCCAAGTGACCAACCGAGTACGAGGCACCTCTAGGTGGCACCCAGAACCAGGACGTTACAATAACAATAAAATATTATAAGTGAACATAAGATTAGAATATGGGTATAATCAAGATACATAATAAAATTCATACCCAATAAATCATAGATAATAAATCATGGTATAAGTAT
This sequence comes from Viscum album, assembly GCA_963277665.1. Taxonomy (NCBI): domain Eukaryota; kingdom Viridiplantae; phylum Streptophyta; class Magnoliopsida; order Santalales; family Viscaceae; genus Viscum; species Viscum album. The sequence continues at coordinate 848,914,669 of OY728152.1, forward strand.
TAGAATAAAATAATATATGAATAAAAATATCATGAAACCATGAGTCAATAAACATGAGCCATGAGAGATTAAAACAATCATGAGAATATTCAAAAAATTGTAGAACATTTTTCAACTTTGGTATAAACATCAGTATAGGGAATATTACTTTTATGATCCACACCATCAACTTCCATGATTAAGATAAACTAAAATGTACTTATTAATACTTATCTCATGAGATAAAACTTTTAACCAATGCATTGGAGGGTGATATAGGTCCCTACCCATCAACATCCATAATTATGAGTGCCACTTGAAAATAATTCACTTATCACATCATAAAGAACCCATGGAAATAAAATGGGTTTTGAAAACTTTTTAAATGGATTCATATAAGGAAATAATCAACATGATAAACCCATGGAAAATAAATTAGCATCCAAAGATATTAAGTAACTTTATAGGTAACTATCATTAAATTAAGATAATAAATCATATTGTATTTACAATATATAGATAAAGGGTATATGAAAAAGAAAATAATTTACCCAATAAATGAATGAATGAAACCTAGGTGAACTCCATTTAATTAAAGTAATGAAATATAGAGTTTTCACAAATAAAATGCATTGGAAGAAAAGTTATGCCTATTCACGGTGGATGGTTAGGAAAGAAAAAGGCAGTGATGGATCATATATTTGATAAAAAATAATATTACATAAACCATAAAGATATTGAATGTGGATAGTTGAAAAATAATATATCCCAAATATAAAAAAGTAAACACATAAGGATTTTTACATTAATGAAAAACACCCTTACAAAATAATGCTTTGAATGGTTTCACAAAAGAAGGGATCAAGAATTAAATTGCATGATACCATGAGTTCAATCCCCAAATTATAAATATATATATTTATAAGATAATAAATTATGAAACATAAATCCCACGAATTTAAATAATTTTTAATATGAAAAGGAAAATGGAGGTGAAAACATAAAATATCTTTTATAAAACATTTTTAACATTGACATAATATATAAACTTATATGTAACCTTCAAAAAGAAAATTTTAAAAAAGGGAAGTGAAGTATTTTTAAAAATTTTACTTTTAAAAATATATTCTCCAATAATGGATCCTTAAAAATAACATAAAGTTTTATATAGGAATTTTGGATCCCAAATATAAAACATTTGATAATGAAAGGAAATGAACCTTTTTAATACTTTAAAAATACCTTTATTGAAAATAAACATTTTAAAAAGTGTAATAAAGACTTATTTTTATTAAAACTTAATTTTACCAACTAGGATTATAAAATACCATATAATAGAATATTAGGGTGGGAGATCTCAAGTATGTAAGAACAAATTTCAAGATAAAACTTTATAACTCAATGAAAAGAGATTTGAGTTATCAATATCCATTATGGGAAACATACTCAATGAAAAATAAAATATTTGAAATGGGGTTTATACGGTAAAAATGTAAAATTTTTAAGAAGGCCACATAATATAATAAAAGTTTAGAATTTACCCAACTTTTATGAAATAAGTTCAAGAGAATGATCATAACTCAATAAAAAAAAATTGAGCTACCAAAAACTCTTACAACTAGGGTAACACTTGAGTCAAAAGATATTTGAAAAATAGGACTTGATTTAGATTAGTATATCCCAGGAATTAAAAGTAAATAAAGTATAGAACATTCATGGGATATTAAATCAATATAACACCATAAAAATGAATCATGGTTTATAACATGTAACATGTCTTAAAGAATCATAATTAAAACTAAGAAAAACCTTATAGTTTGATTAATATTTTATCAAAAACCCCTTTTAACTTTGGTATCTTTTGAATCAAAAGAAATTTAAAATATAAAATGATAAAATTATTCAATACCACATGAATATGGTGAAATATATTCATTTTTCACTAGACACACAATATCAAAGATATCATGGTTCACAAAATGAAATATTTCTTAAGAAATTAAATTTGAGACAAAGAACCCCTTACCTTGTATTCTCGCTTAGTTGAATACGCTCTAACATACTGTATGAAAAAAAGTATCTTAATCACTTTTTTAATAACCTTATCCATAAATATAAACTTTTTAATTTTTTTTATAACTATTCTCTTTCTATATATTAGTTAGTTATTATCTATTTTAAATATTAGGTATGAGTAATATTTATTATTTTGAAGTAGTTTTATGATCACTGTGTTGTTATTCATTATTATACCAAATTTAATCTTAATAAAAACATAAAAGGCACTATAATTTATTCTTTTAACCATTTAAAATGTTATAATTTCATTATATGGGAGTTTTTATTATGATCCTTAAAGATGAATTCGGCGATGAGAATGTCTTCACTGATTCTTAGCGAACAAAGGGTGCTTTCTTAAATAATGAGTTAAATTTTTATATTAAAATTATGGAATAAAAAAACTCATTATTTAATTATTTATATAATATATTAGAAAAAACTAAATCTCTATATTCATCCATGATATAATTTTTTAGTATTGTTTAAGTAGGTGGTTAAACCAACCCAGGCAAGAACACACTATAATTCGACGGGTGAGTATGGTTAGGAGAGTGTTTTTTTTGGAATAATATCATTATAAAAGAATAATAATGATATTATTTATATAATTTTAAGTTTTTAAATAATAAATTAAAATATTTTGATAAATAATAAAGATTATATGAAAAACGGGATATATCACTTTTTTTGGAGGTAGTAGTCCGCACATACACATGTAGGACGTTCTCATTTTTCATAGATTGGGTGGAAGGTATGGAATGAAATTTATTTATAGAATGTTATATATGTTATAAAAATTGTTTTAATTAATTAAATGAAACTTTAGAACCTACCATGAAAGGTGGTAATGAAAATTGGAATGCATCGTTCCATGGAGGTGGTAGTCCGCACATACGCATGGATGATGATTTCATTTCTTAAAAAATAGAAGAAAGGAGTAGTATGGATTATCATTTAAAAGATAATTTTTTTATAAATATCATATTATATATTAAATTCCCTATTAGTATAATCATTTTATGTTAGTGAAATAAAATAAAAGATGTTGCGTTGTGGAGGCGACAGTCTGCACACACACGATTGGTGTCTTCACTTTTCTTAAGGGAAGAGGAGAAATGTGGTTTATGTTTATTCAAAAAATATAAAAAAATTAAGTACACTATAAAAAATAAATAAATTAATAATATAATATTGGGGAAAATAAATTTTAAAAGTAAAGATAAAAAGAAGATATGTTAGTGAAAAGATCTTACCTATGTTGAGAACTTTGGGTTTTCCTTGGAGGATTCCTCAAAAAGGGAAGGATTAGGATAATTTCTTATGATAAGAATATTTATAGGATAAAATAGGTTTCTAGGGGAAGAAAATATGACATATTTTCATGATGAAACCTAATTTTTAGAGTGGTATTGAATGGGTGGTGATAGGCCCCTTTTATAAGTGGCGAGAATGACATTTTTGTAAATATAACCACTTTATATAAATGGTGCACATGTTAAACATGTAAAGTGTCTCAAAAAATTAATAATAAATGATTTTATGATGATATAAAGTTTATAATATCTCAAATAATCAATTATAAACATGTTTTTACCATGTTTTAATCCCTCTATCTCTATAATTATTACTTTTACAATTTTTTTTGTTTTACTACGGTAACTAGTTTTTTCCAAAGTAAATCATTTTTATACCTAAAAATAAAATGGATATTATAAAATAATTTGAACCAAATTATTAAAAATATTAAATAATTTTTATTATATTAACTTTATAAAACTGATAAAAATTAATTTTAAAAATAATAAATGTATAGCGTATTAAAAACAATTTTAGAGAAAAAGTAACTTAAAATCTAAAATATAAAATATAGGTTTGTAAACAAAAAAGTATTTTAAATTTATAATTTCACTTATAAAATAAATATTTGTCCTATAAAAAGGTTTAATAATTCTATAATTCATATATATATTCTAATAATGTCATAGAAGTCATGATATTTATAAAAACAGTATTTTTCACTATTCACCTAAAAATCGATCTTTTTAGAAAAATATCAAAAATTTATACTAAGATAATTTAGATATTATAAGTTCAAAAATGAAGTTTATTTTATCAAATTTAAATCTTTAATGTGATATAAATTATTTTTAATACAAGACCATAGAGTGTGATAAAGCATTAAAAAACATATTTTTATGTATAAAATGAATGTATTCTTATTTTTTTCTTTTACTAGTAATAAATTATTGGAAAGATATTAATTTGTTCTATATTATATATTATAAATATATTTTATTAATACATTTCTTTATTATTGATCAATCCTAATATGATAAAAATACAAAACACTTTAAAAAGAGTTATTTGAAAAAAAATGTTCCCTTTTATCATTAAATGTTTTTATTAATATCCTATTAATTATTTATATTTTAACCAAAAAAACATCAAAGAATCCTTTTATTTACTAGTTTTTTTAATATTTTTAATTTTGTAATGTGTTTGTATATATATAATGGTTCATTTTATATTGGCATTGTGTGAAACTCAAGTTTTCGACACAATGTTTAAAGGAAAAATTATATAGTGAAATCCTTTATCATTATATTCTACCCTCCTTAAATAAATTACATCATTGAAATTTTATTATTAATCATTGATGAAAGTAAGTGAGGGTATTCTTAAGATATTTATCATTTGGGATATAATTTCTAATATAAAAACTACATTACTCTCTTAGGATATATAAAGTTACTTATCCTTCCTCAAACAACATTAATCATTCCTACAATCATATACCCAAGTACATATATAACCCAATAAAATATTCCAAAAAAATACTATTTCCAAAACCATTTGAATCTATAAAAAATTAAAACACAATGAGACTATATATTATTTCAAAAATTAACATTATATTTAACCCTTGAATGCATTAATCACTAGTTCATAATGTCACAAACTAGTCAATATATATCATAACCTAAAAAATTCATAAAAATTCACCAAAAATATCATGGATTACTTTTTTACTTAAATCAATAATCAATTCCATGGTTATCAATACTATCTAACTCACTTGTCTCAAAATCAAATAACCATTTATCACCTCAAAATTACAAATATATTAAAACTAAGAGTTATCCATACCTCAATCATGTGTTCTTAAATGGTTATCCTTAAAAATATAACCTTGTGATAGAATCACTTTTCAAGGTTACTAATTCCAATTAATATATATTTCCAAACCTTTAAAGAAAAACTAATAAAAAAATCCTATATATTTAACATAATCATTATAACTTTTAGAATATACCAGAATATCATAGATGGATATCACTCACTAAAGAAAATATATAAGAATATCATGATTTAATTTCTATTATGATATAAACCTCATTACCTTAGGTAAGATAGAGAAACTCACATTTTCCATCATAATAGGTATATGCTAATATTCTCAACCATTTAATTATGATCCATTATTTAGTTATAAGAAATAATGGTTACTAGATTCATACCTTTCTCTGCTTCATTTCCATGATCCTATTTCAAACAAATAATAAAACCCAAAATAGTTATCAATAAAGTAAATGATCATATGAATATGAAAACTCAATCCTAATATTTATTATCTAATGACACATTCATTCCATCCTTTGATAATTTTAGTTCAATCTAATTTTATTCAAGTTAGGTTCTCTTGTACTTATTAACCTAATCCATTAAAGTAATTAGGAAATAAATCCTTCATAATGGTTAATATAGAGAATGTGATTGAACACATATCCCTTGAGAGTGTCTATCTAGGTGTGTGGTCGTAGGTCCACTCATCATGCACTGGAGTGAATATTGATTCAATACTTAACCGGCCTTTTTTGGGGTGATTACCCCTAGGTGAAAATGTTTCATAACCACATCCACTTTCCAATACCTAAACATGGGTGTATTTTCTAGGAAAACCACAAAATAAAAAATTTACTAAAACTTCAGGATGTTACTCTACACTTAGAATCATCCATATGGATTTTACTAATGTTTCTCATCCTAATCCCAAAACAACATAAAGTGTTCAATATAACATACTTATAAGTTTATCCACACATTTGAAACTATGATCAACCTTAACCTATCAATCATTAATGGTCTATAATAAACCAACTCAGGTCGTCCTAACATGTTACCCGATCTGGCTTTCCACAAGGCCTCAAGTACTCCTCTCCGAATGCCAGAGGCTACCAACTAGTGAAATAGGTCTAAAAGATTCTATGATGATACTATACCCTCTAGTTAGAGTACAGTAACAATGGAAAATAACCAAACACATACATAATGATAAAAATCAGAGTACTCATAATAAATAAATGAAACAAAATCATGCTATAATAAATGAAATGTATCATACAGTCATACCGACTCACAACCATGAAAAACATGAAACAGTTGGTCACCTACTCGGTCAAACACATATAAAAAATAAACTAAAAATAAAAATAAAATAGTCTCTACTACCAACACTGAGCCCAACCACATACCCAGTCTTTATGATGCTCAAGTCATACCAGCCCGATCCTAAGACTCCATGCGAGCGGCTCCACTTGATCAAACAACACTGGGCCTCGACCCCATCCATTGCAAAACCTATTCTACAACATAAGAGTATACATAAGGTATACAAGCACATTAATGTGCATGTACAAGGGGTGATAAATAAATCTTAGTAGGCCACCCTCAATAGTGAACCTATAAATATGATGTCAGAACAAGTACACACACATGTGATATTCCCAACCAAGAAAAAACATAACAGAAGTTGGAATAAAAGAAATTAACATCTAAAAAGAAAGGGTGATAAACAAAAATAAGGAAAATATCCAACCATGGGTTCTATCCTGACACCTGAGGTAAATCTACCCCCTCTCTGGCTCCTTCCAAAGGATTTACAACATGTGTCTCACCCAGCCACATGACAACTGACACATTCTCCAGATCTATATAGGATCTATAAGACATCTAAATGAAATAGGCACAAATTATAGACCCCATGGAATAACCATATGTTTCCACTAAACAAAGTGAATCTAATGAGATCTAAGACTCCAATATATTGATGTGAACTGGTGATGGGAACATCTAGGTCGACATAACTGGAGAACCTATCAGTCCCGAAGGTCCTGTAGAAAATATCTGGCACCAGCTATGGACCCAACATGGAGGGATCCATAAATAACCTTGGTAGAACATGAAATACATAGGGCCTGTGAGCACAACAACATCCATGTTACATGAAAACCACTCTATGAGTTCCTCAATACATCATGAGCCTGATTCCACTCTATACAAGGTGTCACACCAAACTAGATGGAGGTTGTACTCATTTAGATCTCCCATTAGCTCCCTAATCCCATCTAACCACATCCATCCAATGAAATAGAGAACTAATTAAGCACTTTGATCCAATTTTAGATCCAAGATATCCCAAGGATCTCCCCCTTAAACCAAAATCTAGAGTAGATTTACCTCAAACAACATAACCAATAGCTATCTAAACGTGGGATAATCCAACCTTGACCCCACTATTCAAACAATTGAACTATAAGAAATGTTTAATTATCATCCAATAATGCACGAGGCCTCTCTCAACACCCTATATTTCAACATCCAATAAATATCCACCATGGTTTCTCAATGACCCACCTTAGGGCTAAACCAAACTTGGGGCTTCCATGGACCTTGGGGTCATAGCACAAGGTGACGTCCTGTTGGGGGATCCCCTACCGCACCCAAGTTCTCAAGTCACACCCCCAAAAACATCCTTAAATGGACAAAATATTATAATAAGAGTAGGACACTAGGTTCCTCTAGATTATCAAAAAACATGGGACATGCCGAATACAGAATCATTCTAAAAGGACCTTAGTATAATCCAACTGATCCTCGATCAAATATGTACCCAAAGGGGCATCCAAAGCACAAGCCTACTAATAGGGGAATTCATGAAAGACCTCATGAACACCTGAAATGAAAGACCATACACAAGGGATCCTCAACCCAAGACAAACCTTAGGGAAAAGCATGTAATAAGAAAACCTTACCTGGACTTTTCGACAATAACCCATCCTTGGGTACCAACTCACCCAAAATGGAATACAAAAAAAAACAATAATCCACATATTCATTCCCAATAACTGACCATGAAATCCAATTCCCACACAATTAGAAACCATCCCATAAGGGAATCCTCAAGATTCACTCAGACTCAACTCAAAATCTCAACAGAATCCAGCCGTAACCACTGTCCCATGATATCAACCCATCCCGCAGGATTCAAGTAATATGGTGTCATCAAACCCAATAGATGAACTCAACTACTATAACCTCAAGAAACCAGATCCATCATAAAGGGGAAAACCAATATCTCCTCAAAGATACCACTCGAACTTGCCTTCAAAGACCTGTCCAAAAGAACCTAAAAAAAAATCTACATGGAACGCTTGATACAAGCTAATCATTGAGCTTACAACTCTCACCCAGGCCTCACAACTAACAACACAAACCCCAAGAGTATTATAAACCAAAACTTGAGGAAATACTCCTAAAAACAATAATCCAAAATAAAAAACCATCCCAAAGGACTCTAAATTCTCAAATGATCCACCATCACAATCTATATGAAAAAACACTCAGAATGGACTACTCACAAGTCAAATTTTGGCTTCAAGGCAGAAAAACACCCAAAACCCCCTTACTGGAAAAAGTACACAACATGTAATTCGGAGTACACAATGTGTACTCCCAAAGATACACCTGACCATGCACTTTTACAAGGATAGAGTAGACATGGGTTCTGGACATGTACTACTACATGACCAGGGCACACATGGGGTCTTTATATATAATACTACATGGATATGTACCCATTAAATGGGGGTGTTTACCCAATTACATGGCCACATGGACATGTCCCACTACACAGTGTGTACCAATAGTACATAGAGTGTGATTCCCAAAAATTTGCCTTCCCATATACTTAGCCACTTGGCTAGATACGTTGACAAGTACCACTACACAATGTGTACTTAAAGAGAACGGTGTGTTCTTATAAAATTCATATTCCCTAAATAGGAAGAGTAAATAATGTGTTCTCTATGAACCACATGTCATGTACATGGGTTTTCCCAAATGAAACCCCCCCAAACCTCTGATTTATTTTCAAGAACCACATATCAACCCCCATGGTGTCCCAAAAAACCATAAAAAGGATTGAAAAATGAAAAAAAATATGAAATGAGGATTTGTGGAATAAAACATAAAATTTTTCTACCTCCAGGTGGGAACAACTGATGATTCACACTTAATTTTCCACCCATAACTACCTCACTCTGATCTGGGCCTTGGAAGAACCCCTGATGATGCCTCCTCTATTCCCCATCCCCCTTCTCTCCCTCTCCATCTCTTAATTGTGTGACTCAAGATCCCCTATGGGGTGTGCATTGGAATCCAAAGGGTAGGATAGTAAATAAAAAGGAAAAAAAAGAAAATAAAAAGGTAAGTAAAAAGAAAAAGGAAAAAAAGTAAAGAAAAGGGGCCTGGCCCTAGCCCTGGCGCTCGATGCAAGGTTATTCCTAATCTAGGAAAACCCCCCAATCTAGAATCAACCATAGAGAAAAAATATCAATTTGAATATTTTTTTAAAATATATCACTGAATGAACATGTATGAGTAAATTAATGTTCAATTAATTAAATATCAAATATTCCATGAAAATTTGAATGGCTTAGATTTCCCCCAAAATCATTTCCTAGGGTAAACACCCTATTATGAGACTAATAAAGTGGTTAGAAAAATTATATGAGATTATATTATAGGATAATTTACCAGTTTTATCCTAAAAAACTCCTGAGAACAAATGGTTCAAATATCCCTTGATTTTCATAACCCGTGACGATGCAGATCGTCACATGGCCTTTATAACCATTAATTTATCTTTAACCAATAACATTATAACCTCTAAATTTATCTAAAACCTACTATGATTCCAACTATAATAGCCCATAGATGTGACCATACCATCCACATAACTTATAAAAAATATTTCATTAAAATACATTCTTAAGACCTTTTAGGTTTAGAGTTTTAGATAATTAGGAAAAAACATTAACTTTCAAAACTCATATTATTTGTATCAATTAGAAATTTTAACATTATATAAAAACTAATTAATCCATATTGAGTCTTCAACATATCCCACAAATTCTCTATATAAAAATTTATTCTATAAATTTCATACTTTTCCTATCTTGATAATATGAACAAATGGACACATAAGAAAAGGGTGAGCTCAGATTCTCAGTAATGGTAAACATAAGCGATAACAATCAAATATCATAAGTGAACATAAGATAAGAATATGAGTATAATAAAGATACATAATAAAATTCATACACAATAAAACATAGATCATATATCATGGTATAATGATTGGAATAAAATAATAAATGAATCAAAAGAGAATAGAAACATGAGTCAATAAAGATGATCCATGAGAGCTTAACAAAATACTGAGAATAAGCATAAAATTGTGGAATATCTTTCAAATTTTTCATAAAAATTAGTATATGGAATATTAATTTCATTAATATAAGGATAAAAGGTTACACAAAGTCTAAATGTCCTATGATTAAATCTTTAAGGAAATATAATTAAAAAATAAAAGGAAATAAAGTCCTGAAGACTAACTAGAGTGATACTTATGATTTAGGTGATGAATCTACTACAAACTATGAAGATGATCATGGAATGAAAATGGTAAATAGATATCTTATGGCTCATTCTGATGAGGTACACACTTATAATTCTGATCCATAAAATTTTTCTTATGATGAACATGATAAATACTATTTTATACTTCAATAAATATATTAAAATTTAAATAAACAACATCAAAAACTTAGGAAATATTATGGTAATATTTTTAATGATAAATAATGTTTAACAAAACAAATTTCTAATTTAAAATCTAAATGTTATTTTATTTTTTATGAAAATAAAATTAAGTAATTGGTAGAAGAAGTTAATACTTTAAAACAAGATTATAGTATGCTTATTAAAGGATAAACTTATTCAAATAAAATTCTTGGAAAAAATAAAATTATTGAAAAAAATAAAATTATTGGAAAAAATAAAATTATTGTAAAAAATAAAATTCATAAAGGAAAACTTGGAATAAATATTAATGGAGAAAATCCAAAATTATATAAGAAATATTTTGTTCCTCGATATGAAATAAAAATCATGTCAATTGTTAAATGTTTTTATTATGGAATAAACGGACATTATGAAAATGAATTCCATTTTAGAAAACCTTAATTTTATAGTATTAAGCACATTTATTATTCAAAATAGTTATCTAAATTTAATTATAAAGTATCTACTAAAAAAAAAAAGATTTAGTTGCCTAAAACTTTAATTCCTAACACTGTCAGACCCAAAAGCATATGGGTACCAAAAGGCACTTGTATTTGATATATTACAGGTGTGCACCATTGTACTTCATTGTTATATCATTTAGCATCTTATTAAAAAAGGAAATTTATTTTTAAAGAAAAATTTATAAAGATGGATATGATAATCCAAGAAGTATCTTATTTTTATATTTGATTTAAATGCGTTAACTTATTTTTACAGGGGAGAGAAATTTTTTAATATTTATGCTTAAAATTTTGAAACTATTTTTACTATATTATTTATTTGATGAATCAATATTTTTAAATTGTGATTAAATTATACATACCTCATATTAAAATATTATTAAATTTTATGCTAAGATATGTAACAAATTTAAAATTTTCAAATCTCTGTAATTTTTTATTTATTTATTTCTCACTTTTAAATAAAGTTATCCGAGAGAAGTTATAATTCAGGGGGAGCACATAATACTTTCTTATATTAATTATATAGGTCTATCATAATGAAGAAAAAATTTATTCTTCTTTTAATATTTCATCTTTTAAGTCTTTATTTTTGAAAATTATTTTTCTTAGAAATTTTAGTCATTTATGTAACTTTTTCTTTCAAAATATTTTTCTTACATAAAATTTTCTTTTCAAAGTTAAAATAAAAAATGATTAATCTGTATTTTGGCTTGATAATTTTAAGCGTCGCATGAAACTTTTCAGAATGAAACATATCTTCTTACCCTTTCAAACCCTAGAATATTATTCTCAAACTCTCTAAAACTATTTTTATTCCTTCTTTGAAATACTAAAACTCAAAGTATTTTTATGAAACTAGTTCGAGTAACATGAAGAGAGCCAAAAATTCAAGCTCAGAGAGAAGTTTTTCTTAAATGATAAAGTGAGGCAATTATTTTTCTAATCTGTTTAGAGAACAACCAGTTTCCTCTATTAAGGATTATTTAAAGAAATATTCTATCAAAAATATGGAAATATTTGGGTTTAAAGAACCATAAGTTTCATCTCCTCAAATAGTAAAATAAGGAATGCTTTATAAAGAGTTTTTGTCCAATTTTAATCTTTTAAATGAAGAAATAGTAAAAATTCATGAAGAATTAAAATCATATATACAATCATATAAAGAGTAGAAAAAATTTTATGTTTCTAAGAGTGTTTTTTATACACTTCAAAGGAAGTATCAAATTTTGAAGGAGAGACCAATTTATAAAGAATAATTTGATGTGTTTAAAGTGGATATGATAAGTCAAATGGAAACACTTAGATGAGAAGCTGTTACTAAGTCAGATCTTGATGAGATAAAAGTATTTTTGGTTAAAAAGTTCATATCTTCATCATTGGTTCAAAGATCTATAAATTTTAAAAGAATAATAGAACAACTATCAAGAGTTTTAGCTACTGTGGGTAAAATAGTTCAATGTTTAGATAGTACAGATAATCTATATTACCCTTCCAAAAATAACGATTCTTCATAACCTCTGTAGCTTATCCAAAGTCAAAAAAGTTTTTTTTTGTAAAATATTAATGTTTTTATATTTCTCTTAGTTTAAATATTGTTTTTTAAATTTATTTTTCTTTTGTTAAAAAAATACGTTAAACTGTTTTCCAATTTCTTTTTGATGTCACAAAAGGGGGGAAAATTTATGATAAATTTAGGATAAATTTATGAAAAATTTATGGATAATTTATGAATATTATTATAAAGAATTTTTTAAGGGATAAATATTAAATTTATATGGAAATCACTATGATGATGAAGCTATAATATATATATATATATATGGGAATTTTTTTTTACAAGAGAAATTTACCTCAAAGATATTTGTTATACTATTTTTAAAATTTCATATATTATTTATTATAATTTTAATATTTGTTTTATGGGTTTTGTGATCACAAAAAAGAGAGATATTTTTGAGCATGTGTTGATTAAATATTTTTATTAATTTATTTTTGATTTTGATACTCATAAACACCCACATTTATGTTTCTAATAAAGTTACTTTAAGTGAATTAAAGGATATTAATTAATTGAACAATTATTTTTGTTCTGGAATCATATTTATTCTTTAATTTTTGGTAAGATATTTGTTTTATCAAAGGAAAATTATTCTGGATGTGTTTTATAAGTAATTTGGAAGCACTATTCATACCTTATGTTTTTAGCAGAACGTATGGTTTATATACTCTATATTTGGAATAAAAGTATGGATATGAAACCCTAATTTTGGAATTAACCATATATTTGAGGAATAAAAATATGGTTCAATATCCCTACTTTTTCAATCAACCATACACTATCAACCATACTTTTGGAGTTTGTCACTACGTAGACAAACCCACATTTGACTTAGTCAAAGATGAAGTCTTGAATTATGGATTATTTCCATGTTTTCTAAAATGGTATCATTAAAATAAAATATCATTTTAAAGCTGTTTAAAGACTGATTCAAAGGACCGTGTTCATAAGATTAAATTGTTCCTATTTCTAAGGTAAGTTACAACTTTCTTTGAACATTTTTAATTCAAATATTTGTGATTTATCATGTGATATTTATGGTGCTGTTTGACCTGAAGAAGTTTTACTGTTGTTATAAATACATAGATTCATATTCTATAAATATATAGTTGTTGTTCATCTGAAGATATAGATGTGCATTTAAAAATAAGGATGTTTCGTTTCCTTCAAATCTAGACTTTCAATATATACATGTTTTGATATTTGTTTGTTTGATCGAATGATGTTGTTACTGCTTTATATCACTGTTAATATTTTTCTCTAGTTCAAAAAAGAACTTATTAGAGTTATACTTTGGATACGTACATGTTTTGATATTTTTTCATTTGATTAACTACTATTACTTCAACTGTATATAACTGTTAATATTTAGCTGTAGTTCAATAAATCACTTATCAGAGTTACACTTTGGAGACATAAATGTTTAATCATCTACTTAGTGTTTTATATACTACTATCTAAATAAATCTTGTTTAACATTTAATAATATCCTTTTTCTACTATATTTTATTGAATATCATATATAACTATCAATTGCTGCTGCAACTATATTTTAAAGTTGTTTCATTATCTACATCCTGATCTATTAACTTTTTAGAGTATTGGATACTCATACTCAGTCATTGGTGGAGTATCATATTCTCCCACTAAGTTGTGGTTATTTTAGTTTCCTATAAAATAACTAGAAGGCCCTGTAAAATCCTTGACTATAATGTGTCAACTGCCTACACTTAGTTGTATAAGTCCCCAGTAAAAGGAATTTCTACTGAAAATCACTAAGCACATGAAGAAATAATTACTCGAGTGGACTAGGGGTTCTTTATTCCCTGAACCACTATACATAATTGTGTTATTTATTATTTTTATTTTTAATTTATTACTTATACTTAAGAGAGAATAAAAGATTCACTTAAATATAAAAAGGTTAGTTTAATTTCTATCAATATTTTAAAGGAACATAATTCACCCCTCTTGTGTATTCATCTTTTTCATCCTGACCTAACATACCTTATCCTCTTGTGATGCATGAAAAACAAAAAAACAATCACTGATGAGGTTATGTTACCAAAAATTTAAAGAAAACCCAAATACTACCAACTTTATATCATGAGTGGAATAATTATGTTCATGGTGGTTTGATTTTTGAGACCCAAAAGAAACAACTACCATCTCTTATATCAATATGATTCCCAAGGAAAGACATGAAGCATCACAAAAATTCTCAAACTAAACTCCTTCCCTTGGTAAAAAAATTAATGGAGCACTGGATAACATATCCTTTAGGTACTCGAAAGTTTCTTGACATTGGTCAGTCCACAAGAATTTATGATCCCTTCTATTCAAGGATTCCAGAGGAGTTTCAACTTGAGAGAAATTAGTTATGAATCTCCTATAATATCCTATAATACTGAGGAAACTCCACACCATTACAAAATTCTTGGGGGATCCCCAGGAAAAAACTACCTTGATCTTCGAAGGATCCATAACTAATCTCTGTTGGGAAAAAAATTTCCCTAATAAATGAACCTTATGATCCCATAATTCAAACTTTGAAAACTTCCTGAATAGATTTTGATGACAAAGAACTCCCAAAACCATCTGCAGTTTCTCTACATGCTCTTCCTCAGAAGTAGAGTATACAAGGATACCATCGATGAAAACAACCACAACATGGTCTTGGAACCCTATAACACTGCATTCATCAGTTCCATGAAAATATATAAATCATTCATCACACTAAATGGAATTATAGTGAACTCATAATGTCCATAATGACATCAGAAAGAAATTTTTCTATATCCTAATCATTTACCTACATTTGATGATATCCTGATTGTAGATCATATTTAAAGTGGGTTACATAGACCCAACTTGTGATGTACTTTGATTACTACTACATTTATACAGTTTGATATATATATATATATATGTGTGTGTGTGTGTGTGTTTATCTTACCATATTTATGTCGATACTTCTCTGTCCACTATATTTATGGTAATATTCTTAGATTACATGTTTTATAAAAGGGTTATAGTATATAAAAAGATATAATGAGAACCTATAAATACCATAAAACTAATGTTAAAGTAATGTCTTATGGTCCAGATACATCAAACTGTTATGAAACAGATGACATATGATTATCAGGTGCTGGGGGATCATAATCATTAAGACTTCTTCTCATGAAGTTCTCACTTGGTGATCTATAGTAGTTGAGATCATGAGGAAAAACCCACCAATAGGAACACCACATGTTTTGGGTGTCATTGGATGTTCCTATCTACATACATGTGTATTAGTCTCCTGAATTGAGATCATTATCAATGTGTTCCATTTGATCATGTACTTTGATGTAAGGAGAAATCCATGAAAATGAATTTGCGGAGAAGTAGTTTTTTTGGGTGCGTCATTGGTGGTATGACATTGGTTGAATGATCATGATATAATTTGTCGCGTTAGAGTTGAGGAATTGATATCTCTAGACTGGTTGATCAGTATGGTAGTACCTTCATAAATCCATGTCCATGGTATTCGAAGGTAATTCCATCCAGTTAGATCAAAAAATAATAAATCAAGGAAAGGATTATTACACAAGTGTGAATCCTAATCTTATGATATATCATATGAAAAATATATTATATTACATAGTGTGTGTTCGTAGGTTGGTTGTCATTGTTTTTACTACTCCTTATCACTTTAAGGGCCATGACAAGTTACTAGATTCCTCTCTTGGTCTGTGAATATTATTCACTACTATTGAGATAAGGTCCTAGAGGGTCACACACAATTTCATATTCAAGATTCTTCCCTATTTTTATGAATAGGTATATAGGACATTTTGGGCCCTGCCATGAGGTCCGAGAGTTGTTCAGGATTTATCGATCACTGATAAGTAAATAAATTCATTATTATTTGAGTATTGAATAATTGAGTTAAATTTATTTATTAAAAGTATTTAAGAGTTTTCCAGTGAATACATTGAATAATATTATATGAATGAATATTATTTTAATATTCAAGGTTTGTTTAATGTTAGTGGGAATTACGAGTCAAGTTAATGACTCAGGTTTATCATGTAATGTTTATATTTGATATATATTAAAAGTATGTGATAAAATATAAATAATATTAATGATGTATTTAGTTTATCATGATTATTTATTTATAACTTATTTATTGGACATCAGATATACGGGGGTCGGGAACTCTAACTGGGTATTTTTGTGCATTCACTATATAAGTAGATGAGGAGCTTATTTCCTAAGTGAAATGAAGTTCATTTTTCAATGGATTGAGAGCTTCTCTATCATCCTCCCACATACTTGAGAGAGAAACATGTCATTCAAATAATAAATCCAAGGAAATCATTGATTATTGTAAGAAAGAAATCGAGGTGATCATCGTGATATTGAAGGAATCATTGGATCTCTGTGATAGAAACTTGAATTTGATGATTGAAATCTATGTAGATTTTTGATACATGTGTGGATGATCTAGAGGGGTTTGAATTCAGATATTTCGAACAACAATCACTAGAGACAAGATGAAATTGATCGTGACATCAAATAAAACAAGGTAAATATTTGTTTAATTATTCTTTTATTATTAAATTCACATGAGATCCTTGAACCTCTACCAGGGCTCAGATCATTGGAGACGATGAAGTTACATTGTTCCAATAATGAAAATTTTAAAATTCCCATCCCACCAGCTTTTGCTGTGCGTCATAGTATCTTTAATTGGTATCAGAGATATCATATGAATTTTACAAGACAAATTAAAATTAAATGGAATTAAATTAAGTAGATAGATTTAAATCAGTCCTAACAGAATAGACCGCACATAAATCTGATTCTGGATGACCAAGTTATGACCATTTATTTTTTTTGGTATGGATTGAAAAAATGGTTGTTACTGGAAAAAAATAGAAGAATAGTATAAATTAATATCGATTTATGTTTTATTTTTTGGGTGATCTAGTTTCGATCAGGTTTCAATCAGAATGATTTTTCCCAATGGGTTTTAGCTTTCCATGGAACCTTTACCAAAACCCCACATTTATTTTTATTTCTTCTAATGAAAGAAGGAATTCAAAAAAGGGGTGTAATGAAATGTATCCTGTGAAATAAATGCTATAATAATTATATTAAAAAATAAAATAAAGGCTATGTTATGGAATTTATGAAAATTTAGGGATTGTTGACTATTTTTTTGGAGGAAACCTGACTTCCAGTGGAATCTAGGGTATTCATTATTTTATTTTAAAAAAACCGAGGCTTGCGTTGAAATCTTGATCACTTGGCCTCTTGCTTCATCCTTACCACTTTATTGGCTGACCACTACTCCTATCAACCTCACCTTCACATTCTCATCCTAGCTGTGCTCTTGAGAAGCCTGGGAAGTGGCCACCCTCATCCTTCCCACCAATCTCGAACCAATTTCCTCACCTAAATCATGGCCTGCCATTGCATCTTCGCCGGAAGCCACCCTATTCATTTGAGTCGATCACCCCCCACTCAATTAAGGACACCATGAGAACTAGACTTCTGACACTCATCCCATCGATCAAATATGCCTTGGTCACTAGAAAATCACACTCAGCTACCACCTTGAGGTCCCGAACACATTCCTTGATTAGCACTAGATGCTACCTCCTCCGAGACCGACCACCCCTTTGCATAGAAGTTGATGGTAGAACCAACTCGGCTGACCACCCCAGTCATCATGCACCGCCAGAGTCACTTCTTTGGGAAGATCCAGGTCACCGTCCAATACCATTCACACCCTAACATCGAACCTCACCCACCTCACCCATCCACGACACCACTCCACCAGTAAAAAATATCCTCTATCGTGAGATTTGCTCCCAAAATGCCCTTTCCACTCGCAATATACCCCGATCAAGCTCCTTCAAGACTCCTCTAGGTATTTTATAACCCAATCCACCCCGCAATGGGCTTTGATGGGTCATCTCAACCCAAAATGGGTCTGGGTAGGTCCATGTGATTTAGAATAGCTCTATACGGACTTTTCTTAGCCCAGAATGAGCTCACATAGGATCTACCCAACCCACATTGGTCCTACGCGAGGTTTTCAGGCCTTGGGTTAATTTTATTTAATTAATATTAATTTAGATAATTAATTTTATTTTATTATTAAATTAAATTAATTAAAAAAATTAATTTATCAGTTTAAAAATAATAACAACTTTATTATTCAAAATAATAATTTAATTTTGGTATTAAATTAAATTAATTTATTAATTTAATTTTTAGAGTATAAAATTAAATTAATTTTTAGACCAAAGAAAATAAATTATTTTAATTTTATAATTCATTTAATTTATATTTTATAGATCCCAACTTTAAATTTATTACAATCTAGTTTTATCGTACATTTAATTTTCATACTAACTAGTCTTGAGAAATTGATAGAACTCATGTATTTATAGTTATTTTAATTTAATTATTTATTACTATGTGTGATGTTTTTAATAAGTAGTTAATTTAAGATGGTATACCTATCATCATTTTTTAATTCTATATGTATAAGGGATAGAACGTCCAATTTATCAATTATATATTGCACTCCTGAGACCCCCTCACCCGCGTATGAGTATATTCATATATTTGATGTAAGTAGAGGACCCCACCAAGATGAGGTTCTAATCCAGATGAGAAGTGGACACACTATACGAGAACAAGATACATCATGAGTCAGGACACCACTCAGGTATAATTCCCCTAGGTCATGATTAATTTAATTATTTTACATGGAACAACCATTCTTAAATTCTTAAGACCAGTCGAGTAATTTATTTCCTTTATGCACTGTTTATTACTTCATGCATTTTCATGTTTGCGATAACACATAAAATAATAAACAGATAAAATTTATAAAGAAATGATGAACGTATTCTATTAAATACTTATTTAGTTGTGAGCATGAAAACATAGTATAAAAATATTTATTAGAAAAGGATTACATTCTTTGAAATATATTAAAACCCTTAAAAAAATATTAAGTCACAAATGCCTTTCTTCATTTGAATTTGAACAAAACCAGGTGTACGAGGTTCTTGATCAACCATAGTTGAGGGTGCCTACTACTACTAGGGAGTTCTTGTGAGAGATGTGGGTTGAATTAATTGAATTCAGTAGCAATGGGGTATCCAAAGATAGCTTGTTTAAACTTTAGAGTAAAACGTTGAGTAAATAATTTTTATGATTTTTGAATCTAGGGATTTACTTAACAAATCAAGGAGCCATGCGTTAATGCAGTTATCCATCCAAACACTGACCTTGAGCACTCTGAGTAGTGAAATAAACATAGCTTGTAGACTATGAGGGGAGGTTCAAGGATCCTTACCACTAAAATACTCAAGTGACAGAGTATTCTGTATAAAGTATAGAGGATTTCTAGAGTTCGATAAAATAGTGGGAGACATTTAATGATTTAATAATTAATTAATTCATAATGTTTAAAAGGTAATCAAGATAAAGTACTGAATTCTAAAATTTATTTGTTGTAGATCAAACATGGAAATCACCAACACCACTGGAAAATTATCAGTATAATATATATTGGATAAAGAAAATATTATGACCATCCATAACTTCCAGGAGTGGTACAAGTTCATGCGCATAGTACTACACCAAGAAAGGGAGATTTATGTGTTGGAATCCTTATTTCCTACTGAGACTCATCGAGGAGCTATAAAGGTGTATAAAGACAAGTACAAAAAGCATGTAGATGATTCACTATACATACAGTGTATCATGTTTTCATCTATGTCTATTCAACTACAAAAAATACATGAATACAAAGATGCCTACAAGATGTTAACTCATTTATTAGAACTATATCCAGAGAAAGAAAGGCAAGAAATATATGAGATATCTAGTGCATTGTATAAGTGTAATCTAGTAGAAGGGAATAAAGAAACACCTCCTATACTCAAGATCATAGGGTACATTGAGAGACTTGAATCCCTTAGGCTCAAATTGAACCAAGAACTAGAAAATTATCTCATTATTGCCTATTTACTGCCAATATTCTCAAATTTTATTATTAATCATAATATGAATAACATGAAGAAGTAACTTTAAGATATTTTAGATTTATTTCTCCAATATGACAAGGATATGAAGAAAACCAATTCTTCATTCCTTATGATGAAAAAAGGACGAAGGTAAAGGCTAATGTGTTTAAGGTTAAATATAAGTTGAAGAAACCTAAGCACCATCCTTAAAAAAATCCAAAGATACAGAGGGAAGGTAATGAACAAGAGCCTGTCTGCTTTTCATGTGGTAATAAAGGCCTGTAGAAGAAAAATTATAGATATGAGAAGAATAAGTAAGGTGACACTTCTGCTTTAGGTATTTCTATCATTGAATGAAATATATCTTCATCTACAAGTTGGGAATTGGATACAGTGTGTGGATCAAATATTGTTGTTTAAATACCAGAAACAATTGAATTTAAGAATATTTTGAAAGGAAAAGTGGATCTCCAAGATGCAAATGGCATGATTCTAGTAGCCTCAGTAGTGGGAGATTATCATTTGAATTTTCCTAGTGGTTTAGTTCTTGTATTAAATAATTATTATTATGTACCTTCATTAATCAAAAACATAATCTTAGTGTCAAGTATGGATACTATGGGATTTTATTTCAAGTTTTAAAATAAATTTTGTCTCTTTTATAAGGATAACACATGTTATGATACTGTACATCTTAAAAATAGACTATATATACTTGAACTCGAAAACCTAGTAATGAAAATCAATGACAAAACTAGTGAGCATGAATCATATAACACCCACCTATGGAACTTTAGGCTTGGTCATGTAAATGAGAAGTGATTACAGAAATTACATCAAGAAGGGTATTTAGGCTCAGTCAAGTAAAAACATCTGGATTCATGTCATACTTGTTTAAAATGGAAAATGACTAAAACACCCTTCTCTGGAAATGGAGAAAGAGCCACAGAATTACCAAAAAATGATTCATACTGATTTATGTGGTCCATTTATAGTACATGAAAGGGGTGGTTTTTCATACTTAATTATTTTTACCGATGAATATAGTAGGTATGGATATATCTACTTAATGCGGTATAAGATAGATTCATTTCAGATGTTTAAGAAATACCAACACAAAGTAGAAAACTGGATTGGTAAGAAGATTAAGCAACTCTACTCAGAAAGAGGCAGAGTGTATCTTAACCAAGATTTCATTTATCACTTAAAGAAGTATGGGATAATATCAGAAATCACTCCTCCATATAAACCATAGTGGAATGGTGTTAGTGAAAGGAGGGATATGACCTTGCCTAACATGGTCAGATCAATGATGAGTCAGGAAACTATTCTATTATCCTTTTGGGGATATGATTTGCAGACAATGACATACACCCTTAATCAAGTACCAACTAAAGCTATAGATGAGATTCCATATTAATTGTGGTACATAATGAAACCCAGTTAATCACTTATAAATGTGTGGGGATTCAAGTATTTTTTCAGGACTATAACAAGTGATAAATTAGCATCCAAAAGCACAAAGTTTAATTTTATAGGTTAACCTAAATCAACCAAGGGATATTACCTATAAATCCCTTTAGATAGAAAAGTTTTTGTGGTAAGATAAGACAAATTTATAGAAAGGGGGAATATTTCCATTGTAAATAGTGGGCGAATGATTAACTTTGATGAAGTTAATGTTCCAGATGCACATGAGTTGGTATAGGAACAATCTCTACAAGAGATAGTGAGAGATGAAGAAGTTACCAAGACACAAGTACTGTATAGGTTAACTCGAGAGGTTAGATAACCATAGGGTTATGGTTTTCTTATCACCGAGATAGGTGACACATTATTCATTTAGGGAGATGAACCTATGACCTAAAAGGAAGTAGTAGAAGGCAAGGATACTGCTAAATGGAAAGATTCCATGCATTATGAGATGGAGTCTATATACTAGAATCAAGTTTGAATTTTGGTAGACCCTACAGATGATGTAAATCCATTGGGTTAAAATGTTTATTCAAGAAAATTCTGGACATGGATGGTAATTTCAATACCTATAAAGAAATATTGGTAGCAAAGGGTTTTAGACAATGTGAAGGCATAGACTATGAATAAACCTTATCACCAGTAGCAATGCTAAAATCCATCAGAATTTTTTTTTCTAATAACAACCTTCCATAATTATGAGATTTGAAAAATGGATCTCAAAACTACTTTTCTGAATGGGAAGTTAGTTGAAGATGTCTATATGACTCAACCCAAAGGGTTCATCAAGTCAAAGAATTACAAAAAAGTGTACAAGATGTAGAGATACATTTATGGGTTGAAGAAAGCATCACGATCATGGAATATTCATTTTGATGAGTCCATAAGAGAGTTTGGTTTTTTCAAAAACAAAAGAGAGAATTGTGTCTATAAGTATTTTAATGGGAATGAAATCATTTTCCTAGTATTATATGTTGATGAAATATTAATTCTATGAAACAAAGTGAAAGTCTTATAGTCAGTTAAGACTTGGTTAGATGAATCCTTATCCATGAAATACTTAGATGAAACAACCTACATTCTAGGGATAAATATCTATCTAGATATATCACTAAGGATACTTGAGCTAAGTCAAAGTACATATAATGACAAAGTACTTAAAAGGTAAAATTTGGAATAATCCAAGAGAGGGTTGTTTCCCATGTCACATGGTATCAATATATTCAAGAAAATGCACCCATAAACACTAGAGGATATTAAAATAATGAGTTTAATACCTTATGCCTTGACAATGAGATCTATCATGTATTCAATGCTATGTAATAGGTTTGACACTGCCTTTACTTTATGCATGGTGGGAAGATATCAATATAATCTAGGAGAGATGCATTGATAGGATTTCAAAACTACCCTGAAGTACTTGAGGTATAAAAAGGATATGTTCCTAGTGTATGGAGGAGACGAGGAACTAGTAGTGATAGGATACATTGATGTTATTTTCCAGACAAATCATGATGATTTGAAATGTAGTCAGGGTATATCTTTTGCCTGAATTATGGTGTAGTGAGATGGAGAAGGTTGAAGCAACATATGGTCTCAAATTATATAGCAGAATATGAGTTTTTAGTATCTTTCGATGAAGCAAAAGAATTAGTATAGATACGCAACATTGTATCAGACATTGGTGTTATGCCTAGGAATGTAGACCCTATTCTAGTTTATTGTGATAATACTATAGTTTTGGTGATTTCTAAGGAGCCCATATCACACCATATGAAAAAGCATATACTTCATAAATTTCATCTCTTGAGGGATTTTACTCAGAGTGGTGAACATGAAATTATCAGATTACCCACATAGGATAATCTAGAATACCCCTTGACTAAATTCATATCTCAGAAAAAGCATGATTCTCATGTGAGAGCTAGCAGATTGATACTTGTTAGTAGTTGTCTCTAGTGTAAGAGGGAGTGTTGAAAGTGGGTGCCTTAGACCCAACTTGTGATGCACCTTGATTACCACTAAATCTATACAGTTTGATATATATATATATACTTGTGTTTATCTTATTATAATAGTTTTGATATTTTTTCCTCCACTATATTTATGGTAATTTCCTTAGATTATGTATTGTATCAAAGGGTTATAGAAGATCCTAGGCTATAATGAGAACCTATAGATACCTTAAAACTAATATTTAATTAATTTCCTATTTTATAGATACATAAAACTAATAGGACACAGATGATGTGAAACTATCAGGTATTGGGGGATCATAAGCATTGAGACTTATTCTCATGAAGTTCACACTTGGTGATCTCTAGAAGTTGAGATCATAAGGACATACCTACCAATATGAACACCACATGTTTTGGGTGTCATTGGATGTTCCTATTTACATACATATGTATTAGTCCCCTGAATTTAGATCATTATCAATGCATGTAATTTGATCACATACTTTGATGAATGGTGAAAAACATGACAATGAATTCATGGTGAGGTATTTTGTGTTGGGTGTTTCATTGGTGGTATAATATTGGTTTAATGATCAAGATAGAATTTTTTGATTCTGAGTTGAGTAAGTGATATCTCTAGCATGTTTGATTAGGATAGCAATACTTCATAAATATATGGCCATGGTATTCAAATTTAATTCCATCCAGTTAGATCAAAAAATAATAAATCAAGGAAAGGATGATGACACAAGTGCACATCCTACATTATGAGATATCATATGAAAAACAGATTATATTTCAAAGTGCATGTTCATAGGTTGGTTGTCATTTATATGGCCACTCCTTATCTCTTTTAGGGCCATGTTGGGTTGCTAGATCCTGCTATTGGTCTATGAATATTATTCACTACTATTGAGATAAGGTCTTATAGGGTCATAAATAATACTACATTCAAGATTCTACCCTATTCTGATGAATAAGTATATAGGACATTGTGAGCCTGACCATGGGGTCTGAGAGTTGTCTAGGATTTATCGATCATTGATAAATAAATAAATTCATTATTATTTGAGTATAGAATAATTGAGTTGAATTTATTTATTAATAGTATTTTCAAGTGTTTAGGTAAGTAAATGGAATAATATTATATGAAGGAATGTTATTTTAATATTCAAGGTTTGTTTAATATTAGTGGGAATTATAAGTCAAGTTAATGACTTGAGTTTATCATGTAATATATATATATATATTATAAATTACAAGTATGGGATAAAATATAAATAATATTAATGATGCATTTAGTTCGTCATAATTATTTATTTATTACTTATTTAGTGGACATCAAATATATGGGGACCGATTATGGTATTTTGTGAATCCACTATATAAGTAGATGAGGATCTTATTTCCTAAGTGAAAGGGAATTCATTTTTCAATGGATTGATAGATCTTCTCTCCTCCTCCCACATCCTTGAGAGATAAATACAATGTTCAAGCAATCAATCTAAGGATATATTAATAGATCATAAGAAAAGATTTGAGGCGATCGTCATGATGTCAAAGAAATCATCAGATCACCATGCTAGCACTTGAAATTCGATAATTGATATTCATGTAGATTCTTGAAGCGTATGTGGATGATCTAGATGGGTTTGACTTCAGATCCATCAAGAAATTATCAATAGAAAAAAAATATATAGTTGATTTCACCACCAAATCAAACACGATACATGTTAGTTTATTTATTTTGTTCTTATTAAATTCACACAAGATCCTAGAACCACTACTAGGGATTATATCACTAGAGATTCCAAAGTTACATTGCTATAGTGATGAAATTTTTTAAATACCCAGCCCATCGACTTCCTCTGCATGCCCCGGTACCTTCAGACCAATCTTTGTGGACCAAATATATCCTTTCAGATGATTGAATAAGTCATCAATACATGGAAGAGGATAATGGTTCTTTGACATCACCTAATTAAAGTAATGATAATCAATACAGAGATTTATATTTCCATCAACCTTCTTCACAAACAAAACTAGGGTACCCCAAGGTGACACACTTGACCAAATAAAACATCCCTGTAAAATATCATCGATCTATACCTGAAACTCTCGCAACTCATAAGGCACCATACTATATAGAGACATCAAGATCAGGGAATCACCAGAATGTCGCTCTATCCCAAAATCGATCTCCCATCGATGGGGTAATGCTATAACCTCTTTAAGAAAGACATTATGGAACTCTCCCAAAATCATAGGAAACAACGCCTGTTGAGCCTCTAATGTACTTAGTATCAACTCAGACATCAAGGAAGACAAGGATGGAATATTTCTATGACCCATACGAGGTTTTTTATCACAAATAAACATAGAAAAATCTCTTTAAATATCATATAACATGATCTGCCTCCTGAATCAATCCCTAATAGCCTACACTGAATACAGATAGTCCATAATGAGGATGATGTTTTATAGATGTATCTGTAAATAAAATAATTCTCCCTAATAATAGTTTTTCTCTAATACTAGATCATAGTATCTATATACTTCACATAGAAAATCTCAACCTATAAGTAGCATAGTTAACACCAATGGAAATGGAAGTCTCACCACCTCAAGTCCCAAAGAACAGACTCTGACAGGTGATATGAGAGAGTGTGTATCTCCTTAACCAAATAAAGCATGCACCCAAGTAGAAAACATTCAAAGGGTATCTACAAAGATTTCTAGATCACCTAGAGTTGGAAAATCCAGGGCATGAAATTTTCAATGACCTTCTCTACAACCTATCTGACCCTAATGAAGACCACCTCCATGGCTGCTCTCTGTTCTCTATAGATGAGGAGCATCATGAGGCCATACTCATCCTGTACTATCTCCTATTTAAGATAAAAATATAGATCACCCTAATAATACTTTTTTTGGATAAAAATACCTCAACAGTGGAGCCTAAAGTAGAAAAAATACTGTATGCTTCATACTTAGAAAGTTCAGGTACTCCCTACACTGATGACCATGTCCTCCATAAGAAAAATATGTTTCTGATCCCTTTCCAGGGGTCTTAAGGGTTCTACCCCTACAAAAACGAGATGACTAGGGATAGGAACTACCCATAGATGTCTTAAATCACTTATATCATGGAAACTGAGAATACCATACCATAAATCTACTAAACAGGGAATCCTAATAAATCCCCTCTCATGTTGATTCAATCCTGGACAACATCCTTTAAATGACCTATACTTTCACTAGAGCCTCAAGATACATCAATAATATAAATGGGGTAACTTGGCACTGGATCTTTGGATGAAAATCCTCCTCAAAATGCCTCACCCTAGCCTCCTCATATGGAAATAGGTTCAAAGAATATCAAATAAGTGTTCTAAAATAGATCCCAAACTCGTGCATTTTGTAAATCCCTTATTAGAGGGTAAGTAACTCCTAGCAACTATACACCTTTGTAGTTGAAGAAAGAAACTTTTCTCAAAACTAATATAAAAAATTCTCCCATGATACAGCTAACTCCTCGCAACCCTCATGGAAAAAAGAACCACTACTTTCTAACTTCCCCATGCAACATCGTCATTGCCAATGAACCATCATGCTCATTCCGAGCATAGATAAACCTAAATTCTATCTCCTCCTCCTATAACCAGTCCTCTAACATTGAATTTGAAATTTAACCCTCATAATTATATGGACTTTGGCATTGAAACTCTCTGAGTATCCTATTACAAGTATCTTCGTCCTTAACCTCAACTCTACAGTGATCTGTTGGTACATGCTGCTGAACATATTTAGTGTGAACCTAATGAGAACATAAACCTAAATTCATAATTTCAAAATAAAAAATAGTTTGGGACTCATAAACCTATAATATTTAATAGTTAATAATATTATTAATTAATTACTTTTTGTTCAACCTAATCACAAGGTCTACCCATTTCAAACATAGGGAAAAAGAAGAATGTTTCTTGATCCTTTTCTAGGTCTCTACCCCACAACCAATATCACTTATCTTAGTAGGATCAATAAAATTAAAGGTCCATGAATCATATCATGGGAGGCCCTAAATATACATATCCTAGAATTTTCTTTAGTTTACGTCACTTACTATGTTCAATTGAAACCAATTCCCTACCAACCCATACAGTCCTCAATAATGCCTACCTCAAAACTCCATCCTATCTCTCAACGTAAACCTTTGATACAAATCTTTCATGATCCTCTATCCATAATGGTACACCTCCTAGGATGACATTGAGAGAAGGGAGATAATGATTCCCAAAACCAACCTCCAATAGGCCATGGGGTTTTGACAAGCACCAGGGGTATATCATATACACAAAAGGGAGGCATTACCCTTTAAGAGAACATGAGGGATAAGAGATATGATAAAAAACACAACAACACATACTCATATAAAAGTAAAGAGAGATACCGATTCATTAATGTCATTTTATACAATTTAAAAACTACAAAAGAAAATACAATTAAAAAAAAATCCTCTGTAGTGACCTCGAATCTCAAACAACTCCTGAATAATCCCTGATCTTATAATGTAAAAACTGATCACCAACTAGCTCCTATGGTCCAAAAAAAATATTTTATATAAATTTAGGGTGAGAATAATATATATACTCAGTAGTATAATCCTCTAATCCTATCGTACAAAATATAAAGAAAGCATACCAAATCTAGTGAGAAATAAGTGAAGATAACTCATCACATAATTAGGTATGATAAGTCTTCAACCTCACCAATACTCTCTCAAAAATTATCACATACTAGAATAATATAATATCCTATATTTATCAAAGAAGTTACCCTGCTATCACTTTCCCACTAGTTTACTACTCTACCCCAAAATCACATATCCTAATCCATCTCTATGCAAATGTAAGCCATCCCAAAGAAACCTAGGCTACTGCATCATATCATACACCCCATGCTTCAAATAATCTCATCAACACATACCTTTAACCCTATACATCATATCATCTCATTATCCCATGCCAAATATCTTGATAGTAATCGAGTAGTTTTCAAGAGCCACAATAACCCATATGTTGAGTATTATACCTCAAGCCATCACAACCCATACATGATACACCTGGAAGGACCACGATAGATCTATGTGATCAATGAGAGAGTCAGGGGTGAATTAGTGATCTCTTTTTATTTTATGTTTTTATTTCTTATGAAATAAACTTTTTCTTCTATTAAAGAGTTATAACTTTTCTGAAAACAAACTCACAAGAACAACCAAAAGAATAAAAAAATTAACAAACTCAACAAGAGTGGATAGTCCTTGTCATGGTTTGGAGATAATAAAATACCACAAAATCCACTAGAAAAAATAATTTTTATGTGGTTATGATAATAAGGGAATATCCTTACACTTTAATTGAAATTTTATAAAAAACCATGCATGTTATTTTTATACAGATAAAAGATGTGAAAAATATTTTGTAACAAATTTAAAAACCTTCACCAATAGGCTCATAATGTTTTCACCTATGATTCTTGGAAAAAATTAAAATTTTCCATTCTTAAAAAATTATTCACTTTCTTACTCACCAGTAGGTAATAACTTCTTCAGTTAGTTGGATGTCCATCCATACAGTTTATCTGGAAGTCTATTCAGAAAGTTTTTCCAGTGCCCTCTGAAACTCTGCAACTTCCTTTCATCTAATATAAAAGTTCATTCAATGAACCCTAATCACAACTTCTCTTTTCATTACAAAATTCTTCTTCACTTGAACTAAGATATTCCTTGGTTAGAAAAATATAGTTCAAAACTCTAGCTAACAGAAGTTTTTTTATGTCTCTATATGAAACCAATCCTTTAACACTTAAACCTTTTCACATGTGTGAATAGTTCACCCATACTTTATACTTACATAAATTTATATAGTAACATTTTAGGAAGCACATATGAAAAAAAAATTTAGTACATGTTTGTCTGATGGACATTGTATTGAAAAATTTGGCTGATTGGACTTTATTCGACCCCTTTCCTCAACATCAATTTTTTACTTCAAAAACTTTCCTCTATCCATTATTGATCACATGATTCATACTTCCATAGATTCCAAACTTATTAAACTTCAAATACCACATCAACTTTATAAACTTTGTAAAATAATTAATCGACCAAGACACTATATGATTTTGTATGTCCAGTTTATTTCATAGAACTTTGAAATGAGAAACTTCTACACCCAAAAAAATTTCTACCCCTTTATACTAAATGATTTAATCATGAGATATTTTAGAACTCATAATGTTGGAAACTTTCAAAAAAACAAAGGATCAGTATATTTTTTTTTCTGAACATTTTTTTTTCGAACCTTTGAAAGATAAAATTTCAACACAAAAACTTCAACTCATAGGCTTTGTTGCAAAAACCTCATATGATCTTTTTGTATGTTTGAACACCTCTTTAACAAACTTCATATGTAAAAAACCTTTTGTACATCTGATATAATTTATTAAAAAATTTTTATCCAACCCTCTTTATTCGATTCTAACTCTACCTAATCACTATTTTTGGATACTTTAACAAAGTGATGTGATTTTTTAAAAGAAAACAAAATACAATTCTTCCAAAAAACTTCTTTCATCCAGACACATCAAGAACACCTTTATCCAACATAGTCCAAAAAATATCCCCCTTTGGATTTTTATTTCAACCAAGAATCATAAATCACTAAAACTTTATAAATTAAGCTATGGATAACTTATATAATAATTCTAAGAATACATGAGTGAAATTGATGTAGGAAACAAGAATCATTGAAGAAATTTATTCTTACATACTTTATCATGATTTAAACATTCACAACATTTTCACTTTTTTTATAGGAGAAATATTTACTACATTCTCTTCAAAAAACTATTAACAAAGTTCACACATACTAAAATAACAACTTTCCACTTTTAAAAACTCCCCTTAAATATATACCTTAAAAGGTTAATCACATAATAATGGATAAATTTATGTAAAATTTTATTCCCCTTGAAAAAACTATCCAAAAACAAGATAAGTGAGGGAACATAATCACATAATTTATCCTTGAAGAAAACCTCAACTTATAAAATGTTTCATTCCGCAATGGTTTTGTGAATATATCAACAACTTTTTACATTGTAGGAATATACTCTAGTTTTAGTTAATTATTCTCAATATTCTCTTTGATGAAGTGATATTTGATATCAATAAGCTTTTAATGATAATTTTTTATTGAATTTTTAGTGATATTTATAACACTTTGATTATCACAACCTAAGAGTAGGGTTTACTTCACTTATACTAAAAAATATTCCAACTGAGTCTTCATCCATATATGTTGTCTTACAGATTAAGTAGTAACAAAATTATCATCTTCATCCATACTGAGTGCTATACAATTTTTCTTCCTTGTATTCCAAATTACAGAACTTTCCCCTAGAAAGAAAACATAACCAGATTTGGATCTTCTATCATCAACAATTCCTTCCCAATAAATATTTGTATAGATAAACAAATCAATATTTCCTGATCTATCATATTTTATATCAAAATCAGTTATGCCTTTGATATATATGATAATTCATTTTCCTTCAAATAGATGAGATTATTTTGAATTTCTTTGAAATCATGCAAACAAATTAATATCATATAAAATATATGTCCTTGAATCTGTTAAATAAAGAAAACTTCCAACCAAATTCCTAAATTCCTTAGGATCAACTTTATTACCCTCTCCATCTTTCAAAAAATTGGTTCCCACTAAAATTGGTATGAAAATTGGTTTTGAATCTTCCATTAAAAACTTACTTATAAGTTCCTTAGCATATTTTTATTGAGAAAGGAAAATTAACTTTTTCTTTTGTGTAGTTTGTAAACTTATAAAATATTTCATTTCTCTAAGTATGGAAATTTCAAATGTAACTCCCCAACCCCAGCAGACCAGAGTCAGTGGTTACTTTATTACAATGACATAAGATATAAGGAATCACATTCTTAAAGAATGAATAGTTTAGTATTCTTGGTAAACTAGATACATACTTGAAATTCAAATTATATTTAAAACATAAAATAAAAAAATAGTTTTCTTTGAGAATTCCATTATTCCCCTTATTGTATCCTTACAGGTCAATCAAAAAACACTTCCTCATATATTGGGAAAAAATAAAACATAAGAAAGGGGTGAGCTCAAATGCTCAATAATGGTAAATGTACAGTGGAAGCTATGAATAAATAAGGCATAAACAATATGTAAATGTAAATAATTGAAACACATTAAATTTAATAAATAATTTTAGTATAATATGTAAAGAATAAAATATTATCGAATAATTCCATATAAATAATGACATGATAATGAAACTTAACTATGGATATTATACTAATATAATAATAATATGGAATATCAATAACTGAATTCATAATGATGGATTTCATAATGCGAGACATCATAAACATACCATCAAGGCTTAAGCTAAGGCACTATACATAAACATGTAAGACATCAACCAATACCCAAACTAGTTTATCTCATGAGACCTAATGACTCATAGATAGACTATAGTAGGACCCACCCTTCACTTAATAAGTCCAATGTATTCCCCATATAAAAGGGAATAAACATAAACAATATAAACATTTGTACTAAAAAACTAGCATACAAATCTTGAATACTTTTCTCGATCAAAAAACGTTACCATAAACCATCCAGAGTATTATGGAGAGTGATATAAAAATATAAAATCTATAGTTAAACATATCATAAACCAAAAAAATAAAGAATAAGGATTATATCAATACAATTTATCCTCAGTTGATTATAATTAAAATAAAGGGTTAGTGTAATTTATGAATATAAATACCATAAAAAGATCCTTAAAAACATTTGAGAAAAATATCCTTTGCATTTTGAGAATCAAATTTAAAAAAAAATGCTCAGAATTTTTTTTTGAAAATACATTACTTTGAAAATAAACTTGAAATAAAATTAAAAATATTGAGTGGTCATGATGGTGGAAAATTCCATTCATGTCGTACACTTTAAAACAAATATTCCTTTTATATTATTGGTTAAAGCCAAATAGGGATTGTCTTGAAAAAGAAATGAAGATTCCTTTATTTTTTTGTAAAAAGTGAAAAAGGGTAAAAATGTATTTGATAAATCATTTTGAAAAGGTTTAAAACTTTTTCAATTTTTTTGATAAAACATGGGTTTCGATGAAAAATGATTTTAGACTGAATAGAAATAAAGTCAAATTTTTTTAAAAATATTTCCTCAATTATTTTAATTACCAAAGAGTGAAAAAATGGTAATATTTACTGAAAAGTCTGTGAATAACTAGAGAATAATAAAATCTATTGAGTTTCACATATAAATATTAAATAATTCCCCCAATGTAAAGTTAAACAAAAACAATCCTGAATAAATATGAGATTATGAGATAAACTTTTACCGCTTTGGTAACTTCTTTATCATAAGCCCTATAAAAGTAATAATCATCAAATGAATAATTTAATACCATGAATATAAATATATTCATGATATTATATATCAAATGGGAATTATATACACCACAAAAAAATAAATAAGCAGTGAATAATGCATATATTTCATAGAATTAAAAGTGAGACGTGAAACCCTTACCCTAGGTTCAACTTCTTTCAAACATGTTAAAAAATACTATATAATAGTTTTAAAAATGTTATTAATTTATAACAAAAACATATTAATATTTATAAAATCATATATGATATTTTTATAACATATTACCACCTATGCATTATTAATATTTCATTATTTTTATTGTTTTAGGTGTTAATTTCCTTTTTAGCTGATGTTTGTTTTGTCCTGAAATTCCTGTTTCTCTTATATAGGATATATAAAAATTATATAAATAATTATATTAATGTTATAAATATAATATTTAATCATTAAATACATTTTTATTACCATTATTGAATGTTTTACATAGAAAACGAGTCACATCAGTTCGTGGAGACGATAAACCGTATGTACACATGAGCGGTGGTATTATTTCTAAATGGTTTAAAAAGTAAGGAAGTGGATGGTATATTAATTTTCCATAATCTATATATGTAATAATTATCATAAATATCCATTATTTCCATTATTATAACCATCCAAGTAAAGTGGTGATGAAAAAATAATTACACTGCTATGTGGAGACGGTAAACCGTACGTACGAACGTGTGGTGTTTTCGTTTTACATAGGATAGATAAAAGGCAGAATTTGGTTTCATAATAATAATAATGAAATATAAGTATATATATCATATTTTTGTTTTAATTTTAGTATGTAAATAACATATTAATAGGAATTATAAGAAGAAAATAAAATTGAAAGAGTCAGTAAGGATGATTACATTATCTTAAAGAATCCTTCTTCAGATCTCTTCTTAGGAACACTGGGGTCGATATTTTTGAAAGAATAGGACCTGAAGAACCTAAGTAAGGATGCTGGGAAGATAAATTGGAAATGGTTGGTCAATATATATGGTGTAGATAAGTGAGCAAGGAATGGCGGGTATTTATACTTGAGGAGGTTGGTTTTAAGTGATAAAATAGTGATTATCTTGTATGTAAAGCTAACCAATTTTGGGTGGAATAACTTCCAATGAATTTGTTTGATAATTAATTTTTTAAATACTATTTATTATCATGAAACCCATTAACCACACATTTAATTTTTTAGTTTCTAGGTATTTTATGTTTTTACCTTTTAACTTTAACCCGCTACATTATTTTACCTATACTATGATAAATCATTTTTTACCACGGTAACTTTTTTATGCCTAAAAATGAAAATGAACTTATTAAATAATTTGTACCACTTGATTAAAAATATGGAATCCATTTTTAAAAATTCATTATATAGAAGTTTTATAATTAAATTTAAAATTAAACCGCAAAAACGCAACGAAAAATAGTTTTTCAGAAAAAAATCCATTTTTCAATATAAAATGTTTCTATACTAAATTAAAGAATAAAATATATTTCAAAAACCATAATTTTATTATTTTAAATCAAAATTATAAAATAAAAATTTAAAACTAATCCAAAAAATATTTTTACCTTGTAAATAAAATACAATTAAAAAAAAACTAGTATTTTTCATTATTCATTGAAAGAGAAACATTTTCAAAGAATTCACAAAAATTAAAACTAAGAAAATTTTAGTATTTTGATTTAAAAAATGAAGTTTATTTTATCAATTAAATTTTATAAAAGTGTAAAAAATTAATTATATTTGTTTTCTCATAGAAAGCAATAAAAATTTCTTTTTGAAGAAAACATATTTTTGAAGAATAAAATGACTTTACTAAAAATTATGTGTTTATTTACTAAATATAAATAAATTTGTATTGAAAATAAAATTCATAAATATTTCATATTATATTTAATATTATTCACACCCTCCAATTTAACAGCTATTTTATAACAGTTGTGTTAAAATAATAACATTTTGGAGTTTGTTTAAGCTCGATGTTTTGTGCAATGTAAGATATCAAAGAGATTAAATTTATTTAACAAGATATATACCATAAAATTATGGGGAGTTACATTAAATAACTTCTTCATATCCTTAGATTTTTTTCACAAGTTTCTTCATCATTCTCAGTAAAGATAATATCATCAACATCAACAATCACAATGAGGGAACCTTATTGATTTTATTTGATGTAGAGATTATTATTAACTCTTCATTTATTATAATTTAACTTCCTTTAATATGGTAACCAATTTGGAATAATGATCTCTTAGAGCTTGATTTAACTCATATAAATCCTTTTTTAACTCACACAGACAAATTTCATCTTTCCCAATCACAAATACACATATTTTTTCAATATATATTTCTTCATTAAGTTCTCTGTTAAGAAAATATAAATTTACATCCATCTGAAAATTTTATAACCTCATTGTGTAGTGCTAAAAATAAATATTCTGATAGTTTCCAATATTACCACTAGATTAAATTTCATATCAAAATCAATTCCTTTAGTTTGTGATTAACCTTTACAGACTAGTCATGCTTTTTTCTTATTACTTCACAATCTTCCTTTAACTTATTCTAAAAGACCCACTTTGTACTAATAAAATTTTTATTATTTGGTTTAGGTATAATTTCCCAAGTATCATTATTCTCAATTTTATCTATATATTCATTCATAGCATCAATCCACTCTTGATTCTCAAAATCTTTGTTAACATATTCTGGATCAAATTTTGAGTGTAATGAAGTATGTGAAACTAACCTTGAAGTTCTTATGGTTGGAACCTGTTGTTGTTGATCACCAATGATGTTTTGAACTTCCAACTGCATTCTCATCTTGGGATGAGATGTATGAAGCTATTCATAATCACTATATAGAACTTAGTCAGAATCTTCATTTTGAGAAACTTTTTAAATTTTCTTAACCGAAACCACCTTATATTCCTCACCTTTATTCTCTGTATCTATTTATAAAACCATATTTTCAGATTTTTCATGAACTTTTACATCTATAGAATCAAACATATTTCCTCTTTCTTTATTATAACATCTGTATCCTCTACCATTGGGAGGATAACCATGAAATATTATATCAACTCCTCTTTGATCAAAATTTCCAATATTTCTACCCTTCATTTTTATAATGCAGGAAAATTAAAAAACCATTAGGTGTTTAAAACATAGATTTTCATTAAATTACATTTAGTAAGGATTCATATCAGATTTTTTACTTTAGAAACATCAAACATGAACATAAGTTTCTATACTGATAGCCTTCCTAAAAAAATAATGAGAATTATCATGTCTGATAAACATTGTTCGTACTATCTCCACCAAGATTATATTTCTTATTTCAACAACACCATTTTACTATGGTGTGTATGATTCACTCAAATCATGATGAATACCTTGTTTTTCAAGGTAATATCTGAACTCATTATTTTTTCATTCACCACCATTATCAGTTTGTAACTTCTTCATTGAATATCCACATTCTTTTTCCACACTTATCTAAAAATTCTTAAACGTTGTAAGATTATAAAATTTATGTTTCAAAAACATAATACTTGTAATGTGAGTAAATTCATCAATAAAATAAATAAATTAGTTATCTTAGTGTTTTTATTGTTTACTCGTCAGCCCACAAATTTTATAATGTATCATCTCCAAGGGATAAGTTGAAAAAATTTCAACTTTATTATGTACTAATTTTGTAATATTCCCTTTCTAGAAAATGGAACAACACTAATATATTATTAAAGTAATTTCAGAAATATCTTGAATACTATCTCTCTTATTAGTTTTCTCATATTACCATGACACATATGTCCCTTAATTTTATACTATAAATGATTTTCTTCTATCATACTTAGATATCATGATCATTCTATGATACTAACTTGTAACAAGTTTCACTTTTGTTTGTTGTCCTTTAATAAAATTTTTTCCATCTTCAACTCTTTAAAAAAGAACCATATTTTCTGAAAACAACATTATTTCCTTCATAAAAATGTGGTGAAACATTTAATAAGTTTTGTTTAAACCCATCAAAAACAAGGATGTTTTGGATTTCAAATTTTCTTTCCCAATGATAGCAGATCTATCACTTTTGATTCTAAGTGACGCATCATTTCCAAAAGTCACTGAACCTATTTTAAAATATTTCAAATTATTTAACAAATTTAATTATTCTATGTTATATGAATAGAACACACTATCCAAAATCTAGGTTTGTTATACTTTTGTAGCTTTGAGAGAAGTTTCAGCAATAAGATCTTTTTACCTTTCCATTATCTTTATTCACATCATTATTTTGAGATTTTTTATAAAAAATTTATTGTGATGGATGAATAACAAGACATAATTCTGAAAGCTGTCTAAGTTTTTCACATATTTCATAAATGGGTTTGAAAGGTTGGAATATATTTTCAATTTTTACACCAACTTTATCAGTTTTTCTTGTTTGAGTGGGTTTAATCCCCCTCAAACTTTGGTTCTAATTTTTTTGGGATTGTTTTAATGTTTTTGATTAAAAAAACATATTTTTTTATATAACCAAATCCACCATAATACTAGAAGTACACAGAGAAGGAATATATTCCTCTGAAACTTCCATACTATCTAGAGCTATGTACCTACTCTTCATAAAATTATATTACTTTTCAATTTTGAACATTGTTGAAACCTAATTTTTTTTATATTTTGAGATTTTATTCTCCTGCTTAAAATTATTTTTAACCTTAAAAAAATAATCAGAAATAGTAATTTTGGGTTAAAACATTGAAATGTTAGAAACTTAAGAT
Organism: Viscum album; assembly: GCA_963277665.1. Classification (NCBI taxonomy): domain Eukaryota; kingdom Viridiplantae; phylum Streptophyta; class Magnoliopsida; order Santalales; family Viscaceae; genus Viscum; species Viscum album. The sequence continues at coordinate 848,953,510 of OY728152.1, forward strand.
TTTTCAACTTTATTGATTTTGGATACAAAAATGATTTTATCAACTTTATTACTCTTATAAATAGTTTAATATTTCTTACCAATGTTTGAGGACAATTTTTTTGATCCTCATTGTATTTGAAAATCTCATAAATTTCACCAACTTCTATAATTGAGTGTTGGAAATTTGAGATTCCTCTCTCATCTTTAGAAATTTCTTATTGACTATGTTCTAACTAATCCTTTACCACTAATTTTTCTTCATGATCAAAATTAAGGTATTTATTTTAATCAAACAGGTTCTTAATATTATAAATATCTCTTAAAAAATTGTTTTTTTCAATAATATATTATTTATTTTTTATAGGATTTTCCGTTTTCAACTTTTTTATATCTGTTTAAAGTATTATAATCTTTTAAAGATTTTATTTCAACTCTATTCTCAGTACATATTCTAATAGTGTTTATTATTTTCATTACCAATTATTTCATCATTGGAGAACTTTTCATAATTCACATTATCAATAAGAGTTTTTTCAGCAGCAACATCACATGATTTTTTATCTTCTTCTTAAATGTTATCATCATTGTCACCTTTAGACAAAAAAAATTTCCTTTTTGATTTTTAGAAATTTATATCCTGTTAATTTGGATTTTTATACATTATTCTTAAAGGATATTCTTGACTTTATTTCATCTCCATCACTTTCTTCTTTATAATTTTTTTGGGAAATTTACAGCAAGGTTCGCAATAGCTCCATAGCCAAAAAATTTCTAGGGTAAATTTTCTTTGTACATTATTATACCCCTTTTAAAATTTTTATAAAAAAGGAAAAAATTTATTGAAATTTTTACTAACCTCTTATTCGGTGTCAGAATCAATAAATTCTTCATCTTCTATAATTTTATTAGATTTTCCTTACTTAACTGCTTTAAAGGAAATTTTCCAACCATCATTTTTTTTTCTTCATAACTTTACCTCTTCATATTTTTTATGTGATAAAAGTATTGTGTAGATCATACAAAGATAGAGTTTTAGAATCTCTATCTTCTAATAATGAAACTTTTTCATCAAACATATTAGGAAGGATTTGTGATATCTTCTCAATAATGGTTGAATCTTGTAACTTCCCACCAAGGAATATTATGGTGCTTAAAATTACATTCACCCTTTTAAATAAGTCACCAATAGATTCATAATCACCTATTTTTAGATATATATACTCCAGCCTCCAGATTTGTAACTTATATTTCTTAACTTTCCGATTTCCTTCATAGATGTTCTTCAATATCTCAAAAAACTCACTTTTAGAGAGTGTGGAAAGTATAACATTTCTATATCACCCATAATTCTCCAAAATTTTCTTATTAGTAACTATTAGAGGAACATTATCATCATGAGGTGGGAAACCATCTATTGCATCTTCAAGAACTTAAAAACCAAGATACATAAGATATGAAAATATTCTATATCTCTATATATGATATTTATTTCTATAGAAAACCGAAATCACTTTTCTATTCAAATAATTATAAACATCCATAGAATCTTATCTATTCTTTCAACTTTAGAAAAGAGTCAATAAATAAAACCTATGCTATGATACCAATTGAAAGGTCCAAATAAGATCTATGTGATCAATGGGAGGGGGAGGGGGTGAATCAATGATCTCTTTTTTACTTTATGTTTTTATTTATTATGAAACAATATTCACCTCCTGTTAAAGAGTTGTAAATTTACTAAAAAAATCATAAGCATAACCACAAGAAAAATTAAATTTACAAGGTTATCTACTCAATAAGAGTAGCTAGTCCTTGGAATAGTTTAGAGATAATCCAATACCAAAAAATTCAATATAAAACAATCATTTTATGTGGATAAAAAAATAAGGGAATATACTTACAATTTCATTTCACATTTATCAAAACAATAGTGTATGTACCTTTCACACAGATAATTGATGTAATTAAGATTTTATATCAACTATAGAAACCTTTATCAATAGGCTCAGAATGTTTTCACTACAGTTCTTATACAAAGTTCACTTTTACTATTCTTGAAAAAATTATTTGATTTCTTACCCAGTAATAGGTATGAACCTATTTAGTCATTTGGTTGTCTATTTGGAAAGTTCATCTAGAAATTATGTGTGTAAGTTCATTTGGAAAGTTTTTCCAGTGCCCTATGAAAACTATGCAACTTCCTTACACCCAATTCGTCCAATTTCACTTAATATAATATTTTTTTTAGTGAAACATGATAATATATTTTCTATTCATTACAAAATTATTCTTCAATTCAACCAAGTATTTCTTGGTTGGAAACATCCTACTCAAAACTCTATTTAACAAAACTTTGTTTGATGTATGTAGATGAAACTAATCCTAAAACACATCAAATTTTTTGCATGCATGAAAAGTACACCCATACTTTTGTGGTTTCATCCCTTTATATAATAACATTTGAGGGAGCATAGGTGGGGAATCAAATTTCGTTTCCCACTCAATGAAAACTTGAAATTAAAATATACCACTCAAACCAATTTCCTAAAATCTTCTAAAAAATTATAGACTATTCTTAAATCTTCATGATATCTCTAGTAGCCACTTTCTTTTTCAAAATTTCTTAACTTTTGTGTTAAGTAACTTTAAAAAAATTACTTATTATTTAAAAAATCAAAAACTTCTTTTGTGATTTTTATGAATGTTGAATGATAAACCTAGAATCATCATAGTAATTATATTTAGGAATCTTTTTATAGAGAACTTCACTTCAAAAAAATTAATTCGGAATTTTTTTTTCTTGAATATCAAAGAATATGTTCATCTGGTGAGAGTCTGTATGATGGTATAGAAATAATTCATAGGAACATTTTGGAATTATTCTTCTAGAAATTTTCTTTCGATCGATGACTTCATACATTTGATGGAATTCATCCATTGGGATATTTTATGATGAAAAAACTTAAGTAGATCCACTTTTAAACACCGAAAACCTTTCTTATTAGTTTTGTACATGTAAATTTGATGGAAATTTTTACACAATGTTTGTATGATTAATTTTATATCAAAATCCTATCTGATAATGTTTTATCAACTTCAAATTCATAATTTAATTCATGTTTTTCTGATGTACATTTTTCCAAAAAACTTTTTCCGATTGGACTTTATTTGATCCATTTCCTTAGAACCAATTTGTACTTCAGCAACTTTCCTTTTTCTACTAAACGCCATAAGATTCATACTATAACAAATTCTAAAATTATTAAACTTAAAAGACCTTTTCAACTTCATAAAATTCATAAACTTTGTAAATGAATTTCCTCGATCAAGACATTGTCTGATTTTTTATATCTGGTTAATTCCATAGAACTTTGAAACAATAAATTTTTACACCCGAAAAAATTATTCCAATTTCCACTAAATTATTAAATCATGAGATATTTCATAACTCACGATGTTTGAAACTTTTATACTAGAAAATAATATCCAGATTTTGTTTTTCAAAACATTTTTTTCTCAAACCTTTTGAAGATAAACTTTCAATACAAAAACTTTAACCGACAGACTTTGATAAAAAAACCTCATCCAATATTTTTTATGTATGAAAACCTCTTCATCAAACATTGTACATCCAAAAAATATTTTACATATAATTGACTTGATTAAAAAAATTTGTAAGATCCACTTCATCCGATGCCAAATCTGTTCAATCATCATTTTTGGACACTTTAATAAAGAGATGTGATGTTTTTAAAGACAAAAAAAAGAAAATTCTTCCAACAAACTTCTTTTATCTGAAAACATCATAACCAATTTCATCCAATTTGGTCCTAAAAATACCTATAATAACCCATAAGATAGTATATCCATATATACTTGTGTATAAAATAACCATAATCTATTATTTACCTCTACACACATATATGATAAAGGTAACCACTATGCATACTATAACATAATACTATCAGGAGAATATACTAGGTCTAGAGGGGTTAATATGCCATATGTTCCTCACCAACATAGATATTAGGGAAAACACCCTCCTAGAGTCCACTAGGTGTCATTATAACTATAAAAATGGGTGAGTATCATATGAAATCACATAACATATAGGATATATATATGTCTTACAACCACACTATGGGCGTCAACTGAGTCCAAGGATCAACTACAGTTATTTCTACTCAGACACCCAACTACCATTGCTAAGGACCACATATCTTATAAGAACAAAATATAAAAGAAGTATCCCAATTATTTATTTCCATTAAATATTTCAAATTACATTAATTAACTCATGATACATTAAACATCACTTTAACATGATCTTTAACTGATTCCCATGCCCTCTATTCATTAACCCAACGAACCCATGATTTCTCAATATTATCATCATTAGCATTCCATTAAACCACTAACCCTAGGGGTTAAAAAATTTACTAATCATTATCATTACATAATTCTAGGTACTATAGGAATAATCCTAAAGTACCATAAAAGATATGTATTAGCCAAGAACAACCAGCTATGTCAAGTAGTGGGGAAAGGAATACTGAAACAAGAAACTCGACTATCTATCCTGTTAAACAAATTCATCAACAAGAAATATTACCATATTAAAACACGATAAAAATTGGAAAGGGTAGATCAAACTCACTCTATTAGTCCCTGTACCATCCTTGAAACCACCATGCCTATCACCATCTATCCATCTTGTCATCACCCATGCCAACTATTTCCAAAAAATTGGGCCTCCCTACTCATGTATCATAAGACCAACAGCCATCCCAAACTCACATTTCATCATAGAATAAGGCTCACATCCAAAATAATCACACATGGTACTAAGAAAACAACAAAATTCAATAGGGAATATGGGATATAAAAACTAAGGCTTCTATCCTTCATAATAAAACAAGTTCACTTGACCCTAAACAATTATCTTTATCAAATAACTCGTTCATTACCATATTTAATTAAATAATTCATTTATCATAGGTTACAACCACATGTAGAAAAAGGAATTGAATATAAATAGATACAAATTATTTAAACATGCTTCCATAAATAACTTCTAGTTTCATAAAACTTTGAGGAAGAACATTTTCAAATAAACTTACATCAAGAATCAATTTTATATCCATTGAATCATAAGAATGAATAGTTTTTTAAAAAAATGCCTCTTAAATTATTCATCCAATAATAATTACCATATTTATGTTCTTTAACAATTTAAATCATATAAAAAATATTAAAACATATCATAAAAAACACTCTAACCATAGAATAAACCTAGATAACACACTATTTAGAAAAACAAGAGGCAAACCATTAACATGGTGGAAACGCATTCAATATATAAGATAAAAAACTTTGTTTATTATTTAATCTAGTTTAATATTTATAAAGGATAATTCTATTATCACAAAAATAGATAAAGTATGATAACTTTATTCTTGCACATGAAATAATAAGAGAGTCAGTGAATCCCCTACCTTGATTTAGAAGTTTGATGTTCTTCACATAAGAAAAGATGATCAAGGATCAAACACCACTAAAAGAACTCCACTAAGTGGAAGGAAGGTTAGTTGGAACCTAGAATTGAAAAACTACCAACAAACCAAGATAAAATAATACCCAAAGTAAAGGGTTTGGACACCATGAACATATAAATAAAATGATAAACAAATAAGATAAAATAATGGAAATGTATCTTAAAAAAATCACTCAATTAACCAAAATCCATGTTAGAATTAATAAGGAATCGATCAAAGTGAATATAGGGGGTAGAAAATACACTACCCAGCAACAAATTTCTTCAACGGAGCTCCAACATGAGAGATCTGTCAACCAATCCCTAATTTCATCAGAGAATCAGGAAAATGTAGGAATTCTCAATAATGAAGTGAAAATAAATTAATAGAGGTAATAATTGAATTAAAACCACATTCAATACCCTATTAACTCCTCACACATTTCCACTTTAAAATTGATCAATATCCAAAAAGACCAGTGACCATTTTATCAATTCAAAAACCATCCCGATTGTTACCACAAAATCCACCACAACTTGGCTATGGTCATGGTGTTCTTCAATGTGTCATCCTAAAATGGATTGTGCTAGGGTTTGTTTTCCACAACCAAGGTGTTTTTCCCTTATCACTCCCAAGGCTAATTTTTTTTAATTTACTCTACCCATTTTGGAAAGACATTCATCCAAGGTTCCATGCCTAGTGCCATGCCCTTGACTAGGTATTTATAGCATTGATCATTTTAGACAGGAAGACACAAATCCCAAAACATCTGCTAAAATAAATTAAGAATCCATGTTTCTATTCTTGGTGAACCAACACAATAAGAATAACCCAAAACAACCACAACCATGCCCACCAACATGGTGTGGTGACCCCTTTTAAAGGAAAAAAACCTCTTAAGCCTTTAGTACACCTCTAAACAGTACTCCCTCTAGGAACCACCAAGCCTCAGGAAAACATAAAGGAATGGTGGGAAGGTCCATAAAATTACATTGAATATCAAAGCAAGAGAAAATTTTAAATAGATTGATTCAACCAGATTTTAAATTTAATAAGTCCAAAATCATGTACCAAGATGATAATAAAGTTAAAAATAACATGATAACACAATTCAATCAGTATACAACTCTCATCATGCAAGAATATTTTCCATCCAGTAACTATAAAGAAATTTTAGTGAAAAAACAAAATTTTTATGAAAAATCATGCTTAAAATTTTTAATCCAAAAATGATTTCCAAAGAAACACAAAAATAAAAATGCAAGACCCTGATTTTAGTAACCCAAGAAAGTAGCTTAGTAGTAACAACCGATATATTTTACTAAGTGATTTCAACATGTATTAAAAAACTTCCAAACAATTCTATTGACAATAAATAACATATTAAAGTAAAAGATCATAATTAAAATAAATACTCCCCTAAGAAATAATATTTTTCATATAGGTTCAGTCAATAGAACTATCCCATTTTTATTTGAATAAAGTTCATCTAGTTATTCACATCTCAGCTCCAAAAAGTGGAAACCAATTAATATAAGATTCCAGAAACTGAAGTTCAAATAAAATGTAACTATCATTTAAATTAAAGAGAGGTTGATTCAATTTTATCCAAGATTCAAATTTTTAATTCCTTGAAAAATGATGGAAGTTTTAATATATAGGTTATATGATATACTCTCTAAAACACCTCCATGATAATAATTTTAATGTAAATGCATAATCATTATAAACAAAATAGATAGAATTTTAATGAAAGCTAACAAAAATAATTTTACTCATGTTTATATCATAAAGAATCACTTTTTAATAAACTTCTAAAATAATCTATTTTAAGGGTGATACAGCATGATTTAGTTATGTTTCAAAGTTGTTTCGACTACGAATATTTAAGGAATCATAATCCCATCAGCTTCAGGTCAAATTACCAATTGAGAATGTAATACAATAAATACTAGAGAAAAAAATGATTTAAGTGGAAATTATGAATTATATTCAATTAAAAATAGAATCCATCATGTATATTAAATATTTTAGCATGATAGAAACATTATTCAACCGCAAAAATAGGAGTTTCAAGACAAAAAATAATGTATCCCTCCCCCACACTTATTTTAAAATGTGTAATAAGAATTAAAAATTAGAAAATTTAAAAGTTGGAAGGAAACATCCTGGGTAATTTTTACTTGGATTGGAAAGTAGCTGAAGATTTTAATTTAGATTTTATGTATGCACCGACTCTTTAAATTTTACTTATAAAACATCAAAATATTTAAAAATTATAATTCTATTCAAATGAAAAGAAAAAAAAATAAAATAAAAAACATGATAATTTTTAGATAACCCCTAAGGGATTCTATATTTAAACTTTACACAATTAAAGTCTTGAGTTTATCCCCAATATAATGTTATTTGAATTTTTTTCTTAAGAACCACCATAGACACTAATTTTAGTGTGTTTCCAAACACACTAGTTCCTATGATCAGAACTAACATATTTATCTTCAAGGTCTTATTCAATGATATAAGAAAATTTCCTTATATCCTCTTCTTATTATATTCCTTCTTTACGGTGAAAGGTAGGTGAGAGAAAAGGTTGAGGAAACTCAAACTATTTTAAACTATTTAAACCATACTTAATAATAAAATCATCTTCAACTGTTACCAAGTTAACTTTATAATCATCAATAAAATGAATGGAAAATAGAGAAGAAAAACCAGTAGTCTTGGAAAATTCCTCTTTGATTTTTCCACCTCAGTTGTAGCCTCAACATAATTATCTTTAATAGCTTCTAAAATTTCATTAAAAAAAGGGAGGTATAGTTTTTCCTCAATGAGTGAATTTTTAGCATTCTATTAGATCTCCAAAATCTAAAAAAGGTGATATTATTCATTGAAATCTAAAAAGGGAGAATAAATTTTAATATCAACTTAAATATATTCAGAATTAAATAAAAACATAACTTCTTCAAAAAAAATTCATCTCCCTGAAACTGTTAAGATTTCTATTCTTTATGAAAAATAAGTGACTCAAGTTGTTTTTCAAGGGTAAGTGGGAGGTAGTCAGCCTCCTTCAAATTCTCTTAAAAAAAACCACCCCAAAATTGGTATAATATAAGGGAAAAGAGAGGGTTTATTGATTTATAATGACTTGTTCCGTCATAGAAATATCATTAGACTGGTGAGTACAAATTAAATCAACATAATGATAAATAAAAAAATTGATCTTCCAAAGTTGATTTAGTTGATTCTAATTTTTTATGAAACTTATTTTTCCAAACCTTAAAGAAATAATCAAAATATTTATCTTTTAATTCTATATTTGCATAAGTGGGCATGTTATTTTTAAAAACAGGAAGTTCTAGCTCTTTTTTAGTTTCTTATTCAGAGACTTCTTTATCAATTTTCTAGAAAACTAGCCTCCTATTTTGGTCCTCTTGAACTGATTTGGACACTTTGAAAAATATCATAGTCACTAAGCAGTGTAAAATTCAATACTTTAACTACATTTGACTATAACCACCCAAAAAAATGCTCCATAACTTGGTAAAGTTCCTGCACCTGAGAGTATTTTATTAGTTAATCTGTTCCAATATCATGTGAGCCCATCACCACTGAAAATTATAATTAAAAGAAAAATAAAGAAAAAATAATATGAAAATGCATCTGTAGAAAAGATACTAGTTTTTATGCAATATTATCATGGGCCTGGTCAAAAAATCATTTATAAACTCACTAGATATAGAACAGTGGCTAACCTCAAGGTTGTCTAAAGGTGGTAGTGTTTTTATCAAAGTGATTCCTTAAAACTCTTTTATTGTTTTTATATTTTGAAAGTGGTAAATAAAAAATGAAAAATAATGATGAAAAAAACAATAAATTTAGGTAAAATAAGAAAAAAAACGTGAGAAAAAGGAATTGAATGTTAGTGAGAAACTTGACTAGTCCTAGGTTGATCTACTTTTATACTACCTATTATAGATCTATTAAATGTTTTGAATCATCAACACCCAAACTTACTTAGTTTATGGTTGATGTCTCAACATAGAAACCTATTTTACCCCCAAAAATTAACACACATAAAAACAATGCCTTTTATTATATTAATATCTCTCCCAACTATGGAAATAAATACTCAATAAAATCAACACTTTCAATGATGTCCCTCAAGCATGAGTAATCTTTTCAATATCATAAAATCCCAAAACCTTAATCACTACAATATTTCAGTGTAAGTGAATGAATAAGGGGAAAATAGTGAAGGTAAAAGAGTAACATATAGATATTAGGGGTGAACATGCCATCACATATCTCCAAATACCCATCACTATCATATAATAGTGAATATTGAGGTGATGATCATATTGATATTAAAATATTTGAATAGCTTAAAGCTTCAATTCTTAGGAATAACTTCACTAGTTAGTCATCCATTTTTTTAGTTTTAAGAACAAAATGATGGAAGAGGAACATTACACTTTATTTATTGAAGAATTATAGAATCCTTGAGATCATAATCAAGGGAATTATGGATCCCATTTAAATACCACTATATTTGTAGAAAAAAAGAGAGCACTCACAAACTATTTTAACAAGAGACATCCTACACATGAAATGATACCTAAATGACCTTCATCATTTCTAGGATCAAATCCAGTGATCCTAAAAAAATCTCTAACTAAAACTGCTCCCAATGCTTTCTTTACTATTATAGGTTCTAAGCTTGCACCAATATCTCCATGTAACATTGGTTACTATTTATATTCTCCTTCTTGGTAAATCAAGATGAATTTACCATGTGAATATCACAACCTCCATTTGTACTTAGATTCAAATATAAGGATTAATTACTTGGATTTAATTCCCAACTTGATTTATTATATAAAAATTTCTTTGAAAATATTCACAAGTTTCTCAAGAACTCAACTTAGTTGAAACAATATCCTATTTGTCTTCAATTATACATTATAGAAGTTAGGTCTCCCCATGAATCAACTAATTCTTAAATTTTATTAATATAAAGGACCCTTTTATATCCCCTCTATCTATGTAAGGACATTTATGTAAGTCTAATAGTGGAACAAGTACCTTTACAAAGTTCTGAAATTACCCTTACGTAACCCTTGAAGCCTACGTGATAACTTGATATAGCTCAATGATGACCTTGATGCATCTCATTACATTAAATCCACCCTTACATAGATTGAATTCATGAGGTGACCTTGAACTATTTGGTCTAGAACCTTATGTGAGTAGTAAATCTTGTAATTACCCATATACAGGTGCATATTACCATTCTATAGGTTTGTATGATGACTTTTATGTAGTTGGTGAACTTCAGTGAAGACCATGATGAAACATAGTTGAATTTCAATGATTAAATTGATGCAATTCTAGAGCAACAAATGTAACTTTACATATCCCCTTTGAATATAGTATTAACTTTTATTATCTTTTATAATGGTAGAATAAACTTTACGTAGGTGTTGAAACCCCAGTGGTACCCTTTCATGAGATGACCCATCAGATCTTTATACAGTGTATATGATTTTCATGTAGCTTTAATTTAAGAAAGTCATTTAAATACTTATAATCCCTATATAAATTAATAAATTCATACAAAAATACAAAAAATTTATATAAAAATAGTATGTTTTTAAAATTCAAGTAATTTCAAAACTCTATAGATTAAAACCATAATTTGTTCCACAAAATCTTCAAAAAAAAAACATTTCAGTAAGAGTTTCATTAAAAACATTTAAAACATTTTTTCCTAAATCATATGAAAATAAAAAAAATAACTTTTTATTAATATGGCACCAAAAAACTCATTTTCACATAAATATTTATTGAATTGAAATTTCAACTACAAATTAACCAATATTCAATAATTGTACATTAAAATAATATTTTGGAATCAAAATCACCATGATTTCATAAAATAAATTTGGAAAACATGTTACAAATTGATTCTTCAATGGTAAACCTAGGATCTTGATCAGATACAATTGAGATTGGTACTCCATGTAGCCTTACTAATTTCTTTATATATATCTTGGAAAGTTTATTGAGTGATAAATATTCTTGAATAATAATGAAATGTGATAAATTACTAAGGTGATCAACCCCAAACCAAATGACATTATAACCTTTATAAGTCTTGGGAAGGACCACGATGAAATCCATGGTGTTGTCCTCCCATATCCATATTGATATACATAATAGTTAGATTATCCCCTCCAATTTTTAATGTTCATCCTTTATTTTTTTAAATACCAAGAATTAAGATACATACATTGAAATATAACTCTTTATATTGAACAAAAAAAATAATTCTTGAGATCTATATACATCTTTATGCTTATAATATGGATAGAGAATTATGAGCTATGTGAATCATTCAATAACTCTTATTAAATTTTAGTACTGATGGAACGCATAATCATTTACTGAATCTTATAATTACATAATTGTAAAAGTTAAACTCTGGAATCTTCCCTAACTTCTTCTATATCTATATATCCTCTTTCAAAACCTTCTTGATCTTTATATGGATGTATGACTTGGAAGTCATTTAGACAAGATATGATTTCTACCCTTACCGCATGAATTTAAGTTTCATCCCTTGAAAATCCATAAGTAGTGGGTCTATTTTAATCCTCATCATGGATAAGGCATCATGATCCTTTCTTCTCAGACCATCAACCACATTTTTTAAATTCCCATCGTGGTAATGTATCAAGCATTTATAGTCCTTGATCAACTCTAACCTTCTCATTTGGTACATGTTTAACTCCTTCAATGTGAATATATACTTTAGGATCTCATGATTTGTATATATTTCACACTTTACACCATAAAAATAATGCCTCCACATAATCAATGAAAATATTATCACTGTTATCTCCAAATCATGTTTTGGGTAATTTTTATTCACATTCATCAGTCTAGAGTAACTTGACTCCATTCTGAGTTAACTTGGTTTATGGATTTGGCATTCATGAGAAACTTCTCACAAAGAGTAAATAGTACCCACCCAATCCATGAAAACTATGGATATCTATTATAGTCGTTGGTCTAGGAAATTATCCAATCACCTATATATTTGAAGGATCCAAAAATATACCCTCTCTTATGATTACATGATCCGAGAATGATACCTTAGAAAGCTAGAATTCACACTAAATTTAGTATACAATTTTTTATTTATCATGGTTTTCAGAATAATCCTCATATGACCATCATGATCTTCATTTATATTGTAATATATGAGAATATCATTTATAAAGACCACTAAAAATTGATCATGGTAATATACAACAACTTTATTTATCAGACTCACAAAGATAGTATGGGAATTTGTGAGTATGAACAACATCAATGTGAATTTATAGTTCTCATATATTTTATGGAATGTTTTCTTAGGCACATCCTTTATTTTCACTCTTAATTGATGATATCTAGATCGAAGTTCAATCATTGAGAAGTATTGATCCCATCTCATATGATCTATAAGCCATCATTTTAGGGTAGAGTATACTTGTTTTATTAGGATTTTGTTAAGTTCATGATAACCAATGTTGAGATGCATTGGTCCAAATTTATTCTTAATAAAGAGGATTGGTTCACCCCATGGTGAATCAATTGGTAATATAAATACCTTTTATAGATTCTATTGTTGTTTCTTCTTTAATTCCTTTAATTCATTAGGGTCCCTTGAATATGGATTATTTTATATATGCACAAGATGAAGTATGGATTCTATGGAAAACTCAACCTTGTCATTTAGGGGAATACCATAAAAATATTCTGAAAAAACATCAATGTATTCATTAAAAATTTGAATATCTTTAATATTGAGTTTCTCCCCCACCATTGGAGCTAAATACCCCTCATTATTGGGTATTAAGACCCATATAATGGAAGTAATTTCCAGAGGGAGTTCATGGTCATCTTTTCTCTGATAGATGATCATGGGTTGATTCATGACATGAAATGTGATTTCCTTATCTAGAAAATTGATATGGGGTTTATGTAGTGAGAGATGATCTATTCCAAAAATCACATAAAATTCCAAAAAATTGAGGATAATAAGATTCATAGGAATCACATTTCCATAAAATTCTATCTGGGAAGATTTGTAGGCTTTAGATGTAATCATTAAACTAATGTGAATTTTCATTGAAAATTCAATATATAACCATTGAGGATGAAAATTAATAGTCTTTGAGACTTTTCAAGAAGTTAATTAATTCATATAACTAGTCTTAACAATATTTTTTCAATATTGAGCATACCTTTCATAACCCCAATCTCATGATTCAGCCTTCAATCCCTTACTACAACTAAAATAGTTAGTGTGAGTTTTTGGAAGCAATAATCAGATTAAGAAATCAAATGATAAGGGAAATAGATCTGAATATTTCCTAAATTATAACACCTTCATTTTAACCTATGACATTTTAGGTTCATCCTATATCACTTTTGGTTCATAATAGGCTGTTTTAGGTTCTACCCTCTTATTCTTTATATCCTAATCCCCTAAAAACAACCAAACCCCACCCCGATACCAACTGAGGTGACCCAAGCATTACAAATATTCATATTACATCATTTCACATGATTATTCTTTACATATAAAAATAAATCAAACCCCAGTTCCTATAGGTTTAGTGTATTTAGATATTAGATACATAAAAAAATTATTTTATGTAACTTCCTGACCCGGGTGTCATATAACGGTTCCCCGATATGGTTCGATACATGACCTCAGGTGTGCCCCTATATACCAGAGGCTGCCGACTAATAGTGAGGGTCTAATATGTAATGTGGGGAGACTATACCCTCTTTATCAAAGAATCAAAATAACAAAAATCATTATGAAATATAACAAATATACTTCAATAATCAATAATCAACAAAACAACACATGAATAAATCCAAAATAAGGAAAATGACCATAAACCAAGTAGTAAATATGTCATGCCATACAAGTGTTAAGTGTATAATGAAAACAAAAATTAAAGACAAATTTAAATCTCTCAAGTGGGTCCTTACATCATGTATGGTTCCCTCATCTATGCTCTATCCCGATTCCCAACTCAACCATCTAACATAGTGATTTCTCCATTATCATGTCCTGTAAACGTGAAGTCTACTCGAGTACCAATCAACAAGTCTAAGTAGGGTGTGGGTACAACTCAGTAGACCACCACCAATGTAATATAAAGAAATATCCAGTCTATAATAGTGTATGAATTTATATAAAGAATAAAAAAATAACAAAATTAAATAGGCTTCACATTTATTATTCTTTAATCAACTGCATAGGCCCCTGATTTCATGGTGAAACCAACACCAATCATACCCTCTTTGTACCATGATGGAGTCTAAACCATACACCATTGGGATATCAAAATTCATTATTTCATGGGATTTCATTATTCATTTGATTCCAATTTCATTTTATGTAGCTTGGAGCATCATTCCAAGTACCAATTCACATACATGCAACAGGGGCCTAGAGCATCATTCGGGAACCCCATGGGTACTTGGAGCATCAGTTCCTCACCTATAACTCATTGATCAATCACATATATCACAAATTCACATGCACTCAATGGGGGATTATAGAAGCATTCTGGAACCCCATGGGTACTTGGAGCATCAGTCCCTCACCCAAAATTCATTGATCAATCCTTCATAAATATCACATATACAAATATTTCAAGGTTCAACATCATTAAACTTTTTATCAATCATTCACATCACAGGACACCATTTCATTTATCAACCATAAGGAATAACATGAAAAACCCCCATTAATCCATTCATAATCCGTTAATACACAACTCATTAACCCTTTAAGGTTAAACCAATAAACCCTTTAAATCCCATTATCAAACCATAAAACGAGGATTTAGTTTGATTCCATCAACCCACTATTTCACCTTTTTCATTTCATATTTATCATTTCAAGGAAATTGGAACACCCCAAGGGTTTCCAGAAAGCTTGGTCACATAATCTCCAATGGGTCTAATGAGATATGTGAAGGGTCTCACAATTTCATGGAATTAAATTAATGTTTTTAATTTAAATACAATTTCACAATGTGGAAATAAAATGGAATAATTACATACACATAATAATAATCAATACTATATGAAAATAGAAATTAGACCACCTACCTTAGGATCATTGACTAACACTCACCTAACCTTATCCCATAATTTGAGGTATAATGGTCGAATTCACAATGGCGGAGGAGATCTAGGATCAAAACCTAGGATCAAGATCCAATGAAAAAAGTTTCATTAAAACCTATATCTAATCCATAAAAAACATAGGAATTCATCACTATCAAAGGGAATATAAATATAGGAGATATAGGAACCAAAATCAAGGAAGAGATCACATACCAAAGAGAAGTTAATCCTTCCAATGGATCTTAAATTCGCAAAGGAAGACATTCAAGTAGATAGGAAATCCTCTCAGGAGCCTCTAAAAGTAAAGGAATTTGTATTACGAAGAGTGGGGATAAATAAGTATATAAACCAGGGGTTCAAGATTTTTTAATAAAATTTTTAGGGATTTTTATTTCCAGGAACATGGTTTCCTGGGCAGGGATGCATGGTTTGACAAACCATGTGCCCTAACTGTATGCCCCTACTATCCAGGGTTCATAGTTACTCCTAGGTGAGAGAGTGGTTTTCCAAACCATGCACCATCCATGAAAAATTACCTCTATTCAAGGGTTTATGGTTTGGGGAGGGTGGCTGTATGGTTTGGTCAAATAGTGCACCCCCTTCTTATGTCTCAAAATGGGGTGCAAAATTTATTGGGGAAAACCAAATTATTTTCCCTAACCACGCGCCAACCATACACAACCCTATAGTATTCTAAAATTATCCAAATTCACTGAAAATGAACCTAAAGAAAGACCCAACCATGGTATGATCAAAACAAGGATGAAATAATACCTGAAAATGAGTACTAGAAATCTCCACAAAGGTTGAGATCTTACAATCTCCCCACCTTATAATAGATCATACTCGAGATGCACTACCAAGAATCACTAAGCCTCCAAAGTGAAAAGGTCAGGCCACTAGAACCACATATCCTATTCTCTCTCCAATGTTTCCCCTAAACACATCCATGCTTCCACATCGCTTGGAAAAATGGCCCCATTTTTCCTTAAAAAACTTTCTCATTGCAATCCATAACATGAATTAGATGATCCTTAAAGGCGGCATCAACATAAAGCTCAAAATCATGAACATTGATCACATGATAAGGGTCAGGGAGATACTACCAAAGTTTTTACACATGAAAAACATCATGAATAACACTATACCTCTATGGAAGAGCCAATAAATACACCACCTGTCCGATACTGCCCACAATATCAAATATTCCTTCAAACCTAGGTGCCAAATTACCCTACCTCGGAATTCTATGGTGTCCCAATCTTGGTGACACCCAAAGGAATACACAACCAACCTATATAAACTCAAGAGTTTGATAAAGTCAATCAACATAAGACTTATGTCTACTCTACGCTGTATCCATACATTTTTTAATCGACTAAACTTGTTGCAACATCTCCTGTAGGAGAATCAGTCCCACCAAATATGACTCTTCTACCTCTATCCAACACAAAAGCGATCTGCATGGACTAAAATAAAGTGACTTATATGGTTCCATATGAATATTCACCTAATAAATATTGTTATTGGTAAACTCAACTAGTGCTTAGTACTTCTCCCAAGACTCAAAAAAATTTAGGACAAATGACCTTATAATTTCCTCTAGCACCTAAATAGTATGATCAAATTTCCCATCTATCTATGGGTAAAAATCAATACTCATAAACACCTGAGTACCTAACACATTTGGCAAAAATTTCCATAAAAACAATTTAAAATGTTAATCAATATCTAAAACTATAATCTGTGTCACCCCAATAAAATATACTATCTATCGAACATACAATTCACCCAACTGATCAACCATAAAATTTTATAAAATTATAATGAAATGGGATAATTTTTTCAATAGGTTTTCAATCACCCATATAACATCATTCTTTTAAGGCATACTGAGAATAACCACTATGGAATACATGGTAACATCACCCCACTTCCATTTTGGAATGGAAAATGGATGTAACAAACTAACGGGTATTTGATGCTCACCCTTACCTGCTGACAGGTGTAGCATCGTGTCATAAAAACTGTAATATCCTTTTTTATTCTCAAACACCAATACTATCTCTAAATATTCCAGTACATCTTGGTCAAACCAGGTTGCACTACCTACTTCAATGCATGAAACTCATGCATCAACTCCTCTTATATACATATAGGAACGACAACATAGACCTAGACATAAATGATCTCATCCTCATCAATTCTATAATTGGAAGGTGACTTCCCACCTTCTAGGATTTCCCTCATGGGTAAAAAATCTACATCCTCATACTTCCTCTCCTTGATCAATCATTAGAAGTGTGGACTCAACTAATAAGGATATGATGGTAATCTTCTCCTAGACCTCCTGAACCTCTATATGCATCTCATCCAGCAAATTCATTATCTTCCACCCAAAACTAGACTACTAGACACCCAAGTGTTTGTCTTATGGCTCAAAGAACCAATAAAACTATTTCCCTTCCTGGGAATATAGGATATCTCAAGGAAGATGAATGGATATACTCAACCCATCTATATTTCCATATATTCAAATCTCGATGTGAAAATATATACTTTAATGTTTTTTGGTTGGTATACATAATTAAACTTTCACCTAAAAGGTAATACTACCAATACTTTAAGGCACAAACCACCATGGCCAACTCAAGACTGTGAATATGATAATTACATTTATATGGCCTCAACTTTTGTGATCCATATTCCATAACTCGTTCAATCTACATTAACACTACTCCAAGTCCGATCCCAGATTCATCAGAAAATAAGGTATAATCCTCACCTGGTTTGGGTAGGATCAAAATAGGTGTGGTAGTCAAAAACTTATTCAACTCCTGAAAATCATTCTCACATGATTCAGACTATTAAAACTTGACACCCTTCTTAGTCAAACCCAAAAGTGGTTCTAACAAATGGGAAAAGTCCTGGATGAATCTTCAATAATAGCCTGATAAACCCAAAAATATTCAAATATGAAAAACATTCTTGGGATGATCTGATGATACAACTCCCTTTACTTTCTCTAGGTTCAATAACAAACCTTCCTAATATTTTATGTGACCCAAGTAATGTTCCCCATCAATAAAAAATTGACACTTAGAAAGCTTGGTGTATATCTAATGCTCTCTCAATGTACTCAGAACGATGCCAATATATTGGGCATGATCGCCATGAGTCTTGGATTACACTAAGATTTCATCTAAAAAAACCCACAAACTAATCCAGGTATGAATGGAAAATTTGGTTCATCAAGACCATAAACATAGTGGGAATATTTTTCAACCTGAATGGCATCACGATGAATTCATATAGGCCATACCTGATTCTAAAAGTAGTTTGTGCTATATCAGAAGGTATAAATCACAACTGATGATACCCCAAACTTAATTCAATCATGGAGAACAGACAATAACCCACCAACTGTTCAAAGAGATCATCGATATACGGAAGAGGATACTGGTTCTTAATAGTCATTCAGTTCAACTTTCGGTAATCGACACATAAACGCAACATCCTGTCATCATTCTTAACAAAAAAACTAGAGAACCCCAAGGCTATGTACTCGAATAGATAAATACCTTATCAATCAATCCTTCCAGCTGATTATTAATCTCTTAAAGTACTATTGGTTCCATTCAGTAAGGTGGAATGGAAACTGGTTCATCTATAGTAATCAAATCGATTGTAAACTCAATATCTCCCTTAGGTGGAATACCTGAGTAGTCTTAAAAAACGTATTGAAATTGATCCTCTCTGAGTGGAAAGAAACTATGATTCACAAACCCATAATCCAACAAAATAATTGTAACCTAGGAAGTGGGATTCTTTAGTTAATGATGAACTAGCCTTTTTATAGCCTGCAAAAATATCCCATTCCCCATGATGAACATAAATGTTACCCTTAGAATATTTGAAGGTTACTCTTATATGGTAACAATCTATGTGAACTTGGTATGATACCAACCAACACATAACCAGGATCAATTCAAAACCTAACATCTCAAGTATATAAACATTCCAAAGGAAATGGTACTCACCAACCTTGAGGAAACACCCCTTTCATAAAAATATGTCCCTCAATCGCACTCCTAATGGCATGTCTATCATCATAACCCCACACAAAAACTCCACTATCAGACTCAAACCATTTACAAGTAAGGAATATATGAAGCAATGTGAGGATTCTTTATCAAATAAAGCACTAGAATCTATAGAATATATAACAATATTACCTCTGACTATCGACAAACCAACCTCAATATAAACAAGTTCAAGATGAAATGCATGTAACTATCCTACCCCTCTACCCTATGCTATAGTTTGAGTCCCCTATATCACACTACTAAGATGATATGGGATCTCTTTCCCTGAAGTGACATGTCCATCACCTCGACTAGCATGACCAGTAGTACCCTAACTACTAGATTGGAACGGTATAGAAAACCCCCTTCACACACTCTGGTTTGGTGTAGCTCCTCCATCACTACCCATCTGTCATGAATTACTATAGAACTGCTGTAGATGCCCCATATTTCTACAATCTCGACACTCTATCGGTGGTTGGGGCCACTAGCTATGAAAGTGACCCAACCTACCACACTAATCATAGAACACTCGATTAACACTTTGTGTAACTAATACTTCCTCCTGGATACTCTATTTTCCACTAATCTAGTTAACATTCTCATAGAGATTCTTCCTACCCTCAAAATACATATCCCTTGGTCTTCTAATAGAAACCACCTATCCTTCACTAGAAGGCTCCTTGAGGTTCCACTTAGAAATTAGATCTTGATTCACTACCTCAAAAAACTTATTCAATTAGAATATATTAACTTGGAACTTAATCCCACATTTAAGTTCATCCTAAAAACATCTCACTGCAGTTTCTTCATATCCTATAAGCACCAGGACAATGGGATGTAAGTCGATGAAGTGATCAAAATAGTCCATTACTGACATGCTTCCCTGGGTTTACCTCATAAACTCTGCCACTCTCTCCCACCTCAACATCTCTGGGTAAAAGTGTTCTAGAAATTTCTCCTAAAATTACTTCCATACCATGACCTCAAACTACGCATCCCAATACTGAACATTTCATTAATGATTCTCTTGACCTCATAACATATAAGCATCTGACTTGACTCTTTTATCTGTAGGAGTATCTAAATGGTCAATAATTTTCTGGATAGACTCAATCCAGAACTCAGCTGCCTCAGGTCCACCCTCTCCAATGAAGGTCAGAGGGTGATGAAACTAAAACTTCCATGTCAGATCATACATATTCCACACAACCCGAACTAGGCCTCAGTCCATGAACTATATAAATCGAGAAAATTTCTCATGGAACTGCTTTACCACTCCTACACTCAGAACTAATGGGGCCTCTTGTCCCACTACTAGAGCCACATTTCTGGCCATTTCCTACGATATTTATACCAAAAAACATCACCATGTAGGAATGAATCTGACTCATAACACATCATCAAAAAATTTACATAAGATGGATTTATATAAATCCATAACAAGTCATCCCTCATACACTTCCCTATAGTCAAAACCGAGGCACTATAATAACCCCATTCTATCCCCAACATGGGACATGGCTAACATAGGGTAAAAAACCTTTTCATACTTATATTTTTCCCATTATACACCCATTTTAACCATTTAAAATTACCACATTTAATATATTTTTAACCATTATAATTCATCATTAGAAATCATTTCTTTTGAATTACTAAAAGAAAGAAGAAAAAAATTTGTTTCCCCAAACCCACTCATAACATGATTTTCCATGCGTGCCTATCATGATGCATGTCACATAATTTCCTGAGTGCCTAGAATGATGCATGAATAAAAAAATACCATGAAATTCTAGGTTGTGAGTAAAATATCAAAAAATAATAAAATCACAAAAATAATATCCAACTATAATAATAAACA
This sequence comes from Viscum album, assembly GCA_963277665.1. Lineage (NCBI taxonomy): Eukaryota > Viridiplantae > Streptophyta > Magnoliopsida > Santalales > Viscaceae > Viscum > Viscum album. The sequence goes on from OY728152.1 coordinate 848,975,177, forward strand.
TCAAGAAAGGCAATCCTTCCTGGGTACTTGGGTTCCCCCTACACATGGGTTAGATTCTCCTATGCATGAGTTCTAGTATACTATCTACCATTAACAAATATAAATACTATGAAAAAGAAAATAAATCCCTTATGATACAGATTTGTAGCATTCTGACCCAGGTGCCACATACTGGGGCCTTGAGCTGGTTTTCCACATGACCTCAGGTGCGTCTCCCTATATCCCAAAGGCTACCGAATAGTAGTGAGGGTCTAATATGTAATGTGGGGAGACTATACCCTCTTTTTTAAATAATAAAAATAGTGTATATCAATATGAAATATAACCAAGATACTATAATAATTAATAATCAACAAAACACATGAATAAATCCAAAATAGGGAAAATTATCATAAACAAACTAGTCAATATGCCATTCCATACAAGTGTCAAGTGTTTAATAAAAATAAAAAAATAAAGACACACTAAAATATCCCAAGAAGGTCCAAACATCATGTTTGGTTCCCTCATCCATGTTCCATCCCGAATCCCAACTTAGCCATCTAACATAGGGCTTTGTCCCTTATCCTGTCCTAAAAAAATGAAGTATATTTGTGTACCAATCAGGAATCCTGAGTAAGGTGTGAGTACAACTAAAGTAGGTCACTATCAATAGCTTATAAATAAATATCCTATCTATAACATTGTATACATTTTTATAAATAATAAATAAAAAATTAATAAAGTAAACATGCTTCACATTTATTATTCTTTAATCAGCCACATAGTCCCCGAGGTTTATGGTGACACCTGAACCAATAATACATGCTTCAACCCATGATGGAGTTTTAACCATACACCATAGGGATATCACAATTCATTATTTCATGATCTTTCATTATTCATTTGATTCTAATTTCATTTTTAGTACCTTGGATCATCAATCCAAGTACTAATTCACATACATGCAACAGGAGCCTAGAGAATCATTCTAGAAACCCATTGGTACTTAGAGCATCGGTCCTTCACCCAAAACTCATTTTCAATCAAATTTATCCCAAAATCACATGCATTCAATGGGGGCCAAGAGTAACAGTTTGGAATCCCATGGGTACTTGGAACATCGATCCCTCACCCCCAATTCATTGATCAATTATTCAAAATATCACATATATAAATATTTAAAGGTTTAACATCATTAACCATCTTATAAATCATTCAAATAATGGGGAATCATTTATCAACTATAAGGAATAACATGAAAAATATTACATTAATCCATTCCTCATCCATTAATACACAACTCATTAACCCTTCAAGGTTAAACCAATCAACACTTTAAATCCCATTATAAAACTGTGAAACAAGTATTTATTTCAATTCCATAAACCCACTATTTCCACCTTTTCATTTCATATTTATCATTTCAAGGAAATTGGAACACCCAAGGGGTTTCCATTAAGCTCGGTCACGTAATCTCCAATGGGTCCAATGAGATTCGTGATGGGTCTCACAATTTCATGGAATTAAATTAAACATTTTAATTTAAATTCAATTGAACAAAGTGGAAATGAAATGGAACAATTAAATACACATGATCAGAATAAATTCTAGAGGAAAATAGTAATTAGTCCACCTAACTTCAAATCATTGAAAAATGATCACCCAACCTTAGCCCTTAATTTGAGGTAGAATAGTTAAACTCACAATGGTAGAGGAGATCTAGGATAAAAAACTAGGTTCAAGATCCAAAAAAAAGATCCATTAAAACTAATATATAAACCATCAAAAATGGAAGAATTCATCCCTATCAAAGGGAAAATAAATACATAAGATATAGTAACCCAAATCAAGGAATAGATCATATACCAAATAGGAGTTGATCCTTCCCCCAAATCTTTGATTCAAAAAGGAAGATTTTTTAGGAGCCTAGAAATCCTCTCAGAAGCCTCCAAAATTAAAGGAATTAATATTAGGATAAGCATGGATTATTTCAGATATAAACTAGGGTGTTATAAATTTTTAATAATTTTTTTGGGCTTTTAATTTCTGTATGTATGGATTCTTAGGCGGGGCCGCATGGTTTGACAAATAGTGAACCCTAACTATGTGCCCCTACTATCGGGGGTACACCATTAATACTATGTGGGTTCACAATTTTCCAAACCACGTTTCAACCATGAAAAAACCCTCTATTAAAGGGTGAATGGTTTGGGGAGGGTGGCCACATGGTTTGGTCAAATCGTGCACCCCCTTCCTATGACTCAAAATGGGGTGAATGGTTTCCTGGAAAAAACTGCACAGTTTTCCCTAACTGTGTGCCAACTATACACAACCATATGGGCTTCCAAAATTCTCTAAATTCACCCAAAATGACCTCGATGAAAACCCAACCAAGTTATAATAAAAAAAGGATAAAAGAATACATGAAAATGAGTACTGGACATCTCCAGAAAGGTCAATATCTTTCATTTTACAACATTTTCAATATCTCCCACAAATAGTCTTATCACTTGATACCCCTTTTGTCACATCAAACACAATACTCTTCTTTATAACCAAGGGAATAAAAAAATAAGAAAGGGTGAGATTTGATATTCAGTAAGGGTAAACAAAAGATACATTAATTGAAAATCATAAGTGATTATAACATGAGAATATTGGTATGAGAACATAATCAAGGTGCATAGACATAACATAAGAGAATGATACCCAATAAAACAAATATCATACAACACGATTCATGACATAAGACTTTTATCATAACATAATACACGAGTCATGGGAGTTTGGATACATGAGTTAATAATCACAATCTATGAGAATATAACATAATTATGTTTCATAACATAATAATGTGGCATAAAAATATTCATAGAAATAATAACATATGTGAAGGATATCCACTAATACATTCATATAATTATAGACCGGGATGACCAATTTCCCATAACATAGTGGACTTGGGCTAACTACCGACATCCCTTAACATAGTGGAATTAGGATAACCTCCCTTATCCCATCCGGATATCATGATATTTAAAAAATTACCCAATGAATTAAATAGATATAATAGACCCACTCATCACAAAATGATAAACTATACATATGTGTAGAATAATAATTTTAAAACATTCATAATCCCATCATAACTTAATTAACTCATGGAAAAGAAATGGGTTTCATGAAAACCTTCATAAGACATTATCATAATCCATATAGAGAAATAAGGTGGATGGAATCATTAAGGAATATTCAAAGGGAATCATAAGAAACATTAAAGTATATTTACATATATTTAAAAAAAAATTTATAATAGTATTAAAATTTATCATGAGGAATAAGAATAAATACCCTTTAAATTTTTGATACTTTGTATTTTAAAAGTGAAAAATTCACAAAACAACAAGAATAGAAAATAATTTGGAAAACCATGAAAACATGAATAGTAATTTTTCTAAAAGAAAACCAATAAAGACTGTGGGAAAATGAATTTTTATGGGAAACATTTAAAAAGGTGATTCCTTTCACACTTTTGTAAAGAAAGTCAAATTCATTAGAAAATGAATTGTGCAGAAAAAATTAAGAAGTTTCCTTTAATATTTTTTGTTAAACAAGTAAAAGAAAGTAGAAAGTGACCTTAAGTAATAATTAAAGTGTAGAGAATTACATTCATAAGATAATGTAAAGAATATATACATAGTGGAGAAATATTTCAGACTGGAAAGAAGAGTTAAGGTTGATCCTCATTTATGAAAATTATTTTAGTTGAATTGACAATTTAAGGGTTGAAAAATGGTATGGATAAATTTAAAACCCATGAATAACTAGAGGATAAGATAGTAGATGTTTTTTAAATATAAATAATTTAAAATTTCCCCAAAAATGAATTTAAAAATAGATAATATTGATCTCAAGTGAGATTAGATAGAAACCATTACCTTTACTCTTAACTTAAAAGAAAGTGATATAATATCCTATATAATATACATAATAATCAAAATAATTTATTTCATAAACTTATTCATATATATTATATTTTACAAACTTCAATTATAATAATTCATTAAAAATATATTATAAAGTTATTGTTTATTTTCATCATTGATTGTTATTAATTTTGAATGTTTCATACATGTTTTGTAATGGCGATGTCAGTTGCTATTATTTGATACCAATTTCATCATTCCCAAATTGTTTAAGGTAGTGGAATCATTGTGTTTAAATGATTTATGTAGTCCCTTGTTCATTTGATAGAAATTATGGGCATGGTTTATGGGAATGGAATCCATGATGATTATTTTTTTGGTAATTTACCGATAAACAAGAGTTACTTTATAATGATCATTCATTTTTATATCATACTTAAAAAAACATATTCATGTAATATAATAATATTTAATATCATATATTATCATTATTAATATCTTGATAATTATTTTTGGTTAAAATGGTGATGTTGGTATAATATCTTTCATGCAGGTGGTTTAATCAACTTAAACAAGAACATGATATACTAATGAATTATTAAGAGTTTAGAGTTATATAATAGTAAAATAATTTTAATAGAATAATGATGATGTTAATATAACATCATTAAAATGTATAATTATATTTATAAATAGTTGAGATGACAATGCAATTTAAAAATTTAGAGAATAACTTAGATACTTACTTGATGAATCCGCTTCTTCTTGACATGGGTTCCTTCATAATGAAGGATTTTGTATTACTTATTTGAAACAAAAGATAGAAAAAAAACAAGGTATAATTTTGGATAATGGAAATGAGAAAATACTAAATATATAACTTAATTTCTAAAGTAGTTTAGATGGGTAGAGTGGATTTTGAAGGTGAGTTTTGAGTAACATTTATATAAATATTCATTTCCAAAGGTGTAAGGTTGTTATTTAAAAAGAAAAGTGGATACAAAGTGAAAAAATAGTGGATATGGGTCATGAATACACATATATAAACAATTTATTGATAATTTTTCCTGATATTTTTTGTCTTTATCTCTCAATTTCCCGTTTTTAAATTATTTTACCTTTACCATGGAAACTCAAATTTTATCTTGATAACTTCTTTTTATGACCAAAAATAAAATTGGTCTATTTACCTAATTTTGATGTGATAATTAATATTTTTGACCCCATTTAATCCAATTAAATTCTTAAATATGATAAATTAAACTTTTAATTGAAAACATAATATATATAGAAAAAAATGTTTTATAGAAAATTAATTTTTTAAACATTAAGTGTTCTTAATATTATTTTATATAAATTACTAATTAAATGAGTGTTAATCAATTTTTTATACAATAAATTATATTCAAAATTTAAATGTTATCAAATTAATTTATTATTATAAAAATACACAATACATAAAAAAAATAATTCTTTGAAAAATATCACTTTTTAACCTTAAATTAATTTTAACCACATCCTATTAAAATTAACTATTAATATTATATTAAATTTTATCAATATATTGGTTTTCAATTTATTATTTAAATTTAATGAGTGCATCAAATTAATCTTTAATAATAATAATAATACGTAACACACAAAAAAATATTTTTTTATAATAAAATATTCTATTAAATATTATGTTTTATTTCATTCCAAAATTATTTATTATTTGTAAATTATATTATTTTAAATTTCATAACATACCAACTGGATATACCCAATGACCATATATCCAACAACCATATTTCCAATGACCATTTATTAAATGACCATATTTTCAATGACCATATATAAAATGGTCATATGTTATTCCTATATATAAACTTCTATACATTATTAAAATCAGAATTCTATTTGTTTACTTCTATCTCAACATGCCTATTAGATTTATAATTATTTTCCTTATTTATATATTTTTAATCAGCCTTATAATCTTCAGGGAAAACCATAGCAATAAATATTTAATTTTTTTGGTCTTTTTATTTGCTTGAATATTTATTCCACTTGTACTTTTCTTACTAATGTTTCATATTATATTCTAAAAATGTATTAATGTTTATATTTTATTTTAATATTCAATTTCAATAAAATGTATCATGGTTTGTTTTAGTTTGTTTCTTTACGTGGAAAAATATATTCAATATAGTATTTATTTAAAGGAAACATACATCATAAAATCATGGGGAGTTATAGAGGGACTTTGGGTCGGAATTCCCATAGGCCTGAATACTCACGCTTCATTTTTAAAATTTTGGGGTTGGATATCTATAGCTATATGATTACTCATGTGGGTATTTATAATTTCATATAATTCATGTCATAAACTAGGCTGGGTTTCCATCCAACCTGGCACCTGACCCGGCCTTTGGGAAGTCTCGAGAGGCATTCACGATCCTTCCAGGCTACTGACTAGCATTGGGCATCAAAGATACCACCATGGGAATGATTTATCCCAATATCAACTAGGAATGAATAAAAAAATAGAGTACAAAAAACAACCACAAATAACTGAACATCAATAAATACATAAATAAGATCTAGATACAAAAACAATTGAAAAAAATTGGAAACTAAAAAAAACCAAAACCAAACAAAAAACCGACCATATATCCATGTAACCTCTTGGTCACCACTAACCATAAGACCAACCTTCTACAAAGGCAAACCAAAACCTGTAATACAACTTGGGTCTACTGATATCAAGTGGAACAAGTAGGGTGTGATCATAAAAAACCCAATAGGTAATCACCACAGAATCCATATACATCCTTTCTTGAAACAATCCATAAACACTAGTTTTAAATACATTTTGAAAATAGGTTTTTATCATTTTTAAGGATCAAACACAAATTTCCATTTTTAAAACAACACACACACCACTATACTCTTTTCAAAACAATTTTCCATTTAAAATTATAGTTTATAAATCCAAAAACCAAATAAAGAACCATAAAAGATGATCAAAGAGATATGCTGTAAATTGAGGAAATAGTATAAGTAGGAAGAAACCATTAAGCATATAATCCCATGAAGTAGAAAAATAAATATAAAATAAAGATGGATAATCATGGTAATTTCTTAAAAATTTCTATAATAAATCCTTGGGAATACTCATGTTAGACTCACCTACCGACATATGGTGCATCTCCATAGTCATGAACCAAACTGGCTGCTCTAAACTAGGCTCATGAGTGACACATCCCACCTGGAATCTCCACAAATATAGTGGGTACCAATATAAATAATTATTATTAGTAAGAAAATATCACTTGACCCTATAAATTATTCACAAGAGTCCCATGATAATAATACATGGATAGTTAATAAGTCCTTACACACGTGGATTAAACTAATGACCCACAGATTCCACCATGCTTGCCTAACCCAAACTCTAACACCACCTATGTGATGACCCTCTCCTCGGAGGGACTACCATAGAGGTTCCCATCACACATTGAATCATTCAAGGTGCCAAAAAAGCCTACAAATCATATTATTTTCAAAAACAACTTCCAAAACATCACAAAATACCAACTGAACCTTATCATTTTAAAATCCAAATCCATCTCCAAAACTAAGGTGAGAACATACAACATGATCGAGAGGTTCCAAATGGGCCTAAATTTAGAAACCACATTTGAAAACCACATTTTAGAACATTTTGGAACTAGGGACCCACTTGAGAAACATTTGAGACCTTAGAAGAACCATTTGAATAATGGTGTGGAAGAAAGAGATGAAGGAGGAAGGGAAAGTTATTTTGAAAATCCAATGTGTAAGATGTGAATTACTTTAGATAGCCATTATTATTTGTATGCCTATCCATATGTGAACCTTGTTCACATATGGATGTACATAAATACAATGGAACACTTTTTTATAGCTATAAAATACCACAATTTTAAATTTAAGAATCACAATGAGATTTACAACCCAATAACATAGTCCACACATAAGTACCAAATCGAAGAAGTCACTAAAACCCACACATGAAACTCAAATCACAAACATACCAAGTTTCCAATATATAAAAATTTCCAAACATTACCCACAATACCCAATTTTAATTTTAAAATATCAATTTACATTTCATGAAACACTTTGTTTACATATATATATAGTCTTAATTATAGAAATCCTTTGAAAACCCATTTTCACCAAATTGAAAACAAAGAAACACCATAAAAAATCAAACTATCATATCACAAACATGAATATCACATTTTGAAATTATTTATGAAATATAAACCATAAAGTGGAATGATTTTTAAAATAATTGGATGGAAACACCAACCTAAATGAAATGAAGATGTGATGAAACATCAAGAGAGGGAATAACTAAGCCCGAGGAGAGATCCAAATACCCTAACATCAAAGGAACCCAAGATAATAATCATCCATTGCCTCTAGGGTTTTTCCAAAAAGAAAAAATCCAAGGGAATCCAAGGAAACATGATAGAGAGAGAAAAAGAGGATAAAATTGTACAAAAAACCAAAATAAACTCACCCTAGAACCTTGACGAAGTAAGAATGGAGGGGTGAGAGCCAATGAGAGGGGGTTTCAAGATCCCCCTGGAGTGCTTAAGTTGAGAAAAGGAGAGGAAAACCCAAATTTGGTTAAAAGGAAGGAGGGGAAAACTTGTAAATTCAAGTTTTACGATACATGGGAAAGTCACATGGTTTTGGCCACAAAGTTTTCCAAACCTTGCACAAATAGTGCACTGCCACTAGAGAAGGAGTACACCTGCACGGACCAGCTGTATAGTTTTGGAAACCATGCACCAACCATGCAAAATGGATTTTTCAAATTGCATTGCCTACCTGAACGCTTTCTTCATGGTTTCCTCTAATAATGTACAATCCATTCACGTTTTCCTTAACAAAAAATGGAGGTTTCACAATTTTTCCTGGGCCTCACACTTTTTGGTACAAACCATGCACAAGTCCAAAAACCACATAAAAACTCAAAACCCAAAAAACATTCTGATGGGAACTTGAACTAAACCTCAACCGAAAGATCTAACACCAAGAAGAGAATAAAATAAAATAAAAACCACTATTGGGGTGTGACAATTATCCCCAACAAAAACATTTTCTGCCCCAATAAATTCACCTAGCCAGATGAGAAACTAAACTCAATCTCAAAATATAATAGAGAAAAACAAAACCAATAACCTTTGGGTGTCTCTTTTAACTACAAAAGTCACACCTGACCATCTCTAAGGATAACACAATGAGGGGAACCATGAAGAGGAAAGAGGGGGGGGGGGTGTTCTCCCCACTACAAAGAACCAACTATAAAAACAACACAAACAATAGGAAACCCAACACGAACCAACCCAGGAACCCCCCACATAGACCAGACAACATAAACACCAATAAATCACCACACAGACTAAATCTAGAACTTCCAATGTAACCAATATAGAAACTCCCCACATGTACCAACCCCCAACACAAGGGGAACCCAATGGAAGGAACCCAAAACAAAGCCTCAACCCGAACCACAATTTATCATTTTCCTTAAAAAATTAGTATCTCTAAAATGATAGAAATTAAAAAAAAAAAACTAAAAATGGTCCAAAAAGACTAAATAGATAGAATTCAAAATAGAATAAACACCAAAAAAATTACAAGAAAATGAGGACACCATGCCTAAAAAAGATGATATCACCAAGATTTTACAACTAGAGTGGAAACTTTAAAAAATGAGGGAAACTACAACAGGGGAAATTAAACTGTCTTCACTTAAATACTAAAGAAAAGATATGGGATAAGATCCCCCACACCCAAATATTCTTGACAATGTGAAAATATTCACTTTGAGACTACTACCCTACAGCTAGAAGATTAAATACACTAATCAAAACTTCCCTTTTGATGATGCTTCTTGCAAAAATTCTCCAATTTACCCAAACAAACACATCAATTACAATCCCTTAGAATATTTAAACAATATGTCTTTGAATTATTAGGTTGAACACACTAGAAACACATGAGATAATGTTCTGAAAAATGAGAGACCAGAACTGAAAAAGTGACTCCTCAAGAATAGGTTCCTCTAGCACACCCTTATCACCAAATGGGGAACCTTCATAAGGGCTAGGAGAAACCAGATTACTGACCACTACCTATGCTCTGAAAACCAACTCAGCTAGAAACACCTCATAAAATAGATTCTTGAATATAAATTCCCCAGATGAGAGAAATTTATCTTTGATATTTGGGTGAAGACCCTAGACAAAGAGAGGGGCTTTCATCTGATGCCCCAATGATATCTCTATAGAAAAAGAAATCATCTCTTTAAAGTGGTCAACATAGGCCTTAAACATCAATTGAACTTGATGAATACCCAAGAGATCTACCAACTTATTCACCTTCACCTCCTCAGGTATAAACCGTTGGGTAAACTTTTTCATAAACACTTCCCAAGACATTTCAACTTGCAACGATGGCGGAGCGATAACCTTCCACCAATCTAAACCCGATCCTTCAAATAAACCTAGAACAACTTGCACGCTCATAGATTCAGGAGTTAATAATTACATAAATAAACCTTTGAATTCCTAAATACACTATATATCCTCTAAAAAAATTTATTACCATGTAATATTGGTAAAAAATAATAATAATTTGACTCCACCACTCCACTGGGAGTCTAGGTAGAGCCAAAAACTAAAAAGGACTCATTAAAAAACTTTGGTATCTTTCTAAGAGGCATACTCCAAATAATATAATCAACACAAAACCAAATCAACATCAACCAAAAATTAAACTAAAAATAACATTTTAAACCAAAACACCAATCTCATAAATCAAACATCACAAAACAAATGAAAATCCTCTTTCAAAAACCACAATCTCTATTCCAAATTCCAAAATTATTTCATACCAAGGCCACTTTTCCAAAACCCCAAAACCCAATTTTTAAACAAAACCAAACCCCTAAGATCATTTCCCCCTTTTTGAAATTCCTATTTTTTGAAAAAACAATTTCCAATTTAAAATACTCTCATGCCAACCAAAATCAAACCAAAACATAACTCACACCAAAACTCCCAGAAACAGGGAACTAGTTTCCAGGAAAAACCCACCCACATGGTCTAGTATACCATGTCCCAGGAAAGAACCAACCACTATGAGGACCTTGAATGAGTCAATCGAGATCCATATGGGTCATTAATCTACATAATCTAACCACATATCACTGGTTCACCTCCATTTTCATCCCCTATCAACACACCCAAAACCCAATCAAAAGACTCAAATCCCATACTACCCTTGGAAACTCAAGGCTTAAGATGAATACGAGTTCACAACATTCTTTCCATACCTACCTCTCAAGTCCCAATAGTCCTATCTCAAATCTACCCGATGCCCCAAATAATAAAGGGATGCTCTGATACCATTTTATCAGGATCCAGGTCAGGATTCCATCCAACTTGATGCCCAACTCGGCCTATAGAAAGGCCTGATAGGCATTCCTAATCCTCTCGAGCTGACGACTAGTGCTAAAAATCAATGATATCACTATAGGAACAATTTTCCCCAATAAAAACTAGAAATGAATAACCAAAATAGAGCACGCTGCAAAAAAAAACTAAACATCAATAAATACATAAATAGGATCCAAATACAATAATTATTGAAAAAAACTAGAAACTAAAAATAAAACCAAAATTAAACTGGAACCTGACCAGATCTCCATGTGACATCTCGGTCACCACAAACAATAAGACCATCCAACTCTAAATAAAATACCGAACCTACAAAACAAATCAACTCTACCGACACTAAGTGGCCCAAGTAGGGTGTGAGAATAAACATCCCATTAGGTAATCACCACATAATCCATACACATCCTTTCATGAAATAGTACATAAAAACTAGTTTGAAATACATTTAGAAAATAAGGTTTTATGATTTTTAAGGATAAAACACATCTCTCCCTTTTTAAAACAATACACGCACCACTTTCCTCTTCAAACTAGTTTTCTTTTTAAAATTCCAGTTTATAAAACCAAAACCCAAATAAGGAACTAGACAAGATGATCAAAGAGAAATTATATAAATAGAGGAAACAATATAAGAAATTGGAAATTAGAAAGCATACAATCTGGAATAGCAAAAATATATATATAAAATATAGATAGATAATCATGAGTATTTTCTAAACATCTCTAGAAGAAATCCATAGATGTACTAAGTTCGGACTCACCTTCCGGTGTATGGTAAAACTCCACAGTCAAAAACCAACATAGATTCTCTAAACTTGCCTCACTAGTGACACATACCAGCTAGACTCTCCACAAATCCATGGGTACCAATCCATCTAATCAGGATCAATAATAAACCATCAATTGATCCTCTAGATGACACACAATAGTCCCATGATAATAATACATGGAGAATGAGGAGGTCCTCACACATGTAGTATAAACCAATGACCCACAGATGCCACTATTCTTTCCTAGCCCAAATTCCGACACCACCTATTCTATGAACCTCTCCTTAGAGGGACTATCATAGAGGTTCCCATCAAAAATAAAATCACTAAGGGTTCCAACTAGGCCTATACATAACATGAGTTTAAAAACAAACTTCAAAAACATCACGAAATACCAACCGTGCCTTATCATTTTTAAATAAAAATCCAACTCCAAAACTATAGCGAAAACATAAAACATTATCAATAGGCTCCAAATAGGCCTAGATTTAGAAACCACATTTGAAAAGAAAAGTAGAGAACATTTTGTAGCCATGGATATTCTTGAGAAACATTTGGGGAATTAGAAGAACAATTTGAAGAATGGGGTGGAAGAAAGAGAAGAAGGAGGAAGGGAAATGCGTTTTGAAAACCAGAGGTGTAAGATGTGAATTAATTTAGAGATCCATTATCATTTGTATGACCATCCATATGTACACCACGTTCACATATGGATGTGTGTATATCCAATGGAAAACCTTTTTAAAGATATAAAATACCAAAGGTTTCAATTAAGGAACCAAAAATATCTTTACAATCCAATACCAAAGTCCACATATAAGCACCAAACCATATAAATCACCAAAACCCACACATGAAAATCAAATCACAAAAATACCATGTTTCCAAGATATAAACACATGAAACTAAAATCACAAACATACCAAGTTTACAAGATTTAAACAAGTCCAAACATAACCCACAACACCCAATTTTACTTTAAAAATATCATTTCACATTTCATCAATTTTTTTATACCTATACATATAGGCTTAATTATAGAAATCCTTTGAAAACCTATTTTCACCAAATTTCAAAAAAAAGAAAGAAACACCATAAAAAATAAAAATAGCATATAAAAAACATGAACAACACATTTAGATATTATTTAAGAAATCTCAAGAATCAAATGACATGCTTTGGAAAGGAAATGAATGGAAATACTTCCCTCAACGACATGAAGAAGTGATAAAACTTCAAGACAAGGAATCACTAATCCCAAGGAATGATACACACACCCTAAAATCAAAGGTACATATCAAAAAATCATCCCTTGACACTAGGGATCATCCAAAAGAGAACCAAGCCAAGGGAATTCAAGACACCAAGAGGGGGGGATAAGAGGAGAAAAGTGCCCAAAAACCCAAAGAAAATCACCTTATAACCTTGAAGAAGCAAAAAATAGAGGATAGATATCCAAGGAGAGGGGGTTTCGGGAGCCACCTGTTTTTCCTAAGTTGAGAAAAGGGGAGTAAAACCTGAAATGGGTTAAAAAGAGGGAGGTAAAAACTTGGAAATTAAAGTTTTTAATACTCCTAGGAAAGTCGCATGGTTTAGATGCATGGTTTTCCAAACCTTGAGAAAACCATGTGCACCCCACAAGAGAAGGAGGACACCCAAACAAGTTGGCTTCATGATTTGGGAAACCATGCTCCAAACATGAAAAAATGGACCTCTCATATTTTAGAGGCTACCTACACACTTGATGATTGATTTCCTTTCATTGTGCGCAAGCCATGTGCTTTTTACCTAACACCAAATAGAGGCCTCATGGTTCCTCCCAGGCCTCACACGATTTGTTTCAAACCATTATAAAGCCATGAAAAGGTCCAAAAACCACTTGAAAACTCAAAAATTAAAAAACATTCCCATCAGGGACTCGACCTGAACCACACGAAAAATATCCAACACCAATAAGAGAATAAAATAAAATAAAAACCATGGTCGAGGTTTGAGAATTCAAAACCTTTATATGAAAAGTTCATGTACATTATACATGTTATGCATTTGGATATGTGTAAATATTTTTGAATTTTATTTTTGGGTGAGTAACATAAATTTTGGGATATGTAAAGAGATACACATTAATATGGCTTGAACATGTTAATTTGAAAAAATGAAATAAGTATTAAAAAACTAAATCCATAGAATAATGCATAAATAATGGAATAAAAAATGAGGTAATAAATATTTTATTGGATGAAATAGTTATGGTTTAATATGTTAGTGATTTATATTAAATTGATGAAACTTTTAGAAGAAAATCCATCAAATAATAAGTGTGAGATTCCTTCTAGAGCAACTCTTATCAAGACCTGGATCATCCAACTGGGTAGGTCATGCCAAATCTGGGAGCCCTTGGATTATATTGTGTATGGAAAATAAGTAATGGATAAACCTAATAGGATTAAGTTCTCATTCTTTACATTTTATTTATATTACACTTACCTGGGAGATACTAATTGGATTAGGTTATTGAAGAAAAAGAGCCAAGTTTATCCACATGATTAATTGGGTAAAGAGTTATCTTCTCAACTATCTAAGATTAATATATGATAGGATTGTGAGGATACCCTAATTAAATAACTATGTTATGGTAGATATGATAAAGTGGACTCAAAACTTAGCAAAATATGTATCTTGGCCCGCTAAAGGAAATGATGTATGAGATCATCATTTTAGTGGGAGAACGTTTTCATTAAAATTACTTGATGAAAAGATATAAAATATGACACTTAACCATATATATATATTTTTTATGGATTATATCATGCATCATATTTATCATTTGAGGTCTCTTATAGGTATGAACCACAAAACTTTCTAGATCGGAATCTAAGTTTGAGAATTTCTTTTAAAGAGAAGAATTCTATGCATATCAATGTGAATATTATAGAGGTCAATTTCTCCAAATTCGAATCATGGTTATTAGATATCAGGTTTGCATAAAATATTTGTACTAATAAGAATAAACTCAAAGATAAGAGAGAATTGAATAAATTTGAAGTAGATATATATATATATATTGTTAATGGAGAAAGAATTTCTATATTGGTAGTCAACACTTATGATCTAATTCTACCAAGTGAATTAGTTCTAGAATTAAAAACTATTATCAAATTCCTTTAATATTTTTTTATTTTTTTTATCTTGTTTGGTCAAGATGGTATTTTCATTCATTATTAATTATATGAGTTTTTCTATATATATGAATGAAATGTTTTAAGTCACTAAGAATATGGTAAATAATTTATACATTTTAGATATGGGTAATACTTTATATAACATTTAGAGTAAGATGGTCAAGGTTGATTCTAACCCCAATTACCTTTACCACTATCACCTTAGACATTTAAATTAGAAACATATTCAAAGACTCCATAGAGATGTATTTTTAGAACCATTAAATTTTAGATCTTTTGATAACCAGGAATCATATTTATTAAGAAAAATGACCAAATCACCTTTTAGTGGAAATGGTGAAAGGGTTAGTAAACTATTGGATCTTATATACACTGATATATGCGTACCAATAAGTACACAAGAAAGTGGAGAGTTTGGGTATTTCATAACCTTTACCAATGAATTTAGTTAGTATGGTTATGTTTTTATGATGAAACACAAGTATAAAAGTTTTGAAAATTTCAAAGAGTGTAACAAACCAAACTACACTAACACATGGCCATTGGTTACTTTATTAAATTGGAATAATATACAAGAGATAAATTCCCATGATATTGAATAGTTTATTAGTCTTTAGATACTAGATACAAACATGATTCTCACATTACATTCAAAAACATAAAATATAACATAAATTCTAGTGATAATTTTATTATTTCTTCTAGAATATCCTTGAAAATATTTCAAATTTCCCTTCTAGGTACTCTAGGGATAATAAAAAATAATAAAGGGTGAGCTCAAATTCTTAATAAAGGAAATCCTATAACAAAAGCTATCATAGAATAAACAAGGAATGAATAATATGGTAAAGATAAACAATAATAAAATATTCCATTTAAATAATATAATAAAAGGAGAATATATTAATGGATAATATAGAAACATAAATAATCACATGGATAATAGTATATAGTATTATAATGAGATAATACATATTGTCAGACAATATAATCTTACTATGAAGGCCTCATTCCGAGACATCATATAAAAATAGGTAGGATATACACCAAATATACAAGATAGTTTGTCTCATGAGACCTACCAATGCATCAAGGGGTAATGTAGTATCAATCCCAAACCATTACTTACTAATTATAATGCATTGATCATATGAAAAGGGTTAATAAATAATAAAATACATAATCAACATAAATATCTATATTTAAAAACTATCATACGGAATGTAAACATTTTCCCCAGTCAATAAGTAGAAAAACATGATCATATTATATCAAAAGAAATAAGGTATATAGTATCATTAAACTATATCCCAAGTGAAGCATAATAATCTTTAAAGGATATAGACATAGATAAAAAACACCTTTATAAATACATTATAAAGTTTCTTTGAAAATAAGAAGAAATATCCATTTATTTTGAAAAAAATTAAAATTACCAAAATAATATGAATATTATTTTATTTTAAAAAAAATATTTAAAATTAAATAGTAATATTTTTAATTAATAATGGATATGATTTTGGGAAAGGAAATTCATGCAGTAAATGTTAAAAATATTCTTTTCCCATTTTTGTAGAAAGTTAAAAATGACTTGTACATAAAATGTTAAAAAACTTTTATTTAAAAAATATAAATAAAAAAGTAAAATTCATCTAAAATTGAACTTAATAAATAATTTAATTATATAAATGAAAATTCTTATATTAAATTAAAAAATATGGATATGTAAGAGAAAGATTCCTGACCAAAAAATGATAAGTGAAGTCAATTTTTCTTAAAAACATTATTTTAGTGGTTTTGAAAACCAAAAAGATGTAAAATAGAAATAATTATTAAGAAAACTATAAATAACCATATTATATTAACATATATGGTATTTATGAGATAAATTTCATATAATTACACCAATTAAAATTTAAACACAAATAATTGTGAATAAAACCAAGATTATAGAATAAACCCTTAAGGATATTAAAACATCTTTAAATAGGGAAATTGAAATGGATGTTCAATTAACATTATTAAATATTTTATATAATATTTAAAATAAGCATCATATACACTATATAATGAAAATATGTGCATAATTCAAAACATGTCTCAAAGAAGGAAGTTTGAGACAAGGAACCCTTACTTGGATTCCTGTTTAGTCGAACACATTCCAAAATCCTATATAATAAACTTATATTATTATTCATATATATATATTATCCATATTTATATCTATATTTATGAATATAATTTATTCACAACTTATTTTTACCCATTTACTCATAATTAATAGTTAAAATTAATTATTTAGGTGTTAACTGTTTTATTTCTTATACATGGTTTGATTTGGCAGTTCTGATCCTTTTACGTTGGTCATGGTTTCATTATCTCAAGAATATTAAAATTTTATAATTATAATTTTTATATATTCAATATAATTTTATAATCATCCATGAAAGGTGGTTATTAAAAATGAAACACATTGTT
The DNA here is from genome assembly GCA_963277665.1 of Viscum album. Taxonomy (NCBI): domain Eukaryota; kingdom Viridiplantae; phylum Streptophyta; class Magnoliopsida; order Santalales; family Viscaceae; genus Viscum; species Viscum album. The sequence goes on from OY728152.1 coordinate 848,993,017, forward strand.
TCATGGAGTCGATAGTTTGTACATACACACGAGCAGTGTTTTAATGTTTCTAATTGATAAAAAGAAAATAAATTATATGATGTTTTACTTTTATAGAATAATTATATTATTATTATATATATATATCATATTTATTCATTAATCCTATCCTTATGTCCATCCATGCTAGGTGGAAATGTAAAATGAATCACATCGATTCATGGTGGTGGTAGTCCACACATACGCACGAGTGATGTTATCATTTTCCAGAGGATGGTAGGGTAAGAAGGTAGATAATATATTATCCTTATATAATTATAATAATGTCATAAATATCATATATATCCATTAAATACTTATATATAAATATTCGTTAAAGATAGTGATGAAAAATAAAATATATCATTTCATAGAGACGATAGTTCGTATGTAAGTATAAAAGATGATTACATTTTATATTAGATGGAAAGAAAGTATAAATTATTTGTTCCATTAACATAATAAAATTTTATTATATTAAATTTATTGATGCAATTATTTTATAATGGTTAAAATATATCTTAAATAGGTAGAAGAAGAAATAAACTTAAAATAATTTGGTTAAGACTTATACCTCATTCTGGAATATCTTCCTTTGTCTTACACATTAATCCTTCAAGGATTAGTATTTTGGTGAGACCATTAAATCTTGGACATGGGGAGAAAATTTGGGAATGTATTTGGGTATATATTAGTTGAGTTAAATTTTTCAAGTTATAGTGACCCAAGATTTTCGTACATAGACATTACATCTTAATATATGAATATCAAATATATTTTACAAATACATGCTTGAGGAATGTAAATGTTTAGTGTCTTTGGAGACTAGATAAATAATCTTCATATTTCTTGAAATATATTAAAAAATCCCAAAAAATATATCCCCAAACAACACTCTTCTTAGACATAACCTACTTAAAACTTTCTTTTAAAACTTAGGGAAAAGAAACATAAGAAAGGGTGAGCTCAACTGACCAGTAAGGGTGAACAAGGGAGATTAATGATCAATTATAAAATGAGTATAAGGATATTATAAAATAATCTTAACATTTTAAAACATACCCTATATATCATATATAATAATATAAATTAATGGTATAAATCTTGGATGTTTATAAAACATGAATCATAAAGGAATCAAAGAACATCAGCCATAAGAGCATAATATAGACATAAGAATGCATGAAAAACATAAAATTAATATTTTGAAAATGTATAAATAGAAATAGGTTCACACATTTAGTTAAGTACATGAAATCATGACCTCATATAAACAAATATAAATTAAACTAGGTCCATGTACAATCTTATGTACATGAAATATAGGTCCATTCATAAAATTATAGACATGAAAACTAGGTCCATGAAAAATAATATAGACATGAAAACCATGTCCATGAATAAAATCATGAACAATAAATTAGGTTCACATATGAAATATTTAACTCATGAGTTATCCATATTTATCCAATGAATTGGATGGATATATAATTCGAGGCCAACACCTCACATAATCATAATCCATTCTGTCACACCCAGTTTTTTTTGTCTTTGGTTTGATCTGGTCCTTTGGAAATCCAGATCCTTTTTATGGGTATTTGGTGAGATTTATATTTATTTTTTAAGTTTAATATATTTATAATCACCCTAATTTGGGTTCCCCATTTCTTGTTTAGGAGTTTTTGAAGAAACGGTGGTTACTTAATGATTTGGGCCAACCGTGATCCCATTTACAGTTTTAAAAAATGATTTTGTCTCTTTTATAACTCCTTTGTTTTTCATCATTTTTCAAAAATTACACTTCCCACTTGTCCTATACTGTCATATTAAAACTTCCATATCATTTTGGACCCCATATAAATTCATAATAATGGTGAATTGGGGTTACTTATTTAGGGATTGGGCCAGCCCATGGTCCAATTTCTAGTTTTAATTTTTTTTTTCTTTTATATATAATTAAAATTTTAATATTTTTCGGTTATTACACCTCCCCCTCTAATACAATACCCCTATCCTCACCCCCATTATCGATTTATCCTCTTTGGAGCTCACATGGGTCGCAGATTAGGGTGAATGTTCTCTGGTTTCCTCAAAACTTCCAGAATTGATAAGGTAAATTGTTTCACCCATAAATCATTAAATTAATGCTATTTTTGCCACAAATATTCTTTACCTAGTTCTTATATACCTTAGGAGACTCTAAAATAAGTTTCATCTCATTACCTTTTCTATAGGGTTGTAGATCTAATGGAATAAGAAGAGTTTTCTAGTGGAGAGGGTGAGCTTCCATCTCCTTTATCCTCCCTCTTCTTCCTCCTTTCATTATTTCTTGGTTTTATAATCTCCCAAAGTCATGATAGACCTATGGTTCTGTTATACCATGATTTTTTATGGATTTTATATTCATTTAGGTCTTGTATTTATAGTTTGAGGGTTTATAAACCCGCAGTGGGTGATTTCGGGTGTGCGTTTCCATTACGCTAAGGATTTGAGGTAGGATATCCCTTGCACAAACCTTTATAATTTAAGTTTCATCATTTTAATTATGTTATAACCTTATTTATATGATATGTTCTGCTGTGAAACTTTGTTTCTAAAGTTTTTTTTGCAAATTATGTTTTATGAATTATTTTGTTAAAAATATAGTTGTTTTGGTATAAATGTGAACTCCTCTTATTTGATAAATTATTCCATGATATTTCAAACTTGGTTTATGGTATTTTGAATATGTATCAGTATATTGATTAACATTATGGCATGAAAATGGTGTTTTATCCCTTTTTAAGTGCTTAACATAAGTTGTTTTGTTAAAGAGTGTATGCCATGTGTTCGGTAAATTGCCCGGTGGGATTTTATGTGTCTAGTTCAATTTAAAATAATTTTTTTGGATTTTTAAATTTATTGGAATCATGTAAGAAAATTATTTTTGGATCATTTTATGGCTTTAAAATTTGGATTTGGTTTTAAAAACAATTTGTTTTTTACAACATGTTTTGGCCCGAGTTGCCGAAAAATGGCCCGTTTCACATTCTTATAAAAATGGTTGTGTTTTGAATATGTCACCTAAGTGTTTTAAGGGATTTATGAATGTGGTTTTATTCTGTAAATGGTGTGTACACACCTACTTAATAAAATTAAAATGCATAACTTTGTCAAATGTTAGTTTTGAGAAAATGTTTAAAGACCCGTTTGGCCTTTCCTAAAAATGAAGAATGAGTGTTTTACTTGTATCTACCAAGTTGTGCAATTGGGATTGTTTTATAGTCCATGAAATGATTTTATTAAATGTTTTTAGGGCTGAAAAATATGGTTTGGTTTGTTTTTGATTTGTGTTTATAATTGAAAGAGTGTTTTTGAATGAGTTTTATGTGCAAAGCCTCAATACACTCCTTGAAATTGTTTTACAAAAATATTTAGTGGTTTGTTGATTCGTGAAAGAAATGTGAAGAAAGTTCGTGGGATGTTTGTGTGTTTATGGTTTGGTAATGTAATTTTTATGTGAAATGTGTATTTGATAATATGTGTAACTTTATTTAGCACTAAAGGGAATCCCGAGTATCTAGGTGGGCGGACGTGTACTAGTATGCTTGTGATCCTGTGGGGTTTGGCCCCTGTTTCACGCACCAAGTTTGACGATGAAAACACTAACTAAACTATGATTATGATGATGTTGGGGGACCACTAGGTTATGGGTATGATCCCTACTAGTGGCTTGTGTGCATGAGAACAGATATTTATTACGGTTACTTTCACCGAGATACGAGGTACCTGGGGCTCACAACTGACTAGTGCCTAGGGGTGTTCTCGTGACTTGTGCTCATTGGATCTTTTGTACTCACCGTTGGCATACAATGTGTTTGGTTGGTAAATTCAGTAGCTTGTGTGATTTATTTGAAAGTTAAAATTCTTTAAAGCATCCCTCTTGAAAACTATTTTCATTTTGAAGTTGCACTGCTTTGAAAGTTGTTACTTGCATTCTTGTTTATAAAACATGCAAGTTTTTGTCTGGTAAATTTTTTTATAGCATGGGACCTAATTTGGAAGAAATAAATTTATATTTTTATTTAAAACTTGAAATTGATGTTTCTTTTATTTTAAAGGATGTGCATTGGTAATAGAATATTGGGCTAACCTACTGAGTTTTAATACTCACGCCTATAGTCTTCTTCTGTTTTTAGCCCTTGTGTAAGTTTTAGCTTCAGTTAGATCGCCTTGGGAGATGTGTGATCATTTTTTTGGATAGTGACCAGCGAGGTCACATGGAGTTAGTTGTTTATTGGGTTTGGTCAGTTGAGTTTTTGCCTTTGTTGTACTTTCAGTTTCTTTTACAAATAATGTTCAGTTAAATTTTTATATAAATGTATTTTGGGATGTCCATATTTCCACTATTTGTTTGATTGTTCATATATGGGAGAAATCGTTCCCTTGTGTACTCTATTGATGCCCTTGGTGCTTGTCGCTATCCTGGGAGGATTGGGAATGCCCCTCGGGACTTGTCGTGGTCTGGCCTGGGTGACCGGTTCAGGGTCGACTCGGACTGGTTCGTGACAAAATGGTATTAGAGGAGGTCAGATCTAATAAGACTTTTATTTTTAGAGAGCCCTTGTTATTTTTGGGATTTCAAGGTAGATGGATTAGGATTTTTGGTACTTGAGGGGTAAGTGCAAGAAGAACGTCGCGAACTCTTTCTCATTCTAATCCTCGGGTTTCCATGGGAAGTCTGGTTTTATTAGTGTCCTTTGTTCTTGTTGATTATTTGGTGTTGGGATTTGACAAGGGGAGTCTAACTACTGGCCTTCGTGAGCTCGCAGGTCCTGGAAAGCCATGTGGAGCTAGGGAATGGTCCTAATAAGTCTCTCTGTATTTGTGTTGTGTTTGACATATGGCCGCCAACCATATGGTCACGTCACCCACCGACACTAGTTCCTTTTTTTGTTCTCTTGAACCTTTCTTGAATTATGAATTTTTGTTTTGAAAATCCTTGTGTGAGAATTGGGGAAATGGGTTTTAAAGGAAGGATTGGATTTTGAAAAGTGAAAATGGGATTTTCAAAAATTAAATATATGAATGGTTTTAAAAGTTTGTGTTTTTGTGAATTTTTTTAGAGGGAAGTGGAAATGATTTAATGGGATTGGATTATCCATAATCTAAACTTGTGGTTTGTTGGAATAAAATGTTTTGAAATCATGATTCATTTTAAAGTGATTTTGAATATTTGTTTTAAATGTGGTATTTTGGGATGTTAAAAAGTTTTTGAATTGGATAAATTAGTTTTGGAAATTGGTTTTGATCGGTTGGTGTTTTCCTAGAAAGGGTATTGGTCCCAATGGACCTCGTATTATGAAAATATACCTTTCTGAATTTTAAAAAAATGGGAAGGGGTTTTTTGGAGTGGCTTGGTTATTTTAAAAGTTGTTAAAAATGAAAAGGGGTAGGTTTTTAAGAAAATGGTTTTTAATGAATTGTGGTTTTTTTTTCTGAAATATGAAAAGGGTTTTTGACTTGGTGGTTGGTGTTCCTTTTGATGGTAAATTATTTTTTGAATGATGTTGTTTTGTTTTAGCCTTTGGTGCTTTCATGGGTGCTCAAATGCATGGTTTTATTTATATCTGGAAGGATGGAATATATGACATGGTGGTTGGGTGCCTGGGGTGGCTTGGAAATGTGCATGTGGGTGAGACTTGATGAAACACCATTGATGAATGTGGAAACCCACCAAGTTAGTTTGTTTTTTAAAAGTGTTATGAGTTGAAATTTTTTGGCCTTTTTTTATAAACTAATGGTTATGTGGATAGTTTTTTTTCTATGTCTTAGAAGAGTTGTTTATTCATTAAGCTTAATTGTGATCTAGAATTCATACTCTTTTTGTATCTTGAGATGAGATCTTGTTGGTGAATCGGTTTTGGAGTAATTTTCATTGGGTTTCTAAAGATGTGTTTGATGTTGTGATGTGGCCATGGATAGTTCTCCATTGGAAATCTTTCCTGCTGATCAACCTAAGGATTAATTTCAAATGTTAAATCCACCTCTTTTGATGATGCCTCAAACTGTTTTTTTTTGGAATAGAGAGCTGTTTGGGATCTATTAAAAGTGCTTCTAGGTCGTGATAATTCTTTTGGACATAGCAGTTGTTTTCAGTGATATTGATGTGTTTCACCATATTCCTTGTCCATTATGCCCCTCGTTCGGAGTGAGACATAATTTTGATATGAATCCATGAGTTACTATTTAGATTAAGGTGTTTTGTTGAGCATGTGAGTTTTTTTGAGCGGTTAAATCCTTAGAACCCTGACTGTGGTGCACTAGATGCTTCAAGAATCAGGGATCTAGCCATAGGCCTCGGTGTGAAGCTTTTCACGCAGTCAGGAAATCGCTAGAGGTGTAGAGTGCTCAATTAGGATCCTGCCTCCTCTGTTTTGGTAAGTTAGTTTCTATGTCAATGTTTTGGTTCCTAATTTCTTTGAATTTCCCTTTTTCACAACAAGTGTGGTGGACTTACCCCTCACACAGTGTCTATGGTTATGCCTTCATGGATGTGGGTTTTTGATCAATGTCCATGTGTGGACCTCCTATGAAAACCAGGTGCGGTCTTGGTGTTACCTATTCTTAGGTGGAGAGTTTTGGGTAGTTACTTTGTTTATTTTTTAGCTTAAATGGCCCAATTATTGGGTCCCCTTCCCTCCCCTCCCCAAGTGGTGGGGGTCCAGATCTGTGCTTAAAGTCTTGGCCCAGTTATTGTCCCCTCCGTTCGGGAGTGGGTGGTTTAGATATACATTTTGTAACCCTATTAACTTGAATTTTTAGTTTGTTGTGGGAGAGTTTTGATGGTCCTGTGAAGGTGAGGCCCAATTCTAGTTCATTTTGAATTCTTTTTTTTGTTCATTTCTAGTTGGTCTCTAATTGTGGGGAGATCTACTACAGGTCTCGAATATCTTTCCTTTAGGATTTGTCAGATGGTAGTTGTGATTTAATGGTTGGGATCCCATTCAAACCTCCACCCAAATTAATTGGATTTTGTGAGTGAACTATGGTTTGGGTGATCATTGGGTTTGTTGGGAGAAGGCCCGACAATCTAGTTCTTGTCTTGGTTGTGGAGGTGGTGACTTCATCTTTCCGTTGATTATCCGGATGTGGTTGTGAGTTGTGTTTTGTTTGGGCAAGAGTATTAAGTTACATTTTTGGTGATTGATATTTCCTTATCTTTAGAGGCTGGATTATGTTGTTAATTAATCCTTAGGTGTTGATCTTTCAACTATAAAGTGTTATGGATTTCCGGGGGCGGAAAGCTTTAATGGCGGGGAGAATTGTCACACCCGGTTTTTTTTGTCTTGGTTTTGATCTGGTCCATTGGAAATACCGATCCTTTTTATGGGTATTTGGTAATATTAATCTTTATTTTTGAAGTTTCATATATGTCTAATCACCCTAATTTGGGTTCCCCATTTCTTATTTAGTAGTTTTTGAAGAAAAGGTGGTTACTTCATGATTTGGGCCAACCGTGAGCCCATTTCCAATTTTAAAAACTGAATTTGTTTCTTTTATAACTACTTTTTTTTCATCATTTTTCAACCATTATACTTTCCACTTGTCCTATACTGACATATTAAAACTTACATATCATTTTGGACCCCATATAAATTCATAAGAATGGTGAATTGGGGTTACTTATTTAGGCATTGGGCCATCCCATGGGCCCATTTCCAGTTAAAAAAAAACATTTGTTTCTTTTATATCTAATTCAATTTTTAATATTTTTAGGTGATTCCACATCACCCTAGAATCCAATACCCCTATCCTCACCCAAATTATCGATTTATCCTCTTTGGAACTCATATGGGCCGCAGATTAGGGAGAATGTTATTTGATTTCCTCAAAACGTCCATAATTGAGAAGATAAATTGTTTCACCCATAACTCATTAAATTAGTGCTCTTGTTGCCAAAAATATTCTTTACATGGTTTTTAAAGACCTTAGGAGAATATCCAAGAAGTTTCATACCATTAACTTTTCTATAGGGTTGCAGATCCAATGTAATATGAAGAGTTTTCTAGTGGATAGGGTGAGATTCCATCTCCTTTATTCTCCCCCTTCTTCCTCCTTTCATTATTTCTTGGTTTTATAATCTCCCATAGTCATTATTGACCTAGGGTCTTTTTATCCCATGGTTTTTATAGATTTTATATTCATTTAGGTCTGTTCTTCATAGTTTAAGGGTTTATAAACCCACAACGGGTGATTTCGGGTGTGCGTTTCCATTACGCCAAGGATTTGAGGTAGGATATCCCTTGCACAAACCTTTATCATTTAATTTTCATCATTTTAATTCTGTTATAACCTTATTTATATGATATTTTCTGCTGTGAAACTTTGGTTCTAAAGGTTTTGTTTGCAAATTATGTTTTATGACTTATTTTGTTAAAACAATAGTTGTTTTGGTATAAATGTGCACTCCTCTTGTTTGATAAATTATTCCATGAGCTTTCGCACTTGGTTTATGGTATTTTTAATATGTATCAGTAGATTTAATAACATTATGGAATGAAAATGGTGTTTTATCCCTTTTTAAGTGGTTAACATAAGTTGTTTTGTTAAAGAGTGCATGCCATGTGTTCGGTAAATTGCCCGGTTGGCTTTTATGTGTCTAGTGCAATTTAAAATAATTTGTTTGGATTTTTAAATATATTGGAAGAATGTATGAAAATTAGTTTGGGTTCATTTTATGGCTTTCAAATTTGGATTTGGTTTTAAAAACAATTGGTTTTTTGTTTACAACATGTTTTGGCCAGAGTTGCCGAAAAATGGCCCGTTTCACATTCTTATAAAAACGGTTGTGTTTTGAGTATGTCACCTAAGTGTTTTAAGAGATTTATGAATGTGGTTTTATTCTGTAAATGGTGTGTAAACACCTCATTAATAAAATATAAATTCAAAACTTTTTCAAATTTTAGTTTTGAGAAAATGTTTAAAGACCCGTTTGGCCTTTCTTAAAAATAAAGAATGAGTGTTTTACTTGTACGTACCAAGTTGTGCAATTGGAATTGTTTTATGGTCCATGAAATGATTTTATTAAATGTTTTTAGGGATTAAAAATATGGTTTGGTTTGGGTTTTCTGTGTGTTTATAATTTAAAGAGTGTTTTTGAATGAGTTTTATGTGCAAAGCCTTAATACACTCGTTGAAATTGTTTTACGAAAATATTTAGCGGTTTGTTGATTCGTGAAAGAAATGTGAGGAAAGCTTGTGAGCTGTTTGTGTGTTTATGGTTTGGGAATGAAATTTTTATTTGAAATGTGTATTTTATAATATGTGTAACTTTATTGAGCACTAAAGGGAATCCCAGGTATCTAGGTGGGCGGACGTGTACTAGTATGCTAGTGATCCTGTGGGGTTTGGCCCCTGTTTCACGTTGCAAGTTTAATGATAACAACACTAACTAAACTATGATATGATGATGTTGGGGGAATACTAGGTTATGGGTATGATCCCTACTAGTGACTCGTGTGCACGAGAACAAATATTTATTATGGTTACTTTCACCGAGATATGAGGTACCTGGGGCTCACAACTGACTAGTGCCTAGGGATGTTCCCGTGACTTATGATCATTGGATCTTTTGTAATCACCGTCGGCATACAGTGTGTTTGGTTGGTAAATTAAGTAGTGTGTGTGATTTATTTAAAAGTTAAAATTCTTTGAATCAGCCCTCTTTAAAACTATTTTCATATTGAAGTTGCACTGCTTTGAAAGTTGTTACTTGCATTCTTGTTTATAAAACATGCAAGTTTTTGTCTAGTAATTTTTTTATAGCATGGGAACTCATTTGGAAGACATAACTTTATATTTTTATTTAACACTTGAAATTGATGTTTCTTTTATTTTAAAGTATGTGCATTGGGAATAGAATATCAGGCTAACATACTGAGTTTTAATACTCATGCCTATAGTCTTGTTCTGTTTTTGCCCTTGTGCAGGTTTTAACTTGAGTTCGATCGCCTTGGGATGTGTGTGATCATTTTGTTGGAGAGTGACCAGCGGGGTCACATAGAGTTATTTGGTTATCGGGTTTGGTCAGTTGAGTTATTGGCTTAGTTGTACTTTCAGTTTCTTGTACATATAATGTTCAGTTCAATTTTTATATAAATGTATTTTGGACTGTCCATTTATTTCTGTTTTTTTTTTAATTTTTCATATATGGGTGAAATCATTCACTTATGTACTCTATTTATGTACTTGGTGCTTGTCTCCATCCCGAGAGGATTGGGAACGCCTCTCGGGACTTGTCGCGGTCTGGCCTAGGTGACCGGTTCAGGGTCGACTCGGACTGGTTTGTGACACATTCATATGTGTGATATAAGATCATAAGTCATTCATCATATATCATAACCCATGGAATGTAAATTATTTTCATAAAAATTTCAGTATTTAATTGTAGGAGAACCCATTGAAAATAAATGGATTTTATAAAAATATCATCATCATAATGATTAACCATCTAGAGAAATAATAATGATAGTATCATTGGATCATATCCCCAGTAAATATTACGTAACATAAAAGGATGTCATCTTAGATGAAAAATTATTTTAAAATATATTTGGAATATTTCTTAAGGAAAATACACTTTCCAATATGAAATTACTTATTTAAAATATAAATTTTCCCAAATATTATGGAAATAATTTTATTTGAAAATAAACTTTGGAAAATTTTAAATTAAGTTTAAAGGCATTGAGCGGTCATGATAGTGGGAATTTCTATTCATGCCATGTATGTTAAAAATAAATATTCCTGTCACATTATTGGTAAAAATTCAAAAGTACATGGTTTAAAAAATGAAAAGAATATTTATTTGAAATATTTATATAAAAATTGAAACATGGGTAAAAATTAATTTAAAAAATCATTGGATAATAGTAAAAAAATTATTAAAAACATTTTTAGAAAACATGGACATGAAATAAAAATAATTTTCTATCAAAGAGAGAAAAAAAAATTGGTTTTCCTTAAAAAAATTCTTTCAGTAATTTGTCTCCTTAATGAGAGTAAAATGAAAGGAAAACATATAATCTTCATAAATAACCAAATTATAAGAAAAATAATAATATTATTGAGAGGTATATCATTAAATTTCTTCATTATAAACTTAATCATAAACAATCTTGTTAAATGGTGAGATTATAACATAAAATGTTTGTAGCCTTGATAAATTTTGAATCACGGGACCCGTGAAATAAATAATATTATATGGATATGTATAGAACATAATTTTAAAGATAATAATCATAAAATAAATTCATGTGAATTATATAAACCACATAAAATATACAAGTGGTGAATATGGAATCCGTCTCACAAAAATAAAAGTGAGGCAGAAATCCTTTACCTCAAGTTAGACTTACTTTGAAGGCACTCTAACCTCATATATAATAAATTTAAATTTGTTACAATTATATATCATGATCATGTTCATACTTATAATATCATATATTATCCACTTGTTATATTTTAACACGAATTTATTAATAATTGCTTATTAAAACCATCATTTTTGAGTGTTAACTATTTTGTTTTTTAATGGAAGTTTCAACTTTTCAATTTTGGTCCTTGTACATGATCATGTTTACATCATATATAGAATTTTATTCATGGGATAAATATATTATATATTAATTTTAAATAAATTAAGAATCATTTATAAAATTTATAGATAAGAAAATTAATTACATCATTTATGGAGAAGGTAGGTCATACGTATGCATGAACGTTGTTTTCGCCTTTCGATAGATGGAAAGAAATAAAGGTAAATAATAAATCAAATTTATAGAATCATAATTATATCATATACACACACACGCACATATATATATATCATATATCTTCATTCCATCCATGTAGATAACAAATGAAAAATGAATCTCATCGCTTAATGGAGGTGGTAGTCCACACGTACACATGATCGATGCTATTGTTTTCCAATAGATTGGAAGGTAAGAAGGTAGATATGATATTATAATTCCATAAGAATAATTATTTCATAAATATTATGTATAAATATTAAATCCATCATAATAACCATCCATGAATGATAGTGATGGAATATGAATTGCATCACTATGCAGTGGAAGTAGTCCACATGTACTCACAAGTGATATTTTCACTTCCCATTTAATGGAATAGAGGGTGGAAATTAGTGGTTACATAATAATAATAACATTTAATTATATTTATGATACTTAATTTATTATTTTATTATTCATACAACTTATTTATATGAGTTATGATAGGAAACAAATCTAAAGAGGTTGGGAAAGATGATTACCTCTTATGTAGTAAGGCTCCTTTAGATCCTTTTTAAGGACCCTTGTAAGGGTATTTTAAGGAGAATAGAAAATATAATTTATATATAGGGAAGTTTTAAAGATATTTTTTCTTGGTTTTTTAATCTAGATGGCTCAATGTGGTGTAAATAAAATAGATAAGGGGCGTCCTTTATAAGGGAGGGAAATGGCACACTTAGAATTACTAAAAGGATTAAAATATAATTAAGTCATTCTCAAGAAAAATGATTCCAAATGGATAGTGATTAAAATAAAAAATAGTTTATGGTCAAGATATAATCAACCAATGAAATCCAGATATATTTTGGTATCATTTTAAACCTTATATTTTTTATTAACTCTTTTGTTGACCATTTTTAACTTTAATCGTGGTAATGATTATTTCAATCTTAAAGCATTATTATTTTACTTATAAGGTAAAAATTGACTCAAAAATGGAAAAGGGATGAAATTTTTGACCATATTTTATCCTACTTATCCTGATTTTTTTTAATGATTTTTAAATAATTTAATAAAATATTTTTATCATAAAATACTATTAATATCATTTTAATTAATATTCACATAATTTGAATTTGAAAACAACATGAAAACAATGGAATTATAATATAAAAATTTCATGCATACATAAAATTTTATATTCATTTTTTTTATAAAAAAATAACTCCTCAAAATTGTATTACTTTTAATATTTTTATAATCATTTATGTTATTTTTCTATTAATTGAATAAATACTATGTTATCATTGTGTAAGAATTTAAGGTAATTATTCAATAACTAAAAATTAAAAATAAATTACTATGAAAAATAAATTTATTTATATTTCAAATAAACATTTATAACTGAACTTATCCCCCTTTTATCCTTGTGTAAACAATTTAGAGATATTAAAGTCAAAAGAGTGATATATTGTATTTATTATTTTCTTACATTAATATAATGGTCATAATCAAAGAAATATGGAACCAATGGGGAATATATTTAAGAATTGTATAGAAATTACCAAAATACACTCATCCAAGAGAATAAAGGCAAGTGGTAGAGAAATTTTAAAGCTTTATCCCAAAGTTTTAACCCCATTTTACCCTTACTATGGTGACAAATATTTACCAACTTTACTATTCCTAAGGAAAAAAAATAAAAGGGGGATATTTAATACATTTATACCTCATGATTCCAAATATGAAATAAATTTTTAAATATTCAAATTATATAAGTTATAGAATTTAATCTCATATAAAACTAGAAAACACAACAAAAATAGTTTAAAAAAATGTCTTTTTAAGTATAAAAATATTCTTATAACAAATTCAACCATAAAATTTATTCCATTGAATATAATTGAATTATTAATATTATAAATGAACTAATTTTACTTTGAAACCATTTAAAAAAAAATGAAATTTGTTAATTCTTGAAACAAAAATATAGTTTTCAATAAAAATCAATATTTTTCACTATTCACAAGAAAATCAATCTTTTCAGAAAAATAAAAAAAATCACCCGAAGATAATTTTGATATGTTGATTTAAAAAATTATGTTCATTTTATAAAATTATTTTTTTAAAAGTTCTAGAAATTAATTATAATATTTTATCATAGAAAGGAATAAAAATAATTTTTGAACAAAATATATTTTTAAAGAATAAAATACTTTAATAAAAATTGAGTTCTTATTTCATAAGAATTAATCAATAAATTTTAATTGAGTAGGAACTTTATATATATATATATCATAATGTGGTTAATCCTATTCAAACTAGCCAATTTGATAGTTAGTTCATAACTATAACATTTAAATAATAATATTTTATGTTTTATTTAAGCTCAATTTTGTGTATTGTATATGTTGTTGAACACAGTGTTATTTTTAAATATAAGGATGTTACACAAGTGGTGTGGATAAGTGAGAATAGTAGGTTCCCTTTTATACATGATAGGAGTGAAAATCTTGTAAATATTAAGAACTTTTAAATATAATAAATTTCATACCCATATAAAGTGGCTCTAATTTAGTAAAATTTTGGAGATGGTATAAGTTGTGGTCTAAATATATTCAATAATAAAATTTACATTGGTTTTAGAGATATTTGAAGGCTTATCTCTTAGTTTAACCCCATTAGGGTGAAATTCTTTTACCTTGGTAACTATTCATTATAATCAAAAATTAATTTGACCTTATTACCAAATATTAATTATTCTAATTACAAATATGGAATCCATTTTATGTGATTTAATTTATAGATGAAATAATAAAAAATAGGCCTTTAAAAATGCTAGTATAGGCCTTTATTATTTCTAAAAAATCACTGACAACTGTAACACGATTAAAATCCCAATGCTTTTATCAGTTCCAGAAAAGCAATGATAAAGGAATGTTTTATCAGCACAAAAAAAAACACTGATAAATAACACTATTATCAGTGATGATAAAAGACACCATTTATTTGTGCATTTATTTAGCACTGATTAATGGACTCTTTATTAGTGCTTTTACAAGCGCTGATAAAGGATCCCTTTATCAGTGTATTTAGTAGCATTGATAAAGGGGAATAATAGAATGTCATGGTACAACACACTACAATAATAGAAATAGGTCATGTAGTGTGATGTAACAACACATTGAATCACCAAAAACAATAGTATAAATTAGAATAATCATATAAAAATAAATAATTTAAATGAAATAAAACTTCCGATACAAATATAAGAAAAAAACTATTATAGAGTATGTCAATTGTATTTTTACCAAAATTAATGTCAATTTTAAATAAAAAGGTGCACTTGGAGTCATACCGGTCACACCGTGAGTCGGATTAAGGTGTAGCTAATTCCTACATATCAAAAATGAATTATGGATCATTTTCCTAAAATACCAAAATAATCTGAATATGTTTTCTTTGTTTTGAGTATGTTAGTTGTTTTTTATTAAAATTAATGTCAATTTTGAATAAAAAGATGCACATAGAGTCATACTAGTCAGAATGTGCATTGGATTGAGGTGAGGATAATTCATACACATCCCAAATGGCTTATGGATCATTTTCATAAAGTATAAAAACAATCAAAATGTTTTCCTCAGTTTTGAGTATTCCATTTGTGTTTTTTACTAAAATTTCATTTGAAATTGGAAAGAGGCACTTTGAGCCATACAGGTTGCGCCGTGTGTGGGTTTGACATAATAATAATTCATACACATCAAAAATAAATTATAAATCATTTTACTAAATTATCAATACAATATGAGTGTGTTTTATTGATTTTTAGTGAGTGACACTTTTTTTGTATAAAAATGTTAATTTAAACTGATAATAGACAATTTGACTCATACTGGTCACATCGTGAGTCGGATTGAGGTGAGGCTAATTCCTACATATCAAAAATAACTTATGGATCATTTTATTAAAGTAACAAAACAATATGAATGTGTTTTCTTAGTTTTGAGTATGTTAGTTGTTTTCTTATTAAAATTAATGTCAATTTTGAATAAAAAGTTGAACTTGGAGTCATACCAGTCACACTATGCATTAGATTGAGGTGCAGATGACTCATACACATCCAAAAAGACTTATGGATCATTTTCCTAAAGTATAAAAATAGTATGAATGTGTTTTGTTAGTTTTGAGCATGCCACTTATGTTTTTTACTAAAATGTCATTTTAAACTGGAAACATACACTTTGAGTCATACAAGTTGCATCATGTGCGGGTTTGACATGAGAATGATTATTACACATCAAAAATTAATTATGAATCATTTTACTAAATTTTAAAGACAATATGAGTGTGTTTTCTCTATTTTAAATGAGTGACACTTTTTTTGTATTAAAATCTCAATTTTAAACTGATAATGGACAGTTTGAGTCATACCAAGCACATCATGTATTATATTGAGGTGTGGCTGATTCTTAAATGTAAAAAGTGAATTATGGATCATTTTACTAAATTACAAAAATAATATGAATGAATTTACTTAGTTTGTAGTGTTTCAGTTGTTTTTTCACTAAAATTAATGTGAATTTTGAATAAAAAGACGCACTTGGAGTCATACCGATCACACCGTGTGTGAGATTGAGGTGTGAATGATTATGAAATGTCTCAAATGAATTATGGATATTTTTTCTAAAGTATCAAAACAATTATAATGTGTTTCCTCTATTTTGAGCACACCACTTGTGTTTTTTACTAAACTGTCATTTTAAAATTGAAACATGCACTTTTAGTCATACAGGTTTCATTGTATATGAGTTTTACATGAGAATTATTCCTATATGTCACAAATTAATTATAAATAATTGTCTTAAATTATCAAGATAACCTGAGCATTTTTTGTTAGTTTTGAGCAAGTGACACCTTTTGTATTAAAATTTCAATTTTAAATTGATAACAAACACTTTGATTCACACCGGTCACATAATGTATCATATTGAGGTTTGGATAATTAATACACTTCAAAAATGAGTTATGGATCGTTTTCCTAAAGTAAAAAAACAATCTGAATGTGTTTGATTGGTTTTGAGTATGTCAGTTATTTTTGTCACTAAAATTAATGTCAATTTTGAATAAAAATATGCACTTGGAGTTATACCAATCACATTGTGAATCAGATTGGGGTATAAATGATTCATACACATCTTAAATGACTTATGGATAATTATCCTAAAATATTAAAACAATTTGAATTTATTTACTTGTTTTTGAGTACACCTCTTGTGTTTTTTACTAAAATTTGATTTTAAAGTCAAAACACCCACTTTGAGTCATACAAGTCACATCATATGTGGGTTTGACAGGATACTAATCCATACATATCACAAATGAATTATGAATCATTTTCCTAAATTATCATGTCAACATGAGTGTGTTTGTTTGGTTTTCAGTAAGTGACACCTTTTTGTATTAAAATGTCAATTTTAAACTGATAATAGAAACTTTGACACCATAACTCCTCGATGACCATGATATATCAATACTGGTTTTACTCTAATAGTTATCTCATACATCTATTTAATTCAGTGGTAGATTACACACATATTTATTCAAACATTTATTTTGGATTATATTCCGGTTTGATGATTGTGATTTGTAGAGATGTTTCTTCAATAACACTAGTGGAGAAATTGAATCTTCTAACACAAAATGATCTTACAAGTGGATTACTATCCTGTATAAAATCACTTAAAAAAGTGATGAAAAACATTATTTTAATAATACACCTTAAACAATTTCATAATGAATATTATCTTAAGTGATTTTTGTGTGTGCAATTTTCAAAAATTATTCTCAAACACAATCTTGGTATGATCCTCATTCTACGTAATTGCCCAAAATTTTTATTGTTTACAAGCCAATGCTCCGTCTCCTCCTCTACCTCAGTCTCTGACTCTTTATCCACCTCTGCCTCCTCCTCCACATCAGTCTCTGACTCCAACTCTGCCTATACCTCCACCTCCACCACCATGTACACCATTTCCCAACAATTTTATTGTTTGTAGATCAATTCTTCTAAACAAATTTATTTCCTCCATTATACTTCTCCTTGAGAAATAGATCAAAAATAATATAAAATAATTCTGACACCAATTATTTACACCCCAAATATATTTTGAAGGTCAAAACTCATACTAGATCACAAACATAGTAGAAAATCACCGAATTTTTTTGTCGGTATACAATCTGGAAAAAAGTACGTTGTCCACTCCTCTCTAAACAAATTTATTTCTTCTTTTGAGTATCTATGTTTTCATAAATATTGATAGTAAAGAGAAAATATAATAAATGGTTATGAAATATATTTAATTAAATTTTAATTACCTTTGGAAATTACCTATTGGGAGATTTTGTAATTTTCATGCTTTGTGTTCTCTCTCATAAGTTTGAAATCATAATATCCAAAATTGATGCCATTATCATGTTTTGGAAACTGTATAAACATTGACTAAACTAAGTATTTTTTTTAAATGTTTTGATAGTTAAATATTTCTATATATAACTTAATTTATTTTCATTTATAGTAATTCACAGGTTTTATCTCTCTAGTCAGTGACTTCATGCCATGATTTATCCTATATTTAGAGACCACCCTATCATAACAAAATTCTTGTTAAAACACAGGATGAAACATATAGTTTAATGTTTAACTATAAAATGACTATTACAATGTATTAAAAATTCCCAATACACATCATGTGTGGTTTTTTGGTTGGATATAAATGCATTGGATCCAAAAAATAAATATTCTGGGTGTCTATATTGACTTCAATCATCATCCAGTGTTCCCTAAAAAAACAATTAAGTAATGAAAAAATTAAAAATATTTTTTATGTGATTAGATTATAGAGTTTTACCTTTTCACTGTTGGAATCAAAAATAGTTTCTCTTATGATACTTTTTTATGAAATTCCTTGAGTAACTCATCTTTTTTCTTCTTAATTACTTTATCATACAAATTAAGTTTTTCCATTGAAGTGATATAGGGATAAATGAATCCAAATCATGATTCACATGATCTTCCCTTTATATAGTTGTAATATAAATTCCTATAGAAAATATGAATAGTTATTAACTTTAATAAACATATTAGCTCACTATTTAGGAAGAAGTATTATGAAAATGTACCTTATGTATATATTCAAAATTGAGATGTGCAACCATTCATGCTTGAGAATCTCATTTAGAGTCTCGATACCAATTCCATATATCAAAGAACTTCCATATATTTATTCTTCATATTCAATGCAACAAGTAGTATTAACTTTAAATGTTGTCCCTATAAGAACTTATAATGATAATAAATGTTTCTATGGAACTAGTGGTGAGAAGGTACTCTTGGATGGTCATTTTGTTTTATTGGTCGATTAACTTGATTTTCTTGATCCGACCTTCAATTTTTCAACTGCTTTATCCATATGTAATATCATACCTCACTTCAGACCATTTATCATCAACCGTTATAGTTTTTTCATATGAAATTTTCTGTTAAGACATGCCTCATGTATCTTTATAAGATTAGACATTCATGCTATGAAATCTCCAATAGAATCTTTGACAATTGTATTATCTGGACCATCAAGTGGAATAGTAAACTCAGCAGTCAGATCATGAGTTACCACAATCTCCACTCTCATGTGATCTTTTGGGATGTCTTGATGGTGTAGCCTATCTATTGGGATATTATACACTGTACCCATCGCAACACAGTGGTGTGTGGGTGATGACGGATACAAATCATATACAACTATACCCTATAGAATTTTAGTAATATAAATTTATTGAAAGTTTTTTGATTCACATTTAGGAGAAAGAGTAATGAAAAAATTGATTACCATGGGTAATTTATGTGGTTGGGGTGAATGAATATCCTCAAAGCCTGTGGGATCATTTAGTTCATGTGTGGATCTTTTCTCCACCACCAGTTCACTTTGACTCTTTCTCATACATTAGTCTGCCAAACCAAACCAAACAATAACATTTTGCATTGGTTCTATTTGTGTCAGAAATTGTCTCACCATATTATATATTTCTTCATGTGTTTATCTTCTTGAATTATTTTTTAGGAGAGACTCCAAAACCTAATCCTTTAATGAAACTATATTGTTCAGGCCGCTTCGAAGCTACAAAATGCAACTTTTCTTCTGGTACAACCATTTCCAATTATTGTGTCTAGACCATATAAAAACAATATGAACATAAAAAGATATTTTTATGTAATATTTTTATAAAGAATAATGAATTATAATTATGTAATACTTATTTATATTTCCCATAATACTTTTGTGTTTTCATCAACTAATTCACCCTCATTTACACGAGACTCCTTCCATTGCACATGACATGGGATGGAAGTGGATTCAGATTTTGATTCATCGATCTACATATAAACAAAGGAACATATATTGCTTCATATCACATAATTAAACTTTTACTGATGATTTAAAAAACAATTTTTTTTTCTTTAATGAAGTGTACCCCATCGTCGCTTTGCGATAGGGGCACATTGGTTTTGATGCATGTTCTTTATTTTTATCACTCTTTTTCTATTTCATAAATTAAAATTTTGGAATCAATTTGGATAAAGTAAATAATTTAAAATAATATATTATCAAATTCAATGCTCCTAAAATGATTTCTCATTGGGATGATTGATAAAATCAATCCATGTTTATTGACTTATAATGTGTACATAACTAACAAGTGGGTGGGGATTTACTTTCCCATAAGTATCCATAAGATGTAACTTTGTAAGAAGAGTCTGGAAGCCTCTATGGTCTTTTCCAGTGGCTATTAAGACTAATTTCTTACAAAAATATTCTAAAATAAATGAACTCTATAGGTAATAATAAAAATTAAATCAATGTTTCATTATATATTTTTTCATTAATATAGAGAAAGTATATCATAAAATTACTGTTATATCTTTCCAAAGTATTTTATTCTTTACAGGATGGATGTAGTGCCATGAATTAATATAAATTGGCACATTCTTCCTCATTATGACCCCAAGATAACTAATGAACATTGACTTGTTGGGTCAACAGGTTGGCCGCATTGATTCCAACCAACCTAAAATTTTATACCCTGAATTCTTACCTTGATAATTTTATTCACCACTATGATGTTGCATCGTTGTGGTTTTTTCATCAACATTCTATTGAGCCACTAATAATTTCACATATTTATCATCAACAACCCGTTCTTCCTTAGTATTGGTAACATCATCACGTGTAGAAGAAATTATCTACATGAGTATTCAAACATTTAATTTGTCTTGAATAACAAAAAATACAATACACTCCACTAATAAAAGTACAAATTTTCATTCATCTTTCATGAAAATTAGTACTATCTTGAACAAAGATATAATACTTCAATACTCCAGTACAACTAACCTCCACTGCCTTTATTTAATTATTCCTCAGATGCTGAATGGCCTACCATATCTTGATGATGGATTAGGCTCCCTATTTAAAACTAGCATTCCTCCCATCATTTTGGTTCCAATTTTCCTTGATGATACACCTCCTAAACATTTATTATTGCATTTTGTTTCTTAATACTCATCCCCCATATTTTGTGGACATCCACCTATGTTGATTGAACTAATCTAACAAAAATTCATCCCATACTGGGTACTGGTGATCATTTTCGTTGACTAATACTCAGAGTAGTTCAAATAAAATAGAAGATTTGGGGGATGAGTCTCAAGAAAAAAATGAAATAATACCTATTTGGGAGATGTAAGGTCCCTAAAAATACCACGAGAAAATAAAATCATCTCTAATGAGCTGCACCTACTCTAACCTATGTTTTTAGTCCTTTTCCCTCACCTGTATCTCAAATATAAGAGATCTATATCCAATAAGGTTAAAAAAAACCTAAATGAAATTTTAATTATGGATTTTAACATATTACATTTCAAAAATGAAGGAATACAAATTCAAATCCACATGACTTCCACTCCCAATTATTTACTTCCAGTAAAAAACATTTACTATTTTCCACTTCCTATGAAATGTTTCTTTTTCAAGAAGGGCTTAGAGGAGATACAAACTTGTGGTGGTATTGGTGTGAGGTGGATGAGAGATCTTGAAAACTTGAAATTTCTCCAAGCTACCAAGGGAAAGTATTAAGAATATGAAGCCGAAAGTAGGGCCAGAGAGATCTGCTAATTTTGGGAGGAATACCTTCGAGAGTTATATTAGAATCCTTTTAAATTTATCAAGGTTGTAGGGGAAGAGAATTATAAGGTTCATTTGGTGTGTTTTTTCATAAAATATGTGCAATATATGTATTTTCATGAGGCCACCCATTGTTGTAGTATTCTCTTCCATGTACGCTTAATTGTGGAGTTCTAATAGGATCCAATGTGACTACACCCAAATTTAAAGTAATTTTTGATGAAGTGTTGTGAAAAGTAACCGAGTGAGTCTTATAAAAAAATGGATATCAAGAAACCAAAAAAATTCATTCATTATGTTTTGATAAATTTTTAGGTTTCATTTTTTGTGTTCTAAAGAAGTATTAAATGAGGAGTATGAAAGGATGAAAGAGTTGAAGAATCAGTTGGGAGATATGATATTCAAATCCATGGTAGTTTCTTTGACAGAAATTAATGAATACAATCTGAGTGTGAGGTATTACATCAGGGAACTTTGGAACCACAATGATGGGATGAAGTATAGTTTGAAAGAGGGGGTCTAATCCATCATCAAGAGATGGAAGGAAATCTAGAATATGAGGATGGATTAAATAAAGGTAGTGAAGGTTAGTTGTAATGGAGTATTGAAGTATTATATATTTTTTCGAGATAATAACAATTTTCATACAAGATAAAGGAAAATGTGGATTTTTATGCATAAGGTTAATTGTATTGTATATATATCTTACCAAAATGAATTCTTATTTACATAACCTTATTTGTGAAACCCCTAGTCCTTTTTTTATGAAAATTTATTCATGAATCTTATGACTATTTTTTTTTATGATTATTTAAATTATCATACATTAGGAATATTTTCATAAAATAAAAATGAGAAACAAGGTTTTCATATGGATCAGGGGCATGGAAAATCATTAGATAAAACCTAACTGGTTACTTTACTTAACCACTTTATGTACATCTTGGTGGAAATGTAGCTAATGTTTCATTGGGTTGAATTTTGTAAGGATTGATTATTTATTGGAAGGGATAGAGTATCAAATGATTGAAATGAGATACTTTTAGAGTTTGTGTCATCAATGGAAGGTTGGTTATTTATATAGGGTGTTATTTTTACCTAGGATTTATCAAATTGTTATTTATTTTAAGCCTATAAGAATTTATATTCATGGGATTCTATTGTGTACATTTTTACATAGATACACTTTCTATGTGAGTTGGTTTTTCAAACCACTTCTCATGGATAATTTTAAATGCTACATATTTATTTTCAATCATTTGGAAGTTTGTTGATGATTCCAAGGGTTGAGTAACATTTTGTTTCAACTCAAGTCAGGTTATGAATAGTTGGACTATATTATGATGCTACGATTTTAGAAAAGAGAAATTTATTGATAAGATAACACACACACAAATAAAGAAAATAAATTTTCTTAAATAAGTCCACTTCATCAAAAATCACTTTATTCTTGGAGAGGAATTTATTTATAAAATGATTTTATAGAAAAGTAAACTCATATATAACATCTTCTATAGATGACGCCAAATGTGGAAACTCTTCTACTGGAATCTGATCTGGTGTGTTTTTCTATGACATGTTTTCATTTATAATTGTAAAATATAGTAAATTTGTAAAATATATTTACTATTAGTTTATAAAAACTCAAAATTCATTTTAAATAATTATAAATTTAAAGGACACGTGATATTATTAGAAACCATTCATTGATAATAGAAATAAATGGCATCTCCTTTAATGATCTCCCCAACCCATTGCATATCATCTTCTTTCCTAACTATAATGTTTTAGTGAATATATTTTTCATTAAATGTATTAATATTAAGAACCTATCAATCAATTATAAAGACACCTCTTATTGACAATACATCAAAACTGTCGAGTTTGGATCAAATAAAAGAAAAGAAAAGTATGCTTATTTTGATTTCAATGAAAATTTAAATAGTTTGTTCTTTATTAAATTATATCTATATAACATATTGATAATTTTAACCAATATAAACTAGAAAATTTAAAGTTTAGTTCCTTGAATTAGATTAACCCATTCACATTAAAACATTATGTATATGAACCCAATTTATATTATTCACATCAAATAAAATTCCCTCTAAAATTAGTCTAATATAATGTTAATTTTTTTTTTCATATTCATGTGCATGTCATACTATGGAAACAAGATTCAAACAATAAAAACCCAAACTATCTAAAAGGTAACAAGAAATAATATAACAGACACATAAAAAAATCACCATCAGTTGCAATAGTGGATGCAGATGTAGTTCACAATGGTCTCGTATGAAGATGGAATGAGTTTACAAAGTAGGGATGACATTGTGTATGTATAGGTAAGTGAGAGAGAGAGAGAGAGGGAGTGATGAGATGTAGGGTTTTTCATGGTTAATAACAACATAAAAACAAAAACCGCGGAACCCAAAAAAATAAAACAACGAGAGAGGAAAAGGAGAAAATAACATTCATTAGATTCTAGCCTTGATTCATCTGAGAGAATGTTGAGGAGTAACACATGTAGGAGGGGAGTTCCGTGAGAACTTGAGAATTATGACTGAATGAGTCGTGGTTGGGGTTTTTTTAAAGTAGACCGAGGACACTTTTATTAGCACTTTTGAAAAAGCACTAATAAAGTGCCCTTTCATCAGTGCTAAATTGATAAGCACTGATAAAAGGAATCATTATCAGTGCTAATGTTTTACAAATGATAATGATTTTTTTTATCATCATTCTTTTAGTGTTGATAAAGCTTGATCTTTATCAGTGCTAAAAAAGCACTAATAAAATTAACCTTTATCAGCGCTAAAACATTCACGCTGATTAATGATTTATAATTATAATTATATATAAAAAAATTTGTAAAAAATTTATATAATTATATATTTGTTTATTATAATTTTATAATTATTTAAATATATAATTATTTATTTATAATTACATTAATACTTTTTTTAAAAATTAATATTATTTTATTTATAATTATAAATATATAATTTTATAAGTATAATAAATACACATTTATAAATATATTTATAATTATTAAAAAATTATATCATTATATATATTTATATAATTATATATATTTAATAAATATATATGAATATAAAAAGAGTAAATATATTCATTATTTAAATATATTTATTATAATTTTATAACTATAAACATATTTATTATAATTTTTTAATTATAAATATATTTATATTATTATATATATTTATATAATTATATATATATATATATATAATAAATATATATAAATATAAAAATATTCATTATTTAAATATATTTATTATAATTTTATAATCATTTAAATACATAATTATTTGTTTATAAATATATGAATAATATTTTGAAACAAATAATATTTATATATTTATATATTTATATAATTATATATATTAGCTCCTAGGTTGCAACTTAGTGGTAGCTACCCCTGTGGGTCTCGATGAGGTTTCGAGTTCAAGTCTCACTGAGTAAATTATTTAAATAAATTTATTATAAATTTATAATTATTTAAAAATATATAATTGTTGATTTATTATTTTATAATAATAAGGGATTCAACTCTACCTTTCTCAAAAAATATACAAAAAAATTATAGAAAATGATCAAATTCAAAAATAAAATAAAAAATAAAAAATAAAAAATAAAAAATAAAAAATATTAAAAATGAATAAATAATACTTAGTGTAATAATATTAAAAATAAATAAATAAAATTAACCGATTAAAAAATATTATATTAAATGTATCTTGTTATAATGAAATTCTAAAATATACTAAATTTTGAATAAATTACATAAATATTAGGTGTATGCGTTTCTATATAAGATATCATTAATTGTGTAAATATTTGTGTATGTGCGCTATATATAAAAATGAATTAATTATATATATGTATGTGAAATCAATGTAACACACGACATTTAATATATTTTAAATTAAAAAATCAAACAATATTAAAAATGAATGACATTAATATGTTTTTAATTATTATATTTTATTCATTTTCTATATATTTGTATTTAATATATATTATTTATTAATATTTATAACTAATATATATATATATATATTATAATTATTAATTTTTATTAATAATTTTTTAATTGATAATTTTTAAATAATTTTGTAATTTATTCATTTTTAATTTATTTTTTTAATTATTACAATTTATTCATTTTATATATCTATATTTGATATATACTATTTATTAATATTTATAATCTTTATATATATGTATATTAAATTTATTAATTTTTATCGATAATTATTTAGTTAATAAATTGTTTAATATTTTTCTTAATTTAACCATTTTTTAATTTTTATTTGTTTAATTATTTCATTTTATTCATTTTACATATCTATAAAGGGGCATTCTTATTTTATGTTGAATAAAGGGGGCTTATCCCTCAACCTTTTCAAAAAAAATACTATTTATTAGTTTTTATAATTTATATATATGTATATTCAATTTATTCATTTTTAAAAATAATTATTTAATTAATAAATTTTTTATATTATTTTTCTTTTTATTTGTTTAATTATTTCATATTATTTTAGACCTTTATCAAAGCTAAAAGAGTACTGATAAAGGATACACTTTATTAGTGCTAAAAATAAAGTACTAATAAAGGATACCCTTTATCAGTGAAAAAAGAACTGATAATGGGTACTATATATCATTTCGAAAAACAAAGCATTGATGAAGGATACCCTTTATCAGTGCTAAAAATAAAGCACTGATAAACGATACCTTTTACCAGTGCTAAAAAAAGCATTGATAAATGTTAACATTTATCATTGCTTCTTTTATCGCTGATAAAGGTGACCTTTATCAGCGCTTTTTTCTAGAACTTATAAATGAATACATTGTTAAAGGTCTCTTTTTTAGTAATTATGTGGAAAAGAATAAATTTAATAGAAGTACACAAAACACAAAACACAACAATGACACATTGTTTTTAGAAAATGACTTTTTAAGTATAAAAATGATTTTACACCATAATCATGTATATAATTGATTCTTATGAAACTTATTAGTCTATGAATAAATAAAGGAGATTCATATAACTCTAAAACTAATCCAAAATTTAATTTAACCTTGTAATTTAATAATAAAATAAAAGGATTAAAAATAGTTCTTTTATTAGAATAAAACATCACTTAGGTTTTAAAATGTCAAACATAGATTTATAAATCCAAAAAAAATATTTTTAAATGATTTATTTTACTCATTAAATATATATTTAATCTATAAAAATGATTCACAAGATTTAAATTTATTTTTATACTAGAATGATGTCAAAAATGTGATAGTATTTGTAAAATCATAATTTTTTACTATTCACCTAAAAATTATTTCTTTCAGAAAAATCCCAAAAATCCACCCCAAGAAAAATTTGAACATATTAACTAAAAAATGATATCCATTTATCAAATTTAAATTCAAAAATTCAGAAAATTTAATTTGAAATATAACCATGAACCATTTTTATTATAATGATAATGTAATGCCCAAAAACTTTAAAAGAGAAACATTATCTTTGATAGCATAAATGAAACATAAGAAAAATATTATAAGTGAATGTAACACATTGAGACTTTATACTATATTTATTTCTAAATAAATTGAATCTCTTTGATTGATTACGATTCATGAAACATAGGGTTTAAATGAAACCCCATACTCTATTAAAATATTATTATTTAAAAACAACCATTATAACCTAGACATTAACTTGGAGTGTATTAATATGTATAAATAAATTATAAAAATTATATGGTTTACAAATTTATAAATTAAATTAAATGATAATCTATTGATCATAAATAAAATTAAAAACACTTGAAAGAAAAAAAATTGTTTTATGAAAACATGTATTTTTCTAAATGGCAGTTTAGTCGCACTTTACGGACATAATTTAAAATTAAAATTATAAAAATTTATAAATTTTATTTGAAAAAATAAACTTCATTTTTGAAATCTAAATGTCAAAATTATATTTGGGTAAATTTTAGGTATTTTTTTGAAAAGAATAATTTTTTGATGAATAGTATAACATACAGATTTGTATTGAAAATTGATTTTTCATTTAAATTATTTAAAAGGATAAATTATATTTTATATTGGTTATAATGTAAAATTAGTAAAATTATATTATAATTTAGCTAATTTATTTTATTTTAATCAATTTCATTTTGAATTCTGATATAAAAACTTTTTAAACATTTGATATTTTTTTTGAAAAAACCGTTTTTAGACAGGCCAACATGTTTAATTTTAAATTTAATTCTACAAATTATATGAACTGAATTTGAAAAAATGTATTACATATTTGGAATCATAATAATAAATATTATATAATTAGGTCAACTTAATTTTTCACCGTAATGAATATTAAAAATAGTAAAAATTAATTACTATGGTTAAGTTAAAAATGGGTTTACCAGGGTTAAACTAAGGATTTAAGGGTTAAAAATGAACTAAAACTTTTTCAACACCCATTTTATAGCCTTATTTTTACCTTTTAACCTCTAAGGTTCAATAATAACCCATTTTGGTGGCTTTTGGCATGGGAAAAACATGGGTATCACTTTATATTTTAAAAACTTCCATGTGTGACCTCTCCCTCACTTATAATAGGCCACCCCTATCCTCCCGTATTCACACTTCCAATGTGACATCCTAGACCTAGATTCCACTTAGGAAGTTCCAAGATTCCAGTGTGCCACATGGTCTCAAGCACATCTCCCCAAATGCTAGAGACTGCCAACTAGTAGTGAGGGCCTAGGGTGTGTCCATAGGGAGACTATTCCTTCATTACTAGAGTGTAGCACACCATATACTTATAAATAGAGGTAAATAATGTAATTAACGTAATTAAAGAGAATGCACAATGGAAGGAGACAAATAAATAATAGCTGAAATAACTGGAATAACATACAGTAGCTGATGATGATATATGTCATATCACTAGAAAGCTGGAAAACATGGATAAAATGTACCAAACATACATGAAAAACCCAATGTAGCAAAGGAAATACATAAACTATCCCAATAATCCCAAGATACATCTCTATCATCTGCTACCATCTCCATCCCAACACAATAAGTAATCAAGTGTTCAAAGCATTATGCTTCCCTTTATCAACACTTGAATACATGTAATCTTCCTCGGGTACCAATGGAGGCCAGAGAGGGTGTGAGATAAATCTCATTGGGCCACCACCAATGGTGTCTATAACATCTAGCCTGTGTAATGGAAATGTAACAGTGTGGAGTCACGCATATATAATGTAAAGAAATACAATGTAACTAAATACCAAGTACATGCTTCAACCCTCAAATGGAGTATGAATATGTAACCCATTCATTAATTAAGCAATTACCAATTTATATTAATAGGTCACATGAGGCATATCCAACACCTACATCACCTCATGATAGTATAAATAGTGAAGGTTCCAAGGTGTAACAAAGTAACCATAATTGATAATTAATATGAAGTGGATCCATGGTATTCACCAAGGCATACTAGACCTCAGGGACTGCTAACTCAGTAGTAACTAAGTCTAGCTAAGGGGTAAGAGTGTAATATAAAGAGAATCATCTAAGGAATTCCCCCAATAATGTTTCTAACCAAGTTAAAGGAATTCATCTAAGGTAAAATGGGAGATAAGCAGTGGCCAGGCCCAAGTATGTAACCAAGGCACCTTATGTCATGCTGGATCCAAGGAGTGTATCTGAGGTATCCTGTAATAATAATGAAGGGATCCTAAGGTGTCATACCAGGAATCCAAAGGTAGATAAGGATTGGGTTCTTGGGTAGGTCTCACCCAAGGAAACCAACATCCTTGAATTGGAATGATGTCCTCAAGTACCCAAGGCATTCCCTCAAGAATCCAAGAGCTATCACGAGTCAAGTCTTCCTATAAATATTTCATGGTCCATTTGAATAAAGAGTCACCTTAAATTTAATTCACTCCAATTAATTTGGTCATATGATAACTATTCCATTAACAATTTCACTTGGTTCAAGCCTTTCCTTTCATTAGTTTGATAAGGCCAAGTATCATTCAAACTTTTAATTAAAACCATGTAAGTCAAGTTCAATTAATAAGGTTCACTCCTCTACCTTACATTAATATGTAAAGGTGTTCTATGGACGTGAAACTAAACATTCCTTTACATTTAATAAGGCTAAGTAATATACTTATGTATGCTTGCCATAATATCATTTGAATGAATTACTTACATTTAGGAACTTACCTTAGGCATGTCAAGTGGAAGTGAAAGGGCACAAACTATTCAAAATTTCATGATTAAATAGGCAATTAATATAAGGAGGCTTAATATTTGCATGGTCAAGCTCAAGCACACCCAAAAAATGGCTCAAAAGTGCTAAAACACTAAAAATTTAATTATGGCATATCACCCAAAACGGGGTGTTAGGAGTGTTGGATGCAACCACTAGAAACCAATCAAATTTATGAGAAGATCATATCCATATAGTTCTAATGAATATAAGCATGACATATAAATTCAATAAATGAAACTCGATGAAATCGGCAGGCCCCACATGATAATTCAAAAATCAACGAACATGATGGATGAGTTATAGAACACCCACCTAGTACTTTTACAACTCTCCTCCTCTAATATTGGCCTCTAATTTGTTTTGGATTAGAGTAGATCTAAAAAATGAGTATAAGGACTCACAACTAAATAACTAGGTTAAGAGTAAGAGAAATGAAGAATGATTAAAAAGGACTTGAGTACTTACCGTTTCACATCCAAAGTGGAAAAAAGAAGCTTTATCAAAACTCAGATGAAGTAGATCTATCAATCCCTAGATTTGGCCTTAAAAGAGATCCAAAATGGGAGAAATGGAGGTTCATTCCGCTAGAATTTGGATTAGGGAAGAAGGGTTAAGTTAATTAGATTATTAATTGTAAAATGGTAAAATTACCAAAAAAATTAGCCTGTTCCTGGTTTTTTTCACATGGTTTTCAAAAACGTGTGCCAACCATTCATCGGTACGTGGAAAAGAGGGGTAACTCACAGAGTTAGGCCACACAGTTTGAGAAAACATGCGCCAATCATGTGATATAGATCTGATTGAAAATGCAGGCCATCCGCATGGTTTAGACTAACCATGTATCCTCCCCACATAGTTTACTTTAACCTTGATATTGGACCATTTTCCCCAAAAAGTTGGGTTCTAGGCTCTGAATGAGACCTGGAAACCCCTGAGACATTTTTGAACTCATTAGGTATCCACTTTAGGTCTATAAAAGTGAATTAGACTAAAAATTTAAACGATCCATATCTGAGTCAAAAACTGGGTTCTTACAGTCTTCGCCCTTAAAGGAACTCATCCTTGAGTTTACCTTCCAAGGGTGGTGAAACACTATCTAATAATAAATATGTCCACTAAGCATGTGCATCGGCCTCCTACTCCCAAGTCTCATCCTGTACATGGCCACGCTACCATAACACCTATATTAGAGGGACAAATGAGCCATAAAGATCCTTCATTCTCCTATCGATGATGCGTATAGGATACTCAAAAAAAAGAATCATTATCATCAAGATCAACTTCCTTGGGATCAAAATTATGAGACAGGTCGGTATGATAATGGTGAAGTTGTGAAATGTGGAAGACGTCGTGCATGAAACAATACCTATGAGGTAATAGAAACCGATAGGCTATGAGTCTGACTCTCTCCAAAATCTAAAGTTTCCCTACATAACAAGGAAAAATATTCCCTTGATTCTGTAATTATCTATGCCCTAGCTCGGGTGATACCCATCGAAAAACACGATCCTCGACCTCGAACTATAGAGGTTATCAACGGAAATCGACATAAGATTTCTGTATAGACTGAGCAGTAGACATACACTTCCTGATCAACTTAACCTGCTCCGAAGTCTCCGGTACAAGATGAGGACCTAGTAGGTCTACCTAACCTAACTCTATCCATCATAGGGGTGAAAAACATGACCTACCACATAATGCATCAAAAGGATCCATCTCAATTGTTGCTTGAAAGCTATTATTATTGGCATACTCAACAAGAGTGATATTTTTCTCCCAAGAACCATAGAAATCAAGGAACCATGACCAGATCACGTCCTCTAGAACTTTTATTATCCGTTTTGTCTATCCATCAGTCTGAGAATGAAAATTTGTGCATAGAATCACCTATGCACCCATATATTTTTTCATGCCCTACCAGAACTATGATGTGAAACAAGCGTCCCTATCTGAAACGATAGTACAAGGGACCCTATGTAGTCTTATGATCTCCTGAACATATAGTTTTTCCATCTCATCAACTGAGGAGGTCTCTAAAATAGGAATGGAGTGGATTAATTTCGTTAGTCATTCCATAACTACCCATACAATGTCGCTACCCCTCGGCGACCAAGGTAACCCGACTACGAAATCCATAGTAATATCTTTCCATTTCTATTACAAGACTAGAAGTGACTGTAAAAATACTGAAGGTCTCTGGTGCTCCACCTTCAACTGCTGACAAGTGGAACACTTAGTGATAAATCCTTCTATCTGACGTTTCATCCCAGGCCACCAATGCTGACGTTGCATATCTCGATACATTTTGGAGATGGTTGTATAGAATTCCCACTAATAATCATGTAAATATTGCATAAAATTATCTCACATATCTATAGGAACCTAGACACGACCATTAATATGCTGGATGTCGTCTTTATCTATAGACCAATCTGGAGGTGTGTTTGCTCCTAATATACTCTCATAGAGAACCAATCACTCAGGATATGAATATTTCCTACCCTTCACCTTCTCAAGGATATAATAGGTAACTATCAAGGCTGAGAGTTAATATTTTTTGTGACTATCATGAAACTCTAGATGCAGCTCAGAAAGGAGGTCCATTAACTTCCATTCATCACTGGATTCTTGTACGTCCTGTTCCTGAGTTTTATGACTCATAACATTAT
The DNA here is from genome assembly GCA_963277665.1 of Viscum album. Taxonomy (NCBI): domain Eukaryota; kingdom Viridiplantae; phylum Streptophyta; class Magnoliopsida; order Santalales; family Viscaceae; genus Viscum; species Viscum album. Next base: position 849,026,048 of record OY728152.1, read on the forward strand.
AAAATACATTCCCCTTTCCTGGCGTATAGGTAAGCTTGAAATCGAAGGACTGAAGATATTCAAACCATCTTCACTATTAGAGGTTTAATTCACACTATAAAAAGATATATTTGTGGTTATTTTGGTCCGTGTACACCACAAATTTCTCACCCAATAGATAGTGTCTCCTACAATGTAAGGCATGGACAATTGCTGATAGATCAAGGTCATGTGTTGGGTAATTTATCTCATGAGACCTCAACTGTCAAGATCCATACATAATGAATCTATCCCCATACATTATCACTTCTCCTAGGATGATTCCTAATGCATCAAAAAAGACAATATAACCTCTACTAGGCTCTGGAAGAATCAAAATAGGTGCTAATACAAGTATCCCTTTCCGCTCCTGAAAGGATTTCTCGCACACTTCTGACCACAGGAACTTAACACCCTTCATTGTAAGGCTAGTAAGAGGTGAATAAAGGCATGATAATTCCTTTATAAAAAGCCTATAATATCCTACCATCCCCAAGAAACTCTGTATATCAAATACATTCTTGGGTTTCTCCTAGGAAACCATCGCACTCACATTATATGGGTCAAGAGAGACTCCCAATTTTGAGATAATATGACCCAAGAAGTGAACTTTGTCAATCTAGAAGTGGAACTTAACAAGATTAACATAAAGATGATTCTCTCTCAATATAATCATAATGATCTTAAGGTTCTTGGCATGGTCACTATGAGTGTGAGAACACACCAATATTTCATCCATAAATACTAAAAAAATAACACAAATAGGGGTCGAATACCCTATTTTTCAGATCTATGAAAACATAGGGCATGTTTGTAAGACCGAATGATATAAATAGGTACTCATAAAGAAAATACCTACTACAAAAAGGTGTACAAGGTATGTCTGATGGATTGTCTAACACTTTATGATCGCCTGATCTCGGGTCTATCTTAGAGAAGACCCTATCTCCTCTAATATGGCCAAAAATATCATCTATTCAAGGTAGTGGATACTAGTTCTTGACTATTTGGTGGTTCAAACATTTGTAATCCATGAATAGATGAATGGTACCATCTTCCTTCTTGGCAAAAAGTAAGGGTTAACCAAAAAGAGGAAGTGCTGGGCTATATAAAACTTTTGGCTTCTAGATACTCTAACTGCCACTTGAGCTCTTAGATATTAGTAGGTGCCATCCTATATGGATGAATGGACACTGATAATACTCATAAAACAATATCGATCGTAAAATATACCTCCCTCCCCATGGGTATGCTAGGAAAGTCATTGGGAAAGACATCCTTGAAACGATCTACTACAGGAGGGAATTTAGCCTAGACTAAACCTTGATCCTCCATGAAGAGATTAGAAATATGGGTGGTCACCCCACCTAGCCCATGATGCTCTGGTCCAACCCTGATAGTCTGCACATACCACTCACCCTTATGAAGATAACTGCTTCCCTTTATTGATGTAAACAATACCCTTCAGCGATATCAGTCTATAAAGGAATGATATAGAACCAACCAATCCATCCCAAGAATGACATCTAATCCCATCATCTCAAGAACAAAGAGGTCCCATAGAAAGGAATAATTACTTACCTTAATGGGGGTAGTCCTTGAATTGGTGTATTCCCTCTGATCATACCCCTAATTTTGTATCTAGGGTTATTACACCATAGTAACACTGTAATTATTGCCCAAGTATTTTCATGATAGATAAAGAGATAAACAAGTGTGAATCACATGTATTAAATAAAACAAATACTATATTGGAGGATACTAGAATAGTACCTCATACTATAGATAGTCCCATACTTTGATCCTCGGGTATTGGCTGTAATGCATTCATCTGTCCTGATCCATGGCCCTATGAAAGAGTTGGACTACCATGATCAAAACTATTTTATTGGCACTACTGGTGATTAGGGGTTTGGATACCACAAACTCATCCTCTTCTAGTACTTACGGTGATACTATAACTCCCCACCTAACACAGTGTAAAAGAACCTACCCCTGAAGGGGGAACTGGTGCAGATCCTCTTCCACTAAAAGCTGATGGAAAGGTTTGACAGAAATACTGAAGATGCCCCATACGGTCGCAAGCCTAGCACTCTAGTGGGTCTCTATCAAACTAAGGCTTTAGATGCACAATAATTCCACACTGGTGACACATTACAGAGCTAACTATATGGGTACCCTGGCTTCCACTTCCCTGATAAGACACGTTGAGGTAATGGTTCTTACTACCAGAAGAACTACTGTTTTGACACGGTACTGGTTCTATATTCCCGGTACTATCATCACCCCTTAGGTTGTTCTAAATGATAAGAGAATGATCTACTATTTCATAGAAAGTAGGTAGGGATAATATATTCACCTAAGTACCAATGACATACTGGAGCCCATACTCGAAGCGTCTATCACGAGAAAGCTCATCATTCGCTAGAAGTGGTGAAAAGCATTACAACTCAACGAATCACACTGAATACTCCATAACTGACATAGAAACCTACTCGAGATGCATGAAATATCTAGCTCTATAATCTATCATCATCTAAGGAAGGAGCTGATCATAGAATTTAGTCTAGAAATCAACCCATAACATGCCCTGATGGTGACCAGCCTGGGTAATCACATCCCACAAGCACTTGGTTGAATCACAAAACATGCTAGTATAATGTTTGAACCTCCAATATAGAGGTGTCTATAGATTCTCAAATATAGATAGGGTGGTTTCTATCCAAGATTCGGTAACTTTCAAACCACTATCTCCTAAAAAGTGGGAGGATGCTGTAGCTGGAACTCATGAGTCTGATCATCCATCATAGGTGAAAATCATAGAGCACCATGCATAGAACGTATCAGACATAGGAAACTATCACATACTTGGGAATCAGTGCCCAGATCAGGTACAATAGGCAGTGCCTCAAGTGGAACTCCTGGCAGTAAGACTAGTGGCTTAGGGCCCACCTTGTCTGGAGAATGATCGTCGCAACCATCTTGGCGTAGGACACGAGGACATCGTGGTGGTATTGGTCTACAATTTCCAAGAACACTCCTCAAAACAAACATAGAATCATAAATATTTCATAACTAGTGGAAGATGAACATAAGAAAACTCACTATACAAGGAATAATACCCCAACTAACCACTTAGAAGTATAGGTATAGGTAAGTGCTCAGTTATAAGTTTTAGGGATTCTAATAGATGAAGGGTAAATAGTACCTTGCCTCATAATTTATTGGAAACCATTTCATTTAATTTTATATTTAATCACCACGTCCACTTCTTTACCTTTCATAAGCATGAGAAGGTGGGATAAGGACGTACAACCATTCCACTTTTATGTTTGAATTTTCTTATAATATGTATCAAAGTTCCTTTAAAATTGACTTTCATTCCCAGTGAATTGGGTTCCATACTCCTTATCACTAGAAACGACACCCATTTAAATTTATAATTAAAGGCTTGATTTGGTAAATTAATCATTCCAACCCAAGAGGGGCCATAAAACCTCATGAATTGAAACATTCAACCACTTAATAATATCCCGTAGTAGCATGAGAAATATATAAATAAGGCAAGGATCACTCATCAGTCATAAACATAATAAGAAATGTAAAGCAGTGAAATTCACATATATAGAATAGTAATATGCATGACATGTAAAATCTAGGTGCTTATATGATTCATATAACAATTATTCTTTCCATAATATCATCAAGCTAAGGATAAAATAGAATCTAATTCAGAATAATAATCAACAACACCACACATCATGTGAGTCACCCAATGGTGAATTGATATCAACTGTAATAGGATAAAGCAGAACAACAACTATAATTTAAAAAACTCATCCTTTACCCCTAACATGGGTTCAAGATGCCGAAGAACAACTTTTGACCAAGTCCCAATCATTCCTAATATCTAGAATATTGTCTCCAAATAGTAAATAAAGGAACCCTTATGATACTAATTTGTGATGTCACAAACCCGAATTCCACTTAGGAGGTTCCCTAAGCCTAGTGGGCCACATCACCTCAAGTACATCTCCCCAAATTTTAGAGGATGCTGACTAGTAGTGAGGGCCTAGGGTGTTTCCATGGGGAGACTATGCCCTCATTACTATAGTGTGGCACAATGGATACTTATAAATATATGTAAATAGTAGAATCAATATAAGTAAATAGAATTCACAACATAAGGAGACAAATCAATAATAAATGAAATAAATGGAATAACATACAATAGCTGATGATGATATATGTCATGTAGCTAGAAAGCTATAAAAAATGGATACAAAGTAGTAGTAATACATGAAAAACCCAATGTAGAAAAGGAAATACATAAACTATCCTAATAATTATGAGCTACAACTCATTCATCTACTACCAACTCCATCCTAGAACAATAAACAATCAAGTGTATGAAGCATCATGCTTCCCTTTATCAACACCTACATACATGTAATCTACCCCAAGTACCAATGGTGCCTGGAGAGGGAGTGAGATAAATCTCAGTGGGCCACCACCAATGGTATCTATAACATCTAGACCATGTAATGGAAATGTAACAATGTGAAGACATGCATATATAATGTAAAGTAGTACAATGTAACTAAATTCCAAGTACCTTCCTCTTCCCTCGACTGGTGTCTGAACATGTAACTCATTAATTAATTAAGTAATTACCATTTTATATTAATAGGTCACGTGAGGCATATCTAACACTTACATCACCTCATGATAGTATAAATATTTAAGGTTCTATGGTGTAACAAGGAAACCATAATTGATAATTAATATGAAGTGGATCCATGGTATTCACCAAGGCAAACTAGACCTCAGGGGACACTAATTCAGTAGTAACTGAGTCTATATAAGGTGTAATAGTGTAATCCAAGGATCATCATCCAAGGAATCCCTATAATAATATTTCTAAATGATTCCAAGGAATTCATCCATGGTAAAATGAGAGATAAGCAGTAGTCATTCCCAATGATGTAACCAAGTCACCTTATGTCACGCTAAATCCAAGTAGCATATTTGAGGAATCCTATAATAATAATGAAGGGATACTATGGTGTTATATTGTGCATCCAAATGTAGAAAAGGATTGGGTTGCTGGGTAGGTCTCACCCAAGAAACTGAAATCCTTGAATTGGAATGATTCCATTGAGTACCCAAGGCATTCCCTCAGGAATCCAAGAGATACATGAGTCAAGCCTTCCTATAAAGATGTCAAGGTCTATGTGAATAAAGAGTCACCTTATATTTAATTCACCATAATTAATTTGGTGATATGATAACTATTCCATTAATAATATCACTTGGTTCAAGCCTTTCCTTTCATTAGTTTGACAAGGCCAAGTAACATGAAATTTTTTAATTAAAACCATGTAATCCAAGTTCAGTTAATAAGGTTCACTTAGCTTTATTCCATGAACATGAAAAGGTGTGCTATGGTCATGCAACCAAACATTCATTTACATTTAATAAGGCTAAGCCATATACTTAGGTATGCTTTCTATAAATCATTTGAATGAATTACTTACATTTAGGAACTTACCTTAGGTGGGTCAAGTGGAAGTGACAAGGCACAAGCTATTAAAAATTTGATAATTAAAAAATAAATTAATATAAGGAGGCTTACCATTAGTTTAGTCAAGCTTGATCACACACGAATGATGGCTCAAAAATGTTAAAACACTAAAACCTCAATTATAGAATATCACCCTATATGGGGTGTGAGGATTTATGGATGTGACCAACAAAAACCAATCACATTTATGGGAATAGAATATCCATATAGTTATAATGAATATAATCATGGTATATAAATTCAATAAATAGAACCCGATGAAATTAGTGGGCCCCACACAACAATTCCAAAACCAATGAACTCGAGGGATGAGTTATAGAACACCCACTCAGTACTCATATGACTTTCCTCCTCCCATATCAACCTTTAATTTTTCTTGGATCAGATTAGATAAAAAAAATGAGTATAAGGACTCACACCTCGATAACTAGGTTAAGAGTAATAGAAACAAAGATCGACTAAAAAGGACTCAAGTACTTACCATTATGCATCAAATGTGATAAATGAAATCTCAATCAGACCCTATATGAAGGATATCTCTAAATACCTAGATTTTTCCTTCAAAGAGCTCAAAAATGGGAGAAATGGAGGTTCATCCCACTGGAATTCAGATTAGGGAAGAAGGGTCAAGTTAATTAGATCATTAAGGGTAAAATGGTAAAATTACCCAAAAATTAGCCTGTTCACGGTTTGGCCACACATTTTTCTAAACCCTACACCAACCATACACGAGTACCTAGTGAAGAGGAGGAACTCGCATGGTTAGGCTGTATGGTTTGAGAAACTGTGCGCCAACCGTGTGATATGGCTCTGCCTAAAAATACAGGCCATCCACATGGTTTATACTAACCATGTGTTCTCCCTACATGGTTTACTCTAACCATGAGACAAGACTATTTTTCACAAAAAATTGGGTTTTGTGCTCCGAATGAGCACTAGAAATCCCTGAGATATTCATGAACTCATTAGGCATCCACTTTAGGTCCATAAAAGTGAATTAGACAAAAAATAAATAAAGGATCCATACCAGAGTAAAAAACATGGTTCTTACATCCAAAACCCTTTTTTTATGACAATATCTACCCAAATATTTTCTTTACTTACCTTCCCATATTCTATATTCCTTATTTTTATTATTAATCCCTCCTAATAAGGCTTTAGGTATAATCCTAATGAGGCTCTTTAGAGAAGAGGTAAAATCCTTAAACGTGGGTATTTATTCTATTTCTTCTTCAACCACCTTAAAATAATATTAAAATATGATAATATAATAAAAAATTATATCCTATATACCAAGATTCAATTTTTTTAATGGAATAAACTATATCCATCTCCACTCCCATCAAATGGGAAACAAAACCTTTGATCATGTGTACGGCGGGCTACCGCCTCGCGAACCAATGTAATTCGTTTTCCATCACCACATTTAATGGATGGATATAATGATGGATTTAACATATGAATATAATATTTATTAAATTATTATAATTATTTAATTATTATATTACACATACCTTTTAACTTTATATTCCATGGGAGATATGATAACATCGATCATGTGTATGGCGGACTACCACCACGCAAAGCGATGTGATTCGTTTTTATCTTACGCTTTACATGAAAGGTATTAAGGTTAAAATTAATTAATATATGTGATATTTATGACATAAAAATACTTATAGATATATAATATCACATATAACTTCTTAATTTCCAATCCATTGGAAAATAATAATATCGCTCGTGCGTACATGTGGACTACCACAACCACGCAGCGATGTGAATTGTTTTCATTTAATTTTATCATGGATGGTAATAAGGATGGATTTGATTAATATAAATTATATATAACAAATAATAATGGTTTTATAATAGTGAATTAATATTTATTTTTCTTTTTTCCATCTATCAAGAAAAATGGAAACAACGTTTATGCATATGTACAACCTACTATCTCCATGAATAATGTAATCCATTTTCTATCTCTAACTTTTATAGATTACTATAAATAAACATATAATGAATATATGTTATATTTATATAATGGTTAAAATTATGGATATTATGTAACCATGATAAAATTAAAAATAGTAAAAATACCAAACCAAAACATACATGAAAAACGAAGCAATTATCACCTGAAACAATGATTTTAACAAAGAATTATTAATAAACTGGTGATAAAAGTGTATTAGTAAATAATATATGGTATAAGATATATTATTATGGTTCTTAAATATATTTATAATAAACCTATATTTATTATACAAGAGTTTTAGACACATATTAAGGAAACCAGACTAGAGGTAGGGTTTCTCATCTCACGATTACTTCCGTGAGACATATGCCATATTCACCACTTATTTCTTTTGTGTGATGTATATACTACCCCTTTGTTATGTTATATCATGAATATATTTATCTTAATGTTATTTAACATTTAATTTGATAATTATCTCTTTTATTGGACTTATGATTTAGAAGTTACCAAAGAGGCAAGGGTTTGTTTGACAATCTCATCATCATTTGATATTTTTATGTTTAAGTCTCCATTATGTGAATTATTTTATATTAATATATTAAAAATAATATATTATCATATACTATGTCTATTAATTAAATTTTAATGTAATATTATCATTTTAAAACTCTTTGGTAGTTAAAATTATTGAGAAAATATTTTTAAGAAAATGTGATTAAATTTCCCTCTTTAGTTAAAAAGCCATTTTCTTAAAAAACCATGTTTTCTAAAAATATTTCAAATTTTTTAAAAAATTATATAAATGATTTATTAATGAAATTTTCACCCATGTTTTAATTTTTTAAAAATGTTTTGAAAGCAATATTCATGTCATTTTCCAAAAAATTCTCACTTGGATTCTACCAAAAATGTTAAAGGATTTTTTGTTTTAACATGTATAGAATGAAAAAATTTTCTAAAAATCATAACCAATCAATGTTTTAAAGATTAATTTATAAGTTTAAAAGTTTATTTTAAAATAAAAGTTTTTTAAAATTATTTTTTCATTTTTTATTTTAAAAAAATATATTATCAAACTTAAAAGGTTATTTTCCTCCAAAATGAATTTAATGACATTCTTATGGTATTTTTATTCATTAACAACATCAAACCTTTATTATAATTATAATAAACTAAGTTATGATGTATTGATATCATAATTATTATTTCTTTAGATGGTTTATGATTAGTTTGAATGAAAGGATGTATAATTTTATGACCATTCACCATATTACTCTAAATAGTTTATGATTATGTTTATTTGATTGGGGTAAATTTTAAGATTTTGTATGTTATTTTTTCAATATGAATGTTTATATTTATTATGTTTCAACCATTCCATATGAGTAATTAATTATACTTATTAAGATATAGGTGGGTCCTGGTTATAGATATTCCCTCGATGAATCAACAAGTTTGATATAAAAATCAACTAACCAAATTAGAATTATTTCAACCCATAGATTTAAAATTTCTTATAAAAGGTCTTAAAATTATGTTTTAGATGTATGGTATTATGAATTACCTCATTATGATATTAGTTATTGATGTCCACGTGATTATTCAATTATTTATAATATCTATGGATAATTTTCAAGATCACATGGTTATTTATATGGAATTATTTGATCACAATTTATTCCTATCATATTATGCTCAAGTAGTAGATTTAATGTCATGTGTTTCAATTATTTAACTCTCTCTATTGATTATTATTATTTATTTATGATATATTCTACTATACACATACCCTTACTAAGCATCTAAGAGCACCCTTTTCATATGTTTTATTTTCCTCAAGATACCAAGCAGTATTTTATGATTGATATGCATGGATATGCTATGGGGAAATATGATGTTATCAAAGAAAACACTTTGTATATATTATATTTTAAATTTTAATATGAAATTAATGTTTTTTTCAAGTTTACCAAGACTTATAAACTATTCAGTCTTTCAAGATGCGATTCCTTTTTTTTATGCCAATGTAATATAGTAGACACTAACTTCGTGTTACAAGGGTTAGGTTATTTATAGCTGGTATCAAGGTATGTTCAATAAAAACCTTGGGAATTAGATTTAGGAAAACTTAGATTATATAACATGACCCTATGGAATACATTGATGATAATTATAAAAGAATATCCTAATCTTTTTGTAAGATAGATATTATGTGGTTTTCCTAGCAATACATCCCTTTATAGATACTACAAGTAGATGTTGTTATATAACATATATCCCTAGGGGTAATAACTTTGAAAAAGGTACATCAGGATTTACTCAAGAATTACCTGGTATACGACAAAGGGACTTTCTACACACCTAGTTTGACACACTCGAGGGATATTATGAAGATTATTCATATTTTATTTACAAACCATTATGAATTATTTGAAAATATTTTTATGGCTTGAAAAATTTCCCAAACAAACCATGTTTATGATAATGAGATTATCCATACATTAATTTTTCAATTTATATTATGTGTTTCATTATTTTTGGGATTATAAATCATGTTTCATAATGTTATGATCTAATAAAGTTTATGATATTGTTTATAAATGTAACTAAGAATAAGGAATGAAAAACATATCAATTCATATATCACATGAAGGGATTTCCCTTCAGGAAAAGATAATGAAGCTAGATCTGGAGCTACTGCTAGAACTAATCAAATTATAACCATATCAGGTAAAATGACCCAATTTATAAGAAATAAACTTGAATTTATAGAAGATCCTACTAACCCACCACACAATGTAACAATGTTAGACTGATTTATGACTCAGAAACTTCTATTATTCAATAGTAATAGAAATCCATTTATAGCTAAGTAATGGATACGTTCCGTAGAGAATATATTTCTTACTTTGGGAATAAATAAATAGGATAATGTTTTCATGAAAATTTATCATATCTCAGGAGATTCAGATCAGTGGTGGTAAATTATTCAAAACACTAAGGATGAATAAGAAATAATAAACATGGAATATAAGGATTTTAAGGTAATATTCTTGGAAATTTATTTTCCTTGTGAGAAACAAGTATATATGAAGAGAAAATTTCCGAGTCTAAGAAAAAATGAAGATGAAAATGTTTCTATCTAAGAAGAAAATTTTATAAGTTTATAAAGGTATGTATTGGACTACATACATAATCCAAAGAGCAAGATTGACCAGTTCTTTGATGAGTTAAAGACAATTTTTCTAAGGGCACTAGCCACCCAAACTTTATGATCATACATGGACATAGTATCATGGGCTATCAAGATATATAAATAAGTCTCCAAGTATTATATATTTTAAGGGAAGTAAAATAAGAATAGTATTGCAGGGAAAAATATGGATAAAGGGAAGAAATGAAAGAAGAATTTCCCCCATGTGATAATTGTTGAAAGAAACACCCCAATACTTTCTTAAAGGAAATAAGAGTTTGATACAATTTTAAAGAGAAAGGAAACTGTACTAATGATTTCAATGAAAAAAAAGAATATTCCAATGTGAAATGCTTAAACTTCAAGGATATGGGGCACTACACAAATGAATTCCCTAATCATCAAGGCAATATACCTCAAAAGAAGCTAAGGGGTCAAGGTAAAGCTTATGTTATTACTACAAAATAAGTGGAATGATTAAATTTATGGTGTATTTAGATTCAATAAATTTATTATTGAATTATTTTACCAATGAAATTCTCATTATAAGAATCATAAAATGGGTTAGGATTGTAATGTAGTGGGTTTTCTACAAGGATTTGAAGACACATGTTGAATGGTACCAAGAAAAATGATTCCATGTCAATTTGATATTTTTTAAAACCATTAATTGGGGAAATATAAACCTTAATATGTTCTCATTTTTATGATAATAATGATAAATATATTTTTATGGGATATTATTGGCCGCCTTGATATTGGTGAGTGATTGGATGGTTTATGTTACATTTGCTGGAGTTTACTACATGTTTAGATTTATGGAATATATTCAATAACTTTGTTTTTTTAATAATAGATGTTTCATTAAGTTTTTATGGCGATAAAGGTATCCAAATATTTTTTATTTTACAATAATAACAACTTTATATTTTTTTTGTGAATTCTAATGTTAAGTTTATTTTGGAAATTTAGTGTCCTTCCTTCAAATTCATTTTGGAATTTGAATTTAGTAATACATATTTTAGAGGAGTATCTATTTTTGAATTGGATTAAGTTAAACATTGGGTATTATTATTGAGGTTTAGGTATTAATTTATTATATTTAATGAATCATTCTAACTATTTAGGTTTTGTAAAATATTTAGAGATATGCATAAATACTTTTTACTCTTTTATGGTTCTTACAATATGGTAAAATTTAATTTTAGTGCTTTAGGCATATAACATTCAATTTTGGATCTTCATTTCATAGAGTGAGAGATGAATTGGAAGTTGATAAAATAAAAACCAAAGGATGAAATTGTACTTATAAAATATAAATATATCAAGTAAGTATATTTCTTTATATTATTAGACTAGAAAATAATTCCTTAACTTTAGGAAAAATATCTTGAAAAAAAAAGTTATCATATTACCTTCATATCTGATAAATAAATTGGTATTTTATATAATTATATATTTATGGTTTTTAGGTCCTTAAATTTCCATTTATCATTCAATTTCTTTGGATCAATAATCTCTATCACTTTTGATAATTGTTTACGCTTTCCTTCTATGTCTGTATCTTCACTTCCTGCCAACAAGCTCCTACTTGGAAACCAAGTTATGTGTTATTATAGATGACCTCTGTAATTCCCTTTATCTGTTATCAAGAGGATGGTTTATTAACCCTTTTTACAATTTGGGTTTCCAAAAAAGTCATTTTAAAATGTAAAACCCATAATTTTTGAGAGCAAGATTAAATTGCGAGGACACAATTTATTTAGGGGGTAGAATGTAACTCCTTGAGATTTTAAAAGAGAAACATCATATTTGATAGAATATATGAAACAAAAAAATATTATAAGATAATTTAACACACTAAAAATTTATGATATATTTATTTTTAAATAAAATCAATCTCTTCAATAGATTATGATGCACGCAACACCATATTTAAACTAAACACAATACTCTATTAAAATTTTATTATTTAAACCTGACTATTATAAACTGAATGTTAAGTTAGAGGGTATGAATAGGAATAAATAAATTATGAAAATTACATGGTTTAAACACTTATAGAATAAATTCAATGGTTATATATTTATTATAAATAAAATAATTATCATTTAAAAGAAAAATAAATGTTTTCTAAAAAACTGTGTTTTTCTAAAAGACAGTTTAGTCACAGTTTGCAAACATAATTTAAAATTAATATTTTACAAATTTTATAAAATTTATTTTTTAAAAAATAAATTATTGAAATTTCATGTAAAAATTATCTTTGGGTGAATTTTTGAGATTTTTCCGAAAAGATTAATTTTTTTGATGAATAGTGAAAATATCGATTTTTATTGAAAAGTGCCTTTTAGTTTAAATTATTTACAAGGTCAAATTATATTTTAAATTGGTTTTAAATATAATAAGTTCAATTATATTAAAATTTAACTAATTTATGTCATTTTAATCAATTCCTTATTGAATTATGATATAATGTTTTTAAACTTGTGAACGTGTTTCTTTAGAAAAACCATTTTTCCAACGCTTTTGTGGGTTTAATTTTAAATTGAATTCTGCCACTTCATTGAAATTAATTTATAAAAATGGATTAAAAATTTATAATTATAATAATTTATATTATCTAAAAATTTCAACTTATGTTTTAACTATAATTAATAGTAAAAATTAATTACCGTTGTTTAGGTATAAATGAGTTTATTAGGGATTAAATTACGAAGATACGGGTTAAAAATGATCTAGATTTTTTCCAAAACCAATTTTATTGACATATTTAGACCTTATCACATATAATGGTCAATAATTTACCATTTTGAGGGTTTTTCATTGATAAAAGCGTGGGTATCACTTTGTCTTTTCAAAATATTCATGTGTGTCCTCTCCCCCACTTATAAATAGCCAACCCCTATTCTCCCCTATCCTAACTTAAAAAACCATTTTATTTTCCCAATAACTACCAAAATATATTCACTAATTAACTACCTATATTATAAATTCATTAGTTTTGTTATGAATTCCTCCTATTAAGGATTTAGGTATAAACCTAAAGAGGCTCTCTAAAGAAGAGGTAAAATTCTTAAACATGCGTATTTATTTTATTTCTTATTACACCTCTTTCAAATCCAATTCAACTATGATAATATAAAAAAACCTGTATACCGTATATAATTATATTTTATTATGAAAATTTAATACCCAAATCCTTCTCCACTTCCATCAAATGGGAAATGAAACCATCGATCATGTGTATCATAGACTACCGCCTCACGAACCAATGTAATTCGTTTTCCATCACCACCTTATAGGAATGGATATAATGATGGATTTAACACACACACAAATATATTATATTTATGAATTTTTTATACTTATGGAGTTATTATATAACATATACCTTCTCACTTTCCATTTCATGGGGGATACGATAATGTCGCTTGTTTGTAGGGTGGACTACCGACTTGCGAAGTGACGTGATCCGTTTTTTCTTATGATTGATATGGAATGTATTAAGGTTAAAATTATTTAATATATGTGATATTTATGTCATAAAAATAATTTTATAAATATAATATGACATCTAATTTCTTATGTTCCAATCCATTGGAAAGAAATTACGTCACTACGTGTAGACTACCATCTCCGTGTAGTGATGTGAAATGTTTTTCATTTTATTTTTCATAGATGGTAATAAGGATGGATTTTATTAATATAAATAATATATATAACATAATAATAATAATTTAAATGTTAATTGATATTTATTTTAATTTTTTTCCATCTTTTGAGAAAAATGGAAACAACATTCATGCGTACGTACGACCTACCATCTCCATGAATGGTCTAATCCATTTTCAATCTCTAAAATTTTATAGATTATTATAAATAAATATATAATTAATATATATTATATTTATATTATATTTTAATTTTTGGATATTATTTAACCATGATCAAAGTAAATGGACTAAAATTGTAAAACCAAAACTTTCATGAAAAATGAAGCAATTATCATCCGAAACAGTGATTTTAACAAAGAATTATTAATAAAAGGGTGATAAAAGATTATAAATAAATTATATTTGGTATGATATATATTATTATGTTTATATGATATTTTTATAATAAAACCATATTTATTATATAGGAGGTTCATACACATATGAAGGAAATCATACCTGAGGTAAGGGTTTCTCATCTCACCTTTACTTCCATGATACATATGCCATATTTAGTGCTTATTTATTTTTTATTATGTATATACTGACCCTTATATATGTTATATCATTAATATATTTATATTAATGGTATTTAAAGTTTCATTTTATGATTATTTCTTTTATGGGTCTTATTATTCAGAATTTACTAAAGTGGTAAGGGTTTATTTTACAATCTCATTGTTATTTAGGATTGTTTATGTTCATGCATCCCTTAGGGTGATTATTTGGTATTACTATATTAAACCAATATATTTTCATATCCTACAATTATTAGTGAACTTTTCAAGTAATAGTACCATTTACCCACTCTTTGGTACATAAAATTATTGAAATAACGATGTCAATAAAATCCAACCTCATTTCTTTCTTCAGACGAAAATCCATTTTCTTCCAAAATAATTTTTTCTAAAAATGTTTTCAAAAATGGTTTCAACTTATCCCAATGATTTATGAAATATTTTTTCATCCAATTTTTAATTTTATTTTGAAATGAATTTTCATGTCATTTTCCAAATAATGTTTGTTTGACTTTTACCAAAAATGTGAATGGTATCTTTATTTTAACATGTATGACATGAACATAATTTCATATCATAATTACCAATAGATTTTTTAAATATTAATTTATAATCTTCCAAGGTTATTTTAAAATAAATATATTTTCAAAATATTTGTGAACTTTTAGTTAAAAAATAGATTAGTGAAAATGTTATTTTCTTAAAAAAATACTTTTAATGACATTATTATAGTATTTCTATTCATTGATGACTTCAAACTTTTATTATAACTATGATAGAATAAGGATATATTGTATTGATATCATCCTTATTATTTATTTATATGTTTTATTATCAGTTTGAATGAGTATATACAATTTTATTACCATTCACCATATTACTCTGGATGATTTATGATTATGTTTATTTGATTGGGTTAAGTATTAACATTTTATATGTTAGTTTTTTAATATTAATGTTTATGTTTATTATGGTTCACCACTTCCACATGAGGAAAGAATTTGACTTAGTAAGTGATGGGTGAGGCATGGTTACAGATAACCCCTTGATGCAACTATAAGTTTTATTAGACATATAAATTGGCCAAATTAGATGGTTTTCTACCCACTGATTTAAACTGCCGTGTGAAAGGTCCTAAAATTATGTTTCAGATGTATGAAAATATGTATTCCCTCACTATGAGATCATTTATTTATGTTCATGTGATTATTCGATTAGTTATAATATCCATGGATAAGTTTCAAGCTCATGTGATTATTTATATGAAATTATTTGATCATCATTTATTCCTACCATATTATGCTCAAGTAATTGATTGAATGGAATATGTTTTAGTTATTTAACTTTCATATTTATTATGAATATTTATTCATGATATATTTCATTATAAGTATACCCTTACCGAGCATCTGAGCTCACCCCTTTCTTATGTTTTATTTTTTTATGGATACTAGGAAGTGTTTTATGATTAATATCCAGGGATATGCTAAGGGGAAATATGAAGTTCTCAAAGAAAAAACTTTGGGTATATTATTTTTTCAATTTTAATGTGAATTTAAATTTTTTATCTAGTTTAAAAAGACTATTAATCTATTCAGTCCTTAGATATGTGATTACTTGTATCTTATACCAATATATTAAAGTAGACACCAACTCTAGGTTACTAGGGTCGGGGTCTTTATAGATAAAATATTAGAATGTGCATTGAGAAATAATTTAGGGATATAGTGTTAACTTGATATAGAAGGATATCATGTAGTATGAAGTGTTTCAAAATGAAATTAAAATCAACCAGTAAAAATTATTCGGATTCTATAATCATAATAGGGTGGTGAATACTTAATCTAGGAATTCACTGATCATATGGGAGATTGTTAAATTTTTATAAAACTCACTCATCCTATGACACCACAATGTAATGGTTTAAATGATAGGAGGAATCATACCATGTTGGAAATAGTTTTATTAACAGCGAGTCTATGTGACCATCTTATTTCATTATAGGGATAGACTTTGCAAACTAATGAATTCTTACCTAACCACATTCCATAAAAATCAGTCATAAATACACCATATGAAATTTATACTATGAAAAGTAATAATATGTATTTTATGAGGATTTTAGGTTGTTAATAACTCATTTGAGGTTTTAAGTCTTATAAAATTGACCATTAGTACGCAAAGTTATTATTTGTTGGTTCTCTCAAGGAAACTTGGTGACATTATTTCCACTTCCCTACCAAGAACAAAGTATTTTGGATCAAACTTGTATATTTATTGAGAAATATTATATAAATCAAAGATATAGTGGGAGGAAGGTTAAACTTGAATAAGTTTATGACAAAAAATAGGAAGTGTTATTGAGTTGAAAGTTAATCCGATTCCATAAATATTTGTAGAAAAGGAACCAAATTAGGTCAGATAAGAACCTTGAAGGCTAGATATGATTCTTTAGGAGATCAAGCGACATTTATTTCTCATGGAAAATGATAAATAAGTAATGTTAATAGATAATAAACCCACTAATTATTGAGAATCCATTAAGAGTTCTAATTATAAGAAATGGTTTAAATCCATGGAATCTAAGATAGCCTCCATGTACACAAACCAATTTTAGAATTGGGTAGAAACACCTGGAGGGGTGAGACCCATAGGGTGCAAGTATATTTTTCATTTGAAAATTGACATGGATGGTAGAGTGCCTACTTATAAAGATCACTTGGTGGAAAATGGTTAAAAACCAATTCATTATATTGTATATGAAGTTACCTTTTAACCAGTTGCGATGAAAATACCATCCAGATATTTATTTATGTAGCAGGTCATTATGATTATCAGACACATAAAATGAATTTCAAAATATATTTTCTTCAATTTCATTTATTTTAGGACAAGTATATGAAATAAACCAAAGGTTTTTATGCTCCAAATGAGTTAGCTATGGTTTTAAAGTTGTGATAGTTCATTTGTGGATTGAATCAAGCCTCTTGAAGTTGAAATATTTAGTTTTATGATGTAATCAATGAGATTGGTTTAATAAAAAATAAGGATGATTCTTGAGTATATAAGTTGATTAGTGGGACTATGGTGATATTTATGACATTTTATGTGGATGACATACTCATTATCAGAAATTATATTCTGAATTTGTACTCTATAAAGATATGGTTAGGAAAATGATTCTTGATAAAAGGCATCAGTGAAGCGACCTATATAATGGGTATCAAAATATATAAAGATATATTGAAAAAGTTACTCAGACCGAGTCAAAACACATATATTAGAAAAGTGATAATTCCATTTAGTATAAAGAACTCCAAGAAGGGGTCATTGTGATTATTTAATGGAATTGATCTTAGGAATATTCAAAATCATTCTAAATAGTTATAAAGTATGAATAAGATTTCCTATATATCTATTATGAGTTTTATCTTTCATGTCATGTTGTTTACTCAACCCGATGCCACTTATTATTTGAGAATAATGAGAATTTACCAATATAATTATAGTTAGAGTCATTGTATTGCTGTCAAGAACATCCTTAAGTAACTAAGAAGAAGTAATGATATGTTATTAGTCATTTGAGGTGATAATGAGCACATTATAATGGTTTAAACTAATTCTAGTTTCTAATCTGAAAAAGATGATAAGTTATCTTAATCTAGTTTCATGTTTTTACTAAATGGTAAAGCTATCATTTGTAAAATTTCTAAATAATAAACTATAAAAGACTCAAAAACAAAGATACAATATATCAATAAATCATATACTGATAAGAAATTAGTTTGGATTAATAAGTTCATCACTAAAATTTAGTCTGTTCCTAGTATTGAGGGATCAATCAAGCTTCAATATGACAAAAATTGACCTATTTACTAGGCCAAGTAACCTCAATCTCACCAAAGGACCAAACAAACCATTTGAAAGTAGTATCAAATTCAAGATATCATCGAGAGGGGAGATGTAAAGATATGTCGAGTGGTTATATATGAATTTATAGTAGATCCTTTAAAGAAACCATTAGAAAAATAAAAACATGATGGTAATTTTGAATATCTTAGTATAAGAAACATGAGAGATTTAATGTAATGCCTTTAAAATGTATCACAATTTTATAATAAAGGAAATATCTATTTATCATTCATTCATGTGTGATGTATCTATATCACATATATAATGGAATGATGATATCCCCTCAATGTATGATTTTGAGTTATCTCTAATCGGTGATTGTGACAAAGTATTATGGGTTATGATGATATGATAATATTATCCTGAGTAAAATCTTATAATCAATACAAGTAGTTGTATAAGATATAAAAATAATATAATCATGAGGTAACAATTTGTGAGTTTTTATCTCGATTGACCCACCAAAGTACATCACACGGAATTTCATATAGTCAATGATATACTTAAGGGGTGTATGATTATTATGAATCCATTTTACATGAGTTTTTTTGTAAGGAACTATCCTTAAACATATCATATTCTACTGAATTTATACTAGAATTATTTTTATTTCATTCCCAAATATGTTTTAGGTTTAGAGTTATAGATAATTAAGACAAACGCTAACAAAATAAACCCATACATTACAAGTGGACACTTATACTCAATATCCATTTTTTACACCAAAGGAAACCCATTTAAAATATAACTTGTTTTATTTCTATGACATATCTTCATAATTTTTTTCACGACCTCATCCATTTTCTCAATCTTCCATAAAGCCTTTGAAAATAATTTTAAAACTTGGTATGAGCACAAAAATCTCAATAAGGGATGTAAAATAAAGGAAACCATTAGTCCAATGAAAACCCATAAAACATTTTCTAAAAAACATACATTTTTTTGGAAAAGGGAATCATTATTTCAAAAAGATCATTATCTTTCCTTTTTAAAATCAAACTACTTTCATGAAAAATTATAAGAAAACATATAAAAGATAAGTAGGTAACTTGGTACATATTTTTCCATATCACTCTTAGAAATACTTTAGCTCTCTCAACTATACAAGGAGTAACCATCATAGTTACATTTGGAATAATCACCGCAATATTATTACTATAATATCTTAGGATAAAACTAATTGGTTTACTCTGTACCATTAACCGATGAATTGGAGAGCTATATCAGGCTCACTGACCATTAGTTTATCACAGAACCACCTGAACTCATAAAAAATTCACAAGAACCACAAAATAATCATAACACAAAAATCTTTCATAAAATAAACATTCTTTATAAAAATAACTTTCCCATTTTGAAATAACTTTTCATTTTTTACAAAGACTCGCACTCATAAATGAAAAAATTTTATTTAAAAATAAAATTTTAAACTTATAATGGAATATTCAAAATATTAAATCACCATGAAAGAGGTAAATTATATTCATATAGTATATGTTAAAAAACATTCCTGTTTAATTTTTTTAAAAAGAAACATTAAAAAAAATTCCAAAAGAAATTCTTTACATAAAATCATAAAAAGATGCATTTTTGATAAAAATTGAGAGAAATTAGAAAATTTCAATTTTAAAGCATTAATTTACATATAAATAATTTAAAAAAACTATTTTCAAAACATGGACATGAAAAATAAATATTTATAAGAATAAATATTTAAAACATTTAAATTAATGTTTTAGTTAAAGATTCCCTTACATTGAGTTTGAATCATCAAGTAAAATATTTTTATTTATGAATAATAAAATTGGGTTAAATTATAATTTATTACGAATATTTTATAAATTTATTATTACTTTTATATCACTTATTAATATGTAATTAATAATTTAAGTTCACATCGAACATTTGGATGATATTTAGTTCATAAGTCCAAAATGACTTCATTTAGTTGAATATGGTAAAAGAGGAGATTATTTCATCATATCTAGAATAATATTAAAGTAATATATATCATATATATTTTTTGTTTCCATAATTATAACAATCCAATTAAATTGGTGTTGAAAAAAAAATCACACCAGTGTGTGGAGATGGTATGTCGTACGTACGCACGCACGATGCCTTTGTTTTTCATAGGATGGATAAAAGGTGGAATATGGTTGTCTCATAAATATAATGACATATTAGAATATAAATGATACTATATTTATTAAATTATCATGTAAAACACATAAATAATAAGTATAAGAAGAAATAAACATAAAATAATTGATAAATACGATTGCCTCTTCTTCAGTGGACTTCCTTTAATCTCTTCTTAAGGGATCTGGAGTTGGTATTTTGGAAGGGAAATAACCTATAGAACTTAGATAAGGATTTTGGGAAGATAAATGGATATATTTTATTATATATATATGGCTTAAGTTGGTTAAATTAAATGAAAATGGTGTGATTTTTATAATTAAGGTGAGGGGCACCCTTTGAAATCATCAAAATATTAAATTATAATAATTTCATTTTCTATCCAAATAAAACCAAATGGAAATTTATTAAAATATAATATCATATAATGTTTTAATAGAATCATAAAATAAAATTTATACATGTTTTGGTTTTATTTTCAACCTTATCATTTTGATTAACCTTAGTTAACATATTTTAATTTTAATTATGGGAGAAAATTATTTAATACCAAAGGGTTGAATTATTTACTTCTAAAATGTAAATTGGATCACAAATGGATCATCTATAAAATTTTAAACCAAATCATAATCAATTTTTATTTTTATAGATTTTTTATGATTTTTAAATAATTTAATAAAATATTATTTTGATAAAATATCATTAGTGTCAATTTTGACACTATTCATTACTTTGGATTTCAGAAAATCAAAACAAGAAGATAACTTCGAAATTTTTTTTAATACACCCATAATATGTAATAATCATCCAAAAAATTATTTAAATAGATTTATTATTTCAAATTATATTTATTTTGATATTTTTATTATCATTTATTTGATTGTTTCATTAATAAAATAATTACTACATCATCATTGTATAATTATTTAAGGTAATAATTTATTCCCTCAAAATTAAACATAAATTAACATGATGTAGATTAATATTTTATATTTTATAAAAATATCTATGGTAGATGATATCTTCTGAATAACACCATATGAAAAATAATATAGTTAATAAAAATATGAATGTGACATCTTTGTATTTTCTTAAAATAAAATATTATAAATATATTAAACTCTTCCAAATGGCCCACAAAGTCATAAATAAATTAATATGATAATTTTTTTTATGTTTAAAATGGACACTTATATTCATTCATAACCCATATTTTTTACCATTTGGACACAAGAGATTTTTAAGACAAAGAAAGATACTTTTTGTGATTTCTTTAATTTAAATAACATAAAAGTCATTTTACTAGACAAGTGTCCATTAAATAACTCAAAGTAGAACCTTAGGTGTCAAAATTTAGTTTTAAAACAAGTGCACCATCAAAATATGGAAAAAATACCTTTAAAAGAATACATATTTTTGTGCGTGAAATTGGATTTATTTTTCAATCACTTCTAGAAAACACAAAAGATGAATATTAAAAATTTAGATCAACTATATTATATATATATATATATATATATTATTAATATAATCCAAAAAATTCTATTTATTTATTTTATTGGTATAAAACCCATATGTGTGCATTTAAATTATTTTTCAGAAAAATATTCCCTTTTATTATCAAAAGGGGTTTTATTTTCATTTATAATTAATTGGTTATAAAAGAATTCAATATATATACATGCATAAACCATTTTTTTCATAATTCAATCAATCCTTTTCATACCTTAAATTCTATCATCTAGGTTATAATGGTAACATTTACATAATGATATTTAATTGTTCATTTAATCATGATGTTGTGTATCTTTTATGCTATCGAACATCATATTTCCTTAAAAAAACTAGGGGTGTTACATTATACCCCCCTTAAATAAATTTCATCCTAAAAATTTGAACTTGGGATAAAAAAATAGGGGTTTTAATTTTCAAAATACCTTTTTTAAAATCCCACATTAGAAAACAGATTAATTAAACTTCCATTTTAGAAGAAATAAAGGGGAGTAAAAAGGTTAACTAAGATAACATATACTATAATTTGATATAGGAAAACATGGACATGGAATATAAAACTAACTATCAAGTTTTTATGTATAGTGATATATAATATTATCATTATAAAGTTAACCATAAAAAACAATAAATATGCGATGGGTTTAAAGAATATTTATTACATAGTATGAAAATTAAACAGATAAAGTTTTTTTTTGTTTCAAGATACCTTTAATAGATTTGATGAATTAATTTACTTCATATACTAAAACATAAAGAAATATAATTACTTGAATGGTCTAATTTCATCCTTTAATCAATTTCCACCACAAAATTATCTTTTTCTCCAAACGATGAGTATTTAAGATGAATTTTTTTAAAGTAATTGAATCAACTTTTAGAGAATCAAATAATCCAAGAAAGATTAACTATATATTTCTACTATATTTAAAAATTAACTAAAACCAAAATGGTTAGTATAAGATTAAAAAATCCTCCAAAAAGAATAATCCATTAAATGATGAAAAAGTACTTCAATCAACAGTGATACCCAAATTTCAACTTAGATCATTCAACAAATAAATATCCTCAAAATTAATCAAAAATATTATAACTAAGATTAAAACCTAATAATCATAAGAATTTTATCACATAGTCTTCCAAGATAAAATTAACCCCAAATAACATCAAGCACGCTTAAAGTATCATATAAAAATGCAATTTCCTTAATCAAATAATTTCTAATATATTCTAATCATTTCATAAATCACATAAATCATCATCAATCCACTATGAAATCACATATGCTTAGAAAATATAATCCAAACTCTAGTCCTCAAATAAATACAATAGTATTCCATTTACCACAATCTTATAGAATTCCCAAAATAGTGAATATATTATGAAATAAAATTTATCACTAAATCAATTTTTGGTAAAACATATGTTCCCAAATTTTGACAACCCATTATTACTTAAAAAATGAATGTATCCAAAAATATCGTTAGTCACCTTAAAATTTCATAACTTAAAGCCTAAATGTGGTTTCTATGAAACTGAGCTTATGATAAATTTTAATATTTTAAACCTATGATGATATCCATAACTCTTAAGAAAACAACCTAATCTCCAAAGTTATTTAAACCATTATTTGATACCAACTATAAGGACATGACCTTAAATATCTCATATTCTAGGGACTTCATACTAGAATTATGTTTCTTTCATTCCCAAAGATATTTTAGGTTTAGATTTTTAGATAATTATAAAAAACAATTACAAAAAAACCCATTCATTATAAGTGTACACTTATACTCAGTATCTATTTTTTCCACCAAAGTAAACACTTTTAAAATAAAGCAAGTTTTCTTTTCATGAAATATATTCCCATTTTTCTTCATGACCTCATCCTTCTTCTTAATATTCCATAAAACTGGTGATTTTTTTTAATACTAGGGATGATCACAAAAATCTCAGTAAGGGACATAAAATAAAAGAGACCATTATTCCAGTAAAAACACAGAAATTTTTTTCTTAAAAACATAACTTTTACTCTGAAAAGGGAATTATCATTTCAAAAAGATCATTATCTTAAATTTTTGAAAATCAAAATATTTTCAAGAAAATTATTGAGAAATAATATAAAAGATAATTAAGTAACTTGGGACATCCATTTCCATATCACTCTTGCAAATACTGTAGCTCTCTCAGCTAAACCAGGAGTAACCATCATAGTTATATTTGGAGTAATCACTTCAGTATCATTCCTATAATATCTTAGGAAAAACATAATCCATTAACTTTGTCCCATTAACCAATGCATTAGAGAGCTATATCAGGATCACCCACTATCAGTTTATCGAGGAACCAACCATCCTCATAAACAATTCCCATGTACCATAACATAATCATAACACACAAAGCTTCTATAAAAGAAACATTATCGAGGAAAAAAAATTTCCATTTAAAAATCACTTTTCATTTTTTTACAAAGCCACACACTCATAAATTAAAAAAATTTATTTGAAAATAAAATTCTAAAATTCTAAAATAAGATTAAAAATATTAAAGAATCATGAAAGAAGGAAATTCCAGTCATGCCGTATATATTAAAAAAATTCATTTTGACTTTTTATAAAAATAAACATTAAAAGAAGATTTTTCAAAAGAAAAACCTTTACATAAAAACCTAAAAAAATATGTTTTGAAAAAATTTGAGAGAAATTATAAAATTTACATTTTAAAAAATTTATGTCAATATAAATAAATTCATTCAAACCATTTTGAAAAGGTAAAAAAATCACCTTTAGAAGAATACAACTTTTTGTGCATAAAATTTTATTTATTTTTCTATCAAGCCTAGAAAAAACATAAGATGAATGATAAAAAATTAGATATAATATATTACACATATATATTTTCATCAATATAATCCACTAATAGTGATTTATTTATTTTATTAGTAGAAAACACACATGTGTACATTTAAATAGTTTTTCAGAAAAAGATTCCCTTTTCTTTTCAAAAAAGGGTTTTATTTTCATTTATAATTAATTGGTCAAAAAATAATATCTTATATATACACGTGTAAACCATTTTTTCATAATTTATTTAATCATACTCATACATACTATTCTATTAGCTAGGTTATATTGATGAAATTTAAATAATAATATTCAATTTTTTATTTAATCTTGATGCGACGTATCTTGTATGCTATCGAACATCCTATTTCATTTTAAGAAAAAATTAGGAGGTTACATTTTTGATATATCAAACATGATAAATTTCACACATTTATACCTTTATTACACAGTCCTTAAGGCTTAGCTAATCAGGGAGTGTTTGGTTTTGTTTCTAATCATGTATTCAGTTGGAGATCAACAAAGATGGGATTCTCTAATCATATGATGAGTTAATGAAATATGGGAAATTTCTTGAATTATATTGAGGAAATACATTTCCATTCTTAGTTGACTAAAAAGTGATGTGATTTACTAATTTGATTAATGATATATGATGTATTCATTCAATCCTGCCAGTCTATTTCAGAGAACTTTGAATGTATGAGATAACCTATAATAGATTGACATGTTATATGTATAGGGTCATTAAATGTCATGGATAAAGGTATTAAATAAGTATACATATGATATATATGATACATATTATTATGTACATGTTTATATGGTGATATTAGTATGTTTGATTGAGACCACACTAGACCCCTTTGTAGCTTGAGTAGCACTGATGCTTTGTTTGAGTATACTATTTCCTTATATCTATGAATTCATGATTTAATATTTGTTTTCAATGCTATAATTTCTTATAGGGTCACATAGTTAGGCCTTAAAATAAGGTTTAAATTTTTTTAAAATGATTTTTTTTCCAAAATTAATAGAGTTTGATAAGCCATATCCAAAATAGTTTGGATGGATTCACAATGATTTGTAATGTTTTTCATAACATACTTATTGGATTTTAGTGAAAATAAGAGATTTATGGATATTAATTGAAACTAAGTATATCATATTATATGATGTACCTTAGTTATTGCCTATGATATATTATGAATATATCTTTATTATAGTATATGGTCTATATCAGTTATAGTGTATGACTGGTTGGTGATATGGGATATCGAGTGTAAGGATTGAACCATGTCTTCCACATGGTTTTCTTAAATTATGAATCAAAAGGTTGATTTATTTATGGGTATGTGAATTTATTATAATCATTTTAAAATTTTAAATGATTATATACTCAAAATGCATGTGTTCTCATCATATATGTCATATTTCAAGTGTTTGAAGTCAATGTTTTACTCCCATTATTGAATAAAGGGAGCCTATAAAATGGGATGAGATCCCCTTGTTGAGTGAGTATAATACTAATAATACATATTTTAAGATATATCTTCTTATTTTTTCTCCATTAATATTTTTGGATATGGTTCTAGCACACCTTTGTAGTTTGATGGTTCTTCTCATAACATATGACGATTCTAGTGGTTGGTGGAATCCTTATGGAGGCAGGATTCTGATGACTATTACTTAGTGATTTCTATCAAGAAACCTACTTCATGGACTATAGTGATAAATCTTGTTGTATTTCTAGTATACCTTTTATATTTATATTTTTTCATACTTCATGTTAATTCATGATGATAGAACAATAACCTTAAATGGATTTCAGTCATTTCTATGGTCATAAGACTATCCTTTGAAATCTATAAAAAACCTACATACTTTTAAATAGATTAAATGGGGAATTAATAACCTTCTTATATTCCTAAAATATTATTTAATATGGATTTATAGAAACTAATAAAACAACCTAAGGTTTATATGTCAGGCTAACCATGATAAACCACACCTACCCTATCTCAAAGGGGGATGGAGGAATCCATTTAGGCTCCAAAAAGTCATAATTTAGCATAAGGGTGCCTCTAAGGGGTCCCAAGTAAAGGGTACATCATTATTTAAGTCAAGAGTATAGACATCGATGACTAATACTACAAGGTATAATAACCAAATGGTCTATCATAGCCCTAAATGTCCTTATCCACTACGCTT
The DNA here is from genome assembly GCA_963277665.1 of Viscum album. NCBI lineage: Eukaryota > Viridiplantae > Streptophyta > Magnoliopsida > Santalales > Viscaceae > Viscum > Viscum album. Next base: position 849,053,678 of record OY728152.1, read on the forward strand.
AGGTCAAGGGAAACCATTTGAGGTAATTCCTAGGTCATTCACACATGGGAGGAGAAAATATGTATTACTTGTTTCTTGAAATGATCATTAACTATAGGTATTATTTAGGCACTAACAACCTAGGACTAATAGGTTCCCTCTCAACAAATATCCCCAACTTATTTTACCTTGAACATAACAAATTAAGAAACCTAGAAAAAAACTAGAATTTGGGCATAACTACTAACACAAAATGAAGCAAGGAGGGATACTAGAAATAGAAGTATGTAGAGAGGTATCCCTATGCATAAAACACCCTTATTAAAAATTACACTCTGATCCAATATTAGACAAGATAGATCCAAGCTTGAAGGATGAAGAATAATTATGTAATGGAGGGAGAGGTGTAAGAACTTCCCTATAGTGAAAATGAGGTGAAATCCCTCATTTAATAACATTAATACTCATTTAATTAATTAAATTTTTGTAAGACCAAGATGATAAGGAATATTATCATATTTAGGTATTGTGTTCTGTTTTCAAGGAAGTTATTAAGATGAAATGAAATCACCTCACTTTGTAAAACTGGTGATCAGACTCAAAAATCATATTTAGATAATCATACTCACAAATCTTAATAAATTCCATCATATTGATGAAGAGTTTTTTTGAATAAAGGGGTTTTCAGACTCACCTTGGGTTCAAAATATAAGAATGATCATAATGAGAATATGAATTAGAGTTTTCTTGGATCCAATGTAAAAATGATGATTCTTTTCCATTTTGTAATTCACAAAAGTCATAAGTATTTTTTAAAACTTGTGATGCAAGATTTATAAAAGAAATGGAGAGAAAAGGTGATTCCAATTGTAATTAGGACAATCATATTGAGGATTCGTTGTAATAAGTAGAGTTTATGGTAAGTATGGGAAGTCACAATACTTTCAATCAATAATTCAGATGATGCTAAATCTGATCTTCAACATAATCAAAGTCATGAGGAAGTCATGATTCATGAAAGAGTTTGTGGATGAATAAATTTTGCTGAAAGAAAAACATTATAACCTTAAATTTCATCGGTATAGGATCACCATATTCATAACTATTTAAGGTTTGGATTACTGGGAATATCATTTTTAGAAGAAGAAATAAGTTTCTGATGATACCGATTTATCAGACTCAGTATTCCACTAATCATCAGAGGAAAGATAACACCGATTTGTCATTAAATTTTTACGGTATCCTTATGACATCAGAGGAATATTTATAAGAAAAGTTTTTTGAAGCATAAATGTTTTTATAAAGAATTTTCTGGGGATTTTTTGGGACAATTGAATAAAAAATGTTTTTTGATTAAGTCAAAGTGATAAAAATGTTTTGAATATCTATAATAGGTGGGTCTAGAGAAAATAAAAATAAGAAGAGTCTTGTTTGAATAATTTTTTTAAAGTATTGTCCATGGGGGACAGAAAACTTTCTTGAAGTTCTAATTTTTTTCACCTTTTTTTATTAGTTAGTATGGAGCATCATAATGAGAAGACATATGTTTTACATTTTTCACAATTGGTACAGAGTAATGTTTTGAATAATTTGTTGTCTTCATCGTAATGATGAAATCCGAATGGGAATATTAGTTTTTTAATTGGTGTAGAACTAAATTATTAGATGTATTCAGTTCTGATCTATTTGCATGTGGTTAAAGAAAATTGAAGTGACCAAATGGGCTCATCATAATAGAGAATTGTAATGGAAAATCAGAATAGTAATTAGACTGAATTTTGATAATAATATTGAAACTATCTATTTCTTCATATATAAACAAGTGGTACAGAGAATCGTAGTGATGAAATCATATTGGGAAATATAAATCAGGAATCTAATTCCGATTTAAGATTTTTTAGGAAGTATGAAGTATTAAAGAAGTCAAATAGAGCTCTAAAATTGAAGGGAAATTAAAGGTGCTGAACAAGTCAAAGAAAGAATCAAAATTTAAGGAATATTGAAGATTTAGGAAATTTGGTAAAGTGGGAAAACCTTTTCAGAATACCGCTTAAACCATTTTGGAGTGTCTATAAATTGAGGATAATACTTTGTGTATTTTGTGACTTTCCTTTCTCGTGTAAGAGTAGAGGGAAGCTCCACAATTCTTGAAAGAAGAGGTTTTTGGATTGTGTTTTCTTGAAGAAGTTTTACGGATAGAATAAGAAGAAGGAAGAAGATCATATTCAGAGTTTCTAGACCGAACAAGGAAATTAGACTAGGATTTTCGCACCTAAGAAGAAGTCAAGAATTTTTCAAGTGGTATTTTGACAGAGTTATATTTCGATATTGATCAATCGGACTTGGGTATCAGACTAATAAATTATATTGAGTGTCATTACAATGTCCATGGAGTTCTTACCAGCTTCTGGGTAAGAATGTGAATATTTTTTTTGAATTATCGTATTTTTGAAAGTTGATCAAGAATAATTGTAACATGTTTGTTATAAAAATTATCTTACATCATTTCATACAACTTGAATCACATGCATTGTTGTATTGAGCATAGTTCTATATGATTATAAGGGAACATAATACTCTTTTATTCCACCTAAAAGGATTTTTTTTATAGTGAATCATGTGGTATTGAATTATTTACAAACCATACCAAGGACATAACTACTCTTAATGAGTAGTGAACCTTGTAAATTCTTGTGTTCATGTGGATGCATGTTAGATTTTTTTTTCAGAAGAGAAAAAATATTTAATAGGAGGTGAAGGTTGTTTCAAAAGTAAGTAAACATAAAATAAAAATATATCATTGATTCACCCCTCCCCTATCAGTGATACAACAATATTTATTGGTCCATTACAACTAGTATCAAAGGGAAGGTTCCCTTCATTTACTCATTGTTGAAGTTTTGAAGAGAAGTTGTGACGAAGAATCTTAATTGTGTGAATAGTAAGGGGATTAAAATCTTACATGGAAAGAAATATCATATCTATAAAGATAGACTGAAAACTTATATTATACCTCTTGGGTATAATGTTCTTGAAGCTACAATAGATGGATTTCCTCATATTGATTATAAGGTTCCTCTTACACCTATTTATAATAAGAATCTTTAGAATGATGGAAGAACTAAAAATGATTTACTCTCATCACTTTATGAAATTGAGTTTTTAATATTGAAAGGTGTTTCCACTAGAAAAGGTATATGGGATAAGTTTAAAAACATTTACGTAGGAAATAAAAAAGTCAATATGGAAAAAATACAAATCTGGAGGCTCAAGTATGAAGATATAAAAATGTGTGAGTATTAATCTGTTGGGGACTTCTTTACTAAGGTTAATGACAATGTAAGAACTATAGTATTTTCTGGTGAAAATATATAAGATTCTATAGTTGTTGAAAATATCTTAAGAATTATTCCTAAAAAGTTTGATGCTAAAGTCTCCTCATTGGAAGATAAAGATCCTAAAACTCTATCCTCAAACGATCTTTATATTACTCTCATTAAATATGAAATGAGAAGAGAAAAAGTTATTAAGGGAATAAACTGGAAAGAGAAATGTATTTAAAAGCTTCCAAGAAAGAAAATTTTAAGAAGGTTCTTGAAGAAGATTATGTTTCTAATTATGACTCCGAAAATGAGTTATGTAAAAATCTTGATGAAAATTTATCCTTGTATTATAAAAATGTGAGAATATTTATAGGTAAATACAGAGGGAAACATCCCTTAAAGTTTTTTTAATGTGGATCCATTGGGAAATTTGTGGCTTATTTTCCTTGAATAAAGAAGTAAGAGGATATAAATTAAGAAGATATAAGGCCATGAAGTTTATTGAAGAAATAGGGTGATAAGTCTAAATACGATTCTAATGGAAAAGATAAAAAATTATTCAAATAAAAAATAAGATGTTTATTATCTAAAGATGATGAATAATAAGACAGTGAAGTTGAATCCAAAAAGTTTACAGAGAATTATAGTGATAATACTTTTATTTCAACAGTGAATAATGAATAATTCAAAATCAACATTTATAAAGAAGAATAAACCCAATTAGAATTTCATCTTAAAGAAGAATTGAAAGAATGTTTAAGGAATATTGAGAGGCTTGAAAAAGAAATCACGAAGTTGTAGAATGAAAATTACTCATCAAATAATCAAGTATGTTTTCTTAATGAAAAATTCAAGATGATGGAATAGATTGATTATTTGAAGAAATCTCTTGATAAAGAAAAGAATTGTAATGAACATATGGAAGTTAAGTGGAAGTAAAAAGAAGAATAGTTTGAAATTTTCCAATAAAAAAATTCGAAGGATGAAAAAAGAGGTACAAGTTTCAAAAAATATATTTCTAAAGTCAGTGAAAGTTCTCATAGAGGTGAACCTAAGAAAGATAAAAAAAAGTTACCTTCAAAGGTTGAGAAGAAAGTTATAATTGTTTCTGAGAAGAAAAATCTTGGAAAGTTATATATGTGGTGAATACCAAAAAAGTTATTATGTCATAATTTTATAAAAATTATAAATCCAAAAACGTTTCTATTACTTTTGGTTCTGATAAGGTTTAAAAGAAAACTAAGCTTAATAAGAAGATTCTGGTTGAAAATAGAAAGGTTTGTGGTCAACAAAGGTATGATAAGAAAGATAAGAAGGTTGTTGAGAAACATGTTCATGACTCTAGTTAGTATGAATGTTTCAAAGGAAAATATTCTTTATATAGATACCGCCAGTATTGTGGTGTATTCGTACATAGGGAAAATATTCATTGGTTCAGTAAAAAACATTAGAACTATCCATGAATTTTAGAAGGCAAAGTTTGTGGAGGAGTCAATGCCCTAAAAAGAAGAAGTCTGAGAAGGATATTCTAAAGAAACCTGAGAAGGTTGGTGTGAAAATTGAAAATAGGTTCCATCACCTGGAAACTATTTGTGAAAGGTGTGATCAACCTAAAAACCTTGAAAAAATATGTCTTTTTTTGTTACCAGCACATCAATAGTTTGTTAACAATTAATTTAGGCCAAAAGTTTAGAAAGATAAAGGGAAATAAAAATATCTTATTGTTGAAACTTGTTTCAAAGAAACAAAAGGAGAATGACCTTGGATTATTGATAGTAGTTGTTCTTCTCATATGAAAGGAGAATTAAAATTGTTGAATAATGTAAAAGACTTCAAATAAGTAATAGTGACATTTGGGAATGATGAATCACTCAAAATCAAAGGTATTGGATCAGACATCATCGAGAAAGAAAAGTTTAAATCTAAGAAATATTTTTATGTTGATGGGATGGAACACAACTTTCTAAGTGTTTTAAATTTTCTGATGATATTAACAAATCTATCTTCAGAAGATATGGGTTGTTGTGAAAATTTAGGAAGATGGAAAGATAATTATAAGAGGCCAATGCACAAAAGGAAACTTATTTCAATTTGGTGAAATAAAAAACTCTTATTACTTGGGTATGGTGGAAGAGAATCAGTTGTGGCATGAAAGGTTGGGGAACATGTATGAATAAAACATTATCAAGTTATAAAAATTAGATAGTGTCCATGGTATTCTTGATATGTCAAGAATAAGATATTGGTGTTTCACTATTTGTTAAAAAGGAAAGATTACAAATTCTGTGTATAAGAAATTTAAGATATGTTTAAAACAACCCTGAGAACTTATTGATTTTGATATCTATGGGTTAATGAGAAAAAAACAACTAATGGAGATAAGTACTTCATTACTTTCATTTATGTCTTTACTCACATTACTTTTTTTATGTATATGAAACATAAGTTAGATGATCTGAAAATGTTTAAAAGTTTTAGTAGGAAAGATGAGAAGGAATCTGAGTATTTAGTGAAGAAGTTGAGAATTGATAATAGGGGTGAGTACAGAAATGAAGACTATGAAAGACATATTAAGAAGCATGGAATTCAGAATGTGTTCTGTTCACTATAAACTTCTAAAAAAATGGATTTTCTGAAAGGAAGAATTGATGTTTAGTGGAAATGGGGAGAACTCTATTACTTAAACATGGCCTTTCTCATTAATTTTAGAGGAAATTCATGAGTACTGATGTGTATATCCAAAAAAGATATTTTCACTATCCAAGTTTAGATATGAATCCATACATAAATTTTTATGATAAAACTCCAAGTTTGAATCACTTAAGAGTTTTTTGGAGTCTATGCATCACAAATATGAGAGGTGGAAACCTTGAAAAAGTTTGATCAAATAGGTGAAGATGAAAATTTTCTTAGTTATGATCGTAAAGGAAGAGGAGATAGATTCTTTAACAAGGAAACATGAATAATTTTTTATTCTATTAATGTTAATGTTAATGAAAAATATGAGGAGGAAAAATAGACTTATCTTGATAAATAATTTTAGAAAGATAACAATTTTTTGTTAGCAATAAGGATACTGAAAATGTTAATCCTACCGAAGAATAAGAATTGGAATCATCTATCTCAAGTGATGAGCAATAAATTAGATAATATCATCCTAGACTGAGGAAGAAATTGGAAGCTGAGAACATTATTGGTGATCGACATCAGAAGGTTTAAATAAGAATAACTTCAAAAGTTGTTACACATACTTTCTTATATTCAAAAGTGGAAATGAAACATGTGAATGAATATTTTGAGCATCCAGAATAGTTTTAGACTATGAATGAGGAGATGGATCAGATAGAAAATAATGATACTTGGGAACTCATACCTAAGAAAGATAACAAAAATGTTATTGGAACAAAATGGATTTTCCAGAATAGAATGAATGAAGATGGTGAAGTGATAAGAAACAAAGAAATATTAGTGTGTAGAGGTTACTCACAGAAATAAGGCATTGATTTTGATGAAAAATTTTCTCTAGTGGAAAGATTATAAAAAATAATAATTTCTCTTTCTATTTTTGAAAAATGAAGTTACATGTTTTTTCAAATGGATGTGAAATTTGCATTTCTGAATGGGGACCTTGATGATGAAGTTTACATTGAAAAAACCTATGGATTTATTGTTGGGAAAGATGAAAGTAATGTGTGTAAGCTGAAGAAAAACTTGTATGAGCTGAAACAATATCCAAGGGAATGGTATTCCAAACTGGATACTTTCTTAAGGAAGTTTAGTTTCAAAAAAGGAAGATTTGATAATAATCATTACATCAAAGAAAGTTAAGAGTTTTTACTCATCATAATTGTTTATGTTGATGATATTATCTTTATTGGGAATGATGAAAGAAGTTTTGAAAGATTTTTTAAAGAGGTTAAAAAGTTGTTTGAGATGTCCATGCTAGGAGAAATGAAATAATTTATTGGGTTTCAAATATTACAAAAGAAGAAACACATTTTTATTTCTCAAGAAAATTATTCTAAGTAACTTCTCAAGAAGTTAAGAATGGAAAATTTAATACCAATTTCCACACTAATTTCAGTGGAAAAAAGTTGTGTAAAGATGGAGAAGGAAAGGAAGTTTACCAGAAAGAGTTTTGAATACTGATTGGAAGTATTTTATATTTGAACACCTCAAGACCCGACATTATTTATACAGAAACCTTATGTGAATGATTTTAGAATATTCCTAAATAATCACATTTACTTACTATAAAAATAATTCTTAGATATATCAAAGGCACACAAAATTTCATAATCTAGTATGATATCTCAAAAAGTATTAACTTTTTTGGGTATTCTGATTCTATTTGGGAAAGAAATTTTGATTATAGAAGATCCAAATCTAGTGAAGTTTTCTTTCTGAGGAATAGTTTTATTATTTGGCATACAATAAACAAAATTCAGAAACTCTTAGCATAACTGAAGATGAGTATGTTTCTTCCACTCAATTTTCTATCCAACATATGTGGATGAAGACTCATTTGGAAGACTTACTTATTAAAGTAAAGTTACCCTTTCTCTTGGGTTGTGATAATATAAGTGAAATCAACCTTACCCTGAATCCTGTACAACATTATCACTCAAAAAATATTGATATCTGTAAGATTTGGTGTCCTAGAACCAACTGGTTGTACTTTGATTACATAAATATTTAATATATTTAATATTAAACATCTTATTACATATTTTTCATTGTTTTGCATGACTATATTGTAATAATGTCCTGGAGTATTTGTCACAATGATAAGGTCATAAAAATTCCCTTTTATGATGAGAACCTTGAAGTGCTATGATAATATTTTTAAATATAGTTCCATGGTTGGATGACATAATATAATGAGACACATAGTATACAGATCATTGGGTGCGAGTACTCATAAGAAGATGTGACTTCCTCTCATGAAGTTCTTACTTGGTAATCTCCAAGATGAGAGATTATGAGAACAGACCCACCAGTAGGAATTCTGTGTGTTTTGGTGTCATCAGATATTTCTATCTGTAAGCATATGTAATGATACTTAGACTTTAAGATTATCATTAATACATGTGATGACTCACACACTTTTATTTACTGATGAAAATTGTCACACAGATAGTTGGCGAGAAGTAGGGTATGTTGTGTGTGTCACGAGTGGCATGTTATTAATGGATAAGTTGAGGAAGGATTTCTCCCTTCTATTTATGGAAGTTGATATCTCATTCCTTTGATTGAAATAGAACCATTGTGTGAAAATCCATGTCCATGGTGTAACGATGAGTTTATTTCAGGTATTCAAAGAATGAAGTATCAATCACAAAGGTTGACAACACTATTGTGAAACCTACTTAATGATATATTGAGATAAAGGGATTATATTACACAGTGAGCGTTCGAATGTGTATTTTTTTATTGTGATTTTAAGTTATTTATCTTGGGTTCCTTGACCCGTTTCTAGATAGTACTCTTAGACTTTAGGCAATCCCACATAATGCCAATGAGAAAGAATCCTATAGGGTCACACACTAAGTGTTTCTGGTGGTCTCGGTTAAATTCTATTTTAATTTAGTTAAAAAATATTATTCTCAGGACATTGTAATAATTTTATTAAAGTTAAGATGATTGCATAAATTAAATAAAAATTTATTCACCCGATTTTGGGTAATATATATATATATATATATTATTCAACATTTAATAAATATTTATTTACTAGTTTGTAAATAAAATATTTATTTAAGAGAATAAATTATTTATTTATTTACTCAGGTGTTCAATAAATGGAAGTGGAGTTTGAGCAGACCAAGGCTGGTTCGGTAGTAAAATAATTATTTAACTAGTTGGACCAAATTAAAATAACACAGATATTATTTTGTGACACATAATTTTATTTATAATTCTGTTTTTTGCAAGTTAGTGAACCATAAATAATGACATGATATTATTATTAAAAGCATGATTTTATCTAAAGTTATGAATGTATTTAATTGCTGTTATGCAATTAAATATTGTAACCAAATCCCTATGTTGATAAATAGACACATAAGTCTGTTATGCCATGTACCAAACTACACACCCGATGAATTGAGAAATATTGAGCAAAATAATATCTCTCTCGAATCCTATTCCCACCCCTCTCAGGAATGAGAGACGTTCTTCAAGGACAAATAACAAACGATCAAGAACGACCGACAGAAGACACTCGCTTCACCGCACTAGCACCTGAGGAACAAGAGGTGTCGATCAGAGGCCATCAGAGCACGTGTGGATCACCACTAGAGGGATTCTAGTTTGTATCCTCACAAGCGCAACAAGATAATCTGGAAGGATCATTCTGGAAAATCAACATCATCAATGAAGAAAATACCGAAGATCCAGATATTGTTTTCTTTATGAAATTAATTAAATTAATTATAAAAATGATGTGTAAGATCCTCTATAAAGGTTTTGGTCTTGTTCATTATTTATCTAAATCTTTTATTATATTATGTGGAGACTGGCTTTCATCATCGTATTAATCCTGGAATAATCATTGATCATGGTAAAAATTAAAGTTGGTTGCCGTCCCAACCATGCTTCTGCTGCACCTGGAACCTTCAATTGGTATCAGAGCAGTTATATCATAGTTTATAATTATTTAAATAATTCATTGATGATTTATGGTTTAATAATTTAGTTTTTCAATTCAAGTTAATTGTTCTTCAAATCTATATCTCGAGATCTGTTCCTCCTCTTTCATTTCTCATTCACCTTACAGAAATGATATTTTATTTTAATTTTGATTAAAATTAAACAGAGGATTTCATCCGGAGGTGCCAAAGGTTCCTGGATGTACAATACCAGAATACACGATGTGTATTTGGATTCACACACTGTGTATCAAGGTTCAATGCATCAGGGCTGGTCCTCCAAATAAAGAATAAGTGGAACATAGTTTTTGGATTACATGCCGTGTGGCCCACTGGACATGTCGTGTATTCCCTTCGGTTAGGGTTGGACCGTGTACCCTGTACATGGCTTTACTGGCTGGAGACCGTGTAACGTGGATAATACACGGTGTGTGGCCCATTGGACATGCCTAGTACTCTGAGGATTTATGAATTACAAATACACATTGTATCCCCAGGCGCGTACTTCAGATGGATGGTGAATGATAGTACACACCATATAGTAGGAACTACATGCCATGTAATCATCCAAATTACATGGATTTATTAAAATTTATTATTATATTATACAAACCCTTGAGACGTGTACCATGGTGTATGCATAAAGTTGGGGCACAACACATGATAGGTGTTATATATATATGTGTGTTTAATTTAACATCTTCTTAATGCCCATTCCTACTCATTGGGTAGTTATGAATGAGAATTAAATGGGTTTCCTCCATGGTACAAGTTATGTACAAAGATAATTTTAAATTAATTTATTTGTTTAAAATTATGATGGATGAGATTCTCAAGGAAATTAATAAAAAGCAATTAATATAAAAGGATTGATTAATTAAAGATGATAATTAATCGATTCGAACACGATTTATATTAAAAAATAATGATTAAAGAATTGAATACTGGTTTTATTAAATATGTAACTCATTTCATGTATGTGTGTGATCATGATCTAGACCAAGACATTTGTATGTGGTCGGTTTCCTTTTAATTTATTTATTAAATTAATTATTTTCCTGCAAGCCATCTCTCCTCATTAATACGTAGGGCCTGCATGCCCATGGTTTCTTTTATGTAACCCCCCCTTTATCCCTCACCTATGCGTGAGTTAAAAAAGAATATGTAATAGATGGAACTCCCAAGCTAGAGGAGGCAGTTAAAGCTAGAGCCGATATGAAACCTATCCCAGGAGATACAGAGGTGGATAGGTGGAAAGATGTAAACACAAACCGAAAAGGTTCAAGGTGTTTCTCCCCTAAGTCAGGGTTGGTTTATCAATTGCTAAATAAACTAACCATTAGAAAAGCTCCTGATCATGCCCTTTGATTTAATTTATTTCTGTCAGTTGCATGGTTTATCATTATGGATGGGTTGTCAGGATCACATAATTAAATAATTAAACAAGCATGCAAGATGGAACTAAAATAAACCAGTCTTATGCATAAATATTATCAAGACATGTTTAATCACTTAAGTAAGTTATACTTAATATTAGAAATCATGTGATAATGATAATAATCAATTCACGTATAAGAGATAAAAATCCCTCAAAAAAATATTAAGTCAGACCAGGCCTTTCGTTACTTGATTAAGGGAAAAACTCAATAAAACTATGTGTTTGAACAACCCTTGTTGGGACACTAACTTTTATACAGTAAGGCCTTATGAAATATTTTAGGTTTACTTAACCATATTAAATCAAGAGGAGTATCCCTCTCTAGACTTGGTGTAATATTGGAGGCAAGATTTGAGGAAATCCAAAGTCAGGATTTTAGGATTGGGGAGTCTACTCAACAGATCAAGGAGATTCAAGCCAACAGTTGGAAAAGACCTTCCTACCTAAATACCTTCAAATAACTTGACCAACCCTTGTTGGGGTTATGCGAAGGGGAATATGGATCCTTTCCACTAGAATTTCCTAGCAGCTGGACATTCTAAGTTTAATGGTGAGGGCCATTAGGACTTCATAAAATAGTGGGAGACTTAATAAAATTAATTTATTATTTCTCATAAAATGTAATCAAGAAAGTACTAATTATCTGATCTTGTAATTATAGAATAAAATGACAAACTTTTCAACCACACTATCCCTATGATCAATTTTGGATAAAGACAACATCCTCACCAATAGTAACTTCTAGGAATGTTTTAGATGCCTTCATGTTATTCTACACCATAAACAGAATTCTTATATGATAGAGTCAAAATTACCTAATCCTTCTTCCCAAGAGGTGAGTGACGAAGAGTTCTTGGTCTTTGAGAAACATATGAACGACATGTTCGACGTTCAATGTTTGATGATATCATCAATTTCTAGTGATCTCATGAAGTCTCATGAAAACATGGATGCCTATATCATGCTCGAGCACCTCTATGGTCTTTACCAGGAGAGAGAAAGAAAAGAACGATTTGATATCTTCAAGGAACTCTTTCAGAGTACGCTTGGAGAGGGATCCCCAGCTAGACCTCACGTTGTCATGACCATTGAATACATTGAGTTCTTGGAGGTTCTAGGGTTTAAACTCCCTAAATAACTATCTATCTATCTCATTCTTGCATCACTCTCTCATAGCTTCTTCAGATTTGTTGTTAATTTAAATATGAACAACATTGAGAAGTCTCTATCTGATCTTCTTATCCTCATTCACCAAGTGGACAAAGATATGAAGCATGAAAATACTTATGTCCTTATGGTGAATAATAGGAAAGGGAAGGAGAAGATATTTAATCCCAAATCTTATTTACATCCTTCTAAGAAAAGGAATATCAAAGGGGAGGGAAGGGAACAGGAAGCTGTTTGTTTCGCATGTGGCAAGAAGGGACACTGGAAGAAGAACTACACCCAGCCTAAGAATCAAGGGGAAGATTCTGGTGCATTTTTTTTTATCAAATTTAATATATCTGTTTCTAAAAATTGGGTATTATATATAGCTTTTGGTTCCCACATATTTATCCAAATACAAGAACCAAGTAGATTTAGGAAGATTGACCGAGGGGAGGTAGATCTACGAGCATCCAATGGAGCCAGACTCGCTGTTGTAGCTATTGGGGACTACCACCTCACATTGCTAACTGGGATGATCTTGGTGTTAAAGGATTGTTATTATGTACCATATGTTACTAAAAACATTATTTCTATATCCAAATTTGATATAGATATTTTTTTTCAAGTTTGGAAATGAATGTTTCTTCTTTTACAATGATAGCATTTTTTTGGCAGGGCACATTTATGCAACGGTATTTATGTGTTGGATTACACAAACCAAGTAATGTTAATAGATAAAAAGATACTTCACATGACTCATAAAACACACAACTTTTGAATCACTGACTAGGTCATGTAAACGAGAAATGCTTGAAAAGTTACATCAAGATGGATATTTAGATTCTTTTGAACTAAAACTAATTGGCGTATGTTATGCATGTTTACAAGGAAAAATGACCAAATCCCCTGATTATCCAATGAATGATGATAATATTAATTTTTAATATATATAATATTCATGTTCTTTATTATTCATATACACCATTTTAGTGCATTTTACACTTTGAACATTAATTCACATTGTGATTGTAATTCCCTCTTAAAATGCACTATTACATGGTACATTTTTGAACACCTACTAAAATAAAAAATGTTCATGATATAATTTTCAAATTTTATTTTCAGGTATACCATTATATAAGGAATAATTAATGATTTTGGGGAACATGAATATTCACATTGGAAGACCACCAAAATGGGCTTTCATGCCAACACATTCTGGGAAAATTAAACTGAAAAGAATCCCAATAAAGAGACTATAGAGGCCAAGATACAAGAAAAATTATTCTCAACATTTTACTAAAGATAGAGGAAATCATGGGGAACATTTCATCAAACAGCGACAAGAGCTAATTCAGATGTTTTAATGGAGTTCTAGGTGGACCAAGTTGGAGATAAAATTCTGGGCTAGATTCTGCATCCCAAAAAATAGCCCACCAATTTAATCATATATCGACAACCACAATTTTATTTGGGTTGAAATTGTACATAGATCTAGGAGACATCCGTTGCTTCATGTTTTTATTATATGTAACACTCCAATTTGGCCATCTAGTAGGACATTTAGGTGCCTCTGTTCGGTATATGAAAGATGGCTGCCACTTCGGGTCAAGGATAAAGAAGTCCACTCTCACTTACTTTCCACCACCCTAGGCCAACCATAATCAAGTGGGATCATTTTTACTGTTGGGAGATTTACCCAAGCCTCTTGAAATTCCTATTTAAGGTAGTGGTGGTGGAGGAATTTATCATCTTTGGTGCTTTGTTTAATTGTAATGTTATGCTACGATTTTGTTTCCTTGAGTTTGTATTTCTCATGTAAGTTGTTCAATTCACCTTAGTTTCTTAATAAAATTTATTCTTCTACTCTTATTTTTTTCTTCTTTATATCATGTTGACACCGTTGGCTCAAGGTGTGTATTTATTCATACCAAAACTTTTGAAATTATCACACAATGGTGGAGTGATCTTTATTTCATCGTCTTTTTTTACTTCTTCAATTCCTCCCTCATGAGTCTACTTTCCGCTTCCATTGAAACCATAGAATCAATGTAGGGATAACCCACTTATGGGTTGATCCAAGGGAGTAGAAATGGGATGGATTGGATAATATTTCTCACTCCATTAATTTCTAATCACTTCTTTTAATATATAATTTTGTTTGAAGATCTTTAAACTCCCGCGTCCTTGTTGAATTTAATGCCACATACTTCAAGTGCTAATAAAAACCTTTACCTTGAAGTGCTCAAAAATTTGATCCTTTATGTGTATAGGTGATTAGTTTTAAAGTGTGTAGGTATTAAACCAGTAAGTGATGATGTTTTTTAATCTTCTTAAATGAACCCATCTCAAATATACAAAATTGAAATAGTTGAAAAAGGAATGCATCTAATCCACCCCAAGTGATAACCTAGGATAAACTCATTATTTTAAATTGAATTCACTTAAGTATATTAGAGTTCAATTAAACCCATTTAATATCAACCCAAGATGGCCACTTCATAGGCAAAAACTATCCATAGAATGTATGTGTCTGCAGGTTACTTCTTAGGTCTCTGAAGATTCGACAACCCAAGCTAGACTACAAGGGACCACTTAACCCTAAAACTTGGGTAAATTTGGTAGAGACCAACCCTATTTAGTGGGAAAGTTGAAAGGGATAAATAAATTCTTGAATTGGTTCATACTAATGTGTGTGGACCATTTCCATTTGAAGCAAGAGGAGGGTACTCATACTTCATAACTTTTACAAATGATTTTATTAGATATGGATATATCTACTTAATGAGGTATAAGTCAGATTATTTTGTTAAGTTCAAAGAATACATGAATAATGTTGAGAACCAGCTTCGTAAGAAGATTAAGAAACTCTACTCAGAACGAGGTGGAGAATTATCTTAATCAAGACTTCATTGATTACTTACAGGAGTTTGGGATCCTATCCCAACTCACTCATCCTTATATACCCTAGTGGAATGGTGTGAGAGAAATGAGGAACCACACATTGTTGAACATGGTGAGATCAATGACGAGTCATGCGAGACTTCCATTATCCTTTTGGGGATATTAATTTCAAATAGTGGCACACATACTAAACCAAGTACCAACTAAATCGATAAATGGAATTCCATACGAGTTCTAGAGTGGAAAGAAATCCATGTTATCGAATTTACATGTGTAGGGAAGTGAAGCGTTTGTTAAGGCCTATTCATGTAACAAAATTGCACCCCGAGGAACAAAGTGAACCTTTATAGGATACCCTATGTAAAAAAGGGGATATTACCTATAAAACCCCTCAGAAAAAAAGTTATAATGGAAAGACAAACCATATTACTTGAGAGGGAGAACATCCCCAAAAGAGATAGTGGAAGTGAGATAGACTTCGATGAAGTTGAGGCTCAAGGTACACAAGAGTTGGTATAAAAACAGATTCCACAAAGACCCATGGAAGAACGAACTGTTCCAAAGACACAAGAACTGCATAGGAATACAAAAGAGGTTAGAGAACTATAATGGTATAGTTTTCTAGTCACCAAGGATGGTGAATCATTATTAGTTGATAATAATGATCCTCTAACCTAAAAAGAAGCAGTAAGTGGAACAAATGTTGCAAACTGGAAAGAATTCATGAATTCTGAAATGGATTACATATACCAAAACCAAGTCTGGATTTTGGTAGATCCTCCAGTTGATGTAAATCCTGTTAGTTGAAAATGGGTATTCAAGAAGAAAATAGACATGGAAGGACAAGTCAATACCTATAAGGCATGACTGGTTGCAAAAGGGTTCAAGCAGTGTCCAGGAATTGACTACGAAAAAACCTTTTCACCAGTTTCAATGCTTAAATCCATCAAAATTCTATTGGCCATTACCACTTACCATGACTATGAGATTAGGAAAATGGATGTCAAAACATCCTTCTTTAATGGGAACCTTCAAGAAGATGTCTACATGACACAAACTGAAGGGTTTATGACTCCAAAGGATTCCAATAAGGTATTCAAGTTGCAAAAATCCATTTATTGATTAAATAAAGAATCCAGGTCATGGAACCTTAGTTTTGATGAATCCATAGAAAAATTTGGTTTTATCAAGAACAAATGTGAGATTTTTGTCTACTAATAGTTTAGTGGGAGTGCAGTCATTTTCCTAATAGTATATGTTGGTGAAATATTACTTATTGGAAAGGGGATACCTATCTTATAGTCTGTTAAGGAATAGTTGAATTAATGCTTCTCCATGAAGGAATTGTGCGAGGTAACATATATTCTTAGGATCAAGATCCATCGTGATAGATCCATGAGATTGATGGGCCTAAGTCAAAGTACATACATTGATAAGATACTGAAGAGATTCAGTATGGAACAATCCAAGAGAGGATTTTTTTTCCAGCATCACATGGCATTCATCTTTCAATGAAAATGTATCCTCAAACACATGAGGAAAGAAAGATAATGGAAAGGACTCCATACACATAAGTGATTGGGTTAGTCATGTATGACATGCTATGAACTAGGTTGGATGTCACCTATGCATTGAGTGTGGTAGGAAGATATCAAGATGACCAAGGTGACTGCCATTGGATGACAGTCAAGACTATCCTAAATTATATGAGGGGTACTAAGGATATGTTCCTAGATTTTGGAGGATATGGGGAACTAGTCATAAGAGGATATGTAGATGCTAGTTTCTAGACTGATCATGATGACATGAAGTCACAAATAGGATACATCTTTACCTTGAATGGAGGTTCAATGAGTTAGAAGAGCTCAAATCAGAGTGTGGCCGCAAATTCTATAGTAGAGTTTGAGTATATCGTAGCTTCTAAGGCATCTAAAGAAGTAGTTTGGATGCGAAGATTAATCCAAGAGATGGATGTGATACCTATAAGTAAAGATCCCATCACAATATACTGTGATAATACTGCAGCATTGGCTCTTGCAAAAGCGACAAGGTCACATCAGCGGATGGAGCACATACTTCGGAAGTATCATCTCTTGAGTGATTTTTCTCAAAGAGATGAAGTTGCAGTGAGAAGTATTTCCATAGAAGACAACATAGAGGAACCCTTGACTAAAGACTTAACTCAGCAGAAACATAGTCATCATGTGAGGTTTAGCAGACAGAAAGTTGTAGGTAGTTGGCTCTAGTCTAAGTGGGAGTTTGTAAGAGTTGGTGTCCTTGAACCAAATGGTTGTACTTTTATTACATGAATATTTAATATATTTAAATATTAAACATCTTATTACATATTGTTCATTTTTTTCATGACTGTAGTGTAATAACATCCTGGAGTATTTGTCGCATTGAAAAGGTCGTAACAGTTCCCCACTATGATGAGATCCTTGAAGTGCTATGAAAATATTCTTAAATATAATTCTTTGGTTGGATGAAATACTGTAATAAGACACGTAGTATATATACCATCAGGTGTGAGTACTTGTAAGTAGCTGAGACTTTCTCTCATTAAGTTCGTACTTGGTAATCTTCAAGATGTGAGATTTTGAGAACAAACCCACCAGTAGGAATTTTGCATGTTTTTGTGTCATCAGATATTCCTATCTGCGAGAGTATGTAATGATCCTTAGAATTTAATATTATCATTAATATATGTCACGGCTCATGCACTTTGATTTACTGATGAAAACTGTCATGAAGACAGTTGGTGGGAAGTAGGGTGTGCTGGGTGCGTCACGCGTGGAAAGTTATTAATGGATAATTCAAGGAAGAATGTGTCCCTTATATTTATGGAAGTTGATATCTCCAAACATTGATTGAAATATAACCTTGTCACAAAACTCCATGGCCATGGTGTAACAACGAGCTTATTTCAGGTAGTCAAAGAATGACATATCAATCACAACGATTTTTGACACTGTCATGAAACCTGCTTGATGAGATATTGAGACAAATGGATTATATTACATAGTGAGTGTTTGTATGTGGTTGTCTTTTTTGTGAATTTAAGTTCTCTGAGGTTCCTTGAACCGTTGTGACTTTAGGAAATCCTACCTAATGCCAATGAGAAAGAATCCTATAGGGTCACACAATAAGTGTTTCTGGTGCTCTCAGTTAAATTATATTTTAATTTAATTAAAAAAAATTATTCTTAAGACAATGGAATAATTTTATTCATGTTAAAATGATTGTATAAATTAAATAAATATTTATTCACCAGATTATTGGTAAAATATATTTATTTATTTTATTGAACATTTAATAAATATTTATTTACTAGTTTGTAAATAAAATAATTATTTAAGAGAATAAATTGTTTATTTATTTATTCGGGTGTTCAATAAATGGAAGAGGAGTTTGAGCGGACCAAGTCCGGTAAAATAATTATTTTCAAGATGATAAATAATTATTTAACTAGTTGGCACAAATTAAAATAACACTGCTACTATTTTATGATGTGAAATTTTATTTATAATTCCGTTTTCACAATTTGGAGCACCATAAATAATGACGCGATATTACTATTAAAAGCATGAGTTTTATCTAAGGTTATGAATGTATTTAATTTTTGTTACATAATTAAATATTGTAATCAATGACCCATGTCGATAAATAGACACATACATCTATTGTACCATGTACTGAACTGGACACATAGTTAATTGAGAATTGTTGAGCTAAAGAATTTCTCTCTTGAATCCTCTTCCCACCCCTCTCAAGAATGAGGGATGTTATTCAAGGCTGAAGAACAACTGATCAAGAACGATCGAAAAAAGACACTCGCTTCAACTCACTAGCACCTGGAGAATGAGAGGTGTCGATCATGGGACATTAGAGCACATGTGGATCATCGATATAGGGATTCTAGTTTGGATCCTCGCAAGCGCAACAAGATAATTTGGAAGGGTCATTCCGAACAATCAACATCATCAATGAAGAAAATACTAAAGATCCAGGTATTCTTTTCTTTATGAAATTAATTACATTAATTATAAACATGATCTTCAATATCCTCTCTAAAGATTTTGGGCCTCTTCCTTATTTATTTAAATCTTTGATTCTATTCCATGGATACTGCTGTTCATTGTCGTATTGATCCCAGAATAATCATTGATCATGGTAAAAATTAAAGTTGGGTGCCATCCCAACCATGCTTCCACTATGCCCAAAACCTTCAATATTAAATATCATTTCATCAAAGAGTTGGTAGAGAAGAATTAATTAAAGATGGACTATGTTCCAACATCGGAAAAAGTTGTTGGAATCTTTTTGAAACCTTTAGCAAAGTAAGATTTTCAAAAACTAATGTTGAACATGTGTGTCCAAACTACTTCTCCTCAAGGTTGAGGTATATGTTTTTTCCTCTCCCTCATATTTTATTTGGATAGTGTTGTCAAGGGGGAGAATTGTTTCATAAAACTATCCATTGTATATATGATAAAACCTTTTTAATAAATAATATATAAATGGGGAGTTATGGGTAAGATATGAATATAGCTTGTTAGTTTGTGAACTATTCTAACTGTTTGTTGGAGTGGTTGTAGGAAAATTTTGTTTTTATGAAAGTTGAACAAGAAAAGTGGAAGAATAAGAAATTTGTTAATACAAACTGAGGATGTTTCATAATGACTAATTTTGGATAACATGGATCTGCTATAAATTATGCATGTTTCCTATAATGAGTTAGATCACATAGGATTATAATTGTTGATAATTAATAAAAATCTTAAGGTTACCAAGTTTTATGATTTATGAATCTTGGTTGACAAAAAAATACAAAGTGGAATATTTTTAGGACCAAGCTAATAATGAATATTATCATATTCAAGCATTATCTTTTGTTGTCAAGGAAGTTCTTAAAAACAAAATAAATCACCTCAGTTTGTAAAATAAGTGATCAGACTCAAAAATCATATTCAAATAATTGGACTCACAAAGATTAAGAAAGTACATTGTATTGAGAAGGAGTTTTCTAGAAGAAAAGGTTTTTCAGACTCACCTTGAGTTAGTAAGAGAATAATGTTCATAATGAGAATGGGAATCAGAGTCTATATGAATCCAATGTAAAATTAACAATTCTTTGTTGTTTTATAATTCAAAAAAATCATAAGTATTTTGTAAAACTTGTGATACAATCTTGATGAAAGAAATAGAGAGAAAAGGTACTACCAATCATATTCAGGACAATCCTTTTTAGTATTGGTTAGAAATAAAGAAAATTGCTGGTAAGGATGGAAAGTTCCAATACATCCATCAATAAGTCAGACGATTTTAAAGATGATGTTCAATGTAATCAAAGTCAAGAGGAATTCATGATTCAAGCAAGATTTTGTGGAATAAGAAAGTTTTTTGAAGGAAAAACTTTCTAGTCTCAAAGTTCATAGGTATGGGATCACCGTATTCAGAATTGTTTGGAGCCTGGATGACTTGGATTATCATATTCATAAAAAGAAATAATTTTATAATGATACCGGTGCATTGGACTTGGTATGCCACTAATCATTGGAGGAAAGATAACACTTATTTTTCATTACATTTTTATGGTGTCCTTATGAAATCATAAGAAGATTAATAAGAAAAGTTTGTTGAAGAAGAAATGTTTTTATGAAGAAATATTTTGGGAGATGTTGGGATAATTTAATAAGAAAAGTTTTTTGATTAAGTAAAGTGATAAATATATTTTTGAATATATCTAACAAGTGGTTAAAGAGAAATGAAGAATAAGAATAATATTTTTTGAATAAATTTTGAAAGTATTTTAAAAGCGGGATAAGAATCTTGCTTGAAGGTCCATGAATTTGTTTTCCTTTGTTTTTATCAGTCGGTATAGAGAATCATAATGGGAGTACACATGTTTTATATTTTTCACAATTAATATAGATAACTTTATTGAAGAATCTATCTTATATATCGTAATGAGGAAATCAAAAAGTGTATATTAGTTTTTCAATTGGTGTAGAGAAACATTATGAGATGTCTTCAGTTCTGATTCGTTTATAAGTGGGTCAAGAAAATAGGAATGAACAAATTCTCTCATCATAATGTAGAAATAATAATGTAAAATTGAAATCAAAATTATACTGAAGTTTTCAAAGAATATTGAAACTACCTATTTCTTAATATATAAAATTGGTATGGAGCATCGTAATGGAGAAATCATATTGGGCTATAGTAATCAGGAATTAGATTCAGACTGAAGATTTGTTAGTAATTATGAATCATTGAATAAGTCAAAGAGAGATCCAAAATTGAAGGGAAATTAAAGGTGCTAAACAAGTCAAAGAAATATATGATATTTAAGGAAGATTGAATATTTAGGAAATTTGGTGAAGTTGGAAACCCTTTTCAGAATCCCCCTGAAATCATTTTAGCATGTCTATAAATGGAGATGAATACTTTGTGTATTCCATGACTTTCATTACTTGCAAAAGAGGAGAGAGAAGTTATGAAATTATAGTAAGAAGTGGTTTTCAAATTGTGTTTTATTAAAGAAGTTATCCAAACATAAGAATAATATAGAAGAAGACCATTTTCAGAGTTTCTGGACTGGATTGGGAAATCAGATTGGGATTTTCATACTAAAGAAGAATATGTTAAGAAATTTTCAAGTGGAATTATAACAGAGTTATATTTCTATATTGAACAATCATACTTGGGAATCAGATTGAGAAATCAGACTGAGTTTCATTATGAAGCCTAGGTATTTCTTATCATCTTCTGGGTAAGAATGTGAATAATTTTTTTGAATGATTATATCTATGAAAGTTTATTAAGAGGCACTATAGCATGTTTGTTACAAAAATTATCTTACATAATTTCATTCTACTTAAAGCACATGCACTATTGTATTGATCATAGTGCTACACAAGTATAAGGTAATATCTTACTCATTTTATTCCACACAAAATTATTTTTTTCTACTGGATTTCATGGTGTTGGATTGTTTCCAAACCATACAAAGGACATATATACTCTTACTGAGCAGTGAACCTTGTAAATTTTTGTGTTTTTATGGATATGTGTTTGATTTTTTTCATCATAGAATGAAATATTTAATAGTAGGTGAAGGTTTTTTCAAAATTATGAAATATAAAAGAAAATGATACCACTCATTCACCCCTCCCCTCTCAGTGATACACCAATCTTGACTGGGAAATTACAAAATTAAACTAAAAAATAGAACCAAAATCACCGAAAATCCCTTGAGAACCTATTGGATCTCTGGTAGACCCAATGGGGTTTCATTGTAACCCAATGGAGTCCCAATTATAGTGGAATTATCCACTTACTTCACCATTGGAACTTTGGTGGTATCCCAACCGACTTCCATCAAGAATCTTCTACTTGGATGATTTCTCCCCCACTAACCTATTTTCTCAAAAGGTGATCTAAATCCACATCAAACCCACCTAATACCTCAAAATACCAAATTATATGAGGTTTACTATAAAATATATTGGACTCATACTTCCTAAAGGTCAATGTGTTACAACCTCCCAACCATAGTACAACTCGTCCTTGATATGCATCATCAAGCATCACTAATCCTTATCGATAAACAACTCTAGACACTACACTTACATATCATACTCTCATTCCAATATCTCATAATATATATTCCCATGTTTCCATTACCCATGTACTAGTGGAACCATATTCTTATAAAGAGACATCTCACACTAATCCACTATACGAATGGGTTTCTCCTCGAACGATGCATCAAGCTCTATCTTGACCTCATCGGTACTGATCACATGAGAGGGCTTGGGATGATACATTTAAAGTTGAGATACATGTAACACATAAATAATAACACTATATCTCCAAGGAATAACTATCCTATACAACACATTATCAATCCTCTTGAAATCCTCAAATGAACCCATAAACCTGGGAACCAACATACCATGCCTCTAAATATGATGATGTGCCAACTGAGGTAACACCTACAAGAAAACATGGTCACCTACCTCGAACTAAAGAGGATGGAATATTCAATATATATATGAATGATTCATACTACGATCATCCTCCAACCTCTTTCAAATCAACCATATATGCCTTATTGTCTACTAAATGTGACATTATCCAACAAAAATCAACTCTCTTACCTCTAACCAGCATTGACATGAACGACATGAGCTAGGATAAAAGGTCTCAAAAGGGTCCATCTAAATTGATGATTAATAACCATTTTTATAATTAAAATCATCAAAGGTGAGATGAATCTCCCTTGAACCACCAAAATATAAGAAACATGCTCCCAACATGTCCTCTATAATTTAGATGGTATACTTAGAATAACCATTGGTCTGAGGATAGTAGGTAGTGCTCAAGTTAATTTGAGTATCCAAAACTTTCTAGAAAACATTACAAAAGTGTGATGTAAAATGAACATATTGGTTTGAAATTATACTTTGAGGCACCCCATGAACACTCACAACCTCAAAAATGTACAACTTACCAATATCATCAACTGATGGGGTCTCCTTGACTAGTAGAAAATATAAAATTAATCAGTCTATAATAACCCATACTGCATTGTTGACTTGGAGTGTCCTTGGAAAACACATCATGAAATATTTTCACATGATTCCACTTCCACAAAAGAATATATAGTGATTGAAGAATATTTTTAGGTCTTTGGTTCTCAGTATTTACCCACTAATAGGTAAAGCATCATGGAAAAACCCCACTATGTCTTTATTTATCCCAACCCACTAATATGACATGTGAATATCATAGTACATATTAAAAATCCCTAAGTGAATATTCTATCTTGAGGTACTTAAATCATGTATTGGATCCTTATGCATGATTTTCGGGGATAACACACATACTTGAACATAAAAGACCTCATCAATATCAAGTGACTAGTTTGGATGTGACCACACACTATATATATTATCTATTTCCATCAAGAAATATGAGTTAGATAATTGAATCTCCTCAATAATTAGAGATTTCAGGGTTAATCTTCCATGATACTTTTAAATGTTAGGACACATCTTATCCAAGAGGCTCATAATTTTCCACTCTCTAATATACACTTATACCACATGCTCCTAAGTTAACCTACTCAGAACATCAGATAAAATATTACCCTTTCTAGGGGTATGTGACATCTCAAAATCAAATGACCAATTTTACTTAAACCACCTCTTCTATTGAAGGTTTAGGCCATTCTAGAAAAATATAAACCTAAAGATATTATGGTATGTATATATGATGAACCTCTCACCTAGAAGACATTGACGTCAGTATTTCAAAGCATTAACCACCAACACCATCTCTATATCATGAGTAAAACAATTTTTCTCACGTGACAAAAATAGTCTAGTCCCATAGATAAAAACACACCCATAAAACTTTATAAAACTCCCATAGAAACCCCTGATGCATCAAAATACTGGGTGTAATCCTTACCCATCTTAGAGAAGGTAAAAAATGGAATAAATGTAAACCTTCCCTTCATATCTTAGAAGGATAACTTGAGATAATTAGACTACAAAACTCCCCCTTCTTGTTTTGGGCCATCATTGATATTTCATACCAAAATAAGTCCTAAATGAATATCCTGTAGTATATTTTCAATCCCAAGAAGATATAGATCTCAAAAATGTTATTAGGATACTCCAAAGAAACAAAAACCTCAACCTTATTAGGGTCTATTGATATGACTACCTTTTATATCATTCTTCTTAATAAGAATACCACATTGATCTAGAATTTTCACTCTAAAAACGTTTCATAAATCTAATTCACTTTCAGTGCACTCAGAATAATCGATAGATACTAAACATGGTCCTCTCATGATTGGGTGTATACCGGAATATCATTGATGAATACCACTATAAATGATTCAAAAAATGGATGGAATAATTGATTCATTAGGGTTATAAATACCGCTTCCACATTCATCAATCCAAATTACATCACAATATATTCATACAGGACTTACCCCCTATAGAAAGAAGTATAGAGAATACCATATGGGCACACACATAATTAATGATAACCCTACCTCAAGTTGATATTGGAGAACCACTTTGATCTCCTAAAATGATAAAAAAATATCCCCAATAAGTGTATTAGGATATCAATTTTTGGCTATTACCCGAATTAGACTATAAAAATCCAAAAATAAGAAAAATAAATATTCTTCCTTCTTGGTAAACAAAATTGAAGCACCCCAAGAGAATGTGATTGGGTGAATAAATCCATTCACCTAAAATTTCTTTAACTAATACTTTAGATTAAAAATATCTATATGATCCATATTATAAGGAAGAATAGATATGTTCTCTATACCTGGAAAAATATCAATCATAAACTGAACCTCTCTCTTGAGTGGTAACTATAATAAGTCCTTAGGGAATACATCCTAGAACTGATCAACAATAGAAGGATGGACCATATGAATCATCTTCTAATTATCCAAAACAAAACATGAAAACTGAGCTAAGGGCATCCCCAACTATCAATGGCCCGATCTTAAATGAACAACTTGCAAACCCCACTCACTAATAAGGGTATACCTTTTACCTTCAACTGAGGTAAAAGATACTCCTCGATGATAATAGTAAATATGATCTTGATACTGAGTCAACCAATATATACCTAGGATCACATTGAAACTTTAAAAATATAATATGATGAACTCCCAAAGATGATAATATATATTGATCACAAGGTCATAATTAGACCATTAGTGAATACCCTCAAATCACACACTTAAGGGAATAGTGATAAACATCACTCTATATAGGTACTCAATAATAAACCCTAAATCACTAGAATACTGAATAAAGATAAATAAATATGATGCATTAGTATCAAATAAAGTAGATTATAAGTAAGATTATACTAATATCATATCACAAATGGTCTAAGGTCCCTTTTCACTGCCAGTAGGAGTCAACTCAATGGTATGAAGTATGCCAAGCTCTGAGCCTCTACCTTTGCCTCCAAATCCCTAAATACCTTGAGGATATCCACTCAAATACCTCTTTTGACCCTAAAAACCATGACCTCATTTGCACCATAAAAATATGAAATAACTCTAACTACCACCCTATGGTACCATACTTAATCCAACTACTGATGCTTGAGCTTGTCCATCGCCAAAAATACTTGTTGGATGAGAAGGAAATTGTTAGAAACACTAAAAATTACACATCTTCCCACATGAATGGTACTACCCTAAAGGTCAACGAAATTATGGTTGAGTATTACTTATCCTTCCAATTTAATTTAATACTAGAAGATACCTCCCACACCAAGAAGAATATGATCCACAATGTTGACTGGCCTGCCCATCTCTACTCTAATAAGAATCATCGAGAAAAAATTCAACTACCTAAAGATCCACTCATGGACATAGTATAAGAACACCACTAAATGGATAGTATTTACTTAGATATAATACTCTCTAAAATTATATATTGATTCTTGGCCTCAGAAAAAAACTTAATCTGGAATATTTTAACCTAAGAATGTATCAAATATCTCGGTCCATCCTAAAAGTTTCAAACTCTAGAAGCCTCATCAGTCACCAGTGAAACAGAAAAATGAATTGACTCCATAAAACAAATAACATAGTCCATAAATGATATGTTAACATATTCCAGATGCATAAACTCTCAAGTTTATTTTAGCTCCAATATCTTAAGAAATTAATGATAAAAAAACAAGACTAAAATTCCGTACAAGAAAACCTCATGTACTATTATTCATGGCCATAGACTTCCCAACATAAAATCATTGTTCCTTGAATAATATACACTACTTTCTTCACTAAACTCTCAAGGTGTGTCTCTAAATGACCAAATATAGATTTCTTATACTCTATACACATCCCAATAGCTTGATATACACCCTCTCATGTAAATATAGGTGTGTTCTATAACTGTAACTCTCTGTTCAGATGAAAAATAGAGGGATCACTTATAAGATCTCCATTTCCCACTAACTTAATAACATCTAGTAGACTCGCATGTTTCTACTGATCAAGATGAGGTATAGGTACAATAGGGTATTCTTACTCAACAACTGGTGGGGCATGCTAACCATCACCCTTCTAGGTCTTAATGGATGTTCATCATTGTGGCATGTTACTAAAATTCCAAATGCATGAATCATAATCACTTTTATTACTAGTTTGAGTATGAAAAATAGGATAATAATTAATAGATATAGAATCCCACTATAATACACACACACACACACACCATAACATACTAATGGTATCACCTAACCTTGAGTACTCTCTCTATACCCAAATACCCACTCGCTCTTGGGGGTAGAACAAATATAAATAGGATTCACTTTATCAATTTAATAAAAAAATATCATAATCAAGGATTGGTTAAGTAGAGTGACATCATTAAATTATATTGGAAAATTATATATAATTAACTATCAATACTTTAAATAACCAAATCTAAAATCATAATTAGGGTGCTAAAACATAGGAAATCACATGAATGTAATATGAATACCATGCGCTAAGAATGATGCATTAACACATGATCTCTTTCCGCCCTGGGCTAATAGGGAAAACCCAATAAACCATAAAAGTAGAAAAGAAAAAAATCATAGCTAAAATACATTATAAAATATTAACATCACCCTTAACATAAAAAAATTAGCTATAATTTTAGAAATGCATAGAAATGTGAACAAGACCTCCCATGGTTAGATCATATATCATAAACCAAAAAAAAGACTAAAGATGACTAGAAAATGGTCCTAAGTCTATACCTAGTCCCATATTTCAATTGATACCAAGATATATATCTTAGGAATCCACAATAGGGCCCTTTCCACTACTGGATCATAAGTTATAAAGTCTAGTAGGGTTCTTGGGTGCCTGAGCAGTTTGTGTTTAAAAATTTAAAGGATACCACCAATGGTGCCCATAAACATATATAGTATAATTAGTTACACGTATAGTGTGATATAATTTTAAATAAAATTTAACATACACAAACAATAATAATAAATATGTCACCACCCAAGGGTGATACAAAACCACCATGGTGCGAAAATATCTACTTTGGATAATGTTAGGGTGTCTCTGAACATATCACAAAACAAGTATTTGGGAATCCCATCCAAAGTCATCATCAATGGACATAAATTCCTATTATAGTATAGTGACCAATTCATGGGAAATGAATCCCAATAATAGAACCAGAATTGTGGGAATAACTTCTATGAGATAACATAATTATCAGTATACGGGAAATACACCCCAAAAACATAGTCACAACCATAGGAATATAATCCCCGAGCCAACATATGTAAATAGTCATTATATACTGATCCTAGATTTATGAGAGGTTATAACACACCTATCCATAGGCATAATATCAATATGGAAGAGCATCCCTAATCCTGGGCCTCATCGTGTGAGAGGGGGAATCATGTTCAACCATTAACAATATCACATGTGCATGTCATTAGATTTCTTGGAAGAATATCATCACGATCAATACATCCCACTTACAAGGGAAATAAAGAATAACTTGGAAATCAACTCATTACCATGGTCATAATATCCTGGTTATAATATTAAAATCATGGGATTAACGCCCCTTATTACAAAGAGTATATAAAAGTGGGCATTTCATCCCATTTACATCCATTATTGGAACTAATGGAATATCATCCCATAAAAATAGCTAAAATCATATATAGCAATCCTTAATAGCTTTAAAATTATAACACAAACACATATATTTGTGTTTTTCATATTATCCAATGTGCTTAAAATTATATCTAGGTAAGTCTTTACACACTCAACCTATATTCATACACATAACTGAGGATAAACCTACCCGGTTTTTAATATATTAAAGGGGAAAAGAGTACTATCCTCATGTTCCTATAATAAAATAAATTAATTATTTATTGTTACTAGGAAAACTAATGAGGTTTCAAGACTTAATCCAACCATGTGAAACCATTCCCCCTATGTCAAAGGGGGATAAAAGCACCCATTTAGGGTCCATCATGTCATAATTTAGCACAAGGGTGCCTCCAAGGGATCCCGAGTGAAGACACCGTCTCACTTTAAGTCCATATCATTTCAACTAACAATGAATACCATAATGCATAATAACCAAAAGGTCTATTATGTCCCCTAATCTCCTAACACACTTCAATAAGATCAAGGGAGACTATTTTAGATTAATTATAGTTCAAACACACATGGGTAGTGAGATGGTGTATCACACATCACATGAAATAAGTGTAAATTATAAGGATTATTTAATGACCACCAAACTGGAACTAAAATATTCTCACTCATCAAATATCCCTATTTTATTACAACTCAAATGGAATAAATTAGGATACCTGAAAACCCCCCTACATGAAGTCATAACTACCAACCCAAAATGAAATAATGAGGGAAATAATGAATAGAAGTAATGGGATAGGAAGCCTTACCCATAGTAATCATCTAGGATAGATGAAAATCTAACTTGAGGAAAAATTAGAGAGATCCATGAACAAAGGATAAAGAATAAATAAGGAGTGGATGGAGAGAAGTACACACTACATTGTAATTAAAATGAGGAAAAATAAGTCATTTTATAACATCAAGACTCATTTAATTAATTAAAAATTAAATAATAAAAAAACATTGGGTCCAATGGAACTCAACTAGTAACCTAACAGAACTATGGTGGCCATATTATGGTTTTATTACACTCCCAATAGTGTCCCACCAGCAGTGGAAGAAGCCATTGTCTCCCCCATCAGAACTCTGGTGTGTTCTCATCAGAATTCCAGTGGGAATAGGATAATTGGAATATTTCTCCATCACCACCACATTTACTTGAAACTCAATCTAGATCCAACTTCAACCCATCCAATACCCATAAAAAACCAAATTACCTATGTTTTAATAGGATTTATATTGAATTATACCTCATAAAGGTCTGGGTATTATAGGAATGTAAACATTTTCGTCCCTTATTTTTTTCCATTGTTTGTATTCCTCTTGTTAGATTATTGTATATTTGATATAGATCATGGTGATAGGATTATCACTTGGATAATCCGTTATTTATAATATTTATTTATCATGTCATTTTCCACATGTTGAAGTTTAGAGGGTGTATCCATGTTTTTGGTGCAACAATAGATATCCAAGCCACAATCAGTATTAGTTCCATTAGTTGGTTTAGAGCTCCATCCTTGATCTTAGAGGAGTGAATATTTCTAGAAAGTATTCATATATGATATATGAAGTCCTGCTCAATTTCCATGACATTATAAGAAGTAAATTCAAGTATTAACTGGTTTGATGGGACAAATTATACTTTCAGAAGATAAAAATAGAGGATTATTTGTATAAGAGAGATCATAATATATCATAAATCGGTGTCAAGATAGAGTCAATATATAATGGTGAATAAAAGAGTATTTACTATAAGGAATTTGGATTTATTTGGATAGTGTTATCAGATAATGTTTCTTTCAATTTCGAGGAGATAAAAACCATTGATTAACTGATGTCCATACTCACAAACATGTACAAGAATCACATTGAGATGAATAATGTTTTTATAATATAGAGACACTTTATTCTAAATATGACTAAAGAAAATTCTGTAGTTGTTCATGAAAATAAATTTAATGTAATGAGAACCCATTTAAATTTTATGAACATGAAGTTTGTGAGTAGAGTGTTGGAATTTATTCTATTATTATCATTTTTAATGTATTGAGATGTGATGGTTACTATTGTGAGATTATCTAGTGGTAAGACTCACATAGTGTTTAAGGATATCCATGACCTGATTTTGAATAAAGATATCAAATATAAGGATGCCTAGAACCTATCAGAATAGTATACAATGTGAAGGATAGAGGATGACCAACCTAGTGAAGAATTTAGAAAACAGATGTGGATTGAGAGAAATGAGTTGAGGTAAATTAATAGGCCCGTGTATTATGTGATGGAATAATGAGAATAAAGGAAATATAAAGAAATATTTCAAGGACTAAAATGTAAATTCTACATAAAATTCATATATACCATTGTTGAGAAAGGCTAGATCTATTTATTGTTGAGTTTCTGCAGTCCATTGGAAACATAGATCATTGAATTTGGAGCATCTTTTTTTTCTACACCAGAAATAGGATTTAGTGTGAATTATATGTCTATAAGGTTTGATAAGGTTTATATTATTGATGATAAAGCTCTTAATTTTATATAAAAAAGATATGTTAAAATTCTGATAATGAACATATGCTTGCTGATTCTGCAAAGAGTCAAGCACATGTCAGTATTTAAGAAGAATATGATTTTGGTAGGCAAGTTTGATGACGTGGGGTTCTATATGAATTTTTGGTATGTGGTGTAGAATATCACCATAGGTTCCTTAGTGGTGTTTAAATGTGTGTAAAACAATAAATTGTATCCTATCAGGATGTCTGATAAGAAATTTGTTACTAGTACTGTCATAAATTCTCAGTTGTGGCATCATTTACTTAGTTATATGCGTGATAATTGAATTAAATCCTAAGATAATAAATGTATGAAAAAATAAAGAACATGGAGAACATAACATGTGAATAGTACATACTTGGAAAATATAAAAGAGTGTATTTTACTATAAAAGGACAAGCACCCAAGTTTCAGAAGTCAAAGCTTTTATATTCCAATATTTTGGGACCAACTCTGGTATGTTCTCATGGTGGTTCACTGTAATATATTAACTACATTAATGATGATACACAAAAATTGTGGGTGTAATTTCTAAATAAAAAGTAATAAGTATTTAGAATATTTATTATATTGAGGGTCATGGGGGAAAATGATACTAATTTGTGTCTAAAATGATTGAATCTTGACAATAGCAGTAAGTGAAATAGTAATTAATTCAAGAAATTTTACTAGATGAAATGGAATAGGTTTGAGAAGAAAATAAACAATATATCTTATTAGAATAGTTTTTTAGAATATATGAATAAGATACTGAATAATAGATCTCATAAAATATGATTTCATTCCATTTTTATAAAAAATATTTGGGAAAAAGAAGTGAATGTCATGACTTATCTGATCAATATAAGTATGTCTATAAAAAAAAGGAATATTTTACCCAAGGAACTCTATATTGGTAAACTAGTTGATTTCTAAATCTTGAAAGTATCTAGAATAATTTCCTATGTCCATGAAGATTTTGGTAGAATGGGAAATTTAAAATCAAAGTCTGAGACATGTTTCTTTGCAGGGTATGATGATGAATATTTTAGATTTTTTATTTGGGATAATAAACAACATGAGGTTATTAGAAATTAATATTCCACAGTCAATTAAGGAATCATGTATAAGGACCAACACATTGTGTAAGATATATTTGATAATAAATAATCAATGAAGAATGAAAATTCATAAATTCTAGTTAGTTTAGTGAGTAATAAAAGTTTAGGGGTACCAGAAAGTCCGAATAAATGGGAAGATGATCATATTTTAGAGACACGAGGAAGGAAAAATTTATTATATTGTTTAAATGATACTGAATTACAAATGAGTTTTATATAAGGATCATTTTATCATTATGGTAAGTTGAGGAGGTCTACCAAGGTTATAATATTGGTGAAAATATTTAAGTTCAACATGTACTATTTTATTATAATAGATGGTGGAAAGTCTAAGTGCCCAAAAGAGGTGGAAATATTGAATGACTCAAAAAAATTTGAATCAAAATTTAAGGAAGAGATAAATTTCTTTCATGTAAATAGAATACTAGAGCTCACAAGTTTACCATTGAGATAAATGAAGAAACATATAGTGGGAAATAGTACAAGGTGTGATTGGTTATGAATGATTTTAAATAAAATAAAGGTATTCATTTTAGTAAAATATTTTCTTTAGTAATTAAGCATATAATTATCTATAAATTACTTGGAATGGATACATAAAATTGGCACCATATTGTGCAATTAGATTTTAAGGAAACATTATGGGCATTTTAAAGAGAAAATTTACATCGAGAAACTGAATGTTTTTTATGAAATAATATATAATTATTTTATATTTAGATTTAAAATGAATTTATATGCACTGAAATAGATACCAAGATAGTAGACCAAGTGCTTTTATGATTTCATGAAATAAAAAAAAAATTATTTTGTGAATTTTGATCATTTCTATTTCTTCAGGGTGTTTGGTGATAGGGATTTCAATATACATATATTGTTTGTGTATAATATTATCTTGGTAGGTCTAAAGATGAATTATATAGTATAGGTGAAGCATGAGTTGGATATAATGTTTGAGATGAAATCTCTTATTATTGTAAAAAAATCGGGGAAGAGGATTGGTAGAGATTAGAATATGGTAAATTTGATGTTTTCTCAGTCTTTCTATATTATAATGGTTTTAGAAATATTTGGAATGTCTGTATAAAAACATGTTTCAATCTAATTGGATCATAACTTCAAACTATACAAAGAGTATGTACCCATATAATAGCCTGATTCTTCACCCAAGGGTGACTTTTCTTGTTCATGGAACTCAACAATCATTTAAGTGTCATTAGATTGATTATCACTCATTGGAGGGAAATGATGAACTTTAGTAACTTTGATTGTTTTCCACATAGAGTTTATCTAAAATATTATTTTTTTATTAAAAATGGTAAAAAATAAATTCAACTTTATATGGGTGTTAGATTGAAAAATATACCTTGTATTTAATTCCAAAATGACATTTTTTTACTCTAGGATATTATTTACATAGTTTTTCAATGATGTTAAGTTGGTGTGTAGTGGTGGTGATGTGTTTCTAGTGAATTATTAAGAAAATAATTTATTTTTTATGGTTTTAACTTGCTACTTCCCCTTATATTCATTCTTTAGAGAGAATTAAAGGAGGATATGGTTTGTGGAAGAGGGGATTTATGGAGATTAGAGATCCTGGTCTAAGATTGTTGAATCATCATGAAATGAGTATGATTCTTTAATTTTGACGCATCATTTATTTCATAACTTCCCAATTCTCATTTTTTTGAATTCTACTTTGAACATGGACATGAAATTATATTATGTTATTCAATATCATTAGAGGAACCTATTTCACTTGGAATCTTCAAAACTCGATGCATGAATTTCAAGTAATGTTAGATAAAGGTTATAGGGCCAATTTTAGAAATTCATTAACAACTTTTTCATTTGAATGATCTATGAACTCTATCATGTTTTATTAGACTGTTATTTATAATATGAATACAATACATTTAGAATGAATCCAATAATATTTATAATTTAGGATAGAACAAAAATAAATTTTTTTGGACTTCTTCATTCTCTCTACAATTTGAGGTAACTTGAGACTGAATCTTTTAAAAAAATCAGTTTTAGAATCTAAGGGCCAAAATATACCTGTGTATGAAATTTTGTGAGATTTTGTGGTGTTCAGGGATGGTCTATCATTGTGGGTGGTGGGGAGAGGCATTAACGCTCGTGAGGGATATGGATGTAGAATGATAGCCATTCAATCTATGTTCAAATGCTGTAGAAGGGGGCATGTAGCTCTAGGAGTGAGGGTGTCTGAGTCTTGTCATGGTGTTTTGTACAATCTTCTAATATTAAAATTGAATGGTACTCTATATTCAATATATACCTAGTAGAGTAGGGTTCATGGACATGTGATCCATCATCCATTATCGCCCAATACAAAGATTAAATGGTTTACAACATGCCATAGTCAACATAGTGGGGGAATTATATGGAAAGACTTGGGCTGTCTAATCTATAAACATGAAGATAACATGAGCTTAGGGGATTGATGTGTAAGGTGAGAAACATGGCTCTACTAGGGATTTTTGATCAAATGATCATAAAAATAAGATTCATTTGGGCGGTCGCGTGATTGGGAAGGTGCATGAGCATTTGCGGGGTTGCCATGTGGAACCTTTGAGAGGCCAATGACCCCCCTATGCATGAGGGCACATGAAATGATATTTTTTAGCCCCAAAAAATGTTTTAGACTCATTTTAACATCCTATAAATAATAAAACCTAGTCTAGGTCATTTTAGATAATTTTTATAGATGGATTAAATAAAAAGTGATTAAATAAATGTTTTAAATTATTATTATTCAATAATACTAATTTAAATTGGTTTAAACACTTTTTTAAGGGGAGTATTAGTTCAGGTTATCAGGATTTAAGGAAATTGTATTTATCAAATAAAGAATTAGAAAACCAGGGTGTCTGGATTTCTCTAGTTGATAGAGGAGAATATTATTATTATTTGATAATAATGATAATTTAGGGAGATTTTGAAAACTCAAATGATAAATTGAATTAATAAATTGGATGGGTTACCTAGCCAAGAAGAGTGGTGATTTACCAAGGTTGAAAACTTTTTTGTTGTGATATTCCATTAGGTTAAAAAGGTGAGAGAGTGAATCATTAAATCTTAGAATGATTATTCTCAAAGATATTGGAACAACCTAGGGAGGTTATGAATTCATTTGAAATTATTAAGTTTAGATAGTGATCATATGCAATCAAAATGGATGAGAATTAATCCATGGGATTAAATAATTATAGGGATGAGAGTCGATTATAAAATTTTTCAATGAATAATGTAAAATAACTACAAAAATTATGGATGTGGTGTAAATGAGAAGTGGTGAATTCTTTACATATGTTATCAAGAGTAGAACTTTATAGAGTTAAATGGCTGATATAAATGTATAAATGTATATCAATATATGGTATGGAATTTATTGGAATAATAAAAGTGTAAAAATAAATTGATTTATCAGGAGTGATAATAGTGGATAATGATATAAGTCATTAATGGGAATAAAATAATGTTATAATATCATGGATGGGTATTCCCTTAAATGGTGTGATATAATCCTGAAGGAATTAAAGTTACTTAATAAATTTACTATAATCAATGTAAATATAATAAGGATTAGTGAATTTAACATTAAGTGACTAAGGTGGGGGAATATTTTTCATAAATATTTTGTTGATCGATGAGAATGATTGAGTAATGTTGTGGAGTAATCGTAGTTACATAAGATTATGTGGATGAAACTACAAGTATAAAAAGTGGTAAAAAATAGTTTTTATGTTCCAAATGAATAATTCAATAAAAAAATTTATTTTTATTTATTTATTACCATTAATATTTAAAGAGATAAGAATATGGGATCCTGTTGAGGATGTTGTGACATCAACTAATGAACAGGTGGAAAGTAATATTAGTTGTGCGATGATGTGGTTAGAAGGATAATTTAATAACTGATATTAATCTCTTATTGAATTATCATTAAATTTCTATGAGCTTAGATAGGGTGGGAATTTGGTGAGGATTCTATATCAACTCTATATTGTGATATAAAAAGCCTTGCGAGTCTGATAGGGGGACTCTTGATTTTTTATAAGGTGATTATTTATGTACTCATCTACTTTGAGATGTTATATAGATTATGATGGATGAATATTCATGGAGATATGATATTACAATGGATCTCTTTACACTCACCCTCTGAATAGGGATACAGTGAGATGATAGTTGACTTTCCTTTCTCACCCATTAATTTGGGTAGAGTCTGGTGAAAACTTACATGTGCATATTTCTCTTCTCACCCAATACTCTGGGGTGAGATAGATCTATTATTGGATAAAAGATAGGTGGGAGGGGTAATTTATTATAAATATTCTATAGGGTAAAGGTGTAGATATGTAATTATTTCACCCTAACATGAGAATGTAATGTATGGTAATTCACCCGATTGATGACACCCCTTCTCTCCAAAAACACAGGGATCAATTTTGATGATGACACATATGATACTCTCTCTCCTCTTATACATAAATCTGGGATTTCGGTGAACCAGACATACATTTGTAGACCTTGTGATATTTATTTCCTCTAGAATTATAGTATATATATTTTCCCTAGATATGTGTATTTACTTTGGCATCTGGACATGTATATGATGGGAATATTACCTATATATACATATATACATATATGATGTATATATAACCTGTATATTAAATTTCATGAAAATTATGAATTTTCATGCATTGGGTATATTATTCTCTGTGTGTTGGACACATGAACTAGTCTTCCACATGAGTTATCATTTATTATACCATTTATTGACATTAAATTCAAGGGAGGTGAAACATTCATATGGTTAATGTATATTTATTGTTTGAAGAATTTATTCATGAATTTTAATGCATAAATAAATAAAACATCCTAAGGAGTTCCATTTAGGATTATAAATTATACAACCATATGATGGTTGTGTAGGTGTGTGATTTCTTCAATCTTGGAAAAACTCCCAGAAACCCAAAATATATTTTTATCTTTTTCCTTTTCACCAAAGGTTCTTGTAGGACATGGAGGATGATCATATCTTTCCTGAAAGTCAAGCGATTCAGATCATCCCATGGATACACTCTGGAGGTGGAAATTTTTTTTCCACATTTTTAACCTACATCAAACATATCAAACCAAGACATATTCGGTGAACGATATGTTGTACAATGTTATTTATTTCTATTTTTATACATAGTTTGATATTTCTTGCATAAAATATTATCAAAAAAGGGTTTTAATAAATTATAAAACTTATGATATTTATTATTAGACTCATTTAAAACCCTTAATTAGTATCAAATGGAAGGTTAAAGAGTTAATAAATTCCTAGGAACTCTCACACATGAATGGTGATTAAGTGTGGATCTCTTCCCAAGAGATCCATTGTGATTAAAAGAGTTTCATACCCAAATAGTTAGGGTAATTGAGTCCTTTTATAGGTTCATATGGATGTCACATTAGATGTGATCATATAAAGAATGGATATTCCACCACCCTTCAGTGGTATCTGAGCAATCCTTGATTATGTTTTATAAAATCATGCATTGAAATGAAGAAATATTAAAGAACCATCTATGTGTAGAATAGTTTTTCAGAAATGGTATAACATTTTACCCTTACATAGAACCATATATGTAGGGTTGAGTATATTTTACCCTTTTTTAGAATGGTCTATGTAAGGGTAATCCTTGGTTATGGAAGGCCCATCTACTCATTACCCTTATGTAGGTTTTGTATAAAATAAAAAGAATACACTACATAAATGTATTTTATGTCTAACTTTAAATAGCATAAGTACTTTTTAGGTCACCCTTACATAGAATGGTTCTATTTAAGGGTTAACTAAATTACCTTTATGCAGTTAAGGTTTCTTTCATATTTATGTAAAGATAATGCAGGGTTTTAAAGATTTACAAAAAGGTATATTTTTTACTTACCCTTATGTGAAATGTTCATATAAAGGTAATAGCTTATGAACCCTTACCCAATTTATGCTATATAATGGTCATGTTTATCTACCCTTACCTATACTATATATGTAAGGGAATATGGTGTATACACTTACGTAGAATTTAGATTCTATTTAAGGGTAAACAAAAAAGTTTTTAATAATTGTTTATAAATGCTTAAATATTTTTAGTGGTTTATAAAATGTTTATAAATCATTATAAAAAATATTTTAGGATATTTTAATTTATAAATGGATTATAGATTAATTAATTATAAATTAATTATAATTAATTAAATATTTAGGATACATTTCATTCCCAAATATTAAATGTTAATATATGAAATACCTTTTCACAAATTATATGGAATTGTTTATGATCTAGAAATAAGAGTGTTTATTTAGAAATCATAAGTGATAATTTATAAAGGGATACAAATTATTAAATAAGGATGAAATATAAAATGTTTATATTTAAATAATTAATTTTTCACAATTAATTAATTTGAATTGTTCAAATTAAAGGGGCTTTATTTGGATATTATTTAAGCCATGTCAAAAGAGTTTTGATAAATAATATGATCATGGTTTATGTGAAATTAATTATATTATATTTATTTTATATAAAATTTTTACATAACATAAATTGTATTATAATTTTTTTATAATTTATAAAATATTATATATTTATATTAGAAATTCCATGTAATCATTATTATGAAATAATTTATATTGGAATGAATATAAAATGTTTATATTAAAAATTATGGAATGTTCATGATATTAAATATGAATTTATAAAATGAACTATAGTTATCCTTAATTAATGGATTTTTCATGAATGGATATCTCATCTTTAAATATTTGAACTATTCTTTTATTTAAAAGGCTATTACATGATATATTTTTGTTTAGTAAATTATTTTAGAAATTTTAATATTGTCTATGATTTAGTTTAATATTTTAATTTTTTTCAAGAATAAATTTTTTCATTACATGCTAGGTTTGGTAATGAATTTAGTTTTTCACCTACCTTGAACTAGATATGTAATAGATTATATCAACTTAAATTTAGTCATTGAATATATTTTATGCATATTAGGTGTTAGAGTTAAAATGAATTGGATTTTATCTTCAGTAAAGTATACCTGATTAGAAGGTCTTAGGGTCAGACTACCTACCTACTTGGAGACTTATGCCTTGTTTATGTTGGTGAATGAAATTGGATATATGTCACTCTAATAGTACTCACGTGGAGATTTTCAATCTCATATAACTCTAGGAATTTACATGAAATTTTTATTTACCTTATTCATATGATGCATCCAGATATGTATGAATATACTTGAATTCTATTTTTGAGTGCGTAACAAAAACTTTTGGGTTGTATGAAGAGTTACACATCAATATAGTTTGAACATATTGATTAGGTAGAGGGAATAATATTTCAAACTAAAATCACTAGAATTATCCATACATAAAAGAGAATAACATGAGATTAGATAATGAGATAAAAATACATTTTAAATATTAAGTGTGTGATTCCTTCCAAAGTAGCACTTTTTAAAACCATGATCATTCAACCAGGTATTTCCAAGATCAACATTAGTACCCCTACATTATCTTGATTAAGGAAATAAATTTATAAGTGACTTTGTATTATCTTGATGGTATTTTTTAGCCATGTTTAGTACCCCTTGATTATTATTTATCATCTGATTCTTGGTTCTTTCTTTGGGTTACAATTATATGGGAAACCCTAATGATTAGGATACTATAGGAATATAGTTTATTATATCCATATGATGGATTGAAAAAAGAGTTATCCACTTAACTATACAAGAGTTATATATGATATGATTGATAATTGTTGTCTCGAAGATTTAGTCATCAATTATTTATGTGATAACCATTGTAAGTCATGGTGGAATATGGATCTTGGATCATAAATGGATGTGATGTGTTTTTAGGGGGTCATAATTTTAGTGGGATCCCATTTAATAAAATACCTTATTAAATGGTTGATAATAATTGATAATCTTTTAATAAAATATTATGTTTTAGATAAATGGAATCTTTATCAAGATTGAACTTAATAATAATCCTTTACAAAGAAAAAATTAATGGTATCAACTTCCTTAATTGGTATAGAAATTTCAGAATTGTTCTCAAACAAGAGGAACATTCTATATGTTGGAACAACCACTTCCTAAGAAACCATCTAGTGAAGATCTTAAACAAAAGTATTTATATGATTATGATAAACATCAAAAGTATTCATATGAATTATCTACACTCATTCTATTTTCTATGGATTCAAAATTTAAAAAGTAACATGAGAACTTTAATGCTTTTCAAAATACATATAACCTGAAAAGGCTATATCTTGAGCAGTCAATTAATGAATGGTGTGAACTGTCTAAAGATATTTTTTGTTGGATGATTATGGAAGGAACCTCAAACTCCACTTATATAATCAATATGATTAGATATGTCAATGAATTAGAGAGTAAAGGTTCACCTATAATTCTTGAGCTAGAAATATATTTCATATTATAGTCAACACCAGAAAGGTTCTAATAGTAAGTTCTGAATTACTATATAAATGAACTCTACAAACCTTTTCCCAATCTAGTAAATATGATGAGGATTTTTGAAAAAGATGTGGGGTGGTCTGATAGATTTTTGTATATTTTATCATTTTGATTTTTGTGAAGATCTTATAAATAGTGATTTTTTGAATAAATTTATATTGATTCTAATACACATTGTTTATAATTCATCAGGTTTCCATGAAATGTTTTGAGAAGAAGATTCAGATAAAAGTATTTA
Source organism: Viscum album (assembly GCA_963277665.1). Taxonomy (NCBI): domain Eukaryota; kingdom Viridiplantae; phylum Streptophyta; class Magnoliopsida; order Santalales; family Viscaceae; genus Viscum; species Viscum album. Next base: position 849,095,333 of record OY728152.1, read on the forward strand.
TCCAGGATGAAGTGTTTATATAGATATTTATTAAAATATAAGGTAATGTGTTACCACCACCCATCCATGATATATTTTAATAAATACTTGTTTTCAAATGGTACAAACACATAGAGTACCACATATTATATGAAAATAATAGTTTTTTATAATATTCCTACTAAAAGGAAATAAATTTTATTTCCAAATATAGAAGGTTTATGTTGTTTTTATCAATATATTATATTAATAATATAACATATTTGAAACTAGTTAGAGTATGTTTAAACTTGGAGAAGTTCAAAATTAATAAATAAAGCATTACACCAATCTTAAGTAAAAGTGTTTGTCGCTTTTTACTAAAATAGTTTACGAGGAATGATAAAACAATAATGTAAGTAGTCACATTATTTCAAGGAAAATGTTTTATGGAATTGAATTCTATGGATTGTGATAATGAACTTGCAGGGTTCTAAGTGGATAGTGTAAGTTGACATCATAACATTTGATATTGTGAAGTTAATATGTTTGAACATGTTCAAGAACTTGAACATTAGGAATATGATTCCAAATTCTCACCATTATTTAAACTTACTTACTTTATATATTTTTTTCAATAAATATTTTAGTTTCATAACGTTATCAAATGGTCACATATATATGGGACACAAAAAATATATAATTTAAAGAGTTAAAGAAACCCAGAAAGTGTAGTAAGCATAAGGATAATCTATAAGTTTATCATATATGATATGATAATCCAGTCCTTCTGTTGGTTTGTTTAAATATTATTAAAGAGTTTAAGAATATTAAAATGTATCATATTAAAGGCAACCTCTATTTTATCATTCTTCTATATTGGATATATATATATATATAAAATTATTGAAATGAAATGATAATTATCCTCTCAAAGTATGAATTTGAGTTTATCCCTAACCAACATTCATCATTAGGTATTATTGGTTATGATGATATTTTAAGGTTAGTGTGAATACAATTATTTTATAGAGATAAATAATATGACCATGAGGCACAAAACAAATAATATGATTCTTTTTGCACATTGGATGACCAATTAAGTATACCACATGGTGTGTCTTAAAGTTTTTTGTGGTATATAAGGGGTATATGGATCATATTTGAGTCCCCATTACCTAATATTTGTGAGATATCTACTACGAGAGCCTTCATACTATGATACACTACTTAAAAAAGTCTACATATTGACTTAGATAATATAGGGGTGGTTGGGTATGTTGTTGATCATGTCATCAGTTGGAGATTAACCAATATGGTATTTTTCCTCTTATATGATGAGAATCACATCTAGGCCCTTGATTAAGATGGAATGAGGGAGTGTGTGGCCACACCTAAATATTGTATATCTATCTCGATAAGGTACATGTGATGCGCTTATCCATAATGATGCATGTCAAGTTATGAATTCATTGATCAGGTTAGTCTATACTCTATTAATTGATAACAAATGAGTTGGATATATGGGATTGACATGTTCCGAGACCCATAGTCACTAGATGTATTAGAAAAATAGAAAATATGAGAATTTACATTTACATATTGTCATAAACCAACCTGGGTTGACCCTGAACTGGTCACCCGAGCCAGTCTGCGACATGGCCCGAAGGGCATTCCTGATCCCCATGGGCTGACAACTAGTGCCGGGAATCAAAATTTAATCATTGGGAATGATTTTTCCTGTGAAAAAAAGATGAACACATAAATAAAAACTAACGATAAAAATAAAACTAGCAGTGGAGCGAATGTAAAACCGAACATACATCCACGTGACCTTCCATGTCACCTCCCAACCAATGGATGACCTTGCTCCAATAACGAGAAACTCAGCCAAGAAAACCTGATAAAAGGAAACCTGCAACTGAAATGATAAAATAGGCATGAGCATTAAAAATGCTCAGTAGGGTTTCCAAGATAAACCACAAAATCCGACGTCTCCTTTTCTGAAACAATCCATTAACACAAGTTTAAAATAAAATTATAAAATTAGGTTTTCCATATTTTAATAAACCAATATAATTTATCCATTTTAAAATCCCAATGCCCACCATGTTACATTTTTGAAACAAAGTAAAATTTTTCAAACAAAATCCAAAAAAGGAAAACAAGACGGTACTAAAAGAAACATGTGACAGTATAAGCTAAAAAAAACAAGTATAGCTGAAAGTAAACAAGAAAAGTAAAGGAAAACTATGGATGATCATAAACATCCCTAGAAGACCCTTGGATATACTCAGTTTGGAACCACCTACCAGAATATGCTGAAGCCACAAAGTCTATAACCAACTGGCCGCCCTAAAACTGACCAATCTAGTGGCAAATCCCACTTGGTCTAACAACCAATCCCGAGGGTACCAACCCATCTAATCAGGGTTGATCAGAAACCGTCACTCAATCATCTAAAAGACGCCGAAGAACCCATGGTGGTTATAGTAATATTTTGTAAGTAGGAAGGCCCTCGCACGCGTGACTCATCTCACCACACTTTCCTACCCCAAACATGGACACTTCCTATGCGTTCACCCATAAAGGGTTACCCTAGACTAGAGCACCCCTAAATACACATTCAAACATTTCACATTAACAAGCTGCCAACCGGTCCATCACACCATTTAACTTTTAAAACATTTCATAAAATGTTAAAAGTTTCCAATCGAGCATAAGCTTTCATCAAAGTACAACCTCCTTTAGAAGTTAGTACAAACACTTCTCTTGGGTCAAAAGTGCTAAACGAGACCTTGAGTTCCAAAACATACACACCCAAACACTTTCCAAAAGAAACAACTCTTCTTTACCCTCTATTTAAAATTAAGTCAAAACATGCTCTCAAGACAAATGGGCCAAATCCATGAGGAATATTTTTAAAACCACTTCTTTGAAAACACACAAAAGAACCTCCATCCTTTGGGATCCAAGAACCATTTTTAAAATTAAAATCAACCACTCCCCTTATTTGGAATAACACCAACCCTCGTATTGGAAACAATAATCCCTTATCAAAACATCTTAACGCAACCACAATGACATAACCACCAAAGCAAACACACTCAAGCTCCTCTTTCGAAAGAAAATGCACACCAAAGACATAACCAAATAAGTGTCACAACTTCCACATAATTTGATAAACCAACTGCACAATTTATAAAATGCTACTAGGACTCAACTAGTTTACAAATATTTTTATGAACAATCAAACCAATTTATAAAAAAAATTTATAAGCCGACCAAACAATGCATAAATAATCTATATAAGAAAACCACACGATTTGTTAATGATTCTATAACCAATTCAAACAAGTTACCCAAATCAAGAAAACTCCATGATAAACTATTCTAGAGTAATGTGAAAAATATTTTCATATCAAATACATTATAAAAATAGTTTTTGACATCCACAGAACACAACCTTCATAACTACATATAAATTTAACAAGAAAAAAATACTTCAAAACTACTTCTAACAAAACCAATAAATTGGAAAAAACTATAACATATTAACTAATTGCAGTGAAAGAATGCGAAATAGGTCAAAGATTTAACTAAAATCAATCAAGAATTAAATGGATTTAATCAGAAAGGAAAATGTGGGTTCACCTACCTCAAGGTTGGCGCAGATGCAACAACACTTCAGAAGGTGGGGAAATAATTCCCCATGGATTAACCACACACCTAAGAAACGTGAAAAACGTATGTAGCACAACCACGACATTAGGGTTTCAACTAAAACAAATAAAAACACCGCTGATAAAATGACAGAAAGACAAATAAATAAAGTAATGAATAAATAAATATTCCAGAGGAGGCCGATTTCGGGGGGGGGGGGGCACACCGAAGTAAGGAAGAGGCACCACGCTGGGGTTCGATTGCACTACTTTTCAGAATAAGGAGAGTAGTGGGGTCGGGTCATTGGAAGACCATGCACGCAGAGGGGGTTCAAAGTAGTGGGTCGTCGGATGCGCTACTGGCTGGAGGAAATGGGATGCCGGTGGGAGAAATGGGTCGTGGGTGGCCTGAGGCTGGAGAGGTAGTCCACGAGATCTGGGGCATGAGCAGGAGGCCGACCGAGGTGCTGAGGGGGTGCCGACGAAGGGCGGAGCTGGCTGGGTCGTGGAAGGCTGGAAGGTCGGAGGCTTGGGAACTGGAAACGCTGAGGGTGGCACTACATAGAGAACCGGGGGGGGGGGGATAGATTACAACGAGGAAGAGAGGGGGTGCCGGGATCTACTAGATCCGATGCAAGGAGGCGGTTTGGGGTGGCGGGTTGTGCTGCAAGCCAGGGGGTTGAGCTGTCGGGACGAGATGGAGGTGCGAGCTGAGGGAAGAGAGTAGGGCAGCTGTAGGAGGGGTGAGCATGGAGGGTAAAGTGGGTGGAGGAGACCCGTGTGGTGAGAGGCGGAGCATGGCTGGGGTGATGGAAAGGCCGGTGAGGAAGGCGAAGGGGAGGCTGGGAGTAGGCAGTTCACGCAGGGAGGGGAGACCCAGCGACGACCTGGGTGTGGCGCACATCGGGAATGGGGAGGGGGGGCTAGGATTTGTTCTTTTATTTTCATTTTATTATACCAATAATAATAATAATAATAATAATAAAATAATAATAATAATAATAAGATCAGAATAATAATAATAATAATAATACAAATAATAATAATAATAACACTAAAACTAAAAATAATAATAATAAAATTAACAATAATAAAGATAATATTAATAAAATTTATTAACAAAAACAACAACAACAAAAACAAGAATAATAATAATAAAATAAAAATAATAATAATAATAATAATAATAATAATAATTTAACAACCCTAATAACAAAATATTTTATTTATTTTAAACATCGCTCAACTGCACGACTTGCGTGCCGTCGAGCGTGCGGTTGGGTGAACCGCGCTCGGGTTGTGCCACCCAACACTGACTATATATAGGGTTAAGATGCATGCTTTCCATGTAGTTTTAAAACTCGCGGGAATGTCATGCATCAGCTAGGTCGGGGTGTGGGAATTCTTCCCACCACAGACACTTTCTGCCCCCAGAAAGTCACCCTATCGAATGATAGACAAAACAAGAATACATGCCTAATTATAATCGGAAGAAACCAAAATACAAGAGAATGGGAGAACACGAGCAGGTTCTCCCCACCACAAGAAATTAGATAAAGCATAAAATTGACACCCAAACACACCACCCCGAAAGGGGGTGGGGTGACGCGGGAACTCCCAACCAATCCTAACTAACTTCTATAGCACGAGCGAACAACACCTCTACTGAAACTTAGAACTCTTGACCCATTCCAAAAAAACCCTGAACACTAGAGAAAAACCTTCAAGCAGAACTTACCCCAAACAGTGAACCTAAGTGTAACCACAAACATCAACTCTTCCATAGGCACTTAAATCTCCAAACAAACACAGTTAAACCAAGATCAACCTAGACAAGGGCCAAACACACTTTTAAGAAAAACTCATGATTCAGAAAATCATATTCAAACAAACAAAACTGTTAGATTACAACAGAACATGTCTATTATAGCTTCACGATGAAACAATGGACCTACAACAATGTCAAAACTTTAACAGTAGAAAAACAAGAATAAAAAGACTTTAAATGTTCCATTGCCAAAACGGAACACAAAACATAGACCAAAACTTCACACCCCCAGCAACTCCTGACTGTGCGAGATTCACCCCAAGACTTGTGGCTAGGGATCTGATGGTCAAAGCATATTCAGCCTCACATTTAGGCACTGGAATTCCTTTAGTCACAACATCTTCTTTAGGTGACATTTCTTGCAAAACTTCTCCAAGTGACCCAGAAATCCGCAACGATGACACATCTTCAGAGGGATGTGACATGGTGGCTCCGCGTGCCCGAACTAGCCACACTGGTGGCACACCACTGAACGGTCTGACGAACTAGATGCCAGAACCACTATGGTGGAGTCTTTAGAAATGGGTCCCTTTGACACACCCTGCATGCCAGATGGGGAACCTTCACGAGCAACTGGACTAACTGGATTTCCAAGCACCTGTACTCCGAAGACCAATTCAGCTAGGAACGCCTCATCCACTAGATTCTCAAAACGATGGTCTTTAGAAAGGAGGACCCACTCCTTGATCTCTGAACAAAGACCCCCTATGAATAGAGAAGTATTTATCAAATTCTGTAATGCTACCTCTGGAGAAAAGGACATAAGTTCCTTGAAATGGTCAACATAAGTCTTCACCGTCCATTGTCCTTATTGAAAGAGCATAAGTTCTTCCATTTTCTTCGTATTCACCTCTTCAGGTATAAACCATCAGATGAAAAAGGACTTAAATACATCCCACATCATCCCAACATGCATTGATGGTGGGGATAATTGTAACACCCCGAGATTCTATGAAAAATATTCTTTTTAATTTCATTAATGTCTTGTGTTATACGCTACACCAAAAGAAGCTTTCACAACACACATCTCTGACCTGGCTTGAATTACACGCAATCGCGACCTTCCACGATAGCGTGTGTTGTACGTAACACCAAGTTTCGCTAAACAATGATATGCTATTAAAATATTATTAAAACTAGACGTTATGAATAGTAATAACCACTTTTTGAAATTTTGTAAATTCTATTTTTAAAAATGGACTTCGTTTTTGGATTCGGAATATCGAAATTAGCTTAGGGTGAAATTTTGGTGATTTTCGGATAACTTTCATATTTTGATGAATAGTGAAAATTACTAAATTTTAATTAAAAACAACTTTTTCAATCGAAATAATTAATAGTTATAAATTATTAATTTCAGTGGTTTTAAAGTATATTTAGAATATATTTTGACAATTTAATAAAATGTTGGTCATTGGATGTAATTCCACATTTAAACCAGTTATAAACAAGTGTCAATCTTTTAATAGTTATTATCTCTTAAAAACACGCCTTTTGTTTTGACGACGGGAATTAATTTTTAAATTAATTAATGCAACTGATATGTTTTGAATTTTTTAAAATAGAAATCATTTTTGATTTCCTAATATCAAATATAGCTTAGGCCTAATTTTTGGTATTTTTCTGAAAACTTTCAATTTTTGATGAATAGTGAAACCACTAAGTGGTAGTTAAAAAAACTGAATTTTTCATAAAAATTAATTTTACCGCTTCTGTGAGTGGAATTTCAAAAATCCGAAAGACACGGTTGATGTCAGTAAGTAAAATGTAGTTCAATGAGAGGAAAATAATTTTTGGTGAATAGTAACTTTTTACTTTTATTTACCACGGTTAAAAGTAAATAGGGTAATTAAGGGTAAAAATGATATTATTATTACCCTAACACATGTCCAAATTCTCTTGGATAAGTGTAATTCGACCCAAAACAAGCTTAGGAATAAAATATGACCATTTAGGCCCACTTGGATTAGATTAGGACATTTATTATTATTTAATTCAAAGAAGAGTTAAAAGAGTTAAAATCAAAGTTTATTTACTAAAACATTTTTAATATAGGGTAATACATATGATAAATTCGATTGTAAATATTCATTAGAAAGCTAAAAATATTTCCTAAATAATGGTATTTTATTTTTAATTTTTAGACATCAAATAATGTAATTTATTTATGACACAAAGATGATCCAATAATTATCTTATTAATGAAATATTGACATAATTGATGTTATAAATACCAAAATAAATGTAATTCAATACTTTTTATGAATTACACTAATTTTATAGGTTACTATGACATGTTAGTATTGATTTAATTAACGTTTTTCGAACTTATCATTCTGTTATAATTTTCAAAAAAATAAATTACTAAATAGTGTCAAAATTGACATAAAATAGTTTTTAAAACAAATATTATATTATTAATTGTTATTTTATTCCTAAAAATATAAGGTTCGGCCAAATGACTTAGATAAGTTTATATATATTAATAATAAACAACTTGGGGTTCGTTTGGCTTCTTATAGTAAGTTTATTAACCTTATAGTGTAAGAACAAAAGAAGACACGGTAAAAGTAAAATTATTTAACTTAATGATAAATCTAAATGATAAGGTTAAAATAGGAACCTAAACTTGTCTAAATTATATTGGATGAGATGATTTCGACCCATCCCCACCTTAGCCTCGAAATAAATCAATTTGGAGCTATTTAAAACCGAACATGACTTTATAATAAAATAATATTTTTCGTTATTCCAAAGGCGCCCCTCTCCTCCCTTATAAAAGGGCACCTCCTCCCTCTCTTCCTCACACAACTTTGAGCCTTCAAGCTCGGCCAACCCCTGAAAAATTCTCTTCTGCACTTCCCTAGAAACATCCTAGAGGTTCTGGTCTTCCTCAAAGACCAATTTTAGTGCCCTAAGAGGAGGTCTCAAAGAGGCGCTTCAAAGAAGAGGAGGTTCGGACACTTACGAAGCAAATCAGACCTAAGGTAAGGGAAATATCACAATCTCACTTTTATCCGAGATTGTTTTTACTTTGGTAATTACTGGGGTTTATTTATTCATCCACATCCATGTTTCCTCAATATGTAATATTTATATCCTTCTACAATAGTTTATATCCAATTTTACCCTTCAGTGATTTTTTAGTAAAAGATATGAAAGGAATCTTTTGTCGTTTTTCATACGAGGTACTTTTTTTGACTTTTCCGACAAAAGTACAAGAAGAATGTTTTTTTAACTTATACGGCATGAATGGATTTTTAAAACATTATTTCCAAGAGGATTTCCTTACAAGTTTTCAAGTTTATTTTTAATCAACTTCTTTTAGTTTAGAATTGTATGACATGTTAAGAAAGGAAAAGTGTTTTTGAAGTTGAAAGGATATTTTCCTCAAGAATGGAGTTCAAGTGTTTAATAAAAATTATTTTCCATCTAAGATAATAAAGGGTTCTATTTTTTATCCCTATTATTACATTGATTTGATTATGTTGTGATGGAATTATTTTTATGAATTCATTTATCTTATATGAATTGTTTTATGATGTCATGATGTTTAAGATTCCCATTTTTATTACATGGGTTATGCTATGATGTATGGTTTATGATTTTGTGGCACACATAAGAATGGTATCATTATGAGATGGGTGGGACCTATATATCCCTCCAATGCATTGGGTAAAGATTTTATATCTCATGAGATAGACATGGATGGAATGGTGGGTTATACCAGTTCAGTGAAACAGTACTGAAACGAGGGTGACTCGGTTCAGAAAGGGACTTTGTCCACTAAGATAGTCTTGGAAATGAGTATTTACTAACAAGAAACGATTCTCTATGATTATGTGTGTATGCCACAAAGTTTAATGTTTTAATTTATTATTATTGTGATTACATTTCACTGCCATGAGTTATTCCAGGTTATGAAATTATGATCTCTTTTACAGGTTAAGATTTCCAAAATTTATGTGCTTATGTATATGATGTGATTGATATTTCTTTTGTTTACCCTTACTGAGCATTTGAGCTCACCCTTTCATGTTTTCTTTTCCCTAGGATATAAGGAAAGGTTTTAGGTATAAAAAAAAAGATCTTTATGGGAGATGTTGAAGATCTTTCACCAGGATTAGAATATTATATTCTGAGTTTCCAAAGACACTAAAATATTACGATCCTTGTGTGTGTGTTTTTGTTATGTACTAAATATTCCGCAAAAGTAATGTAATGTCCATGTATGTCAGGCTTCAGGTCTCTACAGTTGGTATCATAGGAAAAGTTTAGTCAACCTTTGGAAACTAGGATGTGAAAACGTTAGTGAGATCCCTAGAGATATTTCTAAGGTATGTCTAGGGATGTCCCTAAGGATAAGTATAAGTATAGGTTATAGTTCTAGAATTGCGCTAACAATCTTAGAATTAAACCTAAGATGTTAGATATTGAAGGTACTACCCCTTTACTATGTTGTTTTCCCTAGCATTATTTTTGCCTCTCACACTATTCTTTTTGGGTTTTAGAAAATGACTGGAAACAATATGATTCACGATATTGGAGGATATGATGGACAATGGAATGATATTCTTCATGAGCAACCAAATGAAATGGGATTTGGAAGTCCAATCATCATTATTATTCCGAATCATAAGTCTCATAATATGATCAATAAAGTAAAATTTGGTAAGTTTCCTGACTCGCCTAATAAGAGAAAGATGGAGTTTCATGATGATTATAGAGGAAAGAAAGTTCAATTTCCCCTATGTAAATCATGTGGGAAGAGGCATCAAGGAGAATGTTTCAAAGGAACTGGAAGATGCTTTGGGTGTGGAAAAGAAGGACACAAAGCCAGTAAGTGCAAAGGAAAAGGTTCAGTTAACACCAGGGATGAGGATAATGGTATTTCTATGACATCAACAATGGTTAAATGTTTTAAATGTGGAATGTATGGGCATTATGCAAACCAATTCCCTAAGGGAAAGTCTCATGAAGAGAATCAGTATGGTCGTATGGGTAGTATTTATGTTGATGATGATGAAGAGACTACAAATGATATGTGAGATGAAAGAATTGTTGAAGCTCGATCAATGGTTTAAGAATGTAGTGGAATGATGACATGTTTATCATGTGTAATGTTGTATAAGTAATCTCATGGTACTATGGAATAAAGAGACATATAAGGATTGTTACACTGTTGTCTTTCCTTGAGTTTTGAAAGTGTATGATTAATGGTACCAGTATCCATGAAAGGTTATTCAGATATTTTTGGAATGTAGATGATATGCGCATAATGAAGGGATAAGACGATAATGAGATGTTTGATTGTATTCATGAGCTCATGATTGATATAAGGACTAAGTGATATCATGGTTTGAGTATATATAATTTTGAGGATTTTGGTATGTGGAAAGTGTTAACTTTTAACTGCATTCATGTTTTCACTAAGGTTCAATGGGTATTCAAGAGAGTACATGATTAAGGCCTTTGAATGTTTGGAATGTGACCAACAAGACATATTTTATGATATATGGGGATCAATGATGGTATTAAATCTCTGGTAATCGTTTTCACTATGTTATGAGAGTGGACCGAAGTATTTTAGATAAGCCTACAGATTGGAATGGATTATGTTGGACATAAGTTAGTATTGTTTAAGGATAGAACTTTTTTTTGATATTATTGATGGGATGTTATAGTAATGTAGTTTTAGAAAAAGGACAACCTGCAGGACGGGCGATAGCCCATCGCGTCGGACAGGGCCGTGGGAATCGAACCCACAACCGAAATGCGACTGGCCTTTATCGCCTACCACTGGCCTACAGGAAGTCCCTGTTTAGTAGAAACTAGTTTTATTATATTAAGCAGTATGATATATGAAGTATAAGTCCATTTTAGGAACCATATATGATTAATCTCACTATAGAATGACTTATATTTAATAACTTTTGCTAACCTTTTTTTGAGACAGATAGAATGACCCGTCATTCTATCACATGATCTGCTAACACTTCACGAATAACAAATTCAACTTCATTTATTTAAGAGATGAAGTGTAAATTGTTCAAGGCACGAACAACAGTGAGATTGTACCAAAATAAAGTAAGTATTTATTCTAATTCAAATTCTTCAACTTTAGGGAAACGATCTTGAAAACAAAAAATGTTGTCCTAGTGCTCTTATATCTGATTAATCAGATGGTACCTTAGATCGTCACAAATTTATGGATTTGTGATTGTTGGCTTTTCCATAGCCATGTTCTCTACCACTCTCCATCAGAACATGATGGTTAGATTTTTCTTCCATATCCATATTTTCACCTATGTGGAAACCCAGTGATTAGTTTATTTGGGTAACCGTTACGTTTCATACTTTTGTTTTTAAAGATTGGTTTTGGTATTCCTTTTTACGATGTGGGTTTCTATTAAAGAAAATTTTGAGTAGTAAACCATTTATAACCCCGACGAATTTCAAGGGTGAAATTCATTTTAAGGGGGGTAGAATGTAACACCCCGAGATTCTATGAAAAATATTCTTTTTAATTTCATTAATGTCTTGTGTTATACGCTACAACAAAAGGAGCTTTCACAACACACATCTCTGACCTGTCTTGAATTACACGCAATCGCGACCTTCCACGATAGCGTGTGTTGTACGCAACACCAAGTTTCGCTAAACAACGATATGATGTTAAAATATTATTAAAAATAGACGTTATGAATAGTAATAACCACTTTTTGAAATTTTGTAAATTCTATTTTTCAAAATGGACTTCGTTTTTGGATTCGGAATATCGAAATTAGCTTAGGGTGAAATTTTGTTGATTTTCGGATAACTTTCATATTTTGATGAATAGTGAAAATTACTAAATTTTAATTAAAAACAACTTTTTCAATTGAAATAATTAATAGTGATAAATTATTAATTTGAGTGGTTTTAAATTATATTTAGAATATATTTTTACAATTTAATACAATGTTGGTCATTGGATGTAATTTCACATTTAAACCAGTTATAAACAAGTGTCAATCTTTTGATAGTTATTATCTCTTAAAAACACGCCTTTTATTTTGACGATGAGAATTAATTTTTAAATTAATTAATGCAACTGATATGTTTTGAATTTGGTAAAATAGAAATCATTTTTGAGTTCATAATATCAAATATAGCTTAGGCCTAATTTTTGGTATTTTTCTGAAAACTTTCAATTTTTGATGAATAGTGAAATCACTAAGTGGTAGTTAAAAAAACTGAATTTTTCATAAAACATAATTTTACCACTTCTGTGAGTGGAATTTCAAAAATCCGAAAGACACGGTTGATTTCAGTAAGTAAAATGTGGTTCAATGAGATGAAAATAATTTTTGGTGAATAATAACTTTTTACTTTTATTTACCACGGTTAAAAGTAAATAGGGCAATTAAGGGTAAAAATGATATTATTATTACCCTAACACATGTCCAAATTCTATTGGATAAGTGTAATTCGACCAAAAACAAGCTTAGGAATAAAATATGACCATTTAGGCCCACTTGGATTAGATTAGGACATTTATTATTATTTAATTCAAAGAAGAGTTAAAAGAGTTAAAATCAAAGTCTATTTACTAAAACATTTTTAATATAGGGGTATACATATGATAAATTCCATTGTAAATATTAATTAGAAATATAAAAAGATTTCCTACATAATGGTATTTTATTTTTAATTTTTAGACATCAAATAATTTAATATATTTATGACACAATGATGATGCAGTAATTATCTTATTAATGAAATATTGACATAATTGATGTTATAAATACCAAAATAAATGTAATTTAACACTTTTTATGAATTACACTAATTTTCTAGGTTACTATGACATGTTAGTATTGATTTAATTAACTGTTTTCCAACTTATCATTCTGTTATGATTTTCACAAAAATCAATTACTAAATAGTGTCAAAATTGACATAAAATAGTTTTTAAAACAAATATTATATTATTAATTGTTATTTTATTCCTAAAAATATAAGGTTCAGCCAAATGACTTAGATAAGGTTATATATATTAATAATAAACAACTTGGGGTTCGTTTTGCTTCTTATAGTAAGTTTATTAACTTTATAGTGTAAGAACACAAGAAGACACGGTAAAAGTAAAATTATTTAACTTAATGTTAAATCTAAATGATAAGGTTAAAATAGGAGCCTAAACTTGTCTAAATTCTATTGTATGAGAGTATTTAGACCCATCACCACCTTAGCCTCTAAATAAATCAATTTGGAGCTATTTAAAACCGAACTTGACTTTATAATAAAATAATATTTTTAGTTATTCCAAAGGTGCCCCTCTCCTCCCTTATAAAAGGGCACCTCCTCCCTCTCTTCCTCACACAACTTTGAGCCTTCAAGCTCGGACAAACCCTGCCAAATTCTCTTCTCCACTTCCCTAGAAACATCCTAGAGGTTTTGGTCTTCCTCAAAGACCAATTTTAGTGCCCTAAGAGGAGGTCTCAAAGAGGCGCTTCAAAGAAGAGGAGGTTCGGACACTTACGAAGCAAATCAGACCTAAGGTAAGGGAAATATCACAATCTCACTTTTATCCGGGATTGTTTTTACTTTGGTAATTATTGGGGTGTATTTTATCATCCACATCCATGTTTCCTGAATATGTAATATTTATATCCTTCTACAATAGTTTATATCCAATTTTACCCTTCGGTGATTTTTTAGTAAAAGATATGAAATGAATCTTTTGTCGTTTTTCATACGAGGTACTTTTTTGACTTTTCCGACAAAAGTACGAGAAGAATGTTTTTTAACTTATACGACATGAATGGATTTTTAAAACATTATTTCCAAGGGGACTTCCTTACAAGTTTTCAAGTTTATTTTTAATCAACTTCTTTTAGTTTAGAATTGTATGACATGTTAAGAAAGGAAAAGTGTTTTTGAAGTTAAAAGGATATTTTCCTCAAGAATGGAGTTCAAGTGTTTAATCAAAATTATTTTCCATCTAAGATAATAAAGGGTTCTATTTTTTATCCCTATTATTACATTGATTTGATTATGTTTTGATGGAATTATTTTTATGAATTCATTTATCTTATACGAATTATTTTATGATGTCATGATGTTTAAGATTCCCATTTTTATTACATGGGTTATGCTATGATGTATGGTTTATGATTTTGTGGCACACATAAGAATGGTATAATTATGAGATGTGTGGGACCTATATATCCCTCCAATGCATTGGGTAAAGATTTTATATCTCATGAGATAGACATGGCTGGAATGGTAGGTTATACCGGTTCAGTGAAACAGGACTGAAACGAGGGTGACTCGGTTCAGAAAGGGACTTTGTCCACTAAGATAGTCTTGGAAATGAGTCTTGACTAACAAGAAATGATTCTCTATGATTATTTGTGTATGCCAAAAAGTTTAATGTTTTAAGTTATGATTATTGTGATTACATTTCACTGCCATGAGTTATTCTAGGTTATGAAATTATGATCTCTTTTACAGGTTAAGATTTCCAAAAGTTATGTGCTTATGTATATGATGTGATTGATATTTCTTTTATTTACCCTTACTGAGCATTTGAGCTCACCCTTTCATGTTTTCTTTTCCCCAGGATATAAGGAAAGGTTTTAGGTATAAAAAAAGAAGAAGATCTTTATGGGAGATGTTGAAGATCTTTCACCAGGATTAGAAGATTATATTCCGAGTTTCCAAAGACACTAAACTATTACGATCCTTGTGTGTGTGTTTTTCTTATGTACTAAATATTCCGCAAAAGTAATGTAATATCCATGTACGTCAGGCTTTGGGTCTCTAAAATAATAACCCCCATTCATCCATGGATGGACCTTTGAATAGGCCCAAAACGGCATGCACTCTGACAGCTTCGGGAGTTCCCAATACCCTGAAGACATGTTCGAACTCTTCAAGCCACTCTGCTGCCTCTAACGGACCCCGATCACCGTGAAGGATATGCAATGTCCGAGAAGGGAAAAAGACTGGGCATGGCTTATCGGAAACCTTGGTGACCATTCTGGGCGGTATTTTCTGAACAACATATAGAACATTGAGCCAAAACCAAAATAAAGTCGAAGCAACATCTTTGAAAGAAATTTCATCAAAAACAGCCAGCTCAAATACCAAACAAATACAACACCACACAAAAATTCCTCTTTCAAAATACCTTTTCCATTTTAGATTTCAAAACCGCCTTCCTTCCAGGCCACTTTCCAAATTCCAAACACACTTTTCAAACCAAATTCAATTTTCCAAAAATCATTTCCCCTTTTCATTTTCAAAAACACACTTACATCCATCAAAACCAAAACCAAACCCATCTTACAACAAACCGTTGGGATGAGGAACTAGTATTTATGCTTAACTTGGTGACATGGTAGTGATCCATGCCCAATCAAGCGTAAACGACTAGGAGAAGCTCAAACGTGCCATCAGACTCCACGTGGGTCACTACTCCATGTGAGGTCATGACATGGAACTGGTCCACCTCCATTGTCATTCCTTAATCCCAAAACAAAAGTAGAAGACTCAAAACCCAGACTACCCCTGATGACATGAGGATTGGAACGAGCGAGGGTTCATGAAGTCCTTCACGTACCTACCGCTCGAGTCCCGACAATCCAAATCTCCATCTATCGGACATCCCAAATAACAAGGGCTTCCTATGATACCATTTTGTCACGAACTAACCCAGGTCGACCCTGAAACGGTCACCCGAGCCAGTCTGTGACATGGCCAGAAGGGCATTCTTGATCCCCACGGGCTGACAACTAGTGCCGGACATAGAAATTTAATCATTGGGAATGATTTGGCCCATGAACAAAATACGGAAAAATAAATAAAAACTAATGACAAAAATAAAACTAACAACGGAACGAAAGTAAAACCAAACATACCTCCACGTGACCTTCTAGGTCACCTCCCAACCAAAGGTTGACCTTGCTCCAATAATAAGCAACTCAACCAAGAAAACTTGAGCAAAGGAAACCTGCAATTGAAATTATAAAATAGGCGAGAGCATTAAAAATGTTCAGTAGATTTTCCAAGATAAACCACAGAATCCAACGTCTCCTTTTTCGAAACAATCCATTAACAAAAGATTAAAATACAATTATAAAATTAGGTTTTCCATATTTTAATAAACCAATATCATTTATCCATTTTTAAAGACCAACGCACACCACGTTCCATTTTTGAAACAAAGTAAAATTTTGAAAATAAAATCCAAACAAGGAAAACAAGGCAGTTCTAAAAGAAATAGGTGACAGTATAAGCTGAAAAAAAAACAAGTATAGCTGAAAGTAAACAAGCAAAGAAAAGGAAAAACATGGGTGATCCTAAAAATCCCTAGAATACCCCTGGACATACTAATTTTGGAACCACCTTCCAGTGTATGCTGAAGACCTTATGTCTATAACCAACCGGCCTCCCTACAACTGACCAATCCAGTGGCAAAGCCTGCCTAGTCTAATAACCAATCCAAGGGGTACCAACCTGTCTAATCGGGGATGATCTGAAACCATCACTCGATCATCTAAAAGATGCCTAGGAACCCATGGTGGTTATAATAATACTGTGTATGTAGGAAGGTACTTGCACACATGACTCATCTCACCTCACTTGCCTACCCCAAACACGGACGCTTCCTATGCGTTCACCCATAAAGGGTTACCCTAGACAGGAGAGCCCCCAAATACACATTCAAACATTTAACATTAACAAGCTGCCAATTGGGCCGTCACACCATTTAACTTTTAAAACATTTCATAAAATGTTTAAAGTTTCCAATCGGGTATACACTTTCATCAAAATAAAAACTCCTTTAAAATTTAGTACAAACACTTCGCTTGGGTCAAAAGTCCCAAACGTTCCCTTGAGTTCCAAAACATTCCCACCCAAACACTTCAGAAAAAAACAATGGTTCTTTACTATATTTTTAAAATTACGTCCAAAAATGATCTCAAGCCAAACGGTCCAAATCCTTGAGGAATAAATTTAAAACCACTTCTTTGAAAACACACAAAAGAACCTCCATCCTTTGGGTTCCAAGAACCATTTTTAAAATAAAAATCAACCACTCCCCTTATTTGAAATAACACCAAACCACATATTGGAAACATCAATCCCTTCTCAAAATATCTTAACAAAACCACTATTCCATAACCACCAAAGTAAACACACTCAAAATCTTCTTTCGAAAGCAAATTCACACCAAAGCCATAACCAAATAAGTTTCACAACTTCCACACAATTTGATAAACCGACTGCACAATTTATAAAATGCTACTAAGACTAAACCAGTTTATAAATACTTTTTTGAAAAATCAAACCAATTTATAAATAATTTTCATAAGAAGAACAAGCAATGCATAAATAATATGTATAAACAAACCACACGATTTGTTAACGATTCTATAACTAGGTCAAACAAGTTACCCAAATCTAGAAAACTCCATGATAAACTATTCGAGAGTAATGTGAAAAAGATTTTCATATCAAAAACATTATCAAAATAGTTTTTGACCTCCATAGAACACAACCTTCATAAGTACATATAAATTTAACTAGAAAAAAAATACTTCAAAACTATTTCAAAAAAACCAATAAATTGGAAAAAACTATAACATATTAACTAATTACAGTGTGAGAATGTGAAACAGGTCAAAGATTTAACTAAAATCAATCAAGTATTAAGTGGATTTAATTGGAAAGGAAAATGTGTTTTCTCCTACATCAAGGTTAACCACGGATGCGATGAAAGTTCAGTAGGAGGGGCAACAACGCCCCGTGGATTAACTGCACACCTAAGCAATGTGAAAAATGTACATAGCACAACCGCGGTGTTAGGCTTTCAACCAAAAAAAACACCACTAATGAAATGATGGAAAGATAAATAAATAAAAGAATGAATACATAAATATATCGGTGGAGGCTGATGATGGAAAGGGGGCACGTGACCACACCGGAGCAAGGAAGAGGCATCACACATGGGTTCAGTTGCCCTGCTTATCGGAATAAGGAGGGCAGTGGGGTCGGGTCGTCGGAAGACTGTGCACGCAGGGGGGGGGGGTGGGTTCGGAGCAGTGGGTCATAGGAACACACAGTTGGCTGGAGAAAATGGGTTGGCCCCTGGAGTAGCGGACCGCGAGTGTTCGGAGGCCGGATCAGTGGTTCGTGGGAGCAGGGGCACGATCAGGAGGCTGGCCGGGGTGCTGTGTGGGTGCCAGTGAAGGGCGGAGCCGGTAGGGTTGTGGAAGGCTAGAAGGATGGAGGCTTGGGCATTGGTGAGGCTGGGGGTGGCGCTGCGCAGAGAACTGGGGGGGGGCTGGATTGCGATAGGGAAGAGAGGGGGTGACAGGATCTGCTAGAGCCGATGCAAAGAGGTGGCTTGGGGTGGTGGGTCATGCTGCAGGCCGGGGGGTGGAGCAACTGGGATGGGTTAGAGGCTCGAGCTGAGGGCGGAGAGAAGGGAGACTATAGGATGGGTGAGCAGGAAGGGTAGCGAGGGTGGAGGAGACCCGTGAGGTGAGGGGCGGAGCAAGGCTGAGGCACTGGCAAGGCTGGCAAGGAAGGCAGAGGGGAGGCTGGGAGCTGGCAGTTCACACAGGGTGGGGAGACCCAGTGGCGACCTGGGTACGACGCACAACAGGAATGGGGGGGGGGGGGGTTTGTTCTTTTTTTTTTCATTTTACTATATCATTAATAATAATAATATTAATATTATTATTAATAATAATAACAATAATAATAACAATAATAACAATAATAAGACCAGAATAATAATAATAATAATAATAGTAATACAAATAATAATAATAATAATAATAATAATAATAATACTAAAACCGTAAATAATAATAATAAAATTAACAATAATAAAGATAATATTAATAATTTTTTTAACAACAACAACAACAATAATAATAATAATCAAATAACAATAATATTATAATTAATAATAATAATATTTTAACAACCCTAATAACTAATTTTTTTATTTATTTTAAACATCACTCAACTACCCGACTCGCATGCCGCCTAGAGCACGGTTGGGCAAACCACGCTCAGGCCTTGCCACCCGGAACTGACCGCATACAAGGTTAAGATGCATTCTTTCTGCACAGTTTTATCACTCGTGTGCAAGTTGTGCATCAGCTAGGTCAGGGTGTGGCACATAAGATATAGACTAGTAGACACAAGTAGTGAGATATATGTGTTTGATGGAGATCATTCCAGATCCCTTTATAGGTTGATTTTCATTGATGATTTTTCTAAAGGCTGATATTTTCATACTTATATGGATATGGAGACTCATTTTTTTCAACACTATAAAGGACCGTGGGTTCACACATTGTGGTTGACTGAAAGGGGATTCAGTTTGAATTCGAGAGATACTCCAAAAGTTTTTTTAGATTTAATCTAAAAGTTTTTTATAGGTATTTACAAGTAATTACATATGATGTGATATGATGTGAAGTTGATGATATATTTCAGGTGTTTTGGAAACTATCCAATTTTTTTTGGATATGATTTCACAAGTTATTTCATATGATACAATATAAGGTGAAATGACACAAAGTCTTTTAGGCTTTTGTGTTAGTGTGTGATTGATGAAAATATTCCCTAAATATTAATACATATATAAGCTAATATATATATATATATATATATGATATATATATAGATTATATATTTTATTTCATAAAAATTATGAATTTACATGCATTGGGTATATTATTCTATGTTTGGCAGACACTTAGAATAATCTTCCACTTAAGCTATCATTTATTATACTATTTCATGAGATGAAATGTATGGGAGGTGAAACATTCATATGATGAATGTATATTTAATAAAAAATATTTATTCATGCATTTTAACTCATAAATAAATGAAACATCCCAAGGATCATCCTTGAGGATTATAAATTATACAACCATATGATGGTTATGTGGGCGTGTGATTTCTTTATGCTTAGCCGAAAATCCCAGAAACCCAAAAGGTATTTTTATATTTTTTATTTGAATGAAAATCTCTAGTAGTATGTGGAGGAATATAAGATCCCAATTTATTTTCAATCTATTTAGATCAACCCATGGATACACTCTGGAGGTGGGAATATTTTTTTACCACTTTTTGGATCAATATCAAACATGTCAAACCAAGATATCTTTAGTGAATGTTATGTTCTATAATGTTATTTATTTATAGTTTTACAAAATTTTATTTATTTATTGCATGGTAGATCCTAAAAAATGTTTTTAATCAATTCCAAAACTTATGATATTTTTTATTAGACTCATTTTAAACCATTCAATATACACCACCCATATTGGAGATGATTATTTCCTCTAGTGCTTCAAAGATAGACAAAGTTGTGTATTTCCATTGATACTTCTAACATAGGTTGATATTTCACTCACCAACAATATATTTCTTTCAATGTAAATTAATTAATTAATTTCTATCATTTCCTTAAATTCTAGGCTAATTTATCTTATTTTTTTGAAATTTTGTGTATTAGTGTAGGGTACATGGTTTGGTTCACAATTTGTTGTAACTTTGAACTTACCCCTGTGAAGGCCATCGATTTTTAACAACCATGTTTTTAATGGTTGAAACATATATTAAAAAATAATATGGACAAACCATGTGAGTTACCAAGTGTTTCTAGTGAGGGGAACGGAGTTGGTGAATAGTTTGTTAGACCATGTGTCCAAATAGTGTGACTTACCAAGTTTTTGTAAAAGTTGAAATTCATAATCTACCCCTATAAAAACTAAGAGCCCATAACCCCCTATCCTCCCCACTTAAATTAGATTCCCAAGGAGGCCCTAGGAATACACCCATGGTGATCTCCCTTATATGTTTTTTGGATTTTCACTTTTGGTTCTTGGTGTTTATCTTGAGGTTAGGCTATTTATTCTTCCCCTATTCATTCATTTATTATTTCCACATTCTATATTGCCTTGGTATCCTCTTGAAAAACCCCTAGGGTGAGGGTTGTCCCTAATTTGTTCTTATTCATTATTTTAGGGTTTAAAGATCATGTCTCATATAATTCCCTTCCCATATTCATGATTTTTTTCACCAACAACTGGTTTAAGGTAGGTGGTTACATAATTTTTATTTTCTGAAGAAAATGTGGTATTCTTGAGATTTAAAAAATATATTTCATTAAAATTATAATTTTTTTTGGATATGTACGATGAGTTTATATAAATTTTATGAACTCATATTATAGTTTTCAAGGAAATTGTTGTAGGATGGGTGTTTGATAAAAATAAAGAATAGTTTTCTTAAGGCTTTTGATTGTTTATGTGATTATTTAAACCTCTTTATTTTTATATGCAATTTAAATTAATGGTTTGATAATTTTTTTGTCTTAAATTTCCATTGAATATTTATTTTTATGGGTTTTATTATTAAATATTATTTGATTCATGTGTTTTATTGGTTTGTGATTCTTAGTCGATGTTTCTTGATGCATTGTTCAAATTTATTCGTTTTAAGTGGAATTTTGAATTTAATTTTTAGTTTTTCATGATTCAAAAAGTGGTTTTAGTTATATATTTAATTTTGGAAATTGTTTTGAAATAAAGTTTTTCTAAATATGATTTTTTTTCAAAACGTGTTTTGAAGGATATTTTGAAAGAGGAACCATAAAGGTCCATTTTTCAATTTGAAAATGATGTTTTAAAATAATATTTTTTTTCTTCAGAAAATAGATTTCAATGGGAATTTGAAATGGTTTTACTAGTTCTATAAATTTAGTCAAAATTATAACCTCTTAAATGTTTTTATAAAATTATTTACAACCCCAATGGAAGCCTCACACTATCATTGTATGTATAAGATTATAAGTCTATTTCATTGTGATTTTATAATGTACAATCTAGAGGGGATTATCAATGTTGGGTGTAAGGAGGTGGGATGAGATTGTGATATTTCTATGTTTTTATTTTAAGATTTGATAAATGCTACCACACCTCCTATTTATTTCATCATGGGGATCCTAGGTGACTCAGAGTTGGATTTATAGGTGGTTACTATCATGTAATGATTATACTGACTATATCCCCTATGGATTTAGAAGCCATGGGGGAGTGCCAATAGTGAGGATAAGTTAGAGCATTTCGTTGGTTATAGAATAAGGATGTATCGATAAGCTGAAACATTATTACACCTAAGAAAATATAATATTTACTCATGGGATGTTTAATAATTAACTAGGATTATCTATCCTTTACTATTCCCTATTTACTATACATAGCTCTATATTTTTTCTCTTATGATTTGTTATATATGTTCCACTTTTATATTATGTTTATACTATAATTTCAGTTTTATCATTTCTTCCTCTATTTTATTATTTTTCTTATAACTTGACCAGGACTATTATTACTTTTTTACATTTATTTATTCATTTCATTTGTTCATTTGATGTTTCCTTTTTGGTTCTATTTGAGTTCTTTCTTGTGTTGATATAAAGAGTTTTTAAAGGTGTAGTTTCTAAACATGTGAGATTTAAATTTAGAGAAATGTTTTAAATGCCTATTTAAAGCATGTTTGAGTTTAAAATACCATTTTCTATGAAAGATCATGGTATTTTCATTAAAAGATTAAAAAATTTATAATTGTATTTTAAACTAGTATTTATGGATTGTTTTGGTAAAGAAAGTGCATGGATTCTTAGGTGATTTCCTATCGGGATATTATGATCACACCCTACATGTTCCACTCTACATCAGTATACCTAAGGTTGTTTTTCAAGTTCAGGTTTAGTTTTAGGATCACTCTTGGAAGAGTTGGTTTGGCATATGGATGATGAAATTGAGGTCACATAAAGACCTTGTAAGGTTTTTGTTTATCTAATGGTAACATGGATATATCGTCCAATTTGTCCTCCTGTATTCTGATTGTCGCATCTGTTTCACTATAGTGTTTTATTTTATTTTTATTTGTATGATTATGTCTCATGGTTATGTTATGGTTGGTATGTTTTTATTTAATATATTTTTATTTGTATTATTCATGTATCTATAATTTATAGAGTGGTCTTGATGAACTTCCTAGTGGAACCACCACGCGTATCATCTTTTATTGGGTGAAATCATTCCCAAGAGCTTATATCTGATACCCTAACACTAGTTTCTTGACTAGGGTGATTGGGAAAGCACCTAAGGTATGTTATGGTTCATCTAAAGTGCCTAGATTAGGGGTTCCTATAACTAATTCATGAAAAATGGTATTAGAACCTAGGTTTTTCATAGAAATAGGTTCTTGAAGTGTCTTATGTAAATTGGGTGTGTCTATTGAATTAGATTTAGAACTATTGGAACTTGAGAAGTGGGTGTGGGGAGAGATTTGTGATATCTCTCTAGTTTAGTGCCTCAAGTTTACCTGGAATGTCAGGTTGTGTGTCTTGAATTTTGAGTTTTATATTTTTAGTGTACAATGGTTTGGATTGATAGTATTTTGTATTGTATCGATGTTGTATAGAGTTTTAGAGGTTTTTACATGTTTTTGGGGTGAAAATTAAATAAGATATTTAGGTACATTTTTATCCCACAAAGTCTGGAAAACCATGCAGAGCCTATGAAATTGGTTCTATTTACCTTCCAACGATAGTTACATAGTTGGCGTACGGTCTTCCAAACCGTGAAGCCAAAACTTGAATAGTTTCTACCTCCCTTCAAATCCTTATGTTGAGCTCCCTTTGACCCAAATTGCTTTGGACTGTGTGTGAATTTTATTTGTGATGATCTAAATGATATTTTCTTGGAACATTTGTGATATTTTGGAATCATTCTAATGATATTTTGTGATTGAAACTTGATTTTCAATTATTTAGTTAATTTTAAAATGATTTGAAGTGTTTTCTCAAATGGAATAAAAATAATTTAAATTTTAAATACTTGTGAGTGTTTGAATAAATAACTGTTAATGTTTTAAAATTATTTTCAATCGATGTGCAGAAATTTCAAACTAAAGTGTGGGGTCATGAAAGGATTTAAAAATAAGACTCTGGAATTATGATTTATGTTGATATCTCTTGAATGATGATTCTGATTTACTTTCTTGTGTTGTTTTGATTTTGTATTATTTTTTACTCGGTGTGATGTGTGTTTGAATTTTCATTGATTGGGTTACGTGTTTTACTTATTACTTAGAGTATTTCCAAACAATCATTGGAGTTTGAGTGGGGTCTTCTCAATTGGTGACTTTACCCAAACTCTTGATTAAGTGGTGGATCCAGATTCCTCTTATTTTTTTTCTATCTTTCATAGTGATCGAGGTCTTATAGAGGATGTGTAGTGGTTAGAGAGGGTTGAATAGATCATAAAATCTACGTGAACTCATGAAGACATGAGGGTGAGAGATACTTTGGGTTTGTTTGAGGTTCCTATTCAGTAATAGTGGAAGGTTGTGGTTCTATCATAGTTATAAAATATTATGACATGGGAATTTTTCAGGGAAAAACTTTTTTAGTGGTTCCTTTCTAAGGAGTTGAAGGAATAGAAGGTGGAAGAGCACATGAGTTTCCTGCAGAGTTAACAAATGGTGGAAGAGTACCTTGAATACTTTAGTGAGAGAGTTCCTTTTTCTTTTGAGATCTTATAAACTGATTCCTTGAAAGTTTATCTCTATTTGTAAGGTCTTATTCCAGATGTTAGTGTATAATTTATTTCATTTAGGCTCAACCTATTTAAATATTTTTTGGATGATGTTTACCTAGTGGAGTTGGTTTCTAAAGGGAAACCCATAATGAATGGTAGACCTATCTCCTTCAAATCTGGTGAAGGTTACCAATTCAATGAGGAGTGAAAGCTGAAGGAAACTATACTGTGAGAGTCTTATTCTATTTAAACTTCTTCTATAAGAAAGTATTCCCTTGTGTGCTTTCAATGCAGAAATTCAGGTATTCTAAGACCTCCTTCTCGAGCATTATAAAGACTTGTTACCACTATGGTTGGTTGAAAAAACTATAGAAGTTATATAATTGAAATAATTTTTTGGATAATAAATCATTTTCAAAATTTTAATTTTGAAAGTGACTCATTTTTTTATTTTTTATGCATCCTTTATTCCCACTCTCTTCTTTTAATTCCTTATTTTTCTTCCATTGTTTCTTTTGTTTAATTTATAGATTATATTTTGGGATTTTTAGTGTTTTTTTATCCTTTGGAGGTAAGAATATGTTTTTAAGGTAATATATATGTTCCTTCATTTGGATCATAGTGCTTTACCCTTCTCAATTAGGATTTCAGGTTGTGTCATATAGTGACTCATAACTATCATGTTGAATCACCATGCTAGTGAATTCCTAAATAAAGGGGAAACCCACTATTGATCTCTGATTTGTAATATATCTTTTAGGGTATTAAATCATGAGTTTTAAATTAGATATATATTTATATGATATGGTTTTATTTAGTTTCAGTAGAATTTAGAGATCAGGTTAAAGGTGTATCTTCCCTATCTGTAAGAAAATTTGGGTTTTATTCCCTTCTCTCAGAAATTTGTGACATAGAAACTCTTATGGTTGGGAGCATCTTCATACACTAACCTAAAATTTATTTATTAATTTAATTATTTATATATTCCTATAATTTCCCTTGAATTCCATGAAAATTTATTTGATTTTTTAAAAAAATTTTAGTTTCACATCAGGGCACAGAGTTTAGCGCACAATTATCAGTAACCATGCAACTACCCATTTGAAGGAATAAATTTTCTAACATAATTTTATTAATGGTTGGAACATAATTTAACAAACTATGTGGAAATTTTTTTGAGTGAATATGTGTGTTTATTTAGGGGTTCATGTTTTGGTAAACCATGCGACCAAATCATGGGACTTACCAAGTTCTCTTAAAATTTGATATTCATATTCCATCCCTCCTAAAAATAAGACACATCAACCCCCTATCCTCTCCACTCGATTGATATTACCATAGTTAGGTCTAGGAACACACCCCATGGTGTTCTACCTAGGATTTTAGGGGTTTTATCTTTTTATTCTTGGTGTTTCTCTTGAGGTAAGGCTCTTTTATCCTCTTCTCTTCCTTCCTCGCTTGTTTTACCCTCCTCTCATTACTTGGTCTATTTTTGGCCAAACCCTATAGCGAGGGTTGACCCTAATGTATTGTGATTATTTATGTTCGATGTTTGGATCAAGATTGAGGTCCTTATATTATCATATTCAACAGTTTCATTACATCAAAATATGGTTTGAGGTAGGTGGTTCATTTCTTTTTCTTTTCATAAGGAAATAAGGTATGATTGAGCTTCCAAAAATATGTTTCCTTAAAATTATAATTTTTTTAAAAAAATATGATGAGTTTTTATTAATTTTACAAACTCGTATTATAGTTTTTTTAAGAAATTGGTGTATGTTAGGATTTTTCTAAATTTCAAAATTGTTTTGTTGTGGTGTTTTCTTATTCAATTCATAATTTGATTGTTTTTATGTTTCTATGTGATTTAAATCAAGGGTTTGAGATTTTTTTGTATTTAGTTTCAATTAACTATATATTTTTTTGGGGTTTCCTTGTGGAATATTATGTGATTCATGTATGGTATCATTTTATGACTCTAAATCAATTTTTTCATGATATTTTGTTGACACATATGATTTTTAAGTTTCATTTCAAATTTAAATATTTGATTTACATAATTAAAAAGGGATTTTAATAATATTTTTTATTTCTAAAATTGTTTTCATATAGGGGTATTCTAAAGATGATAATTTTCTTTCAAAATGGGTTTCAAAGGATATTTTTAAAAAGAAACCATAGAGGTTCATTTGGTACATTGAATATGATGTTTTGTTTTTTTTAAATAAGTTGATTTCAAAGGGATTTAGAACATGTTTTAATTATTCTATAAATTAATTATTGGTTTGAATCATCAAAATATTTTTTTTTGTAATGATCTACAACCCCAATGGAATACCTATTCCCTCATTGTATGTATGATCTTATAAGTTTACATTATTATGATTTTTTTGTGACCTAGAGGGTCTTCACATTGGTGGATGTAAGGTGGTTGGATGAGGATGTGATATTGATCTATATTTATTTTGAGATTTTGTAAATGGTAACTCACCTCCTATTGGTTTTATCATGGGTACCCTAGGCGTCTTAGTGAGGGATTGAAAGATTGTCACTATCTAGTCATGATTAGACTCACTGGATCCCCTATTTTATTAGATGCTATGGAGGGTGCCACCGATGAGGTGAGGTTAGAGTAGCCAGTTGGTTATAGGATTGGGATGAATCTATAGGTCAACATATTATTCCACCTAATTATATCTATAATCACCTCATGATATGTTTAGGAATTTCCCATCATTATATTTCCTTTACTATTTCTTTTTTATTGTACCTTGTTCTCTATTTTCTATCTTATGATATTTTCTATTGGTTTCACTTATATATTATATTTTTTCATTAATTACACCATTATCATTTCTTCCGCTATTTTATTATTTCTATTGTCACTTGAGATGCACTATTATTACATTTATTCTTTTATTAATTCAGTTAATTTATTCAGTCTATGTTTTCTTTTTGGTTATTTTTTAGTTCTTTCTTATGTGGGTTTGAAGGGTGTTTTAAAGGAGGATTTTCAAAAAAAGAGATATTTAAATTTATAAAAAGGTTTAAAATGCATTTTTAAACCATGTTTGAGTTTTAAAGACCATATTCTAGGAAATATCATGGTTTTATCTTTAAAAGATAAAATAATTTTTTCTATTTTTATTTCAAACTAGATTTTTTTTTGTTTTTTATGTAAAGGAAGTGCATTAACTCTAGGATGTATTTTACCCACCTCTATATTCTATATTTCATGTTTTTCACCCTGTATCCATGAATTTCAGTCGATGAAAAGGATGAATGGTCTTAGAGGATGGATATGGATGACTGATATTGATAGCTAGTGAAATTTATATGTTGTTATAATGACCACCCTCATGTCATTAATGTTTTGGATGACTTTTTTTTGGGATTTGATAGTTTCACTTGGTGATTAATATAAAAATTTTCACATTATATCATAGATATTTTATTACATATACATGTACTACATTGTTTAATTTTATATTTCATACATTTTGTGGAGGATGTTAATGTATGATAGTAGGCGAAAGGTTGTTTTAGTGGTAATTCCTCCCATGATTGTGCATATAATCAAGTTCTTGTGACTATCTTGTGACCTAGTGGAGGTTTTATTAGGGTGTTAAATTACCAAGGAGATGGGATGTGACATATTGGTATTAGAGTGATTATAATGACCATAACTCTAGTAAACCAGATCCAGTGGTCACTTTATTACATTGGAAATGATACAAGTTGTCAAATCCTAAAGGACTGGTCAATTTATTAGTCTTGGAGAGGCAAATAAACACATGAAACTCATTTTAAATTGGGAATATAATATAAAATATAAAAATAAAATTATCATCATCCTTGAAACTCATTCAATGTATTCATATTTATATCCTAGGGAAAGGAAACAAAATAAGGGTACCTCAAATGCTTAGAAAGGGTTATGTGTAGCATAAGATATCATAAATCAATAAGGTATAATCAATATATAAAGGTAAATAACTAAACACACATTCTATTTAATCAATAAATTGACTATCATGGTTAGATGAGGAATAATCCATATGATAAGTTAAATAACTGAACACATATTCCATTTAATCAATAACATGACTATCATGATTAGAAAATACATGATCAATATTTAAAGGTAAATAACTTAAAACACATTCCATTTAATCAATAATTTTATTTCATGATTATATAAGTCATAATCAATATAAAAAGGTAAATAAATAAAAATACATTCCATTTAATCAATAATTTGAGTTCAAAATACATCCATTGATAATATCAATGCAATAATATCATGGATAATAATAAATAAATTATTAATGAATGAAATTATTAATATTGGATGTCATGATATCATACATTATTATTTCTATACCATTGATATCTTTAACAAGATATTTTGAAACTATGGGTAAGAACCCATTTAATTTTTTCAAATAATTTGTCTCATGAGACCTGCCAATGCATAAAGGGGGTTGTATAATTATAGGACCCACCCTTCACCACATGTTTAATCTATTCCTCATATATTTAATGACCTATTTAATTCATGAACAATATGGATTATCAAAACATATCTATATTGAGTAAAGGATAAAAATTTATCGATATTTACCAAATTAATAAAATAACATTTAAAGTAAATACTGTATCTAAAAATGGTACACGACTTAAGAAATAATCATATATATGATAAATATAATATGTATATTGAATATAAATGTAATATCCAATGAAAATTTATCATAATAAAGTTATTATCTTAAGAGAAAGTTAACAATCATAAAATTAATCAAGAAATGAGAGGTGACCATCAGTTCATCAGGAATATAGGTTTTTTCAATAAAATCATGTCATTTGGAAGAATAAAGGTATGTAAGTGAAATATTAAAATAAACATTCATAAAAAAATTCTTTGTAAAACCATTTAATTTTTTTAAAATAATCTACATTTTTGTAAAATGGTTAGAGTGGCGGGGAAATCAGTTATCATTGTAAATGTTAAAAAACATTCCTTTGTAATTTTTATCAAAAAAATCCCTTATTTAATAGTAAAATATTATTTTAAACCTATTTTTAAAAGTAAATTATAACTTAAAATGTCCATAACAAATCATTTGATTAAATAAAATTAATTTTTAAAAACAATTTTGAAAAACATGGACATGGAAGAAAAATACATCTATTTAAAAGAGAAATAAAATAGATTTTTCATTTAAAAATTTCTTTGATTAATTCAAGTACCAAATAGAGGAAAAGTTAGAAGAAAATATAGAAACTTCTTAGATATCCAATTTATAAAGAAATTATTGGAGCTTATGAAGAATGAATGATAGTATTCCTTCAATAAGAGTAAAATCAATCCCAAAAGAAAGTTAGATTGTAAAATAGATTCTTAATTCTATGGAAACTTTAAAATTGAAGCTAATTGAAATAATAAAATTGAATTGGAAAAATAACCATCATTAATAAATATGTATTCATGTTAAATACATCAAATTAGTTGTATATACAGCTCATAAAATGGAATTGATGCATATTAACAACTATGTCTCAATGCAATGGAAATTGAGACGAAATCTCCTACCTCACGCTTCCCTTTTGTTTAAAGTGATTTAAAGTCATATATAATGGTTTTAATCATGTTATTAATTTATACCAAAATTATATTCATATTTATAATATCATATATGATCATCTTATAACATTTTACCACATGTTTGTAAATATTATTTTATTATTACTATTGCTGCAGCTGTTAATTGCCTTATTTTCTCAGGCATATTTTTTCATGAAACTTATAGTTCTTGTTTATATGATACAGATAAATAATATCCAAAAATAAGTTAATTTTATACATATACTATTTTTTCATTAGATACCTTTTTATAATCATTCTTGAATTTTTTTTCTTGGAAAATAAATCGCATCACTTTGTGGAAACGATAGGTCATACATATGACTGAGAAACGATATCATTCACTTAATTGGTGAATGGGTGAATAAATGGATGATATATTAATTTTATAGAATTAATATCATGTCATATGTATCATATAGCTTCATTATTTTCATCATTATTACAATACTTTGGAGTTGGTGATGAAAAAAATTACATCGGTTCGTAAGGTGGTAGTTCGACATACATATGAGTGATGACTTGGTTTCCCATTTGACAGAGAAAGAGGTGGATAAATATTATTCCATCAACATAATAACATCTCTGTATATGATATATAATGTATTTGTTATATTGTAGGTGTTAATTTATAATTGAAGGTTGTAAAAGAATAAAGAAAAAGAAAGAGCTTCATTAAGACAATTACCTTCTCTTAGAGAAACCTCATTTAGATCTCTTATTAAGGACCCTAGGGTTGGTATTTTGGTAATAAAAGAACCTAAATAATTTGGAAAAATATTTTAGGGATATATTTTTTAGTGTTTGGTTGAGATAAATGGCTTGAGGTGTGTGAATAAGTGAGAAGAGGGAGTTCTATTTAATAATACTAGAGGAGTGATATTTTTTTAAATACCCAAAATTATTCAATAATGGGAAGTCACTCTCATCCCAAGTGACTCAAAAATTAATAAATGATGTTTTTTATGGAGTTTAAGGTCGATCCACACCTCTTAAACATAAAAATAAACATTTTGAAAAAAATCCCTTAACATCTATGTTCACTTGCTTTTACCATTTTAGTTTTCACAATGGTAAATGTTTTTCTAACTTAGGTAATTAATCATTTAATACTAAAATAAAATTAACTATATTAAATAATTTTGAACTAATTATTATAAATATTAAATATAATTTATGAAATAAAAAATCTATTATGTGGAAAATTAATTTTAGCATAAGCATATGTGACACGCAAAACCTCATTTTAACCTTAACAACGTTAATTAATTTTTACCGATTGTACTAATCATTATGAAAAAAATAAGTCGACATTGATATATAATATTAATTATTCCAATTAAAAAAATTTAATAAATTTTATTAAATTCAATTTATATAATTGGTAGAATTTATTTTAAAAACAAACCCATAATTCGTGTCGAAAAACACTTTTTAAAGAAATGAATTTTTCAAGCATAAGATGATCTTATATTAACTGAATGACTAGTAATAATAATCAGATAGATTTAAATTAATATAGTTAGATATATAATAAATAAATTTAATTTAAATCATTCATAGTTAAATATTATTTTAATTAATTAAAATTGATAGACATTATGCCTTTTTAAACAAAAAAAAGTTTTTTGAAAAATACCTATTCTACCTCCAAATGATCTTATATTTATTTATATAAAATTTATAGTTTATAAATTGTTAATTATACATATTTTTTAACATTATTATAAATAAAATTAGTAATATTTAAATACTATAATTTTTATTATTCATGAAATCTTATTTTTAAATAAAATTTTCAAAAAATAATTCTAAGATTATATTGACGAAGTATGTTAAAAATAAACATTCATCCTATAAAATTTGAATTAAAATTTTCATTGTATTATAGTTTTATTAAAATATAATGTTCACTTACTTTAATTGAGACTTTGGGGTTAAATTCTTCCCTCCTATAAAAGAATCATACTTGAAATTTTCATGGATGTTACCTTCTAAATGAATGTGGGTGGTTCTTCTTCATAAAATCCTTTGGTTCCATGTTGATTACTCCATTTTATGAATTTTACAAAGTACCTTTACTGGTTGTAACATCCTCACCCGGATCACCATCAAAAGTGGTAGTCATACTGGTCACCAATGGTATATTAGATAATAAATAATAGACAACAATGAAAGTAATATTAAAATAAAGATAGAGTAGCAGAAGAATAATATAATCTGAATATAAAATATGGTCAATGTATAAAAATACATGCATGTCTAGATGATGATACATAACTAAAACAATATACATATAATAGGAAATATAACATAGTGTAGTACGTGAATAAGTAAAAGAAAAAATTCTCTGAGGGAAACTCCATGAGAATCCTAATATCCATCCCAGTATTGTGCTCCAAACTCCTATGTATAAGCATGATAGCGCAATCAATAATCCATAGTTCTATGAACATGAGATCTGCTTCGGTACCCTAATACAATGGTGGCCCGAGCATTGGGAGAGATAAAATCCCAATATTCCACCACCCATGGTGTCTAAAACTAAATCTAGTTTGTGAATAATAAGTAAAAAAACATGTATGTAATAATGAATAATAAAAAAATCTGAATAAATAAATACCGATTGGCTTAGGTTCCAACAGGGAACCTGGCCAACTCTACCTATTCGACTCATTTTCAGAATGAGTGTTTGATCAGTAACTATATATATACTAATATATATATATATATGATAATAATATATATAGTATAGTTATATATTTCATCCACCTATATGGACCAAGTACGTGCAGACATAAGTGTCCATATACCTAGAATACTAGCCGATGGATGGAATGGGGCATGAATCAATCATCCATAACTGGTCTAAATGAGCCTATGAGATCTAAAAGAGGGTACAAGCCGTACATATCATAATGAGTGGGTGACATCATGCTCTCTATTAGATATGGTTAGTGTTCCATCATGTAAAACTTGAAAAAAGGGGCGTGGTACGTCATGCCCACCGTCCAAATAGTTTCAATGGTGTGATACGTCATGTTGAACACCCGATGTCAGGGAGTGGGTTATGTTCATGCTCAAAATAACCCTTAACATAATTCTAGAGCCTATATCAAGGCATAATAATATTTATAATAATTTCCATGAGGCATTACCTCTCAAGGGTTATATTTATCAAGCCCAAATACAACCAAGGGAATTTAAATTAATATTAAATTAAAAACCATACCAGAGGCATGACCATGCCACCCATTCAATTTACTATAATTAAAACAAGCCATTATCTTTTAAATATAGCTAGTGGAATGGTTGTACTACCCAATTAAATTTTATTTAATTTAAACAATTCAAATATAAAGAAGTTATTCCATTTATTAAGGGAAGTATTCCTATAGTCAAGTCATGCCAACCCACTTAGAAGGTGGTTAGTCTTTGAAACCATTGGTCACAAGGAAGGACATCCCACATATTTAATCCATTTAGGAATATCATGTGAGGTCATGTTCTAAACATTCCTCATAATGATTATTAAAAAAGGCATATGAAACACTAATACAATAAGGCTAAGAGAGATATAAATAAATAATCATTAATTTTTAGTTTTGAAGACATCTCACCTCATCCAAGGGGTTTTATTATAAAACATGACATTTTTCATAAATAATTCATTTAGCACAAATAAGTTTCAAGTTAGAGATTCATAACCCAATTAACCAAAAAATGTATTTAGAAAGATACCAAATATGGAAACTCATTTAGAGGTTCAACATAGCACTTATGAGGTGATATAATTAATTGAAAAATTAAGTACATGAGGAAATTCCATTATTAATCCAATACTAACACTTATAATGCATTATTGGCATTTGATTAATTAATTAAGAAGGTGAAATTCAAGACAGGACACCCAAGGGGTGTTCATGATTGAAGTTGGCATCCTCAAATTTCCAAACAAAGATCAACATGTGCATATCCGTGTGTGCATACCAAATTATATTGAAGAAATAAATTTTTTGGATGAAACATGATAAAGGATGATGTGCTTCACAATTAAAACATTTATAACTCAAAGGGAACCTGGAAAAAATCTATAGGCCACCTACCTCATGCTTATGATTCTCTACTCATCCAATATCAAGGTTTAATTCAGTTCAGTATGGAAAAAATTGAAGAAAGATACATCCACCCTAAAATTATGGAAAATAAGATCTCACTAAAATATCACAAAATATTAGAAGAGAAACTTAGAAAATTAAGTAAGATTATTTGAGAGATTACCGATGTGGATCCAATGTGACCGACAGTGTTCAAATCTGATTTCAGACGAGGGAGATATCATCATCCCTCGGTGGGGAGTAGCTTGATATATCCATGGGAGGAGGGAGGAGTTTCATGAAACTATAGGGATAAAAAAGAAAGAATAAATAGGTTATAAGTTTCATTAAGGGTAAAAAAGTAATTTCCCCTTAAAAATTGGGTCACAGGGTTTGACACACGATTGGCCAAACCATGCACCAACCGTGTGGCTACCACTGCTTAGGAACACTAACCTTGCACAATTTTCCCACATGTTTTCCCCTAACTATGTGAAAAAAGTGCACTAAATGGTGCATATATACTACCTATATAGAATTAAGCATGTGGTCTAGGTGCCCAGTTTGAAAAACCATGCTCAGCCCGTGTAGATCACTTCTTCTCACCTGTAGGTGCCACATGGTTTGCACTGGTGGGCCACACGGTTTTAGAAAAACCATGCATCGTTACTATTCCATCTCAATCTTGAGTTTTAAGGACCCATCAATCCTAAAAATAATTGAATCACAAAAGGCACCCCTTGGTCCTTTAACCAAGGCTAAAAAGAACACTTTTAAGTGTTTTAAATTGTGGAATTATGTTCTAAAGCTTAGTTCAAATAATGAACCACACACTAAATTGCAAAATTCAAATTCCCACAGAATCATACCTTGGCTCAAAATATGGTTTGTTAAAACCTCCCCACCTTAGAACTTCTCATCTGTTAGAATCATTTAGGAAACAACAAAATCATCACCCAACCAATAAGTTTCATGAAGTCTCATTCAAATGATTGCATTGTATTTTCAAAATTCCCAGCACACCTCCAAGAATTAATTAATCTTGTGACATTTAAGCTATTAAAACCCAAGAAAAAGCTTGTTTTTCAAACTAGAAACACCAAAATGGAGCTCACACGGGCCTATTTATCTAGAGACACAATCACATTGTCGTATCTTTAAATATATAGCTGATGGATATCCCCATAATAGGTTTTCTACATTAACCACCAATTCCAAACCATGGTATGCCCCACCATCTTTATTGCCTTAAAACAAATGCCTCTCAGCTTTATAATGATGATCATGGAATGTTTCCATTAACAGTGTGAACTCGATTTACTCTAAGGTCATATCAGGGACCTCAATATAAATAAGCGGTTGAATGTTGATCTTTTTAACTAAAACTGGTTGCACAATTTTTTCTTTGAAAGATACAACTAAAATTTACACCACTCCAGCCTTAACCTGCCGACGTGATTAAAATGTATCCTTTCGAATATATACATTGAAAAAGAAGGATAAAATTTTGATCCACTCTAAAAGAATTATCTTGAAAACTTCCTTCTTAGACGGCTGGCATATTACAACCTGAATTGCAACGCCTTTTTCCAAGCCAATTCACGTTTACCGTGAGCACATTCACTGAATCCCATTACCGAGTTCTAATAGCATTCTCTAATCAAACCATAAACTATCCATTTAAACTTCCCTGCCTCGACACAAATTAGGTAGAAACTCATATCCATCCCATTGGAATCATTACCCTTTAACATCACCTTAGATCCCAACAACTAGTCTAGGATAACCTCAAATTCATCAAACTAGAGTCCAAAGAACTAACCTGAGATAGTCCATAGTCCATGTTTATAAGTGAGATGTTGGAATAGAGAATAGATTTCCCCATTATAACATTTAATGAAACTAGAGAGATATTCTCCTAGAAGTCAAGTTAGGGGAAAATGGGTGGTGTCCAAGAATCTGTCCAAGGCATTCCAACACCGGAACACTTGTATTACTCAGGACTTACCATGACTCGATAAAAACCATGATTCCAACGCATAACTCTGACAAATCCTATTTATTGAAATAAAACGACATCTGAAACCTTTATCTTGGAATATAATCTATTCTCTCTTAGTGCATCAATGATGTCATCAAGATAGGGGATAAGATCTTCGCTAATCCAGAGTACACTAAGAGAAAGTAAAAAATTCCAAAATAATTAAAGAAACTTCTATCATGTCAAAGACAAAGTGATTAGTACATTTTGCTACCAACCATACCCAAATATCAGAAGTAATTACATTCAAAACACTACTGGTAAACTTATTCGAAGAATCTCAACTTCAATTACCGATGCACCATCACTAACTGATCGGAATCCTTTACCACTCGCGACATCCTGTGATCGCCCAATATTTACCACCGAAGTACATCCATGAAAAAAATATGATTCTCTTGGTTTGAATACACAACCTACCATGAAAACTTCATGCCACATAGTTAGCACCATCATTTACAAGATTCACCAGCCTCACTGATATTCAAAAAAACACCGACCATTTTCAAATGGTATTCCTCAATTGTGTCCTTTATACCTAGAAAGGAACATTCAAAAAGATTTAAACAACACTCCCCACCTTAGGTGTATTCTAGTCAAGGAAATAAGAGACTAAATAGAAACTTATAAGTGTGACAAACTATATTCACCTTAAATACATGCATGCCACTTCTTTGAGTCACGATCACAAACATCACAACATATGGTATAAAAGCCAAAACCAACCTGAAAAGCTTATAAAAAAAGTTGATCCCCTTGGAACGTCATCCCAGGCATTTAGAAAAACTTGATTCTTTTAATGACCATGTCATAATACTGCATAGATGACCCAATAACGTACTCAAAAACTCAAGGCTCAATGATTACTCTAAACTCAACTGGTTCATTACATCATTTAACAACAGGATGGGTGTCATGTATATGAATTCACAGTACCTCGTGGTTTAAAAAGTAAGATGGAACACCCTCAATACTATTCATAGGTTTTCCACCCTACGAATCAAAGTATCAAGTGGTCCATACAAGATATTTTTCCTAGAGTCATATTACTGCATAGGACTATTAAATGGGATTAAAACATTCAAATTCATTCATCATTGGGGAAGAAGAGAGTGTCACATGACTTAATAATCATATGACCATTCCCTAAGCATGTATAAAATAATTTTATAGAGCATTACCTAATTATCAAACCTATAAAAAATTTCAAGGATACCATGAACACCCATCCAAATAAGAGTTTTATTTAGAATCTATGAGTCCTACTAGGGAGAATGACACCCGAAAGACACCATACGTCAGAAATATCACAACATTTAGAAAGTAATTTATGATCTATGGTTTCTAACTACCTAGAGCATGCTCCTTATGAAAGAATAAGCATCGAACCTATCACTAGGTCATGCCAAAAATATTTCACTAGGACCTATGACTATCATTTAACCCCTTTCTAAAATGAAAATGGACTAAGGAAAACACTCATGTTTCCGTTCCAAGGAAACTCAAAGAAAAGTTTAAACCACCCTTACTTGAGGGTTTAAATGAAGTAAACCACTTTAGGTTCCATTTTAATTCATTACATTGATTCACATTCAATATTTAAGCATTTAAAATATTTAAAATCGAACATAAAGTACCAATTATAAATGAAACCAATTGGTAATAGATAAGGCAACCTATGAGGGTCTCGTTAAGCCAACCCGGGTTCATCCAAATGAAACCCAATAGAATATCTTAATTATTAAAGTTTCAAAACACATATAGAGGTTTATATTATAAGAAACATGATTCAACTAACCTACTTGGGTCCAGTTGTTAATTTTAAAAAGATTAATCATACGAATCATCATGCCCATGTGATAGAGTCACACGCCTTTATAGAGGCAACCATCATAGTTTTATTTTTTTTAAATTAACCTTAATGAGTTTTATCTGATAATATTAAATTCCATAACCGACCTACTAGGTTCGAATCATGTAAGAGGTACATAATAAACCTACTCATTTCAAATAAAAATCGAACAACTTGTACTTTTATAACCATTTCAAAATATATCATAGCCATATATAATGGTTTGGTTATATAGGTTTCCATATCCAATTTATAAATATCCCATACACTTTATAGATCTAATAATTTATCCCACTAAATTGAATCCAAATCACTTTAAATTTTGAACTTTAACAGCTTTTAAATTTTAACAACAACCTCTAGATATATATGTAGCTCAGAGATAGTTTGAGTACAATGGTTACCTTTTCCCAATTATAAGGTGCCCATATACCATATAACTAAATACTGGATCCCATTTAATCACAACTATTTATATATCAAAATCATAACTAGACATGTTATCACAATAAATAAACATAGTGAAACATCCTAATAATCATAGAATCCAGATACATTGGTAAGACTTACTAAATAACCAGGCAACAGATTAATAAGAAAAATAAAGCACCCAAGCATGTTATATAAACAATCATACTAAAGAATTACCTAAATAGGTAAAATAATAATAATTTCACTAATATACCTATCATGGTATAAAATTTCGAAGATAATAATCACACAAGGCACATCATCGCAATTGGTAAGTAGTCTACTAATGAAACTACATGGCATGGAATATGCATGAAATGTGAATTTATATGTTCCTATGATGATGCATGTAATGATATTTATCATACCAGGACAAGGGTAATTTACTATAAATTTAATACATTAATAATAAGTGGAAATTAAATCATTCACTGATGGTGAAATCATAATCAACTGTAATAGAAAACAACACGAACAACAATCCCATCCATGGCCACTTGGACTTTTCCCCATGGATGGGGTGATCACTCTGATACATGGATATTTACCAAGCATTGTCACATTACTAGTATCCTATCTATAAGCCCCAAATAGTAAGAAAAAAGGAAAAATAAATCTCTAATGTCAATTTTTAACATCCCTACCCGGATGACCATCAAAACTGGTAGCCAGACCAGTCACTATATGGCCTCAAGAATGCCTCCCCATATGCTAGAGACTGTCAACTACAAGTGAGGGTCTATAGAGGTGATAGTGGGGATATTATACCCTCATGATTAGAGTATAACAATGGTATATTAGATAATAAATAATATAGAATATAATAATTAGTAATAAAATAATGATCGAGCAATAGAAGAATAATATAAACTAGATATAAAAAATGGCCAATGCTAATGTATAATAATGAATGCTTGTCCAGATGATGAAAGATAACTAAATTTTTTTACATACAATAGGAAAAAAAACATAGATCAATACATGAATAAGGAAAATAAAAAAATTCCCTATGGGAAACTCCATGAGAATCCTGAGATCCATCTCAGTCCTATGTTCTTAACTTATCGGCACAAGTTTGACAAAAAAATCAATAATCCATGGTCCTCCAAACATGAGTTCTGCTCAAGAACCCCAGTGTAAAGGCGACCTGATAAGGGATTGATATAAAATATTATTATGCAACCACACTTGATGTCTAAAACTAAAACCATTTCATGAATCATAATTAAATTAGTGTGCATATAATAATGAATAATAAACAAAGCTGGATAAATAAATACTAGTCGGCTCAGGTTTTGATAGGACACCTAGAAGACTCGACGTGCTTCAACTCATCACCGGAATGAGTGTCCGAATAATAACTATATATATAGTAATAATATATATAATATAGTTATATATTTCATCCACCTATATGGACCAATTACATGAAGACATAAGTGGCTATATACCTGGAATATTAGCTACTAGCTACATTGAGGCGTGACTCATTCATCTATAACCAGTCTAAATGATCCTATAAGCTCCAATAGAGGGTACAAGCCTTAAATCTCATATTAAGTGGTATATTTCATGCTCTTCAATCAATATAGTGAGTGTTAAACCATTTTAAAACTCGAAACAAGGGTCATGGTGAGTCATTCACACCATCCAAATAGTGTCAATGGTGTGAGACATCATGCTCAACACCCGATGTAAGGGAGTGTGATACCGTCATTATCAACATAACCCTTAACATCATTTGATAGCCTATATTGAGGCGTATCATATTTATAATAATTTTCATAAGGCATTACCTCTCATGCATTATATTCATCAAACCCAAATACAACCAAGGGAATTTAAATTCATATTAAATTGAAAACCATACTAGAGGCATGGCCTTTACAACCATTCAATTTAATACAAGTATCATAAGAAATTATTATTTAAATATAGAAATTGGTGTGTTAATACCACCCAATTTAGTTTAATTTAATTTAAACCATTCAAATTTAAACAAGTCATTTCATTTATTAAGGAAAGGATTCCTAGAGTCAAGTCATGCCAACCCACTTAGAAGCTGGTTGGTATTCGAAACCACTGGTCACAAGGAAGGTCATGCACCCTTATTTAATCCATCTATGAATATGATGTGAGTTCATGTAATAAACATTCCTCATAATGAGTAATAAAAAAGGAATATGAAACACCAATACAATAAGGCTAAAAGTGATTCAAATAAATAATGATCATTTTTTATTTTTGAAGACAACACACCTCATCTGAGGGGTTTTATTATAAAACATGACATTATTCATAAAAAATTAATTTAGAACAAATAAGCATAATGTTCAAGATCCATAACTCAATTCACCAAAAGAAACATTTAGAAAGATAAAAAACATGGAAACTCAATTCAAGGTTCAACATTACACTTAGGAGGTACTATAATTAATTTAACAATTAACCACAAGGAGAAATTCCATTTTTAATCTAAGAAGAATGCTTTGAAGGAATTTTGAGGATTTGATTAATTAATTAGGAAGGTTCAATTCAAGATGGAACACCCAAGGGGTGTTATTGATTGAGGTTGACATCCTAAAATTTCTAAATAAAGATCAAAAGTTATATATCAAGGTGCATATACCAAATTAGATTGAAGAAGTCAATTTTTAGGGTGACACATATTAGAGGTTGGTGGGCAGAACAATGGAAATATTTATAATTCAACAAAAACTAGGTAATAAGATATAAAACACTTACCTTGTGCTTAAGAAGCTCTAATCATTCAATATCGAGGTTTTATTTAGTCCAGTTTGGAAGAAATCAAAGAAACAAACATCCTCCCTTAAAATAGGGAAAATGATCTTGCACAAAAATAGCACAACAGATAAAAAGAAAAACTTAGAAAGGAAGTAAGAGTATTCAATAGATTCCTGATGTAGATCCAACATGAACGATGAAATTTGAATCCAACTTTGAATGAGGTAGATATCATCATCCTTAGGAGGGGGAGCTTGAGAGATCTATGGGAGGAGGGAGGAGTTTC
The DNA here is from genome assembly GCA_963277665.1 of Viscum album. Classification (NCBI taxonomy): domain Eukaryota; kingdom Viridiplantae; phylum Streptophyta; class Magnoliopsida; order Santalales; family Viscaceae; genus Viscum; species Viscum album. The sequence continues at coordinate 849,137,551 of OY728152.1, forward strand.
AAACAGATGGAGGGAGAATAAAGAAAAAATAAATAGGTCATAAGTTTCATTAAGGGGAAAATGATCATTTCACCCTTAAAAATAGGGTTGTATGGTTTAGATACATGGTTGACCAAACTTTTCACCAACCATACGTCTCCCATGGATTAGGAACCCTAACCCCACATGGTTTTCCTGAATGGATTTCAATAACTGTGTGCCAACCATGCGATGAACTATGCACAAACAATTCCTATATGGCACTAAGCGTGTGGGCTAGGTGCATGGTTTGGGAAACTATACACCACCCGTGAGGATCCCTTCTTCTCACCTACAGGTGCTGCATGGTTTTCATGGGTGGGCCACAAGGTTTTAGAAAATTTTCTCTCTCTTACCATTCCATCTAAAACTTGGGTTTTCGAGACTCGACACTCCCAAAAATTAACAAAGCACTAGAGTAACCCCTTGATCATTTGACCAAGTCTAGAAACAACACTTTTAGAATTACATTCCAAAGATTAGTTCAAAGAATGGAGCATCCACTAAATTTGAAAATTAAAATTCCCACAGAAGTCTAACTTGGCTCAAAACATGGGTCGTTACATAGATGATTCATCTGATTCCTCAATAATTTCTCTCTAGAATAAAATTTTTGGATTGGCTCTTCATAGTAAGATATTCCAATTCTATTTCTTTATATATGAGAACATGTGATCGGTCTGGCATGTACTCCTTCACGATGATATATAGAAAACATATTATAATTTAGAGAGACTTGGTGGAGTTTTAAAAATATAATCCACACCTCCAATTATTTAAAAAATATCAAAGGGTTTGATGTAACCAGGGCTTAATTTTTCCTTCTTAGTGAACCTTATGACACCCTTCAATGGAGTCACTTTCAGGAAAACACGATCACCCACTTGAAATTCCAAATCATTTCTATAGTTATTTACATAAGTTTTTTTACTACTTTGAGCTTAATTAATATGATCCTAAATAGTATTTACCTTTTTCATCTCTTCAACAAGTTATGGGCCTACAAATTTCCTTTTATCAACTTCATCTCAACAAGTTGGAGTATGAAATCTCTCACCATATAATTCTTCATATGGTTCCATTTGAATACTTGAATAGAAACTATTATTATGGGAAAACTCTAACAAAGGAAAATAATGATCCCATATACCATGAAAGTAAAGTGAACATAACCTCAACATGTCTTCCAATGTTTGAATAGTGATTTAGGTTTGTCCATTAGTTTGAGGATGGTAGGCGGTGCATAAATGAAGCTTTGTATCAAAGGCCTTCCAAATAATATTCCATAATTTCTATGTAAAATAGAGATCATTATCAGACACAATTGAAAGAGATGTTCCATTAAGTCTTACAGAATCATTAATATAGAGATCTGTGAAGCTCTTAAGAGGTAAATCTTCCCTTATAGAGAGGAAATGTGAAGATTTGGTTAGGTGATTGATAATAACCCATATTGCATCATTCCTTATATAATTATTTAGTAGTAATATGAAAAATTACATACTAATTTCATCATATTTACACACTTGAATAAGAAGAGGTTTCATGAATCCTCTAGGATGCTGCCTATCAGCCTTCACTTGTTGAAAACCAAACATCTGGGCACATAATTTGAATTTTTTTGCTTCATGTTATCCCACTAAAAATGTTACCTCAAATCCCTATACATATTGTTTCTTCCATGTTTCATAGATAAATTCAAGCTTATATATTCATCAAATAATTCCATTTTCATATCAAGTATTGATGGAACACACAATCACTTCAGAAATTCTAGAATACCATCTTCACAACTGAATTCTTCCAACTTCCCATCATTCACAACTTTAATTTTCTTATGAAAATTCTCATCATAAGAATAAGAAATTTTTGAATTTTACAATAAATATGGTTTCATAAACATTTAAAAAAGGGGTGATGTCTCCCATTACTTAATATTTACCATACCCATCTTTACTAGATCCATGAACATAAGATCCCTCTCAGTGTTCATTTGGGACAGAACTCCATGATCCTTCCTTCTCAATACAATAGTTACCATATTTTATTTCATTTGGTGGTAGTGTATTGAGAAATAATAATCTTTAAGTAGCTCAATCCATTTCCTTTTCATCATATTCTGCTATTTTTGAGAAAATATTTATTTTGGGTTCTTATGGTCTGTATATATTTCCCATATTTTACTATAGAGATATTGTATTTTATTTACTTGATGCATATGTGATAAATTTATCATTTTTCATAAGGATACAACCAAGTCCCTTCTTCAATGCATCACTATATATAACAAACCCATCATCTCCTGATGATAGAGTCAAAATTAGAGTGTTGAACAATCTCCTCTTCAATTATTAAAAAAATTCTTCACATTCCTTTTTTCATATGAAATTCACCACTTTATGTGTAATATTGGTTAACGGGTTAGCCAATTGGGAAAAATTCTAAATGAATTGCTGATATTTACCGTCCAAACCAATGAAACTATGCACCTAAGTTATGTTCATTGGTGTAGGTCATTCTCTTTCTTCCCTTTTCTTCATAGGATAATATTCCACCCTTAGATACAATATGGCCAATAAAATAAACTTTTTTAATCCATAATTCATCATTAATAAATTTACCATTATACTCTTTTCTTCTAAGATTCTCAAGAATGATCTGAAAGTGATTCTCATAGTCCTCATAGATATTACAATACACTAATATGTCATCAATGAATAACAAAGTGAAATTATCATGATATTACTTGAATAATCTATTCCTTAGATCCATTAAAATAGAGGGTTCATTAGCCAATCCAAATAGAATTACTATAAAATCATAATGTCTATTCCTTGTTCAGAAAGCTTTATTTAGACTACATTCCTTCTTTAATCACAATTGATGAAACTCAGAATGAAGTTGAATCTATAAAAAATATTGAGCTCTATGAAGTTTATCAAATAATTTATCAATTTGAGGTAGATGATACTTTTTCTTTATCTTAATAGTAATTATTTTTCTATAATAAATATATATAATCATGCATCCATATTTGTTCTTAATAAAGAAAATAGGGGCTCCTCATGGTGAAACACCAAGGTGAATAAATACCTTATTACACAAATCTTCTAGTTATTTCTTCAACTCCACTAATTATATAGTGGAAATTCTATTTATAATAGGTCATGCATCAGGGATTAAATCAATAAAAAATTCCAATTTAGGATCAGGTGGATGTCTTAATAATTACTCAATAAATACATCCATGTATTTCTATACAATAGTTACATCCTCAATTTAGAAATTACCTTTTCCATCCATAGATTATTTTTTCTCTTCCTCCCTAAGAATATCATTCATAAGGGCTACTGGGGGTGGATCTAGACATGACTCGAATGATGAATTCTCCTCACTAAAGATAAGTATTTCTACATCTTCATTAAAAATCAAAATTTCCTTATCCTTGAAATAAATTTGTGCATCATATTTTGAAGGCCGGTCCATACCAAATATTATATAAAATTCAATCATAGTTATGATATTAAATTCCACAAATAGAGAACATTTATGTGACATAATGGGGACTGCCTAACACATCCTTGTTGCAGTGAGACTTCCACTAGGAGTATTGACTGAAAACTCCCTTATTAAGGTGCTAGGTAAATATCACATTTTCATGGAAAATATGGAAGATGTAGAAGAGTGTGAAGATATAGAGTAAAAAAACATTGGCTAAATTTTAGGATGTGATTAAAGATATTTCCACCACATCATCGTGTAATTTCACCTCATTTATAATAATCACATAAGCATGGCCTTTTCCCCTCAGAATATTCTATGATATGTTCCCTTGATTCTTGGGGAATTGGTTATAATAATTCCCCATTTATTTATAGATAAATCACTATTAATAATTTATTTTTTTCTTCCCCATTCATTCATGATACAAATGACCCTTGTTTTCACACTTGTAACAAACTCCCATTCCCTTTAAGAATTTTCCAAGATGTTTCTTTCTGAAATTTTCACATGATAGAAATTATTTTGACTTATTATTCTTATTTGATTCATTCTATTTTTCTTGGTGTTCATATGAACTATTATTCTATTGATTAACTATGAATATATATGATCTATAGTTTTATTTCTCTATTTTTTTGGGGCATAAAACCATTTCATCATATGATGATTTTTTTTGAGAAACTAGGTCCCTTTGGAGACTTGGATTAATCCATAAAAAATGGTCAATATTGTATTACTTATTGCCTATGTAATACATATAATAACTAGATATAATTTTAAAGGTATACTCATGCTATAAAACAATTTATTACTCCTTTTTATTTAAGATAATGTACTTTTTATTCATTTTAGTTTGTTGCTCATGAGTGAAATATTTATTGAAGAATGTATCCTTGAATTATCTCTATCACATCTATTTTATTTCTTATTCCTCACTAGTACTCTGGATCAATGACCACCGTTGATTGACATTCCATTTTAGAAAATATACTACAACTGTAACCTTTTCCTTTTTATCACATCCCATGGTAAGAAATATATTTTCGAGGGACTTAATCCATTGCTCAGTTACCAATGAATCAATAGTCTCACTAAATGACGGGGGATTCTATCACATGAATAAATACAGCATAGGAGAATCACATTATAGAATAATAGGTCTCTCTATTAGAGAAAGGTTATTCATCATAACTTTAGTAATTTTCTCTAATATATCCATGATATGTTCATATCCAATACTAGCTATATTTTATTTCTCATTAGAGAAGCTTCTAGATTGACCATGAGTGTTGATACCATTTATTTCTCTAGGTAAAACTTCTAAACAAAAAAATATGCTGAATTAGTTCACAACATAATGATTTTTAAATCATAATTTTTAATTAGAAATCTAGTTTAATTCTTAAAATAAATTTAAAATTTATGCATTGTTAATCACAGAATTTTAAAATTGGTTTCTTTTGGGATATATTTATTTTCAAATCCTTCATAATGGTTTGTAAATAAAATTTTAATTATTCTAAGAATATCCTCTGTGAGTGTCAAAATAGGTGCATAGTAAGACTCATTTTCGTGCATCGCGAGATGATTGAGTCAAATCCCAATGCACCATTTTTGGAGTTATTACCCCTAGGTACAGCTATAACAGAGATACTTCCAATTGTAGTATATAGAAATTGATGATTTTATAAGAAAAAACACACAATATGTACCAAAAAAACTTTAGAATATTCCTCTATACTTATCCTAAAACTATATCATAGGGATATGTTCTATAATCTATGTTTTCCTTAATATAGTTCCCAAGGTTTCTACTAAAATTTATTTGACACCAACTGTAACAACCCTAGATCTAGTATCCTGGAGCCAATGATCTCTTTATTGCATTGGAAAAGATAAAAGGGATCAAATCCCAAGGGTTGGGATAGTTTAATAGTCTTGGAGAGCTATATACACACATGACACCCATTTTAGATTTGGAATAGAATATAAAACATGATAAAGTAAACACTTGGTATCCTTAAAACCCTTTCAAAGGATTCATCTTCATATCTAGAGGAATGGAATCAAAATAAGGGTGACCTCAAATGATCTGTAAGGGTTACATATAGTGGAATATATCATGAATCAATAAGGCATAATCAATATGGAAAGGTAAATAACTAAACAAACGTTCCATTTAATCAATAACTTCACTATCATGATTAGATTAGACATGATCAATGTGTTAAGGTAAATAATTAAACACACATGGAAATTAATGAATAACATGACTATTATGATTAGATAAGACATAATCAATATAGAAAGGTAAATAACTGAAAAAAATTCCATTTAATAAATAACATGAATTTCATGATTAGATAATTCATAATCAATATGGTAATGTAAATAACATAAAAAACCTTCCATTTAATCAATAAATTTGGAAAGAAATTTATCTATGGATAATATCAATGAAATAAAATCATGTATAATAATAAATGAATTATTAATGAAGTAAATTCGAAATTTTGGATGTCATGATCTCATACATCATGATATCTTTACCATCAATACCTCTCACATGAAATTTTAAAACTATAGGTAAAAACCCATTTAATTTTGCTAAATAATTTGTCTCATGAGACTTGCTGATACATCGATGGGATATATAATTCTGTATTCTCCCTTCACTAAATTTCTTAATAATTCCTCATATATAAAATGATTTATTTAATTTATGATAAATATACCTTATCAATAAATATCCATACCGAGTAAAGGATAGAGACTTACAAATATTTCCCTAGTTAGTCAAATAACTTTCAAAGTAAACACATTATATAAAATTGGTATATAATTTAGGAAATAATCATATACATGATACAATGAATATGTATATTTAATATAAATTTTATTTCTAGTGAAAAATGGTCATAATAAAGTGATTGTCTAAATATAATGTTAATAATTACAAAATTAATCAAGAAATGAGTGGCAACCATCCGTTCATTAGGAATATTGGTTTTTGAAATATAATCATGTACTTTGGATGAATAAAGGGAATATAATGACTCATATTTTTCTATGGATTATTTTTATAAATTAACTGGAAAAATTACGAGACTAGGCGCGTAGACGGTATGAGATTCTGAGGCCCGGTGTGCCTGAAACAAATCTTTGAATAAAGTTCAATTTTTAATTAAAAACCCTTGAGTGAAAAAATTTGAACTTTAATAACTTCTAAACGAGTTTCCATATAGAAAATATGAGGGCAAAGTTGCATCCAGAACAACGACTTTACCTTAGGCGGGGCCTAACCACGACCAGTGCGGGTCGAGGGTGAAAGTTAATTTTTGGACATGAACGTCATTAAAATATTAAAAAAATATTTTAAATTGATGTAACATGAGGAAATAGTGTTGGTTTATATTTTTAATAAACCAAATTAGGTTAATTTTGGGTTATCATCATAGCCCTAAGAATTCCTCTGAGTCAAGGAGAAGGCAAACCTCTTGATGATGAACGTTGGAAGATCGACGATCAAGATTTAGAGTAGGCATCAACAGATCGATGAATGAAGAATGTGGATTCCTTATTCATAAAATATCGATCCAAATCCCATGGGAGGGGGTTTATATTCTTCATTATATTTTTATTTCCCCATTCTTGATTCTAATGATGAACGCAGACCAACCCAGGAACAGGTTGATCTGCGGTTTGATCGTTCTTTTGGGATGGTTAAAATGAAGGATTATAGGGAATAAATTTGTTGATTATTCTTAATATTAATCCTACTAACATGAACGGGCCAAGTATGACAGGAAAAAGGCCAATGTCCATTCTAAGGGTGTTCTTGTGCTTATCTCTCTTCCCTGTTCTTGCATTCTTTATCGACGAACCCTAGTGGTTGCAACGTGTTTTACCGAGTGGTTCCGAACATTGTAGGACTCCCAGAGTGACAACGATAAGATTTTAAACACACGAAAGTGAATTTGGTGACCTTAGAATCACAAAACATATTTTGGATCAAGAATCGGAGTACCGGAGCGAACATAGTGGTCCACAAAAGAGTCCATCGACATCAGTGACCAATGACCGGAGGCAGAGGCAACAACGGCCTGACCCAGAGGCACAACCAAGCCTAGTGGACCCAACAAGATTGCTGACAGAATGGTGGACAATGGAAAATGCATCTCGAGGTCTAATGGGACTACAGTGGTAGGATGACCCGAGGACAGGGGCCATGGGCGGAGGAGTTTGGAGGCCTTTGACTCAATGGTCGGCAGTGGAGACCCGTGGCGGCAGCGGCCACAGGTGGCTACGAAAGGCCACAATAGGAGTCCACATAGGAAGGCCATAGAAGGAGGCCATAGAGGAAGGCTGTGGTAGGAGGCCGCAATGGTGGAGGTACGTGTCTCTTTAGAGCATCATCAAACTGAGAACCCGCGGTGGAGCCGTTGGTGTGCACGGGTCACGTGGAATGGCCGCGCAACACGGTCTGTCCGCGTTGATTGGGCACCGACTGGCACGCGGTCAAGCGACCACGTGGGCCAAGGATGGGTTCGACCATCCGATCCAAATCCAGATGGATCGGACCAACCCACTCGAGTGGGTGGGGCTGGAGTAGTGGGCTGGGTAGGGTCCAGCGGTTTGGGTTAGGTCAGACTGACCGCGTCAGACCAGACCCAGACCCAACCAACCCATTTTTACTAAAAGGCCTATAACATTCAAAACATATGTCTGTTTGAGGATCCATTTATGGAATTGAGACCCTCACAATGAGGAGGTCATTTTAATATATTCTAAGGGAGTTTTATTGGAGGTTGGCATATGAACTTTTTTGGCTCGAGGAGTAGGTTCTCCCGGAATGAGTCCACTAAGAGCAGGATCTAGTGGTTGGTTGTGACCTATGGAGTGTGTCTCCTATGCCCATATGGAGTGTGTATCCTATGGACTATGTCTCCTATACTCATATGGAGTGTGTCTCCTACAATCATATGGAGTGTGTCTTACATGGAGTGTGTCTTATGAGCCTATACGGAGTGTGTCTCCTACGCCTATACAGAGTGTGTCTTCTAGGAAGACTCGGAGCGCATCTCCTTGGATTTGAATATAACTAGAATTTATTTATATATGTATTTCATAAACATGTACTGGTGTGATCTGACTCTAGTGACTCTCTTGACTGTACTTCTTATAGGCTACACTTCGTGTACCCCTTTGGTAGTCTACTTTGTGTATTGATTTGTGGTATACCTTTTTGGTTTGGGGTCCCTACTTAGTATTGTTTTACACACCCATGCACGAGCTTCGCCTACACATAATATGTGTTGTGAAGATGACCTAAACTTTAATGGAGTCTAGGGTGGAGGAGGACCAGGTGGTTCCCAATGAGATCGGACAGACAAGGCATACTTCTACGGCTTTAGGAAACTGCCCTTCACCTACCCTTCAGGTAGGGGTTTCTACAGACAAGTTCTAGGAGCTTGTACTTTTAACTATTGGTATTTCATACTATACCATTTTTCTTCCAGTTTGTACTATTTACTCTGTGTAGGTTTTCTTAGTAGTTTTCATGCAAGTCTGCTTAGTGTTTTTGGTTTCAACACTTTTCCTTCGAGACGAGTGTGTGTGTATAGGTACATGGGAAAATGACTCCAACATATGGGATATGCCTACTCGGTGCTAGTTTCTAACCCCTGGCCTATGGGAGGTGGGCCTTGGGGTAGTCACAGTATGGGTCTCGGGGGACGTGTCAGGAATGAGTGGTATCAGAGGTGGTCAGTTCTATCTTAAGGACCGAGAGTCTATGAATTTGTTTTGGGGAAATAGTGTTAAGTATTTCGAGTTTGGTTTTTAGGATAGAGAGTCGAGTGTTGGTGCAGTGGCTAATGTATCCATACACTAGGGCCCTAAATTATGATTTCATCTCGATACATGAAAACACTAGTTTCATGCATCATATAAGAATTGAGTGTGTTATCATGTCCTTGAGTCAGAGTCAGCTCACCAAGTATACTCTATTGACTATGGTACATATTGTTCTATTTCAGGATGCTTCCACACAGGTAGCCCGCCCAGATTTTGGGACGTGACCACCAGGATGATCTACTGATCAATGAGGCATTAGTGTAGTGATCGTTTCTAGATATAACACTTATTGGCGGTGTACTAGAAATACCACCACCCGAAGAGTAGTAGTTCCTACCGGCGTTACTGGTAGAGGATGCACACAGACTCAGTGCATTGTATGAGTTTTAGAGACAATGAACTCCATGGTTCCGAGTTGAGATAGATCCTTAGGTAGATGATGATTGTCTGGAGTTAGTCACATGAGTTTTCCTCCTAGTGAGGACACCTCTCGACTATATGGCGTTCATAGACATGAGTATTCTACAGGGCTTGGTGAGGAGATAGTGGATCTTGACAATCCAGATGCATGATGGGGCAACCTTCACTTGGGAAGATTTTGAGCGAATCTTTAGGGAGTAGTTATTTACAGTCATATTACACTATGTGCATATACCAAAGCTACTACACCTATAGTAGGGAAACCTGATGGTAGTAGAGTGCTTAGATAAATTCACAGATCTTTCTCGCTACTCTACATACATGGTGTGGGACCCGTTCTTCCAGGCTTGGACCTTTGAGAAAGGACTACACTGGGAGATAAGGGAATTGATGACATTCCTTATCATTCCTACACATGTCGAGGTGTTGGAGCGAGCTCTGATTATAAATAGCTTTAGGGTCGAGCAGGCACCAGTGATCAGAGCTACCACTGGGCGTCAGGTAACCGAGTCATTGGCAGCCGGTATCCGAAAGCTAATGCAAGTTTCTAGGAGGACCATACAATCCATGGGACAACCCTAGGATTTAGGATCAACAGGGCGAGACTTCCAGGGAAGAATGGGTCAGTCGAAGGATAGGTTGTGCTACTCATGTTGCGGTTGGGGACATATGGATAGAGATTGTCTGACCTGCCGTCCGACCGATTAGCAGACAGTCAAGGGACCACTGGGGAAGCAGTGGAGATAGGAATAGGTAGGTCTGCCTGGTTGTGGACATGGAAGAGGAAGAATATGAGTAGTAGGAGGTAGGAGGAGGTTCGAGGTACTACTACCACCACCCCCAGGTGGTCCACCACGGGTTCAGGGAGCCGGTGGATAGGGGTGAGCCCAGCTTCAGGCGATGGAGTCTTACGACCCCGGTTCTCCAGAGATGATTAGAGGTACGATCTATGTATTCTATACCCTAGCTACAGTTCTTATAGACATAGGTTCCATTCACTCATTCCTTTCCATATACCTTGTTTAGAGCTTGAAGATTCTAATGGTGATGTTGGCTCAATCCATACATTTAGAGACTCCTATGGGAGGATATTTTACTATCACACATTGGTGTAGGTAGTGTGAGATTAGTCTCGGAGGTGAGATCTTAGATTGGGATATCCTAGTAGTGGCGTCGAGGCCTTATGAAATCATTATGGGTATGGACTGATTATCCACAGTCCATTCTTAGATTGACTATTTTAGATACAGAGTGTGGTGTGTCTACGGAGATGAGACTGGGTTTTACTTTTTCAGTGAAAAGGAAACCAGATCAGTGAAAGATAGACTTTCACATAGGAGGGTGCAGTAGATCACACATAATTTAGCTAGCATGACCCTCGATGCAATGCATGAGATGATTCCCTAGTTTCATGACGTTTTGGATGAGTACAAAGATGTATTTCTGAAGATGTTCTAGGATTACCCATTTCGTAGGGAGGTAGATTTAGGCATTTATTTTTACCATGGGATGGAAAAAATATATACTCCCACATATCGGATGGCTCTTGAAGAGCTTCGAGAGTTGTGGGTACAGTTGGGGGACTTGTAGAGGAAGGGCTTCCTGAGGCCCAGCATTTCACCCTGGGTGGACCTAGTTTTCTTTTCCAAGAAGGCAGATGGGAGATTAAAGCAATGTGCGTACTTCTGGTGCCTAAATTAGGTGAACGTGAAGAACAATTATCCACTACTGATAATTAAAGAACTCTTCGATTAACTGAAGGGAGCAAGGTGGTTCTCGATGATAGGCCTCAGATATGACTATCATCAACTTCATGTACAGGATGATGATGTACTAAAGAAAACCTTCAGATGTTGGTATGGCCACTAAGATTACTTGGTGATTCAATAAGGCATAACCAACACCCCAGTAGTGTTCATGGGACTCATGAATAGGATCTTCCAGCCTTACCTAGATCATTTCATCATGGTCTTAATTGATGACATCCTAGCGTACTCAGCATCTGAGGAGGAGCACATGATACACTTAAGGATGGTCTTGGACACACTCTGAGATCACCATCTATATGGGAAGCTCTCAAAGTGGCGTTTCTAGATTCAGGTGTTCCACTTTCTAGGATACGCTATTTCAAAAGTTGGAGTTTTATTGGATCCAGTGCTGATAGAGGGAGTTCTTGCTTAGGAGCCACCCAGGAGCATGAACAAGGTAAGGAGTTTCTTGGATTTGGATAGGTACTATCAGAGGGTTTTCATGAATTTTCCATAGTACCGACACCCTTGATGGCTTTTAATCGAGTGGGGAAACCTTTTTTGTGGACAGAGGAATGTTAGAAATTTTTTTAGCAGCTGAAACAAAGCTTGACGAGCGCTCCTATCATGAGATTTATTGAGGATGGTGTCGAGTACGTAGTGTAATGAAATGCATCAGGAGAAGATATTGGTTGTGTTCTTCTGTAGAGAAAGGTAGTGAATGCCTATGGTTCATGGAATTCGAGACCACATGATCAAAACTACATGACTCATGATTTGGATTTGGTAGCGGTAGTCTTTGCATTAAAGATGTGGCGACACTACCTTATGGGTGAGCATTTTATCGTCTACTCCAACCACAAGAGTCTCAAGTATATATTCTCTAAAAAGGATTTGATCTTGAGACAGAGGCGAAGGATAGATTTCATATTGGATTATGACTTCAAGATTGTCTATACTCTTGGGAAGGGGAATGTGGTGGCAGACACACTCAGTAGAAGATTCAGCTTGCAATTGTGGAGTGAGGCATCAGAGCAGTTGGCCATGCTATAGATATCCTTTGTGGATGATGATGGATAATATTTCCTTCAATCGATGTTTTTCCCCTCCACTCTTACATCACATTATGGAGGCACAAATAGGAGACATCGACTGTGACACTCAACATGCTTAGTTTTCTATAGGTTATGCCCCTGATGGATATTCGATATGTGGGGAGCACATTGTATTTTTCAGAGGCTACACCATTATACCAGTGGCGTTGCAAGAGGAGGTATTGAGGGATTTACAAACATCCCCTTTGTTAGTACATTCGAGTGTTGAAATGATTTACCAAGACCTCTTATGTCAGTTCTGGTGGCCGGGGATCAAAAAGGCAATGGAAGAGTTTGTTTCTCACTACCTCAATTGTCAGCAAGTGAAGGAAGAGAACCAGGTTCCAGCAGGATTGGCTCAACCACTTGAGGTTCTAGAGTGGAAGTGGGATGAGATATCTATGAACTTCATGACGGGTTTACTATGCACGTCCAAGAGACACAATACCATCTGGGTGATCATTAACTGATTCACCATGTTAGTCCACTTCCTATGTATCTGAGAGAAAAATTCAGTAGAGAGCTTGGGAAACCTCTACGCGAAGGAGATAGTTCTACTCCATGGTGTCCCATAGACAATTTTTTCAGATCGTGATGCACACTTTACATCTTTGTTGTGGAAGGGATTGCAGGATGCATTCGGGACTCAGTTGCGCTTGAGTACGAAATTTTATCCCCAGACAGACGAACATACAGATACGACCATCTAGGTTCTAGAGGAAATGCTACATGGTTTCATCCTTTATTTTTACCATATTTGGGAGGACCATTTACCTTTGGTGGAGTTTGAGTACAACCATATCTACCACACTACCCTCGGTATGACCCCATTTGAGGCCTTGCATGGGCATCCATCCAGGTCACCACTATGCTGGACAGACCTAGGGGAGTCAGCACTCCTGGGTCTAGATTTGGTATGGGATACCACTGGGAAGGTGAAGATCATCCATGAGTGGATGCGGATTGCACAAAACTTACAGAAGTCCTATACTGACAAGAAACGAAGACCCCTAGAGTTCGAGGAGGGAGACCTTGTGTTCATTAGGGTCTCTCCTCAATGAGGGATACATAGATTTGGATGGGGTGGAAAGCTATCTCCGAGGTTCATCGGACCCTTTCAGATTTTGAGTAGAGTTGGCGAGGTGGTGTACCTCTTGGATTTACCTCCACAGTTAAAGCGGGTGAACAACGTATTTCACATGTTGTAGTTGATGAGGTACATGCATGATCCATCATACGTCATTGACTAGGGAGAGCTGGACATTGATGGTGGGACAACTTTTTTAGAGTAACCAATAGATATAGAAGATATAAAGGAGTGGATACTTCATGGGTGATCAATTCATCTAGTGTGTATTCTGTCACAGCACGGGAATCTCTAGGAGAGCATTTGGGAGCGAGAAGCTAAAATTCATCCTTAGTACCCTCATCTTTTTTTTATTATCCCATGTTTTGGATTTTGGGGACGAAATTACCTAAGGTTGGTATAATTTAATGACTCTTATTTTTATCTGGATTATTTTTATAAATCAGTTGGGAATATTTTAAGATCAGTCATTGAGACGACGTGAGATTCTTAGGCCCGGTGTGCCTGGAAAAAAATTTGAATAGAGTTCAGTTTTTAATTAAAAATTCTCGGGAAGCTAAAATTTAACTTTAATAACATCTAAACGGGCTCCTATATAAAAAATATGAGGTTACTGTTGTGTCCAGAAGAACAAGTTTACCTTAGGTGGGGCCTAACCTTGACCGATTTAGGTTGAGGGTGAATGTTAATTTTTGGACGTGAACATCATTAAAATATTAAATAAAAATATTTTAAATGGAAATTACATGGATATGTATCGTTCATTTCTATTTTTAATAAATCTCATTCAGGTAATTTAGGGTAATCATCATAACCTTGGGAATTCATCCAAGTCAACGAGAAGACAAACCTCTCGATGATGGACACTAGTGGATCGACGATCGAGATTCATAGCAGGCGTCGATGGATCGAAGAATGATGAATGTGGATTACTTATTCATTAGTGATCGATCCAAATACCTTGGTAGGGGGTTTATATTCCTTGCGATATTTTTATTTCCCCATTATTGATTCCAATGATGAACACATACCAATCCCGGAATATGTTGATTCATAGTTCGATCGTTCTAGCGGGAATTTTAAACTACAGGATTAAAGGGAATAGATTTGATGATTATTATTCTTCATAATCCTGTTGAAATGAAAAGGCCTAGGCTGACATGAAAAAGTCCATGGTCCATTCTAAGGGTGTTCTTGTGCTTATCTCTCTTCCCCATTCTGGCGTTCTTCGTCGGCGGACCCTTGTGGGCGCGACATGTTTTTTCGAGTGGATCCGATTTTGGTCGGACACCTGAAGTGATGGAGAAAATATTTGGAATAGACAATAGTGAAGGTGGAAACATGAGGATCGTAGAATAGTTTTTGGATCAAGAATATGAGCACCCGAGCGAACCCGGTGGCCCACAGAAGTGGACACCAACGCGCTAGCACTGGTGACCAAGGGTAGAGGCAACACCGGCCCGGCCCGACGATGCGGCCTGACCGGCCCGACAGGACGAACACCGGTAGTAGAGGTATCCCACAGTCTAGAGGCACCGTGGGGGCAGGACAACCCAAAACATGGGGCCATGGGTGGAGGCAACAGGGGGCGTCGATTTAGAGGCTGACGACAGAGTCCCACTATGGAAACAACAACAGGTGGCGGTGGAAGGCCGCGACGGTGGAGGGATGTGACTCATCAAAGCCACGTCAGATGGAGAACTCATGATGGATCCTTGGGTGTGCACTGGTCATATGGACCAACCACGCAATGCGGCCTAGCTGAGTTGACCGTGGCATCGGTTGGCATGCAGTTATGTGACCTCGTGGGCTAGGGAGGGGTGTAGCTGGCCGGGCCGCGTTAGGATGGATCGAACCAGCCTACTCTAGTGGATCAGGCTGGAGAAGCGGGCTAGGCTAGTAGCCGTCCAGGCCAATGGCAGGCCAGGATGGGTCCAGCGAGTCAGGTCGGACTGGCGGGTTGGGTCGGTCCGATAGGGTCAGATTGGACCCAGACCCAACTGTCCCCTTTTTACTAAAAGACCTGTAACTTTCAAACCATATGTCCGTTTGATGAGAAATTTGTGGGGTTGGGACCCTTGATATGTGATAGGAATTTTTATATACTCTACAAGAGATTTTGTAGAGGTTATAATACAAACTCTTTGGCTCGAGGAGTAGGTGATTCCGGAATGAGTGTGCTAAGAGCAGAATCCAGTGGCTCGTTGTGACCTACGGAGTGTGTATCCTGTGCCCATATGGAGTGTTTCTCCTACAGATGGTGTCTCCTATGACCATATGAAGTGTGTATCCTATGGATTGTGTCTCCTGCACCTACACAGAGTGTGTCTCCTGCACCTATGCAGAGTGTGTCTTCTACAAAGACTCGGAGTGTGTCTCCTTGTATTTGAGTATACCTGGACTTTATCTATATATGTATTTCATATACATGTACTGGTGTGAGATAACTCTAGTGACTCTCTTGAAGTTACTTCTTAGATTCTACACTTAATGTACCCCTTTTTTAGTCTTATTTGTTTATTGCTTTGTGGTATACCTTTGTGGTTGGGGGTCTCTAATGAGTATTGTTTTGCTCACCTATACAGGGGTTTCACCCACATGTATCATGTCTTCTGAATATAGACGGTGCTTTGACGGAGTCCAAGGTGGACCAGGACTAGGTGATTCCTAGTGAGATCATATAGACAAGGGATAAATCTATGGCTTTAGGTAGCTTCCCTTCACATACACTTCAGGTAGGGTTTTCTACAAATGAGTTCCAGGAGGTTGTACTTTTCTTTGTAGGGATTTTATACTGGCCCCATTTTCTTTATGTTTATACTATTTACTATATGTGGGTTTTCTTAGTAGTATGAATGCATGTATACTCAGTGTTTTCAGTTTCATCACTTTTCCTTGGAGACGAGTGCGTGTGTATAGGTAATTGGGTAAATGCCTCCCACTTGTGGGATATGCCTACTCGGCGCTAGTCGACAGCCCTTGGCCTATTGGAGGCGGGCATGGGGTAGTCACTTCACGGGCCCCAGGGGACGGGTCGTGTCATGGAATGGAATTGAAACATTGAAATAATATTTGATAAAAGATTTTTCTTTTTAAAACCATTTAAAACATATAGAATAGGTTAGATATCATAAAATAGTAATGACATCAGGGAATCCCATTATAGCCTTATACATTAAAAATATTACTTTTGATTTTTTATTGAGAACACCCCTTTCGAAAAATAGTTGAAATATTCCATTGAAACAATTTCTAAAAGTCAATTATAACTTAAAATTTCCTTAATAAATCATCTTAGTAAATAAAAAACTTTTTAAATTTTTTTTTAAAATATGAGCATGAAAGAAACCTAAATCCAATTAAAAGGAAAAAATATAAACATAATTTATATTAAAAATTTATTTATGTAATTAAAGGACCAAAGAGAGGAAAATTTGGAAGAAAATAAATAAACTCATTATATATATAGTTCATAAGAAAATGATTGGATCTTATGAAGGTTAAATTATAATATTACTTCAATAATAGTAAATGAATTCCTAAAAGAAAGTGAGATAGTAAAATAGATTCTTACTTCTTTGGTAACTTTCAAATTGAAACCAAGTGATAAATGAAACATGAATTGAAAAAATAAACACAATGAATAAATATGTATTCATGTTAAATTCATCAAATGGGAAGTATATAGACATCATAAAAGTGAATTGGGGCATATTAACAAATATGTCTCAATAGAATGGAAATTGAGATGAAATGCCTTACCTCACACTTCCCTTTAGTCAAACATGATTTAAACTCATTTATAATGGTTTTAATCATGTTATTAATTTATACCATAACCATATTCATATTTATAATATAATAAATGATCATCTTAAAACATTTTACCACCCATTTGTTAACAATATTTTATTATTACTGTTGTTTCGGGTGTTAATTGCCTTGTCTTATCATGTGTGTTTTGTCATGATAGATTTAGTTATTATGTATAGGATATTGATAAATCATATAGATAATTATATTAACGTTATAAATATCATAATTTTTCCTTAGATACCTTTTTATTATCATTGTTGAAATTTGTTCATGGAAAATGAATCGTATAGCTTTATGGAGATGGTAGGAAATACGTACGCACGAGTGACGATATCATTACCTTAATGGGTGAAACAGTAATTAAGTGAATGATATATTAATTTTATAGAATTAATATCATGTTATATGTACCATATAACATCATTTTTTCCATAATTATTATTATCCATATGATTCGGTGATGGAAAACAATTTACATTGGTTCACAAGGTGGTAGCCCACAGTATACTCCCAATTGATGAAGAAGGAGATAGATAAATTTTATGACATAAAAATAATAGAATCTAAGTATATGATATATAATTGTGTTATTATATTTTATTTTTATGATATAATTAAAGGTGGTAAAAGAATAAAGAAAAAAAATAGCTTTGTTAAGACGATTATATTATCTTAGAGAAACCTCCTTTGGATATCTTCTTAAGGACCCTAGGGTTGGTATTTTGGGAATAAAATAACGTCTAGAATGTTTAAAAGGATTATAGGTAGATTTTTATAGGGTGTTTTCAATAAAATTGGCTTTATAATTGTGAATAAGTGGGTAGAGGGAGTGTCATTTTATAATTGAAGAGGGGAGACATTTTTGTAAATACCTAAATATATTAAATAATGGGAGGTCACTCTCACCCCAAGTGACTATAAAATTGATAAATAATGAATTATATGTTTGGTAAGGTTGATAAAAACCTATAAAACATAAAAATTAACTTTCTTTAAACATGTTTCCCCATATTATCTAAGTTTACTTACTTTTACCATTTTAGTTTTCACTACGGTAACTAGTTTTCTAACCTAGGTTATTAATCCTTTAAGCCTAAAATAAAATGAGTGTTATTAGATAATTTGAACCTAATTATTATAAATATTAAATCCAATTTATCAAATAAAAACAATTTTTTGTGGAAAATTAATTTTAACACAAGTGTATGTCACGCGAAAAACCTTTTTTTAACCTTAATTGTGTTAATTAATTTTTACTAGTTTTTACTAATCATTATGAAAAAAATTAAGTTGAAATTATTAAATAATATTAATTATGATTATTCAAAATATTTAATATTTTTTATTAAATTAAATTCACATAATTGGAAGAATTTAGTTTAAAAACAACCCCCTAATTTGTGTTGAAAAACGAGTTTTCAAGAAATATATTTTTCAGGTATATGATTATCATATATTAACTATATGGATAATAATAATCATTTTATGGATTTAAATTAATATATTTAGATATATAAATTTTAAATTTCATTTAAATAATTAATAATTAAATATTACATTAATTAATTAAAATGGACAGATATTTTTCCTTAAAAAAAGAGTTTTCTAAAAAAAACTTTTTTGAAAAGTACCAGTTTTTACCTCTAAATGATATTATATTTATTTATATAAAAATTATAGTTAATAAATTTTTAATTATGAATATTTTTACACATTATTATAAATAAAATTATTAATAGTTTTATATTACATTTTGGATTATTCATAAAAGCTTATTTTAAAGGGAAATTTTCAAAAATTCATTGTATGATTATTTTGATCAAGTAAGTTAAAAATAAATATTGAACCTATAAAATTAGAAATAAAATTTTAATTATATTATATTTTAATTAAAATATAATTTTCACATACTATAATTGAATCTCGGGTGTTATAGTGATAATATACATTTCAGATTTAGGAACATGTGAGGATTAGTTAGGACAGTCTACACCGATTATTAATAATGATCTCTAGTTAATGTAATCATAAAAGAAAACTCTATAAAGGATGTGACAAATGATATATTCATGAGAATGACTTTTATCATTGAAACATGACTAAGACGTTATTATGTTAACTAGAATGATAAAAGTGTGGACCAAATATCATATAAATCTAGGTTATAATTTTTTGATTTCATGGTTCATTTGATTGCGTCTGTGGATAGTCTGTGTGAGAAATACTCATGGGAGATATCTCAATATCCTCATACTTTTTTTGTGAGTTTTAGGGAAAGATGCTATATGGGAGACAATATGTAGTGATTTTTGAGATTGAGATGCTATTTTTGGCATCATTGGTTGCGATGGAGATATGAGGTAAAGAAAATAGAAAAAAACCTTTAGTATAGATTCATATAAAGGGTTTTAAAGGACCCATGGAGACATAGATAATAATATTGCTTCGTGGTGGCATTGATTCCTTATAGGGTGATAAAGGAATTCATCATTTTTTCCTGAATTCCTCTCTTTTATACAAGAAGTTGATTAAGATCCTGAACAATTTCTTGAGAGATACCTAAGAATCTATATAAATCTACATGAAGTTGAGGTTTATGCCATTTAGTTTTCACCAATTAGAGTTCCATTAGGGGGTGCTTTGATATATGGAATACTTGTGATTAGTTTAGTGTAGTTGAAGCATAGTCAGATTTGGGATATTTCCTATCATAATGGATTCTCTTGGGAATAATTATTTTCATAATAAGAATTATGATTGATAAAAAACATTTAAAATTATTTAAAGGGATATAAATAATTCAATTATTCTTAGTTTTTAGATGATGGGACTTCACATGGGGATGTGCTATATTAATTTTCATTCATGATGATATTTTATATTGATTTAGGTTCTATTTATATAATATAAATGCACTACGAGGATTAATTCAAGGATAATAAAGAGACTAATATCAAGTATTCTGATAACATTTTCTAAGTATCCCTACTTTGGTCATGTGTTATGCTAGAGATTGGACTAGTCCTTTTTAATAGATATTGAGAAAATATTGACTGATTAAGTAAGAGGTGAATAAATTTTGTAATAATACCGAATAAAGGTTGTGATAGTAAGGTCATGGTCATCTAGTGTTAGGGAGAGGATGATGAATAAAAATGGAAGCTAATGTTTTCAATTTAATAAGAATTCAATAATGTTGTGTGGTCTTCTCTTGTAGTGGGTGTATGGTTGTTAGTAACTAGAGAGAAATATTTTTCTTATGTCATGTGTTGAATGTGCATTATAACCTCGAGTGTTCATCATTAGTTAGAAATTATTGGAAGGGAAATAAATGATCTTAATGTGGTGGGATTTCTTATATTAGTTTTTAGATATCTCATAGAATTGAGCTAGAGTTTGGATGATGTTATCATTGTCTTGTGTGATGAGCCTCATGATGAGAGATTCCTTCCTTAGAGTAAGAAAGTGGGGATGAAATAAATAAGTTAATACCTATTATTATATTATTAATCATCTCCATATAAAATTGAATTATTCTATAGTTTTTATTTTCCTACAATCATTAGATTCTTTGTAAAGGTATTCTATATCCATTTTTTCTTTTTTAGGTTACCCTTGGATCCCTCATAATACACCTGAATACCCTTATAGTAGGGTTTTAAGTGATAATGGAAGTTTAAAATAATGATTTAATGTCAAACTAAGATATTTATTATCATTTTTCAAGATCCTATCGGTTGACCTATGAGTTTTTATGTGGTTGAGATTATGTGAATAAATTACTTTAGTATTCATCAAGTGTTAATGATCCTTGATTTATATTGTTAACTCATGATAAGTCATTGATGAGGAGGTTGGTTATGATTGAATGTATTATTGTAGAATCATTGATATATTTCATAACGGTGGGGATCTGGACACACTTTCTTGGGATAAATGATTAATGTTCATGATATGAAATAATGTGTTGAGTGAGACTCACATTTTAGAATGATCATTTCTTGAAAATTTTGAATTTAAATGGTTGAGAAGATGTGTAAGTGGACCCTTTTAGTCAATTGTGTGGGAATACCACTGTATATGAACCATGTGATGAATATGTTTTATTTGAGGTATGGTTTTTAGAAATGTGATACTTATCTCAAGTTCAGTTGGACAACTGAATTTTTTATGGAGAAAATTATTGAGCTGGTTGTCTCAATGAATAGATATATATTTTCATTATTATGTTCTCTTAGGATTGTATAAATTTTTTTAATGGTTTAAATTAACCACCTTTACACTCATTCCGTTCCATTTATTGATTAGTGATCATTTAGATGGTTCTTTCTTTAGGGATGGAAGGTTAATGTATATGTTGTTCGAGATGTCTATGATTTTTTTTATTTTAGAGGATGAAAAGTTTTATGGTAAGAAGGATGTAATAGATCATGGTTTTACTAGAGGGTGACTTTCACTATTCCCAAATATGAATACTTAATTTAGTGTCATTGGATTGATTATAACTCATTGGAGGTAAATGACACGATTTAGTGGCTTTAATTGATCATCATGGAGAGTTTATGCAAAAATGTTATTTTTTGATTAAGGTGGGTGAAATTGTAAATTTACCATTATCAAGATGTTGGACTAGAAGAAAGACTGTATCATTGATTTTGGAATGATTCTTTTACCCTAGGATATTAATTACGTAATTTTGAGTGATGTTAAGTTTGTATGCAAGGGCGGAGATTCATTTTTAACGAACTATTAAACATAAATAATAATTCATTCATCATTGTTTAACCTATATGAATCCATTTATACTAATATTTTAGAGAGAATTAGATGAATATTGGGTTTGTGGAGGAGAAAAGTTCCATGGATCAATTGCGGGAGATCATATAGCTTGGATGGAGATCAATGGGTCATCATAAAATAAGTACGGTTCTTAGATTTCAACATATCATTTATGCTATAATAAATCTCTTATCATTTTATGATTTATAATTTAAATATCGACATGAAATTATAGTATGTTATTCTATATTTGTAGAGACCCCATTTTTTCCTTGAAAGACTTTGAAATATTTTTACATATATTTCCAGATCCAGGCACCGATATGGCATGAGATTTCGAGGTATGACGTTAATGGAATTAATTTTATAAAAATATTAAAAATATTTTATATTAAGTGTGTGAAATTTCTTAAATAAAATTATATAAATCTTAAATGGAATCTTGAATCAGAAATATAAGACCATGGTTGATTCCGAATCATGATTTTTACCATAGGAACGACTTAAAATATGTTGATGCAGGGTGTTCACATATCTCACCTGTTGGTGGTACATTCAGTGGATTAATTAATTATTTAAATTAATTATTTAATTAATTAAACCTAATTGAATTACCTATAAATCTTTCATTATGGAAAATTTCTTAGGGTTATACTCATAACCCTAAGACCATTGACAACTTCTTCTTCCTCTCTTTCCATTGGTAGAATCACCTCGAATGATGACGAAAATTTAGATTAGTGTAGATCAGAGCACAAAGAACACAATGACTTCTACAATTAATTTTGGGATGAATTATTTTATGAAGATCAATACAATATGTAGGAAGGACATGTCTATTTTTGGATTATGCCTATTTTTATTAAACTGATTGGGTAGATCAATCCCCTTATTTGATCAGTGCCAATTGTAGCCTTTACATGCGCCAGTGTACCAGATATTTAATTTTTATTTGTTTTCATAGACTTTTATATCCATGTTCTTGATCATTGGCCAAGAAGTTTATTCAACGATTGATAAAATTCTTCTTTTTTTCCTTTCTCCTAAATTGCTTCTCATTCTTCACCGGTTGAAACATGTGGTCCCGGTTCGACGTTTTCAGGTAGTGTTGAGCCCGATTAGACTCCCATAATCATGATGAAATGATGTAAGAGGGATGGATCAATGAAAAATGGATATATCTATGTTTTATAAAATTTGGTGATCATTTTGATGACCATAGATCAAACCTTCGACGATAGAAGGATCAGAGGCATGCGGGACATGTGGCGAACCTTCGAGGACCAACAAAACTAGTTTACATCCATTGGATGATTGTAAATGATAGATCCAAACTAGATGCATCGATTTCGGATAGTTTAGAGGAAGGATCTATAGTTTAATGGAAATATTCAATGCATAGAGAGTGGAACTGGGTTTCTATAAAAATCCCAACTACACACCTTGTAGTTCAAATAATACATGGTGTGTCAGGCCCCTACTGCAGTGGATAGGGTTTTAGTGGATTATAAGTATCACACACCACCCGTGACCCCCACATGCCATGTGACATCATGATGGTGAAATTAGTGTGTACTCTCAGAGTACATGGGCATTATAATGTCTAGAAATGTCATGTACTGAAGTACATGGTCAGGGGGAAAAGTACACAGACATAGGGTGGATACACTTACATTGAGTGAAGTACACTGATAGAGCTTGGATACACAAACACAACCAAGCACATGGGTGGGACCCAGAGTGGAATGGTCATGCTGTT
Organism: Viscum album; assembly: GCA_963277665.1. NCBI lineage: Eukaryota > Viridiplantae > Streptophyta > Magnoliopsida > Santalales > Viscaceae > Viscum > Viscum album. The sequence continues at coordinate 849,161,632 of OY728152.1, forward strand.
TATATCCCCTACATGCCATGTATATCTCCTACACGTTGTGTATACCAACATGGTAGGTGATCCGTGTACCTCCAGGGACACATTCAAGTGACTGAGCAGGACCACACACCATGTGGATCCTCTCACATGCTGTGTACCCCTTGGTTCCATTTAATGAAAATTAAAAATATCATATCTCCTTCTTCTGGACTCAAATTTTTTCCAGTGAGCATGTCCAAACACGTTGCGTTCCAAAGTACATGGTCATGGTGCAAATTACACTAACACGGGGTGGATACATGGACACGAGGTAAAGTACACAAACACGACTTGGATACATAGATACAGAAAATCACATGTGTGGTACCCTGAGTGGAATGAGCATTCCATATATATCCACTACACGCTATGTATACCTAGACAATAGGTGATTTTTGTACCTCTAGGGACACGTACATGTGATTGAGCAGGACTACACGTCATGTGAGTCCTCTCACACACCGTGTACCCCTTGGTTCCTTTTAAGGAAATTTCAAACTCTCAGATATCCTTCATTTAGACTCATATATTGGTCCATGAGTAGCCTATCCTGAGTTTTTTTCTATTTAAAATGTGATAGTTCGCTCAGTTGTGGCTTTTGGTATATGATTCGATATGTCTTGGGAATGAATATTTTTTAAGCGATGCTCGATAATGGTAGCGATCACGCTGGATCACTAGAGGAATTTTGAGCAGAACCCTCCAACTGGGTTGGGAATGGGTCCTTGATGACAAGACTCTACAAAAAAGTAGGGCAATTAGAAGAGGTTATTTTTTGTTTAGAGGGAGTTATAACCCCCTCTAAAGACTTTAGTGACAGTTATCTGCAACTTCTATTAAAGTTTCCGCCTACTCTGATTAGTGGTAGTTTTGAGTAAGAGCCAGTAAAATAGACTTGCGTTTAGTGGAAGTTAGATTAGAGGGGATTTTAAGACCCTCTAGTTTCACCCTAAATTAACCACTCATTGAGATATTAGAGGAATTTGTAACCACCTCTAATTCAAACATCAAATTAGGGGTGGTTAGAACCACCCCTAATTGACTTCAGGGGTCCAAGTTTAGGGATGGTTATTACCACCCCTAAACAACACTATTTTTTTTAATTTTATGCTCCGCAGACACCCTAGACACCACAACACCACATGAGGAAAACCCATTAAAACCAAGAAAAACCCCTTGAAAATCCACCAGACACCCCCAAAAGACCCCTTAACACCAGGACATACCCCTTGAAAACCCATCAGGCAGAACCCCTAACAACCCACACCCCACCGAACAGACCCCCTAAAAACCCCCCGGATAGAACCCCTAACAACACCCCATTGAGACACCACCCCTAAAAACCCATGGGACAACACCCTGCACCACATTGGACACCTAGATAGACCCCTTGAAAACCCATTGACCCCATGGACAACATCATACACTTTCCCTTCACCCTAGAAAACCCTCATAAATCACCCCTGCAGACACCCTAGGCCCAATAACTTGTCTGTGGGCCCAAACTCACCAACAAGACCTGAAACACATGACAGAAGGCCAAAACACACATGACGATTGACCCACCCACTGCCTCACCTATAGCTAAGGCGGTAAAAATAACACCGCTGAGATTCGAACCATGTATCGATCGACCATTGCCTCATCACCCTTACCACTATACCGAATTTACTTATACCTTTTATATAATTTTTTTATATTTATTTACATACAAAAATATTATATTATATACACATATTTTTTTATGGAAATATAAAAAATATAATATAATTTTTTATATATGTTATTTTTGTGTATAATATATAATATATATATTTTTGTATAATATATATAATGTATTTTTATATAATATGTGATGTATATATTTTTCTATAATATATATATATATATAATATTAGATATAAAAATATTAGATAATATATAATATTTTTTATAATATATATATAATTATATTTACATATTTAAATATATATTTAAATATATATTTCTAAATATATTTATATTTATCTGTGTGTATTTATGTATTTATAAAATATTTAGAGATATAATATAATTATAATATATATATATATATTTATTTATATAATCATTTATATATATTTGTATATATGTGTGTGTGTAACAATAATATTATTAATTACTATTATTATTATTACACCTATTTTTAAAATATAAAAATTATATGTTGGTTTTATATATACTATAAATCTATATATTTTATGATTTATATTATAAATTTATTATATTAAATACATTTATAATATATATTTATGTATATGATTATATGAACTTATATTATATCATATATATTTATACACAAAACTAAATACATTCATATAACTGGAAATGTATACTATAATTAAATGATATATATATATATATATATTTACTAAATTAATTTATAATTTATATGGTATACTATAATATATATAAAATAATTATATAATATATATAAATTTATATATAATTAAATATTTATAACATAATATATATAATATTGTTTCCGACACTTTCGCTTGGGCACGCGCATCCGTCCGTTTCAGAGGACGAGGACACACTAACTGTTGCCCCGCATTCCTACTTTCAAAAGGTGGGAGACATCTGTCACATGTTCTGGGACATTTGCTCCTTGATCGAAATGAGATGATGGGATGTTGGTTCTTCCTTCCGTGGATTCCTCCTCAGAACTCGTCACCTAGTCTGGGTCTCCCTTATAGATTAAGATGCTGTTCATGAAACTCTTCCTAGTGCCATATCATAATGGACACCGGTTAATTACACTGCTTCTGTTAGGACATTCCAGGGGGACTAGTTAGGGCAGCAACCTTCAGCCGGGGGAGTAGTCACGTTGGACATCACTGACATGTCTGGATGTTGGAACACTGGTGCGTCTGGTTTTCTTCCCCTTATGATAAGGATTCTCGAGGGCACAGAATCCTAAGGAATCCCACGTCGAATAAAGGGAATTATATTCCATAGTCATGTCTTTGAGGTTTTCCTCATCATCCCATATTTAACACAGGGTATGTCGTAGGTTTAACGTCTAGTGGAGACGGATCAGAATAATCGTAACACTGCCTAGAGTGGATCAGATGGGTGAAAACCCTAAAGGGAACACTGATGTTGGGGCTAACATGTGGTTAGTTACCCGGTTACATCTAAGAGTAGTGAAGAGATTAATTGGAATGATCTCACTAGGATATGGCAGTCAGGGTAAGAATCAGGATGAATAATGAATAATTGAATGAAGTGGTGAGGGAATGATATGGAACCATTGTGAAGGTGATGGTAGTATTGGGATTCAGCCTCAAAGAGACTTCTTACATATCCCCGTGACATGGAATCAAAGTCCGCATAGTTCGGTGAGGCGATGGGACACCTAAGGAGGTGACCCGTAAGAAGGGGACCCGAAGGAAGTGGAACTTTGGGTTAGGGAATGACCTTATCGAAACAAACATGCTTGGGGAATAGTCTATGATGAGACATGGGTTATGGTATTGAACCTTATGGAGGCTTCCTACATACCTTGCCTTGGAAAGGATCAAAGTCCACATAGTTCAGGATGGGGGAATAGAATCAGGGTGTACATAGAGGACAATGACCCGATGATATATGGGGGTTTACGCATGGTTAGAAGCCCAAATTTGATCTAACTATTGAAGGATGACTAGCGATATGGGTCCCAATGAAAGGGAAAATAACGTCTTACCACAGGATGGAGATCGCAATGACTTACCGCTGGATGGGGGCACAACGACTTACCGCTGGATGAGGTCACAATAACTTACCGCTGGATGGGGTTGAACCTCATGGATGCTTCCAATGTACCCTATCTAGGAGACAGTGATCAAAGCCCATGTAGTTTGAGCGGTTATCATTTAATGTTTTGTGAGACAAAAGGGGCATTTAGTTTAATTTCATGTGGGACGAAGGTGAACCGACATGAAGGCGGTCAGAACAACTGGGTGTTGGGCTTGGACCTTATTGAGGTGTACTACGTACCTTTCCTTGGTAGGGATCAAAGTCCCCATAGTTTATAAGTGGTGTGGAACCGACGGGAAGTGGTTAAGACCAATAGTTGTTGGTATTGAACCTCAGGGAGGTTTCCTACATACCTTACCTTGGCAAGGATCAATGTCCATGTAGTTTGGAAGTGGTGTCGGTGAACTGACGTGAAGGGGGTCAAAACAACTGAGTGTTGGGCTTGAACCTCCGAGATGTGTCCTACGTACCTTACCTTGGCAAGGATCAAAGTCCCCATAGTTCAGGAGGTGTTGGTAAACCGACACGAAAGGGGTCAGAACAATTGAGTGTTGGGATTGAACCATAGGGAGGCTTCCTACATACCTTATCTTAGAAAGGATCAAATTCCATGTAGTTTTGAAGGGGTTGGTGAACTAACGTGAAAGGGGTTAGAAAAACTGATTGTTTGGCTTGAACCACAGGGAGGCGTCCTACGTACCTTACCTTGGCAAGGATCAAAGTCCTCGTAGTTTGGGAGGTGTTGGTGAACTGATGTGAAAGGGGTGAGAACAACTGAGTGTTGGGCTTGAACCTTAGGTAGGGGTCATACGTACCTTACCTTGGCAAGGATCAAATTCCATATAGTTCAGAAGTGGTGTGGAACTGATAATAAGTGGTCGGGACCAATAGTTGTTGGGCTTGAACCTCAGGGAGGCTTCCTACATACCTTACCTTAACAAGGATCAAAGTCCCAATAGTTTGGTAGGTGTTGTGGAACTAACGGGAAGTGGTCGGGACCAATAGTTGTTGGTATTGAACCTTAGGGAGGCTTCCTATGTACCTTACCTTGGCAAGGATCAAAGTCTTTGTAGTTCGGGAGGTGTTGGTGAAATGACGTGAAAGGGGTCAGAACAACTGAGTGTTGGGATTAAACCTCAGGGAGAAGTCCTACATACCTTACCTTGGCAAGGATCAAAGTCCACATAGTTCAAAAGGTTTTGGTGAACCGACATGGAAGGGGTTGGAACAATTGAGTGTTGGGCCTGAACTTCCGGGAGGCATCATACGTACCTTACCTTGGTAAGGATCAAAGTCCCCAAAGTTCATGATGTGTTGGTGAACCGACGTGAAAGTGGTCATAATAAATTGAGTGTTGGGATTGTACCTTAGGGAGGCATCCTACGTACCTTACCTTGGCAAGGATCAAAGTCCATGTAGTTCGAAAGTGGTCTGGAACCGATGAGAAGTGGTCGGGACCAATAGTTGTTGGGCTTGAACCTCATAGAGGCTTCCTACGTACCTTACCTTGGCAAGGTTCAAAGTCCCTATAGTTCGGGAGGTGTTAGTGAACCGATGTGAAAGGGGTTGGAACAACTGAGTGTTGGGATTGAACCGTAGGGAGGCATCCTACGTACCTTATCTTGGTAAGGATCAAAGTCCATGTAGTTCAGAATGAGGTTTTGGTGAACCGACATGAAGATGGTCGGGAACAATGGATGGTGGGATCGAACCTCAGGGAGGCTTCCTACATACCATTCCTTGGCAAGGATCAAAGTTCACATAGTTTGGGATGGTTTGGGGATTACACACTAGAAAGGCCCTAAGATGATGCCATGGTCAATGCTTACTATAATCCCACGTGAGTCATGCTCGGTGTGAGAAACAAGAGGCAACAAAGACCTGGAGATCACATCATGAAAGGTGCGTCTGTGGGAAGTGGAGTGGGGATTACACATGGTTAGCAGCCCAAAGAGGAAACATGGGATTATGAGTGGTTAGTAGCCTAGGGATATGAATATTGGGACTTACTCCAGGATGGAGCCCAAAGGGAGAGGGATGAGATGATGAAGGTCCCGGTGCCCATCCCTATAGTGACCCATCCTTTTCTTATATTACTATTACATCATTTTAAAGATAAAAAACATAATAGTATTACAAATATAGGATCCAAAGGTTTAGTGTCTTGGGAAAACTAGGACCATACATAATAATTACCACATCAAGCATAAAGATTTATTTAATTTCTTCTTCTCTATCTTCTTGTTGGAACTTGACCTCTCCTTAGTACATGTAGCCACTTGAGGATATACATAAAAAGGGGTGAGCTAAGGCCCAGTAAGAGGATAGATAAGAACAATATAGCATGTGGTGAGCATAATCATATCATAGGCAAGAATCATGAACATGAGTGGAAGCATAAATAAAAGACTTGAAATGTGGAAATGCATAAAAAATGAAACATCATGTCTTAGTAGTTAACTACCACACATATTTGTGAAAAAAGATATCATCTTGTTCATGCATCATTTCATATTAACTCATGATATTCATTACTTTACCCAATGAATTGGAGCACTGTATAATTCCAGGCACACCTGTCACATTGGAACATTCATATTGCACTATCTAATTCCATGCGCACCCGTCACATAAAAAATTATCATTTATAATGAATGACACAATGAACATATATAAAAAATGAACATAACTAAACCATGGAAAGGAATGGGCTTCATCTCATTAGAACACATTCATAAACATTAGGTTCCCAAAATAAGGAGGGAATAACATACATGTTACAAGAACCATCAACCATGAGTGAGAAGTAAAAGGTGAGTTATTAAAAGAAGAGTTCTTTCAGAAAACATTTTGTTTGAAATAAACACCATTTTTAAACATTTATATCCCATAAAAGGAAATACAATTACGAAAAAATGATTTTTAAGGAATAACCATATAAAAAAATGGAGTGAAAGAGGGAGAACCCGAAGGATGAAATTGGGTTCGAGAATTTCCCCTTTCCATGTATCCGAATGCTTCCTTCTATTTAATGTCCTGTATAATAACATTATATTAATTAATTATAAATTCAAGAACCTTTTATGCATGAATAGGGTTAATTTTGGTTTCATTATGTCATTTTATGGGCCTTTTGATGAGTTATAGGTTTTAAAAACATTGTTCAGGAATGTTTGTTTTTATGGTTTTCTTGAGTGGTTCACTTGTATTATTAAATGAAAGTTCATGTAGAAGATGGATAAACATCCAGAAATGATATTTCATGTTATTAAAGATATTCCAGAATTTTAAATGATCGTATAATGAATTATATTATATACCATGTGGATGAATCATTAGATAAGAATTAAATGATGATAGTTTGGGTTAGTTTGTGCGATTTTTCGACCACAACAAAATAGTTTTGATTAATCATTTAGTAATACATACATAATATATTTACTTAACATTAAATAGAAAATAATACATATAACATATTCTGTTTCAACCATAAAAATGGTTTCATGACCAGATATGAAAGCAAAAATGGAAAAAGAAAACATGTCGTTCTTGAAGGTTATATGTATGATACTGGGGTTACCATACCATGTGGATGAATATAGTTGGGGAGAGAATAAGAAAAGAACTTTAAATTGAAAGGAATTTAAAGGAAAAGTGAGAGAGAGAGAGGAATTACCTCTTGAATCTCCCTCTTGAGATCCTCCTTAAGGAAGATAGGATTGGTCTATTGATGAGACCAGAAGCTCTTGGACGTGGGGTAGGGTTTAGGGAAGATGTTTGGGTAGATTTTAGAAAATTTTTGAAGCTTGAGAGCTGTGGGGAAATGAGGGTGTGAAGGGTGGTATTTATAGTGGAGGGGAGAGGGGTTATCTTAATATTTAATTCATTAGTTTATTAATTTCCCCTAAACCAAGAAATAATGATGATTCCACGACCAAGAATATTAAATAGGGCATGTGAGTTTGGGATTTGGGTGCTTACATCACTTGTGATGTCAGGAATAGTGGGTTTAAATTATAATGTATTTATACGGAAAATTAATGTATTTTACTATTGACCAAAAGTTCAAGTATTTCAGAAAAATACTAGAAATTCTCCCCAACCATTTTTTGATGGGTAGAATCTAAAAATGAAGTCCATTTTTCAAAAATAATTTTTTGAATATTAATATTTTAATATTTAATTAAAATCATAATTTATTACCAAAAACCAGTTTTAAAAACATTCATTTACTTGTTCTAAAATATAGGTAGATCATACTTTGAACATGAATATTATTTATATATTATCATAGGTAAGGTTACAATCATTAGGGAACATCACTATTCATAAGGGTATGTCACTATTCATAAGGGTAGGTTACTATACACCCAAAATTAAGTTTTTCTTATTGGACTCCAAATAACTTACTGATTGAAACCATGTATGTGAGATTTTCAAAATTCCAAACACAGAAGTGAAAAAATTATGTTTAAAGGTCACTTAGCACTTAGTAGTTCATTATGTTGTGTTTTCATGTGATATTATGAAATATTTATAAGAAGGGAATTTCCATTGAAAAACATTGGGTCGTTACATTTTCCCCCCTTATGAAATTTTACCCTCGAAATTTCACTTTACACAAACAGGTGAGGGTAATTCTCCTTCATCGCCTCTTCTGGTTCCCAAGTAGCTTCTTCAAACTTATAGTTCCTCTACAACAATTTGACAAGGTGGGTTGTCTTGTTACGTAGAACCTTATCTCTCCGGTCCATAATCTTTACTGGCTACTCCTCATAAGAGATATCATCTTCCAGCTATACCACCTCTGAGTTTGGTACATGTGAGGGGTATGGTATGTACTTCCTTAGGAGTGATACATGAAACACACCATGAACTTGAGCCATATTTGGTGGAAGTGAAAGCCAACAGGCCACATATCCTATGCGTTCAAGGATATCAAAGGGGCCAATGTACCTTGGGCTTAGCTTCCCTTTCTTTCCAAACTGCATGACTCTCTTCCAAGGTGATATTCGAAGGAAGAATTTATGTCCAACATCGAACTCCAAGTCCCTTCTACAGTTATCAGTGTATCTCTTTTTCCGACTCTGAGCAGCTTTGATGTGTTTCTGGATGACTTGAATCTTCTCTATCATCTCTTGAACAAGATCGGGTCCATGTATCTTTCTTTCTCCAACTTCATCCCAACAGGTTGAATTTCTACATCATTTTCCATATAGAGCTTTATACGGAGCCATTTGAATACTCGAGTGGAATCTATTGTTATATGAGAACTAAACCAATGGGAGATTCTGATCCCATCCACCTTTGAATTCTATAGATCATTCTCTTAGCATATCTTCAAGCGTATGAATAGTCCTTTCAGATTGGCCATCATTTTGGGGGTGATAGGCCATGATGAAATTTAATTTAGTAGTCAAAACATGTTGAAGACTCCTCCAGAATTTAGATGTGAACCTTGGATCATGATCAGATTCAATCAAGAGTGGAACACCATGAAGTCTCACCACTTCCTTCACATATATCTTTGAAGGTTTTTCAAGTGAGAGATCTTCCCGAATAGCTATAAAATGGGCAGTCTTGGTGAGTCGATCAACCACAACCCATATCGTATTATTTCCCTTAGATGTATTTGGGAGACTCGTGAAAAAGTCCATAGTGACATTATCTCATTTCCACATAGGTATAGCCAATGGTTGCATCACCCCTTTGGACTTTTGTTGCTCTACTTTAACTTGGTGACATACCAAGCACCTTGAGATACATTCTGCAATCTCATTCTTCTTGTTATCCCAGTAGAGGTGTTCTCGAAGATCACGGTACATCTTGGAACTCCCAGGGTGGATAAAGAATGTTGAGCTATGTGAACTGTCTAATAGATCCTTTATCCCGAGTGATGAAGGCACACAAAGTTTCATTCCAAACCAAATCACACCATCATCATTGATATGGAACTCTTACAACTTCCCTTCCTTTACTGCATTCACCCTATTTTGTAACTCCATATCATCCCTTTGTGCTTCCTTAATCTTCTCTTGGATAGATGATTGCACAATAATTTGGGAAAGGTAGGATGTATCCCCTTCCCTTATGATTTCTAAATCCATCCTTTTCATATCCAAGAAGATTGGGTCTTTCTCAATCCATAACATGGATAGAGTTTCAAGTTCCTTTCTTCTTAGAGCATCACCCATCTTGTTCTCCGTTCTAGGATGATAGTGAATAGAGTAATCATAATCCTTGATTAGTTCTAACAATATCCTTTGATTCATGTTGATCTCCTTTTGTGTGAATATATACTTTAGGATATTGTGGTCGGTGTATATGTCACACCTCTCTCCATAAAGGTAGTGCCGCCAGATTTTCAAGGAAAAAATCACAGATTATAGCTCTAGATCATGTGTCAGGTAGTTTTTCTTATGGATCTTCAACTGTCGTGAGGCGTAGGCTATCACATTGTCATTTTGCATGAGTACACAACCCAAACCTTTCTTTGAAGCGTCACTGTATATCACAAAACATTCTCCACTTTTCGATAGTGTGAGTACAGGTGAAGTGATAAGCCTTATCTTTAGCTCCTTGAAGCTTCCCTCATATTCTACCATCCAGACATACTTTACCCCTTTCCTTGTTAACTTAATTAACGAGCTTGATAATCATGAGAAATTTGTCACCAAACGTCGGTTGTACCCAGCTAATCCAAGAAAACTACAGATTTCTATGACACTAGAGGGCCTAGGCCATTCCTCAATTGCCTTTGTTTTTGAAGGGTCCACATAAATTCCCTCACTTGTGATCACATGTCCCAAGAATGTGACTTGCTTCATCCAAAAGTCACACTTGCTGAACTTGGCATACAACTTCTCCTTTCTCAAGTCGCCAACACAAGTCTTAGATGTTCTTAATATTCCTCCTTTCTCTTGGAGTAGATGAGAATATCATCAATAAACACTACCAAAAAACTTTCAAGGTAATTTGTAACGACTTTATTCATCAAATCCGTGAAGATTGCAGGGGAATTAGTAAGTCCTAAGGGCATCACCAAAAACTCATAGTGCCCATACCTTGTATGGAAGACAGTATTATGAATATCTTCATTATTCACCTTCATTTGATGATATCTTTAATGAAGATCCACCTTTGAGAAGTATTGAGCTCCTCTTAACTGATCAAACAAGTCATAAATCCTTGGAAGAGGATACTTGTTATTTAAAGCGATCTTGTTGAGTTCTTGATAATCGACACACAATCGCATTGTTCCATCCTTCTTCTTCACAAAGAGCACTAGTTCACCCCAAGGTGATGCACTAGGGAGTATGAAACCCTTGTACGGATACCCTTTCAGTTACTTCTTTAACTCATCCAGTTCGATAGGAGCCATCCTATATGGACACATTGAGATATGAGTAGCTCCGGGTATGAGTTCTATTGAGAACTCTACCTCAAGATCAGAGGGAATTCTGGGTAACTCTTCAGAAAATACATCACTATATTCCCCCATGATGGGAATTTCTGCATGGTTTTCACTTTCCTTTGACTCAACCATTTGGGCAAGATATGCTTATTCATTGGGAATCAACACCCACAACATTGAAGGATTTTTCAAAGGAGATTCATGATCTTAATTGAATTTTTAGAGGAGCATGGGATGGTTCAGAATTTGAAAAGATATTTTCTTTTCTCGACAGTTGATATGTGATCTATATAATGAGAGCCTATCCATTCTCATTATAGCGTCGAATTCCCCCAAGGGAAGTATTACAAGATTCACTAGAAGAATCTTCCCACAGACGCCAATAAGAGAAGATTAAAAAACTTGGGTTGAAATGATTGCATCACTTAGTGTTTTTATAGATATCTCTACTTCAAGGTTTCAGGGCTTTGATTCTATAGTTCTAAAAAACTTTCAAGATATGAAGGAATGCGTAGAACCAGAATCAAATAAGAATTTTTACATTATTTATTGAATAGGAAGTGTACCTTGTATAACTTCATTATCTTTCTCCACTTCCACAGTAGTGATGGAATAAGCCTTCCCTTGTTCCTTTGGCTTTGGTGGCTGTTGACACTGATTACCCTTGAGAACTCAAGGTTTAGTGCACTGTCTTGCATAGTTACCTAGCTCCCTACAGCTGTAGTATTGAACCATGGGTGGTTCTCTCCATTATTCGGTTACATTATCATTCCTTTTAAAGTATTTTTGACACTCTTGAGCATTGTTTCCTTCTTTCCCTCACTTGAACCACTTCTCTGTCCCTTTGAGGCAGTTCCCATGGTGCAACTTCCCACATTTTCGGCATGTGGGTCATTGAGTTTTATTCCCAAATTTATCATTAGACCCACTGGATTGAAAATCCATCTTTTATTTCTTATCACCATAGCCATGGGAACATTCTCCAAAATCCATATCCACTTTGAAATCACATTGAACAACTTCTTCGTAACTCCCAAAGTCTCAAATTTCAAGAGCATTTTGAAGGTGTGGTTTTAATCCACTAAAGAATCTATCAATTTTGCTATCATTGTTGATAAAAAAACCCGAAGTGTACCTTGCAAGACTTGTGAAATTTGTTTTGTAGGTTGTGACAGATTCTACTTCTTTTTTCTTGAGCTCTATGAATTCACTCTCTATCTTTGTGCGAAGAGTTCTTGGGAAATAATTTTTAAGAAACATTATCTTGAAGTCTTCCCATTCCATCTCTTCAATTTCCTCCCTTGGATTAGTGTTATTAATCAAATACCACCATTGATAGGCCTCTCCATCTAGACAATAAAAGGATGGTGTCACCATCTCTGTCTCAGAATAGTGAAGCACAAAAAATATCTTCTCCATGGAGTTGACCCACTCCTCCATGACTAGTGGATCGGAAGATCCACTAAACATCGGTGGTCATTTACGCATAAAACATTCGATATCCAGTTGCCCCCTCTTTGGTGAAGGAGGACGTTCCCCATTATTACGGTTATTATTCATAACCTGAGAAAGTTGGGTAAGCATCGTCGTGAAGTTTTGAACTTCACCTTCCAAATCATTGGGGATGTCGTTCGGGAAATCATTGCATTGTCCCTCGCACAAGTTGTTGGCCTGGTTTCTCCTGGTTCCCACCATTTTCAAAAATAGAAAATGTTAGAAAAAAACTTAAGTCATAAATTCTTGAATAAATTATTCATTTGTAAGATTTATAGTAAAATAATAACATATGGGATCCCTATGTAAAGATTCTTGTGTGAATATTTGTACTTAGTCTCATGCTAGAGGATTTCTCTAGGGTTCACTAATCCTAATTCCCAAATTAACTAAACTCTACCTCTGATACCAAATATAGTGATCCAACCTTTTCTTAAATTACTATTACATAATTTTAAAGATAAACAACACAATATTATTACACATAGAGGATCCAAAGTTTTTGTGTCTTGGGAAAACTAGGACCATACATAACAATTACTACATCAGGCATAAACATTTATTTAATTTCTTATTCTCTAGCTTCTTGTTGGCACTTGACCTCTCCTTAGTTCATGTAGCCACCTGAAGATATAAATCAAAAGGGGTGAGAAAAAATAATAGTAAGAGTATAGATAAGACCAATATAGCATGGGGTGAGCTTAATCATATCATAGGCAACAATCATGAACATGATAGGAAACATAAATAAAAGACTTGAAATGAGGCAATGCATAAAAAATGACACATCATGTCTTACTGGTTAACTACCACACATACTTGTGAAAAAATCTAGAATCTTATTCACACATCATTTCACATTAACTCATGAGATTCATCACTTTACCCAAGGCATTGGAGCACTATATAATTCTGGGCATACCCGTCACATTGAAACATTCATATTGCACTATATAATTCCAGGCACACCCGTCACATCATAACATTATCATTTATCATGCATGAAACAGTGAAAATATATACAATATGAACATAACTAATGCATGGAAAGGAATGGGTTTCATCCCATAATAACACAATCATAAACACTGGGTTCTCAAAATAAGGAGGGAATAACATACATGTTACAAGAACAGTCAACCTTGAGTGAGAAGTAAAAGGTGAGTTCTTAAAAGAAGAGTTATTTTGGAAAAAACTTTGTTTGACATAAACACCAGTGGTAAACATGTATATCCCAGAAAAGTAAAGGCAATTATGAAAAAAATGATTTATAAGGAATAACCATATCAAAAATGGAGTGAAAGAGGGAGAACCTGAAGGATGAAATTCGGTTCGAGAATTTCCCCTTACCTTGTATCCGAATGATTTATTCTCTTTAATGTCATGTATAATGACATTATATTAATTAATTAGAAATTAAAGAACCTTTTATACATTAATAGGGTTAGTTTTGGTTTCATTATGTTATTTTATGGGTCTTTTGAGGATTTATAGGGTTTAAAAACATTGTTTGGGAATGTTTGTCTTTATGGTTTTCTTGAGTGGTTCACTTGTATTCTTAAATGAAAGTTCATGTAGAACATGGATAAACATCCAGAAATGATATTTCATGTTATTAAAGATATTATATAAGTTTAAATGATTTTATAATTAATTATATTATATACCGTGTGGATGAATCATTAGATAAAAATTAAATGATGATTGTTTGGGTTAATTTGGGCGGTTATTCGACCACAACGAAATTGTTTTGATTAATAATTTTGTAATATATATAGAAGATAGTTCCAGAACGTTAAATATGAAATTATACATATAAAATATTCTGGTTCAACCATAAAAATGGTTTCATGACCAGATCTGAAAGCAAAAATGGAAAAATAAAACATGTCGTTCTGGATGGTGATAGATTAACACCTCACGAACAACGTTTTCTTTTATAAAATAAAAGGAAGAGGAGAAGGGGGTTTTATGGTATAATATTCCATTATTATCATAAAATTATATTATATGTATGATAATGGAGTTAAAATACCATGTGGGTGAAGATAGGTGAGGAGAGAATAAGAATAGAACTTGAAATTGAAAGGAATTGAAAGGAAAAGAGAGAGAGAGAGGAATTACCTATTGAATCCTCCTCTTGAGATCCTCCTTAAGGAAGATAGGAATGGTCTTTTAATGAGACCAGAAGCTCTTGGACATGGGGGAGGGTCTAGGAAAGATGTTTGGGAAGATTTGAGACAAGTCTTGAAGCTTGAGAGGTGTGGGGAAATGAGGGTGCGAATGGTGGTATTTATAGTGGAGGGGAGAGGGGTTATCTTAATATTTAATTCATTAGTTTATTAATTTCCCCTAAGACAAGAAATAGTGATGATTCCATGACAAATAACAGTAAAGAGGGCATTTAAGTTTGAGATTTGGGTGCTTACATCACTTGTGATGTCAGGAATAGTGGGTTTAAATTATAATGTATTTATACAGTAAATTAATGTATTTTACTATTCACCAAAAATTCAAGTATTTCAGAAAAATCCCAGAAATTCACCCCAACCATTTTTCGATGTGTAGAATCCAAAAATGAAGTCCATTTTCCAAAAATAATTTTCTAAATATTAATATATTAATATTTAATTAAAATCATAATTTATTACCAAAAACCAGTTTTAAAGACATTCCTTTACTTATTCTAAAATATAGGTATATCATACTTTCAACTTGAATATTATTTATATATTATCATACATAAGGTTACTATTCATTATGTTATATCACTATTCATAAGGTTATGTCACTATTCATAAGGGTAGGTTACTATTCATAAAAAAATAATTTTTTCTTATTAGACTCAAAATAACTTACTGATTGCAACCATGTATGTTAGATTTTTGAAATTCCAAAAAAAAAAAGTGACAAACTTATTTTTAAAGGTCACTTAGCACTTATTAGTTCATTATGTTGTGTTTTTATGTGATTTTATGAAATATTTATAAGAAGGGAATTTCCATTGAAAAACATTGGGTCGTTAGAATCCCCCCCTTTGGTCCTTGGCTCGAAAGAAGAAAGGAGGAGTAAGGGTACTACCTCCTGCAAGAAAGGATAGGGGCTTACACCAATGTGGTTTCCTTCCCCCACAGATAGACGTCGATCCAGCAAACAGGATCTCATTCCTTGTGAGGAATATCTCACTCTTGTGGAGACGAGCGGGCGTAGAGAATGTCTGAGATGGGGGACCTTGTGCATGATACACGGGGCGAGGTCACAGTTTAACATCATGTGCTAAGGACGATGGTGCTTGGCAGTTTAGCGTCCTGTATCTCAGATGAGGAGGGTTCACTCTGCACCCCTAGGACTTACATAATTGATACTCTCACTCCCTTTATGAAGGTAAGACATCAGCAATTCCATGGTGAGGGGGTGTTTTGGAGTGATCCAATGAGGGGCCCACGTTAGCGTGACTATGCAAAGAAGCAATAACTGTTATCATGCCTATGCGAAGAAGAATAAGGCTAAGCAACGCAATGGGAAGTACCACCCAAGGGAATTTGAAATCACTACGTGAAAACCTATAGGTTTGCACAGGAAAAGGAGTTGCAGAGCAAATGGGTCCATAGGTAGAAGCCTCATGAAGATCCGGTGCTCCATGTAGTGGAGGGCCTTCACTAAGGGTTATGCTTCACGAAGTGAAGTGGACTAGCCTAGGCATAGGGCATAGGTATATATGGAAGGTTCTTTGTGAAGTGGAAAGGCCTTAACAGAGCAGTGATTCACGAAGTAAGGGTGCCCTATGAAGTATAGTATTGTGAATCAATGTGCTTTGCGAAGCACATAGACCCTGCCTTAGCATGTGGGCCACATGTTCATGGAGGGTATTTCACGAATCATAAGTTCTCTACAAAGACTCGAGTCCCCTTGTGGATCCCCTTCCTTCATGTAGGCCTATGGGCTCTGTGAAGGGCATCCCTCTTTGAAGAGGGGTTGAATTCAAGCAAAGTGAGAGGCACTTCGTGATTCTAAAGTACCTTGAAGAGGTCATGATTCGTAGAGCAGAAATTTCTTCGTGATTTGAGAGATAAGAAGGTGAAAGGTCATAGGATACATCCTTTGGGATCGAGGGTATCCTGATATTTATAGGAGAGGGGCGCCACAAAGCAGAGCTTGCTGGGTGTGAAGACACGTGGCATTTTGTCGTAACCGTAGAGCCTCCCGCCTCCTTGCTCCACGGTGGCTTCGCAAACATGAAATTGGTTTACGGAACCTCCATCCTCCTTGATCCGTGATGGGTTTTCAAACATCAAACTGGTTTGCAGAGCTCCCACCACCTTGATCCTTGGCGGCTTCTCAAAGTGGGGGAAGCTTCGCGCCGGCCGCAGTGCTGTGGGTCTCCGTGAACAAGCTTCGCAAGCCCATCCCAAAGGCTGCCCAATTGTTCTTCCTCTTCCAAAATATTGGTGCCAACAAATGCCTCCCTCAGACTTGGATCCAAGTAGATATTGAGGGTCAAAGTCTGAGGGTTAATCACAAAAACTCCTTATCCAATCACGAAGAGGGCTCATGAAGGAGGCTCGCGAGTAGAGGGGCAACATTCGAGCTAATAACATCGTGATACTCACTATAGTCGGGCGTGCCACGAAGCCAAAGGGGTCATCACCTAAAAATAGGGGGTCTGACCTCTCTTTTTTCCTTTATCACCTCCACATTTTGGAACTTAGAGCTCTTGATTCATGAATCCCCGCGTACTTCACGATTTCTCTCCACGAATCGGGCCTTCTACTTTGCGGTGCATAGGGAGTCTTTAAATTCGTGATGGTGCACTCTGCAGATTGCGTCTGAAGGCCGGGGTAGGGCTCCGTGATTTCTTTGCTGGGATCGAGCTCCATGAAAGGTCTTCGTGAACGAGCTCCGCGAAAGAGCTTCACAAACCATTACTAAAAACTCCCAAACTTCAAAAACTGAATGTCTCACCAATAGGATTCTAGGGGGTGTCCTTGTGGATGTTGCTCGAAGGGAAGAAATAGAGGATATCTCAGGTATAAGGGAGTTTGTGTGAAGCCATTATGACCACAACTCACTGGTGACACTACTTTCGGAAAGCCAAAAGGACTATCCACTGTGTAGGAGGCCTCCTCTGTATGGATTTTTCTTGAGGGATGAAGTCTTCATCCCTGAAGTGAGTAGGTACGAAATAGCTTACTAGTTCAGGAGCACGTTGTGTCAGCACTAGTGGTTCAGGGCGGTTGACGACCATGCCCTAGAGGACTTCATGCCTGTCAACGCTGAATCTCTTTACAATCATTTGAACAACATTGATGGGAAAGAACTACAACTAGAGACATCTCCCCTGTTGTACCATACTATCTTGAAGGCAGCCCTGAGGAACCCGAAAAAGGGGTGGTCTGATGAGTGGGATCTGCGCCAGGGCGACAACTTCACAGATGACTTGGCCTAGGCCTATTGGTTAGGTTCCTCATGCAAGGAATTCAGGGCAGAGCTGAGAATATTGGGCCTGTATGAGGTGACTTGGGCCTCCTAATTCCATATCTATCAGCCGAAGCAGATGATGCCAGAGTTGCTGAGAAGATGGTCATTGAGGACTAATACCTTCCATTTGCACCACAGAGAGGTCGACATCAATTTATGGGACATGCATCAGATCTCTGGGGTCCCAATACTGGGGGAAATATATGATGAGTTGCTCCATGTTATGGGTGTGTGGTAGGATCCAGAGCATATGACACCGCTGTAGATGGAATTGATGAACCTAGTGTCGGGAGAGGACAAGCAGTCAGTGATGGACGTCCAGTTTAAACGGTGGTTTAAGAAGTTCTTGAACTTCCTGGAAAATAGGCAGTTCCTTGTGAGGACTAGGACTTGCCCGAAGGGGGATCAACGAGGTAAGGAGAACTCATACTAGTGGATCTTAGAGGTTATCCAATTGAAGATGTGGGGATTCAGCGTCAGTACTGAGCAGAAACCGATAGTCAGGTTGGCCGTATTCATTGCGGTGCTCATCTACTATTGGATCTTGCTGGTGAGAGACACGAACATGGGTGTGAGACCAAGAACATTTATCATGGAATACATGATGGCGATAATAGGAAATGTCAACCTCGGTGTCTTGATGATTTCCAAGATATACCAGATGCTGTGGCATATCAGTGAGGGGAAGAAGTCACCAAGAATATTCAGGTCATTCCACCTCCTATATGGGTGGAAAGTGGCACACATCAGGGGGTTCTATGAATATGCCAACATCATCTCCCCACCAAGATCAACCTTCCACCCGTCCATTCTGAATACTGTGAGGAGCTTTTCAGCCAAGCTAACCTTGCAGGCAGTACCGAACTAGGCCTGGAAGGTAGACGAGTTCAATTTACACCTGTTCCCATTTCCAATAGGCATGTTCACTGATGATGGACAGGGAACGGAAGATCATTGGTCCTACCTACGCGATTTTTGGGGCGGAGTCATGGTGGCGCAGGTGGACCGCGAGTCCCTATGTGAGTCATACACCTTGCATTGATCAGCAAAGAAATTTCGGTGCATGCAGTGACTGAACACATGGGTCTATTTGGGGGTACGCTATGAGGACCACCCGTGCATGATGAGGCAAATGTGGCTCATGTTCACACGGGAAGATGAGAAGATGCAGAATGATTTGCCTCCGCCCAGAGCTGTCTTTGGACTAGTGAAGGAGTATGCCAAAAGGTGGGAGGCGGCCTACCTTGGGGAGATTCTGAAGCAACCAACCGTTTGGGCCAGCGATGGGGTGCCTCCCCAACCTTGAGGCCAGGGCTGGATGGCAGCGAGGACATCTTGTGGTGGCGGAGCTGTAGTGGCGGTGAGGCCTGCATTGGTCGAAGGGGAGGTAGCAGTGGATCAAGTGGTGGTAGTGGACCCGATGGTCCTAGAGGATAAGATTCAAACGGAGGGGAAGCCACCACGGTAATTTCGCAGGATATCCAACCGGGCTCTGGGGAAGCGGCTACGCCATATAGACATGCCATAGAATACTGTCTTCCTGGAATCCTGGTACATTTGGGATGTCAACTGGAAATCCTCAACCCGTTCGAGATGTGGCATCACCTGAACCATGTCGGGATGGATTTTATGGGAATCATCCCTATCAGGGTTGTCTTTGTAGTATCCCAGGCGGACGCAGAGCAATACTTGGCTGAGTTGGAGGACTTCGTGCACTCCCGGGGTGCCCCGCATCCAATGAATGATCGGGTAAATGTGTTTCTGGATCGAACGACCTCTCCGCAGTTGTTGGCTGCTGAGATGAGGGAGCGATTCCCTTTTCCAGAGGAATCAGACGATTCCTCCTAGGGGGAGGAGGCTGGTAGAGGGAGCCCTTTGGAGGAGGGTGAAGTTTGCAATTCGGACCCAGAACTTGAAGAGTTTACAGAGGATGTCAAGTTAAAACCTTGAGTCCCTTCCCCAGGATCTTCCTTCAGGTTGCTTTGGACCCCTCACTAATATTTGAACTATGCAGGAGGGCCTCATACGCAGAACCTATTATCTCCCCTCAGTAGATGCAGATGCGAGGCCTTTGGGATCTATGCCTATGGATATGGAAATTACCGAATCCAGTGGGGCCAGGACACCCATGGTGGTTCCTTCAGAGTTTTTAGACTTCCCAACAATATACGGAGGTCCACGACTCAGGACCCTGATGGGAACAACCTAGGAGAGAGACCGAAAATTTGATCTCTATAAGCCCCCTTTACAGAATTCATGTCTGCCACCCACTGATAAAGTTAACTAACATTTGTGCACTTCTTGGTATGCACAGTTCTTCAAATGGCATGGGCTGCCTTGGAAAAGTTGGTTGGTACTCCCAGTGGCACCTTTCCCAGGGGAATGTTGATGGGCGAGGAAGCAGACACCCAAACTGACCAAGTTGCGGTGCTCCCGATCACTGGTGGGACCATTAGCAGGGCAGTGCCTAAGATTATTGAGGTTATATTCGATGATGAAGATCGATCGGACAACACAGGTACTTCCATACCCGATCAGACACCAGATGCAGACCCATTTGACGAGTTCTTGGGGGAGTTCTTTATAGATGAGCCTACCAACCCCACAGACTGGGACGAGATGACCTCTGATGAAGAGGTTAGCAAGATAGTCCGTCACTGGTCATGGAAACTGATCATGTGCTTTATCGATGGAACCCCTAAAGCACAATGAATAGACCATATGGAGAGACTTCATTCACAAGTTCATGAACTGTGCGTTGGGGGAGTGGATGCCCATCGTCCCCACATGCTCGTCCGAGATATCATGGCGGAGAAGATATAATAATATGACTACGACCTTGGTGTGGGTTGGCAGCGGAGAAAATCAGTGAACATCAAGAGGCTCCAGGAGTATGAAAATAAGATTTAGCGGCTGCACGTCCAGGTAGATGAGAATTCTTCTTTCCTCAACACACAATCGGAGATTATATCGCGGTTGAAGGCCCAGCTGGCGGAGGCCGAAGAGATCATGAGGCAAGTCTCCAAGGATATGACTGTCATCCGAACCAACAAGGACCAGGACCAGATCACGACTGATGAACTGTGCCCCATTGCTTCCGAGGAGGAGTGGGAACTGAATAGGTGATATCGAACCCTAGACGCCACAAGCCAGAGGGTGGCGGAGTTGCAACACTCATTTTACAGGTCAACCCATCAATGGGAGGGGTCGATCATCAGGTACTGTGATGCATGTAAATTTTGAACATGTTTTCATTCTTTGATTATTTATTATAGATTCATGCATGAGTTCTGTTATTCATTTTTGGTCTATTGAATTTCCACTGCATTCATGGAACATCCAGTGATTAGTCCCTAATATCACGTGGGTCGGTCCCGATGTGGGAAACAATGGATGACGACCTAGTTATTCCATCAGAATATAAGAGTAAAAACCAAGATTCAGGAATCCGGGGTTTGAACAACCAATCCCAATTTCCGAGAATAAAGGTAGAGGCCCAAATGGAGAATGAAGATCTCAGAACAATCGATGTGTCGTCTTCCCAATGTGCTCTAGTGCATGAGTGGGGTAATGCCAAGGGCATTTGGAATTAATCTGAACATAGGGGAGTGGAAAGTGTGAATCACGATACCCAAGATTCGGAACACTATGGGGGTGGAATGATAATGAAGGATAACTGTTGATCGTGTTCTAAACATAGTATCCTTATTTCGTTAGCCAGAAATGGAGATAACAAATGAGGGACGACTGTTGACCATGTTGGAAACATGGGGCCTGACTCAAAATGATACCCATTAGTGTTCTAGAATGCTCAGAATAGTAGGCGAGCCATAGGCCGAGCATCCATATTGTTAGGGGGTTCTTTTAGACGTGAAAGTGGACGAGGGTCTAAATATAGGGTACACAAAGCATGTAGAGTGGAGTGGTTGGTTGTTTGAATGGATTCCAACACTCTTGAAATCACACCATTGTGGTGGAAACACATTAGGTGGGCGTAACTATCTGATCGGGGATCAAACATACTTCCAGAAATGACCTCTTTGGCAAGGACATAGAATGCTCTATAGTTTTACATCATACCAATAAATACGATAGAACCATAGTTTAAATGTCATATGGTGAGGATGATTTACATAGTTTAAAGGTCATACTACCTGGACCAGGATCGGGCTCGATGGGCTAGAAGGGTCAATTACCCTAGGGCTGGGCCCAAGTAAAAACTACTGGGCATCACTACGTATCCCATAAGGATGATAATCAAGCCAAACATAGTTCTTAAGCACGGTGTGTCTGGAGGCCAACACTGATAAGGGAAATCCTCTATGGTAAGGGATCTGGTGCATCCCATGGCTAAAATGGGGTATCCTGAACTTGTTCAGGGTAAAAATGTAGTTTAGTGTCATGGATTGAATACATATGGACTCGTGTAGTTTAACATCATACGATAGGATGAGGAGTGAAAGGGAAGATCCCAAGAAGGGAGCACATGATGTGGTAGCCATAAACCTGGCATGAATGATAATGTAAGAAGTCCACAATACACCATGTATCACTGGGGGATGCTTTTTTTCTTTTTTCCGGTCAAGGGACCAAAATTTAAATTTAGACTGGGCCATAGGAAAGGTTCCTAGATGTTCCCACGTACCCCATTAATATGGTAATCAAGCTGCACATAGTTCTGAGAGCGCAGTTTAACATCATGGAGGATGATGAAAAGAATGTGTGGCATGGCTGCGCGAGTACACGCCCTACCAAAACTACTAAGACCACATGCGTCGTGATCAATGTGGGAAATAAGGAGTCGTTATGGGAATTTCCCAGCACATGAAGGCACGTGTTAGGGGTGATGGGACTCTAGGTGAATGACATCCCAATGCCATTTAACCGCCTACCTAACACACCTAGATGCATGAAGGAGTAAAGCCGAGTATGTTGGAATTCCACTTAAACATATGGAAGTGAAAAAATGTGAATCATGATGCTCAAGATCTAGAACAAAATAATGGTTTCATGAAGATAGGGGATAAATGTTGACCGTGTTCAAAACACAACATCCATATCACGTTAGCCTAGAATGGGGACAGAAAAATGAGGGTTGATCGCAGACCATGTTCGAAACATTGGACCTGTCGCAAATGTCGTCCGAGGTCCTCAGGGACGTTGGCCCAAGACGCTAGGTAAGACAATGTGGCATGAGACCATGCCATAAAATGGTTTCCCTTTAGACGTGGAGGAGGATGAGGATCCAAATAACGGGCTCACGAAGCTTGGAAATGGAATGAGGGGAATGTCCCTGTGAAAATTCCACGCTTCGAGCTCTTTGTTACAACGCATCTGAGTACAACAATAAGACATATCAGATAGAGGGAGTCAAGTCCCCCTACAAGGAAAAGGTTTCTAAGGTTTCATGCTTCCAACTTAATGGTTATAGGATGGGCCATTAAGTGGGGGTGGGGGTGGCTTGATTTAATGGATTGTTCGCAGGGCGTCGAACTAGTCAAACCCGACGTGTAGTTCCCCTAAGGAGATCTTAGTTTAGGGTTATATAACTTGGACTAGGTTGGGAAAAGACATGGGAGGAACATGGTGCGGCTATTGAAAAACCCGGTGTGAATGAGAACCTAATAGGTACTTGCCACACCACTTACTCCCAAAAGAGTTCAGTACAAGGGGCTAAAGAGAGGGGGGCGGGATTTTAGATTCCTAGGGCTGGACCCCGAGACAAGATGCCTGGACGTTCCTAAATATCCCATGAGGATGGGAATCAATCCGTACGTAGTTCTGGAAGATGTCGTGTAGTTTAACATCTTGCAGTAAGGATGTGGAGTGGTATTAGTTTATGGTCATAGAGCTCAAAACAAATTCATAACTGGAGGAGGGAGACACATGGTGAAGTAATTACTAAAACCCAACGTTAATGAGGATAGTAGGAGTCCGTATCACCACAATGTGCTCCCTTTGAAACTTCTAGGTCAGGGGACCAAAAGTGAAAGTTAGGTTGGGCCCGGGGAAAAGTTCCCAGGAAATTCTATATACCCCATGAATATGGGAATCAATCCATATGTAGTTCTAAAGGTGGAATGGTAAGATACGAGTGCTAGGGATAATGAGGTCGTGTGGGTCTGGACCTCGCACCAAAAGAAGCAGCATTTGACAGATCTTGTTTGTCCTTTAGGATGAATGTGTGTTTTTTTTGTGAAGCGATAGACCTAGGATGGAATGTCCAGGCATCTCTACAAGAATCAAGATGTATGCAGGCATTGGAAAATGGTATAGTGTGTGACTAATACCAAACATGATGTCCTCTTGAATGAGGAAACCATGATGCAGTCTCGTTTTTTCATCGCACGACCAGGATGATAAGGTCTCAGTTTAGGGCCATGTGATGGGACCAACCATGCATTTTAACATCTTTCATTATAGATGCAACATTTTAAAGTCACGTGGGACTAGGTAGCATAGTTTAATGTTATATGGATCAGACATATATATGAGAGATGAGGTTCAAGAGGGGATGTTCATGGAATGATAAAGCATACCCGAAGTGAATGAGGACGAGGTCCACATCACACCGAACGCGATTCCAGGAAAGAAACCTTGGGCTGAGGGGCCAGAAAACGTTAGAGAATATGGGGCATGAGATACTAGCTCTCAGAAGGGAAGTACGTGGTGCAGATCTTGAAAACCTGACGTGAATGAAGAAATAAGTCCACACTCGCCACATCACGCAATCCAATATGGGTCAGGGCCTAAAAGGCTAAACCTAAGTGATAATTAGTGAAATTTGAGCTGGACCTAATGAAGAGATGTCTGGTCATTCCTACATATCCCATGAGGATGATAATAAAGCTAGATGTAGTTCTAGAAGATAACGTATAAGGAGATCTTAGTTTAAGGTCTTAGAGCTCGGACCATGAAGAAGAAATACTCATCCAAGCAAGTGCAGACCTCGATCCGGTCCCTAAGACCATGTGATTCAAACTCAGTGTGGGAAACAAGGGCAGAAGTGGTCATTTCAAAATATGGGATACACGTAAAGGGGAAGTCGGTGTGGAGCCCCGAATGACGCCTTACTGCGGCTTTGTCCTCCTAACGTGTAAACGCACAATGAGGGATAATCCCAAGAGTGTTGAAATTCCACTTGGACATGATGGGGTGGAAAATGATGTGAATCATGTAACCAAAATTTAAGGATTAATGGGGTTGGAGTGATGATGGAGGATAACTATTGACCGTGTTCTAAACACATCATCCATATTGTGTGACCAGAAATTGGAATAACAAATGAGCGTCAACCATTGACCATAATCACAATGCAGGAATTGTATCAATTTTTTGTTCAAAACCCTCGAGGATGTTGGCCAGTAATGGTAGGAGAGACCTTGGGATGAGCATCCATGACATTTGGGGGGTCCCTTCGGATGTGAAAGATAATGAAAGACAAAATTAAGGGGAACACGATGCCTGAAAAATGGTTGAATGCATGTCCAGGTAAAATCCGACACTCTAGGTTCTGAACAAGAGTACTCCTGGGCACATTGGTGAATCACCGAAGAGGGTCGAGGGACCCAAATTAAAGTAGCTTACTCAAAATGATGAGTGTTGGGAAAGGGAGAGAAGGGTGCTTAGGAG
This sequence comes from Viscum album, assembly GCA_963277665.1. NCBI lineage: Eukaryota > Viridiplantae > Streptophyta > Magnoliopsida > Santalales > Viscaceae > Viscum > Viscum album. Next base: position 849,187,430 of record OY728152.1, read on the forward strand.
AGATAGGCACGTGGCGTGGTTGTTACAAACCCGACGTGAATGGGGACACAAACCCAAACCAAACCACGTACCCCTCCCCTGTAAGGACTTAGGCCAAGGGGCCAGAATGATAAGGAGGTTTCTAAGATATGGGAATGGACCCGAAGACTTAGATATTTGGGTGGTCCTACATATCCCATAAGGATGGGAATCAAGCCACAAGTAGTTCTAGAGAAGGATTCTGTGTAGTTTATCATCATGAAACAAGGACGATTATGATCTTAGTTTAAGGTCATAGGGCTCAGACTGTAGAAACCTATTTTAATTTCATATGCATGGGACAAATGAGTAAAGAGGGTGAAACATTATTCCAGTGGAAAACCACAAACCAGAAATGATGATAGAGGATATCTGTTGACCATGTTCGCAACACAGTATCCATATTTGTGTGACCAGGCTTTGGGGGCAGACAATTGAGCATCGACTATTGAACATATTTGAAAAACATGGCTTGTATGAATTTTTCGTTCGAGGTCCTCGAGGGAGTTGGACCGAAATGATAGGAGGGACCATGGTCCAAAAATCTACATTTTTCAGGGGTCCTTTTGGATATATAAGATAATGAAAACCCAAATGATGGGGCTCAATAATCATGGAAGGGCCTGTGCCTGCGGAAAGAATGATAAATGAAGGAGGGATGTCTCAAGGGGATATGTGTGGCATGGAAAAATATCCCAATGTGAATAAGGTTTTTATTCCATACCACACCGCAAAATCCTAAATGAGAACTTGGGCCAGTGGGTCGAAAGGGTTGACGGGCCTGAGGATGGGCATCCCGACCAACTGTAGCCATATGACATCTCATGAAGGCATTTCATTATCATATATCCTAATCCCATGTGAGCAATGATTGGTGTGGGAAATAAGAAGTAGGACTAGGTGCTACCCATCATAAAAGGGTCCGACAGCTGGAATCACACTCCTGACTGAGGCAGACTGAAGCTTGAAAAGACAGTGGGGAAGAATGAACCACTACACTCAATGTTTGGGACATATGGGGGTGCTGACAGTGTCAAAGGATATCCGTTGAACAGATTCGAAACACAACATCTATATCGTGTGACCTGAAATGGGAACCAAAAATGAGCATAGACCACTAACCATACTCGCAATACGGGACTTATATCAATTTTTCATTTGAGGTCCTCGAGGGTGTTGGACCGAAATGATAGGAGGGACCTTAGGATAAGTATCTGTACCATTCGCGGTCCCTTTTGGATGTGAAAGATGATAGAGTCCCAAGTATAGGGAGTGTGTGGAGCATAAATGTGCCCACGCAATTTAACGTAAAACAAGACAGTGAAAGAAGTGGAGATCTCCAGGGAAGGGTATATATGGAGTGGTCATGATGGATCCATCGTAAAGGAGAGAATAAGATGGAACCACACCATGTTTTTCAACCTGAGGGGTGATTTTGAAGTTGGGGCTAGGCCAAAAGACAAAATGTCCGGGTGTTCCTACGTATCCCATGAGAATAGGAATCAAGACATACGTAGTTCGTAAAGGCCATGTTGTTTAACGTTGTGCGGTGAGGACGAGGGATAAATAGAAGAATAAGGGGAACATGGTGTGATCATCATAATCCTAACATGAGAAGGTCCAATGAAGCCGACACGACACCATGTAGGATCCTCCAAGAGAACTATACCCAAGGGGGATAGTGAATGAGGAATATGGGGGCTGGACTCAAGGCGAAACATCCGAACATTCCTACGTATCCCATGAGGATGATAATCAAGCCATACATAGTTCATGCGCTTTAACATCTTGAAGGATGACACATAGTTTGACATCTTACAGGATGTCATACAGTTTAATGTCATGCGGGATGACATATAGTTTAACGTCATGTGGGACAGTATACAGTTTAACGTCATGCGAGATAACATATAGTTTAATGTCATGAAGAACAGTATACAGTTTAACGTCATACATGACAACATATAGTTTAATGTCATGCGGGACAATATACAATTTAACGTCATGCGGTATGACACAAAGTTTAATGTCATGTGGGACATTTTACAGTTTAAGGTCATGTAGGACAGATATACAGTTTAATGTCATGTGGGACATTATACAGTTTAATGTCATGAGCGATGACATATAGTTTAATGTCATGTGGGAAATTTTACAGTTTAAGGTCATGTAGGACCAGATAGTTTAAGGTCATGTAGGATCTTCCTTACTCAGGAAAAGTATTGCTTGAGGAACTTGGCATTGGTGGGAGGAGTTATACGCTCACCATTCATGGTAACCAGGGAGTATGCACCATTGGAGTAAACCTTGTGAATGATATAAGGTAGTTCCCATTTGGGCTCCAACTTGGATGGTTTCCTACCATGTATCATTGGTGTTCTCAAGGCCAACACCATGTCACCTTCCAAGTAGGAGTGAAGGTGAACTTTCTTGTTGAAAGCTCTATCTATCTTGTTCTGATGCCTTTCCAGATTGTGCAGGGCTCGAAACCTTTTCTCATCGTGTGCTTCCAACTCATCCAGATGGATTTCAACTACTTTATCTGGTGTTTTATTATCATAGACATATGTGCGCAATGAGGGTAACTAAATCTTGATGGGAAAGACGACCTCTATTCCGTACACCAGGGAATATGGGGTCACCTGGGTGGAATTACTAGTTGTTGTCCAATAAGCCCAGAGGGCGTTGGGGAGCTTGTCTGGAAAACTCTCCTTGTTTTGAATAACCATTTTCTACAGAATGTTAGAGAGGGTTTTGTTGAATGCCTCAATCTTTCCATTTTCTTGCACATGATAATGGGAGGTATTGTTATAATGCATGTTTTACTTACCGTAAAATTTATTAAGCTCAGATACCGATAAGATCATGCTGTTATCAGTGAGGATGACATGAGGGAATCCAAATCGGTAGATTATGTTGGATCTCACAAAGTCAACAATGAAACGGGCCTTGACCTCCTTGAGAAGGATTGCCTTTTCCCACATGGAGAAGAAATCTATAGTGGTAAGGATGAACCTGCACTAGTGAGCTCTCGCTGGTGGATATGGCCCCATGACATCAAGTCCCTAGACCAGAAAGGGCCAAGAGTACATGGTAGTGTGGTGAGGCTATGGCGGACGATGCACAATTTTTTCATGAATTTGAAACACATGGAACCTCTTGGAGAACTCGATGCAATCATGAATCATGGAGGGCCAAAAATACCCCAGTCTCCAGATCTAGTGAGATAGTTTTGGCCCGTTCTGATGATGCCTGCATGAACCGGCATGAAAATCTTGCATGACATGAAAAATCTAAACTCCTTGGATGCAACGAAGGACAATCCCATTAAACCTATGCTTATAGGGGATATGCTCATGACCAAGACCATCCTAGAGTGTAAACTGTAATGCGTGGCATCATATTCGCTCGTTCTCAGCCTGATCTGCTGGGAGATTACTATTTTGGAGATACTCGACAAAGGAGGTTCTCGAGTCAGGAGTCACCTCAATCACTGCATCCGAGGGTCCTGGAGGTTCTGACGTGGAGGCATCGGTAGTAAGGTGGGTTACATGTAGGATGTCATCATCATCTGGAGTTACAAGAGCGATGAATCTATGGTGTACCACATGGATAATCAAATCATTCTGTTCAGGCTCTGCAAGTGATGCATCCAGGCTGGTCAAGGTGTCAGCTCAACCGTTTCTAGGATCGAAGGACATGGGTAACTTCTATCTAGGATGGGAACTGGGCCATAAGATGGAGAGTGTGTTCAAAAAATGGTATGATATCTGTATTTATGATGACATAGTCACCGTTGATCTGATTGATGACTAGTTTAGAGTCCCCTTTCACATCAAAATGGGGAACATCAATCTCGAGGTCTAGCTCGAGGCTAGTAATGAGAGCCTGATACTTTGTCTCATTGTTGGTGCAGCCTTCTGACAACATGAATGAATACGACAGAATGGATTATGCTGGGATAATGAAGACAATACTCAGGCCTAATCTATTTAGTCTGGGGTCATTGAGCCTACTGCCTGTGGGGCTTCAGGAAGAACCATCAAAGTGCATTTGACAGCACGGAATGGATTGTTCTACCGAGAGGATTGCCTCGTTAGGAAAATCAAGGTCTGGAGATTGGTCCGCAGGAGTTGAATGTGCAGCAAGGAATTCTTACAATGCTTTCCCCTTAATATCTTTATGAGGGACAAACCTAATATTGAACTGCTGGAGGATTACTTCCCACTGAGCTAGACACCCTTTCAACATGAGGCGGTTCAAGATGTACTTTAGAAGATCTACTCGGGACACCAACTATACCTCATAATGCTGGAGGTAATGCCACAATTTCTGTATCGCAAGTACCAGCATGAGGCAGCTCTTTTATATAGGGGAGGATCTGGTCTCCACATCAAGGAGAATTCGAATGATATAGTAGATACTATTCTCTGTCCCCTCGTTGTTCTTCTGGGCCAGAATGGCGTTGAGAGACTGTTCCAGGGTGGTCACGTAAAGGACCAATGGATTTCCAGAGACATGTGGCATTAAGACTAGTGGTTGAAGCATGTACTACTTGATTTCCTCAAAGGAGGTACGACATTCTTCATACCACTTGTAGACAGTTCATTTCTTCATGAGCCGTGAAAAGGGCGTACACTTGCCGGCTAGATTAGCAATGAATCAGCATATGTAGGCTAAGTGGCCTTGGAAACCTCAAAGATCCCAGAGTTTTATTAAGGGATACATATGAATAATAGACTTGATCTTTTCTAGGTCGATCTCGATGCCTCAGTATTTGACAATGAAACCGAGGAAATTTCTAGAGGTGACCCCGAAGGCACACTTCAATGGGTTCATCTTCAGGTGGTAGGAACAAAGAAAGCCGAACAATTTCTCAAGGTCTTTGAGATGGTCCTAACATTGGAAATATTTGACCACCAGATCATCCATGTAGAATTCCACTAATGTCTTGAGCATCGAATTAAATATGCGATGCATATCCCGCTTGTTGGTGGAACCTGCATTTTTTAAACCGAAGGGCATGACATGATAAAAAAAGTACCTTGTGGTGCCCTGAAGGCTGTAGACTCCTTATCCTCATGAGCCATTCAGATCTGGTTATACCCAGACCATCCATCCATTAAAGAGAGGTCCTGGAACCTAGTTGTAGCGTCAATCAAAAATTCCGTCATAGGAAGGGGAAAGTCATCCTTCAGAAAGTGACAGTTGAGATCCCGGAAGTCGATACAGACTCTGACCTATCTATTATTCTTCCTGACTGGCACAATGTTGGCCATCCATTTGGGGTACTAGACCTCATTGGCAAAATTAGCTCTGATGAGCTTGTCAACTTCGTCCTCGACCATGGCACCGTGAGAAGGGTGCATCTTCCTAGGAGGCTTCTTGAACCCACGATGATTTTCCGGGAGACCAAGGCGGTGGATCGCTACCTGAGGATATAGTCCTGGAATCTCATTGTAACTCCAGGAAAATACATCATGGTACTGTGTTAGGAAATCCATGTACTTTTGTTTCTCCTCGAGGGGTATAGAGGCACTGATCAATGTGGGTTTTGGGTCTGCCTCGCTACTGAGGTTCACCTGTGCCAATTCATCGACCATGGAAGGGACACCCTCTTAAATGGTGGGGGAGATTCATCTAAATCATCTAATTCACTTATGGAGGAGGGATCCTCAGTGGGAGGAGTTTCCTCTGAGTCAACAGATCCCGATGGGAGGCAGGTACCAGCCTGAGTGGCAGTGGACACTGCATTGAGGAACTCATTTGTTGCCGAAACCAAAGAGATGATGGTTTTTGATTCGATCCCATCTGGTCTTCGGCCCAAGGGACCACACTTGATGATATCAAAGAAATAGTGGTGTGTTGGATTGATCCGGTTTATCCTAGCCTGGTAGAACAAGAAAGTATGACATATTTATGTCGCCATGGGGCGGACATCCCGATGCCTTATGTGATTAGGAGGCTCCGAGATCACATGGGCCTTATTTGTGAAGGACTATGAGGTGATCTTATGGAATCACATAGACATGGGAATGTGTTCCCCCCTCATTTCAGAAACAAAGAAGCATCATCCCATGCCTGGGGTTATAGCCTCCAATTGGTTGATTGGAAAGATGTAGGCATCATCTAGATCTATCCACGGGTTGGTTACAGCCGTAGCATGCTCAACCTCATTAGCCTGAATCTGCTTGTCCTTGCTCTTGTAATAGTCAACATCCAAATAGCGGGCTTCAAAAGATGAAAAGGGGGATGTATCACCTTGAATCATGCCCACTGGACCCTTATGGGAGTACGTGAGGAACTAATGATATGATGATGGAACCGCCACATATAGATGGAGCTATGACCTACCCATCAATGTGTTGTAAGCAGTGTCCTACGAGACAACCATGAACTCAGTACTGGAAACTAGGCCACCAAATTGGGTCTTCAAGAAGATCTTTCCGACTGGTGTCTATTCCTTCCTATCATAACCTTGGATTCTTAGGTCCGAGGGACTCAGATCATACTCTAACAACCCCGGTTTTCGCAGTATCCGAGTCGGGATTAGGTTGATCCTGAAGACCGGGTCGACAGGACAGCGATGAACCTCCATGCCATTAAAATGGCTGGTGATTTACATTGGTATAATGTTCCCCTATATGGGGTAGTATTCATCTTCCCCAGATAATGAGATGATGGCTTGGAACTCATCATGCCCGGCCGCCTCAACATGGAAGGCTTCTGCAGCTGCTACCTCCATCTCGAACTGGAGGGGGCTTCTTAAAGCCTCGACAAGGGCTTCACGCATATATGATGATAGAAGAAGATCCTCAAGGATAGTGATCCTTTATGTAATGCTGGAAAGATGCTTTAGGACATCATACTTCTGTGCCAGGCATGAGCTTCTTCTTATAGAAGGTCGCTCTATGACAGGAGGTATGGTGGACCCTTCCAGCTGGACCGACAGTTGACTGGTTCTAGGAATATCCAACTGTTCACTAGTCGAAGCCTATGGAGTGACTACCGAATGAGGGCCAGATTACTGAGACCGGTCTATAGAAAAGCGTGGATGGTCATGGAACTATCGAGGTGGCTCTTCCTAATCAAGAAACAAAAACAGGGACATAGGAGGACCTGATGACACCAGATGAGAAGGTTGTGCATGCTGAGCTCTGCACTGGCCCAGCTGCCTGGTTTTGATAGCATGAATAACCGGGCTAGAAGTACTAACTGAGGAACTCTAACGGCCCATATAGCCATGGCTCTGCCAATGCTGGCGACGGCTGGGGACATTGGGAGGATCCGCCTGGTGCTCCTCATCGTCATGGATTATGTAGGGGTTTACCAGCTCTATGGTATTAACTAGGGAATACCCTTGACTGTCACTTGAAGAGTCATCCACTATTGGACAGATTTTGGGAGGAATCGCCATCTTTGGGGGCCTGAAATCACCAAGAGTATGGGATGACGATGACATTTTTAGGGGACATTGTTTTCCCTTGTGTCGCCAGTGTTTGCTATTATGATAAGGGGATGACTGAGACGACGATGTAGAAGTAGTAGATACAGATTCTAAAGGCACTGGTCAGTTCAGACGTGCAAAGATAACACCATGGGAATGAGAGACTATTTTACGAGCCATCCAATCATCATACATCTGGGACCCGCGGTTAGAAACTTGATGCCACCTGCCTTTGCTGTCACTGCTGATGGCTGGCTTCACGAAGACACATGCCACCTATTCCAGAGCTAGGCCTTACTGGACTATGTTTTTATCCACCTAGTCTTGAATCCAGTCTTTAATCATATATCACCATTTGAGGGTGTGACTCATGATCCAATGATAGGGGCAGTAATTAGGGAGATCGGTGAGGTTGGCCTCTTCTGGCCTCTTTCATTCAGGAAAATTTACAATCCCCAGTTCCAAGGCACTTCAGAAATAACTGAGGACTTAAGCCTTATTGAGTGAGTATGTTCGGTTCCTCCTGTCTGGGAAGGGGGATCTGGGAGCCTGACCCTGATGAGGGGATATAAGATCTTTTTGCGGAGTTGGGACCTGGTTATCTCACCTATGCGGTGGTGGAGCATTACACAGGGGAACCTCACGATTCTGAGGTGGGCTCTCCTAGGCCAGAGGTTGTGCCTGAGGTGGAGGGCCCCTGCGAGGCTGTAGAGGATGATCCAATAGTAACAACTCTAGGTGTCTGAGGGCCTCTATTTGGGCCACTGCGGTGGGCTCGACCCTGGAAGCCCTTATCATAGATATTATAGGAGGCAACAGTCATGCCTGCTTAGCTTGTTATAAGGCTTACCTTAGGCACTGGGCCTTATCTTAGAAGTCTTAGAATCCCCAAGGTAATTCTGAGTAATAAGGGAGGGGACTAGTTTTGTTTTGACATTTCCTATGCACATCATCAGTAGTTTCTCCTGAGTGAGTGGCATGTCAAGGGAATATGTGAGCCCGTCACACTGGGTGACAAAGTCTGCAACCTGGTCATCAGGAATATTATTACACTTAAAGCGGTCCATGATACTCTTCTTCTAAGTGGTAGAACTGAACTGGTAGAGAAATTGCCTACAGAGGCCTCCCCAGCCAGCTACTGATCTGATGGGTAGCTGGTTGTACCAGAAAAATGTAGTCCCTTCCAATGTCTGCCAAAAACACCAGAGTTTGGCAGCCTCATGCTGTTTCGGAGTTCCCCACATAGGTCCACACCTTGAGATGGGACCGATGCTGCAGTGGGTCCCCTATCCCATTGAAGGGGGAAAAGTGGGATTTCCGAATCCCAGGGGTGCTGGAATATCATCCACCCCACCAGATAAGGATTTCAATCAGGCGGGATTTCCACCTATCGAGTCTCCAACGCCTCGAGATGGGAAATGAGTGCTGCCATTGGATCATCTTGGAAGGGGTTCCTATCTTGATGGGGATCTGTGACCACCAATGCGTTGGAAGGTTCTTCAACATGATAATCAGGCCCAACGACTCATGGAGTTGCTTGCGGGATGACTTAAGAAGGATTTGGGGGAATCTGAGTTTGATCCCAGAGATTGTCTTGTCACTCTGGTGGATTTGGTGACACATACCGCACCCTATTTCCGTAAGTTCCAGCCTCAACTCTGTCTTTGTGGGCAGGATGGTTAGGGTCACTTGGAGTCAATTTGCTGGGGGGAAGCTGTGCCTACACCTGCTACCCTGACTGAGGATCACCTTAGTCTAGCCGTTGCTCGGCAGTGCGTTCAGAAAGGAGGTCTTCGACCATATTCTTGTGTTCTTCGAGTTGCTGATGCAACACGACTTTTTCGGGATCATCTTCCACCTTTTTCATTAATCCAGATGGGTTAGAGGGCTTGACGTCTTCGAGGTGTTTCTCACCCTTTTTGGGATTTTGGGTGAGGAATAATGCCTCGGTTGGAATGGGAAAACCCAGTAGATTCCTCTGTTGAAGAGAAATCCTTCCCAAAGGATCCAAGAGGTGTTAAACTCCCTCAGGGGGTAGGTCCTCTCCAAAACTCTCAAGCTTATTCTCACCCCCAGAAGGTCGGCCATGTTAACTGTGACCCTGCCTAGAGGCATATCCTCTATGTCGTCTGACAAATTAGGATGGCACCAAATAAAACTGAAATGGAGGGCCACGTAATGACCCCAGCCCCATATTTTTATGTGGCGGAGAAGCCTCCTTGATTATCCCATGGAGCACTTTAAATATTTGGACGCATCATTGTTGGAGGTTCTTATGGCGTCCTGGTGACTCATGGAACTGGGCCACGGAGAGTGTGGCCAAATCAACCAAACGACATTGTTGGATATTGTCTTTGAAGTGTGCCTGATTCTTGGGGTAGGCCAATCATCGATGAAGAAGACAGAAATGAGTCACCCAGAGGGTTTGGAGAAAGAATCTAACCTCCTCCTGGGTGAGTGCTTTTGGTGCCCTAAAATTTGGCCCTGTAATTGGACAAAATATCTTTGGGAAATGGCCTGCTGTGAGTATATCCCACAAGATCCTTGGTCTAGATTCAGGATCTAGCCCTTCATTTCCCCACTCGTCAACCGAAGGTGGCTGGGGAACCGGTAGCAATAATGAAGAAGAATACTAAAATAGAAGGCTGGCCGAGGGAGAATATGACAAGAAAGCTAACAAAATACCGCATCTCGAGATATCCTCTGAAGTGTGCAGTGAATTGGCCACCACATCATGGTAAGATGGTCTGAAGACCACAGTTTCTGGAACAGAGATTACAAATAATGGTGATTGACCACACTGCTTCTCATCCTCCCTTGGTCCCTATAATATCTATCTGTAATCTGTGGTCGAGTTTGAGAGTGCTTCTAGTGATGATGGTGGCGATTTCATGGTCGAAACATGTGGAGCTGCCAAATTTTCATCCTCCTTGATGTACCTGTGGAGGGAGATGGGAATCTGATGGACCTCATATTCCGAAAGTATGAGGCTGATGCACCTTGTTCCTACCTCGACCCTTGACATGGAAGATATTGTAAAGGGTTCCATTACTGAGTCATATTCCACCTTAGAATCTAAGAAACAGACTGTTTTAATTTCGGTATTGTTGGGAAAAAATCCCTCAAGGTAACATTGTAGTATTTTTGGGTTGATTGTCTTTGTTGACAAAGCAGGTTTCCATAGAGAATTGTCGAGTTCCAGAGAAGTTGTTGACAATCCATGTTGACAAAGTACGATGACAAAGGAATGAACGATCTGGAGGCGGTACAAAAGAGCAGTACAAGGTGGCGCAGTTTTCCAGTGTTTGCCAAATTTTTGGGGTCCAAAATTTGGAGTTTGGTGAGCATCGCGAAAATATGATTTCCATGAAGATCATATTTTTATATGGCAAAGGCATGAGTTTCGTGAAGATGGGATGCATGGATTGGATTTCGCGAAGGCCGGAAAAATGGAGGCGGTGATGATTCGTGATTACGTCAAAGCTTCGCGAATGACAGATTTGAAGCGCATCGCAGAGGTGAAGGGATTTGCGAGGGAGCTTCACAGCGAAGGCGCGAAATAATGTTAACGGTGATGCTTTGCGATTACAACGAGCTCCGCGATCCGAAAATTGCCGAGGTGCTTCACAATTTGGACAGAATTCCTGCGGAAACTCAGAGCTTCGCGATTTGAGATGACGTGGTGTTGACTTTGCACGGAAAGTTCAAGGGTCAGTGGAATCGCCTATAAATAGAGGCCGACCCCCTCGAGAGAAAGTGAGAGAATTTTCAGAGAAGATATTTTGCTCTCAGATTGTGAAGGTGGTTCGCGTAGCCAGTATGCTTCGTGAAAGAGGAGCTTCACGGTGGCTATTGTAGCTCTGTGAATGTTGCGAGCTCTGCGTTGGCTCAGTGAGGTTCGCGAGGGATGTCACTCTGCGACGGCTTGAGAATCGTGAGAGTGCTTCGAAGAAGTGATTCACGAGAGTGTTTCGCGAAAAGGAAGGAGCTTCGCGAAGGATTATTTGAGTATCACGAAATTGGGAGCCTAGCGAAGTAGGGTGCTTTGCGAAGGTGATTTCAAAGTGAATTGCCTAGTGGTTAAGAGGCAAAGTGGTATTCATCAGTGGATGAAAGGTGGACTATAACAGAGCATCTATCAATAGTTGAGGATGCATTTATTTATGAAAATGAAGAGACCTACAGGTCTATAAACTGTGAGTGGATTCCCTTCCAGAGTAGTGAGCTTAGGAAGAGAAAGAAGGTGATCCTCTCCACCGGCAGTGAGCTAGAGAGAGAGAAATAGGGAGTGACCCTTGGGAAAGAAGTGAGCTGACCCTAAACCTTGCAAAGGCAGTGAGCCTCGGATAGAGTGACTGTACCCGAACATTGTAATACACAGCTAGTGAAGTATAGTGGAATTTGGTATGACCGAAAACTTGTCGGCGTATTCTCCTTGGACGTATCCCTTAGCGGTGAACCATGTAAAATTGCTGTGTCCTGTGCTTGCTTTACTTTCTGCTTATATTGTGCAACATGAAAGAGAGAGAAGAGTGTTTTTCTTAACAACGAAACAAGATCAGAACGGGCGTTAATTTTAAATTAGCCATACCCTGATTCACCCCCCCTCTCAGGGTATTCAGCCTTGTGGACATAACAATTGGTATCAGAGGGAAAGGTTGATATTAGGTCTTCTCTCAATGGAGGTAAATAATCCTAAAGGGATTCCGATCTTCGACAGATGTAATTTTAAGATATGGAAGAATCGAATTCAACACTATTTTCGATCATTGGGAATTGATGTGTTTTCAGCAACTATGCATGGTATCACAGCTGATATTACTAGTGGTGCATTATCAGAAGATGAGCATAAAGAGTTGTATGCTGATGCCAAAGCAATAAATGCCTTAGGGGGAGCCCTTTCCAATCCCATCTATACAAAGGTTATGTCATGAAAAACGTCACATGCCATGTGGGAAAATATTTTGAATATTTATGAAGGGGATACAAACGTCAGAGATGCAAAGCTACAAGTGTTGTGGAACAAGTATGAAGATCTGAGAATGAACCCGAATGAGCCTGTTGATGCATTCTTTGACAGGGTAAATGCTGTGGTAGAAGACATGTGGGGTCTTGGAGAAATTATCGAAGATATAAAAATTGTGAAGCACATATTGAGAAAACTTCCACCTCGGTTTAACCCAAAAGTTTCTGTTTTGGAAGATAAAGACCCAAAAGAACTGACATTAGATAACCTTCACAACACTCTTGTTGCATATGAAATGAGAAATGATGATAACGATGCTCTGGAAAATGGGAAATCCAAAGAAGTGGCATTCACGGCCAGGAATAAGCTCACCATTGAAGATTCTCAAGAAGAAGAAGAGACCGATGAGGTGATGTCATTCCTTTCTTCAAATCTGCAAAGAGGAAGAGGAAAGTTTAAAGGGAAAATTCCACTAGCTTGATTTCGATGTGGAAAGGTTGGCCATCTTCCGGCAAGATGCCCAAAGAAGTTTCAAGATAACGATAATGATGATGATGAAGTTGAAATTCCCAAGAAGAAGACTTTAGCATTTGTGAAAGGGAAGAAGCAATTCAAGAGAAATTTAATCAAGAAGAAGAATCTTCTTTCACAAGAATTTGAGAGTTCAGATGAGTCTGAGGATGAAGAGGTTGAGGAGATAGAAAATTGCAGATATCGTGGGGTAAATGCCTTGGTGGAGATTGTTGGTAGTTCTCAGAAAAAGGAAGAAGCTGAAGTTGAAGAAGAAGAATAAATTGAAGGGAGAGTTGATATGGAAGCCGAATTGGAAGCAGCTCTTGAAGAGATAGACATTTGGAGAGCCAAAACGAAGAAAGCCAATAAAGTGGTTCGTGATTCCAAAATCTATATGCAATAACAGGATGAAGAAAAGTCTAAGATATTAGAAGAAATTGAAAGACTAAAATCCTCAACACCAGAGAGCTCAGAAAATATTATTGAGTATAAGATTAAAATTGAGGAACAAAAGAAGGAAATTGATTGTTTGACTAACACAGGAAAGGAGCAGGTCAGACGTATCAAAGAGCTTGAAGAAGATGTGGTCAGTCTGCGAAGAAAAATGAAGGATCAAGAAAAACTCTTGACCCCCAATGTGATATCAGAAAAGCAGGCCATTCAGAAGACAGAGAAGATGAAATAGGAGGCTCATAGTTCAGCAGGAGTGAAGCAGCAAGAAAGATCAAATGCTAAGGTTGATTCAGGGCTTGATAAGAAACAAAAATATGTGGTAGTTGATGTCATACCGCAATCACCCGTCCCGAAATTGAAGGTTGATTTGGGCACAAAGCAGAATCAGAATATTCAGAGATCCCATATGGAAAATCGTAGTGCTAAAGTAATGTAACACCCCGAGCTTCTACGATACGCCTCTCTTTCAATAATGCAATAGCTTGCATTGTACGCAAGTTCGAATTCTAACACACCGCAACTAATCAAAGTAGCCGTTATGAATAGTAATAACCACCTTTTAAAATTATAGAAATTTTATATTTCAAAATGGACTTCATTTTTGTATTCGTAATATTGAAATTATCCTAAGTTGAATTTTTTGTAACTTTCTGAGAACATCCAATTTTTTATGAATAGTGAAAAATACTTAAAACAACTTTTTTAATCAAAATAATTAATTGTCATAAATTATACTATTTAGTGGTTTTAAAGTATAATTATAATATATTTTTACCATTTTATCCAATGGTGGTCATTAGAATTAATTTAACATTGAAAATGGACATAAACAATTGCCAATCTTTTGATATAAATTGTTTCTTAAAAACACGCTATTTGTCGTAACAGCGGGAATTAATTGTAAAATTAATTAATGCAACTTTTATGTTTGGAATTTTGTAAAATAGACATCATTTTTGAATTCGGAATATCAATTATAGCTTAGGGTGAAATTTTGGCCTTATTCTGAAAAACTTCAATTTTTGATGAATAGTGAAACCACTAAGTGGTAATCAAGCAAACTGATTTTCAGTTAAATAAAAGTTTACCACTAATGTGTATTGAATTTTGAAAATCCGACATACATGGTTGTCATTAGTATGTAAAATGTGGTTCAATGGGGTAAAAATAATTTTTTGGTGAATAGTAACTTATTAAGTTCTTAATCGCGATTAGTGGTAATTAGGGTAGTTTAAGGTATAAATAATACTTTAATAATATTAAATGACCTAGACACATGTCCCAACCTCATTGGTTGTGTCATGGCCGACCAAGACAAGCCATGGCCTAACTTGGGGACCCCATGGATCCACTTTTGTTGGGAAATAACATAAATTACTTTTTATTTAATGTTAAAGTGAAAATGACACTAACATAAATTGTTTTACTAAAACAATTTTTAAGTAGGGTTACACAAGTCCAAATTTTGACTATAAATATTCATTAGAAAGCTAAAAAGATTTCCTACATCATAGTATTTGTTTTAGAATTTTTAGACATTAAATAAATTAAATTATTTATGACATCATTATGATGTGGCGATGACCTCATTATTTAACGATTTAAATAAAATGAGAAGATAATGAAAAATCCAAGGCTTACACTTGTCCAAATCCTATTGGATGAGGAGATTTCGAAACCTTATCACCTTAGCCTCGAATTATATAGATGTGGGACCTTTAGAATCCGAAAAGCATTTTGAAATAATGTAACATTTCATTACTTTCCAAAAGTGCCCCTCCTCTCCACTTATAAAAGGCCCCCACCTCTCCCACCTTATTCACACCTTCAAGCCATTTGGCTCGGCCAACCTCTGCCCAAATACTCTCCCAACATTCCTTCCTTACTCCTAGAAACCTCACTTTGGGCAGAACTCTTCCCAAGGAAGCCTTTAGCTCAAATCAAAAAGAGTTACCCGATTTTGAGGTAATGTCTTTTCTAATGTTGTTTTGTTTTATTTTTCTTCTCCAACCCCCTAAACTCTTTTTATTCATTTCTTTTGTAACAACACCAGTATCCTCAATATACTAGGATGTTGTTATAAGAAGGATTCGAGCTACACTTACACACACCTACATCTAATGGTTAAAGAACATACGGTTTCTGTGGATGGCGAATTTCTGCCTCACGAAACGATGATTGTTCAACACTCATATAACACCTCCAAAGGTGGCCATTAAGATGTCACTATTTTTATATATGATATATAATATGTTTCTGTTTTACTTATGCTTCTGTATTTCTCATTTATGGCATACTTTATGATTTCCATTATGGGTAAAACGCGATAATTTCATTTTAGGAAGTGCGGACTACCGCCCCCTCAAAGTGATTTGAATCGTTAATGCCATATGTGGGATGTATAAAGGATGGAGTAAATGGTATTATACACTATATTATACTGGAATTATATTATACATTTATATCATTATGATTTAGTTCCATTAAATATGAAATTGAAATGAAAGTAGCGTTCATGCGTACGTACGGCTTACCGTCTCCATGAACGGTGCATTTCATTTCTTACCTCTAAATGTTACGTAATATTATAAATGAATGTATATACTGGATATATAAGATATATATGACATCTAAATTATGAATATAATGGATATTTCACCACATTAACAACTTGTAATCATAAGAAGTTTATTTTTGACTCAAGTACCAAAGGTCGACAAAACGACCGTTATTAACTTAAATAATTACATAATGATCATATCATTGTAATAAGTGATATAATAAGGATAATGAAATTGAGAATGGTTCTTAATAAGGTATATATTAACTCTAGTTTATTATTCAGGAGGTTAAAGAACGGTTGAGTCAAGTCGGACACAAGGTAAGGGAACTTCTTAACCCAATTTCTATTCTTTGGGTTA
Organism: Viscum album; assembly: GCA_963277665.1. NCBI lineage: Eukaryota > Viridiplantae > Streptophyta > Magnoliopsida > Santalales > Viscaceae > Viscum > Viscum album. Next base: position 849,203,748 of record OY728152.1, read on the forward strand.
ATCTCCTACTTTCAAATTATGTCATGATATTGTTATGTCATATCTTGTATTTGTACCTTCTTTATGTGTAATTATAGTGAATACACATAATAGATATATTTTATTTAAATGATATTTGTAAGGGAATTTCATAACCCAACTTCCATTCTTTGGGTTAATCTCCTACTTTCAAATTATGTCATGATGTTATTATGTCCTATTTTGTATTTTTACTCTCTTTATGTGTACCTATAGTGATTACACATAATAGATCTATTTTATTTTAAAAATGATCTTTTTAAGGACTTCGTCTCAATCCCCTTTCATTGAGGCATATTTGGTTTTATACACAACTTTATTTTATACGGTGTATAAACCCCTTTGACTTTTAAGTTTATTCAAAAGGAATCTTTTTATACAAAGCGTTTTACTAAACGACAAAAGGGAATGTTTTTCTTTCCGTACTTATGCGGCGACAACGACTTCTCCGCCGCCGTGACCATTATTTGAGTTTCGGCTTCCTCTACAAGCCATCATTTTTTTAAATGAAAAATAAATACAAAGTTTTAACTTTCTTTTATTTTGGTTTTGAAAATGGTTTTGAAAGCGTCTTTATTATATCAATGTGTTGTATTGATATCTTGTGATTGAAATGTGGAAATGTTATGTTTCCTTTATGCATGTTTTATGTGATACGATTATGTTATGGTTTATGATATGTTTAAACCTATTCATATGAGGAATGTATTGGACTTAATAAGTGACGGGTGGGGCCCGCTATAGCTCCTCGATGCATCGGTAGGTCTCATGAGACAACTAGACGTGGAATTGGCCGAGGCCCTTTCCCAATTTGATTTATGGTTTTGGCCGAGGCCTTAATCATTTTAGATGTCTTGGCCGAGGCCTTGACAAAATGTTTCAGAATGTCCGGCATTATACATTCCCTCATTATGAAAGTGGTTATTGATATTACATGTGATTATTCGACCAGTAGAATATCCATGTGAAGAAGTAAATGGCATTATCTCATTTTACTTTTGCCATATTATGTTGAAGTTCATGTTTAAGAGGCTTTTGTTTTAGTTATACATTGCCTTAAATGTTAATGTTTATTTATGAAAGCTTCCGCATTATTGTTATCCTTACTGAGCATTTGAGCTCACCCCTTTCAATGTTTAAAAATTTTCCAGGTTGTGAAGAAGTATTTTATGACTGACTTGCAAGAATAATCAGTGAAGATATGAGTGTGGAATATGAAGACCATGTTTTTTGTAGTTTGTTTAATTTTGATGTAATGAAAGACTTATGAATGTATCTAGTGTTTCCAAGGCTACTAAACTAATCGGTCTTTCGAGACTTGATCTTTTGGGATCATGCCAATGTTACGAAGTAATGCACCGGCTCTGGGTAGCTGGGGTCGGGGCGTTACAGTTGGTATCAGAGGCAGTTTAGTACTAACCTTGGAAGCTAGATTTAGATAAACTCTGATTAGAGCACATAGCCCAAAGATAGACTTTGAGGATTAGTATAGAAGAACTTCCTAGAATTTTGGTATTATAGAGATGTTATGAGTTTTCCGAGCAATGCATCCCTGTCTGGATACGAGCAGGTAGAGGCGGCTCTGGCACAGATGTACCTAGGGGTAAAACCCGAAAACACCGCTTTGAGCTAGACTCAAACGGGAACTGGTGCACGACAACGGGCCTTGCTGCACTCTTGGTTACGACACTCCCGAGGGATTTGCTTAGGATAATTCCCATTTTCTTTACAAACCACTATGAAGGGTTACGAGTATATACTTCCTCAAAGAATACATTTTTATAATTATGGATTATATCCATAATTAGTTCAATTTATGTTAAGTGTTTTACAAGTATGGAATTATGTATTTTGATTCATAAACTAATCTAGTTTATGCCATTGTTTAGAAATGGCGCCTAGTAGAAGGAATGGAAACCGTATCAATGTACGAACTCCGTGTAGGGATTTCCCTCCTGCTCAAGATAATTATTGTGGATCTAGAGATACAACTGGTGCTGATCAACTTATTACCATACTGGGACAACTCACTCAGGTTATGAATAATAACCTTACTCGTATGGAGCACCCTGATCCGCAACGTGGAGGATCAATGCTAGACCGTTTCATGAGGCAACAACCACCAACCTTCAATGGGAGTACAAATCCTATATTAGCTGAGCAATGGATAAATTCCTTAGAGAAAATATTCCATGCCTTGGGGAGTAGTGAAAGGGAGAAGGTCGTCATGGCAGTTTACCGCCTCACTGGAGATGCCGATCAGTGGTGGTCGCTGATTCAAAACACAAAGGAAGATGATGACGTATCGAATATGGAATGGAGGGAGTTCAAAGATCTTTTCTTAGAAAAATACTTTCCTCGTGACCATCGAGCAGATATGGAAAGGCAATTTCTGAGTCTGAGGCAGAAGGAGGATGAGAATGTCGCAAAGTATGAGGCTAACTTTACAAGGTTAGCGAGGCATGCTGCCGATTATATACGTAACCCAAGGAGTAAGATTGATCATTTCTTTGATGGGTTAAAACCATTTCTCCATCGAGCTTTGGTATCACAATCCTTCTCATCATACGAAGATATTGTCTCGTGTGCTATCAAGACAGAAAAGGAATTCTCTAAGTCTTATGACAACAAAGTAAAGCAAGAGAAGAAGAGAATGGTGGAACAAGAGACAGATAAAGGGAAAAAGGGAAAGAAGGATTTTCCATTATGTGATAATTGTGGGAAGAATCACCCTGGTACTTGCCTAAGAGGAATGGGAGTTTGTTATAAATGTGGAGAAAAGGGTCACCAGGCTCGTGATTGCAAGGGAAAGAAAGAGGCTGTCAAAGTTGAATGCTACAATTGTAGAGAAATGGGTCATTATGCAAATGAATGTCCTAAGCGTCAGGGAAACTTACCTCAGAAAAGGCCAAGGGATCAAGGACAATCTTATGATGTTACTACAGTTGAAGCAGAATAACTAATGTATTGGTGCTTTTGGACTCAAGGATTATATTCTGGTTATAAGAATAATGTAATATATATATATGGATTGTACTGCAGTACTTTTTGATTTCAGTAAGGTTTTAATATGATTAAGGTAATCATATTTTTAGTATGTGACAATAAGAGAAACTTTTCTTTGTTTGGGGAATCTGATGTTACAATTGATTTTGGAATTTAGAGACCTTTTAGAGAAAGTCTGGATGAAGGTATTTTGGATAACTATAAAGGTTGGAGTGGATTAAGTTGAACTTTGGATAGTATTGTTTAAGGTTAAAACATTTATGAAGATTATTTTTGGAATAGTATAGTACTATATTTTTAGGAAAAGGACAACCTGCAGGGTGGGGCATAACCCGTCGCGTCGGACAAAGCTGCAGGAATCGAACCCACAATCATAGTGCGACAAGCCTTTATTTCCTACCACTAGCCTACAGGAAGTCCCTGGTTATTACAAAATAATTTTACTAATCTAAATGGTATGTGTTAACCTTTGGTACCTTATACAATTAGGATAAATAGAATATTTTTGAGTTCTGTTACCATTTGGAGTAAAAGATGGGTTTGTGGTAAAAATTCATTAATGAATGAAAGTATACATAACAAGTATGTATATTCCCTTACGTTCTTAGTAAATCTCCTAAATAAAATCCTCAACATTATAAAAGGTAACTTAAAACAAAAATGTTGTCGGTTAACTTTTCCAACTAGGGATTCAATGACCGTTTAACCAATCACAAGTTTGTGATTTTCTTGTGGTTAAACTTTCTCCTAATCCTGTTTTCTATAACTCCCCATCAGACCTTGATGGTTTGTTTCTCCTCCATATCCATATTTTCATAGAATCCTATAATGGGCTATATCGGGTGACCTTTGTACTTATCCTGCTTTCTTTTAATGTTATATATTTATTAACCTTATTTCCGATGTGGGTTTTCCTCAAAGGTATTTTCTCTTTTCAACCTTTTATTTTCCAATAAAAATTTCAAATTGCGAGGACGCAATTTATTGAAGGAGGGGAGAATGTAACACCCCGAGCTTCTACGATACGCCTCTCTTTCAATAATGCAATAGCTTGCATTGTACGCAAGTTCGAATTCTAACACACCGCAACTAATCAAAGTAGCCGTTATGAATAGTAATAACCACCTTTTAAAATTATAGAAATTTTATATTTCAAAATGGACTTCATTTTTGTATTCGTAATATCGAAATTATCCTAAGTTGAATTTTTTGTAACTTTCTGAGAACATCCAATTTTTTATGAATAGTGAAAAATACTTAAAACAACTTTTTTAATAAAAATAATTAATTGTCATAAATTATACTATTTAGTGGTTTTAAAGTATAATTAGAATATATTTTTACCATTTTATCCAATGGTGGTCATTAGAATTAATTTAACATTGAAAATGGACATAAACAATTGCCAATCTTTTGATATAAATTGTTTCTTAAAAACACGCTATTTGTCGTAACAGCGGGAATTAATTGTAAAATTAATTAATGCAACTTTTATGTTTGGAATTTTGTAAAATAGACATCATTTTTGAATTCGGAATATCAATTATAGATTAGGGTGAAATTTTGGCCTTATTCTGAAAAACTTCAATTTTTGATGAATAGTGAAACCACTAAGTGGTAATCAAGCAAACTGATTTTCAGTTAAATAAAAGTTTACCACTAATGTGTATTGAATTTTGAAAATCCGACATACATGGTTGTCATTAGTATGTAAAATGTGGTTCAATGGGGTAAAAATAATTTTTTGGTGAATAGTAACTTATTAAGTTCTTAATCGCGATTAGTGGTAATTAGGGTAGTTTAAGGTATAAATAATACTTTAATAATATTAAATGACCTAGACACATGTCCCAACCTCATTGGTTGTGTCATGGCCGACCAAGACAAGCCATGGCCTAACTTGGGGACCCCATGGATCCACTTTTGTTGGGAAATAACATAAATTACTTTTTATTTAATGTTAAAGTGAAAATGACACTAACATAAATTGTTTTACTAAAACAATTTTTAAGTAGGGTTACACAAGTCCAAATTTTGACTATAAATATTCATTAGAAAGCTAAAATGATTTCCTACATCATAGTATTTGTTTTAGAATTTTTAGACATTAAATAAATTAAATTATTTATGACATCATTATGATGTGGCGATGACCTCATTATTTAACGATTTAAATAAAATGAGAAGATAATGCAAAATCCAAGGCTTACACTTGTCCAAATCCTATTGGATGAGGAGATTTATAAACCTTATCACCTTATCCTCGAATTATATAGATGTGGGACCTTTAGAATCCGAAAAGCATTTTGAAATAATGTAACATTTCATTACTTTCCAAAAGTGCCCCTCCTCTCCACTTATAAAAGGCCCCCACCTCTCCCACCTTATTCACACCTTCAAGCCATTTGGCTCGGCCAACCTCTGCCCAAATACTCTCCCAACATTCCTTCCTTACTCCTAGAAACCTCACTTTGGGCAGAACTCTTCCCAAGGAAGCCTTTAGCTCAAATCAAAAAGAGTTACCCGATTTTGAGGTAATGTCTTTTCTAATGTTGTTTTGTTTTATTTTTCTTCTCCAACCCCCTAAACTCTTTTTATTCATTTCTTTTGTAACAACACCAGTATCCTCAATATACTAGGATGTTGTTATAAGAAGGATTCGAGCTACACTTACACACACCTACATCTAATGGTTAAAGAACATACGGTTTCTGTGGATGGCGAATTTCTGCCTCACGAAACGATGATTGTTCAACACTCATATAACACCTCCAAAGGTGGCCATTAAGATGTCACTATTTTTATATATGATATATAATATGTTTCTGTTTTACTTATGCTTCTGTATTTCTCATTTATGGCATACTTTATGATTTCCATTATGGGTAAAACGCGATAATTTCATTTTAGGAAGTGCGGACTACCGCCCCCTCAAAGTGATTTGAATCGTTAATGCCATATGTGGGATGTATAAAGGATGGAGTAAATGGTATTATACACTATATTATACTGGAATTATATTATACATTTATATAATTATGATTTAGTTCCATTAAATATGAAATTGAAATGAAAGTAGCGTTCATGCGTACGTACGGCTTACCGTCTCCATGAACGGTGCATTTCATTTCTTACCTCTAAATGTTACGTAATATTATAAATGAATGTATATACTGGATATATAAGATATATATGACATCTAAATTATGAATATAATGGATATTTCACCACATTAACAACTTGTAATCATAAGAAGTTTATTTTTGACTCAAGTACCAAAGGTCGACAAAACGACCGTTATTAACTTAAATAATTACATAATGATCATATCATTGTAATAAGTGATATAATAAGGATAATGAAATTGAGAATGGTTCTTAATAAGGTATATATTAACTCTAGTTTATTATTCAGGAGGTTAAAGAACGGTTGAGTCAAGTCGGACACAAGGTAAGGGAACTTCTTAACCCAATTTCTATTCTTTGGGTTAATCTCCTACTTTCAAATTATGTCATGATATTGTTATGTCATATCTTGTATTTGTACCTTCTTTATGTGTAATTATAGTGAATACACATAATAGATATATTTTATTTAAATGATATTTGTAAGGGAATTTCATAACCCAACTTCCATTCTTTGGGTTAATCTCCTACTTTCAAATTATGTCATGATGTTATTATGTCCTATTTTGTATTTTTACTCTCTTTATGTGTACCTATAGTGATTACACATAATAGATCTATTTTATTTTAAAAATGATCTTTTTAAGGACTTCGTCTCAATCCCCTTTCATTGAGGCATATTTGGTTTTATACACAACTTTATTTTATACGGTGTATAAACCCCTTTGACTTTTAAGTTTATTCAAAAGGAATCTTTTTATACAAAGCGTTTTACTAAACGACAAAAGGGAATGTTTTTCTTTCCGTACTTATGCGGCGACAACGACTTCTCCGCCGCCGTGACCATTATTTGAGTTTCGGCTTCCTCTACAAGCCATCATTTTTTTAAATGAAAAATAAATACAAAGTTTTAACTTTCTTTTATTTTGGTTTTGAAAATGGTTTTGAAAGCGTCTTTATTATATCAATGTGTTGTATTGATATCTTGTGATTGAAATGTGGAAATGTTATGTTTCCTTTATGCATGTTTTATGTGATACGATTATGTTATGGTTTATGATATGTTTAAACCTATTCATATGAGGAATGTATTGGACTTAATAAGTGACGGGTGGGGCCCGCTATAGCTCCTCGATGCATCGGTAGGTCTCATGAGACAACTAGACGTGGAATTGGCCGAGGCCCTTTCCCAATTTGATTTATGGTTTTGGCCGAGGCCTTAATCATTTTAGATGTCTTGGCCGAGGCCTTGACAAAATGTTTCAGAATGTCCGGCATTATACATTCCCTCATTATGAAAGTGGTTATTGATATTACATGTGATTATTCGACCAGTAGAATATCCATGTGAAGAAGTAAATGGCATTATCTCATTTTACTTTTGCCATATTATGTTGAAGTTCATGTTTAAGAGGCTTTTGTTTTAGTTATACATTGCCTTAAATGTTAATGTTTATTTATGAAAGCTTCCGCATTATTGTTATCCTTACTGAGCATTTGAGCTCACCCCTTTCAATGTTTAAAAATTTTCCAGGTTGTGAAGAAGTATTTTATGACTGACTTGCAAGAATAATCAGTGAAGATATGAGTGTGGAATATGAAGACCATGTTTTTTGTAGTTTGTTTAATTTTGATGTAATGAAAGACTTATGAATGTATCTAGTGTTTCCAAGGCTACTAAACTAATCGGTCTTTCAAGACTTGATCTTTTGGGATCATGCCAATGTTACGAAGTAATGCACCGGCTCTGGGTAGCTGGGGTCGGGGCGTTACAAGTAACACAAAGGAATGCACCCTATATCAGGTGTTATTGTTGTGGGAAGATGGGACATTCAAAGTATGTGTGTTCCATATACAAGAGATATATAAGGGAATAGGAACAAAGGTGGAAGCCAAACAGAGAACGATTTTCCAGAACATATTTTGAAGGACACTATTTTTGGTGTGGAGGATTTGGGCACATGGATAGGTACTGCACTTCGATCATTCAGAGAAATGTGCCAAAGTAGAATCTAAATGTTCGCAAGCAGTAGATCAATAAACCGAAAAGTGAGTTAAAAGTTCAGAACAGATTTGCAGCTCTGCAAGATGAAGCTGGTCCATCGTACTCTGAGAATGATCATGAGTATCAATCTATACCGAGTATGGAGACAAAAATATGGACCAAGAAGAAGAGAGCAGAGAAGGAAGTAGTCGCTGAAATTTCCCTTAAAGCATCAGATTGTTCTGGTGTGTGGATTCTTGATAGTGGTTGTACGTCTCACATGATAGGAAACAAGGATCTGGTTACAGGCATAAAATATGACAAAGAAGGAGTTGTCAAGTTTGGAAATGATGAAGGCCTGCAGATAATTGGATCAGGAAGGGCTAGGTTTGGGGGAAGAGAAATCAGACGTGCTGATGTCTTAGTTGTAGAAGGTCTCAGTCACAATTTTCTCAGTGTCAGTCAATTGTGTGACTCAGGACATTCTATATAGTTTACCAAGAAGACCTGTACTGTCACGGGAAAAGATGGGGTAGTTGTTCTACAAGGAAAAAGGACAAAGGGAAATCTCTACCTTGTTGGTGGGGAAGAAGATACATGCCTTTTATCTAGAGAGGAAGAAAACCAGTTGTGGCATAAGCGACTTGGTCATCTATGCCAACCATATCTGGAGGATATCATAAAGTGTGATGCTGCTAGAGACCTTCCCAAACTATCAAGTGATCACACTCATACATGTGATGCTTTCCAACAAGGGAAGATCATCAGAAATACATATAGGACAAAGGAACGAAAATCAACAAGAGTGTTCGAATTGGGTCATGCTGATGTATGTGGACCTATCTCACCACGAGCTATAAATGGGAAAAGGTACTATGTTCTTTTCATTGATGATTATAGCAGAATGTCCTAGGTAATTTTCATTACCCATAAGACAGAGGTGTTTAGTTTCATAAAACAGTACAGGAGGGAATCAGAAAGGATGCTTGGGAAGAAAAGTTTGAAGTTCCGTATAGATAACGGTAAAAAATTCACAAACAGTCAAGTGGAAGAATATCTCGAGAAACACAGGATAAGGAATCAAGTTTAATCACCGAGAACTCCCCAACAGAATGGAGTAGTTGAAAGGAGAAATAGGATCATCAACAACATGGCCAGAACGATGCTTATTGATAAAAAACTACCAGAGAAATTTTGGAAGGAAGCAGTTTTGACATTGGTATATGTTTCGAACAGGTCTCTGTTGTGTCCGAAGCAAGGGAATAATCCGTATGAACTGTGGTACGGAAAGAAGCCAACGTTGAAATACTTTATAAACTTTGGAAGTAAGTGTTTCATTCTCAACAAAGAAAATCATAGGAAGTTTGAGGCATGAGGAGATGAGGGGATATTCCTTGGCTACTCAGGGAAAAGTAAAGCATATAAATGCTTCAACAAAAGGCTGGGAAAAATTGTTGAGAGCAATGATGTCACTATAGTAAAAAATGAACATAATACTCAAAAACCTAGTGAATAGTTTCTGGATGAAAGTGATAATGAGGTAAGTGACACATGGGGAGTAGAAGTGGCAGAAGCTGACTCAGAAGAAGATATTGATGATGAACAAGAAAGTGTCAAGTCTGTGTCTGCAAAGAAGCCAAAGAGTCGAGCTGAAATTGATAGGTAGAATATCATTGGTGATCAGACAGCTCGAGTTCAGACTCGAATAATGAAGTCATTACAGCAAACATCGTTTTTATCTCAGGTTGAGCCAAAATGTTTTTCCGATGCCACTGAAGATGAAAACTGGGTTTAGGCTATGAATGAAGATCTTGACCAGATTGAGAAGAACCAGACATGGGAGATTGTTTCAAGGCCAGCAGACAAGAATGTCATTAGGACTAAATGGGTTTATCACAATAAGATGAATGAAGATGGCACAGTGATTCAGAACAAAGCACGACTAGTGTGCAAGGGATACTCCCAGATAGAGGGAATAGATGTTGATGAGACATTTGCCCCAGTTGCAAGGCTGGAAACGATCAGACTATTTTTGGCCATTGCAGTGCAAAGAAAGTTCAAAGTGTTCCAGATGGATGTCAAATCTGCATTCTTAAATGGAGTTCTGGAAGAGGAGGTGTATATTGAGCATCCAGATGGTTTTCTCATTCAGGAGGATGAGAAAAAAGTTTGCAGGCTGAAGAAGGCATTTTATGGGCTAAAACAAGCACCAAGGGCATGGTACTCAAGGCTTGATCAGTATTTGAAGAAACTTGGTTTCCAACGCGGAGGAGTTGATTACAATCTTTATTTCAGCAATGAAAACAATCAAAGAATGATGGTGCTAGTGTATGTCGATGACATAATTTTTGGCGGATCAGATGAAGATCAGTGCAGACAGTTTTCTGAACTCATGAAAAATGAGTTTGAAATGTCAATGATTAGAGAGCTAACGTTTTTCCTTGATCTACAGGTGACACAAGGAAGGATTGGAACTTTTATTTCTCAATTAAAACATGCCAAGGATGTTTTGAGAAGGTTTGGAATGGAGAAGTCCAAGGAGATGAATACTCTGGTTGCTACCCGGATGAAATTATCAAAAGATGAGGATGGAAAGGCAGTTAATATCACAGAATATAGAAAAAATTATTGGAAGTCTGTTGTACATAGCTACAACAAGGCCTGATATTGTTTTCGCCACATTCCAAGAAGAGAGATATCAGAGTAATCCCAAGGAGAGCCACATGCTTGAAGTGAAAAGAATGCTTCGGTATATCTAGGGCACAGTGGATTTCAGCTTGATATATACTGATAAATCTCAGACAGAGTTATTGGGATATACTGATGCAGACTGGGCCGGTTCAGCGGATGATAGAAAATCAACGTCAGGTGGTGCATTATATCTTGGTGGATTGTGTATTTCTTGGCTAAGCAGAAAGCAAGATTTCATTTCATTGAGCACCACAGAAGCTGAGTATATTATGACCACTCAATAATGCACACAGTTATTGTGGATGAAGCAGCAGCTTGAAGATATGGGAGTTGAAGTGATGTCTTTGATCGGAATCCAGTGCGATAAATCAAGTGCTATAAATCTCAGCAAAAATCCAGTCCATCACTCCAGGACAAGTACATTGAGATAAAATATCATTTTATCAAGGAGAAGGTTGAACATGGAATCGTGAAGTTGGAGTATGTTCCTACAGAGCTACAGGTTGCAGACATTATGACAAAGGCCTTACCCAAGGAAGAATTTGAAAGGTATCCACTGGCTCTGGGAGTTCAGTCGATTCCCCGCACTTGGAATAGTGTGGATGTGGGCCCCCCTCTACCCGAGGTATGATGTGTTTTTCCCTAATGTGATAATATGTGTTTTATACTATGATACAGACTACAATGGAGTGGCCTTTGGGTTCGTTGAAAAAGGGGGAGAAAATAGTGATTGTTTAAGGGGGAGAAAATGTGGCTATTTGAGAAATCATGACAGATACGAGGAGTAGCTGACCAGTGGAGCAGCCAGATAGGGGGAGAAATGAGAAATGGGGAGATTCTTAAATCTGACGATGCTAGAAGTGATCGATCAAAGCATAAAAATCACGACAGTTGAGGATCTTGATAAAAGAAGAACAGTGGTGTTGGAATGGTGAGAGAAGGTTTCCAGCTATCACGAATTGGTATAAGTGTGGTTCAACAATTGGTATAAATTTAAGAATTGGTATCAGGTTAGAATCGACAATTGGTGTTTGACATGAAGTGATTCATTGATGAACTTTTCATACTACTCTTGTTTCTCATGCCGATCATTGCTCATGTGGGCTTAGAGTACGTGTTAAGTGAATCCTTGAACACTATCAGAATCACAATAGGTGAATGGTGGTAGCAGATGGAAGAAGTCTCAGTGAGGTATCAACGTGCAGAAAATCCTTCTCAGAAGAGTTATGAAGAGTTTTCAACAAACCCAAAGGGGGAGATTTTTGGGAAAAAATCACTCAAGGTAACATTGCAGTATTTTTGGGTTGATTGTGTTTGTTGACAAAGCAGGTTTCCATGGAGAATTGTCGAGTTCCAGAGAATTTGTTGACAATCCATGTTGACAAAGTACGATGACAAAGGAATGGACGATCTGGAGGCGGTACAAAAGAGCCGTACAAGGTGGCTCCGTTTTCCAGTGTCTGCCAAATTTTTGGGGTCCAAAATTTGGAGTTTGGTGAGCATCGCGAAAATAGGATTTCCATGAAGATCATATTTTTATATGGAAAATTCATGAGTTTTGCGAAGATGGGATGCATGGATTAGATTTCACGAAGGCCGGAAAAATGGAGGTGGTGATGCTTCACGATTACGTCAATGCTTCGCTAACGGCAGAGTTGAAGCGCATCACAGCGGTGAAGGGATTTGCGAGGGAGATTCACGGCGAAGGCGCCAAATAATGTTGATGGTGATGCTCCGCGATTACGACGAGTTCCACGATCCGAAAATTGACGAGGTGCTTCGCGATTTGGACAGAATTTCGGCGGAAACTTTGGAGCTTTGCGATTTGAGATGACCTGGAGTTGACTTCGCATGGAAAGTTCGAGGGTCGGTGGAATCGCCTATAAATAGAGGCCGAACCCCTCAAGAGAAAGTGAGAGAATTTTTAGAGAAGATCTTTTGCTCTCGGATTGCGAAGGTGGTTCGCGTAGACAGTGTGCTTCGCGAAAGAGGAGCTTCACGGTGACTATTGTAGCTCCGCGAATTTTGTGAGCTCTGCGAAGGCTTGTTTGAGCTTCACGAAATTGGGAGCCTAGTGAAGTAGGGTGATTTGTGAACGTGTTTCCAAAGTGAATTGCCTAGTGGTTAAGGGGAAAAGTGGTATTCATCAGTGGATGAAAGGTGGACTATAACATAGCATCTATCAATAGTTGAGGATTCATTTATTTATGAAAATGAAGAGACCTACAGGTCTATAAACTATGATTGGATTCCCTTCCAGAGCAGTGAGCTTAGGAAGAGAAAGAAGGTGATCCTCTCCACTGGCAGTGAGCCAGAGAGAGAGAAATAGGGAGTGACACTTGGGAAAGCAGTGAGCTGACCCTAAACCTTGCAAAGGCAGTGAGCCTGGGACAGAGTGACTGTACCCGAACATTGTAATCCACAGCAAGTGAAGTATAGTGGAATTTGATACGACTGACAACTTGTCGGCGTATGCTCCTTGGACGTAGCCCTTAGCGGTGAACCAAGTAAAATTGCTGTGTCCTGTGCTTGCTTTACTTTCTGCTTATATTGTGCAACAGGAAAGAGAGAGAAGAGTGTTTTTCTTAACAGTGAAACAAGATCAGAATGGGCGTTAATTTTAAATTAGCCATACCCTGATTCACCCCCCTCTCAGGGTATTAAGCCTTGTGGACCTAACATGTATCAATCTTCTTGGTATTCTTTTTATGTTGGAGATGACCCGCCCTCCTACCCAAATGGTTCTTCAGGATAGGGTAAATTTACGATGTGAGGAGGACCTTCGGTCGTACTGGTGTTGGGCCGGAGAGGACTTCTTCCTAAGTGAGTTGGGGTGCGAGGATCACCTAGACTTATATTAAAGGGAACACAGGGAGGACCTCTGTGTCCACTTACTATTGGGCAGAGGGGATCTCCGTAGAATGTTTTGGAGTGGGTAAGACCTCCACCGAAGCTGGTAGGAGCATGGGTAGTACCTCCATGCTTGTTTCTCTATACAATGTCAGTTTGAGGAGGGTCCTCGTACTGGTCAAGCAGAACACGGGTAGGACCTCCGTGATGGGTGCCAATGAAACGAAGTTGATCTTCACTTCCCTGATTACTGAGGTGAGGAGGACCTTCTCTAGCTGTTGTAAGGACATGGGGGGGCATGCTGGAGATTGATAGGATGTGTAACATCCCCACACCGACGGCCTGTGGCAGGAGGAACAACTCAATACCCGATGTAATGAGAACATGAGAGGATTCCATACTGAGTGTCTCTACTATGGGGAGGACCCTCATTCGAATTAAATGTGGCACGGAGAAGACCTCCATACCGATCTTGGAAGTGGTTAGGACCCAAGTTCTCAATGGTAGCCGTATGAGGGGTACATCTGTACTGGGATTCGTTTCCATGGGTCTTTCCTCGGCTGGAACTACCTACGCCAAAGACCAAGAGAGTCAACCCAACCTGCCCGTGGGGCGGTTGGGACCTCGATCTAGGCGGGGGATATAAGTTCCCCTACTCAGCATACATAGGGGGATAATGATATATTTTGGAAGTGGCCCGAGCCATGGTATTTTCCGACGTTGACGCCCCTTGGTGGGCGTCCTTCTCGACCTGCGCCCGATGCTGGCGTCGGGTCTGCCGGACTGGGGCCGGCGGTGCAGGCGTATAAGTTACCTGATCCTCGACTGGTGGGGATGGGTGGTGGTGCTGGCATGTCTTGTTGGGGGCCCTCCTTGGGAAACCCTAAAATGGGATCCCGGTCAGGCTGTCCCAGACATCCCCAACCTCATCTTCATAGGGAAGGGAGTCATCGAAATGTTCTAGGGAGAGGCTCCCAAAACGGTTGTACATCAGAGTGGGGAGAAGTGGCTCCCTGCATGGCCCTTGGGGGTGGTGGTGGTGATGAATCACATACTTCTCTAAATCTTGACAGGCCATATCCCGAGTTTAGATAATCCCCTTCTCCTCGTATTGGAAGACGAGGTCATTTATCACCCTTCGTTGAACAAATTTGATATGAGAGATGGGGTGTGGGAACCTAGTAGCTATGGGTGTGGGAACTTTCCCAGAAGTGGTGGAGCCATGCAGGATTTCTGCATTGGTACTTCCCCTGCCCCTACGTTAGTGGAAGGGTGGTGATTGGTTTCCTATTGCGGAAGCTTGGTTCCTTGAAGGAAGGGAGATTAAACCATTAGTGCTACAAAAAACAAATCAACGTCCAGTGCCCCAACACCATTTTGTCTTCCATGGATGGTAAGAAGGATCCATGATTACAATGTCATAGATCAATATGTCCAATGTTTTAACTTCCCCGACTTCTGGTGAGTTTCATGCTAGGCCTGATATTTGATTGGCGGGACCTGACACTGGATAACTGGATTGGGTGACACGCTAATCAACTGATGTCTTGAATGCTACTAATCTCCACATTGTGGAGAAGAAATTCAGGTCGGGTTCACCATTTATGTTTCCAACACTTTTTCCAGGGCACTCACATCCATCCATTTTAGAGGATGAGGATGCGCTGAATGTTGCCCCGTATTCCCGCTTTCCAAAGGTGGGTGGCATCCGTCACTTGTTCAGGGACGTTTTCTCCTTGATCGAAACAAGATGATGGGATGTCGGTTCTTCCTTCCATGGATTCCTCCTCAGAACTAGTCACCTAGTTCAGGTCTCCCTTATAGATTAAGATGTTGTTCATGAAACTCTTCCCAGTTCCATATCTTCATGGATGCCAGTTAATTACACTACTTCTGTCGGGACATTCTAGGGGGTCCAGTTAGGGCAGAAATCTTAGGTCGGGGGAGTAGTCACGTTGGAGATCACTGGCGTGTCTGGATGCTAGAACACTAGCACGTTTGGGTTTCTTCCCCTTATGATAGGGCTTCTCGAGGGAGTGAAAGCCTAAGAAATCCCACATATAATGTGAGGAATTATATGTCATAGGAATGTTTCTGATGTTTTCCTCAGCTCCCCATGTTTAACATAGGGTATGTCATAGGTTTAATGTCTAGCAGAGATGGATTGGACTAATCGAACACTGACTAGAGTGGATCAGATGGGTGAAACCCCAGGAGGGAACAATGATGTTGGGGCTAACATGTGGTTAGTTAAACGGTTACTTCTATGAGCAGTGAAGAGGTGAATTGGCATGATCTCATCGGGATGTGGCGGCCTGGGTAAGAATTTGGATGGATGATGAAGAATTGAATGAAGTGGTGGGGGAATGAGATGGAACCATAATTAATGTGAAGGTTGTATTGGGATTTATCATAGAAGAGACTTCCTATGTATCCCCATGTCATAGAATCAAAGTTCTCCTAGTTCGGTGAGGTGACGGGACACCTAAGGAGGTGACCCGTATAAAGGGGACCTGAAGGAAGTGGAACCTCTGAGTTAGGGCATGACCTTCCCAAAACAAATAAGCTCGGGGAAAAGACTAGAATGAGGCATGGGTGATGGTCTTAAACCTCAGGGAGGCTTCCTAAATACCTTTCCTTTTCCAGGATCTAAGTACACATAGTTTAGGATGGGGGCATATAATCAGGGTGTACACAGAGGACAACAACCTGATGATATACGGGGGAATACGCATGGTTATTAGCCCGAAGTTTATCTGACGCTCGAGGGATGACCAGAGATATGGGTCCTAACAAAAGGGACAACAACGTCTTACCGTTGTATGGGGATCACAACATCTTACGACTATATGGGGGTACAATTACTTACCACTAAATGGGGTCAAAACAGCTTACCGCTGGATGGGGTTGAGCCTCGTGGAGGCTTCCTACGTACCTTGTCTAGGAGACAAGGATCAAAGACCACATAGTTCAAGTGGGTATTGTTTAATGTTGTGTGGGACCAAAAGGGGTATGCAGTTTAACATCATGAAGGATGAAGGTGAACTGACATGAAGGGGTCATAACAACTGGGTGTTGGGCATGGACCTTAGGGAGGTGTACTACAAACCTTTTCTTGGATAGGATCAAAGTCCATGTAGTTCAGAAGTAGTGTTGAATCGACAGGAAGTGGTCGGGACCAATAGTTTTTGGGCTTGAACCTTAGGGAGTATTCCTACGTACCTTACCTTGGAGAGGATCAAATTCCACATAGTTCGGAAGTGGTGTCGATGAACTGACGTGAAGGGGATCAAAACAACTGAGTCTTGGGCTTGAACCTTAGGGAGGCATCCTACGTACCTTACCTTGGCAAGGATCAAAGTCCCCATAGTTCAGGAGGTGTTGGTGAACCGACGTGAAAGGGGTTGTAACAACTGAGTGTTGGGATTGAACCTCAGAGAGGCAACCTATGTACCTTACCTTGGAAAAGATTAAAGTCCATGTAGTTCAGAAGGTGTTGATGAATCGACCTGAGAGGGGTCAGAACAACTGAGTGTTGGGCTTGAACCTTAGGGAGGCTTCCAACGTACCTTACCATGGAAAGGATCAAAGTTCACATAGTTAGGGAGGGGTTGGTGAACCTGTAACACCCCATGATTTCACAGTACATTATTTCTTCAAAGTAATTCAATAACATCCACTACACGCAACACCAAGTTGAAGCGCACCACGAATCACCAAACTAGCCGTTCAAAAGCGGTTATGAATAGTATTAACTGAATTTTGAACTTTATATAATCCTTATCATTTTAGAATCTATATTATTAGTTTCTTGGACATAATTTAAGAACAAATTCATTTTTTTCAGATAAAAGAAGTATTTTTCAAAAAATGAAATTTTACCGACTTTTAACGACAAACTCTTTTTAAATCCAATATTTGAAACTTTTATATATTTTATTTGACAAAATAAACTTTTTTATTTATAATGGGGACATAATAATTTAGTTTCAATAAATTTTTGGTGTTGTTCTAATAACTTTCATATTTGGGTGAATAGTGAAAAATACTATATTTTAACAGAAAACAACATTTTTAATCAAAATAATTTATAGTGTTAAATTATAAATTTTAATGGTTTGGAAGTATAAATATATTATATTTTTACCATTTAATCAAATTCTGGTCATTGTAAGTAATTTAACATTGAAATTGGACATAAACAAGTGTCAATCTTTTGATATTTATTATTTCTTAAAAATAAGCTTTTTGGTTTTGACAAAGGAAATTAATTTTAAATTAATTAATGAAACTTCCATGTTTTTAAATTGGTAAAATAGAATTAATTTTTGAATTCATAATATCAAAATAAGCATAAGGTGAATTTTTGGTATTTTTCTGAAAACTTCCAATTTTTGATGAATAATGAAAAACACTGCGTTCTTGTTTTAAACCAAATTTTTATTTAAATAATTAATTATTTTATTTAAATATATTTTAGGTCAAAATAGATACATAATATATATATAATTTCAATTCAATTCATTGAAGTCAATTTTTAATAAGTTTAGATATATAAAAATTTATTGAACTTTTTACCGTCTTTTACCCACCTCCTGGGAGCAATTGCAAATTTGCATAAAAATTAATTTTACCAATTCTGTGAATTGAATTTAAAAAATATGAGAGACACGGTTGAAATCAATAATTAAAATGTGGTTCAATAAGATAAAAATAATTTTTTGTGAATAGTAAATTTTGACTTTTATTTACCACAGTTAAAAGTAAATAGGGTAATTAAAGGTAAAAATGATATTATTATTACCCTAAAACATGTCATAATTATATTGTATAAATTTAATTCGACAAAAAACAAACTTAGGAATAAAATATGACCCTTTAGGTCCACTTGGATTAGATTAGGACATTTATTATTATTTAATTTAAAGAAGAGTTAAAAATGTTAAATTCAAGTTTTCATAACTAAAACATTTTAATATAGGGTTATACATAAGATAAATTAGACTATAAATATTAATTAGAATAATAAAAATATTTCCTACATAATGGTATTTTATTTATAATTTTTAGACATTAAATAATTTAATTTATTTATGACATAATGACAATACAGTAATTACCTTATTAATGAAAGATTAAAATAATTGATATTATAAATATCCAAATAAATGTAATTTGAGACTTTTTATGAACTTCACTAATTTTATAGGTTAATATCACATGTTAGGGTTGATTAGATGAATTTTTTTTGAAGTTATAAGGTCTTTATGAGTTCCGCAAAAACAAAATACCAAATAGTGTCAAAATTGACATAAATTAATTTTTAAAACAAATACTATATTATTGGTTGATATAATATTACTAAAAATATAAGGTTTTTCCAAAGGGCATAAATAATATTATATATGACATTAATGAACCACTTGAGTTTCTCTTGAGTTTTTATAGTAAGTTTATTAACCATATAGTGTAAGAATACAAGAAGACATGGTAAAAGTAAAATTATTTAACTTAGAGTTAAATCTAAAAGATAAGGTTAAAATGGTAACCTAAACTAGTCTAAAACCTATTGGTTGAGAATATTTCTACCCATAACCACTTTAACTTAGAAATAAATCAATTTTGATCCATTATAAACCGAATATTATTTTATTATAAAATAATATTTCAATATTTTCCTATGGTGCCCCTCACCCCTCATATACAAGGACACTCCCCCTTCTCTCACATTCACACCTTCAAAGCCATTTGGATCGGCCAAAACCTGCCAAAATATCCTCTCAAATATCCTCCATTCATCCTAGAGTCCTTATTTTGGTCAGAATGCTAACCTAATGAGCCATTTTGATCAAATCAAAAGGAAGAACCCGAAGAAGAGGTAAATATTTCATCACCTCTTTCATGTTCTTTTCTTCTTCCACTTCTTATTTTCTTGTTGTTTCCATTTTAAAACAATAAATCCAGTATATTCTATATACTGTGATGTTATCATAAATATGGTACAACCATATTCATTATTCTATCCATCCTATGAATGACATGTCACCATACGTGTGTACGTACGACTTACTGTCTCCACGTCGTGGTGTAGTTGTTATTCCATACATTATTATTTGTATGGGTATAATAATGATGTATAATTGATATAAATAATAATTATAACATGTTAATTATTCTGTATATAATATATAACATCCAATTATATATGATTTTAATATATAAATAATGATATTGTCACTCGTGCGTACGTACGGATTACCGTCTCCACGAACGCGATGAGATTCATTCCCCATTGTAACCATTCAAGACTAATTTCCATTTTATGATTAAAAATAATTTTTAAAGACTTGATATCATTCTGGATATGAATAAGAAACTTCCCATCCATAACAAACATGACTCACGTAACAAAGAATATAAAGGAAAACGAATCAGTTAACACTTGAAACGACGATAATACTAAAATATTATTAAAAAAGAATTATTAGAAGATAAAATATTATATCATAATTATATATATGGTTATTGTATAATTTAATAAAAATGATTTAACTATTATACATGAGGTTAACGTACCCTCGACCAAGTAAAATTACAAGGTAAGGGTTAATTCTAAAATCTCTTAGTTTTCCGAGGTTGTTTTTACGTAAGTATCTACTAGGACCTCTTTATCATCCACATCCATGTTTCTTAAAAATGTATTTAAAAACATTTTTACTATTTACTAGACAATGGGTTAAAGTTATTTAGACAATTATTTTAACTTATATGTTTTGAAAGGAATCTTTCAGTCGTTTTCCAAACAAGGTACTTTATGACCTTTTCGACAAAATTAAGGTAAGAATGTATTTTTTAACTTATACGGTGGGTGCGGTTATTCTCCGCCATTATAATATCGTCGAAGATTCCCTTACAATATTATAAGAATATTTTCAAAATAAATGTTTTCTTTATAATTATTTTAAATTATTTTGAAATATAAAGAGATATTTCTCTCAAATAGTTTTGATTTCATCTATGTCAACATCCTTTGATAAATTTTACACTTGTTTGAAGTTAATTTATTATGATACAAATCTTCCATATTGTATGTAAAGTTTTGTGATATTTTTTTACTATGGATGATTTATTTTTATTCCAATGATGGTTTATAGTTAAATTATTGACATTTCGTATGAAAGTTTTAATACAAATGTTTATGTTATATTTCAACCTTTTCTTAAGAAGAATGTATTGGACTAGTATGTTCCGGGTTGGGGACCGGTAAAAGTATGCCCTCTGGGTTGGGGTCCAATTACAGTAGACCCTACGGGTTGGACTCTGGTTATAGAGGCTCTCTAGGTTAGAGTTCGGTTACAGAGGCTCTCCGGGTTGGAGTCCGGTTACAGAGGCTCTCTGGGTTGGAGTCCGGTTACAGAGGATCTACGGGTTGGGGTCCGGTTACAGTTAGCACCTAGGTCCTGGCACAAGGCCTTGACATAGAAATTAATGTCCAGTACTATAAATTACCTCATTATGAAATTAGTTATTACATGTGATTATTCGACTAGTAGAATATCCATGTGAATGTTTATATGGTAATGTTTGATTTATTTTTGCCATATTATGTTCAAGTTTATGTTTAAAAGGCTATTGTTTTTATTACACATATTGCCTTAAAAGTTTATATGTTCTGCTAAATTATTTACCCTTACTGATCATCTGAGCTCACCCCTCTCTTATGTTTTATTTTCCCAGGATCCCAAGAAGTGTTTTATATTTGTGATGTAGGGTTAAGCTAAGGGAACAATGGCATTATCAAAGGATTATTTTTCTATTTTATGTTAGAAAGAGTAATGTAACGTTCATGTATGTATTCTATTTTCCAAGACTGCTAAACTCATCAGTCTTTTGGGACTTGATTCCTTGTAATCATGCCAATGTATTAAAATAATGCACCAACTCTGGGAATCTAGGGTCGGGGAATTACAGTTGGTATCATAGGAAGTTTAGTAATAACCTTGGAAACTAGATTTAGATAAAATAGGATTAGAGCACATTACCCTAAGATAGAATTTGAGGATTAATATATAATAACTTCCTAGAATATTGGTAATTTATAGATTTGTGAGTTTTCTAAGAAAATACATCCCTATATGGATACGAGCAGGTAGAGACGGTTCTGGCACAGATGTTCCTATGGGTAAAACCCGAAAACACCACTTTGAGCTAGACATGAATGAGAACTGGTGCATGAAAATGGGCCTTGATGCACACTTTGTTACGACACTCCTAAGGGATATTCTTAGGACAATTCTAATTTTCTTTACAAATCATTATGAAGGATTTATGAGTATATACCTCCTAAAAGAAAATATTTTTTTGATTACAGATTATATCCATAAACTGTTCAAATTACGTTAGGTATTTTACAAGTTTGGGATTATTCATTGCAATTCATAAACTGACCTAGTGTATTTCATTGTATAGAAATGGCGCCCAGTATAAGGAATGAGAACTCCAGCAATACGTATGATCCAAAGAGTAAGAAGGATCATATCATTCATGGTATTAAGCCAACATTTAGAAGGGAAATAGTCTCCCATTTATTCTCAACATATGAATAAATAATATCATGTGTTAATAAGATAAGTACAGATTTATTCGAGTCCTATGGATTTGAAGGGAAGCAAGAGAAGAAAAGGATGGTAGAGAGAAATATGGATAAAGGGATGAGGGGAAAGGAGGATTTTCCCATATGTGATAAATGTGGAAAGAATCACCTTGGTAAATTCTTGAAGGGAATGGGAGTTTTTTATAAGTGTGGACAGAAAGGACACCAAGTACGTGATTGAAAGGGTAAGAAAAAGGTTTCAAATGTAAAATTCTTTATCTGCAAGGAATTGGGACACTATGAGAATCAATGTCCCAGTCATCAGAGTTTATAAAAAATGATGCTATTGGATAATAATCAAGTTATGATACTACCTCAGATGAAGAGGAATGACTAGTGTTCTTATGTTATTATTATAGAATTATTTCATTTGAGCGTTGTATCAATAATATACTGGTTATATGAATTATGGAGATAAATATGGATTGTACTGTAGTACTATTTTATTGATGATTTGAGATTATATAGTACTAATAAAAGTAAATTACTAGTAAGCTACACTTTTTGGAAAATACATGGTTGAAGGAAATGTAATCCTTAATATGGTCCTGATAATGAGGTAGTGATTTTGGATTAAGAGATGGTTGATTTGGATAAATTATATTGAATATTCTTGACTTTCATGGAACTGATTAATAGTTTTTTTATTTCATCATTATTGGAATATTCAAAATTTTTGGATATAAGGAATATATCCAGTATTCTATAAATAATACGGGAGCATTAATTTAATCAATAAGGTTTTATGGTAATTCAGGGTGTTACTATGTTTTAAAAGAATACATGATAAAGGTGTTCAATGTTATTACGTGGCAAAAAGGATCTTTATTGTGTTTATCTTCCTTATAAATTTTGGACTGTGAGTTTGGATAGAAGTATTTTGGATAAGTCTAAAGGTTGGAATGGATTAAGTTTGAAATTGGATACTATTGTTAAGGTTGTTTTTGGATTGTTATAAAAAGGACAACCCAGAGGTTGGGTGACAACCAGTCGTGTCCGGAAAGGCCATGAGACTTGAACCCGCAACCGAAGGGAGACAAGGGTGCATCACCTACCACTGTCCTACATGATGTACTAGACTGTATAATGTAGTTTATTTTTTAAAAGGTCTGATAGGTGAATTATAAATTAATTATTTTTGGAACCCTATACAATTAGGATAAATAGAATATTTTTTTGAAATCTTTTGGAGTGAAAGATTAGTTTGTGGTAGGAATTAGTTGAAGGATGAAAATCTACTTATCAAGTATATATATATATAATTTTTTCCTCTTATTCTATGAATAAATTAATATTTAAACTTTAGGGAAGGGTTATTAAAACCAAAAATGTTTTATCCTAATACCTTTTGTTTTGTTGAACCGATGGTATTTTAAATCATCATAGATTGATGGATTTGAGGCCCTCAATTTTACACTTGTTTGTGATTGATGACCTCAATCACTCTCTACAAATATTTACATTTTTCCTCCAATTATTTGTCTCTAATTTCAACCAATTTTCACCTAATAAATATCATAATTTGGTGGTGACCCTTTCATTTCCCTTTTCCTCTTATTAAAACTAAATTTTATTAACCCAATTTCTGATGTGGGCTTTCCCGCAAGGGTATTTTCTATTTTCAAACATTTATTTTAGAAGAACAATTTCAAATTGCGAGGATGAAATTTATTTAAGGAGGGAAGAATGTAACACCCCAAGATTTCATAGTACGGTATTTCTTTAATGTAATTCAATAACTTGCACTACACACAACACCGAGTTCAAACGCACCATGACTTACCAAACTAGCAATTCAAAAGCGGTTATGAATAGTATTAACTGAATTTTTAACTTTATATAATCCTTATAATTTTATATTCTATATTATGAGTTTCTTAGACATAATGTAAGAAAAAATTCATTTTTTTTCAGATAAAATAAGTATTTTTCAAAAAATGCAATTTTACTGCCTTTTAATGGCGAACCCTTTTTAAATCCAATATTTGAAACTTTTATATATTAAATTTGACAAAATAAACATCTTCTTTAGAATTAGGACATACGAATTTAGTTTCAATAAATTTTTGGGGTTGTTATCATAACTCTCATATTTGGGTGAATAGTGAAAAATAGTGTATTTTAACTGAAAACAACTTTTTTTATCAAAATAATTTATAGTGAGAAATTATACATTTTAATGGTTTGGAAGTATAAATAGATTATATTTTTGACATTTAATCCAATTCAGGTCATTGTAAGTAATTTTACTTTGAAATTGGACATAAACAAGTATCAATCTTTCGATAGTGATTATTTCTTAAAACTACGCCTTTTGGTTTTGAAAACAAGAATTAATTTTAAATTAATTAATGAAACTTATATGTTTTTAAATTTGTATAATAGAATTAATTTTTGAATTCATAATATCAAAATTATCTTAGGGTGAATTTTTGGTACTTTTCTAAAAACATTCAATTTTTGATGAATAGTGAAAAACACTACGTTATTGTTTAAAACCCACTTTTTATTTAAATAATTAATTATTTTATTTAAATTTATTTTAGGTAAAAATAGATACATAATATCTATATAAGTTCAATTTAATTCATTGGAGTCATTTTATAATAAGTTTAGATATATAAAAATATTATTGAACTTTTTACCGTCTTTTACCCACCTCCTAGGAGCATTTGTAAATTTGCATAAAACTTAATTTTACCTCTTATGTGAGTTGAATTTCAAAACTCTAAGATACACGGTTGATATCAGTAAGTAAAATGTGGTTCAATAAGATCAAAATAATTTTTGGTGAATAGTAACTTTTGACTTTTATTTACCACGGTTAAAAGTAAAAAGGGTAATTAAAGGTGAAAATGATATTATTATTACCCTAACACATGTCCTAATTCTATTGGATTAGTGTAATTCGACCAAAAACATCCTTAAGAATCAAATATGACCCTTTAGCTCCACTTGGATTAGATTAGGACATTTATTATTATTTAATTTAAAGAAAAGTTAAAAGTGTTATATTCAAGCTTTCATAACTAAAAAATTTTAATATAGGGTTATACATAAGATAAATTCGACTATAAATACTCATTAGAAAGATAAAAATATTTCCTACATAATGGTATTTTATTTATAATTTTTATACTTTAAATAATATAATTTATTTATGACACAATGATGATGCAGTAATTACCTTATTAATGAAAGATTAAAATAATTGATATTATAAGTATCCAAATAAATGTAATTTTAGACTTTTGATGCATTACACTAATTTTATAGGTTAATATTACATGTTAGTGTTGATTATATGATTTTTTCTATGTGATAAGGTTTTTATGACTTCCAGAAAAACAAAATACCAAATAGTGTCAAAATTGACATAAATTAATTTTTAAAACAAATATTTTATTATTGGTTGATATAATATTCTTAAAAATATATTTTTCTAAAAAGGACTTAAATAATATTTTATATATCATTAATTAACCACTTTAGGTTCTCTTGGATGTTTATATTATGTTTATTAACCATATAGTGTAAGAATACAAGAAGACACGGTAAAAGTTAAATTATTCAACATAGAGTTAAATCTAAAAGATAAGGTTAAAATGGTAACCTAAACTTTTCTAAAGCCTATTGGTTGAGATTATTTCGACCCATAACCACTTTTTATTCGAAATAAATCAATTTGGAGCCATTATAAACTGAATATGATTTTATTATAAAATAATATTTCAATCTTTTCCTAAGGTTCCCCTCACCCCTTTTATAAAAGGGAACTCCCCCTTCTCTCAAATTCACACCTTCAAATCAATTTTTCTCAGACAAACCCTACCCAAATATCCTCTCAACTATCCTACCTTCATCCTAGAGGCCTTACTTTGGTCAGATAGCTAACCTAATGAGACCTTTTGATCAAATCAAATAGAAGAACCCGAAGAAGAGGTAAATATTTCATCACCTCTTTCAAGTTCTTTTCTTCTTCCACTTCTTCTTTCCTTGTTGTTTCCATTGTAAAAAAATAACTCCAGTATCTTCTATATACTGTGATGTTATTATAAATATGGTACAACCATATTCATTATTCTATCCATTCTTTGAATGAAATGTCACCATACGTGCGTACGTATGGCTTACCGTCTCCACGTCGTGGTGTAGTTGTTATTCAAAACATTATTTTTTGGATGAGTATAATAATGATGTATAATTGATGTAAATAATAAATATAACATTTTAATGATTCTTTATATTTGATATAACATCAAATTATATACAATTTTAATACCAAAAGAATGATATGGTCGCTCGTGCGTACGTACGGATTACCGTCTCCACGAACGCGATGAGATTCAATTCCCCTCGTAACCATTCAAGACTAATTTTAATTTGATGATTAAAAATAATGTTTAAAGACTTGATATCATTATGGATATGAATAATTAACATCCCATCCATAATAAACATGACTCACGTAACACATAATATAATGGAAAACAAATCAGTTAACACCCAAAATGAAGATAATACTAAACTATTATTAACAAAGAATTATTAGAAGATAATATATGATATAATAATTATGTATATGGTTCTTTTATAATTTAATAACAATGATTTAACTATTATACATGAGGTTAATGTACCCTCGACCAAGGAAAAGTATAAGGTAAGGGTTAATTCTACAATCTCTTTATTATCCGAGGTTGTTTTTACGTAAGTATCTACTGGGACCTCTTTATCATCCACATACATGTTTCTTAAAAATGTATTTCAAAATATTTTTACTATTTACTAGACAATGGTTTAAAGTCATTTATACCCTTATTTGAACTTATATGTTTTTGAAAGGAATCTTTCAGTTGTTTTCCAAACAAGGTACTTTACGACCTTTTCGATAAAATTAAGGTAAGAATGTCTTTTTTCAACTTATATGATGGGTGCAGTTATTCTCCGCCGTTATAACATCATCAAAGCTTCCCTTAAAAGATTATAATAATATTTTCAAAATAAATGTTTTCTATATAATTAGGTGACTCTTAAATGATTTCAAAATAGAAGGGGGTATTTCTCTCAAATAGTTTTGATTCCATCTATGTTAACATCCTTTGATAAATTTTACACTTTTTTGAAGTTGATTTATTATGATACAAATATTCCATATTTTATTTAAGGTTTTGTGATATGTTTGAATATAGATGAGTTATTTTTATGCCATTCCTGGTTTATAGTTAAATTATTGGCATTTTGTATGCTAGTTTTAATACTAATGTTTATGTTATATTTGAACATTTTCTTAAGATGAATGTATTGGACTAGTATGTTCCAGGTTGGGGACACGTAAAAGTAAGCCCGCCGGGTTGGGGTCCGGTTACAGCAGACTCTCCGGGTTGGAGTCCGGTTATAGAGGCTCTCCGAGTTGGAGTCCGGTTACAGAGGCTCTCTGGGTTGGAGTCCGATTACAGAGGCTCTCTGGGTTAGGGTCTGGTTACAGTTAGCCCCTAGGTCCTAGCACGAGGCCTTGACATAGAAATTAATGTCTGGTACTATACGTTCCCTCATTATGAAATTAGTTATTACATTTTTTTTAATGGTTGGGGCCGAGGTCTCATTTTTATTATTTAAAGCAAAGACCTCTTTAGACTGGGTAGAGGGAGACCCATTACATAGCCCGAAGGCCCATGGCCAAGTGGCCAGAATACAGGGCTTGAAAGCCCATTTCTTTTGGCACAAAGAGTCCCTCGGTGAATAGTACTGCTACAGTACCCAGGTTGCTACAATACCTACTACAGTACCACCGCCGCTACAGTCTTGCTAAAGTGCCTCCGCCGCTACAGTGTTGGCGCCGCTATAGTTCCGCTGCCACTATAGTACTACTACAGTGCCATGCTACAGTGCTACTACAGTACCCCCGAAAATTAGTCCCTACCCAGATTTGATCCTGGGTCTTTTGGATGCCATTCAGGAGCCTGTACTAATAGGGTACAAGCTCGTTGGAAAATTAGTTATTACATATGATTATTCGACTAGTAGAATATCCATGCGCATGTTTATATTTTAATGTTTGATTTATTTTTCTCATATTATGTTAAATTTTATGTTTAAAGGATATTATTTTTATTACACATCATTCCTTAAAAGTTTATAGCTTCCGCTAAATTATTTACCCTTACTGAGCATCTGAGCTCACCCCTTTCTTATGTTTTATTTTCCTAGGATCCCAATAAGTGTTTTATGTTTGAGATGTATGGTTAAGCTTAGGGAACAATGGAATTCTCAAAGGATTATTTTTTTGTTGTTTTTTAGAAAGTGTAATGTAACGTTCATGTATGTAATCTATTTTCCAAGATGGCTAAACTGATCGGTCTTTTGGGACTTGATTCCTTGTAATCATTCCAATGTATTAAAATATTGCACCGACCCTGGGAATTTTGGGTCGAGGCATTATAGTTGGTATCAGAGGAAGTTTAGCAATAACCTTGGAAACTAGATTTAGATAAACTCTTATTAAAGAAAATTACACTAAGTTAGACTTTGAGGATTAGTATAGAAGAACTTCCTAGAATATTGGTAATGTAGAGATTTGTGAGTTTTCCAACCAAATACATCCCTGTCTGGATACGAGCAGGTAGAGGTGGATTTGGCACAGATGTTCCTAGGGGTAAAACCCAAAAACACCCCTTTGAGGTAGACTCGAATGGGAACTGGTGCACGACAATGGTCCTTGCTTCACTCTCGGTTACAACACTCCTCGGGGATATGCTTAAGTTAATTCCCATTTTCTTTACAAATCATTATGAATGATTTATGAGTATATACCTCCTCAAAGAAAATATTTTTATGATTATGGATTATATCCATAAACTGTTCAATTTATGGTAGGTATTTTATAATTTTGGAATTATTCATTGCGATTCATAAACTGACCTAGTGTATTCCATTGTATAGAAATGGCGCCCATTAGAAGGAATGAGAACTCTGGTAATACGTATGATCCAAAGAGTAAGAAGGATTATATCATTCATGGTATTAAGCCAACATTTAGAAGGGAAATAGTATCCCTTGTATTCTCAACATATGAAGAAATAATATTATGTGTTCCTAAGATAAGTAAATAATTCTCTGAGTCCTATTGCTTTGAAGGGAATCAAGAGAAGAAAAGGATGGTAGAGAGAAATATGGATAAAGGGAGGAGGGTAAAGAAGGATTTTCCCATATGTGATAAATGATGAAAGAATCACCTAGGTAAATGATTTAAGGGAATGGGAGTTTGTTATAAGTGTGAAGAAAAAGGACACCAAGTACGTGCCTGTAAGGGAAAAAATGTTTCAAATGTAAAATGCTTCATCTTAAAGGTGTTGGGACACTACGTGAATCAATGTTCCAGTCATCAGAGTAAACCACAAATGATATTATTGGATAATAATCAAGTTATGATACTACCTCAGATGAAGAGGAATGACTAGTGTTCTTATGTTGTTGTTATAGAATTGTTTCATTTGAGTGTTGTATCAACAATATACTGGTTATATGAATTATGGAGATAAATAAGGATTGTACTACAATACTATTTTATTGATGATTTGAGATTATATGGTTCTAAGAAAAGTGAATTAATAGTAAGTACACTTTTTGTAAAATACATGGTTGAAGGAAAGATAATCCTTAATTTGGTCCAGATAATGAGGTAGTGATTTTGGAATAAGTGATGTTTGATTTGGATAAATTATATTGGATATTTTTGACTTCCTTGGAATTGATTAATAGTTTGTTTATCTCATCATTGTTGGAATATTCAAAATTTTTTGATATAAGGAATATATCCAGTATTTTATAAAGAATAAAGGAACATGAATGTAATCAATAAGGTTACTGGTAATTCAGGGTGTTACCATGTTTTAAAAGACTACATGATGAAGGTGTTCACATGTTATTACGTGGCAAAAAGGATCTTCATTGTGTTTAACTTCCTTATAAATTTTGGACTGTGAGTTTGGATATAATTATTTTGGATAAGTCTAAAGTTTGGAATGGATTAAGTTTGAAAGTGGATACTATTGTTAAGGTTATTTTTTTATTGTTATAAAAAGGACAACCCAGAGGTCGGGTGACAACCAGTCGCGTCCGGTAAGGCCGTGAGACTTGAACCCGCAACCAAAGGGCGACAATGGTGCATCACCAACCACTGGCCTACGTGATGTCCTGGATTGTATAAAGTAGTTTTTTTAAAAGGTATTATAGGTGAATTATAAATTTATTATTTTTGGAACCCTATACGATTAGGATTAATAGAATATTTTTTTAAATCTTTTGGAGTGAAAGATGAGTTTGTGGTAGGAATTAGTTGAAGGATGAAACTCTA
The DNA here is from genome assembly GCA_963277665.1 of Viscum album. Taxonomy (NCBI): domain Eukaryota; kingdom Viridiplantae; phylum Streptophyta; class Magnoliopsida; order Santalales; family Viscaceae; genus Viscum; species Viscum album. The sequence goes on from OY728152.1 coordinate 849,234,431, forward strand.
CTTATCAAGTATATATATATATATATAATTTTTTTCCTCTTATTATATGGATAAATTAATTCTTAAACTTTAGGGAAGGGATCTTAAAACCAAATTTTTTTTATCCTAATACCTTATGTTTTGTTGAACTGATGGTGATTTAAATCATCATAGATCGATGGATTTGAGGCCCTCAATTTTACACTAGTTTGTGATTGATGACCTCAATAAATCCCTATAAATATTTAAATTTTTCCTCTAATTATGTGTCTCTAATTTCCACCAGTGTTCTTTTAATCGAGATCATAATTTGGTGGCGACGCTTTCATTTCCATTTTCCTCTTATTAAGACTATATTTTATTAACCCAATTTCCGATGTGGGATTTCCCACAAAGGTATTTTCTATTTTCAACCTTTTATTTTCAAAGAACAATTTCAAATTGAGAGGAAACAATTTATTGAAGGAGGGAATAATGTAACACCCCAAGATTTCATAGTACATTGTTTCAACAATGTAATTCAATAACATGCACTACATGCAACACCGAGTTCAAGCGCATCACGACTTACCAAACTAGCCGTTTAAAAGAAGTTATGAATAGTATGAACTGAATTTTGAACTTTATATAATCCATATAATTTTAGAAACCATATTAGGAGTTTCTTAGACATAATGTAAGAACAAATTCATTTTTTTCAGAAAAAAGAAGTATTTCTCAAAAAATGCAATTTTCCCACCTTTTAATGGCAAACCCTTTTTAAATACAATATTTGAATCTTGTATATATTCAATTTGAAAAAATAAACTTATTCATTATAATAGGTACATAATAATTTAGTTTCAATAAATTTTTGGTGTTGTTCTGATAACTTTCATATTTGGGTGAATAGTGAAAAATACTATATTTTAACTGAAAACCACTTTTTTAATCAAAATAATTTATAGTGTTAAATTATACATTTTAATTATTTGTAAGTATAAATAGATTATATTTTTACCATTTAATCCAATGATGGTAATTTTAAATAATTTCACTTTAAAATTGGACATGAACTAGTGTCAATCTTTTGGTAGTTATTATTTCTTAAAAATACGCTTTTCGGTTTTGACAATGGGAATTAATTTTAAATTAATTAATGAAACATATATGTTTTGAAATTGGTAAAATAGAATTCATTTTTGAATTTGTAATATCAAAATTATCTTAGGGTGAATTTTTGGTACTTTTCTAAAAACATTCAATTTTTGATGAATAGTGAAAAATACTACATTATTGTTTAAAACCCACTTTTTATATAAATAATTAATTATTTTATTTAAATTTATTTTAGGTAAAAATAGATACATAATATCTATATAAGTTCAATGTAATTCATTGGAGTCATTTTATAATAATTTTAGATATATAAACATTTTATTGAACTTTTTACCGTCTTTTACCCACCTCCTAGGAGCATTTTCAAATTTGTATAAAACATAATTTTACCGTATTTGTGAATTTAATTTCAAAACTTCGAGAGACACGATTGATATTAGTATGTAAAATGTGGTTCAATAAGATAAAAATAATTTTTGGTGAATAATAACTTTTGACTTTTATTTACCACGGTTAAAAGTAAATTGGGTAATTAAAGGTAAAAATGATATTATTATTACCCTAACACATGTCCTAATTCTATTGGATAAGTGTAATTCGACCAAAAAAACCTTAGGAATAAAATATGACCCTTTATTTCCACTTGTATTAGATTAGTACATTTATTATTATTTAATTTAAAGAAGAGTTAAAGTGTTAAATTCAAGTTTTCATAACTAAAACATTTTAGTATAGGGTTATACATAAGATAAATTCAAATATAAATATTTATTATAAATATAGAAATATTTCATACATAATGGTATTTTATTTATAATTTTTATGCATTAAATAATTTAATTTATTTATGACACAATGATGATGCAATAATTACCTTATTAATGAAAGATTAAAATAATTGATATTATAAATATCCAAATAAAATATAATTTGAGACTTTTGATGAATTACTCTAATTTTATAGGTTAATATAAAATTTTAGGGTTTATTAGATTAATTTTTTTCGAAGTGATAAGGTCGTTATGACTTTTAAAAAAACAAAATACCAAATAGTGTCGAAATTGAAATAAATTAATTTAAAAAACAAATACAATATTATTGGTTGAAATATTATTCCTAAAAATATAAGGCTTGGAAAAAGGGCTTAAATAATATTATATATTTCATTAATGAACCACTTGAGGTTCTCTTGGATGTTTATAATAAGTTTATTAACCATATAGTGTAAGAATACAAGAACACAAGGTAAAAGTTAAATTATTTAACTTAGAGCTAAATCTAAAAGATAAGTTTAAAATGGTAATCTAAACTTGTCTAAAACCTATTTTTTGAGGGGATTTCGACCCATCCCCACTTTATCTTATAAATAAATTAATTTTGAGACATTATTAACCGAATATGATTTTATTATAAAATAATATTTCAATCTTTTCCTAAGGTGCCCCTCACCCCTCTTATAAAAGGGCACTCCCCCTTCTGTCAAATTCACATCTTCAAAGCCATTTGGATCTGCCAAAACCTTCCAAAAATATTCTCTAGACTATCCTCCCTTAATCCTAGAGTCCTTTAATTGGTCATAAAGCTAACCTAAGGAGCCGTTTTGATCAAATCAAAAGGAAGAACCCGAAGAAGAGGTAAATATTTCATCACCTCTTTCATGTTCTTTTCTTCTTGCACTACTTATTTCCTTGTTGTTTCCATTGTAAAACAATAACTCTAGTATCTTATATATACTATGATATTATTATAAATATGGTACAACCATATTCATTATTCTATCCATTCTATGAATGACATGTCACCATAGGTGTGTACATACGGCTTACCGTCTCCATGTCGTGGTGTAGTTGTTATTCAATACATTATTATTTTTATGGATATAATAGTGTTGTATAATTGATGAAAATAGTAAATATGACATGTTAATGATTCTGTATATATTATATAACATCAAATTATATATTATTTTAATATCATAAGAATCATATTGTCACTCATGCGTACGTACGGATTGTCGTCTCCATGAATGCGATTAGATTCATTCCCCATTGGAGCCATTCAAGACTAATTTTCATTTGATGATTAAAAATAATCTTTAAAGACTTGATATAATTATGTATATGAATAAGAAACATCCCATCCATAAAAAACATGACTCACGTAACAAATAATATAAATGAAAACGAAATAGTTATCACATGAAATGACGATAATACTAAAATATTATTAACAAAGAATTATTAGAAGATAATATATGATATCATAATTATGTATATGGTTCTTGTATAATTTAATAACAATTATTTAAATATTATATAGGAGGTTAACGTACCCTCGACCAAGTAAAAGTACAAGGTAAGGGTTAATTCTACCATCTCTTTATTATCTGAGGTTATTTTTACGTAAGTATCTACTGGAACCTCTTTATCATCCACATCACTATTTCTTAAAAATGTATTTCAAAACATTTTTACTATTTACTAGAAAATGGGTTAAAGTAATTTATAACCATATTTGAACTTATATGTTTTGAAAGGAATCTTTCCATCATTTTCCAAACAAGGTACTTTACGACCTTTTCGAAAAAATTAAGGTAAGATTGTATTTTTTTAACTTATATGGAGGGTGCGGTTATTATCCTTCATTATAACATCGTCTAAGCTTCCCTTACAATCTTATAAGAATATTTTCAAAATAAATGTTTTCTTTATAATTATGTTACTCTTAAATGATTTCATAATAGAAAGAGATATTTCTCTCAAATATTTTTGATTTCATCTTTGTCAACATCCTTTGATAAATTTTAGACTTGTTCGAAGTTGATTTATTATGATACAAACCTTCCATATAGTATTTAAGTTTTTGTGATATGTTTGACTATGGATGAGTTATTTTTATGCCATTCATGGTTTATGGTTAAAGTATTGACATTTTGTATGCTAGTCTTAATATGAATGTTTCTGTTATATTTCAAACTTTTCTTTTGATGAATTTATTGGACTAGTATGTTCCGGGTTTGGGACAGGTAAAAGTAAGGCCTACAGGTTGGGGTCGGGTTACAGCAGACCCTCCGGGTTGGATTCTGGTTACAGAGGCTCTCCGAGTTGGAGTCCGGTTACAGAGAATCTCCAAGTTGGAGTCCGGTTATAGAGGCTCTCCAGGTTGGAGTTCATTTACATATGCTCTCCGGGTTGGGGTCCGGTTAGAGTTAGCCCCTAGGTCCTGGCACGAGGCGTTGACACAGAAATTAAAGTACAATACTGTACATTCCCTCATTATGAAATTAGTTTTTACATGTGATTATTCGACTAGTATAATATCTATGTGCATGATTATATGGTAATGTTTGATTTATTTTTTCCATATTATGTTCAAGTTTATGTTTAAAAGGCTATTGTTTTTATTACACATCTTGCCTTAAATGTTTATAGCTTCCCCTAAATTATTTACCATTACTGAGCATCTGAGGCCACCGCTTTCATATGTTTTATTTTCCCAGGATCATAAGAAGTGTTTTATGTTTGAGATGTAGGGTTAATCTAAGGGAGCAATGAAATTATCAAAGGATTTTTTTTATATGTTAGAAAGTGTAATGTAACATTCATGTATGTAATCTATTTTCCCAGACTGCTAAACTGATTGGTCTTTCAGGACTTGATTCCTTGTAATCATGCCAATGTATTAAAATAATGCACCGAATATGGGAATCTAGGGCCAGGGAGTTACAGAACCAATGTGAAAGGGGTCGGAACAACAAACTATTGGGATTGAACCTCAGGGAGGCATCCTACGTACCTTAACTTATCAAGGATCAAAGTCCACATAGTTTGAAAGTTGTGTGGAACTGACGGGAAGTTGTCGGGACCAATAGTTATTGGTCTTGAACCTCAGGGAGGATTCCTACATACCTTATCTTGGAAAAGATCAAAGTCTCTATAGTTCGGGAGGTGTTGTGGAACCGACAGGAAGTGGTCGGGACTAATAGTTGTTGGGGTTGAACCTTAGGAAAGATTCCTATGTACCTTACCTTGGCATGGATCAAAGTCCCCGTAGTTCGGGAGGTTTTGGTAAACCGATGTGAAAGGGGTCAGAACAATAGTGTGTCGGGATTAAACCTCAGGGAGGCATCCTACTTACCTTACCTTGGCAAAGATCAAAGTCCATGTAGTTCAAAAGGTGTTGGCGAACCGACGTGAAAGGGGTCGGAACAACTGAGTGTTGCGATTGAATATTAGGAAGGCATCCTACGTACCTTACCTTGGAAAGTATCAAAGTCCCCATAGTTCGAGAGGTGTTAGTGAACTGATGTGAAAGGGGTCAGATCAATTGAGTGTTGGTATTGAACCTCAGGGAGGCTTCCAACGTACCATACCTTTTCAAGGATCAATGTCCATGTTGTTTGGAAGTGGTGTGGAACCTAAGGGATGTGGATGGGACCAATAGTTGTTGGGATTAAACCTCAGGGAGGCTTACTACGTACCTTACCTTGGAAAGGATCAAAGTCCCTATAGTGTGGGAGGTGTTGGTGAACTGACGTGAAAGGGGTCGGAACAACCGAGCCTTGGGCTTGAACCTCAGGGTGACATCCTACGTACCTTACCTTGGCAAGGATCAAAGTCCACGTAGTTCAGAATGAGTTTTCGGTGAACCGACATGAAGATAGTCGGGACCAATGGATGGTGGACTCAAACCTTAGGGAGGTTTCCTACATACCTTACCTTGGTAAGGATCAAAGTCCACATAGTTCGGGATGGTTTGAGGCCTAAACTCTAGGGAGGCCCAAAGATGATGCCATGTTCAATGCTTACTCTAAGACCACGTGAGTCATGCTCGGTGTGAGAAACAAGAAGTAGAGAAAACCTGGTGATCATGTCATGAAAAATGTGTCCTTGGGAAGTGGAGTGGGGCTTACACGTGGTTAGTGGCCCAAAGAGTAAATAGGGGCTTACGCGTGGTTAGCAGCCCAGGGATATGGATATTGGGTCTTACTCCAAGACGGAGGCCTGTATGGAGACAAATCACAAAGGGAGAGGGACGAGATGATGAAGCTCCTGGTGCCCATCCCCCTCTGATCCTTGGCACTGAAGAAGAAAGGAGGAGTAAGGGTAATACCTCTTGCACGAAAGGCTCGGGGCTTACAACAAGGTGGTTGCCCTTCCCTCGTGGACAGACACTGATCCAGCAAAGAGGATCTCATTCTATGTGAGGAATATCTCACTCCCGTGGAGACGAGCGGGTGTAGAGAATGTATGAGATGGGGGACCCCACGTATAATGCACAGGGCAGGGTCACAGTTTAACATCATGTGCTCAGGACGATGATGCTTGGAAGTTTAATGTCCTGCATTTCGGATGAGGCGGGTTCACTCCACACCCCTAGGACTTACATAACTGATACCCGCCCGCCCTTGAGGAAGGGAAGGCATCATAAATGTTGTGGTGAGGGGGTGTTGTGGAGTGATCCAATGAGGGTCCCAGGTTAGCGTGGATATGCGAAGAATCAATATCCGTTAGCATTCCTATGAGAAGAAGCATAAGTCTACACAACACAATGGGAAGCACCACCCAAGGGACTTTGAAATCACTTCATGCAAACCTGGAGGGTCGCATGTGAAAAGGAGTTGCGGAGGAAAGGGGTTCATAGGTAGAAGCCTCGTGAAGCTCTTGTTCTCCATGTAGTGGAGGGGATTTACGAAGGGCTATGCTTTGTGACGTGAAGTGGACTAACCTAGGAATAGGGAATATGTGCATATGGAAGGTGATTCATGAAGTGGAAAGGCATTCACGGAGTAGTGCTTCGTGAAGAAAGGGTGCCCTGCGAAGTGTAGCACTGCAAAGCAATGTGCTTCCAGAAGCACAATGACCCTGTATTAGCATGTTGATCACATGTGCATGGAGGGTATTTCACGAAGCATAAGTGCTCCGTGAAGACCCGAGTCCCCTTGGGGATCCCCTTCCTTCATGGAGGCTCGTGGGCTCCATGAAGGGAATCCCTCTTTAAAGAGGGGTTGAATTCAAGCAAAGGGAGAGGCACTTTGCGATGCTAAAGTACCATGAAGTGCTCATGGTTTGCAGAGCCAAAATTGATTCAAGATTTGAGAGCTAAGAAGGCTATAGGTCATAGGATTCATCCTTTGGGCTCGAGGGGAGCCCGATATTTATAGGAAAGAGGCACTGCGAAGAAGATCTTGCTGGACATGAAGACACGTGGAATTTTATCATAACCATGGGGCCTCACACCTCCTTGCTCCGTGGTGGCTTCACCAACATCAAAATGGTTTGCAGAGCTTCCCACCTCCTTGCTCTATTCCGGCTTTGAAAATGTCAAATTGGTTTGTGGAGCCTCACGCCTCCTTGATCTATCACAGCTTCTCAAAAATGGGGGAGCTTCGCGCCGGCCGCGGTGTTGCGGGGCTCCGCGAACAAGCTTCGCAAGCCTGTCCCAAAGGCCGTCTGTTTGTTCTTCCACTTCCTAAATTTTGATGCCAAAAAATATAATTAGATAATATATATATATATATATATATATATATGAGTATTTTTATATTTAATTTTTTCTATATTATATATATTTGTATAAATTATACATTATAAATTTATTTATACAAAAATATACAATAAAAATGTATTTAATATTATATATGTATAATATAAATCATAATATAAATGTATATTATTTATAAAAACTTATATAAATTTTATAAATTTTAATAAATATATTTATAATTAAAATTATATTATGTATACCAATAATTATATATGTATACATTTTTGTTTATATGTATAAGTATTTATGTAAAGTATTTATATAATGTCTTTTATATATAAATGTTTATAATGTATTTAAATATATTTATATAATTTTTTCATGTAATATATATATATATACCCACATGAAAAAACACACACACACACATATATATTATAAAACACGAATTTATATGAGATTTATTTTAAACAATAAATAAAAATTTAGTGGGGATTTAATACCCCCACTAATTAAATGGATTAGAAATGGTTTATGACCCCCATAAATTTTATTGAATTAGAGGGGGTTAACAACCCCATCCAATTTCATCATTTAAAGGGGGTTAACAACCCCATATAATGTCATCAATTAGAGGGGGTTTAAACCCCTCCCCCCTCTGATTTCATAAATTAGAAGGGGTTCAAAAACCCCTATAATTTCATAAATTATAAGGGGTTCAAAACCCCCTATAATCTAAGGGATTTGCAGTGGTTCATGACCCCCCCTCTAATTTCCTAAATTAGAGGGGGCTGTGAACCCCCATTATTTTCCATAAAAAAATCAATTATATATATATATATATATATTTCCAAATGAATAATATATATATATGTATATATTTATATATATAGATCCTATACAATCCAAACGAATATACAGTGCCAGTAATTATTAAATTAGTGGCAGTTTTGACATAACCCTTTCTAAAATAAAACCAAATATTAAAAAAATCATGCTAATTTTTTTTGAGGGGGTTATGAAAACCCTATGATTTTTTATTAGATGGGGTTGTGAATAATCCCCTCTAAAATGAATTAAAGGGGGTTGTGCATAACCCCTCTAAAAAACTGCTGTTAATCTGTAGTTTTTTTTATAGTGAGAGTGGAACCCTCCAGCTGAGTTGGGAATGGGTCCTCTACAGACTCCTAGAGTGGAACCCTCCTACTAGGCTGGGAAAGGGTCCTTTACTATCAGATTGGAACCCTCCGGTTGGCACAGGGAATGATCCCTCTACCATCTCATAGAGTGGAACTTTCCAGCTGGGATGGGCATGGGTCTTCTACCACCAAAATGGAACCCTCCTGTTGGGAAGGTCATGAGTCCTCTATCGACTATTGGAGTAGAACCCTCCTATTGGAACAAGGTATGGGTTCTATATCCATCCACATAGGGGAACCCTCATGTTGTACTAGGTCATGGGTCCTCTACATAGAGATTGGAGCCCCTCGACTGTGAAAAATTGGGACGAGTCATTTCTAAACTTGGATGGTTTCTTCTAGGAAGACACATGAGATAATGGGCATCATTGTTAGACTTTTGCAATTGTTGGAGAATTTTTTCCTGGTCTAAGCTATGAGATGGAGATCCCCTTTCCCTCTAATTTGGGATTCTTTTGGTGGGCATATATATATATATACATATGTATCCATACCTTTTTATTTGGTATCTCTCCTTCCATGGGTTTTAAAGACGTGAATTATATGCCACATGCTTTTTTTGTTTAGCTTCTCATGATTGGATGAGGTTAATCTCATATTATGGGTAGCAAAGACTCGATATGTAGTTCACCTACACACCATGTTGAGCCCCTTATGCTTAGACAATGGTACTCTTTCTCTTACTGTGGGTTGAGTTGCATCTTGTTTACCATTTTCTGTATTTCTATTCCTATTGTATCTCTTACCGCCCCACCAACTTTTGAGACATCCTATTGGGTTTGTATATACTCACCCCTTTATGGTATTTTCACGCATGTGTCATGTATTATACATAAGATGGATAGGACAACAGTGACTTCGAAGGATCTTAGGGATACTGAGGGGTTTGTGTAACACCCCGAGCTTCCACGATACGCTTCTCATTCAATAATGCAATAGCTTGCATTGTACGCAACTTCGAGTTCTAAAACACTGCGACAAATCAAAGTAGCCGTTATGAATAGTAATAACCACTTTTTAAAATTATAGAAATTTTATATTTCAAAATGGACTTCATTTTTGTATTCCTAATATTGAAATTAGCCTATGTTGAATTTTTTGTAATTTTCTGAGAACTTCAAAATTTTTATGAATAGTGAAAAATACTTAAAACAACTTTTTTAATCAAAATAATTTATAGTGATAAATTATACTATTGAGTGGTTTTAGAGTATAATTAGAATATATTTTTACCATTTTATCCAATGGTGGTCATTAGAATTAATTTAACATTGAAATCGGACATAAACAATTGCCAATCTTTTGATATAAATTGTTTCTTAAAAACACGCTATTTGTTGTAACAGCGGGAATTAATTATAAAATTAATTAATGCAACTTATATGTTTGTAATTTTTTAAAATAGACATCATTTTTGAATTCAGAATATCAATTATAGCTTAGGGTGAAATTTTGGCCTTGTTCTGAAAAACTTCAATTTTTGATGAATAGTGAAACCACTAAGTGGTAGTTAAATAACTGATTTTTCGTTTAAATAAAATATTACCACTTCTGTGATTTGATTTTCAAAAATCCGACATACATGGTTGTCATTAAGAAGTAAAATGTGGTTCAATGAGATTAAAACAATTTTTTGGTGAATAGTAACTTTTAAGTTCTTAATCGCGATTAGAGGTAATTAGTGTAGTTTAAGGTAAAAACAATGTTTTAATAATATGATATGAGCTTGACACTTGTCCTACTCCTATTGGATGAGTCATGGCCGACCAAGAAAACCCATGGGTCAACTTGGGGACCCCATGGAGCCACTTTGGTTGGAAAATGACATTAATATATATTTATTTAATGTTAAAATTAAATTGACACAAACATGAGTTGTTTTACTAAAACAGACTTTAAGTGGGGTTACAAAAGTACAAATTTTGACTATAAATATTCATTAGAAAGATAAAAAGATTTCCTAAATCATAGTATTTTTTTATAATTTTGAGACATTAAATAAATTAAATAATTTATGACATTATTATGATGCATCGATGACATCATTATTTAACGATTTAAATAAAATGAGAAGATAATGCAAAATCCAAGGGTTACACTTGTCCAAATCCAATTGGATGAGGAGATTTAGAACCCTTATCACCTTAGCCTCGAATTATATAAGTGTGGGACCTTTAGAATCCGAAAATCATTGTGTAATAATGTAACATTTCAATCTTTCCAAAAGAGCCCCTCCTCTCCACTTATAAAAGGCCCCCACATCTCCCACCTTATTCACACCATCAAGCCATTTGGCTCGGCCAAACTCTGCCCAAATAATCTCCCAACATTCCTATCTTACTCCTAGAAGCCTCACTCTGGGCAGAACTCTTCCCAAGGAAGCCTTTGGTTCAAATCAAAAAGAGTTACCCGATTTTGAGGTAATGTCTTTTCTAATGTTGTTTTGTTTTATTTTTCCTCTCCAACCCCCTAAACTATTTTTATTCATTACTTTTGTAACAAAACCAGTATCCTCAATATACTAGTATGTTGGTATAAGAAGGGTTCGAGCTACACTTACACACACCTACATCTAATGGTTAAAGAACATACGGTTTCTGTGGATGGTGAATTTCTGCCTCACGAAACGATGATTGTTCAACACTCATATAACACCTTCAAAGGTGGCCATTAAGATGTCAATATTTTTATATATGATATATAATATGTTTATGTTTTACTTATGCTTCTGTATTTCTCATTTATGGCATACTTTATGATTTCCATTATGGGTAAAACGCGATAATTTCATTTTAGGAAGTGCGGACTACCGCCCCCTCAAAGTGATTTGAATCGTTAATGCCATATGTGGGATGTATAAAGGATGGAGTAAATGGTATTATACACTATATTATACTGGAATTATATTATACATTTATATCATTATGATTTAGTTCCATTAAATATGAAATTGAAATGAAAGTAGCGTTCATGCGTACGTACGGCTTACCGTCTCCATGAACGGTGCATTTCATTTCTTACCTCTAAATGTTACGTAATATTATAAATGAATATATATACTAGATATATAAGATATATATGACATCTAAATCATGAATATAATTCTGGATATAATGGATATTCTACCACATTAACAACTTGTAATTATAAGAAGTTTATTGTTGACTCAAGTTACCAAAGATCGACAAAACGACCGTTATTAACTTAAATAATTACATAATGTTCATATCATTGTAATAAGTGATATAATAAGGATAATTGAATTGAAAATGGTTCTTAATAAGGTATATATTAACTCTAGTTTATTATTCAGGAGGTTAAAGAACGGTTGAGTCAAGTCAGACACGAGGTAAGGGAATTTCTTAACCCAACTTCCATTCTTTGGGTTAATCTCCTACATTCAAATTATGTCATGATATTATTATGTCCTATTTTTTATATTTACTTTCTATATGTGTAACTATAGTGAATACACATAATATATCTCTTTTATTTTAAAAATGATCTTTTTAAGGACTTCGTCTCAATCTCCTTTCATTGAGGCATATTTGGTTTTATACACAACTTTCTTTTATACGGTGTATAAACCCCTGTGACATTTATGTTTATTCAAAATGAATCTTTTTTTTACGAAGCGTTTTACTAAACGACAAAAAGGGAATGTTTTTCTTTCCATACATATATGGCGAAAATGACTTCTCCGCCGCCGTGACCATTATTTGAGTTTCGACTTCCTCTACAAGCCATCATTTTTTTAATGAAAATTAAATACAAAGTTTTAACTTTCTTTTATTTTGGTATTGAAAATGGTTTTGAAAGCGTTTTTATTATATCAATGTGTTGTATTGATATATTGTGATTGAAATGTGGAAATGTTATGTTTCCTTTATGTATGTTTTATGTGATACGATTATGTTATGGTTTATGATATGTTTAAACCTATTCATATGAGGAATGTATTGGACTTAATAAGTGACGGGTGGAGCCCGCTATAGCTCCTCGATGCATCGGTAGGTCTCATGAGACAACTAGACGTGGAATTGGCCGAGGCCCTTTCCCAATTTGATTTATGGTTTTGGCCGAGGCCTTAATCATTTTAGATGTCTTGGCCGAGGCCTTGATAAAATGTTTCAGAATGTCCGACATTATACATTCCCTCATTATGAAAGTGGTTATTGATATTTCATGTGATTATTCGTCTAGTAGAATATCCATGTGAGTAAGTAATGGCATTATTTTATTTTACTTTTGCCATATTATGCTGAAGTTCAAGTTCAATAAGGCTTTTGTTTTAGTTATACATTGCCTTAAATGCTTATGTTTTCTTATAAAAGCTTCCGCAATATTATTATCCTTACTGAGCATCTGAGCTCACCCCTTTCAATGTTTTAATATTTTCCAGGATGTGAAGAATTGTATTATGACTGACTTGCAAGAATAGTCAGTGAGGATATGAGTGTGGACTATGAAGACCATGTTATTTTAGTTTGTTTACTTTTTGATGTAATGAAAGAATTATGAATGTATCTAGTGTTTCCAAGGCTACTAAACTAATCGGTCTTTCGAGACTTGATCTTTTTTGATCATGCCAATGTTACGAAGTAATGCACCGACTCTGGGTAGCTGGGGTCGGGGCGTTACAGTTGGTATCAGAGGCAGTTTAGTACTAACCTTGGAAGGTAGATTTAGATAAACTCTGATTAGAGCACATATCCCGAAGATAGACTTTGAGGATTAGTATAGAAGAACTTCCTAGAATTTTGGTATTGTAGAGATGTTGTGAGTTTTCCGAGAAATACATCCCTGTCTGGATACGAGAAGGTAGAGGCGACTCTGGCACAGATGTACCTAGGGGTAAAACCCGAAAACACCGCTTTGAGCTAGACTCGAACGGGAACTGGTGCACGACAACGGGCCTTGCTGCACTCTTGGTTACGACACTCCCGAGGGATATGCTTTGGATAATTCCCATTTTCTTTACAAACCACTATGAAGGGTTATGAGTATATACTTCCTCAAAGAAAACATTTTTATAATTATGGGTTATATCCATAATTAGTTCAATTTATGTTAAGTGTTTTACAAGTATGGAATTATGTATTTTGATTCATGAACTAATCTAGTTTATGCCATTATTTAGAAATGGCGCCTAGTGGAAGGAATGGAAACCGTATCAATGCACGCACTCCGTGTAGGGATTGCCCTCCTGCTCAGGATAATTATGGTGGAGCTAGTGATACAACTGGTGCCGATCAGCTTCTCACCGTACTGGGACAACTCACGCAGGTTATGAATAACAACCTTACTCGTATGGAGCACCCTGATCCGCAACGTGGAGGATCAATGCTAGACTGTTTCATGAGGCAACAACCGCCAACCTTCAATGGGAGTACAAATCCTATAGTAGCTGAGCAATGGATAAATTCCTTAGAGAAAATATTCCATGCCTTGGAGAGTAGTGAAAGGGATAAGGTTGTCATGGCAGTTTACCGCCTCACTGGAGATGCCGATCAGTGGTGGTCGCTGATTCAAAACACAAAGGAAGATGATGACGTATCGAATATGGAATGGAGGGAGTTCAAAGAGCTTTTCTTAGAAAAATACTTTCCTCGTGACCATCGAGAAGATATGGAAAGGCAATTTCTGAGTTTGAGGCAGAAGGAGGATGAGAATGTCGCAAAGTATGAGGCTAACTTTACAAGGTTAGCGAGGCATGCTGCCGATTATATACGTAACCCAAGGAGTAAGATTGATCATTTCTTTGATGGGTTAAAACCATTTCTCCGTCGAGCTTTAGTATCACAATCCTTCTCATCATACGAAGATATTGTCTCGTGTGCTATCAAGACAGAAAAGGAATTCTCTAAGTCTTATGACAACAAAGTAAAGCAAGAGAAGAAGAGAACGGTGGAACAAGAGACAGATAAAGGGAAAAAGGGAAAGAAGGATTTTCCATTATGTGATAATTGTGGGAAGAATCACCCTGGTACTTGCCTAAAAGGAATGGGAGTTTGTTATAAATGTGGAGAAAAGGGTCACCAGGCTCGTGATTGCAATGGAAAGAAAGAGACTATCAAAGTTGAATGCTATAATTGTAGAGAAATGGGTAATTATGCAAATGAATGTCCTAAGCGTCAGGGAAACTTACCCCAGAAAAAGCCAAGGGATCAAGGACAATCTTATGCTGTTACTACAGTTGAAGCAGAATAACTAATGTATTGGTGCTTTTGGACTCATGGATTATATTTTGGTTATTAGAATAATGTGATATATATATATATAAGGATTGTACTGCAGTACTTGTTGATTTCAGTAAGGTTTTAATATGTTGAAGGTAATTATATTTTTAGTATGTGACAATAAGAGAAATTTTACTTTGTTTGGGGAATCTGATAAAATGATTTTGGAATTAAGAGACCTTTTAGAGAAAGTCTGGACAGAGGTATTTTGGATAACTATAAAGGTTGGAGTGGATTAAGTTGATCTTTGGATAGTATTGTTTAAGGTTAAAAATTTATGAATATTATCTTTGAATATTATAATACTATAGTTTTAGGAAAAGGACAACCTGCAGGGTGGGGAATAACCCGTCGCGTCGGACAAAGCTGCAGGAATCGAACCCACAACCATAGTGCGACAAGCCTTTATTTCCAACCACTAGCCTACAGGAAGTCCCTGGTTATTACAAAATAGTTTTACTAATCTAAATTTTATGTGTTAATATTTTGAACCTTATACAATTAGGATAAAAAGAATATTTTTGAGTTCCGTTACCATTTGGAGTAAAAGATGGATTTGTGGTAAAAATTTATTAACGAATGAAAGTATACATAACAAGTATGTATATTCCCTTACGTTCTTAGTAAATCTCCTAAATAAATTCCTCAACATTATAAAAGGTAACTTAAAACAAAAATGTTGTCGGTTAACTTTTCCAACTGGGGATTCAATGACCGTTTAACCAATCACAAGTTTGTGATTTTCTTGTAGTTAAACTTTCCTAATCCTGTTTTCTATAACTCTCCATAAGACATTGATGGTTTGTTTCTCCTCCATATCCATATTTTCATAGAATCCTAGAATTGGCTATATCGGGTGACCTTTGTACTTATCTTGCTTTCTTTTAATGTTATATATTTATTAACCTTATTTCCGATGTGGGTTTTCCACAAAGGTATTTTCTCTTTTCAACCTTTTATTTTCAAAGAAAAATTTCAAATTGCGAGGACGAAATTTATTGAAGGAGGGGAGAATGTAACACCCCGAGCTTCCACGATACGCTTCTCATTCAATAATGCAATAGCTTGCATTGTACGCAACTTCGAGTTCTAAAACACCGCAACAAATCAAAGTAGCCGTTATGAATAGTAATAACCACTTTTTAAAATTATAGAAATTTTATATTTCAAAATGGACTTCATTTTTGTATTCATAATATTGAAATTAGCCTATGTTGAATTTTTTGTAATTTTCTGAGAACTTCAAAATTTTTATGAATAGTGAAAAATACTTAAAACAACTTTTTTAATCAAAATAATTTATAGTGATAAATTTTACTATTGAGTGGTTTTAGAGTATAATTAGAATATATTTTTACCATTTTATCCAATGGTGGTCATTATAATTAATTTAACATTGAAATTGGACATAAACAATTGCCAATCTTTTGATATAAATGGTTTCTTAAAAACACGCTATTTGTTGTAACAACGGGAATTAATTATAAAATTAATTAATGCAACTTATATGTTTGGAATTTCGTAAAATAGACATCATTTTTGAATTCAGAATATCAATTATAGCTTAGCGTGAAATTTTGGCCTTGTTCTGAAAAACTTCAATTTTTGATGAATAGTGAAACCACTAAGTGGTAGTTAAATAACTGATTTTTCGTTTAAATAAAATATTACCACTTCTGTGATTTGATTTTCAAAAATCCGACATACATGGTTGTCATTAAGAAGTAAAATGTGGTTCAATGAGATTAAAACAATTTTTTGGTGAATAGTAACTTTTAAGTTCTTAACCGCGATTAGAGGTAATTAGTGTAGTTTACGGTAAAAACAATGTTTTAATAATATGATATGAGCTTGACACTTGTCCTACTCCTATTTGATGAGTCATGGCCGACCAAGACAACCCATGTGTCAACTTGGGGACCCCATGGAGCCACTTTGGTTGGAAAATGACATTAATATATATTTATTTAATGTTAAAATTAAATTGACACAAACATGAGTTGTTTTACTAAAACAGACTTTAAGTGGGGTTACAAAAGTCCAAATTTTGACTATAAATATTCATTAGAAAGCTAAAACGATTTCCAAAATCATAGTATTTTTTTTATAATTTTTAGACATTAAATAAATTAAATTATTTATGACATTATTATGATGCATCGATGACATCATTATTTAACGATTTAAATAAAATGAGAAGATAATGCAAAATCCAAGGGTTAAACTTGTCCAAAGCCAATTGGATGAGGATATTTCGAACCCTTATCACCTTAGACTCGAATTATATAAGTGTGGGACCTTTAGAATCCGAAAATCATTGTGTAATAATGTAACATTTCAATCTTTCCAAAAGAGCCCCTCCTCTCCACTTATAAAAGGCCCCCACCTCTCCCACCTTATTCACACCATCAAGACATTTGGATCGGCCAAAATCAGCCCAAATAATCTCCCAACATTCCTATCTTACTCCTAGAAGCCTCACTCTGGGCAGAACTCTTCCCAAGGAAGCCTTTGGCTCAAATCAAAAAGAGTTACCCGATTTTGAGGTAATGTCTTTTCTAATGTTGTTTTGTTTTATTTTTCTTCTCCAACCCCCTAAACTCTTTTTATTAATTACTTTTGTAACAAAACCAGTATCCTCAATATACTAGTATGTTGTTATAAGAAGGTTTCGAGCTACACTTACACACACCTACATCTAATGGTTAAAGAACATACGGTTTCAGTGGATGGTGAATTTCTGCCTCACGAAACGATGATTGTTCAACACTCATATAACACCTTCAAAGGTGGCCATTAAGATGTAACTATTTTTATATATGATATATAATATGTTTATGTTTTACTTATGCTTCTGTATTTCTCATTTATGGCATACTTTATGATTTCCATTATGGGTAAAACGCGATAATTTCATTTTAGGAAGTGCGGACTACCGCCCCCTCAAAGTGATTTGAATCGTTAATGCCATATGTGGGATGTATAAAGGATGGAGTAAATGGTATTATACAATATATTATACTGGAATTATATTATACATTTATATCATTATGATTTAGTTCCATTAAATATGAAATTGAAATGAAAGTAGCGTTCATGCGTACGTACGGCTTACCGTCTCCATGAACGGTGCATTTCATTTCTTACCTCTAAATGTTACGTAATATTATAAATGAATATATATACTAGATATATAAGATATATATGACATCTAAATCATGAATATAATTCTAGATATAATGGATATTCTACCACATTAACAACTTGTAATTATAAGAAGTTTATTGTTGACTCAAGTTACCAAAGATCGACAAAACGACCGTTATTAACTTAAATAATTACATAATGTTCATATCATTGTAATAAGTGATATAATAAGGATAATTAAATTGAAAATGGTTCTTAATAAGGTATATTTTAACTCTAGTTTATTATTCAGGAGGTTAAAGAACGGTTGAGTCAAGTCAGACACGAGGTAAGGGAATTTCTTAACCCAACTTCCATTCTTTGGGTTAATCTCCTATATTCAAATTATGTCATGATATTATTATGTCCTATTTTTTATATTTACTTTCTATATGTGTAACTATAGTGAATACACATAATAGATCTCTTTTATTTTAAAAATGATCTTTTTAAGGACTTCGTCTCAATCTCCTTTTATTGAGGCATATTTGGTTTTATACACAACTTTCTTTTATACGGTGTATAAACCCCTTTGACATTTATGTTTATTCAAAAGGAATCTTTTTTTTACGAAGCGTTTTACTAAACGACAAAAAGGGAATGTTTTTCTTTCCGTACATATATGGCGACAATGACTTCTCCGCCGCTGTGACCATTATTTGAGTTTCGACTTCCTCTACAAGCCATCATTTTTTTTAATGAAAATTAAATACAAAGTTTTAACTTTCTTTTATTTTGGTATTGAAAATGGTTTTGAAAGCGTTTTTATTATATCAATGTGTTGTATTGATATCTTGTGATTGAAATGTGGAAATGTTATGTTTCCTTTATGTATGTTTTATGTGATACGATTATGTTATGGTTTATGATATGTTTAAACCTATTCATATGAGGAATGTATTGGACTTAATAAGTGACGGGTGGAGCCCGCTATAGCTCCTCGATGCATCGGTAGGTCTCATGAGACAACTAGACGTGGAATTGGCCGAGGCCCTTTCCCAATTTGATTTATGGTTTTGGCCGAGGCCTTAATCATTTTAGATGTCTTGGCCGAGGCCTTGACAAAATGTTTCAGAATGTCCGACATTATACATTCCCTCATTATGAAAGTGGTTATTGATATTTCATGTGATTATTCGTCTAGTAGAATATCCATGTGAGTAAGTAATGTCATTATTTTATTTTACTTTTGCCATATTATGCTGAAGTTCAAGTTCAATAAGGCTTTTGTTTTAGTTATACATTGCCTTAAATGCTTATGTTTTCTTATAAAAGCTTCCGCAATATTGTTATCCTTACTGAGCATCTGAGCTCACCCCTTTCAATGTTTTAATATTTTCAAGGATGTGAAGAATTGTATTATGACTGACTTGCAAGAATAGTCAGTGAGGATATGAGTGTGGACTATGAAGACCATGTTATTTTAGTTTGTTTACTTTTTGATGTAATGAAAGAATTATGAATGTATCTAGTGTTTCCAAGGCTACTAAACTAATCGGTCTTTCGAGACTTGATCTTTTTTGATCATGCCAATGTTACGAAGTAATGCACCGACTCTGGGTAGCTGGGGTCGGGGCGTTACAGTTGGTATCAGAGGCAGTTTAGTACTAACCTTGGAAGGTAGATTTATATAAACTCTGATTAGAGCACATATCCCGAAGATAGACTTTGAGGATTAGTATAGAAGAACTTCCTAGAATTTTGGTATTGTAGAGATGTTGTGAGTTTTCCGAGCAATACATCCCTGTCTGGATACGAGTAGGTAGAGGCGGCTCTGGCACTGATGTACCTAGGGGTAAAACCCGAAAACACCGCTTTGAGCTAGACTCGAACGGGAACTGGTGCACGACAACGGGCCTTGCTGCACTCTTGGTTACGACACTCCCGGGGGATATGCTTTGGATAATTCCCATTTTCTTTACAAACCACTATGAAGGGTTATGAGTATATACTTCCTCAAAGAAAACATTTTTATAATTATGGGTTATATCCATAATTAGTTCAATTTATGTTAAGTGTTTTACAAGTATGGAATTATGTATTTTGATTCATGAACTAATCTAGTTTATGCCATTATTTAGAAATGGCGCCTAGTGGAAGGAATGGAAACCGTATCAATGCACGCACTCCGTGTAGGGATTGCCCTCCTGCTCAGGATAATTATGATGGAGCTAGTGATACAACTGGTGCCGATCAGCTTCTCACCGTACTGGGACAACTCACGCAGGTTATGAATAACAACCTTACTCGTATGGAGCACCCTGATCCGCAACGTGGAGGATCAATGCTAGACTGTTTCATGAGGTAACAACCGCCAACCTTCAATGGGAGTACAAATCCTATAGTAGCTGAGCAATGGATAAATTCCTTAGAGAAAATATTCCATGCCTTGGAGAGTAGTGAAAGGGAGAAGGTTGTCGTGGCAATTTACCGCCTCACTGGAGATGCCGATCAGTGGTGGTCGCTGATTCAAAACACAAAGGAAGATGATGACGTATAGAATATGGAATGGAGGGAGTTCAAAGAGCTTTTCTTAGAAAAATACTTTCCTCATGACCATCGAGAAGATATGGAAAGGCAATTTCTGAGTTTGAGGCAGAAGGAGGATGAGAATGTCGCAAAGTATGAGGCTAACTTTACAAGGTTAGCGAGGCATGCTGCCGATTATATACGTAACCCAAGGAGTAAGATTGGTCATTTCTTTGATGGGTTAAAACCATTTCTCCGTCGAGCTTTAGTATCACAATCCTTCTCATCATACGAAGATATTGTCTCGTGTGCTATCAAGACAGAAAAGTAATTCTCTAAGTCTTATGACAACAAAGTAAAGCAAGAGAAGAAGAGAACGGTGGAACAAGAGACAGATAAAGGGAAAAAGGGAAAGAAGGATTTTCCATTATGTGATAATTGTGGGAAGAATCACCCTGGTACTTGCCTAAAAGGAATGGGAGTTTGTTATAAATGTGGAGAAAAGGGTCACCAGGCTCGTGATTGCAAGGGAAAGAAAGAGGCTATCAAAGTTGAATGCTATAATTGTAGAGAAATGGGTAATTATGCAAATGAATGTCCTAAGCGTCAGGGAAACTTACCCCAGAAAAAGCCAAGGGATCAAGGACAATCTTATGCTGTTACTACATTTGAAGCAGAATAACTAATGTATTGGTGCTTTTGGACTCATGGATTATATTTTGGTTATTAGAATAATGTGATATATATATATAAGGATTGTACTGCAGTACTTGTTGATTTCAGTAAGGTTTTAATATGTTGAAGGTAATTATATTTTTAGTATGTGACAATAAGAGAAATTTTACTTTGTTTGGGGAATCTGATAAAATGATTTTGGAATTAAGAGACCTTTTAGAGAAAGTCTGGACAGAGGTATTTTGGATAACTATAAAGGTTGGAGTGGATTAAGTTGATCTTTGGATAGTATTGTTTAAGGTTAAAAATTTATGAATATTATCTTTGAATATTATAATACTATAGTTTTAGGACAAGGACAACCTGCAGGGTGGGGAATAACCCGTCGCGTCGGACAAAGCTGCAGGAATCGAACCCACAACCATAGTGCGACAAGCCTTTATTTCCTACCACTAGCCTACAGGAAGTCCCTGGTTATTACAAAATAGTTTTACTAATCTAAATTTTATGTGTTAATATTTTGAACCTTATACAATTAGGATAAAAAGAATATTTTTGAGTTCCGTTACCATTTGGAGTAAAAGATGGGTTTGTGGTAAAAATTTATTAACGAATGAAAGTATACATAACAAGTACGTATATTCCCTTACGTTCTTAGTAAATCTCCTAAATAAATTCCTCAACATTATAAAAGGTAACTTAAAACAAAAATGTTGTCGGTTAACTTTTCCAACTGGGGATTCAATAACCGTTTAACCAATCACAAGTTTGTGATTTTCTTGTAGTTAAACTTTCGTAATCCTGTTTTCTATAACTCTCCATCAGACATTGATGGTTTGTTTCTCCTCCATATCCATATTTTCATAGAATCCTAGAATTGGCTATATCGGGTGACCTTTGTACTTATCTTGATTTCTTTTAATGTTATATATTTATTAACCTTATTTCCGATGTGGGTTTTCCACAAAGGTATTTTCTCTTTTCAACCTTTTATTTTCAAAGAAAAATTTCAAATTGCGAGGACGCAATTTATTGAAGGAGGGGAGAATGTAACACCCCGAGCTTCCACGATACGCTTCTCATTCAATAATGCAATAGCTTGCATTGTACGCAACTTCGAGTTCTAAAACACCGCGACAAATCAAAGTAGCCGTTATGAATAGTAATAACCACCTTTTAAAATTATAGAAATTTTATATTTCAAAATGGACTTCATTTTTGTATTCCTAATATTGAAATTAGCCTATGTTGATTTTTTTTTAATTTTCTGAGAACTTCAAAATTTTTATGAATAGTGAAAAATACTTAAAACGACTTTTTTAATCAAGATAATTTATAGTGATAAATTATACTATTGAGTGGTTTTAGAGTATAATTAGAATATATTTTTACCATTTTATCCAATGGTGGTCATTATAATTAATTTAACATTGAAATTGGACATAAACAATTGCCAATCTTTTGATATAAATTGTTTTTTAAAAACACGCTATTTGTTGTAACAGCGGGAATTAATTATAAAATTAATTAATGCAACTTATATGTTTGGAATTTCATAAAATAGACATCATTTTTGAATTCAGAATATCAATTATAGCTTAGGGTGAAATTTTGGCCTTGTTCTGAAAAACTTCAATTTTTGATGAATAGTGAAACCACTAAGTGGTAGTTAAATAACTGATTTTTCGTTTAAATAAAATATTACCACTTCTGTGATTTGATTTTCAAAAATCCTACATACATGGTTGTCATTAAGAAGTAAAATGTGGTTCAATGAGATTAAAATAATTTTTTGGTGAATAGTAACTTTTAAGTTCTTAATCGCGATTAGAGGTAATTAGTGTAGTTTAAGGTAAAAACAATGTTTTAATAATATGATATGAGCTTGACACTTGTCCTACTCCTATTGGATGAGTCATGGCCGACCAAGACAACCCATGGGTCAACTTGGGGACCCCATGGAACCACTTTGGTTGGAAAATGACATTAATATATATTTATTTAATGTTAAAATTAAATTGACACAAACATGAGTTGTTTTACTAAAACAGACTTTAAGTGGGGTTAAAAAAGTCCAAATTTTGACTATAAATATTCATTAGAAAGATAAAAAGATTTCCTACATCATAGTATTTTTTTTATAATTTTTACACATTAAATAAATTAAATTATTTATGACATTAGTATGATGCATCGATGACATCATTATTTAACGTTTTAAATAAAATGAGAAGATAATGAAAAATCCAAGGGTTAAACTTGTCCAAAGCCAATTGGATGAGGAGATTTCGAACCCTTATCACCTTATCCTCGAATTATATAAGTTTGGGACCTTTATAATCCGAAAATCATTGTGTAATAATGTAACATTTCAATCTTTCCAAAAGAGCCCCTCCTCTCCACTTATAAAAGGCCCCCACCTCTCCCACCTTATTCACACCTTCAAGCCATTTGGCTCGGCCAACCTCTGCCCAAATAATCTCCCAAAATTCCTCTCTTACTCCTACAAGCCTCACTCTGGGCAGAACTCTTCCCAAGGAAGCCTTTGGCTCAAATCAAAAAGAGTTACCCGATTTTGAGGTAATGTCTTTTCTAATGTTGTTTTGTTTTATTTTTCTTCTCCAAGCCCCTAAACTCTTTTTATTCATTACTTTTGTAACAACACCAGTATCCTAAATATAATAGGATGTTGTTATATGAAGGGTTCGAGCTACACTTACACACACCTACATCTAATGGTTAAAGAACATACGGTTTCTGTGGATGGCGAATTTCTGCCTCACGAAACGATGATTGTTCAACACTCATATAACACCTTCAAAGGTGGCCATTAAGATGTCAATATTTTTATATATGATATATAATATGTTTATGTTTTAATTATGCTTCTGTATTTCTCATTTATGGCATACTTTATGATTTCCATTATGGGTAAAACGCGATAATTTCATTTTAGGAAGTGCGGACTACCGCCCCCTCAAAGTGATTTGAATCGTTAATGCCATATGTGAGATGTATAAAGGATGGAGTAAATGGTATTATACACTATATTATACTGGAATTATATTATACATTTATATCATTATGATTTAGTTCCATTAAATATGAAATTGAAATGAAAGTAGCGTTCATGCGTACGTACGGCTTACCGTCTCCATGAACGGTGCATTTCATTTCTTACCTCTAAATGTTACGTAATATTATAAATGAATGTATATACTGGATATATAAGATATATATGACATATAAATCATGAATATAATTCTGGATATAATGGATATTCTACCACATGAACAACTTGTAATTATAAGAAGTTTATTGTTGACTCAAGTTACCAAAGATCGACAAAACGACCGTTATTAACTTAAATAATTACATAATGTTCATATCATTGTAATAAGTGATATAATAAGGATAATGAAATTGAAAATGGTTCTTAATAAGGTATATATTAACTCTAGTTTATTATTCAGGAGGTTAAAGAACGGTTGAGTCAAGTCAGACACGAGGTAAGGGAATTTCTTAACCCAACTTCCATTCTTTAGGTTAATCTCCTAAATTCAAATTATGTCATGATATTATTATGTCCTATTTTTTTTATTTACTTTCTATATGTGTAACTATAGTGAATACACATAATAGATCTCTTTTATTTTAAAAATGATCTTTTTATGGACTTCGTCTCAATCTCCTTTCATTGAGGCATATTTGGTTTTATACACAACTTTCTTTTATACGGTGTATAAACCCCTTTGAAATTTATGTTTATTCAAAAGGAATCTTTTTTTTACGAAGCGTTTTACTAAACGACAAAAAGGGAATGTTTTTCTCTCCGTACATATATGGCGACAACGACTTCTCCGCCGCCGTGACCATTATTTGAGTTTCGACTTCCTCTACAAGCCATCATTTTTTTAATGAAAATTAAATACAAAGTTTTAACTTTCTTTTATTTTGGTATTGAAAATGGTTTTGAAAGCGTTTTTATTATATCAATGTGTTGTATTGATATCTTGTGATTGAAATGTGGAAATGTTATGTTTCCTTTATGTATGTTTTATGTGATACGATTATGTTATGGTTTATGATATGTTTAAACCTATTCATACGAGGAATGTATTGGACTTAATAAGTGACGGGTGAAGCCCGCTATAGCTCCTCGATGCATCGGTAGGTCTCATGAGACAACTAGACGTGGAATTGGCCGAGGGCTTAATCATTTTAGATGTCTTGGCCGAGGCCTTGACAAAATGTTTCAGAATGTCCGGCATTATACATTCCCTCATTATGAAAGTGGTTATTGATATTTCATGTGATTATTCGTCTAGTAGAATATCCATGTGAGTAAGTAATGGAATTATTTTATTTTACTTTTTCCATATTATGCTGAAGTTCAAGTTCAATAAGGCTTTTGTTTTAGTTATACATTGCCTTAAATGCTTATGTTTTCTTATAAAAGCTTCCGCAATATTGTTATCCTTACTGAGCATCTGAGCTCACCCCTTTCAATGTTTTAATATTTTCCAGGATGTGAAGAAGTGTATTATGACTGACTTGCAAGAATAGTCAGTGAGGATATGAGTGTGGACTATGAAGACCATGTTATTTTAGTTTGTTTACTTTTTGATGTAATGAAATAATTATGAATGTATCTAGTGTTTCCAAGGCTACTAAACTAATCGGTCTTTAGAGACTTGATCTTTTTTGATCATGCCAATGTTATGAAGTAATGCACCGACTCTGGGTAGCTGGGGTCGGGGTGTTATAGTTTGGACCGCATATGGTGGTTGTAGATTGAAGATCAAGATCTGAGCTCCATCAGTAGTTTACTTTACAATTTTTTTAGGTTGGGATATATTTTTGTTTGCGCATGTACTTTTCCACTTTACCTTTTAGTTTTCACCATCGTACTCTTATACACCCAAGAGGTTTTTCATGACCGGTTTACTTTGTAGTTGTCGCATGTTTTAATTATTATTCCTATGAATTGAGATGGTTGGGTGTGTGCGTACATGTACAATAATAAAAGGCCATTTTGGATATTCCTTTTGTCTCTTATCTCCACCTCCATACCTATGGAGGTGGTCTTGAGGTCATTTCATCTTGAGCCCCGGTTAGGGTTGGTTCATGACGATATTATTAGAATAACCTATTACACTTTGTATTTTTGAAATATATTTCACATATTTGAGTAATGTTAGAGAAAATTTATAGGTATGATTTTAGAAATATTTTTAAAATTTTTTCATATGAATGATCCATGGAATATATCATATTTCATTAGAGACTCCATAATGATATGAATACATTTCCTTTAAAATCACTCAAACTGGAGTTATAATTTGGGAGAAAATATAGAGAGAAGGTTTCCAGAATTCATCTTTGTCTATAATATTTGAAGAAACTTGTGATATAATTTTGAGAAACTAAATCTATTTTTTGAATCTAGGTGCTGGAAAATACCTATGTGTGAAATTTGTTGAGATTCTAAGGTGTTCAATTGTGAAAAACCACCTAGGATTGTGGCTAGTTGTGGGGAGAGGTGTAGACACTTACAAGGGCTGCAACTAAAAAATAAAAGCTATATGATCCATGTTTAGATGGTGAATTAGAGGCCACATAGCCATATAAGTGTGGAAATAAAAGTTGTTTTGTATCTTAGTTAACAACTATCCAATCTATAGATTTGATAGTACTCTAAGGCCACATAACCCTAGTGGAGTTGGGCATGAGGACACTTTCTATATTAACTGTAGTTGTTTGATCCACAAATCAAACAGTTTCCAATATTCCATGGTCAATGAAGTGGGGGTGAAACATTAATATATCATGCCAGTCATATCTATAGGAGAATGGGGAAAGGGGGGATCAATATGAGGGACAATTATGTGGATCTACTAGGTTTTTCTAGTAAAAGTATTGGGTAACTAATATTTAACCAGGTGGTTGTGTTGTTAGGAAGGAATGTGAGCACACTTGGGGGGAGGGGTGGGGAATATGGCATCACATGATATGTTAAATCTCCTCTTGATAATTAGGGAACATGACATGGTATTTCTGGGCACCAAAAAAGGCATTTAAGTGCTTAAAACATCTCAAAATCTAGGAAATTTTACAGGAGTTTGGTAGTTAAATGATGTTAAAAGTGATTAATTAAATGTGGAAAATTCTTATTGTGGAATAAAAAAATTAAAATTGGTTTAAAATTTTTTTAGAGGTGGATTTCCTCTCATAAATAGGAATTAAGGAAAATGAATTCATCAAAATAAGAATTTCCAAATTGGAGTGTCTAGATTACTAATACTGACCAAGGATAATATTATTATTTGATAATAATGATGATTTTTGAGTTGTTTAAAAAAAATAACAAATTGAATAAATAATTAGATAAGTTACTTGAACACATGGGGAGGTGATTGACCTATGTTTATAAAAAAGTTATTTTGATAAATTTTTATGGTAAAAAGAAAAAATATATAGTCATTAAATCTTATAATGATTCTTTTTTAAGATGCTAGAAACACCTATGGATGTTATGAATTCATTTTAAATAATAATGTTTATATGGTGATCATATGTGATTAAAATGGATTTGAGTTAATAAATGGGATAAAATATTTATCGGGATGATATTGGGATATCAAAATAAATAATGAATAATAAAATCTGCCAACTTAAATAAAGAATGTAGTATAAATGAGATGTGGTGATTTCTTTAAGCATGTTTCCAAAAGTTGAACTCTACAGATTTAGATGGATGATATAAATATAGGAATTTATAAATTAAGATCCCATTTATTTAATGTGGTATATAATCCTTTGTTATTATTGTATATCCAAACTTTTTTTCTTAAGTGATGTGTCTAAGGGAGTATAGGAGGTTTTATGAGTGTTCGAGAAGGTTTGGGGCCATGAGTTTCATTTTTAAGGAAGTTTTATGAGGAACACGATTAGAGAATGGTTTTCAATAACCATGAACCTTATCCATATGGCTTAAAAAAAGCAGGAGTACAGTTTGGGAAATAGTGTGAAGGTGTTCTTGTAAATCAATCATGTGAGGTGTGGGATCCCTAATAGTGATTTTTTCATGGTTTCTGCATAGTTTGTCCAACCATGAGGAAAAACCATGTGCCTAGTTATAAACTAGGTAAATTTACCCCCTCTTTACCCTTAAATTTTATTTTGGCCTTCCTCCCTTCATTTACACAAAGTATCGCCTCTGTAGGTTTTCTCTCCTCCTCTCCACCAATCTTGAGAGATCTCATTATTCCCTCCTCTTTTTTGAGTTATTTCTAAATCTTTGGAATCTATGAGGTAAATATAAGACTTCATTCTCCTCCTTTAACCCTTAAATTCATTGTTTCTTATGATTCAGTTGTTATGTCTAAAATCCCATATTTTTAAGGATTTTGTTCATTTCTTTATTTTCTCTCGTTCCATATCAAATATGAGGTTGATACTAGATGATGAATCTTCTACAAGAACTAGTTTGGGGGGCTATACACTTTATCCTAAATTTATCTCTATTTATAAATTGTGTCTCTATGTTGCACACTGGTATTTTTGAGCACCACCCTTATAATTTACATTTCTTTATTTTTTCACCTCAAACATGATCTAGATTTGTTATGGGCCTCTTAAAAAACATTGGTGGTTGGGGAAATCAACTCAAAACACCCTTTAGGTTGTGTTCGGTCTGATTCCCTTGATGAACACACTTTAATGTAACAAAATCACCTCTTAAGGTTTATTTGGATTAATCTTTTAGAAATCCCAATTCTTATTATGAAACCAAACCCCTATTAGGTTGTGTTTTTCATGACACATAATTGAGGTCATTCTTGAAATAGGTCATTCAGTTTGAATTACATAGGTTGATTTTAATTTGAATGGATTTGGATATCTTGGATAAATTCTGGATCCAAAACCTATTTTCTATGTAATTATAAATGGAAGGGACTAAATAAATTGTTTAATAAAGATGGTACCTCTAAGATTGTGACTTTTATTTGACAAAATATTTGAAACTTATGATTATTACCATGGATTCCATGATTATTTATGTCTGGAAATCTCTCACATTGTTAATGGTTTGGCATGCCTTGAGAAAGTTTTGGATTCCTTCTTTGGAATTCTTTTAGTGAACTCATATGATTCCACCCAATTCATTGATGTGAATCCCAAGTGGTATACCCACATTGGTTCTAGTGAATTTATTACTCTCATTAATTCCATGACTAGGCATCATGGATTCATTTTTATCTCTATAAAACTTATAAAGCTCAAGATAATTTCCTAGGTTTGGCTTGATATCCTTGAAAAAGTAATACCTTGGGTCATCCCCTTGGATTTCAATCAATACCATCCCAAAAATTTATGGATATTTTTCCTTGGTTTAGTTATAAAATATTAGGAATATAATTCCAAGGGTTATTACTTAGATTCCAATCAAAGACACAAGATATTAACCTTGTAGATTGATTCCTATAAGTTATTTTGAAAACTATGATTCAAGAATGCCATGGTTTCCCATGGATTTTATTATATGTGTTGTGTAGGAATGCATGGACTATTTTTGTGGATTACTTGTAATTATTAATTCTTAGATGCCTTAGCTATATGCCTTGGGTCCCTTGACTAATTAAAAGGTCCCATGATTAGAGAAATTTGTATTATCCTAAAGAAGTTAGATTCGACTGGGTATCCCACGAGTTGATCGATCTCGAAAAGGTTTCTTTAACGTTAATACTCAAATTATTATACATAAATAATGTTAAATATTATAATAATATACTATATTTTAATTATACACCATTGGTGGCGGCCTATTGAGTTGTACTCACACCTTTTTGAGATGTCACTTGGTACCTGGTAAGATTTTCTTGATGCAGTAAGGGATAAAGGGAAATACCCTATTATAGATACTTGCGTATACCTTAAGTTGGAACATGGGAGTAGAGGACCAAGCTTGGACTCAGGATACTTATGGAGATTATATTTTTTTGGTTTGTTGATTATTTTTACTTATCCATGCACTACTTGTGTGATTATTTCCATGACATGCCTGCCTCTTATTTTTCACCACCTTGACATCATCTATTTATAGTATTATTTACTACATTATGAATCTTTTATTTATTATCTAGTTGGATTTAATTTCATTTAATTATACTATTTTTCACTTTTATATGGGGGATATATTCTCTTAATAAAACCACTATACACCCTTACTACTAGTCAGTAGCCTCTGGCATATGAGGAGGCATGTTTGAGGACTTGTGACCCACTAGATCAATTACTTATTGATAAACAAGACTAGGAAAGTTACAAAGTGGTATATTAGCTTTATTTTCAATTTTATATTACTATTTTGGGTAGAAATACAAGTGATTAGGAAGTGTTAGGACTTGTTAATAAGCTTGTTCCTAGGAGTTTCTAACCCATGCATGGGGGGAAATCCAAGTTACTAGGGAATGAACTTGTTTTTTTTGAAATTGTATTGTTACAATTGTAGTATTTTCACTATTGAGTGATGAACATGTGATTTGATGTTATCTTTTATGTAATTTTCACCATTGGTATGATAAAATAAGGAATCATTAGCCCATGAATCATTATAGGCACATTGGGATTTATCTTCCATTCATATTCCATATATTGCATATTTAATTTCTTGTAGTGCATCTTGCCTATTTTATATGCATTGGTTGTTATACTTGTGATTTATAACATTACTTATAGGGAAAATGTTACTTAAAGTGACTACATTAAATGAAATGAATTTTCCCACATAACTTGATGATATAATTTTACATAACTAATTTAAATAGAATAAAATCCTGGAAACCATGGTTAAAATGTTGATAATTTAAATTGGTTGCAGTTAAATGGAGTTCCAATTGAAAATTATAAGGTTTATGACTTTATAAAATAGGAATGGTAATCCACATAACTGAACCATTATGTGTAGATGTTTTAAATTACAACTCTTGAAAATTTAAATAAATGGTTGTGGTTAAATAGAGTTCCAATTGAAACTTAAAGAGTGTTTACCTGTATAACTTGGGACTAAAAACCTATATAATAGAACCATTTAAAAAGGAGTTTAAAAATTTCCATATAATTTGGACCTAGGAATGGGTAGTTGAGGATAATGTAATCGTTTGAGTTAAATATTTTATGAGTTCAAGGTATCTCTTGTAGGAAATTTATGAGCCTGTTATCGAATTCATTATCTATAATGATATCTTCATTAGATCCTTTTTCTGTGTGCTTGGAATTATAGATACATGCCTCCATGATGGCCTCAGGTTGATAAATAGAAAGTATTTGATGATCATGATCCTTATGTTATGAAACCTGAACTGACTATAATACTTTCTATAGTTCTAGTAATTACACCTCTTATTATACCATATATCATTCATACTCTGGGAAATTATGATCAAATCAGAGGGGGTTTTCTATGCCTAGTTAAGTCCATACGGAGAGCTATATGGGAAGTGATGACCATGTATTTTTTTACTAGGGAGTTGTAATTATAACATCCTCTTGTTATCTCTAGATAAGGTGGTACCCAATATGTAGATTCTTAGTTTGAATCCATGCATACCATCTTTGATCATTTGTAAATTCCTTCATAGAGATGGGTGAAGCTCGCTTCTTATATGGTTCATAGATCTGCCAAGTGACGGAGGAGCATTTTGACTCTTGAAGATCAACATCAAGGCATGGTATAGAGGGTCTTCCAAACTATCTTTTCTGATAAATTTTTTCTAGAGACTCTAAGGGATGATCATTCTTTGAAATTCATGAATCTAGAGAAGGGTAATATGTTCATCATGGATTAATCATCTCAATTCAATGATCTCCAGCACTTTGTAGCCACTCTAGTGGGTGATGAGCTATCTAGGGAAACATGTTTTGAGTATGGACTAAGGAATTCTATCATATCTCAAGTGAATATATTCTAGATGAATAATATCTTTGAGATAGTAAACTAGGATCTTATCTTTGAGAAAAATATGAGGGAAACTAAAGGTACAAGTTAGTGTGGATTAGATTCAAGACCAAGTAGTGAGTCCCGCAGTGGTAGGAAGTATCACCATGAGACTTATCTCTAGGGCACTGAAATATAGGGTGTTCTCATTGGATGTTTTTTGATTTTTCATTAGTGTGGTAAGCAAGGCCACATGGATACTTAGTGTGATAGGGATCCTGTAGAGTGCTGAGCCAACGAAAAATGGGCCATCTCTGAATATTCTTTAGGAAATTTCCATTGGTTTCTACTGAGAGGGTATCTATACTAGTTTTATGTTTTGGGGTGGGATCTGTAGCACCATGAAAGGAAAGAAGTTGGAGTACTACCATCCATTCTGACTAAGGAGGTGGTTAAGGTCTAGGGAGCCAGACACATGATATAGAGTTCCAACAGGGTGGTACTAATCAAAGATGTCAGTTTGTAGATCAGGCCCATGGATCTAGATATTTATATTCTGTACACTCTACATCTATTTATTAGACCCTTGGGACATTAAAATGTGAGGTATGATCTTGGTGGATTCAATTTTAGTTTTTTATTTGTTTGAAATGGGCTCTTTGAACTCGTTTATATCTACAGCTTTAACGAGAATACTGTGTTCAGATATTGAGTACCTAAATGGGAGTAATGTTCCATGACACCCACCTATGAATCTAGTCATAGGGAATTCACCACTTCAAGGAGTGTACCATAGAGATATAAATCTACCATTTTCTATGGGACATTTTATTCCTTGGTATGAAAATATTTGAATTAATTATTAGGATGTGGTGGATAGTTCCCTTTTGAGATCATATTGACTATTATCACTAACATGTGTCATTATACTCACCTGAGGGTAGTAACTATATTATAAAGGGAGAATGGGATGTCTAGGATGGTCTACTATACCTGATAATTGTGGTCCAGGTGGAGTGTTGGCCTAGATTACTTTCCACTTACAAGATGATCATGGAGTGTAGTAGGCTACTTTCCTCTAGTTGTAGACTGTTTCAAGGATATCTTTCTTGATGAAATATCTGCTCCTCCTCCTGATAGAGGGGTTGAATTTATTATTAATATTATTCTAAGTGTATATCCAATATCCATTCCTCTCAATAGGATGAATCCTACAAATCTATATGAACGCAAGAGGTAGTTACAGGATTTAGAAGCTAAGGGGTTTATATGATCCAAAACATCACCTTAGGGTACATTGATACTTTTTACCAATAAGGTATATGGTACCTTATAGTTATAAGTGGATTATTGATGGTTTAATCAACATAATATTAAAAATTGGAACCCACTTACTCATATAGATGATCTCTTAGACTAACTTGGTGGAGATAGGGTCTTCTAGAAGATTGATTTGTGATCAGGCTATCACCAGGTGAGAGTCAGAAACTCAGTTATACCACATAAACCATTCTGAAATAGTTTTGGCTTATATGAATATTTGGTAATGTTGGTTGCCCTAACAAACATACCTTCTATCTTTATAAATAGAATGAATCTAGTCTTTCACCCATATCTGGATGCCTTCAAGGACATTTTTTTTGATTATATCTTAGTGTAATCCCTATCATGGGAGGAGAAAATAAAACATCTAGAGATTGTTTTGAATAATATTTGGGAGCATTGAATTTAAAATAAACTCTCAATGTGTAGATTTTGGATCAATAGAGTTCACTTCCTAGGTAAAATATTATCATAAGAATGGTTATATATGGATCCAATTAAATTTAGAGAATTTGTTTCTTGGGAGTATCTTAAGAATGTTTTTGAAATTCATAGTTTCTTTGGATTATTTAATTACTATTGATGATTTATTTAGAACATTTCTTTCCATGAATCAAAACTTATATTCTTTAATAAGAAGGTAATTAGGTTTATATGTTATAAATATTGTGAAGAGTATTTTTAGGAGTTGAATGGAAGGATGAGCTCAACACTAATTCTAATTTTCTAGATCCTAGTAGAGGGAACATAGTTTATTATGAAACATCAGGTGTTATTTTGGGAGCTATTTTGATTTTAGGGGATAAAGTTTTGGCATATGATTCTTTATGGTTGAGGCCTCACAAGCACAATTAACTAACACAAACCCTTCAGTTAGAAACTATTATTCATGTTCAACGTTTCTGGTGACATTACCTCTTTAGGGAGAGGTTCATTGTACATACAGACCATAATATCCTTAGTTATATATTCTTTTAGTAGGACTTAAAGCTCTGGTGGTAGAGGTGTGTTGAATATATTCTTTCTTTCAACTGTTAGATTTCATATATGATAGGGAAAGGTAATTATGTGGTTGATACTCTAATCTAAAATAATTTGTCTCAACTAGTCCAAGAAGATAATAGTGAGTAGTAATTGATATCACTTTATTTTATGTGATACACCTTACCATTCAGGAGTGTTAGGGTAAATCTATACTCATTGATTTATAAATGGTTCCATAAAATTTTAATTAAATAATTAGTATTAATCATTCTTATCCTGAAGTATTGATCCAAAGGGATTTTATTTATGGTTAGGAGCCACCTCCTGGTTGGGTTATTGATGAGTATTAGATACTTCATGTCAACAGATGTGTTTGGGTACCTATAGGTATGTGATAGGAAATAATGAAATAATTTTATTATTCAAAATGGTAAGTTAATCATGGGATAATGAAAACGTATCATGATTTTCACCTCCAATATTGGTGGCTAGGGATAAAAAAGAAAATAGATGATTTTTTCACTTGGTGTTACACCTATCAATTAGATAAGGAAGAAAACCAGTGGCCTACTAGACATTTTCAATCATTACTTATCCTAGATTAGAAATGGGATGATGTTACCATGGAATTTATAACAGGGTTGTTGAAGTCTCCCTATTGAAGTGATGTTGTATGAGTGATCGTGGATAAGATAATTAAGGTATACCATTTCATATATATATAGGAGACCTTCTTAGTGGATTATCTTTGGATATTATATGTCTGAGAGGTAATATATCTTCACGTTATTCTATGTACCACTATATCATATGGGGATGCTCGGTTTACTTCATAGTTCTGGTTAGGGTTATAGAATGCACTTAGTTCACAAGTACTCTTGATTACTGGATATCACCCTTAGAATGACATTTATTATGAATATACTATATATGTAATGGAGGAAGTTCTCTTTGAATTCATCAAATTATTTATAGGCTCATGGGTGAAACAATTTCTTATTGATGAATTAACCTATAATATAAACATTCAAGAGACAATTGAGATTGATCATTATGAGAATCTAAACATTATTTCATGCCTCTAACCTCTATGATTCTTAGATACATGAGAGATAGTGATTCTAGGACTTGATCTCATTGAGGTGACATTGTAATAGGTGCAATTGTTTAGGAAATGTATGGTAACGACTCAGTCAAGGAAGAATTATTATGACAATAGGTGTCACTTACCTCTATACTTTGATATAGAGATTGAGTATTCTAATGTGTTTCACCAATATTGGGTCATCTATAGATTCATAGGTAAGGAAATTTGTCACCTAGATTCGTCAAGCCATTTGACATTTTGCAGAGGGATGGGCCTGTATCTTATCGGGTATTTATTTTTAGATATTATAGGTCTATGATTGATTTATTTTATATATCTATAATCCAAAATTATTATCCTAAACCATCCCATATTTTTTATCCTAGGGAATTTGAATTTTAGTATGAGGATTATTTTATGGAGTATCCTTTTTATATCATTAACTATAGCACAAAGACACTCTATGGTAGAACAGTTCCTTTGGTTTGAGTTTTATGGAAACCCAAAAGTGTTTGGAAGGAGATATAGGAATCAGAGTTGGATATATATGCTTTGTGGACTGATTTATTCTTTCATAAATACCAAAACCCTTAGAAGCATGACTCAAGGATTAGTTGTCTTATGGTGGGGAGGTTGTAAGATTTTAGTTATTCTTTGATGTATAAACTCATTTATTTTCTTGTTTTTATTTACTTTTAGGTTAATGTGATTGTACGATAGAGTATAAGAGGTTTAGAGTGTCTTATAGAAGGTTAAAATTCTGAAGTTTTAGTTTTTTAATAAGCTATATGGGGTGAAAAATTAGCACATGATTTGAACTTACCATGCGCCTCAACCGTGCTGCTTGAATAGAGGGGGAGAATGGTTTGGGAAACTATGAAAAGGAGGTTTGGTTAACTGTGAAAGGTCTACACTTTATTGTAAAATTAATCCATATAGTTTTTTATAGTTTATTTAACTATGTGCCTAAACTATTTGAGGTGTGGAATTTTAGATAGTGTGGTTCACACAATTTCTGCATGATTTAGACAACCCTTTGACACTATCATGTGCCCAATTAAAAATTAGTTAAATTTACATTTTCCCCTATTTACCCTTAAAGAAAAATTTGGAATTCATCACTTAATTTTCTCACAATATTCCTTCTATAGGATTTCAATCCTCCTCTCCACTAAGCTTGAGAGATCTCTTCCACCCCTCCTATGTTTGGAGTTCTGTCTAAAGAATTATATTCCTTGAGTTAAATCTTTGACTTCATTCTCCTATTTTATCCGTTAAATAAACTTTTTATTGTTCTTTTGTGGTTATAACTAAAATACCTTATTTTGAGGGATTTTTCTTGGTTCTTCATTTTCTCTCATTCCAACTCAAATATGAGGAAGATAATAGATTACGGGCCTTCTAAGAGCCCTAGGTAAGAGGTCTATAAGATTTCCCCTAAAATAATAATCATTTATAAATTGTTCAATTGTTCTGAAAGATAGTATTTCTGAATTCCACCCTTATAATTTATATTTCTTTAATATTTTTCTTAAAAACTTACCTAGATGTGCTACATGCCTCTTAAACATCATTGGAGGTTAATGAACTCAACCAAAACCACCCATTAGGGTGTTTTTGTTCTAACTCCCATGATGACCACACCTTAATGTAACCAAACCCCTCTTAAGGTGTGTTTAGATTTACCTTTAGAAAATAACAACTCTTATTACACTACCAAATCCCTCTCAGGATGTGTTTGGAATTTCACATAAATGAGGAAATTCTTTAAATAGTTCTTTAGATGTTCCTTTGTTATCTTGAATGTAATTAAATTGGATTTTTATATCTTGAATAAATTCTACATCCCAACCCTATTATTGTTATGTAATTCCAAATGGAAGGGACTAATTAAATTGTGAAATAAATTGGGTACCTTTAATGTTTTGAATTTTCTTTGATAAAATCCTTGAAACTTATTATTTTTACCACATATTCCACGGTTATTTATGTATGAAACTTTTTCGAATCATTAATGGTGTGTCTTTTTTCAAGTAATTCTTGGATTACTTCTTTGTAATTTCTTTAGTGAACTCAAAGGATTCCACCTCATTCATTGATGTGAATACTATGTGGTAAACCCAATTTGGATCCAGTAAATTTTTAACTCTCATGAATTACATGAAGAGGCATCCTAGATTCATTTTGATCTCTATAACAGGATGATCTCCCAATTATAGCTTGATGACCGCGAACAAGGAACACCTTCGTTCAACCCCTTGTATTCGAATTGAGACATTCCCTCAAATGTAAGGATATGTTTCCGTAGTTTGGTTAGAAAATCTTAATATTAGAATACCAAGGGTTTAAACCTTTTATTTTAGTCAAATACCCAAGAGATAAACCTTTTATATTGATCATTTTAGGTTGGATCAAAAACCATGATTAAAAAATTACTTGGGTTCCCATGGATTTAAAATGGGTGTGTTATATAAGAATTCCTAGACTAGTTTTTTGGATTACTTGGTATTCATTCTTGTATGCCTTATATATATTCCTTGGGGCTCATGATAAATTTAAAGGTACCATGATAAGATAATTCCATCGTTGGTTGAAGTAAGTAGAGTCAAATAGGTTTCCCATGAGGTTCCCAATCGTGAGAAAGTTTCTTTTACTTTTTTCATAAATTAGTATACCTACACACTATTACATTTTATACTCATAGAGTAGTTTTTCATTAAACGCCATTTTTGGTGGTCTAATGAGTTGTAATCACACCCTGATGGGGCTGCCACTTGGTACCCGAGAAAATTTCATTGATGTAGGAAAGGATAAGGGGAATCTCCCTACTTTGGATTCTTGAGTCTTTCT
Source organism: Viscum album (assembly GCA_963277665.1). NCBI lineage: Eukaryota > Viridiplantae > Streptophyta > Magnoliopsida > Santalales > Viscaceae > Viscum > Viscum album. Next base: position 849,272,945 of record OY728152.1, read on the forward strand.
TAGCTTTTATCTTGTGAGTATATGATCAAGCTAGGACTCGAGATGCTCATGGTGCTTAATAGTTTTTGGTCTTTTGATTATTTATTATTATACTTGTAATATATGTATGACTACTACCATGATATGAATAACTCATACTTTACACCACTATGACATCATCTGTATATAGTACAATTTAATGATTTATATCTTTTTTTATTATCTAGAAGGAATTTTTTTCTTTTCTTTACACTATTTTTGAATCTGATACATGTGTTATAGTCTCCCCACCATACCACCATACACCCTCAATGCTGTTGTCAACCACTAGTGTATAGGGAGTCATTCTTAGGTCCTTGTGGCCCATTGGACCGATAACTTATCAGCAAACAGGGTTGGGGATTTCACATATAATCAGACATGGTATTCCATTTATTGGAATAATAAATGTTAAAAAGATATTGGTTTATATATAGTTATCATTTTGGATAATAATATTATTCAATAATAGGAATAAAATAATGATATAATTTTGGGGATGGGCATTCCCTCAACTGGTGTGACACAATCATGAAATAATTGGATGTAATTAAAGAATATATTGTAATCACTGGAAAGATAATAATTATTGGTGAATTAAAACTTAGGTATTATGGTGAATGTATCTTTATGATAATTATTTGGGTGATCAATGAGAATGGTTGGGTAATTCAATTGAGTAACATTAGTTAATTGTGATCACTTGGATAAACCTCTGAGTTGGGACAGTGGAAACATCATAGTTTTGTTATACCATATGAATAATTCAATAATAAAATTTGTTGTTGTTGAGTTATTACTATTATTGTGTAATGTGCTAAGAATTTGGGAACCTATTGAGGATGTTTTGACATTGAGTTGTTAATAAGTGGAAATTAATGTCAACTATGTAATGATGTGACTGATAGGAAAATTAAATAATTAACATTAATTTGTCATTGAATTATCATTTTATTTCTTTGATCTTAGACAAGGTAGGAATTTGATGAAGATAGTGTTTCATCTCTAGGTTATGATACCAAAAGTTTTGTGAGATTGATTGGGGGATATTAATTTTTTATGTATTGATTATTTGTATACTAATTTACTTTAATACATGATGTAGCTTATGATATATGGATATTGATGGAAATGAGTTACTTTTGGATAAAATTGAAACAATAATTTTTCCATTTGTAACCCAATAATAGGTCATAAACTTGAAATTCAAAATAACCCACCTCTTTCAACCAGATATAAATTCAAGAACTAAAAAAAGGTTTCCCAGAAGTTGTAAACACCAAAAAACCCCCACAATATTATTTTCTAGAAACATGAATTCTTTATAGCCCACCCACCACACTGATTCACCACCTTCGGGTTTTAGTCTAATGGATTTACATTCAAAAAGATCATCTAGAAAAGAAAAATAATCAAGAAATAATAATAACATGAAAAAAAAGATTAAATAATAATACAAAAAGTATTATATTGTTTGAACATTACTATGACATACATGGGAGAACACACTGCACCTTTCATTCAAGAAACAAGCATCCAAGTTACATGGTAATTAAGTTTTAGAACCCTATTGATATTAATAGAAGAATAATTTTGAATTATATTAAGGAAAAAATTCTACCGCACATGCTACCATTACGATGAAACAAAGAATCTAGGATAAATATCTCTATAAGACTCCTAAAACCTCTTTAGTAGTTTCATATTTCGATTCTTATACTTTAAGTCTATCATTCTTTTGAACTGTGATCAATTTTATTGGGCACAAAATACCACAATGATAATATTATATATCTAAAAACTGAAATACCCTGATACATACGACAAATTTGGATCCACCCCAAAAATTATAGGGGCCCCCATCTTGTCAACTAGTTCCACAACATTTTAACATTTGTAGGGGACCCACCATTGGTCATAGTAACCTCTAAATACCCATATGTGACTCTACCATATCTAGAAACTTCCATTTAATGTGTAAGTTACACATAAATATAAATCTAAATAAACCTTATATAATTCTATTGTGGTGGAACCTCTAGAAAAAACCTAACATAATTCCTTTGTTAGATAACTTCCAGAAAGAACCTTACAAAACTTCTACAAAAAAACATTACATATTCCATAATTTCCATATGAAATCACCTTCATCTGAAACATTCATTATTTATACAATAAATTCCCTTCTAGATGAATCAATATATCCTCTAAAACATGACTACCTCCACGTGTATTTGTTCGAACATTCATCCTCATGAATTCCAACTCTCAGTTAACACTGCTATTGTTTCTTCCATTATTCTAATTTCACTTACCTACTTCTTTTGACTAAAAACAATACATACATGGTTAAGGTGAAACTATATTCATCTAGTTACAAAAAGTTTAATTTTGAAAACATACCATATAAAAATTCCCATAATTAACAATAAAATGGTTCTCATAAAAAAACCCAATAGATACTGTGGTAGATCTCCTTACACTAACCCTCTGACCATAAATATAGTGATAAGATAATTGAATTAAATTTATCACCCATTCATCAAGGTAGATTCTAAAGATGACTTAAAAATATATTTACCTCTATTCATTGATGGATCTAGGATGAGATAAATTATTTATTGGCTAGAATATTATTGGATATAGGTAATTCTTCTAATATTTCTAGTATGGGACTTCCAGAGATTGGTAATTACTCTGGTATCTTTGAAATGTGAATAGAATATATGATAATTGACCCAGGTGGTGTCACCCCTTTTATCCCAAAACATGGGGATCAAGGTGGATAATTATGTATAAGATACTATCTCTCCTCCTAACCACAACTCTAATATTCAGTTATACCAGATATACTGCTACTACCCTAGAGTAATGTATTTACTATAGTATTCTAACATAAAACTTTATACCAAGATATATGTATCTCATTTGATGTCCAATATGTATACATGAATATATATATATATATATATATTCTTTATTACTTTAGAGATATATGGATATGTTTATTACCTTAGGAACTTCCGAGATAGGTGGTGATGTGTTTTTCCTTTAGCTTCTCATGATCATTGTATCTTGGGTTCATTATTGGATGTGAAATATATGGTGTTTTGTGATATCACTTTTCTATTTTTTATAAAGAAGCTTTGTCATTTAGTGAAAATTCCAAAATAAAGCTATGGGTAGATGGATAAGGATTGACTAGGCACATGGTTAGGAATAAGGATGTTGTTGGGTGGTGTTGACATGTGTACACTTTACACTCTATTGATTCACATAAAACTAGATGTTTAGGGGGCCATCTCATTTCATGGGAAGATCATATGGGGCATTGTTATACTCACCCCTACATGAACACTTATGTATTGTTCACTTTGTGTCCATACAGATCAAATAATTTCGAGGATAAATGATCTTAGATAATATAGATTAATGACTAATATAGATAGTTAGTGGAGAAAATATCTCTCTATGAAAACCACCATTCATCAGTGTTTAGGACTGAATCTGTTCTTGATGATATGGTTTTACTTGGTGATTCATAGATATATTTTTACATTATATCACATATGTTTTTTTATATTTAAACATCTTGAATTATTTAGTTTTATATTTCATTTATGTCATAGTGGATATTGATGTATGATAGTTGATGAAAGGTTGTTTTCAAGGTAATACCTCCCATGATTGTGCAAATACCTCAGCACTAGTCGATATCCAATGGCCTCATTAAGGTGGGGGGTAGAGTTCACTTATTAGTAAGTTGGTCCATGAAATAATAGGAAAAATTATTATCTTTAATAAATTTAAAGGTTCCTATATTCACCATTGATAATAACATTTATGTATTAATCATTTGTACATGGTCTGAAATTTCTTATACAGTGGGTGTTATCAGCTAATTCATGTTGAATCCATGAAATGAACACTAAGAAGTTATGAAGTGGATACACTAGTATCACAAAGGGAGTATGATATTATATGTGTGTTTTAGAATTGATGATTCATTGTAGGGATATATTGATGTAGGCTTTGTATGAGATATATATAGTTGTAAGAGTTCTACATACTATCTGTTCACTTAGAGGGAAGTGTCAATTATCTGGACTTCACTATTACAATTAGTAGTGGAATTATTAACCCTGAAAGCAATGCATGTGTCCATAGTGGAGGCTATGAATTACATGGTCTAGATGAAGGTTATATTAGAGAAAATTAAAATTAAGGAAGGAATAAAATGACACTATAATAGTTAGACTATAATCCTTCTTATTAAGAATGTGATGTATCATTTGATAATTAAATATATCTAGCTAAAGTAACAATTCATTAGGTGTCTTATATAAATGGATTAAAATAAAAATTGAAGTTTTGTGGAGTGAAAATACATTTTTCATACTGATAATAGTCACAGTTTGGGAATTTATGGGGTGATTTTTTGCATTAGTGAAACTTGGATAAAAAGTGGAGATTAAAAGCTTATTACTGTAATAGAAGTGAAAAGAAAGAGATCTCTAAAAATGTAAATTAATGAAATGGATTTAAATAATCATAAAGTACAATATTATTGAGGTGTGAAACTAGTTTCCCACCTAGATTTATTATTCTGTGGGAGAACTATTTGAGTGAATTAATTACAGATGGTAAACTATTAAAGCTAGGAGATCAATGACATAACACTATTGGGTGATAGAAAAGTGTTTTTCAGTGATTGTATATAGTTGGGTAATAGATTTAAAGTTCCCACAATATATTTTAGTATGTTTATGCAACTAGAAAAAACAATGACCAACAATTAAGGGATATTATATAAATATTCAGTCTATATACTAAATGATGATTGACCATAAGTTCCCAGATTTTTCATAAATAGGTGGTCCCTGCATGGAATGAATTTAATAATCAGTCAGATTATCATTTTGTTTGAGTTGTGATTAGTGAGATTACTTATAACTCAAGAGTTTTTCTCTCATATCTCTTTAGTGGATCATATTTTTTCTACATGTATATAGAGTATATACTAAACTATGTTTATTCCTTGTGCTCAAAAATGCATGTGTGCATGTGATGTATTCCATTTTATTCCATACCATTTATCTTTATCTTTAAAGATCATCTTATTGTTGGCATAGAGTGTCGTGAGAAGATTCATTCTTGGATACTCAGCTATTATTTTATTTCAAATATCTGTTCTTTATTTTTCATGTTAAATTTTTGAGGTTGGATCCATGTTACTATCACTACAACTCCCAAATATTTTAAAATTCCATTTCAATCATTTTCATGAGTAAAACACAATTTGATTATACCATGTATCATTTTGAGATTTTAAATTGATATTTTTTAAGAATGAGTATTTTTAAAATAATCATGATATTTTCTAATATTTTAAACATTTTATGATGATTGTTGGTGTGATGATTTCATGGTGGGTCCCATGATATGAAAAATATTTAATGAGATTTATTAAAATTGATAAAATTGGATGATGTGATAATGTGATTCCATAATATTGATATTATTCATCATATGTGGATTGTTTTTATGAATTATGAGAATTTACAAGGAGTTTTATGACCTCAAACTTGCCTCTTGACTAAAATGGGTTCCTTCATTCATGAATTGACCAACCCCACCCATGAAATCCCTACCCGAGCCAACAGAAATATGGGAGTTCCAACCCAATCCTACCTCTAATAGGTCAGGGGTTAGTGACTAGCACCATTTATGAATTTATTAAAAAATGGGATTCATTATCCTATAATAACCTAAAAAACACATCTCCAATGAAAAAGATAACCCAAAATTCTAGTAAGATTTATATAACCAACTAAATTATATAAATTTAATGATTGATATAATGAATAAAAAAACATACAAGGTAAGAAAAAAATAAATATAACATCTGAAATGTCTCTAAAACATGAATCCATGAGAAGCTAATCCATGCTACATGCACTTCTGGAACACTCTCTAGACACAATGGTCACCACCGTCATCCCAAATCATCATTCTCAAGAATTCATCTCCAAAAATAAATGGGAATCATCTTCGAACAAGAAACCCCAATCCCTTGTATATATAGTCCATATATGAATCTATATGTTTTCTACACCTACATAACATTTTTGGGCATAAATCACATGATGGGGTATGTATAGACATACCTAGTAGCATGCCTCAAAACCGTAAAGGAAAGAAAAATAAACAAGTCAAATCAAATCCTGGCATGAGGGATGACCAAGAGGAAGGAAAAGAAATAAATTAGACAAAAATTAAACCGAAAAATCAAAAAAAGTCAAGGAAGAATAATCCAGAGGATCCCAACCATGTATCTATATGGGTGAAAGTCCAACCCTACATGATATACAGGTAGTCGATCTTAGTCCCAATGGGATAAATACCAACCTAACATGATTATAGTAATGTAAATCTTCATCCTGACATAAAATTTCATCTAGGGGAGTACATACCCCAAGAATTATATAAATTACACTCATGAACCCCATTATTGACTATATAAATCTTAAGAGAGAAACCTTTCATATCGCCTCACACCAAATTTGAGATAATGAAATGTAAATGACAAAATCTTGTTCTATATGAAAAAACACTCTGGATAAACTACAGACATGTCCAAACCTGAGTCTAAATAAAGAGATACATCTAGTATGTGAATATGGAAGAGGTATACGGTGTTTAAGTTAGTATCGACACTGTGTAGGACCTAGAGAGGTACTCTATATATATCTCAACTTCCCATTTCATGAAAAATAAAGTACACATTGTATTCCTCAATGATATGTGACATATATATTAAGATGGTCACTTAGTAAGTACTACCATGGGAACCCAAGTCATGTTCCACCAGGGGTCCATGACATGTGGTACTGTCCCACACAGTATACAAAACTAAATGTTCTTCTTGATGTGTACTCCCTATACATGTCATGCATTCAACTAGGAGGACATAACATGTGTTATAAAGCTACATACTATGTAATATTTCAGTTTCCCAAAAAACTGGCCACCATATCCTTTGAAGTATACAATGTGTGTTCTTCCCAAAAACATACTATATAGTTATGAATTTATAAATAGGATCTACATGTCATCATAAATCTTGTTTCAACCTCCTTAATTACATCCAATATTACTAATCCCTTCACCAAATTCATTTTCCATGGAATCGACATCGTTAAAAGTCATTTTATGACCACTGATAACAAAAAATGGAAAATTTAATGAATTTATTTCGTCTTAATGCCACAAAAAAACTAAAATATACAACTTTTCCATCTATTATCTACCACCATATAGTTATCCTCCCACAAATCAAGTTCTCCATCATTAATTCTAGCCACATTAAAAACTGGGTTTGATAGCAATTTGAACTGGACTAATATTAGTTGAATCTCTAGCCAAAATATGGATCATGATGAATAGATAATGAAATGGAGGGAAAAAAATATAAAATAAAAAATTTGAATGATTATGATTGGAATTACAGATATGGCCATAATTCATGAGTGTAGAAACTAAAGAATCAGGGTAGAATAACAAATTTGAGAGTCAGATAAGAAAAAAACAATTCAGGTGATGTTAAATTGATCATATTATACTATATGCTAATGCATAATGTATTCAAGAGTAATTAATCCATGCTCGTAAAAACATCAAAGATGGGGTAAATCCAAAAATTACCAAAACCCTTCCTCAATAGTGTAATGATTATTTGTGAAGATGAATCAGTGTCGATGTTGTTGTAATTTCTATAGAAACCTTCATTGTTCTGTCAAAATCCATTTAATCCCATGTCTTGGATTCTACAAAGTTGGATCCTCTATGGTCTATAAGGGTTGTGTAAGTAAAAATAGATATTTTCTAAAGATGGGTTCAAAAAGAGTGTTCATTAGGTCAACATTTAATTAAATAGTTCAATTTAATTATTTAATTATCACTCTTTAAGCCATCCATGATTACGAACCATCGCAGAACTTGGAATGATTAGAAATTAAATTATTACTAGATAAAATACTACATTATTAACTCAACCATGATATCAGTTTTCCTACCCAACACTCAATTCATGAGATATAATAGTTTCCTCACAAATATTCATACGCAAGCTATAAATATTGTTTTTATACTTAATATATTTTCCCAAGGTACCAAAATGCATGAAATATCATGCTGGCTCATCTCAAAGGTAAACAATGCACCATAGAATCAATGAGGCTGTCAGATAATTTTTCCAAGATGGTATTAATTTTACCATTTTTACCCCTAGAGAGGTCCCAAACATTAAAACTAAAAATTGATATAAGTTTCACCCAGGAAAAACCCATGTTAGCACATCATGCCCACCTTAAGACCCTTTTTATCCATAAAAAGGAATCAATTGGAGATCCTCAATAGGAAATCTTATGAACCAAATCCGTATGGTAAACTACCACCACCATACTACCTTATTTATCTATAGAGGTTTGAGATCTAAGAAAACTTAGTACTCAAACACTCTGGAAGGAAACATCTTCTAACCAAAAATATTATTGGTTCCATCCATATTGAATAAGAACTAAATAAAAACACACATATGATCTAATCAAGTATTATCGTGACTCAATAACCGAAAACTTTCTCACTAATGATTATCCTTCCAGAAGGAATGAAAAAAATCATGATCCAACTACACCCATACCAAAAACAATATTTATAATAAGTTTATCACTAGTGGCAGTACTCTACTCCCCACCATAGAATATAATTATTGGTAGTTTTAGTATATGAAAAAATCATCCAAATTTTACACAACAATGAGATATTAAAAAAAATTCCATACCAACACAAGAAGGGTTTCAAAGTAGTAATAAACTTTAATACCATTTAAGATTATCTGGAATCTCCTTCCATCATCTCAACCGAGACATAAGACAATTCTTATAATCTCAACATTCCCAATAATCCTCCATCCATATTGTGTTCCTAATTTTTTTTCACAAATCACAGTTGAAGAAATCCTGGTTATGTTGTCATATCCCTTTCATAGAATCTATTGACAAGAACATGATGAACAATACAAACCTCATCAAAATACTCTCCATTAGCCCACAACCCATTTAGTGGCCCACTTCACCACAATATAAACCATAAGGTCCTAAATATTTTGATGAAATTTCTCTATTGTCTTTAAACTCCAAGTCACTCCTACCCTAGAGACCAAAATCCAAAAAATACCAAAAAAAACTCTTCCTCCAGCATATAATAAGAGTTTCTATGTAAGTATTGCACCCAAAAATATCCACTAGGCATACCTCAACAAGGGCCATGTTTCTCTTTGGAAATACCCACTTAGGATGCCCCCTTTATATTCACTATGTACACCAAGGAAACACCACTATCCACTTGAGAAAGTGGTGTATTTTCTCCTCACCTTAAATAAAACCCTCAATTAAATCACTTGAGAATATCTAGTTATATTAGACCACATGGTTAATATTATCTAAATGGGATTCTATCAAACAGTGAAAGATAATGGGACCACCAATGATGAATTGATGGATATATATATAAATATCTATGCTAGAAATAACATCCTAGAAACTAGATTCTCAAGCACCACCTCCATCATAAAAACACAAATTATTTTTCAAGAAGTGTCAACCACCACACCTCAGCTATAATATCCTCCCATGGTCAACTGATACTGATTTTTTCTTGGATGAGAGGATTCAAAACTGGACCTCACACACACCCTCCTATATGCCAGAGGCTACAGACTAGTAGCATGGGTCTGGGGTGGTATTTTGGGGAGACTACACCCCATATTAGAGTAAACATAACAAAAAAATATTAATACGTACATTATACACAATAATAAATTATAATAAACAGAATAAATAAATAGGAATAATCAATAATAAATAATTAATGCGGAAACATATATTCATACAAGTTCAAACTCATGCCAGAAAACACATAGACTGATTTACAACTGGTCCAAGAACATAAATGAGATAAATAAAAGAAAAAATATAGGAGACTCTATTATATCCCTGATATTTACCTCATCCCAGTCTCAAACTATTCATGCTATCCTACTTGATCATGAAACATTGGGCCTCTACCTAACATAAACCCATGACCGATGAATATATTATCAGTTATCCAAGTTCCATGGTCTCCTAATAATGGTGTGATAATATCCCAGTAGGGAACCACCAAAATGATCTCATATATAAATAATAAATGTAATGTATGTGTATGTGAAGTAGTCATATGAATAAATAAAATACACAGCAGAATCATAAATAAATAACCACTATCGATCCTTGGGTTTTAATGTGACACTCGAGATCAACTACACCTATTTAAGCTAGATTTTAGGGGTCTTTGAACACATAACATGAACATGATAATAAAAATTAGGACCATTCCAATTCCTAGGAGAAATTACTATTAAATTCAATAGTTTAGGATTAATAATCCGATCCTTGGAGAATATCCTAGGAATCCACTGGTTTATTGATAACTCGGGGGTAGTTTTTTCCTCTCATATCATCTCACATATATTCCATAATGGGAGTAGTGTATACCTCCCATACATCCCATCTGTAGTGGTCATGAAGTCTGGATATAAAGAGAACATCCAAGGAATCCGATGTTTATAATATATCTTGGTGGATAGTGTCCCATTTGAATTGTCCCATCAGAAGCATACATGAAGGACAGATCCAAGGACAATAACCAAGTAATCCCATGTATATCAATATATCTCTATGGAATGCATGTCCCACCTAAATCATCTCGTTAAACACATCTTAATAAGGTCAACCTTTTTCCCAAACCCATATCAAAATTAAAGGTTGGTATCTCAAGTGTATGACATATCATAATCAATACAACCATATAACTCTCACATAATTTATTCACAATCTAATTTGACACCCAAAATAAATACTACCCATTACCTACTCACACCCTCTCTTGAAACAATATAACATCGGGGAACCCCTTGTAGTCCCTGAAGTATCATTATGGAACATACACCTTATAAGAGTTACTCTATCTCAATATCATTATTTGGGTCTATAACATCACTCATAGGGTATAAAAGCCCATATAACTATCAAAATAACATCATTAACTCAATGGTATCATTGGATAATCTACACCAACATCATTATAAAGAGATGGAACAATTCCAATATAAGGACCCAACCATAAAAAATTACATAACTTAGTGTCTTTAGATTATAATTAACATCCTTACATTCCCAAATACTTTTTTTTTGTTTCGAGTTCTATATAATTAATTCATAGCCCTAACATAAAAACCCCATATATTATAAATTGATCACTTACACTAAGTATCCATTTTATCACAATATATATATTTTTAAAATGAAATACATTTTTCTTTCATGAAAAATCTTTATGACCTTCAACCTGACTTCTTATTTTTCCTTACTCATCCTTAAAACCTATGAAATTTTTTTTAAAACATGGGATGAGAACATGAATCTAATTAAGAGATATAAAATAATTGAATCAATTATTCTAGTGAAAAAAATTAAAACATATAAAATTTTTAAATTCTTCTATGTTATTGTTTCAGAATATTAAATAAATTACATCTTTAGGTAAACATGCTGTTTTACTCAAATAAAACATTTAACAACCATATAAATCAAATATAAACCCTTGTAGGAATATTAAATCATTATTTTATTAAACAGTGTTCAATCATGTCATAAATAACTAGATCCTAGTTAAATTAATAGGAGAAAACTCCCGATTAACTCCATTTTTATTGAATTTGAAGAAAAGTAAAATTACCCAATGCATTGGAGAGCTATATTAGGATCACCCATTATATAAGTTGTATTGAGATCACCTATATTATAAGTTGTATCAGGATCACCTATTGTTTATGTTCTATTAGGGTCACCCATCGTAAAAGATATATATGGAACAAACATCATCATATATAATTTGAAAGGTTTATATCATAAATAAAACATTTTTAACTTTTCTCCATTTCCACATAAATACCCATAAAAACTCTTTTAAACCATATGAAAATCACATTCAATTTTCACCTAAAAATAAAGAGAAATACTCTTTTCTTTTGAAAACTCTTTAAAATTAAAAGTTATAAAAATATTATGGAAATAAGTTCATTTGAAAATAAACATGGAAACATGTATAGAAAGATGAAAATAAATTAAAAATCATGATAGTGGTAAATTCTATTCATATCGTATATATTAAAGAAAAACATTCTTTTACCCTTTGGTAAAAAGAGTAAAAAGTGACATGTATAGAAAACATTAAAAAGATTCCTTTTTAAAGCATTGTAAAGATGTAAATTATAGTCAAAAACTAAATTTATCAATCATTGAATAATAAATAATAATTTTGTTGAATTATTTAAAATAACATGAATGTGGACTAAAAAGGGTTGGAGGGTAACTTTAAAAGATGACTGTTAAAAGAAAATACCTTACCTTAAATATTGTCTAGCATCATATGTTATTTTACTCATGTATAATAAACTTTTATCAGTTATTTAATTTCTTAAGAACCATTTTCATATTTCTTCCATTATCATTATCACTTTTATTTTATTTATTACCATTTTTTAATTAGTTACTTATTTGGTTAAGGTTACATTGGATCTTTTGGGTACGTCAATTGATAATCCCAAAAAAACATCAGTAGGATGACTATGGCCAATTGTTTTATTATAACATAATATTTAAAATTATAATTATTATATAATTATCATTCATATACATTAATTGTTTTACCATCATGAAATGCATACAGAATAAATGAATCACATCACTTCATATGGGGGGGGGGGGGCAATCAACACATTTGCGTGAATAATGTTATAATTTTCCATTAGATTAAAGGGAAAGAAAATAGATTATATATTATATTTATATAATGATAATAATGTAATGAATAATATATATATATATAATCCATAATTATAGAAATCTATGAGATGTGGTGATGGAAAATGAAACAATTACTTCATGGAGGTGGTAATCCACACGTACACATGAGCGATGTTTTCATTCTAAAAGGATGGAAAAAGAGATGAAAATGGGATATATAATAATCATAATAAATATTTTTTATAATCAGGAAACTTATATTTTATCTCATCATGGTTAATGAATAATTTAAGGATGTTTAAGAATTAATAAACTAGAAATAAGTTGGTTATGACTTATACATTCTCCTTGAATAACCTCATTGGCTTACACGACAATACCTCTAGGTTTTTTATTTTTGTTAGAAAAGGGCCTATAAGATGTGGGAAGCTATGTTGAGGTGATATTTTGGTAGGTATTTTCTTAACTATAGTGCTCAAAAGTTGTGAGGAATATAGGATAGTAGGTGCCCTTTTTTAAGTGAGGGGAGGGGAACTCTTGGAATTACTTAAAGTAATAAATTAATATAAAGTAATTTTCATGTAAAAGTGGAAAAATTGATATATTTATAATATAGGATGAATATAATTCTAGATAACCACATATAATAATTTTTTTACATGTTTAGGTGATGTTTTCACCCTTATCTATTAGTTTTAACCCTCCCATTTACCATTTTGATGATTACCATAATATCAATGTTTTTTAAATATTTAGGGTTGAATAAAGATGATATAAAAGGAAAAGTGACCCATAAGTGGATCATGGTTGATATTATTGACCATATTCCATTCAATTGGATGGATATATTATTTTTATGAATTTTTAATCATTAAAAAAATATTATTTTAAATAATATACCATTATAGTCATTTTGGGTCTATTTACATTGTTTAACTATAATGAAATCAACATATTAATGAAATTAGAATATAAACTATTAAAACAACCCTAAAATGTAATATTTTTTTAACATTCATAGAAAACTACAAATCTCCCAAAGAAATATTACTTTTAGAGATTTTAAAATCATTTACCTTCTTTTTCTAATGCTTTCAGAAGAACTCTGTTGGCACTTCATATGAATTTAAGATAATTATATCATCCAAAGAAATTAAAAATAAATTAAAATAGTAATAAATCACTAATATTTAAAATATCAATTTATAACCAAACATAACGTCTTTTTATCCTTATGAATAATATTAAAGATATCCAAACAAAGAGGGTGACATTTTGTTTTTATTCTTTATTTAATATCATATTAAGGTCATTATCAAAAGATAGTGGAAATAAATTGCCGCATTTTGTTAAAATTTGAATAGAATGGAAAAAAATAATACAATAAAATAAATACAAGTTTTAGGGATATTTTTAAGCCTTATCACATTATTTTTAACCTTAATTACCCAATTTACCCCTGACGAGATTACAAAAATTGGCTATGGTTACTATTCATAATGATAAAAAATAAAAGGGAAATATTTACAAATTTTAATACTTATAATTCCAAAAATGGAATTAATTTTTCAATATTAAATTTCTAAATGTTTTATAAACAAATTTAATATAAATATTTAAAACACAATGAAAAAACATTTTTAGAAAAATGTGTTTTTAAGCAAAAAAATGAACTTATACCAAAATAAGGCAAAATGACGATTCCGATATTACTAATTAGATAATTTTTAATTAAATTTTACTTATTTTACAATAATTTAAAATTATAATTAAAAAATACTTTATTTAATTAAAGGATATGATAATTTTACAAAAATCGGTATTTGTCACTACTCACTGAAAAATAAATATTTTCAAAAAATCCAAAACTTTCACCCAATATAATTTTTATATTACATTTTAAAAAATTAAGATCATTTTTTATAATTAATATTCCAAAATTTATAAATTAAATATTTAAATAAAATCTTACAGTACATGGAAATGAATTTTATATGAATAAATCTATTTCTTTTTTTATTGAAAAATCACTGAACATTCTTATAATGAATATAACTATATAAAATTTAATTCATGAATATTAATAAGGTAAGAAATTGATTTACTTTTTCTTGGGTTTTCACATTATTCCCCCATTTATAAAGTTCACCCTCACAACTTTATTCACTACTTAAACATGTGGGGATATTTTTCTATCCTAGCATTTTTTGATTCCCATGTCGCTTCTTCAATCACATGATTTTCCAAAAATCCTTAAATTGGTGAATAAAATTATTCCAAAACACCTACTTTCTATGAAAAATAATCTAAACCATTTATTCCTTTTATTAAATATTCTCTTCCAAATATACAAATTTAATTAACAAAACACGAGCTACATCCAACAAATATTTCCTTAATAGTGAAAAATGAAACATATCTTGTAACTAAGATATGATAATGGTCCAAATTTATCCATAATTTCATATAGTCCAATGAACCACATACTTAAAATTCCATTTTTATCAAAATGAATAATGATTTTACATGGAGGTACTTTAAGGAAAACAAGATCATCTACCTAGAATGAAAGATATTTCCACTTGTTATCTATATAACTATTTTGTATACTATGAGATTATCTCATTTGATGTTGAATCATCTTTACCTTATCAACCATTTCACCTAACAACTTTGGTCTGAACAACTTATTTTATCCTACATCATCCCAACAAGCTAGAGTCTGACATCTCTTTCCATATAATGCCTCAAAAGGTGATATCAAAATATTGGAATGAAAAGTGTTATTATAAAAAATTTCAACTAAAGAATGATGTTTATCCAAACATCCGTATTAATCCATTGAAAAATCTTGAATCTTTTCTTCCAATGTATAATTTTTTTTCATTCTGACTATCTATCATATAGAGGATGAAAAGTTTTATTGAAATTTAACTATGTACCCTTGAATTCTAAAGGCCTCTCCAGTAATTAGAAGTTAACCTAGGATCAAGGTCATATATAATTAAGAGAGTAACTCCATGTAACATGACTTTCTACTTAATATATAGTTAAGAAATATAATATGAAGATATGGTATCATGTATAAGAATGAAATTTTCATATTTAGTTAGTTGATCAATAACAACCCAAATCACATTATTATCTTGAGATTTATTTGGTAATCCCATGATAAAATCCATGGATATATATTCCCATTACAACTTCGATATGAGAAATAGACAAAGAATCCCTTTTCATAATTTTCATTCAGCTTTAACTAATTGACAAGTCAAATATTTATTGGTAAGGTCTGTAGTATCTTTCTTCACTCAAATCCACCAGTAATACTACTAAAATCAATTTTACATCTTATTACTACTAAGAATAATAGAAAATGGAGAGCTGTGAGCTTCATTCAATAATTCTTTTTTTAACTAAGAGATAGATAGCACAAACAACCTTTTTCCAAATATCAAAACACTTTTCTTGTCATTGTTAAATTTAGGTATCTTACCTTTCTTTACTAGTTCCACCATTTCATGTAAATTTTTTTATTCCTTTTAAGATTTATTAATTTTATCTGAAAAAGATGACTTCACTGAAACATGAAACATAACAGAGGATGTTTCTTTATGTATAATTTCTAGGAAATCATTAATTAATTCATTTACCAATAGATCATATTCCATATGTAACATGGTTAATGATGCATTATATTTTCGACATATTCATAAATTAATTGGTTTTCTTTTCTTGGATGGTATTGAATCCTACAATCACGACCATTTACCAGTTTCATCCACTTTCTATGCCTCTTATTCAACTATTTCTGAGTGAATATATACATCTAAAATTTTATGATCAGTATATATTTCACACATTACTCCATATAAATGATTCCTCTGGATATTGAAATAAAACACCATAGTACCTTTTTAAAGATAATTAATCGAATAATTTATCTCACAAGGTTTCAATTGATGTGAAGCATGATCAATTACCTAAACATTTTTCATCAGAACACAACCAAGTCCCTTCAAAGAAGAATCAATGTAGATGAAAAATTCACCATTTATAGAGCATAGGAAAAAACTAGATAATTCACTAATATTGTTTTTAGTTCCAATAAGTAATCATCACATTCTTTTATCTAGATGAATTTAACTCCTTTTTGAGTTAACATAGTTAGTAGGCTAGATATCCAAGAAAATTTTTCAATAAACTAATGGTAGTAACCCATTAATATAAGAAAGACATGAATATTTATGGCATTTTTTTGTATTGGAAATTCTTTAACCACTTTAGTTTTAGAAAGGTTAATAGTTATGCAGTATTTAGAAATAATGTTTCTGAGGAAAGTAATTTTCAACAACCAATATTCAAATTTACTAAAATTTCCATATATTTTTTTTCCTTTAGGATTTGAAAAAAAATCCTTATGTGTTTTTTATGATCCTAATTTCCTTTAGAATATACCAAAATATCACCAAGAATAATAACCACAAACTCATCCAAAATTTCATGAAAATATCTATTCATAAGATCCATGAATACAAATGGTGCATTAGATAAACCAATGACCAAAAATTAAAAAACATAATTCCCATATATAGTTTGAAAAAATGTATTTAGAATATCTTCCTACTTCACATTCAACTGATGATACCTTGACTTGAGATAAATATTTAAAAAATATTATGCTCCCTAGATCTAATAAAATTAATAATTAATATGAGTAAAAGGATACTTGTGCTTAATAGTAATGTTATTCAAATATATAATAAATAAAAAGCCTCATTGAAATATCTTTATTTTTAACAAATAAAATAGGACCACCCATGGTGAAGTGCTCTAGAAAATAAAACATTTATCCAGTAACTATGGAAATGGAATTTTTAATCAAAAATATTTTATTGATCCATTTTAAAATGGGGTTTTCAAATTAGTTCAACATTAGGCACAAAGTCAATAGTAAACTCAAAATCTCAATATGGAATTACAATAGGAAAATAATCAGAAAATACATCCATATATTCATTTACAATTATCACATCACTAATATAAAAAAATTATTTCTTTTCAATAACATGATCCAGGTAACATTCATTACCATCCTTAATCAATTTCTTATCTTCTAGATATGTTATCAAAGGTATAAAATAATTGAATATAACTTTCTTAGATATAGAATACATCTAAGCATGATAATATATAATCTAATCCATAACCAAAATAATATCAAACTATACTATGGGAATTTTAATAAGAGGTACAGGGAAAACCATCCCACTATTAGCAATAGGAATACTCATATCAATCTTGGTTTCTTGAATAATTACACTAGTAGTTTTAACCAAAAGTTCTATCTAATTTTTATGAGTATATAACCATTTTACATGTAAATTTCTCAAAACTAAAGTAATTCAAAGATACATAGTAAAACATGGCATTGTCTTAATTCAAATAAAAAAGTAATGTGATTATCACCACTTCATTAGATGGAGTAACACCAACTATAGTAGAAGAAAATTATTTTTCAATATCTTGTTGCTTTCAATCTTGATGATTTCCACCATACACAACTAACTTGGGACAGAAATTTGAATAATGCCTCAACTCATTACACTTAAAACATATCACCATTGTATGGCTATATGTTACCCCATTCTTGGATTGTTCATGACACTTTTCTTTATATTCCCGATCCCTATAACCCAACATACCATACTAATAACAGTTTCCGAATCCTTTCAAACATTTCTTGAAAAGTTTTCACCACACTTGGAATATTATGGGTGATTAATTCCAGATTTATTAGTTGAATTATTATCTATTTATTTCCACCTTGACCACTTCTTACTCTTCTAATTACAAGGCACTTATGTGTCAGAACACTCCATTTAAAATTTCCTATCAAAACAAAAAACTTTCATATAACTTTTAAATTCTCATAAGTTAAATTCTTTTTGTAAACTTCATTTCAATCCTAAGTAAAATCAATTAATTTTACTATCATGGACCTAAGTAAAATTTAGTATGTATCAAACCAATCTGGTAAAATTTTATTCATACATGGTTACTGAATGATCCTTATTTTTTCCCAATTCCAAGAATTATTTCTCTATTTTGAGTTGAATAGTCATAGAGAAATATTTCTCCAAGAAAAGATTCTTAAATTTTTCTCATTACATGGCATCAATATCTTCTCTCACTCTGATATTTTTAACCAAATTCCACCATCAATCAGATTCAACTTCAGAACGATAAATGGTGGGAGTTAAGTTTTGATGTTTTGAACATCATATGACTTAGAATATCTTTTCTAAAGCATTGATCCATCCTTTGGCTACTACTGTATTTGAAGTTCCACTGAAATCCAAAGGGTGATATTACATGAAATGATCAACCATCAAAAATTTTCTTTTGTGGTAAATCTGGTTAATCTCTAACATGTATAACACCACTATTTTTAGCCCATGTCATTTTATCCGTCACCACAACAAACTATTGAGTTTTAATTCCAACCATTCCATGCTATTGATTCAGAAGGATATTGTCATCTTGATACGTTCCTACTTCAACTTCCCTATTTCCTCTATGGAAAAAATTATTAATATACATATATTAATTAAATAAATATGGTAATATTAAAATACTATATCATTTCAAATTATCCCTAAATTGGTATCTCTCAGGGGTATTCTAGTAATATTATCTTAACATGTAATGTTAACTAAACCATTACTCTGATTCCATCTATAAGAGACCAACCTTAAAACATTGCATAATATAATTTATTTATATTATAATTCACTTCCTTTAATTACCAAATACCTTCCAGATTTATAGTTTTATATAATAAGTTCATATATCTTACATAACAAACACATATAATACAATGTAGACACTTTTATTCCATATCTATTTTTTCCACTATATAAAAACTTTAAAATGAAATATGTTTTCTTTCAATGAAAAATATTACTGAATTTCAATTGGAATTCTTATTTTTCCTTATACCTATTAATAATAAAACTTTGTGATTTTTTTTTGAAAATTTGGGATGATCACAAAAATATTAGTAAGAGATAAAAAAGAAAGAAATTTGCAGTTCATTGGAAAACATGAAAACCCATAAAATGATTATATTTTTATATATTATTATTTGAACATATAAAATAAAAAATATCCATATGAAAAACACAAATTTTTATCAAATAAACCATTTAAAACCCATATCAACCAAATAGAAACCCTTTTAGTAATCTTAGATCATTATATTCATAACCCACGTTCACTCATGTCAGAAATAATTAGAGCCCAGTTAAATCCATACGAGAATCCTCCCCAGTTAACTCCCTAATTATTTACTTTTATGATAGATAATATTAACCAATGAATTGGATAGAAATATCAGGCTCACTCATCATATTAGCTGTATCAGTCTAACCCATTGTATAAGCTGTGATGGGGTCATTCATCGTATAAGCTACACCTGGCTCACTCATTGTATAATTTTTATTATAATCAGCTGTAATCATCTAAAATTATCAAGTATCATATCGTAAACAATTTTTTTTAAATATTACAACTTTTTATCATAAATAACATGGAAAAATCTTGTGAAACCATAATCAAAGAACATTCAATTTTTATATAAAAATAAGGAGAAACACCCTTTTATTTTGAAAAATATTTAAAATGAATAATTCACAAAATATTGAGGAAATTATTTTATTTGTAAATAACCATGTAAAAGTATATATGAATCTTAAAATAAATTAAAATTATTCAAAAAATTAAATTCCGTCCATTCCATATATGTTAAAGAAAAACATTCATTTACACTTTGGAAAAAAGAGTCAAAAGTGACATGTGCGGAAAATATTAAAAATATTCTTTTTTAAATAATTATAAAGAAAGTAAAATATGATAAAAAAATAAACCTTATAAACCATTGAAGCATAAGTAATATTTTTCTTGAAACATTTAAAGAAACATTGATATGGAAGAATAATAATTTCAAGGGAAACATTAAAAGGGGATTTTAAAACAAAATATGTTACCTTAAATACCTTCGAGAATCGTACATTCTTTAGATATTAAAAAATAAAGTTATTTTAGGTATTTAATTTATTAAGAACATTTTTCATGTTATTACATTGTCATTATAACTTTTATGTCATATATTACCATGTTTTTTTAGTTACTTAATCATTTAAGTTTACGTCAAACTTTTTGGGGATGTACAACTCATAATCACAAAATAGATTCGGTAGGATGAGTGTGGTCAAAGTATTCATTTTTATATCACCTATATAAGGATAATAATTACCTAAATAAAGTTTTTATGTATTAAATAAAATTTATCACCATCCATGTAAGGAATACATGAGAAATAAATGACATCACTTTGTGGAGGTGGTAATCCGCACGTACACATGAAAAATGTTATCGTTTTCCAACTAATGTAAGGGTAAGAAAATAGATGATATATCATATTTATATAATTATAATCATATATTTAATATCATATATATATATATAAATTAAATCCATAATTATAAATAACTATTAGATGCGGTGATATAAAATGAAACAATTCACTTGTGGAGGTGGTAATCCTCACTCATGCATGAGTGATGTTTTCATTTCCTATAGAATGGAAAATTAGATGAACATGAGTTTTAAAATAATCATAATATATATATATGATAATAATTTTATTATTTCATCATAGTTAACGGATATTTTAAGGATGCGGAAGAATAAAAAAACTCAAAATACATCGGTTAGGACTTTTACCTTCTCCTTGTATAACCACTTTGGCTTACACATTAATCTATCTAGGGTTGGATTTTAGGTGAGATAAAGGCCTCTAGGAAGTGGTAAGGGATGTTAAGGAAATTTTTTTAGGTATTGGCTGAATTATAGTGCTTTAAAGGTGTTATAAAGAGAGTATGTAAGGTTTCCTTTTTTCTATGTGGGGGAGGGGAACTCTTGAATTTAAACAATGTATTAAATTAATAAAAATTGATTTTCATAAAAAGAAACAAAAAAGTTATTTATTTAAAATATATTATGAGTTTGATTCAAAATAATCTTATATAATATTATTTTTTACAATTTTATGTGATTTTTTCACCCTTATCTATTATTTTTAACCCTTATTAATCCTTTTGATGATTATCACGATATCAAAGTTTATTACTATTTAGGGGTAATGAAAGATAATATAAAAGGACAATTGAAACATAATTTTACCATTTATTATATTATATACCATATAAAATTCAATTGGTTGAAAATTATTTTTTTTTAAAAATTAAATCATTAAATAAAATTTTATTTAACACAATATACCATTATAATCATTTTATGATACTATTCACATAGTTTGACTTTGATGTCATCATGATTGTAATGGAATTTAAATATAAACTTTTAAAAAATCCCTAAAATTTTATATTTATCTATATTTTTTTTGGGAAACTATAAATCACTGAAAAAATATTACTTTTAGAGTTTTTAAAATCATTTAATTGATTTTTCCACTTCTTTCATAAGCACTGCATCTAATCTGCGTTAACATTTAAGGTAATTATTCCACCAATAAAAATTAAAAATAAATTTCTAGGATAAAAAATTATTATTATTGAAAATAACCATTTATAACTAAATGTAACCTCTTTTTATAACTATAAAAAATATTAATGTTATTAAAACAAAGATGCTGATGTTTTGTTTTTATTCTTTATTTAAAATCATATTAAGGTCATTATCAAAGGAAAGTGGTATGAAATTTCCACATTTTTGAACCTTTCATGGTCAGGGTAGATTTTTTTTCAAAAAATAATCATTACAAGTGTTGGATATTTTTTAGGCCATATCACATTATGTTTAACTTTAATTACCTGATTTACCCTTATCAAGGTAACAAAAATTTATTACAGAAACTATTTATAATGATAAAAAACAAAAGAGAACTATTTATAAAATTTGAAAATAATAAATAAAAATTTGTAATAGATTTTTAATCATTCAATTTCTACAATTATTTTGAATAAAGTTTAGTTTAAATATATAAAATTCAATGAAAAGCCATTTTTAGAAAAATGTGTTTTTAACACCAAAAAATGAACTTATACCCAAAGAAGTTTTAATTAATATTAATATGTAATTAATTAGATTATTTATAATTAAATTATACTTATTTTAATTTAATATCAATTTGAAATTTGAAATTTATTTATTTTATTTAAAGAAATGATGATTTTATAAAAAAACGGTATTGTTAACTATTCACTAAAAAATAAATCCTTTTAGAAAAATTCCAAAAAATTATCCTAAGATAGTTTTTTATGATTATTTAAAAAATAATTTTTTTTAAAAATGCAAATATAAAAATTTAGAAATTATAATTTTAAATAAAACCATATAATACATGAAAATGAATTTAATAAGAATAAAACTATTTCATTTTTTATTGAAAAATTACATAATACTATAATAATGAATATAACTATATAAAATATAATTTTTGAATATTAATAAGGAATGAAATTGATTTACTATTGTTTGGGTTGTCACAACCCATCTCTCTTCCCAGATCGTCTCAAGTTAGTCCTCTCACTCAACATACCCATAGTCTACCTAGGGCATACCCACCTGAGCACTCACATCTTGACGAGGAAAAAACACTTGACCCATTCTCATCTCAACTAACACAATGATTTTAAGGAATATCATGTTTCCAACATGGTTAATCCCTAGTCCACCCATCTCAATTCATTACTCATCTTTATCTAGAGGACACTAAGGGAACATATCACCAGGGATGCTACATCTCAATCATTTCATTTATACTCATCAAGGCTTGAAAATATCGAGGAATTCATTTAGAATCATAGCCTTGACCATCAATGATCGAGACCTCAAGCTAGTGAAAAAAGTTCAATTTTGTCCCTTGGTACATTGTTCAGTCCATAGCCATTTTAATTTGATTTAAAACAATTCATTTAAATAAGTTTCAATCATACTAGGTGGAAAGACTGAATACTATATTTATACATAATAAAATGGATTTATTAAAGTGTTATGTTAAATTGAAAACTTACCTCAACCACAGAGTTATCCCCTTTTGTCTTGGCTCGACAATAGTCTCCTGAGATCATCTTAGTCAAATGGTCCATCATCCATCAACACGAGGCCCTATCCCATGAAAACCATCTAAGTTAATTAAGTAAAATTAAATTATAATTTAATAAACAATTAAAATTAAATTTATATTTAAAGTTATTTGTAATAATCACTGAACAACTCACCGAACAACCTCATCACACCTAAACTGCAACTAAACACACCTAGAGGGCCCGCTGTGTACCCTCGACATCATCTAGGGAAAAATCATTAACATTTGACACCAAAACAACCACCACATTAATTTATTTAGTTTTAAACTAAATATAAATTTATATGGTGATTTATCTTCAATTAAAATTCATTCAATGAATTGCGATCATCATCTCAGGACATACTTTATCCATCTTACACAAAATCCCCATAATATCATGATATTTCCTGCACGCTTTGGTGGAATAATTAATTAAACCATAATCAAAATTGTATAAAATAGGGGGTAGGTAAAATGGAGGAATAATAGAGGAGGAAATAAGAGAGTCTCTACTTGATTCATCGACAAAACCACCATAAAAAACCACCCCATTTCCATGGGGGTTGAGAGGGAGGTTGACTGAATCATGTGCAGGTGAGGAGAGGAGAATAAGGGTATAAAATACCTAAGTAATAAAAGGGAGAAAAATAGGGTTTCCTTCCATTTTAAGAACCCTGTGGAACACCACAAAATGAACCATGACATGTTCTACAAGATATTTCACCCATAGGTGGCCCCCGAGGATCATAATGCTCATGACACCATGGTCGAGGCTCCTCCTTATTATTCATTTTGGATAGGCACCATGGCCACCTAAAACAACAAAAAACATGTCATATCCCCCTATAACTCACTGTTTTCACCACACCCCACCCATCCAGGGTGAAATTTCATCCACCGCATCAAGCTATGCACCCCACACTGCTCATTATTTTTTACCATGGGGACTCCCAACTGAAACGACTAGTGTTTGGGGACCAGGGCATAGCCTGTCCCTGATTTTCTCCCAAGAGCTTTGATAAAACCCTTGGAACTACAAACTTCATCATATATAAGGCCCTCTATCTTGTGAATTTCTCCCTCTATTATGGTGTATTCCATAACATT
This sequence comes from Viscum album, assembly GCA_963277665.1. Lineage (NCBI taxonomy): Eukaryota > Viridiplantae > Streptophyta > Magnoliopsida > Santalales > Viscaceae > Viscum > Viscum album. The sequence goes on from OY728152.1 coordinate 849,298,133, forward strand.
GTCCTTCATATGGTGGTTCACCTATAATGGAATATCACTATAGGTTCACCCAAATCCACTCGACCATCCACCTAAGCACTCAGACACCTCTCAAGACTTGTTACACATTCAAGGACAAATCTATATGATCTTCAAACTCTCATAAATCAAGTTTTAGTCATTTTTCACAAAATAACTCCACTTTGGATAAACAACTCAAATTCCATCATAATTTTTCAACTTGAAAATGGATGGGGTTTTAAAACCTCCCCATCATATAACTTCTTATTGGTCTAAGAAAGTATAGAAAGTGGTGGAAGAATCACCTTTTAAAAACCTTTTTGAATTTTTTTTTAAAAATTAATGGAATTAAAATAATTTAAGTGGAAATAATAGTTAAGAAAACATATAAGAATTATAAGTGGAATAAATTAAATAAATAAGTTAGTGTAGAAAATATAAAAGATAAAAAATAATAAACTAGTAAAGATGTTCAATAATAATCCCCTAATAGATCCCTGTGTATCCTCCCATTAAGTAACCTTGAGATGATTTTTTGTAAACCTTGGTTTTCGATGATTTTAGCCACAAAATCGAGCCTTTATTTTTAGATATTGTAGTAAGAAACCAATTACAAGATGTAAGACACTTGGTATTTAGTGGTAATACCAAGAAAACCAAATAAAACCTTTATTTATGTCTAAGAATGGACCAAAAGATACTTTCTATATGAAATCCAAATGAATCACAATATCTATCCTACAACAATATTACTACAAGAAAAGAATGGTTGAAGGATAAACAATAGAGTTATAGAGCTTTTGAATGAGAAAAAAAGCTCAATGAGATCAATAATGGATATCCAAGTAACCATGGCCTTTCAGCACTATTAGGGGTGTATTTATAGCCTCTGGTGGGTCTAGGAGGGTTCTAAAACCTCTGATGGTCATATAGATATATTTATAAGATAATTATTCCACATGGGGAACCTTGAATGGATATAATTTTAATCTATTATGGGGATACCAGGTAGATGGTGGCACCTAGATAGAAAAATGGTTCTATCCAGACCCCACCGACTGTCCATCGAGGTTTATCATCTAAATGGTGGCACCTATATAGAGTAGGTGTTCTATCTAGGTACCACTGACCATCAGATGGTATCCCATTGGGTTATCACTAGTACCAGCTATTAGAGGGCATGAAAAATGGACTTATTTCTCCTATTAAGGTCTCATAATGGTTGAAAACCTTCCTGAAAATTCATTAAAAATATAAATTCTTAAATTCATTAATGGAAACTGTTAGAAACACAAAAGTGTGTCTGTAATCATTCTAAACTACCTCAGAGATTGAAATTACCAACTTTTTCCCCATTTTTTGATGATAAAAAAACTTATATGATAAATAATAAAAAGGTAATATTTATTCATTCTTTATAAACATGACTAAGAATAACTTGAATATTTCATTTTGAAATTAATCTGAGATTTTTAAAACAATGATCAATTTTTAAAGTTAACAGAAATGATTTCATTTGACTATTTTTTCCCACTTTTCTTTTAAAACCTAATCGATGTATTTTTATTTCCATTTTCAATATTTTTCTCCCCCTTTATTATTATAAAAAATAAAAAAATTATTCTAATAATAACATTGAGATTGATTTATCTAATGTCAAAAGTAAATAAAATTCAAAATTACAAGACATACCTTAAATGTCACCAAATCATTCTCCCCTTTTGGAATTATCAATAAGTTAACGATCAAGGGTTAGTAAGGACAAAGTTTAATGTATCAAAAAATAATATTTATGTTTTATTAAAACCATCATAAATTTTTTTAAGAGATGAAAAATTATCATTTCATTGGAAATATAAAACTAAGATTTTCACAAAAACATATATTGAAAACAAATTTCAAAACATCAATATTTCAAGATTAATTAATAGTCCTTTGAAAATTAAAAAATATAACAAGTTAATTGGATTAAATATGGAACTTTTATTTTCAAAAACCTTAAATATAATTTGAAAATTATTCTCTATCTTGGGAACATTTCAGTAGTAATGTTTGAATCCCACTCAAATGATTTATAATTTTAAAATTATAAGGGAGAGGGAATTGTAAAATTTGTAAATAAAGAGTTAAAAAACTAAAAAAACTACACCCAAGTGAGTGAAATAAGTCCATAAAACAATTCAAGATATCAGTAAAAGAATTTATGCCATTAAAATTCAAAGAATAATTCAATGAAATAATAAGCTCAAAATAATCCTGAAAAGTAAATCAAAAAATTTCAATTTCTAACACCACCTTAATAAAATAAAAACATTATACTATAAGGAGTTTAGTGAAGATATCATCCAATTGAATATTAGTAAAAATAAAATCAATAATGATACCACCTTTTTAGAAATAGTATCTCAGAAAATAATACCTAAGGTCAATTTTATTTATGTGAGAGTGTTGAGTTTTATTTTTATAAATTTAAATCAAACCTGTTTTGTCATACTTAATTTTCACATGATCATAATTTTTTGCTACATTATAAAGGTTATGTTTCATAAAAATAAATTTGGAATAATAACTCCCAATAAAAATATATTTTTATTTAGATATAGAAAGAGAAACCATGTTTTTCTTCGTAATACTCCATGAGACAAGGTATTTCCCAAGAAGGTTGAAATCCCAACATATAATATTCATGTACAATTATAACAAACCAAATTATACTTTGGAAAAATTTTAAAGTTAAAAATATGTTTCTCTTCCATAAAATAAACCATTATTACTCATTCCTTTAAAATATAGTAAAATCCTTTGAGAGGTTTAAAATTGGGTTCCTTTTCATTATCTTAAAAATAGGAACAAAGAGATACACTACACATAATGTCCATTTAAGTCATATTAAGATTGAGACTCACAATCAATCATCTAAAAAGATTAATGTCCAATGATTTTTCAGATTCATCCTAAGTTAACTTGCAAGAATTACTCAATTTAGTACTAATAACCTTAACTTAATCTATTCCAAACGTATTTAAAATATCATTAATATATTTTATTTTGATATGAAAAATGCCACCCAAATTTTTTGAAATTTTAAAACCAAATAAAAAATTGAGTTCCCCTATAAAACTCATTTCAAATTATTTACTCATTAAATGAAATAATTCATTAAAAATAGATTAATTATAAGAAAAAAAAAATGGAATAGTCAACATATATTTGAAAAATCAGGATATATTTAGAAATATTATTTTAAAATAATTTAATCCACTTTACCCATTTCAAAACCATTTTCTCAAAGAAAATTAGTCATCCCTTCATACCAATCATGATGGGATTGTTTGAAACCATATGTTGTTTGGTAAACTTGAGAATATTATTAGAAATTTTGAATCTTCAAATATGGTTAGTGGTTCAACAGAAACGTTTTTTGGAAATAAAAACATTTAAAAATGAAATTTTATCATCAATTTGAAAAAACATAAAACTTAAATGAGATGTGAATGAAATAAGATACTTATGGATTATTGCCTAGAGACTAAGGAAAAGTTCTCCCCATAATAAATTCCCTCATATTGGTTATATATTTTTTCAATAAGTATGGATTTATTATGGGTGATATTACCTTGAAAATAAAATTTAATTCTAAAGACCCATTTGTTCCACTAACTGGATGATCATTGAGCCTTTCCCAAAGAGTTAAAAAATTATTTATTGTAAATTGTTTTAATTATTCTTCCATGGAAAGGACCCAATTTTCATTATTAATGTAATCATCAAGATTTTGGGGATCGCGATGATATACAAAAATGTAGTGTTCTATTTCATTTAAAATGGTCATCCTAGTACTAATATCATCTTTAAAATTTCCAATTACATTTTTAAGAGGATGGTTTTTAGATGTAACAAATGCCTTGCGAAAAGGGCTAGGTTCTTTATCAAATTCACTTCCTTTATGAGGTTGAGGTTCATATAAGTTAAAACCACAAAGTTCTACCACAACATTCTCTATATGAGGACGAGGTTTGGGTAAATTCTCATCAAATTTGATTTGAATTTAATCTTGAAGGGTTTTGGTACTTTTATAAAAAAACTAATAATCCTTAATTGAGATGGAAACCTATAAAAATAACATCATAGGATTTAGGTTGAAATATAAATAAATTATCTTTTGTTTTAAGAATAAAATACTTACAACCATATACCTTCAAATAAACAACCTTAGTTAATTTACCTTTCCATAGCTCATAAGGGGTCTTTTTTATAATGGGTCTTACAAGAACAATATTAATGGTAAAACATTCATTATTAACCACCTCAACACAAAAATATTGAGGGATATTAAATTAATTAAGGAGAGTTCAATAAATTTCTTACAAAGATTAATATCATATTTAGACAACCTATTTTTTGGGAGTTCTAGGAGTGGAGAAGGAATGGTGATATCTTTATGAAAAATAAAAATCATAAAAATACTTATTTTATAACTCTCCCCTATTATCACTATAATGTGAAATAATGTAATACCTTTTTTGATCTTCATAATTCTTAGTATAGTTAACTAATAATTTACATGGATCAATTTTATGCTCCAATAAATAAACCTATGTAAATATTGTATATTCAACAACATTTATAAATGAGTAAGATTTACTTAATATACTAGCCACCTGGGTTGGTACAAAAATATACAGGTTTATAATTTAAATGTATTTAGTGGATAACACTTCATATTTATATTTAAAGGATGAGTTTTTTGTTTAACAAGTTGGCACGGTTCATACCCAACATCATTCTTGAAATGAAATTTTTGTAAAAACCATACAAGGCATTTCTAGGTAACCTTCACTAGATAATGTCTATTACAATGAAAAAAGAGCATATTCCAAAGTAATTAATCACTATCTTTTCACTCAAACAATTAATATCTTTCCTTGAAATGGATTTCAAATCAATAACATAAACATTTTGAAATTTTGAAGATGAAAATAATATCTTTCCATGAGGGCCAAAAAAATTGAAAACATCATTTTCATAGGAAACATTAAAACCACTATTACATAATTGTCTAATTCTAAGTAAATTATACATCAAAACATTAACATATAATTAAAATTTAATAAAAGAAGATAATTAAAATCCAATAGTATCTGTATCAATGATATTACTCCTTGTGTTTTCATCAAAGGTGAAATTCCCACCATCAAGATCCTCAAGGTGATTGAACTCGGTGTATTCCCCACACATATACCTTGAGAACCCACTATCCATATACCATGTCTCTCCTTGGGATTTTATTTTGACATTTTTCCCTTAAAAAAATTTCAAGAGACTAAATATTTTGGTACACAAAATTTGTGTCCACATATTTTATTCAAGAGGTATTTAGGAACCCAAAATTTCTTTTAATTTTTTATAGAGTAAAAATTTAAATTTAAATTAATAGATTTTGGCCTTCCATTCCATTATCTTTTGCAGTCACACTCATAAATGAAATTCTTAGTTTTCTAAAATAATTTAAAAATAAATATTGTGAGTACCCTTTTATAAAATTGGTTGTATATTTTAGGTTATATAATTATTTGAAAATCTACATTCATAAGTTAATTTCCTATACAATTGGGGAAAAAATAAAATTTAATTTTTTATTACCATGAGAAGATTTTACAAGATCAATTATAAGATCTTTTATTATAGATTGAAATTATTCAACATTGGGTTGGACTTTTTAAAAACCCTTTTCCCTTTAATTTTATCTAAATACCTTTTTAAATATGTTTTTATTTAAATAAAAATGTGAAACTCCTATTTTGATTTTCATCATTTTTTGAGTGATTTTTTTATTTTCATTTTCCTCAATTAATTTATCATTTTATTTGAAAAGATAATACATCTCATTAAAAATAGGGTTGTACTTATTTTTAAGTTCTTTAAACTTAGAGGTGAGTTATCAAATTCTTTATAGAAGTTGATCTCTTTCATACCTTAGGTATTCAAAATTAAGTGCATGGAAGAGTAATAAGTAGTAGAATAATGCACCTCTTGTCTTTCCTCAATATCGGTCATGAGGAATATGGGGCTCCCATCACTTGAATCTGATGAGTAGATAGGGTCATATCTAGAACTCCCAATTGAATCCTTGAAAGCCTTTTCTACTTTCCTTATTTGAATTATTTTTTATATTAGGATACTCTAATTTTATGTGACCCTTTTTATTTCATTCATAACATCTTACCTATGGTTTTTGTTCCTTCTCCTTCTAGTCATGGTATAATTCCTTATTTTTCTTGAATAACTTTTTATCATCTTAGTAAGATGATAAATTTCATCTTCACTTTATAAATATTCATTAGTTTTGACTTTAAAAGAAATGGACTTCTTCTCCTTGACCTATTTAGCTTCCTTATATGATTGTATTTTCATTGTAATCTCATAGGTCATGAGTGACCCTATGAGTTATTTAACCAAAAAGTTTTTGATATCCTTCACTTCATGTATTACTATCACTTTGGCAACCTGAGATCTTGGAAAGAACCAAATGAACTTCTTCACAAGAATATTCATTGAAATATCATCAATTAAAGACTTCCTTCCATTAGAAATATCAGTGGAATGAGAAAATATTTAGTTATAGAGTCATTAGGAAGAATACTAATGCTTTAAAAATCTTGTTAGTACATATCAAGCCTATAATATTTTACTTTATTATTACCTTCATTTGTAACATCAAATAATTTCAAGATTTCAGGATAATTTTTTCACATATAAACTCTATTAAATTCATTTCAATATAAATCAAAATTTAGGTAATTCATTGATTTTCCATCAATGTTGAATGATTATATATCATCCAGTGTCTTTTTTTCTTCTATTTCTTTAGTGGGAGTATATAAATGTATTAAAATTATCCAAATGGGGTATATTATACTTCATTGAAAAGTAGAAATACCATTTTCCAACAATTGTAGTCATTTCCATAAATGTAAGGGGATGTTACCATATAGTGTCCTCCTAGATAGCCATCAAAATTATAGGTTGAGGCTGTACTTAATTGATCTTTCCATTTAATGGTTATGGTTTTGAAAATGAAGGTTTAATATGACACCAATTGTTGATCTGAGAAAGGATGGAAAGAGTGGGTGAATTTACTTTTAAAATCATTTTAAAATTTAAATAAATTTTTTATTAAATTAGAAAAATCAAAGTTAAAATAATATTTGAGTGAAAGTATAATAATTATAAGTGGAAAAAATTAAATAAAAAAGTTATAACAATAGAATATAAAAGATAAATCATTAAATTGTAAATGTGTTTTGAAATAATCTCCTTAGGGATCCCCATGTCTCATCCCCTCAAGTAACATTGAGAGGTTTTGGGTTAAAAAATTCGTTTCAATGAATGTAACAAGAATCCTGATCTTTTATTTTTAGTTTTTTTAGAAATAAACCCATCATAAGATGTAAGGAACTTGATTTTTAGTGGGTATTCAATGAAAAACCAATCACCCCTTGTTTTAAGGCCAAGACAAAACTAAAACCACCAATGTTTTGAGAAAAAGTAATGAACCAAAAGAAAAAAGTGGCTTGATATATACAAGACCAATGAATTTCAATTTATCTCTCATAGAAAGATTTCAACAAGAAAAGAATGTGTAAAAGATATAAAAGAGATTAAGAGATCATGGTAAAGAGAAATGAAGTAAAATTATCTCATGAATGATTCTATAAGTAGACATAGAATTATAAGAATCCTTGGGGTATATTTATAGACTATAAGGGGTTTAAGAGGGTTCTAGAACCACTTATGGTTGAATAAAGCTATTTGGAGGTGAATTAAAGCATGCAGGGCCCACCTACAATGAATAGATTTTGAATCTGTATGGGTTCCATTAGCTAACCGGTGGTATCCCATTGGGTAGGTACTCACACCTTCTATTGTAGAGCACTAAAAATTTCTTTCTTTCTTTTTTTGATGTCTCTAAAGGGTCCATAACCTTCATGAAAATTTTATAAAATATTAATACTAAAATTCATTATGTAATATTGTTAGAAACATAGAAGTATGTTTGTGATCATTGAAAACTACTTATGAGAATGAAATAAACAACACTTATTATCCCTGATAAGTGTTTTTAGTTCTCAAATCATTACCCTAACCAATTCATGTTTCTAACTCATATCCAACTCTTTACATTCATCTTTATAATGCTGAAAAAAATTCCAATATGAAACTCCCAAAACCAAGGTTCATTTTTCATCATAAATCAAGCCACCGCTTGTAACCATCAGTAGGACACTAAGATTATTATTAACCATACCCTTCCATCCTAAGACACAAATTTGTTATCAATTGAATAATCACTCATCTTATGGTGTCCCCACCATAAGTATCTAATCAAAAATGAATATTCTGATCCTTGATGCTCCCCACCATTGGAAGAACCTAATGAAACACATTTACAATAGTGAAATGACCCACTTGGTACAATTTTCATCATACCACACCCAATTCCACACAAACACACTGTTCAGTCCTCCTATGGATGAACTTTCTTGAAAATTATTGGTCTCACACACAAAAACACTATATCCTTACCCAAACATGATGCCTAAATCCTTTGAAGAATCAAAAGATCTTATAAAAACCCACACCAAATTTTGAAACTAACATTTAGTTGAATTCCATGGTTATATATCCGTCTGTATATACCATCCCTCATTCTATCACTTAGAGTAATGACACACCCCTAAGTTGACTCACACTCGAATTATATCAAATTGAATTCATGTATAATTCCAACACTCATACTCAATCTAGCATCACATATGGATTTCAAATCCAGTATCTCCCCAAAAAACTAGATAATAGTGGATCTTGTCACACACTAGTATCTCGGTGCCATCCCGACTATCTAATTAAGGTTCTTATAACAAATCAATGATCCTTCCAATAAGAGGGTCATTCATCCACAACTCATTCTCTTTCTATTACTACACATAATGATTGGATGAGATCATTCCTCTCATGCCCAAGTACCAATGTGAAATATCAACCAAAACCTATTTCCATCTCACGAGAATGTCATCCATGAAACCTAATAAAATTTATCCTTATTTAGGGTCACACACTAAAAAAACTGAAGGTTCACTCCCCACCACATGGCTTCCCTTATACCTCACCATGAGTGCAACCCCAGTAGGTCCCACCATCAAACCTATATTGCAATAATTTTCAAGTTCTAGACTCGGGTTGATTGTACCTTGATTCCCCATTACAACTCTAATATAACCTCTCACTATAGAGGGAAATCCCTCATTATCAATAAATCTCTTGGGAAACCAATCCAAAAACACCCCATTAATTCCACTGTCCCATGACTCATACCCAACTACTCACCGATACATAATTAAAATATCACTACACAAAACTATCATGTTTCACCTCAATCTCATCCAAATAAAATGGATGTACATTCCCACACTACCCAATCACATATCCCAACTCATCTTCCCTTGATTCGTGTCTCCTCATACTTTGGATCACATTTCTAAGAAACTAACTATGCTCACTACATGTTAATCTCATTGGTTAGGTGCAATCTTGGCACTCCTCTTCAAAATCATTCCTTCCACATATGCCTTGGTCTACCACACCACTCCCCATTGACCCTAAAATTTTCTATGAACCATAATAATATAACCATGTTCTATTAATCTAAGATCTGTCTCTCTAGGATCACAACCATCAACAACATTAGAAATTGTACCGAAAGTCATGAGGACTAGAATCCTTCTAATCCTACCCTCTAAAAACAGTCTTTGATGCTAAATAACCTTAAGTCATTTTCTCCACAAATTCCCAAGGAATGTATATTCCTATACCCCATACCCAGTAGCACCTCATATATAACAATATATTAAACCTAACTATATAACCATGCTTCTCATAACAAAGGAACTCACAAGCCTGAGATAAAACCTCTATGAAGTTACTATAATACATATCACTGAGATCATCAATACCCAGAGGCACTTCCCTGAGAACTAGGTTCTCCTACTTGACTTATAGTCCATATCACTCATAAGTTATATCTCATGAGAAATACCACTCTCTTCCCATCCCAGATATCACCTAATAAATCTTGTTCAAACCCACCAACTATAGGGTCCTCATATATATATATATATAAGGAATCACATGCCAATTCATAAAACTACTCATGTGAATTGATCCTCATCAGGCCTCCATAGGTGGTATTACCCCCTCGAGAATCAAAATATCAAGCTTATCATCCCCAAGCCTGCATATAAAAGATCCACCTTATCAAGGATCACTATCTCATATATGTACATACAATGATATATCCCCAAGATTATTTATACCAATTACACCATAGTCATATGGGTTGGTTAATTATAATTCCACAAAGAAGCTACGTGGGAAAACATTATATAGGTTTTCGCTGACACTTTAAATAATCGAACCTATTTTTTAATCAACCACATGGGGTCTATCACTATGTTTTCTAGTACTTATAATGAAATACCAAGGGTCACTATACATCCCTCACATGAGGGACTTCATAGTTTTCACCACCATATATCTCATCATAAGATCCATATAACCTGTCATTAGAGGGAAATACACTATAGTCTAGCTGGGTAGAATTCTACCACCAAGTTATATAAAAAAACACTATATAATCTATTTTTGATTATTTAACCACCTAAAATCTCTATAATTACTGATTTCAATCATAATAAAGTATATTTATGTCATATGAATCCTATTTTCAAAATATGATACATGGACATCAAATTATTACTAATGGGACAAGAGGAAAAACCCACAATAAATCATAAATCCAAAATCCCAGTGTATCACATATGGTGAAATAATATAATGGTAAAATAAAAAACAAAGAAAAAAAATCCCATTCCCATGGTAACTTGAACTTACCAACAGAAAAGGTATTTGAGATGCACTATTTTGAGATATATCACAATCCTTGACAAATTCCTATATCACTTTTCTACCATCACCACAAATAGTAAGACAAAATAAAACTATAATACACTCAATTATATTTGTCAAAGAAATTCTATGATACCGCTTTGTAATATCCTACCCCATTCCATGGCCACTGAATGATGATCAAACTAGTGGAATTTCCCCTGGAACTCAGGCACAACTCCCCAATGTTAGAGGATTTTTACTAGAAACGGGTGTCTAGGGTGGTTTCATTGAGAGACTATACCCCCATATTAGAGTATAAATAATAGAGGAAAATTAAAGCAACCATCATCCACAATAATAAATCAGACTGCATAAAATCAATAAATATGAATCATTATATTAATGTGGAAGTATAAGTTCATGTAGAATAAAAATTATTCTAGCACACATATACTGATCTCCCACTAGGTTGATCACATAATTGAGAAAAATAATAGAATAAATACATGGGACTCTACAACATCCCCAATCCTAACCTCGTCCTAGTATCCAATCTATCCAAGATATATTGAGTAATCATGAAACTCAGAGACTCTTCCTAACATGAACATTTAATTAGTAAATATTTTCTTAGGAACCCATGTATCATGATGTCATGATAAGGGTTTGATTATAATTAAGTAGGGAACTATAAACATGATATAGTATAGAACCAGTAAATAAAGCGTATGTGCATGTGACATAATAAACAAAATAATTGAAAAATTCAAAGAAGCATTAATAAATAACCACTTTCAATATTTAGGTTCTAACATGACACTCTTGATCGACTATACCTACTTCAGCTAGTGTTAGTGTGTCTCTGAGCACATCACAAAACCATGCCACCAAAAATTAGTATGAAAACCCTGATCTTTATTAAACACTTAAACATAATTTATTACATAAATATCACTTGATACAACATAGAAGATCGAGATGTGTAGTGTCTTTGGGTCTTAGGATCATTACATAACAACTTAAAACATGAAAAACAACATCTTTATTGAAAACTTTCTTTACATGACCACTACATTCCCTCGTACTTAGCATTGCATGGGATAACCAGAGGACATGCATAAGAAAACGGGTGATCTATAAAGCCCAGTAAGGGATTTATCATGGAATAACATGAAGAATAAAATACATGTTAGACAATAGTCATATTAATAGAGAAAAAGATAAGCATATATATAAAGGCATGATAAAGCGTGATAATCATAACATGGAAATTTGGTAACAACACTTAACATGGAATTAGCATGAGCTAATGATCACTACACATAGGGAACGAGTAAATCCTCATTGAACATGAAGCACTAGTAAACCCTCATTTCACATTAATTATCATGGGTAAACACCCATTTCACATGATGTATCATGATACTATACTTTACCCAATGCATTGGAGCACTATAAGGGCACACCCTTCTTAAATATTTCATTTCATGCATAAGTGTTCCACATGGATCATATATCATGGATTCATATAACATAATAATTTATTCCACGATAAAGGAATGTGGAATTAATAAATGAAACTTCATAATCAATAAGTAAATGTGCATATAGGTGAATACCTTTGATAGAGAAATGGGCATGGTATTCACTACACAACGACATTGGCTTGGAAAACCAGTGCAATTTCAGCAGCGTAACGGCGTGACGTAGGAATTCATTAAAATGGTTGATGAGAGAGAAAGAGGTTTCTCATCATATTTAAATGAAATGGAAAGTAAGGGGGTCATATAGATATATGTCGCAACAATTTTAATGGAATTTATATTCATGATACAAAACAATTTCTTGAATGTATGTGAGGAGAGATAAATTCCTTTCAGAATTTTGGCATAGTAACAGGTGTACATGAAAGGCATTTATTGAGAGAGAAAGGGGTCTCTCATAATTCAAACATAAATATAGTAGTATGGGGGAGGTGTGAAACCCTAACCAAACATTTATAATTGAAATTTAAAGGGCATAACAACTTAAAGAATATTGGACAAAATGAGAAAGGATGAAAAACTCTTACTTGGATGTGTGCTTCCAAAGGCTTGAGAGAGGCTTGAGAGAGGATTATTGGGAGCTTGGGGAACATTGGGAGGATTCTAGAGAGTGGATGGCAGAGTTTGGATGAACTCCAAAGGCTTTGAGTGAGGAGGAAGTGGGAGCTTGGGTGAGTCTATATAGGAAAGGTGGGGGAATTCTTTATTATTTAGATTTGGGACACCTCACATTAAACAAATCAAAACCATAAACCATCCCATGGGTTTTTCCCGTGGTTTTTGGAAATGGGAAGTGGAAAACCAATATTTTATAAGGCCAGAGTCCTAAATTCTTAAAATAATGGGGTTTATTATGTGGAGGTGAGTCACACTCCCAAGGAAAACAATTTAAAAAAACAAGATGTTTAATAAGTCTTGAAGGGTCCATTAATGCTTTGTAAAATAAGTCAAAAAAACACAAAATCACATTATTTTAAAGTTAAAACATATATTGGATGAACATAAAGCTTATATTATTCTATTACATCACTATTGGGTCATTATGATGTCATAAAACACATTATATATTTAAACAATATTTAATTTTTACCCAAAAATTTGACTGTCTCAGAAATTTATGAAAAAATTCACCGTTGGATAATTTTGACGTCCTGATTCCAGAAATAATATTTATTTTATCTAAATAATTTTCTAAATATGTTAATTTTAACTTTTAAAATAAAAACCCATATTTATTGAGAATTCATGGGTTTTTACAAAAATGTCTTTCAAACCTTAATAAAAATTACAATTGTATTAATAAAATTATACGATCATTTATACTTAATAAAAACTAATTTAATAATAATAATATTTTATTAAAATATTATTTAATTAAAAAATCCATTAATTCATCAAAATAGATTTCTTACATGAACATTAACTAAAAATTCTATTTGTGCTTTAAAAATTATTTACAAGGTAACAATAATAAAATGAAAGTATATTCATTATTATATAAAAAATAATGCACATAATCATAGTGCTAGGGTATTATTACATAACCCCTTATAACACCCGCATAAGACTGAAGAGTAAGGTGTGCGATGGTGACAAACTCTTGTGGTGGCTCGGATAACATTGCTCGGGTGGTAATATCTATCAACTTCCACTTCTCTCATAGGTGATCCCACTCAAGCTTAACATATTCAATCTCGGCTTGGGCTTGGTCAAGAGAAAAGACCAAAGACGCAACCTCCTTTCTGAGCTCTAACAAATGGGCTTCGTATGGGGAACGCCTACCAGATGAGGCCATCTCTTCCTTTTTATGAGTAAATTGGATTCATTAAAGCTCTATATTTATACTAATCATGTGATCACTATTCAATGTCAATATTAGAAATGATCACAATTCTTAACATAAAACTGAATAAGATGACATTTTATATAAAAATTTTACATAAAGAGACAATTAAATAGATCAAGATAGATTTCCATTAATGAAAGTTTGGGTCATTACAATTAGGCCCATAACCAATTCTTTATAGTAAGTCATTTGAAATATACTAATATATGCCTAAATTATTGGATCATAGGAGTATGTCCTAGGCATCCACGGGTATACTGATCACTCAAGGGGAAGTGGGTCCCTCTTGAATCATCTCATGTATACATTACATCGAGGGGGGGGGGGGTAGTGAGTCCCTCCTGTCCATATCATATATCACATCAGGGGGAAGGTTTTTCCTCCCATCCATACCATTAGTAGTAGGCATGAAAAAAAAATAATGAGAACATCCAAGGAATCCCATGTATCTCATACATCTCAGTGGGTAGTGCATCCCACCCATATCATCCCATTTTTCGTAGGAATAAGAACACGATCCAAGGAGAACACCCAAGGCATCTAATTTATCTTAATACATATCAATGGGAAGAACATCCCACTAAAATAAGCTTACAGAACAAATCTTGATGGGGTCAGCCTTCTGTACGAACCCATCTTATAATATAAGGTTATCCACTCAAGTTCATGAATTATCATCATCAATAAAAACATCAAAGGATTATATTATCAATTCAGGTTCAAAGGTGATACCTAAAATCATCACTACCCATTACCTACTCATACCCTCACTAGGTTCAACATAATACTAGGTCACCCATTATGGTCCTTGGGGTCTCATCATAGCATATACACCTTACATGAGTTCCTTTATCTTGGTATCATTTCTTAGGTCAATCTAGTCACTAATATGGATTAGATTACTTTTACATTATCAAAACCATATCACAAACTCACTAGACTCATTGGATAATCCTCACTAGTATAGGTATTAAGATATGACATACTAACCATCTTGCTTCCTAGGTCATCTTAGGTTAGTCCTCTCACCCAACCTATCCATAGTCTACCTCGGGAATACCCACCCAGGTTATCACATCTCTGTGGGGGTAGGAACACTCTCACCATGATCATATTAACTAGCCCAAATGTTTTAAGGCTTCTCAATTTTCTTACATGGTCAATTCCTAGGCCACCCATCTTAATTCACCGCTCACTTCTACCTAGAGGTGACTAAGGGAACCTATCACTAGGGTTGCTATATATCATTCATTTAATTATTTAATTAATTTCATTCAAACCCTTTAGGATCTATACATCATGTAATACATTTATAATCATGTCCTTAACCATCAATGACTAAGGAATCAAGCCAATGAATAAGGGTTCATCATGGACCTTGAAACTTGGTTCAGTTTATAATAATTTCAATTTAATTTAAATCAACTCATTTAAATAAAATTCAATCATCCTAGGTGGTGAAAATATATACCAATTACATACATAATAAAATAAATTTATTATAGGGGTATTCACAAGGGACCACCTACCTCAACCAGGGAGTTATCCCCTTTTGTCTCAACTCAACAACTCTCACCCAAAATCATCTAAGTCCAATGGGTCATCGCCACTCTACATGAGGTCATATCCCATGAAAAAAATCCAAATTAATCAATATTAATCAAATTATAATTAATAAAAAAATTAAAATTAATTTTATATTTAAATTTAATTGAAAAAATCATCTAAAAACTCACCAAGTGACCTTGTTGAATTGAAACATTGACCAAATTCTCATAGAAAGCCTTCAACCTACCTTCAACATTATCATAGAGAAAATCACTAGAAATAGAAACCAAACTAGTTTCCAAAATAATTTAATTTATTGAAAATATCTGAATAAATTCATATAGTGATATAGATTTAATGGAATGATGTGAAACAATGTGCAATAATCATCTTGTGACATCCTCTATCTATCGCACGAAGAAATCCCATCATATACGAATGATTCCACAATGAACTTAGGGAATCATCAATGAAACCCTAATATAAATCATACAAAATGAGAGGGATGAAACTAGTGGAATAATAGATTAGAAAATTATAGAGTCTCACATTGAATATCTAATGAAATTATATCATAAAACCATCCCATTTTCATTGGGGATTGCGAGGGAAGAGAGTGAGTTTGTCTAACACGTGTGCATGTGAGGAGAAGGGAAAATAGGGATAAAATCCATAAATTATTGAAGAGAAGTAAAAATTAATTTTCTATCATTTTAATAACTCTTGTTCACATGAAATCACACATCATGGCATGTGTTATGTCATGCTGGGCCCCTAGGTGGCCCTGAGGAGCCTGACATGCCTGACACCATGACTAGGGATCCTTCTTTCTCATTATTTTGGATATGTGCCTTAGCCAACAAAAATGACCAACACCACACCAAATCCCCCTATCCCTCACCATTTACATTATACCATGAACATCTAGGGTAAAACACCCTCCACCATTATGAGGCTCACACCCCTTACCTCTTTCTATTTTTAACCATGGGACCTCCCAGTAAAAATGCCCAATAGGTAGGGACTAAGGAGTACTTGGTCCGTGTTTCAATCTCTAGTGCCTCACATAAACCTAAATCACCACAACATTCACCACAATAAAGCCTCCTTAGACTAGGAATTTCAACCTATACCATGGGGTCTACCATGGCATGGTCATCCCTGTGGTGGTTCACCATCAATGAAATATCATTGTAGATTCACCTAAATTAACTCAACCATCAATACAAGAACCTAAAAAATTCCAAATCCTTGTTCCACATCCATGTAATTCTATAAATAATTTTCAAAATCTAAGAAATTAAATCCAAGTAATGGTTCTCAAAATAACCTTGTTTTCAATAAAAAAAATTCAAATTCACTTAGAATTTCACAAATTGAAAAGGGATGAGAATTTAAATAAACTATTATACTCTAAACTCACCAACTACCATGTATTAAACATCATGAGGACCAAATTTAACCCCTGAATTTAGATTCCATACTTTGAGATTTTGCTACATAGGTGTCAATCTAGTTTAAATACAAGGTAAAATCTATCGGGCTCCCACCATTCTCCTCCACAAACAAAATCCAAGAAGGGTTTAGTAAACATGACCAAAAATGACATAGGGGAACTCATTATCCCACTCAACACCATTTTAACATCATCCTAAAAATTAAATCTAATACATACATCATTATTTAGATTTGTTTCAACCAAATATTACCATTTGAAAGAATCCATTTATTCCTTCCCATTCGGAAGATGTGATTTCTCATCAAGGAATAAAACACATAAATCCATGTTAATCACCAACCAGTTAGTCAATCCCTAATACCAATGGGTTGGACTTTCATGACACACTAGAGGGGGTATCATGTACCATTAAAGAAATGAAATGCCTTATTAACCCGATCACCAATCACCTTATGCCACTAGAAAAAAGGTACTCCATCCTTACCAAGGTGGGTACCACCTCAACACTTCTTCACCAAAAGTAATGCTCTAAAAAAATATTTATCTAACAAGGGAAAAGTCACCATTACAAAAGGGGTGAGTGATTTAAGTTCACCATATGAGGAAACTCTCTAAATGATCATTGTATAGAAAGAGGTTTAAATAAAATTTTCATAACCTGCACACATGATGTAGGATTGCTATCTCATTCATGTATTGACCCGTATGAGGGACTATGAAGTTAAGACATGAAACATACCTTGAACTACACCCAATTATGCCAAAACAAAGACATCCATTTCACACATCATATCATAAATCTAAATTCTAACACTCTATACTGAAAAAGAACTATCCAAAGGTGGTTATCATTGAATATGATAGTAGCTCCATCCATCTCCATCAGATCCCACACAACCAGTACTATCATTGATCAACTCACTATTAGGATACTAGAAATACAATAGGGTGATCACATATATCAATGTTACCTTCCAAGTGTATTTCTATCCCATGAAACTACTCTAGCTATTTTCTAGTTGGAAGGTAACATACTACCACATCCAAGGTGAATTGCCATAATAAATCCTAAATATGAAAACACTCATTAAGGTGACTTTAATATAGGTGGTACTACCCAATAGCATGACCATAATTTGAGAACTCCTCCTCTAGAGTCTATAATTGAACTACAGATCTTGAATAATTCTACCATAAAACATACCTAGAGAAACACCTCATATGGCCTATGACCCTTCTCACATACTCATCCATGGTCACCTCCCCCAATAGAATAGTTTAACATCCTTTGATAAAAACACCTTCTTGGATAAGGGCTCAAATTAATTATATGTTAAGAAGTCCTTTCAAGAGTTTGGGAAAATAAATGCCACTCTGTAATTATTGATAGTTTCATGTAAGGATACAAGGACAATATTTACCCTCTGGTCAGTGCATAACAGACCAGAAAAAATACGAGTCCTTCAATCTTTCTTATGCCCTATCTCCTAGGGATCAATATCACCTCAATCATCCGAACAAACTAACTATATTAAACCACAAGAAATCATCATCCAAAATAGTATAAACTATCATATACTCCAAAATAACCTTTCATTATGCATAAAGGGAAGATAAGCTACAGAAAAGCATCAGTAAATTATAAATCTTAACTGATTCTACAAGACCATACCTCACCAATCCCTACTTGGAAATAGAAAGTCTCAACTGTAGGTATGATATCATCAAATCCCTACGTCTATATAAAAAATAAATATTAGGGGGAAACAACCTTCATAGTATAAACCTATAAGTACTAGATAATATATGTCTTAGATGACATGAAAAGGAATAAAACATCATAATTTAGCTATATAATGCATGCACCAACCTTAACAGTAACCCCTAATGATTCCTTAAAGCTCTAGGTTGTCTATCATTTTATCAAAGTCCTTGAAAAAGGATATTTCATACTCCAAACATATGCATGTATCCTTGGTCTAAAAACTTAACTCAAGAACCCCTTAACACTGTTACCCTAAACTTTCAAACCCAAACCCCACATGAATAATAAATCTAAACTCATTCCCTAGGATAAATCACTTTGAAAAATCTCTAACAAAACCTCATACATTAAGGCCCTTCTTGGGTCAGTAGTATGACAAGATTTCCACCCCATTCCCATTTTTAATAGGCCATGGGCTGGTGACTAGAACCAATTAGGCATATATCAAAATATGGGAGGACTTATCATATAATAACCTATAACAAACAAATATATAATCTATAAGACAACCCAAAATTCAAGTAGAATATATTTAATCTATTTAATTTTATACAATGTATTCTTGATGCAATGAATACTGATACAACTCACATGGTACGTGTAAATGAAATAGAACATCCAAAAATTAATTGAAACATGAATCCATTAGAAGCTCCTCTATGTTTCATACATTCATAGATCACTATTCAAGAATAATAGTCACTACCACCATCACAAATCACTATGCTATAAAATGTTTCACCAAGAATCACATGTAATTAGCTTTGAACAACTCAGCCCATCTCCATATCTATCCATCCCATCTCAGAACTTGTGAATCTTCTATAAAAACACAAAATGTTTGGGAACAATTCCTATAAAAGGGTGAGTATAAACATACCTTATAGTATTCCCAGAAATCATACAGAAATAGAAAACAACAAGTCATCTAAAGTCTTAATATGAAGGATGTCCAAGAGGAAGAAAAAGAGGGGAGCCAAAAACCAAGTAATATCAAATATCAAAAAAATGTTGAGGATGAATTATTCAAATATTATTAATAACTAAAATACTCATGTAAAAAAATAAGTACCGATCATCTCATCTCCAACCCTCAAATGTCATAGTATATGAGAATACAAGGAAGCTCAAAACACTAATGATTCTGTAAAACCAAAAGTTAATAGATGGCTATGTAATATATATAAAAGGCAACCCCTAGGGCACTGAGGCTTTATAGGACCCTCAAAAGTCTATACTATATATACTTACAACTATCATTCCACCACCAAAATCCATGAAAGGGAGGTTTTCCATCACTAAATATTGCTAATTAGACGAGGGATTACCACATCATTTAGTCTATAAATACCATACCATCAATCTAGAATCTGAACTACCCAAGTCGTACAACCCATACATCCTCTAAAAAACTGTAGTGGAGGATCCTGAAACCCTTTGTAGTTGGCAAGGAATATTGAAACTAGGGGAGGATCCCTATCCAATCTGAGATATTATATGGCGAAAATAAAAACTCTACAGATAGATGATACCAGTCCCATGTAAGTATGTTAAATACCAACCATATCTGATCTTCAGGTGGAGGATCCTGACCCTATATCTATATATGTGAATTTATGATCCAAAATGATCTATAGGTAGAGGATCCTAGTCCCAATGTATGAAATACCAACCCCACCTAAGAATAGTGAGGGGAAACTATGTCATGATATAACTATTTTTCCAGGGGAGTAATGACCCAATTTTTTTTTGAATTCCATACATGAGCCATGTTATCAACTATCTAAAGATGAAGAGATAAAGCCGAATGTATCTCTTTACACCACATCTCGGGTTAGGAAAGTTCATGACCAGTAATGCCCTGTACATAGAAAAAAATATAGGATGGACTACTCTCTTGTCCAAAACCAAGTCTGAATAAAGAGATATGACTAGTAAGTGAATCTAGAATAATTATATGACTTGTATGGTAGTATACATGGTGTGTATGAGTTTTAGAGGTACTTGGTGTGTACATAGAATTCACATTCCATGAAAACTAAAGTACCTAATGCATTCCTATATGATACATGATATGTTTCTCTAGATGGTGACTCAGTGTGTGTTACTAGAGGAACCCATGTTATGTACCACCCAAGGTACATGGAATGTGGTACTATACCATATAGAATGTATAACCAAATTGTCTTCTAGACATGTAATCCATGTACAATCCATGTAGTCAACTAGGAGAAATAACATGTGTCAAAAGGCTATATGCTATGTGATATTAACCATGTCCTAAACCCTAGCCACCATATCCTCTTAATTAAATGGTGTGTGTTATTATGAACTATTTTTTTTATTTGGGTATTTACAACCTGGATAAACAAATCACTGTAAATCTCATCAAAACCTCTAGATCTTCCTCTAATATCACTGATCCATTCACCAAATGCAATGGACATGGAAGAAATATTGCTGAAATTCAGTTTTGGCTACAAATAACTAGAAATGAGAATCATCATGAAGCTCTATTATCTGAACACCAAGACTTGGGAAAACACCCAAAAACTTCCTCCATCTATGATATACCACAATTTAGTGATTCTACCCCAATAAAAGGTCTCTATATTCAATCACAACCATGTAAGCATAGATCTAGGTATGATCATTGTTTGAACTATACTGATATTAGTTTAATCACCTTCCAAAACATGGATGACAATGAATACATGAATAAAGGGAGGTATAATACCATATAACCATAAAATTTAATAATCATGATGTTTTTTAGAAACCTAAAAATCATTCATAGGTGTGGAAACTAAATAATAAAGGTAGAAAATTCCATGGTCTAGAATCAGATAAAAAACCATAATTTATGAGATGTTAAATTGATGGGGCCCTGCAATAATAAAACAAATAATCGATTCAAGAGTAATTAACTAATGATCTATGAAACATAAAATATGGGGTAAATTTAATAATAATAGGTTACCTACCTAAAGAGTAGATTGATCATTGGTGTGAAGTTGAAGTTGCATCCACATCATTAGTGTTTTCATGGAATCCATCATAAATCCGTCAAACTTCGTTTGATACAGAACCATGACTTGTCTAATTTTTGATCCTCTATAATATCTCAGGGTTGTGAAACTAACCCTAGAGATTTTCCAAAGTAGGTTTGGAATAAATGGTTTATTAGGTTGAAATTTAATTTAAAATTTTAATTTAATTATCTAATTATCTCTTTTTAATCCTCTCATGGCCACATACCATCACAGAGCCAGATACGAGAAGAACATACAATGCTTATAACTAAAAAATTACATTATAGACTCAACTATGGTGTCGATTTTCAAATATGATACATAATTAAAGAGATATACTTGTTTCTTTCCAAATATGTGTTTTTGGGGGAAAAATAATATTTTTAAAAATATTATATTTTCCTAAGGCTCCATTATGCTCATAGTCTTTTTCTAGCTCATCATGGTGGTAAAAATCATTCCCCAAAATCAACAGGACCACCGAATAATTTTTTAGAGGTTGTGTTATAGGGTAATTTTACTATTTTTCTCATGGAGAGGTCATGAACTCCAAAACTCAAAATTGAGTTAAGTTTCACCTAGGAAAAGCTTAGGTCACTACATGAATGATGCTATATGGTTAGTAATTTGGGTGACCATACCTATAATTATATATATAATACATGTAATTTTGATTATGATTTATCTATTTTAGTGAAGATATTGTTTTTAAAAAATTAACGTGTGATTACAAAAAAATTTCAGGTAATTTTTTCAATAGAGTTATAGATGACCACCACCTTGAGATTTCTCTATGCATGACATTAAAAATAGGATGGGAATTTTTATGTACATTCATGGGGATTTGGTTTGATATGCAGATTTAGGTACCCACTTCATCCAATAATCTCCCCAATAAGACAAAAAACAGATGGCATTTGAAGATATCTAACATGTCTAGGTTTAATGGAAAAAAAATCAAAACTCATATGCCTATATCATTTAGAAGAGGTGTGAAATAAGAACACTGAAAAAATTAAAAGACATATAAATAACACTTATCTATTTATCCAAGTTGTATCCTCCATACACTAGATTATGACTACTAATAAATAACTATTAGGTTCTTGCCTTAATATACAATCCATTATCTTAGTGAATTATGAATCTTATTTTCGTATACACTCTCTCATATGACAATTTAGTATCTCATTTACAAAGGAGAAAGTTCAATATAGTAAAATATCAATATAATGAATTTTTAAACCATGGAATAACTAATTCAATGGGGAATGGTACCTTGATATAAAAATCCTTAATTAAATGAAGGCAACTCTAATGGTTAATGTTTCATAAATGCATCATCTTTCAACACAATATATTATATGGTAAAATTACTATAATATCTACTATATATTTAATATGTAATATTTAATATATTTGAACATGTAAATACATTCAACACACCAATTTATAATTCATTACACATCATCTAATATTATGTTAGTCAATGATATCTTGTGTGTAAATATATTTGAATAATATGGATAATAAATATTCTATATTTTCAGAGGTAGTTACCTTGAAAAAACATTATTATATGCTTTATATTACCCATATATATATATATTATCATATATTATATTTTATTATTAAAGAAATTCATGATAATTTTCTTATATTATTTACCATTTTAATAAGTTTTATTAGTTCCACTACATAATGAGAACCTAGAGATTTCATATTATTAATACTATGCACTATGCTATATATACACCATTTTGATAAGACATAATTGGTGTTTGAAAATTAGGGGTTGGGAGCTCATAAGCACTAAGATTTATTTTCATGAAGTTTAAAATTAGTGGTCTCTAAGTGAGGGGATCATGAGGACAAACCCACCAATGAGAATCCCATTTTTTTTTATTCATTATTTTTTCATTTTTGTGAATGCGTATATTATCTATTAGACTTGATATTATCATTAATTTGTACTATAATTCACATAGTTATATTCATGATGAAGATTATGAAATATATGATCATGGAGAAATAGCTTTCTCCAGGCGAGTCATGAGTGGTATTATATTAATTTAATGACCAAGATTTAATTTATCCCTTCCATGATAATAAAGATATATATTTCCCATTAATTAAAATAGAATTTTTTTATCAAAATTAATGACCATAATTATAAAAAAACATTGTCAATTCAAATAAAGATAATATTTAATGGCAATGACCCATTTATGAATCCAACATCATGATATATTAGCGTACAAAGGATTATAATACATTTTTTCATTTATAGGAAGGTTATCATTGATATGAATTTTAATTTATTTAGTGTGCATGATGTGTTTCTAGATACCTGCCTTAGTCTATGGGTTAGACATACTATAACTATGATAATAAGCTTATATGGAAACACTATAAGTGAATCCAAAATCTCATTAGATTTAGAATAATATAAGTGTTCAAATATAATAAATTTTGTTTTTTATACCAATTTCTATTTGAGTTATATCAAAAATGTTATAAAAAAATTATTTAAGATCAGAATAATTGGTTTGGAATTCATATCTCATGGTATTAACAAGTCCTACTAGGTTAGATAAGTGGATATGAGAATCTTTATTGAGTAATCATAATTATTTTATGGTTTTGATTTCAATAATTTTTGTGAAGAATTTGATTCAAGGTAATGACTCATGTCTATGAAATAGTATTTAATTTTTTTTATTTAAAATAAATATTGTATTAGATATAAAGTTTACAAATACACTAGGGATTAGCCTAGTGAAAAAGGTGCAACACCCCAACCCCAAAATCCAGAAGCTAGTGCATTATTTTATTACATTGGAATGATTATAAGGAATCAAATCACAAAGGAGTGATCAGTTTACCAGTCTTGGAAATCCATATTACATACATGATACACATAATACATTGGGTAATAGGAAATAAAATCATGATACATAATAAAAAGAACAAACAACCTCCTTGAAATCTTATTCATAGATGTATTCTTCATAACCTGTGGAAAGAAGTATGATAAGGGTGAGCTCAAATGATCTATAAGGGTATGTAAAGAGGAATAAATAATGAAACTATGAGAATAAATTAACATACAAAGTTAAATGACTGATAACACATGACATTAAAATAACTAGATAAGGCAATATCATCATGGAAAGGTAAGAAACTAAATACACATTATATTTAATCAATGAACTGAAAATGAAATGCATCCATAGATACATCGGAAAAATAAATCATGGATAAATAATAGTAATAAATTAATTATCAATAAAAGAAATTTTTAATTATCAGGCATCATGTTTCCTAGGCACATGATACCTTTATCAGGAAGAAAAAATTTAAAATATTCTAATTTGACCAACTAATTTGTCACATGAGACTACCGATGCATCGAGGGGATTTCATTAACTAGTCCCCAATCCATATGGATTTACATAAATGGTTCTCAACCCATGTATTGCATGTCTAGAGCATTCCTATAATGTTCCGGTTCCAGGTACCACCCAAATGTATCCTGTACCTGGTTGGGAACATGGCCTCAAGCACATTTCCCAAAATGCCAGAGGCTACAGGTTAGTAATGAGGGCGTTGGGTGTGATAGTGGGGAATCTATTCCCTCATTTGAAGAGTAACACAATTGAAAAAATATAGTAAACAGTAGCATAAGAAGTAATACCATACAACAAAAGTAAACAACGGAAGGCTGATAGTATAAAAAACTACAAAATATATAAATAAATCATGCTTGCCACATGTATCTTGGAAAGCAGTCAAACAAGTCACAATGCTAGAAATAAAATACTGAAACCAAAGTAAAGAAAATATTAAACTCTAATAGCAATTCAAGCCTCATCTTGGTCCCATGCTCTGCAGCTCCAACAAGACTCAAGTACCTAATGAATAAGGGAGCTTTACCTTATCTATACCTGCAACCGTATAATCTATTTGGGCACAAAATCATGACCTAAACAGGGTTTGAGATGATTCCCAGTAGGGAACCACCAAAATATATGTGCCTAAATGTCAGTGAATATATATCGTAAGTAATAAGTAGAAATGAATCAATAAACTAGGAATTACTGAAAAGTAAACAATCTTACAGTTTTCAATTAGATTCATTTACATTTGTTAATTATTCAGTCAGTTGAAGAATGAGATCTCAAGATCTTTCCTTAGCTCTGTAAACCTTGTGTAATAGCAAAATAGGTATCTCAGAAGAAAATCTAAACCAACTAGTAAGACCGAGTCCAAGCATCTGCTTTGGATTGGCAGACTCGTCGCAAACATTCAATCATTCAATACACAACCCTCTAGGAAATTTCTCACAGTCTAACCCATATGGTTTAACATATCATCAATTAAATAAATAATATAATGAACCTCTGGGAAATCTCACACAGTCTAATCCCTTTCATCCCTCAAAGCACTAAAAACTTACAAAGGACCACCTGGGTAGCTCTCACGGTCAATATCCCCTTGGTTTGAAAATCAAAAATAAATTATAATGAACCTCTATAATCTCTCATAGTCAATTCCCTATGATCCAAAAAACATTTAATAACAACCCCCTAGGTAGCTCTTAGAGTCTAACCCCTCTGGTCAATGACCAACTGGAAGCTCTCACAGTCAATACCTCTAGGTCAACATGACAACAATTTGTACATAAATGAACATACCTTAGGAAGCTCTTACAGTTAATTCCCCTTGACCATAATTTCAAAATTCGAAACACATTCATCTCAAATAAACAATATCTCCATCCTAACAACACTGGGCATGCAAATTAATGAAATCCTAACATGATTTCTAGACCAAATATCCATAATCACAGAAACATGGGAAACACACCCATAGTCAAGGTATTAAACCTTACATCTATGAAATAACGCTTTATCAATCAAAAAAATCATGGTAGACATTAAATAGGGTTATATTCCAAAACACCCAATACCCTAAACATGGATATTCATCACTTTTAACATATACAATCCAAAGACATTCAAAGTAAGGCACAAACCACCTACCTTGATGTTATACGATGAACACTCTTGAACACTACCCTTTAATTGGACAAGAAATACATAGATCTAAGAAAAGGTTAGAAAATATAAACCCTCGATAACTCATGAGAGAGGAGAAATTAGTAAGAGAGGATCTAGTAGAAGAGAGAACTCACCTTTTGGAATCCAATGCACCCGGCAGCGTCTCAATTATAGCTCCGATGGAGGAGCAGGAGGAGCTCAAAGTTTCTCTGCCATTTGTTGCTCTCCTGTACGAACCAAGGGCAGAAGAAGAGTATTCTAGAGATTAGATGCGACCCCAATAAGATTAAAAAATTAAAAGAAAAAGTACACTATGTGGTCATTTAATGTACACGCCATGTACTATCCTCAACGGGATCCTACTTTAGGTGGTCTTCCAGGTGACCTACACAAAAATGTACTCGACCATTACATGTCATGTACAAGGCTACCCATGGAAACTAGGTACATGGCATATTCTCATGAGTACACAACGTGTACTTTGAAAATTTCAAAAACTTTCCTTTTTCCTAAAAAAACCCAAAATAAAGATCCATACCTGAAATGAAGATCCGCGTTCTTACAAACTTCCCCCATAAAAAAATTTATCCCCAAATTTCTCTTCCAAGGGTGGAGAAGAAGAAAAATCAAAAAAATATAGCCACTGATGGAACGTCAGACTCCCTCTCCCAGGTATCATCCTATACATGCATGTGCTTCCATAGCACCCGTATGAGAGGAATAGACCGACCACAAAGAACCTTCATAATGCACTCCACAATCCATATAGGGTGCTCCTGAAAGGATGCATACACCTCCAACTAAACCTCCTTGGGTTGGAAATCATGAGATTAGTTTGAGAAGTAATTACATAGCTATGAAACGTGAAATATATTATGCATATCCCGATACCTATGAGGTAATTGCAACTGATTGGAAACCAGAACGACTCTTTCCAAAACCGAAAAAGTCCCGACGTATCATGGTAAAAGCTTTCATTGTCTCCTAATCCTCCTATGTCCCAACCTTAGTGCGAAACGTAAGAAAACTTGATCTCCAACCTTGAACTCCAGAGGTCATCTCCATCAATCAGCATAATATTTCTGCCAAGAATGTGCAATATCCATCCTCTACTAAATCAAATCCACCTGGTCAGAGGTCTCTTGGACAAGACGAGGTCCCAGCATAGCTGCCTCTCCCACCACTAGCCAACATAGGGGTGATTGGCATAGCATGCTGTACAAATCCCCATATGGTACCATCTGGATCATCACCTGAAAAATGTTATTGTAGGAAAAATCCACTAGGGGTATATTTCTCTCCCAATAGACCCCCAAATCTAGAATACATTCTCTAATAAATGTCCTCCAAAAATTAAATCGTGCACTTGGACAGGCCATCTGTCTGGGGATGGTATGTTATACTCAAAAGTACCTATGTACCCAAAGCCATCTATAGTACCTTCTAGACCTGAGAAGTAAAACGCTCATCCATGTATGAAACAATAGAGTGCAAAACCCCATCAAAATGCACAATATCTCAGATGTACAACCTTCCAAGATCATCAACACTAAAGGTTTCCTTGATTGGGAAGAAATGTGAATCCTTCGAAAGTCTATCAACAACAACCCAAACCACATCATTCCCATGAGGTGACCTCGGTAAACCCGTCATGAAATCCATCGTAACATCATTCCACTTCTAATCGGGAATGGGTAACTACTATAAAATCCCTGATGGTCGTTGATGCTTCGCCTTCACTTGCCGATAGGTGGAACACCTCATAACAAAACCAACAACATACCTCTTCATACCTGGCCACCAATACAGACATTATAGATCTCGATACATCTAGGTGACACCAGGATGAACTTCCCAAACTGAGGAATTAAAATATCGCATCAACGTCTCACATATGTATGATGACACCCATACACGTCCATGGAAACGCAATATCTTATCATCGCCTATAGTCCACCCAGGAGTTGGGTCCTCTCCTGACACACTTTCCAATAGGACTATGCCTTCGAAATCTGATAGCTACCTCATTATAACTTGATCGAGTAGAGTAGAGGTAATATCTATAGAAGAAAGAAACATCTACCCCTGTCTGTCATGCACCTCCAAATGCATCTCTAAGAACATATCCATACGCTGAGACTCACTGCCGACCTTCTGAACTATCTGTATCTGAGTCCTCTTGCTCAATGCATTATCCACTGTGTTGCCTTTCCCAGGCATGTAGGCAAGATCAAAGTCAAAGGACTGAAGGTACTCAACCGACCTTCACAATCTCAAATTCAGATCTCACTGAGTAAAGATATAATTTATACTTTTTTGGTCATTGTACACCATAAAATGCCCACTCAAAAGTTAATGTCTACAACTGTGCAAAGCATGAACAACTACAGCTAAATCGAGATCATGAATTGGTTACACTACTAGAGAAATGGGATTTGAAGCCCCATGACATGGGTGACCACCTTTGGTAGTCTTCGGGCTTTAAAAAAAAGCTTCGACACTCCGTTCCCCCTCCCCTCACGAAACCCTACCCCGCGTCCCCACCCCTTGATCTCCGCCGCCTGTCCCCCGTCACCCTCTTCCCTTTGCACTCGTTTCCATCCCATCGCCGCCCCCACCCCACACTGCACGTCCCCTCGCCGCCCTCCACCCTCCACCCTCCACCCCCTCCAGCCTCCGCCCCCTCCGGCCTCCACCCTCCGCCCTCCGGCCTTTACCCTCTGGCCTATGCCCCCTCCGACCCCCTCCAGCCTCCACCCCCTCTGTCGTCCAGCCTCCGCCCTCCAGCCTCCACCATATGCCCTCCACCCTCCACCCTCTGCCCCCTTGCTGCCCATCCCATGTCCCTTTTCCTCCCTCCACTCCAGATCTCCTCCACCCCCCATCCCCTACCTCTTTGTCCCCCTCCCTCACCACACTATTGCTGCCAGTCCCCTCCCTCACCATCCCCTCCCGTGCAGCACCACCTCCTCCCATTCCCCTACCTCCCCGCATGGCCGCTGCTCATCCCCTCACCGCTACTGCCCATCTACTCCAGCTCCTCGCTGTCCTCTTTCCCCTCCCTCGTCATCCCACCCTCGCTGCACCATTTCCACCTCACCACCTCCTCTCCTCTAGCTCGTCGCTGCCACTGCCGCCTATCCCCTCTCTCACCGCATCGTCTCCGGCTCCGGCTCCACTCCACTACCTCTCATCTCCCCCTCAGCACCACCTTTGGCTCCCCTCCCTTCCAGGTTTTAGCGCAATCAGGTATGACATGGGATTTCACTTACATTCCATTATTTATTCTCTTGTTTATTATTCAGAGATAAAATTTGATTATTTTATCAATGGTCCACAAGCAATTGGTTATTATTTATTTTAAATATATTTGATCTAAAAAATTCATGTAATAAGTCTTATGTAAATGTTTGTTATACAGATATTATTATGGATAAGAGTTGTATTGATCTTCCAAATCAAATATGTAGAGAATAATTCAATAGAATTATGCAGTTTATTGACTTCACCATAGGATTTTAAAGTGACTATATTAGTTTTCCATGTAGAAAATGTGCTAACAGATATCAATTAAAATGAGATACTATGAGGGAGATCCTATCATTTAACGGATTTCGAAAAAATTATATGATTTGGACTCGTCATGGAGATGAATATGTTTTTTTTCAAAATACAGATGCAGTTCAGATGGATTTTGATGCAAGGATGAATGATCCAATGCATGAAATGCATACTGAAATGGTACATGGGTTGGATCTTGAAGGCATTGACATCCATAATCTTTAGACCGGTGAGATAAATCTTCACTCTGGTGCATATTGTGATTCGAGGAGGTTTTATGAAGCACTTGATGATGACAAAATATAATTATACTCTGGATGTACTTCTAACAATAAATTGTTGTTTATCGTGGATTTTTTGCTTTTGAAGACTTTGAATCAGTGGTTAGACACATCATTCAACATGGTGTTGGTGTTATTGAAAAAGGTTCTTCCTATCGATGATAAGATTCCTCAGTCGTATTATCATGCTCGTAAGTTGACATAGAACTTAGGTTTTACATATGAGACCATAGATGCATGTGAAAGAAACTGTATGTTGTTTAGAATGGAAACTGCCCATTTGGATATTTGTATGGTTTGTGGCATTTCCAGGTGGAAAGAGAACATGGGAAATCAGACTCATCAAAGTCAGATTGCAATACAGGGGAAACGAATTGTCGTAAAGCAAACGAATTACTTTCCCCTTAATCCGAGGATGAAAAGATTTTTTATGTCATCTAAAGTTTCTAATTTAATGAGATGGCATGGAGAAATAATTCATGAAAGTGATATGTTAACCCACCCGACAGACTCTCATGCATGGAAGGATTTTCATAAGAGACATCCCGACTTTTATAAAGATTTTCTTAATGTCAGATTGGGGTTGGCAGCAGATGGTTTCAATCCATTCAAGTATATGGTTGGTGAAACTAATAAAAAATGGCCCGTGGTTTTGGTTCCGAATAATCTTCCTCTATGGCTTTGTATGAAGCAACAATTTATATTACTTTCCACTCTTATTGACAGACCTAGAAGTATGAGGGATAAGATTGATGTTTACCTTCATCCATTGATTGATGAGTTGAATTAATTTTGGGGCGATGGTGTGATGACTTATGATAGCGAAACAAATGAAATGTTCAAACTACAGGCTGCTTTATTGTAGACAATACATGACTTCCCAGCTTATGAAAATTTAACAGGCTGGAGTACTAAAGAGAAATTTTCTTTCCCATGTTTCAATAAAAGTAAAAAATATGTATGGCTTAAACATTCCAAAAAATGGGAATACATGGGTCACAGACGTTTTCTCCCCCCTCAGCACAGGTTCAGAAAGGACAAAGTGGCATTTTATGGTTCTAGAGAGTTCAGCCCAACACCAAAGATCATGACAGGAGTCGAAATGTTATCGTTGATTGAAGAAGAAAACATCCGCATAGTATATGAAATTCAGGATTTGGTGGCTCATCCATTATGTAATATTCATGCTACGGGTAGGCAGTGCAGTCACAATTGGAAAAAGGAAATTATTTTTTATAGTCTTCTGTATTGGAAAACTGACATGCTAAGGAATAATTTGGATGTCATTCACATTGAAAAAAATGTTTGTGATAACATATTGTGGACCATTTTAGGTGTCAGTGGAAAATCAAAGGACCATGTTAATGCACGTCATGATTTGGAAGAAATGGGTTTAAGGAAATAGTTGAATTTATAGTTAGCTAAGGTAAACAAGGCATATATGCCTACTGCATAGTATATGATGACTATAAAGGAGAAAGAGACATTTCTTTCCATTTTGAAGATTCTTAAGGTGCCTGATGGTTACTCTTCTAATATTTCAAAGTGTGTGAATTTGACGGGCAAGACATTGCAAGGGTTGAAAAGTCATGAAAATCACATACTACTTCAGCAGTTGATTCAAATCACAATTTTTGATTTTTTATCCCCAAATGTTGTCCAACCATTTATTGAGATGAGTAATTTTTTTAGAAATCTTTGTTTAAGAAATCAATGAATGAGTGATTTAAAAAGTTTGCAGGACCAAATTGTTCTTACGCTTTGTCACATTGAGAAACTATTTCCCCCATCACTTTTCAATGTTATGGTCCACTTGACAGTGCACCTAACTGATGAAGTAATGGCTACTGGTCTAGTTCAATTTAGGTGGATGTATCCTATTGAGTGGTATTTGAGTACATTGAAATGATTTGTACACAACAGAGCTCATCCAGAGTCATCAATAGCCAATGGTTATTTGATGGATGAGTGTACTACTTTTTGTGCAGAATATCTTACGTATGTTGAAACAAAATTAGATAATCCCTCTCGGATTCATGATGGTCCAGTTGGAGAAGGAACCATATTTGATATGGACAACATCGAGTGGATACAAGCGCATCGATATATCTTGTTCAATACTCCATCAGTTGCACCATTAATGAAGTAAGTGTCTTATCTCTTTTATTGTTTAACTTTTACATGTTTTGTTTGCATAAGTTGATCATTTAAACATTGCATTATCATTTTATGGAAACACATTAATTAGATGAAAGAAGATATGTATCGTGCGACTGAGTATCAAATTCAACAATCTCATTATGAATCATTTCATGATTGGTTCAAGGATTATGTACGTATAAATTGATTTTCATTATGAGTGAAATTTTATACTAATTTCTTTCTGCATAAATCATTATTGAATTCTCTGAATTATGTCAGTTCATAAGTTGAGGGAGTTTGGGGACCCCATTCTAACTGAAGAACGTATCCAACTGGCTGAGGGCCCATCTATAACGACTCGTCGTTATAAAGCTATAGATGCTAATGGTTTTCGATTTTTCATTAAAGATGTTGACAACAAAAGAGAAACACAAAACAGTGGCATCAGTTGTCCATTCGTCGATTATGGTTATTACTATGGTCAATTGATAGAGATCATTGAAGTTGTATATGCACATGGGTTGAAGTACATATTATTAAAGAGTAATTGGGTTGATCCAGTGCGTGGTTGTAAAGTTGATCAATATTAGTTTTCATGGGTGAATTTTAACTATATGTTATACAGAAATTAATGAGTTGATAATGAAACTTTCATTTTGACATCTCAAGCAGAACAAGTATTGTTCGCTACTTTGCCTTCAAATCCAAGCTGGAAAGTTGTTGTGAAAATGTCCCAGCGAAGACTGTTTTTATTTGAACAAGATGAACCCGAGACTATTTCATCTGTTTCCCAACAGCTTGATCAACATACCATAGTTCAACATGAAGAAGATATTTATTGGGTCATAGTGGCCATTGAAGGAGAAACGATCGATTTTCATGCTTAATGAAAGGTATAATTTATTTCCCACTATTCATTATTGAATTTCCTAGGATATCATAAATTATATAACTATTTTATAAATCCTTGTAAGTTTTAATCCCCACTTTTGGAAGTTCATTCATCTATAAATATTTAGGGTGATTTCTCTTTTGGTATCTTCAAGTTATTGTTGTTGTATCTTACCATTGAGGCATTCTTCATTTGGTTCATGTGCCACTTGAATTTTTATTAATTCAATCTAAAATTTGGTTATGCATTGATTGGTTTTGTACATAATTTGTATATATGTTTTTTTAACTTTCTGATTTTTTAAAATCCATTCACAACTAATTATTCAATCCCTTTTTGTTTGATTAGCAACTGTACATGTTTTATTTTTTAAAAAACAATCCAATTTATCTTTTGTACACTTTGGATAGTCCTCTAACTAATGTTTTCTATGACTGCAGGCATGTCAGGGGAAGAAGCAGCAGATCCATATCATCCATCTGAGCCATCTATGTCTCAGGGTCAAGGTATGTTTGAATGTAATCGTGTCTATTTTTATGTAATTGATAAACATATATATATATATATATATAAAAAATCTGTCAAATTATATATAATTTTTTTTCAACAGGATCAGACTCGAATGCTTCTTCCTCTCACAAGAGAGGCCCTGGTCGTGGAATTTTATCATGGAATTCTAACACGATGTTTGATGTTTCCTTTGATGAGCTATTTCATCCTATGGGATTGAATTACCCTGCATTTATTCATCAGCTGGGTCATATCATACGTGACCCACATCGATTTCCATTGACCACATGTGACTGGGCTTCTATCTCTCGGGACACATTATATTGTGTTTGGAGGGAGGTTCAGGTAAGAAGACCATTTTACTTTCTTCCTTATGTATAAACAATACTAACATATGTGATTTTTTTAATTAATAGAAAAATTTGAAAGTATTCCCCGATGAGTTTCGGCCCGTGTTTATGAGAAAATGTCATATTATGTGGAAGGATTATAAAGGCAAAGTCAAGAGGGACCACTGGGTACCAAATGTGGGTGCCCCAGACATTCTGGAAAAGTCCTGAGAGGTGTCCTCTCGGATCAGTGGCATGACTTAATTGAATATTGGTCTACTGAGGGTGTTGTGGTTTGTATATTTATTTTGGTATATATATTTTCAAGAAGGTTTGATTTTTTTTAAATTTGAATTAATTGAATGTAGGAGGTGTCAGCACGCAATTCTGAGAATCGAGCGTTGTAGGGACCACCTCACAGGATCGGGACTCGTCACATGTCTTAGATCTGACATGAGGTATTTATTATTCATTTTTTAATTTATTAATTAATATAGTTTTGTGTTTATATTCTATTCATATACAGTTACGGGAGCAAGGTGCACTGACTGATAAAATGTTGGTGTGGATGAGGACTCGTGATCGAAATGATCCAGAGGCTATAGCAATGATAGTAAGTTCTTGTACTCATTACCAATACTTACATAAATCTGAATATTAAAATATATATGTATATATATTTAAATATTTCACATTATCAATTTGAAACTGAGTTAGAACAGCTGCTAGAGGACCAGCGATAACTTCCCATGTGAAGGAATGAAATCTTCCATCGCATTATTGGTCAGGATGGGCATGAATATGGTTTGACCTATGGAATAGGGATTCCTTGTTTTGTAGTATCACACACTGCGGTTTTCAGTCCTGTTGTGCTTAGATGATACAGCAGTTGTCAGATTTCAAGGCACAGTTTCACGCTTCTGAGGAGGTAAATGCAAAATTGATCGCTGAGGTTAGAGCACTACAGGAATATGTGCATCTAGGTGATGGTACAGGGGATTATATGATGCAGTTTTATACTATATTTATTTATTTAATTTCTATTGTTTTTGTAATGAAAATATTCATATTGTTTATTTGTTGTAGGCCCCTATCCCACCGGATGGAGGCAGTAGTCCTGACAACGCATGACACATCATATTCACGAGGTGTGTTTCTTTTTTTATTGGTGGGGTTGTTATTGATGTTTAGGTTGGGTTCCTAGTGATATTTTTTGATATTTGGGGGTATCATGTGTGTTTTGGCCTTATGCAATGTTTGTGTGCAAGAATTGAGAAGTAACCATGAAATTGATTAATGATTTGGATATTTTTAGTTCATTTTATTCTTTAATGTTTTCAATTTCATGTTCTGTGAATTGTTTTGAAAAAACCGTGATTCCTAATAGAAACCATAGAACTTGTTTTTTGTGAATGATCTTAGGTTCACTATTTGTAGGCCCCTGGCCCACCCTGGACAACCCCCCCCCACACCTCGGATATCCCCCCACCCCAGATATCCCCCCCCCGCGCACCCTAGATAGCCCGCCCCCCCTGCACCCCAGAATTCATTAGGACAATTGACCATTAGTTCATTAGGCTGTTAGGCCATTAGGGAAATTGGACAGTTGGCCAATTGTCTAATTATAAATAGGCCAAATGGCCATTAGGCCATTATGACATTATTCCAATTGTACAACTAGACAATAGGCCATTATTCCAATTGATTGTTAGGCCACTATGCCATTAGGGCATTAGGGCAATAAGTGAATTGGTAAATGGGACAATTTGACATTGGTTCATTAGGAAAATTGACCTTTAGGCCATTAGGATAATTGATTATTACGTTGTTAGGACAATTGGAAATTAGTCCAATTAGTCATTATTCCCTACCCCATCAGACATCCCCCCCCACCCTGAGACAGCGCCCCCCACCCTGGATAGCCCCCACCGGACAGCCCCCCACGCACGCATTTCAAGAGTAGAAAACACCTAAAAACACATGTTCAGCGGTGCCATGCAAAACACATGGCCGAATAATGTTTTGTCTCCTTGTACACCTGACAAATAATAATTAGGGTGTTTTTCTATGTTTTCAAGTCATACTGACATCATTCGGTATGCATTTGACCATTAAACGCATGTTTTGGCCATTTACAACACATGGCGTGCGCTTCCAGTCACCGTGGTCAAACAACACCTTTGATTGACGTTTCGTCTACTCGACCATTTCACAATTCACCCATCATTTGTTGTTGTCCGTTTTGATGGCATTCTAAGGTCGTTCGGCCGGTTTTGATCACCCCACTCACGTTTTTCAAACGCGCCAAAATGATGTGTAATGGTCGAATTCATAGAAAAAGTGCTTCGAATGACTTGAAATCACATGAAAAAATAGGAATATTATTCGTGACATGTAGGAGGAGACGACACGCCAATTGGATGTGCGGTGTGCATAGTACGACCAAATATGTTGTTTTGAATAGTTCAACGTGCTCTAATCCACAAAAAGTACGAGGGTTCTGTCCACCTTCTTCATGAAAATGATATCAGTTCTTAACTATCAACAAGTTCGACTTCTAATAATCCACAGAAAGTATGAGGGTACTGTCTGCCTTCATCGTGAAAATGATAGGTGAAACCCAAGGAGAAGTACTGGTTCAGATGAAACCCTTCTCCTGAAACTCCTCTAACTACTTCTTGAGCTCATGTAACTCTGGTGTATCCATCCAATAAGGAGGAATGGACCCCGATGCCGCTCCTAGCATATATTTAATTGAGAAATATACCTCCCACTCTAGAGTTAAACCTAAAAAGTCTTCTATAAATACATCATTGAAATGATCCACCATTCAAGGAAAGTCCATCTGTGATGTCCTCTGGTTATCCAGATATAAGCTAGAAATCTAGGCTATAATTCCTCTCAACCCATGATACTTGGGTCCCACTCTGCTAGCCTATACATCCCATTCACCCTTGTGTAAAAAAGACCCACCCTCTGGTGATGGGAAACTCACCCTGCGATGATAGCAGTCAATAATGGCTGGAAATGAGACCAAACAACCCATTTCGAGAATAACATCAAAGCCTTTAATCTCTAAGACATAGAGGTTCAATAAAAAATAACACCCGCCAACCTCAAGAGGGAACTCCTTGCACTGACGCACACTAGTTTTCCTAATCCCCAACGGATTTTATAGCATCATAAAATCCTCATAAGTAAAGATACAGAGCCTGAATCTCTCTACCATGAAAAAAGATATGAAACTATGAGAATACCCTATATCAAAAAGAGAATCATTTAAAATTCAGGCAAATATAATTGTACCTAAAACAATATAGGGTTCAAGATCCTGCTCCTGCTGGGTCTTCTCCACTATAAAAGTGTGACATGTACCATGACCTTGCGACCCTGCCTAACTACCCTGATCTGATCCACCTGTTTTAGCTGGAAGCCTACTATCTAGTGACCATGACCACAACCTCTTCCCCATCCTGAATGGACAAACGAACTCCAGTCCCTTGACTGATGAGAAACTGGTGGTCCTACTCTTGAATGTGGAGTCATAGCAGAACCCTTATCGCTCACTGCTGGTGAAAACACGCGAAAAAAATATTGATGATGAACCATCTTTCCACAAGGTCAAAATTAAACTGGCACAACTAGAAAATTCACCTACGACCATGGTTTGGAACCATGGCCATTGGCCTGAAAACCGTGGAAATAGAATATGGCAACAGTTTCGAAAAATCGTGGCTGTTATTTCCATGGTAGTAGGTTTTAACTACTGCCATAGTTTTAACCATGGAAGTAGGCCCCTTAGTTCCAGGGTTTAACCATGACACTAGGCCCCTACTTCTGTAGTTAAAACCATAGAAATAGGCCCATATTTCCATGGTTAAAACCATGGATATATTATTTATATGGTATAAAATATAAATTCAGTTCCCCCTAGTTCCCCACCCCCTCTTCCAGTTTCCCCGCCCCCCTTTACCTCCCCCTTTCACCCCCACCCCACTACTAGTCCCCCCCCCAACCCTTGGACCCTCCCCTTGCCAGTCCCCCCCTGCCCCTACCAGTCCCCCTACCCCTGCCCTACCCCCTTGCCCTCCCCCTGTTAGTCCCCCTACCCCTTCCAGTCAACCACCCCCTTTCCCATACCATACCCCCATTTATATGGTATAAAAATATAAATTCAGTCCCCCTAGTTCCCCACCCCCACAGCCAGTTTCCCCTCCCCCTTTCCCTCCCCCTTGCATCCCCACCCTTACTAGTTCCCCCCACCCCTTGCACCCCTGCCTGTCCCCCCTACCCTTGCCAGTCCCCCAGCCCCCGCCAGTCCCCCCTTCCCCTTCGCCACCCCCTTTCCATCCACCTTGCACCCCCACCCCTTTCACCCCTCCCCCGGCCAGTCCACCTAGACTTTCAGTCCTCCCTGACCCTGTCCCACCCCCTTACCCTCCCCCTTTCACCCACAACCCTTATACCCCCTCCCCTGTCTATCCCCCCTACCCCTGCCACTACCCCTAGTTCCCCACCCCCACTGCCAGTTTCCCCCCTTACCCTCCCCTTTCACCCCCACCCCCTGCCCCTGCCCCTTCCAGTCACCCATACCCACTACCCCTGCCAGTCCCCTGCCCCTGCCAGCCCCACCCCCTTTCTCTCCCCTTGCACCTAGCCCCCTTGCCCTACCCCTTTCACCCCACCCCCTGCTAGTTCCCCCTAGCCCTTGCACCCCTCCCCTGCCAGTCCCCCTTTCCCTCTCCCTTTCACCCCACCCCTACCCATACCCCTTCCTGTCCCCCCTTCCCATACCAGTCCCCCCAATATTGGTAACATGACAATAAATCAACACACTAGTGAAGAGTGATGGAACTCATTCCCTTATTGGTGGTGATCTAATAAATTGATCTGATTGTGATGATCCAGTAAAATTTAAACCTCATAAGAAATGAGATGAATGATTCAATCCCCTTACTAGATACAGTTATATTTCAGAGTTCCCTATTATATGGATTTAAACTATTAATTCAGTCAATAAAAAAACCATAATGAAATTAACATGGATGGTGTTCGCCCCACTAAGCCAGCATGTTATAAAAAACTAAATAGTATTTTTAATAGGAAGGATTGCGTGAATATTTTTTTAAAAACCCCAAGGATCATAATGTTTTCTTGATCAAGAGCATCATGTCTCCGAATCAAGTCAATATACAAATTTTTAACATGCAGAGACATGCTAAAATAAGCAATATCACAATTCACAATGAACTACAAACAAAAGATTTTTTCTTTCATCATAACTAGCATGGAATCAAAAAAATTGAATACAATATTTACCTTTGATGATGGGATATTATAAAGGTGCACATTATTTCAAGATTGGAAGGCTTCTTGCCTATATTATCAATGTACACATTATTCCTTGATTGGCAGGCTACTGTCCCATATCTCCATCACCTTAGAGAAAGTCTCATGTGCAGCTCTAAAAAACATTCAGATTTAGGTGAAGTCCCATCAAATAGATAACCAAATCAGATAAAAAATCACCTAGAAAGGGACCCCAAATCGCTTATTAGAGTCTCTAACTTTATAAGGGCATTGGAAGTCATCTGTTCTAGAATCTCACCAGCACATTGTAATGGTAGTGTTAGATGGTATGTGAGTATGATATACTCTATAATACCAAATGTATGATCGAATATATAAGTACGAGATTCTCAAATACAAGAGGGGGGGGGAGGTGAATTGTATACTTTAAAAAATCACTAAGGAAATTTTTGATAACCAAAATTCACAACACCTCTAAGTTCTATTAACTTGATTGATTCCGGAAAAGTGATTCCGGAAATGAAACATAAAAAAAGTTTACACCAACTAAGATTCTATCTTAAAGCATATAGCATCTAACTAAATCAGAGTACAAGTAAGGAAGTATAAGAATGTTATAATTTCCTCAAAAATACAAAATTCACAGTGGAAAACAAATTAGTAACATTACAAGTAACAAACAATAACTCTTTTAACCCAAAGAGAAGGGTACCCAACAACCCTAGATAAGAGGTCCCTTGATTTATACTTTCAAGAGAGTCTGTCTTACCCACACCAGGGTAAGCCCTCGATACAAATATCAGAGTCTGTCTTACTATCCCCGAAATCCCTCAACTATCAGGTAGTTGGCACCTCTGTCTTCCTATCCCTAGAATCCCTCGATTGTAAACAACAACAATCGGAGTCGCACGAAGAAATTCTGCATGAAGAAAAGTTTGAACAAGCTATTCAAACTTTCTGTACGAAGCGTGAGAGTTTATAAGAGCCTCTCTCTCTATAAATCACTTAAACAACATGTAATCTCGGTTTTTAAAGATGTTGTCAAGTCTTCCGCTCTTTTCAAATGAGCTCATATTTATAGGCTCAACTCCAACGGTCGGCTCCCTCCTCCAAAGGTCATATTCTTCCTTGAATTTCGGAGGGACCTGTACACGTGTCACTCAAACAAATGGTTAGTTGATAACTGAAGGCACGACATCGTTATATAATAGAACAAGTGAAAGAATAACTAAAACTGATATTCAGAATAGAGAAAATGAAAGTTCATAATGAAAGTAAATGTTTGGAGTCTAACCAGAAAATGGATTTGGAGTCTATAATAAAGAGATATTTGGATTCTGTTTTGCAGAAGAATTTGGAGTCGAACTTCATACAAGTTCGTATTCAAAATTCATAATCAGAATTCACAAACAGAATTCTTAATGAGAATTTGTAATCAAAATTCATCATCAGAATTTGTAATGAGAATTCGTAATCATAATTCTTCATCAGAATTCGTAATGAGAATTCGTTATGAGAATTCATCATCAGAATTCTTAATGAGAATTTGTAATTAGAATTAATCATCAGAATTCATAATGAGAATTCATAATCAGAATTCATCATCAGAATTCGTAATGAGAATTATTAATCAGAATTCTTCATCATAATTCGTAATGAGAATTCATAATCATAATTCATCATCATAATTCGTAGTTAGAACTTTATGTAAGTTCATAATCAGAATTCAGAGTTGAACTTCATAAAAGTTTGTAAAAGGGAATTCAGAGTAGAACTTCATAAAAGTTCGTAACAATAATTCAGATTAGAAAATAGAATTCTTCATATCTAATTATTATACGATTCCTAGGTTTTAGATATGAATCCAATTTTTATACTTAAGAAAAATATTGATATGAACAATGAAAATAAGGTTGGGGTAAATTTTCTTTGGGAAGGAAATTTTCATTATAGAAGTAAAACAGGAGTAAAATTTTTTTTCTTAAGGATACGGTGTTTGTGATTTTCAAAACATGAAGGAATGGAAAAGTCATAAGGAAAACCTTATTGACTCAAAAATCTCCCCCTTTTTGGAATGTACAAACATCCTTCCAAAAAATAACATAAGAACATAGAAAAATATTTTCTAGACTTTTAAATAAAGCTTATCTCCCTTTGTTCATGGACAATGGTGAATACAACTAACTCCCACTTAGGCTTTAGAACACTAAGGATTGTATTCTAGGTTTCCAGAATGGGATTTTCATTATGAATATGGAATTCTTCATAATTGACAATCCCCCTTAGATAAAATACCCCTTACGTAGGGATAATTCTTCTATACTTATAAATATTTTTCCTTCTATTCTTTAGAATTCATTTTCCTTCTCCCCCTTTGTGATTTTCAATTTTTTTTGAGGGAATGGAAAATAATATGGTACCTGAAATATTAGTACAAAATACCACAAAAGACAAACAACCAGAGTTTTCATTAAGATTGAAAGTATTAGTACAAGGAAAAAAAATACAACAAAAGATCAGATTAGGTATATTTGTCTTCTTTTTCCTTGGGGATTAGCTTCATCAGAAGGGTTTTTAGATTCTTTAACTCTTTGTGGTCCTCTTCAACTTGTTTTCTATGGATTTAATCCTATCATCTTGAGCCTTCAAAACCTCAGACTGAGCTTTAAGAACTTCATCATACATTACAATATTCTCTTGAATCTCAATCTGGAGATCTCTTTCCCCTTTCCAGCTTTGAGAAACAGAGTTAAACTTCCCATTCAGATCCTTCATCTGTTGATTCTGAGTATTTTTCTCTAGGGTCATCTTTTCCTGAAAACTGTTTGTAAGATCCCTGATCTTGGAATCTTCGGTATCAAAAACCTCTTTTAATTCCTCTTTAAATTCATAAAGATCATCCATATTTTGGACGATATTCTTTGACCAAGTTGTCATTTTATTACAAGACTTCCTATGACCTTTGTATCCTATAATAAAAGTTTTGAAATCTGATTATATCTTTACACACTTGTCCATCACCATGAACACCTAATCTGACTTCTGATTAAGAGTGTGTTGGAGCATCTGGCATCTAGAATCTATGTTTGTAAAAGTTGGAATGGAACCGACTAGATTCTTCAAAGACTGTTCCACAAAATCATGACCAAGTGAAGATGACTCCAAATCCGAGACATTACTTGGTGAGAGTGGTTTTTCAAGCTCAAAAAGATTTATTTTTTATGCACCTTCGACTTACTTCCTCTTAACTGTGGATTTTCTTTGAGAATCAACAACCAATTTCTTACCCTTATCAATCTTTAGTATGACTTTCTCATCAAGAGATTTATGCTCGCTATCAGATAATTGAACAACTCTATCATCATCAAATTTCTATTTTTCTGATCCTTCCTCAATAAAGTTATTTTTATAGCTTTCTTCCACAGATAATTCATTTACTTCTTCTTCTTCCTTGTCTTAATCTTTCTTTCCATATTCTCTTCTTCCTTTCCAGGAGTGAAAAGCTTCAAGGAATCGGCCTCAGATGTTCGGAGTGGTAATTTCTCTGATTGATTTTCCTTCTCTTGAAATTCTTCAACTTGTTTAATCAAATCATCTAAATCACCACTTTCTTATTCTTCTTCTTCCTCTTCTACTTCTTCTACTTCCTCCTCTTTATATTTTTCCGGAGTGAAGAAATTCTTCCCCGGAGTCTCAGGTAATGGCTCGACTAAGAAAGTTTCCGGAATTGGAATATTCTAGGATGCTACTTCTGTTTCATTCAAAAGAGATTTCACAACTCCAGCCTCAGACATTTTCTTCTTCATCTTCTTCTATTTTTCCTTCATTTCAAGGTATTTAGTAGTCTTCTACCTTAAAGACTTAGCTACATCAGGGTTTAAGCCAAACTGTGGTTCCCCTTCTTTCCGCTTTCCCTTATCTTCCCTCCATTTTACAACCACCTCATTCGGATACGCTTTTTGTTTTTTTCAGTTTGGGAGGTGCGGATTGGACTTCCTTAGACTTAGGGGTTTTATCTTCATCTTCCACTTCTTTCAACTTCCTTTTCTTTCCAACCTTCTTTGATGGCTCAGCTTTTTCAACATTTTCCAGATTCGCTTCTGCCTCTTCCTCTGGTAGATCACAAAACTCTTCTGTCTCCTTATAATAGGCCATATTCATTCTTTTCAGGGTGTCATCACTAACAAGCAGAACATTTCAATTTCGAGACTTGGATTTTCATGAAATCTTGAATGATTCAAGACACCAAACTATTAGCATTGAAAGTAAGGCAGGATACATGATAATTTGGGCTCTTATATTTCTATTATTGATATTCTAAATTGTAACAAGAACATACCTCATCAAATTGATTTTCCT
This sequence comes from Viscum album, assembly GCA_963277665.1. NCBI lineage: Eukaryota > Viridiplantae > Streptophyta > Magnoliopsida > Santalales > Viscaceae > Viscum > Viscum album. Next base: position 849,342,721 of record OY728152.1, read on the forward strand.
TAGATTTACCAGGAATTTTAAGAAATATATATCACTCTTCTTGAGGGTATCTTTTTCACCTTTTCTCGGTACTAAAAAAACTTGTACCCATAGCTGAAGGATCTGATTTTTAGAAGATAAATGGGTGTTTTTTACTATTTTGACATCAGAAAGTCGAAGACATTACAAGGCCTTGACCGTAACGAAACTACCTTGAACATCTGGGAGTTTGTGGGAGAAAAATTCCGCCTCCCCTTCATATGATAATCCCACCAAGTTTTCTGCCTTGGTATAAGAAAGTTTGTAGGTTTTTCCATAACACTTAAATGAAAATATTTCTCTACCATATTCCTTAAATAAGCACACTGACTCATAAAACTCTATGAGTAAATCTGGATACACCATGTCTTAATCACCTGGCTTAGATATGCAGACATCTTCCCATCCATTTAACTTGATATTCCTAGAAATGATAGAATCGTACTTGAAAAATTTCGGATGCACCAACCTTTCCCTGTATACTAGCCATTTTGAGATTGACTTCATGGTAGACATTACTTGGGAAGAAGCTTCTATAGACATTCAGACTGGAGAAACTCTGAGAGATTCAGAACGGGGTTAAGAATGGTGGAAGATCTTCGAGATGCAAGAGATTTGAAAACCGATGTGGGACAAACATTAGGGGTCCCCTTTATATTGGCGATGGAGGTGACCTTTCAACTTCCAAAACCAATCTAATGGTTGAAAAACTCTTTGATCGGATATGACGGTTGAAAACATACCCGCAAGTAAATTTTGAATCCGATCTTTTGAGGTTTTAAGAAAAACATTCGGATTTAAGGGAAAAAAAATCAGAAAAATTAAAATAAAAGAGAAAATACCAGAAAGTAAAAATGATTACAAAAACTTAAGTAAATAAATCATACCTTTCGTATTGGCTAGGAAAATTATTCGTAATAGATGATAATCTTCTTGAAGAAAATTTGACTATGAAAAAAGTCACTATGAGAAACTTACTACTAAAAACATAATATTATTATTTTTATTGCAAAAACTTTGAGTACCAAAATTTTATTATGAAAATTATGAGTACGAAAATTTCCATTACGAAAATTTCTGTTACGAAAATTTGAAAAACTTACTATGAAAAATTTCAAAAACTTTTGAAAACAGATGTACTCTCCCTATGAAAAGGAGTTTATTACTGTAATGAGATTGGTTCAAAAGAAATTTAATAGAGGAATATTACCTTATGGTTATCATCCATAACTTCTGTTTAATCTATTCAAATCTATCGACAGGTATTTTTTTTGTGTGAAAATATCAGCAAGTTGATCTTCCGTTTTGATAAATTGAAGAATGATATATCATTTAGAATTATCTCCGAAAGTTACTTTTCCTCCTTTTGTTTTGATAATATTTTCAAAATTGTTTCTGTTACTAGTCATATGCCGGGAATATCCACTATCCAAGTACCACGTATTGCTGTTGGTACTTTCCCTATTTTTATGAAAATAAGAAAAAGTTAGATTTTCTGAATCCAAACTTTCTTGGATCTAGAATTGTTAGATAAAAACATTTTGGGTATCCCCATTTGTTTAGAAAAATAAGCTTTATGAAACCCAAGAGATTGAACTCTATTCAAGGAGGAATTTTTCTTCCAATGCCCACCACTTTGACACTTAGTGCAAAAAGGGGATCTAGAAGGAACAAAATAATTGTTTTTGAAAACTAGTTTTTGGTGAGTATAACCTACTCCAGTAGTGTTTCCTTGAGGTTTAATTTGAGAATAAATCATGTCAAAAATTTCCTTCCCAGATGTAAATTTTGTAAGAAGCTTCTTAAGAGAAAAAATTTCGGATTTCAGTCTGATGACTAAATTCCTATCCTCAGGAATAATTTCCTTAGAGTTAGATTTTTCCTAAAAAACTTTTATCATTAAAATAGCATTATTAAGATCTTTAGAAAGTTCTTATTTATCAGAATTTTATTTCTCAAGGTCTTTAGAATGTTTCTCTAAAATCTCTTCTTTATCTCTAAGATCTATAGAAAGATCTGAAATCTCTTTTGTAATAATTCCTTCCCTAGTATTTTCCTTGTCTAATTTCTTAGAAATTTTACATTTTTTTGCTTCAAGTAACATGAAAAATATAGAAACTTCTTCATATGAAGGTAATTATTCATGTTTTTGAGGATGAAGTATCTTCATTAGAAGTACTATGTTCGGAATAGTAATTCTTATCAAGAGATAAATTTGTTAAAGCCTCGGCAGAGCGTACCTTAGCCATAAGACATGGGAAAGAAGTAGTAGAAATGAATCCCATATTATTCTGTGATGATGAATCATATTCAGAAGATTAAATTTTTGAAGAATCTCCATAGCTAGCACTCCAAGTATCATTAGCTTTAAGACTTTTCTTGGGCTTTGATCGATAGAATTTCTTCCTGTTCTTTTCTGAATTCCATTCCTTCTTTTCCTTCTTTTTCAAAAAGGGACAATCAGGTTTGATATGACCTGTTATTTTACACTCATAACATGTAAATTATCCATATTTCTTATCTCTGTAGTATTTATTCTTGTATTTATTTTGATGGTTCCCTTCAGCTACAATCTTGTTCATTCTTCAAGCATGATTAGCTAATTAATTCTCAGACTTTTTTGTGTCACTAGATTCTGACTAAATAATGACATTAATTGTCTTTTATCTGGTTACTCTCTCTGGGGTCTTGGCATTCATATGCTTAGAAGTGGTTGTAAAAGAAACTCCTCCATTCCCATTTTTTTTCTTAACATTTTCAGCAACTCTCTTCATCCTGGTTTCATGCTGAAGAAGAGTTCTAAACAAATCCTCTAAGGAAATCTGAGTGACTTTCCTATTCTCATCAATAGATGTCCTCTTAGACTCCCATTCATTTGGAATAATATCTATGATCTTTTCCACAAGAGCCTCATCATCCAAAACTTTTTCAACCATTGATTGTAAGATATTTACGATGGTCATAAACCTTTGCTAAACTTTGATTATAGGTTCTCCATAAGGAAAGTTAAAACTATGACATTTAGCTCTCAGCATAGCTCTTATTATCTCTATAACTTTTTATGTACCGAAATGTGTAACATCATGTTTCTTCCAGATACTGGTTGCAGATTCACATGAAGATATTTGACTGTAGATGATCCTAGTCATGGAACACAACAAAGTATTTCTACCTCTAAAATTTGATTGATATTCTGCATTCTCCTAATTCGTAAAGGTTCTCAATTCATTATCCAGAATCTTATAATCTCCAGTTAGCATTAGATAGTTATCAACTCCAGTATTGATAACAAAATTCTTCATCCTATCTCTCCAGTACTCATAATCATTTCCACAAAAAATAGGAGGTTTGGTAGGATTTATATTATCAATAGAACTGACATTTAAACATTCCATTCTTAAGATTGTCTTTGGCACACACACTTGTTAGAAGTATAAGTTTTTAAACAAGGAAAATATTCTAATAAAAATATAGAGTAATAGTATCTCTAAGAAAAATTGAATCCAAAATATGATTCTGAAAAATAGATTCTGAAAATATGAATCCGGAAATTCAATTTTGAAAATGAAAATCTGAAAGTTATAAGAAGAAGAAGGTATTCTGAATCTAATAGTGAGATTAATTCAGATTGTACCGATCCTCTAATACCAATTGTTAGATGATATTTGAGTATGATATACTCTATAATTCCAAATGTAGGATCAAATATATAAGTATGATGTGCTCAAATACAAGAGAGGGGGGGGGGTGAATTTTATACATTAACAAATCACTAAGGAAATTTTTCATAACCAAAATTCACAACAACTCTAAGTTCTATTAACTTACTTGATTCCGAAAAAGTGATTCTGGAAATGAAAATTAACAAAATTTTACACCTACTAAGATTCTACATTAAAGCGTATAGAATCTAAGTAAATCAGATTACAAGTAAGGAAGTATAAGAATGATATACTTTCCTCAACAATAGAAAATGCACAACGGAAAACAAAGTAGTAACTATACAAGTAACAAACAATAACTCTTTTAACCCAAAGAGAAGGGTATCTAACAACCCTGTATAAGAGTTCCCTTGATTTATACTTTAAAGAAAGTCTGTCTTACCTACACCAGGGTAATCCCTCGATAGGAAGATCGAAGTCTGTCTTGCTATCCCCACAAGCCCTCAACTATCAGGTAGTCGGCACCTCTGTCTTCAAATCCCTGGAATCCCTCGATTGTAAACAGCAACAATCGGAGTTGCATGAAGCAAGTCTATATGAAGCAAGGTTTGAACAAGCTATTCAAAATTTCTGCACGAATCGTGAGATTTTATAAGAGCCTATCTCTCTAGAAATGACTTCAACAACATGTAAGCTCGGTTGTCAAAGATGTTGTGAATTCTTCTGCTCTTTTCAAAAGAGCTTCTATTTATTGGCACAACTCCAACGGTCGGATCCCTCCGCCAATGGTAATATTCTTCCTTGAATTTTGGAGGGACTTGTACACATGTCACTCAAACAACGGTTAGTTAATAATTGAAGGAACGATATCATTTTATAATAGAACAAGTAAAAGCATAACTAAAACTGATATTCGGAATGGAGAAAATGAAAGTTCGGAATGAAATTAAAAGTTCAAAGTCTAACCATAAAATGAATTCGGAGTCTATAATAAAGAGATATTTGGATTCTATTTTGCAAAAGAATTTGGAGTCGAACTTCATACAAGTTAGTATCCATAATTCATAATCAGAATTCACAAATAGAATTTGTAATGAGAATTCATAATCAGAATTCATCATCAGAATTAATAATGAGAATTAGTAATAAGAATTCTTCATCATAATTTGTAATGATAATTCGTAATCAGAATTCATCATCAGAATTCGTAATGAGAATTCATAATCAGAATTCATCATCAGAATTCGTAATCAGAATTCATCAATAGAATTCGTAATGAGAATTCATAATCAGAATTCCTCATCAAAATTTGTAATGAGAATTCATAAACAGAATTCATCATCAGAATTAGGAGTTAGAACTTTATGTAAGTTCATAATCAGAATTCAGAGTTAAACTTCATAAAATTTCGTAATAAGGAATTTGGAGTAGAACTTCATAAAAGTTCATAACATGAATTCAAATCAGAAAATAGAATGATTCAATTCTATGCATTATACGATTATGAGGTTTTAGATATGAATCCTATTTTTATACTTAAGAAAAATATTGATATGAACAATGAAAATAAGGTAGGGTTAAATTTCCTTTGGGAAGGAAATTTTCCTTATAGAAGTAAAACAGGGGTAAAAACAGATTTTCCTAAGGATAAGGTGTTTGTGATTTTCAAAACAAGAAAGAATGGAAAAGTCATATGGAAAACCTTATTGACTCATCAGGTAGATCATTATTGAGCATGCAGTTAGCAATATGTAAATCCAGATTGAAGCTCATCATTCACCCTATTTCACCAACATCTTCAGTATTGGGAGATCCAGAACTATAATTTTACCCTTAATTAATCATCAAAAAATGTTTAACTATTTTATTATAACATATAATGGATGAAATTAAATAGTGCGTGGTTCTAAAAAAAATTAAATAATTCATGGTTTAAAAAAAATAATGACACCAAAAAATAAAATTTAGTGGAAAAAATTAGATTAACAAAATAAAATAACATTTGAAATAGAAATAGGCTACATGCAACGGTGGAAATAACTTAGGTAGGATACCACCAGTGTGTTAGGTTGTTTTTGGTGATGCATTCGAGTAGATGACTATTATAGTTGGGAGTTCTTGGGGTTGGAATTAGGATTTTAATGTCTAATTTTGAAGGTTACCATGTGATGGATAGATGTGTTCAACATCATCTTGATAATTTGGGAGTGTTTTTTAGAAGACACTCGGGATTTAATTGAGGTTGGTAAGTTTCAAAACTAGAGACAACTGGGAAGTGAGCTATCATATGGTGGGGAGTTTATAATTTCTTAGGTACTCAAGTGATGTAATTCAGGCCTAATATAAATCTAACCATGTGTATTTGAACATTTTTGAGGTTTTAGAGGTGTATTTGAACCTTTTTGATGTATTATAGGTGTTGGCATAGACCAAGAGTTGAGTTTCAAGAATTTTGATAAAGCTGAAGGCTAAAATTCTATATGAATTCAATGGTTACACCACAACCATGGGAACCATGACATGATGTGTAGTTTCGTAATAATAGATTTTTTAAGGCTGGTAAAGAACCACGCTATAGCAAAGGACCTTGTAGCATTGTGATTATTATCATAATAATAAATTCTTCTAAAGTAAGGTTACATTGTTGATCTAAAGCTGGATCACACCATGAACCATAGTGTTTCTCCATAATGCCCTATCCACATAGGGTGGTTGCATTGTGAATGGATGGATCATGTCGTAACATGGTCCTAGATATTGGATTTAAGTTCTTGGGTTAGCAATAGGGGATAAGTGTCACGACATGACTCAAAGTGCCCCATCATAAGGTGGGTTTTGCAGAGGCATTTTGTCGTGAACCATATGAGTCTCACCACAATGTATTTCCTATCCAGTTTTTTAAATTTCAATGAATATGTTTAATTAATTAATAAAATGAGGGTTTGACCTCATTTTCCCCTGAATACCAGGGTAGCTATACCTACACTCTCTCTCTTTACTTCTCCCCATCCCAAGTGGGATTTTGATGTTGGGTCAGGTGGACGCTACACTTTCCAAGCCATTAAGTAAGAATAACTAACTTAAAAACACACTATGGAATAAGGATCCCAAATCAGAGAGTTAGTGATGTTAATAATAAGAAAAGAAATATTAATTATCAAATTAGACTTAAATGGGACAAACAATATACTGATAATTGAGAAAAAAACATAGTGCTAATTTTTTTGGAGGAGGTCTAAAACCATTATGTCACTATTAGAACCACCCCTCAGAAAAATCACCAAAAATAGTTAGAAAGGGAAGTTATTTTTCATTACAGACATGAATACTCCTTCAATACTCCACCCTCTAGAACGAAAACTTTTTTAAGGATCACCTGAGCCTATATCAACCCCATCAAAAACATATGATGGTTTTAACATAAGATGTACTAAAATAGAATTAGTCCAGGGAAAGAAACTTCCCTTCAAAACTCTACACCAAAGGTATTTTGGTTCATACAGAAGACATCACCCTGGATTATCCCAAATAACTAGATTAAATGCATTAATATATTTCAACCCAAGTCTCCCACAATACCTATCATAGAACATAACCTCCCACTTAACCTAGTATACAGGTCTTCTACATGGTTCACATCCCCACCAAAAATTAGCAATCAAATAAATAAAAAAATCACAAACATATTTAGTAAAATATAAATTCATATTATAATAAAAATAAACAGCGATAGTTACACTGTGTAGATTAAAATTCTCTTCCCACCTTGGATAAATGTTTCCCTTTATATGCATAAATATTATTAGCCACCAAATCATTAAACCAGTGAAAATATTCCAAATTTGAACAACATATAATAAGTTGAAATCCCATATATTTTTCATGATAAACATGAACAAAAACTCAACACACAAAAGAAAACTAGAATGAAATAAGAAAATATAGGACATACAGGTATGATTCACTATTTATTTACCCATTTTATACCCTATTCCTATTTCTCACGATAATCTCCCCACTCACCACCCCATGAATAAAGTGAACCTCATTATAAAATTTCAACAGATCCAGTTCAAAATTATCCAGGAGCACTCTCTTCATAGTAGCTGTAATAAGATATTTTAGTAAAAGATGGCCATTATATATAAACCAGACTTCGTAGGATCCAATCTTAGTTTTATCTTCTCATAGAATTAAAGTTATAGGTGAAATAAATATTCAAGAACTTAAAGGAAAACAACATCATAAATACATGAAAATATTCATTGAAAAATTAAAAATGGGATTTGAGGGTGAGAATAATTTTCTCTGGTGTAACAGTATGGCTGGTATCCCCATGGTGATAAGATGAGTGTTCTGATACATAACCATATAATTGGGTATCTTAACCTATTTTAAAAAATTATTCTTGAAAGAGAAGATTAGAATCTTAAATTTCCAAGATTTAAGCCATCGACCATTGAGGGAATTGACTGTTGAAGGTCCACCATTGAAAAGAGTATCAACTCTTTGTTGAAAAATTCACTATACTTGATAAGATTCTTCTTCTGATCAAGGTAAGTGCCATCCTATAGAAACATATAATATAATAAGTTAAGATGCATACAACCCTAGAAATAACCTTTCAAAGTCATTTCTAAACCTTAAACAGCTGAAGAAAATTCGTTCTAGATTCTATTTTTTTCTTGCTAAACGAAAGCTCAATTGAATTCCCATTTTCATCATAGACCCATAGAAATTCCTTCTTGTATTTTTGGATGTCAATGAAGTATTCTTTTCCTTCTTTAGATTTTCTTGAACCCAACCCCTGTTGCATAGAGAATAAATTAAAAAAATTTGTAAATGAGGCCTAATTGTGTTATTATAGAAATGAATATCGATTATATAACATTTATGTGAATTAAATCCAAAGCCCTCCCCTTACACCCCCACCCCTGACCCTTCCCCTACAAGTCTCCCCCTACCTTTGCCAGTCCCCCTGCCCCTGCCCCTGCCAGTCCCCCCTATCCCTGCGAGTTTCCCCTCCCCCTACCAGTCCTTCCCCTACAAGTTCCCCCTACCAGTTTTCCCCTGCCAGTCCCCTCCCCCTCCCAACCCCCCTTGCAACCCACCCACCCTTCCCCCTCCACCCCTGCTAGTCCCCTCCCCCTACCAGTACCCCGTACCAACTTTTCCTCCCCCTGTCACCCTTACCCCCTACTGGTTCCCCCCATGCCAGTCCCCCCTCCCCCACCAGTTTCCCCTCCCCCCTACCCCCTAACAGTTCTAGTTTCCCCTTCCCCTTCCAGTCCTTCCCCTGCCAGATTCCCCTCGTCCTGCACAAACATATATTATAAAAATACACCATACACATACAACTACAACTAATTCCAAAAACCATTGTAGCATCTCATTTCCACATAAATGAAGAAAACTAATACATGTAAAATTGAAATTTTATAAACAATTGAATAAAATTAAAGATACAAAAACTGTCAATAATGTCACTCCAAAATTTCATCTGAATCCTCCTCATCATCAGTACCGATATCAACGACATCAACGTGTGTACCACCAATAGCAACATCATCCTCACCATCAACAACATATTCATCCTCTACACTATCAGAAACACCTTCAGCCTCTCCACCAGTATCTTCAACTACAAAATTATCTCCATACTCATACATTGAGTGAAAACTCGATAAACATCCATCCACTTTTGCTACACCCTCTAGTGGAAGTGAAGAGAATATAGAAGATATCAACTTGAACAATAGTTCATTTTCTTTTTTCTGCTAATTTTGAGACTCTGGTCTAACTTATTACTTTTCTATCTCAATGGCAGTATGTAATTGTTCTTTAGTAACTATTCCTACAATACTTCTAGAAGATTAAATACCAGATAACCAATATTTAGATGGCACAATTTTCATTCTGGGTTTACAATGAACTCTTCCACTATGATTGTTTCCAAGAACCTAATGTAAATAATCTTTTGGTCCAAATGTGTATGGTTCCTTTTCCATTAGATCATGGAGAGAATCCTACAAAAGGGTGTTACCATTTTAGTAGATAATCAAAAAAATAAATAAGTTTATCTAGATGTCCATTGAAATTCTCATACGTGTTATGAGTAAAATGTATACAACCTCATTTTTTGATTATATCTAGACCAAAACATAAGTAGCGTATGTCCTTTTATATTCATTATAGTACTTTCAAGAGTTGGTATAACTTATATTAGTATCTTGGGATGTTGTTTGGGTTTACAAATATATTAGTAGTGGTTATGGACCTATTTGACAGTCTAAATATTTTTTAAACCTTCATAGAGAACCAAGATTATATGACTAGCATAAAAGAAATGAGAAGGTTCCTTAAACACTATTCTAGATTGTATGGATTTCAAATGTCCTTCTTAAACCTTATCAAGAATTGATCTTATTAAATTATCATTAGTAATACTAAATAGAGTGGAAGATAATTTATTGCCCTATATAATACCATATGAACAGGTGAAATAATTGACTCAAGAATTCTCATTCCCTATGAGGAAAACACAACTCATATAATTTTCAGTGAATGAAACTGCATACTAAAAGATAAAAATTTAAAAACATTCTTACCATTTTTTCCTGCCTTTCCTGATTCACAATAGTTCCATCATTAATTTTACAACTAGAATAAAAAAACAATAATGATCAGGGAACACATCCTTCAATATTTAATGCTCGTTTCTACATGAAAATTGAACACAAATCAATGATAAAATAAATGTATATTCAATGTTAAATCATATATTACCTGTGATAGTTCATGATCTGGCAGTGTAATTCTCCCTAGAGTATAATTATATATCATGATGCCCTTATTTCTTATGTTTCTTTTAGATGAATCCTATTAGTAACAAAATTAGCCTTTCAACAAGTCAAAAGGGATAAAAAATAATCATTTCAACTTAACAATTCAACGAGTTCAAGACATAACTGAAATAACCAAGTCTGAAAAATAAAACTGAGCACAATCACATCAAATAAAATCATCCACTATAGAAAACTAAGATTAATGAAAAAATAAATTTATTGAAAACATTAATATTGTAAATTAACTTGAAATAGGAACAACTCAAATATGAAATTAATTCTTTCTATTGTGAAATTGGGAATTCATTGAAGATCAGTTCATTTTCAAGAGAAGTACCTCTTCTTCCTTTTCCAGCCAACAAGCATGTCATTCTTGTAGGCCCACCACATCTCCCACAATTTAATTAACCCTGTTCTCTTAGCACAGAGGCCATTAGGGAAGTTATAGCGAAGCTGAATATTCAAAAAAAAAATATCAATAATATTTTATAAAGAAATTGCAAAGTAATTTTAAAAAATATATTACCCAAATTTCTGCCCAAGCCTTGTCTTTTATTTATTGTCCAACTTTTCTATACTTGATTTCTTGAACCAGAATAATATTTATATGTCTGCTGAGTTTCCCCATGAAACTCCGCAATTCATTACCATTTTCTTTAAGAATTTTCATTTCCTTGTTATAATGAACCATAATTTGCATGTGTCTATTCTACACATTATGCATCTTTTTACGAGCACATCTTTTAGTAGAAGATGATCCTGAAAAAATAAACGAATATTTTATACACATATATAACTGAAATTTAAAAGAAATTTATTAATTTCATTACTTATTAAACATTCACCAGTAGCACTCTTTGTTGTTTCTTGATCATGCACACTATGTTGGGGGGAAAAAAATAGAGAAGTGTCCTCCATAGTAGACCGTGGATGTTGAGGTTGGGTAGGAGGTTTTGAGTATACTGGGGGAATAACCAATGAAGGTGTACCCTCTATAGTAGACTGTGGATGCTGTGGTTTGGTAGGATGGTACGAGTATACAAGGGGAATAACCAATGGAGGTGTACCATATAGAGATGAAGGTGAATAAGGGTAAAAAGGTTGAGGGATAGAAGGAGATAGACTACCATGCACGGTAGGAGGAGGAAATGGATAAAAAGGATGACCACCCATGTATGGATAAGGCATATAAGTGGGGTTCATGATGGGAGGAAACCATCCCAGTGACTGTAGAGCCATGGACTGTGAGGCGGTACATGTAGGGGGGTTTCATGTAGGGTCGTTCCTATACTCTAGAGTGCCTGAACCATCTTTATTAAACAAAAGTTTCCTCCTCGATGATTGATATTCATATTAAATATTATTTGTGTAACATTCATACATATTCAATAAATAAATAAGGGACTCACAAGAACAATCATATTTGTCAGGCCAACTTCTCTATGTTGGCGATCATTTTCCTCAAATTTTTTTCTTCAAACGTCCTCATAATTCATAATAATATGTAAATTCCAAAAGTGATGTGACAATTTAAAAACATAAAAAAGAATTAAATAACTATAAAGATTCCAAGAAAATTCATATTATTTTTCCAAACTTTACATCTTCCATTATGTTTTATTCATTATGTTGTTTACTCTCTAAATGAAAACATTAAAAAAAAAGAAGCTACTACTTTAAAAGTTAAAAAAACACTCACTACGTCAAAATAATATAATCAAAATACTTTGAAACATGTAATTCTAGGCATTATCTGGTATAATTTCCAGTTTACAATCCTTTCTCACAATTGAATCACTCATACCATCGAATGATACATTTGACTGAATACTAATCGGTTCATCCAAAACATCACCATCAGCTAATCATTCATAAAAAATGTGTCTGGGAATAACATAAACTATAACACCAAATTTCTCTTTTAAAGGTTCATTTACATAAAATACTTGTCTAGCTTGTGATGTAATAATATAAGGCTCATCTGTTCACAGTTGATGTTTCATATCAATCACTCTAAAATTTCAACTATCTATATACAATCCTTGTCATGTCATTGAATCAAACCACTTTCATCTCATCATAGCGACATGACCATGTTTATAGTAATCTAATAAAAATATTCTCTCAACAACCCATTAATATGACATATTTTTTTGATCGAGGTTGTCTGTATGATGTACTAGCATAACAATACATTGTAGCGCTTATTGTGACACCATCATGCTATAATTACATATTTGTTTCAAAACTATTTATAATGAATTTAAAACCATTGACAACCATTTCTTTATAATCACAAACCACGTTTTTCAGACCAAATTAAAATGTCCTTATTTCAACAGATACATCATCCATTGGTAAACTTTGGACCTGAAATATATTGACAATAAATATTGAACAACTACTAATGATTTGGTAATGTAAAAAAAAATTTTTTTTACCTTTTAATTAAACCAAGCAGGAAATTCTTTACTGTGTAATTTCTCAAGCCTCTTAATAGATAAAGAGTGATGTGATCTTTTTATAATTTCACTTTATTCTATACAAATATAAAAATTTAATGATATATGGAACTATGAAAAAAATACACTAAAAAATATATATATTTATAATTTTACTTAATTGATGTAATCTTCAACCACACCATAATTAAATAATACCCTATGATGATCCATTTCCCACTCATCCCTATTCAAACTACACAACTTGTTTGATCCAGATATCCTGCCTGTTTGGGGAAGTGACAAAAATGTTGGCTCAAGGGGATCATACTTCTCATTTTTAGTTATCATAGGATGATTAGATCTAGTGGTGACATTAGTCAAATACATTGAACAAAAATCCATGCATTTTGGCGCTAAATAACAATTCACAATAGATCCTTTAGGTTGATTCTTAGTTCTCACATAAGATTTCAATGTAAACATAATTCTTTCAATTGGATACATCTAATGAATAGAAACAGGACCACCAAAAAGAACTTTTGTTGGAATATGCACTGTCAGATGTGACATACATGTAAAAAATGATTGGGGAAATATTTTCTCCAAGTCACAAAGAACGATTAGTGCATCTTTCTGTAGTTTTTCACACCATTTTTTTCAATATATTAGCATAATGATCTCGATAATAGTGACATAATCTAATTAAAGCTACCCTGAAATTATGTGATAGTAAAGGTCGAATAGAAATAGGAATGAATTCATACAACATGACATGTTAGTCATGGGTTTTGAGGGATTTTATTTTCACATCTCATGTATTCACTCATTTCGAAATGTTACTTGAATAACCATCTAGAACCTTTAAACATTCCATGACTTGAAGAAATTGTTTTTTCTCAGCATTTGTCATCAAAAAACAAGAAAAAGAGACTTTCCACTGATTTTGACCAATTAAATCAGGATGAAGTCTTGGTTTTATACCCCAATCCTTTAAATCACGACATGAGCGCAAATCATTTTTTTCTTTCCCTTTACATTTAAAATCATTGAAAGTAACATTTCACACACATTTTTACCAATATGAATTTCATCCAATTAGTGATGTAGCAAATTTGATGACTAATACGACAAATCATAGATTATAATTTTATTTCTCTAATTATTGTTGGAATTAAAATAAACATTCTTCCTCTTGTTGGAATTTAACTGACCCTTTCCAAGAACAAAATTCAAACTTTCAATTTTTTTAAGGATTCAACCCCCTAACATTCGTTGAGTTATTTAATCTATCTATATGGAATTATCGAACTGTCCTCGATTTTTACTGTATGGATTATCCATTTGTAAAAATTGTCGATTCCCTATGAAACTGAATGTTTTTCGAAACTTTAATCTCCTAGAATGTGTATTTTTCATATATATAGGGAAAGATAATCTCACCTTGGTAATTCAACCAGATATAATTCCATATGCAGAGAAATCATTTATTGTTCATAATAATGTCGTACGACACATAAAGTAATCCATTCTAAATGCATCATATTTCTACACCCCAATGGTCCAAATCTCATTCAACTCATCTATTAATGGTTGAAAATATATGTCTATATCATTTACATGATCATTGGGTCTAGAAATAAATATACTCATGATAATAACTGAGTTTTACATACACATCCATGATGGAAAATTATAAATATGAATGAAAACATGCCGAGTACAATGTTCAGTATGCATAGGCTTAAGTGGGATGAAACCATCACATGAAAATCCCAATCTAACATTCGATGGGTCCGCTGCGAAATCAGGAAGTAACCTATCAAATTTTTTCCATGATAACCCATTAGCAAGATTAACTATACCATCATTATCCTTATTTCTTTCATCTTCATGCCATCTCATATTCTAAGCCATTTTTTGACATTTGATGTTTCTGAAGTCTAGGAATCAATGGAAAGTGCCACATCACTTTCTCTAGTACACATTATTGAGTTCCATATTTATTAGTCTTACATCTTGATGTACCAAATTGTTTTCACTCATTTAACTTGACATTATCCTTCTAGAATATACAATAATCTTTAGGGATTGTGTGGATTTTAGTACTTGAAAATCCAATTATTTCAACCAAAATTGATGCCATATAATCATTTTCCGGAATACATGCATCATCAGGTAAAAAGTACTTAAAAAAGTAAGTAGATAGTCAAAAAAATTATTACTAAATATATACATTGTTCTCCCATGATACTGTTTCATTAAATTCTAATTTGGTGATTTTTCCACATAACTGGTATATTAGGGTATTCAAAACTTCTAACAACTTTCTAACATGCTCAACATCCTCATTCTGATCATTAGATGAAAACTATGTTCCCGTATTCATTTCCTCTTCCACTTCTCTACATGAAGTGTTGGATTGAGAAGAAAATAGAAACTGAATAGAAATCAAATTTTCCATTTTGATCCTTTCAGCTGAATCAATTTCATTCTCCATTTGAACTTTTTCTACATTATGATACCAAACATGTTATCCTTTTTGAAAACCTTTTTTAGGGACGTGGTAACTTACTTCCTCAAGTGTTAACTATGGTCTTCCAATTTAATCAAAACATTATCATCGAATCAATCCACCATCTGAACCATTGTCGAATGAAAAATACAAAAAATATTCCAATCCTTATGAAACTCATCATTAATCCAATCAACATTATAAATCAAGATTCTATCCATTCAAATATGAATAAACAAACAGTTAGTAAAATTGTTGATTGTAAATAAAAAAATTTAAACTCATTAATTCTTAAAGAAAAGTAGTATATGGACTCATTCATAGGCATCTATTCCTGACATTCTTCCTGATAAACATAAGTAAATGTTCATACTTAATGCATAAACTATAACATTATCATTTATTAAAGTATATGAGATATCTAAATCATAATCATATAAGAACTATACCTATATCCACCAATTAATATTTATGTCATGTTAAGATAATACATAATTAAATCTCTTACTATCAATTATTACACCATGACAGGTCATCCTTGGGTTGCAAGCAAGTTTCTAGATTTCTAGATATAGGTAAATATTATAAATGAATAAATCATAATCCTCAGTGATTTACATTATCTAAAAATAAGATACTAAAATACATGAGATACTAAAATACATTAGATACAAGTGGAGGTAACATTTTATATCATAATGAAAAAATAATAATATGTATGAAGGGCATCATTCTTAGATACTTATATAGTGAAAAAATATTCAAATGTTGGATTAGTGTGCAATGCATCATATTATAATGACACAATTAGAATGGACAATGGGGTTTATATATTAAGGATGGCTTTTCAAAAAATATTGGGTTATAATACATGTATAATAAAGGGGATGGTGTGCAGGGAGGGAGAGGGTTCGGGTAGTGGGGAGGGTGGTGCTGGGCAGGTGAAAGGGGCTGGTGGGGGGAGGGTGAGGGGCAGGGCAGGGGGAGGGGGAAGGGGAGGGGCGGGGTAGGGGGAGGGGACTAGTGAGGGGAGGGGGAGGGGTCGGGTAGGGGAGGGGGAGGGGGATGGGATGGGAAGGGGGGGCTGGTGGGGTGGAGGGGGATGGGCTGGGTAGGGGACGAAGAGGGGGAGGGATAGGGTAGGGGTGGGGTTCCATCACGAAAGAGGAAGGGAAATAGGATGGGGTTCAATGGTGACAGAGGAAGGGAATGGGGAAGGCAGAAGGGGTTCGATCGTGAGAGGTATGTTTCGATCACGAGAGAGGAGAACTATTGAGTTGGAGTGTTTGCTAATGAGTTGAGGTGAATCGAATAAGTTCTATGTTTTATTAAAGATATCTATAAATAATATTTGGAATATAAAAGTTGGTTAAATCCAAAAAATTTTAGGACTACTTATGGGAATCTTATAAAACATATATAGTTTTTGTAAGTATTCTTGTAATTTTATAAACTAGGACAGTAGATGTGTGGCAGTAGGAGAACCAGAGCAAAGACATTCAGTAGTAGTCTGTTCTTTCAAGAAATGCTTGGAGCTAGGACAGACAGGTAGAAACTAATAAAATATTTACCCAATAAATGAATGGAGATATCGATCCGTTCACACTTCCCCCTGCCCCAACCCCCTTTACCCTCTAACCCCCAACCCCCTTCACCCCTAGCCCCCATACCCCTTCCCCCTTCCCCCTACCCCCAGTCCCCTTCACCCCTCCCCCATCCCCTTCACCTCACTTCTCCACTATTCCAACCCTTCATCCCAACCCCTCCCCACTTTCACCACCACTGCCCCCACCCTTCACCACAACTCCCTTGAACCACCCCCTTTCACCCCCACTGCCCCCTGAACACTCCCCCCTACCTTCCCCCACTACCCACCCCCACCTTCCCACCCCAACCTACACCAGCCCCCACATGCACCACCCCCACCTGTACATTTCCCCCCCTCAACCAACTGCCCCCCTCACCCCCACTTCCCCCACCTACCCCCACTGCCATCCCACCTACACACTACCCACCCTCTTCCCCCCCACCTTTACACTACACCCCCACACTTTTCCCCAACTCCTTTAACCCCCCCACCACTTTCACCCCTACTACCCCCACCCTTCTCACCCAAACTCCCTTGAACCACCCCCTTTCACCCTCACTGCCCCCTCCCTTCCACAACCAAGGTTATTTCATTCATGAATATTTATATGCAATATTAAATGCATTCAAAATATCAAGGAGAGAAAATAGGAAGAATTTCAAGACTGAAGAAGGAAGAATCCATGATTGGGTCACTGTATTATGCATGTATTCATCCATATATAATGATTTCATGGAATACATCATGTATTGATAAATGAAGAAGATCACATTACTTATTCATATCCACATGATATTTTTACATATAATTATCATATGGTTATGAGGATATATAGTGGGATATTCTAGATCTAGTAATTCAAGGATATTTGAATCCAAAATATTCATGTGGTTTAGTGAATGCTGAAAAAGAAGAAATTAGTGATTCTATATTTGATATGTATTCATGCAGTTTTAAATAGAGACATGTGATAGTTTGAAACTATTATTCAATATATACTAATTCATATAAACTATGTAAAAGAGTGATAAGACCCAAAACAAATGGTTATAAAGATATGAAGTGGGAAATTCTAGATCCATTAATTCGGGGAGATTTGAATCTAGATTATTCGTGTGGTTTAGTGATGATAAAAAAGAAGAAACCAATGTTCCTATATTTTATATATATTCACGCAGTTCTAAATATATACAAGTGGAATCTTGACAGTATTATTCAAGAGAGAAGAATTTTTATACACTATTTAAAAGAGTGATAAGACCCAACATAGTTTCAATTATAAAGAACCAATATGTGTCAATGTTAAAAAGAATTGGAAGATTTAGTGCTCTTTGTGTTGAAAAAAAGAAGAGAAAAAATAGGGAAGAGGTAGAAGAAGAATCAACCAAGTAGTTCACGATGTTTATAAGAAGAAGAGATTTGTTCCCCTAGTTCACACATGAAAGAAGGGGAGAGATGAAGAGTTATGTGTATTTTAGTTTATATAGGAAGAAATATAAAGAAGAAGTTATAGAATATCAGTTTGATACTATGAAGAAGAATAGTTTTTATATAGTGATATGTATAAAAATAAAATAAGTGACTTTCTATTGTGCAATGGAAGAAGAAGAAGAAAGGAGTAGTACTTGAACAATAATTAATTATTCTAAATTGGTGTTACAATATCTTGTTGTTACCCCTATATTTATTATAAAGTTATGATATGAACCTAAGTGTGGGAAACAAAAAATAAGTGTGTTGTATACATACTCTATATTGTCAGGAGACTATAGTTTAATGCTTAGAGGTATTTACTAATGGGTTTTGTGATCTTAGGTGTTACCAGATCACACTAAGGATTAGACTTATCATAATGAGAGGTTATCCTTATAAATTAAATGTCACTTGTGTTTCTGTTTTTTATTATGATTTAATAAATAATGGAGGAGGAGAGAGAGAACAAAATAACCACTCACCTAATAGTGATAGAGGTAAAAAATGGTTAAAAATTTAAAAGTACAAAAAAGGTAATTAAAAGTCACCAAAATTAATTCAACCACCACTCAATGTGGTTCATATCCCAACCAGTCCCCTTTAGTTGGTATTAGAGACCAATTAACCTCTAATTAGATTCACTATATTTGAAGTTGTTCTATTTTAATGATTGGAAGGTTTTATTCCTAATCTATAATTATTTTCAATTTTGGTAAAGATTTATCTATCTTAGATTCGAATTCTATTTCTACCATTACTAACCTAAAAAGGAGAAAAATATAGAAAAAAGGATGAAGAAGTTATACCTCTTAAAAATAGAAGAATAAATATTAGTTTCTATATTATAGGATAATAAAGAAGTTATACCTATCTTAGAAGTTGAATAAAGAGTGGGTGAGATAACTAACAAGGTGTTTGATAGTCCTATAACCTCTATTGAATTAAGGTATCCTTGTGAAAATGAGCTAAGTGAATATTATTTCTCAAACTATCCCAAAGAAGATCCATGAATAATTGGGAGTGATTATACATTTTATAATTAAAAAGATATATCTTTTGTAACATTAAAATATATATTTTATTATTTTTTCAAAGAAATTATTTCTTTTATTTGTGAAATCTTGGAAATTCCGTAATAATAGATCACTCAGTTTGAAGGTGAGGCAAATAATTTAGAGAAATATTTAAGAGAAAGAGCTCTGACCTGTATAAATATCTCTAAAATAGTTAATTTCAAGAAGATATTGTAACGACCTGAAATTTTGAATAAATTTTGTTTCGTAACTTTGTTATTTTATTTTATACTCAACAAAACTATTTAATTTACAAAATGAGTATAATTAAAATAAGGCCATTGGGTTTCGACTGTTATATGACCGTTGGAAACTAAATGTTGTGATTATTGTCTATAAATACAAGTGATCTTGATTAATTAATATAGAAAGAAGATTTTATGGCCTCATCCCGTAGTCTCAGGCTGATCGAAGCCCATCTAACAAAACTCGGAAAGGAGGTAGCACCTTTGGGCTTTGCTCTAGACCAAACCCAAGCTGAACTTCATCGTGTGAAGCTAGAATAGAATCTCCTTCAAGATAAGTTCAAGCTGATAGAAATCATTAATCGGGAAATGTTGGCCGAGCCGCCCCATGATTCTATCACCCTAGCACACCTTACTCTTAGGTCCTATGCTAGTGTTATAAAGGGTTATGTAACGAGACCGTAACTGCCTTTTGTAATCCTTTGTTTTAAATAAAAAATGTGATTTCTTCTTATGGTGAAGTTTTTAAATTTTCAAATTTCTGGATAAATATTGTATGCATATTATTGATGAATTTTAGAAAAAGGATATTTTAAAAATATTTATCTAAACCTTAAATAATTAATAATGTGTAATGATTTTCAAAAAATGGTCTTCTATAGTTATGTTTAGTAAGAAATTTAGAGTCTAATAAGATCAACATAATTTTTGATGAATAATAAATTATGAATAGTTATTTTATGCTTATGATTATTAATGTGACCAAATGGATTAAGTAACATAACTTAAGAAAGTATTAATATAATTTAGGTACCTTGATTATGTAATGTGATTCAATAAAATAGGTAAATAACTATTTCAGAAATTATTGGTTAATTGTGAGTTTTTTTGGGTGGATAGTTTTTTTTATTTAAAAATTAAATTAAAAATATTTAAAAAACTATTTTCATAAAATGGAGTTCATTTTTGAAATCAGAGCATCAATATTTGGTTAAGGTTAATTTTTGGGATTTTTCTAAGACAGTTGAATTTTCAGTGAATAGTATTTTTATTTAAAAATTAAATTAAGAATATTTAGAAAATTATTTTCATAAAATGGATTTCATTTTTGAAATCAGAGAATAAATATTTGGTTAAGGTGAAATTTTGGGATTATTCTGAGAAAGTTGAATTTTTGGTGAATAGTGAAAATACAGTTTTTGAGTTTCGGGTGTTTAATGACATCATTAAGGAGGTAATAATTATGAAATAAATCTGGTCTACTTATGAATATTAATATAAGGTATGAGGTTTCCCTAGTGGCCAATACCATGGGCAGATACCATGGGAAAGCCCATGAGTTTTCCAATACCACCGATGAGGTGTCCCTTGGCAATTAATGCTTTTCCCCCTCACTTCTCCTATAAATACCAAGCCTTTCCCTCATTAATTTCATTTACAAATCCTCCCCAATGACATTATGGTCTCTTTAACTCCCAAGGAGTCCTCCCAAGGTTCCCTCAAGCCTCCCAAGGTCCCTAACTTCAAGCTTTCTAAGTTACTCTTCAAGGTAAGAGATTCGACCTCTCTCCTTCTTTTCATGTATTCTCCTTTATGTCATTTATTTTAAGCTCCATGTTCTTATGTTGGGGATGTTATTTTATATTTATACTACTTTCCTTTTAATTTTCATATGATTATACACCCCCTATTTCTCTCATCAATTCATTTTAATAATTTTTAGGTGGCGTCGTTAGGCTGCCAAATTTTTATAAGGGATTCTTTCACCCTTCTCATTTTCAAGTTCAATTTTCATGTCAAGTCTTTCAAGTTACTTTTTATTATGTTGGGGTATGATATCTATATCCATCATAATGATATTTTTTGTTCATATGACGAGAGACCCTATTTGATATCATCAATTCATTTTTTGATGTTTTAAGTGACGTCGTTAGGCTGCCGAATATTAATAAGAGAAATCTTATTTTTGTCTTCCTTCCATGTTTTTCATTTCATATGGTATGTCCTTAAAATTTCATTAACATGTTCTTATATATTTTATATTCTATCCCTATACTGTTT
The DNA here is from genome assembly GCA_963277665.1 of Viscum album. Taxonomy (NCBI): domain Eukaryota; kingdom Viridiplantae; phylum Streptophyta; class Magnoliopsida; order Santalales; family Viscaceae; genus Viscum; species Viscum album. The sequence continues at coordinate 849,364,582 of OY728152.1, forward strand.
TATGGATCATTTATGAGTGGGTGACCCATTTCCCCTCTCTTTTCAATATTTTCTAAAACCCTGTAACATAGACGTTATGCTGCAAAATTTTCGTCTCAAAATTTCTCTCTCTTTTTCTCAAATACTTTTATTTTATTAGGTGAATACTTATAGATCTTTCTTCTATAGGGGTATTTACATATATATATATCAAAATTTTCTATTTTAAATTCTGGGATTTATATACATGATACCCACTTTCCTTTTCTGTGGGTTTAAAGTGACATAAAGATCACGTCTTATGACTATGAAATAAAACCCATTTCTTTTATTCTATATGGGTTATTTATGAAATGATTGATGATGATAAATGTGGATCACATGATAATAAATAAAAATTAATTGTTCTCCTTGATATCACTCCAATGAATTGGGAAAGGACTTAATCTCTAGAGATGACCATTTTAACGAAACCTTGGTGAATAACATTGGTAATTTTTCAATGACACCTTGGCGATGAACCTTGGTGATACGGAAATGATTGTCTAAGTTAAATGTTTTAGCCACATCTTCAAGTTATGAAACACATTATTTTTATTATTATATGCCTCATGATCTCTTTTTCATGCCTTAAAGTTATTTATCATGTCTTTATTGATGTATCTCAAGTTCACTTGTAAAATGTTTCTCTTGTTTAACGTTCTTGGGCCTTCTGCTCACCCTTTACTTTGATGTCTATCTCCAGGATATGAGATGCAGTAGATGTACAGAGGATTAACCTTTAATTAAGCCTTACAAGTGGTTTATAAGAATGTTTATGTTTTTTCATGTATTATTATCCTGATTTCCCAGACACTGGACTTTAAATATCCTCGGTTTGTAAAATGTAATGAACGGTTATGTATTAAAATGGTGGGATTCCATAGTTGGTATCAAAGGATAGTTTAGTTATTTATAGAAATTAGGATATGAAAACTTTAGGATGAACCCTATATAAAAGTTTAAATATAGGAAATATTCATGGTATTTTGGTGAGTATTGAGTAAGTGTTTTATCAAGCAAATACATCCCTATTTGGATACGAGTAGGTAGAGCTGGCTCTGGCACAGATGTACATAGGGGTAAAACCCAAAAACACTACTTTGAGCTAGACTCGAACGAGAACTGGTACACGACAACATGCCTTGCTGCATTCTTGGTTACAACACTCCCGTGGGATATGTTTGGTTAACCACAAGCTTTTTATGAATCATTATGAAGGAATTATAGAAAAATGTAATTGTCTAAGAATGAAGTGTTTAGACATAAAATCCTTTCTTGTTAAAATATTTTTAAATGAAATAAGTTTCTCACGAAGGATTTATTCTTCTGTAAAATGTCCCCATCATCTAGGAATGTGTTGATGTATTTTCTGAGGAGTTACCCGGACCTCCCCTAGAAAGAGAGGTGGAGTTCTCCATTAAACTCGTATCTAGATCTCATCTGATGTCAAAGACCCTCTATAGGATGGAAAATGTGGAGCTAGATGAATTTAAGAAACAACTCCAAGATCTTTTGGATAATGGGTTTATCCGACCAAGTGAGTCTCCTTGGGGAGCACCAGTTCTCTTTGTGAAGAAGAAGGATGGATCAATGTAGCTATGCATTGATTATAGAGAACTGAATGGGATCATAGTGAAGAACAAATACTCTCTTCCAAGAATTGATGACTTATTTGACCAACTTCATGGGACTCAATTCTTCTCTAAGATTGATCTTCCTTCTGGTTATCATCAATTGATGGTGAAGAATGATGATACTCCCAAAACTGCCTTCCAATCAAGATATGGGCATTATGAGTTTTTTGTTATGCCCTTCGGACTGACTAATGAACCTGCGATTTTTATGGATCAAGAATAAGTTGATTTTGTAAACTTATGTTTTATCAAATGGATATCCTTTGTATAGGAAAATGATTTGGTGATTAAATGAAAAAGATTATTTTGGACGATGTTTTCTCTTTTGGAGTACTATATTCCTAAGGGAAATAAAATAATACAAAATTTAAATTGAGGAGGAATGGTTGATTTTATTTATTTATTTATTGTGGACATATGGTGATTTGGGTTATTTCTGGAAAATTATGAACCTAGTATAAAGAATATGTGAATAAGTTAGTTACACTTTAGTATGAGACTTTAATAGTAGTCAATGTTATTTGGAGATAAATGTTAAGATTTATTGGGGAAGACTATGTGATTAAATCCTTCTATGTATTGGGATCCAATCTTAGTTTGGATTATTCTTAAGAATTTTAAGGATGGTTGTGTATTGAATTGTCTTTCTGGAACTTTGGGTACTTTTGTTGAATTTTAGAGATTAATAGTATTTTTCTTCTTTTTATAAAGGATTATCCTTTTTGGGGATTATATGATCTCGTACTAACCTTTTTAGTTTTAGTTGATGACTAAAGACAAGGGAAAAATATAATTTTTTTTTTTTGGATTATGTGATTCTCTAGAAGATGATTCTTGTGCTTTTGATGAGACCAAGTCTTTCTGAATGCTCATTGTTTGGAAAAAGGATTAATCTTAGTGGAAACTTATTAAGGGATGAAACTCTACTTGAAGGTAAGTATATTTCCTTATGTTTTTATTCTATGTAGTAAATTAATTCCTCAAAATTATGAAAAGGAACATAAAATAAAAAAATTTTTGGTTTACATTTCCTACTGGGTAATCAAAGTCCGTTTAACACATCTTATGTTTGTGATCTTCTTGTGGTTAATTTTCTCCTAATCATGTTTTCTATCACTATCCATCATAACTTGAACCTTTTTTTCTCTTCCATATCCATGTTTTCCTACATGGAATCATTGTATTGGTTAACTCGGGTGACCTTTGTATGTCCCTTTCATTGTTTGAAAGTTATAGTTTTACAGACTCTTTTTCCGATGTGGGACTTTCAACGAAATTTCCAAGCCCAATTTTAAAATTGCTAAGATGCAATTTCTTAAGGGGGGAAGATTGTAACAACCCAAAATTTTGAATAAATTTTGTTTCATAACTTTGTGTGTTATTTTATTTTATACTCTAAAAAACTATTTCATTTAATAAAATGAGTATAATTAAAATAAAACCGTTGGGTTTTGACTGTTATATGACCATTGGTCAATATGACCATTGGAAATTAAATGTTGTGATTATTGTCTATAAATACAAGTGATCTTGATTAATTAATATAGAAAGAAGATTCGATGGCCTCATCCAGTAGTCTCAGGCCGATCGAAACCCATCTGATGGAACTCGGGAAGGAGGTAGCACCTTTGGGCTTTCCTCTGGACCAAACCCAAGCTGAACTTCATCATGTGAAGCTGGAACAAAATCACCTTTGTGACAAGTTCAGGCTGATAGAAATTACTACTTGGGCAATGTTGGCTGAGCCGTCCCAAGATTCTATCACCCTAGCACACCTTACTCTTAGGTCCTATGCTGGTGTTATAAGGGGTTATGTAACGAGACCATAACTACCTTGTGTAATCCTTTGTTTTAAAAAAAATTGTGATTTCTTCTTATGGTGAAGTTTGTGAATTTTAAAATGTCCGGATAAATATAGTATGGATATTATTGATGAATTTTAGAAAAAGGATATTTTAAAAATATTTATGTAAACCATAAATAATTAATAATGTGTAAAGATTTTCAAAAAATTGTCTTCTACAGTTATCTTCATTAAGAAATTTAGAGTCTAATAAGATCAAAATAATTATGGACAAATAGTAAATTATGAATAGTGATTTTATGCTTTTTATTAGTAATGTGACCAAATGGATTAAGTAACTTCACTTAAGAAAGTATTAATATAATTTAGGCACCTTGATTAAGTAATGTGATTCAATAAGATAGGTAAATAACTATTTTAGAAATTATTGGTTAAGTATTAGTTTTTTTGAGTGAATAGTGTTTTTTATATAAAAATTAAATTAAAAATATTTAGAAAATTATTCTCCTAAAATGGAGTTCATTTTTGAAATCAGAGCATCAATATTTGGTTAAGGTGAATTTTTGGGGGTTTTCTAAGACAGTTGAATTTTCAGTGAATATTGTTTTTATTTAAAAATTAAATTAAAAATATTTAGAAAATTATTTTCATAAAATGGAGTTCATTTTTGAAATCAGAGCATCAATATTTGGTTAAGGTGAATGTTTTGGATTTTTCTGAGAAAGTTGATTTTTTGGTAAATAGTGAAAATACAATTTTTGAGTTTCGAGTGTTTAATGACAACATTAAGAAGGTAATAATTGTACAATAATTATGGTCGACTTATGAATAGTAAGATAAGGTATTAGGTGTACCATGTGGCCAATACCATGGGCAAGCCCATGGTTTTTCCAATACCACCGATGAGGTGTCCCTTGGCAGTTAATGCTTTGTCCCCTCACTTCTCCTATAAATACCAAGACTTTCCCTCATTCATTTTATTTCAAAATCCTCCACAACGAATTTATGGTCTCTTTACCTCCCAATGAGTCCTCCCAAGGTTCCCTCAAGCCTCCCAAGGTCCTTAACTTCAAGCTTTCGAAGTTACTCTTCAAGGTAATGGATCCTACATCTCTCCTTCTTTTCATGTATTATCCTTTATGTCATTTTTTTTAAGCTCCATGTTCTTCATTTGGGGATGTTCTTTTATATTAATCCTACTGTCCTTTTCATTTTAATATTATTATATACCCCATATTTCTCTCATAAATTAATTTTAAGAATGTTTAAGTGGCGCCGTTAGGCTGCCGAATATTTATAAGGGATTCTTTCACCCTTCTCATTTTCAAGTTCTATTTTCATGTCAAGTATTTAAAGTTACTTTTTATTATGTTGGGGTATTATCACTATATACATCATACTTTTCTTTTATTTTCATATGATTATATACCCTATTTGATCCCATCAATTCATTTTTTGATGTTTTAAGTGACGTCGTTAGGCTGCCGAATTTTCATAAGAGAAATCTTATTTTTTTCTTCCTTCCATGTTTTTCATTTCATATGGTATGTATTTAAAATTCCATTACCATGTTCTTATATCTTTTATATTATTTACCTATACTGTTTTATGGATCATTTATGAGTGGTTGACCCATGTCCCCTCTCTTTTAAATATTTTCTAGAACCCTATAACATAGCCGTTATGCTGCAGAATTTTCGTCTCAAAATGTCTCTCTCTTTTTCTCAAATTATTTTATTTTATTAATTGAATACACATAGCTATTTCTTCTACAGGGGTAGTTATATATATATCAAAATTTTCTATTTTAAATTATGGGATTTACATACATGAGACCCTCTTTCTATTTCCGTGTGTTTAAAGTGACATAAAGATCACGTCTTTAAAGCATTTTTTAAATATCATGACTATGAAATGAAACCCATTTCTTTTATGATATATGGGTTATTTATGAAATTATTTATGATGATATATGTGGATCACATGATAATAAATACTAATTAAGGGTGCGCCCTGATAGCGCTCCAATGCATTGGGTAAAGACTTAATCTCTAGAGATGACCATTTTAACGATAACTTGGTGAATAACCTTGGTAAATTTTTAATGACAGCTTGGGGATAGACCTTGGTGATACAGAAATGATTGTCTAAGTTAAATGTTTTATACACATCTTCATGTTATGAAACATGTTATTTTTATTATGATATGCCTCATGATCTCTTTCTCATGCCTTAAAGTTAATTATCATGACATTATGGATGTATCTCAAGTTCACATGTAAAATGTTTATATTGTTTACCCTTACTGGGCCTTATGATCACCCTTTCCATTGATGTATATCTCCAAAATATGAGATGTAGTTGATGTACATAGGATGAACCTTTTATGAATCTGTAAAAGTGGTTTAGAAGAATGTTTATGTTTTTTTTCATGTATTATGATCCTGATTTACAAGACATTAGACTTTAAAGATCCTCTGTTTGTAAAATGTAATGAACGGTTATGTATTAAAATGACGGGATTCCATAGATATGAATTAGGATCTTAAAGAAATAAACTCTAAATTTTAAGAAGATTGGATCAAAACCATCCATGAAAATAATGATCTCACTAAATAATTTGAGAATAAATTCGATGAATTTGAAGAAGATATTTCCACTAAGAAAGCTCAAATTGATTTTGAGGAAAAAATAATCAAGGATTATGAAACTTTTTTAAATGATAATATAAAAAACTCATGATGAAGAATTTGTAAGAATGAGTAAAGACTATGAAAGTAATGTTTAATTAATTAAAGACCCGAAGAATTCTCTCAATATGAAGTTTGTAGAATTGAAAAAAAACTCGCCAATCTAGAAATGACACATATTGAGTTTTCATAGTTTAAAATGAAAGAATATAATACCAAAATTTTTTCAAATGAGGACACTGGTGTTGAAAGGATTCCATTATATTTAAATAAGATCATTGCATCATCTAATGGTAATTATCAAGAAGACCTAAATAAAAAGGTGTCATCCATACCTTAATGTAATGATTTCTCTAAATATATTTTCATAGAAAGTGAAGGTTTGAAAATAAAATCATGAAAATTATGGCTGAATCAAAATGAATATAATATTTACAACATTTCTATAGTGGATATAGGAATGAGGGTGGAAGCTTTTTCTGTAAGAATAACCTAACTAGTGATAAAATAATCCTGAAAACAACATGCTCTAAAATCTATAAATTCTAAACCACATGTTGTAAAGAATATAAGATTTAGGTTTGTTGGAAAATTATGGTAGTGTAATAGGTTTGGTAATTTTTCATTGGATTGTTAGTACAATCCATTAATACTTGAAGCACAAAGGAAAAAAGTTTCAAGGTGGGTCAAGCTAGAGAAAAAAGAAACATCCATAGTTTGAAAAGAATCTATCTACATCAAACCGATTTGGAAAGCTTGAAGAAATATATGATGTTTTCAATGGTTGTGGTCACATAAGTGATACATGTTCATATCAAAATTCTAAATTGTTTAAATTTCAGAAACACAAAGTCTTTTACACAAAACACTTATAAATAGATTTATAATTCTAGAATAGTAAATAGAAACATAAAAATTACTGAATAGTAAATAGATAATAGAATAGTAAATAGATTAAAGCATGAATATCAGAATACCAGATTAATTTTGTGAATGAAATTGAAATATAAACCATGAAATTCCAGTGAATAACAACTTACATGATACAAGTAAACAAACAAGAGCCTCAAAACTGTTGACAATAAACAAAAACTCCTTTGGTGAACTCCTCGTGCAATTGCAAACTCCCAAATCAGAATGAATACTGCAAAAATACTCCTCAAAATAGAAGGGATCCACATAATAGTTTAAAAATACTAAAAATAGAAGGAATAATGAAAAAATAGCCACAAAACAGAATGAAGTAAAATGGTTCAGCCAAGGCACCAAATGGAGGAGGAATGCCCAATGAAGGGTATAGAGGAGGGGAGGAATGCTTCGGCCGATGAACCCAATGGAGGTGGAACGCCTAAAGAAGGGTATGGATGAAGGTAGGAATGTGAGAGGGATGGAGGAACTTCGAATGGAGATGTAGGTGAGGGAAGGAGGAACCATGAATGGAGAGGCCGCCAATGGAGAATTCATGCCGTGAATGAAGGAACCATGGTGAGGGATGGAAGAACCAAAGTTGGAGAGGACGATTGAGAGAGAAGTTATTGGTTAGGGGACGATCATACGAAATCCATGAGAAAGAGGAGAAGGGCTTCGAGGGTGAGTCAGCGAGCGGGAGAGGAAATTCGCGAGGGAGGATGAATTTTCATGGCTAAATCAACTTTTCTTAATAACTATGGTGGTATCATAGGATGTAGCCACGGTTTTTTAAACCGTGGCTATATAAGTGTGGTTATATCATTAATTTCAATTAGTGTGGGTATCTCAGGCATTAAGGTCTCATATTCCCACTCTTCCCACACTGGTAGCATACCACTTGGCTACCTGAAGAAACATCATGCGAATGCTCCCTACGGCACTTCCTACTATCTGTCAATGGAGTACCGGCCCTGGATGTCGAACCGACCTGGCTCACAGCTCCCAAATCCCTTAGACTGCGGTTAGTAATTAGTTCCTAGTTGACTATAGTAGTCACTAAAGTTATCCTGAAGACATTCACCTACGATCAGATGTCATACCTAAGACCATCATCAAAACGCCTAGCTAAAGATAACTCATTACCTCCCAGAATAGTAAAAAATCTCTAAAGCTCTGTAAAATGAGGGGAGTAATCCATAATTGAAAGAGAAACTTGCTCTAAATTAATGAACTCTCGGGCTTGATCAGCCCTCAATGTGTCAAGATAGAATTACATAAAGAAGGTCCTCTGAAACTCATCTAAATCCATATCCCGATGATTCCCCACCCGTGAGATGACATCCCACCATCTCTTGGAAGAATCACATAACATGTACATCGTGAGATTTAACCTCATTTCAGGAGGTTTCTCCAGATGCTTGAAGATAGTAAGAATAGACTCCAACCATGTCTCTACAACCTGTGGTCCTCCATCCCCTAAAAAAGTGGGAGGATGCTGCTGCTAGAACACCCTCGTCAACTCTGCCATAGTCGAGGCAAGATGTGTTGCCCCTAGAAAATATGCAACATCCTCAAAAGCCTTCACAAAACTGTGAATTAGTACCTATGTCTGGTATAAAAGCTGGTTCCAAGACATGAATGATGAGAGGATCTGCTTGTAGTCCCTGATCAACCATTTCCAGTGTTTGATCATTTTCATATATCTAGCATACAACTGGTGGAAATCTTGGTGGAATGACTCAACAAGGTCAAGAACACACCAATGTTCAATATTATCAAGGACTACAACATTACAGAGAAATAAAGGAATAGGTGAAGAAACATTCAGGTTTTACACAATAGGGTAACACGACGTGTATAACCCCTACACGACGTGTTCACTTAAGCTTTTAAGAGGGAATGTACCTTTTCCAAACCTGGTCTTATAACACCCATACACATGTCATGTTCCCCTTGAGACACAACATGTAATTGAATCTTTCCTCCTTCCCAAGTACTTCTAAACAACGAGAACTACACGGTTCTCTCTTGGGTAACACTACATAGCATGTTCACCCTAGACACGACATGTACATGTTAAAATCTAACTACCCATGTCATTAGTCACATGATCAGAGACATGATCGACTCTACACAGCGTGGAAGATCAGAACACCATGTGTATAACCTATGTTTCATCCACCCATGTTCTTAGTCACACAACTAGACACGCGGTCCTTATGGCATGATGTGTACTCCCAGTACACGACATGTTCTGCCAAAGTTACCTAACCCTGCATCTCTTTTCACATAGTTAGTTAAATGGTTTAAATACTACATGGCGTGTATATACAGTACACGACGTGTACTGAAGCCAACCTGTTTCTTCTAGAACAGAAGAACACATGGCATGTGTTCATAACACCACACACTGTGTTGTCTGGGTTTTCAAATAGTAGGCCTCTAAAACTCCTCCAAAACTGTTAAAAACATGGGATTTTTTCTAAGGCATGACAAATTCTTACCCATGAGAGCCCACAGTCCCACGAATCAATGTTTGGAATACTTTTTCATATGATAACTTTACAAAATTAAATTTAAAGTGTAAACATGATCCACCAAATTTCGATCCAAGTGGGTGAATAACCTCTCAGGGACCAAAGTTTGGAATTTATCTACATGAAACATTATAATTTCCAATAAGCTATCAAAATATTAGGTATTCTATCATGAAATATATCACACCAACATTTATATATAGAACAACATCTATCAAAATAGCATGAAATCATTAATGAACCCTAAATAGAATGAAAATATGCATGGAAGTTGATCTTTATCAAGTGCCTATATGATGCATGATATGTCATACCATCATCTTAATGGGTTGCAACAGAAATTTTACCACAATGATATAAAAAATAATAACACAAAACAAGTGTGTCACCCAATGGTGAAATCAAATCAACTGTAACAATTGAAAAACCAGAAGAATTTCAATATTCGAGGTAACTTGGCTTTTCCCTGTACATGGGTTAGAAACTCCCAAAAACAGCTTATTAACAACTACCCATTCCTTCCTATCCCTATATATAGTCTATAAATAGTAAGAAAAATTAGAAAAGAAAATCCTCTAATATCACTTTTTAACATCTCTGTTCTAAGTGCCGCTCAAAGGTTCCCCGTACCCGGTTGGTCACATGGCCTCAAGTGCATTTCCCCAAATACCAGAGGCTTCCGAATAGTAGTGAGGGCCTTGGGTGTGATAGTGGGGAAACTATTCCCTCGTTCGAAGAGTAACACAGTGGAAAAAATATATTGAACAGTAGAGGAAGTAGTAATACCATACAATATATGTAAACTGTAGAAGAATGATAGTATAAAAATGCAACATATATAAATAAATGATTCTTGTCACATGTATCTTGGAAAGAAGTCAAACAAGTCACAATTCTGGAAATAAAATACTGAAACCAAAGTACAGAAAATAGTAAAATCCAATATAATCGCAAGCCTCATCTTGGTCCCATGCTCTCCAGCTCCAACATCAATCAAGTACCTAATGAATAAGGGAGATTTCCCTTATCTATACCTGCAACCCTAAAATATTTTTGGGCCCAAAAGAACAACCCAAACAGAGTGTGAGAATAATCCCAGTAGGCACCCACCAAAATATCTGGGCCTAACTTTCAGTGAATATATATAGCTAGTAATAAGTATAAATGAAGCAATAAAAAAAAATTACTCAAAAGTAAACAATCATACCATTTTCAATTATATTCATTTAAATTATTTAATTATTCAGTTATTTGAAGGTTGAGATCTCAATATATATACTAAGATCTATATCACCTATGATAAAGAAAAACAGATGTCTCAGAAGACCATCTAAACCAACTAATAAGATCGAGTCTAAGCTTCTGCTTTCGATTGGAAAACTCGCCGCAAACATTAAATAATTCAATACAAAACCCTCTGGGAAAGTTCTCACAGTCTAAACCATATGTTTTAACATATCATCAATTTAATAAATAAAATAATGACCCTATGGGAAAGATCATATAGTCTAACCCCTTTGGTCCCGCATAGATTTAAGAATTTACAAAAAACCACCTAGGTAACTCTCACGGTCAATTCCCCTTGGTCTTCATATCAACAATAAATTATAATGACCATATGTAATCTCTCAAAGTTAATTTACTATGGTCCAACAAACATTTAATAATGACCCTCTGGGTAGCTCTCATAGTTTAACCCCTCAGGTCAATGACCACCCAACATCTCTCACAGTCAATACCTTTGGGTCAACATAACAATAATTCCTACTTAAATGACCCTACCTTAGGAATCTCTCATTGTAAATTCCCCTTGGCCATAATTTCACAATGAAAAACACATTCATCTCAAATAAACAATATCTCCATCCTAACAACACTAGGCATGAAAAAAAAAGCAAGCCTAAGATGCTTTCTAGACCAAACAAACATAATCAAAGAAACATGGAAAAAACACCCATAATCATGGTATTAAACTTTAAGTATAAGAAATAACCCTTTCTCAATCAAAAAAACCATGGTAGACATTAAATAGGGTTAAATTAAAAAACACGCAATTCCCTAAACAAGGATATCCATAAATTTTACAATATATAATCCAAATACAATCAAAGTTAGGCAAAAATCACCTACCTCGATGTTATATGATGAAAACTCTTGAACTTCGGCCCTTGAATTGGCCTAGAAAAACATATATCTAAAAAAGGTTAAAAACAATCAACCCCTGATAACTCAAGAGAGAGGCTTTAGGAGAAGAGATAACTCACTGGTGGGAATCCAACGCACCCGGAGTCATCTCAATCAGAGCTCAGATGAAGGAACTGGAGGAGTTAAAAGTTTCTCAGTTGTTCGTCACTATCCTATAGGAACCAAGGGCCAATGAATAGGGTTCTAGAGATTAGAAATGACCCCGCTCTGATTAAATAATGAAAAGAAAAAGTACCCAACATTTTCATTTAATGTATACGCCTTGTACTAGCCTCAACTGGCCCCCACTTTAGGCGGTGTGCCTGGTCACCTACATAGACATGTACTTGGCCGTTACATGACCATTACACGGCTACCTAAAAAAACAGGATACATAGAGTTTACTCAGGAGTACACGACATGTACTTAGAAAATTTTCAAAACATCCATTTTTCCTAAAAAAATACCTGAAATAAAGATCCATACCTAAAATGAAGATCCATGTTCTTACAATTCCTCATATATCAAAAAAATGAATTTCCTTATCAAATATCAATATTGAATAAAGAATACATCTTTATCAATAAATTCTCAGTGGAGGATAAGTAACAATAAGTTTTGTTGACATTAAAACATTATTTAAGAAGAATAATATTTAAACATTCAAAAGTGTCCCATACCACTTTAAAACATTTAAATAATAATTCCTAATGAATTAAATGAAACTTATAATATCATGAGAATAAGTAAATTCATGATATATCATGTTATATGTAATTACATACACCGTATAAAAGCAAATTGATTCATAACAAAAATAAGTCTCAATGGAATGTAAATTAAGATGAAATCCCTTACCACTATGGCAACATATGAATTGGAAGACCAAAAAGTAATTATCATAAAATGAAACATTTAAATAACATGAATATAAAATAATTCAGGATATATTATATCAAAAGGGCTAGTATATACAACACATAAGATAATTAAGTGGTGTTAATGGAATATGCCTCATAGAAAGAAAAGTTAGACAAGAATCCCTTACCTTAACCATAATTTTGTTGTGTGGACATTAGAATAATGGGTAGTTGTTTAAATTTTTTTATTAACTTATAAAATAACTATAATTATGTTTATAATATAATATATCATCTTCTTATAAAATCTTATTACATGTTTGTTAATAATCATTCATTATTTTCACTATTTTGGGGGTTAATTGCTTAGTTTTCTTAAGTATGTTTTGACTTATTATTTGTTTTTATCATTTCATAGAACATTGTTTAATGATATAAATAATTAAAAACATTATATAATTATAATATATATTTAGTACATCTTTATTTATAATTCTACATAACATTAGGATATAATAAATTAAGTGCACCGTTCATGGAGACGGTAGGTCGTACGTATGCTTGAACACTAATTTTATTTATTTTTTGTATTAAGATAATGAAAATTAAATGATAAATATGTATATTATAATTTAGGTATAATATTTATGTTATATATGTTACATAGTTTTATTAAAACCATCATGTATACATTCCATGTATATAGTGAACGAGTCACATCACTTTAAGGAGGCGGTAGTGTACACTTCCACAAACGATGTTATTTTATTTACACAAAATGGAACGTATAATGGTATGTGATATAAAATAATTAAATAAGAATAAATACATAATAAATATCAAATAAATCATATATAAATATATTTTCCATCATAATTTCCACCATGAGAGGCGGTAAAGGAAAATGAACAATCATCATTTCGTGAGGCAGTAATTCCCCTTACATATAAACAGTTTGTTCATTACCCATTGGATGGAAGTGCCTGTAAGTGTGGGTATAATTTTTTTGAATAAAAAAATTTTAGTGTATTTATTATACTATTTTTTTTATTCAATAATGTAATAATTATATTTTAAGGAGTGGATAATGGAAATAAAACTAAAGATCTTGAGGAAAGATATTACCTCTCAATTGGGTAACTCATTTGGGTTTGAACCAAAGGGATTATTTGGATGGATATTTACCTAATGATAGGCTTATAGTACGAGGTTAGAAATTTTTAGGAGATATATAGTACGATATTTGTTGAGAAAAATTTTCTTTAGAGGTTTGAGTAAGTGGGGGAAGAGGAGGCCTTTTTATAGTGGAGGAGGAGTTGCACACTTGTCAATTTTGGGAAAGGGAATTCCACCCATGTTTTTACCATTGAAACTAGATCCAATAATGGAAAACGTAGATACAAGAGAGGATAGGGTCAAAATATTTCCATAAAATGGATCTGGTACAAGTTTCTAGGTCATTTGGGCCCTTAAGATTAAGGTTTAGTCCCTTATTAAGCTTAATTTTACTTTAATCATTGTAATTAATTTTAATTAATTTGAATAATATTTTTGGTAAAAAATAAATTTAACTTATTAGATATTATAAATTATAATGATTCCAATTATAGAATCTATTTTCCGTATTAAAATCACATAATTGGTAGAAATTAATTTAAATTCAATCCCATATATGGGTTAACAATGTGGGTTTTTAAAGTAAAAATGTCTGAATGTTTGCTAAATTTTTATACACAATTTCAAAGTGGAATTAATTAAGATATGACATACTAACCATCTTGCTTCCTAGGTCATATTAGGTTAGTCCTCTCACCCAACCTATCCATAGTCTACCTCGGGAATACCCACCCAGGTTATCACATCTCTGTGGGGGTAGGAACACTCTCACCATGATCATATTAACTAGCCCAAATGTTTTAAGGCTTCTCAATTTTCTTACATGGTCAATTCCTAGGCCACCCATCTTAATTCACCGCTCACTTCTACCTAGAGGTGACTAAGGGAACCTATCACTAGGGTTGCTATATATCATTCATTTAATTATTTAATTAATTTCATTCAAACCCTTTAGGATCTATACATCATGTAATACATTTATAATCATGTCCTTAACCATCAATGACTAAGGAATCAAGCCAATGAATAAGGGTTCATCATGGACCTTGAAACTTGGTTCAGTTTATAATAATTTCAATTTAATTTAAATCAACTCATTTAAATAAAATTCAATCATCCTAGGTGGTGAAAATATATACCAATTACATACATAATAAAATAAATTTATTATAGGGGTATTAACAAGGGACCACCTACCTCAACCAGGGAGTTATCCCCTTTTGTCTCAACTCAACAACTCTCACCCAAAATCATCTAAGTCCAATGGGTCATCGCCACTCTACATGAGGTCATATCCCATGAAAAAAATCCAAATTAATCAATATTAATCAAATTATAATTAATAAAAAAATTAAAATTAATTTTATATTTAAATTTAATTGAAAAAATCATCTAAAAACTCACCAAGTGACCTTGTTGAATTGAAACATTGACCAAATTCTCATAGAAAGCCTTCAACCTACCTTCAACATTATCATAGAGAAAATCACTAGAAATAGAAACCAAACTAGTTTCCAAAATAATTTAATTTATTGAAAATATCTGAATAAATTCATATAGTGATATAGATTTAATGGAATGATGTGAAACAATGTGCAATAATCATCTTGTGACATCCTCTATCTATCGCACGAAGAAATCCCATCATATACGAATGATTCCACAATGAACTTAGGGAATCATCAATGAAACCCTAATATAAATCATACAAAATGAGAGGGATGAAACTAGTGGAATAATAGATTAGAAAATTATAGAGTCTCACATTGAATATCTAATGAAATTACATCATAAAACCATCCCATTTTCATTGGGGATTGCGAGGGAAGAGAGTGAGTTTGTCTAACACGTGTGCATGTGAGGAGAAGGGAAAATAGGGATAAAATCCGTAAATTATTGAAGAGAAGTAAAAATTAATTTTCTATCATTTTAATAACTCTTGTTCACATGAAATCACACATCATGGCATGTGTTATGTCATGTTGGGCCCCTAGGTGGCCCTGAGGAGCCTGACATGCCTGACACCATGACTAGGGATCCTTCTTTCTCATTATTTTGGATATGTGCCTTAGCCAACAAAAATGACCAACACCACACCAAATCCCCCTATCCCTCACCATTTACATTATACCATGAACATCTAGGGTAAAACACCCTCCACCATTATGAGGCTCACACCCCTTACCTCTTTCTATTTTTAACCATGGGACCTCCCAGTAAAAATGCCCAATAGGTAGGGACTAAGGAGTACTTGGTCCGTGTTTCAATCTCTAGTGCCTCACATAAACCTAAATCACCACAACATTCACCACAATAAAGCCTCCTTAGACTAGGAATTTCAACCTATACCATGGGGTCTACCATGGCATGGTCATCCCCGTGGTGGTTCACCATCAATGAAATATCATTGTAGATTCACCTAAATTAACTCAACCATCAATACAAGAACCTAAAAAATTCCAAATCCTTGTTCCACATCCATGTAATTCTATAAATAATTTTCAAAATCTAAGAAATTAAATCCAAGTAATGGTTCTCAAAATAACCTTGTTTTCAATAAAAAAAATTCAAATTCACTTAGAATTTCACAAATTGAAAAGGGATGAGAATTTAAATAAACTATTATACTCTAAACTCACCAACTACCATGTATTAAACATCATGAGGACCAAATTTAACCCCTGAATTTAGATTCCATACTTTGAGATTTTGCTACATAGGTGTCAATCTAGTTTAAATACAAGGTAAAATCTATCGGGCTCCCACCATTCTCCTCCACAAACAAAATCCAAGAAGGGTTTAGTAAACATGACCAAAAATGACATAGGGGAACTCATTATCCCACTCAACACCATTTTAACATCATCCTAAAAATTAAATCTAATACATACATCATTATTTAGATTTGTTTCAACCAAATATTACCATTTGAAAGAATCCATTTATTCCTTCCCATTCGGAAGATGTGATTTCTCATCAAGGAATAAAACACATAAATCCATGTTAATCACCAACCAGTTAGTCAATCCCTAATACCAATGGGTTGGACTTTCATGACACACTAGAGGGGGTATCATGTACCATTAAAGAAATGAAATGCCTTATTAACCCGATCACCAATCACCTCATGCCACTAGAAAAAAGGTACTCCATCCTTACCAAGGTGGGTACCACCTCAACACTTCTTCACCAAAAGTAATGCTCTAAAAAAATATTTATCTAACAAGGGAAAAGTCACCATTACAAAAGGGGTGAGTGATTTAAGTTCACCATATGAGGAAACTCTCTAAATGATCATTGTATAGAAAGAGGTTTAAATAAAATTTTCATAACCTGCACACATGATGTAGGATTGCTATCTCATTCATGTATTGACCCGTATGAGGGACTATGAAGTTAAGACATGAAAAATACCTTGAACTACACCCAATTATGCCAAAACAAAGACATCCATTTCACACATCATATCATAAATCTAAATTCTAACACTCTATACTGAAAAAGAACTATCCAAAGGTGGTTATCATTGAATATGATAGTAGCTCCATCCATCTCCATCAGATCCCACACAACCAGTACTATCATTGATCAACTCACTATTAGGATACTAGAAATACAATAGGGTGATCACATATATTAATGTTACCTTCCAAGTGTAGTTCTATCCCATGAAACTACTCTAGCTATTTTCTAGTTGGAAGGTAACATACTACCACATCCAAGGTGAATTGCCATAATAAATCCTAAATATGAAAACACTCATTAAGGTGACTTTAATATAGGTGGTACTACCCAATAGCATGACCATAATTTGAGAACTCCTCCTCTAGAGTCTATAATTGAACTACAGATCTTGAATAATTCTACCATAAAACATACCTAGAGAAACACCTCATATGGCCTATGACCCTTCTCACATACTCATCCATGGTCACCTCCCCCAATAGAATAGTTTAACATCCTTTGATAAAAACACCTTCTTGGATAAGGGCTCAAATTAATTATATGTTAAGAAGTCCTTTCAAGAGTTTGGGAAAATAAATGCCACTCTGTAATTATTGATAGTTTCATGTAAGGATACAAGGACAATATTTACCCTCTGGTCAGTGCATAACAGACCAGAAAAAATACGAGTCCTTCATTCTTTCTTATGCCCTATCTCCTAGGGATCAATCTCACCTCAATCATCCGAACAAACTAACTATATTAAACCACAAGAAATCATCATCCAAAATAGTATAAACTATCATATACTCCAAAATAAACTTTCATTATGCATAAAGGGAAGATAAGCTACAGAAAAGCATCAGTAAATTATAAATCTTAACTGATTCTACAAGACCATACCTCACCAATCCCTACTTGGAAATAGAAAGTCTCAACTGTAGGTATGATATCATCAAATCCCTACGTCTATATAAAAAATAAATATTAGGGGGAAACAACCTTCATAGTATAAACCTATAAGTACTAGATAATATATGTCTTAGATGACATGAAAAGGAATAAAACATCATAATTTAGCTATATAATGCATGCACCAACCTTAACAGTAACCCCTAATGATTCCTTAAAGCTCTAGGTTGTCTATCATTTTATCAAAGTCCTTGAAAAAGGATATTTCATACTCCAAACATATGCATGTATCCTTGGTCTAAAAACTTAACTCAAGAACCCCTTAACACTGTTACCCTAAACTTTCAAACCCAAACCCCACATGAATAATAAATCTAAACTCATTCCCTAGGATAAATCACTTTGAAAAATATCTAACAAAACCTCATACATTAAGGCCCTTCTTGGGTCAGTAGTATGACAAGATTTCCACCCCATTCCCATTTTTAATAGGCCATGGGCTGGTGACTAGAACCAATTAGGCATATATCAAAATATGGGAGGACTTATCATATAATAACCTATAACAAACAAATATATAATCTATAAGACAACCCAAAATTCAAGTAGAATATATTTAATCTACTTAATTTTATACAATGTATTCTTGATGCAATGAATACTGATACAACTCACATGGTACGTGTAAATGAAATAGAACATCCAAAAATTAATTGAAACATGAATCCATTAGAAGCTCCTCTATGTTTCATACATTCATAGATCACTATTCAAGAATAATAGTCACTACCACCATCACAAATCACTATGCTATAAAATGTTTCACCAAGAATCACATGTAATTAGCTTTGAACAACTCAGCCCATCTCCATATCTATCCATCCCATCTCAGAACTTGTGAATCTTCTATAAAAACACAAAATGTTTGGGAACAATTCCTATAAAAGGGTGAGTATAAACATACCTTATAGTATTCCCCGAAATCATACAGAAATAGAAAACAACAAGTCATCTAAAGTCTTAATATGAAGGATGTCCAAGAGGAAGAAAAAGAGGGGAGCCAAAAACCAAGTAATCTCAAATATCAAAAAAATGTTGAGGATGAATTATTCAAATATTATTAATAACTAAAATACTCATGTAAAAAAATAAGTACCGATCATCTCATCTCCAACCCTCAAATGTCATATTATATGAGAATACAAGGAAGCTCAAAACACTAATGATTCTGTAAAACCAAAAGTTAATAGATGGCTATGTAATATATATAAAAGGCAACCCCTAGGGCACTGAGGCTTTATAGGACCCTCAAAAGTCTATACTATATATACTTACAACTATCATTCCACCACCAAAATCCATGAAAGGGAGGTTTTCCATCACTAAATATTGCTAATTAGACGAGGGATTACCACATCATTTAGTCTATAAATACCATACCATCAATCTAGAATCTGAACTACCCAAGTCGTACAACCCATACATCCTCTAAAAAACTGTAGTGGAGGATCCTGAAACCCTTTGTAGTTGGCAAGGAATATTGAAACTAGGGGAGGATCCCTATCCAATCTGAGATATTATATGGGGAAAATAAAAACTCTACAGATAGATGATACCAGTCCCATGTAAGTATGTTAAATACCAACCATATCTGATCTTCAGGTGGAGGATCCTAACCCTATATCTATATATGTGAAATTATGATCCAAAATGATCTATAGGTAGAGGATCCTAGTCCCAATGTATGAAATACCAACCCCACCTAAGAATAGTGAGGGGAAACTATGTCATGATATAACTATTTTTCCAGGGGAGTAATGACCCAATTTTTTTTTGAATTCCATACATGAGCCATGTTATCAACTATCTAAAGATGAAGAGATAAAGCCGAATGTATCTCTTTACACCACATCTCGGGTTAGGAAAGTTCATGACCACTAATGCCCTGTACATAGAAAAAAATATAGGATGGACTACTCTCTTGTCCAAAACCAAGTCTGAATAAAGAGATATGACTAGTAAGTGAATCTAGAATAATTATATGACTTGTATGGTAGTATACATGGTGTGTATGAGTATTAGAGGTACTTGGTGTGTACATAGAACTCACATTCCATGAAAACTAAAGTACCTAATGCATTCCTATATGATACATGATATGTTTCTCTAGATGGTGACTCAGTGTGTGTTACTAGAGGAACCCATGTTATGTACCACCCAAGGTACATGGAATGTGGTACTATACCATATAGAATGTATAACCAAATTGTCTTCTAGACATGTAATCCATGTACAATCCATGTAGTCAACTAGGGGAAATAAAATGTGTCAAAAGGCTATATGCTATGTGATATTAACCATGTCCTAAACCCTAGCCACCATATCCTCTTAATTAAATGGTGTGTGTTATTATGAACTATTTTTTTTATTTGGGTATTTACAACCTGGATAAACAAATCACTGTAAATCTCATCAAAACCTCTAGATCTTCCTTTAATATCACTGATCCATTCACCAAATGCAATGGACATGGAAGAAATATTGCTGAAATTCAGTTTTTGGCTACAAATAACTAGAAATGAGAATCATCATGAAGCTCTATTATCTGAACACCAAGACTTGGGAAAAAACCCAAAAACTTCCTCCATCTATGATATACCACAATTTAGTGATTCTACCCCAATAAAAGGTCTCTATATTCAATCACAACCATGTAAGCATAGATCTAGGTATGATCATTGTTTGAACTATACTGATATTAGTTTAATCACCTTCCAAAACATGGATGACAATGAATACATGAATAAAGGGAGGTATAATACCATATAACCATAAAATTTAATAATCATGATGTTTTTTAGAAACCTAAAAATCATTCATAGGTGTGGAAACTAAATAATAAAGGTAGAAAATTCCATGGTCTAGAATCAGATAAAAAACCATAATTTATGAGATGTTAAATTGATGGGGCCCTGCAATAATAAAACAAATAATCGATTCAAGAGTAATTAACTAATGATCTATGAAACATAAAATATGGGGTAAATTTAATAATAATAGGTTACCTACCTAAAGAGTAGATTGATCATTGGTGTGAAGTTGAAGTTGCATCCACATCATTAGTGTTTTCATGGAATCCATCATAAATCCGTCAAACTTCGTTTGATACAGAACCATGACTTGTCTAATTTTTGATCCTCTATAATATCTCAGGGTTGTGAAACTAACCCTAGAGATTTTCCAAAGTAGGTTTGCAATAAATGGTTTATTAGGTTGAAATTTCATTTAAAATTTTAATTTAATTATCTAATTATCTCTTTTTAATCCTCTCATGGCCACATACCATCACAGAGCCAGATACGAGAAGAACATATAATGCTTATAACTAAAAAATTACATTATAGACTCAACTATGGTGTCGATTTTCAAATATGATACATAATTAAAGAGATATACTTGTTTCTTTCCAAATATGTGTTTTTGGGGGAAAAATAATATTTTTAAAAATATTATATTTTCCTAAGGCTCCATTATGCTCATAGTCTTTTTCTAGCTCATCATGGTGGTAAAAATCATTCCCCAAAATCAACAGGACCACCGAATAATTTTTTAGAGGTTGTGTTATAGGGTAATTTTACTATTTTTCTCATGGAGAGGTCATGAACTCCAAAACTCAAAATTGAGTTAAGTTTCACCTAGGAAAAGCTTAGGTCACTACATGAATGATGCTATATGGTTAGTAATTTGGGTGACCATACCTATAATTATATATATAATACATGTAATTTTGATTATGATTTATCTATTTTAGTGAAGATATTGTTTTTAAAAAATTAACGTGTGATTACAAAAAAATTTCAGGTAATTTTTTCAATAGAGTTATAGATGACCACCACCTTGAGATTTCTCTATGCATGACATTAAAAATAGGATGGGAATTTTTATGTCCATTCATGGGGATTTGGTTTGATATGCAGATTTAGGTACCCACTTCATCCAATAATCTCCCCAATAAGACAAAAAACAGATGGCATTTGAAGATATCTAACATGTCTAGGTTTAATGGAAAAAAAATCAAAACTCATATGCCTATATCATTTAGAAGAGGTGTGAAATAAGAACACTGAAAAAATTAAAAGACATATAAATAACACTTATCTATTTATCCAAGTTGTATCCTCCATACACTAGATTATGACTACTAATAAATAACTATTAGGTTCTTGCCTTAATATACAATCCATTATCTTAGTGAATTATGAATCTTATTTTCGTATACACTCGCTCATATGACAATTTAGTATCTCATTTACAAAGGAGAAAGTTCAATATAGTAAAATATCAATATAATGAAGTTTTAAACCATGGAATAACTAATTCAATGGGGAATGGTACCTTGATATAAAAATCCTTAATTAAATGAAGGCAACTCTAATGGTTAATGTTTCATAAATGCATCATCTTTCAACACAATATATTATATGGTAAAATTAATATAATATCTACTATATATTTAATATGTAATATTTAATATATTTGAACATGTAAATACATTCAACACACCAATTTATAATTCATTACACATCATCTAATATTATGTTAGTCAATGATATCTTGTGTGTAAATATATTTGAATAATATGGATAATAAATATTCTATATTTTCAGAGGTAGTTACCTTGAAAAAACTTTATTATATGCTTTATATTACCCATATATATATATATTATCATATATTATATTTTATTATTAAAGAAATTCATGATAATTTTCTTATATTATTTACCATTTTAATAAGTTTTATTAGTTCCACTACATAATGAGAACCTAGAGATTTCATATTATTAATACTATGCACTATGCTATATATACACCATTTTGATAAGACATAATTGGTGTTTGAAAATTAGGGGTTGGGAGCTCATAAGCACTAAGATTTATTTTCATGAAGTTTAAAATTAGTGGTCTCTAAGTGAGGGGATCATGAGGACAAACCCACCAATGAGAATCCCATTTTTTTATTATTCATTATTTTTTCATTTTTGTGAATACGTATATTATATATTAGACTTTATATTATCATTAATTTGTACTATAATTCACATAGTTATATTCATGATGAAGATTATGAAATATATGATCATGGAGAAATAGCTTTCTCCAGGTGAGTCATGAGTGGTATTATATTAATTTAATGACCAAGATTTAATTTATCCCTTCCATGATAATAAAGATATATATTTCCCATTAATTAAAATAGAATTTTTTTATCAAAATTAATGACCATAATTATAAAAAAACATTGTCAATTCAAATAAAGATAATATTTAATGGCAATGACCCATTTATAAATCCAACATCATGATATATTAGCGTACAAAGGATTATAATACATTTTTTCATTTATAGGAAGGTTATCATTGATATGAATTTTAATTTATTTAGTGTGCATGATGTGTTTCTAGATACCTGCCTTAGTCTATGGGTTAGACATACTATAACTATGATAATAAGCTTATAGGGAAACACTATAAGTGAATCCAAAATCTCATTAGATTTAGAATAATATAAGTGTTCAAATATAATAAATTTTGTTTTTTATACCAATGTCTATTTGAGTTATATCAAAAATGTTATAAAAAAATTATTTAAGATCAGATTAATTGGTTTGGAATTCATATCTCATGGTATTAACAAGTCCTACTAGGTTAGATAAGTGGATATGAGAATCTTTATTGAGTAATCATAATTATTTTATGGTTTTGATTTCAATAATTTTTGTGAAGAATTTGATTCAAGGTAATGACTCATGTCTATGAAATAGTATTTAATTTTTTTTATTTAAAATAAATATTGTATTAGATATAAAGTTTACAAATACACTAGGGATTAGCCTAGTGAAAAAGGTGCAACACCCCAACCCCAAAATCCAGAAGCTAGTGCATTATTTTATTACATTGGAATGATTATAAGGAATCAAATCACAAAGGAGTGATCAGTTTACCAGTCTTGGAAATCCATATTACATACATGATACACATAATACATTGGGTAATAGGAAATAAAATCATGATACATAATAAAAAGAACAAACAACCTCCTTGAAATCTTATTCATAGATGTCTTCTTCATAACCTGTGGAAAGAAGTATGATAAGGGTGATCTCAAATGATCTATAAGGGTATGTAAAGAGGAATGAATAATGAAACTATGAGAATAAATTAACATACAAAGTTAAATGACTGATAACACATGACATTAAAATAACTAGATAAGGCAATATCATCATGGAAAGGTAAGAAACTAAATACACATTATATTTAATCAATGAACTGAAAATGAAATGCATCCATAGATACATCGGAAAAATAAATCATGGATAAATAATAGTAATAAATTAATTATCAATAAAAGAAATTTTTAATTATCAGGCATCATGTTTCCTAGGCACATGATACCTTTATCAGGAAGAAAAAATTTAAAATATTCTAATTTGACCAACTAATTTGTCACATGAGACTACCGATGCATCGAGGGGATTTCATTAACTAGTCCCCAATCCATATGGATTTACATAAATGGTTCTCAACCCATGTATTGCATGTCCAGAGCATTCCTATAATGTTCCGGTTCCAGGTACCACCCAAATGTATCCTGTACCTGGTTGGGAACATGGCCTCAAGCACATTTCCCAAAATGCCAGAGGCTACAGGTTAGTAATGAGGGCGTTGGGTGTGATAGTGGGGAATCTATTCCCTCATTTGAAGAGTAACACAATTGAAAAAATATAGTAAACAATAGCATAAGCAGTAATACCATACAACAAAAGTAAAAAACGGAAGGCTGATAGTATAAAAAACTACAAAATATATAAATAAATCATGCTTGCCACATGTATCTTGGAAAGCAGTCAAACAAGTCACAATGCTAGAAATAAAATACTGAAACCAAAGTAAAGAAAATATTAAACTCTAATAGCAATTCAAGCCTCATCTTGGTCCCATGCTCTGCAGCTCCAACAAGACTCAAGTACCTAATGAATAAGGGAGCTTTACCTTATCTATACCTGCAACCGTATAATCTATTTGGGCACAAAATCATGACCTAAACAGGGTTTGAGATGATTCCCAGTAGGGAACCACCAAAATATATGTGCCTAAATGTCAGTGAATATATATCGTAAGTAATAAGTAGAAATGAATCAATAAACTAGGAATTACTGAAAAGTAAACAATCTTACAGTTTTCAATTAGATTCATTTACATTTGTTAATTATTCAGTCAGTTGAAGAATGAGATCTCAAGATCTTTCCTTAGCTCTGTAAACCTTGTGTAATAGCAAAATAGGTATCTCAGAAGAAAATCTAAACCAACTAGTAAGACCGAGTCCAAGCATCTGCTTTGGATTGGCAGACTCGTCGCAAAAATTCAATCATTCAATACACAACCCTCTAGGAAATTTCTCACAGTCTAACCCATATGGTTTAACATATCATCAATTAAATAAATAATATAATGAACCTCTGGGAAATCTCACACAGTCTAACCCCTTTCATCCCTCAAAGCACTAAAAACTTACAAAGGACCACCTGGGTAGCTCTCACGGTCAATATCCCCTTGGTTTGAAAATCAAAAATAAATTATAATGAACCTCTATAATCTCTCATAGTCAATTCCCTATGATCCAAAAAACATTTAATAACAACCCCCTAGGTAGCTCTTAGAGTCTAACCCCTCTGGTCAATGACCAACTGGAAGCTCTCACAGTCAATACCTCTAGGTCAACATGACAACAATTTGTACATAAATGAACATACCTTAGGAAGCTCTTATAGTTAATTCCCCTTGACCATAATTTCAAAATTCGAAACACATTCATCTCAAATAAACAATATCTCCATCCTAACAACACTGGGCATGCAAATTAATGAAATCCTAACATGATTTCTAGACCAAATATCCATAATCACAGAAACATGGGAAACACACCCATAGTCAAGGTATTGAACCTTACATCTATGAAATAACGCTTTATCAATCAAAAAAATCACGGTAGACATTAAATAGGGTTATATTCCAAAACACCCAATACCCTAAACATGGATATTCATCACTTTTAACATATACAATCCAAAGACATTCAAAGTAAGGCACAAACCACCTACCTTGATGTTATACGATGAACACTCTTGAACACTACCCTTTAATTGGACAAGAAATACATAGATCTAAGAAATGGTTAGAAAATATAAACCCTCGATAACTCATGAGAGAGGAGAAATTAGTAAGAGAGGATCTAGTAGAAGAGAGAACTCACCTTTTGGAATCCAATGCACCCGGCAGCGTCTCAATTATAGCTCCGATGGAGGAGCAGGAGGAGCTCAAAGTTTCTCTGCCATTTGTTGCTCTCCTGTACGAACCAAGGGCAGAAGAAGAGCATTCTAGAGATTAGATGCGACCCCAATCAGATTAAAAAATTAAAAGAAAAAGTACACTATGTGGTCATTTAATGTACACGCCATGTACTATCCTCAACGGGATCCTACTTTAGGTGGTCTTCCAGGTGACCTACACAAAAATGTACTCGACCATTACATGTCATGTACAAGGCTACCCATGGAAACTAGGTACATGGCATATTCTCATGAGTACACAACGTGTACTTTGAAAATTTCAAAAACTTTCCTTTTTCCTAAAAAAACCCAAAATAAAGATCCATACCTGAAATGAAGATCCGCGTTCTTACAAACTTCCCCCATAAAAAAATTTATCCCCAAATTTCTCTTCCAAGGGTGGAGAAGAAGAAAAATCAAAAAAATATAGCCACTGATGGAACGTCAGACTCCCTCTCCCAGGTATCATCCTATACATGCATGTGCTTCCATAGCACCCGTATGAGAGGAATAGACCGACCACAAAGAACCTTCATAATGCACTCCACAATCCATATAGGGTGCTCCTGAAAGGATGCATACACCTCCAACTAAACCTCCTTGGGTTGGAAATCATGAGATTAGTTTGAGAAGTAATTACATAGCTATGAAACGTGAAATATATTATGCATATCCCGATACCTATGAGGTAATTGCAACTGATTGGAAACCAGAACGACTCTTTCCAAAACCGAAAAAGTCCCGACGTATCATGGTAAAAGCTTTCATTGTCTCCTAATCCTCCTATGTCCCAACCTTAGTGCGAAACGTAAGAAAACTTGATCTCCAACCTTGAACTCCAGAGGTCATCTCCATCAATCAGCATAATATTTCTGCCAAGAATGTGCAATATCCATCCTCTACTAAATCAAATCCACCTGGTCAGAGGTCTCTTGGACAAGACGAGGTCCCAGCATAGCTGCCTCTCCCACCACTAGCCAACATAGGGGTGATTGGCATAGCATGATGTACAAATCCCCATATGGTACCATCTGGATCATCACCTGAAAAATGTTATTGTAGGAAAAATCCACTAGGGGTATATTTCTCTCCCAATAGACCCCCAAATCTAGAATACATTCTCTAATAAATGTCCTCCAAAAATTAAATCGTGCACTTGGACAGGCCATCTGTCTGGGGATGGTATGTTATACTCAAAAGTACCTATGTACCCAAAGCCATCTATAGTACCTTCTAGACCTGAGAAGTAAAACGCTCATCCATGTATGAAACAATAGAGTGCAAAACCCCATCAAAATGCACAATATCTCAGATGTACAACCTTCCAAGATCATCAACACTAAAGGTTTCCTTGATTGGGAAGAAATGTGAATCCTTCGAAAGTCTATCAACAACAACCCAAACCACATCATTCCCATGAGGTGACCTCGGTAAACCCGTCATGAAATCCATCGTAACATCATTCCACTTCTAATCGGGAATGGGTAACTACTATAAAATCCCTGATGGTCGTTGATGCTTCGCCTTCACTTACCGATAGGTGGAACACCTCATAACAAAACCAACAACATACCTCTTCATACCTTGCCACCAATACAGACATTATAGATCTCGATACATCTAGGTGACACCAGGATGAACTTCCCAAACTGAGGAATTAAAATATCGCATCAACGTCTCACATATGTATGATGACACCCATACACGTCCATGGAAACGCAATATCTTATCATCGCCTATAGTCCACCCAGGAGTTGGGTCCTCTCCTGACACACTTTCCAATAGGACTATGCCTTCGAAATCTGATAGCTACCTTATTATAACTTGATCGAGTAGAGTAGAGGTAATATCTATAGAAGAAAGAAACATCTACCCCTGTCTGTCATGCACCTCCAAATGCATCTCTAAGAACATATCCATAAGCTGAGACTCACTGCCGACCTTCTGAACTATCTGTATCTGAGTCCTCTTGCTCAATGCATTATCCACTGTGTTGCCTTTCCCAAGCATGTAGGCAAGATCAAAGTCAAAGGACTGAAGGTACTCAACCGACCTTCACAATCTCAAATTCAGATCTCACTGAGTAAATATATAATTTATACTTTTTTGGTCATTGTACACCATAAAATGCCCACTCAAAAGTTAATGTCTACAACTGTGCAAAGCATGAACAACTACAGCTAAATCGAGATCATGAATTGGTTACACTACTAGAGAAATGGGATTTGAAGCCCCATGACATGGGTGACCACCTTTGGTAGTCTTCGGGCTTTAAAAAAAAGCTTTGACACCCCGTTCCCCCTCCCCTCACGAAACCCTACCCCGCGTCCCCACCCCTTGATCTCCGCCGCCTGTCCCCCGTCACCCTCTTCCCTTTGCACTCGTTTTCCATCCCATCGCCGCCCTCACCCCACACTGCACGTCCCCTCGCCGCCCTCCACCCTCCACCCTCCACCCCCTCCAGCCTCCGCCCCCTCCGGCCTCCACCCTCCGCCCTCCGGCCTTTACCCTCTGGCCTATGCCCCCTCCGACCCCCTCCAGCCTCCACCCCCTCTGTCGTCCAGCCTCCGCCCTCCAGCCTCCACCCTATGCCCTCCACCCTCCACCCTCTGCCCCCTTGCTGCCCATCCCATGTCCCTTTTCCTCCCTCCACTCCAGATCTCCTCCACCCCCCATCCCCTACCTCTTTGTCCCCCTCCCTCACCACACTATTGCTGCCAGTCCCCTCCCTCACCATCCCCTCCCGTGCAGCACCACCTCCTCCCATTCCCCTACCTCCCCGCATGGCCGCTGCTCATCCCCTCACCGCTACTGCCCATCTACTCCAGCTCCTCGCTGTCCTCTTTCCCCTCCCTCGTCATCCCACCCTCGCTGCACCATTTCCACCTCACCACCTCCTCTCCTCTAGCTCGTCGCTGCCACTGCCGCCTATCCCCTCTCTCACCGCACCGTCTCCGGCTCCGGCTCCACTCCACTACCTCTCATCTCCCCCGCAGCACCACCTTTGGCTCCCCTCCCTTCCAGGTTTTAGCACAATCAGGTATGACATGGGATTTCACTTATATTCCATTATTTATTCTCTTGTTTATTATTCAGAGATAAAATTTGATTATTTTATCAATGGTCCACAAGCAATTGGTTATTATTTATTTTAAATATATTTGATCTAAAAAATTCATGTAATAAGTCTTATGTAAATGTTTGTTATACAGATATTATTATGGATAAGAGTTGTATTGATCTTCCAAATCAAATATGTAGAGAATAATTCAATAGAATTATGCAGTTTATTGACTTCACCATAGGATTTTAAAGTGACTATATTAGTTTTCCATGTAGAAAATGTGCTAACAGATATCAATTAAAATGAGATACTATGAGGGAGATCCTATCATTTAACGGATTTCGAAAAAATTATATGATTTGGACTCGTCATGGAGATGAATATGTTTTTTTTCAAAATACAGATGCAGTTCAGATGGATTTTGATGCAAGGATGAATGATCCAATGCATGAAATGCATACTGAAATGGTACATGGGTTGGATCTTGAAGGCATTGACATCCATAATCTTTAGACCGGTGAGATAAATCTTCACTCTGGTGCATATCGTGATTCGAGGAGGTTTTATGAAGCACTTGATGATGACAAAATATAATTATACTCTGGATGTACTTCTAACAATAAATTGTTGTCTATCGTGGATTTTTTTCTTTTGAAGACTTTGAATCAGTGTTTAGACACATCATTCAACATGGTGTTGGTGTTATTAAAAAAGGTTCTTCCTATCGATGATAATATTCCCCAGTCGTATTATCATGCTCGTAAGTTGACATAGAACTTAGGTTTTACATATGAGACCGTAGATGCATGTGAAAGCAACTGTATGTTGTTTAGAATGGAAACTGCCCATTTGGATATTTGTATGGTTTGTGGCATTTCCAGGTGGAAAGAGAACATGGGAAATCAGACTCATCAAAGTCAGATTGCAATACAGGGGAAACGAATTGTCGTAAAGCAAACGAATTACTTTCCCCTTAATCCGAGGATGAAAAGATTTTTTATGTCATCTAAAGTTTCTAATTTAATGAGATGGCATGGAGAAATAATTCATGAAAGTGATATGTTAACCCACCCGACAGACTCTCATGCATGGAAGGATTTTCATAAGAGACATCCCGACTTTTATAAAGATTTTCTTAATGTCAGATTGGGGTTGGCAGCAGATGGTTTCAATCCATTCAAGTATATGGTTGGTGAAACTAATAAAAAATGGCCCGTGGTTTTGGTTCCGAATAATCTTCCTCTGTGGCTTTGTATGAAGCAACAATTTATATTACTTTCCACTCTTATTGACAGACCTAGAAGTATGAGGGATAAGATTGATG
The DNA here is from genome assembly GCA_963277665.1 of Viscum album. Taxonomy (NCBI): domain Eukaryota; kingdom Viridiplantae; phylum Streptophyta; class Magnoliopsida; order Santalales; family Viscaceae; genus Viscum; species Viscum album. The sequence goes on from OY728152.1 coordinate 849,395,472, forward strand.
TTTACCTTCATCCATTGATTGATGAGTTGAATTAATTTTGGGGCGATGGTGTGATGACTTATGATAGTGAAACAAATGAAATGTTCAAACTACAGGCTGCTTTATTGTAGACAATCCATGACTTCCCAGCTTATGAAAATTTAACAGGCTGGAGTACTAAAGAGAAATTTTCTTTCCCATGTTGCAATAAAAGTAAAAAATATGTATGGCTTAAACATTCCAAAAAATGGGAATACATGGGTCACAGACGTTTTCTCCCCCCTCAGCACAGGTTCAGAAAGGACAAAGTGGCATTTTATGGTTCTAGAGAGTTCAGCCCAGCACCAAAGATCATGACAGGAGTCGAAATGTTATCGTTGATTGAAGAAGAAAACATCCACATAGTATATGAAATTCAGGATTTGGTGGCTCATCCATTATGTAATATTCATGCTACGGGTAGGCAGTGCAGTCACAATTGGAAAAAGGAAATTATTTTTTATAGTCTTCTGTATTGGAAAACTGACATGCTAAGGAATAATTTGGATGTCATTCACATTGAAAAAAATGTTTGTGATAACATATTGTGGACCATTTTAGGTGTCAGTGGAAAATCAAAGGACCATGTTAATGCACGTCATGATTTGGAAGAAATGGGTTTAAGGAAATAGTTGAATTTATAGTTAGCTAAGGTAAACAAGGCATATATGCCTACTGCATAGTATATGATGACTATAAAGGAGAAAGAGACATTTCTTTCCATTTTGAATATTCTTAAGGTGCCTGATGGTTACTCTTCTAATATTTCAAAGTGTGTGAATTTGACGGGCAAGACATTGCAAGGGTTGAAAAGTCATGAAAATCACATACTACTTCAGCAGTTGATTCAAATCACAATTTTTGATTTTTTATCCCCAAATGTTGTTCAACCATTTATTGAGATGAGTAATTTTTTTAGAAATCTTTGTTTAAGAAATCAATGAATGAGTGATTTAAAAAGTTTACATGACCAAATTGTTCTTATGCTTTGTCACATTGAGAAACTATTTCCCCCATCACTTTTCAATGTTATGGTCCACTTGACAGTGCACCTAACTGATGAAGTAATGGCTACTGGTCTAGTTCAATTTAGGTGGATGTATCCTATTGAGTGGTATTTGAGTACATTGAAATGATTTGTACACAACAGAGCTCATCCAGAGTCATCAATAGCCAATGGTTATTTGATGGATGAGTGTACTACTTTTTGTGCAGAATATCTTACGTATGTTGAAACAAAATTAGATAATCCCTCTCGGATTCATGATGGTCCAGTTGGAGAAGGAACCATATTTGATATGGACAACATCGAGTGGATACAAGCGCATCAATATATCTTGTTCAATAATCCATCAGTTGCACCATTAATGAAGTAAGTGTCTTATCTCTTTTATTGTTTAACTTTTACATGTTTTGTTTGCATAAGTTGATCATTTAAACATTGCATTATCATTTTATGGAAACACATTAATGAGATGAAAGAAGATATGTATCGTGCGACTGAGTATCAAATTCAACAATCTCATTATGCGTCATTTCATGATTGGTTCAAGGATTATGTACGTATAAATTGATTTTCATTATGAGTGAAATTTTATACTAATTTCTTTCTGCATAAATCATTATTGAATTCTCTGAATTATGTCAGTTCATAAGTTGAGGGAGTTTGGGGACCCCATTCTAACTGAAGAACGTATCCAACTGGCTGAGGGCCCATCTATAACGGCTCGTCGTTATAAAGCTATAGATGCTAATGGTTTTCGATTTTTCATTAAAGATGTTGACAACAAAAGAGAAACACAAAACAGTGGCATCAGTTGTCCATTCGTCGATTATGGTTATTACTATGGTCAATTGATAGAGATCATTGAAGTTGTATATGCACATGGGTTGAAGTACATATTGTTAAAGAGTAATTGGGTTGATCTAGTGCGTGGTTGTAAAGTTGATCAATATTAGTTTTCATGGGTGAATTTTAACTATATGTTATACAGAAATTAATGAGTTGATAATGAAACTTTCATTTTGACATCACAAGCAGAACATGTATTGTTCGCTACTTTGCCTTCAAATCCAAGATGGAAAGTTGTTGTGAAAATGTCCCAGCGAAGACTGTTTTTATTTGAACAAGATGAACCCGAGACTATTTCATCTGTTTCCCAACAGCTTGATCAACATACCATAGTTCAACATGAAGAAGATATTTATTGGGTCATAGTGGCCATTGAAGGAGAAACGATCGATTTTCATGCTTAATGAAAGGTATAATTTATTTCCCACTATTCATTATTGAATTTCCTAGGATATCATAAATTATATAACTATTTTATAAATCCTTGTAAGTTTTAATCCCCACTTTTGGAAGTTCATTCATCTATAAATATTTAGGGTGATTTCTCTTTTGGTATCTTCAAGTTATTGTTGTTGTATCTTACCATTGAGGCATTCTTCATTTGGTTCATGTGCCACTTGAATTTTTATTAATTCAATCTAAAATTTGGTTATGCATTGATTGGTTTTGTACATAATTTGTATATATGTTTTTTTAACTTTCTGATTTTTTAAAATCCATTCACAACTAATTATTCAATCCCTTTTTGTTTGATTAGAAACTTTACATGTTTTATTTTTAAAAAAACAATCCAATTTATCTTTTGTACACTTTGGATAGTCCTCTAACTAATGTTTTCTATGACTGCAGGCATGTCAGGGGAAGAAGCAGCAGATCCATATCATCCATCTGAGCCATCTATGTCTCAGGGTCAAGGTATGTTTGAATGTAATCGTGTCTATTTTTATGTAATTGATAAACATATATATATATATATATATATATATAAAATCTGTCAAATTATATATAATTTTTTTTTCAACAGGATCAGACTCGAATGCTTCTTCCTCTCACAAGAGAGGCCCTGGTCGTGGAATTTTATCATGGAATTCTAACACGATGTTTGATGTTTCCTTTGATGAGCTATTTCATCCTATGGGATTGAATTACCCTGCATTTATTCATCAGCTGGGTCATATCATACGTGACCCACATCGATTTCCATTGACCACATGTGACTGGGCTTCTATCTCTCGGGACACATTATATTGTGTTTGGAGGGAGGTTCAGGTAAGAAGACCATTTTACTTTCTTCCTTATGTATAAACAATACTAACATATGTGATTTTTTTAATTAATAGAAAAATTTGAAAGTATTCCCCGATGAGTTTCGGCCCGTGTTTATGAGAAAATGTCATATTATGTGGAAGGATTATAAAGGCAAAGTCAAGAGGGACCACTGGGTACCAAATGTGGGTGCCCCAGACATTCTGGAAAAGTCCTGAGAGGTGTCCTCTCGGCTCAGTGGCATGACTTAATTGAATATTGGTCTACTGAGGGTGTTGTAGTTTGTATATTTATTTTGGTATATATATTTTCAAGAAGGTTTGATTTTTTTGAAATTTGAATTAATTGAATGTAGGAGGTGTCAGCACGCAATTCTGAGAATCGAGCGTTGTAGGGACCACCTCACAGGATCGGGACTCGTCACATGTCTTAGATCTGACATGAGGTATTTATTATTCATTTTTTAATTTATTAATTAATATAGTTTTGTGTTTATATTCTATTCATATACAGTTACGGGAGCAAGGTGCACTGACTGATAAAATGTTGGTGTGGATGAGGACTCGTGATCGAAATGATCCAGAGGCTATAGCAATGATAGTAAGTTCTTGTACTCATTACCAATACTTACATAAATCTGAATATTAAAATATATATGTATATATATTTAAATATTTCACATTATCAATTTGAAACTGAGTTAGAACAGCTGCCAGAGGACCAGCGATAACTTCCCATGTGAAGGCATGAAATCTTCCATCGCATTATTGGTCAGGATGGGCATGAATATGGTTTGACCTATGGAATAGGGATTCCTTGTTTTGTAGTATCACACACTGCAGTTTTCAGTCCTGTTGTGCTTAGATGATACAGCAGTTGTCAGATTTCAAGGCACAGTTTCACGCTTCTGAGGAGGTAAATGCAAAATTGATCGCTGAGGTTAGAGCACTACAGGAATATGTGCATCTAGGTGATGGTACAGGGGATTATATGATGCAGTTTTATACTATATTTATTTATTTAATTTCTATTGTTTTTGTAATGAAAATATTCATATTGTTTATTTGTTGTAGGCCCCTATCCCACCGGATGGAGGCAGTAGTCCTGACAACGCATGACACATCATATTCACGAGGTGTGTTTCTTTTTTTATTGGTGGGGTTGTTATTGATGTTTAGGTTGGGTTCCTAGTGATATTTTTTGATATTTGGGGGTATCATGTGTGTTTTGGCCTTATGCAATGTTTGTGTGCAAGAATTGAGAAGTAACCATGAAATTGATTAATGATTTGGATATTTTTAGTTCATTTTATTCTTTAATGTTTTCAATTTCATGTTCTGTGAATTGTTTTGAAAAAACCGTGATTCCTAATAGAAACCATAGAACTTGTTTTTTGTGAATGAGCTTAGGTTCACTATTTGTAGGCCCCTGGCCCACCCTGGACAACCCCCCCCCCCCACACCTCGGATATCCCCCCACCCCAGATATCCCCCCCCCCGCTCACCCTAGATATCCCCCCCCCTGCACCCCAGAATTCATTAGGACAATTCACCATTAGTTCATTAGGCTGTTAGGCCATTAGGGAAATTGGACAGGTGGCCAATTGTCCAAATATAAATAGGCCAAATGGCCATTAGGCCATTATGACATTATTCCAATTGTACAACTAGACAATAGGCCATTATTCCAATTGATTGTTAGGCCACTATGCCATTAGGGCATTAGGGCAATAAGTGAATTGGTAAATGGGACAATTTGACATTGGTTCATTAGGAAAATTGACCTTTAGGCCATTAGGATAATTGATTATTACGTTGTTAGGACAATTGGAAATTAGTCCAATTAGTCATTATTCCCCACCCCATCAGACATCCCCCCCCACCCTGAGACAGCGCCCCCCACCCTGGATAGCCCCCACCGGACAGCCCCCCACGCACGCATTTCAAGAGTAGAAAACACCTAAAAACGCATGTTCAGCGGTGCCATGCAAAACACATGGCCGAATAATGTTTTGTCTCCTTGTACACCTGACAAATAATAATTAGGGTGTTTTTCTATGTTTTCAAGTCATACTGACATCATTCGGTATGCATTTGACCATTAAACGCATGTTTTGGCCATTTACAACACATGGCGTGCGCTTCCAGTCACCGTGGTCAAACAACACCTTTGATTGACGTTTCGTCTACTCGACCATTTCACAATTCACCCATCATTTGTTGTTGTCTGTTTTGATGGCATTCTAAGGTCGTTCGGCCGGTTTTGATCACCCCACTCACGTTTTTCAAACGCGCCAAAATGATGTGTAATGGTCGAATTCATAGAAAAAGTGCTTCGAATGACTTGAAATCACATGAAAAAATAGGAATATTATTCGTGACATGTAGGAGGAGACGACACGCCAATTGGATGTGCGGTGTGCATAGTACGACCAAATATGTTGTTTTGAATAGTTCAACGTGCTCTAATCCACAAAAAGTACGAGGGTTCTGTCCACCTTCTTCATGAAAATGATATCAGTTCTTAACTATCAACAAGTTCGACTTCTAATAATCCACAGAAAGTATGAGGGTACTGTCTGCCTTCATCGTGAAAATGATAGGTGAAACCCAAGGAGAAGTACTGGTTCAGATGAAACCCTTCTCCTGAAACTCCTCTAACTACTTCTTGAGCTCATGTAACTCTGGTGTATCCATCCAATAAGGAGGAATGGACCCCGATGCCGCTCCTAGCATATATTTAATTGAGAAATATACCTCCCACTCTAGAGTTAAACCTAAAAAGTCTTCTATAAATACATCATTGAAATGATCCACCATTCAAGGAAAGTCCATCTGTGATGTCCTCTGGTTATCCAGATATAAGCTAGAAATCTAGGCTATAATTCCTCTCAACCCATGATACTTGGGTCCCACTCTGCTAGCCTATACATCCCATTCACCCTTGTGTAAAAAAGACCCACCCTCTGGTGATGGGAAACTCACCCTGCGATGATAGCAGTCAATAATGGCTGGAAATGAGACCAAACAACCCATTTCGAGAATAACATCAAAGCCTTTAATCTCTAAGACATAGAGGTTCAATAAAAAATAACACCCGCCAACCTCAAGAGGGAACTCCTTGCACTGACGCACACTAGTTTTCCTAATCCCCAACGGATTTTATAGCATTATAAAATCCTCATAAGTAAAGATACAGAGCCTGGATCTCTCTACCATGAAAAAAGATATGAAACTATGAGAATACCCTATATCAAAAAGAGAAGCATTTAAAATTCAGGCAAATATAATTGTACCTAAAACAATAAAGGGTTCAGGATCCTGCTCCTGCTGGGTCTTCTCCACTATAAAAGTGTGACATGTACCATGACCTTGCGACCCTGCCTAACTACCCTGATCTGATCCACCTGTTTTAGCTGGAAGCCTACTATCTAGTGACCATGACCACAACCTATTCCCCATCCTGAATGGACAAACGAACTCCAGTCCCTTGACTGATGAGAAACTGGTGGTCCTACTCCTGAATGTGGAGTCATAGCAGAACCCTTATCGCTCACTGCTGGTGAAAACACGCGAAAAAAATATTGATGATGAACCATCTTTCCACAAGGTCAAAATTAAACTGGCACAACTAGAAAATTCACCTACGACCATGGTTTGGAACCATGGCCATTGGCCTGAAAACCGTGGAAATAGAATATGGCAACAGTTTCGAAAAATCGTGGCTGTTATTTCCATGGTAGTAGGTTTTAACTACTGCCATAGTTTTAACCATGGAAGTAGGCCCCTTAGTTCCAGGGTTTAACCATGACACTAGGCCCCTACTTCTGTAGTTAAAACCATAGAAATAGGCCCATATTTCCATGGTTAAAACCATGGATATATTATTTATATGGTATAAAATAAAAATTCAGTCCCCCCTAGTTCCCCACCCCCTCTTCCAGTTTCCCCTCCCCCCTTTACCTCCCCCTTTCACCCCCACCCCACTACTAGTCCCCCCCCCCAACCCTTGGACCCTCCCCCTGCCAGTCCCCCCCTGCCCCTACCAGTCCCCCTACCCCTGCCCTACCCCCTTGCCCTCCCCCTGTTAGTCCCCCTACCCCTTCCAGTCAACCACCCCCTTTCCCATACCATACCCCCATTTATATGGTATAAAAATATAAATTCAGTCCCCCCTAGTTCCCCACCCCCACAGCCAGTTTCCCCTCCCCCTTTCCCTCCCCCTTGCATCCCCACCCTTACTAGTTCCCCCCACCCCTTGCACCCCTGCCTGTCCCCCCTACCCTTGCCAGTCCCCCAGCCCCCGCCAGTCCCCCCTTCCCCTTCGCCACCCCCTTTCCCTCCACCTTGCACCCCCACCCCTTTCACCCCTCCCCCGGCCAGTCCACCTAGACTTTCAGTCCTCCCTGACCCTGTCCCACCCCCTTACCCTCCCCCTTTCACCCACAACCCTTATACCCCCTCCCCTGTCTATCCCCCCTACCCCTGCCACTACCCCTAGTTCCCCACCCCCACTGCCAGTTTCCCCCCTTACCCTCCCCTTTCACCCCCACCCCCTGCCCCTGCCCCTTCCAGTCACCCATACCCACTACCCCTGCCAGTCCCCTGCCCCTGCCAGCCCCACCCCCTTTCTCTCCCCTTGCACCTAGCCCCCTTGCCCTACCCCTTTCACCCCACCCCCTGCTAGTTCCCCCTAGCCCTTGCACCCCTCCCCTGCCAGTCCCCCTTTCCCTCTCCCTTTCACCCCACCCCTACCCATACCCCTTCCTGTCCCCCCTTCCCATACCAGTCCCCCCAATATTGGTAACATGACAATAAATCAACACACTAGTGAAGAGTGATGGAACTCATTCCCTTATTGGTGGTGATCTAATAAATTGATCTGATTGTGATGATCCAGTAAAATTTAAACCTCATAAGAAATGAGATGAATGATTCAATCCCCTTACTAGATACAGTTATATTTCAGAGTTCCCTATTATATGGATTTAAACTATTAATTCAGTCAATAAAAAAACCATAATGAAATTAACATGGATGGTGTTCGCCCCACTAAGCCAGCATGTTATAAAAAACTAAATAGTATTTTTAATAGGAAGGATTGCGTGAATATTTTTTTAAAAACCCCAAGGATCACAATGTTTTCTTGATCAAGAGCATCATGTCTCCGAATCAAGTCAATATACAAATTTTTAACATGCAGAGACATGCTAAAATAAGCAATATCACAATTCACAATGAACTACAAACAAAAGATTTTTTCTTTCATCATAACTAGCATGGAATCAAAAAAATTGAATACAATATTTACCTTTGATGATGGGATATTATAAAGGTGCACATTATTTCAAGATTGGAAGGCTTCTAGCCTATATTATCAATGTACACATTATTCCTTGATTGGCAGGCTACTGTCCCATATCTCCATCACCTTAGAGAAAGTCTCATGTGCAGCTCTAAAAAACATTCAGATTTAGGTGAAGTCCCATCAAATAGATAACCAAATCAGATAAAAAATCAGCTAGAAAGGGACCCCAAATCGCTTATTAGAGTCTCTAACTTTATAAGGGCATTGGAAGTCATCTGTTCTAGAATCTCACCAGCACATTGTAATGGTAGTGTTAGATGGTATGTGAGTATGATATAGTCTATAATACCAAATGTATGATCGAATATATAAGTATGAGATTCTCAAATACAAGAGGGGGGGGGGAGGTGAATTGTATACTTTAAAAAATCACTAAGGAAATTTTTGATAACCAAAATTCACAACACCTCTAAGTTCTATTAACTTGATTGATTCCGGAAAAGTGATTCCGGAAATGAAACATAAAAAAAGTTTACACCAACTAAGATTCTATCTTAAAGCATATAGCATCTAACTAAATCAGAGTACAAGTAAGGAAGTATAAGAATGTTATAATTTCCTCAAAAATACAAAATTCACAGTGGAAAACAAATTAGTAACATTACAAGTAACAAACAATAACTCTTTTAACGCAAAGAGAAGGGTACCCAACAACCCTAGATAAGAGGTCCCTTGATTTATACTTTCAAGAAAGTCTGTCTTACCCACACCAGGGTAAGCCCTCGATACAAATATCAGAGTCTGTCTTACTATCCCCGAAAGCCCTCAACTATCAGGTAGTTGGCACCTCTGTCTTCCTATCCCTAGAATCCCTCGATTGTAAACAACAACAATCGGAGTCGCACGAAGAAATTCTGCATGAAGAAAAGTTTGAACAAGCTATTCAAACTTTCTTCACGAAGAGTGAGAGTTTATAAGAGCCTCTCTCTCTATAAATCACTTAAACAGCATGTAATCTCGGTTTTTAATGATGTTGTCAAGTCTTCCGCTCTTTTCAAATGAGCTCATATTTATAGGCTCAACTCCAACGGTCGGCTCCCTCCTCCAAAGGTCATATTCTTCCTTGAATTTCGGAGGGACATGTACACGTGTCACTCAAACAATGGTTAGTTGATAACTGAAGGCACGACATCGTTATATAATAGAACAAGTGAAAGAATAACTAAAACTGATATTCAGAATAGAGAAAATGAAAGTTCATAATGAAAGTAAATGTTTGGAGTCTAACCAGAAAATGGATTTGGAGTCTATAATAAAGAGATATTTGGATTCTGTTTTGCAGAAGAATTTGGAGTCGAACTTCATACAAGTTCGTATCCAAAATTCATAATCAGAATTCACAAACAGAATTCTTAATGAGAATTTGTAATCAAAATTCATCATCAGAATTTGTAATGAGAATTCGTAATCATAATTCTTCATCAGAATTCGTAATGAGAATTCGTTATGAGAATTCATCATCAGAATTCTTAATGAGAATTTGTAATTAGAATTCATCATCAGAATTCATAATGAGAATTCATAATCAGAATTCATCATCAGAATTCGTAATGAGAATTATTAATCAGAATTCTTCATCATAATTCGTAATGAGAATTCATAATCATAATTCATCATCATAATTCGTAGTTAGAACTTTATGTAAGTTCATAATCAGAATTCAGAGTTGAACATCATAAAAGTTTGTAAAAGGGAATTCAGAGTAGAACTTCATAAAAGTTCGTAACAATAATTCAGATTAGAAAATTGAATTCTTCATATCTATGTATTATACGATTCCTAGGTTTTAGATATGAATCCAATTTTTATACTTAAGAAAAATATTGATATGAACAATGAAAATAAGGTTGGGGTAAATTTTCTTTGGGAAGGAAATTTTCATTATGGAAGTAAAACAGGAGTAAAAATTTTTTTCTTAAGGATAAGGTGTTTGTGATTTTCAAAACATGAAGGAATGGAAAAGTCATAAGGAAAACCTTATTGACTCAAAAATCTCCCCCTTTTTGGAATGTACAAACATCCTTCCAAAAAATAACATAAGAACATAGAAAAATATTTTCTAGACATTTAAATAAAGCTTATCTCCCTTTGTTCATGGACAATGGTGAATACAACTAACTCCCACTTAGGCTTTAGAACACTAAGGATTGTATTCTAGGTTTCTAGAATGGGATTTTCATTATGAATATGGAATTCTTCATAATGAACAATCCCCCTTAGATAAAATACCCCTTACTTAGGGATAATTCTTCTATACTTATAAATATTTTTCCTTCTATTCTTTAGAATTCATTTTCCTTCTCCCCCTTTGTGATTTTCAATTTTTTTTGAGGGAATGGAAAATAATATGGTACCTGAAATATTAGTACAAAATACCACAAAAGACAAACAACCAGAGTTTTCATTAAGATTGAAAGTATTAGTACAAGGAAAAAAAATACAACAAAAGATCAGATTAGGTATATTTGTCTTCTTTTTCCTTGGGGATTAGCTTCATCAGAAGGGTTTTTAGCTTCTTTAACTCTTTGTGGTCCTCTTCAACTTGTTTTCTATGGATTTAATCCTATCATCTTGAGCCTTCAAAACCTCAGACTGAGCTTTAAGAACTTCATCATACATTACAATATTCTCTTGAATCTCAATCTAGAGATCTCTTTCCCCTTTCCAGCTTTGAGAAACAGAGTTAAACTTCCCATTCAGATCCTTCATCTGTTGATTCTGAGTATTTTTCTCTAGGGTCATCTTTTCCTGAAAACTCTTTGTAAGATCCCTGATCTTGGAATCTTCGGTATCAAAACCCTCTTTTAATTCCTCTTTAAATTCATAAAGATATTCCATATTTTGGACGATATTCTTTGACCAAGTTGTCATTTTATTACAAGACTTCATATGACCTTTGTATCCTATAATAAAAGTTTTGAAATCTGATTATATCTTTACACACTTGTCCATCACCATGAACACCTAATCTGACTTCTGATTAAGAGTGTGTTGGAGCATCTGGCATCTAGAATCTATGTTTGTAAAAGTTGGAATGGAACCGACTAGATTCTTCAAAGACTGTTCCACAAAATCATGACCAAGTGAAGATGACTCCAAATCCGAGACATTACTTGGTGGGAGTGGTTTTTCAAGCTCAAAAAGATTTATTTTTTATGTACCTTCGACTTACTTCCTCTTAACTGTGGATTTTCTTTGAGAATCAACAACCAATTTCTTACCCTTATCAATCTTCAGTATGACTTTCTCATCAAGAGATTTATGCTCGCTATCAGATAATTGAACAACTCTATCATCATCAAATTTCTATTTTTCTGATCCTTCCTCAATAAAGTTATTTTTATAGCTTTCTTCCACAGATAATTCATTTACTTCTTCTTCTTACTTTTCTTAATCTTTCTTTCCATATTCTCTTCTTCCTTTCCAGGAGTGAAAAGCTTCAAGGACTCGGCCTCAGATGTTCGGAGTGGTAATTTCTCTGATTGATTTTCCTTATCTTGAAATTCTTCAACTTGTTTAATCAAATCATCTAAATCACCACTTTCTTATTCTTCTTCTTCCTCTTCTACTTCTTCTACTTCCTCCTCTTTATATTTTTCAGGAGTGAAGAAATTCTTCCCCGGAGTCTCAGGTAATGGCTCGACTAAGAAAGTTTCCGGAATTGGAATATTCTAGGATGCTACTTCTGTTTCATTCAAAAGAGATTTCATAACTCCAGCCTCAGACATTTTCTTCTTCATCTTCTTCTATTTTTCCTTCATTTCAAGGTATTTAGTAGTCTTCTACCTTAAAGACTTAGCTACATCAGGGTTTAAGCCAAACTGTGGTTCCCCTTCTTTCCGCTTTCCCTTATCTTCCCTCCATTTTGCAACCACCTCATTCGGATACGCTTTTTGTTTTTTTCAGTTTGGGAGGTGCGGATTGGACTTCCTTAGACTTAGGGGTTTTATCTTCATCTTCCACTTCTTTCAACTTCCTTTTCTTTCCAACCTTCTTTGATGGCTCAGCTTTTTCAACATTTTCCAGATTCGCTTCTGCCTCTTCCTCTGGTAGATCACAAAACTCTTCTGTCTCCTTATAATAGGCCATATTCATTCTTTTTAGGGTGTCATCACTAACAAGAAGAACATTTCAATTTCGAGACTTGGATTTTCATGAAATCTTGAATGATTCAAGACACCAAACTATTAGCATTGAAAGTAAGGCAGGATACATGATAATTTGGGCTCTTATATTTCTATTATTGATATTCTAAATTGTAACAAGAACATACCTCATCAAATTGATTTTCCTTATATTTACCAGGAATTTTAAGAAATATATATCACTCTTCTTGAGGGTATCTTTTTCACCTTTTCTCGGTACTAAAAAAACTTGTACCCATAGCTGAAGGATCTGATTTTTAGAAGATAAATGGGTGTTTTTTACTATTTTGACATCAGAAAGTCGAAGACATTACAAGGCCTTGACCGTAACGAAACTACCTTGAACATCTGGGAGTTTGTGGGAGAAAAATTCCGCCTCCCCTTCATATGATAATCCCACCAAGTTTTCTGCCTTGGTATAAGAAAGTTTGTAGGTTTTTCCATAACACTTAAATGAAAATATTTCTCTACCATATTCCTTAAATAAGCACCCTGACTCATAAAACTCTATGAGTAAATCTGGATACACCATGTCTTAATCACCTGGCTTAGATACGCAGACATCTTCCCATCCATTTAACTTGATATTCCTAGAAATGATAGAATCGTACTTGAAAAATTTCGGATGCACCAACCTTTACCTGTATACTAGCCATTTTGAGATTGACTTCATGGTAGACATTACTTGGGAAGAAGCTTCTATAGACATTCAGACTGGAGAAACTCTGAGAGATTCAGAACGGGGTTAAGAATGGTGGAAGATCTTCGAGATGCAAGAGATTTGAAAACCGATGTGGGACAAACATTAGGGGTCCCCTTTATATTGGCGATGGAGGTGACCTTTCAACTTCCAAAACCAATCTAATGGTTGAAAAACTCTTTGATCGGATATGACGGTTGAAAACATACCTGCAAGTAAATTTTGAATCCGATCTTTTGAGGTTTTAAGAAAAACATTCGGATTTAAGGGAAAAAAAATCAGAAAAATTAAAATAAAAGAGAAAATACCAGAAAGTAAAAATGATTACAAAAACTTAAGTAAATAAATCATACCTTTCGTATTGGCTAGGAAAATTATTCGTAATAGATGATAATCTTCTTGAAGAAAATTTGACTACGAAAAAAGTCACTATGAGAAACTTACTACTAAAAACATAATAATATTATTTTTATTGCAAAAACTTTGAGTACCAAAATTTTATTATGAAAATTATGAGTACGAAAATTTCCATTACGAAAATTTCTATTACGAAAATTTGAAAAACTTACTATGAAAAATTTCAAAAACTTTTGAAAACAGATGTACTCTCCCTATGAAAAGGAGTTTATTACTGTAATGAGATTGGTTCAAAAGAAATTTAATAGAGGAATATTACCTTGCAGTTATCATCCATAACTTCTGTTTAATCTATTCAAATCTATCGACAGGTATTTTTTTTGTGTGAAAATATCAGCAAGTTGATCTTCCGTTTTGATAAATTGAAGAATGATATATCATTTAGAATTATCTCCGAAAGTTACTTTTCCTCCTTTTGTTTTGATAATATTTTCAAAATTGTTTCTGTTACTAGTCATATGCCGGGAATATCCACTATCCATGTACCACGTATTGCTGTTGGTACTTTCCCTATTTTTATGAAAATAAGAAAAAGTTAGATTTTCTGAATCCAAACTTTCTTGGATCTAGAATTGTTAGATAAAAACATTTTGGGTATCCCCATTTGTTTAGAAAAATAAGCTTTATGAAACCCAAGAGATTGAACTCTATTCAAGGAGGAAATTTTCTTCCAATGCCCACCACTTTGACACTTAGTGCAAAAAGGGGATCTAGAAGGAACAAAATAATTGTTTTTGAAAACTAGTTTTTGGTGAGTATAACCTACTCCAGTAGTGTTTCCTTGAGGTTTAATTTGAGAATAAATCATGTCAAAAATTTCCTTCCCAGATGTAAATTTTGTAAGAAGCTTCTTAAGAGAAAAAATTTCGGATTTCAGTCTGATGACTAAATTCCTATCCTCAGGAATAATTTCCTTAGAGTTAGATTTTTCCTAAAAAACTTTTATCATTAAAATAGCATTATTAAGATCTTTATAAAGTTCTTATTTATCAGAATTTTATTTCTCAAGGTCTTTAGAATGTTTCTCTAAAATCTCTTCTTTATCTCTAAGATCTATAGAAAGATATGAAATCTCTTTTGTAATAATTCCTTCCCTAGTATTTGCCTTGTCTAATTTCTTAGAAATTTTACATTTTTTTGCTTCAAGTAACATGAAAAATATAGAAACTTCTTCATATGAAGGTAATTATTCATGTTTTTGAGGATGAAGTATCTTCATTAGAAGTACTATGTTCGGAATAGTAATTCTTATCAAGAGATAAATTTGTTAAAGCCTCGGCAGAGCGTACCTTAGCCATAAGACATGGGAAAGAAGTAGTAGAAATGAATCCCATATTATTCTGTGATGATGAATCATATTCAGAAGATTAAATTTTTGAAGAATCTCCATAGCTAGCACTCCAAGTATCATTAGCTTTAAGACTTTTCTTGGGCTTTGATCGATAGAATTTCTTCCTGTTCTTTTCTGAATTCCATTCCTTCTTTTCCTTCTTTTTCAAAAAGGGACAATCAGGTTTGATATGACCTGTTATTTTACACTCATAACATGTAAATTATCCATATTTCTTATCTCTGTAGTATTTATTCTTGTATTTATTTTGATGGTTCCTTTGAGCTACAATCTTGTTCATTCTTCAAGCATGATTAGCTAATTCATTCTCAGACTTTTTTGTGTCACTAGATTCTGACTAAATAATGACATTAATTGTCTTTTATCTGGTTACTCTCTCTGGGGTCTTGGCATTCATATGCTTAGAAGTGGTTGTAAAAGAAACTCCTCCATTCCCATTTTTTTTCTTAACATTTTCAGCATCTCTCTTCATCCTGGTTTCATGCTGAAGAAGAGTTCTAAACAAATCCTCTAAGGAAATCTGAGTGACTTTCCTATTCTCATCAATAGATGTCCTCTTAGACTCCCATTCATTTGGAATAATATCTATGATCTTTTCCACAAGAGCCTCATCATCCAAAACTTTTTCAACCATTGATTGTAAGATATTTACGATGGTCATAAACCTTTGCTAAACTTTGATTATAGGTTCTCCATAAGGAAAGTTAAAACTATGACATTTAGCTCTCAGCATAGCTCTTCTTATCTCTATAACTTTTTATGTACCGAAATGTGTAACATCATGTTTCTTCCAGATACTGGTTGCAGATTCACATGAAGATATTTGACTGTAGATGATCCTAGTCATGGAACACAACAAAGTATTTCTACCTCTAAAATTTTATTGATATTCTGCATTCTCCTAATTCGTAAAGGTTCTCAATTCATTATCCAGAATCTTATAATCTCCAGTTAGCATTAGATAGTTATCAACTCCAGTATTGATAACAAAATTCTTCATCCTATCTCTCCAGTACTCATAATCATTTCCACAAAAAACAGGAGGTTTGGTAGGATTTATATTATCAATAGAACTGACATTTAAACATTCCATTCTTAAGATTGTCTTTGGCACACACACTTGTTAGAAGTATAAGTTTTTAAACAAGGAAAATATTCTAATAAAAATATAGAGTAATAGTATCTCTAAGAAAAATTGAATCCAAAATATGATTCTGAAAAATAGATTCAGAAAATATGAATCCGGAAATTCAATTTTGAAAATGAAAATCTGAAAGTTATAAGAAGAAGAAGGTATTCTGAATCTAATAGTGAGATTAATTCAGATTGTACCGATCCTCTAATACCAATTGTTAGATGATATTTGAGTATGATATACTCTATAATTCCAAATGTAGGATCAAATATATAAGCATGATGTGCTCAAATACAAGAGAGAGGGGGGGGGGGTGAATTTTATACATTAATAAATCACTAAGGAAATTTTTCATAACCAAAATTCACAACAACTCTAAGTTCTATTAACTTACTTGATTCCGAAAAAGTGATTCTGGAAATGAAACTTAACAAAATTTTACACCTACTAAGATTCTACATTAAAGCGTATAGAATCTAAGTAAATCAGATTACAAGTAAGGAAGTATAAGAATGATATACTTTCCTCAACAATAGAAAATGCACAACGGAAAACAAAGTAGTAACTATACAAGTAACAAACAATAACTCTTTTAACCCAAAGAGAAGGGTATCTAACAACCCTGTATAAGAGTTCCCTTGATTTATACTTTAAAGAAAGTCTGTCTTACCTACACCAGGGTAATCCCTCGATAGGAAGATCGAAGTCTGTCTTGCTATCCCCACAAGCCCTCAACTATCAGGTAGTCGGCACCTCTGTCTTCAAATCCCCGGAATCCCTCGATTGTAAACAGAAAAAATCGGAGTTGCATGAAGCAAGTCTACATGAAGCAAGGTTTGAACAAGCTATTCAAAATTTCTGCACGAATCGTGAGAGTTTATAAGAGCCTATCTCTCTAGAAATGACTTCAACAGCATGTAAGCTCGGTTGTCAAAGATGTTGTGAATTCTTCTGCTCTTTTCAAAAGAGCTCCTATTTATTGGCACAACTCCAACGGTCGGATCCCTCCGCCAATGGTAATATTCTTCCTTGAATTTTGGAGGGACTTGTACACATGTCACTCAAACAACGGTTAGTTAATAATTGAAGGAACGATATAATTTTATAATAGACCAAGTAAAAGCATAACTAAAACTGATATTCGGAATGGAGAAAATGAAAGTTCGGAATGAAATTAAAAGTTCAAAGTCTAACCATAAAATGAATTCGGAGTCTATAATAAAGAGATATTTGGATTCTATTTTGCAAAAGAATTTGGAGTCGAACTTCATACAAGTTAGTATCCATAATTCATAATCAGAATTCACAAATAGAATTTGTAATGAGAATTCATAATCAGAATTCATCATCAGAATTAATAATGAGAATTAGTAATAAGAATTCTTCATCATAATTTGTAATGATAATTCGTAATCAGAATTCATCATCAGAATTCGTAATGAGAATTCATAATCAGAATTCATCATCAGAATTCGTAATCAGAATTCATCAATAGAATTCGTAATGAGAATTCATAATCAGAATTCCTCATCAAAATTTGTAATGAGAATTCATAAACAGAATTCATCATCAGAATTAGGAGTTAGAACTTTATGTAAGTTCATAATCAGAATTCAGAGTTAAACTTCCTAAAAGTTCGTAATAAGGAATTTGGAGTAGAACTTCATAAAAGTTCATAACATGAATTCAAATCAGAAAATAGAATGATTCAATTCTATGTATTATACGATTATGAGGTTTTAGATATGAATCCTATTTTTATACTTAAGAAAAATATTGATATGAACAATGAAAATAAGGTAGGGTTAAATTTCCTTTGGGAAGGAAATTTTCCTTATAGAAGTAAAACAGGGGTAAAAACAGATTTTCCTAAGGATAAGGTGTTTGTGATTTTCAAAACAAGAAAGAATGGAAAAGTCATATGGAAAACCTTATTGACTCATCAGGTAGATCATTATTGAGCATGCAGTTAGCAATATGTAAATCCAGATTGAAGCTCATCATTCACCCTATTTCACCAACATCTTCAGTATTGGGAGATCCAGAACTATAATTTTACCCTTAATTAATCATCAAAAAATGTTTAACTATTTTATTATAACATATAATGGATGAAATTAAATAGTGCGTGGTTCTAAAAAAAATTAAATAATTCATGGTTTAAAAAAAATCATGACACCAAAAAATAAAATTTAGTGGAAAAAATTAGATTAACAAAATAAAATAACATTTGAAATAGAAATAGGCTACATGCAACGGTGGAAATAACTTAGGTAGGATACCACCAGTGTGTTAGGTTGTTTTTGGTGATGCATTCGAGTAGATGACTATTATAGTTGGGAGTTCTTGGGGTTGGAATTAGGATTTTAATGTCTAATTTTGAAGGATACCATGTGATGGATAGATGTGTTCAACATCATCTTGATAATTTGGGAGTGTTTTTTAGAAGACACTCGGGATTTAATTGAGGTTGGTAAGTTTCAAAACTAGAGACAACTCGGAAGTGAGCTATCATATGGTGGGGAGTTTATAATTTCTTAGGTACTCAAGTGATGTAATTCAGGCCTAATATAAATCTAACCATGTGTATTTGAACATTTTTGAGGTTTTAGAGGTGTATTTGAACCTTTTTGATGTATTATAGGTGTTGGCATAGACCAAGAGTTGAGTTTCAAGAATTTTGATAAAGCTGAAGGCTAAAATTCTATATGAATTCAATGGTTACACCACAACCATGGGAACCATGACATGATGTGTAGTTTCGTAATAATAGATTTTTTAAGGCTGGTAAAGAACCACGCTATAGCAAAGGACCTTGTAGCATTGTGATTATTATCATAATAATAAATTCTTCTAAAGTAAGGTTACATTGTTGATCTAAAGCTGGATCACACCATGAACCATAGTGTTTCTCCATAATGCCCTATCCACATAGGGTGGTTGCATTGTGAATGGATGGATCATGTCGTAACATGGTCCTAGATATTGGATTTAAGTTCTTGGGTTAGCAATAGGGGATAAGTGTCACGACATGACTCAAAGTGCCCCATCATAAGGTGGGTTTTGTAGAGGCATTTTGTCGTGAACCATATGAGTCTCACCACAATGTATTTCCTATCCAGTTTTTTAAATTTCAATGAATATGTTTAATTAATTAATAAAATGAGGGTTTGACCACATTTTCCCCTGAATACCAGGGTAGCTATACCTACACTCTCTCTCTTTACTTCTCCCCATCCCAAGTGGGATTTTGATGTTGGGTCAGGTGGACGCTACACTTTCCAAGCCATTAAGTAAGAATAACTAACTTAAAAACACACTATGGAATAAGGATCCCAAATCAGAGAGTTAGTGATGTTAATAATAAGAAAAGAAATATTAATAATCAAATTAGACTTAAATGGGACAAACAATATACTGATAATTGAGAAAAAAACATAGTGCTAATTTTTTTGGAGGAGGTCTAAAACCATTATGTCACTATTAGAACCACCCCTCAGAAAAATCACCAAAAATAGTTAGAAAGGGAAGTTATTTTTCATTACAGACATGAATACTCCTTCAATACTCCACCCTCTAGAACGAAAACTTTTTTAAGGATCACCTGATCCTATATCAACCCCATCAAAAACATATGATGGTTTTAACATAAGATGTACTAAAATAGAATTAGTCCAGGGAAAGAAACTTCCCTTCAAAACTCTACACCAAAGGTATTTTGGTTCATACAGAAGACATCACCCTGGATTATCCCAAATAACTAGATTAAATGCATTAATATATTTCAACCCAAGTCTCCCACAATACCTATCATAGAACATAACCTCCCACTTAACCTAGTATATAGGTCTTCTACATGGTTCACATCCCCACCAAAAATTAGCAATCAAATAAATAAAAAAATCACAAACATATTTAGTAAAATATAAATTCATATTATAATAAAAATAAACAGCGATAGTTACACTGTGTAGATTAAAATTCTCTTCCCACCTTGGATAAATGTTTCCCTTTATATGCATAAATATTATTAGCCACCAAATCATTAAACCAGTGAAAATCTTCCAAATTTGAACAACATATAATAAGTTGAAATCCCATATATTTTTCATGATAAACATGAACAAAAACTCAACACACAAAAGAAAACTAGAATGAAATAAGAAAATATAGGACATACAGATATGATTCACTATTTATTTACCCATTTTATACCCTCTTCCTATTTCTCACGATAATCTCCCCACTCACCACCCCATGAATAAAGTGAACCTCATTATAAAATTTCAACAGATCCAGTTCAAAATTATCCAGGAGCACTCTCTTCATAGTAGCTGTAATAAGATATTTTAGTAAAAGATGGCCATTATATATAAACCAGACTTCGTAGGATCCAATCTTAGTTTTATCTTCTCATAGAATTAAAGTTATAGGTGAAATAAATATTCAAGAACTGAAAGGAAAACAACATCATAAATACATGAAAATATTCATTGAAAAATTAAAAATGGGATTTGAGGGTGAGAATAATTTTCTCTGGTGTAACAGTATGGCTGGTATCCCCATGGTGATAAGATGAGTGTTCTGATACATAACCATATAATTGGGTATCTTAACCTAATTTAAAAAATTATTCTTGAAAGAGAAGATTAGAATCTTGAATTTCCAAGATTTAAGCCATCGACCATTGAGGGAATTGACTGTTGAAGGTCCACCATTGAAAAGAGTATCAACTCTTTGTTGAAAAATTCACTATACTTGATAAGATTCTTCTTCTGATCAAGTTAAGTGCCATCCTATAGAAACATATAATATAATAAGTTAAGATGCATACAACCCTAGAAATAACCTTTCAAAGTCATTTCTAAACCTTAAACAGCTGAAGAAAATTCTTTCTAGATTCTATTTTTTCTTGCTAAACGAAAGCTCAATTGAATTCCCATTTTCATCATAGACCCATAGAAATTCCTTCTTGTATTTTTGGATGTCAATGAAGTATTCTTTTCCTTCTTTAGATTTTCTTGAACCCAACCCCTGTTGCATAGAGAATAAATTAAAAAAATTTGTAAATGAGGCCTAATTGTGTTATTATAGAAATGAATATCGATTATATAACATTTATGTGAATTAAATCCAAAGCCCTCCCCTTACACCCCCACCCCTGACCCTTCCCCTACAAGTCTCCCCCTACCTTTGCCAGTCCCCCTGCCCCTGCCCCTGCCAGTCCCCCCTATCCCTGCGAGTTTCCCCTCCCCCTACCAGTCCTTCCCCTACAAGTTCCCCCTACCAGTTTTCCCCTGCAAGTCCCCTCCCCCTCCCAACCCCCCTTGCAACCCACCCAGCCTTCCCCCTCCACCCCTGCTAGTCCCCTCCCCCTACCAGTACCCCGTACCAACTTTTCCTCCCCCTGTCACCCTTACCCCCTACTGGTTCCCCCCATGCCAGTCCCCCCTCCCCCACCAGTTTCCCCTCCCCCTACCCCCTAACAGTTCTAGTTTCCCCTTCCCCTTCCAGTCCTTCCCCTGCCAGATTCCCCTCGTCCTGCACAAACATATATTATAAAAATACACCATACACATACAACTACAACTAATTCCAAAAACCATTGTAGCATCTCATTTCCACATAAATGAAGAAAACTAATACATGTAAAATTGAAATTTTATAAACAATTGAATAAAATTAAAGATACAAAAACTTTCAATAATGTCACTCCAAAATTTCATCTGAATCCTCCTCATCATCAGTACCGATATCAACGACATCAACGTGTGTACCACCAATAGCAACATCATCCTCACCATCAACAACATATTCATCCTCTACACTATCAGAAACACCTTCAGCCTCTCCACCAGTATCTTCAACTACAAAATTATCTCCATACTCATACATTGAGTGAAAACTCGATAAACATCCATCCACTTTTGCTACACCCTCTAGTGGAAGTGAAGAGAATATAGAAGATATCAACTTGAACAATAGTTCATTTTCTTTTTTATGCTAATTTTGAGACTCTGGTCTAACTTATTACTTTTCTATCTCAATGGCAGTATGTAATTGTTCTTTAGTAACTATTCCTACAATACTTCTAGAAGATTAAATACCAGATAACCAATATTTAGATGGCACATTTTTCATTCTGGGTTTACAATGAACTCTTCCACTATGATTTTTTCCAAGAACCTGATGTAAATAATCTTTTGGTCCAAATGTGTATGGTTCCTTTTCCATTAGATCATGGAGAGAATCCTACAAAAGGGTGTTACCATTTTAGTAGATAATCAAAAAAATAAATAAGTTTATCTAGATGTACATTGAAATTCTCATACGTGTTATGAGTAAAATGTATACAACCTCATTTTTTGATTATATCTAGACCAAAACATAAGTAGCGTATGTCCTTTTATATTCATTATAGTACTTTCAAGAGTTGGTATAACTTATATTAGTATCTTGGGATGTTGTTTGGGTTTACAAATATATTAGTAGTGGTTATGGACCTATTTGACAGTCTAAATATTTTTTAAACCTTCATAGAGAACCAAGATTATATGACTAGCATAAAAGAAATGAGAAGGTTCCTTAAACACTATTCTAGATTGTATGGATTTCAAATGTCCTTCTTAAACCTTATCAAGAATTGATCTTATTAAATTATCATTAGTAATACTAAATAGAGTGGAAGATAATTTATTTCCCTATATAATACCATATGAACAAGTGAAATAATTGACTCAAGAATTCTCATTCCCTATGAGGAAAACACAACTCATATAATTTTCAGTGAATGAAACTGCATACTAAAAGATAAAAATTTAAAAACATTCTTACCATTTTTTCCTGCCTTTCCTGATTCACAATAGTTCCATCATTAATTTTCCAACTAGAATAAAAAAACAATAATGATCAGGGAACACATCCTTCAATATTTAATGCTCGTTTCTACATGAAAATTGAACACAAATCAATGATAAAATAAATGTATATTCAATGTTAAATCATATATTACTTGTGATAGTTCATGATCTGGCAGTGTAATTCTCCCTAGAGTATAATTATATATCATGATGCCCTTATTTCTTATGTTTCTTTTAGATGAATCCTATTAGTAACAAAATTAGCCTTTCAACAAGTCAAAAGGGATAAAAAATAATCATTTCAACTTAACAATTCAACGAGTTCAAGACATAACTGAAATAACCAAGTCTGAAAAATAAAACTGAGCACAATCACATCAAATAAAATCATCCACTATAGAAAACTAAGATTAATGAAAAAATAAATTTATTGAAAACATTAATATTGTAAATTAACTTGAAATAGGAACAACTCAAATATGAAATTAATTCTTTCTATTGTGAAATTGGGAATTCATTGAAGATCAGTTCATTTTCAAGAGAAGTACCTCTTCTTCCTTTTCCAGCCAACAAGCATGTCATGCTTGTAGGCCCACCACATCTCCCACAATTTAATTAACCCTGTTCTCTTAGCACAGAGGCCATTAGGGAAGTTATAGCGAAGCTGAATATTCAAAAAAAAAATATCAATAATATTTTATAAAGAAATTGCAAAGTAATTTTAAAAAATATATTACCCAAATTTCTGCCCAAGCCTTGTCTTTTATTTATTGTCCAACTTTTCTATACTTGATTTCTTGAACCGGAATAATATTTATATGTCTGCTGAGTTTCCCCATGAAACTCCGCAATTCATTACCATTTTCTTTAAGAATTTTCATTTCCTTGTTATACTGAACCATAATTTGCATGTGTCTATTCTACACATTATGCATCTTTTTACGAGCACATCTTTTAGTAGAAGATGATCCTGAAAAAATAAACGAATATTTTATACACATATATAACTGAAATTTAAAAGAAATTTATTAATTTCATTACTTATTAAACATTCACCAGTAGCACTCTTTGTTGTTTCTTGATCATGCACACTATGTTGGGGGGAAAAAAATAGAGAAGTGTCCTCCATAGTAGACCGTGGATGTTGAGGTTGGGTAGGAGGTTTTGAGTATACTGGGGGAATAACCAATGAAGGTGTACCCTCTATAGTAGACTGTGGATGCTGTGGTTTGGTAGGATGGTACGAGTATACAAGGGGAATAACCAATGGAGGTGTACCATATAGAGATGAAGGTGAATAAGGGTAAAAAGGTTGAGGGATAGAAGGAGATAGACTACCATGCACGGTAGGAGGAGGAAATGGATAAAAAGGATGACCACCCATGTATGGATAAGGCATATAAGTGGGGTTCATGATGGGAGGAAACCATCCCAGTGACTGTAGAGCCATGGACTGTGAGGCGGTACATGTAGGGGGGTTTCATGTAGGGTCGTTCCTATACTCTAGAGTGCCTGAACCATCTTTATTAAACAAAAGTTTCCTCCTCGATGATTGATATTCATATTAAATATTATTTGTGTAACATTCATACATATTCAATAAATAAATAAGGGACTCACAAGAACAATCATATTTTTCAGGCCAACTTCTCTATGTTGGCGATCATTTTCCTCAAATTTTTTTCTTCAAACGTCCTCATAATTCATAATAATATGTAAATTCCAAAAGTGATGTGACAATTTAAAAACATAAAAAAGAATTAAATAACTATAAAGATTCCAAGAAAATTCATATTATTTTTCCAAACTTTACATCTTCCATTATGTTTTATTCATTATGTTGTTTACTCTCTAAATGAAAACATTAAAAAAAAAGAAGCTACTACTTTAAAAGTTAAAAAAAAACTCACTACGTCAAAATAATATAATCAAAATACTTTGAAACATGTAATTCTAGGCATTATCTGGTATAATTTCCAGTTTACAATCCTTTCTCACAATTGAATCACTCATACCATCGAATGATACATTTGACTGAATACTAATCGGTTCATCCAAAACATCACCATCAGCTAATCATTCATAAAAAATGTGTCTGGGAATAACATAAACTATAACACCAAATTTCTCTTTTAAAGGTTCATTTACATAAAATACTTGTCTAGCTTGTGATGTAATAATATAAGGCTCATCTGTTCACAGTTGATGTTTCATATCAATCACTCTAAAATTTCAACTATCTATATACAATCCTTGTCATGTCATTGAATCAAACCACTTTCATCTCATCATAGTGACATGACCATGTTTATAATAATCTAATAAAAATATTCTCTCAACAACCCATTAATATGACATATTTTTTTGATCGAGGTTGTCTGTATGATGTACTAGCATAACAATACATTGTAGCGCTTATTGTGACACCATCATGCTATAATTACATATTTGTTTCAAAACTATTTATAATGAATTTAAAACCATTGACAACCATTTCTTTATAATCACAAACCACGTTTTTCAGACCAAATTAAAATGTCCTTATTTCAACAGATACATCATCCATCGGTAAACTTTGGACCTGAAATATATTGACAATAAATATTGAACAACTACTAATGATTTGGTAATGTAAAAAAAATAATTTTTTACCTTTTAATTAAACCAAGCAGGAAATTCTTTACTGTGTAATTTCTCAAGCCTCTTAATAGATAAAGAGTGATGTGATCTTTTTATAATTTCACTTTATTCTCTACAAATATAAAAATTTAATGATATATGGAACTATGAAAAAAATACACTAAAAAATATATATATTTATAATTTTACTTAATTGATGTAATCTTCAACCACACCATAATTAAATAATACCCTATGATGATCCATTTCCCACTCATCCCTATTCAAACTACACAACTTGTTTGATCCAGATATCCTGCCTGTTTGGGGAAGTGACAAAAATGTTGGCTCAAGGGGATCATACTTCTCATTTTTAGTTATCATAGGATGATTAGATCTAGTGGTGACATTAGTCAAATACATTGAACAAAAATCCATGCATTTTGGCGCTAAATAACAATTCACAATAGATCCTTTAGGTTGATTCTTAGTTCTCACATAAGATTTCAATGTAAACATAATTCTTTCAATTGGATACATCTAATGAATAGAAACAGGACCACCAAAAAGAACTTTTGTTGGAATATGCACTGTCAGATGTGACATACATGTAAAAAATGATTGGGGAAATATTTTCTCCAAGTCACAAAGAACGATTAGTGCATCTTTCTGTAGTTTTTCACACCATTTTTTTCAATATATTAGCATAATGATCTCGATAATAGTGACATAATCTAATTAAAGCTACCCTGAAATTATGTGATAGTAAAGGTCGAATAGAAATAGGAATGAATTCATACAACATGAAATGTTAGTCATGGGTTTTGAGGGATTTTATTTTCACATCTCATGTATTCACTCATTTCGAAATGTTACTTGAATAACCATCTAGAACCTTTAAACATTCCATGACTTGAAGAAATTGTTTTTTCTCAGCATTTGTCATCAAAAAACAAGAAAAAGAGACTTTCCACTGATTTTGACCAATTAAATCAGGATGAAGTCTTGGTTTTATACCCCAATCCTTTAAATCACGACATGAGCGCAAATCATTTTTTTCTTTCCCTTTACATTTAAAAGCATTGAAAGTAACATTTCACACACATTTTTACCAATATGAATTTCATCCAATTAGTGATGTAGCAAATTTGATGACTAATACGACAAATCATAGATTATAATTTTATTTCTCTAATTATTGTTGGAATTAAAATAAACATTCTTCCTCTTGTTGGAATTTAACTGACCCTTTCCAAGAACAAAATTCAAACTTTCAATTTTTTTAAGGATTCAACCCCCTAACATTCGTTGAGTTATTTAATCTATCTATATGGAATTATCGAACTGTCCTCGATTTTTACTGTATGGATTATCCATTTGTAAAAATTGTCGATTCCCTATGAAACTGAATGTTTTTCAAAACTTTAATCTCCTAGAATGTGTATTCTTCATATATATAGGGAAAGATAATCTCACCTTGGTAATTCAACCAGATATAATTCCATATGCAGAGAAATCATTTATTGTTCATAATAATGTCGTACGACACATAAAGTAATCCATTCTAAATGCATCATATTTCTACACCCCAATGGTCCAAATCTCATTCAACTCATCTATTAATGGTTGAAAATATATGTCTATATCATTTACATGATCATTGGGTCCAGAAATAAATATACTCATGATAATAACTGAGTTTTACATACACATCCATGATGGAAAATTATAAATATGAATGAAAACATGCCGAGTACAATGTTCAGTATGCATAGGCTTAAGTGGGATGAAACCATCACATGAAAATCCCAATCTAACATTCGATGGGTCCACTGCGAAATCAGGAAGTAACCTATCAAATTTTTTCCATGATAACCCATTAGCAAGATTAACTATACCATCATTATCCTTATTTCTTTCATCTTCATGCCATCTCATATTCTAAGCCATTTTTTGACATTTGATGTTTCTGAAGTCTAGGAATCAATGGAAAGTGCCACATCACTTTCTCTAGTACACATTATTGAGTTCCATATTTATTAGTCTTACATCTTGATGTACCAAATTGTTTTCACTCATTTAACTTTACATTATCCTTCTAGAATATACAATAATTTTTAGGGATTGTGTGGATTTTAGTACTTGAAAATCCAATTATTTCAACCAAAATTGATGCCATATAATCATTTTCCGGAATACATGCATCATCAGGTAAAAAGTACTTAAAAAAGTAAGTAGATAGTCAAAAAAATTATTACTAAATATATACATTGTTCTCCCATGATACTGTTTCATTAAATTCTAATTTGGTGATTTTTCCACATAACTGGTATATTAGGGTATTCAAAACTTCTAACAACTTTCTAACATGCTCAACATCCTCATTCTGATCATTAGATGAAAACTATGTTCCCGTATTCATTTCCTCTTCCACTTCTCTACATGAAGTGTTGGATTGAGAAGAAAATAGAAACTGAATAGAAATCAAATTTTCCATTTTGATCCTTTCAGCTGAATCAATTTCATTCTCCATTTGAACTTTTTCTACATTATGATACCAAACATGTTATCCTTTTTGAAAACCTTTTTTAGGGACGTGGTAACTTACTTCCTCAAGTGTTAACTATGGTCTTCCAATTTAATCAAAACATTATCATCGAATCAATCCACCATCTGAACCATTGTTGAATGAAAAATACAAAAAATATTCCAATCCTTATGAAACTCATCATTAATCCAATCAACATTATAAATCAAGATTCTATCCATTCAAATATGAATAAACAAACAGTTAGTAAAATTGTTGATTGTAAATAAAAAAATTTAAACTCATTAATTCTTAAAGAAAAGTAGTATATGGACTCATTCATAGGCATCTATTCCTGACATTCTTCCTGAGAAACATAAGTAAATGTTCATACTTAATGCATAAACTATAACATTATCATTTATTAAAGTATATGAGATATCTAAATCATAATCATATAAGAACTATACCTATATCCACCAATTAATATTTATGTCATGTTAAGATAATACATAATTAAATCTCTTACTATCAATTATTACACCATGACAGGTCATCCTTGGGTTGCAAGCAAGTTTCTAGATTTCTAGATATAGGTAAATATTATAAATGAATAAATCATAATCCTCAGTGATTTACATTATCTAAAAATAAGATACTAAAATACATGAGATACTAAAATACATTAGATACAAGTGGAGGTAACATTTTATATCATAATGAAAAAATAATAATATGTATGAAGGGCATCATTCTTAGATACTTATATAGTGAAAAAATATTCAAATGTTGGATTAGTGTGCAATGCATCATATTATAATGACACAATTAGAATGGACAATGGGGTTTATATATTAAGGATGGCTTTTCAAAAAATATTGGGTTATAATACATGTATAATAAAGGGGATGGTGTGCAGGGAGGGAGAGGGTTCGGGTAGTGGGGAGGGTGGTGCTGGGCAGGTGAAAGGGGCTGGTGGGGGGAGGGTGAGGGGCAGGGCAGGGGGAGGGGGAAGGGGAGGGGCGGGGTAGGGGGAGGGGACTAGTGAGGGGAGGGGGAGGGGTCGGGTAGGGGAGGGGGAGGGGGATGGGATGGGAAGGGGGGGCTGGTGGGGTGGAGGGGGATGGGCTGGGTAGGGGAGGAAGAGGGGGAGGGATAGGGTAGGGGTGGGGTTCCATCACGAAAGAGGAAGGGAAATAGGATGGGATTCAATGGTGACAGAGGAAGGGAATGGGGAAGGCAGAAGGGGTTCGATCGTGAGAGGTATGTTTCGATCACGAGAGAGGAGAACTATTGAGTTGGAGTGTTTGCTAATGAGTTGAGGTGAATCGAATAAGTTCTATGTTTTATTAAAGATATCTATAAATAATATTTGGAATATAAAAGTTGGTTAAATCCAAAAAAATTTAGGACTACTTATGGGAATCTTATAAAACATATATAGTTTTTGTAAGTATTCTTGTAATTTTATAAACTAGGACAGTAGATGTGTGGCAGTAGGAGAACCAGAGCAAAGACATTCAGTAGTAGTCTGTTCTTTCAAGAAATGCTTGGAGCTAGGACAGACAGGTAGAAAGTAATAAAATATTTACCCAATAAATGAATGGAGATATCGATCCGTTCACACTTCCCCCTACCCCAACCCCCTTTACCCTCTAACCCCCAACCCCCTTCACCCCTAGCCCCCATACCCCTTCCCCCTTCCCCCTACCCCCAGTCCCCTTCACCCCTCCCCCAGCCCCTTCACCTCACTTCTCCACTATTCCAACCCTTCATCCCAACCCCTCCCCACTTTCACCACCACTGCCCCCACCCTTCACCACAACTCCCTTGAACCACCCCCTTTCACCCCCACTGCCCCCTGAACACTCCCCCCTACCTTCCCCCACTACCCACCCCCACCTTCCCACCCCAACCTACACCAGCCCCCACATGCACCACCCCCCACCTGTACATTTCCCCCCCTCAACCAACTGCCCCCCTCACCCCCACTTCCCCCACCTACCCCCACTGCCATCCCACCTACACACTACCCACCCTCTTCCCCCCCACCTTTACACTACACCCCCACACTTCACCCCAACTCCTTTAACCCCCCACCACTTTCACCCCTACTACCCCCACCCTTCTCACCCAAACTCCCTTGAACCACCCCCTTTCACCCTCACTGCCCCCTCCCTTCCACAACCAAGGTTATTTCATTCATGAATATTTATATGCAATATTAAATGCATTCAAAATATCGAGGAGAGAAAATAGGAAGAATTTCAAGACTGAAGAAGGAAGAATCCATGATTGGGTCACTGTATTATGCATGTATTCATCCATATATAATGATTTCATGGAATACATCATGTATTGATAAATGAAGAAGATCACATTACTTATTCATGTCCACATGATATTTTTACATATAATTATCATATGGTTATGAGGATATATAGTGGGATATTCTAGATCTAGTAATTCAAGGATATTTGAATCCAAAATATTCATGTGGTTTAGTGAATGCTGAAAAAGAAGAAATTAGTGATTCTATATTTGATATGTATTCATGCAGTTTTAAATAGAGACATGTGATAGTTTGAAACTATTATTCAATATATACTAATTCATATAAACTATGTAAAAGAGTGATAAGACCCAAAACAAATGGTTATAAAGATATGGAGTGGGAAATTCTAGATCCATTAATTCGGGTAGATTTGAATCTAGATTATTCGTGTGGTTTAGTGATGATAAAAAAGAAGAAACCAATGTTCCTATATTTTATATATATTCACGCAGTTCTAAATATATACAAGTGGAATCTTGACAGTATTATTCAAGAGAGAAGAATTTTTATACACTATTTAAAAGAGTGATAAGACCCAACATAGTTTCAATTATAAAGAACCAATATGTGTCAATGTTAAAAAGAATTGGAAGATTTAGTGCTCTTTGTGTTGAAAAAAAGAAGAGAAAAAATAGGGAAGAGGTAGAAGAAGAATCAACCAAGTAGTTCACGATGTTTATAAGAAGAAGAGATTTGTTCCCCTAGTTCACACATGAAAGAAGGGGAGAGATGAAGAGTTATGTGTATTTTAGTTTATATAGGAAGAAATATAATGAATAAGTTATAGAATATCAGTTTGATACTATGAAGAAGAATAGTTTTTATATAGTGATATGTATAAAAATAAAATAAGTGACTTTCTATTGTGCAATGGAAGAAGAAGAAGAAAGGAGTAGTACTTGAACAATAATTAATTATTCTAAATTGGTGTTACAATATCTTGTTGTTACCCCTATATTTATTATAAAGTTATGATATGAACCTAAGTGTGGGAAACAAAAAATAAGTGTGTTGTATACATACTCTATATTGTCAGGAGACTATAGTTTAATGCTTAGAGGTATTTACTAATGGGTTTTGTGATCTTAGGTGTTACCAGATCACACTAAGGATTAGACTTATCATAATGAGAGGTTAACCTTATAAATTAAATGTCACTTGTGTTTCTGTTTTTTATTATGATTTAATAAATAATGGAGGAGGAGAGAGAGAACAAAATAACCACTCACCTAATAGTGATAGAGGTAAAAAATGGTTAAAAATTTAAAAGTACAAAAAAGGTAATTAAAAGTCACCAAAATTAATTCAACCACCACTCAATGTGGTTCATATCCCAACCAGTCCCCTTTAGTTGGTATTAGAGACCAATTAACCTCTAATTAGATTCACTATATTTGAAGTTGTTCTATTTTAATGATTGGAAGGTTTTATTCCTAATCTATAATTATTTTCAATTTTGGTAAAGATTTATCTATCTTAGATTCGAATTCTATTTCTACCATTACTAACCTAAAAAGGAGAAAAATATAGAAAAAAGGATGAAGAAGTTATACCTCTTAAAAATAGAAGAATAAATATTAGTTTCTATATTATAGGATAATAAAGAAGTTATACCTATCTTAGAAGTTGAATAAAGAGTGGGTGAGATAACTAACAAGGTGTTTGATAGTCCTATAACCTCTATTGAATTAAGGTATCCTTGTGAAAATGAGCTAAGTGAATATTATTTCTCAAACTATCCCAAAGAAGATCCATGAATAATTGGGAGTGATTATACATTTTATAATTAAAAAGATATATCTTTTGTAACATTAAAATATATATTTTATTATTTTTTCAAAGAAATTATTTCTTTTATTTGTGAAATCTTGGAAATTCCGTAATAATAGATCACTCAGTTTGAAGGTGAGGCAAATAATTTAGAGAAATATTTAAGAGAAAGAGCTCTGACCTGTATAAATATCTCTAAAATAGTTAATTTCAAGAAGATATTGTAACGACCTGAAATTTTGAATAAATTTTGTTTCGTAACTTTGTTATTTTATTTTATACTCAACAAAACTATTTAATTTACAAAATGAGTATAATTAAAATAAGGCCATTGGGTTTCGACTGTTATATGACCGTTGGAAACTAAATGTTGTGATTATTGTCTATAAATACAAGTGATCTTGATTAATTAATATAGAAAGAAGATTTGATGGCCTCATCCCGTAGTCTCGGGCTGATCGAAGCCCATCTAACAAAACTCGGAAAGGAGGTAGCACCTTTGGGCTTTGCTCTAGACCAAACCCAAGCTGAACTTCATCGTGTGAAGCTAGAATAGAATCTCCTTCAAGATAAGTTCAAGCTGAAAGAAATCATTAATCGGGAAATGTTGGCCGAGCCGCCCCATGATTCTATCACCCTAGCACACCTTACTCTTAGGTCCTATGCTAGTGTTATAAAGGGTTATGTAACGAGACCGTAACTGCCTTTTGTAATCCTTTGTTTTAAATAAAAAATGTGATTTCTTCTTATGGTGAAGTTTTTAAATTTTCAAATTTCTGGATAAATATTGTATGCATATTATTGATGAATTTTAGAAAAAGGATATTTTAAAAATATTTATGTAAACCTTAAATAATTAATAATGTGTAATGATTTTCAAAAAATGGTCTTCTATGGTTATGTTTAGTAAGAAATTTAGAGTCTAATAAGATCAACTTAATTTTTGATGAATAATAAATTATGAATAGTTATTTTATGCTTATGATTATTAATGTGACCAAATGGATTAAGTAACATAACTTAAGAAAGTATTAATATAATTTAGGTACCTTGATTATGTAATGTGATTCAATAAAATAGGTAAATAACTATTTCAGAAATTATTGGTTAATTGTGATTTTTTTTGGGTGGATAATGTTTTTTTATTTAAAAATTAAATTAAAAATATTTAGAAAACTATTTTCATAAAATGGAGTTCATTTTTGAAATCAGAGCATCAATATTTGGTTAAGGTTAATTTTTGGGATTTTTCTAAGACAGTTGAATTTTCAGTGAATAGTATTTTTATTTAAAAATTAAATTAAGAATATTTAGAAAATTATTTTCATAAAATGGATTTCATTTTTGAAATCAGAGAATAAATATTTGGTTAAGGTGAAATTTTGGGATTATTCTGAGAAAGTTGAATTTTTGGTGAATAGTGAAAATACAGTTTTTGAGTTTCGGGTGTTTAATGACATCATTAAGGAGGTAATAATTATGAAATAATTTTGGTTGACTTATGAATATTAATATAAGGTATGAGGTTTCCCTAGTGGCCAATACCATGGGCAGATACCATGGGAAAGCCCATGAGTTTTCCAATACCACCGATGAGGTGTCCCTTGGCAATTAATGCTTTTTCCCCTCACTTCTCCTATAAATACCAAGCCTTTCCCTCATTAATTTCATTTACAAATCCTCCCCAATGACATTATGGTCTCTTTAACTCCCAAGGAGTCCTCCCAAGGTTCCCTCAAGCCTCCCAAGGTCCCTAACTTCAAGCTTTCTAAGTTACTCTTCAAGGTAAGAGATTCGACCTCTCTCCTTCTTTTCATGTATTCTCCTTTATGTCATTTATTTTAAGCTCCATTTTCTTATGTTGGGGATGTTATTTTATATTTATACTACTTTCCTTTTAATTTTCATATGATTATACACCCCCTATTTCTCTCATCAATTCATTTTAATAATTTTTAGGTGGCGTCGTTAGGCTGCCAAATTTTTATAAGGGATTCTTTCACCCTTCTCATTTTCAAGTTCAATTTTCATGTCAAGTCTTTCAAGTTACTTTTTATTATGTTGGGGTATGATATCTATATCCATCATAATGATATTTTTTGTTCATATGACGAGAGACCCTATTTGATATCATCAATTCATTTTTTGATGTTTTAAGTGACGTCGTTAGGCTGCCGAATATTAATAAGAGAAATCTTATTTTTGTCTTCCTTCCATGTTTTTCATTTCATATGGTATGTCCTTAAAATTTCATTAACATGTTCTTATATATTTTATATTCTATCCCTATACTGTTTTATGGATCATTTATGAGTGGGTGACCCATTTCCCCTCTCTTTTCAATATTTTCTAAAACCCTGTAACATAGACGTTATGCTGCAAAATTTTCGTCTCAAAATTTCTCTCTCTTTTTCTCAAATACTTTTATTTTATTAGGTGAATACTTATAGATCTTTCTTCTATAGGGGTATTTACATATATATATATCAAAATTTTCTATTTTAAATTCTGGGATTTATATACATGATACCCACTTTCCTTTTCTGTGGGTTTAAAGTGACATAAAGATCACGTCTTATGACTATGAAATAAAACCCATTTCTTTTATTCTATATGGGTTATTTATGAAATGATTGATGATGATAAATGTGGATCACATGATAATAAAGAAAAATTAATTGTTCTCCTTGATATCACTCCAATGAATTGGTAAAGGACTTAATCTCTAGAGATGACCATTTTAACGATACCTTGGTGAATAACATTGGTAATTTTTCAATGACACCTTGGCGATGAACCTTGGTGATACGGAAATGATTGTCTAAGTTAAATGCTTTAGCCACATCTTCAAGTTATGAAACACATTATTTTTATTATTATATGCCTCATGATCTCTTTTTCATGCCTTAAAGTTATTTATCATGTCTTTATTGATGTATCTCAAGTTCACTTGTAAAATGTTTCTCTTGTTTAACGTTATTGGGCCTTCTGCTCACCCTTTACTTTGATGTCTATCTCCAGGATATGAGATGCAGTAGATGTACAGAGGATTAACCTTTAATTAAGCCTTACAAGTGGTTTATAAGAATGTTTATGTTTTTTCATGTATTATTATCCTGATTTCCCAGACACTGGACTTTAAATATCCTCGGTTTGTAAAATGTAATGAATGGTTATGTATTAAAATGGTGGGATTCCATAGTTGGTATCAAAGGATAGTTTAGTTATTTATAGAAATTAGGATATGAAAACTTTAGGATGAACCCTATATAAAAGTTTAAATATAGGAAATATTCATGGTATTTTGGTGAGTATTGAGTAAGTGTTTTATCAAGCAAATACATCCCTATTTGGATACGAGTAGGTAGAGCTGGCTCTGGCACAGATGTACATAGAGGTAAAACCCAAAAACACTGCTTTGAGCTAGACTCGAACGAGAACTGGTACACGACAACATGCCTTGCTGCATTCTTGGTTACAACACTCCCGTGGGATATGTTTGGTTAACCACAAGCTTTTTATGAATCATTATGAAGGAATTATAGAAAAATGTAATTGTCTAAGAATGAAGTGTTTAGACATAAAATCCTTTCTTGTTAAAATATTTTTAAATGAAATAAGTTTCTCACGAAGGATTTATTCTTCTGTAAAATGTCCCCATCATCTAGGAATGTGTTGATGTATTTTCTGAGGAGTTACCCGGACCTCCCCTAGAAAGAGAGGTGGAGTTCTCCATTAAACTCGTATCTAGATCTCATCTGATGTCAAAGACCCCCTATAGGATGGAAAATGTGGAGCTAGAGGAATTTAAGAAACAACTCCAAGATCTTTTGGATAATGGGTTTATCCGACCAAGTGAGTCTCCTTGGGGAGCACCAGTTCTCTTTGTGAAGAAGAAGGATGGATCAATGTAGCTATGCATTGATTATAGAGAACTGAATGGGATCATAGTGAAGAACAAATACTCTCTTCCAAGAATTGATGACTTATTTGACCAACTTCATGGGACTCAATTCTTCTCTAAGATTGATCTTCCTTCTGGTTATCATCAATTGATGGTGAAGAATGATGATACTCCCAAAACTGCCTTCCAATCAAGATATGGGCATTATGAGTTTTTTGTTATGCCCTTCGGACTGACTAATGAACCTGCGATTTTTATGGATCAAGAATAAGTTGATTTTGTAAACTTATGTTTTATCAAATGGATATCCTTTGTATAGGAAAATGATTTGGTGATTAAATGAAAAAGATTATTTTGGACGATGTTTTCTCTTTTGGAGTACTATATTCCTAAGGGAAATAAAATAATACAAAATTTAAATTGAGGAGGAATGGTTGATTTTATTTATTTATTTATTGTGGACATATGGTGATTTGGGTTATTTCTGGAAAATGATGAACCTAGTATAAAGAATATGTGAATAAGTTAGTTACACTTTAGTATGAGACTTTAATAGTAGTCAATGTTATTTGGAGATAAATGTTAAGATTTATTGGGGAAGACTATGTGATTAAATCCTTCTATGTATTGGGATCCAATCTTAGTTTGGATTATTCTTAAGAATTTTAAGGATGGTTGTGTATTGAATTGTCTTTCTGGAACTTTGGGTACTTTTGTTGAATTTTAGAGATTAATAGTATTTTTCTTCTTTTTATAAAGGATTATCCTTTTTGGGGATTATATGATCTCGTACTAACCTTTTTAGTTTTAGTTGATGACTAAAGACAAGGGAAAAATATAAATTTTTTTTTGGATTATGTGATTCTCTAGAAGATGATTCTTGTGCTTTTGATGAGACCAAGTCTTTCTGAATGCTCATTGTTTGGAAAAAGGATTAATCTTAGTGGAAACTTATTAAGGGATGAAACTCTACTTGAAGGTAAGTATATTTCCTTATGTTTTTATTCTATGTAGTAAATTAATTCCTCAAAATTATGAAAAGGAACATAAAATAAAAACATTTTTGGTTTACATTTCCTACTGGGTAATCAAAGTCCGTTTAACACATCTTATGTTTGTGATCTTCTTGTGGTTAATTTTCTCCTAATCATGTTTTCTATCACTATCCATCATAACTTGAACCTTTCTTTCTCTTCCATATCCATGTTTTCCTACATGGAATCATTGTATTGGTTAACTCGGGTGACCTTTGTATGTCCCTTTCATTGTTTGAAAGTTATAGTTTTACAGACTCTTTTTCCGATGTGGGACTTTCAACGAAATTTCCAAGCCCAATTTTAAAATTCCTAAGATGCAATTTCTTAAGGGGGGAAGATTGTAACAACCCG
The DNA here is from genome assembly GCA_963277665.1 of Viscum album. Classification (NCBI taxonomy): domain Eukaryota; kingdom Viridiplantae; phylum Streptophyta; class Magnoliopsida; order Santalales; family Viscaceae; genus Viscum; species Viscum album. The sequence continues at coordinate 849,433,126 of OY728152.1, forward strand.
AAATTTTGAATAAATTTTGTTTCATAACTTTGTGTGTTATTTTATTTTATACTCTAAAAAACTATTTCATTTAATAAAATGAGTATAATTAAAATAAAACCGTTGGGTTTTGACTGTTATATGACCATTGGTCAATATGACCATTGGAAATTAAATGTTGTGATTATTGTCTATAAATACAAGTGATCTTGATTAATTAATATAGAAAGAAGATTCGATGGCCTCATCCAGTAGTCTCAGGCCGATCGAAACCCATCTGATGGAACTCGGGAAGGAGGTAGCACCTTTGGGCTTTGCTCTGGACCAAACCCAAGCTGAACTTCATCATGTGAAGCTGGAACAAAATCACCTTTGTGACAAGTTCAGGCTGATAGAAATTACTACTTGGGCAATGTTGGCTGAGCCGTCCCAAGATTCTATCACCCTAGCACACCTTACTCTTAGGTCCTATGCTGGTGTTATAAGGGGTTATGTAACGAGACCATAACTACCTTGTGTAATCCTTTGTTTTAAAAAAATTGTGATTTCTTCTTATGGTGAAGTTTGTGAATTTTAAAATGTCCGGATAAATATAGTATGGATATTATTGATGAATTTTAGAAAAAGGATATTTTAAAAATATTTATGTAAACCATAAATAATTAATAATGTGTAAAGATTTTCAAAAAATTGTCTTCTACAGTTATCTTCATTAAGAAATTTAGAGTCTAATAAGATCAACATAATTATGGACAAATAGTAAATTATGAATAGTGATTTTATGCTTTTTATTAGTAATGTGACCAAATGGATTAAGTAACTTCACTTAAGAAAGTATTAATATAATTTAGGCACCTTGATTAAGTAATGTGATTCAATAAGATAGGTAAATAACTATTTTAGAAATTATTGGTTAAGTATTAGTTTTTTTGAGGGAATAGTGTTTTTTATATAAAAATTAAATTAAAAATATTTAGAAAATTATTCTCCTAAAATGGAGTTCATTTTTGAAATCAGAGCATCAATATTTGGTTAAGGTGAATTTTTGGGGGTTTTCTAAGACAGTTGAATTTTCAGTGAATATTGTTTTTATTTAAAAATTAAATTAAAAATATTTAGAAAATTATTTTCATAAAATGGAGTTCATTTTTGAAATCAGAGCATCAATATTTGGTTAAGGTGAATGTTTTGGATTTTTCTGAGAAAGTTGATTTTTTGGTGAATAGTGAAAATACAATTTTTGAGTTTCGAGTGTTTAATGACAACATTAAGAAGGTAATAATTGTACAATAATTATGGTCGACTTATGAATAGTAAGATAAGGTATTAGGTGTACCATGTGGCCAATACCATGGGCAAGCCCATGGTTTTTCCAATACCACCGATGAGGTGTCCCTTGGCAGTTAATGCTTTGTCCCCTCACTTCTCCTATAAATACCAAGACTTTCCCTCATTCATTTCATTTCAAAATCCTCGACAACGAATTTATGGTCTCTTTACCTCCCAATGAGTCCTCCCAAGGTTCCCTCAAGCCTCCCAAGGTCCTTACCTTCAAGCTTTCGAAGTTACTCTTCAAGGTAATGGATCCTACATCTCTCCTTCTTTTCATTTATTATCCTTTATGTCATTTTTTTTAAGCTCCATGTTCTTCATTTGGGGATGTTCTTTTATATTAATCCTACTGTCCTTTTCATTTTAATATTATTATATACCCCATATTTCTCTCATAAATTAATTTTAAGAATGTTTAAGTGGCGCCGTTAGGCTGCCGAATATTTATAAGGGATTCTTTCACCCTTCTCATTTTCAAGTTCTATTTTCATGTCAAGTCTTTAAAGTTACTTTTTATTATGTTGGGGTATTATCACTATATACATCATACTTTTCTTTTATTTTCATATGATTATATACCCTATTTGATCCCATCAATTCATTTTTTTATGTTTTAAGTGACGTCGTTAGGCTGCCGAATTTTCATAAGAGAAATCTTATTTTTTTCTTCCTTCCATGTTTTTCATTTCATATGGTATGTATTTAAAATTCCATTACCATGTTCTTATATCTTTTATATTATTTACCTATACTGTTTTATGGATCATTTATGAGTGGTTGACCCATGTCCCCTCTCTTTTAAATATTTTCTAAAACCCTATAACATAGCCGTTATGCTGCAGAATTTTCGTCTCAAAATGTCTCTCTCTTTTTCTCAAATTATTTTATTTTATTAATTGAATACACATAGCTATTTCTTCTACAGGGGTAGTTATATATATATCAAAATTTTCTATTTTAAATTATGGGATTTACATACATGAGACCCTCTTTCTATTTCCGTGTGTTTAAAGTGACATAAAGATCACGTCTTTAAAGCATTTTTTAAATATCATGACTATGAAATGAAACCCATTTCTTTTATGATATATGGGTTATTTATGAAATTATTTATGATGATATATGTGGATCACATGATAATAAATACTAATTAAGGGTGCGCCCTGATAGCGCTCCAATGCATTGGGTAAAGACTTAATCTCTAGAGATGACCATTTTAACGATAACTTGGTGAATAACCTTGGTAAATTTTTAATGACAGCTTGGGGATAGACCTTGGTGATACAGAAATGATTGTCTAAGTTAAATGTTTTATACACATCTTCATGTTATGAAACATGTTATTTTTATTATGATATTCCTCATGATCTCTTTCTCATGCCTTAAAGTTAATTATCATGACATTATGGATGTATCTCAAGTTCACATGTAAAATGTTTATATTGTTTACCCTTACTGGGCCTTATGATCACCCTTTCCATTGATGTATATCTCCAAAATATGAGATGTAGTTGATGTACATAGGATGAACCTTTTATGAATCTGTAAAAGTGGTTTAGAAGAATGTTTATGTTTTTTTTCATGTATTATGATCCTGATTTACAAGACATTAGACTTTAAAGATCCTCTGTTTGTAAAATGTAATGAACGGTTATGTATTAAAATGACGGGATTCCATAGATATGAATTAGGATCTTAAAGAAATAAACTCTAAATTTTAAGAAGATTGGATCAAAACCATCCATGAAAATAATGATCTCACTAAATAATTTGAGAATAAATTCGATGAATTTGAAGAAGATATTTCCACTAAGAAAGCTCAAATTGATTTCGAGGAAAAAATAATCAAGGATTATGAAACTTTTTTAAATGATAATATAAAAAACTCATGATGAAGAATTTGTAAGAATGAGTAAAGACTATGAAAGTAATGTTTAATTAATTAAAGACCCGAAGAATTCTCTCAATATGAAGTTTGTAGAATTGAAAAAAAACTCGCCAATCTAGAAATGACACATATTGAGTTTTCATAGTTTAAAATGAAAGAATATAATACCAAAAATTTTTCAAATGAGGACACTGGTGTTGAAAGGATTCCATTATATTTAAATAAGATCATTGCATCATCTAATGGTAATTATCAAGAAGACCTAAATAAAAAGGTGTCATCCATACCTTAATGTAATGATTTCTCTAAATATATTTTCATAGAAAGTGAAGGTTTGAAAATAAAATCATGAAAATTATGGCTGAATCAAAATGAATATAATATTTACAACATTTCTATAGTGGATATAGGAATGAGGGTGGAAGCTTTTTCTGTAAGAATAACCTAACTAGTGATAAAATAATCCTGAAAACAACATGCTCTAAAATCTATAAATTCTAAACCACATGTTGTAAAGAATATAAGATTTAGGTTTGTTGGAAAATTATGGTAGTGTAATAGGTTTGGTAATTTTTCATTGGATTGTTAGTACAATCCATTAATACTTGAAGCACAAAGGAAAAAAGTTTCAAGGTGGGTCAAGCTAGAGAAAAAAGAAACATCCATAGTTTGAAAAGAATCTATCTACATCAAACCGATTTGGAAAGCTTGAAGAAATCTATGATGTTTTCAATGGTTGTGGTCACATAAGTGATACATGTTCATATCAAAATTCTAAATTGTTTAAATTTCAGAAATACAAAGTCTTTTACACAAAACACTTATAAATAGATTTATAATTCTAGAATAGTAAATAGAAACATAAAAATTACTGAATAGTAAATAGATAATAGAATAGTAAATAGATTAAAGCATGAATATCAGAATACCAGATTAATTTTGTGAATGAAATTGAAATATAAACCATGAAATTCCAGTGAATAACAACTTACATGATACAAGTAAACAAACAAGAGCCTCAAAACTGTTGACAATAAACAAAAACTCCTTTGGTGAACTCCTCGTGCAATTGCAAACTCCCAAATCAGAATGAATACTGCAAAACTCCTCCTCAAAATAGAAGGGATCCACATAATAGTTTAAAAATACTAAAAATAGAAGGAATAATGAAAAAATAGCCACAAAACAGAATGAAGTAAAATGGTTCAGCCAATGCACCAAATGGAGGAGGAATGCCCAATGAAGGGTATAGAGGAGGGGAGGAATGCTTCGGCCGATGAACCCAATGGAGGTGGAACGCCTAAAGAAGGGTATGGATGAAGGTAGGAATGTGAGAGGGATGGAGGAACTTCGAATGGAGATGTAGGTGAGGGAAGGAGGAACCATGAATGGAGAGGCCGCCAATGGAGAATTCATGCCGTGAATGAAGGAACCATGGTGAGGGATGGAAGAACCAAAGCTGGAGAGGACGATTGAGAGAGAAGTCATTGGTTAGGGGACGATCATACGAAATCCATGAGAAAGAGGAGAAGGGCTTCGAGGGTGAGTCAGCGAGCGGGAGAGGAAATTCGCGAGGGAGGATGAATTTTCATGGCTAAATCAACTTTTCTTAATAACTATGGTGGTATCATAGGATGTAGCCACTGTTTTTTAAACCGTGGCTATATAAGTGTGGTTATATCATTAATTTCAATTAGTGTGGGTATCTCAGGCATTAAGGTCTCATATTCCCACTCTTCCCACACTGGTAGCATACCACTTGGCTACCTGAAGAAACATCATGCGAATGCTCCCTACGGCACTTCCTACTATCTGTCAATGGAGTACCGGCCCTGGATGTCGAACCGACCTGGCTCACAGCTCCCAAATCCCTTAGACTGCGGTTAGTAATTAGTTCCTAGTTGACTATAGTAGTCACTAAAGTTATCCTGAAGACATTCACCTACGATCAGATGTCATACCTAAGACCATCATCAAAACGCCTAGCTAAAGATAACTCATTACCTCCCAGAATAGTAAAAAATCTCTAAAGCTCTGTAAAATGAGGGGAGTAATCCATAATTGAAAGAGAAACTTGCTCTAAATTAATGAACTCTCGGGCTTGATCAGCCCTCAATGTGTCAAGATAGAATTACATAAAGAAGGTCCTCTGAAACTCATCTAAATCCATATCCCGATGATGCCCCACCCGTGAGATGAAATCCCACCATCTCTTGTAAGAATCACATAACATGTACATCGTGAGATTTAACCTCATTTCAGGAGGTTTCTCCAGATGCTTGAGGATAGTAAGAATAGACTCCAACCATGTCTCTACAACCTGTGGTCCTCCATCCCCTAAAAAAGTGGGAGGATGCTGCTGCTAGAACACCCTCGTCAACTCTGCCATAGTCGAGGCAAGATGTGTTGCCCCTAGAAAATATGCAACATCCTCAAAAGCCTTCACAAAACTGTGAATTAGTACCTATGTCTGGTATAAAAGCTGGTGCCAAGACATGAATGATGAGAGGATCTGCTTGTAGTCCCTGATCAACCATTTCCAGTGTTTGATCATTTTCATATATCTAGCATACAACTGGTGGAAATCTTGGTGGAATGACTCAACAAGGTCAAGAACACACCAATGTTCAATATTATCAAGGACTACAACATTACAGAGAAATAAAGGAATAGGTGAAGAAACATTCAGGTTTTACACAATAGGGTAACACGGCGTGTATAACCCCTACACGACGTGTTCACTTAAGCTTTTAAGAGGGAATGTACCTTTTCCAAACCTGGTCTTATAACACCCATACACATGTCATGTTCCCCTTGAGACACAACATGTAATTGAATCTTTCCTCCTTCCCAAGTACTTCTAAACAACGAGAACTACACAGTTCTCTCTTGGGTAACACTACATAGCATGTTCACCCTAGACACGACATGTACATGTTAAAATCTAACTACCCATGTCATTAGTCACATGATCAGAGACATGATCGACTCTACACAGCGTGGAAGATCAGAACACCATGTGTATAACCTATGTTTCATCCACCCATGTTCTTAGTCACACAACTAGACACGCGGTCCTTATGGCATGATGTGTACTCCCAGTACACGACATGTTCTGCCAAAGTTACCTAACCCTGCATCTCTTTTCACATAGTTAGTTAAATGGTTTAAATACTACATGGCGTGTATATACAGTACACGACGTGTACTGAAGCCAACCTGTTTCTTCTAGAACAGAAGAACACATGGCATGTGTTCATAACACCACACACTGTGTTGTCTGGGTTTTCAAATAGTAGGCCTCTAAAACTCCTCCAAAAATGTTAAAAACATGGGATTTTTTCTAAGGCATGACAAATTCTTACCCATGAGAGCCCACAGTCCCACGAATCAATGTTTGGAATACTTTTTCATATGATAACTTTACAAAATTAAATTTAAAGTGTAAACATGATCCACCAAATTTCGATCCAAGTGGGTGAATAACCTCTCAGGGACCAAAGTTTGGAATTTATCTAAATGAAACATTATAATTTCCAATAAGCTATCAAAATATTAGGTATTCTATCATGAAATATATCACACCAACATTTATATATAGAACAACATCTATCAAAATAGCATGAAATCATTAATGAACCCTAAATAGAATGAAAAAATGCATGGAAGTTGATCTTTATCAAGTGCCTATATGATGCATGATATGTCATACCATCATCTTAATGGGTTGCAACAGAAATTTTACCACAATGATATAAAAAATAATAACACAAAACAAGTGTGTCACCCAATGGTGAAATCAAATCAACTGTAACAATTGAAAAACCAGAAGAATTTCAATATTTGAGGTAACTTGGCTTTTCCCTGTACATGGGTTAGAAACTCCCAAAAACAGCTTATTAACAACTACCCATTCCTTCCTATCCCTATATATAGTCTATAAATAGTAAGAAAAATTAGAAAAGAAAATCCTCTAATATCACTTTTTAACATCTCTGTTCTAAGTGCCGCTCAAAGGTTCCCCGTACCCGGTTGGTCACATGGCCTCAAGTGCATTTCCCCAAATACCAGAGGCTTCCGAATAGTAGTGAGGGCCTTGGGTGTGATAGTGGGGAAACTATTCCCTCGTTCGAAGAGTAACACAGTGGAAAAAATATATTGAACAGTAGAGGAAGTAGTAATACCATACAATATATGTAAACTGTAGAAGAATGATAGTATAAAAAATGCAACATATATAAATAAATGATTCTTGTCACATGTATCTTGGAAAGAAGTCAAACAAGTCACAATTCTGGAAATAAAATACTGAAACCAAAGTACAGAAAATAGTAAAATCCAATAGAATCGCAAGCCTCATCTTGGTCCCATGCTCTCCAGCTCCAACATCAATCAAGTACCTAATGAATAAGGGAGATTTCCCTTATCTATACCTGCAACCCTAAAATATTTTTGGGCCCAAAAGAACAACCCAAACAGAGTGTGAGAATAATCCCAGTAGGCACCCACCAAAATATCTGGGCCTAACTTTCAGTGAATATATATATCTAGTAATAAGTATAAATGAACCAATAAAAAAAAATTACTCAAAAGTAAACAATCATACCATTTTCAATTATATTCATTTAAATTATTTAATTATTCAGTTATTTGAAGGATGAGATCTCAATATATATACTAAGATCTATATCACCTATGATAAAGAAAAACAGATGTCTCAGAAGACCATCTAAACCAACTAATAAGATCGAGTCTAAGCTTCTGCTTTCGATTGGAAAACTCGCCGCAAACATTAAATAATTCAATACAAAACCCTCTGGGAAAGTTCTCACAGTCTAAACCATATGTTTTAACATATCATCAATTTAATAAATAAAATAATGACCCTCTGGGAAAGATCATATAGTCTAACCCCTTTGGTCCCGCATAGATTTAAGAATTTACAAAAAACCACCTAGGTAACTCTCACGGTCAATTCCCCTTGGTCTTCATATCAACAATAAATTATAATGACCATATGTAATCTCTCAAAGTTAATTTACTATGGTCCAACAAACATTTAATAATGACCCTCTGGGTAGCTCTCATAGTTTAACCCCTCAGGTCAATGACCACCCAACATCTCTCACAGTCAATACCTTTGGGTCAACATAACAATAATTCCTACTTAAATGACCCTACCTTAGGAATCTCTCATTGTAAATTCCCCTTGGCCATAATTTCACAATGAAAAACACATTCATCTCAAATAAACAATATCTCCATCCTAACAACACTAGGCATGGAAAAAAAAGCAAGCCTAAGATGCTTTCTAGACCAAACAAACATAATCAAAGAAACATGGAAAAAACACCCATAATCATGGTATTAAACTTTAAGTATAAGAAATAACCCTTTCTCAATCAAAAAAACCATGGTAGACATTAAATAGGGTTAAATTAAAAAACACGCAATTCCCTAAACAAGGCTATCCATAAATTTTACAATATATAATCCAAATACAATCAAAGTTAGGCAAAAATCACCTACCTCGATGTTATATGATGAAAACTCTTGAACTTCGGCCCTTGAATTGGCCTAGAAAAACATATATCTAAAAAAGGTTAAAAACAATCAACCCCTGATAACTCAAGAGAGAGGCTTTAGGAGAAGAGATAACTCACTGGTGGGAATCCAACGCACCCGGAGTCATCTCAATCAGAGCTCAGATGAAGGAACTGGAGGAGTTAAAAGTTTCTCAGTTGTTCGTCACTATCCTATAGGAACCAAGGGCCAATGAATAGGGTTCTAGAGATTAGAAATGACCCCGCTCTGATTAAATAATGAAAAGAAAAAGTACCCAACATTTTCATTTAATGTATACGCCTTGTACTAGCCTCAACTGGCCCCCACTTTAGGCGGTGTGCCTGGTCACCTACATAGACATGTACTTGGCCGTTACATGACCATTACACGGCTACCTAAAAAAACAGGATACATAGAGTTTACTCAGGAGTACACGACATGTATTTAGAAAATTTTCAAAACATCCATTTTTCCTAAAAAAATACCTGAAATAAAGATCCATACCTAAAATGAAGATCCAGGTTCTTACAATTCCTCATATATCAAAAAAATGAATTTCCTTATCAAATATCAATATTGAATAAAGAATACATCTTTATCAATAAATTCTCAGTGGAGGATAAGTAACAATAAGTTTTGTTGACATTAAAACATTATTTAAGAAGAATAATATTTAAACATTCAAAAGTGTCCCATACCACTTTAAAACATTTAAATAATAATTCCTAATGAATTAAATGAAACTTATAATATCATGAGAATAAGTAAATTCATGATATATCATGTTATATGTAATTACATACACCGTATAAAAGCAAATTGATTCATAACAAAAATAAGTCTCAATGGAATGTAAATTAAGATGAAATCCCTTACCACTATGGCAACATATGAATTGGAAGACCAAAAAGTAATTATCATAAAATGAAACATTTAAATAACATGAATATAAAATAATTCAGGATATATTATATCAAAAGGGCTAGTATATACAACACATAAGATAATTAAGTGGTGTTAATGGAATATGCCTCATAGAAAGAAAAGTTAGACAAGAATCCCTTACCTTAACCATAATTTTGTTGTGTGGACATTAGAATAATGGGTAGTTGTTTAAATTTTTTTATTAACTTATAAAATAACTATAATTATGTTTATAATATAATATATCATCTTCTTTTAAAATCTTATTACATGTTTGTTAATAATCATTCATTATTTTCACTATTTTGTGGGTTAATTGCTTAGTTTTCTTAAGAATGTTTTGACTTATTATTTGTTTTTATCATTTCATAGAACATTGTTTAATGATATAAATAATTAAAAACATTATATAATTATAATATATATTTAGTACATCTTTATTTATAATTCTACATAACATTAGGATATAATAAATTAAGTGCACCGTTCATGGAGACGGTAGGTCGTACGTATGCTTGAACACTAATTTTATTTATTTTTTGTATTAAAATAATGAAAATTAAATGATAAATATGTATATTATAATTTAGGTATAATATTTATGTTATATATGTTACATAGTTTTATTAAAACCATCATGTATACATTCCATGTATATAGTGAACGAGTCACATCACTTTAAGGAGGCGGTAGTGTACACTTCCACAAACGATGTTATTTTATTTACACAAAATGGAACGTATAATGGTATGTGATATAAAATAATTAAATAAGAATAAATACATAATAAATATCAAATAAATCATATATAAATATATTTTCCATCATAATTTCCACCATGAGAGGCGGTAAAGGAAAATGAACAATCATCATTTCGTGAGGCAGTAATTCCCCTTACATATAAACAGTTTGTTCATTACCCATTGGATGGAAGTGCCTGTAAGTGTGGGTATAATTTTTTTGAATAAAAAAATTTTAGTGTATTTATTATACTATTTTTTTTATTCAATAATGTAATAATTATATTTTAAGGAGTGGATAATGGAAATAAAACTAAAGATCTTGAGGAAAGATATTACCTCTCAATTGGGTAACTCATTTGGGTTTGAACCAAAGGGATTATTTGGATGGATATTTACCTAATGATAGGCTTATAGTATGAGGTTAGAAATTTTTAGGAGATATATAGTACGATATTTGTTGAGAAAAAATTTCTTTAGAGGTTTGAGTAAGTGGGGGAAGAGGAGGCCTTTTTATAGTGGAGGAGGAGTTGCACACTTGTCAATTTTGGGAAAGGGAATTCCACCCATGTTTTTACCATTGAAACTAGATCCAATAATGGAAAACGTAGATACAAGAGAGGATAGGGTCAAAATATTTCCATAAAATGGATCTGGTACAAGTTTCTAGGTCATTTGGGCCCTTAAGATTAAGGTTTAGTCCCTTATTAAGCTTAATTTTACTTTAATCATTGTATTTAATTTTAATTAATTTGAATAATATTTTTGGTAAAAAATAAATTTAACTTATTAGATATTATAAATTATAATGATTCCAATTATAGAATCTATTTTCCGTATTAAAATCACATAATTGGTAGAAATTAATTTAAATTCAATCCCATATATGGGTTAACAATGTGGGTTTTTAAAGTAAAAATGTCTGAATGTTTGCTAAATTTTTATACACAATTTCAAAGTGGAATTAATTAAATTGAAATAACTTGGATTAATTTATAAAAAATTTACCTAAATAAAAAATTAAAAAAATTTAATATTTAATTTAACCTTATAAATAAATTAGATGAAAAATAAATTTTGAACTAAAATTCAGAATTGTTCACAATTCCTAGAAAACGAAACTTCAATACAAAATACCAAAAATTTAACCTAACCTAATTTTTTGTTTCAATTTAAATATGATGTTTATTTTGAAATATATAATCTATTGAAGTTCCTTAAATTGGATTTAAAATAATTTTTCCATTAAGTGGTGATAAAAATGCCTTCATAAAAATATAGTATTATATGTGTAATATGGGTTTTTGTCTTATCTTATTCATATCAAATATATTGTATGAATATTTAAAATATTTGATTAAATATTATATATATATATATTACATTAATATCAATCACTATTTTTTATTAATTTTGATAAAACCACTGTGTGATCATAAAAAAATTTCTTTAGAAACATTCCCTTTATATTCAATTAGCTCTTACATTAATTTCTAATTAAGTTGTAACTAATGGATTCATTTTATAATTGTGTAAACCATATATTTTCATATGTTAGTTAATAATATTCATAACCAATAATTTAATATCTAGGTTATATCTTATTATATTAAATAATAATATTTTAATAATATATTACTTCTTTGTAAAACCTAGTCTTGCATGTAACGCAAGCCATTGAAGAAACTTGTTGTTGCATGCGACGTATACTAAATTAGTGTCTCTTCTATTGCATTCTATAAAATATGTTGAATATAATTATAATAGTAAATATATTATAAATTCTCAGGATATTATATTTCCTTATGCGCTTAGATATTCATGTGATACACACTATCACATAGAATGTTCTTACTTTAGAATTTTAGGGTGTTAAATTCTTCCCACAATACTTAAATTATGTCCTCACAATTAAGACTTGATCTCAGAAATCAAGGGATTTATATTTCAAAATACACTATTTTTGAAAAACCCACATCATAAATAGGGTTAATATCACATCTTATTTGCAAGAGGCAGAGTAAAGTACAATGGTCACATAACTAGGTTCTATAGTAGGAGAACATAGGTGGGAAATAGAAATGTGGATACAAAAGAAAATCTAAAAATCATGTTCTGATGTAGAGTGATAGAGAAAATGGTTAGGAGAATGTTAGCAATCATAAATCCATAAATTCATAATGATCTAAGGGGCCATTTGAATCATCATAAATGAAGGTACTAGGACAAAATTTTTGGTTTGAATATCATTTTTCCTAGAGTTGAGTAATTATTTCACTATCTAAGAATATAAGTAAATATACATAATTGGTAAATTTCTATAAGTATAATCTCATCCTTTGGTTGTTCCTTGAACTATTTCTAATTCATATCTTTGGACAATATTCATCATATAGTGACGTAATATATTAATATCTAAAACCTTATCTAATGTTAAACTTAAACCTTTTCATAAATGGATAACTTTTACAAAATATTATGATCCAAACTTTACAAAGAAGGTAACTAAATTCCCAAAATGAACTTATCATTATATTTTTATCAACCTGAAGTAGATTTGAATTTTTCACATTCCAAATAAGTGAATAACATTATCTTTAATTATCTTTAAGTATGGTAACAACTCAAAATACCATAAAACCATATCAGAAACATGAATTATTCCTTATTCCTTAATTAGGACAAATTTAATTGGATATGTTTCTTAAATAAAAAGGTGTTGTAATCTCCAACAATTATATCATAGAACACTTCATCAAAAAATCATTAATCAATTACAAGGTAGTAAGAAATTATCCAAGGCAATCATTTATTTATCATTATATCAATATAAGAAACATATTAAGGGTTTTATTTACCATAATCATATGTTTTCTAATAATCTCAACTTTCCACTAAATCACTTTTCTTGGTATCATTTAACATATGATCTCAAATACTTAATGAAAAAGTACTATAGTATAATCTTTATATATTTCATAAATCATATGATTAGAACATCATAAATAAAATAGTTTTACAACATATTTCTTAGATCTAAATATGGAAGTACATTAATCATTACACTTTGGTTATGTCACTAACATATACCTAACCCTGACCTTGTAGATGCTTCTGAGCTATATTATCTTGACACATAGGGAATTTTTTATCTTAGTGACCCATCTCATTATAGTTATATCACTAAATATCAATGATTAGATTCTTCTCCTTTTATTCATGATCTTGGGGACCTTTCTCTCCAAACTTATAACATACTCCCAATCCTTTAAATCATTTACATGGGTGATTCTTTCCGCAAGTATCACATGTGGAAAAAATCCTTATTTCCCTTCTTCCATTTATCTATCATTTTGTCTTCCTTTATCTTTTATTTTTCTTCCCTTTAAATCCATGGGACTTAGAGAACTATTTCTCTATCTTGATGGCATATAAAACCATTTCATCTTAAGATGAAAAAATATATGAAACTATTTCCCTTCAGAGATTTTTCTTAAGACCTTAAAAAAGTGGTCAATATTTCCATCGGTGTTGTGTATATAATCCGAAGCATACCTGGATAACATTATAAAGGTAGACTCATAATCTGCACCACATTCTTCTTCCTTATTCTTTAAGCAAAGGAACTTTCTATTAATCTTATTATTTTGATCATGAGGGAAGTATTTATCGATGAATGTATCCAAAAAGTTATCTATGCTATAAATTTAATTTATTCTCCCTCCCTTGTATTTTGGATCAGATACCACTACTGATCAACATCACCTTGGAGAAAATAGACCAAAAGTGTAACCTTTTTCCATTTTTCTACATTCGAAGGCCATAAATATATTCTCCAAATTCTTAATCCACTGCTAAGCTAAAATTGGATTAGTAGTTCCACTAAAAAATGGGGGATTCTATTGTATAAAGAAATCCATCATAGGAGATTCTTGCCATTGAATATATTTCTCCATTCGGGCAAGGTTATTTTTCATAACCTGAATAAGCTTCCATAAAATATGCATAACTTTCTTAGTTATAATACCATTTACATTTAGTTTCTTATCAGTTCAACCTCTACATTGTCCATGAGTATTGATACCATTATTCCTTCTAGGAACCATTTATAAACAATGGAATGTAATGGATTAGCTCATAAAATTATGAAACTTTTATAACTCTAAATATGGTATAGTATATAAAATAACTTTATGAATCGTAAATATTATACTCATAAACTTTGGTTAATTTGGGTAAATCATTACTTTCAAATCCTTCATAATGGTAGTTAAAGAAAATGAGAACTATCCTATTCGTATCCCTCAAGAGTGTTAAACTAGGTGCACAATAAGGCCCATTGTTGTGTACCAGGTTAAACCAAGTAAGGTCCATCAAAAAATTTCAGAGTTGTTACTTCTAGGTACATCTATTCCCAAAACACACCCAATTATAGTATCTAGACATGAATGAATTTCTAGTAATACCTATATAATATCTACCTTTCCAAAATTCTTAGATGTTCTTCTATACTTATCCTCAATTTATATCTAAGGGTTTTGTTCCTTAATTAATGTTTTATAAATCTTATTTCCAAGTTTGTTTTTAAACTTACTCTAATACCAATTGTAACACCTTGAACTCAAAAGCCCGAAGGTGATGCATTATTTTATTACATTTGTATGATTATAGTGAATCAAATCCTGAAGTATTGGTCAGTTTATTAGTCCTATAAAGGTATATTACATATATGATACCCATAATACAATAGGAAATAGGAAATTCAAACATTACTGACAAAAAAAAAACAATCCTTGAAAGCCTATTTAGATATTTATTCTTTATAACATTGGGAAATACACATGATAAGGGTGAGCTCAAATTCTCAATAAGGGTAAGTATAATAGAAGAAATAATGAACCAGTGAGAATAAATTAACATGGAATAGTATATAACTGATAACACATGCCATTAAAATAACTAGATAAGGAGATAAAAATGGGAAGTTAAGAAACTGAATACACATACCATTTAATCAAAGAACTCAAAATTAAATGCATCCATAGATATGTTGATGCAAAATCTCATCGATAAATAATAATAAATTAATTCTCAATAAATTAAATTCTTAATTACAATACATCATGTTTACTTGTCACATAACACCTTTATCATTAATAAAAATTTAAAATATTCTGATTTTTTCAACTAATTCATCTCATGAGACTACCGATGCATCAAGGGGCTTTCATTAACCAGCCCCCAACCCATAGGGCTTGCCTTAAATGGTCCACAACTCATGTATTGCATGTCTAAAGTATTACTAATATATCTAATAAATAATATTAATTATCAAATATCCATATTTAGTAAATAATATAGATTTATCAATAATATATACCTTATAGAAGGATAAGTAACAACAAGGGTTGTTGACATTAAAACATTCTTGAGGAAAAATAATCATTAAACTTTCCAAAGTGACACATACCACTTTGGAACATTTAAATAATTATTCAACATGAATTAAATGAAAGTTATAATATCATGAGAATAATTATATTCATGAAATCATATGTCAATGGTAAATACATACACCATATAAAATTTAATTGGTGCATAATAAGTCTCAATGGAATGTAAATTGAGACGAAATCCCTTACCAGTATGGCAATATATGAATTTAAAGTCACAAAAGTAATTATCATAAAATGAAAATTTTAAATACCATGAAGATAAAATAATTCATGATATATTATATCAAAACGATAAGTTTCTATACCACACAAAATAAGTAAGTGGTGTTATGGGCATATTCCACACACAAAGAAAAGTGAGATAATAATACATTACCTTAAACTTATTTTGGTTGTTTGGAATTTATGCTATTGTATAGTGGCTTAAAATATGATAATAACTTATAAGAAAACACTAATAATGTATATAATATCATATATCATTTTCTTATAATATCTTATTACCTTTTTGTCAACAATCTTTCATTATTTTCACTATTTTGGTGTGATAATTGCCTAGATTTTTAAGTACATTTTGACTTGTTATTTGTTATTATTATTAAATAGATCATGATTTAATAATATAAATAATTTAAACCATGTTAAAATTATCATATATATTCATTATATATGTATTTATAATTTTCCATAATATTTGGAGATAAGAAATGAAGTACACTGTTCATGGAGACGGTAGGCCGTACGTACACATGAACACTACTTCCATGTCATTGTTGTATTAAAAGAGTGAAAAGTAAATGATAAATATGTATATTATAATTATAATTATAATATAAATGTTATATATGTTACATAGTTTTACTAAAACTATCCATTATACATTCCATGTATAGTGTGAACGAGTCACATCACTTTGAGGAGGTGGTATTCCACACTTCTACATACAATGTTATCATATTTACAAAAATTAAAAGTATAATAGTATGAAATATAAAATAATTAAAGAAGAATAAAGACCTAATAAATATAATATATATCATATATAAAAATATTTTCCATCATAATTTCCACCACGAGAGTTGGTAAGGGAAAAATGAACAATCATCATTCTGTGAGGCGGTAGATCACCATACATGTAAACAATATGTTCATTGCACCTTAGATGGAAGTGTGTGTAAATTTAGGTTTAAATATTTGAATAAAAAATATTATTGTATTTATTATACTGGTGTGAATATATAATCTTTGAACAAAGAGATTTATAGAGTGTATAATGGAAATAAAACTAAAGATCTGGAGGAATGATGTTGCCTCTTAATCAGGTAACTCTTTTTGGTTTGAACCAAAGGGCTTACATGGATGGATTTATAACAATTTTTAGGATTCTAGAATAAGTTAGAATGTTTTAGGATCTATTTGGGTAGATATTTTTTGGGAAAAAATGGCTTTAGAGGTGTGAAAAAGTTGGAGGAGAGGATAACTTTTTATAGTGGACGAGTGACACTCTTGTAAATTTTGGGAAAGGTAATCCCAACGATGTTTTTCCCTTCAAAGTGGATAAAATAATATAAAAAAGTATATAAAATATATTATAGGGTATTAATATAGCCATCCAATGTCACTTGGACAAGTTTATAGGTTATTTGGGCCCTTATGATTAAGCTTTATTCCCATATTACGTTTAATTTTAACATAATCATTATAATTAAATTTAATTACATTCGCTAATATTTTTGGTAAAAAATATGTTTAAATTATTATAAATTACAAATTATTCTTATTACAAACATTTAATCCATTTTCCAAAATTAAAATCACAGAAATGGAAGAAATTAATTTAAATTTAATCTCACAGACAGGTAAAAAATGTGGGGTTTTATAGTAAAAACGGCTAAAAGTTAGCAATGTTTTTATTCCCAATGTCAATGTGGAATGGATTAAAATAATCTAAATTGTATTAATTGATAAAAAAATTTATGTAATTAATCTTTAAATACAATTTAAAATTTAATTTACCGTTTCTAATAAATTATATGAAAAAATAGTTTTGAACTAAAATTCAGTATATTTCATTATTCATTAAAAATAAAACTTCACAGAAGAATACCAAAAATTAACCATAACCTAATTTATATATTTTTTATTCAATTATGAAGTTTATTTTGACATTTATAATCAATAAAAATTTCAAAAATTGGATTTAAAATAGGTTCACCATTAAAAGGAAATAAAATGCCTTAATAAAAATATTGTATTTTATGTTTCATATTGGGTTTGTTTTATCTTATGCCTATAAAATCTATTGGATGAATATAAAAAAAAATTATTGAATATATAATATATATATTTAATTAATATCACTAACTATTTAAAATTAATTATGATAAATCAACATTGTTATCATAAAAATAGTTTTCTATAAAAACATTCCCTTTATATTCAATTGGTTCTTACATTCATTTATAATTAATTTGTAACCAATAAATTAATTTTATAATTATTTAAGCCATATATTTTAATATTTTAGTTAATAATATTCATAACCTATAATTTAATGGATATTTTATATCTTATTATATTAAATAATAATATTTTAATAAAATATTATTGTTCTATAAAACTTGGTTTTGTGTGTAACAGAAGCCATTGAATAAACTCATTATTGCATTCGACATATTCTAACTCAGTGTCACATGAAATTAAATCTATAAAATATATTCAATTTATTTAGAATAATAAATATCTTATAAATTCTTGGTATATTATATTCCCTTACATGCTTGGTGATGTTTGTGATGCACTCTATCAAATATAATGTTCTTAATTTAGAGTTTCAGAGTGTTAGAAAAGGCCATTTGGGGTGTTAGGATAATATCGGGTTTGAGACTTCTTAGCTTTTTGTGTATGTATTTTTACATGTTTCTTTGTATCTTTGTAGATCCCATTCCCCGATAGTTTTTCATTATATATTTTATATATCACTTAACATAATTATTTTTTAATAAGTGAAATATTTAAATAAATATGAAAAATGTGGTATTTTATTTATTTAAGTTAAAATAATGGCCTTTCACTACTAGAAAATTGACTTATACAAATGGTTTATAACCATATTTTAGTCAAACCATTGGTATATGTCAAATATATTTATGGTTTGACTAAACCACTTATATATGCATTTTATGTAAACACTTATGAAAATGGTTTGACCAAAATATTGGTATATAAATTCCTAAAAACACTAATCCAAATAGTTTGGTCAAAACATTGGTATATGTGAACTATACCAATAGTTTAACCAAACCATTGGACAGTTCATACCATTATATATATATATTTGTATAAATATAATAACAATAATAATAACAATTAATTAAAAATTAATAATTACTTTAATACATATATACATGCATACATACATACATACATACATATATATACACACAACAGTTGTTTTAGGCTAGGGGCTAAGTCCTTGAAGAATTTCGTAAAGGTCATCGGTTCAAAACTCATCGTTGTTTTTTAATATTCAGTACCTATACCAACAGTTTTATAAAAAAATTGGTATAATTATTTCCAAATATATTTATAACCAGTTACTCAATAAAAAATTGGTATAGGTTATAATAATGGTTTTATGGTCTATAACAACATTTCCAAACTATTGGTACAACCACCATTCTAGTAGTGATTGTTTAATTATTTTAAGTTAAACATAAATATTTAAATAAATATATTTCTTCATGTTATGTGTGTGAGAATCAATTTATATAATTTTATTTTCAAGTTATAGAGAGTGAATTAGAAAGGTTCTCCCCATGTTATCTCAAGTTTTAAGGAGGCCATTTAGAGATTTATACCTATATGATCAACAACATACATCATAAAATATATTTTTTCATTATACTAATAATAAATAAATCCATAAAATTATCAAAGATTCATCAATCATCTGTTGATATCACTAGAGGATCTCTAATTTTATTTCTTGGAGTAATAAAAACATTAATAATGAGATGAAATCTAATATAAGAATAATCCATCAAGGCAATTAGTTTTATTTATAATTAATAATAAATTATTTATGAGGATTTTTTAACTATTGGAGTGTGATTCATTTGTATCTTATGTTTTATCTTGATATTTATATTGAAATTTTTTAAATAGGAACAGCACCATATTCTTATATTAGTCCCAAATCTTTTATGTGGTATAAAAGTGGCTAGACCAACTTATAATTATTTATTCAATTCAATTTTCTAAATTAATTTTTGGGGATTCATTTTGGTTCTAATGGTTGATTCCACACAAGGATCAGAGTCCATATGACCAATAACTGGTCAAAATAGTTAATAAAAAACAAAAAACCCCTTTTTGTGTTTCTATGGTCAATTTTACATGGCACTACATAAGTGATGTGTCACATAGGGTTACATGATGTGTAACATGTGATGTCCCTCATAGTTTACATTCCATGTAATGTATGGTGTGTTTTATGTATCAATACCATGTGGATCATGAGTGTTAATTTTTTATATGCGTGTGATACATGAAAAGAATGGTCATTAGACACATTTTGTGTCACACATTAGGTACTGTGATGAGGAAACCTGAGCATAACATTTGAAATATTTCATTATTTTAGATGAATATTTGATATATTTCATAAAATTATATAGCCCATAATGGTAAAGGTTTAGTGTCTTTGGAAACTAGATACATAATCAACTTAGTTCATGAAATATCTTCGACATCTCCCATGAATCTATCCTCTCATAGTACCCTTATTATAGATTTCTTACTTAATAAATTTCCTCACATCCTGGAAAAAATTGGAACATAAGAAAGGGTGAGCTCAAATGCTCAGTAATGGTAAACATGGGAGATATCAATCAATGACCATATGTAAGTATAAGATAATTATAATGGTATGATATATTTATCATAACTTATAATGTTAAAACTCAATCAGTCACATATCATAGATCACAGTTTATAGAATAAAGATTTATCATTTCAAAATACATGATTCATAAGTGTGAGGAATCATCATTAATAAATCATGAGCCATGAGAGAATATCATAAGCAGATGAAAATTTCATAGGAATTATGATAAGAACATAAGAATATAAAATCATTAAAATATTCAAGGTTCACTTATAATACTATCATAGAGGATAAAGTTTCATAGTGGATTAGGTTCACTCCCTATTCCATCATTTCCTTAATCATCGTTTTCATCCAAGACAATTATAGTGGACATAGTCCCTTAATGAACTAGGATAACTCCCCATTCCATTCCATATTATCTCATGAGATATCAATAATTGCACAATGAATTGGAGGGAGTTAATGGACCCATTTATCACATTATTATAACCACACATATGTGTTCCAGAAGATCATAAAAAATTTATCAATTCATCATATCATAACCCATGGAAAAGAATCATGTTTTATAAACATTTCATCATCACATAATCTTGAGGTATCTAGATAAATAAAATGTAAAGTATCATAATATCATATCTCCAATTAAGCCTAAGAAATATCAAAGGATGTTTATGTATGTGAAAATACCTTTAAAATAACATTTGAACATTATTTTGAAAAAGGGGGAAATATCAATTTCTATCGATATATTTACAACTAAAAAAATTCAAGAATATTGAGGAAAATATTACCTTTTAAAATCACCTTGTAAACTATTAAATTAATCATAAAATCAAATAACATTCATGATGTTGGGGTAATATTTTTATGTGTAAATACTAAAATAATGATTCCTTTCACAATTTCGGTAAAAATACCAAAATCCCCTCATTTAGAAAATCACAAGAATATTCTTTTTAAAACATTGAAATGAAATTAAATTATGTTTGAAAAATATTTTAAATAATAATTTTATCCTAGAAAATGAAATTCTTGGAAACATTTTAAAGAACATCGACATGGAAGATAAAGTTCATCAACCAAAGAGGAAATAAGTTTGGATTTTATTAAAACATTTTATCAATAATTTTAAGTAAAAAAGAGTGTAAAATGATACTAATAATTAAAAATTATATAAAAAACCATAATAGAAGATAATATATGTGTTATAAAGGATAAGGATTATTTAGTTTCCTTCAATATAAATTTAATATAGACAACCCTAAAAAGAAATGTGATTGTAAAAAAAACCATACCTCGGGTACTATCTTTCTTTGTACACATTATTAAGATGATTTATAATAAATTTATATTTATTTTAAATCTATAAATAAATAATACTTTTAATATAGTATTAAATTCACTTATAATTTCCAATTACTTATTTCTTTACAATTTTTCATAAAATCAACAGTCGGGTGAATACTGGTTCATTTTCAATGTATGTTTTGGTTTGATAGTGCCAGTACTTACACCTTGATCATGGTATAATCATATACAAAATATTAATCATTATATAATTATTATATTTATTCATTATATACAATTTCATAACCCTTCATATAAGGTGGTAATGAAAAATGAATTACATTACTTTATGGAGACAATAATCCATACGTACACATGAGTAATGTTTTCATTAGTCAATGTATGGAAAGAAAGAAAGAAATAATATATCTTTAAATAATTCTAATAATAATATAAATATCATATATATTCATTAAACCTATCCATATTATTGTGCATGTATAGAGAACATGAAAAACAAATCACATCACATTGTGGAGGTGGTAGTCCACACACACACGCACAAATGACATTATAAATTCTCATAGGATTTAAAGAAAGTAAAAAATGGATATATAATTAACTTAAAAACAGATGAATATTTTAAATTTACTTATTTAATTATGTAAATATGGTTATAAAATATTTTTATTAGTGGAAGAAATAAAGATACTAAAAATAGATTGGTAAAGACAACTACCTCTTCTTTATGAAACCTCCTTTGACTTACACCTTAACCCTTCAAAGGTTATAATTTTGGGAGTAATAGAAGCTATAATACATGGTTATGGAAGTTATGAAGGTTTTTGGGTAGTTATTTTCAATATATGTGGCCAAAAAGGTGTAGATGAGTGATGAAGGGAGGACCTACATTTATAATTGAGATGTGTTATAAACCTATAAATACATAAAACCTTAAAATATAATAAAATCATATTCATGTGAAAGTGGAACCAAATGAAAAAATGATCAAAGAAAATTTAATTTAAGATTTAAATATCTTCATCTAATCAAATTTAGACAATCTTATGTGATATTTTAGTTATTATGTTTTAGTTTAACCCCTTCATTAACCCTTTTTAGGTTTGTCCGAGGTAATAATATTTTTACCATAGTTATTATTCATTATAAAAAAACTATAATTTTAATAATAAAAAAATTTAGATAAGATTCTTCCAAATATTAAAACCATTTTATGAAAATAAATTCCTATAATTTTTATAAATTCACTTTAAAATAAGGACACAAAATGCAACAAAAACAGTTTTTAGACAAATGAATTTTTTATCCTAACACTGACTTTATTGCAAATAATTATCTAGTAAAACCCATTAAATAAATGTTAAATTATTTTATTGAATATATTATCTAAAAATTTAATTTAATTAATTCATATATATATTGATTAATTTAATTTATTAAGATAAAAACACATTGTACCCATAAAAGCAATTGTTTATGAAAACATATATTTTTACCTCTAAATGTTTTTATTTTCATTTATAAACAATTGATAAAAAATTAATTCATTTTATATATGTGTAAAAAATAATTTTTAATAGTTTAAATATTACGAAATAATTTTTAAATAAAAAATATATTATAAAAAAAATGTTCATAAATAAAATACTTCAAAAAAGATATATAGGATCAATAATATTCCCTAATTGAATTCGAAATTATTTTCAAAAATTATATTTAATTTAAATTACATATAATGTGCTTCATTTTAGTATTCATATGAATTTTTCTTATAAGTTAAGGGTTTAATTCTTCATAACCAATCAAACACATTTATTTATTTAAGAGAAATATATTCTAAAATATTTGGGTGTTACATTATACACCACATATAATAATTTTACCTTAAATATTCTTTCACTCAAATAAAAAAAACTGAGGATACCTATATTAAATCACATACTTAGGTTTCCATGTATCTTACAATGATTTCAAATTCCTCTAAATAACCTTAACCAGGTGAGTGGTCTTGTTTCGTAGAACATTATCTCCATGATCTATGATTTCTATTGGGCATTTATTCTTAAAAAAGATCATGTTCCAATGGTATGGCCTATGATTTTATAACATTCCAAGGATATAGTATGTAATTTATCAAATAGATGGATAGAAAAGATCATAAACTTTGGATATATTTAGAGGAATCACCAAGTGATAAGATACCATCCCAATGCGATAACAAATCTCATAGGGACTAATATATTTGGAGCATAGCTTTAACATCTTTCCAAATATCATGATATTCATCCAAGGGGATATTTAAAATAATACCTTATCACCAAATTGGATTTTTAGATCACACCATTGATTGTTAGCATAAATTTTAGGTCAACTCTAAGTCTCCCTAATGTGTTGATAAATGGCTCTAACATTCCTTTCTGTTTACATTGCTAGCTCATATCCCAATAACTTTTGTTCTCCAACTTCATCCCAATATGTTGTGGTTCTACGCTCATTTAAAAATAGATATTCATAATTATCTATCTAAATTCACATGTAAAATTTATTATAGTAATAAAACTTAACCAGATGAAGGTGATGATCCCAGCATCCATTTAAATCCATAGAGAAATCTCTCAATATATCATATATGGGTTGAACGGACCTAGAATATTGACTATTATTTTGAGGATGATATGAAATTCTAAAGCTCAACTTAATATTTAATGCTTTCCAAATAATTATTTAGAACATGGAGGTAAACCTCGGTTCTTAATCAGATATGATTGATATTGGTACTCCATACAACCTTACCACTTTCTTAATGTATAAATGGCACACTGATCAAGAGAATAATCTTATCCAATAACAACAAAATGTCAAAATTTCATAAGTATATTAACTAAAAACCAAATAGAATCGTGCCATTTATATTTCTTTGTGATTCCTACGATGAAATCCATAATAATGTTTTCCCATTTCCACTCAAGTATGGTTAATAGTTGTAACATCCCCTTAAACTCATATATCTCAACCTTAAAATTATGTAATACTGTGCACCAAGTTACATAATCTGAAATATCTTTCTTTAGGCTATCCCACCATAAATTCTCTTTATGATCTATATACATATTCAAACATTCAGAATGGCTAGAGAATGATGAACTATGAGATTCATGTAATATCTCCTTATTCAATTCTAGTATTTATGGAACACATAACTTGTTCCAAAACCTGATAATTTCATAACAATCATGATTGAACCATAGAACATTACATACCTTCCTTTATATCTCCATATCTTCCTTTTGGGCCTCTTTAATCTTCACATGAAAATATGGTTGAACATTCATCTGGTAAAGATAAGATCATTCTCCATTCCTTGCCATTTCAATGTATATCCTTTTCAAATATATAAGTATTGAATCCTTTCTCAATCCTCATGATGTATAAACTAACATTTTCTTTCAAACTAAGCGCATCAACTTCCTTGTTCTACTTTCTATGAGGGTAATGTATTGAGCAGTCATAATCTTTAATTAGTTCCAACCATCTCCTCTAATGCATATATAAATATTTTTGTGTGAATATATACTTAAAGATTTTATGATATATATATATGTCACACTTTTCACCATAAAGATAAGGAATTTATATATTCAAAGAAAAAAATTACCATTGCCAATTCTAAATCATGTGTTAGATAACATTCTTCTTGAACCTTTAATAGGAAAGAGTCGTAAGCTACCAACAATTCATTCTACATGAGAAAACGTACACTAATAAAAAACATATGTTTAACAATTCTAGACTTTATTAGAACTAGAAAAAAGTGTTGATAAATGCCACTTTTATCAGCGCTAAAAAGAGAACTGATAAAGGGTACCTTTTATCAGCGCTAAAAAAATCATTGATAAACAATACCCATTATCAGATCTTTTTTTAGCACTGATAAAGTGTATCCTTTATCGACACTTTTATATAGAGCTGATAAAAGGTACCCTTTATCAATATTTTATTCTTAGCACTGATTATGGGTAAACTTTATTAGGTCATTTTCAGTGATGATAAAGGCCAATAATAAAATGAACTAATTAAACAATTAATTTTTTTATAAAATATTAACAAATATTTAAATTAAATAATTACTGATAAAAATGAATAAATTGGAAATACATATATATAAATTATAAAAATTAATAAATAGTATATATTAAATTTTTAGATATGTAAAATGAATAAAATAAATTAAGAAAAAAAATTAAAAAGTGTAAATTTAGAAAAATACTAGTCATTTTAATAATTAGATAATTATTGTTTAAAATGAATAAATTTAAAATACATATATATATATACAATAAATATTAATTAATAGCATATATTAAATATAGATATACAAAATGAATAAATTGTAATGCTTAGAAAAAACAAAAACTGAGTAAATTGAAAATTTATTTAAAAAATTATTAATGAAAAATTTATTAATAGAAATGAATAAGTATAATATATATATATATATATTAATTATAAATAGTAATTAATACTATACATTAAATATAAATATATATAAAATTAATAAAATTTATTAATTAAAAACATATTAATGTCTTATTCATTTTTAATATGGTTTGATTTTTCAATTTAACATATTTTCAACATGTGTTACATTGATTTCACATACATATATGTAATTAATGAATTTTTATATACAACATACACAAAAATATTTATGCAATTAAGGAAATCTTACATAGAAACACACACACCTAATATTTATATAATTTATTCAAATTTTATTATATTTTATAATTTCATTATAACATGATACATTTAATATATAATGTTTTTAACCAGTCAATTTTATATTCAATTTTAATATTATTAAATTAAGGTTATGTTTATTCGTCTTTAATGTTTTTTAATTTTTTTATTTTATTTTTGAATTTAATAATTCTCTATAATTTACTTGTATATATTTACTTACTATGTTTTGGTATTTTCAATATGTATTCATATTGAATTCAATATATATCCATATTTTATTTAATAATTTATTTTTATTTAATAAAACTTATCCATTTATTCAATATTTTTAAAGTGTAGTCATTTTTAATTATTCAATTTCACTCATTTTTTAAATACAAGAATTTATGATTATATATTCATTAATAATGCTAAAGATATATTTATAAATTCATATTTATAAATAAATATATTTAATATATTTATAAATTTATAATTATTATAAATAAATAAATATTATTTTTTAAAAAAGTATTTATATAATTATAAATAAATAATTATATATATTTAAATAATTATAAATTATAATAAATTTATTTAAATAATGAATATATATATATAATCTCAGGTTGAAGGCTCAGTTTATTGGGGGAAAGGGGTTATATTATAAAGAAAAGAAGAAAACATACAATGCAGAGATGTACTCAGCAAGAATTGAATTACGACCTCTCCGGGACTCATAGGGGCAACTACCACTGAGCTCCACCTTGGCGCTATATATATATATATAATTTTATAAATATATAAATATGTAAATATTAATTTTTTTAAAAGTATTATTTATATATTTATAAATAAATAATTATATATTTAAATAATTATAAAATTATATTAAATATATTTAAATAATGAATATATATATATATATATATATTTATATATATATATTTATGAAATAAATAAATAAAATATAGATATATATCATTATGTAAATATATATAATGATATAAATATATTTATAATTAAAAATTATATTAAATATATATAAATAACGAATATATTTACTATATTTATATTTATATATATTTATTATATATATATATAAATATATTATATAATTATATATAATGATTTAAATATATAAATAATTATAAATAAATAATTATAAATAAATAATTATAAATATATATAATTATCTATATATATATATAATGATATAAATATATTTATAATTATTAAATTATATTAAATATATTTAAATAATGAATATATTTACTATATTTATATTTATATATTTATATATATTAAATATATATATATATATATTATATAATTATATATAACGATATAAATATATAAATAATAATCAATAAATATTTATAAATAAATATTTATAAATAAATATTTATAAATAAATAATTAGAAATTTATTTATAAATGTATATTTAATATATCTATAAAATTATATTTTTGTAATTATAAATAAAAAATATATTTTTTAAAAAGTATTTATTTAATTATAAAAAAATAATTATTTATTTAAATAATTATAAAATTATAATAAACCGATATATAATTATATAAACATTTTTACAATTTTTTTGTTTATAATTATAATTACAAATAATTTATCAGCGCTTTTCTGAAAGCACTGCTAAAAGTGTCCCTTGTCTATTTAAAAGAACCATAACCATGACTCATTCTGTCGTAATTCTATAGCTCTCATGGAACTCCCCTTCTACCGGCGCTACTCTTCTATGTTCACTTAGTAGAATCAAGGATAGAATCCAAGGTATGTGATTTTCACTTTTTCATATCTCGTTGTTTAATTTTTTGGGTTCTTTGATTTCTATTTTTGCTATGTTCTTAACCATGTCTAACCCTACATCTCATCTCTCTCTCTCTATCACTCACTTACCTATACCTACAAAATGGAACACCTACTTTATAAACTCATTATAGCTTCATACAAGACCATTGTGAACTGCATCTCCATCCACTATTTCAACTGATGATTATTTTCTTGATGTTCATATTATATTATTTCTTATTACCTTTTAGATATTCTGGATTTTAATTGTTTGAATCTTGTTTCCATAGTATGGAATTCACATGAAGATTAAAAAAAGTTTAAGACAATAAGAAGAATCATGAATATATGTGTATCTATTGAGTAAATCATCTTTATAAAATTTCATAGAATGATAGGTGCAGATTTTATCTTAATTAATATTGGATGATTAGTGTCGCATAAGTGATATGGTATAATGAATAAACAAAGTTTGTTCCTATGTCATAAAATGATAGAATTTTATTGTGGTTCAGGAATATTTTCTTTCAGATGATTATTTTTTATTGTTTATAAAAAATTTGAATATAAATATGAATATAATTTCACATGATGAATATATTATTGAATAACGAGAAGATGATATACCGCATGCAAGAATTATAAAAGGTGTTAAGTTAAATTTTTTCAGAATATTAGAAAATTTAGTGATGCTTAGCACTATTATATTATATTTATGACAATGGTAATTTTTACTGTAAATGAATTGATAATTTCAAGCCAGTTAAATGAAAAAGTGGTTTCTAGAATTACATTATAGTTTGTGGTATGTTGTGATGGAAAGTGAATTATATTTTTCATGGTGGTCTTATAACCTTTGCAATGTGGGTAACAATGATGTGTTGTTTGATATTTTTCTTTGATTATGATCATGGATTAAGAATTCATAATCATTGTTAATTATAAAAAAGAACCCAGGTTTCACATATAAGGTTGTGTAAATACGGATTCATTTTGGTAAGATAGATATATAATACAATACACTTCATTCACAAAATTCCACATTTTCATGCATATTGCATGAAAATTGTTACTATCTTGAACAAAGGTACAATACTTCAATACTGCAGCACAACTAACCTTCAATACCATTATTTAATCCATCCATAGACACTTGATTGCATTTCAAAGCATGATGATGTATTGGACTCCCTCCTTCAAACTAGGCTTCCTTCCATCCCTGTGGTTCCAAACTTCCTTGATGACATAACTTGTAGAGACCCGAAGCTTAACATACATGGACATTACATTACTTTTGTGGAATACTTAGTACATAACAAAAACACACACATAAGGACCGTAATAGTTTAGTGTCTTTGGAAACTCGGAATAGAATCTTCTAATCATGGTGAAATATCTTCAACATCTCCCATAAAGATCTTCCCTTTTTTTCTTACCTAAAACCTTTCTTTATATCCTGGGGAAAAGAAAACATAAAAGGGTGAGCTCAAATGCTCAGTAAGGGTAAACAAAAGAAATATCAATCACATCATATTCATAAGAACATAACATTTTGGAAATCTTAACCTACAAAAGGGATCATAACATCATAACATGGGATAAATAATAGTAGTGAAATGTAACCCCATTAATCATAACTTAAAACATGAAACTTTGTGGGATACACACATAATAATAGAGAATCATTTCTTATTAGTCAAGACTCATTGCCAAGACTATCTTAGTGGACAAAGTCCATTTTTGAACCGAGTTCACTCCTCGTTTCAGTCCTGTTTCACTGAACTGGTTTAACCTGCCGTTCCTGCCATGTCTATCTCATGAGATATAAAATCTCTACCCAATGAATTCGAGGGAGATATAGGTCCCACCCATCTCATAATGATACCATTCTTATGTGTGCCACAAAATCATAAACCATACATCATAGCATAACCCATGTCATAAAAATGGGAATCTTAAACATCGTGACATCATAAAACAATTCATATAAGATAAAATAATTCATAAAAATATATCCATCACAACATAATCAAACCCATGTAATAATAGGGATAAAAACAGAACCCTTTATTATCTTAGATGGAAAATAATTTTGATAAAACACTTGAACTCCATTCTTGAGGAAAATATCCTTTCTACTTCAAAAACACTTTTCCTTTCTTAACATGTCATAAAATTATAAACTAAAAGAAGTTGATTAAAAAAACTTGAAAACTTGTACAGGAAGCTTCTTGGAAATAATGTTTTAAAAATCCATTCATGCCGTATAAGTTAAAAAAACATTCTTCTCGTACTTTTGTCGGAAAAGTCAAAAAAGTACCTCGTAACGTAAACAAAAGAAATATTCCTTACATACCATGTAGTAAAAGTCAAAATGGGTAAAAATTAATTTAAACATACATGAAAAAACTTTTATAAAACATGGGCATGGATGATAGAAATACCCCCAGTAAATACGTACGAATAAGCAATCTCGGATAAAAATGAGATTTGCAAAATTATCCCTTACCTTAGGTCTGATATGCTTCGTACGTATCTGAACCTCATGTATAATGATTTAAATAATTTCATTGACTTATTAAAGAATAATATTCATTGTTATTATATCATATATGTTTCACTTATGACTCTATATTACCCGTTCTTTTGTAAATTCCATGTTAAAGCAGCGTTTTGGGTAAAATCATTTCATTTATCGTATGTGTTTCGACTTGTCGTTCTTGATATTATTACTTATATCCTGATTTACATAATTACAGAATGTAAAACATGATTTATATATAATATATATTCATCATATACATATATATATATTATAGATCGATAAAAGGAATGAAATACACCGTTCATGGAGACGGTAGGCCGTACGTACGCATGAACGTTGTTTTCGTTTCCTTATTGAATTGAATGAAACTAAATAGATGACATAAATATATATATACATAAATCTAGTAGCATTATTATTTCATATATTTCATTATTATTCATTATATAAACTTTATGATCATTCATGTACGGTTAACATGGAGAATGAATCTCATCGCATCGTAGAGACGGTAGTCCGTACGTAAGCACGAGCGATGATATCGTTCCCATAATTATTGAATAGAATTGGAGTGGATGGTATAATATATCAGAATCAGTATTATGTTATAATAACCATATATAGTTATTCTTTACACCATTATACCCATCCATGTAAGGTGGTGTTGGAAAAACAGATTACACCACGGCGTGGAGACGGTATTCCGTATGTACGCATGCGTGGTGATTTTGTTTTCCGTAGGATGGATAGATGGTGAAATAGGGTTGTTTCATACATATAATAACATTTCATTATATGAGTGATACTAATGTTATTACTTAATAATGAAACAACTAAAGAAGAATAAGTGGAAGAAAAAATAAAGATGAAAGAATCGGTAACGAACATTACCTCTTCTCTGAAGCGCCTCTTTGAGACCTCCTTTTAGGGCACTGAAATTGGTCTTTGAAGAAGACCAGGACCTCTATGATGTTTCTAGGGAAGTGGAGAAGATAATTTTTCAGGGTTTGGCCGAGCTTGAAGTCTCAAAGTGGTGTTAGGAAGAGAGGGAGGAGGTGCCCTTTTATAAGGGAGGACATGGGAACCTTTGGAATAACTAAAACTATTATTTTATTATAAAGTCAAATTCGGTTTTAAATAGCTCCAAATTGATTTATTTAGAAGCTAAGGTAGGTATGGGTCGAACTAATCTCATCCAATAGAATTTAGACAAGTTTAGGTTCCTATTTTAACCTTATCATTTAGATTTAACATTAAGTAAAATAATTTTACTTTTACAGTGTCTTCTTGTGTTCTTATACTATAAGGTTAATAAACTTACTATAACAAGCCAAAAGAACCCCAAGTTGTCTATTATTAATATATATAACCTTATCTAAGTCATTTTGCTGAACCATATATTTTTAGGAATAAAATAACAATTAATAATATAATATTTGTTTTAAAAACTATTTTATGTCAATTTTGACAATATTTAGTAATTGATTTTTGTGAAAATCATAACAGAATGATTAGTTCGAAAAAAGTAACTTAAATAAATAATAACATGTCATATTAACCTTTAAAATTAGTGGAATTCATAAAAAGTCTCAAATTACATTTATTTTGGTATTTATAACATCAATTATGTCAATATTTCATTAATAAGATAATTACTGCATCATCTTTGTGTCATAAATAAATTAAATTATATAATGTCTGAAAATTAAAAATAAATTACCATTATGTAGGAAATCTTTTTATATTTCTAAGTAATATTTATAGTGTAATTTAACTTATGTATAACCCTATATTAAAAATGATTTAGTTATTAAACTTTGATTTTAACTATTTTAACCCTTCTTTAAATAAATTAATAATAAATGTCCTAATCTAATCCAAGTGAGCCTAAATGGTCATATTTTATTCCTAAGGTTGTTTTTGGTCGAATTAAAATTATCCAATAGAATTAGGACATGCGTTAGGGTAATAATAATATCATTTTTACCCTTAATTACCCTATTTACTTTTAACCGTGGTAAAAAAAGTAAAAAGTTACTATTCACCAAAAATTATTTTCATCTCATTGAACCACATTTTACTTACTTACATCAACCGTGTCTCTCGGATTTTTGAAATTCCACTCACAGAAGCGGTAAAATTAAGTTTTATGAAAAATTCATTTTTTTTAACTACCACTTAGTGGTTTCACTATTCATCAAAAATGAAAGTTTCCAGAAAAATATGAGAAATTAGGCTTAATCTATATTTGATATTATGAACTCAAAAATGATGTCTATTTTACCAATTCAAAACATATCAGTTGCATTAATTAATTTAAAAATTAATTCCCGTCGTCAAAACAAATAACGTGTTCTTAAGAGATAATAACTATCAAAAGATTGACACTTGTTTATGTCTGGTTTAAATGTGAAATTATATCCAATGACCAAAATTGTATTAAATTGTAAAAATATATTCTAAATATATTTTTAAACCACTCAAATTAATAATTTATCACTATTAATTATTTTTATTAAAAATGTCGTTTTTAATTAAAAATTAGTAATTTTCACAATTCATCAGAAAATGAGTGTTATCAGAAAAGTACCAAAATTTCACCCTAAGCTAATTTCGATATTCTGAATCCAAAAATGAAGTCCATTTTGAAAAATAAAATTTAAAAAATTTCAAAAAGTGGTTATTACTATTCATAACGGCTAGTTTTAATAATATTTTAATAACATATTGTTGTTTAGTGAAACTCGTTATTGCGTACTACACACGCTATCGAGGAAGGCCGCGATTGCGTGTAATGCAAGGAAAGTCAAGGATGCATGTTGTACAAGCTCATTTTGGTGTAGTGTAGAACACAAGACATTAATGAAATTAAAATAATATTTTTCATAAAATCTCGGGGTGTTACATTCTACCCCCCTTAAAATGAATTTCGCCCTCGAAATTCGTCGGGGTTATAAATGGTTTACTACTCGAATGTTTCTTTAATAGAAACCCACATCATAAAAAGGAATACCAAAACCAATATTTAAAAACAAAAGTATGAAACGTAACAGTTACCCAAATAAACTAATCACTAGGTTTCCACATAGGTGAAAATATGGATATGGAAGAGAAATCTAACCATCATGTTCTGATGGAGAGTGGTACAGAACATGGCTATAGAAAAGCCGGCAATCACAAAGCCATAAATTTGTGACGATATAAGGTACCATCTGATTCATCAGATATAAGAGCAATAGGACAACATTTTTGGTTTTCAAGATCATTTCCCTAAAGTTGATGAAATTGGAATTAGAAGAAATACTTTTATGATTTTGGTATAGTCTCACCGTTGGTCGTTCTTTGCACAATTTCCACTTCATCTCTTAAAGAAATGAAGTTGAATTTGTCATTCGTGATGTGTTAGCAGATCATGTGATGGAATGATGGGCCATTCCATCTGTCTCAAACAAAATGTTAGAAAAGTTATCAAAACATACATAAGTCCATCTATAGTGAGATTAATCATATATGGTTCCTCAAATGGACTTATACTTCATATATCAAACTTCTTAATATAATAAAACTAGTTTATACTAAACAAGGACTTTTTGTAGGCCAGTGGTAGGCGATAAAGGCCAGTCGCACTTCAGTTGTGGGTTCGATTCCCACAGCCTTGTCCGATGCGATGGGCTGTCGCCCGTCCTACAGGTCGTCCTTTTTCTAAAGCTATATTACTATAACATCCCATAAAAAATATCGAAAAAAGTTCTATCCTTAAACAATTCTGACTTATGTCCAACATAATCCATTCCAATCTTTAGTATTATCTAAAATACTTCGGTCCAAGCTCATAGTATAAAGAAAATGATCATGTGAATGCCATCATTTATCCCCCATATATCATAAGATATATCTTGTTGGTGAAATTAAAAACATGTGAATACCTTAATAATGTATTCTCTTAAAGAATGAATACCCATTGAAACTTATTGAAAACATGAATGCTGTTAAAAGTTAACTCTTTCCACAAAACAAAATCATCAAAATTCTATATACTCAAAACATGATATCACTTAGTCCTTATATCAATCATGAGCTCATGAATACAATCAAACATCTCATTATCTTCTTATCCATTCATTATACGCATATAATCTGTTTACCAAAAATGTCTCAATCACATTACATGGTTACTGGTACCATAAAATTATTGAAAACCACAATAGACCAATACATAAATATTCCAATATTCCATGATACTATATACAACATTATTTTGGAATCCCATTACATAAACACTTAATCATTCCACCACATCGTTGTCATATTCAACATCGCCAATAGTGATTGCATGTGACTTCCCTTTGTCCTTTTCGTTATGTGGTTTCTCATGTTGATCATCACTAACCCTTGGATTAGGGAATTTATTAGCATAATGCCCCATTTCATTTCACTTGAAGAATTGAAGTGTTGTTGGTGCGTTCTCTGCAGTCTTTTCTTTATTCACATCATTAGAAACCCTTTTTCCATTACTTCAACACTCAGCTGCTCGATGACCTTCTTTTCCACACTTAAAACATTTTCTAGTCCCTTTAAGACAATCTCCACCATGCTTCTTTCTGCACTTCGAGCATAAGGAAACATTCATCTTCTTTTCACCATTATTCTGAGATTTCTCCTTGAACTCCATCTTTAATTTCTTGTCAAAAACATGAGATGAATATGTAACACCAACTTCAATTTCTTCCTTATTAGCACAACGCACAATTTCTTCATAGCTACTGAAGTCTCTTATAGCTAATTCCCTTCGAAGATTTGGTTTTAAGACACTGAAGAATCGATCAACTTTACTTTCAGGTTGGATGATAAATCCAGATGCATACCTTGCAATCCTTGTAAAATTCTCTTCGTATATACCAACAGATTCATCAACCTTTTGCTTTAGTTCAAGAAACTCCTTCACCATCTTTGTTCAAAGAATACGAGGGAAGTACTTATTGAAAAATAAGTTCTTGAACTCGTCCCATTCCATGGACTCAATTTCATCTCTTGGCCTCATATTCTTGGTAAGATTCCACCATTGATCATCATCACCTTCCAAATGATATACTGCTAATATGACTTTATCATGTTCAGAGCATTGAAGAACTGAAAATATCATTTCAGTGGTACTGATCCATTGTTCAGCAACAAGTGGATCAGAAGACCCACTGAAAGAAGGTGGACATTGCCTCATGAAGGACTCAATAGAATATTGTTCCCTTCTCTGCTCATTTGGAAGTCCAGAATGGTTTATATCTTGTGTAAGTATAGCAATAAGATTTTTCACTCCATCTCCCATAACATTGGTTTGTTCAGGAGGACAATCATTGCATCGTCCATTACATTGATCAACACGGTTCCTTCGGGTTCCAGCCATCGTCTAAAACCCAAAAAGAATAGTGTGAGAGGCAAAAATCATGCTATGGAAAACAATATAATAAAGGGGGAGTACCATAAATATCTAACATCTTGAGTTACCGTAATTCTAGTACTATAACCTATACTTATACTTAACCATAGGGACATCCCTAGACATACCTTAGAAATATCTCTAGGGATCTCACTAAAGTTCTCGAATCCTAGTTTCCAAAGGATAACTAAACCTTTCCTCTGATACCAACTGTAGTGGTCTGGAATTACTTCCAGTGGACTATAATTGATACCTATCAGGGCACTCCATGGGCGGCTACACCCCCTGGGCGGGACACACAACCATCCCCAGTGGCATCCATTTCCTCATGAAGCCCTTGGGCGGAGAGCCATGCTTCATCTAACACTCACATGTGAGAGTTCCCAAGGATCGGATACATTCCTACCTCCTTTGCCTCTGATACCAACTGTAGAGACCCGAAGCTTAACATAGATAGACATTAAATTAATTTTTCAGAATACTTAGTACATAACAAAAACACACACACAAGGACCGTAATAGTTTAGTGTCTTTGGAAACTCGGAATATAATCTTCTAATCGTGGTGAAAGATCTTCAACATCTCCCATAAATATCTTCCCTTTTTTTTATTACCTAAAACCTTTAATTATATCATGGGGAAAAGAAAACATAAAAGGGTGAGCTCAAATGCTATGTAAGGGTAAACAAAAGAAATATCAACCACATCATATTCATAAGAACATAACATTTTGGAAATCTTAACCTACAAAAGAGATCATAATATCATAACATGGGATAAATCAAAGTAATGAAATATAACCCCATTAATCATAACTTAAAACATGAAACTTTGTGTCATACACACATAATCATAGAGAATCATTTCTTATTAGTCAAGACTCATTTCCAAGACTATCTTAGTGGACAAAGTCCATTTTTGAACCGAGTTCACTCCTCGTTTCAGTCCTGTTTCACTAAACCGGTTTAACCTGCCGTTCCAGCCATGTCTATCTCATGAGATATAAAATCTTTACCCAATGAATTGGAGGGAGATATAGGTCCCACCCATCTAATAATGATACCATTCTTATGTGTTCCACAAAATCATAAACCATACATCATAGCATAACCCATGTAATAAAAATGGAAATCTTAAACATCGTGACATCATAAAACAATTCATATATGATAAAAGAATTAAAAAAAATATATCCATCACAACATAATCAAATCCATTTAATAATAGGGATAGAAACAGAACCCTTTATTATCTTAGATGGAAAATAATTTGGATAAAACACTTGAACTCCATTCTTGAGGAAAATATCCTTTCTACTTCAAAAAAACTTCTCCTTTCTTAACATGTAATAAAATTATAAACTAAAAGAAGTTGATTAAAAATAAACTTGAAAACTTGTATAGGAAGCTTCTTGGAAATAATGTTTTAAAAATCCATTCATGCCGTATAAGTTAAAAAACATTTTTCTCGTACTTTTGTCGGAAAAGTCAAAAAAGTACCTCGTAACGTAAACAAAAGAAAGATTCCTTACATACCATGTAGTAAAAGTAAAAAATGGGTAAAAATGACTTTAAACATACATGAAAACACTTTTATAAAACATGGACATGGATGATAGAAATAACCCCAGTAAATACGTACGAATAAGCAATCTCGGATAAAAATGAGATTTGCAAAATTATCCCTTACCTTAGGTCCGATATGCTTCGTACGTATCCGAACCTACTGTATAATGATTTAAATAATGTCATTGACTTATTAAAGAATCATATTCATTGTTATTATATCATATATGTTTCACTTATGACTTTATATTACCCGTTCTTTTGTAAATTCCATGTTAAAGCAGCGTTTTGGGTAAAATCATTTCATTTATCGTATGTGTTTTGACTTGTCGTTCATGATATTATTACTTATATCCTGATTTACATAATTCTAGAATGTAAAACATGATTTATATATAATATATATTCATCATATACATATATATATTATAGATCGATAAAAGGAATGAAATAC
Organism: Viscum album; assembly: GCA_963277665.1. Classification (NCBI taxonomy): domain Eukaryota; kingdom Viridiplantae; phylum Streptophyta; class Magnoliopsida; order Santalales; family Viscaceae; genus Viscum; species Viscum album. The sequence continues at coordinate 849,471,742 of OY728152.1, forward strand.
ACCGTTCATGGAGACGGTAGGTCGTACGTACACATGAACGTTGTTTTCGCTTCCTTATTGAATTGAATGAAACTAAATAGATGACATACATATATATATACATAAATCCATTAGCATTATTATGTCATATATTTCATTATTATTCATTATATAAACTTTATGATCATTCATGTACGGTTAACATGGAGAATGAATCTCATCGCGTCGTGGAGACGGTAGTCCGTACGTACGCACGAGCGATGATATCGTTCCCATAATTATTGAATAGAATTGGAGTGGATGGTATAATATATCAGAATCAGTATTATGTTATAATAACCATATATAGTTATTCTTTACACCATTATACCAATCCATTTAAGGTGGTGTTGGAAAAACAGATTACACCACGGCGTGGACACAGTATTCCGTACGTACGCACACGTGGTGATTTCGTTTTCCGTAGGATGGATAGATGGTGAAATTGGGTTGTTTCATAATTATAATAACATTTCAGTATATGATTGATACTGTTGTTATTACTTCATAATGAAACAACTAAAGAAGAAGAAGTGGAAGAAGAAATAAAGATGAAAGAATCGGTAACAGACATTACCTCTTCTTTGAAGCGCCTCTTTGAGACCTCCTTTTAGGGCACTAAAATTGGTCTTTGAAGAAGACCAGGACATCTAAAATGTTTCTAGGGAAGTGTAGAAGAGAATTTGGTAGGGTTTGGCCGAGCTTGAAGGTTCAAAGTGGTGTGAGGAAGAGAGGGAGGAGGTGCCCTTTTATAATGGAGGAGAGGGGCACCTTTGGAATAACTAACAATATTATTTTATTATAAAGTCAAATTCGGTTTTAAATAGCTCCAAATTGATTTATTTAGAATCTAAGGTGGGGATGGGTCGAAATACTCTCATCAAATAGAATTTATACAAGTTTAGGTTCCTATTTTAACCTTATCATTTAGATTTAACATTAAGTAAAATAATTTTACTTTTACAGTGTCTTCTTGTGTTCTTATACTATAAGGTTAATAAACATACCATAACAAGCCAAAAGAACCCCAAGTTGTCTATTATTAATATATATAACCTTATCTAAGTCATTTGGCCGAACCTTAGATTTTTAGGAATAAAAGAACAATTAATAATATAATATTTGTTTTAAAAACTATTTTATGTCAATTTTGACACTATTTAGTAATTTATTTTTGTGAAAATAATAACAGAATGATTAGTTCTAAAAAAGTTACTTACATCAATACTAACTTGTCCTATTAACCTTGAAAATTAGTGGAATTTATTAAAAGTCTCAAATTACATTTATTTTGGTATTTATAACATCAATTATGTCAATATTTCATTAATAAGATAATTACTGTATCATCTTTGTGTCATACAAAAATTAAATTATTTAATGTCTAAAAATTAAAAATAAATTACCATTATGTTGGAAATCTTTTTATATTTCTAATTAATATTTATAGTCAAATTTATCTTATGTATATCCCTATATTAAAAATGATTTAGTTATTAAAATTTGATTTTAACTATTTTAACCCTTCTTTAAATAAATTAATAATAAATGTGCTAATCTAATCCAAGTGGGCCTAAATGGTCATATTTTATTCCTAAGGTTGTTTTTGGTCGAATTACACTTATCCAATAGAATTAGGACATGTGTTAGGGTAATAATAATATCATTTTTACCCTTAATTACCCTATTTACTTTTAACCGTGGTAAAAAAAAGTAAAAAGTTACTATTCACCAAAAATTATTTTCATCTCATTGAACCACATTTTACTTACTGACATCAACCGTGTCTCTCAGATTTTTGAAATTCCACTCACAGAAGCGATAAAATTAAGTTTTATGAAAAATTCATTTTTTTAACTACCACTTAGTGGTTTCACTATTCATCAAAAATGAAAGTTTCCAGAAAAATATGAGAAATTAGGACTAAGCTATATTTGATATTATGAACTCAAAAATGATGTCTATTTTACCAAATTCAAAACATATCAGTTTCATTAATGAATTTAAAAATTAATTCCCGTCGTCAAAACAAATAATGTGTTTTTAAGAGATAATAACTATCAAAAGATTGACACTTATTTATGTCTGGTTTAAATGTGAAATTACATCCAATGACCAACATTGTATTAAATTGTAAAAATATATTCTAAATATACTTTGAAACCACTGAAATTAATAATTTATCACTATTAATTATTTCGATTAAAAAGGTTATTTTTAATTAAAAATTAGTAATTTTCACTATTCATCAGAAAATGAAAGTTATCCGAAAAGTACCAAAATTTCACCCTAATCTAATTTTGATATTCCGAATCCAAAAATGAAGTCCATTTTGAAAAATAAAATTTACAAAATTTCAAAAAGTGGTTATTACTATTCATAACGGCTAGTTTTAATAATATTTTAATAGCATATTGTTGTTTAGTGAAACTCGTTATTGCGTACTACACACGCTATCGAGGAAGGCCGCGATTGCGTGTAATGCAAGGCAAGTCAAGGATGCGTGTTGTGCAAGCTCCTTTTGGTGTAGTGTACAACACAAGACATTAATGAAATTAAAAGAATATTTTTCATAAAAGCTCGGGGTGTTACATACCTCCTGCTCAGATTGTATTCATTAATCATTATTAAAGATATTCCCACAACATTGAATAACGCATCTCCCAAACCATTATTCATGTCTTTTATAATTTCATCCTCATCATTTACTACTTCCTAAGAAGAAAAAACGTCACCTAAAAATTAATCAAAACACAATGAATTATTTTTTTGGTTTCTTGATATTCATTTTTTTATGAGACTCACATGGTCACTTTTGACAACACTACATCAAAAAGTAATTTTAATTTGGGTGTAGTCACATTGTATCCTACTAGAACTCTGCAGTTATACATACTTAGATGAGAATACTACTACAATGGTGACCTCCTCAAAATACTCATTTAACATAATTTTTCTTTGAATAAAACATGTCAAATGAAACTTTTGATTCTATTCTCATTCAACATTGATAAATTTAAAAGGATACCAATATAACTCTCAAAGGAATTCCTACCATAATAAGAAGATCCCTCCATACCATCTTGTGGCATCATCTTCACTGAAATTGGCAAATTTGGAGGAAAAGAAATATGAATACATTTTCATAAGCTTTATTTTTCTCCAAATATTCCAATTAAAGTGAACATGGTTTCTATAAAGGCTAATAGAAGTTAGAATTTAGGATATTTTTAGGGAGAAAAAACAGTGATTTATAAAAATGACTGGATTAGGGAATACACAATTTTATAGATTAATGGAATCAAATTTTATTTCAATTTAAATTTCAATGTCCATTACTTTATATTTGAAATGAAATATGTTGGAATCCATAATTCATATTTCATTTAGGTTATTTTTGAATTTGAGTGGGTTTATAGTATACATGGGATCATCATATTTTTTAAAAATAATTAAGGATTAGTTTTATATGAGGGATATGTATGGTATGTTAGAATTTGAGTTACTATAGACATGTAAGTGATTCATTAAGGGATATGGTGAGGTTGATGTGACATTTGTGTTGTTTTTTGTTCTTATTTATGGTTTTTTTCAGAAGTCAGGTTAACTAATGTATTATGGATCCCATAGTGTGGTTCTTTCCTAAGGGAACTAATCGGTGAAATGATTTTAATTTCAAGGAACATCCATGGTATAAAAATATGGTATGATTAGGATAATCCATTGGTATAAAATGAAGTTTGTAAATTTGACTATCATGGTGTCTAGGTTAGTGCACAATGAATTGAATTACATGTGTATTTTGAGTGTTACTACTTTGAACATATACTGAAATATATGTGTTGTATATTTTAGGGACCCTGTTAGTATTTACTTGTTTATTTTTAAACACACACCATATTCACGAGCCTAAGTGGATATAAAGCTATTATATTTGAGATATAGGTGATGGAAAAGAGCAAGTAACATAGATTTGAGTCAGTGAAACTCACTGGAGATGAGTTGATGTTCTCATGGTATTATCATCATCCTTTTAGCATTTTGAGATGAGATGTAAATTTTTAAATTAAGATGTTGTACTTTAAAATGTTTTATGGAAAAAACTATCATCATCACAAGCTTTATCTCCCAAATAGTTCATTTTGTTTCTTGAGACTCATCCCCCCATTTCTTCTATATTGTTTAAGCTACTCAGATAAGTAGTCATCCAAAATGACCACCAGTACCTAGTATGTGGTGAATTTTTCATAGATTAGTTTAAGAAACAAAGTTGGATTTACACAAGTGATTGAGTATGAGTATCAAGAAAAAAAATGAAATTATAACCATTTGGTAGATGAAGCTCATAAGGATGAAAATTGTCTATAACTTTCACCTTTGGATAAATTCATAGGGTAACACCTATGATAGTTGAGGTAATTATTTACTTAAATTTAATTACCCATTTCATTCAAAATGGATTCATGCCAATAATTCGACAAAAGATTATGAATATGGAGTCAATGATTTCATCATGTTTGAAATAGAGCATGCATGCGGCCCTTCTCAAATCATTTATCCGTGTTTACGTTCTTGTTATTCAAGATAAATTAAATGTTTTACTACTCATTCAGGAAATGTCTTCTTCACATGATGATATTACCAATCCAGAGGAGGAATATACTGTTGGTGATGAAACTTTATAATTATTAGGAGATCCAAAAAATATTGATTGAAAAAACAACAATGACACATCATCACAGTGTTGAATAAAATTACTGAGGTAAGAAGTTGGGGTATAAAATTAGAGGTTGGTTGGAATCAGCACAACCAACCTATTGAACCGAATAATTCAATGTTCATTACATATCTTGGGATCACAATAAGTATGAATTTTTGGATTTATATTTATTCATGGTACCACATCCAACCTTTAATGAAAGAAATCCTTTAGAATTATATAATGGTAATGTTACGATATGCTTTCTATATTTTACTGATAAATTATATAATGAAATGTTGATATAATTTTCATTATTCCTTATAGTGTTCATTTATTTTCAAATATTTCTATAAAAAAATTTCCATAATGGACACTAGAAAATCCCATAGATGATTCTGGGATCTTGTTATGAAGTTACATCTTAGTTATGTTGAGGGAAAAAGTAAAGCCCCACCAACTAGTTAGTTGTGTGCACATTATAAAGCAGAAAACATGGACTTCTTTCACCAGTCTTCACACTGAGAAATCATTTCAAGTGCATATCAATTGATAATATATTATTTGAAATTATTTATTTTATACAAATTTGTTCTAAATTGTTAATTTATGAAAAATAAACAGATTTTTGAAAATAGAGAACATGCATCAAAACCAATGCACCCCTATCGCAAAGTAAGTATGGGGTATGATTCATTAGAGATGAAATTGGTATGTATTTGAAATAAAAAAAAGTTTAATTATTTGATATGAAACAACATATGTTATTTTTTTATATTCATATTTATTAATAAAAATATTAAGCCACTTCCATCCCATGTCATGTTTTATGGAAGGAGGATTGTGTAAATTAGGAGGGTAATCTAGTTGATGAAAATACAAAACATAGTATGGGAAACATGTGTAAGTATGAAATAATTGTAAAATTTTATTATTTGTAAAAATATTACATAAAAAATCTATTTATGTTCATTTTTTTTATATGGTTTAGATATTAAAATAAAAAATGATCATACTAGAAGAAAAGCTAATTTTAGTAGCTTTGAAGCAGCTGAAACAATATAGTTGCATTAGAGGATTAGGTTTTGAAGTATCTCCTAGAACATAATTTTAGAAGATAAAACAACATGAATATACATATAATATAGTGAGACAATTTCTGAAAAAAATAGACTCACTACAATATATTATTGTTTGGTCTGGTTTGGCAGAACAATGTATGAGAAATGGTCAAAGTGAACCGGTGGTGGAGCAAAGATCCATAGATAAACCAAATTACCCCACTAGATTTGAGGCTATTCATTACCCCCATCCATATACCTTACACAATTTAATCAATTTTTTCATTACTCTTTCTATAAAATTTGAATCAAACAACTTCCAATAACTTTATATTACTAATATTCTGTAGGGTATAGTTGTATGTGATTTTTATCTGTGAACACCCATGCACCACCGTGTTGTGATGGGTATAGTGTATAATATCCTAGTAGAAAATATACCTAATAATAACCACCCAAAAGATCACATGATAGTTGATATTGAGGTATCTCACGAGCTGGTTGCAGAGTTTCCTGTTCCACTTGATGGTCCAGATATTACAATGGTTCATGATGCTATTGGATCTTTCATAGCATTGTTATCTAATAATATAAAGATACATGAGGTATGTCTTTAACAAAATTTATCCTATTAAAAAACTATAATGGTTGATGATAAAAGGTCTTAAGTTAGGTATGATATTTAAGATAGATAATTTAGTGGGGAAACATAAGGTCAGATCAAGAAAATCTAGTGAATCGACCAAGAAATAAAAACAAAATTCTGAGAGTACCTTCTCCCCTTTAGTTCCAGAGAAACATTTATTATCAATAATACTTCATGAAGATAACACATTTAAAGAAAAAAATACGTCTTACATTCCATATGAAGAAGAAATATATGGATGTTCCATGATAGATGTAATTGGTTTCAAGATTATAATTGAGATTCTTAAGCATGAATGGTTGGGCATCTCAGTTGTGAATACATACATAAGGTAAATTTTCTTAACATGTCTTTCCAAATAGTGAGATAATATGTTTATTAATATTAATAACTTTTCATATTTTCTATAGGCACTAATATTACAACTATAGAAAGGTATTATCGTGCGAAGCATGGTTTGGGTTCATTAATCCCTGTATCATTTCTACAAGAAAACTTACTTTGGATAATGAATAAATTCTGAAGAAAAATGATGTGTTAATAAAAGAGTTTGATAAAAAGGAATTATATGATAGACTACTTCTTATGACTATAATATATAAATATGACTCTATAATATAATCACATAAAAAATATTTTTGATTTTTTCATTTCTTATTAGTTTTTGTTTTTTAATGAGCACCAGATATTGATCGAGGTAAATCTAGACACCTTGAATATTTATTTTTCTGATCCAATGCATGGGTTTCCAACCAACCAACAACACGAGATGTGTATTGTGAATGTGTAATACACTGTAATCAATATTTCATAGATAAACTTAAAATTATATATTTCAGTTCTTGTTTTAACAATAATTTTGTTATAATAGATGGATCTCTAAATATTGGAGAAATCATGGAATGGAGTCGGTGTCTGAAGAGACAAAGCCTGTGGATTTCTAAAAATGGAAAAAATTAAGGTATATATATATAAATATAAAAACATTTAAAAATAATAATTATTTAATTAAATGTTTCTGTAGTGTCAAAATCATGATAATGACATTGATTGTGGATATTATGTTTTCAAATTTATGAGAGATATCATAATGTATGAAAAGCCTAATATCCCCCAATAGGTAATTTTTGGAGGTAATTACAATTTACTTAAATATATTTCAGAGTAATCTTTTTAATATTATATAAGTACAATGAAGATTTCTGAAAACATTCATAATCCAAAGAAGAAATGAATTTATTTTGAGATGAGTGGACAACATGCATTTTTTCAAAATGCATGCCGAAAAAAAATTATTATGATTACCCACTATGTTTGTTATCTATTATGAGTTATGATCATAGAAATATATTTTTGGGTGTGAAGTATTAGTTTTATAATGATTATATATTATTTTTGATCTCTTTATCAAGGAGAATAATAATAGTGGAAATTAATTTGTTTAGATGTGCTGACCTACAAACAATAAAATAATTAGGCAATGGTAGAGACAGACACAGAGGAGAGCCAGAATCAAAGATCATGGTGGAAGATGAGGAAGAGGTGGGGACCTAGGTGGATACTGAGTCAGAGGAGGATACACAACGTTCTATTTCAAATGATAAAATTTTAGAAAATTATGTTGAATGAGGATAATAACAAGATTGTGTTTGAGAACAATTGTTGAAAATTGCACACAACACTTATCACCTAAGATAAGAGCCATTGTGAAAGTGTTTCAGGTGGATTATTGAAAAATTATTTTCACCACTTTTTATGTGATTTTATATGGGGTGGTAATTCAACTATAATATCATCAGAAAAAACATCATGACATTCCTTAATCAATGAATAAAAATACACACTTAACGTTGATATTTTAATACAAAAAAGTTTCACTAACTGAAAACTAAGAAAACACAATCAGATTGTATTAATAATTTATGATAATGATTTATAATTTATTTTTGACATTTATAAATTATTATCATGTAAAACCCACACATGATACGACCTGTATGACTCAATGTACATGTTTCCAGTTTAAAATGTCATTTTAGTAAAAAAAACTCCAATGATGTACTCAAAAATTGACTAAAATCATTCATATTGTTTTGATACTTTAGTAAAATGATCCATATGTAATTTGTGATGTATAATAATTTTCTAATCTCAACAAATTGCATTGTGTGACTGGTATGACTCCAAGTGTGTCATTTTATTCAAAATATACTTTTATTTTAGTAAAAAAGAAACTAACATACTCAAAAGTGAGAAAGATAATTAATATTGTTTTGGTACTTTAGTAAAATGATCCATAAGTCATGTGTGATGTGTAGGGATCATCTAAACCTCAATATGATCAACGGTGTTCTCGGTATGACTCAAAGTGTTCGTTATCAGTTTAAAATTGACATTTTAATACAAAAAAGTGCCACTCACTAAAAACTGAGAAACAATTCTTGGATTGTATTCATAATTTAAAAAATTGATTTATAATTAATTTATGATATCTAAAAATTATTCTCATGTCAAATTAACACATGATGTTACCTATATGGCTAAAGTGTGTGTTTCTAGTTTAAAATGACATTTTATTAAAAAAATACAAGTGGAATACTCAAAACCATGTGAACACATAAATCTTGTTTTGATACTTTATAAAAATGATCCATAAGTAGTTTGGGATGTTTATGAATTAGTTACACCTAAGTCGAACACATAGTGTGACTAATATGCAACAAAGTGTGTCTTTTTGTTCAAAATTAACATTAATTTTAGTAAAACAGTAACTGACATACTCAAAACCAGGAAAAAAATCATATTTTTTATATACTTTAGTAAAATGATCCATAGCAAGGAAGGTGCAGGACTAGGATGAATGCCCAGTCTCGTAGAAATTTATTAATAAAAAGAAAGTGCAAAGAGCAGAGGAGAGAAAAAATAAAAAGACAGCGTACCACAAAACCTTAAAGAGAAGATTATCATGGCCCCTATGCAAGGATGACACGCACAAATCGAGAAAATGATCCATAATTCATTTGGGATTTGTTGGAATCAGTTGTACCTCAATCTGATTCATGGTGTAACTGGTATGATGCCTAACTCATCTTTTTATTCAAAATTAACATAATTTTAGTAAAAAAACTACTAACATACTCAAAACCAAAAAAATAAATTCATATTGTTTTGATACTTTAATAAAATGATCCATAAGTCATTTTTGTTGTGTATAAATTAGTCGCACCTCAATCTAACACATGGTGTCAAAACAATTCACAATTCATACAAAAAATAATAACTCACTAAAAACTAAGAAAACGCTCTCAGATTGTTTTGATAATTTAGGACAATAATTCATATTTTATTTATAACATTTATGAATATGTATTATATAAAAAAACACACAATGTGAAATCTCTAACTCAAAGTTGGTGTTTCCAGTTTAAAATGACTTTTTAGAAAAAAATAAAAGTGGCGTACTAAAAAATAAGGAAACACATTCAGATTGTTTTTATAGTTTAATAAAATGATCTATAAGTAATTTCGGACATGTAGGAATCATGAAATACTCAATCCGATGCATGGACTTATTGGTATGACTCCAAGTGTGCCTTTTTATTTACAATTGACATCAAGTGGAATATAATCTGCCATACAGTTTTCTTCATATTACAGAATGTTTAGTTTAAAATTAACATTTTCTATTTAATTTATTTCTTTATATTATTACTAACATAAGATATTTTTTCTTATATAGGTGTGTTCTTTTTCTCAAGAAGGGGTGAATTTTTCCTTTATATAGGTTCGTTATTTCACTCTAAAATAGTGTTTTTTTCTTGTATTTGTGTTGAAAATTGTATTTCATTTAAAATCATTATTTGTATCTGAATTTAAAAATTTCTAGTGTTGTTTATGGTTCTATAGAGTGTTTTAATAGCACAATGCATGCCCTTTTCTAGTGTCGTAGTGTGTTGTAACATCACATTGTAGTATTCCTCTTTATCAATGCTTTTCTAGAGTTGATAAAGCACCCCTTTATAAGTGATTTTCTAACAATGATAAAATACTAGGCCTTTTAATCATTCTGCGGTAGTCAATGTTTTTTAGTGCTAATAAATAACTTTTCTAGCACTGTTAAATGCCTCTTTTTTAGTGGTTATCCCTGTCCCTTCTTTGATGCATCACTATATATGAAAAACCCTTCTCTACTATATTGTAGTGTCAAAACAGGCTCACTAACTAATATTCTATTCAATTCCTTGAAATCATCTTTATAATCATATGTCTAAAGGAACTTGACTCCCTTCCACCTTAACTTGTTTTTTTTGTATTTGATCATTGTTAAAGATTTCTCACAAAGAATTGATAATATCTATCCAACCTAAGAAAATTATATATTTTATTCATCATGGTTGGTATGGTCCAATGTTCATTAACATATATTTTTATTGACCTAAAAATATAACCTTCCTTATAATTATTTTATACAAGAATGATACTTTCTATAGTCATAATTCACATTTACTAAATTTTTTCATTCAATTTATTTTTCATCAAGGTATTTATCAAAATCCTCAAATCATTTTCATTCTCTTCCTTATACTTGTAATATATAAAAATATCATTTATAAAAACCATTGAAAATGGATCAAGATAATATCTACAGACTCTATTAATTATATCCATGAAGATATAATAGGAATGAGTAAGTCTAAATGGAATCACTATAAATTCATAGTTCCCATACATTGTAGAGAAGGATCTCTTGGATATTTACTCCTTTTTGACCCTCAAATGATGATATCCACATTTGAGGTCAATTTTTAAAAAGTATTGAGATCCTCATAGTTGATAAAAAAATTACAATATATAGTAGATGATACTTTTTCTTGATAGTAATCTTGTTAATGTCTCCATCTCTAAATCTGGCCACAGACTGAAGATACAAGGAAAGTTGTACACAGAATATGTTGCTGCTATTTATTATGTTTAGAGATAAATTATCTTGATTTTAAAAATAAACATCCCTCTATGTATTCTTTAATTACTTCCATTTATAAGGAGTTCATGGCTGCATCCAAGGTCGAAAAAGGGTCAATGAATAATGATATTTCTTACCTCCTTATACTGAAAACTTTTGGTGTCACAGACAGTGTCAGAAACCATTGGTATTAAAATACATTAGATGAATACCTATGATATCTTTCTGGTTTAAAGTGAATGTGGATGGGGTTGATTTAGGTACACCATGGATGTTGGGTTGCAGTGGTGTATTTCAGATTCATTTGGGCATCATTAAAGGCCATTTATATTACTTTATTGACAATGGTTTTGCTATCGAATCTGAATTGTGGGTGATGATTAAGGCTATTAAATATGTAGTTCAATATAACTAGAGAAATATTTTTGTGGAATCTGATTCTACTGTTGATGTGAACATTTTAAAGACTTGATCCAGAAATGTTCCATGGTGAATTCTCCCATTCTAAATTGAATTTATTTAATTAATTTATCAAATTGAATTGGATGTCACCCATGTTTACAAGGATGAAAATCAACTTGTGGTTGATCTATCAACAAGTTCAATTGAGGAGTCAATCTTGAGATGATATTTTATTACCCTATAATTTTTCTCTCATTTTATTGATTTGGATGTGCATGGTGTCTTTCATTATTATTTATGTAAACCCAATTGTAATGATACTCTTCCATTATTTTAATAAAATTTTATAGGTAAATATTTTCCCGGCCCCAAAACCTTGTTGATCAAAAAATAGGTGCACTCCATGGTGACACAATTTCCCAAATTAATCCTCTATCAATATTTACCTATAGTTTTTTCTTTAATTCCTATAACTCAATCTGGTACATTCTATAAGGATCATTTGAAATAGTTGTTGCACCAGGTAGGAGTTTTATTGAAAAATAAACATCATGATTTAGGTGAAGGCTGGGTAACCATTCAAAAAAATACATCAGGATATTCTCACAAGATAAGAATATCTTTAATGTTCAGTTTCTCCCAACCATCTGAGATAGATACCCCTCAGAAATAGGTAATAAGACCCATACAATGGGTGTAGTTTCCACTGGTGGTTCAAATTCATCCTCACAGTAATAGACAATCATGGGTTGAGTTAGAAATATCAAATGTGACTTCCATTCATTGGAAATCACTATGGGATTTATATAGAGATATATAATCCATGCCCAAGTCACATTAAATTAAACTAGAGGGAGAATAAAAAAAATGAGGAAGAAAAATCCCATAAAATTCTACCAGAGATAAGATATAGACTTGATATGCAGTCATTGTACCATTAGGTGTTTTCAATGATAATATTTAATATATTCATTGAGGTGGTGATATGATACACTTAGAAAATTATTTAGATATAAAAGATTTGATAAAACGATAATCAAATATGACATTTTTAGTTCTAGAGTGGTTGATAAGTGTACCTTTCACTACATTATTCACGTGTCCCACTTTGGTAGCTTTGATCATATGATTTTTCCATTTATCATTTGGATTAAGTGGTTTTGACGCTGATTGTCAAAATTAAACCTCAAATTTTGGCACTAGTTGGCATAATTTATATACTCCTTGTAGTTTTATCATTAGAGAGTGAGTGGTTCATTAAACTAACCTCTCCCCTTATTCTTTACATTTTATTTCATTTTTAGATCACCATAACATTAACTTGCTCGATGTCCTTCCATTATACACTTGAAACATTGACTAGTCCATTGGAGATAATTTACCCCATTATCCTTTTCATACTTCTATCATAAATAAATATTCATTTTATTTCCTCCATGGGTTTTATTATTATAATTTTCATGAAACTCCATCGTTCTATTTTTATCAGAACCATGCGAATGGTGGGTACCTTAACTCTCTATTTCCACCTTGGGATCACATTTAAACAATTGTTTATAGATACTAAAGTATCTTATAACTAGTTACTCCCATAGAATTGGTTTTAATCCAATAAAAAATGATTATTTTTTCTTTCAGGATTTATGATAAAACTAAAAGAATAACACACATGTATTATGAAATTTTCTACATAGGTACTAATAGATTCATTATCCTTCTGATTAAGGTTATGTAATTTATTTTTCATTTTCATGGGAGGTTTTTGGGGAAATTACTTACTAAAAAATACCCTCTTAAAATCATCCCATGAAATATAGTCAATTTCTTCCACTTACCTTGTATTATTAATAAGGTTCCACCATATGATATGATTTTCCTTCCAAATGATACAACAAAAAGATAACTTTTTCATGCTACGAGCATTAGAAAACTGTAAATATATTTTTAGTGGTAATAATCCATTGCTTAGCCACTAGTGGATCAGAGTACCAACTAAAATAAGGTGGATGTTTCCTCATGAAGTAATCAATGTTGTTCTGGTCCATTCATTTCTCTTTGTATGATTAGTATGATTCATTTCTTGAGAGAGGTGTGTTAACATATTAATAATATTTTTTAGTCTAGCTCCCTTGCCACTTGGTTTCCCAAGATGATAATCATTCCATTGTCCACTACATTCATTGATAACATGTTTCATATTTGTTCAAAACATTAACTAAAACCAAAATGCATTATTTTTTCATCAAGAAACAATAATCAAAGTGGGAAAAAATAAAATTTTGAAAATAATTCCTAAGACATCCTAAATTATGACACATTCTTATCAACCTATGACACTTTTAGGTTCACTCTATATCACTTTCAGTAATTAAAATATTTCCATAAGTTCTATCCTCATATTATTTATAACCTAATCTCCAAAAATAACTAAACCATTATCTAATAGAAATTGAGGTCCCCTGAGCATAACATGCATACATATTACATTAGTTTAGATGAATATTCAATACATTTCACAGTAATACATTCCCCATAACTGTACAAATTTATTGTATTTTGAGAAGAGGTACATAATTAACTTATTTCATGAAAAATCATCAACATATCCTACAAAATTATTCTCTCATAGTACCATTATAATACATTTCTTTCTTAATAACATTGAACATAACATGGGGAAATGAAACATAAAAAAGGTTGAACTTAGATGCTGAGTAAGGGTAAACATAGTAGATATCAATCAAAAGTTATATTTAAACTTAAGATATGTATAATGGTTTGAGATCATTATCCTAACTTATTATGTTCATACATAATTATTCATAGATCATAAATTATGAGTCATGGAATAAAGCTTTAGCATTTCAAAATACATGAGTCCTAAAATTGAGGAATCATCATTAATTAATCATGATCTATGAGAAAATATCATAATATTAAAAATATATCTTAGGAATTGTAACACAATCATAAGAATAGAAAATAATTAATTAGTGTAGTATCTATTCCAAGACCATTATAGTGGGAAAAGTCCCATAATAGAATCACTTTACTCCCCATCCATCATTTCCTTAGTTATGCACTACAAAAAATGGGCAAATTAGAAGGGGATATTTTTGACATTATAAGGGGTTATAACCCCTTCTAAAGGCATTAGAAGTGGTTGTGAGGAACCGCCACTAATGTGGCCGCCTACTTTCTTTAGTGGTGGTTTTGAGTAAGCGCTGCTAAAGTCATGATGAATTTAGTGGTAGTTACATTAGAGGGGGTTTAAACCCCCTCTAATGTTGGAATAAACTCACGATCACCATCCCAAACGCCCCTAGTTGGAATGTATTTGGGGTGGTTCAATCCGCATGTAATAAAGGGGTAACATTAGGGTCAGTTGTGAAAACTGCACCTAAAGATTTTAACATTTTTTATTTCCACCCATCTCAGTTCTCTATCCCCATCCAGTTCCCACTCCCTCTGGTTCCTTCCTAGACATCTCCAGTTCCCTTCTCTGCCCTGCCCTCCTGCACAGTGCCCAGCCTCCGGTTCCCGCATATACACCACCCCCACGCCCGCTTCCAGTTCCTACCTCTACACCACCCCCAGTCCACCTCCGCACCACCCCCAGCTGCCTCTGCACCACGCCCAGCCTGTCTTCGGTTCCCACATCTGCACCGTACACCCCAAGACCGCCTAGCCTAAAATTCACACGCCCATAGAAAATTGTAAGCGCTGTGAAT
This sequence comes from Viscum album, assembly GCA_963277665.1. Classification (NCBI taxonomy): domain Eukaryota; kingdom Viridiplantae; phylum Streptophyta; class Magnoliopsida; order Santalales; family Viscaceae; genus Viscum; species Viscum album. The sequence goes on from OY728152.1 coordinate 849,487,262, forward strand.
CGAACTTGCACCGCCCGACATATACTCTGCTAGAATTCCTACTCGCACCACTAGGGAAAACATTTTTTGTTATATATAATACGCATTATAGTATTTATATAAATTTGACTGTTTATTATTATAATTATTATTAGAATAATTTATTTACATATATTTAAATAATTATATATATATATATGATTTACTATAATTATTTGTATATGCAATTATATAAATTATATATTATATACATATATATCACCTGAAAATATTACACAAGTAAATATGTATATATTGTACTTATATGTGTGTGTGTGTGTTGGCATGATAACAATAATACTATTAATTATTATTATTCTTGTAAAATCAATTTTTTAATCAATAAAAATTATATGTTGGTTTTATAAATACTATACATTTATTTTATGATTTATATCAAATATATATTATATTAAATACATTTATATTATATATTTATATAAATTATTTATATACTTAAATACATATATATATTATATTTTATTTATTTATTTATTTAAAGAATATATATATATATATATATAAGTATTTACCTAATATATTTATATAAGGCCTTTAAAAATATATTTATATAATGTCTTTCAATACATATATTTATTATTATTTATATTAATAAATATATTTATTTGTATAAACTGTATAATAGTATATAACATTAATATATTATTATTATTATATGAAATAAAATTTATAAAAATATTAATATTTTATGTAATTAATATTATATTATATCTAATTATTATTATATTATATCTAATTAATATGTATATTATATATAATCAATATTAAATGAAATAAAATTTTGTATTATATATAATTAATATTTATATTATATATAATCAATATTATATTAAATACAATTTATAGAAAGATATACTTAATATTATATGAAATATAATTTTATATTATATACAATTAATACTATATGAAATACAATTTATAAATATATATATAATGTATTTAAATACATATATGTATTATTATATACATTAATATATATTAGTATTTCAGTAAATATACAATAACATAATTTTATTTGTATTAATTATATTTCATATTATATTAATTATATATAATATAAAGGCATAAACCTATTAGATAAAAATATAATAATTATTATTATAACATAATTTATGAAAACTACATGCTTGAGTATTTATATGATATATTTTTTAGATAAATTATATTTATTTATATATTTATATAATATGTTTTTGATTTTATATTAAAAATAGTTAATATTATATAAAATAAAATTTATAAAAATAAATATATATTAATTTACAAAATATTATACAATTATATTTATGTGAAAAAATAAATATAAATAAATACAATCATATAAATATTTTATATAATATGTCCATATAATGTATTTAAATACATTTATATATTGTGTTTTAATTATATATATATATATATATATATATTATGGAAGTTTCTATTTTTTAAATAGTGGTGTTTCACAACCCCTTTAATCACTTAAATTAGATGGAGTTTCGAACCCCCTCTAAATTAAAGACATTAGAGGGGGGTTTTGAACCCCTTCTAAATTAATGACATTAGAGGGGGTTTTGAACCCCCTCTAATTTAAATACATTAGAGGGGGCTTTCAACCGCCTCTAAAATCCTATTAGATATTAAAAAATAATGTTAAAAAATTTAGAGGGGGTTCAAAACCCCCTCTAATTTAAGAAATTAAGGGGCTCTATTACCCCCTCTAAATTCGATTATTAGGGAGGGTTGTACATAACCCCTCTCTAATTTTTATAGAAAATGAATTTATAGAGGGTTCATAACCCCCTCTAAATTCAATGATTACAGGGGGTTGTGCAAAACCTCCTCTAATGTTACATAAAATGAATTTAGAGGGGGTGTGAAAACCCCCCTCTAAATAACCCCCTCTAATGTACTATTTTTTTTGTAGTGATGACTCACTCCCAAGAATATCATAGTAGACAAAGAACCTTACTAAATCAGGTTCACACACAATTCTAGTCCATAGTATCTCATGAAATATCAATAATTACTCAATTCATTTGAGGGTTTTAACTGACCCTCCCATCATATAATTAAAACCATACATATTTTCACCACAAGATCTTAAAAAAAGTCATCAATTAATTATAGCATAACCCATGGGAAAGAAATGGGTTTCATAAAAATTTTTTCATCACATAATCGTAATTCATAGAGAGAAGTAACATGTATGGTATCATTAGATCATATATATAGGGAGTCATAAGAAATAACAAATGATGTTGATATAGTTGAAAAACACCTTGAAATGAGCTTTGGAAAATCTGTTTGAAAACAAGGTAAAATATCATTTTAATTTGGTAAATTTATAATTAAAAATTTAGAAAATATTGAGAAAATTATTTTATTTTAAAATAAATAGAGAAAATTTTAAAGAAAACATCAATCAAAAGAACATTCATGGTTATAGGAAAATATGTTTGTACGTTAAAGGTTAAAACAAATATTATTTTCACATTTTTTTAATAAAAAACCCAAAAGTACATTGTTCCTAAAAAAGAATATTCCTTATAAAACTTTGAAAAAAAAAATCATTTAAATTGATTTTAAATAATAAATTATTTGTAGAAAATAAAAATCTTGATTTTTTTTAAATAACATCATTATGGAAGAGAAAGTTCATAGACAAAATATGAAATAAGGTCTGCTTTTCAAAAAACATTTCCTCATTAATTTTTTGTAGCAAATAGACTAATATGGAACTAATGCATAAAAATTATGGAAATAAATATATAAGAATAAAAAATATGGAGTTTAAATGATAAGGATAATATAATATCATTCAGTTGAAATTTGAAATAGACAACCGGAAATGAAATGAGATTGTATCATAAACACTTACCTCAGGTCTCGTGTTTCTTCAAACACATTATTATGCTAATGTATAATAAATTTATATTTATTATAAATATATAATAGAACCAGAGTAATAGTTTTCATAAAATATATAATTACATTATAATATTAAATTACCCATTAAATAAAATTTTTTCATAAAAATCAATATTCAGGTGAAAAAATGCTTTATTTGCCAAGTATATTTTGGCTCAACGGTTCTGGTCCTTACACCTAGGTCATGGTTTAATCATCTCTATAATATTAATAATGTTATAATTATCATATTTATTCATTATATACAATTTTATTACCATTCATATATAGGGGTGATGAGAAGTGAATTAAATCACTTTATAAAGATAGTATTCCAAACATACACATGAGTAATGTCTTCATTTTTTTATGAAGGGAAATAATGCAAGATAACTAATAATATAAATTTATAAAAAATATCATAAATATAATATATATTCATTAAACATAGAAATAAAAAATGAATCGCATTGCATCATGGAAGTGGTGGTCTACACATATATATGAATGACATTATCATTTATAATAGGATGGAAGGGAGATAAAAATTGGATATACCATTAACAAAAAATAATTCAATTAGTAAATATACTTATTTCATCATTTTAATATGTTTATAGAATATTAATATGAGGTCAAGGAATAATAAAACTCAAAATAGATTGGTAAAGATGATTAGCTCTTCTTTTTGAAACCTCATTTGTCGTAATCATTAAGCCTTCTAAGGTTTGTATTTTACAAATATGAGAAGATCAAATATGTGAGCAGGGAATTTCAGAAGGTGTTTGGGTAGCTATTTTTAATGATATATGGCTCAAACTATGTAAAGTAATGATGGGAGAGGACCTCCTTTTATAAGTGTGGAGGGTGGAAAACTTGTAAATACATAAAACATTACAATTTAATAGACATATTCAGTTGAAATTGGAATGAAATAGAAAAAGTTTCTAATATAAGATAATTTATGGTTTAAATATCTTCATCCAATCAAATTTTTAAAATTTTAAGTGATATTTTAAATCTTATCTTTTTGTTTAACCCCCTCGTTAACCATTTTTAACCTTAATAAAAGTAACAAAATTTTACCATAACCACTATTCATTATGAAACAAAATAAAAGTGGACTAATTACCAAATTTTTAAATTATGAATCCAAAAATAGAAACTATTTTATCAAATTCCATTCCTATAAGTGGAATAAATTTATTTTAAAATAATAACGCAAAACACAACAAAAACCGTTTTTAGACAAATGCATTTTTTGGTAGGATGTTGAATTTATTTTGATTACTTCCTTAGTAAAACCCATTAAATGAATTTAAAATTATTTTATTGAATATATTTTCTAAAAATTAATATAAAATCATTCATATATAGTGATTAAGTTAATTTATTAATATAAAAATACATTTCAGGTATAAAAATAGTTTTTCAAAAAAATATCTATTTTAAAATTAAAATGATTTTATTTTTATTTATAAACAATTGGTAACCATTGAATTCATTTTATACACATGTAAAAAAATATGTTTTCTTAATTTTAATACTATAAATTAATTTTTTTTAAACATGGGTTATAAAAACACTGTTCATACACAAATTCATCAAAATAGTTATTTAAAATCAATATTATTTTCTAAATGAATTTGAAATTATTTTCAACAATTATATATATTTTAAATATAAAATATTTTTCTTTATTTTAGAATATATATGAATAATTCAAAAACAATTAGGTTTTTGTGATTCAAAATATATCATAGAAATTTATTTATTAAAGAGAAATATACTCTAAAATCTTAAGGTGTTACATATGCGGGTCTAACACCATGTCATTCATGACAATCCTTGTTGATAACAAATAATGTAGTATGCAACATGTCATACAAAACATATTACATAATACACTACGTTTTGTGTGTGTGTGTGTGTTTGTTACACACCATGTTCATGATGCATGACATCTTAAATGTTTCATATGGATTCATAAAAAAATTTAATGACTTGTAATAATCGAAATTTAAGAAAGTGCATTCCATGAAAATATTTTATTTTAAAAAATATTTTAATACTTTTTCAAATAAAATTTGGATTTGAAAAACAATATTTCATGGTCCTAAGATGGAAAATTTAATAATTATAAATTTATTCTATTAATATTAATTATAAGTGAGTAACATTATAAATTTTTTTCCCACGTAGATAATATGATTCAAGTTCCCAAAAAAACTTACTTAAAACAATGTGAATCATATAAGAATAGTAGATATTGAAACTTGAGTCAATAAAAACTCGAATAATTTCCCCCTAGGGTCAATCTTGGTTTAATATTGTTCGATAAACCAACTAGTAGAAAAAATATCACGATTATTTATATTTTTTTTTATCTTTTCATAATTAATTTTTAATATATATGATCATATAAATTCGAATAATTTACAATTATTCTCCAATAAATTTATACTTTTATATATAATATCTTTTTATATCACATGGTTATTATTTATATAATTACTCACATAGAATATATAATAATAATTCTTAGATAAAAAGTTATTTCTTATGTAAAATTAATTAAAAACACCTCAAAGAAAATATTAATTCATAACCTGTAATCTATCAATTGAATTGGAATACAACCATAGATCGAGGTGATCATATGGCCATTTCATAGGGACTTTTATATCTAAAGGATTTTTAATGAATGTGATGGTTAGGATTAACTAATATTTACATAAAATAAGTAGCTTTATCTAACAAAGTTTCATTTTAGAGGCAAGTGTAGGGTAAATTTAAGCATAAGATTTAGGGATTAGAGAGTTCACTCAAAAAATCAAGGAGATATGTGTCAATTTAGTTTTAGAGTATAAATTAAACTCAAATAAATTTTATTAATTTTATGTAAAGTAAAACCCTAATATTTTAAAAAAATAACATTATATTTGATAGCGTATATGATACGAAACACTGAGCTTAAATTAACCACAAAATATTATTATTTAAATATGACCATTATAACCTAGAAGTTGAATTTATGGGTATGAATAGGATTAACTAAATTATAAAAAATATATATAAAGGTCCTAATCAATATAAATGTTTTAATTAATGTTTAGGACCTTTATATATATAAATGTTTTAATTAATGATTAGGACCTTGAAACATTCTTTTTATTACTTTTCGTAAGAGAATATTATTATTAATTTTTATAAATTTTAGAAATTATATTTGATAAAAATGATATAATTTATTAAATAAATTTTTAAAAATTTTCTTTGAATTAATTTGTAGGATTTTTATGAAAATATTGACTTTCCAGTAAACAATTTAAAATAATGATATTTATTGAAAACTGTACTTTTGTTTCAAGAATTTAAAAAATTACATTATATTTTGAAATTGGTTAAAAGTAATAATAGTTTTATTATATTATTAATAATCCAATTAAGTTAACTTTAATCAATTTTACAGTTTAACTTGGTATAAAAACATTTTTATACTTAAAAATTGCATTTTTCTGAAAATATATTTTTCATTACATTTTGTATTTTAATATTTAATTAATTTATGTGAATTCTAAATGTTTAATCCTAAAAAATGGATTCCATAATTTTAATCATGAGGTAAAAATATTAAAAATATTTCTATTTTGTTTTTTTCATTATGATTAGAAATCACAGTAAATAAATGTCACCACGATAAGGGTAAATTAGGTAATTAAGGTTAATATTAATATGATAATAAGTAAAAAATGAACTTCACACTTTAATTTATCCTATTGGATGATTTTATTTCGGCCATTTCAATCCAAATTTATAAAATATGCGAAATTTATGCCATATTTCTTTGTTTTGTTGCCTTTATTATATTTAAGTAAAAGATTATGTAAAAATTATCACTTTCTTGTTTTTAATATCTATATTTTTTTTTGACAGGGCTAAAAATAACTAATGTTCACTTATAAATTATTATTTTAAATATAAAATTTTTATGATAGTAATTTATTACTAATTTTTAGTGATGATATAATTACCTTAAATTCTTATGCAACACTCACACAATAATTATTTATTTAATAGAAAAATAAAATAAATTATACAAAAAATATTAAAAGTAATATAATTTTAAATATTTATTCTGTTAAAATAATTTTTTAGATAAATATAACATGTTATGGTTGTTTTAAAAGTATTATATTCAATTTTTTATCGATCATGTTGTTTTCAAAGCCAAATTGAAAGAATAGTTCAAAAAAAGACATTAAGGATATTTTATAATAAATAATCTTTTATTAAATGATTAAAAATTCCTAAAAATCATTTACAAAGCCAAGTGATTGTTTTATTTTTTAAAATATCAATAAATGGTCCATTTATGGGCCAATTTTCCGTTTTTAGTAACTATATTGACCCCAAAATAGTAAAAAAACTTTGTTGTCGTGGTAATCATTAAACAGATTAAGAGAGGGTTAAAACAAAAAGATAAGGGTGAAAACATCTCCCAAAATTGTCCATTTTCCATTGTTTGTGAATTTTTAGACTCATAATAATATTATATTAAATTTTTATCAATTTTTACCCATTTTGATATGAAAAATAATTTATATTAATTTAATAATTTAAGAAATTCCAAGACTGCACTCCTCTCACTTATAAAATAGAACCTCCTCTACTCTATTATTTACAATTAAAAAGCCTTTTGGTTTTGGTAATACATTCTAAAATCAATTAATTATATCACCAAAAACATCATAGATGTGTTTTTGATTAGAAATCCATCCTAGGAAGACTTTTGGTATAAACTTAAAGAGGTTTTATAAAGAAGAGGTGCAGTTTGCAACCCTAATATCCATTTTATTTCTTATTATACATCCTTGAAAACATATACAACCCTGTTTAAATAATTAAATTAGTGCCTTAAATATAATTATATGTTATGGTTTTTAATGAATAACCTATATCCATATCATCTTTCATCAAATGGAAAATGAAACCATCTTTCATGTGTACAGCAAACTACTGCCTCACGAACTGATGTAATTCGTTTTCCATCACTGCCTCCCTTGGAAAGATATTGTAACGCCCAGACCACAATTACCCAGAGTTGGTGCATTATTACATAACATTAGAATGATCACAAGAAAGATCAAATATCGAAATATCTATTAGTTTAGTAGCCTTGGAAACACAAGATATATTCATAAGTCTTACAATACATCATAAAAATGAAATCTACAAGAACATAGTCTCCATAGACCACACTCATATCTCCACATACTATCCCTGCAGGTCATTAATAAATTACTTCTTCACATCCTAGAAAAAATAAAACATTGAAAGGGGAGAGCTCAGATGCTCTGTAAGGATAACAATATAGCGGAAACTTTCATAAATAAACATAAATATTTAAGGCAATGTATAACTAAAACAAAAGCCTTTTAAACTTTAACATCAGCATAATATGGAAAAAATAAAATGAAATAATTCTATTTACTTATTAACATGGATATTCTACTGGTCTAATAATCACATGAATTATCAATAACAACTTTCATAATGACGGAATGCATAATGCCAGACTATCATAACCATGTAGCCAAGGCCTCGTGCCAAGACTACAAATAAGATTTTGTCAAGGCCTTGTGCCAAGACACTAGTTTGTCTAATGAGACCTACCGATGCATCGAGGAGCTATAGCGGGCTCCACCCGTCACTTATTAAGTCCAATGCGTTCCTCATATGAACAGATTTAAACAATAAAGAAACATTCGTATTAAAACTAGAATACGAAATGTCAATAATTTCTCCATAAACCATGAATGGTATAAAAATAACACATCCACAGTCAATCATATCACAAAACCTTCAATACAATATGGAAGTTTTGTATCATAATAAATCAACTTCAAATAAACTTAAAATCCATCAAAGGATGTTGACATAGATGAAAATCAAAACTATTTGAGAGAAATATCTCTTTTTTTGAACTCATTTAAAAGTCACATAATTCTATAGAAAACCTTTATTTTGAAAATATTTTTATAATATTGTAAGGGAATCTTCAAAGTGTAAAACGGCGGAGAATAACCACACCCACCATATAAGTTAAAAAAAGACATTCTTACCTTAATTCTGTCGAAAAGGTTAAAAAGGACCTCATTTGGAAAATGATGGAAATATTACTTTATAAACTTATTATAAAAAGTAAATAAAGGGTATAAATTACTTTAAACCATATTATTTTAAATAGTAAGAATGTTTTGAAATACATTTTTAAGAAACATGCTTGTGGATGATAAAGAGGTCCCAGTAGATAATTACGTATAACGAACAGATTGTGAAATAAAACCTTAGATTGTACTTTTCCTTGGTATAGGGTCAGTTAACCTCCTGTATAATGGTGGAATAATTCTTATTAAATTATAAAAGAATCATATACATTAATATGATATCATATATGATCTTTTAATATTTCTTTGTTGATAATATCATAGTATTATCATTGTTTCGGGTGTTAACATACTCGTTTTCTTTTATATGGTTTGTTACATAAGGCACGTTTGTTATGGATAGGTTGTATATTATTAATATACATAATGATATAAATTCATTAAATATTATTTTTAATCATCCAATAAAATTTAGTCTTGAATGGATACGATGTGGAATGAATCTCATCACGTTCGTGGAGATGGTAATCCGTACGGACACACGAGCGACAATATCATTCTTTTGATATTAAAATAATATATAACTGGATGTTATATCATATAGAACGAATAATTATCATGTTATATTTATTATTTACATGAAGTATACATCATTATTATACCCATCTAAATAATAATATATTGAATAACAATTACACCACAACGTGGAGACGGTAGGCTGTACGTACGCACGTATGGTGACATGTCATTCAAGGGATGGATAGAATAATGAATTTGTTTGTTCCATAATTATAATAACATCATAGTATATAAAATATACTGGAGTTATTATTTTATAATGGAAATAACAAGGAAAGAAGAAGTTGAAGAACAAATGAACTTTAAAGAGGGTGGTGAAGACGTTACCTCTCCTTCGGGTTCTTCGTTTTGATTTGATCAATAGGGCTCCTTAGGATGTCTTTCTGATCAAACTATGGCCTCTAGGTTGAAGTGAGGGAATTTGGGAGGATATTTGGGTAGAGTTTGGCCAATCCATAAGGCTTTTAATGTGTGAATTAGTGAGAAGGGGGAGTGCCCTTTTATTAGAGGGGTGAGGGGCACCTTTGAAAAAGCTAGAAATATTATTTTATAATAAATTAATATTCAATTTCTAATGGATCCAAAGTGGATTATTCAAAGTATAAGGTGGGGATGGGTCGAAATCCTTTGAAAGAATATATTTTAGATAGGTTTGGGTCATTATATTAACCTTATCTTTTAGTTTTAACTCTTAGTTAATTAGTTTGACACATACCATGTCACTTTGTATTTTTATATTATATATTTAATAAACTTACTATATACCTAAAAGAGACCCCCAAATGGTACATTAATGATACAAAAATAATGATATAAGTCCTATTGCTAAACCGTAAATTTTTAGGAATATAATATAAATTAATAATATAATATTTGTTTTAAAAACTGATTTATGTCAATTTTGACACTACTCAATAATTTATTTTTGTTAGAGTCTTAACAAATTTACTAATTCTAACCAAATTAATTTAAGCAATATAAAGAAGTCATATTAACCAATAAAATTTGTGTATTTCATCAAAAATTTCAAGTTATATTTATTTTAACATTTATAATACCAATTATTTGATTCTTTCAATAATAAGGAAAATAATGCATCATTATTGTGTCATATATATTTTTACTTTTTCAATGTCGAAAAATTATAAATAAAATACCATTATGTATGAAATATTTTTATATTTCTAATGAATATTTATAATCTAAAATATAACATATATAACCCTATGTAAAAATTGTTTTTCTAAAAGATATAAGCTTATGTCATTTTTGTATTTACTTTAACTTAATTAATATAAAGTGTCCCTATCACATACAAGTGGCTCCATGGAGTCCCAAAATCGACCCAAATATGCCCATGGTCAGAAATTTATCCACCAATAAGGTTAGGACACGTTTTATCATAATTTATTATTATTATAATTTTATTTTTTAACCTTATTTACTAGATTTACCCTTTAACTATGGTAAATAAAATATTTACCGAAGTAATTATTTAAAATGTCTAAAAATAAAAGTTACATATTTACACAATTTGGACATCCTGATTCCAAATATGGAATCCATTTTTTAAATTCAAAAAACATAAGTGGCAGAAATTAATTTAAAATTAATTCCCATTGTTAAAACAAAAATCACGGTTTTAAGAGATAATAACTATCAAAAGACTGACACTTGTTTATGTCCGGTTTAAATGTGAAATTATGTGCAATGAACAACATTGTATTATATTTTAAAAATCTATTCAAAATATACTTTAAAACCACTCAAATTCATAATTTATCACTATTGATTATTTTTGATTAAAAAAGTTGTTTTTAATTAAAATTTAGTAATTTTCACTATTCATCAAAATATTAAAGTTATCCGAAAAGTACCAAAATTTCACCCTAGGATAAATTCGATATTCCGAATCCAAAAATAAAGTCCATTTTGAGAGATACAATTTATCAAATTCTAAAATGTTGGTATTACTATTCATAACGGCTAGTTCGATTGGTTCTGGTGTGTGTTAGAACTCGAAGTTGCGTACAACACACGCTACTGTATTATTGAAAGAGAAGCATACCGTGGAAGCATAGGGTGTTACATTCTCCCCTCATTCAAATAATTTCATCCTCAAAATTTATTATAATATAAATGCATAAAAATACTCGAGTGATTCTTCATCACAAGTTCCTCGGGTTTCCACGTTGCCTCTTCCATCTTATGGTTTCTCCATAGAACTTTTACCAGATGAGTCGTCCAGTTTCTCAGCACTTGTTCTCTTGTATCAAGAACCCTGAAGAGCTCTTCCCAATAAGACACATCGAGTTCTAGTTCTAATTCCTTATAGGTGAGTACATGCATTGGGTCAGGCATGTATTTTCTCAACAGTGATACGTGGAACACATCGTGAATTTTGGAGAGACTTGGCGGCATTTCCAAATGGTAAGCTACAGCCCCAAATCATTCTAGAATTTCAAAGGGTCCAATGTACATGGGACCCAATTTACCCTTCTTACTGAAACGTATAAATCCCTTTCATGGAGATAACTTCAAGAAAACATGATCTCCTACCTGAAATTCCAAATCCTTCATTCGTCTGTCATCATAGCTCTTCTGCCTACTTTGAGCTGATTTGATGTGGTTTTGGAATACCTTCACCTTTTCCATCGTTTCCTCCACCAGTTCTGGGCCTTCAAGTTTTCTTTCACCAACATCATCCCAATATGTTGGTGTGCAGAATCTCTTTCCATATAACACTTCATATGGTGCCATCTGAATACTTGAATGGAAGCTATTGTTATAGTAAAATTCTACCAGAGGTAAATATTGATCCCACATACCCTGAAAGTCAAGTGATCATGATCTCAACATGTGTTATAAGGTTTGAATAGTTCGTTCTGATTGTCCATCTATTTGAGGGTGGTAAGCAGTGCTCAAACGAAGTTCAGTGTCCAAGGCCTTCTGAAGAATTTTCCAGAATATTGATGTTAAACAGGGATCACGATCCGAGATAATCGATAGGGGTACTCCATGAAGTCTCACAACTTCATTAATATATAGTGTTGCTAGACGTTCAAGTGGAAAATCCTCCCTTATAGCAAGGAAAGGTGCTGACTTGGTAAGATGATAAAAAATGACCCATATTGCATCATTCCTTCTAGGAGTCTTTCGTAGTCCCATGAAAAATTCTATTGTGATATTATCCCATTTCCAATCAGGTATGGGAAGAGGTTTCAATACTCCACCAGGCTGTAGGCTTCCAGATTTCACTTGTTGACAAACCATACATCTTAAAACAAAATTAGCAATCTCCCTCTTCATGTTGTCCCACCAAAAATGTTCCTTCAAATTTTTATACATTTTGGTGCTACCAGGGTGTATAGAGAAATTGGAACTGTGAGCATCATCTAACAATTACCATTTTAAATCAGGTATATCGGGAAAACAAAGTCTCCTCCAAAATTTCACGATTCCATATTCATACACAAAGTCACTCAATCTCCCATCATTCACAACTTTAATCTTATTTTTATTATTCATCATGGGTATGAGAACTCTTAATCCTTTCTAGTAAATATGGTTTGGAAACCAATTGAAAAAGCATTGATGTTTCACCTTACATGGTTATTTCCATGTCCATCTTCACTAGATCCATGAAAATTGGATCCCTTTCAATTATCATATTGTTCAAAACCCCATGATCCTTTCTTCTCAAAGCATCTTCCACCTTATTTTCCATCCTCGAGTGGTAGTGTATCGTACAATCATAATCCTTGAGTAGTTGAAGCCATTTCCTTTGCCTCATGTTGAGTTCTTTCTGTGAGAAAATATACATAAAACTCTTGTGATCGGTATATATCTCACATTTTTCACCATAGAGATAATGTCTCCATATCTTCAAGGCAAAGATTACAATAGCTAACTCGAGATCATGAGTAGGATAGTTTTTCTCATGAATTTTTAACTGTCGTGATGCATAGGCAATAACCCTATCATTCTGTATAAGGACACAACCAAGTCATTTCTTCGATGCATCACTATAAATAACGAACCCATCATTCCCCGATGGTAGAGTCATTATAGGAGCATTGACTAATATTCTCTTCAGTTCATCAAAACATTCTTCTTACTCTTTTGTCCAAATAAATTTAACCCCTTTACGTGTGAGAATTGTTAATGGTTTAGCCAACCGAGAAAAATTCTGGACGAAATGTCGATAATAACCTGCCAAACCAATAAAACTGCGTACCTCAGTTATACTCGTCGGTGCGAGCCATTATTGGATTGCCTTGGTCATAGAAGGATCAACAGAAATTCCATCCTTAGAGACACTATGGCCCAGAAAAGAAATCTCTGGATGCCAGAATTCACACTTTCTAAACTTCCCATATAATTCCTGTCTTCTAAGAGTCTTCAGGATAATGCACAAGTGATTTTCATGATCTTCATAGCTTTTGGAGTATACCAAGATATCATCAATAAATACCACCCACAAATCATCGAGATATTCCTTGAAAACTCTATTCATTAGATCCATGAATACAGAGGGTTCATTAGTCAATCCAAAAGGCATTACTGTAAACTCGTAATGCCCGTACCTGGTTCAAAATGCTGTCTTCGGAATGTCTTCCTTATTCACACATAACTGATTGTATCCAGATCGAAGGTCAATCTTTGAAAAGTATTTAGCTCCATGTAGTTGGTCAAATAAATCATCAATGCGAGGTAGGGGATACTTTTTCTTTGTTATTATAGCATTGATCTCCCTGTAGTCAATGCACAACCTCATAGATCCATCTTTCTTCATAACAAAAAGGACAGGGGCTACCCATGGAGAAACAGAAGGGAGAATAAATCCCTTATTACTCAATTCCTCTAGTTGTTTCTTTAGTTCAACTAATTACACAATGTCCATTCTATAAGAGGTCTTCGATATAGGCCTTGATCCATGAATTAAATCACTGGAAAACTCAACTTCTTGTTCTGGAGGATGTCCAGGCAAATCTTTTGAAAACACATCTATATATTCTTTCACAATAGGTACATCCTCTATTTGAACATTTCTTTCCACACCCATAGTTATTTCATTCTCTTCCTCCATGATAATTGAATTTAGTTGAGCTACTGGGGATGGATCTAGATAAGAATTAGAAGGTGACAATTCTTCCGTAAAGATAAAGTGTTCCTTATCATCATCATCAAAAATCATAACCTCCTTCTTCTTACAATAAATATTCACATAATGGTCTGAAAGCCAATCCATTCTGAGGATTATATCAAACTCAATCATAGGTATGACAATGAGATCAGCGGATAAAGAACATTTATGTGCTCTAATGGGGACTGATTCACAGAACTTTATTGCAATGATACTTCCCTTAGGGGTTTTGACTGACAACTCTCTTAATAAATCAAATTGGAAATATCTAATTTTTTAGAAAACTGGGAAGATATGAAACAATGCAATGATCCAGAATCAAATAATGCTTTTGCTAAACTTGAGTAAACCATTAAATTACCTGTCACCATGTCTTTCAGAGCTTCTACCTCTGCAGTAGTGACAACATAAGCTTGGCCTTGATCCCTTGGCCTTTTCTGAGGAAAGTTCCCCTGATGCTTAGGACATTCATTTGAATAATGTCCCATCTCTCGAAAATTATAGCATTCCACATTGATAGAAACTCTCTTTCCCTTGAAATCATGAGCTTGGTGGCATTTTTCACCACACTTGTAACAGACTCCCATTCCTTTTAGGCAAGTACCGAGGTGTTTATTCCGACATTTACTACGGGATGGATTTTAAAATTTTCCCTTCTTCCCCTTATTTACATTTCCAAATTGATCAGCAGATCTCTTCTTCTCTTGCTTTGCTTTAAATTCATAAGACTTAGAGAATTCCTTTTCCATCTTGGTAGCACACGAGACAATATCTTCGTACGGAGAGAAGGTTTGCGAGACTAATTCTCGATGGAGAAATGGTTTTAACCCATCAATGAAACTATCAAGCTTACTCCTTGGGTTACGTGTATAATCAGCAGCATGCCTCGGTAACCTTGTAAAGTTAGCCTCATACTTGGCGACATTCTCATCCTCTTTCTGCTTCAGATTCAGAAATGGCCTTTTCATATCTGCTCGATGGTCTCGAGGAACGTATTTTTCTAAGAACAACTCTTTGAAATCCCTCCATTCCATATCTGATACATCATCATCTTCCTTCGTGTTTTTTATCAATGACCACCATTGATCAACATCTCCAGTGAGGTGATAAACTGCCATGAAAACTTTTTCCCTTTCACTACGCCCCAAGGCATGGAATATTTTCTCTAAGGAATTTATCCATTGCTTAGCTACTATGGGATTTGTACTCCCATTGAATGGTGGTGGTTGTTTCATCATGAATAGATCTAACATCGATCCTCCATACTGCGGATCAGGGTGCTCCATACGAGTAAGGTTATTATTCATAACCTAAGTGAGTAGTCCCGGTATGGTGATTAGCTATTCAGCACTAGTTGCATCACTAGATCCACTATAATTATCTTTACCAGGAGAAAAATCCCTACATGGAGTGTGTGCATTGATATGGTTTCCATTCCTTCCACTAGGCTCCATTTCTAAACAATTGCATAAACTAGATTAGTTTATGAATCAAAATACATAATTCCATACTTGTAAAACACTTAACATAAATTGAACAGTTTATGGATATAATCCATAATCATAAAAATGTTTTCATTGAGGAATTATATACTCATAAACCCTTCATAATGGTTTGTAAAGAAAATTAGAATAATCCTAAACATATCCTCCGGGAGTGTCGTAACCAAGAGTGCCACAAGTCCTGTTGTCGTGCACCAGTTCCCGTTTCAGTCTAGCTCAAAGTGGTGTTTTCAGGTTTTAACCCTAGGTACATCTGTTCCAGAGCCACCTCTACCTGCTCGTATCTAGACAGGGATGTATTGCTCAGAAAACTTATAAAATCTCTACAATACCAAAATTCTAGGAAGTTCTTCTATACTAATCCTCAAAGTCCATCTTAGGTCTTTGTGCTCTAATCAGAGTTTATCTAAATCTAGCTTCCAAGGTTTGTACTAAAGTTCCTCTGATACCAACTATAATGCCCCGACCCCAGTTACCCAAAGTCAGTGCATTATTACATAACATTGGAATGATCACAAGAAAGATCAAATCTCAAAAAATCGATTAGTTTAGTAGCCTTGGAAACACAAGATATATTCATAAGTCTTACATTACATCATAAAAATGAAAACTACAACAACATAGTCTCTATAGTCCACCCTCATATCCCCACATACTATCCCTGCAGGTCATTCATAAGTTACTTCTTCACATCCTGGGAAAAATAAAACATTAAAAGGGGTGAGCTCAGATGCTCAGTAAGGATAACAATATAGCGGAAACATTCATAAATAAACATAAACATTTAAGGCAATGTATAACTAAAAAAATCCATTTAAACTTTAACTTCAGCATAATATGGAATAGAAAAAATGAAATAATTCCATTTACTTATTCACATGGATATTATAATAGTCGAATAATCACATGCAATATCAATAACCACTTTCATAATGACGGAATTCATAATGCCAGACTATCATAACCATGTAGCCAAGGCCTCGTGCCAAGACTACAAATAATATTTTGTAAAGGCCTTGTGACAAGACACTAGTTTTTCTAATGAGACCTACCGATGCATCAAGGAGCTATAGTGGGCTCCACCCGTCACATATTAAGTCCAATACATTCCTCATATGAACAGATTTAAACATTAAATAAACATTCGTATTAAAACTAGAATACGAAATGTCAATAATTTCTCCATAAACCATGAATGGTATAAAAATAACACATCCACAGTCAATCATATCACAAAAACTTCAATACAATATGGAAGTTTTGTATCATAATAAATCAACTTCAAATAAACTTAAAATCCATCAAAGGATGTTGACATAGATGAAAATCAAAACTATTTGAGAGAAATATCTCTTTTTTGTACTCATTTAAAAGTCACATAATTCTATAGAAAACCTTTATTTTGAAAATATTATTATAATATTGTAAGGGAAGCTTCAAAGTGTAAAACGGTGGAGAATAACCACACCCACCATATAAGTTAAAAAAATACATTCTTACCTTAATTCTGTCGAAAAGGTTAAAAAGGACCTTGTTTGGAAAATGATGAAAATATTCCTTTATAAACTTCATATAAAAAGTCAATCAAGGGTTTAAATTAATTTAAACCATATTCTTTAAAATAGTAAGAATTTTTTGAAATACATTTTTTAAGAAACATGGATTTGGATGATAAAGAGGTCCCAGTAGATAATTACGTATAAACAACCTCGGATAATGAAGAGATTGTGAAATAAACCCTTAACTTGCACTTTTCCTTGGTCGAGGGTTGGTTAACCTCCTGTATAATGGTGAAATAATTTTTTCTAAATTATACAAGAATAATATACATTAATATGATATCATATATGATCTTTTAATATTTCATTGTTGATAATATCTTTGTATTATCGTTGTTCCAGGTGTTGACTTACTTGTTTTCTTTTATATGTTTTGTTACATAAGCCCCATTTGTTATGGATAGGTTGTATCTTATTCATATTCAGAATGATATAAAGTCATTAGATATTATTTTTAATCATCCACTAAAATTTATTCTTGAATGGATACGATGGGTAATGAATCTCATCGCGTTCATGGAGACGGTAATCCGTACGTACGCACGAGAAACAATATCATTCTTTTGATATAAAAATAATATATAATTGCATGGTATTTCATATATACAGAATCATTATAATGTTATATTTATTATTTACATGAATTATACATCATTATTATACCCATCTAAATAATAATATATTGAATAACAATTACACCACAACGTGGAGACGGTAGGTCGTACGTACGCACATATGGTGACATGTCATTAAAGGGATGGATAGAATAATGAAATTGTTTGATCCATAATTATAATAACATAACAGTATATATAAGATACTGGAGTTATTATTTTATTATGGAAATAACAAGGAAAAAAGAAGTTGAATAAGAAAGGAACTTTAAAGAGGGTGGTGAAGACGTTACCTCTTCTTAGGTTTATTCCTTTTTATTTGATCAAAAGGGCTCCTTACGATGGATTTATGATCAAACTAAGACCTCTAGGTTGAAGTGAGGGATGTTGGGAGTATATTTGGGCAGATGTTGGCCGATCCAAAAGGCTTTGAATGTGTGAATTAGTGAGAATGGGGAGTTTCCTTTTATAAGAGGGGTGAGGGGCACCTTTGGAAAAGCAAGAAATATTATTTTATAATAAATTGATATTAGGTATCTAATATATCCAAAGTGGATTATTAAAATTCTAAGGTGGGTATGGGTCGAAATACTTTCAACCAATATATTTTAGATAGGTTTGGGTCATTATAATAACCTTATCTTTTAGTTTTAACTCTTAGTTTATTAGTTTGACACTTACCATGTCACTTTGTATTTTTATATTATATAGTTAATAAACTTAGTATATACCTCCAAGAGACCAAAAAGTGGTCCATTAATGATATAAAAATAATGATATAATTTCTATAGCCGAACCTTATATTTTTAGGAATATAATATAAATTAAAAATATAATTTTTTTTAAAAAACTCATTTATGTCAATTTTGACACTGGTCAATAAATGATTTTTGTTAAAGTCTTAAAAACTTTATTAATTCGAAACAAATTCATTTAAGAAATCTAAGAATGTCATATTAACCAATAAAATTCCTGTATTTCATCAAAACTTTCAAATTATATTTATTTTAACATTTATAATACCAATTATTTGATTCTTTCATTAATAAGGAAAATAATGCATCATTATTGTGTCATATATATTTTTACTTTTTCAATGTCTAAAAATTATAAATAAAATACCATTATGTATGAAATATACTTAGATTTCTAATGAATATTTATAATAAAAAATATAACATATATAACCCTATGTAAAAATTGTTTTTCTAAAATATATAAGCTTATGTCATTATGGTATTTACTTTAACTTAATTAATATAAAATGTCCCTATCACCTACAAGTGGCTCCATGAGGTCCCAAAATTGACCCAAAGATTCCCCTTGTCGTACATGTATCCAACAATAAGGTTAAGACACGTTTTAGGGTAATTTATTATTATTATAATATTATTTTTTACCCTTATTTACTGGATTTACCCTTTAACTATGGTAAATAAAATATTTACCGAAGTAATTATTTAAAATGTCTAAAAATAAAAGTTAACTATTTACAAAATTTGTACATCCTGATTCCAAATATGGAATCCATTTTTCCAAATTCAAAACACAGAAGTGGAAAAAATTATTTTAATATTAATTCCCGTTGTTAAAACAAAAAATGTGTTTTAAGAGATAATAACTATGAAAAGATTGACACTTGTTTATATCCGGTTTAAATATGAAATTATATCCAATGACCAAAATTGTATTATATAGTAAAAATATATTCAAAATATAATTTAAAACCACTCAAATTCATAATTTATCACTATTAATTATTTTGATTAAATAAGTTTTTTTAATTAAAATTTATTAATTTTCACTATTCATCAAAATATAAAAGTTATCCGAAAAGTACCAAAATTTTACCCTAGGTAAATTCGATATTCCGAATCCAAAAAATAAGTCCATTTTGAGAGATAAAATTTATAAAATTTCAAAAAGTAGGTATTACTATTCATAACAGCTAGTTCGATTGGTTGTGGTGTGTGTTAGAACTCGAAGTTGCGTACAACACCCGCTACTGTATTTTTCAAAGAGAAGCGTACTGTGGAAGCTTGGGGAGTTACAGATATAATGATGAATTTAATTTATATTTATGATTTTAATAACATATTAATCATTCTAGAAAGATAATATATCATCTAACTTCTTACTTCTCCATCCATTGAAAAATGATAATGTTGTTCATGTGTACGTGTAGATTACCACCTCCATGAAGCGATGAAATTCATTTCTTCATAACCAATTCACATAGCTACTTTATATAATTATATTTAAAGAAATAATATGATATTTAAAATATAATAATAATTAATAAAATTTAAAATAATAATTACCTTATTTTCATCATGAACATTGAAAAATGGAAACGTTACTCATCCGTACATATGTCCTACTTTCTCCCTGATTGTAACACAGTTCATTTTTTCATACCATCTTTAATTTTTGGTTTTAAAAGTATAATTGATATATATATATAACCATAATTATTTCTTTATTATTATTATTTATATGATGAAATAATGACTTATTTGACCTTACTTGACATACTAAATTCATTTTTTCACTTATGAGCTAAATATCATCAAAAAATACAATGTGAAATCAATTAGATAAATAATTAAATTTAAAATACTGTTAAATAAAATAGAAAGAAAAATAAACATTAAAATTATTATTATACCAGTAAAAATTTAACATAATTTTATTATTGAAAAATATAAATAACACGCATGAGATGTCGCACTCAAGGTAATATACTTTCTTCTAAAAATCCTTTTTAATGTTTCCCTTACAAAATTTTTTTTCTTTTTCCATGTCCTTATAAATTCATAAAGAAACATATTATTTATTATTAAATTTTTTATAAAGGTAATTTTTTCCTATATTTTAATTTCATTATAATGTTTTAAAAAATGGATCTTTTAAAGGTTTTTTCATAAGGGATTTCATCTCAATCTCCCTTTATTGAGGAATGTTATAATGTTATACACACAATTTATTTTCTATGGTGTATATTCTTACCTTTTAAATCTTATATCATGAATCATTCATAATTATTGGAATTTTATGTTTCAATTGATATTATTTCATTCAAGGGGATTTGTAATTGAAAGTTACCAATTAATAAGGAGTTTCTTAACTCAATTTCCCTTTATTGGGTTATAAATATTATTCATTGACATTGTTATTCCATGATTATGTGTGAATTGATATCTAAATAATTTTATTATGTATTTCCAAATCTATTAATTTGATTTTCACATGTTCACATAATCGGTTCATGTATTAATTTTCAATTCACAAGTTATGATCTTTGTAGTGATTTTATTTGTCTCAGTCTCATTTTTCGGAGACCTTATTCATGTCATGCACCATGATTTTCTTGTATGATGTACTTACAACCTCCAAAATTAATATTGGAATATTAATTCATGAAATTCACTGGATATATTGAGCTATATCAAATTATTTATTTTAATGACTTTTGATTTGAAAATTACCAAAGTGGTAAAGGCGTTAAGTTTAAATTTCCTTTTTTTGAGATTTTTTATGTTAAAGGTTCCTTTAGAGGAAATAATATTATATTATTTTCATATAAAATCTAATTTATTCACCTTTTGTTGTGAATGTGGTTTACTTTTTTATTTAACCATTTTTCTATTATTGATTAAAGAAACATCAATAAAGTTGTTTATATGTGACACCAATCTTTTGTCTTATTTTAAGTAGAGAATATTTCTCTTACTTATCCATGTTTTATAAAATATTTTCAAGAATGTTATTATCTAAAAAATATATTTCCTAGAGTTATTTTAAATTATTTTTACCTTCTTTTAAATGATTTTAAAATTAAATTTCATAACTTTTTCTGCAAGGGTATCATTTAAATCTTTGTACAAATTTTGAAAATAATGTTCATTTTTAAAATTTACAACATGAAAAGATTTTCCTACCATCATGAGACCTATTTTATTTAAAGAATATTTTACAAGTTTCCATGTTTATTTTCAAAGAAAATTATATACAAAATATTTTACGATTTTTTAGTTTTTAAAAATTATTTTTGATATATAAAGGTTGTTTTCCTCAATAATGTTTTAAAGATATTTTTATGTTATTTTATTCATTAATGGAAACAACCATTTATTTTAAATATTTTCCACTGAGGATATGTCATTGTGATACCATCCTTATACTTTAACTAGATTAATTATTTTTTTCCAAGATATTTTTATATAAGTCGTTTATTTTTCATGAGTTAATCACTGCATGAAATAAATAATGGTTGTTTACATGAGTTTTATGTTGAACATGAATAATATCATTTTTATTATTATATTATGGTTTGTAAACACTATATCTGATGAAGGGGTGAGATCCATACAACTTATATGATCAGTGATCCCCATCATAGCTCTCTAATGAATTCTGTAATGTTTCTTATTTTAAAAAAAAGTAAGGAGGGAGTTAATCAGTGTGGTTTCTCTTATAGATTTAACTGGGATCCAGTTATTTCTAACTTGGGTTTAACATGGGTTTTGAATATGATTTTATATATTTCATAAAAATGGTTTTCTATTGGATTTCTATGGGATTTGAAGTTTTTATTTGAGAAACAAATTTGTGTTTTTTATTAAAAAACGATTTATTTTATACCCTCAAAGATTAATGTTATAAAAATTTTCATTTTATGGGTTTTCATATTTTTAATTAGACAGAGTGATTTTTTATTTTATGTCACTTAATGAATTTTTTTTGCACATCCCATATTTTAAAAATGTATTTCGTAGGATTTAAGGATGGGTATGAACAAAGAAGAAGTCAAGTTGATATTCATAAAGAATTATTATGAAAAGAAAAAAATTTATTCTTACAAGTTTTATATTGCGGGAAAATTGGATATCTAATAAAAGTGTAAAATTTTTAATATATGGGTTATTTATGCAATATTTTTTACATAATTTTCAAAAATTATAACAATAAATATCCTCTAAATGAAATAAATTGAATTATTTTATGAAGATTCAATTTGAGGATTATTTAAAAATAATTCATTACATGTACATAGTCTATACTATAAGAAGTGAAATGTGAATAATTTCATACTACAAAATTTAGGTGGCTATATATTCTGAATCCAATGGCGATCTCTATTGATATTTGATAAAAATCATGCGAGGCATAAATAATTAGTCATTTAATAATTAATAATTAATAATCAAGATAAATTATTAAATTACTATATTTATTTCTTTATAGATAATTACTAGTAACCTTATAGAATTATTATCAACATGATAAATTTTGGGCAAATAAAATGTCCCCATTGGTGCTAATTTCAATTAGGGGTATAGAAATTTGCATATAGTACTATGTCAAGAATGGAAATATTATTTTTTGAAGTCCCTTCTAACTATTAAGCCACCTAAATGAGATAGTAAGATGAATAAGGATTCTTGTAAGAGACATACATAGGGTAAATTAGATTTCCAATGAATCGTGTGATCAAAAATGTATATGGATATAAAAAATAATATATGGACAAAGATGTATAAACCATGTTTTCTAAACTGCAAGAACTTTATTAGGAGAGTCTTATGAAAAAAACTAAGTGATCTCCACTTCACTTTTACCAAAAAAGTTGGGATAAGGAATCGAGGTTATTCCTTATATACTAAAGATGTTTAGATACATCGATCCATGGATATAGTTAGGATTTAATATGTGTAAATAATTATAGAAAGATATTATTCTTTCATCCTTTATACTAGGTTTCTTGTATTTCATTGTTAATTTAACATGAATAATATGAAGAAAAAACTCCAAAATATTTTAAATATTATTCTCCTTACTAATAAGGATGTGAAGAAAGGAAGGCCTTTAGTCATTATGGTTATAAAAATGAAGGCAAAGAAAAAAATGCCTATGAAAGGATCAAATCCAAACCATATGGAAAATATTATTTAGTGGAAGTCTTTCAAAACTGCTATGAAAAGAAATTTTTTGAATCATTTCACAGATTTTTTTTAATTTTTTTTAATTTTTTAATTTTTTAATTATTTTAATATTATTGAATTAATTATTAATAATAAATTAATATTTATTTATTTATTGTATATTATTTATTTCATATGAATTGTTTATTTTCTTATTTACTAACTTATTTACTTATTTATTTACCATGTCATGCATGCATATGACATGCATTTCATGCATAAATTCAGCATATATATATATATTTGTGTTCGGTGAGATGTGAACCTCTTATCTCTTGGTTATTATGTGAGGACTTTACCACTCCAACAAGCTCTTGATGTTGTGAGTAAACAAAATTTAATATAGTTATATATATATATATAATATACAAATAAATACTTATACATAAATAAAAATATTAAAGAGTAATAATAATAAATAAAAATCAATTAATACATAAAAAATAAAAGAAAAATAAATAATAAATAACAAAATATGATTAATAAAAAGTAAATAATAAATAAAAAAATAAAAAAAATTATAATTAATAAACAATAAACAATAAAAAATAAATAAATAATAATAAAATAATAAATAATAAATCAATATATAATAAATAAGTAGTAAATAAATAAATATTAAATATTAAATATTAAAAATAAATAAATGATAAATAAATTAATAAATAAATAACAAATAAATAATAAATAATAAATCAATATATAATAAATATGTAATTAACTAAAAATTAATTGATAATAAATAATAAATGAATATATAAGAAATAAGAAATATGAAATAAGAAAGAATAAATAATGAATAATAAATAACAAGTAGTAAATAATATATTGTAAATAGTTAAAAAATGTAAGATCTTGTCCTTTTTCCAGGTATGAATCTTAAAAAAAATGTGAAGATATGTTGTATTAGTTCTGATTCACAAAAAAATGATTTATCAACAAAATTTTGATAAATGTGTTAAAAGTCTTAAATGCTAGTTAACATCTTGGAATATTCAATTGAATATTTTTAAGGTTCGACAATAATTTGCTGTGAGATTCTGAGGCCCGCAAAGTCTCAGTGAAGACTAAATAAAAATATTCAATATAATATAATAAGTGCACAATTTTTATTCAAATTAATTTAAAAACTCTGAAACAGTGCATCATATGTGAAATTTGAGACCACCATTGTGTTTGAAACATGGTTTTTACTCTAGGCGGAGTATAATATTTGTATGCATTTGACGTTTTGACTTCTTCCTCATGAAAATAAACTTTTTATATTTAATTAACTTGTTAATTCGTTTTTTTGAAAATTAAATAATTAAAATCTCTCAAATATTAGATCGTATGAGATAACTAAGACCACCATTGGGTTCAGAATGGGGGGTTTACCCATGTAAGGGTATAATTTGTATGCGCAATAGATGTTTAATGTTATTTAATTATTTATGTTAAATAATTTATTTCATTAATTTAATAATTAATCCTAAATTAAAAAAAATAATTGTGATTATTTTTTTTATAAATTAAGAGAATAGGTATTTTAATATTTACTGGGCAGATGAAAAGAATATTATTAATAATAAGTGTATTACTACTATTATTTTTTGTCAAACAAAATGAATGGAAAAGTACATGTGTAATTAAATAAATTTTTTCACTTAAATGTTGAACAACATTTATCAACATATGAATATTTTTGGTTGATCAATGTAATAGCGGTAAAATTTTTATTCAATTCTAAATAAATGCAAATGTGGGTTTAATATTAATTTATTAACTATTATCGACACTGAATTAATGTTTTTGTCCAAACATTAATAGTGAAAAATAGTTTATAATAATAATAATAATAATTTTTATTATTAATAATAATAAATTGAAAAAATAATTGTGCAAAACACTATTTTAGTCATAACTCTTTCATATAGTGTCTGATTGACACACTGTCAGCGGCAGTGTGACCAGAAAATTGAGGTTGTTATTTCTATACAAATGTTGAATATTCAATTTAGGCTCATAGTAAAGGTCCACTAAACACCCAAAATGATAATGTGTTGATGCATGAAATTAATAGAAGAGATTAATACATAAATGATTCAATTAATAAATGCAACTGAATTAATTATTTAAAAAATATTATAAATTCGATTTTGGGGTGGTGATCATGGAATGGGTAGGAATCCAATTATTTATGACATGGACCTCTCCCCTCTCCTAATCTCTCCTTTTATACTTTATTAATCAGTATCTTTATCTATATTGATCAGATTGATGTTCTATTAGTGGCATTGGATTCTTCTTGATAAGAGAATGTTGTTGGAATAACATGCCATCAACGATGTTTGATTCATATTGCTTATTCACCATATTTGATATAGGTGGTCTAAGATTTAAATCCCATAGTCTTTATTATCAATTATGTGTACGTGATTGTAGATTTTATTGGGTTCATTTAGAAATTGGAATTCGAAAATGATTAGATTAATGTGTTTAATTAATTAATTTAGGAATTAGAGATTTAAATGAATAATGGAAATTATGGAATGTGTATAATTAATGGGTAAAATTAATTCTCAATTTATTGAATTATGAAATTGGGAATAATTAATTGTTGAATTAATTATGGAATTACTCATACTATGTAACATGATTAATTAATTGTAGAATTAATTAATTTGAATGGTTAGAATTATGAAACTGTGATTTAGTATAATTTAATTTTTTATTAATTATGGAGAGATAGAGATAATTGAAATTTAATAATTAACTATGCAGTTAATGAATTAAGTGAATTGGAATAATTAATTAGTGAATTAATTTTTTTGTGATTGAATTAAGTGAGCAGGAATAATTAATTTGTTGAATTAATTATGGGGTTATATAATTAATTGAGTTGGAATAATTAATTCAGGAATTAATTTGTGTTAATGAATTTATTACGTTGAAAAATTAATTGTTAAATTATTTGAATAGATTGAGTTATATTAATTAATTAAAGAATTAATTAATGGGGTTCAGGTGAAAAATTAATCAATTAATTAATTGTAGGGATTGAGTTAGATTAATTAATTGTAGAAATAATTAATTAAGTGGATGTGAAAAATTAATTGCTGAATTAATTGAATGGATTAAATGTGATTAAATAATTGTTAATTCATTAATGATAATATGCATAAAGAATTAGTTAGTGAATTAATTCAAGGGATTAATTTAGATTAATTCCTTAGGGAATTAATTAATGGAAATGATTTGGATTAATTAATTGGTAAATTAATTAGTGTGGATTATTGAGACATTGAAATGATATAATTGGATAATTAATTGATGAATTAATTATGAGATATTGAGATTTGAGAATTGATATAATTAATTGTGGAATTAATTTTGAAATATTAAATTTTAGATTAAGATATTTAATTGTTGCATTAATAATGAGATGTTGAGTTTTATAATTGAGATAATTAACTGATGAATTAATTATGAGGAAGTGATTAAATAATGTTTTTATTAATTAAAGAGATTGATGTGCTTAATTAATTGGGGAATTAATTAAGGGGTTTTATGTGAATAATAATTATTGAAATATCAATGAGGTTGAGTGGATTAATTAATTGATAAATTAATGTGATATTGGGGTAAGAGGTTTAATGTTGATTATTCCTTCTTGATATGATGATGTGCTATATGTGATAATGGGGTTAATAATTTATTAACCTTGATAAATGAGATTCACGTGATATGTTTAATTGGGGAATTATGTATTATTAAATTGTGAATGGTAACATGCTCATTTGGAAAACTATTAAGATTTTTAACATAGAAATTTTTGGGTACGTGAATATGGAATGGTACCATGAACATTCATGGGTGTGTGAGTATGTAATGGTAACATGGACTTTCATGGGTGCGTGATTATGGAATGGGAAAATGGAAATTCATAGGTACCTGAGTATAGAATGGTAACATGGAAATTCAGGGATGTGTCAGTACAGAATGGTATCATGGACATTGAAGTGTGTGTGAGTTATGGAATGGTAACATAGTCATTCAAATGGGTGGAAAATAAGAATGTTCACATGGATATTCATGGGTGTGTGATTATGGAATAGTAACATAGAAATTAATGGGTGCGTGAGTACAGAATGGTAACATGCACATTCAAGTGTGTGTGAGTTATGAAATGTTCTCATAATCATTCAAATGGGTAGAAAATAAGAATGGTTACATTTTCATTCAACTTTGGGGTTGAAAATATAATACTAATTAATGTTATAAACTATTTAAGTATTCATTGTAATTAATTTCTTTATATAACTATATAGACTTTATTTTGACTAGATTTGTTTTAGACACCATTGGTGGTGGAATACTGAGTTTCACCCCCACCCTATTCGGGCTGCCTTATTGGTACCCGCGTATAATTTTTTACTGTAAGACAGGTTAAGGGAAAAGACCATATAATAGATAGAGGATTGGGGGTGGAGTATGGATGAGGGAACCAGAAGTGGTTCGGGACCCTATTTGGAGTCTTTGGAGTCTTTATATTCTATTTTTCATATTGAAACTTGGAACATACATTGGCATGGTTTGTTAAACTTTTAGTTGAGTAATGTGTTTGTAGATTTATTTTCCCTCTGATATTAGTATTATTATGATTATATATGCCTATGTTACTGCTTTATTTACTTATGTTGGTGTTTTACTCTGATAAGAGAGGGTATAATCTCCCCATGTCTAACTTACCAGACCCCCACTACTATTCTGTAGCCTCTGGAATACGGGGAGGCGTGCCTGAGGTCATGTGGTGAATCATCTTGGGGCATCGATGTATGGCACCCATGACAGGACGTTACAAAGTGGTATCATGGGCCTGGTTTTCTTTTCTTTTTCTATTGTTTTACTATTTCAGAAAGGTATATAGAAGACTAGGAAGAGTCAAGGCTTGGTTATGAACTCATGCATGGGAGTAGCTACCCTATGTATGGGGGAGAACCCAGGTACCTAGGGTGGGATAGTTGTTATTACTATTTTCCATTACAGTTGAATATTATTTCACCTTAGGTGACGTACTTGTTGTGTGATGAGATTATTGTTGATATTTTATGAGTTTTGACTAGTTTCCCTAAATGTCATGAGATTTGAGTAAGTATTCATCATTCTGGGAACTAAGAATAATTTTGGGATATGCATCATTTTATGTATGCATGGGAAAACGGGTTCTGGGTAAGTTGTTGAACATGAACTATTTTTCCTTGCATGTGAAATTGAACTGAAAATGTTGCCTAACATGAAATTGAGAAATATTTTAAAATGATTCAAGATGAGAATAAATGGGTGTCTAAATTCTAAACATGAATAATGAGAGTGTGTTTACCCTTGATAACCAGGACCTAGTTGTACAGTGGTTAAGGGTAGTGATAGTGCCTCATTTTTGACCATGTGGAAGGAAAAAGGGAGGAAACACTGATAATGAAGGATTGGTGGTGGTATTCCTCGAGGAACTCTTAGTGTAATTTTAATTAGTGATGATCATGTCCCCTGCATTAACATTATCCGAGGTATGCTGAGAAATCTATGGATTTATTCCAAGATAAATGAATGTGTTTTGGTTGGATATGGGGCCCCTTGGAGGTTGTTCTTATAATGAAGTACATATGTGGATTTTGATAGTGTGAGATATGCCATAGAAAATTTATGGATGAGGTTCTCATGATTGACTGTAGGTTGATAAAAGCAACAGTTGTTGAGCTATATAATAGTAGGGGTAAATGATGCTCCTATGGTGGGTAGATTATACAGAACTAATTTTTCTTAAAGGTTCTTGGAAGTACATATCGAGGATAAGGTGCTATAAGGTGGGGATATTGTAAGATCCCATCCTTTTCTGGGTATGAATCTTTTTAAAAAATTTGGAAGATGGGTTGTCTGTGTTTTTATTCACAAAAAAATGATTTATTAGTAAAAGTTTGATAAATGTGTTAAAGGCCTTAAATGCCAGTTAACAACATGTAATATTCAATTGAATTTATTTGGAGTTCAACTTAGAGTTAGTGTGAGATTCCAGGGCCGGTAATGTCTCAGTGAAGACTAAATAAAAATATTAAATAAAATATATTTAGTGCATAATTTTTATTTAAAATAATTTAATAACTCTTAAACTTTGATTCGTGTGGGAAATATGAGACCACATCTGCGTCCAAAACATGGTGTTTACCCCAAGTGGGGTATAATACTTGTAATCGTCATATGTTTGGATGTCTATCTCACAAAAACAAAATTTTTATATTAAATTAGTTTTTAATCCATTTTTTTAATATTAAATAATTAATATCTCCCAAACGGTGGGTTGTATGAGAAATCAAAGACCATCGTTGGGTTCAGAACGGGGGGTTTACCCTAGTTAGGATATAAATTTTATGCACAATGGGCATTTTATATTATTTATTTTTTTAAGTGTAATAATTAGTTTTATTAATTTAATAATTAATTTGAGACTAAAAATAATAATTGTGATTGTTACAATTTTTTCAAATTAATACAGAAAGTATTTTAATATTTATTGGTAGATGAAAATAATATTATTAATAAAAAGTGTATTATTATTATTATTATTCAAAAAAACTAAATGGAAAAGTACATGTGTAATTAAATAATTTTTTTCACTTAAATGATAAACAATATTTTTCCACATATGAATATTTATGGTTGATCAATTTAATAATAGTGATATTATTTTTAAATATGAAATAAATGAAAATGTGTGGTTAATATTAATTTATTAACTATTATCGACATTGAATGAATGTTGTTGGCGAAACATTAACATTGAAAGATAGTTTATAATAATAATAATTGTTATTATTATTAATAATAAATTGAGTAAATAATTGTATCAAAATACTATTTCAGTCATAAGTCTTTTTTACGGTATCAAATTGACACATCTTCAGTGGCAGCCTAAACCTAAAATTGAGGCGGTCATTTCAAGACCAATGTGGAATATTTAATTCAAGATCATGCTACAGGTCCATGAAACACCCAAAATGATGATGGGATGATGCATGAAATTAATAGGAGAGATTAATAAATAAATGATTCAATTAATAAATGTAACAAAATTAATTTAAGAAAAATATTATTAATTGGATTAGGGGTGGTACAGAGGGAATTGGTAGGAAGCCCATTATTTATAGCACGATCCTCTCTCCTCTCCCTACCACTCCTGTCAGAATTCAATAATCAATATCTTTTTTGATATTTATTAGATTGATGTGCCGTCAGTGGAATTATATTCATGTTGATAAGAGGATGTCGTTAGAATAATGTGTCGTCACCGATGTTGGATACATATCATGTGTTCATCATATTTTAGGTAGGTGGTCTAAAATTCATATCCCATAGTCTTTATTATCAATTACATGTATGTGATTGTATATTTTCTAGGGCTCGTTTTGCAATTGAACTTCTAAATTGAATTAATTAATATGGTCAATTAATTAATTTAGGAATTGGATATTTGAGTGAATAATGGAAATTATAGAATAAGGATAATTAATTTTTAAAATTAATTATCAAAGTATTGAATTGGGAAATTGGTAATAATTAATTGTTGAATTAATTATGTAATTATAGAGACCATGGAACATTATTAATTAATTGTAGAATTAATTAATGTTAATGGTTAGAATTATGAAATTTCGATATGGTATAATTAAATTTTGAATTAATTATGGTGAGATATAGATTATTGAAATTTAATAACAAACTATATAGTTATGGAATTAAGTGAGTTGGAATATTTAATTGGTGAATTAATTATGCAGTTATTGAATTAAGTGAGTTAGAATAATGAATTGGTGAATTAATTATGGGGTTATTTAATTATGTTACTTGGAACAATTAATTCAGGAATTAATTGGTGTTATTGAATTGATTACGATGGAACAATTAATTATTTAATTAATTGAGTATATTGAGTTATATTAACTAATTAAATAATTAATTAATGGTGTTTAAGTGAATAATTAATTGGTGAATTAATTAAAGGTATTGTGTTGGATTAATTAGTTGTGGAATTAATTAATCGAGTTGATGTGAACAATTAATTGGTGAATTAATTGATTGGATTGAATGAGATTAATTAATTGTGAATTAATTAATGAGATTTAGCATGAAAAATTAATTGGTAAATTGATTAAAGGTATTAAGTTAGGTTAATTAATTGTGTAATCAATTAATGGAAATGATTTGGACTAATTAATTTGTAAATTAATTAATGTGTATTATTGAGATATTGAATTTATAGAATTAGATAATTAATTGATTAATTAATTATGAGATATTGAGAATTCAGAATTGATATAACAAACTGTAGAATTGATTATGAAATATTAAATTTAGGATTGAGAAAATTAATTGATGAAATAATTATGAGATGTTGAGTTTGGTAATTGAGATAATTAATTGATGAATTAATTATGAGTAAGTGATTTACTAATGGTTGGGTTAATTAAAGAGATTGATGTGATTAATTAATTGGTAAGTTAATTAAGGGGGTTTATTTGAAGACTAATTTTTGAATTAGTAATGACGGTGAGCAGATTAATTAATTGGTAAATTAATGTGATATTGGGGTAAGAGGTTTAATGTTGATTAATCTTACTTGATTTGATGATATTATATATATTCTAATTCGGTTAATAATTTATAAACCTTGATAATTGAGATATAAGTGATATGCTTAAATGGTGAATTATGTATTATTAAATAGTGAATAGTAACATGCTCATTTGTCCAACAATTAAGAATGGTAACATGGACATTCTTGGGTGAGTGGGTATAGAATGGTAACATGGACATTAATGGGTGTGTGAGTACGGAATAGTATCATGGAAATTCAAGGGTGTGTGAGTATGGAATTTTAACATGGAAATTCATGGGTGTGTGAGCATGGAATGGTAACATGTACATTCATGGTGCATGAGTACAGAATGGTAATATGGACATTCAAGTGTTCGTAAGTTATGGAATGGTAACATATTCATTCAAATGGGTGTCAAATAATAATGGTAACATGGAAATTCAGGGGTGTGTGAGTATGGAATGGTAACATGGACATTCCTTGGTGCGTGAGTATGTAATGGTAACATGTACATTTAAGTGTGTGTGAGTTATGGAATGTTAACATAGTCATTCGAATGGGTGGAAAATAAGAATGGTAACATGCTTGTCCAATTATGGGGTGGAATAAAGAATATTAATTAATGTGATAAACTATTTAATTATTCATCTTAACTACATTATTTATAAAACTGTATACACTTGCTATTGACTAGAGTTTTTTAGTCACTCTTGTTGTGACTTACTGAGTTGTACTCACACCCTATTCAGGCTACCTAATAGGTACCTGAATAGACATTGTTTCTGTAGGATAGGTAATGGGAAAAGGCCCTAAATTAGATAGATGATTGGGGATGGAGCATGAATGAGGGAACTGGAAATGGTTCGATATCCTCTTGGGAGTCTTTGGTTTCTTCATTTTCCTATTATTCATATTGACACTTGGCACATACAATGGCATGGAATGTTTCCCTTTCAATTGAGTACTGTATTCGTAGATTTATTTACCATATGATATTAGTATTTTTATGATTATACATGCTTATGTTATTTCTTTATTTACTTATGTTGGTGTTTTACTATGATAAGAGTGGGTATAGTTTCCTCATGACTGACTTACCCAACCCTCGCTGCTTGTCAGAAGCCTCTATCGTAAGGGGAGGCACACCTGAGGTCATGTGGCAAACTGGCTTGGGGCACTGGGGCCTGGCACCTGGGATAAGATGTTACAATAAATAGATATAAGTACATAAAAATTTATTTAAATAAACTTATAAATATCTTATAATAATATGTAAATATAAATAAATTTATATAAATGTATATAAATACATGCACAAATAAACAAACACACACCAAACAACATAATACACATTAATATATGTACTATCATTATATATATAAAATATACATTAATATATAAAAATTTACATAAATGGTTATAAATATATAAAAATATAGACTAGTTGATAGAGCTAATATTTCCACTATTTTTAATGTCTATTTAAATGATTTAAACCTCACCAATTTACCAATTTGATCTTATTTGTAACAATTTTGGATTTAGAGTGTGTTTTGGGATAAAAAGTTTAAATTGCATAATTTTGTATTTTTAACATATTTTTATCACATGGGTACTTTGTTCATTTCTCATAAAATACATTTCCAAATTTTGTGATTCAAATTTTATTGAACCCTTATTTTATTTCCAGCATGTGTTTCTTCAGGACCAGGAAAAGATTCATGCATCTTGATGACCAAAACAATCAATGAAATTAACAATTGTTTAGGGAGGATTGCATGGATCCCACCATAGTAATGGAAGCATAATTCGGCATAAACTCCTCCAAATGATTCTATTCTACTTGGATATTAAAGAGAACCCGCGGAATCATCAAAAAAATTAATTTGAAGCCGTTTGGAATCATTTATGATGGCCTTTGAGTGATAGAGTTTTGATGGAAGCTTCCAGGAAGCTTCATCCAGAGAAAGAGATTTACAATAAATAAATCATAACTCCTTCAATACGCGTCCAAAGAATATGAAATTTGGAGGGTGGACGGACAACACCTTTATGAACAATATTTATGAATAGGTCCATGCGTTAATCGGCCAATTATTGGGTCGAAAATGTGACAAAATTTTGATGATGAAATCTTCCTATAAAAGGAGAGGATCTCCTACCTCTAAATCACATTCCATTCATCACCACACCATCCATCACAAAGGGAGTCGGATTGAGAGAGTGAAGGGGAAGGTGTAGATATTTATCCTTAAGAAGATTACATACTTTGAAGATTCAATAGAGAAGATAGAGGCTTCTCAAGTGATGGAAGGCTAAGCGGAAAGTGGTTGCGGACGACAACACCCGACATACAGTCTCTTCTGAGTTTTGATTTTAATGTGTAATCTCGCTTTGAATTTATCTTGAACCTATATTTTTGAAGGAATATGTTTGTTTTATTTCTTAAATATATTTTCAACAATTTTTTTTTGATTTTTGTTCCATCTATAAATTAGAAAAATTGATTTCGCTATTTAAAATTCATTGGCGAGGTATTGCCATTGAGCATAGAGAATTCAATTAGGTTCAATTACTTGGAGGTCTTTAAGTAATTGATTAACTTATATAGGAGAGACCACAATCATATTTAAGTCTTAAATATGATGTATTTTCAAATTTGATTATACACCTGGGGGTCCTTGGGGTTACATTAAGAATTTAAAGAAATAGATATTTTTTATATATAAGGAAGAGGGGAGTGTCCGAGAGGGTGAAGCTTGTCTGCAAATGCTGTTTTTATTCTTGATTTAAATCCCAATTTATCTTTCCTTTAAAATTATTTCACCTTAGTATTTAATTAAAATTTTATTTTCTAATTGTTAATCGAATCCCCATTTTCATTTCTGCAAAATAATAAAAAATAATAAAAAAGTGACTGTTTTGCAACTTGAACTGCAACCTCTTCGAGAGAAAACCTTGTGGTCACCACTGTGCTACACGAAATGGGAAAATATTAATTGAGGTTTTTACAACACAAAAATTCTCACATCAACTGGTGTCGTTTCCGAGGAGGTTTCTAGAGTTGATTTTATTTTAATTATTTTTTTTTTGCATGACCCGAACTTCTGAACCGAACATGTTACCTTTAGATTCATAAATTGATAAAACTTTTAACACTAGGGTTAGAGGTACTAATCCCCAAGTTGAAAGTTGTGAATCTTCCACCAATACAACTAGGAGGTACTTAGTTGAAACTGAAATCAAAATGGATGAAAATATAACTTTGAAAGAACTGGCTTCGTCCTGTGACGAAAGTCATGAGAATCCTATAGAGTAACCTAATGCCCCTGCTGGATTTGAAATCAAGTCTGGTTTCATTCACCAGCTTCCCAAATTAAATGGGTTTCCTGGTGAATACCCACAAAAACACCTCCATGAATTCAGCTACTTGTGTGTCAACATGAAACCTCATGGAGTTGATTCTAATCAAATGAAGCTAATGGCATTTCCTTTTTCTCTAGATGGAGTTGCTAAGGAATGGGTTTTCTATTCTCACTCAACCTTGATTAGAAATTGGAATGAATTAAAAAATATTTTCCTTGAAAAATATTTCCCTACATCTAGAACTGCCTCCATTCAAAAGGAGATTTGTGGAATTAAGCAGACACAAGGAGAAACACTTCATGAATACTGGGAAAGGTTCAAACGTCTTTGTTTTAGTTTCCCCCATCATCAAATTAGTGACCAGCTTCTCATTCAATACTTTTATGAAGTATTGTGTCTCACTGATAGAAGTATGATCGATGCTGCTGCAGGAGGAGATTTAGTTGATAAGACACCAGCTTCTACTAGGATTTTAATTGCAAACATGGCCCAGAATTCCCAACAATTTGGAACCAAAGGCCTTCTTCATGTCAAAGATGCACAATAATTCCCTACTAATTTCCCTGAAAACAACACAATTGCAAGTCAACTATCTGATCTTACCACCATGGTAAGGTCAATAATGTTGTCTAACACCCCACCAACCCAACCCAAACCTGAAGCATCTTTCCAACTACATGTCCATTGTGGGATTTGTTCTCCAAATGAACATTTTAGTGACCAATGCCCAGAAATGCAAAAGCCTCCAGAGAACTGCAATGCAGTTTTTCCTGGAAGACCATTTCGATCAAACCAGTAAAGACCATTTCAAAACAACCAAAATTTCAATCAAGTATGGAACAACAAATCAAATGAAAGATTTCTTCAACCAGAACAACCGAGAGGATTCTTCCAAGGACTATCAAGTAATTCTCAACCAAGATATTTCAATGAGAAAGCCAATGCTCATTCTGGAAGAAATTTTCACTCTACCCCTCCCACTCAAAACTCTAATAGGAACCTTGAAGAAGTAATGAGGAAACAACAAGAGGAAATGAGGAAACAATAAGAGGAAATGAGGGAACTAAAAGAATACTCAAAACAACAAGATAATAGAATTAATACCTTGATGACTCAAATGGGTCAACTTGCCTCTAGTATTAATTGCATAACAAATCAAATTAGTGGTGGTTTACCCTCACAGCCACAAGTAAATCTGAGGAATAATGGGAAGAAAAATGTGAGTGCAATTTAACTAATGAGTGGAACAAAAGTGAACAACCCTCAGATTGAGAACATCAAGCTTGCTACTGATACTTTTGATGAAAATACTAACCTTGATAAAAATGTTGAAAAATATGAAGTTGATAGAAAATCAAAGGCAAGAGAAGAAATATTGTTTGAATGAACAAAGAATTATTGGAAGAGGATTTTTGGTCCTTATATTCCTCCAAAACATACTCAGAATACCCTAGAAACATTCAAACCTCCACTGCCTTATCGAAGGTGTGAACCACCACCAAAGTCAAGTGCTGAAAAAGAATTGGATAAGGATGTTTTGGAAATATTCAAGAAAGTCCAAGTCAATATTCCATTGCTCGATGCTATGAAACAAATTCTGAGGTATGATAAGTTTCTGAAAGACATGTGTACCAACAAGAGAAAGTTCAAAGGAGATGAAAAAGTAAACATAGGAAGGAATGGTTCATCGATGATTCAACATGCCCTTCCTGTCAAGTGTAAGGACCCTCGGACATTTACCATTCCCTATACCATTGGGAAATGTGAATTCAAAGATGTGATGATTGATCTAGGGGCCTCTATTTATGTCATGCCACATTCTGTCAACTCATCTCTTTAGGTTGGAGACTTGAAACCCTTTGGAATTATCATTAAACTTTCAAACTAAAGTACCACCAAACCTGCTTGAGTTATAGATGCTGTTCTCGTTCGAGTGAGAGACATGATTTTTCCTGTTGACTTCTAGGATTTGGATATGGAAGATGATTGGTTTAGCACACATGCTCCCCTCATACTATGGAGGAAATTTCTAAAAATGACAAAAGCAATCATCAATGTTCACAAGGTAATACGTTCACTAGAATTTGGAGGATATGTTGTTAATTTCAAAAATTTTCAATCAATGAAATACCGACTTGAGGATCATTCAACTCCCCATGTAAACATGATTGATTGGTTTTCATCTGGTATGTTACCTGATTTTTTCTGCAATGAATTACCAACTGATGTGGAAAAAGATTGGAATTTGTATGATACTGAATCGATCAAAATGAGGATGAAATTGGATACTGTGAAGAGTATTGGGATGTTCAGACTAGATATCTGAGCAATGATGAAGATGAATTTCTAGAAACCACTGAATCTATTAGTTGTATTCAAGGAGAGGTTTCCAATTTTTCACATGAAACAAGTCTTGAGATCATAGAAAGGGATCACCATGATGAACATGGAGCTTCACTAAACAATCTAGCTTCTGAAGAGTTCCCTGTTATCAATGAAACCAACCCACCTGTGGTAGAATTGAAACCCCTTCCGAATAACCTCAAGTATGTCTTCTTAGGTCATAATAAACAATTCCCTGTAATCACCTCAAAAGATTTGTCAGAATTCCAGGAAAAACAATTGTTGGAAGTACTCGAATCCCACAAGGAATCCATAGGATGGACTCTCTCCAATCTAACAGGAATCATCCCCTCGGTTAGCATGCACATAATTTTACTAGAGGAGAATGCTAGACTGGTAAGACAATTTCAAAGAAGACTGAACCCAACACTTTTGGAGGTTGTGAAGAAAGAAGTAACCACCCTGCTGGCTATTGGAATTATTTTTCCCATATCTGATAGTCAATGGGTAATTCTAGTCCATGTTGTTCCTAAAAAAGGTTGATTTACAATCTCAAGGAATGAATTTGGTGATCTTTTCCCCATAAGGCTTCCAAATAAATGGAGAATGTGCATTGATTATAGGAAACTCAATTTGGTTATAAGGAAAGACCACTTACCGTTACCATTACTTGATCAAGTCCTTGAATGAATACCTGGGAAAACCCACTACTTTTTCTTGATGGATTCTCTGGATATTTTCAAAATCACATTTTACCTAAGGATCAAGAGAGAACAACCCTCACATGCCTATTTTAAACTTTTGCATACAGAAGGATGCCCTTCGGTTTATGTAATGCCCCGAGAACTTTTCCAAGGTGTATGATAAGCATCTTCAATGAATTTTTGGAAACTTGCATGGATGTTTTTATGGATTATTTCACCATGTATGGACCATCTTTTGAAAGTTGATTGAAAATCATGGAACGTGTCCTTGAAACATGCATTGAAAAGAACCTCGTTCTAAATTATGAAAAATGCCATTTTATGGTTGATAAAGGGATCGTTCTTGGACATGTTTTGTACCGTGATGGAATTCAAGTTGATCAATCCAAAGTTGAGGTCATTTCTTCATTACCAAACCCAGAAAATGTGAGAGATGTTATATCCTTCCTTGAGCATGATGGATTTTATAGAAGATTCCTTAAAGAATTCAGTACGATTGCACTTCCATTTTCCAGATTACTACAAAAAGATGTCCCATTTTTCTTTGATGAGAATTGTATAAATTCATTTCATGAGCTGAAATAATGATTGATAACCAGTCCCATTGTTCAACCTCCTAAATGGGACATTCTCTTTGAAATAATGATCGATGCATCTGAATTTTATCTTGGGGAAGTATTGAGTCAAAGGACAGAAATGAAATCTCATTTGATTTCCTATGCCTCCAGAACTCTTGATAAATCCCAATCAAACTACACACCAAGTGAGAATGAACTGATGGCTATTGTCTTTTCTCTAGACAAATTTAGAAGTTATCTGCTGGGCTCCAAGGTTATTGTTTTCACTGATCATTCTACAATCAGATTCTTGATGAAGAAACATGATGCAAAACCAATACTTTGATATGGATTTTTCTTTTACAGGAGTTTGATGTTGAAATAAAAGATAAGAAAGGATGTGAGAACCTTGTTTCTGATCATTTGAGAAGGATACCATCTATTGAGAATAGAAAATTTCAGATGTGTCCACCTATTAAGGAAAACATTCTAGATGAGTATTTGTTTGCTGTTCAAAGTGAAATACCATGGTTTTCTAATCTTGTGAACTATTTGGATTCTTATGAGCATCCCCACTGGTTTTAGAAACATTAATTTGATAAACTTGTGAGCGATTCAAAGAAATACATTTGGGATGATCTTTATTTATGGCACATTGGTAGTGATCAAATGATACAAAGATGCATTCTGAACTCTGAATTTCAATCCATCTTACATTTCTGCCACACATTAAACTATGGAGGACACTTTGGACCATAGAGAACAGTAAGAAAAGATCTTGATTCTGGATTTTATTGGCCCACCATTTTTAGATATTCTTTTGAATTCTACATAACCTACAAAAATTGTCAATTCTAAGGAAACATTTCCATGTGGAATGAGATTCCCCAAAACCCACTTTTGTTTTGTGATGTTTTTGATGTATGTGGAATGGATTTTATGGGGCCTTTTCCCAATTCTTTTTGATATCTCTACATATTTCTGGATGTTGATTATGTGTCCATGTGGGTAGAGGCTATCCCCACTCGAACTGATGATGCAATGATTATGTCCAAATTTTTGAAAGAAAATTTGTTTTCAAGGTTTGGATTTACAAAGTTTCTAATTACATATCAAGGTACCCATTTTTGTAATAGGACATTGGAATCTATTTTGAAGAAATATAGTGTTAATCATAGGGTCTCTACGCCCTATCATCCTCAAAAAAACAGAATGGATGAGTTTTCCAATAGGGAGATCAAACAAATCCTAGAAAAAACAGTGAACCCAAATAGAAAGGATTGAAGTTTAAGACTTGATGATGCTCTTTAGGCCCACATAACTTATTTCAAAACCCCAATTGGAATGTCACCATTTATATTGGTCTATGGAAAAGCTTGTCATCTACTAGTTGAGTTAAAACAGAAATCCTTTTGGGATGTAAAAACAAGTAACAAGAACCTATATTCTGCTGGAAAAGAAAGAAAATATTGTTTGCAGGAGATGGAGGGGATCAGAAATAATGCATACGAAAGCACCAGTTTATAAAAAGATAGAAACAAAGCCTTTCTTGATGGGAGGATTCTCAATAAAAACTTCAAGGAGGGAGACAAAGTTCTGATGTTCGATGCCAGATTGAAACTCTTCCCAGGTAAATTTTGTTCCAAATGGTCTGGCCCATTCATTGTTACTCATGTTTTTCCTTTTGGTGCAATACAGATTAAAGATCCAGACAAAGAGACATCATTCACTATCAATGGGCATAGGATGAAGATATTTCAAGAAAATTTTTAAGATCTTCCAGGGGAGGAGATTCAACTTCATGATGTAGAATATAATTGATGTTAGGTTGTGTCTTTCCTTATCATTTATTTTTTATATGTTATTAATTTTATGAATTTTGTTCTAAAAAAACTACACAATGAGTACATTACATAGAATAAGTGTGGGGGGACACAATGATGAGTAGAGTAGTTTTTTACAAATTTTTTTTTGAAATTGTTTGTTTTCAAAATTTCCTTCCATTTTTTTTCATGTTTCTTTTTTTAAAAAAAGTTTTTAAATTTCTTGAATTTCATTTGAAACTCATGCCAAGGAGTGAACTAATTGATCCTTTGAAACTGAACATAAATAAATACTGAAAATGGAATTGTTTCAAGTTAAAAAATTTGGAAAATTCTTGAAAAGGCCACTGATTTTTAAATCTAATGGCACATGTCACTGACATTGTGATTGAAATTATTATTCATGTGAGGCCTCTGGACCCATTTTTACATCTTCTTCACATTCACCTCTTTCTTGAGAGAACCAATTAATGTTTTTTTAAATCAGAACTTTATTTATTTCTATCAAAACTTGAGGTCTGAGATACTTGTGATTAAAATGATTGAGGCATTTGTTTGGATATTGGAGCCCCTTTTCATGATTATACTTTTTATTTCGGCTGACCTTGAACATTAGATCTTTCTTGAGCCCTTAGTAGCCATGTATAGCCTATTAGGTTAGCCACATTACAAGCCAAATTTCCCTTTCCAACCTGCTCTGGAAGTATAAATGCATGATCTAGTTGAACATAAGTGTGTGGGGGGGGGGGAGATGACTCAATGTGTGGTACCTAATTTGGTGTTTCTTTGGGAGAAAATTTAAACATTGAAGGCATATTTGTGATGCTGGAATATATTTTTCTGAGAGCTGTGGCTATCTGGAGCTCTCAAATGAAATAGATCTGTGCCTGTCTGGAGCTCTCAAATGAAATGGAGTTGTGCCTGTCTAGAGCTCGCAATGGAAATAAGCTGCGCCCAATCTGGAGATTTCGAAAAAATTCATATTTTCTACTGAAATATTGATGGAATGGGGTGGAAAATAGATTTTCAGAGATGACTATTTTTCATTGGAGAATATGGAGGAGAGTATACTTGAGTAAAAATTAGAATCATGCATTTCTACTTCAAAAAGAGTCAAACCCTCCTTATTCAGCCACAAAACGCTTCACATTTGAATCCTACCAACCCCAAGCCATAGAAAAACCTTGTAAAGTCCTCATGATAATCACATGTTCATGGATCACATCAGGTGGATATGTAGAAATTTATCAAGAAAATGGTAATTCTTGCATGAGTTGGATGAGAAAAGCCTTGTTGCAAATCTATATTGTGTGCTGAGAGAAAATGAATGTGAGGTAAGTGTGTTGTGCCTATGAGAAGAAAAAAGAAGTGGAAATGGATTGAAGGATTTGAATTTAGAAGTTTAAAAATTTTTCTTTATTGAAGCATGATATCTTTTTAATTCTTTGTGGTAAATTGGTAAACTCCATTGGTATGTGTTTTATTTTTCTTGATTCTGTGCTCACCTGTCCATGAGTCCAAGAGCCAAGTGTGGGGGAATTGATAAAGCTAATATTTACACTATATTTTATGTATATTTAAATGATTTAAACCTCACAAATTTACCAATTTGATCTTATTTGTAACAATTTTGGATTTAGAGTGTGTTTTGGGATAAAAAGTTTAAATTGCATAATTCTGGATTTTAACATATTTTTATCATAGGGGTATTTTGGTCATTTCTCATAAAATACATTTCCAAATTTTGTGATTCGAATTTTGTTGGAACCCATATTTTATTTCCAGAATATTTTTCTCCAGGACCAGGAAAAGATTCATGCATCTTGATGCCCAAGAAAATCAATGAAGTTGAAAATTTCTCTAGGCGGACCGCATGGACCCCACCATAGTAATGGAAGCATAATTCGGCCTAAACTTTTCTAAATGATTCGATTACAATTTTATATTAAATATAACCCTATGAATCATCGACAAAATTAATTTTAAGACGTTTGGAATCCTTTATGATGGCCTTTGAGTGATAGAGTTTTGAAGGAAGCTTCCAGAAAGCTTCATCCAGAGAAAGAGATTTACAATAAAAAAAATAATAACTACATCAATACGTGTCCAATGAATCTGAAATTTGGAGAGTGGATGGAAAACACATTTCTGAACAATATTTATGAATAGTTCCATGCATGAATCGGCCAATTAATCGGTCGAAAATGCGACACATTTTTGATGATGAAATCTGCCTATAAAAGGAGAGGAGCTCCAACCTCTAAATCACATTCCATTCATCACCACACCATCCATCACAAAGGGAGTAGGATTGAGAGAGTGAAGGGGAAGGTGGAGATTTTGATCCTTAAGAATATTACATCCTTTTAATATTCAATATAGAAGATTACAGCTTCTCAATTGATGGAAGGATATGCGGAAGTGGTTGCGGACGACGACACCCAACAGACACTCTCTTCCGAGTTTTAATTTTAATGTGTAATCTCTTTTTGAATTTCTCTTGAACCTATATTTTTGAATGAATCTTGTTGTTTTATTTCATAAATATATTTTGAACAAATTTTTTTTGATCATTGTTCCATCTATAAAGTAGAAGAATTGATTTCGCTATTTAAAATTCATTGGTGAGGTATTGTCATTGAGCATAGTGAATTCAATTAGGTTCAATTACTTGAAGGTCTTTAAGTAATTGAGTCACTTCTATATGCGGGACCAAAATCATATTGAAGTCTTAAATATGATGTATTTTTAAATTTGATTGCACACCTGGGGGTCCAT
The DNA here is from genome assembly GCA_963277665.1 of Viscum album. Classification (NCBI taxonomy): domain Eukaryota; kingdom Viridiplantae; phylum Streptophyta; class Magnoliopsida; order Santalales; family Viscaceae; genus Viscum; species Viscum album. Next base: position 849,531,944 of record OY728152.1, read on the forward strand.
AGGGGTACATTTAGGAATTTAAATAAAGAGATATTTTTTATATACAAGGAAGAGGGGAGTGTCCGAGAGGGTGAGGCTTGTCTGCGACTGCTGTTTTTGTTCTTGATTTCAAATCCAATTTATCTTTACTTTAAAATTATTTCACGTTAGTATTTAATTAAAATTTTATTTTCAAATTTTTAATCAAATCCTCATTTTCATTTCTGCAAAAAAATAAAAAATAAAAAAAGTGACTGTTTTGCAACTCGAGCTGCAACCTTTTCGAGAGACAACCTTGTGGTCACCACTGTGCTACATTAAAAGGGAAAATATGGATTGAGGTTTTTATGACACAAAAATACTCACATAACTAGTATTCATAAATACATATAAATATCTATGCCTAGATTCCATTATATATAATTTTTAAATATATATAAATATATATATATTAAAAATAAATATACATAAATTAATAGAAATACAAACATACAAACATACGTATAGATATATATAATATATAATGAATCAAAAAAATAGAAAAACTAGAAAAATTGCAACACCATCAATTTAATATGACTGTAAATCCGTGGAATAAAATTATAGGAAACCCAACAAGAATACGGAGACACTCTTAAACAAAGTTGAAATCACATTGAGTGTTCAAAAATCATGGTATCCAAAAAAAATATCCATTTTATAGGCCTTATGATCCTTTCGAGACCTTGAATAAATGGTGATAAAGGCACCCTAGGTAAATACAATGTAGAAATCTTCATCGGCTATTATTTGATATGTGGTAGAGTTCAAATAGACACCCGGATCAATAGTTATGACATTTTGAAGTTGATTTTTTTCAACTTCTATTAAAATTGTCATAAATATTTTTACATTAATTATTAAAAATTTATTATCTATTTTTTATAGTTTATTTCATAATCTTTTATTTGATTGGTTGTAGAGCTAAAAAGACACCCAAATCAAAAGTTATGTCCATTTGATGTTAAATTCTAATTTCCAACTTATCCAAGAATTAATTTAAGTCTCAAATAATTATTAACCAATAATTATAAATAATTAATAAATAAATAATAATAATTAAATAGTAATTTAAATAATAAACAATAAATTATTTTAAAAAATAAATAATAATTATTAATTGTAAATGATAAATAATAAATAAATATTTAAATTTTTTTAAATTCTTTTAGCAGTGGATTTTTAAGAAACTACTTCTAATTTATGTTTTTTAAAAACATCACTAAATTTTTGATGGAATATTTAGAGGTGGTTTTGAATACCACCCCTAAAAAACTGCCACAAATTTCAATTTTTCATGTAGTTCCAAATACTCCTTTGTAACATCCTACTAAAAATGTAAAATCATTGAGAGAAAATAGTTAGAAAGGGGATATCTAGTTTTCATATAGAAATAAAGGAAGAATAAAGAAAAATTGAAATATGGTGAATAAGAAGAAAAGGGAATATTATACATCAAGTATATTTTTCATTTAATGTTATCTTTTTCCCACATTTTTTGTATTATATAAAAATTATGGTTCAAATATTTGTATTCTACTTTATAAATATTTCAATATGTGAAGTATCTCTTTGTTCCATTAATAAATCCAAACTAATTGCATTAGATATATGTTATTGCCATCTCAATTTTCCTAGTTAAATCATCCTTGTATTAGAGCACTGTTATTATGTGCCTCGAATTACCAAGATTTCACGACCCCCTCCCACCAAAGATGCCCCTCCTGAGCTGGCAATAGTGAAAGGGAGATAATGACCCCCGAGTCCCGCCTCCAGTAGGCTCCGGGTTGGAGACTAGCACCAAGGGTATGAGTTTTCAAAAATATGGGAGGCATTAACCTTTTATTATTTTAAGACCGGGAAATAGGACAAGTCAACCACCAAAAACTAAAAGAACAAGTGTATAGAAATAAACCCAAAACAAACCCACATGAATGTTTAAACAATTTTATAACAAGGTGCAAGTACAAGAAAGCTCAAAGTAAAATACCAAAAGAAACAAGTGTACAACAACAACAAAAACTCCAACTGTTCGACTAGTAGGGTCTCGTACGGTCCAGGTAGTCCTCCTAGAAACCTGAAACTTAATGTAGGGTGAGCATACATGTATACTCAACAGTGAGACCTAAAGCTCTCGTGCACAAGTGGGGAGACATATTAATGTACCGTGAGAACAACCAAAGAAACCAAGCAAGGAATTATATCCACCCAACCTCACCATCCACATTCACCAAAAACACAATCACAACAGGTAGTAGTATATAAGAACAAGAGTATTGGGTACCCCGCACCATTTCCCTTTAGTTAGCTTCTCTTCCTAACGACGAACGTCCTGATGCTGCCACACTCTCCCCGCCCGCACACACCTGGGCCTCACAACCACGTATCCCGCCCGCACACACTTGGGACTCACAACCACGTATCCTGCCCCCACACACCTGGGCCTCACAACCATGTATCCCACCTGCACACACCTGGGCCTCATCCCGATGATTCTTGGGAAATAGAAAAACCTGCCCAAAGAGTCTTGGGCTAAAGCCATCCCAATCGAAACCTACCCAAAGAGTCTTAGGTGTAAGGTCGACTCAATCCATCACAGCCTAGGGGAGAAGGAGCAGGAAGAAGCTATTAACTATGGGAAAACACCCAATCCCATGAAATGGGAGTGTTCGACACTAAGTGCTCAACATGGGTGGGGTGCATCAAAACACAAAGATACAAATATATATATATACCAAACACTCATCCCAACCTATGGATTCTAAATAGAGAAACTGAGAACGTGCCTCGACACTACTACCACGAAGCATGCATACAACAAAAAACCCCAACCCCATTTAGGTTTTAACGTTTCAGTAGAATTAGTTTATTTAGATCCTTAACTACTGGGCAACCATCCAAAACCAACCACATCGATCGTTTGTAAAACATATCCCTGCCATCCACAAATCAAGTTAGGAAAACACAAGAAACACAACCAAGTCCTTCTTATTAGCCAAACAACCCCATGATTATTATTTCCATTCCGTTACCAAGCCCCACCATTCATTAAATTTTATTATTCACAACACATAGTCCATGTACATTCCAACTCATCAATGCAGCCCCGTTGCCAACCACCATAACCACAATCACACCGAACCCATACATAATTATCCTTTTAATACCATTTATTTCAGCCCCACTTCCCATCACTAACATAGCATTCACACCAACCCACAACCAAGCCAACCATAGCCCCACTGCTCACCCAAACCACAACAACCCACAAAATACCCCCATCACATGCCACATATCCAAGCCAACACCCACATGTTCATTATTCCATTTTGTTCAACCAGGGTGATCACACAAGGGTTACAGAATATAAATAATCCAACTTTACATGATTATCCAAATTCCACAGTCCACAAGTTTCCAGCCACAAAAATGGTCTAAAAATATAGGGAAACATTTAATTAAACAAGCAAAGGCCCCCAACGACCGTGATTTTCAGTAGGCATAATCATATTCAATTCATAACATATCAATAGGATAAACAAAGATAAACATAACAACTTCCCGATCCCCATTCTTTAACCAGTTATTATCTTAATTTAATGGTTCAACTGTTTCTCATGAAAACAAAAGGATACCCACCCTGCAGGATGCACAGATTAGAGAGACGAAGGTAAGATCCCTACCTCAACAGGTTCTGATCACAACGCTCCCCCTGATCAACTTTAGAAGACGTTTGTCGGCGTCCGTAACTTCTGTCGGGTCCTGTAAAAACCCTCCTCAGGTGGAAGTCAGAAAGTAAAGGACAAAGGAGAGACAATGTATCCAAGCTCGGAAGTTCCGCCACGTCGTTACGATCCCATGGCCGCTAACGGATCATAAATCAGAGGTCAGACGAAGATGTTATAGAAGAAAAGGAGCCTTCGAGTCTCTTGGGAGAGCTCTCCTTAGAGGAATGGGGAGGAGAGGAGTGAGTTGAAATGGAGGAGGGGACCCCTCCTTTTAAAGGCGAGAAAAGAAAAATTACATGGATTGTACTATATGGTACATGGCATATACTCGGTTATTTCACACGTTCTTCACGTGGCTTCCAACACGGCTTTGCGGCCGTTGACTGGTCAACACACAGTTTGAGGGTAACACATATGTGGGGAGGGACTAAATGACTTGTAGTTTAGACACACGACATGTACCCATTTATTTCACATGTAAAAGACACGACTCCAACACGGCACACGACCGTTGACTGGTAACGCGTACGCGGTGAGGGACTACACGACATGTAGTTTAGGACACATGGCGTGTACCCATTTATTTCACACAGCAAGGAAACGAACTTCAATACGAGGTATAACCAGCGATGGGGTACATGGCGTGTAGTTTCAAAATTTTGGAAAGTGTGGGAAAAGTCCATTTTACCCTTCAGAACATTTTGTGACCTTCTTTTTGACAATGGAATGGGTCGGAGAGGTCCGGGCCATTACATCAGATACCTCTTAAAACATTCTCGTCCCCGAGAATTCAAAAACCATCCCAGAAGAATCCAACAAGATATCTCTTAAGGTTCTTGTTATAACAGGAACCCAACCAACAACCCTAATCATATGCATTAGGAATTCCTTCTCCTATGTCGAGATATTATCCGCTTTAGGCAGCACTGACTCACCTACATGGGTTTAATCGCATCCTCATTAATGCGTCTCGATTAAGAATTCTTCCCACTTTCATACTTTATGATTTGTCAACTCACACTACCCCCAACACCACACAACCAACACACTGCCCGAACATGTGGTTTAGGGAAATTCCTTCTCCTATGTCAAGATATTATCCACTTTAGGCGGCACTAAGTTTCCTGTACGGGTTCAATTGCATCCACATTAATGCGTATCGATTAAGGATCAGGTTTTTCCCTTTTTCCCACTCATCCAAACATGCTACAAACTTATAGAGAATAAGGAAACAAAAGGTCTCACAACTGACAAGCTAGGATTTTCATATATCAATGGTATAGAGTAAAACATCAAAACAAAGATTAGAAGAACAAGGAAAAACACAATTCAAAAAAACTCTGGGTACTAAGCGTGGATCTGGGCCTCCCACTCCCAAGTGCTCTCCTCAAGGCCGCCATGCCTCTACAACACACGAACCAACGGAATGGTTCATCCATGGAGAACCTTCTCCTTACGATCCTCGATTCTGACTGGTCATTCCTCGAAGGTCGCGTCGTCTCCCATATCTATATGTCCCTAGTCGATAATGTGAGAGTCGTCATGTAAGTATCGACGTAGCTGGGAGATGTGGAAGACGTCCTAAACCTTCTCCAACTGTGGTGGCAGGGCCAGCTGATATTCCACCTCGCCAACTCGCCTCAGCACCTCAAAGGGTCCGATGAACCTAGGTGTGAGCTTGCTCCCTTTCCCAAACCTCCGCTGCCCCCGTCGATGGGAAACCTTCAAGAACACATGATCTCCCACCTCGAACTCCAAGGGCCTCCTCCGAAGATCAGCATAAGACTTCTGTCGGTCCTGAGTCACTTTCATCCTCTCATGTACAAGCTGGACTTTCTCCGTGGTGCTCTGTACTACCTCTGGCCCAAGAGCACCTGTCTCACCAACCTCTTCCTAGAAAATGGGTGAATGACATGATCTTCCATACAAAGACTCAAACGGTGCCATGCCAATAGTAGACTGGAAGCTGTTGTTGTAGGAAAACTCTACTAAAGGCAAATGTTGTACCCATGATCCTATGAAATCCAGAATGCATGCTCGCAGCATGTCCTCCAACATCTGGATAGTACGCACTGTCTGCCCATCGATCTGGGGGTGGAAAGTAGTGCTAAGGTGTAGTTGGGTGCCAAAAGCATGTTGTAACCCCCTCCAGACTCGTGAGGTAAACAGAGTATCCCGATCTGAGACGATGGTCATTGGAACTCCATGCAAACACACCACCTCTTCTACGTACCTCTGTGATAAGGTACTCATCGGGCCCGACTCCTTAATTGCTAAGAAGTGAGCTGATTTCTTCAGCCGATCCACCACTACCCAGATAGCATCATAACCACCCTGAGCTCTGGGTAGTCCTGTGACGAAGTCCATTGAGATGTCATCCAAATTCCACTTTGGGACATATAAAGGATGCAACAACCCACCGGGAACATGATGTTCAACCTTCAATTACCGACACACTAGGAATTTAGCCACAAACTCCGCCACTGCCCGTTTCACTACGGGCCACCAAAACTGTTCCCTCAGGCCTCGATACATTTTTGAAACTTCTGGATGTACCGCCAATGCTGAGCTATGGACCTCATGGAGAACTCCCTCACACATTGTCTTCAGAACAAAAAAACTTCCATGGAAAAGCATCTGATGTCGGTTGTCCTCTAAACATCCCTCTGGATCGTTTCCCCGATCGACACGATCCCACATCACTTCCGCCTCGGAGTCCCCCCACTGAGACTCTTCCACCTGCTGCAACAAGGAGGACTGCACTTTCATCTGAAACAAACAGCCTTTAACACCTTCTACCCTTGCATCCAAGTGCAAGGCGACCAACTCTCCCATCGCTTTCCAAGAATCAGTGGATTCCCGAACCACTTCCTTTTGTGACTTCCTGCTCAGGGAATCAGCAAAAATGTTACCCTTAACTTCAATGTAAGAGATCTCAAAGTCATAGTTTTGGAGAAACTCGACCCATCTCCTCTGCCGTAAGTTCAGGTCACGCTGGGAGAAGATATAACGTAGGCTCTTGTGATCTGAGAAGACCACAAAGTGCTCCCCAAAGAGGTAATGTCACCACAACTTCAGTGCGAACACTACTGCAGTAATCTATAGGTCATGGGTGGCATAGTTACACTCTTGAGGGAGTAACTTTCTAGACCCATAACAAATCACTCCCTTCTTCTGCATCAGCACGCACCCCAGACCAAGGCCAGAAGCATCACAAAACACCTCATACAACAACCCTTCCTCTGAAAACCTGAGTATGTGAGCATTGACCAACTTATACTTCAGGTAGTCAAAAGATTTTTGGCACTGCTCTCTCCATACGAAGACCTGGTTCTTCCTAGTCAAAGCTTTTAATGGAGCAGCAACTCGAGAGAAGTCTGAAATGCACCTCCGATAGTAACCTGCTAACCCCAGGAAACTACGAACTTCTGCAACGCTCTTGGGTGCTGCCCAATAAACAACTGCCTCCACCTTCGACGGGTCCACCGACACTCCATGATGAGACACCACATGGCCAAGGAAGTGTACTTCTTGCATATAGAACTTACACTTAGACAATTTCCCGTAAAGCTGGTGGTGTCGAAGGAATTCCAATACTGTCCTGAGATGCTCAACGTGCTCCTCCTCTGATCTTGAGTAGACCAGGATGTCATCGATAAACACAATGATGAACCGGTCCAGAAACTCTCGGAAGACAAAGTTCATAAGTCCCATGAACACAGCCAGTGAATTCGTAACTCCAAATGGCATCACCATAAACAAGAAGTGCCCATACCTGAACCTAAAAGACATATTCGAGATGTCAATTTCCTTTACCCTCAGCTGATGATATCCAGATCATAGATTTATCTTGGAAAACCAACCTTATCCCCTCAATTGGTCGAAGAGATCATCTATCCTTGGAAGGGGGTAGCAGTTCTTGACCGTTACCTGGTTCAACCTTTGGTAGTCTATGAATAGCCTAATACCACCATCTTCCTTCTTCATGAACAAAACTAGAGCACCCCATGGTGATACGCTGGGTCGAACAAAACCATTCTCCATCAGATCTTCAATCTGAATTCGCAACTCCCGCAACTCCGAAGATTCCATTCGATAAGGGGCCATTGAAATCGGACGGGCACCAGGCTATAAGTCTATCCCAAACTCAACATCACGTCGGGGGGTAGAGTCACAACCTCCTCAGGAAAAACATTGAGGAACTCCCCAACAACCTCTGGGACATCCATCGTCTCTGTATCAGCTGGAACCACTGATAACCTGCCTAACAAGGAAAGGAGAGGCTCCATGTGCCGGCTTTTCACCTGATAACTCCTCTCACCAACAAAAGATACACACAGCATATCCACGTCAGATAACACGACTCTTCTCTGGAAGCAGTCGATAACGACACTAACAGAAAACAACCAGTCGATGCCTAGGATGACATCGTATGGCTGCATCTGTAACAGAAGAAGGTCCCCACTAGATTGATGTGGTCCCAACATCAGCCCACATCCCCGGCAAACACAAGATGCGCTGGTCAGGCCTCCAACTGGTGTACTCAGCACCAGTGGTACGAAAAGTCTCTCTACGTCTAGTCCCAAAGCATAGGCTAGACTAGGTGCAACAAAAGAGTGAGAAGCTCCCAAATAAAACAAAGCAGAAACAAGAGTGCTGAACAGACAAATCGTACCTCGCACCACCTCTGGTACTACAATAGCTATCAACTCTGCTGCGTGCAACTGTCCACGCCCAGCTCCTCTGCCTCTCTGATGTCATCCACCTCCCCGACCACGCCCTGGTCGAGGTACCTGAGGAGCACCATGAGGTCGGCCTCCTCCCGCAAAGTCTTCCCTCAGAGGATCATGGTCCTGCTGCTGCTGGAAGGGACTCACCGCCAAATGGTGCTACTGAGGTGGGCGCTGAACCTGCCCACCTCCACCGTACTGAGCTCGGGTCGGGCACCGACTCTGAATGTGCCCAAAACCTCCACAAGAAAAACACTTCGGTCCTGGGCTCATGAAAAAGGTACAAGGACTAGAAGATATGAACTGGAACTGCTGGGGCCTGCTCCCCACTGGCCGGAACCTGGAAGGTCCTGTCGTAGGAGACCTGCTGCAGACTGCCTTCCCCTTCGACGAGCCCGGCTAGATCCCCTCTCGTGGTGCACCTCCCAGCGAGTAAATACTCTCTACAACCTATGCCTTCTTCTGTACTGCCAAGTACATCGGAAGGGTGAAGGGGTTAACAACATACTGGAGCGAAGGAAGAAGCGCCTCCTCCAAATGTCTCGCCCGAGAGTCCTCATCTGGAACGAGATCCAGAGAAAAGCGCAGGAGATCCTTGAACTTGATCCCCAACTCTCGTACCGACATACTCCCCTGCTAAAGGGAGAGTAACTCCTACCACTTCTTCGCCTTGATCATGGAAGAAAGGAAATCCTCTCGGAATTCCTTCTCAAAGTCAGCCCATGGAACCTCTTCCTCTATCCTCTCTCCGAGGTAGAGTGCCCACCACTATCGCGTCGCACCTCTCAGCTGACTGACTACTAGGGGAACCCAGTTCTCCCTCAGAGCACGAATCAAGGTAAAATAGATCCCTAGCTCCTCAAGCCACCCCTCCGTCTCCGTATCCGAAGTAATACCCTCGTACATCTTGAGGGTTTGCCGCTGGAAAGAACGGAGATCCTTCCGCCACTGGCTATCTTCCTCATCTCGGTCAATCCTCAACTGATCGACCGCCGGAATCTGCTGGGCCTCGGCCGTCTAAGCCACCCGGGGATGACGTCCAGGTGCCATAGCAGTACGGTAAAAAAATATCGCCTAAGCCCAAGTAGTAAGGAAATTTCTCAAGGTTTTATTTTATCATTTTCATTTCAATTTCTTTCCTAGAACACCCAAATCAAGTAAAACAAAATCATGACGATGCATGTACCTTACTTAGGGTATCTACCTTGTAATCAATGTAGTCTCACTTCGTCGTTCGGTAGGCTCAGAGTCCTTGAATCAGATCATGGGGGGCACTAAAATCCCGTGTCCTAGCCGGTCTTCCCTAGCCTATGTCACGCACCAAGATTAACTATCACTGTTTCCATACCATTCCATGCAATCCTCACTGTGCCTGACTCAAGACTCCATCCTATCTCTCACTAATCACCTATGATACCATTCTGTCATGACCCCTCCCACCAAAGATGCCCCTCTTGAGCTGGCAATGGTGAAAGGGAGATAATGATCCCCGAATCCTGCCTCCATTAGGCCCCGAGTTGGCGACTAGCAACAAGGGTATGAGTTTTCACAAATATGGGAGGAATTACCCTTTTATTATTTTAAGATCGGGAAATAGGACAAGTTAACCACCAAAAAGGAAAAGAACAAGTGTATAGAAATAAACCCAAACCAGGCCCACATGCATGTTTAAAAAATTTTATAACAAGGTGCAAGTACAAGAAATCTCAAAGTACAATACCAAAAGAAACAAGTGTACAACAACAACAACAACTCTGACTGTCCGACTAGTAGGGTCCCGCATGGACCTAGTAGTCCTCCTAGAAACCTAAAAGTAAACGTAGGGTAAGCATACAAGTATACCCAATAGGGATACCTAAATCTCTCATGCACAAGTGGGGAGACATCCTAATGTCCCGTGAGAATAACAGAATAAACCTATCAAGGAATTCTATCCACCCAACCTCACCAGCCACACTCACCAAAAAAACAATCAAAATAGGTAGTAGTATATAAGAACAAGAGTATTTGGTACCCCGCACCATTTCACTTTAGTTAGATGCTCTTCCTAACGGCGAACGTCCTGACGCTACCACACTCTCCCCTCCTGCACACACTTGGGCCTCACAACCACGTATCCCGCCCGCACACACATGGGCCTCACAACCACGTATCCCGCCCGCACACACCTGGGCCTCACAACCACGTATCCCGCCCGCACACACCTGGGCCTCACAACCACGTATGCTGCCCACACACACCTGGGCCTCATCCCGATGATTCTTGGGAAACAGTAAAACCTGCCTAAAGAGTCTTGCGCTAATTCCACCCCAATCGAAACCTACCCGAAGAGTCTTAGGTGTAAGGTCACCTCAAGACATCACAGCCTAGGGGAGAAGGAGAATAAAGGAGCTAGTAACTATGGGAAAACACCCTCTCCCATGAAATGGGAGTGTTCGACACTAAGTGCTCAACATGGGTGGGGTGCGTCAAAACACAAGGATATATATATATATATATATATATATATATACACCAAACACTTAGACCAACCTATGGCTTCTAAACAGAGAAACTGAGCACGTGCCTCGGCACTACTAACATGAAGCATGCATAAAACAAACAACCCTAACCCCATTTAGGTTTTCACGTTTCAGCAGAATTTTTTTATTTAGTTTCTTAACTACTGGGAAACCATCCACAACCAACCACATCGATCGTTCATAAAACATATCCCTACCATCCACAAATCATGTTAGGAAAACACAAGCAACACAACCAAGTCCTTCTTATTAGCCAAACATCCCCATGATTATTATTTCTGTTCCGCTACCAAGCCCCACCATTCATTAAATTTTATTATTCACAACCCATAGTCCGTACACATTCCAACCCATCCCTGCAGCCCCGCTTCCAACCACCATAACCACAATCACACCGAACCCATACATCGTTATCCCTTTAATACCATTTATTGCAGCCCCGCTGCCCATCAATGACATAGCATTCACACCAACCCACAACCAAGTCAACCATAGTCCCGCTGCTCACCCAAACCACAACAACTCAAAAATCACCCCCATCACATGCCACGTATCCAAGCCAACACCCACATGTTCATTATTCAATTTTGTTCAACTGGGGTGATGACACAAGGGTTCCGGATTTTCAATCATCCAACTTTATGTGACTAACAAAATTCCACATTCCACAAGGTTCCATCCACAAAAACGGTCTAAAAAGATTGGGCAACATTTAATTTCACAATAAAAGGCCCCCAATGACCGTGATTTTCAGTAGGCATAATCATATTCAATTCATAACATATCAATAGGATAAACAAAGATAAACATAAAAACTTCCCCATCCCCGTTCTTTAACCATTTATTATCTTTATTTAATGGTTCAACTGTTTCTCATGAAAACAAAAGGATACCCACCCCACATGATGCAAAAATTAGAGAGACGAAGGTAAGATCCCTAGGTTCTGATCAAAACTCTCCACCAGATCAACTTTAGAAGACGTCCGTCGGTGTCCGTCACTTCTGACGGGTCTCGGAAAAACCATTCTCGGGTGGAATTCGGAAAGGAAAGGCCGATGGAGAGACAAAAGATCCAAGCTCGGAAGTTCCGCATCGTTGTTACGATCCCGTGGCTGCTGACAGATCGTAAATCAGAGCTCCTACGAAGAAGTTATGGAAGAAAAGGAGCCTTCGAGTCTCTTGGGAGAGCTCTGCTCAGAGGAATGGGGAGGAGAGGAGTGAGTTGAAAAGGAGGAGGGGACCCCTCCTTTTATAGGTGAGAAAAGAAAAAGTACATGGGATGTACTTTATGGTCCACAGCATGTACTCGGTTATTTTACATGGTCTTCATGCGGCTTCCAACATGGCTCTGCGGCCGTTGACTGGTCAACACACGGTTTGAGGGCAATGCATACGCAGTGAGAGACTACACAGCGTGTAGTTTAGACACACGGCATGTACCCATTTATTTCACATGGAAAAGACACGGCTCCAATAGGTCACACGACCGTTGACTGGTAATGCGTACGCGGGGAGGGACTACACGGAGTGTATTTTAGGACACATGGCGTGTACCCATTTATTTCACACAACAAGGACACGAACTTCAACATGGGGTATACCCGGTGAGGGGGTACACAGCGTGTTCTCACACTACACGGCGTGTAGTTTCGAAATTTTGGAAAGTGTCGGAAAAGTCCATTTTACCCTCCCGAACATTTAGTGACCTTCTTTTTGCCAAAGGAATGGGCCGGAGAGGTCCGAGCCATTACACAAGAACATAATTTTTATGTTGAGTTTAGGTATAAATGTATTTTACTTAAAAATTGGTAATAAAATTTTTTTCTTTTAAAATAACATTTGTTTACAATATTTAGATAACAATTTTATACACTTAACTTATAAAATAATGTATCAAAAATAAATTATGATCACAACTAACATGACTCATATTATACCATGTTGTGGCATTGAAAAATTATTCATTTAACCAGAATCATTTTCTAAAAGTTAAACTAGAAAGTTTATTTATAAAATTTTGAGTTAAAACCCATGGATATAATCCATGATTCTTTAAAAAGAAAAAATGGCTAATAAACCTTCTAGTGGTAAAGGTAAAAGATCCACAGATCTTCCAGAATTAGTTTATAAAAATGAATATGGAATATTTATAATAGAATCTAGAGGTGTATTCTCATACTTAATTATTTTTTATAATGATAAAATAAGATATGGATTTGTATATTTGATGAGGCATAAATTAAATCCCTTTTATAAATTTATGGAATATAAAAGTGAATTATAGATTCAAATTTGTAATAAAATGAAAAAAAACGTTGATCAGATAGTGGTATATAATATCTTAACCAAGAATTCATTGATTATTTAAAAGGTAATGGGATAATATTTCACTTCAATCCTCTTTATACAAATAAAAAATAATGTAAGTGAAAAGAGTAATCACACCTTGTTAGACATACTGAGATCAATGATGAGTTATGAAAGTCTTCCATTTCCATTTTGGGGACATGCATTGCAATAAGTAGCATAAACACTAAACAATGTGTGAGTTAATTTGGGAGACAACATCCCATATGAGTTATGTTATGAAAAGAATCTATTCTAGTCATTTATTCATATATAGGGATGTGAATCATTTGTTAGAACTAATTTTATAAATAAACTTACATCGTGATGTACAAAGTGATTCATTGTAGGGTATCTTGAGGAAAAAATAATATTAATTATATAATACCTCAGATATAAAATTTATCATTATTAGATGAACTATATTTATAAAAAGGGATCACATATCTAAACGAGATATTGAGAGAAAAACATATTTTGATAAATTTGAGTATCAATATTTAAAAGGGTTGAAGAATGAAAAAATTCCACAATACTCAAGATATGAGGTTATTTTAGATTTATAAGTGTGGTATAGGTTAACTAGAGAAGTTGTAGAACTATATAGTTATGTTTTATTATCTCCAAGGAAGGCAAAACATTATTCATTAAGAAGAACAAACCCATATCCTATAAGGAGGTAAAAATTACATATAAGCTATTAAATGGAAAGAATATATGAAATTAAACATGAAATACATGTACTAAAATCTATTTTGGAATTTATTAGAATATATAGATGGAATAAATTTCATTTTATGAAAATGGACATTCAAAAAATGGATATGGAAAGTAAAGTTAGTATCTGTAAGACATGATTGTTTGCTAAAGGTTTCAATAAGGGCCAAGACATTGACCATGAATATAATTTCCCTGAAGCCAAAATAATGGATACAGTGCTAAAAACATAATATTTACATTTATGGATTTTATACCAATAAATATGACCCCATTTTATCCATCTAAAACATATAAAATCAAACAGAAATATTGGATTACATACATACCTAAGGACTAGGGGTGTAAATCCAACTCAGCAGCCTAAAAGGCCACTTGACCAGGCCTAAAGCCTAACTGGTTTATTTCTAAAAAATCCCATCCCAAGCTGGGTTAGGTTTGGGTTGAGGGGTTGGTCAGGATGGGACTGGGGTGATACATGTTTTCTAGGCCTGGCCCAAAATCCCAACCCCTAGGGTTGTCCTATAATCCTAGTCTGATGACCCTTCATATAGGACCAAATATGGACAAGTAAAACCCAAAAAATTACTAGAAAACTTTTATTAGGGGTGATTTGATCCCCCTACCATGTTCTTTCAAGGATGCACTTAGACCAACTGACCCGAGAATTGTGAATAATATATATATATATATATGATATCTTTAATTATATAATTATTTTATAAAAAATATTATAATGGTATTTTTTTTAAAATATTATTTTTTTTACATTGACATTAAAGGCCCCAATCACCCACTCCCATGGTGTGGCCCAAAAATCCCAGCCCAACTCAAAGAATAAGGTTATCACAAGGTTGGCTATGGGCTAAGCTACAATAGTGTTTAGGGAAGTGAATGTATAAGTACCCGACCTTAAAATAATACATAATATTTAATTAAATGAATAATTCACATTGAGGATATTTTAAGGTTTATAGTTTTAGAGAATTAGGTCATAATTATTACATTACATATCAAAAATTACAAAGTATAAAATTCTACTCAGTTTCAATTTTTTTCATAAAATAAAAACTCTAAAAAATATTCATGACTATTTCCATGTTTTTGATAACATGAATTTCTCTTGATCCCATCCTTGACCCTATTCATCTTTATGTCATGCGAAAATCATTTCAAAAACATGGGATGAGCATAAAAAGCTCGATAAGGGTTATAAAACAAATAAAGAAAAAATTAGATCCTCAATACATAAAGAACATAAGCTCTTTAACATACCTCATGAAATCATAAGATTTATTAATAACGCATATAAATCATAAATCATAAATGTAACTTGTGTCATCCATATCATACTTACATTATAGTTATCACAACTACGTAGGGAGTTACAATTGGAATAACCATCACAGTAAATTACCAAAATCTCTTAGGAGAAAAATTCAAGTTTACCTCCTTCATGTTACCCAAAGCATTGGAGAGCTATCTCAGACTCACCCACCCTAGGATTATCACATAACCACCCATATACGTAACAATTCCCAATAACCATAACATATTCATTACACATAAAACAAATATAAAGGAAAGGTAATATTTTCACATTGTAGTCACAATATATCATTTCAATATATTGAAATAATAGATAATTTATAAAAACAATCTTCAATACAAAAATTCATAAAAAGATTATATGGTATTTATTTTCCATTTAAAAACATTACATCTTGTTAAGGAAGCCAAAGATCAAATAGTAATCACGGCGGCCGAAAAGGTCATTGTCACCGCTAACGTTAAAAAGAAACATTCCTTTTTTTTCATTTAGTAAAATGACTTGTAGAAAAAGATTTCTTTTAAATTAAATGATAAGTCAAATTTTTTTATACACTGTATAAAAGAAAGTCATGTAAAAAACAAACCATGCCTCAATGAAAGGAGATTGAGACGAAGTCCCCTACCTCGTGTTCGACATGACTCGATCATTATTTAATATACGGAATAATAAACTAAAGTTAATTTATACTTTTTTGAGAACCTTTTTCTAGTTTATTATTCATTTTATATCAATTATTACATTTCTATAACAATTATTTAATTATTTGAGTTCATATCGGACATTTTGTCAATGTTCGGAACTTGAGTTAAAAATGAACTTGTTATAACTATAAATTGTCCATGAAGTTGAAATTACATTATCTACAAAATGATATTCATTATTTAGATATCATATATATCATATATATCAAGTATATAAATGTATTTATAATATTACATAACATTTGGAGATAATAAATGAAATGCACCGTTCATCGAGACGGAAAGCCATACATACGCATGAACGCTACTTTCATTTATATTTCATATATAATAGAATAAAAACATAATTATACATTGGTATATTATAATTCCAGTATAATATATTATATAATTTCATCAAATCCATCCTTTATATGTTCCACGTATGGCATGAACGAGTCATATCACTTTGAGGGGGCGATAGTCTGCATTTCCACAAATGAAATTATACTATTTACCCACTATAGAAACCCTAAAGGTATTATATAAATGAAAAATACAGATAAATATAAACAATATAAATATAATATATATCACATATAAATAATTTTCCATCTTAATGGACACCATAAGAGGTGGTGGGAGAATATTGAACAATCATCATTTTGTGAGGTAGTACTTCTCCGTCCACAGAAACAGTATGTTCTTTACCCATTAGATGGAGGTGTGTGTTAGTGTCGTTCTAATACTTATCATAAAAAAAACCTATTATATCGAGGATATTGGGTTTTCTATAAAATAAAGGAATAATAAGAGTTTAGGGTTTTGGAGAAGGAAAATAAAACAAAAGAACTTAAGAGAAGACGTTACCTTTAAATCAGGTATCTCCCTTTGGTTTGAACCAAAAAAGTTTAATTGAATTGCCTTATTCCTAGGGTAAGGCTTCTAGGAGGAGGATAGGGATGTAAGGAACGTAATTTGTCAGAGGTTGGATGAGCCAAGGGGCTTGAGAGGTCTGTGGAATGTGTTAGAAGTGAAGGATTTTTATAAGGGGGAGGAAGGGCTCTTTAGGAACATTTAAAAATACTATTATATTATATAATTATTTTCGGATTATAAAGGTCCAAAACTCATTAAAGTCTAATATATGATTCCTAATGTTCGAAATAAAATCATCCAATAAAAATTGGACAGGTTTTGGATATTTTTTTAATCATTATAATCTTATTTAATTAAATCATTCTTTAATGAGGTAAATACTGCATCATTATTCTGTCCTAAATAATATTATTTATTTGATGTCTAAAAATTAAAGAAAATATATCATGATGTAGGAAATATTTTTATATGTTAAATTAATATTCATAGTTGAAGAGATAACTTATATAACCCCGTGTAAAAATTGATTTACTAAAAGATATATGTTTATGTCATTTTTGTCTTTACTTTAAATTAATTAATATAAAGTGTCATTATCACTCCCATGTGGCACCATGGGGTCCCAAAATCGACCCAAGGATGCCCATGGTTGGAAATTTATCAAAAAATAGGATTAGGACACATGTTGGGGTAATTTTAAATTATTATAATAATATTTTTTTACCCTTATTTACCAGATTTACCCTTTAACCATGGTAAATAAAATATTTACTGATGTAAATATTCATAATGCTTAAAAATAAAAGTTACCTATTTACGCAATTTGGATATCCTGATTCAAAATATGTAATCTATTTTTCCAAATTCAAAACACTTATGTGGAAGAAATTAATTTAAAATTAATTCCCACTGTCAAAACAAAAAACGTGTTTTTAAAAAATAATAACTATCAAAATATTAACACTTATTTATGTCCAATTTCGAAGTGAAATTACTTCTAATGTCCAAAATTGGATTAAATAGTAAAAAAATAATCTAATTATACTTTAAAACCAAAATAAAAATATAATCTATCACTATAAATAAATTATATTAAAAGGAAATTTTGAATTAAAACACAGTATTTTTTACTATTCATAAAAAATGAATTTTATCAGAAAAATACCAAAAATATACCCAAAGTAAATTTTGATGTCCCTATTCTAAAGAAGAATTTTATTTTTTCAAATAGAACATATAAAAGTGACCAAAACTATATTTAAATAGATTTCTCCATCAAAAGGCGGTAAATCGACATTTTAATGAATATTAAAATATTTATGCATAAAATTAGATTCTTTAATATTTTAAGCCGCTAAAATTTATGGGGTAAATTTAAAAACATTTAACAAACATTTAAATTCATATTGTAGTTTGTTCGGTCCATTACTGCTAATACAACGGCTAGGTGTTAACTATCACTTGAAATAATATTATATTATTATTTTTCAGTATGATGCAACGTTGTGTACAAAAAAAGATTTAAAAGAAACCAGTTGTTTCATATCGGGTACGCTATCAAACATAACATCTCTTTCAAAATAAAATTAATATTTAAATCACAAAATATTAATAAATATTAAAATGTATTATTCTTTATTTCCCTGGGATGTTTTATCCTTACCCCTTTTGGGAATTGCGCCCTCACAATTATATTAAATTATCAAATAAATGGGGGTATTTATCCATCATAGAATTTTCAGATTCCCGCATTTCCTCTTTAACCATATGGCTTTTCCAAAAAACCTTTACCAGATTATTTACCTTATTTCGCAACACCTCTACTCTTCAGTCAAGAATCTGGACTGGCTGTTTCTCATAAGAGAGATTCTCTTTCAACTGAACTACCTCTGAGGTAAAAACATGAGATGGGTCTGGCATATACTTTCTCAACATTGAAACATGGAAACATTGTGTACCTAGGATAAAAATGGAGCTATATACACTCTGTACACAATAGATCTAACATTATCCAAGATTTCATAAGGTCCAATGAACCTCAGACTCAACTTTCCCTTCTTTCCAAAATGCATCACACTTTTACATTGAAAAATGTTGAGAAAGACATGATAACCTACCTCAAAAGAATGATCCTTCCTCCGGTTATCCGCATAACTTTTCAACCTGCCCTGAGCTGTTCTCATGTGATTATGAATCAACAAAACATTTCTACCATCTCTTTTAAAAATTCAAGTCCCATCAGTTTCCTTTCACCTACTTCATCCCAAAAATCTGGAGTTCGACACCACTTCCCATAAAATGCATCAAATGGAGCCATCTGTATAATGGAATTAAAACTGTTATTATAAAAAAATTCAACCAAAGAACAATATTGGTCCCAGCATCCCCAGTAATCCATCGAGAAAGCACATAAAATATCCTCCATGTTCGGAATAGTTCATTCTGACTTCCCATCTTATTGAGGATGAAAAGATGTACAAAAATTTAATTCAATACCCAACGACTTCTAAAGGCCTTTCAAAAAGTTATAAGTAATCATAGGATCACGATCAGATACAATGGAGAGAGGAGAACCATGAAACCTAACTATCTCTATAACATACAACCGAGAAATTCAATCTAAAGAAAAAGTAACTCGAATAGGAAGGAAATGATATGATTTAGTCAATCGATCAACAATAACCCAGATTTCATTATTACCTCAAGATGCCTTTGGTAATCCCACAATGAAGTCCATGGATATATTTTTCCATTTCCACTCTAGCACCGATAAACACTAAAGCATCCCTTTCTGTAACTGCTGATCTGCTTTAACCTGTTGATAAGTCAAACATATCACAGTAAAATCAGCAATATCTCTTTTCATTCCATCCCACCAGTAATACTTATGAAGATATTTGTACATCTTAGTACTACCAGGATGAACTGATAACAGAGAAATATGATCTTTATGTAACAACTCATTCTTCAATAGAAAATCATAAGGCACACATAATCTATTCCAAAACCTTAAAACACAACCATTATAAATGTTAAAATCAGGCAACTTACCCTTAGGAACCAACTCTACCATTTTCTACAACTCACTGTCTTCCATCTATGCTTTCTTAATTCTGTCTGATAGAGATGATTTCACTAAAACCTAAAATAAAATAGGGGAATTTCCTTCACCAACAACTTCTATTCCAAATTTCATGAAATCAAAAACCAAAGGATCTCATTCCAAATATAGTATGGTTAATGTTGCATTACTTTTTTGACTCAAAGCATTATCCAATGTATTTGCCTTTCTTGGATGGTAATGATTCATGAAATCATAATCCTTGATTAATTCAAGTCATCTCCTATGTCTCATGTTCAATTATTTTTGAGTGAATATATAATTCAAATTTTTTTGGTCAGTATATATTTCACATTTTACTGTATACAAATGATGCCTCCAAAATTTTGAAGCAAAAAAAAACAGTAGCTAATTCCAAATCATGTGTAGGGTAATTTAACTCATGATGTTTCAACTGACGTGAAGAATAAGAAATTTCCTGGTCATTCTGCATTAGGACACAACCAATTCCTTTCAATGAAGCATCACTATAGATAACAAACTCACCATTTATGGAAGGTAGTGCCAAAATTAGAGCATTCAACAATATTCTTTTCAATTCTTGAAAAAAATCATCACATTCTTTTGTCGAAATGAATGTAACACCTTTTCGAGTTAACTTAGTCATTGGGATAGAAAACCATGAAAAATTCTCAACAATCCTCTGGTAATAACATACCAAATGAAGAAAACAATGAATCTTGGTTATATTTGTGGGTCTTGGCCATTCCTCACCAGCTATTGTTTTAGCAAGATCAATAGTTATTCCATTTTTTGAAGCAATGTGACCAAGGAAAGAAATTTTCTGTAACCAAAACTCACACTTGATGAATTTACCAAAAAGTTTATTTTCTTTTAAAGTTCCCAAGATAATACTTAAATTACTTTCATGCACCTCTTTACATTTATAATAAACTAAAATATCATCAATGAACACAACCAAAAAATTATCTAGGAACTCATGGAAAATTATATTCATAAGATATATGAATATAGCAGGTGCATTGGTTAACCCAAAAAGAATAACTAAAAATTCATAATGGACATATCTAGTATGAAACATAGTCTTTAGAATGTCATATTCCTTTACTTTCAACTCATGGTACCCTAAACCCAAATCAATCTTTGAAAAATACTGAGCTCCCTAGAGCTGATCAAACAAATCATCGATATGAGGCAAAAGATACTTGTTCTTAATAGTGACATTATTCAATGATCTATAATCAATGCAAAGTCTCATTGAACCATATTTATTTTTAACAAACAAGACAGGATCAACCCATGGTGATGTGCTAGGTCGAATGAAACCTTTATCTAATAACTCTTGTAATTGATTCTTTAACTCCAAAAGTTCAATTTGAGCCATTCGATAAGGGGTTTCGAAATTGGAATAACATCAGGAACTAAGTAAATATTAAATTCAACTTCTTGATTAGGTATAATACTATACATTTCATTAGAAAAAACATCAAGGTACTCATTTTCCACTGGCACATCATTAATCTGAATAGTTCCTTTATTTTCAAAAATATGTGCAAGGTAACATTCATTTCCATCTTTTTCTAGTTTCTCTGCTTTTTAATATGTTATCCAAATTAAGGGTTCATTCTTGAACACAAACTAAACAACTTTCTGAAAAGAAACCAATTTAGCTCTGTAGTCAATCTTAGCATGATAAACGAAAATCCAATCCATACACAAAATAACATCAAACTCTACTAGAGGAAAAACAATAAGGGTTGTAGGGATATTATTTCCACACATAAGGACTATTAGGTTCATATAATTTCGTTTCATCTAAATATTTCCCCCCGGTGTTTTTACCATAAGTTCATGATTCATATCTTGAGAAGGAATTACCAATTTACTAGAAAACTTCTCAGAAATGAAAGAGTGTGTAGACCCTGAATCAATCAACACATTGTCATAATCTTAAAATACAAACAATGAACATGATACTACTTGTTTTGATGGCCCAACATCTGATGAAGTAGTTAAAAAGGATTTAACCACCACTTTCTGATTGTAATCTAGATGTTTTCCCTCAGTTGAGTTCTTCGTTGGACACTCATTTTCATAATGACCCATTTCATTGCACTTAAAACATTTTACTGACTCTAAATCAGATTTTTCCTTACCATTACCCTGATCTTTTTTAGTGAAATTACAAGACTTATGTACCATTTTACCACATCAGTATCACTTACATGAATTGAAAATACATTCCAAAACATGATTTTGACCACAATTTTCACAAACTTTAAACATAATTTTCTTACCACCAGACCTTTTTGAAGAGTTCTTCCCTTTCGTCTGCCACCTCGACCTCTTATTCTGTAGTTTTTTAAAGAACACCTAATCATCAGAAAACTCCATCTCCACCTTCTCCACACATCAAACAAGTCTTTCATAACTTTTTAACTCATGAGAAGATAAACCCCTTAAATACATTGGAATTAATCTTGAGTAAAAACATTTGATTTTACTATCAAGATCTCGTATAATATTTGGAGCAAACCTTGCCAGTCGAGTGACTTTTTCTTCATAAATAGCTGCTAAGTCATCCTCCAGCCTCAATTCTAGGAATTATTTTTTCCATCCTAATATGAACCACCTTTATAGAATATTTCTCATGAAATATAACTTTGAATTCATCCCAATCATTAGCATCAATTTCCTCAATATCCTTGATATTTTTCACCATCAACCACCACCGATCAGCTTCACCTTCAAAACAGTAAACATCAAGACTAACCTTTTGATGTTCTAAAAACCCCATGACATCAAAAATCTTCTCCAGTTCCTTAATCCACCCTTCAGCTTGCACAGTGTTAGATGATCCTCTGAATGATGGGGGATGTTGCCTCATGAAATTCTCCACTACTGACATGTTCCTCTTTGGTTGATCTAGATGATCTCATGCATGGATTCCACCACCATTTATAGCCTGAGTCAACTATGCCATCACTGCAAAAAATAGTTCAGTTCCAATTCCGGCCATCTCAAGTTGCTGATTTGGAAGGTTGTCATCCTCATGATGTCATCCCATCATAGCTTCTATGTTTGCTCTGCCGAAAACCATTCTGAACACAAAAATATCTTTGAAAAATCAACATGCTAATATTTAAATTCTATATCATTTCAATCATAACTCAGACTAAAAATAATTTATGGATATTAATTTAACAATATCCTAACTCCTAAAGTTGTCTAAACCAGCCTTTGATACCAATTATAAGGACCCGACATTAAAACAATAAATAATCTTGAATTAAATGAAAAATTTACATTGAGGATCTTTTTAGGTTTAGGGTTTTAGAGAATTAGGCCATAACTATTACATTACATCTCAAAAATTACAAAGTAGACAATTCTACTCAGTTTCCATTTTTTTCATAAAATAAAAATTCGTAAAAAAAGTCATGTGTAGTTCCATGTTTTAGATAGCATGACTTTCCCATGATCCCATCCTTGACCATATTCATCTTTAAGCCTTGTGAAAAACATTTCAAAAACCTGGGATGAGCATAAAAATCTCAGTATGGGTTATAAAACAAGGAAACAAAACATTAGATCATCAATACATATATAACATAAGAACTTTAACATACCTCATGAAATCATAATATTTATGAATAACACATAGAAATCATAAATCATAAAGGTAACTTGTGGCATCCATATCATACTTACATTGTAACTATCACAGCTACTTAAAGAGTTACATTCAGAACACCTATCATAGTATATTCCCTAAATCTTTTAGGAGAAACATTCATATTTACCTATTTCACTTTACCCAATGCATTGGAGAACTATCTTGGGCTCACCTGCCCTAGGATTATCATGGAACTACCCATAAACCTAATAATTCCCAAGAACCCTAAAATATTCATAACACATAAAACAAATGTAAAGGAAAGATAATATTTCTACAATGCAGTCACAATATATCATTTCAATATATTGAAATAATCAATACTTTTTCAAAAACATTTTCAATACCAAAATATATAAAAAGTGCATATGGTATTTATTTTCCTTCTAAAAACATTACGAATTGTTAAGGAAGCCAAAGATCAAATAATACTCACGGTGGCGGAAAAGGTCGTTGTCACCGCTTACGTTAAAAAGAAACATTTCTTTTTGTCATTTAGTAAAATGCCTCGTATAAAAATATTACTTTTGAATGAAATGATAAGTAAAATGTTTTTATACACCGTATAAAATATAGTCATGTATAAAACAAAATATGCCTCAATGAAAGGGGATTGAGACGAAGTCCCTTACCTCGTGTCCGACTTGACTCTATCATTCTTCAATCTCCTTAAAAATAAACTAAGGTTAATTTTTATTTTATTAAGAACCTTTTTCAAGTTTATTATTCATTTTATATCAATTATTACCTTACTATAACAATTATTTAATTATTTGAGTTCATTTCGTACATTTTTTCGATGTTCGGAACTGAAGTTAAAACTGAACTTTTTATAATTATAAATTGTCCATGTGGTCGAAATTCCATTATATCAAGAATTATATTCATTATTTAGATATCATATATATCATATATATCCAGTATATATATGTATTTATAATAGTACACAATATTTGGAGATAAGAAATGAAATGCACCATTCATGGAGACGGTAATCCATACGTACGTATGAATACTACTTTCATTTCTATTTCATATTTAATGGAATAAAAATATAATGATACATAGTTATATTATAATTCCAGTATAATATCATATATAATTTCATTAAATCCATCCTTTGTACATTCCACATATGGCATGAATGAGTCATATCACTTCGAGGGGGCGGTAGTCCGCACTTCCTCAAATTAAATTATCGTATTTACCCACTATAGAAACCATAATGGTATTCTATAAATGAAAAATATAGAAGAATAGAAACAATATAAATATAATATATATCATATATAAATACAATTCTATCTTAATGGCCACCATAAGAGGTGGTAGGATAAGATTAAACAATCATCATTTTGTGTGTAAGTGTATTTAGAATAATTCTCATCAAATAACTAGTATATTTAAGATAATGGGTTTTATATAAAATAAAGGAATAAAAATAATTTATAGGGTTGGAGAAGGAAAATAAAACAAAATAACTTAAGAGAAGACGTTACCTTTAAATTGGGTATCTCCCTTTGGTTTGAACCAAAAGGGTTAATTAAATTGACTTCTTTCTAGAGGAAGGATTATAGGAGGAGGAGAGGGATGTATAGAGCTTAATTGGGTAGAGGATGGATGAGCCAAGGTGCTTGAGAAGTGTGTGGAATGGGTTAGAAGTGAGAGCTTTTTATAAGGGGGAGGAGGGGCTCTTTAGGATAGTTTGAAAATATTATTTTATTATATAATGATTTTCGGTTTCTTAAGGTCCAAAACTCATTGAAGTCAAAGATAATATGAATCATGCTAGAAATAAAATCATACAATAAAATTTTTATTGGTTTTGGATATTGTTTTAGTCATTATAATCTTATTTATTTAAATCATTCATTAATGAGGTAAATACTACATCATTATTGTGTCATAAATAATTTTATTTATTTGATGTCTACAAATTATAAAAAAAATCATGATATAGGAAATATTTTTATATTTAAAATGAATATTCATAGTATAATATATAACTTATATAACACCATTTAAAAGTTGATTTACTAAAATATATATGTTTATATCATTTTTCTGTTTACTTTAAATTAATTAATATAAAGTGTCATTATCACTCCAAAGTGGCTCCATGGGGTCCAAAAATCGACCCAAAAATGCCCATGGTCGGAAATGTATCAACCAATAGGATTAGGACACATGTTAGGGTAATTTTATATTATTATAATAATATTTGTTTACTCTTATTTACCAGATTTACCCTTTAACTATGGTAAATAAAATATTTATTGAAGTAAATATTCATAATGTATAAAAATAAAACATAACTATTTAAAAAAATTCGACCTATTGATTCCGAATATGGAATACATTTTTCCAAATTCAAAACACGGAAGTGGAAGAAATTAATTTAAAATTAATTGCTGCTGTCAAAACAAAAAGCGTGTTTTTTAAGAAATAATAACTATCAGAATATTGACACTTATTTATGTCCAATTTCAATGTGAAATTACATACAATGACCAAAATTGTATTAAATAGTAAAAATATAATCTAATTATACTTTAAAACCAATTAGAAAGATAATATAACCATATAAATAAATTAGATTAAAAGGTAGTTTTGAATTAAAATATAGTATTTTTTACTATTCATAAAAAATGAATTTTATCAGAAAAATACCTAAAATATACCCAAAGTAAATATCGATGTCCCGATTCTAAAGAAGAATTTTATTTTTTTAAATATAACTAATAAAAGTGACCAAAACTGGATTTAATGAGGGTTCTCCATCAAAAGGTGGTAAATCGACCTTTTAATGAATATTAAAGTATTTATGCTTAAAACCAGATTCTTTCTTATTTTAAGCCTCTACAATTTATTGGTTAAATGTAAAAAAAATATAAAAAATATGTATAATTTTTTGTAGTTAGTTCTATATATTTCATCCAATACAACAGTTAGGTGTTAACTACCATTTAAAATAATATTATATTATTATTTTTCAGTATGACCCAATGTTGGGTGCAACGTAAGATTTCCAAGAAACCTGTTGTTGCGTATCAGGTGCGATATCAAAAATAGAATCCATTTTAAAATAAAATTAATATTCAAATCACAAATATTAATAAATATGAAAATTTCTTATTCTTTATTTACCTAGTATGTTACAGAAAGTCTCCTTCTGGGATGTCAACTGGTTGGGAGACATCCTAGGCTTTTGTGGATGTTCAGCTTACAACATGTCATATGAGGAGGCAAGTATATTTTCAGCCTTTATAAAGGAAATTCTTATTGAGGATCAACTGGATAATTTTCACCTCATTGATATCCTAGTGGAATCTAACAAATGTGTTTTCCCCCTCATTTTCGTGAACGTTCTCCTCTAAAGAATATCATCTCACCCTAATTCCCCAACTACAGGATAACCAATGGAACGATCTCCTGTGGACCAAGAGAATTTCAACGAAGTAAAAATTATCCACTTGGAGGATTTGGAATTCTACTATTTCAACTAATGAGAACATAAAAAATGTTGAATCTCTATCGCTTTTTATTTCTTGTGTTTTAAAGACCACATTGAGGAGAGAATTAAACATATTTTCCTTGAGGGAGACTGGGCTCGGGAGGCTTGGTCCTTCCTCAATGGTTTCACTACAGTTCTTTCACATCCTTCTCTTGATGCCTCCTTCTTCATTCATTGGTTTCATGGATTGGGTGGCAAGGGAATGGAGAGAATGGCCAGATCCATTATCTTTCATGCCCGTGTGTGGTGTATCTTGAATTCTAGGGAGAATGCTAGATTCAAAGGAGTTGGTTCGATTGGGAAATCCATCTTCAATCATTCCCAAAGCCTGCTGCTTGATCTTAACAGGTGTCTGGATAACTAGCGGGATGCGCCTTCTCTTCATATCAGGTTTCTAGCTACACAAGTTAGTCCTACTGCTAGTATCCCTTTAGGCAACTAGGTCTATTGAAATCCTTCTCCATTAGGATTGAAATTGAATTAAGATGGTGCCTATATTAAGGGTGATATGAGGGGAGGAGGGATGGTCCATGACTTCAGGGGCTACTTTGTGTTTCCATTCATGGTCTTCTTGGGTAGAGGTTCATCTCATCAGGCGTAATCCCTTTCATTTATCTTAGGCCTAAAACTTTTCATGCAAGGTGTAATTGGTATTATGGAAGCAGAAATGGACTCTCTGGATCTTTTCAACTCACTACATGGCACTGGTAATATTCCCTGGTCAATCTACTACCCCACTAGGAAGTTTCAATTTATTCTCTCTAACAATGTTAGGATGAGACACACATGGTGGGAGGAAAATAAGGTGGAAAATAATCTAGTGAATCTTCCATCTCATGGTTCGGGTACTACATGTTTCTACAACCCAAATCAGTTAAAACCTCAGGGGGTTATTATTATTAGAGTGGATGCCCCCAGTCTTTATTATTTCATGCCACCTAGGTCTTTTCTTTTGTTGTGTCCCCTATTTTTCTCTAGTAACATTTAAAAATAAAGAATGATGGTAATGATGAAAAATTATTAAATAAATTTTACTAGGTTTATTCCCTTAGCACTAAATAATTTATTTCATTTATTACAATGAAGATGTTTCTTACTAAAATGATTAAGTCCACATCAGGTGTTCGAAGGACATTCAGTTAGTAATTGAGAAATAACTTTGGTAGGTTGACCATGGTCAAAGAGCTCATTACTAAATAATCACAAGAATAATAATCATGAAATAATTATCATTTTTATACATTAAATATGATTTTAAAATCACCCACTAATGGTGGATGTGAAAAACAAATCACATCACTTCATGGAGGTGGTATTCTTCATGTATGCATGAGTGACATTATCATTTTTCAAAAGGTGGAACTGTAAGAAGGTAAGTAATATATTATATTTAAAAAATAATAATTAAGTAGTTAATATAATATATATTTATTAAATCCATCATAACAACCATCCTTATTAGGTGGTGATGAAAAATGAAACACATCGCTTTAGGGAGGTTGTAGTTCACACGTATGCATGAAAGATGATTTCATTTCACATATGATGTAAAATTATATGAATAAGGATATTAAATTTACATATTAACACCCCATTATATGTTATATATTGATGTTTTTATATTGGAATGGTTAGGATATAATTTAATAATGTAAAAGAATACTTAAAATGAAAGATATTTGTAAAAATGATTACCTCCTCTAGGAGAGAACTCCATTATATTTATTCTTAAGGACCCTAGTGATGTTATTTTGAAGGAAAAAGAAACTATATAACATGGATTAGGATGTTTATATGTGGGTTTTTAGTTTTTTTAAGAGATGAATTTATGAAGGTGGTTATAATTTTAACACCCTAACTACTAGAAAATTGATCTATAGTCACACCTATATAGCCACGGGATAAAAAACGAATGGATAAAGCCTCACATTTTTCCATGGTTCCATGGAATTATCCCAATACTCTTTTCATTTCTTCCCTTCCTATTGATCTATCCTCCTCAAAAAACCATAAAAACCCCTGATTCCCTCCCCGACACCTCATCTTTGCGGCCCTCCTCCCCTAGAGAAGGTACTCTGAGCGGCCTCCCCACCTCCTCTCTTTCTTACCAGTAGCTCTCCCCCACAACTCTCAATACCCCCGATGCTGAGGTTGACACCCCTGACACCCTCCCCTATATCTCCTCCATAAAAACCTTCAACACCACCAATGCCTCCTCACCACGACCCTCCTCCCCATAATCCTTCTCCGCCAATGAATCTACTCCGACCAGCCACACCACATCCTCCCTTACTTCCAAATAGCTCTCCCCAACAAACCTCAACACCCACGACACTGAAGTTAACACCCCCGATTCCTCCCTTGATGACTCCCCACCAACAGTATATCTGATGTATAAAGATTTTTGTGATGATCTTCAATAGTATCATGGATACATGGCACTATTGGATTATGGGATAAAAATTGGTGAAAAAAGGATGTTGGGAACTCCTTATAGATTCTTCTATGTGCACTTATAGCTTCCTCATTAATAATAAATTCCATGTTTATTCTGGTAGGGGATTTATATTTTTTCTCTTTTCTTCTAGAATATTAATTTGATTGATATGTTGTGGAACATCCTAAACCTTTGTTGGGCTTCTTATTGAGGTCGGGGATTTATATTTTTTTCTCTTGTCTTCTTGAAATGTACCCAAAAAAATAAGAATCAACCTTTCCCAAAATCTAGAGATCAAGTTATGACTATACTCTATCCTCAGGATCTATGGAGATGATATAGTTTGGACGGAGGGGTTCCAATTTACTTAATTTATTTTAACATCATACTCTTATATTTTTTTTATTTGAGGTAAGAGGGTATTTAATTTCACTTATTCATTTTTACTACAAATAGGTTTCAGGATCCGAGAAAGACCATTCCTAAAAAACTTTATTAATAAATAATGAAATTTATAGAAAAAGGGTTTTAAAAATAAAAGAATAAAAAAAACCACGCACATCCAACTCAACAAGATGAGAAAAAAACTCAGGAGTGATAATAGACCATCCTGAGGAAGCCTCCAAAATTTCCTCTTTGACAGAGAATCTGCAACATGAGTGACATCCAAGTGAATTTTCTATATCATATGAAGGAATTAAATCAAGGAAGGAAGAATTTTCCATGGAAAAAATCTGGAACCAGTCTTAATAATGTGCATCTTAGTGGTGGAGTGGGATTCCACCCAAAGATGTATCCAACCCCGATGAGTGGCATACTTGATTTATTTAATCATAGCCCATAACTCAGCCTCAATTACTATAATATGATCAATTTAATTATTGAATCATCCCTTAACAAATCCTCTATAAGTGTGGAAGACACCACCACATCCCGAGGGACCAGGGGCACCTGATGCCGCCCCATCCACATTCACCTTCATCCATATTGGAATCGGTAGAATCCACGAGATTGACTTTAGGACAAGAGGTTTCTTGTCTCTACCTATAACAACAAAGGTTTTTCTAATAATCAAATTAGTTAGCTCATTTTATATTGTACCAGTGTGTATCGTGGATCCTGTCAAAACAGCCCTATACATAGAGTGCATTCCAGTCTGAAAAGAGGGCCGATGACCTTCAAAAGCATCACCATTTCATGTCTTCCATATAACAGTGATAACATTATAAATGGCAGTGAGAAGAATGGAACCAACTTTCTCACATAGCTGAGCACACTAGACATATTTTATAAGATCCAAAATGTTTTTCATTTCCATATAAATTCCAAACACATCCAACAGATGTAACCAAAACCCACAGGGAAAGTTACAGTATATAAAAGTTTGAGGAATAGATTCCTCCTCTCGCAGGCATAAGTAGAAAACTGATGCAAGATGAAATCCTGATTTTTGAATAAGCGCTTGCATTGGAAATATTTCATTCCACAACCTCCTTATAAGTGTGTAATATGAAGGGGGGTATAAGCATTGTTGAGCACTTTCATCCACGAAAAAACATTGGAATTACAGTCACAAAAATGCCTATAAAACTCCCTTGAAGAGAAACAACCATTAGAGTTGGGAGTCCAAAATAAAGTGTCATAATCAGTGAAAATACAATGTTTTATTTTCATATTGATGTCCATAGGAAGACAAAATTTGAACTCCTCTACTGCAACTACATTAGAAATATGAAAATTATTCATAGGAAGGGGAACCTCCATCACATCATTTAGGGGTCCACCAAGCCACGAGGTGGACCAAACATTCAATTTTGATTTCCTACAACCCATCCATTGTGATCAAGTCATAATCTCATGATATGAGAGTTTTAGAGCATGCCAAGTGGATGAAAATATATACAGTGAATACCCACATTACAACTTGTGAATAAATCTGTGGGAAAGAAATTCTAGAGAGGTTTCATTAAAGCTCAAAATATTATAGGTGAATTTACATAGTAGTGCATCATTAAAAGCCTTAATATCTTTGATTCCCAAGCCTCCCATATCAATAGGTTTTTTACACTATTTCCAAGACATTGTAATCATCTTCTGCTAATGGATATATCATGTCCATATAATGTTCTTGATTAGCACTTGTAACTCCTTAATGAGACTTTTAAACCATCTATAAATGGTGAATGCATAGACAAACATTGATGTGATCACTGAATTAACAAGAAAAAATCTCCCAGCCCGAGACATGAATTCCCTTTCCATGTGGAAAGTTGAGAAATAATCTTAGAAGACATGTTTTCAAGGGGAACTCTTTTCACTCTTCCCCAAAATAAGGGTACCCTCAAATAGGTGAACGGAAAATTTTTTCTTTGACTCCAAGCATTATGAAAAATTTATTTTTCTCATGAATAGTCATACCATTCCTAGAAAACATAGAGGACTTATTCTAGATTATAACTTAACCAGATAACTCCTCATATTGAAGAAAAATCTTTTGGAAAAAAGAAACAGTTCATTTATCAGCCTATCCAAACATGAAGATATCATCATCATAAAGAAGGTGCAACAGAGAGAAGATATTCCTTCCATCATTCAATTTCTTATAAAGACTTGCATGAACCAAGTCATTAATACAAACACTCAAATTGTCTTCAGCCATAACAAAGAGAGACCTAGAGAGAGGATCTCCTTTCCTAACACCTCTGGAGCACGAAAAATACCTCCTTGGGGATCCATTGATAAGGACATAAAGACGAGCACTGGTAAAAGTTTCATTGAAAAGATTGATGAATGAGATGGATATTCCATGCCTCCTTAAGATAGAAAAATGAAGTCCCATTTGATAAAATCAAAGGATTTTAAAATATCCAGATTAAGAGAAAAACATCCATCCATTAACTTCTTCCTCATGATGTTCACAAATTCAGAAGTAGTAATTTTTTTTTGAATTCTTCTTCCTCGAAAAAAACCAAACTGGTTAGGGGAAATAACCTTCCTAGAAATAACCCCCAATCTAGATGTAATGATTTTGATGATGATTTTGGGAATGGTGTTCCCGATAGAAACCAATCTAAATTCCTTGAAATTCAAAGCATTATCTTTCATTGGTATTAAGGAAATAGAACAAGTATTCCCACCATGAGGCATTAAGGAATGAATAAAGAAATCTCAGATAGCACCAATGACATCATGTTGAATGATATACAAATTGAACATAAAAAATTTATTAGTGAGACCCTCCGGACCTGCCACACTATCAATGTTAAGAGAGAAGAGAGAAGCTTTGATTTCACACTCCAGGGGATCCTCAATCGACATCATGTTCTGTTGATCATCAACAGTTGGGTTAATATTACTGAGTAATTTCTGAGTGAGATCCTTATTATCACCTGAATATAAACCTTCAAATTTGTTAACCACAACATTTGATATTTCAATCTCAGATATGGGAAGAGTTCCATCAATTTCAAGGGAGTTTATGCCTTTCCTGATCCTTCTTTCTCTATATAAGCATTGAATGAACTTGTAATTACAATACCCCTCTTGAAACCATCTCACATTATAATGATTTTTATAAATCCTTTCATAAAGGTTCAACATGTCATGAAGCTTAAAATGGTCTTGTATCTCGTCCCTGGAGAGGATATCCTACTACTAGTAATCATTCTGAGATTGAAGTAAATCCGGCTCAGCCTCTTTGATATCATTTTCCAGACCATAGAAAGAAGAATTACTCCATTCCCAAACAATTTTTAACAATCTTGAGCTTTCTAGATAGATCAAATAAGGGGATACTATAGATATCATCCTTCCAAGCATCTGAAATCACCTCTCTACATCCAGGAACAACAAGACATGCATATTATATCTGAACGATAAGGGAAGAGATCTCAAATTTCCAGCACATATGTCAATTAGAATAGGGTAATGATCTGAATGATATTTTGGTAAAATGGGGCCATATATTCTCAAAGGCTCATACCCTTCATCAATACGAACCAAGAATCGATCAAGTTTACTAGATTTCCTCCCATTGATGGGGTACCTACTCCATGTATAGTCACCACCCATGAATAGCACTTCAACCAGCTTTACTGGTCAATGCAAGAAGACAAGTTAGATGCAGCCAGACTACTAAAACTCTCACAAGATTTCTCCAATGGTATAAGAACAAAATTTAAATCACCCAATGCCATCCAACTTTGATATATTATCTCAAAAAAACAACCATTTCCTACAATAACTCACTTTCATTTAGGTTTGAGTTAGAGGCATAAAAAAAGACAAAGATATGATTACCCCTTGCATGACCACCTCAACCATAACACCCTGTTGATGAGAGATGAAGTACTGAATAAGAATTATCTCATTCTTTAAAACCAAGATATGTTTAGCCCCATTGTCATTCACCTGAATTGAGATATGAGAGTATCAAATTGTGGTCTATTTAAAATCATTCCAGTTTGAGATCTGCATCCCTGGTTCAATAATTCCAATAACTAAAGGTTTTTTTATCATAATAAAATGATAAAGGGATTTCACTGTGGGAGGGTTCCCAAGACCATGGAAATTCCAAAAGAGAATCTTCATGTATTAAGATTAGATTTGACTCTAGTCTGAGGTACTATTTTCTTCATGGAGTCCAACATAGTTTCCTCACCCTTAAAATTTAATTTTCCCTTAGTGGGATGATCATGAGGACACTCATCAGTCTTCTTAGGGGGAAGATTAGGGTTTCAAAAGTATCATCAGACTATAGCTTACCACGGAGAGGTATAAACATATTTGGATAGGGATCAAGAAACATGATTGGATCTTTAGGACTTCTTTTACTAGCCAACTTTCCATAGGGGACTCGAATGAAAGGATCCTCCAGATTAGTAGAATACATTTCCTTAGGATTAGAGCCAAGAATCACCTACAATGGGACTGAAGGTGGATGAACATCCTACAACATATCCAGCTGACCAGAATCAGTACCATCCAATTGAGAGTCCGAGATAGAGGAAATCATTTATGGATTGATTGAATGTTGCAGATCAATAGCACAAGATGTAGAATAGTCCTACGCTATAGGGGTTGGAAAAACCCATAAATCTGTCACAACAGGTTTTCGAGAATGCACGATTCCAATCATTTCGGTCAGCCTTGGTGTAACCTTCTTTGGACAAATCATCATCATTTAGCCTCTAATTCAAAAATATCGTTTCTTTTCATATATTCCGTATGTCAACCATAATAAAATCATTAAAAGAATACTAAAGGAGAGTATCATTATTATCCAATTATATCTCAAAAATGTCAATCAATGTATCCAGATCAGGATCCAGTCTAGCAGCCTCCTCACTGGGTCTCCCAAATGACTGTGGACCTTGATAGGGTTTCTTATTTTGTTGAGAACCGCGTTTAATAGATCTGGGACCTACATTAGAGATCATTATGGGATGAGCTTTCCAATTACTGTGGTCTAGACCTCTTCAAATTTCTGATTCATCATGCCCATTTAAATTACAATTTTCACACACCATGGATCTATTGCATTCAGAGATGAGATGGAAAAAAACTAAGCAGCCACCATAGAATTTTGGATTTCATTCATAAACAATGTCCAAATTAAGCCTGTCATCTCTTGGGGTAAGAACCCCCTCCTCCACTATGCTATTGTCCATATCAACTTCAAAAAGAACCTTTAAAAAGTTACCATACCTTGGGTTTTCATTTGTTTATCAATTATTATCAGGTTTCAAACTGAAGATGAAATATACCAAAGAATTCGTGAATTCCATTGTATCCAGTTGAGTTTAAATATTTGAATCCACACATAAGTATATGTGTTCATCATGCTGAAGTGGTCACAGTTCTGATCCCATTCTCGAATTATAATATTTCAGGATTCAAAGATATGAATCCAAAGATCCATACCCTCCTCTTATGCACATCAAAGGGAAATGGGATATGAAAATATATTTTCCCCATTGAAGTCATCTTCAGGTTTCCAGAACCCCAAACCATGGCAATTCGGTTAACCTGTTCATTAAAATGAAAAATTTGATCACCCTTTGGGGTCAAAACACGCACTATGATTTAGAATTTTTAGATCTTCAAACTTTCTTCAACATCCTTCAGATTGACTAAAAATGGACCTTTCTCCCTTTCCTAATAACTATTCTAGGATAGAGAGCCCAAAATTTAAAAAAAGCTATATTTGATGCAGATCTCACTACATCAGTAAAGTAGTTTCTCAAAATAGAAGATTTAGGTGGGTGAGGATTTGTAACAATCATTTGGTGTGTCACAAAAATAGAAAACAATTACTTATTCTCAGGAATATCGGGGATTTTAAGACAGAATCTGCCTTGATACAGGCCGCATCATCAACATGCACACAATTTCCTTCCTTCCAGCGAAGACCCCCTACTCTGCCATCATTTTCTATTCTTTCTTATTTATGAAATGTAGGTTTAATTTATGTCTTATTGTTCTAGTTATTATTTCTCCTTCAAATTACTACATGAAATGTTATTTTTTATGTATCATTTTTATATGGATTGAGAAGCATTAGTTTTGGATATTACAATACGTGGCCAACCCTGAGAAATGGGAGTATTTGGAAATCAAATTTGGGAAGTGTTTTAGAAATGAAAAGAATAAGGAAAATGGAAGGGAATGATAAATATAAGATGAATATGAGTTCCTTTATATTCGATTTGTTGATTATATACTAAACATGAAAAAAATTATATGATTTCATATGGTAATTGGGATATATATTGGAAGGAAATGTTAGGAAGAGAATATAGAATAGAAATGAAAATATGGAAGAATGGGGTATGCTTCATGGATGTGTTATTTCTATTGTTTATAAATATACAAATGCAATTATTATTGATATTTTAATAAAAAATATGTTTGTTTGTAGCTATTTTGTGTTGAAATAGACACAATAAATTATCAGTCCAATGGGAGTAACTAAATGAAGATATTGTGGTAATGATATAAAGGAATTATAGAATCTATAATGGTAATGAATAATGGGAAAGAATAAAAAAACCAGCTAAAACATTCCTTAAAGGATCCTACCCTTAATTTATTATACTATGTAGTTTCATATTTTCATGGGTTTCCACTTATTATAATAAATATATTCTATATTTTCAGTATAAAAGGTGATAAAATAGTGATTTTAATAGTGAATATCAATCAAGAATTTATATCAGTGGAAAAAACTATGTAAAATTATGTATTAAGATATGATTATTATTGTTAAAATTTGTAAGGGTTATAGAGAAATAATTTTGGTTCAAGAAGAGTAGTAAGTGCCACATAATAGAGTGGTCTTATAATATTATTATTAATGTTTCCATTTAGGATAGATTTTTTTGGTTGGTTTATTAGAAGGCTAGTTCTCTTTGGTTTTTTCCTAGATGGTTAGCATCACATTTGGAGATTATATGAGGAGTTTTAAGCTTAGGTTGTTCCCTAGAGGTAAAATATAATAAAATAGATAATTAAGTAAAGTAGTAAATTGGTTAATTAATGGAATATAATGATTAACATAGACATTATAGTAATATTTAGTAATGGTGATTAATTAATTAATTAATTAATTAGAAACTAGTAACTTATAAAAGATGAATGAGTGGAGAAATCAGCTAGGGGAAATTATTTAATCTTGGAATGGAATGACTATTTCATTTTTATGTTTCATTATTAATCCTATGTAATAAGATGATTTGGGAATTTTTTTAATGAGAGAAATGACATGTTTTGAACTTGATAATGTGATTAATCTCTACATGGTGTGGGAAATATTTTCCATTTTCATCATGAATCTTGAGATAGATTTTTTCCCAAATATTATTCATCACCCACTTATTTTGTGATATAATTCCAACGAATCCATGGTAGATAATGTCCATGTGGACTTGGTGATGATGGTAGTGGGGCCTAATTCCTAGTTATTTATTATTTCTTTTAGAAGTGGGTCCTCATTCCCATTTTCACCAAGATGATGTGTTATACTCCATGATTAAAAATCAACAATGGAATGACATCCTTCAACAAACTATGGTATATTGTAATCCTTCAACACACTATGGAAAATGATATGGTTTAAATTTTCAAAATGTCTCTAAATTTCAATAAATATTTATAGAACTAATAGAAAACATCACAACTAATTTTTAATCCATCCAAAAAACTTTTGGGAATTGATTACTATTATCTCTTAGATTTCATATAAACTCTTTTTACTATAATCAATCCTCATTCTTGGAACGTATGAGTAAATATTATTGATTTTTTATAATTTTAAACATTTATGAATTCCCTAAACCATAATTTTAATATATTTGTTATGATTTTTTTATTAACATGTTATTGATGCTTACCTATTATCTTTTGAAACAATATATATAATGTTAATTCATTTTCTGGATTATTTATTTAATGTATGTTTATATTCCATAGAATGGATATATACTGGATGTAAAATGTTGATCAGTGCACTAATGAATTTCAAAAGGAGTTACAATATTTTTTGGACGTTGGATTCACTAATGATTCAGATGGAAGTTTGATTTGATTCCTATGTTTTGATTGAGATGAAATACCATGGTTAACTTATGAAGAAGTCAGTTGATATATCAATAAACATTGTTTCCAAAACAATTATCATGTGTGGTATCACAATGGAGAAAATGATCATGTGGTGAATAACATCGAATCAACGGAAATGATTGGTATGAAAAATATGATTTCTGATCGATTTACTTTTGTTTCTAAATCCATATCCTCATGTAAACTAGTGCAAGAGGAAATGAATATCAGAACATAGTTTTCATCTATTAATTAGGATAATGACGTTGAGAGTGTTAGAAAGATTATTGAAGATTCAAATACCCTATTATATCAGGCATTTTAAAAAATGAACAAACCTATGTTTTTAATGTGATTATATCATGGGAAAACAATGTATAGATTTAGTAATATTGTGGTTGACTATCTTATTATATTTATTAAAAATTTACTTCCTGATGATGCATTTATTCTAGAAATTGATTACATGGCATCAAATTTGGATGAAAATGTTGGATTTTCATATATTAAGATTCATTATTTCCCCAAATATTTTTTTCTATTCTAGAAGGATGATGCAGAGTTATGTTTCTGCAAACAGTGTGACACATCAAGGTGGAAGACTAATAAAGATGGAACTCAATCTCACATACCAAAGAAAGTGATGTGGAACTTCCCTTTAATTCCCAAGATTTAATGTTTTTTTCAAAACAAATGGAAAGGAATATGAGATGGAATGAAGATTAAGGAAATAAGGATAATTATGAAATAGTGCATCCTGCAGACGGGTTGGCTTGGAAGAAATTTGATAGGTTACATCCTGATTTTGCAGCTAACCCATAAAAGGTTAGATTGGGATTATCCTGTGATGGTTTGAACCAGCAAATTCATACTACACACAATACTTGGCCTATTTTAATTCACATTTATTTCTTTGCTTTATGAATGTGTATGAATAAGACGTTGACTATCATGAGTATATTGATATCTGGACCTAGTGATCCGGGAAATGATATTCATATATACTTGCATCCTTTAATAGAGGAGTTAAAGGATCTTTGGATTGTGGGTTCACAAGCATACGATGCATTCATGAAGGAGTTCTTTATATTTCGTGTAGTTTTATTATGGACAAAAAATTATTTTCTGACCTACAGAATGATGTCTAGTTGGAGTACTAATGGGAAATTATCCTACTCTACTTTTATGAAAAATAAAAATTCTCGAAGATTAATGTTTCGATGAACATTAAACTTCATAGGGGATCGACGATTTATACCAATGGGTCATCCATATAGGAAAAATCAAATACTATTCAATAATGTTATCGAGACAGATGAGAAATCTCAATGAATTTCAGAGAATGATATTGTTAAAGAACTAGATGATTTGAATATGTTGTTGAAAAAATTCAATCAAATATCAGAAAGAAAAAGAATGTTAATTCTAATTAAAATAGAAATTGGAGAAATAAAAGCATATTCTTTGAGTTTCTGTATTGGTCATTGAATTTATTGCATCATTGTTTGGAGGTAATACATATTGAGAAAAACATTTGTTGGATGTTACTTGGTACTATTTTAAATTTCAAAGGCAAAATGAAATATGCTTTTCAATCTCGTCGTGATTTGTGGGATTAGGGTGTAAGAGCCAGACTTCATCCTATGTTAATTGGTCAAAATAAGTGGAAAGTCCCTTTT
Organism: Viscum album; assembly: GCA_963277665.1. Taxonomy (NCBI): domain Eukaryota; kingdom Viridiplantae; phylum Streptophyta; class Magnoliopsida; order Santalales; family Viscaceae; genus Viscum; species Viscum album. The sequence goes on from OY728152.1 coordinate 849,571,883, forward strand.
TCCTATTATTCGATGAAGAATTTGGAGAAGAAAAAATTTCTTCAGGTCTTGGACTGTTTAAAGGTTCTAGATGGTTATTCATGTAATATTTTGAAAAGACTGATTACACAAGATGTGAAACTAAAATCTCTTAAAACCCGTGATAACTGTGTCTTGTTACATGATTTGATTCCTATTTACATTCAAAATTTACTTTTAAATAATGTTAGAGTTGTTGTGATTAAGTTATTTCATTTTTTTCGATACCTTTGTGTCTAATTACTGAGCTGAAGTGTTGTTCAGAAATTGCAGAGAGATACACCGATTATTATTTGCAACTTAGAGAAAATTTTGCCACCATCATTTTTCAAATGTATATTACATCTGACTATCCATATTCCCACATAAGTTCTTTTTGGTGGTCCGATTTCGAGTTGTTGGATGTATCCTATATAAATAATAATGTTTACATTGAAATATTATGTGAGAAATAAATATCATCCTGAAGACTCTATTGTGAAATTCTATTTAGAATAAGAATGCATGGATTTTTATTTATCTTACTTGGCTAAATTCACTATGAGATCCAATGAACTAATTAAAACTTAATATAAGCAATATGATCCCATTAAGCCTGAATTTCCTTCATTTCCCCAAAAGTGGGGGGGGGGGATATCTTGATCATACTCGTTGTGCACATTAAGTAGGGAAGAGTGGGAAATGGATCATCATATTGTATTATTCAACTAGGTTCTCTTGATGATTATATCAAGTATGTAAAATAGTAAATATGAATTATTTTCATTGTGTGACTTCTCCATATCTTCTGAAATTTTAAACCTTTTATATCTATAGAGAACATTTAGAAATTTTCAAAAAGAGACATCACTCTCTATCTATTAAGAGGAAGGAAATGTTGCAGATCAAAGAATTTGATTCTTGGTAAAAGTCAAAGGTAATAGATTTTATTTTTTTTCTTCTCATAACATAATGACATGTCTCTTTTTAATATTTGATGTTAGTATATTTTAGGTTCTAACTATTCCAATTAATGAAGTATCAGATAAAGTAAGAGCATTGTCCTTTGGTATAAACGATGCGGTATGTGATTGGAAGACAATGGCTATCAATGGATTTAAATTTTTTATAAATAGTTAGGAAATAAATGGAAACACAGTATGATAAAGTCATGATAAGAACCAAAATATATTGTTATTCGAGTGAATAAAAAAAACTCTATTAGAAAATATATCATATCACGGTGTTGTTGAAAGAATCATTTTATTAGATTACTATGCACATAGTCGTGTCAAAATGATCAAATTATAATGGTTTGATTCAACGAAATGACAAATAGTTCATATTGATAACTATGGATTTAGAGTGATTGATGTGAATCACTATCTTTATACTGATGAACCTTATATTCTTACGTCACAGGCTACACATGTGTTTTATGTAACTGACCCATTACAACACCAGTTTGGTGTTATTTTTGATTTCATTCCTAGACATATTTTGACAAAGACATGGATGAAAATAATGTTGTGTGTGAACATGCCTATATTTATTCAAATTTTGAATTTGATGACACAAATGATTCAATTGTTAGAAAAGATTGTGAACCATAAATTGTCCCAGAGCACACATAGCGTTGACAAATTTGTAAGTATTTACCATATATTATCATAATATTGTATATGTTTTTTTAAACTTTCATATATGATATCAGATTATCTAGTATATTTTATACCATTATCTAATATAAAACTATTAATACTCTAACCATTTTATGTTTAAGAACATCGATAGTAATTCTTGAACATAGAAAATTCTTGATATTTTATCAACATAAATAGCACACATGAAAATGAATAAATTTTTTTATGATATAATTTTTTTATTTAACATTTCACATTATTTATATTTATTTGAGAATATTATTTAATATTTCTAGGTCAAAATGTAATTTTATTATGATACTAGAAGAAATAAAAGAATACAGAGAAATGAACAACATATGTATCTTCTGGGAAACACTGTAATTACAGTTTATGTTTGAATATAATGGTCTTTCATATTAATTACATTTTTATCATTCATTTTATTTTATCATCTATGTTATTTTAGGCTAAATTTTCGAGGAGACAATTGGATTATGCTACTGAGGCTGATAGTATGGTGGGGGTACTAATTCTATAATTCATCCTACTACTATGCCGCTTGAGTCACTAGGAGGTCATCCTCCCATTATCCCACCTCTATATTATCCATACCCACATTTTCCATATCCCTTTTTCCCACACCCACATCGTATGGTAGTTCTCAGACTCTCATCCCTCCTTATTTTCCATTCCTACCATCCACTGTACATGGAACTCACCCCCATATATCCCACTGCCATATCCTTATCCATATCCACCCTCATCACTATAGGGTTATCCATCTGGTTTTCTCCCTCCAACATTATACTTATAATCATATACTATACATAGTAATCCTACTTTAGATATCCTACCTAACACATGGGCTACTCACCCACTATATGAAGCACTTCATGGGTCAACAGAGACCCCATCTATTGGTTTGTGTTAAACATTACTATTATTGATTAATGATAAATTCATATATATTATTTTCATTTATTTGTTTTCATGATTAGCTCCATCCTCTACCAGAAGACGAGGCCACACAAAAATGCGAGAGGTTTGGAATCGATACAATGAGGATAGTGATATAATTAAATAAAATGGTATGGAATGTAAAAAAACATTACGGGAACACTTTCTAGAAACAACAATATCATTCCGGTTCAACCAATAAGTTAGAGGGAAGTTGAAGAAGAAATAAAGAACAATTCCTGGATATAGATCTGGGTATGTAATGTTAATAACCTATTATATTTATTAATTTATAATATATTCTTAACAAATATTTTATCCATAAGAGTTTCAATATAATTTTCTTGATGGACAAAATTCCAAGGATTCAAGGTTAATGTATTTAGGTGAAATGTGGAGAGCATACAAGAATGACTTATATCTTGGTTAGAGAAAGAGAGTTGGTACAGAGCTTGAAGAAGTGCAGATGATTCATTATTTTCCAATATCACAATACAAAGAGATGATTCTCTATTAGAACAGTCCATAGTTTAAGGTATTTTTTGAATTTATATATATATTCATTTATTTTTTAAAAGGATTTTTAATGTATAAATTACTTTTTTTATTTATGTTAATTAAATTATATAATTATTTGTTTATAGGATAAATCAGATAGAAATAAAATAAATAAGAGTGGAATGAAAAACATTTATATTCGTGGACATACTTCACTTCCAAATCATGAGAAAACATAGGTAATTTAACATTTAAAATATTTATCTTGGTTTAGTGTAATTTTTTTTACTTCCAAATTTGATTTATTTCTTTTTTTAGAAAAATTCATTGAGTATAGAGGGTCACGTTCCTCTCTCAACTTTGTTTTGTACAAGCGGGAAAAAAAAAGATGGTATTGTAACAAATACTAACACTGAGAAGGTGATTGAATGTATATTTAAATTTATTTTATTTTGATTGAATTTAATTCCTTATATTATGTTATCATTTTAATTTATGTTATATATCAATAAACAGAATAATTTGGAGGCTTTGGCAGAAAAAAGCATGACAATTTGGGCTCGGACGTTCATCTACACCAGGTATTAGGAGATGAGCATCATGGCAGAGCACATTGTTGACTTGAGAAGAAGATTGTACCATCACGATATTGGTCTTTCGATAATGTTTCTTTGAGTATTGGTTCTGGTTTGGTCATAGTGGAACAAATAAATGCTGCAATCAAAGAAGCAACTAAAAAATCCGAAAAGGTGATAACTGAAAATATGATCAAAGTTATGTATGCCCTTCTTTCTACACTTACACCAGAAGCAGTTATAGCAGTTGATACCTGTTTGATGTTGATGCATTCTGATTATGTAGATTATTCTGTCAGAGGAAAATTCAAAGCCGGAGTTGGAGCTCGACCCATTGCCGGTGTTAGAGACGATAGTAATGCTGATGCTGATGATGATGCTGGTGGTGTGAGAGGTGGTGATGGTGTTTTTGTAGGAGGTGTGGATGAGGGTTATCATTATTATAATGATACTAATATTGCATCTCACTATTTATGTAAATTTTATTTTTAGAATGTTAATATTGTGTAAATTTTTTATGGAGTGAAGTTTCATTATTTTAATATTGAATTGTATTGTGGTGTTTCTACCTGTTTCTACATATATTGAATTATTGTATTATGATGTATGTTTGTTTATGTACTAGTTAAGTTTTATTATTATTATATTTAATTGTTTCCTCCTCTGATTCGACCATCGTACCTCCTCGCCGACTCTGCTCTAAGGCGGCCCTCAACCTCCTTTGGTGCACCTTCGATGATATGTAGTTCAATTGTCCATTTTTTCTGACTCTTTTTTATTTCTATCATTAGTTTCTCCCCATAAATTATCTTATATTTTAAATTTCTCCTATAAGTGAACTCATTTCGGAATAGATTCGATGGTAGTCTCATGGAATTTCATAAATATATATGTTTTTTGTTCCCATTTGATTAGTTTTATCTTTATAATTAGTGCGCATGTCATTGTGCATGTGGGTGAAAGGGGGGAGGATGCAGGGGTTCTACAGGGGAAAAGTGGAGGGAGGGAGGGTGTAGGGGGGGGGGGTTTGTAGGGGTAGGGGGAGGGGGGAAGGGTTAGGGGGTCTACAAGGGTAGGGGGCATGGGGGTCTATAGTGATAGGGGAGGGGGAGGGTGCAGGTGGGGTGCAAGGGGGGGATGGGGTGGGGCAAGGGGTGCAAGGGGGTCTGTAGGGGAAGGGGGGTTCTGGTGTATAGGGGTTGTGGTGTAGGGTGGGTCTAGTGTAGTGGGGTGGGGGTGTTGGGGGAGGGGAGGGGATAGAGTGTGTAGAAGAGGGGGGGATGGGGTGTGTAGTGGAGGGGGTGTTGGGGGTGTGTAGGGGGTAGGGGGTGTGCATGGGAAAGGGGGTGTATGTGGGGGTGTGAAGTAAGAAGATGGTGGGGAAGGGGGTGTTCAGGAGCATGGGGGGGGGGGTGCAATTCTTGGTTCAATTTATGTTGTTGGGGTTTTGATTAACTCTAATTTTCTCATGTATTCCTAATTATGCATGTGTTTTCAAGTATTTAAGTAGTACTATTTTTTTATCCTAATATACCATTAATCATTTCAATTTTTAATTGAAAATTATGTATTTCAAATTGTCATTTTTGTTCCCATTTCCTTTTCCAAAAAAAAGATTGTTAAAACTGTGTTTCTTTGGCAGGCAGACTGAGAAAACATGTCATACTTAACAACATATGATTATCCACCAGTACTTTTTTTTACTTTTTGGATTTTTCCATTCTTCTTAGTCATTATTTTCATGTTATAAATTCTACATTTTTGAACATATATTTTTTCTATTTTCAATGAAATATGGATCAATTGGGTAGTAATTTTTTTTCTTTTGGGATTTTTAATGAAATATCCTACACCTATTTGTAGTGGTAGGTGCATCATGTGGGAATGATTTTGTTGACCATGAAGATGAAAGATGGATCATGTGTCCTTAATAGGTAATTATGTAATGTTTTAATTGTACTTAACATATTAGGATTCAATATATAATTACTAGTATGGCATGCACAAGTGCCTCAATGTAAAGAGTTTTTGGGTGTTAATTTATATAGACTACCAATAGCTTTTATATTTCTCATAATTAATAAAAGGTTTGTTTTCAATTTTATGTTTGTGAAATTTTAGGGTCTAGTTGTAAGTTATGTGTTTTTGGGCTTGCAGTCTGAGAAAATGTGGCATGATTAATTATATGTGATTATCAAGACACATGTATTTTATTTATTAATATTATTTTTTGTGATTTTTTTTGTATTTCCATTCATTGTTGTCATCTTTTCACCTATTAATCATGTAATACATTCTACATTTTTTAATGTATTTTTTCTCTATTCACAAGGGTGGTGGTGCTGGGGAAGGGGGAAGGGGGTGTGTAGGGGGGAGGGTGCAGGGGGTGAAAGGGGAAGGGGGAGGGTATAGGTGGTGTGAAAGTGGGGAGGGGTGGGCCAGGGGGTGCATGGGGGGTGTTCAGGGGCAAGGGGTGTTGGTGCAGGGGTAGGGGTGCTGGTCTAGTGTTGTAAGGGTCTTAAAAAATGATATGTCTTCCACCACTCATATACTAGGTATACTGGTAAGATAATAGAACTCAAGAATTCCAAATCATTAATTCCAAAATTAATAATCCAATTAAAATAAGTCAACTAACACTTAACATCATCCTCTATTTGATAGATATTGGAACATCGTAACCCCATCTCTAAACATGATTTGATTGTTTGTTAGTAATATCATCTATTTGGTAGGATGAATCCTATGATCATTAGGGGTATATGTGTGAGATAACATACAGATGGAATGGATGATAATGAATTACCAATACAGGATACATGTGAACACATACATGAAACCTAAAAATGAAACCTTAGAGTTTTATTTATTTACTTCATTATTATTTGTTTTCATCATCCAGGATGGATTTAGTCCCTACGTAAAGATGCAGAAAAAGTGTTTTTGAAAGTTCAGAGGTTGCAGGTGGGGTGCAAGGGGGGAGGGTGTAGGGGGTTTGTAGGGGCAAGGGAGGGGGAGGGTGCAGGGGGTCTGTAGGGGAATGGGGAGGGTGGAGGGTGCAAGTGGTGTGCAAGGGGGGTCTATAGAGGAAGGGGGAGGGGGAGGGGGAGGGTCAGGGGGGTGCATGGTGGAGGATTTAGGGGGTCTGTAGGGGGAGGGGGAGGGGGAGGTTGCTGAGGGTGCAAGGGGTAGGGTGTAGGGTTGCAAGGGTATGGGGGGCGAGGGAGGGTACATGTGGGGTCTGTAGAGGTAGGGGAGGGGGAGGGTGTAGGGAGAGGGGTAGGGGGTGAAGGTGGGGTACATGAGTGGGGGGTAAAGGGGGGTTTGTAGTGGCAGGGTAGAGGGGGGAGGGAGTCTGTAGGGTCATGGGGGTGATGGTGGTGTGCAGGGGGTAGAGTGAGGGGGGGGGTAGGGAGGTGTGCAGGGGATGGGGTGTTTAGGGGGGAGGGGTAGGGGGTGTGAAGGGGAAAGGGGTAACGGTTTGAAAGTGGGGTGTGTGGGGAGGAGGGTGCAGGGGGTGTAAGGGGGAGGTGTGCAAGGGGGTGGGGTGAAAGGGGGTGGGGAAGGGGAAGGGGTGTGTAGGAGAAGTGGGGTTCAAGGGGGGAGGGGAAGGGGTGTGCAGGGGGTAAGGGTGGGCAGCTGCTGGAAGTGTGTAGTGGGGAGGGGTAGGGGGTGTGCAGGGGGGGTGTAGGTTGGGTAAAAGTGATGAATGTTTCCTTTCTTAATGATAATTTTATACTACATGATGTGAGCAAGGTATTCGTGGAGGGGGATTACTTTTGGGAGTTTTTATAAATATTTTTAGTATTTCTTTAAATTTTAATTTCATTTTCTACAGACCTAACATAAAATATGTGTGGCCATTTAAAGTTATTTCCATTTATCCTTGTGCATATTTTATTTAATATTATATGATCCTTAACAATATAATAAATTCCAACATTCATGGATTCCCTACCAAGTAACTTCAATGTTTTTTTGTTTCATATTAAGGATATTGAAGTTGGAAAAGTTGTGCACCCTCAACTATCTATGATAGTTTCCAATGCAAGTGCTGCATGGGAAAAGGATTGTTCTAAGAACAAACATGAAATAAATTTCATGTTAATTTTTTAAACTCTCCTTATGTTTGAAATTTTAAGGCTTTTACCTTCATGTTTTTCCTTCAAGTCCTGTATAATGTCGGATGAATTTATCGGATTCGTGTAAAATGTCTTAGTGGGAAAGAAAAATTTGGATACAAAGATAAACTATTTATTTTTATCCTTTTAATAGTTCCTTTGGTAGTTTTATACACATATATCTTAGCACACAAACCTCCAAAGTTAAATAAAAATACAACAATGCAAGAATTGTTAATTCATTCCCAATAAAATACCCTTATTCTTGACACCATAGCATTGTGTCTTCATCCAACACGGTAGACCATGGAATGATATGATATTTTGAAAAAACTATTTACCTCCCAACTACTTGACTCCCAATGGAATTTTGGTGTGATCAATCTCCATTAAGATGTGACCTATCGAACTCAACTCCTAAGAGGCATTGAATTTTCACATCCAACTACTCTATGGAGTGACCACAGGTCAATGAAGTAATCTCTCCATGACACAAATACCTTTTTCCCATAATAACTGATTTTTCATGCAGCGTGGGAAAATTTTCATGTGATGAATGTCTTCCCTACACAATTTTATTCCCTCTCGATGAAACTTTCTCTCACACACCAAACAACAAGAACTCAAAATTTCATGGATAAACCATTGCAATGTGATCTTCATGTCATATAGGACAGTCTCAAGTGTAACATCCCAAGTAAGTAAAGAATAATATATTTTCATATCTATGTCTATTTATGAATTAGATTGTGTTTTAGAGGCTTAAAAGGAGAATAAATCCAATCTTAGGCAAATAAAACTCTAATATTTTTAAAAGATTGTTTTACCCCCTTTTGATGGAAATCCATTTTTAAATCTAATTTTTGACAATTTTATAAGATATATTTTTTCAAAAAAAAAAACAATTTATTTAGAATTTGGACATTGAAATTTACTTTGGATAATTTTTTGGTATTTTTCTGAAAATGTTCATTTTTAATGAATAGTGAAAAATACTGAATTTTACTTCAAAATTGCTTTTTAATCTATTTTAATTATATGGGTAGAATATCTTTTGAATTGGTTTTAAAGTGTAATTATAATATATTTTTACCATTTAATCCAATGGTGGTTGTTAGATTTTATTTCACTTTTAAATTTGACATAAACAATTGTCAATCTTTTGATAGATATTGTTTCTTAAAAACACGCTATTTGTTTTGACAACGGGAATTATTTTTAAATTAATTACTTAAATTTTTATGTTTGTAATTTGGTAAAATGTATTCCATATTTGGAATCATGAGGTCCAAATTATGTAATTAAGACTTTTTCGTTTTTGGACATTATGAATAGTAACGACGATAGTTATCTTTAATTATCGGGATTAATTAGTAATTGGGTAGTTAAGGGTAGTCAAATAATATTATAAAAATATAAAATGACCCCAACATGTATCCAAATCATCGTTTTTGAGTCATGCCAGACCGTGGGAAGATTTTTACCGATCTTGAGGGCCCATGGAGTCACATGGGTGTAATAGTGACATTTATGACATTATTTTTAAAAAGAAGAGAAATATAACAAAGGTTTCTATATCCTAAGTAAACCAATTTTAATTTTGTTTACATAAATGATCTATTAGACTATAAATAGTCATTGGAAATCTAAAAATATTTTCTATATCATGGTATTTGTTTTATAATTTTTAGACATTAAATAAATAAATTTATTTATGACACCATAATGATGCAGTGATTACCTCATTAATGAACAATTTAAATAAAATGAAAATATATGTACAATTTAAGACATAAACTTGTCAAAAACCTATTGGATCAGAGGATTTAGAACCCTTATTACCTTATCCTCAAAATATATCATTGTGGGACCTTTAAAATTCGAAGATAATTTTATAATAAAGTAACATTTCAAGAATTTCCAAAAGTGACCCTCCTCCCTCTTATAAAAGGACCCCACCTCTAGCCACCTACCTGCACCTATCAAGCCCTTGGAACGTCCAACCTCTGCTTGTATTATCTCTCCACATCCCTCTCTTACTCCTAGAATCCTCACTTTGGGCAGAAGTCTTTCCAAGGAAGCCTTTGGATCAAAACAAAAAGAGTTACCCGATTTAGAGGTAATGTCTTCTCTTGAGTTTCTTCCTTTAATTTTCCTTCTTCACTCACAAAAATCATATTATTATTTGATCCAATAATAACAACGGTATAATAAATATACTAGGATGTTTTTATGATAATGATTCTACCTACACTTACACACACCTCCATCTAATGGTTAAAGAACATACTGTTTCTGTGGGTGGTGAATTACTGCCTCATGAAATGATGATTGTTCAATATTCCTTTAACACCTTTCATGGTGTAAATTATGATGTATCTATATTTATATATGATATATATAGTATTTATTTTTTCTATATGATTCTTAATTTTATTTTTAAATCACATCTTTATGCTTTTCATGTTATGGAACTGCGAAAATTTCATCTGAGGAAGTGTGGACTACCGCCCCCTCAAGTGATGTGACTTGTTCTTGCAAAACATGGAATTCATAAATAATGTAATTAATGAACTTATTTTACCTATATAAAATATATATTATACTAGAATTATTATATATATGTGCCTCATTTAGTTTTAATTACTTTAATATGACAAAGAAATGAAAGTAACATTCATGCGTACGTACAGCCTACCGTCTCCATGAACGGTGCATTTCATTTTTTATCTCCAAATGTTATAGAATAGTATAAAATGAATATATACTGGATATATATGATATTTAAATCATTAATACCATTCTGGAGATGATGTACTTATAACTACATGGGAAGTTCTTTTCAAACAAGATTATTTTTGACTCATGTACCGAACATCGACAAAACGTGTGATATGAACTCACATAATTAACTAATTATTATAACATGATAATATGTGATATTAATTGAATAATAAACTTTAAAGGAATTCCTTACGCAATTATAAATTTACCTAAGTTTATTAATCAGGAATATACAGATATGAACAAGACAAGTCGGACTTGAGGTAAGGGACTTCATCTCAATCTCCTATCATTGAGGCATACTTCAATTTATATACGACCTTCTTTTATTAGTTGTATAATAAAACATTTTGAATTTTAATTTCATTCAAAAAGAATATTTTTACGCGAAGCATTTTACTAAATGATAAAAGGGAATGTTTTTGTCTTACGTATGCGGCGATAATGACTTCTCTGCCGCCGTGACCATTATTTGAGTTTCGGCTTCCTCTACAAGCCATAATTTTATTTAAAATGAAAAAAATACCATGTTTTAATTTTCTTTTATTTTGGTATTGAAAATGGTATTGATAATGTTTTAATTATATAAATGTGTTTTATTGATATCTTGTTATTGAAATGTGGAAATGTTATGTTTCTTTTATGCATGTTTTATGTGATACGATTATGTTATGGTTCTTGGAAATTGTTTATGAAGTTGGGTGGTTTCGTGATAAATGAAGGGTGGGTGAGACCAAGATATCTCTACAATGCATTGGGTATTGCGAAGGAGTTAAACTCTAAGGTTTCTTTAAAGTTATTTAGGGAATATACTGTGATGGGTATTCTAAACGTAACCATGAGGGTTACTCCCTACGTAAGAATGTTATGAATACCCCAAGTTACCTTTATGTCTTATGATTTCTATGAGTTATTCCTAAATCTTACGATTTCACAAGGTATGTTAAAGTGCTTAGGTTTTATGAGTAAAGTATGATTTCATTGATTTTTATGTATACATGGACTAATGTTTTCTTTCCATATTTTTATATCCCTCACTGAGCTTTTTTATGCTCATCCCAAGTTTTTTAAAAAAAATTCACAGGTCAAGGGAGAAGTACATGATATGATTATAGTGTCGAGGAAGTGTCAAGAAAGAATCCATGTTTAATTTTAAATGTGTTTCCTTTTGTGGAAAAAAAATGAATATTGTCTTTAATATAACCACCTTGTTTAAATGTGGAATGTAATACATGATTTTTTTATCTAATTCTCTAAAAATCTAAACCTGAAAAGATCCTCAATGTGAATTTTTGAAATAACCCAAGATTAAGTAATGTTTAAGGCAGGGGCCTTATATCAAGCATCTTCACTTTTCAGAAACGTGTCATGGAATTATTGTATTCACTGTGGTGTGATATGTTTTGAATTCAACAAACTTTAATATTACGTAGGACTATCACGACTTGATGATGTCCCTTTCAACATGATTGTCTCTTCAACACCAAAAGTTCTTCAAAACTTTACCCTTTTACTCTAATCTTCTTTAAATCTCTTCTAAACATAAAAATGGTCTTCACCATTTTGAAATTATCCAATTCCACTTGAGTTTAAATATGATTCATATATTGACTGATGTGTTGACAATAAAATCCAATAAAAAAGTCATAAATCATACCAACTTGAATGTCAACCAAAAAACATTCCCTTTGACACAAACATCTTCATGGGAACCTTCAACATCACATAGTTTCCTGGTCACAACACATGTATTAGTCTGTGATAATGGTTGCACATTTATATTTATGTCAACATGTTCTACATGTCTTTTTAGAAGCCTTTGTAATAAGAACTAAACAATTAAATGTGTTTTTCTCAGAACAATAATATTAGTGGGTTCCTTTGAAGCTTTCTTAGGAAGTGTGAATGTGGAAAAAACATTGTGAAATCACATGGTAGTCTATGTAGATAATAATTATTCTAATAAATAACCCTAACAGATCATAGATCGTGATGTCTAAGGTGTTTTGGAAGTCCTTAGGGTGACCTCCTTAGAGGTTTTCTTTGGTTGTATTAGTGTGAACAAAACACACTAAAAGAATATGTATATATTTGTGAGCATAGTAATTGTTTTAATAAGTTGGCTCTAATAGATAATAGTTTGTGGTTAGTTGGTTAAAAAAATCTTGAGGGATGTGGTCATAATTGTTAAAACCTATATTTTTTTACCCATATTAACATGATTTTCCAGGATCTCTAAGAAGATATTCTCTTTTTTACTCTGAATTTGATTTTATGCTCTTAAAAAATAGTTCCTATGTTATTTTTGAATATTGAATATGAATTTATGTCTTTTAAGCTGTTATATGTCATTTGGAAGTTTATGTACACTCTATTGATGAGGAAAAATACCCCATGATAAAAAAAAGGCAAAAATAATTAACAACTTTATAGTGTGACATCGATTTTCCACTTGCAGTACTACTTGAATGTTATTTATCACTCACATGAATAGTATTATTTATGATTTTGTCATAATTTACTACATATTTTGTTTGATTTATTGTTGTTTTTTATTTTTTCTTTATATTGTAGGAAAATGGTGACTTAGATCTTGACATGGGAATGAAAAGGTGTGTTAGGTGCATACACAGTCACATATACATTTTAGATTCTATAATTAGGAAGGCTCATTTGGGTTATTTTATGATGTTGTAGCTTTAATGATTTGAAAGTGACATATATATTGTTTATTTTAAAACTATCACATTTTAGAGTGAATTTGTTGATTATAAATTCATCAAATAGTTTATTACAATTATCTTCTTGTTCACTCAAATGTAAAGAGTTCTTTTTGATAATCTTATTTACCTTTATATTATATTAAATGAGAAACTAATGTGTCAAACTTATATATAAGTCCATAGTATAATAGTTTTTGAGACTCCAATGAAGGGGGGGTAGAGATGTAGGGAAAACTGGAAACATGGGGGCTGTGTAGAGCCAAATGGAAAACTAGAAGGGGGACTAGAGGGGGTGCTTGAGGGAAAACTGGCAAGGGGGGATTCTTAGGGGGACTGGCAGGGATGGTGGGGGTGGGGGCATTGGAAGGTGTGTGTGTGGGGGGACTAGAAGGGTGGGGGGATTAGAAGGGGTGGTGGTGGGGGACTGGGAAGGGTGGGGACCTAGTAGAGGGAACTGGAAGGGGGAGACTGGTAGGGGTGGTGTGTATGGGGGGGGGGACTAGTAGGTGTGGAAGTGGGTTGGTGGAGGGACTGGCTGGGTGGGGGACCAGAAGGGGTGATGGTGGTGGGGGAATTGTAATGGTGGGGACCTAGAAGGGGGACTAATAGAGTGGGATACTGGAAGGGGTGGGGGGAGACTGGTAGGGGACTGGCTGGGGGGTAGGTGGGGGGGGGGGACTGGTAGGGGACGGAAAACCGGTAGGGGGACTAACAGGGGTGGGGACCTAGCAGGGGGAGACTGTAAGGGGGGAGACTAGCAGGGGTGGGGGAGGGGTGATTGGAAGGGGGTTCAAGGGGGGATGGTGCAAGTGGTGTGCAAGGGTGAGGGGTGGGGAAAGAGAAAGGGGGTGAAATGGGGTAGGGTGGGGTAGGGGGTGCTTAGGAGTAGGGGTGATAGGGGGAGGGGCATGGGGTGTATTGGGTGAGGGGGGGGGGGGGTTGAAAGGGGGTGAGTAGTAAGGAGGGGGTGGGGAAGGGGGTGTGCAGGAGAAGGGGGTGCAAGGGGGAGGGGCATGGGGTGTGTAGGGCGTAGGGTGAGGGGGAGGGAGGGGTGCAAGGAGTGTGTGCAGTGAGGAGGGTCGAGGAAGTGGGGGTGTGTAGGAGCAAGGGGTCCGAGTGGATGGGGTTTAAGGGGGGTTTGCAGTGAGGAGGGGGACATGGGTGAATGGGGTAGGGGGAGAGGTGCTGGTCATGAAAGGGGGAGGTAAAGGGGGGTTGGGTAGGGTTTTTGAAGGAGAAGGGGGTGGAGGTGGGGGTGCTGGTGCCGGGTGGGCGGTTGTGGGTGGGGGGATGAGGGAGTTGGTAGTGTCCTCTCAACAGCCATCACATTTCACCATGCAGTTTTTAGGTAATGTGAAGTCCTATATCCAAGGTTTCAAATAATGTTTAAATACCTATAGCCACTTTTTGAACCGTGGCTATAGGCCTTGTGTGACTAAACCTTTTTCTACAGTTTCAAACCGTTAATATAGGGCTTTATCCATGGTTTGAAACTGTCATTGTGGGCCCTTCTCTATATCGCTGCCAATACCAACCATCATTCATTAAACCATGGCTATAACCTATAGCCATGGTTTTTGGGCCTATATCCATAGTTTATAATCGTGGATCTAGCCTTATTTTTTAGTAGTTCTTCAGATTCTATGAATTTTTTTTTCTAATAAATTTTATTTCATTGATAGCATGCATTAAATGAAACACCTAGTTTTTAAAAACCATGGAAAACTATTAATATTATTATGTAAACATGACCATTATTACCTATATGTTAATTTTTTATTAAATTAATATTAATAAACATATTTTATAAATTATTTATAATGGTTTTATATTTAGAAAACACATTAAAACAAATAACATAATTTTTTGTAAAGTATTTATTTTTTTCCATCACTGCCACTCACGACAGGGTATAACGATGGATTTAATGTTTATATGTGATATTTTTGATATTATTTAGGATTATAATATCACATATACTTTCTTAATTTCTATTACATGGGAATATGATAACGTCACTCATGTATACGGGAAACTACTGCCTCGCGAAGCGATGTGATTCGTTTTTCGTTTATACTTTACATTGAAGAAAATAAGGGTATATTTTCTAAATATATGATATATGTAAGACACAAAAATTATTTTTTAATGTTAATATATTATTTAACTTTTTTTATTCATCAATCGAGGAAATGAAAATTGGGTTTATGCGTATGTACGATCTTCCATCTCTATAAGTGTGGAAATTCATTTTCTATCTCTATGTTTAATGGATTAATATAAATAATTATATAATGAATATATATAATATTTATATCATGTTTAAAATTCTGAATATTATGGAACCATGATCAAAATGAAAGTACTAAAGATAACAAAACAAATCATACATGAAAAATGGAGAAGTTATTAGACAAAACATTATTTTAACAAGAATTTGTTTATAAATGGGTAATAAAATGCCATAAATAAATAATATATGGTATATTAAATACTATTATGGTTATATAATAGATTTATAATGAATCAATATTTATTATTCATGAGTTTCAAACATGTATGAAGGAATTCAAGACTTAAGGTAAGGTATTTCTTGTCACTCTTTTATTTTTGGGAGACATATGCCATATTGACCATTTATTATTTTTTGTATGGTTTATATACTACCCATGAATATATTTTAGGATTCTTATAATAAAAATTATGGGATATAAATACCCATATAATTTTATATCTTTCATAGGGATTATTATTCCAAAGTTACAAACTAGTAAGGGTTTGATGTTACAATCTCATTATTTATCAGTATTGTTTATGATTATGATTTCAATGATGAGATATCATGTTCTATTTCTCAATAACTTTATAAATTCTCATATCCTTAGGTTATTACATGATAATATATGTTTTCCCTTCATTTTACACTCTTTATGTACTCAAGATTTCAAAATAATGTTTTTAAAAACTTAATGTATTTTTCTCATTGGTAGAAAACCCTTATTTCATCCATATCCATATTTTATAAAAATGTTTTAAATAATGTGTTAATGTTTCCCTATGATTATTTAAATTAATTTTTACCCTTTTTAATTTAAAAAAAATTAAAATGAATCTTTATGTCGTTTTCCAAAAAAGACCCATTTGTATTTTACTAAAAACGTGAAAAGAATCATTATTTTAAACATCTACGACAAGAATAAAATTTTCTGCTATCATGATTGATTAATGATTTAAATAATTATTTATATGTTTCAAATGTTATTTTCAAATAAAATATTTTTTTAAAAAAATTATTATTTTATTCTTCATGAAATCTTCCAAGTTGTCTTTCAAAATCATTTTCCATCTAAGGTGACATCCTTTGATATTAATTATGCTTTACTAGGGATATGATCCAATTGTACAATATTTATACTTTATCTAGATGGTTTATGTCTATGATGAAAATATATTTATGAAAATCATTCCTTTTTCATGGGTTATGCTATTTGGAAATGATGAAATGTTTATGAAACTCATTTTTTTACACAGGATATTCTATGATGAAATGATGAAATGTTTATGAAACACATTTCTTTTCCATGAGTTATACTATGATAAAATGTTTATGAAACCCATTTCTTTTCATGGTTTATGATATGAGGAATTTTATAGGATCTTGTGGTACATAAATATATGAATTGTATGAGAGGTGTGACCTATATCTACCACCAATGCATTTGATAATGATTAATGTTATATGATATAAAAGGGTACATGAGAGGTTATCCCAAGCCTGAAATATGGTACATGAGAGGTTATCTCAATCCTAAAATAGGGTATACAAGAATTTATCCTAGGTTTAAAGAAGGTACACGAGTGGTTACCTAAAGCCAAATATGCTATGAATGTCTTGATTGATATCCTTGACATAAGATATTATATGCTTATGTGTCTGCCACAAATATATATCTTATTCCAATATTATGATCTCATGGATCATTTTATTTGATTACTATAGGATTTATGTATTATGAAATGCCATGATTTTTTCCATGACTCAAATTTATAATCTATGATATGTAGGGTATGGTTTATCAAATTTTATTATCATTTTTTCATACCATTATGCTCATGTTATATTGATATCACACTTATTTACCCTTATTGAACATCTGAGTTCACCCTTTCTTATGTTTCATTTCCCTTGGTTACGAAAAACTTATTATGTATTATATTTATAGGAGGATTTTTAATTATTTAGAACTTAGTGGGAGATGTTGTAGCTCACTTATGGACCAATTTTTTATGTTTCCAAGTCTCCAAAGGCACTAGACCAAAAGAATTATGGCATGTATTTTTATGTTATGTAGTTAATATTTTTCTATTAATATGTAATATTTATATAGGAGAAGATTCAGTCTTTATATATGGTATCAGAGTAAGGTTCAGTTAACCTTTGGAAACGGATACCAGAAAAATTTAATGAGATGGCTATAGATATGTATAAGGTATGTCTAAGGATAATTCAAAGTATCGAAAAATATCCTAGAATATCGGTGAAAGATAGAGTGATTAGTTTCCTAGAAATTAAATCATTGTTTGGATACTTCAAGTAGATGTGGTTCTGAAATAGACGTACCTTATGTAATAACTCTGAAAAAGGTGCATCAGGATTGACTCGAGTGTTACCTAGTACAAAAAAATGAGCCTTATTATGAACCTCATTTTACACTCATGAGGTATATACATTAAAAATTTACAAACTCCTTAAAAACTATCATGAAGGATTTGAATATATGAGGACCATGGATGACTGAGGTTAAACCTAAGGTGTCCTAGATTGAAAAGAAGGTCTCATGGTTTCGACACCCTAAAGGATTTTTAATGACTATGTGTTTTACACTATGATTATTATTTCTCACACTATGGACTTTAGTTTTAGTCAATAGTTAGAACTAGAAGAAACTGGGTTAACCTTGAATGGGATGACAAATGTGTTGAGGAGAAACCAAATTGGATGATGACTAGAGAAAAAGATATTGGGATGATTAATAATCATCCATCACAATATATGATTAATAATGTGAACTTCAGTGAGATTCCTAACACATCAAATAAAAATAAGGTGCACCTTTATGAAAGTTCATTTGGCAATCAACATTTAGGAAAGAAGATTCAGCTTCCTATAGGTTAAGAAGGTGGAAATAAGTTCCTAGAAGAATATATCAAATGGAGGGGAAGATGTTTTGTGTGTGTTCAAAATGAGGTCATAGAGTGATGAATTTTCAACGAGTTCAATGTCTTGTGTGTAGAGAACAACAACATCATCCAAGTTAATGCCCTAATCAAAGAGTAAAATTATATAATAAGGAATGACCCATTCCATGTCAATCATTAAAGTAGAATAATTGAAGTATTTATGTATTGGGATTCAAGGATTACGTTGTAGAATTAATTTTACCAATGGTATTTGGGATATAAGTCGACTAAGGATTGGGTTAATTTTAGAAGCACATATTTCATTATGTAATATTAACATAATAGTTATGGATACCATCATGGGTTTATGAGTTAATGGTTGATCATGAGTTAAAAGATCTAGGTACACCTTTTTAGGTTTTATATGATGGGAGTTTGTCACAGTTTATGATATTTTGGGGTATATTTATGGAAATACAACCCATTGGTTTTGTACATGTTTTAGTGAAAAACTATTTAAGGATTATATACCCAAGAAATTATTCCATACAAGTTATGGACACTATGAGTATATAGTGATGTCATTTGATATTACCAATGACCCTTATATCGTTATGGATTTAGGGAATATAGTCTTTAGAGAATACCTTGATCAGTTTGTAGTAGTCTTTATAGAAAATATTCTTATATATTCAAAGAGAATGGAAGAGCATTAAGATCACTTATGAATTTTACTAAAGAACCTAAGGAAGGAGAAACTATATGAAAAATTTACCAAGTGTGAATTTTGTCTACAATAGGTTTCATTATTGGGTCATATAATCTCAAGAGACTGTATATCAGTAGATCCATCAAAGATGGAGGCTAATGAGCATTGGACCAACCCAACCATCATGACTGACATCCATAGTTTTATTGGTTTATCTAGATATTTACACAATTTGTAGATAATTTCTCATGACTATCTAATCCACACACCATGTAAACTCAAAGGAGAGCTATGTTCCTCTGGGCAGATGAATGTGGGGGAAATTTCAAAGAACTAAAGATAAGATTAGAATTTTTACATGCGCTACATAACACTTTACTGGAGATGGGTTTTAAATCTATAGTGATTAATCCAATAAGGTATTGGGATACATTCTCATAATGAATGAAATGGTTATAGCTTATGCCTCACAAAAATTGATGGTTCAAGAGAAAACTTACCCAAACCATGATTTAGAGTTAGTGGTGGTATTTGTTGCATTAAAGATATAGATTCATTATCTTTATAGAGAAATTTTTTATATTTATACTAATTAAAATATTTTAAAGTATATATTCACACAGAATGACTTGAACAAGAACAATAGAAAATTTTTATAGCTAATTAAAGATTATGAATGCTCAATGAATTACCACCCGGGGAAAGAGAACAAGGTGGATGATGATTTTAGTAAAAAATATTTTGATATCTTATCCATGACAAGGATAAAAAAATATACAATTTTTATTTATTTTCAAAGGATGGCTCTTGAAATATTTATGAAATACGAGAAATATTATTTTTATAAAATAAGTGTTGAATTATATATCCAAATGAAGATTACCGAGGAATAGAAAAAAGACCAAGAGTGACATAAGAAGGTGAGAAATTTTCTTTAGTGTAATCTTGATTATGTTGTAATGATAAGGTTTTAGAACTATTTATGTGGTCCATCGATACTCGATTTGAATAAGGAGATATCAGAAGAGTCTAGTAGTTCTTTATTATCTATTAATCCTAGATGTAAAAATATATATGGATATTTGAAAGAGTATTTATGATGGGATTTCATGAATAGAAATATCATATAGTTTGTATCCCAATGATTGACATGTTATAAATTTAATACTGAGAGAAAAAAATCAAAAAAGATGTTACAACCATTACCTATACCAAAATGAAAATGGGAAAGCATCGCCATGGTTTATTCATCAAACTCCACAAAACATTTAAAGGGAACAATGATATATGGGTTGCAGTATTTCACCTTACTAAGTTAGCACAATTCATCTCTATTAGAGGCTATTTCACTCTATATTATCTTTCCATGATGTATGTTAAGTATGTGTTATGGTTTCATGGAGTACCACCTTCCATTGTATATGATCGGGATCAAAGGTTAACTATGATGTTCTAGAGAAGTCTTCATCATGCTCTTGATATAGAGTTGAGTTTCAACATTGTTTATCATCCTTAGATAGATGGTTAGTCTGAGAGAAAAATTTAAACCATAGGGGAAATTTTGAAATATTTTTTATGGATTGAAAAGTTTTTAGGGATCAACACCTTCCTCAAGATTATTTTTCATACAATAATAAATTTCACTTGAGAATTCTAATGGATCCTTATAAAACCTTTATGGAATGAAATTTAGAACTCAAAATAAATGAGATAAAGTAGGAGAATGAAATCTATTAGGATCTAAGATATTTGAAGAAATGGAAGAGAAGGTTATAGTCAATCATCTACACATAAGGGTAGAAAAAATTCAGTAGAAAACTTATGCTGACAATCACCAGTGTGATCTGGAATTTAAAGTTGGCGATAAGTTATTTCTAAGAATTTATCCATAGAAAAAGGTAATGAGATTTGTAAATAAAGGAAAAATAATCCCTAGGTATATCATTTCCTTTCAAATTCATCATCGTATCAAGATTTTTACTTATTGTTTATAACATCCACCAAACATATCTTATGTTCATGATGTGTTTCATGTACCTCTCTTTAGAAAATACATACAAGATCCATCACTTGTTAGGATCTTAGAGGTCATACCAATGGAGCATGAATATTATTATTAGAAATGACTAGTGTATATTTTAGATCATATAAAGAATTTTCTATGAAATAAGACCCCTCACCTAGTAAAACATATGTGGCGAAACCACGAATTTGACAGACTGAATGGCTTTAGGGACTTCATTTTTTATTCTTTTTGACAATCCGCCTTTCAAGGGGTGAGGCTGAACACTTACAAGGCCCAAATGCATAGAGAAAATAACATGCCCTGTAGGCCTTAGAGAAAATCACCTAGACAAGAAAAATTATTATTTATCCTCCCCAGCACATGCATGATATCAACACCCCACCTTCACAAGGCTGGTCGGCTATCTGTCATGTGAAGAGCTGCATAGGCCCAGTATCGATGGAAATGTCATACCCTCTCATTCTTCCAATTCCATTTAACTCTGCTCTGGTGAATGAGGCTACTCTAAATCCTCATCTAGAGCCCTATACCTTGTATTATGATAGGTAT
This sequence comes from Viscum album, assembly GCA_963277665.1. NCBI lineage: Eukaryota > Viridiplantae > Streptophyta > Magnoliopsida > Santalales > Viscaceae > Viscum > Viscum album. The sequence goes on from OY728152.1 coordinate 849,593,649, forward strand.
ATCTGCATATTAATGTATCCCAAAGGCCTTGGTTGGCCCGAAGGCATTGAGGTGGCCCAAAGGTCTTGATAGACAACTGGCCCGAAGGCCTTAAGTGGCCCGAAAGCCTTGCAGGACCCAAGGAACAAACTGGTGGCCCAAAGTCCCAAATGGATGAATAGTTCTAGCTACTACAATACCAAATAATACCTGATACAATACTACTACTGTAACCCATAAATATGTCTCAAACTGGATTTGATCTTGGGTCTCTTGGATGCAGTTTCTGAGTCCTCACCAATCAAGAAAAGGCTCATGTACTAAATGTGGGTAGCTAACACCGACTCCCTAAAGGGGGACCCCACCAAAACTAAGTGCACACCACATTACCTAACTAGGAAATGGATTTGAATCACCCTTTTCAAAATACACACATTGTCCGGGTATGGCGGGACTCAAGTCTGCGCTAGTTCCCATGAGAGAACTATGTGGGGACCTGATGATATGATGGGGTAGAAGCAACCTCATTTTTTTGTATTAGAGTGATGATTTTTGATGGTGAAATTCATTTTAAGAAGGTTATAATGTAACAACCTGAGATTTTTGGAAATATTAGTTTTGAGTAAAATTAATTTCTTCGATGACTTGTGTTACACACAACAACAAGTTATAATGAACCATAATAAACTATTAATATTATTATTTATAAATGAACATTATTACCTATCCATTAAACTTGGTTGAATGAATAGTAATAAAAAAATTTAAAAATTTAAAATAATGGTTTAATAGGAAAAAATAATATTGATAAAAAGTACTTAATTTATTAGTAAAGTCCATATATGCTTCAAAAAATTCTTTTTTTTTCTCAAGAAGTGATTGGTATTGGTATTTGTGAATAAATAATAATGTTATTTATTCACTTTTAGATAATTTAATTAAAAAAATTAAATTCATTTTTGGAATCAAACGTTCAAAATTATTTTCGGGTGAACTTTTTGGGATTTTTATGAAAAAACTAATTTTTCGATGAATAATGAAAAAAATGGTTTTTTATTAAAAACATCATTTTCAATTAAATAATTTATAAGTTTTTATTTTTTAAAAAATTGTTTAAAAAGTAAAATTAGATTAATTATGTTATAACTAATCCATATAGTTCATTTAAATCAATTTAATATTCAATTTTTATATAAACACTTTTTAAACTTTTGAAACTTTTCTCTTTGGAAAACTACTTTCTCGTCTCGACTATGGGTTTAATTTTAAATAAAAAATTTCCACTACTGTGATATGAATTTTGAAAAATTGATTTTATTTTTTTGATAAGTATAATAAATATTATATAAAAAATTAAACTTAATTTTCATTCAAAATTACTAGTAAAAATCGAAAAAATAATTACTGTGTTTAAAGTTAAAACGAGTTTACCGGTGGGTTAAACTAAAAATATATGAAGTAAGATGACCTATAAACTTATACAAAACCCATTTATGGACATCTTTTGACATTATCAGATCTAATTTTCAATAATTACACATTATTTTAAAATTTTTCTTGTAAAAAATTTTCTTATACTTTATTCTTTTCAAAAATTCCACATGTGTCCTCACCCCCACTTATAAAAGGCCTCCCCCCTATCCTCTAATATCCACACATATAAAAACCTTTGTTTCATATAATAACTTCCCAAATATCTTCCCTAATTCCCTCCCAAATCTAATAGGACTTAATTTTATTATAAAACCCTCCCAATATGACTTTAAGTATAAACCTAAAGAGGTTATCTAAGGAAGAGGTGAAATTCCTAAACTTGTGTTTTGGTTTTATTTCTTCTTCAAAATCCTTAAAATATTATTCAACTATGATAATTTATTGAAAAAAGTTTATAACATATAATGAGATATTATTATGTTATTTAATGACCTCCATCTATATCCTCTTCCATAAAATAGGAATTGAAACTATTAATCATGTGTACAACGGACTACTGCTTCGAGAACCAATGTTATTCGTTTTACATCACAACCTATAACAGTGGGATAAAATGATGGATATAATTCTTAAATATTATATTAATTATATTATTATACTTCATGTATTATAATACAATATAGAACATTTTTACACTCCATTCCATTGGAATATGATAACGTCGATCGTGTGTACGGTGGACTACCATCACACGAAGAGATGTGATTCATTTTTCACTTAAGATTTACATAGATGGTAATAAATGTAAATTTAAGGAATATATGTGTTTAATATTACATAAAAAATTATTATTTAAAGGTAATATATTATTTACCATTATTTCATTTCACCCTTTGAGAAAATGGAAATAACATTCATTCATATATATAATTGACTGTCTCTATGAATGATGTAATTAATATTATATCTATAACATTAATGGATTAATATAAATACTTATATAATGAATATATATGTTATTTATAAAATCTTTAAAATTATATATATTATGGAAACATGATAAAAATGAAATGAATGAATATACAAAATAAAAACATACATGAAAAATGAAGTAGTTATTACCTGAAAAGTTATTTTAACAAATAAATTTTCATATACGGGTAACAAAATGTCATGTGTAAATAATATATGGTTTGATAAATATTATTATAATTATTTAATAGATTAATAACTAACCTATATTTGTTATAAAATAGGTTTTAATGTGTAATAAGTAAGTTAATACTTAAGATCAGGGATTTTTTATCTCTCTTTTATTTTTGAGAGATATATGCCATATTCAACACTTATTGTTTTTGTGTGGTTTATATACTACCCATGAATGTATTTTATTATTCATATAATGAAAATTTTAGAATATAAATATCCATAAATGGTACTCTCTTTGAGGGGTCTTATGATTCAAAAGTTTCCAAAGTGGTAAGGGTTTGATGTTACAATCTCATTATTTATCAGGATTGTTTATGATTATTATTTTGATGATGAAATCTTATGTTATATATCTCAATAACATATTTAATTTTATTATAATCTAGTTATTACTTGATAATATATTTTTTACCTTCATTTTCCTCTCTTTATGTAGTCAATATTCTAAAATAATGTTTTTGAAAATTGACTTTATTTCTCCCTTCAATCAAAAAACATTTTTTCTTCCATATACATGTTTTATAAAAAAGTTTTAAATAATATTTTAATGTTACAATTTGATTTTTTAAATTCATATTTACCCTTGTTTTACTTTTTAGAAATAAAATTAAAAGGAATATTCATGTCTTTTTTCAAACAAGGGTCCTTTGGCTTTTACCGAAAATGTGAAAGGAATATTTGTTTTAAACATGTATGGAATGAAAAAAATTTCCACTACCATGACTGATCAATGATTTAAATATTTATTAGTATATTTCAAAATTTATTATAAAATAAATGGATTTTTAATTTTTTTATTCATTTTTTTAAATGATTTTCATTGTGGAAAGGTTTTTTTCCTCAATAAATGTTCCAAGTGATCTTCCAAAATCATTTTACATATAATAAGAAATAAATTGATGTTACTTAATAATTACTAGGGGTACGATACAATAGTAAAATCCTTATAATTTACCTGGATGATTTATTAATATTAAGTTAATATTTATATGAATCGTGTTACTTTTCAATGAATTATGTTATGATGAAATGATCAAATATTTATGAAACTTGTTTCTTTTTTATGGGTTATTATATGAATAAATGTTTATAAAACCCATTTATTTTCATGGATTATGATCTGATGAATATTTTATGATCTTGTGGTATAAAAATATATAGATTATGTGATGGATGGGACCTATATAACCATCCAATGCATTGGTTAATGATTAATGTTATATGATTTCAAAGGGTACATAGGTGGTTTTCCCAATCCCAAATTTGAGTATATGTGAGGTTATCCCAATCCTGAATGAGGGTACATGAGAGGTTATATCAAGCCTAAAGTAGGTACATATGTGGTTAGCCCAAGATGAACATGTTATGAATGTCTTGGTGGATAACCTTGACATAATATCTTCTACAATTATGTGTAATCAATAAATCTATATACTATGAAAATGTTTTGATCTCATAGAACATGATATTTCATTCCTTTATTATTCAGTTCTTATGAACTACCACGATTTATTCCATGATTATGTTTATGATATATAATATGTAGGGTATGGTTTATCAAAAGGTATTCTTATGTTCTCATACCCTTATACTCATGTTCTATTGATATCTCGCATGTTTACTCTTACTGGAGATCTAATATCACCTATAATTATATTTTATTTTCCCATGATATAAATAAAGGTATTACATATTATTTTTCTTATAAGGGTGCTATCTATTAAGAACTTAATGGGAGATGATGTAGCTCACTTATAGATCAGTTTTTTATGTGTCAACATTTTCAAAGGCATTAAACCTAAATGATTATGACACAGATCATGATGTTATATAATGAATATTAATATTTTAGGAACTAATATTTAGGAATGAGAAGTTTGGGTCTTCATATGAATAATAGAGGAGAAGTGACATCTTTTATAGTGAAGGAAAGGACACAATTGGAATTACATAAAATATTTAAATATAATAAATTCGTATTCATGTGAAAGTGGATCCCAGTGGAAAAAATATTGAATTCATTATTGGAAAAGGTTTAAATAACTTTAACCAATTCAATTTAGGTAGGTTTACATGGAATTGTAAACCTAATATTTGGGTTTAACGCATTTATTAACCAATTTAATCACTAACCATGGTAATAACCGTTTCAATACTAACAGGTTATAAATTTTCATATAAGTTAATAATTGTCTCAAAAATTGTCATGGGATGAAATTTGTTAACATATTTCACCCCTTCTCTTATTTTATTTTTTTTACGATTTCTGATACATTTAATTATATATTATTTAATATAAAATTCACTTAAAGTCATTTTCATTATTAACATATAATATTGAATTTAAAATTTTCATGTTAACCTCTAATTTCAAAAATAATCACTTATAATATACCTTATACTTCATAAATATCGTTAAAATTCATTTAATATCTAAACACATATAAATATTATCATTTTTAATATTTTAAAATTATTTACTAAATTTTTATTCTATTTTCATATAAGTTTCACCATCACATCGCAAATATTTTAGAAAATTATAATAATTTTCAAAAATAAAATAAATATTTAAAATAGTATTTATTTATTTAAGTTCATAATTAAAAATATGTTTCATTCAATATTTATATTTACTCACATCTATGTTAGATAACTTATTAAATATCTTATTTTTTTAATTTTCATGTCTTGCGCAAGCATTACACAAGCATTTGGATAAGTTACTTGTTATATAACATGAAAATTAGTAAATATCATCCCATATCATCATTTAAAAAAATATTAATTATTAAATTTTAGTAAATACTTCTTCCTTCTCAAATATTTTATTTGGGACACCAAATTTTACTGTTCTAGTGTTGTGCAAGCACTATGTCAGCACTAAAATTGATGTTCATTTTTATCATAAAATAGAGTATAATTTATATGTTTTCAATTATTTTTATATGTATTTTTAGTATAATATAAAAAATTAGTCATTATATAAGTTTTATTAATTTATATATCATATTTATGTCTTGTATGTATCGTCAAAGATACTATATTTCCTAAAAACAGATTTTTTTACTATTCACTAAAAAATTAACTTCCCCAAAAAATATCCAAATTTTATGCTATAATAAATTTGAATTTTTAAATAAAAAATGAATTCTATTTCATGAAATTTAATTCATATAAGTTTCATAAATTACATTTAATATAAATTTATAAAATGTAATGAAAAACAGTTTGTTGAAATATTCGTTTTTAAGCTCAAAAATGATCCTATACCAAAAACAAGTATAAAGATTATTGCTATATAATTAATTAAATTATTTCTCTAGGAATGGGACTTAATGTAATTAAATATAATATTGAAATCGTAATGGGTCTTTTCAATGAAAATAAATGATAATTGTATAAAAATTAGTATTTTTTACTATTCACTGAAAAATTAATATTTTCAAAAAATTCCCAAAATTTCAACCTAGGATAATTTTGATATGATGATTTAAAAAAATATATCATTTTTACTAAATAAAATTTTTAAAATCCATATATATTAATTATAATATTCTCTCATAAAAAGAAGTAAAATCCATTTTTGAATAAAATGTATTTTTGAATCAGGAAATGACTTCACAAAAAATTGAGTGCTTATTTCTGAAGAATTAATCAATAAATTTTAATTTATTACGACCATTTTATATATAACTTATAATTCCATTACTCCTATTCGTATCTCAAAATTATATGGCTAGGTTATATCTCTCAAAATTAAATAATAATATTTCATTATTTGTTTATGCTCAGTATTGTGTGTTATATAAGCTATCAAACATATTATAATTTTAACATATTATGGTGTTACATTACCCTCTTTAATTAATTTCACCTGCAAAATTATAAATTGACCTTGGTAATAGTGGGTTTAACATTGGAAAATGCCTTTTTTTTAAAACACACATTATAAAAAGGGATAAAAAATTCCTTTTAAAAATAGGGAAATGGAAATATGAAGGTCATATAGAATAACACATAACTATAATTCAAAATAATATAAAAGTAGTGGGAAGTGAAAACATGGACATGGAGGAAAAACATAATTTCTAAATAACGATGGAGACTTATGGTGAACCTTGATCACAAGAAATTGAATGATCATGATAAAGTCAATGACCACAAAACTATAAACTAATGAGGTGTAAAATAAACTATCAATTTATCTGAAATTTAGTTAAAAAGATAACATTATTATTTCAATATCTTTTTACAAGAGTTGAAGAATTAAATTACCCTCTAAACTAAGAACATAAAGAAATATAATAGATTTTATTTAAATCAATAAAAATAATTTTATCATTTGGTTTCATGTTTCAATCAGTTCCCACCTTTATCTCATGTTGTACTCTAAATAAAGAGTATGAATATTTAATTCCTTATACAAAATATTCAACTTTTGATTAACCATGAGGTATATAAAATGATAAAAATATTATATTCATATCAATATTGAACCCAAAATTGTTAGTATAAGGTAAGATAATACCCAAAATGAATAAACCTTTTTATGTAGAAATAATAAATTAATCTCCAAAATCAACCAATAGTACCCAAAGTTAAAATTAAATGATTCTCCAAATAATTAACCCAATATCCCAAATATCCTCAACAAGAACATATAAAACTCAAAGGATATCTTATAAAATTTATATTTCATCCCCAAAATGAAGTACAATTCATACCAAATAATCCTTCATTTTAAATCACAGCATACTATAAAGGTTTACTTATACTTCAACCCAATAAATCATCTCTCAAAGTATCATTAATCACTTTAAAAACCTCAAAATAAGTATCTATGCCTTTGAACTTATGATCTACATTAAAATTATAAACTCATGGTGGTATCCATAACTATCATGTTAACCTCACATAAAAAATAATAATTTCCAAAGTAATTTAAACCATGCTATGATACCATCAATAAAAACCCCGAACCCACACTCCTGGATATGGTGTTAAAAAATCATACTTACCTTTGTGGATTTGATACCAATAAAGGTGACCAAATTTTATCCATCTAAAACATACAGAATCAAATGGAAATTTTGTATTACTCACATACCCAAGGACCTTTTTGGTTTAGAGTTTTTGATAATTAGGAAAAACTCTCACATAACAATACCCATGTCTTCATGTGAGCAATTTCTCCCACTATTCCCAACTTTTCTTATTTCAAATTACACATTTAACATGTATTATAAAATTATTCACACATTAAATATTCCTATTCATAATTCATTTAACATAAATCTTCAAAACATAGTGAAATGGAAAATATTATAAGGGTGATCTTAAATGCTCAGTAAGGGTAAAAATAAGTGTTAACAAGTGAATATAATCAGTGATGATAAGATAAGAATAAGGGTTTGTTAACATAATCTAAGTGAATATACATAACATAAGTGAATTCATACCCATAAAAACAGAGATCATAAATAATGATACGTTGCATAAATATTTAACATAAGATAATATTTGTATAAGTCAATAATCATAATCCACGTGAAAATAGATATTGAGAAAAATGATCCATTATAACTCACATCAATAATTGAAAAATAGTTTAGATATCCTGGAACATCAAAAATTAATCATGGAATCACTTAACTAGATAATTATTATATCTCTTATGAGTAACCTATAACTGGTAAACTATATCATCTCTTAGAAGTAACTTATAATTAGTTAACTCCATCATCTCTTAGGAGTAACACACCTTCGTCATCTATTAGGATTAAATTACATCCAGTTAACTATTTCTAATTACCCAATGCATCAAAAAACACACCCATTACATATCTGAAAATAAACCTCAAATATTTGGGTTCAATTTCAAACCTCATTTTCATCAATAATGTACAAGTACCATATCATGAAACAAAACATCGAGATGCTTATCTTTCCTCAAAAATTACATTTGGTGATTTACACATGAAAAAATGGGTTTCCTGGAAATACCTTTAAAAATTATCGCAGGATTTATTATATTATTTTTTTATAGATGAAAATACCTTAAAAAAACTAAAAAAATTTCTTGGATGATAAGGGAAAATACCATTTCCTTTTTGTGCCTTTAAAAATTATAAAATCACAACATATTATGGACATATATTTTATAAAAATAAAATTGAAATATTCTAAAGGATGATTCATTGAAATGAATAATAATAATGGTGTGAAAATCTTTTTATTTCATAAATGTTAAAATAATCATTTTGTTCAAAAATTTCAAATAGAGTAAAAAGTGACCCATAGGGAAAATGTTAAGAAATTTATTTTAAAACCGTTTAAAAGAAGGTAGAAGGTAAAATATCCTGGGAAATAACTTTAAGAAATCAATTGTTTTTAGAAAATAACATTCAAGAAATAATCTAAAGATTATGGAGGAAGAGTTCAGTTAAAAGTATTTAAAATGTTTTAAAAAAAATTAAAATAAAAAAACCACTTACAACCTTTTAAATCCAAAAAAATTTAAAATAAATAAAATAAGAATGAAAATAAAATACCATGTTTATAAAAATATGCAAGATATTATACATAATGATTTAGTATATACACCATTCAAATTAATATAGGAATAATAAAAAAACCATGTCTCAAAGAAAGAAGTTTGAGATGAGAAACCCTAATAGATTGGGTAATAGATAAGTAAAAAATAAATTGAATTAAGGTACATAACTTGAATTTTTAAAACCTATAATTTACAAGAAACAATATGTTAAAACACATTCACGGGGTAGTAAATACACCATATAAAATAAATCATGGTGCATAACATGAATTATGTCTCAAAGAAATGAAATTGAGACCATAAAACCCCTTGAATCTTTTATGACATTTGTATCAATATATTATAAAAGATATAACATCAAAGGAAATTTAAATATCTCGATCAAATATTTATTCATGATATATTATTTTAATAGGATGTATGTACACCTTACAAAAGGAAGTAGGTGCACTAACTCAAAAAAAGCCTTTAACATTGCTACAAATGTCCTTTATGAGTGCTAGAAATGCATTAACTACATGAGCGAGGTTAAAATACATGGTCTTTTATAAGTGGTAAAAAAGTGTTGATAATGGGGTCCTTTATCAACCCTATAAAAAGAGCTAATAAATGAGACCTTGATATGTGCTTTTAAAAGTGAAGATAAAGGAACCATTTATTAGTACATTTTTTAGCACTGATAAAGGCTCGATTTATCAGCACTTATAGATGTACTAATAAAGGAACTTTTATCACCGCTCATAAAAGTTCTGATGAAGTAGACAATTATCATAACTTTTAATATTGCTGATAAATGTGTCCATTATCAGCAATTTTAAAAGCACTCATAAACGGGAAACTGCAGTGTGTTGTAATAGGACACTGAAACACTACTACAATGTGCTGGAATAGAACACCGCAACACTAGAAACAAACCATATATCAATAAAAAAAAGTCCCGATATATGTTTTGAATGAAATAAAATTTCTATCACAAGCACAGAAAAACTATATTATAGATATTTCAAACATTTTCTTATACAATTACATAAATACAAATTATTACATACATTGAAAACATCGATGTTTCTTTTTCTTTTAATCCCAACCCAACTAATGATATTTCCAAAAAAAACCCCACTTATTGAGAAAAATTATACACCTGTATAAAAAACTATTCTTATATAATTAATAATATAAAGAAATAAATTAACAGAAAGTGTTGATTTTACTAAATTTTATGTTTGTTTTAACTAAAAAGACGCACGTGGTTCCATACCGGTCACACCATGTATAAGATTGAGGTTTGGCTGATTACAATACATATCAAATGACTTGTGGATGTTTTTCATAAATTATCAAAAAAATATAATTATATTTTCTTGATATTGGGTATATTAGTTGTCTTTTTTACTAAAATGTCATTTTAAATTGGAAACACGCACTTTTGACTCATTCTGATGTCATTGTGTATTGGATTGATGTGAAACAGATTAGTGAACATAAAAAATGACTTATGAATCATTGTAATAAATTATTAAGAAAATCCGATCATGTTTGATCTATTTTCAGTGAGTGGCAATTTTTTAACTAAAATGTTGATTTTAAACTCATAACAGACACTTTGAGTCATACTGGGCGCAACATGTATCGAATTAAGGTACAGATGATTCATACACATCCAAAATGACCTATGGATCATTTTCATAAAGTATCAAAACAATTAGAATGTTTTTTCTTGGTTTTTGGTAGGATAATTGTCCATTTTGCTAAAATTGATGACAATTTTAAATAAAAATACGCACTTTGGGTCATACCGGTCACACCGTGCGTTAGATTGAGGTGTGGATGATTCCTACACATCCCAAATTACTTATGGATCATTTTAATATTTTATAAAAACAATATTAATGTGTTTTCTCTGTTTTAAGTGCATCACATGTCTTCCTTACTAAAATGTCATTTTAAAATAGAAACATGCACTTTGACTCATACTGATAAAATTGTGTATCGGATTGAGGTGAGTCTAATTAAAACACATCAAAAATGACTTATGGATAATTTTAATTAAGTATTTAAAAAAATTAATGTGTTTCCATGGTTTTGAGTAGGACAGTTGGCCTTTTTACTAAAATTGATGTAAATTTCAAATAAAAACATGCACCTTGAGTCATACCTGCCACATTGTGTGTTGGATTCAGGTTTGGATGATTCATGAAAATCTCATGTCACTTATGGATAATTTTCCTAAATTATAAAAACAATATGATTGTGTTTGTTCAATTTTATGTAGGTTGGTTTGTTTTTTTTAAAAATCGATGTTAATTTTAAATAAAGACACACATAAAGTCACACCAGTCACAACGTGCATCAGATTAAGGTGCAGTTGATTCTTACACATTCAAAATAAATTATGGATTTTTTTCCTAAAGTATCAAAAAAATATGAATACATTCACTCAGTTTTGAGAATGTCACAATTATTTTTTACAAAAATGCCATTTTAAACTTAAAACACGTACTTTGACTCATACTGATCACTTCATATATCAGTTTGACATGATATTGATTCCTACTTGTCACAAATAATTTAGGAATCAATTCCCTAAATTATCAAGAAATTTTGAGCATGTTTTCTCGATTTTCAGTGAGTGGAACTTTTTAAAGTCAAAGATAAATTTAAACTGATAATAGACACATTGAGTCAAATCGAGAACATTGTTTTTTAGATAGAGGTGCATATGATTCTTACATGTCAAAAATGACATATGGATCATTGTATTAAAGTATCAAAACAACCATAATATGATCTCTCAGTTTTGAGTGTGTTAGTTGTCTTATTTCCTAAAATTAATGTAAATTTATAAAGAAAATATTTCTTGGAGTCATATATGTCCATTGTGTTTCCTTGTCGAACTACCAAAACAACATAAGCTGCTTTAAAAAAACCACATCAACTCGAAAAAAAGACACCACATGTATAAGAAAACAATTATTATGAGTAATATTAGAAAGGAATAAATTAATCTTAAATATGAAATAATACATTAATTATTTGTACAATGATTTTACTATGAATAAATAATGATTACCTCTCTTAATGAGAAGTGGAGGAAACTTGAAGGAAGGTAAAAAATTTCAACACTATAGGGGTGATAGGTTTTGAGGGAGAAGTTGTTTGTGGAAGTTTTGGTGTAAAAAGGAATGAAAGATGGATAGATCACCCCAACTCGAAAAAAAGAATCCACCTGTACAAGAAAACAATTATTATGTGAGTAATAATACAAATAAATAAATTAATCAAAAATATAAAAAAATACATTAATTCTTTGGAAAATTATTTTACTGTGAAAAAATCAAGATTACCTATGTAATTGAGCAGAAGAAGCATCCTATCTCTTACTGCAAATAAAATGGAGATAACTTGAATAGAATTAATAAATGCAACAATGTAGGGGTGAAAATGTTTTGAGTGAGAATAAGTATGCAGAAGTTTTGGTGTAGAAAGGCATAAAATATTGAAAGACCGGCCCAACTCGAACAAAATAATCCACCTATATAATAAAACAATTATTATGTGAGTAATACTAAAGAAATTAAACATAAATTTAAAAAAAATACATTAATTATATAGACAATGATTTTACTATGAAAACATCAATATTACCTCTATAATTGAGCATAGGTAGAATAGTTTCTCTTCCTAAAAAGTCAATGGATAAAACTTGAAATAAAGTGATAAATGAAGCATATCAAGTGTGAAAAGGTTTCGAGGGAGAATTTTGTGGTTGGTTTGGTGTAGAAAGGCATAAAATATGACCAACAACCCCAACATGAAAAAAGAATTTTCCTATATAAGAAAACAATTCTTATGTGATTAATACTAAAAATAAATAAATTAAACATAAATATGAAATAATACATTAATTATATAGAAAATTATTTTATTGTGCCAACATCAATATTACCTCTGTGATTGAGTAGAGGAAACGTTGTTTCTATTTTTGCAAAGGCATGACACATAGACATAAATATTCTAAAATAAATGAACTCTGTAAGGAATAATGAAAATTAAATCAATGTTTCAATATATTATTTTTCAGTAAAATAGAGAAAGTATTTTTTAACATTACCTTTACATCTTTCTAAAGGGTTTCCTTCATTATAGTTTGTTCTTTTATGGGATTAGTAACATCATCAGGTGTTGAATATATTGTATGTATGAGTACACAAAAATTTAATTTAGATTATGTTAATATAGTATAGAACATATAATATTAATAGGAAAAACATAACATATTAAAAACACTTTTACCTTCTCATTGAAATCTATTTATTTTTTTAAAGGTTTCACGGATTTGGTTCCTCTATCGAGAATCTGAATCCCCTCTATGTAGTCCCCTCTAACATTCAAGACATTGTCTACATTAGGACTGGCATGAATTGATTATCATTCCCCAATGAAAGGGTCGTCCTTGATTAAATTTTCAAATAACTCACCATTTATTTTACTTGCCAGTAGTATAATTGACCAATTGTTTTTTTGTTCAAAGACATAAAATACTTGCACTACTTGTGATTCCATTATGAATGGATTTTCTTTTTTCACTTCTAGACTGAAATTCACCTTCACATAGGCTATTTTATCAACTTTTACTCCATTGATATTGTCAACCCATTTGAAATGAAAAGAAGATACATGCAATGTTTTATAATCCAACTCATATTTTTTTTGATAATTCAAAAATATAACATATTTGCATAAATTGGATTTCTATTCCTAGAACCAGATATGTTCATCACTTCAACCACAAGTGTAATACCACTATTTTTCATCATACTGAAGTCATCATGTTATTTTGTATAGAACATATAACCATTGATAAAAAACTAGTGTTAGGTATAACCATTTTATTTGGTCCTATAATTATCCATTGAAGTCACTCAACAATTGAATTCATATTTTCAGATAACTCCTTATAATTTTTATCTCTAAACCATCATATTAACTATTGATTATGTGTATTTGATATCCATCCTTCAATGTTTTATGGATTCAAATCTCTAATAATTTATTTGCATGCTTCAATGTATAAATCAACATCTTTACTATTATTTAATATGTAATGGTGTGATTTATCATGCTCTGTCAAGGTAATTTCAATAAAATATCTTCTAGAAATCCCTTTTCTCAGAAGGCGTTCTATGTGACGAGAATTTGGGAGACCGATACTTTTACATCTGATAGGTAATCAGTATAGAATTCAATAGCTTTATTGATAATATATCATTCTACAATAAAGCCTTCTATCTGATTTTCATTCTTGACATACCCTTTTAAACTCTTCATATACCATTCAATGGGGTACATCCATCTATAATGGACAGGACCACACAATTGAACCACTCTAACCAGGAGAACCATTAGGTGGGATATTATATCAAAGAATAATGGTGGGAATAAAATATCTAATTGACATAATATGACTAAAATATTCTTATTCATGATGTGAAACTTATTCGGGTCTACAAATTTACTACATATGACTTTTAAAAAGAACCAGAGTCTGGTTAATGTCTATCATAAATTTTGAGGCAAAAATATAATATATTGAAACTTTCATTAAATCTTTCATCCAAACATGACAGTCTTGAGATTTTAGTCCTTGTAATTTCAAATTATTCATTGAAACTAAATTATTTATTTTTGATGAATATCATTTTGGAACTTTTACAGTAGTAAGGAAAAAAGAGAAATTGAAAATTTTCTTATCTGGATAGAGTGTGAGTGGCTGGATAAAGAAATTTCCACATTTTACCCATTATCAGTGCCAAATCTTCCAATATCCCCATTTCAATCAAGTCCAACCTAGGCTTGATTCCATATTTCTTCTCTCTATGAACATTATTAACGTGTTAATAAAACGATCAAATACATTTTTCCCTTCATACATGACATCCTGAAAATTTCTAACATACAAACAATTCTAATAGGGTAATTAAAAGAAAATTGATCTCTTCTTCTAACCTGATTTTTTAAGGTTTTTTGAAAATGGTTTACTAAAAATAGTTTCAATATTTTTTACTTTATTATACAATTGATTACCCATTATTGGATATAGTGTTGTACCTTGTTCGATATTCCCATTGAATTTTGTCATCCAAGATTGGTATTTTTTCATCAAGGTAAAAATTTACGATGTCATAAAAACATAGTCTTTGAGGACTATTTCAACTGAACTGAGTATGTGAATTTCCACAAATGGGACACCCCAAAATTACTTTAATTCTATAGACTAATTAATTTGCATAAGTGGGAAATTATTTTATCAATCCATACAAAATGACACTCAATGTTAATTCTTCACTTCTATGAGAATCATACATTGTAACAACTGTATCCCACAACAATTTCAGATCTTTGATGAATGGAGCCAAATAGACATCAATATCATTACTAGGTTGCATTGGTCTAGATATAAGTATAGAAAACATAATGTATTTCTGCTTCAGAAATAACTATGGTGGAATGTTATAATTTACCAACATGAAAGGCTATGTACTGTGAGTACTAATTTGTATACAAAAAGGATTTATTCAATCTATAGATAATGCAAGACGCAAGTTTCTTGGATAATTTCCAAATTCAGGAAACTCATAGACAATTTTCTTCCACTGAGGAGAATCTTCTGGATAACGTAGGTTCCCATATTTAATTCCTGTATCAGCGTTCCATGTTAATTTTCTCATGGTTTCCTAACATCCATATAGTCTTCTAAACCATGGAATGATAGGAAAGTACCATAAAAATTTAGAAGGGCTTGATTCATTTTTCTTAAATTGATCCACGCCACATTTAGGGAATCGTATGAGTGATTGACGGTCCTTGTGAAACAATATGAAATCATTTTGAAAAGTATATATTTTTTAGAGATCATGCTCTTTGAACATAACATTCATTTAGCATCATATGTTCAGCATGGTTGTTAATTTTCTTCTGGTAGCTTATCATTCAAGAGACCACATAGATCTGTAAAGCTGGTGTCACTCCATCCAATACCAGCTTTCAAACTATATAACTTCAATACAACTAATAATGTTGTTTATTTAGTACAATCAGTATACAATGGTTTCTTGGAATAACTATTTAACTCCTCAAAAAACTTTTCACAATCAAGAAGGTCATATTAAATTTCACTTTTAATTTCATCCATGCGATCTCCAACATCATTTATAAAGGTATTCATATCAAAGGATTCATAAACCACAATATCATCCCAATCGGTGTCCACATTCAGTTTTTCCCTATGTTTATTCCAAAATTTATAGCTTTGATCTATTCCGTGAAAAATCAAATGTTCTTACAACTCTTCTAGACTAATTTGTCTTAAATAACAACAACGTATACAAGGTCATATGATTTTAGAAGAGTCTTATATATTATCTCTTACAGACATGATGAACTATTTAACTCTATCTACATACTCGTTTGTCAAACGATTAGCGTGCATCCATTTTCGATTCATATCCATCCTATTTGGTTCATAGAATATTAATTTTGTACAATATATAAATAATTAAACATAATACATTCAATATGAAAGGTGAAATTTATAGATATTTATAACAATGGAAACTCAAAATTTTATTATTTAAATGAATTTCAGTACGTTGAAGAAAATAGGTAATTTGATTTATGAAAATAATTACTCCACTCTGGACGGTTTTATCCTATGAATTTATTAAAAGTTGAAATTTATAGACAACTCATCCTCTTTTATTTTCTAGGATGCAAACCCACCCTTAATATTTATAGGTAATTCACATAAAATATCAATTATTTCTTCACATTGCATCCACATGAGATGTATTTTTTTGTTTTTCAGACATTAAGGAATCAATATTTGTGAAAACGAAACTTCTTACCATATATATAGGAACCCCACCACCACCCTTTCAGAACAAAAACTAAAATTATTATCCCTCAATATTAGTTACAAATAATATTTATAATTTTCATTCATTACACCTTTTAGAGGTCCTAGTCTCAATAGGATGTCCTAAATTATTCAATATGAAGAAATATTTCAACAGAAGATATGATTTCATTGTTCTAATTAAAAATTTATAATATTTATTTTCTATTTAGATTCTTAAACTACCTATTTTTAATACCAATTTACCACTTTAATAAAATCAAAATAAAATAATTATACTTTTGTAATAAATATATTAGAATAAAATTAACATCATATTAATTCTCATTCATTTATTATAAATTGTTATTTTTTTGTGTCAATTTTACAACCAACATGAAAGATGATATAAAATGATATCATGGATATTAATGAAAACATAATTAATTTTTTATTTCATATTTATAATGAAATTATTTTTTATGGTTCTATAAAGGTAACATGATAATTTAACCCATTCTTAATAAACAACCTTATGTTTTTCAAAAATTACTAAAACACGAATATTATAGACTCCATGTTGGGGAACCATATGTAAAACATCCATGGGATGAACATGTAACATATTAACTAAAAATGGAACTACAATTATAATACCTTTAGTATTAATATAAAGATGAAATCTGGAACATGGATCAATGACCAAGATCTCAATATAAAAGTAGATAAGGAATAATTTGAACTATTATCAACCAATGATCAATATAAATTAAAAACTAAGAAATATTCTAGAAGAGAAATTTGGGGTATAGATATAGATAGAGAATAAAATGTATTCAAAACATCAAATTATAAAGAACAAAACGGGATACAAAAATCTGTATTCAATCAAACAAAGGATCATAAAAAAATAATTATGTTCCTAATATAAAATAAAAATAGTATACAAATACCGGACCATAAATAACTCATTACATCATCAAAAAAGAAATTAAAAACAAAATAAAAAATTGAAAAAGAAAATTGTAAGTCCAACCCCTCAAGGTTGAAGAAAATCCACTTAGGAAACCCTAACTACAACTGAACACCGGATATCTGACGATGTTTACGAAACTAGAGGCAGTCGAATGGTGTGGTTTGAGCTTTATTTCACCAAGGAGGAGTGTCAGCAGTTGGTGGATTCCATGGAAAGATTATAGTATAATGATAGGTTTGAAAATGGTTATGATTTTTTAAATAGATCAGGATACATTTATCAATGCTTACAAATAAGCATTGATAAAGGTAGATCATTATCATCGCTAAAGTTTTAGTTCTGATAAACATTTATTTTATCAGTTCCTTTTTAGTGCTGATAAATCATAATCCTTATCAGTTTGAAAAATCACTGAAAAAGGGTTTATAATTAAAAATATAAATAAAATAATTATATTTACCTATACTTAATAAATATATATAAATTTAAATATAGTTAATATATTCCTTTTTAAATATATTTATTATAGTTTTATAATTACATAATTATAATTATAGAAATATTTTGAAAAAAATAATATTTATATCTAATTTTATGTGCCTGCATATGTATATATGCTAAAAATGAGTGAAATTGAATAAATTAAAAATAAGTACATTTTCACAATATTGAAAAAATGGATAAGTTTTGTGTGTGTTCATTGTATATAAAAATCCATTAATTACATATATGTGTAATCAATATAACACAAATTTTATCAATGTTAAATTGAAAAATAAAATGATACATTTAGTTATATATCCATTGCACTATGTAATTAGTGAGTATTTTTAATTCATATTAATTTTTAATTATAAACCATTATTCACTAAATATATGACTATTTAATGTAAAGCGAATAAATATATTGTAATATATAAATCTTACTTATATACATTAGTATATATCTATATATTTAATAAACACAATTTATTAACAATAGTTATCATAATTATATAATTAATAAATCTTTTACTATTTAATAACGTATAATAAATTTATTCATTTTTTTCAATAATTATTTAATAAATAAAATTTGTAACATTTTTTTAATAAACTCATTTATTATTTTTTAAATTATTTAATTAGTTCATTTTATTTATTCAGAACATTATCATTGCTAAAAAGAATTGATAGAATCTATCTTTATCAGCACTTAAAATAAAGTGCCGATAAAGGGTACCCTTTGTCATCACTAACAAAAATATGTTGAGAAATGGTTCCATTTATCGGCGCTAAAAATAAAGAACTGATAAAGATTCCATTTATTAGTGCTTTTTTTGTATCACTGATAAATACCATTTCTTTTAAACACAGGTTTTGTAGTAGTGGTGTATAATAGGAAACATGTTTCAAAGAAGCAATATTATGATGAATAATCCTTATAAATATCATATCATTGTACTAAGAATTAATTAATGAAGTGACTATGTATAAAAATTGTAAAACCCAAAAAAAAGATCAAATACAACATAATAAAATAATAGTTCGTTTCACACATACTCTTGGAATAACATAGTCAATGAAGTAGAAGTATAACCAAATGAATGGAAATTGAGTTAAGAACCCCTTATCTCGAGTCCATACATTCGATGTACATCGATTACATTCATGATTAAAAAATTTATACAAATTATTTATTTTTTAATAACATTTTATAGGTTTATTACCATATAAAAAAATTATATCATTTATTATAATTTCATATTTAATTACTATATTGGTTAAGTCCATATTGGGTTTTTTGAGGATATTTAATTCATAATTGTAAAAATACTTTGGTAGGTCGAACATGGTCAAAGGGTTCATCGGTACATCATATCAAGAATAATAATATTTACATAAATATTATTTCTATTTATCAAATAAAATTTTATAATCACCAATGAAATTCATAGGTGAAAAATTAATCACATCGCTTTGTGGAGGTGGTATTAAACAAGCACACATGAGCCACATTATCATTTTTTAACAGTTGGAAAGATAAGAAGATAAATAATATTTTATATTTCAAAAATCATAATTATGTGATTAATATTATATATATTTATTAAATATCTCATAATAACTATTAATGTGAGGTGGTGATGAAAAATTAAACACTTCACTTTGTGAAGGTGGTAGTCCACACGTATGCATGAATGATGATGTAATTCCCCATAGGATGGAAATGGAGATGAATAAGATTATTTCCTTAACCTAATAACATATCAGTATATGGTAGATACATATTTTATTATATTTAAATGGTTAATATAAAATTTAAGGTTGTAAAAGTAGAAGTAAAATGAAAGATATTGGTTAAAATGATTACCTCATCTTCGAGTGACCTCCTTATGATATATAGTTTAGGAAATTAGGGATAGTATTTTAAAAAACAAGGACATCTGGAACATGGATAATGATGTTGATAATAGGTTTTTAGGGGTTTGTTAAGGTAATTTTCTCATGGTGGAGTGAATAATAGTGGATATATAGCGTTCTTTTATATTAAAGGAAAGGGAAAACTTGGAATTACTTAAAATATTTAAATATATAATTTTATTCAAGTGAATGTGGCACAAAGTGGAAAATTTTTAAAAAAAATATAGGTTAAGGTTGAAATAAAATCAATCAGTGAAATTTGAATAGGTTTATGTGGAATTTTAAACCTTATCTTTGGGTTTAACAACTTCATTATCCAATTTTACCATTATCCATGGTAACACATTTTTCAATACTAAAGGGTTATAAATTTACTCCTAAGGTAATATTTGGTTAAAAAATGTTCATGGGATGACATTTTAGACTATATACCATCCCCTTTTTCTTCTATCAAATATTTTTTCTGTTTTTTTAAATAATTTAATAATATATTAAACATAAAATACACTGAAATTCATTTTCATTATTATATTTTTAGATTCACATTAAAATATGATGAAAGCCACAAAATTTAAATATTATAACTTAAAATATCCATTATCCTTCCTAAATTTTTATAAAATCCATAGAATATCTAAAATAATCTCAATATTATCATTTTTATTTTTTTTGAAATCATTTGCTTATCATTTCTTTTGTTTTCCTAAACGCTACATCATCATGGAGTAAGTGTTTTAGACAATTATAATAATTTTAAAATTTCAAAATAAATAATTAACAAGATAATAATAATTTATTTTAATTCATCATGACTATTTATTTTCATTCAATATGTATATTTACTCACATATATTTTAATGATTTAAGTTTTAAAATATATATAATTGATTTGAAAAATAAATATACATAAAAACTATATTTTGTAAAGTTGTACTAAAATTTAATATTTTATTTATATTGATAATTTTAGTTTGAATATATATATATATATTTATATTGAGTGTGTGTGTGTGTTTTAAATATATATTATGGAATAAAAATATTTGACATTTGACATTTATCTAGAAATATAAAATTTTAATTTGATATAAATATACCACAACATATATAATTAGATTTCAAAAATTAAAATTAGATAATTTTATTAATAAGTAAGATATTTAGTATTCTATATGGAAATACAAATTTAAGATTAGTTATATATAATTTAAAATTTGGTATGAGAGATATATATATATCTTTTAGGTTATTTTAAATGTAAAAGAATAAATAAATATACATATAAATAAATAAGTATGTATATATAAACGATGTTAATATATATATAGTAAACCAAAATAATAACCATATACGTATAAAAACATATACTTATGTGTAAAAAAATAATAAAATAAAATATTATGTTTTTAAAAATATAATTATAAAATATAATTTTAAATATTTAAACACATATATATACACACGGTATATATATATGTATGTATATACTCTTATTTTTATTTTATATATTTATATAAATATACGTATATAAGAGTTTTCTTTTATAAAATAATAATATGAATATGAATATATATATATATATATATATATATATATATATGGTGCACGAGTTATGAGGAATTTTAAAATAATAATAATAATGAAACATGAAAATGAAGAAAAAGAGGAAATTAAATGATCATATTGAGTGTAAATCATAGAAGATAAAAATGGAGAGTTCGACATTGAAATATGTGAGGAGTTGGAATGATAAGAGAAAAAAGGCCTTGGAAAAAGGATTGAATAATACACACACGCACACACATGTTATATACATATATATTTCTGTGTGTGTAAATGTTGGAACATATATATATATTAATATATATTTTAAAATATATTTTAGAGTATATATATAGGAATATATATAATTAGGAATATATATATACTTATGAATATACATATATACATATATATGTTAGAATATATATAGGTGTATATAAATACTGGTTTATATATATATGCCTGTGTGCCTTTTATATGTATAGATGTTTATATATAGATATTAAATAATCAAAAGGATAAAAAAACAAAAACGTACACATGTTTATAGTAATGCAAAATGGGTGGGGCGGGCCAAGCTCGTGTGGTATTGAACTCATACGGGTAGACCTTCAAAACCCAACATAAAAAATGGTGGATTTCTCATGATCTTCACACCCCATAGTGGATGCGAGCAAGCTCGTGGGCAACCCACATTCAGTATTGTTTTAATATTTTTTTTAAATTTTAATAGACTCATAAAAACCCTCATGATAATGAGATGATTTATGGTTAAAAGGAATTATAATGAGAATCTAATCTTAAAAAAATTAAAAAAATTATAATATTATTGTAATGTTTATTCAAAATTACACCGAATTATAAAATTGTACATAATTAGAAAAAAACCTAAATTTTCAAAATCATAGTTATAAATAAAAAGTATACAACACTCAAAAACAAGTATAGAATGAGGTTGATCTCTTTCACATGCCTCTCCAATATTACATGCACCCTTTCCTTCTTTAATGTTTCCTCCAAATCCTATATCCAAACATAATTAAAAATAGATTTCAAAACAAATATAAAATATGAAAATAGTATAAAATAAAAGTATTGATTCATTTTATGTTGATAAAACTTATTTTAAAAATATATTAATAAAATTATTCGATCCTTATTAATTATTAGGAAGACATACATTTAAGAAATAAAAGGAGTTCTTATGCTCTCCACATATATAGTTTCAGAAATAAAATCTTCCAGTAAGAAAAATACTTCTTTTTTCTCATCCAATACTATATGAAAATAAATGTTAATATAATTATTATATATATAATATGATAAAAGATATTAGTGATAAAGTTAGCAATATATTAAAGACCATGAATCCAACTCCAAGCACAAATTAAAGCTTGGATATTTTTTTGTAGTAGACGAAACCTGTATTTATTCAACACCCTCACTCTAATGCAAAAGGCAGACTCTGAGCCCACCACGGTAATGAGAATTATTAACAAATCACATTACATGATTGATAAAATATTAAATATATTTTACTTTAATCCTTCTACCAATTGAGCACATTTATATTTCAATAAATTGACATGTCATCTAATGGAATGTCTAAATAAATATCCATTTGAGATTTTACATCATTTAGGCCAACTAATTTATTTTTTAAATCAATCCAAATCTATAGAAATATATATAAACAATAAATATAAATAAAATAATATTAAATACATAAATAATGATTTAAATAATATAAAATTAAACATACAAAAATTACATCAATATTTTCTGTTGTTGAATAATAAATGGAACCTCAAGATAAATCCATTTGATTAGTTCCCTTTGATAAAATTGAAGGGAAATCCTTTTCATACTATTCATAAATCTAATATAATTTTTATTTCACCATTGAATTCTTTTATCGAAAAATAAATTAATTTTAACTTTGATAGCTAAATTCCATCAATGTCAACTTGATCCAGGGATCAAACAGAACATCTATTAAAAGTAGAATGTTATAATAACTTCAATATTTATCAAATTTATTATTCATATTACACAAAATTGTTATAATGAAATCATAATCAATGTTGACATTATTAAATAAAAGACTCTTAATTTTCCAAACATGACCAAAGTATAAATTTGATGTAAGATATGTGGATCCTGAAATAAAATTTATCATATCAAAAAATGGATTCAATAAATTGAAAATAAACACACCTATTTTCCATTATTATTTTTAAGGGTTATTCTCATAATCTAGATTATAAATATCCAAATTATTAAAAGCATGCTTATAATATAATACACATTCAAGAATTTTATCTTTAGAGTTCCACTTGGTGGGAACATCTAATCTCAAAATCAAAAAAATATCAACTGAAACACTTTTTTCATAACCTTGAAAGAATATCATTCTACCCTTTGAACCTTTAATATATGAAATGCGTTATATAATATTTTGGAATTAAGAATCAATAACCTTCAAATATTATTGAACAATAAGATTTAAAACATGGGAAAACATGGAATAATTCACCCATGTAAAGAATATTATTTTCTAAATTCAATTGATCTGTTAACTTTTATTGCATGATATCAGTTGCAGAAACATTATCAAGGGTAAGAGATAAATTGTTTTTGTATACCACAATAAACAAATATTTCTTTTACATTTTTTTCAATTCAGCTCTCTAATTTGGAGGTCACATGTCAACAAAAGAAAGAATTCTTCATTTTAATTTCCACCCTAAATCAACATAGGAGTAGTTAAAAAAATATATCCCTTACTTGAACAAACCATACACAAATAAAAATTAAGAAATATATTACCACCAATGTTTGAAAAAATATCTTTCAATTTTTTTATTTTGATCATATAGTTCCATCACATCTAAACTTACAGTACTTATAGAAAAAAAACATCACTTATGGATTTAAATAATTGAATATTTCTCTAACTCCTCCATATTAGTCAAATTGAAATGGGATTTCAGGTATTATAATGACCATTACCATTTCCCCCAAAACACCTTTAAATAAACCTTTTTATTTCACAACATTCTTGAATGGTCCAAGATCATTAAATAAACATTATGATATTTTAATACTTCGATTGTTTTGCATTTTTCAAAATTTTAGTATAAAATTGAAGTTCCATATCATCACCCACCTCCCAGCTATACTAATCCACATCAATTACACTTAACCCTAGGGATTTCATTAATTATTCCCATTTCTCAAAATAACTCCAAACATCAAATGTGATTTTTTTGTCATTCTACTTCAACTGGAACATCATTATTTTTATTTTAATCATTATCCTTGGCTTGAATATATTGGAAGGAATTATCCACACCATGTGTCACTGAGTTACTATCATTAATGCCAAAAATTTATTCTAATTCAACATCATTTTTAAGTCGATACAATTTTAAGACATCATACCATAACAAAATACTATATCAATATTTGGAAAATAATTTAAATAAATTTTTTTAATAAAATTATTGGTGAGTAAAAAAATACAAGAAAAATTAAAATAAATATATTTTTAAAATAATAAATGTTAATCACTAAAAATTCATAATTCATAATTCAAATGAAAATAAATAAATTATAAAATTTAATAATCTAATGAAATATAATAAAATTAAAAATTAAAAAAATGAATTGATACATTTTATAAGAAATTATGAAAAAAATAATTATTTCAAAAAATAAAATCAATGAATTAAAATAATTATCAAATTTTATTATGAAAAATAAAATATTTTAATGAAACATCATGAAAATTTAATTTTTTTTTATAAAAAATGGATAATATATTATTATTTTTTAAGATAATTAGATTAGGTAATTTTGAATTTATAAATTATTCAAAATTTTAGTAACTGGTTTGAAATCATGTTTAAAATATAATGTGATTTTAAATATAAAAAATTACGGAACAAATATAATTATTCATAATTTGAATAATCTTATTTATCTAATTTAATATAATTATTTCTTTTTATAATATGATGCAATTATAATTAATGAAATCTTTTAACATTATAAAATTAACGGGATTAAAAAACAATTTTTTATGGTTTTATAATATGTTTTCTAATAATTTTATTATTTTATTATCTAATGAAATTCAACAATTCTTTATTAACTAAATATATTTAAGAGTTCATAAACATATAAATAACAAAATAATAAAGATATTTTATAAACATAATTACTTTTTAAAATAAAAAATAATTGTATGATATAATATTTAATGATATTATAAGTTTTTTTAACTTACATTAAAATTTTATAAGATACCAAATAGAAATATGGGAAATATTAAAAATTTAAATTAGAAAATAAAATTATAAATTAAAATAATGTTATGAAATAACATAAATTAAAATATTAAAAATTAAAAACATTACTTACCTACCAAAGGAGGAGGGGTAGGGGCATGGTAGTTAACATCGCGAGTCTATAGTACGAGTCTACCTTGTGAGGTGGGAAAGTTTACAATGAGTCCAAATATTTTATACACTAGTTTACCATGAGTCTATGAGTTTGCTACTGAGCATGAATAGTAAACTCGCCGAGTTTGACTACCTTGGGTAGGGGGCTGGAGGAGAATGTTGATATGAGGTGCAGGGATGGGGAAGATGATGCCGATAGTGGGGGTGGCCGGTGGAAGGAGATGAGCACATGTTGGGAGCTGGAGGACGTCGATGGTCTGGGGTGGCTGAGCAGGCGGGGGTAGAAAAAGAGGCTGGATAGGGCTGGGGCAGGGTGGGGGTTACAGAGGAGGTGGGAGAGGGATGAGGGCTAGAGGACGGTGATATATGGGGAAGGAGGGAGGCGGGCGGGTGGGAGCAACAACAGAGGAGGGACTATGATGAGTGGGATAGGCATGGTGGAAAAATATTGGTGGGGGTGGGGGCGGTGAAGGAGGTAGGAACTTGGTGTGGACCGAAGCATGGAAAAACAGGAGGGAAGTGGAGGATGATAACATGGAGAGGTCTGCAGAGGGATGGGGTCGAAGATGATGATGTAGGCTAGGGGTGGGGTGGGGGATGGTAGAAAGGGAAGGAAGTAGGCTGGGGGAGGGGGACAACTATGATGATGTGGATAATGTGAAGTTAACAAGGGGGTGTGTTTATTTATGGAAAGGAAGGAAGTGAGGCTACTCAGAGCAGTTGGTTAAATAAAATTGAAATAAAGAGATGTTGGGAATCAGATATTACCTGAGTTTGGCCTTTCATTCAAGGTATGGAGTGAATGAGTTTGATGGTTCGTGCAACAAACATGAATGTTGAAAAATTAATTAGTTTATAATTATCTAAAAAAATTAAATCTGTACGGGTAAACCTGCAGGGGTTTGCTGCCTATACAGGGTGTCCATATAAGTTCACTTCAAAAGTGAGTAATTTTTAATAAATCAGCTCCACCCTGAACCCATCTCAAGCCTGCTTTGACTGCAGGCCCACAACCTATTTTCCACTGCTACATGTTTATAAGTGTGAAAATTTATTAGAAGGAAGAAAATAATATATAAATACTCTCATAATATATATATATATATATTTACACATAAATACATTGAAATATATATGTGTTAAGATATATATATAAATTATATGTTATACATATATGTTGAAAAATATTTACGTTAAAATATATAAACATTAAACTTTATATGTTATAAATATATATATGTTATATATATTTTAAAATATATTTTATTTATATGTTAATTACATATATATATATGTAGATATATGATATATATATACTTTAAAATATATATATATGTTATATATATATATGTTCATATAAGTAAATATATATATATATTTATAGACATGTAGGAATTTTTCAAAGAAATAAAAAATAATATAGAAATATATATGTTAAGGTGTGTGGTGTGTAATGTGACTTATATGTTTTAATATATAAGTTTATGTTTTAATTTTTTTGTAACAAAAGGTGATTATGTTTTTGAAAAATCAATGTTTTTTGGTTTTAAATTATCATCTCATGTGAAATATATTTCATAGAAATCATTTTTTTATTACACTCATTGTAAGAGAAATTTTTTTTAAACTCCAATTTTAATTCAATTTTAAGAAAACCTCTATGCAATATATTATATTAAATTGAATTCTTTCATTCAAAAAATATTATTTTTTAATCTAAAAAATTCTTAAAACGGAATGTTGTTTTATGGGTTTCAAGATTATTTTTCCAGTAATAAAACATATCATTTTATGTATTATATTTTCTGTTATTTATTTAACTATTATAAAAAAATTTGTAATTAATACCACCAAAAAATGATTGGCCGTAACAGAAAAGTAATCATTATTTAAACACTTAACACCACCACCTCAATTATAAATACCCATCCCTCTTCTCATTCATCCTATAACAGCCTAAGATTTTGTGTAACATTTTTTCCAAATGAATTTAATTTTTTTTATATTATTTGTTACAAAAAAAGGTTTTGTATAGCTTTCATTATACACAATACCTAGTTTACCTTGTATTAAATGCAACAACGAGTTTTTTGAATGTGTGCATGACAAACGACACTGAGCTTTAGTAAAACATGAAATAATATTACTTTAAATATGTTTATTATAACCTAGCCATTAAATAGGCATGTATGAATTGTATTAACTACTTTATGAAATATAAATATAAATTTCTTACTCAATAAAAATTTACTTTTAAATTATATGTAAATAAACAATCAATCTTAAGTAAAATAATTATATTAATAAAAAATATGTTTTCTTCAAAAATGAATTGTTCCTTTTTATTGAAAATGTTATAATTAATTTATATATATTATAGAAAATGTATTTTATCAAATTAATTTAATTTTTGGAACCATAATATTGAAATTAACTTATGGTGAAATTTTTGGATTTTTCCAAAAAAATGTGATTTTTCATTGAAAAGTGAAAAATAATGATTTTAGAAAACTATCATTTCCTTTCAATAAATTAATAAATTTAAATTCCCAATGTTGATGTAAATTAAAATAAGTAATATGTAATCATGTTAATTAATTTTAAACCAACTTTATATTGTATTTTAGTATAATTTTACTTTTGGGTTTGTAATGGGGATTTTCAAACAACTATTTTGAAGTGCATAATATTTCTAAATTTTAATTAATTAAATTAATTCCTTATGTAGAATTTTTTAAATTAAATTTATAGATTATATACCATACAAGTTTCATTTATATTCCAAAAATGATTATTTTTAGACATAGACTTAATATAAAATCATATAGTCCTTGAAAAAATTACACTTCTCGAAAAATTGCTTTTCCATCACGTATGCAGATTTTGTTTTAAATAATTTTTATAGCACTTTTAAAAACTTTATTTGAAAATATAAACATATTTTTCTAAATCACAATTTAAAAATTATTTTAGAGGGAATATTTTCGAATTTTCTAAAAAGTTTAGTTTTTTGATGAATAGTGAAAAATACTAAACATTAATTGAAAACTATCTTTTCGTTTAAATAATTTATAAAGATAAATTTTATTTTAAATTAGATTTAAAGTAAATTTAATTCAATTATATATCTATTAATTAAATTTAGGTCATTTTAATCAATTTCATATTGAAATTGGTTAAAAAAATAGTGTAAACATCTGAACATTTTCTTTTGGAAAACCCACTTTCTAATCGAATATGTGGAATTAACTTTAAATAAAATACTTACCCCTATGTGAATTTAATTTCTAAAAAATTATTACATATTTTTAATTACAATAATTTATATTATATAATAATTGAAATTTAATTTTTGACCGAAATCAATTATGAAAATAGTAAAAAATAATTACCGTAGATAAGGTAAAAATGAGTTATCATGGGATTAAAATAAAATGAGAATGTTTTAAATGAAAAATAAAACTTGTATAAAATCTATTTTTTTGAAATATTTAGACCCTATAATATATAATTATCTATAATAATCCATTTTCTATCCTTTTTCATTAGAAAAATGTGGGTACACTTTTTATTTTAAAAACATACAAGTGTGCCACTCGCCTCACTTATAACGGGCCACCCCTTCTCCACTATTATTCACACCTGAAAACCATTTTGGTTCATCCATGACCTAAAAAAACACTTCCTAAGTTCTCTAATCACAAACTATAATCCTTATTTTTGGAAAAAATAAAACCAATGATGGATTTTGGTGCAAACCCAAGGAGGTTACCTAAAGAAGAGTTAACATTCTTCAATGAGTGCTTTTATTTTATTTATTCCTCCACCTCCTTCAATAATTATTAAACCATGATTATATAATATCAAAATTATCTTAGATATAATGATATTTTTTAATTACATGGCCTTCAATCATCTCCACTTCCATCAAACAGGTTACAAAATCATCGTTCGTGTGTACAACAGACTACCCCCTCGCGAACCGATGTCATTTGTTTTCCCATTAAGAACTCACACAGTTGGGTATGATGATGATTATAAAGTATATATATATATGATATTTATATAATTATTATACATATAGAGTAATTATATTATATATATAAATTTCTAATTTATATTCCTTAGGGGACACAATAACGTCGTTCGTGTGCACGTCAGACTACCACCTCACGAATCGATGCAATTCGTTTTCACTAATGTTTTACATGGAAGATAATAAGGATAAGTTTAAAAAATATATCTGATATAGATGAAATAATTATTATATTCATGAAATATTTATAATTCTTATAAAATAATAAACCATTTTATTTATTACCTTTTCATGCACTTAAAGATGATATAATCGTTTGGGTATGTCTGGACTACTACCTCCATGAAGCGATGAGACTCTCTCATTTCATCCCCAAAAAATATGCATTAAATTTATAAGTATATTTATTTTATTAATATTTTATTTATGATATTATTATCATTTTATAAATATAAATTATTTCTTACCTTCTTTCCATAATAATCATTGAAAAATGGAAACGTTACTCATATGCACATATGACCTACTGTCTCTATGATCATAACATACCTGATTTCTCAAAAAACATATTTCATTATTGGTAATGTATAAATATTATAATTATTTAATTATTTATTATTATGTATAAAATGGAACAATGATAAAACTAAGAGGACTGGAAATAAAAAATCAAAACATATATGAAAAACAAAGTGGTTATTACCCAAAACATGACTTTAACTTGGAAGTGTTAACAAATGAGTGATAACATGTCATAATTATATAATATATGGTATGACATATATAATTATTTTTCTATGATATATTTATAAAAAATTTGTATTTATTATATAGGAGGTTTTAATTTGTACGAAGGAACTTGAGACTTACATTAAGGTATTTCTAGTCTCACTTTTATTTTTG
This sequence comes from Viscum album, assembly GCA_963277665.1. Classification (NCBI taxonomy): domain Eukaryota; kingdom Viridiplantae; phylum Streptophyta; class Magnoliopsida; order Santalales; family Viscaceae; genus Viscum; species Viscum album. Next base: position 849,625,050 of record OY728152.1, read on the forward strand.
GGAGACATATACAAATTCCACAATTGTTTATTCATTGTGGTGTATATAATACCAATTTTACATGTTATATCATGAATATATTTCTTTTAATTATTTTTAATGTTTCATTCTATTTTATGATTTATTGGGGTTTACAATTCAAAATATTACTAAAACGGTAAAGGATTTTCGTCACACATTAATTTTTTTATGAGACACATTCCATATTCATTACGCGTTTATTTTATGTGGTGTATATACTTCAATTGAATATATTTAATGATTATTTTCATTAAATTTAGGGGGATTTACATATCTATTTTAGTATATCTCATTTATAGGGTTTATGGTTCAAAAGTTATCAAAGCGGTAAGAGATTTTCATCTCAATTTTCCTTCTTTGAGACATATGTTTATATTATTCACCAATATTATTTTAAGAGGTGTGTATATAGACTCTTTGATATTAAATATCATGAATTAATTTATCCTCATGCTATTTTAATCTTTAATTAATGATATTCCTTCATGGTGCTTACGTTTTAACGTTACTACACTGGTAAAGATTTTATCTTACCACATCATCGTTTGTTGTGATTATTTAGGATTATGTTTTCAATGATAAAATATAATGATACAACTATCAATAATCTCATGAATTTTCTTATCTTATTTTTATGTAGTGAGAATACAATTTCCCTTTATCTTGCACTCTTTATGTAGTGAAAAGTTTAAAAAAACATTTTTAAGAAAAAACATCATTATTTCTATCTTGAGTCAAAAAACCCCTTTTCATCCAAAATGATGTTTTATAAAAATGTTTTCAAAAATATTTTTAACATTATTGAAATTATTGATAATTGATATTTTTACCCATGTTTGAATTTTTAAAAAGTTTTTTGAAATTAATGTTCATGTATTTTTCTAAAGAATGATAGTTTGGCTTATACCAAAAATGTGAACAGTATATTTGTTTTTAACAAGAATAACATGAACAACATTTACCACTATCAAGAAAACTTAAATATTTCAAGCCTCCCTTTCATGTTCTCAAAGTTATTTTCAAAGAAAAATGGTTCCCTTATATTTGGGAAATCTTTAAAATTTAAATAAATGATTTCAAAGTAAAAAAGGATTTTGAACATGTTTTAAAAAGTGTTTTTTCAAATAAGAATGGAAATTTTCCTCATGAATGGTTTTAAATAAATTTTAAAGATCCCTTTATATGTGTTAACAATTATTTTAAAATAAAAAATTCCAATATATTTTATGTTTTAAAATGTTATTTTCAAATAATATTTTTCTTCCTCAAGAAAATTCAGAGTGATTTTTCTTTCAAAATTATCATCTATATAAGATGAAATAATTTGATATAACTTATGATTTTTTGGGGATATAAACTAATTATGACATTATTACCCTTTATATTAATGGTTTTTGACGAAAATATGTTAATGAAACCTATTTCTCTTCCATGGGTTACACCGTGATAAAATTCTTATGAAACCCGCTTCTTTTCCATAGGTTATGCTATGATGAAATGATGAAATGATTATAAATCCAATATCATTTCCAAAGGTTATGATATAATGAAATTTTTATGAAAACCATTTCTTTTCACGGCTTATTATATGTTGATTTTTATGATCCTATTGGACACATATGTAAGATTTTCATTATGTGGTCGGTGTGACCTATCTCTCTCTCCAATGAATTGGATAAATATTTATATGTCATGATATATACAAGAATATAATGGAGAGTTAACCTAGTTTATTAAAGAAATTTTTCTACTATGATGGTCTTGGGAGTGAACCTTGACTGCAATGATGGTTTGGGGAGTGAACTAATTCCACTGTGATAGTCTTGGTAGTGAGCCTTTACTACGATGGAAATGATTTTCTATACTTATGTGTATTCCACAATTTTTTGTTTAATGGAAATGATATGATATCATGGATCATGTTCTTTATTACCATATGATTCATGTCTTATGAACTATCAATCTTTATGATATGACTCAATATTATGATCTATGATATGAAGGGTATGGTTTACGAAAGTTATATTCATGTTCTCATACCCTTATTTTCATGTTATGCTTGTGTATCTCCCTTGTTTACCCTTAAAAATAATATATCCTTTCTAATTATTATGTTTCATTTCCCTAGATTATTAAGAATAGTTTTATGTAGGGTATGATTCTGCAGAGTACTAAAGGGGAATATCTTTTTGGGAAATGTTGATGATCTTTCACCAAACTAGAAGATTGTGTACCTAGTATCCAATAACACTAAAATATTTTGGTCATTGGGTGTGGGTTTGTGTAATGTAGTGAATATTCATCTTATAATATGTAATGACTATGCATGATAAGATTATGCTGGTACTCTTGGTCTCAGAGCCTAAGGAAAGAACTTGTTGTTTCAGAACTCTGACATGTGAGTGTTAGAAGAATCATAGATCTTTGATCGAGGGCTTCATGAGGAAAGGGATTCCAATGGGTATGGTGGTGTGTCCTACCCAAGAGGTTTAGTCCCCCGTGGAGTGCCCCGATGGGTATCAATTATAGTCCAATATAAATAATTCCAGAATTCTATAGTTGATATCTGAGGAAAGGTTTAGTTACCTTTAGAAACTCGAATGAGAAATATTTATTGATATCCCTAGGGATATTATTAAGTATATGTCTAGGTATGTCTCCAAGGATAATTATATGGATTATTCAAAGTATACAAAAATGTCCCGAAATTTTGATAAAGGATAGAGTAAGTGGTTTCTAGGTAATTAAATCTATGTCTGGATATTACAAGTGGATTTGGATTGGGTACATAGGTACCTAGGCGTAATAAATCTTAAAAGGGTGCATTGAGCTGGTCTTGATTGTTACATGGTGTATGAAAACAATGCTTATTGCATACCTTGTTTGACACTCCTGAGGGATATGTTTTGGAAATTGAAAAACCCTTTACAAACCATCATGAAGGATTTAAATAGATAATGGCTATGAATGACCTTGGATAAACCAAAGGTGTCATAGATTAAAGATGAGGTTTTATTATTTAGATATCCTATAAGTTATTTTTTTCATGATTATGTGGTTTTATACTATGATAAGTGTTTCTTACACTGTGTTTTTTAATTTTAGTCATTTGTGTGAACTGAAAGGAACTAGATTAACATTGAATGTGATGGAAAATTTACTAATGAGCAGCTAAATTGGATGATTACTAGATTAAAAGATGTTAATATTATTCCTAATAAGTTATCAAGATATATGATTAAAAATGCACAACTTAAAAAACTCCCAGACTTACTAAATAAGATAAGTTTAAAGTTCATTGAGAGTTTAGGTAATGGATACCATTCATGAAAGAAGATTAAATTTATATATGTTGAGAATATTGGAAAAAAACACTCAAGGGAATGTAGTATAGGGATAATAAGATGTTTTAGTGTGGAAAATAAGGACATTAAGTAAGTAATTGTAGATGAAAAAATAAATAGTTTGGTTAATGAAATGGATGAGAATAATAGTCTCCCCGTTATATCATCAATGGTTGAATGTTTCAAACATGAAATTATGGGAATTATGAAAATTGATATCCTAAGGGAAAATCTCATTATGTGAATATAAAGGATCAATGGGTAATGGTTTTTCTATTGATGATTAAGATATTACGAATGGAATATGAAAGGAAGGGGTATTAAGGAAAAATATTATGATGGCTAGTTAATGGTTTGAGAAGGAAGTGGGTTGATTGAAGTATTTATGTATTGGAATTCAACAATTATGAAATATATAATGATTTTTTAGTATAAATTATTCATTACGGATTTGAAAGAACATGTTGAATGATGTTGTTGAACTAAGAAAGTGATTTAATGGAAAGTGATATTTTGACTAAGGGAAGATAACCCTCAATATGTTGTAGATGTTGAAATAATGATGTTGGTACAAAGATAAATGGGATATGAAGAAGTAAATTGGACGGTAATGATTACCATAACGGTTTGTTGACAAGGTTTATTATGCATTCATTGATGGAATTTGCCTCATTTTTGGATTTAATTAATATATCCAATATCCCGTGTAGGGAATGTGGAATCATTTATGTTTTCAATAAGTTTTTATGTTAATTTTGGTTATTAATATGTTTCAAGAGAATTCATGATGAAGGTAGTCAAATGTTTGGTATGTGACTGTAAGAACCCGGAGCTTCGGTTTCAGGTACGGATCTATTTTATGGGATTTTTAAGGAAAAATGGAGAATATGGAAATTTTCAGAGTACACGCCGTGTACTTTATGAGTACACACCATGTACTCCTCTTCTGCTCGAAGCCGTGTGCTGGCCATGTCTGGGACACACACACGGTGTGTAGGGATGATGTGGCGGCTGCTTAAAGTGGAGTATGGAAAACCCAAGTACACACTGTGTACTCTAAAAGTACACATTATTTACTTTATTTTTCTTTCATTAATCAGACCGGGGTCACACCTAATGCTCATAAACATCTTCTTCTCTGCCTAATTCAGTCCAGAGCATCCAAGGAGGCCAATTCTTCTCCGATCCACCGATCCGTCACCGGTTGTCTGAATCAAACTCCGTTGATTACAGAAGAATCGCAACGGTGAGTTCTTGGTTCTTATTTGGACTATTTTCCTAATTCTTCCTCTCATATGGGTTATCTGTGGTTGAACGTTTTAGACATTTTTGTAGATCTACTCCGTTCTAGGCCGATTCACAGGCCAAGGTTTAAGTATATCGATCTTCGAGGATCGAGGTAGGTGGTTTGTTTCCCTACATTGAAGTTCTTTGAGTTTTGGTTTCAAAAGTGTCGGATACCCATGTATCGGGTATCCTAGTTATAGAGACCCAAAGCTTAACGTACATGGACATTACATTACTTTTGCGGAATACGTAGTACATAACAAAAACACACACACAAGGACCGTAATAGTTTAGTGTCTTTAGAAACTCGGAATATAATCTTCTAATCGTGGTGAAAGATCTTCAACATCTCCCATAAAGATCTTCCATTTTTTTTCTTACCTAAAACATTTCTTTATATCCTGGGGAAAAGAAAACATAAAAGGGTGAGCTCAAATTCTCAGTAAGGGTAAACAAAAGAAATATCTATCACATCATATTCATAAGAACATAACATTTTGGAAATCTTAACCTGCAAAAGAGATCATAATATCATAACATGGGATAAATCATAGTAGTGAAATGTAACCCCATTAATCATAAATTAAAACATGAAACTTTGTTGAATACACACATAATCATAGAGAATCATTTCTTATTAGTCAAAAATCATTGCCAAGACTATTTTAGTGGACAAAGTCCATTTCTGAACCGAGTTCACTCCTCGTTTTAGTCCTGTTTCACTGAACTGGTTTAACCTTCCGTTCCAGCCATGTCTATCTCATGAGATATAAAATCTTTACCCAATGCATTGGAGGGAGATATAGGTCCCACCCATCTCATAATGATACCATTCTTATGTGTGCCACAAAATCAAAAACCATACATCATAGCATAACCCATGTAATAAAAATGGGAATCTTAAACATCATGACATCATAAAACAATTCATATAAGATAAAGGAATTCATAAAACTATTTCCATAACAACATAATCAAATCCATGTAATAATAGGGATAGAAACAGAACCCTTTATTATCTTAGATGGAAAATAATTTTGATAAAACACTTGAACTCCATTCTTGAGGAAAATATCCTTTCTACTTCAAAAACACTTTTCCTTTCTTAACATGTCAAAAAATTCTAAACTAAAAGAAGTTGATTAAAAATAAACATGAAAACTTGTACAGGAAGCTTCTTGAAAATAATGTTTTAAAAATCCATTCATGCCGTATAAGTTAAAAAATCATTCTTCTCGTACTTTTGTTGGAAAAGTCAAAAAGTACCTCGTACGAAAAACGACAAAATATTCCTTTCATATCTTTTACTAAAAATTCACCGAAGGGTAAAATTGGATTTAAACAATTTTAGGTGGATGGAAATAATATTACATATTGAGGAAACATGGATGTGGATGATAAAATACACCCTAGTAAATTTCAAAGTATAAACAATCTCGGATAAAAATGAAATTGTGATATTTCCCTTACCTTAGGTCTGATTTGCTTCGTAAGTGTCCGAAACACCATTATAATGATTTACATAATGTCATTGACTTATTCTAGAATCATACTCATTGTTATGATATCAAATATGGTTCACTTATGACTTTATTTTACCCGTTCTTTTGTAAATTTCATGTTAAAGAGCGTTTTGGGTAAAATCGTTTCATTTGTCGTCCGTGTTTTGAATTGTAATTATTCATATGATTACTTAGATTATGATTACATAATTCCAGAATATAAAACATGATTTATATAATATATATTCAGAATATACATATATATAATAGATCAGTAAATGGAATGAAATATACCATTCATGGAGACGGTAGGTCGTACGTATGCATGAACGCTGTTTTCGTTTCCTTATTGAGTTGAATGGAATTAAGTAGATGACATACATATATATATACACAAAAATACTGTATCATTATTATGTCATATATTTCATGATTACTTATTATATATACTTTATAATCATTCATGAATGGTTAACGTGGAGAATGAATCTCATCACTTTGTGGAGACGGTAGTCCGTACGTACGCACGAGCGATGATATCGTTCTCATGATCGTGAAATTGTATTGGAGTGTATGAATACTATTTCATAATTAATACCACTTTACAATAATCATATATAGTTTTTTATTTGCACCATTATACCCATCCATGTAAGGTGGTGGTGGAAAATAGATTTCACCACGGCGTGGAGACGGTATTCCGTACGTACGCACGCGCGGTGATTTCGTTTTCCATAGGATGGATAGATGGTGAAATAGGGTAGGTTCATACTTATAATAACATATAAGTATATGAGTGATACTGATGTTATTACTTAAAATTGAAACAACCTAAGAAGAAGAAGTGGAAGAAGAAATAATGTTGAAAGAATCGGTAACGGACATTACCTCTTCTCTGAAGCGCCTCTTTGAGATCTCCTTTTAGGGCACTAAAATTGGTCTTTGAGGAAGACCATAACCTCTAGGATGTAGATATGGAAGTGTAGAAGACAATTTGGCAGGGGTTGGCCGATCGTGAAGGCTCAAAGTGGTGTGAGGAAGAGTGGGAGGAGGTTCCCTTTAATAAGGGAGGAGAGGGGCTCCTTTGGAAAAACTAAAAATATTATTTTATTATAAAGTCATGTTCGATTTTAAATAGCTCCAAATTGATTTATTTAGAAGCTAAGGTGGGGATCAGTCGAAATAATCTCATCCAATAGATTTTAGACAAGTTTAGGTTCCTATTTTAACCTTATCATTTTGATTTAACATTAAGTTAAATAATTTTACTTTTACCGTGTCTTCTTGTGTTCTTATACTATAAGGTTAATAAAATTACTATAACAAGACAAAAGAACCCCAATTTGTTTATTATTAATATATATGACCTTATCTAAGTCATATTTCTGAACCTTAGATTTTTAGGAATAAAATAACAATTAATAATATAATATTTGTTTTAAAAACTATTTTATGTCTATTTTGACACTATTCAAAAGTTGATTTTTGTGAAACTCATAACAGAATGATTACTTTTACCAAAGATAATTAAATCAATACTAACATGTCATATTAACCTAGAAAATTAGTGTAATTCATAAAAAGTCTCAAATTATATTTATATGGGTATTTATAATATCAATTATTCTAATGTTTCACTATTATGGTAATTACTGCATCATCATTATGTCATAAATAAATTAATTTATTTAATGTCTAAAAAGTAATAAATAAAATTTCATTATGTAGGAAATCTTATTATCTTTCTAATGAATATTTACAATCGAATTTATCTTATATATAACCCTATATTAAAAATGTTTTAGTAAATAAACATTGATTTTAACTCTTTTAACTGTTCTTTGAATTAAATAATAATAAATGTCCTAATCTAATAAAAGTGGGCCTAAATGGTCCTATTTTATTCCTAAGGTTGTTTTTGGTCTAAATACACTTATCCAATAGAATTATGACATGTGTTAGGGTAATAATAATATAATTTTTTCCCTTAATTACCCGATTTACTTTTAATCGTGGTAAAAAAAAGTAAAAAGATACTATTCACCAAAAATTATTTCTATCTCATTGAACCACATTTTACATACTGAAATAAACCGTGTCTCTTGGATTTTTTAAATTCCACTCACAGAAGTGGTAAAATTATGTTTTATGAAAAATTCTTTTTTTAACTACCACTTAGTGGTTTCACTATTCATAAAAAATGAAAGTTTCCAGAAAAATACCAAAAATTAGGCCTAAGATATATTTGATATTATGAACTCAAAAATGATGTCTATTTTTACAAAATCAAAACATATCAGTTGCATTAATTAATTTAAAAATTAATTTCCGTCGTCAAAACAAATAGCGTGTTTTTAAGAGATAATAACTATCAAAAGATTGACAGTTGTTTATGTCTGGTTTAAATGTGAAATTACATATAATGACCAAAATTGTATTAAATTGTAAAAATATATTCTAAATATACTTTTAAACCACTAAAATTAATAATTTATCACTATTAATTATTTCGATTAAAAAGGCTGTTTTTAATTAAAATTTAGTAATTTTCACTATTCATCAGAAAATGAATGTTATCCGAAAAGTACCAAAATTTCACCCTAAGCTAATTTTGATATTCCTAATCCAAAAATGAAGTCCATTTTGAAAAATAAAATTTAAAAAATTTCAAAAAGTGGTTATTACTATTCATAACGGCTAGTTTTAATAATATTTTAATAGCATATCATTGTTTAGTGAAACTCGGTATTGTGTACTACACACGCTATCGAGGAAGGTCGTGATTGCGTGTAATGCAAGGCAAGTCAATGATGCGTGTTGTGCACGCTCCTTTTGGTGTAGCGTACAACACAAGATATTAATGAAATTAAAAACAATAGTTTTCATAAAATCTCGGGGTGTTACATTCTACCCCCCTTAAAATGAATTTCGCCCTCAAAATTCGTCGGGGTTATAAATGGTTTACTACTCGAAAGTTTCATTAATAGAAACCCACATCGTAAAAAGGAATACCAAAACAATATTTTAAAACAAAAGTATGAAACGTAACGGTTACCCAAATAAACTAATCATTGGGTTTCCACATTGGTGAAAATATGGATATGGAAGAGAAATATAACCATCAAGTTCTGATGGAGAGTGGTAGAGAACATTGTTATGGAAAAGACAGCAATCAAAAAGCCATAAATTTGTGACGATCTATGGTACCATCTGATTCATAATATATAAGAGCAATAGGACAACATTTTTGGTTTTCAAGAGCATTTCCCTAAAGTTGACGAAATTGGAATTTGAAGAAATACTTTCGTGATTTTGGTATAGTCTCACCGTTGGTCGTTCTTTGGACAATTTCCACTTCATCTCTTAATGAAATGAAGTTTAATTTTTCATTCATGATATGTTAGCAGATCATGTGATAGAATGATGGGTCATTTCATCTGTCTCAAACAAAAGGTTAGAAAAGTTATCAAAAAATACGTAAGTCCATCTATAGTGAGATTAATCATATATGGTTCCTAAAATGGACTTATACTTCTTATATTATACTGATTAATATAATAAAACTAGTTTCTACTAAACAGGGACTTCCTGTAGGCCATTGGTAGGCGATAAAGGCCAGTCACACTTCGGTTGTGGGTTCGATTCCCACAGCCTTGTCCGACGCGATGGGCTGTCACCCGTCCTGTAGGTTGTCCTTTTTCTAAAGCTATATTACTATAACATCCCATCAACAACATCGAAAAAAGTTCTATCCTTAAACAATACCAACATAGGTCCAACATAATCCATTCCAATCTTTAGGCTTATCTAAAATACTTCGGTCCAAGCTCATAGTATAAAGAAAATGATCATGTGAATGCCATCATTTATCCCCCATATATCATAAGATATATCTTGTTGGTCAAATTACAAACATGTGAATACCTTAATCATTTATTCTCTTGAATAATGAATACCCATTGAACCTTATTGAAAACATGAATGTTGTTAAAAGTTAACTCTTTCCACATACCAAAATCCACAAAATTCTATATACTCAAACCATGATATCACTTAGTCCTTATATCAATCACGAGCTCATGAATACAATCAAACATATCATTATCTTCTTATCCATTCATTATATGCATATCATCTGTTTACCAAAAATGTCTCAATCACTTTTCATGGTTACCGGTACCATAAAATTATTGAAAACCACAATAGACCAATACATAAATATTCCAATATTCCACGATACTATATACAACATTATTTTGGAATCCCATTACATAAACACTTAATCATTCCACCACATCGTTGTCATATTCAACATCGCCAATAGTGATCGCATGTGACTTCCCTTTGTCCTTTGCCTTAAGTGGTTTCTCATGTCGATCATCACTAACCCTTGGATTAGGGCATTTATTAGCATAATGCGTCATTTCCTTGAACTTGAAGCATTGAAGTGTTTGTCGTGCGTTCTCTGCAGTCTTTTCTTTATTCACATCATTAGAAACCCTTTTTCCATTACTTCGACACTCAGCTGCTCGATGGCCTTCTTTTCCACACTTAAAACATTTTTTAGTCCCTTTAAAACAATCTCCACCATGCTTCTTTCCACACTTTGAGCATAAGGAAACATTCATCTTCTTTCCACCATTATTCTAAGATTTCTCCTTGAACTCCATCTTTCGTTTCTTGTCAAAACTATGAGATGGATAAGTAACACCAACTTCCATTTCTACCTTGATAGCACAACACACAATTTCTTCATAGCTACTGAAGTCTCTTATAGCTAATGCCCTTCGAAGGTTTGGTTTTAAGCCACTGAAGAATCGATCAACTTTACTTTCAGGTTGGATGATAATGCCAGATGCATACCTTGCAAGCCTTGTAAAATTCACTTCGTATATACCAACAGATTCATAATCCTTCTGCTTTAGTTTAAGAAACTCCTTCTCCATCTTTTTTCGAAGAATACGAGGGAAGTACTTATTGAAAAATAAGTTATTGAACTCGTCCCATTCCATGGACTCAATTTCATCTCTTGGCCTCATATTCTTGATAAGATTCCACCATTGATCAGCTTCAGCTTCCAAACGATATACTGCTAAGATGAGTTTATCTTGTTTAGAACATTGAAGAACTGAAAATATCCTTTCAGTGGTAATGATCCATTGTTCAGCAACAAGTGGATCAGAAGACCCACTGAAAGAAGGTGGATGTTTCTTCATGAAGGACTCAATAGAATATTGTTCCCTTCTCTGCTCATTTGGAAGTCCAGAATGATTCATAGCTTGTGTAAGTATAGAAATAAGATTTTGCACTCCATTGCCCATAACATTTGTTTGTTCAAGAGGACAATCATTTCATTTTCCATTACATTTATCAACACGGTTCCTTCGGGTTCCAGCCATCGTCTAAAACCCAAAAAGAATAGTGTGAGAGGCAAATATCACCCATGGTAAAACAACATAATAAAGGGGGAGTACCATCAATATCTAACATCTTGGGTTTCCATAATTCTAGTACTATAACCTATACTTAACCTTAGGGACATCCCTAGACATACCATAGAAATATCTCTAGGGATCTTACTAAAGTTCTCGCATCCTAGTTTCCAAAGGTTGACTAAACCTTTCCTCTGATACCAACTGTAGAGACCTGAAGCTTAACATACTTGGACATTACATTACTTTTTCGGAATACTTAGTACATAAAAAACACACACACACAAGGACCGTAATAGTTTAGTGTCTTTGGAAACTCAGAGTATAATCTTCTAATCATGGTGAATGATCTTCAACATCTCCCATAAATATCTTCCCTTTTTTTTCTTACCTAAAACCTTTATTTATATCCTGGGGAAAAGAAAACATAAAAGGCTGAGCTCAAATGCTCAGTAAGGGTAAACAAAAGAAATATCAATCACATCATATTCATAAGAACATAACATTTTGGAAATCTTAACCTGCAAAAGAGATCATAATATCATAACATGGGATAAATCATAATAGTGAAATGTAACCCCATTAATCATAACATAAAACCTGAAACTTTGTGGCATACACACATAATCATAGAGAATCATTTCTTATTAGTCAAGACTCATTGCCAAGACTATCTCAGTGGACAAAGTCCATTTCTGAACCGAGTTCACTTCTCGTTTCAGTCCCGTTTCACTGAACCGGTTTAACCTTCCATTCCAGCCATGTCTATCTCATGAGATATAAAATTTTTACCGAATGCATTGGAGGGAGATATAGGTCCCACCCATCTCATAATTATACCATTCTTATGTGTGCCACAAAATCATAAACCATACATCATAGCGTAACCCATGTAATAAAAATGGGAATCTTAAACATCGTGACATCATAAAACAATTCATATAAGAAAAAAGGAATTCATAAAAATATTTCCATCACAACATAATCAAATCCATGTAATAATAGGGATAGAAACAGAACCCTTTATTATCTTAGATGGAAAATAATTTTGATAAAACACTTGAACTCCATTCTTGAGGAAAATATCCTTTCTAATTCAAAAACACTTTTCCTTTCTTAACATGTCAAAAAATTCTAAACTAAAAGAAGTTGATTAAAAATAAACTTTAAAACTTGTACAGGAAGATTCTTGTAAATAATGTTTTAAAAATCCATTCATGCCGTATAAGTTAAAAAACATTCTTCTCGTAGTTCTGTAGGAAAAGTCAAAAAGTACCTCGTACGAAAAACGACAAAAGATTCCTTTCATATCTTTTACTAAAAACCCACCTAAGGGTAAAATTGGATTTAAACAATTTTAGGTGGTTGGAAATAATATTACATATTGAGGAAACATGGATGTGGATGATAAAATACACCCCAGTAAATTTCAAAGTATAACCAATCTCGGAAAAAATGAGATTGTGATATTTCCCTTACCTTAGGTCCGATTTTCTTCGTAAGTGTCCGAACCTCCTGTATAATGATTTAAATAATTTTATTGACTTATTTCAGAATCATACTCATTGTTATGATATCATATATGATTCACTTATGACTTTATTTTACCCGTTCTTTTGTAAATTTCATGTTAAAGAACGTTTTGGGTAAAATCGTTTCATTTGTCGTCCGTGTTTTGACTTGTAATTATTCATATGATTACTTAGATCATGATTACTTAATTCCAGAATATAAAACAAGATTTATATAATATATATTCAGAATATACATATATATAATAGATCACTAAATGGAAAGAAATACACCGTTCATGGAGACGGTAAGTCGTACGTACGCATGAACGCTGTTTTCGTTTCCTTATTGAGTTGAATGGAATTAAGTAGATGACATAGATATATATATACACATAAATCCAGTATCATTATTATGTCATATATTTCATTATTACTTATTAAATATACTTTATAATCATTCATGAATGGTTAACATGGCGAATGAATCTCATCACGTCGTGGAGACGGTAGTCCGCACGTACGCACGAGTGATGATATCATTCTCCTGATGGTGGAATTGTATTGGAGTGTATGAATACTATTTCAGAATTAATAACACTTTACAATAATCATAAATAGTTGTTTATTTTCACCATTATACCCATCCATGTATGGTGGTGGTGGAAAATAGATTACACCACGGCGTAGAGATGGTATTCTGTACATACGCACGCGCGGTGATTTCGTTTTCCGTAGGATGGATAGATGGTGAAATAGGTTTGTTTAATACTTATAATAACATATAAGTATATTAGTGATACTGATGTTATTACTTCAAAATGAAACAACCTAAGAAGAATAAGTGGAAGAAGAAATAAAGTTGAAAGAATCGGTAACGGACATTACCTCTTCTTTGAAGCGCCTCTTTGAGATATCCTTTTAGGGCACTAAAATTGGTCTTTGAGGAAGACCAGAACCTCTAGGATGTAGATATGGAAGTGGAGAAGATAATTCGGCAGGGGTTGGCCGAGATTTAAGGCTCAAAGTGGTGTGAGGAAGAGAGGGAGGAGGTGCCCTTTTATAAGGGAGGAGAGGGGCTCCTCTGGAAAAACTAAAAATATTATTTTCTTATAAAGTCAAGTTCGGTTTTAAATAGCTCAAAATTGATTTATTTAGAATATAAGGTGGGTATGGGTCTAAATCCTCTCATCCAATAGAATTTAGACATGTTTAGGTTCCTATTTTAACCTTATCATTTAGATTTAACATTAAGTTAAATAATTTTACTTTTACCGTGTCTTCTTGTGTTCTAATACTATAAGGTTAATAAAATTACAATAACAAGCCAAAATAACCCCAAGTTGTTTATTATTAATATATATAACCTTATCTAAGTCATTTGGCCGATCCTTATATTTTTAGTAATAAAATAAAAATTAATAATATAATATTTGTTTTAAAAACTATTTTATGTCAATTTTGACACTATTCAAAAGTTTATTTTTTTGAAACTCATAAAAGAATTATTACTTCGACAAAAGTTAATTAAATCAATCCTAAAATGTCATATTAACCTATAAAATTAGTGTAATTCATAAAAAGTCTCAAATTATATTTATTTGGGTATTTATAATATCAATTATTCTAATTTTTCACTATTATGGTAATTACTACATCATCATTGTGTCATAAATAAATTAATTTATTTAAGGTCTAAAAATTATAAATAAAATATTTTTATGTAGTAAATCTTATTATCTTTCTAATGAATATTTACAATCGAATTTATCTTATGTATAACCATATATTAAAAATGTTTTAGTAAATAAACTTTGATTTTAACTCTTTTAACTCTTCTTTGAATTAAATAATAATAAATGTCCTAATCTAATCCAAGTGGGCCTAAATGGTCATATTTTATTCCTATGGTTGTTTTTAGTAGAAATACACTTATCCAATAGAATTAGGACATGTGTTAGGGTAATAGTAATATCATTTTGACCCTTAATTACCCGATTTACTTTTAATCGTGGAAAAAAAAGTAAAAAGTTACTATTCACCAAAAATTATTTTCATCTCATTGAACCACATTTTAATTACTGACATCAACTGTGTCTCTCGGATTTTTGAAAGTCCACTCACAGAAGCGGTAAAATTAAGTTTTATGAAAAATTCATTTTTTTAACTACCACTTAGTGGTTTCACTATTCATGAAAAAAATGAAAGTTTCCAAAAAAATACCAAAAATTAGGCCTAAGCTATATTTGATATTATGAACTCAAAAATGATGTCTATTTTACCAAATTCAAATCATATCAGTTGCATTAATTAATTTAAAAATTAATTCCTGTCGTCAAAACAAATAGCGTATTCTTAAGAGATAATAACTATCAAAAGATTGACACTTGTTTAAGTCTGGTTTAAATGTGAAATTACATCCAATGACCAACATTTTATTAATTGTAAAAATATATTCTAAATATAATTTTAAACCACTAAAATTAATAATTTATCACTATTAATTATTTCTATTAAAAAAGTTGTTTTTATTTAAAATTTAGTAATTTTCACTATTCATCAGAAAATGAAAGTTATCCGAAAAGTACCAAAATTTCACCCTAAGCTAATTTCGATATTTTGAATCCAAAAATAAAGTCCATTTTGAAAAATAAAATTTAAAAAATTTAAAAAATTTGTTATTACTATTAATAACGGCTAGTTTTAATAATATTTTAATAACATATCGTTGTTTAGTGAAACTCGGTATTGTGTACTAAACACGCTATCGAGGAAGGTCGCGATTGGGTGTAATGAAAGGCAAGTAAATGATGTGTGTTGTGCAAGATCCTTTTGGTGTACCGTACAACACAATACATTAATAAAATTAAAAAGAATATTTTTCATAAAATCTCGGGGTGTTACACCTGTTTAAAATTTTGATCCTATTATTTATTTGCCCTGGATTTCCTATTAGCTTATGGTTAATTGTTTCTAATATATGCTTGGTTGCATGTTTTAGGATCACCCATGGGTGTTTCTCCCTGTTAGGATGTTTATCTCCGTTCGACACCATTTTCCTGTGAGGCAACCCCTATTTCAATTACTAGTTTACTTGTTATAACAGTTTTCATGTGTTTCCTGCTGTTTAAATTATTTTTATGCATGGTAGCTATTATACAAGTAGTTCTTAAACTTACTTAGGGATGCTGATAGTCGATTACGCATGACTGGACTTCTCAGGGATGTGAGAACCTGGTGTAGGAGATCAAAGAGGGAATAGACGATTAAGTGCTTCCCTAGAGGGTCTGTTGGTTTTAGTTTCGTACGCAGGACCTATGGTAATAGGACGTTGTGCTTCCCAAGAGTGTTCTTAGTTTACACATGCATCGAGACCACGGGAGGAATTAGACGTAAGTTCTTACTCAGAGAGTCTGTAGCTATCGTTGTAAGACCATAGGGGAATTGATGTGAGAGATTTATAGAGTGTATGTGCCTTGATTGATTACTGGACTATAGGGGTCTGCTAGTTTGAGCCACCCAGAGGGTCAGCTTTAATTTTGATGGTCGGTTGTGATGAGTCCACCAAGCCAAAGAACAAACTTTGGTTTTGTACTGCTTTTGTTTCGGTAGTCTTTTGAGATACCTGATGTGTTACTTGCTTACCTTGGAATAGAATGCTTTTCTAGTTTTTCTCTGGTTGTTTAATTAAATGAATGTGAGTGGTAATTGGCATGATTATTTACTAGTGTGCACTTAGTCCATTATTGTACTTATTTCCCTTTACTTTTTCTATATTACTCACTAACAGTGGAGCACAAATCATGTGGTGGTTGCCTACTGGGATTAGTCTCACACGCTTTTTGGGTCCTTCTTTTCATCCAAACACATTATATGGTTGTAGGTGTAGATAAGGATTGTGATCCTTCTACCTCAGGTACATGATTGCTGGTTGGAGCTGGAGAGCATGGGACCGAGCTTTGGCTCGCGATGCTGCTGGAGTTTCTGTTTATGTTTAGTACTTTGGTTTCAGTGCATTTCAACACGTTGTATTGATTACTGCTTTCCATAGATACATGTACCGTTCTGCATCATTATTATATTAGATATTGCTTCGACTTTTAGTTCAGTTGTTGTATGATGTTTACGGCTTCCGCTATTGTTTGTGTTATTCTTCCACTATATACTTTACCAAATGAGGGCATAGTTTCCCCATAGACTCACCAAGTCCCTCACTGCTAGTCAGAAGCCTCTGGCGTTGGGAGAAACACGGTTGAGGTCATGTGGAAAACCGGGTATGAGGCACCAGTTATGTGGCTCCGGATTCAGGTCGTTACAAAGTGGTATCAGAGGAGTTTTATTCTTTTCTATTTCCTTACTGTTTTGTGAAAATAGATAGGGATTGGAAGAAATGGGTAGTTAGTACTTAATTGTGCCCGAGAGTAATGAACCCGTGTATAGGGAAAATATATATTACCTCATAATTTCAATTTTTAGTTTTTTCAAGTGTTAGTTTAATATATTTCACCGTTGGGTGATGCACATGTTTTGTGTTGTTACAGTTTATATGATTGTGGTTCTATTTTGTTGCAACCCGGTGAGATAAGGTTGTGCCATCTAATGCATCATATAGGCTCTAGGTAGTAAATCACATGTCAGGTATTTTACCATGCCATCTAGGGTGAATTAGAATTTCATGTTGTTGTGATAGATGTCGTGATAAATTATGCATGTTGTTGTGATAGTTGTTGTGAAGGACATACTTGTTTCACTATTTTACTTGATATATTCATTGTTATGATGCCAAGATTTGATTCATGGGGAGTATGGGCCCCCACAGATCGGGAATTTTCACATAGATGTTTGTTTTCAGTGTTTCTGGCATTTGGTGCAGTTTCTGAGCTACTGCCCGGAAAAACCCAGAATACACGGCGTGTACTTTTTTTAATACACGCTGTGTAGTTTTTTTAACCATGTTACTAACTATGTGAACAGAGACACGGGGTGGTGGAAAGTCTTCAGGGACACGCCGTGTACCATAAGTACATGTCGTGTGGTAGTCAACCGTATACCCGGCCGTGTCACTAACAACATGGGTCGGGGAAACTCGTGTAGTACACGTCGTGTGTTATAAGAACACGCCATGTAGTTTTCTTCTAGGTACCCGGCCATGTCACAAACAACATGGGTCGGTGTTATCTATCCTTATACATGCCATGTTTGTTCGGAACACGCCGTGTAGGGGTCAGCCATGTAGTCTACCGTGTAACCGCTACACAGGTTGCCGAAACCTATCTAGTACATGTCGTGTCTTTAGTGAACATGCCGTGTAGTTTAGAATTAAGAGGAACGTGTAGGTTAGCCCTGTAAAGAGACTCGGGTAGGGGAGTGGAGTTCATGTACATGCCGTGTTTTGGGACAACACACTGTGTAGTCTGGGATGTTATACGACCAGTGGTGGCAGAGTTACACGCCCATGGGGAAGTCTTAGAAAACAAGCCATGTAGTTTAAATACACGTCGTGTAGTCTTGTTTTACCATCTTAAGTGTTTCTCTCTCCTGTTACAGTTTTTACTCTTGTGTTTTCTGTCCTTGTTAATCCTAAATCTGAGTGAGCTTTTTCTTTCTCAGAGCTATGGCACCAAGATGTCATACCGTTGCATGCCAGGAACCAGGCAGTGACCGTACGCCTAATACGGCAGACCAGGGACTACCAGTAGTTCTGCCGATCATTTCGAACATGGAACATGCAGTGATTCTAGACACTGGTGCTGACGCTCAGTTCAGAGAGGGTTTCATGAGGTTCATGCAGATCTTCCTGGGAGCTCAGCATCCTGCCCCGTCTATGGAAGAGCTAACACGAGTCTTCCATAAGCAGCATCCTCCCACCTTCACAGGGTATGGAGGACCTCAGGCTGCAGAGTCATGGCTAAAACCATGCTTTCCATCTTCGAGCATTTGGATACACCCCCAGACAGAAGGGTGAATCTCACAACTTACATGTTGCGAGATTCTTCCAAGAGGTGCTGGGATGTGGTCTCGCAGGCAGGGCGCCAACCGACTATGGCTTGGGATGAGTTCTAGTGTATGTTCTACGACTACTTCTATCCGGAAATGCTGAGGGCTGACAGAGCCAGAGAGTTCATGAATCTGCATTAGGGCACTCTTTAGGTTATGGAGTATTCCACCCGTTTCACTGAGTTACAACATTTCGCTCCCGTTCTGGGAAATGACGAGCTGTTTTTGATAAGGAAGTTGGAGGAAGGCCTCAAAACAGAGATCAGATCGCAGGTGAACGTGTTCCAGTTGACTTCTATTACCCTAATAGTCAACCAGGCACTGATCACTGACCAGAATCTGAGGGAGACTGGAGCTGTTGACTAGGGCAGTTCAACATACAAGACTGATTCATTGCATACTGACAACAGGAAAGGCCACCGAGAGTCTACTCGAGGCGACTCGAGGAAGCGAGGTAATTCTTTTGGAAGACAGGATCTTCCTTCTTTAAACTAGGTGGGGTGCTATCAGTGAGGATAGAGTGGTCATAAGAAGCCTCGCTGCCCGAGAGATCCATTGGAGTGCCGAGCTTGTGGCAAGATTGTTCATTTACAACGTTTTTGCAGGGTTCTTCTTCCAACAGCTAGTAAAGAAGCATCAGTTTCTACTCCTCATACTGGAGCAGGATTACCAGTTCCATAGCAGACTGGGGGCTAGAGTTCTTCTGGTCGTTCATGACAGGGTAGAGGTCTCAGATGCGGTGGTCAGGCTCAGGGAGTATCAACTCAGGTATATCAGGCTGCTACACAGGGCTGTGGTACTGGCCAGACGTTTGCGGTAGAGTAGATCTATCAGGAGCAGGATCCTGGACCTTCAACAGTTCGAGGTACGATCTTAGTATCCTCAGTTTTATCTTCTGGACTTTTCGATACCGGTGCTTCTCATAACATTATTTTTGTGCATACTATGGAGAGCCTTAGACTTATTGTCCTTACTTCTGAGGATAAGTTGGCACTAGACACTCCTTTGGGACATAGTACTACTAGTGTGCGTCAGTTCAAGGAGTGCCCCCTTGAGGTTGGTGGGTGTCACTTCTTGTGGGATCTTTATGTCCTTGAGATGAAGGGTTATGATGTCATTCCCGGAATGGACTGGCTAGTTCCTTTTCAGGCCTTTGTCCATTGTTATCGTCGTAGGGTGAGTTTAACATCACCAGAGGGTAGGTCCTTTCTTCACAAGGGTGAATGGGATGTCCAGGAAAGCAGAGCTGGACCAGAGCATAATGGGTTTGGCGGTGTTACAGCCCAGATTACTAGTTTATATCTAGATGATCATGGGACTTCTCAGATGGACTTCCCTCCGGGATTTGACCATTTTCCGGTTGTCTTTCCATAAGAATTTTTAGGGTTGCCTCTAGAGCATGAGGTAGACTTCTCTATTGAGCTTGTGCCAGGAGAAGCACCGGTATCCATACCTCCTTATAGGATGGCTGGGCCTGAGTTGCAAGAACACAAGAAGTAGTTGGAGGAGTTGCAGGCGGAGGGTTTTATCCGACGCAGTACTTCCCCTTGGGGTTCGCATGTGTTGTTTACGAAGAAGGCGGATGATACCTTATGGATTTGTATGGACTATCAGAATCTGAACTAGTTGACGGTCAAGAACCGATATCCATTTCCAAGTATTGATGATCTTGTTGATCAGATTCAAGGAGCCAGGGTCTTCTCGAAGATCGACTTGAGATCCGTCTATCATCAGTTGCGGGTCAGACCATCTGATATACCTCTCACAGCTTTCCGAAGCAGGTATGGTCTGTACGAATATCTGGTTATGCTGTTCGGTCTCATGAATGCGCTGACAATTTTCATGGAACTGATGAACAGATTTTTCCATCCTTACTTGGACTCTTTCGTCATTGTCTTTGTGGATGATATGTTGGTGTACTCTCACACTCGACACGACCACACTACCCATCTTAAGATCGTATTTATTACACTGAGAAAGCATTAGTTATATGCTAATATCTCAAAGTGTCACTTCTGGATGGACGAGATTCACTTCCTTGGCCATTTCATCTCAGAGACAGGAGTATCAGTAGACCCAAAGATGGTGAGAGCAGTTGTTACTTAGGAGGAGCCAAAGAATGTCTTTGAGGTACGGAGTTTATTGGGACTGGATGGTTATTACAGGCAGTTTATACAAGACTTCTAACGCTTAACTTTGCCGTTGACGGGCTTGACTATGAAAGGTTTGAAGTACGTTTGGTCAGAAGCTTGCGACTCAGCCTTCCAAGAGCTGAAGGGGAGATTGACTTCAGCACCGATTCTAGTTCTGCCAGAGCCAGGAAAGAGTTATACAGTTTTCTGTGAATCATCTAGCATAGGGCTTGGAGCACTGCTTTTTTAGGATGATCATGTTGTTGCGTACGGATCTTGGCAGTTGAGGCCCCATGAGAAGAACTATCCTACGCATGACTAGGAGTTGGCTTCGGTTGTTCATGCTTTGCATTTTTTGAGGCACTATCTCATGGGAGAGAATTTTTTGGTATATAATGACCACAAGAGCCTCTGGTATATATTCACGCAGCGTGACTTGAATCTGAGACAGTGGAGGTGGGTCAAGTACCTACAGTCTTTCGACTTCGATCTTGATTATACGTATGGGAAAGGCAATGTTGTGGCTGACGCACTGAGTAGGAGGGCTCAGTTGCAGGCAGTTCAGGAGGCCATAAGTGAGTGAAAACTTATGGCTCTATTCTCTGAGATTCATTTGGAGGTGCACGACAGACAGGGGAAGACAATTATTTCTTCTGTAGCTGTTACCTCTACTCTTTTAGATCGAGTTCGAATGAGGCATCTATCAGACGTAGAAGGCCTAGTCCTATGGGAGGGTGTGTCAGATGGAGACCCTAATCCGGGATGGACAATGGGCGATGATGAGGTGCTATCTTTTCATGGTCGTGTATGGGTTTCAGTGGACATACATGAGGAGCTGATGTGGTAGTTTCATGCTTCAGCTTGGGCAGTTCATCCTGGTGTCACAAAGATGTACCGAGACTTACACCATTAGTATTGGTGGCCAGGTATGAAGAAGGATGTGGGTGGTTTTGTTATGAAGTGTTCCACCTATCAGCAGGTGAAGGCAGAGCATCAGGGACCAGTAGGGATTTTACAGCAGTTACCCATTCTGGAGTGGAAATGGAATGATGTCACGATGGACATCATGATAGGATTACCAAGATCTCCTTGAGTAAATGATGCGATTTGGGTTGTGGTGGACAGGCTCATGAAGGTTGCACACTTCTTGCCGATCAAGGAGACCTTCAGTGTTGATGAGCTGGGACGGTTGTACATATGAGAGATTGTACGTCTGCATGGATTTCCACACTCCATTGTTTCAGACAAGGATGTGCGTTTCACTTCACACTTATGGCAAGGGTTACAATGGGCTTTGGGTACGAAGGAACTTTTGAGTACAACATACCACCCCCAGACTAATGGCCAGTCCGAGCGTACAATCCAGGTGCTTGAGAATATGCTCTGAGCTTGCATTCTAGACTTTGGTGATAATTGGGAGAAGCATATCCCTCTAGTGGAGTTCTCCTACAACAACAGTTTTTAGGCGACTATTCAAATGGCACCTTATTAGGCTTTTTACGGTAGGCCATGCCAATCACCTTTATGCTGGCTATAGGTAGGAGACGAAACCTTGCTGGGATCTTGTCTTGTTCAGGAGACCACAGAGCAGGTGGAGTTGATTCGGAAGAGGATGGCTACTGCACAGTCTCGGAAGAAATCTTATGCTGATTAGTGGAGACGAACTTTGGAGTTCAAGGTTGGAGAGAAGGTTTTCCAGCGTATTACCCCGAGGTTGGGATATAAGAGGATTAGGGGATAGGGGAAACTCTCACCGAGATACGTCGGGCTATTTGAGATTCTGGATAAAGTCGGGCTGGTTGCTTATAGGTTGCAGTTACCTCAGAGGTACCAGGCCATGCACGACATCTTTCATGTTTCTCAGCTTCGACGGTATTTCTCAGACCCGTCTCATGTTTTTCAACCTGAGGAGGCTGAGATGGAGCAGGATGCATCCTTCTAGGAGCATCCTATCAGGATAGTTGATCATAGTGAAAAGGTACTCTGTGGCCGGTCTATTCCTCTGGTACGGTTGCTATGGCAGCACGGCCGTATACAGGATGAGGCTTGGGTTAGGTAGGCAGATATGTGATCACAGTGGTCAGAGTTGTTCGAGGTTTCTTCTTCTATGCCTTGTTAGAGAAATTCGGGGATGGATTTCTTTAAGGGGGAAGTTTTTAAGAACTCAGAGCTTCAGGTTCAGGTAAAGATCTCTTTTACGTTCTTTTTAAGGAAAAATGGAGAATCTAGAAATTTTCAGAGTACACGCAGTGTACTTTATGAGTACACGCCGTGTACTCCTCTGCCACTCGAAGTTGTGTGCTGGATGTGTACGGGCCACACACACGGTGTGTAGGGATGATGTGGCGGCCACTTAAAGAGGAGAACGAAAAACCCAAGTACAAGCCTTGTACTCTAAAAATACATGTCGTGTACTTTCTTTTTATTTCATTAATTTGACCGGGGTCATTCCTAATGCTCATAAAAATCTTCTTCACTGCCTAATTCCTTCTAGAGTGTCCAAGGAGGCCGATTCTTCTCTGAGCCACCGATCCATCACCCGTTGTCCGAATCGAACTCTGTTGATTGCAGAAGAATCATAGCGGGGAGTTCTTGGTTCTTCTTTGACCTCGTTTCCTGATTCTTCTTCTCGTATGGGTTATCTGAGGTTGAATGTTTTAGATGTTTTTTCAGATCGACTCTGTTCTAGGACGATTCACAGGCCAAGGTTCAAGTATATCGATCTTCGAGGATCGAGGTAGGTGGTTTTTTGCCCTATGTTGAAGTTCTTTGAGTTTTGGTTGCAAAAGTGTCGGATACCCATGTATCGGGTATCCCAGTTTAAGATTTTGATCCTATTGATTATTATCCCAGGATTTCTTGTTAGCTTATGATTAATTGTTTCTAATATTTTCTTGGTTGCATGTTTGAGGATCACCCGCGGGTGTTTCTCCCTGTTTGGTTGTTTATCGCCGTTCGACACCGTTTGCCTGTGAGGCAACCCCAATGGCAATTTCTAGTTTACATGTCATAACTTTTTTCATGTGTTTCCTACTCTTTAAATCCTTTTGATGCATGGTATCTATTATCCAAGTAGTTTCTAAACTTAATTAGAGCTTTTGACAGTTGATTATTCACGACTGGACTGCTCAGGGTTGTGAGAACCTGGTGTGGGAGATCAAAGAGGGAATAGACGATTAAGTGTTTCCCTAGAGGGTCTGCTGGTTTTAGTTTCATACGAAGGACCTATGGGAATAGGACTTTGTGCATCCCAAGAGTTTTCTTAGTTTACACATGCTTTGAGACCACAAGTGGAATAATACGTAAGTGCTTCCTCAAAGAGTCTCTAGATATCTTTGCAAGACCATAGGGGAATTGATGCCAGATCTTCCCAGAGTATCTATTCCTTGTTTGATTACTGGACTATAGGGGTCTACTAGTTTGTGGAGTCCAGAGGGTCATTGTGAATTTTGATGGTTGGTTGTGACGAGTCCACCAAGCCAAAGAATAAGCTTGGGTTTTGTACTTCTTGTGTTTCAGTAATATTTTGAGATACCTGCTCTGTTACTTTCTTACCTTGGAATAGAATGATTTTCTAGTTTTTCCCCGGTTGTTTAATTAAATGAATATGAATGGTAATTGGCAAGATTATTTATTGGTGTACTCTTAGTCCATTACTGTACTTATTTCCCTTTAGTTTTTCTATATTACTCATTGACAGTAGGGCAAAAATCTTGTGGTGGTTGCCTACTGGGAATAGTGTCACACCCTGTTTGGGTCCTACTTTTCTGCCCAAACAGATTATATGGATGCAGGTGTAGATAGTGATTGTGGTCCTTCTACCTTAGGTACTTGATTGATGGTTAGAGCTGGATAGCATGGGACCGGGATTTGGATCGAGATGCTGCTGGAGTTTCTATTTATATTTAGTACTTTGGATTCAGTGTATTTTAGCACGTTGTTTTTATTATTTCTTTCCATAGATACATGTACCGTTCTGCATCATTATTATATCAGATATTTCTTCGACTTTTAGTTCAGTTGTTTTATGTTGTTTACTTCTTCCTCTATTGTTTGTGTTATTCTTCCACTGTAAACTTTCCCAAATGAGGGCATAGTTTCCCCACAGACTCACCAAGGCCCTCGCTGCTAGTCATCAGTCTCTGGTGTTTGGGTAAACACACATGAGGTCATGTGGTGAACCGGGTACGGGGCACCAGTTATATGTCTCTGGATCCGGGTTGTTACAAAGTGGTATCAGAGGAGTTTCTTATTTTCTATTACCTTACTATTTTGAGAAATTAGACAGGGATAGGAAGAAATGGGTAGTTATTACTTAACTGTTCCCGGGAGTAATTAACCTGTGTACAGGGAAAATCTATATTACCTCGTAATTGCAATTTTTAGTTTTTGCAAGTGTTACAGTTTATTATATTTCACCGTTGGAAGATGCACATGTTTTGTGCTGTTACAGTTTATATGATTATGGTTATATTTTATTGCAACCCAATGAGATGAGGGTGTCCCATCTCATGCATCATATAGGCACTGGGTAGGAAATCAAATTTCATGAATTTTACCATTCCATCTAGGGTGCATTAGAATTTCATGCTGTTGTGATAGATGTCGTGATAAATTATGCATGTTTTTGTGATAGTTTCTATGACAGACATACTTGTTAGGATTTTTTTACTTGATATATTCATTTTTATGATGCCAAGCTTTTATTTTCATGGAGTATGGGCCCCCACAGATCAGGATTTGGCACATATATGTTTGTTTGCAGTGTTTCTGGCATTCGGTGCAGTTTCTGAGCTACTGCCTAGAAAAACCCAAAATACACGGCATGTAATTCTTTTAATACACGCCGTGTAGTTTTTTAACCATGTTAATAACTATGTGAACATAGACATGGGTGGTGGAAAGTCTTCGAGGGCACACCGTGTACCATAAGTAAATTCTGTGTGGTAGTCAACGGTGTACCCGGCCGTGTCACTAACAACAGGGGTCGGGGAAACTCGTGTAGTACACGTCGTGTGTTATAAGAACATGCCGTGAAGTTTTCTTCTGGGTACCCGGCCATGTCACGAACAACACAGGTCGGTGTTATCTATCCTTATACACACCATGTTTTTTCGGAACACACCTTGTAGGGGTCAGTCGTGTAGTCGGCCGTGTAACCGCTGCATGGGTTGCCGAAACCTGTCTAGTACACACCGTGTCTTTAGTGAACACGCAGTGTAGTTTAGAATTAGGAAGACCGTGTAGGTTAGCCGTGTAAAGAGACCCGGGTAGGGGAGTGGAGTTCAAGTACACATCGTGTTTTGGGACAACACGCTGCGTATTCTGGGATGTTATAAGACTAGTGGTGGCAGAGTAACACGCCCATGGGGAAGGCTTAGAAAACATGTCATGTAGTTTAAATACACGTCGTGTAGTCTTGTTTTTCAGTCTTAAGTGTTTCTCTATCATGTTACCGTTTTGTACTCTTGTGTTTTCTATCCTTGTTAATCCTAAATCTTAGTGTGATTTTGTTTTCTCAGAGCTATGGCACCAATACGTCCTCCTGTCGCACACCAGGAACCAGGTAGTGAACGTACGCCTGATACGACAGACCAGGGACTACCAGTAGTTTCGCCGATCATTTAGGACATGACACCTGCAATGATTCCAGACACTGGTGATGATTCTCAGTTCAGAGAGGGTTTCATGAGGTTCATCCAGACCTTCCAGGGAGCTTAGCATCCTGCCCCGTCTATGGCAGAGCTAACGCGAGTCTTCCAACAGCAGCATCCTACCACCTTCACAGGGGATGGAGGACCTCAGGCTGCAGATTCATGGCTAGAAACCATGCATTACATCTTCGACCATTTGGAGACACCCCCTGACAAAAGGGTGAAGCTCGAGACTTACATGCTGCGAGATTCTGCCAAGAGGTGGTGGGATGTGGTCTTGCAGGCAGGGTGCCAATGGACTATGGCTTGGGAAGAGTTCCAGCGTACGTTCTACGAATACTTCTATCCGGTGACACTGAGGGCCGAAAAATCTAGAGAGTTCATGAATCTACAGCAGGGTACTCTTTTGGTTATGGAGTATTCCTCCTGTTTCACTGAGTAACAGTGTTTTTCTCCTGTACTGGGAAATGATGAGCTATTTTTGGTAAGGAAGTTTGACGAAGGCCTCAAACCAGAGATCAGATCGTAGGTGAACGTCGTCCAGTTGTCTTCTATTACCCTAGTAGTCTACCAGGCACTGATCACTGAATGGAATATGAGGGATACTAGAGCTTTTGACTAGTGTGGTTCAGCATACAAGACTAATTCATTTCATACTAACAGCAAGAAACACCACCGAGAGTCTACTCGAGGTGACTCAAGGAAGCACGGTAATTCTTCTGGAAGACAGGATCTTCCTTCTGGCAACCAGGTTGTGTGCTATCAGTGTGGAAAGATCGGGCATAAGAAACCTTAGTGCCCGAGAGATCTAGTGGAGTGCTGAGTTTGGGCACGATGGGTCATCTACAACATTTTTGCAGGGCTCTTCTTCCAGCAACTAGTGAAGGAGGATCCGTTTCTACTCCTCATACAGGAGAAGGATTACCAGTTCCATAGCAGACTGGGGATGGAGTTCTTTAGGTCATTCATGCCAGGGTAGAGGTCGCATACGTGGTGGTCTGGCTCAGGGAGGATCAGCTCAGGGATATCATACTACTACACAGGGCCGCAGAACTAGCCAGATGTTTGCGGTAGAGCAGATCCATTGGGAGCAGGATCCCGGACCATCCACAGTTCGAGGTACGATCTTAGTAGCCTCAGTTTTATCTTCTGCACTTTTCGATACCGGATCTTCTCATAGCATTATTTCTGTGCACACTGTGGAGAGCCTCAGACATACTGTCCTTACTTATGAGGATACGTTGGAACTAGACACTCCTTTGGGATATAGAACATCTAGTGTGTGTCAGTGCAAGGAGTACCCCCTTGAGGATGGTGGGTATCACTTATTGTGGGATCTTTATGTCCTTGAGATGACGGGTTATGATGTCATTCTCAGAATGGACTGGCTAGTTCCTTTTCAGTCCTTTGTCGATTGTTATCAACGTAGGGTTAGTTTCACATCACCAGAGGGCAGGTCCTTTCTTCACAAGAGAGAATGAGATTTCTAGGCAAGCAGGGATGGACCAGAGCATCATGGGTTGGGCGGTGTTACAACCCAGATTACTATTTTATATCTGGATGATCAGGGGACTTCTCATATGGACTTCCCTCTGGCAGTTGAACATTTTACGGATGTTTTTTCAGAAGAATTTTCTGGTTTTCCTCCGGAGCGTGAGGTAGACTTCTCTATTTAGCTTGTGTCGGGAGCAGCACCGATATCCATACCTCCTTACACGATGGCTACGCTTGAGTTGAAAGAACTCAAGAAGCAGTTGGAGGAGTTGCAGGGGAAGGGTTTATCCAACCCAGTACTTCCCCTTGGGGTTTGCCTGTGTTGTTTGTGAAGAAGTCGGATGGTACCTTACGGCTTTGTGTGGAGTATCAGAAGATGAACTAGTTGACGGTCAAGAACCAATATCCATTGCTGAGGATTGATGATCTTTTTGATCAGCTTCGAGGAACCAGGGTATTCTCGAATATTGACTTGAGATCCGACTATCATCAGTTGCATGTCAGACCATCTGATATACCTCTCATAGCTTTCCGAAGTAGGTATGGTCTGTACGAATATCTGGTTATTCCGTTTGGTCTCACGAACACGCTGAAAGTTTTCATGGCGTTGATGAACAGAGTTTTCCATCCTTACTTGGACTCTTTCGTCGTTGTCTTTGTGGATGATATCTTGGTGTACTCTCACACTCGACACAACCATGCTGCCCATCTTGAGATCGTATTGAGTACACTGAGAGAGAATCAGTTATATTATAAACTCTCAAAGTGCCACTTCTGGATGGACGAGAATATTTTCCTGAGCCATGTCATCTCAGAGATAGGACTATCAGTAGACCTAGAGAAACTGTGAGCAGTAGTTACCTAGGAGCAGCCGAAGAATGTCTTCAAGGTACGAAGTTTCTTGGGACTGGTTGGTTATTACAGGCAGTTTATACAGGACTTCTCACGCTTAGCAGTTTTGTTGACGGGCTTGACAAAGAAAGGTGTGAAGTACGTTTGGTCAGAAGCTTGCAACTCAGCCTTCCAGGAGCTGAAGGGGAGATTGACTTCATCATTGATTCTAGTTCTTCCAGAGCTGGGCAAGATTTATATAGTTTTCTGTTATGCATCTGGCATTGGGCTTGGAGCAGTGCTTATGCAGAAAGATCATGTTGTTGCATACGGATCTCGGCAGTTGAGGCCCCATGAGAAGAACTATCCTATGCATGACCTGGAGTTGGCTGCGGTTGTTCATGCTTTGCATTGTTGGAGAAACTATCTCATGGGAGAGAATTGTGTAGTATATAATGACCATAATAGCCTCAAGTATATATTCACGCAGCGTGAATTTAATCTAAGACAACGGAGTTGGGTCGAGTACCTATAATCTTTCAACTTCGAGCTTGCTTATACGCATGGGAAAGGCAATGTTGTGGCTTACGCACTGAGATGGAGGGATCTGTTGCAGGAAGTTCAGGAGGCCAGCAGTAAGTGGAAGCTTATGGCTATCTTCTTTGAGATGCATTTGGAGGTGCAAGATAGACATGGACAGATAGTTCTTTATTCTATAGCTGTTACCTCTACTATTTTAGATCAAGTTCGAATGAGGCAGCTATTAGAACCAGAAGGCCTAGCCCTATGGGACGGTGTGTCAGATGGAGACCCTACTCCAGGATGGACCGTGGGCGATGATGAGGTGCTACGTTTTCATGGCTGCGTATGGGTTTCAGCGGACATACGTGAGGAGATGATGTGGGAGTTTCATGCTTTACCTTGGGCAGTTCATCCTGGTCTCACCAAGATGTACAGAGACTTACACCATTAGTATTGGTGGCCAGGTATGAAGAAGGATGTGGATGGTTTTGTTATGCGTTGTTCCACCTGTCAGCAGGTGAAGGCAGAGCATCAGCAACCAACATGGATTTTACAGCAGTTACCCATTCCTGAGTGGAAATGGAATGACGTCGCAATGGAATTCATGATAGGATTACTGAGATCGCATCGAGGAAATGATGTGGTTTGGGTTGTGGTGGACATGCTCATGATGGTTGCACATTTCTTGCTGATGAAGGACACCTTCAGTTTTGATGATATGGGATGGTTGTACATCTAAGAGATTGTACGTCTGGATGGAGCACCTCACTCCATTGTTTTAGACAGGGATGCACATTTCACTTCGCACTTCTGGCACGGGTACAACGGGCTTTGGGTACGCAGGTAATTTTGAGTACAACATACCGCCCCCAGACTGATGGCCAGTCCGAGCGTACAATCCATTTGCTTGAGGATATGCTCCGAGCTTGCATTATAGACTTTGGAGGTACTTGGGAGAAGCATATCCCTCTGGCGGAGTTCTCCTACAACAACGGTTTTCAGGTGACTAATGAAATGGTAACTTATGACGCTTTGTACGGTAGGTCATGCCGATCACCTTTATACTAGCTAGAGGAATGAGAGGTAGCCTTGCTGGGACCTCATCTCGTTCTGGAGACCACGGAGCAGGTGGAGTTGATTCGGAAGAGGATGACTACTGCACAGTCTTGGAAAAAATCTTATGCTGATCAGCGGAGATGACCTTTGGAGTTCAAGGTTGGAGACCGGGTTTTCCTACGTATTACCCTGTGGTTGGGACATAAGTGGATTATGAGACAGGGGAATCTATCACCAAGATACATCAGGCCGTTTGAGATTCTGGAGAAAGTTGGGCTGGTTTCTTACAGGTTGCAGTTACCTTAGAGGTACCAGGTCATGCCCGATGCCTTTCATGTTTCTCAGCTTCGACGGTATTTCTCAGACCCATATCATTTTTTTCAACCCAAGGAGGTTGATATGGAGCAGGATACATATTTTGAGGAGCATCATATCAAGATAATTGATCATAGTGCAAGGGTATTCTAAGGCCGGTCTGTTCCTCCTGTACGGTTGATATGGCAGCACAACCGTATATAGGACGAGACTTGGGAGAGGGAGGCTGATATGCGATCACAGTGGCCAGAGTTGTTTGAGGTTTCTTCTTCTACGTATTTTTAGGGAAATTCGGGGACAAATTTCTTTAAGGGGGGAAGTTTTTAAGAACCCAGAGCTTCAGTTTCAGGTACGGATCTCTTTTATGGGCCTTTTAAGGGAAAATGGAGAATCTGGAAATTTTCAGAGTACACGCCGTGTACATTATGAGTACATGCCGCGTACTCCCCTGCTGCTGGAACCCGTATGCTGGTCGTGTCCGGGCCACACACACACTTTGTAGGGATGATGTGGCGGCCCCATAAAGTGGAGTACAAAAAACCCAAGTACATGTCGTGTACTCTAAAAGTACACACCGTGTACTTTCTTTTTATTTCATTAATAGGACCGGGGCCACGCCTAATGCTCATAAACATCTTCTTCTACACCTAATTCTGTCCAGAGCATCCGAGGAGGTCGATTCTTCTCCGAGCCACCGATCTGTCACCGGTTGTCTGAATCGAACTCCGTCGGTTGCAGAAGAATCGCAACGGTGAGTTCTTGGTTCTTCTTTGGCCTCGTTTCCTTATTCTTCCTCTCGTATGGGTTATCTGAGGTTGAACGTTTTAGACATTTTTAAAGATCTACTCCGTTATAGGCCGATTCATAGGACAAGGTTCAATTATATCGATCTTTGAGGATCGATGTAGGTGGTTTGTTTCCCTACGTTGAAGTTCTTTGAGTTTTGGTTGCAAAAGTGTAGGATACCCATGTATCGGGTATCTCTGTTTAGGATTTTGATCCTATTGTTTATTTTCCCTTTATTTCCTGTTATCTTATGATTAATTATTGCTGATATATGATTGGTTGCATGTTTGAGGATCACCCATGGGTGTTTCTTCCTGTTTGGTTGTTTATCACCATTCGACACCGTTTGCCATTGAGGCAACCCCTATTGCAATTGCTAGTTTACTTGTTATAACTGTTTGCATGTGTTTCCTTCTATTTAAATGATTTTGATGCATGGTATCTATTATCCAAGTAGTTTCTAAACATACTTAGGGCTACTGACAGTCGATTACGCATGAATGGACTGCTCAGGGCTGTGAGAACCTGGTGCGGGAGATCAAAGAGGGAATAGACGATTAAGTACTTACCTAGAGGGTCTGTTGGTTTTAGTTTCATATATAGGACCTACGGGAATAAGACTTTGTGCTTCCCAAGAGTGTTCTTATTTTACACATGCATCAAGACCACATGAGTAATTAGATGTAAGTGCTTCCTCAGAGAGTCTGTAGCTATCGTTGCAAGACCATAGGGGAATTGACATGAGAGCTTCCCCGAGTGTCTGTGCCTTGGTTGATTACTGGACTATAGGGGTCTGCTAGTTTGAGCCACCCAGTGGGTCAGTGTGAATGTTTATGGTTGGTTGTGACAAGTCCACCAATCCAAAGAACATGCTTGGGTTTTGTACTGCTTGTGTTTCTGTAGTCTTTTGAGATACCTGCTGTGTTACTTGATTACCTTGGAATAGAATTCTTTGCTAGTTTTTCCCTAGTAGTTTAATTAAATGAATGTGAATGGTAATTGGTAGGATTATTTACTGGTATACTCTTAGTCCATTACTGTACTTATTTCCCTTTACTTTTGCTATATTACTCACTGACAGTAGGGCACAAATCTTGTGGTGGTTTCCTACTGGGATTAGTCTCACATCCTTTTTGGGTCCTGATTTTCGGCCCAAATAGATTATATGGTTGCAGGTGTAGATAGGGATTGTGGTCCTTCTACCTTAGGTACTTGATTGCTGGTTGGAGTTGGAGAGCATGAGATAGGGCTTTGGCTCGCGATGCTGCTGGACTTGCTGTTTACGTTTAGTACTTTGGTTTCAGTGTATTTCAGCACATTGTTTTGCTTACTACTTTCCATAGATACATGTACCGTTCTGCATCATTATTATATCAGATATTGCTTCGACTTTTAGTTCAGTTTATTATGCTATTTACTTCTTCCTCTATTGTTTGTGTTATTCTTCCACTGTATACTTTACCAAATGAGGGCATAGTTTCCCCACAGACTCACCAGGGCCCTCACTGCTCGTCGGTAGCCTCTGGCATTTGGGGAAATGCGCTTGTGGTCATGTGGAGAACCGTGTACGGGGCACCAGTTATGAAGCTCCGGATTCGGGTTGTTACAGTGACAATCAAGATTCACTTTATGATATATAGGGTATTGATGTAAAGTTGATTTTGAGAAATTTGGTGACCTTGTTTCTAAGGTTCTGGATTTTAATCATACAGAAGGTTAATAAGGTTAACCATTTATGAAATAGTTTAAGTTGAGATTTGGAATAGAATTTATATACTAATGTATTACTTCACCATATGACAATTTTTCCAAATTGGATAACATGTGATAACCATTTTGTTGTGATGTTAACTAAATATAGAGAAAATGACTTTTCAATATATTTTTTGTTCTTATGATCTATTAGTACTCCAGGAACAAAAAATTCACTTTTATTTCTTAGTGTAAGAGATGATGTGGAAATTGATAAAGGCATAACCAATGGATTATATTAACATTATGAAATGGAATGAAATAAATTTAGTATATTTTCACATGAAAATTATTCAAATTTTTTGAATGGATATTAGAATAAAATGTTTTCCTTTTATCATCATTTTTGATGATATCATGAAATTTATCATTCCTATTTAGTTTATGTATTTGTGTTCATTGACACTCTCATGACCATGTTCTCTACCACTCTCCATCAGTATTTTGGTGTTTGTTTTCTCTTATATGTCAATGTTTTCACTTCCCACCTATATCATCTTATATGGAAACCTTGTTATGAGATACAATAGATAACCATTATGTTTACAGCTATACCCTTTTAATTTAAGTTTTATTATTAATTTTTATGATTTGGTGTTATATGAAAGAATTTTTAAATTCTAAACCTTTGATTATAGAAATAAATTTTGAAGGAGAAATTCATTTTAAGGGTGGTATAATGTACGCCATGAGATTTTGTGAAATATATTTTTTCAAATGAATTTAATCTTTTTGATATTTCATATTATATTCAATATTGAGTATAACATTCATTATATAGAATTCCTATTTTATCTTGTATTACATGTAACGATTAGATTCTTCGAAAGTGTGCATGACACATCAAACCGAGCTTCAATGAGCTGTGAATAATATTATTTTAAAAATATTTGTTATAACCTATATGTTAAATAGGATGTTTTGAATAATATTAAATAATTTATTAATTATTAATATAAATTTACTACTCTATAAATTTATTTTATAAATTCTTATTAAATAATCAACTAATTTTTAGTAATGTAATTATGTTAATAAAAAGTATGATTTCTCAAAAATGTTTTTTTATTTTTATGAGAAAATATTACCATTAAGTTATAGAGATTTTTGAAAATTTATTTGATAAAATTAACTTAATTTTTTGAACCATGATATATAAATTAACTTATGTTTAATTTTTGGGATTTTTTTGAAAAATATTTATTTTCAGTGATTAGTGAAAATATACAATTTTTTTTTAAAACTATAACTTATTTTAAATTAAATAAGTAATTTAAATTAAAAAGTATATTTTCAATTAAAATAAGTATTATTTATTAACATTTAATTAACTTAATTACATTTTAATACACTTTATAGTGTATTTTAGTGTAAGTTTATTTTTAGACTTAAAATGGGGATTTTTCTGAAAATTATTTTAATGTACTTAATGTTTCTTCATTTTAATTAATTAAAAAAATACCTAATGAGGAATGTTTTAAAAAAAAGTTATACATTATATATCATTAAATTTTAATTTATATTCGTATAATGATGATGATTATTATACATAGAGTTAATATAAAATCATATTGTTCTTGAAAAAAAACACTACTCGAAAACCTGCTTTTTCATCGTGTATGTGGGTTTTTTTAAATTTCATTCTTTAAAATTTTAGATAATTTATTTGAAAAAAATAAATATTTTAATTATTCATGTATAAATTATAAACGGGTGAATTTTTTAGAATTCTATAAAAATTTTAATATTTTAATGAATAGTGAAAAATACAGAATTTTAATTGGAAATCGCCTTTTCATTTAAATTATTTGAACATTTAAAATATATTTTAAATTGGTTTTAAAGTAAATTTAGTTCAATTTTATATATATTAATCTAATTTAATTTATTTAAATAAATTTCATATTTAAATTACATATAAAAACTTTGTAAACATTTGAACATTTTCTATTTGAAAACCCGCTTTTTCAACTTGTTAGTGGGATTAATTTTAAATCAAAATTTTCCAATTTTGTGAATTGAATTTTGAATGTTTTATTCAATAATTTGAATCAGAGTAATTTATATTATCTAATAAGTTTAAATTAATCTTTTACCAAAATTAATAATGAAAATAGAAAAAATTAATTACCATAGTTATAGTACAAATGGGTTTATCAGGTGTTTAAACTAAAAATACAGTGGTTAAAATGGATTAAAAACTTGTCTAAAATATATTTTTTGGAAATATTTATACAATATATTTTATACTTATTGATAATAATCCATATTTTATCCTTTTTTACATGAGTAAAATGTGGGTGAACTTTTTCTTTCAAAAAATTACAAGTGTGCCACTCACCTCACTTATAAAAGGTCACACCCTCTTCTCTCTTCTTCAAACACTCAAAGATAATTTTCAGAAAATAACTAACCAATTAACTTCAAAAAATATATAATATCATCCTATAAGTGTTTTTTTCATAAATATAACCTAGTAAGGGGTTTGGTGAAAACCCAAGGAGTTTACCTGAAGAAGAGGTAACATTCTTCAACGAGCGTTTTTATTTTATTTTCTTCCTCCACCTACATAAATTATTATTAAACCATGATGATATAATAAAATAATTATATAAAATATATTTTTATATTTTTATTATAAGTTCATTTACTACAATTATCTTCACTTATGTCAAATGGGTTATGAAATCATTTCTCCTGTGTACGACGGACTACCACCTTGCGAACCAATGACATTCATTTTTCCATTACCACCTCAACGATTGGGTATGATGATGGATATAATGTATATATATGATATAAATAAAATTATTATAAATATTTATTCCTTATATAATATATAACTTTTTACTATCCATTCTACATGGGATACAATAACATCGTTCATGTGTACAGTGGACTACCGTCTCATAAAGCGATGTGATTCATTTTCAAAAACTCTTTACATGGAAGATAATGAGGATAATTTTAACAAATATATATGATATAAATTAAATAATTATGATAATAAGTAAATACTTGTCCTTATAAAATGATAATATATCAGTTTATTTTTTACCTTCCCACTCACTGAAAGATGATAAAAACATTTGTGTATGTGTGGACTACCGCCTTCACGAAGCGAAGTGACTCTCTCTTTTCATCACAGAATAACATGGATGATATGTATAATAATATTTAAAGAAATAATATTTTATTTATTATATAATGATTATTATTTAAAGATAAAATATTACTTACCTCATTTCCATAATTTTTGTTGAAAATGGAAATGGTACTCATGTGTACAGATGACCCACCATATCCAATATCATAACGTACTTAATTTTTCAAAACCATATTTAATGATTGGTATAAAAAGTATAATTTATTTATAAATTTGATAATTATTTCGTTATTATTATTTTGTATATGATGGAACTCTGATCAATGTGTGAGGACCGAAAATAACAAATCAAATCATATATGAAAAAACAAAGTTGTTATTACCCAAAACATGACTTTGACATCGAGTTGTTAATAAATGGGTAATAAAAGTTCATATGTAAATAATATGTGGTATTATATACATAATTATGGTTTTTTAATATATTTATAATAAAATTATATTTAAATATAGTAGGTTTGAATGTGTATG
The DNA here is from genome assembly GCA_963277665.1 of Viscum album. NCBI lineage: Eukaryota > Viridiplantae > Streptophyta > Magnoliopsida > Santalales > Viscaceae > Viscum > Viscum album. The sequence continues at coordinate 849,662,323 of OY728152.1, forward strand.
ATGAAATTTGAAACTTATGGTAATGGATTTATAGTCTCTCTTTTATTTCTAAGAGGCATATGAAAATTCACCACTCAATTATTCTGTGTGGTGTATATATTGAAAATTTGAAAAGTTATATCATGAATATATTCCTTTTCATAATATTTAACATTTTAATTGATTTTATGTTGTATTGGGGATTATGATTCATTATATAACTAAAGTGGTAAGAGATTTCTGTCTCACTTTTATTTTTATATGCGACACATATCTATTCAACAGAAGTTTCTTTTATGTGGTTTATATACTTACCATGATTTTATTTTAAATTTATTATAATTAAATTTATTGTTATGTAATATTAATTTTAGGATCACTCTTTCATGGGGTTTACAGTTCTAATGTTACCGAAGTAGTAAGGGATTTTTGTCTCAATTTTCCATCTTTGAGACATCTGTTTATGTAATGTACCTATCTTATTTTATGAGGTTTATATACATCTAATTTGACAAGTAATATAATTAATTAATTTATACTTATGATATTTTAATAATTATTTAATTATTTTACTTTATGGGGATTATATTATAATTTGACTAAAGTGGTAAATATTTTATGTTACAATCTCATCATTTAAAGAGATTGTTTATGATTATGTTTTCAGTGATATAATATTATGATACATTTCCCAATAAACTCATGAATTTTATTTTTCTTTTTTTATTTCAAGAGAATACATGTTTTCCATTCATTTTAATCCCTTCATTTACTCAATAATTCAAATTAATATTTTTATAAAAAATTATCTGTATTTCTCTCTTCAGTCAAAAACCCCTTTTTCAACCAAAACCATGATTTATAAAAATGTTTTCATCTTTTTTAACATTATTAAAATTATTTATTAATGAAACTTTTACCCTTGTTTGATTTTTTTTTATTTTTTTAAAGGAACCTTCATGTCTTTTTCCAGACAACTCTCGTTTGGATTTTAAAAAAAATGATAAATGAATATTTGTTTATAACATGAATGGAATGAACAGTAATTCCTATTGTCATGACCGCTCAACGATTTCAAGATTACCATAAAATTTTTCAAATTAATATTCATTGAATTTTTTTAATATTTTGGAAATATTTATATTTAAAATAAATGATTTCAAAGTAAAAAAAGGATTTTGATAATGTTTTAAAATGTTTTTTTTTCAATGTAGAAAGGATATTTTCCTCAAGAAATGTTTTAAATGTGTTTTAATGATTAATTTATATGTTTTAAGGTTATTTTCAAAGAAATATATTTCCAAAATATTTTATGTTTCAAAAGTTATTTTCAATGAAAATCTATCTTCTTCAAAAAAACAATCCATGTGATTTATCATTCAAAATTATTGTCCATCTAAGAATAAACACTTTGATATAACTTATGATTTTATGGGGATATGAACTAAGGATACCATTATTATTAATTTTATTAATGGTTTATGATTAAAATATGTTTATGAAACCTTTTTCTCTTACACTGGTTATACCATAATAAAATTATAATGAAACATGATTATTTTCCTTGGGTTATGTAATGATGAAATGATGAAATGATTGTGAAACCTATCTCTTTTCCATAGGTTATGATATGATGAAATGTTTATGAAACCCATTTCATTTCATGGGTTATGATATAATGAATGTTTTATAATCTTATGCCACACATATATGTGATTTTAATTATATGAAGGGTGGGAAACATATGTCCCTCCAATGCATTTCATAAATATTTATTTCTCATCAGATATAAAGGACTGGAACTGGGAGTGAACCTGGTTCAGTCAGTTATTTTTCCACTATAATGGTATTGGGTGTAAACCTTGAATACTATGATGGTTTGGGGAGTGAACCCCTTCCACTATGATAGTCTTGTTAGTGAGCCTTGACTACTATGGAAAAGATTTTATATATTTATGTGCATGCCACAATTTTATGTCTTATGCTTATATTATCATCTCATTGATCAGTTTATCTGATTACCTTATGATTCATGTCTTATGGACTACCAATATTTATTCTAGGACTCAATATTATGATATTTCATATACAGGGTATGGTTTTGAAATGTTATGATCTTTTTCTAAAACCCTTATGTTCATGTTATTACTACATATCTCCCTTTTTTTATCCTTATTGAGCACTTATGCTCACTCTTTCTTACATTTACTTTCCCCATGTTATGAATAACAGTTTTAAGTATGGTATGATTTTTCAGAGTAAAAAAGGGGAATATCTGTATGGGATATGATGAAGCTATTTCACCAAATTAGCTGATTGTGTGCCTGGTCTCCAAAGACACTGAACTATTATAGTCCTTAGCCATGTGTTTGTGTAATATGTTGAATATTCATCTAAAAAGGTATAATATATATGTATGATAAGCCCGAGTCGCTATAATTCAACACCCAATTCAAATTTTCCTAAACATATACCTCACAATAATTCTCTTCCATTGTTATATCTTCAATATTAAACAGTTTTATTGGTCTGAAGGTTTATCCCGAAGCTAAGAAGCTCAAATGATATAAGATATTTCATGTCAATTTCCATTATTTATGTATTATTTTAATATTATGAACCAATTTTATTTTATATGGTATATATACTTCCCCTTTTACATGTTATATAATAAATCCTTTATACTTCATGGTATTTTTTATTTCAATTTGAAATAATTCATCAAAAGGGATTTGACTTGAAATTTATCTAGTAGTAAGGGTTTCATAACTCGATGTATTTTCACTAGGTTATATTACTTCTTCAATTTATTTCATTGGGTTATAACTAGATATATTTTCAAATTATGTGTGTAATGACCACTAACTATTTTATGTTTTATTTCCACTTCTGTAATTTGGATTTAAATTAATTACACATTATGTCGCTAATGATTAATTCTCAATTAAATGATATGATCTTTACAAGGTTTTCCCCAATCATCCCCTTTATTTTGCAATTGAAATTAGTATGTTATATTTTATTTTTAGATTTATTTTCATATGGAGAAATTGTAATGAACCAACCCAATTCAACTAGAAAATATATCTAAGTCGGCCTGTCATGGTGGCAAGGCACAACAGGATAACATAAACAAGTCTTCAAAAAAAATAAAGAAATAAATTCATTGTATAAAGTTGAATAAAAGAGATAAATTTAGATACATAAAACCCTAGATAAATAGGATAAACAAAAAAATTTGAAAGGTCACCATATGACCAATCATCACCACTAAACCAGCCCACTACAAAGGCTATGACAACAATTGAAGCCAACATTCTACATTTTCCCTTCAATTTTCCTAGATCCTATAGTAAAACATCTAAAACTACCTAAAGTCAAAAGTAGGGTGTGATAAAAAATACTATTAGGATACTACCATATATTGTATAAAAGTTCTAATAACATGAATGGAGCAGTTCTATATTTTTAAATGAAATCACTTTTACAAAGTCTTTTCATAAATCCAAACCCATATGTAAATAATTTCCTTTGGATTTCATAAAATCATTTTATATTTACAAGTTCTGGAATATGAAGAGTATAAGTGATAAAATAATTATTCATATTAATACATCATAACATTAGAAAGTAAACACATATCCATGAAATCCATCATGAAAAAAATGTGATACAACATCATGTGAAAACACGTGAATAACAATCCATAACAAACCTATCACGCGTTAAACAAACCTTAAATGAAAAAGCACACTGTATTGGGATCCAACCTATTGGAATATATAATATACATAAAATAAGACTAAAATAGGAATATATTATTACAAATAGATATCGATTGCTACCATAGTATTTTGATATCAGAAAACCTCTAGTGGCATTACGAACACTACGTGTGACATGTTTTTTCCCAACGTACCCAAGGTTACCAATGTGGGAAGATTTTTCAATATACATTACAATACAATTCTAACAAATATTAAAAAAAATTAAAATACAATTAAATAATATTCATTGTTTAAAACCCCATTTTTGAATAAAAACAACTATTAAATAATTTAATCTCACACTTGGTGTACAATAACACATTTTTAATGAAAACACATTTAAAAACATGCATCCTTACAAGAAATCCTTTGAAAGAAAAATTATCATCAATTAAATTAATAAAAAAATATATTTTACAACAATTATAAACAAATCATATAATTAACCATTTTCTTGAAACACGCATCTTAAGAACTGAGGTAGAATTATTCACCTTCGACAACAGTGACTGGGGAAGAGTAGATTAAGTCATCACTATCCTCGATCCACAATAAACACATAAATAAATTTAAAACCCCATATATCCAACATAAACAGACCTTTTTGGTTCCAAAATAATACAAGAGAATATATCCAATGAGAACATAATAAGAAATGTAAAAATAGGATAAAACACAATATACCTAGAGTTGATCCCTCATGAATGAAGGAAATCTTCCTAGAATACCAAGAGAGATGACACTAGACCACTGAGGAGGATTATGTTGATACAATATGATATTTCGGGGTCATTACAGGTTAAATTTATTCCCCAAGGATTTATAAAACAAAATTTTATGGTCTTAAAAACCACACATATGATTTTCTAGGGAGGTCTCACGGTTAAGAGTAATCGTGCGCATTAACCATAAACCCCATACAGAGCTCTTTTTAGGGTGCATCTTTTTTTCAAAAGGTTAATTTAACCATGACCGAACTATGATTATACCCTCTTACTTGGGGTTTATATTATGGAGGGGTGGCTGCATCGTTTCGGAAAACTGTGCGCCCCTTCGAGTAGGTCATGTTCCACCGAACAAATTCATAGGCCAAACCACATGGTTTTACTTAACCGTTCATAGCCCAAAGGGATCCCAAAATTTTCATATAACTCCCTAAAAGAAGCCAATGTAATAAAAAACCAATGAATGGTTAAAATAAGGGTTATGAATTACATTTAAAAAAGGAGAGTAATGTTACAGTCTCCCCATCATAATGGATTTCTATCCCCAAAAGTGATCATGATTCTAGAATTGAAAGAATAGAAGGAAACTTATTCCTCATCAATAATTCCTAATCCTTAATATCATGGCTATCCCATTCAAACTTCCATAGTACTTCGACCAAGGGAATCATTTTACCACATAGTGCGTTATCATGGCGATCCATAATCAGAACTGGTTTCTCAACAATAGTGGTAATGGTCCCAATATCAACATCCTCCCATTAAATAACATGGGAAGGATATGGTTGATACATCCTTAGTTGGTAAACATGGAACACATCTTGGATTTAAGTCAAATGATATGGTAATTCCAAATGATAAGAAACCTTTCTCAGTTGCTCCACAATATCAAATGGGCCAGCAAAACTCAGTTCCAACTTACCCAGTTTTCCCAACCGATGATGTACTAAGCGAGATTAAAATTTGAGAAAATATTTATCACCAATATTAAACTATAACAGCTGAAAATGATGGTCTATATATATGATTTTTGATGGATCTATGCTATGACCAACCTCATCTGGATTAATTTCACCTTTTCTGTCATCTTTGGAATGAGACTTAGTCTAAACAAGGACTTCTCTCCCAAATCTACCAAGAAAAATAGAGATCTACATAGCCACCCATACAAAACATGAAAGGGAACCATATTTATAAAATCATAATAACTATTTTTATAAGAAAATCTGACTATAGGAAAATTATTTTCCCACGATATACCAAAATCAAGCATGTTATACCAAAGAATATCCTCAAGAACCCGAGTAAATATATCTATATATTCATTCATCCATGGATGATAATCCATGCTCAATTTTAATTGGGAACACATCAAATCCTACAAACCTTTCCAGAAGCAAGAGGTGAACCTCATTCCCCTTTCATATGAAACCATAAAAGGAACCCCATGAAGTCTCAAAATCTATTGAACTTATAAGTCTCTAAGTTATTCTACTTTCATAGTCTCCTTGATAGGTAATAAATGATCCAATTTCCTAAGTTAATCCATGATCACCCAAATCAAATATTTCCCACTAGTAGTATATAGAAATCCAATGACAATGTCTATTGAAATATCATCCCACTTCCTTACCAGAATAGGAAAAGTCTACAACAGACCATCATGTCTCTGGTGTTATAATTTAATTTTCAAAAAAGTGAGATACAATGAAACAAAATATGTAATTGACCACCTCATTCCAAAACACCAATATTGATGTCTCAAGTTAGGATACATATTGGTATCCACATGGTGTACAGACCAACAATAGTGGTTTCCACTGTCTATTAACTCCTACCTTATAGAAAATGAGACAACAAACCTATTACTGAAGTACAATGTTCCATTCAGTGATCAAGACCACTCACCTAAGGTCTTCCCACCATAATTTATTTTACCAAATAATTGACACTCAATGTTTTTCACTTTCTCAATATGGACTTTATCATTGAAAGATGATTCATCTTTCATAAAATTCAAGAACAATGGGCGATTATCATCTTCCACTCCCAAGACCATAATAACAAAAAAACACATCAGAGACCACTCCTCAATCGATTCCTCCAAAACATGTATTGGAAATTTTTTTCATAATGCATCAGCCACTACATTCACATTACAGAGAGTGTTTGAAAAATAAAAATCAAAAGTGTAAAGATATTCCACCCAGTTTCACTTTTTCAAGTTCAGATCCCTCTGAGTATAAATATATTCTAGGATCTAATGATCCGAATACACTGTAAACCGCTCTCCAAATAGATAGTGAGTGTAAATTTTGAGTGAATGCATAACCAAAACCAGCTGAGGATCATGGGTAGGGTCGTTATTTTAATGAGATCATAACTAACTAGAGATATAGACTGCCAACTATTTCCCATACATCAAGAAACATCCCAAAGCCTCACTAAAAGAATAATAGAAAACATCATAACATGAACCCAGTTCTTGAAGAATAAAAAAGGGTGATTAATTAAACCTAAACATTTTCCCAAACATATAGTTAAAAGTTATCATTCCCTTTATATTTAATTCCCTTAAAGGTTAAATCAGTCATTGAAGATGTAATCTTGGATAAATATTAAACAAAAATCTTATAATTACCAGCCAAACCCAGAAATCTCTAGATCTCAAAGACATTTCTAAGATGATCCCATGAAATAAATTCCTGTGTCATTTCTGGATCAACTGAGATTCCCCTCTCAAATATCACATGCCCTAGAAATTTAACTTCCTAGATCCAAAACACACATTTTTAAATCGTATCATATAGAATATGTTTAAAAAAGTTAACATAATTATATAAAATTGGTTAGTATGCCCCTCCTCTGATTTATAGTACATAAAAATATCACCCATTAACACAAAAATAAAAGAGTCAAAGAATTTATGGAAGTTTCAATTAATCAAATACATAAATACCGTAGGAGAATTAGTGAGACCAAATGGAATAACTAGAAACTCAAAATAATCATACGGAATCCTAAATGTTGTCATAGGTATATACTCATATCAGACTCTTAGATGGTGGTACTGTGATCGAAGATCAATCATTAAAAATGAACTTGCCCCTCTATATTGGTTAAAGAGACCATCAATATTAGAAAAAAGATATTTTTTTCTTAACAGTCACCCAATTCAACATGTGATAATCCATGAAAATTATGAGACTCCCATATTCCTTCTTAGAAAAAAGGATTGGCAAATCCCATTGTGATATGTTTGGATGAATAAATCCATTAGCCTTTAGGTCATCATGTTGGGGCATAAATTTCACAGTCTCGGTAGGTTCTATTCGATAAGATGGTATATAAATGGGTATTGTATCAAGGAGTTGTTCAATAGTATACTTCACCTCTCTATATGGTGGTAACACATAAAAAAAATCCAAAATACCTCAAGGTATGCACACACAACATAAAAGTAATTTTTCATCCCAAACAAGGTTAAATTAAACTGAGAAGCATCTCTAACAACTTGAATGAGATTAACCTAGCATAAGGAACAACATGCCTCTCCCTTCCCGATATAGAGTCCCACTCACCTTGAGAAACATGAGTGCCCCCATTTGAAGATAAAAATTATACTAGATGATTATAAAAGTCTATTTAGGAATTAAAACTAATCAAACATTCCATTCCAAGTATTTGGATGAATATGTCAATATCATGAACTAAAAAGTCCCATATTACCTCATAGTCAGCTATCATCACCCGACACGTGGGACACATGAAACCTTGTCCAGTCCTATTTTCTAAATTCATGGAAATATCCAAAAAGTAAGAAATAAGTTATGAACTTAATCCCAAAAATTTCAACTAACTTTGATCTTATAAAAGAGAGAGTTTCATGTATAACAAATAAATAAATCACTATTGAAGAAGAATTAAACACCATTCCTCTTGTAGTAGATGGATATACTTCAGATTCTTCTAGTGAATACTCTATGACAAAAATTCATCCAACATTAGACACATGAACATCCCTCTTGGCATATGGATTATACTAACCTCCCTTGGAAGTATCATTATGTACCAATGAACCCTTGGTGAAAGTGGACCCTGCCTTACTTGAATGGGATATTCTTTCACAAAAACTCTTTAAGTGAATACGATTTCCTCAAAAATGTCATGTCTTAGGAGACTCCACATATTTTGGATTGGTATGAACATGTCTTCCAAACTTATAGCATATGACTTGCTGCTACCTGAATAAATCCCATGAAACTATTCTTGAAGGAATCTGACTACCCCTTCACATTCTTTTTAGCCAAAAAAATCACCATGGATAATAAAAACACCAGCCAAAGCTCTACCCAAACCTATATTTATAGTTATGTATGTCTCATCCAATTTTGATTTGTAATATACCTCCATGAATTTTAAATGAAATATGAAAATCAACATCAGTCGAATATCCAACCTCAATACCAACTCAACCCTTTGAGCCTTTAGATACTTATTGGTGACAATCTCTGGTGCAAGATGCACCAACTCAACAAAATGGGTGGAATAATTTAGAAAAATATGCCTCCTTCACTCCTTGGTTAGAAACTCATGGATCTTGTCCACACATAACATCATAGGGTAGAACTGTCGATGGAATATTTTCATGAAATAATTCTAGGTATGGTTGTCATGAAACTTAGCTAACATAATAGAGTCCCAAAACCTCCTTCTCGGTCCCTCAACCATGTATGTGGTAAAACCAACCTTATAATCCTAAGGATTATTCAAAAAATTGAAGATCCTCCCAATATTCTCAAGCCACAATTTAGATTCCTAGGGTCCCTTGTGACCATGAAATACAATTGGATGCTACTTAGTGAATTTATATCATTGATCCACAAAATTTCATGCATTCCAAACACCAAATTGACCCAAAGTATAAATTGTGTGGATTAAATCTTCAACCAAATAATGTTCCACTAGAGGATTCACCTACAGATCCTATCTTGTGGATTTCTCTCTCATATTTAGAGGACTTATTTTTAGTGGAATTTTATGTTAATCATAAGATAATGACCAATCATCATTATAGAATTTTACAAAATCTTAGGACCAACTTCAAGAATTTCTGTCGATGCCTTAAAACATCAATAATTTTAGGAAATCATGAAGTATTTGATCTAAGGATAATGTTTTAAGAATTAATAGGTCCATTTATGTGAAATCACCATCTTGTTCATTCAAATGAACTGAAACACTAAGTCTCAAACCTGGTAGAAAAAATTGACCACCCATGGTAACTCGAGATAAGACATAGAAGTGAGATATCTATGAACCCTACCACACTTACTACCCAAATTACTATAGTCCTAAATCTTGTATACCCAAGAAATGTAACAAAACATAGGAAGTTTCGACATACATCAGGCAGATCATACCTCTAATTCCATTTTTTAACAAAATAATACAAGTAAACTAGACAAACCACCTGAGCCAGCATATCAAGGTGGTGAGGCATGAAGGGATAATAAAAAAAAGTCTTGTATATAAAAAAATAAGACCTGAAAATAGAGTAAATCATGAACGAAAAAGATACATCAAGATCCATACAACTAAATCTAAATAGGATAAACTAGAAAAGTATAACAAAAAGAATCAACAAGTCTCTATGTGACCAATAATCACCTCTAAACCATCCTACTATAAAGGCTTTTACAGTAATAGAAGCCATTATTCCACATGGTTCTCCTCCCTTTACCTATATCCTATAATATAAAATCTACAATCATCCAATGGTAAAAGTAGGGTGTGATCATAAATCCTAGTAGGATACCACCATAGAGTCCATACAAGGTATTATAATAAGAATACAATAGTTATAAGTTTTAAAAAAAACAATTTTACCATGCATTTTCATAAATCAAAACCCATTTGTAAATCATTTCATCTGGTTTTTATAAAATCATTTCATATTAAAAAATCTAGGAATATGAAAACTATAAGTGATACAATATAAATTCCTCTCTATACACCATATGGTAAGATATTAAAAACATATCCATGAAATCATGTATCATGTGAAATCATGTGAAATAACCTCTTATGAAAACATGGGAGCAACAATCAATGAGAAATACTTCATTCTATAAACAAATAATAACTAAAAAATCACCATTTATTGGGACATAAACTATGGTAACCTGTATTAACCATTAAATAATACTAAAATAGGAATATTTTGACACCAATTGATATCGAGTGTTGACACATTCTGTCGATATCGAAAAACCTCTAGAGCCATTACACACACTATGACTGACATGTCTTTTCCCGACACACCCAAGGTTCCCAATGTGGAACATTTTGTCAATATAAAGTTAAAAACCATGATCACCATTTATAAAACGTTTCCAAATATAATACAATATTTTTTTCTGTTTTAAAACCCATTTATGAATCAAAAAAAACATTCAGTAATTTAATAAAACACATGGTGTGAAAAAAATTATTTTTTCAAGAATAACAACTTTAAAAACACGTTTCATTATAATAAGTCCTTTGAAACCACAAATAAATTAAATTAAATTAATTAAAAAAAGTAATTTTATAATAATGATAATGAATTCAAAAAATTAACCCATTTTATAGAAATAACAATCTCAACAATAGAGGTAGAATTATTTTTTCTTCAATAATGGAGATCGATGAAGAGTAGATTTGGTCCTCAAGATCCTAAATCCATAAGAAACACATAGATACTTTATAAAAACCCTTAAATATGGCATAAAGTACCTATTTGGGTTCCAAAATATGATAGGAGGTGATATCCAAAAAGGATCTAAGAAGAAAAGGAAAAACAGGATAAAAACAAAACATACCTTGAGTTAATTCATCAATAATATAGTAAATCCCCATAGAATACCCTAATTGAATCCTATAAACCAATTAGGAGGGATTATATTGAGAACATATGACATTAGGGGGTCATTAGAGGTTAAATTTATGTCATAGGTATTTTAAAACAAAATTTAAAAGTATTAAAACCCATGTGCATAGGTTTCCAGGGAGGCTACATGATTAGATGTAACTGTGTGCCTTAATCATGAAACCTATACAAAGATTCTTTTTGGGGTGCACAGTTTGGATAAATGGTTACTTTAACCAGGTGACAACCCAATATAAACCATATTACTTGGGGTGCATGGATTGGATGGGTGGTCGTACGGGTTGGGAAAACCATGCACCCCCTTCCAATAGACAATTATTGGATCCACAGTTTCCTGGGCCAAGATATATGGTTTTCCATAACCATGTCCCAATAATGAATAATCTAATGGCTCCCAAAATTTTCTAAAAACTCTATAAATGACCCTAGATAATGACCCCACCAAAGCATGGTCAAAACAAGGGTGAAGAAGAACCTATAATTAATTAATGTAATATTACAGAAATCCTTTTCAAATCCATGTTCTTAGCATACATTTTATTTATTCTAAATGAGATATTACTTTCTCCCTCTCATTATAGAAATTTTCTAATCGTATATAATGATTTCACTATCCCGAAAACCTTAACCATCTTAAAATTTTGGTGATGTAATGTGTGTGTAGTTTTAAAAGAAAAGAAATCTCGGTCTAGATACTAAATGTGTGTGTGGCTCTAGAAAAGATGTATCTAGGGGTAATAACCTCAAAAATATCACATTGATATAGACTAGATTGTGAACTGGTGCATGATAACATGCCTCGTTTCACACCATGTTTGACACTCCTAGGGGATATGCTTGGATGTTCTATGTTATATTTACAAACTATTATAAAGGATTAATCTAAAAATCCATTGTTCAACCAACTTTGAAAATTCATAAATTATTATTAATTCTTGGATTAGGGGAAAATAATTTCATATCATATCATTATTTCATCTATATAGAAAATATTGTAAAATATTCCCCATTGATAAATTGTGCCAAGTATCTATGTTGTTATTTCCTTGAAAAATAAGCAATGTAATCTTTTGTTATGTGAATGAACTCATTGGAATTTTATGTGATGGGAGAGGCTCAAAATTATATATCCCCTCTGTGCATGATTATGTCCCATGATAAAACAAATAATGGGCAATGGTATCATCTTTAACATTAATATAAGATTTCTTGGTACAAGGCCTCGATGGTATGTTTAATATGTCTGAAATTATACATTCACATCCTTATATTATCATTTATTGTTATCTAGCCATTTAGTTATTTTGATGTTGTCCATGAATTTATTTATGCTCCTGGTTTCATTTGATATGACATAACTCAGTTTATTTATTCATTTCATAATTTCTTCTTTATAATTGCTTTTTTTGTATGCTAACCCTTACAGATCTTCTAATATCACCCCTTTATATTGTTTTACTTTTCTTTAGAAAGCCAAGAAGAGTACTACACATGATAAAAGGGTCTTATGGAGAATAATAATGTTTTCTTGTTTTTAGACTTTGTATTATTCTATTATTTTCATTAATTTAATGTAGAAAAATATTATGTATTTGGTTTTCCTAAGGATATTAAAGTATTGAATCATCTGTATCTGTATCATTATAATAAAATAGCCACTGGTTCTAGGTTATAAGTGTTCAGGTTGCTATATTTTGAATCAAAGGATGGTTTAATAGAAACCGTAGGAACAATATTTTGAAGAACATTTATAGAAAACATGAACCATGGGAGAAACCCTTAGGGTATTCTAGAAATATTTCTACAAATATAAAGCATAGTGTTTTTTATGAACTAATTATGTATATACCATTTTCTGGACATGGATCCTAATCTAAGGAATAGTTTAGAAAACTTTATAGATTACAATGTCAAGTATAATATTGTAGTGATAATTTTTCTTTGGAGGTTTTAGTTGATTATATTTTAGGTGAATCCTGAGACTAAAAAAATTACAATCTAAGGTATATTCTTAGGAACTTTATAGGGTACCAAAAGTTTTGGTTCTAAGAATGAGTGGAACACACCTTTTGATTAATTTTTTTTATGATTAATCAAATATACCTTTTCGATTACCTTAAAGAAATAATATGTAGAAAAATAGTTATATATATAATTGTTCACTCCCTGATTAAAAATTAAATTTACCATAGAAAATTTAAAATTGCGAGGGCGTAATTTATTTAAGGTGGTAAGAATGTAACAACCCAGTTTTTAAAATATATATAATTGATTTGAGAAATAATTATACATAAAATTATATTTTCTAAGGTCATACTACAAATTTATATTTTATTTATCATGATAATTTATTTTTGAATATGTGTGTGTGCAGGGGTTATAAATATATTTTTTGGAATAAAAATATTTTATTTTTGACATTTATCCAAAAATATAAAATTCTAATTTGAAATAAATATTCCATTGCAAAAATAATTAGGTTGCTAAAATTAAAATTATAAAATTTTGTTTAGTAAGTAATATATTTAGTATTCTATATAAAAATACTAATTTATGATTACATGCATATAATTTAATATATGATTTGAGATAGAGATATATTTTTTAGGTGATTGTAAATATATATGAATTTATATATATATAGTAAACCGAAATACAAACCATATACATATATATACTTACACTTATTTGTAATTGATAATAAAATTAAAGATTATGTTTAAAAAAGGAGTTATATAATGGTAATTAATATATGTATATATATACTTATTTTCATTAATATTTATAAATATATATAAGAGGTTTATTTTAAAAAAAAATAATATGAATATATATATATATATATGGTACATGAGTAACGAGGAATTCCAATATAATAATAATAATAATGAATGAAATTTGGAAATGAAAAAAAGAGGACAATAAATGAATTTAATAAATAATAATAATGAGTGTAAATTGTAAAAGATAAAAATGGGGTGTTGGGTGTTGAAATATGTGAAGCGTTGGCACAATAATAGAGAGAAGGCATTGAAAAAAAGGAAATAATAATATATAAATAGATATATATATATGTTATATAAATATATATATGTAAACGTAAAATCATATGTATATATATATATTAAAATATATTTTAAAATATAAGATATATATGTGTGTGTGTGTGTGTTAGAAAATATATATATTGGTGTATATAAATATATATGTGTAGGAATATATATACTTAAGAATATATATATATATAGGTGTGTATATATATAGATGTTGAATAGTCAAAAGGATAAAAATGGAAAACATATACATGTTTATAAGTGTGCAGCATTACGAAAAGGAAGAAAATAATATATATGTACACACATTATATATATATATATACATATATACATTGAAATATATATATTATATATATATGTTAAGATATATATACATTAGGCTATATATGTTATATATACATATATTGAAGATATATATATGTTAAAATATATATACGTTAAAATTTATATGTTATATATATATATGTTACAAATGTTATATACATGTTATATATATGTTAAAATATATGTTAAATATATGTTATTTATATGTAAATTATATATAAATGTTATATATATAGGTTAAAATATATATGTGTTATATATATGTTATAATATATATATGTATGGTTGAATATGAATATAAATTTACACACACATGTAGGGATTAAGTAAATTAATAAAAAAATAATATTCATATATATATTTGTTAAGGCATGTGATGTGTAAGGGGTCCTATATTTTTTAAAATATAAGTTTATGTTTTAAATTTTTGTAATGTAATGGAATCATATTTTTGAAAAATCAATGTTTTTTTTAAATTCTTATCTCATGTGAAAATATATTTCATAAAAATCACAAATATAACTCATTATAATTGAGAATTTATTTTAAACTCATATTTTAATTCTCTTTTAAGAAAACCTCTTCATAGAGGAATATGTAGAATACTTTTCTTTCTTAGAAAAATTCTTAATTTTTCTTTTAATATTTTAAATTCTTAAACATGTAATCGTGTTTTATGGTTTTCAAGGTTGATTTTTAAGTAATAAATATTATCATTTTATGTATTAAATATTTTCTTATTTCTTTAATTTTCAAACAATAATTGAAGAATTAATTCCACACAAAAATTGAATGTCCTTAATAGAAAAAGAATCATTATTTAAGCCCTTAACACCCCCTATTAATGTATAAATACCCACCCCTCTTCCCATTATTCCATTCCCAATTCAATGTTTTATAATCTTACACCTCCCACAGAGTCCCTTTTATTTCCATATCTTCAATCTTAATGATTTTTTTTCTACCAAAGATTCATCCACAGGCTAAGAAGCCCAAGATAGGTATGATATTCCCTATCAATTTCCACTCTTTAGGGAATATTTTATCATTATAGACCTAATTTATTTTACATGATGTATATACTGCCCCTTCAATATGTTATATCATGGATCCTTTATAATTCATGGTATTTTAAGTATCGATTTGAATTAATTCATTCAAGGGTATTTTATTTGAAAGTTACTAAGTGGTAAGTGTTTTATAACTCAGTTTTATTTCATTGGGTTATATTAATTATTCAATGTCATTGATATGATAAGATTTAATGGTTAGTTACTTCAGAATATTTAATGTTGTGTTTCCACTTCTATTATGTGGATTTAATTTTTTTACCCATAGTCTTTTCATTGAGTAATTCTCAATTCAATGATATGATCTTTGTAGGGATTTCTCCAATCCTCTCCTTTAATTTTCAACTGAAATTACTTTTTTATATTTTATTTTAAGATTTATTTTCATATATAGAAATAATTTTAATTCCATGATATTACTTTACATTTTAATAATTCCAAATGATAGATTACGTACTCCCTCTCATTATATCTTTTTAAAGATGTTATAATGAATGATCTATCCCATACACATAAACCATCCAAAAATTATGGTGAAGTAATGTGTGTGTGGTTTTATAATAAACAATCCCTTCTTGGATAATGCAAGAAGGTGGGGTACTAGCACATATGTACCTAAGGGTAATAACCCCAAAAATAGTATATTGAGATAGACTCAATCGTGAACAGGTACATGAAAACGGGCCATATAGCACACCGAGTTTGAAACTCATTGGGGATTTGCTTGGATGATAAATATAAAAGATAAAAACAATTATAAAGGATTAATCTATAATAGCATTGGTCACCTACCTTTATAAATTTATAAATAATTATTAATTCATTGATTTCGGGAAAATATTTTTGTACTATATTATTCTTTATTCTATATGGGAAATATTATATGATACGACACATTGAGAAGTTATGATAATTTTCTATATTGTTATTTCCATTAACATTAATCCATGTAATATTTTAATATGTGATGGAATGTGTTGTACTTTTATTAATGGGTGGGTCTTGGAATTATATATCCCCTCTATGCACTAGTAGGTCTCATGGAAAACTACGATATGGTAATGGGAGTGTCCTTACCTTTTATATAAGATGTCTCAGAACAAGGCCTTGAAGGTTTGTTTAAGATATCTGAAATTATGCATTCCCATTACTATATGACCAGTTATCATTATCCAAGAATTTATTTACTGTTATGTTTTCCATGGAATTATTTATGCTCTCAGTTTCATTTGATATGGAATAAATCAATTTTTTTTCATGCCATAATGTTTTATTTATAATTGATTATGTTATACACTACCCCTTACTAAGGATTTGAGGTCAACCCTTTATATTGTTTTAATTTTCTCTAGGAATCCAAGAAGAGTACTATGTATGATGAAAGGGTCAACATGAGAATAATAATGTTTTCCTGTTTTCATATGATGTATTTTTATTTTTTTTTGTTTAATGTAATGTAAAACTTTGTTATATATTTGGTTTTCTTGAGGATATTAATTTATTAAATCCTTTGTATATATTTCATTGTACAAAAGATTCCACTGGATCTAGGTTAATATATTTGGAGTTGTTACAGATATGTTGTGAGAACTAGTTTTTTTCTACGAAAGACTTTGGAATATTCTTGATGATATTCCAGATCAGTGCCTTCCGATGGCGTGCGATTCCGAGCCCGGAGTGGCCATAATTAAATTTTCAGTGCGTTCACACTTGGAACGCCAAATAAATGGGATAACTCCTAAACGGTGATCTGGATCAGGGAACTGAGTGTACGGATGGGTCCAGAATGGGGTTTTTAACCTAGGAATGACATAAAACATATCGGCGCGGGACGTTTGGACCCCTCGCCCGCTTCTGGAACGTTAAACGGATTAATTAATTAATTAATTTATTTATTTATTGTTGAAACTCGAATATCTCTTAAACAGTGGCTCATATTGGAAAACGGAGGGCACCTTTGAGTTTGGAGCGTGCCGTTTACCCTAGGAGGGGTGTAAGTTTCCCGGGCGCGGCCCGTTTGAGAAAAATGGCCCCAGGGGCGTTTTCGTAATTTAGCGGCTTCAGACGTTAAATTTTATAACTTTTGAACGGGGTCTCGGATTAAAATTCCGAGACTGCTGTTGTGCTCGGGAGGTGGTATTTACCCAAGGGGAGGCTTAACCTCGACCCTGCTGAGGGTTCGGGTTCGGGACGACGGGCGGGTGGTTAAGCGTTTCTATTTAAAAGCTTAAGTCACCCACACCCACTTCCTCTCCCTCACCTGGACAGCAGCAAGGAGGAGCTCCTCCATCTCCTCCTCTAGCTCCGGCGAATCTGCTCCGACAAGGCGCAGCGCGGCGGCGGGCTCCCCGTGAAGCTCCAGGCATCGCCCAAGTGGTATGACGATTTTGGTTGCGTTTTATTTTCTGAACCCTATTTCATCCTCAGTTATATGCGTCGATTGTTATTCGTTTGTCAAATCAAAGCCCATGATCACGTAGTAGTTTTTATGAGCTATCTGACACATCTTTCGGATTCGGTTTTGGAGTTCGGAGGAACTCGATATAATTCGCCGAAGATTGCGGGTTTTTGGAGGAGTTCGGGGGCGCTCCGGTGGTCCGAGGCGCGGCGGCGCGGGCGAAGGGTGGCAGCGGTTCCCCTTGGCGGCGGCGGCTTCTCGACCAGGCAGTGGAGGCAGCTCCGGCTCCAGGCGGCGGCGCAGCATGCGGGCGGCGGTACGGTGCTTCGAGTAGGGGGCGAGCGACGGTGGGGAGCGGGCGCGAGGCCGCGGGGAGCGGGCGCGAGGCCGCGGAAGATCGGGGTCGCTGACCCTGGCCGGCAGACAACGGACCCGCTTTTTGCGGGTCTGCGCGTGGAAGAGAGACCGGCCTTTGGGCCGGTCCGGTTGCGTGGAACGCGGTCCGCGAGGGTGATCCACGGACCGCAGTGGCTTAGCTGGCTGGGCCGTGGGCAGGCCGGTTTGAGCCAGTCCGGGGGGTGTTGACCGGCCGGACCGGTCCAGACCACCCCCTCTTACGTCCGGTGACGTTTAAAAATGCCGCAACATCCAAACGGCAGGTCTGTTTGACACGCCGTCGGTGGCAGTAGATCCGTATCGACGAGACGGACTTTTTGAGATGGTTTTGGGAATTTTTAATTCTCGAAACGAGGGGCCTCGGTAGCGCGACGCGTCTTTAAGTGGACGAGCGTTTTTCCCGAGAATCTTGTTTTGAGCGGCGCTGACGCGTTCGGCATCCGTTTTGAGCGCCGTCAGTGGCGTTGGGACCCTGGCATCGAGGCAGATCTTTCCAGGGTGGTTTCAGGCGTCGAGGCTGAATTTGAGGAGTGGGACCCACAACCCGTCTTTTGAGCTGCGAGCAGCGTTTCGCGGATTTTGAATCGGACGTCCGTTCGGGGTGTGCGAGCAGTCGATTCCGGATGTTTTTCCGAGGGGATTGCAATGGTGCAATCGGACCGCTCTAATTCGGAACGATGGTGCGGGGCCCACGAGGGCCGTTTGGGCATCGACGGTGATTTTCCATATTTATCACCGGGCGACCGTTTTGGACAAGTGAGAAGTCCACCTTGTGTTCTTTTACGGGAGGATCGCAACAGGGCGATCCATTGGTAGCGCTTCAAGACTGGGATGCGGGTCCCACGTTGCACCGCTCGTGTGCGGTGCGCCGGAATGCATCTTTTTTTTCCGGATATCCATTTCACTCAAGTGAGTAGTGCTTGTAACGTGTTTTCCGGAGGGGATCGCAATGGTGCGATGCGCCCGACTGTTTTCAGGGTCGGGGCTCGGGATCACGGGACGTTGTTCGGGCATGAGGCGGTGTTGGTGACTTTTTTGTCGGATATCCGTTGGAGGTGAGTAATTAGTCGATCTCACGTGTTTTTCCATGAGGATAACAATGGTGAGATCTGTTTGGTTGTGCAGAGCCTCTTGCATGATCCTGTAAAATGTGGAGCTTGAGAGGTGCTCTGGTGGTGGTTCGTCCTACCTTGTTTGAAGCGGACCCTTGGTGTGTGATCGCGCACTCTTGGGAGAGTGATGTAATTGGTTCACGAGATGTGGATGGTCGTGCCTGGGCCTTTGAGGTGGAGTTGTTACGTCATGCCTTCGCATTGACGCTGGGTGCTGTGTGCACGATAGCATTTGGGCTGGAATGAGGTATACTCCGGGAGTATACGGGAGCGCTTGGAGGTACTTGTGGTTGTTTGTACCTGAGGATGTTTGTGCGCTCAGTTGGGGTTGACTCGGTACCACACGTCGTGTGGGCCCCACGTGTGTGTCATGATCTGCTTTACGTACTTTGACCTCTCGCAATGTAGAGGGTCCCTTTGCGCTCGTTTGTTTGACCAACAGGGTGGAGTTTTCCCCTGGATTTGTGCTCGTTTGATTGACCAGTAGGGCAGAGTTTCCCCTGGCCAGGTGCTCTTTTGTCTGACCAGCAGGGTTGAGTGGTCTCCCCATGGTCTTGTTCGCGATGGATTGGCCGACAGAGATGGTTTGGTTCCTCTGCTTCTTCAGTTGTGAGGGGTTTCAGTACTGTGCCCTTTCACCGGACTGCGACACCGTCTGTGACTACGGGTGTTCGTACAACGTGGGTGTTTTCTCCACTTTCTGGGATGTGATGTCTCGGTCCTCTTTGAAAGTGACTCCGCGGATGGGAGCGGGATCGCCTTGTGAGGCCTGAGGAGTTTCTCCCGTTGCTCTGTGTTCCCTGGTAGAGCTTGTGGTTTCGGTGTGACCAACACTTTACGCGGGCACCGATCCTCTACCCAGGAGGTTGTTCCAGCAGGGCCGAGGTTGTTTCAGCAGGGCTGAGGTTGTTTCCAGCAGGGCTGAGGTTGTTTCCAGCAGGGCTGAGGTTGTTCCAGCAGGGCTGAGGTTGTTTCCAGCAGGGCTGAGGTTATATCGAGCAGGGCTCATCAGTGGGTTACCATCCAATAGGGATGGCCAGTACAGCGGTGTTCACCGAGTAGTACCATTCAGCAGGGATGGCCAGAGCAGTGCCGGGCTTACCTCCAGCTGGGCTGGGCAGTGGTCCCTGATGTCGGGCTTACCTCCAGCTGGGCTGCCCAGTGGTCCCCGATGCCGGGCTTACCTCCAGCTGGGCTGGGCAGTGGTCCCCGATGTCGGTTTACCTTCAGCTGGGTTGGGCAGTGGTCCCATCGCCGACTTTAGCCGGGTCTCCCTCAAGTGGATTACCCTGTTACGGGACTAGGTAGTGTGGCACCTATCGACTTTCCGGGTCTCCCTGTAGTGGGAACCTGTTGACTTCCAGGGATCCTCCAGCGGGGCTGGGCAGGGGGTCGCCTGTCGACTTTGAGCAGACCTCTCTACTTCGAGGTAGTGACGAGTTGTGGTTGACGTTCCCCCAGAACTCTCAAGTACATGGAGTGCTTTCCTCCACCGATACGCGTCCTTGTGGCGTGACCTAAAACCATGCGGGCAAGTCAGTGCCACCCAGAGTGGATAGTGTTGATGTGTGGTGATTCAGCCACTTGGATTGTGGTTCAGGGCAGACATGTGGGATGATGGGCATCGATGGAGTTTCTTCAGGGACTGTTGGCGACTCTTTTCTTGGGCTGAGCTACGGGACGAAGATCCCCTTACGACATTGTTCGGGCTTCTTGCTGAGCATAAGGATATGTATATACCTTGTTTGAGTACCCACTTCTTGGGTTCGGTTACTCTCCTTCCAGGGGAGGCGAAGACACGTGGGGTATTCCACGTGATTTCCGTGTCTAGCTTCTCGTGGTTGGACGAGTCTACCCTCCTGCTATAGGTAGCGAAGACTCGACGGGAAGTTCATCTTCTCACTGTTTCCAGATCCTTGTGACTGGATGAGTCTACTTCCTTTCTCTTGTTGGGTTGAGCTAGACTCTTTAATACACTCTCTGTTGTACTCTCTTTGATTTCCCCTGTTCGCTCTACTACTCACCCTTCGGTACCTCCTTTTGTTGCTCCCTCGAGGCTTCGGGGTATCCTACTGAGTATTTTTATACTCACCCCTGCTTGGGCTTTTCCCTCACTTGGTGTTCCCTTGCAAACGACAGACAGGTGGACCATGACTTCAGTGGAGCGTAGGAGCTTGGGGAGCTTGGACTGCGTGCGGTGGTCGTGGCCGGGTTTTAGGTGGGAGACCCGTCAGCTGTTTCTTTTGTTTACCTGTTGCCGGGTTGTGGCACTTTTTGGTTGGGTTTGTGTTTTTCCCCTTTTCTTTTTAGTGTTCCTTCAGCTTACTTTGTACTTGTAGAGGTCGATTCACGTTGTGGTATATATATATCAGTTTCCCTTTCCTTTTCTTTTCTTTTCTTTACTTTTACTCTGCACTGTTGCATTGAGTGTGTTGCTTGTTTGTGTGTACAGATACTTAGGGAAAGGCCTCCCCGAGTTGTTGTGCCTTCGGCGCTAGTCGCCAGCCCCTGGCCTATAAAGGCAGGCTTGGGGTAGTTGCGGCTCGAGCCCGGGTAGGGTCGTGTCATGAAAAAGTGGTATCTGAAGTGGTTCATTCCTTGGGACATTGTTCGGACGTCACTAAAATAAAAGGAATTGGTTGGGATTTAGGGCAACAGTGTCAACGTGTCTCCAGAGCTGCCCTCAGGCCAGGGCGTCCAGTGATGGTGCGGCGGCCGACGTACCCATTCACCAGGACCTTGATAACCCGCTTGTCATCTCAGCATGCTGATACAGTTGTTGTAGGGAAAATTTGTTTGAGCATCACATTGGATTGAGTTCTTTACTGTCCTTCTTGAGTCATATCCCCATCGTTGTTGTTGTTGTTGGTATATACATATATGCTAATCTGACCGTGACACTCCTTGATAATTTCCAGGATGTCTCTGTGAGGATAGCCAGCCAGGATACCAGCTTTGGTTCGTGATGACGACCCTGTGAGCTATGAGGCCACAGTCCAGGACCCATCATGCGAGCCCCTTTCTCCGGGTGGGCCGGTCGCAGCACCCCCACCTGTTGAGCAGCAGGAAGTTTCAGTAGATCAGGTTGAGCTTGAGTGCAGGTTGAGCGCGCTCTGTGAGATCCAGCGGCAGAGACCACTGAGGTTCAGTGGTGAGCCAGACCCTCAGGCAGTAGAGGTTTGGCTCGAGGCAGTGGTTTGCCTTTTCAGGCTTGTGCAGACGCCGACAGATCAGAGAGTGGCTTTGGAAGCCACCCTTTTTCGTGGAGCAGCTTGGCGTTGGTGGAGTTTGGTGACCTAGCTTCTTGATGAGTCGTCGCTTTCATGGGACAAATTTCAGTTGTTGTTTTGTGAGGAGTTTTTCCCCTCCCTCTTGCGCTCTGTTCGGATTCAGGAGCTCCTATAGTTTCGACAGGTAGGGATGACGGTGGCCGAGTACGCAGCTAGTTTTGCAGACCGTGCACACTTTTACCTGGACTTGGTCTATGAAGACAACCTCTGAGCACGGAAGTTTGAACAGGGTATCCACCGAGAGATTCGTGCTATCATATTACCCTTGGGAATTTCCACATATTCCGGGGTGCTAGAGCAGGCGCTGGTGATAGAGGGATTCCTGTCACGTTCTGGAGTTTGTAGTGGCAGCAGGCACGTTGGAGCCGAGATGTCTGCCGCAGCTAGTGGGCGTCGGCAAGCAGAACCTCGACGCAGGTGGCTTACCGAAAACCGGACTCAGGGGCGTGGTTGTACACCATAGTGGCGCCGGAGGGCAGCAGTGCAGCCCAGAGAGAGTCGGTGCTATGCTTGTGACGAGCGAGGTCACTTGGCACGAGACTGCCCGACCCGAGTTGTTGGGAGCTTCGGGCAGGCAGTAGGTGCACCACCATGACAGAGGCAGCTCCGTGATCGGAGTAGTACCCAGAGAGGTGGTTCTAGAAGAGGAGTGGGAGGAGATGGTGGTGGGGGACGACTTTACGAGATCTTCCCATCACCATTGGGTGGTCCACGTCAGGCTCTGGGAGCTGACAGTTGGGACAACGGACAACCGCGAGCCTTGGATGTCTACGATCCTGCAGAGTAGGGGATGATGAGAGGTACCCCTTGCGGCGCTTCTACTTTTTATAGTAGAATTTTTAGGCTCTGCGTGTGAAAGGATTTTCTCCCTGCTCTTTGTTTGAGGTGTTACCAGGGTGACGCAGGGCGTCAGGTGTAACCCTGTGTTGGTAATGAAAAAGGCATGAGAACTTTTCCTTTAGTCAATGGTGTCGACTCCATCGCTCACCGAGCGTGTAAGAGAGCCTCAGTTTTAGAGTCTTGCATGGCCAGATATCCATGGGTGTTTCACCATATAGATATTCTGAAGGAGGGAATCACCAGACCTTGTTTCAGGTGCGGGCGGTGATTCTAGTCGCGGCGTGCGACGTAGAGGTTTGACTAGGGAGGTGAGCTATCCCCGAGGGCCTTCTGGCCGGTTGGAGATCGTGAAAAGGGATGGTGAGGTACCCTACCGCCTTGCCCTAACCCCAAATTCTGGAGTGGGTGCACGACGTCAGAAAGGGTTGACCTAGCGTGAACAGATCAATCCTTTGGTCTATGTGCGGTGACGCAGAGCTTTGCGTGGGTTCTTCTGGGTATGGGAAAGCCAGGTGTGGGCTTAGTACCATGTGTTGCTGCCTAGTTTTGATTTTCGGGGACGAAATGCTTGAAGGAGGGAATGATGTAAGAACCCGGCTTTTTCTACGAAAGACTTTGGAATATTCTTGATGATATTCCAGAGCAGCGCCTTCCGACGACGTGCGATTCCGAGCCACGGAGTGGCCAGAATTAAATTTTCAGTGCGTTCAAACTAGGAACACCAAATAAATGGGATAAATCCTAAATGGTGAACCGGATCAGGGATCCGAGTGTACGGATGGGTCCGGAATGGGGTTTTTACCCTAGGAACAACATAAAACTTGTCGGCGCGGGACTTTTTGACCCCTGGCCCGCATCTGGAATGTTAAATGGATTAATTAATTAATTAATTAATTCTTTTAGTGTTTAAAATAGAATATCTCTTAAACGGTGTCTCGGATTGGAAAACTGAGGGCACCGTTGAGTTCGGAGCGTGCCGTTTACCTTAGGAGGGGTGTAAGTTTCGCGGGCGCGACCCGTTTGTGAAAAATGGCCCCAGGGGTGTTTTCGTACTTTTGCGGCTTCAGACGTTAAATTTTATAACTTTTTAATGGGGTCTCGGATTAAAATTCCAAGACCTCTGTTGTGCTCTGGAGGTGGTGTTTACCCCAGGGGAGGCTTAACCTCGACCATGCTGAGGGTTCGGGTTCGGGCCGACGGGCGGGTGGTTAAGCGTTTCAATTTAAACGCTTAAGTCACCCACACCCTCTTCCTCTCCCTCACCTAGACAGCAGCAAGGAGGAGCTCCTCCCTCTCCTCCTCCAGCTCTGGCGAAGCAGCTCCGGCAAGGCACTGCGCAGCGGCAGACTCCCCGTGAAGCTCCGTGCATCGCCCAAGAGGGAGGAGGATTTTGGTTGCATTTTAATTTCCAAACCCTATTTCAACCTCAGTTATATGAATCGATTGTTGTTCGTTTGTCAAATCAATGCCCATGATCACGTAGTAGTTTTTATGAGCTATCCGACGAATCTTTCGGATTCAGTTTTGGAGTTCGGAGGAACCCGCAATCATTCTCTAAAGATTGCGGGTTTTTGGAAGAGTTCGGGGGCGCTCCGGCCATCCGAGGCGCGGCGGCGCGGGCGAAGGGTGGTGGCGGTTCCCTTCGCGGCGGTGGCTTCTCGACCAGGGGGTGGAGGCGGCTCCGGCTCCAGGCGGCGGCACGACATGTGGGCGGCGGCGCGGTGCTTCGATTAGGGGGCGAGCAACGACGGCGAGCGGGCGCGAGGCCGCAGGGAGCGAGCGCGAGGCCGCGGAAGACCGGGGTCGCTGACCCTGGCCGGCAGACAGCGGACCCGCTTTTTGCGGGTCTGCGCGTGGAAGAGAGACCGGCCTTCGGGCCAGTCTGGTTGCATGGAACGCGGTCCGCGCGGGTGATCCGCGGACCGCAGCGGCTCAGCCAGCTGGGCCGCGGGCCAGCCGGTTTGAGCCGGTCCTGGGGGTGTGGACCGGCAGGACCGGTCCAGACCACCCCCTCTTACATCCTGTGACGTTTAAAAATGACGCAACATTCAAACGACGCGTTTGTTTGACGCGCCGTCTGCGGAATTAGATCAATATCGACGAGACGGATTTTTGAGATGGTTTTGGGAATTTTTAATTCACGAAATGAGGGGCCTCGGTGGAGCGACGCGTCTTTAAGTGGACGAGCGTTTTTCCCGAGAATCTGGTTTTGAGCGGCGCAGACGCGTCCGACATCCGTTTTGAGCGCCGTCAGGGGCGTTGGGACCCTGGAATCAAGGCGGAGATTTCTAGGGTGGTTTCAGGTGTTGAGGCCGAATTTGATGCGTGGGCCCCACGGCCCGTCTTTTGAGCTGCGAGCAGCGTTTAGCGGATTTTGAATCTGACGTTCGTTTGGGGAATGCGAGCAGTCAATTCTGGATGTTTTTCCGAAGGGATTGCAATGGTGTAATCCACCCGCTCTAATTCGGCACGATGGTGTGGGGCCCACGAGGGCCGTTTGGGCGTCGACGGTGATTTTCCATCTTTATCACTGGGCGACCGTTTTGGACAAGTGAGTAGTCCACCTTGTGTGATTTTACGAGAGGATCGCAACGGTGCAATCCGTTGGCAGCGCTTTGGGACTGGGATGCGGGTCCCACGCAGCACCGCTCGTGTGCGGTGCGCCGGAATGCATCTTTTTCTCCGGATATCCGTTGCACTCAAGTGATTAGTTCTTGTGACGTGTTTTCCTGAGGGGATCGCAATGGTGCGATGCGCCCGACTGTTTTCGGGGTCGAGGCTCGAGATCACGGGACGCTGTTCGGGCGTGAGGCGGTGTTGGTGACTGTTTCGTCGGATATCTGTTGGAGGTGAGTATGTAGTCGATCTCGTGTGTTTTTCCGCTAGGATCACAACGGTGTGATCCGTTTGGTTGTGCGGATCCTCTTGCGTGATCCTGTTAAATGTGGAGCATGAGAGGTGCTTCTGTGGCGGTTCGTCCTACCTTGTTTGTAGCGGACCCTTGGCATGTGATCGCGCACTCTTGGGAGAGTGATGTAATTGGTTCACGAGATGTGGATGGCCGTGCCTAGGCCTTTGAGGTGGAGTTGTTACGTCATGCCTTCGCGTTGATGCTGGGTGTCGTGTGCATGATAGCCTTTGGGATGGAATTATGTATACTCTGGGAGTATATGGGAGCGCTTGGAGGTACTTGTGGTTGTTTATACCTGAGGATGTTTGTGCGCTCAGTTGGGGTTGACTCGGGGCCACACATCTTGTGGGCCCCACGTGCGTCCCGTGATCTGCTTTACGTAATTTGACCTCTCGCGACGTAGAGGGTCCCTTTGTGCTCGTTTGTTTGACCAACAGGGTGGAGTTTTCCCCTGGCTTTGCGCTCGTTTGGTTGACCAGCAGGGCGGAGTTTCCCCTGGCCTGGTGCTCTTTTGTCTGACCAGCAGGGTTGAGTGGTCTCCCCCTGGTCTGGTTCGTGATGGTTTGGCCGACAGAGATGGTTTGGTTCCTCTACTTCTTCAACTGTGAGGGGTTTCTGTACTGTGCCCTTTCACCAGACTGCGACACCATCTGCGACTACGAGTGTTCGTACAACGTGGGTGTTTTCCCCACTTTCTGGGATGAGATGTCTCGGTTCGCTTTGACAGTGACTCTATAGATGGGAGCGGGATCTCCTTGTGAGGCCTGGGGAGTTTCTCCCATTGCTCCGTGTTCCATGGTAGAACTTGTGGTTTCGGTGTGACCAAAACTTTACGCGGGCACCGATCCTCTACCCAGGAGGTTGTTCCAGTAGGGCTCAGGTTGTTCCAGCAGGGCTGAGGTTGTTTCCAGCAGGGATGAGGTTGTTTCCAGCAGGGCTGAGGTTGTTCCAGCAGGGCTGAGGTTGTTCCAGCAGGGCTGAGGTTTTTTCTAGCAGGGCTGAGGTTG
Organism: Viscum album; assembly: GCA_963277665.1. Classification (NCBI taxonomy): domain Eukaryota; kingdom Viridiplantae; phylum Streptophyta; class Magnoliopsida; order Santalales; family Viscaceae; genus Viscum; species Viscum album. Next base: position 849,690,129 of record OY728152.1, read on the forward strand.
TTTCCAGCAGGGCTGAGGTTGTTCCAGCAGGGCTGAGGTTGTTTCCAGTAGGGCTGAGGTTGTATCGAGCGGGGCTCGTCAGTGGGTTACCATCTAGCAGGGATGGCTAGTACAGCGGTGTTCACCGAGCATTACCATCCAGCAGGGATGGCCAGAGCAGTGCCTGGCTTACCACCAGCTGGGCTGGGCAGTGGTCCTCGATGCCGGGCTTACCTCCAGCTGGGCTGGGCAGTGGTCCCCGATGCCGGGCTTACCTCCAGGTGGGCTGGGCAGTGGTCCCCGATGCCGGGCTTACCTCCAGCTGGGCTGGGGAGTGGTCCCTGAAGCCTAGATTACCTCCAGGTGGGCTGGGCAGTGGTCCCTGATGTCGGGTTACCTCTAGCTGGGCTGGGCAGTGGTCCCATCGCCGACTTTAGCCGGGTCGCCCTCCAGTGGATTACCCTGTTACGGGACTGGGCAGTGTTGCACCCGTCGAATTTCCGGGTCTCCCTGTAGTGGGAACCCGTTGACTTCTAGGGAACCTCCAACGGGGCTGGGTAGGGGGTCGCCTGTCGACTTTGAGCAGACCTCTCGACTGCGGGGCAATGACGAGTTGTGGTTGTCGTTCCCCCAAAACTCTCAAGTACGAGGAGCGCTTTCCCCCACCGCGATGCATCCTTGTGATGCGACCTAATACCGTGTGGGCGAGTGAGTGCCGCCCAGAGCGGATAGCGTCGAGGTGTGGTGATTCAGCCCCTTGGCTTGTGGTTCGGGGCAGACGTGTGGGATGCTGGGCATCGATGGAGTTTCTTCAGGGACTATTGGCGACTCTTTTCTTGGGTTGAGCTACGGGACGGAGATCCCCTTACGACATTGTTCGGGCTTCAAGGTGAGCATAAGGATATGTATATACCTTTTTCGAGTACCCACTTCTTGGGTTTGGTTACTCTCCTTCCAGGGGAGGCGAAGACGTGCGGGGTATGCCACGTGATTTTCGTGTCTAGCTTCTCGTGGTTGGACGAGTCTACTCTCATGCTATAGGTAGCGAAGACTCGACGGGAAGTTCATCTTATCACCGTTTCCAGCTCCTTGTGTCTAGATGAGTCTATTTCCTTTCTCTTGTTGGGTTGAGCTGGACTCTTTACTGCACTCTCTGTTATACTCTCTTTGCTTTCCCCTGTTCGCTCTACTGCTCACCCTTTGGTACCAACTTTTGTTTCCCCCTCGAGCCTTTGGGGTATCCTACAGAGTATTTTTATACTCACCCCTTCTTGGGCTTTTCCCTCACTTGGTGTGCCCTTGAAAACAACGGACAGGTGGAGCATTACTTCAGTGGAGCATAGGAGCTTGGGGAGCTTGGACCGCGTGCGGTGGTCGTGGCCGGGTTTCAGGTGGGAGACCCGTCAGCTGTTTCTTTTTTTTACCTGTTGTCGGGTTGTGGCACTTTTTGGTTGGGCACGTGTTTTTTCCCTTTTCTTTTCAGTGTTCCTTCAACTTTCTTTGTATTTTTAGAGGTCGATGAACTTTGTGGTATATATATAGCAGTTTCCCTTTCCTTTTCTGTGCTTGTCTTTACTTTTACTCTGCACTGTTGCATTGAGTGTGCTGCGTGTGTGTGTGTACAGGTACTTAGGCAAAGGCCTCCCCGAGTTGTTGTGCCTTCGGTGCTAGTCACCAGCCCCTGGCCTATGGAGGCGGGCTTGGGAAAGTTGCGGCTCGAGCCCGGGTAGGGTCGGGTCATGACATATGTCATGAAAACTTATTTAATATACTATTTTACTTTTCATGCCTTGCGTAAGCATCGTAGAAGAATTTGAATAAGTTTCTTATTATAAAATTCAAAATTCCAACAATTTTGATTCACATAATCAATTAAAAATAATATAATTTAATATGATTGATAAAATAATTCTTCATTCTAAAATATTATCTCTAGAACACCAAATTTTACTTTTCTAGTGTTGCGTAAGTACAACATCCGCATCGAAAATGATATTCATATTTGTCATGAAATAAATTATAATTTATATGTATTTAATTATTTTTGTATTATATGTTTTTGTATATTATCATAAATGAGTCATTTCATATGTTTCATAAATTTTTGTGTCATATTTATATCTTGGATATATCATAAAAGATATTGTACTTCATAAAAACCGTATTTTTTTATTATACTCAATAAATTTAACATCCTCAAAAAATATAAACAATTCATAATTGGATAAATTTAACTTTAAAAAATAAAAAAATGATGAACATTTAATCAAATTAAATTCCTATAAGTGGATGAAATTTCCATGCCCCATCTTAGTGGCCCCCGCACTGTGACTCCCCAAGCCCGCCTCCAATAGGCCAGAGGCTGGTGACTAGCACCGAGTAGGCATATCACCAACAAGGGAGGCATTTCCAAAGTACTTGTACACATGAAAACATCTCAAAGCCCACAAATTCGGAAAAGTAAAAACCACTAAGGTACAAGATGGATTCATACAACTAAACCCAACAAACAGAGTACGATAGAATGTAATGTACTAAAAGTAAATAGAGCTAGAATACATGCACACCAAAAACAAGAGAGTCTGCAAACTAAAATTCTAGACTATAAACACAAACATGTACTAAGATTGCTGATCATATCTATAAGAACACCTCGGCCTATAGGGAACTCAGAAAGCCCGGTACGTTCCTGGTCTTCCCTAGACTCCGTCAAATGGCCACTCGTCTCCACAAGACACTACACGGGCGGTAAATCCCCGTGCAGGGGTGAGTTTAAAAATACTTAGTAGAGGACCCCAAAAACACAAATAAATACAAAAAGGAAAGGTGCATTCTACTCTATGCAGTATATGTATACTGAAAATATAGCAATAGAAACAAAATATAGATATACTCAAAACTCAGACCCATAGTCTAGAGACAAGTCACATGACTGTGAAACCATGCTAGTGATTTAGTTCGAATGTTCCACGAAGCACTTTTCTGGGAGAAATCACTCCATGAGTCTGATGGTCCTGATGCCATCCATCTGAGAAGTACTGTTCATTGGGAAAGTTCATGAGAGATAGATACACTAATTCTGGGAGAACACACTCTGGAGTGGGAAAAGATCATGATAGACAGATGAGGAACTCTGCCAGGGCCTTGGTGGATACCACGACTCTTCCATATTCACCTGCTTAGTAGAGAATCAGCATCCTATTGGAAAAGATATGTTGATACCTGAATCTAACTAGGGTGAAGAATGGATAGACGATCTTACTCCGGGCCTCTCAAAGGGATACCTAACTCTATCTCGGAATGTCCTGTTGAAGGGATTATACTTCTACTGATGGAAGTGATACCCAACCTTCAGGGAAATGAGCCAAAGGGGGGGGGGTGGAACTAACCCAAACAAAACATGTCCAAGATATAGTGGAAAAAAGGTTCAAGAAATGTTTCAGGATATACACAGTGTGTAGAAGGGGGTACACACCATGTCTCGCGACTCTGGGTACTGGATGTGTGTAACCGACTGAGTCAGAGAGAAAATGTCGTGTAGAAAAATAAATACACAACATATAGGAAGGACCACACTCCGTGTCTGAGTAACTCGGGATCCCTCCATATACGCGACTGTATGCCTATACACAGATTCAACCCGTGTTTCGTCCCATGTAACTGGCCTTGTCTGGTCGTGTGGTGGAGTACACAACTGTATACTCCACCCCATGTCTGTGTATCACCTAGTATACATGTCGAGTCCGGCATAAGGACCCACACACTGTGTTCTTTGGAGAACACGTCATGTCATCACCTCCACCACTACGGAACCCTAGAAGCCACTTAGTTGGACACACACAGCGTGTTCTTTGGGATACACGCCATGTGTTCTAGAAATTTCCAGAATCACAGGTTCTTCGCCTGTGCACATCCAGTGATGGCCATTCTTCGATCTGACCACCCGATCTCCATGAAACTCCAAGGTTAAGGTCTCCCCGACACCGCAAGGCCGTTTCCATGGGTTTCAGGCCTCCGATCAGCCTTGAAAACACGTACCGATTTACCTGTATAAAGAATGCTCATAGAACAAGAACTCCTGAACCATGTTTATTCATTTGTATCTATCATATTCACACCTCCACTGGGTCATCACGATGTCAGATCTCTGTTTTGGGATCATTGGACCATGAAACAGGCATGCAACGATTCCTCGTTCGTATCCCCACAAAGAACGTGAAGAACACGAGGAAGAGTGAGGAAGAAAAAAAACAATGGAGGAAGGAACCTCCAATTTCGTTCATCATGGCGTTAATCTTTTTCCATTATAAAGTTTGAATGGGGAAAATTAAAACATTAAACCCGAAAAAAGAAATCCCAGAAACGAACCATATAAAGAAAATCCTAACCATTAGAATGATGATGCGCAGGTAAACCGGTTTGTGGTTTGATCCACATTCTTCGTTTAATTAAAGAATGAGGAAGAAATAATCTAAAACAAAACCCCTACCTCAATAATGGATCGATCGCTGATGAAGGAAATATACTGCCATCGTCGTCGAGATCCTCCAACTCCTTAGGCGCAACGATTAACACTTTTGATCAATGTCATTCATCACCGAGAGGACTCTCCAGAGCTCCAAGATGTTATCTCAATTTCTCCCCTGTCTAACATTCGATTAACCCATTAAAAGGAGAGAATTCATTTCTGTGTTCCATCACTCTATGACATTAATGAGTCAACATAGCTGTTTTGGAGTCATTATGACATGTCATTAATTATCAAAACAGATTCCTCGTCATTGTGCTTCAATGAATGATTCCAAATAAAATAAAATAATATTTTTTAATTATTTTATTTTATTTTACTAAAAATTTATGAAAATTAACTTTTTCCTTTGACCAGCGCAGGTCGAGGTTAGGCCTGTTCTTAGGAAAAGTCAACATCCCAGATGAAATGGTTCCCTCAGATTTTTAATCTAGGTACCGTTTGGGAATTACCAGAATCGTGCACACCCGCCAACTCACTTAACTTAAAATAGTTCAAACCAAATTTCTGGGCTCACCGGGCCACAGAATCGCTTGTCGTAAAAAAGTAAAGTATCGTAATAATTCCATATAAAATTTAAAAAAAAATTCAATAAAAAAACCATGGAATTAAATTATCCCAACATTAGGGATTTGCGTCCTTGAAAAGCTAAAATAAGAGCTACTCAAAACGATGTCGGTACTGGGCCCAGATTTGAGTCTCCCACTCCTATGTTCTCTCTTGAAGATTCCTGTGCTACCACCAAACTCACACCAAGGGAATCGATTTCCCATGAAGGATCCTCTCATGCCGATCCTCGATCTCCACCAGGTAATAATCAAAGGTTACTCCTTCCTAGATGTCCAGCTCTCCCTAGTCGATGACGTGCAATGGGTCATGCACGTAACTCTTCAACTGCGAGACATAGAAGACATCATGTACCCGATGCATCTATGGTGGTAGAGCTAAGCGGTATTCCACCACGCCAACTCTACAAAGGATCTGGAAAGGTTCGATGAACATTAGAGATAGCTTTCTGCATAGACCAAATCTGTGTAACCCTCATCGAGGTGAGTCCCAAAGGAAGACATGGTCTCCCTCCTCTAACTCTTGAGGTCTCTGTCGCTTGTCAGCATAAGACTTATGCTATATTTGTGAAGTCTTCATGCACTCCTGGATGATCTTAACCTTCTCGGTGGTAGCTCACACCAACTCAGGACCCACGAGCACGGACTCTCCAGGGCCGGTCCATAAAAGAAGTCACTACTGGAAAGTAGGTTTTTTCCAACACTTATATACCAGCGGTTCTCCAGAACCGTTGGTATAAGTGTTTTTTACTAACGGTTTTAACAAACCGTTGGTAAAAAATGGTTTTGTGAAGGAATTCCCAACGGTTTCTTCAAACCATTGGGAAAGCCTATTTTTTTATCTTTTCCCAATAGTTTTTACAAACTGTCGGGACAATTAATTTTTCCCAAAGGTTTTTACAAACCGTTGGGAAATTTCTCCTCAAATACATCCAATTCCAGAGGCCCCCCTCACGATACAACATTCCCCAATTTGCAGAAGTCGTGGCGCCCAGTGAACTCTAACACAATTTCTTTCATCAGATCGACTGCAACTCCATCAACCAGGTTAGATTATTTAAACCTCTTCCCAAATACAAGCTCTCTTCCTCCGATTTCCACAGTTATTTCAATATCTCGAAAGATCACGCCATTTTTTCCTATTTTAGGGATTTTCAAGAAGTTTAAGATTCACAATATTTTATTGTGAATCAATGACTAATATTTGGAAATTGATGTTTTTAACAAATTTCATTGAGTTGTGTATAAGTAAATGTTGAGTTTGAGTAATGTATTAAATAAAACCATAACGTGGCGTTCGTTGTTTTGACCTTCATTTAAGGTATTATTAAATTCTTCTATAGGTAGATTTATCAACCTAATAACATAAAATTATTTCTAATTCTATATGAATATTTTCAACATATAGGTGTCATTATGATACCATTCATACCATGTGGGAGTTCTTTTTTCTAAAATGACACCAATGATTTATGGGTCCTTATTTTATAAATTGAAACTATATAAGGGTTATAGCTTCAGGGAATTCATTGATTTTGTGAGTTATACATTCCTAAGGAATGGTTGAAAACATAGAAGGTTACATGAACCTTATTATTGATCATTGATCGATGAATCGAGAAGTCATTAGCTAGATTAATAGTCATAAGAGTTAATCAAACTCTAGAGAAAATTACTTGTATGGGATATTATATACTTGGCTTCATAGGGATGATGATCCAATAGAATGTACTAATTGGTGTGAAACTATAATAGTGAAATATAGATCTAGAACAAATTTGTTCATGTGGTACCTATAATGTTTTTAAACTATTGAAATGAATTATATTTGTTTGGTAGAATTTTTTTATATGTGAGATGTAAAATGACATTCATGGGTTATTTATAATTTATAACAGCCTAAATGTATATATAATAAATAGTTTTTCTGGTATAGGAGGGATTACATTACAAAAGGACCATGTCATTTAACACCAATAATTAATTTATTTTTTAGATAATATTACTATTTCCAATGAAGTGTGTGACTATGACTAGAGAGATCATCACACATACATCTAGTGTAAATATATTTTAACAAAATTTCAAGTTGTTTCATTCTCCTCCATATTCATTTTGGTGCCTGGTAAATGTTTTTTTTGCTACATCTGCAACTCATATTCAATAGTGGGTTGAGTGTGCACCTTGGGATGAGTTATCCTCCCTAGTAAATGAAGAGCAGGTCACTTATAATATAGGGAATTTTCTATAGAACGTTTACTAGTTAATCCTTTCATTTGAGGGATCATCACCAAAAAAATAAATAGAATATGGTTAAAACATTTTATTATAGCTCGTGATGATATTAGTTAGGAATCATATTCATTCAGACAATGATGATGATAAAACCTGTTTATAGGTTTTCATTGATCCCCAAAAATATTCTAAGGATCTGAGTGTGTGATATACCCATAGGAAATAATACTTCTGAGGAATTTCATTACAATAAATTATGTATAATGTTTTAATATCAAGATACTTAAAAAAATTAAAAAGAATTCAATAATTAGGATTGAATCCCCTAATTTATCTAGATTTATCACAGTGTTCTGTGGTAGAAGGAAATTATGTTTGGTTAATGCTGACATTCCAGTAGGAGAATCTATGCTATTTTAAAAGAACTCATCTATTAAAGGTTTGACAATTCCCCTTGGACAGCCCGTACCCCCCTGGACAGCCCCCACCCTTGTTGACAGCCCGCCCACCCGACCCCTGGACACCCGCCCACCACCCCCCAGACACCCCCATCCCCCCAGACGACCCCACCCCTTGGAAAGACCCCCAACCCCTTGACACCCCCGACCCCACTAGACAGTGCCTCCACCCCTGTGGACAGCCCGACCACCCCCCCGTCAACAGCCCGCCCACCCCCTGGACAGCCCGCCCACCCCCCCTGGACACCCCAAACCCCCTGGAAATCCCCGCCACCCCCATGGGTAGACCTCCCACCCCCTGGACACCCCATACCCCAGGACAGCCCCACCCACCCCATGGACACCCCACTCACCTCCTTGGACAGCCCGCCCACCCCTTGGATTCCCCATACCCCCTTAGACAGCCTGACCACCCCCCACGGACAACCCGCCCACCTGGACACCCTGACCCCCCTAGACACCCCCACCCCCTAGACACCTCCAACCCCCCAAACGGCCCCACCACCCCCTAGACACCCCGAACCCCCTGGACACCCCGCACCCCCTTGGACAGTCCCGCCACTCCCCTGATCCTCATCCTACTCCTCATCCTGATATCCCTGAAGAAGTTAAAGTATAAAACTCATGTACTCCCAACAAGATCCTTAAGGATTACGTATTCCTCGATCCACTTCCAATATCTTACTGGGAAATCCTTGAATATAGGCATTAGAAATTCAATATCTTAATTTCTTATATACACTGTATTTTGTTGTATTTATTAATATGATTCTCATTTAGAGTAATGTGTCAGTTATGCTTTTATATAAAGTAAACAATTGTCATTTACCTAAATATTTTTTTGATTAAACTTAAATATTATTGAATTGATTTGAAATGACTTATTTCAATTTTTTCAAAGAATGGATAGAAGTTGGATGTACAAAACTGATCAGATTTCAACCGATTTTCAAAATAATTTGAACAGCTTTCTAGATTTTCCATTTGACAAGGCTTCAGATAGTGGTCGCATACACTGCCCATGTTTTAAATGTGTTGGAAGACCTTGGTTGAGTCGTGAAGCAGTTAGCTATCATATAACCAAATATGGTTTCCAAACAAACTATTATGTGTGGTATCACACTGGGGAGAAAATAGAATCTCAAAATGTTGATGATCCAAATGATAGGACTGAATTGGAGAGTTTGATATATGATCAGTTTTCATTTATTCAGCATCATGAGAAGGAAAGGATTTCTAGCCAAAAAGATTTCGATACAAGCACACATGATGCGTCCAATGAAAATGATTATGTTGATAGGGTGAAAAAATTGAATGATACTGCGACGACTACAGTATATCGACAATGTGGTAAAATGAAAAAGTTGGAATTTTTAATCCGATTTTTTCAAGGGAAAACTATGTATGGGATTTCAAATATTGCAATTCATTACATTCTTACCTTCTTGAAGGAATTACTTCTAGATGATGCAGATATTCCCTCAAACCACTATATGGAATGGAAGTTAGTTGATGAACTTGGATTCTCAAAAAAAAAAATTTAGGCTTGCCCGAATGATTGTAACTTATTTTGGGAGGAAACTGCTAAAAGAAATGATTGTATCAAATGTGGAACCTCCCGATGGAAGCCAAAAGATGATGGAACACCATCTCGTGTGCCACAAAAAGTAATGTGGCACTTTCCATTGATCCTTAGATTACAAAACCTTTTCATGTATGATGAAATATCCATAAAAATGAGATGGCATGACACCAAGAGAAAAAAGAATAATGAAGAGTTGGTTCACCCTGCAGATGGATTTTCATGGCAGAGATTTGATGCTCGATATCCTGAATTTGCAGCTGACATGCGTAATGTGAGACTGGGTCTTTCATGTGAGAGTTTTAATCCATTTGGGCAGATGCTTACTTCGCACAGCACATGGCCGGTTTTCATACATATTTATAACCTTCCCCCTTGGTTCTGTATGAAAAAGCCTTACACTTTCTTGAGTATACTGATATCTGGCCCTTCTGATCCCGAAAATGATATAGATGTATACATGCAACCTTTAATAAAAGAGTTGAAACTTCTTTGGGATGTGGGTGTGCCCACATACGATGCATGTTCGAAAGTCATATTTCAGATGCGTGCTGCACTTATGTAGATGATCAATGATTTTCCTGCTTATGCAATGATGTCTGGATGGAGCACAAAAGGAAAATTGTTATGTCCTATTTTTATGAAGAATACTCGATCGAGAAGACTGAAATATCGTCATAGTTTAAGTTTTATGGGACATCGATGATTCTTTCCAATGAACCATCCATATAGAAACAATCGTCGAAGATTTGACAATACCATGGAGAATGACGGTCTACCTCAGCGTATGTCTGGAACTGATGTGCTTAATGAATTGAAAGATTTCAGTTATTCATTTGGGAAGGGTGTAATGAAATCTAGAAAGAGGAAAAATGTTTCCAATGATACCTATTACAATTAGAAGAAGAAGAGTATATTCTTTGAGTTATCGTATTGGTCAAACAAGTTGTTATGTCATTTCTTAGACGTAATGCACATTGAAAAGAATATATGTGAAATGTTGCTTTCGATTCTTCTAAATGTCAAGGGGAAGAAAATAGATGATTTACGATCTCGGCATGACTTGGTAGATTGGGGGATCAGACCAAAATTGCATCCTGTCTATATCAGTGAAAATAAATGGAATGTTCCATGTACTTCTTATGTGATGACACCTGTTGAAAAAAATTCAATTTCGGGAAGTAATAGAGACTATTAAAGTTCCTGATGTCTATTCAAGAAATATATCAAAACGGGTCAACAGAAAAGAGTTCAAGCTGAAATCTTTGAAGACTCATGATTATCACGTCCTTTTGCATGAGTTGATTCCAATAGCAATCCGTCATCTCTTGTCCAATAATGTTAGAGTCTTAGTTATTCAGTTGTGCTATTTGTTTAGAGATATTTGTGATAAGAGGTTTTCCAAATCCTTATTGCAAAAAACATTGGCAGAGACACCATTAATTTTGTGTGAGTTAGAGAGAATATTCCCTCTATCACTTTTTACATGCATGTTGCATCTGACTGTCCATCTTCCGACCGAAATTCTTCTTGGAGGACATGTTGCTTTCCGTTGGATGTATCCAACTGAAAGAAACATGTGCACATTGAAATCATATGTTCGGAACAGGAATTATCCCAAAGGTTGTATTGTGAACGGTTACTTGGCTCAAGAATGTATGGATTTCTGCGCAATGTATTTGTCTGATCTTACTACGAGAATAAACAGACCAATGAGAAATGAAGAAGAACAATATGGGAAAATTGAACCTAGTATTCCATCACTTCCTTAGACAGTAGGAATTCTGGGATCATATACATTGATGACATTAAGACTTGAAGAGAGAGAGATGGCACATTGCATAGTGTTTTTCAATTGTGATTTGTTCGATGAGAGGCAGCTGGTACGATATAGTCATTTATAATTTTTTAGGACTTTCCCTTTTTATTGTTTCCTACTAAAATTATGTGATTTATTGAATATAGAATATATGATTATACTTGAACTTTATATTGCTTCAAATTCATTACAGAAGCACAAGTTGAATATTGAAGGACGTATCCCTCGCGCAAAATTGTTTTGCCCGAGTAGAAGAAAAAAGATGGAACTGCGGTAAATGAATCAACCCAAGAAAATATTGTCAGTTTTTATTTGTTTATTTCAACATTTAATATCTATTTTGAAATTTATTAATCTATTAATATTTTTAACAGGCTTCTTTAGAGGCTCTTGATGCCCAGGAGCCTGACAATTTTGGGCCACACGATCATTTATATCAGGTTTTGGGAGAGGAGCACACTAGTCGAGTATGCTACCGACCTGGTAAGAATATAGTCCTGACAAGGTATTGGTCCTCTCTAGGTATCAATTCTAGTACCACCGAGTTGGAACAGGTCAAAGAGCATGCAATACAGTCTGATAAAAGGGTCACAGAGTTGGAAGTACAAGTTCAAACGAGGGACAATGAATTTATGAAATTGATGAAAGATTTATCTTCATCACTTCCACCAGAGGCTAGCGCGGCTTGTCAGACATTTATGTCATCAATGGGTGCATTATCCAATGCACCAGGCTGCATAACTAGTGGAGGTCAAGATGATGATGTTCCTGGTGATGACGAGGATGCTGAAGAGGATGAGGGTGAGGATGAGGATGAGGATGAGGGTGAGGATGGGGCCGAGGGTGAGGATGGGGCCGAGGGCGAGGATGGGGCCGAGGATGAGGAGGGGGCCGATGATGAGCATGGGGACGATGAAGAGGACGACAACGAGGCTAGAGATGGCGGCGAGGATGAGACCAAAGATGACAGTGGTTATGGTGATGGTGATCAGGGGCATATTGATCCATTAAATTTTTGAATTCTGTATAACTCTATTTTTTTGAACCTAGTTTTCCACTCTGGGGTTTTCCTCTACTTCATAGGGATGTAGTTATCAGATCTCTTTTTTGAACTTGATTCTTATTGTATGATTAGTCTACTACCTAGACCTTTAGTATTACTTGGTACTGTGATACCCATTTCTCTATTTTGTTTTACTTATCTTTCTTAGTTAGCCATGTATTCCATGTTTATGTCATTTTCCCATAGAACTGCATTTTATGTCATTTATGGCTGATAGTTTTACGCCTGATAGTAACATGCGTGGAATAATCACATGAAAATAATGGTTCTTTTGAATTGAATCATGCTGTTATTGAATTTCCATTCTGTTTAGGGGATGATTTATGTTTTAGTAATGGTGGATCTTTTGGGGGAAGAGGTTGGGTAGGGGGGAGGGGAGGGGGCTGCTGGGTGAAAAGGGTGGGTAGGAGGGGAGGGGTAGGGGGCTGCTCGAGGAAAAGGGTGGGCAGGGGTGAGGGGGGAGGGGAGGGGAGGAGGCTGCTAGGTGAAAAGGGTGGGCATGAGTGGAGGGGTAGGGGGCTTCTGGAGGAAAAGGGTGGGGAGGGGGGAGGGGAGGGGAGGGGCTGGGTGATGGCAGGAGGGAGGGGGCTGCTGGGGGAAAAGGTTGGGCAGGGGGGAGGGGGCTGCTGGTGGAAAAGGGTGGGAAGGGGGGAGGGGAGGGGCAGGGGGTTGCTGGAGGAAAAGGGTGGGAAAGGGGGGAGGGGAGGGGAGGGGAGGGGAGGTAAGGGGAGGGTGAGGGGAGGGGAGGGGGCTCCTGGATGAAAAGGGTGGGCAGGAGGGGGAAGGGGAGGGGAGAGGGGAGGGGAGGGGGCTGCTGGGTGAAAAGGGTGGGCAGGAGGGGAGGGGCAGGGGGGAGGGGCAGGGGGGAGGGGAGGGGAGGGGCAGGAGCTGGGCCGGTTGGTGGGGAGGGTAGGGAAGGGGAGGGGAGGGGAGGGGAGGGGAGGGTCGGGGAGGGGCTGGGTGATGACAGGAGGGAGGGGGCTGCTGGGGGAAAATGTTGGGTAGGAGGGAGGGGGCTGCTGGGGGAAATGGTTGGGCAGGGGGGAGGGGAGGAGAGGGGCAGGGGATGGGCTGCTGGGGGAAGGGGCTGCGCAGGGGGGGGGGGGTTCTGAGGTGGGAAGGGGTGGTGCTACATGTTTCATTGATTCTGTGACAGGTCTCTTTTTCTAGTATTTATGATATGAAGTCAGCACAAAATGATTATTGCTGAAGTGGAATCTCATTTGGGCCAACTTGTGAGTTTTAAACACGTTATAAAAAATTCTCCTTGGTTGGGAATTAATATTGTTATAAGGTGAATAATATTGATCATTCATGATGTCCTCTTCAAACATACCTTTAGGGAGGGTGTCTTTGTTGCGGATGCAGTTGGTTATCAAGGTGTCTTTCTTTTGTTTAAATTGGATGTGATTTTAAGTAAAATAAACGACATACAGAAAACCGGCCAAACGCATTTAGATTGTGTTGATAATTTAGGAAAACGATCAATGGATCATTTGTGACGTGTACGAGTCAACTCTTCCTCAATCTGAGGCGCGGTGTGGCCGGCATCACTCAAAGTGTCTCACTTTTCTTTGAAATGGACAATAGTTTAAGTCAAAACAACAACTGACATACGGAAAACAAACAAGAAGCATTCGGATTCTGTTGATACTTTAGGAAAAGTTTCCATGTGTCATTTTTGACGTGTACGAGTCAACCCCGCCTCAATCTAAGGCATGGTGTCGCCGGTACCACTCGAAGTGTCTCACTTTTATTTGATGTGGACATGATTTTAAGTGAAAACAAAAACCGACATACGAAAAACCGACCAAACACATTCGGATTCTATTGAAACTTTAGGAAAACTATCCATGGGTCATATGTGACGTGTATGAGTAAACCCCTCATCAATACCAGGCACAGTGTGGATGACACCACTCAATGTGTCTTTCTTTTGTTTAAAATGGATGCGCTTTTAAGTAAAATTAACGACATACGGAAAACTGACCAAACACATTTGGATTGTTTTGATACTTTAGGAAAATGATCCATGGGTCATTTGTGATGTGTACGAGTCAACCCTGCCTCAATCCGAGGTGCGGTGTGGCCGGCACCACTCAAAGTGTCTCACTTTTCTTTGAAATGGACAACATTTTAAGTCAAAATAACAACTGACATACGGAAAACAACAAACGCATTAGGCTTCAGTTGATACATTAGGAAAAGTATCCATGGGTCATTTTTGACGTGTACAAGTCAACCCCGCCTCAATCTGAGGCACGATGTGGCCGGTACCACTCAAACTGTCTCAATTTTATTTGAAATGGACACGATTTTAAGTGAAAACAACAAACGACATACGTAAAACAGACCAAATGCATTCGGATTCTGTTGATACTTTATGAAAAGTTTACATGGGTCATTTATGACGTGTACGAGTCAACCCCGCCTCAATATGAGGGCCAGTGTGGCCGTTACCACTCAAAGTGTCTTTCTTTTTTTTAAACAGGATGCGCTTTTAAGTAAAATAAATGACATACTAGAAACTGACCAAACACATTCGGATTGTTTTGATACATTAAAAAAACGATTCATGGGTCATTTGTGACGTGTACGAGTCAACCCCGCCTCAATCTGAGGCACGGTGTGGCTGACACCACTCAACATGTCTCACTTTTCTTTGAAATGGACAACAGTTTAAGTCAAAACAACAACTGACATACGAAAAATGGACCAAACACATTCAGATTTTGTTGATAATTTAGGACATGTATCCATGGGTCATTTTTGACGTGTACAAGTCAACCTCGCCTCAATCTGAGGCACGGTGTGGCCGGTACCACTCAAACTGTCACAATTTTATTTGAAATGGACATGATTTTAAGTGAAAACAACTACCGACATACATAAAACTGACCAAACGCATTCAGATTCTGTTGAAACTTTAGAAAAACGATTCATGGGTCATATGTGACTTTTAAGAGTCAACCTGCCTCAATCAGAGGCGTTATGTGGACGAAACTTTTCAAAGTTTCTTTCTTTTGTTTAAAATGGGTGTGCTTTTATGTAAAATAAACGACATACGGAAAACAGACCAAATGCATTCGGATTCTGTTAAAACTTTGGGAAAATGATCCATGGGTCATATGTGACATGTAAGAGTCAACCCTGCCTCAATCCGAGGCACGATGTGGACGGAACTGCTCAAAGTGTCTTTCTTTTGTTTAAAATGGATGCGCTTCTAAGTAAAATAAACAACATACAGAAAACAGACCAAATGAATTCGGATTGTGTTGATACTTTAGGAAAAAGATCCATGGGTCATTTGTGACGTGTACAAGTCAACCCTGCCTCAATCCAGGGTGCAGTGTGGCCAACACCACTCAAAGTGTCTCACTTTTCTTTGAAATTGACATCAGTTTAAGTAAAAACAACAACTGACATACGGAAAACGGACCAAACGCATTCGTATTATGTTGATACTTTAGGAGAAGTATCCATGGGTCATTTTTGACGTGTAAGAGTCAACCCCGCCTCAATCTGTGGCATGGTGTGTCTGGTACCACTCGAAGTGTCTCACTTTTATTTGGAATGGACATGATTTTAAGTGAAAACAACAACCGACATATGGAAAATAGACCAAAAACATTTGGATTCTTTTTAAACTTTAGGAAAATGATCCATTGGTCATATATGACGTTTAAGAGTCAACCTCGCCTCAATCTGAGATGCGGTGTGGATGGAACTGCTCAAAGTGTCTTTCTTTTGTTTAAAATGGATGCGCTTTTAAGAAAAATAAACGACATAAGGAAAACAGACCAAACACATTTGGATTATGTTGATCCTTTAGGAAAATGATCCATGGATCATTTGTGATGTGTACAAGTCAACCCCGCCTCAATCCGAGGCGCGGTGTGGCCGACACCACTCAAAGTGTCTCACTTTTCATTGAAATGGAAAACAGTTTATGTAAAAACAACAACTAACATACAGAAAACAGACCAAACACATTCGGATTCTATTGATACTTTAGGAAAAGTATCCATGGGTCATTTGTGACATGTACAAGTCAACACCGCCTCAATCTGAGGCACGGTGTGGCCGGTACCACTCGAAGTGTCTCACTTTTATTTGAAATGGACAGGATTTTAAGTGAAAACAACAACCGGCATATGGAAAACCGAACAACGCATTCGGATTCTGTTGAAACTTTAGGAAAACAATCCACGGGTCATATGTGACGTGTATGAGTTAACCCCGCCTCAATCCGAGGTGCGGTGTGGACGGAACCACTCAAAGTCTCTATTTTTTTTGAAAAAGACATCATTTTTAGTGAATACAACTGAAATTTACACTCTTCAGCGATAGTTGCAAACTCTTTTTCATGAGTTGGGTAGTTTCACTCATGGGGTCATAAGTGAAGAGACTCATAAGAAAATACCTTTTCACCATATATTATAAACAATACAATTTCAATGCAAAATTCATCACAAACCATTATTTACCCAAATCTAGGATCAGAAAAAATGGGATATGAGCCAATTTCAAACTCTTATTCAACTCAAATAGGTATTTCTCATACTATTCTGCGTATTAGAATTTGATGGGGAGGTGGGGAGGCTGTGCTGGTTTGGGGGTTTTTCAGTGGTGAGGTGAATTACTATCGGATGATTGTTGTCATATGAAGATTGAAATAGGGAATTGTAGAACATGACATGGTTGGAAGAATTTGATGGTTTTAAGTGTTTTTTGTGCTATTTTAGGTGTTTTTTATTCTATTTTAAGTTTTTCTATGGTTTTTGTGATATTTTTTATGCAGGTGTAGGTGTATAGTGGAGGGGCTACTAGAGGGGGCTGCAGTGCAGCAGTTCTGAAAAAACTCAATAACAATGGTTCTAAACTGTTGGTATAAGAGTGCTAGAATTATGGGTAAACACTATACCAACAGTTTAGAACCGTTGGTATAGGTGTTCTGGAATTCTGAAAAAACACCTATACCAACGGTTTAGAACCGTTGGTATATGTTTTCTGGAATTCAGGAAAAACACAATACCAATGGTTCTAAACCATTGGTATATGTGTCTGGAAAATCACATTACCAACGGTTTTCAACCGTTGGTAAAAAAATTCTCAAATGCATTACCAACGGTTATAAACCATTGGTATACATTGGGAGAAATTTAATAGAACAATATACCAACGGTTTAGATGAAACCGTTGGTATAAGGCTTTCCTCACGCCTTACTAACCAATGGTTTGGAAAACCGTTGGTATAGGCTATACCAACGGTTTTCTAGCCTATACCAACGATTTAAAACCATTGGTATAACCTTCTTTTCTAGTAGTGAGTGACTGGTAGGGTCGCCCTTATAAAGCTTTGAATGGTACCATGCTAATGGTGGAGTGGTATCTGTTATTGTACGCAAACTCCACCAGTGGTAGGTGGTCCCCCAAACATTGACCAAAGACCAAGATATAGCCCCAAAACATATCCTTCAAAACATGAATGGTCCCCTATGTCTTACCATCCGTTTGGGGATGGAACGCTGTGATCAAGTGCACTTGAGTCCCGAAAGCCTCCTGCAATACCTTCCATAATCCATATGTGAAGCGGGCGTGTTGATCTGAGACTATCATTGAAGGGAATCCATAATGCCAAACTATCTCTTGGATGTAGAGGGGCCCAAATATCTCTACATAACTCTACTCTATGATATCTAGGAGGTGGGCCAACTAGGAGAGTCGGTCAAAAATCACCCAGATAGAATAATGGCCCCTGGACATCTGTGGTAAGCTTGTCATGAAGCCCATTGATATTCTATCCCACTTCCACTCTGGAACTTCAAGGGGATGAGCTAACCCTACTAGAACTCAGGGCTCAGCCTTCACCTGTTGGCGTGTAAGGCACCACGAAATGAACTCTGCTACTACCTTCTTCATGCCGGACCACCAGAACTACTATCAGAGATCCTAGTAAATATTTTCCACGCTAGGGTGTACCACTAAAGGGGATGTATGAAAATCCCTTAGGACCTCCTTCCACAATGCCTTTGGTAAAACAATGCATCCTCTGAAAAGAACTGTGTGCTCCCTACCTTATGAATATCGATTAGGAGCATGTCCTGTGGATAACTGAGCACATAAAGTCTCATAGTTAGAATACCCAAGCTGTGCCTCCCTAACTCACTGTAAGAGTGGAGGGGTCACAACCATTGACTGAAGGTAAGTTCCATCTTCTCTATCCATAAAGGATAACTATAACAAGGAAAAATCTTCTCTCACCTCACTCAATAGCTGTGAGATCGATCTTCTGCTAAGAGAATATTCCACCTTATTCCCCTTCCCTGGAGTATAGATGATATCAAAATTGTAGTAATGGATGAACTCTAGCCAATGCCTCTATCTCAGATTCAGGTCCTTCTATGAGAAGATGTATTTTTGGCTCTTGTGGTCAGAGTAGATGATAAAACACTCACCCATAAGGTAGTGTTTCCGCATCATTAATGTGAAGAATACCATTGCTGACTCGATATCACAGGTCACATAGTTTTTCTCATGCGTTCTTAGCTGGTGCAAAACATAAGCAATCATTTCCTTTCCCTGCATCAGGACATATCCAAGCCCACTCTCTGATGGGTCATAGAAACTATGTACCCGACACCCTCCTTCGGCAATCTCATTATTGAGCACTCATCAAAATCTCTCTCGACTACTCAAAAGATTGCTGGAACATCTCCATCCACAGTAAAGGTTTCCCCTTCCTGGTCAAGGATGTCATCAGTGATGATATACTGGAGAAATCAAGAATGAATCTATGGTAATATCCTACCAAAACAAGGAAGCTCCGCACGTCCATTACGCTCCGAGGTGGTTCCCATGCTAACAATGCCTCCACCATAGCTGGGTCCACAACTAATCCATCTACTAAGATGACTTGTCCCAAAAATTGGACCTCCTGAATCCAGAACTTGAACTTTGAAATATTCCCATAAATCTGGTGCTCTCAGAGTACGTCTAGAACCATCCGTAGGTGTCTCACATGATCCTCCTATGACACTGAGTACACATGTATGTCATTGATGAATACCACTACGAATCGGTGTAATTATGGATGGAAGAGATAGTTCATAAGTCCCATGAACACTGCGGGGGCATTATTCATGCCAAAAGGAATCACTAAGTACTCATAGTGACCATAGCAGCATCTGAAATCTGGCTTTGGTATATCCTCATCCCATACTCGTAACTAGTGGTAACCTGACTAAAGGTCATCCTTCGAGAACCACTGTGACCCCCTCAACTGATCAAAGAGGTCATCGATCCTTAGCAGTGGATACTTGTTCTTCACCATTTCCCAATTCAGGCATCGGTAATACACACACAACCTCAAACTCCCATCTGCCTCCTTGGAAAACAAAATTGGGGCCACCCAGGGTGAAACGCTGGATCTCATGAACCCCTTCCACTAAAAATCCTCTAGATGCAACCTCAGATCAAACAGATCTGTGGGAGTCATCTGATTTTCTGGTGAGGATATTGGTTCCATCCCAGGATGCAATTTGATGCAGAAGTCGATCTCTCGATGGGGAGGTAGTCCCGGAATATCTTTGGGAATGAATTCCTCATACTCAGCCACTACTACTGGGAACTGGAAGCTCATGACATCTGTTGCTCCGTTGGTAAAGCAAGCCAACTCATGAGAGATTGAATACACCCTCTTATTCATGAGCCCATTCTATACTTCCTTGGTCTCATTTTCACTAAAAAAGGAAAACATCATCCCATCGCTACGGAGACACCATACTATTCGCCTAAAGTAGTCAATTTGGGCATGGAATAAAAGTAGCCAATCCATATAGAGAATGATATCGTAAGGCCTCGACGCTGCCACCAAGTGGTTCCAACCGAAACTCTCACCTCCTAGGGTAAGATCACACTATCTGCAATGGTGCGTGATCATTTAGTCTCCTTTCCTTGGTGTCTCCAAGCATAAGGGTCGAGTCAACCACTCTACTGGAATCTCAAGGTTTCTCCTAACAAATGTGGAGAGGAAGGAATGAATGGAAACTGTTCCTATAAGAATGAAATTTAATGTAGAGATGACATTGATCATACCTCAGATCATCCTAGGATTCCATGGGTCATACGCCTTAGCTGCATGTAGCTATCCTCACCTCTATCCCCCAGATCCATATGCCTTATGCGGACCTCCTGGGGGTGGTCGTGGAAGTAGTTTGAAGCGTTTTCCACCACCCGAAGCTCTCCCTGCACCTATGTCACATCCACCACTTGGTAGGTCTTTCTTATCCACTCTCTGCCTCTGCCTCGGTGGTCCATCCACCGCTTCCCTATCAGCAGCTCGACGGGTTGGACAATCTCTAATGAGATGTCCCCTAACTTTGCACTAGTAACACCACCTCTCCCTAGGCTGACTGGATCTAGACGGAGAGTCCTGTTCTGCTGATCCCCTATCTTGGGTCCTCATGTGATGTCTCCCATGTACTGATACCTATTCCCAACGTCAGCTTCCTACTAGAGAGGTCTCTGCACATGTTTTCCTACTACTGACTATCGTCGACTGTCTCTACTATACCTAGAAGCTCTCGATCACTGAGTCCCGCTCGAGCACTCCAGAATAAGTCAAAATTCATATAGGCACAACACTATCTCAGATGTCCCATCATATACCTTGCTCAATGGTTCGATAGCTGATGTACTAATCCCTGACCATATCCATCGTGTACCTAGCGAGGTTGGTGAACCTCGATTAATAGTCTGCTACCGTCATACTTCCCTACTAGAGCTGAATAAGCTCCTAGATATGTACTTCTCTTAGCATAACTAGAGAGAAATCCTCCCAAAAGAGTCTCTCAAACTCTATCCGGGAATGATTCTCCTCGTCGTGGGTCTGAGTGGTCAGACTCCACCATCGTCCCTCTGAACCTTGAAGAAGGCTCGCTCCTAGGATCACAAACTAGTCTGCTGGTGTCCTCACTAGATGGAAATCATTGGTCACCACCTCAATCCAGTCCTCAGATTCTTGAGGTTTGGGATCACCTCAAAACATGTGGGTTCTCTGTCTCTAGAACTCATGGTGCTCCCTTATCATGCACCCCTCAGTAGTCGGTACTACAGGTACCACAGGCTGCTCCACTGGTGGTGGGATAGTAGGTGAACCACTTGGAGGTAACACCTAGGGAACTGGTCCATATATCGAAGCCTCATCACTGAGGGGGTCATCCTCGTGATCGAGCTGTTGAATCCTAGGGGGTATGCATCACAGAGGCATTGTGTATGGAAACAAAATGTACCATGGTCAACGAGTATATCTGGATTGCTGACACAAAGGATATGGAAAACACAACCCACTCCTATATGATGCATATACCATTATTTTACTTCCCCACAACAAGTTTTTTCATGCACCAAGTCAAAAAGTAGGTCATTAGATTCCTGGTTTATGGATACGTCAGCCGCCCACACCAACACTAGAATCCATGTCCCGAAAGCTGGGCTCGAAACACTTAACACTGTTTCCCTAAACCAATATCAGAGACTCTTGGTCCTACGTTGGAACTGACCATCCTCTAATACCACTTTTTCACTACCCATCCCAATGGGGCCCGCAATTCCACTCCCTAAGCCTGCCTCCCATTGGCCAGGGGCTGGTGACTAGCACTGAGTAGGCATATCACTAACATTGGAGGAATTAACTAAGTAACTGCACACACGCACACATCTCTAGGGTCACAAATGCTGAAAAGTAAAATCCATTAAGGAACAAGATGCATGCATACTACTAAACATAACCAACAGAGTATGAAGAAATGTAAAGTATTTAATGTAAACTGGGTCATAAAATAATCCCACCCTAAAAAAGTGGGTATGAAAACTAAAAGCCCAACCTATATACACAAAGAGGTACTGGGACTGCTGCTCATTGCCGTAGGAACACCTTGTCCTATAGGGAACTGAAAAACCCAGTCTGTTCCTGGACTTCCCTGGACTCCTTTAAAAGGTGGCTCGTCTTCACAAGGCATGACACGTGTGGGAAAAGCCCATGCAGGGATGAGTATAAAAATACTTAGTATAGGACCCCCAAAAAACGAAGAAATACCCAAAGTAAAGGTATAGTCATATCTACAAAGTATATGTCTACTGAACAAATAGTAAGAGAAACAAAATTTAGATATAATCAAAACATAGACTCATAGTCTAAGTAAAAGTCAGACAACTGCCTAACGATGCTAGGGATTTAGTTCGAAGGTTCCATGAAGCAGTCATCGGGGAGAACTCACTCCATGATTTTGATGGTCCTGATGATGTCCATTTGAGAAGTAATGTTCATCATGAAAAGTCACGAGAGATAGATACACTCATTTAGGGAGAACACACTCCTGAGTGGGAAAAGATCATGATACACAGATGAGGATCACTTATAGGGACTTAGCGGATACTACGACCTATCCAGATTCACCTGCATAGTAGAGAATCAAAATACCATGGGAATAGTCACATCAATACCTGACTCTAACTAGGTTCAAGAATCGGTATATGATCTCGCTCTGGGCCTATCAGAGAGACACCTGACTCTATCTCAGAATGTCCTTCTGAAGGGATCATACTCCTGTTGATGTAAGTGAAACCTAACCTTTAGGAGAATGAGAAAAAAGTGGGGCACTAACCCAAATGAAACATGTCCAATATATATTGGAAAAAATGTTCAAGCCATGTTCTTGGATATACACGATGTGTAGAATGGGGAACATGCCGTGTCTGAAGACTCTGGGTACTGCCCGTGTGTAACGACCTGAGTCATAGAGAACATGTCATGTAGAAAGGAATTTACATGATGTGTAGGACAGACCACACACTGTGTCCGAGTAACCAGGGTTCCCTCTATGTACGTGGTTGTGTGCCTGTACATGGATTCAACCCATGTGTAATCTTGTGTAACTCATACGCACGGTGACCCATGTAACTTGCCTAGCCTGGTCGTGTGGTGGAGTACACAGCTACGTACTCCACCCCGTGTCCGTGTATCACCTAGGATACATGACGAGTCCCGTGTAATGACCCACACACCGTGTTCTTTCGAGAACACATTGTTTCATCACCTCAAGCACTGAAAACCCTATCCTCCACTTATCCAGACCCACATGACATGTTCTTTAGGATATACACTGTGTGTTCTAGAAATTTCTAGAATTGCAGGTTCTTCATCAGCTCGCCTCTAGTGATGCCCATTCTTCGATCTGGCCACCCAGTGTAACATCCCAGGTAAATAAAAAATAAAATATTTCAATATTTATTAATATTTGTAAATAAAATGTTAATATTACTTTAAAGGTAATGCTATTTTTGATGGCATACCCAATATGCAAAAACAAGTTTCTTTGAAATCATACGTTGCACACTAATAATATAATAATATTATTTTAAATGGTAGTTAACGCCTAGCCATTGTAATGGAGGGAATGAACAAAAATAACTAAAAAATGATTATATATGTTTTTAAAATATTTTTGCATTTATCCAATAAATGTTAGAGGCTTAAAATGCGAATGAATCCAATTTTAAGCATAAATATTCTAATGTTCTTTAAAAGGTCGATTAACCTCCTTTTTATAGAGAACCCTTTTTAAAAATAATTTTTTTTACCATTTTATATGTTATATATTATAAAATAAAATTTTTATTTAGTATCAGGACATCAAAATTTACTTTGCGCAAATTTTTGTTATTTTTCCGATAAAGTTCATTTTTTAATGAATAGTGAAAATGCTGTATTTTAATTCAAAACCTCCTTTTAATATAATTTATTTTTATGGATATATTATCTTTTTAATTAGATTTAAAGTGTATTTAAAATATATTTTTACCATTTAATCCAATGGTGGTCATTGGAATTAATTTCACTTTGAAATTGGACACAAACAAGTGTCAATCTTTTGATAGATATTGTTTCTTGAAAACACGCTATTTGTTTTGACAGCGGGAATTAATTATAAAATTAATTAATGAAACTTCTATGTTTTGAATTTGGTAAAATGGAAATAATTTTTGAATATTCAATGTCAAATTTACTTTGGATAAATTATTGGTCTTTTTCTGAAAAATGTTCATTTTTAATGAATAATGAAAAATACTGCATTTTACTTCAAAACTGCTTTTTCAACTAATTTAATTATATAGTTAGATTTTCCATTTAATTGGTTTTAAAGTGTAATTGAATTATGTTTTTATCACTTAATACAATTTTGTTCATTGGAAGTAATTTCACTTTTCAATTGGATGTAAAAACAAGTAAATATTTGGATAAAGTTTACATCTTAAAAACTAGTCTTTGGTTTTGATAACGAGAATTATTTTTAAATTAATTACTTAATTTTATGTGTTTTGAATTTGGTAAAATGGATTCCATATTTGGAATCATAAGTTCCAAATTATTTAATTAATAATATTTTATTTTTGCACATTATGAATAGTAATGACGGTAATTATCTTTAATTATCGTGATTAATTAGTAATCGGGTAGTTAAGGGTAATAAAATAATAAAATAATAATATAAAATTACCCCTCCATGTGTCTTAATGATATTTTTTGAGTCATGGATGACCATGGGATTCCTTGTTTCAACTTTGGGACCCCATGGAATCACTTTAGTGTGATAGTGGCCTTTTATCATATTATTTTTAAAAAAGGAAAATATAACCAAAGTATATATCACCGAAGTAAAACAATTTTAGTTTTGTTTATATAAATGATATATTATAATATAAATATTAATTGAAAATATAAAAATATTTCTTACATCATGGTATTTTTTTTATAATTTTTAGACATTAAATATATAAATTTATTTATGACATCATAATGATGCAGTGATTATCTAATTAATGAACGATTTAAATAAAATGAAACGATAGGGTAAAATATAATACATACACTTGTATAAAACCTATTTTATGTGTGTATTTCTAACCATTATCATTTTATCCTCTAAATATATAATTTTGGGACCTTTAAATTCCTAAAATCATTTTATAATAAAGTAACATTTAATGACCTTCCAAAATTGACCCTCATCCCTCTTATAAAAGGCCCCAACCTCTACCCCTTACCCACACCTCTCAAGCCATTGTATCATCCAACATCTCATAATATTATCTCTCCATATCCCTATCTTACTCCTAGAAGCCTCACTTTCTAAAGAAGTCTTTTCAAGGAAGCCATTGGCTCGAATCAAAAAGAGTTACCCGATTTAAATGCAATGTCTCTTCTTATGTTCTTTTGTTTTATTTTGCTTCTCCAACCCTATAAAATCTTTTTATTACTTTATTTTTTTTTTAAATTATCTTAAATATACAAGGATGTTTTTTTGATAATTATTCTAGATACACATACACACACCTCTATCTAATGGGTGAAGAACAAACTATTTCTGTGGACGACGAACTACTGCCTCACGAAACGATGATTGTTTAATTATCATATACCACCTCTCATGGTGGCCATTAAGATGTAATTGTATTTATATATGATATATATTATGTTTATGTTTTCCTTATGCCTCATCATTTTTCTTTTATGGAATACCTTTATGGTTTCCACGATAGGTAAAAGCGATAATTTCATTTTAAGAAGTACAGACTACCACCCCCTCAAAGTGATATGACTCGTTCATGCCATAGGTGGAACATATAAAAGATATACTTTATGAAATTATTTAACATATATAACATATATACTATATTATAATTATAATATACCTATGTATCATTATGTTTTAATTCCATTAAATTATGAAATAGAAATGAAAGTAGCGTTCATGCGTACATACGACTTACCATCTCCATGAACAGTGCATTTCATTTCTTATCTCCAAATTTTATGTACTATTATAATTAAATATATATAATGGATATATATGATATATATTACATATAAATGATGAATATAATTCTGTATTTAATGAACTTTGGACCACATGAACATCATGTAATTATAAGAAGTCCATTTTTTGACTCATGTACAGAACCTCGACAAAAACGTCTCATATGATCTAAAATAATTAAATAATTACTATAACATTATAATATGTGATTTTAATTGAATAATAAACTTTAAAGGAGGTCCTTAAGAAATTATAAATTGACCAAAGTTTATTATTCAGTAATATAATGAAACGAACAAGACAAGTCGGACTTGAGGAATGTGATCCTACCTCTCTCTTTCTTTTTAAGTACTCTCTTTATGTCATTAATTTTAAGATCCGATTTATTATGTTGGGGGATGTTATTTTATACTCATATTACTGTAATTTTTATGTTCATATGATGAGAGACCCTATTTTATCTCATCAATCCATTTTTATATTTTTTAAGTGGCGCTGTTAGGCTGCCGAATTTCCATATGGGATTTCTTACCTCGCTTTTAATTCTGTGAGATTTCCATTGTTCACCACTTATTTATTTCATGTGGTGTATTGAGTACATCCATTTGATATATATTATCATGATTCTATTTATATTCATGGTATTCTGTGATTCATTTGGTTCTTATTATCTTTTGGTCATACGACTTGATTGATTACAACGTGGTAAGTGAAGGTGTCGGGCATAGCAGACGTGCATGGGTGGATGTGCCCACTTGGCTTTTTGTCATTAAAAATGATCAATCTGGGATCAATACGATGATAAACACCTGTCTCCGTGGATGAAATTATATAAATAGACAAATAAAAGGAAAGTCCCGGAACAACAAAATAGGATCGTTACAGGTTGATTATAAATAATTTAATCAATTTCAAAGAAATACCTTTTGGGTGTTCTTTCTTCATTGATGTTCTTGATCACGTTCCAATGTGATTCATCGTTGAGTCATATAATCCAAGGTTAGACTTCCTATAGTGGTGATCCACATGTGTACCTCGTATCTCAGGATGCCGTCAAATAAATCTCCGGGTGCTAGCGTGGAGAAACCTTTTCTTGCGTTCTCCGTCTTAGATCATCTTGATCCGATGGAAGAGGATCTATCTTAGTCTTGAGAGAGTTCTTGGAGGAAGAGGTTCTTTCGGCCTTGAAATAATTCTCTAGAATTGTTGAGCACAACGATTCTCTTGTGTGTTGGAAAATAGTTGGGGGTGTGAGGATATTTATAATTAGGTTTGAGGTTGTAGAGTTATGACAATAAATAAATGCATTACGCATTTTATTTATTTCATTAACTCTCTTTTGAAAACCCCATGTCGAGTCATTAATTCCTTGACATGCGGCCACACTTATTATAAAAAATATCATTTAATAAAACGATATTTCCTCAAAATCTCAACTAAAAAAACTGCACGGCGTGTATTAATAAATACATGGCGTGTACTTGTTTTTCATTGAAAACAACACGGCGTGTATATCGTGTTCTAATTTATTCATTTCCTTTACAAAATGAAAACTACAAAGCGTGTACATTTAATAATACACGAAATGTACTTGTTTTATAAATAAAACTACACGACCTGTAATCATTGATACACAGCGTGTACTTGTTTTATTTTATTCTTCCTCCTACATTAAAACGATTTAGGCTTCCTTGAATAATTATTAAACCATGTACATGAATAATCTTTATTCTACATGATATACTTGAATACACTTAGTGTGTGACCCTCTAGGCCTCTTTCTTGTTAGAATTTGGGATGCTTTCCTAATGTCCATGATTACTGTCTAGCAATGGGTCAAGGCACCCAAGAGAAAGAAGTTGACACCGCATTGCTGTATCACCTCATATGAACACTTACTATGTAATTTAATCCCTTTGTCTTGATATATCATCAAGAAGGTTTCATGGTAGTGTCATAAACCTATATGCTTGATTCTTCATTCTTTGAATACCTGAAATAAACTCGTCGTTTACACCATTGCCATGGAATTTAATGTGACAGTTCTATTTCAATCAAAGGGCCGAGATATCATCTTCCATAAATGGAAGGGACAAATCCTTTCCCGACTTATCCATTAACAACTTGTCACTCGTGATGCACCCAACATACCCTACTTCCCACCAACTATTTACATGATGGTTTTCATCAGTAAATCAATGTGCGTGAGTCATGACATGAGTTAATGATAATCTTCCAGTCTAAGGACCATTACACATGCTTGTAGATAGAAATGTCTGATGACACCATGACATGCGGAATTGCTACTGGCGGGTCTATTCTCATAATCTCCCAGCTTGGAGATTACCAAGTGCGAACGCCATGAGAGATAGTCTCTTCTTCTTACGAGTACTCGCACATGACGGTCTGTATATTATGTGTCCTATCATAGTATGTCATCCAACTGTAGAACCTTATTTAAGAATATTGTTATAGCATTTCAAGGTTCTCATCATAGGGGGGGGGGGATCTTCCATGACCTTATCAATGCAAAAAATATTCCAGGACATTATTATATTATAGTCATGCAGAACAATGAACAATATATAATAAGTGAACATTCATGTAATAAAAGTACAAAACAGTTGGTTCTCAGGACACCAACCCTTAAAAAATCCCACTTGGACTAGAGCCAACTGCCTACGACTTTTAGTCCGCTAGACCTCACATGTTGATCATGTTTCTGTTGAGTCAAGGCTTTAGTCAAGGGGTCTTCCACGCTATCTTCAGTGGAAAAGCTGCTCACTATAACTTCACCTCTCTGAGAAAAATCCCTCAAGATATGATTCTTCCGAAGTATGTGCTTTGTCCATTGATGTGACCATGGCCCTTTTTCAAGTGCCATCGCTACATTATTATCACAATAGAGTGTGATAGGATCTTTACTGCTCGGTACTACATCCGGATCTTGGATGATGCTTCGAATCCATACTGCTTCTTTAGCTACCTCAGAAGCTGTGATATACTCGGACTCCACTATAGAATCTACCACGACACTTTTCGTTGAGCTCTTCTAGCTCATTGAAAATCCATTCAAACTGAAGATGTATCCAGTATGCGACTTCATGTCATCTTGATTAGTCTGGAAACTAGCATCTTCATGTCCTCTGATGACTTTTTCCTCATCTCCTCCATAAACCAGGAACATATCCTTAGTACGACTTAAATACTTAAGGATAGTCTTGACTGCCATCCAATGGCGGTCTCCTGGATTAGCTTGATATATACCTACCACACTTAATGCATAAGCAACATCTAGCCTCATACATACAATATCATAAATGACTGACCCAATCACCGATGCGTAAGGGATCCTTGCCATTATCTTTCTTTCCTCATGTTTCTGAGGACACATTTTCGTGGAAAGATGAATGCCATGTGACACTGGAAACAATCCCCTCCTGGATTATTCCATACTGAATCTCTTCAGTATCTTGTCAATGTATGTACTTTGACTCATGCCCAACGTTCTCTTGGATCTATCACGATGGTTCTTGATCCCAAGAATATATGCTGCCTCGCCCAAGTCTTTCATGGAGAAGCATTTATGAAACCATGCCTTAACTGACTCTAAGACAGGTACCTCATTTCCAATTAGAAATATGTCATCAACATATACTATTAGGAAAATGACTAAACATCAACTAAACCTCTTGTATACACAAGGCTCAAATTCGTTCGTAACAAAACCAAATTCCTTTACAGCTTCATCAAAATGAATGTTCCATGACCCTAATGCTTGCTTTAATCCATAAATGGATTTCTGAAACTTTCATAACTTGTTGGAATCCTTTGGAGTCACAAACCCTTTAGGTTGTGTCTTGTAGACATCTTCTTAGAGGTTCTTGTCAAGGAATGCTATTTTGATATCCATTTTCCAAATTTAAAAGTCATGGTAAGTGGAAATGGCCAACAGGATTCTGATGGATTTCAGCATCACAACCGGTG
Organism: Viscum album; assembly: GCA_963277665.1. Lineage (NCBI taxonomy): Eukaryota > Viridiplantae > Streptophyta > Magnoliopsida > Santalales > Viscaceae > Viscum > Viscum album. Next base: position 849,720,226 of record OY728152.1, read on the forward strand.
AAAAGGATTCATCATAGTGAATTCTTTGACGTTGTCAAAAACCATTTGCAACCAGTCGTGCCTTATAGGAGCTGAATTTCCCCTCCATTTCCAGTTTCTTATTGAATACCCATTTCTTACCAATAGGCTTTAAATCAACTGGAGGATCTACCAAAATCCAGACTTGGTTTTGGTACATGGAATCCATTTCAGAATTCATGGCTTCTTGACACTTGGCAACGTTTGTGCCTTCAACTGATTCCTTGTAGGTAAGAGGATCATCATTGTCAACCAATAATGAGTCACTATCCTCAATGACAAGAAAACCATATCATTCTAGTTCTCTCACCTCTCTCATTCCCCTATGCAGTTCTGGTGTGTTTGGAATAGATTGTTCTTCGATGGGGCTTTGTGGAATCTGTTCTTGTACCAACTCCTGTGTATCTTGAGCCTCGACTTCATTGACGTCTATCTCGATCCCACTATATATTTTTGAGATGTGCTCCCTATCAAGGAATATGGCATGTCATTCCACTGTAACCTTTTTGTCTGAGGGGTTGTAAAGGTAATATCCCCTTGTTTCCTTGGGATATCCTATAAAGATACACTTTGTGCCTCGGGGTGCAAGTTTGTTACCCGAAGATTCCTTAACAAATGCTTTACTACCCCACACATGTAAATTCAATAACATGGCATTGCGTCCACTCCATAACTCGTATGTAATACCATTTATCGATTTAGTTGGTACTTGGTTTAGTATGTGTGCTGCTGTTTGTAATGCATGTCCCCAAATGGATAATGGAAGACTCGCATGACTCATCATTGATCTCACAATATCCAACAGGGTGCGGTTACTCCATTCACTTACACCATTCCACTGAGGTGTGTAAGGAGGAGTGAGTTGAGATAGAATCCCAAACTCATGTAAAAAATCAATGAAGTCCTAATTAAGATATTCTTCTCCTTTGTCAGAGTGGAGTTTCTTAGTCTTCTTACCAAGCTGGTTCTCAACTTCATTCTTGTATTATATGAAATGATCAAAAGAATCTGACTTATACCTCATTAATTAGATATATCCATATCTACTAAAATCATCAGTAAAAGTTATGAATTACGAGAACCCACCCCTTTATTTAACTGGAAATGGTCCACACACATCTGTGTGAACTAATTCTAGAAGCTCTTTAGCCCTTTCATCTTTCCCACTAAATGGGGCTTTGGTCATTTTGCCTTGTAGACACACATGACATACACCAAGTGGTTTTAATTCGAAAAAATCTAAATACCCATCTTGATGTAATTTTGTCAAACGTTTGTCATTAACATGACCTATCCAGTGATTCCAAAGTTGGGTGTGGTATGAGTCATGTGAATTGACTTAGTCATAAATTTTCACTACTTGGTTTGTGTAGTCTAACACATAAAGTCCGTTATATAAATGTGACCTACCAAATCAAATTCTATCTTTATAAAAGTAGCAACATTCATTTCCAAACATGAACATGAATCCATTAGTATCTAATCTGGATACTGAAATAATGTTTTTAGTAACAGAAGGCACATAATAACAACCATTTAACACCAAGATCATTCCAGTTGGCAATGTGAGGTGGTAGTCCCCGACAACTACAACAACAAGTATGGCTCCGTTGGCTGCTCGTAGTCTACCTCCCCTCGATCAATCTTCCTGAATCTACTTGGTTACAGTATTTGGATATAGATGTAAGCACCACAAGTAGTATCTAATACCCAATTAGTAGAAACAGATAGATTTCATTCGATAACAAATGCACCTGAAGCTTCCCCATACTTCCTTGGATGGGTACAGTTTTTCTTCTAGTGGCCATTCTTGCCACATGTGAAACAAATAGAATCATGTTCCTTTGCCTCCCCTTTGATATTACTTTTCATGGAGGCCATTGAAGAAGCTTTGGGCTTAAAGATCTTCTCCTTCCCCTTCCTTTTATTCACCATGAGTACAGAAGGCTTTTCTCGCTTTATGTCATTGTCCACTTGGTGAATGAGGATAAGTGGATCAGACAGAGACTTCTCAATGTTTTTCATGTTGATGTTCACAACAAAGTTTGAGAAGCTCTGGGGAAGTGATGCAAGAATGAGATAAATACCCAGTTCTTTGGGGAGTTTAAACCCTAGAACCTCCAAGCACTCAATGTAGTCAATGATCTTGACTACATGAGGCCTAGCTGGGGAACCCTCTCCATGATTTCTCTGGATTAGAGTCTTAGAGATCTCAAACCTTTCCTATCTTTCTCTCTCCTGGTATAGACCACGGAGGTGCTCGAGCATGGTATAGGAATCCATGTCCTCATGAGACTTTATGAGATCACTTGACATTGATGATAGCATCAAACATTGAACGTCGAGTGCATCGCTCAAATGTTGATCATAGACTAGGAAATCTTCATCACTTGCCACTTGGGTAGGAGGATCAGGATGTGAGGACTCCAGCACATAATACTTTTGTTCATGGCGTAGGACAACCCAAAGGCACCTAAACCATTCCTAAAAGTTACTTCCGGTGAGGATATTGTCTTTATCCCGAATTGATCACAGGGAAAATGTGGTTGATGAGTTCTTCATTTCGATTCTACAAATTAAAAGAGCATATTTATTAGTACTTTGTTGATTACATTTTATGAGAAATAATAAAATTTTTATTAAGTGTCCCACTATTTTATCAAGTCCCAATGACCCTCACCATTGAACTTGTAATGTCTAGTTTCTTTGACATTCTAGCGCAAAGTATCCATATTCCCCTTCGCATAACCCAAACAAGGGTGGGTCAAGCTATTTGAAGGTATTTAGGTAGGAAGGTCTTTTACAACTGTGAGCTTACAGTTCCTTGATCTGTTTAGTGGACTCCCCAATCCTGAAATCCTGACTTGGATTTCCCCAACACTTGCCTCCAATATTACATCAAGTCTAGAAAGGGCCACTTCTCTTGATGTAATATGGTTAAGTCAACCCAAAACTTTTCATAAGGGTTTCCTTTATAAAAGTAAGTGTCCCAACAAGGGTTAGTTAAACACATAGTTTTATTGAGTCTTCCCCTTAATCAAGTAACGGAAGGCTTGGTCTGACTTAATATGGTATTGAGGGATTTTAATCTTTATGCGTAGTTTTTCATTATCACATGATTGTTAATATTATGTGATTCTTGTTTAAGTGATTAACCATGTTCCGATAATGTTTACTCATAGTCTGATTTTTTATTTTATTCCATCTTTGCATGCTTGTTTATTTCATTAATTATGTGATCACGACAACACATTCATAATAAATAAACCATGAAATCAGACAGAAATAAAATAATATTGTATGATCATGATCTTCTATTGGTTAGATTATCTAGCGGTTTGATAAGCTAACCCTGACCTAGGAAAAAACACCTTGAACTGATGGTTCGTGTTTTGCAGCTCCCACTTGTCCATCTTTGTATCTTCTTAGGTTGGTTTTGCCTCAGCTTCGGGTTTTGAACAGTCTCCTCTAGCTTGAGAGATCCTCCATTACATGGGTTTACATTAAAGAAACCATGGGCACACTTGACCTACATTTTATTGGAAGAAGGCTCACATGCCAACAAATTTAAATAATTTTAAATGAAACCATACACACATACAAAGGGTCTTGGGTTTAGCTCATGATCATCCATATCATGCAACGACATTTACGCATATTTAGAATTGAAATTCTTTTAATCGTTCTTTCATTTAAGATATGTTGTGCTCAAATTCAATTAATTATGATCTTATAATTAATCATTCTTTATCTTAAATTCCTTTCTGAATTTCCTTGAGATTCTTCTCATCCATATCCCTTGTACAAGTCTTTGTACTTTTGGAGGAAATCTGGAGAAATTTCTAGAAAGTACATGGCGTATAGTTTAAATTTACAGGGCATGTATTTCTTTTCACCCTTTATCCAAAGTACACACCGGGGGCTTTGGCGTGTTTTATTTACTTTAGAAATTTTGGAGTACACGGTGTGTAGATGAATCATTCACGGCGTGTACTTCCTTGTTACGTGGTAACCGGCTTGGAAATCCCATGTACACGGAACACGACTTCTCCTTGAACACAGTTTCACCTAGACCGAATCGAACTACAGGGCGTGTTGCTCCAACATACATGCCGTGTATTCATATTTTCCACGCGCCATTCATTTCTGGTCAACACAGTGTAATCAATACTTAGGAATACTAAATTCACACGACGTCATTTGGCGGACCAGTGCTGGTTCATTGAACCTAAGTACACGACGTGTAGTTTTTAATTACACACCGTGTATTCCCGTTTTGTACAGACAGAAAGAGTGGATCCTACGGATGAGTTTCTCATTTTTATTTTAATCAAAATTAAAATTATAAGGTAATTTCTATGATGTGAATCGGGAAACGAAGGAGGAAGAACATATATCATTTATTTAGATTTAGAGAAATATTTATTTCGAATTGAATAAAATATAAATGTGTAAATTATCAACAATAATTAAATAACTATAATCAACATTGTAACCTCCCTCTGATACCATTTTAAGGTTCTGGGAATGGCGGAAGCGTGTGGGTGGATGTGCCCACTTGGCTTTTTGTCATTAACAATGATCAATCTGGGATCAATATGACGATTAACGCCATTCACCACAGATTAAATCATAGAAATAGACAAATAAAAGGAAATTCCTGGAACCACAAAGTAGGATCGTTATAGGTTGATTATAATTAATTCAATCAATTTAAAAAAATACCTTTTGGGTGTTCTTTCTTCATTGATGTTCTTGATCACGTTCTGATGTGATTTGCTGTTGCGTTGCAGAAGCCAAGTGTAGAATTCCTTTAGCAGTGAGCCACACGTGTACCTCATATCTTGGGACGTCTCCAAAGGAATCTCCGGGTTCTAGCATGGAGAAACCTTTGCTTGCGTTGTCCTCCTTAGATCGTCTTTATCCGATGGAAGAGGATCTCTCTAGGTCTTGAGATTGTTCTTGGAGGAACAGGTTCTTTTGGCCTTGAAAGAATTGTCCAGAATTGTTGACAGAAATGATTCTCTTGTGTGTAGGAAAAGAGTTGGGGTTGGGAGGATATTTATAATCAGGTTTGAGGTTGTAGAGTTATGACAATAAATAAACGTGTTACACGTTTTATTTATTTCATTAACTCCCTTTTGAAAACCCCATGTCAAGTCATTAATTCCTTGACATGTTCTCACACTGATTATAATAAATATCATTTAATAAAACGATATTTTACACAAAATCCCGACTGGAAAAACTACACGGCGTGTATTAATAAATATACGACGTGTACTTGTTTTTCATTGAAAACTACATTTCGTGTACATTCAATGTACACGGCATGTATATCTTGTTTTTATTTATTCATTTCCTTTCCAAAATTAAAACTACACGACATGTACATTTTTCTAAATAAAACTACATGGTGTGTAATCATTGATACATGGTGTGTACTTGTTTTATTTTATTCTTCCTCCAACATTAAAACGATTTAGGCTTCCTTGAATAATTATTAAACCACATATGGGAATATTCTTTATTCTACTTGAGATACTTGAATACACTTAGTGTGTGACCCTCTACGCCTCTTTCTCGTTGGCATTAGGCAGGCTTGCCTAAAGTCCCAGATTACTATCTAGCAACGGGTCAAGGAACCCAAGAGAAAGAAGTTGACGCCGCATTGACGTTTCACCTCATACAAATGCTTACTGTGTAATTTAATCCCTTTGTCTCGATATCTCATCAAGCAGGTTTCATGGTAGTGTCATAAACCTATATGCTTGATTCGTCATTCTTTGACTACCTAAAATAAACTCGTCGTTTAACCATGGCCATGGAATTTAATGCGACCGTTCTATTTCAATCAAAGGTCCGAGATATCAACTTCCATAAATGGAAGGGACAAATCCTTTCTCGACTTATCCATTAACAACATGTCACTTGTGACACACCCAATGTACCCTACTTCCCGCCAACTGTCTGCGTGATGGTTTTTGTCAGTAAATCTAAGTGCGTGAGTCATGACATGAGTTAATGGTAATCTTCCAGTCTAAGGACCATTACACATGCCCGTAGATAGCAATGTTCGATGACACCAAGACATGCATAATTTCTACTGGCAGGTCTGTTCTCATAATCTCCCATATTGGAGATTACCATGTGCGAACTCCATGACAGAGAGTCTCGCCTTCTTATGAGTACTCGCACATGACGGTCTTTATACTATGTGTCCTATCACAATATTTTATCCAACCGTAGAACTTTATTTAAGAATATAGTTATAGAATTTCAAGGTTCTCATCATAGTGGAGATCTGCCATGACCTTATGAATGCAACAAATATTCGAGGACATTATTATATTACAGTTATGCAGATCAATGAATAGTATATAATAAGTGAACATTCATGTAATCAAAGTACAAAACAGTTGTTTCTCGGGACACCAACCCTTATAGTAAGGGGTTTTATCTCACTTTTTATTCCCATGAGATTCATGCTACATTTTCCACTATTTCCATTGGTGTGGTGTATGTACTGCAGATGATTGTATTCTTTGGGTAATATAATTTAATTTATGGGTATTTATATCTTCATTATATGACCCTTCTTATTAGGGGTGTACGTTTTGAAGGTTACCCAAATCGGTAAGGGAACCTTCCACCCTCCTATTTTTAAAAGACTTCTTTTTGTTAGGTCTTTTAATTTACATCTTCTTATGTTGGGATATGTTATTCTATATCTTTATTGTTGTAAATGTTATGTACAAGTGATGGGATACACTTTTTATCTCTTATCATCTCATTTTCTGAAGTTTAAAGTGACTCCGTTAGGCTATCGAATGTTTTCAAGGGAACTTCTTAATCCATTTTCAATTATTTTGGTTAAACCTCTACTTCTTGATTATGTCATGCTATGAATATGTGTGGATGAACTTTGATTTTTTTATACTTAATATCCACTTATATTGGGTGTATTTATATTTTTCACACACAATTATGTAATTGATTTATCCTTAATCTAAGGATATCGCCTTTGTAAGGGACTTCATCTCATTCTCCTTTCGTTGAGGTATATTTTGTTTTAATATAAGACTTTATTTTATACACTATATAAACACCTTTGACTTTTCGTTTCAAGGGAATATGTTTCTAGGAAGAGTTTTACTAAATGACAAAAAGGAATGCTTCTTTTAACGTATGTGGTGACAACAACCTTCCCGCCGCCGGGAGTATTATTTGATTTTTGGCTTCCTCAACAAGCCGTAATGTTTTCAAAAGAAAATAAATACCATATACTCTATTATGTATTTTGGTATTGAAAATGGTTTTGATAATGGATTTTTTATGTGAATATATTTATGTGATATATTGTGATTGAAGTGTGGAAATATTTTCTTTCCTTTATATTTGTTTTCTGTCTTATGATTTTTTAATGGTACTTGGCCATTTGATGGGTGGTTACATGATAAACCAAATAATGGGTGGTTCCGTGAATACCAGGATGGGTGGTTACGTTATAACCTCCAATTCATTGGGTATGGAAGTCATCCGTATGGCTATTCCATTTAGTGACTTGTGTGGAAGTCGGCCATATGGCTATTCCATTTAGTGACTTGTGTGGAATTCGACCGTATGGTTATTTCATTTAAGTATGTTTATGTCCAAAGTTACCTTTATATGTTATGTGTTATTTATATGGGTTTTATGGAGATCATTTGGTTACAAAAGGGTAAGAAATGATCTTTTATTTGGTGAAGAGTATTTACTACTTCATAAAGGTGAAAAGTATTACTTATGATAAAGTATTCCTGATTTACTTATTATTTTGAAAAACTAACGGTTTCCCTTCTTTGTGTATCTCTTACTAAGATTTTTATTCTCATCCCAAGTTTTTGAAATGTTTTCCATAGGACTTAAAGATGAATAGGGTCAAGGATGGGATCATGGAAATACATGCTATCTAAAACATGGAACTAGACACGTTTCTTTTTTAGAGTTTTTATTTTATGAAAAAAATGGAAGCTGAGTAGAAGTGTCTACTTTGTAATCTTTGAAATGTAATAGTTATGTCCTAATTATGTAAAACTACAAACCTGAAAAGATCCTCAATGTGGAATTATTCATTTAATTCATGATTATTTAATGTTTTAAGGCCGGGTCCTAATACCTAGTCACTGTAAAACTACAAGGATGAGGTCGCCTAGACACCGCAAGGCCGTTTCCATGGGTTCCAAGCCTCCGATCGGCCCCAAAAACACATACCGATTTACCTGCATGAAGAATTCTCAAAAAATAGAACACTCAAACCTTGTCGATTCATCCTCTGCTATCACCATCACACCTTTGCTGGGTCATCACGATGATGAATCTCTATTTTGGGATAATTGCACCAAGAAACGGGTGCACAATGATTCCTCGTTTGTATCCCCGTGAAGAACGGAAAGAACTTGGGGAAGCGGGAGGAATAAAACAAAACAAAAAAGGAGGAACAAACCTCTACCGTCGTTCGTCATAGTGTTAATCCTCTCATGTTATAAAGATTGTATGGGGAAAATTAAAACATTAAACATGACAAAAGAAGTCTGAGAAACGAAGCTGATAAAGAAAATACCTCCCACTAGAACAATGATTTGCGGGTCAACCAGTTCATGGGTTGATCTGTGTTTATCGTTTAATTAAAGAACGAAGAAGAAATAATCTAAAACACAACCCCTACCTCGAGAATGGATCGATCACTGTTGAAGGAATTTTTCTGACTTTTTTATTGAGATCCACCAACTTCATTGGGACAACGATTCACACTTTTGATTGATGTTGTTGGTCACTAAGAGGACTCTCCAAATATCCAATAAGTTCTCCCACTTTCTCCCTCCATCAAACATTTGATTATCCCATTAAAAGGAGGGAACATGTTTTAACGTTCCCTTACGCTGCGACATTAATGAGTCAACATTTCTGTTTCAGAGTCATTATGGCATGACATTAATTATTGAAACAACTGCCCCATCATTGCGTTGTAGTAAATGTTTCCAAATAAAATAAAATAAAATATTCGAATTATTTTATTTTATTTTATTTTATTTTACTAAAAACATATAAAAATTACCTTTTTCCATCGACCCGTGCTAGTCGAGGTTAGGACCATTATTAGGTAAATTCTGCTTCCTGGATGCAAAGTTGCCATTATTTTGTTAATCTGGGAATTTATTTGGGAACATCTCAAACTTTGCACACCCGCCGACTCAATTAACTCAAAACAGTTCAAACAACAATTCCGTACTCAGCGGGCCTCAGAATCGCATGAAATTAAAATGTTTGACCTCTTAATAATTTCATATAGTATTTTAAAAAATACACAAAAAAATAAGATACATTAGATAAATTATTTTTACTAAATATTCATAAAATGTAATGAAAATTAGTTTTTTATGAAAAATGTGTTTTTAAGCCCAAAAATGAAATTTCACCAAAATCAAGTATAAAGATAATTTCTGTCAAATTAATTAGAATATTTCTACCAAAAATTTATATATGTTAATTTAAGATATAATTCAAATCATACTGTCCCTTTTCAATGAGAATAAACTACAGTTGTACAAAAATTTGTATTTTTTACTATTCATTGAAAAATCCAACTTTTAGAAAAATCAAAAAATTTCACCCTACACTAATTTTTATATTATGATTTTAAAAATGATATCATTTTTATCAATTTAAAATTTATAAAATTGGTATAAATTAATTATAATATTCATCATCAAAAATCAATAAAATCCTTTTTTGAAGACAACATGTTTTTGGAGTATAAAATGACTTTATTGAAAATTGAGTTCTTATTTCCTAAGAATTTCTCAATTCATATGAATGGAGTTGGAAAATTATATATATATATATATATATATATATTTCATAATTTTATTATTTCTATTCATATATTCTAATTAAATGACTAGGTAATATTGACCATATTTAAATATTAATATTTCACAGTTCATTTATGCTCAATGTTGTGTATCACAAAAACTATTGAATATAGTGTTATTTTAAAATATAAGGGAATTACATTGATGCATAATTTAAAAAATTTATATATTGTAATCTATTATAATTATAATATCTTCAATAATATACCTTGATTATGAGTTATGGAATATGAATGTCAAAATTATATTAGAGAATGAGAAACATGTTCAATATGTATATATAACATTACCAGATGGGATTTGAGAACCAAAAAAATCAAATAAGGTATAAAAGATGTATAGATCTATATATGGTCTAAAAAACGTCGAGATTATGCATTGTAAATTTTGATAAGGCTATAATCGATTTTGGTTTTATTAAAAATGAAATAGATTCTTGTGTATATAAGAAGGTTAATGGGAGTTCCATGGTTTCCCCGTTGATATTTTTCTATGAAATATTTATAACAATCCTAGAAAGTAGATGCTAAAAATAATAATTGGAAACACCATGTTAAAAGTAGGTATTTTTTTCAATATCCTACTTTATTAGAATTGTATAGTTACGTAATCTTGAAGTGGAGTAGTATCTTGCTATCTGCTAGGAAGTTTTATTGGGTGTCTGTGAGCGAGGACAAAACACACTAAAAGAACACGTGTTGGCCCGTGGGGATAATAACTACTATTATAAATAACTGTTTGAGTATGTTATTGGGATGATAGGTGGGATGGGATTTGTTGGTAGGGTGTTTTATGGTGCCTAAAGGACCATAAACCAAGGGACATATGAGATGGTGGGGGTTCATATACTAGTCAATGGGTTCTAATTTTTACAAAAGGTATTAGGTTCAATACCAAGATGAAAGTGAAGTGGAACTTTCAAGGTTTATGGTATGGGGTCCATAATGAGAACATTTTTATATAACGTAAGGAGAGTGAAACATCCCCTAAAAATAGAAACATAAAAAATTAGTTGGTATTAACAATATCAACAAGGTGAACCATTATTTTCATAAGTTTATCTGATTAAAACCCAACAATTTTATGCTTTTCTTGAAGTATCTTCACTATAGGTGACCTCCTATGAAGTTTTCTACAGTGTGTGTGAGTGAGGATAAGGAAAACAAATAAAATGTGCTAGCTTATGAGGATAAAAACTAGTATGTTAACTTACCATTTAGGCATGTGTTTGGGTTTATGTATTGGATACAATGTTTCTATTAGGAAACTAGTTGTTCCTAGTGGTCCAAGACTTAAGGGCCATATGGGAAAGTGTGGGTGCTTGTGCTTGTTGATGTGGCCCAGTTGTTATAATATTATTAATGGGAAACCAGATGCAGATCTTAAACTTGTAATGAATTGTTTTAATGAATTCTTCTCTATGAAGGTTTTAGGTAAAATCATATATATTATAAGGGTCAAGGTATATATAGATAGATCTAAGAAGTTTCTTTTAATATTTAAAATTATTTACATTGATAGGTTTTTTAAATGACACAATATTGGATAATATAAGATAGGATTGATTCCAATATCACATGATAGAAATTGGTCCAAGTTTATGTCTACTTAGATATAGGCTAGGAATTATAAAACAAGTATAATTCATTAGGTTTTATAAACAATATATAGTATTCAGGTCAATCTATATACTAGGATTAATATTTCATACCCCTTGTGTGAGAAGATCTATGTTTGGAAGTAGTTTAAACTATCCTAAATTACATGAGACATACGAAGGATAAGTTTCTATTTATTATATTTTATGAAGATATATTACTGGGAAATATAAATATTCTAGTTTCCATAAAAATTAGTATTATCTGATATTATAATTCATGATCACCAATTCTAAAATAAAATCGAAATATATAATATATTCTAATTCATCTAAATAATAAATATAAATATACTTTGAAAATATCATCTCCTAATGGATTTTACTCAAAGTAATGAATTAAAAGTTCTCTTTGTATGAACACTGGATAATGTGAAAATCCAATAAACTAAATACCTTTCTTAGTAAAATATTGAGAAGCAAGTGAGAACTGTAGGGGTAAGGACTGTTATTAGTTGTCTCTAGTGCGAGTGGGTGTATGTTAGAGTTGGTGACATATAACTAGATTTATTATATCTTTTATTACCAGATCATGTATTCAATTAAATAAAGATACATTTTATTATTATCAAATATTTTATTTTATTTTGTATAAAGTACATGATAATATCCTAAGGGTATTATCACATCAATAGGCTATAAAATTTCCCCACTATAATAAGAACCAGTAGATTTCATGATAATATTATTAAAACGATATACTATTTTCTCTAAATATAATTTTGATAAGACAAAAATGATGTTTTACTATTAGGTGATGGGGCCTTCTATTCATTGATATTTTTTCACATGAAGTTCACATATGGTGATCATAAAGAGAGGTTACTTTTAGAATAAACTAAAAAAATATGAACTCTTCATTTTTTTATATGTCATTGGTTATACCTAAAAACATGTGTGTGTACTTTTCTTTAAAATTGAGGTCATTATTAAATTGTTCCATGATTTTAAAAAATTTATATATAATTAAAATATTTACATATATTCTCATGGTGGTTAAAATTTTGTTAGATACATAATGAGTGGTATGATATTAATTTAATGGTTAAGATATATTTTTTCACTTATAAGTTACAAAAGTGGATATCACAAGTTCTTTGACAAAAATGAAAGTTTCTGAAAAATAATATGGAAATGATGATTCCAAGATGGATTATATTGGTAATTCAAAGAAACATACATCAAGAATTAAGTGTGATGAAAATTTTTTCATCCTGATTAGTGAAATAATGGTCGGTAAATGGATTATATTACATAACTTAATTCATAGAAAGGTTTTCATTCCTATACCATTTAACTTTTTCTATGGGGGGAATTGTTCATTGTTAGATCCCACTCTTAGTTTATGGGTTATACCCAATTACACTTAGATAGGGTTCTTAGAGGGTCAAAGAATGTGTATATTATATTTAGTTGAATGAAATTTTTAGAATACAATTAGTCTTGGTTAATAAAATGATATCTACTAAAGTTATATGAACATTATTAAAATTAAAAGTTACTCACAATCCAAATAAGTGAGTTTGATTTTAGCTATTATTATTTTCATAAGTTATCCTATGTTGGATAAGTGAATAAGAGGTTTTTTGTAAATTAATAATAATTATATTATATTTTGGGATTTTATAATTTATGGGGAATATTTATGCTCAGGTAATGACTCTAGTACCTCTAATAGTTTGAAATTGAATTGTTTAAATTAATTATTCAATTTATACATATCATTTAAAATAATTAATTATTTTATAAAGTGATATATTTAAATAAATATATAATATAATTTATTTAAATTATTTAAGTTAAGATGGGCATTTGTGAAATTATTTTAGCTTAACCTAAATTTTTACAGAAAGAGTTCTTTCCATGTTATGTGTGTGGGAATAATTTTTACTAATTCCATAATCTTATTCTAGAGATATAATTAAAGAGATTATTCATACATTTTTTCATGTTTAGAGAGAATAACTGGAAAGATATCCCTACCTGATCAATACTGGACATCACCAAGAACTTTATTTATTTATGTTAGTGCCAAAGGAATCAAGATCAGTTCCTTGATCTTCATGAATCATATGAGGATATCATTATAGAAACTCTTTTTTTTATTCTCAAATAAAAAACAACGTCAATAATGAGTGAGAACCAAATCTAATAAACAATCCATTAAGGTAATTTGATTATTTAGTACTGATTAAAAATTATTTATGATGACCTTGTTTAATGAAATGAGTGTTATAAATTTATATCATATATTTATATTGAGAATTAGATAGAATAATTATAAATAATAAAAAACCCCTCATTCTTCCATGGTGCTAAAATCCTTCATATATAACATATCCCATCCATTTATTTTACACCACATGATATACATTTCTTATAGTATAATACACAATATGTTATATGTTTCATAAAAATATTTATTAAAATTTCACAATTTCTCTAAAGCCTCTTATAATTTTATACATGCCTTTCCACAATCCATTTTTATTTTATTGAAACCCTCTTTAAGGGTAAGTGGGAACCTAAATAACACCTCCGACAAGATCACCCACCGGAAGACTAAGAACCACACCCAAAGAGATTTTCACATTTCAGATTTCAAATTTCAAAAACGTGGGCCATGCCCCAACCCGCTTCACACACCCCGTAACAGCCGACCACCATCACCACCTTTAACAAAACTAAAAAGTCACACCATCCAGAGCCACATGCCAAGATCTGTCTAAGACAACATCCATCGATCAATTCACATGTCATCATCAAGTCGCCGACTAATCACCATCACTGCCAACGAATTCATCACATTGCTTCCAAACTCTTCTCCAGCGTCCAAAAAGCTGATGCCATCATAACTGAACAACATCGTCACCAAAACAATCCGCCATCGCCGTCGAGACCTCGAGGTGACAAAGTTGCTCTCTACACCAATACCAAATCATATGGAGGAGTCAACATCGTCAGTCACACACCGTAGATCACCACCTGTGTAACAACATCACTGACTCGAATCCACCATTTTCATTGCACATACCCACTAGAACGACGGAACCCATCACAGAATCCACAAACATCCCGCACCATAAAACTCCTTTGGATATGTTATCACATAATTTCTCAATTATGGATAAACATTTCTCCAAAAATGAATTCTTAATCACATATCCTTAGGTGTGACTTTGTGGGATTCTATAACATTGAAAATGATTATCAATTGTTAATTTTTTACCATAAGAAAATAGTTTCCTATAACAAAACATCCTTTTGAATCAATCTACAATGCGATTTGGCATGATCTCTATCAAAGACATGTATCAAAATTAGATCATCCACTAGATATATCTCCATATTTTATGTGTAATCATACAAGACATTTTTTGAAGCAATCATGTATCACCATAGGATAAGGGGAATTTCAATCATCTATACACCAACCCTCCAATTTAGATTTTCTATGATATTTGAATATATTATGTGTGATTCATTAAAGTAAATGGGTACATCACATTTCAGTCAATTAGGTGTCTCCATACACTTCTTCCATATTACTCAACTGAGGTCTTAAATTTCATACTCATCATATAAAAGGATAAATTGAATCTCGGTTTAAAAAAATCCACTACCCAATTAATAGTATACCCAACTAAAACTTCATGTATCAATCTTTAAGAACAGAGAAATAAAATTATTGAAGTAAAAAAAGTTACATATAGGGTACCTTATTAACCATTTGTACAAGTGATTACTATGAAACATATAATCTAGTTATATAAATGAAAATATACATGATATTCCTTGTGATATACTCAAGTGAGTCAATCTAGAGTAGAAGGAATAATCATGTGTCATATGTGAGCTTTGTATAAAAAATTAAGACTTTACTCATTCAATATTATCATATAATAAAAACTCATATTTTTTTACAATGATAACAGATTATGGATAACATAATGATTCTTATATGTGTTGGGGGAATTATCTTTCAAATATCATGTTATAAATGAAACACACAAGAATAAATTATAATGTAAAAACTAACTAAATTTTAAAGTCATGATATATTTATATAATCCTAAGACAATAAACATATGAATTGGATTTTATATATTCTGAAATGATATTATAAATTGTTACTTAAATTTCCATATCATCATAAATAAGTAATTTAAATGGCCTAATGTTTGTTACACATTAATATTATTGTCAAATGACATCATAAAACAATATGTAAACCCTATTACATCATCTTTTTTACACATGCTAAATCATTACATCTAACCCTCCCACTAAACTATATAATTGGATTGTATCTTTGAAGAATATATTTTGATTTAATGGAGGGATTAAAGTTTCATCTAAGAAAGGAATAATTTTAAGCTCACAATTTCTAAATTCAAACTTCTTGCACAATATTAAATGTTATGATATAAGTATATAATATTAATAAATTCATGTAAATATTCAAGTTATTAATTTCATCTTGTATATAAAACAAAAACACTATTCATTGAGATAATTTTATCTTCACTTTATGAATTTTTATCACTCATCATCATGTTGGATTATGATTCATGTTTTGAGTGTTTCATGAATTTTTAAATATATAATTCTTGTATATTAATTTATGTGTGTATTTATTATTATGTATCCCTGATCATTAATGATTTAAAAAATATGATTTCTATAAATTCACTTTTTATAGAGAATAATCATGTTTATATAGATAACTTCATTAACATTACCCTCTAAATTTTTTTCCTCTATCTAAAAACCCATAGTGTTGGAATTAAGCATAGTAGATTTAAAATATTCTTATCTTAAGGGAATCTACCAATTTCATAGAATTATTTCCAATAAAATCTCTCCAGTGGGTGAATTAACACTACCTAACCTTGTCAAGAGAGTGTAAAGAATTTATTATATCGAAATTGGTTGATATTCTTAAGATTAAACCATTTATGTTTTGATATTATGTACTTTTATAAAATGATACCAAGCTCGTAATGCATGATAAGCACTGATTAAGATCCACCCTCCTTGATGTGTTTAAAAATGAGACCAAATTATTAGTATCCAGCATCATCTATCACATATTTTTTATAAAATGGTTTTTCCCAGTTCAAATTATTATAAAAATTTTTATACCCTTAGTATAGTTAAGTGAAACAATGAATTATTTCCTACCCATATTAAAAATAGTGGTTGAGTCTATCATCAACTTAATAAAGCCACGTGGAAGGAATAATTTCCACTATCTTTAATCAACTAAAATTTATGAATATTTATGGTTAACTTAGATTACTATTTCCTTGATGGATATTTAAGTTATTTATAAATTCTTTTACTCCTTAAGGATTCAAAAAATACTATATTTACTTGAATATTTGGTACATTATCATATAGGTGGTTTCTATTTGGCTTATAAAATGCTCATGTTACCTTCGAAACATATATTATGAGTATAATCTTTGAGAACCTAGAGAATTTAATGGAAATTTTCATTGGTGATTTCATTATTTATGAATTTTACATTGATGAGTATTTGGAATACATATATTTTTTCCCTTTTCACTATAATTAATAAGATATCATCTTAAATAATTATAATTCCTTTTTTTATTATAGATTAGGGGATAATAAATTTTCATGTAATTTTAATTGAGGGAATTGAAGTTATAAAATAAAAAATTATAATAACTTCCTCCCTATTATTCCCCAAATGTATTCATGAGGTGAAATTTGTATTAGTTCATTGTGGGTTTTACCATATATTAACTTAAGAAT
The DNA here is from genome assembly GCA_963277665.1 of Viscum album. NCBI lineage: Eukaryota > Viridiplantae > Streptophyta > Magnoliopsida > Santalales > Viscaceae > Viscum > Viscum album. The sequence continues at coordinate 849,737,599 of OY728152.1, forward strand.
TTGATATGATCACCCTTAAATTATATCAATTATAATAAAAATATTATATGTTTGTGTTTGATGAAAATTTTATGTACTTTTTAATACGCTAAAAAAGAGTCTCACATCACCCCTATCCCCCGACCAACTATGTGGGATGTCTTATATGATTATACATGTGATGTATCTTACTATGATGTTGGGGAAATTTTATGATAAAAGGTTATGAGGGATCCTCATTTCATTATATATGATTCAAATACCTTCTACCCCACCAAATAAAATTAAACCACCACAAAAGAATAATTTATTTCTATTATATTTTTTCTCAGAGAATCTTATTCTAATCTTCTTGGGTTAACGAGCATTATATTTTTTAACCATGTTTCCCTTAGGTTTCTCATTTGGTAGACCAAGGCAATGACCAATATAATATAATGGATGCTTCTTATAGAGGACTTTTACATATTTGGGATATATAAGAGTTGTAAATTTGGTAGCTAACCACATTAATAAGATTACCCCTTCCTTAGACAACCATGTCGACTTATCTCTTACCACCAGAGAGTTCTTCCCTAATGAGAATATTCATAAAGTACCAGACCTTAACTCATGTTATACCAATATTATCAATTTTTTGATAATGTTTGGGGTCCCTACTAATTTTACCAATACATAAACCAAAGGATTAGAAACTATTAATGATGTTAAATTTGGAATAATGCCTACTTGTGGTGTATTTTTAATGACTAGGTTATTTGGTGGCATATATTTGATGATGATTTCACATCAGTCTTGATATTTTTTTTTGACATATATGCCTATAAAATTCACATTAGTTATCAATGGAAAACATTAAAGGTCTTTAGAAAAGGAATATATTAGACCACCTTATTTTGGGATGCTCATCAATTTTATAGGTCTTTTACCCAATTTCAACATCTAGGGAATATCTCTCCGGGGATTGAGATGCTCTAACACCCTATACTCTTTTGTAAGATATTTAATGTATGGGGCATTGAATTGATGGGACCATTCCCTATTTAATTTAGATTCATAAACATACTATTAGTTTTTTAATATGTATATAAATGGTTAGAAGTAAAAGAAAGGAGTAAAAATTACGCTCAATTGGTTCTGGGATTTTCTAGATTAAAAATATTAATAGGTTTTATTTTCCCAAGGTTATCATTAGTGACCTGGGTTCTCACTTTTACTACCATAACAAGAAATCCTTACTCTAAACGTATTGGTACTCTATTAAAATTTTTAATCCATACAATCCTTAAACAAGTAGCCAAGTAATGTTTTGAATAGTTAAGTTAATCAAATCTTAGAGAAAAAAAAATACAAACTTGCATGAATGATTAGATTGTGTAGTTACATGAAACATTTTAGGTGTACCATACTGTTTTTAAAACCACTATCAAAATTTAACCTTAAATTATTGTATTTGGAAAGGATTATCACCATCTTGAAAAGGTATATCACTATGAATAATTTATTTTTAAACAATTTATTATTAATATATTATAAGAAAGTAAACATAAGAAATCACATATTTAATATTTGGAAGATATTAAAGGTGATACATACGAGAACTCCCAATGTATATAAAGGAAAGATAAAGGATTTCCATGATAATTTGATTCCAAAATTGAATTTCAATATTTTTTTCAAGATTTTAATTTAAAATTACATTCTAAATATTCTCCTAGGTTTTGTTTGTTCTTAATGTCCTGGTCCTTATATTATTACTCATGTTGATATTTTTAGTTTAATAGAATCTTTTCATATGTTAGTTGGATGAATGTATACTGTCAATAGATAATTATTTAAAAACATATATGAGTTTTTTCTTATCATGACATGAACCCACTGGAAATATACCAATGTTGTAAATGATATTGAATTTAGAAAATTCATGCTCACTTCCAATATGTCCTAGGTTGGTGACAAGAACTAGTGGTAGTTCCTCACACACATATGGAATTAATTAACTTTTTAGAATAAAACCCATGCATATCTATAATCACGTCATTTCATATTCTCAATAAAAAATACAATAATAATTTATATCAATGAAATTCATATCATATGAATAGAAAACAAGTTGGAATATAAAAAAAAAACTAAAAACCCACATATATATCTTGGAGGGCATACTGTAACACACTTACTATAAAATTAATCCCCTATCCATGGATAATTTCACTAGAAACCACCACCATATCTATATTGATGTTTAAAAAATAGGATAAAAAAAGATGGAAGGAGAATATAAATATAATTTATTGGATTATATGTAGAATTATATTGTATCCATGTGAATGAGTCATACTAATTTATTTGTTAATGAAGTAAATGAACATGGTAATATAAAAATAATCCCCAAAATAAAACTACCAATGAAAAAAAATCTTATTCCTCATAACCAATATACATTATAAATCACAACATAATCCTTATAGAATAACACCACAAAACTCGGTCATTATAATATCACCAACCTATTTCAACATAGTATCTTACATTTAGAACTAAAAAATTTACTACTTTTAAGTACCTCAATATATGATATATAAGTATTTAATCTCCAATAAGGATCTCACTATAATATATAGTGGTTGGGAAGCCATACACATATAGAGACTCCTGGAATTTTTGGTTGTCCACCACCGGGGACTCTCCCCACCTCAACCCACACAATCAATATCTTAATCATTACACAACCTATATCATAATATTTTAGTTGGTATCTACCAATAGGTGATATCACTATTTCTGGACATCCATACCTGAGGAATATCTCCACCTCAACCCACGTAACCACCATGTCACATCACTATAGTATCATAATGGTAGGGTTATTTTCCACCGATATAGAATCTCTATCTTACTATGTTTCCACCTTCAGGGACTCTCACCACCTTTATCTAAATCTCCCCCAAAACAAAATCACTGTATTTCACACACAAAAAAGGTTCAGTCGAAAACCACCCCTGCATAAGTCATTATTATCATCATGATCACATCAAAAAATGGATACAAATCCCCACCATCCATTTTATCCTCCTCATAGGCCAATAAAAAATAATACAAAGGACATGTGGTATATAATCATATTAAAATTATATACCACACTTCAACATAGTTTATTAAAAATATATCCAAGGGTGTTAATCCCCAAAAGACAAACATTCCCCATCTCGTTGGCACAAACATGTTTCACAACCTCGTTACTAGCCATCAAAAATCCAAAATGCACCCATAAACGGTTTTTTATTTACCACATACTTCCTCACCCACAATTATTCTATCACATAAGTAATAACCAAATATCATATAACTTTATGAACCATGTTCCATTATATCACAGCCCCATGAAAAATATGGCATAAACCTTATAAAATCTACAACACCCCCATGTTCCTTTTTTCTAAAATTAACTCCTCTCCAAAATATAGCACAAACCTATTCTATTTTAGCACACCCATGTGCCAATTTGATACCACCCTCTATGGACCCTTTTAAAGTCAAGGGAATGTACCTACAAAATAATGATATTTTTCTAATATGGTAATATTTATCGGAAAATTTACTTTTTTTGGTAAATCATTTTACCAAAAAAAAATTTCCCTTTTCTAAATTATAGGTAAAAAATATATTTCTAAAAGTTATTGTGATTAAAAAAATTATTTTGTTATAATAATAACATATAATATTCTTATTGGCCAAATTTTTAAGCAACAATTTTTTATATTGGTAATTAAATTACCTATATTTTTATTTTCCTTAGTAATAATAATAATAATAATAATAATAATAATTTGTCTATTTTTTATAAGAAATACCATCAATTAAATATGTCTATAAATTATTTAAATAAAAAATTATTTGATTTAATTACAATATATGTTAGTATAACAATATATATTTTTTAATTGAGTTATATATAATACTCATTATAATTATTTTAAAAAACATCATGCCCGAAACACCATCAAAACCATAGATGCTAAATTTGAAAAAAAAGTTCAAATTTATAGAAAAAATTAACTATAGGACTTTAAACATAAAAAAATTAAAAAAATAGAGAATAAACCAAGTTGGTTCATCCATTCACATAAATAAATTCATATAAATAATGTATGTGGAATGTAGAACATAACAAAATAATGTGATTCCATTTGAGATAATAGAATTTAGTTTCTAGTTGATGCTCCTCCGAATCTCTGATAGAATCAACCAATGATTTAGCTAGCTTATTATTTTTGGAAAATTAAATATGCACAAAAGGGAAATATTCCTTTTGGGGACAACAACCTAGCTTGTTTAGGATACCATTAAGGTTATTGAAATAATATTGTTTGATGATTCTCTAGCAGATTCTTAGTATTCAATACCCATCACTCCATCAATAATATTAGGTTCATTCAATCTATAAATGGATCAATGGATCTATTATATTTATCAATGAATATAAGGAGGTCATAATCATGGTGAATTCCTTTTGAGGGATCTGTTTAGTAATAATGATAGATTTCAACCAGTCTTCCATGAGGAGATCATGAACATAAGCATAAAGTTTAGAGGATATATTCACATACCAGAAGGAGATATTCCATAAATTCCATATTATAAAACATTATAAGATCACATTGTAGGGTATGAAATTAATGGTTCCAAAAGAATTTCATATGCCTTGTTACTATATCTTAAGGAATGGTATAAAATACCTTTTTAATGCCTATGATCGATATGGTTACTGAATGTTAAATTGTTAACGTTCAGATTTCTTCCAACAATATCTATAATTATTATGGATACTTCATAATATGGAGCACCTGATAGGATTAATGCATTAATATTTTGAATGAAGGAATTAATGAGTATTTACTAATGCATTTTGTAACACGTGAATAAATTCTTGGGCCCAGGGGGAGTCTATGAGTGACTAAATAAAGGAGGTAGAAGGCTATGGTTTTGGAGTAAAACATTGGGAATATTTTTGATGATTATTTTCTTATTATAATGTTCACTTCCTATTCTTCCCTTATATTTAGATATGTAATAGAATTACATGGGTGATGAGAGAGTCCCACCCAAGCGTTGAGTGATTTGGTTCCACCAATGGAAACACCATATATAGGGGAGTCTCATGGATTTAATTTTATGATCTTTATCAACCACATATACCAAAAGAACGAGGTGTAGTGGCAATGGAATCTATCGTGAAAAGTACATGTGAAAAAAGTTTCATTATTTTATATACCAAATTGTTTTGGGTCTCATGCATGGTGATCTTGGAGTAAAGGGTTTTAATCACTTTTTATGCCTTGATTAAGTTATAACCAATCCTAGGAAACTATTCATTAGTATCAAAGATCCAACAAGGGATTTTATTTTATATTTTTTTTTTGAAAATGGTGATAGAAAATATTTTTTAAATATTATATTCCATATCATTAAATATGATTGAAATTCGTTTATGACTAGTTTTGTGATATGTGATTTCATAATAAGTGATGAGATCATTCCATACTATATAGGATATCATAAGTAGTGATGCAATTTAAATAATATGGCTTTCACTCTATCATATTGTATGATATGGTTAATTTTTATCATATGACGGTCCCAAAGTAATGTCATAAAATAGTCTATTGTATCAACTAAAGTGATATCGATTTTAATTTTATAATATGATTTTATGGTATAAATTAATACTATGAAAGGGCCTATGATAAACCTTGATAGTTATGGGGAACTTGGTTATCCCTACCCACTTTTCCATATTCTTTTTTTTCTTATAAAAACTGAGGCAAACTAAATATAATATTATGAAAGACCTTGTATCGAAGGTTGTGACTTGCAACCGCGTGAGTTATTCCTATGCAGTTTTCATACATCAAATATTTCCCACTCATGCTATTATTTACCAATATTAAGGTATGATAGATAAATACATTCTCCAACTATCATATGTAGTATACGAGGCCTAATGATATTGGGACATTGATAAAAATTCTTTGTAGAGAAAAATTATATTTTTCAATATTTCAATTTAGAATTGTATAAAATGGTATATAAATTATTTTGAAATCACGGGAAAGGCATTTTGGGATATTTATTTATTTTATAAAGTGTTTTATAAATTAATTAATTATAAATTATTTATTATTTATTAGTAATTGTTTTTGAAAATTTTAATGAATCAATATCCCGAATATCTAATATTGAAAATATATATATATTAAAATTATTTGTAATGGATTGTAATTTATAACTAAATGGTTTATATAAAAACTATAAGGTAATTTATAAAGTGTTTATAAATTATAAAATAAGGCTTGATATAAAAGTGGTTATGCTTAAAATTATGAATTGTTCATACTTATTAATTAGAAATATTCAAATTTGAAGTCCTTATTTTAGGGTTAAAATTAAACCAAATTAAAAGGATTTTTTATAATTTATTTGATAATGGTTGAAATAAATTTTAAATATGTTATATTTATATTATATAAATTTTCTACATAATATTTTTGAAGTATAAATTTTTTACATTTCATTTAATATCTTAAATTTAATAGAAATTTCCTATAATGAATAATATGAAAGTATTCATATTTGGAATTAATATAAAATGTTTATATTTTTTAATTATAGATTTTCTATAATGAATTGAAAAATTATAAAATGTTTATAATTATTTATTTTCAAATTTTGAATAAATAATTTGTCGCATGTTTAAATTTATGAAATTTTTATTTTTTCTTCCTTTTTTAGACATAGATATAGTTTTTATATTATGATTATGTGTATTATTTTGTTTAATTAGTTAAAATACTCCTAAATTATCATACGTGAACCTAAGGAGTTACATGGTAGTTATAATAGATGATTTAGTTTTTTTCTAAATTGAATTTTTCCTGTACTAGGATATGATGTTGAATTTAGTAGATTAATTTAATATATATATATATATGGTGTTAAAATTATTTTGGAATTGAGATCTCTCTTGAGTAATGTATCCCTTGGTAGATGGACTTTAGTAATGACATCTCATTTTCCAGGAGACTTATACCACATCTAGATTATTCGAGGTTGGATATCTATGACAAAAATCTTTCCATTATGGGTATTTTGAATTTCATATAATGATATTCCTTTATATGAAAGACTTTCATACACCATATGTATTGGAAGAAATTGGGTATGTGGTAATATAATTGGATTTTAGTTTGGGTTAGTAACATAAGCTATGCATTGTGTATAGGGTTACACATCAATATGGTGGGAATATATTAGTTTTGTGGAAGGAATATTATTTCAAACTAAATCATTAGAAGAATATATACATGTAAAGGGAATAAAATGAGATAAGATGTTTAGATTTAATTCCCTTTAAAAATACTATGTGTTTGATTCCTTCTAAAAACCCATGTTAAGTCTTTGATCATTCAACCAAGTAGGTTTTTCCAAAGTATGGTTACCATGGATTATCTTGTGTAAGGTATGGTGGAGATGGATAATCCTAAGAGTTAGGTAATCAAATATCATGGTGATATTTGGTTTAAAATTATCATGGAAAACCTAGGATTTAGGATACCCGAGGAATAATGTTAAGTTTATCAATATGATGGATTGGATTAAGAGTTGGCCAGTCAACCATCAAAGAGTATGATATGATATGATTAGTGTGATTCCCTACCTAATTAACTTATTGGTGAGTTTAATGCCAAATCAGACTCATTGTAATGTGAAATATAGTTCTTATCCTACCAATTGATACAATGAGTTCCAAAGGGGTTACCATTTTAGTGGGAGAACATTTAATAAAATATATTATTTAGTGTTTGTAAAACATGATAATCATTTTAAAAACCATTTATTATAGATGAATACAATCATCTTAATCACACATAACGTCGAGATTAATATTTAAAAATGAGTAGATTAATATAAGAAACTCTTAACACTAGTAACTCAAAGAAAATTTCTTATGTAATAGAAATTCTATGTGTTAGATAAATAGATATCAAAATAAATGATTAGTTGATGTTATTCAACAGGTCAATATAGATGATTATGAGGAGTATTGATTTATTTACTCAAGTTTAACTTAAGTATTATTCTACCCAAGGAATTCATTCTATTATTATAATTTGAAATGTTTTGATAATATAAATGTATTAATGATATGTTCACCATATTTTCTCAAAGTGCTTATAATATATAACCTAGGGTATTTATTTTATATGTTCATGTGTCGTATTTATAGTACAAGTGGGTAAAATTTAAAACCATAAGAAAAAATGTTAGTTGTAGAGTCTAATCATATTTCTTTGGGTAACTAAAAATGGTCATTAAAACCAATATTTATTAGGAAGGAAAGTCATTTTTTCTAGAATATGGGATTATCTTGAATACCTGAATGGGTTTAGAAACAATATGTTATGTCCATGTAACGTACCAGAGCTATAGAAATCAATTATTCTATTTTTAAGGGTATATTATATCGAGTGTATAATTTAAAAAGGTTTTAAATATATAGGAGTTCAAAAAAAGGGATGAATTGATAAAGCTTATAGTTTTCAATCAAGTGATGAAGAAAAGAGTCATGACATGAAATGTTTGATTATTAAAGAATATATCAAGAGAAGACATATATAAATAATTTATGTGTATCATCATCTCATTTCGCATATATGATAATAGGTATTGTTTACTAACAAAGAGTTTTTATGAACAATATGAGATGGTCAATTCAATACACATGTTTTATGATTCATCAAATTCTATATCATGTTTTGAGAATAAGATAAAGATAATAATGTCTTATCAAGGATATATGTTTTTATCAAGATGTTTGTTAAAATATGAGGGATTTAATCAAACTACCATCCATGGTATACTTTCAACAATAATATTATTTTAATGAAATTTGTTACATCCTTACACAACTCATTGTCCTAAGTGGGGAATGAGGTGAAACTAACCATAGATGACATCCCCAAGAAACCAAATGTTGGAAATAAATGTCATGTGCATAAGACAACAATGGTGGATGATTTTTGTAGTGTACTAAACAACCTTCTAGGAAAATAAAAAAACAAAGAAAATATATATGATGCATAGGAAATTAAACCCAAAAATATAACAAAATACCAATAAAAATTATATTAGAGTAATAGTGGAAAATGCATAAGACTGTAAGGCTAAAGATCCAAAACATAAAGACTTAGGAACTAATGTGGCGCCACTTAAGACCATGATGTGGACATTCCCCAGCTCTAACTACAATAACCAAATAAATGATGTCAAGGAACACCATTAGTGACGTATGAAACATGCCCTTTCTTTATTTCTTGGTATACAACCTCTGAAAAAACACCAAAGTTCTCAAGTAGGGGGTGAGTATATATCATAGTATGTAATCCCCAAATACTTTCCAATACAAACTAGTAGAAAAAGAAAAAGTTATCACACTTTATATAAAATGGGGGATACATATGTAAATAATTTATATCCAACCCATTACAACCTCCATATATTAAAACATTAAACAAAGTTTTCTTTCCATCTCATACCTCTTGAAATAATAATTACATTTACACACCCCCACAAACAATTCATTCACCCTTGGACCACTATATTCTCTCAAGTTGTGATTCATCCCTTCACCAATTTATTTATTATAGAAGCATTTTGAAGGGGTATATCCATACTCTTATCCATCCCATTTTGATGGTGGTACTATCACACCATTATCTGTCCCATTTTTTATATTGGTACTTAACAACCTTATTCTATCTAAATTAATGTGAACTCACACCAAAAAAATTATGAAAAGATACTAATTATATCATTATTTAAAAACATGATTTCCTATAATATTTTTTTGGAATATAATTTGTTTTCATCGTTGAAATAAACCATTTTGAAATCACCTTAAAACATGTATTATATATATATATTCACAATTTATCTTTAAAAAACATCAATAATTATTTTGGAAAACCTTACTCTATCAAATTCTAGAATAATTGAGTGAGTGAGAAGTCTCTTACCATGAGTTTGTTTGGCACAACAGATCTGGACTCTTCATTCCATTCCTCTATTAAATACCAATATTTTCTCATCATAACTCATCCAATTATCATAGATCTAGATATCAAAAACCAATATATGGTTCCATTAAATAAATATTGAAGATATCTAAGATGGTAATTAATAATGAGATTATATCCTTTGATTTACAAAATCAAACACCCAAAGTTCAATTATAATCTATTTATGAACATCTAAGATCACTAAAAATATTATAGGGTAGCCCTACAAGTTGAGAGAGTTAATGAAGGAACCAAACAATTATTCCCAATTACAAGATGGGATAAAATTGGCTAGAACCAAACATATTCATTATTTGAAAAGGAGTTCAAATCATGAATTATTGATAGGCCATATAAATAAAAATCCCATCACCTCGAGTTAAAAACACAATAATCCATCCATGTCTTGAATTGGTCACACATCATGAATGGTCCCAGTCATCCACCAGATGAACCCCTTTCATGATTTGAAGGAACTCACAAAATAACGCTAGGATTAGTCATACTGTGAGTAATCTATTCACGAAATGAATAATTCCTATAGCCATATCATAACTCCCTTTTATTAATTCCTTCAAAATAGTTCAAGAAAATTTACCCAATAATTCCAAACATAAAATAAGAAGAAAAAAGGTCGACATACCTCAAATAGGGGGTGATAAATTCTACCCAACCTTGGGATTTCCATCCATGGGAAGCTAGATATCAATATTTCAACTAAATAGAATAGGCCATTGTTCTTGAAGAAAATTATCAATTTCCTGGGTTCCCTCTTGAACCTGACCATGTTTCCATAAAACTCACACCAAGGAAATAAATCTTCCTTATAATGTATTTTATTGTTTTCCCAGTATCTAAAACAGTTCATGGATAATGGTTACATCAGGCTCAAGAGTAACATGATCCCAACTCATCACATAATGAGGTTCTAAGTGATACTTCTTTAGTTGATAAATATAGAATTCATTTTGGAAAACACTGAATCTTGGTGGTAATGCTAATCGAAATGAAATAGTGACAATACATTCAGAAAAATCAAATGGTCTAATATTTCATGGTGCTAAATTCTCTTGTTTCCCCAAGAAGCTATGACCAATTGTAGGTAACAATTTCAAGAAGATACATTCAATCACATTGAAGTATAAGGGTTAATATTGATTTTATGCATATTATTTTTTAAAACATTGGCCTATATCTATATTCTTTTAGAATATTTGAATTTTATCCAAACTATCATGGATAAGACTCAGCTAAATCAATTATTTATCTCTTTTTCCACTTAATAGAGTGGAGAACAAGATGGTTGGAAATATAAAAACATGAATAGGGTTATATGTATTGTTTACTGATAGCTTTTATTATATTCTAATTTCACCAAAGGAATATGGTCTTCCCAAGAGCCAAAAAAATCAAAGAAAAAATCTTTGAGTATCTCTTACAATGTATAAATTGTTTATTCTAACTTAACTTCCATCTATAGAATATATTCTATGCTTAATTTTTCTTATTTTTGAGAGATTACAATAATGATCACTATAATTGAGTCATAAAATAGGGATATATATCATATAAAATAAAAAATGGGGCCTCATACAACTTATCCACTTCCTATATATACATCATTTCAAAATGCTCTACTATTTTGGAATCTTTGATAAGGAGAATGTTTATTGACTTGGTGATTTGATTCATAATCACTTAAATATCAATATTCTTTTATAAGGATGACTTTTGAAAATGTCTATGATAATATTCTACCACTTTCATACTGGTATAGGCATATATTTCAGCTTACTATCTGGTCTTTAATGGTCAAAATATTCCTATTGACATGTTGAGAATATTATCAAATAACCTAAAATATTGCATCTCATAACTAACCACTAGAAAAGTGCTTTCTTCACTATGTAAATTATCTAAATACCTAGATAAATAGACTATTTTTAATGGTGATATGTAGAAATAAGTTGTTTTCTTGAAATATTGTTGAACTCTAATTCAATTATGAAAATGTAACAAAGAGTATTCATCTTAGGTCCATCCATCAGAGGTCTCCCCACCATTTAGGTATAACATAACGATGATGCAATTATAATTTGATATAGGATCTTCCTTTAAAAATAGAACAAGTTATGAACAAGATTAAATGAGAGGAAAATTATATGTTCATCCTATTCAATACAATCCATATGAATGTTGGAAATCATTATTGTCAACTACCATAAGTCACAAGCTTCTAAGACCACATTTCTATAAAAAAATTGACTTATAACATCTTCCATAGAATTCCCATTATTGGGTGTGTATACCAAGTCATAATCAAACATATAGAGGAACTCCATCAATATTTTTTTTACTTAAGTTCAATTATTATAAAGAAAATATGTATTTTAAAATCTTATGATATAGGAAAACTATGAAATTTTCTCCAAAGAACTAATGCTTCTATGTTTTTAATGTATAAAAAATTACAGTCAATTTCAGGTCATGCATAGGATAATTTTTCTATAGATATCATAACTACCTCAAATAATAGGCCAAAAAATAATCTTCCTGGACTATAATACAACCGAGACTTGATCCAGACACATCAAAATATATCATATAGTCTTTACCTAGTTCTGGTTGGATTAGGATGGGTGCCTAGGTGAGTTGGGTTTTAAACTCTAGATATCATTTTTTTATAGTTATCATTCCATATGAATGGAACACCATTTGTTATCAAATAAATCATGGGAGAATCAATCCTAAAAAAATCATGTACAAAATGATGATAATGGACAACTAATCCTTGAAAACTACATATTTTGAAAACATTCTTTGGTGGATGCTAAGAAACTTTTGCTTTAATATTTGTAGGATCAACTAATACTTGATCTTTAAAATTATCATTCCAATGGAAAATAAATTCTTGGATCTTTAAGTTTCACTTTGAAAACTTATCACCTAATCGATGGTCCCATAATGTACTCAATAAAATTTTCATGTTCTTATTGTGGCCATTCTGTCTTCTAGAGTAAACCATAATATCATTAAAAAATATAAAAACAAAGGATTATAGGTTCCATGTAAGATATATTTCATAAATTCCGTGAAAACTATATGTTCATTTTTTAGACCAAAATGCATGAAGACATATTCATAATGGAAAAAACAACTACAAAATGTTGACTTCATAATATCCTATATTCTAACTCAAAACTGATGAAATCATAAGAATAAATAAATATTATAGAACCAATTGGATCCTTTTAATTGAACAAAAAAGTCATCAATTCAAGGAATATAATACCAAATTTTAATCAAAACACGACTAAATTTATGATAATCAACATATAACTAGAGGGTATTGTATTTTTTCTTACCAAATAAAACTGGTGAAACCTAATGTGATATACTAGGTCTGATGAAGCCTTTAATTTCTTAATATTTTAGCTAAACCATTAACTATCACAAATTAGTCAGATCCATTCTATAAGATGGTAATTATATTGGGCTTATTCTTAGGAGTATATCGATAGAAAATTATATTTCTTGCTTAGGTGGTAACAAAGAGATATCATTTTGAAAGATATCTATGAATTGATCCACTAGGGCAGGAAAAGTCCCATTTTATATTTCATTAGTAGTTTCCAAGGTCATTACTACCAATTAGACATAGATTGTTCCATCCACCATCTCTAAAGGTCTTTCTCTACCTACATTTATATCCCAATCCCCATTGAATAGGTGAAAATATCCATCTAGGGATATAAAAATCACTTGTCGAATCTAGTAGTCGATGTGATATTTGAATACCACCTACTAGTCCACAAAAAATATTAAATCTAAAATCATAATCTCTAATATCTTATTTCATGATTTAGAAGGACCAGTTTAGATGTCAAATTCTAATGTGTTCTACCTCCTTGACTATAGGTGTCCACCCTACTCTTGTTTCCAACATTATAGTTCCCACCTATTCCTATTGAACCAAACATACTTACTCCCAAAATATTCCCAATAATATCTCTTTCCTCCATTATATCACTATTAACCATCTCAGTTTAATCAATATTACAAAGTGAAGAAATCTCGGATTGAATCATTGGTAGAAATCCAAAATCAAAGATGTGTTCCTTTAAGGATTTTCTAGAAGCTACTTCCGATGAGTAACTGACCATGTTCATAAAATTAGTTGCATACTCTATTATAGATATTGTTTCTTACATTAATATGAAGAAGTATGTTGTTCAAACTATCTTTAATTTGTGTGGATAGAGTTTTTTGTTCAAAAATTCCTCAAAGTTCACCAACACAAGAACTTGTTTAGCTCTAGTATGGACTGACAGATCCCACCATTACCATGAAAGATCCTCTAACATATATGTTAATAACATTAACTTTAGATCCATTAGTGTACCAATAAAATCAAATATTCTATTAATTCAGTTGATCCAATCTTCTGATTATTAGGATCATAATCCCCTAAAAAACTGGTGGATTTTATTTATGAAACTGTACTAAATTATCCACTTACCTTGGTTCATCATTTCACTTTCCTCTATCAAAGTCATGAAAGACTTTAATAATTCTATACACAAGTAATTGGTCCACTCCTAGCTCATTTGTAACAACATTATCAGTATCTTATTATTACTAATTTTTACATTATCTACCCGATTCAATTTTCTATACCTAAAATAAAACAACATTTTGTCATTTCCCTTTAGATACTAATGGCATAAAAATTACAAATCACCATAAGAAATTATCACTAAAATTTTTCATTTTAAAAATATTCAATTTTAACCATTTACCATAAATCACAAAATACAAAATGAACAATGTAATCCTAGCAAGAAGTCTCAACACTAATACATGATATGCTATACTCATCGGTTGATCCCACGATGATGAGATGACGTTATCTAGAAGTTTCATTGAACAATTTTGTACCCAACCCACCCTTGAAAACTTATGTTCAGAATAAGAAGGTTATCTATGACTTTTTAAGATTTAAATTTCAAGTTCTTATATTCCTATCAATTTTATTCCAACCCAACTCAAGGGATAAACAGGACTAACACCATTTGTAACATCCCACCCAAATTCATTGGTTTGAGATATTGCATAGACGCTTATAATATAAACTGACATACCCAAGAAACCAAAGGGTGGTAATAATTACCAAGGGAATCAGAGAACATTGGAGGATTTTTTTCCTTAAGAATCAAATATCCTACTAAGAAAATACATAACAACCAAAACAATTTATATGATTCAATAGAAATTAAACCATAAATCTTGATAAAATGTTTATAAAAACTATACTGGAGTAACAATAGGAAAAATGATAATGCATCAAGGATAAAACTAAAATACATAATGACATAGTCACCAAAGTATCACCCCTCTAGGCCGAAACATGGAAACTTCCCAGATCAAGCTCTAAAAACAAAATAAACCCCATTAAGAAACATCAGTAGTAATCTAAGAAACATGCACCTTTCCTATATCTTGGTAGAATAAATCTAAAAATTCACCAAATGTGTCCCCACAGGGTGTGAGTATATCAATCATTAGTTAATACCATATATTCATCCCATGACATTCCACTAGGATAATAAAGAGTTTTTACTTTTTATATAAAATATGAGAGAAGTAGATAAATGGGTAATATCGAAACCATAAACAAGTTCCAAATAGTAAAACATTAAAAAAGTCTTCTTCTATTTCTTAAAACTTTTCATAATCATTCCATTTCCCTATCCACACAAACACAATTTATGAAACTATGGAACACCATACACCCATGAATTTAGAGTCATCCCTTCACCAAGACATCGCTTGGTGAACAATTTTTATAGGTGTACTTTTATGCCCTTATCTGTCTCATTTTGATGGTGGTACTTTCATGATATTATTTTCTCATTTTTTTTGAGGTTACTTCACTCCCTTATTTTGTAAAAATGAAAACAAACTCAAAAAAACATAATTATACCAAGATACTAATTATAACAATATTTGAAAACATAATTTCTACTAATTTTATTTTGAAATCAACTATGTTTTAATTATTCAATCTAATCATTTTTTAATCACATAAAAAAATTATTTTCTATATAAATTTTCTAAATATATTTTCATAAAACCCCACAATAAAAATTTAGTAAAAAATCAATCTATAATGTTACATAATAGTATATTGAGATAAAATCCACCTACCTCGAGTTCTTTTAGCACAAAGAATCTAAGATGATTATATATATGACCTCTTCCTTCTATTCATCCATTAAATCACAATAATAACCCAAAAAACTCATCAAATTACAAAATATTTGAATATTAACACTAATCTGTGGTTTTTTCAAGAAGGACCAAATAGATCCAAGATGAGAAGGAAGAACGAGATCTTAA
Organism: Viscum album; assembly: GCA_963277665.1. Taxonomy (NCBI): domain Eukaryota; kingdom Viridiplantae; phylum Streptophyta; class Magnoliopsida; order Santalales; family Viscaceae; genus Viscum; species Viscum album. Next base: position 849,754,095 of record OY728152.1, read on the forward strand.
CCTTTTATTTACAAAATTGAAAAGTAAAATATCCATTAGAATCGAAGTCCTGAGGTCAAAGATCACCAAAAAAATCCTAGGGTAGCCATGGAAGTTGATTAGGAGGAATTAGGAACTGAATGAGTATTCACAACCACAATATGGGACAAAATTTTTCAGACCCAAACATATTCATGACATTGAAAAGAAGTTCACATAATGAATTATCAAGATGCCACATATTCTAAAAAACCAATTACCTCAGGTTAAAAATGAAATAGTCTAACCATGTCATGAATTGGTCACATGTCATGACTGATCATAGCCATCCACCTAACAAACCCCTTCCATGTTTTGAATAAATTCATGGAATGAGGCTAGGATTATTCATGTCATGAATTATCCATTCATGGTAATAATAATTCATATATCCAGATTAAAACTCCCCTTTTTTAATTACTCTGAACAACCTCTAGAAAATTAACCCAATAAATAAAAACGTAAAATAGGAAGAAAAAAATGACGGTGTACCTAAAACTAGGGCTGCTAAAAAATGATCCAAAGACATAGAATACCATATATGATATGGATACAAATGTTTATTTCTTTAATATTCATATTGAAATAAAAAAAGAGTTATTTTCAAAACAAAATAGAGTTTTTGAATCTTATCATGATATTATGAAGAGAATATAGTTTCTAAAATTCATGTCGAATTATGTTTGGACTTAGATAATTAAAAAGTTATCAAATAAAGGATTATACCAGTCAAAACATAAATTGAAATATCACATTAGAGGAATTTTGTTTTGTGAAAAGGGTTCCAAATGTGACAATGATATACTTATAAAGTTTTCTAAATAGACAATTGAATATTAAATACATAATATTTAATGTTTCGGAGTTAAAGGGTTTGAATATATTCAAGGAGATGAAATTTTGGAATATGATTATGGATAATCCCCATTATTCATAAAATCATTCATTATAGATATTACTCACTAAATATTTTAGTGTTAGGGTTTTATGAGGTTTTCAAATAGATATGTGGTAGGAATCATGAAAAGAGGTAATTATTTTAACAAAACCTCTAAAAGTGAAACAAACATATGGTTGATTTGGTAGTCTATAACATATAAAGTTTTATATTGGTACTTATGTTTGGGTTTGTAAGTATTATTAAATAAGTTTAAGGATATAAAATGCATCATGTTATGCAAAATTCTATCTCAATTTTATCTCTATTTCACATTGGTTCCATATACATATATATATATATATATATATATATATATATCTTGAAGTGAAATGATAATTAACCACTCAACGTTTGACTTTGAGTTATGCTTAACTAATGTTCATCATTGTGTATTATATATTTTGATGAAATTTTAAAGTTAAAATGTGTGTAATTCTTGAATCGGGATACAGAATATGCTCATGACGTGCAAACCATGTTTTGTGTACTAAATAACCAATGAAGTATACCACATGGACTGTCATACGCAATGTATTTGCTATAATTGGGGGGAATGGTTCATATTTAGAGTCCCCAATACCTAAGATTGGTGAGATACTTAATGTGATAACCTTCATACATTGATACCTTTCTTATAAAAGCCTTGATACTTAGCTAATTAGGGGGTAGTTTAGTATGTTGTTGATCATATCATCGGTTAGAGAATAATAAAGATGGTATTTTTCTTCTCATATGATGAGTATAACATCTAGGAACTTAATTGGTATAGACTAAGGAAGATTATTATGATAACTAGATAATATATATGATGAAATTATCTATTCGGGTGAGGGGCATGAAATGTTATCATCTATAAATATGAATGACACGGAATTTATCAATTGATCTAATTAGTATATACTCAGAGAATGAAGAACATATAAGTATGATATATGGGATTAACTTTCTCTATTTCCTATGATTAATTGATTTCTTTGAAAAAAGGTTCATATGAGAATTCATACTTATATATGATGTAGTTGGTGGACATATGTATAGAGATACATGTGTTTTATGAAGATCACTTAAAATTCATTTGTAGTTTGAGTAGAATTGATGATTTTTAAGAGTCTTCTATTTTCTTACATTTATGGATTCAATAATTCATATTTGTTATCAATTATAAAAAGGATTAGGGTGTCACACTTTTTGGTTTAATAAATGAGGATTTTGTTATAATTAGATAATTTATCTAAAATTGTACTTTAGAATTTTCCTAAAATTAGTTCTGGATGAGTATTCAAAAAGTATCTCATATGATGTGTTACACAGTGAATTTTATGACCGATTTCCAAGTATTTTGTACGATATTCAATATAAGTCTGGGATATGGTCTCCCAAGAAATATTATATGAAAAATATAATGTGAAATGTCATAAGTTCTATGATATTCTTGTTTTAGGAGGATATTAAAAGATATATACCAAAAAACCCATATCATATTGCATGATATGAGTATGTTATGTGGCATGACATGTATTTAAGAAAAGGAATATCATTTTCCTTTTTCAGATATCATAAGTCATGGTATATGATTCCACGCTACTACCTTTGATTGATATGGAAACATACATTAAAATTTAATCCATCAATATCTATCACTATATTAGAAATTTCATAAGATGAAATGGAGGAGAGAATCAATGGATGAATTTTATAAATTAATATAGATGATGATTTACTCAATATTTTTTAAACACATAGAAAAATTAATGGGATCAAACAGAGTATCTGAGTGATTTTTTAAAGGAGGTCGATGTACATGGTTTGGGTGTGTGAGCCTTGGGTAGATCCTATCCAATTCTATCATTATCTCGAAGGTTGCTTCCTTTTTCACCCTTATAATCCAAGATGCATTAACATGTCATGGGTGATGAGAGGGTCTAGCTAGATAAATGAGTGAATTGGTTCAAACTGTGGATAAACCAAGGAGAAGGGAGTCTGATCGTTTACTTTTAGTAATATTCATTTACCAAAGATACCAAGGAACAGAAGGTTGTGGTTGTTGCATATACGATGCAAACTACATTGTGAAACAATTTCATTAAATTATATACATTTTTTTTTGGTTTTATAGATGTTATTATTTGATTAAGGGTTTCTAATTTATTTTTCTACCTTGATTAACTGTTATTTGGTCCTAAGAAACCCTTAAATACCAATCCATGGATGTTTTTATCAAATTATTATAGAAGTGTAGATGGCCAATTATCCACCAACACATGGTTTCTAAAATTCTTCTGGATAGTTTTTAATAACACACAAAGAATCGGTCCTCCCAATAATCATGTTTTCATCAATTTCATTATATGTAGTAAAAAGTCATCACCTTGACTCTCAAGGCATGACAGTTGGTATAAAATAGAGAATTCATCATAGATGTAAAATAGGGGAATTATTATCTATAAAAAATATTTAATGTAAAACATAGTAGTAAAATATTTATACACACATGGAACCACATGACACCACCATTAAAGGGAATTCCCAACATCTGTATATCAATAACTAAAGGATCTATCCTCTAAAAGTTAATCCTACCTAAAAAAATTAGTAAATAGAAACAAATATGGGGGAATTAGTATAGTAATAGGAATATCTTAGTTTTATTATAAAATTATTTGAATATTTCATTAATATAAAAATATGATAACATAGGAACTTGTGCATCATTGTATTCCCAAAAAAATTTATTTTGATATTCCATCACAATTTATGTTTTTCTGTACCTATCCATGAAAAATGAAATAAATAAATTTAATACAACACGAATGAAATTTAAGTATTCTTAACTAAATGTTCCATGCAATTTAATATAATAAATTATAATTTTAGCATTTTTAGAAGAAATGATAAAATAATATAAGAGATAAATCTAATCATTTTACTTAACAATATTCAATAAAAAATACACTGGTGGAAATAAGGGTATACCAACATGTTTATACCAACAATTTTATAAAACTGTTCGTATAGGAGGACGACACCAACAGTTTGTTCAAACCATTGGAATACTATTTTTTAAAACACCCTATCCCAACATGTTGAATAAACTGTTGGGATATGATCCCTTTTTCTAAAATTCAACAATGGTTTAGAAAATCATTTGTAAAGACTATATTTCCCAATGGTATTTTAAAATAGTTGGTAAAAGTTTCCCAAAAATTTGGAATAGATCCAGTTCCCCGTCTATGTGATTGCAACCCTAAACCGAAGCTCTCCCAAATCTATCTCTTTACCGTAGGCTACGAAACTCCTTCCACCCGATGGATCCATATTCAATCAAGAAATTTTTTAGTTTTACCCATCAAATCGGTAAGTTCTACCTTAGTTTTAATGTTCTACAACTATTTGTTTCTATTTAGATTTTTCCTAAACGAGAGGTCTATGCGATCTGTGTGAATAGTAATGGATACTTCTTGGGAAATATTAGGATCTATAGTAGAGAAATATTCTTCATCATGTATAATAAGTAATTTATTCATTATTCCATCCATTCAAACACGTCTAACTTCTTTGTATGAATAGTATTGGATGCTTATTGGAATGAAAGACATGAATGGAACTCATATATTACTCATCAATCCCAAGGAAACATTTTATTATAGACACATTCCATAGTCTAGACTGATACATAACTGTATCTTCCTTACTTATATCTATTGATATTCGAGGTTGGAAATCCATGTTCCCATGAAATCCGACCTTATATATCTAAAAGAGGAACTTTAAAAACTTATAGAAAAGGTCATTTTCTAAATTTATACTGAATATGTTATAAATTATTTTATAATATGAATCCAACATCATTGAATATATAAATATTTCATAAAAAACACAACAACGAGTGAGTCCATGTATGTGTGGGAAATTCAACATGAAGATAGTGTATGATGTTTAAACTAGAAAAGGTCATTTTGTCAATTTATGAAATGTCCCTGCCTCCATAGTTAACATTATTGGTATTCCTCCATTTAAATTTAGAACTAGAGGTGGGAGTGAAATAAAGATCTAATCTAGCACCATTAGATGTGGAAAATACTCCAAAATAACCACATGAGAAGATCAGTTAACTAAAGATGAATTCATCAAATTCCCATCCAATTTTTACGTACTACTAAGAGAATATAATATTCAGTATGATCCCATTGCAACCCATGAAAATATTTTGTTGATGATGTTTCTTCAAGCCATATAATAATGATAAATGAGGTCTTTATCGTTCCCTCCTTATACTTCTTTCTAGTTTCCTACTATGTTATAGAATGATTGAGAATAAGAAAATGAAAAAAAGGAATAAAATGACAAGATCTTATGGGAATAATTTGCCACTAACCAACTTCCCATCATGTTGTGGCCATCTCCAAATATTGACTTCTCTACTCTAGAGGTTCACACTAAAAATATCATGTAATATCTCTGATAGAATCTATGGGTGATGTTAAAATACATTAACACTCACCCATTGGTATACCATTGAAACTCATAACACCTTGAGGACCATGATCCCATGTGATAAATGGTTATCCTTTATGATTTTACCTATGGGTCATCATTCTCATTTCAATGGATACACAAACCATATGTGGATGGTATATACTAAAATCCATGTAGTACTCTAGTGGATTGTCATAGAGGATTATCTGAATTTGTGCATTAAATATTGGGGATAGAATGTTACCTTGTAATCTGATACTCTTAGAATATGATAGAAAATTCCCAATGTGATCCCAATAGATGATGTAAATGATTCATAACCACTAAAAAAAACCATGTTGAATGTCATCATAGAAGATCCCTGTGAAAATTAGGAGTATGATATCTATCATGAATATAGTAAATATCCATCCTTATAGAACCAATAAAGATAGATGAAACATCACATTTGGTTCAATACCCATCACTAGTGAAATGATATGTGTCATAGAAGCCAAACCAAGATCCCTCTATTAAACACCAACCAATACCTTGATAAATGAAACAATATAACTGAATATCTGGACATTATAGAAGTCATTGAACCCATAAAATATTATTTCCCCATCACTATACTCTAGAAACATGAGGGTTAGAATCGTCATAGTGTAACTCTCCTTCTAGGTCAGTATATTGAAAGATTAAATTAATGGAAAAAATTTCAAATTTATCCTGGAGTAATAAAAAATAATAACCCTTATCCGATTGATTAGGATTATGGTAGGGGATTCTTACTATATGATTTATATACTTGAATTTATAATATCCCCCTCCCTATTTGATCAATAACACATCATTTTGATGGTTCTTGGTCTCTCTACCACATCAATATGTGAACCATACAAGGGTAAGGGAAGTGAGTAAGCCTTAAAAAAATGAGATGATTATTTCTCTCACCACTCTACTGTAAGCCATAATGATTTATCAAGAATTAGTACATCCTAAGAAGAATCTATACCCTAAATATATAGATCAAATTCTTTCTAAAAATATTTTAATCAACTTGATATTGACCACATTCAAAGTAATGTGTGAATTTGAGTAGAACATAACCCATTTTCCCTCCTAATATAGCCTAATGTTTGGTATACATTTTTCCTTCTTCGACCACTCTACATATATATGTAATTTGATCTTACAATCCTCATAAGATGCATCAACAGACACCAAATACCTCAAATAAATATATCAATATCATGTGCATCATTATATATGAACATAAATCAAATGTAACATGAAAAATAATGAACATAAATTCACTTTATAATGAGACTTGAAGATCTACAACAAAATTCTAGTTAGGAACTGAAAATTTTTCCCATCTCAAGTCCAACCAATCATATCACCATCACAACCTATCAAAAATCAAGGCAAAAAGATGAAAAAATTCAGTAATCCCTATTGTAAAATACCATTTTATAACACCCTATCCTAAACTATTAGATATGATATGGTGTCACACTCAATATTATGCTCACCTCCCCAAATGAATGTGGTTTCCAATGAGAGGCATGAGATACAAAGGGTGTTTTGGTGAGACTCTTCCCTCATAACTAATATAGATCATGTTAATTCAATATGTGTGAACTATGTAATTAAATACAGAACTGTAGGTATATTGTATCTGTGTACCAAGTAATTAATTACATAATAGAAGGTATTCAGAATTCGGTATATGTGTATTTAGGACTGCAGGTATTCGAAATTTTGTATGAATTATGTGTTAATTCTAGGAATTACATGTACTTTCTATATGCATGTCTTCTGAATTGTTTATTTCATATTGAAGTTAATTTCTGTAGGTGCACAGGGGGGTGGCATGCCTACTTCTAGAATTGCATAAAGCCTATGCCTATGGTTTAAAAATATTGGCACATGTGTGAAAACCAAACATATACCAATAATTTCATGTATACTGTTGGTAAAAGTATATACCAACGCTTTAGAAACCGTTGGTATAGAACCTTAACTTGACTTTTACCATCTGTTTCCAAACAGTTGGTATAGACATGAATTTTGATATTTTCAAACAGTTTCAAATCCTTGGTAAGCATTTATACCAACAGTTTCTTGTAAGTGTTGGTATATATTGCATTCTAAATCCATATCCCAAGGATTATCAAAGAACCATTGGGATATTTCCATCCCCATGGTTCTATATCCATATATTTGGAAAACAATTAGTATAGTTCATACCAACGATTTTGAACCATTGGTAATGATTAAGTTTCCACTAGTGATAAAATATACCATTTTATTGAATGATAGTAAAAGTAAACCATGAAGAGATACTGGCTTATAAAAAACAACATCAATAGTATTTACACATCATTCAACCCATATTTTGTTAAAAAATTTAAAAATAAAGTAACCTTGTTTCACAAAACCTATCACAAAAAAATATTGTTTTTCAAATAAACATTCAATTAAGAAAATGAGCAAAAAATGGTGTGTATTGGTGATTATGTATTTAGATGTAATACTTTATAGAATATTTATAAAATTTAAGCTAAACTAAAATTAATATATAAATAAAATGAATCAATTAATCAATCCAAAATTTCAAGATAGGTAATTAATTGAGCCAAATTTATCAAAATAAAACCCCGAATTCTTAATGTTTTTTGTAATTGTGTCATGTGAAAAAATAATATTTATCATATAAAAGATATAATAATCTATTTTAGTTTTAAATATCAACACTAAACACAGTGAACAATATTTTTACACATTAATATTTATTATACAAACTTGTCAAATAAACTATGAACATAAAAAATAGATAATATATATTTAAAACTAGAAAATTATTTTAAATAATAGTGTATAATCATATATCAAGAGAATATCATAATGAGACATATTTGAATCTCTATATATATTTTATTCTTTTTTCAATAAATAAAAAATATACCTTCAAAATGAGGAAAAATTAGATATTAACATTAAATAAATCATTATGTTTTCCCAGAAAATAGAAATTTTTTTTTCTAGGAAAGATTTTATTTGACATTAATGAAGCTATTTAAATAATTTGAAATTTTAAAATATTTTATACATTAAAAACTAGACATTATTAAAAAATATTAAATCATGGAAGAGTCACATCAAATATATAAAAGATTAACATGGAGCATGGGATGATGATAAATATTTGATCCCCTATTTACCTTACCCCATTACAAATCGATATCTCTTGATCTAGTTATCAACCCGCAATTAGAAAATGATAATTTTATATCCTAAAGAAATATGATTTTATGTAAATACATAATCATATGTTTCATAAAAACCCATTTTTTTTAAAAAACACATGCGACTATAAGATGAAATAAAGACCCAATATAGATTAAAAATGAAAATATCAAAATTTATTAACAAATTGATAGAACTTTGTATTGGAGTTGGTTCCCTAGGACCAACTGACTTTATAATTTTAATTACCTATATATTCAAAGACCTAGATATTAATAAATATATTATAACCTGGTGAGTCTTCTTCTATGTAACATTAATGTGAGAATGTACCTAGAGTATTATCATATCAAATTGTTATAGGTGTTCCCTTAAATAATGATAACCTTGATTTTTTTGATAATATTCTGAAACATATGTTCTATGGCCAGATTCCATCTATTTGATAATACATAAATGATGATTCACTATCTCATGTTGGATGCTCATAAGTGGTAGAGGCATAAACTCATGAATTTTTTCACATGGTAATCTCGAAGAGAGAAAGCTATGAGAATAGACTCACCAATAAGAATTCAGCATTCTTTGTTTCATTGGATATTCCTATTTGAAGATGTCTGTATTAGTGCTTAAATTTTAGATTATGATGATTGTATATCATGAATCACACAATTTGATTTATTAGTAAAAACTATGCATGCATTTTCTCATCAAGAGGTATGATACATTGACTGTATCCTAAGTGATATGACATTAATTGAATAAGTCAAGAAGGGGCTTATCTCCTCAAATATTGGAAGAATATATCTGAGGCCCTTTGATTTTAATAGAACTATCTAATTAAATCTATGAACCTATAATTGGAATGTAACTATCTAATTAAATATATGGCCATGGTGGTTTATCGATGATTTTATTTTAGAGAGTCAAAGAAAGATATTCTACCGTATAGGTTGATGACATATGAATGAAACTTTCTTGATGATATATGTTAAAAATGGATTATATTTTATCGTAAACATTTTAATGAGGTAATTCTCATTGCAACAATAACTTATTTCTATATGGATGCCTTGATGTGTTTCTAGATGCTAATCTTGGAAATTAGAAAAACTCACCTAATACCATTAAGAAAGAGGCCTAGATGGTTATACACTAATTGTATCTATAATCTCTGCCAAATTATATTTGAATTTAATAGATAGAATAAATATTATTCTCCAGACTAAGGAATAAAGATTATTTATGTTTTTTTGATCACATAAATAAATTCATCGGTTATTCGTTATAAAGTATATGTGAGTTTAATATTAAATAAACATTATTTTTCAATTAAATAATATATTATTTATTTATCAATTATTTATTATTTTCAAGGTAATGAAAATTTATTTATTCATTTATGTAAATATTTAGTAATTTGAATACTAAATATATTTTTTTCCACTTTGGGAATATGATATTTATTTATTTATTGAAAAAATAGTAAATTGATATGTATTTTCTAAAATAAATAGTTATTATTCAAGTTTTAATAAATGAAGAGGAGGATTTATGGACCGAGTTCAGGGCCTTTTGAAAATTAAATATTTTATTTAATAACATTTAAATAAATATTGATAGATTTATTAAATAAATGATATTTAAATAACTATGAGTGAGCGCACGTTATGAGAATATAATAAAAAAACAACAAAAACAACAACAATAATAATATTAGTATTATTTTGTACAAGGTTAACATAAGATTAGTAATTAAGTAAAGGACCCATGTGAAAATACTTATTATTTAACCTTAAGTATATAACCCAACTTATATCATTTTGAGGATATGTTAATTATTTTGCACAAAAATCTCCCAAGATAGTTCTCTTCAAATCAAGAAGAACTCTCCTATTAATGATATCAATAATTATTTATGATATCTTTCTTGCTTTCACGGAAAAGAGAAATAGATATATAATTATTCAATCACAAAGTAAATCATATTGTGATCAATGATGAATAGTGCCGGATGATTGGTACCTCCTTGATAGAACTCGGAGTTCCATAATTGATGTTCTAATATTCACAGAGCATATATAGATACCACTAGAGGAATTATACTATGGATTCTTCACTAAAATTATGGCATAATGATATCATCCATAAGATTCATCAACAAATAATGAATACTCAAAAATGTGTTATTTATTGTATTTAACTTATTTATAAATAAAGTGTGAAAGATCGGCTATATGAAAATATTATGGGGTTACAATCATATTGTTTTGAGGATTAATCTAAATAAACTAATGAAAACATTTTTGGGAATATTTCCAAATACTTCCAATGTCCCCAAAAACCATTAAGTGGTATCATAACAGTCACATAATAATTTATATTTATTTATTATTTATTTATCAATTATGATTTTTTGTTAGTTTTACAATTTTAGTTTTTTATTCTAAAATAAAAATTTGGAAATATTATAATCATTCACATTCATATGACCAAAAAAATTCCTAAAACTGATGAATACACTATAAAAACTAGAATTTAGAAATAATTTTAAAAAACATTGCTAATAGTGATATTTTCTAAACCTTAGCTTAAAACGTCGCTAATTTAAAATTTACCAATGCATTCAGGAAATTTTGAAAACATAGAAACATTTCCTAAAAAATTATCTTATTTAGTGATGTTATTCAAAATACGTCCCTAAATTAATGATGTTTCCAATAAATGACCCTTAATTAGAGACATTTTCCGAAAATGTTGCTAAAAATATATATATTTATATAGCATATTTTGCCACATTGATATATATATACACTAATATATATAAAAACATACACATATAGATTATATATATATATATATGTATAAATACACGTACAAAGACACACAAATATAAATATATAGATATATATATATATACACAAATTGTTATATATAAAAAAACAGATATTTTAAATTAATCAAGTTTTTAAGAAAACATGGCTAGTTATATATATATATAAATAATTATAAATATCTATACATACACATATATATTTATATACACGCACACACAGATATAAACATATATATATATATAATATAAACAAAAAATACAAACACACAAATATATATATTATTTTTCTTAAATATTGAAATATATATATATTAATATATATATATATATATATTAATATAATTATATATCCAAAATTTGCATAGATGAGTTGGTCCAGTATTTTGGTGTGATGTTGAAGGTGTTGGGCTCGAATTCTGGCTGAGGCCGATTTTTGGTTTGGGTTTTGTTTGGGTGTGGATGCAATCTAGGAAATGAAAGTGTACAAGTGTGGAGATTTTCATGCAGTTTCATGATCCAACCTAATGAGACTTCATATGAAACAACCCCAAGTCTGCCTCCATAGGACAGGGGGTGGCAGCAAGCGTTGAAAGGCATAACTAATACGGGAGGCATTTTTCTAATGTACCTATATCCACTTACCCAACCATCCCAATGCATAAGTGAAAAGGAATAATAAAAAAATATTAAATATATAGAATATAACCATGCATGTGAAAACATCCAGGGTGTACAAGTGTACAAAAGTGAAAAATCAATGTAAAGGGGAAAAATAAATTCCCACCTAGAAATATATCCCATGTAAAAAAACTACAAATGTAAAATGATGAGAGAGCCTAGATCCTGATCACCAAGATTTGACCATCATACATGGTCCAAAGCACCTAGTATACCTAAGCTCCAATGAAGTCACTGCCGACATTTACATCATCTGAATAAGGGATGACAATTGTAGGAAGAACCTATACAGGGGTGAGTATATACATATATAGTAGGACGCCCCAAAAGCTGGAAGGGGGAGAAGTAAGAGAAAAAATAGGAATAAAAAGATAGTATATAGTAAATAGTGAAAAAATCAACCCAAACCAAGAGTGTAAGCCCATCAAAACACAATGGGATCAACATGGTGTGTAGGTGGACTACACATTTAGTCTTTTTCGCCCATTGTATGAGAGTAACCTCATTCAAACACAATGAGCTCAACACAGCGAGTATGTGGACTATCGCGCACATCACTATAACTCATGGAAAGAGCATGAAAAAAAATCCAAAAACACATATATAGATATATATAAAGATATATATTATCAAACCAAATAAACCCAAATGAGAGAGAATGGGATCTCAATCTCAAAGACCAACCAAGAAATAGAGTCCTCATTAGTTCAAAGAATCCTATCAGTAATGCCCAGTATCTTACATGTCTATCCAAAAGAAGACATATGAGTCAAACCACACCTCATAACTAAGTCACACATTAGAGGGGCATAATCTATAGGTTGAGTAATCTTGCCCTAGTACAATAAAAGGGTGTCAATATAATTGTCTAGGAACCATAACTTGTGTCTATTGCAGGGTTCCACTCTATTATCATGGAATCATGCCTAGACCAGCTGGAGGGTTCCACTCAAATAGTATGTAAAACATGTATAGAGGACCCATGTCCTGATACGACAACGGAGTATTGTCTCCATAGATAGAGGAACAAAACCCGGGTGCCATAGGGGAGTACTATCTCTATCTTCACAATGAGTATGGTGGACTCGCACCCTAGTATGATAGAGGAGTGCAATCTCCATGGATAAAGGACACGTGCCCTAGTTCCATAGGGGAGTACCATCCCTATCTTCACAATGAGTATGGAGTTCTCGTGATCTGGTATGATAGAGTATTTCCATATCCATGGATAGAGGACTTGAACCTTGGTGTCACAGGGGAGTACCATATCTATCGAAATTCTCTAATGACCTTTCCTGATCACTACCGTCATCATGCACCCCATAATGATGTGTCACACTCAGAACATCCATAAACATAGCTTAAAAGAAACTAAGAAGGAAATAATCATGTTCTACATGAAAAAAAACATAGGATAGGCTACTCGTTGTTCAAAATAGTTGTCCAAAAAAGGAAATGTGAGAGGGAGAAGGTTCATAAGGAAATACACGATGCTTATGGTGTCAACATGGTGTGTGACCCTACCCCATAACTTGGACGTGTCCTTTTTATCACACTAATTTATATCCATGTAGTACTACACATTGTTAAAAGTTACTACATGATGTGTCTAATCCAAAACATTGATGAACCAATGAGGCTCATCACCAATCTGAAGAAAAAATGTAATTTCACTAATATGCCTCTGGAAAAAAAGCCTCATATTGACAAATGGATGACACTGTTGTGATCCTCATGGAAAAATGCTCAAGATATTCTGTTCACATGCCGAAATAGGACACTCAAAGAAAAGGTTTAATTTCACCGCATCACAGTTGAACAATATTTCATTGTCCCAAGACACGAGTCCAAATTAAATACTCAATATTGGTCTTGAAATGTCTGATTCAATATCTGGGTTGCAATATTGTAGATTGTTCTTTATCACAACACTATATGAAATTTTTATGCCATTTACGAGATTCAGAAACAATAATAATAATATTATATTATCATTATTATTGGGTGCTTCACGGACCCAAGCCATGAGTCCAAAAATGTTTTCTAACATTGGTCATGAAATAACCGTCATAAAGTTAGGGTTACACTACCACTGAAAACATGTCAATTTGAATCCTTATAAAGAAGTTATTACTGAATTATGGTTTAACAACCAAAATAATAATAATAATAATAATATATTATTATTATTAACTTTTTTTCATTTTGACCTTATATACAAGGGAGTTTCACTTAGAAACCTTCCTCCACATTCCACTCACGCGTGCAATGTATCCCCCACCCTTCCATCCTTTAAATATTTTTTAAACATTAATATTATTAACACTAATGATAATAATAAATGAACAGACCAATCCCCCCCTCAATTCCCAGCTCACGCCTTATCCACCTTCAAGTAATGTGAAATCATTTTCATCAATTCATTTTTATAAATTAAATCACCACCCTTATTATTATTAGAAATAATAATATTAATCACCATTAATAATAATAATAATATTGATGATCACTATGTTGACCACATCTGACCACCTCATTAGATATCTAAGTCCAATCAACATCATGTCAATGTCGAGAAGTCTCCACAATAAGACTACGTGCATGGAATCTTGTTGGAATAGAAAACATAACATTGTATGTCATTGTCATGCATTAACCGGGAAAAGGAGGATCACCGATCTGATCTCGAACCACCTTGGATCACAAAACCTGCACTAGTGGTACTGATCTAATCTATTCACAAAGCACTATCCTTCTCATTATTAATCCATTCTCAAACTATCAATCTTCATGTCGTTTTTGCTACCACAATGAATCCAGAGATTCAATCAAACTCAAAACCGCCTCACAATATTGAATCATGACCCTGTGGTCAAACAATGAAGTATATGACGAACAGTGGGGGAAAAGAACAAATAAAAAAGGTGAACCATCATTGTCAAAGAATTATTTTCTAATGATTATATAATCAAGATGATAACATGTTCAATAAGAGAAGTATTATATTGGACCAACATAATCAATAAAAATAGAGGCTCATGCACTGAATAATTATCACAGATCAAAAGTAGATAAAATCCATGCTCAATATTTTAATAAAAAGTGGAGGAAACCACAACTGATGATTCGTACCTTGATTATGGAATGATATTTTGTGAAGAATGAATCTGTTAGCGATAAAGGTGATGATCCTACTACATTAATCGTTTGTCTCGTGATTATCATTGATCCAATGATTGGTTGTCATCTGATCTCAATTCAACAATGAATATCATCAGATATTATCTCGAAAACCTCATAGAATTATGTGACTTACCCTGAAAAAATGTCATAAAAACAAATTTATAGAGTATTTTTAAGTTAGGATCTTTAATAAAAAAAATAAATATTTCAATTTATTTATTTATATCACCCACATTGACACTGAAGCCAAAAACCTAATATCGACCAACCTTATAACAAGACTAGGGTAAAACTCATGTTCTAGACTCAACAGTGGTGTATTATTTCCCATAAAAGTCCCAATTTGTGATTAATTTGTGTTAGATTATGTAAATAAATAAATTAAATTAATTAATTTATCTAATTCAACCACCAACAGTTGTGTCATCTGAATGTCCTATTCTGACTGACTTTAGGTCCTACTTAGGGTGAACCCCACATTGTATATTCAACCATGGTCTCATATTTTTGATCCGATACTTAATTGTAAGATATATTCCACTTTTTTAGAAAAACTACATGCATGTGATATAAAATATATTTAATATTTTAATAAAATTAATTATAGGATCACTTGGTCTTGGAATCACGTGCCTTCTTAGAGCCTGACTATGGAAATATTTCTAGGAATATTAAAAATACTTACATGAAAAACCAGGTCCATTACATTATTCCCTTATTCAAATATTTTCATCCTTGAAAAGTAAAAACTAATTAAAATGGTGGGGATATTGATCCCGCATTAGGCTCTCCCATTAATCATCCCTACACCAGTATATACAACCAAATGATATGTTTTAAACACCCTCATCACCCCCTCTCAAAACATGATTTGAACCACCATTCATCTCTAGAAAAATATTACATGATTACCTTAAAACAAATTCATCTTCTGAATCTCCTATAGATATCTAGTGATGAAAGATCTCTAAGTCGGTATCCCCAAGTTGTGCCTCCCAAACTTACTGAGGAAGAAGAGGGGTAACAACCATCGATTGGTGGTATTATCACCATCCTCACCCATAAGGGTCAACTGCAAAGAGGTAAACTTCTCTATGAAATTTCTCGACAATAGTGGATGGAAAACCTCACTATGATAATATGCTGCCATGACCATGCCATAGGTGGCCCTTAAGCTCACATTGGATTGACCAATGCAACATCTAATTTTAGTATCATGTATAAGAATACATACCCCAAGAGTTTTACTTTCAAATTGAGAACTGAATCCATGAGATATTTTATATTACTAGAGACTCCCGGAGCTTGTCTAGCACCATCCTTATTTTTGTCACGTCCTCCAAATAAGATGTTGAAGACATGAGGGTACCATTTCAGAAGAATAATACAAACTGGTCCATGAAAGTTTAATAATTAAAATCCTATTTCTTTCCAACTCTATTGGGAAGTTCAACATGGAAGAGGGTATCATAAAAAACTCAAATAAAATGTATTGGATCTAGGAATCTATGCTTGGTACACCGACCTATCAAACCTATAGGTGGTGATAACCTATCCTGAGGTCAAACTCTAAGATCCACATCACCTTTAGACCACTAGTCGAAGGAGTCATATATTATCAAGGGTGAATAATCCTCTCTGACAGTCACATGGTTCGAGTGAATTCTATCCACACAAGACCTCAAGCACATATCTACATCCTAGGTGAACAATATAAGGATTTCCAAGTGAACACACTAGGTCTTATGACGCCCTACCTATGTATACAATTTCTACCACACTGCAAGCTCTCGCATCCTCATACGACCATTCGATGTGCTAGAGAAAACATGGGGCCATCCCTAACACAAGTTTATACAAAGGTCTATCTCACGATAGGGATGTAATCCTGAAACATACATGGGAAAGACTTCATCAAACACCACCATCGTTTCAAGAATTTGAGAGCTCATAACATCCACTACTCAAAGGGTAATACTAGACAACTGATAAATCAGCTATAACCTCCTATGAATGGGCATATCCTTCCCTACATGGGGATCAAACCTTATCTAATGAGGAAAACAATGTCCCCACAAACTGGAAGCACTACCACACTCACTGGTAGTAATCATCTTATCATGCATGGTAAATGACCATTTCATACCGAGGAAAACATTGTGGGGTCTCACTATCACTACAAAAATATTTTGTGTGAGTCTCCCTATCCTAGAAAAATAAGGTCACCCCATTGGCAGAAACGTTTTCTCATCAATCCTCTCTACTGAATCCCCCACCTTAAGGGATGATCAAAAATGGAATCCATTGGTACCAATAGGTCTCAAACAAGGGTTACATATAGGGAAATATAGATTTCGACTCTATGATATAAACTATTGATGGAGAAGTGGAGACATAGGTCATACCCAAAACCAAACTCAAGCCTCCCGACTAGAAGCCCCTTCATTCTAAAGCCCATCCTTTCCCTTTCCCGCCTAATCTACTCAACTGAGGACTACACCAACACCTCAACACACCAAAATGAACTCAAACACACAATTCAAAGAAACTCATCCACCATACCTTGATACAATCTATTTTGGGATGGAACTGACTTGGACATATGGTTTTAGATCATTCCCCAAGAACATGTCTGAATGGGGGGAAGTGTACCTCTTTCATTCAAGTGTAAATCCACATCAAACATCATAAAATAAGGATCTATCGATGCCTCACACCACCCTGGACAAGTCTCAATGCAGGACCATCATCAGGAGGGGTCCTATCTATGTGGGGAATTCACACCACATGCTCGCTCTAGTCCTCTACCACACCAGAAGGGGGAGTCTAACTCACCTTGAATCCTAGATGATCTCTATCTTGGAAACCCACGATGTAAAATCAATCTAGGTGATTTATTTCTTGGTTCATCTAGATCCATTATTTGTTCTATGGGGAGGATATAATGTCAATGAAACCATCCAATATTTCAGGGTCCACAAAAACAAGAAAACCCATACCACTACCTCGATTCAAAACTCTGTTACCTAAGGGTATGTCTCGTTGTGGAAAATCATAGGTATCTGTCACTGGAAATGATAGAGTAAGAAAAACCTATTTTCATCCTTATCCTGTTATGCTGGTAATATCTACTGCTTGATGGGTGGGGAGTGCTGCTATGATCCCACTTTGAGGAAGAAACTCACGTGATGGCCCCTGAACTGAGTCTTCATCACTCATCAAATCATCATCAAGATCTCTAATTGGTAACCTGGGTAGCTATTTCCATAAAGATATCTCAAAAGTGATCAAGACATGCCATGATCAGAAGAGAATATATATATATAATGAAGATATAACTAAAAAAATACATTCAAAGACTCAATCCTATATGATTCATGTACCATTGATCCCTGCACCTAATGTCTCGGTATACCGAGTCGGTAAGAAGGTTCTCAAAGTCCTGATGTATAGATACACCGGTCACTGTTGAAAAACTGGGTTCCCTATCTAAAATACATAATCAGTACACTATGACACTGTTTCCCTATATCCAAACCAAATCATTACAGTGGGACTACACCAAACACCATCCCAAGGATTAACCCACCGCTGATGATAATTTTTCATGGCCTGACCCAACGGCGCTCGATCCGCAACCACCCCAAGCTCACCTCCATAGGCTAGGGGTGGAGACATGAACCGAGAGGAATAACTAATATGAGAGGATTTTACCAAATGTAACTGTATACTCACACTCGATATTCTCAATGTATAAGTGAAAAGGAATAATAATAAAAAAGATTCAATATATAGAATATAACCATACATGTGAAAACCTCTAGGGTGTACAAGAGTACAACATTGAAAAGTGAAATTTGAAGGAAACGATACATGGAAAACTAGAAATATGTTCCAACTGATAGAAGTAGAAAAGTAAAATGCTGAGAGAGATTAACTCTTTATCTCTAATCTTGGAGCACCGTACACAGTCCAAAGCCCCTAGTATCCCCAAGCTTCTATGAATTCACTGTCGACTTGTTCTTCATCTGTATAAGACAAAACACATGTGGAAAAATCCCATACAGATATGAGTATATACATACCCAGCAGGATGCCCTGGAAGCTGAAATGAGGAGAAGTAAGTGACACAACAGTAATGAAAAGATAGTAGATAGTTAATAGTGAATTGCCCAACCCATACCCATAGTGTAAGCTCATCCAAACACAAGAGGCTCCACACAGTGTATAGGTGGACTACAAATAAATTCTTTCCCACCTATAGATGGAGATAAACCTCATCCAAACCCAAGGAACTCAACACAGAGAGTAGGTGGACTACCCCACACATCTCTACAACCCATTGAAAGAGAGTAACTAAATCAAAAAAAAATGATGCATATATATATATATATATTCTCAAAACAAATAAACACAAATGAGAGATAAAGGGATCAAAATCTCACATCCTAGTCCAGAAAAAGAGTGTCTATCAGTTCCAAGAAGTCCATAAATGATGCCCAACATCTTCACATGCGTCTGTCTAGAAGAAAACATATGATTCAAGACATAACTCATCACTATACCTCACAGTCGAGGTGTACAATATACAAGTAGAAGACTCATTCCTATGTATAATAGGAGGGTTAAAATTTTATGGATTTGGACTCATTCCTTATCATTATAATAGGGTTCCACTCTAGTCATTGAGGACCTATGCCTAGCTCGACTGGAGGGTGCCACTTGAATAGTCTATAGAATATTTTTGGAGGACCCATGCCTTGATACGATAGGGGAGTACCATCTCTGGGGATAGAGAATCTATACTTGAGTGTAAAAATTGAGTACCATATCTCCCTTAACTAAAAATATGGAGGATCTTCCCCCTAGTTTGATAGGGGGCTACCATCTCCATGGATAGAGGACCCACACCCTAGTGACATAGGGGAGTATTGTCTCTCTCTACACAACGAGTATGGAGGAATCACACCATGGTACGACAGGCGAGTACAATCTCTATGGATAGAGGACATGTGACTTCATTCAATAGAGAATGACTATATCTATCTTCATAATGAGTATGGAGGACCCACTAACAGGTTTGATAGGGGAGTACCATCTCCATAGACAGAGGACTTGTGCCCTATAGCCACAATAGAGTACCATCTCTATCTGATTTGTCTTATGATCTTGACCAATCATTGCCATCATGAAGCTTCGATAATAGAATATTAATTCTTGTATCATAACGCATCATATATAAAAATAAACTAAGGATTCCTCCATCACTTTCTATGAGAAAAAACACTACAGATAGGCCACTCGCAGTCTAAAATACGAGTCCAAATAAAATAGATGTGAAAGGTAAAAGGTTCATAAGGAAATAAATGGTGCATATGGGGTCCACACGGTGTGTGACCCTACCCCACTTCCTATTAATGTCCTCTCTAGTAAGCAAATTTCTATCCATGCAGTACTAAATAGTGTGTAAGGGTACAACATGAGGTGTCTCGACCAAAATCCTGATGAATGCATGAGGCTCATCACCGATCTAAAGGGATAAAATGTAATTCCACTGATATTCCTATGGAAAAATCTTCATATAGACAAATGGATTAAAATTATGATACTTATGGAAAATAACTCTAGATAGGATATTTAGTTTTTCAAATTTGACATCCAAATAAAAAGTTCCATTTCACCACCACATGCTTGAATGACATTTCATGGGACCGAGCCATCAGTCTGAATTAAATAACTGTTATTAGTCTTGAAATTGCTGCTTTAATTTCAGCGTATCAATGCTACAAGAAATGTTTCATTCCCACACCACATGAAAACATTACATCTAATGTGAAATTATGAAACAAAAATAATAATGTTATGTTATCATTATTGTTGGGAGCTTTGTAGACCTGAACTACGAGCCTAAAAAAGGTGTCCAAAATTTGTCTTGAAATTACTATCTCAATGTCAGGGTCACACATCCACTAGTGGCATGTCAATACAAAGTGGAACATTGAAGTTTTTACCGGATTAAGGTTTAACAACAAAAATAACAATAATATAACAATAATATTTTTATTATTAATTTTTTTTTCTTTTATACATATATACTAGGGAGAGGCACACACAAACCTCCCTCCCCACTACATTCACATGCACAATGTGACCCCCACCCTTTAAATCTTTTTTTAAAACATTATTATTATTAATACTAATAATAATAATAAAAATTACAATTTTAAATGAACAAACCATTCCTCACCCTCAATGCCCATCTCGTGCGCCACCCCTTCCTCTATCAGGGCTCCTCAACTAATATTCATCAATTCATCAATATAAACTAAGTTACCAACCTTATTATTATTATTATTTATTTTAATCACCCTTATTTTTATTATTATTAATCACCATTATTATTATTATTTTTAACACTCATCACGTTTACCACATCCAACCACCTCATCGAAGATCCGAGTCTGACCACCATCATGTCCATGCTGAGAAGTCTCATCTGTGTGACCCTAGGCATGAATTCAACTTAGAACCAGTCTCATCACACCAAATTTCATCACCACATATCAACTAGGAAAATGGGGATCATCGATCCAATCCCAAACCACCTTGGATCACAAAACATGCACCTTCCGTACCGATCCAATATGTTCACAAAACATCATCTCGCTCAGTTATCAATCCATCCTCAAACCATTGTTATGCATGTAATTTGTTCTACCATAATGAATTCTAGGATTCTATCACACTCGAACTCACCTGACAATGTTGAATTTTCACCCTGTGGTCAAAAAATGCAGAACACAATGAACTGTGGGAGAAAAGAACCAATAACTAAGGTGAACCATCATTGAAAAAGAATTATTTTCCAACAATTATATAAATGGGGTGATAAAATGTGAAATAAGAGAAAAATTATATCAAATCAATATAATCAATACAAAGTGGAGCTCATCTGAAGAATAATTATCATAGATCAATATAAAAGAAAATTCATCCTCAATATTTTAATTTAAAGGGCCGGAAACCACAGTTGATGTGTCCTACCTCGATTATGGATCGATCATGGGTGAATAAAATATTCACTAGTGATAAAGATGATGATCATTTTTCCTTCTTAATTCCTCTCATGGTTATCCCTGATCAAATCATCGATCGTCATCCAATCTTGATATGCCAATGATGATCGTTTGTGCTTCTATCAAAAACATCTCCAGGTTATGTGAGTAACCCTGGAAAAATTTCATAACAAAACATTAATAGAGTATTTTTGCATTAGGATATTTAATAAAATAATTTAACAAATATTTCTATTTATTTAATTATTTTTACAATATTGTCCCTGAAGCCAATCACCCAACACCAACCAGCCTTATGTCACACCTAGGGTAAAAATCATATTTAGGACTCAATAATGGTCTCAAATTTCCCATCCGAGTACCCATTTGGTTGTTATTTTGATTTAGGTTATTAAACAAAATAAAATAATTAATTAACTTATCCAATGATCCTTCAAAAAACTACCCCATCCGAACCTCTCATGTCGATCAACTTTATGTCACATCAAGGGTAAACTCTGCACTTCAGATTCAACTATGGTCTCATATTTCTGATCCAAGACTTAGTTTATGTTATACTCCACTTTTTTAACAAAACTAATCACGTCTGGTATGAAATATAATTAATATATTTATAAATTTATTTCTGGGGTTATCGGGCCTCAAAATCATACGTCATCTCATCGCCTGACTCTAGAAATATTTCAAAGAATATTCCAAAGTCTTTCACAACAAAACCATAGTCTCTACATAAAGGATGGGGGATTTGGTTTCATAATAATCTTTACAAGTAATAAATAACACACACACACATGAATATATATTAATATATGTATACATACATACGTAAACACACACATATATATACTGACACACATAGAAACACATATATAATTTTAAAAAATAATAATAATATATATATATATATAGAAATTATATATACACATATATACATACATACACATATATATATATAAGTACACACACATATACATAAATTTATATATATATAACACATATTCATTTTAAATCTGGTAACATTTTTAAGAAAATGGAGATATTTTTGCGACATTTTTTCCAATGTTTTAAATCATGAAAATATATATACATAAATACATATATATATATATATATATATAATTCTATTAATTTAAACACATAAATATCAAAATCAAGAAATTAATAAAAGCTTAATTTAAAGGTGAATGTAGTGGGGGGCCTACCTCGACTCGTAAACCAATCATGACGACGCGACACGCCTCATGCAGGCGCACATGCACGTGCAAGCTGACGACCGCAGTATCACAGAAATGCCTTGCCAATGCGCTGCAACTGAAAAGATAACTAAAATACATAAACACTGACTTGAAATGATCCAAAAAACAAATAACACAAAAATAAATATCTCGACATGTTTCAAAACATAGTTCTCATCACCTGAACTATTACCATACCACTTTCAGATTTGTGAAATAATATTCAAAAAATTAACTCATATATTTACACAAACAAACTCAATTATTTTACAATTAAATTTTTACCAATATTAATAAACACAACACATGATAAAATTTATTATTTACTACTCAAACAAAAATAGCACAAACCTCACTTTGGCGCGGAGACGCGCTCAACCAGCAGGGTGAGATGACCATCAGAAATGGGCGGCGAGCATGCCTGAAGAGGGTGTAGTCTAGTTGGGAGGCCGTACGACCATCATACAAGAGGTGCATCATCCATAGATGCACGTGGCGGCCGGAGGGGTGGTTGCCTCTGATGGGTTTGTGCATCAACAAAGAAGGTTGGTCGGACAACGACTGTGAGGTGGGAAAAGGAGGGAATTATGGAAAAGAAGGGCCGAGGGTTGAAGCTGAGGCATGCTAGGACGAAGCTGGCTGTAGGGAGATAGCAGAGGCTCGAGCATATGACCTGCTTGTGATGAAGGGTTTGAGGTCACGACTAGGCAGTAGTAGGTGAGTAGGAGGTCGATGGGTCGGCTGGACATGGCTGGTGCGGCGTCATCGCAGGGCAGGAGTGTTGTACCAGGAGGGCGACGGGCTGCAGCTTTCCATAGATGGTGTGGGATAGTATAACGACCCATACATTACATACATTGTTAATAATTTAAAATTGAAGCACAATTATTACAACATATAACAAAACCATGAAAGGACCATATAGGTATAGTGTCTTTAGAAACTGGGAAACAGAAACTACTGGTTCATAAATCATCTACACTGTCTATCTCTTATTTTATCATATCTAGAGTCCCTTTTGGCATATCTTACTTAATAACCTTCTTCCAGACCTGGGGGAAATAAAAAATACAAAAGGGTGAGCTCAAATGCTTAGTAAGGGTAAAAAAAAGAAATATCATTCATATCATATTCATAAGAACATAACATTTTGAAAATCTTAACCTGCAAAAGAGATCATAATATCATAACATGGGATAAATCATAATAGTGAAATTTAATCCCAATAATCATAACATAAAACATGAATCTTTGTATCATACACAGATAATCCTAGAGAATCATTTCTTAGTAGTCAAGACTCATTTCCAAGACTATCTTAGTGGACAATGTCCATTTCTGAACTGAGTTCACTCCTCGTTTCAGTCCTGTTTCACTAAACTGGATTAACCTTCCGTTTTAGCCATGTATATCTCATGAGATATAAATATTTACCCAATGCATTGGAGGGACATATAGGTCCCACGCATCTCATAATGAAATCATTCTTATGTGTGCCACAAAATCATAAATCATACATCATAGAATAACCCATGTCATAAAAATGAGATTCTTAAACATCATGCCATCATAACATAATCCATATAAGATAAAAGGACTTCCTAAAAATAATTCCATTGTAACATAATCAAATCAATGTAAAAATAGGGATAGAAAAAGTACCCTATATTATCTTAGATGGAAAATAATTTTGGTAAAATGCTTGAACTCCATTCTTGAGGAAAATATCATTTCTACTTCAAAAACATTTTTCCTTTCTTAAAATGTCATACAATTTAAAACTAAAATAAGTTGATTAAAAATAAACTTGAAAACATGTAAAGGAAGCTTAATGGAAAGAATTTTCTAAAATTTCATTCAGGCCGTATAAGTTAAAAAAAACATTCTTCTCGTACTTTGGTCGGAAAAGTCAAAAAGTACCTCGTACTAAAAATGACAAAAGATTCCTTTCATATATTTTACTAAAAACTCACCAATAGGTAAAATTGGATTTAAATAGTTATAGGTGGATGTAAATGATATTAAATATTTAGGAAACATGGATGTGGATTATAAATATTCCCCAGTAAATTCTGAAGTATAAACAATCTCGGACAAAAATGAGATTGTGAGATTTTCCCTTACCTTACGTCCGATTTGCTTCGTACATGTCTGAAACTCCTGTATAGTGATTTAAATAATTTGATTGACTTATTCCATAATCTTACTCATTGTTATGATATCATATATGGTTATATTCTTAGCTTCTTATTAGTAATATTTCATTGTTGTTATTCGAGTGTTTATTACTTTTTGTTCTTATGCATGTTTTGTCAAATAAATTCTTATTATTATTTTTAGGTTATAGATACCTCATTTCCAGAATTTTATTAGTGTAATATTTATCATATTTATTAATTCAATTCATTTATGTAATCATTAATTATTTTATATCATGTAGAACGAGTCGCATCACATCGTGTAGACGGTAGGCCGTACGTACGCACGAGCGATGATATCGTTGCCATGATCGTGGAATTGTATTGAAGTGTATGTATACTATTTCAGAATTAATATCACTTTACAATAATGATATATAGTTATTATTTACACCATTATACCCATCCATGTAAGGTGGTGGTGGAAAGAAAAATACACCATGGCGTGGAGACGGTATTACGTACGTACGCACGTGCGGTGATTTTCTTTTCCATAGGATGAATAGAAGGTGAAATAGGGTTGTTTCATATTTATAATAACATATCAGTATATGATTGATACTTATGTTATTACTTCATAATGAAATAACTAAATAAGAAGAAGTAGAAGAAGAAATAAAGTTGAATGAATCGGTAACAAACATTACCCCTTCTTTGAAGGGCCTCTTCTTAACCTTGTCTTAGGGAACTAAAGATTGTATTTGAAGAATACTAGGACCTCTAGTATGTTTCTAGGGAATTGGAAAAGAGAAAATGGCAGGGTTTGGCTGAGCGTGAAGGCTCAAAGTGGTGTGAGAAGGAGAGAGAGGAGGTGCCCTTTTATAAGGGAGGAGAGGGGCGCCTTTGGAAAAACTAAAAATATTATTTTATTATAAAGTAATATTCAGTTTTTAATAGGTCCAAATTGATTTATTTCGAAGCTAAGGTGGGTATGGGTCAAAATACTCTCATCCAATAGAATTTATAAAAGTTTATGTTTCTATTTTATCCTTATCATTTAGATTTAACTTTAGGTTAAATAATTTTACTTTTACCGTGTCTTGTTGTTTTCTTACACAATATGGTTAATAAAATTACTATAACAAGACAAACGAACCCCAAATTGTTCATTATTAATATATATAATCTTATCTAAGTCATTTGGCAAAACCTTAGATTTTTAGGAATAAAATAACAATTAATAATATAATATTTGTTTTAAAAACTATTTTATGTCAATTTTGACACTATTTGGTAATTGATTTTTGTGAAAATCATAACAACATGATTAGTTCTAAAAACATTAATTAAATCAATAATAATATGTCATATTAACCTATAGAATTACTGTAATTCTTAAAAAATCTAAAATTACATTTATTTGGGTATTTATAATATCAATTATGTTAATATTTCTTTAAGAAGGTAATTACTACATCATCATTGTGTCATAAATAATTTAAATTATTTAAAGTCTAAAAATTATAAATAAAATACCATTATGTATGAATTATTATTAGAATTATAATGAATATTTACTGTCGAATTTATCTTATTTATATCCCTATATTAAAAATGTTTTTTATTTATTAAACTTTGATTTTAACTATTTTAACACTTCTTTAAAGAAAATAATAATAAGTGTCATAATCTAATCCAAGTGGACCTAAAGGGTAATATTTTATTCCTAAGGTTTTTTTTGGTCGAATTAAATTTATCCAATAGAATTAGGTCATGTTTTAGGGTAATAATAATATCATTTTTACCCTTAATTACCCTATTTACTTTTAACCGTGGTAAATAAAAGTAAAAAAGTTACTATTTACCAAAAATTATTTTTATGTTATTGAACCACATTTTACTCCTTTATGTTAACCTTGTCACTCATATTTTTGAAATTCCACTCACAAAAGCCGTAAAATTATGTTTTATGTAAATTTTCAAACTCTCCTAGAAGGTGGGTAAAAGATGGTGAAAAGTTCACTAAACTTTTTATATATCTAAAATTATTATAAAATGACTCCAATGAATTAAATTGAACTTATATAGGTATTATGTATCAATTTTGACCCAAAATAAATTTAAATAAAAAGCCGGGTTTTAAATAGTAACCTAGTGTTTTCACTATTCATCCAAAATTGAATGTTTTCAGAAAAATAACAAAAATTTACCCTAGGGTAATTTCGATATTCCAAATCCAAAAATTAAGTCCATTTTGAAAGATAAAATTTATAAAATTTAAAAAAGTGGGTATTACTAATCATAATGGCTAGTTTTAATAATATTTTAATAGCATATCGTTGTTTAGTGAAACTCAGTATTGCATACAATGCAAGCTATCGAGGATGTCCGTGGTTGCGTGTAAAGAAAGCCAAGATAGTGTCGTGTGTAGTGAAAGATTCCATTGATGATGTATATAACATAAAAACAAAACATTTCTCATAAAAATCTCATGTGTTATATTCTACCCCCCTTAAAATGAATTTCGCCCACGAAATTCGTCACTTTACAACAAACAGATGAGGATACCTCTCATTCATTATATCATCAAGCTCCCATGTAGTTTCTTCTAATGGGTGGTTCCACCATAAAACTTTCACCAAGCGATTGGTCATGATCGGTAGGACTTTTTCTCTACGATCCAGAATCTCTATCGGCTGTTCTTCATAAGAAATATCTTGCTCCAGCGGTACAACTTCTGAGTTTGTACTTGTGAAGGATCAGGTATGTACTTTCTCAGGAGAGATACATGGAACACATCGTGAACTTGAGAGAGATTTTGTGGAAGCGCCAATCGGTTAGCTCCCTTCCCAATATAATCCAGTATTTCTAAAGGATCGATATATCTAGGGCTAATCTTTCCCTTCTTTCCAAATCTCATTACTCTCTTCCAAGGAGATATTCGTAAGAACACTTTATCACCAAATTCAAACTCTAGGTCTTTTCTTTGGTTATTGGCATAACTCTTTTGTCAACTCTGAGTTGCTCTTATGTTTTGTTGAATAAATCGGACCTTTTCAGCAATCTCATCAACAAGATCAGGTCCTAATAGCTTTCTTTCCCCAACTTCATCACCACAAGTTGGAGTTCGTCATTTATTTCCATAAAAAGCTTCGTAAGGATCCATCTGAATACTATAGTGAAAGCTATTATTCTAAGAAAATCCCACCAAAGGTAGGTGTTGATCCCAACCTCCTTCTAAATCCATAGTGCAAGATCTCAAAATATCTTCTAGAGTTTGAATTGTCCTCTTAGACTGACCGTCTATCTGAGGATGATAAGTAGTGCTAAAACTTAACTCTGTATCAAGAGTATGCTGAAGACTTCACCAGAATATTGAGGTAAACCTCTGATCCTGATCAGATATAATGTAAAGTGGTACTCCATTCAATCTTACCACTTCCTTTACATATATCCTGGCAAGATGATCCAGAGAGAAATCTTCTCTAATAGCAATGAACTATGCCGACTTCGTAAGACGATCAATTGTGACCCAGATAGCATTATTGCCTTTGGATGTTTTAGGAAGTCCGGTGACAAAGTCCATAGTGATGTTTTCCCATTTCCATTCGGGTATGGGTAATGGGTCTAACATCCCCATAGAATTCTGTCTCTCAGCTTTAACTTGCTGACAAACCAAGCATCGAGAGACATATTCAGCAACATATCTTTTCATGCCACCCCACTAGAAGTACTCTTTCAGATCCCTATACATCTTCGTGCTTCCAGGATGAATAGAGAATGAAGAACTATGATCCTCATCTAGTAGATCCTTCTTTAATTCTGGGATGGGATTAACACAAACCCGATTACTAAAATTTATTATCCCATCACAATCAAGGTTGAATTCAGGAACATTTCTCACCTTCTTTTGTAACTCTACATCTTCATTCTATGCCTCTTTAATCATCACATGTATAGATGGTTGAACATTCATTTGAGAAAGATAGGATTTTTACCCTTCCATTATAATTCCAAGATCCATCTTTGTAAATCCATAAATATTTTATCTTTTGTGATCCTCATCATGGATAAGCTAGCATGGTCTTGTCGACTTAATGCGTCTTCCACCTTGTTTTCTTTCCCAGGATGGTAATGAATTGAGAAGTCGTAATCCTTAATAAGCTCCAACCATCTTCTTTGACTCATATTCAGCTCCTTTTGTGTGAAAATAAACTTTAAAATTTTATGATCAGTATAAATATCACGCCTTTCACCATAAATATAATGCCTCCAAATATTTAATGCAAAGATTACAGCAGCTAACTCCAAATCATGAGTTGGGTAATTTTGCTCATGTATTTTCAACTGTCGTGAGGCATAAGCTATCATCATATCATTTTTCATGAGAACATACCCCAATCACTTCATGGATGCATCACTGTAGATCACAAACCTTTCTCCACTACAAGGCAATGTGAGCACTGGTGCACTATATAACCTTCATTTCAACTCGTTGAAATTCTCTTCACATTCCACCGTCCATACGAACTTAAATCCTTTTCGAGTCAACCTGGTGAGTGGATTAGATAATCGTGAAAAATCTTTCACAAAAAATCAATAATATCCAGCCAAACCAAGAAAACTTCAGATCTCAGTTACTGTTGTTGGTCTCGACCATCTTTCGATAACCTCGGTTTTTTCTAGATCCATAGATATCCCCTCTTTTGAGATTTTGTGACCCAAAAATGCAACTTTTTGAAGCCAAAATTCCCACTTGGTTAATTTGGAATAAAGATTCTCCTTCCTCAGGGACTTTATACAATTCTGAAGTGATCTTCATATTCTTCCTTTCTCTTTGAATAGACAAGAATATCGTCTATAAAGGCAACCACAAATTGAACAAGATAGTCTCTAAAGACTATATTCATCAGATTCATGAAGATTTCAGGGGCATTAGTAAGAACAAATGGAATCACTATAATCTCATAGTGTCCATACCTTGTACGGAAAGCCGTCTTTGGTATATCCTCCCTTTTGACCCTTAATTGATGATACCCTGAATGAAGATCAATCATGGAAAAGTATTGAGCTTCGCGTAGTTGGTCAAATAAGTCATCAATGTGTTGGAGAGGATATTTGTTCTTGATAACGATCTTGTTATGTTCTCGATAATCAATACAGAGTCTCATTGATCCATCTTTCTTCTTAAAAACAGAACAGATGCTCCCCAAGGTGACTCAATAGGGCGTATGAATCCCTTATCAAGATTATCTTGGAGTTGCATCTTCAATTCTTGCAACTCAATTGGGGATATTCTATAAGGGGTCTTTGAAATAGGTAAAGCACCTGATATGAGTGCTATTGAAAACTCAACTTCTCAATTTGGTGGAAGACCAAGAAAATCCTCTGGAATGACATCATCAAACTCCTTTACAATGGGAATATTATTAATCATATGTTTCTATCCAACCATTTGAGATAAATAACCTTCATTTAGTGGAATCCAGACCCATAAGATGGAATAAATTTCCACTAGAAGGTTATGTTCATCCTTGTATCAATAGAAGATCATAGATTGATCTCGAATATGAAATGTGACTTCCCTTCTTTGGAAATTGATATGATATCCATAAAAATAAAGCCAATCCATTCCTAGAATCACATAAAATTACACTATAGGAAGGATCACAAGATTTGCAGGAAGAACTTTCCCAATAACTTCAATTGGAGAAGAATTATAAACTTTTGATGCGACTGTTGTGCCATTAGGGGTTGTCACAGAAAACTCAACATCTAATTGTTGAGGTAATACAGAGATACCCTTAGAAAATTCTTTAGAAATAAAAAAGTGGGTGGATCCAGAATCAAATAAAACATTTGATACTTTAGAGTGGATGGTAAGTGTACCTTTCACCACTTCGTTATCATACTCCACATCGCTGATAGAAATTGCATGTGACATTCCTTTGTATTTATCCTTAAGAGTTTGTTGACATCGATCATCATCAACAACCCTTGGATTAGGGCATTGATTAGCATAATTCCCCATTTCCTTGCACTTGTAACATTGAAGTGTAGGAGGTGCACTTTGTGTAGCCTTTTCTTTGTTCACATCACTAGAAATCTTCTTCCCATCATTGCGGCATTCAAATTCCTGATGACCTTCTTTTCCACATTTGAAACATTTACTTATCCCTTTAAGACAAATCCATCTATGTTTCTTTCCACACATTGAGCATAAGGGAAAACTCATCTTCTTTTCAGTGTGCTCTTTAGATTTCCCTTTGAATTCCATTTTCCTCTTCTTATCAAACCCATATGACTAAGGGGTTACTCCAATCTCCATCTCAACCTTGAGAGCACATTGAATGATTTCCTCATAGCTATTGAAGTCCCTTACGGCTGACGCCCTTATAAGACTTGGTTTTAAGCCACTAAAGAATCGATCGATCTTACTCTCAGGTTGGATAATAATCCCAGAATCGTACCTTGGAAGTCTTGTAAAAGTTGATTTGTAGGTACCAATAGATTCATCATCCTTTTGCTTCAGTTCAAGAAACTCTTTCTCCATATTTTTTCGAAGAATACGAGGGAAGTACTTATTGAAAAATAAGTTCTTGAACTCGTACCATCCATGAACTAAATTTCATCTATTTTCATCGTATTCTGGATAAGATTCCACCATTGATCAGAATCACCTTCCAAACGATACACTGCTAAGATGAATTTATCATGCTCAGAACATTGAAGAACTGAAAATATATTTTCAGTGGTACTGAACCATTGTTCAGCAACTAATGGATCAGTAGACCCGCTGAATGATGGTGGACGCTGCCTCATGAATGATTCAATAGAATTTTTCTCCTTCCTTTGCTCGTTTGGAAGTCCTACATGATTCATATCTTCAGAAAGTTTTGTGAAAATGTCTATAGGATTTTTCATTCCAGCTCCCATAACGTTTGGTTGCTCAGGGGGACAATCATTGCATTGTCCATCGCATTCAACATTAAAACAGTTCCTTCAGGATCTAACCACTGACTAAAACCAATAAGAATATTGTGAGAAACATTAATTATAATAGGAAAACCACATAATCAAGAATAAAATTTCACATTTAAGGTCTTATAATAGGTTGTTCATAGCCATTTTTAAAACACTAAGATTGTGTTCTATGCTTAGAATTATCCTTAGGGTTCTTACTAAGGCTTTCACATCCTAGTTTCCAAAGGTTGACTATACCTTTCATTTGATACCAACTTTAACGACCCATACTTTACATAAATTTTTAATTCTTCAAAATTGAAGCACACTTATTACAATATATAACATAACCATGAAAGGACCGTACAACTATAGTGTCTTTAGAAACTAGGAAACATAAACAACTGGTTCCTAAATCATCTACACTGTCTCCCTCTTATTTTATCATATCTAGAGTCCCTTTTGGCATATCTTACTTAATACCCTTCTTCCAGACCTAGGGAAAAGAAAACATACAAAAGGGTGAGCTCAAATTCTTAGTAAGGGTAAACAAAAGAAATATCATTCATATCATATTCATAAGAACATAACATTTTGAAAATCATAACCTGCAAAAGAGATCATAATATCATAACATGGGATAAATCATAATAGTGAAATGTAACCCCAATAATCATAACTTAAAACATGTAACTTTGTTTCATACAAACATAATCAGAGAGAATCATTTATTTTTAGTCAAGAATCATTGCCAATACTATCTTAGTAGACAAAGTCCATTTCTTAACAGAGTTCACTCCTCGTTTCCGTCCTGTTTCACTGAACCGAATTAACCTTATGTTCTAGCCATGTCTATCTCATGAGATATAAATCTTTACCCAATGCATTGGAGGGAGATATAGGTCCCACCCATCTCATAATGAAATCATTCTTATGTGCACCACAAAATCATAAATCATACATCATAGCATAACCCATGTCATAAAAATGGGATTCTTAAACATCATGCCATCACAACATAATCCATATAAGATAAAAGGACTTCATAAAAATAATTCCATCGTAACATAATCAAATCAATGTAAAAATAGGGATAGTAACAGAAACCTATATTATCCTAGATGGAAAATAATTTTGATAAAACGCTTGGACTCCATTCTTGAGGAAAATATCCTTTCTAATTCAAAAACATTTTTCCTTTCTTAAAATGTCATACAATTTTAAACTAAAAGAATTTTATTAAAAATAAACTTGAAAACATGTAAATAAAGCTTCATGGAAATAATGTTCTAAAATTCCATTCAGGCCGTATAAGTTAAAAAAAACATTCTTCTCGTACTTTTGCCGGAAAAGTCAAAAAGTACCTCATACTAAAAATGACAAAAGATTCCTTTCATATATTTTACTAAAAACAAACCAATGGGTAAAGTTGAATTAAAAAAAAATTAGGTGGACGGAAATAACATTGCATATTGAGGAAACATGGATGTGGATGATAAATATTCCCCCAGTAAATTCTGATGTATAAACAATCTCGGATAAAAATGAGATTGTGAGATTTTCCCTTAACTTACATCTGATTTTCTTCATACGTGTCTGAAACTCCTGTATAATGATTTAAATAATGTTATTGACTTATTCCATAATCTTAATCATTTTCATGATATCATATATGGTCATATTATTAGCTTATTAGTAGTAATATTTCATTGTTACTTGTTATTCGAGTGTTTATTGCTTTTTGTTCTTATGCATGTTTTGTAAAATAAATTCTTATTCTTATTTTTAGGTTATATATACCTCATTTACAGAATGTTATTAGTGTAATATATATCATATTTATTAATTCATCTCATTTATGTAATCATTAAGTATTGAAGATCATGTAGAACAAGTCGCATCACATTGTGGAGACGGTAGGCCAAATGTACGCAAGAGCGATGATATCGTTTCCATGATCATGGAATTGTATTGAAGTGTATGTATACTATTTCAGAATTAATATCACTTTAAAATAATCATATATAGTTATTCTTTACACCATTATACCCATACAAGTATGGTGGTGGTGGAAAACAGAATACACCATGGCCTGGAGACGGTATTCCGTACGTACGCACGCGCAGTGATTTTTTTCCGTAGGATGGATAGAAGGTGAAATAGGTTTGTTTCATATTTATAATAACATATAATTATATGAGTGATACTGATTTTATTACTTCATAATGAAAAAACTAAATAAGAAGAAGTAGAAGAAGAAATAAAGTTGAAAGAATCGGTAACAAACATTACCTCTTCTTTGAAGCGCCTCTTCTTAAGCTCCTCTTAGGGCACTAAAGATGGTCTTTGAAGAAGACCAGGACCTCTAGGATGTTTCTAGGGAATTGGAGAAGATAGGTTGGCAGGGGTTGGCCGAGTGTGAAGGCTCAAAATGGTGTGAGGAGGAGAGGGAGGAGGTGCCCTTTTATAAGGGAGGAGAGGGGTACCTTTGAAAAAACTAAACATATTATTTTATTATAAAGTAATATTCTGTTTTTAATAGCTCCAAATTGATTTATTTCGAAGCTATGGTGGGGATGCGTGAAAATCCTCTCATAAAATAGAATTTAGAAAAGTTTAGGTTTCTATTTTAACCTTATCATTTAGATTTAACTTTAAGTTAAATTATTTTACTTTTACCGTGTCTTCTTGTTTCCTTACACTATAAGGTTAATAAACATACTATAACAAGACAAAGGAACCCCAAATTGTTCATTATTAATATATATAATATTATATAAGTCATTTGGACAAACCATAGATTTTTAGCAAAAAAATATCAATTAATAATATAATATTTATTTTAAAAACTATTTTATGTCAATTTTGACACTATTTGATAATTGATTTTTGTGAATATCATAAAAACATTATTAGTTAGAAAAAAGTTAATTAAATCAATAATAATATGTCATATTAACCTATAAAATTACTGTAATTATTAAAAAATTTCAAATTACATTTATTTTGGTATTTATAATATCAATTATATTAATATTTTCTTAATAAGGTAATTACTGCATCATCATTGAGTCATAAATAAATTAAATTATTTAAATTATAAAAATTATAAATAAAATACCATTATGTAGGAATTCTTTTTAGCTTTATAATGAATATTTATAGTCGAATTTACCTTATTTATATCCATATATTAAAAATGTTTTCATTTATTAAACTTTTATTTTAACTATTTTAACACTTCTTTAAATAAAATAATAATAAGTGTCTTAATCTAATACAAGTGTATCTAAAGGGTAAAATTTTATTACTAAGGTTGTTTTTGGTCGAATTAAACTTATCCAATAGAATTAGGACATGTTTTAGGGTAATAATAATATCATTTTTATCCTTAATTACCCTATTTACTTTTAACTGTGGTAAATAAAAGTAAAAAAGTTACTATTCACCAAAAATTATTTTTAACTTATTGAACCAAATTTTACTCCATGATGTTAACCGTGTCTCTCGGATTTTCGAAATTCCACTCACAGATGTCGTAAAATTATGTTTTATTTAAATTTTCAAACTCTCCTAGGAGGTGGGTAAAAGATGGTGAAAATTTCACTAAATTTTTTTATATCTAAAATTATTATAAAACGACTCCAATTAATTAAATTGAACTTATATAGGTATTATGTATCAATTTTGACCTAAAATAAATTTAAATAAAATAAGTAATTATTTAAATAAAAAGCCGGTTTTTAAATAGTAACCTAGTGTTTTCACTATTCATCAAAAATTGAAAGTTTTCAGAAAAATACCAAAAATTCACCCTAGTCTAATTTCGATATTCCAAATCCAAAAATGAAGTCCATTTTGAAAGGTAAAATTTAGAAAATTTAAAAAAGTGGGTATTACTATTCATAATGGAGAGTTTTAATAATATTTTAATAGATTATCGTTGTTTAGTGAAACTCAGTATTGCATAAAACGCAAACTATCAAGGAAGGCCACTGTTGCGTGTAAAGAAAGACAATATAGTGTTGTGTGTAGTGAAAGATTACTTTGATGATGTATATAACATAAAAACAAAATATTTCTCAGAAAAATCTCGGGTGTTACATTCTACCCCCCTTAAAATGAAATTTCCCCCCGAAATTCGTCACATTACAACAAAAATATGAGGATGCCTCTCCTTCATCATATCCTCAAGCTCCCATGTAGTTTCTTCTAATTGGTGGTTCCTCCATAAAACCTTCACCAAGCGAGTGGTCCTGTTCCGTAGGACTTTTTCGCTTCGATTGAGAATCTCTATCGGCTATTCTTCATAAGAAC
This sequence comes from Viscum album, assembly GCA_963277665.1. Classification (NCBI taxonomy): domain Eukaryota; kingdom Viridiplantae; phylum Streptophyta; class Magnoliopsida; order Santalales; family Viscaceae; genus Viscum; species Viscum album. Next base: position 849,791,189 of record OY728152.1, read on the forward strand.
GATCTTGCTCCAGCGGTACAACTTCTGAGTTGAGTACATGTGAAGGATCGGGTATGTACTTTCTCAGGAGAGATACATAGAACACATCGTGAACTTGAGAGAGATTCCGTGGAAGCTCCAATCAGTAAGATACCTTCCCAACATGATCCAGTATTACGAAAGGATCGATATATCTAGGGTTCACCTTTCCCTTATTTCCAAATCTCATTACTCTCTTCTAAGGATATATTTGTAAGAACACTTTATCACCCACTTCAAAATCTAGGTCTTTTCTTCGGTTATCAGCATAACTTTTTTGTCGACTCTGAGCTGCTCTTATGTGTTTTTGACTAGATCGGACCTTTTCAGCCATCTCATCAACAAGATCATGTCCTAATAGCTTTCTTTCCCCAACTTCAACCCAACAAGTTGGAGTTCCGCATTTCATTCCATAGAGAGTTTCCTAAGGAGCCATCTGAATACTGGAGAGAAAGCTATTATTATAAGAAAATTCCACCAAAGGTAGGTGTTGATCCCAACCTCCATTGAAATCCATAGAGCAAGCTCTCAACATATCTTCTAGAGTTTGAATTATCCTCTCAGACTGACCGTTTTTCTGAGGATGATAAGCAGTGTTGAAACTCAACTCTGTATCTAGAGTATGCTGAAGACTTCACCAGAACATCGAGGTAAACCTCGGATCCTGATCAGATATAATGGAATGTGGTACTCCATGCAATCTTACCACTTCCTTTACATATATCCTGGCAAGTTGATCTAGAGAGAAATCATCTCTAATAGCAATGAAGGGTGCCGACTTTGTAGGATGATCAACTATGACCCAGATGGCATTATTGCCTTTGGATGTTTTAGGAAGTCCGGTGACAAAGTTCATAGTGATGTTTTCCCATTTCCATTTGGGTATGGGTAATGGTTGTAAAATCCCCTTAGACTTCTGTCAGTCAGCTTTAACTTGCTGACAAACCAAGCATCGAGATGCATATTCAGCAACATCTCTTTTCATGTCATCCCACTATAAGTACTCTTTCATACCCCTATACATCTTCGTGCTTCCAAGATGAATAGAGAATGAAGAACTATGAGCCTCATCCAGTATCTCCTTCTTCATTTCTGGGATGGGAGGAACAAAAACCCGATTCCTGAACTTTATTATCCCATCACAATAAAGGTTGAATTCAGGAACATTTCTCACATTTTTTTGTAACTCTACATCTTCTTTCTGTGCCTCTTTAATCTTCACATGTATATATGGCAGAACATTCATTTGAGAAAGATAGGATTTCCCCTTCCATTACAATTCCATGATCATCCTTTGTAAATCCATAAATATTGGATCTTTTGTGATCCTCATCATGGATAAGCTAGCATGGTCTTTTCGACTTAATGCGTCTGCCACCATGTTTTCTTTCCTAGGGTTGTAATGAATTGAGCAGTCGTAATCCTTAATCAGCTCAAACCATCTTCTTTGACACATATTCAGCTACTTTTGTGTTAAAATATACTTTAAACTTTTATGATCAGTATAAATATCACACCTTTCACCATAAATATAATGCCTCCAAATATTTAATGCAGAGATTACCGCAGCTAACTCCAAATCATGATTTGGGTAATTTTTCTCTTGGCTTTTCAACTGTCGTGAGGCATAAGCTATCACCCTATCATTTTTCATGAGAACACACCCCAATCCCTTCTTGGATGCATCACTGTAGATCACAAACCTTTCTCCACTACAAGGAAGTGTGAGCACAAGTTCATTGGATGAACTTCTTTTCAACTCCATGAAATTATCTTCACATTCCTTTGTCCACACGAACTTAACTCCTTTTCGAGTCAGCTTGGTGAGTAGATTAGATAATCATGAAAATTATTTCACAAAACATCGAGAATATCTAGCCAAACCAAGAAAACTTTGGATCTCTGTTATTATTGTTGGTCTCGACCATCTTTCGATAACCTCTGTTTTTGCTGGATCCACAGATATCCCCACTTTTGAGATTATGTGACCCAAAAATGAAACTTTTTGAAGCCAAAATTCACACTTGGTTAATTTGGAATAAATATTCTCCTTCCTCAGGGAATTTAATACAATTCTGAAGTGATAGTCAGGTTCTTAGATTCTCTTTGAATATATAATAATATCTTCTATAAAGAATACGAAAAAATAATAAAGATAGTCTCTAAAGACTATATTCATCATATCCATGACGATTGCAGGGGAATTAGTAAGACCATATGGAATCACTATAAATTCATAGTTTCTATACCTTGTACAGAATGCCGTCTTTTGTATATCCACCCTTTTGTCCCTTAATTGATGATACCCTGAATGAAGATCAATCTTGGAAAAGTATTGAGATCCGCGTAGTTGGTCAAATAAGTCATCAATGCATGGGAGAGGATATTTTTTCTTGAAAGTTATCTTGTTAAGTTCTCGATAATCAATACAGAGTCTCATTGATCCATCTTTCTTCTTAATAAACAGAACAGGTGGTCCCCAAGGTGACTCTCTAGGGCATATGAATACCTTATCTTGATTCTCTTGGAGTTGTATCTTCAATTCCTACAACTCAATTGGGGCTATTCTATAAGGGGTATTTGAAATAGGTAAAGCACCCGGTATGAGTTCTATTGAAAACTCAACTTCACGATTTGTCAGAAGACCAGGAAATTCCTCTTGAAAGACATCATCAAACTCATGTACAATGGGAATATTATTAATCATGAGTTTCTATCCAAACATTTGAGATAAATAACCTTCATTTAGTGGGATTAAGACCCATAATATGGAAGAAATTTTCACTGGAATGTTATGTTCATCCTTGCATCGATAGACGATCATAGATTGATCTAGAATATGAAATGTGACTTCCCTTCTTTGGAAATTGACATGAGATCCATAAAAAAATCCAATCTATGCCAAGAATCACATGAAATTCCACTATAGGAAGGATCACAAGATTTTCAGGAAGAACATTCCCACAAACTTCAATCGAAGAAAAATTATAAACTTTTGATGTGACTGTTGTCCCATTAGGGGTTGTTACAGCTGACTCAACATCTAATTGTTGAGGTAATATGGAGATACCCTTAGAAAATTATTTAGAAATAAAAGAGTGGGTGGATCAAGAATCCAATAAAACATTTGCTACTTTAGAGTGGATGGTAAGTGTACCTTTCACCACTTCATTTTCGTACTCCACATCGCTGATAGAAATTTCATGTGTCTTTACTTTTTCTTTAGCCATAAGATTTTGTTGACATCGATCATCATCAACAAACCTTGGATTAGGGCATTGATTAGCATAATTCCCTATTTACTTGCACTTGTAAAATTGAAGTGTGGGACGTGCACTCTGTGTAGCCTTTTCTTTGTTCACATCACCATACATCTTCTTCCCATCATTACGACATTCAAATTCCTGATGAACTTATTTTCCACATTTGAAACATTTACTTGTACCATTAAGACAACTTCCTCCATGTTTCGTTCCACACTTTGAGCATAAGGGAAAACTCATCTTATTTTCAGTGTTCTCTTTATATTTCCCATTGAATTCCATTTTCCTCTTCTTATCAAACCCATATACTGATGGGTTACTCCAATCTCCATCTCAACCTTGAGAGCACATCGAATGATTTCCTCATAGCTATTGAAGTCCCTTATGGATAACACCCATCAAAGACTTCGTTTTAAGCCACTAAAGAATCGATCGATCTTACTCTCAGGTTGGATAATAATCCTAGAATCGTACCTTGCATGTCTTGTAAAATTTTCTTTGTAGGTACGAACAGATTCATCATCCTTTTGCTTCAATTCAAGAAACTTCTTCCCCATCTTTTTTCGAAGAATACGAGGGAAGTAATTATTCAAAAATAATTTCTTGAACTCGTATCATTCCATGGACTAAGTTTCATCTATTTTCATCATATTCTTGATAAGATACCACCATTGATCATCATCACCTTCCAAACGATACACTGTTAAGATGACTTTATCATGCTCAGAACATTGAAGAACTAAAAATATCTTTTCAGTGGTACTGATCCATTGTTCAGCAACCAATGGATCCGTAGACCCGCTGAATGAGGGTGGACGCTGCCTCATGAAGGATTCAACAGAATGTTCCTCTTTCCTTTGCTCATTTGGATGTCTTGCATGATTCATAGCTTGAGAAAGTTGTGTGAGCATGGATACATGATTTTGCATTCCATCTCCCATAACGTTTGGTTGCTCAGGCAGACAATCATTTCATTTCCCATCGAATTCAGCATTAGCACGGTTCCTTTAGGTTCCATCCATTGACTAAAACCAATAATAATAGTGTGAGAAACATTAATTATAATAGGAAAACCACATAATAAAGAATAAAATTTCACACTTAAGGTCTTATCCTAGGTTGTTCATAGCAATTTTTAAAACACTAAGATTGTGTTCTATGCTTAGACTTATCGTTAGGGTTCTTACTAAGGATTTCACATCCTAGTTTCCAAAGGTTGACTATACATTTCCTCTTATACCAACTATAATGAACCATAATTTACATACATTGTTAATACTTTAAAATTTAAGCACAATTATTACAACATATAACAAAACCATGAAAGGACCGTATAGGTATAGTGTCTTTAGAAAATGGGAAACATAAACAACTGGATCATTAATCATCTACACTGTCTCCCTCTTATTTTATCATATATAGAGTCCCTTTTGGCATATCTTACTTAATACCCTTCTTCTAGACCTAGGGAAAAGAAAACATACAAAAGGGTGAGCTAAAAAGCTCAGTAAGGGTAAACAAAAGCAATTTCATTCATATCATATTCATAAGAACATAACATTTTGAAAATCTTAACCTGCAAAAGAGATCATAATATCATAACATGGGATAAATAATAATAGTGGAATGTAATCCAAATATTCATAACCTAAAACATGATACTTTGTTTCATACACACATAATCATAGAGAATCATTTCTTAGTAGTCAAGACTCATTTCCAAGACTATCTTAGTGGAAAAAGACCATTTCTGAACCGAGTTCACTCCTCGTTTCAGTCCTGTTTTACTGAACCGGATTAACCTGCCGTTCCAGCCATGTCTATCTCATGAGATATAAATATTTACCCAATTCATTGGAGGGAGATATATGTCCCAACCATCTCACAATGAAATCATTCTTATGTGTGCCACAAAATCATAAATCATACATCATAGCATAACCCATGTCATAAAAATGGGATTCTTAAACATCGTGCCATCATAACATAATCCATATAAGATAAAAGGACTTCATAAAAATAATTCCATCATAACATAATCAAATCAATGTAAAAATAGTGATAGAAACAGAACCCTATATTATCTTAGATGGAAAATAATTTTGATAAAACGCTTGAACTCCATTCTTGAGGAAAATATCCTTTCTACTTCAAAAACATTATTCCTTTCTTAAAATGTCATAAAATTTTAAAGTAAAATAAGTTGATTAAAAATAAACTTGAAAACTTGTAAAGGAATCTTCCCTGAAATAATGTTCTAAAATTCCATTCAGGCCGTATAAGTTAAAAAACATTCTTCTCGTACTTTGGCCGGAAAAGTCAAAAAGTACCTCGTACTAATAATGACAAAATATTCCTTTCATATCCATTACTAAAAACTCACCAATGGGTAAAATTGGATTTAAACAATTGTAGGTGGATAGAAATAATATTACATATTGAGGAAACATGGATGTGGATGATAAATATTACCCAGTAAATTCTGAAGTATAAACAATCCTGGATAAAAATGAGATTGTGATATTTTCTCTTACCTTAGGTCCGATTTGCTTCGTATGTGTCCGAACCTCATGTATAATGATTTTAATAATGTTATTTACATATTAAAGAATCTTAATAATTGTTATTATATCATATATGGTCATATTCTTAGCTTCTTATTATTAATATTTCATTGTTACCTATTTTTCGGGTGTTTATTGCTTTTTGTACTTATGCATGATTTGTCAAATAAATTATTATTATTATTTTTAGGTTATAGATAAATCATTTTGAGAATGGTATTAGTGTAATATATAACATATTTATTCATTCAATTCATTTATATAATCATTAATCATTGGAGATCATTTAGAACGAGTCGCATCACATCGTGGAGAGGGTAGGTCGTACGTACGCACAAGCGATGATATCGTTCCCAAGATCGTGGAATTGTATTGAAGTGTATGTATACTATTTAAGAATTAATATCACTTTACAATAATCATATATAGTTATTATTTACACCATTATACCCATCCAAGTAGGGTGGTGGTGGAAAAAAGTTTACACCACGGCGTGGAGACGGTATTCCGTACGTACGCACACGCGGTGATTTCATTTTCCGTTGGATGAATAGAAGGTGAAATTAGGTTGTTTAGTATGTATAATAAAATATCTGTATATGAGTGATACTTATATTATTACTTAGTAATGAAACAACTAAAGAAGAATAAGTAGAAGAAGAAATAAAGTTGAAAGAATCGGTAACAAACATTACCTCTTCTTTGAAGCGCCTCTTTTTAACCTCTTCTTAGGGCACTAAAGATGGTATTTGAATAGGAACAAGACCTCTAAGATATTTCTAGCGAAGTGGAGAAGATAAATTGTCCGGTGTTTTCCAACATTTAAGGCTCACAGTGGTGTGAGGATGATATGGAGGAGGTTCCCTTTTATAAGGGAGGAGAAGGGAACCTTTGGAAAAACTAAAAGTATTATTTTATTATAAAGTCATATTAGGTTTTTAATAGCTACACATTGATTTATTTCTAAGATAAGTTGGGAATGGGTCTAAATTCTTTCATCAAATAGAATTGATACATGTTTAGGTTTCTATTTTAACCTTATCATTTATATTTAACTTTAAGTTAAATAATTTTACTTTTACAGTGTCTTCTTGTTTTCTTACACTATAAGGTTAATAAACAAACTATAAAAAGCCAAAAGAACCCCAAGTTGTTAATTATTAATATATATAATATTATCTAAGTCATTTTACCGAACCATAGATTTTTATCAATTGAAAAACAATTAATAATATAATATTTGTTTTAAAATCTATTTTATGTCGATTTTGACATTATTTGGTAATTGATTTTTGTGAAAATCATAATAGTTTGATTATTTCTGAAAAAGTTAATTAAGTAAATAATAATATGTCATAGTAACCTATAAAATTAGTTTAATTCTTAAAAAGTCTCATATTACATTTATTTGGGTATTTATAATATCAATTTTGTTAATATTTCCATAATAATGTAATTACCGCATCATCATTGTGTCATAAATAAATTAAATCATTTAAAGTATAAAAATTATAAATAAAATTTGATTATGTAGGAAATATTTTTATCTTTATAATGAATATTTATAGTCTAATTTATCTAATATATAACCCTATATTAAAAATGTTTTTATTTATTAAACTTTGATTTTAACTATTTTTAAATTTCTTTAAATAAAATAATGATAAGTGTCCTAATCTAATCCAAGTTAACCTAAAGGGTAATATTTTATTCTTAAGGTTGTTTTCGGTCTAATTACACTAATCCAATGGAATTAGGATATGTGTTAGGGTAATAATAATATCATTTTTACCCTTAATTACCCTACTTACTTTTAACTGTGGTAAATAAAAGTAAAAAGTTATTATTCACCAAAAATTATTTTTATCTTATTGAACCAAATTTTAATCCTTGATGTTAACCGTGTCTCTCAGATTTTCGAAATTCCACTCACAAAAGATGTAAAATTATGTTTTATGTAACTTTTCAAACTCTCCTAGGAGGTGGGTAAAAGACTGTGAAAAGTTCACTAAAATTTTTATATATCTAAAATTATTATAAAATGACTCCAATGAATTAAAATGAAATTATATCAGTATTATGTATCAATTTTTACCTAAAAAAAATTAAATAAAATAAAAAATTATTTAAATAAATAGTCGGTTTTAAAATAGTAACCTAGTGTTTTCACTATTCATCCAAAAATTTAATGTTTTCCAAAAAATATCAAAAATTCACCCTAGGATAATTTCGATATTCCAAATCCAAAAACGAAGTCCATTTTGAAAGATAAAATTTATAAAATTTAAGAAAGTTGGTATTACAATTCATAATTGCTAGTTTTAACAATATTTTAATAGCATATCATTGTTTAGTGAAACTCGGTATTGCGTACAATGCAAGGTATCGATGAAGGCATCAGTTGCGTCTAAAGAATGAAAAGCTAGTGTTGTGTGTAGTGAAAGATTCCTGTGATGATGTATATAACATAAAAACAAAATATTTCTCATAAAAATCTCTGGTGTCACAGATAGGGGTCCAACGTGTGGTCAAGGCACTATGCAGGGCAGGTTGCGGGTCGTGCCGGTGGCTACATACAGGACAGGGATGCGGTGTAGGGAATCGGGACTATGGGGGAGCTGGGGCACGTAGGTTGCTGGTCGTGCCGGTGGCTACCAATAGGACAGGGGTGCGGTGTAGGGAATCAGGACTATGGGGGAGCTGGGGCGTGCAGGAGGCGGCCCAGTAGGATGGCGAGGTGAGGCCGGTCAGGGCCTAAGGGAAGTGCACCGACCTGGGGAGCAGCTGGTGTATGCAGAGGCCATGAGAGCAGGTAGCGGGAGGGCCTGGATCTACTGGGAGGTCGAAGTCATGCAGCGAGGGGGGTCTAACCAGTAGGAGGGCACCAGAACTAGAGGCTGTGCTGCAAGGGAGAAGGAGGAGGGGTGCACGACGACCTGTAGCAGGGCGGGGCATCTAGAGGGTGTTGTATGTAGGGAGATGGGGTGCTGTAGTGGATGAGGGATACAGGCCTTGGTGCAGGAGGTGTAGTTCGACAGGCTCATAGGGCAGGAGGGCCTCCAGGAAGAGCAGGGCGCTGCAACGAGGGAGGGGAGTAAGGTGGGGGAACTGGTGTAGGGAGAGTGGCACGCTGCTGGGAGGGAACCGGTGCTAGAAGAAACGGTAGAGGTAGGCCGAGTAGGGTAGGGGGCGTCGCGCTGCACGGGGAGAAGGGGAGGTGGTGCCGACTGGAGCGGTATTAGGAGTGCGCAGGGCGGGATGGTCGGGGCGCTGGCGTCCAGAATAAGCGGATCTGGTGGGGAGAAGGGAGGTTGCGCAAGGAAGAAGGAATGTGGGTGGGGAAAGCCGCATGGAAACAATAAAAGGAAAGAAAATATAAATAAATAAATAAAAGAAAGAATAATGAAAAAAGGAATAAAGAATAAAATAAATGTAAAAATAAATAAATGATAAAATAATAATAATAATGATAATAATAATAATAATAATAATCATCATCATCATAATAAATAATACTAAAATTATAATAATAATAATAACCTTAATAAAAAAAAATTAATGAATTCATATCATTTTTAATAATAATAAAATTAATTAAAGGCCACACAAAACGAACACTTTTTATTGAAAACTCGAAGACATCATCCGGGACTCACCCCAGACCCCATGAAAAAATATTTAAAGGTATAAAAATAATTAAATAAATCAAATTCATTGGTCAGGGTGTGAAAAAAGATCATAAACTTCCAAGGATAGGTAAATACTTTCATTGTAAAAAATAAGGGGGAACAAGATCCTGTGTTTGAAGACTTAGTAACTGAATTCTATCAATCAATTGAGTTTCTCAATGAAGGTGGAATGGATAAGTTTCAGTTTAAGAGTTACGGGAAAACTTATTACTTTTCTTATATGAAAATTGAAAATATCCTTGAGATACCATATGATGGTGAAGCATAATATTACTCTCATAAGTTTCTAGATTCAGAGGGATCTATTAACAGATTTAAATCTATTGATCGCTTAGGTCTTAAGGGAGTAAAGAAGCCTAAGATTTACAATCATTTATCCAACTACAAGATTTTGGCATTATGGATTAAAGGACTTTTAATACGAAGAAAATGAGACAAGGACACCTTGAAGATAACATTTATCTTTATGATAGATTTTCCCATTAATCAATGTAAGATTAACCTAGTGAAGTATATGTTTCTTACTATCAGTAAGATTAAATATGATTTGATCAAATATAAGATCCTGATGGATCCAGTAACCTTGTCCAATATTATTTTAAGTAGTTTGAACTTATGAAATGTTCCATGTATATGAAATACAAAGAAGTTCAAGATTCTTCTTTTAAGTGACAACTCAATAAAAGAATTTTTTTTAGTGATAAGACAAATGTGGTTTTCTATTTTTACGGAAAATTAGGAGAAGGTGGCGAAACCTCAATGAAACAATTATTTGAGCTTAATAAAATAATGTCTCAGGCCTTGGAACTAAAGAAAAAAAATAAAGATTTCGAACATACAAAGTCAAAGAAATAGAAATCCGACCCAGATGAAGTTGTAGCAAAGTGGAGACAAGATAAAGATATAAGGAAATAAGAAAATTGAGTGTTTGAATTTGATCTGGTCAAATATAAATAATTGAAGATCAGAGAATATGAAGAAACCGAAAAACAAGAAAAGGAGATGAAGCTTAAGAAAAATTTAACTGATGCTAATATAGTTCAAGCCATCTTGAAATATATACAAAATTACTTAGAACAAATTGAAGTTCCAGAATCCTTTCTATAAGAAGCTAAACTTCCTCAAAAATCCAAAAAAGTGGCAGTAGAGGCTACCCCTATAGAAAAAGGAAAAGAAGTTTTTCCATCGTCAGTTACTATTTTTCATGTTCAGACTAATGAATAATAATAATAATAACAAGTTAATATTTAATAGTTTGAAATTGATGATGAGATTCCAAAAATTAATGAAACATAGAGGAAGATTTAATCAAATAACTTATCAACAAGAAATTATGAATCCTCATCATCTAAAATTTCTTTATTAGAGAATTCGGCTCATAAAGGCAATGTTTTTGACACTGATGTACATCAAATTCCATCCAATGGGGATGTTGATGCTGAAGATGATGCTGGTAATGATATTAATGAAGAAGATGATAGTGATGATGAAGATTATGGTGGTGATTATGATGATAAAATCATTTTAGTGTCTGATGAAAGTAAAAAAATTTAGAAGTTTGGAAAATCAGAATTTAAGAAAGATAAAATAATGAAAGAAGATTGTGGCACATCAAAGAAAACTGAATCGGAATATGAAAGATCTTCCTCCTCTGTTGGAGAATATTTTTTTGTTCAGTACTTAAAGAAGGTGGTAAACTTCATTCCTTATTTCCCAAACCATGAGTCAAGATGTCATATTATTCAATCTTCCATAAATTAGAAATGAAAATCAACAACCCTTTTTATGGAAATTCTCATAAAACATGAAGCCGATTTCAAAACAATAGTATATAATTATGATTCTCACAGGAAGTATTATAGAGATATAACAATGTTGAAAAAACAGATCAATATTGATCTTAATGCTTTTGATGATATGTTTGAGATAATAAAGGGTGCCTTCAAATAATCAAAATCCAAAATCAAAATTCTTTCAATCATCTTCTCAGAAAAGATAATGGAAGACCATGGTATTTGGTTGCAAGAAGACAAGGGTTTGTATAGAAATTGAAATATGTTTCTCAAGAAGTTAAAATGGAGAATAATTAAAATACTGATATAGATTAAAAGATAATGTCCCAGGATGAAAATAGTATGTCTGAGGAGGAGAAAATTATATTTCAATAAGAAATGATTTATAATATTGAGAATAAGTGTCATGTTCAGGAAGTTATTCAATAAATGTTTCAAGATGATCACAAGTTGTTGAAGAAGTCGAAGTTCATAGTAAAAACCTTAATATCGAATACATATTAATATTTCCTGTATTTCTAATAATTTTTTAATAAAAATCGTTCTCAATGATAAGAAATTATTATCCATTTTTGTTTCTGATAGTTTGTTTCCTAACTTTTCAGGTACACTATATTTTTTCCATTAATTTTTTAAAATCAAAACGGGGGAGAAGAATGTTCTAAAACAATATTAATCTAATGAAGAAAATGTAAAAGGGAGAATTATTTAAGGAGAAATCCTTATTTGAGATGGATATATTTCCTTAATAAAAGATGAAAAATATATAAAGTCTAAATAAAATCATTAGGGGGATTTCATAACCTAAGGAGGAGTTAGTCATATTCATCATGAGTTATAAAAAAAGGGGGAGATAAGTTCATTTATGTTCAAATATTATGTATTTTTGTTCTAATATTCTTTTAATAAATTTTTTTTCACTTTAAAAAAATGAGGATATTATTGAGTCAAAAGTTTCCTTAGGACTTATCTTATTCTTTTATGTTTTGTAAATCCCAAACATCATTTTTCAATAATAATATTTATCCATAAGAAAAATTATATGCATTTTATTAATAATTATTTCAATATATAAGGATATTTATATGCATATAATTTAACCTTTTATAGCTAAGTCAAATATTATTTTTATTAAGAACGAATAGTTACAGGATGAAATCAAATTCTTAATAATACTCAGAATCTTTCACTTTCACGATTTTGATTCATCCAGAAAATCAAATCTGATTTATTTTTCTCAATTCTAATTCCTTCATAATTATAAATCTGATTCTCTCAAAATCTTGATTCTAATTCCTATTTCTTAAGTCTAAATCTCATTGAAAATTGAATCTGATTCACTTCCTCAATTCCCAATCATCCGGAATTTTTATTCTGATTCTCTCAGTTTTGTGAATCAGATTTATGTGTCTCAATTCTGAATCATTCAAAAATTTGAATCGAATTCACAGTTTCATAAAATCTGATTCACTAAAAAATCTAAATCTAATTCTCACTTTCTCAATTCTGATTAACACATATTTGTGAATAAAATATATCAAATCCTTCAATTATGATTCTCAATAATTTCAAGATAAAATTTTATAACATTCTTAATGTTACTATATTTCCATAATGTAATGATTTTATAACTTTCTTAAAGGTAATATATTTATTTGATGTAATGTTTTCATATAATAATATTCACACATACTTAATGTTTCCCATGATATTTTTTTATACTAAACAATGTCGTCTAATTTGATATTATATGACTGTTATAAGTGACAGCTGTATAAGTCCCTCCAAAATCTGATCAAAAAATGACCTTTAGATGAAAATTTTACCATTGGATATCACACCTATTAAGACTATGTCATTTTTATGAGCTTATAAATTTTTGATTTTGAGACACATAAGAGCCCTACCAAAACCTCTTTGTGAAAAATACTTGAATAGATTAAGCTTTTAACAACTTTTTTGACGTGCTTAAGATCTTATAAAATATTATTTCTCCATTGTGTGACACCAATCATTAGTGATTAATATTGTGGGTTTCCAAGCTGAAGGAAGATATAGGTGTCAATTACCTACTTAGTCGAGTTCTTCGAGTGGAAGGAAGACAAATGTACCGATCACTTTACAGATCGATGGGTTGGAGGGATATGAAGAGAGATACTGATATCTCTAACAAGGTATTACACTAGTGTGGGTGAGACAAACTCTCCTAAAATCATAAGTCAAGGGATCTTTATCCAAGGTGTTTTGGATACCCTACACTTTGGGTTGAAATATTTGAATGATTTTATAGGTACATTTAAATTTATGCTGAAATATGTAACAATAATGAAGTGTTTACTATACATTCTATTTTTTATGTAACTGTGATATAAGATTCTGTACACTTTAAGGTATAATCTTGTTTAAGTATACCTGTGTACTTATTTTATTACACTTATTTATTAAACCTATGGTGATTTTTATTAACCTTACCAAAGAGGGTTTAGTGAATAAAATATGTTTAACTTTGTTAAACAAATTTCTCAATAAGGTTAAAAATGAATGTATTTAAACATACAATTCACAACCTCTTGTATCTGAGCATCTATATATATATATTTCAATACTAAATCTATTCCATCTTATTTTCCTTATAATTATTTATCCCTGAGATTGTACATTACCACTTCTTTGAATCCTTCTCTAACTCATTCTGAGCCTCCAAAGAATACATTGTTACCCACTCTATCTGTATAGGTCGATTTTCCTTTAAACCCTAAATATCTAATGATACCCACTATTCAAACTTCCTAAGGTATATTTATAGAACGCTGGTAAAAAAATTACATAATTTATTTTCATTATTAGATGTAATGATATAATATTTTTTTTCTTTAACAACTGTATCTTCTGATTGCCGGTGTGGACGTACACACATGTGTATGGAGTGGAATTACATCACACAGATGATGGTGGAGTACAATGAAGAATACCAAATGATTGAAAAATAGGGTGAAGATGTTGGATTTTTATGATGACACTTACCAAATACTCTATCCTTGTTCCTATCAGGACACGATCCTAGTGACTCCTGTAAAATTAAGTAAAGGACAATTCATTGGTGTAAGTATGGGTAAAAATTTATTTGGATTTAATTTTATATTATTATTTTATATATATGAATTAATATTTTGATTTTAAATCACTTTAAATTTCATGATGGTGAGGCTGGGAGGTCTACATGACTCATGGAATTAGGTGAGATTTAGAGAGAGTACAAGAATGAGTTGTATAGTGGATGGTGTGCTAGTGTTCGTAAAGATTCAGAGGCCACACCCATCATGAATTATTTTCTGATAAAATATTTCGAGGAAATGATTGCTCAATGAACAAGTACCAATTTCAATGTACTGATCAAATTTGATGTTTTTAAAAGAAAATTACCATGATTCCAAATAATACATTATTTTTTTATTAAAAATTATTTTTTAGGAATCACCGGGAAGAAATAAAAAAACAATGATTCTACAAAATACATCCACACATTGGGGTGGACTACCATATAGGACCATGAGAGGATGCAGTATGACACTTGTTTAATATTATAAGAAAATTGTGTTTCTAAATGATCTCCATAATGGGTGTAAAACAAGTAATACCATCCCTAACTAGAATTATAGAAGTGATACTACCACTTTTAAATTGATCGATTTATAGTAAGAAAAAAATACATTATTTTACCCTAATCAATTATGTTCTCCTAGACCAAATTTTTTTTCAATCATGTTTTCCAAGGGTATTGGGACATTGTGTATATATAAATCTTCAAGATGATCCAATTATTTATTAGAGTTGGAATCCACAAAAAGTCATTAACTATATTTTATTGTCTTGTTTCATAAGACTGTGATTTTATATTCATTACAGTTGTTTGGGAAATTTTCCCTTAAAAATAACATCTATATAATCCTAGTAAAATGGGATTTTTTTTATGATGCATTGTAAGATCATTTTGTATAAATGCTAATTTTAGATAATTATGATTCCAACCATTTTCTAAAATCTAGATTTATTAATATGATAAAATCTCTTAAAATATATTTCATGTACTCCACGGTCTTTATATGTATCATTAATACATATTCTATAATTATGGAAGACTCAAGATACATTCCCTAATTGAAATCCAACCTCTCATTTTAGTATGATAAATGTATGGAGACTCCCCTTTTAAATTTCCTTATGGGGCCTATTATAGATCATTTTTACATGAACATGGATATAATATGCACTTCCCATGATGTGCTCTCTTGCTCAAACTGGCTGAGTGTCCTTTGTTTTTAATTTTCACTTATGATTGATATGTTATTTTGGGATCCTTCCATACATTACTCCATAAAATGAAAAACAGTCCTAAATCCATTCAATTTTCTAACCCATTGATAATTTTAGGTGGATTAATTAGTTGATAATGTAATGGGTTTACCACCTTAGGGTACACTATTCTTCAATGATCTTCATATAGTATAATTCTCAGAAACCTGTAGCTTTTCAAAAGTAGATTTTTTTTTATATTAATATTTTTTAAAAATGTTATTGACTCCACTTATTATTTTTTCTTTTAATAATCCATTACTAAATCAATTTGGTCCATTTTCTATATCGTGTTTTAAACTAATTTCCTAGTGGTCTACACCTTTCAAAGCCCATGTGATCATTTTTATAACCAACCCAACTCTGGGAAATTTTAAAAAACATGTTTATTATGTATGTGGATGAAGTGTTCTATTATGTATTGATGGAAATAAACCACTATAGATTTAATGTTAGGGATGTAAATGTAAATTAGTCCATGGTATACATTTTCTCATTTATCTAGTTAAATAACTCTTAATAGTGGACCATATCAATTGCAGTTATCTGATTTATCATTATTTTTCCAATGTCTTAACTCTCGAGAGATACAATTATTAAAATTTCATTTTTTTGGTATTTATAAAAACATTTTATCCATCCATGGTTTACAAAATTATTATACAAGATATTTTCACTTGAAAGAGGTGTAAGATAAATCCATTTAATGTGATATTTTTTGTCACTATAATTCATCTACCACATGTTTTTTCTTTTCATCATAATTTAGAATTAATATCAATTTGATTTCAGATATTAAATTCATTGTAAATAACCTATTTTCAATTATGGATTTCTACATTCAATGTTATTTTAGAGGGAGGTTTTGAATATTTTAGGATGTGTGCATTGATCAAAATTGTTTTGATCGAGGAGAAAGAAAAAAAGATGGAAGCGTATTAAATGAACCAACACCATAGTAGATTATAAGTTTTAATTTGCTGATTTCAAATTATAAAATCTATTTTGTAACTTAATAGTCCATTTATATTTGTAACAGTGTTCTTTGGAGGCCCTTGATTAGCATGAAGATAACAACTTTGGGCCAAATGATCACTTACAACAGGTTTTTGGGGATGAACACCATGGAAGAGTACACAGTTGACCATAGAAAATTATTGTCCTAATGAGATATTGGCCAAATTTAGGCTCAAATCTTGTAGCACCACGTTGGAAAAAGAAAACTCATCGGTATCATAGGATGAGACCAAGGTAGAAAATGACGAAAAATGGTTATATAGGAGCATGAACAGAATCAAAGGGAAAACAATGAATTTATGAAATATATGGATGTTTTATGTCTATAAATTCCACAAAATTCCACTATGGATTGTGATGCATATATTTTGACAATATTAACATTATATAGTGCATTTGGAAGTAGTCATAGTAGTATTCAAGATGATGTTGTTTATGGATATGGAAATGGTGAGGATGACAACAAGGAAGAGGGTGAGGGTGATGGTGAGGAAGAGGGAGAGGATAAGGATGCAGATAAGGAAAAGAATGAGGAAGACGTCGAGGATGAGGGAGAGGAAGACAGTGAAAACACTTATTGTGATGACGGACATATTGATCTTTTACATTTTGAATAATATTTATGACATTTGATGTTTGATATTTTTTTTTGAATGAATATTTGTAATTTTTTGTATATATGTTATCATTGGTTGAATCTAGTAATTGGATTCTTGTATTATCATTATTTTTAAATTGGTTATATTTGTTTTTGTAGGTTTTATTGTTGTTAGGGTTATTTTATTGCTTCTTATGATGTTTCTATCACTGTTGTTTTTTTTCTATTTCATTGTTTGTAGGTTTTATGGGCAGGGGTTGGGTGCTACAGGCCCGAGAGTAGGAGGGCTATAAACCAACAGTTCACAGAGAATTGTGGGTATAGATGTACCCAAATAGTTCTATATTTCTTGGATATTTATATACCAATGATTCTGATCAAACTATTGGATAAAAAAATAATGATGACCCTATACAAATGGTTCACTAAGAACCATTGGAATATGCCTTTCCCAGCATTATTATAACCAATGTCTTGTAAAATTGTTTGTATAGGCTATAGCAATGGTTAAATATCTAATAAAAATGGTTTTAAACCATTGGTATATCTTAAAATTATAGAAATGAAATTTCTCTTTTATAAAGTGAAACTTTATATCAATGTGTTTTGATCCTGAATGCTGCATAGGATTTAATAAAAGATCAATTGCACAATAATTATCACAAAATATATTCAATCGTTTAAAAAAGTATACTTTCTAATATTCCATCTGAACATTCATCCACAATATATGAGTACATGCCTGAGTTGTTGTAATATATTAAGATTCCACTTTGCTCAATGTTACTAAACTTTTTTTCTTAATATGCCAACTCACACAACATTCACCCAATAAAAATGTTCCTTCATAAGTTGAGTTTCTATAATTGAAATCTCCATCCCAATAAGAATCAATATAACCATTAATTTTCATTTCAAAACATCTTTTTTATAAAATAACATGTGATGTTATTCCTTTAACTTATCTCAGAATTCTATTTTCTGTTAACATATGAGATTCTTTCAGATCACTCTAATATCTAGCACAAAAAGTTACAGCATAAAAAAATCTGTTCTAAGTTAGATAAAGAAAACATATAAACAATTTTTGAAAATATTTTTGATTCACACTTTTCTCAAATTATTCATTAATCATCTTCATCACCACAAATATAGGAGTATAAACTTCTTTTTATTCTTCCATACCAAAATTTTTCAGAAATTACTTGGAATACTTTTCATGAGGTAAGAAAATGTATTATTCCCTTTATTAAACTTTTAACCCAAGGATAAAGTTAATTCCCCCTACATTGACATATCAATGTTCTTCTTCATTTTATAATCAAATTATTTACAATTTCTTTCTTTATACCCATCCAAAATTATAACATCCACATACACAATTACAATTTGGGTGATGGAGTTAACTTCTTTCACATACATGTTTCTATCAACCATTAATTTAGAAAAATTCATTGTTTTCAATCAATTTTCTAGTTTTTAATAACATTAACTTGGACTTTTTTTGACCCATACAAATATTTCATCAATTTAAAAACATTATTTTCATCTTCATTAATTAAAAACCCAACAGGTTTCTCAATGTAAACTTATTCTTCAATTTAACCTTTTTAAAAAGACGACTTTACATCTATATAATAAAATTTCTAATTTTATGAGAAACCAATTATAGAAATATTCTAATACTTTCCAATCTTGTAACATGGGAAAATTATTCACAAAAATCACAACATTCCACCTATGCATAGAGTTCAAATACAATTATTTCTTTGTTTCTTGAAATATATCCATGTTCATTCAACTTATTTATGTAAACCCATTTGGTTATGATAACATTTTTATTTTCTAGATGTGGAAAAACTTCCAGAATATTTTTTTCCCAATCTGATCTAGCTCTTCATTCATCACATTAACCCATTCTTTCTGTTCCACTACTTCTAAAATTGATTATTTTTTAATTTTTGAAATGATTGACGTTTGATTTTCTAATCTTGGACTTATTCTTTTCCAAACCAGATCCATTTGATTCCAAAAAATATTCTCACTCTCAACATTTTTTTGTAAAGTAGGAAATTTTTGAATTTCTCTTTTAGATTCATATTGCTCATCACATTATTCTTATGAATATTGTTATGTCTATTTTGAATCACTTTCATTTTCATTGAGAATATTCAGTTTGTATTCTTCAATATTCTCAAAAACTTGTGTTAATAAGTTAAGGATTTTCAATAACTTTCACATAATATGAATATACCAATTTTTATAAGTTCTTTTTTATACATTCATAATATCTTTAACTTGGTGAATATCCCAGGAAAATTGTTTCTTTAACTTCATCATCAAATTTTCTATGACCTGGTTTTTTTATTTTTAGAAAACATGGACTTAGGAAAACCTTAAAACACTTGAATGATGGTTTTATATTATACCATATTTCCTAATAAATAATTTTGGATTCCAACCTCAAAAACATCTATTTTGAATATGTATTTCATTACTAATAGATTCTCTCAAGTAGAAATTTAAAATTTTTTATTCTAAAAAAATTATTCTACCCATTTCAATAAAAATTCAAATTTTCATTTATGATAACCCATTTTTTTATGGAGAGCAGGGAGAAATGTACTCATATTTACTAACATGCTTTTTAAGTTAAGTTTTAAAATCATTTCATGTGAACTCTATTCCATTATATAGTCTCAACTTATTTATATAAACCCTCATTTCTCTCTCAACTTATATTATAAAAACATTGAACATTTTTACTTCAACTGACTTGTGCTTCATAAAAATGATTTTGGTCATCAGAGTGAAATCATCAATTAAAACGATAAAGTAAAAATCTACTTTTGTTGATTAATGTCTCATCCGAACACATAAATTAGAATGAATAAGTTCAATAGGTCTGGTAGACTAAATCTCAAATTTCTTGTTACTTTTATTAGTCATTTTCTATTTCTAATAAATTACAAAAACAACTTCTTCTCTTCTTTTCAATTCTAGAAAAATTTGAACAACATAAAATTTGGAAAGTGTGTCTTTGATTTTCAACCCATGTTAGATATGTCTTAGTGTAACAAATTATTCCCATCTTCAACACAAAGTTAAAATTAGTTGTTAAGTTCCCTTATCTGAAAAAGAATTTCCACTATTTATTTCTCCTTTTGTAATAGATTTTTCATCTTTAATACTTCTGACGATACAATAATATTTTTTGAATAACACTTTGTCCCATAGTCACAAAAATAGAATCACACTGAGTAAGTTGTTTTTGAACCAATAAACAAACAAAACATTTTTTGATTTATGCTTTTGAGGATGTACTTCAGTAGTTATTATTCCTATTATTTTTGTGGAAAATTCATTTAAAAAATTACCTACCCCTCCATCATAATTTTCAGCATGTTTCAAGATTTTTTTATCACCTATCATGTGTGAATAAAAACCACTCTCAAGTACCAATGGTTTTTTTTACATTCTTTCAAATCTATCTCAATAAAAAATATATTTTCTCAACTTTATTCTTTCCAGATTCCTTTTATTTTCCACTATATGAATCATATTCTGAAAGGAGTGTCAAACATTTTTTGGAATGATGAACATCCTGGTCACATCTTTTACAAACTTATTACAAGCATTAAAATTTATTTTTCATTGAAATTTTTCTAAAATCGTGTGTTTTTGATTTTCCCTCGTCCTATGTTGTGGGAAAGTTACTCATTATGCTTCCTCTTTTTTCATATCTATTTCCAAGTAGAGACATGTTGTAATAAAAATTTTATGCTCTATTCCCATAAATTACACTGTGAAAAAACTATCAAATATAAATTTTATATTTAATTAATATCATTAATTTTAGAAACATTATTGAGGTTGATAATGTCTTTCTGCTCTAATATATTCTGGGTGTGTGGAAACCTCAATCTAGGGGTGATTTTTATCATTTTATGATGTGAAATATTTTTACAAATCTTTATCACATAAACCTTTACCAAAACCTTTTTAGAACATTAAATTTTAGAAAAATCATATGAAACTTTTTTTAGAGGATGAGGATTTCACCTGAATCTTGATTTCAGATTTCTCAGCAATTTTAGAAGTATCAGTTTTTACTTCTTATGCTTTTTTAAGTTTTGATCCTTAATTATTAATGTAATCTTAGAGTTAAGAAGTTTTTATTGATACTGAATAACTTCCTCTTACTTAGATTCCAACTTCTTATTGAGATCTTCAACTATATTTCCCTATTTAGAAATTCAATGTTTGTAACTTTATATATCCTAAATGTATTCTTATTCTTGGATGACAAAAAAAATTCAACGTCAACAACTTTTACACTATATTTCATTAATATTATGATTTCTTTCTTGATAGATCTATTTTTATCAATACATGTAACAAGTTCTGTTCTGAGCTGCTACCCTCTATAAGATTCTCACCTTCTTCTTCTTATATATTTAAAGAGTATTATATATTCTCAACTTTTTCAATGAATGTTCTATCCTTTTATAATGTTTCATCTTCTAATGAATTGGTTTTAGTTGAGTCTAATTTTTATTTCTTACTCAACATACATCCCTTTTACCTAGTTAACATCTTGTTATATTTTTTGGATGACTTTTATTCTTTAGAAATATTTTTCAACTTCTTCCATTGAGGGTTTTCATCAGAATCATCTCAATATTATTCAATTTTATTCGTAGTGAAATTCATAGAAATGATCCTAATTACACAACACTTGAAACAATTTAGAGTAATTATTCCTCTATACATTACTCTTCTACTTATTTAAATCATGAAAATAAGAGACATGATTTTATCATTCAACTCATCATCATATTTATCTTTATAATCATAAGGAACAACATCTTCAAAATCCTGAATTTTCATCTCTCTCATAACTTCAAAAACAATTTCATTTTTTTCCTTATTTTTGAATGTTGGATATTTTCTCATTTCATAAGCAATGTGAAAGTTATGAAAATTATCAAGAGATAATTAATATTTATCTTTTAAATATTAATTTTCGAATCAAATCTATTTTGAAATTCTGTCATGAGTTTCTAAACAATTATATAATCTTCTAGGCCATCTCCAAAGCATTTGATATTTCAAACAATTTCATTTAATCTAGTGAATTAACCATCAATAGTTTCTTTATATCTCATTATTATATCTTCAAACATGCTAAATCATATTTTTAGATTTAATTCCTCCATATTAGTATTCCCTTTAAAAATACTTTTCATCTTGTCCCACATACTCTTTTAATTTTTTGACCCATCTCCATTATAAAAATAATTTTTGATAGAGGCATAAGGATATCATTTATATCATTTCCATCAAATTCAATATTTCTGTTTTCATAAAACATCATTAGAGAATCCTTCTCAATAGGTTGAAAACTAATTTTAATATCACCAATAACTTATAAGAAAAGAGATAAGAGATATGGAATCATCCTATTTTTTCAAACCAAATAATTTTTTCCATCAACTGTAGGAATTATTGTACTGTTGATAAATTGAGATTATCCATGATAAGTATTCAACAAGGGAACCATATCTCTGATACCAATTAAATATACAAAGGATAGAATAACAACTGAAAAGGGTGGGGGGTTGAATTAATTGTTAACTTTTTTATGTTTCAAACTTTTAGAAACATGACCCCTACAACCTGTTAAATTTCATCATGTTATCATCTTTTAGTAAAGACTTGTGCATTAAAAACTAGTACATCAAGTAAAGGACACATGATTTGGAAGGTTCAACCTTAGTGTGAGAACATACATCATATCCATATCCACTCCGATTGGTCTATGGAAGATCACTATAATGAAGAACTGAATACAACTTGTGTCAACTATCGTTAGACACCTTTTATCTCCCTATAGGAATGATTATACTAACTCCCATAAATTTACCAATTTTTTATTTAAAAGAAACAGTATACACAACAAAAGTATAAATACTTTTTTAAATTACTCCACAAAAGTCACTGGGTTCAATCTACCTCTTTCTGATAATCTGAACTAACTATAGTCCAATCTTCTAATAAGATCTCTATCTGTAAAACTCATTTAACAAAATATATGCAAAACTTCAACCTTTTTCAAATAGAAAAATGTTAAAAAGTATGTATTTATTTTGAATCTATTTATAGGTGACCCAGAATAGAAATGGTGGGAAAACTGAAAACATTTCCCACTCCCAAAAATTCATAAAACTCTGAAATTTACATTCAATTGAGCTTCATATTTGACTAGTTCAAACCTTCTCAACTCTTCTAGTGTAATATTGATGCATGTTGAATTATCCAAAACCTCTTCCCGTATTATCAATAAAATATCAAAAACTATAAGTCTATAAACATTAGTTCATTACAACTTTACAATCTCATTTTAATTTCTAAACAAAACTCAGTCTGATTTGAAATTCTAAATGAAACACGGTCTAATTTAAATTTATAAATGAAACATGGTAAGATTTTAATTTCTTCCTCAACTCTATTCGATTTTAATTTCTAACTAAAACTTAGTCTCATTTGAATTTCTAACTAAATCTCAATCCAATTTGACGTTCTAACTAAAACTCATTCCAATTTTGACTTTCTAACTTAATCTCAGCCCAATTTGAATTTAGGACTGAAAATTGTTCTAATTTGAATTTCTTTCTCATATCAATTAGATTTAACTTTCTAACTGAAAATCAGATAGTTTTGACTTTCTAATGGAATCTTACTCTGATTTGAATTTCTGACTGAAACTCAGTCTGATTTTAATTTCTTTCTAGGATCAGTTGGATTTGAATTTCTACCTAAAACTCAATCCAATTTTATTTTCTATTTGATTTTAATTTCAATATAAAACTCATTTGGATTTTAATTTCATCCTATGATTAGTACGATTTTACATTCTAACTAAACATTAATCTAATTTCAATTTCTAACTATAATTCATTCTGATTTTACTTTCATTCATCATTTTAGTTCGATTAAAATTTCAATATAAAAAATCAGTCTAATTTTACTTTCTAACTAAATATTAGTCTGATTTGAAATTATAACTAAAACTCAATTTGATTTTACTTTCTAACTAAATCATATTCCAATTTGAATTTAGAACTAAAACTCTGTCTGATTTTAATTTCTTCCTCATCTTAGTACAATTTGAATTTCTAACTAAAACTCAGTTTGATTTGACTGTATGAATAAAAATCAGTCT
This sequence comes from Viscum album, assembly GCA_963277665.1. NCBI lineage: Eukaryota > Viridiplantae > Streptophyta > Magnoliopsida > Santalales > Viscaceae > Viscum > Viscum album. The sequence continues at coordinate 849,815,709 of OY728152.1, forward strand.
AATTTGACTTTCTAACTAAATATTAGTCTGATTTGAATTTCTAATAGACTTATGTTGGATTTGACTATCTAACTAAAACTCAGTAGGAATTGACTTTCTTCCTCAACTCACTCCGATTATACTTTCTAACTGAAACTTATTCTAATTTGAATTTCTATCTAATGATTTGTCTGGATTGAATTTATTCCTCAGCATAGTCTATTTTTACTTTCTAAATAAAAATGAATCTAATGTATTGACATCATCATCCTTCTAATTTATTTATTTTTACAACTCCCACTACTAACTTGATATTGTATTAGGAATTCTTCATGATATTTTAGATAATTTTAAGAATAGAAAAGCATCTTCAGATTTGTTTTGGAAAGTATATAACTTCCCATATTTCATAACTCTAAATTTTATAGTATTATTATTTTTTAACAACTCTGAAACATCGGATATAAACTGTGTGTAATTGACTAACTTCGATTCATTCCATCTGGTCATTAACTTTATAGAACTCTATACTTTTATCTTCCTAACTGCATCAAAATCCAATTTTCCTTGGTCTGATAAACATCATCAAATAAATCATATGATCAAACACCTTTGTAAAATGACATTAGATATTCATATTTTCAATTACTTCTCACAAGGAAATGTGTAATCATTTAGCCAAATATATTTTATCTGATTTTCAAAAACATTCATTTACAAAAAAAATTAGTTTTCAACAAATATATAAACAATGTAAAATCAAAAACATCATAGAGGATCTTCAATATCATGTACTTTCAAGGTAATAACATCAAACCATCTTCCAAGCAATACTTCAACTCTTCATTAACATACTTCGGATGTCTTTATCAACATATTAACGTCATTTAATTCCATATTCATTTAATATCAATGAAAACAAATACAACTCATATAATGTTGGATAAAAATCTCCCCTTTTATATTTATTTCCAATACCCACAATAATACAATCTTATAATGTTATTTCAACTTGTTCTAATCTTTGTATCAGCTTATATTTAATTTCTACCCCCTTTCACATCAATATTTTCTTAGTACTTTCTCTCCCTCTAATTTATAGGAAATAAAAAATATCAAGAAAATGGTATCAATTCATACTTTTAAAAGATCCATTAAACATTAAACTCTAATTCTACAATGCTATAATTGGTTTAGAAAATAAAGGGGATTGATTTAGACATCTTAGGTGCCCATAATCAATTTAATTTTATATAAATTGGAAATGAAATCACTTGAAATCAATCTTCAAGAGCTATATTACAATTTTAGATTGAAACATTGATGGTGATCCTTGAGATACAAATTGTGATACACATTTCTAATAAAGTTAATCAACTTGAATTATTGTACTCACTTAAACACAATGGTTAAAACATTTCAAGTAAAAATAACATGGTAAAACATTATTTGACACTTCATCAAATTTAAACTTTTGGGAATAGATTAAAATTATCTCCCTTTATATTAGAATTTGATGCTGATTAGTAAAGATGAGATATTATTATAACATACCCTCTTTTCATTGACACTCCCTTCAATCACTTTTCCAGAAAATGTATATTTTTTGAGATAATATTTTATAGGATCTTTACCATCATTCTTCACATGTCTCTCCCTTAATGAAAACACTCCTCAATATATTCATAATAGTGAATATCATCATGGATGGATTTCAAGATGTTTCAATATGATAATACACCAAAATTGAATTCTTTATATAGATGTCTAGTGTTGAATACTTTCACATCATCATCAAGGATACTCAATTCAAAAATATGTTCTTTAGAATACCAACTTGTTAGATCAATCCAGAGTGGGATCATCATCTTTTTTTCCTGTGTTGACAATACCTTCTCAAATATTCATCAAAGATGATACCACTAGAGGAATTATTCAAAGATAGATACTTATTCACATTTTTTATCTATAATTGAAAAAATACTCACTTCCTCAGGTTCTCCCCCTAATTCCATGATTTCACTACAGTTCCCTATATTATAAGTACAAATAAATTAGATAAATTTTAAGGGAATAAGGGGGATCTCCTTTCTCCTCATTTTGAACTGCAAGGTTGAAATTTTCTGAGCCAAGTTTCTCAATTTACCTAAGTCTTGATACTTCTATCTAAAATTTTTAAATCTAATTTGGTCTTCATTATAATGGATCTTATCATTTCTTTAATTTTATTCTATGTGATTCTTCTTCTGATTTTGTCTATCAAATAATATATATCTTGTTATTAAATATTAATTATCTTCATATCTTCTTATTGTATTGGAAATATTGTTAAATATACTTTGGTAATATGTCCAACATTATTTCATCTATTATATATAACTTCTTTAACAAAAGTGTTTTCATATGTTAAAAAAATCTCATGAAATTTGTATTTTTCATGTGGATGCTTCTTTTTTACATCTATCACTTTATTTGACTTGTGTTTCTTCCATCTTCATTGTCTTTTCCAAATATGTTTTCCAAATAACCAATATGAATTTTATAAAATTGATATCTTGTTTGGAGTTTCCATATAAAATCTAATGACTATTATTCACATATGAATTTTTATATGTGACACTAATTTAAGTCTTCCTAAACTTTTTTTGAATCTAACATACATTCAACTTATTATCTGAGGCTATTATACCTATCTTATTTGGCTTACTGAGAGAATTATGTTTTACTGAATTTTTTATCTTTTTTTTACAATGGATGAATCTTATTTATTTTTTGGTCTTCCCTAATTATTTGAATTTAATAAATGATAATACGACAACGGGTCACTATTATGACCACTTCCACTATAAATACCACAATAATATCAAATATTCTAAAACATTTTTGATAAATACAGCTTCTTATGAATCTATGAAAGTTTATTCTTCTTACGATTGATACCCCTTAAAATAAGAATACTTTGTGACATTGATATTAAAGGATTTTACCAACAATACATTATATAATTCTTAAATATATTAAAACACCCATATTTTCCAACAAAACTTATTATTTCTTTATTTAGTACATGCATTCTAGATTTTTAAAATTTAGTAGCATGATATTTTTAGGACTTTTTCATCACTATTTGTATTGATCATGGGGAACTATTAACTATATTCCTTATTCCATTTATCATTTATGTAATGGTAGTATTATCATTTCTTTTTCTCATCCATAATTTTATAGTTAGATATTTTAACCATGCACTTTTCAAGAAAAAAAATTCATAAAATTCATGAAATAAAGATATGGATAGTACCTTCTTCTTTAAAAATGCTTGAGAAAGATCATAAAAACATGCCATGATCTTCTTTCCCCATAATATAAGTCTTTGGATAAAATATAACTCCTTATAAATTAGTATTATATTATCTCCACACTTCATTGATTATGATGACTCAATATGTGTCATTTCCAAATTGTCCAATTTGATTTCAAATTCTAGACACTTCATATTAAGATCATTCTTTTGATAGTTAATAAATTTCATTCTATATTTATATCCCTTACACTTCTTCCCAGTATCTGTATCATGCATTTTACTCTTTTAATTATGCAACTTATCAATCCCATTGATCCTCTTAGGTTTAATATCTGGTTGGGAATTCTTGATATCAATGTTATTTTTCATATTTTCTTCAAATTCATAGATCTTCATCTCAAATTCATTAGTGGTTTCATCCTTTTCTTGGATATTATGGAGCCACTATTATTTAAATATGGAGAATCTCACAATTATTTCCTCATTCTCCCCTTATTTAATAGTAACTTATTTTGATATCTTAATGCAAGTAACATCTCTTTATCTTAATGATTCATCCAAAATATTTGTCTCACCTTCAAGGTGAGTGATATATTTTCACTAGCTATAAAAAGTCCCACAAATTATTGAAACTTGTTCATTTGGAAATTCATTCATTATATCCTTTAATTAATCAACAGTTGAATCTATTTAAATATGATAACACCACCCTGAATCATTTTATTTTGGAAAATTTAAACAAGAATATTCAAATACTATAGGATCACATATTTCCATGATAAAATTCAGTTAGAAATATTATCCATATCATTTGTCTCACATTAAACCATGAGTTATTCTACTTATAATCAAGATCTATCATTCTTTCTCAGAGCACTTGAAACATATTCCTCATTTGTAAATATGGATAACTTCTTCATCATATTATTCTTTTTTAATTTTCCTATTCAAGAAAATCTTGGTGGAAAATAAATTCTGACCTGAAATAGAAATAACTTATCATAAACATTAATTCATTATAATTTTAGAAAATAAACATAGAATCTTCAAGGAATTTTTTTAGAGTGAAATATCTATCAGAGGTGAACCTAGATGCTCTAATACTAATTTATAATCCAATACATGTCAACACACCCTTTGATACCACTTGTAGGATGATTAGTGGGGACATGTTATATTGTGAGGGGGATAATCTATATATGTTTCGTATAATAAATTTTTCAATCCCTTATTCTCATATTTACCTATTTCAATTTTAGGTGATGATTCTCTTGTTATATTTATATTTATCTCTCTCCTATTATTTATTATTTAAAGAAACATTGAAAAATAGAGACAAAACAAGAGACCCAACGATTTATAAGGTTCACCTTAAAAATGAATAGTTATTCCTTAGTATAGTGTATATACCTCTAAGACTACAAAATCTACCAGTATCAACATATTCATATCTCACTTAAAAACATCCCATTGATTCTTCATAAAATCATCCTGATAGTTTAAAACAATTTTTAAAAACAATATGAAAGTCTAATACAAATTGAGACTCATGAATTTTTATAGATGTGATGCTTCCCTTATTATTCTTCTATATTCACTTTCAAAACTACATGAAAAGGCCTTCACTTATTTTTTATGAATATATAAATGCACACAACTCCTCTATTCTCAGTATAAAATTCCCACTACCTATATTGAAATTATATAAAGGATTCTCGTTCACTAAAAAATCATATTTTCACAACACCCCTTATATTACTTCTCTTGATCAACTTCAGTACATAATTGAACTGAACCAATATTCTATTCGTTGACACAACAATATTTTTTTAGTTATGTACAGTATGAGATCTCTACACTCTATTTTTTTCACTAATTTTTCACTGACATATATTTTATAGATTCCTTTTTATATAATATACTCATTTTTACCCAGTGAAAAAATTTTCTACATTACCTCTTGTGAATATTTTAATTTGAACTTCCAATACTCTGGTCATTTCAAATCCACTCTAAATACACATTGTAACTATATGATAACCACATGAAACATTCCCAAGTATATCCTCATTCTCTCTCATGAAGCAAATTTTCTTGCATGCATGATCATAGTTACAACATCCCTCATGGAATCTTCCTCCTTCACCCATATTTATAAATCTTCCTATATTATGAAAACCATATTATGGTAATTATCCTATATAAGAACTGTTTGTATGGAATCTCCAAATTTTTATTTGTCCTCTTCATCCACTATCATCAGTTTAAATATTCATATGCTTTTGACTCTTGTATTTTTTAGTATTAGTTAACTTCATGATGTAAACCTCTTCACTATGACATAGAGGTGGAACATTTTTCAAAATCATTGAAATCATCAACCAGTACCCTATGGAGTATTCTTCCTTCTATGAAATGGAGGTGCTATATTTTCCAGAGGCAGCAAAAACCAGTTCAACCTCATCAATGACATAGACCACTCATTCAACACTATGGTTAATGATACTATTCCATATTCCTTCCACTATGGCATGGCCACCCAAAAATAATAGTATCACTAAAAACACCCTATCAAGCCTCTACATCATGGTGATTTTAAATATGTAATGTCCCAAACATTCTTCTTTCCACATCAAAACTTTCTCCAAAAATCTTGTAGAATATATTTTTTTACCTTCCTTTTACTCACTATATCTATGTAACGGGGTCCACTCATAGGTTCCTCCACATTCCCTCCCAACACCATGTACTATATACTCTATGTTCCCACACCTACAATATAGAACACAGATTCTCCGTGCACATTCCTACCCTCGTGCAATCTCACTTTCTCCCTGGTGCCACTATATATGACAAGACTAGCTAGTTTCCCTATGTGGTTGATCTTGCTACCACTTATGTAGGTTCGACCTAGCCTACTTGACTACTAGCCATGACTGGCTTAATTTTTTATGGGAAAACTAGGTTTTGGTGTATTAATGTGACTAGGATGAGGTCATGTGTTTGTTACCCATTAAAACCGTGGCTAAAACATAGTTTGAGTCATTTCGAGAATTTCTACGACATAGTCACATGCATTGTGGAATTCTCTAACTATCATGCTCTTTTACTCATTCCTTAAATTTTATTTTTTATGCCTCATTATTCTCACTCATGATATTTAGGAACTAAAAAAACTCATATGGAATATAATGATTATCATTAATGAAATCATCTAAATGATTTTTCATCAATGATAATGGATGATGGATCATCTTCATACTTATTCATTGTAGAGGTAGAATGATTATATCTATATAAGTCCAAATCCTCAAATCCTATTTTCCTTCAATATAATATATAATTCTAAGGTAATAACATAAAACCATCTTCTAAGAAATAATTCATCACCTCTTCAAAATGCAAGGGATGTCTTCATCAGCACAATGACATCAATGAATTCCATATTCATTGAATATTATTTATAATAAATATAACTCATAAAAAGTGAGATAAACAGTCGTGGCATGAGGCCTTGATGGTAAGATCATGATTTCTTGGATCGAGGATTATGATTTCAAAAATTATGCATTCCATTTTTATAAAAATAGTTATTGATGTTCATGTGATTATTTTCTTTGTTATAATATCCATGGATATATTTTTTATGAATTAATTGATTATATGGAACATTTATTTATTATTTAATATTTTATATTACTCACGTTTATTTCTCTATGTAATCTTCCATTGTACACTACCCTTATTGAGTGTTTGTGCTCACCTTCATTATGTTTCCATTTCCACAGATTATGAAGAAGATTAATACATATGATATATCTATAAGGGTATGATGGGTAGATAATTTATGGGTGATGTTTAAGATTTATTATAGAATAATAAAATTTATATATGATGGGGAAAATGACCATTGGATAGGAAATACATCGGTTTTTATAAGTAAATTATTTTTCCTAATTTTCAGGAGCTCTAAAGTTAATATGGTCTTTGGTATGTAAGCAACTCAATAATTTATTTTGATGTTGGAATTATGGATGGTTAAAATTGGGTAACATGACCTGGACTCAAATCCAGTTTATAATGATTATGTTTTTGGAACCAAATCTGGGTGTATGAGTTTTGGGTGTTATAGTTAGAATCATTGCAGTGTTTTATAATGTCAGAGGTTATGATGTTATCAGATGAAGATAACTTAATATTTGTGGATATATTCATATATTAATAAGGTTATGGTTGATGATAAGTTCATAGGTATAAATACTCTTGTTAGGTCTCACATGACTAGATTTTAAGGTGATGAATGAGATTAAGATATATCATTGAGGAATAGATAACCCTTAAGAATTTTATGTGATTTAATGTTGAGTTAATGTTAATTGATATGAAATTTTATGATTATTATGGGTTAGAATGATAAAAAATTCGTGAAAAGCCTAGGGATAAAGAAAATAATAAGAAAAAATTCCTAAAACATTGTTAAATTACAGATTATGTGGTTTCCTAGAAATAATGTCCATATTTAGATACAAACAAGTGGATAAAAGATATAACACAAATTCACCTAAGAGTAATAAAACTAAAAATGGTTATTAAGGTATTAAATAAATCTTTAATCAGTGAAAAATAAAGTGTTCCCAACTACACACCTGGTTTGACACTCCCAGGGGAAATACTTTAGTTGATTCACATACTCTCTATAAACATTATGAAGGATCTAAATATATTGTTATGGATTTTATGTTAGCGTACTGTCCAATAAGGTCAACGGGTTAATTTATGTTAGTAATATAAGTTATGTATTATGGATAACATTGAGGATAGAAGATTAGTTGTATGTCAAGGGGATTTTGGTTATTTTGGGATGGATTTATATAATTATAAGAGCATTGATTTCAATGATTTTCAGATGTTTTTAATGATTATTAAGATTCAATATTTTTTTAAACAAATTTTATGTTGGTTAAATCTTTTTAATATACAGGTTTAATATTTTTTAAAGCTTAATTTGAGCTGTTCTATGATGATTTATTGTGAGATGGTTTATGTTAATCTATAGGTATTGTTTTTTGGGTTTTTGAGATTAATTTATTACTTACTCACATAAATATTTACTCATATTAAGTATTATCTTAACTTGTTTAAAATATTTTGGTTTTAGTAAATGACTACAGATAAGAGGAATATATTTTCATTATTTTGTGGATATTATGATTGGTTAAAAGATAATTTTCATTATTTAGGCATGAAAAATTCTTCAATTATATTTACTATTTAGAATAAGAGGTGAATCAAAGGTGGAAAACTTTTCAAAAAAAATGGAAGGATGAAATTATGCTTATAGAATGGAAATAAATAGAGTATATTTTCTCATATTATCTATCTTGATGGTAAAATAACTCCACAATATCAATAAATTGGTTGATAAATCTATCAAATATTATGTGGAAAATATCACTCAAGAATCAAGGTATGTTTTTGGAAACCTATTCACAAGTATGAGTCTTATAATGGACATACATGGTTTTAAAAATATTTAATTAAGAAATAATAAGATTTAGAGTGGTATCTTAGTAATTGTTTATAAAGATAAAATTTATATATGAGATTATAACAATTCTAGGATAAATTAATAATAGTTATAAAAAATTGTGAGGACACAATTTAATTAATGGGGGGGAGGATGTAATACCTTGAGATTTTAGTATGCAGTCTCCTTCAAACAAACCAGTATGTGTGATAAATTGTAGTACATGAAACACTAAACTAATTGAATAACAGATTATAAAAATTAAATTTAAACATCAATACATTTTGTATGTATATTTTGAAAAAAATAATTAACACTTATTGATTATTAATATGAAATATGACTAAGAATACTTTAGGTTTCAAAAGATCATTTTCTATAAAAGAAGTTTTTCTTTTTTTAAGTTAAATTTATAAATTTTAGAAATTTAATTTGATGAAATTAAATTAATTTTTTAATTTATAAACTCCAAATTATCTTTGAGTGAATTTATTTTATTTTGTTTTGTAATGGTTGATTTTTGGGTGAATAGTGAAAAATATTGTTTTAGAAAATACTATCACTTTTATAAAATAAAACTGATTTTTGAATAAATTGAATGTTCCTGAAAAAAATTATAGACAAAATATATATATTTAATAATTAAAATAAATCCATTTAAAAATAATATGTTTAATTTTAAAACCCATCTTTGAAATTTTAGAACCCAATGGTCGTTTTATTCTAATAAAATAAATATTTTTTATACTTTTATTTAATTAATTAATTACAAGATTATATTTTGTTTATTGTTTTAAAAGTAACATAACATTAATTTGTTTAGTCATAAGTAAATAAATGTCACCGGGATCAATTTTATACATTATTCTGGTATAATTTCAATTTTATGCTTAAAATAAATTTTTCTAAAAAAACATTCACCACATTTTTCAGTCATATATTAAAATTAAATTTTATCACCTATAGAAATTTAATCTTGAAAAATTAATTCCATTTTTTAAATTATAATATTAAAATTATTTAATAATATAATATTTATTTTTATTTATAAAATTACTTTATCATGGTAAAAGTCAGTCACCACGGAAATGGTTAAAATGTTCAAAGACGAGGTTAATCTAAGTGATAAGGATTCAAATTTCACTAAAAATGTCTAATTTTGATTATAAGTGTTTATTGGGACCCCAAGTTATCTTATACATAATGTTTTTCAATTTTCCACTTTTTTCAAAATTAATTTATATTATTTTAAAGTTATGATTATTTACAAGAGTATCATTCCCACCACTTATAAAAGGACCCCTTTTATTCTTAATTATCCACCAAATTTTAGCTATTTATATTGACCAACCCTTTCCCAAATTCCTTTCCAACTCACTTAGATATGGCCTATAGGTTCAGGTCGCACCAAAATACCAACCCAAGAAGGCATAAGGTGATATTCAATGGATGATACCAATGGAGGAGGTAATTGTCTTCACTGAATTATTTAATGTTTAATTCATCCTTAGACTCATATGAATCATATATAAAATTTATAATACAATTAAACTAATATAATTAGTATACCAAAATGTTATATAGTTTATTTAATAAACCTCACTTATCTCCATTCATTTTATTCAAAAATAAAAACATTTCTCATGCGTATGTGAAAACCAGCGCTTCAACAAATGGTGTATTTCATTTTTCATCACCTCCATACATAAATAGTTATAAAATTTGTATTTTAAGGTTTCCCAATAATTTCATAAATAAAAATTATAATTTTTTTATTAATATTAAATACATAACATTATTATCCAGGTTATAACTGTAAAGGTTTAATGTATTTGGAGTCTAGATAGATAAATATCTTATTTAGGTACATTATTTATCATCTCTCATAAATTTATTATCACATTTTACCCATATTTGCATTCAATAATTAAAATTATTCTTTATAACCTGGGGAAACTAAACATAAGAAAGGGTGATCTTGGTTTCTCATTAAAGGTAACATGGGAGATATCAATAAATGATCATATATATACATAAGATAAGAATAAGGCTAAGAGTTCATGATTATAACTTAAATGGATAATATCTAATATACCATAGATCCAATCATGAGTCACGACATAAAACTTTAGAATTTAAAATGACATGAATCATAAGAGTTATATATCTTCAAAAATAAATCATGGACCACAAGATCAAATCATAAGCATAAAATCATGACCTAAAAGCATAGTATAAAAACTAGTTAATACGTGAAGGTAAACTACTCAAACGATAAAATCATAGTGGATTCGGTATAAACAACTTCTTACTATATTAAAATGGATCAGGTATCAACACCTATATCCCAAAGTGGATAGGATATCCCTACCTGCTTCTTATAGTAGATTAAGTACGTCAACTCATTTCCCATAATTATCTCATGAGATATACGGCATGACCCAAGTCATTGTAGTGATGTATAATTCTAGGCCCACCCATCACATAATTAAAACCATAAATATGTGTGGAATAGGATTATAAAACATTAATCTTATAATCATATCATAACCCATGTAAATTAAATGGGTTTCATAAACAATTCATCATTTAATCAAAGAAAATCCCATTGAAATGAATGAGTTTTGGAGGCATCTCATCATCATATTCATAACACATCTAAAAAAATAATAAGCATGATAACATTGAATCATTTCCCTTATAATCCATAATATACATCACAATATGTTATCATAAAAAAACTTTCTTTAAAATATCATTTCAGTATTTCTTAACTAAAGTACCCTTTTTATATATAAATAATTTATTTAAAATCCAAATGTTTCCAAAATTTTATTGTAAAAAAGTTCTTTGAAAATAACTTTGGAAACATCTAAATTGAGATTTAAAATTTTGATTTTTCATGTTGTCTAGAAATTTTGTTCGTGCTAATTATATTAAAATAAATATTCCTTTCACATTTTTAGAACCAAGACAAAAGTGCCTCATTCATAAAATTACAAGAAGATTCCTTTGATTTTTTTTATAAAAAGGTCAAACACGACAAAAATAATTTTAAATAGTCATTAGAAAAGAGTTAATTTTTTGTGATTTTTTTTAATTAAAACATTGACATTGAAGAAAATTATTTCTTACTAAAGGAGAAGTAATGTTTGTTTTTATTAAAAACATTTTTATGATTATTTTATGTAAAAAAGAGAGAATAATTGTATTATTACTTGAAAACTCAATGAATAACCAAGGTAGAAGAAAATGAAAGTGATTAATAAAATATGAATCATATAATTTCCTAAATATAAATTCAAGCATAAGTTTAATTTTAGTATATTTAATTTTTCTTATGAAATATAATTTCATTTTTACTAACCATTATCCATGATCAACCCATGCATATTCGGTTCATTATTTTTTAATTTAATTATTGAATTTATGTTTATTAAAATGTAATAATAATGTTATTTTGATGATCTATCTATTTTCACTCCTTGTATAAATGTATAAGTTAGTGGGTGTCCATATTAGAATGACTAAATGTAATTTCTCACCAAAAGTTATCGTCACCTATATAGGATTTGTGGGATCTTCAATTCGAGATAGGTATCGACTCGATGAGTTCCCGTAAGGTCTCAATTAATCCATTTTTTACTCAATGGACTAACCGGTAGTTAATGGATCATGATCAAATCATCATGTATTTACTTTATTGTATGCATAGTTTTTTATTTTTTTAATGTGTATTTATTATGCATGATAACATAGTATAATAATAAACAATCACTCATTAGTAAAATGAACATGTGTGGAAAATGTTTTATATTTAAATCCCCATTATGTTGTGATTGTGATAACATATAACTAGCTTCTTAAATTGGAAAATTATTTTATTTAACAATATAAAATAAAAAAATCTCTCCAAGACAATATTATGTCATTAAACACCTTCCATCACATGAATTTGAACAAAACCAATTGTTCAAGGTGCTCATCAGCCCTATCTAAAGGTGAATCTTATTACTAGGCAGTTCTTATGAGAGTGGTAGGTTGGATTAAATAATTTTGGAATCAAAGGAGTATTCATAGTTTTCTTATTGAAACATTAGAAGAAAGTAATTGAGCAATGAAACATAATTATTTAGAGGATATGGGACACCACTCATCAGATCAAGGAGTCATGAGTTAATGTAGTTGGAAAGTCAAAAGCCTAACTTATACTATCAAAGTAGTAATAATTCCATATATTGTGATATTAAGAGAAGTTTAAGGATCCTTTCCAGCATAATACTCAAGCATATTTGTATTATGAATCTAGTAGTTATGGGATACTGGGATTTGATAAAATTGCGGGAGACATTTAAAGGTAATAATGTGAAAATCTTTATTGAAAATCACTATAAATTACTGATTTGATATTCTTATTTTTTTAGATCGAATGGAAACCATCAATTATTCAATTTCACTATGATATATATTGGATAAATTGAATTTCCAAAATGTACATAACTTCCAATGGTGGTATAGGTTCTTTCACAAAATACTACACCACAAAAGGAAGCTTATTGTGCTGGAATCCCCACTTCCTTGTGATCCCCCTCAAGGAGAATGTAAGGAAGATAATGAGAAAAGTATAAGCATATGAATGATTTAATATATGTTCAGTGCTTAATATTGTCATCAATGTCTAGTAAGATGTAGAAAATGGATGAGGAAAAGGATACTTTCTAAACGTTTTTTATCTCCAAGAGTTATAAAAGAAGAGATATTTAAAAGAATGATATGAGATATTTGGTGCATTTTATAGATACAGACTAGCATAATAGAATCGGGAAATACCACATCTACTCATGATGATTGGGTAAATTGAGAGATAGATGTCCCTTAGGATCAAAATAAATAAAAACTAAGCAACTACTCTTATTCTTTCCACTTTACCTCATAGTTTCTCAACATTCATTATTAATTATAATATTAATAAGATGAATAATTCACTCCTATATTTATAGGATTTATTTTTATAACCTGATAAGGATATGAATAATTCCCACTTTGTGGTCTTTATTGATAACATGAAGAAGAAATTCAAGGAAAATATGTCAAAGGATAAGTCGCAGTCAAATGCACTAATGCACCACCCTTAAGAGAATCCATAGATTAATAGGGAGTGAAATCTAAATGAGGTAGTATTATATTCAAGTTGAAATAATTACCACTATAAGAAAAATTTAAAACATAGGAAGAATAATCTAGGTGATTCTTTCTGATTTCGGTAAATTTTTCATTGAATAAAATCACTACATATCAAAAAATTGCTTATTAAATACTACATGTGGCCCACACATTTTTATTTAAATAAATAAACCAAGTAGAATAATGAAAATTGAAAAAATTTATGTTGATATGTGAGTTGAAAATGGTGTGAAACTAGTAGCATTAGTTGTGGGATATTATCATTTGTATTGCTTAGTGCTTTGGTTCTTGTGTTTAAAAAATGTTATTATGTTTATTTCATAACCCGAAACATAATCTCAGTGTCGATTTTAGACACCATGATATTTTATTTCATGTTTTAAAATAATTTTTTTATATTTTATATGGATTACATATAATATGGTACGAAGCATCTTAGTAATGTCTTGTATATACTTAAATTCGAAAACCCTATAATGGAAATAAATGAAAAACCCATTATAAAAGACACATATAATAACCACCTTGGGAACTTTAGTCTTGGTTATGTAAATTTGAATCATTTACATAAGTTAAATCATGGAGGGTAATTAGAATCTACCGAGTTAAAACACTTGGATGTATGTCACGCTTACTAACAAGGGAAAATGACCAAAGCACCCTTCACTGGGAAAGGAGTAAGAGCCCCAGAACCACTAGAATTGATTCATAAAATGTGTTTGGTTGGTTTATAGTAAAGTGAAGTGTTTTTTTTCATACTTTATTACTTTGACCAATGACTATAGTTGGAATGGATAATTCTAATTAATGATTTATAATTCAAATTTATTTCAAATGTTTAAGGAATATCAATATAAAGCAGGAAACCAACATGGTAAGAAGATTAAGTAACTTCACTCAGATCGAGGTAGAGAATATCTTAACTAGGTTTTCATCAATCATTTATAAGAATGTGTGATAGTCTCCTAGCTCACTTCTCCTTACACACCATATTGTAATAGTGTTAGTGAAGGGAGGAATAATACCTTTATTGATAGGTTCAGATCGATGATGAGTCACGCAACTCTACCATTATATTTTTGGGTATATTAACTACAAATAGCTACATATAAACTAAATTGAGTACCAACTAAATCAGAATATGGGATTCCATAATATTTTTGATATTTAATGAAGCCTAGTTTGTTACACATTCACAGATGGTGACGTTGGGATTTTTTCAAGACTATACTTAGAGAAAAAATATCATCTGAGAATACCAACTGTATCTTTATAGGTTATCCTAAGGAGAATAAAGAATATTACTTATATATCTCTTCATATAGAATGTTCATTGTAGAAATACATGCTAGATTTCTAGAAGGGGAATACTTTCCCAATTAAAATAGTGGGATAAATATTGACTTTAATGAAGTTAATTATCCATATACACAACAGTTGGTACAAGATCAATATCCACAAGAGATAGTGGGAGATGATGAAGTTCCCATGACACAAGTATTACATAGGCCTACTACAGAAGTTTGAGAACCACAAAGATATGGTTTTCTTTCAACTGAGCTAGGTGACACGTTATCCCAAGAAGATAATAGACATCTAACTTATAAAGATGGAGTAGATGAAAAGGATTATACTAAATGGAAAAATGATTTTCGTTTTATGATGGGTCCCATATAAAATAAAGATTCTACTTTCATAGACCAACCAACTAATGTAAAACCTATTGGTTGTAAATGGGTATTCAAAATAATGCTGGACATGGATGGCCAAGTGATCACCTATAAGGCACAACTATTATTTAATGGTTTCCAGAAACGTCGATTCATCGACTATAGTGAAACCTTCTCACATGTGGAAATGATAAAATTCATCAGAATTTTACTTGAAATAGCATCCTTTCATGCAAAGGAAAAATTTTAAAATGCATGTAAAAATTTCTTCTCTAAATTGGATGTCATTCGAAGGTGTCCATATGACTCAACCTGAAGGGTTTATTAAGTCAAAGATTTCCAATAAAGTATGAAAGTTATAGAGATCCATTTATGGATTTAATAGGGCATCACGATCATAAAATATTAATTTTGATGAGTCCGTAAGATAATTTGGTTCAATCTAGAATGAAATTGTACCATGTGTCTATAAGAAGGTTAGTGGGAGTGCCATCATTTTCCTAGTATTATATGTTGATGAAATATTGTAAATAGAGAATGAAGTGTGAGTCTTTCAAACATTGAAGACTTTGTAAAATTAATGCTTCTCCATAAAATATATAGGTCAAGAAACCTATATTCTAAGGATTATGATCTATAGAGATATATCATTAAGGATTCACACGCTAAGTTAAATTACATATATTGAAAATGTAACCAAAAGGTGCAATATAGAAAAATCAAAGAGGGGATTATTATTAGTGTAACATTTAATAAATATCTCCTAGATGATATGTCCAATGACACAATATGATATTAAAATAATTAGTACAATAATTTTTTCTTTAATAGTGAAATATATCATGTATTCCATATTATGTACTAGGTTTAATGTTTCCTTGTATGTAAGAATAGTGAGAATATATCAACTTAATCCAAAAGATCTATATTGGGTAGTTGTAAAAAGTATATTGAAGAACTTGATAGGAACAAAGGAAAATTCCATGATGTAGAAGAGGAGTTATTCATGAGGTGATACACTGTTGATAGATTACAAATAGATCAAGTTGATTTGAAATCATAGTCCAGATATGTATTTTTCCTAAATGGTTGTGCGGAGAGCTATGAAAGCTTAAAGAATTCTGTGTTTGCTGATTCTACAGTAGAATTAGAGTATATAGGAGCATATGATGGACCTAAGGAATTATTTTGGATAAATATTATTTTTTTGATATTATCATTTTACATATAAGTGAATACCATATTATAATATACTATGTTAATATTGTGGCCTTTGTGCTTGGTAAGGAGCCCATGTCACACTAGTGGACAAATCATATGCTTAAAATGTTTCATCTATTAAGATATTATACTCAGAGAGGTGAAGTCACATTTAGTAGATTAGCCACAATGGATAACATGGATGGACTCATGAATAAATACATATATAAGCACAAGCATGATACTCATGTGAGAGCTAGAAGGTTGAGAATTATTATCATTTTCTGCCAGTGTGAGGGGGAGTGTTGTGAGTGGGTGACCTAGACATAACTACTCTATATTACTTGATTACCATTACATGTGTACAGTTAGATATATATCTGTGTTTATTATTACCATAATAGCAATGATACTTCTATAACCGTTGTTTACATGGTAATTTCCTTATATTATGTGTCCAATCAAAAGGTTATAACAATTACTTGCTATAATGATAACGTCAAGATACTATGATAGTAATCTTAAATATATGTACTATGGTCTAGATACATCATACTCATGGGAGATAGATGATGTTTAACTATCAGTTGTGGTGGGATCACAAGCATTGATACTTCTTCTAATGATATTCATACATGGAAATCTCAAGTATATAAGATCATAAGGACTAGCCTGCTAATAGGAATATCACATTTTTTGAGTGTAATTAGTTGTTCCTAACTTTTAACAGGTGTATTGGTCTCTCGAATTGAGATTTTTATCAATGTGTACAATTTTATCACATTCTGTGAATTTCTGAAAAAAACCACGACATTAAATTTATGGAGAGGTGGCCTGTGTTGGGTGCATCACTGGTAGTATGAAATTAGTTGAATGATAAAGATATAATTTTTCACTTTCATGTTGAAGAAGATATATATTAAAGGCTCAAGTTTACTAGGATGGTAGTAAATCCATTAAATACATGTCTATAGTACAAGAAGGTATGTCCATCTGGTACGGTCATGAAATATATAAATCATAAAAAGGATGTGACACAAGTGTGCATCTTGCATTATGAGATATTGCAAGATGAAGATATTATATTACATTGATCATGTTTGTATAAGGTAGTCATAGCTATGAAATTTCTCATATCCTTAGGATCCATGATAGATTACTGTAATTGTCTCTCTTTCTATGGGATGGACGCACTACTATCTATTTAAGGACCTAGAGGGTCACACACTATGTGTATCCACAAGTTCCACCAATTTGGATGAATAAGTTTTTAGGATAAAGTGGGCCCCATGTTCAAGAGCTGGTGAACATCCAAGTGTGATTGATCAAAAATTAACTAATTAAATTATATTATAAATGTTTATTATAATTATTAGTGAATTTATTTCTCAAGGTATTCACATGTTTTTTATCACAAAAGTGAATATGATAAAAATATAATTTTTCGAACGAACATAACATAGTCAATGTTCGTTATATTATTTAGGGACATTATGGATAAGTAATTAGTTCTTATTTTATCATGAAAACCATTAATGCGTCAGAAGTGGGTGATTAAATATTTTTTATGTTTATTACATTTTTTATTAAGTCATAAGTGTGCATAGGGGTCAAAATTGAATGTTATTACTTTCCCAGGGCCAACGTGTATCTTTTCAAATTATATCTTAATTATAAAATCTCATTTTATCCTCTTGAATAGTGTGAAAAACCTTTTTCTTAAATTTTTACCTCTCCAATCCTCTCTCTCATTTTTTTATAGTGTGAAACAAAAAGAAAGAACAAGGTTGGATCGATCACATCATCTTGATCAAGACTGTATTCACGTGATTAAAAGGATGTTGTAGAGATCTTATATTTCTGATGAAAGAACCTATGAATAAACATATCACATGCTGTATATGTAATGGATGCCAATTTTGGCACCTCTTATCCTAAACATACAGGCTTTGAGGGAATCAAATCAGTGATTTCAAACAAACAATTCAACTTTTACACTATTTTTTATTTTAGACATTGTCATTAAATTTAGTTGAACATGATGCTTTAAGAAATTATTACACATGGTTTTTGGGATTCAAAATTTTAACATGAATTTAAAAAAAAAATTTAAATATTGTATTTTACATGCTTTCATTATGCCCTAGTTTCCTTCAAAGGAGACATGGGAACAAGAGTCAGATATTCAAGCACAGTGGCCTGAGTTGTTCAAAGTAGAACCCTAATGATTCTTATTGGGGATGAGATGTAATAAAAGTGATAGTTTGTAATTCCTGTCATATTTCAGTTTAATTATTATTACATTTTTCTATCTAATCATGTGAATTTATTCATTCTTAGATTTTCGGTGTCCTTAGATGGCCCGAGGAAGGATTTGAGAGTAACAGGGAAGACCCCTAGATGAAATGTTATAGGGACAACCATATAGATAGTGAGGAGCCGTGGTCTATCTTGTGGACTAACCAAAATCCCTACATGCCTTTTAGACTTGTTTAATAATTGATAATCTACCACCAACTAATCAGTGAGCCCCCAACCAGTCGTTGGTAGCCAGCAGCTTGCCAGTGTACTCATAAAGGGGGTTCATATTAAGGTCAAACATTTAATTTTATTTTAAACCCCTATTTTACTTATCTCTAGTTTTCATTACCCTCACTTGACATATACAGATATAGGGGATCTTTTTTTGGGATTTTGGATCCGTCTTCCTCGTTTTTTTCTCCATTTGAAGTGATATTTGTTTTGAAATCATTAATTCAGGGAGTCTAAGGTTGTCTTAGACCTATATGCTTCCTTATTTTTTTCATCTTATTAGAACACTATTGGGATGAATTTGGGTTCAATCCAAGGTATTTAGTTTTGGGGGCTTGATTCGGGTGGTGGTTCTTGGAAATTGGACACTATTATACTTGAGGTATAGATTTTATATAAATAGGTATGACTGGATTAGCATGTGAGTGCATGTGTAGCCCCATGAGAACTTTTTGTGTGCCTTTATTTTCAGTTGGGTGTGTGTGAATCTCTTTGAAAGTTGATTTGTGTGAATTTATTAGTATGTGGGTGTGTGTGTTGCCCAATGAGAACTCTAATATGTGAATTTAAAATAATAGTTAACTTATATTGTGGTTATCCATTGTAATATGGTTGAGTTGTGGGATGAAAATTGAAACCTATTGACCCCAATTTCTGTGTTTTTTATTTGTTTTCGAGGAATGATATTCAAGGGATGTCAATATGTTGAGGAAGAAGAAGTATCCTGGATGTTGAATGAAGATGGTGATGATGAAGTATTGATTATGGATGAGGAATCTAAGTGTATTAAATTATTAAAATATCCACCCATATGTATTGGATGAAATTTTATGACAATGTTAAATGGAGGGAAGTGTTCATGAGAAGCACGACAATTTAAGGGACCAAAATTGTTGTGGTATATCAAGTAGAGGAAGAAAAAGATCTAATATGTCTCAAAACATATATGAATATGAACATAAATAAAATGGGATTAATTAAATATGTACAAATTAATATGTTCTTATATGGTGTAAATATCATGATATTGATTATCATGATTCTTCCAATAGGTTATTGGATTATGATTGAAAGAAGGAATAACGTCAAAAAATAGAGAAGATGAAGTTTGTTTTCTAGTTGAAGAAGTGTAGAACCACCTATGTGAATATTTCGACATGATCCATGTAAGGGTATATCCATATATGAATTTCACTATGTAGAAAAATCATTACAGTTGAATTCGCTACTATATATCCAAATTCTCACAGAAGAATATATCCATGAATGATGAATTTGGATATGCTACTGGTCCCATAATAGAACTTGGAAAATATGTGAACTGGTCATGTAAGGGAATGTTAAAATAGTATAATTTAGATATGTGAATTTCATGGGAGAAATGGTATAGGTACGAGAATTTTGGATAGGATATGGGTTACATAGGTGAATCTTTATATTTTGATGTTCTGAATGTTGGTATTGGGTACACACTGGATGTATGTGAAACATGAGTTTTTATAGTTTTCATGTGACAATGAACAGAGGAATTTCATCATCAATGGAGTGTTACCTGATAAAAATTTGGGATCCCGTGTGATTAAGAACAAGAACAAAATATAATAAAATCACTACCTCCTTTGATTGGAAGACACACGCATGTTATACTCATTGTTGATGATCATTTTTGAATGAATTGAACTAAGGACCCTCAATATCATCCATACGTGATCCAAAAGTATTCCCGATATTGGATCTTCATACACCAAGTTCTAGTTTAGGGAAATGAATGTTTTTTGACAATTTAATGATTGTGGGAACACAACTACTTTGATCCTGGATGCTATTCTTGGAAAGAGGACCCAAAACACTCACATCTACCTCTTTATAAATTGAAATAGGTGAGAGTGTAACTCAAATTATAAGTAATGAATATATCCTATAATATAGACATGTGTTGGTTTTAATAGTTAGGTTTAACCTTATTAAAAGTGAACTTAAGGCCTTTAAAATTTTGAAGAATCTAAAAAAACACCTAATAACACCTATAACCCTGAAAATGTTTCACAATGTTCATAAGTAAGTTATCACATGTAATATTAAAATTGTTTTTAATGTTTAAATATGATTGTTTATTAGACCCTCCTACCCATAAATAGTTAACAAGCCTTTCCTTATGATATTTTAAACTCGTAAAAGTTTCATCCCCAACTGTGGGGTGTACCATAGCTTAAACTCCAATTCATTAGAAGTTTCCTAAATTCTGAATATGATTTAAGTGTGACCATCTAGGACCTTATCTCAATAATATAAATTAGTACTCATAGACCAAGAGCAGTATCTTGAAATACATATTGACCTCTAAGGATATTAGGTTTAGTTATATAAATAACATCCTTTTGTGAGCACAAACTATGTTATACAATATATTTGTTTCATGATATCTCCTAATGCAGGATCCACACTTCGCGTTATCATCCTTTCTGTACTTATTTATTCATGACTTTACTGGGTAAATTTACCATTGATTCCATTTTTCTTAGTGCTAATTACCCATTAACCATAGTATTTGTTCAATTTATCACTCATGGATAATAATAAAATGACTATATTTCACTAAGAGATTGTGGAAAAAACTCCCTATGCATAAAAAACTTCTTTTGTATTAAATTCCTTTGTATAACCAAATTTCCAATCATAAAATAAAAATCAAAAGGTAAATACCAAATAACAAGAATATTCTACCTAGTACCCAACTTTCAATGTTTCATCAGTCTTTATCATCTTCAGTTGATTAAAATTTTGTTGAGACTTTTCGTCAAGAACCTATTGGATTTGACGCTTCATCTTCATGGATGATCAATCTTTAACTCATCCTAATGATTAAATCCAATTGAGAATATGTTTGAATGATATTTATTAGTAAGATATATATGTAAAAATGGTACAAATCATTTGAATCATCAGCTTCAGCTACCTTCATTGGCTAATATCATTATTAGCCCTCAAATTCTTCTTTTGACATTAACCGAATTTATCAAATGATTCAAATGATCATCCTATAATCTAATATAGGGATTTTTTTTTCAATTCATTGTCCCCTATTTTTAGGTATTCTCTGTTATAATTATATTTAATACTTATTCAAAGATCCACATGGCCGCCCGATTCATTTAAATTTATTAGACTAAATCTTGATCTACATTTGTGCTTCCTTCATATACAAATCTTGGATAAAGACCCCTCTAAATCAGAACTAATTCCAAAGAATCCTCCCTAGAAAATCTTAGATCTGAAGCATGACATATCAATATTACCAAACTAGCACTGATTTTTAGACCATCATCTAACATTATGTACCTAATCATTGGGTGTTTAATATCACATACCCATGGTTTTGTCTTATATTCAGATAAATCAATATAATATACTCTTAATAACTAAATTATTTAAAAATAAATTAATCTCCATTCCAAAAAATAGAAAAATAGAATAACATTAAAACAACAATTTTAATTCCAAAAAATTTCTCCCAAATATTGATTTAAAATCATTTTTAATATTTAGTAAGTAATCAATTTTTAATTCAATTATAATGCTCAAAATATTTTCAAAACTATTCAATAAACCATAAAATACAATTTTGAGTCTTATTCCAATCAAAATCATGTAAAAAAATTATAGATTAATTATAAAACATAACATCACTTGGAATACATGTTCACATAATATATTAAAAGAAAGGCACTGAAAAATATATTAATTAATAACTAAAATTCACAATTCAATTAATAATCTAAATAATTAAACCTTTTCAAAATAATTCCAAAAATATAGAGAAGTTGATAATTAAATAAAATAATAATAAAAAATTTATAATATGTGTTATAAAAATATTGTGGAAAAAACATATGAAATAAGTTTACATAAAATTCCCCTACATATAGCTAATTCATTTTATTCAAGCAATAAATTTATCACAATCATAAAAAATTGAGAATTAATCCAAAAAATAAATTATTATGATGAAAATATTAACCACATCCTAAAAGTGTTTTCATCCATTAAATTTCACTAGAAAATAAAAATTATTATTTATTTTTAAAAATTTAAATGATTTGAAAAAACTTGATTTTAGGTTTTAAAATGAATGATCAAATTTAAAATTATTGGAATTTATTGAAACAACTTCATTCATCCATTTATGTATTCTTCCAAACTTTTTTTTCTCCATAGAGAACAAACCTACCAATAATTAATCAGAGAAACAACTAATTAAATGAATCCACAAATTCATAATGGATGAGTGACTTCGAATAAAAAATTATAGTTTATTATAATTTTAACGAACTCATATATCAAAATATAGACAATTCACCTCAGCCATAGATTAAGAGTTTATTCCAAAAATCATTAATGTATAATTTATAAGTTTAATTATAATAAGAAATTTAAAATTCAATTTTAAATGTAAAATTTTTCCCAAAAGTTTCACCAAGAACATATTTTCAATAGTGAAATACAAAAATAAATGTTATATTTAATCCATAAAAAACAAATAATATTAGCCACTCTAAAGTGAACGAAATAGCCCTTTATTTATAGAAATATTTAACTCATGGATCTTAAAATAATATACATATGTTCAAGAAATTTTGAAATAATATTATGGAAATTTTAATGTGCACTCATTTAATTATATTTTATCCCATATAGTAACCATTTATCTACACATAAAACGTAACATTTTCCTCAATATTGATATCTAAGGTGAATGAAAGATTATATAGATAGATTTTAAAAATAATTTAAAATTTTAGCAACCCAATGAATGTACAAGGGTCACAAAAAAGTTCAAATATTAGATGTTTTCCACAATTCAAAAACTATATAACAATAGATTTAACAATGCGTGAAAAACATAATACTGAATGATCACAAATATATTTATTATGTCCAAAAAATGTCGTGAAAGACACTTAATTTTTTAGGAAAAGACATTCATCCAACTAAAATATACATTTCAACTAAATATCCAAGAATTATATAGGGTTAGTGTAGAAAATGTTTAACAATTTATATCTAAATTGATATGAATAAATTGAAATAAATACCATTCTAATAGTTGTTTTTGTTATTATGATGCTCATTCAATTGTTTACTCTATATTTCCTTGCATTCCTTTATTGTTTTTTTACTTCAAAACACCTAGATGTTAGTACTAGGTGCATGACCAAAGAGTGTGAAGTTGGGGTTTTTAAAATTTTCATTATGCAATCGATATAAGAATGTCATCTCTCATGAAACACCACCTGAAACAACATGAGGATCCCATGTTATTATGAATAATTAAAAAATAAAATTGAACCGTTACTTTGTTCGATTTGAATACACACAGATGTCCACATCACTGTTGGTGATCGCTTTTCAATGATACCAAAAGTTCCAATCTTATAAATCATCCATATTTGCTCAAAAATATTTTCTGATCATCAATCATCATACTATAGGTGATATAATGGAGAAAAGAAAGGATTTTGATACTGTTGTGATTGTGTGAATACTAATACTTCGATCCAGGAAGCTGCTCACAGATTATAGTGCCCTAAACTCTCACTTCTCTCTCTCTCTGTAACATGAGATAGAGGGGAGAGAGTCTCTCAAATTATAGGGAACAAATATTACCTATAATTTTGGCATGTTTTATTTTTTATAGTATAGTTTAACCTTTTTAAAATGACTTGTATGTCCTTTAATAAGATTACCCATCTAAAAACTCCTCAAATAACACTTATATCCTCAAAAATGAGTCACAATGGTCATACATAATTTATCACTTATAAATTAAAACTATGTTATGTGTTAAAATATTATTCATTAACTCTACTCACCTCTCCCATTAATATTTAACAATCCTCCAATATTAAATATTTAATATTCATTGATAAATTATTTTTCACTGTATTCAGTATCTAACTTGTGAATATAATAAGTGAATAAAATCATCATTTATTATTCTAAACATTATTAATATTGAATTTATTTATTTACATGTGATTGTTTAAACTTATACATATCTCTAACCCCACCATGGGGACCACCATGTCCTAAACTCTAATTCATTATATTTGGTTAAGATTTTGAATATGCTATAAGTGTGACCTTCTAGGACCTTATATCAATAGCAGTGAGAAATACTCACAGACAAAGATCAATATCTAGCAACACATCTGGACCTCTAAGAAGATAAGGATTAGTTTTAACAACACCAACCCTCTATGGGTATAAATTGTGTAATACAATCACTTTGTCTTAGGATATCTCATTAATGAGGACACACACTTCACGTCATCAATCTTTATTAGTTTCTTTATCTACAAAATTAAGTGTGGATTTACCATAAAATCCATTTATCTTAGTTTCAAGTACCTATGAATCATATCGCTGCATCTCTTTATCCCTCATAACTAATAGGAAAATGACCAATTTTATAGATACATTAGGTTATGAACCTTCAATTCATAAAAAAACATCTTCGTTATCAAGGAACTTTGTATAATAGAATTTCCCAGTATTAACCAACAATCAAAAGAAATAAAAACTAGTTAACAAAAATATTGAACCCAGTAATGAATACTTTTATCCCATCGATAATATGTTTGAATCAGATTCATGTACATGATATAGATTTTAAAATCTAAAAACTCAACTCGATCATCATCTTCAGTTACCAACTTCCTCCAAGCTCGACAATAGAAATCAAATTATTTTTCCACTACAATCTAACCTCATCAAACATTTCAAATGAACTTCTTGGATTTAGATAAAGGAATTGTTTAAAAAATACTTCATCCTCTCCGTTTAGGGATACTCTATTCTAGTTACATTTCATACTTCTTCAAAGATCCACTTGGCCACATGATTCATCTAAATTTATTTAACTAAATATTGATATACCTTTAACCATCCTTAATCTACCGATAACAACTAAAGACCCCTCCAAACCATAAGTACCATAAATGCCTCTTCATCATTACATATCAGTTCCAAATGTTGGCAGATTGACCTTGCCAAACCAAAACCCAATTTTAAAACGAACTTTAACATCAGGTGCTAGATTCTGAGGTCTTTAATATTACATACCCATGGTTTATTCTTATATTATATGTAATCCATATGATTTATTATTAAGAAATAAATTATTTAAAATCAATTAATATTTATTCCAACACAAAGAAAAATAATAAATAAAAATTTAATTCCATAAAATTTATCCCGAATCTAGATTCAAAATAATTTTTTAATATTTATGAAAAAATAAATTTTTAATTCAATTTTAATTCTAAAAATATTTTAAAAAATATTCATTCAACCATAAAATATAATTACAAGTCACACAACTATCCATATAATTATGAAAAATATTTCATTAATTATAAACCCTTAAATAACTTAGAATACATGCTCAAATAATATATAAAAGGAAATGTGAAAAATAATATATTAATTAAGAAAAAATAGTAAAAATATCAATCAGTAATCTAAAGAATTAAAATGTTTATAAGTAATAAAATAATATAAATATCTTTATAATCAAATAAACATTTCATAAAAAATTACTATAACAATATCAAAATAATGTGGAAAACAACTATAAAACATGACTATATCAAATTCCTCCCTATATAGCTCATTGATTTCCCATAAGAAATTAATTCAACACACAATGGAAAATGATAAATAATCTAAAAAATAATTAATTATGGTTCCAACAATGAAGAACCTTCCAAAAGTGTTTTTATCCATGAAATATCAGTATAAAAAATAAAATATTACTCCCATAAAATTTAAATGATTTGGAACAAAATGTTTTCCAATTTTAAAATGAATAAGAAAATTTAAACTTGTATAACTTTATTGACACAAATTCATTCATATATTCATGTATTCCTCGAAACATCTCTTTTTATCCATTTTGAACACAGTAACCCAAAATTAATCAAAAAATAATTAATTAAAGGAAACAAAAAATGAATAATTGATGAGTGAATTCAAATAATAAATAGAATTTAAAAATAATTAAAACCAACTTATACGTAGACTTCAACACAATTCATTTCATTAAGGGATTATGTTTTCATTTATAGGAAACATAAATTTATAATTTATAAGTTTAATTCTAATAATGAAATTCAATTCAATTCAAAATGTTAATTTTACACCCAAATTTTCACAAAGAATAGATTTTTGAGAGGGAAATAAAAACAATTATACTAGATTAAATACATAATAAAAAAATAAAAAAGATTAACCACTCTAATGTGAGAGATATGGAATTTTATATTTAGAAAAATTTTCACTCACAGAGCCTAAAAACATATATTTATGATATATAAATTTTGAAAAACATTCAAGGTAATTTTAACGTGAACTCCTTGAAATATAATTAATCACATATAATGATCATTTTCCCACACTTATAAATCATAATTTTTCCAATATGGAACTCTAAATTAGAATAAATAGTAAATTAATAGAGTTATTTGTTTAAAATTACAGCAACCCATAGTTTATACAAGGGTCAAAACAAAGTTCAAATACTGTATGTTTTCCATAATTCCAAAACTATATCATAATATATTTAATAAGGAACATTTACCAAACCCCAAACCCATTAACCCATATCTGGTGTCTAATTTATTACATTAACATATGATATATGAGATATCATCATAATAGAACAATCAGTTTAGTAGTCTTGAAGAACCAGATACAATCCTGCTCCATATTTTATATTGGAAATAAAATATGAAACATAGAGAAAGTAAATATTTTTCATCCTTGATCTCATTAAAATATTCCTTCTATATATCTTGGGGAAAAAATAATGGTGATCTAAAATTATCAATAATGGTGATATATAATATAAAATATCTTGGAAAAATAAGACATAATAAATATGAAAATGTAAATAACTGGAAAACACATGCTATTTAATCAATTACTTGGGCACAAAAACGAATCCATGTATAAAATCAAGGAAGTAATCTTATGGATAATAATAATTTAATTCTTAATTAATTAAATTCTTAATGTTAGATGTAACGATTTTTTACATTGTGATATTTTTACCTTTAAACCCTTGTTATAAGAAAGTTTAATCAATGAGTAGATATACAATAAAAATCCATTTATTTCTGTCAAATGATTTATCTCTTGAGGCTTGTATAGTACCCCTAGTTTCTGGTACATAACCATTAATTTGTGTTTTTTGTGGTTATAAAGTATAAGGGGGAATGTTGGACTAATTTAGTGATATTTCAATAATATTTAGGGGCTAAAGGAGAGGTTCTTGGGCTATGCACGGTTTATCCAAACCATGCATAAAGTCTAAGTAGAAACCATGAAAAATAGAAGGCTTTAGGTAGATAGATTCAATACGGTATGTGAATGGTTAAGGAGACCGTATGTGGAGGTCATGCGAGGGTCTGTATAGATAGTAGCTAACACACTTTTAGTGCATGGTTTGTCTAACCGTGTGAACTAACCACGCCTATGGTTTAAGTGAAATCCTAAAAAAGTGGATCCCACCGATTTTTTCCTCTAACTTGATCATTTTTTATCCTAAACGGCACTAATTCAAGATGTATCTACATTGAGTTTTAGGAACCTTTGACAACCATTTTGGAACCAATCTGGATCCCTCCCTTGGTGTTTTGAATATCGATTCTAGTGGTGAGTGATGTTCTTCATCGTTCTTCTCTTGTTTCATAGATCTACATCTCCTATCCACATTCATTTTCAGATATATTCATATAATGGGTAGCACTATGTTGGGGGATTAACAATATGATTATATTTGGTTTCATTGATGGTGGGAGAAGATATATAAGGCTGTTTTTGGGGAGTTTCAACCCGGTTGCGTGAGCGTTCTTCGTTTGTTGTCAGTTTTCATAAAAACCATGGAGGTATGTGGCTTCAATCTCACCTCTTCTATCTATAATTAACTATATTAGTTTTAAATTTAATTAATTGGATAAGAATAATTTTTAAATCTTGGTTTGATACATTGAATGAATCTCTTTAGTGATTATTTATCGTTTTTGGTAGATTTGTGAAATCTTGATAAATTATTATTTCGATTGTTTTAGTTTCTTGAAATTAAAAATGGTGATTTTAAATGGTGGATTTTTTGGAACTTTTAAATGGAATTATTGGGCAGGGGGTTTCAATAAAAAGAATTTTTATTGAAATGAGTTGGCATTGTAATGTTTTTAAGGAAAAATGGTTTTCAATAAGAATGTGATTTTATTGAAAGGGTTGTTTTGGCATGATATTTGGGAATATTTTGTGGGTGTGTTAATGTTTCATATATGAGGCTTGATTGAAATATTACATTGTTCTCAATTCCAAGGGGCTAATGGAACATGGAATATAATTACCTTTTTGCGACATGATAGATTGATGAGAACCCGTTCAAGAGTATGGAACTGTCTTCACATAGCATGAATTGTTCGTTGTGTGGATGTGTGGAATGGAGTGAGTATGCAAAAGGAATATTGAGAAATAGTTTTAAATATATGATTAATCATTTATTGGGAAAATATATTTCTATAAAATTGGTTTTAATTTCACTTGTATGATTTTGGTTATAAATGGTTTTGGAAACTTGTTTATATTTAGTTATAAATTGTTTTGAGAAATTTTTTCATACAAACTATTTTATGTAAATTTTGATAAATCTTCTATCGTAGTGTCTTGAGTAGGTTCATCATTGGGTAAAACATAATGACTGTTATGATGAACCATGCATTGGAACTTTTGTGCTTTTTTAGATCCTATCATCTGGGTCATGGGCAAAGGTAAAGTATCATATGTTTTTACCACCACCTCATGATACTTGGGTTGTTCTGTTATTATGGATCTTGGAGCTTGAGGAGAATGGGGAATTGTGGTATTTTGGGAGTCTTGGTTTGTTATTATAATGTTTACACTGATAATTGTTGTTTTATACATACTTTCATACTTTAGGGTTGTTTTTACATGAATAAAGTGGTTTTGTTATCTTGATTTTTTTCATGCATCATTTAGTGAATGGTTTGATTATTGTTTGTCAGTTTAATAGTTTATTTCTCAAAGGCTAAATTATCCCCCACTTGTATTTTAAACCCATATGAATTTATTTCTAGCCATTAGCATCTTGGGGGGTGTCTCTTAAGTCCATGTAATGACTCGTTGTACTATCAAGAAAATGATAATTAGTGGGTCATTTTAAATGGTATCATCTTTTTCAGTCCTTACCTAACAAAACATTTTAACTTTCTTGGTATTAGAGTTGATTCATCCTTGTATATTCCTTTGGTTGTGATCTTATAATGGAGTAGAATTATTAGGAGTTGAAATTTATATCATAAAAGGATGTGGATAACATGTTTATTCTAAACTTCATGTTACCAGGGTGTTGTGTACATAACTGTTTTGGAGACAGATATAGGATACCAGAATCTCATTGTCACGGGTTTAGCCAATGAGGCAAGCATGTCATGCATTAGAGGAATGAATTACTACTATGATTTCATATTTAATTTGTATTAATGATTTATGATCTTGCGAGAAGCTATAAATTATTGAAAAATGCATAATTTTCTTTCAAATGAATGATTTTGGAAATAGGATACTTGGTGTAATTTGAAAATGGTTTGATTTTCAAACGAAAGAGTGGATTTTTAAAAAATAACTGAACCTGAAATGGTTGTTTTTGGAAAACAATTTTGTCATATTTTATGTGACAGAATTGGACAAACGTAGCCATCGGTTTCTAGAAATTATGACTTATAGAGTTTGATTTTTATAAAATGGCATCAGGTAAGCATCATAGAAACTATCTAGAAGAGGTTTTAGAGAATGTGGTTGAACCTGAGCCACAGGTGAACCAAGAGCTAGTTGAGATAATCATCCAAGTATTTCAGGATGTGGAAATAGGGAACTGGATGTATGAGCCAAGGCATGTGGACCATTCCATCTAGTTCAAGAAGTTGAATCCACCCATATTCTGGTGTGATTCTGAACCTGAGAAGGCAGAGGTGTGTCTCAGTATGATAAATCATATATTTGAGTTCATCAAAACACTGTTGGATCTAATAGTCAAGTTTGCGATGTATATTCTTGACTATCTTGCATGCCAGTGGTGGGAACCGGTAGTGCATGTTAAAGTAGATCAAGTCCTTACTTTGGAGGGTTTTGAGGAATTGTTTAAGAAAAAATTCTATCCTCACACATTCAAGAACCAGATGAATACATACTTATTTATCCAAAAGAAGGAGAATATATCTATCACAAATTATGAAGCTAAATCCATGAATCTAGTACTCTTTTAAATAAAAGACTCTGTGACTGTGTCACTAAAGGAACACATCTTCGAATAAGGGCTAAGTCATGAAATTTGATCGAAGATTGCGTTTCTCCATATTAATTACTATATAGAGAAGGTGAAAAGAGCATCGGTGGCCGAGCGAGACATATCAGGCACTATGGTAGGAGTAATTATATTTATCCATATTTTAAGTGGTGGAAACTCCAATTCTAGGAGCAAGCTAAAGAGACAAACCAATTTCGAAGGTGGGAGCGGGAATCAGAATCTGACAGCTGGATTAGAAAATCTTCCTCCATGACCAAAGATCCAAGAGGGATGCAACTAATGTGGTTCATTTGACCAAAAAAAGTGGGAGTTTATAGCACCACTATGATCAAGCCATAATTATATCAATATGGGACACATTAATCACTTTTGTCACAGTTCCCTAAGGTTGGGTTCTTGACACACTTCTCAAGCATCATGAGCATTGTATGATTTGATTGGATGCCAACAGAATCATTCTAGTTATTTAAAAAAATCTAAACATAGTGATTCTCGGAATACCAAGAATCCTCAACATGGTCAATCATAGAAAGGTAACAAAGAGCATAGTGAAATGGAGAAGAAACTCTATGAAGCAAATAAGATGATTGTGGATGATTATGAAGGACCATCTATGGTGAGAGGTATGATTATTTTGAATTATACCATCGTGAAAGTAATGTATGATACCAGTTATTCACATTCCTCTATTTCTTCTCAGGTTTTTAACTGTTATGTTTAAAACCTGAAATTATTCACTCTGTGATAAAACACTCCTCTCAGTGAAATAAAATGTCAATTCATTGTCTGTAGAGCATGTGTTATAATGGTTGATATAGCTGAGATGAGATGGGAATTCTTGATTTGTGAGATGGATGTCTATGATATAATCCTGGGTATGTATGAGATGAAAATGTTCAAGGATAACATCGACTGTTAATGGAGGATAGTTAGTTTCATGACTGAGGGCAGCATTGATCACCTCTTAAAAGGAGATAAGGTTGTGAATAAGGGAACACCATAATTATTTGCACTAGTGGTGGGAATGATCTCTTATAAGTTGGTTGCACTAACCTTGGCATTGATCGAATAGATCGGAGAAGATAGTTTTTCAGAACCTGTGGATCAATTTCCTATTGTATTTCCTAAGAAACTTTCAATGTTACAACCTATAAGGTAAGGGGAGTTTTCGATTTATCTCCTTCCGGGGACCATATCATATTTCCCTTCCATCATATAGGATGGCACAAAGAGATTTAAGGGAATTGAATGGGCAGTTGGAGGAGATAGAAACCAAGGGTTTTATTTGATGATGTAAATCTATGTGGGCAAGAATAGTTTTTCTCAATAACAATGCTGAGGGAACACTTTGGATGCGTGCCTATTATCATAAGCTTAACCAAGTTACGATAATGAATCGTTATCCAATTATACACATTGATGATATGTTTGATCAATTGATGGGAGATCAGTGGTTCTCTAAAATTTACTTGCTATCAGTATATCATCAATTGTGATTTCAGAAGGAAGTTATTTTGAAGATAACATTCAGAAGCATATATGGTCACTATGAATATGCAGTCATGCCTTTAGATCTAATGAATGCACCAGTAGTTTTCAGGGCTTTGATAAATATGATATTTCAAAAAAATTAGACACTTTTTATGTGGGGATTGTAGATGACATCTTGGTGTATTCAATGACAAGGACAGAGCATGAGGAACACATGTCGACAATGTTACAAATCATTATAGATCACTGTTTGTATTACAAACTATCTAAATTTCATTTTTGGATATATTAGGTATGCTTTATTGGTCATGTTATTTCTGAAAAATGTATTTAGGTTGACCTTGAAAAGATAAAAGCTGTGATATCATGGAAACCGCCAAAGAATGTATTTGAGATACAACATTTTTGTAGTCTAGGTGGTTATTACTAACACTATTTTCATGAGTTATCACAGCTAGATGCACCAATAAAAAAATTTAAAAAGAATAATGCTCCATTCCAATGGACATAGGAATGCCAAAAGTATTTCCAGGAGCAGAAAGTTCATCTTACTTCAGAACCTATCTAAATTTTTCAAGAATCGGGATGGGGATATGTGTTGTAATGTGATGCTTCCGAATCAGGGTTCATCTATGTTCTTATGCATGGAGACCATGTTTTGTCTAATGGTTCATGAATGTTTAGAGTTAATGAGAAGAATTACCCAACACATGACATGGAATTAGCAGCAGTCGTTCATGCCTTGAAGACATGGCATCATTATCTCTTTGCTGAGAACTTTATTGTGTTCACGAACCACAAAATAATGAAACACATTTTCTCATAGTGATATTTTATTCTAATTCAAATGATATGGATGGAGAATCTCTAAATTTTTGAATTTAACTTGATGTATACACCCGGAATGGGGAATTCGGTGGCATATACATTGAGAAGAATGTAATATACTCACATAACGTAAGATGCTTCTGATGAATGGCAGTTGATGTCGGTCCTAGTCGACATGAATTTCGAATGTGAATACCAAGGTGATGTCACATTATTCTTTTCAACAATACTTGTTCCTGATTTAGTAAATATGGTCAAATTGGCACAAAAATCTCATGGAGAATGCCTGGTTATGAGTGAAAAACTCAATGGTGGGGAGATAATTGAGGGTTGGAAACTTAATAGGAGTTCAATTTTGTTTTCAGAGATCAAATAGTTGTACATAAGGATTTTCATGAACAAATTTTTCTTGCATACCACCATTCCAGATGGGATGTACATCCAAGAACAAAGAATATGTATAAGGAGTTGAAAGTGCAGTTTTAGTGGAGAGGCATGAAAAGGAAGGTGGCTGAGTTCGTCTCTTGGTGCTTAAGTTCATAGTAGGTTAAAGCAGAGAATCATACACCAGCATGCATGTTTCAATATTCACCTATCCTAATGTGGAAATTGGAGCATATAGCAATGGATTTTGTTTCATGTCCACCATTAATGGTTCGAAAACGTGATTCCATATGGGTGATAATGGATCAACATACCAGGTCTGGTCATTTCATTCCAATTCGTGAGACTCATACGACGGAGGATCATTCCAAAATATACATCCATGAAGTGGTAAAGAGACCTGGTATACAGGTGTCAATAGTCTTAGATAGATATTCAAGGTTCACATCTCATTTTTGGAATTCCTTAAATAAATCCCTTGGCACTCAGTTGAATATGAGCATGGTGTATCATCCTCAAAATGATGGGAAATCCGAACGTTTGATACAAACATTGGATGAAAAGTGTGGGATTTTGTAATAAATTTTGGTGGCTCATTAGAGGAGAACATACCCTTACTGGAGTTATCATATAATAACCGCCATCAGGCCTCAATACATATGGCTTTGCTTGAAGTATTGTATGGGTATCCTTGTCGTTCTCCACTATGTTGGGTGGAAACAAGTGAAACATCCCATGTCGGGCCGATCCTTGTCCAAGAAACAACAAATAAGATTCAGCTGATCATAAAAATAATGAAGATAGCTTAGATTCATCAGAAAGATTAGGTATATCATTGTAGATGGATATTGTTGTTTTCTGCGAGTGATCATGTGTTCTTTAGGATCTCTACAAGGCTTGTACATCATCATTTTGAGAAGAATCGAAAGTTATCTCCTCAATAAATATGCCCCATTGAGATAATACAATGGGTTGGATAGGTGGCATACCGTTTGGAACTACCACCATGGTTCAATTTAGTGTATAATTTTTTCCACCTATCTTACATTAAAAAGTACCAGGATGATCCTGACCATGTGATCAGATGGGATCATGTTGACCTAGATCCAGATGGCACATTGGTACATATGCCAGTGCATATTATATAGAGACAAGAGAATGTATTGTGTGGAATAAGCATCAATCTAGTGTGGGTTTTATGGAAACATTGTCATATTCAGGAAGAGACATGGGAACATGAGATGGAAATGAAAGAGATTGCCAGAAGTCTTTCAGGGCAGCGATAGTTTTCTAATTTCTAGGGACCGAAAGACATATGGTGGGGAGAATGTAGTACCCCCAGTTTATGGTACATAACTCTTTATTTGTGTTTTTATGGTTATAAATTGTAAGGGGTGATGTTGGGAGTGTTTTTTGATCTTTCAATCATTTTTGGGGGCTAAAGGATATGCACACGGGCTATGCATGGTTTATCCAAACCGTGCGGAAATTTTAGGAGAAACTATACACAATAACAAGTTTGAGGCAGAGAACTTCACCACAGTGTGCTCATGGTTAAGGATACTGTGTGGGGAGGCCATGACATGGTTTTTCTAGATAGTATCTAATTCACTATTAGCATATGGTTTTTCTAACCATGTGAACTAACTATGCACATGGTTTTAGTGAGATCCTAAAAAAGTGTATGTCACATGTTTTTACCTCTCAATTGCTCATTTTATATCCTAAAAATCCATAATTCAATATTTCTCTCCATTAATGGTTTGGGAACCTCTCCCAAGTGTTTTGGAACTGATCTAGATCCCTCCCTTAGCGTGTTCAATCTAAATTCTCATGGTAAGTGATGTTTTTTACCGTTCTTGTCTCATTTCCTAGATCTACTTCTCCTCCCATCATTATTTTTCAAATATACACTTTTTATGGGGAGCTCTATGTTGGGGGATTCCAAATATGATGATATTTTGGATCATTTATTGTAGGATAAGATATCCAAGGCCATTTTTGGAATGTTTGAACCTGATTGTGTTAGCATTCTTTTTTCGTTGTCAATTTTTGTCAAAACCTTCAAGGTAGGTGGCTTCAATATCATCTCCTCTTTCTGGAATTGATTCCATTACTTATAAATTGATTAAATTAGATATTATTTATTATGAAATAATTTTTTTGATACAAGGAATAAATCTCTCTTGTGATGATTTATCATTTTTAGAAGATTCGTGAAATCTTGATAATTTATTTGAATTTTTTTTTAGATTATTGAATTTTAAAAGGGTGATTTTAAATGGTGCATTTTCTATAACCTTTAAATGGTTTTTTAGGGAATGGGGTTTCAATAAAAATATTTTTTGTTGAAATGAGTTGGCATTGTAATGGTTTTAATGAAAAATGGTTTTCAATAAGAATGTGATTTTATTGAAAGGGTAGTTTTGGAACGATCTTTTGGAATATATGGTGGGTGTGTTCATGTTTCATATAAAATTATTGGTTGAAATATTACCTTGTGCTTATTTCCATAGGATTAATGGAACATGCATACAATTACATTGTGACGACTTGGTGGATCAATGAGAAATTTCTCATTATTATGGATAGGTCATTGCATAGCATCCATGGTTGGCTGTGTGGATTTGTGGAATGGACTGGGGATTCTAAATGAATATAGGGAAATGTTTTCAAATATTTTAGTTATTTTTTTGAAAAATAACTTGATAGAAAATCAGATTTAATTTCACTTGAATGATTTTGGTTATATATAGTTTTGGAACCTTGTTTATATTTAGTTATAAACTGTATTGAGAAATTGTTTCATATAAACTAATATATGTAAATGTTTCTAAATCATCTATCCTAGTGGAATGATTACTAATTTGATTAGGGAAAAACATTCTTAGTGTTATACTCACCCTTTATTTGACACTTTTGCGATTTTGCAAATTCTATCTTTTGGGACATGGGAAAAGTTAGTGTATCACATGTTTTTAGCACCACCTCATGATACTTGGGATGTTTAGTGATTATGGGGATTATATCTTATAGGTAATGGAGTCTTGTGGTCTTTTTAGAGTCATTATTTTTAATTCTACTATTAAATTTGATAATTTTGGTTTCATCCATTGTTGCATACTTTGGAGTGGTTTTGATATGAATAAAGTAGTTGGGTTGTCTATCTTTTGATCATGAATAATTTAGTGAATGGTTTGGTTATGGTTTTTCGGTTTAATGGTTTATTTCATAAAGGTTAAATCATCCCCCACTTGTATTTTAATCCATTAGGAATTTATTTCCAGCCTGTCGAATCTTTTGGATAACTCTTAAGGCTAAGTAAAGAGTCATTATACTCTTATGTCAATGAGAATTAGTCTGTCTTTACAATATGACAATGAATTGAGGGGATATATAATTCCATTCCCAAATAGTCACTACATGTCCAATTCTTTCCCCATATATTTAATTATCAATATTCTTCAGAAATACTATGCCTTATCAACAGATGTTTTTATTGAATAAGGAATACAAAATATCAATATTTACCTAGCCAATCAAATAACATTAAAATTAAAAAACCACATATTGAATTGATATATAGTTTAAGAAATAATAATAATTAGGATACAATGAATATGGATATTTAAGAGAATTAAAATATCCAGTGACCATAATAAATTTATTTTTTTAAGAGAATGTTAAAAACCCGTAAATTAATAATAGATATAATATGACCATCAATTCATTGGAAGTAAAATATTTATAAAAAAATCATGTACTTTAGAGAAATAAAGAAAATGGAAGAGAAATATTAAAGTAATCATTAATTAAATGGTTTTCTTTTAAACCACTGAAATCTTATAGAAGAAGCTATGAGTGTAAAATCGATTTAGTAGCAAGAAATTTTATTAACACCGTATATGTTATAAATAAAATATTCCTTTTGACTTTTTATAATGAAATATGAAAATGAACCCTTTCTGAAAATATTAGAAATATCCCTTTAAAACTATATAAAAATGAAATGATAAATTAATATGTCCTTAATAAATCACTTCAGTAAATAAAAAGGAATTTTTTAATACAATTTGGAAAAATATGGACATGGATAAAAAATATACCAAATCAAAAAGAAAAATAAGATCGGGTTTTATTTTAAAAATTCAACTTGAAAGAGTAACTTGAATTGAATCATTAATCATAATTAGTAAATACATATTAATGTTAAATAATTAAAATTGGTAGTATATACAACACATAATATTTAAATGGTACATAATACAAAATATGGCTCACTAGAGTGGAAATTGACACAAAATCCCTTACAAAGATCTTATCATTGAAATGAGAATTAGTCAATGAATATATTCTATATAACAAATGTAAATCAAAAAAATATAAGTTTAAATACAATATAAAATAATAAAATATAATTTCACACATAATTTTATCATAATTGAATCAATGAATAGGTGATATAACCCAATAAATAAAAATTGGGTTTTGAAACCCCTTACCTCAAGTTCGACCTACCTAATAGGTTCTCATAACTCCTATATAATTTATTTTAATTTATTATAATTACATAATAAAACCATATTAATATCATTAATATCATCTATGATCCATTTATAACATTTTATCACCCATTTGTTAACAATTTTTTTATTATCACGGTTTTTGGTGTTAACGACATTCTTTTTCATGCATGTTTTGATTCAGTAGTCTCGGTCCTTACATCATTATCATGGTTCGATAATTAGAGAAATTTTATTCAATATATAAATAATATATATATATATTAAATTTATATATATATATATTTATATTTTTCCATAAAATATATAAATAGAAAAATGATTTACACCATTTATGGAGACAGTATTCCATATGTACGGATAAACACTGTTTTCACTTTTATATGGATAGAAAAAAATAAAGGTAAAAAATAATTAATATTACTAGGATAATTATTATAATATATATATCTTATATATTCATTAAATCTATCTTTATTAACATCCATCTAAATTTGAAATAAAATATATCACATAATTTTGCGGAGGTGATAGTTCACACATATGGAAGAATTATTTTATCATCTTCAATTTGATAGAGAATGAGATAGAAAAATATTATGAAATAAAAATAATAAATTATAACTATATATAATATACTAGTTCTATTATATTTTAATATTTATGTCAAAATTAATGGTGGTAAAATAAGAAGTAAAAAAGAAAGAGCTTGGTTCAGATGATTACTTTCTCTTAGAGAAACCTCCTTCGGATCTATTATTTGTGGCACTAGGGATGGTCTTTCAGGAAGGAAATCAAATCTATAATGCATGTAATTATTTTTGGAAGATAATGGGTATAGTTTTTTTGATCTACGTTACTCAAAGTGGTGTCAATAAAAGAGATAAGGGGTGTCCTTTTATTAGTGAGGGTAGGGACATTATTGGAATTTCTCAATGTATTAAATTAATATAAATAAATTTTCATGTCCAAATAACTATAATTTGGAATAATTTTATGATAAGATATGTTTTTGTAAAAAAATCTCATCTAATAAAATTTGTATCGGTTGAGGTTATTTTTTCACCCTTACCTCTTTATTTTAATCTGCCATTAGCCCTTTTGACAATTACCACAATAAAAAAACTTTTATAATATAGGTGCCAAGAATGTTATCCTAAAAGAAATTTTTTCAAATAAATTATTAAGGGATGAAATGTTCAACCATATTTTATCCCGCTTTTATTATTTTAATATTTTTAATATTTTTAAAAAATTAAATAAAATATTATTTTTATAAAATATAATTAATGTCATTTTTGACACTATTCACTTAATTTGACTTAAAAATTATCACGAAAAATAATATATTATAATATAATACTTTAATAAATCCCTCATATTTTATAAGTGTATATATGTTTTTTGAAACACTATAAATCACTAAAATTATATTATTTGTAATATTTTTTAAATCATCTCTTTTATTTTTCTATTAAATGAAGATATAAAGTGTCAGAGTTGCAGATGCAGTTAATGTAATTATATAATGACATTAAATTATAAATAAAGTTTCATAATTAAAAAAATTAATTATTCTAAAAAAATTAATATTCATTCAAAACTTTTTTTAACCTATGTGAACATATACAAGGAATTTACAAGTATGTGAGTGACAATTTTTTTCCTTATTTAAAATTTTATATAGGTCATTTTTAAGGATAATTATCCCCTAAAAATTTAAATTTAAATCCAAAATCTATAAGGATTTAATTAAATTTATCCAATAATAAATAAGATGAAAAATTGAAACCTTAACACTTTGTTTTAATCTAGGTTAATCCAATTTTTCCTTTACCAAGATGATAAATTTTACCACAATTGCTATTCATAATGGGTAAAAATAAAAACGACCTATTTAAAAAATTTTAACATCCTAATTAAAAATATGTAATACATTTTATCTAATACAATTCATCTAAGTTTTATAAATTAATTCAAAAATAAACCCACAAAATGAAATGAAAAACAACGCCCCATAAAATTGCATTTTCATGTATATAAATGTTTTTATATAAACTTCAACCATAAAATTGATTTCAATGAAAAAAATTAGATTTTTCACAATATAATAGAATTAGTTTTACATTTATATTATTTTAAAACAAAATGTATCTTTTTAAAATCTTGAAAAAAAATCCAATAAAAATCATTATTTTTCACTATTCACTAGAAATTAATATTTTTTGAAAATTCTCAAAAAAATTCTCTAAGATAATTTTGAAATTCTTATATAAAAAATGATATAATTTTATGGAATAAAATTTAAAAAATTAAAGTAAATTAATTATAATATTCGGTCACCCAGGGCAATAAAATAAATTTATGAAGAAAACATACTTTTCAGGATTACAATAACCTTACTTAAAATTGATTTCTTATTTACTAAGAATTGATAAATAAATTTTTATTAATTAGTAACATTATATATATATATATATCATAATGAGGATAATCCTACTCATACCCTCCAATTCAATGGTTAGGTTATTATAGTCATATTTTAATAATAATATTTTCTGATTTTTCACGCTCGGTGTTGAGTATCTTATACGCTTTAAAAAATAGCCTTATTTTAAAATATCCGGATATTAAAGTCTACACCTTTAAATAAGTTTAACCCTAATTTTTTTCAACCATTAAAGGTTCAACCATTGTTGAAATTCAACATTATACAAAGGAATAATAAATCTTCTTTTGAAAAAAAAGAATGTGGGAAACATAAAGGTTACTAAATTATCATTTATTCAGGTTCCGAGATAATGAGAAAATTAGTGGGAATTTGAAATATAGAAATGGAAGAGAATACTAACATCAAATCATTAATAGAGTATGATATAGAACATATTAATGAGAAATTTAAGACCAAAGAACTATAAATCAGTAAGTGGTGAAGAGACCTTCAATTATTCGGAAATGAAATTGAAAGGGAATTTTTTTATTTAGAGATCCTTTTAATAATTTTGATAAATTAATTTACCATATAGACTAATAACACAAGTAAATCTACTTACTTTACAAGTATAATATCATCCATTAATCAATTTTCACCAAATTCTGATCTTTTTCTCCAAATGATGATTATTCAAGATGATTTTTTATGCATAAAGTGATAAATATGACCTCTAACATATCACATAATCCATAAAATAATAACAATCCATTCCTCATGTATTTAATAAAAACAAAATGGTAAGAATATTGTAATATAATAAATAAAATCAATAAATCTTTCTCTGAATAAATAATACATCAATCTTAAAAATTGAATAATTAAACCAATTGTTTAACACATATCATTCCATAAATAAATAACCTTATATCCCAAAAAACATCAACATTAATAAAAATTTTAACCTCAAAGGATATATTATACCGTTCAAATTATATCTCCAAGAACATAATATTATTATTCCAAAATAATCCTATATGTTAAAACTAAAGGTTATATATACCTCAAACTAATAAAACAACTCTCTAATTATCATCAATCATCTCAAGGTCAAAAAAATTAAAAATTATTTGATCCTATAATATGATTCACATAATCAACTTAATATTTATCTATAAAAATAAT
Source organism: Viscum album (assembly GCA_963277665.1). Lineage (NCBI taxonomy): Eukaryota > Viridiplantae > Streptophyta > Magnoliopsida > Santalales > Viscaceae > Viscum > Viscum album. Next base: position 849,858,344 of record OY728152.1, read on the forward strand.
TTAAGTAAAAAAATTTCATACTATCCAGGACATAACATAGGTTGGTTGTAAGCGTTGTACCCTTATCAGCTGATAGTAGTGGGTTTAATCCTCATGACCATTCCAAATGCGACACATTTTTTCGCAACCCATGGGTTGTCCTTTTTCTAAAACTATATAAATATAATTTTTATAATATCCCAAAAAATATAATGATACTCCTAAAAATTAATATTAATCATCAAATCACTTTTTATCCACCAATTGTTTCTATACAACCTATTTCCCCCCAAAATAAAATAATTTTAATTCACTATTATTAACTTAAAATAAATTATCACATTAACCATAAAGGTTATAAATAAATTTAAACATATTTCCAAAAAATATAAAAGTAATATTCATCAAATAACCATCTCACTAAAACATATACTAAACAAAAAATTTTAATTCCCATAAATATCTCCCTAAGAATCCATAATCTTGTTAAACTCCTATAACATAAAACCTAAAAATGGGTATCTATGACTTTAAAATTATGATAAACTATAGAATTATAAATCCAAGTCACTTAAGGTTTATTCCATATCAATATGAAATACCATAGGTTTTCATAGGTTCTATTTTCTCATTCATCATAATTGTTCCTCTAAAAAATGTGATTTAACATAAACATATCCTCTGAGAGTGTAAAACTATGTATGGAGTAAGGGAACAGACATCATGAAATAGGTTGATGACCAAGATATATTCTACTAAGTCTTTTTTGGGGTTATTACCCCTAGATTCATCTATACCAAAAACACTTCCACTTTTAGTATATATACATAGATGTATTACTAGGTAAAAAACATAATAAAAACTATACCAAAAACATTATGATATTATTCTATAATTAGACATATTCTTAAAGTATATCATAGGTTTATGTACCACAATATATATTTTCCTAAATCTGGTTCCCATGTATTGTACTAAACATTCTCTGATACAGAAACTAACAACCCCAACTCCAGTAACCTAGAACTAGTTTATAATTTACTACATTTACATATGATAGAAGAGATCCCATATTAATGGATTGATCGGTTTAGTAGTCTTTAAGATCCAGATAAAAAAATTCATCCCAATTTACATTGGAAACAAAATATAAAACATCATAAAATTACATATTATGCATCCTTTAACTCATTTAAATATTCATTCATTATATCTGGGGGAATGAAAAAAAGGGTGGTATAAAATTCTCAATAAGAGATGAATAAAGTTGAAACTATCATGGTTAAATAATGCATACTGATTATGAAAAATATATAACTGAAAAACACTTTGCATTTAATCAATTACATGATCATGAAAATGAATCTATAGATATTATCAATGTAGTAATATCATAGATAATAATAACTAAATTCTCCAAGAAAGAAATGATTGGTATTGGATTTTGTGATTTCAAACATCATGATATCATTAATATCCAATTATTATACCAAGACAGTTTAATCTATGGGTTGGCATGCACCCAAAACCCAATAAATTTGGCCAACTAATTTGTCTCATTTGACTTATCAATGTATCATGGGGATATATAATTCTAGGCCCACCTATCACTATATTCCTAATAAATTACTAATATATTTAATGATAAATTTAATTCATAACCAATATTCATTATCAACAAAAGTCTTTATTGAGTAAGAAATATGGAATATTAGTATTTCCCCAGTCAATCAAATAAATTCGATTATAAAACACCATCTCTCTAAATGTTACATGGTTTAGGAAATAATCATATAAATGATTCAAGGAATATGGTTATTTAAGATAAACTTAATTTACACAAATAACAATAAAATAAATTTTATAATAGTATGTTAATGACCAAAAAATTAATAATAGATAAAATATGAACATAAATTCATCATGAAATATAGGTTTTGAAGTAAAATCATGTCCTTTGGAGAAATAAGGAAAATGGAATCGTAAATTAAAATAACATTTCATTAAATAATTTAATTTTTGAAACCATTTAAAACTTATATATGAAAATAATAATGTAAAATCGTTTTGGTAACAGGAAATTCTGTTAACATTTTATACATTAAAAATAAAATGATCCTTTTGAATTTTTATATAGAAAGTTTAAAATGATCCATTTAGGGAAAAAAGTAAAAATATTCTTTAAAAATAAAATAAAAATTAAAATGTCCCAAATAAGTCATTTTATTAAATAAAAAGTAAAATTTTAAAATAATTTTGAGAAAATATGGACATGGATGAAAATTTTACCTGATCAAAATGATTAATATGTTCGTATTTTCATTTGAACATTACTATTGAAAGAGTAACTTGAATTGAATCCTTAATAATCATGAATAAATATATATTCATGTTAAATACTTAAAAGGGGAAATATATACACCACATAAAAGTAAAAAAGTGCATAATACCAAATATGTCTCAATAGTGTGAAAGTTGAGATGAAATCCCATGCAAAGATCATATCGTTGAAATGAGAATTAGTCGATGAAGGGATTATGTGTAAAAAAAATAAATCCACATAGAATAAATAAAAATACAAAAAAACAATAAAATTTAATTTCACACATAATCTTGAAATAATATTATGAATAAATAATTTATATAACCCAATGAAAGTAATTTTTGTTAAGAAACCCCTTACCTCTAGTTCAATTGGTCTCGCAGGTGTTCTAAATGCCTATATAATTAAAATTAATTTATGATACATATATACCAAAATAATATTCATATATATTATATTATATATCATCCATTTATAACATTTTATCATCACTTTATTAACAATATTTTAATATTATCATTATTTTGGGTGTTAACTTCTTTTTTTTCATGAATGTTTTGATTTAGTAGTCTTATTCCTTGCATCTTTCCCATTGTTCCATTATCTCCGTAATGGTATTAAAGATATAAATATAATATATAATCAATATATATATAGATTCATCCATAAAATATATTTATAGAGAAATGAATTACATTGTTCATAGAGGTGGTAGGCCATTTGTATTCATGAAAATTGTTTTCACTTTCTAACGGATAAAACAAAATAAAGGTAAATAATAATTATTCTTAACAAGATAATTTTTATATCATATATATATATTATTCATTAAAACTATCTTTATTACCAAAAAATCTAGAATGTTTATAAGTATGTCATAAAGATAATTGTGTAGGGTTCTGTTAATATTGGTTACTCAGAGTAGTGTAAAAAAGAGAGAGAAGGGTGTCCTTTTATAAATGAGGGGAGGGAAATTCTTGGAATCACTAATATTATTAAATTAATATAAATTATATTTCGTGCCTAAATAACTGAAAATAGGGTTAAATATAAAAAAACATAAGGATGAGTCTAAATCCTCCGATCAAATAAAAATTGGACATATTTAAGTGGCATTTTCACCCTTATCTCATTAATTTAACCCCATATTACGCAATTTTTCAATTACCACATGAAAATGTTTTTAAATTATATGATCCAAGAAGGTTACCATAAACTGAAAATTGTCTCATAAAGGTCCATGTTATGGGATTTTCAACCATATCTTTCCCCCTTGACCAAGTTCAAGATTTTTATGATTTTAAAATAATTTAATAACATATTATATTCATAAAATATAATTAATTCCATTTTGATACTATCCATTTAATTTGAATTTTAGATCATAAAAAAAATGAAACAAGTAGAATATAATACTTTATAAAATCACAAATATGTTATTGTTTCCTATAAAATTTTTGGGACTCTATAACTCACTCAAGTTATATTATTTTTAATATTTTTTATATTATTTATTTTATTTTTATATTAATTGAAGATATACCGTGTCAACATTGCGTAAGAATTTTAAGGTAATTATATAATCTATAAAAATTATAAATAAATTACAATCATTAAAATAACATCATTACGTGAAACCGTGTATTAATAATCATTCAGAACATACTTTTTTCCTATGTGAATGTATAAGAGATATTCAAAAGTAAGGAAGTGACATTTTATTTTTTCTTTGATTAAAATATTTTATAAATAATTTTTAGGTTTTCCATTAAAAAATAAATTTTGAGCCTAAGGTAATTATGGTATAATTGTCTTCATCCAATAAGAATTTAGATGAAAAACGGTGACCTTAACACTTATTTTTAACCATGGTTAACTCAAGTTTCCCTTTACCGAGATGATAATTTTATCATGATTACTATTCATAATGACTAAAAATAGAAGTGAAAAATTTATCAAATTTAAAAATTATTATTTCAAATACTGAATCCATTTTATTAAATTCAATACATATATGTTTCATAAATTAATTTAAAAATAAACCTTCAAAATGCGGTGAAAAACATTTTTCCAAAAAATGCCATTTCATGTATAAATTTTTTTATACCAAATATGACCTCAACATTGATAAATATAAAAATAATTCGATTATTAATAATAAAATAGAATTAATTTTACTTTAATAAATTTTTTAAAAAATTAATCATTCTCAATTCGTGAAAAAATACAGATTTTAATAAAAACCACTATTTTTTACTATTCACTAGAAAATCAATCTTTTCAAAAATTTATCAATATGTTTCTATAAGAAGATATTGAAATGGTTATTTAAAAATTATATAATTTTTTCAAATATAACTTCTAAAAAATCCAGAAGTTAATTACTATATTCAATCATAAAAAGCAATAAAAACAATTTTTGAAGAAAATTTATTTTTGAAGAATAAAATAATATTACTAAAAATTGAGTGATTATTTACTAATAATTGATTGATAATTTTTTATTGTGTAGGAAATATATATATATATATATATCATAAGGTAGTTAATCCTAGTAATACCTTCCAATTCATCTTTTAGGATATGATGGTCATATTTTAATTATAATAATTCATGTTTTTTAAGAATGATGTTGCATATATTGTTTGTTATCAAATATAGTATTACTTTAAAATCATGCGATATAATTTTAAAAACATGTTAATAGTGAAATTTCACAAATATATTAAGTATATGTAAAACAATAGCATATAATACACTCATTTCAGCATGAAACAACATCATCCAACTAAAAACACACATTTCATCCAAATATCAACCAATCAGACATGGGAAGTACACAAGAAGTTCAAAAAATTATGTCATAATATAAATGAAAATATTAAAATAAACTCTAATATTTTTTTTCCATTGATTCTCAGTCATTTGTTCCCTATATCTTTCCTTATAGTTCTTTCATGGTTTCTTTTCTTTAAAACCACCAGAATATTTTTACCGAGTATGTGAAGAAAGTGTACAAAGAAAGGGTTTTTTAAATTTTCATATTGAAATATTCATAAATTTTTTTTTCCAATGAATATCCATCCAGTATAACCTATGAATCCCATGTGATTAATAATAAGCTCAAAATAAAATAGAATCATTGACTAGTTTTATTTGAAGAAACACACATGTGTTGCTCACTATTGGTGATCATTTATTGAAGGAATTGATTTTGTAACCCTATATATAATCCATTCATGATCCAAATGATTTATTTTTCATCTATCCTCATACTCCAAGTGCTATCATAGAAAAATAAATGATCTTTGATGTCATCAAGATCATGATAACACTATTACTGTAATCTTGGAAGTTGTTCTTCGATCTTGGTGCCCCGAACGGTCACCTCAATCACTTTTGAAATTAGGGGATATGGGAGAGAGTCTCTCAAATTTTAGGGAGTTAATATTCCATATAATTTGGGAATGTTTAAGTTTTTATATATAGATCTAAACTTAAAAAATTTTCACTTAATTCATTTAATAATTTTACCCTTTTAAAAATTCCCAAAATAATACTTATAAACATAAAAATGTGTCGCAATGGTAAAATGTTATTTACAACTCAATTTTAACATTAAAAAATTATTATGTTTTTAAATACGTGTCATTAACTCAACTTTCATCCCCTATAAATATCTATAAATCCTTGAATATTAAATATAAAATATCAATCTGAAAATATTTTTCTTTATATTCACCAAATAACTTGTTGATATAATAAGAAAATAAATTCAATAGTTATTATTCAAAACATGAAAAGTATTAAATTTATTTATTTCCCTGTGATTGTTTAAAATCAGATATCTCCCAAACCTCACCATGGGCCCCACCATGTCCTAAACTCAAATTCAATTGAATTAGTGAAGCATTTGAATATACTTGTTGTGCAAACCACTAGGGCATTATCTCAATATCAGCAAGTCATATAGACCAACTAAAGAATCTAAAAAAATCATGAACCCTAATAAGATAAAGATTAATTATAGAATTGAAAACCACTTTTGAGAATACACTATGTAATATAATCACATTATGTCATGATATATCATAATGCAGGATGCACACTTTGTGTCATCATCCTTTTTTACTGTATTTACTTATGACTCTATGGGGTGGATTTACCCTCAATCATCATGTACAAGGATTTGATAAAGGTACTTACATTAAATTAAACTAGGCCCAAGATACCTCTTCCATTCCGAAGTAACAAATTCTATCTTTATCAATCAACCAATGACACACCCAAAAAAAGATACCTCACTATATCATAAAAGTCATTATTTTTTCCTTGCATTAAATTATGTGATCAAATGAGATATATTGATAATGATATCATGTTTAGAGACCAATACTCATTCTTGTAGATTTGAATAACCAATGACACTCAATACATGTTTTTTCTTATTGGTAGGTTAGTCCACATGATCTACTCTACTTGAGATCACCAAGTTTGAAATTCATGACAAGAAGTCTCGATGCTAAGTATCCCCAAACAACTGATAGTGATACAACATCTATGTCATGTTAGTATGATTTAACTAGACCATATGAAATACGCTTAATATTACATGTCTCAATGTTTTGATGTTATAATTATAGCTGGGAACTGCGATAACCCATTGATACAATAAATAATATGAGGAAATTCCCATATAAATAGTGTAAACAGAATTATCATCACTATTATAGTAAGAATAAATTATGTATAACGCACTATATACATGATATGATAATAAAAAAGTGCCACTCATGTTGGGTGTGGGGAACCCATTTTCACAACACTCCTACTTTCACAAGATAATATTTACTAACCATCAACCTATTAGTTCTCACTCGATAAAATCATCCTTCTATTGAGTAACATATTTAGTCATTAGGCCTTCCATGACATTCTATACGGATACCCTACTATCTATGACTTCACCTCTTGAGTAAAATCCATTCAGATATGAAATACTTGAGTACATCATTTTTTACTCTATCATAAAAATAAATATTTGGCTAGGTACACTATCACAAACCTATCATAATGAAAATTAATTAATTTTTACATACAATTGAATAAATAAGACAAAATCATTTCATTTTTAATATTTTTTTTAGATACATCAAAAGTTGTAACATATTTGGTATTTGTACTAAAGGCCTTAAAAAGTTACCCTTTACCATTTTCATTGCCTAACTACGATATTGGCTAAATTGATCTATATAAAGAATAATTTTGTTATAGGATTGAAGGATGGATATGATTGACACTGATATGGTTTTTATACCAAACCTAAACTTCTATACCTTTTTTCTTCAAACCTCTTTCACTAGTTTTTAGGAATTGATTCCCTTTTATTATATCAATCTCTCATGTCGATCTTGCATGAACATAAAAAAACATCCAAAAGGGACATAAGTATTTAAAAGGTTCAACAATAAGTATGATAAAGCATATATTGGTGTGATTCTAGGAGACCCATGGTCACATAACCCAATAGTAAAACCATATGATTTTTTTAATATTTTATCCCAATAGTGTATAGTGTACATCCCACAAACTTGTTTAATTCATCACGTAAGTAGGTACATCCAATACCTTTACAATATAATTTACAGCAAATAATAAAAAATTGGGGTACAACCGTGAAAGAATCACACACAAAAGGAAGAAAATTACATTTAAATCGAAAGCCTAGGGACATGACCCCGCGACCTTCCCCTCACTCCCCAAGCCCTTACCACCCCATCACCAATAGTGGGTCAATGTACAGCAAATAATAAGATATTCAAACACTAATAAAAGCATGTTGTATTATTGTTGATGTGATGGCCCTTTTCCTCATCCCTAGCATATTAGAAAGTATCTTCCTCTATTTTTAGGCACAAAACTGTACACAAACTCTAATTATTTTCCTCATAATAGAAAACTAATATGCTAAAACTTTATCCTCCACTTTTTTATTCTTTTTGTTTTATTCTTATTATGCAAAAATTGGAGTATGAAAATCTCTTCTTCTCTTTATGAACATCATAACCAAATCAACAAATTCTTATCCTCACTATTTTTCCTCTGAAAGAATATGTATGCAACAGTTCCTCCTCTTATATATTCTTCTTTATTTATTATTCATTTTATAATAGATTGCACTAAATATTCCTTCACTTATTCAAATAATTAGAATATATTTAAATGTATATAGTTGATTCTATATATTCTTCTTCGATGCTAGAAGATATTTAAATCATATTTTGTATCAGAACGATACCACAAAACTGTTCTACTCTATTTGAAAACCATTAATAAATATTATTAAAATAATAATTAATGCAATGTCAGTTTCCCCTCCACAAAATCTACTATATTTTCTTCCATGATTTCTTCTTCTTCATAACTGCACATAACCATAATCATTTTTTCTTTCCTTTAATTTAATCAGAATGAAAAAATAAATTATCATTATTTTTGGATATTATTTGATGTATACTATTCTATAATTATTATTCATTAATTATTAGTGAATCATGATCTAGATATCATTAAATTTTTCATTGAAATAATATTTTAATTTCATCATCGTAATTTCTTCTTCCATAACCCCTCATTTAAATACCCAAATGACTTTAGTATTCTTCCCATACTTTCTTTACATGGTTTGTAATAACCACAAAATTTCCATATTCATTATATTTCCTGAAAAAGCTGCATACCTTGTCTATATGTATAAAAGCTTCATACATGTTCTCCAATGTGGCCCAGATACACTCACATATCTTATGTTTTCTTCCCTCATATTCCCAGTATTCATCCTTTCATTCTTATGTTTCCTTTTTTATGTTCATGGAAGACCATATGCATGAGTATCACATAAGTTGAATACAAAGTATATTCCTTTGATCACAAGAAACTAGATTCCCATTCATTTGAATATTTCATCCATTTTTCATGCATAAAAGTATTAATGAATGCATGAACCATCATTTTGATTTGACCTAACCAGATTCATAACTTGATGAGAAAATGAACAAAGTATCATTATATACTTAAAATCTACATGAGTGGCATCAAACACGTCGCATTTAAGGATAAAATTACGTTGAACTCGGTATATTATCCTATTTTTTCATGTGAAAATTATTTTTCACAACACATTTGTTTTTCTTTTATCCTTAATCCAGTGTACTCGAACAATTTCACTGAATCCTTCATCTCACTTATTCAATATGTTTTCATTAAATATATTCCTTTTAATAATAATGATAGTATATATCATCACATTTAATCCCTATAAGAACACTTCACCTAGAAATGATAGATTTTATTCATGATCAAACAAGGTACCACATAACTCATGGTTTCTCCATTTCCATCAGTAGTTGAAATTGATAGTAGGACATTGTGATAAAACATGTCAGTATTACCTAGTTGTAGGATTTGGTGAGAGAAATTAACGGTAGAACATGATGGTAGTACCTTATGGAAGCACTTTGGAGAAACACCTGGTGGTAGCACCTGGCGGTAGTGCCTGATGCTGGCACCTGACAGTATCAACTGATAGTAACACATGGTAGTATCACCTAATGGTCACACGTCATAGTATCACCTAGAGGGAGAACCATAATGGTATCACCTAAACTGTACCACCCAGTAAAAAAAACTCAATGGTAGAACATATATGGTAGCACCATAGTAGTAACACATCAATGATTTCATACTAGTGGTTTCACCCTAGTGATATCACCACATAAAATCACACAATATCACCTCCGCCAGTGGTATCACACCAGCAATAAACACCTCCTACCCAAAAACATCTATGATACTTAATAGTCATGGAAAATATTCTTAGGTTCCCTTACTCGAAAAAAACATATTCTAAGCTACTTCAATTATTTTTAAACATATTAACATATATTGACCATAATTCCTTGAAAAAAATACATCTTACACTCCACGGACTCAATAATCTCCCCTTTTTATTTTTTGGTCAATACCCATATTGAAATGATATATCATTACGTGTCATGCCTTCTCTCCCCATTTTTATGAATCATTCATTTCATTTTATCTCTCCCTTATTGACAATAAATAAAAAGTTATTGTAAAATTGTTATCAATTCATACTTATGAAAGTGTAATCAACCATTCCACTCTATGTTTTCTTGAGTCATGTTTGATGTAAAAAAAATATGGATTGTTCTAGAAAAAAGTCCTCCCTTAAAAAATGACACCATATGAAATGAGATCTCATGATATTTTCTCTAATTGATATCCAATTGTATTACAAGTTGATAACAATTATTGATACTAATTGAAGTACAAAAAATATCAACCTGAAACTCAAAAACTCACTTTAATAAATAGGTTAAAAGAATTAAAATGAAAATATCAGGATACAACATCCTTGGAATTTCCCCAAATTTCCACTTTTTTCCTTGATTAAAATTCCATCCCTTTATTATATAATCTAATTTTTATTAATAAAGATGAATGGTTAAATTAAAAAACCGTTTAAGTGGAACCACCTTCAAGAACATTAATATAAATATATTTACATTGAATAATATTTTTTGGAAGCTTCTTCAACATTATTAATTTGTTTCCACATCAATGGAAACACACCTCAACATCTCCATAATAGTTAATTTGATCAATAATGTATTTTAAGATTTTACAATATAGAGATTAAACAGAAATGGATTCCATCATGTGGTTGTCCAGATTTGAAATCTTTTTCATCTTCACCAAGTATGATCATATATAATGCATAGTATTAATAATATATTGTTCCCTAAAGGATGTAATCCTCATATTTTTGTTGTAAAATGTTTATAGAAAATAATTTAACTTCGTCAATGATGATTTTAAATTAAATATCAATTTAAATATCAATTTATAAATCATTCTATAGTGAAATTTACTTCATCTTTGCTGTCCAAAAATGAAGACCCACTAAACTTCATAGGTTCTCCCCCTAATACCATGTTTCACATTCAATTCTATGAATTTGAAGTACCAATACAACACATAAAATATATAATTGAATAAGTTGGATCTTTTTCTCTTCATTGTGAACAACAAGGTTGATATTTTCTCAATTAAGTTACTCCATTTCCTCTAGTCATTATTCTTCCACATCTATTTTTCAAAATCATATTTTGAATTTAGTAGCATGGATATAATCAAATATTCCATTTCTTTTTGTGATATGGTTCTTATCCATTTATCCTTAAAATAATATACATCTCATGATGAAATATTCATTCTCTCCAAGACATCTTCTTATATTGACAATATTTTTAATCAACATTTCCAATGTGTATATATTTATTGAATCTATCAAATATAAATTACCTAACACAAGAGTTGTAATTGAGTGGAAACCTTTCATGAAATTAAACTTCTTAAAGATGAATATTATATTTTCCTTTTTCACTAGACTTTTCATGTTCTTCTTATAACTTTTTTTCTCTTCAAATCTATCAGCCAGAGAATAAGAATTTATTTGGGCACACTGATATCTTTCTTGGAGTTTAGACATGGATTATGATGAGCAAATTTATTCATATATTTATTCTGAGTTGCATGAATACTCTTGAAAATATTATAGAACCTATTTTGAATCTACTATTTCTTATACATCAGGTCTATGGATGTCTTCTTCTAAAACATCTTATGTGTAATCAATTTTTATAACTTGTACAAATTTTTACCCAAGGATGAATTTTATTTATTTATAACCACCTCTTGTGGTATTTTCATCCCATTATATTTTGATACATGTTGATAATAACATACACTACTTATATTACCACCACCATTCCAACTACCAACACATGAATCTTTGGGTGCATAAAATTTATTTGTTGTAGAAAATTTATTATTTTTCTTTGAATGTTTCTTATTATTATCTAGGAATATCCAAAAAATACGAGCTTCTATTATGATATAATATTTATATATTTTTACCAAAAATGTAATGTTCAACTACCAAATCTGTTATATCACAAATATTGACCAACAAACCATGACATCATTTATCTATTTCAAATTGTTTGTAATTTCCTGCATAATCAACATAATATTTTTTATCTTATTCACTACCTAATGAGATATTCTTGGGATACCAAATTCTAAACATTTTATTCTATCCACCCCAGACATGGTGGTATAATATGTATAATTTTTATTCATCCATACTTATGAAGATTTTGTTTTTAATCATGCACTATTCATGAAAAAAATATTTAAATAAATTAGTATAAAAGGGTATGAATGGTACCTTTTCTAGATATATATTTGTGATAGATCATAAAATGATTTAATCAAACTTTTTTCATATAATATTATTCTTTTATCATTATAATCCTCGATATAAAGTTTTAGGAATGTAGCTCCATCATCATTTAATTGTTAAGGATTAATATGTCCCATAATACTGGATAATTTAATCTTTAATTCAAAAAACTTCATATTGAGTAATTTCTTCTAATATTTGATCCATGAAAAACCCTCTTTATAGTCGTTTCTTATATTATGAATACTATATTCATACATAACATCCTTCTATTTAAACCTAAATTCAATATTCTTGATTCAGATAGATTTAATATCAAATTGTTTATTCATGACATCAATAATATTTTTCAGATTTTTTCAAAAACATGGATATAATTCTAAAAGAATTTAGTGGAATCATCCTTCACATGGAATGTGCTTAGCCACTCTTCTTAAAATATAGATCATTTCTCTAAAAGTTCCACACACTCATATTCTTGGAATGTAACCAATTTTGAGATATTAATGAAAGTACGAGAACATTCACTTAAATACTTTTCTAAGATATCTATCTCCCCTTCGATTTGAGTAATCTCTTATTAAATCTTCCAAAAATCCCACAAATAAAATCATCTATTTCTTGTGGAAATGTTTTAGGAATATATATTAATTATTCAAAAGATAAATCTATTGATATTTGATCATACTCACGATTAATCATCCTATGGATAGTTTAAACTGGAATTTTTTCATTAAATAGGATCACATGAATCACTTGATCCCTTTAAGTTAAAAATTTTATCCATATCCTTCATGGTACATCAAACCACAATGTAACGTCCTGGCCCGACTCACCATCAAACCGGTGGCCGGACCAGTCGCCACATGGCCTCAAGCGTGTCTCCCCATATGCCAGAGGCTTCTGACTAGCAGCAAGGGTATCATGAGGTGATAGTGGGGGAGAATATACCCTCTTATCAGAGTTACAAATCGGTATGATCAGAGTGAAACACAAAAGTAGTGGAAGAGAAATAGTGAGCACTTTTATAAAAGGTGGCCAAAGCCAGTTGTCACAATACCGGGATGATGATGCAGATATGGGAAGCAGTAAACAATACAACATGCTTTCAATACAATACAAAAGAAACGAAGAAACCACAGCAAAGCTAGACGGTAATTCTCTTGAGAATCCCGAGCTCCTACTCAGTCTTTTTCTCCTATCCCCAGCTACAAGAAACACATCAACCAACATAGGTCCTGCAACCAAGAAAGGTCTACTCGGGTACCCTAGTTTAATGGCGTCCCGAGTAGGGTGTGAGATATAAATCTCATTAGGCCGAAACCACCGGTGTCTAACCCAAACCAGACAGCGTAATATTAATTTAAGCAGGAAGCATGTATAGCAGGATTCAATAAATAGAACAATAAAGAATAACAACACCCGTCCAGGTTTCCCCCAAGGAAACCTGACTGCTCTAACAGCTTCGGCTCGTGGCCGGGATATAAATCTGATCATGCCACTATAGTTACATATGTAAATATCTATAAAAGATGGAGTGGGGTAATCATGCCTCCCACCCATCATCTGAAGAGAGCGGGAACATGGTAAGAATGCCTCTCATCCCTAAAAGATACTGGTGAGGGGTATGAATGCCTCCCTTCCATCATTCGTGATTAGTGGGCATGAGGTAAGAATGCCTCTCGTCCCTATCGGTCAACTGGAAAGGGGTATAAATTCCTCCCTTCCACACACGTATTGAGATTAGTGGGCACGAGGTAAGAATGCCTCTCGTCCCCAAATAAATCGACAAGGGGTAAGAATGACTCCCTTCAATTAGATTCATAATACTGGAATAGGGTATAACTTCTTCCCATCCAAACACGTGCATAATACTGGCATGGGGTATAACTTTTTCCGACCCAAACATGTTCATAATCAGCATTATGTGACAATTTATAAGTAAGTACCTCTTATGCATTTCAATTATTCATTCAACATTCACAACAAATCACTCACTCTGTGGCATCATCATGTGCGCACTCACAATACAAATATGTTTATAGTATACTACTTATAGAATAACCTCATAAGCATTTACAGAATCATACCACATACACAATCAAACAAATAGCCCATATCCATGTAAACGGTTAAAATCACATTCCATACAAAAATAGTTAAGGCAAACCATCACAAGTATCATTATCACACCATTTATCATATTCATCTCATTTATATAAGGTACATGAGGTAACCCACTAATGTATGGTATTGGATAACCCCCAATTCCTTCTCCATTAACATAAGTTGTGCTTATTCCATTATCCTAAGGCATGGTCTTACCACCATAATCCATTTCCTTGTCAGTTTAACCATTTCATCTGATTGGGTGCAATTATCATACTTTAAACATTTGGTAAAAAATCAGAGGAAACATGTCATCAACAATTACCACCCAAGCATCACGAAGATCAAACAGGAAAGCATAGGAATCTACTTCCTACATTTATCTTGAAGATAGAGCACCTTTGATCGAGGGGTTTTATTATTAAATCGTGAGCTTAGTGACCACACCACCATTTTAATCTTGTCCCTACAATTCACACTCTTTGAAAAAAATCATTTAATCGACTAAACTTTCATAATTAAAATACTAAAACAATGTAGTACTAGACTCTTTAAATGCTTCAATTTAAATTAAAGGGGCAAGGAGAGGGACCCTACCTCAAGGTGGATCCATCTGTCCACTCTAGCTCTTCGAGCTTTCTAACTAAGAGCGACATAAGCTCCGACAACCCAAAACCAACCCGAAGGCCTAAAGCACAAGGAAAAACATATCAGGAACTCTTAAAAAACCTAAGACATCAAATTAGAGGATGCACAAACATTAAATGGGCAAAAACCTTACCTCAGAAACAACCCGGCGGACCGAAACAACCACAATCTGCCTCTCCATCGGTGGAGGACCTCGAATATCACCCAAAAGAGTCCCAACAGACCCTTCGCATCAACCTAGAACAAGATAAACAAGGAATAACACAAAATCAAAAAACCAACCCCCAACCTAGGGTTCAGCCGAACGGGATTAGGGTGATGGATAATCCTAAAATTGGCCAAGGAAGGAGAGAGAAGGAGGGGAGTGACCTACCATGGAGATTTGAAGAAGAAATTACCAAGAATGGAGTAGGAATCACCGGTTGAAGGGAGGGCATAGGTGGGGGTGTCGTGGGGTGAAGGGGGGGCTCCCTGGGTTGCATGAGGGACTGGTGAGAGAGGAAGCGAGGGAGTGTTTAGTTTAGGTTTTATTTTTATTTTCTTTTAAACCCATTTAAAATATCCAAAAAACCATAAACATCTTGCGGCACCCGGTTTATCCCGAACAGTTTTCCAAACCGTGCACAAACCGTGCGGTACCCCACTGGACACCCAGGGCACCACGCACGGGCTGGCCTCACGGTTTGGGGAAAACCATGCGCATGCCATGCGGACTCCTCTGGCTCCATATTTTAGGCCGCACGGTTTGGGCCTCACGTTTTGGGAGGTCGTGCACCAACCGTGTGCCTTCTGTTATTCCATTAAATACAAGCCTCCTTCAGGTAAAATGCACCTAAAACACCTCGAGACACTCGGGGACCTCCTCAGGCCTTCTCCCAACCCCAAAAACATTAAAAAGAGGGGTTAAAACCTTTGGAACTTCATTACGAAGCCCAACTCTAAAAACGACCGGTTTAGTAATTGAAAAGTTCAATTTGCCCCACTTTTTAACCCTATTCAAAACACGGGTCATTACAAACTTCCCACCATAGAAATTCTCTTCACTGAGAAGCCCTTGTGAACAAATCACACTTCATTCGACCTACAAGGGTCGTGAATCTTCGTTCAACGATCGTGCTACATTTCCAAACATTCAACGCTCCACGATCATCCACATAAGCACACAACGCTTAAGTCGTCAACAACTGATCCAATGCTCACTTTCCCACTGAACCAACACGAAATCTCTTACCTGATCCCCTTATACAAGAGACATGATCACATCATCATCTCGTCAAGCAACCAAACAAAGGGACTTCCCACCTTAGATTTTTCATGTTAAACGACCAAGAGTCAAACCACATCTCCACCAGCTTTTGAACTGTCTTTCAAAAGCACGCTCTAAGCATTCCAAATATGCAACTAGCATGATTTTGAAATGACCAAATGGTCAATTTTCCCATCGACCTCTAAACCCATGTGAAAACGAGTCAATCCACTCTGGCTGAATATTCAAGAAGATGCCCGGCTTAGGCGGCCGTCACTTCACAAGCTGAACAACGATGCCTTCTACCAAGGCATCCCGCATTCACCAAGAGGACGTTCACCAAAAATCTCATACCCGACTCTTGGTGACGTCTAAAAGATCATACCACGATCGAAACCACTCATGGAGCGTTCAACGCCAAAATGGAACAACCGACCAAGCTCAACAGCTTTGTAAAACATTAGTGTGGCGTTAGACCGATGCTCTCTTAGCACATCCAGGACAAAAGAAAGATAGGGGAGAATCTATCCAAGTAGAAGAGTACACAAAGAGGATTGAAAACAGATTCCAGTTATTTATACCTAAAAACTGGAAAGGAGATCAGTCGAACCACCCGTGGTTAACTCTAAAGAAGAATCTCAGCTTCACCTGACGATGCATCAAGATTTCAACTGATCACTATGTCTTTTCCAACATGAGTCATTTGTCGATCAACCTTACCACCAAAACCCAAAATCATTTGAGAAAAACCTGACCACTTTCCAAGATGGTCCCAGTTGGCATGTTCCTTCTACTCGGAAGGACACGCTTTACTCAACTGGCACGACGCTTCCCACCTTAAAAGGGTCAGCATCATCTAAAGGAAAAAAGACAACCTGCTCATAAGTAGACTTGTTCATAATTAACTGAATGGACATGTGTCACTCCTCCGAGCCATGATAACCACGTCAAACGTACAAGGAATCCAAAGAAACAAGATCGGCGTGTTAACCACCTGAGTCTTACGAAAATCATCCCGAGCATTGGGACAACTTCATTATCAAACGCTCAGGTCACTCTACCATAGAGATGACCCGAGACTGTACACAACAGCGCAAGAGATACAACCCAACTTCATATTTCACCATACAACCATTCTTCTGGATGATGACATGTCAAGTCATCCATTACTATGAAAAAGAAAGGGTCAAACGGCCAACATGACGACCGACCATGCCCGAGGCATGTCCATCCAACTGATACTGAGCATTACCCAATTCTCAATCCCTTAACAAGATCAAAAGAAGAATGACCACCCATCCGAACAAGGGTGTCATTAGAGCTGGAAGTCCTACACGGGACAACGGTACCCGAATAGTACCAAACATCAGAAGGTTCACCGAACAAGCGATGCACATAAGATCTAAGGGCACTACCGACCACGGGTTAGCCCCCCACGAAAAACAAGCGTCGACCCAAGCACTTGGCCACACCCAAAAAAAAGTCATTGGGCTCAAAGCCTAACATCTAACGTCATTGCTAAAAGAATGAATCCTACGGAAAACGCGTAAGGTTCCATTCCAAGGCACTCACAAGAAAGACCTAACCTACCCACACACGGGGTCTCAATAGAGGACACCACTACAGGTTCCTTTTTCCAAGCCCTTTATATTTATTCACATTTATCATTTAATCACTTTAAAAGATTAAATTCAACACATCAGGTACCCTTTTCCAAACAAAAATTCACTAGGAACTTGATCATTTTATCAAATAGTTCAAAGCAAAAGAGGCATGTTTCAACCAACTTCCTTTTAACCACTAAACATTAATCAGACATCCCGTCTAATTCTGGAAATGTATCAAAATAAATTCCTTTTAAAAAATTCAGGTGACCTACGAGGGTCCCAACAAGCCAACACACAACAGATCAAAACCAAACATATTTTACACAAATAAGCATTTCGCAAAGCATGATTCCATCACATTCATTTTGGGTTCCCAGTTCCCAACTCGTGAAGCACCCATACACTCCATGGGTTGAAATTTGGCTCCCAACAGACAAAAAAAAATACATTCCACCTTCTCAAAACAATTATCCCGACATAAGTGTGGCCACATACTAATCTGCAAGGCACCCATACACCTTACAGTTTGCCAGTTGACTCCCTTTAATCCAAACCAATTTCAATTCATTTTTACAATTTAAACTTTAGCAAATCCTTTTTCAGAAATCTGATTACACATGTTACCCTTTCCCAGCCATAAGGCACCCATACACCTTACAACTGAAAATTGGCTACTGTCATAAATGCAATCACTTAATTTATCAAAAGAAACCAATTTCATTTTATTTGATAAAAAACAACACGTTATCGTATGTAGTAACACAAAACATGCTATATCACCGAAGCATAGAATAACTACCACAGTACCTATCACAACAGAAGGCATCAGCTAATGCATCCTAGTTGGCATGGCATAATGCATGGTATGAAATTTCTTACAAGGTTCCTATATGATGCATGAAATGAAATACCATCATATCAACTGGTTGCAACTAAAATAGAACCCACAATTTCATAAACAGTATCAACAGAAATCATTTGTGCCACCAAACGGTGAAATCAAATCAACCATAACAATCAAAATCATTAAAATAATAATTGCATTTGAGGAAATTTGGCTTTTCCTTTTGCATGAGGTTGCCAATCCCGGACACAGATCATTACCAAATACCAATTCCTTCCTATCTCTATTAAAAGTCACCAAACAGTAAAACAAATCAGAAGAGAAAACTCCTTTGATACCACTTTGTAACGTCCCGGCCTGGCTCACCATCAAACTGGTGGCCAGACTGGTCGCCACATGGCATCAAGCGCGTATCCCCATAGGAAAAAGGCTACCGACTAGCAGTGAGGGTCTTGGGAGGTGATAGTGGGGAGACTATACCCTCTTATCAGAGTTGCACAACGGTATGATCAGAGTGAAACACAAAAGTAGTGGAAGAGAAATAGTGATCACTTTTATAAAAGGTGGCCAAAGACAGTTGTCACAATACAGGGATGATGATACAGATATGGGAAGAAGTAAACAATATAGCATGCTTTCAATACAATAAAAAAGAAAAGTAGAAAAGACAGCAAAGCCTGATGAGCATTCTCCTGAAAACCCGGAGCTCCTGCTCGGTCCTTTGCTCCTATCCCCAGGTATAAGCAACACCTCAACTAACCTAGGTCCTGAAACCAAGAATGGTCTACTCGGGTGACCTAGTGCAATGGTGGCCCGATTAGGGTGTGAGAGATAAATCTCAGTAGGCCAGCACCACTGGTGTCTAACCCAAACCAGACAGTGTAATGTTAATTTAAGCAGGAATCAGGTATAACAAGATTCAATAAAACAAACAATATAGAATAACAACACCCATCCAGGTTTCCCCAAAGGAAACCTGAGGGCTATACCATCTTCGGCTCGTTGCCGGGATATCAATATGATTATGCCACTATAGTTACATATTTAAATACTTATAAAAGATGGAGTGGGGTATGCATGCCTCCCACCCATCATCTGAAGATAGAGGGAACGAGGTAAGAATGCCTCTCGTCCCTAAAAGATACTGGCGAGGGCTATGAATTCCTCCATTCTATCATTCATGATTAGTGGGAATGAGGTAAGACTTCCTCTCGTCCCAATCAGTCAACTGGCATGGGGTATAAATTCCTCCCTTCCATACACGTATCGAGATTAGCGAGGACGAGGTAAGAATGCCTGTCGTCCCTAAATAAGCTGGCAAGGGGTAAGAATGCCGCCCTTCTATCAGATTCATAATACTGGCAAATGGTATAACTGCTTCCCATCCAAACACGTTCATAATACTGGCATGGGGTATAACTTCTTCCCACCCAAACACATTCATAATCATCATTATATGACAATGCATAAGGCAGTACCTCTTAGGCATTTCAATTAGTCATTCCACATTCACAATCAGTCACTCACTCTGTGGCATCAGCATGTGCGCACTAACAATATAAACATGTTTATAGTATACCACATATGGCGTTACCTAATAACCATTCAAAGAATCATACCATATACACAATCAAAAAAATATCCCATATCCACGTAAATGGTTAAAATCACATTCCATACAAAAATACTTAAGGCAAACCATCTCAAGTATCATTATCACACCATTTATCATATTCATTGCATTTATATAAGGTTCATGGGGCAACCCACTCATGAATGGTATTGGCTAACCCCCAATTATTTCTCCATTAAAATAAGTTGTGCTTATTCCATTATCCTAAGGCATGGTCTTACCACCCTAATCCATTTCCTTGTTAGTTTAACCATTTCATCTGATTGGGTGCAATTATCATAATTTAAACATTTGGTAAAAATTCATAGGAAACATGTCATCAACTATTACCACCCAAGCATCACGAAGATCAAGAAGGCAAGCATAGGAATCTACTTCCTAATTTTATCTTGAATACACCACACCTTTGATCGAGGGGTTTTATTATTAAATCGTGAGTTTAGTGACCATGCAACCATTTTAATATTGTCCCTGTAATTCACACTCTTTTCACAGAAGCATTTAATCGACTAAACTTTCATAATTAAAATACTAAAATAATGAAGTACAAAACTATTTAAATACTTCACTTTAAATTAAAGGGGCAAGGAGAGGGACCCTTCCTCAAGGTGGATCCATCCGTCCACTCCGGCTCTTGGAGCTTTCTAACTAAGAGCCGCATAAGCTATGGCAACTCGAATCCAACCCGAAGGCCTACCACACAAGGAAAAATGTACTAGGATATCTTTAAAAACCTAGGAAATAAAATTATAGGATGCACAAACATTAAACGGGCAAACACTTACCTCAGAATCAACCCGGAAAACCGAAACAACCGCAATCCTCCTTGCCTTCAGCAGTGGACCTCGAATCTCACCCAAAGGAGTCCCAACAGACTGTTCGCATCAACCAAGAACAAGAGAAACAGTGAAGAATGTGAAATCAAAAAACCAACCCCCAACCTATGGTTTGGCCGAACGAGATTAGTGCGATGGGGAAGCCTAAAATCGGCCATGGAAGGAGAGGGAAGGAGGGGGTGACCTACCATGGAGATTTGATGAAGAAATCTCCAAGAACTAAGGAGGAATCGTCGGTCGAAGGGAGGTCGTAGGAGGGGGGTGACGTGCAACGAAGGGGGAGCTCCATGGGTTGCGCGCGGGACTGGTGAGAGAGGAAGTGAGGGAGTGTCTGGTTTAGGTTTTATTTTTATTTTCTTTTATAAGCATTTAAAATATTCCAAAGATCCAAAATATGTCGAGGTGCACAGTTTATCGGGCAAGGTTTACCAAACCGTGCCAAATCGTGCGACACCCCACTGGACACCCAGGGCACCATGCATGGGCTGGCCGCACGGTTTGGGGAAACCGTGCGTAGGCTGTGCGCACTCCTCTGCCTCCCTTTTTTAGGCCACACAGTTTGGGCTGCCCGATTTTGGAGGTCGTGCACCAACCGTGCGCCTTCTGTTATTCCTTTAAAAACTAGCCCCCATCAGGAACAACACACCCGAAACACCTTGAGACACTCAAAGACCTCCTAGGGCCTTCTCCCAACTCCAAAAACATTAAAAAGAGGGGTTCAAACCTTTAGAACCTCATTCTGAAGCCCGATTCTAAAAACGACCAGTTCAGTAATTGAAAAAGATCAATTTCCCCCACTTTTTAACCTGGTTCAAAACGCGGGTCATTACACACATGTTCTTATACTTCTAAGATAAATCTATCTTTATTGATTAGATCACCTAAAACTTATTCCTATTTTTATAAGAGGGACAACTTATTTATCTTATTATTCTCTAACTTTTTCCTATTCATAAAAGTATTAATATAAAAATAATTATAATCTAAAATATAAATAACTTCTCTAAAACAATAATTCATTGTAATTTCAATAATGAAACTCAAATCTTCAAAATACAATAAAATCAATGTCAAGAATCCAAATAGAGGTGAACCTTTAATCTCATGACAATTGTAGGATCCAAGGTGGCTAGAAAAGGGGGCATTGGAGCCCCCCAGACTCGGGCGACCGCCATTGGCGGTCGCTATAGGTCAGCATTAGCGACCGCCAATGGCGGTCGCTAAGCTGAATAAAAAATTTCGGGGGGTTTCTGCGCCCCCCCCCCCCCCCCCCCCCCGCGCACTCTCCTCTCCCTCGATCCCTCGCCCTAACCCTCCCTCGCCGCCCTCCCTCGCGCCGCCCTCCCCTCCCCCGCCGCCCGGCCTCCCCCGCCGCCCGGCCTCCCCCGCCGCCCGGCCTCCCCCGCCGCCCGGCCTCCCCCGCCGCCCGCCCTCCCCCGCCGCCCGCCCTCCCCCGCCGCCCGCCCTCCCCGGCCGCCTGGCCTCCCCCGCCGCCTGCCATCCGCCCTCCGGCCGCCGCCCTCCGCCCTCGGGCCTCCGGCCGCCGCCCTCGGGCCTCCGGCCGCCGCCCTCCGGCCTCTCGGCCCTCCCCCCCACCCCGGACGGCACCCGCACCCCGGACAGCCCCCGGCGCGCACTCCGGACCGCCCCCCGCACCCCGGACGCCTCCCCGCACCGCGGACAGCACCCCCCCGCGCACTCCGGACCGCCCCCCGCACCCCGGACGCCTCCCCGCACCCCGGACAGCACCCCCCCGCGCACTCCGGACCGCCCCCCGCACCCCGGACGCCTCCCCGCACCCCGGACAGCACCCCCCCGCGCACTCCGGACCGCCCCCCGCACCCCGGACGCCTCCCCGCACCCCGGACAGCCCCCCCCCCCCTGCACTCGGACACCCCCCTCCGAACCCGGACAGCCCCCCCGCACCCCGGACAGCCCCCCCCCCCCCCCCCCCGCACTCGGACACCCCCCCTCCGAACCCGGACAGCCCCCCCGCACCCCGGACAGGCCCCCCGCACCCCGGACACCCCACCCCGCACCCCCGACAGCCCCCCTGCACCCCAGACAGCCCCCCCTCCCCCGCACCCCGGACACCCCCGCACCCCGAACACCCCTGCCCGCACCCCTGACAGGCCCCCGACACCCCAGACACCCCTCCCCGCACCTCGGAAGGCCCCCTCCGACCCCGGACACCCCCCCCCCCTCGCTGCGCGTCCCCCGTCCCCTCACCGCCTCCTCTCCTCCAGCTCCCCGCCGCCGCCGCCGCCCGTCCCCTCCCTTGCCGCACCGCCTTTGGCTCCGGCTCCCCTTCGCTGCCTCCTCTCCCTCGCAGCACAGCCTTCGGCTCCCCTCCCTTTCAGGTTTGTAGCTCAATCAGGTAACATGAGCTTTCAGTTACATTATTATTTTATCAATGGTTCATAAAATGGTTAATATTTATTTTGAATATAGTTGATTTGAAAAATGTAAATTTAATAAGTATTGTGTAAATGTTTGTTATACAGATATTATTATGGATAAGAGTTGGATTGATCTTCCAAATCGAACGTCTAGAGAATATTTCAATGGCATTATGCAGTTTATTGAGTTCACGAGAGGATTTGAAAGTGACTATATTAGTTGTCCATGTAGAAAATGTGCTAACAGATATCAATTCACACGAGATACTGTGAGGGAGCACCTTTTCTTTAATGGATTTCTGAAAAATTATAAGAGTTGGACTCGTCATGGAGAAGAATATGTTCGTTGTCAAAATACAGATGCAGCTCAGATGGATGTTGATGCAAGGATGACTGATCCAATGCATGAAATGCTTACTGAAATGGTACGTGGGTTTGATCCTGAAGGCATTGACATCCAGAATCTTGAGACCGGTGAGATAAATCTTCGCTCTGGTGCAGATCGTGATTCGAGGAGGTTTTATGAAGTACTTGATGATGCGAAAACAGAATTATATCCTGGATGTACTTCTTACAATAAACTGTCGTTTATCGTGGAGTTGTTGCATTTGAAGACTTTGAATAATTGGTCAGACACATCATTCGACATGCTTTTGGTTTTATTGAAAAAAGTTCTTCCTGTCGACGCTAAGATTCCTGAGTCGTATTACTATGCTCGTAAGTTGACAGAGAACTTAGGTTTTACATATGAGACTATAGATGCATGTGCAAACAACTGTATGTTGTTTAGAAATGAAACTGCTCATTTGGATATTTGTACGGTTTGTGGCGCTTCCAGGTGGAAAGAGAACAGGGGAAATAAGACTCATCAAAGTCAGATTGCGATACAGGGGAAACCGATTGCCGTAAAGCAAATGCGTTACTTTCCCCTTAAACCGAGGTTGAAAAGATTTTTTATGTCATCTAAAGTTTCTAATTTAATGAGATGGCATGCAGAAAGAGTTCATGAAAGTGACATGTTAACCCACCCGGCAGACTCTCATGCATGGAAGGATTTTGATAAGAGACATCCCGACTTTGCTAAAGATGTTCGTAATGTCCGATTGGGATTGGCAGCAGATGGTTTCAATCCATTCAAGTCTATGGTTGGTGCAACTCATAGCACATGGCCCGTGGTGTTGGTTCCATATAATCTTCCTCCGTGGCTTTGTATGAAGCAACAATTTATATTACTTTCCACTCTTATTGATGGACCTAAAAGTCCGGGGGATAAGATTGATGTTTACCTTCAGCCATTGATTGATGAGTTGAATGAATTTTGGGGCGATGGTGTGATGACTTATGACTGCGAAACGAATGAAATGTTCAAACTGCATGCAGCTTTATTATGGACAATCAATGACTTCCCAGCTTATGCAAATTTATCAGGCTGGAGTACGAAAGGGGAATTTGCTTGCCCTTGTTGCAATAAAAGTAAAAAATCTGTATGGCTTAAACATTCCAAAAAATGGGCGTACATGGGTCACAGGCGTTTTCTCCCTCCCCAGCACAGGTTCAGAAAGGACAGAGTGGCATTTGATGGTTCTAGAGAGTTCAGCCCAGCACCAAAGATCATGACAGGAGTCGAAATGTTATCGCAGATTGAGGAAGAAAACATTCGCACGGTATATGAAATTCAGGATTTGGTGGCTCCTCCAGTACGTAATATTCGTGCTGCGGGTAGGCAGCGCAGTCACAATTGGAAAAAGAAAAGTATTTTTTATAGTCTTCCGTATTGGAAAACTAACATGTTGAGGCATAATTTGGATGTCATGCACATTGAAAAAAATGTTTGTGATAACATATTGTGGACCATTTTAGGTGTCAGTGGAAAGTCAAAGGACCATGTTAATGCACGCCGTGATTTGGAAGAAATGGGTTTAAGGAAACAGTTGCATTTACAGTTAGCTGAGGGAAACAAGGCATATATGCCTGCTGCACAGTATTCGATGACTACAGAGGAGAAAAAGACATTTCTTTCCATTTTGAAGATGGTCAAGGTGCCTGATGGTTACTCTTCTAATATTTCAAAGTGTGTGAATCTGACGAGCAAGACATTGCAAGGGTTGAAAAGTCATGACAATCACATATTACTTCAGCAGTTGATTCCAATCGCAATTTGTGATTGTTTATCCCCCAATGTTGTTCAGCCCTTGATTGAGATGAGTAATTTTTTTAGACAGCTTTGTTTAAGAAATCAACGAATGAGTGATTTAAAAAGTTTGCAGGACCGAATTGTACTTACGCTTTGTCACTTTGAGAAACTTTTCCCCCCCTCATTTTTCGATGTTATGGTCCACTTGACAGTGCACCTAACTGATGAAGTAATGGCTGCTGGTCCAGTGCAATTCAGGTGGATGTATCCTATTGAACGGTATTTGAGTACATTGAAAAGATTTGTACGCAACAGAGCTCGTCCAAAGGCATCAATAGCCAATGGTTATTTGATGGATGAGTGTACTACCTTTTGTGCAGAATATCTTACGGATGTTGAAACAAAATTAGATAAGCCCTCTCGGATTCATGATGGTCCAGTTGGAGAAGGAACCACATTTGATATGGACAACATCGAGTGGATACAAGCACATCGATATATCTTGTTCAATACTCCATCAGTTGCACCATTAATGCAGTAAGTATCTTATCAATGTGCTTGTATAACTTTTACATGTTTTCTTTGCATAAGTTGATCTTTTAAACATCGCGTAATCATTTGCAGGAAACACATTAATGAGATAAAAGAAGAGATGCATCGTGCGACTGAGTTGCAAATTCAACAATCTCATTATGCGACATTTCATGATTGGTTCAAGGATTATGTATGTATAAATTGATTTTCATTATGAGTGAAGTATTAAACTAATTCTTTCTGCATATATCAGTATTGATTTTTATAAATTATGTAGGTTCGTAAGCTGAGGAAGTTAGGGGACCCCACGCTACCTGAAGTATTTATCCAACTGGCTGAGGGTCCATCTATAACGGCTCGTCGTTATAAAGCTATTGATGCTAATGGTTTTCGATTTCGCATTAAAGATGTTGACGACAAACGAGCAACACAAAACAGTGGCATCGGTTGTCCCTTTGTCGATTCTGGTTATTACTATGGTCAATTGATAGACATCATTGAAGTTGTATATACACACGGTTTGAAGTACATATTGTTAAAGTGTAATTGGGTTGATCCAGTGCGTGGATGTAAAGTCGATCAATATCAGTTTTCATTGGTGAATTTTAACTATATGTTATACAGAAATAATGAACGAGTTGAGAATGAACCTTTCATTTTGACATCACAAGCGGAACAAGTATTCTTCGTTACTTTGCCTTCGGATCCAAGTTGGCAAGTTGTTGTCAAAATGTCTCGGCGAGGAGTGTTTTTATTTGAAGAAGATGAACCCGAGACTGTTCCGTTTGTTTACCAACAACTTGATCAACATACCGTAGTTCAACGTGAAGAAGATATTTATTGGGTCAGAGCGGCTGTTGAAGGAGAAACGGTCGATTTGCATGCTTAATGAAAGGTATAATTGTTTTCCCGCTATTCAGTAGAATGTCCTAGGATATCATAAATTATCTAATCATTTTATAAATCCTTATAAGTTTTAATCCTCACTTTTGTAAGTTAATTCAGTCATAAATATTTAGGTTGATTAACTTTCTGATTTTTTAAAATTCATTCACAACTAATTATTCAATCCATTTTTTGTTTGATTAACAGTTGTACAAGTTTGATTTATTAAGAACAATCCAATTTATCTTTTAAACACTTTGGACTCATTACTGATATTTTGTATGACTGCAGACATGTCAGGGGAAGAGGCAGAAAATCCACATCATCCATCTGAGGCATCTACGTCTCAGGGTCGAGGTATGTTTGAATGTCATTGTCTATATTTTTTATGTAATTGACATATATATATATATATATATAACATTTGTCAATTTATATATAAAATTGTTTTCAACAGGATCAGACTCGGCTGCTTCTTCCTCTCGCAGGAGAGGCCCTGGTCGTGGCATATTATCATGGAATTCCGACACGACGACAGATGTTTCATTTGATGAGGTATTTCATCCCGTGGGACCGAATGCCCCGGCATTTATTCGTCAGCTGGGTCATATCATACGTGACCCACATCGATTTCCATTGACCACGCGTGATTGGGCTTCTATCCCTCAGGACACATTAGATCGTCTATGGAGGGAGGTTCAGGTAAGAAAATAATTTTACTTTATTTTCTATTTATAAATAATACTAATATGTTTGATTATTTTCATTATAGCAAAATTTGAAAGTATGCCCTGAAGAGTTTCGGCCGGTGTGTATGAGCAAATGCCGTAAGCTGTGGAAAGATTATAAAGGCAAAGTGAAGAGGGACCACTGGATACCAAATGTGGGTGCCCTTGACATTTTGGAAAAGGTCCCGAGAGGTGTCCTCCCAGCTCAGTGGCGTGACTTGGTTGCATATTGGTCTACTGAGGGTGTTGCGGTTAGTATATTAATTATTTTTCTGTATATATATTTTCAAGAATATGTGATTTGTTTGAAATTTGAATGAATTGAATGTAGGAGGTGTCAACACGCCATTCGGAGAATCGAGCGTTGCAGGGACCAGCTCACAGGCTCGGGACTCGTCACGTGTCTCAGATCCGACATGAGGTATATATTATTCATTTTTTAATTTATTAATTAATATGGTTTTGTGTTTATATTCTTTTAATATACAGTTGCGAGGGCAAGGTGCAGCAACTGATAAAATGTCGGTGTGGATAAGGACTCGTGATCGCAATGATCCAGAGGTTGCAGCATTGATAGTAAGTGTCTGTACTTACCAATAATTACATAAATCTATATATTAACATATATATATTTAAATATTTCACAGGATCAATTTGAAGCTGAGTTAGAACAGCTGCCAGAGGACCAGCGACAGCTTCCCATGCGACGGGATGAGATCTTTCATCGCATTATTGGTCGGGACGGGCATGGCTATAGTTTGACCTATGGAGCAGGGATTCCTCGTTCTGTAGTGTCACGCGCTGCGGTTGTCGGTCCTGCTGTTGCTCATATGACACAGCAGATGTCAGATTTTGAGGCACGGCTGCGCGCTTCCGAGGAGACAAATGCGCAATTGACAGCTGAGGTTAGAGCACTGCGGGAATATGTGCGTCGAGCTGATGGTACAGGGGATCATACGACGCAGGTATATACTGTATTTATTTATTTAATTTAAATTATTTTTGTTATTAAAATATTTATAATGTTTATTTGTTGTAGGCACCTGGCCCACCAGAAGGAGGTAGCAGTGATGGCAACACGTGACGCACCATATATTCACGAGATATGTTTTTTGTTTTTACTGGTAGGGTTGACATTGATGTACTGTATTTATTCATTTAAGTAATGCATTATTACCATCCATGGTGGTCTTTTAAATATTTTATAGATTATGTATTATTAATATATTTTTTATAAATTTCTGTATGGTATCGATAAAAGAAATATGTATTAATTAGATATTATCACTTTTATTTTTCACTTTTGTAATCAATGGGATGGCCTTTGCACCCCCGGAGAACCCCCCGCACCCCCGTACACCCCCCCGCCACCCCCGTACAGCCCCCCGCCACCCCCGTACAGCCCCCCGCCACCCCCGTACAGCCCCCCGCCACCCCCGTACAGCCCCCCGCCACCCCCGTACAGCCCCCCGCCACCTCCGTACAGCCCCCCGCACCCCCGTACAGCCCCCCGCACCCCCGTACAGCCCCCCGCCACCCCCGTACAGCCCCCCGCCACCCCCGTACAGCCCCCCGCCACCCCCGTACAGCCCCCCGCCACCCCCGTACAGCCCCCCGCCACCCCCGTACAGCCCCCCGCCACCCCCGTACAGCCCCCCGCCACCCCCGTACAGCCCCCCGCACCCCCGTACAGCCCCCCGCCACCCCCGTACAGCCCCCCGCCACCCCCGTACAGCCCCCCGCCACCCCCGTACAGCCCCCCGCACCCCCGTACAGCCCCCCGCACCCCCGTACAGCCCCCCGCCACCCCCGTACAGCCCCCCGCCACCCCCGTACAGCCCCCCGCCACCCCCGTACAGCCCCCCGCCACCCCCGTACAGCCCCCCGCCACCCCCGTACAGCCCCCCGCACCCCCGTACAGCCCCCCGCACCCCCGTACAGCCCCCCGCCACCCCCGTACAGCCCCCCGCCACCCCCGTACAGCCCCCCGCCACCCCCGTACAGCCCCCCGCACCCCCGTACAGCCCCCCGCCACCCCCGTACAGCCCCCCGCACCCCCGTACAGCCCCCCGCACCCCCGTACAGCCCCCCGCCACCCCCGTACAGCCCCCCGCCACCCCCGTACAGCCCCCCGCCACCCCCGTACAGCCCCCCGCACCCCCGTACAGCCCCCCGCCACCCCCGTACAGCCCCCCGCCACCCCCGTACAGCCCCCCGCACCCCCGTACAGCCCCCCGCCACCCCCGTACAGCCCCCCGCCACCCCCGTACAGCCCCCCGCCACCCCCGTACAGCCCCCCGCCACCCCCGTACAGCCCCCCGCCACCCCCGTACAGCCCCCCCGCCACCCCCGTACAGCCCCCCCGCCACCCCCGTACAGACGGCACCTCATTCGGAGGTGCCGTGTGACCGCGGCGGCCGGAAACGCGTTTCCGGCGCCTTTAAACACCAAAACGGCGTGCGGCGGTCCGATTCGGAGCAAACGTGCTCCGAACGACCTGAAACCGCACGGGAACATCCGGGGCGTGAATTGTGAAATGGTCGGCCAGACGGCACCTCATTCGGAGGTGCCGTGTGACCGTGGCGGCCGGAAACGCGTTTCCGGCGCCATTAAACACCAAAACGGCGTGCGGCGGTCCGAT
Organism: Viscum album; assembly: GCA_963277665.1. Taxonomy (NCBI): domain Eukaryota; kingdom Viridiplantae; phylum Streptophyta; class Magnoliopsida; order Santalales; family Viscaceae; genus Viscum; species Viscum album. The sequence goes on from OY728152.1 coordinate 849,889,217, forward strand.
TCGGAGCAAACGTGTTCCGAACGACCTGAAACCGCACGGGAACGATAGAAATATTATTCCTGAGATGCAGGAGGAGGCCGCACGTCCATCGGACGTGCGGTTCGCGCGGCACGTCCGATTGTGCCGTTTTCAGCAGCGCGGCGCGCGCTGAAATGGCGCGTTGGGGGGTCAAAACCACCCGAACGACCTCCGAATGCCACGAAACCGTACGACAACATCCGGGGCGTGAATTGTGAAATGGTCGGCCAGACGGCACCTCATTCGGAGGTGCCGTGTGACCGCGGCGGCCGGAAACGCGTTTCCGGCGCCATTAAACACCAAAACGGCGTGCGGCGGTCCCGTTCGGAGCAAACGTGCTCCGAACGACCTGAAACCGCACGGGAACGATAGAAATATTATTCCTGAGATGCAGGAGGAGGCCGCACGTCCATCGGACGTGCGGTTCGCGCGGCACGTCCGATTGTGCCGTTTTCAGCAGCGCGGCGCGCGCTGAAATGGCGCGTTGGGGGGTCAAAACCACCCGAACGACCTCCGAATGCCACGAAACCGTACGACAACATCCGGGGCGTGAATTGTGAAATGGTCGGCCAGACGGCACCTCATTCGGAGGTGCCGTGTGACCGCGGCGGCCGGAAACGCGTTTCCGGCGCCATTAAACACCAAAACGGCGTGCGGCGGTCCGATTCGGAGCAAACGTGCTCCGAACGACCTGAAACCGCACGGGAACGATAGAAATATTATTCCTGAGATGCAGGAGGAGGCCGCACGTCCATCGGACGTGCGGTTCGCGCGGCACGTCCGATTGTGCCGTTTTCAGCAGCGCGGCGCGCGCTGAAATGGCGCGTTGGGGGGTCAAAACCACCCGAACGACCTCCGAATGCCACGAAACCGTACGACAACATCCGGTGCGTGAATTGTGAAATGGTCGGCCAGACGGCACCTCATTCGGAGGTGCCGTGTGACCGCGGCGGCCGGAAACGCGTTTCCGGCGCCATTAAACACCAAAACGGCGTGCGGCGGTCCCGTTCGGAGCAAACGTGCTCCGAACGACCTGAAACCGCACGGGAACGATAGAAATATTATTCCTGAGATGCAGGAGGAGGCCGCACGTCCATCGGACGTGCGGTTCGCGCGGCACGTCCGATTGTGCCGTTTTCAGCAGCGCGGCGCGCGCTGAAATGGCGCGTTGGGGGGTCAAAACCACCCGAACGACCTCCGAACGACCTGAAACCGCACGACAACATCCGGTGCGTGAATTGTGAAATGGTCGGCCAGACGGTACCTCATTCGGAGGTGCCGTGTGACCGCGGCGGCCGGAAACGCGTTTCCGGCGCCATTAAACACCAAAACGGCGTGCGGCGGTCCGATTCGGAGCAAACGTGCTCCGAACGACCTGAAACCGCACGGGAACGATAGAAATATTATTCCTGAGATGCAGGAGGAGGCCGCACATCCATCGGACGTGCGGTTCGCGCGGCACGTCCGATTGTGCCGTTTTCAGCAGCGCGGCGCGCGCTGAAATGGCGCGTTGGGGGGTCAAAACCACCCGAACGACCTCCGAATGCCACGAAACCGTACGACAACATCCGGTGCGTGAATTGTGAAATGGTCGGCCAGACGGCACCTCATTCGGAGGTGCCGTGTGACCGCGGCGGCCGGAAACGCGTTTCCGGCGCCATTAAACACCAAAACGGCGTGCGGCGGTCCGATTCGGAGCAAACGTGCTCCGAACGACCTGAAACCGCACGGGAACGATAGAAATATTATTCCTGAGATGCAGGAGGAGGCCGCACGTCCATCGGACGTGCGGTTCACGCGGCACGTCCGATTGTGCCGTTTTCAGCAGCGCGGCGCGCGCTGAAATGGGGCGTTGGGGGGTCAAAACCACCCGAACGACCTCCGAATGCCACGAAACCGTACGACAACATCCGGGGCGTGAATTGTGAAATGGTCGGCCAGACGGCACCTCATTCGGAGGTGCCGTGTGACCGCGGCGGCCGGAAACGCGTTTCCGGCGCCATTAAACACCAAAACGGCGTGCGGCGGTCCGATTCGGAGCAAACGTGCTCCGAACGACCTGAAACCGCACGAGAACGATAGAAATATTATTCCTGAGATGCAGGAGGAGGCCGCACGTCCATCGGACGTGCGGTTCGCGCGGCACGTCCGATTGTGCCGTTTTCAGCAGCGCGGCGCGCGCTGAAATGGCACGTTGGGGGGTCAAAACCACCCGAACGACCTCCGAATGCCACGAAACCGTACGACAACATCCGGGGCGTGAATTGTGAAATGGTCGGCCAGACGGCACCTCATTCGGAGGTGCCGTGTGACCGTGTCGGCCGGAAACGCGTTTCCGGCGCCATTAAACACCAAAACGGCGTGCGGCGGTCCGATTCGGAGCAAACGTGTTCCGAACGACCTGAAACCGCACGGGAACGATAGAAATATTATTCCTGAGATGCAGGAGGAGGCCGCACGTCCATCGGACGTGCGGTTCGCGCGGCACGTCCGATTGTGCCGTTTTCAGCAGCGCGGCGCGCGCTGAAATGGCGCGTTGGGGGGTCAAAACCACCCGAACGACCTCCGAAGGCCACGAAACCGTACGACAACATCCGGGGCGTGAATTGTGAAATGGTTGGCCAGACGGCACCTCATTCGGAGGTGCCGTGTGACCGCGGCGGCCGGAAACGCGTTTCCGGCGCCATTAAACACCAAAACGGCGTGCGGCGGTCCGATTCGGAGCAAACGTGCTCCGAACGACCTGAAACCGCACGGGAACGATAGAAATATTATTCCTGAGATGCAGGAGGAGGCCGCACGTCCATCGGACGTGCGGTTCGCGCGGCACGTCCGATTGTGCCGTTTTCAGCAGCGCGGCGCGCGCTGAAATGGCGCGTTGGGGGGTCAAAACCACCCGAACGACCTCCGAATGCCACGAAACCGTACGACAACATCCGGTGCATGAATTGTGAAATGGTCGGCCAGACGGCACCTCATTCGGAGGTGCCGTGTGACCGCGGCGGCCGGAAACGCGTTTCCGGCGCCATTAAACACCAAAACGGCGTGCGGCGGTCCCGTTCGGAGCAAACGTGCTCCGAACGACCTGAAACCGCACGGGAACGATAGAAATATTATTCCTGAGATGCAGGAGGAGGCCGCACGTCCATCGGACGTGCGGTTCGCGCGGCACGTCCGATTGTGCCGTTTTCAGCAGCGCGGCGCGCGCTGAAATGGCGCGTTGGGGGGTCAAAACCACCCGAACGACCTCCGAACGACCTGAAACCGCACGACAACATCCGGTGCGTGAATTGTGAAATGGTCGGCCAGACGGCACCTCATTCGGAGGTGCCGTGTGACCGCGGCGGCCGGAAACGCGTTTCCGGCGCCATTAAACACCAAAACGGCGTGCGGCGGTCCGATTCGGAGAAAACGTGCTCCGAACGACCTGAAACCGCACGGGAACGATAGAAATATTATTTCTGAGATGCAGGAGGAGGCCGCACGTCCATCGGACGTGCGGTTCGCGCGGCACGTCCGATTGTGCCGTTTTCAGCAGCGCGGCGCGCGCTGAAATGGCGCGTTGGGGGGTCAAAACCACCCGAACGACCTCCGAATGCCACGAAACCGTACGACAACATCCGGTGCGTGAATTGTGAAATGGTCGGCCAGACGGCACCTCATTCGGAGGTGCCGTGTGACCGCGGCGGCCGGAAACGCGTTTCCGGCGCCATTAAACACCAAAACGGCGTGCGGCGGTCCGATTCGGAGCAAACGTGCTCCGAACGACCTGAAACCGCACGGGAACGATAGAAATATTATTCCTGAGATGCAGGAGGAGGCCGCACGTCCATCGGACGTGCGGTTCACGCGGCACGTCCGATTGTGCCGTTTTCAGCAGCGCGGCGCGCGCTGAAATGGGGCGTTGGGGGGTCAAAACCACCCGAACGACCTCCGAATGCCACGAAACCGTACGACAACATCCGGGGCGTGAATTGTGAAATGGTCGGCCAGACGGCACCTCATTCGGAGGTGCCGTGTGACCGCGGCGGCCGGAAACGCGTTTCCGGCGCCATTAAACACCAAAACGGCGTGCGGCGGTCCGATTCGGAGCAAACGTGCTCCGAACGACCTGAAACCGCACGGGAACGATAGAAATATTATTCCTGAGATGCAGGAGGAGGCCGCACGTCCATCGGACGTGCGGTTCGCGCGGCACGTCCGATTGTGCCGTTTTCAGCAGCGCGGCGCGCGCTGAAATGGCACGTTGGGGGGTCAAAACCACCCGAACGACCTCCGAATGCCACGAAACCGTACGACAACATCCGGGGCGTGAATTGTGAAATGGTCGGCCAGACGGCACCTCATTCGGAGGTGCCGTGTGACCGTGTCGGCCGGAAACGCGTTTCCGGCGCCATTAAACACCAAAACGGCGTGCGGCGGTCCGATTCGGAGCAAACGTGTTCCGAACGACCTGAAACCGCACGGGAACGATAGAAATATTATTCCTGAGATGCAGGAGGAGGCCGCACGTCCATCGGACGTGCGGTTCGCGCGGCACGTCCGATTGTGCCGTTTTCAGCAGCGCGGCGCGCGCTGAAATGGCGCGTTGGGGGGTCAAAACCACCCGAACGACCTCCGAAGGCCACGAAACCGTACGACAACATCCGGGGCGTGAATTGTGAAATGGTCGGCCAGACGGCACCTCATTCGGAGGTGCCGTGTGACCGCGGCGGCCGGAAACGCGTTTCCGGCGCCATTAAACACCAAAACGGCGTGCGGCGGTCCGATTCGGAGCAAACGTGCTCCGAACGACCTGAAACCGCACGGGAACGATAGAAATATTATTCCTGAGATGCAGGAGGAGGCCGCACGTCCATCGGACGTGCGGTTCGCGCGGCACGTCCGATTGTGCCGTATTCAGCAGCGCGGCGCGCGCTGAAAGGGCGCGTTGGGGGGTCAAAACCACCCGAACGACCTCCGAATGCCACGAAACCGGACGACAACATCCGGGGCGTGAATTGTGAAATGGTCGGCCAGACGGCACCTCATTCGGAGGTGCCGTGTGACCGCGGCGGCCGGAAACAAAACGGCGTGCGGCGGTCCGATTCGGAGCAAACGTGCTCCGAACGACCTGAAATATATTATATATATATAATATTTAAAATATATTATATAGAGAATATTTAAATTATTATAACACAATGATTTGATATTATATATGTATTAAATATGTATTAAAACATTTCAAATATATAATATATATATATATATATATATTTAAAATATTGTATTTAATAGTATATATATGAATATTTTTACATAAATATATATATATATTTATATTGAATTCAATAAAATTTTTTTAAAAATTTTTTTTTTTTTTGAATAGCGACCGCCATAGGCGGTCGCTATAGGGTGCCATGCCGGCCCACTATAGCGACCGCCATTGGCGGTCGCTATAGGGTGCCCGGCAGGGGGCCTTCAGCGACCGCCAAGCGGTCGCTGAAGGCCGAACTGACGGCCTTCTATAGCGACCGCCATTGGCGGTCGCTAAAGCCCTCTAGCGACGGGGCAACAGCGACCGCCAATGGCGGTCGCTGCGCGGCCGCTAAAGACCTTTAGCGACCGCCAATGGCGGTCGCTAATTGTCTTATTTTTAGTAGTGCGGTAATATTGAAATTGAAATGGGGTGGGGTGAATAATTGTAGGTACTTTTAATCTAAACTTATACCCCTTTCCATTTTTCGTTAAAACTATTTCACTAGTTAAGGTGAATTGATTCTCATGATCTTTATGTCACTTATCAATCGTATAATAAAATCCAAACATACACATCCAAAATGGACATATGTATTTATAATTTTAAATTTTATGTATATGAGAAGGCTAATCCTTAGGGTGATCCAATAAAATCCATAACCACACAAATCACTAGAAAAACCGTATGAATGTTACACTATTTTATATTGATAGTGTAGAGTGTGAATCCCAAACACTTTATTGGTGCATCCCTTACTTAGGTATATCAAATACATTTAAAATTTTATATATGGGTAACAATAATATATTCAGACACCAATATATAATGTTTTCTTGTTATTGATGTGCTTATTGTCCTTCTTCCCTTGTATAGTAGCGAGTTTATTATTCTGTTTATATTTGAGGAACTACACACAACCTCTTCTCCTTTTCTTCATATGAGAAAATTGATAAAATATAACATATTAATCCATTTATATATTATTCTTTTCACCTTATTCTTCACATTCGTTATAAATATGAGTCTGTAGATCTACTATTATCTCGGTAAAATTCATGGTTAATTTGGACAATACTTCTTCTTATTCTTCTCTTTATTCCTATCAAATTAGATATGAAAAATAATTTATTCTCTTCCATATTCTTAAATGGTTATTATTTAGTTCATTATCAATTTCACTAAATCTTATTTATTTTTGACTCTTTAGAATGTATATGAATGACCATATTCAGGTCTTTCTATTATTCTATGATTGCAATAGATATTTACTATAGATAATGTATTGGATCAAGAAGAACAAAAAAAATTTAAACTCTATTTGAAAACGTATAATATATATTTATATAATATTAATAACTACAACATTATTTTCTCATTCCCACAATATTCCATATTTTACTGCATGATTTCCTCCTCATAACTGCACATAACTAAAAGAAGTTATTATTTCATTTAATTTAACTAGAATGAAATTAAATATTTATTTCTCATTAATTTTGGATATTATTTTCTATATAATATTCCATAATTTTTTGTCATCAATTCTGCATAAAAAATGATCCATATATCATGTAATTCATCATTTAAATCATGTATTAATTACATCTTCATGATTTATTATTCCATAACTACTCATTTAAATACACTAAGAACCTAGGTATTCTTACTCTAATTTCTTTACATGGTTTATAATAACCAAAAAATTTATAACTTAATTAACTTTCCATGAAAGAACCTTATATCTGGTCTGTATGTATACATGCATCATACATATGCTTCAGTATGGCCCAAATAATCTCACACTTCCTCTGTTTTCTTCATTCATCTTCCCTTTATCCATTATTTCGTTCATTTCTTTTATTTTTCATGTTTACAAAATAAAATTTGGATGAGTATCACATACATAGAATGAAATTTATATTCCTTTGATGAGAATAAACTTTATTCCACTCCATTTTATTATCTCATTCATTATTCATGCATTAATGTAACAATTCATGCATGATCCATCATTTTGATTACACCTAAACAAATTCACATCTTGATTATTGGTGGAAACAGTTTCTTTAGATTATGGTGATCCACATGAAAATCTTCAAACACCACATTAATAAGGAAATATTGATAAAACAATTGGGTAATCACCCTTTATATTAATGTAGAAATAAATATCTACAACCGATTATTCTTATTCATCCATACTTTAGTACACTAGAACAATCACACCAATGCCTTGTTCTCACTTATTCCACTTATCTTCATTTTATAGATTCTTTAAAAGAATCATGATAATATAAATCATGATATTTAATCCATATAATAACACTTCATTTAGAAATGATTAATTTTTTCATGGTAGGACAAGGTACTACATAACACATGATTACTCTATTTCCATCAGCAGTAATACATGATGGTGTAATATAGTGGTATCACATGATGATAGATCCTTGTGATAGTACCCTGATGTAGCAACTGATTGAATCACCCGGCAGTAGCACCCAATGCTAACACCTAGTAGTATCACCTGATGGTAGCACCTTCCTATAGTATCGGATCGTCACACAGGGCAATAACACCTAACAGTAACACCCCCATAGTAGCACCACTATGATAACACCCAATTGTTGCACCTCACCAATAAATCATCAGTGATATCATCCCATTGGTAACACCTCAATTGTAGTACACTATTGGTATCTCCCTAGTGGTAGCACCCTAATGGTAGTACCTCCCACCGAAAAGTTTCCAAGATACATGACAAGCATGAAGAAAATTCTTGGGATTCATTCTTCTATAAAAACATATTCTAATGTACTTAAATTATTTTTAAATATATTGATATATATTAAAAAAAATTACTAGAAAAAAATAACACCTAAACTCAATGGACTCAATATTTTCCCCTTTATAACTAGTGTTCCGTCCTCTCCAAGTACCAGGTACATATCCTTCACACTTTCTCGATTATAATTGGGAAATTCCTATGCAGTTCTCTAAAATTGTTGTAAAATTTTCCTACCGTAATTATTATTTTTGGAAATAACATACCTTTTTCATAGCACGGTATGTGTGATATATACATCATTAAAGCGTATATAATTCTACTCACACTTTTATTCTTCTACTATGCCTCTTACATTTATTCTTAGAGATATTTTTTCCATGTGATATTGACAAAAAACCCCTATTAAATTACATTGACTTTTATTTTTCATTACCATTCCAATATAAATAATTTTATTAGTATTAGAAACTCATATATCTTCCCCATTAGATCTTGTTTCCTTGATCTTAGGATTTCATTTTATATCAATATTTGGAGATATTAATTTGATACTAATGTTACTATCAGTATGAATAATAACTATTTTTATATGTTCTAAAAATATTTTACTTAGAAAACTATGTTCCACCCACTAACATCTTGTAGACACATGGAAATATATCATTACAAGTGAATATTAAATGATCAATATGATTTCTTCTATCTATAAATGGTTTTGTGAATATTTAATATTAGACCACATTAATTAATGTCACCAACCCTTTTAGTTTTGATATATGGAAGTCTCCCATACTGAATCCATAATAATATTGGTCTTGGCATGTGAATTCGCAATATAATGATCACTAAAAATTTCCAAGACAACTTGTTTATAAATGAATTTAAGCATGAAGAGTTTGTATAATTGACCGATCATTATTGGTACCATGATTCTACAACTGATGTATAGTTTCTCTTAAATATCCACCAATGGATTTAAAACAATTAGTGAAACTACAAAAATAAAGAACTTAATTTTGGTACATGGAATCCTTTTTCATGAATTCATATTTTCTTTTCATTCATAACTTATTCCAATTTAACACTATCTTATAGGATTCATCATATTTAAAGAATAATGTATCACGCACCATAGTTAATATAAAACCACCACTATGTTTTTAACATTCATATGTGGTATATGTCTCTAGAATATTAATTTTCCATGATGTTCCCATGACAACTAATTTTTTATCTTAATATTTGACTTTATCCAAGTAAATATTACTGCCACTATCTCAAACAAAGGTCTGCACCCTTTTACCAAAATATAGTCTTCCACTTGCCTATAAATTTTCTATCAGAAGGATTTCTAAAATATCCTTATAGAATATTAGGATAATTACATTATATTCAACTTTTTTTATTATGTATGAAATTTTGTTTCTTGATTAAGCTATGATAAATAATTTTTATCAAAACACATGATTTGTAACATAATGAATATCTTTAACATTATAACTCCTATGTTATCAATTTTTAATTTTAGTTGGAATATTTTTAAGGGTTAATGACACTATTGGAAGAAGAATGTCTCAAAAGGGGTAACATAAGACTTCTCAAAGCTTATAGCATTCATCATTTATCCTTGTTTTACTAAAATAATGTATCAGATGTGAATAAGGAAATTTTAGTTTATGAAGTAATCCAAATTACATTTTAAAAATAAATAAACACTTGTATGACTCATAATAAATCCTCACTGGAGTACCATCATGGACATTTCTTGAATTTCCTAAAGGCCTAATTTTTTAATCATTTTTGATAATCCCCCTTTTAAGGGTTGGAGGGGAACCCTTACATGGTCTATAGGATTCATGACGTTACATGACCCAAACATATTAGAGGAATTTATCCCAGACTATTACTACATAGAAACTGAACCTCCATAGCATCTACATAATGATTTTATCTATCCAAATTCACATAGATATTCAGCTATCAGTTCGGTAAATATATGCATGGGTCTGGTACCAATGGAAAGTCACATACCCTTTCAATCATTGAAATTCATTTAGCTATGCTCTAGTGAATGAGCCCACTCTGAATCCTCATCTGGAGCCTATCACATATATAGCCTATCTGGTTTCATCTGCACATCATGTGTCCCAATGTCCTTGAGGTGGCCCAAAGGCCTTGAGGTTACCCAAAAGCCTCACATACCTATAGTCCTTGGTCTTGATGGACTTGAAGGAATCATGGATCCAACCAATCGCCCGAAGGTTGAATTAGAGGAATAGTTCCAACTACTATAGTACCATAAAATATTCCTTCACCCAGATTTGATCCTAGGTCTCATGGATTTACAAGAAGAGTCCCCACCAACTTGGATGAGGCTCATGTGAAATGTTATGGCCCTAATGCTTAGAAAACACAAGTTTCATTTTAAATCATCTTTAATTTTTTTTCATGATCAATGAATACTAGGTTAAGATAAAATCTGATAATCCCACATAGAGGAACTAATATATTTTAGCTAGTGTATTCAATTATTCACTAAGATTTCCTAAAACTTCTTACTGGAATCTCATAAACATATCTCCAAATTCTATATAAAATAGTTCACATGTATCATTTTGAACTAGTCCTAGAAGCTTTGGGTAAAACCTGTATATCTAAAAGTTTCTTTGTCTAAAACTTTATAAGAAATTGTGTTGATAATACATATGGTTTTATTCTAAAATCATTATAAACTCTATACTAGGTATATCCTTAATAACTAGGTTTAGTTTTTCATGACAAAGAATTATCTTACCATAATTGCGTATTACTAAATAGTACATTTTATATTTATCATTTATTTTTGACGATTCATGTATTAATGAACTATTAATTGAGTCTGAAACACCACATACTATATTCATTACATAATGAAATAAATTCTCATTATGTCCAATTAAATTAGTAGATAAATTATTTAGTAATAATCAATTAAAAATTGAAGTTCATCTATTATCATCCAACATAGAAAAATGAAATCCATGTTATTATCCCTATTGACATAGGAATCACCCTTCCTCATCTTATTGGAGAATTTACCTCACTTATTTTAATTTTTATGAACTTACTAGCTTACTATATTTGGATAAAAATTTGTGACACACATATAGTATGTAATATCAAAGAATTAAAACATAAAAATTACATAGAATTGTGAATATTTCAAAAATATAAGATTTTTCTTTCGACTTATTAAATTCATTATAATATCTCTTAGAGTGGCCTATCTTTCCACATTTAATGAAAATTTCCTTATTTTAATTCAATCCATATTAATATTTTGTTTATTAGTGGGATTATGAAATGTTAACTTTTATGGTGTAATTTTCCTTATGATTTTACCTTGACTTTAATCTCGTTCACCATATAAATTGAATATTTATATTTATTTAAGTTCTTAAATTCTTGGATATCCTTATCAAAATGATATTGATTTAGTTTATCTATACATTTCATTTTATAACACTAAAATAATTTAGAGTAACTGGGTGAAATTCATGAAGGAATCAGATTTTTTATATGATTATGATTCAATATGAATATATATTTCAATTTACACTTATTCAGTGTAATGATAATCAAATTAATATCTTGCATCACTTTCCCCTTATATACTTCTCGATGATGAGAAAACATGGTTTAAGAATCCATGTCCTTGTGTTACCTTTTATACTCTTCAAACATTGATTATGTTATTAATATGTAAACATCATATGTGTCATCCACGAAACTCCTGTAAGCATCATTGTCACCCCAACATTATTCCTCTGGTGGATCATTAAGTAATGAGGACTAAAACGCATGGAATTCTATTTCATATAATAGTAATATGAGCATGAACCTATACCACAGTTGGAAATTTATACAAGTTAGGGAATATTCATTATCAATTGTTTATTGATTTGTTTCTAAGGTATTACGTTCCATTTTCTACTAAAAATATCATAAAAAGATCAATAATTTTATCTTGATTACCATTGATTAGACATTTTATATTTATAAATCAGAAATGTCTCCTACTATTTTATCAAATCCAAGTAGACCAAAAATACTATATTTATAATAAATAATCCATTGAGTATTCTTGTGGAATGTATCCATAAAAGAACTCCCCATAGTCCATGATATAGAAGCAACACTACCAAAAGAGTTTCAAGATAGGCTTTTGGTGAGCTAACTTCATTAACCCATAACTCCTTGATCTGTTAAGTGGACTCTTAATCTTTACAATGTATAGATTTATATTACTCAACTATTTTACTCTAAACATAAACCAAGATAGCTATGTTTATTTATTTGATATCAATTTTATTTAAATCGGCCCACTACTCCAATTATAAATCCCCAATAGGAAGAAGTGCCTTCAAATAGGGATGAAAAGAACCTCGTACTACGGTTTTTCATAATATAAAGTGATGAAAGGAATTTTGTGACTGAAGATTTACTTTGAGGGTTTTTATATATTTCTCAATGAATGAAATTAATTTTTTTTTATCCTGAATTCTCTATGTGACCACGTTCACAAATTATCCATTCTTTATATAAACAAAAATTCATTGAGAATTGTCATTTTATATATGCATCTTTATTTATGATTCTATGTGATCATTCATAAATAATTCACATACAAAAAATAAAAAACATGAATGAATATAAATAAATCGAATGATAATGACATGATTTTAATGGGTGATTCAATGAGTAAATAATGTATCAACCTAAACCCTATGGGTAACTCATTAAGTAGAGTTACATCTGACTCAATTTGCAGTACCCACCTATTCAATGCATCAAACTCATGTATGGTACATAGCCATATCTTGGCATAATCTACATCACCTATAATATTCCTCGTCATATAAGCATACTCACATGAAGGAGATGATATCTCAAGAATGTGGGGTACAAATTAAAAATATTATTCATGGTTGTTCATGCCCTTATAAAAATAATGATGTGAAATACAATTCAAAGACTGTGATTTACTAAATAATTATTACAAACATCACATTACTATAAATAAAAAAAATAAAAAAATAAATAATACCCATACATACCTTGGTTGGTTCATGCTCATGATTTTTAGATAGGCATGAAAATTTCCTAATAAAATTAAATTTTCAATTACTTATAGTAATGAGAATTTATTATTAATTAAAATAAATTATTCCAGTTTTAATTCATAAAATACTTATCACACAATCTAATTGTTTTCATTAAATTCGAAATATTTTTAAATATTTTGAATTTTTAAATTATTTTCATGGGATTCCTAGGTAATTAAAACCCAAAAATGAGTCTAGGGTAATAATCATGGGAACTATTAATGGTTAATGTTCACTCAAAAATAGAATTCACCTTTAGGGTATAGTTCACCCATGAGAACTATTCACACACATATATATATATATATTAATTTATATTTAAGGACCTAAAATTTAAGTCTTAATACATGTGGTTCTATTTATATGAATATTATTTGTGATACTAATCATATGCAAAGTATCTGAAATTTAATTTTCCTTTAAATTCTGTTAGCCTGAAAATTATTTCACCGATCTTCAAATGTCCATAACTAAACCTTATAACATCAAATCAAAGAATAGTTACTGGTGTTGGGGTCGTATCAAAACTCTATACTTGAATTAATGCAAAATAAAAATCTTATTTAACTAAAATAATCACATGATCACGTTGATACAACTTGTTGGTAATTAGCGCACAACAGAAGTTTAAAAATTGGGGGGGGGGGTTAAATTTTTCATTTATGAATCAATGTAGGAAACATTTTTCCAAAGAAGTGACAACCAGTAAAACATATGGATCCTATGTGATTTAGAATAAGAATAAAATGAAATAAAAACAATACCTCATTTAATTTGATGATACAAGCATGTTCTGTTCACTGTTGGTGATCATTGATCGAACAAACCAAACCAGAAACCCTCTAGATCCTCTCCACATGCACTAACAAAATTATTTATCATCAATATTCATAATCCAGGTGATATCATGGATATGTATATTTCTTTTCCACATCATCACAGTTGAAAGAACAACACTACTACAATCTAAGAAGATGTTCTTAGAACAAGGTTCCTATAATGATAACTTCTGTCACTATAACATGAAAGAGATGGGATATATCGCTCAAATTAGAGGTAATGAATGGTCCATTTAAATTAGGCATGTTTAGATTCTTCTAATTAGTTTTTATCTTATTAAAATTTAACTTAAGACCTTTAAAAAGTTAACCATTATAAAAAACCCCAAATGACACTTAAAACTTCACAAACATGTCACATTGGTCATAAGTAATTTATCTTTTACTTGTAACATTAAAATTAGGTTACATGGTAAAATAATATTAATTAAATCAACTTGCCTTTCCCATAAAAACTCAAATATCAATGAATATTAAATAGTAAATATTTGTTAAAACAATATTTTTCTTTATATTCACTGAATAAATTGTGAATATAATAAGTAAATATTTTCACCAGTTATTATTCTAAAGTCAAATAATATTAAATTAATTTATTTTCTTTCAATCATTTTAACTCATACAAATCTCAACCCACGCTGTAGGGCTCACAATGTCCTAAACATCAATTCATTATAATTGGACAATATTCTGAATATGCTTTGTATGTGACCCTCTAGGGACTTATCTTTATAGTAGTGAGTCATAATCAAAGAAAAAGAGTAGTATCTAGAAACACAACGGGTTCCTTTAGGTTAAAAGGGTTAATCATAGGAATAAAAACTTCATATAAGCAAACAAAATGTAATATATTCTATTTTTCTTATTATATCTCATAAATTATGACACAAACTTCATGTCATCATCTTTTCTTGATTTATTTATTGATGAACATTTATGATAGATTTTCCTTCAATCACCATATTGATGGATTTAATAAAGGTATCATCATACTGCTCAACTGTCCCATGAATTATCTGTGCTTATGAGCACCCCTTTGTTTATCCCTTTAAAGAACCTAGAAGAATAAAACAAAGAAAACAGAAAATAGAATCATTAATAAATTATAAAATGAAACCAAGTTAAAGGTAAAAGGATTTGGTAGTGAAGTTAATATCCACTAATCATGAAGGTTCTACGATTTTTTTGTGGATAAGATGATTTCTATTTCAACCTAGAGAAGAGATAATCAATGAGTGAAACTATTTTATTACCAGGTATTTATGGTTGTTAAAAACACAAGTTTTTAAATATTTATTTAAAATAAATAGAAAAAATGATTTATTAAACAATGAGTTTCCTTCCCTATAAAACTAGGTTTAATGTCTCCATCCAAACTTCTAGTGATTCAGAGTGAGTTATGTAATGACTCAATAGGGGGGAGGGGTGAATTTAATTCATAAAATATTTATCCCCAAAAAAAATTGGCCCTAAAAAGGTTTCATCACCTCTTATAAAATATCTAGTGTAAAAAAAAATAAAAAAATATAAGAATATAACATAGAGAATTTATAGTTGATCAAGTTATAAAAACCCATAGTTTGATCTACTAATACTCTCTCTAAGAGCTTCGTGATTTTTATTATGTAGGACCTTTTCCTAGGGACCTCTACAGTTGAGTGAACGGAATTGAAACCTGTTAGAAAAAGGATATAATAAATTTTATATTGATCTAAATGTTTAAATGACATATCCACGTCCTTCATAAACATAGTGCAATGATTGATAACTTCATAAAATATTAATATATAGAGTATAGAGACAAATTCAGCTTATAGGTATAAAATGAATTTGGAAAAAATGATTTATTATTAAAAAAAATGAATAATACTTCCAATATAGGATCTAAAAAATCTATTGACTATATTTTATATGATATTCCAAGAATAATATCATCATTTTTTTCTTTTTCATAGAGAAAAAATATTATATTTTGTATATTAAATAAAGCAGGGCGTTGTAAGAATTCTTCAAGAAATACTCTGTTTTTCAAGTTTTCTTGTTTTTATCACTCTCATATTCCATATGATGTTCTCTATGAATTTGTTTAATTATAAACTCTGAATATACTCCAATGACCCAAATTAGATAGAATAATCCAAAAATTATTGATCTATTATCACATGTGATCTTATATTACAAACATAAAAACCATTGTGATCACTATTGACCATAATGAAAATATTCATTTGAATTATAATTTTTTTGGAAAATAGAAATGTTAATTAATCCATATCTCCTTATCCAACCAACAAAATTTATGAAAAAAATAGGTTTGTACTTTTCTTGATTTTTGAAATGGTGATAAATACCTAAAAATAGTGAATAAATAATTTTAAAATACATATATCTAATGACTACAACATTTAAGGGAATTAAATTATTCATAGTAAATTTACGACTTAAAATCTTCATAAGACATAGAGAAATGACTAATTTGAAATTTCAAAGAACATTTTGTACTTTAAATAAAATATTTTACTTTATATAAGATAATCTATCATGTATGATATTTAATCCTTTTATAAGATAATCATGTCTTAATAGGATAATAAAATTCGAAACTCTATTTTATAAGATAAAGTCTATCCTTTAATTATAATTTTACACTTACGATGATAATTTTAATTATCAAACAACACCATTTTGAATTTTTAGCCTTGTAGGATAAATTAGAGCTCTATAAGATAATGTGATATTTATACAATAATTTATTTTTCTAAAAGAACAATTCATAGATCTTTCTTCCACCGCATATGATATTTATCACATATAATAATTTTATAGGATACATTGCTTTATATAGAGTCTAAAATCTAGGTTAAATATGTTTTTTTTATTTTTATGATGTTTTACATTTAGAGAAAACTGTTTTTTTATTAGCCTATGAATAATTATAGCTCATATAATAAGTTATTACGTTTTTATAATAATTTACCTCCATGTATGATTATTTCCTTCCAAAAATTTTATGAACATGAAGAACAAAAATTTAACCAAAATATTTTGAAAAAAATATTATTTAAAGAAAAAGTGAAATTACATGAAAACACTTAAGATAATCTTATTAGTAAAAAAGTAGGGATTTTATAAGAATTAAAACTTATGAAATATCAAGATATGTTGGACCATTATTTGAATTTCTGACAATCTCCCCCTTTTAAGGATCACAAAACCATTGATAAATTAAATAGAAAATATGATAGATAAGATACCATAATGTTTTTATTTATAATGTAAAACATAAATGTTTTGGTTGACTTCTTTCCCTCCTTTTTTGATATAAAAAAGTAGAAAATTGGAGTGATAGAAAAAATATTCAATATAGAATAGCATGTAATGAACTAAAAGAATATAAAATATTAAAATGATTTTTTTGGTATTTTACTCAGATAAAAGTAGTAAAAAATAAATATATATGAATAAATGGAATCAATGTAAGAAAAAAAATGAAACCCTAAAGAACATAATTTCATTAATTAAAAGAGTATAATTACGTTATAATAGTGTAATATATCTAATAATGTAAATCACCAAAAATATATAAGCTTTATTACTATAGGTTAGACTTGGGAGAGGCAAGACTAGGATGAATTTTCATGATGTTATGGATAGAAAATGTTTGTTTATTCCCATCTGAAAAAAAGACCAGTAGTGTCTCCAGTAGGCTGAGAAAAATAATAATATTATCATGAATCTTATTGGCTCTTTAATCATGAAAAACATCATTAACAGAGAAGGAAAGGTTGAATCTAGTAAAAGAAATTAGCTGATCATAGGTATACTCTTCCATTAAATTTAAAGATTACCCTACAATGTTATCTCTTTCAATTATTGTAGGTAGAAGAAATAAATTCTCAATCCTCTCACTAATAACCCAAAGTAGATAGTTGGATTAAAACCTATCGGTATCCCCCCTATTATATGGAATAGAGTAGCGCCACACATTTCTGATTGAGAGAAAAGGGAATCCTTGTACAAATCTGACATGGAAAACGTCTATTCTTAATCTCATCACCAAATTTTTCTCAAATATTATAATGATCACTCTGTGAGAATCTAGAATTATCAATAGGGTTATCTTTTAAATATTTAATGAATTTTCAGATGAATTCCAATAGCTCAAATAAATTCTTAAGAACTGTTAAGATATCATTTGAAATGATGAGTTAAGAAATAACATTCTTTCCCTTACTAGTAATTTTCTAAACATCAATAATAGGCCTAACAGATCTATCACTACATTAAAGTTATTTATCAGATTTATTATCTTCATAATATTATAAATATTGTCTTGAAATTATTTTAAGATTTATTTATATGATTCCTTTATATTTGGTAGATTTATATTCTATGGTAATTCCCATTAATCAATCATGGTGAAAGTATTTCTAGTCAGATCATGTGTCTCCAATGATGATTCATTGATAGATGGAAAAACATATTCAATTACACAAAATAAATCTTATAATTTCTTATAGATGTATTATATTCCTCTTTGTGAATATAATTTTAAAAGATGTAGTTTAGCTGTGATATCTTATTACAGCCCTTAAATAGTTTCCAAAGATACCAAATAACATTTCATCTCTTTAACTCTTCCATCGTACATTATCAAGTTTGAGGATAAATCCTTATATTGATCCACAATAGTACTAAAAAAGTTTTTAGTTGAGGAATTATAAATGATAGATTTATTATTTTTCATAAAATGAAACTACGAAATTTAAAACATATACATATAATAAATTCCTTTTTTGGAAGACTGGTTTTCTTACCACAATGAAGAAAAGATATCATATTGAGAATATGGATGTTTTTTGATCGTCTTGGTTTCTACTATAATGATTTATCTAAAATCATAAAATATGGCAATTGAAATAGAATATTCTCTTAGATTATCCACTTAGAACATCATATCTTTAATCACATCTTTTTTTCAAATTAAACTCATAAATAAATATATCAACAAAGTTCCCCATTTCCACACTATCCTTATATTTCTTAATATCTTCTGCAACAAGATCTTCAATCCTTATATATAACAAAATAGGATAAGGTTCTTCTATAGGTTCTCTTTTTATAGTCTTCCTAATATAGGAAGTTTATTCTCTATCTTATTATTATTCTAAACAAACATGCCTATAAATATTAACTCTTCCTATATTTTCAACATTAAATAACTGAGGATATTGATCAAGAAGAAGTTCCACAAGATAGTTCAATTACCTTATAATAGGATGGACAAGATTTGAATAATCATCATACTAAAAAGGAAGAGTCATTGACTCTCCAAATACTACAAATATCAATCATCTAAGAGTAGAATCACTTATTTATTAATCTAGAGGCATTTTTATCTAAACACAATCAACAATCTTTTATGGTGAGGAAAACTGAATTGTAATTTCATGATACACTTTTAGAGCATTTAAAACATCATCTTCTTGACTAAGCATGGATTCATTAGAATATCTCATATCCATAGTAGGTTGTTCCTCAATTATAACTTCTGTCACAATACGTGAATGAATATATTCAGATGTAACTCTTCTTAAACAATGTCCCATATATAGTGTCTCATCATCTATTGAAACCTACAATTATTCTTCAAAAATAGGTGAAACAATAGTGATAAACTTGAGAAAGTATTTCCTTGATTTCTTTAGCCCTGATGGGTAAAACATTTATTAAAGAGAAACTCTAAAAATTTCCAATTTCTTAAGAAACCCATCTAAAAGGTAGTTTAGTCCATGAAACATAGTTTCTATAACATCATTGAGCTATAATCTAGGCTTTTGGAAAAAAAGTTATAATTATTTCTTAAGGATAGAAAATACAAAAATTTGGGTAGGAATAGTACATATACCTAAATATTTAGTTTGATAGATTTACTTTCTTCTCAACCAACATCATGTAGATAAGATGAATATAAGGCTAAAAAACATTCTAAAACTCACCATTTCACTAAATGATTCATGATTGAATAAATATAAATAAGATCTTTCTTTACAATTCAAAATCATTAATAGGTTTTTTCTATACTACTGGTGATACAAAAAGAGATGTGATTATCTCAAATGGTCACACATTATCATCATTATACATGGACAATATGACCTCAAAATATACCTAATGAGTAAAACAATGAACTTACACAAAATCCAAAGCTGGTATTGAAAATATCTTCCCATTGACTATTTATTGTAAGATCCTAGACTCAATAATCCTAGATCCAGTGGTTATATTACTTTATTAGTACATGATACAAGAGTTCCTAAAGGATCCAATTGTTTTATAGTATTGTAAAACCAAATACATATATAAAATAAATTTAAAAACATAAGATACAATATGAATATATTTTTATAACATGATTAACCCTTATATAATATCTTTTAAAAGAACACATATTCCTCATCTAGGTTTCCTGAGTAATGATAAAAATAAGGATCATCTAAAATTCATAGTAACTATTACTATACAATGAAATATTTCATAAAATTAACATGGAATAAGTGATATGGAAAGAATAAATGAAAAACATAAATCCATAATTAATTGAAACTAAGTGTATTCTCTATATATGACAATAAAAGAAAACATGGATAATAATAATCATGTATCTCATATGGATGGAATGAATAATTCTAGAAATCAAAACATAATATCAAGGACTTATGTTAAGGAACTATCCTATTATTGAAATATGTATAATGTAAAACCCAACCTCTTTTTATCTCATGAGACATGTCTATTCATCAAAGAGCTATATAATTGTAGACCCACCCTTCACATAATTATGTCTACTAAATTCAATTTTTGAGTTATCAAGACCTTTTATACCATTACATGAAGATTATCTTACTGAATAAAAAATGGCTTGAAATATAATGAGAAATATAGAAAACAAACACTAAATATTTAAATTGAGTAATGTGTATTTATAATAGAACATACATTAATCAATATAGATTCTCCAAGTATTATCAAAGTAATATGAAGTCCCTTTATCTAATATATATAGTGGTGAGAGTACCAACAATGTGATGGGATATCCATAAAAGTTATTAATTGGGTTCAATAGTTTTCATTGGTATGAGACCAAGATAGTAGTAGGAAAAATCCTTCATCATAGATCATTATGATTGTGTGAATATTCCAAAATATATCCTCAAGAGTGTCTCACTAGGTGTGAAATCTTAGGCCCACTCATCATGCATCAGGGGGATAATTGATTTAACGCTCAACGAACCCTTTTGGGGTTATTAATCCTAGGTAAATATATTAAACATCCATATAAAAATTATTTAATCAATACATGGACGTATTTTCTAGGAAATTACACACACATTTACCTTATTAAAACATAGAATGATTTTCCACCATAAAAAAGATTCAGTTTCACAATGGTTTTAGTTACTCTTAAATAAAAATAATTTTACATATAGATAAAAATATAGAATTTGAATTCCTTAAATTTATAGATTAATACAGAAATAATTATTCTAGGTTAATGTATTAACCACAAAAAAATATGTTAGGTGGTTATTATAGAATAATTGCCAAATAATGAAAATTGAGATGAAAAACCCAACATATGGATTGGGTAGCAATTCAATCACAACCAATTGAAAGATAGGAATTCAAATTCATCTAAAAATACCATGAATAAAAAACGTTAATGATATAAAATCACAAAAATTTATTATATATAATCCTTATAAAGGAAATTAGGTGTGTAATACAAAACATGTCTAAATGAGAGGAGTTTGAGAAGAAAAACCCTTACCTCTTTCCTAAATTCTAATAATATACTTTAAAATCATATATAATAAATAAATTTGTCTTAATAAATTAATTTATAAAATTAATCTTATCAATTATAATTTATACATTTCTTAAATAGTCACTCATTACATGAATTATACTAATTTTCCACATCCGGTGTATTTAGTTTTGATCATTTTTATTAGTTTCATTATATCAATGTCTATATTCATTTATATTAAAAAATTATTCATCAATATACCATAAAATTTAATTTCAGGGATATTTATAAATTTTTATGTTTCAAATTCCTTTCTTGAGTTTTTTAGTTTTTTTCATCGATCATGAAATCAAAAACAAGCATGTTTCAGTAATCCTTGGTAATAGAAGTGTGTTTTTTAATTAATGTATTAAATATTTATATAAAATCTATGGAATAAAATAAAAATAATTACTTACAATTTTATATCATATCATACAAATAATTAATTTTCCATACCCATTCATGATAAAAACTCATTGTATTTATATATTTGGTGGTAAAACCGACCCAAACATGGACATACCATGATGTAATGAATGACTACGATATGGTTTTGTTGTAATATCTTTATAAAAGAAGAAGAATAATCTTATTTTTTTATTAGCGTCATATAAAATAATTTAATGTTATTTTATGGAGACATAATGGATATAAAAATATTTTATAATTTGAATAAAAGATTATCCTCTTAGTATGCTTGTTTTAAATAATTAAATTAATGATGATATTTTTTTTGATAGTATCATTAATAGGTTCTAAAATATTTCCTAATAACCATAATTATATCATAAAATTTTATTTATTCACTAATATCATCCTTATATTAATCCTTATTATGTGGTGAAGGGAAAAACACACATTGTTGTGGAGGTGGTAGTTCGCACAACACAAAAATAGGGACATAATTTTTATTAAGGGGAATAAAAAATATGGTTATTGTTTATTTCCATAATATAAAAAATTATTTATACTATATATAATTAACTCATCATATAATATTGGAAAAAATAATTTTAAATGTAAGTATTGAAGGAAAATATTTTGTTGGATAGATTGAACATACATTGAGAAGTTTTGGTTTCTCTTGGACGATTCCTTGGAACGAAAGGGATTAGGATAATATTCTGGGACCATAAACTCAATATACTGAAATATGATTCTACTATAAGGAAAAATATATGGTTTTCAGAAGGAAAAATAATTTTTATGTGTTCTTCGAAGGGGTGTTGAGAGGCCCCTTTTATAAGTGATGAGAATGATATTTTGGTGTATATTTCAAAGGGAACATGTTTTAGACATGTTAGGTGGCTCCAAAAATAATAAATAATGGATTTGAGAGAATAATAGGTTTATTAAAACCACATAAATTTATTTTTAGACATATTTTACCATGATTTAACCCCTTTACTCCTTTAATTATTACTTTTACCATTTTATCTTTTACTAAAGAATCAATTTTTTTCTTAAGGTATCTTAATCTTGAAATCTAAAAATAACATAACACATATTAGTTAATTTGGATTTAATGATTCTCAATTTAACAAAATTCTTATCTAATTAAATTTATATAATTTTTAAAAATTAATTTTAATATGAAAAATATATAATATTTTAAAACAATTTTTGAGAAAAGTATTACCTGAGTTTTAAAATATCAATCATGGGTTTTTAATTTATAATTAAAATTTGAAAATGTATAATTTCAATTATAAAATAAAAATTATATCAATAAAATTATTAAATAAATTTATAGTTCCTACTTATATACTAATAATGGCATAGAAATACAATAATAGTAAAATCGGAATATTATACTATTCATCTAAAAATCATTTTTAAAAAAAATTGAAAAAACCATATTAAGATAATATATTTTTAAATAATTAAAAAATGAATTTTATTTCATTAAAATAAAATTCTAAAATTCATAAATTAATAATTCTAAATATACTTATGAATAAAGGCTATTTAGAGTTCATATTTTTTGACGGTTTAGGATATAGTGTTTACTAACTACTATAGGGTCTTGGGTATTAAATTCACCACCTTAAATAATTTCATACACAAAATTGAAGTATATATCAATTATTTTAAAAGAGTGGATATTCCTTCCTTAAAGATTCATTATGCTCCTGGGTTTTCTCTTCTTGTTTCTGATATTTGTAAAGTACTTTCACCAATTGAGTTGTTCGATTTTGCAGCACATTCACTCCAGTGTTATGAATATGGATATGCTCTTCATTATCATAAAATTCATGATCCAACTCTATTCCCTCATATTTGATAACATTAAATATATATAGTATGTATTTTCTAATCAGTTAAACATTGATGATGTTGTGTATATTAGTAAGGTTAAGTTACATAGACAATTGGTAATCTACATCTCTAATTCATTATAGTGTTAAAAAATCTCCAATATACCTTGGTATTAACTTCTAATTTTTAATAAATCTTAAAACTACCATCAACGGTGTAGCCTTTATGAATTCATGACCCCCAAATTTAAATTCCAATTTTTTACTTTGATTATGATCATAACTCTTTTTCTTACATTGGGGTGAATTAATGTGATACCGAATACTCCATACTTTAAAAGATGTCTCCTCTATAAGCTCTTAGAAAACTAACTTTATTTATCCAACTTCTTCCCCTCAATTTGGTGTATGAAAAATATTCCTATAAAAATTTTAATATGGTTCCATCAAGATTCCCAAATGAAAACTATTATTTTATGAAAATTCCCCCAAAGGTAGATACTGACACACATAACATGGAAGCCAGTAGAAAATAATCTTAGCATGTCTTAAAAAGTCTGGATAGTTCTTTTAGATAGCCCAGTACCTTGTGAATGGTAGCTAGTTCTTTAATGTTTCTTAGTGTTTGAAGACCCTTGAATACTCTTTGATAATTTTAATGGGAACCAAATAACACAATTAGATATACTATATAGAGGTTCCCCAAGAAGCCTTATGAAATCATTGAAATAGATTTAAGAAAGGAATTCACGTGGTAGATATTATATTATTTCTAAGTAATGATCATACATATTAAGATGATAATAAAACCATATAACATCATTTTACCTTGGATTCATTGGGATTCCAGTGAAAAATTTAACTGTAACATTAGCCCACTTCCATATAGGTATTGGTATAGGTTATGTGATTCCCTTAGGATGTTGTCTTTCAACCTTCACCAACTATCATACTATGTATCTAGACACATAATCTTCAATTTATCACTTCAAAAAATCCCACTAAAAATATTATCTTAAATCCATATACATATTTATGTAACTAGTTAGTATAGATAAATTTGAGCTATATACTTCAATTAGTAGTTTCCTCTTTAACAATGTTATGGAAGGACCACGTAACCTCTTCCCAAACCTCAATACTATATCTCTATTGATAAAATTCATTAATTTTCCATGATTTGCTATATTAATCTTCCTTAATAAGTTCACATCATACTTATGGTTATTCGGTATATTTCTAGTAAGTATAGTTTACCAATTTCTTGCAAAAGGAATTATGGATCACCATTCTAAGAAATCACAATATCCATATTTACTAGATCAATTTATATAGGATCCATGTTGATCCTCATCATGGTCAAAACCCCATGGTCCCTCCTACTCAATGAACCAACCAACTTTTTTTTCTCCTAGGGTGGTAATGTATTTTGAAATCAAAGTCCTTGAGTAGTTTTAACCATCTTCTTTACCCCATGTTGAGATCTTTCAATGAAAATATATACATCAAATTATTGTGGTCCATATATATATATAAAATATTTTTCAATAGAGATAGTGCTAACTTATTTTTAAATTAACTATTTTAGATACTAACATATAGTTTTGAGATGGATAGTTCATTCCATGTATTATTAAAAGACTTTATGCATAAAAAATCACCTTATCTTTCTCCATAAAGAATTGATCAAGTCCCTTCTTTGATTCATCACTATATATTAAAAATATTTCTTTACCGAATGGTAGAGTTCATGTTGGTGAATTAATCAATATCCTAATTATCTCTTCCAAACATTCTTCACATTCCATTAACCATGTGAATTTAACCCTTTTATGTGTTTACTTTGTTAATGGGTTGTCCAACCAAGAAAAATCATGAACAAACATCCGATAGTAACAGGATAAGACCAATAAAATCTAGATCTCAGTTATGTTCATTGGTGTAGGACAATATTTGACTTCATTTTTTTTCGAAAGGTCAACATATATCCAATCCATAGGGACAATATGGAAAAGAAAATAAACTTTATTAAGCCAAGATTCACACTTACAATACGTCCCATTTAATAATTTTTGTTTGAGGGTCTCTATATTTATTTTAAGATGACCCTCATGATCTTCATATCTCTTAGAGATTATCAAGATAACATCAAAAAATACCAATATATAATTATCACGACACTCCTTAAATACTTCATTAACCAAATACATAAATACAAAAGGTGACTTTTTTAATCCAAAAGGAATGATCCTAAACACATAAGTTCCATACCTTGTTTGAAATTTAATATTTAGCATATCATCCATTTTCACCCTTAGCTAATGATAAACAGAGTGAAGATCGATATTTAAAATTATTAGGATCCATGAATTTTATCAAATAGGACGTCACTATGTGGTAAAATATACTTATTCTTTATAGTAATGTCATTAATCTCTTAATTATTGATGCATAGTCTCATAAATCCATCCTTCTTTTTCAAGAATAATATAGGGTCTCCCCACGATGAAATTATAGGTACTATAAATACCTAATTACTCAATTCCTGTATCTATTTAATCGACTCCACAAAATCTAGTAGTTCCACTCTATAGAGAGTTGTAGATACAGTCCTTGCATTATTAATGAGTTCAATGGATAACTAAACTTCATGCTCTACTGGATGACCATTTATTTTTTCAAGAAATAATAAATGAATTTTTATCACATAATTAAATCTTATATTCTTAATATATCATGCACATCCATATATCACACATGATATTCCTTTCTAGCCATATTTTTATTATAGAGAGCTACTAGGGGAGGATATGGACATGATTCAGATGATGAAATTTACCCTATAAAGATATGATATTCATCCTCACCTCTACGAATTATAATATCCTTATCTTCAAAATAATTTCATTTCATTATAATTTGAAATAAAAATCATAACAAAGATTTAAAAAATTAAACTATAACTATAATAACCAATTTTGAAAATAGGGTATACCCATGCATCATAATTTTAATTTCCCAATGCATCTTTAGGGACATATTATTTACTATTTTTGCATTAATTAATTACTCCCTTACTAGTGTTCTATGGAAGTATTTAATGTTTTTGGAAAACATGGAATATATAAAAGGGTGTGAGGATCCAGAATCAAATAAATTATTATATAACTTTGAGTAAATGGTCAAATTACATTCTACTACATTATTATGGACATCAAAATTAGTTGTCATAATCACATAATCTAGGACTTGATCCCTTTGTCTTTTCTAATGTAAATTCTCGTAACATTTGGGGATTGGTTCACATAATTTTTCTTATATATATAGTTAAAGCATTGAACATCAATAGATTTTTCATTTCCCTAAAATTGGTGATTCTATAGGCCTTTTTTTATAAACTTGTTAGCAACTCTAGTTCCCTTCTTGCAAGACCTTGGGTGTTTCTTCTGATAGTTGTCAGAATTGAGAAATCCCAGCCCTTTTCCCCTTTATCTCATTGTTCTTCCCATGATTCTCCTTTTACCCCTTCTTCTCATGATTTACCTTGATAACATATTCTATAGAAAACTCATTTTCTATATTAATGACTCCTGAGAGTATATCCTCATATAAAGAAAATGAATTAGAGACCAATGACCTTTGAAATCTCAACTTTAGTCCATAAAATAAATTATCAATCTTGTTTTTTGATTTATGTACATAGTCCAAAACATTCATAGCTAACATATTGAAGTTAGTCATGTATTAAAAAACATTTTCCTCCCACAATTGTCTAATAATGTGGAAATAACATTCTATTTATTTTATCTACCCATTAGGAAAGTATTTTTTCATAGAAAATCACTAACGAGCAAATCTTTTATAAATGAAATTTCTTTTTTAAATGAGTAAATTTTTTATTAAGAAATAATGTTATAGAAAAAACATGCACTACATTATATATTTTAAATAATTATATTGTCTTTCAAATTTAATAGACTATTGTGAATCAAAACCATTGATAATATATATCTTTTATTGTGACATCTATGATTATTATATTATGGGTTATGATAAAGTCTAATTGATACAGATGAAAGAAGTGAGGGCCCCAAATAGTAGGATTATACCATATAAGGACAATTTATTCGAGCTTACTAGGGAGATAGAATCATTGGGATTTACTTTGATCAATACCAGACTTATATTTAGTAACTAAATAATGAACGAAATCATTTATGGGAGAAGTTCAATATCATCGAGATCCCAACCCAACCCATATACATCGTACCACCCTAAACAAATATCACCATCGCAGACCTTAACCTTAGGGTGTTCAATAATGTAATAAAGGGATATGTATCTAGACCCTAAAAATATTATTTTTTATATTTTCTTTTAATTAAAAAATGATTATATTTACCCCTTTTAATATTAGCTTTTAAATGATTAAATAATGAGTTTGATAAAAATTATATTTTGATACAATGAAACAAAAATTAATTTTTTGAGAAATATATTATTTTAATAAAGACACATTTTTTGATTAATTCAAGAACTTTAGAAAATAAATGATATTTTAATAATAAATTATTATTAAACAGTATTTATTAAATATAAATGATAATTTAATTTTACGAAACCAAAAATAATCTCTAAAAGGATTAGAAAACTATTATTGTAAAAAACCCTAGTATTTTCAATAAAAGTTTATTTTTTATTTAAAAGTTTAAATTATCATACTTAGAGAATTTTATAGATAAAATAAATATAATTTTTGAAATCTTCATATCTAAATTAGGCAACAGTAATTTTTTCACAATTTTTTGTGACAGTCTATTTTTTGGGTCAATATTAAATACGGTATAAATATATGGTGTGTATTATGACATCATAATTGACCAAAAACAATCTAATATATTCCATATAAGTTATACATGAGAAAATATATATTTAACCTTTAAAATAATATGTTTTGAGGTTATTTGATTATTTTTATAAACCCTTATTGAAACATCCAAAACCTATAATATATTTTATGGTTTGAAAATCAATTCTTTGTAAACTTTACTCACTTCCACATCACTAATGGAAATATTATATTGATATTGGTTCTCAAACATTAAAAATAATGAAAAGATATCTATTTTATTAAAAACATGGGGAAAAACAAGAGAAGGTTCTTGTTTTTTATTACTCTATTATTTAGAGTCTAACACCTATGTTTGGAAATTAATAAATAATTCTCCTCTCATAGTATATATAAACCCATGCAACCAAAAATTAATTTTTACTCAAATACGATGGATGATGTTATTAATCTACCCTTAAATCTTTATATACCTTGATAATGCTCTCAATAATATCCTCCTAAGATTTTTGAATCCCCCTCTCAATGTAAGGGATCATCTCCTTTACCTCTTTATTCAGGCACCACATCTATGTTAGTCCAATTTTTTTCATTTCTTCGTGTTGTTATATGTTCTAAAAAATCCCTATTACTTAAATTATTATTTCTATGTGATTATATTACCCTTTCTATCTTATTTATTTCTCCCATGAAACTTTATATACCCTCATTGTACTGCAAAAATTATCCCATGTTTTTCCATTCCAATCATTTTTGTAGTGAATACCTGTACCCACTTCCCCTCAAGGGTATTCACCTTGATGTACCTATAAATTATTGATTTGGGAATTCCATTTATGTAACCCACACACCCAAATCATGGTATTAAATTTGATTAATAATGTCCTTATATTGAATGATCTATATGGCACACATGAGCATATACATGTTATGATGGGTGTACCCAGATAGCGCTCAAATGCATTGGGTAATGTATTAATACCACGAGACATCGTGTGTGGGATTAGTAAGTAAACCTAATAATTTGTTGGAGTCTATCAACCATGTTATGTTTTCTTAGTATTTACCCTTAACTTATGTTTTTGAAATGATTTATGTTGTTGCTATATTACCATGCTTCCTTTATATTATCATGATTTATCATACCTAATTATTCAAGATTAAGATTCTTACCCCTATTAATTTAACATGATGCGCAAATTGGATCACATTTACTGCTTTACCTTATTCTATTATTTGATTATTCCTTTACCGGGCTTTATAGCTCACCCCTTTCTTATGTACATTCCCATGTTATCCCATGCATTTTTAGATGATCTATGGAATATAAGAACATGTCATACAGTTTTTAAATAATGATGTTATAATCATTTTTCATGTTTTTATGTTATGTATTTAATAACCCAAATACTCTAGGAGTTAAGACCTTTTGGGGTTGTATTATGTTTTCCATTATAGAATAAATCAGGAAATACGGTGTATTAAAATATGGGTTGTAATTATAACTACTTAAAATTTACCCATTGCACGTACTTGATTTTATTTTCCTCTTTATTATTTTTAATTAGTAACAACCGTTGGTCTACATCACACTTCAGATGATATACCAATGTGATGACCTTTTCCTTTTCACTACTTCCCAAAGAAATAATGTTCTTTCTAGGGACTCGATCAATTTTTCAAATAATAATAAATTAATAGTTCTACTAAATGATGACAGTTATTATCACATGAAATTTTATAACATAGTTACACCATGTTTTGGATTAGAAGGGTTCCATATATGGGAGATATTACTTTTCACAACCTGGGTTAACTACCCAAATATGGTTATGAGATGATTATCCTGAACTCCATATTCATTAACATTCTTTGGGGGAATATCCCTGTATTGGATATGGGTATTTATAGGGTTCCTATTCCTATTATTATTTTTTAATATTTCTATTATAATATAGAAATAATTGCCTCATTATATGTAATTGTAAATTATTATTACTATTATGTTTTCTAGAGTGATCAACATAAATCATGAAGGGTTTTTCATAAAACTTATGCTATATAAATTGGTTCTTCTAAATATAATCCATGAGGTTCCTACTAAACATAATTTGATACCTAATGTTACATCCTGGAATCTTGAAACTGAGTGCTAATAGTTATATTATATTATTTGTAGAATATACAATAGTTCACAAAGGATCCAATAGATAGTAGTTTTAGTAAACTAGACAAATAAATACAATAATTTCAAAACCGAAGATACAACAAGAACATATTGTGAGAACCTTATTAACCCTTCCATCATTTCCTTAAATATTACACATAGTACACCTCTAGGTTTCTTGGGAAAAGTAAAAAAATATAAGTGTGAGATCATATGCTCAGTCTGAAGTATAATATAACAAAATAAATCATAACATAAACATGGAATAATAGTTATGGAAGGAATAATGGAACATCATGAATCCATAATCGACTAAAACATAGGTCATTCTATATTCATGAAAATAAAATAAAACAAGTATAACAATAATCATTATTCTCATACTAGTGGAATGCATAATGTCAGAGATCAAAATATACTGTCATGGCCTTATTCCAAGACACTATCATGTTATAGAAAGAGGTATACACCAAAACCCAACTTCTATTATCTAATGAGAGTTATAGATTCATCAAGGGGCTATATAATTCTGGTCCCCACCCTTCACCTGATTAAGTCCGATGCATTCACCATAAGATTTTTAAAGGTCTTTCTTACTATTACCAAGGGAACCTTTTTCTAAATAAATCTTATGTATCCATATTTTTAGGAATTTATAAATCAAATACACCCCCATTTAACAGAATAATGTGTTTGTACAAAATAAAATCCATTAATAAACCTAAAATCCATTGAGTATCATAAAATAAATATGTAATACCTCTATGAAATATATACATTGGTGAGGGTACTTATGATGTGGTGGGTGTCCGTAGAAGATAGTAATTGGGTAATAGTGTATCAAACCAACTTGGGTCAACCTGACATGTCACCCAAGATTTCTTGAAGAAAGACTTGAAGCACATTTCCAATCACTATGGGATGACAATAGAAACCAGGGTCTAACATATAAAACCATGAATATGATTTTACCCTAAAATAAAACACAAAATTTCTGATATATACAAAAAATAAGATAAAAAATCAGACTACAACATTGAATAAAAGTACACATCCATGAGACATATAAAGATAATACAAAAATAAAGAACCTAAAAATAAATCCAACCAAGAAAAAAACCAATCCTCATTGTGACTAAAAATAACCACTATCCAAATCCACTAAAAATGAAATATTACCCAGGGAAACTACCATTCCACATGACAACCACCATTTTATTTGAGTACGACAAAACCAAGGAAATAAATAACCAAAGGAAATAGTAGGGTGTGAACACTAAATCTCAATAGGATAACACCAATGGTTCTATACATTGTTTATCACTATGAAACTATTAGTTAAAAATTTAACAAAAACTAGTATATAAAGAAATTTCAAAATGAAATCCATTTTGTAAAACATTATATGATTTGGAAATCTCTATTATATATATATGTGGTTTTTATATGTGTTTACATTTTGTATTAATTGATTTAATATTAAATTCTACATAGATATTGATGTTTTTTTTATTCTTATGCCAGCCAGACATTATGAAAATATGAACGAAAATAGAGAAATTATTATGCATAAAGACACTTCATGAAGAGACTCTTCATGGATCTGTTTGACAATAAATATATGATGAAGTTTAGAT
This sequence comes from Viscum album, assembly GCA_963277665.1. Lineage (NCBI taxonomy): Eukaryota > Viridiplantae > Streptophyta > Magnoliopsida > Santalales > Viscaceae > Viscum > Viscum album. Next base: position 849,922,011 of record OY728152.1, read on the forward strand.
TAAATATTGAATCCAATGTGACCTTGAAATCCATTAAATTAAGGTTTCCCATGATTTTTTATGATCATAGAATGTTCCAGAGGCAGACAACTAAAGAACCGAGGCTTCCAAAGCTGGAAATACATTTTACATGTTGTGTAATCATTACCGTGTGAAAATGTAGATGGTGTGATGTGTTTACAGGTAATTAAGGATTAAAAATTCATCCCCACACATTACATGTCATGTAATGACATTAAATAATGTGAAAATCTTCAAGAATACGTAAAAATGATGATTTCAGCATATCTTTTAATGGAATGTTTCTTTCTTTGAGACGAAATATCATTTAATTCCATTTTGGGACCAGAGGAAGTACGAGGGTTATATATGGGCCTATATATATGAATTTAGAAAATATTTTTGGGATTCCATTCTAGGTGAGTAAAGGCTTGACCACTATGAGGTTTCCATAGGGTTCTAACCTAGATTACTCTGTATATAGGTTTCCTTTTTTCATTGATGTCTTCCTTTTGTTTCGTGAATTAAATGTTTAATTATTTAAATTTAAAACACAATATATATTTTTTTCATCTTCTTTCTCATTATTTTTATTTAAATATATTCCCTATGGGATATGGTTTATTTTTCTTATTAAGAATGTTGTGGTTTGTTTCCCTGCCATCATTGAACACCATCTTGCATGACTAATCCACATAGGGTTAGGGGTCAAGGGTAGATGTGGTTTAAACATAATGAATATCTAAAATTGAATTTTTGTAATATTGGATCAAGTAATTAGGTTAAAAAACATTTGTCTATATCACTACATTGTGTAATCATAACAATGGGGGTGCAATTTAAGGACCCCAACCAAGTTGGAGGTGAGTAGGATATGGAAATTTTCCTATGATAGATTATTTCATAGAGGATAAGAATATTCTATCTAGGTTGTTAGCCACATGCGGACCAAGGAATAACTATCTCTTAGGTAGATCAAATTGGTTTTACCATTACCAATTTGTGACTTTTTCATAGCTTTGTTGCATAATCCAAAGGTCTATCCCAAGATAGATTTAGGATTATCTGTTCATTTACCCTAATATTGACCATAAACCACCCCCTATTTCCACCTTTTCATTAATTCTACAAATATATTAATTATTTAATTTTTATGATTTGTTTAATAAAATCAAACTGAAATTGGGAAGACCTGACCTTTGTTCAAATGTTTTTGTTGTATTCCCTTGTCTCCATGGGGTAAACCTTGTACATCCACATTATTATGCCTTTGTAGTTAGTGTGGTCTAATAAAATAAAAATTTCTAATTTTATTCCACCATATTATTTGATGATGTCTTCTGGATGGCCCAATTTTCATAACCCAAAATTCAATTATTTTCTCTTCCTTGATCAAAACCTCAACATCAAAACACCAAGGATGCATACATCAATAAGGGAATTTTAAAATTACACTGATCTTAAAATCTAGGTATAACCAATTATTGTATATGAACAAAACATACCCATTAAAAACCCAAAAATTCATGCCTCACATATCATGTTCAATTCAATATATTTCTTTTAGAGACCCGAAGCTTGACGTACATAAACATTACATTACATTTGCGGAATACTTAGTACATAAGAAAAACAGACACACAATGACTGTAATAGTTTAGTGTCTTTGGAAACTTGGAACGTAATCTTCTTATCATTGTGAAAGATCTTCAACATCTCCCATAAAGATCTTCCCATTTTTGTTTCCTTACCTAAAATATTTATTTTAATCCTGGGGGAAAAACATAAAAAAGGTGAGCTCAAATTCTCAGTAAGGGTAAGCATGGATAAGATAAAACATACCATATACATTTTTACTTAAAAAATGAACATTAAAAATCTTGAGCAATGACATAAAACATGGAAGTACATAAGGAATAGATCATAATTGAACATAAATCATGATAAAATAGCATGGGAATAAAACATGTAATTGTGGAAACCATCAAGCACATTATATGATTTCCATATTAGCCAAGGCATTGCTGCCAAGACCATCTTAGTGGAAAAATTCCCTTTCTGAATCGAGTTCACTACTAGTTCCAGTCCTGTATTACTGAACCGGTTTAACTTGCCATTCCAGCCATGTCTATCTCATGAGATATAAATATTTACCCAATGAATTGGAGGGAGATATAGGTCCCAACCATCTCATAATGAAATCATTATTACTTGTGCCACAAAATAAACATACATCATTCATAATAACCCAACGAATAAAATGGGTTTCATAAACATAATCCCATCATCACATAATCCATATAAAAGAAATGGACATCATTTCATAATAAGAAAAGTGAAACAATGTAAATCATAGAGACATTATACTTGAAACATACACATATGAAATAATTTCATCTTAGATGAAAAATGGTTTTGATAAAACACTTGAAATGAATTCTTGAAGAAAATATCCATTCTTCCTCAAGATAATTTTCTTTTCACAAAATGTCATGAAATTTTAATAGAAAAGGATTTTTTTGAAAATAGTCCTGAACTATTTTGGAGTAATCTTCATGAAAATAAGGATTTATAAAACTGTAAAAGTCCATTCGTTCTGTATAAGTTAAAAAAACATTATTCTCATACTTTTGCCGGAAAAGTGAAAAAAGTACCTCCTAATGTAAACAAAAGAAAGATTCCTTACATACCATGTAGTAAAAGTCAAAAATGGGTAAAAAGGACTTTAAACATACAAGAAAACACTTTTATAAAACATGGACATGGATTATAGAAATAACCCCAGTAAATACTTACGTATAAGCAATCTCGGATAGAAAACAATTGATATTGCAACATTTTCCCTTACCTTAGGTCCAATTTTCTTCGTAAGTGTTCGAACCTCCTGTATAATGATTTAAATAATGTCATTGACTTATCCCAGAATCATAATCATTGTTATGATATCATATATGGTTCATTTATGACATTATTTTACCCGTTCTTTTGTAAATTCCATGTTAAATAGCGTTTTGGGTAAAATCGTTTCATTTGTCGTCTGTGTTTTGACTTGTAATTATTCATATGATTACTTAGATCATAATTACTTAATTACAGAATATAAAACATGATTTATATATAATATATATTCATAATATACATATATATAATAGATCAGTAAATGGAAAGAAATACACCGTTCATGGAGACAGTAGGTCGTATGTACACATGAACGTTGTAGATGACATATATTATACACATATATATATGTATATATACACATAAATCTACTTTATAATCATTCATATATACTTAATTCCTTATTGAGTTGAATGGAATTAAGTAGATGACATACATATATATACACATAAATCTAGTATCATTATTATGTCATATATTTCATGATTACTTATTATATATACTTTATAATCAGTCATGAATGGTTAACGTGGAGAATGAATCTCATCACGTCGTGGAGATGGTAGTCCGTACGTACGCACGAGCGATGATATCATTCTCATGATCGTGGAATTTTATTACAGTGTATGTATACTATTTCAGAATCAATATCAATTGACAATAATCATATACAGTTATTATGTACACCATTATACCCATCCAAGTAAGGTGGTGGTTGAAAATAGATTACACCACTGCGTGGAGACGGTATTCTGTACGTACGCACGCGCAGTGATTTCATTTTCCATAGGATGGATAGATGGTGAAATAGGGTTGTTTCATACTTATAATAACATATTAGTATATGAGTGATACTGATGTTATTACTTCATAATGAAACAACCTAAGAAGAAGAAGTGGAATAAGAAATAAAGTTGAAAGAATCGGTAACAGACATTACCTCTTCTTTGAAGCGCCTCTTTGAGATCTCTTTTTAGGACACTAAAATTGGTATTTGAGGAAGACCAGAACCTCTATGATGTTTCTATGGAAGTGGAGAAGATAATTTGGTAGGGTTTGTCCGTGCTTGAAGGCTCAATCTGGTGTGAGGAGGAGAGGGAGGAGGTACCCTTTTATAATGGAGGAGAGGGGCACCTTTGGAATAAATAAAAGTATTATTTTATTATAAAGCCAAATTCGGTTTTAAATAGCTCCAAATTGATTTATTTCGAAGCTAAGGTTTCCATGGGTCTAAATCCTCTCATCCAATAATATTTAGAAAAGTTTAGGTTCCTATTTTAACCTTATCATTTATATTTAACTTTAAGTTAAATAATTTTACTTTTACCGTGTCTTCTTGTGTTCTTATACTATAAGGTTAATAAACTTACTATAAGCAGAAAAACTAACCCCAAGTTGTTTATTATAATTATATATAACCTTATCTAAGGCATTTTTCCGAACCTTATATTTTTAGGAATAAAATAACAATTAATAATATAATATTTGTTTTAAAAACTATTCTATGCCAATTTTGACACTATTTAGTAATTGATTTTTGTAAAAATCATAACAGAATGATTAGTTCGAAAAAAGTTAATTAAATCAATACTAACATGTCATATTAAACTATAAAATTAGTGGAATTCATAAAAAGTCTCAAATTTTATTTATTTTGGTATTTATAACATCAATTATGTAAATATTTCATTAATAAGATAATTAGTGCATCATCATTTTGTCATAAATAAATTAAATTATTTAATGTCTAAAAATTACAAATAAAATACCATTATGTAGGAAATCTTTTTATCTTTATGAATAATATTTATAGTCGAATTTATATTTTGTATTACCCTATATTAAAAATGATATACTTGTTAAACTTTGATTTTAACAATTTTAACCCTTCCTTAAATAAATTAATAATAAATGTCCTAATCTAATCCAAGTGGGCCTAAATGGTCATATTTTATTCCTAAGGTTGTTTTTGGTCGAATTAAACTTATCCAATAGAATTAGGACATGTGTTAGGGTAATAATAATAACATTTTTACCCTTAATTACCCTATTTATATTTAACCGCGGTAAAAAAAGTAAAAAGTTACTATTCACCAAAAATTATTTTCATCCCATTGAACCACATTTTACTTACTGACAACAACCGTGTCTCTCGGATTTTTGAAATTCCACTCACAGAAGCGGTAAAATTAGGTTTTATGAAAAATTCATTTTTTTTAACTACCACTTAGTGGTTTCACTATTCATCAAAAAATGAAAGTTTCCAGAAAAATACCAAAAATTAGACCTAAGCTATATTTGATATTATGAACTCAAAAATGATGTCTATTTTACCAAATTCAAAACATATCAGTTGCACTAATTAATTTAAAAATTAATTCCTGTCGTCAAAACAAATAGCTTGTTCTTAAGAGATAATAACTATCAACATATTGACACTTGTTTATGTCTGGTTTAAATGTGAAATTACATCCAATGACCAACATTGTATTAAATTGTAAAAATATATTCTAAATATACTTTAAAACCACTCAAATTAATAATTTATCACTATTAATTATTTCGATTAAAAAGGTTGTTTATAATTAAAATTTAGTAATTTTCACTATTCATCAGAAAATTAAAGTTATCCGAAAAGTACCAAAATTTCACCCTAAGCTAATTTTGATATTCCAAATCCAAAAATGAAGCCCATTTTGAAAGTTAAAATTTATACAATTTCAAAAAGTGGGTATTACTATTCATAACAGCTAGTTCATAATAATATTATAATAATATCTCGTTTAGTGAAACTCGATATTGCGTACTACACACGCTATCGAGGAAGGTCATGATTGCATGTAATGCAAGGCAAGTCAGGGATGCATGTTGTGCAAGATCCTTTTGGTGTAGCGTACAACACAAGACATTAATGAAATTAAAAATAACATTTTTCATAAAATCTCGGGGTGTTACATTCTACCCCCCTTAAAATGAATTTCGCCCTCGAAATTCGTCGGGGTTATAAATGGTTTACTACTTGAAAGTTTCTTTAATAGAAACCCACATTGTAAAAAGGAATACCAAAACATGGATTTAAAAACTAAAGTATGAAACGTAATGGTTACCCAAATTAATTCATCACTGGGTTTCCACGTAGGAGAACATAGGTGAAAATATGGATATGGAAGAAAAATCTTACCATAAAGTCCTGATGGAGAGTGGTAGAGAAAATGGCTATGAAAAATCCAACAATCACAAAGCCATAAATTTGTGACGATCTAAGGTACCATCTGATTCATCGAATATAAGGGAACTAGGACAACATTTTTGGTCTTCAAGATCATTTCCCTAAAGTTGATGAAATTGGAAGTAGAAGAAATACTTTCGTGATTTTGGTATATTCCCACCATTGGTCATTCTTTGGACAATTTCCGCTTCATCTATTAAAGAAATGAAGTTGAATTTTTCATTCGTGATGTGTTAGCAGATCATGTGATAGAATTATGGGTCATTCCATCTGTCTCAAACAAAAGGTTAGAAATGTTATCAAAAAATACATAAGTCCATCTATAGTGAGATTAATCATATATGGTTCCTAAAATGGACTTATACTTCATATATCATACTGCTTAATATAATAAGACTAGTTTCTACTAAACAGGGACTTCATGTAGGCCAGTGGTAGGCGATAAAGGCCTGTCGCACTTCGGTAGTGGGTTCGATTCCCACAGCCTTGTCCGACGCGATGGGTTGTCGCCCGTCCTGCAGGTTGTCCTTTTTCTAAAGCAATATTACTATAACATCCCATCAATAATATCGAAAAAAAGTTCTATCCTTAAACAATACTAACTTATGTCCAACATAATCCATTCCAATCTTTAGGCTTATCTAAAATACTTCGGTCCAATCTCATAGTATAAAGAAAATGATTACTTGAAATGTCACATAACAATCACGTGAATGCCATCATTTATCCCCCATATATCATAAGATATATCTTGTTGGTCAAATTACAAACATGTGAATACCTTAATCATGTTTTCTCTCGAAGAACGAATACCCATTGAACCTTAGTGAAAACATGAATGCTGTTAAAAGTTAAATCATTGCACATACCAAAACCCAAAAATTCTATATACTCAAACCATGATATAACCTTCTCCTTATATCAGTAATGAGCTCATGAATACTATCAAACATTTAATTTTCTCCTTATCCCTTCATTATGCGCATATCATCTACATTCTAAAAATATCTGAATAACCTTTCATGGATACTGGTACCATTAATCATACACTTTCAAAACTCAAGGAAAGACAACAGTGTAACAATCCTTAGATGTCTCTTTATTCCATAGTACCATTAGATTACTTATACAACATTACACATGATAAACATGTAATCATTCCACTACATTCTTAAACCATTGACCGAGATTCAACAATTATTTCATCTCACATATCATTTGTAGTCTCTTCATCATCATCAACATAAATACTACCCATACGACCATACTGATTCTCTTAATGAGACTTTCCCTTAGGGCATTGGTTTGCATAATGCCCGTACATTCCACATTTAAAACATTTAACCATTGTTGATGTCGTAGCAATACCATTATCCTCATCCCTGGTGTCAACTGATCCTTTTCCTTTGCACTTACTGGCTTTGAGTCCTTCTTTTCCACACCCAAAGCATCTTCCAGTTCCTTTGAAACAATCTCCCTGATGCCTCATCCCAGATGATTTACATGAGGGAAATTGAACTTTCTTTCCTCTATGATCATCATGAAACTCCATCTTTCTCTTATTATCTGAGTCGGGAAACTTACCAAAGTTGAGATTATTGATCATATTATGAGATTGCTAATTAGGCATAATAACGATGTTTGGACTTCCAAATCCTGTTTCATTTGGTTTCTCATGAAGAATATCATTCCATTGTCCTTCATATCTTCCATTATCATGAATCTTCCTGTTTCCAGCCATTTTCTAAATCCCAAAAATAATAGTGTGAGAGGAAAAAATCATTCTAGGGAAAACAACATAGTAAAGGGGGAGTACCCTCAATATCTAACAACTTAGGTTAAATTCTAATATCGTTACCATAGTTCTAGGACTATATCCTATACGTATACTTATTCTTAGGGACATCCCTAGACATAGATTAGAAATATATCTCGGGATCTCGCTAACATTTTTGCATCCTAGTTTCCAAAGGTTGAATAAACCTTTCCTCTGATACCAACTGTAGAGACCCTAAGCTTGACGTATATAAACATTACATTACTTTTGCGGAATACTTAGTACATAACAAAAACAGACACATAAGGACCGTAATAGTTTAGTGTCTTTGGAAACTTGGAACATAATCTTCTAATTGTCGTGAAAGATCTTCAACATATCCCTTAAAGATCTTCCCATTTTTCATTCCTTACCTAAAATCATTATTTTAATCCTGGGGGAAAAAACATAAAATGGGTGAGCTCAAATGCTCAGTAAGGGTAAGCATGGATAAGATAAAACATACCATATACATTTGTACTTAAAAAATGAACTTTAAAAATCTTGAGCAGTGACATAAAACATAGAAGTACATAAGGAATAGATCATAATTGAACATAAATCATGATAAAATAGCATGGGAATAAAACATGTAACTGTGGAAACCATTAAGCACATGATATTATTTCCATATTAGCCAAGGAATTTCTGCCAAGACCATCTAAGTGGAGAAAGTCCCTTTCTGAATTGATTTCACTCCTCCTTCCAGTCCTGTATTACTGAACCGGTTTAACTTATCGTTCCAGCCATGTCTATCTCATGAGATATAAATCTTTACCCAATGAATTGGAGGGATATATAGGTCCCACCCATCTCATAATGAAATCATTCTTACTTTTCCACAAAATAAACACACATCATTCATAATAACCCAACGAATAAAATGGGTTTCATAAAAATAATCTCATCATCACATAATCCATATAAAAGAAATGGATATCATTTCATAATAAGAAAAGTTAAACAATGTAAATCATAGAGACATTATACTTGAAACATACACATATGAAATAATTTCATCTTAGATGAAAAATGGTTTTGATAAAACACTTGAAATGAATTTTTGAGGAAAATATCCTTTCTTCTTCAAAATAATTTTCTTTTCACAAAATGTCATGAAATTTTAAAAGAAAGGTATTTTGTTGGAAATATCCATGAAATATTTTGGAGTAAGCTTCATGAAAATAAGGCTTTATAAAACCGTAAAAATCTGTTCGTTCCGTATAAGTTAAAAAAAATTCATCTCGTACTTTTTCCAGAAAAGTCCAAAAAGTACCTCGTAATGTAAAAAAAAGAAATATTACTTACATACCATGTAGTAAAAGTAAAAAATGGGTAAAAAGGACTTAAAAAATACATGAAAAAACTTTTATAAAACATGGACACGGATGATAGAAATAACCCCAGTAAATACTTATGTATAAGCAATCTCAAATAGAAAACAATTGAGATTGCAACATTATCCCTTACCTTAGGTCCGATTTGCTTCGTAAGTGTCCAAACATCATGTATAATGATTTAAATAATGTCATTTACTTATTCCAGAATCATACTTATTGTTATGATATCATATATGGTTCACTTATGACTTTATTTTACCCGTTCTTTTGTAAATTCCATGTTAAAGAGCGTTTTGGGTAAAATCGTTTCATTTGTCATCCGTGTTTTGACTTGTAATTATTCATATGATTACTTAGATCATGATTACTTAATTAAATAATATAAAACATGATTTATATATAATATATATTCAGAATATACATATTTATAATAGATCATTAAATAGAAAGAAATACACCGTTCATGGAGACGGTAGGTCGTACGTACGCATGAACGCTGTTTTCGTTTCCTTATTGAGCTGAATGGAATTAAGTAGATGACATACATATATATACACATAAATCCAGTATCATTATTATGTCATATATTTCATGATTACTTATTATATATACTTTATAATCATTCATTAACAGTTAACGTGGAGAATGAATCTTATCACGTCGTGGATACGGTAGTCCGTACGTACGCACGAGCGATGATATTGTTCTCATGATCGTGGAATTGTATTGGAGTGTATGTATACTATTTCAAAATCAATATCACTTTACTATAATCATATATAGTTATTATGTACACCATTATACCCATCCAAGTAAGGTGGTGGTGGAAAATAGATTACACCATGGCATGGAGACGGTATTCCGTACGTACGCACACGCGGTGATTTCATTTTCCGTAGGATGGATAGATGGTGAAATAGGGTTGTTTTATACTTATAATAACATATCAGAATATGATTGGTACTTATGTTATTACATCATAATGAAACAACCTAATAAGAAGAAGTCGAAGAAGAAATAAAGTGGAAAGAATCTGTAACGGACATTACCTCTTCTTTGAAGCGCCTCTTTGAGATCTCCTTTTAGGACACTAAAATTGGTCTTTGAGGAAGACCAGAACCTCTATGATGCTTCTAAGAAAGTGGAGAAGAGAATTTGGCAGGGGTTGGCCGAGCATGAAGGCTCAGTGTGGTGTGAGGAAGAGAGGGAGGAGGTGCCCTTTTATAAGGGAGGACAGGGGCACCTTGGGAATAACAAAAAATATTATTTTATTATAAAGCCAAATTCGATTTTAAATAGCTCCAAATTGATTTATTTCTAAGATAAGGTGGGTATGGGTCGCAATACTATCATCCAATAGAATTTAGACAAGTTTAGGTTCCTATTTTAACCTTATCATTTATATTTAACTCTAAGTTAAATAATTTTACTTTTACCGTGTCTTCTTCTGTTCTTCTACTATAAGGTTAATAAACTTACTATAAGAAGCCAAAAAACCCCAAGTTGTTTATTATTAATATATATAACCTTATCTATGTCATTTGGCCGATCCTTAGATTTTGAAGAATAAAATATCAATTAATAATATAATATTTGTTTTAAAAACTATTTTTTGTCAATTTTGACACTATTTAGTAATTGATTTTTTGTTAAAATCATAACAGAATTATTAGTTTGAAAAACGTTAATTAAATCAATAATAACATGTCATATTAACCTATTAAATTAGTGTAATTCATAAAAAGTCTCAAATTACATTTATTTTGGTATTTATAACATTAATTATGTCAATATTTTATTAATAAGATAATTAGTGCGTCATCTTTTTGTCATAAATAAATTAACTTATTTAATGTCTAAAAATTACAAATAAAATATCATTATGTAGGAAATCTTTTTATATTTCTAATTAATATTTATAGTCTAATTTATCTTATGTATAACCATATATTAAAAATGATATACTTATTAAACTTTGATTTTAACTATTTTAACCCTTATTTAAATAAATTAATAATAAATTTCCTAATCTAATTCAAGTGGTCCTAAATGGTCATATGTTATTCCTAAGGTTGTTTTTGGTCGAATTACACTTATCCAATAGAATTAGGACATGTGCTAGGGTAATAATAATAACATTTTTACCCTTAGATACCCTATTTACTTTTAACCGCGGTAAAAAAAGAAAAAATTTACTATTCACCAAAAACTATTTTCATCTCATTGAACCACATTTTACTTACTGAAATCAACTGTGTCTCTCAGATTTTTGAAATTCCACTCACAGAATCGGTAAAATTAAGTTTTATAAAAAATTCATTTTTCTTAACTACCACTTAGTGGTTTCACTATTCATCAAAAAATGAAAGTTTCCAGAAAAATACAAAAAATAAGGCCTAAGCTATATTTGATATTATGAACTCAAAAATGATGTCTATTTTACCAAATTCAAAACATATCAGTTGCATTAATTAATTTAAAAATTAATTCCCGTCGTCAAAACAAATAGCGTGTTCTTAAGAGATAATAACTATCAACAGATTGACACTTGTTTATGTATGGTTTAAATGTGAAATTACATCCAATGACCAACATTGTATTAAATTGTAAAAATATATTCTAAATATACTTTAAAACCACTCAAATTAATAATTTATCTCTATTATTTATTTCGATTAAAAAGGTTGTTTTTAATTAAAATTTAGTAACTTTCACTATTCATCAGAAAATTAAAGTTATCCAAAAAGTACCAAAATTTCACCCTAAGCTAATTTCGATATTCCGAATCCAAAAATGAAGTCCATTTTGAAAGAAAAATTTATAAAATTTCAAAAAGTGGGTATTACTATTCATAACGGCTAGTTCATAATAATATTATAATAATATCTCGTTTAGTGAAACTCGGTATTGCGTACTACACACGCTATCGTGGAAGGTCGTGATTGCGTGTAATGCAAGGCAAGTCAGGGATGCATGTTGTGAAAGCTCCTTTTGGTGTAGCATATAACACCAGACATTAATGAAATTAAAAATAATATTTTTCATAAAATCTCGGGGTGTTACATTTCTCACTTTTCAAAAATAGTTTTTAACTGTTCATTAACACCCACTCCTTTTATGATTTATCTCACCATTTATTTTTTCCCTCATCACTCAAGGTAACAATTTAATTAGAGTTATGTTCATAAATCAAGTACATGATCATATCCATAGTCTTACATTGAATTTAATTTCTCCACCCTATAAATAAAAATTTCTCAATTAACCATGAGGGATTTTCAATTAGGATCAAATGAATCTGAGGATAAGGGTAGGTAGGTAGTAATATTGAATGGTGAGTAAGGCTCAAGGAGGAGGATAAAATATAATTTTTAATTCATGATATTAAAAAGATAAGATCAATAAAATTCTCCTCAAAAAAATTTAATGCCATCTCACACACCCCCAATGCATAAAGTAAAGGCTCAAAGAAAAAATAACCATATTGAAAAATGACCCTATCTTATTATTCTTATTTTCTTGAAAGTTATACCTAGGATGAGTATCACATCCCCCACCTAACCACATAGGATTTTGAGATCATCTGTTTAGATGTGGTGATTTTTTGTTATCCTAAGTCACAACCCATTTATTTATTATTTATTTTATTTATATTATATTTTTTTAATCATAAGAGGGATAAAAAATTAAATACAAAAAATGTAAATATGAAATATCCCTAAAAACCCAATTTAAAGCCCATAAATTATCCTTCCAAGATAAATAATCCCATCTACACCATGAATAACCCTTCCCCCACACCCATTCAATACAATATTATGCAAAATAAAAAATGTAGGGTAGGAAAGGAAAATAATGTCTTATAATGTCGCTCAATACAAACAAGTTCATCCATGCATTATATAGGATAATAAGGATAAATTTATAAGTGTGTCTCAAGTTAAACAAGTTTTCAATAAAATTATTCAATAATATTAAAATTGAATTAGAACAGTCATAGCTTTGAAATTATGACAATGAATGTTCTAGTATATTTACATTCCCCATGTTTTACTCAAGAAGTATTTTTAAATAAATAAAAAATATTTGGTCCAGAATCATCTTAGGAATAAGAAAAGAATATAAGTAAATAATTTCATGGAATTAAAATCAATATTTAACTTACTCAATGTGATCTTCTATGTGTCAATATCGAGAAAAGAGATCATATCAGCAATCATTATCAAGAAATTGCAAATTGAAGTAAGTGAGTGAATTTTAAAATTTCCATTTATATATTTTTCATTTATGTTGATCATATTTAAAATTTTCCAAAATGTTAACATATTTATCCTATGTATTTATGTCCCCTACATTAGAATGTAAAAGAAAAAACTCATTCATTCATGGGAGAATCTAATTTAATCCAATTCATGCAATAATTAAATTCATTTTTTTATTTTCTATTTTTTTTTCAAAATCATATGGTTGGAAAAACTAAGGATGTAAAAATATAAAAAAAATTAAAAATAGTACTTTTCTTACATTTATTATTTTGAATTAGTTTCTTTGGTTGTGTCTGACTAGGTTCATGGAGTGTATTTAACTCTCGATGTGAATTGTTCTCATTTTCATCACTTTTTTAATTCCACCAACATTTTTCCAAGGGGTTTAGAGATAAAAATAAATAGTGAAGGAACATTACCTTTTAAAATTTTAAAATATTTGGCTCAAAAATATAATAAAATCGGACTAGGGGAGAGTTATTAAAATAATCAAATGAAAATAAAATAAATCTATGTCTTTGATTTTTTTTAAAATAATGGTTGCCTCCTAGTATTTGACCATTTTTATGGTCGTTCGATTGAACCTTTAAGTTTTTATGTATTTAGAACATTATAAAAATCTAACCATGTAGGATTTAACAAATTTATAAAATGCTATTTATCTAGGGTAGTTTTTCATTTCCTCCTCTTCTTACTTATTAACTGGTAATCATTGTGGGAATCATATTGAGGATAAATTTAATGAAAATACAGATAAATCAAAACCAGATTAGAGTGTGTAATTATTTTAATCAACCACTACTTCATCATATCTTGCTTTAATTTTTTGGGGTTATTTTTTTTAACATATTCAAATCTAGTTTCTTTCTCAACATATGTATGATTCTTCCTCTCTTTTATTTCATTGATGATTTCATATATGGAACACTCTTTATCTTATGGTACATTTAGAAGGAAGTCCCATACTTCATTGGTCTCTATAATATCAGTGAGGATGGATCTGGTCTTCTTATTATCCTCTTCCTTTACTTTTTCTTCCTCCTTGGATTCTATGGATTGTATTTCTTTGTCCTCCTCTTCAACTTCCTCATCTACAATCGAATGAATATTTCTAGCATATTTATTTTCACTTTTTGTCATAGTAATAAAAGTTATTATATTTATTTTTAAGGGTCTTTTTTTGTAGAAGTGATGTCTCAGTTTATGATTTTTCATCATAAGATGGAGTTTCATCACATTGAGAAATCTCAGAATACTCCAAATACTCCTCTTTGATATCCCCCATGTTTTTATCATTTTTTTCAAAATCATGAACTTCTTTGAACTCATATTCGTCATCTTCCTCTTAAAATCATTAAATCCCATTATTAGAAAATAAATGTAGATTATCCCTAAGGAAATTTTAATTTGAAATTATTTGGGAATGTTTAGTAATCAATTATCCCCTTTCACTGAGCTCGGCCTTATTATTTCCCATCCTTTTTGAAAAAACTAGAATATAATTTTTTATAAATATGATAAGTTTATCTTATTTGTTCTAAAAATGAGTTGGTAGAAAGTGTTGGCCTTTTTGAATTTACTTCTCTTGAGGTTGATTTGTGCCAATAGTTTGGAATTTATTAAGTAATTGATCTTCTTTTTTAAAACAAATTATATCTTCAATAGAAACTATTTCTATTCTACAAACATGATAATGTGAATTTGAAATTATTTAAGCAATATTATTTTAAATTTCCTTTTATTCTCTGAATTGAGACTCATGATTATCCATCCTATTATTTATCCCATCAATGTACAATGTGATCAACCCGATTAGAATGTTTTCAGGATGCTTCTCTTGGTGTTGCTAAAATTTGGAGTTGTCATGATTTTACAGCTTATCCCAGTATCAATCTTGGAAGTCTTGAATATTGGGATCCATTCCATATAGTTGATGGTAAATTTTGTTCCATAGTGACCACCCAGTGAAATTTGGTGCTGTCAATGTAGTAGAATATCTTTGATATTCAATGTATGATGGTGGCGGTGCAACATCATAATGTTCTTTCAAATAAACTATCCTGCATAATTCCAAAAAATTCCAAAAGTTTAATATTTAAAAATAATAAAAATGGAAATCAAAACCAAATACTTAAACTAAAAATAGTGAATAATAATTGTATAAGAAAAGTATTTTCCCTAAGAAATATGTCCCAAGTCATCAGTAATTCTCCACTGCTCCCGAGATATAATGCCAAAATTTTGTGCATCCAAAAAATGTCATTAAATACTATAGTGGTTTCAAATTAGATATTTATATTTACTTGAACTGCACTAACTACAAAGTCATAGTATAGTGTAAGTATGTGGTCGATCCCACAAAAATGGGTAACACAATAGAAGAATTTCTATGAAAGTTCAGCCCATCCTAATTTTTTTTTCAATTTTATTAACCTAATAATGAAATTTAAATAACTAAAATGGGTTAATAATGAAATAAAGTAAAGAAATGGGAGAGGGTTTATTGTAAATTTCAGGGAATAAACATGAATAATTATAAGTCTATCATGGGATAGACCTATGGATTAGTTCGTGATGTAGTGAAAAGGTCACTGATTGGTTATGGTAAAATAAATTGGATCTACGTATGCTATAAAAATTCATTATTTTGAATATATATAACAACCAAGATGTAGAACTTTTATATTCTATAGTCGAAACTATCACATGCTAATGGTCATAGCCTGCTCAACTCTAACTAGGTTAGGTTCTTTCAATTGCACCCCCTGGCCATGGTTTCATAAGAGAATCCTATAGAGAATTAATATTTATCCTAATTAATAGCCATGGGATTATGATGTTTCAATTTTATATATTCATTATGTTCAAAATACCCCTACTCTCAACACCTAACATAGCGTGGATTACCCATGCTTGGAGGTGTTCAATGATAGTAGAGAAACAGACCGCAACATGATTGACATTAAAAATAAACCATATCCTAATTGAAAGATATTGAAAGATAAAGAATGAGAGTTATAATTAATAAAAGTGATATATTGGAATTGAACTATAAATCATTCAATATTTCATGCATGAAAGAGAAAAACAACAAAGAAAAAAAGAAAACCTATCAACATAGAACTCAATGTTCGAACCCTACTACAACCTCTCAGTGGTCGAACCTCTCTAGAACTAGGATAAAATACCAAATATATTGGACAAACCCATATATAGAGGCCCATATATAATCCCCCTACTTACTCTAGTCCAAATATTTCATTAAATGTCCATTTATGTCGAATAAGGAATGTTCCCATCCAAAGATATGCTGAAATAAATATTTATTAAGTCTTACTAAGGGTTTTCACTTCATTTAATGTCATTACACAACATGTAATGTGTGGGGATGAATTTATTATCCTTAATGTATTTTAAATTCTTCAATACTTGTTTAATTTTCTTTCTATTTAATGATTACAAAATGTGTAAAGTGAATTTCCAACTCCAGAAGCACCAATTTTTCACTTTTATGCCTCTAGAACCTACCATGATCATCACAAATCATGGGAAACCTTCATTAAATATAAGTATTGTCCCCTTTGTCTTCAATATTAAATCTCAACCTTATCAAATTGTCATTGTTGCATCGATTCATGAAGCATCTCTACACGAAGTGCCTTTATGCTCCAAAATTATATTGTTTTCAATCATATTCTCAAAAAATACTAGTCCAGTATAAGAATACACAAAACATAAATATAATGGAATCATATCATATTAAATAAATTAATATATAATGGAAACACATATAAAAACCCATAAAAATATGTATATAAAATAGAGATATCAGATTTCTTATCAAAACATTCCATATTCAATTCCACAATAACATGATTATAAACAAGAATGATAATTAGAGGGTATTACTAAAAACAAAAATATCACAAAAGATAAAATGTTGAGAATATAATGTATGGTATACAAAAGTAACCAATATAATATTACACATTTTTGGAGTTCCATGTCCAAGGGATAAAAACCATAAGATATAAATGAAAGAAAATATGGAGAGCAATAATAAAAGTAATCATTACACAAATGAAAACCAAGTGAGCATGTAGAGCATGATAAATTGATGAAAAAAATCATGCATAAAAAGTAATTGGGATATATTAAATGGAATACAGTATTGGATAAAGAAAAGAACACTTAGTCGGAAAGTGAATCCTAATAGTATCAAGTCCTTCTACAGTTTATCGATATCAGGCTACCCATTTTCTGCAATTGCCTTAGGATAAACTATTTAAAATACTAAGTGGTGTCACACACACTAAGGTTTTCATATATATATGCCCAAGGTTCCCAATTGATCCCATGTGCTCTGTTTTTAAAAAAACATAAAACATACTGACAATGTTACTAAACATTTTCACAAGTGAAGTATCAACTCTCCCATGTTTTATAAATCCACTTTAAAATAAACAAACTTATTCGAAACATGAAGTGAATAAATGTATTTTTTTTATAAAAATACATTTAAATACATATTCGAAACCACCCAAGATGGAATTTTTGAAAATTTTCCCTCACATATTCCAAATTAAAGAATTTAAAAAATCTACGAGAATGATTTCATAAGAACACAAGGTATATAAGGAATGAAACCATTTTATAAAGAAACCCTATTCAAATCTTATTCATATAACACATTATCAATTAAAAATCACTACATCTATTATGAAAAATCTATTTTATAAGAAAATCCATCATTTAAGAATTTCATCAAACACAAGTAATTAATAAATATGTTTTTTTAATAATAACCCTTTTAAAATCCTCTTTTATCACTAAGAAGAAATTTTTCAATATTGTTAACAAACTAACCGAATTTTAAAGAACTTTATGTAAACAATGAGGTAATAACAACGTGTAGAGAAACCTACCAAAAATAATGTCGAATATTTCTTGACAGGAAAAACATTTATAGAAAGTCGATGGTTGAATGTTTAAGGTAAAACAACCTCTATCCCTTCACGCTAATTCCCCAAAAGAGAAGATTGAAAAATGAAGAAAAGGAACTGAATCTTCTTCTACTATTGATGAACTCCCTAAACTCTTATTAATAGGATACAAGAAAATAATGAGTAATAAATATTTTAATATTGGTAAATAAATACACCATTTGTAGTATCATTAAAAATACAAAATTAAAAACACCAATTAATTTGAAATTTCACTCGAATATAGAATGCATAAGGATAAAATTATTTTAAAATATGAGTTTTCACATTTAAAAATGATAAAAGGTTTAAATTATTATTGGTTCTAGCCTTTTAAATGTTTAAAAGTCATTATATGGTCTTTTTGGAGTAGAATAAATAGAAAACCACGTTTTTATTTATTTTCCCCCCAATAATAGCACTGTGTAAGGGAAAATAGGTTTTACCCTTATGTGGAATTTGAAAATAGGGATAGAATGTTACACGAAATAGGAAAGACCCTTACATAGTGTATGAAACGAAATATATACCCTTAAAAACCTTTAAAAAAGAGAGGTAACCCTTACATAGCTCACACTACCTTTACAATGTTCTTTAGGCACCCTTACATAGTCCTTGAAAATAGTATCAAACACTTATAAAGAATACACATGTTATACTTATAAAACCTTTATAAACATTGGCTTAGCTTTATGTATAACATGAGGTATACATACACATACTTTGGAAGAATAGGGTTACCATGACATATTGTATGGGAAAAAGGACTTACCTTTACATAACTACTGGAAAACACCACTTACCTTTACAAAAATCATAAAAATAGTGCCTTACCCTTATGCATACCATAAAACCACCATCGTACCATTACACAACTCATTAAAATAAGATTTTACCCGTAAAAAACTCCTAGAAAACCACCCCATGTAATGGTAAGAGGAAATTTCCCTTATCTAGACCATATACCATTTTTAACGGTACAAATTAAGTTAATTTTTTTTAATTTTTCATAAAAATAAATTAAATCAAAAAAGAGGATCTAAATAATATTTTAAAACTATAGATGTTAAAAATCGCCTCCAACACTTCTGAAACCAAAATAAAAGATCATAAACCAACCAATATACCAGAGAGAAAAAGTCAGGGCATTACAATTATCCCTACCTTAATAATTTATTCTCCAAAAAAGTGGACAAGAATAATAAATTGAAAAGAAAGAATCCCATAAGAAACCAATAGTTCCTTGGTGTTCTACTTCACCCATTATGGTATGAAGGGTATATTGACATAATGTATACAATTGATTGGCTCTCTCTGGACTCTAACATTGACATATAAAATCATGACAAATCCTGATAACCCAAGAGTGCATGGAACAGATATACCTAAGTTCAAAATCTATAAACTCCTATGTCAGACGAATCAGAATAACAAATGACCTCTGATGAGAAAAGTAGCATCAGGAGACCAAAGCCAAAAACACGAGGTATCCCAACTATAAAAGGTTTCCTTAAAACTCATGATACTAATATTCGATACTTGAATATGCTAAATCCAATTACACAAGGAAGAACAAACATTCTCCCAATATTGAAAACATAATAACATCAGAGCCTCAAACACAATCATGTGAATTTATAAAAAAAGGTTCTCTAAGGATACCTCCTCATTTGATTCATCAGAACCCATGTTTGTAAATCCCTTCACAATGTGTTTGTGATTTCTCCTCCTACTATGAGAGTTTACCCTATATTGAAATAAACAATCTAAAATCACTTAACCCACAATTTCTGTTAAAAACTATGTTTTCCTAGAAGGTATGGATCTTTGTTTTCATTTTGAATGCTCATTTACGGCCTAATTTACATATAAAATGTGATCATAGTTGTATCAGAGGTGTTTAGGGGCATATTTAGTGCCTGAAGCCTCGTTTTTTTGAAATATCAGATAGGTTTCATGGTTAGTAGAAACCATATAGGATGGGATGCACGATTACTAAAATCATAAAATATTTAGGAAGAGGAAAAAAGGATCCCACATGGTTTCTGAGACCCTACGGATGGAGACACATGCCCGTGAAAGGGACTCTTTAGTTGTTTATAGTGGTATGAGAAATAGTTGTTTGCAATATTTAATAAATTATGTGAACTAAATGTGTGTGGTTCCCCTCCATATAGTGGAGAGTGCATGGTTTGGCTAACCGTGCAGCCAAACATGGCATCCTTGTGTTTTAAGGAAAATAAAAAAAATTCCCCTATATTAAGTTATAATCCTAAACCAATTTTACTCCTCCGACCATGGAATGAAGCTTAAGAGTGTGAGCTCCCTTTGAAGGCCTTGGGTATATTTTGATCATGTTCCTCCATCCAAACTCGGAATTGTGTACCGTTAGTCTCTTTGTACTCACACCGCCGAGTAATCCATTCCTTTTGTGTCATTATTCATTTAACTTCAAAGAAATGAAATTATTTATGTAGAAGATAATATGTCTTATTTTTAGTTTATTTATCCATTATTTTTTTCTCATTATTTGAGTCGAATGAGAAGCTGATATTGGATGAGAAATATACAATGAAACCAAATTAGTTGGTCTATACTATTCCTAGTGGTTTGGGTATTAATAAATCTAGTTTCCATAGAGTGGAATGTTGGACTTTATGGTGTCCCCCTAAAATTAATTTAAGGATAAAATTGATCCTATTGTAACCTATTAGGGATACCCACTACTTCCTTGAGACTTTTTGGAGGTTGTTTCCTCAACAAAGGTCACATATGGTGTGTTAAATTGACATTATAATTTGGTATACCCCCATGGGGTGTGTTTTTTAGATTTTATAGTTAGAAGAATACCATTAATAAATGAATTGAATTGAATTGATTGATTAAGAGATGTTCTACCTCCTTTTCAATGTGATACATTATGTTTAATTCATTAATTATAAAAATATGAATTTTTATATCAGTGGGCACACTCATAGAATGTAATTGAATGTGAATTTTTATATTAGTTGGTAAGCTCATGGAATTGAATTCATGTGAGTTGATAAAGGTAATTAATGATAAATTATTCCATTAGATTCCATGGATGTTATTCCTTGGACATTGATTGTGGTAGTAGATTCATTATATGAGATTTTCCATTGGGTTCTAATTTCATGGGATGCCTTCGGACTTTTTACCCCATGGATCTGGATTGTTTAGGATCATAGTGAGAATGGTTAGTTGACATGATCCTTGCACCCCAATTCATGTCTAACCAAGTTTCCATTGAGATTCACCTAGGACTCGATGTGGAAGCCTTGGTCCACTATACCTTGGATGCATCCCCATGGGGTCTAACAGTCTTGATTATACGATTTTTCAATGTTAAATGTGACATGATTGATTATATGGCATGGCCACAGTTGATATGATATTACAGGTTATAGGACATGGCCCTGGGTGATATCAGATATTGTTTATAAAACATGACAGTGGCATTTTATTTATCTTTATTTATTATTTCTTTATTATAGGATCTTGTAACTTCATTGAAGGGGTCATTTTAAATGTGTACAATATTTCTTTTTTTGGTTACCTTTTACTTTGGAACTTTAATTTTAGTATTTCCATACCTATTTTAATACACACTATGATTGAGATTATATTTCTTAACTACGACTTGTTACAGACACCATGGGTGGGGACCTACTGGGATTGTATCTCATACCCTATTCATACCACCTTTGTGTACCCAAACAGACTATTTGGATATAGATACTTATTGGGGCATGCACCCATAGTTTTATTCCTGGTTTTGTGGTATGATTAGGAGGAGGAGAGAAAAAGACATGGATGAGGCTCATGATGTTAAATGAGATAGATTCATTTTGGTCATTTTGGTATTTTGATACATGTATTATAATAATACTTGTATATCTATTTTTTCTTTTTTGTAGACATATGACATGATCAGCATTATATATGAGACTACATATGGTATTATTGTATATTTATATATCTTTGGATGTTTATCTCTTATTCAATTGTTATAAATATTTCTCTATATGACAGTTATTATATCTATGGTTTTCTATACTATGGTAATAAGGGAATAGTTTCCTCATGAACACACCCTATTCCATTACTATGTGTTAGAAGCCTCTAAAATTTGGTAATATCCTCTTGAGGTCATGTGGAAACTGATATCGGGGCATCGTTTAGTGGAATCGGGGTTCAGGCTGTTACAATGTCGTATTAGAGTTTCTTTTCTAGTTTCTTTAATATTTGGAGACTAGAAAAATGGATTGGAAGGTATTGGAATTTTGTAATGATCTATTCATGGGAGTGGCTAACACACATGTGGGAAAAATCCAAACTACCATGAATGGAAATTATTTTTTTCAATATTTTACTATTATAGTTGATTTGATTCCACCATTAGCTGATACACTTGAATTTTGATGTTATCATTTATATTACTGTGGGTTCTATTTTTTTGAATCCCAGTGATACGAAAGTATCAAAATATTATGCATCATTGTAGGCACCTATTAGGATTAAAATTAACTACATTATTTCATGCCATATAGGATGCATTTCTTGTTTTCTTGATGTTTTGATACGTCCAAGGTTGAGAAAAAAATTCCTCATGGAAACACTGCAATATTCTTGGGTTCGTTGTGAATGTTGAAAAATTAGGATTACATGGTAAATTATTTCGTTCTAGAGATATGGAAGGGCTAGAGGTGGTAAAAAAAGTAAAAATACATGGTGGCTCCATTTTCTAGTGTTTTCCAAATTATAGGGGTCCTAAATTTTAGGATTTGGTGAGAATCGATAAAAGAGGATTTCCATGAATATATCTTCCTAATATGGAAAAGGCGTGAGTTTTTTGAAGATGGGATTCATGAATTTTATTTCTCAAAGTCATGGAAAATGTTAACGGTGAACTCTGTGATTACGACGTGCTTCACAAATAGAAGAGGTGAAGAGCATTGTGAGGGAGTATTACAGTAACGGTGAAGAAGAATTGACAGAACGCTTCGTGATTACGATGAGCAATGTGATCCAAAAATTACTTTGGTGCTTTGGAATATACAGTGAATTTTAGTGGAAATTTCAGAGCATTGCGATTTTGAGATGAGGTGGTGCTGACTTTGTGCAGAAGGTTCTCGAGTCGGTGGAATTTCCTATAAATAGACCTTGAACCCCTCGAGAAATTTGGAGCGATCAAACAAAAAAACATAATCTCTCAAATTTTTAAGGAGATTTTGGAACCAGGGTGCATCGCAAATTCAAGGGGAATTCACATATCCACTTGATCTCTATAAAAGGAAGTAACACCACAAGGGCTATTATGGCTTTGAGAAGGGTGTGCACTTCGAGAAGGCTTGTTTAGCTTTGTGAAATCGCAAATACCAGTGTGAGCTCTGTGAAGTAGTGAGCTCCACGATCTAGAGAGCCCTTCAATCAAGTGATATTTGTGAACCTGTGAGATCTTCAAACCTGTGAGCACCATGAAGAGGCTGTATCATTGCAAAGGCTTGTTTGAGCTTTGAAAAATTGGGAGCATCACGAAGGCAGTGCGCTTAGAGTAAGAGTTCTAAAAGGGACTATTTAATTTTCAGAGGCAAAGTGGTATTCATCAGTGGATGAAGGTGGAACATCAACATAGAATCAATCTATATTTGAAGATATATTCATTATTGATAATTAAGGGACCTACAATTCCATAAACTATGAGTGGATTCTTTCTAGAACAGTGAGGAAAGGAAGAGGAATAGGGTTTCCCTTTCTACTATCATGATCTAGAGGGAGAGAAATAGAGAGTGGTCCTTGGGAAAGAAGTGATCAGACCCTAAACATTTTAAAGGATGTGATCCTAGGAATAGAAGTGATCTTGAAAGAAAATTATTAGTGGTGAGATTTAGTAGATTTGGTACAGGGGCACATCATCGTTGTATGGTCCTTTGATGTATCCCATTGATGGTGAACCAAGTAAAAATCTATTTGTCTTCCCGATTTCATCTATGCATTGCATTCAAATCAGCATCATAAGATAAAGAATAAAATAAGTGATCATAATAAACACACAAGTGCAAATAAAGTGACCCTTGTGATAAAGAGGTCAGGATGTAATGGGGCTGAAATAATTTAGAAAAAGGATATCCATTCCTTGATTCACCGCCCCACTCATGGTATATAAGCCCCCCTTTTTCCCAACAATTCGTATTACAGTGTAGGTTTATTTTAGTAGATTTTTTTGCTCCGACTTGGTTTGGTCAATTTTCATGGTTAATGATTAAATCTTCTCTTACCTTGATTTTCCATGGATAAGTTAAAACCATCAAATAAAAAGAAATATTCAGATGATATTACATAGTGTGTAAGTGTTCAAAGAAAAAGTGTGATTCTTCTAACGGAATAAAAACACTTTCTGAAGGAATTCTTGGATTAATAATATATGAAAAAGTGGGATTCACTCAATAATGATGATGGAATTAGTGAATTACTTGAAATTTAATGTGATTCGAAAACTATTGATGATGAAGAAGTTTCAAGAAGTCCACCAGTAGATAATGTGGACATGAAAAAGAAATTGGATCATAAATTGGATAGAGAATTTAAATATAAAGATATCTAGATCTTAGTACTTGAAATTTTGGTAAAAAAGCTAAAAGGCTTAAGTCAAAGTCTTATTGATGTGGCTACTGACATGAGGGAGAAGAATTATTCTGAAGATAATGAACTAAAGGAGATGTCTTCATAGAGAGAGAAATGCAAACATGATAATAACAGAAAGAATTTGAAATCATATGACATTCCAAATTTGAAGTTTAGAAATTTGGATCTTAATTCATAGCAAACCGAACTAGTTCAGGAGAATCAAATACTACAATAGGATAGTTCATGCTAGGATGATTCTATTTCTCAAGAAAAATTGATAGTAAAGGTGCAATGTGACATGGTGGATAAGCTCACAGATGAGTTATAGGATGTGATGATAAGAAGTAAGAATCTTGAGTGAGAACTCAATGATTAATTTGAAGTAATAGATATCATGATTCACATGTTGGAAGAAGAGCTAGAGTTAGTAAACAAAGTGGAGAAATTCAATACCAATGAAAATCATAAAATGAAGGATGCCTTGAAATTACTATTTTATTATACTTCGGATGGTGATAATAAAATTAAAAATAATTATGTTATTTTTGAAGAGAAAAAAATCATATTTTCTCATCACAAATACCATAGAGTTTAGAAAAAATTGGTATTGGATTTGATTAATCTCCTTCCATTCATGATACAAATATAGTTGTGAAGAGTTCTAAAATTGGAGAAAATCCTGATGGTGCTGGAGACAAACCTAATAGAAAATTTACTTTAAGTAGTGAAAACATGTGAAATTTCCTTGGGATTCATGGCCACACATCAATCTTTTCTATAGAGGATTTGGAATATATTTCATGATGCGAATATATAAGCATTTCTAAATCTGGGAATATGAAGAAGCATCTAGAGAAGTCTGAAAGAAGTCTCTATCAAAAGAAAGTATCCATGAAGTGCTTCTATTGTGGAATAATGGGACAAACCTTGAGTATGTGTCAGGAAGACCCTGAGTTCAATGTAAAAATAATAATGCAAGCAGAATCAACATCTCAACTAATAAATTTGGAAATGAGGTTTGACTTTAATGAAATATGTTTCATATGTTCTAATAATGGGAATATTTCCAGACAATGTAGTAAGAATAACTAGGGGAAGGAAAAGGAACTCAAAAGGAGATCCCCAGCAGAAGAAATGTACAACAAAAATGCTTATACTGGAAGAAAACATGGTAATCTGAAAAATAGTTTTACAGTCTCAGGGAGATCACAAGGAGCTTAATGATTGGTGTATTAAGCACCACATGTGTTACAGTCACAATATCTCTCCTGGATAGAATGTGGTCAAACCTAAATGAATATGGGAAGATCAACACCGGTTTTGAGTAAGAAAAATGGGATGTTAGTGGAATATTCAAACCCAACAAAAAAGGGTGGAATGAATCAGAAATATGACAAAATAAAAATGAATAAATAATATCATGAAAAATTCACATGTCATTCCACAAAGTGGGAAGTGAAGAAAATAGAAAGATCATATTAATGGAGGAATAATCAATAGTATATTATCAGTGGATAAATTCCTTCTTGGGCAAATATTCATGATAAATTTCATATAAATGGATCATAAAAGAAGAAAATGTGTACGTGTGGGTTTAACCCCCAAATTGTGAGGAATGTCAAGCCTACAAAACCTATATATCATAGGAAGACTCAACGTGTGGGTAAGTAAATATTATTCATATGGGTAGAATAGTTGAAGATGGAACTATAGATGGAACAAGCATAGAAATAGTACAATTATTTACAAGAAAGCATCAAAGGGTTGAATAATCAGGATCAACCACAATCATGTTCTTGATGATTCAAGAATATCCCCTCTCACTATGTGTATAATGTCTGTTAACAAATTTCCAAATGTTTAGTGTTAATGGGGGGATATGATCTAAGGTTAAGTGGAATCAAACTTTGAAAAGTAGTGATGTGATGTGATACAGAATATCAAACTATTCAGATCAGTTACTAGAGCTAAAGGAGAAATCTGAAATAATTCCATGAAAGCTGTTAATGTATTATGGTTGCATGAGACAGGTGGAAGTAATTTCTCCCAATAAACTATAATTGTGTTATTAACTTTATCTCTTTCTTACTACACCGATTTTGACATAGTAGGGTTAGAGGATTTATCATTGGATCATTTCAATGTCTCACATTAGAATAAATGATGCAAGAGAAGGAGAATGATTATGGGTCAAAACAATAGTCCCAACAATAGGAAGAGTTTCACATCTTAGGGGGGATATCTATCTTATAATAATATGAATGATCTCAATGAGATAGAAAGGATGAAAATTTATGCTATTCAAAAACAAGAATCCTAATTGGGGGAAAAGTAGAAAAAATATTGCATTTCATTATTATCTATTTTTCTCTAACAATATGGTATCATAAAAACATTTTCAGGATACTAAAATGCTATGAAGGAAGGGAACCAATGTTTCAACATGAGGGTACAAATGTATTTGAATGAAAAGATATCACTATAATAGATAATGAATAGAATATTTAACAAAATAGCGAACAGTTTCCTTATGAAAGAACCAAAGAGTTGAGGAACTCAGGTGAGTAAAAGTGTAAAATGTTTTTTCAAATGAAGATGAGTAGTAGGAAGCTGCTAAAGATGAAAACTGGGTTTAGGAAATGAATGATGAACTAGAACAGGTTGAGAAGAATCAAATTTGGGACCAGTGTGGTGGGGTTGATTACAGCTTATATGTGAACAATGAAAACACTCAATGGATGATCATGATGGTGACACAAGGATACAATGGAACATTCTTTTCTCAATCTAAATATTCCAAGGAGGTTTTGAGAAGATTTGGTATAGAGAATTCCAAGGATATAAAGACTTCAGTTTCTACCAAGATGAAATTATCAAAAGATGATGATAGAAAGGCAGTTAATATCATAGAATACAGGTAGATTATTGGATTCTTACTATACCTAACAATGATAAGACCTAATATGGTTTTCCCCACATTATATGCAGTGTGATATCAAATAACTCCCAAGGAAATCCACATGTTTTAGTGAAAAGGATACTTTGGTATATCAAAGGAGCTATTTATTTCAGTTTATTGTATTATGACAATTCTCTTATAGAGCTATTGGGATATACAGAGGCTGATTGGGCTAGTTCAGTGGATGATATGAAATCAATGTTAAGATGTGATTTTTATCTTAGTGAATTTTGTATTTCTTGGCTATGAAAAAAACAAGATTTCATTTCATTGAGAACCGTAGGATCTGAGTATATTGCGGCCACTCAAGCATACACACAGTTATTGCGGATGAAGTAGTAGCTTGATGATATTGGAGTTCAAGTGAAGTCTCTAATCAAAATCATGTGCAATAATTTGAGTACTATAACTCATAAAAAAATCCAATCAATCCCTCAAGGACATAGCACATTGAGATCAAATATAATTTTATCAAGGATAAGGTGGAGTAAGGGATAATGGAGTTGGAATATATGCCTACAAAGCTACAGGTTGTAGACATTCTGAAAAAGCCCTTACCTAGGGAAACTTTTGAAAGACATCGACTAGATCGGGAGTCTAGTCGACTCCCACAGTTGAAAAACTATTGACGTGGGACCCCCCTCCCTTAGGTATGATGTTTTTTTCCCTAATGTACTAATATGGGGTTTTACCCTACTACAGACCACATAGCAGTGACCTTTGGGTTCATTGACAACGGGGGAGAAAATATGACTGTTCAAGGGGATAAAGATTGTCTTTTACAGGAGAAAATGTCTTATGTCAAAGCCACATGGAGAAGCTTATAGGTGTAGCATCGAGATAGGGGGAGAAAAAAGATATGGGGAGTTGGAGAGTTTTAAATCTAACAATGCTATAAATGATCGATCAAAGAAGATATATCATGACATCTCATGTTTATGATGAATGCAACTTATTTGTATATGTATGGTATCAAATATTGGTTTCATAAATGAAGTGATTCATTGATGAAATTTTCACACTACTCTTATTTCTCATGGCGATAATTTTTCATGCTGGTTTAGATTATGTGGTGGGTAAATCATTGATCTCTATCTGAATCTCAAGAGTTGAACGGTGGTAGAGGATAGAAGAAGATTTTATGGGGTATCAAGTGTAGAGAATCGTTATGATAAGATTTCTAAACAAACCCAATGTGGGAGATTGTTGGGAAAAAATCCCTCAAGATAACATTGTGGTATTTTTGGGTTGGTTAGGTTTGTTGAAAAAGTAGGTTTCCATGGTGAAGTTTTGAGTTCCATAGATATGGAAGGTCTGGAGGTAGTACAAAATAAAAGATACACGGTGGTGTCGTTTCCCAGTGTATGGAAAATTATTGGGGTCCAAAATTTGGGATTCGGTGGGCATATCTAAAATTGGAATTCTTTGAAGATATCATCAAAATATGGAAAGGTCATGAGTTTTGTGAATATGGGCTTAATGAGTTATATTTTTCAAAGGCATAAAGAATTTTGATGGTGAGCTTTGGGATTACGCTGAGCTTTGCGAAAAACAGAGCTGAAGAGCATTACGAGGGAGCATTATGGCTATGGCGGAAAGGAATTTACGGAACGATATGTGATTATGACAAGATATTATATCCAAACATTCCAGTGATGCTTCATGATATAGAGATAATTTAAGAAGATATTTTGGATCTTTTCACCGTGAAGGGAAGTCTGACATTGCGAAGGATGTGCACTTCGTGAAGGATTGTTTGGATTTGTGAAATCGTAAAGTCCATTGTGAGATCTGTGAAGTACAGATTCATGGGATCTACAGAGCTCTATGAACTAGTGAGTTTTTTAAACCTTTTATCTCTACAAACTTGTCAGTGTTGTCAAAAGGTTGGAGAATTGCAATGGCTTGTTTGAGCTTTGAAAAAGTGGGAGCTTTGAAAAGGTAGTGTGCTTAGCGAAAGAGTTCCAAAAGGGACTGCCTAGTGTTCAGAGGAGAAGGGTTATTCATTAGTTGATGAAGGTGGAACATAAATAGAGAATCAATATATAACAGAGGATGTATTCATTAGTGATAATGAGGGGACCTACCAGTCCATAAACTGTGAGTGGATCATTTCCAGAGAAGTGAGCAGAGGAAGTGGAAGAAGGTTATCCTTTATACCAGAAATGAGATATAGACAGGGAAATAGTGAGTGAACATTGGTAAAGAATTGAGATGACCCTAAAAATTTTAAAGGTAGTGATCTTTGTATTAGAAGTGATCTAGCCCAAAAATTATTTGAAGTTATATTTAGTGGATTTTTTATATCAGAACATCATCTTTGTGTGCTCCATGGATATAGCCTTGTGAGGGTAAACCAAGTAAAAGTCTATGTGTCTACTATCCTGCTTCCTTACATTGCATACAAATCATCGTCATTATAAAAAGAAGAAAACAAGTGGTCATAATAAAACCACAAGTGTAGACTAACGTAACCTTGTGATAAAGAGGTCAAAATCTAGTGGGGCGGGAATAATTTAGAAAAATAATATTCATACCATGATTAACCCCCCCCCCTCTGGGCATATAGGCCGCTTTTGGTCCTAACATCATATGATAGATATACCTGCTATTGTGGTAGATATTTTGTGCAGGTAATTGAGAAGAATGGTTATTACATAGGGTGACTACCGTAATCATAGATGTTTTTTTTCTAATTAGGCAACAATAAAAACTATAAATAGCCAATTTTGGAACGTTGAGTCATGGGCCATGATTCACATAGACTAGAATGCATTATGGTGTAGATTAGGTGGAAACCATATTTTGGT
This sequence comes from Viscum album, assembly GCA_963277665.1. Classification (NCBI taxonomy): domain Eukaryota; kingdom Viridiplantae; phylum Streptophyta; class Magnoliopsida; order Santalales; family Viscaceae; genus Viscum; species Viscum album. Next base: position 849,952,958 of record OY728152.1, read on the forward strand.
TCATGAGGATTATGGACTCTTATGATTCAGAAGCTGTCAACCATTTAACTCAACCATTTAAAATTAAATGTGAAATGAATATGAAAATGGAATGGAAATTGAACTTGAGAAATAGAGAACTTGACCTAGACACATCTTTTGAGTGGGCAGTATGCAGTATCTCTAGTGACTCTTACAGAAGTTTATTTTTACTAGTACAGGATTTCAGGGAAGTTTCTATGGTATTATCTGGATATAGGAAGGTTTTTATCTATCTGATTCTTTTAGATGTGAACTTTTCTATCGATATTTTATGAGGTGTGTGTTTGGAATTGCTGAGGCATGACACCAAGAATAACTCTTGTTGTATACTGGTAAGGTGGAAGAGACCACACTATAGAGGTGGTGGGCCATGGGATATTAGTGGATCCACCTATATTTTTAGATGAGGCACCAATAGTTATATTGGGTGCTCAGTCATAGTTCTAATAGGGGATGTTTCAATTTATGAAAACTTTTTATGGAGCACCGCAGCATCCCTCATATATGGATGAGCCGATGTATTTATTCTAGGAGCAGCATACACCCATGTTTTTGGGGATGGAAGTCCACAGGACAATGAGATATGGTTTCGGAATAATCATTCAATATTGAATCATCTAGAGATGCCACCTGATATTAGAGTGGTTCCTGTGACTTATAGGATTTGCGGATTAGCAAAGCACTGGTGGGATGTTTTGAACCATACTGATAGGATGAAAGATATTGTTTGGAAGGATTTACATAACTAATTTTACAAATACTTTTTCGCCAAGGATGTGATAGAAGACCATTCTAGTAAGTCAATGAATCTGGAGTAGGGAATGATTCCAATTATGGAGTATTTGGAACACTTTATAAAGCTGTAGTGTCTTTTGACGATATATCTTGCTGATGAGGTATAGAGGGAGAGTTGCTTCAATTAAGGTCTCAAACATGCCGTTCAATTCTAGGTAATATTTTTAATATTAAACTATATTACTAAAATTTTAAATCAAATACTAATTATAGAGTGGAAAATAATGGAAGATGGGGGTTCATAGTAGAGGAATGTAGTATCTCAGCCCAGTGATTCGACTTCTAGTTGCAGGAAGTGTCATTTCATGGATTCCCATGAGATAAGTACCATCCAGTCTTCTAGTAGTGAATTGTTTTTATCATCAATGTGGTACATGGGTACATGAGAGGAATCAATATGATCATGACCCAGTCAAGTGACAAGATGGAAGAAGGATGGTCCATGAGAAATGTTTCTTTAGGACCTTGCCTTGATTAGTGAGTGGTATGGGGTTATCTCCAACACACGGATCATGAGTGGGTTTTAGATCTCTTAATTATGATAGGATCTTGATCACTAATAATCATTTAGGTCGAGGTAGTGGTGGTTGTAGTCAAGGTATCCAAGAACCAGTTGTATCGAGAAAAAATAGTGGGCCTACCCTGGGAAGTGATGTTATGTCCTAAGGCCACGATTTTGGCCAAATATATTCTATATTTTCTACCCTTGAGGATCAGGGTGATGAAACAAATATGATGAGATGTATGATATTAGTAGACTCTACTCTTTTATCTACACTCTTTGATATAGGTGAATCTCTTATTTTCATATTTATACTGATAGTGGAAATTCATCGGCTTGTTGTTCAGTTTTATGAGGGAATCATGACACTCAATACTCCATTGGGGATTAAAATGGAGAGTGTGCTCTAGTGAAGGGAGTTACCCCTTGAGATTGGTGTGTTTCACTTGGTTTGTGATATTCTTTTCTTTGATATGACTAGGTTTGACGTTATACTCAGGATGGAATAGCTAGTGTCTTGTTGAGCCCATGTTGATTTCTATCAACGGAGTGTGAATTTCACATCACCATAGGGTGTAGTATATACTCACAAGGGTGAATAAGATGTATGGGTGAGATGATCTAGACCTCATCATCATGGGATGGGTGGGTTGACAACCCATATTTCTCATTTATATCTCAATTACTATGGGGTGCATTAAGAAAATTTCCCTCCAATGGTTGATCATTTTAGGGATGTCTTCCGAGATGACATTTCTAGTTTACCTGTGGGGAGAGGTTGAGTTATCCATAGAGACAATTCCTGTAGTTTCACCGATAACCATTTCTTCTTAGAAGATTTCTACTATGGAGTTATAGGAGATCAATATGAAGTTATTGGACATGGAGAAAAATGGGTTTATTTGAACTGATACTTATCTATGGGGCACGACGGTTCTTTTTTCTAATAAGGAAGAAAATACCATCAGGATAAGAATCGATTATAAAAAATTGAACTAGGTAATGATTAAGAATTGATATCCCTTATCATAGATAAGTGACCTTTTTGATTATTTATGAGGATCTCAGGTGTTCTAAAAAATGGATTTTAGGTAGGGATATCAATAGGTACATGTTTGACCTCTAGAAATAACTCACAAAACTTTTTATATAAGCAATTGTATATACGAGTATATAGTTAAACTGTTAGGTAACATGAGGAGGCTAATGGTCTTCATGTATCTAATTTACCAAGTTTTCCATCCTTATATAGATTCATTTTTTTGTGGTTTTCAAGGAATATATCTTGGTGTATTCTCACAATCCAAATGACCCTGCAAAAAATCTTGAGATAATTTTGGATACTCAGAGAGAGAATTAATAATATTATTAGCTCAGAAAGTGCCACTGCTAGATAGGTAAGAATCACTTCATGGGTCTTATTATCATATATACAAGAGTATCAATAGACCTAGATAAGGTGATAGATATAGTTTTCAAGGATAATCCCAAGGATGTCTTTGATATAATGAGTTTCTTATGGTTAGTTTTATATTAAAGGTATTTCATACAAAACTTATCACTCCAATCAATGCCACTTATGGGAATGATTAATATATATGTGATGTTATGTATGGTCAGATACCTACAAGACAACCATTCAAGTGCTAAAAATGAGATTCCCTTCAGGACAGGTCCTAATTATTCCATATCAGTGTATGATCTACATTGGTTATTATAATGAATCCATTATATGGGAATGGAGTAGATATGACGTAGGGTGCTAGAGTAATGGAATATGGGTACTAAATTATGAGTCCACATGATAGAAAGTTCCCAATGAATGATCATGAGTTAGTTGGGGTTGTTTACACTTTGTCCTATTGGAGACACTATTTATTGGGAGAGAATTTTTTGGTATACAAGGACAACAAAAACCTCAGGTATATATTTACACAACATGATCTCAATCTAAAGAAATTAAGGATGGTTTAGAACCTACAGTATTTTGACTTTGAGTTTTCATATATTCATGATAAGGTAAATGTAGTGGTCGATGCATTGAGGAAGATGACTCAGATACAGGTAGTTCAGTAGACCAGTAGCGAATGACAGCTTATGGATTTGTTTTCAGATAGGAACATAGAGGTTAAGGATGGTCAAGGGAATACAATTATTTCACCCTTATCTATGAACTCTACCCTGTTGGATAGAGAAATGATGAAGCAGTTATCAAATTATTAGGGTCTAATCCTATGGGTAACTGCGGTAGGAAAGGACCCACCTTCTAGTTGGAATGTGGGTTAGGATGAGATCCTATGTATATATAGTCACATATGGGTTCCATAGGACATACATGAGGAGCTGATGTCGGAGTTTCATTCCTCATTTATGGAAGTGAATCCCAATGTTACCAAGATTAATCATGATTTATGTCACCAGTACTAGGGTCCATGGATGAAACATGAGGTGGATGGTTTTGTTTTGAGTTGTTCCACCTATCAGTAGGTGAATGTATAACATCTACGACTAGAAGAATTATTATAGATGTTACCAATTATTGAGTGTAAATGGGATGACTTCATGATATATTTATTGATTGATTTTCCGTGGTCACCTCGAGGATGTGTTGCTGTGTGGGTGGTTTTTGATAGTCTCATAATGGTTTCCCATTTCCCACTGACTAGGAGACCTTCCTAGTTGATGAGATCATGAGGTTTTATATCTGTGAGATAGTTTAACTTCATGAGGCCCCTCATACTGTTCATTCAAATAGAGATTCTCAGTTTACATCTCATTTCTGGAAGTTTTTGTAGAGGGAGTTTTGTATATAAGTGCTTTTGAGTACAACAAACCATCCCCAAATGGATGACCAATCAGATCATTTGATACATGTTATTGAGCATATGCTGGGCGTATGCATTCTAGATTTTGGGGGATCATACGAGATACATATTCCCTTTGTTTATTTATCATACAATAATAGATTTTAGGAGAATATAAAGATGGAACCATCAGGGGATTTTTATAGTCGTCCATTCCCATCAACCCTGTATTAGTTAGAGGAAGGTGATATAGCTTTATTGGGACCACTTATCATGAAGGAGACTTCTATGTATGCCCATTTGATCATGAAGTGAAAGGATATTGCACATTATTGATAAAAATTTTACTCCAAATTCCATCGATGACCTCTAGAGTTCGAGGTTGGGGATCATGTCTTTTTATGTATGTCAATGAGGTTGGGAAACCTAAAGAACAAGATTAACGGTAAAGATTCACTGTGATATGTTGGGCTATTTGGGTTTCTGGAGAGATTCAGGTGGGTAGCCAATTGGATTCAATTACCTTAGAGGTACTATGATATGCAGGACATCTTCCATGTATCTCATCTATTCCATTATTATTCAGACTCGTCTCATTATTTTCATCCCAAGGAGGTTGAGTTACAAATAGATGTGTCCTTTGAGGATAATCCAATTCATATCATCGATAAGAGAATGAAGGTTCTTCAAGGCTGATCATTTCCTCTATTATGGGTGCAAGGATAACATATCCATTTATAGGATGAGACCTGGGAGTGAGAGGCTGATGTACATGATCACTGGTAGTATTTATTCTTAGAAGAATCTCAACCACCCTTGAGAGTGAAATTCAGGGAAGAATTACTTTAAGGGGGGGTGATATTGTAAGATCCTAGTTGTTCCTATGAGGTATGAATCTTTTTTGGGGTTTAAATTATGTTTTTATAGACTATTGTATGTACCCAATGTGATCATGGGTGTATCAAGTGTGTTTGGGATTGATTAAATCTCAAAACCCAACTTTTTGAAAAACATCAGACAGACCACATGGTTAGTAGAAACCATGCGGGATTGGTTGTATGGTTTGTCTAACCATACGATACCAAGGTAGAGGGAAAAATGATCCCACATAGTTTGAGAAACCATGTGTATGGAGACACATTATCATGAAAGTGCCTATACAATTTTTAATAGTGGGAAGATAAATGGTTTGGAAAACCATGTATACAAACCAAACGAGGTTCCCATCCATATAGTAAAGGGCACATGGTTGGTGCATAGTTTGGCCAAATGTACAACCAGACCATGAAACCAAGTGTTTTGAGGAAAAATGAAAAAAATTCCCAAAAATAATGTTATAACGCCAAATCTATTTCACTTCTACTCCTGGGGACATAATCTCATGAATGCGAGCCCCTTTTAATGGTGTTTTCGTATATTTTGATCATGTTCCTCTATATAAACTTGGAATTGAGTACTGTTAGTCTCTTTGTATTTTCACCAATGAGTAATCTATTCCATTTGTGCCACAACTCATTTAACTTCAAATCTATGGAGTTATTTAGGTGGATGATAATATTCCCATAATTACAAGTTCTCCATATGTTATTAATTTTTCTCATGATCTGAGTCAAATCAGAAACTAGTACTGGATGAGCACTCTACTATAAACCTAGTATATGTGTCCTATACTTTTTCCATGTTGTTTGGTGCTTTATAAGTCTAGTTTACATATTATGGAACATGGTACATTTTGAAATATCCCCTAAAATTAATTGAATTTTTAAATTGAATGTATTGAAACCTATTAGGGATACCCATTAGTTCATTGATGCTTGTTGGAGGTTGTTTCCCCATCCAAGGTCACCCATGGTGTATTCCATTGAATTTTTTATTTTTTATACCACCTATGGGGTGTGTGATTGAGCTTTCCTTGTTTTTGTATGCCCATTAATAAATGAAATGAAATGAATTTATTGATTAGGATAAGTCCTTCCTCCTTTTCAATGTGATACATGATGTTTAATTGTTTAATTATTGAGATGTGAATTTTTATATGAGTGGGTAATCACATGGAATGTAATTGAATGTGAATTATTATATGAGTGGGTAAAAAAATGGAATTTAATCACTGTGAATTGATAAAGGTAATGAATGATAAATGATTCCATTAGATTTCATGGATGTTACTCCTGATATATTGATAACTATAGTGGATTCCTTGGATTATATTTATAGTTGGGTCTTGATTATGTGTGATTAATTGGCACTTTCTACCCCTGGGATCCAGCTTGTTTGGGATTAGATGACATGGTTTGTTGACATGCTCCTTAGACCCCAATTTAAGCCAAACTGTGTGTCCCTAGAGATGTTCCTAAGAATTGAAGAGGACTCCATAGTCCATTATACCTTTGATCCAACCCCGTGGGTTTTGACAATCTTTTTTATATGACTCAATCTTGGTTAATGTTACATTCTTGAATATATGGCATAGCCATGGTTAATATGACATTACCAGTTATATGTTGTGGCCATTGGTGGTATGAGATGTTCTGTATATGGAATGAATGTGTTGTTTAATTTATTTTAATTTACTGATTCCTTGCTATAGTATCATCAAACTTGTTTTTAGAGAGCCTTTTATGGTTCTACTATATCACTTGTTTGGTTACCTTTTCCTTGGGAACTTCACTTTCATTACTACTATACATGTAATATTATTCACTATCATTTAACTTATAATGCATTTCCAAGACATTTTATAGACACCATGGATGGTGAAATACTTGTATTGTATCTCACGCCCAACTTGAGCCACCATTGGGTACCCAGAGATACTATTTGAATGTAGCTAGGGATCGAGGAAAGTGACAACAATTCAATTCTTGACATTGTTCCATGCTTATGAGAAGAGGATCACAAGAATATGCTCAGACTCATGATTATATTTGATATAGTTTCTATTTTTTCATCTTCGTTTTTTGATACATGTATTGTACTAATCTCTATATACCTTTTCTGGATATTTTGTAGACACACTGCATGATCATCATTGTATATGAGACTACTTCTGGTATTATTTTAAATAACTCTATTTGGATTTTTATCTCCAGTTCAGTTGTTATAATTCTTTTCTATTTGATTTCTATTATATATCCACTATTATAAACTATGTTAATGAGGGAATAGTTTCCCCATAGACACACCCTATGCCCTCACTACTATTTAGCAGCCTCTAGTGTTTGGGGAGATAAACATGACGCCATGTGGCCAACTGGGCTCAGTGCACCATTCAATGGCATCTGGGTTAGGGATGTTATAATTTCTATCATAGGATCATATTCATATGAGTAATAGTATATTTTGTAATCCAATGATCTTAATATATATCATTAAATTGTCTCTGAGGTGGTAGTGCCACAATATTCCGAGAGCATGCACAACTACTATCAACTCATGGTCATAATGAGACATATTCTTTCCAAGAAGGTGTAATTGGTGAAATCCTTAAGCTATCAACCATTTTATATCATTAATACATATACCATATCTATTCCCAAGGCTTCATGATTACTTATTCAAGACTAAATTGGATTATCATGAATCATCACTTAAATTGAAGCTAACCCCACTGACAACCATACAAAGGCGTCCTTGGTTTGAGAATATCCAACATGATGCACTAAGAAAAATACAGACCTAACATAGGTCCTTCCACCATTTATATTCAATATAAAATTGTGAAATAACAAGTGAATACAAAGACACAAGATGGGATCGATATGAAAAACAAGGTTTCACATTTCAAACAAAGGAAACCCCTAACATCTCTACGTTTAATCAAGGGAAACAAACCTACAGTCGCAGGGTGAAACCAACAAAAGGAAAAATAGTTAAAGTCTATAAATAGAACCATCCCATAGAAACATCCAAAATATCAACCTCAAAAATCATTAGGAAGGTAAAATAAAAAAAATTGGATCCACCATGTCTCACATAACAAAGAGACTATTAAAACAAAGAAATTCCTCTATAAGAAATGGCATGGCTCTAGTATTGAGTTATTAAACTACTTCTATGCTACCTCAATTTCAGAAATCTGAACCTAGTGGTACCTAATATCTAATATATTATAACATATCACTAATGGATCTCTCAACCCAAACTATCAAGAAACTAAATCTCACTAACTAGGCACATGCCCATGGTTTAACAAGTTTAGGTAACTAAGACTAAACCCAAAGAATAACTTTCACTAAAAATATTTCCCCTGGAACAATGTATATAGTGTGAAATGAAATGATGAGACATGAAAGAATGGGACACCCACTCCTTTCAATGGATCAAACCAAAGAAGAAATCAATGATAATACCGTAACAAGTCCATCCCAAAAATATAACCACTCAAAAAATTGATATTGGAAACTCAAATGGATCAACACAAAAATCACAAGGTATACATGAGATTCCACTTGTTCAAGGGACACAAGAAAACAATGAAAACCGGTCCTTAAAGACCCATTTACTCAAAGGAACTTATATAGTCCTCTTATTAGGATTTAAAGGGACATCATATTGATCTACCACAAGAACTTCGATCTTTATAAAATAGAGTGGGAAGAAAACTCTCTCCACTATATGAAACATCTGGGAAAGACTAAAGAGGTGAAGAAAATTGACAAGTCTTGAGGAAACCATCATACTCCAACTCAAAACCTCCCTTGAAGGTGCACTCAAACCACAAAGAGGAAAAATCCTTCTGATCATATCCTTTGGATAACATTAGATAAACTATACATACAAGAAAGGGTTAGACCTAACATACATATCAATAATGTAATAAAACAACTTCTAATAGGTTTAAAAACAAATCCACTCATGAAGAGGAAACCGCTTAAAAAATATTTGATTTGAAAACCTCCAAAGACCATTTAAAAAGAAGTTTTACAAAAAAATAAATTTCATAAGTAAAATATTTCATTAATTTAGAAATGGATTGAAAAAGAGAAAAATTTAACAAATTTATAATTACATGATAAATTTGTTCACCCTTTTCAATACAAAATAATAAACCTGATTCATTTCCATATTTAATTACATTATTTATGTTTGAATTTAATATAAAAATAAGTCACCATCCATATTATTAGACTAGTTTTACATAAAATGTAGAATCTTTTTTAAAATTTTCGTCCTAATTTCAAAAAACATTTACTCTTTTATATTACCATATGATAAAAACCCTATCTTTTTCATTAAATAAAAAAACAACACTTAAAAATTTTATGGTAAACGATAATTTCATTGTAAAAAATTAAAACTTATTGAAAAAATTCTTTAGGGGAGTGAAATTATTTCATGAAAAATACTTTATTGGGTTGAAAAACAAAATATTTTTCATGTTTTCTTGATTCAATTTCCATTTATTAAAAAATCTAGAAACCAAGTATCTAGTCACAAAAAAAATATTCAATTTAAAAAAATTATCATGGAATCTATTTTCATATAATATAGTGGTTATAACATCACTTCATAATAAAATAATTCCATAATTGTTGGTCAAACTGAATTTTTATTTCCACATATCTCAAGACCCACCTTTATTCGTTTCCCATAAATTACATTCACTCAATGAATCCATGAATCATGAGTCCTAAATAATAAAATAATGTGATCAAGATTCATGCTCAACCTAGCTATGCATTTGATGATCAAGTGCTAAGCATGACATAACCCATTGATGATTTCAAAACCAACTAACTAGACCCTGAATGGTTTTTAAGGCCACCTAGATAGACATTACAACTTCATTTCTCTTTTATTGGACACCCAAAATCTTAGATAACGTTAAAGGAAATAATAAAATTCCAATGAAAATAACCAGTCAAAATATCAAACCAAAACTCATAGAGAGTGTCAAATGGAAATTAAATTTTGACTATCTATGGTAACCTAAGTGGCATCAAAAAAGGTAGTGATCAAGAAACTAACTTACAAGTATTACTTGATCCCCAAATAGTCCTCACACCATTCTGCTAAAACCTAGACCAAACACAGGAAGTGTTATCACACTTTTGGTTGGGTATCCTCTGATACCATTTAGTAATGAACCATCCAAAGTCAACCTGACATGTCACTGGGAATGGTTAGAAAATATACCGAAAGCACATTACTGATTTCCTCATGCTAGAATCAATCAACCGTGTATCAATATATAAAAACATGTGAACCATTTTTTCCAAAATGATAACAAAACATGTCTTCTACATATCAAAAATAAGATAAACAATCAGAGTACAACATGGAAGAATAATGCACATTGAGGAGACTTAAAAGGACAATCCAAAAATAAAAAATTTCAAATAAAAACCAAGAAGGAATAAAATAAATCCTCCTTGTGAAGAACCTTCACTACTATCCCAATCCTCAAAAAATGTGATATTAACCAAGAGAGGTTTCCATGCCACATGATACCCTTCCCTTTACCTGATTCCAATAAAACTAAGGCTAAAAATTCCCAAATTTAAAATTAGTGTGTGAGAACTAATTATCTATATAATACCACCAAAGAATATATACAATTTATATCACCATGAAAACATTAGTTTTATCTTTGAATAAAAATATTTTATAAAGATATTAAAAAAATGAAAACTATTTTGTAAAACATGATTTGGTTTCTTTTCAAAAAAATACATGTTCAAATCCATATGAATATGAATATATAAATTAATGATAAGAAGAAGAAAGTGATGAAGACAGTTATATCCCAAAATATAACATGGTGAGCACATAATTCAAGGTACACAAAATTAACTAATATAATATAATCTAATCTGGGAGCTCTATGTCCTTAGGAAAAAAACCATAAGTTAAACATGAATGATAATATAAATGAAATTAATCAAAGTAATAATTACAAATATGATAACCAAGTGATTATTTAAAATGTGATACATAGGTGAAAAACATGAAACATGAAACATTATTGGGATCTAACTTATTTAATACATTCTAGGATATAAAAAAATATAATAAACAAATAAGGTAATCCTAATGATATCGAGTCTTGGCATAGTCTGTTGATATTAGCAACATATTTGCTGCTACAGCCTCATGAGCACCTATTTAAAATTTCTAGTGGGGTCACACACACTAATGTTTTCATATGTATATGTCCATGGTTCCCCTTTGTTCCTATGTTCCATGTTTTCAGAAAATAAAACATAAAACATACTCACAATTTTAATAAACATTCTTATAGGAAAAGTTTCAGCACTCCCATGCTTCAAAAAGTCACTTTAAAATAAGGGTAATTTATTGATACATTACGTACAAAAATTAGTTTTTTGAAGAAAAATCTCTTTAAAAACAGGTTTCAAATCACACAAGACAGAGTTTAGAAAAACATCCCTCACATATTCCAAATTAATGAATTAAACAAATCAACCAGAAGGACATCATAAGAACACAATGCATACAAGGAATAGATCTATTGTATAGAAAGGCCTAATTTTTATTTATTTAAAAATATTTTTCATAATAATTAATCACTACTTACATGATTGAAAATAAATTTTCGAAAAAAATACATTATTTAGGATTTTAATAAAACACAAGTAATGTACAAATTTGTTTTTACCAAAAAACACATTTAAAAACTAATTTTACTACGAATAAAGAATTTATCAATAAATTTCACAAACCAAAGGAATTTTCAAGAATTTTATGTAAATAATTGGGTAACAAAAATGTAAAGATATAACTACTTCAAAAAAGGTTGATATATTCTTCATAAGAAAACCATAGATAGAGTGTCAAGGCTTGAATATTAAAGGGAAAAAGACTATATCCCTTCCTGATAATTCCCCTATGGAGAAGAATGAAAAATGAAATAAAGGAAATACAACTTATTATATGGTATCTAAACATCAAAAACTCTTCTCAAAATGATACTAGAAAATCATATTCAATTATTCTGTTAATATTTTTAAATAAATAAATTAGGAATGGTAGTATTAAAACACAAAAATTAAGAACACCAATTAAATTTCCATTCCATAGGAATCATGTATATAGAAGATTAAAATTATTTTAAAATTGGATTCAATAGCTTAAATGAGATAAAAAAATTTAATTACAATTATTTTCTTCCATTAATTTGATAAAATGTGTTATTGGGTCATTCCAGGGAATAAAAAAATCCAAGTTTTTATTTTTCATTCTCCCAAAAAGAGTTCTGTTTAAGCGTAAGTTGGTTTTACACATAGGCAGACTTTGAAACTAGGGAGGTTCCCTTATGTGAAGATAGTAATACCCTTATGTAGTTCATATAACTAAAGATTCACCCTTACAAAACTTTTGAAAAAGATAGGATACCCATTCATAGTTGACTCTACCATAATGTTGTTCCTTCGGTACCCTTACATAGTCTTTCAAAGTTTGATATTACTGTTATGTAGCATATAGAAGATAACATTATTTAACCATTAGAAACTTTGGATTACCTTTACATAGCACCTAAGTTACCCATATTCTATCCTTTAAAAATACAGGGTTACCCATGCACAACATGTAGATCAAAGGACTTACTTTACAGACCTAATAGAAAAATCCACTTACCCTTATGAAAATTATATAAATATGAAATCAAACTTACATTGACAATATAATCTCTATAATGCACACACATAACTCATGTATATAAGGATTTACCCGTACACAACTCCTAAAAATCAACCCTGCATAAAGGTAAGATCTACTTACCCTTACATAGATCCTATACCATGCATTAGGGTTAAAATTATGTCAAAATTTATATAATTCCCATTCAAACGACTTATAAATTAAAATTAAAATATTTTATAAATAACATTTAAAAAATATTTATGTTAAAAATAACATCTGACAGTTTATAAAATGGAAGAAATTTTTATAAACCAAATAACGTACCCGAAAAAAGGTCAGGGTGTTATAAATAGTTTTCATTGATAGGAGACCAAGGAAAAAATATGAAAAATTATTCACCAGGGTTCATTAAGATTGTGTGAATATTCTAATGTATATCCTCAAGAGTGTCACTCCAGGTTTGTAATCACAGGTCCAATCATCGTGTATTGGGGTGATGCTTGAGTCAATACCGAACCAGCCCTTTTGGGGTTATTACCCCTAGGTGTATATATACTAAAACCACAACCAATATCCAATATCTATAGAGGGATTTATTTTCTAGGAAATTATAAATATTTTTACCGTACAAAAACATATAAAAATTATCCCCCATGGAAAATATTTAGTTTTACGATAATTTTGGTTAATCAGGAATCAAAAGAATACGAGGGAGGGATAAAAATATACAATTTTAAAATGATTAATATTCATTATTGATATGGTAAAAAATTATTACATGGTGATTTATTCACTAAAAATAATAAAATATATGGTGATTATAGTATGAGTCCCAAAAAATGAAAATTGAGATGAAAACCCCCCATATGGCTTGATTATAATTTTAATCCTAACATCATGAAATATATGAATTAAAATTGATATTAAAATACCATGATAAATCTATTTAAAGATATAAATATAAAATAGGAATTATATATACAACAAATAATGGAAATTGGGTGTAAAAAAATCATGTCTCACAGAGAGGAGTTTGATATGGAAAACCCTTACTCTTGTCCGGACATCCACAAACATTATTTAACCTCTTATATCCCATAAATATCTATATTAATAACATAATTAATAACATTAATAATATCTATATTCATTTATAATCATCATATATGGTCATTATATATATGAATTCTACTGATTTTCCAGATTGGGTGTTTATAATTTTGAACGTTTTAACTAGTTTCACTATAGTGGTGCCCGTATTCTTTCTTATTAAAAATTCAATAATTAATATATAATTAAATTTAATTTTATGGATTATTTATATTGTTTCACATTCCTTTCTTAAGTGTTTTAGTCTTTATCCTTGAAGATGAAATCGATAACAAGCATGTTTAGGTGATCTATGAAGATCGAAGTGTGTTTTCTTAAATAATGACTTCAATATTGATATAACATATCCAAAACCAAAAAAATAATCATTATTTAACGATTTATATCATATTATAATAGTAATTATTTTTCCATTGTCACCGATGATATAAATTCATATCATTTTTACATTAGTTGGTTAAATTAACCCAAACATATACATACCCCGATTTAATGAATAATTATGAGGTAGTTGTATTGTATTATTATTATAAAATTACCATAATGATATTATTTAGTGCTTATTAGTCTGATAAAACTGAATTTGTAATAATTTTAATAATAATTAATTTATATGAATGTATTACACAGTTTGAATAAGAGATTATCCTTTAAAAACATTTGTTTTAAATGATTAAATTAACAATAATTATTTATTGGTCATATAATTAATAGGTTCTGAAATTTTTCATAAATGTAACTTATAGATATAATAAAAATAATATTTATACAAAATTATATCCATACTTTTAATGAAGTAAATGGAAAAATCATTCTGAGTTGTGGATGTGGTAGTTTGCATAACATACGAATTCCAATTTTGTTTCTCTTAAGGGAAATGGAAAAGGTGGTTAGTTTTTATTATCATAATGAAAAAATATTTAGTATTATATAAATTAAAAATTCATAATATAATATTTCTAATAATATGTTTTAATCATAAATATAAATAGAATTTTTTTTTGCAAAAATATTGAACTTACATTGAGGACTTTGGGATTCTCTTGGAGGATTCAATGGAAAAGGAGTAATTAAACTAATCTGTTGTGAATATAAGCTCAATAGAGTGATATATTATTCTAGGGGAAGTAAAAAAGGGAATTTAATTATATATTAAAATCAATTTTTAGGATTTTCTTGAAGGGAAATTATTAGACTCCTTTTAAATGTGGTGAGAATGGATATTTTCTAAATATTTCAACTTAATATAAAGGAAGAACATGTTAAATATGTCATGTGGCTCTAAAAATAGTAAATAATGGAGTGTGTAAGAAATAATCCCACGAAACACCTACGCTAAAAATTATAGACATTCTTGTGTCATTTTTATGCCCTTTACCCCTTGAATTATTACCTTTACCATTTTAACTTTTACCGCGATTATTAGTTTTTACCTATGTTAACTAAATATTTATGAATAAAAATCAAGTGATCCTTATTAGATAATTTGAAACTATTTAATTTAAATTTTAAAAAAATATTTCTTATTCAATTTCTATAAGTGTTAATATTTACTTTTAATATGATAATTATATAATTTATAAAAATAATTTTTGAGAAAAATACTACTTGAGTTCAAAAATATGAATCATGGGTTCGAAAATTATAATAAATATTACAAAATTTATAATGTGAATTATAAAATACATATTTTTTTAATAATTTTTTTTATCAATATCAAATTCATACTTTTATACTAATAATTGCCTAAAATTTGTTTTATTTATCAAAATATGAATGTTGAAATATTCTCCTAAAAATAATTTTTTTGAAAATCCATAAACATAATATTAAAATAATATATTTATGACAAATTTAAAAATAAATTTTAATTTATTTCTATAAAATAATTACTGTCATATTTTAAAATTTCAAATATACTTATGAATAAAGGATCTTTAAAGTTCACATTGTGTGATAGTTCAGGATATAGTGTTTACCTGTTACAATAGGTTCTTATGTATTAAATTGATTCTACCAAATCTTCATCATCTTCAAAGAATAAATAATTATTTTATTATAACTCCTTAAGTTTTTTCTTATAAAATAAACCAGTTCTCCATTTATCAAATACATAATCATATCCCTATATGTTAAAAAATTTATTCGTTAATAAATTCGTGTGGTCTAGCTAAGAAAAATATATAGATTTTATACACATAACATTGCACAGAACTCTCATACTCATTGAACTTTCAGATGCAACTTCTTTATATCTCTCCAATTTTCCCATCCTTAGCATGAAGGAAAATGATCGAGGGTTGAAAATTTTTCTCAGTTCTTAATGGTATTGGATTTGGAGAGAAAACTAGTAGTGGTTTGTGAAGGTTTATGTTTTTTGAGTGATTGATTACATTATATTGGAATACACAGATTCTTCTTACACAAGTGAAACAATAAATAAATAAATTATAAAATAATATAGGGTATGTGAATCATTATCACTATATATATAATTATTACATCAAACAAACATTTTTAAATGAAAACATCTCATAAGATATTATGGAAATAAAAAATAAAATAAATAATTAAAACTAAAAATTAAATGAATTCATTGAAAATTAAATAATCCCAGCATAATTTTAATAATTGAATCCTATAAACAATAAATGATTTGGTAAATTTTTCTACTAATTTATTTTTAGTAAAAATAAATTCAAGAAAAATATTACACTTTTGAGAATGATCTCTTAAGAAATAATGTATCAAATAAATAATCATGTTCTATGAATCATTTATCATATTTTTAGAAATGATGATATCACTAGTGTTATCATGTTTTTTGGACATGATTAAAAATAAATCTGAAGTCCATACAGGTGTGTTTCATCCACAATAGTTGAGAAAAAAAACTACCTGGTGAAATTTATTGAGCTACAACATTTGACAATACAAAAAATGTTTCTCTGTTACTTGACCAAGACAATATATAGTTTCTTAAAAGTGAAAGTGTTCATTATTTATTTGAATATCTCATCAAAAAACACCAATATCAGTATTAAAATATGAAGTTCAGTCAAAATTATAATTTTTTAGAAAATTAAAGATAAATAAATAATTCAATGATTTATCATAAAATTGTGTTGATAGATTTTAAATGATATTCCTTAGGGGTTTCATTAAATATTTCACATAAGATGACTAAAATCATAATATATGGTTAACATGTTGTTAGATAGAGAAAACTCCCATTTATTCCTTTATAATATTTTTTTCAACTAGTTTTCCAACTTCATCCAGGTCAAACATTATATTAGAACTCATAATAGTTGAGTAATTATTACTAATTTTGAGTACAAATTTTTTTAGTAAATATAGCTCATATTTACTCTAGTTTATGAAATTATAAAAATACTTTTTGTAAATATAAAATCCAAGGAAATAGTTCAATTGATGCACCATGATTTTATCAAATTAATTTTTCATGATTTTTCATAAATCATTACAAAGTTATCGATTTTTTAGAATAATAAATAATACAATAAACACATATTTACACAAGTAAAATATATTTTGATGACTTATTGTTATATAATTTATTATTTCAAAACCCAAAGTAAAATAATTTGATAAAATAAATGAACTTAGTCTTTTATTCCAAACTCTAGGTGCTTTTTTATAACCATACATAGATTTGGAAAATTTAAAAACATAATTCTGAAGATGAGGGTCTTTAAATATATTTTATTCAAAATATACATCCTATATTAAAAATACATTTAGAAAATAATATTTAACATCCATCTAATATAATTTAAAGCACATATATGATGCATAGTCTTAGAGAATCCTAATTTCTTTTAATCTAACAACTGTGGAAAATATTTTTTTCATAATCAATTCCTTCCTCTTTATTAAAACCTTTAGAAACTAATATAGTGTTATTCATTTTGATAAAACCTTGATCATCTAGCATATTTCAAAATATCTATTTAGTTCCAATAAAAGGATAATCAAATGGTTTACCAACTAATTTCCTCAAATTGTTTCTTTTGTACTACTTTAATTATTCTTTCATATCTATCATCTAACTCTAATAAACTATGGATTCTTAAATGGTTTTAAGTTATATTTGGGAAAAATATAAAAAAATTACTAATATTTCCTACACATATTATGTTCCTAATTCTTTTATATTGGTTTAATTTAATAGTTTCTAGAGGATGGATTTTAAGGGACCTACTCTGTCTGGGATGTATAATTGTTGCGTCATCAATTTATTCAATTTTAAGAATGGAATCTTCATAATCATATGCATATTCTTCATCCTTTTTATTTTCGAAGCATGGTGTAACTATAATATTTTTATTGAATTATTCAAGTCATCGATTTGAATTTTTTATGTCCAAAAGGATCACTTTCATAAAATTTCTTATTATTATAATCTTCAAAATCTTTGAATATTTATTAAAAACTATATAGGACTTATATTTCATATAATAATATAATAATATTCATTCATCAACCTTTGATTTAATCTTATTAATATTGTATTTAGTGGTCAATAAATAACATTTTCATCTAGAAACATTAATCTATCCAACCACTGGTTTTCTATTATTCCATAAACAATGGATGTTTTTATTTGAGATATTCCTTATTTGAACTATATTTATTACAAATAATGTTGTGTTAAGATATTCATCCAAAAATTAGTAGTTATGATATATTTTCACAACATTATTGTAGAAATTTCTTTCAAGTTCATATTTATTATTTCAATAAAAATATTATGTTGAGGGTTTTTTATGGTATAGATGGTATGATTAATTCCATAATTTGATAAAAATAAATTGGATTCAGGTATCTAGAATTACTGATTTAATCAATTCTCAAATAAAGATTTTATATTCTTTTTCATTATAAAAAGTCTTACAAAAATTAATAAAAACACCCCAAATATCACATTTAATTTATATGAAATAAAGCTAATTAAATAATGAGAAATCATCAACCAATGCATAAAAAGAATATTTTATATCTTGTCTTGTAGTCCTATAAGGTCTAAAAAGATGCATATGAATATGTTCAGGTGGCCTAGATGAAGAAACTTTTGTAGTTATTTTATAATATGATATGTATTGATTTCATATTTAGAATGTCACAACCCAAACCAAGTTGGGGCTCTATCCACAACTACCCCAAGACAACCTCTATAGGCCTAGGGTTGGTGACAAGAGCCGAGGGCACAAAAAACTCAGGGAGACATTTTCCTAAGAACTTGTACACATGTATGAAACAAACTCATTCCGAAATTGAAGAAAAATGTAAATAAAGATGCAACTACTATAAAGTAACATAAACATGCATGAACCTCTCAAAAGTACAAGGGTACGATAGTGAATACTAAAATGTAAAGGGGGAAACACACACCCAAACTAGAATCCAATCCCAGCCTAAAGACAACTAGAAAAGAGTATCCACTAAGAGATCCCAACTCATGTATCCCAACTATGACCATCCTACGTGATCCACACAGCCCATATCCCTATGCTTCTTTGTAGTCATGATCGACATTTACACCATCTACAAAAGATATGACATGTGTTGGGAAAATACCATGTTTGGGTGAGTGTACACATACCATGTAAAATGGACCATAAAGGTGAAGGGGAAGAAGTAAGATACACACTTGATCAGAAGCAATAAATTGAACAACGTACAATATAAGAGGATGAAAGTGTGAAAATGAACCCAAAAAGTGTGTGAAAGAAGGGTCATCAAAACAAAATGAGCTCGAAACGGTGAGGAGGTGAACCCCCAGTCTAGTCTTTGCATCCTATATCTGGGGAGTATACCCATCCAACCGTGAGAAGATATACATGGAAATCACCTGGCATACCCCACACATCATCACCACTCTTATAATTAGAGTAACCAAGAACCAATTAGTGGGTACTCTAGTGGGATTTATAGATAGATAGATATATATGCTCAGTCAAATAATTCCAAAGGATAGAGTAGGGGGACCTCCCTCTCATATCTCAATCCAAAAAGATGAGTAGCCAAAAGTTACAAGGTAAAACCATATGCAATTCCCAGCACCTCATGTGTCTACCTAGGGGACACAATTCAAAGGGACTCAAATTACCACACATAGATACTATCCTCTTTGGGTGGCACTGTCTCACTCACATAGTTTTAAGTCACATCACAAAGACACATCTTGTTGGGGGAAGTTGCCATCATTCTCATGAATCCTTATGTAATTCAATCCACACCTAGCCACTATATCACACAGTCGAGGGGCTTCTCTAAATCATCCGGGACGACACTGCCCAACCCAGTTGGAGGGTCTCCTTGGTATCATCGGGGACTATTCTACCCATCCCCACTAGAGGGTCACCCACTATCTCTCATCAGCGAATACACTACCCACCACAAACGGAGGGTTATCCTTATATCTCTCATTGGAAACTACAATACCCGAACTAGTTGGAGGGTCAGCCTGGTATCTCTCACCGGGGGCTACACTGCTCATCCCAGCGAGAGGGTCATCCCAAAATGTCATGGGTACTAAAATGCCGAGATCCTATTGGAGGGTCATCCAGGAAAGGTCATCTAAGTAAGCATGTTTGATCGCTGTTGTCATTGGGTGTCATCTCTATGCCTTCCAACCCGAAACATCCACATCATATCTCAAAATCCTTTCCCAAGTGAACCATCATATTCTACATGAATAAAATTAGGATAGATATCTTACAATCCAAAATCTGAGTTCAAATGAAAGAGATACAAAGGATTGATGATTTATCATTAGACCTCAAAAATTATATAACCTATGAGGGGCCCACACAGCTTGTGGATCCTTTTCGCTACCTGGCCATGTCTGTAGCTAGTACAAGGGTCCCATCCCATGTAGGAGAATATTCCACGTAGGTAGACAACACAGTATGTCCCACCTATTTGTGGACCTGTAAGTGTCGCTGGTTGTGTCCATGTACTTGGACCCCAGGTTTGTGTATTTTTTTACATGACATGTTGGTCCACATGAGATGATGCTCGTGTGACCAAGATGCATTTGTGTTCTCAACACAGGTATTGTGCCTGACTGTGTTCTCCTTCACACGACTCATCTCATATATATATGAGGTACATGGCTTGTCAAGGGAATTACATTCCATGTTATCCTAATCTTTTCCCAATCCCTAGGGCCACTACTGAGGGAGTATGTATGCCATGTGTTCTTCAATAAACATGGCATGTATTCCGGATTTCACCAAAATACTCCAAACTTCTCCCAACACATTTTCCTCACTTTGAAGCCGCTCCATCTGAAGTCAATTCCACATGAAACTACTCTGAATACATTACATCTCACCGAAGAAAGTGGGATTTCTTCTCTGTTCATTGTGAATCGACCACGTTTGAAAACAAGGGTTCAGATGAATGTTATGATCACTTTCGTGGTTTCATTACTTGTTGTATTGTCACAAATACTTCAGATTCGTCATCCCTGCATCATGTTTTTTCTATATCTGTTCCACACCCACAAATTCATTACCACTCCACGATTCCATCTTGTTTCCGGGCACCCAATCAAGATTAGGTTTCCCAACAATCGTCGAACTGAGATTCAATTGAATTACACGGCGAAGGATGTGAAAAATAAAGGGGGAAAAGAACTAAAAGAAAATTTTGGATCAATGGTCAAGTGTTCTTGTACTAATTTTCATAATTGTGAAAGTCATGTTTGAATAACCAATAAATAATTGGTATCCGATACTCGAGCTCATGCGAACTTCGAATTAAAAGGAACAGTTTGAAGAATCAAGTTTCAACTTGCGGAATCATTTAATCAAAGGCATTAAAACACTAAAGAAGAGTAATGAATGGATAAGATCTATTATTGTTGATGAAGAAAATGTTCTCCGATTGAAGAGGAGTATATGTTGTGTCTTTTTTCATCTAGATCCATGGTTTTCTCGTCGTTCATTCATCATTCTTCATTTCACCAATAGAATGGAAATGTGGATAGGAGAAGAGAAATTATTGTAAAAACAGAATTATGAGGATAAAACCTCATAATCATGAATTTTTAAACCTATATTTGATTAAGATAATATTTATTAAATTAATTAAATTAATTAAATTAATTAATTTAATTACATGAATGTTCCACCAAAGAGTAATGGGTTTTGATGTCCCTACCTGACTCATTTTATGTCAAACCTAGGAGAAACACCATTTTAGAACCCAATCATGATCTCATATTTCCGATCTAATAAAAAATTATGATTTATCACTTTTTCATTAATTAACCATGCATATATAATATAAAATAAATTTAAATTTGTTATAAAATTAATTCCAGGCACACTGGGCCTTAGAATCACATGTTGTAATAGCTCTTAGATCTGGAATAAAATTTAGAAACATTTCAATGTCTTATTTGGAAAAAATTGATTCTCTACATCATTCCCTCAAATATTTTCATCATTTAAAATCAAAACATAACACAAAACATGGGATAATCAGCCCAAATCTGGAATTTTCTCCCAGGAACTCTCTTACACATTTTTGTGTGGCCACAAAATGTGAATGAGAGGAATGTGTTGTCCTCGCAGGGTCCACTCCCGTCGGTCCTTGATCACCACTGGGTGCTCCAAAAAGGTGGATCTATCCTCGATGTCCATCTCTCCACAGTCAATAACAGGTGTAGGTTCATGTACGTATCTCCTATGCTGTGATACGTGGAAAATGTCGTGCACCTGCTCTAGCAGTGGGGGTAAGGGGAGGTGGTAAGAAACCTCACCAATTTTCTGAATGATCTCAAATGTCCCAATGCACCTCTAGGATAGATTTATTAGCTTTAATAACCTCTATATTCCACATTGTGGGGAAACAATCTTGAAATTTGATCTCCACGGTCAAACTCCAAGTGCCTAAGATGGTGATCTGTGTTGGAATTATGTCTGCTCTGGGCTATCTTTATTAGTTAATGGATGACCTGTACCTTCTTCGTCGTGGCTTTCACTAACTCTGGTATCACAAGTGATGACTATGCAATCTCAGTCCAACACAATGGTAACCTACAATGCCTCCTATATTTTACATCTAGAGGTTCTATTCCAATAGTAGATTGGTATCTGTTGTTGTAAATAAACTCCATCAAAGGAAGGGGATCCTCCCCGCTCTAATAAAATTACAACATGCAGGATCTTAACATATCCTCTAGCACCTGGATCATACACTCTGTATACCCATCGGTCTGGGGGTGAAATGATGTACTCATCTATATATGGGTCCTAAATTCATCCTATAGGCCTCTATAAAATCATGATGTAAACTAAGCATTATTATCAGAGACAATCATTAAGGGTACCACATGAAGGCATATGATATCAAACACATACAACTACCCCAAAAATCTCCACTAAACTATGCTCCCTAATATAAAGGAAGTGCGCCGACATCACGAGTCAGTCCACTATCACCCAAATGGTGTCATGGATCTTCACTCTATGGGAAATATATTTGATGGAGTGCATGGATATGTTATCCAATTTCCACTCCGGGATCTCAAGATACTACAACAAACCAATAATAACATGGTGCTTAGCCTTCACCTACTGATAGGTAAGGCATTAGGATTTAAACTCATCTAAACTTTGTCTCATGTAGATCCACCAAAAATTCCACTAAATATCCTCATACGTCTTTCCCATACTAGGATGTACAGCTAAGGGAGAAGTGTGTAATTCTCGCATCACATACTCTCGCATTTCCACTGGTACCATTGTTCACCCCTGGAACAAGATATTGTGATTAACCCCTTTAAAATATCCATATGGTGCACGTAAAGTGGATATCTAATCATGAAGAACCTTGTAGTCAATGTCTCCTAGCAGAGACTCTTTTACATGCTCGAGGAGCATAAGACTCAACACTAAAAACTATAGAAAAACTATACCCTCCTACTCCATTAAGGTCAGCTGTAGGGAAGCTATCTTCTCTGAATCTTCCCACACTAGTCGATCTTGGGACATCCTGGTAAGGTAATATTATATAATGTTTACCTTCCATGGGGTATAGACTATCTATAAGTATTAGTCCTATAATAACTCCAACCAGAATCACTGTCACAGTTTGAGGTATCTCTAAGTGTAGACGTACATGAGACTCTAGTGGTATGAGTAAACAATAAATCTCTCTAGTAGATGGTAATTCCCCCACATCCTCAAAGAATAGACTACCACTGTGAGCTTCAGATCATGAGTCACATAGTTCTTCTCAGGGGGTATCAACATTATTGACCCATATGTGATTACTGCCTATCGTTATATCATCATGCAACAGATTTATGCTCTTGCGGTGTCACAATATACCAAGATCTAAACTCCTTCCATTGGTAGTATCAAAACTGGAGTGCTCATCATCATCTAACAAAAGGCCTCAAAGGATATCTGGAACTTCTCATACTAGGTAATCATTTTCCCCTTCCACATCAATGTGGTCAATGAGGTTGGAATTATGGAAATGTCGGCCACAAATCATCAATAGTACACCACCAAGACAAGAAAGATCCACACCTCAGACACATTCTTTAGTGGCTCCCAAGAAATCAATTTCAACCTTTTCGAGATCCATGACTAAACCCTACTCATAAATGAAATTCCCATGAAGTTGAACCTACTATGTCTAGAATTGGAATTTTGAGAGATTTGAATAAAACTTATGCTCCTGAAGTAAATCAAGGACCCCCCTCAAGTGCTTAGAAAGATCCTCTTCTACCATAGAGTATATGAGTATGTCGTCGATGAAGATGATGAATTTTTTTTCCAATTATGTATAGAATATCCAAATTATCAAATCCATATGAATGACAGGTTAATTTGTCACAAAAAAGGGAATCACAAGGAATTCACAGTGTCCATAGAGACCTCAAAAGGCTGAATTGAAATTTTCAGCTTCACTAACCCATAGAAGGTGGTAGCTGGTCATGAGATTGATATTGGAGAACCTTATCATACCCCACAAATAATCATATAGGTATTCAATAAATGGTAATGGGAACTTATTATTTATCTTCGTCAGATTCTGGCGATGATAATCCATGAAAATCCGTAGGCTCCCATTTTCATTTTTCACAAACAAAACAAAAGTCGCCTAGGGGGATAAAATAGGTATGATGTATCCTTTGTCAAGAAGGTCCTCTAAATAAAAACATAGCTTCCAGAGCTCCGTGGGTGGCATACTATATGATAAAGAAGATATCATGGTAGTCCCCAGCTTCAAGTGAATGTGAAACTCAATGTCATGTATCAGAGGTAGTCCCAAAACATCATTGGGAACGACATCCATATAATCATTTACAAATAAAGGGATCCAGACTTCTGAAGCGTATACTGGTCCAAGGTTCATACTCACTAGCTGATGGGTAATGGGTTGTAACCTCTTAATCCATGTACCCACCCATCTTATTATGAGGTCTCTCTCATCGAGAAAGGAGAACCTCATCCCATCAGCACATATGCATATGGCTAACCTATGTTTAGTCAATTTGGGTTTGACCCATAGAAAGACAATCCATTCTTTGGATGACATCATAGGGTTCAACCATGATGATCAGTAGGTCCCATGTGAACCTCTCTCTACCAAGTGGTAGCTCACACTTCCTTTAGATGAAAGATACGAAAGAAGCATTCCTTATATGATCCTCAATGCATAGCTACTGTGTTATCATCTCTTCTGGGAACGCCATCTCCCGCACAAAGAGTATAGAGTTAAAAGAATAGCTAGACAAAATGTCCACTAATACTGAGGCAAGAGTAGAGTAAACACAGATCAGACCATGAGTCATCTCATGTACCATTGGGTTGTAGATGTACATAGCCTGAAGCTTTCTACGGCCCCGACAGTTATCTCCCAAGGCCTAATGTGGGCCTCCTGGTGGAAGTGGCGGTAGAACCTCCTACCGCCATCGCTCACCTGCAACTCCTCTCACTCCTTTTCCATCTCCACCTTCCTAGGGACCACTCTGTCCCCATTAGGGAGATCCCTAATCATGATGCTACCTCTACCATGGCGGTCCATCTAATTCATGTTCGGGATGCTAAGTACACCTAGTTGGAATGTCCTAGGTCATGTGGAATCGCCCATCACAAGTGTAACATCATTCCTATTCGATTTTCCTTTATTCTATGTGTTTCCCCTAAAGTGTGTGACCACACCCCTATGTCTAATAATAGAAGGGTCCCCTATTCTGGGACCGCTAATGTCTCCCTGATTCAAAAGATGAATTAGCTATGTCAAACCTACCACATCCTCCAGCCATCTAGAATCCCTATTCTAGGATTCTCTTCATCACAAGTGTCCAATCTAGCACCTCGGCATTGTTGGGGATGTACAAGGGCACTACGCTATCCCAAATCTATCTATGGAGTCCGTACACAAACTTCTATTCTCGGTATTAACCATCTCTAATCATGTCAAGAGAGTAGTTTGTAAAGTCGGTGAACCTCACTGCATACTCTACGACTGTCCTCCCTAACTTACAAATCAATATAAGTTCACAAATTCGTATTGAGAGTAAGGAGGGGTATTAATACTCGTGAAGAAGATGCTGAAATTCACCCCCTGAGAGTGTCGTCTCATCATGCATCTGGGTAACTAAGCTCCACCATCTCCCAACTGCTCCATAGAAAAAAATGACTGTTAATCCCAACCTATGATCCGTTAGTGTACCAACCAATCTGAACACATGGACCACCGAATCCAGTCAATCCTCTGCTGCCTGAGGGTCTGGCTCTCCACGAAACCTTAGTGGTCACTCACTCTAGAACATATGGAGTGCACTCAGCCTACACATATCCTTAACTGACCCTACTAAAACTATTTTCTTATAGATGGGTGGAGGCACTGCTAACTATCTGCAACGGTGGAGGTGATTGCATGACGAGCCCTAAATTGAGGCCTCATCACTCATCTGGTCTTGGTCAGAAAACAGAGATGGTATCCTGGTCGGCTATCATCGCAGAGGCATCCAAAAAATTATCAATGAGTACTATGATCCGAGGAGCATATATATATATATACACATATAATCAAAAGAATGGGGATATTACTCATGAAGTATAGTGAAGAACTTGATCCTATGTGATGCATGTACCATTGTTCTCCGTAATAAATGTCTCGGAGTGTTGAGTCGACAAGCAGGTAACCAGGGTCCTGTTGAATAGCTACGTCAACCACCGATACCATTAATGGACTCCCTAGACTGAGATCCACTCTCGAAACACATTGAAATTGTTTCCCTAATCCCAACCAATCCTTTTTAAGTGGTTACATCCAAACAACATCCTATGTAATGAAATTAATATGATACCACTCTATCACAACCTGACCCAAGTCGGGCATCGAATCGCAACTACAAAAATCCCGCCTCCATACTCTTGGGGTTGGTGAAAAGCATCGAAGCCATAAAAAACTCAGGGAGTCATTATCCTAATAAACTATACACACACGCACATACAGATAGCCAAATCAATGAAAACGTGCAGAGAAAAGTAAAAAAATATGAAACAGTTGAAAAGTAACATAAACAAGCATGATCCTCTAGATAATATAATGGTACAATAGTGAATACTAAAATTTAAAGGAGAAAAAAAGACTCCCACACTAGAATCTGGTCTAATCCTAAAGACAAATGGAAAAGAGTATTCACTTAGAGAGCCTGTAACATCCCAGGTAAATAATGAATAAAAAATATTCATATTTATTAATATTTACGAATTAAAAATTAATTTTACTTTAAATGTGTTTCTACGTTTGATAGCGTACCCGATACGCAACAAAGAGTTTCTTTGAAATCTTACGTTGCACACTAGTAATAAAATAATAATATTTTAAATGGTAGTTAACACACAGCCATTGTATTGGAGGGAATTGATATAAATAACTAAAATATGATTATATATGTTTTTTAAATGTTTTTACTTTTATCTAATAAAAGATAAAGGCTTAAATTACAAAAAGAATTCAATTTTAGGCATATATGCCCTAGTTTTCACTAAAGGTTCACTTATCACCTTTTGATGGAGAACCATCATTAAAAATAGTTTTGTTCACTATTATACATTCTATTGGACCAAATAAAACTCTTCTTTAGCATTGCGACATCAAAATTTACTTTGTGTAAATTTTTGGTATTTTTCCGATAAAGTTCATTTTTTAATGAATAGTGTAAAATGTTGTATTTTAATTCAAAACCTCTTTTTAATCTAATTTATTTATATGATTAGATTATCAATTGAATTGTTTTTAAATTGAAATTAGAATATATTTTTACCATTAAATCCAATAGTGGTCGTTGGAATTAATTACACTTTGAAATCGGACTTAAACTAGTGTCAATCTTTTGATACTTATTATTTCATAAAAACACGCTATTTGCTCTGAGAGTGGGAATTAATTATTAAATTAATTAATGAAACTTATATGTTTTGAATTTTGTAAAATTTAATTCATTTTTGAATTCAGAATATCAAATATAGATTAGGGTGATGTTTTGGTATTTTTCTGAAAAAACTTCAATTTTTGATGAATAGTGAAACCACTAAGTGGTACATAAAAAAACTGATTTTTCGTTTCAATGAAATTTTACCACCTATATGTTTTGAATTTAAAAAATCCAACATACATGGTTGTCATTAAGAAGTAAAATATGATTCAACGGGATAAAAATAATTTTTTTGGTGAATAGTAACTTATTAAGTTTTTAATCGCGAATAGAGGTAATTAGTGTAATTTAATGTAAAAATAATGTTGTAATAATATGAAATGAACTTGAAAAATGACCTAATCTCATTTTTTGTGTCATGGACGACCATGAAAATCCATGTGTAAACTTGGGGACCCCATGGTGCCACGTTAGTTGGAAAATGATATTAATAACTTTTTATTTAATGTTAAAAAAAATGTCACAAACATGAGTGGTTTTACTAAAACAATTTTTACATGGGGTAATACAAATCATATTTCTGTCTATAAATATTAATTGGGAAGGTAAAACTATTTCCTACATCATAGTATTTTTTTTAAAATTTTTATACATTAAATAAATTAAATTATTTATGACACCATGATGATGCATCGATTACCTCATTATTTAACGATTTAAATAAAATGGAAAGATAATGTAGAATCTAAGACTTAAACATGTCAAAAATCTATTGGATAGGTGGATTTCAAACCCTTATCACCTTATACTCAAACACATCAATGTGGGACCATTAAAATCTGAAACTCATTCTAAAATAAAGTAACATTTATTTACATTCCAAGAGTGCCCCTCCTCTCCTCTTATAAAAGGCCCACACCTCTACCACCTTACCCACTATTAAAAAGCCCTTTAATCGTCCAACCCCTGACCATTTTGCCTCTCCACATCCCTATATTACTCCTTGAAGCCTCACATTGGGCAGAAGTCTTCCCAAGGAATCCTTTGAGCTCAAATCTAAGAGAGTTACCCGATTTTAAGGTAATGTCTTCACTTGTGTTCTTTTGTATTATTTTTCTTCTCCAACCCCCTAAACTCTTTTTATTCATTTATTCTGTAACAACTCAATTAACTACAATATACTAGGATGTTTTTATAAGAATCATTCGAGATACACTTACACACATCTACATCTAATGGTTATAGAACATACTGTTTCTGTGGTTGGCGAATTTCTGCCTCACGAAATGAGGATTGTTCAATCTTCTTTGAAACACCATTAATGGTGGCCATTAAGATGTCACTCTATTTATATATGATATATATTATGTTTATGTTTTCCTTATGCTTCTTTATTTAACAATTGTGGTATACCTTTATGGTTTCCATTGTGGGTAAACACGATAATTTCATTTTAGGAAGTGAGGACTACCGCCCCCTCAAAGTTATGTGATTCGTTAATACCATATGTGGGACATATAAAGGATGGATTTAAAGTTATTATATATGATTTTATACTGGAATTATAATATACCTCTATATCATTATTATTTCTTTCCATTAATGTATTAGATAGAAATTAAAGTAGCGTTCATGCGTACATACGGCTTACCGTCTCCATGAACGGTGCATTTCATTTTCTTATCCCCAAATGTAATGTACTATTATAAGTACATATATATATAATGGATATATATGATGTATGTTACATATAAATGATTAATATAATTCTGGAATTAAAATATAAATACCTCTCATTTAGTTTTAATTCCATTAATATGACATAGAAATAAAAGTAGCGTTCATGCGTATGTACGGCTTACCGTCTCCATGAACGGTGCATTTCATTTCTTACCTCTAAATGATTATGTGATATTATAAATACATGTATATGCTAGATATAAATGATATATATGATATCCAAATTAGGAATGACATTCTAGATATAAAAAACCTTTGACCACACGAATAACATGTAATTGTATGAACCCCACTTTCGACTTAAGACCCAAATATCGACAAAACAATCATTATTAACTTAAATGATTGCATAATGTTTATAACATGGGAATAAGTGATATAAAAGGAATAATGAACTTGAAAAATGTTCTTAATAAAATATAAATTAAGTCAAGTTTATTATTCAGGACGTTAAAGAACGATCGAGTCAAGTCGGACCCGAGGTAAGGGACTTCGTCTCAGTCTCTTTTCATTGAGGAATATTTCATTTTATACACAACTTTCTTTTATACGGTGTATAAACCCCTTTGAATTTTAATTTTATAAAAAAGGAATCTTTTTCTACGAAGTGTTTTACAAAATGAAAAAAAGGAATGTTTCTTTTAACGTATGCGGTGACAACGACCTTTTCCGCTGCCGCGAGTATTATATGGTCTTTGGCTTCCTGAACAAGCCGTAATGTTTTTTAAATGAAATAAATACCATATACTCTTTTATGTATTTTGGTATTGAAAATGGTTTTTATAATTTATTTTATATGTCAATATATTTAAGTGATATATTGTGATCAAAGTGTGGAAATTTTTTCTTTACATTATTTTTTTATGTATTATGATTTTTATAATGGTACTTGGAAATTTGACGGGTGGTTACATGATAAACCATATGATGGGTGGTGCCATGAATACCAGGATGGAAGGTTACGTTATAACCTCCAATGCATTGGGTATGGAAGTCGGTTGTATGGCTATTCCATTAATTATGTATGGAAGTTGGCCATATGGCCATTCCATTAAGTGATATGTGTGGAAGTCGACCGTATGGTTATTCCACTTAAGTATGTTTATGTCCCAAGTTACCTTTATATGTTATGTGTTCTTTTTATGGGTTTTATGGTAATCCTTTGGTTACAAAAGGGTATGTAATGATATTTTATTCAGTGAAGAGTTTTTACTACTTCATGAAGGTGATGTTATTACTTTGATAAAGTATACATGGTTTACTTGATGTTTGAAAAAATAACAGCTTTCATTCTTTTTGTATCCCTTACTGAGATTTTTATGCTCACCCCACGTTTTTTTGAAATGTTTTTCACTGGACTTAATGTGGAATAGGGTCAAGGATGTGATTAATGGAAACTCATGCTATATAAAACAAGGAACTAGACATGTTTCTTTTTAAGAGTTTTTTTATTATATTGAAACATAGTAGAAGTGTCTACTTTGTAATCTTTTGAGATGTAATAGTTATGTCCTAATTCTCAAAAACACTAAACCTGAAAAGATCCTCAATGTGAATTATTCATTTAATTGAATATTAAGTAATGTTTAAGGATGGGGCCTTATAGTTAGTATCAGAGGTTGGTTTAGACAACATTGGGAGTTAGAAAATTGTTAAATTATAAATTAATTTATGGTATGACTGAAATGATATAGCATTTAAAGATTACCATGTTGCATCGACTAAGATATTTCTATGTTAAGAATGGTTTTTCATAGAGGAAACAGAACATCTTTTCTGAGAAGGCATACAGAGGGAAATGTCCTTTCAAATCAGTATCCTGAGATGGTCAGAATCAGAACTAAACAATTTTTTGTAGTGATGGCTCAGTTGACTCAGGTGAAAAATGTTGGTTGTTTTTATTGATGATATTTTGGTGTTTTCTAAAGGTAAATAAGAGCATGAAAGTCATTTAAGGGTTATTTTTCAAAACTTAAAATAAAAGAAATTGTATGAGAAATTCAGAAAGTGTGAGTTTTGTTTGCAACAAATTTCTTTCCTTGGTTATATTGTTTCTAAAGATGGGATAACTGTTGATTCTGCAAAAACCAAGGTTGTGGAAGAATGTCCAAGACCCACAAATTTTACTGAGATTCGTAGCTTCCTTGGTTTGGCAGGATATTACCGAAGGTTTGTTAGAAAATTTTCATTGTTATCTAGTCCAATGACTAAGCTAACTCATAAGGGTGTTAAGTGCATCTGGACAAAAGAATGTGATGATTGTTTTCAGGAGTTGAAAAGAAGATTGGTGAATGCTCCAGTTTTGTCCCTTCCTTCCAGGAATGGTGAATTTGTTATCTACAGTGACGCTTCATTGAAAGGACTTGGTTGTGTCCTTATGTAGATTGATCAGGTAATTTCATATGCTTCACGTCAGTTGAAAACTCATGAGGTAAATTACCCTACACATGACTTGGAATTAGCTGCTGTTGTTTTTGATCTAAAAATTTGGAGGCAACATTTGTATGGAGTAAAGTGTGAAATATATACTGATCACAAAAGTTTAAATTATATATTCACTCAGAAATAATTGAACTTGAGACAGATGAGATGGATGGAATTAATCAAGGATTATGATTGTACAATTCATTACCATCCGGGAAAATCAAATAAAGTGGCTGATGCTTTGAGTCGAAAAAGTAATGCTTCATTAACCGTGATACGTTTAGAACGAGATCCTTTGGTTTTTGATTTGATGAACTATGGCATAGAAGTTGTTGGTGCATGAAGTTCTTCTATTTTGTTTCAGGTATCAGTGAGATTATCCCTATCAGACAAAATTAAGCAAGAACAGAGGGAAGATAGTGAGTTGCAGAAAAAGTTAGATCTAGTTTAGAAGGGTAAGTTACCTGAATTCAACATTGATAATGATTGTGTTTTGAGGTTTGGGAAGAGGTTATGTTTGCCTTGTGATTCACAGTTAAAGAATGAGCTGTTATGTGAGGCTCATAGTTCCCCGTTTTCAGTTCATCCTGGCAGTACTAAGATGTACAGAGATCTGCGGGAGTATTACTGGTGGGATGGAATGAAAAGGGATATTGTTTATTTTACTGTGAAGTTTTTGACTTGTCAGCAGGTTAAGGCGGAGCGGCAGTTACCGAAAGGGATGCTTCAGCCTTTACCAGTGCTAGAGTGGAAATGAGAAAATATATCCATGGACTTTGTTGTGGGATTACCAAAGACATCTCGAGGTAATAATGCAATCTGGGTTATTGTTGATCGCTTGACTAATTTTTCTCATTTCCTTTCTATACGAGATAATTTTTCTCTAGATCAACTTTCCCGTTTGTATCTTAAAGAGATAGTCAGGTTACATGGAGTTCCTCTCTCCATTGTGTCCGACCGTGATCCTAGGTTTACTTCTAACTTTTGGAAAGGCCTTCAGAAGTCATTGGGTACTGAATTAAATTTTAGTACAGCTTTTCATCCGCAATCAGATGGTCAGTTAGAACTAACAATTCAGACCTTGGAGGATATGCTACGAGCTAGTTCTATGGATTATCAGGGAAGTTGGGACCAACATCTTTCTTTGGTTGAGTTTTCTTATAATAACAGTTTTAATTCCAGTATACAGATGGCACCATTTGAGGCATTATATGGGAAGCGGTGTCGAACTCCATCATTTTGGGATGAAGTTGGTGAAAGGAAGCTGATGGGACCCGAATTGGTAGAAGAGATGGAAGAAAAAGTTTAGTTGATTCAGAAACATGTGAGAACAGCTCAGAGCAGGCAGAAGAGTTATGCGGATAACTGGAGGAAGGATCTATCATTCCAGGTAGGTGATCATGTTTTTCTCAAGGTTTCTCCATGGAAAAGTGTGATGTTATTTGGTAATAAAGGAAAGCTGAGTCCAAGGTTCATTGGACCATATGAAATTCTGGAGAAAGTTGGATCAGTTGCTTACCGAGTGGCTTTACCTCCGAGTTTATCTCAGGTACACAATGTTTTTCATGCTTCGATGTTGAGGAAGTATATTCCATATCCATATCATGTTTTGAGTCCAGTGGTAGTTCAAAAGGAAGAGAAAATATCTTATGAAGAACAACCATTCTAGATTTTTTACCGAAGAGAGCAAGTGTTGAGAAATAAGGTAATTCACCAGGTAAAGGTTTTGTGGAAAAACTATATGGTTGAAGAGGCAACGTGGGAATATGAAAATGCTATGAAGGATAAATACTCCACTTATTTTGATAAGTTAATAAAATTGCGAGGACACAATTCCCAAAAGGGGGGAAGGATGTAACATCCCAGGTAAAAAATGAATAAATCATTTTCATATTTATTAATATTTACGAATTAAATATTAATTTTACATTAAAGGGGTTTCTATGTTCGATAGCGTACCTGATACACAACAAAGAGTTTCTTTGGATGGGTGGATTTCGAACCCTTATCACCTTATCCTCAAAACACATCAATGTGGGACCATTAATATCCGAAACTCATTCTAAAATAAAGTAACATTTCCTTACTTTCCAAGAGTTTCCCTCCTCTCCTCTTATAAAAGGACCCCACCTCTACCACCTTACCCACACTTCCAAAGCCTTTGGATCGGCCAAACCCTACCCATTTTGTCTCTCCACATCCCTCTCTTACTCCTTGAAGCATCACTTTGGGCAGAAGTCTTCCCAAGGAAGCCTTTGAGCTCAAATCTAAGAGAGTTACCCGATTTTAAGATAATGTCTTCACCTGTGTTCTTTTGTTTTATTTTACTTCTCCAACCCCCTAAACTCTTTATATTCATTTCTTTTGTAACAACTACAGTATCTTCAATACACTATGATGTTGTTATAAGATGAATTCAAGATACACTTACACACATCTACATCTAATGGTTAAAGAACATATTGTTTCTATGGTTGGCGAATTTCTGCCTCACGAAACGATGATTGTTCAATCTTCTTTTAAATACCTTTAAAGGTGGACATTAAGATGTCACTATATTTATATATGATATATATTATGTTTATGTTTTCTTTATGCTTTTTTATTTTTCATTTGTGGTATACCTTTATGGTTTCCATTGTGGATAAACATGATAATTTCATTTTAGGAAGTGCGGACTACCGCCCCCTCAAAGTGATGTGATTCGTTAATACCATATGTGATATGTATAAAGGATGGATTTAAATTTATTATATATGATGTTATACTGGAATTATAATATACCTCTATATCATTATTATTTCTTTCCATTAATGTATGAGACAGAAATGAATGTAGCGTTAATGCGTACGTACGACTTACCATCTCCATAAACGGTGCATTTCATTTATTATCCCCAAATGAAATGTACTACTATAAGTACATATATATAATGGATATATATGATGTATGTTACATATAAATGAATAATATAATTCTGTAATTAAAATGTACATACCTCTCATTTAGTTTTAATTCCATTAATATGACATAGAAATGAAAGTAGCGTTCATGCGTACGTACGGATTACCGTCTCCATGAACGGTGCATTTCATTTCTTACCTCTAAATGATTATGTGATATTATAAATACATGTATCTGATAGATATATATGATATATATGATATCCAAATCAGGAATGTCATTCTGGATATAAAGAACCTTTTACCACATGAACAACATGTAATTGTAAGAAGTCCACTATCGACTTAAGAACCAAATATCGAAAAAACAAACATTATTAACTTAAATGATTAAATAATGTTTATAAAATGGCAATAAGTGATATAAAAGGAATAATGAACTTGAAATAGGTTCTTAAGAAAATATAAATTAACTCAAGTTTATTATTCAGGACGTTAAAGAACGATCGAGTCAAGTCGGACCCGAGGTAAGGGACTTCGTCTCAATCTCCTTTCATTGAGGCATATTTCGTTTTATACACAACTTTCTTTTATACGGTGTATAAAACCCTTTGACTTTTACTTTTATAGAAAAGGAATATTTTTCTACGATGCATTTTACAAAATGACAAAAAATAATGTTTCTTTTAACGTACACGGTGACAACGACCTTTTCCGCTGCCGTGAGTATTATTTGGTCCTTGGCTTCCTGAACAAGCCATAATGATTTTTTTAAAATGAAATAAATACCATATACTCTTTTATGTATTTTGGTATTGAAAATGGTTTTTATAATGGATTTGTTATGTCAATATATTTAAGTGATATATTGTGATCAAAGTGTGGAGATGTTTTCTTTCCATTATATTTTTTTATGTCTTATGATTTTTGTAGTGGTACTTGGACATTTGATGGGTGGTTACGTGATAAACCATATGACGGGTGGTGCCGTGAATTCCAGGATGGGTGGTTACGTTATAACCTCCAATCCATTGGGTATGGAAGTCGGCCGTATGAATATTCCATTAAGTATGTATTGAAGTTGGTCGTATGGCTATTCCATTAAGTGATATGTGTGGAAGTGGACCGTATGGTTATTCCACTTAAGTATTTTTATGTCCCAAGTTACCTTTATAAGTTATGTGTTCTTTATATGGGTTTTATGGTAAACCTTTGGTTACAAAAGGGTAAGGAATGATATTTTATTTAGTGAAGAGTTTCTACTACTTCATGAAGGTGAAGGTATTACTTTGATAAAGTATACATGGTTTACTTGATGTTTGAAAAACTAACAGTTTTCATTCTTTGTGTATCCCTTACTGAGCTTTTTATGCTAACACCAAGTTTTTTTGAAATGTTTTTCACAGGACTAAATGTGTAATAGGGTCAAGGATGAGATCACGGGAAAGCCATGCTATATAAAACATGGAAGTAGACATGTTTCTTTTTAAGAGTTTTTTTATTCTATGGAAACTTAGTAGAAGTGTCTACTTTGTAATGTTTTGAGATGTAACAGTTATGTCCTAATTCTATAAAACACTAAACCTGAAAAGATCCTCAATGTGAATTATTAATCTAATTCAATATTAAGTAATGTTTAAGGCCGGGGCCTTATAGAGCCCGTATCCTATATCCCATATATGAACACCGTATGTAGTCAACGAAGCTCTTATCCATATGCTTCTATATAGTCACGATCGAATAGTCTTCCATCTGAAAAGGACATGAAAATTGCTGGGAAATACCATGAATGGATGAGTATGTATATTCCAAGTAGAATTCCCTAAAATGTTGAAGGGGGAGGAGTAAGAGATACAGCTGAAGAGAAGCTATAAATAGAACAAGGTACAGTAAAAGGGGTTGAAAAGAGTGTAGATAAACCTAATAAGATTGTGAAAGTAGGATCATCCAAACACATGGAGATAAAAATTGTGAGGAGGAGGACCCACCATCAAGTCTTCACTACATATAGCTATAGATTAGACCCATCCAACCATGAGAAGCTGGACATAGAAAGTACGTGACATACCCCATGCGTCTTAAAATCTCTTGGAAGGAGAGTATCCAAGACCCACGGAGTGGGTACTATAGTGGGATATATATATATATATATTGGATTAGTCAAAAAATTCCAAATGAGAGAGTAATCAGATCTTCATCTCAAAAATCAACCAAATAAGATGAGTAGCCATCAGTTCCAAGGTAAAACCTTCTACAATGCCCAACACCTCATATTTCTTCCCAAGAGACACATGTCAAAGGGGCTCAAATCACCACACCCCGATACTATCCTCCTTGGGAGGCACTGAATTGCCTGTACAGTTTTAGGTGACATCACAAGGATGAGTCCCGGTGGGGGAATCACCCCTCTTTCTTGTGAATCCTTAGGTAAGTCGAACCCTGCCTTAGAACTGTGTAGCACAATAGAGGGTTTTATTGGAATAAATAGGGAGTAAATTAGACAACCTAGATGGAGGGTCAACTCGATATCATCGAGGACTATTCTACCCTACCTAGCTGGAGGGTCAGCCTAGTATCTCTCATCAGGGACTACACTACCCAGCCTAACCAGATGGTTATCCTGGTATCTCTCCTTGGGGAATACACTACCCATAATAGCTAGAGGGTCAGCCCAGTATCTCTCATTGAGGACTGTACCACCCAGCCCAGCTAAAGGGTTATC
This sequence comes from Viscum album, assembly GCA_963277665.1. Taxonomy (NCBI): domain Eukaryota; kingdom Viridiplantae; phylum Streptophyta; class Magnoliopsida; order Santalales; family Viscaceae; genus Viscum; species Viscum album. Next base: position 849,991,029 of record OY728152.1, read on the forward strand.
CTAGAAGGTCTTCAGGGACTAAACTGCCTAGATCCAACAAGAGGGTCGTCCTGGAAGGTCGTCCTAGTAAGCCTGTCTGATTGCTGCCATCTTCAAGTGTCATCTCTATGCATCCCAACCTATAACATGCACATCATATCTCATAAGAAACTCCCAAATTTTTATTCTCCTCTAGCCACTGTCAATGTCATATGAAAATATTCTAAAAACATCAGATCTAGCCAAAGAACGTGAGATTTCCTCACCGTTCATCATGAATTGGCCTCTTTCAAAAACAATGGTTCAGTCGGATATTCTGATTTCCATTGTGGATTCATTCCTCATTGGATTTTCATGAAACCTATAGATTATTCATTCCCATATCATGTCATTTCTAGATTTGTTCCTTGCCTATAAAGTTGTTTCCCCTCAATGATTCTGTCTTGTTTCCGGGTGCTTGATCGAGTTCAGGGTTCTCGACAATCATCGAACTGAGATTTAATGGAATTCCATGGTGAAGTACATGAATAGATCAAGGATTAAAGGCCCTAAAATAAAGAGTAGTATCATTGGACAACAATTGTGGGCCAACTAATTATAATTGTGCAATTCTGATTAGAACAACCAATAATGAATTGAAAAATGGAACTCGAGCTCATGAATAGTTCGAATTCAATGGTGCGGGATGAATAATTAAGTTTCAACTTGCTCAAGAATTTATTCGAAGGTGTAAAAATGCTAAAGATGGGTCCTAATTGGGTTGGATAAATCAATTTTGGAGAAGAATGTGTTCATCAAAGAAGGAGGAGGATCTGTTGCATCTTGATCCGTCTAGATCAAAGGTTTTCTCTTCATTCGATCTTCTTTTGTCTTTTAGCCAATGGAAATGATAGGAGGAGAGGAGAGGAGAGGCCATTGTCAAAACCAGATTATGAGGCTAAAACCTTAGAACCATGAATTTATAATCCTATATTATGTTAATGAATATTTAAGTAATTAATTAAATTAATTCATTTAATTACATAAATATTCCACAAACAAGAGAGGGGTTTGGACATCCTCTGTTGACTCAATTATGTCGCTCATAGGGTAAAAAATAAATTCCAGACACAATAGTGGTCTTGGATTTCTGATTCAATCAACTGTTTAAGAGTTATCCCTTTTTCTGTAATTAACTGTGAATTCATAATATAAAATATATTTAATATTTTTATAAAATTTATTCCAGACACACCGAGCCTCAGAATCGCATGTTGTCTTAGCTTCTAGCTCTAGAATAATATTTCAAAATATTTCAAAGTCTAATTATCCAATCACCAGGTATCTATATAAAATGAATCCAATTACTTGTTTTTATCCAGTTTGGGTTGGTGAAAAGTAGGAGTTATATTTTTTAGATAATTTCCCCAAAGAATAAACATTAAAATTTTAATCTTTCCATTCTAAATAATATATTCATAAATTTTTGTTTTTAAATAGTTCACATTATGTTTATACAAATAATGAAGATCTAGTTTTAAAAAAATTTCCATTTAGGGGGTATTAAATGTTATAAACATATTCTTAAAAATAGAATAAAAATTATATGAAAAATAAATAGATTATCCATTACCATAATGTTGAGACATATTTATGTGGTTTTTATTTTATCTTTAAACATAAAGTATTTCATTGATAAATATTTAATGAGGATCTCCAAGATATCCAATACTAATAACATTTCCTTTAAAAATTTTACCAATTTATGCATTCCCTATATTGATTTTAGAAAGTGAGTGAAAGTTAAAAAAATATCCACTTAAATGTCTTGAACAACCAATATCCAAAAACCATTTTTTATTTATATTTAGATGGATTTTTCTCCATAAAGAAAAATTAACCAATAATATGTTTTGGAACCCAAAATCTCTTTCTTCTAGTAGTGTTAGCTATAAAATATTTGGTAAGCCAAATCTATTTATACTTTCCATAATTTTCAGAAATATAATTTGATAAATTAATACAAATTAATTCCTTATTTATTCCATATATATAAGGATATCTTTAGAAGAAATCATTTTAAAAATTACTATTCATTCAATAGTGAAAAAATTGATATTAAATATATTTATAATTTTAAGACTAGGCACAAAGTAATTTTTTTCATATCTTGGGTTTTACCCTTTTACTTCATATTACATATTTTTCTTGATGTTCTTTTTGACCTGCAGGTATTTAATTTACATAGGTCTCCCCTTATTAAAAACACTAGAAAAATCATTTATATTTTTACTTCAACTATTAATTATTTTATTTTTACTATCACAGACAATATAATAAGATTAATTATTTTCCAAAATAGATTTAAAATATAAAATCCCTTGGGTTTCTTCAGTATTTTATTTTGACATAATATAATATAAATTCCAAATAGACATGTTTTTTTAAGATCAATATTTTTATTCTAAAATATATAATATTAACTTAACTCATAAAAATATTAATTTTTAGATTCAAATTTATAGGAATAACAATAAGTAAAATATACCTCATAATTTTATTCCATTAAAAATATATCATTCTTCTGATTAGATACATCAGCATCAACATAAAAATGGATTAATATCCAGGGTCCTATAAAGAACTCCATGTATCCTTCATTTATTTCCTCTCATTCTTATAGTATAATTCATTTTTGTGATTATTTTAATACTTTTTATTCCCTTTATGATAGGGAAAATGAGGATTGATATGCCTAATTTTCATGAACTCATACAATCTTATTTCATTATAATTTTAATTGAAAATTTTATACTTATTAAAGGATTTCTTGAATCATATTGTCTTGTTTTAATACTTTTTAAAATTCTTAGAAAAATGAACAATCTCATCACCTAAGTCAGAATTTATCGAAGTATCTTCATCAAATGAGCATGAAAATGATGCCTCATATTTCTTCTCATATTTTCAAGTGGATTACTTCAATGTATAATTTTACCCTTTTATTATCTTATGTTAACTTTATTCAGCTTCTATCTCAGCTTTATACATTATTAGTATACCAATCACTTATTTTATTTTAATATTTTTCACAGTTTTAGATTGTGTAATGGAAGCTGCTGTTACACTCCATTTTCATAGAATAACTTTGAGAAGATTAATATGTAGATTTGGTTAATGAATATGATATCATAAATTATCCAAAATATTTACCATTTCAATCATCCTTCTATTCATATGATGAATAATTTCTCCAATAATCATTTTGAATGTGTAATATTTCAACTTGAAAGTATTGTCTCTTAATTGTATAACATTTTTGGAGCCTTTATAAGATACTTATTTTGTTTTTCACATTTTATGTTCTATATTTCACCATGAAACATGGTTAAATTCATAAGAAACTAATCTATATATGATATAATTTATAGATTTGGTGTTCAATCCATACTCTTCTTCTGCAGTAGCATCCAATTTCTTTCTTTTTACTTCTGGAATTATAAAAAAAATTAATGGATATGGAAAAAACCATCAGAAGAATATTTTTTAGATAGATAACCATTCATGAATTATAGAATCCATAGTTTTATCCATTAAAATAGGGATCCTTGACCATATAAATTAACTCTCTATTGTCATCCATTGTAACCATTTGAAAATAATCTTTATGACTTTATCATTTCATAGTTTTTAACTCAAAAGTCTCAACCTTTGATACCAAATACTGATCCATAGGGAGTTGCACAATGAAAAAGAGGGGGTTGAAGTCTAATGCCCCATGTTTTATGATCCATTGTTGTTGATATTATTATTATTATTATTATTATTAATTTCTATAATTTTAATGAATATTTCTATATTTATTTCAATGGATTGAAACCTGATTAGAAAATGTTCCCTATAAGAAATAAACCGAAGCCACTTTATTTATTCATTTGTGATACATAAAAAAAACTCACATAAAAATAAGTACTCACCATGGATGAAGTACATCCATTAAAATTACATTTATGAATAGATGATAATAGATAGAGAAGAATAAATTCTTCACAAATGAAAAATATCATGGATCATATTTAAACATGATGATCAATAATATCCAATCAAAACCTATAATGAGTAAGATCACCATGGAAGGAGAAAACATTTTTAAAAATCTATAATATGAAATTGGAATTGTGCCATGTGATGTGAGGATTGAATAAACAAATGATTTAGAAAAGTATATATATAGGATTGAAATATTGAAATTATAAATATGATTGTGGAAAATATGGTCATTGAAATAATGGTTTTTGTACATATTTCCAATAGTTATATTGATGTCGTGTATTGCTATGTAGCAAATTTAAAATAATATTACTCACAATGAAATGAAAATATGATATTAAAAAACTGTATTGTACATGTGTTTATGCATCATGTATAAATAATAACAATAATATTATTAAAATATAATAATATTTATATATAAATATCAAATAATGATATTTATATCAATTGATTTGTAAAATATAATTTTAGAATATAAATAAATAATTGTAATGGAATTTTCTAAAGTATATTTTGGATAAAAAGTAATATATATTTTATACTATGTTTTGTATATTTTACCCTATAGATTAAATCAATAACATTTAAAATATTATTATATATAAACTGACATATTAACATCTTTTAAATTAAAATTGATAAGAAAAAGTTTTCAAAACACATAATGATTAAAAATATAACCTTTCCTTAAAATAAATGTTTCATTATAGTTTTTTATTTTAATTTAAAAATTATATTAATAAATTTTATAATTTTAATTAGATAAAATTTATTTCAATTTTTATATTTATAATTTAAAAATTATCTTGGAATTATTTTTTTCTATTTTTCTAAAAGATTTATTTTCAGGTGAATAGTGAAAATACTATTTTTAAGAATATTATGAATTTTATGAAATTTTGAATATATAAGTATGATTCAGAAATTAATGAAAGATTTATACAAGAAAAAATATTTATTTTATTTTAAATATTATAATTTTTAAAATGTGGGTTTTAATTTATAAACCCATTTATGAAATTTTTTATTTTTAAGTTACATTTTTCAAAAAATTGATTTTTATACATCATACATATAATAATTAGAAACTAATATATATCACTTTTAAAAAATGAATAAAAATGGATTTAAAATATGTAATCATTTGGTTCAAATTATATAATAGGGAAAATTTTATTTTTGGGCATGAATGATAAATTAACTAGGTAAAAACTAGTTATCGTGGTGAAACCCAAAATTGTAAAAATGAATAATCATAGAGGTAAAAAAAACATATTTAAAACTTGTTTTAATTTATTTTTTTGGTGTTTCTTGACCTAATATATTCAAACATGGATTATTTCTAAATTTTGGATACATTTTCATTGACACAGACTCTCCTTATTGAAAAGTGTATGTCATTTACAAAAATGCTACACATTTTCACTTATAAAAGGGGATCTTCTCTCCCCACTTCCCTTCAAATAAAAATCCCATTATTTTGGCCCAAAATACACAAAGAACTCTCCTAGGAACACCTATCCACCTTAATGTGGATCATTTCTCCTTATAAGACCTTCCTTCATAGGTTTAACCCCCTTCATAAAGGAGATAACTGAAGTAGTGTGGTATATATTTCTAGCTGATTTTGACTCTTTTCTTTTTTAATTATGTGAATTTATTATTTCTCCAATTTATTTTACACATATAAAAATTATTAAATAAATATACTTATTTTACTAATATTTTATTATAATTATGGTACAATATATAACCAGCCATCTCTTTTTCACTAAGAAAATGAAAAACAACATTTGTGTGTGTGTGAACTACCACCTCAACGAAACGTTATTTTTCATTTTACTTATCCAAATTAAATTGGTTGCCCTAATTTTGAATTTAATAAATATGTATGATATTTAAATCATATTACAGATTCTTAAATTATAAAACATATTATCTATTTCTCTCATTCTATGGAAAATGAAATCATCCACTATGCATCCATGTAGACTACTACCTCCATGGGACTATGATGTCTATTTTTATTTCCATCACCACCTAACATGGAAGGTAATTAGAATGGTTTTAATGGATAAATATTTTTTTATATCATTAAGGTTGTTTTATAATTTATTATAGAACTTATTAATTATATGACCTACAAACACTTAATGTTAATAAAATAGTTCAAAATAAGTGTACCAAGAGGAAAACAACTATTTCAAATAAAGTAATATTTCCATATCCATTAATTCTTCTGAATCCTTATATTTCTAATATATCACACTAATAAACAGTAAATGATATAATTATTATACTATTTTTATGATATTGTTAAAATATCACCTCATAATCATCAATAATCATGATATGTTCATGTTTGGGTCTGTTTGACCACATACATGAATTGTGAAATGAAATTATATCTGGGATGATAATGAAAGTTTAATTATTGGTATAATATGATATAAATAAGTAAATTATTCTTTTTTATGGAAATTATACATCCATATTTAACTCATTAATTAAGAAAACACCCTTTATTGGATAAAAATCACCGAAAAATGTTTATTGTTGATTTCATCTTCTTGGATAAAGAATAAAGAACTTATGAAAGGAAATATCAAATTTATAAATAATTATAATTATTACATTAAATCGACTATAAATAAATTTTATTGATGATATTTTGGAGAATAAAAATAATAACACTACAATTATGAAACTAGTTCAGAATCATCTGATTACCCACACCTGACATTGAAAATATTAATAATTAACTAATATAAATTTGACAATAATAAAAAAAATATGTTTTTAAAAGGATATTTATATGAAAAATTTCCTGAAAAATATTATTAATATATTTAGGTTTGTTATATATGATCTTATATTGTGATTGACTAAGGAGGGAGATAAGGTAAGGGTCTCATTGTATCAAATTTAATTTCACAGGACATATTTATTAATGTACACAATGATACCATTATTATGGTGTGATTATTATCTAATGAAATTTTTTTTTACCTTAATAATGGGGTATTAAGAGCCATATCATGTACTTAATTTAAATTAACATCAGTTTATAAGATACCCAAATTTATATTGTTTTTTATTAAAATGTTACTCAAACTATATGGGTTTCATTTCCAACGTTATTTAAAAATAATGAATATTTTTTAAAGATAATACATATACGAAATATTTATTCTTTATAAAAACTATTATCATTTACATTTTATATTCAATGTTTTTTATATGATGCCTTGATATTTTATTTCACCTCAACTCATATTTTCTCTGAATCATTTCTTGTAAATGAATGGACACTATCTCATCATTTTAGTTAGAAAATTTTCTTTTTTACATGACCTAATTCATAATATGATATTTAAAATTTATTTACCAATACATAAATAATTTATTGGGTTAATTTTATACTAATTTATCTTCTTTAAAATGATTTAATAAAATTATAATTTTTTTCATATATGTTATTTTCATAAAAGTGTAAAAATAATATCTTTTTAATTTTTTTGGTTTGAACAAATATTTTTTAAATCATTATTATTTTCTACGATACTTATTATTTATTTTTTAATGAAATTATAAAAAAAATATCATTATCCTTTGTTTATAAAATATTTATATATAATATATTTTTTCAAAATGCTTTGGATTTTTTTATTTCCAGATTGTTTTATCCCAATGCCCTTAAAAATGGGTTTCATCAGCATCATTTTACACACATTATTCAAGATCAAGGATATTATTATAATTTAAATATCTACTTTATTTCTCTTGATGACTCTGGTAATTAAATTCAATTTTGACGTAATTATCCATCACTTCCTTTTTCTTTAATAATCATCCAGTATGTATAATACTAAATTTTTACCCAATACATTTCCTTTATGAATACCCAATTTTTTATTTCTTTTATTGAAGGGTATTCACATATATTCCATAAATTTATTAATATGTGGAAATTATTTACATAACTGAATACCCTTTTACTATATGTCATAAATACCATATGCTTTATTATCATGATAGAATCATGTTTTCCTATAAAGTTACTTAATTTCATTGGATACCCATTTATTTTCCATGGGTTTATCATATTATAATTATAGTTGGAATTATTAATATGACACTCTATGTATCCTTAACACATCATTAATATATATTTTGGATAGATAATCAAGAGAGAAATGTTCTTTGATATAAATTAAGTTTGATAAATGGGTAAGACAATCGACTACAACCCAAATAGAATTGTGAAATTTAAATGTTTTGGAGATTTTGACAAAAAAATCCTTGTTGATTTTTGGTATTTCTATTCTAGTATGGGAAATTGTTGTAACATTACATTAGAATTATGTTTCTCAAACTTAACTTGTTGACATACCAATAACCAAGATACGTACTCTACAAGATCTTTCTTCATATTGTCCCTCAAAAAATAATCTTTCATATATCTATACATATTCATACTTCAATGATGAATAGATAATGATGAACTATGAAGACGAAGCATCACTATTATTGATTCCAAGGAATGATTAAATATGAGAATGATCTAGAAACTCATTCCTAAAATCTGGAATGGATGGAACACGTACATGGTTCCTTAACCTGATCATTCTATCACAAGCAAGCTTGAACTTGGGAAAATTTATAACCTTATCTTAATGTTTTAAATCTTATTTGTGTTCCTCTTTAATCCACACCAAGATAGATGGTTAAACATTCATTTTATTAAGATATGAATTCACACATTAATTCAATATTTCTATTTCCATATTTTCAAAATCTAAAAATATTTTATTTATTATGATCCTTATAATAGATAATCTAGCATAATCCTTTCAACTCAAACATATTCCACCTTATTTACCTTACCGGGGTGGTAATGTATTGACAAAACATAATCTTTAATCAGCTCAAACCATATTCTCTGTATCATATTCAAATATTTTTGTGTCAGTATGTTCTTTATAAATTTATAAATAGTATATATATCACAAATTTTTTCATAATGATAATCCCTACAAATCTTTAATTCAAAAAAAAGTATATATAAATCCTAACCCTGAGATGGGATATTTTCCTTATTAATATTCATTTATCCAAAGGAATATGCTATCATAATATCATTCTATATGAAAACATATCACAGTCCCTTCTTCACTGAACCCAGAGTGTAGTTGGGATTTTCCCATAAACTCCATATTTCTCCCAAATATTTTTCCACAATTGGAATATTCTCAAGCCATGGAAAAATTCATCTGAATATACTCTAAAAACATTAGATATGGAGGAAGAAAATGGGATTTCCTCGTTGTTCGTTGTGAATTGTCCATGTTTGAAAACAAGGGTTCGGTCGGATCTTATGATTGACGTTGTGGATTCATTCCTCATTGGGTTTTCATGAATCCTACAGATTTTCTATTCCAGCATCATGTCATTTCTATATTTTCTCCATTCCTATAAATCCATATCCCTTCCATGATTCTGTCTTTTTTCCGGGGGCCTGATCAAGCTCAGGGTTCTCGAATATCATCAAACTATGATTTATTGGAATTTCACGGTGAATTACATGAATATATAAAGGGTGAAAGGCCTAAAAATAATGACTGCAGTCATTGGCCAATCATTTTGGGCCAATTGATTGTAATTTTAGAATTCTGGTTAGAACAACCAATAATGAATTGAAAACTGGTACTCGAGCTCATGCAATGTTCGAATTCAAAGGCATGGGTTGAATAATTAAGTTTCAACTTGGTCAAAAATTTAATCAAAGGTGTCAAAACACTAAATATGAGTCTTAATTGGATTGGATCAATCAATGTTGAGGAAGAAAGTGTTCATCGACGAAGGATGAGGATCCGTTGCATCTTGATCTGTCTAGATCAAAGGTTTTCTCTTCAATCGATCTTCTTTTGTATTTTCACCAATGGAAATGAGAGGAGGAGAGGAGAGTCCCTTGTTAAAATAGAACTACGAGGATAAAACCTCATAACCGTGAATTTGTAATCCTATATTATGTTATGGAATATTTAAGTAATTAATTTAATTAATTAATTTAATTTCTTAAATCATACGCCAATGAGAGAGGGGTTTTGACATCCCATGTGGACTCATTTATGTCATTCCTAGGGTAAACACTAAATTCCAGACACAAAAATAATCTTGGATTTCTGATCCAATAAACTGTTTAAGAGTTTTCCCTTTTTCAATAATTAACTATGAATGCATAATATAAAATATATTTCATATTTTTATAAAATTCATTCTGGACACATCGAGCCTCTGAATCACATGTCATCTTAGATCCTAACTCTGGAATAATATTTCCAAATATTTCAAAGTCTTATTAGGAAAACACTAGGTGTCTAAAGATAATGAATCATATAATTTGTGTTTATCCAATTTGGGTTGGGGTAAAGTATGAACAATATTTTTTGTATAATTTCCTCAATGAATAAACATTAAAATGATAAATACACCAATTCTAAATAATATATTCGTCAATTTCAGTTTTAAAATAGTTTATATTCTATATATACAGATAATGAAGATCTAGTTTGTAAAAAATTTCAATTCTGGGTGTATTAAATTTAATCAAATTATTCTTAAAAATAGAATAGGAATTATTTGAAAAATAAATAGATTACCCATTATCACAATGTGGATAAATATTTTTGTGTTTTATTTTATCCTTCAACATAAAGTATTTTATTAATAAATATTAAATGAGGATCTCTAACAGATCCAATACAAATAAAATTTCCAGTGGAATTGTCACCAAATGTGACATTCCCTCCATTGATTCTAGAAAGTTAGTGAAATTTAAAAAAAAATACCCACTTACATGTCTTTAACAACCACTATGCACAAACCATTTTTCATTTCTATTTATATGGATTCTTCCCTATAATTAAAAAATAACCAATAAAATGTTTTGGAACCCAAAATCTATTGTTTCTAGTAGTGTTAGAAATAAAATATTTGGGAACCAAAATCTTCTTATACTTTACATAAGTTTCATAAATATAATAGGATAAATAAACATAAATAAATGAATTATTTATTCCATATATATAAATATATCTGAGGAAAAAATCATTTTAAAAATTACCATTTTTTAATAGTGAAAAAATTGATATTAAACATAATTATAATTTTAGGACTTGGAACAAAATAATTTTTTATATCTTGGGTTTTCCCCTTGTACTTAATATGCCATATTTTTCATTATGTTCTTTTTTTTCTCACCAATTATTTGATTTAGATATGTCTCCCCTTATTAAAAACACTAAAAACATCATTTATATTTTTACTTCAACCATTAATTCTTTTATTTTACTATCACAGACAATACAACAAGATGCATAGTTTTCCAGACAAGATTTCAAATATAAAATAAATTGGGTTTCTTTAGTGTTTTAGTTGGACATAAAATCATTAAAATTACTAATATAATTTTTTTAAGATCTATATTTTTATTCTAACATAGAATAATATTCATTTAACTCATAAGAAGAATAATTTTTATATTCTGATTCAGAGGAATAATAATAATTAAAATGTATGTCATCATTTAATTCCATTATAAAGATATATTTCTTCTACATAGATACTTCACCATCAACATTAAAAATGAACTCATATATAGAGTCCTCTAAGGAACTCCTTGTATCCTTCATTTATTTCCTCTCATTCTTATAGTATAATTCATTTTTGTGCTTATTTAAATACTTTTTCTTCTCTTCATTCTAGGGAAAATCATGCTTGATATGCCAAATTTTCTTGAACACATAGAATCTTATTTGTTTATAATTTTCATAAAAAAATTTATACTTATTAAAGGATTTCATGAATCCTAATGGATTTTTCTGATACTGTTTAATCTTCATAGAAAATTGTACAATCTCATCACCTAAGTATGAATTTCGTGAATTATCTTCATCAAATGGGCATGAAAATGATGCCTCATGATTATTCTCATATATTCAAGTGGATGCCTTTAAAGTCTAATTTTATCATCTTATTATCTTATGTTAACCATATTCAACTTCTATGTCAGCTTCATACATTATGATTGTACCAATAAGTTCTTTTATTTTAATATTTTTCATAGCTGTAGATTGCATATTGGAAGCTGAAACTACACTACATTTTCATGGATGAACATTGAGAACATTAATATATAGATTAGGTTAAGCAATATGATATCATAAATTTGAAAAAATATTTACCATTTTAAGGATCCTTCTATTCATATGAGTGATAATTTATCTATTAATCATTTTGAATGTGAAAAATTTCAACATGAAAGTATCGTATCTTAATTTTATAACATTTTTAGAGCCTTTATAAGCCACTGATTTTGTTTTTCACATTTCATGTCTGATATTTCCCTTTGAAACATGGTTAAATTCCCCAGGACCTAATCCATATATGATATAATTTATATATTTGGGGTTCATGTCATACTCTTCTTCCTTAGTATCTTCCCATTTCTTTGGATTAACATCCTGAATTATATAATAATTAATGGATTTGAAAAAAATCCATTTGAAGAATATTTTTTAGATAGATAACCATTCAATAATTCTAGAATACATAGTTTTATTCATTAAAATAGGAAGCCTTGACCATATAAATTACCTCTCTATTGTCAGCCATTACATCCATTTGAAAATAATCTTAAGGACATTAACACTTTATAGTTTTTTACTAAAAATTATCTATTTTTGATACAAAATACAAATCCATAGGGAGTCATACAATTAATCAAGATGGGGGGGGTTGAAGTGCAATGCCCCATGTTTTAGGATCCATTGTTATTATTATTATTTTTTATTATTATTATTATTTATGTCTATAATTTTAATGAATATTTCTATATTCTTTTCAAGGGATTGAAACATCATTAGAAAATGTTCTCTATAAGAAATAAACCAAAGCCACTTTCTTTATTCATAATTGGTACATTACAAAAATATCACATAAAACTATGTACTCACCATGGATGATGTAAATCCATTAAAATTAAATTAATGAATAGGGGATAATAGATAGAAAAGAATAAAATATTCACAACTAAATAAATATCTTGGATCATATTCAACCACGAGGATCAGTAATATACAAACAGAACCTATAATGAGTAAGATCACCAAGGAAGGAGAATTTTTTTTTTGCAAAACCTATAATATGAAATAAGAATTGTGCCATGTGACGTGAGGGTGGAATAAAAAATTGATTTTACAATGTATATATATAGGATTGAAATAATGAAATTATTAATATGATTTTGGAAAATATGGTCATTGAAAGAATGGTTATTGTACATATATCCAATAGTTATACTGAAGTTTTGTATTTCTATGTAGTTAATTTAAAATAATGTAACTCACAATGAAATTAAAATATGATATTTAAAAACTATAATGTACGTATATTTATGTGTTATGTATAAATAATTACAATAATATTTTTAAAATATGATAATATGTATAGATAAATTTCAAATAAAGATATTAATATCAATGGGGTTGTAAAATTTAATTTTAGAATATAAATAAGTATTTTCAATGGTATTTTCTATAGCGTATTTTGGATAAAAAGTAATAATTTTTTATTAATTATTGTATATTTTATCCTATATAATAAATCAATAACTTTTAAAATATTATTATATATATACTGACATATTAACATATTTTAAATTAAAAATTTATATTAAATAAATTTTAGAACACTTAATGATTAAAAATATAACCTTTTAATAAAAGAAAAGTTTCGTTATATTATTTTATTTTAATATAAAAATAAAAATTAAAAATTTCAGAATTTAAATTACATAAAACTAAATTCAATTTTTATATTTATAATTTCAAATTTATTTTCGAATTATTTTTTTCTATTTTTCTAAAAGATATATTTTTAGGTGAATAGTGAAAAATACTATTTTTATGAATAACATGAATTTTATGAAATTTTGAATATATAAGTACGAATCATAAATTAATGAAGCCTTTATATAAGAAAAATTATTTATTTTATAATAGATAATATAATTTTAAAAATTTTTGTTTTAATTTTTAAACCCATATTAGAAATTTTTTATTTTGAAGTTATATTTTTCAAAAAATTGTTTCTAATACATTATACATATAATACTTTGTAATTAACTTATATCACTTTAAAAAACATAATTCATAATGGATTTAAAATATGGAATCATTTGGTTAAAATTATTTAATAAGGAACATTTTATTTTTGGGAATAAATGATAAATTACCCAGGTAAGAACTAGTTATCGTGGTGAAAACCAAAATGGTAAAAATGAATAATCATAAAGGTAAGGGAGAAAACATATTAAAAACATTATTTAATTGATTTTTAGGTGTTTCTTGACCTAATATATTCTACCATGGATTATTTCTGAATTTTGGATACATTTACATTGATACTGACTCCCCTTATTGAAAAGTTTAGGTCCTTTACTAAAATTCAACTCATTTTAACTTATAAAAGGGGATATCCTCTCCCCACTTACAATCACATAAAAAACCCATTATTTCAGACATAAATACACAAATAAATATTCTTTTAAATCCAATTCAACTTAATGAGGTTCATTTATCCTTATAATACCTTCCATAAAAGGATTAACCCCCCTCAAAAAGAAGATAACTGAAGTAGTGTGGTATATATTTCTAGCCGATTCTTCCTATTTTTTAAATTATGTGAATTTATTATTTATAAAATTTATTTTTAACCTATCAAAATTATAAAATTAATATACATATTTTATTGATATTTTATTATAATTAGGTTAAAATCTATAACCACCCATCTCTTTTTCACTATGAAAACTGAAAATGACATTTTTGTGTTTGTGAAATACCTCCTCAACAAAACGTCAAGTTTCCTTTTACTTGTCTAAATTATTTTGGTTTCATAATTTTGAATTTAATAAATACGTATGATATTTAAAACATATTATAGATTCTTAAATTATAAAACATAATATTCATTTCTCCCATCCAATAGAAAATTAAATCATCTACTATGCATACATATAGACTACTGCCTCCATGGGAAAATGATTTCTATTATTATTTTCTTCACCACCTTAAATGAAAGGTAATTAGAATGATTTTAATGGATAAATATAATTTTTATTATATCATTAAGGTTATTTTATAATTTGTTATAGAACCTATTAAGGATATGAAAAAAAATACTTACATTTAATTAAATTGTTCAAAATAAGTGTACCATGAGGAAAACAGTTAATTCAAATATTATTATATTTTCATGTCCATTAATTCTTCTAAATCCTTATATTTCTTATATATCACACTAATAAACACTATATGATTTAATTACTATACTATTTTTATGATATTTCTAAAATATCACCTTATTATCATCAATAATCATGATATGTTCATGTTTGGGTCTGTTTGACTATATACTTGAACAATGATACAAAATTATATCTTGCATGATAAAGAAATTTATATTATTGGAATAATATGATATAAATAATTAAATAATTTTTATTATGGAAATTTTACATAAATATTTAACTCATTAATTAAGAAAACACCCTTCATTGGTTAGAATCGCTGAAAAATGTTTGTTGTCGATTTCATCTTATAGGATAATGAATAAAAACATATGAAAGGAAATTTAATCTTAATAAACAATTATAATTCATAAATTAAATATACTATAAATAAATTTTATTGATGAAATTTTGGGGATGAAAAAAATAAGACTACAATTATTAAACTAGTTCAGAATGATCTGATTACCCACACCTGACATTAAAAATATATAATAATTAACTAATATAAACTATATAATAATAAAAAATTTATTTTTTAAAAGGATATTTATATGAAAAATTCCTGGAAAAGTTTTATCAATATATTTAGGTTTGTTATATATGAGCTTATATTGTGATTTACTAAGTAAGGAGACATATTAAGGGTCTCTTTTTCTCAAATTCAATTTTACAAGACATATTTATTAATGTACACCATGATACTTTAATTATGGTGTGATTACTATCTAATGAATATTATTTACCTTGTTGATGGGGTATTAACATACATATCATATACTTACATTAAATTATCATCAATTCAAAAGATACCAAAATTTATATTGGTTTGGATTAAAATGTTACTCAAAATATAAGCATTTCATTTCCAATGTTATTTAAAAATAAATATTATTTTTAAAAGATAATACATCTATGTAATTTTTTCTTTAAAAAATCTATCATCTTTTACATTTTATATTCAATGAGTTTTACATGATACCTTGATATTTTATTCCCCTCGACTCATATTTTATCTGAATCATTTCATGTAAGTGAATTGGCCTTATCTCATCTTTTTAGTTGGAAAATTACCTTTTTTACATATCCTAATTCATAATATGATTTTGAAAATTTCCATACAAATTCCTAAATAATTTATTGGGTTCATTATAAACTAATTTATCTTCTTTAAAAAAATTTAATGAAATTTTATAATTTTTCATATAGTTTATTTTCATAAAAGTGTAAAAATAATATCTTCTTTTTTGGTGTCAAAAACTCTTTTTAAAATCATAATTATTTTATATGCTTTAATGAAATTATAAAATAAAATATTTTCTCCTTTATTATAAAATATTTCTATATAATATTTTTTCTAAAGACTTTGGATGTTTCTTATTTCCATATTGTTTTATGCTAATGCCCTTAAAAATGGGTTTCATCTATATCCCTTGACACACATTATTCATGATCAATGATATTATTATAATGTAACCGTCTACTGTATTTCTTTGGATGACCCTTGTAATTCCATTCACTTTTTATGTAATGATCAATCACATCCATTTTCTTTACTAATCATCCAGTATGTATGATCCTCACTTTTCACCCAATACATTTCGTTCATGAATACCCTATTTTACATTTCTTTTATTAAAGGGTATTCACCTATATTCTATACATTTATTGATTTTTAGAAATTATTTACATAACTGAATACACTTTACCTATATGTTGTAAAAACCATATACCTTATTATCTTGATGGAATGATATTTTCCTACAAAGTTACATTATGTCGTTGGATACCCATTTAGTTTCCATTGGTATATTATGTAATAATTATATATGGAATTATTTATAGGATACTCTATGTATCATTAAAAAATCTGTAATATATATTTTATAGAGATAATGAAGAGAGAAATATTCATTGATATAAATTATGTGTGTTAAATGGGTAAGACATTCGACTACAACCCAAATAGTATTGTGAACTTTAGATGTTATGGGGAGTCTAACAACAAAATCCATGGTGATTTTTCATTTTTGTATTATAGTATGGGTAATGGTTGAAACATTCCATTAGAATTATGTTTCTCAACCTTAACATCATTATATACCAAGAATGGAGATGCATACCCGACAATATCCCTCCTCCTATTGCCCCTCAAAAAATACTCTTTTAGAACTCTATACATATCCATAATTCAAAGAGGAATAGAAAATGATGAACTATGAAGTTGAAGAATCTCTGTTACTGAAACAAAGGAATGATGAAATATTATCATTATCCAGAAGCTCATTCTTTAAATCTAGAATTGATGGAACACATACATGGTTCGTCAATGTGATCATTCCATCACAATCATAGTTGAACTCGGGAAAATTTCAAACCTTATCTTAAATATTTAAATCCTCTTTTGTGCCTCTTTAATCCACAAGAATATATATGGTTAAACATTCATTTGAGTAAGATATGAATTCACCCCTTAATCCAATATTTCCAGTACCATATTTTAAAAATATAAAAATATTGTATTTATTACGATCCTCGTAATAGATAAGCTAGCATAATACTTTCGACTCAGACATATTCCACCTTCTTTTCCTTATGAGGGTGGTAATGTATTGAACATACATAATCTTTAATCATCTCCAACCATATTCTCTGTATCATATTCCAATCTTTTTGTGTGATTATATTCTTTAAACTTTTATAATTAGTATATATATCACACATCATTCTATAATGATAATCCCTATGTATATTTAATTCAAAAAACACCATATATAAATCCAAATCCTGATTTGGGATATTTTTATCATTAATATTCAATTATCATAAGGCATATGCTATCATAATATCATTCTATATGAGAACATATCGTATTTCCGTCTTCAATGCATAATTATAGATAGAGAAATATTATCTATAGTAGGGTAGTGAGAGAATAGGTTTATTGACTAACCATATATTGAGTTCATTGAATATTTATTCACATTTTTTTATCCAAAGGAATGTGGATCCCTTATGATTTAACATCATGCGTGGATTAGACTTCCATGTGAAATTCTAAAAAAACCATGATAATTCCCATCCAAACCAATTAAACTACAGATATAATTTATTGTGGTTAGTTTGGGATAACATTTGATAACATCCATATTTGATTGATCCACCTATATACCCTATATTGAGTTTAAATGACCAAAATATGAAACTTTATGTTTCCATAATGCACAATTTTAAATTTTTCATAGAGCTTCTCCCACTTTATAGTATTAACTACAATCCTCAAGTGATATTAATTCTCTTCATTTTTCAAGGAATATATAAGAATATTATCTAAAAATACCACCACAAAGTAATTAAGGTATTCACTTAAGACTATTAATTAAATTCATGAATATAGTAGAGGTATTAGTAAGACCAAATGAAACCACTATAAATTAATTGTGTCCATAACTCATAATAATAGATATCTCGGGAATGTATTAACTTTCAAAACAAAACCGATTGTATCCAAATAGAATATAAATCCTAGAAATGTATTGAAATCCTCATAATTTATAGAAAACCTTAATACATGGTAGAGGATATTTATTATTGATTGTGATCTTGTTCATTTCCCGATAATCAATACAAAGTTATATTGATCCATTTTTTCATAACAAAATGAACAAGTGAACCCCATGGTGATGCACTTTGAAAAAATAATCCCTTAACAATATTATCCTTATGTTGCTTCTTCAATTACTACAAGTCAATAGGGTTCTTTATATATGGAGTCTTCAAAATAGGTACAACACCATGTATGAGTTCTATTGAAAACTCAACATCACAATTCAATGGATGATTTGGAAAATAATTTTAAAAGACATAAAAAATGATCAAAAAAGTGGAACTCTATACATATCCATACATCAAAGAGGAATAGAAAATTATGAACTATGAAGATGAAAAATCTCTGTTACTGAAACCAAGGAATGATGAAATATTATCATTATCCAGAAGCTCATTCTTTAAATCTAGAATGGATGGAACACATACATGGTTCCTCAACGTTATCATTCTACCACAATCATGATTTATAGTGTTCACAAAGCCCATAATCCATGAATTTGAAACACTAGAGTGTGGATATTTCATTATGTGGTGATTTTTCTACGTCATTATCTAACATATTCTAACCATCAATTCAGAATTATATTTCCCAATTAACGTTTTTTCGAAATGTAAAACATTTACCAATCCCCTTAATATAATTTACTCCATGATTCCTTCCACACATTGAGAATAAAGGAAATATCATCTTCTTTTCAATATGGTTTTTATAATTTTCATTGTATTCCTTCTTTAATTTCTTATACAAACCCTGTGAATGATGGGAAACTCTAATATATGTATCCTCCTTTAAAGCACATAAAATTATATATTTATAAATAATAATGTCTCTTATGTCAAACTTTATTATGTGACTTGATTTTAAGCCACTAAATAATCGATCAATATTACTTTCAGTTTTAATTCCAATATAATAAGCAAAACTCACAATTATTGTTAAAATTTCTTCATTGTTACAAAGAAATTAATTTTCCTTCAAATTTATATCATGGAATTCCTCAACCATTTTTATTTTATGAACATAAAGAAAGTATTTATTGAAAACTATGCTCTTAAACTCATCCAACTTGCTAGAATCAATTTATATCCATTAAATTTGGATCTTATATGAGTCTAGTATTGATATTATTCACCATCCAAATGATAAAAAACTAAAAGTAGCTTTTGATGTTCTAAAAACTGGAAAAAGGCAATGTATTTTTAGTGGTACTAAACCATTTATCATGAACTAGTGGATTAGTAGAACCACTAAAATAAGGCGGATGTTTCCTCATGAAGGAATAAAAAAAACATTATACCGTATATTTCTCTTATAGAAGCATAGTATGATTCATAACTTTTGAAGGTTTCATAATTATAACAATAATATTTTGTATTCCAGCACCCATAACATGTAGTTTCCCAAGAGGACACTCATTTCATTTTCTTTCTCATTCAACATTAAAATGGTTGCTTTGGGTCCATCCATTGTCTAAGACCAAAAAGAATAGTGTGAGTATTAATAACAATAATAATAGTCTGAAAATAGATAATCATGAGATATCATTTATTGTATTTCTATACCATGAAATATTATTTTTAATCTACCACCCCTTTGGTTTAAACTAGGTCATCCATGAACATTACCAATAATTTAAGATGTTATCATATTGTTAGACTTATCCCTAGGTTTTTCAATAATGTTTTCTCATCATAATTTATAAAGGTAATGAAACCTTTCTCTAATATTAATTATAGTGACCTACACCTTTTATACAAATATATTTTATCTTAATAGACAAATATTCATTACATAACATTATGATCCATGCCATAATCAAATAGGATTAGTGTATTTGAAAAGTTAAATACACTAACAAAAACATCATAAGAGATTTAAATCATCTACAAAAAATCCTAATAACTACTACCCTTCAATGACATATCTTACATAAACAATTTCTTCATATCCGAAGGAATGGAAACATAGGAAAGGGTGAGTTCAGATCACCATTAAGGGTAAACAATTGTGATATTTGTGATCACTTAAACATAACATGAGAATAATGGTATGAGAACATGATATTAACATTTTTAAACTATACCCTTAATATCAAAGATCATAATATTGGGTCATGACATAAATCTTGGTAGTTCATAATACATGAATCATTAATAAATGGAAGAGGATGTTCCTTGAGACCAGGAAATTGGTATAAGAAATAAGTTTGTGGAGTAAATAAATTTATATAAAACCATTTACTTAGTAAAGGATAATTACCAATTATATCATAGTTGATTTAGTTCAATCCCTATTCCATCATATCCTTAGCCAAGTTTCACTCTCAAGACTATCTTTGTGGAAAACGTCCCTTAATAAATTGGGTTCACACCCCATTATAGTCCTTATTATCTCATGAGATATCCTTATTTTTCCAATAAATTAGAGGTATATATAATACTAATCCCCCCAATAACATTATGAAAATAATAAATATATGTTTCATAAGATCGTAAATCATCCATTCTAGCATAACATGTGGAAAGGAAACAAGTTTCATAAAAATTTCATCATTTGATAATGAAATTCGGGAAAGAAATGAGTTTCAAGGAATTGTCGTTAAACAATAATCATAATAATTAATAAAAAGAATAAAAGTTGATGGTATCAGTGGATCACATACACATTAAATCATAAGTAGAATCAAATTATATTATCTTAGATGAAAATTCCTTTAAAAGTTATCTGGAATATTTTTTGGGCAAAATAGCAATTTCATTTTGAAATCACTTCTTTAAAATATAAATATTTCCTAAATATTATAGGAAAATTTTCATTGAAAAAAACCCTGAAAAAATTTAAATTATACCTGAAAACATATTGTGGTATTGATGGGGGTTCATTCACTTCATGTACGTTAAAAAATATTCCTTTGACATTTTCATTAAAAAGTGAAAAGTGAGTCATTAAAAAAATGAAAAAATATTCATTTTATTCATTTTGTAAAAATTAAATGATGAATAAAATTTAATTTAAATAATCATATAATAATTGAATAATATTATTTAAAACATTTTTATTGGTCAAGGACAGAAAAGAAAAATTAATATCAACCAATGAAATAAATAATATCAGTTTTCCTTAAAAATTATTTCATTATCTTGAGTTATTAAAGTGGTGAAAATGAAATGAAAAAAATTAATAAATATAAATTACCATATTATATGATAATTAATGTGTTTCATGAGAGTAATATCAGAAAATTTATTTATTAGAAACTTAATCATAAATAATCATGATAAATAATGAGATTTTAGTATAAAACCCCTCCCTCAAGTTTGAATTTCATTAAAAGAACTCTAAAATCCTATTTAATAAATTTAAATTTATTATAAATTTTCTGTCGAGTCATTTAAAAATTAATAATATAATATATTTTTAAATTATTACATTTCAATACCTATTTATTAACAATTCCTTATTAAAATAATTATTTCCATGTAACCTTTATCGTTTTTCATGTGAATTTCTATTTGGTAGTTCTTTTATTTGTAATTTAATAATGTTTATATCATATCAATAATTTGAATTATGATATAAATATCATATATATTCATTATATATATATATATCCATCCATAAAAATAAATATAGAAAAATGAATTACACCGTTCATGGAGACGGTAGGCTATACCTACGCATGAACATTATTTTAACTTTTTAACAAATTGAATAAAAGAAAGGTTACTAATAATTCACATTTTAAAAATCATTATTATATCATAAATATTCATTAAATATATATTTATTACCAACCATATAATGATGAAAGGAAAAAATTAATCAAATCGCTTCGTTGAGGTGGTAGTCCACGCGTACGCACGAGCGACGTTACCATTTTCTAGATGATTGGAATGTAAGAAGGTAGATATGATATTATAACTCTATATGAACAATTATTTCATAATTATTATATAAAAAAATTAAAAAAATAATAATGCACATCCATAAAAATGGTGATGGAAAATGAATTTTATCATTATATGGTGGTGGAAGTCCACAAATATGCATGAGTGATAACTTCACTTCCCATTTTCTTAAAAAGTGGGTGGATAATGATCGTTACATAATGAAAATAAAATTGAAGTATATTTATAGATATAAATATTAATATAATATTTAATGGTTAATTCCACATATTTATATTAGGTAAAAGAATAAAAAAATTGAAATAGGTTGGGTAAGATAATTCCCTCTTCTCCGGTAGGCCTTGTTTAGATCCCTTAGTAAGGACCCTTGGAATGGTTCATTAAGAATACTTGAAACATTAATTATTTTATATTGGAGTTTATAAGAGACATTTTCATGGTTTTTTTGTTATATATGGATCAATTATGTGAAAATAAAAGAGGTTAGGGGTTTCCTCTGATAAGGGAGGGAAAGGAAAAGCATTGAATTTAATAAAAGTTTTAAATATACATAATATATTTCTAAATTATAATGCTTAAAAATAGCCATAAATTTTATGAAAAATAGGATATTATAAAAAATATATTCCTAAAATTAAATTTATATGGTGTTTATGTCATTTTAAATCTTTTGTTTTAGTTAAACCCCTTCATTATCTGATTTTAACCTTACCTATGGTAACAACTTTCTCAATATTAAAGGGTTAAACTTTTATTTATAATGCATAAATTGCATCATAATTAGAAAAGGAATGAAATTTTATAACATTTATCATCATACATGTCATATATAAATATTTTTATGATTTGTAAATAATTTAATGAAATATTTTTTTTATAAAATCTCATTAATATAATTTTTGACACTATTTTATTAATATGACCATGAAAACAAAATTAAAAAATGATTCAAAATATAAAACATTAAAATATTCTTAATATGTTATATTTTCCTATATAATTAATTATGAACTTTAAATTTCCCAAAAATACTACTTTTAGTGTTTTTTAGAACATTAAATTATTATTCTATCGTTTTCAGAAGCACTATGTCGGCGTTGTATAAGAATTTAAGAATACTATTTATTTATCAAAAATTAAAAATTATTTAATATAAAAAAAATTAATTTAATCTTTAATTAATCATCTATAACTAAAATTCTTCTTTTTTTATTCTTAGGTAATTATTTAAGTGGTATTAAAGTCAAGAGAGTGATAATATGGATTTTTCTTTACTTAATATAATATAATTTTTATTGTCAAGGGGAAATGGAAAAAAATGACATTTATTCAAAAAAATAGATACAAATGGATAAAATAAACGCATAAAATAGGATAAATTAATGTTTTATAGAAATTTTAAAACCTTTTACCAATGTTTTAATCCTATTTTACCCATTTTACCTTTACCATGGTGAAAATAATTTACCAAGGTTACTATTCTCAATGATAAAAAAAATTAAAAATTAAAAAATCTGATCTGGTTGATTAGAAATATGTAATTAATTTTTCAATATTAATTTTCTATAATTAGTAGAAAATTGTTTTAAAAAACGTGTGCAGGATGTGATGAAAATAATTTTTTTGAAAAAAAAAATTAGCATAACGTTAGATTTATTCTTATCCCATGCCCAGAAAAAACAATAGATGAATATTGAAAATTTTAATTGAATGTATAAATAATAAATTTCATTAATATTACTAATTGATATTGATTAGTTGAATTTATTAAGATAATAACACATTGTGTGCATCAAAACATTTTTTTTCTAAGAAACAACTTTTTTTACCTCTAAATGATTTTATTTTCATTTCTAATCATTTTATAACCAATGGATTTATTTTACACATGTGTAAATAATT
Organism: Viscum album; assembly: GCA_963277665.1. Classification (NCBI taxonomy): domain Eukaryota; kingdom Viridiplantae; phylum Streptophyta; class Magnoliopsida; order Santalales; family Viscaceae; genus Viscum; species Viscum album. Next base: position 850,015,813 of record OY728152.1, read on the forward strand.
ATTTTTTTATAATATAGTTACTCTTATTAATATACACTAATACAATGGTTTGGAGATAAATTTAACATTAAATAATAACATTTTAATATTATATCATAGTTCATTTAAACTCGATGTTGCATGTAAAGCTAGATATCAAAGAAGTAAAATTTATTTATAGAAACGTATATGATAAAATCTCAGGGTGTTTCATTTAAACACCCTTAAAATGAGTTTAATCCTGAAAATTCTATCACGTTGATATAAATAAATTAGAATATATCCATTTCATCACATCCATAGGTTCACTTGTAGCTTCTTCGAATTTTTGATTCCTCTATATTACTTTAACGATGGGAGTAATTTTGTTCCATAACACATTATATCTATGATACAAGATTCAAAATAGTTGTTCCTCATATAGAAGATCATGTTCTAGTGTTAAAACCTCTGTTTTCAGTACATTTAACATATTTGGTATGTATATTCTTAAGAGAGATACAACGAACACATCATGAAATTGAGATAGATCTGGTTGAAGTTCCAATTGATATGGTACCATCCCAATGAAATAAATAATATAAAATTGAACGATATATGTGTGGATCATATTTCAATTCATTCTACTTCTCATAACCTTCTTCCAAGGTGATATTTATAGTCATGCCTTTTCACTATCTTCAAACTCTATATCTCACCGATGATTTCCAGCATCACTTTTCTATCGACATAGAGGTTATCTAATGTTATGAGGAATTAATTTACCATTTTATGTCGTATAATTTTAAATATTAGTACCCAATATGTATTTTCTCCTATTTCATCACAACATATTGGAGTTCTACACTTCCTACGATAGAGGTCTTCATAAGGATCCATAGGTATTCTTGAGTTAAATATATTATTATAATAAAACTAAAATAGCAATGATATTATTCCCAACCACCATTAAAATCCATAGAAAAGATCACATTATATAATCTAGGGTTTTAATGATTATCTTAGACTAAACATATTCCAATGGATGATAAGAAGTAGAGAATCTCACTTTGTATCCATATCCTACTGAAGACTTTTCTAGAACTTTGAGGTAAACATCTGTTCCCAATTAAATACAATAGAATGTGGTACTCTATGAAACTTCACCACTCCGTTAATATATTACTTGGAAATTTGATCAGGAGATAAATATTATTTGATATAAATTAAGTGTCTTGAATTGATAAGGCAACCAACTACAAACCAAATTGTATTATAACCTTTAGAAATCTTGGGGTGTCTGATTGAAAAATCAAGCATGACGGTATCCTATTTTCATTCTGGTATGATAATCATTATGACATCCCCTTAGACATTTGTCTCCTAGCCTTAACATACTCACATACCAATAACCACGATGCATACTCTACAATATCTCATTTATATTGTCCCACCAAAAACACTATTCTGGATCACTATACATCTTCAAACTTCAAGGATGAGTAGAGAATGATGAACTACGAGCTTTATAAATCTAACAAGAATGGAACACATACAATGTTCCTCAAAATTAACATTCTAACATAATTAAGGTTGAACTCGAGAACATTTTTGACCTTCTTTTATAGTTTTGAATCTTCCTTATATAATTCTTTAATCTGAATAAAGATATATGGTAGATCATTCATTTGTGAAGACATGATTTATCACCCTAATTCAATATTTATAGTTAGATATTTTGTAAATCTAGAAATATTGGATCTTTTTTTATCCTCATCATAGGAAAGACATCAAAATCCTTTTGACTCAGAGAATCCTCCACCATTTGTTCCTTCCTAGGGTGGTAATTTATAGGGGTCATATTCTTTAATCAACTCTAACCATATTCTATGGAGCTTATTCAACAATTTAATGTGAATATACACTTTAAAATTTAATTATTTGTATATATATCACAAATTTATCCATAAAGTTAATCCCTCTATATCTTTAATTAAAAAATTACCATAGATAACTCCAAATCCAAATTTGGATAATTTTTCTCATCAATTTTTAACTTTTGCGAGGTATAAGCTATCAACATATAATTCTACCTGAGAACACATATCATTCCATTATTTGATGCATCAATTTTGATCAAAAACCATTCTCCACAATAGGTTAGTATGAGCACAGGTTCATTGACTAACCTTCTCTCTTGTTCATTGAAATTTTATTAACAATAATATGTATAAAGTAACTTTGATCCCTTCCAAGTTAACATGGTGAGTGAATTAGAAAATATTGATAAATTATCGATAATGCACTGATAATACCGAAAAAATCTAATAAAACTATGGATCATAGTTAAATTAGTTGATCTAGGCCAATGGTTAAAAACTTCCATCTTTTATGGATGCACTATTATACCATTTATTGAGATTATATGACAAAAAAATGAAAATTTGTGTTGCCAAAATTCACACTTTGTAATTTTTTAATAAATATTTTCCTTTATTAAGGTATTTATTATAATTATCAAGTAATATTCATGCTGTTATTTTGTCATGGAATATATAATAATATCATCTATAAAGACTACCACAAACTAATCAAGAAATATATAATGACTATTAATTAAATCCATGAAGATAGTGGGGGTATTAGTAAGACTAAATGACATCATTATAAATTAATAGTGTCCATACCTCTAATGAAAGGTTGTATTGGGAATTTATTCACTTTTAACCATTAAGTAATAGTATACATAATAAATATAATTATTGTAATATCATTGAAGACGTATTAATTGATTGAAAAAATCATCAATATGAGGTATATGATACTTATTCTTGATTATGATCTTGGTTAGTTCCCGATAATCAATACATAGTTGCATTGATCCATATTATTTTATAAAAAATTAACAAGTGAACCACATAGTGATGAACATGGCCAACTAAATCCCTTATCAAGATTCTCCTTGAGTTTCTTTTTCAATTCCAATAACTCAATAGGGTCAATTATATATGGAGTCATTGAAATTAGTGTTACACAATGTAAGAGTTCTATTGAAAACCCATCTTTAGAATTCATAGGAAGTTTGGGAAAATATATTGAAAAGACAACAGAAATTCTCTTTCAATAGGAATATCATAAATGTTGAGTTTCTCACTAACCATCTAATAAAAATACCCATTTTAATAAGAATAAATACCCATATAATGGATGTAATCTCTATTTGAGGTTCATATTTATCATCACACCGATAGATGATCAAGGGTTTGTTTGTAATATCAAACATGAATTCCCTTCCTGAGTAATTGATGTGGGGTTTATTTAAATAAATCCAATACAAGTGTAAGATAATTTTAAATTAAAATATAAGATAAATAACCATATTTTCAAGAAGTACATTCCCAAAAACTTCAATCAGAGAGGAATCATATAATTGACATGTTATCATCGTACCATTTAGTGTTTTAATTATTAATTCAACATGTAATTATTGACGTGGTATTATGATAACCATAGTAAAATATTTATATATAAATGAGTGGGTATATCTAGAATAAAATAAGATAATAATAGTTTTAGAGTGGATGGTGAAATTAACTTTCACCACTTCATTATACAAATCAATAATAGTGATTAAATGATATTTTCTTTTTTTCTTTGGTCATAGATGATTCTTGACATGGATCATCATCATTATCCTTTGTATTTGACCACTAGTAATCACTATTCCCATACACCTTGCATTTGAAACACTATAGTGTATGTGATATATTATGTAGTTCATCATCTATATCATTAGATAACTTCTTCTTACCATCACATCAGCATTCGATTCTATGATGAACTTTATTTCTATATATAAAACATGTATGAGTCCACTTGAGATAATTTCATTCATGATTACTTCCACAAATTAAGCATAAATGAAATATAATCTTATTTCTTCATAGTTTTTATAATTTCCATTGAATTATATTATTACTTTCTTATCAAAACCATGAGATTTATGGGTAGCTCCAATATCCATATCCACCTTGATAGAACATTTAATTATTTCATCATAAAAAGTTAAGTCTCTTATAGATAATAACCTTTGAAGGATTTATTTTAGTCCACTGATGGATAGATCAATATTACTTTTAGGTTGAATGATAATACTAAAAGTATTCCTCACATGCCTTGTAAAATTGTCCTCATAGTTATTCATAATGATTCTACTTTAGCTCAATGAATTCCATCTAAATTTTCATATAAATAATTTTAGGAATATACTTATTCAATAATACGCTCTTACAATCATCCCACTCAATGGAGTCAATTTCATCACATTTCATTGTGCTCTTGATAAGAGTCCACCATTTATCTTATTCTTAAAAAAAATGATAATCAATTAAAATAAAAATTTCAAGTTCCAAACCCTGGAGAACATAAAATATATTTTTTAGTGGTACTTATCCATTACTCAGAAACTAATGGATCGGTATACCCACTAAAACTTGGTAGATTTTACCTCATGAAGGACTCAATAGAACCTTGTTCCTTAATTTTCTCAATTGGAATATCCTTTTGATTCATATATTGAGAATGTTATATAATTATAGAAATACTATTTTCTATTATCTCTCCCACAAAATTTGTTTTTTTAGGAGTAAAATCATTGCATTGTTTTTCACAGTCAATATTACCATTCTTCCTTTAGTTTACAACCATTAACCAAAACCAAAAAAATATTGTGAGAAATAGTAATCATAATGAAAAAAAACAAAATCATGAAAAATCATTTATAGTATATCTAATTCAAGACACATTCTTTTTAATCCATGAAACCTTTGGTTTAACCTATATCATCCTAATTATTATCAAAAATATTGAATTTTATCCAATAGTTGGATATATCAGTAGGGTTATCATTAATGCTTTCTCATCCTAACTTCCAAATCTAACAGAAACATTCCCTGATACCAACTATATTGAGCCATACATTTCATACATATATATTATATCATAACAGATGCACATTCATTACATTACATTATGAACCATTATAGAATCCTATAGGTTTAGTGTCTTTAGAAACATGGATTTAAAAACTGGTATATAAGAGATCTAAATATGTTCTTCGAAAATATTACCCTTCTTATAAATATCTTACATAAAAAAATTATTCATAACCAGGGAAATGGAACATAATATACAGATAGTTCAGATGCTCAGTAAGGGTAAAGAAGCATGATATTAATGATCAATTAAACATTACATGAACATAAGTGTATAAGAAAATGATATTCATATTTGAATAAAATACACTGCATATCAAATATCATAATCCTAATTCAGGGAATAAATATTGTTATCTCACAAGACATGAATAATAATTAAATCAAATATCATGATCCATGATAGTATAAAATTGTCATAATACATATGATTGTGGTATAAACATAAGAATTGAAAATCATTTCCTTAGTCAAGGATCATTAAAATGTTTATCATATTGGATTGGTTTCTCAATCTAGTCCATCATATCCTTGGTCAAGGTTCACTCCCAATACTATCTTATTGGAAGGATTCCAATACTGAACTGGGTTCGCACCCCATTAATGTTCATGTTATCTCATGAGACATCCATATTTTTTCAATAAATTAAAGGGATATATATTTATTATCCCTCTAGTCACATAATGAAAATAAAACATATATGTGCAACAATATTATAAAACATTAACCATATAATAACCCATGGGAAGAATACAATTTTCACAAAAATGACCTCACTTTATAATTAACCTATGGGAAAGAAACAAGATTCATAAAATAATACATAAATAATCATCATCATAAGCCACCAAATAATAAAACTTTATGGTATTATTGGATCACATAAATAGTAATGTATATATAACATAAAGGATTTAATCATAGATGACAATTCCTTTCCATGGTATCTTTAATATTTCTTGGGGAATTTACAATTTTATTTTGAAATTACTTCTTTATAATATATAAAATTTAAAAAATATTAAGTGAAAAAATTTATTTGAAAAGAACATTGTAAAAATGTAAAGTAATCTTCAAATCATTTATTAGTTATAATTGATGGAAATTCCATTAATGTCATGTATGTTAAAACAAAGATTCCTTTTACGTTTTTATTAAAAAGTAAAAAGTGCATCACAATGAAAATGCTAAGAATATTAGTTTTAAATAATTTTGTAAAAATTAAATAATTGATAAAAATTAATTAAAATAATTATAATATAATATAAAAATATTGTTGAAAATATTTTTAGAAAAAATGGATAGGACGAAAAAAGATTTTTGACCAAAGAGATAAATGACGTTGGTTTTCCTAAAAAAATTTATTTGGACCTATAAAGTTATTAACGAAGGGAAAATGAAAATAAAATGTGAAATATATAGAAAAAACTATTGGATAATATAATTTTGGCGTTTCATGAGTGGTATAACATAAAAATTTTTCATAAAAAACTTAAACATAATCAATCCCGATAAATAATGAGATTATAACATAAAACCCTTACCTCGAGTTCAAATTTTTTCAAAATCACTCTTACATGATTTTTAATAAATTTAAATTTATTATAATTATATTATAGAGCCATTTAAATATGTATAATATACTATATTTTCCATTTATAACATTACAACACCCATTTACCGTTCATGGAGTCAGTTGGTTGTATGTACACATGAACATTGTTTTCATTTTTTGAAAGATAGAAAGAAATAAAGTTAATGAATAATGTACATTTTTAGAATTACTATTATATAAAATATATAACATATATTAATTAAACATATACTTTTTACCATCCAAGTAAAGAAATGATAAAAATGAATCAAATCGCTTTCTAGAGGTGGTAGCCCACATGTATAGATGAGCGACATTATTGTTTTCCTGTAGATTGGGAGGTATGAAGGTATATATGATATTGTATTTATAATAATAATAATCATGAAATTTTTATCATATATAAACAATAAAAAATTCATAATAACTATCCATGAAATATGGTGTTAGAAAATTTATTACATCAGTACATGGAGGAGGTAGTCCACACGCACGCACGAGTGATTACTTCACTCACCATTTGATGACAAAATTGGTGGATAATGATAGTTAAATAATAATAATAATATTTAATTAATTTTAATATATTGAATTTAATATTTTATCATGAATACAACAAATTTAGAGGAGGTATAATAAGAAATAAACTAAAATTGGTTTGGTAAGACAATTACATCTTCTTCAATATGCCTCCTTTAGATCTCTTATTATGGACCTTTGGAATTGTCTCTTAAGAGGACCAAACACAATAATTTATAAAAAGTGGATTTTATAAGATAAATTGGTATGTTTTGGACAACCTATATGGATTAATTAGGTGTAAATAAAATAGGTAAGGGGTGTCCTTTTATAAGGGAGGGAAATGACATTCTTGGAATTTCATAAAAGGTTTAAATATTATTAATGTATTTTTTAAGTATAATGATTCCAAGTAGGCATGAATTTTAAGAAAAATATTATATTTTTTTAAAAAAATATTTATAAATGTAAATTTATATAACTTACTGTGTAATTTTAAATCATATTTTTGGTTGAAACCCTTTGTTAGTTCATTTAGCATTAACTACGGTAATGACTTTTTCAATCCTAAAGGGTTATAATTTTACTTATAAATTAAAAATATCATAATAAATAGAAAAGGGATGGGAATTTGGAAAATTTATAAAAAAAATTCTTCTTTAAATGTTTTTTTGTTTTTTAAATAAATTAATATTTTTTTAATAAAATATCATTAATGTCATTTTCGACACTATTCACATAATTTTAATTTTTAAAACAACATGACAAAAAAATGTGTTAGGATATAAATATTTCTCATATTACTAATATGTAATATTTATCTATAAAATTCATGGGGGAATATTTATATCCCAAATAAATATTACTTTTATAGTTCTAAAAACCATTTAAATGATTTTTCTACTTCTAACACAAGAACTATGTTGATGTTGTGTAATAATTTAAGGTAATTATTTCATAAATAAAAATAAAAAAATATTAGGAAAATAATAAAAATTATTTTTTCTTTTAAATACGGTTATAAAAAAAATTCTCATCATTTTATAGTTGTGTAAAAATTTTAGAGATATTAAAGTCAAGAGAGTGATATTTGGGAATTTTCTATACCTGAAATAATATAATTTCCATTATCAAGGGAAAATTACTCCAAAACTCCATATATTCCAAAAATGGATGTGAATGAATGATATAAAATTATATAACATGATATATTTAATGTTTTATAGAAATTTTAGATCCTTATCTCAAAGATTTAACCCTATTTTACCTATTTTACCCTTACTTAGGTGACAATTATTTACCTAGGTTACTTTTGATTACGACAAAAGGTAAAATATACCTATTCACAATATTTAATTTTCTTGTTTAAAAATATAGAATATATTTTTCAAGATAAAACTTCTATAATTGGTAGAAATTCTTTTACATATAAGATCCAAAATACTATGAAAACGTTTTTTTGAGAAATACATTGTTAAGAATAAAAATGAATTTATTCTTATACCATGCCTAGAAAAATGTTATATAAATGTTTAATTTTTTATATTATATATAATATATTGAAATTTATTTAAAACAATTTTTTATAGTGAATAATTTAATTTATAATGAAAAAACACATCTCAAGTATAAAAATATTTTTTCATAAAAAACATTTATTTTTTACTTTCAAATGCTTTAATTTTCATTTCTAACTATTTTTATCGAATTAATTAATTTTATAAATATGTAAACCATATATATTAATTTTCTCACTCTTATTAATACCCAAAAATCTTATGTCTTGGAGATAAATATCACATGAAACAATAATATTTCAATACTATATCACAATTCCTTTAAAAATTATTGTTATGTCTAAATAAAGCTATTAAAGAAATTAATTTTATTTATAGAAAAGTATATAATAAAATCTCACAGAGATAAAAATATCACCTAAAGAGATAATGTAAAACCCTAAAACTATTAAACTTGGGCATGTGTCTACTTTATTACATTTTCATAAAATATAAGGGATCACATCACCAATGACCGATCGAATTAGATGTCTTGAAGAACAAGATACACACATGATTCCCATATCACATTGTAAAATTAAAATTTATCATAATAAAAATCATTACATCCATAATATTAATCTTAACATCCTTTGTCACATCCTAGGGAAAATAGTCCAAATAATGGGTGAGGTCAGATGCTTAGTATGAGTTATTTATATTTGAAGATATCATGATTAAATACACTATAATTAATATGGAAAGGTAAATAATGGAAAACTCATGCCATTTAATAAATTACATGGGCAATAAATGTATCAATGGATAATATTAATGAAGTAATCTCATGGATAACTGTAAAAAAACTCAATGAAGTAAATTCTTAATATTGGACATCATGATATATTTACCATAAAGGCCTTATAAAAATATAGTTTAATCGATGGTAAGGTATACCCTAAAAACCAATTTAATAAGTTTTTCCAACTGGTTTGTCTCATGAGGACTGTCAATGCATCAAGTAACTATATAATTCTAGGCCCCCACAATTACTACTTTTGTAACGAATTCATTATTTATTAAATAATTAATTTAATTCATAAACATTATAACTTATCAACATATATCCTTATTGTGTAAAGGATATAGAATATATATATTTTTCCCAGTCAACCAAATAAATTTCAAAGTTAAACACCTTATATAGAAATGATATATTGTTTAAGAAATAAAAATATCCATGATACAAATAATTTTTATATTTAATATAAATTTAAAGTAAATTTAAATATTAATATAATAAAGTTAATAATTCAAGTGAATATTAATGACAATAAAATTTAAAAGAGATAAAATATGGTCAACAATTCAATAGAACTGTTAGTTTCGTAAGAAATTAATTTCTTTTGAAGAATAAAAAATTAAAAATAATTTTTCATTAAATATTTTTCTTTTTAGAAACATTTAAACCCTTTAGAATAATCTAAATATCAAAAAATGGTTATAGTGATAGGAAATTCCTTTAACACTATATATGTTGAAAAAACATTCCTTTAGAATTTTTGGTAATGAAATTTTAAAATAAGCCTTTTGAAAAATTTATAGATATTCCATTAAAATATTTTAGAAAGTAATGGATCTCATATAACTTTCTTACAAAATATTATGAGTGAATAAAGAGTAATTTTGTAAAATAAATTTTTAAAATATAGAGATGGAAGGAAAATATACCTTATCTAAAAGAGAATAAGATAGATTTTATTTTAAACATTTCTTTGATTGATTAATGTTACAATAAAAACTAAAGTTATAATAAAACATTAAAAATACTTAAATATCTATAGGATAAGAATATACATGGTGTTTATCAAGGATAGATAATATGATTCCTTCAATGGAAATTAGATTAATCCAAAAAATGAGATTGTAAAATATGTTCTTACATATTTGTTAACATTAAAACTATAACCCCTTGAAAGTGAAAACATGAATTTAAACGTTAATAATCATTAACAAATATATATTAATATTAAATACATCAAAGAAGAAGTATATACACTACGTAAAATATATGTGGAAAAAATACCAAATATATCTCGATGGAGTTGAAATTGATATGATGTCCTTTACCTCAAGTTCAAATTACATCAAAATAAATATAACCTCTTCTATAATAAATTTAGATTTATTATAATTACATTAAAAAACCTTATACATATCTATAATATCATATTTGTTTTATTTATAACATCTTATTACCCATTTTTTAATTTTATTTTATTATTATCATTGTTTTAGGTGTTAACTACTTATTTTTTCATGTATGATTTGATTCAGTAGTTATGAACATTTTACTATGATTATGGTTCCATCATCTCAAAAAAGTTAATTCTTATATTAATATCATATCATATTTTATATATATATATATATCCATCAATAAAATATAGATATGGAAAAATTAATTACATGATTCATGGAGACGATAGGTCGTACATACACATGGAGGTGGTTTTCAATTTTTAATGGATGCAATGAAAGTAAGGTATACAATAATTCCCCATTAAATAATAATTTTTATATAATAAATATTCATTAAATCTATTATTATTTCCATTCATGTGAAGGATAAATGAAAAAACGGATCTGATCGCTTCATGGAGGTGGTAGTCCACACGTATGCATAGACGTCAATAGCGTTTTCCAACGTATTGAAAGGAAATAATTTAGATTTTATATTATAATTTCAAAAGATTAGTTATTTAATAAATATAATATATACTTATTTGTTTCATATTTATTTCAATTCAAGTATATTTGTGATGAAAAAATATTTATACAGCTATGTGGAGGCGGTATTCTGTACGTACGCATGAGTCACATTTTCGCTTTTCAGAAGATAGAAATAAGGCAGATAATGGTTGTTAATTAATAATAATAACAGTTAAATATATTCAATATACATAATTATTTATTTTATAATGAATTCAATATATTCAGATGAGATAGAATAATAAATAAAATTGAAAGTACTCGACTAAGAGTAATACATTTTCGTTAGGAATTCTTCTACAGCATACACCTTAAGCATTGAAAGGATGGTGTTTTGGAAAGAAAAGATGATCTAGGATGTGGTAAAGAAATATTTTAAGTTATTATTGAAGTTATTGGTTGATATTTAAGGCTTCTAATTATTGATGAAAAGATGAGAAGATGCCCTAATTTTTAAGTGAGTGGGGAAGCACTCTTTGAATTACTTAAAATATTAAATTAATATAAATTTATTTGCATATTAAAATGGTTAAAAATTAATACATTTATAATAAATGATGATTATGATTAAAAATAATCCCATTCAATAAAATTTGGAATGTTTTGTTCATTTTTTCACCCTTATCACTTAGTTTTAACCTCTGTTAACCCTTTTGATGATTACCATGGTAACAACGCATTTTACTCTTTAGGGGCCATGAATGTTAATATTAAATAAAAGTGAAACATAAATGAACCATGGATCATATTTAGAAATATATCATATTTAATTTTTTTAATATTTATTTTTTTTGAATTTTAAATCATTTTATAAATTATTTTTTTATTATAAAATATCATTAATGTCATTTTTGAAACAATTCATTTACATTGTTTTTTAATGTCACCAAAATAGTTATATCAATAGAATATAAAACATTAAAACATCAAAATTATATTATATTTATATAAAAAATTAATGGAACAATATAATTCATCCAAATTGTATAACTTTTAAAATTTTAAAAATAATTTAATTATTTTTATATGAATTGAATAAATATTATGTTGGCATTCATAAGCATTTAAGGTAATTATTTCATCACTAAAAATAAAAATAAGATAATATGATAAAAAAATTAATTTATTTTTAATATAAACATTTATAACTGAACATGTCATCATTTTATCCGTACTATAAAATATTACATATATTGAAGTCAAGAGAGTGACATTTTTTATTTATCCTTTTCAAAAAATAATATAAAGTTCATTATAAAAGAGGAATAGCAACACGTAGCAATATTTTAAAAAATTATATGAAAATGGTTGAACAATAATAATACATTGAATAAAATAAAGTTTTAGAGAATTTTAAAAGGCTTATCTTAATGTTTTAACCCTTATTTACTTGTTTTACCCTCACTGAGGTGGAAAATATTTACCAATGTTACTATTCAAAAGGACCATAAATAAAAGGGACCTATTTAAAAAATTGAAAATCATGATTAAAATTATGGAATCAATTTTATCAAATTCAACTCCTAGAAATATAATAAATCAAATTTTAATAAAAATCTATAAAATGCGTCAAAAAAATTGGCTTTCCAAACTAATGTGTTTTAAGCATAAAAAGTTGCTTATATCATAATCATGTAAAAATAATGATCATAAGGGAATTAATTAGATTATATTAAATAAAATTTTTCTTATTTCAATTTAATATAATATTAAAAAAATTATAATATTTTTAAATTAATTTATTTAAAGATAAGAAAATACTTTTTTACAAATATCAGTATTTTTAACTATTTACTAAAAAATATTTTTTTAGAAAAATAAAAAAATTGAAATTAAGTTAACATTGAAATTATGATTTAAAATATGATATCAATTTTATAAAATTAAATTTATAATATTATATGAATTTAATTATAATATCCATTTTCAAAATTCTATAAAAAACATTTTCTAAAAAAACATCTTGTTGAAGCATAAAATTGATTTACTCAAAATTACATACATATTTAGTAATGAGTAATCAATAAATATAAATTAAATAATAAATTTATTTATATTTTTCATAATTCAGTTAATATTATCCATACCCACAATGGAAATGGATAGGTGATAATATTTTAATAGTTATTCATGGATAGTTTATACTCAGTGTTCCATGTAATGAAAGATATCAATGAAATTAGTTTTAAAAAATGAGAAATATATCCTAAAATATAATGGTATAAAATTATTCCCCCTTATAAGAATTCCACCCTTGAAATTCCTTCAAGATGACACCAACAACTGAAGATACTACTGCCTCCTCACATCCCCAAGTTCCCATGTAGATTTCTTAATTTTATGATTTCCCCACAAAACATTAAAAATGTGGGTGGTTTTGTTTCCAGGATCATTCTCTATACAATCCAGAATCTCTATTAATTATTCCAAATAATATAGATCGTACTTGAATGGTACAAATTCTGATTTTAGTACATGTGAAATATTGGGTATATACTTTCTTAGGTGAGATACATAGAACACTTCATGAAATTGAGAGAGAATTAGTGGAAGCGCCAATCATTAAGCTACCATCCCAACACAATCAAGAATTCCAAAGGGGATAATATATATGGGGTTGAAAATTCCATTACTTCTAATTATAATAATATTCTTCAAAGGAGATATTCATAGGAATAAAGTTTCACTAACTTTGAACTCTATATCTCACTGATTATTATCAACAAATTTTTTTACAACTCTGATATACCCTTATGTGTTTTCGAATGGATCCAACATTCTATACCATTTGATAATCTATATCAGGGACCAATAAATTTATTTCTTCTATTTCATCCCAATAAGTTTTATTTATTCATTTCCATGTATTAAGGGATTCATAGAGTGCCATATGGATACTCGAGTAAAAGATATTTTTATAAGATAATTCTATAAAAGAGAGGTGTTGACCCTAAATATATTTAAAATGCTTAAAATAAGATCTTTAAAAATATTATAGAATTTGAATGGTCTTGTTAGATTGAACATCTTTCAATGTATGATATATATTACTAAAAATCAGTTATATATCTACAGCATGCTAAAGGATTCTATAAAACATAATGGTTTATATTAGATCTTGATCAGATATGATTGAGATTAGTACTCCTTGAAATCTCAAAAATTCTTAATATATTACTGAGTAAGTTGATCAAGAGGTAAATTTTTTCTATTATTGATAAAACATGTTGATTTCATAAGTCTATTGATTAAAAACCAAATATAATTGTTCCATTATAAGTATTGGGTCATATAAGGACAAAATATGTGGTAATTGTTTTCTTTTTTCCATTTTGGAATGGGTGATGTTTGTAACATCCCATTATACTTTTGTCTCATAGACATATCATACTGAAAATGTATGCATTGATATATATACTCCACATTATCCCTTTTCATTTTATAAAACTATAAATACTCTTTTAGATAATTATAAATATTCATAATTCTATGATGAATATAAAATGATGAGTTATGAGATTCATCCAATATATCTTTCTTCATGTCTGGTATTGATGGAACACATTCTTGGGTTCTAAAACTTACTATTCCAGCATGACCATGACTGTACTGATGAACATTTCACACCTTTTTTTATCTAATTCCACATCATTGTTCTATGCCTTTTAAATTATCTCATGGATGGATGCTTGGACATTCATATAAGAAAGATAATATATTTCTTATTTTTGTATGATTTCAATATCCAACATCTGCAAATCCCTCAATATTAGATAACTTTCAATTCACATCATGGATAAAATAGTATGGTCTTTTCGACTGAGAGCATTATCCACCTTGTTTACCTTCCCATGGTGGTAGTTTATTGAAAAATAATAATATTTGATTAACTTCAACAATATTCTATGGAATATATTTGACTCATTCTATGTAAATATATAATTGAATATTTAATTATCATTATATAATTCAGTCCTTCCACCTATAGAATCCTCAACCCAAATAGCCACCAGAATAGTGCTAACGAGTTTGGTACCACTAGCCTTAGGCACACCTCCCCAAATGCCAAAGGATACCAAGTAACAATGAGGGTGTAAAAAGGTATACTAGAGAGGCTATACCCTACGTTAATAGATAATATGCTAGTCCGAGCATAATAAGAAAACATGTAGTGGAAGAAATGACTCAACAGAATCGAACCAGTCCTATAGAGAAGAAGAACATCCATTATCAATAAACAATGGAAGTGATAAATAAATAGAAGAGACAATGGAACGTAAACAGAAAATCATGCCAAACACTACTAGTAAACACTAGTAAAAAAACAAGTCATGCATTCATAGAAAGTAATACATGTTTATATACAAAAAGGGTTCCCCTGTCTAACCACTATAGCTACATACAAAATAAGTATGCTAATACATGAGTGAAAGATAAAAAGAAGTAAAACACTAGATAGGAACCACCGCATGGTTCATGCTAATCTCCATGCCAAACAGTAATATGATCCATCTTTTAATGATGATCCATTACCTGTATCTAAAAACATAAATTCTACATGCATCCCGAAGGGCCCATGTAAGTTGTGAGACATATCTCAGTAGGATACCACCAAATGGTGTATACCTAGTATAGTTGTTTATAAAAACATGAATTTCTAAGAAAAATATTCGATTATATATTTACATAGAAAGAGTCACATTACATCAATCTGACATCCACGATGCCCAATCGTGTGGTCAAAACCACTCATGTATCCCGGCCAAGGCCAACTAGTGATCAACATCACTCAATCCCAATGGCTATTCCATCATAATCCATCTCGGGCCATGTTATTCATGACCCATTGGGTCTTAACATCTGTAATCTCAAAAATTACATAAGTATAAATCATATTTAATCCCTTTAAATAATAAATTCATTTTAAACACATTGAATCGCCTAAGCTACGAGTTCTATCATATCATAATGGAAGTCTTGAATGACTCTAATTCACTTAATCAAGCATTAAAAAATTAAACATACTAGTTTAAATAAAAATAAATCATTTAACACCATTCTTTCACCCTTACCCAAATATCCCAATAAGAAAAATCCTCTCACCTGACCTCTCTCAAGAATAACAGGTATAGGGCATGCTCATGCCATCCCACATGGTGTAATAGTCAATTTAATATGTTATAGAAGGGACTCACTCAAAACACTCCATTACAAAAAAAAAGACAGAACCCCTGATATGAGCTGTGCTTCACATACTTTAGACTCATATATGTAGGGACATCCAAATCCAATGTCGAATTCTAAGTGGATTGAAGTAGATCTGAGTTTTCATCTTTAACCATGAAATTGGATCTGATGGAAACAATAGTCAGTAAGAAAAAAACCAAGACAAAGAGAATGGAATGTGGTGTTAGTCGTACCAATATGATCCTGCAGCTTCTGATGGATCGATGAACAGATGACCAGTAGAGAAGATAGATAAAATATGATAGAAGAGATGTGGAGGGAAGACCACCGCCTACATTGGGAAATAAAGAATAAAAAGAGGGAGATAAGGAATGAAAATGGAAAATGGGAGAAAAAAAGAACACAGACATGCCACACGATTTTACTAGATGATTTGGAAAATCGTGCGAAAACCATGATGAAGCTACTGTTTAGGGATTCAGGTTCGCATGGCTACCCTGTATAGTTTTAAAAACCCTATGGAAATTATGTGATATCCCTCTGCAACTTCTTCACATGAGTCTGCATGGTCGTCGGCCCGCAGTCGCATGGTTTACCTAAACCGTACACCTACACCTGCTTCCCAAAAACCAGGCCATCGGCCCTCGGTTTCTCCCGAAACCATTCTGAACACTTAACGCACTATCCTAGCCTCAAAACCAACACAAAAATTCCATTTAAGGCCAATGGAAATCTTCTAATTGTCATTCAATCAATATAACAAAAAGTAGCATTGCCATAATTTGAAAAAAAATTCAAATCGGGTGGTGTTTTTGACCCGTTCAAAAAACTCTGGTTGTTAAAATCTCCCAACCTTAGCATATCTCATCCCCGATCTATCAAACCTAACCCGAAGATGGTATCAAACATACCTATATCGTCCCAGCAACCCAGACTAACCTAGTCTCAAGGGTATTGTAAAATTCCTCAAGGAGGGCCCCCCACCTTAGGAATTGACTAACCTGCTCAATCACACCCCAAAGCTCAAATATATCAATTTCCAATGAACTAATTACAGTCCCATGATACTTCTGTGATGCATCATCACCCCAAACCTCATCAGGTTCTCTCAGGTCACTCATGATACCCAATCCCACCATGCAACGCATCAATGCTAGCCTCGATCCCATGAAACCCAAGGCACTATCAGGTCATGCATCCCATGGATTCTCAAAACAACCATGTTCCTCCCACCTCAATCACAAACCACATCATCAATGCCTCGATACCCAAGGAACCTCAAGAAACTCGCATCCAATGATGCTCTTGATGCCAGGCACCTCATATCGATATATATATATATTCAATCACCTGAGATGGTGCCAACCCACTGACCAGGGCATGTTATGTCTATATACATCTTAGGCACATCCTTCTATCAAAATGGACATGTCTTAATAGTCCATGCCAATGAAAATAAAATACATACTAAGGAAACACCTGCGGTGTATCTCTGACTTTCGTTGGCTCTCCTACCTGCTCAACCCCTAGCAGATCCACAACGAACACTTGGCCTGAAAACCGACTTCCTTAAGCCCATCCTCCCCATGGGGTTGTACTATCCACTGGCCACTAGACCCACAGCTGGGTCCCACATTCTCTGTCATTTCCTCTGTGTCATGGTTATCCTCGGCTACCCTTTCTTTGTACCAGTCATCTACCGATCTCTAAAGTTTGTTCCTGCCTCGACCCCTATGTAATGGATGTCTGAGAAGGTTGCCTACATAACCTCTTGAGATGAACAACCTTCCCACACGCCAAAAACTCATTTGGAGGCCACTCAATCTATTTTTTGAAATGACCTGGGTTCCCCCACTAAAAGAAAATAATTGTTGAGCTACCACAAGGTGTTATTGCTAGTTCCTTGGCCTGACCTCCATGTTGGAACTCATGCATGCCACATTTCATGCCATTGGAACCAACACCTGAATCCACCACTTGGCTCAAATAGGAAATTTTTTTCAGGTTACCCTCATCTATGAGAACCTGATTCAACACCTTTTTGAATTATTCCAACCTAAAGATTTTTACCTTCCCTTGAATGGAATTTCGTAATCCATATTAAAATAACTTCACCCTTGAGTTGTCATCGCTTACCATACCTAGTGCAAAGTGAGACATCTCAGTGAAAGTAGCTTCATATTGAATGACGAACAAGTCACCCAACTGAAGGCTCAAGAACTCTCGATCTCTCTCTGCCCTCAGCATCTTAGGGGGAAAGTGCTCAAATAATCTGTCCTTGATATCATTCTAGGCCATTCCCTCATGTCTATGAGCTGGAACCTACACATGACACTAGTTTTTAGCTAGTCCTCTTAGCATATACGTCGCATGATTGACACTCAACCCAAGAGGCATCTCCATCTGCTCAAAGATCATCAGCATGCTCTCTATCTAGTTATCATCCACCTACGGACCATCTTCATCTTGAAAAAGTGTCAGGTGTTGTGACTAGTACTCCCCTGTCAGATATTCCATGAATGGATCTGCTCCATGAGAACCTCTATCAATCACCTGCAATACACATACCAAGATCGATCAAAGCTACTTGTAATGACATGAACCAAATGCAGTCAAGAGTGGAAGTTATCCTGACTGATCTAGATCCAAAACCTGATCCTTAACCTTAGCCAGTTCTGGTGACTCATTCTCCGCCTTCCCCTTAGGGGTCTAAACATGATCGTGCTCCTACAACACAATACCATCACCAACCTGATGCTCCATCTGAGCTGTCTAGGATGAACCTGATGAATACCATAAATAGTCAGAAAACCCACATATATATATATATATATATCTTACAATATATTACATAGATAGGTAAAGTACTAAATATGCACTGTATAAAAACTACCCTCACCCTCCCCTATCGCAACAATGCCCTATGGCATCCTGGCCTCACGAAGTCCTTACCCACACTCAATAGATCCATGCATCAAAAAATCATAAGGCCATTCCCATCCAGAAAACCGCATTGCCTCAAATTTATGACGGAGTCACCCAATCATGGTGATCAAAAATCACCTCAACCATAAAACATTCATACTCCTCTGAGATCCAATCCCAAATCCCATGCCACGTGCAATTTTACATAGATTTAAATTATTGAATATCACATTGTATAAAATAAGAAATTCTATCATATCATGGAATTTCACCTTTTTCAAATGGAAATTGACATTTATTACATGGAATTGTCCCTAAAAAAAGAATACATGTGTATATCAAATTGAAATACCCTAAAAACGTGACAATCAAAATCCAAATGCTCACACCTTGCCTTACAGGTATAAGGTCTAATTCTCCCTTACATCACTGGGTGAATGGTCAAACACCACAACCAATAATCATCACAAACAAAGTCACCCACCAAGGTGGAAATCATATAAACTGTGATCTGAGCAACAACAAAACAACCTAACCCACCCAGGGTAACTCCGTCCATCCCTCATACATGGGGCTGTAGGAACCCAAGAATGAGTTTGAAAAACAATTATGACAAAAAACCTATCTCTAGTCCACCATAATCCCAAATATTAATACCATGAAAAGAGGTAAATGAAACTCCATTGATACCATTTGTTGCTTCCCCGACCCGAATAGCCACCTGAACGGTGCTAATGGGTCAGGTGCCACTGGTCTTAAGCGCACCTCTTCAATCACCAAAGGCTACCGACTTGTAGCGAGGGTGTAAATATATATTGTGGGGAGTCTATAACCAATGGGAATATATAATATACTGGTCCGGTCATAATGAGATAACATTCATCATAAATAAATGACTCTATAGACTTGAACTAGAGCCATAGAGCAGAAGTACATCCAATATCAATAAACAACGGAAGCGATAAATGAACAGAAGCAGAAGTTGAAGGTAAACAAAACAACATTAGAAACACCACTTGTAAACACTACTAGAAAACATGGATTGCATCCATATAATGTAATACATGTCAATATAAAAAAGGTATCCCATGGATTTCCATTATAGCTACATACAAAATAAGCATGAAAATATATGAGTGAAATCTAAACAAAAGTAAAACACCAGATAGGCATGACCTAAATGTTCATGCCAATCTCCTTGCCAAACAGTTCTACGATCTAATTCTAGAAGATGATCAATTACATGTATGTAAAACCATAAACATTACACACATTTTGAAGGGTCCATGTAGGGTGTGAGATGAACCTCAGCAGGATACCACCCAATGGTGCGTTCCTAATATAGGGGTTTAATAAGACATGAATCTCTAAGAAAAGTAAATATTACTTTGAAATTATAAACACCATCTCCACTAGGGCTCAGTAGACACCAGGGAGTGTCAGCTAGTTCGGCCAATGCTGAGATCTCAGAAGCAAAGAGAGTCATTGGAACATGGCCCAGGGTACCCCTATAGTCACGAAGTCCTGGTGAACCCTTAGGTTCTACCTCAATCACAAATCCTGTAACCAGAAGCATCATAAAACCTCGTGTATCCAAGTACCGACGTCCTGAAGGCATGCCCAAAGAATAGTGTCTAGGTCCCAAGGACCTCTTCTAGAAAGCTCATGATATCTCATTGCATGAAAACGAAAGGAACAATGATGTCTACCCTCAAATAAATATCATGTCCCATAGACTCAATCACGACAAGACTCTATCCTTAGCCCAATAACCTCATAGCTACCAACCGAAGGCTCCTCACCATCCACAAGGATTTCTATGTAAATCACCCCAAACCATAAATACCTAAGGCACAATAATCGAGGACCTCTACCCATAAGAGTGGTAAAAACCACCTCATCACAGATTCAATCATTGTGAAAACGACTCAATAGGTGATTTGACCTTCATAGGTGAACAAAAAAATAAAATAATTACCTAATCCGCATCATCTATGGAACATTGTTCCCCTGCGATCATGTTTCTCAAATCTAATGGCCTTGCAATCTATGTATCCCGTCCCATGAGTAGCTTGACCGTCACAATGCCTCAAACCAACATTCATGACACCCGATAATGGGGTCAAAACCACTCAATTATCCAAACCAAGACAAAAAAGGGATCAACATCACTCAATATTGATGTCTATTCTATCCCAATTCATCACAAGCCATGCCTTTCATGACCCCTTCAGTATTAGCATATGTAATCTCAAGAATTACATAAATATAAAATGCATTTAACCACATTAATCAAGCATTTCAATTTAAAAAGATTAATTTTCTTAAGATACAAGTTTTATCATGTCATCATGGTGGTCTTGAATGCATAAAATACTCTTAATCAAGATTTAACCATTTAAAAATACTAGTTTAAATAAAAAAAATCATTTAAAACCATTTTCGCACCCCTGAAGAAAATATCCCAATGAGAAATGTACTCTCACCCAACCTCACTCTGGAGTAATAGGTATATGGAACTCCCATGACATCCCATATGGTTCAAAAATCAATTTAATATGCTATAGTAGGGTCTCTCTCAAAACCTGCTATTGCACAAAAAATCCGCAACACCCAAAAGTCTGCAAAAACTCAAAATATTATATGCATCACCTACCCTAGACTCATAGACATAGGAACGTTTGATACCAAAGTACAATTTGAAGAGGATCAATGCATATGTGAGTTTACATATTTAACCTTGAAATATTCTCAGATTGAAACAACTATATGTAATATGTAAAGCACAATGAGGATAAGGGCGCATAGGGTTAGACATACTGATATGGTCATGCAGCATACGAAGGATTAAAGAACGGATGACAAGTGGATAAGAAGGATCAAATTAAGTAGGCGAGAGGAGGAGAGTGGTTCACCCCTACTGTGCATGACCAAAGAGAATAAAGAGATAGAAAAGGAATGAAAATGTAAAAATGGATAAAAAAGAATAAAAAAATAACCTTGACAGGCTGCCCGGTTTACCCACGCGGTCTCCCAAACCATATGATAAATGTGCGAAAGTCATCGCCTAGGGATGAAGGTATGCATAGATACAATGAAATTTTTTAAAAACCATGAATAAAACATGTGGTATCCATCTTCAACTATTCCAAATGAGTCCAGAAAACCATTCACATGTAGTCGCATGGTCTCCCTAAACTATGTGCCTGCATCTACTTCCCAAAAAACAGTCCTTCATGCCTCTGATATTCCTGAAAACATTTAGAACACTTGAGACACTCTCCTAACCTCTAAACCAACCCAAACAAACATTTAATTGAAAAATATCTCTAGACATTGAGTTCCAATCAATGAAAAGAAGAACCATCGCCACTAGTTCAAAATAAAATTGAAACCGGGTGGGGATTTTGAATCATTCCAAAAACATGGATCGTTACACCACCATACAGTTAATTCCTCCAAGTCATAAATGAAAAAAATAAAACCTCCAGTTCTAAATCATGATTTAGAAAGTTTATTTTCCTGAGGTTTCAATTAGAAATAGAAATAATCTATCACTATAAAATTCTACATGAGGAAACATACTAGTCCATTCTTTGATGCATCACTATATATCACAAACACATCACCACGTTAGGGTAGTGTAAACATAAGAACACTGGCAAGCCTTACCTTCTATTTTTTAAAATTCTTCTCAAATTCAACTATCCACAAGAAAATAATGTCATTCCATATAAGAATAGTGATTGGATTATATAGTCATGATAAATCTCTCAAAAATCATCGATAGTATCAAACCCAACTGAAAAATAAAAATATCAGTTATTATGGTTGGTATAGTCCATTGTTCCATTATATAAATCATTTAAGGTCCTACCTATATAACCTCTCATGAAATTATATGAACCAACAATGAGACCTTTTATAGACAAAATTCACACTAGGTAAATTTGAAATATTGTTTATCCATCCCCAAATTCGTTAACACAATCCTAAAATGTTCTTATGTTCTTCATTTCTCTATGAATATATAATAATATTGTATAAAAATACTATGACATTATGATAACGTTAATATTTTATGATACTATTCATTAAATCAATGAATATACAAATACCATTGGTAAGTCCAATATTAATTATTCAGAACTCATAATGGCCAAACCTCGTATAAAATATTATATTGGTTTTATCCTCCTTATTTACCCATAGATGATGATATATAGATTAAAGATCAATCATGGAAAAATATTGAGCTCCTCGTAATTGATCAAACAAGCCATCAATACATGGTAGGTGATACATTTTCGTAATATATATTTTTATGTTCTATAAAATAAATGTAAAGATGCATTGTCCCATTATTATTATAAACAAAAATAATAGGTTCAGACCATAGTGAAGAATTATGAGGAATGAATACCTTATCTTGATTCTCCTAGATTAACTTCTATTATTTCTAGGACTCAATTGGGGATAGCCTATATGGAGTCTTTGAAATAGTTTTAACACCAGGTATGTGTTATATTTAAAACTCAACTTTAGGATTCATGGGATGACTAGGGAAATTTTCTGGAAAGTCGTCAACAAACTCACATAAAATAATCAAATCATCAATATTATGTTTATCCCCAACCGTTCGAGATAAATAAACATTATGAATAAGTAGTAATAACCATATAATTGAATTAATTTCTATTATGAGTTTAGGTTCATCCTCACACTGATAGACTATCGTAGGTTGATTTAGAATATTGAATGAAACTTCTCTTCCTCAACAATTGATATGTGTTATATACTGAGAGAGATAATCTAGGACCAAAATTACCTCTAATATAATTGAAGGAAGAATGAAAATATTTTTATGAAGAACAGTACTATAATATTATATCAATGAGGAGCTATAAACTTAAGATGTGATCATCCTACCATTAAGAGTTTTCACTACTAACTCAACCTCTAATTTTAGAGGTAGTGATATTATACCCTTAGAAAATTATTCAAATATAAAAGAGAGGGTATAACCATAAAAAATAGAAAAAAATCACTTATAGATTGGATGATAAGTGTACCATTAATGACATATATTAAAACTTCCACTCCACCTATAGTAATTTTATATGCTTGGAATTCTCCCATTGGTTTTTTCTATGGTATGTTCCCTTGATGATTTTTGAACTAGTTTGAATAATGACGTATCTATTTATAGTTGAGTCATTAGATAATAGTGATTCTTTCTTTTACTCACATTCATTAGGTAAATGACCATTATAACAATACTTTTATGAAAACCCCATTCCTTTAAATCATTTTCTATTATATATCTCTCTATAATTTTTACATGATGGAAATTTCACAATTCCCTTACTCTTTTATAATGTGCTCCCTTTTTCTTGGTGCTCAACCAACCACTTATTATCTTGATTTCCATTGAAGATATGGGATCTAGAAAATTATTTCTCTATATTAATTGTACTTGATACTATATCATCATATGATGAAAACATTTTAGAAACTATTTCCCTTCAGAGACTCAACTTAAGACTATAAAATAAATGGTAAATCTTTCTTTCCTGATTACACGTGTATTCTGAAGAAAACCGAGATAATTTTGTAAAGTTATCGTCATAATCTACCACACTTTATTCTTCTATATATATTAAAGTGGGGAACATCCTCTCCATTTTAGGTAATTTTTCTTGATAGAATTATTTCTTGAATAATGTAAATATAAAAGTTATCTATTCCATATTTTCTATATCATTAACATCTTTAGTGTTCTAGATTAATGGCCACCATTGATCAAAATATCATCTCAAAAAAAACACTTCCATAATAACCTTTTTACCTTCATTACATCACAAATCTAGTAATATATTCTCAAGGGACTTAATCAATTGTTGAACTACCAATGGATTAGTAGTTTAATTAAAATATATAGTCTTATATCATATGAAGTGATCCAAGAAATGAAAATCATGATGTGGAACAATGGGTTGCTCAATACAATCAAGTTTATTCATCACAACCTATGTTAAATACCCTAATATATAAATGATCTAATTAGTTCTAACACCAAAAATATTTTCTTCCTTAGAAGGAAAATCCATATATTGACTAAAAGTGTTGATTCCCTTTCTTCCTTTATGTTCTATCACTAAATAATGGAACACAGTGAGCTAGCTCATAATTATCATTAATATTGATTCATAGAATAAAATAACCTATAATGTTAAAATTTCTCAAAATACTATGATGTAGAACCATAATTATTATGTTAGCTATGTAAATTTAAAATCTAGTTCCTACGGTTTTTACTAAACTTTCTCTGAAACTAACCATAAAAACTCTAACTCTTGTAACCCAGAGAAGGTATCTAATTTTTTAAATTGGAATAAGATAAAATTGATCACATCACCATGTATTTATTAGTTTTTTATTCTTCATGAACTAGATACCTACATAATTCCCATATTACGTTATAAATATTAAAGAAAATATCATATTAAACTTTCTCACATTATTAATATTAATCTGAATATTATTACTCATATCGTTGAGAAAATAAAACTAATAAAGTGTGATCTTAGATTATTGTTAATGGTCATTAAAAACAAAATATATATTTCGTAAATAATTCATGATCCAAATGGAAATATAAATAACTAAAAACTCATCTCATTTAATCAATTTGAGAACAAAATTCATCCGTGGATAATATCAATGTTGTAATCTTATTGAAAATGATATCCAAATTCTCAATAAAGGGAATGATTTATGTTGGATGTCAAGATCTCAAACATCATGTTATATTTACCATCAATTCCATGTTCTAAGTCAATTTAATTGATGTATAGTTATACACAAAAACTCATTTAATAAGTATGGAAAATTGGTTTATCTCACGAGACTTATCGATGCATAAAAGGGAAATATAATTTTAGGACCCACTTAACAAATACATGTCCAAATAAATCCTATTATATTCAAAAAATAATTTATTTCATAAATATTTTTTCTTTGTCAATAAATATCCATATTTAGTAAAGGATACTAAGTATCAATATTTTCACCAGTTAATCAAATAACATAAATAGTAAGATACCATATGTTGAAGTGGTATACAAGTTAAGAAATATACATATCTATGATATAAATAATATTTATATTTAAGAGAAATATAATTTCTAACAAAATATTATCTAATAAAGTGAATGTCTCAAGACAAATTTAATGACCACAAAATATATAAGAGATAAAATGTGATCACCAATTCATTATAAATACAGACTATGTAATAATTCCATTTATTTTTTAGAATAAATGAAAATGGAAGGGAAACATTAAAATAAGTATTCATTTAATATTTTTATTTCTAAAATCATTTATAAAATTTATAATAATCTAAATATCATAAAACTATTATGGCAGTAGGAATGTCTGTTAACGTCATAAATGTTAAAAAGAAACATTCCTTTTGACATTTTGTAAAGAGAATAAAAAGTGAACATTTTGAAAAACATTCTGAATATTCTTTATGACCTTTAACAAATTAAATTATAATATAAAATACTCTTAAGAAATATTTTTAGTGAATAAATAGGAATTTATAAAAGAAAATTTAAAATTATTAAATAGAATAAAAATATACCCGATAAAAATGGGAAATAAGAAGAAATTTTCATTTTAAAGAGTATTTTCTTAACTGATGTTTCAAAGAATGGAAATACTAGAATAAAAAAAATAAACTCTTTAAATATATATTGTATAAGAAAATAAATAGAGTCTATGAAGGATATATTATAATATTCCTTCAAATAAAATAATAACTATCCAAAAAATGATATATTAAAATAATTTTTTATCTATTTGGTAACTTTTAAACTATAACCCCTTGATAGTGTAAAATTAAATTGAAACTTTAATCAAAATTAATATATTTATATCATTATAAATATATAAAATATTATTTATAAACACCACATAAAATTAAATAGGTTCATATTACCAAATATTTTTCAATGGAATTGTAATTGAGATGAAATCTATTATATAATGTTTGACATACGTCAAAAGATATATAAACTATTGTATAATAAATTTAAATTTAATATAATTACATAAAAACACACATATATATATATATTATCATATATTATTCATTTATAACATCTTATCACCTTTTTTTAAATATTTTTTTATTATCATTGTTTTGAGTGTGAAATTCTTCATTTTTCATGTATGTTTTGTTTCGATAGTTATTGTTGTTGTACTTTGATTATGGTTCCATCATATATTGAATATAAATAATGAAATAAACATAATATATGTTCATTATATATATATATATATATATATTCATTTATAATTTTTATATATAGGAAAATTTATTACACGGTTCATGGAGATGGTAGACCGTACGTACTCATGAACACTATATTAACTTTTTGATGGATGGAAATTATGAAATGTAAATAATAATTAATTTATAAATAATAATTATTATATAATATACATCCTATATATTCCTTATATATATATGGATTACTATCTATGTAAAGCAGAAATGAAAAATGGATCACATCACTTCGTGGAGGTGGTAGTCTATACGTATGCGCAAGCGACATTATCATTTTCCAACAGATTGGTTTGTAAGAAGGTAGATATGATATTATAATTACATAAGAATAATTATCTCATACCTATAATATATATATATATATATATATATTATTTAAATATTTATAACTATCCATATTAAGTGGTGGTGAAAAATTAATTACACCGCTACATGGAGACGGTAAGTTATACATACACACAAGAAATGTTTATGATTTTCACAAGATGGAAGGGTGGTGGATAATGGTTATTACAAAATAATAAAAAAATAAGTATATATAATATACTGCATTCATTATTTTATAATATATACCACATATTTAGAGTTGGTATAAGAATAAATAAATTGGAAAGTACTCAGTTTAGAATTATACCTTTTTGTTGTGAAACCTTCCTTGGCTTACACCTTAAGCCTAGAAATGATGGTATTTTGGAATGAAAATAAGTTTAAAGACATGATAAAGGGTTATATTAAGTTATTAAGATATGTATTAGTAGATATATAAGACTTAAAATGTGGGAGTGAGAGAGGATAAAAGGATACCTTTTATAAGTCAGGGGAGGGGCACTCTTGGAATTACTTAAAATATTAAATTGATATAAATTAATTCCAAACATCTAATTGTTACAAAAAAGATATATTTTTAATATAGGATAATTATTACTCTAATTTATCTCAAAATATAATTTTTATAGGTTTTTGTTATGTTTTACCCTTATCTCTTAGTATTACCCATGTTAACCCTTTTGACGATTACCAAGATAACAATGTTTTTTCTCTTTAGGGTCAAGAAAGATACTATAAAAGGAAACTTCACCCATAAATAGAACATGGTTGATATTTTAAACTATATACCATTAAATTTAATTAATATAGTATTTATTATGAATTTTTAATAAATTATTAAAATATTTATTATTATAGAATATCATTAATTTGATTTTTGGAACTATTCATTTACTTTGAATTTAATGTCATCAATATAGTTATGGAATTAGAATGTAAACCTTTAAAACATCAAAAATATTTTCTATTTATTTAAAAAATATAATTCATCCAGTTTATATTACTTGTAATATTTTTAGAATCATTTTATATTAATTGAATTAATAATGAGTTGAAATTCCATAAGAATTTAAGGTAATTATAAAATCACTAAAAATTAAAAATAAATAAATATGAAAAAAAATTAATTTATATTTAAAAAAAATTATTAAAAACATTTACTCTTTTTATCCTTATTACAAAATATTATAGATATTAAAGTAAAGAGAGTGAAATTTTGTATTTATCCTTTTCTTAAAATAATATAAAGATCATTATCAAGGAAAAATGGCACCAAGTGACCATTTTATTAAAAAAATTGGTTGAGAAGTTTTTAAAATTTGATAAAATTAAGTTTTAGATAAATTTTAAATCCTTATCTCAATGTTTTAACCACGTTTTAAACATTTTACCAATATGGATTTCACTAATATTTACCAAGGTTACTATTTATAAAGGAAAAAAATAAAAGGGTTATATTTAAAAAATTGTATCCTCATTATTCCAAATATGCAATCCATTTCATCAAATTAAATTTATATAATGAATATAATTTAATTTTAAAATAAAAATTAAAAATTTGATGAAAAATAGTTTTCTAGAAAAAATGCGATTTCATGCCTAAAAATTGATGTATAACAAAATCATGTAAAATATTAATTCTAATGAAAATAAATAGAAAATGTGAATTAAAATATACTTATGTCACTTTAATACCAAATTAAAAATATAATAAGACTTTTAAATTAATTTATTTAAAGAAATTAAATGATAGTTTTAAAATTTAGTATTTTCACTATTCACTGAAAAATAATTATTTTGAGAAAAAATATCAATATATAATCATAAATTAAAATTGAAAATCTAATTTAAAAAACTAAATATTTTTTATAAAGATCAATTTTTAAAATTATAATAAATTAATTATAATATTTATACACAAAATGAAACTGAAACCATTTTGAAGAAAACTTCTTATTAAAGCATAAAATGGATTTACTCAAAATTAAGTACTTATTTCTTATGGGATAATAAATAAATATAATTAAAAAAATATTAATATATTCTTTTTATTATGTGGTATGACTTATTCATAACCCCCATTCCAACCGAGAGGTGATAATACTTCAATAGTTTGTCATGGTTTATTTAAACTCGGTGTTGTGTTTGGAACAATCTATTAAAGGAATTAGATTCATTTAAAGTAAAATATATCAAAAAATTAAGGGGTGATATAGATAAGAAAATATATTCATAAATATTTAAATATATAATAAAATATATATATTTACGAATGAGATAAAGATGTGGTTAATAAAATATCACAATGTACTAAAGATATCAGGGTCTACAGAAGATAATATTAAAAATAATTATAGATTTAAATGTTTTAAATTAATGGATTTGTAAGTAAAGTAAAAGTGAAAAATATCATGGAAATTAGTTTACAGGATACCTGAGAATATATATGAATAATGGGGTAGTAGATGAAAATGGATAATAATTTGTGAAAAACATAGAACCACATCAGTACATAGTATCAAAGAGAGGGGAGTTAAATTTGGGAGCATTTGAGGAAGAATAAAAATTTAGCCCTTGAGTATTTAGAGACTGGGGATGTCCAGATTAGTCAATATCAAGAGAATGTTTTTATATCACTATACTGGATTTATAATATCATTTGTAAAGGTCGAGGAGAAATTATACATTATAAAAACTGATCATGTAGGCTCATGGATAAATATCATCTCAATGAGGCACAAAATAAGTCCTAATGAATAAGGAGGTCTTTATATTACTAGATACAACTTGAAGGAGCTTGTGGGCATTGTATGTAACTAGTAAATGATCAATTATTTTTTGTTGGGGTGTATAACCAATCTTGGTTGAAGTGTGGGTGGTTGGGGTGTATAACCAGAAATGACTAGGGGATTAACTATTGAGGTTTATAACCAGTTGTTTCTAAAGATAAATGATTGAGGTGTATAACTAATCACCCTCCTGTACTAATGAGGATCAATTTTAAAAGATAAAAATATTATAGTATAGAATCAATAGGTTGGGTTGTATAACCAACTATGACCTGATGTAGGCTTATATACCCAACCTTATAAATCTTATAAATATAAATCTCTCTGTACTTACTACAAATGAGTTCAGGGTGATATTTTAAAGAAGATGTGATTGAGTCTTTATCTAACCATATAAATTTTAGTTTAAAATAAGGAACATTAATAAAAATAAAAAAATCACTGATTCACCCCTCCCATCCATCTAGAACTAGGATCATTAATTAGTATTACTGTAGAGATCCCATATAATGATCTGAGAATTTTATGATAAATGAAATAGGTTGATTCATTTTATAATATCCAATAGATTGATAAATTTTTTTTCTTTTACAAATTGAGAAAGAATTTGGTTCATTGAGTAGTTATGTAGATAAAGAATAAAGGATAGAACTTTAGTACATTTTAAAATAAAATTTGGAAATTTCCCATGTGAATTATTCAATGCTCATGAATTGAAATTGAAAGATAGAGAAGTTATATATGAAGATATATTTAGATAATGATGCATTTAAAAATAAAAGATCAAAACTTTTTTATGAAATAAAGAATAATAAATTGAAAGTGGCTGATATGGAAAGACTATGAATTAACATGAAGAAAAATGGGTTATAAGGAGGAAGAGGCGTTTGAGACATAACCTATTTTCATTAAATATCATAATTAATTAATTAATAATAGATAAGACATCATAAAAAAATTTACATTAAAATTTTGTCCTAAAAAACTGGTGATAAGGAAAAATACAATAGGAAATGTAAATCTATACTTAATCTATCCAAAAATAGATCAAATAATAATGGTTGTTTAGGCCTAAGAAACAAACCTTTACATGTTTGGGATAAGAAGTAATGTTAGAGTCTCCCTTCCGTATTAAAGGGAAATATAAACATTCTAAGAAAACCCAAACTCCCAAGGTAAAAGAAGCATTATTATGTATCCACACAACAACAACATAAATTGGGTCAGATCTAGAGTCAACTTAGAAGACCAATGTTTTGGGGTTCTACTGGTGTTGTGGAATTTATGAAAAAAAGGATTTCAATTTCTTGTTTAACATTTCATTTTTAGGGAATATGAAAGAAAATAGGGGATGTTTTGGTGGGAAATGAGATAAATAATATATAGGAAACAAGATTTGAATAAAATAGTATCAAATCTGTCTAAATAGAACAAATTTGCGTCATTAGAACTGTTGTTAGAAATATATCGATTAGAAGATCACAATATTGAGAAGTGCATGAAATAATTACCATGTAAGACACCATATACTATAAAAGGATAAAAAAATTATAAATATAAAGTGGATGAGTCATGGAATATTAAAAATTTTAATAAGACATGTGAGAATTACAATGGAGGTTGGAAACCAAAGAAACCGTGTCTGATTTGTGGTCATGACCAATTGTCCAAGTCTAATCAAATGATGTAAGAATAAGTGAGTATTGGTTTAAAAAAGTAATAAATAGGTTTATGGAAATGATATAAAATATAAAGAGACTCTATCCAAAAGTGGTTATTTATAAATTCAAGAGAATATGTGTAAAATGTGTTGAGATAGCCCAAAACTCATACACTCAGATCTGGCACAAAAACATACCCTTTTCAATTATAGCTTTAATTCTAAAAAATGTTACTAAATTTTAACAATCCATAATTATAATATCAATACAGAAAATTATGTCACTTACATACCCAATACCATTTAGGTTTCTAATTTTAAAGGATTATGAAAATACCTTTACCTAATAGAACCCATGAGTTTCTCCTAGAATATGATTTTTTCCATTATACCCGTATTTTCTTATTTCATATGAATTATAAAAACCCACCATTAAAATCTCCACACATAATACCATTCTAGACCAGTCTTATATAATATCAATTTTTATATATTGGGGGAAATAGAAATTTAAAAAGCGGTGAGCTCAGATACTCATTAATGGTAAAGATGAGATAGATCAACTGGCGATCATATGTAAGAATAAGATAAGAATAAGGGTATAAGATCATGATAATAACATAAAAGGTTCATACCAAATCCATCATAGATCATAAAAATTATCATGGACAATGGCTTTATAATTTCAAAATACATGAGTCACATGAGTGGGGAATAATGATTAATCAATCATTATCTATGAGAGAATATCATAAGAATAAGAAAATATCATAGGAATTGAGGAACAATCATAATAATATAAAATATTTTTATTATTCAGGGTTCACCTCTAAGACTAATATAGTGGAAAAATTCTAAGAGTTAATTGTTTTAACTCACCATTCTATAATTTCCCTATTCATGGTTTACTCCCAAGACTGTTATGGTGGATAGAGTCCTATAATGATGTTGGTTCCCCCTCCATTTTATCCAATTTTATATCATGAAATATAAATCATTAACTAATTCATTATATGGATTTAACAGTCCCACCTATCACATAAAAACCAGAAATTTATATTTGATAATATCCTAAAACATTCTTCATTTCATCATAACATAATCCTTGGAAATGAAACGGGTTTCATAAAAATATCATAATCACATTATCATAAAGAATCTAGAGATATAACTTGGTTGATATCATTATATAATTTAACCATTGAATCATAATAAACATCAAGGTATATTAACATAGATTTAAAAGACCATTAAAATTGTATTAGAACCATTATTTGAAAATGGGGGAAAATATTCATTTCTTTAAATATATTTAAAACAAAAAAATCTAGAATATTGAGAAAGAAATATTATTTGAAAATAAACTTGTAAAATTGGGTTGGATGCTTTAAATAAATTAATTTCCATCTTGGAAGAAAATTTATTTATGCTGTAAACATTAAAAAAATATTCCTTTCACACTTTTTGTAAAAGAATTAAAATTACTTTATTCAGAAAAAGAGAAGAATATTATTTATAATAATGAAAATAAAGTAAAATATAGTTTGAAATGACATTAAATAATTATTTTATCATATAAAATAACATTCGTGAATTTTTTTAAAGAATATGCACATGGAAGAAAAAGTTCATTGACCAAAGTGGAAATAAAGTTGAATTTTCTTAACAAAACATTTTATCAGTTATTTTATAAACCAAAGTGATGGTAATGAATGGAAAACATGAAAACACCATAAATAAATAGATCATTAGAAAATAAATTGGTTTTAAAACATAATGATCTTATAGTTTTCCTTAATATAAATTTAACATACATAATCCCAAAACGAAATTAGATTGTATCATAAACCCTTATCTCTTTAGTAATATCAAGAAAAAACCCCTCATTAAAGACATAAAATTATATATATTTTTAAATACCCATATTTTTCATGAATAACATCATAAAATACATTAATTTATTGTATATACACAACAAAAAATATATAAGCGGTAAATTGGATTATGTATCATTAATATAAAAGAGAGATGAAAACCCCTTACATCAAGACTTAAATTACTCCTTATGTGATCTTAACCTTCTATATAATAAATATATATTTCTTATAAATATATTATAGCTCCATAATCATACTTATATTATCAGATATAATTATTTTATAACTTATAATTATTTCTTTATTAATAATTCCTCCTTAAAATGATCATCATGGGTTATCACTTTTCACTTTCACTACATGTTTCTGTTCGGATGTTATTATATATGTACATCGGTCATGGATTCATCATCCCCAGAATCTAAAACATGTTATACATATCATATTTATTAAGTATATTCACTTTTATAACCATTCATTTAATTTGGTGAAAATAAATGATCCTCATCACTTCATGGGGATGATAGTCCATACATACACATGAGTGATATTTTCAATTTATGATGGGTAAAATGAAAGAAAAATAATAGTAATTAAAATTTATAGAATCATAATTATGTCATATATATCATATATTATCATTAAATATATCCTTGTTTCTACTAATATAAATAAGAAATGGAGAATGAATTTCATGACTTAGTGGAGGTGGTAGTCCACACATACACATGAGCAATGTAATCGTCCAACAATGGATGAGAAGTTTTAGAATGTGGACAATAAGTTATCAATAAATAATAATAATAAGTTTACAAAAAATGATATATAATAATTTAATCTATTTATATAACCAACCATGAGAGGAAATTGGGAAAAATAAAATACAATGGTCTTGGACATGGTTGTTCAAACATACACATGCAGATGTTTTCATTTTCCTTTGGGTTGAATGATAAAAAAATAACAGTTATAATGAAATTTTAGTAATATAATAATAATTATATCATTATTTTAATATGTTTAAATAATATTTATATATTTAAATGGGTGAAATAATCTTAAAAGAATTTTACAGAGATAATTTACGCTTTTACGAGAAACCACCTTTTGATCACTTCTCAAGGACACCTGGGTTGGTCTTTTAAAAATATAAAAACCTACAAAAAGTGGATAGTGAAATTTATAATAGTTTCAAGTAGTTATTAGTTGACTTACATGGATCAATAATGTCTGTATAATAGTGTAAAGGATTTTCCCTTTTATAAGCGAGGGGAGTGGTTCACTTGTAATTATTCTAAACATTAAAATAATATAATATTACTTTCTGTGAAAAGTGACTCAGAAATGTATAAATTTAGAATATGGGATGATATAGGGTCTAAATATAATCAAAAAATAAGTTTTAGACACGTTTTTTTTTGTCATTTTAAGCCTATATCATTAGTTTTACCCATTGTTAACCCTTTTAAAACCTTATCGTTGTGACGAGATACATAGTATTTAAGGGTTAATAATGTCATTATAAAGGGGATAGTGATTTATAATTGGAAAATGGATGATATTATCAACAATTTCCCATTAAATTGAATATATATATATATTTAGGATTATCTAAATAGTTAATTTACTATTGTTTAATATAAAATATCCTTAAATTCCGTTTTGGGACTATTCACATAATTTGACTTTAAAAACCTAAAATTTATCATGGTGTTCAAATTTTAATATTTTAAATAATAAT
The DNA here is from genome assembly GCA_963277665.1 of Viscum album. Classification (NCBI taxonomy): domain Eukaryota; kingdom Viridiplantae; phylum Streptophyta; class Magnoliopsida; order Santalales; family Viscaceae; genus Viscum; species Viscum album. The sequence continues at coordinate 850,052,012 of OY728152.1, forward strand.
TTTATTTAGTTTGTATCCATAAAAAGAATTCAAGAATTTAACTTATCCAAAAAACGTCAATTTTAATTTTTAACTATTTACATTCAATTTTCACCCACTTGTTGCGCCATATAATATATATAATCATTTTAGGAAATTATTTTATTACCAAAAATTAAAAATAAACTAATATAATAAAAAAAATTATTCGAAATGGCCATTTATAACCATTCATGACATATTTTTGTTCTTACTAATACATATTAGAGATATTAAAATAAAGAGAGCAACATTTTTAACTTATTCTTTGCATAAAATAATAAAATGGTCATAATCACACAAAAATGACAAAACAAATCTATATTTTTTAATTTATTAATATTATGGAAAAATAATACACTTCCAATGATATTAAAGATATTTTTTTATATATTTTTATGTCTTATCCTATAATTTTAACCCTGTTTAACACATTTTTACAATTTATGGAGATGTTAAAATTTATCCATGGTTACTATTCATTATGGCAAAAAATTATGTTAACATTATTAAATAATATTAATTCTTCTTATTAAAAACATGAAATCCATTTAAAAAAATAAACTTGTAGTGTTCATAGAAATTAATTTAAATATAAGTGCAAAAAACACAAATAAAAAAAATTAAAAATGAATTTTTAAGAACAAAAATGATTTTATCCAAATCAAGTATAATGATTACTATAACACCCCAAAATTATAATATATGATCCTTATATTAGATAGTCAGCATGACATGAGGCACCAAGTGTTTAAGGGAATATAATACCATGATAATTTTAATTACATACAATATTTTAAATAAATTCGATAAATTCGAAATTTTTTATATACGCAACATAGAGTTAGCTTGTGTCACGTACAGGGGAGACATTATTTGAAAGCATACATTACACCTAAGACCGAGTGTTACCGAACAAAAATATATTATTAAAATATTATTATTTAATATAGTAACTAATAACCTAGAAATTAAATTAGTTTTAATAAATATTATTAACTATGTTATGAAAATATGTGCTTTAGAAAATTATAAAATGAATTCATTGTATACAAATTAATTTGAAATGTATAAAAAAACTGATTGAAATTAAAAGAAAATTATTTTTATTTTTATGCTCACTATGATGTTTTACCATAAGAAAATAAATATATTAAAATTATAGAGTGATATTAACGTGATATATATATTATATATATGTAATAAAATATCTTTTATATTCATTGAATTTATTTTATAGACTTAAGATATGACTAAACCAAATATTACACATAAAATACTATATTTTTAAAAAGGTGGTTTTGCTTCCTTTTAATGATGAACCCACATTAAATAAAATTTTTAACCATTTTATAAATTTAATATTAAAAAATTAACTTTATATTTTTAGGTGAAACATAAAAATTAGGTTATGGTAATTTTCTAGTAATTTTCTATGAAGTTCTATTTTTTAGTGAATAGTTAAATATACCGAATTTTAATTCAAAAAACTTTTTCGTCTAACATATTTTTAGTGTTAAAATTAAATTTGAAATTTGTTTTAATTTCAAATTATATAAAACATATATCAATCAATCCAATGTAGGTCATTGAGATCAATTTTAATATCAAATTAAATGTAAACAAATGTATCAAAATTTTGGATGTTTTTACATTTAAAACCCTAATTTTCATCCTACATGATAGAAGAATTTTAAATTATTTTATACCTATTCTGTGATTGGGATTTGTAAAAATGTATTCCATTTTTTAAATTAGAATATTTTATAATATCTAAAAACACCAACTTATTGTTTGACCAAAAATATTAATGAATGAAATTAAAACTTATTACAATGATTAATGTTAAATTAAGCTTAATAAGGGACTAAACCTTTCCCTTAAGGGCCATAATGACCTATTCACTTGTAAAATATCGATTTTATGGAAAACTTTAGATCCTATACCCCCCCTATATCTATTTTTATCCGCTATTTGACCCACATTAAACATGAGAAACATGGAATGAATTCATTTGTCAAAATATTATAAGAGTGCCACTCCTCCTCCACTATAAAAGACAACCACTTATTATCATTCCTCACACCTCTCAAAAAACTAGATTAGGACAAGATGTTCCCAATTAACTTCCCAAAATACCAACCCTCTACTATTAATCCTTCCTTTCTGTATGAAGCCTTCCATGTACACCCTTTGGTATAAACCAAAAGGAGTTACCAGATTTTTAAGGTAGAGCTTTCCTGTGATCTCATCCCTTTCATTTACTATTCCACAACCTAAATTATTATTAATAAATTTAAATATATAAAAACCAATATAATAAATACACTTATATTATTTTATATTAATTTTTATACATATAGTCTCACACACTCCCATCTACCCGGTAATGAACAGGCTGTTTATGTGAAAAATGAACTACCGCCTCACGAAATTATGGTTGTTTCTTCATCCTTTACCACCTCCCATGGTGGAAATTATGATAGAAATTATATTTATATGTTATATTTATGATATTTATAATTTCATTATACTTATGTATTTATTTTATAAATGAAAATTCTATACATTCCAATTTTTTTAAATTCAATAAAATCATTTGTGAAAGTGTGAAGTACTTCCTCCTCAAAGTGATGTGATTAATTCACACTATATGTGGAAAAAATTAGGGATGATTTTTATGAAATTATGTAACATATATTATATAGATATTATAATTTAACTATAATATAGTTATTTATACATATCATTTACTTTTCATTCTTTAAAACATGACAAGGAAATGAAATTAGTGTTCATGCGTACCTACGACCTATCATTTACGTTAACGGTGCATTCCATTTCTTATCTACCATTATTATAGATTATTATAAATAAATATATACTTATTATACATTACAATTAATTCAGGGTTTACATTATTCATATAATTAAACCATGATATAATTAATGAGAAAAAAAAGTAACAAGTTAAATCTTACTCGAGAAAACTGAGCAATTGGCCTGAGAAATAGTGAAATTAATGAATATTTGTTAAAACATAGGTAGTGAGATATTATAGTAAGTAAATATATGGTTTTATAAACATGATTATGGTTATTATATTAGATGTTAAAATATTTTAAACCACTATACAAGAGGATAAACACAACACAATAGAACTGAATGATATGGTAAGTGATTCATGTATCACTTTTCATTCTGTGAGGCATACGTCATTTACACCACTCACCTATTCTAAGTAATGTATATACTCTAAATTTTGATGTATTATATCATGAATTATTTTAACTTCATGGTATTATAATTTTCACTTTTAATTACCTCGCCTAAGGAATTTATCATGATAATTAACAAGTAGTAAAAATTATTTGTGTAATCTCACTTTCTTTTGTGATTATCAACTTTATCATTAGATAGTCAATTTATTGTAATAATTTATCATTGTATATTTACTTAATTTTTTGGGTAATTTATATTATTATTTTTTAAATATTATAACATTTTACACATGTGTTTAATTTTATAGTGATTTTGTTAAATGAATAATTATTGATAAATCCATATTTCTCATTCAATACAGCTATTTGATATGGAATAATATTTATTTAGATTATTAAATATGATGAATGGTTTATACTAGAAATGAATTATGTTCCCAAGAATTTAAATATCAACTCAATTCATCGATAGGTTCTCATGAGATGAATAAGTTGGCCAAATTATATGAGTTTCTATCTGTGGTTTTAAACCGTCTTGTGAAAGGTCTTGATGGTATAGGTTTTCATGTGACTTAGACTTGAAGTCCAATATTTAATTATTTCCCTCATTTATATTCAGTTATTATATATTGATGGTATTTTTAGTTGACATATTTATGAATTTAATTCATTCACATTTTATTTATTTTTTTGCATACATTTCATTTTCTTACCTTTCCATATTAATTAAGAATCATCTAGTAGTGTATATGGAAAGTGTATTTAATTATTTACCTTTACATATTTATTGATTCATTATTGATTTCATTATAATTACCTATACTGATTATTTTATCTCACCCTTATTATCTTTCCTCCCCTGGTTATGAAGAAGATAAAATTGAATAAGATTTCAAGGATGTAGTTTATTTCAATTTATTGTGCAGCAAAGTTTATTTTGTTTTTCCAATGTATTAAAGGTATCATGTATGTAACCTACCTTTCTATGACTTATAACCCAATCAGTCCTTTGGGATTTGATTCCTTTTATTAATGATAATGTAATTAAATAATGCACCATCTCTAGGTTTCTGCGGTTAGGGTGTCATAGTTGGTATCAAATGATGTTTAGAAACAACCTTGGAAACTATATTTAGAAAACATAGATGAAGGGAACATAACCCTAAGATATAAATTTAGTATGAGTATAAAAGAACATAATTTAAATTTTTTTAAGGTAGATATTATATTGGTATTTATAGAAATACATCCCTATTTGGATACTACAAGTGGACATTGTTCAGGAACTGATGTACCTAGGAGTAATAACTACAACAAGGTGTTCCAACCATGAATCACGGTATCCCGGTACACGAAAATAGGACTTAATATGCACCTATTGTTATACTCTAAAGGGATATTCTTGGGAAAATTAACATTTTATTTACCTACCATTATGAAGGATTTAAAAGTAAATATTCCCCTATAGAATCCAACGTTTATGATTCTAATATTTACAATGCATAAATTTATGTTATGAGTTATACAATATTTGGAATTTTATATTTTGAGCTAATCTAGTGTATGCAATTATTTAGAAATAGAATCTATAATGAAGAATGGTATCAATAATCGTGGCCAATGTAGAGGTTTACCAAATGCTAAAGTCAATGTATCTGGTATTATAACTGAGAAAGTTATGAATATATTAGGAAAACTTAACCCAGTTATAACAAATATCCTTTCCAAAATGAATCATCATATTCCACAGAGAGAATCTCCTACTATGGATCACTATATATAGTAGAATCCCCCATTGTTTACTTGGACTACAAATCTAATTGTAACATTTAAACTGATTAAGTCTCTCTAGATAATATTTACGGCCTTGGAATGTAGTAAAAAATGAAGAAGTTACACTTGTGATTTATTGTCTCTAAGGTGATACTAATCAATGGTGGTCCTTGATCTAGAATACATGGTAGGAAGAAGAAATATAATTCATGTAATTGAGATCATTTAAGGATATATTATTTGAAAAATACTTCCCTTGTGATCAGAAAATTGATATGAATAGAAATTTTCATAGATTAATGAAAAAGTAATAAGAGAGTGTTGCAGATTATAAAGCTAATTTTTAAAGGTTAGCATGTATTTCTATGGATTATAAATGAAACACAGAGTACAAGATCGACCACTTCTAGATGGCCTTATTCTAAATCTTCGAAGGGTGATAGTTTCTCATAATTTTTCAACATATGAATAAATGGTTTTATGTTATATTAAGTTGGAGAATTAATTTTTAAAAATTAATATATTCTAGGGAAACCAATATAATAAAAGGTCTTTAGAATATAATTGAAGATGGAATGAGTCAAAAAAGATGAAAGGGAAGAATGATTTTCCAACTTGTGATTAATGTGTAAAGAATCACCCTGGAAAATGCATAAAAGTATTCCGATTATGTTATAAGTGAGGAATGAGAGGTTACTAGGAAATGGAATTCAAAGGGAAGAACCAAGACACAACTATTTAGTGTTTCGACTGAAATTATATAGGGAAAAATGAAAATGAATTCCCCAAGCATAAAGAGAATATTCACCTAAAGAAGCTAAGGGATCATGGTCAAGAATGGGTTATTAACATAATCATGAAGTGGAATAATTACTATACTTATGTATTTGTATATGAGAAATATGGTTCAAAAGTGTTTTATTTATGATTTTCTCATCATATGATTTATAAATAACATGAGGACTATAAATTAATAATTTTTCATTAAGGATTTTAGAATCATATAATAAATGGTATGAAGAAATGTTATTTAGTAGGAAGTTGATATTTTTGGAAAAAACGTGATTAAGGGGAAAACAACCCTTAATGTGTTCTTGATGGTGATATAATGATGAAGAATTGATTTATTTGGACATGTACTGACTACCTTGCAACTGATTAAAGAAATTATGAAAATTGGTATGTGATGTTATTGAGGGAGTTTAAATAAATATTGAATTTAATGAATATATACAATAACATGTGTCTTATAAAAGGAATAAGGTATAATTCTGGTTTCTAAAAAGGTTTTATAATAATTTGAGTTATTAAGATAATTCAAGGGGATACATAATGAAGTTATTCAGATGTTTGGAATGTGAAAATTTAGAGCTGCTTCAAGTGGATTAAAATCTAATGAAATGTTAATTTTTTTTAAATTATGTGACCATACTTCTAAAGTGTTTGATAATAATTTTTTTCGAAAAGATAATGATTTTTGAAATGTTTTAATTTTATCGTAGAATTTTTTTTAGAGGTTAATTTATTGCTTCAGCATATAATACATCATTTCCTAATATATTAATTAGAAATAGTCAAGGAATAATCAATGAAAAATATTATGTTTATAGAAATGATTATTTAGTTATATTCAAAGAAAATTATATAATTCCTCAACAACATAAAAACGTGTTAGGAGACAAAAATGATGTCCTATTATCATCATTTTTTATTATATCCATGACCTTTATTCGAACCTATAGTTTATGAATTTCTGGTAAAAAACATTCATCTGAACATGTTCTCTATCATTATCCATCAGAACATGGTTGTTGGATTTGTCTTTGGTATCACTGTTTCCATTTCCCACTTATGTCCTACTACAAGGAAACCTAGTTATGTGACCTTTACACTTCTTATTCTCTCTTTTCTAGATGAATTTTTTTAAACCCATCTTAGGAATTGGGATATTATAATTGGAAATATCAAAAAAAATATTCCCAATATCAATTTTAAAATGTAATGAAGCAATTTAATTAATGTGGGGATAATGTAATACCCTGAAATTCCAAACTAAAAACCTTATATTAGATAATGTGCATGACTTGCGACACCAAGCATGTAAGGGAATATAATTCCCTAATAATTTAAAATATATTTAATGTTATAAATAGATTATATATATTACTATTTTTCAATGCACTCAACACAAAGTTATATTTTGTTACATTCCAGAGATACTTTCTTCAAAAGCTTACATTACCCGCTAGATTGAGTTCTTTCAAACAAAAATATATTATTAAAATATTCTTATTTAATATAATAAGACTTAAATATGCCATTAAATGATCTATTAGAACTATTATTATCTAAATTATGAATATATATCTTTTATTAAAATATAAAATCAATTCATTGGTTCGAAATTAATTAGAACGGAATATGAAAACTGATTGAATATAAAGGAAAAATATTATTATTATTATTCCCAGAAAGCAGTTTTACTATAATAAATTAAATTAATTAGTATTAGTGAGTGATATTAATATGATATATATATAATATTAAATTAACTATTTTTTATATTCATCTAATATATTATATTGGATTAAGATAAGACAAAACCCAATATTAAACATAAAATACTATATTTTTATAAAGGTAGTTTTTCCACCTTTTAATGGGGAACCCATTTAAAATCCAATTTTGACCCTTTTATAAATACAATATGTAAATGTAAACTTCATATTCGGATAGAAACATAAAAATTAGGTTAGGGTGAATTTTTTATAATTTTTAATGAAGTTCATTTTTTAATAAATTGTTAAAAATTCTGAATTTTAATTCAAAATTTCTTTTTCATATAATTTATTTATAGGTTTAAATAATGTTTTTAATTGGTTATGAATTAAAATTATATAAAATGTTTATCAATTAATCAAAATTTGGTTTTTGGGATCAATTTCAATTTGTAATTGAATGTAAAAACTTATTAAACATTTAGATGTTTTTACCTTAAAACCTACATTATCGTCCTGTCTACGGGATGAATTTAAAATTAATTACCAATAATTTTGTGATTTGAATTAGGAAAATTTTATTCAATATTTGGAATAATAATAATTTCTAATTTTTAATAACACCAACTTAGTTCTTTATAAAAATAGTGAATGTAATTAAAATTAATTACAACGATTAAGGTTAAATTAATCTCGATAGGGGACTAAACCTTACACTTAAGGCCCACAATGACCTATAAAATTGTCTAAGAGCCAATGGATGTCTATATTTATATCATATAATCCATTTTATCTATTTAGGTACATTTTCCGATCCACATTCAATATGAAAAACGTGGTAGGAATTCGTATTTCAAAATATTACTAGAACGCCATTGGTCATCCACTATAAAAGGTCACCACTTCTCCTCATTCTCCACACCTCCAAAACCCGATCGACTCATAAAATATATGCACAATTAACTTAAAAACACCCATAACCTCAAACATGAATCATATATTTCTACAATAAACCTTCCAAGGATTACCTTTGATATAAATCAAAAGTGTTACCAGATTTGTAAGGTAGTGATTTCCAACAATATATTTTATTTAATGTAATTTTCCACCACATAAAATCTTCTACTTCAAAGATCATGTACTAAAAAAAGTAATATAAATATACTGAGATGTTTTTATATTAATATTTTGACCTACATTCACACACACTACCATCTAATGGGTAATGAACATACTCTTTATGTGAACGAAGAACTACCGCCTTATGAAATGATGATTTATTGTTATTTATTTATCACCTCTCACGGTGTCCATTATAATGAAAAATGTCGTTATATATATATTGTATATATATATATATATGATATTTATAGTTTCTATCCACTTATTTAATTATTTTATAAAACATACCTCTATTCAATACATTTTCTGTAAATATGATAACATCATTTGTGGAAGTGTGGACTCCCGCCTCCTCAAAGTGATGAGATTCGTTCACGCTATAAATGGAACATAGAAAGGATGATTTTAATGAAAATATATAAATATATATTTCATATATATGAAAATATAATTATAATATACATGTTTATAAATATGATTTACTTTTCATTCTTTTAGAATATGATAATGAAATGAAAGTAGTATTCGTGCGCACGTACGATCTACCATCTCCATGAACATGGTATTCCATTTCATATATAAAATTATTATAGAATATTGTAAATACATATATAATGATTATATATGACAATTAATTCATGGTTTACATTTTGGAGATGATGATACCATGATATAATTAATGAGAACAACAAGTTACAAGTTAGAACTTAGTCAACAAAATTGGGAAATTAACACCCAAGATAGTAAAATTAGTAAATGTTTTTTAACAAACGGCAAATGAGATATTATACAAAGCTAATATATGGTATTATAAACAAGATTATGGTTATTATATTAGTTAGTAACATATTTAAAAACACTATTGAAGGGGATAAAAACCACACTACATAAAGAAAGGATAAGGTAAGGGATTCTTATCTCACATTTCATATTGTGAGGAAAACATCATTTAAAATTCTATCTTATTTTTTATGGTTTATAAAATTACCATATTTATATAATATTTAATGAATTATTTTATCATTATGGTATTATAATTTTCACTTTTAATTGCCTCTCCTAAGGGGTTTATCCTAGAAATTACCAACTAGTAAAAAGTATTTTTGTAATCTCACTTTCTTTTGTGATTATTAAATTTATCTTTATATAATCACTTTATTGTAATAATTTCTCACTATATATTTCCTTCATTTTTGTGTTTTTTATATTATGATTTCCTAGACCACAAAGCATCTTACATATAGTGTTTACTTTGAGAGTTATTTGATTAACTGGGGAATTATTGATAAATCTATATTTCTCAATCAGTAATATTATTTGATAAGGAATATCATTTATTTAGATTATTCGTTATGAGGAATGATTTGAACTAGATAATGGGTGGGGATTAGAATTTATATATCCCCTTGATGCATTGACATGTTTTCAAGAGTAAAATAATTTGACCAAATTAATCATGGTTCTATTTGTGGTTTTAAATTGTGTTGTGAAAAGTCTTGATCGAATAGGTTTTCATGTTCATTAGCCATGATGTACAATAATTAATCATTTACCTCATTTAGTTTCAGTTATTATTTATCCATGATATTTTTAATCGACATATCTATGGATTTAATTCATTCTATATTTATTGATTTATAGAAAATGTTCCAGTTTCTTACCATGATATTTTAATTATTCCTTATCTGTTTGTGTAAATAGAATGTATGTTCAGTTATTTAGATTTCCATATATATTGATTCATTATTTATTACATTGTATTTTCCCTTACTTTAAGGCCTTATCCTTAGAAAATTACTTAACCTTGAGTTAAATCAATTAACATTGATGTCTTTTCAGGTTTATATTTTTAGAGAATTCTGCCATAACTATTATATTACATCTCAAATATTACAATGTATACACTTCTACTCAGTATCCATATTTTTCATAAAAAAAATCTTAAAATAAAAAATAAATTCTTTTCTGGAAATAAATTTTATTGAATTCTTCCTTTCTTTTACCCTTCCTTATACCCTGTGAAAAACATTTCAAAAAATGGGATGAGTATAAAAAGCTCAGTTACAGTTATAAAGTAAAGAAAGAAAACATTATTCCTTCAATAAATAAAAAACATATGGTATTTAACATACCTCATGAAATAATAAGATTTATGAATAACATATAGAAATAATAAATCATAAAGGTAACTTGTGGAATCCATATCATACTTACATTATAGCTTTCCCAGCTATATAGGGATTTACGTTGGAATACTCGTCATAGTATATTCCCTAAATATCATAGGAGAAATATTACCATTTACCTCTGTCACGTTACCCAATGCATTGGAGAGCTATATCAGGATCACCTACCTTAGGTTTGTCACGAAACAACCCGTATATGTAAACAATTCCCAAGAACCATAACCTAATCACAACACATAACACAAGAAAAAAGGAAAGATATAATTTCTACACTACAATCATAAAATATAATTTCAATAAATTGACATAATAAATCCATTAGAAAAACCATTTTCTATACCAAAAATATGTCAAAATATGATATGGTATTAATTTTCCATTTTAAAAACCCTACGGCTTGTTAAGGAATCCATATATCAAATAATGCTCATGGTGGCAGAAAGGTCATTTTCACTGCGTATGTTAAAAAGAGACATTCACTTTGTCATTTATTAAACTAATTTGTAGAGAAAGTATATCCTTTGAATTAAATTAAAAATCAAAGGGGTTTATACACTATATAACGTAATTCTGTGTATAAATCAAAGTATGCCTCAATGAAAAGATACTGAGACGAAGTCCCTTACAAAAATCCGACAACATAACGACTTCATTTTAAAATTCAGAAAATGATTTTATGAGAGAAAAACGATCTCTCATCATATGGACATACAATTTAAATTAATAAGGATATATAATAACATATTCCAACATATGAAAATGAAAATTAAAAGACATAACATAAAAGAAGTCCTTGACAAAAAGAGGAGGGAGAAAGGTTCCCTTACAAATATCATTTTGTAAATAAAATAGATCGATTATTTGTATTCACTATAAATACACATAAATAAAGGAGAAATAGAATATATTAAATCAAAAGTTATTTCTCACATAATAATATCATTACATAATCAAGAAGTATAAGGTTAACCCCAAAAATGGAAATTGGGTTAAGAAGTTCCCTTACCTTATGTTTGACTTTCCTTGTTCATTCTTTATCTCCATAAATATTAAACATAAGTTAACTATAATTTATTTAGAACATTTTTCATGTTTATTATTCCTTTTATATCACTTATTACCTTTCTATAACAATAATGTAATTATTCAAGTTCATATCTGTCTTTTTGTCGATGTTTGGTACTTGAGTCAAAATGAACTTGTCATTATTTCAAATTTTCCATGTGGAAAAAATTACATTATCTTCATAATGATACTCATGATTGAGATATCATATATATCATATATATCCATTATATATTTATTTATAATAGTCTATATCTTTAGGATATATTAAAATGAAATGCACCGTTCACGGAGACTGTAAGCCATACATACACATGAACGCTACTTTCATTTCATTTTTCCATTTTTGATGAAATGAAAAACAAATGATAAATAGTTATATCATCAATAAAATATAATATATATGTTATTTATGTCAAATTAGTTCATTAATTCCATCCTTTATACATTCAATGTATATCATTAATGAGTCATATCACTTTGAGGGGGTGGAAGTCCGCACTTCCCCAAATGAAATTATCGTATTTATGTGTCAAGAAAACCATAAAGGTATTGTATAAATTAAAAATAAATAAAAAAAGAGAAAATATAAATATAATATACATCACATATAAATAAATTTCCATCATAATGGACACCAAGATAGGTGGTAGGAGATAATTGAAAAATCATCATTTCGTGAGGCAGTAGTTCGCCGTACACAGAAACAATGTGTTCTAAATCCATTAGATGGAGGTGTGTGTAAGTGTAGTTTTAATCATTCTCATAAAAAACCCAGTATATTTAGTATAATTGTGTTGTTATGTAATCAAATGAAAATAATATAATAGTTAGTGAAGAAGTATAATAATGTAATGGAATTTTAGAGAATATGCTACCTATTAAAACGTGTAGCTCTCTTTAATTTGAGCCAAAATGCTTTCTTGAATTTCATTATTCCAAAGGGAAAGATTATAGGAGAATTATAGAGATATTGGGAGCTTCTTGGAGATGAATTTTTACAATCCAAGGGGATTTAGAGGTGTGTGTTATTGGTTAGAGGTGTTGGCCTTTTATAAGAGAGAGGAGGGGCTTTTTAAGAATGTTTGAAAGTATTATTTTATTATAAAATGATCATTGGTTTCAAAATTTCCAAAAATAATTAAATTCGAATATAAGATGAATATAAGTAGAAATAAAATTTTTCAACAAGAATTGTATTGGTTTTGGATATTTTTAATCCTTATCTTTTTTATTTAAGTCTTTCTAACATATTTATCTTTTACCATGTCTTCTAGTATATTCATACTATATGGTTAATATATTTACTATAAAATGAAAATATAAACTCAAGTTGTACATTAATGACATTTTCTAACCTTATATATGTCCTTTGGGATAATATTATATTTTTAGGATATTATATGAATTATTAATTTTTTTAACCTCATTTATGTCAATTTATATACTATTCATTTCATGAATTTTTAAAAAATCAACAAAAAATGATTATTTCGAAAAAAAACTTTAATAAATAGATAAACTGTAAATATAATCTATAAAATTCTTTTATTACATCAAAATAACCATATTATATTTATTTTAAAATTTTTAATATCATTTATTTGAATCTTTTAATAATGAAGCAATCACTGCATCACTATTGTGTAATAATTAAATTTATTTATATAATTTATAAAATTTATAAATAAAATAATATGATGTAAAAAATATATATTTATATTTCTAATACTATATATAGTCAAATATATATCTAATATAACACCATATAAAAAATTTTATACAAAAAGATATATGTATGTATTTCATTTTACAAAACATTAAATTAATTTTTATAAAATGTCATTTTAACATAAAAGTGGCACCATGGGGTCCTAAAATATTCCCAAGGATTTCTAGGGTAGGACATATATCATCCAATAGGATTAGGTCACGTTTTAGTGTAATTTAATATTATTATAATATTATTTTCTAACCTTATTTACCTAATTCCCCTTTTTACCATGGTAAATAAAATATTTGTAGAAGTAACTATTCATAATGTCTAAAAATTAAAGTTAACTATGTATAATATTTGTACCTATTGATTAGAAATATGGAATAATTTTTTCCAAATTCAAAACACAGAATTTTTAGAAATTAATTTGTAATTTATTCTCGCTCAAAAAATTAAAAAACGTGTTTTAAGAAATAATAAGTACCATAATATTGACATTTTTTTATGTCAAATTTAAAAGTTAAATTACTTAAAATGAAAAAAATTGGATTAAATGATAAAAATATAATCCAATTACACTTTGAAACCATTTAAAAAGATAATCTAACCGTATAAATAAATCAGATGAAAATACATTTTTGACTTAAAATGCAGTATTTTTCACAATACATTAAAAATGAAGTTTATCCTAAAAATATCAAACAATTACCCAAAGTATATTTTGATATACCAATTCTAAAGAAGAAGTTTATTTTTTCATATTTAATATATAATATTAACAAAAACTAGATTTAAAAGGGGTTCTCCATAAAATAAGGTAAAACTACATTTTAAAAATATTACAGTATTTATGTTTGAAATTGGATTCATTCTCATTTTAAGCATCTAATCATTATTGTATAAATGTAAAAACATTTAAGAAAATTGTTTAATCAAAATATGGTGAGTTTTTTTATTCCATCCAATAAAACTACAAGGCATTAACTAGAATTTAAAATAATAATATTATATTATTTTTTGCAGTATGACTCAACAATGTGTGCCAGATAAGACTTCGGAGAAACCCATTGTTTTGTGTCGGGTACGCCATAAAACATAGAATCCCCTTTAAAGTAAAATTAATATTTAATTCAAAAATATTAATAAATATAAAAATTTAATATTCTTTATTTACCAAGGATTCTACACTTACAAATCATTTAATCTCATCGTTATTATGTTTTTTCCTCAGGTTATGAAGAAGGGGACTTTGAATAAACATTCAATGATGTAATGTGTATAATTTTACTATTTAGAATCTTTTCATTTTTTTCAAATGTATTAAGGGAATCTTGTATGTAATCTATCTTTCTATGGCTGCTAAAATGATTGGTCCTTCGAGATTTGATTCCTTGTAATAATGCCAATGTAATAAAATAATGCACTAACTCCAGGTTTTTGGGGTCGGGGTGTTACAATGATTCCTATTGAATTAATCAGATTATGTTTAATCAATTGGATATTATGTTACATTATAATTAAATTAAAAATATAATGGTAGTTTAAAATTTATTTATTTAATGAAAAGAAAGGTATGATTTACAAAATTTTGCATGTTCACTATTCACTATAAATAAATCTTTTTCGAAAAATCCCAAAAAATCAGTCTAAAACAATAATGAAATGATGATTAGAAAAATTATAAACATTTTTGAAAAATAAAATGTCTAAATTACTTATAAATTAATTATAATACCTACACACAATGTAATAAAAACCATTTTTTGAAGAAAATGTATTTTTAAGCATAAAATTTATTTATTCTTAATCCTTATCTAATAACACAATTAACTAAATATTAATTAATTAAATTGGATATATAATATATTTATTTTATTATACTAATTTATCATTAATTATTAATTTAATATACTGAGATAAACATACATTTTACACATAAAAACAGTTTTATGAAAAATATCTCTTTTACCTTCAAAATATTTTATCTTTATTTCAAGACAATTGATAATCAATGTATGATTTATTATTTATTTTATTAAAAAAAATTCTACATATATTTCATAATATTTTTATTCCTCTTCATACCCACCAAACCAACAGCTAGTTCATAATGGTCATATTTAAAAAATATTTCTATTGTATAGTGTAGTTTGATTAATCATAGTCTCTCATATATCACAAGATATTTGGGGATGACCTAACTAATTTTATGATAATTATAAAAGATAAATAAGCGTCTATGATAAAGATGATACATGCCAATGTAAATGATGTTTCATCGACTTATAAAGAAAATAATATTGCTTCACAAATAAGGGAAGATCACAAAGAGAAGATAAGTTTAAAATTTGAGATTGGAGGAAATAAAAAGGAGACAAGGGTGAGAGGAAAATCCCATCCCAAATGATTCATCTATGGAATAATGAGGTCCCTCCTTATTTCCTTATTTATTTATATTTTGGAACTAATATTTAAGGAATTAAATGATATTAAGATGTTTTTCAATACTATAAAGAAAATAAGGTTATATTTAGAGAGTATCTTACCCACCATGAGGAAGAAGAATTTAGTTCATCCCTTTAGGGGGAGAAAAAATTATAAGGGGATTTCAAAAATTCATGAGTTATGTGAATTTATAATTTCTAGGTATCCCTATTAAAATTGGATAATGTGGAATTCAATTTCACAGACCATTATTTTTTATTGTATCAAATATGTTTTAAAATGGAATATTACCAGAGTAAAAGTTTTGGAAAATATGGAGTTTTATGATATTTAGATGAACTGTTTTGATGGGTTTATTTATATTTGTGTTGGATATAAATTACTCTCGAAAATTATATTTGAGAAAACCCCTTAGAAGGACTCTTTCTAATTTTTTATCATATGATGAATGAGTTATTTACAAAATTGATCACCTTGGATATAAAAAATGGTGTTTCAAACAGGGTTAGCTTATGTAGACATAGATTCTTATAAATAAAGGGTCATCGATAAGAAAACATATGATATCATCCCTCTCTAAAACCATTCAAGCTAAAATAAAGATCAATAAAGTGGAGATGAAATTTGGGTTTTAGAATTATGGAATGAGTAAGAAGCCCAACCCTCACATTTATGATATCAATTAGGGAGGGAGTTTGTTTCTTTTTTATCCATTTCCAATAATGTAGAGAAGAAAAATGATTAAATTTTGACACAAATATATAAAGGTATTAATAAAAAATAAAAAGGGGGATATTATTGACCCCTTTTTATTGAATTATATTTATTGTCAATAAGAAATCTAGGTGTTGAAGTAGATGTAAATATGTGTCGACACAAATATTTTCATTTTAATTGGAAAATTAGGAGGTGATAATGCTAAGAATATTGTAATGGATACATTGTTAATATTTGAATTGTTATGATTATAGAGCTGGTCTTCGTAGGAATTAATGAAAAGTGTTTGTGGATGACGTGACGTTGTCTAAAACAATTTAGAAGTGTATTTGAGTTGTTTGGGAAAGACATGAGGGGATTAGAATAAATATGGAATTAAAAAAATTATAAAGGAAAACTAATACCCATGTAAGGGTAATTCGAGATCCCAGTGAGCTATGTGAAGGTAACCCTGGAATTTCACAAGCAATGTAAAATCTGATCTTTTTTGTGTCTCATAAAGGTAAATAGATACCTTTATAAATGTGATTTCAATTTTATAACATTCATATAACAGTAACATAATAATTACGAAGGGTAAATTATGGTGATCTAGGACCTATATAAAGGTAAAATCTGTTTACAAAGAGCTACATAAAGGTCATCTAGAAAATCAATGAGCTACATACATGCAATTAAATACCTATGTAAAGATCATATAAGATATATTATGTCTATATCCGAGTAATAAAATGTTAAGATTATAGAATATGAAATAATCTAGATGAAATTAGATAAATAAGATGATTCTTAGTGAAACTTTCTTCATAGATTTAAGAAATATGATCAACCACATGATCATGATCCTAATAGAAAATAATGGTATGATATATAAGTATGAAACTGGTATGAATGAGATGATTCGTCCTAATGAAATTGATACCACACCATGGTGTACTTTCTGTGATCATTTTGGATATCACTTAATGTGTTTTCTAAAGATTATGGATTCAAAATAGTAAAACAATTAGCATTATTCCACAGAATTGAATGTTTTCTGTTAGAAGCTGACTTATGAGAAACATAGAGTTATATAACATCATGTTTCACTCCTAGTGAATTTATGATAATCCCAATGTTATGGAGACTAACATGATAGAAGAAAGGCTATCCTTAGATATAAATGTAGTATGGTTTTTGTTTTTTGTCAATCCTCACATTGAATAATAGGGGGATTATAAGGAAAGATATTTTATAGTTCAAGATGGAAACAGTATTGAAGGTGAACTATTTTCCTAGTGTTTGCCAAATTTTTGGGACTAAAATTTGGAGGATGGATTTTAATGTGAAGAGTGGTTTTTATTGAAGTCCTAATGAAAATATTGAAAAGGCATGAGTTTTGTGAAGATGAGCTACTCGAGTTGTGTTTCAAAAAGGATTACGGAATTCTAATGGTGTTCTCCATGATAATGATGGGAATCCGGAATAATGATGGCATTCTATGAAATTATGAGAATTGGAGCTTCATTTTTTGAGACGGGAAGCTCCACTATTATGAAGGGTGTCATAGAGGGTTGTGACGGAAAGCTCTACAATTACGAAGAGCATCACGAAAAAAAAATCCCAAGGAGTTTCACAACAGAAGGAGCTACGCAAATATATTTTTGAAAGATCTGGAAAATCTGGGAAGAAGTGGTGGAGCTCCACGATCAGCCAAGCCTATAAATAAGAGGCTAACCCCCTTCACTCTGAATTAATTTGTCGAGGAAAATACATAACAAATATAATTTTGTTATGATAAGGGAGCATCATGAATCTATCTATCTATGAGAGCTTGAGTATTGTTAAAATATTACAAGTCTTGAATGATGTTAATGATTTTGATTAATGGGTGATCCATGATGATGTGGTATTTTGAATTGAATTTTTGAGCTTCATGAAGGAGTTTTTTTTCTACAAAGGAAACGGTTATCCATGAATCCATCTTGTTCTGTAAAGGCAAGAAGCTTTGTGAAAGCAGTAAGCATCACAAAAGACTGTTTTTCAACATTAGTTTTTTAAGTGAATAGATATTCTAGAGTGAATAAATTCGGTTCTATGGTGCAAGTATATTCTCATGATATATAGAGACAAGGGCTTTAATTTTAATTCATTAAAGTGACATTCATGTTGTTAAACTAAGTTATAATTATCCCAAATTTGTGAGCTAGGGGGAGTCAGCGAAAGTGTTCCAAGGGACATAGTAAGGTATCCCTAAAATAATGTAATGGTAGTGTGCCTAGAATAGAGTGACTATAAATTATCTTTTGTATTACACATTTTGTGAATAATAGTGGATTTTTGCATGGCTAACACAATATCATTATATTCTCCTTAGATAATCCCTTAGTGACAAACCAAGTAAAATTAATGTTCTTTCTTGGCGCTTCTGAATGTTTTAATACTACACATTATTATTATATAGGTTTAGAATGTCCCTACCAATGTGGGACCAAGATCTATCACTTGATAAGAAACATTTGAAACCTAATTCACCCCTCCACTCTTAGGGTGTTTCAGGGTCCTTTAAGTGGTATCAGATGTTACAGGCTACTGGGGTTAAATCTTTCATTTGTTTTTGTCATGGGGAGTACAATTAATATCATGGGAGTTCCACTTTTTGATGGAATTAACATTTATATATGTAATAACATAATGATATCTCTCTTAAGATGTCTTGGAATAGAATTCCTTTTTTCCACTGCTCAAGGAATACAATTCAAAGATTAAATAAGGCAGTTTAGGATTGATATTGAGAGGAAAATGTGTAATGCAGATGCAAGCTCAGAATTCCCTCACTATAGCACTTTTTGAAAAAATATATTTGAAAGAGATGAATTTTACATCATCCATGTCTATTTTGGAAAAACATAAAAATATTTTTTAAGGATACAATAATGTGTAGGAGTTGAAACTCCATGTTTTCACAATAGGTTTGATGATATAAAGATGCATCCATATGAAAATGAATATACATGTTTCAACAAAACTACTGAATTTTTTGGAGCTATATGTGGATTTGGTGATGAAATCAAATACATTGACACTATGAAGAAAATCATGAAAAGGCTTCCACCTCTCTACAACGGTAATGTGTTTTCACCTAAAGAAATAGATCTATCTAAAAGTTCTATGGATGATCTTCTGAGCAGCCTGGTGACATATGAGATGAGATTCAAACCAGAAGTTGCAACGACCCGAGTAAGAATGGAAATGGAATTCAAATCCATGTCATAAAATGAAACTTCCTGAGATAATATTGACGAAGATAATGAGGAAGTTGAAATTATTTCACTTATTTCCCATAAATTCAAGAAAGTAAAATGATGATATGAGGGAAAGATAACTCTTTCTTGTTTTCATTGTGGTAGAGTTGGAAACATTTCCTCTCAGTTCTCAATAATGTTCTATGATGAAGAAAGTCCAAATTAAAACATGAAGAAACCTAAAAAAGGTTTTACCAAAAGGGAGACTTCAAATATGGAATAAAAATACATAGAAATAATTTTTTATTTAAAGAGATGGTGATGATAATGAATTAATTGAGGATGAAGAACAAGAGGATAAATCTTGATCCCAAACATCTATGATGGCTACAAATGAAAATTCAAAACCATAAAAATTTTAAATATAGAGATAATAATTTAATTTATGATGTTGATCTCAAGTTTCAACTTAAGGATCCTCATGGTAAGCTTGATATTCAAAATAATAGATGAAAAAATAGGATAATAGTTGTGGATGATTCATCAAAATATGTTGATCGGCTTGAACTTAAAATTGAATGACCGGAAGAAGTAATGAAAGAACAATCAATAACCATTTAAATCACAATATATTTTGTGGATATAAAAAACAACATTAAAGAACATATAAAGGTTACCAATGAACATAAATCTATACTGGAGGAGAATTCAAAGAAAATCAATGGTCTTGAATAAGAAGTTGTTACTCATAAGAGTAAACATTAATGTGAATCAAATTCAATAGAAAAAAAGAACTTTTAGTTTGGAATATTCTTAAATACTCATATGATTGAGAGAGATAAGAATTATTATAAAGGAGTACAAAAGTGTTTAGATGATTAAAGATCCACATGCTTGGGGAAAAGAGGAATTGGTTGTGATTCTGAAACATAGAATGCTGAAAATAAGATGAACCAAAATGAAGGGAAGCTAAAATTTGGATAGATTGAAAATTCACCTGATGTATTAACAAATAATGTTTCAAATAAAACTGAATGGAGAACTGAATCCTATCTACAAGTTTCCCAAAATTATAATAGTCAAAAATATATTCCTAAGGAGACATGGGGAGGAACAGTAGTAAGAAGACATTTCCTCTTATGAAATGTCAATTTTGTGGCGATTTGGGCTCTACCATCTTATGTTGTGAAGATACCACGAGCTATTTAAATGGGGAAGATCTAGGAAGCTAAAAAGGAGAAAAAATCATATCCTACTTCTTATAGAAGAAATAATTTCAATGAATACTATTTTTACTATTCAATCTTTATCAATAATGATTTCTATTGTAAGTAGAGGAAAGGCCTCAACAATTCATATAGAACTTAGAGTTAAGACAATACACATCATCCAGATGGCATTTCCCTTTCAAACAGGTCTTATACTATAGAAGAAGAGTATGAGTGTGATAAATCTATTCACATGGGAGAGAGATTTGAAATGGAAACTTTATTATTAACCCAATCTAATATTTCATGGAAGGAATAGAAGAAAATTAAAAAATCCAACCTTGTAAAAGTAACACTCAAATATACAAAGAGTAGCAACGCCTAGATTCTTGATTGTGGGTTCTCAACCTATATAATGGAAATTGTAGAAATATTTAATAATGATAATAAAATGGTTGATGGAATAGTAGGTTTTGGTAATGATGGTGCTTTGATGATCAGTGGATGTAGGAGTACAGAACTAGAAAATAGAGAGCATAAGAAGACTGAAGTTACTTATTTTGAATGTTTGTGTCATAATATACTGGGTGTTAGTCAACTATTTGAATTAGGACTTATAGTGACATTAAATAAAAAGGGATACACTATAAAAAGAAATATAGAGAATTATCTCATAAAAGGATGCATAACAGATGTATACTTATATAAGGTTGATATTAAAGAGGACATTTTCAATCTGATAGTTGTAGAAGAAAAAAACTTGTGGCATCAAATTTGGTGTCGCATTAATCAAGAAGACATGGAAATGATATATAAGCTAAATATAGTCATTGATATCCGCAAGAAGAAGCATGAATGGGAAAATACTTTTGATTATTTCTTACAAGGGATGTTGGTCTACAGTTTATATCAACCAAAGAAGAAAAGGGAATCAAATCTCATTGATATCATCCACATAGATGAATGTGGACTAATAAATGAGGACGGAACATTTGGAGAGAGGTACTTTATTTTGTTTATAGATGATTATATTTGAATGGTTTGTGTGATAGTTATACATATGAAATGAAAAGTTCTTGATTTTATGAAAACATTTCACCGAATAACCGAGATTGATACTGGATAGACAATTAATGTTCTATGGTTTGACAATAGATGGAAATATTAAACCATTGAGTATGAAAATTAATTGAAAAAACGTGGAATACAACATGAGGTGGATTTTGTGAGAAATCCATAGCAAAATGGAGTGTTTGAGTGCAGGAGTCAATAGGTGAACAATATATCTAGAACTATGCTGATTGAGATTTGTATCCCTTTCTATTATTGGAAAGTGGTTGTTCAAGCTGTAGTGTATACTCAAAATCAAACATGGCCTTAAATGGGAGAAATGAAGACACCATATATGTTGTGGAATGGAAGGAATCCCTCTTTGAATAATTTTCATGCTTTTAGAAGTAAATTTTATATACTAAACAAAGAAAGAAATTATGGGATATATGGTGATGTTGTAGATAAAATAATATTCTATAGATATTCAATGGAGAGAAAATCCTAAAAATATTTCAATAATCATCATGGAAAAATTGTGGAAACTAGTGATGTGAAGATCACTGAATATAAGGACACAAATTCCTTTAGGAATTATTATGCTAATATGATAGAAGATGAGGAAGAATGCGAATATGGAGTAGATCCAATTAGAGAAGTAGAGGGAGATGTTGAAAACATTTAGCGGTCATAACATGATGTTGATTTAGAAGAAGAATAAGAAGATAAAACCATGACAGATGAAAATTATTCTTAACCTCCAAGGAAAAATCGAAGTGTATTGATTGATCAATCTAACATAATTTGGTATTGGGTAGTAACTAGAAAGACAAGGATAATGAGTAATAATGAAACATATACTTTTCTATAAGTTTTGTAACCATCCTCCTTTAAAGAAGCTACAAAGGATGAATCATGGGTTAAATCCATAAATGAATATTAAGATCAAATTGACAAGATCCAGACATGGGATCTTGTTACAAGACCCAAAATTCCCAATGTGATTGGCATGAAGTGGATCTTTAAGATTCTATGAAAAAGGTAATGTGATTAGAAATAAGGTGTGATTGGTGTGTAAAGATATTCACATATTGAAGGTGTTGATGTTTGAGAAACATTTTATCTAGTGATGAGACTACAACCGATCATGATTTTTCATCTAATGAAAATTCAAAGAGGATACAATGTGTATCAAATGGATGTTAAAACAATTTTGATGAATGTCGTTTTTGAAGAATAAGTATACATTTAACAACAAAAGGTTTTTTTCTTAGTAATGACGAAATAAAGGGTTTCAGATTGAATAATAAACTATATGGTTTGAAAAAAAACCATAGATATGGTACTCTCTACTTAATTCTTATCTAAATAAGCTTGAATTGAAAATAGGAGGAGTTTATCATAATCTCTATGTGATTAATTCTCATAAATATCAGCTCATTGTACTAGTGTATGTAGATGATATTATATTGGGTGGATGTATAGAGGGATATGTGGATGAATTTTTCAATCACATGAAAAATGAATTTTAAATTTCAATGATTGGTGAACTAACATACTTCTTATGATGCAAGTGAATCATAGGAAAGACTTCACTTTTATTTCTCAGATAAATTATGCAAGATAGTTTCTGTAGAAATTCAATAATATTGATTTCAAACCAATGTCGACTCTGATTGCGGTTGGGGAAAAAATGGGAATGTAATAAGACTGGGCATCTATAGATCCTACAATGTACATGAGAATCATTGGAATCTTATTTTATGTGAATACAACATGGGAAAAAATTATTTGCACCATGATTAGCATCCCACAGTCAACATAACCCGAAGAAATAATATGTGGTGGAAGTGAAAAGAATCATGAGGTACATTCAAGGTACTCACAATTATGGATTACTCTTTTATCTAGGAATATATAGTGAATTATCAGTGTTTTCTGATGTTTACTGGGCTAGAGATATTATTGAGAGAAAGTCCAAAAGTGTTGGAGCATTCATTATTGGAATGAAATACGTGGGTTGGATGAGTAAGTAATTGGAAAGTACTTATCTTAGTTCTATTGAAGCTTAGTATATCATTGCTACAATGGCTTTCACTCAGCTACTTTGGATGAAGCAACAACAGAATGATTGTGGAGATGAGGTGAAACAACCAATGGTCATGTATTATGATAACAAGAGAACAATTGATCTTATAAATAATCCTATTAATCATTATTGTATTAAAAAAATTGAAATCATATATATCACTTCATCAAAGAAATAGTTGACCAAAGAATGATTAAAATGGATCATTTTGGAACTGGTGATCAAGTGGCTGACATTCTGAACAAACCATTGTCCTCACATGTGTTCAAGAATAATTAGTTGAACCTTAGAGTTCAACCACCCCTCATTTCATGAGAAGGTTGTAAAGATTCCCCTCTCTATAGTTGAATTAACAATCATAATATTTTTGTTAATGTGATGTAGGTTTATGGGGAGATATGATCTAGGGGGAGTATGTTTTGAGTTGTACAAGTCAAAATTAGCCTCTTTGGGTTTATTCCCAATTTGAGGAGAATGGATAAATTCAAAGGTTCAATGGGGAATGAAAATTTGAATGGAAAATGGTTTTCGAGTTGTAGTAGAATGGAGAATGGAAACATTCAATGAGTTACAAAGGGGTAGAATGATGAGTTGAAAAGTCGAAGAATGAGAATGGAGAAATCAATTCAGTGTTATAAGGAAACTGTCATATCTTAGCTTGGACAATTTTAATTATTCCAAAACATGAGATCCCAATTCATGCTTACCCTCTTTTTTTCCACACCATGATTTTCTCACATAGACTTAGAGTGTTGGTGGAATTTATTCTTGTGTATCAAGTTTTTGATTATGGCTGGTTCTTTATTGAATTTATATGTAGATTGTCCACAAACCCAAAGGGGGAAATTATTGGAACCAAGGCTTCTCTTTGCTAGAAATATAGTTTGGTTTGTGTTTTTTGTCAACCCTCACATGAAAGATTAGGGATTTTCAAACAAATAAATCATACACTTCAATATGACAAAAATATTAAAGGTGGCCTCATTTACCAGTGATTTACTATTTTTTCCTAACAAAATTTAGAGGATGTATTTTCGTGTGAAAAGTGGTTTTTATTGAATGCATAATGAAAATATGGAAAAGTCATAAGTTTGGTGATTATTAGAAATGCGAGTTTGGTTTCCTGAATTATTAAAGAATTCTGATTGCGTGATATGCTATTACGATGAGCATCACAAATAGAGATGGTGTTCTCAATGATTATGAGAATTGGAGCTTTCTGGGTAGTTATAGAAAGATATGTGATTTTGATGAGTGGTGTGATGGCTTATGACCGAAAGATCTTCAGTTACAATGAGTATAGTGAACAACATATTTCTATAGAAATTTGTGATAGAAGGAGCAATGCAAAGTTATTTTTGAAATATTTGAAAAATCCACAAAGAGGTTGTGGAGCTCCAAAAATAGTTGATCCTATAAATATAAGGCTTCCCTCTTCACTTAGAATGATTTTTTCAAGAAAAATCCTAAATTAGTAAAATTTTGTGAAGCTAATGGAGATTCCCAAATATGTATTTCTGTGTGAGAATGAGCATCCCAAAATGAATATAAGTCTTCACTGATGCTTATGATTTTGATTAAAGGGTGATTCCCTATGATAGTGTATCCCACATTGACTTTTTGAACTTCACAAAGGAGCTTGTTCTGCAAAGGCAGGAGTGATTTGAGAAGGCAGTTTTCTACGTGAAGGAAAGGAGCTTCTCGAAGGTGGTATGCTTCACGAAATACTAGTTTTGATCATCGGTTTTTTAAGTGAATAGAGCATTCATAGTGTATCAATTTAGGTTTCTGGTGAAAGAAGAGTCTCATGACAGATAGCGACAAGTACATCAATGTCAATTCATTGAAGAAAACTTTTTGTTGTTAAACTGAGTTAGACTCCTCTAAAATCAGTGATCTAGGGGGAGACAATAGAAGTGTTCTGAGAGACATTGTGAGATATCCCTATAATATTGTAATTTAAGTGTTCCTAGATAAATGTGATTGTGACCGAACTTTTGTATTCCACATCCTGTGATGAAGAGTGGATTTTGGTATGACCGACACACTGTCAGTGTATGCCCTTTGGACTAGTCCTTAGTGGTGAATCAAGTAAATTTTTCATGTTTTCTTGATACTTTTGAATGTATTAATTACTATATATTACAATTTGACATGTTTAATAGGTTCCTACCTATGTGGGAACAAGATCCGTCCTTTGAGAAGAAAAATTTGACACCCTGATTCTCCCCTACCCTTTCAGGTTTATCTCAGGTCATTCATAACTAAGGTCCGGAAGGAGGAGAGACATACCATAGTGCATGCATTCATACAGAAATTGATGAGATAATTTAAAATGATATAAAAAGGTTTATTTTTTGGATGATGAGACTGCAATATTTTAATATTTGTTTAAGAGATAAAACCCGATATTCATTCATATTTAAATCTAGAATAAAAACCTGAGATTTATATAGGATATGAGGATGTGGTTAAACTAAAAATTTTATGGATTAATGAAATCATGGTCTACATGTGATTACATTGGAAATAAAATCTAATTTATTTTTTTAAATGATCATATTTATAATTGAATTAAATGTTATGAATATCTTGGAAATCATTTCACATGGTAACTAAAAATTTATAGGTGATGAAAGAGAAATAAAATTAAAAAACTGATTTTTTTATATAAACCAATAACATTGATACTACATAGTATCAAAGAGAGAAGGATTCAAATTCGGGATCATTTTAGGAAGAATAAGACTAATGTTCTTGAGTATTTGATGAATGAGGAAGAGTTTTTTCACTCATGATCTGTAGATAATTTCATGACCAATAGACCTACTAAATAATATAAGTTGTTGAAGATCATGGAGAAAATGTATATGTGAAAACCTGATCCCATAATCTCGTAGATTAATATCATTTCAATGAGGTATAAAATTATCCCTGAAGAAGAAGGAGGTATTTCATCACTATATCAAAATTGATGGATATTGAAGATAGGGTGTGTAACCAGAATATGGGGATAGATTTTCAGTTATGGAGTATAAAAAATCATGTAAGAAGACTTTGTGGGTATGGTATATAACCATACATGACTTGAGGATCAATTATTAGGGTGTATAACCAGTTGTTGCAGAAGAATGGAAATTGAGATGTATAACCAATCACACTCCATTGTAACAGAGGGGTCATTATAGTTGTTAAAAATATTATAGTAGAGAATCCATAGGTTTTTGTGTCTAACCAACTATAGCAAAGAGTAGGCTTTTATATCAAACCATGTAAATATTATGTGATGAACATGTAATAAATATACTAAAAACAATGTGAATCTAATATATTAAATATTATGGAATTGATGCTTTAACAAACCATAGAGGTTGAAGTTAAAATGAATAACACTTATAAAAATAAAAAAGAGATCACTAATTAACCACTTCCACTCTCAGGGATCCATATGTACATAAGAACATCAAACTAAATCCTGAAATCTAATAATTCCTTGATTATGTTCTTGAAACACCCTACCCCTACCCACATAACACTTGTCATATAGTGATTTAGGTATATTAATATCCTTTATATGACTTTATCTCCATAATATTGAGTTATCTCAATGTCCTCCCTTGGTACTATTACAACACCTACTTGATATACCGGCTCTAAATCATAAGTAATAACTCTCTACCTCATAGGTTAAAAAATTTGAGCTTTTTCAAGTGAAAAGGTCATAACATCATCATTTTAATGATCAAGGTTTATGATTTGAAATATAATAGATATGTACTCAAGAATATTTTACCCATGTGAACCATTTTTAAAAACAACCAATCGTATAAAACAACTCCCTAAGTATATATGAAGATTGTTTACGTTTAGTATACCAAATGTTTTTATTTTTAGATATTCAAAATCATCTATCATTGATGATTTTATTTCCTTGGAATATATCAATTGTGTGTATCATTTTTTAAATCCTCAATTATGAGTTAATGAACCGATGTTTCTTAATTATTCATATTTAATTCATCCCGACTCAAAACTCATTGTGTACTTACTCTAGTTTCCATACCACAATATGATTCTAATCTATCATGTCACAAACTATTATAAATTAAACGCTTTAGAACATCAACCATTAGTTTAGGGGCTATTAGAAAGTGCTGAGGTATCCACTCATGGATTGGAGACTTTACCACAATTTGAAACATGTATTATAACATCCTGAGGCCTGATTTAATTTATATACATTCCTTTTTTTTCAATTTTCATTTGGATATTTTCATGGGTTATTTTGGGGGAATTTTGGAAATTTATTTATGTTATATTATCAAGTCTATGATTGGTGAACAATAAGATAAAACCATGTGAGTAATCCAATGAAACCACAAACCTTTTGTTGGAGTGTTGAAGGAGGGTTCATGGTTATATTCACAATTAGTACAGACCATGTAGAAAGACCATAAAACCATGTTACATGTGATGGTTGGGTTATGTACAGATAGTTCCTGGTTTGTTAAACTGTGCAACCAAATAGTGCAACTCTTCCATTACCCCAAATGGGTGTTCATGGTAGTTTGGTGTTTTACCAAACAATGCGGATGCACTATTCAATATCTATTAATTACTGATAAAATATATTTTAAGACAAGATACTCATCCAAATTTCCCCATTCTTCTCACATTGGAATATGCTCTCAACTATAGGGACTCCTTTAGAGATTTAGGGGATTCTATGTCCTCTAGTGATTGATTTTAGGGATCTTTAAGCATTGGATCTTTATTTTCAAAGTCATGATACTATTTATTTCCATTCTTTATTGATATTATATATATACTCCTATTTACTTGAATTAATCCTTATTCTAGGGATTTTGATGTGATATCTAAGGTTTGTGTCGCAATCTAATTGTATTTATTATAGATCCATCATGGAATTGGGATTTACATCCTGAATCTTCATTGGATATTGTGAGTTCTTTTAGGATCGTTTAGGTATGTTTTATCTTTATATCTCTCTCTATATCCATTTTTTCTATAGAGTATGAATTAGATATTATTATTGAATATTTGTGTTTCTAGGATCTTATAATTGATTTATTCCACCCCTTTCATCACTCATGGGTTTAGGATCTGATGTTGGGAGTTTGATGATATCTTGATTTAGGTTGGTGGTTTCATAAGTCAATTACAATAAATTGAAATCCTTTATTCTTTCTTTATAGGAAATTTATTTCCTATGTAATTCAAAAAAAAAAATTATTTATCAATTAAATTTATTCAAAATGGCCTGGCATGTATGTGTGATGAAATATCTTTTACAATGGCCTTTAAAGTAAAGTTTTAATTCTTAGAAACTGATATTGAATTAAAATGAACTATTTGAAGAATAATTTTAAAGATGAATTTTATGAATAAAAGGAATGAAATGTTTTATTAATTATAAAATAGATGAATTGTTTTGGAAGGATTGATTTTGGATGAAAACTATTGATGATGATTTTTGAACTAAAATGGATTATTTTAAAACATAAACATTGGTGTGATTTGAAATGATTGATTAAAATAATTTGAGTATAATTGAAATTAATGATAAAACCTTTGTATGTTATATTTCCTTAAAGAATATGGGGGAATTAATAGTTAGGTAGGAAGAACACTCTCTAGTCCTATATTAGATCTAAATAGAAATGAATTGATGACAAAAATGAAAACTAATCTATGATGAGGGTAGGGTGTTCATTCTTTTGCCGTGTTATCCTAGCCCCCATATTCATGATATCCATGGATGTGTGCACACCATGAGCCATATTTTATTGATATGTATGAGAATAATTATACTAACCAAACCCTAGGACTATTAACCCTAGTGATATTATTTTAAATTATTTATACATTCTAGGGTTTTAATAGAAATTATTATTCATTTCTATTTTAATAGAAGTGAAATTTTTTACCAGTTGTATTTTATCTATTTAAAGTATTGGGAAATTATTTTTTATATTGAATATTGAAATGATTACTATGAAACATTTTTTTAAAAATTTGGTATATTTGGTAGACTTGATTTTGGATTTCTTATAGAATACATGGTGAGATTCTATCAGGATATTTTTCGTCACACCCTACATTTAAATTTTGGAATTTTTAGACATTATTATACCATGTTTGTTAAAATGAAAATAACCTCTTTGAGGAGATAAATATTCTTGATTAGCGGGACCTTGGGAGTTCGTAGTTAATCAAGGAGTATATGATACAACTTTTATATATAAATATTATGATGATGTCTTTTATGGATTATGTGGTGAATTTGGTAGACATAAACTTTAGTACATGTATCCATATACTAATAGACCATTTATCATGAGTATTGTATGGAATATCTATTGTTTATTGATTGATATTTATTGGTTTTCCTTTTTGAATTATTTTTTTGTACAAATCATCCCCTATTGATATTTTTTTATACCCATGATCTATATTCTAGCTTGTGGGGATCATGAAAACCCTTTAGGTCTTTCTATTATTGATTCAATTTTTGTTTATGATGGTTATATGGGATAGTTCATGAAAAATTGGTATGAGAGGAGTCAAAGGTTGTTCTTGAATGTTGATATGCATTTTGGGAGTTCCTAATAGATTGTAGAAAATATTTTTGAGACTTAAGGGGGTGATTATAATCAAGTTCCTATCGAAATATCATTATAACAAGCCTTATGTTACAATTCATATTATAGAAAAGCTTCCTTAAGGAATTTATTGATGTAATCCTAGAATTTTTTCAATATTTGATCTATTATTATTGTTCCCAAGTTTGAATTATGATTTATAGAGGTGATTACATTGAGTTTTAAATGATGTTTCCATATTATCTAATGATGTTGTGTAGTACCATGCCTCCAAGTAGATGTCCAAATAGACTCCAGGAGGGAGTTGTTGATGATCCATAGTGGGAAAACCCTATAGTATACTATATATTTGTAGAGTGTATAGTATGTGTGGTCCAAAACAAGGATAAGGGGATTTACCATAATATATTTAGGCTATATAGGTTTTAAAATTGAGGCAAGATGATTGAGATCATGCCAGTGAAATTTTTTATTAGAAAAAAAATTATCCTTATAGGGTACGAATAATCGATAGAAGGTATATGATTAGTTGAAAAATATTGAGAAACACTTTGTGTTCTTGGATTATCCATATTTCATTAAGGTAAAATGTGATTTCTTCAAACATTAAGGGACTAGTATGAGCTGGTGGTATTATATAGTTATGGTGAAGATGAATTAAGGATTATAGGGGAATGAATTTAAATATATTTTTAATGAATAGTACTATATAAAGTTAATGTTATTGGTTAATTCCATTAACTTTCTTGGCCGTCATCAAGGTTATAAAACAAAGACTAATTATTCCAATAATTTTTATGAACGTTCTTAGTCATTACACAAGGTAGCATCGAATGGGAAGCTAAATTTATGAAGTTTTTAGATGGTTCTTTGGTAAAATATAAAAACATTGGACTTCATGTAGAATATTATCTCATATGTTGATGATTTGGATAGTCATATGATGGATGAAAATTGACCTATCTAGTATGTTAGGGGTGAAGATAGTTTCTCCGACTCTAAATTAAATTTTTATTGGATACCTTAAGGGAAATAGGAAGTGGAATGAATATCAGGGTGTAAATAGTAGTGAATTTCTTCAAAAATAGACTTCATCTAAATAATCAGTAATAACTTATAAAATAAATTTAAATTGTTTGCCATGTGGAAAATTTGGGTACTTGAAGAATGAGTACAAGGAGGCACCCGATATCTATTGCTCTTGGAGATTATTAGTTCAATTTTATAGTTTTATACATGTTTTTAATGAATCTTGTAGTGGTTTGGGTTCATCAGTACAAAGTGGATTCTTAGTGCATTTAGCTCCTTTATGGAAAATTTGGTTCCAAAAACAATCATCCAAACATATGCTTCTTCATGTAGTGGATGATTCCCCTATGGGAAATGATGTTGGTACTATGATAGTGAGAGGTACCATTACTATTGATTTATCATTACTGACTGTTTTATATGATACTTATGTCTCTCATTATTTTATATCAACCCATATTGTGTAATTTTGAATCTTCATAAGGGGATCATACCTTAGGTGATGGAAATTTCAACACCTCTAATGATGAAGAGAGAGAACACTCTCTAATACCATCATATAATTTCTATTTTTTGGAAATCAATATTGTCTGAGACCTTTTGGTTCTTTATTGAAACCTCTAGACATTATTCTTTGGGTTTATTGGCTGATTTCTTATAAATCCTGGATTGACAATTATCATTGGTGGGTCTCCTTTACTATCCACAATAGAGAATTTTATATTTTTAATGGAAAATGGGACCCAAGGTCTAGTCAATATAGACCTACTATTTTCGATATGGGAAGGATGATATCAATTTTTTCATTTGAAATGGAGGAATAACAGTTATATGGGTATCTTCCTCCAGCATTTGTTGAGTTTATCAATTGTTTTTTCCATAAAAATTTTGTATTTTTTCACCTTGAAAGAGGTGGATTTTTTTATTGATTTGGTGTTGGGTACATATCCCATTTTATTATGTCTTACCTTGGGGAACCAACAAAATTAACGGAGGTAAAAGATCAACTGTATAACTTGATGTTCAAAGGATTTATTCTACCTAGTGTTTATCCTTGGGTAGCACCAAAAAATTTTAACAGGAAGGTCGATGAAACCCTTCACTTGTGTGTTGACTATCAAAATAAAAATATTTTTATAGTCAAGAAAAAGTATCTATTTCCCCATACTAATGATTTTTTTATCAGATAAATAGGGAAATTTTTTTCCCTATGTTTGATCTTTAAACTGGTTATCACCATCTTAGGATCTAAGAGTCTGATACCCTTGAGACCTCTCTTAATAGAAGTTATGAACATTATGAATATCTTCTTAAGTAATTTGGTCTCACCAATGATTCTATTGTGTTTATGGTATGATGAATAGTATTTTCCACCAACACCTCAACTATTTCATTGGATTATTCATGGATGAAATCTTGATTCACATTAAAACACAGTAGGATCATGTGTTTCACTATAGATCATTCGTAGTTATTTTAAGAAATCACCAAATTTATACTAAGATATCAAAGATCCATTTCTATATTTGGGAAGTGATGTTATTAGGTAATGTATTGAAAAAACATGGTATCTCAATCAATCCTAAAAAGATGGATTCTATTATGTCTTAAGATGAACCACGAAATGTCATTGAGATGTCATGTTTCTTTGTAATAGAGGTGTGTTACAACCAGTTTTTAAATGATTTCTAATAACTGTCTTCTCCTTTGAATTATTTTACTGTGAAGGGGGTAATGATTATTTGGGATGAAAAATCTTAGGATTATTTTAATGAGTTTAAGATATATTTGAATTCAAATATAATGTAAAATCTTACATAAGATGGTCAAGGATATTTGGTCTTTGTGATGTAATAATTTATAGTTTGGGATGAATTATCATGTAGGGTTATAAAGTGGTGTCTTATGGTTCTTATTATCTTCAACCTCATGTGAATAAATTTCCCAAAAATGATCTCCAACATGAAGATGTGGTGCATGCTCTTAAATTTTGGAAGCACTACCTTTTTAGAGAAAGGTCTTACTTTTTATCTAATCACAAAATCTTAAGTTATATCTACTCAAAAAAATATTTCAATATTATTTAGATGTGATGAGTGGAGTACATGAAGTAGGATGAATTTGAGATAACCTACATCACTGGTAAGGGTAATGTTCTCACTGATTCATTGAGAAGGAATATTCCATCCTAATCAGTAAAGGGTGATTAGGGGAATGGAATCTCAGGACTCTCTTTTCTCTTATGCATTTGGGAGTGTAGTAGGATAACATGACAGATGTTTGGAAAAGTGTTTAGATGATGTACTATCTTATTGAAATGAGTATATAGGAGTAGAAAATTGATGATGATTTCTAATAAATAAGGAATTCTTTATATAGTGTGGAGACCATCAATGAATATTCTTTATCATCAAAAGACATCCTTTACTTCCGAAACTGATATATTGATCTATCACCTATATGTAAGGCTATGATGGGGGTTTTCATCATTCGCATTTGGTGGTATACACACAAATGATGAATATGTTTAATGATAATATCCATTGACTATGGAAACCATTTATAAAATAGTACACTACTAATTTTGGTTCTCATTATTATACCTATTAACAAATAAACTTCAACCATTAGAAGCCTTCGAATTCATTTTATCCATTTCCAATGATTACCTGTAAGTTATATGAGATATTGATGAACTTTTTAGTTGGGTTTACACACACTCCTCAAGGAAATAATGTGTTTTGGGTGGTGATAGGCCAATTAACCAAGTCATCCTGCTTTATTCCAATTGATGATATAGACAAAGTAATGGACTTGGGAAATATATATTTTTCAACATTCATCAAATTTCATGGTGTCCTTTCTTCCATTATTATTAATAGGGATCCCCAATTTACTTATGATTTTTAGTTATGAATCTAGGTTGAAATAAAATCCCAGATAAAGTTGATCATGGTGTACCATCCTCATAAAAATCGTTAGAAAGAGTGGGGTATACATATTCTCGAGGACATGATTTGTGTTTGCGTCCTTGACTTTAGAGGAGTGTTGGATTTCTACTTAGGGATAGTTCAGTTATCCTAAAATAATAGCTATCACTCATCCGTTAAGATGGAAACCTTTGAGGGTGTTTAGGACTATCCTTTTAAATATCCACTTTTTTAGAGATTGATGAAGTTACCTTTGTGGGACCATTGTTGGTCTTGAAGTTGATTATGAAAATATAGTTGATTTGATAGTGGTTGGTGACAAAAAAAATTAGAATAAAAATTATTATTATTGTCACCAATGTAATATAAATATCTTGGTTATAGGATAAGTGTTTCTTAGACTGACACCTCTGTCGAGTCACCCATGACTTGGAAAGCAGAGGATGTTATCACCAAGATTCATGGGACTATTTGAAATAATTGATAAAATTAGAAATGTAGTTTACCATTTGGATTTTACACTTTGGACGACATCAAACCCTTATGTGTTTTCCATTCCACAACTTAGAAATTATCTATGAGACACATCTCGTGTCTTGAGTTGGGAGGACCTTGATGCGGAACATGATTTTTTATGACTAAGTATTATATTCATTTTTTTATTAGCAGATAAAGGATATTTTTGTGATTTCTATACATCTAATTAAAGTTCTATGGAAATAATATTATGTTTTTATGATATATAAGAGAATGATGTGATTATGAGATATATGTTGTCTCATCTATTTTTTGATAAGTCATATTGAAAGGTATTATGGGTGAAGAATTATATTTAGTGGGGATAATTGTGACATCCAAAAACCATCTTTCAGGAATATACATTAATTTTTTGACCACATTTCTAGATCTTTTCATGGGATTTTCTGTGTGACGTTTTCAAATTTATAGAGGTTTTTGAGACCTTGAACGGTTAGTAAATTAATATAAAAAACTATGTGGGATTTCCCAGGAAACACTATGACTTATTTTGGCGTCTCAAAGCAGGTAACATGGTTTGTTTCACGATTAGTGAAACACATCTATCCCATCCTCAAATAGCATGACAAGGAACAATGGGGTCATGCATGACTGGCCCAAGATTTATTAAACTGTGCAGCAAAAATGGGAATCTATTCCAATATCCAAGAAGAGGTTGCATTGTTACTGCACAATTTTCCAAAATATACAATCAAACCATGTAACCTATATTAATTACTTTGAATTTGGATTTTAAGAACAAATACACATATGAAATGCCTCATCCTTCTAATGTTAGAATAGGATCTCTACTAAAGAGGCTCCACTTAGATATTTTCTGGATTAAATACCTTCAAGTGATTTATTTCAATTGATATTTGAGTTTTGGATCTATATTTTCAAATGTATATACCATTTTCTTATCATTATTCATTGATCTTTTATATTAAATCCTCTTTTGTTGAACAAAACTTTTTGTTGGGGTTGTTGATGATATATATAAGGTATGTGTCAAGAAATAATTGGATTTATTATAGATACATCATAGAATTGGGATTTGTAACATAGATCTTCACTGGTCGTTTTGAGTTAATCAGGGTTCATTGATGGATGTGTTTTCTCTCTCTCTCTCATTATTCTAGATATGATGAATTGGACATTATCATTCAATATTTTTGGGTATTTATTAATTGATTGATTCATTCCCTTTCATCTATCTTGTTATGAGGATCCAGTGTTGGGTGATTGATGATATCATGAATTTAGGTAGGGGGTTTCATAAGTTAACTCCTATCAATTAAAACTTTTGTGTCTTGGTCAATTTGAAATGGATTTGATATAAATTTCCAAGGAATTTTTTGACTTCTTTGATAAATGGAATGGAATGTGTGTTTAGAATGGAATGTTTTGTAAATGTAATGTCATCTGTGTGTGATTTTATCTATTTGAAAATAATGTGTTTTTTTTGTAAAATGATATTTAATTGAAATGAGATATTTAATGAATGTTTTTTATAATGAATTTTGAGAATAAAAGGCCTGAAATATTTTATGAATTTTAAAATAGATGATTTTTTAAAAGGTCTGAGTTTTGATAAAATTTTTATTATGATTTATTAATGAAATGAATTTTTTTTTTAAAAAAATTAACTTAGATCTGATTTGAAATGATTGATTGGAATTATTTTAGGTTGATTTAAAATTAAAATAACCCCTTTGTGTGTTTTATTTCCTTGATTCACATGTAATCCTATATAGTTAGGTAGGAATAACACACACTATGAATGTATTAGATTTACCTAGAAATAGATTAATGATGAAAACAATAACTAAACTATAATGAAGTAAAGGAGTTCATTCTTTTCGTGTTCTCCTACCCCCCCCTAAAATTATGATCTAGGGATGTGTGAATAATCAGATCTATATTTCACTGATATTTTTTAGAATACTTATACTAACCCAACCCCATGATGCTTATCCATTGTTCTTTGATATTTAATGACTTTTACATGGTACTGTTTTGATAAAAAAATATTATCCATGAAGTTTTTGATAGAATTTTACTTTTGAACCTATCTTTTTGATTTCCATTAAATGGATTGAAAAAAGATTATTTTAAATTGAACTGTGAAATGGTTACCTTTCCATGTTTCATTAAAAATTGAGAATATTTGGATTAATTATATGGATTTATTATGGAATGCATGGTGATATTCTATTGGTGTATTTTTTCTCACACCATAGTATTTCTATAAAGAGTTTGTATAATTTCTTATACCAAGTACATGATAATGGAAATCACCACTTGAAGGTAGTGGATGTTATTGATTATAGGATCCTTGACAATTTGAGGTGACCGTTGGATTATGATTTACCCTTGTTACATAGAGATATTATATTGATTTCTTCAATTGTTTATGTTACATCTTTGGTTGGCATATAATTTTTGGGAATTGTACCTATCCAGTTGTATTACTTTAATCTTGATGATTTTTTGGAATACCAACTATTTATTTATTCATATCTGATTATTTTTCTTTTTTATATGTTTTTGTGGAAAAATAATTCCATCTTGATAGATTTTAATGCTCAAGATATAGTCTCCAGCCAGTGGGAATTGGGGAAATGCTTCGGGTTGTGTTAGAATTGATTCAGATACAGTTTAGGAGGGTTATCTAGGATTATTTGTGACATGAATATGAGTAAACAAGACATATTTTTATAGTATATAATGAATGAAAAAAATGCAACTATATGACATGAAATTGGATGTGGATGTATATTTTATAGCTCAATCAAACTCCTTAACAACATCTCTCATCCTCATAAATACACAAAAAACCAAAATGTATCCTTATAGAAAATATAATGTCCAGAATATAATAATTTAATTAAATACCAATGCACCTTAAGTATACACCTACAAATATCTATGAAGAATGGAAAAAAAGGTATAAGATCACTTAGGGGATGAAAAATAAAAATCTGTATTATAATCCCATAAAATGGACTGACCTATGTAAATAATTATCTATGCATGGAAATAAAAATTAAGTGAAAAAATATAATATGTGATTATATAATTATAAAAGTTTAATTTTAGAATTTTATTTAATGAATTTATTATTAATGTGAAAGAATTTATGAATTTATGGATATTGATTAGAAGATAGATTATTTTATATGATTTATGACGTTTAATATAAATGTTTCAAAATATTATGATTGCTATTAAAAGTAAAAGGTCGATGTTTTAGGAGTTTTACGATTTTAAATGTTATATAGATGGATATAGTAAGCCAAAAATACCCAGTATAGTAACACTAGGTACCAAGTGTGTTTTGAATTAATCACGTAGCCACTAGGTTTTCCTCAGATTGATGGTGGACTTCCAACTGTTCTTCAGTGGCCCTTAGTAAAATTGTTTGGGGTCCAATGGGTACCTAATATGGAATACATTTACATATACACACTCACATTTTTTAAATAAGTATAAATGTTGTATTTCATAATCCTTTTTATTTGACTATATAGGTTTTTTCCTATGTTTTATTATATCAATAACATGTATAGAGAGAGATTCCCCATTATTTTCACTCCATTCTCTCATCTCCCCCATTTGATCCATGACATCTAATGAATTTCAGCTCCCTGATTAGAGCTAAACCTACCCCTTTATCCTTCTCTTTAAACATTCTATTTTCAATTTTAATTTCTATTGGTATAGTAAAGGATTTACTAATGGATTTAACTAGATAATAGTTAATTTCATCTGAGATTTTGGGAATTTTTAGTGACCTTATTATAGTATTCTATGGAATAACATTTCCACTCTATATATAGGTGTTTCTACGAAATTAAGTGTTTTGATGGTTTATTTTAAGAATTTAATTTTTTGTAGGTTTAAATTGAATATTTTTTAGTTATAATAAACTAGGAATTTGGTGGTTAGTGATGTTAGTTAGATATTGGGTGTTTTCTGCGACTGGATTAAATTATTACATAGGTGGTATTGTCTACTGAAATTTATTTATCTCTATTAAGAAGTAGCTTTGTGGTAATTGTGTAATGATGACCACATCGATGATTCAATAATGTTTATGGGTTATACCTTCTTTCATTTAATTTGGTTATACCTATGAGTTTTCATTCAATTTATTTTATGAACTTAAATAAAGTTTGAATAATTATTTTAAAGCATAAAATATTTTGTTTGAAAAATAAAAATATATATATAAATTAATCTTTTAATCGTATAAATTAATGAAGCATTAATTTTTTATTTTATATATATTTCCTTCCATATACTTGTAGTGATATTATATGAATTTTATGTCAAATATGAAGTTTTAAAATATTTTGAATTATGTCTATAATTATAGGTCAGATGATTAAATGTTAATTTTTATATAAAAGCTTTTTTAGGTAAAAATATAAATGATTACGACATAATGAATAATTTAGGATATTTATATTATTCATCATATACTTTTCATATGATTCATGAACTACTTTCATTAATAAAGTATTCATTATTAAATATTATTTTGTGAAAAAAAAATTAAAATGGTAAAACATTACCTGTTTTAAATGAATTGAATGAATTATACAACAATGAAATAATAAGTAACCTTTATTAAGTGGTTACATAAATGGTGTTTAATAGTTTTGTGTGAAAGTAATATAAGGGATGATTTATTAATTTTGTCTTAGTAAAGCATTTCTTTGGGGAATTATAGTCTAAATTATAAATTACAAGAAGGTTATAATTTTCCCATTTAGGAATGGTTAATTGGAACTGCTAAGGATACTTTTATCTAAATGTATCATCCTACTATGAGACATGGCTTTATTAGTGGATAGTGGTTGATCAGATGAAAGTATAAGAATGAGATTAAGTGTCACGAACCAAATCTGGTCACCGCCAAAATCGACACCAAACCCAGCCCGTGACAAGGCCCGAAGGGCATTCCCGATCCCCATGGGCTGGCACAAGTGCCCGGGTATCATATAATGATAATTGGGAACGATTTACCCGATTTTATAAACATTAAACAACAAAAAAAACTCAATAAAACAAATCTGGATTTTTCAACTAAAACCAACTTTTACAAAATTTCAGAACTGAATTACATAAGTTAAAACTACATTTAAAGACCATTACAAAGGTAAAAAAACAAATAAGGACAGCCCATGAACCCTTTTGTCAAGGGGCACCACCCTTATGCTATCTCCACAAGACTTCACTACCAAGGACCTGCTAGAAACCCGAACCACTGGAACAAAAAAAACTTTACCAAACCTGCGACAACAAAAATAACCAAGTCTACTTACACCCAAGGGTGTAAGTAGGGTCTGATCCAAAGCCCAATAGGATACGACCACTAATAGATTCCATGTGATAAACATTTAATGGAGAAAATCATGCATGTTTTCAAAGACATGAGATGCTAGTTAAAATTTCTAAAAGATGCAACATTAAATAAAAACAGTTTTTAGGTGGGATAATTTAAAGAATAAAAACATTTAAAATAAATACAATAGCTACTGAATTTTTCAGCCTCTCATACCGTATACCGACGGTAGTAACAAAGTATCCAGTGAGCACAAGCAATGGGAAATAACCCCTAGGAACTAGCTAGCTGTGGGTCTCAGGTACCTCGTATCTTGGTGAGAGTAACCATCACAAATATCCATTCTCGTGCACGAGCCACTAGTAGGGAACATACCCATAACCTAGTGGTCCCCAATAATCATCCTCATAGTTTAGTTAGAGTTGTAAGCGTCAATCTTGCTAAGTGAAACTGAGGCCAAACCTCACAGATTCACTAGCATACTAGTACATGTCCACCCACCTAGATACCCGGGTTTTCCCTTTGTGCTCAAACAAGTTCAACAAGTCAATGTATATACTTTGCACATGAAAATATCATTTCCATATCAAAAATTCACCAAACAGCCCACATTTATACCACACAAGTCACAAAATTACACTTTTCATTCAAATTGATTTTAAAATCCAACTCATACAAAAATAGCCCACAACACTCTTCACATTACATGGACACTTCCACAAATCCTTTAAACCATTTTTAATTACCATACCAAGACATTATAACTCACATAACAGCCCACTCAAATAACATATAATACCACTTTCATCAACAAAATTCAATTTTCACAACACACTCACACAAAACAGCCCACAACCATGTTTTGCAGCTCTCTTCCCATTTTCTAAAACATTTCTGCACTTTATAAAACATTCTAATAAAAATATTTGAAATCTTAAATAACCACCATACCATTAAAAAACTCATATTAGGTGATCACACCCCCCAAACAGTACATATACACTCTTTTATCCACTTTGTTTAACCAAACAAAATATTCCCAATTTTCAAAAAAACAACTCAAGGGGTGTAACTATGTCTTGCACACAAAACCCATTTAAAAACCCCCATTTAAGACCAAAACCATACCAATTCCTATCAAAAGTAGAATTGGAAGTCCTAGATACATTTATAAAAACACATTCAAGTGTTATAAAATAACCTTGAATAATACCACAAAAGATACAAATGAAAACACACATTTTCCTAAAATGACCTCAAGAAGTATAACAATGTTTTACACATCAAACCTATTTAAAACCCTTATTTTTTGAACCACATGACACTATTAAATTACCAAACCAGAATTGGCAGGCCAAAAAAGATTTAATGAACCAATTTCATAAGTTATAAACCACACCCAAATAAAACCCCATGAGTTACACATGAAAACACCCAATTTCATGTTAAAAAACGACTATAAAATTTAACACATAACCAAATATTTCATAAATAGTTTTCACACCCCACCCAACATATGAGGAATATGAAAAATGGTTAAATACAGCAAGCTAACTCATCACTAATTGTTTACACATGGAACCACCTACCTTTTGAGTCAAAACCCTTGAATCTTGGTGAGAAACCTCAACTGCACCTCCGCCGCACCACAAGGATGTGAAAACATACCCTAAACCCTAATATTTCACCAAAAATATCCCAAATCAAACCCTAGGTATGAACCCTAATATCTGGACACTCTATAAATTTATGAAAGTGGGAGGAAACCCTAAAGAGAAGGAAGGAATTGAAGAGAGAAACAAATACCCAAAATAATATTGAAGAAAACGACTCAAAATCCACCAGAATCTGAATTTTAAAACATCCAAAAATTCATGGGATGTTCGAATAGGGATTATGAGATCATATAGGAACTGGAATGGGGGAAAAATAGTAAGAATTGAGAGAGTTATGATGTAAATAACTTACCTCCACAAATCTGACCGATTTTTGAAACCCTAAGAATATCAGCACTCCATCGTGATGCAAACGAGCTCCAAAAAGGGGGGAAATGAATGGGAGCGCGACTGGGCTCCTTAGGGTCGAGGGGGAGGTGGAATCACCGAACAATTCATTATAATTAATAAGATATTAAAACATTAAAAAAACAATTTAAAACTGGAAAATGGGCTTTCGGGTTGGCCTAATTCTCAAATAAAAACCCAAATCCCCCATGATTATGGATTTATAAAGGCTCCAAATTTAAATGTGGTGTTAATATATCAGCGGAGGACATTTAGGAGTTGGAATTAATGAAAAATATAAAAAAAGAAAAAGTTATAAAAGAAACAAAAAATTTATTTTTAAATCTGGAATTGGGCTCACGGTTTGGCCCAATTCTTGAAAACTCACATATTCTCCATAAAACCATTGGAAACCCCCAAAACAAAGCATGAATGGAAAATAAATTAAAAATAACTTTAAAATAAGTTATGTATGTGACAATTCACCCCACCTTGAAAACTTTCTGCCCCGGAAAGTCACAGCAAGGTTAAAGAAACAACCAAACCCCACTGAGAAACCAATAGGTACTCTCTTGCATGGTTTCACTCCCAAAGG
The DNA here is from genome assembly GCA_963277665.1 of Viscum album. Lineage (NCBI taxonomy): Eukaryota > Viridiplantae > Streptophyta > Magnoliopsida > Santalales > Viscaceae > Viscum > Viscum album. Next base: position 850,095,394 of record OY728152.1, read on the forward strand.
CCAAAACACCTCCAGTGATCAATTAAGGAAGGATTAATCTCACACTCATAACTTACACTACTTTCCTGAAAGGATCAATAACATTCATACTTTATCCCAAAATAAAACTCTTCAAACACTCTCTGAACAAGACTCAAGCAATTCACCCAAACGAACAACAACTTTGAACAAGGTTACACTTACCTTACTTTAACTAAACCATTGGGCACTCTCTAGTCCCAACGTTTAGTCAAGGAAGATTTTGGTAGCTAGATATCTCCGAACGAGACTATCTACACCAAACCAAAACCATAGATAAATCTATGTTACTGGTACGGGGGGACACTAATATGCTCCCCACTATAAGAGACAACCAATATTTTTTTCGAGACAGAATCAGGACACTAATAGGGGGAGGCATGAACGGACTCCCTGGTACCAAGGGTATACTTCCATTCGAAATTTAATAAGGAAAATTCATGATAATCATAGTGGTTCTCCCCACCATATGAACCAACCATCTTAATCGACCAGCACATGTCGGCACAGAAAGACCCAAAAATTTCAAGATTTGGGAAGGTCGCACGGTTAGTCTGCACAGTTTTTGAAACCGTGAACTAACTGTGCTGATCAATCTTCCTGCATGGATTCCAGGCACACAGTCTCTCTTAATCGTTCACAAACCATGTGCTCAGCATGTCTAGCCAAATTTACAACCATTCTCCAAAGACTCAATGGAAACCAAAGGGGGAGGGAATGACATTAGGCGATGACATGGGTACAAGGCCCACCACCTATTTCCACCGAACGAGAACAACAGAGGGAATATGATGACACCATAGGTTTAAACACTTCCTATCTTTCACACCGAGGATATGAAATTTTACAAGGGTTTAAATGAACCTGTGATTTCCCCTTACTACGAGCCAGCTTCTCTCCGAGACCTATGGTTGGGGCTCAAATTATTGAAGCATCTTCGGCCTCGCGGTTAGTCTTCGGAAACCCACTAAATGAGAATTATTCTTTCGGTGCCACCAAAAACTACACCACAACCCAAGATATGTTTTCCAGACATAACTAATTCCATACTCACTTTACCCTATCCCAATATTTCACTGAAACAAGGGCTAAGAAGATGCACACACATCACACCTTGTTTCTTCAGGTGAGAAACAACAGAAGTAAAGAACACCGACACTCAACTTCATCTAAAATGGAATATTTTGATGTTTCATCAAAGGGAGACATTCACCCAACACAATAGGGACTCTCGGAGGATTTCATGAATTTCACCTATATGGTCAATCGAGCACATGACATCATAAGGCATCACCGAACATGGCCATTATGACTGATATAAACAATGCATGGAGAGGGACCTTATACAACATCCCCAAACAACACACAATTCTAGAAAGTGGCCAAAATATCCTATCGTGACCATATTTCTCACACTGGTGGTTTAACATGAACTCATGCTTCAAATAAACTTTGAAGAACCCCAAAGTCCCTCTTAGACACCATCAAGACACTCATCCAAAATAACAAACATAGACCACATCCACCTTCAACGAATTAGGAAACATAAGAAACTATGGTCTCCTTCACCCATCCACAAGCACTCTCCCATTACATGAGGATCTAAAAATCAAAGAAAGGAATGGGTGTAGACTCAATCTAAAAATCTCAAGAAAAAAAATATTCCTTATATTGATCAACTGGAGGGTCTTCAAACGGCGAAACATTCCGGGTTGCACTTTAGTTGTGCACTAACCTTTAATGGGGGTGTACCTTATCCAACGATTGAACCCAAGGACCCAACCAAGATGGTCCATTAGTCAAGATATACCACAAACCAGATCTAAACACATGAAGGGAACCATCATGAATTCATCCCAAAATTTTTTTCAAAAGAGACCACTAACTGTCCCTATAACACAACTTACTGACCAAACCCAAACCCAAAACACAGTTCAAACAGGAGGGGTTCTTGGACTCAAAACATCCCACAACATCAACATTTTCCAAAAATACATAATATAAACCATTCCAAACAATTCATCAAGTTTTCATGTTTCTCTTTAAAAAAAGTTCTTTGAAAAAAAATGGTTCAGCGGTTAGCGCATCCACCAATGGTACCCCATGGGCCTTACACATGCATGTTTCAGTGCCACACCGGGCACCCTCCTAATATCCATCTCGACACTCATCGATTCATGTCATCAACCATCCATCTTCCCATATAACCCCATGCATGTGGTTTCTCACGAAAATACCAAAGGTTAAAACAAATTTTTTTTCCACTTTTCAAAACCAAAACGGTCAACCAACACATCCTTTTTTCTCAAAACCGCTAACCACGAGATCAAAATCCCAACTCACATCTTAAAAAAAAATTTAGAAAGTCACAACCATTTAGAAAATAACTCACTTTCAAGATATTCACATCAATTTCAAAACATCTCATCCCATTAAAACACACACTGATTGTTTAGAAAACTCTATTGGAAACACTTTTCAAAACCAACTTCAATATAGTTCCTGCTTTCAAAGAGGTGTAAGCACACCATTTTATTTTTCAAAACAATTCTGAAAATTCAGTTCTCCATTTCATAAACCCAACCATTCCCTCTTTATTTGAAAATCATTTCATAAAAACTTTACTCTTCATAAAACCAAGTCACCTTAAAACCAAAATGCCAAGATTCCAAAACTAAAGAACACCAGACAATGCGAGAGGAAACTAGTTTCAGTGGGTGACTTGGACATATGGTTGGCGGCCATATTCCAATCACTTCACTGTCACAGAGAGTGTTCTAGGGAATATCCCTGGCTCCACATGGCTTGCCAGACCCTGCGAGCTCATTGAGACCATTAACCCAACTCTCTTTTCATTTCCCCTAATCATCATCAAACCAAGAAAACCCTAAGACATAGACAAATCCCAAGTTCCCCTGGCGACTTGAATCCTGAAATGAGGTGTGGTGATCAAGCACACTACCCATAACCAGAATTCCATGTCCCAAAAATAATAACTCTAGACTATCCTGACTATTTCCCAAATAACATGACTCAAAATGGTATCAGAGGAGGTTCGCTCCGTTTGAGTCATGTTATTTGGGAAATAGTCAGGATAGTCTAGAGTTATGATGTAAATAACTTACATCCACAAATCTGCCCGATTTTTGAAACCTTAATAATATCAGCACTCCATCGCGATGCAAACGAGCTCCAAAAAGGGGGAAAATGAATGGGAGCGCGGCTGGGCTCCATAGGGTCGAGGGGGAGGTGGAATCACCAAAAATTCATTATAATTAATAAGATATTAAAACATTAAAAAAACAATTTAAAACTAGAAAATGGGCTTTCGGGTTGGCCTAATTCTCAAATAAAACCCCAAATCCCCCATGATTATGGATTTATAAAGGCTCCAAATTTAAATGTGGTGTTAATATATCAGGGGAGGACATTTAGGAGTTTGAATTACTGAAAAAAATAAAAAAAAGAAAAAGTTATAAAAGAAACAAGAATTTATTTTTAAATCTGGAATTGGGCTCATGGTTTGGCCCAATTCTTGAAAACTCACATATTCTCCATAAAACCTTTGGAAACCCCCAAAACAAAGCATGAATGGAAAATAAATTAAAAATAACTTTAAAATAAGTTATGTATGTGACATTAAGTTCGAGGAATTTGTATTTTTTCTCTTTCCTAATTATTTTCTTTCTCTTTATTATCTACTAAAAAATATTTTTTTGAGTTATATTTGTTCATTACTATGGTTTTCATTGGTTTTAAAGATATTTTATTGGGGTAAATCTTGGTTATTTAATTGGGTGGTTTTATTTTCCATATTGTATTTTTTTTATTTGTCACTTATGCCTTCTATAATTCTTTTATATATTTTTAATGGTCTCAGATGGTCTTCATAGATAATAAAATTTGTATATTTAGTATTTCATTATATTTATTTAAGACTTTTATTATGGTTTTGGGTATTATTTTGTATGCCTCCTTATACTTATTGATGTTAGTTATTTTAGATTACGGTCATTTCCAAATAAAAATATTTTAGGATAAAATATTCAAACTTTTTTTGATGAGTTATTAGGATAGTTAATTTTGAAATTTATGGTGAACAATGTATAAAAATATAATAATAGGGACATTTCCTAGGTAACTATTTAAAACTTTAGTCGAGTGATCTAGTATGGAAATATTATATATGAGTATGTATTTGGGTTAAATAACTATTGATACCTCTATATATTGGTTATGTTTTTCAATAAGTATATCTTGAGAGGCCAATCGATTGATATGTTGTTAAAACATAACATGGTGAATATTTATTGATTTTTGGTTTTAACATATTATTATATGACTACTTATGTTGGTTAAAATTGTATATTGATGGTTGTATCAATTTCAAGGGTGGTTTCCCTCCATATGATTGTGATGCTATTTTCATTGATCTAAATTTATTATGAAGGTACCTTATAACATTTATAATAGTTCATATTCTACATATTTCAATTCTTATAGGTTGTTTTTATTATTTTTATATATATGTTATCCTAAAATTTTAAGTAGGCAAGCGATATGGTGACATCATTATTAGTTTTTTGAAACGTCCTTGGGTATTTGATAAACATGCATTGACAAAGGATCTTATAGTGAATAATGTGATGGGTACAATGTTAAATTTAAATTTTAATATATTGCAGTTGAGGTCCCATGACTATTATTTATAAATAATTTCAATGTTTATTGATATCTTTTCCCATATAAAAGGTTGATATTGTCCCTTTTCCATTGAATATGTATTATCTATCAGGTTTTAACTTAAAGTGATGTTTCACTTTATTCCATTGGAGACTAAGTTCCACTATTAGGGATTATGAGGTAGAATAAAATTAGTTATGAATCCTCCTAGTGTAGAGGGAGTTATATATTATTATTTTTGACAATGATACATTGAGTAATCTCTAAAAAGTTATGTTTTTTTATCATTATGAAAAGATTGAATTGTATATTTATTTTTATTTCATAGACAATTTTAAATGAATTATCTTTATTAATCAAGTATATGAGTAGAAGACTTATAGTGGTTAATATTGAATATTCACAGTCAAACTTTAAATATACACCTTACAAAACATTTAGTCCCAGTTTTGGAATTTAAGGTACAAGATAACATGTGGATTGTTACTTGGATAACTACATATCAGGTATTGTATTTGGGTAGTAGATCATGGTTCCACTAGGATGTAGAGAGAGTTTATCCAAATATGGAAGTAAAAGTCATGTCAAAGATCACCACGTATTTCTACATTTATTATAGGTACCCAATCCTTTTACACATATTGTTAAACGATTTTTAAACATAAATATCCAATAAGTACAACCACAAGATCATGAGGCCTAGTGTATTTGAAAGACTAGGTTCATAATACAATGAAAGGAAACTGAACAAATGATATACTTTTTTTATTATCTATAATATTATCCTAATTCAATTTTAACTCATAAAAATACATAGAATATCTGTGATAATAACAAAAATAAAGTAGTGAACTAAAAATCACAATAAGGTAATAAACATGTTATGGAAACATAACATGTGAGTCAATGGAATAAAATGATATCATAAATAGAAGGATCATGTGTAATCAAATGAAAGAATAACTTAAATAACATGTTATAATAATATCATAGCAACATGGGAAATTTGTTAACAAAATATAACCTGACATAAACATGTGTCAAGGATAATTACCTAGATAATATGACATGGTAGAAAAAAAATCCATTAATGGATTTTATTTTATCCCTAATTTAAAACATAACGTCTCATGGGAAAAACTTTTACCTAATTAATTTTATTTCAATCTTGGAAAACCTATCACAACATTTACATGCATATGTGTACCACAAAAGGAAATCAATCTAACGGCATAAACATAAAAATTAACCATGGAATGAAACAGATTACAGTTGAGAAAAGTATTAAGGTCATGTATTACCTAATCAATGTAGTGGACAATAATGTAGGTATATATGTGAGAGACATATATATATAATTTAAAATCAATTCATAAAATTAATAAGAAATAAATAGTGATTTAGCGAGATAATGGTCATAACCTATAGAAAAAAGGGTGGTTTAGATAGATCCCTTACCTTTAGTCTGACTCATCACACACATTAACTTTATTCATGAATATTAAATTTATTTTAATTATTTACCTTCTTAATAAACTTTTCATGTTTATTGTTCAAATTATATTAAATTATTAATCATTTTTCTTCATGTTATTCATTTTGACAATATTTGGCTCATATATCTAAAATCACATTAGTAAGTTGACTAAGGCCAAAGAGATTATTAATTCATCATATCAAGAATAATAATAATTAAATATTTAAAATTTATATATATTAAAAATTTAAAACCAAATATTATCTATAGTTATAAAAATGATCTGTGTTACAATAATGGAGATAGTTGGTTGTATGTAAAGATGAGTATCATTTTAATTTTTCAATGATCATAATGGAAATAAAGTAAGTGTTATTTTATATTCCCATAATGATAAATATATCATAAATATAATATTCTATCTTTAAATACACTTATAAATACCATACTTGTGATGTGGTGTGGAAAATTAAATCACATCACTTCATGGATGTGGTAACCCAAACATGCGTATGAAGGACATTATTAAATAATAATGAATGGGAATGTAATAAAATATATGATATATTTATTTTTAATAATGATAAATACTTTATTAATACCATATATATGCCTTCAATCCACCATCATAAATATAAATTTGTGCTCATGATGGAAAATGAACTATTTCGCTTCGCAAGCTGGTAGTCTGCCATACACACTAATGATGGTATTGTTTACCATTTGATGGAAAAAGTGATAGATTTCGGTTATTAAATTAACATAAAAATATAAATATAACGAACATTATTATTCTATTATATCATCATGTTTGAACAATATTTTATATATCTAGGAGAAGAAATAAAACACAACACTCGGTTAAGAATGATACCTCTTCTTCGGAAAACCGCTTTTTGTTATCACCAAAAGCCTTCCATAAATGTATTTATAATAAAAAATGACAATATTATGTGTTAATTGAATTAATTTAGGTATATAGAAATTTATATGGGGAATAATGTATTTTTAATTGTGAATAAAATATGATAGGAGGTTCCCTATTATAAGTGAGGAGTGATATTTTTGTATATACCAAAAATATTTAACAATGGGATGTCTATATAAAGAAATGAATCTATAAAATTCATAAATTATGTATTTTTTGGAATATAAGGTTTATAAAAACCTCATAAATTAAAAAAATATATACATTTTTTAAACATTTTATTCTCTTTACCTTTATGGTCACTCACTTTTACGATTTTTGTTTTCACCGTGATAACATGTTTTTACCAAGGTAAGTTATCCCTTAATCCTAAAAATAAAATAAGACTTATTAGATAATTTGGAACCATTTATTTTAAATATTAAAACAATATTATATAATATAAATATATTTTGTGGGGAAAATTAATTTTAACACAAACACAAGTAACAGACAAAACCCAATTTTACCATAAATGGGGTAATTAATTTTTACAATTTTTACTCTTCATTTTGACAGAAAATAATTTAAAACTTATTAAATAATATTAATAATGAATATTAAAAATATATAACCAATTTTATCAACTTAAATTCAAAATATTGGAGGATTTAAATTTAAAAATAAACCAGCAAAATGCGATGAAAAGCGGGTTTTCTAAAAAATGTATTTTTCATAAAATTGATGATCTTATATTAACTCTATGAAAATATATCCTCATTATATTAATTTAAATTAATATAAATTGATATATAATCAACATATTTGAATTAAATATTTCCTTACATGTGGTGATTTTGATAAATTAAAATCAATAAACTTTAATCACTTGAATTATGTTTGCAAGAAGCCATGTTTTAAGGAAAAAAATAATCATATACAAAAAATCATGAAAACTTCTTAATAAAATAACATTAATTATATTATTAAAACTAAAATGGTTCTAATATCACTTTAATAAAAAATCCAAATTACAAATATACTTTTAAATTACTTCATTTAAAGAAATAAATTGACAGTATTTGAGAAATTGTTAATTTTTCAGTATTCATTGAAAAATAAATCATATCAGAGAAATATAAAAAAATCAACCAAATTTAATTTCAATATTATGATTTTAAAAATTTATTTCTTTTTAAAGAATACATTTTCTAAAATTTCTACAAATAAATTATATTTTTTTCTCCAAAAAAATCAATAAAAGACATTTATAAAGAAAACTTATTATTTTAAATAAAAAAATGTATTCATTTAAAAAATTGTTTTATTACTTACTAAGAAGTTATAAATACATTTATATTTATTTAGACCCTTATATATATTTTATAAATTGTTTATTCAAAATAACAACCACTAATTAAATGGAAAGGTTATAACATTCATATTTAAATAAACATTATTCATTAAGGATCAGTGTTGTTTGTCTTATACACTATCGAATATAGTTTTATTTAAAAAATCATGTGTTGTTAAATTCTTACACCCTTAAATAATTGTACCCTCAATATTTCATCTTTCATACTATGGTGAAAATGGGTGAGGGTACTTCTAATTTATGGCTTCCTATAGTTCCTAGTTTTCCTCTTCATATTGATGGTTTCATCACTATTTTTTTACAAGGTAAGTAATATTGTTGAAAATAAATTTATATCCTTTGTAAAAGATCTTTTCCAACTTCTCCTCATAGGAGAGATAATTTTCTAGGTGTACCAAATCTACATTTAGTACATTTGAGTGATCTGTTATGTACTTCCTTAATAGGGATACATGGAATACGATATGAACGTGAGAGAGGGGTTGTGGGAGTTCTAGTAGATAATACATAGCTTCAATGCAATCTATAATCACAGAGGAACTGATATAGATAAATCTTATATATACCTTATTCATAAATCTCAGGACTCTAATCTATAGAGATATGTGGAGAAACCTTTATTCTGGACCTCAAACACCTATACTTATTAATTATTTTCAACATATCCATTCTAACATATTTGAGTAGTCCTGATGTGTTTTTGAATGGTCTTGAAATTTTATATTATTTAATTAACCTTTTTAGGCACCAACTACATTCATTCACCAACTTCATCTCAACACATAGGTTTTCTATGAATCCTCTAACAAAAACTAAGTAATGAGATATTTAAATTCTTATGTAAATGCTATTATGCAAGAGCTCGACAAAAGGAAGTTGTAATCCCATCCTACTTTGAAGTCCATAGAGCATGATCTCAACATGTCTTCTAGTTTCTGAATATTTCACTTAGATTGGTCACTAGTTTGGGGGGTGATAAGCCATACTGAAGTTCAACATAGTATTTAGATCATATTGAAGACTCATCTAAAACGTAGAGGAAAATCTCAGATCTCGATAAGATACAAATCAATAATGGTCTTCCTTATATCCTCACCACCTCTATAATACATATTCTTGAAAGTTGATCAAGATATAATTCCTCTGGAATTGAAATAAAGTGAGTAGTCTTTGTAAGATGATCCACCACAACCCCTATGGAATTATTTCCTCTGTATGTATTTTGAAGACCACTAATAAAGGATATGGGGATGTTTTTAAATTTCCATGTAGGTATGGGTAATTATTTCATCATCCCATTAGACTTGTTTCCTTTAAGCATTAGATTTATAACATACGAGACACTTTTATGTATATTCCATGATCACCTTCTTTATAGTTTCCAACCAATAGTTCTCTCATGGATCCCAATGCATCTTTATGGTCCCTAGGATTATGGATAATTTCAAACATGTTTCATCATTATATTGATCATTCATTATCCCAAGATTTTATGGTACACATAGTCATGATTCAAATAATATAAATCCTTATTCTCCAATTTTTAGATTTTAGGATTTACCTTTTCATCAACCTTCCACGTTCTTTTAAATTCCAACATCTTCTTTGGAGAATCTATTATATTTTATAGAATATATGGTTGAGTAATATTTTTAGAAATAGATTATTATGATCCTTTCTTTATGATTCTGATGTATTTCCTTTGAAAGTCTATGAAAATTCTATACATCTCAATTATCATTAGTGATAAGGTATCCCGACCCTATCATCATTGTGTACCTACAACTTTAATATCGTTATCAGGATGGTAATTTATTAAGTAGTTAGATTCCTTAATCATCTCCAACCATATTCACTATAATATTTTAAGATCATTCTATGTGAATAAATATTTGAGGCTCTTATGATCCTAATATATTTAAAACCTCTCCACTTAGAGATAATGTCTCTAGATTCTCAATGAAAATATCACTAAATCCAACACCAGATCGTGTGATGGATAGTTCCATTCATGAAAATTCAATTACATTGAGTTTTAGGCTACCTCTTTATCATTCCTCCTCAATACACATCCCAGGACTTTCTTTGTATAATCACTATATACCATGAAAAGTTCCCCACTATAGGGAAACTTGAGGTCTGGTGTAGTCAATAGGCCTTATTTCAACTCCTTAAAGCTCTCTTCTCATTCACTATTACAAAAAATATGTATACCCCCTTCTGAGTTCGCAGGGTTATATGGTTTTAAAATTATGATAAGTTTATTAAAAATCATCGGTAACATCCAAATAGTCCATGGAAATTATGGATCTATATTATAGATAGGTGTTCAGGAAACTTCTCAATTGGCTATGTCTTCAAAGGGTCTACATATATCCCTTTTTGGGTGATAATATGCCCCAATAATGATAATTTATTCATCTAGAAATCACAATTACTATATTTTTCATATAAATAATCATTTTGAAAAGTATTTATCATAGTATTAAAATTATAATAACGATTATACTTCATTTCATAGTATATCAGAATATCATCAATAATTACTATTGAAACATTGTTGGGGTAATATCTAAATTCTATAATTTTTATGTCTATAAATATTTATAGATAATTAGTGTGTATGAGAGGTCTTAATATGAACTCATAGTTTCCAAACATTATTTGAAATTCAGTTTTGGGAATATCTTCTTCTTTAACCTTTAATTGGTTGTATCTTGACTGAAGGTTGATTTTACGGAAATACGAGGGTGCACATAGTTGATTGAAAAAGTAGTCTATATGAGGTAGGGGATAATTTTTCTTTATTGTTATTTTTTAGATTTGATTATTATCAATGTAAAGGTGCATTAACCCATCCTTATTCTTGGTGAAGAGGACCAAAATAGCCCATGATGAAGCACTCAAACATATAAAACACTTTTCCAGTTTCTCTTGTAACTTCTTTTTCACTTCTTTCAACATAGAAGTGTCCATTCTATAAAGAGTCTTCTATATAGTTAGAGATCAATGTGTACGTTCAATTAAGAAAAAAACTTATTTCTCAAGAGGAATACCATGAAATTCTTTGTGGAATAAATTATCATAGTCCCTCACAATATGCAGGTATTCATGAATTATTATATCCATTAAACCAATAATTTGGGCTAGATATGATTTATGATAAGATAATAATATTCATGCTTGAACAGAAAATTACATGGGGGATTCCTCCTCCATAAAATTTTACATAAGAAAGGGTTGACATGGGACATTAAGATTGATCTCTCTCTCTCTCGCAATAGTTGATGTTAATACATTAACAATATATAATCAAACTCCATTAATGATAATGGGAAGATATTTTCTGGAAGATCTAGTCCACAAACATTGTATAGGGAGGTGTTATATTCTAGGGACGACAAAATTTCTCCATTTTATTTTCTCACAGATAGATCAACCCCCATGTTTTAAGGTGGTGTTTTAATAGCTCTACTAAATTTGAATGATATGAATGGATTCATAGAACTATAATCAAATATTATATTCTCTATTATTGAATGAATAACTTGTAACATCCCAGGTAAATAAAAAATATGACATTTTCATATTTATTAATATTTATGAAAGAAATATTAATTTTACTTTAAATGGGATGATATGTTTCATGGCGTACTTAACACGCAACAATGGGTTTCTTCAAAATCTCATGTTGGACACAAGGATGAGTCATACTGAAAAATAATAATATAATATTATATTAAATTATTGTTAACGCCTAGCCATTGTATTAGAGGGAATGATCATAACTAACTATAATATTATTATACATGTTTTCTAAATGTTTTTATATTTATCCAATAAAATTTAGAGGATTAAAATGGGAATGAATACAATTTGAGGCATAAATACTCTAATATTTTTAAAAGATCATTTTAAAAATTTTGATGTCGAATAACTTTTAAATATATTTTTATTAATTTTATATGATCCATTTTCCAAAATAAACTTCTCTTTTATATTCAAGTCATCAAAATTTACTTTGGATAATTTTTTGGTATTTTTTTGATAATGTTCATTTTTTTGAATAGTGAAAGATACTGCATTTGTTTCAAAAATGCTTTTTAATATAATTTATTTCAATAGTTTGATTGTTATTTTTATTGGTTTTAAAGATTAATTGGATTATATTTTTACTATATAATCCAATTTTGATCATTATACGTAATTTGAAATTGAAATTGAACAAAAACATGTGTCATTCTTTTGAGAGGTATTATTTCTAAAAAACATGTTTTTTTTTGTTTTGACAATGGGAATTGATTTTAAAATAATTTATATAACTTATGTATTTTTAATTTTGTAACATTTATTCCATATTTAAAATCATTAGGTCCAAATTATGTAATTAGGTAACATTTATTTCTATACATCATGAATATTTACTTAAGTAAATATTTTATTTTCCATGGTTAAAGGGTAAATTTGGTAAATAATGGTGAAAAATAATATTATAATAATATTAAATTACCCTTAAAATTTCTCTAAAACTATTTTATGAGATATTTTTGATCAATTTAATCCTTGGGATGATTTTGGGACCCCATGGAGCCACCTGGGAGTGATAATGACATTTTATATTAATTAATTTAATGTAAATAAAAAAACATAAACATATATATTTTATTAAAACAATTGCATATGGGGTCATATAATTGATATCTTAGACTATAAATATACATTTTAAATATAAAACTATTTCCTACATCATGGTTTTTTATTTATAATTTTTAGACAAGAAATAATTATATTTAATTATGACCAATGGTGATCCAGTAATTGCTTTGTTAATAACAGATTCAAATAAATGATATTATATATAACAAAATAAATTAACTTTGAAATTTTTTATGCCATCACGAATTTTAGGGAGAATAATGAAATGTTATATTTTAATTAATGATTTGTGTTCTAAATAATAAAGTTGTTATAGATTTTCTAAAAGTCTTGATATGAATATTTTACAATTTGACAAAAATGAGTTTTTAAAATAATTAATATTTTATTAAATGATAAAATAATAGTAAAATATAAGATTCCACAAAATGACTTAAATAATGTCATAAATGGTCTATTTTGGGTCTCTTAGAATTTTATAGAAAATATAGTAACCATATAGTTGGAATATATTAGAGGACATTGTAGAAGTTAAATAAGATAACAAAGGGTTAAACGAAAAAGATAAGGATTAAAAATATTTAAAGCATATCCAATTATTATTTTATGATTTTATTTAGATATATATGTACCTTATCTTAGAATTAAATATGTTTTGGTTCTTTTGAAACTTAAAATCATTTTATAATAAAATAATACTTTCAAACTTTCTTAAACATCCCCTCCACCCTCTTATAAACGACCACCACCTCTAACCCATTACTCACACCTCTAAATCCCCATGGCACAAATAAACTATTATAAAAGAATCTATGAATATCCCTATATTCCTCCTATAGTCATTACCCCAGGAAGAATGAAATTCAAGAAATGCTTTTGGTTTAAACCAAAGGGACTTACCCGATTTAAAGGTAATGCCTTCTCTAAAGTTCATTTGTTTTATTTTCCTTATCCAATCCCTTAAATCCTTTTATTCAAAAATTTTATAAAAAAATAGTATATTCAATATAATAGTATTTTTTATGATAAAGATTAAAACTAAACTTGCACATACCTCCATCTAATGGATATTAACATATTGTTTCTGTGGATGACGAACTACTACCTCACAAAATGATGATTGTTCAATTATCTCCTACCGCCTCTCATGGTGGCCATTATAATGGAACTATATTTTTATGTGATATATAATATATGTATGTTGTCTCTATTATTATGTATTTTTCATTTATATCATTACTTTATTGTTTCCATAATGGGTAAATATGATAATTTTAATTGAGAAAGTGCGGACCACCACCCCATCAAAGTGATATGACTCGTTCATGCCATAAGTGGAATGTGTAAATGATGGAGCTAATGAAATTATATGATATATTATATAGTAATTATAATATACCAATTTATCATTATGTTTTTATTCTATTAAATATGAAATAGAAATGAAAGTATTATTCATGTGTACGTACAACTTACCGTCTCCGTGAAGGGTGCATTTCATTTCTTATATCCAAATGTTATGTACTGTTATAAATACATATATATATATATATATAGGATATATATATAGTTATGATATATATGATATATAAATCATTAAAATAATTCTAGAGATATTTTACTTTTGACTATATGTACAACTTGTAAGTATAAGAAGTTCATGTTGGCTCAAGTACAAAATAACAACAAAATGACCGTTATTAGGTTAAATGATTTTGGAATGTTTATAAGGTGGTAATAAGTGATATAAAAGGAATAATACATATGAAAAATTTTCTTAAGCAATTAGAAATTTTCTTTAGTTTGTTATTCAGGAGATTAAAGAATGAATGAGTCAAGTCGGACACGAGGTAAGGGAACTTCTTAACCAAATTTCCATTATTTGGGTTAAACTTTTTCGTATTGATTATGTGGTGATATGAATATGTGTTAATGTACTCAAATATTTTTAAACATAATATACACTTATATTGGGCGTATTAATTTTTTTCACACATAATTAGGTCATTAATTTATCCTAATGTAATGATATGATCTTTGTAAGGGACTTCGTCTCAATCTCCTTTCATTGAGGCATGTTTTGATTTATACACAACTTCCTTTTAAATGGTGTATAATACTTTTTGAATATTAATCTATTTCAAAGAGAATCTGTTTCTATGTATCATTTTACAAAATGACAAAGGGAATATTTCTTTTTAACATATGAAAAGACAATGACCTTTCCACTGCCACGAGCATTAATTGATATTTGGCCTCCTTAACAAGGAGTAATGTTTTTAAAAGAAGAAAAATACTATTTAATCTTTTACGTATTTTGGTATTAAAAATGGTTTTGATTATTGATTGGTTATGTCAATATATTTAAATGATATATTTTTATTTAAATATTTAAATGTTATCTTTCATTTATGTTTTTTATGTGTTATGAATATGATATGGTTCTTGGGAATTATTTATGTATACGGGTGGTTCTTTGAAAAACCCAGGGTGTGTGAGCCTGAGATAGCTCCCCAATGAATTGGGTAATGTGACAGAGGTAAACATTAATGTTTCTCTTAAGATATTTAGGGAATAAACTGTGATGGGTATTCCAAACATAACTCCCTACATAGTTAGGAAAGATACAATGCAAGTATGTTATGGATTCCACAAGTTACCTTTATGATTTTTGATTACTATGTGTTATTCATAAATATTATGATTTCATGATGTATTTTAATGATATTATGTTTTTTATTTAATGATATACTAATTTTTTCTATCATTATTTTATAACCCTTACTGAGCTTTTCATGCTCATCCCATGTTTTTGAAATGTTTTTTATAGGATATAAGGAAGTGTAAGAAAAGGAATAATTCAAGAACATTTATATCAAGAAAATAATTGTTGTTTTATTTTACGAGTATTTATTTTATGAAAAAATGGATACTAAGTTTAAATGTCTACATTGTAATATTTTAGATGTAATGTAATAGTTATGGCCTAATTCTATAAAACTATAAACATGAAAAGATCCCCAATGTGAATTATAAACTTAAGTCAAGATTATGTAATGTTTAAGGCTAGGGCATTATAGTTGGTATTAGAGGTCGGTTTAGATAAATTTAGATGTTAGGGTGTTATTTAAGCATAAGGGATACAAACATAATGGTTATAATATTAGAAGGAGTAATAGTTATTTTAGATAAATTAAATGGGTTTAAGATAACATGAATATGTATATCTTAGTTTTTACCCTCTTCATAAGATATAATATGATGATTTTACTGATATAATCACCCTGAACATTTTCATTTTAGTAAATGGTTGTATCTAGTAGGCACCAAAGTTACATTGTATATGAATAAATATGTGGAGGTTTTTTGAATAAGAAAATGAAGGAAATGGAATCTTTAATGAAAACTCTTGTGATTATTTCTCGACCAAGTATCTGGATTCATGATTGACCACCTGAACCTTGGTGAGTTTTATAAGGCCTTGTATATATGTGAAATTAATCCCAATGGGAGTTCAGGTAATAACCATAAAGTTATGTATATTCAAAATCCTATGTTTCCAGGATGTGGAAAGAAACAAATAGGAAAATGATTCAAAGGGACATGAAGCTTCTATATATGTTGTAATGAAGTCCATAAAGCAAGAACATGCCATGGAAAAAGGAAGCATCTAGTTGACTCCAGGAAAGGGAATGGAGTTCTTTATGAATGATAAATTAAATTTTTTAAATGTGGTGTTCAATTTAATTATACAAATATATATCCTACAAATAAGGTTCAGGAATGGGATCAGTAGGATCATACAAATATATTTTTACCAATACCTAATTCCATTTCAATTGAAGATGAGGAAACAAAAAATGACCTATGAAAGGTATGGATTATTTCTTAGATCATGTTTAGAAATTACTAAAATCTTAGGCCATTATACATGATTTTTTTAGGAAATATATATAAAAGAATAATATTGAAAAAAATGGATAAAGGATCAGGATGAATGTTCGATGATTAAGATGTCTACATTTTAGGAATTGATGAGTTATTTTAGATATATGGATGGTGATATGTTTAAATATATTAATGATAGGATTAATTTTGAAGACTATTTCTAGTATGTGTAAACATAAAGTTTGATATGTGAAAATTTTATTCGAGGAAGAAATATCTTTTGTATTGTGAATATAGTTACAAATAACCATTTGGGTTTATATAATCCTAGAATTTGTGGGAAATACAGGTTATTACATTTTGGGATGAAGATGTGAGGTATGACATAACATTAGTGGTTAAAATATTTTATGGTTATTTTTTAGGAATTTATCTCACTTTTGTGAATGTTATAAAATTATATAATTTTTATTAAAAAGGACAACACACAGATAGTTCGACAACCCACCGTGTTAGACAAAGTTGTGAGAATTTAACCTATAATCAAAGTGTGATTGAGATTTATCGCCTACCACTAGACTACGTGAAGTCCTTGGTTAGGATGAATTATTATTATTTTTAAATGATTTTATGGGTCAAGAATAAGATGATTTTGGGAACAAATTTTTTATAAAATGGATATCCTTTGTGTATGAAAATTATTTGGTGATTAGGTGATAAAGGTTATTTTGGAAGACGTTCTCTCTTTTGGGAACACTAGATACTTAGGGAAAATATAATGCTATGGGATTTCATTTTTGGAGTAATGGTTGAAATTTTATTTTGAAAGAATCTATGTTTCTATTGTGGAAAAATGGGGATTTGGGTTATTTATATAAACGATTAACCTATCATAGAGAATATGTGATTATGTTAATTACTTTTTGGTATGAGACTTTAAGAGTAACCAATGTTATTTTGATTTAAATGTCAATATATTTTGGAAGACTATTTGAATAAATTCTTCTGAGTTTTGGGTTTCAATATTAGTTTGAATTATATTGAAGGAAATAAAGGTCAATTGTTTATTTAATGATCATTATTGAACTTTGGGTATTGTTTATTTAATTTTGGTTATTAAGAGTAGTATTTATTTTTATAAAAGATTATCTTTTTGGGGATTATATGATCTTGTACTAACCATTTTGGTTTTAGTTAATGTCTAAAGGTAGGGGAAATATATAGTTCATTTTTTCTGTATTATGTGATTCTCTAGAAGTTATTTCTAGCGCTTTAGGTGTGACCAATTGATCTTGAAAACTCATTGTTTGGAGAAAATGTGATTTTTTGGTAGAAACTTATTGAAGGATGAAACTATACATAAAAAGTAATTATATTTATTTATGTTCTTAGTCAATATCATAAATAAATTCTCGAACATTACGAAAAGGAACATAAAACAAAAAAATATGTTGTCTATTTACTTTTCCTACTGGGGAATCAAAGATTGTTTAACCTATCACAAGTTTGTGATTTTCTTGCTGTTAACTTTCTCCTAATCATATTTTCTATCACTCTCCATCAAAACTTGACACTTAGTTTTCCACAAAATCTATGTTGATATACATGGAATCCTAGTATGTGTTATCTCGGGTGACCTTTGTACATCTCTTTATTTTTTAATGTGATATTTTTAATCACTCTTTTTCCTATGTGGGACTTTTAACGATCATTCCAATCCTAATTTTAAAATTTTGAGGACACAATTCCCAAAATTGGGGAAGGATGTTACATCCCATGTAAATAAAAAATTTGACATTTTAATATTTTTTAATATTTTTTAATTAAATATTAAGTTTAATTTAAAGGGGATGCTATGTTTGATGACGTACCCAACACACAATAAAGGGTTTCTCCAAAATCTCATGTTGCACAAAAGGTTGAGTCATACTGAAAAATAATAATATAATATTATTTCAAATGGTAGATAACGCCTAGTCGTTGTATTTGTGGGAATGAATAGAAAAAAATATATTATTATACATGTTTTTTTAAATGTTTTAACATTTATCCAATAAAATTTATTGGCTTAAAATGACAATGAATCCAATTTTAATCATAAATACTCTAATATTTTTAAAAGGTCATTTTACCACCTTTTGATGGAAAACCCCTTTTAAATCTAGGTGTTGTTACGTTTATATGTCTCATTTGAAAAAATAAACTTCTTTTTTATATGTGAGACATGAATATTTACCTTGGGTAAATTTTTGGTATTTTTCTAATAATGTTCATGTTTTATGAATAGTGAAAAATACTGCATTTTAATTCAAAACTGGCTTTTAATATAATTTATTTATATTGTTAGACTGTTCATTTTGTTGTTTTTAAATTGTAATTGGATTATATTTTGACAATTTAATCCAATTTTGTTCATTGGAAGTAATTTCACTTTTAAATTGAACATAAACAAGTGTCAATCATTTGATAGTTATTATTTCTTAAAAACATGATTTTTTTGGACAATGAGAATTATTTTTAAATTAATAATTAAAAATTTGGTGTATTGAATTTAGAAAAATGGATTTCATATTTGGAATCTATAGGTCCAATTTTTGTAAATAGGTAACTTTTATTTTTATACATTATGAATATTTACATCAGTAAATAATTTATTTACCAGGGTTAAAGGGTAAATCTAGTAAATATGGGTGACAAATAATATTATAATAATAATAAAATACACTTAAACTTTTACCAACCCTATTGGATGAGATATTTCTGACCAGGTTCATCCTTGGGTCGTTTTAGGACCCCGTGGAGCCACCTGAGAGTGATAATGACATTTTAAATAAATTAATTTAATGTATGGAAAAAAATAACATAAACATATATCTTTTAGTAAAATAATTGTATATGGGGTTATATAAGTGATCTATTCGACTATAAATATTCATTTGAAGTGTAAAACTATTTCCTACATCATGGTATTTTATTTATAATTTTTAAACACGAAATAAATAAATTTGATTATGACACAATGGTGATGTAGTAATTTCATCATTAATAAATGATTCAAATAAATGATATTATAAATATAAAAATAAATTTATTTTGAAATTTGTTTATGCCGTCCAAAAATAATAGGTATAATATGAATTTTTATATTTGAATTAATAATGTTTTTTTTGAAATTATCAAGTTGTTATAGATTTTTTAAAAGTCTTGATATGAATAATTTATAAATTAATGTAAATGAGTATTTAAAACAATTAATATTTTATTAAATGATAAAATAATATGAAAAGTATAATATTTGTCCAAGTGAGTTATATAATTCCATAAATGATCCATTTTGGGTCTCTTAGAATTTTATAGTAAATATATTAACCATATAGTATGAATATATTAGAGGACATGGTAAAAGTTAAATAAGTTAACAAAAGTTTAAACAAAAATATAAGGATAAAAAATATCCAAATACTATCCAATTCTTGTTGGAAGATTTTATTCATATTTATATGTACCTTATCGTCGAATTTAATATTTTTTGGACCTTTTCAAACCCAAAATAATTTTAAAATAATATAATACTTTCAAACATTCTGAAAGATCCCCTCCTCCCTCTTATAAAAGGCCACAATCTCTAACACATTACTCACACCTCTCAAGCCCCTTGAATAATCCTAACTCTTCTCCATGAATCTCCCAAAATCTCTAGCTTCCACTTAGAAGCCATGCCCTAAAAAGAAGGCAATTTAAGAAATCCTTTTGGTTCAAACCAAAGGGAGTTACCCAATTTAAAGGTTACCTCTTCTCTCAAGTTCCTTTATTTTATTTTCCTTCTCCAACCCCCTAAAATATATTTATTCAATTCATTTATAACAACACCATTATCTTCAACATACTGGTATGTTGTTATGATAAGTATTTCAACTAAACATGCACACACCTCTATCTAATGGATACAACCATATTGTTTCTGTGGACGGTGAACTACTGCCTCACGAAATGATGATTATTCAATTATCTCCTACCATATCTCATGGTGGCCATTATGATTAAACTGTATTTATATGTGATATATAATATAGTTTTATTTTCTCTATTCTTCTGTATTTTTCATTTCTATCATTCCTTTATTGTTTAAAAAATGGGTAAATATGATAATTTCATTTGAGATAGTACAGACTATCGCCCCCTTAAAGTGGAATGACATGTTCATGCCATACATGGAACATATAAAGGATAGAGTTAATGAAATTATATATGATCCTATACTGAAATTATAATATACCTATGTATTGTTATGTTTTCATTCCATTAAATGCGAAATAGAAATAAAAGTAGCATTCATGCATATGTACGGCTTACCTCCTCCATAACGGTGCATTACATTTGTTATCTCTAAATGTTATTTACTATTATAAATACATATATATATATATACCATATATATATGATATATATGATATCTAAATCACTAATATCATTTTTTAGATAATTTAATTTTAACCACATAGAAAACTTCTAATTATAAGATCTTCATTTTTGACTCAAGTACCAAATATCGACAAAATGACTGTTTTTAACTTAAATAATTTTTTAATGTTTATAACATATTAATAGGTGATATAAAATGAATAATAAATTTTCAAAATGTTCTGAATAAATTATAAATTAAATTCAGTTTATTATTCATGAGATTATAGAATGAACGATTCAAGTCGGACACGAGGTAAGAGAACTTCTTAACCCAATTTCCATTCTTGGGATGAACTTATACTTTTTGATTATGTGGTTTTATGAATATGTGTGAATGACCTTTGATTGTTTTACAATTAATATACACTTATGTTGGGTTCATTTATGTTTGTCACACATAATTATGACATTAATTTATCCTAAATATAATGATATAATTTTTTTATGGGACTTCATCTCAATCTCCTTTCATTGAGGTATATATTGATTTATACTCGAATTTCTTTTATACGGTGTATAAACCACATTGACATTTCATTTCATTCGAATGGAATATTTTTCTACATAGAGTTTTTCTAAACAAAAAAGGTAAAGTTTCTTTTTAATGTATGTAGTGACAATGACCTTTTCGCCGCTGTGAGAGTTATTTGATATTTGGCTTCTATAACAGGTCGTAATATTTATAAAAGGATAATAAATACCATATACACTTTTACTTAATTTTTTATTGAAAATGGTTATGATAATAGATTGGTTATGTCAATATTTTTAAATAAAATATTGTCATTGAAATGTGGAAATTTTATATTTCCTTTATGTTTTTTTTGTGTGTTTTGAATATGATATGGTTCTTGGGAATTATTTACATATACGGGTGGTTCTGTGATAAACCTATGGCAGGTGAGCCCGAGATTACTCTCCAATGCATTGGGTAACGTGATGGACGTAAACCTTAATGTTTCCCCTAAGATATTTAGGGAAAATACTTTATGGTTATTCCAAATGTTACTCCCTATATAGCTTTGAAATCTACAATATAAGTATGTAATGGATTCTACGAGTTACTTTTATGATTTGGGATTACTATGTTTTATTCATAAAGCTTATGATTTCATGAGGTATGTTAAAGAGATTGTATTTTGAATGTAATGATATAATAATGTTTTATTTTATTATTTTATAACCTATACTGAGCTTTTTATGCTCAACCCATGTTTTTGAAATTTTTTCACATGATATAAGGCAGGGTAAGAGAAAGGAAGAATTCAAGAATATTTATATCAAGAAAAGAAATATTGTTTACTTCAAAGAGTTTTTTATGAAAAAAATGGATATTGAGTAGAAATGTCTACTTTGTAATATTTGAGATCTAATTTAATAGTTATGGCATAATTCTCGAAAACTCTAAACCTGAAAAGATCCTTAATTTAAATTATTAAATTAAGTCAGGATTATGTAATGATTAAGGCTAGGGCCTTACATAACTATTGTACCTATCACAACATCATTGTCTGGAACTACCTCAATAGTAGTAATATCATATTCCCTTATTTATTATCTAAGACATGGATGGTTTTTCATTTATTTTCTCTGATAAGACTTTCCATAGGGTATTTTCTTGCATAATTACTATATTCATTATATTTGAAACAATACAACATAAGCTAATTATTTATGTGAACCTTATTTTATTATTCAAAATTAATTGGTTTCATTATTTCCCTTCGATACTAATTAAGATGATTCCCCTCTATTCAAAATTTGGAACGACTTTAGGTTTCCTTTATATTGTTTTTAGTGTGATTATTACCACACTATTGGCATACTGGACGTTGGGTTTTCATTACTCTATTTGATTTATCTATTGATACTCCAAAATAAAACTCCATTTTATGTTATTTTTCACCATTCTCATGAGTTGACTAAGAGTCACTGATATCCACTGCAAATTTGAGGGATCAATAAACAATCTCTTCATAGATATAAAAATCATGAATCATTAAGGCTATTCATCGACTCAGTTTTGACCCACTAAAGAAACATTCCAACTTACTTTGGAGGTTGATGAAAAACCTGGAGTCATACTATGAAATCGTTGTGATGTTTGACTCTTATTCCCGAATAGACAAATATTACCATAGATTTAGTCTGAGTAACTGCCAATATATTTTAATATGGAGAGTTCAGAGAAAATATTTTTAAAAAAATATTTTTTGAAGCCTTTCCATTCCTTAAAATCAATATCTTCTTTGGATATTTTGTTCTTGATTAGTGTCCACCACTAATCAGCATCCCCCTCAATGTGATACATAGTTTTCACAAATTTCTCTTACTTAGTGAATTATAGGGTAGAAAATATGTTCTCAATTGAGTCAATGAATTATTCAAAAATGAGAGGATTATAAGATCCACTAATTTTTTGAGCCCTTTTTCACATAAAAGACTCAACTGCAATGTGATATTTCTTAAGAGGATGATGTTCCAAATGATTCAAGTTATTATACAAACCCTGACCTATTTATGCTAGTACGACCATAAATTCCTCAACTACCATCCTATATGGTTAGGAATATCATTGGCATAATCATCATATTTCATATCATGATGGTTGTTGATATAGCTTCAACTATTTCCCACTATTACCTAAAATAATAAAAATCTTGATGAGAAAATATTTTCATAAAATGGGTAAAATTATAAAAATTAAAGGAATCAATTATAAATTATAATTATATCCAAATAAATTATTTCCAAGTATTTAGTCTAGGTTATCCATGGTAATGTTTCCTATTAGTTTTTATAACCTATCAATTTTTTCAGGTCCCTTATAATGGTTCGTTAAGTGTGTGTGAATTTCCAAAACCTACCACCTAGGAGTGTCAAACTAGGTGTGTAGCAAGGAAACATTGTTGAGACCAAATGATAAATAATTCAGAGCCTAATTATTCGTTTTTGGAGTTATTTCCCATATATACAACTTTACCTGAACCATATTCACTTGTAGAATCCAGACAAATATGTAATTTCTTAGAAACCACTCACTCCATCCTTTACCAAAATTTCAGGATATTTTCATATACATTAACTTATCCCTATGTTTATCACTAAATTATTCTATTCATAACCCCTCCCACAAAATAATTCTTTTCTCTGATACCCAATATAGTGACATCATCCTTTTACACATATTATTATAGGATTTGTAAACATAAATATCCAATAAGTACAACCCAGAGATCAGGAGGCCAAGTGTATATGGAACACTTGGTTTATAATATATTTAAAAGAAAATAAAACATTAAATATTTATTTTATTCCCTATAATGATCTACTAAATAAATTTGAGATTTGAATACATCATAGGATAACTAGAAAATACATAAAAGAAAAGGGTGATATAAAAATCCCAATATGTGAATAAACATGATAAGGATACATAACATGTGAGTAAAAGGTATAACAAGATATCATAAATGTGAAGTCTCATGAGTAATAACATGGAATAATAACATGAATAACATGGTATCATAATATCATATCAACATGGGAAATGTGGCAGAAACATATAACATTAAATAAACCTGAGTTAAGGCCAATTGCTTATACAATATCACATGGTGGAAAAATTATTATAATGGATTAGGTTTACTTTTTAATATCATACATAATATATCATGAGATATAATCTTTACCCATTTCATTGGAGTTATATCTAATCACACCCTTCATAACATGTACATTCCTTTTTTTTCTAAAAATGAAATCAATCGCAATGAATAAATATAGAAATTACCCATGGAATGAAATGGGTTGCATTTGAGAAAAGAACTTATAAAATTTATTACCATATAAAATAATGGGATAATAGGATAGTTATATATGTTAGATATATATATATATATATATATATATATATATATATATTTTATAAGCATTAAAGAACAATAAATAGTGAGGGAATGTGACTTAGATAGAGAATGGTAATAACCCAAACAAAAAAGGGTGATTTGGAGAGATCCCATACCTAGAGTTCAAATCATCACATATGTTTCATTTATTCATGAATAAAACTATTATTTAAATTATTTACCTTTTTATGAACCTTTTTCAGGTTAATAATTCATATTATATTTAATTACTTAATCATTTTAGTTCATGTCAGACATTTTAACGATATTTGGCTTATATATACAAATTCATTTTTGTAAGTTGACTAAAGTAAAAGTGGTTATTTATTAATTATATCTATAATAATAATCCATAAATAACAAAAAAATTTATACATCAATTTTTATTTTAAAATCTACCCTGAAATATGGTTGTTAAAATGAACTATGTTTCAACAATGGAGATAGTATGCTATGTATACACATAAGTAACGTTCCCATTTTCCAGTGATCATGATGGAAAAACGGTAAGTGATATTAAATTCTTATATAATTATATTTATAACACATATATATTATTTTTTATTAAAATACACTTATATATACCATCTAGGATATGCGTTAATGAAAAAATAATCACATAGCATCATGGAGGTGGTAATCCACATGTGCGTACGAACAACGTTATCATCTTCTAATGAATGGAATGGTAAAAATATATATGAAATATTTCTATTATATAATGATAAATATTTCATTAATATCATATATATATATAATTAATATATCATCAAAAATATTCATGGGATGTGATGATGGAAAATGAATTATATCGGTTCTTATGGTAGTCATCTGCCATACACATAAATGATGGTTTCGTTTCCCATTTGATAGAAAGGATATTTATTTTGGTTAATAAATTAACATAACAACATAAAATTATATTTTGGATAATAATTATATTATATCACCATGTTTTAATAATATTTGATGGATGTGGGAGAATAAATAAAACAAAACGTTTTATTAATAATGATACCTCTTCTTCAGTCGAACTCTTTATATTTGCACCAAAATACATACTAGTAGGGTTTTATAATAAAACCAAGACAAATAGGATATGGTAAGGTATTTAAGTATGATATTTGGGAAGTTATTTTATGAACCAAACATATTTTTATGTGTGAATAAAATAAGAGAGAAGTTTCTCATTTATAGGTGAGAAGGTGTGGCCATTTTATAAATACTCTAAACTATTTAATAATGGGAAGTCACTCTCAATAAAAGTGCATAAAAAATGATAAATGATTTATTTTATTGAAGATAAGGTCTATAAATACCATGATAATTAACAAATAAACATTTTTTAAACATCTTATTCCCATTACCTTTACTATCACTCACTTTGACCATTTTAGTTTTCACTGTGATAACTTGTTTTTACCTAGGTAATTTATACATTAAGACAAAAACTAAAATGATTATTGTTATATAATTTTTTCCCATAGATTATATATATGATATATAATTATAAAATAAAAATTTACAAGTTTGGGAAATGAATTTTTACACAAGTTCTTGTAATGCTTAAAACTCTATTTTAACCATAACCAAAACCATAATTTTTTTATTGTTCTTACTATTCATTATTTCCAAAAATTAAGTTTCAATTAGTACATAATATTAATTATTCTGATTATAAATATGGAGTTGATTTTATCAAATTAAATTCTTTAATGATTGAGAATTTAATTTAATATTAAACCTACAAAACACGATAAAATTCAGGTTTTCAAGAAAACACATTTTTCAAGAAAGAGATGATATTTTATTAACTCTATGACTAAAAATAAAAATTACATGAATTTAAATACATATAATTATAAATATAATATAAATACTTCCTTACTATGGCTTATTTTAATTAATTAAAATGGATAAACCATATACACATAAAAATAGATTGCAAAAACCCTATTTTAATGTATAAAAATAATCTTATAAAAAATAATGGAAATTTCTTATGAAAATGAAATTATATATATTATTATAAATAAAATGTTTAATATTTCACATTAATAAAAAATAAAAAATATAAAGGGAATTTTAAATTACCTGATTTAGAGAAATGAAATGAAAATATTTTGAAAACTCAGTAATTTTCACTATTCACTGAAAAATAAATAATTTAATTAAAATACCAAAATTTCAAACTAACATAATTTTATTAAAATTATTTAAAAAAATTTATTAATTTTATCAAATAAAATATTAATTTATCCATAATTCAATTATAAAATTTTCTCACAAAAACTAAAAAAAATTATATTTGAAGAAAACATATTTTAATAAAAAAATGACCACATTAAAATATTTGGATGTTTCATTTATTAATTTAGAATAATTCATTTTTAAATTATATATATGTTATAATATGTAATTTTATGTTTTTAATAACCACAATATGTTAAGTACATTCAAATATGTGGTTGTTTTTATAGTCATACACGTAAGCAGGTACACTTTACATATTGGTTTTTATTTTTGGAATGCCTAATATATGGATGGGTTGTGATAGATTTTCAAATTAATTTATAATTGATTTATGTTGTAACTAAAATATGTTAAATCATTCCATAATTTTTAAATTATACACTAAACACTGTTTCCCAACCCCTAGAGTTTTGGGATCATTTTTTGAGTTTGTAATAATTCTACCACGATCGATGAAAGATTTATGTCATGTTTTTATAGAGTTGTATTAGAAAAATGTTTTGGATTTTCAGGATTTTATATATTGGAAATAAGTTTGGTTAGGTATTGATAAATAAATCTTAAATATACTTAATTTATTCATGGTATTTATCACGAATCCCAATTCAATAAATTATAAAATTCCTAAGAAATTAATATAGTGAAACCCCATAGCCAACCTCTCACAGAGGCCACTCACACACACTATTTTTCAATTATGACGATTATATTTAAATTTAATATATTTAAATAGATGATTTTTTAAAATTTATGTTCTATAAATATATAGAAATATATAATAATGAAAAATAAAATAAATAACATAAAATAAAATAAAAGAAGTTTAAGGGAAGTAGTTTCTGATCATAAGAGTTCTTAGTGAATAAAATCATTGTTCATTAAAAAATTAATTCCCAATAATTCATTAAATGTAGAGATAAACAATAAAAATATACACCTTCATGTTTTAAATTTTATTACCCCATAAGGACCCTCTACATGAAATATAATCACCCCCATATAATCACTATAATGTTTCACAGACCATATGTGTGTAACATTATAGTAATGATAGAGAGGAGTACAAATGTATGAGAAGAAAAACCCAATAGTATAAAAAGGGTGAACTCACACAAAAAATGCCTTAAACACTATTTAAATCCTTGGAATATAATAATAAGAATATTTTATTCTCATGGAACATAGGAATCCACTGCTCCCCCTCAAATAAGTGATATAGTTAGTTCTCCATTTCATTAGAGTTTAGAAGAGAACATGGGAAGGGAAACAAAAATGTGAAAATAAAATAAATGAAAAGAGAGAAAAGAAAATAATAAGTATTAAAAATGATTAAAAATATTAAAATACAAAATATTTAATTTATCCCCTTGAAAATGACTCTACCAACCCCCCCCCCCCTTTGAGAATTTTGAGGATATACAAATATATATAAATAATGTTGTCCAGATTTGGCTCCAAATTTTTACTATCAAGGTTTGAGTGGGTTGGGGATAGTAAATGGATGAATATATAAAAAATTACTTCATTAAATATAATCTTACAACAAACTATTTTCATCCTAAAAAATTAAAGCATATTTGGAATCATAATAAAGAAGTTATATCTCGATCATTAAAGAAAATGTATCAATATAGATAGACATTATAGATTCAATGTAAAAAATGACCTCATGTTGTTAGATAATTAAATGGATGAATATTAGAATGTGGTATTACGTATAAATATTACCCAATATATTTATATTCCACTATAAAAACTTCATCCTCCCCAATGATGTGTTAAAAGAGTAATTTTTCAATAATTGATGATAATATTTTCATCAAGAAAGATGCATTGAATTATAATGCATCAAATTCACACAAATTTGGGACCATGATAGCTTATAAACTTGGAGATCCAATGGTTGGATGAAATTATAAAAATAAATTCATATAATATTTATAAAAAGTTCTATCCAATACATGTACGAGACAAAATGTTATGACCAAATTTTTGTGGTGGGGCCCAAGTAGTAAGATTCATATTAAAATTGATCCATGGAAACTTATCACCATAAAATAGTGGATAAAAATTTAATTTACTAAATGAGAAATTTAGATATATTAGTACATACTCTGTCCAAAATATATCACAATTAAATTCTTCATAGATAATATTTTATGATAAATATACTACAATGTATCTAAAAATTTATAAACAAAATTTGTCATGGAACTCAAAAATTCAACTCAATTTTTTTAAACCTAAAAATATGATTATTACCTTTAAAAAAGTAAAGTTATGGGATTATAAATTTTAATTATAGAATTAAGTATATGAAATTATGAGTTTCATCAGTCCCACACATAAAAATTGCACTTCCAAGAAATCATTAACACTATGGTTAAAACAAACTTCTCATGGTATAAATAAAAACAATAATCATTTATCACATTCAAGGAAAATTTAATTCCTAATATATGAATAAAAAATAATTAATTCAATAAATTATCCTAAAATTACACTCAATCTCATTCTAGTCCCCATGTGCATGTTGTACCTACCTACTAGTAATTATTTTTCTCTATAACTAAATGAATTTTTTTTAAATTGAGTTATTCACATTCTAAAGATCTTATGTGATCTCTACAGGCCTGTGAAATTATCATCTCTCCATAATGTGATGAATAATTTTTTTTTAATCATGATTATTTTAACATTAGTTATTCTATAGCTAAAGGTTGTTGGGTAATAAAATTTAAATATTCAAATGCCAGAAAGAGGATGTTGACTCTTAAACATCGTACATGAATATTCAAGTGAAAAATTGGTATGATCTCCTCTCAATACCCCTTAAAATTTTAAAAAATATACACCAAATTTTTTTAATCACATGGAATATGAGTCAAAAATATAATGTAATGAAATATTTAATACAAATTCTCTTTTTTTCATTTTTTCCTTTTTTTCATGGCAATTGATATGAAAAGGAAATATTTTGATTGAAAAAATCATGTATACTTAGTGAATAATTCTATATCATCTCAATTTTTTGTTTGAATTTATTTTAGTTTAGTTATTAATTTTTTTGAAAGTAACACTCTGAACAGAACTCACATCCACATCCCATTTGATCTTAAGACCACTAGTATTGTAATATTTATTTTTGACCTACCCAAGAAACAACTGATGTTTATTATTTTCTTTTTCTTTTTTTTGGAGAATAAAATGATACAAATGAATTTCAATTAATACTGAATCACAAAAATTTCTCTATCTCTACTGCCAAAAATAATGACACATATCCCACACACACAAATGAATTGCATCCCAAAGAGAATACACAAAAGACCCTTACCCTACTCTCAAACTTGAAATATCCATGAGAAAATATTAACATTTAAGGTAGGTAAGGGAAACATTTCTTATAATGTGTCTTAAACTGATAAGGAAATTAATTGATTTTAAAGAATAATAAGTATTTATTTAAGAGATAGGTCTCAAGTTAAAAAAATTCATTTCCAAATAAATGCCTCAATCACATTAAAAACATTTAATTAAATACAAATATTTGAAAAATTAAAATCATAATTTATGGATCACCCAACATGAATCAAGACTTAAAATAATAAAAAAATTATAAAAAATAAGTGAAAATTGTTTAGAAGCATCTTAGGTTAGTTAAAATAATAATTTTGGACAACACTACATCACTTGAGTTTCAAAATCTATCAAACATCCATAAATAAAAATTTGAAAATTCAGAAAAAACCCAATATATGATTCATTTAAATCATAAAACACTAAAATCTAACAGTTTACCAAAAATGCAATGATATTTTGAAATTTCCAAAATAATTAACTTAAGCTCAAAGATATCTGAAAACACCTCAAAAATTAAAAATAACAACAAATGAAAAATTATAGAAACAAGAGGAAAAAACTATTTTCTAAAGGAAGGATGAAATCCCCCCACATATAACTTCAAAATACCCCTTTAATTTCATCACAATGTTTTCATAGAATAAGAAGATTTAACATAAGATAAGTAAAGACACAACCTAAATTTATTTATATAGTGAAAACCTCTAGTTTTGTTCCTAACTCTTGTCTCTCTATAAATAAAAGAAATTATAAACATGTATAGGCCAAATATTTTCCTTGTAAGACTTCGAAATATTTTTATATTTTTTTCTCGAGTTAGGGGCCGAGACGACATACGATTACATGGCTCGATGTGCCTAGAATTAATTTTATAAATATATTGATTATATTTTATACTACGTTCATGTATGTTAATAAATAAAATAGGCTAAATCATAAATGGTTGACCATATTATAAATTTGAGACAATGAATGAGTCAAAAATGTGGTGTTTACCTTAGGTGTGACATAAAGTGGGATGGCATGGGATATCCATACCCCTTTCTAATTTGAGGTACATTTATGTGGATTAACTAATTATCCAAATTTATTAATTAATTATTTTTGAACTAACAATATGTTCATAAATATACTGTTAATGATAATTTCTAGTTTTTGTTCATAATTCTAAACTCGTTGGTGAGAGCTCTCTGTCCCCTTACGTAGTTGGATCTCATTTAAACAGTGAAAAATTCTGAATTGTATCAGATCATGATGAAATGGATTCTGTAGAGTCATTGGTGAAAACACTCTCCATAAAAAAACAAACTATTCTTCAGTTTGGACTCGTTATATGTGGTTTACAAAACATATAATTAAATTTATTGATTATATCATTCCTCATCCATCAATCTTCTCCATATTATGGCCTTTTCATGGGCCTTTTTACCCAATATCAATTTGTTTAATCAATGTTCTAACCCCAATATGCTTGCTCTTTATTTTTGGACAAGAATACCTGGAAAGTGATGTTTAAACTTTGGTTTTGGTTCTTTTCTCCCTTGTTTATTCATGTTCTTCACTGGATAGATCCCCATGGTCTTAATGTGACTTTTCTGGAGGTTCCGAGCTTGATTGGACCCTCGGATTCATAGAGGATTTATGAAAGGATAACAGATCGATGATTTGAGACTATATTTGGGATCATTTTGAGGCATGGATGATTTATTTGGGTATTAAGGATCAATAAATCAATCATTTAAGGTGTAGAGGACTGTAAAAAGTGGGGAAGATCCTTTGACGAGGATTGAAGGCCGTTTTCCCACAAATGATTGCCAATATCAGATGTTTATGGCTAGATCCACAAGTTTTGGATGATATTAGGGCTAGATCAAAGGAGGAAAGGCTCGAATCAAGGTGAAAATTTCATATCTGGGATATTTATCAAAATCCCAACTACATCCCATCTTCCAAGATAAACACACGACATGTATCCTTTAAGCGGTGAAAACTATCATTTTTTAAATGGATAAGGATGGAAATGTGTGTATATCTCTAACATATTGTGTACCAAAATATCATGTGACTAACCCATGTGATGGATAATATGGCTAGGTATATGATCATGTATGGTACAGATACATAACGAGCATAACACGACCCCTAGCCCGGTTAGACCAAACACGCCATGCAGTCCATGTACATGGTGTGCACTGCTACACTGGCAGGAATCCATGTTTCATACATGGATACAACCATGTTATAAATTAGTACCAAATGTCATGTGGTTACCCTCACATGTTTTGTTCCCCTTGATCTTTTCTGAAAAAATTCTAATCGTCCATATTTCCTTCATTTGTACATGAATTTTTGGCCCATGGGTAGCCAATCCGGACTGTTTTTTCACATAGAATATGATGGTAACCTTGAATTTTAGATTTCCAAATAAAATTTGTAAATTTATATGAATGGAAACTCATTAGGTGATGCTCAATGAAAACAGGGGTAATGAAGGATCACAAGAGGCAAACTCCTGAGTGGAACCCTCCATCTGGGATAGGCATCGGTGCTCGATGACTTCTAGAGTGGAACCCCCTAGTTGGGATGGGCATGTGTCCTCTACAGACTAACAAGTGGAACCCACTAGCTAGGATGGGCATTGTTCCTCTATGAATTTTAGATTTAACCCTCCCACTAGGTTGGGCATGGGTCATCTACCGACTCCAAGAATTGAACCTCCTATCAACACATGCCATGGGTCTCTATAAACTTTTAAAGAGGAACCCTCCAGCTAGGATGGGAATGGGTCCACTTACATCAGAGTGGAACCCTCCTTTTTGATAGGTCATGGGTCCTCTATCAACTATTAGAGTGGTACCCACTTATTGTACTAGGACACGGGTACTCTACTAAGAAATTGTGACTGCTCAACTATGTGCATGAGTGACGAGACATGGTTTGAAATAGCTTTGGGATCACAAAGAAGAGGGATGCTTTCCCCACAAAGACACATTTTTGAGATGTAATCAAAACCATATTGGTGATTCATTGCTACCTAAAGAGTATAGTGTCAAGGTGTGCTGAATGAGTTCCTTATACTTGTGTTTTTAGGGAAAACGTGTGAGATGGTAGGTGCCTGTATTGGAATTTTGGAATTGTAGGATACTCTTCATCTTGTCTAGAGCTGTGATATGGAGATCCACTTACCCTCTCATTTTAGATTCTATTTTCTATGAATATATATATATATGCCCTTCTTTTTTATCCACACCATGTATTTGGTTACTCTCTTTATAGGAGATTCAAAGACATGTAGGGTATGCCACATACTTTCCATGTTTAGATTCTTGTGGTTTGATGAGTATACTCTTCTACTTTATGAAGTGAATAATAGATGATTAATTATCCTACTCACCATGTTTAGCCCCTTTTTCTTAGTTGAGATTAATTTCACTCTTTTTATGGGTTTAGTTGTACTCTTTCACTATACCTTGTGATATCTACTACGTTTCCCCTCTACTTTGTCCATTACATCTCCCCATAAGATTTCGGGGAATCCTACTCGGTATGTTTATACACACCCCAAAATGATTTTTTCCCACATGTATCATGTCTTATGTAGATGATAGGTAGGTTAACCTTGACATCAGATGAGCTTTGGGATATTGTGTTCGTAGACTGCATACGATGGTCATAGCATGGGATTTTGGAGATGGGATATCTCATATGTTTAATTTTTAAGTTTTGTTAGGTGGAGACATATTTTTTTGTTGGGAGATTATTTTCCGCTTTAATTTTTAGTTCACACTACCGAACATTTGTACTATATAGAGGTTCATGCATGATTGGTTTATTTTATCATAGTGTTACATATTTTAATATTTACCTCTACCCTTTTTCATTGAGTTGGTTCTTTGTGTGTATGTACAGTAACATATGGAAAGGTCTCCCCGAGTTAGTTATTCCTTTGTTTATTTTCGCCACCCATAGGCCTATAAAGGTTGGCTTGGGGTAGTTATGGATCAACCCCTATCTTGGTTTGGGTCATGAAATATTTGTATTATAGAATTTTCATTCCATGGGATGTTTTTTGGACGTATCCCATTAGAGTATATTGTTTCAGTTTAGGTAAATAGTGTCCTAGTGTCTCAAGTATGGCTCTCAGTTCAGGGAATCCAATGATGGATCGACAGATGACGTAGCCATTTACTAGGACATTGACTCCCTGCTTGTTTACTCAACATGCTCATACATTTTTTGTTGGGATAATGGTACATCCATCATATAGAATTCAGTCATTCACTATAATTATTGAGTCATCTCCCCATTGTTGTTTATATTTATATATATGATCATATGAACTTGATAATACTTGATAATTTTTAGGATTCCTCTGCAACGATAGCCAACTGTAATCCTTAATACATGGTTCATCCTGAAATCCCCTTCCTCTAGGTGGATAGGTAGTAGCACCTGCCCCAATCAAGTAGCAGATCATTCTAGCAAAGCAAGATGAGGACTTTCACATGCTTAGAATGATGTGTGAGTTCCTGTATTATAGACTGATAAGGTTCCATAATGAGATAGATCCTTTCATTGCAGAGGATTTAATAGAGTTGATGGTTCATATATTCATTCTTATTCGGACCCCGACAGATCAACTGGTATTACTAGTAGCTTACCTCCTCCATGGAACAGTTAGGCATTGGTGGAAACTTGTTACATAGATGCATTATGAGTCAACACTCTAATGGTCTGACTTCTAGTATTTTTTTAGTGAGGAGTACTAACCCTACTACTTATGCTCAGTCTGGATCCATGATCTTCTAAATCAGCAATAGAGAGGCATGATCGTGGCTGAGTATGCAACGAGGTTCATAGAACATACTCGGTACTCCCTTGAAATTATCCAAGACAGATTTTACTGATCATAGAAGTTTGATCAGGGACTCCATCGAGATATCTATTCCAATCTTATACCCTTGTGCATCCCCACCTGTGCCATGGTTTTCTAGTAGGAACTGCTGATAAAGAGATTTTTCTCAGAGGAATTCTAGACAGCTTGAGTTGGAAGTGGTTTCCAAAAAGTTGAGTTATCTACAACAGCTAGTAGATATTGGGCACCATGATCTCAGTGTTGGAGATCATTCCATGGTCCTACCTAGGCACATGGTCTAAGGAATATTAGAGGACCATAACATCTCAGGCAGGGGAAGTGTTTTACTTATGATGGTAAAGTTCACATGGAAAGAGACTTCATGACCAGATGTTCTAGGGAATGTAGGATGATATCTAACAGACCATCATGGAAGAGGTAGTGTTGTGATGAAGGATATCCTAGGAATGGATGGGGTGGTCCCTAGGGATGCGGATTTGGAATATGAGTAGGTTGATCTTTGGTTGATGGATGATGTTATGAGGTCCTTTCACCACCACCAATATGTAGCCCATGCTAGGTTCTGGGAGCTGTCAGTCGTTTCCATGTACAGCTATGGGCTTTGGATGACTATGATCCTACAGTGCATGAGATGATAAGTGGTAAGATTTGTTTTTAGTTTACTATTTTTTCAGTTTTAGTAGAGAGAGGTTCCATACATTCCATTATCTCTATATTCCTAGTACAAGAGTTGGATCTCCCAGTTGAGACGTTATCCCAACAGTTTCATCTTTGAATTCTTATAGGGAAAACATATTTTGTATCTTTCATCTACTGGTAGTCTGAGATATTTCTTGGTAGAGAGAGGTTCACATGGAACCTTTTGGTCATCACAATGGAACCCTATGATGTAATATTTTGTATAGATCAGATGTCCATGGTTCGAGCCCAGATTTACTATCACCACAAACAATTCATGTGTCTTCACACTGAGGGGATGAGATTATCATTTTCTAGAGAGAGAGAGATCTCATGGACGGGACAGTGGGTTCATTGTGGAGGAGGCTGCAACCCATAACCCATACGTTAGAACATATATTCTATTGTGAAGTTAATTATTTAGGAATTTAATTTCTTTTATTGGTGGAGGATTAAATGGATGTCTTCCCTGAGAATATTCTAAGATTACCCCCATGGTTGGAGATGAATATTTGCATTGAATTGAATCCTCAGACACTCCAATATATTCTTTGTAATATCTAATAGAACCTAATAATCTCCAAGAGTTATGATTGTAGTTGGAGGACCTTCATGAGAAAGGTTTCATCATACCCACTGTGTCCCCCTGGGATGCTACAGTTCTGTTCATGAAAATGGTGAAATAGAGTTGATGAGTTTGCATGGATTATTGTTCACCTGAACCAAGACAAAATAAATAACACTTACCACTTTCCTAGGATTGACGACATCTTTGGCCAGTTGTGTGGTGTGAGATGATTCTTGAAGTTCCTTCTCGGGTCCATCTAGCACCAATTGAGGGTTTGTGAGGCTGATATTCCAAATTTAAATTAGGATTTTTCTACCGATACTATGAGTTCCTAGTGATTCGATTTGGTGTAAAAAATTCTCCCTCTGTGTATATGGAATTTATGAACCATGTTTTTCAACCATAATTTGACCACCGTAGTCTAAGGTCCATCTTCATAGAGAGAGACCTGAACCTGATACAATGGTGATGGTTGGAGTTCCTGTAAGACTATGACTTCAAGATATTATATACTCTAGTTATGAGAAACTTTTTATTGTATTTAATTATTAGGAAGTCCCATGATCTCATAGTGAAGTAGGATTCAGAGCAGTTGGCCTACTTGTAGCTCACTCGGGCGGAGTTGAGTGATATGAATTTTCTGGAGATGATGGTGTTGACTTCTTTTCATCTTGATCATTCAAGAGTGTCACGGTAGAGAGAAATTTACTATGAGGTCATATGTGATCATATATCATTATGTAACTCACTAGATGGATATTCCTAAGGAGGGAATCATGTAATACTATTCTAGGGGATAATAGCGGTTCTAGTCATGTTGTGGGTGGAGGTGAAGGAGGAGTTCAACACTTGTCCCCAAGCTATACATCTTATTGTGGGGAAGATGTATAGATACCTTAAGTGGTAGGTTTGGTTGTCTAGAATGATTTGAATAATAGTTGAGATCATATCTTGGTGCCTCACAAGTCAGCTACTGAAGGTTGATCACCATGTTCCGATAGGATTATTGCAGCCCCTTGAGATCTGAGAGTGGAAGTGGGATGACATTTCCATGGACATAATCATAAGGATTCTTCACACAAGTAATATTCTTAACACATTCTAGGTGATAGTTGACCGACTCAAAAATTTGGCATACTTCCTTGCCATTAGGTAGTAGAGTTTATTAGAGAGTTTGGGGATGTGGTAAGCATGGGAGATCATTCACCTTCATGGGGTGTCATCGATGACTGTCTTAGATCATGATGTGTGGTTCACATCATGAGTGCTGAGAGGAATGTATGAGGAATTCATGAACCAATTGTTGATGAGTACAACCTTTATCCCTATATTTAATGATAGACTAAGAACACAATCTAGGGTTAGGAGGATATGCTAAGGGATTGTGTGTTAGACTTCATCTGGAGCTGGGAGAATCACCTTCCATTGGTAGAGTTTTAATACAACAACCACTACTCTAATATCGAGACTAAATCTTTAAAGTCCCTATACAGAAGACACTACAAGTTACTCAGGTCACCCTTGTGCTGGAAAGGGATTGGAGATACATCTATAGTGGCTCCATAGATGGTACAGTTGATAACATAAAAAGTCCAGGTCATCCATAAATGAATGAGGATGACCCCAAGAAGACAAAAATATTTCATAAATCACCATTGTAGGCCATTGAATTTTGATTAGGGAGACTGAATTTTCTTGAGAGTTTCCCCATAATGAGGATTGCATAGGTTCAGCTGGGGAGGTATGCTATCCATGAGGTTCATTGGGATTTTTTACATCATTAATAGGATTAGAGAGTTTTTTATGACACTTAATCACCTCCACAAATGGATTGGGTGCATGATTTCTTCTACGTGTCCTAGGTGAGAAGATATGTTCATGATTCCATGCATTCCATAGACTGAGGATTGATGGAAAACAAGGATAGAGACACCTTTATAGAGCATCTAGTAATGATTAAGGACCAACATGAGTGTACTCATCCTAGACATACCATCCATTTTTGTGTGTGTTGTGGATTCACGAAAACATAAAGGAGAGTTCTCGGGAGTGGGTGATCCAAGTGAGTGCTTAGTATCGTATGTTGTTTTCCTTGTGTTTGATTTTGATGATGAAAATATTGAAGTAGGGAATCATTTAGAGAACCATTTTTTTGTAATACTTTGAAATACTTCTATATATATTCCAGAGGTAGGGACTAAGATGACATATGATATCAAGTCCCAATGTTCCCAAAATAAATTTTATAAAAATATTAAATATATTTTATATTTAGTGTTCATAGGTTATTAAATAAAATGTGATAAATCTTAAATGGTTGATCTGATCGGAAATTTGATACCACAGTTGGGCTTGGAACATAGTTTTTACCCTAGGCGTGACATAATAGTTTGTGTGGGATGTTCAAAACCCTCACTCATTTGAGGTAAATTTAAGAGGATTAATTAATTATCAAAATTAATTAATTAATTAATTTTTACCTAATGATATTTTTATAAGTATATCATTAAGTAGAATATTCCATAGTTGGTTGATTATTCTAAAATCGCTGGAAATAGATCTCTTTCCCCTTCCATTGGAATATTTTAATTGAACGACAATAGAACTATGAATCAAATTATATCAGGATGTGATGACTTCATTTGAATCTTTAGAAAAAAAGTAATTCATTCTAAAATGATCGATTTTTGAGGTAGGACCTATTATATTTGGATTTCAACCCTTATAATTAAATTTATTGAGTATATCATTTTTCTTCTTTCAATATACACTCAGGCATGGCTTTTCATGTTATTATATATTGATTTCAATTTGTCTAATCAATGTTCTAAACTCAGTATGATCATTTTTTATCATTGGAAAATAACTCTTGGATAATGATCTTTAAACCTCGGTTTTTGAGTCCTTTATCCCTTATTTCTTTTCATTTTTCACTGGTTGGATCCCCATGGTCTTGTATCGAATTATTTGATAGGTATTGTGCTCGATCAGACCCCTGAATTCCTAGAAGATTGATGAAATAAGAATGTATCAATGAGCTGAGATTAGATCTGGGATAATTGTGAGGTGAGGATATTCAGTTTAGGGATTAATTAACAAGAAATCAATCGTTGAAGGTGTGGCGGCATGTAGAACGAGTTATTGAACCTTAGACGGTATCATAGTCCATTTTCTTGAAAAGTTTGGGAAAGATTTGATGTTTCAAGCTATATTCATATGTTTCGGTTGATATTAAGGTCATATCTAAGGTGGAAAGGCGGTAATCATGGAAAAAAGTTTGGATCAAGGATTTATATCAAAATCCTGACTGCACACTATGTTCCAACACGAACACATGGTGTGTATCCTTTCAGTGGCGATGGCTAAGATTTCAGAAAACCATAAGGATGGAACAACATTAACATATCTAACCATCCATATACCACCTTCCCATGTGAGTAAGTCATGTGATGGATCACATGGCCAGGTAAACGTCTATGTAATTTGGTACATGAACAAGATGAGAAAAACACGAACCCAAGCCCTAGTTAACTAGGATAAGCTATTTAGTCCACTAAAACGGTGTGTACTACTACACGGGCATGAAGTTGTGAGCCGACTAGGGATATGATTGGGCTGTAATGTTAGACCACACACCATGTGGGTCCTCTCACATGTCATGTACCACTTAATCAATTCTGATCAAACATTGATTATCCGTATCTCCATTGTTTGAACTCAAAATTTGTCTAGTGAGTATTGTATCCTATGTTTTTTTACATATAATTATGATGGTGCCCTTGATTTTGGATTTTGAGATATGATGTAGAATATTGAATGCATAGAAACCTCAGAAGAAATTCATGATGATGGTAGTTTTCATGAAGGATCACCGGAGGCTTACTCCCGATTTGAACCCTATAGCTGGGATGGTCATGGGTCCTCAATGACTTATAGAGTGTAAACCTCTAGCTGGACTGGGCATGGGTCCTCTACAAACTCTTAAGTAGAACCCTCCATCAAGCTGGGCATGGGTCCTCAATGAATTTTAGAGTGGAAAATGCCGGCTGGGCTAGGTATGGGTCCTCTACCGACTCCTATAGTGGAACCATAATTTCGACATCGGACATGGTTCCTCTATAGACTTTTAGATTGGAACCCTCTAGTTTGTCTAGGCATGGGTCCTCTACCATCAGAGTGGAACCCTCCTGCTGGGGTAGGGCATGGGTATCCATTGACTATCAGATTGGAAACCTCTTATTTAACTTAGTAATGGATCCTCTGCCTAGAAATTGTGGCTCCTCAACTGTGTGTCATCGTTATGAGACGTGGTTTGATGTAGATTTGGACTCATGAATATAAGGGACTCTTTCTCCACTGAGATAAATTTTTGTGATGCAACCAAAAATATATAGGTGAGTCAATTCTTCCCAAAGAGGATAGTGTTGAGGTGTGGGGAATGAGTTCCTTAGACTTCTGTGTTTTGGGGATACACGTGACATTCTAGGAGTAATTGTTGGACTTTTATAACTATAGTATACTCTTCTTCTTAGTATGAGTTGTGATATTGAGATCCCGTTACTCTCTTGTTTGGGATTATTTTGAATGTATATATATATATCCTTCTTCTTCATCTACACCTTGGATTTGGTTACTCTCTTTCCAGGAGAGGTGAAGACCTATGGGGTATGACACATGCTTTCCATGTTTATATTTCCATAGTTGGATGAGTCTACTCTCCTATTATAGGATGAAAAGACTCGATGGTTAGTTCATCTACTCATCATTTTTAGACCCTTGAGCTTGGATGATCTTACATTCACTCTTTGTTTAGTTGATTAGTATTCATTCACTGTAATTTGTGCCACTATTTTATCTCTTACTTATCAGCCTTCAGATTTTGGGGAATCCTACTGGGCATGTTTATAATCACCCCTACATGGGATTTCCCCACATGTATCTTGTCTTTGGTAAATGAAGGAATATTTTACCATGAAATAAAAGGATATTAGGGATATTGGGTGCTCGGACTGTGTATGGTGATCGTAGCTTGGGATTCCAGGACCGAGATCTTTCAGTTGTTTACTTTTCTAGTTTTTTTGGTTGGTACATATTTATGGTTGGCCATGTATTTTTCCCTTTTACATTTCAGTTTACAGCACTATATGTTTGTATTGTGTAAAGGTTCATGCATTCCAAGTTTAGTTTATAGAACTGTTGCATATTTTATTCATTCACTATGTACTTTTTCATCGAGTTTGATGTGTGTGTGTGTGCGTACTTAATAAAAGGACTCCCCGATTTAGTTATGTCGTTAGTCCTTTTCGGCACCCCTAGCCCATGGTGGTCTGCTTTGGGTAGTTGTTGGTCGAGTCTCAACATATTTCGGGTCATGAAAAATAATAATAACATTATTAGAAGTAATATAAATAAAATTAAAAATAAGAGGGAAAAAAAGGGATAGGGCTTGGGTGGGACCCCCCGAGTGGGTACTGGTTTATGACTACCTACAGTTGTAAGTTCTAACTATCACCCATAATTAGATGGTGGATGTGGTTTTTGTGATTTGAATCACCACATATTATTCCATCCATTGTAAACTCATTTTTTTTGTTTTTAGAGGAACCCATGAATATATTATTTTACTTCCATACCCTTTGAAATATATTATAGCCTTCACCGTGGTGTTAGGATAATGAATTGGTCCTCTTACATCCCTTGAACCACCAATTCTTTGTCCACATTAACTAGAACATCCTAGGATTTATCATGTGATTATATTTAAGAAATTCCAGTAAAGTGAAAGTTAAAATTTTTCCCCTTGATTATTATTGAATCATAAAGAACCAATAAAGAAATTTTCCCTTCATTTAGGCCATCTTAGAACGTGATTTCTTTAGGTAGGTCCACTTGTAACTCAGTACTTGTAGGAATATCATCTTATTAATGACCATCCTCCATGGACATTCATGTATCATTTGAATAAGAAAATAAATAGTGGGAGGTAATAGAAACATAATTTTCAATAAAATAATAATAAAATAAGTTAAATAAAATATTATATCCCCAAGTAAGATTGAAATTTAATTATTCTTCTTTAGTCAATGACACTTGGAGTAGGTTTGTTATTGATTAAGGATGGTAGAAAATATAATATAATTTCTATTAATATTAAACCACTTTGGTGATTTTTTCTTCCAAATATATATATTGGAAAAGAGTTATTTATTTTTCAATGAAAAATACATAAGAATCATAAACCATTTCCTCTTCTACAAAATCATCCCAATATTCATCCAATTCACCTTAATCTCCCACTAGTGAATAATTTGATGAGTATTCTTTATAACCTCCTTCAGAAATGGCATGGTTGTGTTCACGACTAGTTCCTTCATAATTACTTCTTTTCATGGTTATTCTTTTTAAAACCCCAGAAAACAATATTTTATTCCTCCTTTTTATAAGTATTCTTTTATCCTACCAATTCTTTAA
The DNA here is from genome assembly GCA_963277665.1 of Viscum album. Lineage (NCBI taxonomy): Eukaryota > Viridiplantae > Streptophyta > Magnoliopsida > Santalales > Viscaceae > Viscum > Viscum album. The sequence continues at coordinate 850,138,979 of OY728152.1, forward strand.
AAGAGGTTGAAATAATTCCCATTTTATTCCAGAACTCTTCAGTCATTTTTCATTTTTTTAATTGAATTATATATGATTTTTCCATGAAAAAAGTATTATATTGTTAACAAGACAATTAAATGAAAAATTACATTGAATTTATATATGAAAATAAGGACACATAATGAAGTTATATTTTTAATTATCTGTTATAATATATTATTTATTTGGGTGTAAAAAAATAGTTTGTGATGGTGATTTGACTCCCTTGAAATAGAGACAAATTTATGTATTGGATTTTTTTGAATAACACATCAATAAATTCTTATTTTCCTATGATAATGAAATAGTGTAACCCTGGGGTAAATATCACGAGGCCGCTCACACACACTATTTGTCCATTTTCATGATTATATATAAATATAAAATAATAAAATAGGGGTTTTTTAAAATACATGTTATATAAACACATATATATAAGAATGAAAAATAAAATTAATAACAAAAAACAAAAGAAAATATGTTAGTGGGAAGAAATTGTCATTCTTAGAATTTTACTATGAAGAAACTTATATTATTCAAAATATAAATTCCCTATAATTAATTTAATGTAGAGATAAACCCTATAAATATATACCCTCTAGTTTGAAATGTTTTTAACCCACATTGACCCTATTTATGAGATATAATCTACCACACATCATCAGAACAATGTTACTCCAACCCTTTTCATGAAACATTATAATAAGTATAGAGAGGAGTATAGATGAACATGAAGGAGAACCCAATAGTATAAATCACAGAGTAACCTCTCACCAAAATTTTTTAACAACTACTAGAATCATCATATTAGAAAAAATATAAACCCTAAAGCTTAATGAACTCATGTATCCACATCTCACCCTTTATCAAGTGATGTGTTTAGTTCTCCATTTTCATGGAGTTGGGAAGGGAACATAGGAAGGTAAACACAAAAGATAAAGTAAAAGAAATAAAAAGAGAGAAATAAAACTAATAAGTATTAAAAAAATTTAAAAGTATTATATCATTAAATATTTAATTTATCCCCTTGAAAATGACTCTTTCCAAAATCCCCTCTCTTCAAATGGATAAGAGAAAAAAATATAGAATACAAAGGTGCATTTATTTGGCTCCAAATTCTTCCTCCAAAAGTTTTTTCATGTAAGATCCAATAATTGGTAGAATCTATAAATATTATCTTCATTGGAATTTTTTCTTAAAATTATTTGATTTGATCCTTCAACATTTAATCTTATATAGACCTATATTTAAAATTTTATGGCCAAATAGTTAATTAACAAATTTTGGTCCGTATAGATTGTCCATATTTAATACACAAAATTTCCAAGAATTTTTTGATAACATAATGGAAGAATATTGGATATGGTATTATATAGACTTGATCATAGATTTATTTAATATCCACCATAAACATTTTAACTTCTTTAATGACATGTTGAAAGAGTTATTATCACATTATTGGTGATTATATTTCTATCCTGACATATTCATTGAATCTGGATGAATCAACTTCACATGTATTTTGGACCATGTTAATGTAAGACCCATAAGTTCATATTGTAGGATTAAATGATAAACATAAATTCATATAACATATTTCAAAATTTCAGGCCCATCCAAGTACATTAAAAAAATTTATGGTCAAATTATTGCGATGGGATCCATCCAATAAGATCCACATCAGCGTTAAATTTATAGACACTTATCACCTCTCAAATGGTGGATCAAGCTTACAATTTATCATTGAAAATTTTAGATATATTAGTGTAAAATACATCCACAAAAAATCAGGAAAACCTTCATCAAATTTAATATTTTTGATGAAAATACGACATTTTACTTAAAAATGTATACACATAATTTTTCATCATGTTCAAAAATTCAACTCAAATTATTTTTAATATTGAAAAATATTATAATTTCCAATAAAATATTAAATTTTAAGGATTATATTATTTTATCACAAAATAAAATATATAATATTATGTGTTTCATTATTTCCCCACAATTAACATTTCACTTCCAAGAAATCATTAATAGTAAGGTGAAAACAAACTACATAGGGTATAAATGAAAACATTTTTCATTTATCAATTTAAATGAAAATATCACAGAACATAAAAGGATTAAAATACCTTAATTAAAGAAATTATAAAATAATACCATTCAATCTCATGCTAGTCTCCATTTTCATTTCGTACCCACCACCTTAGAAATTTATTTCTTTATCACTCACAGATTTTTTTAAATTGAGTTTTCTTATTTTGAAGAACATGTTTTATATCCACAGGCTTGTCAAAATTATCATCCCTCTACACCATGATATATATAAATATTTCAATAATGACTAATTTTTAAATATTTATTATATGGATAAGGGTTTTTGGGTATAAACATTTAAAAATTCCAAGGGTGGAAAGAGGAAGTTGAACTATTAAATCTCATACAAGAAGATTAAAGTGAAAACATAGGATGATCCTCACACAATTGACATTAAAATGGTAAAACTAAATATAATTGTTTTTAAACACATGTAACATGGGTCAAAAAATGAATAAAATGAATTGTTTTAACTAAATTATCATTTTCTAATTTTTTATTTTTTTTCATGGGAGACGAGATGACATGGAAATACTGTAAATTTAAAATCTTTTAATCTCAATAAATAATACAATCTAATTCAATATTTTTTATTTTTTAAATATTTTACTTTAATTTTATTTTATTTTATTTTATCTTTTTATGAATGTTTTAATTTGAAAATATCTCACATCCAACACTTAACCCCATAATATGTTAAGACCATTGGTATGATAATAGTGATTTTTGACCTACCCATGAATCAACCCTTGTTTTTATTTTAATTTTTATATATTATATAATAGTATTATAAAAATAAAATAAAATTAATATTTACTCACAAATATTATTTTCTACACTAACAAAAATAATGACACATATCCACACACCCAACAATGAATTGAGTCCCAAAGAACACACAAAAATTCCCTTCCCCACACAAAAACATATAAAACCCTTAAAAATATATTAAGAGATAAGGTGGGTAATGAAAATTTATCTACTAATCTAGAAAAAAACTGTTAATAAATTCATGTATTCAAAGGGATAAAAAGGATTGATGTAAAAGGTATGTTTAAAGTTAAAAACATGGCTTTCAAAATCAATGCCTCAATCACATCTAAAAACATTTAATGAAATCCAAAGATATGAAAGAGAAAGATAAAAATTTCTAGATCACTAAAAAATAATCAATAATATAAAGAAAAATATAAATTTAAATAATATAACAAAAATGTTAATAAATATCTTGAGTTAGTAGAAATATAGATTTTGGATAGCACTGGTTCACATTATTTTCACAATCAATCAAACCTCCTTAATTAATTAGATTGAAAACCAAGAAATAAAACCCATTTCAATAATAATTTAAACCCATAAATTATTAAATCATAAAAAATTCCAAAATTAATATGATGGTTTGAAATTTTCCAATGTTTTCAATTAATATCAATATATCTAAAAAAGAAACAAAAGAAAAAAATGAACAAAAAATAAACAATAATAGAATAAAAATGGATTTTTTAGTTAAATGTGGTTTCGAATTCCCCCCACACTTAAGATAAAACTATAGTTTCACTTTATCTTAATTAATTTAAATATAAAGGAATTAAATCATAAGAAAAGGGTAGAAAAATCCTAAGTTTATTTGGATGGTGGCATCCTGGAGTAATGTTCCTAGATTCCACCTCTCTAAAACTAAAATAATTTATGAAAAGAACAAAAGAAAATTAATAAAATAAATTTAAATAAAATGAAATAGAATATGTTAAAGAAGGGATGACACTTGGTTTTGAACCCTATGTGAGTACTAGTTTTTTAATTCTTGAGGTTTTCAGTTCTTGTTTTCCCCCAAAATTCATCAGTTGTTGTGGTTTGGGTGATTTGAACCAGAACATCTTCTTCTTTCTAATGTAAACTCCATTATGTTGGTTCTATATGAACCCATTAATATATTAGTTCTGGTATATCCCCTTAAAAATATATTATAACTTCAATGTTTTTTAGGATAGTGAATGGTTCTTTATCTTTCACTTCAACAACAACTTATTTGGTCTCTTCAACTTCAACATACATGGATTTCTAATTTGGCATTTATTTTTAAATTTTAGAAAAGGGAAGTCAAAAAAAATTATTGTTTAATGTTATTAAAAGATGAAGAATCAATAAATAAACCTTCCCATTCAAGTATCTCATTTTGGAATGTTATTTTGTTCTGCTAAGGCCACTGATAACTCAGTCCTAGTTGGTGTATAATCTTCTTCATCACCATCCTCTAAGGACATCTATGTATTACCCAAAAATAAAAAATAAAATAAGCGGGAGTTAACCCAAAATTAATTATAAGGCCCCGACCTTAAACCTTACATAATATTGAATTAAATGAATAATTCACATTGAGGGTATTTTCAGGTTTAGAGTTTTAGATAATTAGAACATAACTATTACACCTAAAAAGATTTACAAAGTAGACACTTCTACCAAGTTTTCATAAAATAAAAAAAATCTTAAAAAGAAACATGTCTAGTTCCATGTTTTATATAGCATGAAATTCCCTTGATCCCATCCTTGACCTTATTCCACATTAAGTCATGTGAAAAACATTTCAGAAAAACTTGGGGTGAGCATAAAAAGCTTAGTAAGGGATACACAAAGAATGAAAACTGTTAGTTTTTCAAACATCAAGTAAACCATCTATACTTTATCAAAGTAATACCTTCACTTTCATGAAGTATTAAAAAATATTCACTGAATAAAATAACATTACTTACCTTTTTGTAAACAAAGGATTGTCATAAAACCCATATAAAGAACACATAACATATGTAAAGGTAACTTGGGACATAAACATACTTAAGTGGAATAACCATACGGTCGACTTCCACACATATCACTTAATGGTATTTCCATATGGCCAACTTCCATACATACTTAATGGAATAGCCATACAGCCGACTTCCATACCCAATGCATTGGAGGTTATAACGTAACCACCCGTCCTGGTATTCACAGCACCACCCGTCATATGGTTTATCACGTAACCACCCGTCAAATGTCCAAGTACCATTATAAAATCATAAGACATAAAACAAACATAATGGAAAGAAAACATTTCCACACTTTGATCACAATATATCACTCAAATATATTGACATAAAAAATCCATTATAAAAAATATTTTCAATACCAAAATACATATAAGAGTATATGGTATTTATTTCATTTTAAAAACATCACAGCTTGTTGAGGAAGCCAAAGACCAAATAATACCCATGGCGGCGGAAAAGGTCGTTGTCACCGAGTACGTTAAAAGAAACATTCCTTTTTGTCGTTTTGTAAAATGCTTCGTAGAAAAAGATTCCTTTTGTATAAAATTAAAGTTCAATGGGTTTTATACACCGTATAAAAGAAAGTTTTGTATAAAATGAAATATGCCTCAATGAAAAGAGATTGAGACGAAGTCCCTTACCTCGGGTCCGACTTGACTCGATCGTTCTTTAACGTCCTGAATAATAAACTTGAGTTAATTTCTACTTGCATTAGAACCTTTTTCAAACATACTATTCCTTTTATATCACTTATTTCCATGTTATAAACATTATGTAATCATTAAGTTAATAATGTTTTCTTTGTCGATATTTGGTTCTTAAGTCGAAAGTGGACTTCTTACAATTACATGTTGTTCATGTGGTCAAAGGTTCTTTATATCCAGAATGAAATTCCTGATTTGGATATCGTATATATCATATATATCCACCTTATATATGTATTTATAATATTACATAATCATTTAGAGGTAAAAAATGAAATGCACCGTTCATGGAGACGGTAAGCCGTACGTACGCATGAACGCTACTTTCATTTCTTTGTCATATTAATGGAATTAAAAATAAATGAGAGGTATGTATATTTTAATTCCAGAACTATATTCATAATTTAGATGTATCATTCATCATATATATCCATTATGTATATTTACTTATAATAGTACATTACATTTGGGGCTAAGAAATGAAATGCACCGTTCATGGAGACAGTAAGCCGTACGTACGCATGAACGCTACATTCATTTCTATCTCATACTTTAATGGAAAGAAATAATAATTATATAGAAGTATATTATAATTCCAGTATAAAATCATATATAATAACTTTAAATCCATACTTTATACGTCCCACATATGTCATTAACGAATCACATCACTTTGAGGGGGTGGTAGTCCGCACTTCCTTAAATGAAGATATCGCGTTTACCCATAATGGAAACTAAAAAGGTATAACCAAAATGAAAAATACATAAGATTAAGGAAAACATAAACATATTATATATCATATATAAATATAGTTTCATCTTAATGGACACCTTTTAAGGTGTTAAAAGAATGTTGAACAATCATCGTTTCGGGAGGCCGAAATTCGCCATCCACAGAAACAGTATGTTCTTTAACCATTAGATGTCGTTGTGTGTAAGTGTAGATAGAATCCTTATTATAAAAACATCCTAGTATATTTATGATACTGGATTTGTTACAAAATAAATTAATAAAAAGAGTTTAGGGGGTTGGAGAAGCAAAATAAAACAAAAGGACTCAACTGAAGACATTACCTTAAAATCCGGTAACTCCCTTTGGTTTGAGCTCAAAGGCTTCCTTGGGAATACTTTTTCCCAAAGTGAGGCTTCAAGGAGTAATAGAGGGAAGGGTAGAGACAAAATGGGCAGGGTTTCGCCGAGCCAAAGGCTTTGGGTGTGTGGGTAAGGATGTATAGGTGAGGGCCTTTTATAAGAGGAGAGGAGGGGCACTCTTGTAAAGTTAAAAAATGTTACTTTATTTTCAAAAGAGTTTCGGATTTTAAAAGTCCCACATTGATTTATTTCGAGGATAAGGTGATGAGGGTTCGAAATCCACTCATCCAATAGGTTTTGGACATGTGTAGGTCGTAGATTTTACATTATCTTTCCATTTTATTTAAATCGTTAAATAATGAGGTCATCGCTGCATCATCATGATGTCATAAATAATTTAATTAATTTATTGTCTAAAAATTTTAAAAAAAATACTGTGATGTAGGAAATCTTTTTATCATTCCAATTACTTTTTATAGTCAAAAATATGACTTGTATAACCCCATGTAAAAATTGTTTTAGTAAAACATTTCATGTTTGTGTCATTTTTTACTTTAATATTAAATAAAAGGTATTTATGTCATTTTCCAACCAAAGTGGCTCCATGGGGTCCCCAAGTTGACCCATGGATTTTCTTGGTCAGCCATGACACATCCAATGAGGGTAGTACATGTTTCTAGGTCATTTAAGTTTATTAAAACATTATTCTTACGTTAAACTATACTAATTACCTCTAATCGCGATTAAGAACTTAAGAGTTACTATTCACCAAAAAAATTATTTTAATCTAATTGAATCACATTTTACTTCTTAATGACAACCATGTATGTCGGATTTTTTAAATTCAAAACACAAAAGTGGTAAAATTTCATTTAAACGAAAAATCAGTTTTTATAAGTACCACTTAGTGGTTTCACTATTCATCAAAAATTGAAGTTTTTCAGAAAAATACCAAAAATTCACCCTAAGCTATATTTGATATTCTGAATTCAAAAATGAAGTCTTTTTTACAAAATTCAAAACATATAAGTCACATTAATTAATTTAATAATTAATTCCCGTTGTCATGACAAATAGCGTGTTTTTATGAAGCAATAAGTAGCAAATGATTGACACTAGTTTAAGTCTGATTTCAAAGTGAAATTAATTCCAACGACCACTATTGGATTTAATGGTAAAAATATTTTCTAATTTCACTTTAAATCCAATTAAAATGATAATATATTCATATAAAAAAAATTATATTAAAAAGAGGTTTTGAATTAAAATACAACATTTTACACTATTCATTAAAAAATGAACTTTATCGGAAAGATACCAAAAATTTACACAAAGTAAATTTTGATGTCCCGATTCTAAAGAAGAGATATATTTGGTCCAATATAATTTATAAGATTTATCAAAACTATATTTAATGACGGTTCGCTATCAAAAGGTGATAAGTGGACCCTTAGTGAAAATTAGGGTATAAATGCCTAAAATTGATTTCTTTCCATATTATAAGCCTTTATCATTTATTGGATAAATGTAAAAACATTTAAAAACATATATAAACATATTTTAGTTATTTCTATCCATTCCCTCCAATACAATGGCTACATGTTAACTACCATTTAAAATAATATTATTATATTACTAGTGTGCAACGTATGTTTTCAAAGTAACTCATCATTGCGTATCGGGTATGCTATCGAACATAGAAACCCATTTAATGTAAAATTAATATTTAATTAGTAAATATTAATAAATACGAAAATGTTTTATTCATTATTTACATGGGATGTTACATCCTTCCCCCCTTTTGGGAATTGTGTCCTCGCAATTTTATTCACTTAACAAAATAAGTGGGGGTATTTATCCCCCATAGCATTTTCAGATTCCCACGTTGCCTCTTCAACCATATGGTTTTTCCACAAAACCTTTACCTGGTGGATTACCTTATTTCGTAACACATGCTCCCTGTGGTCAAGAATCTGGACCGGTTGTTCCTCATAAGATAGGTTCTCTTCCAGCTGAACTACCTCTGGACTCAAAACATGGGATGGATCTAGCATATACTTTCTCAGCATCGAAACATGAAAAACATTGTGTACCTGAGATAAACTCAGAGGTAATGTCACTCTGTATGCAACTGGTCCAAATCTAGCCAGAATTTCATATGGTCCAATGAACCTTGGACTCAACTTTCCTTTCTTACCAAATCGCATCACACTTTTCCATAGAGAAACCTTGAGAAAAACATGATCACCTACCTCGAAAGATAGATCCTTCCCCCGATTATCCGCATACCTCTTCTGCATGCTCTGAGCTGTTCTCATGTGTTTCTGAATCAGCTGAACTTTTTCTGCCATCTCTTCTACCAATTCATGTCCCATCAGCTTCCATTCACCCACTTTATCCCAAATGCTGGAGTTCGACACCGCTTCCCATATAATGCCTCAAATGGTGCCATCTGTATACTGGAAAACTGTTATTATATGAAAACTCAACCATAGAAAGATGTTGGTCCCAACTTCCCTGATAATCCATCGAACAAGCTCGTAGCATATCCTCCAAGGTCTGAATTTTTCGTTCTGACAACCCATCTGATTGAGGATGAAAAGCTGTACTAAAATTTAATTCATTACCCAACGACTTCTGAAGGCCTTTCGAAAAGTTAGAAGTAAACCTGGGATCACGGTCAGATACAATGGTGAGAGGAACTCCATGTAACCTGACTATCTCTCTAAGATACAAATGAGAAAGTTGATCTAGGGAAAAATTATCTCGTATAGCAAGGAAATGAGAAGATTTAGTCAAGCGATCAACAATAACCCAGATTGCATTATTACCTCGAGATGTCCTCTGTAATCCCACAACGAAGTCCATGGATATATTCTCCCATTTCCACTCTGGCACTGGTAAAGGCTGAAGCATCCCTTTCGGTAACTGCCTCTCAGCTTTAACCTGCTGACAAGTCAAACACTTCACAGTAAAATCAGCAATATCCATTTTCATTCCATCCCACCAATAATACTTCCGCAGATCTCTGTACATCTTAGTACTGCCAGGATGAACTGAAAACGGAGAACTATGAGCCTCACATAACAACTCATTCTTCAACTGTGAATCACAAGGCATACATAATATATTTCCAAATCTCAAAACACAATCGCTATCAATGATGAATTCAGGAAACTTACCCTTCTGAACCAGCACTACCTTTTTCTACAACACACTGTCTTCCCTCTGTGTTTGCTTAATTCTGTCTGATAGGGATGATCTCACTGATACCTGAAACAAAACAGAAGAACTTCCTGCACCAACAACTACTATACCAAAGTTCATCAAATCAAAAACCAAAGGATCTCATTCCAAATTTAGCATGGTTAATGAAGCATTACTTTTTCGACTCAAAGCATCAGCCACTTTATTTGCTTTTCTCGGATGGTAGTGAATTGTACAATCATAATCCTTGATTAATTCCAGCCATCTCCTCTGTCTCATGTTAAATTCTTTCTGAGTGAATATATACTTTAAACATTTGTGATCAGAATATATTTTACACTTTACTCCATACAAATGATGCCTCCAAATTTTTAAAGCAAAAACAATAGCAGCTAATTCCAAATAATGTGTAGGGTAATTTATCTCATGAGTTTTCAATTGGCGTGAAGCATAAGCAATTACCTGATCATTCTGTATAAGGACACAACCAAGTCCCTTCAATGAAGCATCGTTGTATATAACAAACTCACCATTCCTGGAAGGAAGTGCCAAAACTGGAGCATTCACCAATCATCTTTTAAACTCCTGAAAACAATCATCACATTCCTTTGTCCAGATAAACTTAAGAACCCTTCCGAGTTAGCTTAGTGATTGGACTAGATAACCGTGAAAAGTTTTCAACAAACCTTCGGTAGTAAGCTACCAAACCAAGAAAACTACGGATCTCGGTTACATTTGTGGGTCTTGTCCATTCTTCAACAACTTTTGTTTTAGCAGGATCAACAGTTATGCCATCTTTTGAAATAATGTGACCGAGGAAAGAAATTTTTTTTAACCAAAACTCACACTTGCTGAATTTTCCATATAGTTTTTTTTCTTTTAAGGTTTGCAAGATAACCCTTAAATGACTTTCATGCTCCACTTTACTTTTAGAAAACACCAAAATATCATCGATGAAAACAACCACAAACTTAACCAAGAACTCATGGAAATTTATATTTATAAGGTCCATGAATATAGCAGGTGAATTGGTTAACCCAAAAGGCATTACTACAAATTCATAATGGCCATATCTAGTACGGAACGCAGTCTTCATAACGTCTTCTTCTTTTACTTTCAACTGATGGTACCTCGACATCAATTCAATCTTTGAAAAATACTGAGCTCCCTGGAGCTGATCAAACAAATCATCGATATGAGGCAAATGATACTTGTTCTTAACAGTAATATTATTCAAGGCTCTATAATCAATGCAAATTCTCATTGAGCCATATTTCTTTTTAACAAAAAAGAAAAAAGCACCCCATGGTGATGTGCCAGGTCGAATGAAACCTTTATCTAATAACTCCTAAAATTGTTTCTTTAACTCTAAAAGTTCATCTTGAGCCATTCGATAAGGGGGTATTGAAATTGGCTTAGAATCAGGAACTAATTCAACAGTAAATTCATCTTCCCGATCATGAATAATACCAGGAAACTCATCAGGAAAAACATCAAGATACTCATTTACCACTGGCACATCATTAATCTGATCAGTTCCATTATTTTCAACAATATGTGAAAGGTAACATTCATTTCCTTCTTTTACTAGTTTCTCAAATTCCTAATATGTTATCAAAATCAAGGGTTAATTCTTGTACACAAACTGAAAATCTTTCAGAAAAGATACCATTTTAGCTCTGCATTCAATCTTAGCATGATAAACAGAAATCCAATCCATGCCCAAAATAACATCAAACTCTACTAGAGGCAAAACAATAAGGTTTGATGGTAGATTCTATCCACACACAAGGAGAGGAAGGTTATTATAATTCCTTTTTGTCTCAACGTTCCCTCCGGTTGTTTTTACTATAAGTTCAGGGTTCATATCTTGATATGGAATTTCCAATTTACTAGAAAACTTCTCAGAAATGAAAGAGTGTGTAGAACCTGAATCAAACAACACATTGGCATATTCTGAACAAACAAACAGTGTACCTGATACCACTTCATTCGATGGCCCAACATCTTCTGAAGTTGTTGCAAAGGATTTCACCACCCCTTTCTGCTTGTAGTCTGGCTTCTTTCCCCCATTCGAGTTCTTCGTGAGACACTCATTTCCATAATGGCCTATTTCATTACACTTAAAACATCTTACCGCTGGCTTTTCATTTCCTGCTTGATCATCTTCCTTACAGTTACGAGAAATATGACTAGAATTACCACACCAAAAGCACTAACTTGACTTCGATAAACATTCTCCAGGATTCATTTTACCACACTTTTCACTGGATGGATATTTGGTTTTCTTACCTCCTGGCTTCTTTGGTGAATTCTTCCCCTTTTCCTGCCAACTGGACCACTTATTCCGTTGTTTGTCATAGAACACCTGATCATCGGCAAACTCCATTTCCACCTTCTCCGCACATCGAACAAGTTTTTAATAACTTTTGAACTCACGAGAAGCTAAACCCCTTCGATACTTTGGCTTTAACACTGAGTAAAAATGGTTTATTTTACTATCAAGATCTTGTATGAAGTTTGGAGCATACCTTGGAAATCGAGTGAACTTTGCTTCATAGGCAGCCACTGAGTCTTCCTCTTGCCTCAATTCCAAGAATTTCCTTTCCATCCCAAGTCAAACAGCCTTAGGAAAATACTTCTCAGGAAACATACCTTTGAATTCGTCCCAGTGAATATCCTCAATCTCATCATTATCCACGATATTTTTTTACCATCGAACACCACTGATCAGCTTCACCTTCAAAACGATTAACAGAAGGACTGACCTTTTGATGTTCTGAACACCCCATGACATCAAAAATCTTCTCCAGTGCTTTAATCCACCCTTCATCTTGCATGGGGTCAGATGATCATCTGAATGATGGGGGATGTTGCCTCATGAAATGTTCTACCACTGACATGTTCCTCTGCGGTTGATCTGGCTGATCTCGTGCATGGTTACCACCACCATTTATATCCTGAGTCAACTATGCCATCACTATAACAAACTATTCAGTTCCGATTCCGACCATCTCAGGTTGCTGGTTTGGAAGGTTGTCTTCCTTCTGATGTCGTCCCAACATAGCTTCTTTGTTTCCTCTACGGAAAACCATTCTGAACATATAAATATCTTAGGCGAAGCAACATGGAATCCATAAATGCTATATCATTTCAATCATATTATAATTTAACACTTTTCTAACTCCTAAAGTTGTCTAAACAGACCTTTGATACCAACTTTAAGGCCCTGGACTTAAACCTTACATAATATTGAATTAAATGAATAATTCACATTGAGGATATTTTTAGGATTAGAGTTTTAGAGAATTAGAACATAACTATTACATCTAAAAATATTTACAAAGTAGACACTTCTACCATGTTTTCATAAAATAATAAAAAACTCTTAAAAAGAAACATGTCTAGTTCCATGTTTTATATAGCATGACATTCCCTTGACCCCATCCTTGAACTTATTCCACATTAAGTCCTGTGAAAAACATTTCAAAAAAACTTGGGGTGAGCATAAAAAGCTCAGTAAGGGATACATAAATAATGAAAACTGTTAGTTTTTCAAACATCAAGTAAACCATGTATACTTTATCAAATTAATACCTTCAACTTAATGAAGTAGTAAAAACTCTTCACTGAATAAAATATCATTACGTACCTTTTTGTAACCAAAGGATTACCATAAAACCCCTATAAAGAACACATGACATATATAAAGGTAACTTGGGATATAAACATACTTAAGTGGAATAACCATACGGTCGACTTCCACACATATCACTTAATGGAATAGCCATATGACCAACATCCATACATACTTAATAGAATAGCCATATGGCCGAATTCCATACCCAATGCATTGGAGGTTATCACATAGCCACCCATCCTGATATTCACGGCACCACCCATCATATGGTTTATCATGTAACCACCATTAAAATGTCCAAGTACCATTATAAAATCATAAGACATAAAACAAACATAATGGAAAGAAAACATTTCCACACTTTGATCACAATATATCACTCAAATATATTGACATAAAAAATCCATTATAAAAAACATTTTCAATACCAAAATACATAAAAGGGTATATGCTATTTATTTAATTTTAAAAACATCACCGCTTTTTGAGGAAGCCAAAGACCAAATAATACCTGCGGCAGCGGAAAAGGTCGTTTTCACCGCGTACATTAAAAGAAACATTCCTTTTTGTCGTTTTGTAAAATGCTTCATAGAAAAAGATTCCTTTTGTATAAAAGTAAAGGTCAAAGGGTTTTATACACCGTATAAAAGAAAGTTGTGTATAAAAAGAAATATGTCTCAATGAAAGGAGATTGAGACGAAGTCCCTTACCTCGGGTCCGACTTGACTCGATTGTTCTTTAATGTCCTAAATAATAAACTTGAGTTAATTTATACTTTCTTAAGAACCTTTTTCAAGCTTAATATTCATTTTATATCACTTATTTCCATGTTATAAACATTATGTAATCATTAAGTTAATAATGTTTTCTTTCTAGATATTTGGTTCTTAAGTCGAAAGTGGACTTCTTACAATTACATGTTGTTCGTGTGGTCAAAGGTTCTTTATATCCAGAATGACATTCCTGATTTGAATATCATATATATCATATATCCAGCTTATACATGTATTTATAATATTACATAATCTTTTAGAGGTAAGAAATGAAATGCACCGTTCATGGAGATGGTAAGCCGTATGTACGCATGAACGCTACTTTCATTTCTTTTTCATATTAATGGAATTAAAATTAAATGAGAGGTATGTATATTTTAATTCCAGAACTATATTCATCATTTAGATATATCATTCATCATATATATCCATTATACCCCCGAAAGTCCGATCCAAGCAAGATTGGACCACCAAATTTATTAATAAAATAAAAGTGCAGAAACAGGAGAAGGAAGAGAGAGAGATTACAAGTCAAAACATTCATAGTCACCACCCCCATACCCGGTCGTGTCATCAGCATCAGCTGATTCCCATTCTGATTGGGTCTCGTATTTTTTAAGAAGCTTCTTATAGAACCTCTGTTTGTCCATCTGCTCCTTTGATAGCTTCTCAATCTCCTTCTTGGCAGATGCCCTAGTAGTCACGGTCCTCGGAACTGCAGAGTAGTCCTTCCTTGGTTTCCTTGAAGCAGGGGCAGATCTGACACCCTCATTGTCAGAGCCTCTTTTCTTTTCTCCTCGGACAATATCACTATATGATATCGTAGTTGCATCCAAACCTCTTCCCTTGGTCTCAACATGAGAGGCACCCCCTTCGCAGAGGGTTAGGTCCCCAACTCCAGGAGTGGGTTCCTCCGCCCTTCCTTTCTCAGTAGTCTTTGACTTGTCACCATTGCCCGAGACCCTGATCGGTGTACACACCTTCCCCTGTTCATCTTCAGAAATGTTCCCCCAGTTCTCATGAAACTCAGATATCTGTTGCTTCTGGATTTCATGATGATAATCAACATGTAATTGCACATCACCCTGATTATAAACATCAACCTGGTGAGAGTCAGGGATCAAATTATCAGAAGTTATAACCTCCGGATCTCTAGAAGGGCTGCTATAAGATCTTTTCGGAGTAGAATCAACAATCAACTCTTTTCCCTTTGAAGGAGTCGGCACATTAGGGACTGCCTTCATAGGAGGGTCGCTGTCCTTGGTGACATGCTTTGGAGAGGACGATTCCTTCAAAGTATCCTTTTTTCGACAGAGATTGGAGGGTTGTCCTCGCATCCCACACTCTTTACAAGAGTTGTTTTTATGACACAACTCCAAAGAGTGCCCCACAGTCATGCATTTAGTGCAGAAAAGAGGCATCTTTTCATATTCAACATCAATTTGAATTTGATCAGACGGAATAGAAAGAGTTACCGTATCAATGAGAGTGGATCTGAGATCAACTTCCACCAGCATTCTAGCAAAGTGCCCAAATCTGACATCAGTTGTTTCCTTGTCAAGGCGGATGGGAGTTCCAATTGCCGTTCCAATATCACGCAGGATCTCTGGATGCCAAAGAACCCAATTAAGACCATGAAGACGCACCCATACCTGAGCGAAGATATTTTTTGCATTCGAGACATTAAAGTCAAGTGACCATTCGTGCAGATGAAGCCATCCCGGTTTTAGAAACATGGAACCAGAACTCCATGCCCTAATCTTGAGATCCGCCGATGGAAACAAACAGTGAAAGAATCCCCGCCCAAGGGAGACACATTTCCAGCTAGCAAAGCCCCACAACATCGAAATTCTGCGGAATAAATCTTCACATTTCCAGGGTTGTGCACCTTTAGGAAGAACAATGCGAGCAATCAATGAGTTCTCACCCAATTCCAACCTTTCAGCAATCACACCGGGGTTCGCCTCAACGTGAGCCAAAGATCCCTTTCGGAGAATCCTTCTAAAGCAGGAATTCTCAATCTTTTTCTGATCCGATAACGAATCCTTCATCACATCAACAAATGAACGTTGTCCACATGATGAGGCACTAGCAGAAACCCTCATAGATTCCTGAAACTGACCAAAATTGACATCGGAAGAGGCAAACTTCAAAACCTCCTTTACCTTGGACCTCGAAGAATCCCGAGCAGACTGGACGGATTTGCCAGGCGGAGGTTTCGCAGCGACGCAACGGTCCATCCTCGCCGCACCATCCTCCGATCTCATCAGAGCAATCTCACAAGAGGATACCTTCGCGCCACCAGCCGGTGCGACATCAGCAGAGGAAGCCGCCAGATTTTTGAAGCTGCTTGGGTCCGCATCCTTCCCAGAAGGCCGTTGCTCGCCGGAGGAGACCACACCACCAACCGACGCGAGCAAATCACGAGAGGAAGCCACTGGTTTTCGGACATCGGAACTCGCCACTGGTTTTCTGACATTGGAACTCGGCGCTGGATTTCTGAAATCGGAACTCGGCGCAGAGGAAGAACCGCTCGGAGCCGGATCCTTCCCCACCGTTCGCATGTCGAGACGATTGAAACCAAGGAAGTGCGGAATCGCCATCTCGGTAGAAAACCCTAGCAGACGCCATCCCGCGCCGTCGATCGGTTCGCCTCCCGTCTCGCCTCCCGTTTAGACATCTCTCTATATCCATTATATATATTTACTTACAATAGTACATTACATTTGGGGCTAAGAAATGAAATGCACCGATCATGGAGACGGTAAGCCGTATGTACGCATGAACGCTACTTTCATTTCTATCTCATACTTTAATGGTAATAAATAATAATGATATAGAGGTATATTATAATTCAAGTATAACATCATATATAATAACTTTAAATCCATCCTTTATACGTCCCACATATGGCATTAACAAATCACCTCACTTTGAGGGGGCGGTAGTCCGCATTTCCTTAAATGAAGATATCGCGTTTACCCATAATGGAAACCAAAAAGGTATGCCCAAAATGAAAAATGAATAAGCTTAAGGAAAACATAAAAATATTATATATAATATCTAAATATAGTGTCATCTTAATGTCCACCTTTGAAGGTGTTAAAAGAATGTTGAACAATCATCGTTTCTGGAGGCCGAAATTCGCCATCCACGGAAACAGTATGTTCTTTAACCATTAGATGTAGTTGTGTGTAAGTGCATATCAAATCCTTATTATAAAAACATCCTAGTATATTGATTATACTAGAGTTGTTACAAAAGAAATGAATAAAAATAGTTTAGGGGGTTAGAGAAGCAAAATAAAACAAAAGGACTCAAGTGAAGACATTACCTTAAAATCAGGTAACTCCCTTTGGTTTGAGATCAAAGGCTTCCTTGGGAAGACATCGGCCCAAATTGAGGCTTCAAGTAGTATGATAGGGAAGTTTAGAGACAAAATGGGCAGGGTTTGGCCGAGCCAAAGGCTTTGGGAGTGTGGGTATGGAGGTAGAGGTGGGGGCCTTTTATAAGAGGACAGGAGGGGCACTCTCGTAAAGTTACAAAATGTTACTTTATTTTCAAAAGAGTTTCGGATTTTAAAGGTCCCACATTGATGTATTTAAAGGATAAGGTGATGATGGTTCTAAATCCACTCATCCAATAGGTTTTGGACATGTGTAGGTCCTAGATTTTACATTATCTTTCAATTTTATTTAAATCGTTAAATAAAGAGGTCATCGCTGCATCCTCATGATGTCATAAATAATTTAAATTATTTAATGTCTAAAAATTAAAAAAAAATACTATGATGTAGGAAATCTTTTTATATTTCCAATGAATAATAATAGTTAAAAATATGACTTGTATAACACCATGTAAAAATTGTTTTAGTAAAACATTTCATGATTGTGTCATTTTTTACTTTAACATTAAATAAAAGGTATTTATGTCATTTTCCAACCAATGTGGCTCCATGGGGTCCCCAAGTTGACCCATGGATTTTCTTGGTCGGCCATGACACATAAAATGAGGGTAGAACATGTGTCTAGGTCATTTCATTTTATTAAAACATTATTCTTACCTTAAACTACACTAATTACCTCTAATCGCGATTAAGAACATAAGAGTTACTATTCAGCAAAAAAATTATTTTAATCTCATCGAACCAAATTTTACTTCTTAATGACAACCATGTATCTCAGATTTTTGAAATTCAAAACACATAAGTGGTAAAATTTCATTTTAATGAAAAATCAGTTTTTATAAGTACCACTTAGTGGTTTCACTATTCATCAAAAATTGATGTTTTTCAGAAAAATACGAAAAATTCACCCTAAGCTATATTTGATATTCCGAATTCAAAAATGAAGTCTATTTTAAAAAATTCAAAACATATAAGTCACATTAATTAATTTAATAATTAATTCCCGATGTCATGATAAATAGCGTGTTTTTATGAAACAATAAGTATCAAAAGATTGACACTAGTTTAAGTTCGATTTCAAAGTGAAATTAACTCCAACGACCACTATTGGATTTAATGGTAAATATATTTTATAATTTCATTTTAAAACCAATTAAAATTATAATCTAATCATATAAAAAAATTAGATTAAAAAGAGGTTTTGAATTAAAATACAACATTTTACACTATTCATTAAAAATGAACTTTATCGGAAAGATACCAAAAATTTACACAAAGTAAATTTTGATGTCCCGATTATAAAGAAGAGTTATATTTCGTCCAATAGAATTTATCAGATTGATCAAAACTATATTTAATGACGGTTCTCCGTCAAAAGGTGATAAGTGAACCCTTAGTGAAAATTAGGGTATAAATGCCTAAAATTGAATTCTTTCCGTATTTTAAGCCTTTATATTTTATTGGATAAATGAAAAAACATTTAAAAACATATATAATCATATTTTAGTTATTTCTATCCATTACCGCCAATACAACATCTACATGTTAACTACCATTTAAAATAATATTATTATATTACTAGTGTGCAATGTAAGTTTTCAAAGGAACCCATCGTTGCGTATCGGGTATGCTATCGAACATAGCAACCCCTTTAAAGTAAAATTAATATTTAATTTGTAAATATTAATAAATACGAAAATGTTTTATTCATTATTTACCTGGGATGTTACATTAATTTTCAATAAAATTATAATAAAAATAGTAAAGAATATATTATCTCCTGGTGTAAGCATGACTTTTAATTATTCTTATTTACATAAGACCTCTTGGTGAAGGTTTACTGTTAATAAAGGTAGATAGTAAATAAACTCCGATTTTTCTTCTAATTCAACCACCTGGGTTGTGTATTCTTCCAAATACATAGAAAGTTACATATGTACTAATTTATCAATAAAAAATATGGTAGGATAATAAAAATTTTAATTTTTGACAAAATCAACCCAATATTCTTCCAATTCATCTTGATCTCCCACAAGTGCATCAGCTACAAAGTATTATTCTATAACCTCTCCTAGAAACGGTATGAGTTTTTTTGAGGCTATTTATTTCATAATTTATTTGTCACATGGTTCATTATTTGAAAATATTGAAAAAAGAAGCTTTGATTCCTCCTTTTCTTAATCTATGTTTAGAGATTTATATCTGTTTAAAGAGGTTAAAATAATTTCCATTTAATTCTTATACTCTTCAATAATTTTTTCATTTGGTTGAAATTTAATACTCTAATATTATTCCCTACTAGACTCATCAATATTATTATCAAGATAAAAAAAGAAAAATTACTTTTAAATTCATTAATAAAATTAGGATGTACAATGAAGTTCTATGTTTTTTGTTCTTGAAATATATGATTTTTGGGGTAAAAAGTTTTTTTTCAAGTGATTAGCCTCCCTAGAAATGTATCCAAATTGATGCATGATATATTTTGAGAATCCAATATAAAAAATTATTAATTACCAACAAATAAATATACTTAAACCCTATGGTTGATCTTTTAAGGAGGCCACACACATACAAAAGTTTTTCAATTGTCAATATTATATTTAAATATAAAATTTTAAAATCTGGGTTTTTTAAAAATTCATGTGGTGTATATATATAAATATATAATATAATTAAAAATAAAATCAATAACAAAATAATTTTTTGTTGGAAGTATTTTCCATCAATAGGAGTTCACGGTGAAGCAAATCACTGTTCGTTAAAATATTAGTCCCTAATAAATCATTCAATGTAGAGATAAAATTCTTCACTCTAAAACCTCAAGATTAAAATTTTATTACACCACACTAACCATATACTTTTGAGTTAATACCTCATACATAATCTGTACAATCTTACACAGACCCTGTGCATGAAATATTATAATAACAAGAGAAAAGTGTATATATGACTGAGAATAAGAACCTAATATTAGAAAAACTAGTTTGATCTTACACCATAATTGTTTGAAAACAACTTTAATACTTAGAATAGAATAATTTGAAACCTAAAATCTCAAGGAACACTAGAATCCATCACTCCCCAATTGAATAAGCAATGAGGTTAGTTCACTATTTTCATGGAGTCAAGAAGTTAAGAGAGGAAGGGAAGTAAAAAAGAGAAATTAAAATAAAATAAAATGGAGAAAGAAAACAAATAATTATTTAAATGATAAAAAATATTTAATAATTAAATATATACATTATACCTTTATAATTATTCTACCAAAAACTCCCTATCTGAAAATGGAGGGGAGATACAAATATATACAAAACAAAGGTGGTTAGATATGGCTCTATATTCTTCAACTGAAAGATTGTGCGTGTTTGAGAAAGTATATATCAAATTTTGAAAATATTATCATCATGTATTTTTTTATTCCATTTCTCATATTTTTTAAATCAATATTTAATATTATTTGTACATTTATTGAAAAATTTCTTGCTAAATATTTTAATAAATATTTCATTCAAGGTAGACTGTTCATATTCAATGTACCAAATGTCTATGACATTTTGGATAACTTAATGGAAGAATATGGGATTGTGATCATCTATGGCCTTAATCCTCAATATCTTTTTAGTCAATCATGAAACATTAATCCTCTTCAAGAATGTTTTAAAGAATTTATTTTTGGATTATTGATGATGATATTTCCAACCTAACCGATTCATTGAATCTGGACGCATCGATTTCACATGACTTTTTGGCAATAATAATTTCAGAACTATAAGTTTCTACTGTTGGAGGAAATGATATAAATAAATTATTCTAAAAAAATTCATTATTTTTTACTAATTAAATTATAAAAAATGTTATTGGACAAATATTATGGGGGGGACCCATCCAGTAGGATCTACATCAGTGTTGACTTCATGGCCACTTCTCTCCCAATAAATGGTGGATCCAAAATTAATTATCTATATAAAAAATATAGATTTATAATTTGAGAATAATTATAAAAAATTCACAAAAATTCATTAGGGATAATATTTTATGATAAAAATACTATGGTGGACTTCAAAATGTATAAACCAAATTTTTCATGGAATTAATAAATTTAATTAAAATTATTTTAAATACCAAATGGTATGATAATTAAATGTAAAATATTAAATTAGTGGAATTAAAAAAATTTAATTATAGAATAAAATATATGAAATTATGAGTATCATTATTAATCAACCTATTTATGTTCGACTATAATGTTTCCAAGGATGACATGGTGTTTACTAGTAATGTTAGGAATGAGTGAATTTTTGGGTCAATGGTATATCATGTATTCAATTGTGAGACTTTATTAAAGTCCAAAATCCCAACTGAGAGATATTTGCTTCATTTCTTCATGAAGTATATATGCAATTTCACTTATTTCACATACATTTCAGATACTGTGTTTGTTTTATGTGAATGAATGTAATTAATTAATAGTATATAATAAAGTAATTAGTGTTTTATAGAATGCCATTTTTAGGGTGACTAAATTAAATAATTTCACATAGAATCATTTATAGGGTGTTTGATAATTTTATCTTTTATTAATGAGGTAATTGATTTGGTATTTTTAGTTTTATATGTTTAGAGACTTAATGAAACATTTTTTTTATTTCAAAAGTAAAGGAAATTAGTTTTTATATAGATCTGTTTTATAATGGAATGGGGTTTGAAATGAGATTAAATTTTTGTAAATTCCAATTATTTTTTAACCAAAATGAAAAATGGTTTTATAAATAGGGTTTATAAAGATTAATTAGTTTTTAAAATAGTGAATATTAAAATTGAGCATGGGTTGTGGTTATAAAATAATAGTGAATAGTTTTTGTGTTGTTTTTTTGTTTAGTTTTGACTATATTGTCAAATTGATTTGTCTTGTTTTCATGTAGTGAATTTGGTTTGTTAGTTTTTATGATATTCGGATTTTTAAAGATCATTTTTAACATAAATTATTGAAATAAATATTAAACTCTGGTTAATTTTATTTGGCTGAATACGTTGTGTGTATTTTAATTTATTTTATGAAATTTCATATCTTCCCTATAATTAAATCGAGTATGTTTTTATGATATTGTGAGTTTTAAAGATATGTTTTAAAATTATTTCTTGAAATAAATATTAAAATCATGTGAATTTGATTTAGTCAAATCTGTTGTTTGTATTTTAATTTATTTTAGGAAATTTCCTAGTTTCACTATAATTAAATATAGTATGTTTTTAAATATAGTTTTAGGATAGAAAATGGTAAATCATAGATACTTTCTATTATGATGGGCACCATGAGGCTATAATTATCATGATTTTTAGCATCTTGGGAGTAATAAGTATGTTATAATATCTTCTGTTAATAATTTTATTAGGATATTTATTTGTGTATTTCAATTTTGATAGTTTCATGATAGAATTTTGGTGAACATATTAATATAGGATTTCATGTGTTGAAAATGACTTTGATATTATAAGAGGAATAAATTTTTTGTAAGAGTTATTTAAATTGGTTTTCAATGATGAAAATAAAAATGGTGAGGATTTTGTAATAACTAGAGTACTTATTTAATTTTTGAAGAATAAATTTAAGTATTTTATTTCGGAAATTTGAGAGTGAGAATCTTGTATTGTTTGAATTTTTTGATTTTATTTGGAAGAGATAATATTATTTTTTCTATTTTTAAAAGATTAAGGTGAGTGGTTATAGATGGTATGAAGGTAAAAAATTTCCAATGTCAATGTTTTTACATTTTTTGGAATTTAAATGTTAAATAGTTTTCACTGAGATGTATAGAAATATATGGAATAACACCACTAAGTTCTTGGTGACCATCATAGTATGGATGTAACCAATGGGTTTCCATTTGAGGATTTGTGTACTTCCACTAGGTCACTAGTGGTCCACTGGGTAACTATTGGGCATCCAATGAGTATTTGATGCGGCCTAGGTGGATTTTTTTTAATCTATGGAAATGGTGTATTTTTTCACTACCTTTTATTTAAACCCATAGGGGTTTCATAGGATTTTATTGTACCAAAACACATTTGGAGAGAAATCTCCTATTATTTTCTCTCATTATTCTGATAATATTACCCTATTTATCAATGATATTCAATTAAGATTTGTCTCATAAATTTAACGTAAAACTACCACTATTACCTATTTCAATCATTTCTTTTTATTTTCAATAGTTTGGTTAAGTATTTCATACCATATTTTACTCAATTATAGTGAAATATATCTATGATGACGGCTCTTTTGAGTGTCTACGCACAAGGAGGCTGGGTAATATTCTTTTCACTCAAACTATCATGGGTTCAATGAAATTAAGTTATTAGAAGGATTATTTAAAGGATTTATTTTACTTGGTTTAAAATTATTGATTGTTTTGGTTTATAAAATTTTCCTATAGTGGTTAGTGATGTAATATTGTGAGTTATTTATGATTAGTTTAGCTTATTATTTTAGAAATATCATTTATAAAATTTGATATGTCTTTGGTAGGATGTTTATTTTTGATCATTGTGTCATAAAAATATCATCAATGAGTTATAAATGTATATATTCTCAACCTTATTTCCATTTAGGTGCGTAAGGATTGAGATGTTACCAACTAGTTATTTTATAGAAATTAATAATTTATGAAAACAGTTTTGGAGTTTATAGGGAAGGTATTTGAATATGAATTGAAATGATTAATTCTACTTCTAATTATACTAATTAATTGAGCATCTGTGTTTATTTATATCATATTTCTGATTTAATATCCTTATAGTGATATTATTTAAGTTCATATTTTTTTAAATTCTCCATTACAGTGATTTATGCCATGATTTATAGGTGAAATGTTTAATTTTACTTTTTGATATAAAAGTAAAGTTGGATAAGTATTTCTATGATTATTAAACCATTACTACCATGGGGCATTTTTTAGTCATTATATAATTTGTAAATGACTCTTGAAAAATGTTTCTTTGATGTATTGTTAATTTTATTCTACAGTTGACCTAAATTAATAATAATTCAATGAAAAATACATAACCTTTTTATACAAGGTATCATTGGTGGAGATATAATGGATTATTATGAAAATATGGAAGGGTATGGTTTATTCATTTATTTTTATTAAAACATTATATAGTTGGACTGTTTTTAAATAAAAATTTCATAGAAGGTTGGGGTTTTCCTCTTCCATAATGGCTAGCTGAGATTGTGATTAAGTGAGAATATTTTGTTTAAAAGATTCATCACACTAGGAGATTTTGGTTGACTATAGGGTGACATTTATTCTAATAAAATTCCTAGAAATCTATTAGTTATAGAATTATTTATTTCTTCTATCCCCTCATACATAACTACTTTTCTTTTTTTTCAATTCTTTTTTCAATTACTCTCGATCATTATAGATGTTTTATTTGTATTGAATGTTATTTTATTGGGGTTTAATTGGAAAGAAAATTCGGTGTTTTTAGGTTTTATATTATCTACATTTCTTTATTACCTTTATTATTTATCATGCCTTTATATATTATTAATTGTCATACCTGATCTTTTTCATGTTTTTGGCCACTTCTTCATGTTTTTGGGTTTATTTAATTAGTTTTATTATTCTCTTTGATGCACTTTATATTATATTAATAGTAATTATGGATATGAAGATATTTTAATTGGATACAAGAATAGTTTTGGTTTAGTGATTAGCTATGTTACATTGGAAATATAGGGTAAATCTGATATTATAATGACATTAATGGTAAAATATCATGGCAATATAATTAAGGATTTTCTATAGTGATATAGTATAAATGTATTATCTGAGAGGTAATATTGTGTTTCAAATTCCATTTCATACCCAAATATATTGGTTATGTTGGTCAAGAATTATATTAAAACATGCATATTTATTGAAATATTATTCCACTTTACATGGTGAATATTTATATATTGTTTTTACATGATTTTATTTAACTTCATGTGATGCTTTAGATTATATATTATTAGTTGTAACTATGGTAGGTGTGATGACCGTCCAAGAGATTATTATGTTACAAACATTATCTTAAATTTCTTATGAAGTTACCTCAAAACATTGATAATTATGTTTATGCCTTATTATATTACTACTACAGGTTTTTCCTATTATATATATATATACTATCTTAATGATTTATGTTAGCATGTTTTATGGAGATATCATTGTAAATAGTTTGTTGGTGATCACATATGCCATTGAATTTGGTAAATTTTATTTTTTTAATAATACTATCTACTTGTATAATTTTGAGCTGGATAACCCATCCACTTGGAAAGACAAAATTATGTGTAGACCAAAAAAATAAAACCCCTAAATGTTATGAATATTTTTGGAAACAACAGTGTTATTTAATGAAAATTTAAGAGTTGTGTGAAGTAGTGATAGTCAGTTGTGGAAAAGAAGATTAAACCGGAGTTAAGGAAACTGACTAGAAGATGAAAATAGGGGTATCAGACTATCATAAATGGATTGTGATGTTTTTTTATTCAAATTAATTTCGATTATATAGTGACTAGAAGAAATTGTGTTGATTCACTATGTTTTTGATCAATGTACAATGCAGTTCGATGGTCCTTCCATAGTGATCATCTATTGAACAACACTTAAGAATTGATTTGTTAAATATGGAGAGGAGATACATCTTTCATTTCCATTTTACATAATTTGATAGAATCCAAATAGGTATGTATCCTCTACCATCTCATATTGGATCATAGTGTATCATAGAAGAGGCACACCTAACGAATATAGTTGATAAAACAAAACATAATTTGTAATGAAAGAGTTATAGTAATGTGGGAAGAATAGATTAAGTTTTAAAATAAATTCAATTAGATTCAACTATATTAATTTAGTTAAAAATATTCAAAATATTATCAATGATATATTTAATCAATCAACACATATAAAAAATTTAAATACAATAGTGTGAGAAATAGATAAAAAGCATCGCTTTTGAGGATAACTTCTTCCTTTGGCCACAACTTGTTGTTTCTTACTACAGAGTGTTATCTCTATCCTAACATAAAATATATAATCTGTGCGTGTTTTATCTATTTATAACTCATTCTCTTCCTTTGGGATGCTTTGTTTTAAAATCTTGTCCTAACTCACTTCCTTGAGAAATAACCTAACACTGCACTTTTCTTCGATATTTTTCAAATGGTATTCTTGAATTTCCAAAATCCCCAATAAGTGAAATGAGTAAAAATATATAACTGAATGTTATAGAATAAAGTTCATCAGTTTAATTTCAAAATATAAATATACTAGACAAGTTCAAGGAAAAAACATCATCATCTTCATGAACTGTGTAATAAATTCCTAAATTCCACTACCTCTTTATAAAAAATCTATTCCACTAGAATTACAATAAATTACATCATTTACCTAGTCCAATTGTTAAAAAATAATAATTTATATGTAAATATATGAAATAAATTTATCTGACTGTTATTACTTTAGATTCCCAAATATCTCATACATGTAAAGAATCTTTACCAACACATCCTAAAATATTTATTTTTCGCACACCCAATATAAAAAGTGAGTAATGATAAAATTTATTTTATTAACAAAACAAATCATTACATTATCATACATAATCAACTGGTCCCACTCATAAATTTTCAATGGAATGATCATTCTCCTATATCAATTGTGACATCTTCCTCGGTCATGATATTATATTGTTCAATAAATAAATAATTAATCCCAAGGGAAATTCCATGATATGAAAAAAACAAGAAAAATGGATTTATATTCAAATTATATTTATACTTCATTGAGGAGTTCCCATAAGTTCCTAGTGTGAATTTTATAAAAACCACGCAACTATAACATCGTAAAGTAGAGAGGTCTCACTGTCTTCAAAGACCCTCACATGCAAATAAAGTTTCCATCAGGAAAACGTGGATGACTCATACACCACCAATATCACATAGAGAACACTATATTATTTTATTATTGATACCATAATACATCAGAAACAATTCAATTTGAGTTCAAGTACATAATTACTACCATAGTGAACACTAAAATCTCTTCCTTTCTACCAGAAAAACACCACACTTGACTAATTTTCATAGGAAATGTTGAGGTCAATTATTTTTCTTCCCCAGGCTAGGAATAAGATCTCGGATCTGGTAGTTGTTTAAGCATAGCTATCTCATTGGTAAATAGTTAATGATACCTTAATGTTCTAGAAATTATTGATCAAATCAGGATCATCTTCAGTCAGGAATGCTTGTACAACTTTATTTCATTAAATGCCTGTCATTATGGTTTGGGTATTCAGTGAATCACCATCTTTTGAGTCTATGGTTTTTGTTATTTGAAATTATTAGATATTGAATGGGCTTGGTTTTCCTCCTATACTATTTTAACATTAGTCTGAGCTATGTGGACATTGACCATGAAACACAAAGTATTCCTGGACGAGGGCATGATGTCAATGGATTTAAAAAAGAAAAGATAAGGCTTGAAATAATGGACATAGAAACATGTCCCTGGCATGGTAATAGAGAATAGAGGCATGGTAGTAGAATAATAACATCTCAAAGAAAAAACATACATGCATGGTAGCAGAATAATGGGACACAATCACATGTCATGATCCACCCTCATGATTTCACCTTAACAGAAGAAGTTATAGAGTCATAATAGAAAAATAATCTGTTATCATGGTTGTTGGGTGAATCTGTAATAAAATATTGGTGCTCATGGTGGTAGACCCCAAATCTCATGATAATAGGGAAATTACCTCCCATAGTAGTAAAGGACCCATTTTTATGGTAATAGAAGAAAAATAAACAAACATAATAAAAAATATAAATTGACTTTATAAAAATTAAAATAAAAAAATTAAAATCCATATTCAAATTCCATCCATTAAATGAACTAGAAATTTAAACATTTAAAATAAAAATATTTAAAATAATTTTTTATCTTATTAAAAAATTAAAACAATGAGATACTTAAAATTAAATTCAATTTGAATTTAATAATTGATAAATTAATTTATTAGAAAAAACTAGAGAAATAATTTAATTAAATAAACATAGATATTCAACAAAAAACAATTAAAAACTATTATTTTAAAATAATATGAATAATTAAATAAAAAACTCAAATCTAGCCACACACTACTATAAATGTTATCTTTACCAATAGTTTAAAATCGTTGGTATAAACTATACCGATAGTTGTCCAAGCCATTGGGTCTTGAGCCATAGGGATAGACATATCCCAACGGTTCTATGAGAACCATTGGTATATGTTAGAAAATATCAGTATATAACAACGGTTTCCGTAAACTGTTTCTATAAATGTTTGCAAATGGTTTTAAAACGTGTGTAATAGAATGAATGATCTCTATACCAATGGTTGTGAAAACCGTTGGTATAGACATTTACCAATGGTTTGCCACAAACCATTGGTAAATCTCGAGTAAAATTTGATATGCCAATGGTTTACAAACCATTGGCATATACTTATACCAATGGTTTTCATAAAACCATTAGTATATGTTCTGGTTTTACACATATGCCAATGGTTGTGAACTGTTGGCATATATTTTTTATACCTACAGTAGCAAGCCGGCTTGGTATCCTCCCCCTGTGCAGCTGCATCAATTCCACCAGAAATCCTGAAAAATTCATACACAATAGAATATGTGCATAATATACAAAAAATTACACAATACACCATTAACAAGTATACTTGTATGATATATACAAGATTCTGTATGAATTCATACAGAACTCATCCAACACATAATTCAAACATAAATTCGAATACCTATAATTTTGTATTTAATTACCCTCTACATATATACCAAATTAACACAAAATTCATAAGGTAATTACAGTAAGTATACACATACAACAAGTATGCTGATACACCATTTACAACTAATTATTAAGTTAATTAAATACATAAAGAATTCAATTCAGAATTCAGGGGTTTGGGGGCTGTTCAGGGGTTTGGGTTGGATGTCCAAGGGGGTCGGGGTGTCCGGTGGGGATGGGGGTGTCCGGGGGGCGGGAGGTGGGGGGCAGTCCAAGGGGTGGGGAGGTCGGGGGGGGGGGGGGGGCTATGCATGGGGTGTCTAGGGGGTGGGGTGGTGTTGGGGGGGGGGGGTTGTCCATGGGGGTGTCCAGGGGGTGGGGTGGTGTCCAGGGGGTTGGGGGGATATCCCGGGGGTGGGGGTTTCCAGGGTTGGGGGTGTCTAGGGGGTGGGGTGGTGTCTAGGGGTGGTGGGGGCAGTATAGGGGTTGGGGGGATATCCAAGGGGGGTGTGGTGGTGTCCATGTGGTTGTAGGTTTGTATAGGGGGTGGTGGCTGTCTAGGGGGTGGGGGCAGTACATGGGGTGGGGGGCTGTCCAGGGGGTGGGGGCGGTCCACGGGCATGGCGGGGTTGTCCAATGGGTCGGGGGTGTCTAGGGGGTGGGTGGGGCTGTCCACGAGGTGGGGCTGTCCAGGGGGTTAGGGGGTGTCCATGGGGGTGGGAAGGGCAATTCATGGGGTATGGGGTGTCCAGGGGGGGTGGTCGGGTTGTCCATGGGGGGTAGTGGTGTCCAGGGGTGGGTGGGTTGTCCACGGGGGTGGGGGTTGTCCACGTGGGGATTGTCTATCCAGGGGGTGGGTGGGGTTATCTAGGGGTGGGTAGGGCTGTCCAAAGGGGTGGGATGGGCTTTCCAGGGGGGTAAGGTGTGTCCAGGGGGTGGGTAGGGCTATCTAGGGGGGTATGGGGTGTCCAGGGGGTGGGGGTCTGTCCGCAGAGGGAGGGGATTTCCATGGGTGTGGGAGGGCTGTCCAAGGGGGTGGCAGGGCTGTCTTGGGGGCAATGAGGTTTCCTTGGGTGTGTGGGATGGGCTCTCCATGGGGGTGTCCAGGGGGTTGTTCGGGGGGTTGTCCATCAGGGTGGTGGAGGGGGGCTGCCCATGGGGGTTTCTAGGGGCGGGGTGGTGTTCAGGGGGTGGGGTGGTGTCCAGTGGTTAGGGGGTTTTCCAGGGGAAGGGGGTGTCTAGGGGTGGGGGTTTCCAGGGGGAAGGGGGTGTCCAGGGGTGGGGGTGTCCACGGGGTGGGAGGGCTATCCACGGGGGTGGTCGGGCTATCTAGGGGGTGTCCAGGGGGTGGACGGGTTCTCCACGGGGGTGGACGGGGCAGTCCAGGGGGTATGGGGTGTCCAGGGGGTGTAGGGGATGTCCACGGGAGTGGGCAGGTTGTCCACAGGGGTGGTTGGACTATCCAAGGGGTAGGGGGTGTCCAGGGGGTGGGTGGGCTATTCCGGGGGGTCGGCGGGCTGGCCAAAAGGGGTAGGGGTGTCTAGGGGGTGGGAGGGATGTCCACGGGGGTGGGCGAGGCTGTCCGGGGGTATAGGTTGTCCATGGGGTGGGGGGCTGTCTTGGGGGTACGGGGTGTCCAGGGGGTTGGGGCTGTCCACAGGGGGACGGTGTCCAGGGGGTGGGCGTGCTATCCATGGGGGTGGTCGGGCTGTCTGGGGGGTCTAGGGGGCTGTCCACGGTGGGGGCAGGCCTGTCCAGTGGGTCTAGGGTGTCCAAGGGGTGGGGGGTTGTCCATAGGGGGGGGCTATCCAGGGGGTGGGCGGGCTGTCCACCGGGGTGGGGGATGTCTAGGTGGTAGAGTACCATTGTATCCTTCCAAGTCATTCCATTAAGATGGCACCCAATTTTATATTAATAGAAATAGTTATTTCCAAGAAAATTAATAATTTATCTACCTTTTTCAACTGATAAAAAGTGTGATGAATGTTATTTTTTCTTAGAACACAAGTGGTTTTTTGAGAAGAAATTATTGACCTTGATCTCCCGATTCATCATTTTTTGTTCCACTGCAAGAGTAAGAACATGAATGGGTTCATGTTCATGTCCCAAATCTTAGATAGCACACACAACTATCTCAACCAAACTTATGTCCACATAGGGACTCTCTTATTGTGGTTAACTAATGACATCATCATATGGTCTATGAAAATTTCATCTAAGAGGCATGATTCTACTCAATATCAATATGTCACACTAAATGAATCATTATGGATACACGGATCAAAAACTCAAATAGGAGATATATGAATATTAATTTCATGAAAACATAATTAACTATTTTCAATAGAATCAGTCAAAAACATTCCCCAATAATACTTTTTCTAAATTCCCAATGTGACTTATAGCTTGTGAAAATGATGGATGGCCAAATAAATCACTCATAAAAACCGTCCATGTTCCTAAAAACCTACGTCATGTCTACCAGGACAACATAGAATGGATAAAGACGTCAAGGAGAGGCGCATATACTCATCTATGATAATAATCTACCATGAACCAGTTTAGATTTCAAGGTACACTACTACACGAGTAAGCACTAATATAGCCTGATGGGAATTCCTGAACCTCACAAATTGATGACTAAAACCATAAATAATACCAGATTAATGATGATTTTTTCCCTACAAAATAAAGAATGATAAATAATACAAGTATATATTTCAAAACTCTTATTGTAGAAGGTACATGAAATGGATGGGTAAAACAATACCCATAACAACACATCATCATGTGGCTCAACATCCAATAAGATTAAAGCTTAGACATATCCTATGTAACAATTTGATCACATATCTAGTGGAAACCTCCAGCACTTTAGGTCCTATGGGAGGGGTTAATCAGTCACAAAAAATCATCAAGTAAATTTTTATTATTTATAGATAAAAAAATAAAGATAATATGACCTACCTAATCACAAATATATTTAGGCACAACAAATCAATAAACATCAAAGGTCAGTAATATCCATCAAAAATGTAATAGATCAATCTTTCTCTCATCACCATCTCTATCATAACCATCATCCTCACCCTCACCCTCATCCTCATCATTGTCCCCATCATCGTCCCAACCCTCCTCCTCACGCTCGTAATTAGCCTCAGCCTCCTCATCGCCCTCCTCCTCCACCCCAAGCTCCTCCTCACCCTCCTCCTCCCCCTCGACCACCCCCTCGCCCTCCTCCTCCACCTCGGCCTCCTCCTCACCATCTTCTTGACCACCACTTGAACTGCCACTTGGTGCACCATATTTAGAACACATCTATGACAATATTCATCACAAGCAGTTCTGGCCTCTGGTGGAAGTGTTGGAAGTTAAACTTCCATCAGTTTCAGAAATGCAGTGTTTGCCCTAGCAGACTGTTCTGCAGTCTCGGTGGCCCTTTTTCAGCCTTTTCTTCCTATAACTTAACCTACTGCAACTTGGTGGCACTAAAACTCATACTTGAGGAGGGCCAATACCTCATTGGAACTATACTCTTCCCAGGTCGGTAGCATACTCTACCAGGGTTCTCATCTCCCAACACATGATGTAAGTGATCATTTGTCCCAAAATTGTCTGGTTCCTGGGAATCAAGGTCCTCTAAAGCAGCCAGTTACCAATATAAATAGATTATTAAGTTAAAAAATAGAGATATAAATTTTAAATATACAAATTAAAACTTACAATATGCTGCTTAGTCAGTTCATTAACGACACTTCCATCTTTCTTCTTTCTACTCGAGAAAAACAGTTTTTCTTGAGGCACACATCCTTCTATATTCAATTTATACCTCTACAATTACATTGAAGGTAGGAAAACATAATTAAAAATAAGATACCCAAAAAACTGTAATTGAATAACTAAAATTATATAACAACTTTAGCAATAAAATAAATTATAGAGGAAGCAATAGAATGTGCAAGTCGTAATGAAAGATTATAAACTGTTATACCTGTTTCCTCTCATGATCTGGCATCATAGTACATCCCAATGTGTGGACGTGTTTCTTAGAGTCAATTTTTTTTAATTTCTTCCAGATGAATCCTGAATAAAATTAAACAATTTGTATTAACAAAAAACATGATAATTTTCATTTAAATACCTCAAATTTGATTAATACAATAAATTGGCTAGTCGCCCAATGAGTAATCATCATTCGGTACTATTATAATAGAAAATAATCCTTGACAGAGACCAAATATAACTTTGTGCCCACTCTAGAATGCCATCCAATGTACAACTCATTCTTATATGCTCTCCAAATCTCGCCTAAATACTTTAGACATGTTGGTCCTCCACCCTCTCCATCGGGGTAATTAAATCATAGCTAACAAAAAAATATTAATTCATATATATACAAAAATTAATATATTTCATTAAATACAACATATATTTTTACCCATATCTTTGTCCAGGCTTTATCCTTGACTTCATTTGGCAGTTTTCTCCATGAGAGCGAGTAGACATAAATGATGTCGGAGTATTTGGAAAGCGTCACCAAAAAACTCTAATATTGCTGCCCTGATTTTTCAATCATTTGACTAACTTCATTGTAGTCATCCATCAACTCTGTGCGGCGGTTCCACACCGCAAACATGTGTGTATGCCCCGACCCATACCTCCTATCATTATATGAGTCTTTTATGAATGAAATAAATATATTTTATCAATACATGTTATAAAGAAAATAAATAATGGTGTAAAATTTTGTTAAGGTTGTATAATTATACTTGCGGTAGTCTGATCAATGGGCACCATTAGATCCACAGAAACTGAAGGAACACCTTATATAGATATAGTGGGTCCCAATGTATGCTCTGTAGGGACAAACTCTGGCGGAGAAGGAGTCGAAGAAGATGGAATATAAAAGCCCGGAGAGAAGGAAGCAGAAGTAAAAGAAGATGAGAGGGATGGCTGGCCAAATGCTGGATGGGGAGTTGGAATCATCATTGGATATTGTAAAAATGGGTGAAGAGGCTCAGATGTAAAGGGTGGTGAAAACATGGGAGGCCTAAATATCTTGTCTGTCCCTAACGGAACATCAGGATCAGAATGTGGGATGGATGGTCTGTTAGTGGGAGGGGTAGGGTCTAATGAGGTACGCCAACCAGATCGTCTAACTCCCCCCCGTACGAACACCCCGAGTACTGGGACCACTACTAGGATGCTCATCAAATAATTGTCACCTAACAGATGGATCCTGAAAAAATGTTTAAATTAAATTAATCCTTGACATTATATATTATTGTAATAAATATATTTGAAATAAAATACTCACTGCAGGCACTACTGGTGGAATTCCCTGCTCAGTCATACAACAATTGTTATCCATAATTTGTTTTCATCACCTCTCTTCAATTGGTTTCATTTCGTGCATTTGATAAAAATTATGTAAGTAAATATAAAAGGATAACTAATGTGTAACCCAAAAAACAAAAAAAAATGAGAGGTAATAGGGGGATTCATGGATAATTTAACTAAGCATTTTTTAGGTGAGCTTGAACAAATATATAATGATGTCAATAAATAGTAGAAGATGTAATAAATAAATTTAATTTTTAGAAGGATGGTTATTTACTAAGTGTCATCAGTCTATTAAAATCATGTAACATTTATTCTATCAGATTCATAAGTGGTAAAGATGTTTTCAAAATTAAGTAAAATTTTAGTTTCTTTAACTCTGGTAGATGATGCAGGATTCAATACATGTTTTGCAGAAGAATACAAACCATCATGTTCATTACCTGATAAATGTTAAAATAGAGGACATAGATTCATACAAATTTTATACAAATCACATTTGAAGCACTGAAATATTAACCAAGTTAGAAATGTTGGTTTCGTATGTTTAAATATAGTTCAATTCCAAATTTGAAAATGCAGTTCGAATAAAAATTCCAACCAATAAACATTGAAAATTAAAATAATTGTCAAGTCATATATAACATATTTTTAATCAATATTAAATCAATTTGAATAGTAACATCCTTAACATCCCAAGTCAAGGTAAACAAAAATAATTTAGAACATGAATGGATGATTTTATATATTTCCCCCCACAACTTCAGGTTCAAAGTCAACTCTGAAAATTGAGCTACTGGATTCATCAAAAGTAATAAATGGATCATTTCCAATGGATATAGGGATGGTGTCAATTCCATCATCTCCATCATCAAATATATGTCTTGGAATTACATCAATAATGACACCAAATTTAGGTTGAAGATGGTCTTTGAAATAAAAATTTTGTTTTACCATTGATTCCAATATATATGGTTCATCAGTAGCAAGAGTGTAAGTCATATCAATTACTCGAAATCCATAATCATTAATAAATGTGTAATTCCTTTTCATCGAATCCAACCACTTACATTTATCAGTGTGACTCGTCCATGTGAATAATAATCCAGTGTTATTATTCTTTCAACAACTTCATAATAACCTACATTTTCAAATTGCGATCTACTATCTAATGCACTAGCATAACAGTCTATTGTGGCGGTAACCATAACACCATAATGTTGTGTTCTCATATTCTTTTCTCATTCACTGATAATAACTTTATACCCATTGATAAAAATTGATTTACATTCATGAACCACGATATTAGGACCAAAATCCAAAGATCTTATTTCCTCAGAGACAGAGTTAGTAGGCAAAATAAATACCTTAAATATAAATCTATATTAAAATTAATTAATTATTGTTTTAATTAATTTAAATTTTTATATTATTACCTTCAATTTTAACGAAGAAGAAAACTCTTTTCTATGCAATGTCTCCCTCCTTCTCAAAGATAAAGAATGATGCTTTCTATTTATATTCTCTTTATGTTACCTGTGAATAAAAATAGGAATAGTTTAATGAATATAAATATATATATAATATATAAATATACAATTTAATTACAAGATGTAGTCATCAAAAAAATAATATTTGAACAAAACAGTATGATGTGCCATGTCTCGCTCTTCAAGGATTAATGTCAACAATGTGTATGATCCAGGAATTCCTCCTATTTGTGGAAGTGATGGAAAACGGGCTTCAATATTTTTATATTGTTCTTCTTCATTACTAATTTATCTTTTCATTCTTGTAGTAAGATCAAAAAAATACAGAGAGCCGAAATCCATACATTCTTGGTCCAAGTAACCGTTCATGATAGAACCTTCGGGATGATTCCTATTATAGACATAAGACTTTAATGTGTACATATTTCATTCAGTTGGATACATCCAAAAAAATAAATAGGTCTTCCGAGAAGTATTTCAGTTGGAATATGGATATTCAGATGCAACATGCATGTGAAAATAATGGAGGAAATGTTTTCTCTAACTCACACAAAAATAATGGGGAATTTGCCAACATTTATTGCAAGAAAGACTTGGATAACTTCATAGAACAATGATATCTAAAAAAATCTCACAACTGAATAACAGCCACCCTTAGATTATTATAAAAAATATGACTAATTGTTATTGGAATCAACTCATGAAAAAGGATTTAATAATCATAACCCTTAAAATATTTTAGCTTCAACTCTCTACTGTTGACCCATTTGGATATGTTGCTTGAATATCCATCAGGAACATTAATTGTCTCTTGTAATTCAAGAAATTTCTTTTTTCTATAGGTTTCATCACATAGGAAGCACGTGTAAGTTGCCATTTATATTCACTAATAAACATGAGATGCAATTCTAGTCTGATTCCCCAATCCACCAAGTCACGTCAAGACCGTAAATTATCTTTGTTCATTCCCTTAACATTTAGAAGAATTTAAAGAAACATTTCACATATATTTTTTTCAATGTGCATTATGTCTTAGAAATGACGTAACAAATTGGTTGACCTATAAGGAAAATCATAGAAGATACTTCCCTACTTCAAATTGTAATATGTTTAAGTGGAAACATTATTTCCCTTTCCATATTTCATTTGACCCTTCCCAAATGAAAAACTAAAATATTTCAATTCATTAAGCACATCAGTTCTATACATATGCTGAGGTGGATCATCAGTCTCTATGGTATTTTCAAATATTTGATGATTATTTCTATATGGATGGTCCATTGGAATGAATCGTCGAGGTCCCATAAAACTGAAACTACAATGATGTTTCAGTCTTCTGGATTGTGTATTCATCATACAAACTGGACATGATAGTTTTCCCTTCATGCTCCATCTAGACATCATTGCATAAGAATAAAAATCATTTATTGTCCACATAAGAGCAACACGCATTTGAAATTTTTATTTTGAACATTCATCGTATGTGCACACACCAGCATCCCAAAGGTGTTTCAACTCTTTTATTAAAGGTTTCATGTATACGTCTATATCATTTCTGGGATTAGAAGGGCCAGATATGGGCATACTCATAAAAGTGAAAGGTTTTTTCACCCACAACCATGGGGGAATATTATAAATGTGTATAAAAAGTGGCCATGTGTTGTGTGACGTAAGCATCTGCCCAAACAGATTAAAACTATCACATGAAATACACAACCTCACATTACGCATGTCAGCTACAAAATCAGGATATCGAGCATCAAATATCTGCCATGAAAATCCATCTCCAGGGTGAACCAACTCATCATTAGTCTTCTTTATCTCGGTATCATGACATGACATTTTTATTGATATTTCATCGAACATAAAAATATTATTGAGTCTGTGGGTCAATGGAGAGTGCCACAATAAATTCTGTGGCATAAGGGATGGTGTTCCATCGGCTTTTGGCTTCCATCAGGATGTGCCACATTTTATACAATCATTTCGTTCATCATTTTCATCCCAAAATAAACAACAATCTTTCGGGAAAGAATGAATTTTGTTTCTTGAAAATCCAAGTTCCTCAACTAACTTCCATGAAATATAGTTTTTTGAGGGAATATCTACATCATCTGGAAGTAAGTCCTTCAAGAAGGTTAGAATGTAATCCATGGTAGTATTAGAAATCTCGTACATTGTTTTCACATGAAACAATCAGATTAAAAATTCCAGCTTTTTCATTCTGCCACATTGTCAATATACTGGATTCGTGGAAACATCATTAAATTTTTTCACCCTGACAACATCATCATTTTCTTTAGACGCATCATGTGTTCTCATATCAAAATGTTCCTAGGTCGGAAACATTTATTTTTCATGATGATTAATAAATGGAAACCAGTCATATGATAAATTCTTCAATCCATTCCTCTCATTTGGATCATCATCAATTTGAGATGTCATTTTCCCCCCATTTTGATACCACACAGAGTATTTTTCTTGAAAACCATATTTGGTTATGTGCTAGCAGAATTCTTCAAAGCTCATTCAAGGTCTTCCAAGACACTTGTAATAGGGGCAGTGTATGTGAACACTATCTGAAGCATTATGAAAGGAAAAATCTAGAATATATCCAAATTGTTTTTGAAATCTCTTGAGATCCAGTCAGTTTTATACATCCAACTTCTATCCATTATACAAAAAAAATTATAAGTCAGTTCGTCAAAAGAAATTAAATAATACTGAATTTTTATCGAAGATATATTTAAGTAAATGAAAATTGTTCACTTTATATGAAACCATAATTGACACACTACTCTCTTTGAGAATCATAATAAAATGGACAAAAAAATACAATATTTATAACAAAATATCTTGAAGAAATATACATGAGTGTACAATATCATGTACACCTGTGGAGGAGAATTGTTCATGAGTTGACTAAATTTTAGATCGAAGAAATTTTTTATTTTAGTAGATTATTTGATTGATCACATACATTGGCCAAGGGGGTGGGGGTGTCTAGAGGGGTGCGGGATGTCCAGGGTGTGGCGGGTTCGTCCAGGGGGCCGGAGGTTTCCAGTGGGTGGGGGCTATCTAGGGAGGGTCGGGGTGTCCATGTGGGCCGACATTCCATAGGGGTGGGGGCTGTCTAGGGGGGTACAGGGTGTCCATGGGGTGGGCGGGCTATCCACGGGGGTGGAGAGGCTTTCCAGAGGGGTCGGGGTGTCCAGGGGATGGGGGGATTTACAAGGGTGGGGGAGGGATTTCCAAGGGGTACAGGGTGTCAAAGGGGGCTGAGAAGGGTGTCTAGGGTTTGGGCGGGGATGTCCAGGGGTAAGAGGTTTTTGGGGGTGTAATGGTTGTCAGTGGGGGTGGTGGGGTTTCCCATGGGGTACGAGGTGTCCTGGGGGTGTGCAGGCTGTCCACGGGGGTGGTCGGGATGTCCACGAGGTTGGTGGGGCTGTCCAGTGGGTTTGGGGGTGTTTCCACGGGTGGGGGTGTCGTGTGGTATGGGGGTGTCCGGGGGGGGGGTGGCGGGGTTGTCCAGGGGGTATGATGTGTCCAGGGGGTGGGCTATCCACGGGGGTTGCAGGGCTGTCCACGGGGGTACGAAGTGTCCAGGGGTACGGGCGGGCTATTCTTGGGGGTGGTGGGGTTGTCCAGGGGGTACGAGGTGTTTAGGGGGGTGGGAGGGCTATCCATGGAGGTGGGTGGGATGTCCAGGGTGCAGGGTGTGTCTATGGGGGGTGGGCGGCCTGTCTACGGGGGCGGCGGGGCTTTCCAGAAGGGAATGGGTGTCCATGGGGGTGGGTGGGTTGTCTATGAGGGTGGGGGCTATCCAAGGGGGTACAACTTGTCTAGGGGTGGGAGGGATATCCACAGGGGTGGCGGGGCTGTCCAGTGGTGTACGGGGTGTCCAGGGGTGGGAAAGATATCCACGGGGGTGGCGGGGGTGTCTAGTGGGTATGGGTGTCTAGGGGGTGGGTGGTTTTTCCAGGGGGTGGGGTCTTAGGGGGTGTGGTGTGTCTAGGGGGTGGGTGGGTTGTCCACGGGGGTGGCGGGGCTGTCTAGGGGGTACGGGGTGTCTACGGGGTTGGCGCACTGTCCATGGGAGTGGTTGGGCTGTCCAGGGGGTACAGGGTGTCCAAGGGGTGGGCGGGCAGTCCACGAGGGTGACAGGGCTCCCCAGGGTGTATCGTGTGTCCAGGGTGGTGGGCGGGCTATCCACGGGGGTGGTGGGGCTATCCAGGGGGTTACGGGGTGTCCAATGGGGTGGGTGAGCTGTCAACGGCGGTGGGGGGCTGTCTAGGGGGTACATGGTGTCCAGGGTGTGGGCATGCTATCCACAAGGGTGGTGGGGCTATTCATAGTGTTAAGGGGTGTCCAGGTGGGTGTAAAAGCTATCTACAGGGGTGGAGGGGCTGTCTAGGTGGTAGAGGGTGTCTAGGGGTTGGGGGCTATCCATAGTGGGGGTGTCCTGGGGGTAGGGGGTGTCCATGGGGTGGACAAGCTGTCCATAGGGGTGGTAGGGCTGTCCAGGGGGTAGTGGTGTCTAGGGGGGTGGGAAGGCTGTACTCGGGGGGGTCTCATGGCTTTCTTGGGGGGTAGCGGTGTCCATGAGTTTGGCGGGCTATCCACGGGGGTGTCGAAGCTATCCAGGGGGTAGGGGTGGACGGGTTGTCCATAGGGGTGGGGGCTATCCAGGGGGTAGAGGGTTTCCATTATGGTGAGATGGATGTCCCCGGGGGTCACAAGGCTGTCCTGGGGGGTAGGGGTGTTCAGGGGGGTGGGAGGGATGTTCACAAGGGTGGTGGGGCTGTCCAGGTGGGTAGGGGGTGTCCCGGGGGTGGGCGGGGTGTCTAGGGGTTGAGGAGTCCATGGGGTGGGTGGGTTGTCCACAAATAATTTAACTATACATTGTTTTAGTTGAGTTTAAATAGATATATAATGAATTAAATAATCGTACAATATATAATAAAAACATTAATTTTTCGTTGGATGGTTATTTACTAAGTTTTTTCAGTCTATTAAAATCATGATACATTGATTCAGTGGCATTATTTCA
The DNA here is from genome assembly GCA_963277665.1 of Viscum album. Lineage (NCBI taxonomy): Eukaryota > Viridiplantae > Streptophyta > Magnoliopsida > Santalales > Viscaceae > Viscum > Viscum album. The sequence goes on from OY728152.1 coordinate 850,180,457, forward strand.
CTCAAAAACCAGGATAGAGAGAGCATCATGAATTATGCCTCTAGAAAATTCAGCAATGTATATATGGGCATCAAGAGTTAGAGCCCACTCACATTTCAGAGATCCCATGATAGTTAGAGTTACATTTGGAGAATGTGACTATGGTTTTAAGTTTTTTATTATGGAAATTAATGTATGAGGTTAATTTGTGATAAGTGATATAACAAAGTGTGGTTAATATATGGGAATCAAGGGGGATGTAGGACTTGTATGAGCATTAAGTTTTATGTGGTATTTTAATGGCGTCATGTGTGGTGTGATTGTGAAATGAAAATATGATGGGATGTGGGAAATGATGGTGTGTGATGCTTCTAATGTGGGTGTTATGGGATGAGGGTTGTTGTGGAACCACCATGATATTTATATCTTTGATCGGGAAGTGATGAGGTAGGTAATTTATATGGGGGTTAGTTCCTACAGAAGGGATTGAATAATTATATTGAGTAGTTGGTGTATTCTAGGCATGTGGGAATGATACATCTACATTCGATGTCATATAAAATTTTTGTAAAATTAAGATCAGGTAGTTGATATGGAGGAGAGTTTTTTCTGTTTATTGCCTAAATAGAATAAGGATGTGCTATAATATGTTTGGGATATGGGAAGAACATGTATTTTTCATGGATTTAATTGATTTGAGGGTTGGGAGTGTACATCCCCCAATCCCACTACACCCCCCAACAGCCCCCCACCACACACTGCATACTCCCCTGCATTCCCCCTCCCCCATCTCCCCCTACAGCCCCCATCCCCCACATTACACACCCCCTCACCCCTTGCATTCCCCCACCCTGCACAACCACCTCACCTACAGCCCCCTCTTCCACTGCACTACCCCCCCCCCCCCCCCCACTCCCACTACACACCCCCTAAAACCCCATCCCACTGCGCAACCCCCCTACAGCCCCCTCCCAATGCACAGCCCCACCCTCCCACTGCAATGCCCCCCTCCCACTGCACAACCCCCCTTCCATTCCCTTGAAAAATAAATTATGAAATAGAGACCCATAGTAGGTCTCCCTACCATTTAAGAACTCACTACCATGTTGGATTAATATAATAGGAAATCACTAAAATATCACTATAAGACATGAACCATGATTATAATCAAAATGGTCTCAAAAGAGCACCTAAAAGGAACTCTATGCAGTGGAATGATGTGCAAAGGAACTCTATGCAATGGCATAAAATTCCATAGATACAAATTTTTGAATAGGAGGAATCATCATTTGAATATATATTCTACTAGAGGAATGATGTGCTGTGTTAGGGGAAATAGGATACACCATGTTATCATCTATTATAGGTGGAAGAATAAACACTTACTTGAATCAAGGATTGATCATAGGTTGGGAAGAAGGGTTCACAAAGAATATGGGAGATGTTGTTTAGGGACAATCAAAACAAAAAACAAAAAACAACCTTGTATTCAAAGAAATACGAATGAAAAATCGAATAAATGGAGGTAGAACATAAAAATAAGATATAACTTACAGATTTGATGTTGAAGAACAAAAAATGAGTTGTTGGGAAGAAGGTTTTTCATGCTGGAACAATGGATCTCTCATTTAGGGTGCAATATGGGCGGATCAAGATCGGAATCGCATGTTGTATTGGTGGATTTTTATCCCAATGGATTTTAAAAACCATTGGGAAATATTATCAAAGATATCCCAACGGTTTCAATGAACAATTTTCATAAGGGGGAATACTCTCCACTATCCCAACGGTTTCAAAAACCAATTTGGAAAACTATGCCTATCCCAACAGTTCTTCAATCTATTGGGAAAATAAAGTCTAAAACTTCATATACCAATGGTTTTCAACAAACCGTTGGTATATGAATCCTATCCCAATGGTTTCTCTAAACTGTTGGGATAGATGCATTGGTATAGGATGAATTACTAGTAGTGGAATTTTATAATTTAAAAATATTAAGTAAATTTTAAATGTAAAATTCATTAATTTAAAAATATTCACACAAAATTTACTCCTTACACTAATTATCAAAAATAAGTGCCATTTTATCATTAAAAATTCAATTTGAAATTCAAAATTTATTTAGAAAAAAATCAACAATTAAATTCCACATCATATTCTATCATACATAAAATATTTCTTATCCTCAAGAAACCAATTAATACATATTAAATGGTAGAAAAAGAATTTAATTTAAAAAACTATAATTATACAATTAATTTATTTTCATAAAGATTTTCCCTCATGGATTCTCTCGATTGGAAAGTTTGAATACCCACACTAATATAATTTTCTCATCGAAAAGAGATTTTTTGTTTTACAAAAATGATTAAAAATGAAATTTTTTTATGAGAATTCAACACTATTCAATTTTCATCAAACTGAAAGTCTAAAAATATCCTGACCTTCCTATGAATAGGCTAACATAGTTAAAATAATAAATAAATAGATAATTTATTTGGATGATAAATCATAATAATTATAGGGTTGCATAAATGACCGCATTGTCAGGACACATAAAATTGATTATAATTTAAAGATGATTATATATTATAGGGAAAGAACCTATCTCATCTTTGAAGGATTTTTTCTATTTTTTTACTTTTTATTTTCAATAAACAACAATAAAATGTCTTGGTTGTTTTGAAAATAATTTAATAAAAATAATTTAATTTAAATAGTTTAATACTTGAAAAACCAAGTGGATTTTGAAAAATATGAGATACAGGGGTATTTTTAATTTCACTACACACATTTCAAGTTCATTTTTCTAAGAGATTCATTTAGGTTTCAAGTAAATATTTGGTAGATATTAATTGGAATCTAGATTAATTTCTATTATTTTATATTAATGCATGTTTTACCATAACTTGACATAACAATCGTATTGCCACGGTCCAGCCCTTAGGCAGAGTATAAGAGCTTCCAAAGTAGATTGAAATCGCAAATAAGTGGGGAGTAAAAGGATTATTCATTTTTTAGATCATAGAAACAAAATTCAATCACTCCAAGCCTCACACTGATTGGTTAGAAATTAAGTGAATATCAATCACATGCATCAAAATAAGAATATAAATATCAAATAATGGAAGATACATGAAATGAAATGTGTTTAAACCCACATTTTCAGTGTAAAAATAAATCCAATAATGCACCAAATTTAAGTAAACTAATTGAAAAGTTTTTATCATTTCAAAAGATTCATTTTTTTTGGTTGTAACACCCAAACAGAGTTACAAATCAGAAGTTACGATCATTTAGAGTTAGACTAGAGAAAATGTTTAGCCGGGTGATTCTATGGAAATGTATGGAAGTGTGCACAACATTCCAATATTTTAGTGCAAGAAATTCATGGTCATTCAAATGAGTTTCCAGAAAAAGTAGATGATAATTTCCTTTAATTCCTCTAAGTATGAATGTGTGCCCATTTCTTGTGCACACCAGAATGTAGCTTTGGGCACAAGAATGGAATCTTACATACTAATTATTTTACCTACCCATGATTTTCAATCCAATAAACAAGTAAAATGGAGAATTTATTCACATGTGAGAGCCAAAAACCAAGGAAAATTTAAATTTTTCACCACTCCATAATGTTCTGCACTAGCACATAAAGGAAAACCTATGCACCACCACAAAGATGATTATAAATATGTCTTATAACCCCCCCCCCCCCCCATTTGTATGAGGACCTATCGGGGGATATCTCATTTTTGAAACTCTGCGATTTGCACATCATATACACCCCACATGTTTGAGTGTTTTGTGAAACTTTCTAATAAAATTACCTCAAAGTAAAAGATCATACTAAGGTGATTGCACAGACTTGTTTCCATAGGGAACACATTTCCATGAAAAGTCCCATATTTTTCGCATCCCTCTTCATGAACAAAGACAAATCATTCATGAAACCCTATTTTTTCACAAAGACCAATCTAATACACTACAACATCCAGTCATGAATCTACTAGTCCATCCTATGGGGTTCATTCCCCCACACCCCCTCTCAGGATCATTTCTAGGATATGGTCCCTAGATTTCGGATTGGTTCCTTCACTAACTTCATTGAACCCATGAAAAATGGATAGTCTCAACGTGTTTTTTTATTACGATTGATAAAATCTTGGATTACTCACTTATGTGCCACCAACTTCCACCTTGGAATACCATGATTTTATATACACCTCTGCACTCCTTCAAACACATTTATTCAACCTAATCCTCTAAGTTTCCTTCACATGTCATGAGATGAGATTATAATCTTGTATTTACCAATTACCTTGAGTCAAACAACCCTTCAAGAAACTCCTCAAACCCCATCACCCAACTACCATGCCATGTTGACCTAGAAGGGATGATTTTTGTAAGTCCCACAACGTCCATTTCTAGGAATATTCTATCGAGTATTCTTCACTATAATACTTTAAACTGTAGAATACCCTATAATTTATGAGTAGTTTTCCTTATGCGTCAGGTATAAGATGCCCCATTCTATGATCACGAGAATACATTATTTATTCCTTAGTACATGAATTTAAATCATAACATGCCCAGTGATTTAGGAATATGATGAATTATACTTCATTTATAGGATGCCTTAATTCGTGATCATGAAAAGAATTTATGTAGTCCCCGCTATATGATATTAAACTATAACACACCCTGTAATTTATGAATAAAATTCCTTATACATCAAGCATAAGATGCCTCGTTTCATGATCATCTGAAGACATTCCTTATTCTTCACTGCATTAATTTAAATTGTATCACACCCTATATGAAAAAATATAGTATGCCTAGAATTCCTCCTATAAAAAACACCACAATACTTATGCACCAAGTGTAATATTACCCATTTAATAATCATAGGATGACCACCATAAAAAATCATGGGCCTCCATCTCTGGTGTATGACCTGATCACTTCTCTTTACCATATAGCAGGTCGTGATTCCATCATGAATTGACATGAGGATACCAGCATGGGTTTCTTAATGCATAATACCCACTCAATACATCCTTAAACATGATTTTAAGCTATAATCGTACCCTATGAAACATTCATGGATCGACTTCATGACATAAAATGGGGAAGATAGGATGGGAAACTCCCATTTGTATGCCCCATACACATCATCACTTCTCATAGCACTGCATGGGAAGCTCCCACGCATAAACCCCATCCACACAATCACTGATCCTACAGGTACATGGGAATCTAACAAACTCAAGCCCCATCCAAATAATTGGTAATCCTAGCAGCACATGGACTACTTACATGTGTAATCCCCAAACACTTCATCGCTTATCCTATTAGCTCATGTGATGATTTCACATGTAAGCCCCAAATTTCATCCTATGAGCCTCATCCTCAGGTGTAATCTCCAACCATTACAAACTATGTGGGATTTGATTCAAAAATAATTGTTATATATAGGAATCCTCTATGATGTCCATACCCAATATTAACATCCATCGTAATTTTATACGGGCCACATGCTCAGTAAGATCATACCCCCTCATATGGGAAACCACACCTCCTCTAGGTCCCTTAGGAAGCTCCATGTGTAAGCCCCAAAAAAACTACAAACAAGATCAATCCTCTTAAAGAATGAAGCTTCAATGTGTAATACTCTCACCATCCCTCATTGATGAACTTGTCATGACATGAGCGTCCTTACCCTGTGAAGTTAAACTATGTGGATTGGTCCTGTGACATGACCTTAAATTGCAATACCGAACTACGTGGGTTATGATCCCTATCTTCTAAATTGGGTATGTAAGACCCCACCATGATGATCAATCCCGACTAATAGTTAGACTAAGTTCCCCATACTAGGGATGTACTTACTTGATCTACCTCAGGGGTAGTTTTGATTAACTCTTTGGTTATACATCAAAAGGTGTCCTAAGCAATGGTTAACCTAGCTACCCCATCCTAGGGATGTACCCACTAATCCACATCAAGGTGTGTTCTAATCAAATCTTTGGGTTCACCTCAATGGTTGTCATGATCTATTGGTAAACCATTCTGGTGTGAAATCTTCCCTCATAGGGACACACCTTCTTGATCCACCTCCATGAGGTGTTCTGATCATCCTTCCTCCTCTATAAGATGGTAAACTCATGCCCTGGCCCATCTCAACCATATGTCCAAATCCATCTCCACAAGGCGTTAAACTCATGACCAAAACCCAAATATATACCTCATAAAAAACATGAGATTCCTCATGTGAAATCCTTAGAAGATATGGGTCTCTGTTGTTAGAATCCTCATGTAAAATATGGTGTGTGTGAGGTGAAATCCTTGGAAGATATATGCCCTCATCGTTAGATGCATCAGGATTGACACTAGATTTCTTGGTTTCTACACCTAAGATGATTAACATGGGATTCCCTATAAAGAGGAATAATGTATTGGGTTATAACACACCCAGTATCTTTAGATTCCAAGACATGCCTGATGTTACCATATACTCTGCTGAACGTTTGATGCCTGGTCAGATAGAAGTAGTACAATTACCGGGGTCCACAATGAGATGGAATTGTTAATGAGTTTCATGAACATGAATCATGTCAATGAGGGATACCTATACTAGGAAATGATCTCCAAGGAGAACCTTTGGTAGGAGAAAACAAAATCTCATCACCCCATTTCAATCAAGAATCGGATCATATTATCCACAGTGGAGAACACTAACCACCTTTGGGAAGAGGGAAATTGGGGTAACAAATGCCTTTCACCATGACCATGTACACCCAGACTATGAAAGCATTGGAGAAAAATGGTGAACCAGACCTGAATATATTCTCCTTCAACAGTGAGAAAAAAATGTCAGGTATGTCAAAATTAAGTCATCTCCCATCTGAATCCCCACCACTTCATCTATGAGAGGATGAGTAACATTGGACGTGTGAAGACTATGTGTCAGCGGTGCTTTCTAACACCTTCACGCTTATCAGCCGCACAGATGGAAACTTCCCTCATTCCATCAGTTTCTTATCAACAACACTATCTACATCGGTCATGTATGGGGAAACGAACCCCCATTCTGTTGGCTCTGCAATGACACGACCACCCTCAGGGGTTACATAGGGGGAAACCACCATCGTAATGTTGACTCCTCAGTGACACCACTGCCATCATAGGTCATGCTGGTGGAATCCGCCCCCATTCAATAGACTCCTCACCTACATCATCACCCATGTGGGCCATTTAGGGGGTAACCATACCCTAATCCATTGGCTCCTCACCGACACCACCACCCTCATGGGCCACGAAGGGGGAAATAACCAATTTTCTAGCAGATAAACACTTCATGACCCTATTCTAAACATATGCTAGTAGCTGAAAACCCATGATTAGGAGGTTGGGGATGTTTTATCTATGGCTAAAGTTACCACTACTCATGTGCTTCCTAGGAAGGATCCTAAAAAGGAATGTTAGTGCACTGAATGACCAGTTCTACAGGCTCATGAAAAATTTGACTCCCTTACTTCCCTCCTTGTTCCAATCCAAAACAAATGATGCTTATGACGGGGGTAGACCCAAAACATTTCACAACAAGAGGCATATTTTGTTTCTAATGTGGCCCCTTCCACCGCTAGAATATCCCATATCATATTTATAATAGGTGAACATAGATCCATCTTTGACCACCTAGGATCGTGGGCCCTACTTCCTTAAAATAAGGCCAAGTTGTCTCTCATTGTTTCAGACACCACCAACAACCATTGTGGGCCACCCTCTAGTGAGGATAATCAGTGTGTCGGTCCTCCCTCCAAATCCATCTAACAGAAAAGGGTTCATCCCCATCATTATCATCAGTCATTTCAGAGGGCATCCCCACCAAAAAATATACCATCCCAGAGGTCCTCCATGTCACCATCATCAGCCATTGCGGAGGTCCTCCCCACCCAGAAATATACCATCCCATAGGTCCTCCCTCTCACCATCATCAACCATTGCAGAGGTCCTCCCCACACTACAGTTAACCTGTATGATGGTCATCCCCATGGCCATCATCATCCTTTGAGGAGACCCTCCCCATGCTACAATCAACTGGAACAGAGTTACTTCCCTAAGAATCGACACCCTAGGCTTCCAAACCTCCTGATATCTATTGACCCATTGGGTCGTCAATCTAGGATTCTATGCCTGTCAGGATCGTTCATCACATAAAACTGACAATATATGATTCCACGTCTCCTGGGATCCATTTCCCCATAAACACCAACTATCTAGGTTTCCATTCCTACTAGGATCCATCACCCTATTGAACTGGAATTCTAGGATTCCATTTCTCCTAGGAGTTATCACCTCGTCGAACCAACATTCTTGAATTCCATGCCTTCGGAGCTCTGTTACCCTATCAGACATACATTCTAGGAATACAAACCTCTTGGGTTCCATCACAACATCGATTTGATGTTCCAATATTACAAACCTCCCAGGTGACATTGCCCCATTAAACTAACACGATAAGATTTCACATCTCATAGGACCTGTCATTGCATCAAACAGATGATACATGCATCCATTTCTCCAAGGCTTCGTCTACTCATCAAACTAACTATCCAGGATTCCACATATCCCAAGCTTCATTGCCCTGTCAAACTAATGTTCCATGTTTCCACCACTCCTAGGATCCATCACCCCATCGAACTGACATTCCAGGCTTCTACACATCCCAGGCACCATTTCTCTATCAAACCGATGCTCTAGGTGTCCATGCCTCTCAAGCTCCATCGCCTCATCAAACCAATGTTTTAATACTCCATGCATCCTGAGCTCCATCTCTTCATTGAAATGATGAACCAAGATTACATGTCACCTAGGATCAGTCACCCCTTAGATCCAATGATCTAGAATTCCACGTCTCCCAGGCTTTGTTGCCCCATCAAATATTTTTTTTTGGGATTTCACACCTCCTGGGATCCATCACCCCATCAAACTGACAATCCAGGCTTCCATAGCTCCCAGGATATTTCATCCCATCCAACCGGTGATCTGGGCTTCTATGCCTCCCATGCACCATTTCCACATCAAACCAAAGATCATGGACTCAATGCCTCTCAGGATCCATCACCCATCGAACCGAAATTCTATGATTCCACACCTCTTAGGCTCCATCACCCCATCGAACTGATGATTCTGAATTCCATGCTTCCCTGGATCCATTAACCCATCGAACCAATAGTCAAGGCTTCCATTCCACCTTGGTTATATCACCATGGTGAACCAATGATCTAGGCTTCAATGCCTCTTGGGATACATCGCCTCGTCGAATGGATGATCCCAACTTCCAAGCCTCTTGGGATTCATCCCTTTGTCGAATCGATGATCCAATATTACATACCTCCTTGGTTATTTCTCCTTATAGAACTAAAATTTAAGGCTACCATGTCTCTTGGGTGCCATCACACCATCGAACTAACCCTCCATGTTTCCATGTGTCTAGGGATTCATCTCCCCAATAAAACTGACTTCTCGGGCTCCCATGCCTCTCGAGCACTATCTCCTCTTCGAATTGATTATCCAGGCTTCCACACCTCCTAGGATCTGTCACCCCATCGAATTGACATTCCAACATATCTCTCTTCCTAACGTCATCGCCCTGAAGAAATGATGTTTCAGACTTCAATGCCTCCCAGACTTCGTCTTCTTATCGATACGACATTCAAGGGATCCATGCTTCTTGGGAACTACCGGCATGTCAAACTAATATTCCAAGCTTTTACGCTTTCTAGGAGCCACTATCCAGTGAAACTGACACTCCCGACTTCCACACCTCTTGGGCTCTATCACCTCTTTGAACTGATGATTTAGGATTCAATGCCTCCTAGGCTCCATTGCCCGATTGAACTGATGATCTAGGATTCCATGACTCCCAAGATCCATAACACCATCAAACCAACACCCAAGATTCCAAAATTCGGAGATTTGTCACCCCCATCAAACCGATGATCTAGGCTTCAGTGGCTCCTGAGCTTTGTCACCCTATCAAATCGACGATCCAAGATTCCATGCTTTCTGGGCTCCATAGGTAAGAGTTGGTTTCTATAACCCACTGGTTTTACTTTGATTACAAGGATATTTAATGTATTATTACATATTTTTCATTGTTCTGTATGATTATAATGTAATAATGTCCTAGAGTATTTCTTGCATTTATGATGTCATGGAAGTTCCCCGCTATGATGAGAACCCTGAAATGCTATAATAGTATTTTTAAATATAGTTTTGTGGTTAGATGACATGCTATGATGGGACACATAGCTTGAAGACTATCAGGTGTGAGTACTCATAAGAAGATGAGACTTTCTATCATGAAGTTCTCACTTCGTAATCTCCGAGATAGGATATTATGATAATAGAGCCTCTATTTGGAATTCCACATGTTTTGGTGTCGTCATAAATATATATCTACAAGTGTGTGTAATTATCCTTAGACATTAAGATTATCATTAATAAATGTCACAACTTATGAAATTTGATTTACTGATGGAAACCGTCACATGGAAAGTTGGCGGGAAGTAGGGTATGTTGGGTACGTCATGAGTGGAAAGTTATTAATGGATAATTCTATGAAGGATGTGTCCCCTGCATTTATAGAAGTTGATATCTCATCCCTTCGATTGAAATAGAACCTTCACATAAAATTCCATGACCATGGTGTAACGACGAGCTTATTTTAGGTAGTCAAAGAACGATGTATCAAGCATAAAAGTTAATGACACATTAATGAAACCTGCTTGATGAGATATCACAACAAAGGGATTATAGTGAGCATACATATGTGGATGTCATTGTAATGACTTTACGTTCATTCTCTTCGGTGCCTTGACCCATTGTTAGATAGTACTCTTGGACTTTAGGCAAACCCGCCAAATTACAAAGAGAAAGAATCCTAGAGGTTCACCCACTAAGTGTTTTTGGTGGTCTCAGATAAATTCTATTTGAATTTAATTAATGAAATAAGTATTATTCTCAAGACTGTGGATTAATTTTATTCAATTTAAAATGATCGCATAAATTAAAATAAATATATTTTTTTTTGAACATTTAATAAATTTTTATTTAAAATTCTATAAATAAAATATTTATTTAAGAGAATAAATTTTTTATTTATTTATTTGGGTGTTCAATAAATGGAAGTGGAGTTCGAGCAGACCATGGTTGGTCGGGTAGTAAAATAATTATTGGAAAGATGGTAAATAATTATTTAACAATTTGGAAAAAATTAAAATAATGCTGCTGTTATTTTGTGATGCGTAATTTTATTTATAATTCCATTTTTCACAAGTTGGTGCACCATAAATAATGACGCGGTATTATTATTAAATGAATGGGTTTTCACTATGTTCATGAATGTATTTAATTTTTTCTATAAAATTAAATATTCTAACTGAAATTCAATGTATACAAATAGGCAAGTACGTCTCTTATGCAATACACCACACCACATGCCTGGTGAATTGAGAATTGTTGAGCCAAACAATTTCTCTCTCGAATCCTCTTCTATCCCCTCTCAAGAACGAGAGATGTTCTTCAATTCTGAAGAACAGGTGATAATGATCCATGGACACAAGACACTCGATTCACCGCGCTAGTACCCAGAGAATGAGCAGTGTCGATCGGAGGCCATCGGAGAACGTGTGGATCACCGCTAGAGGGATTCTGCTTTTATCCTTAAAAGGATAATGAGATAATCTGTAAGGGTCATTCCAGATGATCAACATCATCAATGAAGAAAAATACCAATGATCCAGGTATTATATTTCTTTATGAAATTATTTAAATTAATTATAAACATGATGTGCAAGATCCTCTCTAAAGGTTTCAGGCCTCTTTATTATTTAACTAAATCATTTATTATATTCCATGGAGACTAGAATTCGTCGTCGTATTGATCCAGGAATAATCATTGATCATGGTAAATATAAAAATTTGGTGTCATCCTAACCACGCTTCCACTGCGCTCGTAACCTACATGTGGTATTAGAGGGGTTACATCATAATTTATAATTATTTAAATATTTTGTTGATGACTTATGCATTTAGTAATTTAGTTGTTTCAATTCAAGTTAATCATTCATCAAATCTGAATCTTGATATATATTCCTCCTCTTTTGTTTCTCGTTCACCTTACAGAAATGATCTTTTATTTTAATTTTTAGTAATATAAAATAGAGGATCTCATTTGGAGGTGCCATTGCTTCCTGGCTGTACAACACCAGAACACACATCGTGTATTCCTCATTACACATTGTGTAGTCAAGATTCAATGAATCAGACCAGTTCGCCAAACAAAGTCGTGTGTTGGAGTCTTTATAAATCTTAAATGACTTTTTTTGTTAACTAGGGACAGGTGGAATGTGTTTTCTAGATTACATGCCATGTGACCCAGTGGACACGTCATGTAGTCCCTTCGAGTTAGGGTTGGACTGTGTACCCCGTACACAGCTTTCCCAGTTGGAGACCATGTAATGAGAGACTACATGGCATGTGTCCCACTACCACGACGTGTGCTCCAATGATTTCTGAAGTATACACACACATCATTTCCACGGACGTGTACATCAGATAGATGGTGAAAAATAGTACATGCCATGTAGTTAGAACTACACATTGTGTACTCATCCAAATTATGCAGATTTATTAAAATTTATTATTATATTATACAAACCCTTGAGACATGTACCTTCATGAAGACTTAAAGCTGAGGCACAACACGTGATAGGTGTTTTATATATATGTGCTTAATTTAACATCTGTCTAATGTTCATTTCTACTCATTGGGTAGTTATGAATAGGAATTCACCAGTTTTCCTCCAAGGTACGTGTTATGTACAAAGATAGTTTTAAATGAATTTATTTGTTAAAAATTATGATGGATGAGAATCTCAAGGAAATTCAGAAAAGGGCTTAAGATAATAGGAATGATTAATTAAAGATGATAATTATTTGATTTGAGTGTGATTTATCTTAAATAAGAACGTTTAAATAATTGATTTCTAATTTTATTTATGAATAAATATCATTTCATGTATAGATGATCATGAGCTAGACCAAGGCCTTTTTATGTGGATGGTTTCTTTTAATTTTTTATTTGAATTAAATTTGTTGGCCTACAAGCCTTATCCTCATTAATAGGTAGGGACTGTGTGCCCAAGGTTTATTTTATGTAAAACCCCTTTTTACCCCTCACCTACATATGAGTTAAAAAGGGATAATATAATGGATGGAACCCCCATGCTAGTGGAGGTGGTTTTAGTTAGAGCCGGGACAAAACCAATCATAGGAGATATATAGGTGGAGAGGTGGAAGCTGTAAACATTAACCCAAAAGGTTTTAGGTGTTTCTCCCCTAGTTCAGGGTTAGTTTACCAACTTCTAGATAAACTAAACATTAGAAATTCTCTTGATCATTCCATTTAATTTATTTTATTTCTATCAGTTCCATGGTTTATCATTATGGATGTGTTTTCACAATACCATAATTAATGAATTAAACAAGCATGCAAGATGGAACTAAAATAAACCAGACTTATGAAAAAATATTTTCAAGACATGGTTAATCACTTATGTAAGTTCCAATTAATTTTAACAAGCATGTGATAGTGATAATAAGAAATTCATGCATAAGAGATAAAAAATCCATCAAACAAAATATTAAAACAGAACAATCCTTCTGTTACTTGATTAAGGGAAAAACTCAACAAAACTATGTGTTTGACCAACCCTTGTTGGGACAATTAATTTTATATGGGAAGCCATTATGAAAGGTTTCAGGTTGACTTAACCATATTACATCAAGAGGAGTATCCCTTTCTAGAATAGGTGTAATATTGGAGGCAGGAGTTGAGGAAATCCAGTGTCATGATTTTAGGATTGGGGAGTCCACTCAACAGATCAAGGAGCTGCAAGCCTACAGTTGAAAAAGACCTACCTACCTAAATACCTTCTAGTAGCTTGAAAAACCCTTGTTGGGGTTATTGGAAGTGTATTATGGATCCTTTCCACTAGAATGTCAAGGAAACTGGACATTATAAGTTCAATAGTGAGGGATATTAAGACTTGATAAAATAGTGGGAGACTTAATAAAATTTATTATTTCTTATAGAATGTAATAAAGAATGTACTAATGATCTGCTCTTTTAATTGTAGAATAAAAATGAAAAACTCTTCAACCACACTGTCCCTATGATCAACTCTGGATAGGGAAAACATCCTCACTGGCAGTAACATCCAGGAATGGTTTAGACGCCTTTGGGTTATCCAACACCATGAATGAAAGTCTTACATGGTGGAGTCAGCATTACCAAATCTGCCTTCCAAAGAGGTGAGTGATGAGGATTTTCTAGTCTATGAGAAACATATGAACGACGTGGTCGACGTTCAGTGTTTTATGCTATCATCAATTTCTAGTGAGGTCATGAAGTCTCATGAAAACATGGATGCTTATAGCATGCTCGAGCACCTCTGTGGTATTTTCCAAGAGAGAGAAAGACAAGAAAGGTTTGAGATCTCTAAGGTACTCTTTTAGAGTATGCTTGGAGAAGGGGCCCCAGCTGGGCCTCATGTAGTAAAGCTTGGTGGCTATATTGAGTTCCTGGGGGTTTTAGGGTTTAAACATCCTGATGAACTGGGCACCGATCTCATTCTCGCATCACTCTCTGAGAGGTTATCTAACTTTCTTGTCAATTTCAATATCAACAACATTTATAGGTCCCAATATGATCTTCTTATCCTCATTCACCATGTGGAAAAGGATATGAAGCCCAAAAAGCCTTATTTCCTTATGGTGAATAAGAGGAAAGGGAAGGTGAAGATCTTTAAGCCCAAATATTCTTCACGACCTTCCATGAAAAGGAAGATAAACGGGGAGGCAAGGGAATAGAATGATTTCTGTTTCATGTGTGGAATAAAGGGCCACTAGAAGAAGAACTAGACCTAGCCTAAGAAGAAAGGGGAAGCTTCAATTGTGTTTGTTATCGAATGAAATCTGTATGTTTCTAAAAATTGGGTATTAGATACAGCTTGTAGTGCTCACATATGTATCAAAATATAGTAACCAAGTAGATTCAAGCAGATTGATCGAGGCTAGGTAGATCTATGAGCAGCCAATGAAGCCAGACTTGTTGATTTAGCTATCAAGTACTACCACCTCACATTTCCAACTGGGATGATCATGGTGTTAATGGTTTGTTATTATGTGCCTTCTGTTACTAAATACATTATTTCTGTATCCAGATTACATACAGATGGATTTGTTTTCCTGTTTTTAATTGAATGTTCCTTCTTTTACAAAGATAGCATTTGTTATGGTAGGGAACATTTATACAATGTAAATTATGTGTTGGATTACACAAACCATGTAATGGTAATCGATAACAAAGATACTTCACATGACTCATACCACACCCAACTTTGGAATCTCCAGCTGGGTCATGTAAACAATAAATTCTTGACAAAGTTACATCATGATGGATATTTGGATTCTTTAAAACTAGAAACACTTGGCGTATGTCATGCATGAATACAAGGCAAAATGACCAAATCCAAATTTAGTGGGAAAGGTGAAAGGGCTAAAGAACTTCTTGAATTGGTTCATACCGATTTTTGTAGACCATTTCTAGTTGATGTAATGGAAGGATACTCATACTTCATAACTTTTACTTATGATTTTAGTAGATATGGATATATATACTTAATGGAATATCAGTTAGATTCTTTTGATAATTTCAAAGAATTAAATAATGAATTTGAGAACCGTCTTGTTAAGAATATTAAGAAACTCTACTCAGACTGAGGTGGAGAATATCTTAGTCATGACTTCATTGATTACTTACTGGAGTTTGGGATCCTATCCCAACTCACTCCTCCAAATACGCCCCAGTGGAATGGTGTGAGTGAAAGGAGAAACCACACCCTCTTGGACATGGTGAGATAAATGATGAGTCCAGTGAGTCTTCCATTATTGTTTTGGGGATATTCATTACAAACAATGGCACACATACTAAACCAAGTACCAAATAAATCGATAAATGATATTACATACACGTTTTGGAGTGAAAGAAAATCCATGTTATCAAGTTTACATGTGTGTGGTTGAAAAGCATTTGTTAAGGCCTCTTTAGGTAACAAACTCGCACCCTGAGGCACAAAGTGTACCATTATAGGATACCCTAAGGAAATAAGGGGATATTACATATACATACCCTTTGACAAAAACATTATAGTGGTAAGACATGCCACATTCCTTGAGAGGGAGCACATCTCCAAAAGAGATGGTGGGAGTGAGATAGAACTTGAGGAAGTCGAGGATCGAGGTACACAAGAGTTGGTACAGGAACAGATTCCACAGAGCCCCGTGGAAGAAGAATTTGTTCTAGAGACCCAAGTACTACATAGAAGTAAAAGAGAGGATTTAGAACTGGAATGGTATAGTTTTCTAGTTACCGAGGATGGTGACTAATTATTAGTTGATAATAATGATCCTCTAACCTACAAGGAAGCAGTAAGTGGCACATACATTTCCAAGATGCAAGAATCCCTAAATTCTAAAATGGATTCCATGTACAAAAACCAAGTCTGGATTTTGGTAGATCCTCCATTTGATGTAATGAATGTTGGTTGCAAATGAGTATTCAAGAAGAAACTGGACATGGAAGGACAAGTCAGTACCTATAAGGAATGACTGGTTGAAAAATGTTTTAAATAGCGTCTAGGAATTAACTACGATGAAACCTTCTCACCAATTGCAATGATGAAATCCGTCATAATTATACATTCCATTAAGGCTTACCATGACTATGATATTTGGAAATTGGATGTCAAAATAGCATTCCTTAATGGGAACCTTCAGAAAGATGTCTACAAGACAAAACCTGAAGGGTTTGTGACTCCAAAGGATGCCAATAAGGTATGTATGTTGCAGAAATCCATTTATGTATTAATGAAGGCATCCAGGTCTTGAAACATTTTTTGATGAAGCCATAAATGAATTTGGTTTTATAAAAAATGAATGTCAGCCTTGTGTCTACAAAATGTTTAGTGGGAGTGCAGTCGTTTTCATAACAGTATATGTTGATGACATATTACTTATTAGAAATGAGATACCAGTCTAACATTCTATTAAGGAATGGATGAAACAATGCATCTCCATGAAATAATTGGGCGAGGCAGTGTATATTATTGGGATCAAGATACATCGTGATAGATCCAAGGGATTTTTGGGCCTATGTAAAAGTACATAAATTGATAAGATACTGAAGAGATTCAATATGGAACAATCCAAGAGGGGATTGTTTCCAGCATCACATGGCATTCATATTTCCAATAAAATATGTCCTCAGACACTTGAGGAAAGAAATATAATAGAAAGGACTCCATACGCATCAACGATTGGGTCAGTCATGTATGTCATGCTATGTACTAGGCTAGATGTCGCCTACGTGTTGAGTGCGGCAAGCAGATATCAAGCTGACCTAGGAGACCTCCATTGGATGGTAGTCAAGACTATCCTAAAGTATATGAGGTGTACTATGAATTTTTTCCTAGTTTATGGAGGATACGAGGAACTAGTCATTAGAGGATATGCAGATTCTATTTTACCGATAGATCAAGATGATATGAAGTCACAAACGGGATACATCTTCACTTTGAATGGAGGTACAGCGAGCTAGAAGATCTCAAAGAAGAGTGTGGTCATAGATTATATAGCAGATTCTGTGTATATAAAAACTTATGAGGTTTCCAAAGAAGCAGTTTGGATGAGAATCTTCATCCAGGATCTAGATGTGATACCTAGCAATAAATATGCCATCACATTGTACTGTGATAATACTGCAGTAGTGGCTCTCGCAAAAGATCCAAGGTCAAATTAGTGGAAAAATCACATACTTTAGAAGTATCATCTCTTGAGGGAATTTTCTCAAGGAGGTGAAGCTGTGGTGAGAAGTATTTCTATGGAAGACAATGCGACAGACCACTTGACTGAATCCTTGAATCAGCAGAAACATGATCATCATGGGAGGTCTAGTGGACTGAAAGTCGTAGGTAGTTGTCTCTACTCCATGTGGGAGTTTGTAAGAGTTGGTGTCCTAAAAAAACTAGTTTTAAATTGATTACATGGATATTTAATGTAATATTACATATTTTTTATTGTCATGAATGACTATAATGTAATAATGTCCTAGAGTATTTGTTTCATTGATAAGGTCATGGCAGTTCCCCGCTATGACGAGAACCTTGAAATGCAATAAAAATATTCTTAAATATAGTTTTGTAGTTGGATGACATGCTATGATGAGACACATAGCATGCATACCATCAGGTGTGAGTACTCATAAGTAGATGATACTTCCTCTCATGAAGTTTGCACTTGGTAATCTCAAAGATAGTATATTATTATAACAAACTCGATAGTAGGAATTCCACATGTTTTGGTGTCATCATATATTTCTATATGCGGTCATGTGTAATGATCATTAGACTTTATGATTATCATTAATATGTGTCACGACATACACACTTTGAATTACCGACGAAAACCATCATACAGATAGTTGGCGGGAAGTAGGGTATGTTGGGTGCGTCACGAGTGGCATGTAATTAATGGATAAGTCGAGGAAAGATTTGTCCCTTCCATTTATGAAAGTTGATATCTTGGCCCTGTGATTGAAATTGAACGGTCATGTGAAATTTCATGTCCATGGTGTAATGACGAGTTCACTTCGAGTAGTAAAAGAATGAATTATCCAGCATAAAATTTGATGACAGAGTCATGAATCCTACGGGATGATATATTGAGACAAAGGGATTATATTACACAGTGAGCATTCGCATGTGCATGTCGTTGTTGCGACTTTATGTTCATTCTCTTGGGTGCCTTGAACCGTTGCTAGACAGTACTCTTGGACTTTAGGAAAACCCGCCTAATGCCAACGAGAAATAATCCTAGAGGGTCACACACTATGTTTTTTTGGTGGTCTCGGTTAAATTCTATTTGAGTTTAATTAATGAAATAAATATTATTCTCAAGATTGTAGAATAATTTTATTCAAGTTAAAATGATCATATAAATTAATTAATATTTATTTATTTATTTTATTGACCATTTAATAAATATTTAGCGATTAGTTTATAAATAAAATATTTATTTAAGAGAATAATTTATTTATTTATTTATTCAGGTTTTCAATAAATGGAAGTGGTGTTCGAGCATACCAAGGTTTGTATGGTATAAAAAAATTATTCCCAAGAATGTAAAAAATTATTTAACTGGTTTGCACAAATTAAAATAACGCTACTATTATTTTGTGATGCGGAATTTTATTTATAATTCTATTATGTGCATGTTGGTGTAACATAAATAATTAAGTGGTATTATTATTAAATTCATGGGTTTTATCTAAGTTCATGAGTGTATTTAATTGTTTCTATGAAATTAAATATTTTAACTGAAATTCCAGGTATATAAATAGGCAACTACGCCTATTGTGCCATACACCACACCACATGACTGGTGAATTGAGAATCGTGGATCCAAACAATTTCTCTCCTGAATCCTCTTCTCTCCCCTCTCAATAACGAGAGTATTTCTTCAAGGATGATGAATATGAGATCAATAATGACCGACAGGAGACACTGGATTCTCTACGCTATCACCTGGAGAAAAAGTGGTGTCGATCAGAGGCCATCAAAGTCGGTGTGGATCACCAATAGAGGGATTCTAGTTTGGATCCTTACAAGTGCAATGCGATAATCCAGAAGGGTCATTCTGGATGATCAACATCATCAATAATGAAAAATACCAATGATCCATGTATTATTTTTCTTTATGAAATTAATTAAATTAATTATAAACATGATGTGCAAGATCCTCTCTAAAGGTTTCAGACCTCTTTCTTCTTTATCAATATCTTTGATTACATTCCATGGAGACTATCATTAATCATTTTATTGATCCCGGATTAATAATTGATCATGGTAAAAATCAAAATTGTGTGTCGTCCCAACCACGCTTCTGCAGCGCTCGGAACCTACACCATCGCCCCATCGAACCAACAATCTTGGATTCAATGCCTCTTGGGCTCCATCACTCTGTCAAACCAATGATCCATCCTTCCAAGACTCATAGGGTCCATCACCCCCTCAAACTAACAATCCATGCTTCCACCACACCCGGGCTCTGTCCTGCCATTCAAATGATGGTCCCAGCTTCCATGACTAACGAGCTCCATTGACCCCTAAAACTAATGATCCAAGCTTTCAAGCATCCAAGGCCCCATCACCCCATCGATTCTATTATCTAGGCTTCCAAGCCACCTGGGCTCCATCACCCACATCGAACCAAAATTACAGGGTTATATTCCTCCTCTGATCCATCAATCCATCAAATCGATGATCCAGGATTCCACACCACATGAGCTCCATCACCTCGTCAAACTGAAATTCCAGGCATCCATGCCTCTCAGGTTCCATCACCTCATCAATCTGACACTCCATGCTTCCATTCCATTGAGTCTCTATCACCAGATAGTATCAATGATCCAGGTTTCTACGCCTTTTGGTATCCATCTCCTTGTCTTATTGACGATCCAAATATCCATACCTCTGAAGCGCCATCACAGGAGGAAAATTTTTGAAGACACCAACCCAACACTAGGGGTAGCCTATAATTATTTCTCCAGTCAGCATCTCTCCAACATCTCATGTGGATCCTTCCACTCTTGATGAACTCCATGTCATATCAAACTCTACATGATAAGTGAGTTCATATGACTGGGATCAGGACCCCAAACTGTCATTAGGCATGTCAAGTCGACTCTCTATACTACCTTTGTAATTATAAATGCAAGAGATCCTCCCTACGACCCTAATTCTAGTACCTGTAATGTTCCCTATGACATATCCCGACCCATTCTTGGATAATATTCCCACATATGATGGGGAAATTTTAGGATAATCCCATGAATGAGTTCCCCTGTGATCCTATAGGACCCCAAACCATTGGAATGGGGTGTATATTACCATCCCTATACCTCCAAAATCCATGTGGTCAAACATCCTAGTTCAATGATTTTAAACCTCCCAACAACCATTGTATTGGTCACATGGCATTAAACTGTGTGAAAACATATTGGTCACATGATGTTTAAATATATTAGATTTTTGTCGAAGATACATGAACTAAAGATGAAGCAACCATGTTCAATGATATGGTACCTTAAATACTATCCATCAATCATCCTTAGAATATGATGTTAATCTATAGCCTCACTCTATGTAGAGATCACATGATGCCTCATAAGATAAGGATAAGATGACTCCACATCCCATCACATGATTTAAAAATGTGTAATTCCATGATCCCTCATATGAGATAGAACTCTACATTAAACATCAGTCCACTACAATTCCACATTCATGAACACCCATAGGACCCCCATCCTTAATAATGGGTTCGAATCTATCTTTCCAATACACCCCACTGACGTTATCAAATGTATTATGGCATAGAACCTGGAGTGTTGGATTATGAATATAAATTCTCCCAAAACTTCTCAAAACATCATGAATCCATTTATTTGGATCTCCATCATCCTTTACTTCCAAAAGACCCACCTAATAGAGTAGTCTCATGCTACACTACCTGACCTACCATCCTCAGACAATGCCCTATAAGACTTTGAATGACATTTTGAGATAGGTCCCATGTTTTAGAACATGGTCAATAGGTTAAAATAATTTATTTTCCCTCATAATAGGTATCATTATATTCATATTTTGTTTCAAATAGGGTTAGTAGTTATCCCCCAATGTCATGACACCCTTGTTGTATGATAGATATCAGGAACAGTGATTCACCGCTTCTATGTCCATATGTTTAGGTAGAACTGCAACACTCTAGGTTCAACCCCTCCTTACAACCATGAGTGTTGTGTAAGTTGGTTTGTTTCATTGTGACTTTCTTAACCTAACTTATCCTTTCCCCTGCAAGGAACTTCTATGTATCGATAAAATCCTCACCACTCCTTGTTTCTCACACTGATCATGACCTGTATGGGCTTAGTAGTCTTGGTAGGATGTGTACCCATGTGGTCAAACCACATAATATTTCAGTCCAAATTTTATGAAATTAATCAAATATCATCTACATGGTTCTAACTCTATGAATATAAACTAAGAACCCAAGTTTAAGAATGATGGATTCAAATTATGTGTGGGTCTTCTTGGGGAATATGTGGTGTAGCATATGCCTCATTGATCTGAATTCACATTGGGTTGTTTTTGTCATGTCATGCATATCCTTCTTGGAATTCTAACCATCATGTTCAAAAGTCTAAAAAATAAAATAAGACCACCTTGAGGCCAAACTCCATGACCTTATACATGGATTCCAAGTCATAGAATCATGAATTTAGAGTACTTGAAATATCCTCCAAGAATGTGGTGTGTGATGGCAGGGTCTATGGGGATGTCATTCACAACTCGTTACCATTTTTCCATGATACATAGACCCCATTAGGGATGATCTTAACCCTTGTTCCAAACTCTATTACATTCAACTAGGAACCCCAGTACAATAATAAAGACATTAGACTATATGTGGGTACTCATAGGAATGTGTTGTGTGGCATTAGGTTTCCTAGTAGCTAATTGTTGTTTGGATTTTTACTCATCCACACTATACATATCCATATGAAATTCTCACCACCTTCTCTAAGATCTATGTCCATAAACTAGGAATAAATGTCCAAGAATCCCAACTCTAAACTATGTGTGACCCTTCTTTAGAAAGTGTAGTGTGGGATCGAGCATCTTATACCCTCATTCACTATGGGTTTGCCACTCCTCCATGAAACATACTCCTATTTTGGGAAGCCTCCTTCCCTTGGTCCAAACTATATGACCCTAAACTTAGAGCCTATGGACCATATAACATGGACTTAAATTATTGGAAATATATCTGAACATCAAGACCATAAACTAGAAATCCATGCGCAATCACCTTGAATTTAGATTATATGTGGGTTTTCATCTAGATGTGTCATATGGTGGTGAGCCTCCTAGTCCTAATTAATTTTGGGTTTGTTACTCCATCACCCTATGTGAATTCCTCTTAATAAATTCCCCTCATTGGTCTGAACTCCATGACCTTAAAATGAGATCATACTATCCAATAATCATGAATCTAAACTATATGGAATACCTCTCTAGAATATTTAGTGTGGAGTTGGGCCTCCTATTCCCTCATCTGCCCCAAGTTTCTCATTCCACAACATAAAACATATCCACTTGATGAAATACACTTTTATTTGGTCTATGATTTTAAACTGTAGACTAATAGCCATCATATGGTGTAGGAAACCGAACATTAAACTGTTCACAGTAACTCCATGAATCAAAATTTTAAACTACATATGGGTTTCACTATTGATTTTTTTGTGTGGTGGTGAGCTTCCTTGGCCCTCATTCATAGTGCATTTTTCGTTCCACTGCATGACACATGTCTGTTAGGGGTACCCGACCTCATAGATTCAAACTCTTTGATATTAAACTTGGATCCTAAGTCCTCAGCACATGACGTTAAACTGTGATCTTTCCAAGTATAAAATTGTGATTCCTATTACATATTAATAATATATGATTTTTACATTATTTTTAACTAGTATGCCTCATATGATAAGTGTGGTATGGTTAATACATATTACCCCAAGCTTGGAACATGGGATTCCCCGTGATAACATTGGTATGCCTTGGATTCCCTCACCAGAAAGGATCAGCCCTAATAGTGTCAATATCTTTCAAAGACTTGTTCTAGAACCACATATGGATTGATTCCCATCTATGGGATATATATTAACACAAATCAATATCACCTCTGGGCCCAACCACAAATTTATTAACACTATGTCCCCTTGTCCTTGATTACGGTCCAGATATTACAAACTTAAAATGTATTCTTTTCATCTTAAGGTGTGTATGTGCTAAGTGAGTCTATATGGATCCATTCAGGTTTGGTTTGACCTATTGTGTTACATATATATAACCTTCATGTGAAAGTTTCCCCTGTAGTCTATGAAATATGGCTATAATCATTTTTCCATGGTATAAACTTTGCGACCTCAAACTATGTGTACCACCTTTCATAACTATGTATAGATGGATTAAAATCCTTATTGGATAAATAGTGATACCTAAACCTATAATCTCTTGGACCAGCCAAAAATTTAGTAATCCATTTTTTTCCTTAACTCCATCAATGATTTGAGCTTTATGACCATAAACTAACAGCCTCCCTCATTCTAATAATCATGACATTAAACTGCATGCGAGTCTTCTAAAGAATGTGTGGTGTGGCATTCGGGCTTATAGACCCTCATTTATGTCAATTTTTCACTCTTCCATTCTACCAATCTCCCTTTTTGGGATACACCCTATGGTCCAAACTCTATGACCATAAACTAAGAGCTAATGTTTTGAGCGTTAATAATGTAAACTAGTTACCATATTCCAAGAAATATGACTTTATACAAGTCACAAAACCTAGGTTTGAATCCCAAATTCTAATATTACCCATTGGTATACCCAAATTCATTCTGGAATGGAACTTATAAGGTTGAATCCCCCACAAATATTCCACCTCCCCATTAAACACTTCAAGCCCTTCTTGGATTATATTTGAATCGTTATTCAGTCTTTTCCATTTTGGCTCACCTACCATCAAGATTCAATGCCCTAATAGATCCCTGGAAGAAAAAAATGGATCCTGTGTTTTGACATGAGTTAGTAGTGGATCCTGAATTTTCTCTCTCCATTCTTGAATGGTATGGTTTTGGTACCTATGTTTCAAACATGGTCAATAATTGTTCCTTACTCACCAGTTTCCCATTTATCTTAGTATTTAATATCTATATTTACATCCTTTCCACATCACTATTTCATGGTGGTGCCTCTTTATGAATTTTCATGCATCGAGTAAGAAGGAAGATGTCATTAAGAAATTATCAACCTAGTATCTCCTCACCCCTCCCATGTGCTTCCATATATTAAGTAAATCCCCTCACCCCTCCTTGTTTCCCACATAGATCATGAATGACATGAGATTATAAGTTTTGTTAGGATGTGTACCGATGTGTTTGAGCTTCACAAAAGACCACATGGTTTGGTGTTTATGATCATGAGTTATGAGTCCAAGTATAAGCATCATCACTATAAACAATTTTACTTAGTGTAGGTCCATGAATTTTGTCCTAAAACAATGTGCCATTTTTTTCCAGAAACATGTGTGGTATGTGAGCCTATATTGGCTCATTTATGTCGGATTTGTCTCTTTTTTGTTGCATAATTACCCTGAGATCAAAAACTTCTATATTCCATGCATCACACATTTAAAATGATTTCCTGTGGTCCTATAATTATGACCATAAACTATTTGAAATAGGTCCAAACACTGTGAACTTAATCTAGGTTATTTTTTCATGAAATAAGAACATAAATTGTATGTGTCTTACCCAATATTCTCTTCTTTTCTCTAGTACTCCCATCAGGATACCATCCACTACCCTCGACTCTCGCGGTTGGATGGGTATCATTCACGTTGGTTCACTATGTCATTTTTTTCAAGATTCTAAACTAAAACATTACCCTATAAAATGAACACGAGGTGCCCTCTTGATCTGGCATGAGGAAGAAAGTTTGGGTGGACTAGAGAATACACGCCACACACTCCACTTACCTCTAACATGACGTTAAACTATGAGATGCATCTTGATCACATGATGTTAAACTATACAATTCCCCATCCTCACCATATGATGTTAAAAGGCATGTACAATGTCTTCACAGTATGATATAAAATTGTTTATCTATCATCATTTTTGTATGACATAAAACTAAAGGGAATCTTATTCCCTTTCTAGAGACCCCTTCCTTTGATTCTAGTTATCTACCACATCACTCATTTTCGTTCAACCATCGGTCAACATCTAAGGTGACCCTACCTCTAGGACACAAGTTTTAACCATTTTAAAACTAATACACCCATACCCAATGTGCTCTAAGACATGATGTCATAATTTAAAGAGTGTTGGAATTCATACAAACATTCCATCACTTCATTTCCATGCTTCACATGTACATCATTTGGATACTCATCCCCTTCCCTATCTGAAGGGACCCCCTACCTGAATAGTGTTTGTCCAATTCCCAACTACCATCCTGGGCCAATGTTCCAAAGTACTTTTGGATGATATTCTAATATGGGTTCCATGTTTCGAACATGTTTATAGGTTGACCCATATTTGATTGTACCCATTCTTGGCTAAGTGATATGGATGCTGTGTTTTGAACACATTCAATAGTTTTCATGTATCGTGACACCACCCCCATCGTATTCTATTTTTTTGCATTATGATTGTAATTTTCCATTCCCCCTTTTTTGGGTATAATTCAATGATCCTTGAATTACCATATTCATGCACTAGTGAACATTGGAAAAAGAAATTCGGCTATTCATAGGGACCCATCGTCTATCCATAGAACATTCTGAGCCAGGATGCTCCCAAAGGTGATTGATGTCCAATTTG
This sequence comes from Viscum album, assembly GCA_963277665.1. NCBI lineage: Eukaryota > Viridiplantae > Streptophyta > Magnoliopsida > Santalales > Viscaceae > Viscum > Viscum album. Next base: position 850,207,074 of record OY728152.1, read on the forward strand.
GGTCCCAAAACATCTTCGGCTGTTTGGAACTCTCATATAGGTGAATTTACATCTATTGCCTCTTTGATTCCACACCGATAATGACTCATGTTGGATTAGATATTTAGTTGCTTTTTTCCTCAATGTGACCGTGATATTTTGGGCTCCGATGTATGATATTTCCTTAGAATGTAGTCTGGATCTCCCTCATCATCCTCATTGAACCCTATTCTGAGGGTGGAATTTTTGGTAATTGTAATACAATGTCAAATTATGAACTGAGATCTAAGGAAACTGATTAAGAAAATATATCATTTCAGATTCTTCTATTTTACTGGATGTGGATCCAAAATGGAGTTATGGATCAGAAGTTATGGCCATTTGAATTCAGATGAGAGAAAATGGCAAGCTGAGGCGTTTCTGGGGAAATGTATGGAAGTGTTTTAAACATTCAAAAAAGTGAATCCAAGAATGTAATGATCATTCAAGTGAGTTTCATAGGAAATGTGAGGATAATTTCCTCAGATTCCTCTCAGTGTGAATGAACGCCCATGTCCCATGAGCATAAGAATGTATCTTTTCACCCAAGAATAGTATCTTTCACACAAATCCGTTTATGCAACCATGATTTTTCATTCAAAAGGTTATGTAAAATGCATATTTTTTTAACATATTCCCCTCCACACTCTAGAGACATTATAATTTTTTCACAACTTCATAAAGTATCACAGTAGTTACCAAATATTCTCACTAAAGAAAACCTTGCATACCAAAGGAGAACTTGTACACCACCATGTAGATACCTATAAATATGGAATCGAACCACCAATTTGGGAGACTAATTTTGAGTTGAGAACTTGTGTGTGAAACTCTGAGTGGTTTTCATTGTGAAAACACCCCAAGTTAGATTGGTTCCCAAAATTACCATAGAACAATCTGTCATAGTATGATATTATTCTATGATGATTACACACAACTATTTCGATAGGAAAAATAATTGCTCGAAAATTACCATCTTTAGCGCAAACCACTTCGCATGTAAAGCACAATATTTTTCAAAAACCAATTTGCATGAAAACCCCAATATTTCATGAAACAATGTCCAGGAATGCACCCACTAATCCATACCTTAGGGGATATTCCCTTGCACCCCCACTCAGTATCATTGTCAGTATATGGTCCCTAGTCTTTGTCTTGGTCCCTTCTATATTGTCGCTAAACCCCATGGAAAATGAAGTGTCAAACCAAGTAATTTTTAGGTAGGGTCATGGAAATTTTTTCTTTCTCCTTTATTCACCCCCCAACATCCACCATAGAACACCATGATTTGAGATAATCCCCTGAACTCCTTGAAACACGTTGAGTTATCCTACTTCTCTTGGTCCATTTATTTTGCTTTGAGTTGAGATTATCATCTTGGATTCCCCAAGTACCTTTATTTGAACCATTCCTCAAGAATCTCCTCGAACCCCATCACATAATTATGATGCTTGATCGACCCAGAAGGTCAGCCATTGTGTAAATCCCGCACCATCCATTTCTAGGCATCTTCTATATATTAGTATTCACTACAAAACAATAAATTGTATCATTCCCTATCATTTATTAATAGGATTCCTTATTAATAATGAATAATATGTCTCATTCCATGATAATGATAAGACTTATTGTAGTCCTCGTTAAATGAATTTAAACTATAGAATACCATATAATTTATATAGGAAGCAGTATGCATCAAGAATAAGATGCATCATGTCATGATAAGGAGAATACATTCTTTAGTCCTCACTAAAATACATTAAACTATATTGTACCATATCATTTATGAATATGTCACCTTATGGGTAAAGCATAATATTCCTCATTCCATGATCATGGGAAGACATTATTTATTCTTTCTCAAAATCCATTTTTTAATTTTCTGAATAAACCACTTTTTGGTTAAGTTGGAACCCCACAAAAAATCACTAATAATTCAGGATCCAAAAATATTTTAAAATAGTCATACAAAGTAGGGAAAGTAAAATATTAAAAAGAAAACACAGATAAAAAAACAAGGGAACAACCCAATGCCTCAAGAACCCCCCATGTCTAAAAAATGAAAAACAAAGTGAAAACATCATAACCATGCCAAAAACAAAACAATATTGAAATGTAAAATTTCAAAACCCAACCAAGCACTATCACACCACATTGGTTGAAAATATCTTATAGCATGTGAAAATGTAGAACCTCGATCCCCGAACCAACTAGAGTGTATCTCACATCACTACTAGCACATAGTTTCCAACATGAATTCTAACTAATATTAGAACCTCAAGAAATGAAACAATATCACACTAGAGAAGGACCTCACAATCGATAGGATCCCAAAATCTAAAAAATAAATTTCACCACTTTCGACATCGCCAATGAAAAACCACAAACACCTTGAAATAGAAACTCAAAAAAGAAGAAAACCCACTAATGAAAATCAATGAATGGTATAAGGCCACCATAAGATGTGCCTCATGGAAGACCATGCATCTCACACAAAATCATCCCCAAAATTCCTTTGAAACCATCAAACCCAACTGACATAGAATGGAGTAAGGGATCTGGAATCCAATGTATAGTAATAGTGGGCAGGTCCTCCATAGCGATCGTTGATGACAAATGGGAAGTGTAAAAAAAGTGAGATAGAAAGATTAAACTCTAAAAAAATGGTACCAATTGAAGAGGATGAAAACTATAAAAGCCTTGAGCATGCCTTCTCTGAGAAAAAATTCAACCACACTACCAAAAATAGGTTAAGTACATGGTTGGAAGAATCACTATAAAAGATACCAATCCTGACCACAGTATATCGTCAGGAGAGGCTTCACCACTTAAGGTATGGAAGACAACCCTAGGAGGACCCCTGGAAGCCAATACCAGATAGTGAGTCAAGATGAAAACACCCCAATGAGACGAAAGACAATTGGAGAAAGCACCCCAAAAAATAATTGATGCACAATAATTAAGGAGACGAATAAACCAAAGAGACAATCAAAAACAGATAATCCTGAGAAGAGAAACTAGTTAGAGCTTGAGAGAAGGCACCCACAATAACAACGGAGCACAAAAGAGCCATACAGATAATGAAGGAATAAGGGGAAAAAGGAGGGTGAGCATAAAGAATCGATTGTATCTACCAATAATAGAGAAACCTATCCCAAAAAGTATAGGACTCACATACCAATAGAAAATAGGTCCATTATGACATTCCTTAGTCTTCACTACATGAATTTAAACTACATCACAACCTATATGAGAAAAATTGGATGCCTCCTATGAAAAAAATGAGATTCCTTATGCACCATTCATAATATTCCCTATGTAATAATCATGGTATGACCACCAAAAAACATTAAAGGGAGTCCATCATTGATGTCAGCCTCGATCACATCCCTCAACCCATCAACAGGTCTTGATTCCCTCATGACCTAGCATGAGGAAGCCTACATGGGTATCTCAATGCATAACCCACACTCACTACATCCATCCACATGATTCTAAACTCTAATCTTAACCAGTTCAATATACAAGGGATTCCTTCATGAACATACATGGGGAAGATAGAATGGTAATATCCCAATCATAAGCCCCATCCACATCATCACTATTCCTAGCAAGACATTTGATTCTTCCATGCGTAATCCACATCCACATAATCGCTTCTCCTAGTAGCACTAGTGAAGATCACATTTGTAAGACACATCTAGGACATCACTACTCCTAATGGTACATGGGAAACTCCAATTCATAAACCACATCCACGTAATCGCTACTACTAACAACACATGTGCCACTTCAACATGTAATCCCCAACCATATCATCACTGCTCCTAGAAGCACATGAGCCATATACATGTGTGAGACCCAAGCACATCATCACATCTCCAAGAAGATCATGGGATGCTTTCACATGTAAACCACAACATTCATCCTATGTCCATCCTCCTCATGTGTAAGACCAAAACATTCTAAACTACGTGGGATTTGATTACAAACTAGTTTGGATATATAAGATGCCTCCCTGAGGTACCAATCCAACATTCACATCTATCCTGATTTTTTTGGGCCACATCCTCAGTAAGATGAGGCACCCTCACCTGGGAGAACACACATTCTCTACGTCCATTGGGTAGATCCTTGTGTAATCCCCACACCAACTCCAACCAAGAGAAATCCTCTTGCGATGGGCATCCTCCATGCATAATCTCACCACCATCCCACATCAATGAACCTTTCACAACACGAGATTCATTAACACATGCCGTTAAAATTCATGGATGGGTTATATCACACAACCTTAAACTAAGGAATCAAAATACATCAGTTTAAATCCCTATATTATAAAATAGGTACATAGGATGCCTCCACGAGGTTAAATCCCAATCAATGGTAAACCTAGGGTCCCCCTTCTAGGGATGTACTTCCCTGATCCACCTCAAGGGTTGATCTAATAAACTCTTTGGGTTTGACTCAAGGGGTGTAAAAACCAATGGAAAACCAGGGTACCCCTCCTAGGTATAGTCATTCATGATCTACCTAAAGGTGTGTTATAATGTACTCTTCAACTTCTCCTCAAAGGGTGTCTCAAGCAATGGAAATCATAGGTTTCCCCTCCTAGGGACAGACCTCTATGATCCACCTCTATGAGTTGTCTTGATCCACTGGTAAACCTTTTAGGTGTGAAATATTCCCTCCTAGGAACACACCACCTTGGTCTAGCTCTATTTGGTGTCCTGATCAACCTTTTGTTTCCCCAATACGTTAAAATCATGCATTGGTCTATCTCGGCCAGATGTCTAGATCCATATTCACAAGACATTAAACACATGAATAGACCCCAAATCTATACCACATGCAAAAAAATTGGATGCTCGAGGTTAAATCCATGGAATATATATTCCTACTAAATCATCCACCTCATGTAAAACATTATATTCTGGATATGAATTCCTTGGATTATATACACCCTTAGCATTAGATACCTCATGATTGGCACGAGATTCCTTGGGTTACACACCTAATATGACTCACCTAAGATACCCTCAAATGAGGATGAACCTATAGGATCCTAACACACACACTACCTATATTTTCCTAGACGTGCGAGAAATTACCATCTACTCTGATGGAAGGTTACTACCTTGTTTGATGAAAGTAGTGTAATTAACCAGTTTCCCCAAAGATATGGCATCGAGAATGAGTTTGATGAACACAAATCAAATATATAGGGAGAACCGTACTAGGTGATGATCTCTAATTAATAATCCATGGAATGAGGAACTAATATCTCATCATCACGTTTTGATCAAGCAGTCGACATCACCATCCATGGTGGTGCAGGACACCTACATTTGGAAAGAGGGTAAGTAGTACAATAGATGCACGTCCCCATGAACATGAATCCCTTAATTACGAAAGCATTGAAAGGAAACCAATTTACTCCAAACCAATAGATAATATAATGATATAATCAACATTGACATGTGTGTATCTCCCTCACAATGAATGCCCTCCATTTATCCCGAAATCGAGATGAGGGGGAAGGTTGGGTGGATCTCATTCTTCATTTTAGAACTCCGTATGAGGATATATAGCTTCAATACCTCAAAATTTTCATGATATATCCTCTCAAGGTCCAAAACGGTAGCACATAACTCCGTGGTAGAACTTTCAAATGTGTTTCCCATGATTCCCTTTTATAACCAAAATGGTAAGTGCTTTTGGGAACCCCGATTTAGATATACAACATGTGTCTCAATTTTTCATTAGTAAATGTAATTATAAAGACTTTGTTAAAAGAGAAGAGTTATTGGATGGAATATTAGATATCACCACATAATCTTTTGTGGCTATTTGACATCTGAAATTGGATATATAGAAATAATACCAAACCAAACTTCTGACTTCATGAAGATTTTGTTCCCTAGAATGATTAGTTTAGTTGGGTAACTAGATGGACGAATTGGGAATGGTTGTCTCGAGATGAGTTGTATAAAACTAACTTTTTAATTATTTAAAACAATTTCAGCCTAATATTATTGTCATTCTTTATAAAAAATTAAATAAAGTAGACAATTTGTCTTGTAATTCCATAAAATTTGTTCCATTTTTCTTTAACATCATTTTGGATCCTCTAAATCACCTCCCTCTACAATGAAATCCTCTAAACAAGTAAAACTGATGTTTTTAATAGTGATGAACATTAAATAATTGAATAAAATGTGAATTTAAATATTTTATTGTTTTTTAATTTTGAATACAATACTAGTTTAACGCATTGGGGTATGGGTGAAATAAAACAATGAATCATGGTGCGATCGCACCCCCATACATAAACATTTTCACTCCTGGGAAAATTAAAATTTAGAAAAATTATACATGGAGGTATTCTAAACATCATGAATATTTAACATTCAATGTAAATTTCATTCTTGATAGAAATTTTATTATATAAAAAATCAGACCAAGGAGTTATTCTCAGTGATCATGGTAAAAGATGTCTCATAAATCGTATTAGAATGCAATTCATAGAGATTAATGATACTAAGTTGAGAAAATAATTAAAAAGTAAAAAATGTCACTAAATCTGTACATGTGTGTGAATACCATTTGATGTAATTATTTCCACTTTATATCTAGTAAATATAGGTTATTTTATAAATTTTCAACCTAATTGATTATGTACACCAAATCTACCTTGCATCCTTCGCAATGAAATTTCGAGACCTACTCACTTAAGTATTCTTGAAAGTCAACCCTTAAGCTCATGACAAGTATATCCTCATATTTTTTACATTTCATCACTCCACTCATTTATTAATTTTTTTATCAAAATCGGAATTATGAAAAAATCTCAAGCTCATTACTCAACCCTTGTTTGATCTACTCATTAAACAAATTGTAATACTTATAACAATATCAAAGGTTGAGGAAGAATTTTTTTGAGCTGCACAAGAAAAAAACCATATTTTTTCTGATAATTTTTTTTTGTTTTTAGTGTGCGGAATAGATGGATAATTTGTACACAGACATTGGTCAATATGGTAATGCAATTAAAAAGACTGGATAAGGAATGAACATAGGGAAAAATAATTATATAAAGCTGATAAATATTAACCCAACTTATATTTATCTTTTATTGAGTAAAAAAATCACACAACATAGTTGGGTGAAAATTATTTTGATATATTAGGTGGAAAAATTTTCCCACAAATGAATCACTCAAAGGGTATGATTCCTCTCAAAGGTTTTTATGTGATTCAAACATTTATATTATAAAAAAAACAAATTTCAAGAAAAAATCACTCCTCAATGTTATATTCATTTTAAAACTCACCTTTTATCAATGAAAAAAATATTAATACAACTTTAAATTGGGAAATTCCATGTAAATTTTCCAAAAAATTTATGATTATGTGGCCATCAAAAATTAATATTCCAGTACAAAAGTGAGGGGGGAAGGGGGGTTAACAATACTATACAACATGAAAAAATAGAAAATAAAGTTGATGAAAATTCCTAATTATCCTTGGAATATACCCACCCCCACACAAAGAGTAATTAATGTCCTCACTGTAGGAAAAGAGAATGTGGGAAAGAAGGATAAAACCTAGTGGGTTTCATTGGTATGTTGGTTATTGAACCTGCAGTTCCTCCATTGTAGACTCCAGAATGGATTTTTCAATGTGCTTCAACCGCTTCCCATTAATAGTGAATGTTTTTTTGTTTCTTCACTTTTGACCTAAACAAAACTAAATGGATAAACATTAGTAATATTTTAGGGGCCAATTTAGTGGGAACAAAGATTACTTGGATGAAAATTTAGACTTTCATTGAAAAGGATAACCTTTTACCCAATGTGGAATTGATGATAAAGGATAAGGTGGTCTTGGGAATCCCTGATTCTATCCTTATAAATCCTAGAGTTATCATATAAATATATACACATTTCCTCGAACTACTGAATCTGTAGCTTCATTTGAAAACCTACACTATAAAGATAACAATTTCTTTATTTAATGGCCTGGTAGGATTGGTTCTCTATCTTAGTAGGGAGCTGAAAAATCATTCCAAAATGAAGATGATAGGGTGACATTCTAGCTGGAGTTCTAAAGGTATAATAGTAATTCCATAATGAGTCCACAAGTCTAAGACTCCAATAATTTTTGTGGGATTAAACTGATTTTCCAAGAATTTGTTTCATGTATCTATTTGAGACCTCTAATTGACCATTGGTTTGTGGTTGATATGAAGTTGGCACTCGATTCCTGACCTCATACCGATGAAAAAGTGATTTCATTGTCTGGTTTTATAAATGAAAACCATGGTCCCTGATGATGAACATATGTAATCCCAAACAATAAAAATTTGGATTCTAAAAAATTCTTCAACTGTCTTTGAATCATCAGCCATTATTGGTCATTCCTCTACCCATTTTGAAACATAATCAAATTCTAGAAGAATATACAAGTTCCAAAATGAATTGGACAGTGATCCCATATAGTCAATTCCCCAAACATCAAAAATACCAAGAAATATAAAGGTTTTTTATTTAATTTCTTTTCTATTAGTTACATTCACCATTCCTTAATAGTGACGACAATATTTAAAAAAATATTGGGCATCTCAAAATAGTTTTATCCAAAAGTGACTAGAATCTAGGACCCTGGAAGAATTCCATTGGGGACCACATTGGTCCACACATGTAAGAGTGTGTCAGAACCAAAGGATTGACTAAAAATTGCTATCGGGAACATAACACCTGGGGAATTGATCACTACATGTTCACCAAAGTTAGGTGTTATCCTAAATGTTCCAATGAGACTGATGTTTTATAAGATCATCATGGTTTTGGTTGAAATAAATAGCAATTAAATATGCTGTTAAATAATATAAAATTTGAGAATAATAAGAAATAACATCCTTCACTCGATATAATTGCTGATTAGGAAACATGTCATTTATGGAAATAAAATGGAATGATTCAATGTATGATTATGTGAGGATACTAGTAATTTGTTTATCCACAACATTTTTTATTATTTTTTATCCCTAATTTAAAATTAAATTCCTGGAGGAGAAGCATCCAGTTAATGAGACTTTGTTTGGATTCCAGTTTATTAAAGAGATATTAGAGGACTACATGGTCATAAAAACAATTACGTTGGACACTAAAAGATATGAAATGAATTTATCCAAGGTAAACAAAATGGAAAGGAATTAAATTTTAGTAGTGGTGTTGTTTTCATGGGTAGGGTCTAGTGTGCATGAGGTATAGGCTATGACATGTGGAGATCGGTCAACCTATTCTAATAAGAACTCCCCAACTGTATATTTAGATGTATTATACAAATTCTAAAATGGTAAATCCAACTGAGGTGGTTTGATTACTAGTGGTGATGTGTGAATTCATTTCAATTTATTAAATGGTTCATAAAGTTCTTTATCAAAAATAATTTCCTTTTATTTTTTGAGCAATCGGTAAAGGGGAAGTGAACTCTTACTAAATTAAATAATGAAACAATGATAAAATCTATCATTATCTAGGAATGATCACACATCCATTACATTTTTTCAGGAGTGGTATGGAAGACATGATCTAAAAGTTTAATTTATCTACATGGATACCTTCCCTATAAATGACATGTCTAGATAATATAATTTATCACAACATGAAATTGAATTTTAAATAATTTAATTAAAGATTAATTTAAATACAACAGCATAGGAAAAAACTAATACTACACAATCACCAATAAAAATGGGATCTATAAACAATGAAATAATCCATGAATAATTCCAATTAATTATCCATGTAATCCAAAAAAACTACTGATGCATCAAAGTAAATTACATAGGGAATTTGACAGACCATATGGAATCCTCTTATAAGTAAATGTGCGAAAGGTGAAAGTAAATGTTTTCTTTTCTTGAACCTCTGGGGAAGTACGCATATAAAAGTATCCAGAATACACATTCAGAAACCCCTAAGGGAACTTCTATACCCGCCTCCCTATAATCTGTTAAATGAATGGATGTGAGAAATGGTTCTTCCTAGTGTGTTGGTTTGGTCTGTGGTAGTCTATATAGAATCTCTAATTATTTTTCACATGGGTTGGAACCAAATCTTTATATTTATTTCTAATTTTTATAAGACTAGTTTTCTTGGGAACTAACTAGAGTAGAATTACCTATTGGATTTTAGAGATGGATTAAATGATTACAACAACAAATAAATTGTTTACAACCTTCTAAACAACATATTGGATGTTTGGGTTAAATTGATGTTGTGCCTGACTCACTGGTTTAGATTTATCATTTAATAATATAAGATGCATGAAAATTGATGGGATAATACTAGGAATGCCAGTCGGTGTCCATCCTAATTATATTTTATACTCCATAAAAAGGTCTATAAGTAGAAATTCTTGCTCTGGGGGAGTGAACTAGAAATGATGAAAAGATACTTGATTCCATTGTCAAGATATGTTTTTTCAAAATTTGAGGTTTTGATTTAAGTTACAATTTTTGGGAATTTTTTGTTAATGAGAGTGAATGTAAAAGTTAGAGGTCACTAATATCATCTATCTATTCAATGATAAAATCATCATATGGGGATTTTTTTTTCAAGCACAGAGATATCATTGACAGTCTTGGTGTCCTCAGTGCTCAAGAAATAAACAATTAAACACCATGCATGGAATTATTGGAAACCAATAAAAAATTAGATTCATGATTCATTACCTAGAATTTTGATCTAGGGTGAAAACCTAGAAAGAAGATAATGAAAAATAAATTTTTTTGGGGACGAGAGTCCATTAATAGAATTAACGAAATGTGAGGAATATTGTTCCGTGGGGTGATTCATGGAATCAATGAAGTTGAATTGTAAAGTTTCACCACAAATGACCATAGAAAATTCACCATAGTGGAAATTAATTATGGTTTTGGTAGTTTTCAAGAAAGTCCTCCCCAATATAATTGGGGCATGTACATTAATTATATCATCTTCAATTTTAATCATATAAAAATCACCAGGAAAATTTAAAATTTTCAATCTCACAGGAATATCCTCTAACACAATAGTGGGGTGTGTTGTACTATAGTATACTAGGTTATCAAAAATTATAGTGGTATAAAATTTCAAAACTCATAATGAGGTGAAAATAGAGTGAGGAATCATAATTAGAGAGGCACCCCAATCAAGAATATCATTGGAAAATAAATACTCTCCAATGGTGAATTGAATCGAGAATGTTCAAGGATAGTTACATTTGGTGGGAAGTGATGGATCATTCAATGTTGACACATTCCTCCCCAATATCACCTTTTAATCACCTCTAAGTCACCTTTAGTGTGTATACATATCCAATATAAACATGGTATATTGTGGAATTTTCTTCACAGAATCAATCAAAGGGATATTAACCTGCACTTTTTTGAAAGTTTCCAAAATTCTTATTTCAAGTTTAGTTTCTTTTAATGGGTATACAATTGGGAAAATTCAAGAAATATTATTTTGATTGGGGGTTGAACTAATTAAAATCACGTTCCTTTGGTAGGGTTTCTCCAAAGATTTTCCTCATTTGGTCCATTTTCAATTTTTTTGTTGGTGTTTTCCTCAGGAGGGGAAGACTCTATTATTAGGGTAATTTTGATTTTATGTTACGTTGCAATCTGAATTGTGATAGAACTGACATTTCCCATATCCCTAGGATTTACTACTGATTGAGAGGGTAGTTTACTCAACCCGTGACATTGGATTTTCCTGAAAGAGTTGTCATGTTGTCCTAAATGGATTTTTATGTCTTTTATGGGTACATGGATTGTTTTTTGGAATTAGATATTATTTTAAGACATTTTTTTCATCATGTACTCTAGACTAGGCTTAGGTTTTTGATAGGTTTCCTGAAAAGGCCTTCGAAGTGGTTTATGATTTTTGGGTGGTGGTGGTAGATGAATACTCTACCCCGGTTGGGTCAATGGTTGTTGAGGTTGGTTTAAATACCCCCATTTTACATAGTCTTGGTTTTATTTACACATAGGTTTGGATGGATAGTATGGTTCTTGCCTAATCGGTTGGTTATAGGTGAGGCCCTGAAAGATTTCCTCAAAACTCTCCGAAGTTTCCCTCAATTGAGGGAATTAGTCAGAATAGTGGGTGTTGGTAGAATATATACATTAATGTATGAGATGAGGAGACTGGGATTTACCTTGGGAAAGCAAGTTATCATATAAGGGTACTTATTCAAACTTTGTGTCCTCATTCATCTCAAAAATAGAACTCAGCAGCTCATGGAAACTATGAATGAGTACACTAGACCTTGTACCAGATTGATGCATGTTCTGAACCACATTTTCTATAAGGGTTCTTACAATAATTAGGGTATAATACAATATTACACCACCAATAGAAACATCAATACTATTTTTATCCTTATGAATTAAAATGTTATAAAAATATTGTGTTAAAATTTGATCACTTATTTGGTTGTGTTGATATATTTAACATATCTTCTTAAATAATTCCCAATATTCATGAAGTGTTTCGCCTTATTATTTCTTTATATCATATATTTCATTCCTTATTTTTTCAATTTGAGATGCTAGGAATTATTTTTCAATGAAAATGCATTTCATGTCCATCCAGCCTCAAATTGGAGAATTTACATTATATAACCAATCATTTTTAGTGTATTATAAATAGAATTTGAATGCTCTGTGTTTTACTTTTTCTTCATCCGCATTTTTAGGTTTTAATTTTCAACACATAGTGTGAAAATTTTCTAAGTTATTATGTGGGTATTCTCTAGAACTTCCATGGAATATTAATATTAAGTGGATTAAACCAGATTTTAGTTCAAAATTTGGTGCTTCTCATTAAATTCGAATATATGCGGCATGGATATCTACATTAGGAGAGGTTAGTTATTTTAGATGTAAAATTAATTTCAGCCATATTATTCATGGTTATTTTATTCTTGATGTTGGTTTCATGAGAATAATAAGGATCAACATGAGTGACTATGTTTTGTGAGTCCTCCTTCAAGGGATCGTTTGATGCTTCTTGGTATTGATGGGACAAGATCCCCTCCAATTCATGTTCAAAAATAAGTTGTTACTCTAATGAAGATCGCATCATGTATGAGGAATAAAAAATGAATATATTATAAATCATCTTAAAAATGAAGGAAGAAAATAAGAATACAAATATTTACAAAATACACAATGTTTTTTATAAAAAACAATGCACACTAAAAACCAAGGCACTCATCAAAAATAGTTCCAAATCATGATTGTGTTTTCATGAAAGATCAAATTTATTTTTATTTCAAATTTATTTTATATTATAGGGATGCCACTAGGATATCTCTAAAGCACATTTGGTGTTTTAATGTGTTTATTTTCATAAAATAAGATGAAAAAATGGGGGTGGTAGGGATTTTATTTTAATAAAATAACTTAATTTTAAGATTCTAGTAGTTGAAACCCCAAGGTAATTTTGAAAAATATGAGATAAATGGGTCATTTTTATTTCAATACACACATTAAAAGTTCTTTTTTATTAGATATTTGTTTAGTTTTTGAGTAAATCTTTGGTTCAAATTAATCAGAATCCCGATTAATTTATAATATTTTATATTAATGTACGTTGAACCAGAAATTTACATAACAATAATATTTCCAAGGTCTTACACTTTTGAATGGTATAATAGAATCAAAATATGATATAAATCTAAAATAAGTGGGTAATAAAATGATTGTTCTAATTTTATTCCGAAAAACACAATTCACCCACTCAAAACCTAACAGCAATCGGTTAGAAATTAAGAGCATATCAACCAAATACATCAAAACAAGAATTGATATATTAAATAATGTAAGATAAATTGAATGAAATTTTGGAGAATACAATTTAATATAATATAGTAGTCAATATAAGAATCAAAACACCCTTAACATCTGTGTATCTCCCTCCCAATGAACACCCACCGTTTAGCCTGACTTCGAGAGGAGGAAGAAGCTTGGGTGGATCTAATTCTTCATTTAAGCTCTCACTATTAGGAAAGGTAGATCCAAGAAATCCAAGGTTGTTATATTACTAATATGTAACTCCAAAATGGAATCAATTAACTCTTTCATCAAACTTGAAAATGAGGTTCTCATGGTGCCCATTTATTACAAAAATTGGAAGTGGTTTTGGTCACCCTTATTTCAAGATAAAAATCATGTCTTAGTTTTAGGTTGGTAAATAGCATTATATAAACTTATAAAAATCGTATTAATTTTTGGTATGAATCCTAACTATCACCATGTAAAATTTGGTGTCCATTATACATTTTCTAATGGGATATATAACCAGAAAACTGAACCAATCATTTGAATTCATAAAGATTTTGTTCCCTGTATAGATTAGTTCGATTGGGCCACTATATAGATGAATTAGGATGGGATGTCTTGATATTAGTTGTAGAAAAATTACTTTAAGAATATTTATAAAAATATCAATCCATTTGGATGCATTTAATTTTCCAATAATTCAATATAGTGGATTAGTATTCAAGGGATTCCATTTAGTTTGGCCAATTTTGCTTCAACTTCATTCTGGATCCTCTAAATCACCTCCTCCAACTACAAAATAATATAAGAAAGTAAAATTTAATTTTTTTTATGAGTTATAAATTTAAATAATTTAATCAATTTTTGTGTTCAATTGGTTTTTTTATCTTATTCAATTGAAAACTAGTTTAATATAATGTTCTAATGGTTAAATAAAACAACTAATCATGGTTTAATCAATAAATAACCAATATTATAGTTTAAATAATAATATAATAGAATACTGAAGAAACAAATTCAACATAAATTAGTATTTCTGTTACATATTCCATTTGAATTCATATCATTTGTGTTTAATTCTAATTAAAAATTTCAAAGTTAATGATTATTGTATAATGCTTTCAAATTTTTTACCAAAATACATTTTATTCCAGAGGGAAATAAAAATGAATAACCCGTATAATTACATAAGGTAATATATATTAATATCCTCAAATTGGAATCAAAACTATAAAATTTTATGAAAATTATCACCCACTCAAAATGATTATGTGATTCTTTAAAATAGAATAATCTGAAATAATAGGGTTTTTATGGGTTATTATTTAAATATATTATAACTCAATTTAGAGTCCTCTCCCCCACACTAAATATCAAATAATATACTCATTATTAAATTTCATGGTGTGAAAACAAAAAATAGTTAATTTCAAATATAATTACAAATCAATGTAGAAAGGATTTTGTTTTCTAGAGAGGATGTGAATGATTTGAAATTACGTTTCTTCACTAGAATCACACAAAATAAGAAATACACAAAGGATATTACCTACTATATAAAAATTTAACACAAAAATAGATTATCCAATGGTTTCATGTTATAAATGATTTAATGAATAAATTTCAAATAAGAACAAAAACTAACATTCAGTAGAATCCTTATTTTACACATAACCTTCTCAAGTTATAATAGTGACCTATAAGGAATTCAATAAATAAAACATGATAAAAATTCAGGTAATCTAAGAAGAACATTAAGGAAGAAATGGATGTTATAAAATTAGGTAAATTAAAATTATTATAGCCCTGTATTATTTAATATTTATATATTTTAAACATACCATTTTAATATACCTTATGATCATTGAATAAGTATTATAGTTATAAATATAGAGCTACTATAAGGAAAAAAATTAACATGAGATACTAGAATTTAATGTGTAGAGAGAAGATAACCCAACATAAAGGATAAGGGATATGTTATCCAGTTGAAATCTCTAATCGCAACTCTTCTAGCATAAAAAATAGTTTCTTCTGATGAAGATATTTAGGTAGTATCCACTCTCACAAAACCCTAATAACTACTACGCCCATATATGAAATCTATACCCACAACCAATGAACCAACCACATGACCAATTCACCTCAAGGGATAAAATAATGTTTTGTCTTCATTTCACTTGATCAACCATGATAGCACTTCACATACACAATTTATAAACTATTCATATATACAAAAATGTCATCCCTTAACAATGAAGCACACATTAACACCTCTAATAAACTATCAAAAAGAAAATCAGAGATCAAAAAATTAATTCACTTCTATAAAAAAACCATCAAAGAACAAGAATAATATGTGAATTTTTGAAAATACAACTCTTATCCAAAAAGGATAACAAATAAATGATAATCAAACAATAAAGAAGAGGACATTTTTCAAACAACAAATATATAAAAACCATGGGTCACCTCCCTTAAAATGATATATCTTGAGTATTTATCTAAACATAAGATCCTAAAGATTTTATCCATGATCATTAAAAGGGTATGAAATATTATTTGGTGCATGACTATTCTCTGTAAGATAATTTTTATTGTATCTCAAAAATTACAATAAAAACGCATCATGCAAAACATTCTCTAAATAATAAAAATTTCTAAAACAAATGTTTTCATCCCCAGTAGATCAAACAAATAAAATTTATTGCATATAACCTATAATAAAATACAACATCCCAAATTTTACCCTATAATGACTAGTATTACTCATTGATTGTTCCCACATATTTGGGGTAGAAATAGGAACTGAGAATGAATTAGTAGAAATAATAGGCTTTCCACCACCAAAAAAATATAGAGTCTAAAATTATTTGTGAATGAAATGTAAATTATCATCTAAATCAAAAACATTAAATCTTATGCTCTACAATAGAGAATTATTCATGAAAATATATCAAAGGATCTTGAATGGAGTTATTATCATCGACATATAATCTCTCTATGAACTCACATATCACACTCTTATCAAATCTGGAAAGAAATTTTTAAACATCATACTATATAGAATTAACCAAAGACTCCTTTAGAGATTTAAAACATTAATTTTAAGCTAAATAAGAATAAAAAACAAACTCATACCTTCCATGATATAGAGAACAAGAATCATTATCAGAGTTCATTATAGAGGAGGGTTGTAATGTTTGAAAAAATACTGTGAAAATATTTCAACTAGAAATATTAAAATCATATGGACCACATAATGGTTATGAAAAATTAATCTGTTAGTCTAAATCTCAAGTTATTATAACCTCTAAATTTCTAGTAAAAATTTAGATTTAATAAATTTTACATCAAAAATTGTCTGAACTGATTCTGTGATAAAATCATCAAAAAGATTATGGTTTTCCATCCTTGATTCTACTCTAAACATATCCTCATAAATATCTCATTGGTTATAACTCAAAAAATCTAAGGAATCATTGAAAACATGAAATTCCCCCAAATAATCACCAGCTTAAAGGGTGATATTTCCCATATATATATCAATGATAAACTTAATAGTAGTTAAGAATTGTCTTCCTAAAATGATTGAGATTTTATTATCACACTCCATATAAATAATGAGGATGTTTATTAGAAAATAAAATTTACATATATAAAATAATATTTTATCTACCATCCCATAAGAATAAGTAAGTGACATTTTAGCTAATTACAATGAAACATATTTCACTTTGAGATCCCTAAGTCCCAAATTCATGAAAAAGGAGTATGGAATAATGTTAGTGCTAGAACCTAGGAAACACTAGAACCTAATCTACCGACATTATTCTATTTTATATGACATAAAAAAGGAACTATGGTAATTCAGTTTGGTACAAATATTGATCTAGACAATAGAACTATAATCCTCACTGATATTTTTTATTGAACTATCAACCCAATCAGTTTTAATTTCCAAAAATATTTTATGAAATTTTATATATGAATGGATTTTGTATAATTATTCCAAAATAATCCAAATTACATTAATGTTCCTACAAATTTGATGAAACATAAGATAATCAAGTTCATTATTCTTTCACAATATTTTTGGGAATGATATGGGTGGGGTATAATTTTTCAAGACTGGTATATTTTTTTACCTCATCATCCTAGATCGCAATTTTATTTCCTTATTTAATCATTTACCACATAATTTTAGTTTGTTATTGTGATTTTTCATGTGAATTTTTATAATTTTTTCCAACATTGTCAAACTGGAAATATTACCAATTTTGTGAATTTCATAATTTTTAATTCTAAATTAATATTGATCATTTATTTATTATTTCCTAGTATATTAATTAACTTTATCTTTAGTTCTTATACTAGAGCAGGTTTTTGTAGTAATTAAAATTTCCCTAGGGTTTGGAGCAGTTTTTCTAGAAAACTTCCTTTTTTCGCTCCCTAAAAAATCTCTACACAGCTTAACCAATTCAATAAGTAGTTTATCCATTTTGAATTCCAAATCAAACTTTTGTGTGTTCATTTTATCCACATTTCTAGCTTCTTGAAAATAAAATTTAGATTTAAAATTGGTAAATTATGATTAAAATTTATTGAACACTTCACTTAACATCCCCTCTTGACTATTTTTTGTATTTGATGATTTATCCAAAAATTTATTTTGGAATTATTTTTTTAGATGAAATTGAAAATCAATATACTATTTAATAATATATTTATCCTAGAAAGATAGGTTGGGGTGTTTTCTATATCTAGAATTGTATTTATTATAGAAAGGATTACTAGACCCTTGATTCATATCCTTTAAAAAACCGGGCACTCTCAGCATGTTTCATATGGAGATAAAAGTTGGGGAAACAATTTTGAGCATGAACAAATGTAGAGACCCTAATTTTGATGTACATAGAAATTACATTACTTTTACAAAATACTTAATACATGAATAAAACATACGCCCAAAGACTGTATTAGTTTAGTGTCTATGGAATCATGGAACATAATATTCTAATCATGGTGAAAGATCTTCAACATCTCCCATAAAGATATTACTCATTTGTTTGCTTACCTAAAACCTTTCTTTATATCCTGGGGAAAAGAAAACATAAAAAGGGTGAGCTCAAATGCTCAGTATGGGTAAACATGGAGAACATAAAACAATCCATAAACATTTGAATGTAAAAACATGAACATCAAACATCAAAATCATGAGTAATGACATAAATCATCGAAGTTCATAAGGCATAGACCATAAAAGAAAATTAACCATGATAAAATAGAATGGGAATAAAACATGTAATTGTGGAAAACCATTAATCACATGTTCTAATTTCCATAGTAGCCAAGTCTTTGCTTCCAATACCCTCATAGTAGACAACGTCCATTACTGAACCGGGTTTACTTGCCCTTCCATCCCTGTATTACTGATCCGAATTTTACTTGTCGTTCCAGCCATGTCTATATCATGAGAAATAAATCTTTACCCAATGAATTGGAGGGAGATATAGGTCCCACCCATCTCATAAAGAAATCATTCTTATGTGTGCCACAAAATAAACATAAATCATTCATCATAACCCAAAGAATAAAATGGGTTTCATTAACATCATCTCATCATAACATAATCCATATAAAACAAATGGATATCATTTCATCATAAGAAAAATAAAACCATGTAAATAATAGGGGAATTATACATGAAACATAAACATTCTAAATAATTTCATATTATATGGAAAATAGTTTTTATAAAACACTTGAAAATAATTCTTGAGGAAAATATCCTTTCTTCTTCAAAATCATTTTATTTTCTCAAAATGCCATGAAATTTTAAAAGAAAAGGATTTGGTTGAAAATAATCATGAGATGTTGTACAGGAAGATTCCTGAAAATAAGGTGTTATGAAACCAAAAAAATATGTTCATTCCGTATAAGATAAAAAAACATTCTTCTTGTACTTTTGCCGGATAAGTCCAAATGTACCTCTTATGGTTAACAAAAGAAAGATTCCTTCCATTACATGTGGTAAAAAAGGGTGAAAATTACTTTAAACATACACGGAAGAATATAAACATTTTATGAAATCATTTTGAGAAATCATGGACATGGATGATAAACATAACCCCAATAAATACTTACGAATAAACAATCTCGGATAAGAATAAGATTGAAATAATTATCCATTACCTTTTATGATTGGCACAATCATACGTGTCATAAAATAAAGAAAATTACATGCATATATAAATATCATATCCCCCAAAATAAAAATCATAAAACATTTATGGGTAGCATAAACACCATACAAAATAAATAGGTAGTGATTAAGGCATATGTCTTATAGAAATAAAAGTGAGACGAAATAATCCCTTTCCGTATGTAAAATTTCTTTCATATGTGTCTGAGACTCATGTATAGTGGGTTTAAACATATTATTAACTTGTATCAGAACCATAATAATATTTAAGTTATCATATATGATTCACTTACGAGTGTATATTGCCCGTTCATTTGTCAATTCCATGTCAAAGTGGTGTTTTGGGTAAAATTGTTTCATTCATCGTACGTGTTTTGACTTGTAATTATTCATATGATTACTTAGATCATGAATACTTACTTCTAAAATGTAAAACATGATTTATATATAATATATACATAGAATATAAATATATATAATATATTGATAAATGGAATGAAATACATCGTTCATGGAGACAGTAGGCCATACGTACACATGGACACTATTTTCGTTTCCTTATTAAATAGAATGGAAGTAAGTAAATAAAATATAAATAAATATAGTATCATTATTATCTAATATATTTCATGATTATTTATTATATATACTTTATAATCATTCTGTAATGGTTAATATGGTGAATGAATCTCATTGCGCCGTGGAGACAGTAATCCGTACGTACGCACGAGCGATGATATCATTCCCATAATTATTGAATGGAATTGGAGTGGATGCTATAATTTATCAGAATCAATATGATGTTATAATAATTATATATATTTCTTATTCACAACATTATACCCAACCCAGTATGGTGGTGGTGGAAAAATAGATTACACCACGGTGTGGAGACGCTAAGTCGTACGTACGCACACGGGGTGATTTCGTTTTCCGTAGGATGGATAGAAAGTTAAATAGGGTTGTTTAATATTTATAATAACAGTTCAGTATATTTTTGATACTGATGTTATTACTTGATAGAGAAAAAAGTCATATAAAGGACGTATAAGAATAAAGAAACATGAAAGAATCGGTAGAAGAGATTACCTCTTCTTCGACACACCTCCTTTGAACTTCTTCTTAAGGGATTGGAGTTGGTCTTTTGGGAAGACCAGAATATCTAAAATGTTACTATGGAAGTTTAGAAGAGTAATGGGTAGGTTTTGGCCGAGATTAACGGCTCAAAATGGTGTGAGGAGGATTGATATGAGGTTCCCTTTTATAAGATAAGAGAGGGGCACTTTTGGAAACCTCAAAAATATTAACTAATAAAAAACTCAAAACCCACTTAAAAACCTCCAAAAATCAGTAAATTAGAGTATGAGATGAGATAAGGTTGTAATATCATCAACAAATAAAATTTAAAAATGTTTTAATTTTATTTTAAACCTTATCATTTTTATTTATCCTTATTTAATCTATTTAATTTTATTTGCGGTAATAATATTCTAATTTTTAAATTGTTATAAATACATACTTATGTTATGTGAATTTTCCATAATTAGATACATTATTACATTTTAGACCATATAATTTTCAATTTTTAATATTTAAATATTTTTGTGATTTTTAAACAATTTAATAATATGTTAATTTTCTAAAATATCAATACTGTCAATTTTGACACTATTCAATTATTTGAATTTAAATTAAATCAAAACAGAATATATATTCGAAAAAATATATTTAATAGATTCCTAACTTTTCATATTCGTCTAAAAATTCATTTAGGACATTAATTTGTTCATATAAAATTTATTGTAATATTTTTAATACCATTTATTTGATATTTCCCTTAAAAAAATAATTACTACATCATTTTTGTATAAATATTTAATTACATATTTTTTAGATAAAAATTAAAAATAAAATATTATAATGTAGATAAATCTAATATCTTCCATAATAATAAATTTACTCGAATTTATAATCTTAAAATAATAGCATTTAAATTTTTATATTTATTAAATTATAAAGGTGACAAGTTTGACATCATTAAATATTAAATAATAAAGTGTCATAATCGATTATATAAGGCTCCAAATGGTCAAATATTCAACCATTGTATTCTTATGGTTTACATGTACATTTCCAATAAGTTTTGGTCAGGTGTTTCAGCCCTTTAGGGTCACTATTAGTTTAATAAAAACTATATTATTGATTTTTCACTAAATAAACAATGTCTGCATCACTATTGTGCCACCATTAATGATACTTATTTAATTCCTAAAAATTAAAAAGAAATTTACATCATGTAGATAATTTTATTATATTTCTATTGACTATTTATTTTGGATGTTTTATAAATTTTATCACGAAATTAAAATTATTACACTTATAAGATATAAGAGAGTGACATGTTGTCACTTTCTTTGCTTTTAATAACAATTACAATATTTTAACGGAAAAAAGTCCATGAAATGAATCTATTAAGACCATTAGGTGATATTAGTATACTTTTATTCATCCAATAAAATTTTGGAAGGTGTTAGGATAATTTTACAATCTTATTTTTACCCTTAATTACCTGATTTACCTTTAACTATAGTAAATAAAAATTACCGTAGTTACTATTCATAATGTCTTTAAATAAAAAGAATCCAATTAAAATAATTTGTACCTAATGATTACAAATATGGAAAAAAATTTACAAATTAAAAACACAGAAGTTGCAGTATTTAATTTAAAATTAATCTCGTTGTTGATAAAACGGGTTTTAAAAGTTATTGCAAAAGATCGAAATGTTTCTACCTATAATTGAATGTAAAATTAATGATAATGACTTACATTTTCTTAAATGGTAAAAATATATTCTATTTACAATTTAAAACCATTCAATATGATAATTTAACCATATAACTTATCGTGATGAAAAAAGTTGTTTTTAATTAATATTTAGCGTTTTTACTATTCATAAAAATATAAATGTTAATTGAAAAATATTGAAAAATTATACAAAGTAAATTTTTATATACTTATTGAAATTAAAAAGTTTATTTTTTAAAATTGAACTCATAAACGTGTGAATACAATATTTAAAGTGGGTGCCCCATCAAAAGATGGAAAAGCGAATTTTTTGAAAAATACTTATTTTTCCCGAAAAATTTATTTTGTTCTCATACCATGTTCTAAAATATGAGTAAGATGAATGATAATGTTAAAAAAATTCAAAATGTGGTTAATATTATTCATAAAAGATAGTTCATAAGAACAATATATCATTTTTTAGTGAAACTCAGCATTGCGTACAACACACTCTATTGAGAAAGGTCGCTCTTACGTGCAACACAAGCCAAGAATAGTGTTTTCTTATACTACAAGATAATACAGTGTTGTGTATAGTGCAAGATAATATTGGTGTAGTGTACAACACAAGACATCAATGAAATTAAAATTAATATTTCTCATAAAATCTAAGGGTGTTACATTCTACCCCCTTGAAATGAATTTCGCCCTCGAAATTCATCGCGGTTATAGTTTGTTTATTTCTTGGAAGTTTCTTTCATAGAAACCCACATCGTAAAAATGAATACTAAAACTTTATTTTAAAATGGAAAGGTAGAACCATAATGGATAACCAAAGTAACTCATCACTGGGTTTCCACATAGGAGAATATTGGTTAAAATATGGATATGGAAGATAAATCTAACCATCATGCTCTGATGGAGAGTGGTAGAGAACATGGCTATGAAAAATCCAACAATCACAAAGCCATAAATTTGTGATGATATATGGTACCAGCTGATTCATCGGATATGAGGGTACTAGGACAACATTTTTTGTTTTCAAGATCATTTCCATAAATTTTAAAATTTTGAATTAGAAGAAATACTTACTTGATTTTGGTGCAATCTCACAGTTGGTCATTCCTTGAACAATTTCCACTTCATATCATAAATAAATGAAGTTGATTTTGTCATTCGTGAAGTGTTAGAATATCGTGTGCTATAATGATGGGTCATTACATATGTCTCAAACAAAAGTTTGGCAAAAGTTATTAAATATACATAAGTACATGTATGGTGATATTATTCGTATTTGGTTCCAAAAGTGGACTTATACATCAACTATCATACCTCTTAATAAAATAAAACTAATTTCTACTAACCACGGACTTCCATTAGGCCAATGGTTGGTGATAAAGTCTTGTCTTACTTCAGTTGTGGGTTCGATTCCCGTACCCTTGTCCAACGTGATGGGTTGTCGCCCATCCTATGGGTTGTCCTTTTTCTCAAACAATGCTATTATAACATTTCAGAAATAATACCAAAAAGATATAGCCTTAAACAATACCCTCTGATGTATAACTTAATTCAATCGAATTTTTAGGCTTATCAAAAATACTTCTGTACATTTTCATATTATAAATAAAAAGATTACTAGAGAGGTCATCTCCCAAGCATGTGAATACCATCATTTATCCCCCATATATCATAAGATATATCTTTTTGGTCATATTCCAAACATGTGAAGTCATTAATCATGTACTCTATTGAAACAAGAATTACAATAGAACCTTACTAAAAACATGAATGCTGTCAAAAGATTATTATTTCCATATACTAAAATCCAAGAATCTCTATATACTCTTACCATGATGTCACTTTTTCCTTATATCAGTCATGAGCTCATTAATACTATCAAACATATTATTTTCTCTGTATCCATTCATTATGAACATATCATATTCTATTCAAAAATATCTGAATAACCATTCATGGTTACTTGTTCCATTCAAAAAATTCATTCAAATACATTAGAAAAAACAATAGGTTAACAATCCTTAGATGTTTCTTTATTCCATAGTACCATTAAATTACCTATACAAAAAAACTCTTGATAAACATAAAATCATTCCACTACCTTCTAAAACTATTTACCGAGCTTCATCATTTTATTCCTCAACACTTCTATCATCTCATATATCATTTGTATTCTCTTCATCATCATCAACATAAATACTACCCATACGACCATGCTGATTCTCTTCATGAGATTTTCCATTAGGGCATTGGTTTGAAAAATTCCCATACATTCCACATTTAAAACATTTAACTGTTGTTGATGTCTTAGGAATACCATTATCCTTTTCTATAGTGCTAACTGCACCCTTTCCATTGAAATTACTGGCTTTGTGACCTACTTTTCCACACCCTAAGAATCATCCAGTTCCTTTGAAACATTCTCCTTAATGTCTCTTCCCACATGATTTACATGAGGAAATTTTAACTTTCATTCCTCTATGGTCATTATGAAACTCCTTCTTTCTCTTATTACCTAAGTCAGGTAACTTACCAAAGTTGAGATTATTGATAATATTATGAGGTTTTTGATTAGGCATAATAACGATGTTTCTCCTTCCAAATCCTATTTCATTTACTTCATCATGAAGAATAGAATTCCATTATCCATCATATTCTCCATTAACATGAATCTTCCTGTTTCTAGCCTTTTTCTAAAACCCAAAAAGAATAGTGTGAGAGGGAAAAATAATACTAGGAAAAATACATAATTAGGGGGAGTAATTTCAGTATATAACATATTAGGTTTAATCCCATGTTATTCCTGAACGTTATAATAATTCTAGGGCTGTAGCCTCTACTTATACATAACCTTGAGGACATCCCTAGACATACCTTAGAAATATATCTAGGGATCTCACTAAAGTTTTTTCATCCTAGTTTCTAAAGGTTTACTATACCTTTACTTTGATACCAACTATAGAGACCCAAATCTTGATGTACATTGAAATTACATTACTTTTGGGGAATACTTAATACATGAAAAAAACAGACGCCCAAATACCGTATTAGTTTAGTGTCTTTGCAAACATGGAACATAATCTTCTAATCATGGTGAAAGATCTTCAACATCTCCAATGAAGATCTTCCCCATTTTTTTTCTTACCTAAAAACATTATTTATATCATGGGGAAAATAATACATAAAAAGGGTGAGCTCAAATCCTTAGTAAGGGTAAACATGGAGAACATAAAACAATCCATAAATATTTGAACGTAAAAACATGAACATAAAACATCAAAATCGTGAGTAATGACATAAATCTTGGTAGTGCGTAAAGCCTAGACCATAAAGTAACATTAACCATGATAAAATATAATGGGAATGAAACATGAAAATGTGTGAAATGATTAGGCACATGTTCTAATTTCCATAGTAGCCATGGATTTGCTGCCAAGACCATTATAGTGGACATAGTCCATTACTGAACCTGGTTTACATGTTGTTCCAGCCCTGTATTACTGAACCAGATTTTACTTCCTGTTATATCCATGTCTATATCATGAGATATAATTATTTACCCAATTCATTAGGGGGAGATATAGGTCCCACCCATATCATAATTAAATAATTCTAACGTTTTCCACAAAATAAACAGAAATCATTCATCATAAACCAAAGAATCAAGTGGGTTTCATAAACACCATCCCATCATAACATAATCCTTATAAAACAAATGGATATCATTTCATCATATGAAAAACAAAAACATTTAAATAATAGGAACATTATACTTGAAACATAATTATACTAAATAATTTCATCTAAGATGGAAAATAATTTTGATAAAACACTTGAAATTAATTCTTGAGGAAAATATCCTTTCTTCTACAAAATCATTTTCTTTTCTCAAAATGAAATGAAATTTTAATATAAAAGGATTTTGTTGAAAATAATCATGAAATCTTGTATAGTATTCTTCATGAGAATAAGGTGTTATGACACTGTAAAATCTGTTCATTCCATATAAGTTAAAAAATATTCTTCTCATACATTTTCCGGATAAGTAAAAAGTACCTCGTATGGTAAACAAAAGAATGATTCCTTCCGTACCATGTGGTAAAGAAGGTTAAAAATGAATTTAAACATACAGGGAAGAATAGTATACATTTTATGAAATTTTTTTGAGAAAACATGGACATTGATGATAAACATAACCCCGGTAAATACTTACGAATAAACAATCTCGTATAAGAACGAGATTGGAATAATTATCCCTTACCTTTTATGATAGATGGAATCATAGGTGTCATAAAATAAAGAAAATTACATGAATATGTAAATATAATATCCCCCATAATAAAAATCATAAAACATTCATGGGAATCATAACCATACAAAAGAAATAGATGGTGATTAAGGCATATGTCTCACAGAAATAAAAGTGAGACGAAATAATCCCTTACCTAATGTCCAATTTCTTTCGTATCTATACGAGACTCCAGTATAGTGGGTTTAAACATATTATTAATTTGTATCAGAACCATAATAATATTTATGTTATCATATATGATTCACTTATGAGTTTATATTTCCCGTTCATTTTTCAATTCCATGTGAAAGTAGTGTTTTGGGTAAAATTGGTTCATTCATCATACATGTTTTGAATTGTAATTATTTATATGATTACATAGATCATGATTATTTACATCCCAAATGTAAAACATGATTTATATATAATATATACTCAGAATATACATATATATATAATAGATCGATAAATGGAATGAAATACACCATTCATGGAGACGGTAGGCTGTACGTACGCATGAACGCTATTTTTGTTTCCTTATTAAATTTAATGGAAGTAAGTAAATAACATATAAATAAATAAATTATCATTATTAGGTCATTTATTTCATGATTATTTATTATATATACTTTATAATAATTTTGGAATGGTTAACATGGAGAATGAATCTCATCGCATCGTGGAGATAGTAATCCATACGTACGCACGAGAGATGACATCATTCCATAATTATTGAATGGAATTGGAGTGGATGATATAATTTATCAGAATATGTATGGTGTTATAATAATCATATATAGTTATTATTCACCATTATACCCATCCAATTATGGTGGTGGTGGAAAAACAGATTACACCACGGCGTGGAGACGGTAAGCTGTAAGTACGCACGCGCTGTGATTTCGTTTTCCGTAGGATGGATAGAAGGTGAAATAAGGTTGTTTAATATATATAATAACATATAAATATATTAGTGATACTACTTTTATTACTTTATATAGAAACAACTCATATAGAGAAAGTAGAAGAATAAAGAAACTTGAAAGAATCGCTAGAAGATATTACCTCTTCTTCGACGCACCTACTTCGAACTTCCACTTAAGGGACTAGAGTTGGTCTTTTGAGAAGACCAAAATCTCCAAAATGTTACTAGGGAAGATCAGAAGAGTAATGGTCAGGGTTTGTATGAGGTTAGAGGCTCAAAATGGTGTGAGTATGAGAGATATGAGGTTCTCTTTTCTAAGAGAAATGAGGGTCACTTTTGGAAACCTCAAAAATATTAATTAATAAAAAAATCAAACCCCACATAAGAACCTCCAAAAATCACTAAATTATAATATGAGATAATATAGGGTTGTAATCTCATCAGACAATAAAATTTAGACATGTTTTAAGTTTATTGTAGACCTTATCATTTTGATTTATCCTTATTTAATCTATTTAATTTTATTTGTAGTAATAATATTCTAATTTTTAAATTTTTATAGGTACATACTTATGTTATGTGAATTTTCTATAATTAGATACATTATTACATTTTATACTATATAATTTTCAATTTTTAATTTTTAAATATTTTTCTGATTTTTATTAAATTTAATAATATGTTATTTTTATAAAATATCAATAGTTTCAATTTTGACACTATTCAATTATTTGAATTTAAATTAAATCCTGAAAGAAGATATATTCGAACCAAAAATTAAATAGATTCCTAAATTTTCATATTCATCTAAAAAATTCATGGACATTAATTTTTTCATATAAAATTTATTTTAATATTTTTAAAACCATTTATTTGATATTTCCCTTCATAAAATAATTACTACTACATTTTAGTATAATTATTTAATATATTTATATGTTGCATAAAATTTAAAATAAAATACTATGAAGCTGATAAATCTAATATCTTCCATTAGAATACTTTTACTTGAATTTATCATCTTAGAATCACAACATTTTCATTGTTATATTTATTAAATTATGAAGTTGAAAACTTGGACATCATTTAAAATAAAATAATATAAGTGTCATAATCTCTTTTATAAGGCTCAAAATGGTCAAATATTCGACCATTGTATGATTATGGTTTACATATACATGAAACATAAGTTTCTTTCAGGTTTCTGTGCCTTTTATGTTCACTATTAGATTAATAAAAATTGTATTATTGATTTTTCACTAAATAAACAATTTATGCATAACTATTGTGTCACCATTAATGATAAATATTTAATCCCTAAAAATTATAAATAAATTAACATGATCTATATTACTTTATTATATTTTTTGTGACTATTTATGTTCGAATTTTTATGAAGTTTCTCACTAAATTAATATTATTACACTTATAAGATATAAGAGAGTGACATGTTGTAAATTTCTTGGGTTTTAATAATAATTACATCGCATTCATGGTAAAAAGTCCATTAAAAGAACATATTCCAACCCTTAGGTGTTATGGTTTGACTTTTATTCATCGAATAGTATTTTGGAAGGTGTTACGGTAATTTTATAATCTTATTTTTACCCTTAATTACAAAATTTACCCTTAAGTGTAGTAAATAAAAATTACCGTAGTTACTATTCATAATGTCTAAAAATAAAAAGTAGACTATTAAATTAATCTGTACCTAATCATTCCAAATATGGAATCCATTTATCCAAAATTCAAAACACATAAGTTGCAGTATTTAATTTAAAATTCATCCCACTGGTGAGAAAATGGGGTTTAAAAGTTATTTCAAAACATTGATATATTTTTACCAATATATTCAATGTAAAGTTATTGATAATTACTTAAATTTTATTAAATGGTAAAAATATATTCTATTTATAATTTAAAACCATTAAATATGATAATTGAACCATATAAATTATCTTGATGAAAAAAGTAGTTTTTAATTAAAATTTAGCGTATTTTTACTATTCATCAAAATCTGAAAGTTAATTGAAAAATATTAAAAAATTATCCAAAGTAAATTTTTATATACTTATTGAAATGAAGAAGTTCATTTTTTCAAATTGAACTCATAAACGTATTAAAAATATATTTAAAGTGGGTGTGCCATCAAAAGGCGCCAAAACAGCATTTTTTTTTTGAAAAATACATCTTTTACCTGAAAAATTTATTTTGTTCTCATACCATGTTCTAGAATACGTGTAAGATGAATGATAATGTTATAAAATTCAAAATAAGATTAATAATATTCATAATGTCTAGTTCTTAAGAACAATATATCATTCTTCAGTGAAACTCGGTATTGCGTACCACACACGCTATTGAGAAAGGTCACTCTTGAGTGCAACACAAGCCAAGAATAGTGTTTGTGTGTACTTCAAAAAATACGGTGTTGCTTATAGCACAAGATAATCATGTTTTAGTGTAAAACACAATACATAAAAGAAATTAAAAATAATATTTCTCATAAAATCTTGGGGTGTTACAACAAACATCCCTCTATGATAAAACATATCCCTATATGAATTTTCATTGACCATAGTATCCTGAGTGTTCGTTTCATCCCTATAAATAACCCCATTTATAGTGTAATCAAATTTTTACTTTTTGGAATGTTTATTAAAAGATTTATTGATATAATTGTTAGTTAAATTATAGATGTAACCAATATATGTTTGATCAACAATGTAATTGTTTTATGGATTAAGAGGATTGTAAAAGGTATCCATGAGCTGATGAGGAGATAAATGAGGGTTGGTAATTTGCCTAATCAGAATTCTAAACCTTTATTAATCTCTATAAAAAACACTCGTAACCAAAATAATTCCAATGATTTTATGCATAATTTTAATAGCTGCTTTCCTAGGATAGAGTTTAGATACAAAGGCATCAAAAATATCACTCTATGATTCAAGGATTTCATCATCTAATTTTTTTTAAAATTTCCTTGGTATACCATTTATATAAAAGTGAAAAAATATCAATATAAACACTTTCTACCTCAAAACATGTTTATTTAGATATTATAAAAAATTATAAAAATATCTAATAAACTCTAATGAATCATTTGTAGGAAGACTGGTCGATATTGGAATGATAGAGAGATGAGACTTCTTGTTCTCATAGTTTCGAGACATATAGGATAACATTATATAGGATAAACTACTGGAAACTAATGGTATATAAAACTCCCTTTGTGTAGGCCCCTTAGGGGCATAAAATACGGGTTGTGTTGGGTTATGATTATCATTAAAATTTTGTTCTCCTACCACTTCACGATTTTCCATATTTTTCTTTTTTTATTCTTTCTCCTTCCATGCTCAGAAAAATGTTTATTTATTTCAAAAATTATAGTTTCTAGTTTTGAATTATAATATGTAGTGTGAATTCAATTATGGTGAAAATAATGAATGAACACATAACACAATATATTCTAGACCAGTTTTTTAATATATATTTTATATTATTTTTCAATGAAAATTTTTATGGTTTTTATTTTGTTAAATTTTTGGATGCACTTGCCTTTCCCATAAATAAGACCAAATTTGACGGTGAATATCATTAAATATATTCAAATGTATCTTTTAACCTTATTACTAATTGTATAATATTTATTGGGGGTGTCACATCCATATAGAAAGCTTAAATGATATGTCGACCAAAAAAAGAAAAAATCTAAACCAAAACTATAAACATGGTGTAAATCGTGTGAAACAATTGTGTATTGTGATGACATTAGAGGAGGTGTGTAAATTAGTGAATATTAATGGTGACAAAAGAGAGTAAACTGGAGCAAAAAAAACTAGTCATAAGATGAAAATAGGGGTATTTAAATTTCCTAAATTGATTAATGATTATTTCTGTTTTTAATAAAATTAATTACAATTCTAAATTAACAATAGAAAAAGTGTTGATTCAATGAGATTACACTAAATGGACAACATAGTTCAATAGCCATTTAATAGTTATTATTTTTTTGATCAATGCTTTGAAAATGATTTGTTTAATATAGAGAAGAGGGAAATTTACCATTTCAATTTTCAATACTTTTATATATGATGAAGAGTTAGGAATCCACTTCCATAACTTATTGTTCATAGTTTAGTTCAGAAGTGGTACTCATAATAAATACTTATGAGAACACTAAGCTTAATTTGTGATTTAATAATTGCATTAATGATAGTAGGAAATGTTTAGTATTTCAAATCAATTCATTCTGAATCCACTAAATTTATTTAGACATTAAAATATTCAAAAAATAAACTATAACATATTTTTTCAATGAACATATATCAAAAATAAAAATATTGTAGAGAGAGAAATACCTAAAAATATTATCCATTTAGGATAAATTATTCATTTAAATCCAAAATCTTGTTCCTTCCTCCAATGTTTTATAACTATCCTACTCTCTAATATCTAATCCCAATTTTGTATTATATAGTTAAAAATCACTCTCCTTCTTTGAAATTATCTGTTTTAAAATCTTCTCCCATCTCATAGCCTCAGGCACAAGTCTAACACTACAATTTTCCTTGAGTTCTTCCACATGGTAGTATTTACTGTCTAAAATCACTAACATGTGACATGAATAGATATTTATTCTTGATAATGAAGCACCCATATTCTTCTATTACCACTCAATGTTTGAATATTCTGTACAATTTTATAGATAAAATTTCATTGACATCATGGATTTTCCAAAAGCTTTATAAATTCAGTTATGTTTTTTAAAAAACAATCCATTATATATTCCATAAATTAATACATATCCTCTATCCTGGTTTAAAAAATCACTATTTTTCACGTAACTATAAGGATATATTTCTTTAACTGATATTATTTTAACTATATAAATATTTCATCCATGTAGAACATCATTACCAATACTTCCTTGGTACATCTTTCTCAGTGGACCCATTCAAAAAATTGAAATATCATCAAATGGGAGGAAATTATCCATCAATATGAAGCCATGATCATTAATCATTGACTAGTTATATTAATTTATATTTCGTTGCATGATTAATATTCTATATCAACCCTGACATCTACTAATGTTTTGACTTCCTCAAGTTTATCACCTAAAGAATTCAACCTATGGGAACTACTAGAATGATACAAGAATTGGAAATAAAAATTATTTCATTATGGCCTTCACATGAGGAACTAATTTAAATTTTTAAAAAGGAAACTCATAGTTTTAATATTGGGAAGCAGAGAGGTCTCACAGTCATCAAAGTCCTATATAGGGAAACCAACACAGTACTGAGCACAAGTGGTCCCATAAAACTCCATAAATCTTGCATCTAGAACATTTTAATTATTCTTCATAACACCAATAGACTTCAACAACATTATAAACTTCTTTTTCTTGAGCTCAAACACATCCTTACCACCGCTTTGTACATTGAAATATCTTTTTTACTCCCCAAAGAACACTTGATTCAACTAATTTTCATAGGAAACATCGTGATCCTTGATTATAATTAAGTAGAATAAGATAATATTCTACGAAAATGTATTTTTAGTAACATAGTGACAATATTAATCAAGAGTTAACCCAACCTCCATGTTCTGACAAACATCGATCAAACGAAGATCTTATTCAGTCATGATTTCTCTAGTGACTTCAATTCATCAAACATGGTTCATTTTCTTTGGGTATTCAGTGCGTCACAATCTTCTAATTTATTTTATTTTTGTTTTTAATCTATTTAGTCTTGAGAATGAATAGTTTTATTCCTATATCCATTAAAATTTGGTATATCCAATGTGTAAATCAAACATGGAAGTCAAGTAGCACATGATGAGTGAGAAATATCAATGGATTAATAAAATAAAAGGATAGGCACAAAATAATGGACATGGAAGAACATACATAGCATAATAGTAGAGAATATAGGCATGATCATCAGTCATAGTAGAACTCTCATAGTATCACATTAATGAAAATAATAATAAATTATTTATAGAAAATTCATCCCTTCTCAATGTAGCAATGTGAATCCATGGTAGTAGAAAGGTTCCCACAGTGGCATACCCCAAATCTCATGGTATTAGGGAAATTCCATCTCATAGTATAGAAAATCCCACTAGTATGGTAGAAAAAGTAAAATAAAAAAAATAAAAAAATTAAATTAACTTTTTAAATATTTTAAATACAAAAAACTAATAACTACATTTATATTCCATCCAATAAATAAATTAAATAAATTGATCATTTTTAAATTTGAAATAAATATATTTGAAAATAAATTCAAACACATTAAAATTTTAAAATAATTAGTGATTAAAAAAATACAACTTTATTTAAATTATTGATAAATTAATTAGTTAGAGAAAATGAAGAAATTATTAAATTAATTGAACTCATAGACTAAATAGAGTCACTTACAATTAATATTTTTAAAGAAGATACATAATAAAAAAAATCAAATATCTCCACATTTTATAATTTAAACATAATATCATAATTTTAAACATTAAACCCATTAATTTAAAACTTTACATACAAAATTAACCATTTAGACTAATTAACGAAATTAAGGAAAAATTATTCATTAAGAAAATAATTTAAAATATAATAGGGATGTGGAAAAATACAATAATTAAATACCACATTAGTAGGTTCCTATTTTGTGTGACTATAAAGTCTTGTTGAAAGTGTCTATGGTGAGTAATGAGATGGGTACTAATGTAAAATTATTTTTAATTGAATGTGAACTAAGGCTCTATGAATATTTCTTATAAAACATTTCCACTTTCCCTAAGATATTTTCCCACTTCAGGTTAGATGCAGTACCATTTTCTCTAAATTTAAATTTTTCCTCTTGGTTTACCCATGGAGAATTATTCCCTTTCTTACCACAGTAGTCATGTACAACTATTTTAGAATCTGATAATTTCTCAAATAAGGGAAGGATCCAACTAGTTGTGTGGGAATTATCCATTATTACTCTATGATTGACAACTTGAGTGAATTCATTCATATAGTGTCTATTTTTAGTTTTAAACAGATTAAATTGCACACCAATGTAAATTTCATAGATAATTTTACATTATTTAACACAATTAATCACATGTATGAATAGAGGAATTTTGGTGAAGCCTACTAATTCTTCACACTCAAAATCTATATTTGAACGTCAATAGACAAGTAGTTTCACTTATATAATATCATGTATGAGAAATTATGGATTTAGATAACTATATATTATATGGTCTAGTACTATTTTGTTGTAGTGGACAAGGATTTCACTAGGTACTATAGAGAGGGAGGTAAACATTTCTTGGAGAATTTGTGTTTCATATCACAATGTATCTCCAGTTTCATTATTTTATTTTTATCTATAATTATTTTCAATATTTGATATGATTTGAAATTTATGTTTGGATAACTATTTTATATTATATTCATTCATATATTTGGTCACTAGTACAAAAACCTTCTTTTACATCGATTTGTTTTCTTTTTAACATCGGTTTTTAGGTGACGTTATTGCGAGCGACGTTAAAAATATGATTTTTTATGTTGGTTATTTAATAACCGACATAAAAAATGGGGTTTTATGGTTTTTAACATCGGTTTTTAAAAAAACGACGTGAAATATGTTCTGGAAATGGCTTTATGAAGCCATTTTTTATGTCGGTTTTTGAAATAACCGACGTTAAAACCCCATTTTTTACGTCGGTTATTTAATAACCGATGTTGAGTGTCATTTTTAACATCGGATATTAAATAAACAACATAAATATTCTTCCCATCTTGTATAAAAATTTTTATGCTTTCATTTGATAGGTCCTAGAGCTGAAACAGAGTTTCAGATAAAAAGTTATAACCATCAAAAGTTTGATATTTTTTTCTGGGAAAGATTGAATGAGCCAACCATATCTTCATATTTGAAAGAATTTTTGAATCCGTAGGGGGATTAATATTTTTTCCATGATATAATTAATCATCCATAATTATAATAAATTAATAATCATTAAATGGTATATCAATTAATAAAATTACTCATAGAAAATATAAATCATGGGAAAATAATTACAAATACCTTGAAGAGGTCATGGAAATAAGAAATTTTTTATTCAAGTGAAAGATCAAATATCTTGATTCAGTGGAATGATTATGGTTGAATTAAATGATCCTAAAATGGTATATCAATTAAGAATACACATCATAAAAACCCTAAATCATGGATATATGATTAAACATACCTTGATGAGATCATGGAAAGAAGAAATAATCGATTTACATTGAAGATCAAAAGAGTCTATTTGGGGGAATGATAATGGTTGAAATAAATGATTGTTAAATTATTATATATGTATAATGGAAACATATAAAATAGATACTAAGAGAAAATGCGGTATTAAAAATTTTAGGGGCAATTCAAAATTTGGATGTCGCGATGTAAAAAATTGAAATATCGCGTTCGCGAGATATTAAAATTATCTTTCACATAGGTTTTATGATAACAGACATGAAAAGATATTAAAATTTTCACTTATTTTTCACGTCGGTTATTATAAAGCCGACGTGAAAAATCGATTTTCATGACTTTTTCACATTGGTTATTTAATAACCGACATTAAAATGTATTTTTCACGTCGGTTATTTAATAACTGGCGTGAAAACCATTTATAATAATGTAGTTAATTTCCTAATATTTAATTTGACAGGTCACAGAGATCAAACGGAGTTACGGATTAAAAGTTATGGCCTTCAGAAGTTGATCATCTCTAAACATTGTCTTAGGAAGGTCAACTTTTGAAGGCCATAACTTTCAATCTGTAACTCTGTTTCAGCTCCATGACCTATCAAATAAAATCTTGGGAAATGAAATACATTTTTATAAACATATTCCACATTTTTTATTAAATAACCGATGTGAAAAATACCTTTCAACGTCGGTTATTAAATAACCAACGTGAAAAAGTCATGAAAATAGATTTTTCACGTCGGTTATTAAATAACTGACATGGAAAGGTCATGTACATTGATTTTTCATGTCGGTTATATAATAACCGATGTGAAAAATCAGATTAAATATATTTTTCACGTCGGTTATGTTAGAACCGATGTGAAAAATCTTCAAAAAAAAATTTTACGTCAGTTATATAATAACCAATGTAAAAAATCGATTTTCAGATATTTTCACGTCGGTTCTCCAAAACCGACGTCAAAAAGTGCGACGTAAAAAAAGGTTTTTGTACTAGTGGGTTGTATATATTTAAATACAAGTAACGTTGGAACCCTCTGGTATAAAGGTTTTGATTTATGGGATTTTAACTATATGGATTGTTTTTGGAAAATTTATTTTGTGGAATATATAATTGAAATTTTTTGTCACATAAATAGGGTAAATTATTCCACTATATTTAAATTAGAAACTGAACATTAGTCACCATCTGCTGATAATCAGAGAAAATACTTGGGGAATATGGTGGCCCATTCTAGAATGATTGAAGAGCTATATAAGGGAATTAAAATTCTTATATGAATCATGGATAATAATCATATGTCCTTAAACCAAACATAACCTACCACCATTCCACATAAATAAATAATAATAATGTTTATTCATACTATCATTAGTTAATAATACCATAATAATAAGGAGGACTCCCATTATCTATGGATATCTAAAGGCCATTAAGAACCTAAAATTTCACCCCCAATGGATCAATCCAACCCCTAGAGAGGGTTAAGAATTGCAATAGTGAAAACATTCAAAGAAGAACTATACACCTCCTTCAAAGATATTGGAACTCATCTCCCCCTCATGTCAATAATAGTAATATATCATTATTTTTATCCATTCATCCTTATCAAAAACGCCCATAGGAAGAGTACTATAATACAAATTCAAATCATAAATAACATATAATTATAATTATGTAATTTCTCATAAAAAATAATAAACTTCCATATCATGTGAATCATCTTGGTTGAACTACTACCGTGTTTTGAGGTATCTCATGAATGACTAATTTACCGTGAACCAAATTTTATGGGTGATAAAATAATATATAATTGATGAATCTTCTTCCACCTCAATCATAGAGTTGAGGGAGAGAAAATGTTTAAACAATTTGGTGAATCATTATCGACCTAAAACAAAAAGCAATAAAAAATTAATAATTAATATAATATATCATTAACTATATCAAACCCATGAATATTAGTTGTCATGAGTATAATTACTCAAAAATATCACTACTTCCATTGATATCTACCTACTACCAAATGAAATCACACTTATAAACTACGTTAGGTAAGTAAAACAATAATATGATAATCTTAAAATAATCCCACACCATAACAAATAGAGATTTTAATTTATAATGAATTATTTATATCCACATTAGTAGTTTCTTTTGTTATCTATAAAATCTAATTAAATTTCACAACATCCCTCATAAACATAATATGTCCACATGTTTTTTATATTTACACTAGAAAGTTAAAATTATTATAAAAATTTCAAATATTTAAAAGATGTATTCACATATAATTATTGTAAATAAATTTTAATTGTATAATAACTACTATTTTTATGAATAATTTACTTTATTTAATATAATAAATAATCTTTTTATCATTATAAGTTATCAAAGTTAGCAAATTAGATTGTCTTGGATACTAAAATAAGAATCACATCTAAGTTTGTCATGTGGAAAAGGTCACCATGGGCTTAAGAGTCATATCTGACAAAGAGAAATCAATTTGGATTTAAAAAATAATCTAAAAATGGTTAAGATATGGTGTATTAAATGAATATAATTCTAATTTCAGACTAACAAATCCTTCCTCTATGAACCTCCAATTACCCCCTACATTCACTTAAAATTATAGGGTTCAACCTAGAACCACCAAGGACCCCCCAGACATGGATTCTATATAAAATTCCCACTCTCCATGCTACCTCCAACCTCATCATAAAATTTTTGTCATCCATGGGTTGGATGGACATTGTACACATGGCTTGACCAAGCAGAGTTTACCCATTATATCCCTCCTGGTCTTGACATAACATATATTAGACTGGAATTATTTTAAAAATCATATGACATGAGAATATCTATTTTAAATAAAGAATGGTCTACATGGGATGTTATACCATATCGATTAGAAACATGGATGGTTGAGATACTGATACCACCATCCGCCACCAACCATGTTGGAAACCTAGGGAAATATTAGCTCTAATGAAAACCATATTTTCACTGTATATATATATATCATTTTAAAAGTCACAAAAATAAATTTCCTTATGTTTTAAATCCTTCATTAAATCAATAAAAAGTTAGAGAGAATATAAATAACCAGAAAAATGATCTCTTAAATATATTTCAACATATAAATTATATTTTTAATTTTCTTGGTATAATGGGATTTTTCTTATCATAATTTCAACAATGATATACCATTTGTAATGTATTTTATCACATATCAATGTTATTCTAAATTTAATAAAAAAGGCCCTAAAAATTTTCTCTAAAGTACCATAAAAATATAATTTTGAATGTCATAATGTTTATGTAATTATAATAAATTTTATATAAGAATTATGTTATATATGCCTAGATTCATGAATTTCATGTTTAGTCTCTCAAGAATTTGAGATAATTTTTTAAGATTCCAATTTTTCTAAAAGATCATCCTTAGTTTGTACATTGAAATAATGTTAGTCGATTTCCATTATTTTTATATTTATTTAATTTTAAAAGAACTATATTTTCATAAAATAAATTTTTGAATTGACAAATGATATAAAGGCTGAAATTTTAAGGATAAATACATTCTAAACATTGTAATTTCAAAGAACCATATTTTTTTCTCTTGTCAATTTATACGGTTTGAAGAAAATTATCTTGATTCAAGGCTACCTATACCAAAAGATAAATTAAGCTATACATTTTGGTGTCTAAAAATTTCTAAAAAATATTTTTAAATAAGAAAAATAGAATAGTATAGATGATTAATAAAAATAATAATATTTTTAATCTAATTTTATATAATTCTCTGAAAATTACCAGAGCATTGAAAAAATATCAGAATTGAAATAAAAATAAACTCCATATTTTACACTAAATGGTGAGACTTTATTTATAAATAATACACTCTAACATGATTAAAATTACTATATTAACCTTTTTGTTTTAAGAATCTAAAGATTAATATCTTTTCTTAAAATATCACATGGTGATTAATTTTATTATTTAAATGCACTTTATAATATTTTATGACACTTTTGATTTTAATAAAATTAAATAGTAGGAAAAAAATCAATTTAACCAATTTATGTGTTTAAGTGAAACCTGGTATACTACTAGTATCCTCAAGAGGATTTAAATATAGTTGAAAACATTATATCCAATGAGATTATAAATAAAAAAGGGATATTTAAATTTCTAACATATAATAATCATGATTTAAATAAATTCATGATAATAATTAAATAAGTACCCACACATAACCCCAACTAGTGTGAAACTGCAACTACAGTAACCTAGAGTTTTTGGTTACCATAATACATTGGTTCATGATATAAGGGATGACACCATATAGGATCGATCTGTTTAGTTGTTTTGGAAAACAATATACATATTTGATTCCCATTTTATATTTGAAATATAAATATGTATTATAAGAAACATTCATTCATCCTTAAAATCATTATCAATATCATTATTCATATCCAATGGAAAGGAAAAAAACAAAGGATGAGATAATATTATTAGTAGTAGATACATACAATAGCAGTTATGATTAGTAATAAGGCATAGTCAATATGGCAGAGTGGATAATCAAAACACATTTCATTCAATCAAAAAATTGATTTCAAAGTAAATCCATGGCTAATATAAACATAAAAATCACATGCATGACAAAAACATAATTCTCAATAAGGGAAATGAATAAATCCATTCATTCATGAAATTTCCATCAAGGCCTCATTCAATTTGTCATGAATCGTACCGTCAAGTACTCAAACGATATATCATTCTTTATAAATGGGACGATGTACACCAGATACCCATCCAATATAGAATGCCTTTTGTTTTGTCTCAGGGGACATTTTGATGGATTGAGGGGATATTTACAAAAAAACCCCATATATCACATTCACATCCAATGAATTATATATATATATTTAATGATGAATACAATTAATTTTAAAAATTATTTATAAATTAATAATTGTCTATATTGAATCAATAATTTATAATATTTCCCCAGACAATGAAATACCATTATTACTTCAACTAAAACCATATATATAAACGGTATACGTTTTAATCATCATAAATTAAATAGAAATAATATTTAATTTTTCCATGCTATTAAAAAGGTGGATACCAAGGAGAAAAATAATTTCCAACGTATAATGGAGAGTGATAGAAAATATAATCACCAGAAAGTGAATGATAAAAAAAATAACTATTAATCCATAATCCCAGAAAGGATGAAAGAACACCTTAAATTACTCATAAATTAATGTTTTTATATTAAAAATAATCTTTAGAAAATAATATCTAAGTAATACATTAAAAATATATTCCTTGTAAATTGTTGTAACAATGGAGCAATAAATCACTTCTTAAATTTATTTTAATTCCTTTAATAAAATAATTCAATTTTCATTTAATATCATTTTAAATAAAAAATTTCATAATAATGAGAAAAATATTTACTTTGGAATTAACCATGGAAACTTTTAAAATAATATGGATTATGTATAATAGTTATGATGATGGGAAAGGGTAGTTAAGCCATATATGTTAAACAACAATTTCTGGGAACATTTATAAAAAACATCAAAATGATCCATATGGTAAATGTTTAAAATACTCATATATAAACATTTAAACAAAAAATAAAAAATAAGTTAAAAAATAATTTTACCTATATTTGGTGTATAAATAAGAACATTTTTTGACAATTTAAGAACATGGAAATGGAGAAGAAATATTACTAACCAAAATAATAAATAAGGTATGATTTTATTAAAATAATTACTTAGTTTTTTAAGTACTAGAGAGAGTATAATGAATGTAAAACACAAAATACCCATAAATAACCATAAAATAATAAAATATGTGGTATTTAATAGATAATAATCATATAATTATGATCAATTGAAATTCCATCATAAAAAAAGCCTTATTAAAATGAGATTGAAAGATAAATCCCATACCATAGCTCTCCACTTAGTTGTACATGTTTTTATCCTCATGTATAATGAAATTAAATTTTATAAAATACTTGATTAAGATCATGTTTCATTATTATTATATTTTTTAAGGTAGTTTTATAATCTTTTTATATTCATTTATTGAATATTTATTTCTTAAATGAACCACCTACGAATGTTCGATTATATTCTCTGAATTTACTTCATTATATTGACCATAGTTAAAGGAGATATGAAATTGATCTATCTATTCAAGAATATTAATAATGAAATGAATAATTTTTTTATTATACACAATTTTTGAATTATCCATGCATGGTGGTAATAGAAAAACAAATCACATTTCTTCATGGTGCTAGTAGTCCAAAAATATGCATGAGTGAAATTATCATTTTCCAATTCATGTGAGGGAAAGAGGATACATGATATATTATATTCCCAAAACGACAATTATGTCATTCCAAAAAAATTCAGGATCTAGAAAAATCCGACCATAAAATTTATTAAGAAAAATGTATGATAAGAGATTGGTTGTGACAAGGGTTTTTACAAAACAGGGAGTAGGCCACACCCCATATATCTGTATATACCATGGATGAGTAGTAATTAGGGATTTGGAAGGCCCACAATGAGATTTTCTCTATAATCAACCCTTTTGAAAAATAATCTACAACATGTATGGTCATCTTATAAGAAAGTGACACCATTATGTTGAGAATAATAATTTTGTAAAGACATTTAATCTAATAAATTAATAGATTCCATGGAACAATCCTAGTTATAGGTCTTAGAAATTTAATAGACAACATTGAATTTTATTCAATCCATAGGTAGATCCATTCATGGTGAATGTTTTTTTTGAAAACTTCTATAATGACCAAAAGTTTATATTCATAAGTAATTCCATTGCTAATGTAGATAGAGAATAATCCCATGATGAAGCAAAGATGGGTGCAAGAGACACCACCACACCTCGAGGAACATGAAATGAAAAAATACACCAAATCAATTTTCACATTGATACAAAGATTATTCAGGGGAATACAGTGAATATATTTCAATTAAAGGGTAATTTTTTCCCTTCCATGCACACCAAGAATCCTATGTATGATGAGGTCGAAAAACATTTCTTCATAGAACCTGTTGGATCTCAGGAGGTAGTGAAAACATCATAGTGAAAGGAATTGATCCAAGTATGAATATATGGGTATTTTTCATCAAATATTATAGCATATTTGCCTATATATATGTATTCTATTGTAGATCAAGTGGCTGTGAGAAGTAGGTTGCACACTAGATCACTATGCACAACTTCCACATGGATGTCAGCAGGTCCTCAACCTCGTTTTACCTGTAGAAAATGATGGAAAATAATTCTTGCATATAATCCCAAATCATGGATAAGAAGATATAGAATTTTTTTTGTTAATTTTCTCTATATCTGCCTTTTATATGTGGAAGGATGAGGATTTCTAGATATCGACCATTTAAATCAGATCACGGCTAGGTAACACAACTTTATAGATTTTCTAAAGGATTTTTCTTGTTTTAGGATATATGAAGAGGGACCTAAATTAAGGTATCGATGTAGTGGTTATGGATTTTCCTATATTTTTTAATTTAATAAGTCTATGAAAGTTAATTGACTATT
Organism: Viscum album; assembly: GCA_963277665.1. Classification (NCBI taxonomy): domain Eukaryota; kingdom Viridiplantae; phylum Streptophyta; class Magnoliopsida; order Santalales; family Viscaceae; genus Viscum; species Viscum album. The sequence continues at coordinate 850,251,048 of OY728152.1, forward strand.
TGTATTTGGATTCCATATGAGAGTGTTCCTATCTATATAGTCATATCTCTGTAGATCTACAAAGATATGAGGTGGGTCTTATAAAGTGTTGTCATGTGTCATAGGACTTCAGGGCCATATATAAGCCCATATATGCCTCTAGGTAATATGGTTTATATAAGGTTTCCCCTCAACCATTAACAGGGGATTATCCAAAAATAATAAAAATTTGTATGGAATTCGGCATTTCAGGAGAGATAATCACATCATGTCTTGGGAAGTAGGAGATAAAATTATTATTGAATAGATACTTATAATTTTTAGGAAAAACAATTCTTTAATCAATGTAATTTTCAAACCAATGGGTGTTCTAGTAAATGAGGTTGGACTGCATGCATAGAATCCATTTAAAATTTTCCATTATATCATTAAAGGGGTTCTCCATGGTAGGCCAGACTGATGAAGCAAGGTAATATGTGTAACCATTTAGCAAATTTGTAGTAAAACTATTTCAATGAAACACAAGAGAAATATTATTAGTGGTTAAAAGGTTCTAGGAAAAATTTTACGAAGGGAATCAGCTAAAATTTTGAGATATTTAATAAAAAGTTTCCACATATCCCGGGGTTTGATGTATTCTTCCATTCCAGAGTAATAAGTTTTCATTAGTGTATAGATATAGTATAAATAAAATTTATAATCATTCTTTCAAGATTCTTGATTATACTTTTATTCTCTCAATATAGAAAGAATGTATTGACAAATTTGGAGTCGATTACCGAGTTCACTAAAAACACTCTCCCTAATTAGGAAATATATATGCATATCCACCATGACTTATGGTTTATAATTCTAGAACAAATGTCCTCAAGGTATAAGAATCCAAATTTACTCCATTATAAAGGGACACCAAGGTATGTAATGGTGAGATCCCTAATTTTCAATGTATAGGTCCTATAAATCCAATTTTTCCTTTTCAAAGAGACACTCTTTTCAATAAGGATGAAGGATTTATTCTAGAGAATAACATTACCAAACACTATCTCATAGTGGAAAAATATATCTTTAAGGGAAGATAAATTTATTTCAGAGGCCTAAAAAAGGAGTAGAATATCATTATCATAAAAAATTTGAGAGGGTGTGTACATACCTCTACCAACCATAATTCATTTATAAATTATAAAATATAAAATATCATAAATGAATCTACTAATGTTGTTTTCATCCTTGGAAAAAATGAAATTTGAGAGAGGATGTCCTTTCTTGACACACCTAAACAATAGGAAAAGTCTTATGAGGTTTCCATTAATGATAATGGAAATCCTTGGAATGTCAAGAGGGACACTGATCAGTCTAATAGAATCAGTGGCAGAGCTATATTGTTTTAGGATAACCATAATGGAGCTCTATTATAGGGTATAAAAATATTTAGATAGGTTAATTTTGAGGGATACTTTCACAACCATGTTTTATCGTATGCATTAAATTAACAATTTTTTATGTAGTGAAAATATTATTTTGGATTATCCTTTCAGTGGAAAACCCCAAAATGAGTTGGGGTGACAAAGTCTCTACCCAAGATTCCCAATCTAGACATAATGATTTTTCTAATGATTTTATGTATGGTGTTCCCTATTTTATCCATCTTTAAGTGGCTAATATCAATGTAATTATTATTATTAAACATAAGAGTAGTGAATTTTTATTTTAGACTATAGTGGATAGATGAATGATTTAATTATTCCTTCACAACATTCATCACCTCATCATGGATGATGTCTGAGTAGAACATGAAGATATTTTTTAGTGAACCCATAATTACTAGCCCCACTATCGATATTGTGTAAGAGGAGTGCTATATTAAGTTCCTCTTTATATAGATTCATAATGAAGACTCAATTTTGGTTCTCCTCAACTCTTGGTGATATATTATCAATCATAATGTGGTATTTTCAATCCCATCATCTGATTTAATCCTTTGAAATTAGATAACCACTATATTTGTGATTTCATTTTCATGTGTGAAAAGGAATCCATTAATACTATGGTTATTTATTCCAATCCTAAATATGTTTCCTTTCTGTATATGGTGGAAGTGGTTAGTATTCCTATTAGCATCCTCTAACCATACAATATTTAGTCAATTACAAGATAGACTATCTCTAATGTACATGATCTCATACTACTTGGAAAGGTATTGAAATTCCTCTATAAAAAGAGTTTTCTAGATTAGTTTATTAATCTAGAGGCATAAAAGGTGATTTTTAGAAGCTATCATGTCAGTATCCAGCATAGAATTGTTTTTACTGCACTCCTCAAGAATCATTTGATAATTTTTAGATAATTAAAAACACCTGAAGGGGTCTTCCATGAGGACATATTTTATAGAAATCTAGAATTCCTCCCCCACATCCTAGAGCTACCATCCATCCATTGATGAATTTTAATGAATATGGAAATCCTTGATAGCTCCATGAAAATATCGATGCTTTTGGTATTGTGGTCTAAGTGAAACTTTGGATGTTTAAATCAATAAACCCCAATTGAATTACCTCCATCATCAACTTAGATCCAACATTTATCCATCTTACTATATTTCATTCTATTTAGGGTGTACCTACTCTATTTCTATTCAAATATAGTAATAGGGACCTTAACCAGGTTTCATTGATCAATACACAGTAAAAAATTATGAGAGGATAACCTCTAAAAATTGGATCTAGTTTTCCCCTCAGGTCTCAATAAAAAATAGAAAACCCCAAGAATAATCCATTTGTGATTCATTTCTATAGACATCATTCCCAACTCCATCCATTTATCACTTGTGCTTATGTAAAAGGTGGATGCATATATGAAGTAGTTATTAAGAGTGGATAATTTAATTGAGAGGGACACTCAGATACTCTTGGGTAATTTATTTCATGAGAGGATTAAAATAATATATTTCTTGGGGAACCATATTTGATCCAAGTCATTATTGTGTGAGTTCTGGGTGACATAGTTATAACCAAGGGATTTCCAATTAAAGGCCCTCCACTCATCAAACTTCATATTTAGTTCATAAATGTCAAATTAAGGGGGTATTCTAGGTCATAATAAAATTTATAAGGGCTATAACTATGTGTTAATTTTCAAGCCATTGATAGTTTTAGTATACAATATTCATTGATTAAGGGATCTACCTCTTGTTTGAGGCCCTTCCTATTATGGGATTTTTATGTGAACGTCTTTAATTTACCATTTAATTTTTTATTCCTTACATTGAAGGTTTAATTTTCCATTGGTTTACCACTTCAATTACGTGAAATGTTCACATAATTTTTGGTTTTGAGAGGGGGTAAATCTTAAGCATGATCAGCCCAAAAAACAATCTTTATAGGGGTAAATTTATTATTGGATTGTACAAGCCAAGTGGGGTTTTCCAAATGGGTCCATATTATGATAGCTTTATGGGAATATACCTATATAAAGTGGGTTTATACCTCAGTATGAGTTCATTATCTTATAGAATGGATGAATCTCATAGAATCTTGTTCAGATGGGGGTGGGGGTGGGTCATCTTGTATTCACTCCGGTTAATTCCCATCATGGGTCACCATGAGTGATGAAGATCCAGCATCCTTATCAGTAAATAAATTGTGGATATAATCAAACTCTATACAATATTTGGGTGGATCAAAATGAGTTTCTTGGACTACAAACTGGAAATCCATAGCATCCTATCCAGTTGAGGAGGGTTAATCATTTCTTCACTCTTATGTATTCCCATCATGGGTCACCTCGAGTCTGAATGATATAATAGCTCTATCATTAAATAATTTAGGCCCCACCATTTAATTCCATAATAGGTCTATATTTATCCTCCATTTTTATATTAGTTTCCCCATGGTTGGTGTCCTCATATTTTCTATCCTCTAGTTTGATCTCTTGTGTGGAGGGGATAATCTCATGTTGAGTGTGAAGTTATTTTTCAGCCACCTCCACTTTAAAAATTCCAGTTAGAGTATCAATATCATTTTCCATCTCCTTTACCAAAATTTCAAGAGATATATAATCTTGTTAAATTTATTTGGATACAAAAGGGTATTCCGTAGGAATATTCCCCTCCTGTCCAACCACTATTAATGGTTACTTATTTCCAATACAGTTTTTTGAATGGTTAGGATATATACATGTATGGAATATAAAATAAAAGATCTTATTCTTCCCTTGAATCCTTAATAAGGTTTCATTATCACACCTGTGCTATATATAAGCTTCATGTATTATCCCTATTACAATCAAAGGATAAGTGACTAAAAAAATTGTGAATCAAGAATAATTTTGAATTTCTCTAATAATTTATCTCATGTTTAATACTATTATCTGTATATATTTTTACCACATCTTTAACCAAGGTGTTAAACATATCAACATCCACCGCAATCCTATCATAATTCCTGAATCTTTGGTTTCTTATTTTTGTATCAGTCCTAATGTGGTTTCCAACCGAATAGGAAATTTCCTAGAGGATATGTGAGTGAAAATATATCTAGTTTATCTTATAAATGTAGATCCAAACCTATATATGGGTGTTCCTGACATTTCGAAGATCAAAATAATAATCCCATTTTTCTATTCATAGTAATCTAGGATTCAATGTGACAAACCAAATCCTCCAGGACCACATTTTACAGTCATTAGAGGGTAAGACAACATGGTTGTTTCCTGACACAATAGCTTGAACTATCTAATCATAAAATCACTAAAGTTGAACAATCCATGGAGTAAGGTTATTGAACATCCCAACCTTTTACCCTTTCAGAGTCATATCCCATTTAATTAGGGATTCTTTTTATATATTCAATTATTCTTAAATAGTATCCACATCGAATGAAACATGAGTGGTACTCCCCTTCTTGATAACCCTTCTAGTGAATGGGATGTCACAATTTTATCACGATATATTTTTGATACTGAATTAATTGTGTTAGTTTTGATACAATAGATTTAGAGGAAGTATAAGAAGAAATAAACTTTGTAAGAGTCAGTTAAGAAAATTACCTTTTTTGAGTAACCTCAACTATATTACACCTTAATCCTTATAGGATGGTCTTTTGATGAGTCCAAATCCTCTATTTCATGGTTATTATGGTCGGGAAAATATTTATACAGGTCGTGGTTGAACTATGTGGATCAATATTTATGAATAAGATTGGAGAATTAGTTCACTTTTATAAATTATGGGAGAGAGGCTCTTGCATATTTTCAATGTTTAAAAATATTTAAAAGGTATTATTCAATGTTTAGTGGTACCAATGAATCCAAAAATCGTAGATAAGATGTGATAATGTCATGAAAACAATCAACCAATCACATTTAGTCATGTTTTGGATAAATTTTGAGCACTATAATTTTATTAAACCCCGTTAAAAGCAATTTAACCATAAATGTGACGTCTTTAAATTTTACCATGATAACTTATTTATGTATATAAAAATAAAATATGATATATAACCAAATTTAGACATGATGATTTAGAATATAAAATCCATTTAATCAAATAAATAATTCATAGGTAGATGAACTCATTTTTAATGTAAAATAAAATACACATGAAAACAGTTTCTAGAAGAATACCTAATTTTAGAATAAAAATAATTTTACATTTAAATCTATTAAAATTTTTACATAGATGATTTTTTAGTTATTTCACAAAAATTAAGTTCTTATAATTTTTGATGAAGTTAAAATCAAATGTAACCATCCAACCATAACATTAAATGCAAAGACCCAAAAATAGTTTCTAATTTGAATAATAGATAACATAAGTTCACAAAATCCAAGCTTGGGATCTAAAATTCAAAACAACATTTTATAATAAATAATTTCACTCTTTAAACTTATATTTCATTTATAAAATTGTTTTTAAATTTATCAATTCATTCTTACATCATAATAACATCATAAAACAGATAGTATTTTGAAAAATCGATATCTTCACTATTCACCCAAAAATAAACTATTTCTATAAAATATTAAAAAATACCATAAGATAAATTTTATTTTATGAATTTAAAATTTTAATTATTTTTATTAAATTAAATTTATAACATTTATTAATTTTTTATCTAATCACATTTTGAATGAATCTATGTGCATTATTTTAATATTTCTTTAGAAATAAAATCTTACATATTTGAATTGATGATTGAGAGTGATATTCCCCCATTTTAAAAATATTTTATTCTGAAAATTTATATAATTTCACCTCATGAATATATTTGTGTAGTTATTCATAATTAGTTTTTTAGGTTACCACATTTCCTCTTATGTCTTAGGATTTCTCAAAATTACTTTCATCAATTAAGTTATCAAATTCTGCAGAACATGTTCTATAGTATCATGAATCCCGATATAATTTTCATAGTAAGATAAAAATAGTTTAAATTATATTTCAATAGGGGTTTTAAAATGTTTTGGTTATGAAACGTAACTACTTAATAAATATATTGGGATCACATCATTAATTTTAGAGAGGCTAGGTATAATTTCAAAATAGTAAACCACAACTCGAATTATTTCTAGAATTTCAAAAGTTCTGATATACCTAAGACTTAGTTTCACTTTATTTCTAAAAGTTGTAACACCCTTCCACAGACTTAGCTTGATGAAAATATAATCCCCTACTTGAAATTATATATACTTTCTTTGGTTATCCACACAAATCTTTTTTCTAATTTGAGCCACCTTGATATGAATCTGAATAATATTTAAATTAATTGTTGTCTCCTCAATATGTTCTAGGTAAAAAATATTCCTTTCACTAACTACATCCAAACATGTTTGTGTGTTATATATTTTCCTACACAATGGTTTTTACTGTTCCATTTGTATTCTTGAATGAAATTTATTATTAAAATGAAATTCCCCAAAAGGTAAATACTAATCTCATGTACCTTTAATATAATGTGAGCACAACATTAACAGTTATTATAATAATTGAATAGTACTTTCATATTTTACATTATTTTGTAGATGATAAGAAGTTCTACAATATAGAAGAATGTTAAGAGCCTTCTGAGGACTCTAACAAAATGATTTATTAAATAATGGCTCATGATCAAATACAATCAAAAGACGTGCACCATGAAGTCTCAAAACATTATTAATATATATATTCATGAGTAATTCTAGTGTAATATCTTCCTATAGAGAAATGAAACGTGTTTACATGTTAAGGGAATCAATAATAACCCATATGGAATTATTATTTATAATATTCATTGGAAATACTGCTAAATAGTCTGTAGAAATATCATCCCATTTCCACACAAAAATAAATATAGGTTTCATGAGTCTTTTAGGATGTTGTTTCTCAACCATTACCTATTAATAAAAATATAATCTTGATACATAGCATTAAATTTAATATTTCATATTTTGCAACCAAAAGTGTTCCTTTAAATCCATATATGTTTTCTTTCTATAAGGTTGTATAAAGAAATTATAGCTATGTGCTTCATCTAATAATTCTATTTTGCCATGAGACACAAATGGAACACATAGCCTCTTCCCAAATTTCCATATACCATCCTCATAGTTGAAGTGGACCAACATATAATAATTCACAGCTTTGATTTTCTTTTGAATATTCTTATCATGAATCTAAGAAAATTTTATCTTCATTAATATGGTCGGTTTGTAATTAATTTTATTTAGATGCGATATTTCTTATTAATGACTACGTATCAAAATTTACTAAATCCATGAATATAAAATGTTTTAAAATCCCCATTTCAGTCAAAAATATATGAACATTCCTAATAAATGCATGAACCACTATATTTTCCTTCCATGGGTGGTAGTGCATTACAGAATAATAATCATTGAGTAGCTCTAGCCATCAAATTTTCTTTATATTGATCTATTTCTATTAGAATATGTATTTCAAGAATTTTTTATTGATATATATTTGACATTTTTACCTTAAAGGTAATTCCTATATATCTTTAATGGAAATTTTATGGTTTCCTACACAGGATCAGGGGTTATATATTTCTGTTCAAGAATCTTTAACATCTTTAATACATAGGAAAAACAATATCATTCTATATGAGGACACATTTAAGTGCCTTCATTGATAAATCACTATATATCCTAAATCCATCCCTTCAAGATGGTAAAGTTAATATTATTACATTAACCAATATCTTATTTAATTATTTAAAACATTATTTTCATTATTTGGACTATATGAACATAACCACTTTTGGTTTCGATATAGTTAATGGGTTATCTAACAGTGAAATTTTCCAACAAATTTTCTACAGTAACTTGATAATTAAAAAGAAACTACATAAATTGATTACTCTCATTGAAGTTGTAAATTATATAAATTCCTTTGTCTTTACAGGGTGAACTGATATTACAGCCTTAGTGAAAAAATGTGCAATAAAAGAAACCTGTATGCTAGAATTCACATTTTCTAAATATTCTATATAATAAATTTTCTCTGAGAGTCTTAAGAATAATTAAAAAATGTATATTATGATCATCATATATTTTAGTGTATATCAAGATACCATCAATGAATACCACAATAAAATTATTAATATGATCATTGAATTATCTATTTACTTGATCTGTAAAAATGGAGGGAAAACTTTCCAATCTAATGATAATTAAATCAAATTAAAAAAGTCCACACATTATATGAAATGTCATCTTTTGAATATCTCCGTATTTTCAAATAGCTGATTATACATCGACTGAAGATAAATCTTTAAAAAAATTGATATCTTTATAGTTGATCAAATAAGTCATCAATGTAGGTTAGATGATACTTCTTCATTATTATTATGGAACATATTTCCATATAATCGATGCATGATGTAATAGAGCCATATTTATTCTCAAAAAAATTAATAAGGTATCCCCATGGTGAAATACTAGGTTATATAAATCTCTTTTCACACAACTCCTACAATTATTTATTCAGTTACACTAATTTTACAATGGGAATCCCATAGGGAGCCTTAGATATATGTTTTTTTATTAGAGATGATATTATTGAAAAACTCAATATCACACTTTGGTGGATGTCTCGGTAGTTCTTCAAGAATCAAATCAATTTATTCTTGAAAAATAGGTAAATCGTCTATTTTAAGGACAGATTTACTATTAATAGGTTTCATATTTCTGTCTTCTCTAGGAATTTTATTAATAGGATAATCTGGTTTTGGATCCAGACATGATATAGATGATGTTGTATCCCCTTTAAAAAGACGGGATTCCACATCTCCATAGACAATCATAATCTCTTTCTCTTCGAAATAAACTGTTTGAATTATAATTTGAAATCCAATCCACTATAAGGATTTCATCAAAGTCAATCATAGGTATAATAATTAGGTTTTCAAATAGGTTATGTTTTTTTATAATATTTATATTTGACGGAAATATCCTTGTTGCAGTAAAATTTCTTGTAGGATTTTTTTTGAAAACTCTCTTCTTAAGGTGATAATAAAATATTTATTTTTCATGGAAAACATGGAATAAATAAATGCCTATAAATATACAGAATAAAATAAATAATTATCTAAATTTTATTTTATACCAATATTATGTTCCTCAACATCATTATGAAGTTCAAGCATAGCTATAATAATCAGATAAGATTAGCCTTATCCACATGGACTCTTCTATAGGGTGTTTCCTTGATGACTGAGACATTGTTTTGAAAAATGAATCATCTATTTACAAATGAATTACTACATAATAGTGGTATTTTCCATTCCCTCAAATTCATGATCCATGTGACACCTTTCTACACATAGGAAATAGAATTCCATCCCATTAATTAAGTATATATGTATTTCTTTCCACAATTACTATATCTTTCATATCCATTATCCCCTTTCTTCTTATTTGAAACATTTCTATTTTTTTCTTAGTTCATAGATACACTATATTTTTAATGTTTTCCCTTTAAAATATATGACCTATAAAATTATTACTCTATCCTGATGGTACTTGATACAATATAATTATATGATGAAATTATTTGAGAAACCATTCCCCATAGGATAATTGACTTAAGAACATCAATTAAATGGTCAATCTTGATTTCTGGATAATTTAACTTGTCTGAAGCATCCTAGGATAATATTGTAAATTTTGCCACATACTCAACAACACTTTCATCCATATAATTTAATTTCAGGGACTTCCACTCTATTTCATATCATTATTCTAGTAGAATGTATTTTTCAAAAAATATCACTTAAAAGTTCTCCATTCCATACATTATTTTTCATCAACCCTGATAGTGTTTTGGATCAATGATCACCACTAATTAGAATCTCCCTTTTGAAAATAAACATCCAAAATAAAATGTTCCCTTTAATTACTTCCCAAGGATAGAAATATCTTTTTGAGTTACTTAATCCACTATTCATCTTATGATATTTATGTATTTCGATTAAAATATAGAGGCTTTTATCAAATTAAGTGGTCAAACATAGGTGAATTGCATTGTAGAAAATTAGTTTTCTCTACATGGGAGGGTTATACATCATCACCTATGTCAACTACTCTAATATTACCAAGATCTTGTGTCATGACCCAACCCGCCGAGGTCTGACCCATAACTACCCAAAACTCCCTCCAATAGGGTAGGGACTGGTGACTAGTGCCATGTAGGCATATCCCAAAAATGGGAGGAATTAACCTAAAATAAATGTACACACACACGCATATCCAAGCTGACACAATGATGAATTGTAAACCAACTAAAATATTGAATACAAATATCAAATATCCCACAATAGAGTATTACTGTAATAGTAATGAAAATAGAAAAAGGGTTCAAATACATTCCCAAACAAAAACTAAAAAAGTATAACCTACTCCAAGGTTGAGGACTAAAATAAAATAAATTCTCTCAGTATAAACCTTTGTCTTTCAAGCTATATCTATGATCCATCAACTCCCTATCCTCCCATGACACCGTCAAAAGGGACTTCATCTTCATAAAACATGACATGTGCAGGAAAATCCCAGTCATGGGTGAGTATAGAAATACTCAATAGTACATGATGAAAAACTAAGCGAAATGAACCATGTAATATATGTTAAATAAAAGATATAATAATCAATGTATAACAGAAACACTTAGATGTACATAGGAAAAGTACCACACCATCAGGAAGTCATAACCAACCGTCTACCTCAGGATTATGCTCTAAGAAACACTCGTTTAGGGAGAACTCACTCCGCGTTCCATGCATTCATTAGAGACATTCAAAAAGTGTTATATCTCATTAGAACCCACCCAATTGAATATCAATGGCCCAAGAAGACTCTGATGCCCATATAGGTTGTCATGCTCACAACCGTTGGTGGACACCATGAACCCAATCTTGATCAACACACTACATAGGGGATCATATGCTAATAATTTTACCAACCCAACTAATATTTTCTTCTATATAGAGGATAAACATCATGCTTAGGTAGGCCACACATATTCCACAAACTCCAACTAGTGAATAGAAGATGATAGATGTTCACACTCTAGTCTCATGGAGGGAAACCACAACTCTATCTGAGACTCAACCCCTAGATGGGATAACAATCTATTGATATGGATGTAATTATACCATTAAACATCGAGGTAAACTAATAAACTAATGTAATCATCCTATAAAAGTCTAAAATTGTAAAATGTAGAGCCACAAACAATCTTGAAGGGGGTACATTATGTGTACCAGGGGGTACATAGTGTGTCCATCTATCCCCTTTTTTACATGTGTAGAAGAGCCTCGCATGGCATGTGGTCTCCATATATATATCTTGTAAAAGGATTAAAAAGAATGTGGAGACACATGGTTTCTTTCTGGTGTCTCCTGGACATGTCTATGTACCTAGGAAGTGTCTATGCACCGTCCTATGTATGCCAAGCCGCACCCCTATAAAAGTACACAGTGTGCCATCTATCAATGTAATTTAACACATGTTCATGTACTATCTAAATTAAATTCCAAGTAAATCAGGTAATGACCACATGTTGTGTGATGGGGTCATATACTTTGTGAGGATTATGTTTCTCTTGAAACACAAGACATCACACATGGGGTCCCACACAGTGTGTAATCCTAATGCACAAGTTGTGTTGTTCAGGATTTTCCATATCTGTCAAGATCACTCCTACATCATGCTAAATGATTTTGGAGCCACCAACCTCCCCAGAAATTGTATATCATGGTACTTACAGTCCTTGAAAACACTGATATATGGAAAAATGGACTCTAACCTACTTGAAAAATTGATCTACATTTCATTCTTCATTACACGCCGAAGAACACTAATGAATATGAAATCGGGTATCCAAAACTATCCAATTAGCCACCAATTACATCATGTCAACATAATCATGTCTCTCTAATCAAAAATTTATGATTATGAATCATTGCGCCATGAAACAGGTGTGCAACAATCATTTTATTGGGATATGTCAAACGCTGAGCTCAAAAATGGATGCCCATGGTGGAAAAAGACTAGGGATGAAAAGTATAGAGAAAAATGAGAGGAACGAACCTTGATCAATGTTCATGTATATCTCAATCTATTTATATGATAATAACAATGAATAAATCAATAATTACAAAATAATTCTCCCAAATCCCAATTAATCTAACCCAACCCTCAAGATGATTGAACCGTGGATCAATCTGTTCGATGATTCATACACATTCATTGTAGAAATCAATCATGGGGGAAATCCAATCCAAAAAATTTCCAACTTATTGTTTGGATCGATTGTTGATGAAGAACAGTTGCATTTTTATCATTTATGAGATCCTCCCACTACAGTAGTGTGACGATCCATGATCTGATCCTAATCCATCATCATCTGCCAAAAATAATCTCCTCCAATTTATTTTAGTTCTCTAGAGTATAGAAACCTAACCTAAGGAGAAATCTATATACATATAATTTAATGTAAATTTGTTCTCTATGTCGAAAAACTAAAATAAATTATTTAGTTAATTTATTTTTAAAATTTCACACCCATGACGACTTTTACACTGATGGCCCATGTCGATGATGGTTATGTCATGACGAGGTTAAAAACCACATTTTGAACTCAACTATAAGCTCATATTTCTGATTGGGACCCCAATTTAGGAGTTATTCATCTTTTTTCGGAAAACATCATTCATGTGCTTTTTAATAAATTTAATATGTATCAATCATTAATTATAGGAACATCGGGACTCAGAATTTCATGTCATATTAGCTCCTAGTCTCGAAAATAATCCATAAAATATCCACAAATAATACACATAAAATATGATATGATACATTTTCCCAACCTTAGGGATTTATGTGTTGAAAATCCAAAATAAGGGTAACAAATAAAGATGTGTGTACTGAGCACGAATTTGATCCTCCCATTCATGTGTGATTAACTTAATATTCCTATAGTTCCACTAGCCACACACAAGGGGAATAAATTTCCCATGAAGGATACTCTCCTTTCAATACATGATCTATTCATTGTAGTTTGTAAAATTAATTCTACCCTTGATGTTAATATTTCTCCAATTGATGACATGTGATGAGTCATGCACGTACCCCCTTTCCTTTGACACATAGAATATGGTATGTACCTTTTGAACTATAGAAGTCGATCTATGTGGTACACCACCTCACCAACTCTATGTAGTATCTAGAAGGGACCAATGAATCTAGGTTATAACATTCCACCGTGGCCAAATCTCCTTAGTCCATGTCAAGGTGAGACCCTCAGGAACACATGGTCTCCTTCCTCAAACTCTAGAAGTCTTCATCATCAGTCCACATTAGTCTTATAATATATCTGTTCAAGCCTCATCTTCTAATGTTTGACCTAAACCTTCACTATATTAGCTAATACCATGTCTAAGCCCATGAGTGTTGACTCACCTAGATTATTTCAACAAAGTGGTGACCTCTAGGGTCTCCCATATGAATCCTAGAATGGTACCGTTCAAATGGTGAAGTGGTAGCTCTTGTTGTATGCTACCTCCACGAAGGGTAGGAGGTTCTACCAACTATGGACAAAGTCCAACATGTATGCATGAAACATTTCCTTCAAGACCTGAATGGTCCACTCTCTTTGGAAGTCAGTTTGGGGGTGAAACACCATGCTAAAGTGTAACCAAGTATGAAAAGATTCTTGTAATCCTATACATAACTGAGATGTGAAGTGAGCATCATAATCAGAGACGATGGTTGAGTGAACTCTATGGAGTCATACTATCTCCTGCATGTTGAAGTGTCCCAATCAATCTACTGAACTCTACTCTTGAATATCAAGGAAGTGGTATCACTTGGTTAGTCAGTCTATGATCACCCAAATCGAATTGTGTCCTCAAAACGTACATGGTAAGATCATCCAAAATTCCATTTAAATCCCATCCCACTACCATTTCAGCACCTTAATGGGTTGAGCTAAACTCACTATAAAACAGTACATAGCATTCACTTTACAAAAAGTGAGGCATCAATCGATAAACTCTAAAACTCCCTTATTCATATATGGACATAAAAAATAATGTTGGAGGTCTTGGTACATCTTTTACACACTTGGATGTACCACCAAAGGGGCTGTATGAAAATCCTACAACACCTCCTCCTATAATGTCAAAGGTACCATCACCCATCCTTTGAAAACATTAATGTGCTCCGCACATTTAGAATATCCATTATCAGTATCTCCGGTTGATATCTGAGCACATAAGGTCTCGCAATTGGTATCACCTCACTGATCATTATTGAGACCCTTTAAAATAGGTGGAGAAATAACCATCAACTGAAGATAAAAAGAATTATCATTTTTCTGAAAGAACAACTACAATGAGGATAACTATCCCGATGCCTCAACCAAAAACTATGAACCAAATCTTCAACTGAGAGTTTTATCCACCACATTCCCCTTCCTAGAATTATAGAAAATCTCAATATCAATGTCCTAGAGGAACTCTTGCCATCAGCTATATCTCATGTAAAGTTACTTCTAATATTAGATATACTTTATACTATTGTGGTCATAGTACACGATAAATCGCTCTCCCATCCGGTAGTGTCAGCAAATATTCTTGGACAATACTACTATTTCTAACTCAGGATCATATTTTATGTATTTATTCTCATGTGGTCTCAGGAGGAGGAAACCATAAAGAATAACCATTTTCCCCCACCTAATCACACAACCAATTCATGTCCCTGATTCATCATGGAACACTACATACTCAACACCCTCCTATGTAAATCTCAATAAGGGAGTTCCCTTCTATCTTTGTCCTATCTAATGAAAGCACTCTTATCACCTTTCTATCCTAAAAAAATGGATTACCCTTTTATTTCAAATCCCTTAAGGGTTCTGTAACTCTTGGGAAGTCAGGTAAAAAACTCTGATAGTACCCTTCCAGCCCAAGGAAACGCCTTACCTCGGTAATGCCCTTTGGTGGATCCCAAGAAAACACTACCTCTACCTCATTGGGTCCACTGCTACTATAGCCTATGAGATGATGTATCCTAGAAAGTCGACCTCTCAAATCCAAAACAGACCCTACAATATATTCTCATAAATATGGTGCTCTTATAGTGTGTCTAGGTCTACCCTCAAGTGTCTCACATGATCCACCTTGGATAATGAATACACTATGATGTCTTTGAGGAAGAATACCTTGAACCGGTCTATGAAGACCTATAATATATGGTTCATGATTCTTGTAAACACCGCTAGGGTGTTCATCACACCAAACGACATCACCATGTACATATAGTGACATTAACAAGCTATGAATACCATTTTCAATATATCCTCACCCTGTACTCACAACTAGTGATACCCTGAGCTGAGGTCAATATTCAAGAACCATCAAACCCCATTAAAAAGATCAAAGGGGTCATTTAACCTATGTAGTGGATACTTATTTTCCATCATCACTATATTCAAGAACTAGTAATCCACACATAACCTCAAGTTCCCATCCTCCTTGGAAAACAACACTAGGGCTGCCCAAGGGAAATTTTGGGTCTCAAAAATCCCTTTTCATGTAAGTCCTCCAAATACACTCTCATCTATCAAATCTCTATTTGTGCCATAAAAAATGCTGGTGAAGATATTGATTCCACCCTAGGATTCGGGATGATACATAAGTCTATCTATTTGTGGAGAGTTAAACTCAACACATCCTTAGGAAATGAATCATCATACTCCATCACTACTATAGGGAACTGATATCTCAAGGCATCCAATTATCCAAGATTCATGCTAGCCAACCGATGAGTGATCAAGTGAAATATCTTATTCTTGATCTCATCACACTCCACGAAGTTCTCCTTTTCACCCAAAAAGTAAATACACATTTTTTCACTGTAGACAAACCACATCCTCTACCTAAAACTACAAATCTAGGCATTAATTGTGAATAGCCAATCTATATCTAAGATGATGTCGTAAGGACTCATTGATTAAACAAATACACCTAATAAAAAACTCTAACCTCCAAGAATTAGATATCACTTCCAGAATAAGTTTTCAATTGACGAGTCACCACTTTTCATTGTATCCACTAGTAAGGGTCGAGACAATGGGTTAATCGAAATCTGTAAGTCTCGAACTAGAGAAGTGGAAATGAAGGAATGTATAGAAACTATTTCTATCAATACTAAAAATAATGTATACAATTCCAATATCATACCTTGAATCATCCCTAGAGCCTTGATATCATTGGCCTCTAGAGAATGATTATAGCCTTATCCCCACCCACTACCTCCCTGAGCATAGAATGGACCACTTGGGGTGGTGGTGGTAATAGGTCAAACCTCCAAAAACCTCTTCCAACCCTATCAACACCTCTACCACATCAGCTTCCCATAGGACCACACTTATCCTACATCTGTCTATGTCTTGGTGGTCTCTCAACCATCTCACAATTAGTTGTACGACGTGTTGGACAATATTGATCCAGATGTCCCTGACCATCATGTGAGAACCACCACCAATCCCTCGATTGGTTTGAGCCAACCTGAGAGACCCACATCACCAACACTACGTCTTGGGATCCCCTCTTGAAGTGTTTCACATGCTTGGATCCTCGTGATAACCACTAACTACATGTTGTTGAAGTCACAACTATTGGGTTCCCACTACTAGTTCCCATTAATGGTGTTTTGTATTCTAGGATTCTCTCCACCAACAAGGCTTGTTCAACCACTCTAGTATAGGTGGAAATGAAAATAGATACCAATGATGCCCCACAATGGTCTATGAAATAAATAATTGGTCCCACATCATATAAAAGGAGTAAAAATGTGACCAATACACCTTGATGAGTACTCCACCACAGTCATACTACCATGGTGCAGATATAGAAGCTCTATTATGCGTATTGATCACAACATGGCTGGATAGAACTATTATCTTAAGATACACTCAAATTCTATCCATGAGAGAATAATCTCTTCAGGTGACTGAGTCCCCATGTTCCACCAACACTTGGTATATTCATGAAGAAGATTCACCATGAAGATTGAAATCTGATTAGTCGGTGTCCTCAAAAGGTTAAAAATGAGAGTGAATTCTTCTAGCCAGTCCTCTACCACCTAGGGGGTCTACCACACCTCGAAACCTGGGAGGTCCCTACCTCTGAAACATATATAAC
Source organism: Viscum album (assembly GCA_963277665.1). NCBI lineage: Eukaryota > Viridiplantae > Streptophyta > Magnoliopsida > Santalales > Viscaceae > Viscum > Viscum album. The sequence goes on from OY728152.1 coordinate 850,268,726, forward strand.
ACACTCAACCCACATGCATCATTAGATAGTAACGCCATCTATGTATGCTACTCAATTGGGGGTATTATAGCTGGTTAAACACCAGAATGTGCTAACTCTAGTACATCCCCTATATTGAAACGTTTTCACTAGGTGGATCATCATTTTTATCATGTAGTGGAATCCTGGATGGATGTCTACATGGAGGCATCCTGTAATTAAAACTAGATGTACCATGGTAAAAAGAGTATATAAGGGGAGTTAACTCAATAATAAAATGGAATAAAAAACCTTTAATAGGTGATTCATGTACAAAAATATTTCCATGAAACTAATGATTACATGTATTGAGTTGAAAGGTCGGTGATCGGAGTCCTGGTTTATGGATACGTCAACCAACACACCAACACTAGAGTCTCTAGCCTAAAAGACATACTAAAAACACAAAAAATTGTTTCCCCAAACTAATCGAATAAAATCATGGCCTATGGTAGAACCGACTGCTTCGATACCATACTATCATAACCCAACTAGATGAGGTCTAACCCGTGACTACCCCAAGAGCACCACAATAATCTAGGGGATAGAGACCATTGCTGAGTTGTCATATCCCAAAAATGGGTGGCATTATCCAAAAGTACATATAGACATGCATACATATCCAATCCCACACAATGCAGAAATTTAAAAAAACTGAAACAATGCATGAATACATATGAGATCCCAAAACAGAGTACAAATTTAAAAGTAATGAAAAATAGAAAAAATGGGAAAAATACAATCCCAAAAAATATTAAAAAGTCCAACCATCTCCAAGGGTGAGGGATAAGTCATAATTTAAGATCCTGGTAAATAACATGGTCTATCAAGCTCTAGATACATTCCACATGCTCTATGTCCTCCAAGGAAATGGTTAAAATGGACGTCATTTGTATAAGACTTGACACGTGTGGGAAAATACCATGTAGGGGTGAGTATAACAATACTCAATAGGAGAACCTATAAATAATAAATAAAAATCCCCATGTATAGTCAGATTAATACAATATATAACAATAAATATGTAATAAAAGAACCCATATATACTCAAGAAAGGTACCACACTACCAGAAGATCATAACCAACTATCATCCACCAGATTCAGCTCGAAGAAACATTCGTTCTATGGGAAATCACTATACGAGCCATGATATCATTAGAGATAATCAAAGTAGAGGTCTATCTCATCAGGTCCACTAAATGAATTCCCACTAGTATTAGAAGACTATGATACACAGATATGGGGTCATTGACAGATTGAATAGGGGATGTCATGAACCAAAAGAAGATCAACCTCCTACATAGGGGATCATTTGTAAATGAATCCACAAAACTTACCAATATGTCCTTCTAGATAGTGGATCAAAATCTTTATTTGGGTGGTCACACTAATTCTATACACTCCAAATAGGGAACAAAAGATGATAGAGGATCACACTCTAGTCTAACAGTGGGACACCAAAACTCTCTTTCATACTCAACCTCTAGAGGGGATCATAATCCATTGATATAGATGTAATTACACACAATAACCTCAAGGGAAAGGAACATGATAATGTACTCAAGATATACTGGTCCAAAGTAAGAAAATGATGATCCACAAGCTCTCTTGTAGGGGGTACACAGCGGCACTAGGGGGTACACAGCGTTACCAGAGCGTACACAGTGTGGCCAACTATTTTCTTTCCTTCCTATGTGGATAAGCCTCAAATGACATTTAGTCTATATATACATGAATTTTAGAATGAGTTCATGGAATTTAGATAATCTTGGTTTCTTTCCTAGGCCACCTATCTGTGTTTGTATACCTAGGTCGTGTTTGTGTTCCAACTTGTTTACCTCGAGTCATGTCCCTATAAGAGTACTCTACATGCCATCTAACTGTGTACTTTAACATGTGTCCATGTACCCTCTAATGTACACTCTAAGACAACAGAGGAATGAACACATTCCATGTGATGGGTTCACATGGAATGTGATACTAAATTTTCTCCCCAAACCCTATGCACCACATTGGGGCCCCATATAGTGTGTAATCATAATGTTCAAACCGTGTTGCTCATGATTTTACAAACCTGTTAGCATCTCTTCCATGTCATCCTGAACATCTCCAGATATTCCTCCTCTATCATAAATTTTATATTAGCTTTCGTTCAGTCCTTTATAACATTGATGCATAGAAAACTGGACTTGAATATTTTTGGAGAACAAATCTACACATTGTTTTTCATTGCGTGCTGATAACACTAAAGAGTGTGAAATTGGGTATCCAAAACCATCAGATTCATAGAATCTTCGGTCGTTGCACAAAATTCATGTCATCCCAATCACATATCTGTTATGTTGGATCATCGAACCAAGAAATGGGTTTGAACAAATCGATTGTTCAAGATATGTTGCACCCTAGACCAAAAGAAGGATAAATGTGGTGAACGAAGAACCAGAGAAGAAAATCATAGAAACAAATGAGATGAATGAACCTCGATTGATGTTCATATCTATATTGATCGATTTAAGTAAAAATTATAATGAAGAAATAAATAATTACAAAATAATTCTCCAAAAACCCGATTAAACTGACCTATACAGCAAGACGATCGAACCGTTGATCAATATGTTCAATGATTAATTAACATTCATCGTAGAAATTAAGAACATGGAATAAATCCTATAGAAACAAAATTATACATGGTGTTTTGATTGATCATTAACATTGAATGGTTTCTTTGTTTTTGTTGATGAGATCCTCCAACTCTCTCCGTGTGAAGTTCAATGATCTTATCATGATCTGTCGTCTTCTGTCAAGAATGCTCTCCTCCAACAGCTTGTAGATCTCTTGGGTTTAGTATCCAACCATAAGACAAAATCCATAGCTATATATTTATATAGAAACCATTCCATTACATCATAAAAATAAAATGAATTCTTTAGATAATTTATTTTATTAATTTCTTGTTCTCGATGATTTTTTTACTAATAGACCACACTGACCAAGGATAAGTCACACCTAGGGTAAAACCTGCTTTCTGAACTCAATGATGCCCTCATATTTTTGATCTGGCCCCCATTTAAGAGTTATTACATTTTCTCATGAAAACTACATGTGTGTTCTATTTAATATATTTAATACATTTATTCAAAACACATCAGTCTTCAGAATCATACTCTGTATCTAGATTTAGTATCAATAAAATCCATATAATATCCAAAAATAATACATTTAAAATAAAATATGTCACATCTTTTTAGTCCCTACAACATCTATAGAAGCTCAATACATACATTTACTATGGGTGTTTATTTCATTCCGTCCACTAAGATCCATATCCCAACAATGGAAAATATTGATTTATATCATAATCATCATGTATATTGTGATATAAAATAAAAATCAGTATGATAGTAAAATATATCATATACCTTAATATATTATCATAATTATAATTTATGGTATATTATTTAAAATTTTAGTTCCCGAAGTTCATAATAAATATGATCTAATACCAATTCTAAAAACATGAATCTAATGACCTAGATATGATGTTTACTTTATTAATGTAGTTCAAGATACAAGGGATCACACCATGAAATATTTGTTAGTTTAGAATTCATTGAAAACCAAATACATACATGAGTACTTATTACATTGGAAATATAAAAATATAGCATAAGAAACACTCTTGAATTCTTGAAATCATTCATAATATCATTCTTAATATCCTTGGGAATGGAAAAAAAATAAATGGTAATCTCAAATGATTAGTAAGGGTTACATATAACATAAAATATCATGAAAAAATAAGGCATAATCAATATGGAAAAGTAGAAAATCCAGACAAATTTCATTCAAACAACTTCTTGAGTTTAAAGTACATCCATAGCTAATATCAGCATAGTAATCACATGGATAATGGAAGCATAATTATAAACATAAATGAAATGTATAAATTTGAATATTCATGAAATTTACATCAAGTTCATGACCAAGTTATCATGAATCTTACCATCAAGGACTCAGTGAAAACATCATTCCTAAAAAATTGGGTTGTGTAAAATAGATACCCATCTAATATGGGAGGCCTGTTATTCTTGTGAGATCAGTTGATGAATCAAGTAGACATATATTACTAAGCCTCATATTTTACTAGCGCCTTCAAGTAATTCAACATATATATTGAATTAAAAAAATAATTCATTCTCAAAATTCATTATAAATTAATAAATTATCAGTATTGAATCATGAATATGGGATATTTCACTATTTAATGAAATAAATGTTTTCCTTCAAATTGAACCATATATGGAAATGGTATATGGATGAAACATCATCAATGTAATAGAAATGATATTAAATTCATCAATGATACTAAAAATATGGACATTTATGTGGAAATATTTTGTAATTAATAATAAAGAGTTATATAGAACATATTCAAAAGTAATTGAATGATCACAAAATAAATATTAATCCACAAATAAGTAATGGGTAAAGTAAGACCATTACATAATCATAAATGAAGGTTTTATAGTAATAATAAGAATTTATAAAATATTATATAATAAATAATTTAAAAATAACATCCATGTATCTTCATGTAATAGCAGAGTTATAAATTACTATAAAAAATTCATTCCATTCCATTAAGAAAATAATACCCTTTTCTTTTGATGTAATTTTTTATAAAAAATTCCAAAAATATCAAGAAAATTATTTTATTTTATAATAAACATGGAAAGTTGTAAAGGAATCTTGATAATTAATATTGAATATATTGTTATAAATAAGCAGTCAAATCACATATGATAAAAAGCATTAATTTTTCACTTTAAAAATAAAATCAAAATGACCCCTATGGTAAAAGATTAAAAACTAAATTTAAAAAAAACTAAATAACAAAATTAAAAATTACATGAAAATTACTTTTAACACATTATGGTTTATAAATAATAATATTCTTGGAACGTTTATAAAATATTTATATGGAGGAGAAGATTCTTGACAAAAAGGAGAAATAAGGCCAGTTTTTCATTAAAAACAAATTTCTCTATAATTTAAAGTACAAGAGAGAGGGTAATGAAAGAAAAACATGAAATCCCAAAAATTAAAAAGAGGAGAAGAAAATATATGGGGTCTTATAGATAAGGATCATATAATTTCACCCATGTTAAATTTAATCATAACAAATCCCGATTAAAATGAGATTGAAATATAAATCTCTTAACATACATCTCCAATTAGTTTAACATGATTGATCCTCCTGTATAATGGATTTCAATTTACTAAATACATTATTCAGATACATTTTATGTTCTTTTAATAATAATTTTACATTCATTCATTGAATATTTCTTGATTATGTTGACAACTTAAGGCTATTCGATCAAATTCGCTGAAATTATTTTCATATAATGAAAATTATTAATGGATTTATGAAATGGTTAATATTTTAAAAAATATTAATAATTTAATGTATATAATTTTTATTCATAATATATAATTTAAAATCTTCCATTTCTGTTGGTAATATAAAAATTAATCACATCGATTCATGGAGGTTGTTTTCCACATCTACGCACGAGTGACATTATCATTTTATTATGGATGGAATGGTAAGAAGGTATGTGATATATTATATTTATATAATTATTATTATTTCATAAGTATCATATATATTAATTAATATTATCTTTATTACAATCCTTGTAAAATTATGATGAAAAAAATTACACTATTATGTGGAGATGGAAGGCTATACGTACGAACAAGTGACGATTTTGTTTTCCATACGATGGAAAGAAGGTAGAAAAATAATTTTCCAAAAATAATAATAAAATTTAATTATATTATTTATTCTCAATTCACTATTTTAGGTTCTATAAAATATATTTAGTAGAAGTGGAAGAAGAAATAAACTTTGAAGAGAGGGATAAGATGATTACCTCTTCTTTGAGAGAACTACTTTGAAATACACCTTAATCCTTATAAGATGGTATTTTGAGGAGAATAGAGACACTAGTTAATGGGGAGGATGTTTTGGAAAATATTTGGGTATAAATTGGAAGAGATAAATGGATCAAGAGTTGTAAATAACAGAAGAGAAGTGGTTCATTTTTATAATTGATTGTAGTCGAACTCTTCTAATCATTCAACGTTTTAAAATTTTAAAACGCCATATTCTTGGTCATGTCTGAAAAAGGTATCCTAAATTGATTACTAACATGTGTTAGTATCAAAAAACACCAAATTATCACATTTGGACAAGTTTTTAAAACAATTTATTCCTTATCTCCAAGTCAAATCCCTTTAAACCCAATTTTACCATAACCATGATATCTTAACTTTTTTACCATGACTAGTTATTTTTGTAAAAAAATAATAGTGTATATCAAAATAAATTTTCACATGATTATTATAAATACAAAATCCATTTTATTATATTATAAATATATATGAAATAAAAATTATTTTTAATATAAGAACGCAAAATAATGGAAAACCATTTTTCAAGAAAATACATGATTTATGCATAAAAACCATTTTACATTAAAATCTAGTATAAAATTAATTTAAAATATTTTTTTATTATTTAACAAAAATTTAAGTATTATATAATTTTTTATTATTATAAAAATTAATGGAACCTTCTAACCATTCCATTAAAATCAAAGAACAAAAAATATTTTTAAATTTGAATAAAATATAACTTATGTACAGAAAAGTCAAACTTGGGTTCCCAAATTCTAAATAATGTTTTAAAATAAATTAATGACTCTATAAACACATATTTTGTAGATTAAAAGGTTTTATTTTTTATTAATCCATTCTAAAAAAAGAATAGATTCATAAAGGTGGCCATATTTTGAAAAATTGGTATTTTCACTATTAACCAAAAATAATCTATTTTTAAAAAATATTAAAAAATAACCCTAAGATAATTTTAAAATGATAAATTCAAAAATGTAATTAATTTCATAAAATTTAATTTTACAAATTTTTGGATTTAGGTTCAAATAACATTTTGAATAAATCTATGTGCTTTATGTTATTATTTCTTTAGGAATAAAATATTACTTACTATAATTGAAGCTCAGGTGTTACAACTACTCTAATAAAAAAGTGTTTTTTGACACCAATATATGTCTATTTTGAAAAAAGGATGTAATCATATCTATGTCTCTTAGGGTAAATATTAGTGACTAATAACACCAAAAAAATACAGGAAAAGTGGGGTAGACCTCAAGAGGACACACAATATCCATAAACACATACATGAGTCATCACCTATTAGGATAACTAATTTTCCACATCCAACTTCACATAGAGTTAAATAAATACATGATAAGGGTGAATCTGAACAAGCCCCTCCATTATTATCAATTGAGATACTAATACCATGGTTGGTATAGTCCCTTGATCCACTCACTTCTTTCTAATGGGATTACCCCACCCAAATATGAAAAACCAATATTTTCTTAAACTACCAACCAAGATAAGTAACTATATATATATATATATGATTTAATTTAAATTAATTCATGAGAAATTATTCTCAATAAATAATTTCATTCAACCCATTAAATAATAATCAATATGAAAATATTGAATAATTTCATTTAATAGTAATTGAATAAATACTTTGAGTATCCCCTTTCTATTTTTTAAATCCAAATGCTAACCCAGTTACATATTTATTTTGTGAAGTCCTATGAAAATATAATAAAAACATTTTGAATAATATTTGAAGATAAATGGTAAAATAAAATCATAGTTAATATGAAAATTACTCACCATTTAATGATTATGTCGTTCCAAATTTTATATGACCATTGGAAAATCCTTTATAGTGAAATCAAATTCAATTATATTGATTAACTCTTACAGTAAATATGATGTGATGCTTTGTAATTTCATAGATTTTTTATAGTAGTCCAATATTTGTTTAGTAATGAGGAGGCGATGGTTTTTTTCCATGTGGATTTCATGTTTCATTCTAGTCATTTTCTATAAAAAGGTAGTGATGTTTTGTGTCCATGTGGATTTCATACAGTTTCATAGTTTTTTATAGTAACAAGGTGGGGATGTTTTTTAGCCTTATTGATTTTGATGATTTTTTTTATTTTCAAAGATCTATCACTCACTTATATGGCCACTGAAATCTTATATGACAAAATCGTTCATAGATAAGAGATACAATTTTTATTTAAATTGACACTTTCATGAATTTTTATTGATGAATTGATTTTATATACCATAGAGTCTAGAAACAAAACATGTCTTATGAGTGAATTTTTCATGAAAATGTATTTGGAGAAAATTTCCCTAGGTAGATGTTAAATTGAATTATAAAATTGGGTTGTATCTCATGTATGTTTTTCACATAATGCCTAATCCAAGTAATATTTTCATGGGATGGTCCATGTAAAGACTTTGTGAGTGCCCCTTATTCTTATCCTATATGACTTATTTGTGGACTGTATCATACATAAAACTTATTTTTCTATTTTATTTGACAACCTCGCTAGTTTTAGACACCATTTATTCACATAAGGTATAATATTTTATGTGATACATAATAATAATGTTTCAATTTCTTCCCTATTTATAATGATTTTGTATTGAACAATATTTTACTTGGATGACACCCTTCATAAAGGACTCTAATTATAGATTTATAAGCCTCTTTATTAACTCATATTAAATTAATAATCATAAATTTGAGAGGCATATCCAATCAAGGCCTTATATAAAGCCACCTGATTTACAAGGTGGTATCACTAGACACTTATATATAATCTTTATTCCATGTATACCTTTAATAATGGGAATAAATAAATTTATAGAAAATATCCCCAATTATCCTCCCTAATTTATAATATCCCTTGAATATAGGAAATCATTCATTTCATTGATAACAATGGTAATTATAATTAAAAAACATGTAAAACTCTTCCTGGTCCCTGACACTCATCACGACTGCTTTGTGCTAACCCTCATGATTTCTTAAAATTTAGTCAAATTCATTGTGTCCACTTAATGTGATAGATATTATAATGCCCCGACCCTAGTTACCTAGAGTCGGTGCATTATTACATAATATTGGCATGACCCCAAAAGATCAAGTCTCGAAAGACTGATTAGTTTAGTAGCCTTGGAAGTACTAGATATATTCATAAGGTTTACATTACATCATAAAATTGAAAACTACAACAACATTGTTTCCATAGACAAAAATGAGATCCCATATACTTTCCTTGCAGTTTAGTCATAATATACTTCTTCGCATCCTGGGAAAATAAAACATAGAAATAGGTGAGCTCAGATGCTCATTAAGGATAACAATATAGCGGAAACATTAATAAATAAGCATAATCATTTAAGGAAATGTATAAAACTAAAACAAAATCCTTTTAAAATTGAAATTAAGCATAATATGAAAAGATAAAATCAAAATAATTTCATTTACTTACTCACATGGTTATTCTACTAGTTGAATGATAACATGAAATATCAATATCCACTTTCTTAAAGATGGAATGCATAATGCCCGAATTTTATAACCACGTACTCAAGGCCTAGTGCCAAGACAACAAATAAATTTTTTTCAAGGCCTTATGCCAAGACTCTAGTTTGTCTCATGAGACCTATCGATGCATCGAGGAGATATCGTGGGCTCCACCCATCACAAACAAAGTCCAATGCATTCCTCATATGTAAAGGTTTAAACATAACATAAACATTCATATTAAAACTAGCATACGAAATGTCAATAATTTATCCATAAGCCATGAATGTTGTAAAAATAGCACATACATAGTCAAAAATATCACAAAACCTTCGATACAATATGGATGTTTTGTATCATAATAAATCAACTTCAAATAATCTTAAAATACATAAAAGGATGTTGACATAGATGAAATCAAAACCTTTTTTTAAAGAAATATCGCTTACTATTTTGAAATCATTTAAGAGTCACATAATTATAAATAAAAAATTATCTTGAAAATATTTTATAATCTTGTATGGGAATCTTCGACGTTGTTATAATGGCGGAAAATAACCACACTGACCTTATAAGTTAAAAAAAGACATTCTTACCTTAATTTTGTCGAAAAGGTTATAAAGGACCTTGTTTGGAAAACGATGGAAATATTCCTTTATAAAAATATTATAAAATTATAACAAGGGTATAAATGACTTCAACCCGTAGTATATAAAATATTAATAATGTTTTGAAATACATTTTTAAGAAACATGGATGTGGATGATAAAGAGTTCCCAGTAGATAATTACATATAAACAACCTCGAGTAATGAAGAGACTGTTAAATTAACCCTTACCTTGTACTTTTCCTTGGTCTCGGGTAGTTTAACCTACTGTATAATGGTGAAATAATTGTTATTATGTTATAAAATAATCATATACATTAATATGATATCATATATGATCATTTATCATTGCTTTGTTAATAATATCTTAGTATTATCGTCGTTTCGGGTGTTTAACTGATTCATTTTCCTTTATATGATTTGTTTTGTAAGTAATGTTTGCTATGGATAGGATGTATATTATTCATATTAAGAATTATATTAAGTCTTTAAACATTATATTCAATCATCTAATGAAAATTAATCTTGAATGGATACGATGGGGAAAGAAGCTGATCACATTCGTGGAGACCGTAATCCGTACGTATGCACGAGTGAAAATTTCATTTTTTTCATATTAAAATAATATATCATTGGATGTTATATCATATATACCAAATTATTATCATGTTATATTTATTATTTACATCAATTACACATCATTGTTATACCCATCCAAATAATAATGTATTAAATAACAATTACACAAGGACGTAGAGACGGTAATCCCTACGTACGCACGTATGGTGACATGTCATTCAAAGGATGGATAGAATAATGAATATGTTTGTACCATATTCATAATAACATCAATGTATATATAAGATACTAGAGTTATTATTTTATAATGGAAACAACAGATAAAGAGGAAGTGGAAGAAGAAAGGAACTTGAAAGAGGGGGTGATATATTTACCTCTTCTTCGGGTTCTTTCATATGATTTGATCAAAAGGGATCCTTAGGTTGGCTTTCTGACTAAAGGAGGGCCTCTAGGAAGAAGTGAGGATAGTTGAGAGCGTATTTGGGAAGGTTTTGGCTGAGCCAAATGGCTTTGATGGTGTGAATTATAGAGAAGGGGGAGTGCCCTTTTATAAGAGGGGTGAGGGGCACCTTAGGAAAAGCTAGAAATATTATTTATAATAAAAATATTTTCGGTTTATAATGGCTCCAAAATGGATTATTTAAAGTATACGGGGGTGATGGGACGATAACCACTCAACCAATAGGTTTTAGAAATGTTTGGGTCACTATATCAACTTTATCTTTTAGATTTAACTTTTAGTTAAATAGTTTGACATTTACCATGTCTCTTTGTATTTTTACATTATATGGTTAATAAACATACTATATACATCCAAGATTACCCCAGGTAGTTCATTAATGATACACCTATCATTATATAAGTCTTTTGGCTGAACCTTAGATTTTTAGGAATAGAATATCAATTAATAATATAATATTTGTTTTTAAAACACTTTTATGTCAGTTTTGACACTATTTGGTATTTTGTTTTTGATAAATTTATAAAAGCATTATTACTTAGAAAAAAATTCATCTAACCTACTCTAATATTTCATATTAACCTATAAAATTTTTTAATTCAAAACAAGTCTCATATTACATTTATTTGGATATTCATAATATCAATTATTTTAAAATTTCATTAATTAGGTAATTACTGCATCATCATTGTGTTATAAATAAATTAATTCATTTAATCTCTAAAAACTATAAATAAAATAATATTATGTAAGAAATATTTTTATCTTTCTAATTAATATTTATAGTGGAATTTATCTTATGTATAACCCTATATTAAAAAAAATTAGTTATTAAACTTTGATATTAACACATTTAACACTTCTATAAATAAAATAATAATAAATGTCCTAATCTAATCCAAGTGGACCTAAAGGATCATATTTTATTCCTAAGGTTTTTTTTGGTCGAATTACACTTATGTAGTTGAATTAGGACATTTGTTAGTGTAATAATAATATCATTTTTACCCTTAATTTCCCAATGTACTTTTAACCATGGTAAATAAAAGTAAAAAGTTACTATTCACCAAAAAAATTATTTTCATCTTAATGAACCACATTTTACCTACTGATATCAACTGTGTCTCTCGTATTTTTTAAATTCAACTCACAGATGCGGTAAAATTATTTTTTATGTGAATTCACAAATTCCCCTAGGTGGTGGGTAAAAGACGGTGAAAAGTTCTATAAAATTTTTATATATCTAAAATTATTATTAATTGAATCCAATGATTTATATTGAACATATATAGGTATTATGTATCTATTTTGACCTAAAATAAATTTAAATAAAATGAATAATTATTTAAATAAAAATTCGGTTTTAAACTATAACTCTGTGTTTTTCACTATTCATGAAAAATTGAAAGTTTCAAAAAAATACCAAAAATACACTGTAGGATAATTTTGATATTTCGAATCCAAAAATTAAGTCCATTTTGCAAGATAAAATTTATAAAATTTCAAAAAGTTGGTATTACTATTCATAACGTCTAGTTTGATTGGTTGTGGTGTATTAGAACTCGAAGTTGCGTACAACACACGCTACTCTATTTATTCATAGAGAAGCGTACCGTGGAAGCTTGGGGTGTTAAAGATATAGAAATGGATTTCTATTATTGTGGAAGTCCCAAATTTTCTATTCTAGATCTTTTCATCCATGATTCCACTCATCCTACCCTGTCTAGTTACCCATGAAAAAAAGATAACTAGAAAGATTAATTCATCCACAATTCCCATACTAAACCATTTTAGGTATCTCACACATATTTTTCCATTCTACAAGGCTTTTTATTGTTTAGATTTGGTCTTAGTCGCATGAACTTGATGAGTGAGAATATTTCCTAGAATGTTGATTGATTTTCATTGATAATCAATGCCTAGTTAATCTTGAACCATGGTAATTTTTTACTTTTGGAAATATGGACTTTATTTGATAAATGTATAAAATATTAGTTTTTAATGATTAATTAAATTTTTGGAGTATAGTTTAAATCCACACATTGACCTTTTAATTAATTAATTAACCGTTTAAAGGCCTTTTAATTATATTTATCATAATTTAGAACAATTTTAGAATAATTCAAGAAAAACATAAACTAAGTGTTATTTTCATATTTCTTGATTTTAATATAGAAATTGTATCATCATAATACATTTCATATCTCATTTCTTAACATTGAGAATATTAGATCACTTGACTTGCTACTAAGGGAATGACCTTTACCTGGATGGTATGCCTCATGATTTGGCCTAAAAATTGAAAAGGAATAAGAATCACAAGACTTTATCGATCCTATCATATTACTTTAGTGGGGAAACGTTGTAGGAATTCAGTGAGACTGTATGATAATAAGAATGTAATTGGGGTCCTCATTTCCATGGAATAGAGTTCATCCACACAACCATATTCACTCAAGTACGTTTTTCCTTTCATTGTGTAAGGGTAGAAGGTTTGGTCCATAAATTTTGTAAAGGTCATAGATCCTATATATAAAGGTCCTAAGAGAGCCTGAATTCTATAAAAGGATGAAAAGTGAATTTGATAGGCTATGTAAGGGTAACATCAATTCTACCAAAGCTATTTAAGGGTCATCACATCATTACAACTCACATAAGGGTATATCCATACTCTATAGACATTTCAAGGCACTCCATTAGTTGTATATAGTAATCTCCACACTCCTTAGTTTCATAAAAGTAAAAAGGTACATCAGGTTGACCAATAGACGTTTGTAAGGTCCAAACTATGGGGAATAACACATGCATACCTTAAATGGAAAGACCGTGACTGAAAATAATATTCCTTTTTTAGATTGGTTGAATCAATGAGATATTAAACGAATGATCCATGTAGTGACCATCCAAATAATGAAGAAGATGCAGATCATAGGGGGAGGGGATGTTTCAAAATAATTATTTGAGTGGTGCTAAATTAAAAAAATTGTGAACCTTATCTTTTACATGTATAACCAATTAGGATAAGATAATGAACCTGAGATCATGGTATATAAAATTAAAGAGGAGAATGGAGAGGTGTTTTGATTCTAATTTATATGTATCCTCTATCCCATTTAAATGTATCATAATCTTTCTGACTATAGTTAGAAGTTATTGAATTATAATTGGGTCTTTAGTTTACATTTTCTTCCTCATTCATCTCTATCATTCTTCTATCCCTCATTTCATCATGTTTCCTTAACCCTATTGATGTAACATTTTTCTCTAGCTTCATTATTATGGAGAGATGAATTATCATGGGTGTTATAAGAAGAATTATAATGGGTCTTATTGATATTTCATATTTAATTCATATTATATTACTTCATTTATTATAGTATGATAGTGAATGTTGGGTTATGAGGAGGTGGGTTTCAGTCTATATTCCATCTGCACTGATGCACTAATCCACTATTTTTACAAAAAGGACACCTTATATTTAGATCAAAATTCATATTAGTGTATTTTTTTGATTTAAAAGTAATAATTGATGGAGACTACAATTAGGTGTGTGAGTAATATTATTCAATGGGTTGCTGAGTATTCAATCCCATTTACCAAGGGGAATAAATAGGATTATTGGTTTTCTTAGGATTATTTTAGAAGATTAGTGGTTTTCTAGAAAATAAAATAGTGTATGATATGTAGATTAATGATTTTGAGGCTGTTAATTGAAATATATGTTTTAGAAATAAATTAAATTATGATAAAACTCACTAAAATAGATCTCATACTAGCTTTCATTTCTTGCTTAACCATTATGTCAATGTACTTCATCCTTTTTTTGAAATACATAAAATCAAGAGAACCAAAATACACATTTTTTTCTTACTCTCATAAAATATAAAATAAAATAGAAACAAAATAAAGGATAGGATAATGAATCTCAATTCATATCTCCTTGATAAAGGAACCTGGTCAGCCACTAAGATACATTCGAAGTGTTTCATAAATTCTATATACAAGGCCCATGACATCCTTCATATCAAACCACAAAACATCATGAAAAAATGGTCTTAAATACATAAAAATAAATCGAAATTCAATGGTCTTGGATGCATGACCAGAAAACTCATTCCATTGGTCCTAGATTCATGACCTTAAAAGGAACTACCAATGTCATAGTTGCATGACCTTAAAAGGAACCACAATGATACATACCACATAACATTAAAAAGTACGATGTTATTTATTAAATGGAAAAAAGCTACATTGATTTTTATTCCCATCAAAATGATATATAGGAATATCTTTTTATGGATGTATTCTCAAGTCCATGACCCATACCTCCTCCCTGAATAGAGATAAATTCCTTAATTCATAGCTGTTTGGATTTAAACCGAATAATAATTAACCAATAAGAGTGGAGATGTGGAACATATTATACATAAAAAATTTATAGTTCTTCATGATTTTAATCAATTTATGTCACCAAAAGGGTGACCTAAATTATTAGTGGGAAATACTTCATGATTAAATATTAAATCTATCGAAGAGGCCTGATTTAAGTAATTAGACCCTTAATGGGGTGAGTTGAACTCCCATCCCCTTAATCTTTATAATAAATTTGAAGCATTGAATGTTCATCCTAATGACTATTTGTATTTGTAATGTTGGTTTGAAATAAAAAAATAAAATTAAACACAAACATATGTGGAGAAAAAATGGTGAATTCCACATGAAATTCAATAATTTTGATAGAGATTTATGGAACATACACTCTTAATTGGGATGATAAATTGTTATGTTCATTGTTTTGGGTTTTCCCCCAACTTATTATCAAATTAAAAGGGCATCATCAATCAACAAAACATCATATATCAAATTACTTGACTAGGTTGAGGATAATTATAGATGAAGTTGAGTGGTTTCCCATTTTCAGTTAATGAAACCCTTAACACATGTCACCACTACAATGAATAATGTAACTTTAAAACTCCTAAAATACATTTTAAACTACCCATTATCTTTAATTACTATCTGGTGAACATTCCATGAGATTCCCAATTGATTGTGAAGACACACCTCAGAGAATTGGTGAATTAGGTGTGGTTAAATTTTACCAAAACAAAATTCTATGTAAATTATACCCTTTGGTGTTTGAACCCATGATATATTTTAGTATGTGAATTGAAATTTTATGTTTTACTCAATAGGTCACAAACACTCAAAATTTATAAATGTCAACAATAGATCATCACATAATTTTTTTATAAGGTTTAACCTTGATGTGGAAAACCTACTCCTTATCATGCCAACTCCCATTGATTCAGGGATTATCCACTATATATAATCACCAATTAAAATGGGTTGTACATGTATCACTATGTTACCATGTCCACATAATATTATAAATTCATGGATCACTATATTGTGAAAGTTAACTGGTATATTCATACAGGATATTTATATTTGTATCCCATGAGTTCTTTAACAACATCCTCTCATTGAAGTAGATATTCACTTGGAATTGGGTTTCACTTAAAAAATAATATAATATATTCCTCTTAATGTCATAATGTATTAAATTTTTATAATTTCATCAATCAAATCACATGCAACTTGACCTATGAATCTATTTATCAGAATGTGTTTCTCAAGAGTGGGGTTGAATTGAGTATCTAATAAAAATTTCTGTTAAACAATATTCCAACTAAAAATACCTAGTTTAAGTAAAACATCCTTCTCAATCAAAACAAAAGATCAATATAATTTATTATATTTTAATATATTTATAAAAGTGTGATTAAGTATCACCTAAAACTATATATGAAAATTATATTACATTTTTAAAAAAAATTACTTAACCAAAAACTTTTATAAACACTAGTTAAGAGTAACTATCAATGTAATGATTTTGTTTACAATTTGAAAATAATTCAGTTTTATTATTTTAAATGAAACAAAAAAACACAAAATAGAATTAAAACAATAGGTTCCGTATCAAGCTTATACCTAATCCCCTCCACATGGAAATAATCTATTTCCAAGAAGATTATATAATATAATATTGATCTACATCCTAGATCGGGTAAACATACAACAGCTAACCAGCATCCCCAACCACATAGGGACCTCTTACAAAATATCCATGTAAATAAAAGGACACATGCCACATAAGGAACTAATACACAACACTGTGGGTAAATAAATCAAAAGAGAGTTAATAATATATCTTGTATCTTTCAATTATAGTGCGCGAGATATTGTGCATTCAATAAAGATGGAATACTAAAAAATACTCAAATGTAAATGAAAAAATAGAAAAATAAAGTATAAATATGTAGAAAATGTATTCTTTCTCTATATAATGTTATTTAAATTATTGAGTCTCCTAATATGTGACTTTGTGAGGAAATTGAGTCATTTTTCAAAAAAACATAGTAAAATCGAACCTCATAATCTTTATTTGTTTTGACTATTTGAAATGAACATGATGTTCATTCTTCTTCACTCTTCTACAATCGGTTACAATTAAGAAAAATTTGTGTAATGATCTTAAGTGAACAGAATAGTTAATCATATGTTCTCACTCATCCAGTATGCATGCATTCACCTCTCTCTATCAGCATATAAGTGCATTACTCTTCCTATAATAATTATTCGAATCTACGTACATCTTGTACGTTACTCTGAAATATTTTAATTTTTCCTATAATAGTTTAAGAATACTCATTAAAATAATCCTCACCAATAAATTTGATAAAAAAATCCATTATAAGTATATAATTCAAAAATTCATAATAGCAATTGTGATTCATTCTGATGGTGACTCATGAATGGAAGTGAGTCTGTCTAATAATGAGATAGGCTAGTGGTAGCTTTGGTCTAGTGGTGAGTCACTTTCAGTGGTTGATCATCTCGAAAATGACTCCTATAAATGGTGACTCGACTATATGGGGACTCTCCTCAATGATGACTCATCTCAATGGGGACTCATCTCAAAGGTGACTCATCTAACAGTGGGTTATCTTTAGTGGTGACTCATTTATGGTGGTAGGTAGTTTCTTGTGGTGAATTAATCCTGACGGTGACTCTTTTACAATGGTGATACATTCTTAGTGGTGACTGATCTTCAATGGTGAGTGTTTTCTGGAAGGGAGACATCTTTAATATTGAGTCTTTTTTAGAGGTGACTCGTCTTCAATGGCATGAATTTTCAGGCAACGAGCATGTACCCAAGTGGTAAAGGCTCCTTCTTGGAATCCAAAAGGCCTAGGATCAAATCCGGGAAGAGATGAATTTCCGAGTACTGTAGTGGTGGAGGCACTGTAGCAGAGACTGTAGTGGCAGCGACATTGTAGCAGTCATGGTACTGTAGCAACACTATTTACCGAAGGGCCCTTTGGGTAAAAAATGGGATTTTGGGCATTATATTCAGACTACATGGTCTTGGGACTTTAGGCTATGTAATGGTTCTCCCTCTACCAAATTTGAAATATGTCTTTTCTTTAAAAAATTATTGAGACTTTAGTCCCAACCTTTAAAAAAATGGCATGAATTTTCAACACTTATCCAAAGTTTAACCAAATTTAATTAATTTATAAAAAGCTATAATAAAATATAAAACTCATTAAAAATATAATTAACATGATTTTATACAAGTAAAATATGGATGTGCTTACAATATCTCCCTTTTTGATGATAAAAACTCATGGAATTTTAAGATCCACGTATAGAATAAACATTGGCTTAAAAATATCTTCTTAATAATTTTAAAACAAAAATGGTATTAATGATATTAAGAATTAAACAATATCAATGGTATCTATTAAAAATTCTATTAATTCATTGATTAAATACATAGTGCATAATAGTTATTATATCAAGAAATATCATCAATCATGGTATCAAAATATAACATCACTGTATGAATAGTAAATAAATACCATACTCATTCTCCCCCATTTGAGATTATAAAAGAGTGAATATAAAAAATAATAATTGAAATGAATAATAATATTATTAATAAGAGATTTTTCATTTAAGGATAAAAGTAATTGAATTAAATAAAAAAAGATACAATAAGAACTCATACAAATTATACTATCAAAGAAGTAAAGTCTAAACCAAATGATTCTAAGCCAGGGTAGTTGGAACAGTATGTGACTTGACCTTATCAGAGGTAGAGGGAAACAAAGTAGAGGATAATGTTGAGGTTACAGTGGTGGAGGCTGTAGGGACTGAAATAGTAGTGGTTAGGAAAGAGGTAGATGGTGTAATTTTCTGGATGATCACTGGATGAAGCTGTCAAACTACATACAATAGAGATAAACTTAAAGGATTAAATTAATATGGAAGAGGTGCATTGGGATCTAGAGTAATACCTGGTTTGGAATAATAATGATCATTAGATGGAGGATTCATATGATAGGTCATTATTATGTCTTCATGAGCTACTACTGCAGTTCCAAACACATGTAGAGATGGATTCATCATATTGATGAAGTAAATGATGATTTTTCCACCACACCCCATTGAACTAAAGAAATATTTCTTATCCTCTATGAAAAACAGAGTCATAAGTGTCACTTATTTTGACTAAGAGACCAACTCCTTGAAAGATTCGTTAATAGGTGGAAACCAAAGGTTCTCCATAAGAAACATAAAGTGGTTGTTCAACTCAAGATTAGTATAGATCCTCTAAAGGTAATACATAACTACATCTCTAATGGTTTCGATATAATTTATAATATTATTCATAAATTACCTTACCATATTACATACACGATCATTTTTATGTTCATTATACCTCATACATTCCAGAGAGATACAAGGAACATATCTTAAAACTACCCGGAGCTCTTCTCTAAACACTGATCTAATCAAATCAATGTCCAAGGAAGGAGGTGGATCACTCTAAGTCAAAGACATAAGAGGAATATTCATTATCATTTCCAAAAAAATCATCTATACTAGAATCAAAATTATTATTCTTCACATCCATCACTGATATCAAGGACTCTGACTCAATACCTAGTCTTCTATTCTCTATTTCCACATCTTGTATAGTATCCATGATCTTGGGATGATTGTGTTGAATAAAAAGATCTATCAAAATTCTATCATATTTTACACTTTTATTTATAATCAGAGGATGGTGATTATTTATTATCCTATCATAATCAAAAGATATCATTTTCCCAAAGGACATTAAGTCTTCTATGGTAACCACTTAAATAGGTTTTGAAGAATAAACTTTAAAGGGGTAGATAATCTCTTGTCAGAAGCCTCTTCAGGATAAGATATTTTAGGAATATATAACTCAAATATCTATATCTCCCAAGAATTATCAATCTATTCTTCCAAGGATCACATAAGTCCCATCTATATTTGAACTGGAATAGTACGTAGGTCAACCATACTTTGGTGGATTTCTATCATCATCTTAGTCAGGATATTCCTGGCCTAGCCTAACATAACCTGGATATATATCCCATTATTAAAAATCTAAGACTCCCTTCATGGTAGAAGACACAATAGAAGGCTCATGAACTACATGTTTAATAACCATATACCCATAAACTATCTTCTCATAAATTGAAGGCATAGCGTATTCACCATCACCATGCTCTACATCTATAAGATTAACACTATAGCTCATGAAACATATGGATTCCTCAACCTCAATGGATTCCTAAAATTTATCGATAGTATACATATAAAGATATTTAACTAATATCTATTTTCCCTCATACCTAAAACCATCTAAAAATAATGTAGAAAAAATTAGCGTGTGAGAAATCTCATGATCGTCATGCCTATCATGATTAGAACCATATCAATCTTAACTTCCATATCCATTTTCTTTATCCTCATTATATCTTTCCTTTTTTATAATCATCTATATTTTATTCTTCATTACTGTTTTATTCTCAATATTCTTTATCATATCCACTTTCACCGTTAACATATTACACAACAATTTATCTAGAAACCATAGCCTCCACTTCTTCAGTTCCTTTAGATAAGAGAGTATCTCTAACTGGGATAGATCCAAGTGGACTGGATAGTTCTAAAGTGATAGTAATAGGGATATTAGAAAATTAATGGTCACTAATAACATAAACTAAGAACTCCTAATCCACATTTACTAAGGTATTAACTTTATATTCATCTTTATATGAGTAAAAACCCACTTCATTTGGATCTAATCTAGGATCCACAAGATTACATTGTCTTTTAGGGTGATCAACACGATTAAGATACTCATAAATATTGTCAACATAATCAATTAATTGTCTCTTGTATGAGTTCCAATTTATCTTCAGTCTATTTTTAATTAACGTAGATAAATACAAATCTCCACATTTTACCTCAATTTATTCTCCCCATCCACAAATCTCTTAGCCTACAGTATGTCTGAAATGAACTTATGGTAAATTAGGGAATTTTACGAGGAATATGTTTTACATATTTCCATCATATGAAACATAAAATATCTAAACATGTTTATTTTATCTCCCCTTTTTATAACTTAGAGAATGTACACATTTTTCTACCTCATTGTAATAAAATAACCTTTTCCTAGTCACATCAATTCTAAATAAACATGAATAGTAAATGACATTCACCATCATGATATAATACAGCTAGCCTTCTAAAAGTACCATCTTTAGTTAGCTTATCTAAGACAACCTTACATTTAAATAAATCTCTATCAGTTGAAATTGATCCCTTATAGTTAGTTAAAACACATTCATGAGGTACCTTCATACATCTATACCATAGACTTGAAGAGAACACAACTTTACACCCATTTATCCTACTTCTAAACAAGCCTTTTCCCCCTATAAAACTAAACTTGATATTCTGATAAAATTGATGCACTAACATCGGATAGAAAAGAATCTCATTTTTTTAGAACCACTCTATCCATACTTCGTCATGCATTACTCTAAGAACCTATGAATTTATTGACATCAAACACTTGATATGTACTTCCTTATCTAGAACTACGTTTTGAGTCGCAAGATATGGGTTCTGTAGATCTATAACTAGATAGATGAATACACGCTTCAACTTGTCCAAAGGATGCCACTCTTCGGGATATGATACTGCTACTCACTTCACATTAACCATTATGAAAAAGATGGGCAGTTTGGATGAGGATGAGGGAAGGTTAATATTTAAGAGAGAAATATTCGCAAACGAGGTTTGGGAATGTGGAAGATTGACAATTGAAATTATACTGAGTCCCCATTTTATATAATTTAGGTATTTTGAAATTGAAAAAAATTAAATAACTTATTTTAAATCAAAAATAAATTAAATAAATAAATCAAAAATAAAAATTAATAATGAATACTTAAGTTAAAATGGTGGGTAAACTCCGTCGGTGGGTAAACATCAATGGTACGTAAACTCGAACTATTGGTAAACTCCAAAGGTGGGTAAAATACATTGGTGGGTAAACTCCAATGGTTGGTAATATATAATAGCGGGTCCTAAGAAATTTATGTTTAAACAAAATTAATCTTGCTTAATCCATGTTTGATGTAGTTTATTCACTTATAATTCAATGGTTTAGTATAAATATAAGAAATTGAATGTTCAGTACCAATTTATTCAAGAATTATGTCACCCTTTTGAAAATGATCTCTTAAAAATTGATGTATTACACAAATGTTTTTTATAGAGTGATACACAAGATTCCTTGAAATATTTATAGCACTTTTTTGTCACAAGTTATTTGTACATGTTTGAATTTATACTCATAGTCTTGTAGAGTGTTTCATCCACAAAATTTAACCACATAAAACTACCAATAGTTATGTATTTAGCTTCAATCGTAGATAGTGAAAATGAATTTTTCTTCTTACTAAAAAAATAAACAAGATACTTTCCCAAAATATGACATGTTACAGAGGTGATGTTTCTATCTAACTTACAGTCACCAAAACCAGAATCTATACAAATAATTCAACATCCTATGCTCTTGGATAGAATAATCCTAAATTTATTGTATACATGAGGAATTTAAAAATTCATTTAATAAAAAGTGAGTGTGACTATTTTTTATTTTCTTGAAAATAAGAACTCATACATAAAATAAAGATTATTTTGGGCTTACTAAAAGTTAGGTAGAGAATATTTCCAATCATAACTTTTTAACTAGTTTGATCAACTTGTTTCAAAGCTTCATCAATATCCAAATTACACGTAGTACTCGAAAGAGTGTCACTACTTTTAGTGCTATCCAACCCAAAACATTTTAAAATGAATTCTTTATATTTACTTTGATTTAAAATAATTCATTATTTATTTTGAAAAATTTAAAAACCAAGAAATAATTTCAGTTCACTAATTAAACTAATTTAAAATTTAATTTTTCATCATCTTTGAAAAATAATTAGACAACGAATTTTTAGAAGATCTAAAAATAATATCATATACATATATTTGAATAACTATATCATCATTCAATATTATTTTTTGAAAATGTTTAGGATCAAATATACCTTTTATAAAACATTTAGAAATAGGAAAAGAGTTGATTCTATCATACCGAGCTTTTGGAGCTTGTTTTAAACCATATAAATATTTTGTTAGTTAGAAAACATGATTTGGAAAATGAGGATTTTGAAATCTAGGGGTTGTTCAAAAAACAATACTCGATTATATAATAATTAAAGAATTAAATGTTAACATCCATTTGATGTATTTCGAAATAAATATGTTCTCCATAAGCTAGTAGTATTTTAATTGATTAAAATCTAGATATATGTGAAAATGATTCTTCATAGTCTATACCCTCTTCTTGACTTTACCCATGTGAAACTAGTCTATCCTTGTTTCTTATTATTATTACTGATTCATCAAACTTGTTTCTAAACACCCATTTAGTTCATGTTGTTAAGGAGTGTTTAGGTCTATCAACATGTTTCAAAACTATATTTCATTAAAGTTGAATAATTTATTCGTGAATATCCATTAAATGTAAATAATCATTAATTACATTGGTTTCATTCTTAAGATAAAGATGTGATAATAATTATTGATGTTCAACACGGTTTCATGGAGAACCTCCATTATGTGTACCTATATCTATGTCCCTAAATAAATATTCTAGTGGGTGGTATTTAAGTGGTCAAATAGATATATACAAAATTCATGGTCACCTAATGGTCTTATATATATTCAGGTTCAGGTTCTACAAGTTCCTTAGAAGTGGATGATTTCTCTTCTTGTTTTATAGTAGTACCGGTAGGTTTTTCATTTGTGTTCAAAGTGGACATATCATCCCGAAGGTTTTATAAAGAGGTTTTAGTTTCATGTGGCTCTCTCTCATCAAACATGACATGAAATGACTCTTCCATGGTTGTGATTATTTGTTAAATAATCAACAAGATTTATTGGATGTTGAATAAATAAAAAAAATTCTTCATCTCTTTTGGAGGAAAAGTTTTTAGGATTATCCTTAGTGTTATGAATAAATAATTTGCATCTTAAAACAATAATGTATTTAAACATACTATTCCTATTATTCCAAAGATCATAAGGGATTTTCTTTAAAAAATGTATAATTAAAACTATGTCAATTATATAAAAGGATATGTTCACATCCATTGCCCAAAATTGGATGGGTAAGTCGTAATCATTAAGATTTGTCTGAGAAATCACATGAAGTGTTTTATTCCTTCCTTCATGCAACTCTAGAGTACTAGGTGTAGAGAGTTATGGTTATATACATTTATTGAGACAAAGGATTCAATGTATTAATTTCTAAACTCACAGCCATTGTCACTTCTTGAGGTCTTAATTATAAATATACATAGGTTTTCTATATATTTTTCCTACTTGGTCAAGTGAGAGTAGGCTTCACATTTTTGTGCTAAAAATAATACCAAAGTGTAAGTATAAAATTCATTTATAAGTACGTAGACATTGTGAATACAATTAATACTAGATACTCTAGATGGTCCAATCAAGTCCATGTGAAGAAAATCAAGAGGTTGAGAAGTTGAAAAATCATTATTAGATTTGAAAGATATTTAGCGTTTCTTACCCTTTTGATAGGTGTTTCAGAATTTATCATTATAGAATTTAAGTTTAGGTATATCCCTAACTAACCCCTTCCTAGTATTCTTTATAATAGAATTGATGTTATAGTGGAAAAATATCTATTCCAAACCCAAGATTCCTTTTTAAAGGCAATTAAGAAAGAAATTTTTTTAGAAACTAAAGAATCAAGATTAAAATTATAGAAATTTTCATCTCTCAAAGAAGTAAACACTAAATAATTTTATCACATAAAAACATTAGAAGCATTGTATAAAAATTTTACATGAAAACCATCATCAAATTGTTGTGAGATGCTAATAAGATTGTATTTTAAACTGTTAAAAAAAGTACTTTAGAAATTTAAATTGATATAGAGTTACCAATTTTTCCAAGGTCGATGGTGTTTACTTTACTAGTTTCCCCAAAGGTGACATGTCAACCATCAACATTTATTAGTTTTTTAAATATTGTGTAATGTTCTATCAGATTTTTGGAATATCCATTGTCCAGGATCTATAAATTTTTGTTTTAACTCTTCAATATGTCCCCCTATAAACCAATCTTATACTAAAAATAATTTTGATACCCAAAATTTCTTGTCTCCAGAAATGTTATTTATTATAAATTTAGAAACCCTTATTTTATTTTTGTGTTTCCTATAAGTATATTGTAATGTATTTTCAATAAAATAATATTTTATGTAAAATGGAATAATAACTAGTAAAAGAATTTCTAGAATTGGATTTAGGAAGAAAGATCTCTTAACTACTCTCCTTTTTCCTTGTCGGTAATATGGATCAATAATATAATTAGGTGAAATATGTTTTCATAAAAGTTTCTTTTTATTTTCTCTACCATTAGTAAATATCTATAAGCCATTATTTAATTTATCATTTTAATACATTAGTTCAATATTTTCATTCAACAATTGATCATTATTTTATTTTTCTATATAAAAATAATATTTGATATTAGCAGATAAATCATTTTGTTTATTTAAAATTTTGTATTTATCTTTTGATATCATTGATGGTATCATCATTAAAATTCAAATATTAAATAACATCCACATTTTTTATATTTTCATCATTATGTTTACCTCCATGAGGATTTAAATTATGTACAATATATATATTTGGTACCTAAGATATTATTTTCATGAGGAATATATTTTATGTGTCAGGATATTCTCCATGAGTTGAGTTTGGGTCACTAGAGCTTTCCTCAAAGGTTCTCTAGGTGGATTTTATTGCATTCGTATACTTATTTTCCTAATAAACATACTTCCTTTTATACATTAACTTGAAAGAGTTATCCTTGACATGTAATATTATTTTTCACTCATAATAGGTAATTTCTTTAGAATTATCATCTCTTTTAGAATCATTATTTCAATTCCCTCTATTATCATACTTTACATTGTAACTCAATTTCTAGAAGATTTTTTTCTTCTTACATAATTTCTTAAAACTGTTGGCCAGATGTTCCATTTCCTCACCACCATCGACTTGTGATTCCTCATCACTGTAGATTTCATCTTGAATATATTCATTCTCCTTATGTTTTGATTTTTTATTCTTT
This sequence comes from Viscum album, assembly GCA_963277665.1. Taxonomy (NCBI): domain Eukaryota; kingdom Viridiplantae; phylum Streptophyta; class Magnoliopsida; order Santalales; family Viscaceae; genus Viscum; species Viscum album. The sequence continues at coordinate 850,295,517 of OY728152.1, forward strand.
AATGATATAGAGTACTTCTTAGGATCATCTTAATCTTCATGATTAACTTTAAGATCTTATTCATACATCATTTTCTTCACAATTAATTACTTGATAGGTAGTTTTCTTATATCATAGTATTATATTATTATTACTGATGTTCTTATCCATCACTCTAGAAGACATCTTAGTAGTCACATGATTTGATCTCTGTCTAAAACTAGAATTCCCAAAGATCTCATTGTATTCACTATCTAATTAAACCAAAGATACATATCAGAAATTAGATCATAATATTTTATATTTAATGTATCATATTTAATCATAAAAGTATTATATATCATTTCCTTTACATTAGATATTCCTTCATGAGAAAAAACTAATGTATCCCATATTTCATAATCAGTTTTACAGGAAGATATCCTATTAAACTCATCATCAATTAAAGCATAGTAAAGTGCATTTGTGGATTTGTATTTGTTGTTATAAGCATTTCTAGTAGCATCATACAATGTGTTCATATTAGTATTAGGTAATTCATATTTATCTTCTACAGAAGTCAATAGTTCAAAACCATTATTTCTATATTGATTTTCGTATTTATTCTCCATTGATCATAGTTATTTTCATTAAATAAAGGAGGCTTCTTTCTAGAAAAACCTTCTTCTTTATAATCCATTTAAATAACTTAATTTCGAATTAATAGAAACTTTAGATCATTAAAACAAAACTAAAATAACAGTTAAGAAGATTTTGAAAACCTTTGAAACCAAATGAGGGTTGGAGTGAGTATCTCAAGAGGGTGGTGAATTGAGTACCCAAAAAAATATGTTAAAAAATAGTTTAATTAAAATTACATATTTTAATGAAAACAACCAAACTAATCAAAACAATTGGTCAATATTTTTTTTATCTTTTAAAATATTTATCAAAGAGTGATTAAAACCCTATTAAAACAATAAATTAAAATTATTATATCATTGGAAATCAAATTACATAACCAAAACATTATAAAAACACCTGTTATGACTAACTTTCAAAGTAATGTATTTCTTTATAATTTAAAACAAATTTATTTTATGATTTTAAATGAAAAAAATAAGCAGTGGAATTAAAATTAGTGGTTTTTTCTCTAGATGAGAATTAATCCTGTCCATTTGTCAATTAACTACTACTAAGAGGATTATATAAAATAATCATGATCCATAACCTTGATCGTTAAACATACAACTACTAACCATGTCTTTAGGCCACACATTTACCTATTCCACACTAACCGTGAAATTAAAACAAGAACAAGACACACAAGAACCTCTTCCACAACACTATGGGTAAAAAATGTAAATATAGCTATGAATAAATCTTGTATCTTCCTATTATTCTGTAGGAGAAAGTGTACATTCAATGAAAATGTTAAAACACACACTTATAAAATGTAAATTAAACAAAAATAAAAATAATGTATAAAGATATTGAAAATGTAGTGCTTCTTGATCTGATATTCTTTGAAAGATTGAGTCTCCTAAGATGTATCTTGTTGATTAGATCAAGTTATTTCTTAGAAAAAACGTTTAAATTAGAGTGTCATATGCTCTCATTTTTTCAAATGTTTAAAATGAATAGGATATTTAATGTGATTCAATCTTCAACAGTTGGTTGTAGGTAAGAATGCTTTGTGGAAAACCCTTTAGTGAATGGTATACAGGATCATATGTTCACACTTGACCAACATGCATAAATTAACTTCTCTATCATCTTGAAGTATTTTTCCCCTTTTAATAATTAATTTCTGGATCTAGAGAAACATTTTTCTGAACTATCAGATTATTTAATATATCCTACAATAGTTTAATAATACTCATTAAAATAATCCTTGTCATTAAATTAAATAATATATTTCTAATCAGTATTTAGTTTAAAAATATAGAATTTCCATGGTGATTCATTCTGGTGGTGAATCATGTATGGTGGTGAGTAAGGCCAATGGTGAGTTAGGTAAGATATAGGTCAGATATATAGGTGATTCATTTTCACTGGTGACTCATCTCAATAGGGACTTGTCTGAATGGTGACTTGTATGAACGGTGACATGTCTCAATAGTGAATCATCCCAACAGTAAATCGTCTGATTTTAGGCCACCAGTGGTGACTCCTTTTTGGAAATAGGTAGATTGTGTCAGTTAATTAATCTGTACACTGACTCTTTTACCATAGTGATACATTCCTAGTGGTGACTCATCTTCAATAATGATTATTTTCTAGTGGTGACTCATCTTCAATGGTGAATAATTGTTGGTTGTGACTCATCTTCAATGGTGAGTCTTTTCAACAGTTAAAAAAACCAAATTTAATTAATTTATAAAATATTATCACAAAACATAAAAAACATTGATAACATAATTAACATGATTTGTGAGAATTTAAACAATTAAGTTCCAATAGAATCATTACATATTCTAGTACATTAAATAATATATTACTTAAATTTCAACTAAAATGAATGGTTCAAGACTAAAATCCAAACATGTACCATAGGAAACATTATACAATTTTTACATTTAATCTTCTTATTTGAATCTCAATAGCTTGTAATAGCTCATCTCACTATTCCTATTCTTCCACACGACAACGTTCAATGATTTCCCCCTCCATCTTCTTTGAGAGCTATTTTTTTCTTGGATTCTAATTCTATTGAACACACACATTCAATAGTTCCACCCACATCGTTTATTGTAAGGATAGATGGATGCTTTGTGTATAATCTTCTCACAATCCACACTTCTCATGTGTATGAGTGGCTTATTTTATGTGTTCCTTCATTTATAATTCCCATAAATGGTATGTCTAGGGTACCATGTATTTAGTCACCCAAAATCACCATTATAGAATACCCATTTCAGGTTCCCATGTATTCTCTTGTGTTTTTTCCAACTCATAGGGTATTCCAGAAATACCCTAATTTAATGATCATCATATTTTAAAACATATAATGTATATAATTCCTTTTATTATTCTATACTCTTTGTTTATTATTCTTCTTTCACTCTCACTATCTATAATAAAATCAAAATCTCAGTCTTCACAGCTGTATAAAAATACACAATACACATAACTAGGGAATGGAACTTAATATGTGACATAAATTTTCTCAAAAATCATATTCTATTTTAATTATTCTCAATGAACAACTTTTTTTACAAATTAATCAAGGAAATGGTGAAAAAAAGTTCCACATAAATATATCTATATTATTCTTAAAAAATATGTTCATTTTAGAATATATAATTATAAGGACCCTACCTTAAAACATTACAAAATCATGAATTAAATGAATAATTTCACATTTAGGATCTTTTTAGGTATAGAGTTTTAGAGAATTAGGACATAACTATTACATCTCAAAGAATAAAAAGTAGACATTTCTACTTAGTTTCCATTTTTTTCTCATAAAATAAAAACTCTTAAAAAGAAACATGTCTAGTTCCATGTTTTAGACAGAATGTCTTTCCATGATCACATCCTTGACCTTATTCATCTTTATGTCCTGTGAAAAACATTTCAAAAACATGGGATGAGCATAAAATGCTCAGTAAGATATACAAAAATAAGGGAAACCATTAGTTTTTCAAAACAATAAGTAAATCATGAATACTTTATCATAAGTAATACTTTTTGCCTTTATGCAGTAGTAAATACTCTTCACTGGATAAAAGATCATTTCTTACCCTTTTTTAACCAAAAGATCACTATAAAACCCATATAAAAAACACAGAACATATAAAGGAAACTTGGGACATAAACATACTTAAATGGAATAATCATATGGTCGACTTCCACACAAGTCACTAAATGGAATAGCCATACGGTCTACTTCCACACAAGTCACTAAATGGAATTGTCATAAGGCCGACTTCCATACCCAATACATTATAGGTTATAACGTAACCACCCGTTCTGGTATTCATGATACCACCCATCATTTGGTTTGTCACATAACCATCCGTCAAATTTCCAAGAACCATTATAAAATCATAAGATAGTAAACAAATATAAAGGAATCAAAACATTTCCACATTTCAATAAAAATATATAACTTAAATATATTGAAATAACACATCCATTTTAAAAACCATTTTCAATACCAAAATACATAATAGATTTTATGGTATTTATTTTCTTTTAATAACATTACGGCTTGTTGAGGAAGCCATAGATCAAATAATACTCGTGGTGGCGGAAAGGTCGTTGTCACTGCATACGTAAAAATAAACTATCCTTTTTTTCATTTAGTAAAACGATTCGTAGAAAAATATTCCCTTGAAACATAAAGTCAAAGGTGTTTATACTGCATAAAAAATAAATTCTTGTATTAAAACAAAATATGCCTCAACAAAAGGAGATTGAGATGAAGTCCCTTACAAAGATGGTATCCTTCGATTATGGATAATTAAATTACGTAATTATGTGTGACAAATATAAATACACCTAATATAAGTGAATATTAAGTGTAAAACAATCAGACGTTATCCACACATATTCATAGCACGACATAATCAAGAAGTAGAGGTTTAACCCAAAGAATTGAAAATGTATTAAGAAGTTCCCTTGCAAAAATTCGATAGCCTAACAGCATCACTTTAACCATCAGAAAATGAGATGATGAAAGATAAAAAGGGTATCCCATAACTTTTACATAACATTTACAACAATAAGGATATATAATAACATATCCTAACAAAAAAAGATGTAAATTAAAAGACCTAACAAAAAGAAGCCTTTTAAAAAGAGGAGGGTGAAAGGTTCCCTTACCGATTTGGGTAACTTTCGAAACGTACACCCCCTGAAAGAAGGGTCATGCAATGAAGATGTAAATACCCATAAATTAAATTGTATTACAAAAATAATACAATCATCAGCAGTAAGTATACCACACAAATGGAAATAGTGTCAAATGTAACATGAATCTCACAGGAATAAAAAGTGAGATAAAAACCCCTTACCTCGTTGTAATCAATCAAGTTGTATGACCAAAAGATAATAAGAACCAAATGAATCACAGAATACCATGAATATAAATAGAATCATGATAATATATATCAAATTTTAGTACTCAATACACCAAATTAAATAAATAAGTGGCAAACAATGGGAATCTCATGGAATTAAAAGCGAGATAAGAAATCCCTTACGAAAATTTGGTAGCCTAACGACACCACATAAAACATCGAAAAATGGATTGATGAGATATAATAGGGTATCTCATCATATGAACATAAAAATTACATTAAGAGGAATATAAAATAATATCCCCCAACATACTAAACAGGAGCTTAAAAGGAATTACATAAAGAGAGTACTTAAAAAGAAAGAGAGAGGTAGGATCCCTTAGCTCAAGTCCGACTTATCTTGTTCGTTTTTTATATTCCTGAATAATAAACCTTCGCCAATTTATAATTTCTTAAGGAACTCCTTTAAAGTTTATTATTCAATTCATATCACATATTATAATGTTATAATAATTATTTAATTATGTGAGTTCATATCAGACGTTTTTGTTGATGTTCGGTACATGAGTCAAAAAATGGACTTCTTATAATTACATGATGTTCATGTGGTCCAAAGTTCATTAAATACAGAATTATATTCATCATTTATATGTAATATATATCATATATATCCACTATATATATGTACTTATAATAGTACATAACATTTGTAGATAAGAAATGAAATGCACTGTTCATGGAGACGGTAAGTCATACGTTCGCATTAACGCTAGCTTCATTTCTATTTCATACTTTAATGTAATTAAAACATAATGATAAATAAGTATATTATAATTAAAGTATAATATATATGGTATATATTTTAAATAAGTTCATATATTCTTTCTTTTATATGTTCCACGTACGGCATGAACGAGTCATATCACATTGAGGGGGCGGTAGTCTGCACTTCCTAAAACGAAATTATAGCATTTACCTATCATGGAAACGATAAATGTATTTCATAAAAGAAAAATAAATAGGAATAAAAAAATCATAAACATAATATATATCATATATAAATATAGTGACATGTTAATGGCCACCATGAGATGTGGTAGGAGATAATTGAACAATAATCGTTTCGTGAGGCAGTAGTTCATCGTCCACAAAAACAGTATGTTATTCACCCATTAGATGGAGGTATGTGTAAGTGTATCTCGAATATTACTCATAAAAAAATCCCAGTATATTTAATATACTGGTGTTGTTACAAAATAAATGAATAAAAAGAGTTTATATTGTTGGAGAAGAAAAAAAAGTATATAAGAGAAGACATTACCTTTAAATCGGGTAACACATTTTGATTTGAGCCAAAGGCATCCTTGGAAAGACTTCGGCCCAAAGTGAGGCTTATAGGAGTAAGAGATGGATGTGTAGAGAAAATATGAGTATATTTTGGACATGAAAATGGCTTGATATGTGTGGGTAAGGGGGTAGAGGTGGTGGCCATTTAAAAGAGGGAGTAGGGTTACTTTTGGAAGGTCTTGAAATGTTACTTTATTATAAAATGATTCTCAGAATTTAAAGGTCCCACAATGACATATTTCTAGGATAAGGTGATAATGGTTCGAAATAAACCCATCCAATAGGTTTTTGACAAGTATAAGTCTTAGATTTTACCTTATCTTTTCATTATATTTAAATCGTTCATTAATGAGGTAATCACTGCATCATCATGGCAACATAAATAAATTTATATATCTAATGTGTAAAAATAATAAGAAAAATACCATGATCTAGGTAATATTTTTATATTTACAAATACTATTTATAGTCTAAGATATCATTTATATAAACAAAACTAAAATAGTTTTACTTAGTTGATACATTCTTTGGTTATATTTTCCTTTCTTTAAAAATAATATGATAAAAGGTCATTATCACACTAATGTGATTTCATGGGGTCCCAAAGTTGGAAAAAGGAATCCCATGGTCGGACATGAATCCAAAAATAGAATTAAGACACATGTATGGGTAATTTTATATTATTGTGATATTATTTTATTACCCTTAACTACCCGATTACTAATTAATCACAATAATTAAAGATAATTGTCGTCTTTACTATTCATAATGTCCAAAAACAAAAGAGTCTTAATTACATAATATGGGCCTTCTGATTCCAAATATGGAATCAATTTTACTAAATTCCAAATATAGAATATTCCATAATTAATTTAAAAATAATTCCCGTTATCAAAACCAAAGACGTGTTTTTAAGAAGTAAAATTTATCATACTTTTTACTTGTTTTTACATCCAATTGAAAATTAAAATTACTTCCAATGAAAAAAATTGTATTAAGTGATAAAAAAATAATTCAATTACACTTTAAAACCAATTAAAAGGAAACTATATCTATATAATTAAATTAGATGAAAAAGCAGTTTTGAAGTAAAATGTAGTATTTTTAACTATTCATTAAAAATGAACATTTGTCAAAAAATACCAAAACATTATCCAAAGTAAATTTGATATTCCAAATCAAAAAATGATTTCAATTTTACCAAATTCAAAACATATAAGTTTCATTAATTAATTTTATAATTAAATCACACTATCAAAACAAATAGCGTGTTTTTAAGAAACTATATCTATCAAAAGATTGACACTTGTTTATGTCCAATTTCGAAGTGAAATTAATTCCAACGACCACCATTGGATTAAATGGTAAAAATATATTTTAACTAAACTTTAAAACCAATTAAAAAGATAATCTATCAATAAAAATAAATTAGATTAAAAGGAGGTTTTGAATTAAAATACAGCATTTTCACTATTCATTAAAAAATGAACTTTTTCGGAAAAATAACAAAACTATAATAAAAGTGAATTTTGATGTCCCAATTATAAAGAAGGATTTTATTTTTTCAGATATAACATATAAAATTGTCAGAAGATATTTTTAGAAATGGTTCTCCATCATAAGGCGGTTAATCGACCTTTTAAAGAACATTAGAATATTTAAGCTGAAAATTGGATTCATTCGCATTTTAAGGCTCTAACATTTATTGGATAAATGTAAAAATATTTGACAAACATATATAATCATTTTTTAGTTAGTTATGTTCATTATTTCCATTATAATGGCTAGGCGTTAACTACCATTTAAAATAATATTATTATATTATTAGTGCGCAACATAAGATTTCGAAGAAACTTGTTGTTGTGTATTGGGTACACCATCGAAAAAAGCATTCCCTTTAAAGTAATATTAACATTTTATTCACAAATATTAATAAATATGAAATTTTTTATTCTTTATTTACCTGGGATGTTACATCCTTCCCCCCTTTTGGGAATTGTGTCCTCAAAAATTTAAAATTGGGCTCAGAAACTTCATTGAAAGCCCCACATCGGAAAAGGAGTAAATTAAAATATCACTTTAAAAGAACGAAAGAAAAGTAAAAAAGGTAAACCGAGACAACAGATACTAGGACTCCATGAAAACAAGGATATGGATGATAAAACAAAGGGTCAAGTTCTGATGGAGAGTGATAAGAAACATGTTTAGGAAAAATGTTAACCACCAAAAAATCACAAACTTGTGATGGGTTAAACGGTATTTGATTCCCCAGTAGGAAAAGATAACAGACAACATTTTTTATTTAAGTTACTTTTCGTTGAGGTATTTATTTATGAGATTAACTAAATCATAACGAAAAATACTTACTTTTTATGTAGACTTTCATCTCTTTCTAGATTTCTCACAAAAACTCATATTTTCTCCAAAATATGAGTATTTAGGATGTCTTGTTCACATTAAGAGCGTTATAATCAACATCATGAGAATCACCTAATCCATAACAGATGAACTATATATTTCCCATGTCTTTATACCTTAACCAAAACCAAAATTGTTAATATAAGGTCATAAAATCCCCAAAAGGATAATCCTTTATAAAAAGAATTATACTCTTAATCTCCAAAATTCAACAAAAAAGAACCCACAGTTCAAGAAAGACCATTAAATAAACAGTTGTCTATAAGATTCTTCAAAGTAATCCAAACTATGATTGAAACTCAAATCTCTGCAGGATTTAATCATATAGTCTTCCAAGGTAAATCTTAACATTTATCTCCAAATAACTTCAGTTTCTCTTAAAGTCTCATACTGAAAAGTAATTAACCAAATCATATATCATCCATGATATGTTAATAATTTATATAGATAACCCAAAATCAACTTATTCCTGATTAATAAGATCATCTAACTAAAAAATAATTAGTCATACTAACGAGGGAAATCACGTAGTCCAGTGGTAGCTGATAAATCCCAGTCGCACTTTGGTTGTGGGTTCGATTCCCCCAGCTTTGTCTAATGCGATGGGTTGTCACACGGTCTGTATGTTGTCCTTTTTCCAAAACCATATAAATCATAAAACATTCCCCAAAAATAGATAAAATCCTAAAAAATAACCATAAATTAATTAAACCTCAAGTTTATCTCATGCCTTTCATTTTCCATCATAACATATAGTAACCCCTAATTACCTCAAAAGTATGGATCATATAAACCCTAATGGTTACCTTTATAATTATTACCTAAACCTCCACATCAAGTTGGTTCTCTCATACATGATGCATTATAGAACTCACCAAGGTTCAAGTGGTTAATCCTGACTCCTGATATCTGGTCGAGAATAACCACAAGAGTTCTCATTACAGCTCCCATATCATTCAGTTGTTCCTTCATAAAACTGTCACAGTTTTCATCACATACAATGTTACTTTGGTTCCTGCTAGATCTAGCCATTTACTAAAACCAAAAATGTCAGGGTGAGTATATCAATAAAATCATCATGTACTAATTAGGAAGATAAACACTAAGATATACTTATCCAAGTTATATCAAACTCATTCCAACTTTCAGAAATAACAATGACTCCATCTAATATACTAACCATTGTGGTTATACACAACTTGTCACTTATGCTTAAAAAAACTCTTACCTCTAAAGTTATCTAACCCAACCTTTGATACCAACTATAAGGACTCTGCCTTAAAACATTACATAATCATAAATTAAATGATTAATTTCACATTGAAGATCTTTTAAGGTTTAGAGTTTTAAAGAATTTGGAGATAACTATTACATATTAAATATTAAAAAGTAGACACTTCTACTCAGATCCATTTTTTCATAAAATAAAAACACAAAATAAGAAACATGTCTACTTCCATGTTTTAGACAGCATATCTTTCCATGACCCCATCCATTACATAATTCATCATTAAGTCTTGTGGAAAACATTTCAAAAACATGGTATGAACATAAAAATCTTAGTAAGAGAAACACAAAGAAGGGAAACCATTAGTTTTTCAAAACAACAAGTAAATCATGAATAATTTATCATAAGTAATTGTTTTCACCTTTATTAAGTAGTGAATACTCTTCACAGAATAAAAGATCATTTCTTAACCTTTTGTAACAAAAAGATCACCATAAAACCCATATAAAGAACATAGATCATATAATGGTAAATTGGGACATAAACATACTTAAATGGAATAACCATATGGTCGACTTCCACACAAGTCGCTAAATGGAATAGCCATACGACCGACTTCCACACAAGTCACTAAATGGAATAGCCATATGGACGACTTCCAGACCCAATGCATTGGAGCTTATAACGTAACCACCCACCCTGGTATTCATGGCACTACGTTTCATTTGGTTTATCACGTAACCACATCTCAAATGTCTATGTACCATTATAAAATCATAAGATAGAAAATAATTATAATGGAACGAAAACATTTCCAAATTTCAATCACAATATATCACTTATATATATTTACATAACAAATCTATTATCAAAACCATTTTCAATACCAATATACATAATACAGTATATGGTATTTATTTTCTTTTAAAAACCTTACGTCTTGTTGAGGAATCCAAAGATCAAACAATACTCACAGTGGCGGGAAGGTCGTTGTCACTACGTATGTTAAAAGAAACATTCCTTTTTGTAGTCTAGTAAAACGCTTTGTAGAAAAAGATTCCCTTAAAACGAAAAGTCAAATGTGTTTATACAGTTTATAAAATAAAGACTTTTATTAAAACAAAATATGCCTCAATGAAATTAGATTGAGACGAAGTCCCTTACAAAAACAGTATCCTTAGATTAAGGAAAAATTAATTACGTAATTATGTGTGACAAATATAAATACAACCAATATAAGTGGATATTAAGTGTAAAAAAGCCATAGGTCATCCACACATATTCATAGAATGACATAATCAGGAAGTATAGTTTTAACCCAAAGAATTGAAAATGGATTAAGAAGTTCACATGCAAAAATTCGATATCCTAACAGCGTCACATTAAACTTCAGAAAATGAGATGATGAGAGATAAAAAGAATATCCCATAACTTGTACATAACATTTCAATCAATAAGGATATATAAGATCATATCCCAACAAAAGAAGATTTTAATTAAAATACATAAAAAATAAGTCTTTTAAAAAGGGGAGGGTGAAATGTTCCCTTACCGATTTGGGTAACTTTCGAAACGTACACCCATGAAAGAAGGGTCATAAAATAAAGATTTAAATACCCATAAATTAAATTATATTACACAAATAATACAATAATCGGTAGTACATACACCACACAAAAACAAATAGTGGAAAATGTAGCATGAATTTCACAGGAATAAAAAGTTAGATAAAAACCCCTTACCTCGTTTTAATCAATCAAGTCGTATGACCAAAAGATAATACAAACCAAATGAATCACAAAATAACATGAATATAAATACAATCATGATAATATATATCAATTGGAAGTACTCAATACACCACATGTAATAAATAAGTGGCTAATAATGGGAATCTCATGGAATTAAAAGCAAGAGAAGAAATCCCTTACGAAAATTGGGCAGCCTAACAGCGCCACTTAAAAAAATCCAAAAATGGATTGATGAGATAAAATAGGGTCTCTCATTATATGAACATAAATAGTATAGTAAGTGAAATATAATAGAACATCCCCCAATATAAGAAAGTGGAGCTTAGAATGAATGACATAAAGAGAGTACTTAAAAAGAAAGAGAGGGGTAGGATCCATTACCTCAAGTCCGACTTGTCTTGTTCGTTTCTTTATATTCCTGAATAATAAACGTTGGTCAATTTATAATTTCTTAATGAAATCATTTAAATTTTATTATTCAATTCATATCACAAATTATAATGTTTTAATAATTCGTTAATTATGTGACTTCATATTAGAAAGTTTTGTCGATGTTCGGTACATGACTGCAAAAATGGACTTCTTATAATCACATGATGTTCATGTGGTCCAAAGTTCACTAAATCCAGAATGATATTAATCATTTATATGTAATATATATCATATATAGCTATTATATATATGTATTTATACTAGTATATAACATTTGGAGATAATAAATGAATGCACCGTTCATGGAGACAGTAAGCCGTACGTACGCATGAACGCTACTTTAATTTCTATTTCATCATTTAATTGAATGAAAACAAAATGATACACAGGTATATTATAATTAAATTATAATATATATGTTATATATGTTACATAATTTCATAAATTATCTCTTTTATGCGTTCCACTTATGGCATGAACGAGTCATATCACTATGAGGTGTGGTAGTCCGCACTTCCTAAAATGAAATTATCGCATTTACCTATCATGGAAACCATAAAGTTATTCCATAAAATAAAAATACATAGGCATAAGGAAAAAATAAACATAATATATATCATATATAAATATAGTTATATCTTAATGGCCACCATGTGATGCGGTAGGCGATAATTGAACAATCATCATTTCGTGAGGCAGTAGTTCGCCATCCACATAAGCAGTATGTTCCTCACCCATTAGATGGAGGTGTGTGTAATTGTAGCTTGAATAATTCTCATAATAATATCCTAGTATATTTAAGATACTGGTTTTGTTACAAAATAATGTAATAACAAGAGTTTATAGGGATGGAGAATCAAAATAAAACAAAAGAACATAAGAGAATACATTACCTTTAAATCGGGTAACTCTTTTTGATTTTAGCCACAGGCTTCCTTGGAAAACCTTCTATCCAAAGTGAGGCTTCTAGGAGTAAAATATGGATTTAGAGAGATAATATGAGTCGATTTTGGATGATACAATGTCTTGTGAGGTGTGGGTAAGGGGGTAGAGGTGGGGGCCTTTTATAAGAGGAAGGAGGGTAACTTTTGGAAGGTCTTGAAATGTTACTTTATTATAAAATGATTTTTGGAATTTAAAGGTCCCAAAGGGATATATTTAAAGGATAAGGTGATAAGGGTTATAAATCCACCCATATGATAGGTTTTTTAAAAGTGTATGTTATATATTTTACCTTATCTTTTAATTTTATTTAAATCATTCATTAATGAGGTAATCACTACATCATCATGGTGTCATAAATAAATTTACTTTTTTAATGTCTAAAAATTAAAAGAAAAATACCATGATGTAGTAAATATTTTTATCTTTACAGTTACTATTTATATCCTAAGAGATAATTTATATAAAAAAACTAAATTTTGTTTACTTAGGTGATACATACTTTGGTTATATTTTCCTTTCTTTAAAAATAATATGATAAAATGTCCCTGTCACACTAAAGTGATTCCATTGGGTCCCAAAGTTGGAACAAGGAATCCAATGGTAGGAAATGACTCAAAAAATACAATTAAGACACATGTATGTGTAATTTTATATTATTATGATTTTATTTTATTACCCTTAACTACATGATTACTAATTAATCACAATAATTAAAGATAATTGTCGTTGTTACTATTCATAATGTCCAAAAACAAAAGAGCATTAATTAAAAAATTTGTACGTTATGATTCCAAATATGGAATCTAGTTTACCAAATTCTAAACACATAAAATTCAGTAATTAATTTAAAAATAATTCATGTTATCAAAACCAAAGACATGTTTTAAAGATATAAAATTTATCAAAAGATTTACTTGTTTTTACATCCAATTGAAAAGTGAGATTACTTCTAATGAACAACATTGTATTAATTGATAAAAACATAATTCAAGTACACTTTAAAACCAATTAAAAGAACAATATATCTATATAATTAAATTAGATGAAAAATCAGTTTTGAAGTAAAATGCAGTATTTTTCACTATTCATTAAAAATGAACATTTGACAGAAAAATACCAAAAATTTATCCAAAGTAAATTTGATATTCCAATATCAAAAATTATGTCCAATTTACCAAATTCAAAACATATAATTTGTATTAATTAATTTTATAATTAATTCCCCTGTCAAAACAAATTGCGTGTTTTTAAAAAACAATATCAATCAAAATATTTGCACTTATTTATGTCCAATTTCAAAGTGAAATTAATTCCAATGAACACCATTGGATTAAATGGTAAAAATATATTTTAAATAAACTTGGAAACCAATTAAAAAGATAATATATCCATAAAAATAAATTAGATTAAAAGGAGGCTTGGAATTAAAATAGGGTATTTTCACTATTCATTAAAAAATGAACTTTATCGGAAAAATTAAAAGAAAATTTGCAAAGTAAATTTTGATATCCCGATTATAAAAAAGGATTTTATTCTATCAAATATAACATATAAAATTGTCAAAATGTAGTTTTAAAAAGGGTTCTCCATAGGAAGGCGGTTAATAGATCTTTTAAATAACATTAGAATATTTATGCTTAAAATTGGATTCATTCGCATTTTAAGCCTCTAACATTTATTGGATAAATGTAAAAATATTTGACAAACATATATAATAATTTTTTAGTTATTTCTGTTCATTCTCTCCATTATAATGGCTATGCATTAACTACCATTAAAAATAATATTATTATATTATTATTGTGCAACGTAAGATTTCAAAGAAACTTGTTGTTGCGTATTGGGTACGTCATCGAACATAGAATTTCCTTTAAAGTAATATGAAAATTTTATTCAAAAATATTAAAAAATATTAAAAAAATTATGCTTTATTTAACTATGATGTTATAATAATGTTGCAGATATTCTCCTCATATTTTGAACATGTTATACCTTGGATTAATGATCACTTTATCATTACTCTCAAGTATGGATCATGGATTTAAAAGGTTCCATGATGTTTTGATCATAAATTATCAACATAATAATCATTAGATTTATCATTATATAGAATATAAAAAATTATAGATTCGTTATTTTTCATCCTACAATAATATGTACTCTCACTAAGTCATTTCTCTTATAGGAAGATAATTGTTTATTCACTATAAATGAATTATCTTATACAAGCCTCCATTAATATTCACATAACCAAATTGTCTTATGTGATTCTCAATTATCTTACATAGAATTAAATGCATTGTATTGTTTTACTAAATTAACTTATGGGAAGAAAAAATTGTTTCCGTTTTTCAAAAATGTGCATTTAATTTGAATATGTGTTGGCAAAAAAATCTGTACATAACTGTATTTATTTACTCAATGGATTTATAATAAAAACACCATAGAAAATTTCATCTTTCAAAAATATATTATCTTCTTAGAATCTGACATAGAATAAAATCCTTTTCCCTTTTTAGAACTCTAACTCAAGTACAACGATTCCAGATCTATAAAAAATCAACTATGAGTAACATAAAATCATTCTATACGCATTTTTAATCATTTAAAAATTACTTTAACCACTCCAAATAATTTCTAAATTTAATTAAATAATTAGTAAAACGTTTTATCAGTTTACAATGTTCTAAAACATAATTTAAAGACTCCAAATAGAAGATACTTATAAAAAACAATCTAGATATGGTGTATCTCTTCTTAAATCAATCCCTAGTCATCTCTATTTAACTCAGACATCCTCCAAGAGTGTTTCTCACATATTCCAGTAAACAAAATGAAAGATAATTGTGGATTTATTTTCTATATTTATCTAGATCTCAAACACTTTGAATCTATTAAAAACTTGTGGAATAAATTTGTGAAAAAATATTCCGTATAGATTCAACATCTAACTCCTCCTACAACTTCTTTAATTTTTTCCATGGTGTAGACAATGAATTAAATATCATTTGAACTTTTCATGGATATACAAACCATATCAAATTTCATCTGATGTTTTAGTTATAAGGATTTCATCTAACTAAATATTCTAATGAATTTTTTTATTCTATTATGTCCTACAAAAACAATAGTAGGACTTCATCTTCTTTCATGGGTGGATACTCCAATCCAATAACAAAATAATCTCATTTGAATTATTAAAATATATATTTCAAAGGACAATAAATACAACCAGACACCAATGGAATTTTCAATCCACCCTTTATGTTTGTTATGAAATCCAATTAATAGTTAATAAAATACATTGTTCAGTGTAAAACATCTCCACTTGATTGAAAATAAAATAAAATAGAGGAAATATATTCTACCCCTTATAGAGACATTAAGGTCCATAATTTATTTTCATCTATCCATTCAATATTTGATACCACTTAGTGTATAAAGAAATTTTCTTCTTCAAAATCATGTTCCTTTTATGATTTTTATTGGGGAGGATTTCAACAACAAATTATACCCTTATTTTCATCATGAGTTCTTTAAAGGGTTTTCTCAATAGTATCTTCTAAATTTAGGAAAATCATTTTTTGTCAAGGATATTTATGTTCCTGAGATAATAGAGTAATTTTTTCTACCAATTTTTTATATAAATTGTAATTTACATGATAAAAATACCTTGAGAGGGAAAATTATATAATAATCACTACATACATATTACTAGTGATTTTATGAACTTCGAAATAATAGAACATAACATGAAATTGTTTGGAATAAAAATTTTATTATAAATTTTCCATAAATTAATAAAATATAATTCTATATAGACTTTCAATTTTTAAAAAATAAGAGAAAAATTTTTAGATAATAAGGCTATCTATATTTTCACAACATGGGATACTGGTTTCTATCTTTCACATTTTTGGGTATCTGCAAAAAAATTTCAATAAATCATTGGAACTATCACTCACATGAAAATTAAAATTTAAAACATTAAAAACACAAGGAATTCTCCATTTGGTTAGATAATAAAACCCTTTATAAACATATTATATAAAATTTTAGACATAAATATGAGAATTAAATCACACATTATCCTTTGGCTTTTGAAGAGGCAATCTAGATTTTAAGATTCAACATAATTTTATAAAACCCCAGTGTATTTCAAAATTTTAAATCTCTCACTCAAGTGTTTCTCTCAAAATATCATCACCATAAATTAATAGTATTGTAATACAAATATAATTTACTTGTAATTGGGCTGGATATTCCAATATCTCATTATATTGAGTAATAGGGCTTAGAAAAATATATAAACAAGAAAATACCCCATTTTTATAGATTTGAAATGTCTAGATCCCATTATTATAGAATCCAATGTGAATTTATATATTTTTTCGCAATGGGGTAGCATTGGATACTTCCATATTGAAAATTTTTCATAGATATAATGGGATTCTCATGTTTATAAAGTAGAGAAACTTGAATATTTTAATATTTTTCCAACCATCCTTCTTCTTAGAACTTGTCAATCCATATGAGACTGATATTTTTAGTCTCGTGATTACATTTCTGTTTGGGTGTTGATTTCTTTTTCAAAGAAAATGTTTTAACCTTAGAATTAATTGGTGAATTCCCTATGTTCCTCAACTATATGAGACAAAATATCATACATCTGACAACCTTGTTAAATACCTAGTTTTAATTCTAATATACATATTTTTAAACCTTTTATCTTTCACTTTTGGGAACCATATCAATTTGTTCACTAGGAATGTCAACCACCATTCCAATTCAAATATCAATTTCATGACTATATACCCTCATTTTAACATTTATATTAACATTCATTTCCATCTCGAAATGGTCTATGTTGTGACCTCTCTTGCATTATACAAAGCATCTTCTATTGTCAGTTGGTGTTAAATCCTTCTCAAAATTCTTCATTTTGTTCATGGGAGTATTCTCCCTCATTAATTTAATTCATTTTTCTCCCAAGGAAGACTTTTTAGTCTTTAATTAAATGATCTTATGTCTTTGAAGGTTATACATTATCATCAGAAAATTTATGGTACATAGCAATATTGTACCATATTTCATCATTATAGTGACCAACAATGTTGAAAAAATTATAAATGTTCTCTTATATTTAAATTTTATTTTTGGATGATAGTTTTTTATTGTAAATGATGACTATTTCAATTCACCAAGTTGTCCCTTTCATTCAGTTTATATCCCCATTCTTTTGGATTTATTAAACTTGAAAACATCAATATATTATACAAAAAATCTATGGATCTATTCCCAAATATCCAGTTTCACCATCAAATTCCAATCAATAGTGTGATTTTTCTTGTTCATGTAATCTATCCACCTATAAATTATTTCTATTTTTGAGCTAAAACACCTATTTTTTATTCTAATTTTGTTTGGTAATTTTTATAATACATGATCATACCCACTATTATTGATATTGTTGGTTTATCAGCATTTTTACACTTCAATATTTTAAAAAAATGTTAATCTTGGATGGAATGTTTAGTAAAACCAAAATTAGTACACAAAATATTCTCTATGTTGTGGGATACATTCATGTATGATTTGGAGATGGGTGATTCTCTATATTATTTCATCTTCTCCATTCCAAAAATGTTGTTATTATTAGACATAATACCCTTTGAAAAAATCTATGTGGTAGAACCTGTCTTCTTTCCACAATATTGGGAACTTTCAACTAGTGTAGTTTCAAGATTTCATAACATGACTTTTAGATCTAGAAATTTCAGGTTAAGGAGGTACTTATCATCCTATAATGATTCAAAACTACTTTCTCAATCATTTAACATCCATAATGACCTAATGAAGACTATAAAAATTCATAAAATACCACATAAACAAAATTATAAAAAAATTATTTCTCACATATAACACTATAAAATTCATAATCAAATAAAAAAGATATTTCAGTGTAAAGAGTGGTAGATTCTTCCTTATATTTAACTAGCCTTTTGATAGTTTTTCAAATACTCACCTTCTTTGATAATTTATCATCTATAACATCATATTATTATCCTAGAAGTGATTTCTGAAAATTTAGTCCCATTATCAAGATGAAGCTTCTGATCACCACCTCAATAGGAACATCCTTCATAGAATCTTTAACATCAATGAAGTGTTTTTTGGTAGATTAAATATTAATATCATCATTTCTCAAACTTTATTCTCTATATAAATGATGATCAACACATTTCACTTATAATTCCTCAATATATTAATCATCTTCAGTTAATGGTGTTTTATTTTTCTTTTTTTATACAGTTTCTCCTACTTCCTGCATGTTTCATCAGCCTATTTCATAAGATATTTGTTGAAAAATATAAACCTATATGAACATGGATTGTAATAGACTCTTCTATTTGTGTCACTTCTTCAAACTCAAATATTAACTTCATATATTTCATATAAAAACAACCTGGACATTTTTTCAAATTTATTACAGGTAACGTTGTGATTTTAATTAAAATTGTAATTATTAAATAAAGATCCATTCATAGGGGAAAAAACACTAATACTAACTGAAAATCACAATGGTCCATATAGAGACACCATAGTGGTGGTGGGGGTGAATCTGGTGCTTTTATCTTTTAAAAAAACAAATATTATATTTACATTATCCCATTTAATATTTAACCCCTGTTATATGTTAAGATATAAATGGATATTTTATTTTTCACCCATCCCGAAACAACCACATGAAATTTATAAAAGCAAATAATAGATTATAATAAAGTATTTTTACAAGGTTTTGTCATGTTGTGGGAAACATATTTCTTATTGTGTCAACTCCCATTGAGGCACACATTCTATAATATAATCGAATAAAAAATACAATAGTTTTTACATGGATTATTCATAATCATTTTCATAAAATATTTTATATTTGTGATTCAGAATATTATGATAGAGAAGAACTTTAATCCCATATATCCTCAATATTTTTCTCCTATGAGTTCCTTAATAACATTCTCTTCTTGATGTAGATCTTCACTTTCCATATATTTTCATGACACTAATAATATAATATTTTATTTCTCTACTCAAAATTAAATTTACTATGAGAATTTATTTAAATAAAGAACATGAAACATGGAATATAAATATTTAAATCCTATTGGTCTTTATAGAATCATATACTTTCAACTCAACTAAATAATAAATATCTTAACACCAAATATCAATACATTCACTATAAGTTGATCACTCCTTCATCATTATTTATTTTTTATTAAAAACATTGTTTCATTCATTGGATTGGATCACTCTTTTTTTACACTCTATTTCATGATTTGGATTTCTCCTCCACCATTTTCAATAGATCTTTTTCTAATTGTATTATTAGTTTATTTCACACACAAATCTAGTAATAACACCCAATTATTTTATGGTATGGATGTATGGATGATTCATCTATCCTATTTTCAGGATCCGCACTTCTCATGTGCATGGGTGTATCATTAAATGTATTATGTCACATAAAATTCCCGAAAAAAATTATATCAAAGGGAAAACAAATCTGGTGTAATAAAATCATTATTATTGAATACCTATTTTAGGGTCCCATTTTTTACCATGAGGTGATTTCTTAAATCATAAAGTTTTATAAAAATATCCTCATTTAATGATCTACTTTTTTCAAACTTTTATAAATAGAAAATTCTGTTTATTCTTCTAGAGACCTAGATTAATCTTTTTTTAATCAATATATTTCCACTAAAATATTTTTTTTAGTCTTTATAGCCATATAAAAATTTACATCCATATATCTATAAGTTGGAAGTTAGATTTCAACATAGTTCTTCTCAAATCATAACCTCCCTTTTAATTATTATTTTCAAATATCTTGCTTAATAAATTTTTCAATGACATGATGAACAAAAATGATTCAAGTTAAAAATATATGAATTATTTTTGAAAACCAAATAATTTCATTTATGCATATATAATATTTCATATGTTCTTCCCATACATTTATCTTCTTCTCCTTTGGATTCAAGATTATTATCACTACTCTCAGGCATGGATCATGGGTTCAGAAATTTACCAGATGTTTTTATCATAAATTAACTACATCAGCATCATCATATTTATCATTCTTCAATATCCTAATATTTTAGAAACTTGATTTTTCAATCTGTAGAAAACTCTTATTTTCACTAAGTCATTTCTATTATGGGTATATATTTTCACTTCTGTGTAATTAAATTATCTTATGTGGGTTTCCTTTTACATTGACATAACTAAATTATATTACATGAGTCTCAATTATTTTACATGGCCTGAAATAAATTTTATGTTTTTTGATAGGTAGATAAATTTACTTATGCATTGGATTGAATAACTAAATTATCTCATGGGTAGATATTTTTTCCCATTTTTCAAACATATGTGTCTCATTTTACTTACATGCTGGATAATCATCCTATATGTAAATAAATTTACATATTTATTGGATATATATGATAAATTAATTATAAAATATTCTATAGTGTAGAAAAATTATCTTACATGAATCTCACGTAGCATTAATTTCTTTACCAATTTTCAGAATTATAGCTCTGGTACAATGATTCAATCTCGTAATTAAATTATCTTCAAGAATTTTCAAATAATCTTCTGGCCTATTGAATCATTTAAAATGTCTTTAGAATTTATCTAAATAATTATATGACTTATTTGAATAATTTCAATCTCCATTTATAAAGTTCCAAAGTTCTATGGAATTGTATAAATATTGGAAATAGTGTATTCCTTCAAACTCATCTTCCAACTCAGGTAAAGCCCTTCTTAAATCAATCATGAACCATTTCTATTAAACTAAACATTTATCCATGATTTTTTCTCAATTATTATAGAAATGAAAATAAAATATACTCAAGGATTGATTCAATATCTTCATATATCTCTTATAAACTTTGATACTATTAAACAATTATTGAATACATATTTGAAAATCCATTCACTACATATTTAGTATCCATATATTCCTTCAATTTAATCTTTTATTGTGTATAGTATAGAAAATCCATTCACCCTTATCATCACTTTTCATGCACATATAAACTATCTTAACAATCATCAAATGTCATTGGTCCATTGAATCTATCCATTCAACTATACTAATGACCTTTGTTCTTCTCCTTTTCTAAAAAACAAAACAGAATGATATTTATCTTTTTTTCACAGGCTAATACTCTAATTGAACACCCAAATAATATACTTTACATTAGTACATTTAAAAACTTAATTGAAAATAAATAGAACCCAAAAAAATTTAACTTCACCTTGGTTCATGAATAAAATAAAAGTGTATTTATTCCTAACCATGAGGAGGTTCATGAGAGCCTCAAATAGTTAAACCCCTACATGTGTTCCGATGACTGAGAAACCAATTAGATTTAGGTTACCTATATTTCTAAATCAAACTTTTTTGGGATTTTTTCTATAAAGATAAAAAATTCATAATTTCATTATCTTAAGTGGGTAGAGGAGGATCTTCATTAAAACCCTATGGAATCCCAAGACCTTGTTATAAAATCTTCTATAAACCATGGTCATCATCATTATGGCTCATCCTTGATCACTCAAAAGGCCATAGATAGAGATGTTGTTTCTCTAGTTATCTAAACCATATAACCATGAAGGAAGTTTTAATGCGGTTTATTAGATATAGAGGAACATGTTCAACCCCATCCTCTAAAGGTCACTAAAATCCCTATCACATATTTATATATCCAAATAGTAACTTAAGGATGATTTCAAGTCATCATTAATGAAAAATATCTAACCATGATGAGGAAGACATCATTTTTTATTTTAGAAATCCCCTTATTAGTGATGGAAGGAAATAAACATTATGGATACCCTCCTGATAAAAGTATAACTGAAATCTTGAGTTCGTCCCTAGAGAAGTCATCATACAGGCATCCCCTATGATGATGGAAATAATAACCATGAAGGTCCTACTCTAGGAAGAAACAAACAATTCAACAACCATGATGGTCCTCCCCTTTTCTTAAAAAAACACTAATGTTACAATAGTGGTCCTCCCTAGAGTCCCTAATATGAAATGAATCCTATAAATAACAGAAATATCATTCCCAGAGGTTCTTCTCATGGTGAAATATTAACCAGCAATCATAGAGGTCCTCCTCCTAATTTTTATTGAGGAGGCCCTCACCAATGTATAAATATCAAACATAATAGAGGACCTAAACTTATAATTAATTTAGTAAATATCCAAAATAGAGGCCTTCATCAATTCAAATACAAATACAGTGACAACCATTAAGGTACTCGCCATGGTGATTGAGAAAAAAATATCTGAATGGCATCCGAAAGATCTTCACTATAGAGGCCATCACCATATTGAAAGGAATAAAAACATTAATATTATATAAATAATGGTAATAAATTATTCAAAAATAAATAAATTGTTCCTTCCCTTTTCAATAAAGTTTCTATCAAAAACCATAGAGTTCATCCTCCTGTTGATCGAGTGAATAGACCAAGTAGAGGTCCTCCCAATAGTTCTCATTGTAAAGGTCCTCCTCATAAGGAAAAATATACTTGGTATGAAGGAAATCCACATGTAGTAGTGGATCTTATAACACAATAATATTTTTAGGAAATATTTCTCTTTAAATAATTTCATTGGTTCAATAGCTTATGTTACACACAAAATTGAGTTTAAACAAACCACAATATGCTATTAAAATATTATTATTTAAAATGTAATTTATCACCAAGATATTATATTGGTTGGAATTAATATAAATAACTAAATTATTTAAAATATATTTTTATATATTTATAAAATTAATTCATTTGTTATTAATTAATTATTAATAAATATAAAAAACATTTATAAGAAAAATAAATATTTTTCTAAAATAATAGTTTTTATGCTCACAATGTATTTTTATCTTAATAAATTAATTTAATACCAATTATAGAATTATTTTAATGAAGTTAATATATTATTCACGTGATAAAATGTGTTAAATATTCAAAATAAAATTTTATAGGCATATGATAAGAATAAATCTGTTTTGTGCATAAAAATGTATTTCTCCTAAAAATATATTTTTTCGCATTTTTTTCATCTTTGTTTAAAATAATTTTATTCCATTTACATGTAAGTAATTTGATAAAATAAATTAAATATTTATAATTAGGAAGTTAATATTTTTTAAATATACCCCTTTAATTTTTGTTCAATATGAAAAGTAACCATGGTAAAACTTATAACCTTGGTAAAGGGTAAATCCGGTTAATCAAGGTTAAAACATCATGGAAAGACCAAACTTTTTCATCCTAATTATGATTATATGAAGTTCATTAGACCATTATCACATTAGGATCTAAATTTATTAGAATAATGGAGACATTTCCATGATAATTATTTATATATTATTTAAATAAAAAATGTTAAAACACTCACTCTCTTAGTTTTAAATCTCATTTGTATGTTAACATAGGGGAAAAACTTGTTTTGAATGAGTATTAAGAATAATTTTTTGAATAATGTAATTATATTCATGATGGTAATTTAATTATAATTTTTATTTATTATATAATTACCTTAAATGGTCACACTATTCCAAAATAATATTTAGTAAATTAATGGGAAAATAAAACAAATGATTTCAAAAATATTATAAGTGATATAATTTGTGTAAGTTATAGTGTTACACTTATTTTATAGGTTAATATGACATATTAGTATCATGATAAAAGATTATATTCTAAGTCAAATTAAGAGAATAATTTCAAAATTTATAGTACTGATATTTTTTAAAAAAAATTTATTAAATTATTTAAAAATAATAAATATATTGAAATAAGATGAGGTAATTATGATATGGTAAAAAAATTCATTAATTGTCCATTTAATATCTAATTTTCACCTTCTATGTAAAAATTAAAACCCTTTAGTAATTAAAAATTTGTTATTATAGTTAAAATTAAAATTGGTTAATTAATGGTTAATCGAAATAATAAGGTTTAAGATAACAAAAAAACATGTATAAATTATATATTATGATGGGATTAAAACCCAATAATACCTTTATATCTAAATACATAGACATTTGAAGGAATTTCTCTTGAGAATGAACTATAATTTAATATTTTGGGAGATAAAAAAGTGCCCCTCACCTCAATTATAAAAGGGAACCTCCTTCCTCACTTATTTATACCACTTATAGCCTTCTATATTGAAAAAAATATAAAAAACTATCTTTCAAAATTCCCTATAAAAATCCCAAAGGTTTTTTATTCTCAATACACCAACCCCAGTTCATTTTATAAGTGATTAAAAGGAATGATTTTAAAGAAGAGGTAATCCCCTTAACCAATCAATTTCATTTATAATCTTATTTACCCCATCTAAATCTATGGGTCAAAAATAATAATTTCAGTAGAATAAATATACTAAAATGTTATTATGATCATTAAATAATCATTATAAACCCTCTTTCCCTTTATATGATTAGTGAACATATCACTTGTGCATACATACGACAAACACTACTGGAAAATTTCTTTATAAAAAATGTTTGAAAACGTGTGTATATCCTATAAAACCATGGGTATAGCCTATAACCACAGTTTCATAAAACATGTTCTCTCGAGGTGTCAGGATTTCCCTATACCCACGGTTTTCAAAAAACTATGGGTATAGCTGCTGTAAATTTCAAAATACCCATTGTTTACTTAAACTATGGATATATATCTATTCACATGGTTTTCAAAACCATGGTAAAGTATTTTTACCAAAATATAATTTATCGATGGTTCAATGAACCGTGGGTATAGATGATTCTGGGAAGAACATAATACCCATGATTTTCTTAAACCATGGGTATATATTTTTACCATAATATATCTATTCCTGTGGTTGTAAAAACAGTGGGAATATATTTTTACTGAAATATAATATACCCACAATTCAATGAACTCTGGGTATAGGTGATTCCCCCAAGCAGTAGCTACCAGCATTTTTTCTTCTTCTTCCTACTTCTAGCTGATATCCGCCTTCCCGATTCCTCATTCATGCTATCTTTCACATCCAATACATACCAAAATGGAATAATTTACACACAATAAAGAATAGGAAGAAAATAATTGTAGTTAATAAAACCTTTAGACACATGAAATATAGAAGATAAATAAACATATGAACAAATAATTATTGATACATCAAACAAAAACTAATCACTGTTCAACAGTTGAACATAGTAATTAATTATTGGTTGTAATATTAAATATTTATTTTCATTTTACATTGATCATCATTAATATTAATTTTAAGTATTTCTAATGAGTCTGTTGTTGACTTCTTCACGTGTATCAAATATTTTTGAATTGAATTCATCTTCTAAATGTCTCTATAAATAAATTTTAAATTTCATAGAAATTTTACTGATTAAAAATAGAGAGGACATAGTTGTAATTGGAATAATGGAAGAAAATTATTACAACATATGTGCCAATAGAAAATGGAGTCACTAAAAACATCCAAATAAAACACCATCTGTAAACTATAGACAATAACATGAAAATTGTATGTGAGGTATTTGTATTTTTAGGTGTGGGTGTTTGATATTTTCAATATAATCAATATGGAATAACTATTTTTTTATTTTTTTAATAATTTATATTTTCAACCCTTATATACATTATTTTAAACATTTTATCTAGTTGTTAAAAGAACATGTCTAATATTAGATAATATGAACGTTTAATTGAAGTGAGGTACATAAAAAATCCATGTATGATAGATAAATCATGGATACATTTCAGACCCAATAAAAGAATTTCCCGTGTCAAAAACACATAGGAGGTAACTCTTATAAGAGGAATGGATAACTTGACATGGTTATTCAATCGACCTTTAGTTTCCTTATATAAATTAATGTATTATAAATTATGTCATGATATAAATGACTGAAGTCATATTAAATAGAATATATGGATCTAAATTGGTCAATAATAAGGATAGAGAGTAGAAATAGATCATTAAAATTGATGTGATGTTGAAGGTGGTAGAAGAGAAAATTGAATAAGTGTAGGTCAATCCAGGTGATTAGGGAAAATATATATAATTGGTAGAAATAGGATAGTTTTATTTAGTTAATAGATATATACAACAGGTGAATATACCTATCAGGAATTATTATATGTTTTTTTCAATTATATCAACGAATGAAGTGAAATCAAATCCTACACAATTTTAGGGAAGATAAAATTCTAAAAAATTGTCATGGAAGAAAAATATTATCATACCAGAACAGAATAAAAAATGATGCAAGGAATAATATATGTGGACTATCATTGACATAAAACTAATTTAATAGAATGAAAATAAGCTATTTTTGGTATTAATGGTTTCTTTTTCATACATTGTTTCTTCAATAATACTTATAAATAATGAATTTTTTGTAAAATCTCCCTATTACAGTGACAAAAAATCAACCAAATAGATCTGGGATCTCCATCCTACCCGAGCTCCCACAAGATCAAACTACTGAGAACCATTCATTTATAATTTTTGTGCATAATTGAAGTAGACTTGAGGTAGCCGAAAAATCCCCTTGTGGGGTAACCCAAATACTAGAACCATAATCAATTGAAAACGACTTGTTCACCGAATAGACTGGCTATATCCTATTAAGTAAACCTTGTGCTCTCTTAGAGTATACACCCCTATCATGAGAAAATATCACGGATGACCAATGATCAGTCATGAATATAAACAAACACAATCATTTGTATCTTGAAACTAGTACTTCGCTTGAGCAGCAGTTTAAATGGGGTGCCTTCAATTGGTTAATTGTCTACCATGATGAACAAGATGAAAAAAATGACTACGTCATGCTTGAATCATAGGAATTGTGACTAGAAAAATCAAATCAATAACTTTTTTTAATTAAAAATGATACATAAGTGTTAAGAAAAAATTTACTTATAGTTTTTACAAAATCCTTCTATTTTTTAATAGTAATGATTTTTTTGTAGAATGGAGAACATTGATAAAATGTTTTCATTAATTATAAAAATAAATCTTTAAATAAAATTAATATATATAAACAATGAAAACACATCAACTTCTAACAGTTAGATACACCAATTGGATAATCAATGCTCAAAACCATGATTATTACCTTATCAGAATAGCTAGCATGAAAATTTGAGAAATCATAATCATGAAATACATCCAAGTGAATAGAGGGTGAAAATCCAGTTGCAATAATATATATAGAATATATTAAACATTTACCTTACCTATTTGAGTGCTACAACCTCACCTATATAAGTAGCCATGGCATTTGATAGGGTCAATTTTTTCATGTTTTGATCAATAAAATAAAAAATGTCAATTTTAGTCTAAATAAAAAAGAAACAGATGAAATAAAATTCTAGTAAAAATTGAAATAAAATACTGATACATGTATGAAATTAAATTTAAAGAGACCAATGAAATTAAATGTAGAGAAAAAAATAATGATTCAAGATAATAAAGAAACTACACAAAGATAATGAAATATTAACATGGGTGTTCGACTTCTAAGAAATAAACTACAGGATAAGCGGACTATAATGATTTGATAGAAAAATCCAATAAATAGAGTAAAGTATCAAAGCTTGAAAAACTAATGATATATGAATAAGAGTGGGATAAAAGTGATTTTTTATTGTAGATTGACATTAAAAAAACTAAACTATAATGTTAATTTACAGAAGCTTGTTGATTATCACTTGAAAATTTTAAAGGATATTAGAGATGGATAAACTACATTGTCGACCCACATGATGTATTGATCCATTCCCTTGAATAGGCACATAAAAAGTGAATTTGAAAAAACCTTGAGATATCCAAATCTTCTATCTGAATAAAAATTTATATAGAGCAATAGATGAGTCATAGAAGATTATGTAAAGTCACATAGAGGTGTATTTCATGAAAAAATATGATAGAATATATGTGTTGATAGAATTAATATACCTGATTTGAACATCCAGTAGTAATGGAATCTTGCAAGAGAGATCAGGATGTACCAGATGTGTATGAAGCTGTTACTGTGAAACAATTCATTCTACAGGCTAGTGAGGGAGAAAGATCAGGATATCAAAACTGATCTGAGGTTCTAGAGTAGTGTCATCCCCACACATAAGGATCTCATCGAGGTTCACCTAGTAGGTCTCTTATATGATACCAATATCAAATCCATTCATGCCAAGAGGGTCTCTACAAATAATATATTAACTAAAATGTCTTACCAATTTCAAAAAATAAAAGAAGATAAAATTTTAAAAGTTTCCAATACCTTAGATAACATTTTTGGCATTAAATATATATATTAAGGGTTTACCAAATTCTCATATGGTGACCATAAAGAAACACCCTAATTGTTTCAATATGCCTATGAAGATTAATGATGGAATACAACTCTCATATCACAAAATAGAAGAGCATTAATGTCTCTTTTTCTCAAGGGGTGATGAGATTAATACCTAATCCGACCCTATTGATGATCATGACATTATTAATATTTATTGTAATGTTTCCCAACCACCAAGAAAGATAAATGTCTAGAGTCACAACATCACAGGTGGGATGAGGCTTTCTAAAAATGCCTAGGCCACCTGAGTGGGTAGTGAGGACGTATGATCATATGTTAGTTCACAAAATGAAATATTTGGTACTCATTTTATCCTCGATGAGGCTATACCAGTCTCTATCTTGGGCCAGGTTCTCAAGAAGAAGGATAGTGAAGGGTAAGGGAGTTTGGTCTCACCCTTATATGAATATAAGATTGGTATGGATCCTGTTAAATACTCTATTGTATTACACTGCATCATACTAAATTAAGGGTGTAAGAGAAGGAAACTAAATTGGAAAATATAGAGTCATACATTTCAGGAAAACAATAAAGCTTAGTAACATCAAATATTAATTCCAAATTTCCATTGAATCAAGAATATAATAAATAATCATCAATAATTCATACTAACATTACCATTGGGATCAATAGATAAGCCGATAATATCCACTTGTCAGTTTCCATCTAGGATCCAAGAATATGTTGGAGAATATCCCATTAAAGTCAAGCTTCCACTGATACCAAAATATTTCTCCAAACAACTATCCATATCCATGTGAATTCAAATAATAAATGAGCTAGGATAAATATAATCGCTATCTATTATATGTGTTTTGGTTCATCGAATATATAAAATTGAATTCCTACATTAAAATAGATAGTAGCATATTAAGATTCATTATTTTTTTAAATTAATCATCATTGTCTTACCATTTTATTGATGAGTCTAAATAAACTCTTACATTAGAAAATCAGCAGTGAACGTCCATGAACACATAACCAAGAAAAAAATATAAATCATGAGTACATAGTAGACCACACACAATCTAGAAATGGGAAATTTGATATTAGTAGGTGAAGAGAAAACATACCAGAGAAATGAGAATATACCAAAGTATTTACAATGTGGAAAATTTGAATACCTGATCCACCTCACATTCATTATTTTATTAGAACCATAATAAACTCCAATATTTTTATAATAATTACCTTTTTCATTTATAATATTTGTTGAAGCACTATGTTTGGATACCAGGTTGTATTATGAACTGATTTTGGTGTTGTAGTCAAAGAAGGTGGAGCTTTTCTTGCCCCACATCTTGAAGAAAAAGGATTTACAAAATTGTGATCAAACATATGGCGGAACTGGCACTCAATATAAACAAATATAGAGAAAACATGTAATTTTGGTCTATTCCTAGAATATTTTCCTATAAATCAACCATGGATTTGATTAAAATTACCAAGGTTGTAGCAGCTATGAATACTCGGAACTCGATATTAGGATGACAGAAAACATGTATTCATTTGACGTGATGTCTGATAACATGAAAACCAAGTACATAATTTATTCATACATTTTGTAATGTAAATATCCACAGGCTTCTTCCACTATTGTTCAACTATATCATCATGAGAAAGGAATTTTCTGTAATTTCTATAATAGTATAGGCATACAAATTCAAAGTGATAGACACTAAAAAATTGGTGTGATCATCCAATAATCCTTTAAGAATCATTTTAATGTGTTCGTCTTCAGATAATGAAGAACCAATTGAAAGAAAGGGAAGAAATGGTTTTCATGATGTTTATAGGATAAGATCTTATTGAGGACATACCTTTTCTATATTAAAAATATAGTTTTTAACTGTTTTTTCCATGCTCGGATATGAGGACCAAAGAAAACATCGAATGTTTTCAAGATGTGTCTTTCTCTGTGTTGGGAATATTTAAAATTTGAAAAGTAGAAACTATCGAAATAAAATCATTATATTTACATTGTTTATGAGTGCTATGATTTTGAAGAAAGGTAATAACAAAAAAACACAAACAATCATAGACATACTACATATAGTAGTCATTTCACTTATCTTCTAATGCTATTATCTTATGTAATTCCTCTCCACATGTCAATGTTCAGAGAGTGTAATTCCTCTCCACATGTCAATGTTCAAAGTCTATAATCATAATATATAATTTACATATAGTAATAAGAGTAATTTCATAGAAGGTACTGAATAGTTAATGTACTTTAATTCCTACAACTCTGAGTTATATAAAATAATTGGATCTACACCCATACATTTTAAAAAAATATGATTTGAATATGTATTTACACCCAACTAATTTATCGCAAATAAACATATTTATAATTCCAAAAATAATAAATATCATATTAAATTTGGTTGCACTAAAAACACAACAACCAATTGAAATAAATAGATGACATTACATCCAACATAATACCAAATTAACTGCTCAGTTGAGATTAAAAATGAACCTAATAAAAAATAAATGACTAAGTTACAATCTCATATGTAACATCCCAGGTAAAGAAAGAATAAAACATTTTCATATTTATTAATATTTTTGAATAAAATGTTAATATTGCTTTAATGGTAATTCTATGTTCGATGGCGTACCCAATACGCAACAACATGTTTATTTGAAATCTTACGTTGCACACTAATAATAAAATAATATTATTTTAAATGGTAGTTAATGCCTAAATATTGTAATGGAAGATATAAATAAAACTACCTACAAAATTATTATATGTGTTTGTCAAATATGTTTACATTTATCCAATAAATGTTAGAGGCTTAAAATGCGAATGAATCGAATTTTAAGCATAAATATTATAATGATCTTTAAAAGGTCGATTAACCGCCTTTTAATGGAGAACCCTTTTTAAAACTACTTTTTGACAATTTTATATATTATATTTGAAAAACTAAAATCCTTCTTTAGAATCGGGACATCAAAATTTACTTTGCGTAATTTATTTTTATTTTTCTGATAAAGTTCATTTTTTAATGAATAGTGAAAATGCTGTATTTTAATTCAAAACATCCTTTTAATCTAATTTATTTTAAATGATATATTATCTTTTTAATTGGGTTTAAAGTTTAGTTAAAATAAATTTTTAACATTTAATCCAATGGTGGTCATTGGAATTAATTTCACTTTGAAATTTGACATAAACTAGTGTCAATCATTTGATAGATATTGTTTTCTTAAAAACACACTATTTGTTTTTACAGCAGGAATTAATTATAAAATTAATTAATGAAACTTCTATGTTTTTAATTTTTTAAAATGGAAATAATTTTTTAATTTGTAATATCAAATTTACTTTGGATAATTTATTGGTATTTTTCTGACAAATGTTCATTTTTAATGAATAGTGAAAAATAATTCATTTTACTTCAAAAATTATTTTTCATATAATTTAATAATATATTTATATTGTACTTTTAATTGGTATTAAAGTTTAATTGAATTAATTTTTTATCACTTAATACAATTTTGTTCATTTTAAGTAATCTCACTTTTCAATTGGATGTAAAAACAAGTAAATCTTTTGATAAATTTTACTTCTTAAAAACCCATCTTTGGTTTTGATAATAGGAAATATTTTTATATTAATTACTACAATTTCTGTGTTCTTAATTTGGTAAAATGGATTAAATATTTGGAATCATAAGGTCCAAATCATGTAATTAAGACTCTTTTGTTTTTTAACATTATGAATAGTAACTACAACAATTATCTTTAATTATCGTGATTAATTAGTAATCGGGTAGTTAAGGGTAATAAAATAATATCATAATAATATAAAATTACCCATCCATGTTTCTTAATGATAGTTTTTGATTCATGGACGACCATGGAATGAATTTTTTTCAACTTTGGGACCCCATGGAATCACTTTAGTGTGATATTGACCTTTTATCATATTATTTTTAAAGAAAGGAAAATATAACCAAAGTATGTATTACCTAAGTAGAAAAAAAATTAGTTTTGGTTATGTAAATGATCTCTTAGACTATAAATATTAATTGGAAATCTAAAAATATTTCCTACATCATGGTATTTTTATTATAATTTTTAGATATTAAATAAATAAATTTATTTATGACACCATGATAATGTAGTGATTACCTCATTAATGAACGATTTAAATAAAATGAAAAGATAAGGTAAAATATAAGACTTAAACTTGTCTAAATCCTATTTAATGGGTGTATTTTGAAACCTTATCACCTTAACCTTGAAATATATCATTGTGGGGCCTTTAAATTCCTAAAATCATTTTATAATAAAATAACATTTCAAAACCTTCAAAAAGTGACCCTCCTCCCTCTTATAAAAGGCCCCCACCTCTACCCCCTTACCCACACCTCTCAAGCCATTGTATCATCCAAACTCTGCTTATATTATCTCTCCAAATCCCACTCTTACTCCTAGAAGCCTCACTTTGGGCATAATTCCTTCCAAGGAATCCTTTGGCTCAAATCAAAAAGAGTTACCCGATTTAAAGGTAATGTCTTCTCTTATATTCTTTTGTTTTATTTTACTTCTACAACCCTATAAACTCATATTACTCCTTTATTTTGCAACAAAACTGTATATTAAATATATTAGAATGTTTTAATGAGAATTATTCGAGCTACACTTACACACACCTCCATCTAATGGGTGAAGAACATAATGTTTCTGTGGACGGCGAACTACTGCCTCACGAAACGATGATTATTCAATTAACTCCTACCACATCTCAAGGTGGCCATTAAGATGTCACTGTATTTATATATTATATAAATTATGTTTATGTTTTCATTATGCCTATGTATTTTTATTTTATGGAATACCTTTATGGTTTCCAAGATAGGTAAATGTGATAATTTCATTTTAGGAAGTGCGGACTACCACTCCCTCAAAGTGATATGACTCATTCATGCCATACGTGGAACGTATAAAAGATAGAATTTATGAACATATGTAACAAATATAACATATATATTATACTTTAATGATAATATCTTAATGTATCATTATGTTTTCATTCCATTAAAATATGAAATAGTAATGAAAGTAGCGTTCATGCGTACGTACGGCTTACCGTCTCCATGAATGGTGCATTTCATTTATTATCTCCAAATTTTATGTAATATTATAAGTAAATATATATAATGGATATATATGATATATATTACATATAAATGGTTAATATAATTCTGTATTTAATGAACTTTGGACCACATGAACATCGTGTAATTATAAGAAGTCCATTTTTTGACTCATGTACAGAACATCGACAAAAACGTCTGATATGAACTCACATAATTAAATAATTATTATTAAATTATAATATATTATATTTATTGAATAATAAAATTTAAATAGGTCCTTATGAAATTATAAATTTACCAATGTTTATTATTCAGGAATATAAAGAAACGAACAATACAAGTCAGACTTGAGGTAAGGGATCCTACCTCTATCTCTCTTTTTAAGTAATCTGTTTATGTCATTCCTTTTAAGATCCCCTTTCTTATGTTGGGGGATGTTATTTTATATTCCTTTTACTATACGTTTTATGTTAATATGATTAGAGACCCTATTTGATCTCATCAGTCCATTTTTGGATGTTTTAAATGGCGTCGTTTGGCTGCCGAATTTTCGTAAGGGATTTCTTATCTCGCTTTTAATTCTCTGAGATTCCCATTGTTCGCCACTTATTTATTTCATGTGGTTTATTTAGTACTGACATTTGATATATATTATCATGATTCTATTTATATTCATTTTCTCCTATGATTCATTTGGTTCTTATTATCTTTTGGTCATATGACATGATTGATTACAATGAGGTAAGGGGTTTTTATCTCACTTTTTATTCCCGTGAGATTCATGCTACATTTTCCACAATTTCATTTTGTGTGGTGTATGTACTATCGATTATTGTATTCTTTGGGTAATATAATTTAATTTATGGTTATTTAAATCTTCATTGTATGACCCTTCTTTCATGGTGTGTACGTTTCGAAAGTAACCCAAATCTTTAAAGAAACCTTTCACCCTCCTCTTTTTAAAAGAAATCTTTTTGTTAGGCCTTTTAATTTACATCTTCTTGTGTTGGGATATGTTCTTATATATCCTTATTTATGTGAATTTTATGTACAAGTGATGGGATACCCTTTTTATCTCTCATCATCTCATTTTCTGATTTTTAAAGTGATGTCGTTAGGATATTGAATTTTTGCAAGGGAACTTCTTAATCCATTTTAAATTATTTGGGTTAAACCTATACTTCTTGAATATGTCGTGAAATGAATATATGTGGATGACCTATGATTTTTTTACACATAATATCCATTTATATTGGGTGTATTAATATTTTTCACACATAATTACGTAATTGATTTATCCTTAATCTAATGATACCGTCTTTGTAAGGGACTTCGTCTCAATCTCCTTTCATTGGGTCATATTTTGTTTTAATACAAGACTTTATTTTATACACTGTATAAACACATTTGACTTTTTGTTTAAATGTAATCTTTTTCTACGTAGCATTTTACTAAACTACAAAAAAGGAATGTTTCTTTTAACGTACGCGGCGACAACAACCTTTCCGCCGCCGTGAGTATTATTTGATCTTTGGCTTTCTCAAAAATCCGTAATGTTTTTAAAAGAAAATAAATACCATATACTCTATTATGTATTTTGGTATTGAAAATGGTTTTGATAATGGATTTTTTATGTCAATATATTTAAGTGATATATTGTGATTGAAATGTGGAAATTTTTCCTTTCTTTTATATTTGTTTTTTGTCAAATTATTTTATAATGGTACTTAGACATTTGACGGGTGGTTACATGATAAACCAAATTACGGGTGGTTCTGTGAATACCAGGATGGGTGGTTATGTTATAACCTCCAATGCATTGGGTATGGAAGTCATTTTTATGGCTACTCCATTTAGTTAATTATGTGGAAGTCAGTCGTATGGCTATTCCATTTAGTGATTTCTATGGAATTTGACTGTATGGTTATTCCATTTAAGTATTTTTATGTCCCATATTACCTTTATATGTTATGTGTTATTTATATTGGTTTTATGGTGTCCTTTTGGTGATAAAAGGGTAATCAATGATCTTTTATTCAGTTAAGAGTGTTTACTACTTCATAAAGGTGAAAAGTATTACTTTTGATAAAGTATTCACGATTTACTTATTTTTTTGAAAAACTAACGGTTTCCCTTCTTTGTGTATCTCTTACTGATCTTTTTATGCTCATCCCATGTTTTTGAAATGTTTTACATTGGACTTAAAGATGAATAGGATCAAGGATGGGATCATGGAAATACATGCTATCTAAAACATGGAACTAGACATGTTTCTTTTTAAGAGTTTTTATTTTATGAAAAAAAATGGAAACTGAGAAGAAGTGTATACTTTGTAATAAATGAGATGTAATAGTTATGTCCTAATTCTCTAAAACTCTAAAACTGAAAAGATCCTCAATGATAAATTATTCATTTAATTCATTATTATGTAATTTTTTAAGGTCGGGTCCTTATAGTTGGTATCAAAGGTCGGTTTAGATAACTTTAGAGGTTAGAGTGTTGTTTAAGCAAAATTTGACAAGTTGTGTATCACCACAATGGTTAGTATATTAGATGGATTCATTGTTATTTCTGAAGGTTGGAATGAGTTTGAGATAACTTGTATTAGTATATTTGAGTGTTTATCTTCCTCATTATTACATGGTCATTTTATTGATATACTCACACTGACCTTTTTGGTTTTAGTAAATGGCCGGATCTAGCAGGAACCAATGTAAAAGTGGATGTGAAGAAAACTGTGACAGTTTTCTGAAGGAACAACTGAATGATATAGGTGCTGCAGTGAGAACTCTTGTGGTTATTCTCGACCATCTATCAAGTTTCATGATTAACCACTTTAACCTTGGTGAGTTCTCTAATGCATCATGTACAAGAGAACCAACTTGATGTGGAATTTCAGGTAATAATTATAAAGGTAACCATTAGGGTTTATATGATCCTTAATTTTGAGGTAATTATGGGTAACTATATGTTATGATGGAAAATGAAAGGAATGAGATAAAAATGAGGTTAAATTATGTTATGGTAATTTTTGAAGATTTTATCTCTTTTTCAGAAATTTTTTAAGAATTATATAGTTTTGGAAAAAGGACAACACGTAGACCGTGTGACAACTCATCGCGTCGGACGAAGCTGCGGGAATCCAACCCATAACCAAAGTGTGATTGGGATTTATCGCCTACCACTGGACTACATTAAGTCCCTGGTGAGTATGACTAATTTTTTTTAGTTAGATAATATTATGAATCATGAATAAGTTGATTTTGGGTTATCTATGGAAATGATTAACTTATCATGGAGGATATGTGATTATGTTAATTAATTTTCAGTATGAGACATTAAGAATAACTGGTTCTATTTGGAGATAAATGATAAGATTTACCTTGGAAGACTATGTGACTAAATCCTTCAGAGATTTGGGTTTCAATCAAAGTTTGGATTACTTTGAATAATTTTATAGATAGCTATTTATTTAATGGTCTTTCTTCAACCATGGGTTCTTTTTGTTTAATTTTGGAGATTACGATTAGTAATTCTTTGCATAAAGTATTATCCTTTTGGGGATTATCTAAACTTGTACTAACAATTTTTCTTTTGGATAAGGTCAAAAAACATGGGAAATATATAGTTCATCTTTTTTGGATTAGGTGATTCTCATGAAGTTGATTATAGAACTCTTAATGTGAACAAGTCATCCTAAATACTCATCTTTTGGAGAAAATATAAGTTTGTGTAAGAAATATATTAAGAGATGAAAGTCTACATGACAAGTAAGTATGTTTCCTTATGATTTAGTTAAGCTCATAAATAAATTCCTCAATGAAAAGTAACTTAAAACAAAAAATTTGTCTATTAACTTTTCCTACTGGCGAATCAAATACCATTTAACCCATCACAATTTTGTGATTTTCTAGTGGTTAACTTTTCAGCTAAACATGTTTTCTTTCACTCTCCATAAGAACATGACCCTTTTTTTCACATCCATATCCATGTTTTCAAGGAATCCTAGTATCTGTTGTCTCGGGTGACCTTTTTAATTTTCTTTTGTTCTTTTAAAGTGATAGTTTCATTTACTCCTTTTCCAATGT
Source organism: Viscum album (assembly GCA_963277665.1). Classification (NCBI taxonomy): domain Eukaryota; kingdom Viridiplantae; phylum Streptophyta; class Magnoliopsida; order Santalales; family Viscaceae; genus Viscum; species Viscum album. The sequence goes on from OY728152.1 coordinate 850,334,285, forward strand.
GGGGTTTTCAATGAAGTTTCTGAGCCCAATTTTAAAATTGTGAGGACGCAATTCCCAAAAGGGGGGAAGGATGTAACATCCCAGGTAAATAAAGAATAAATAAATTTTCATATTTAATAATATTTGTGAATAAAATGTTAATATTACTTTAAATGGAATGCTATGTTCGATGGCGTACCCAATACGCAACAACAAGTTTTATTGAAATATTACGTTGTACACTAATAAAATAATATTATTTTTTAAATGGTAGTTAACGCCTAGACATTGTAATGGTGGGAATGAACATAACTAACTACAAAATTATTATATATGTTTTTCAAATATTTTTACATTTATCCAATAAATTTTATAGGCTTAAAATGCGAATGAATCCAATTTTAAGCATAAATATTCTAATGTTCTTTAAATGGACGATTAACTGCCTTTTGATGGATAACCCTTTTTAAAACTACTTTATGAAAAATATATATGTTATATATGACTAAATAAAATATTTCTTTAGAATCGGGAAATCAAAATTTACTTTGCATAATTTTTTGTTATTTTTTTGGTAAAGTTCATTTTTTAATGAATAGTGCAAATGATGTATTTTAATTCAAAACCTCCTTTTAATCTAATTTATTTTGATGGATATATTATCTATTTAATTTTTTTTTAATTGTAGTTAAAATATATTTTTACCATTAATTCCAATGGTGGTCATTGGAATTAATTTCACTTTGAAATTGGACATAAAGAAGTGTCAATCTTTTAATAGATATTGTTTCTAAAAAACACGCTATTTGTTTTGAAAGTGGGAATTAATTATAAAATTAATTAATGAAACTACTATGTTTTTAATTTTTTAAAATGAAATTAATTTTTTAATTTGTAATATCAAATTTACTTTGGATAAATATTTTGTATTTTTTTGACAAATGTTCATTTTTAATGAATAGTGAAAAATACTGCATTTTACTTCAAAACTAAATTTTCATCTAATTTAATTATATAGTTAGATTGTGATATTAATTGGTTTTAAAGTTTAATTGAATTATATTTTTATCACTTACTATAGTGTTGTTCATTGGAAGTAATTTCACTTTTCAATTGGATGTAAAAACAAGTAAATCATTTGATAAATTTTACTTCTTAAAAATCTGTCTTTGGTTTTGATAACAAGAATTATTTTTAAATTAATTATTTAATTTTATTAGTTTGGAATTTGGTAAAATGGATTCCATATTTTGAATTAGAAGGTCTAAATTGTGTAATTAATACACTTTTGTTTTTGGACATTATGAATAGTAATGACGGCAATTATCTTTAATTATCGTGATTAATTAGTAATCAGGTAGTTAAGGGTAATAAAATAATATCAAAATAATATAAAATTACCCGTCCATGTGTCTTAATGATATTTTTTGAGTCCTTTACGACCATGGGATGACTTTTTCAAACTTTGGGACCCCATGGAATCACATTATTGTGATAGTGACCTTTTATCAAATTATTTTTATAGAATGAAAAATAACCAAAGTATGTATCACCTAAGTAAAAAAAATTAATTTTGTTTATATAAATGATATCTTAGACTATAACTAGTCATTTAAAAGATAAAAATATTTCATAAATCATGGTATTTTTCTTATAATTTTTAGACATTAAATAAATAAATTTATTTATGACACCATGATGATGTAGTGATTACCTCATTAATTAACGATTTAAATAAAATGAAACGATAAGGTAAAATATAAGACATAAACTTGTCAAAAACATATTTTATGGGTTAATTTCGATCCCTTATCACCTTATCCTCGAAATATATCATCTTGGGACCTTTAAATTCCGAAAATCATTTTATAATAAAGTAACATTTCAAGACCTTCCCAAAGTGACCCTCCTCCCTCTTATAAAAGGCCCCCACCTCTACACCCTTACCCACACCTCTCAAGCCATTTTATCGTCCAAACACAGCTCATATTATCTCTCCACATCCATATCTTAATACTAAAAGCCTCACATTGGTGCGAAGTCTTTCCAAGGAATCCTTTGGCTCAAATCAAAAAGAGTTACCCGATTTAAAGGTAATGTCTTCTCTTATGTTAATTTGGTTTATTTTTCTTCTCCAACCCTATAAACTCTTTTTATTCCATTATTTTGTAACAAAACCAGTATCTTCAATATACTAGGTTTTTTTATGAGAATTATTCATTCTACACTTACACACACCTCCATCTAATGGGTGAAGAACATGTTGTTTCTTTGGACGGTGAACTACTGCCTCACGAAACGATGATTGTTCAATTATCTCCTACCACCTCTCATGGTGGCCATTAAGATGTTTCTATATTAATATATGATATATATTATGTTTATTTTTCCATATGACTCTTTATTTTTCTTTTATGGATTACTTTTATGGTTTCCATGATAGGTAAATGCTATAATTTCATTTTAGGAAGTGCCGACTACCACCCCCTCAAAGTGATATGACTCATTCATTCCATACGTGGAACGTATCAAAGATAGAATTTATGAACTTATGTAACATATATAACATATATATTATACTTTAATTATAATATACCTATTTATCATTATGTTTTCATTCCATTAAATTATGAAATAGAAATGAAAGTAGCGTTCATGTGTACATACGGCTTTCCGTCCCCATGAACGGTGCATTTCATTTCATATCTCCAAATGTTATGTACTATTTTAAGTACATATATATAATGGATATAAATGATATATATTACATATAAATGATGAATATCATTCTATATTTAATGAAATTTAAACCACATGAACATCATGTAATTATAAGAAGTCCATTTTTTGACTCATGTACCGAATATCGGCAAAAACATATGATATGAACTCACATAATTAACTAATTATTATAAAACTATAATATGTGATATGAATTGAATAATAAACATTATATGAGGTCCTTACGAAATTATAAATTGACCAAAGTTTATTATTCAGGAATATAAAGAAACAAACAAGACAAGTCGGACTTGAGGTAAGGGATCCTACCACTCTCTTTCTTTTTAAGTACTATATTTATGTCGTTCCTTTTAAGCTCCTCTTTCTTATGTTGTAGGATGTTATTTTATATTCCTATTACTTTACTTTTTATTTTCATATGATTAGAGACCCTATTTTATCTCATCAATCCATTTTTTGATGTTTCTAGTGGTGTCGTTAGGCTGCTGAATTTTCGTAATGGATTTCTTATCTCGCTTTTAATTCTATGAGATTCCCATTATTTGCCACTTATTTATTGAATGTGGTGTATTGAGTAATTAAATTTCATATATATTATCATGATTCTATTTATATTCATGGTATTCTATGATTCATTTGGTTTTTATTATATTTTGGTCATACGACATGATTGATTACAACGAGGTAAGGGGTTTTTATCTCTCTTTTTATTCCCGTGAGATTCATGCTACATTTTCCACTATTTCCTTTTGTGTGGTGTATGTAATGCCTATTATTTCATTATTTGTGTAATATAAATTAATTTATGGGTATTTACATCTTCATTGTATGACTCTTCTTTCATGGGGTGTGTGTTTCGAAAGTTACCCAAATCAGTAAGGGAACCTTTCACCCTACTCTTTTTAAAAGACTTCTTTTTGTTAGGTCTTTTAATTTACATATTCATATATTGGGATATGTTATTATATATCCTTAATTTTTTAAATGTTATGTACAAGTAATTGGATACCCTTTTTATCTCTCATCATCTCATTTTCCGATGTTTAAAGTGATGTCGTTAGGCTATCGAATTTTTTCAAGGGAACTTCTTAATCCATTTTCAATTCTTTGGGTTAAACCTATACTTCTTGATTATGTCGTGATTTGAATATGTTTGGATGACCTCTGATTGATTTGCACTTAATATCCACATATATTTGGTGTATTTAAATTTTTCACACATAATTACCTAATTGATTTATCCTTAATTTAAGTATACCGTCTTTGTAAGGGACTTCTTCTCAATCTCCTTTCGTTTAGGCATATTTTTTATTTAATACAAGACTTTATTTTATACGATGTATACACACCTTTGACTTTTTTTTACAAGGGAATATTTATTTACGAAACATTTTACTAGACAAAAAAAAGGAATATTTCTTTTAACGTACGCGGTGACAACGACCTTTCCGCCGCCGTGAGTATTATTTAATCTTTGGATTCCTCAACATGCAATAATGTTTTTAAATGAAAATAAATAACATATACTCTATTATGTATTTTGGTATTGAAAATGGTTTTGATAATATATTTGTTATGTCAATATATTTAAGTGATATATTGTTATTGAAATGTGGAAATTTTTTCTTTCATTTATATTTTTTTCTGTCTTATTATTTTATAATGGTACTTGGAAATTTGACGGGTGGTTACGTGATAAACCAAATGACGAGTGGTGCTGTGAATACCAGGACTGGTGGTTACATTTTATCCTCCAATGCATTGGGTATGGAAGTCGGCCGTATGTCTATTCCATTAGTGACTTCTGTGGAAGTCAGTTGTATGGCTATTGCATTTACAGACTTGTGTGGAAGTCGACCATATGGTTATTCCATTTAAGTATGTTTATGTCCCAAGTTACCATTAAATGTTGTGTGTTCTTTATATGGGTTTTATTGTGACATTTTGGTTACAAAAGGGTATGCAATTATCTTTTATTCAGTGATGAGTATTTACTACTTCATAAAGGAGAAAAGTATTACTTATGATAATGTATTCATGATTTACTTATTGTTTTGAAAAACTAATGGTGTCCCATATTTGTGTGTCTCTTAGTGAGGTTTTTATGCTCATACCAGGTTTTTGAAATGTTTTCCACAGGACATAAATATGAATAGGGTCAAGGATGGGATCATAGAAAGACATGCTCTCTAAAACATGGAACTAGACATGTTACTTTTTAATAGTTTCTATTTTATAAAAGAAAAATGGAAACTGAGTATAAGTGTCTGCTTTGTAATATTTGAGATATATTAGTTATGTCATAATTCTCTAAAACTATAATCCTGAAAGGATCCTCAATGTGAAATTATTCGTTTAATTCATAATTATGTAATGTTTTATGGCTGGGTCCTTATATCATCAGTGCTGGAAATTGAATAAAATGTGTAACTTTCCATGATTGTTTTTAGAATCAATTTTATTCAAAAAATAGTTTGACAATGATCACCTAGAAGTTGAAAATTGTATGATCATAATAAAATCATTCTAGTCATCTTGTTGATAATGGAACTGAGGTTGGATGAAAAACAATGACCGTCAAAGGAAAAAAAACTGATCGAGATTATTCATTGAAAGATGATCTGAAGATTATATCATTGATTGATGACCATTATCCCCTAGTTACATAGAGTGGTGCATGAACCATAGAACCTTGAAAAAACAGACCTCATGTATATAACTATGTAATTTAGTGTTCATATTCAAATACATAGTCATTTGGAGACACTCATCCACATCTATTGAGAGAAACTATTCAAATTTGAATAATGAGTCACAAAACCTGGTGACTAACAATTTAATAGCATCGCTAGAATCCACACACTACTACTCTGAACTCATTATCTTATGAATAAAATTCATTCACCTCCTAGAACACGTATTTTTAAGAAATAAAATAGTATTATAGTTGTTACATCCAATACAGACAAAAATAGAATCAACCATATCTAATACATACCAAAATAGAAGTAGTTACTAAGGATTCTAATGTTACCTTTATGTAAATGCATGCGAAAATTTATGGAGAACATTCCAGAAGAAAATAAATTAACCATTCTCATCCATATAATAATTCAATTCACGTTCTTAAAGTAAATAAATATGTCTTCATACTAAGAGAAAAATGGAGGGGATTAATATCCTCCCATCACCAACATCCCCAACCCCATGTCCATTCCCATCATCATCATCATCATCGTCATCATCAATAACATTTTCAGCAGAATCATCACCAATAGAGGAATCAGCAACATCCTCACCACCAACAGCTCTATCTCCACCACCTTCATTTCCAATATGACCCTCATTAGTATCACCCAAAACATCATTTAAAGAGAGCTATAATTAATGTATGATTCATAAGTAGAAACATCCTCTGATGGAAGTGACTGACTCAAAACTACCATAGATTTCATGAAATTCTCAGTCATCAACTTACTTATTTAACACTCCTCTAAAACTATTTTCTTTGTGTTGGCTACTTCAGCATGAGCCATTTCTAGCTCTGAGGTCAGGGAGCCTTGAGAGGATCCCAATGAAGACCAATACCTATAGGGGATGATGTTTTTACCTAGTTGACATTGTACTCTCCCTGGGTTCTCCTCACCTAATACCTAACATAAATGATCATGTGGCATGGAGTTGTAATATTATTTACCATCGAGGGCCTCCAAAAAGGACTGTTGAAATTATAAACATATTAATGTATGAATTTCGTATAAATATTTAAAATATAAATAAAAAACCTTACAATTTTATCTTGTGTCAGTGCATTTACTACACTTCCATCCTTTTTCTTTCTACTTGAGAAAAATAATTTGGCACAAGGTACAGGACATTAGATGCCCAATACAGCTTGCTTGCTATGAGAAATGAAAAAATCTAGGTTAGAACAATATATGAGAAACGCACAAAGACTGACTATTTCAATTCAATAATATTTTCAATAGAACATCCTATATAACATCACAACACTCGGTTAATTTACATGGTGCTTTTCATTATCAGGCATTGTAGTGTGCCCCAATGTGTGAAAATATGTCATTGAATCCTTATTCATTCAATTTTTCTTTGACACTTCCTAAAAAATCAAATAAAAGTAATAAGAATTAAATTTTATTTGCAAACAATTAAAGATTGAGATTAACATAAAATTTTCAGTCTTCCAATGTGCAATAATTTTTTCATATTGACTTCTTAGATGGTTGGGGAATATGAGTACCCATCTAAGTTAGTAAAAACCCTTCTCTTCCAACAAACACAAAAACCATGATTTTATGAGTGAAAAAAACTCTCGAACATCCATCAACTTTCTAGACCAAGTAGCTTCTCCATCGAGAAAGTTAAACCGAATCTGCAATGAACATATTATTTCATTTAAATACACCAATAATATAGATATGAATTTATAAAATTTTCTTACCCATATTTTCTCCCATGATTTCTCCTTGATCTCTTTACTGATACATAACCATGACAACTGCTACATCATAATTATGTTGTGGTAATTGGCCAAAGTGTCCATGAAACTTTTACGCTACATTGCATTTGTACCTACCATCTGATTTTGTCGATTTTAATCCACCATTATCCATGTTTGGAAATTCCAAACATCCTTCATCCAAGTGCACTCATTACCCCTAGTAGAATATACCACTTAATAGGTAAAATAGGGGGAAAGAATAATTATGTTAGGGTACAACATGAAAAAAAATAATGTGGAATAATTTTAAACAATTATAGTAAAAAAACTATCTGCAGGATTCTCAATAGACCGTGATGGATCTTTGGCATGTCCGGAATCAGCATCCTCTGTAGGAATTGCTTGTTCTAGTGCATGCTCTGGGTGGCCTTCATGCACTAGGGTGGATGCTAATTGAACAGACTCATCAGATGTTGGATGGATGGTAGTAATTGGTGGTGGTATATACATTGAAGCATATGGGTAGTGGGATGGGTGATACATCATCATATATAGACATGTTAAAGGTGGAAACATATGTGGTGGTGGTGGTGATGTAATCATATGGGAAGAAGAGGAAAAATGATATGATGGAGGCATCAATGGAATCATCCCTAAAGGCGAAGAATACATGGAATGTGAATAAGAGGTTAGTTGAGTTGATGATTGCATCATGCATAAAAACATCCCTGGAGACTCAAGGTGAGGATGAAAAGGTGTGGATTAGGGGGTTTATGATGGTGGGTGAGTGTGGAAATGAGAATTACAGGTGATCTACATAATTCTAGGATCATCCCCACTCATACTCATTCTAACAAGATTAGTAGTCAAATATTCTGGAATTGAATGTCCCTAAAAATTTGATAAACAATATTAACATGAAATTAAATATAATGTAGATGAAAATCATTAAAATTATTATACTCACTAATAGAAGTGAAGGAGTAAATGTGCACTCACGCCCCAGCTGACCGGGATCAAATAGTCACTTCCTTCGACCTTATTTAGTATTTGGCATAATCTACATAATAATGAAATGTAAATTTTTTATAAATATTTTTTACAAATCTTGCATACAACATACATCTATCAGAAATTCACGAGAGAAAACAAATTGAGTTTTTTTAATTACTGATTGTACAAATTATTACAAGGAAATGACTAACACAGTTTTTAAAATTTCATTATAAAGTTATAAATTTTTTTAAAAAAATATTTAAACCATGTTTTGTACATTGAGATAAATATGATTTAATGAAACGACACCAGAAAATAAAAAAAGCAAACATATCATTCAAAAATGAAACATAATTAAAGTAATTACAATAATAATAACCTAAGGAACTCATGTTAATGTAAAATAAATGAAGAGTGATTATATTTGGTTGATTATAATATATTACCAACAACTAATTCAGGTTTATGATCAAATCACACAATGGGACAATTTGATTCATCAAAGTCAATATTTTGACCAACACCAATGGGGGCATCAATGGTGGAAATTTCATCACCAGCATCATGAAAAATATGTATGGGTATTATGTCATTAATGAAACCGTAATTGGGTCTCAAATGATCTTTCACATAAAACACTTTTTTATCCATTGATACCAAAATGTATGGTTCATCGGTACGTAGGAATTGACTCATATCAATAACTTTGAATCCAATTTAATCAATAAATGTACCATATCATCTCATGTAATTAAACCATTTAAATTTCATCATAGTGACTATACCATGAGAGTAGTAATCCCATGAAAATATTTCCTAAACAATTCCCTAATAAAACACATCTTCATATAAAGTCAAGCTATCTGATACATTGCCATAATCATCTGTTTTAGTGGTTATCATAACACCATCATGTTGTTTTCCCATTTTCACCACTCTATCCATTGTAAAAAAATTATACAGATTAATTATTAATGATTTTCATTCACAAACCAATGAATTAGGACCAAAAGACGACGCTCTAAATTCTTAAGAAATAAATTCAACAGGTAAACTCAACACCTAGGATATATATGAATAATAAAATTAAATGGATATCTATAATTTAATCTAATTAAATTAATGGTAATACCTTTTATTTCAACAAGAAAGGAAACTATAGGCTTTCAAAATCCTCTCTCTTTATCAAAGGAAAATATTGATGAACTCTACTTATAATTTTTTTATTTTACCTACAAAAAATGAAAATAATAAAGGTATATGTAAAATATCATAATATTAGATAAAATATAAATATCCAAATTACTTACATGATATAGTCATCGAATCAACCACAATTAAACATGACCGTGTGATGTGCCATCTCCCGCTCTTCAAGGTTCAATATAGCCAATGTATAAGACCCAACAATTTCTCCTATTTAGGGAAGAGATGGAAACAAGGCCTCAGTTTCCCCATACTGGTCATCTTCATTTATCATTGGTCGGTTATGTATTGTGGTGACAATAGACAAATACATTAAACAAAAATCTATACATTCTAGAGCGAGATAAGACCTCACAATCGAACATTCCGGATAATTCTTTTTTTAGATATAAGATTTCATTTTTTAAATATTTAATTCAATAGGATATATCCACCTAAAAGGAATTGTCCCCCATGAATTGTTTTAGTTGGAAGATGAATCGTTAAATGCAACATGCAAGTGAAAAATGACGGAGGAAAAATATTTTCCATCTCACATAAAATTAATGGAGCATCCTTCTTCATTTTTATCAAGAATGACTTGGATAAACATTTATCATAATGGTCTCTAAAAAATGGCACAGGCGAATCACTACCACCCATAAATTATTTGATAAAAAATGTTGAATTTCTATTGGAATCAATTCATGAAGAAGGATGTGATAATCATGAGTTTTTAGAGATTTTAGTTTCATGTCTATTCTATTGACTTGTTTAGATATGTTGCTGTAATAGCCATTAGGATCCTTGATATTCTCCAATTCTACAATAAATTAATCTTTATCTAATGGTTTGATCACATAAGAATCACAAGGAACTTTCCATTTGTTTTCACCGATACACACAGGATGAGGTTTTGGTTGAATACCCCAATCCAACAAGTCTTGACGAGATCAGAAGTCATATTTGGTATTCCTCTTGATATTCAAAAGAATTGAAAGAAAAATTTCACATATATTTTTGTCAATATGCATTACATCTAAACAATGACGTAATAAATTATTATAAAAATATAAAAACTAAAAAAATACGTCTCTTTTTCCAATTTTATGTGGCTTCAGTGTCAACATTCTTCCTATTTTTAGATTTCAACTGACGTTTACCTAATGAAAAACTGAAACCCTTCAATTAATTAATCACATCACATTTTGACATACGTTGAGGTGGTTGTTCATTCTCAATGGTATTATAAAACCTCCGAGGATTCATCCTATATTGATAACCCATTGGAAAAAATCATCGATGCCCCATGAAACTGAAACTACGATGATATTTAAGCCTTATCCATCGTGTATTCTTCATACTAATAGGACATGATAGTTTTCCCTTCATGCTCCACCTAGACATAATTTTATAATTATGGAAATAATTTATGGTCCATCAAAGGGTAGCATGAATCTGAATCATATTCTTTGAATAAGCATTGAATGTCTGCACACCAAAATACAAAAGTTGTTTCAACTCTCTAAATAAAGGCTACAAGTAGACTTCTATATCATTACTAGGAACAGAAGGTCTAGATATCATTATAATCAATAAAGTGAAAGGTTTTTTCATATACATCCACATAGGAATATTATAAACATGAATAAAAACTAGCCATATGCGGTGAGAAGTAAGAATCTTACCAAATGGATTAAAACCATCATAGATAGACCCAACATAACAATAGACACCTCAGATATGAAATTAGGATGTTGTGCATAAAATTTCTTCCATGATAATCCATCTTCTTGATAAACCAACTCATTGTTACCTTTAATTCTCTCAGTATCATGTCATCACATATTGGCTGAGATTTTTGCAGAGATGAATTGATTTTGATGTCTACGAATCAATGGAATGTGCCAAATGACATTTTATTCCACACAAGTTGGTGTTCCATCTGAATGTTTCTTCCATAGAGATTTACCACATTCTTTATAGTCATTAAGGATAGTTGTTTCCTCCCAAAATAAACTTCAATCTTTCAGAAAAGCATGTACTTTATTAGTTTCAAATCCTAACTGCTTAATTAACATCCATGCCTTGTAATTATTTGAGAGAATATATAAAATATCAAGAACCAAGTCCCTCAAAACTATAATAATATAATCAATAGAGGTATTATAAATTAAATACAATGTTTTCCCATGATATAACTGCATTAAAAATTCCATCATGGTTATTTTAGTACATTCTTGATATACTAGAGTCCTGGCATCATCCAATGATTTTTTCACTCTCTCATGATCATATTTAGTATTTTACTCATGTGTATTGATAACATTGTCTTATTACAATGTCATACTATCACTCTTGGTATGATTCAAAAATGGAAACCAATCAAATATAAAATTATCAATTCCACTTCATTCATTTTTTTCATGAACTGTATAATATTGATTCGTCTCTCCATGGTGATACCAAACATAATATTTTGTTTGAAATAAAAATTTCATTATATGGTATCTAACTTATTCCTGGGTTAACCATGGTCTTCCAACAAATTTATTTCATGGACACTACATATAACCTCAATCTTATGCATTTTCGAATAAAAAATCTAAAAAATTCCCTAAATTATTTTGAAATGCGGTTGAAATCCTATCGGTACAATACATCCAATTTCTATCCATTAAATAAAAACAAAAAAATCATCATCCAATGAAAAATTTAAACCACAATAAAAATATGTATACGAACTATATAAAATAAAAGTATTAGAACATAAAAACCTAATAGTTAATTCACATTTGAATTGCAAGTGCCTTTTTTTTATAACCAATTTCAACCCTTTCATTATCAGAGAAAATATCCTTACCTCTTTTAAATAATGGTATGATCAAAAAGTAAAACCATAATTGGAAAATAAAGGTTCCATTTCTATGATAGAGTGGTATGTGTCATTATAGTCGAACTAAGGGAGAAATAAAAAAAGGTTTCCCTCTCATAGGTGTAACATAATAATATAAAATTTTAACATTAAAAAACACCATTAAACATTGGTTATTTAATTTAGAAAGAAAGGGGGAGATAAAAACCCTCACCCAGAATCAGAAATTTTTTAAAAAAGACCCATATTAATTTAATATAATATTTTTGATAGGTAAAAATTTAATTCCAAGAGGGAAAAGAAATTTAAAGAAAACCACTTCATCTCCATGAATGAAAATCATTTAGATAATTTATATAAAACAATCATGGGTGTCAAATATTGATATAAATATTATAGAATATTAATTTAATAAACTATGTCACTTCATGAATTTTTTTAATAAAATAAATACCTAGAAACACCTACTACATACAAATTGGAAAAAATCACAACAAGACTCTTAAAAATAAAAAGGACTTTATGGTAAAAAATGATTTTAAATCAATTGAAAAATTAAATACACATTATAGATTAATATCAAACCCTAAATTTTATGCACATCTGGATTAGGGTTCTCATAAGATATGAAAATGAGGGAAATTGAAGTGAAATGGCTAGGGGAATATCCCCTAGGATTTAGGTAATGTCTTATGAATCAAATTTCATCTATAAATATTTTGGATTCTTATGGCATACCCTAATTTAATTTTGAATGATGAGTTAACTGGATTAGACTAGATCTATTTGGTTGGAATACCTCCATTGTGAGATATGGTTCATAATACTACCATTATTCTAAATGTCAAGGATGGATCCTTGATTTTAGATTGGAATAATGGATTTGGAAGAATAGAAATGCTCACCCCTTTGTATTTTTTTTGAGTTTTATTGAGATATAATTCTCTTTTGAATCCTATGGGTTCTCTCAGATTATTATTCCATTGGTTTCATTGGTTTTTTATATTGTTACCATTTCTGATTTGACATGTACCTTGACTATAGACTCTCCAATGATGGAAAAAGTAGATACAAAATGATGTTGAGTATCATTGTATAGATCGAGCATTAGTAGTTTTTTATTACACTTTTACCTAAATTATAAATTTGTCAAATAGTAAACTGATAATCAATATTGGATTATTAAATCACTTAACAGTGAAAAGAACAATTGAATTTTAATTTTAGGGACCCCATTTTTTGATTCTTACCGAGTTTAATGAAACCCTAAAATTTATACCAAGGAACATGTGAACATGTGTTATTATCATTATTATATTGTATATTTATATTTCAAAAAACACCTGATGTTTTTGATTGCATGGTTTCTAGGACTAATCATGGGTGTTGGGTCTGGGTTGATACTCAAGGACATTTTTTATAGTTTACAAAATTTTAACTTATGATATTCTGGTTATATTATTTCTACGTGAATGTATTGCATAGAATTGATTAATTTATTGTGTGGATTATTTATATTATTATTGAAACATTTCATTGTGACATTAAATGTATTATTTAGATATTTTAATCAAATATGAGGGTATAATCTCCACACCATACAACTTGACACCCTCACTATTATTCAGCACCCTCCATCATATGGGGAGACATTTCTGGGTTATTATATCTACCAATGGTCCATGCACCGATGGGAGGTATATGGTGGTAGGACCAAGTAAAATGTTATTAGAGGTTTATTTAGACTTACTATTTTGGAAAGGTAAAAAAATAATGTGTCGAGACATGGTAGGGAGCATTTCTCAAGGACTAGCTGTAAAGTCCAAAAAATTCCGTGAATTTTTTTTTCCTAAATACATGGAAATTTTACGAGTCCGCAGTTTTGGACGGCGCCTGATTCCGAGGCCCGGAGTGCCCGAAATCAATTTCGGATGTTTTTTCAGGTACGTTCAGTAAACGTAAGTGAGAGATTATATATATTTTGAACCGGTGCTCAAAACGGAAATCTGAGGACACCGTTTAACTCGCAGCATCAGTGATTGCTTAGTGAGACCTTCACCGCAGTTGCGTTTTATCGAGTTTGGAAGTTAGTTTTTGGGGGTTTTTAATTAAACTAAATAAAAATAAGTGTTATCCATATTTTTATTTGAAGTGGTAGTTAGAACCTCCAAGGGGAGGTTAGTGGAGGGGCCCACCTGCACATAACCTCCCTTGGGAGGATGTTATAAGGTGGGGCCCAAAAGAGCATCAAACCCCCTTAACCCCCCTTAACTCTTGAACTCCCCATTTATGAGGATGAAACTCACTCTCATTAATTGAGCCTTTCCACCTTCCCCAATAATTTTGTGCCAACCAAAGAAATTAATTGATTGAACTTCTTTTAACTAATTGGAAAATTTTGAATTCTTTTGAATTCATGTCATGAATAAAAGAATAGACACAACTATTATTTTGGTTGGCACATAATACTTTGGTGGAGCCTTGGAGAAATATAGAGATAATTCTTCCCATGAAGAACACGAAGACCATCTCTTCCTCCACTGAAGCACGACACTGCCATCTTCTTCCTTCTTCATCGTTCTTCAACCGAGGCAAGGAAAGGGAAGTGACGCCCACGACATCTCCAACGACCTTCATCTGTGTCAAAGGAGAAGACGTCGCCCGCGAAGAACGTCACTAATGATGACGTCACCTCCGAACGCTCGTCCACCAAAAACGAGTACATTTCTTCCTTTCTGACGCATGAGTGTGAGAATTGGGAGTGCGTGAGGAACACGGAAATCGACGAATCGACATCGGCCCTTTTTCTGAGATCGCCAACGAACGACAAATACGAGGTCGGGGTTTTGAATTCTTTTACCCATTCTACATTGTTGAAATTATGGTTTGAAAACCACATGATATCACTGTAACATGGTGGATTTCGGACCGCACTAACATGGCTGACCCTACACTTTTTTTATCTTGTTTGTGGTTGAATACAAGAGTGGACAACGGCGTCCGGCATCGGGCCAACTGTGAGGAGACCGGCAGCGCAAGATTGCTGGGTCACTGAAATGGCACGACACTATCGTGATGCTTGGAGGAAAGCTGGGCCGCGGCCAAGTTGGGCTGTGGTGAATGAGGCGCGCGCCGTCGCACCGCACGGAGGGCATTAGGAGGCCACAACCAAGGCGGGACACGACGAAGGGGCACGGCGCCGTCGCGCCGCCCCAGGGAAGCAGGACCACGACCTTAGGCCACGGAGGACCAGAGAGGGCAGCCGGCTCATCCGGTCTCCGAAGCACGCCATGCAGGACCCTACGGGTCCCGCGGTTATAAGGGTCGGTGCATTCATCTGGCCGTTTTGGGAGCCTGGGGGGGTGTAACCCCCCCCCCCCCTTACGTGGCCGGCCAGCCAGCCCACCAGCCCCTCACGCCAGCCAGTCCCCCGGCTACGCGGGCCGCCACTGACCGAGCCGCCATGGTTCGGACAGCCACAAGACGTGCCGCCACGGGTCAGACCACCATGGGTCAGGCTGCCATGGGCCGGACCTCCATGTGCGGGGCCGCCACGGGCCGGACCTCCACTGGCTGGGCCACCACGGGTCGGACTTCCAGGGTTCGGGCTGCCACAAGCCGGGTCGGTCCACCCCTTTGGGTAGGGACGCTCCCTTGGTTTGGGCCGCCCACTCGGGATAGGCCGTCCACTCTGGTGGGGCCACATCCGTGGACCGGGTCGGTCCGACTGGGTCGGCCCAGACCCAGACCTACTAAGGCCATTTACACCTTTTAGCCTGCATCTTGAGCTACGAGTGTCTGATCGACGAACCGTCTGCAGCGATGGAATTATTGTAACGAGAGGATTATTTTGGCACACTCGACTAGAGGTTTGGACACATTTAGGGTATTGTCGGGATGGTCTAATCCTAAAAACCAACTGAGCCCCTGGAATAGAAATGCGAATAACTCACAGACTGGGCATCCGATTGGCGCGCCGTCTGTAGCGTTGGGTTCCTTATGATGAGATGGAACTACGGGATACATCAACTCGAGACACTGTGGTAGTTGACATATCGACACTTGGCTCGAGGAGTGAACCCTCCCAGAATCGAGCATGCTGTGTGCGGGAACCCTAGGGCTGGCTGTGACTGAGATGACAGGATCCTCTATGGGTTTGACAGCAACGATACTGTATCAATATCCTTCGTGGGTTCGACAACGATGATACTATACCAGGATCCTCCGTGTGTTCGACAGTGATGACTTCTGTACCGGGATCCTCCGTGGGTTCAACAGCGGTGATTTCTGTACTGGGATCCTATGTGGGTTCGACAGTGATGACTTTTGTACCAGGATCCTACGTGGGTTCGACAACGCTGATATTGTTCCAAGATCCTATGTGGGTTCGACATAGGAGATGATTCAGAGGCTACATATAATCATCTATACCCTTATCCATGTGTTGTATACCTATGTGAGTGGAGTCTTTCCTTTCATTCGTTATCACCGAGGTGATCGAGTTTACTTCATTCATGGACTGGGTTGTGCTTGGGCTCGATAGTTAGAGGAGGACTGTGACTGGTAACTTAGGTATATGTATGGACATATACCTAATTAGGGTTGGCTGATAATTTTTTATTGTATCTTTCTTCTTTGGTTTATCCTTAGTGGATTCTGGGAGACCTTCGGGGGTCTCGGGGTCCCCTACTTAGTATTGTTATACTCACCCCTTCACGGGATTTTCCTGCACCTTGTTTTGTTCTATGTAGATGATGGTCAGCAGTGATCGAGGATGAGGGTGACAGACGGGAGGCTGCTCGGAGATGGAATAGACGAGACATACTTTAGGGACAAGTTGTTCGAGTTCTATACCTACCCTTCAGGTAGGATTCCCCGGTGGATGATCCAAGAGTTGTTTTCCCTTTTTACTTATACTTGTACTTGTTTTTCAGCTGGGTTTGTATTCAGGCCCACTTACTTTTATCACACTTTTCTTTCCTATTTTAGTACTTTTTTCTTCTACTTCTTGTGTTCAGACTGCGTGAGTTACAGGTTAAAAGGAAATGCCTTCCCTTTTAATCAAGGATTCTCCTTTGGTTCTAGTCGCCAGCCCTTGGCCTATGGAAGCTGGGCTTGGGTAGTCATCGCATGGGCCATGCGGATGCATCATGACAAATTGGAATCAAAGGAGTCTGTTCTACCGCAGAATGTGGAATTTGATTATTTTAATGAAAAGAATGTTATGTTTTTTAGTGTGGTTATTAGTTTAGGGAAACCGGTGCTGGTGTGGCGGCAAACGTATCCATACACTAGGACTATGACTTCTGATTTCCGACTCAATGCACGAAAACACTGATTGCGTGTGTGTTTCCTTTGAAAAGTTTTCTTCATGATTACTTTTTGTCATCTCACCAGGTAAACTTTTTTAACCAGGGCACACCTGTTTCTTTTCAAGATGGCCCCACGAAGGTAGCCAGCTTGGGTTACGAGTTTCATACAAGATAGTATCCCACTGAGTGACGTGGTCTCGGTGTAGGGCCCCATCACAGTGTAGGTACCAGTGGTACAACTACCCGCTGGGCCACCGATACCACCAACTCCAAAAGCAGAGAGTGAACGATGTCTGAGTGCATTTCATGAGTTACAGCACCAGAGGCCGCCCAGGTTCCAGGGAGAGACGGACCCAAAGGCAGCTGAGGATTGGCTGGAGGCTATCGTGAGAGTTTTCAGATTGGTAGGGACACCAGCCGACCTCATGGTGATCCTTGTCGCAAGTCTCATGCATGCAGGAGTAGGCAGATGGTGGAGCCTGATACTCCAGGTGCACGACAAGGCATCACTACTCTGGGCAGACTTCGAGAGTCATTTCCAGTCCAAGTTTCTTCCCGCCACCCTTCGTGCGGTGCGGATACAAGAGTTGCTTTATCTTCAGCAGGGCAGAATGACAGTAGCTCAGTACTTAGTGAGGTTCAGCGACCTCTCGCTCTACTCCACAGATATGGTATGGGACCTATTATTCAGGGCCCAGACCTTTGAGTAGGGACTCAGGTATGAGATTAGGTCTTCGATGATCTCCCTCAATATCCTGACGCATGTGGGGGTGCTGGAGCGAGCCCATCTTGTGGAGAGTTTTCTAGCAGAGCAGACACTAGTGGAGAGACCCACCCCAGGGCAACACGTAGTGGAGTCTTATGTATCCGGTAGTAGACAGATGTCGCAGAGGTCCAAGCGGACCAGGCCATCAGGTGGGCGACCCCAAGATACAGGTTCGGTTGTGTGGGTCACATGAGATAGAGCCAACCATACGAGGAGTAGGCAGTGCTATGCATACGGCAGGCAGGGTCACATGGCTCGTGACTGCCCGACCCGTCATGCAGATGAGCAGCAGACGGTAGAAGGACCTCCCAGGTAGAGGTAGAGTTTCGACCATGGTGGTCCGCTGGGAGTAAGCGGACGTGGTAGAGGAGCTGGATGATTAGCAGATGGTGGACGACATTTCGAGGCCCTACCACCACCACCACCAAGAGGTCCACCTCGACCATAGGGAGCTGGCAGATAGAGGTTGGCTCAGCTCCAGGTAATCGATGCCTACGACCACTGCGCACCTGAGAGGATTCGAGTTACTATATATGTATACTCTACCTTTTCTGTTGTACTTATAGACATAGGTGTGAGTCATTATTTTATTGTCTCTTCCCTTGTTCGCATCTCAGATATTCCGATAGAGCCATTGGATCGATCCTTACGACTAGAGACTGCTACAGGAGAAGACTCGACGATTACGCACTGGTGCTGGCAGTGTGATATTACTCTAGGAGGTGAGATCTTCAGCTGTGATCTCCTTGTAGCGGCGTCGAGGCCTTATGAAGTCATCTTGGGTATGGACTGGTTATCCATAGTTGATGCTCAGATTGAATATATTAGGCGGAAATTGTGGTGTGTCCACAAGGATGGGATGAGGTTTACCTTCACCAGCTAGAAGGGAGCCTTTGCAATACAGGATGGACTTACCCAGAAGAGGGGGCAGCCGATCACACATCAGTTGCCTAGTCTCATCCTCGGAGCGGTTGATGTGTGGAGTCTGAGTTTTCCGGTTGTGGTGGATCACTATGTGGATATTTTCCCTGACGATGTGCAGAAGATGGCCTTCAGGTGTCGGTATGGCCACTACGAGTTCTTGGTTATATTCTTCTGTATAACCAATGCTCCAGCAGTGTTCATGAGTCTCATGAACTGGATCTTCCAATGTTACCTTGACTTCTTTGTCATAGTCTTCATCGATGACATACTGATCAACTCAACTACTGAGGAGGATCATGCCTACCATTTGCGGGTAGTATAGGACACAATCCGAGATCACCAACTTTATGGTATGCTCTCGAAGTGCCAGTTCTAGATCTGAGAGGTACACTTTCTAGTACATGTCATATTGAAGGCTAGAGTTATAGTGGATCCAGAGAATATTGAGGAAGTGCTTGCCTTGGATCCACCCAGGAGTGTGATGGAGGTACGGAGTTTTCTGGGATAGGCTTGGTACTATCGGAGATTGGTTCCAAACTTCTCCAGAGTTGCAGCACTACTTTCAGCATTGACGAAGAAGGGGAAACCATTCGTGTGGTCTGAGAGATGTCAGCAGAGCTTTCAGGAGATGAGGAAGAGGATTAAAAGTGCACCCATCTCGAGGCTACCTAAGGAGGGTGTTGGGTACGTAGTTTACTGTGACGCATCAGGGACCAGACTCGGGTGTGTCCTGATGCAGGAATGATCAGTGATCGCGTATGGTTCTCGGCATTTGAGATAGCACGAGAAGAACTACGCTACCCATGAACTAGAGTTAGTAGTAGTGGTCTTCAACTTGAAGATGTGGAGGTACTATATTATGGGAGAATACATTACAGTCTACTCAGACCACCAGAGTCTCAGGTATATCTTCTCACAGAAGGACCTGAACATGAGACAGCAGTGTTACCATGAGTTACTCTAGGAATATTACTTCGAGATAGTCTATACTTATGGGATGGGGAACATTGTAACAGATTCTCTCAGTAGGATATCAGACATTTATCTACTAGGAGAAGAGATAAAGCAGCTGGCCGCGTTGCAGGTATCCATTGTGGGTAGAGATGGAGCAGCCTTTCTGCAGTCTCTCACGATCACTCCTCCACTTCATCAGTGATTCAAGGAGGCACAGCATAGGGATATTGACTGTGAGACACATTGTTCTCAGATATCTATAGGGCAGACACCTGATAGATTTTCTAAAGGTAGGGAGCACGTCATTCTCTACAGAGAATGTACCATGGTACTAGTTCTAATTCAGGAGGAAGTGTTGTAGGAGTTCCACTCATCTCCATTAGCGGTACATCTAAGAGTGGAGAATATATATCAGGACCTCCGACAACAGCACTGGTGTCCAGGTATAAAGAAGTCAGTAGCAGATTTTGTTTCATGATGCCTCACTAGTCAGCAATTGAAGGCAGAGCACTAGGTTCCAGTAGGCTTGGATCAGCCCTTAGTGGTCCCAAGGTGGAAGTGGGACGGGATATCCATGGATTTCGTGAGGGGACTTCCACATACATACAGAGGACATGACCCTATCTGGGTGATCGTAGACCGACTCACCAAGTCGGCCCACTTCCTACAGATCAGAGAGCAGGTCTTAGTATAGAGCTTGGGACGCATCTACGTATACGAGACCGTATGGCTTCATGGTGTGCCATTGACGATCGTCTCGGATCATGATGCTCGTTTCACTTCCCGGCTATGGAAGGTGTTACAGGAGGCTTTCGAGATGTAGCTTCGCTTGAGCACCACCTTCCATCCTTAGACTGATGTTCAGACTTAGAGGACCGTTCAGACTCTGGAGGACATGCTCCATGCAGGCGTCCTCGACTTCGGTCGTAGCTGGGAGGATCACTTACCCTTGGTGGAGTTTTTGTATAAAAACCGCTTCCACTCCACCATCAGGATGGCACCATTCAAGACACATTACAGCCGACCTTGTAGATTTCCTATGTTCAAGACTAACTCAGGGGAGTCAGCACTAATGGGACCATAGATGGTGCAGGATATGACGGAGAAGGTACAGATCATCCAGTAGTAGATGAAGACTACACATAGGAGGCAGAAGTCCTATGCTGATAGAAGACAGAGACCACTGGGGTTTGAGGATTGTGACCATGTCTTTCTGCGGGTCTCCCTCGACGAGGCCTATAGAGATTTGGCCGAGGTGGCAAGTTGTCTCTACGATTCATCAAACCATTCCATGTCCTCAGTAGAGTAGGCGAGGTGGCTTACCGCCTGTCTCTTCCACCTCAGTTGCACCAGGTGCACGACCTCTTCCACGTATCTCAGCTGAGGAGATACATGCACGACCCATCCCACATCATCGACCATGGGGAGCTACATATTGATGATGGGGTGACATTCACAGAGGTTCTAGTGGAGATTGAGTATCGACAGGAGCGGATCATGCATGGACGGTTGATACCTCTAGTGTGCATTCGTTGGCAGCACGGGAACCTCCAGGAGAGCACATGGGAGGGGGAGGCTCAGATGCGTGCTCAATAACCCCATTTGTTTCTTTAGTGTGAGTTGTATCTTATGGGGACGTAAATCTATGAGGTGGGGAGAATGTAAAGACCCTTAAATTCCATGAATTTTTTTTGATAAATACAGCGAAGTTTTACGAGTCCGCAGTTTCTGACGGTGCCTGATTATGAGGCCCGGTGTGCCCAGAATCAATTTTTGAAGTTCTGTTTGGTTACGTTCAGTAAACGTACGTTTGGGATTTTATATCATTTGAACTGATGCTCGGAACTAACATCTGAGGGAATCATTGAACTCGCTGTATCAGTGATTTCTTAGTGAGACCTTCACCGGAGTTGCATTTTATCGAGTGTGGAAGTTGGTTTTTGGAGGTTTTCAATTAAAATTAATAAAAAAATATGTGTTAGCCATATTTTTATTTGAGGTGGTAGTTAGAACCTCCATGGGGAGGTTAGTTGAGGGGCCCACCCACACATAATCTCCCTTGGGAGGATGTTATAATGTGGGTCCCACACAAGCATCAAACCCCCTTAACCACCCTTCACTCCTGAACTCCCCATTTATGTGGATGAAACTCTCTCTCATTAATTAAGCCTCTCCACCTTCCCGATTAATTTTGTGTCAACCCAAGCAATTAATTGATTCAACTTCTCTTAATTAATTGGCACAATTTCAATTCTTTTGAATAAATTTCAACAATAAAATAATAGAAAAATCTTTTATTTTGGTTGGCACATAATACGTTGGTGGAGCCATGGAGAAATTGAGAGAGCATTAATCCCACAAAGAATACGAAGAACACCTCTTCCGCCACCGAATCATGACGACACCATCTTCTTCCTTCTTCATCATTCTTCGGCCGAGGAAAGGAAAGGGAAGCGACGCCCACGACATCTCCAATGACCTTGATCCGAGTCAAAGGATATGATGTCACCCACGAAGAACGTCGCCAATGATGATGTCACCTCCAAATGCTTGTCTGCCAACAATGAGTACCCTTCTTCCTTTCCGAAGTATGAAATTGAGATTTGGGAGTGCGTGACGAACGTGGAAATCAACGAATCAAAATTCTCCCTTTTTCTGAGATCGTCAACGAATGAAAAATATGAGGTAGGGGTTCTGAATTCTCCTACCTATTCTACATCTTCCAAATTATGGTTTGACAACAAAATGATATAACCGTATCATGGGGGAATTTAGACTTCTCCAACATAGCCAACCTACCCTCTTTTTTTAATCTTGTTTGTGGTTGACGACGGGAGAGAACAACGGCGGCCGGCATCGGGCCAACCGTGAGAAGACTGGTAGCATAAGACTGTCGGGTCACCAGAAAGACGCGACACCGTCATGCCGCACGAAGGAAATCCGGGCTGCAGCCAAGCCAGGCCGTGGTGAAGGAGGAGTGCACCGTCGCGCCTCCTGGAGGGAAGCAGGAGGCCACGAATAGGGCGGGCTGTGGCGGAGGGGCGTGGCGTCGTCTCGCCGCACCGGTGAAGCAGGATAATGACCTTAGTCTGCAGCGGACACGAGAGGGTGGCTGGCTTGGCTGGCCACCGGTGGGTGCCAGGTGGGAACCTTTGGGTCCTGTGGTCACAGGTGTTGACACCTTGCGCTGGACATTTTGGGACCCCAGGGGGGTATAACCCCTCAACCCCCCACCCCCCACCCCCTTTCGCGGCCGGCTGGCCACCTAGGTCAGCCAGCCTGGTGGCCACATGGGCCGCTCACTCGCCACACGGTCCGTTGGCCGGCCGAGCCACCAGCCGGCCGGGCCACCATGGGCCGGACCTCCATGGGTCGGGCCGGGCCTCTGTGGGTCGGGCCACCACGGGCCGGGCCGGGCTGCCACAAGGTGGGTCGCGCCTTTAGGATGGGCCACCCCTTTGGGTCGGGCCGCTCTCTTAGTTCGGGCCACCCACTCGAGATGGTCCGACAACTCGGTTCGGGCCGCATCTACGGACTGGGACAGACCCTGGTTCAGACCGGGTCAGGCCGGGTCAGTCCGACTAAGTTGGACCGGACCCGGACTCGCTATGGCCATTTACACCTTTTAGCCTGCATCTTGAGCTACGAGTGTCCGATCGACGAACCCTCTACGGCGATGGAATTCATGGAGCGAGACAATTCTTTTGGTATACTCCAATTGAGGTTTGGATGTAGTTGGGGTATGGTCGGGTTGGTTTGAGCATAAAAACCAACTGGGCCCTTGGAACAGAAATTCCAATAACTCATAGACCAGGCGTCTGATTGACGTGCCGTCTATCACGTTCGGTTCTTATGATGAGACAGAACTATGCGATACATAAAATCAAGACATCATGGTATTTGATGTATCAAAACTTTGATCTAGGAGCATACCCTCCTAGAATCGAGTGTGTTGTGTGCGAGAACCCTAGGGTTGGCTACGACTGAGACGACAAGATACTCTATGGGTTAGACATTGACGATACGATATCAGGATCCTTCGTGGGTTCAACAGTGACGATATTGTACCAGGATCCTTCGCGCGTTCGACAATGAAGAATTATGTACCAGAATCCTCCGTATGATCGATAGCGGTGATTACTATACCAGGATCCTATGTGAGTTCAACAGTGATGACTTCTGAACCAGGATCCTATGTGGGTTCGACAGCGTTGATATTGTTCTAGGATCCTACATGGGTTTGATAGAGGAGATTATTCAGAGGCTACATCTAATCATCTCTACCCCTCTTCATGTGTTGTATACCTATGTGAGCTGAGTCTTGTATTTTAGTCATTATCACCGAGGTGATCAAATTTACTTCCTTTGTGGATTGGGTTGTGCTTGGGATCAAGAGTTGGAGTCAGACTGTGACTGGTAACTTAGGTATATGTGTGGGTATATACCTATATAGGGTTGGCTGATACTTTATGATTTTATCTTTGTTATTTGGTTTATCCTTAGTAGATTCTAGGAGACCTTCGGGGGTATCGAGGTCCCCTACTGAGTATTGTTATACTCACCCCTGCACGGGCTTTGCCCGCACCTTGTTGTGTTTTGTGCAGATGACGGTCAGCAGTGATCGACGTTGAGGGTGACGGATGGGAGGCTGCTCGGAGCTGGACTAGATGGGACGTACTTCTGGGATGAGTTTTTCGAGTTCTACAGCTACCCTTCAGGTAGGATTCCCCATTGTACGATCTAGGAGTTGTTTTCCCTTTTACTTGTACTTCTACTTTTTGTTCAGTTGGTTTTGTATTCTGGCCCACTTACTTTCAACACACTTTTATTTCCTATTTTAGTGCTTATTGCTTCTACTGATTGTGTTCAGACTGTGTGAGTTACATGTTAAAAGGAAATGCCTTCCCTTTTTATTAAGGATTCCCGTTTCGTGCTTGTCTCCAGCCCCTGGCCTATGGAAGGCGGGTTTGGGGTAGTCACAGCATGGGCCCCAGGGATGGGTCGTGACACTATCCAACCCATGTATGAGTAAAGTCCATGTTATCTTGGACTAAATTTCAATTTATATTATTCGATTATACAATAGATATAATTTATCCATAGGTGATACACTTGATTATGAGGTGATGGAGTTATATGATTCATCTCATTGCATAGTATGAAAAGAGGGGGTGTGTTCAGGAATCTTATATATCATGTAGCATTCTTGGGCATGAGGTAATTTTATTTTTTATGTGAAATTTGACCTGATTAGGTCATTTCAAGTGGTTGAGAAAATTTATATATTTTCTTCATAAAAGTGTATGGTTTCATAATAAATATTCAATCCCATAAATTATAAAATGCATGTTGTATGTCTACTTGGAGATATTATAAAAAGGTTATAACTAAAAAATACCAATTATTACATAAATAATGGTTTCCTAAGTAACATGTAATTGAAATCTTATTTAACTGAGGCATGTATATGGAGTTTTGGGTAAAAGTAAATGGTTAAAGTATATTATTTTTTTCGATAACATTATTATTATTATGAATCTCCATCTGAAATAAAATTCAATGTACAACATAATGAGTGTTTTAATCTATAATATTTCACTGAAATTTCATTTATCTAAGCCCTTATTGTGAAATTTTTTGCTTAATATAAAATTTTAAAGTGTCATAAAAATAATTTTGAATTATATATATAAATATATTGGTGACATGGTGGGTAGTAGATGTGGACCATATGCTTGGGTGTTTGGGGATATTGATAGTGTCGAAGTTATGTGGTATTTTTTTGATGAGGAGGCCCTAAAACTATAGTCAATTTTTATGTAGGTCACAGTGTGATTGATATTGTTTTGATATGTGTAAGGATTACTTGTAAAACTGTTGGTTTATTCTTGACCTATGAGTGGGTAGGTTAAAATTAATTTCAATGGTTGATTGAAACATAAAAGTAATTATTTGGAATGTTAAATGTCCTGTTACCTTGAGATGGGGACAAGTGAAACCCATAGTTATGAACAGTATTATGAATAATGTATGGAGTAGGTTTGAGAGACTGTTTGCCTTATTTATCATGACTCCATGTTTGGAATTTAGTACATTTTGACCATTGAGGGTAACCCATCAGACTGGATGGACATTTTTTAGGAACATTTAGGTACATGAGGCATAAGTAAAAAACTTCAGTTTTTTATATCAATTCACTCAAATTTGAAAATGTATATCTGATAGATTTGTTAGGTGAATTGGGTTCTCTAGGATAAGTACATATGTGCTAGTTCTATCATCCTTATGGATGGTTTCATAAAGTGAAGCCACATTCAGATTCCTAGTCTAGGTGACATCGGTACATGTCTGGTTGAACAATTGTATTCATGGTGTATTGAATGTTTAGTCCAATGGGTAATAACACTCTTGGAGAATTTTGGGTTCAGGAATATGGAGATACCTTGTGATATTGAGATGAATACACTCTTTGAGTTAGTGTTTCGATAGAATTTAATGTTTTCAATGGAATAATGATTATGGGTGTGGCCTGATAAACTCAAGATAAGATTTTATAACTGTGGTGAGACTACGAATGAACTCTAGATGAATTATAGAATGATGATATAATTGTGAGTTTTTATTTAAATGGTTTTACATGGTGATACACCTATGGTTTCAAGAAAAATGAGGTTTCTCTATGCTTGGAGAGATAAAATATAGAAGAGGAATGTATAGTTTCTGGGATGTGTGGGGATAATATAGATTAAATATGGGAAATTAGATTTTTGATATAGTATTCATTATAAGTTTTTGCATGATCATGTAGCCAGTGAGTTTTGATGCAATATTGGATCCAACCATTTGTGGGGATACAATATATGTTTTCAATTTTGGAGTAGGGTTACACTACATCATGAAAAGCAGAAAATGGAACTGCATTGATCATGAATCAACCTGAAAGTAAAATATTTCAAGGGTTTTATTGGTGTTGTGGAATGTATGGACCCAAATATTTTTATTTATAGTATAATATATCCTTTTTAGAGAAATGTAAAGAACCACAAGGGAGTTTTAGTGATCAATTAACGTGAGGAAACTCAATAAAAAATATATATGAGCTCTGATTTATATCTCGAGGGATTATAGTAGTTATTAGACTATGTTGTCAAAATTATAGAAGAATTGAATGTGTCACCAAATAATATGGCCTCCGTGGTGGAGGAAATCAGGCATCGACACTGGAACTGGGAAGAAAATGTGAAAGAGATAGTGTAATTTTATAGGTATTTCACTAGAGATTCTCAGTTCCTAGAGAATAATCTATAACTCGGTGATAAATGTCTATACATGACTATAAACCAGCCTCGTGAGTGGTTTGGTGTCATTGATGATTACATGAAGATAGTGTTAAATTCAAAATTGGCAACGAATATGGTTGAAATTATGTGAGAACTAGTTTTAACCAATAGTTGACAAGATTTTTCAATGATATATAGAGAGGAACCTCTGTTTCCACAATATGAGACTGATAATATATCATGGGTAGTAAGAAAATATGGCCCCTACATCATTGGTTAGGGTACGAATATAGATCATGTGATGGTAAAAATTAAAGAAGTACATTATTCATTAAAAATAGATATTAAATGAAACATTATATGATTCTGGTAGAACGAAAAACATCAAAATATGGATCTTAGAAAATTTTATACTGATTTAATGCACTACCTATACATGATTCCTTAACAGGGTGAAAAATAAACATCCTTGGTAACCAAGGAATCCTAAATGTGTACAGATTGAACTAGCTCCGTGGTATAACTATAATGTAAGGTGACCTAGATAGACAATATTTATACCAATGTGAAAGAAAATTAGTCTCTCAATTACCTGTATTCAATGATAGGGGCTCAAGCATCTAGGAAATCCATAAAAAAAATTTCTTCTATACTATGAATAATAATATACAATGAAATAACTTATGGATCATAAAATGAAGAGGATCATATGGTATAATTCTTGTAATGTTTATGTGGGAAGGTCATATTATAAATTACATCAACCAAATGATCCTAAATTAGTAATGTTTTTAGTTATACCTAGAGATCAAAATGAAGTGGCATAAAATAGTGTAAATTAAAAAGGATGTTTCAATAATAATGTGAGGAAATAGAATTTACCACTATGATGAATGTTTATTTATTAAAAAAAATCAAAAGGGAAATTGTGTTGTCAACTTGTTGAGGCTGTTGATATAGGAATAAGTGATTAGTTTAGGAATAATAAAAAATCAAGGAGAAGAAATTCCAAACCTAGAGGCGGGAAGGGACATTTCCAGAGGAGAGGGTGCTGAGGGGGGATGTCTCTTGAAGAGAGGGATCTAGGAGGGTCGAGGGGTATAGAGGCAGAGGTTGAGGCGTTGAGGTAGCGGTGAAGGTCGGGGGGTCATGGTTGGGAGTGGAGGTGAAGATGGGAGGCGGAGGTTGGGGAGGGGAGGAGACGGCCGGGAAGCGGTAATCGGATGGCCAGGAGGTGGAGGTCAGAGAATGGAAGAGAGGTTTGGGTGATGAAGGTTGTATGGTATGGAGCTTATGGTTAGGGAGGGGAGGAGAGGGCCGGGAGTTGGAGGTCGCGGAGGCGAGGGTTCATGCGGGGGAGCTTGGTGGAAGAGTGAGGAGGAGAATCCCGGTGCTAGGTCGAAATTTGTGATTTAATACCCATGGTTTTAATAAAATTATAGTTATAGTCAATAAAAAACACCTATAACCATGGTTTTTCTAAATCATGGGCATAACTGTGTAGGGATATACCCCTTTTCATGTAGTGTTATCGTGCCAACGTAGGGATACAATTAATTTTTGATCATTTTATTCTATTGATGTGTATTATGATGATTTTAATTTTTATATATGATATTTATTACATAATTGCACTTATATAATTATAATATCACATCTATAGACTTATCATCCAATCCATTGGTCAACTATAATATCGCTTATGTGTACATGTGGACTACCACCTCCCCAAAACGATGTGATTCATTTTTCATTTATATTTTACTATGATAGTAATGATGACGAATTTTATTAATATATAATATATATATGATATATTAATGATATTATAATTTTTATTTAACATTTAAATTTATATCATTACGTCCATCAAAAAATAAAATAACATTAATGTGTACGTACGACCTAATGTCTCCATGAATAGTGTAATTCATTTTCCTATGTCTAAATTTTGTGGATTACTATAAATATTTATATGACAAATATATATGATATATATATATCATTATAAATATTATGGAGGTTTTGAATCAAATATAAAAATATAAGGACAAGAATTACCAAACTAAAATACTCATGATAGTCAAAACAGTTAACACCTTGAAAAGACAATTTTAATAAGGAATTGTTGATAAAAGGGGGTGTTGAAATGCTATAAATGGATATTATATGATATTATAAGAAAGAAAATTAATCTTTTATATAATTATGTTAAATTAAAATATATTATTAAGGATGTTAGAGTTCCTTTTATGCAAGGTGAACTCGGGTCAAGGGTTTCATATTACAATCTCATTATCTATCAGGATTGTTTATGATTAAGTTATGATGAAAAAATCATATGATAAACCTATCAAGATACTAAATAATTTTCACATATTCTATTTTTTATTGAAAATACAAGTTTTCATTTCATTTATATTAAATTATTTACTCTCTAGATAGAAAATAATTTTTTAAGGAAAATGGACTTCATTTCTCTCTTCGGTCAAAAACAATGTTTCTACTATACCCATATTCTATAAAGATGTTTTAATGAGAGTTTTAAATATTCAAATATGATTTTCAAAATTCATTCACTTCCATTATGTAATTTTAAGAAAATATTTTTGAAAGGAAAATTCTTTTCATTTTCCAAATGTGGTACTATGTGACCTTTCCGAAAAAAGTGTGGAAGGAATATTTTTTATCTTATACTGGATGAAATATTTTTTCCCTATGTCATTAATAAATTTTTCATTGAATATATCATTAAAAGATTATATGTTTCTTTTAAAAGTAAATTTTTTTTCCTTTATATTGGGGGAGTTCTTTTGATCAGTGGATTCAAAATCTAATGTTATTTACCCAAAGGAATGTTTTAATGATCATTTAATGGTCTTTATATTCAAAAAAGAAAAAAATATTGATTTTACTTTTGTTTTACTGGTAATATGATCAAAGGATACCATCATTATTCTTTCTCTATACGGTTTAGGAATATGATAAATTTTTTTATGAAGCCCATTTCTTTTCCACGTGTTATGCTATGATGAAATGGTGAAATGTTTATGAAACCCATAATTTTTACATGGGTTATATTAAAATAAAATATTTATGAAACCCATTTCCTTTCATGGGTTCTGATACAACAAATGGATTATGATCTTGTGGATTAAATATGTATGATTTTCATTATGGGACCAGTGATACCTATATCTCCATCTAATTCATTTGGTGATACTTGATATCTCATGAGATAAATTGGACTGGAAAGGGGAGTGAACCATGTTTAGTAAGGGACTATGTACATTATGATAATATTGGGAATGAAACATGACTATTAAGGAAGTTTGGGGAGTGAACCCATTCCAATATGAGAGCCTTGATATTGATCCATGAATACAAAGGAAATAATTTTATAGGATTATTTGTATGCCACAAATTAATTGCTTATGCTTTTGTTATGTATTAATGGTTCGTGTTTTTTTATTCCCTTATTATTCATGTGTTTTGAAATTCAATGATTTATATCATGACATGTTTTTATGATATTATATATTTTAGGTATGGTTTTAAATAGTTAAGTTAAGTTTATTATACCACTATGCTCATTCTATGCTTTTGTGATCATTAATATCTCCCTTGTTTACCCTTTCTGAAAAATTACCTCACCCTTTTCTTTTATTTCCTTTCATTAGGTAAAAAATAAATGTATTAAGTAAGATATATCTATGAAGGGTAGTAGTTGTTAAGAAATAAGTGGGATATAATATAGATATTTTAGGATCCAGTTGTTTATGTTTCTATGTTTCCAAAGATACTAGACCTAAACCATTCTAGCTTGAATCATACATTTATATAATGAAAATTCATCTATTATTATGAAATACAATGTATCAAAAGTATGGGTTTCTTTAGTTTTTATTACATAAAGTTTTATTTATCCTTTGAAAACTAGGTAGAGAAAAACTTAGTAAGAACCCTATGGATAAGTCTAATTATAGGATAAAATCCTAACATTCTGGTAATGATCATGAATAAAATAGCTTAAAACTGAGGTGTTATAGAAGAATTTTTAATGATTTAGACATCCTCGAAAGGCTTTTTGATGATTATGTGTTTTCCCATGATGATTATTGTTTCTTATACTATTTTTATATTTAGTCAATGGATGTAACTTGAAGAAATCATACTAATGCTAAATGTGATGGAAAATGCGACGATTTTACACTAGTTAAAATGAATTTTATGGTATGTGGAATGAAAAATCATGTTACTATTATCACAAAGCATTCAAAATCTATGAATCATGATGAGCTTCCAAACAATAAAAAGAGGTAACAATGTTTTGTTGAGTCCTTTATGAGGTAACTCCAACCATATTTCAGTGGGTCCATTGATTCAATAGTCATTGAGAAATATATCAGTACCATTTAAAATATATTTTTCATTATTCATGGTTTAGAAAATGAGAATTTCATTCGTGTTGTTTATCTTTTGGAAGGAGAAGAAAATTAGCGGGGGACTCTTATCAAGAACATGAGATAATATAAAAAAATTGAATATTTTGATTGGGATGAATTAAAAATCTTATTTTTCAATAATTACTTTCTTCGTATTATTCATGAAAAAATAGAGAAATAATTATTTGATTCAAATTATAAGAATGATGAATCTGTTCATACTTATAGGTTAAAATTCCCAAGACTTTTGAAGTACGATTCTAGTGTTATTATCCAAGTTGAAAATAAGGTAGATAGATTCATTAATGGATTAATACCATGTATTTGAAGGGAATTATATATAAGGTAATTAAATAGCTATTATGAAGTTATTTGATGTCCTATTAAGGTGTATATATAAATTGGAGTTACCCATAAATATCATTTCTTTTCAAAGAAAATAAAAATATAATTAAAAAGAAATTCTAAAAACCATAAATAGAAGAAGAAGACCATCATTTATTCTTGAAGTATGAAAGGAAACATGGGGGAAATTTCCTTAAGGTAATTTTTAAATGTTTCATGTATAGAAAGGAAGGTCATCAAGAAATCTAATTCCAATGTCTTGGTAAGAATTTAGCTAATGATACAAAAAGGGAAAAAGATCCACGTAATACACCACCTACACTCTAGTGTTTTAAATAGAAATAGTATGGTTATTTTTCTAACTAGTGACCAAATATAAAGTCTAATGATGATAATGTATGCCAATAACCTTTTAATTCCATAGAAAAATGAAAATTTCATGCGATCAAAATTTCTGATGAGGGTATGCTAATGAAATGGTGAAAGGCACACTTACCATCCACTATAAAACTGTTAATGTCTTATTTGAATGTGTATATACCCAATCATTTATAGGTAAATATTTAACTAGGAGTATCACAATAGAACCTGAAAAAATATATATTGAGATTTTAGTAAAAACACATAATGGTATGATAATTGCATCCCTAGTATATTGTATTTCTCTTGTTGATGTCTGTGGGAATTTATTCCCAGTAAATCATGTAATTATTCATGTAGATGAATTATATTTTATTTTGGGCATCGATTAAATTTATTTATATAAATCCCACATCAATTACTAAGGAAGGGAAATTATTTTTCATATTCCAAACCAACCTATGATCTCATAATACAATTATGAAAAAAATGAACATCCATAGGAAATTTCATCCACTGTATGTGTTATGATTCTTATTCAAAAGATGTTTTTTATGTCATATGTTTTAGAAAAAACTAAAAATTTAATATATTTATATTTTTATGGAGTTCATTAATGCCTTTATGGAGGTGTTTTCTGGTTTTTTAATGAATTGTGATGCTGAGTTTTCAATAAAACCCATACCATGTGGTACAAATATTTCCAAAAAACCACATCGAATGACCCAGATTGTATTGTATTAATTTAAGAAGAAAATACTAAAGAATATTGAAAATGGATTAATTAATCCATGAAAATCACCATGAGGTGATAATACTCTATTTTTTAAGAATAATAATAGATCAATCTGACTATGAATTGATTATCGAGAACTCAAAAACATATTAGATTGATTTTTCATTGACTAATTTCTTTAAAAATGATAAATAGAGGGTTAGTGAAGCTTGATAATTTACAAATGAAGTGTCTCATGTGTATAATACTCTTATAAAGGAATAAATATAATGGATTTAATTCTCATATAGGAATAAAAACAATTTTATATCTATATGAATATAAAATTAGTCAATCTCGCACATGCCAGAATCAGGGAATGGCTAAATCAACTAGTCTCTATCCTAATTACACAATTAATGATAGAAGTTCCATATTTATCTTTATATTACTCTAATTTTAATTAAATAAATGAATTTGGAATAATTAATAGGAATAGGATCCTAAATGAGTGCTCCATCCAATCCATATCTTACTATATTTCATTCACCCATCATTAGGAGGGTGAAAATCACCCCACTAAATGGAATTTTCGTCAAATAGATGAAAAATATGGTTATATAAATTTCATGTGACTAAAGAACTCTTTATTTGTTTAAGAGGCCCCCTATGAACTAATAATCTCTACCCAAAATTGTAGTGAAGTACGTAAATGCTAATAAAGATGTGACGATGGTGGACCCTGACATTCATGCATCATTCGAACAGAAATCTTGCATCTGATCGATAGTGTAAGAAAAGAACTCCAATTATATCATCCACGGAATTAATATGATCCCAATACATTTAGGGATTATGTTACATCTTGATATTTTAAAATAACACTATGTTAGATCGCATATACAACCTGTAACACCGAGCGTAAATGAACCACATAGTATTATTATATAAATATGATTGTTATAACCTAGCCATTGAATTGATGGTTATGAATAGGATTAACTATATTTTAAAATATATATAAAGGTACTACTTAATAAAAATTTATCGTTCAATTATTATGAAATAAGCACCCAATTTTTAGTACAGGCGTTTCATTATTCAAAATATATTTTCTTTGAAAATGAATTTATTATGTTTTATGAGAGGATATTATATTTAAATTTTGGAAATTCCAAAAAAAATTATTTGATAAAAATTATTAAATTTTTTAATCATTATATCTAAATTATTTTAGAGTGATTTTTTTTTTATGAAAATTTTGAGGTAACAGTAAATTGTGAAAAAATATTGTTTTTTATTGAAAATTTTATTTTTTTCTTCAAGAATTTACAAACAAATATTTCATTATAAACTATTTTAGAAATATTTTGAGATATATTATATTATGTATAATAATATTATGTTTATTTGAATTAATTTTATTATTGAATTTTAAATAAATAAATTTTACACTTCAAAATTCGATTATCTAAAAATCTATTTTTCATTAGATTCTTAATTTTTATATTAAATTAATTTATTATACTTGTAGAAATTAAATCTTGAAAAATATATTCAATATTTGTAATCCTGTGGTCCTATATTTTTAAAATATATCACTTTTATTTTTGACCATTATGAATTGTAACCTTTGTAAAAAAATCACCTCGGTATTGGCAAAATGGGTAAAATAGGGTAAAACTTTGAGATAAGGCTTTAAAATTTCTCTAAAACATGGATTTATCCTATATTATAGGTTTATATTGTCTATTTAAATCCAATAATATAATACATGGAACATTTTTTCTATATTTCTTGGATTATGATCTTTATATTAATTTAATAAAAGAAAAAATACAAAATGTCACCCTCTTGACCTCAATATCAATAGTATTTCACCATAATGGTAAAATGTGGTTATGTAAAGTTATAAATTATTATTTTAAATATAAATTAATTTTTTTATCATTGTTATTTTTAAAATTTTAGTGATTGAATAATTATCCTAAATATTTATGCAAGGCTGAAATAGTTTTTATTTAATTAATTGAAAAATAAAAAAATGATTTTTAAAATATTAAAAGTAACAAAATTTGGACGCATTATTGAGTTTCAAAAATTTTGTAGACAAAATAAAATATTAGGGAATTTTTAAATGACAATTTATAATTAAATCTTTTTATTTGTTTCTTTAGTTCCCAATTAAATGTAAAGTGTAAAAAATAACATTATTGATATTTTATATTGAATAGTATTTTATTAAATTAATTACAAATCATAAGAAAAATATTGAAATAGGAAAATTATGATGATAAATGGTCGAAACATTCATCCCATGGACATTTATGATCCAATTTTTACCTTATAAAAAAAATTATAACCTTTTTAGATTAAAAATGTCATTACCATAGTTAGGCAAAAAATAGGATAACTAAGGTCCTAAACCAAATGTTAAGGTTTAGAACAAAATATAAGTATATCTAAATTTTATTTATTTATTTTATACCATTGAATAACTTCCTTGGCTTTTAATATCTATCCATTTTGAATAATTTTACAAGATAATTACTTTAATATATTTTAATCTTTTATGAAATTCCAAGACTGCCCCTCCCCTCCCTTATAAAAGGACACCCCTTTCACTCAATTATCGACACCATATTGAGCCATATATGTCAACAAAAAAACAAATGTTTCTTATAAACTTAATAAGAGAATAATTATAGGTTATGGTCATCCTAAAAGTCCATTGAAAGGGCACATAAGAATGAATCTAAAGTCTACCGAAGAAGATGTAATCTCTTTTACCCACTCTTTCAAATTTCTCTCTTATAATACATTCTATAATTTTGTTTTAACCATATGAAAATAATAAATAAAGGACCCTAAATATATTTATATGTTATTATGATTAATTTAAAACCATTTTCCATCTCTTTTACATAATATGAAAAGAAAAACATCCCTCGTGTATATGTACAAACTGCTATTTCTATGTAGCTGTGTAATTCATCTTTCATCACCAATTTTCTTGGATGGTTATAAAGATGGATGAAGTGAGTATATATATAAATGATATTTATTAAATAAATATTCTTTTGAAATTATAATATCATATCTACCTTCTTACCATCTAATCCATTGGAAAATTATAACGTTGCTAATGCGTACATGTGGGCTACAACCTCTGTAAAGTGATGTGATTAGTTTTTCATTTCAAATTTACATAGATGGTAATATGGATAAATTTAATAAATATATATGGTATAATAATTATTTTGTAAATATTAATTATTATTTTCCTTGCTTTAGTTCCATCCATCCAAAAGTGAAAACATCATTCATCTGTATGTATGGGTTACAGTCTACATGACTGGTGTAATTCATTTTTCCATATATACATTTTATGGATGATTATAAATATTTATATACTAAATATATATTATATTTATATAATTATTATAATTCAGTAGATTATATGATAATAATGAATGTATAATGATCAAAACTATTGAACTAAAACATACATGAAAAATAAATTAGCTTGTATCCGGAATAATGATTGTAATAAATAATTATTAATAAATAGAAGATAAAATGTTATAAGTATATCATATATGGTATGGTATATATGAGTATAGTTTTGTAATATATTTATGATAAATATATATTAATTATACATTACTTTGAAAAAATAGTATGGAAGTCAGAGCTGTTTTAAGTGATTCCATCCCAATTTCCACACCATTAATATATATTTGGTATTATGCACTTATTTACTATTATTTTGTCTATATAATCCCACATTAATGTATTTAACATGAATTTATATATTTATTCATGGTGATAAAATTTTCAATTCATGTTACTCTTTCACAGGGATATAATTTAAAATATATCAAAGAGGTAAGAATTTAATTTACAATCTCATTTTTTTCAATTGATCTTATTTTCAATGAAGGAATATTATAATCTATATTTCTTGAAATCCATATATTTTCTTATAATATGAATATTTAAATAGTTTATATTTTTTCTTAAATCTTTTCCCTCCCTCCAACTTGAATCAATCAATGAAATAGTTAAAATAAAATCCAATATTATTTCTCTTTTTAAAGGTATAAATGTTTATTCTGGGTCCATATATTTCAATGTTATATTAAAAAATTTATCCTTATTTACTCAAATAAAATTTTAATTTATCCATGAATTTTTAATATTTTTGACATTAATATTAATATTTTTTTGGAAGGTTCATTATTTCATTTTTTACAAAAAAACAAAGGGAATGCTTTTTAACATATATGACATTAATGAACATTCCCACTAAAAAAATTATTTTTGTCTCTTATATTATTTTAATTTTTTTAAAGGTTTTAATAATAAACCTCTTTAATGAAGACATATTTTTTTATTTCACTTAAAAAAAATTTATTTCTCTAGAGGATTTTATTTTTTTACAAAACCTCTATTTTTGATGAATTTATTAATATCTTATATCTCTTATTAATTTTGTGGATGTTAAATTTTCTTAAAACATACAATTTATATTGATAAATATAAATTAAATTTCTATTAAATATCTATATCCTCTTATTATGGAATTGATTATTTCCTAAACCATATACCACTTTTACCTATGATGTTTTACTTTGAACATTATTTTATTTAATAGAGAAATAATTATATTCCATATTCAACATTCAATACATATATTTATTGATAAGGAATATTGTAAATTAATTAAATTGATCCTTTAATATATAATAAATTAATTGGATATAAATTGGTTTTTGGTGCCTAGAATTAATTAATCCCTTGATGCATCTATAGGTCCCATGGGACAAAACATGTTGGTTATTTGGTCAAGGAATTACACATTTACATCGATGACTTGGAATGAGGTGTTGATAGTAGGTTTTGGATGTCTGGAATTATGTATTACCTCATAATGATATTATTTATTTATTTCTATGTGATTATTTAAGTTTTTTTAATTTCCAAAGTTATGTTTCATCCTCTTGTGATTATTTATATGG
The DNA here is from genome assembly GCA_963277665.1 of Viscum album. Taxonomy (NCBI): domain Eukaryota; kingdom Viridiplantae; phylum Streptophyta; class Magnoliopsida; order Santalales; family Viscaceae; genus Viscum; species Viscum album. The sequence continues at coordinate 850,372,646 of OY728152.1, forward strand.
AATAATTTAATCATCATTTATTCATATAATATTGTTAATCAGTTTCAAGTAATTGATTAAGTGACATGTGTTTTAAATTATATACCTTTATATATTAATTATTAATTATTGAAACATGATATTGTCCACTTTATGTATCCCTTACTAATAATTTAAGTTCATAATTATTTTGTTTCATTTCTATATGATATGTAGAAGGTATATTTTAATGATTTCAATGATCGAGAATATTTACATTCACAATATTTTGTATTTTATTTCCAATTTAATATGGAAATATGGTATATATCTAGTTTACCAACACTTCTAATATTTTCAGTACTTCATCATGCAATATCTTGTATCTTATACCGATAAAAAAAATTAACACCTGAATCTCTACTATTGGATTCGGGGTCTTTAAAGTTTGTATAAGAGGATGTTGAGTAAAAGCCTTAGGAACTTTATTTAAAAAGACACTGATTAGGGAACATAACCCTATGATTGAATTTAATTATACGTCTATGAATAAGATAACATCCTAATGTATTGATAAGGAAGATATTATGTGGTTTTCCTAGTAATACATACCTTTCTGGATACTAAAAGTGGTCATGGTTTTTGGAATAGATGTATATAGGGATAATAACCTTGAAAAGTGTTTTTCATGTTTATCTAGGCCATAATTATGGTTCATGGTGAGTGTTCCAATACTCTTCACCTGTTTTGAAACTCTTGGGTGATATTCTTGGGATAATTTGAATTTTCTTTATAAACCATTAGAAAATACTTTAATAGATAATGATAATGAATAACCTTGGTTAAACCTAGGGTTTCTTAGATTTAAAATAACATGTCATGATTTAGACCATATATAAATAATTTTCATGATTAATTGGTTTTCCAATATGATTATTCTTGCTCATACTATAATGTTTGGTTTTATTTAATGGTTAGAACCTGAAGGAATCATGTTAACATTGAATGTGACAGACAATAAAATGATTTTGAGAAATAATATTGGATGGTGAATGAAGTGAAAGATATTGTGATTTTTCATAATCTGTTATCATGATATATGATTAAAAATCTATACCATAACCAACTATCAAAATCACCAAATAGGGGAATAATAGATTTTTCTGAGATATTGGGTTGTGTAGACCATAGAGGAAGGATGTCTCAATTTCTTTCATGTCAGAAATATGGAAATAAAACCCCTCATAATGTATAAAAGGAACATAAAATTTTTTATATGTGTAAAATAAGAGAATAGATCAATGAATCATTAAAGAAAAATTATGATTTCTATGGAGGGATAAAAATTTCATCCCAAGTCACTAATTATAGTTCATTATGGTATGCGTGGAAAATATGGGTATTATCCAAGATAATCCCCTAATACTGGGGTTAACTCCTAGACCAAGGATGGACCTATGTTATTCCCATCATTTAAGTGTGAGGACACAAGTTTTTATGCATTGGGATTTAATAATTATGTTTCATAAGTTTTATCTAAATGATATTCAAGACATAAAAATCAAGAAAAATAAAATGATTGTTCCATATTAGTTTTTATTTAAGGATTTGAAAATATATATATATAATGGTACCAATAGGAATGAGAAGTGATTGAGTGGTAGGATCTAAATGTTAAGTTTGGATAAATAAATTATTGAAATTTATGAAGGAAATGGGATAGTGTTGCTGGCCTTGAAAATTGGTTAGTGATTTTATGAAAAAGTGATTTAGGTCATCTTTAATGGAGTTTATTATATTTTTAGTTTTATAGAAATAGTATATTATCTAATTTGATGTATAAGGACTATAGTAATTTTTGGAAGCATATATGTTTTCTATTGGGGTGTACTTAAGAGCTATAGATACCATCATGGGTTTATAATTTTAATTTGGTTATATGTTTAAAGTCATAGATAACAACTTTGAGGTTTTACATAATGGGATTTTGATGTGATTTTAACCTTTTACTGGGTTTTAGGAAGAATACTCGATTAAGGTTTAATTAACCCTATGTGTAACTATATGATTTTATTTTTTCTTAATTATGGTCAATTGGATAGTGGGATATAATTAATCTTTATAGATAAAATGTTATTAATTTACAAGGTTATATTTTATGAGATATTTTTGGTCAAGATATGGATTTCCATTTTTGTTAGTATCTAAATTTGATTCATGAAATTTTAAGATTATATAGTGATTTATCTTGGTAATTAATGATATTTATTTGTTGCTTCATTAGGTTGAAGTAAATAAAACCTTTAGTTTTACCATGAGGTTTAAAATGAAAAATTATTTGGTACTAATTGTAATTAAATTTTGGGAATGAAAGTTAAATGGTATAAGATAACCTTTGATGATAGTATATTCTTTAATGTTAAGGTAATTGAGGTTAATTTTGATGTGCAGATATTTATTTATGGAATAATATCAGTTGATCCTTTGGTGTTGTTGTAGAAATTTGGAAGTAAACTATATTATATCATTATATTAAGTATTATAAAATTTGGATATTATCTTACCATATGGTAACCATTTCTGTTTTGGATAAAATTAAAATATAAATTATTATCCTTTTATGGATTATGTGACCCTTTATTAGTTTATGTTATTTCTTCATGCAAGAAAAATTCATCATGAATATTCATCATTTAGATAAGGATTATTATGTGGTGTAAATTGGTTAAAAGATGATATTCTAAATGTTAATTAAGTATATTTCCTTTTGTTATTATTTTCAGGTTAAATTATTCCCTAAACTCTAGGAAAATAATCTTCAAACAAAATTTTTTATCATATTATGATCATTTATGATGAATCCATGGTCTATTTACACATCAAAGATTTATGGTTTTATGGTCATAAACGTTCTTATCACCATGTTCTCTAGAAATATATATTAGTCAATGGGTGTACTTTTTATCTTCTATTTCTATATTTTCACATCCCACTAATTTTATACTATTTGGAAACCTAGTTTATTATTCTGTATAACCATTATATTTCAGATTCCATCTTCTTTAAAGGTCATTTTATTAATCAATTTTTATAATGTCCCTTCTTCAAGAAAAGTACATTAAAATGTAAACCCTTGATTACCAAGAAAATTTTCAAATTACGAGGGTGAATTTTTTAAAAGGGGTATAATGTGGCAGCCTAATATTTTAAAATAACATCACATTCGATAGAGTATACAACATGAAACACCGAGTTTAAATGAACCGTGAAATATTATTATTTAAATATGTTCATTATAACCAAGACATTAAATTAGTGTTTATGAATACCATTAACTGAATTATGAAATATATATAAAAAATTCTAATCATTAAAAATGAATTTATTATTTCCTTGGAAATAAGAACACAATTTATTATATATGGATATTTTATTCTTCAAAATAAATTTTCTTCAAAAATGGGTTCTATTAATTTTTATGAGGGAATAATATGAGTAATTTTATAAATTTTATTTAATAAAAATGAAATCAGTTTTTAATAGTTCTTCCAAAATTATCCTATAGTGAGTGTTTTGGGATTTTTTTTGAAAATGTTTATTTTCTAGTGAATATTGAGAAATATTTTTTTTATAGAAACATGTATTATTAATTCATTAAATTATAAAGTCGAATTTTGTTTTAAAATGGATTCAATGTAAAAATATTTATGTCATATTTTGAATAATATAACTAAATTCATGTGAAAAAATTTTATGGTTGAATTTGGTATAAAAATATTTACATAAAAATGCATTTTTCAAGACAAATTGTTTTAAATTAGGTTTTATATTATTAACATTAATTAATTAAATCAAGAAAAAATAATTCCATATTTGGAAATATGAGGTCAAAATTTGGTGAATATTTCTGTTTTATTTTTGGTCATTATGAAAAGTAAGGATGATAAATTTTCACCTCGGTAAGATAGAACGGGTAAAATATGGTTAAAATATTAGGGGTAAGGGTTTGAATTTTTTCCAACACTTGAATTTATCCTAATTTATGGGTTTATTTCATCTATTGACATCCAATTCCGGATTATATGGCCATTTTTTCATATTTAGTTGATTATGACCATTATATTAATTTATGAAAATAACAAATTCAAAATGTGATACTATTGACTTCAATATCTCTAATATTTTATCATAAGGGTAAAAGGATGTTATGATTAATAATTAATATTTATTTTAAATATTAATTACTTTTATTTATCATAGTATTTTCTATAATTTTTAGTGATTGAATAACAACCCTAAATTCTTACACCACACTGATAAATTATTTGTTCAATTAGTAGAAAACTAAAATAATTGAATTTAAAAATTATTATAGTAAGAAAATTTTGTTGAATTATTGAGTTTCATTAGATTTTAAGATAAATAAGTTAGATTTTGTATCTATGAAAGGAATATATTTTAATTCCATATCTTTTTGGTTGTCATTAATGTCAAATTTAATAAATAGTGTCAAAAATTAATTGAATGAAATTTTATGTGAAATGATAGTTTATTAAAGTATTTAAAAATCATACAATTATTAAAAAATGTCAATTATGATGAATAACTTTCAAAAATGTTATCCATTTTCTATTTATGAGAAAAATTTTATCATATAATTAAAATTATAATGTTTTATGACTGAAAAATGTGTTGACGTGATTAAGGTTAGAATAGTGTAACTATGGGGTTAAACCAAAAGATTAGGTTTAAGACACCACATAAACGGATAAAAATTTAACTTTTTGTGGTATTTAAACCAACAATTACCATATCTTTGATTCTATATCCATTTGGTTTCATTTTTATAAATAATGACTTTGTTATATTTTAATATTTTATGAAATTTTGAGAGTTCACATCTCATCCCTTATAAAAGGACACCCATTTTATCAATTCTTCACACCACTTTGAGCCATATACCTCAAAAAAAACTACAAATTTCTATTATAAACATCCCAATACACTGATTGTAGGATATTTTCTTCTTAAAATTATTTTACAGGGGTCCTTAAGAAGGAATCTAAAACAACTCTACTAAAGAAGAGTTATTCATCTTTACTGACTATTTCAAATTTATTTCTTATTCTACTTCCTATAAATTTTCAGTACCCTTGTAAAAATAAAAAATAGTATCATAAATATAATCCATTTTTACGATTATGGTACCAAAATTCTCCATCTATTTTCCATCTTATAAAAATTGAAAACATCACTTGTGTGTACGTACGACTTACCATCCCCACAGAGTGGTGTAATTTTTCTTTCACCAACAATTGACATGTATGGTAATAATGATGGAAATAATTATTATATATGATATTTATGATATAATTATTATGATGTAATTATAATATCATATCCACATTATTACAATTCAATCAGTTGGAAATTGATAACATCAATCGTGTATACGTGTGGACTACCACCTCCATGAAACAATGTGATTCATTTTTCATTTAAACTCCATATGGATAGTAATAAGGATAGATTTAATAGATATATATATATATTAATGATATATATATATATGATATAATAACAATTTTTATAGGTGAATCATTGTTTACCTTTCTTTATTTACATCCAGTGAAAAGTAAAAATAGTATTCACTCAAAAGTACATCACACCATCTCTATGAACAGTGTAATTCATTTTTGTATCTATAAATTTTATAGATGATTATAACTATATATATACTTAATATATTAAATATTCATATAATCATTACAATTCACCATTTTTGTATTTAAAATGAATATGTGTATTAATTATTATTAAAGGTTCAATTTAAGTCACTCTTTCCTAGGGTTACAACTTAAAAGATAACAAATAGGTACTAATTTATTTTAAAATCCCATATTTTTTGTATTTATCTTGTTTTTATTGAAGGAATATTATGATATACCCCCAATAAAATTCAATTAATATGATATTTAAGGATTATCCATTTTTTCTTCCAAATTTTATCCTCTTTGTAACTTGAATCAAGGAATGAAATATTTAAAATAAATGTTGATATTATTTCACTTTTTGATGGGGTATATTTTTATTTCATGTCCATATTTTTTTATTTTTTCAAGAATTACCTATTCTATAAATGGAAATTTTATTTCATCCTTGATTTTAAAATGTTTTTAATATATTCCTTTTATTTTTTTTAAAGGGACATTTTTTTAATTCCTTCACAAAAATTTAGAAGGAATGTGTTTAACATGTACGGGTTTAACAGATTTTCCCACCAAAAACACCATTTTACACTATTAGATTATTATACATGTTTTAAATGGTTTTTGAAATTAAAATCTTTAATAAATATTATTTTAATATTGTTCTTCCATTTTCATTATTTATCTAAAGGATACGATTTTATTAAAAAGTCTATATTTCCAATGAATTGATGGTCATCTTATTTCACTAATTAATATTGTGGTCGTTAATGTTATCTTAAAACATTCACTTTCTTATGATAATTGTTATTTAAATATCCCTTAAATATTCATATTCATTGTATCATTTATATGATTATTTCCTAAACCATATTCCATTTTTACATATATATTTTTTACTTTCACTGTTATTTGTTTAACTAAGGAAATATTAATAGTCCATATTATTTATTCAATATGTTTTTGATAATTTAATGTGTTTATGAATTAAATTAATCATTAAATATATGATAAATTATTTTTACATGAAGTGATGGATGATGCCAAAAATTATAGACCCCCTCGATGATTGGGTAGTTCTTTAGAGATAAAACATGTTAGTTGTTTGGCTGAGGCCTTACTCATTTGTTTATTTTTCATAGAATGAGGCCACAATGTTATGTTTAAGATTTCTAACATTATTCATTCCATCATTATGAAATTACATTTGTATGTTGATGTGATTATTTAAGTAATTATGATATCCATGGAAAAGTTTCAAGCTCATGTGATTATTTATATAAAATTACATATCATCATTTATTCCTTATATATTAGTCACCATGTCCATTTATTTATTAAAAAACTGTGTTTTTAGTGATTTCCCATTCCATATTAATTATAAATAATTTACTTATGATAGATTCCATTATATGTAACCCTTATTTAGAATCTTAGATCACTGTTATGTTATTTCATTTCCTTAAGATATGAAGCAAAATCTTTGGATGATTTCAAGGATGGAAAATATTTACATTAAATCTGTTTTATATTTTATTTCCACTATAATATGGGATTCATTTATATATCTAGTTTACCAAGACTAATAAACTATCCAGTACTTTGGGATGGGATCACTTGTATAACATTCTAATGTTATAAATTAACCACTCACTTTAAGAAATTAGGGCTAGGTTCCTTGCTGATCATTCTAGTCTGATCATTTTGGTAGAATGATTATCATGAAAATAGTCATTTAATCAACCTTGGGGCATGGTAATGTCTACTATTCCAAACATAAAAAGTCACAGATACCCCTAGTTCAAAAAAAGTGATACGTTCATCATCATAAAAACCCATAATTCCCAGGCTCAAGAATAGTCTGGTGGACAGAAGATAAGGCATCTGAATAAACATTACAATGTTTTAAAACACATCTCTATCATCCCTACCAAAATTTTAATATTATAAATCCTAAATATCTCCAAGGAACACAAATAATATCTTATGTATTCCCTTTAATTACCTGAGGGGGTTATGACTAAAGTGTCTATAGTTGAGAAATATTGATTAGGGATGAACTCCATTAAATTTAACATGATCATTTATTTTATTGAAAAAGAGAAAAAAAAATATACATATAGTTAGGGAATCCAATTCCCCTATGCTGGAATCGACCATATTTCATACATTCATTGATCCACACAACCCACTTGTATGAAGTGTAGACAAAGATAAAGGATGGAAAAAGAGATTTAATTGTGGGGAGAGTGAGACTGCGAAATAAACATGTGTATAGTGCCAACTTTCCTTTGTGGACCCTAACAGGCCCTTTACCCACTATGAAACTAAATATAAACATTCAATAATTGAATAATGGGACTCAAGAATCCCATCCTCCCAAAAGATCAAACCATGGTTAATATTTCATCACTATATACATAAAGTTATTATAAAGGTAAAAGAACAGAGAAACTTTGGTGAACAAAGATATTACTATAAATATTTAAATTTCATATAAAGTTACAAATCTTAGGAGCCTATTTTATTTTATCTAGAATATAAATTCTATTTAATTACAGTGAGGGAATGTATTTATATGTATGATGTAATATTTATGTGTGAATGAATGAATTCCACATAGAAATGGCTGATTGGTAAGATTATACCCTGTAAGATATTATATATTCTTATTTGGTTTTTAATTCTCCCCATATTCTATTATCTTCCACTTTTGATAGAAGATCAACATGAAATATCTTCCTTTATTAGTTATCTGCTTCATCTTGAGAAATATAATAGAATATAATTCAGGATATGAACTTGAATTCATAATTTCCACATCTACTGAAGATAAGTCCCATGACTATAGCTGATATTAAAGTATATACTTTGATTGAGATAAGTGATGGATGTCACATCCTGCATTTGGATATCAAGAATATGTTTTAATGATTAATCAATAGTTATTGGGAATTAGGACTATATTGATATGATTTAATATATTATAGTGAGTCCTAAGAGTATGTATAGTGTCCTAGAAGTTCACATGTGGATGATGATGAATAGTGATGTGTGAATGGATACCATTTTATTCTCAAACAGAGATATAAATGCGTTGTTAGTTACATATGTAATTTTACATAACAGTTTATTTTCTCATGTTAATCCTATATAGATTCATTTTTTATAACATGTTCCTAATTTATTCTATTTTAATCTTGCATAATTTCTTGGTTTACCTTACATTTGAATTGATCATGGAAATTTATTCAAAAATGGTGAGTCATTTTAATATCACACATGATGAAATTTAAATGTATGAGACAAATATTATAGGGGTTATTGACTAGTAAATCTTATACCACCTCACCCAGATAGAGGTATTCTCATACACGAAATGCATTCTTCAAGTTAATTTGATGTTAGCTTCTCGACCACATATTTATTCAAACACAACATAGGGAGAATGATTTATGATGGCATAGTGCTTCCTAAGCCTATATGATTCTTATGTGGTGACCCAAAACCAGATTTAATCCTATATGTGTCTTTGGATTTTAGATTAAATCACAAATGATATCTATTTCTATAGAGTACTAGTCTGTTTTCTATAAAAACTAAAAAATATTTTATTTTCTATTTAATCAATTAATAAAAGATATAAATAAAATTAATAAAATTCATGAATAAGTCTATTTTCACATTAAATAGGAAAATGTTTTTAAAAATTATTCTATAAATATATTTATATTAATTATACTAAAATATATACTAAAAATAAGAAAAAAATTCAATAACTACCGGATGCATTCCATAAATTTTATAAAGGGAGGTGAGGAAAAAATCAGGGTAACATAGTATAACATAAACATAATCAAAAAAATAACCCATATCCCTCTTCTTTACTCTCTTTAAATAAATAGACCCATTTAATATTGGTAATTAATAATAATATATTCTACAAAAAAAATTCCTTAATAAAACAATCCAGAACCAAATGGGAAACCATTTTAAGGGTGTCATTTATATACTAAAAATGTATTATTTATTTTTTTATTAAGTCTTTAATTTCATGAAGGAAATTAAAATTAAAATCCATATTTAGAAGATCAAACAATAATCAAATTATCAATAAAAATCCACTTGAAAATCATTTCAAATCCATTAAACACTTCAATAATATTAGGGGACAATCCACATAAGTAAATACAATTATAGATATAATTTTTTAATCCATAAACTTCTATATGCATGAATCAAATAAAAAAAAGGAATTTAAAATAATATAATACATATATAATCCAATACATCATTTATAAATTAATTATTTTTGAAAAAACCATTTAAGACTCTTTTCTAATCACGGTGTGTGGATAAAAATTCAATTAAAGTTAAAATTGACATGATTTATGAAATTACCCCTTTTATATTTTACGAGAAACAAAGAAAACCATGGGATCAATTTTTTAAAAAATAATATATAATATTTATTATGTTAAATTATATATTAAAAAAAGTTTGAAATACCAAGAACTAAAGGATTCCTCAAACAAATGGAAATTTTTTAAGACGCGAATCATTATCAAGAGAAATCAACATTCCTTTGATAAAAACTCGTATATTCAGACATGGTAGAAGATCCACCACTATAGTTAACAAGAAACAAAAGTTTATAGAATCCTTGGACACGTTCTTCAACCACTATAGGCATATAGAGAAATATAAAGGGAATTATAAGATAATAAAAGGATAATATAAGAAAAGGAATAAATTTAATTGGAAATTTATCATAGATGTTAATTAGAGATTCAAGTAGGTAAGGTAGGGAACCATGGAGTAAGATGAGGATGAGGGATGGAATCAGTGTAGGGGATTACAGAACCATCCCATATGAATAAGGGAGAATAAATTTAGACCCCAAAATTAAAGTAATGAAATAAAGAAAAAATTTACAATATGGGTAATATACAAGGGTTGGCTACACAGTTTTTTAATCCATTTATAATTCGTGTAAGATTGACTTAACATTATATTCACCACCTAAGTGGTTAATATTCACAATTATTTTAACTGTTTTCCCTTGAAACCTATAAAAAGTCTGAAAATATCCAAATTTACACCAAGAACCTAAAATAAATATTATAGTAAATGAATAATAAATTATACAGTAAATAGTGACATCAATGTTTCATAATTACCCGTACAATGATACTTCTTAATCCAATAATGTTTTTTGAAATTCTTAAAAACGAGAGATAGAAATGTTTATAAATTCTAAGCAAGGGATATAGTTACCTAATGATTATTCATTTTAGTAATATTAGAATATGATTAGGATATCTCATAGTGGAAATATCATATCTAAATAAAACTTTACAAAATACTGACTATAGGAGAAACACATAATACACATATGAATGAACTATATGGAATCAATTTAGAAAATCTGAACTATATAACATACCATATTTATGAACAATTATAAAATTGAAATTATTAACATATCACAACTGAAATACACCTAATACATACACCAGATATTTATTACTTTTATTCTATAATAATAAGTCATCTATCACAAAACACATATTTTATATAGTTGGTGTTTACCTTAATTAAGAGTTCAATACCATTTGATTACAAATTAATAGAGTTGTAATCAATTTCACTATTAGGAATGGGGAAGAGGTTGAAAAAAATAGAAAATTCACTATACTCTACTAAAATACCCAGATAATCATTTAAAAAATAAATTAAAAATATTTTAGGTTTCCAGTAGTGATATTAAATGGTATGACACATATTGGATGCATTTGGATTAGTGACCTTAGTAGAGTGGTAACCATGTATAGTTGAATTGCATTTAAAAACATAGACTTAACATAGCTTTATCCATGACATGAAATTCTCCTTGTGAAGATGATGTAAATAGAATCATTATCACTATAACTAGACTATTATTTCAACACATCTCATCACTATAACCAAAATGGAAAAATTCATTGTAAAATTTCTCTGATATCACACAATGAAATTTTAGATGTGAATTTACTTCTTCCCATGAAAATAAAAAATATAATAAACAAATAAAATATAAACAAAATATATTGATAACGGACTTATCCTTTTAAAAAATTTAAAATATAGTTATATAATGTAAACCAATACCCAATAAATATGTAACAGTAATGTTCCATGACTCGTTCCAATCTTATTATTGATCCATAGATAAAAATATTTTTTATATGATATTAATGAGAATCATAATGTGTCTGTAACTTCTTCATCCATAAATTATTTAACTTATCAATTTTATGATGGTGACATAGTCGACTGCACCAATGAAAAGTCTTTATTACACAAGATTAGTATGTCTTAATCATTCTCGAGTTTATCCCTTTGAAAACAAATGGGCGAGCACTTCTTTGTCATAGTAGTAGAAACGTGGTGAAATAATGTCCCAATTATATCATAACTCTCCTACGTAGGTATCCATTTCATCATTTTTTTTATTTTAAAATCATTATTTCTATCATGAAATTATAATGATACATTCCCTTTCAAAATCTTCCTTGACAAAACCACCTCCACGATCATGTCTGTATTCACTACTTCTATACAGAAAGATAACCTAAGTTGGAAAACCATTGATATAAGGTTTGTTCAATGATATATATCATATAATCAAGACTTTAATGAGTCATAAATGTATAAATAAATATAAAAAGGTACCATCCTAGTAAAACACTTTGTATACCCCTTTACTATTTTATCACTCAATTGGAGACCCATTATTTCCATCACCATCTAAAGCATTACACCTCCTAGATTATACCAATGAATGAAAATGTTCATCAAATATTTCGATAAAATTAATTCAAGTGAAAGATATTAAATGGTATTTTTATACCATTCTAGACTTAGTCTCATGAAAGATAATGTTGTGAATTTAAATTTAGAAATTTCAGTGGTTTCTAAAGAATAAAATATTTCTTTGATCTGATTCAACCAATATTGAAGCATGAATCACTATAAAAGATATAGAAATTTTTATTTATAAACTCATAAAATAGTACACATATAAATTTTGATCCAACTCTTCCACTCCCTATAGAGTCTGGGAAGGGTTGATAACAGAGAAGACTACCTCTATGTCATTAAAAAGACCAATCTATAAAATATCCACAAAAAATTTTATTTTTTATGAATTTTTAATACCTTTTTAGAGGATATATTGTAAATAACATGAAGAAATAATTTCAATAAAAATATTCCCGAAATTTTGAAATACACAAAACCTATAATATATAAACAATTCAACAGCAATAAATTATTAAAATCAAATTTTACCTTATACAACTTTCTTAAAAAGACACCAATTAAATTAAAATGTTTACATAACATAAGAGTATAAAATTTTGATATGAAAATATATTTTGAATAAAAATCTAAAGTATGGAATGAAATTATCTTGCATACTATGAAAATACATTATAATATTTGGAATTTTAAAAAACTTAAACTTTTAATTCAATTACAAATCAAAAAAATATGTTCATTTAAATTGAATTTTATAAATCCTTATAATGAATTGACAAAATTTGATAATTTGTTTTTCTAAAATAACATAATTTAAATAATTTAAATTAAAATAACATAATATAAAGTATCAAACATGATACAAACAAGTGACATTAAATCCTTATAAAAATAACCAAAATATACATCAAACCAAAAATAATAAATGATAAAATAGTTCAAAATCACAATTAATCAAAAAAAATAGATTTAAAAGGTTTACATAGTTTCATAGATTAAATTAATGGTTCCACAATCTATACACCATCCTTCAAAAATCTTAATAAAGTTATCTATAACTATATGCATGGTTTGCTCGTGAATTTGGAACCTTGAAAAGTGATCACGTGACCCCTTCAATTTACCCAGTTTTACACTAAAACCATAGTGTTTAATAAGAAAAAATATATAATAACCACATAATCCATCATAATAGAAATATTATTCCAAATATTTCAAAAAATTTAGAAAAGGTCAAATTAAAGTCAATTTTCACAACCATCTATGGTAATTCATGGATTGACATGAGAAATAGTTATCTAGACACTTTTTCATTCCTACCAATTGAGTTATGAAAATCCTATCTATTTGTTTCCATTGCTTAGTAAATAAAATAGTCTCAAAAAATTTTTTATAACAAACCAAATTGTGTCAACCTAGAACATCACTTGAGTTATCCCACCATAAGTCCCACATCACATTTTATATTTTCATGGGTTAGTGAAAAACATCGAGGGTACCAAACATACCTTTTTGAAATGATTTTACACTAAAAATAAAATAACTAATCATTACCTAATTACTAAGAACCTAAAATAATGATTTTATATTTTTAACACTCATTATAGTCAAATAATTTTTTTTTCAAATATCATTCAAACCAAATGAGGCTTTAATTTAATAAATAAATTAAAAACATCTCATAAAGATATTAATAAAAATGTAACAAGTTATACAAGATATGAAAATAGAATGATATACAACGACATTATTTATAAATCACTTATTAAAGAAAACCCACTTGTTGAAACATTATCGAACATGTGGTGTGGATAAAAATACACTTTAAGTGAAAATAAACATGAGTTATGAAGTTAACAATTTTATGTCATGTGAGAAAAAATAATTCATGGTCTACATTCATAAAATACACAATATATATCACCTATTATATTCACATAGATAAAAAATATATTCAAATACAATGCAACTACGATTTCCATAAATAAACAATAAGATATGGAAACAGTTACCACAACCAAGAGAAATTGATTCACCTTTGATGAAAATGGTAGATTAGGTCAATATAAGAAAGAAACCCCCTAGAAATATAGAAAACAAATACTAATAAAAACCTAGACATAGGTTTCAACCACCATGGATACATAAGGAAAGGACGAAGGGAAAATAATATAGGGGAAGGAAAATAAAATAAAGGTAAAGAAATGAGTTGATTTATATTAATGATTTTATAACGATTAAAAAATGTGAGAGGTTGAACCATTGAAGTGGAGGTGGAAATGATATTATATTGGAATAATATATTCTATAATCATCCCATTCAAATTATTTTGATGAAATGAGGACCCCAAATTAAAATGGTGAAAGGAAACTAAAAAAACTGAAAATTTGGGTAATATAAATATTTTACCAATCATTTTGACAACCGTTTGAGAGCCACTAGAAACCAGTTACACCAATTTCATTGCTTATATGAATTGATTACATATCTATACAACATAATCATTCAAACTATAAATGTTCTCAACATATTAAAATTTATATTCAATTCGAAAAATAAATTTTAAAATAAATGAATAATAAATAAAAAAATAGTGATATTGGGGATTTTCACATATTATCCTCTACTTTTTATTAATTTTAATGTTATTAAAAGACATTATTTGTTCTTATACATTGAAATTATCTTAAAGAACATCCTATTAATTTTTTTTATATTCTTTATCTTATATATTTAATTTATTCCCCCATGTTCTTAGAATACACTTATTATAGTTGGATATAAACCCGTAACTCGTGTATTTCATTAAACATTCACCTCAGATGTCATTTTGTACAGAAACAAATCCATGTAAAATTTCTAGTAAAAAAATATTCTTTTCCATTAAAATAATAATCAATCCTTCATTGTATATTTATAAACAAATTATAGTGCAGTGTTTTTATTTTGATATGTAAATTATATTTTTTTTCTTTGGAAAATTAATGATTATAAATATAATTATATAGGGAAATTGGGAAAAATCATGCGTAAGGTGAATGATTTGTTAATTCAATATTCTAAACTTGTTGATTTTCTATTTAATGTTATTAAATTTTAATAGGTACATTAAAAATATATCTAACAATATTAGTGAAACCATGAAACCCTATGAAAATTGGGTAGCGACTTTGGATGGTTATGTCGCATGGCTTAATAAATATATAGGATAATCACTCCACATGTTAAAATAATTGTTTTTTGTATTTAAAACACCACACTAATTTTAAAACTGTAAATTTTTTCCTATAAACCTAATAATGATTTATTAGACTCATTGGGAAATTAAACATCATTTCTCTCATCGTATAGAAAATTTATTCCACTATTTAAATGATTTGACATTTGAATAATGGTAAATAAATCTAGATCTATATCTCTATTCTAAATCTATATATATCTATTCTCTTATAAACACTAATATATGTATTTTTATCATTTAGGTGTTTGAATCTAAAATTGATTTAATGATATTGATATTGGGTCTTGGTTAATCATATTGGTGATTGAGATCTATTATTTATTGATTTTTTAAAAAAACATCAAACCTACTGAATGTAGGTGAATCTGATTATTTCCTATCTTGATGGAAAATATATTTATGGATAGTTAATATTTAACCCATTTTTATTTGATTTTTTTTGATTTAAAATGGATTAATAATGGTGATTTATCAATTCATTGATTTTTAATGGATGGTTTTCAGAAGTTAGTTATTTTACATCTCATATGGATATATTAAAAAATATAGGTTTTAATAATAACTTTATATTTCTTAAGGAATTATGAATGTTGTAAAATATTTATTTCACTAATAGAATGTTTTTATTAAAACAAATTCCAAAAAAAAATTTGTTTCAAAAATTATCAAAGAAAAATTTATTAAATAGTGTTAGTTATTGTAATAATGGAAGTAATTCTTCAATATGGTTTTCAATGAGGTTATATATTTATAAATGGTTTTCAAAATATATTTGTGTTTAATTTTCAAGGATTAAGAAAAAATATTAATATTGGGTTCTTATGACTGGAATTTATACTCTTTTTTAGTATGGGAAATTGTTATAGAAATAGTCAGGTTTGAGTGTGTGAATAAGTTATGTATTTTTTTATATATTATATTGATAATATAATGACCATTCTTAGTTGGGAGTATGATAACTAGTTTTTTTGTCCCTTTATGAGAATGGGACTCATGAAAATCCCAAACACATGTGGGTAATGGAATGTCTCATATTGATAAAATTTTTTCTATCATACGTTTGTTTTTTGTGGGAGATGATATTGCTATGATATGGTATAAGGCCCTATCCTTTAATATTACATAATATTTAATTAAGTTAATAATTAACATTGAGTATCATTTCAAGATTAGAGTTTTAGAGAATTAGAACATAACTATTACATTACATCTCAAATATTACAAGGTAGACACTTCTACTCAGTATCTATTTTTTCATAAAATAAATACTCTTAAAAGAAAACAAGAATTCTTTTCATGTTATAAATATTTTTTTAATTATTCCATTCTCTTACCTTGCCTTATATCCTATGAAAAAACATTTCAAAAACATGGGATCAGAATAAAAGGCTTAGTAAGGGTTATATAATAAAGAATGAAAACATTAGTCTATCAATACGTACAAGTCAATGAAATCATATTTTTAATATTTAACATACCGAAGAAGATCATAAGCTTCATGAATAACACATGGAAATCATAAATCATAGAGGTAACTTGTGGAATCCATATCATACTTATGTTTTAACTTTCACAGCTATGTAGGGAGTTAAATTTTGATTACCATCACAGTATATTCCCTAAATCTCTTAGGAGAAACATTAACGTTTACCTCTGTCACATTACCTAATGAATTTTAGATATATATTGGGATCACTCTCCCTAGGTTCATCAAAGAACCAGCCGTATACGTAAATGATTTCCAAGAACCATAACATATTCATAACACATAAAACAAACATCAAGGAAAGATAACATTTCCACATTTCAATCACAACATATCATTTAAAGATATTGAAATAATAAATTCACTATCGAAAACCATTTTAAATACAAAAACACATAAAAGATTATATGGTATTTACTTTCCTTTGAAAAACACTACAGCTTGTAGAGGAAGCTAAATATCAAATAATGCTCGTGGTGGCGGAAAGGTCCTTGTCACCGCGTACGTTAACAAGAAACATTCTTTTTTTTCATTTAGTAAAAAAAATGTAATAAAGGATTCCCTTTGAATGAAATGAAATGTAAAATTGGTTTATACACTTTAAAAAATAATGTCGTGTATAAATCAAAATATGCCACAATGAAAGAAGATCAAGACGAAGTCCCTTACCTCGTGTCTGACATGACTCGTTCGATCCTTAATCTGTGGAATAAAAAACTAAGGTTACTTTATAATTCCTTAAGAACCTTTTTAAAGTTTATTATTCCTTTTATATCACTTATTAATACGTTATAAACATTACATAACAATTTAAGTTAATAATGATTGTTTTCTCGATATTTAGTACTTGAGTCAAAAATGAACTTCTTATAACTAAAAGTTGTCTATGTGGTCAAAATCAAATTATCTCCAGAATTATATAAATGATCTAGATATCATATATATCATATATATCCAGTATATGTATGTATTTATAATAGTACATAACATTTGGAGATTAGAAATAAAATGCACCGTTCATGGAGACGGTAAGTCGTACGTATGCATTAACGCTACATTCAATTCTATTTCTTATCTAATGGAATGAAAACTTAATTATAAATAGTTATATTATAATTATAGTATAATATAATATATAATTTCATTAACACCATCTTTTATACATTCCATGTGTGGCATGAATGAGTCAAATCACTTTGAGGGGCGGTAGTCCGCACTTCAGCAAATGAAATTATCATATTTATCCATTAAGGAAACCATAAAATCATGATATAAATAAAAAATAAAGAATAATAGAGACAATAAAAATATAATATATATCAAATATAAATATAGTTCCATCATAATGTCCACCATGAGATGTCATAGGAGATAATTGAACAATCATCCTTTCGTGAGGCAGTAGTTCATCGTCCACAGAAACAGTATGTTCATTTCCATTAGATGGAGGTGTGTGTAAGTGTAGTTTTAATCCATCTCATAATAACATCATATTATATTTAAGATACTGGTATTTTTATAAAATAATGTAATAAAAAGTGTTCAGGGGGTGGAGAAGGAAAATAAAAGAAACTAACTTGACAGAAGATGTTACCTTTAAATTGGTTAACTATCTTTGGTTTGAACCAAAATGATTTCCTGATGTGCTTTAAGACTAAGGTAATCCTTATATGAGGAATATAGGGGTGTGTTAAGCATCTTGGAGTATATTTTGGATTATACAAGGGGATTTAGAGGTGTGTGTAAAGGGCTATAGGTGGTGGCCTTTTATAAGAGGGAGGGGGCTCTTTAGGAATGTTTGAAAGTATTATTTTATTATAAAATTATTTTTGGTTTACTAAGGTCCGAAACTTATTTAATTTGAGGATAATGTACATATAAGTTGAAATAAAATAATCACATTATAATTTGATAGGTTTTGGATATTTTGTTAATCCTTATCTTTTTTATTTAACCCTTTGTTAACTTATTTAACATTTACCATGCCCACTTATATATTCATACTATATGCTTAATATATTTACTATAAAATTCCAAGCTACCCAAAATGGATCATTTATGAAATTTTTAACATTATTTAATTAATATGTCTGAATATTAGACTTTTAGGATTATTTTATAATTTAATAAAATATTAATTGTTTTAAAAACTCATTTATGTCAATTTATAAATTATTCATATCAGGACTTTTAAAAAATCAATAAAAACTTGATTCATTAGAACTACCTTCATTAATTAACATATAACAAGTCATTATTACCCTAAAAGTTTTTTATTGCATAAAAAGTTTCCAAATAATTTTTTTTTAATATTAATAATATAATTTATTTGAATACATTATTAATGAAGCAATTAATTAATCACCATTGTGTCATAATTAATTTTTTTTATATAATTTCTAAAAATTATAAATAAAATACCATGATGTAGGAAATATTTTTATCTTTCAAATGAATATATATAGTCAAATATATCACTTATATAACCCCATATACAATTGTTTATTAAAAGATATATGTTTATGTTATTTTTGTCCTTACATTAAATTAATTAATATATAGTGGCATTATCACCCCCTTGTGACTCCATGGGGTACCAAAATCGACACAAGGATGACCATGGTCGGACATGTATCAAAAAATAGGATTAGGACACATTTTAGGGTAATTTAATATTATTATAATATTATTTGCATATCCTTATTTACCAGATTTACCTTTTAACCACGGTAAATAAAATATTTACTGAATTATGTCTAAAAATAAATGTTACCTATTTACAAAATTTGGACCTCCTGATTTCAAATATGGAATAAATTTTTCAAAATTCAAAACACATAAGTTTCATAAATTAATTTAAAATTAATTCCCGTTGTCAAAACAAAAAAGTGGGTTTTTAAGAAAGAATAACTATAAAAAGATTGACGCATTTTTATGCCCAATTTCAAAGTGAAATTACTTAAAATGTCCAACATTGGATTAAATGGTAAAAATATGATCTAATTACACTTTAAAACCAATTAAAAATATAATATAACCATATAAATAAATTAGATTAAAAGATGGTTTTGAATTAAAATGTAGTATTTTGCACTATTCATTTAAAAAATGAACTTTATCAAAAAAATACAAAAATTTCATCCAAATTAAATTTTGATGTCCTGATTATAAAGAATAATTTTATTCTGTTCAATAGAACATATAAAAGAGACAGAAAAAATATTTAAAAATGGTTGTCCATCAAAATGCATTAAATCGACCTTTTAAAGAATATTATAGTATTTGTGCTTAAAATTGGATTCATTCACCATTTAATCCTCTAAATTTTATTGGATAAATGTATAAACCTTTAATAAACATGTATAATAATATTTTAGTTATTTCTATTCATTCTTGTCAATACAATGGCTAGGTGTTAACTACCGCCTAAAAGAATAATATTATATTATTCTTTTTTAGTATGACTCAACATTGTGTGAAATGTAAGCTTTCAAAGAAACCCACTATTGTGTATTGGGTATGCCATCAAAAATAGCATCCCCTTTAATTTAAAATTAATATTTAATTCACAAAAAATAATAAATAGGAAAATTTCATACTCTTTATTTACGTGGGATGTTACATCCTTCCCCCTTTTGGAAATTGCATCCTTGCAATTTTATTCACTTATCAAATTAGTGGGGGTATTTATCCCTCATAGCATTTTCATATTCCCATATTGCCTCTTAAACCATATGGTTTTTCCAAAAAAACCTTTACATAATGAATTACCTTATTCCGCAACACTTTCTCTCTACGATCAAGAATCTGGACTCGTTGTTCCTCATAAGAAAGATTGTGTTCCAACTGAACAACCTCTAGACTCAAAACATGAGATGGATCCAGAATATACTTTCCCAACATTGAAACATGAAAAATGTTGTGTGCCTAGGATAAACATGGAGGAAAAAACACTCTATAGGCAACGGATCCGACTTTCTCCAGGGTTTAATAGTGTCCAATAAACATCGGACTCAACTTTCCATTCTTACCAAAATGCATCACATTTTTCCATAGAGAAACTTTGAGAAAGCCAGGATCTCCTACCTTGAATGAAATATCCTTCCTCCGGTTATTCACATAACTTTTCTGCCTACTCTCAGCTGTTCTCATGTGCTTCTGAATCAACTGAACTTTCTTTTCCAACTCTTCTACCAATTCTAGTCCCATCAACTTCCTTTCACCTACTTCATCCCAAAAAGCTGGAGTTATACACCACTTTCCATATAATGCTTCAAATGGTTCCCTCTGTATACCAGATTTAAAACCTTTATTATAAGAAAATTCCATCAAAGAATGATGTTGGTCCCAACTTCCTTGTATCCATTGAGAAAGTACGTAGCATATCTTCTAATTTCTGAATTTTTCTTTCTGACTGCCCATCTAACAGTGGATGAAAATCTATAGAAAAGTTTAATTTAGTACTTAATGACTTCGGAAGGCCATTGCAAAAGTTCTAAGTAAACCTAGGATCACGATCAGATATAATAATGAGTGGAACCCCATGCAACATAACTATCCCTTTATCATACAACCGAGAAATTTGATCTAGAGAAATTGTATCTCAAATAAGAAGGAAATGAGAAGATTTAGTCAATTGATCAACAATAACCTAGATTTCATTATTACCCCAATATGTATTTGGTAATCTCACAAAGAATCCCATGGATATATTTTCTCATTTCCACTCTGGCACCGGTAAAGGATGAATCATCCCTTTCAGTAATTGTTGCTTTTCATTAACTTGCTGACAAGTCAAACACTTCACAGTAAAGTCAACAATATCTCTTTTCATTCAATCCCAATATTAATACTCCCGAATATCTTTGTACACCTTAGTACTGTCAGGATGAACTGAATATGGATAAATACGAGATTAAGATAACAACTCATTCTTCAACTGTGAATCACAAGGAACACATAATCTCTTTCCAAATCACAAAATACAATAATTATCAATGTTAAAATTATGTAACGTACCCTTCTAAACCAACACTACCTTTTTCTACAACTCACGGTCTTACTTCCGGGCTTGCATAATTCTGTGTGATAGAGATGATTTCACTGACACTTGAAACAAAATATTGGAATTTCCTGCACCAAAAACTTTTATTCCAAAGTACAACAAATATTTAATCAAAGGGTTATGTTCCAAACGTAACATTGTTAATGTAGCATTATAATTTTGACTCAATGCATCGACCACTTTATTTTCCATTCCTAGATGGTAATTAATTTTGAAATCATAATCCTTGATTAAATCCATCCATATCCTCTATCTCTTGTTCAATTTTATCTGAGTGAATATATATTTCAAACTTTTTTTTTCAGTATATATTCCACATTTTAATCTATACAGAGGATGCCTCCAAATTTTTAAAGCAAAAACAACAGAAGCTAATTCCAAATCATGTGTAGCGTAATTTCACTCATGAGGTTTCAACTGATGTAAAGAATAAGAAATTTCCTAATAATTATGTATTAGAACACAACAATGTCTTTTCAATAAATCATCACTACAGATAACAAATTCACCATCTCTGGAAGGATATTCCAAAACATGATCATTCACCAATCTTCTTTTCAATTTCTGAAAAAAAAATCATCACATTCTTCAGTCCAAATGAACATAATAGCTTTCACAACTAGAAACTTCACCTACGAACACAGTTTTAAATGGTGGTTGTAGGCCCTAAAACCGTGGAAATAGTATATGGGAATGGTTTTGGAAAACTATGGCTACTATCACCATAGAATTGTTGGGTACCGGGACTGTGCAGCGGAAGCCGGTGAGCCAGGATTTTAAAATTTTCTACATCACAGAGTGACATAACCCTTTCAACTCCAGTGATCTTGTCCCGGCTTGGTCTGAGGATCTCGCAAGGTTCATAAGGAGCACAAAAAAATTAAACTGAACATTTACCTTTTTCAGAATTGACGTGTGCAAGTCTGCCGCAGGACGCCAGTGAACGTTTCTCGAAGACTCTGATGTCGATGCTCTCTAGATCATCCACACATGCCTCGTGAATCTTCCCACACACCATTCGTCTAGACCCAGGTGCTAGTGCAGATCTTCGATGCTCACATTAGCGCAGCGATGATCACCGTAAATGAAAGAGCTTCAATCCGAGATAGATGATCTTGAAAATCCTTCTTTGCTTGAGAGACTCTCTCTAGATTCTAGTAGGTGAGAGAAGCTCTGAATATTGACACATGAATAGTAATCATGGGAGATCCTCTCTCTCACATATATAGGGAGTGTTTAAAACACGAGGTGTAGGTTCCAAACCCACGTGTAATAGACGCCCGCTATATAAGTGATACAAATAGTTATTTATGACAAATAAAAATATTCCATAAATAATATTTATAATTTATCACTTACATGTAATATATAAATATATTACATGATAAATTTGATTCTTTCACTCGACTCATTCCTCCAGCTAATATTAAACGAACCTAGGATATTTAAATCCATTCGAATAATATTAATACTTGTATTTACTATATAACTTGTAAATACATGTTATAAATAAATTCAACAAATTATTCTAAACTCGAATAATTAATGAATTTATTTATTCTTTGGCGATCCATAGAACTTGGATAGTGCTCGGACCCTTTGACGGGGCCCTCCAAGTTCTAAATTCCTAATCCCAGAATAGGGCAGATTCTCAAGGCGCTATTGTGTGTGACCCACTAGGCCTTAATCTCAATAGCAGTGAATAATACCACTGAACTAGAGCAGGGTCTATCAACCCATCAAGGACCCTATAGAGATAAGGAAAAGTCAAAGCAAAGACTTCCTTCTTACGAACATGGTCTGTGTAATCTAATCTCTTCGTCATCGATATCTCAATAAAGAATAATGCATACTAGTGTCATCATTCTTTATTTTGTTTATTTTGTTTTTTGATTTGTCCGGATAGTCTTACCTTCAACTACCATGGCCATGGATTTATTAAAGGTGAAACCATCCTAATCAACCAGGCCTGAGATATCTCTTCCTGAACTCAGAAGCAACAAATCATTTCTCAATCATTCAATCAATGTCATGCCATTAATGACTTACCCGATACAAACTACCTCACCACTAATTTTTCGCCATGGTTTTCGCCTTATATTAAATGTACGTAATTAAATGACATTCATTGATAATGATATCAAGTCAGAATACCATTACACATGTCTGTAGATAGGAACGACCAATGAGACTAGAAACATGTGGTGCTCCTATTAATTGGGTCTGTCCTCATGATCTCAATATCTAGAGATCATCAAATGTGATCTTCATGAGAAGAAGTCTCAATGCTTATGAGCCCCCAGCACCTGATTTTCACACATCATCTATTTCCTTTCAGAATGATGTAACTGGACGATAGGATGTTACTTTAAGATTAATTTCATGGAATCTCAGGTTTCTCATTATAGCTTGGGACCTGCTATAACCATTTGATGCGAAAGGTAATCTAAGGACATTGCCATAAACAAAGTGGATGCAGAAGTATCTACACTATAATGGAAAGATAAACACAGGTATAAAAACATACTGAATTCATGTAAAAGTAATCAAAGTACAATACAAGTTGGGTCTTGGGCACCCACTTTCAACACTCCCACTTATACTAGAGCGAACTTATAACAGGTTTCAATCCGCTAGCTCTCACATGTGAATCATGCTTCTGTTGAGAAATGGCTTTAGTCATGGGGTCTACCACGCTGTCCTCTGTGGCTACTCTGCTAACTGTCAATTCACCACTTTGAGTAAAATCCCTCATGAGATGAAACTTTCGTAGAATATTATTTGTCCTCTGGGGAGACCTGGGCTCCTTGGAAAGCACCACTGCAGCAGTATTATCAAAATATACAGAAACAGGTTCTGCACTGCTAGGTACAACACCAATGTCTGAGATAAAGCTACATATCCAGACTGCTTCCATTGTTGCATCATAAGCTACAATATATTCGGACTTTCCTGTAGAATCAGCAACCACAGCTTGCTTTGAGCTTCTCCCGCTCACTGCACCACCATTCGGGCAAAAGATGTAGCATGACTGAGATTTTATATCATCACGATCTGTCTGGAAACTAGCATCAGTGTATCCCCTCCCAACTAGTTCCTCATCTCCTCCATACACCAGGAACATATCCTTAGTACTCCTTTAATTACTTTAGGATAGTTTTAACAGCTTTCCAATGCAGCTCCCCTGGATTGGCTTGATATCTACCCACAATGCTTAAAGCAAAGGAAACATCAAACCTATTACATAGCTTGGAATACATGATAGAACCCACTGCCGAAGCATAAGGGACTCTACTCATTCTTCCAATCTCCTCATGTGTTTGTGGAAACATTTTCATGGAGATATTTACACCATGTGACATAGGTAACAATCCCCTCTTGGATTATTCCATATTATACCTTTTAAGTACCTTGTCAACAGATGTACTTTGAATTAGGCCAATCATCCTTTGAGATCTATCTCGATAGATCATGATCCCTAGAATGTAGGCTCCTTCACCTAAGTATTTCATGGAGAATCATTCATTTAACCATGTCT
The DNA here is from genome assembly GCA_963277665.1 of Viscum album. Lineage (NCBI taxonomy): Eukaryota > Viridiplantae > Streptophyta > Magnoliopsida > Santalales > Viscaceae > Viscum > Viscum album. The sequence continues at coordinate 850,398,444 of OY728152.1, forward strand.
TAACTGCTTGTAAGACTTGCACCTCGTTTCCCATGATTAATATGTGGTCAACATATAAAACTAGGAAAAAATAGCATTCACTTCATCCTTTTTGTAGAAACATGGCCCTCTTTCATTTTTGACACAACCAAAATCTCTAATGGCCTCATCAAAGCGAACATTCCATGATCTTGATGCCCGATTCAATCCATAGATGGATCTCTACAACTTGCATACTTTATTGGCATTCTTTGACTTAACAAACCCTTCGGGTTTAGTCATATAGACGTCTTCAACCAACTTACCATTTAGAAAAGCAGTTTTGACATCCATTTTCCAAATTCAATAATCATGAAAGGCTGTTATTTCAAGCAATATTCGGATGGATTTAAGCATTGCCACTAGTGAGAAGGTTTCATCATATTCAATGACTTGTTGTTGTTTGAAACCCTTTGCAGCCAGTCTTGGTTTAAAGGTATTAACCTTACCATCCATGTCTAGCTTCTTCTTGAATACCCATTTGCATCCAATGGGATTTACATCAGCTGGAGGTTCTACCAAAATCCAAACATGATTTTGGTACATGGACTCTATCTCAGAATTCATGGCTTCTTTCCATGTATCATCTTCTTTTCCTTCTACTGCTTCCTTGTAGGTTAGAGGTTCATCATCCTCAATGATTATTATGTCACCTGACTCGGTGACAAGAAAACCATAACGCTCTGGTTCTCTAACCTCTCACATAGACCTACGCAGTATCCTTGTCCCAGGAACAATTTCTTCTTCCACTTTCTCTTGTGGATATTGTTCCTCTACCAACTCTTGTGCATTTGGAGAATTAACTTCATCAAAGTCAATCTTTCTCCCACTATTTCTAGTATAAATGTGATCCCTTTCTAGAAATGTGGTGTATCTTTCTACAATGACTTTTCTATCAAAAGGGTTATATAGGTATTATCCTCTAGTTTCCTTAGGATAACCTATAAATATGCACTTAGTGCTTATGGATGATAATTTTTCACTTGGTAATGTCATGAAAAATTCCTCGCACCCCCACACACGCATGTGTGTTAGATTGGGTTTCTTTCCATACCATAACTAATATAGAATCCCATCTGCAGCTTTAGTTGGAACTCAGTTAAGGGTATATGTTGTTTTCTGCATGGCGTATCCCCTAAAGGATAATGGAAGAGTTGTATGACTCATCATTGATCAGACCATGTCAAGCAAGGTCCTATTACTCCTTTCACTAACACCATTCCATTTTGGTGTATAAGGAGGTGTGAGTTGGGATACTATCCCACACTCCTTCAAGTGATCAATGAAATCTTGGTTAATATATTCTCCACCTCAGTATGAGTGAAGTGCTTTTATCTTCTTACCAAGTTGGTTTTCTACTTCATTTTGGTATTACTTAAAGAAACGAAAGTAATCTAACTTATACCGCATTAAGTAGATATATCCATACATACTATAATCATCAGTAAAATTAATGAACTATAGAAAACCACCCCTTGCCTCTACTGGAAATGGACCACATACATCAGTGTGTATTAATTCCAGCACTGCATTGGCTCTTTCTCCCTTTCCTGAGAAAGGTTCTTTGGTCATCTTTCCTTGTAAACAAGCTTGACATACATCTAAGGGTTCTAACTGTACCGATTCAAGATACCCTTCTTGATGTAATCTTCTTAATCGCTTCTCATTTACATAACCAAGCCTAAAATGCCATAGGCGGGTATTATTTGAGTCATGTTGGTTGTTTTTGTCATTGATTTCCATTACTGAGTTTTCTAGTTCTAGTATATATAAACCATTTTTAAGATGTGCCATACCATAACATATGTTATCCCTACAAAAGATACAAATTTTATTTCCAAACTTGAAATAAAAACCCATAGTGTCTAAATGTGACACAGAGATAATGTTCCCGGTAACAGACATTATATAATAGAAATTGTTTAAAAGAAGAACCAAACCAGTTAATAAAGTCAAGTGATAGTCTCCCACTGCCAAGTCTGCCAGACATGCCCCATTTGCAGCTCAGAGATGCACTTGACCATTTTCAATCTTATTGAACCTATATGGTTCCTATATATGAATACAAATTTGTGAGCCACATGCGGTATCCAATACCCAACTTGTAGAAAAAGATAAATTGCATTCAATGAAATAGATACCTGAAGTAGAAGCATTATCTTGCTTCTTCTTACCAACTCTGCAATTCTTCATCGAGTGGCCTTTCTTGCCACATCCAAAGCAGACATCTTCCTGCTAATTACTTTGCCTCTGAATATTTGGCTTCTTTGTAGGATGATGCATTGGTGTCTTTGGCATTGACTTGGCCTTAGAACCCTTTTCCTTTCCCTTGTTTTTCTTGTTCACCATAAGGACAGTTGAATTGGTGTTTTCCATGTCCTTATCTGCTTGGTGAACTAAATCCAAAAGATCTGGGAGAAAATTTGTCATATTATTCATATTATAATTGACAATTAAAGTCAAGAATCTTGACAGAAAAGATGCAAGAATGAGATCGACTGCTAGTTCTTGGTTCAGTTTGAACCCAAGGGATTCAATCCTCTCAATATACCCAATCATCTTGAGTATGTGAGGATCGGCTTGGTGCCCTTCTGCTATCCTGCACTTATAAAGCGCACTTGAGATCTCATACCTTTCTTTCCTATCCCTCTCCTCATATAGTTCTTGGAGATGTGAAAGCATCTTGTAGGCGTCCTCTTCCTCATGCATTTCTTGCAATTGGCTGGACATGGATGAAAACATGATGAATTTTACATCAAGCGCATCATCTACATGCATTATCCATTTATCTTTTTCCATCTTGCTTGCTCCCTGAGGAGGCTCAGTAGGAATTGTGGATTCCATAACATATAACTTCCTTTCTTGGCGTACTACTATGTGCAAGCGCCTGTACCACTCCTAGAAGTTATTGATGGTCATTATATTTTCTTTATCCAAGATCGATCGCAGTGATAAAGTACTTGTGGTGTTGGTGATTTCCATTTTGAATCTACATCAGATAAACATTTCGCAGTTAGTACATTGTCTTTCTTACTTTTTGAAATTTTATGATTAATAAATAGTGGGAGACATTAAATGGTATATTAATTTATTAATCAAAAAATTTCAAAAAGTAAGAAAGACAATGTTAGTTAAAATAGTGGGAGACATTAAATGGTACATTGTCTTTCTTACTTTTTGAAATATTATGATTAATAAATTAATATACCATTTAATGTCTCCCACTATTTTAACTAAGCTTAATAGTCCCCACTATTAGATTCGGAATACTCTATCGCTTGAGCATTCTAGTGGCAACGATCCTCAAAACCTCCCTCGTAGTCTAAAAGCTAGGGCTACGACACTACTTGGAGGGTTTCAAGGTAGGCGCTAGGCTAGCCAACCACTTGTCCTTGTGGTTCTTTGTGTAGTTGCGTAAAGTCACAGCTTTTGGAATCTGAACTCGATACCCTCAACCTTTTGCCTCTAAAGTGATGGCCAGTTAGCTAAGGCTAATCCTTGAAAACTCAGTTTAGTTAAGTCAACCCATTTCTCTCATGAAAATGCTCCATTAGTAAGAGGTACTCTCAACTAAGGCTGAAGAGCACCCAAACAGTCGGTTTTGTTTAAATGTGAGTAATGGAAGGCATTTAGACTTAATATATCTTTGAGGGATTTTTAATATTAATTGATGAATATAATCCTTTTCTATTTATTATGTTCAAACTGGGTTGTCGCGCTCACAACTGAACATTAAATAGAATATTATTTGTCACAACTTTATGCATTTTATCTTGTTTACTATCTTATGTGATCATGCAATATTCATGTAGACACATAAAATAATAAACTATGCATAATGTAAATCATGTATTCCGACTGGTCCTAAGCATTCTCTAATGATCGATCGATAACTGTTCAATCATCACCTAGGGGCATCCATACCAGAGTCAATACATGACTCGTGTCACTTCTGGCCCTAGTGAATAGCGCCCAACTCATGTCTGGACTACCACCTCAACATGGCGGGGTCTGCCTCTCGGATCGTCACCATATAATTACAAATATACTCTCTCGCAGGCAAGGGGGTCTGGGGTACAAAATACAAATAGTGCGATGGACGCGCATGCCCTTCTACATATTTGAATTAAGAGATGATTCGTAGACCATCATTTATCTAATTAAATATTACAATCATCGCACGCATTGAATAAATAATTAAATAAATAAATAAATTCCATACATACACAGGTCGGTCACTTGCTTAAGACCAGTCGGGGTAAAAGCGCAATAAAATTAAATTTCAATAAATTTAAATTATGCGAGGGAATTATAATAAATTAAATGAATTTTATTAAATGAAAATAATTTAGTTTTTATCGGTTCCATTTTTTTAATTTAATTTTAATTCCAAAAATTAAATTAAACCACTAATTTAATTCTAAACATAAATTAAATTAATATTTCAGATTAAATTAATTTAATCCCCTAAATTAATTCCAATTAATTTAATTTAAAATCTAAATTAATTAAAATTAATTTAATGTAGCGTTACCTCTAACTGGAGAGAAGTTCAGCAGGACTACGTATCGCCTCGGGGTGTCGTCCTGGAACGGGTATCGCGGCGTGACCGCGGTGTGACCGCGGCGTGACCGCTGCGTGACCGCGGCATGACTGCGGCATCCAACGACTCCCGTGGAGGCTGCATCTCCCGGCATGGTCTAAGGGGAGCAGAAGGAGGCCGGGAAAGACGCCGGCCAGCCACATGGCCGGAAGCTCGCTGCTCCGGCAAGCCGGTGAGGTGGCAGTCTGGTCCGGTGCTGGCTCGGGGCGATCGGATAGAACCAGTCCAACACGGAGGAGGAGGCCGGCGAGGGCACGAGGTGACCGGACAGAGGAGGTCTGGCGTGAGGGTTGGTCGGCGCGAGGTGGGTTCTGAAACGACGTAGCAGTGGAGGCTGGCGCGGGTCGATGTGGCCCGCCGGAGGGGGCTCGGCGCGGAGGAGGTCTGACAGATGGAGAGGGACGTCGTCCGTTGGAGGGGGTTCAGGCACGAAAGGAGGAGGCCAGCGCGGGCCGCATCTAGCACGGAAGAGGAGGCTGGCGCGGGAGGTCAGGCTAGCCGGGTAGGGTCTGTCCGGTGGAAGGGAGGCCGGCGCGGCTGGCACCGGCCAGCCGGAGGTGATCCGGATGGGAGGTGGTCCGGCAGACGGGAGGCTGGCTAGGGTTCAGCCTCCCTCTCCTGTGCGCCGCATGAGAGAAGACCCCTTTGGGGTCTTCCTCCTCCTTTTTTTTATTATTCCTTTAGACAAATAAGCCCACCCCCTTTTTTTTTTTAAATAAAGGGAGAAGACCCCAATTTGGGGTCTTTTCTTCCAATTTTTTTTAATTAGAATCAATAAGACCCCAATTTGGGGTCTTGGTCTTGGTCTCCCTCCCTCATATATTTTATTATTATATAATATATAATAAAATATTTATTATAAAATATTTTTTTATAAAATATAATAAAATATATATTTGATGTTAATTTTCAATTTGATATAAATATCAAATGAATTGAAAAACATGACGTCGATCCGATTAAATATTTTAAATGATCGTAACATGATCATTCGAAAACGAAACGACACACAGTCGAATATGAATGAACCGTTTTAACACCCCGCAATTAAATTTAATGCATTTTAATGTTGTTGACTCAGAAAAACCTTGAGATCCCTCTTATACCACTTTTGGGTACCGGGACTACGCAGCGGAAGCCGGTGGGCCGGGATTTTAAAATGATCTACTTCATCGGAGTGACATAACCCTATCAACTCCGGGGATCTTGTCACGTCTTGGTCCGAGGATCTCACAAGGTTCATAAGGAGAAAAAAAATTAAACTGAACATTTACCTTTTTCAGAATTGACGTGTGGAAGTCGGCCGTAGGACACTAGTGATTGTTGCTCAAAGACTCCGACATCGAAGCCCTCTGGATCATCCACACACGCCTCGCGAATCTGCTCGTGCGTCATTCTTCAAGATATGGGTGCAAGAATGGATCTTTGATGCTTACTTCAGCACAGTGATGATCACCGTAAAGTAAAGAGCTTCAATCCAAGATGGATGATCTTGAAGAACCTTCTTTTCTTGAGAGACTCTCTCTCTCTCTAGATTCTAGGAGGAGAGAGATACTCTCAATATTGACACATGAATAGTAATCATGGGAGAGCATCTCTCTCACTTCTATAGGGAGTGTTTAAAAAACACGGTGTAGGTTCCAGACCCCCGTGTAATAGATTCCCGCTATATAAGTGATATAAATAATTATTTATGACAAATAAAAATATGCCATAAATAATATTTACAATTTATCACGTACTTGTAACATATAAATATATTACGTGAAAAATTTGAGCCTATAACTTGACTCATTCCTCCTGCTAATATTAAAAAAACCTAGGATATTTAAATCCATTCGAATAATATTAATACTTGTATTTACTATATAACTTGTAAATACATGTTATAAATAAATTCAACGAATTATTCTAAACTCGAATAATTAATGAATTTATTTATTCTATAGTGATCCATAGAACTTGGATAGTTCTCGGACCCTTTGGCGGGGCCTGCCAACTTCTAAATTTATATTCCCAGAATAGGGCAGATTCTCAAGGCGCTATTGTGTGTGACCATCTAGGCCCTTATCTCAATATCAGAGAATAATACCACCGACCTAGAGCGGGGTCTAGCAACCCATAGAGTCCCCTATAGAGATAAGGCTAATTCAAAGAAATGACTTCCTTCCTACGAACACGGTCCGTGTAATTTAATCTCTTCGACATTGATATCTCAATAAAGTAGAATGCATACTAGTTTCATCATTCCTTGTTTGCTTTATTTTGTTTGTTGATGTGTCCGGATGGTCATACCTTCGACTACAATTGGCATGTATTTATTGAAGGTGCAACCATCCTAATCAAACAGGCCCGAGATATCTCTTCCTGAACTCGTAAGCGACAAATCCTTTCTCGATCATTCAATCAATTTCATGCCATTAATGACGTACCCGATACAAACTACCTCACCACGAATTTGTCGCCATGGTTTTCACCTTATATCAAATGTTCGTAATTAAATGAAATTCATTGATAATGATCGCAAGTTAGGAGACCATTACACATGTGCGTAGATAGTAATGACCAATGAGACTAGAAAATTTTGGTGTTCCTATTAAGTGGGTTTGTCCTCATGATCTCAATAGATAAAGATCTTCAAGTGCAAACTTCATGAGAAGAATTCTCAATGCTTATGATCCCCCAACACCTGATGGCCACACATCATCTGTGTCCTTTCAGAATGATGTAACTGGACCATAGGACGTTACTATAAGATTACTGTCATGGCATCTCAGGGTTATCGTTATAGCTTGGGACCTACTATAACCATTTGATGTGATAGGTAATCTAAGTACATTTCCATAAACAAAGTGGATGTAGAAGTATCGACACTATCATGGAATGATAAACACATGTTTAAAAACAAACTGAATACATGTAACAGTATCAAAGTACAATACGAGTTGGGTCTAGGTCACCCACTTTCAACAAGAATTAGGGTCCAACTACCACGGTTTTAACCATGGCCTTAGGGACCATGGTGCCATCGTTTAACCGCGGCAGTAGCCTCCTATTACCACTGTTAAAACATTGGCACTAGGACCAAACAACCATGGTTAAAATGGTGGCTCAATATTTTACTAGTTTTAAAAAACTCAGTTCCCCCCTAGTTCTCCACCCCACATTGCCATTTTCCCCTTCCCCCTCCCAATCCCCCGCCTTCCCCTGGACAGCCCCCTTACACCACCCTGGATGACCCCCTTGCACCCCCTTTCACCCCCTTGCACCCCCTGGAACACCCCCCTGAACTCACATTCCCCCATGGACATCCCCCTTACATCCCCCTGGACAGACCCCTACACCCCTTGAACAACCCCCGGCACCCCTATGCCCCCCTAGACAGCCCCTTGCACCCCCTTGAACACCCCCCATGCCCCCTAGACATCCCCCTTCCATCTCCCCTAGACAACCCCCTGAACCCAATTGAACACGCCCATGCACTCCCCATGCCCCCCATGGACAACCCCTTTCCACCCTCTACACCCTCATGCCCCCTGGACAGCCCCCTTGCACCCCCTGTACCCCCTTGAACACCACCTTGCACCCTTATTCCCCCCTGGATAGCCCCCTTTCACCCCCTTGAACAACCCAACTACACCCCCATGCCCCCCCACAGACAGCCCCCTTGCACCCCCTGGACAGCCCCCTTGCACCCCCTTGAACACCCCCCACCCCCACCCCACCCCCTGCACCCCCTTTCACCCCCTTGAACACCCCCATACACCCACATGCCCCCTAGATATCCACCTTACACCCCCTTGAACAACCCCCATGCACCCTTATTCCCCCTAGACAGCCCCCTTGCACCCTGCTGAACACCACCCCCCCCCCCCCCCCGCAGCCCCTTGAACACCCCCAACACCCCCATTCCCCCCAAACCGGACATCCCCCTTTAACCCCCCTTGAACACCCCCTTCACCCTTATTCCCCCTAGATAGCCCCTTTTCACCCCCTGCAGTTTCCCACCCCCCTTTGACAACCCCTTTGAACAGTCCCCTTGAACCCCCCCCCCCTGCACCCCCTGGACAGCCCCCTTGAACACCCTCTACATGTTTCAAACCAAACATATATATACATTATGAATTACCTCTCATGTGCCAAGATAATCATGTTCAGTTCCATTTAACTCATTATATTCATTAATCTAACTTTTCACCCCCCCCCCCCTAGACAGATCCTTGCCCCACCCCCCCGTACGCCCATGCCTCCTTGCACCCCCCCCCCCTCCTGGACACCCCCATGCACTGCTCCCCCTACCCCCTCCCCCCAGCACACCCCCCCTGCACCCTACCCCTTCCTCATGCCAAAGAACCCAACACACCCTCCCCCCACCTGCTAGTTCCCCCCACCACCCCCCCCCCCCACCCCACCTTTTCCTCCCCATGCCATTCCTCCTTGTACCCCCACCCACCATGCCCCTTGCACCCCCCTGTGAGTCCCCTCCCCTTCTAGTTCCCCCCTGCCAGTTCCCCCCCCCCCTCCCCCCTTCCAGTCCTGCTCCCCGCCCCCACCCTACCAGTTTTCCCTCCCCTACACTTTCCAATCCCCCTCCCCATGCCATCCCCCCTTTCACCCCCTTCTGGTTTCCCCTCTACCCCCATCCCCTTCCAGTCCCCCACCCCTTGATAGTCCCCCACACTTGCTACCCCCCCCCCACCTTGCTAGTCCCCCCCCCACTCTGCCAGTTTCCCCTCCCCCTAGCCCTTGCCAGTCCTCCTCCACCCTGCTCCTACCAGTCCCCCTCCATACTAACATCCCAACCCATTGGCCTATATCGTTTCAACAGATCTACTAACCATTGGTGAAATTTCCCAGACACTAAATTTTTTTCCTGGGTTTAAAAACAATTTTATAAAATGAGAATGAGTTTCTCTATTTATCACACAGAAGATCAATGTGGTACTCATTGTCAAAATTAAAGTATACACTAAATCTAATTAAATACTAATAATTAAACAACTCCAAATATAAAAAAACACACAACTTCACTTAAATGAGTCTCCCTATATGAAAAACTATAAAAGAAGTCTGGAACCAACTCACAAGTACCTACAATATAAGGTAGAACATAGTGGTTCTCATCCCCTAAAATTATGGTAAAATAAAATATCTTAGAAAATTCAAAAAGAATATAACTCAATAAACAAGAATAGTGATGTCTTATAACCAACAATAATAGAATAAATGCACCAAGTATAGTAAAACAAAACTGGTCTTCATCTGAACTAATGTGTGATAGATAAACAATATTTCATGTGTCGATCCATATATCTACATGTGGTAGGTTCTCATTTGGAGTTCCATTGATATTTTATATAAATATCTATGACGAAGTAATTCTCACAATTTTCATCCATGGATCATTGGATGATGTTATAAAACTGAAAATTCCATGTGAAATAATCTTCATGTTAACAAAAATCATGATTACTTCATCATGAAGGAATTTCATACCATAATAAAGGAAACAGACTAGTTTTGGCCATGGTGAATATGGAGAAGTATCCAGGAATTCCAAACCCATCAAAGATGGCATTAGGATGGTTATGATGCATCAATAATGTTCTTGTGTGAAACAACAAGTCCAATACGGTCATGGTAGTCTCTGTAGTGATCATCTAGATTACTTGTGTGAAGTGGGTTCTTTTGATATCAACTTTCCACCAGACAAAATATCTTGATTGAATTTCAAATAGGATAAATATAAATCTATTATCTTTTCATAATAAACCTTTTTCCAAAATCCCTTCACCCCATTCATAATATAGATAACTAAGACTAGTAGTTTGGATAACTTGACCTATGTGAAAATCCCCACAAGAGAGGGTGTTGAGGGCTTATAGGTGGCTGAATCATGCTTAATAGGTGTTCCAATGTGATTATCAATAATAGACAAAGAATTTGACTTGAAAATGTGAACATGTAAACTTTTAAATCCTATAAAAATGTTAACCAATATTTGTTCATCATCACTTTAAAATTATAGGGTCCATTTCATCATGTTCACACAACATTCTATAAAGGACCACTTTCCATGAGGCCAACATCTATAATAATTCTCTCTCGAGGAAGAATGAACTGGGAGAATTCGGGAATCAAGAATCCCCAAATCAAAAGAACCAAATCTAATAGACTCAATAAACCTCATGATAAAATTATTCAAAGGACATCGGTTAATGAACTTACTAAAAAGAGTGTACTGAAAGTATGATGAATGAAAATTCATTTCCTTCCCCAAAAAGAAATGAAAGATTTCCTCTTATGCTAAAATATAGAAGGATAAATCTGAAATGATTATTCATTCATATCACACATAAAGGATCTCCCAGAAACCACATCTGCAATGGTATGATTAGGGTTTAATGTTGAATCACCTCTTATATCACATAATGTTGAAATTGGTTTAATACTCTAAATTTTTCCATCTAATCCATAACAAAAACAACAACAAAAAAACAAAAACAATAGTAATAATAATAATCAAATGATCTAAAATAATTATCCAATATCACTTTGTCGATTATATCCTCATTCCAAAGAACAACATAAATTTATTTATGAATTTATTTAGTGAATTTAAATATGGATGATAACCTTTAACATTACAAGAACCTAATTTATAGTCTATATTAAAATAACATAACCCATATATAATAATTAAACCACTAAGAAAAATGTATTAACAACACCTTATCAAAAAATATTAATGAAAGTAATGACCACCTACATTTAACCATTTATATAATTTAATTCAACCTCACCTTGACTATCAATCCCATCACATGGAAAAAAACTATCCATAAAATTTTCAACTCATTGATTTGAACACTTACCAAAAAAAATTTAAAACTATCAAAGTATAGAAATACTGACCGAACTATGTTAAAACACAGATTGAACAAAACATTTCCTAACTATCCTACCAACGAAAGAATAATATATGAAAAGGATGTTCCAATAATAATGTGAGAAGAAAATTCAAACCTAGATGCATAACAAATACAATATTGGAATAAGGATGGTCTTTTTTAGATATTTTGTTAGAGAATATTGGCTAAGAAATGGATCTCAACACAAAAATCACTTAATTATTGCCCTAAAATTTCTAAAAACCTTAATTATTTTTTTCTCTATATATTTCTAGATTTAAAAATATTTAGGAAGCATAAACTTCTGTTTTTCATTAGATTTATTCTTATTAGGAATATGATTCATTACTTGGAATATCATGGTACATTCATTTTTATCATCTCAGTCCATCTTTTTATCTATTTTCAACTAAACTAGACATATTGTTACACCCCATGCAGTAGCCCCCCCCCCCCCACCTAGAACCCCTACACCCATCCCAACCCTTACTCCCAAGCAACAAAAGCCCCTACCCCTACCCCCACCCCCCACCCTCACCACACCCCATGCATCATCCCCTACAACACCCTGACACCCCTCAGCAGCAGCCCTTACCCCTACCCAACCATTACCCCACCCCCTAAAGCAGCTCCCCCCCACACACACACCCAAACCCCATCCAAACCCCAACCCTAGTAGACCCCCCCCCCCCAAACCCCACCCACTAATGTAGCTCCCCCACACCCAGACCCCTCGCCCACATCCAAACCCCCACCCACCCCTGCCCACATCCCAACCCCTTAAAGCAAGCCCCACACACATACCCCTTGCCCCTATAGGTTTAGAGAACTCTATTAGGTTGTGTTATAAATATAAAAAATATTTAGAATTTAGTTAGAGTCTGTTACTATTTTATTAAAAATCCTTCATCCCTATATAATTATTCTAGATTTTTACTAAATAGTGATAATATAGAAGAGAACCCAACTCAATTACATCTACCAATTAGATATTTGTGTGTATAAAATTTAAACTATTAGAATACCCTATCAGTGTTTCCAAATAATAAATTATACTTTTATTTAAATCTTGGTCTCATCCAAATTTTTCCTATTTTTTAATGTTTGGTAGGTGAAGACCCCAACAAAAATTTGAAGGAATTTGGCACCAGATGCATTTCCTTAAAAATGATAGAAATTTCATTAGCTCAAATAAAATGGAAGGAATGAGAATTATCTATAGGGGCCTCAATAAAGGAATGGATGTACAAAATATAACATGGAGAGGTCACAAGCTATTCTGAGCCCTAGATATCCATTATTTAAAACATATTCTTTGATTCAAGGAGCACATAGAAAAAAATGGGATTTATGGAATAATGAAAGCTAATGGAGAAGATCTTTATGGGTATTGGGATAGGTTCTAGAAGTTTAGTCATCCACATAAATCCAACATAAATGATCATAATTTCTTCAACTTATTATATCCATGCCTTCTAATTGGTGATAGAAACTTATTGGATTCTTCATTAAGTGGAGATCTCATGGAAAATTATTTAATAGGGTCCAAGGAATTGATAGAAAAGGACTCTTAGAAATCTCAAAATTTTCATGCATGGACCGCTACTAAAAGTGTGCATGAGGTAAAAAAATTTAACTCACGTTTACTTGAGTCTATAATAAAAGAATTGACCTATCCTATGAGATAATTATTGTTGAGAAAAGTGAAAAAAGAACGAACTAAACCACTATTGGTCTCTCAATTGTGTATTTTCATAAGAGTTTTTTATATACTTTTTCCATTAAATGTATAACACTGAAAGATGTGACACTATGAACAGAAGATAATTCTAACTAATTAAAAATCAAGGATTCAAGGAGTATTAAATAGTCTGATATAGATGTAGAAGGAAATATCAATCCAAGTCACCTTTCTAATAGATTTTAAAATATATTTACCATCTCCAACACTTATAGTAGGTAAATAAAAACTCTCAACCTTCAACAGGTTACCAAACGTAAGGACAAATTTAAGACCCATCCATGAAGGACCTGTAGAGATAGATGGATTCTGAGTTAATCAAAAATCTACTTTGAAAACCCATGGTTCTAAGCTTAAGGAGTTAAAAGTCCAATATGGAAAAATCCTTATTATTTTAAATACATTGATAAATCAAGGTTCGGGTAAACACTTATCTTAACCAATTATTAACCCAAAGTGTTATTTCTATAATAATTGGTATGGAGGTATAGGTTAGTTTGGATTAACCTGTAGAAGAAAAAGAAGAGACTAAACACCCAATGGAAAATAAATAAGACTCTATGGGGAAACAATCTCTTATGCATCTATCACATTGTGGTTTCAAAACATACATGTTCTATGTGACTCATCATAATCGTATTGGATTTTATTTATATGGGAAAATGATTTTTTATAAAAAAAATTGATAACTCAAAATTCAATTTAGTAAATCCTCCAAACATTACTTCAAATAAAGAACTGAAAAATATCATGATATGTCATATATCCATCACTATGAAACATAGGTTCACATTAACCAATGTAATAATAATCAATGAATACTATTTATTTATGAAATTTTCTTTAAGAACTAACCATAAACCATTCATCCATATTAAAATTATATCATCATAACTTCTGATTTCTAGCATTTGCATATTTAAACTCAATAAGAGAATCAAACCCAATGAAAATTAGACAAAAAAATCCAATAAATCATACCCAAGGAAATAAGGGAAACCAAATAAACCCTATCCATGAAAATTGTGACAATTAAGACGACAAGAAATCAAAACAAATAAATCATACCCAATGAAAATTGAAGAGGCAATGGGTCTGAAATCAAAGAACCGCTTATTCATGGTAGAAATCAGAGGGCTTGTGAGGAATTAGAATCGTCCTGGTTCATATGTATGTTGTTGTGTATTGAAGAAAATAAGAGTTAATTGAAACCCCAATAGCATAAATTTAATATAGATTTTTGGAAATAGAAAAAAAAAACCTAACGCATCCTACAACAGGCCACTCAGAAGCTGTGAGTTATGAACCACCCACTGGTGAGATGTGGAGGGGCTCCATGAATGTGTGAAGACTAAAAATACATTATCCAATAGTGATTCGAGGATGAGGGTAGCCCAAAGGCGGAGTAGGAGGTGGAGCCACGTTGAAGCTGCGTTTGAAGAAGAGGATCGCATGGAGGTTGGGTGGTCGCATTGTCAGAGGAGGATCGTCCTGAGGTTGGGTGGTCGCATCATCATAGAAGGATCATCCTGATGTGGTCGTGTCATTAGAGGAGGATAGTAGGAGGTCAAGTGGTAGCATCAGGCGGGGTTTGCCGACTCGCGGGGAGGAAAGATCATGATAGAAAAAATCATGGGTGGAATCACGATAATGGTGGGATTGGAGATGTATCCCCACAGTTATTTTATGACCTGTGGGAATATTTTACACTGTAGCCATGGTTTTTATAAATCGTGGATATATAACTGTGTCTATAGCTCAAAATATTAGTAGTGTTTTCGAGTTAGCAGTGTCATTGGGATAGATAACCATGAAAAAATATTCAACAAACCTTCGTTAATAACCTATTAAACCAAGAAAACTACGGATCTCAGTTATATTTGTGAGTCTTGGTCATTCTTCAACAACTTTTTTTTATAAGGATCAATAGTTATGCCATTTTTTGAAACTGTGTGACTATGGAATGAAATTTTTTATAACCAAAACATACACTTTCTTAATTTCCCATACAGTTTATTTTCTTTTAAGGTTTTCAATATAACTCTTAAATGACATTGATGGTCCTCTTTACATTTGGAATAAACCAAAATATCATCAATAAACACTACCAAAAACTTATTCAATAACTCACAGAAAATTCTATTCATAGGATCCAAGAATACAATAGGTGCATTGGTTAAACCAAAAGGCATAACTACAAATTCATAATGGCCATATCTAGTATAAAACAAGGTCTTAACAATGTCTGCTTACATTACTTTCAACTGATGGTACCCCGACCTCAAGTCAATCTTCGAAAAATACTGAGCTCCCTCGAGCTGATCAAACAATTCATTGATATGAGGAAAATGATACTTGTTATTAACAGGGATGTTATTCAATGCTGTATAATTAATGAAATGCCTCATTGAACCATATTTCTTTTTAACAAACATGACTGGAGAACCCCATGCTGATATTATAGGTCAAATGAAACATTTATCTAGTAACTCCCATAATTTATTCTTTAACTCTAAAAGATCAATTTGAAAAATTTGATAAGGGGGTTTAGAAATTGGATTAGCATCAGGAACTAAGTCAACAGTAAATTCAACATCCTTATTTGGTATTATAACATGAAACTTATGAAGAAAATTATCAATATACTCATTTAACATTATCACATCATTAATATGAATAGTTCCATTGTTTTCAAAAATACGTGCAAGGTAACATTTATTTCCATATTTTACTTATTTCTCAGATTCCTCATATGTTATCAAAAGTAAGGGTTCATTCTTGTAAACAAACTGAAATTCTTTCTGAAAGGAAACCAATTTATCTCCACATTCATTCTTAGCATGATAAACATAAAGCCAATCCATACGCAAAATAACGTAAAACTCTAATATAAGAATAACAATAAGGTTTATAGGTTGATTCTTTCCACAGACAAGGACATGAAGGTTCTTATAATTTCTTTTTGTCTCAAAATTTCCTCTCAGTGTTTATACCATAAGTTCATGATTCATATCTTGAGATAGAATTCCTAATTTAATAGAAAACATCTCACAAATGAAGGAATGTGTAGACCCTACATCAAACAACACATTTTTATAATCTAAAAAAAGAAACAGTGTACCTGATACTACTTCATTCGATGCCCTAACATCTACTGATGTAGTTTCAAAGAATTTCACCACTCCATTATGCTTGTAGTATATCTAATTTCCCTTGGTTGATTTCTTCATTGGACAGTCATTTTCATAATGACCCATTTCATTGTACTTAAAACATTTTACTGACAGTAAATTAGATTTTGTTTTACCATTACCCTAATCCTTTTCAGTGCAATTACAAGCCTTATTACCCATTTTACCTCATCGGTAGCACTTACAGGAATTCAAAAGACACTCCCTAGTGTGCTTTTTACCACAATTTTCACAAATTGTAAACTGAAGATTCTTACCATCAGAAATTTTTGAAGAGTTCTTCCCTTTCTTCTTCCACCTCAACCTCTTATTTTATTGTTTGTCAAAGAACACTTGATCAACAGAAAACTCCATTTCCACCTTCTCCACACATCAAACTAGTTTTTCATAACTTTTGAACTCACTAAAATATAAATCCATTTGATACTTTGGCATTAATACAGAGTTAAAACGATTTATTTTACTGTCAATATCTCATATGAAATTTAGAGTATACCTTTCTAGTCGAGTGAATTTTTCTTCATAAGAATCCACTGAGTCATCCTCCTTCCTCAATTCCAGGAATTGTTTTTCCATCATAAGATGAACCACCTTAATAAAATATATCTCAGTAAACATACCTTTGAATTAATACCAATCAAGAGCATTAATCGCCTCACTATCCTATATATTTTTCACCAAAGACCACCAATGATTGGATTCACCTTTAAAACGGTAAATAGAAAGACTAACCTATTGATGTTATGAACACCCCATGACATCAAAAATCTTATCTAGTGCTTTAATTCACCCTTCAGTTTCATATGGTCATATAATCCTCTGAATTATGGGTGATGATGCCTCAAGAAATTATCCACTACTTGCATGTTCCTTTGTGGTTGATCTGGATGATCTCGTGCATGGATACCACCCCCATTTATTGCCTGAGTCAATTGTTCCATCACTACAACAAACTGCTTAGTTCCAATTCTGACAATCTCAGGTTGATGATTTAGATGGTTGTTTTCCACTTTATGTCGTCCCATCATAGCTGCCATGTTTCTTCTATAGAAATCCATTATTAACATAGAAATATCTTATGCGAAGAAACATGGAAATATAAAAATGCTATATAATTTCAATCTTAACATAAATTAATTTATGGATATTAATTTAACAATACCCTGTCTCCTAATATTGTTTAAACCAACCCTCAATACCAACTATAAGGCCCTAACCGTAAACATTAGATAATTTCAATTTAAGTTAATAATTCACATTGATGATATTTTCAAGTTTAGAGTTTTAGATAATTAATCCATAACTATTACATTACATCTCAAATATTACAAGGTAGACACTTCTACTTCGTATCCATTTTTTATAAAATAAATGCTCTTAAAACAAAAAAAAGAGAATTATTTTCTTGATATAAATCTTCTTTAATTCTTCATTTCACTTACCTTGCCTTATATCTTGTGAGAAAACATTTCAAAAACATGGGATGAGCATAAAAGGCTCAGTAAGGGTTATGAAATAAAGAATGAAAACATTAGTCCATCAATACAAACAAGTCAATGAAATCATACTTTTATATATTTAACATACCAAAAAATATCATAAGATTCATGAATAACACATGGAAATCATAAATCATAGAGGTAACTTGTGGCATCCATATCATACTTACGTTGTAGCTTTCACAGCTACATAGGGAGTAACATTTGGAATAACCATTACAGTATATCCCTAAATATCTTAAAAGAAACATTAATGTTTACCTCCATCATGTTTCTTAATGCATTCGAGAGCTATCTCGGGCTCACCCGACCTAGGTTTATCATGTAACCACTCATATACATAAAAACTTCCCAATAACCACAACAGATTCATAACACATAAAACAAACATAAAAGAAAGATAACATTTCCACATTTCAATCAAAATATATCATTTCAAGATATTGAAATAATCAATCCATTCTAAAAAATATTTTCAATACAAAAATACGTAAATAGAGTATATGGTATTTATTTTCCATTTAAAAACACTACATCTTATAGAGGAATCCATATATCAAATAATGCTAGCAGCGGTAGAAAGGTCGTTGTCACTGCGTATGTTAAAAAGAAACATTCTGTTTTTTCATTTAGTAAAATGATACATTGAAAAATATTCCCTTTGAATTAAATGAAATTTCAAACGGGTTTGTACACAGTATAAAAGAAAATCATGTATAAATCAAAATATGCATCAATGAAAGGAGACTAAGACGAAGTCCCTTACCTCGTGTCCGACATGACTCATTCATTCTTTAATCTATTGAATAATAAACTAATTTTAATTTATACTTACTTAGGAACATTTTTAAATTTAATTATTCCTTTTATATCACTTATTACCTTGTTATAAGCATTTAAAATAATTTATGTTAATAATGATTGTTTTGTTGATATTTGGTACTTGAGTCAAAAATAAACTTCTTATAATTACAAACTGTCTATGTGGTCAAAAGTACATTATCTACCAAATGAAATTAATGATTTATATATCATATATATCATATATATCCTGAATATATATTTATTTATAACATTATATAAAAATTGGAGATATGAAATGAAATGCACCGTTAATGGAGATGGTAAGTCGTACGTACACATGAATGCTACTTTCATTTAAATTTAGTATTTAATGGATTTAAAACATATTATAAATAGGTATATTATAATTCAATTATAATATTATATATATTTTCATTAATTTCATCCTGTATACATTCCATGTGTGGCATGAACAAGTCATACCACTTTGAGTGGGTGGTAGTCTGCACTTCCTCACATGAAATTATCATATTTATCCATTATGGAAACCATAAAGTTATGATATAAATGAAAAATACATAAGTATATAAACAATATAAATAATATATATATATAATATAATTATAGTTCCATCATAATGGCCATTATGATAGGCGGTGCGAGATAACTGAACAATCATTATTTCGTGAGGTAGTAGTTTGTCGTCCACAGAAACAGTATGTTTGTATCCATTAGACATAGGTGTGTGTAATATTAGGTTGAATACATCTGATAGAAAAAAACTATTATATTTAAGTTACTATTTTTTTATTATATAATGGAATAATGAGAGTTTATGGGGCTGGAGAAGGAAAATTAATGATATGAACTTGAGAGAAGATGTTACGTTTAAATCGGGTAACTCCTTTTGGTTTGAAACGAAATTCTTTCTTGAATTACTTTATTCATATGGTAAGGGTTCTAGGAGGAAGATAGGTATTTTGGGAGATTCTTGGACTAGGTTGTGGAAGATCCAAGTGGCTTGAGAGGTGTGTGTAATGGGTTAGAGGTGGAGGCCTTTTTTAAGAGGGAGGATGGGCTCTTTAGGAATGTTTGAATGAATTATTTTATTATAAAATTATTTTCGATTTCAAAAGGTAAAATATTATTTAATTATAATATAAGGTACATATAAGTCTAAATAAAATCATCCAATAAGAATTGGATAGGTTTTGGATATTTTTTTAATCCTTATCTTTTTTATTTATCCATTTGTTAACTTATTTAACTTTAACCATGTCCTCTTATGTATTCATACTATATGGTTAATATATTTACTATAAAATTTCAAGTGACCCAAAATTGATACTTTATGACATTTTTATCATTATTCAAGTCATTTTGCCGAATCGTAGATTTTTAGGATTATTTTATCATTTAATAAAATATTATTTGTTTTAAAACATTATTTATATGAGTTTATAAATTATTCATATCGTGAATTTTATGAAATCTATAGAAACATTATTATTTTTAAATGCCTTAATTATTTAAAATTTAAAAAGTCTTTATTACCCCTAAAATTAGTTTCAGGAATAAAAAGTTTCAAAATAAATTTATTTTAATATCTATAATATAATTTATTTGAATCCTTTATTAATGAAGAAATTACTTCAACACAATTGTGTCATGATTAAATTTATTTATATAATGCCAAAAAATTATAAATAAAATACCATGATGTAGGAAATAGTTTTTTATTTAAAATGAATATATAGAGTTTTAGATATCACTTATATAACCCCATATACAATTGTTTTACTATAATATATGTGTGTATGTTATTTTTGTCCTTACATTAAATTAATTAATATAAAGTGTCATTATCACCCCCAAGTGGCTCCATGGGGTCCCAAAATCTATCCCAAGATTCCCATGGTTAGACATGTATCAGAAAATAGGATTAAGAAACATGTTAGGGTAATTTTATATTATTGTAATATTAGTTTTTTATCATTATTTTCCAGATTTACACTTTAACCATGGTAAGTAAAATATTTACTGAAGTTACTATTCATAATGTCCAAAAATAAAAGTTACCTATTTACAAAATTTGGACCTCCTGATTCCAAATATGGAATCCATTTTTCAAAATTCAAAACATAGATTTTGCAAATATTAATTTAAAATTTATTCCCATTGTCAGAACAAAAAACTGTGTTTTTAAGAAATAATAACTACCAAAAGATTAACACTTGTTTATATACGATTTCAAAGTGAAATTACTTATAATTAACAAAATTTGATTAAATGTTAAAAATTTAATCCAATTAAACTTTGAAACCAATTAAAAATATAATCTAACCATATAAATAAATTATATTAAAAGGCAGTTTTGAATTAAAACGCAGTATTTTTCACTATTCATTTAAAAAATAAACTTTATCAGAAAAATACCAAAATTTCATCCAAAGTAAATTTTGAAGTCCCAATTATAAAGAAGAATTTTATTGTTCCAAATAAAACATATAAAATTGAAAAAAAACTATATTGAAAAAAGGTTTTTCCATCAAAAGGTGGTAAATTGACCTTTTAATGAATATTAGAGTATTCGTGCTTAAAATTGGATTCATTCAAATTTTAAGCCTCTAACTTTTATTGTATAAATGTAAAAACATTTAACAAACATTTATAATAATATTGTAGTTAGTTCTGTTCATTTTTTCCTATATAATAGCTAGGAATTAACTACCATTTAAAATAATAATATTGTATTATTATTTTCCAGTATGACTCAACGTTGTGTGCAACATAAGATTAAAAGAAACCCATTGTTCTGTATCAGGTATGCCATCTAACATAGAATACCATTTAATGTAAAATTAATATTCAATTCAAAAAATTAATAAATATTAAAATTTTATATTCTATATTTACGGGGTATGTTACATATAGGGTTTGGATAAATATCTTTTTCTTAAATGCATAGTTTTTATTATGTATTTTAACTATTTTTTGATTAAATCTTATTTTTATTTTTTTTAGTTAAATTTAATTTCTTTAAAACCAATTTGTACATATAATATTGTATTATCTAGAACATTTTTTAATGTGTTGTTCATGGAGAATTATTAAATTCATTAGGGAGAAATATTATACAACATTATCAATTTTTTTAAATTTTATAAATGATCACATTGAGGGTAATGGGAAACCTGATTTAATTTATGGATATAACTGAATAATCATTTTCTCAGCCTATTAATGCTAAAATATTCCAAAAACTGACTAAAATGTCACTCAGTAATTTGAAAATGAGTTTTTTAATTTTAGATCCTCATAAGAAAAAGAAAACTCTATAAAAAACAAAACTGAAATGATAGATATAAATTAAAATAATAATATTCAACTAAACCAAAAATTTATAAAGAATCGATGCACTCCCAACCAACATTTTTAAGGATAAAAACATAAAATGTGATTAAATTCATGTATCTTGACTATTATCACCTTGTAACTCCTTAAATGAATAAATATTGACTGTGATAATTAATTTGGACTCCATACATAAACAAAAGGAAAGGTGGAAATATGTGAAATTGAAATGGAAAACCATTTGGTGGACAATAGAAGAACACAAATCTTCCTTACTAGGTTATTACAAAGATTAGAAGTTGGAGCTCAATATAGGGTTACTAGTGAGGGCCAGTAGGAGTACAATGCATATGATTCCATTATTAAATAGTTTCAAACATGTAATAAACGTTTTATCAATATTGTTATAGATGAATCACCAAACTAGGTACTAGGACAATGAAATTGAAATAAATCATTTAAAACACCAAATGGAAATGAACTAGTAAGAAATCATGATCAACCTTTTCTAATTGAGGATATAAACAAGTTTTATTAATGATGAAGGTAATTTACGTGTCAATAACATTTAATTTTCCAATATTCATCATATCCACCCTTATTGAGGTGTGATAAAATTTTCCAATTATCATTAAATGCTCCGAGGAAAGAAAAAATAGGTCAATTCACATTTCCCAGAAATGAAAATTCTAGAATAAGTGGATAATTAAGTTACCCGCTAATAGGAAATTAGAATAGTTGGAACCATCAACATCTAATGTGACTAAGGTTGGCATGAGTATATCCACTCCAAACCCATATGAAATGTCACCATGTAATGAATTCAGTTGAAGATTTAGAATCCACCATAGACCCGAGTGATCATATATCTTAGAAGATAGTGTGAAAGTTATAACAACCTACATTGTAGATATATAGATCCGGTAGTTATATTAAATTATTGGTAAAAAATACAAGATTTCTTGAATGATAAAATAGTTTATTAGACTTGGAAGATTAGATACATACATATTTTTCACATTACACTTGAGAACATATATTATATTATAAATACTCCATGATAACATTATTATATCTTCTAGAGGTTCCTAGAAAATTAATAATACATGTGTTGTAATTTTTACGGGGAAATGGAAACAAAATAAGGGTGAGCTTAGATTCTTAGTAAGGATTAGTATATAATAAAATCTATCCTAACATGAAGATTGAATTAATAGTATTGAAAATGAAATTAGATGGTCAGAATAATGACAAAATCAAATAAAAAAGAGTGTATGCCCTATCCCTGAAAATTAATAAAATGATGTAAAATAATTACTAATCACATATGGATGTAATGTATAATATAGAACAATTTTAAAATACCATCAATTCCTTTTTCCAATTCATCCTACATAAACAATAAAATGAAAATGATAATACCCTAACTATCTTATCCCATTGGGACCTACTTATACGTCAAGGGTATATCTATGCTGAGACCCAATTTTCACTTATTAAGTCTAATATATTCATCTATGATCTTATAAGACATTTCATAAAATTATCTAATGAACATATTAATTAATAATGAAAAAATTGAACAATGGATATATTTATGATGGAAATATTGGAAAAATATTTCCCAATTCAATGGAATAATGTGGCTATCTTAAATAATATCCTGAAAATCAAAATATAAACTCTTATTAGTTCCCAATGTAATAGGAAGTAATCTTTTAAATGAATTACATATAAGGTAATGGAGAAGGAACATTAAATTTTATTAGTTATCAACAAAATATATTAATTTAGTTCAATAGTTTTCAATATTAGGATACAAAAATAATGATATAAAATCCCTCAATAGGTTTCATAATGGGCATGTGAATTATCCAAAGCATGTAATTTTGGAGTTTCTCATCAGGTGTGAGGTCTTATTCCCACTCATCATGCAAAAATTTAAGATTGAGTTGATACTGAACCAAATTTTTCAAGGTCATTAAACATAAGTGTATCTATTTCATAGTTTTATTAACTTTCTCGTATCCAGACAGGGGTATAATATCCTGAAAAATAACACATGCTTTACTTTCCAAAATTTATGATTTTAGGAATTATGATGGATTGGTTTACATATAAATAAAAAACCCTTGAAGGATATAATTTAAAATAGGGTATTAAGTACCATTAATAATGATATAATCATGATAAAAAATATCAAATTGGTTGTGAGTACACTATACAATAGAAAGCATATTATATTACATAATCTAGTCTCAATGAATTGAAATTTGTGGGAATGAATCCATAACATTATACCTAATTAGATTAATTTGATATAAAATTTTATATATAAAAATAACTATCATAATCACCTACTTATTGAAATTATTTATACTTATAACCTTTTTTTAAACATCTTTAATAACTATTATCTATATGGGGTGTGAGTAATCTTGAACATTTTGAACTGGTTATATATTTGATTTGTTGTTATTCATTACTGTACCAAATATAATCATTCCCATAACATAAAATGTATAGAAATTAAGTATTTATAATCATTTATAATGTTATAATTTCATTCTTTGAAAGTTTCAGTTACGATCCTTTATTAAAAAATCGATGAGGAGCTTGTTTTCAGGATTTAATAAAAATGAACATTAATATCCTAAAGAATGGTTTTAATATTAATATTACCTACCAAAAACTAATATAAAATAAGTTTTTACTTAATTATTTTGTTTATTTCAAGAAATTAAATTTGCAATGTCATCTATGATATAAATTAATAGAATTATTCAAGTAGGTGGTTAAACCGACCCAAACAAGAACACACTATAATTAATGGATTATTATGAAGTGATTTATTTCTAATATCATTATAAAATATTTATAATGACATTTTATAAATTTTATTAGTGTGTTATATCAGTATTAGAAGTATTTGGGAGAATAATATAACATATATGAAGTTATTTCGTAGTATAAAAAGCTATTTATTCCTCTTAAAATGCTCTTTTGGATGGATGAATTTACCATGATTGTTTATTACAAATATTTTTAAAAGTTTATCCATTTTAGCATTAAAAACTATAGTCATTTCATACAAATCATAATAATACATTAAACCCATTCCCATGAAAATACAAGTAAGGCGTCAATGAAAAGAAAAATGGATGTCAATCATTCCATGGAGGCTGTACCCAAAGCATATACATGGTTAATGATTTTGTCTTCCATATAATAGAAAAATGTATAATTTTTTCATAATTTCAGATTATAAAAAATATTATTAATATCATACTCTTTTATTAGTCAATATTAAGACCATCCATTATGGTGGTTAAATAAAACAAAACATGATGCATTGCATAGGTGGTACTCAGCACAAACATATGAATGTCGTTTTTTATTTTCCTTAAGGGAATAGAGGGAATTTGGTCAATAGTTATTCTATTATAATAACTAAATTTAGTTTAAAAAAATACTTATGTGATTTATAGTATTTATAAAAATATATTTTTAAAAGTAATATAAATAAGTAATGAAATTAGGGTAAATTTATACTCTTATTGCGAACTTAGGGTTTCCCTTGGAGGAATCCATAGAAATGGAGGGATTATGGTAATATATTATGAGGAAAATATTTATTGGGTGATTATAAGGTATGGAATATGAGTATATTCTAATGATTAAAGATAATTTTTGAGTGGTACTAATTGGGTGATGAGAGGCTATTTTTATAAGTGGTGAGAATTTGTTTTGTAAATATTTCAACGAAACATAAAGAAATATCATTTTTCAAATGTAAAGTTGAAAATATGGAAAATAATTCAGTGGTAATTATATAATGCTGCTCATATCTCAACTAATTAATTATAAAACCCTTTTTAATATGTTTCAAGTTGTTTAGCCAAATATTTGTAACTTTTTCATTTTTTTCTTTTACCGTGGTAACTAATTTTTTACCAAAGTAAATAATTTTTATGAATAAACATAAAATATAAATTATTATATAATTTTTAAATATTGATTAAAAATATTAAATCCATTTTATCTGATAAAATTTCTATGTGGATGAATAAAAAATTTTATCATTATAGAATGGAATGCATAAAAATCTGTTCTTAGAGAATCTGTATTTTAAAATTTAAAATGTATGCATGAGGTGAACATATTAATTTACATGATTTTAATGATATTAATTGGTTTAGTTTAAAATATATGTGGATTAAAAAATAATTTAAATCCAAATTTTACTAAAATAATATTTATTTAATATAAAATAACAAAAAAACGTTTTTTATTGGAAAATATACAGTCCATAAAAATGTTAATCATAGGTTTCATTATATAAAATATATATTTTAAAAATATATAGTTTTACACCATAAATTCATATGTGGAAAATTATAATGTTTTATACACTTATAGGTCTTTCTAATAATGGCATAAAAATCACATTTTTTCTAAAAACTATATTTTCACTATTCATCTAAAAATCCATAATTTCCAATAATATAAAAAAGTTATCTCAAGATAATATTGTTATTCCAAATAAAAAATAAGTTTAATTTGGGAAAATTGAAATTAAAATTTATCATTTAAATAAATTCATGAATAATGGAACTTTATAGTGGACATTATGTAATAATTATGGGATGTAGTGTTTACCTTATATAGTAGGGTCTTGGGCATTACATTCACCCCATTAAATAATTTCATTCTCAAAATTGGATATATGTCAGCTACTAAAAATATTTGGTTATTCCTTTCTCATATATTCTTTATGCTCTCATATTTCCTCTGGTATTTTTTGATTTCTATAAAATACTTTCACTAACCAAGTTATCGGATTCCAAAACACTTTCTCTCTAGTGTCAATAATTTAGAAAATTTCTTCATTATAAAAGAAGTAAAGATCCAAATCAATTCAATTAGATGTGATTATATTCATTATATCTTGTATCTGTTTCCTAAATAATGAAATTTGGAATATGTCATGTACTTTAGGAAGGTTTAGTGTTATAGTTCCCCTTCATACCAAATCATACAAATTCATTTCATGGTGAAAACATTAAGAATACATGACCCCAGAATTGAAATTCCAAGACGTTCCTTCAATTATCTATATATAATTATTATCTACTTTGATCTAATTTGATATGATCTTAGATAATCCATAATTTCTGAATTTTCTCCTCTATAAGTTCTAGGCCTACTTACATCCTTTCATCAACTAATTTCTAACAAGTTGGAGTATGATAGATCTTACCAAACAATAACTTATATGGTTCCATATATATGATTGAATAGAATCTATTATTGTATTAAAATTCAACTATAGGTTGATAATGATAACATACTCATTTTGAGTCAAGATAAACTGATCACAATATGTATTTTAGTGTTTGTATGTCCCTTTCATACTACTCGTCGATTTATAGATGATAAGTAATGCTTATGTGTACCTGGTATCATGATACTTTTGAAGAGTCTTCCAGAATATCAATGTGAAAAGTGTGTCATAATAAAATATAATTTATTAAAGTACCTCATAAACTCTCATGATTTTATTAATATATATCCAGGAAAGGTGCTCAAGGGAAAGGTCTTCCCACGCTGCTATAAAAAGTGAATACTTGTTAAGGTGATCAATGAAGACCCATATAACATCATTATTCCTCAAATTTTTCTGATGTCTAGTGACAAAGACTATTGTAATATGGTCCCACTTCAATATAGGTATAGGTATTGGTTACATGAAGTGCATAGGATGTGTTCATCAAGCCTTTAACTACCGGAATACTCAATATATACACATATATTATAAAATTTCACTCTTTACACAAGCCCACAATTTTTTTTCTCTTAAATAACTTTAAATATTTAGGATACAAGGTCGTATCGAGAAATTTGATCTATTTTATTCATCTATTATCCCCAAGATTAGTTTAGGAATAAATATAACACAAAACCTCTTTCCAAAAATCAAAAATCCATATTTATTGTTAAGGTATTTCCATTTACCACTATTCCTCTCATTAATCCTCATTTGTAAATCTATATCATCATATTGGGAAATTTACATATTTTCTTGTAAAACTAGTTTAAGAACTTCTTAGAAAAGAAATGAAGCCCCCCTTTCCTAAAAATTATCGTATCTATATTTACTAGATTTATGAATATAGTTTGCTTATTAATCCTCATTATGGTTAGAACTACATGGTTCCTCGTACTCAATGACTTGGCCTCCTTTCTTACCATCCTATGATGGTATTTTATCAAATAATAATTTTCTTTGATTAGATACAACCATCTTATTTTCCTTATGTTGAGATGATTCTTTGAGAAAATATACTTCAATCATATTTCGTATATATATATATCATATATTTCTTCAAGAAGATACTTCTTCTATATCTTTATGGAAAATAATTTTTATACCAACTCTATATCATGATTTCAATAGTTTTGTATAGACCTTAATTTTTCTTAGTGCATATGTAATCACTCTATTATTTTGTATAAGGACACAACCCAAACCCTTCTTTGATTCATCACTATATATTAAAAATAATTCAATTCATGATGATGAATTAAATTCCAGTGCATTAATCAATATACTACTCATCTCTACAAAACATTATTTACATTCACTTGACAATGTATGTTTAATCACATTATGTTTTTACATAGTTAATGGGATGGAAAATCATGTTTTTTTGAAAAAATTTCCAATAGTAACACACTAATATAGGGAAACTACTTATCTCAGTTATATTCATTTGTGTAGGTGAAACATTTAAGACCTTTATTTTTGATGGATCAAAAGATATTCTATCCTTGGAGAAAATATGACCAATAAAAGAAACATCGGGGATTCGAAATTCACACTTACTTAATTTATCGTATAATTCCTTTTTTATGAGGTTCTCAAGAATTATTCATATATGGTTTTCATGTTCTTCATTTCATTTTTATTATATCAATATATAATCAATAAAATCCACCATGAAGTAATAAATATAATCCTTTAATACAATATTTATTATATCCCTAAATATAGAAGGTGAATTAGTCAAAACTAATTAAAATGTAATAAACTCATAAGGGATATGTCTTATATGTAATTCTATATTCATTATATCTTCTTTATTTACACTTAACTAATGATAACCAGAGTAATAAAAAATCTTGAAACAAATATTAAACTCCTTGAATTTGAATAAATAATTCATCAATGTGTGTTAAAGGATACTTTCTCGTTATAGTAATAGTATTGATCTCCCTATAATCAAAGCACAATCTGATAAATACATCCTTATTTTTCATGAATAACATATGTGATACCTATGGTGAAACACTAGGGAAGATAAATATATTATTAAAAAAATACTATAGTTTATTATTTAACTCTACCAACTCCACTAGTTCCATTATATATGGATTAGTAGAGATGGATCTTGGATCTGGAAAGTGTTCGATGGAAAACTCAACTTTAAACTCAGGTGGATGGCCATATAATTCATCTATAAATACATCAATGTTTTTTTAAATTGGTAAATCCACTATCCTTATGATTTTATACCTATCCATATATAATATTTTATCTACCTTTTATCCCATAATTTCATTAAGGTGAGATATTAGAGCTGTTTCTAGAAAAGAATTAGTTGGTGAAGTCTCTCCCTTGAAAACATTTGATTATATGTCCCCTTAACAATTAATAATCATGTTCTATTAGTACAAAATTATTGTTTTATTATTTTAGATCCTATAGAAAATAATGATTATTTAAAAAATCAACTATATTTATACAAATGAAGTTTACCACCAGGGAATATAATTCCTTTTTAATAGATACTGCATGATAAATCTTCACTGCAATAAGAATCTCATTAGGTGTCTTAACAAAAAAAACTATTTCTATAAGTAATAGGGGTTGATTCAATTCTCATAATAGACATATATTATGTAAATGTGTTCATATATCAAGAATAAAATAAATCATTCACTAACATTTAGTATAGGATCAATAAACCTGTTATCACAACATTTGGTACTTCAAACTTAGTTGTAATGAGCGTATAAGCTCAATATTTATCCCTTAGTAAATTTTTAGGTAAATTCCAATGATTTTTTTGGAATTGGGTTTTATAGATCCCTATATTCTTATTGTTAAATATTTTAACATTTGAAACTTCTACCTTGACTTTGAATTCATGAGAATTATGTACTTTTTCTCTTTTATATTAATAACTTCCAATACCTACAATAAATTCCATGATTGTTTCCATCCATAGATCATACATGTCAGAAATTCTACTCTTTATTTATTCCCTTTATACATAATATTTTTTATATAGTTCTCAACATGCCTCTTATTCTGTTCATTTTCTTTAGGGACATATTTCTTGGAGAACTACTTCTCTATCATAACAAAACTTGAGGCTATATACTCATATGATGAAAATGTTTGAGATACAAACAACCATTGAAATATTGGATTTATCCTTTCAAATAAATGATAATTACTTATTTTTGGTTTATATATAGTTATAATTATGTCCTGAAAACCTTGTAAATAAAGTGTCATAATTTGAAATAATTTCTTCCATATTTTATATATGATTTTGGAATTTTTTTCCCGTTCAAAAATTTTCACACAAGGAAAGTATTTTATATAGAATATCATTGTAAAATATATCCATTTCATGTTCTATATTTCTAATTCTGATTTATAGATTTGAATTAATGACCACCATTTATCCACATCACCCATAAGTTGATATAACAACAGGATGATCTTTTCTTATTCACTACTTCCCATATTGAGAAATATATTTTCTAGTGATTTGATCTATTTATTAGCTTCGAATGGATTACTAGTTCCATTTTGTGGTGGACGTTTTTATAACATGAAGTGGCCCAATATAGTTTCACTACATTTTGGATCCATATATTTCTCTATATAGGTTATTTTATTTTCTATAACCAAGATAATTATAATATTATTAGATTCGACTCTAGAATAATTGAATTGAAAAAGTGGAATATACCTATATTGAATATGAGTGTTTATCTGATTCCCATTCTTTCCATTAGTTTCCATCTCTAATTAAGTGCATACACATAATTAGTGTATGATATTTATTTGTAAAATCAAATTCCTATTAGTTTTTAATGAACATTTCTTTTAAATGTTAATAGTTTTCCATAATAATCATAATACCAAACTAGGTTACTTTAAATATAGTCCCCATGGCTTTTAATAAACTTCCTATGATACTAACTATTACTGCTCATACGTTACATACCTAAAAATGGTAGTAATATTACAATTTTTATAAAGAATACAATAGTTCTGGATGATCTAATAACTTAGTAGTCTCAGAAAAGTAGATATATACATATTTTTTAAATTAAACTTAATAAAATAAAGTAAAATATGATAACTCAATAAGATCAATATTATCTCTTCTAGTAGATCCTGGAATATTACATATAGTTATTCTCTATGTTATCTAGGTAATGGAAACATGATAAGGGTGATCTCTAATTCTCTATAAGGAATAGTGTACAATGAATTCTATTATAACATAATCATGAAATAAATTGTATAGAAAATAATAGTATATTGTTAGAATAATTCCAAAATCAAATGAAATTATTGGAATATAATACTGATAGAAATAAATAGAAACATGGATAATAATTACTGTTCCTATAATGATGGAATTCATAATACTAAATAACATAAACATACCATCCAAACCTTATTCAAATATATCAATCATAAATGGGAAATGAATATTCTAATACCCACACTAGTTTTTCTCATAACACATAATGATGCATCAAGGTTCTATCTATACCATACCCCACTCATCACCAATTAAATCCAATGCATTCATAATATGATAACAATTGTTTTTATAACATTTCATAAAGAACATATAACTTAATATGAAAAAAATATAACAATGTTAACCTATATGATGGAAATATGGAATAAAACTATTTCCAAATTCAATAGAATAATTTTTATATCTAGGAAAATATCCTATAAA
The DNA here is from genome assembly GCA_963277665.1 of Viscum album. NCBI lineage: Eukaryota > Viridiplantae > Streptophyta > Magnoliopsida > Santalales > Viscaceae > Viscum > Viscum album. Next base: position 850,430,623 of record OY728152.1, read on the forward strand.
TAAACATATGAACTATGAGGTGTTCTAAATGTAGTTGGACGTAATCTTTTAAAATAAATAATATATAGTGGTAGAGAGGGTACATTCAAAGTGTTAACTTATAAGTAGAAGATAGTAATTGAGTTCAATAGTTTGAAATGGTAGAATACAAAAGAAATGGTATAATAGCAATGAAATTGAAGAAAACTCCTTCATTTATGTTTGTAAATGTTATGTGAATTATTCAACGCATGCCTCTCAATAGATTCTCTCCAGGACTGTTGTCATAGGCTCACTCATCATTCACTGTGTAAAGATTAATTTGATACCCACCAATACTTTTTACAGATGAATACCACTCGGTGCATCTATTCTACATCTATATTCCATTTAAAGTATAAAGAAAGTATGTAATTTTGAAGGAAACCCCACACACTTTACTTTTCAAAATTTAATATTTTTGGGCATTATGATGGCTTAGGTAACATTCTAATAAAAATAGACTAACTGATATAAATTTAAATAGAAAATTTAATACCCTGAAGAATGAGAGAATAATGATATAAAATATTAAATGTTAGTGGGTACACAATAAAAAAAAGAAACATGGGGTATAACATAATCATGACTCATGGAATTGAAATTTGAGACAAATAATCCCGGCCTATATTCCCATATATTCAAATGTTTTCTAATATACTATATAGAAAAATAATTATCTTAATGACCTATTTAATAACATTATTAATATGTCTAAAAATTTTTAAAATTAAATTATTATTATTCACTATATTTATATAAATGATTTTTTATCTATTTTAAATATCATGTGTGAGTAATCTTGATCATTCTGAACTAGTTTTGTAATGATGACCCCGTTATTTATTATTCTCCCAAATTTCATCATTTCAAAATCCAAAAATGGAAATGTTAAACATTTAAAGTGGCTCAAAAAATAGATAATAATTTTTTTGGAGTAATATTATGATGATGATATATCACACACTCAATTATAAAAAACTTTATATCATGTTTCAATCTCCTTAAAAATAGATTTATTACTTTTATCATTTTATGTTTTACCGTGGTAACTAGTTTTTATACCCAAGTTAGTAAGTTATATATATATATAAAAATAAATTATTGAATAATTTGTACCTATTGATTTCAAATATTAAAAAAATTATAATAATATTTCTATATGTACAAAATTAAATTATGACCTTAGTGTTTGTAACACGTAAAAACCATTTATAGAAAAAATGTATTTCTATGTTTAATATTTATGTGTAGTGTAAAATTCACAATATATTTTATTTTCATGAAATAAATTGGTTTATTATAAAATTTATTATTTTATTTAAAATCAATTTAAATCCATATTTTACTAACATAATATTTAATTAATGGAAACCCTTCCCCCCCCAAAGTTTTTATTCAAAAATATTACTAAAGTACATAAAATGATAGTTATAGGTTTTCTAAATTCAATATAGTATTTTTAAAATTTACATTTTTAAATATTAAATTAATATTTTCATAATTAAATGTTTTTTATACTTATAGGTATTGTTTATAAATACATAAAATTCACAATTTTGTTAAAAAATATATTTATTACAATTCACTTAAAAGGTTAATTATTGTAGAAAAATTAAAAAAATTAATCTTAAGATAATACTGATATTCCAAATAAAAAATTGAAGTTAATTTTTTTAGTTTAAATTAAAATTTATCCTTTTTATAAATTTATGAATAAAGACTCTTTAGTGTGCACGTTATATATTTGTTTTGGGATGTAGTTTTTACTTACTATAGTAGGGTCTCAAGTATTATACAAATGGACTATAGGTGAATAAAGGATGAGTATGTTTAAAACTAATCTAGTAGGATCAATTCCCTTCCACCACACAGAAAATGGTAGAAGCCCGATCATCCTTATGAGAACAATACACATAAGAGAAAACTAGGTCATTTCACTCCATGTTACTTATAAATCCAATTGTGTATTATTACTCACCCCTAAAAGAATACCTCAATGTGTATGTAGACAATACTGATCATGATATAAGAAAGGGAATTAATTTCATATATAGTATGGATGTGTTATAATTTTATAGGTGGAGATATTTTTGAGGATCTTGAGGTTGATGTTAAGTATTTATTTAGTTTTTTTGTGGATTTTATATTTCTAGTTTTTTAATCCATAATATTATAATTATATTGTATGGAATTTTATTTTTGTATTATTTTAATTAATAAAAATCATTTTTATAAATATGAATGTCATGAAATTAATAGTTTTATATTAGTGGTAAAATCACCCCCCTAATGATCATATTTTTCTGTTAATAGGAATTTTAAGCCTATGAAGACAAAATAGTGTACTTAAGGTAATGAGGAATCATAGATATGGTATAATGGTTTAAATTTTACTTATGGTGTTATAAAATGTTATTATAATTTCGTTTTTGTGTCATATTTTTTAAATTTAGTGGTAGGTATGTCTATAGGATGGATGGGATTGGAAATGTATTTATAATAATATATATCTACCCTTTTTAAATAGGAAAACTAGATTATGATGAAGATTTTTATTATTTTTATTTATTATCATCATATTAATGAGGAAAAAAAGTCAATACATTTAGTTTTTGGGTGATCAAGAAGACCAAAAATTCACTGAAGAGTATCATCGAAGGTGGGAACTTGAAGAGATTGAGATAAATCTTAGATGATTAAATTTTACATTATTCCTTTCGATTGATATTTATTCATAAGGAAATGGAATTCAATGGTCTTACCAATTCTTGGAGTTCCTGTACAAAAAAACACATAGTAAAGTAAATACATCAAATGATTATATAGCTAGATTGTAAAGGATTAATGAATAGTGTATTGAAAGGTAGAGAGAATGGTCTATAATAATTTTTCATTTATCTTAAAGATATTTCTAATGGATTATAATAATATAAATTTAAATTTAATGTTAGTAATAAATTCATTTACCATTAAGTATAAATTATATTATATCCAGTGTTGAATATATCATGAAAGTAGGTTTGATGAATACAAGTTAAATGGAAAATTTCAACATCAATGAAGACATATGTAAACAATCAATAAATAATTTTTATATCAAAGATGAATTTGGATTTTAATCTAAAGAGGATTTGGAATACTTTATATATTCCCAAATTCATTTGAGTTATTTACAGTTTTTTTTAAGTGGTTTAGGAATTCCCTTAGTAAATTAGAATATACTTTGAGTTAATTTTATAGGATTCTAGATTTTTGAGTTAAATTTTATTTTTGGGATAAGTCTATATTCATATTTTTAATATTTTCTTATGATATGTGGAACGAAATTTGAAAAGGAAATAATTTTAGACAGATGCAAAAAAAGTGAAACATATTACGTATGATTCATTCTAAAATGCGATGAAATAAATGGTGTAATTTAATGGGAAACATATTATTTATGATATGTAGGTTTTTCAAGGGAATTAATAATATAATTTTATCCTAAGAAAATATTCATATGATGTTATATATCATATTTATAATTAAATTGTTTGAAAAAATGTGAGATTGTTGAGAACTAATCTAGATGATGCATGTAATCTTCTTCCAAGTATTAAATATCACTAATGGAATTTTGATTCAAGTAATGTATTTATAATTGAGAAGTATTGAAGATAATGAGAAACAAAAATATAATTATAGAAAATGATAATAATTAATGATGTGAATTATAAGTACAAACCCTGATAATAAGATAATAAATAATGGAACAACAAAGTTAAAAAATAAATGAACCATTTGTGTTTCATGTTGATATGTCATACTGTAAAGCTCCATGCATGAAAACACACATTCCCCATGGATTTTTTGGATTTTATGAATACCATAATAATTATAATATTTCATGGATAGTATAAATCCAATTTTTCAAGGAATATTTAAATAAATACATAAATTTGGATTTGAATTAGATTAACTGTTAAAATAAACAAGAATATTTTTTTTACTAATTTAAATATGAGTAGATATCACTATCATAAATAACTGAATTTTTATATTCAAATATTTTAAATATTATTCATATAATTTGGTGAATAAAAATTTTAGAAAACAAATAGGAGAGATAGTGAAAGAAACTTGATACAATATTTTAAATAGAGAGACACTATGTATACAAGAATAAGGATTCCATCAATATCTAGGAAGGAGATCCTATGTATCAAGGGGTTATGGAAAATAATTATTTCTATGATATATCTATATATTTTAGGAGTATTGAGATCTAAAAATTAAACAGATGTTGTAATTACTATATCGATACTTAAGAATGTAAGAAGCTATAAGAGAAGGCTAAGGTGATGTTCAAGGCTTATGTACTAAAACAATAGTATGAAAAAGTAATTAAATTAATATTCATGGGTTTATTGGAATGAAAATTTTTATAATTAGTGGTATCCAGTATAAAGAACCATTTAGGAGACTACTCAATATTTTCAAGAGATATATCACATTAGAGAGAGCCAATATGAATAACTCTCCGGGTGGTGGTAATGGAATTTTGGGAGATAATACTCTACTGTATTATTTGGTGTTCAAGATTTTTAGGAGGTAGTATATATTTTAATGACCCATGATTACTAGGGAAATATGTGTCTCAGAATAACTGGAACAAATCAACGAGTAGGTACCCATATAGGGATTGATCCTTATAAAAGTACTCATATTCTTTTAATGTTCTTTATTTTATTACATACAAGAAAAGGTGATACATCAAGGGATGAGTGGTTTTAGAACTTCAACTACCACATAGGTTGATTTAAAGAATAAATGTAAAATGAGTATCAATGATTCACTAATTAGTGATAATTTTTTGCACTTGGGAACTTCAATTGGTATCAGAGCTAACTGGGTTTCCTATGAAAGACCCAACCTTAACAGAAGATTCAATGATGACTTAGTGATAGAGTAAGGAAGTCATTATTTTTTGTATCAACATGGTTATTTTAACCAAAATACTAATAAATAGAATAATTTAAGGGAAAAATATGCTAATTAATAATTTTAATATGAAATGTGGATACAAATAATTGAATTTCATCTAAGTGGTTTTACTTATGATAATATTTATGAGAATCACTATTTTTAGGAAACTTGTTCATACATTAATGTTGATGAATCAAATAAAATAATTTAAAACCTTTTATAATGAAGTTATTAAATACTTTAATAAAGTTCCTGGTGATATTTTTTCTCATATGTAGGAAATTATTCATGATCTAAATAATACTAACTCATATCTTGTTAATGATATAAATGTTGTTTAGAAAAAACTAGTAAGGGATGTTGTAAAAATAAAATTATCTCAAAAAAATTAAAATCTAAGGAGGAATCCTTAAGGACCATTATGGGAAAATTCCCCCTGGCATATCATTCATTGTAATTTAAAATTCAAGAGAAATTTGAGACAATAAGAGTCTATGATGATAAGATCTATGAATTGGAAAAAATCATAATTTCATATATATTTTTCACAATTTGAAATTAGATTTCATATCCAAAATGATCAAGGACCATTTTAGGTTACATATAAGTTTAATGAAAGAATCATGAATAATAGTTTTATAAGATGAAAAATAAGTGGGAATAAATATTGAATCCAATTTTATATAAGACCATTACTCTCAATATGAATTGTTTTGAAAAGGAAGTTACATAGAAATATTTTTAATCAACACATGTTGAGTCTTTATAAACTATTGATGGAAGATATGGTACCATTAAAAATTGTCCAGAGAGTCCTATATCCAAAAGACTCACATTTATGGAAATATGATATTGAGATCATATGAATAAAATTCCCTTGCATTACCCTAGAGAAAGATAACACATGACCTTGAAAATGTTTTACTAGCCATTTTTGGTTCGCATTCTAGTAAATAATTAAAATAAAAATTTGGGAAAATATTAATGAAATCAAATTCTAAAAAACCCACCATTTTATTAAGGGTGGTTTTGAGTAAGTCTAAAATTAAAAACTCCGTAATGATAACCTAAAATGTTAGCATGTCTACCCAAAAATATTAAGGGACTAAAGAGAGCTATAATGAAATAAAAATAATGAAAACAATACTACTTTTAAATTACTGGTGCTATTGGAGGTTTTTTTAATAATTACAAATATTGGTGGGATATTTTTTCAATCAATAAATATTATTTATGTCCTAAATTAACTGATTGAAGAGATAATATAAAAAGTGAACTATCTGTGAAATAATATATTTCATCGAAGAAAGGGACTCTATTTTCTTGATGTATATTTGATTTCTTGGAGAAATTTTGAGATTCTGTCAATTTAAGTGGTTATAGTAATGAATATTTTTTTATAGACCAGCCAATAATATCTCATTTTTTAATTAATGTATAAGACCAAAAAATATTAATAAATAAAAACTAGTAGGTGAATATATGATGGGGTATAAATAGAATAAGAATGTTTTTCATTGTACTATCAAGAAGTAATATGAATAGGATGTAAACTAATATATAAGAAGATTATACTACTATGGAATAAAGGACACGTCATAGACAATTAATAAATTGTACATGAACATCAAAGAGAAATGGATCATGGTATAACAAAAATTAGAATCAATCCAAGTGTAGAAAAATAGGACTATTTTAGTGGAAAAAATCCTTGAAGAGAAACATGAAAAAATTATCAAAGAAGGGAAAATTTATGGTTTCAAATGATCTATATAGAAGGTGAAAATTATATTTTCATAAAACTAACAAGTCCATGAATTGGATACATAGACAAATGTAGTTTTTAAAAAAAGTGAAAATAAATATTGTATTCTTATGCTAAGAGTAATTCTATGAAAAGTGATTACACACACATTAGAAAGTGTTTTATTAATCCCAACTAGTGTAAGGCTATTTATATAGCATAATTAGAATGTTCAAAGAAATTTAAGAAAGAAAAAAAGTGTACATGTGATTCGGTAGCTATGGTGGAAAATATTATTCCATCTAAAAATAAATATAGAGAAAAAAATATCTTGTTATTAATGAAGGATTGTTAGAAGAAATTAAAAAAAATCATGAATAGGTCATACAATGGTAAAATTGTAAATAATGGAGAATGTTGGTTCTGAAAAATCTCTCAATATTACTAATCTTAATAAGGATAAAAAAATTCAACCTTATTCCTAAATCAGTTTTTATGTGATTATTTAAAAGCAATTTAAGGTGATAAATTTTAGATTTTCTGTTATGGAATACATTAACTACCATAATAATGTGATAGAGGAGTGAATCACATGAGGGGGGTCTTATAAAAATATAAGACTCTATAGATTTATATTTCTTTTGAATAATTATTTTCTTGAAAACACTAAAGAAAAGATGAAGATGAGGTATAATAGCCACTTTTCCCATTTTTTCTTAAATATAACAAATATTTAGAAAAAATAGGGAAATTTGTTGGGCTAAAAAGGGATTAATTTGACTTACATTTGAATATTTTTATGTTCTTTTTTTTTCAATTCATGTGGTGAAATTTTCATGAGAAATATATTTTAGCATGCCATTAATATTGTTTTCATTGTTGGTATCATATGTTGGGTTATTATAGATATCATTGTTGTTAGAGTGAATCACTCTTTTTTTATACACCAATCATGGATCAAGTAAACTTAGTGTTTGTTAAGATTATATTATCTCTAATTCAAATGTGATTCCATTCTTTTCTCAAGAGAATAAGGAAGCGATGAGTGATATCTAACATTACCTACATATTTGAATTTATTTTCAATATGGGGAGAAAATATTAACATTAGATGTGAAATTGGTATTAACAAAATTTTTAAATGAGGATATTAAAGATACTAATTCAATTATGATAAATATATGCAATGGTTGTATTTTTTTCAACATATCAATAAATATCAAATTAAATATATGATATTGTTTGGTGATAATAAGGACATAAAGTCTGATGAAGTGTATAATAGAATGTGGGAACATGAAGATATTAAGATGCAACTTGGAATAATTTTTTACCCATTATACCTATTGATATATATTTATTCATAAATAGAAGGATTTTAACGGAGTTACTACTTACTAGAGTTCATGAAAAATTTGATTTGAAGTAATAGTAAATAAATTTGATGACTTGAGATTTGGATTATAAATTATAAATGAAAAGTTATTTGGTATGTTTAAGATTACTTTATGAAATATATTTTTAATGAGTTTGATGACCTAGAAAAGGGTTTAAAATAAGATAAATCTATTTTTCATGTATAATATCCATTTAAGGAAGTTTAATCAAGAAATATTCTCTATAGTATTTTTAATAACATATTAATAATGTTTTGAAGAAACAAAGTAATAAAGGGAATTATATGTTTATTAAATCCACAATGAAACACTCAAATAAGTGTCAATATAATTAAAAAGTATTTGGTTTTTAAATGGAAGAGGATTGAGTAAACGCGATATATTACCTAAATCATAAGATTTTTTTGAGTTTTTTTAAAGTGGGTTGATAATTCTTTGATAATATTGGAAAAAGTTCTAAGTTTACTTTTTTTAATTCTATAACTCATAGTTGTAGGTGAAATTTTAACTAATCCTCAATTTATACATAAAATTTTTCTATGAGTCAAGGAAACTAAATATCAATGGAATTTTTTTTATGTAGATATTTATGAAATGAAACATCTTACATATGAGTCTTTTCAAAATTAAACAAAGGAATTGATGCACTTTACGACCGAAAATATTATTAATTATATATAAAAAAATTATATTCATGCATACAATAATTGTAACTCCCAAAATGATACATAAGATGTTTTATATATAATGTATTATTATATAATTTGAAAAATGTATGATTGTTGAGATATAACTTATAATATCATTATATTTTTCTTTATTGTATTAAATATCAAAAATTTAATTGTGATTAAATAAAAGTTTTGAGAATTTATAAGGTTGTGAGATGAGGACAAAGGTTAATCTTGTGATTATAAATGAGAATATTCCATTCCATGAAGAGGTAGTTTGCACCATCATAATAATCATAGAAGGTGAATAAGAACACTAATATGAAATGAAAGAACAAATAGAGTTGAATGTTGAGATCCTTAAACATAAATCTCTATGCATACAAACATGCATGAAATTATGGATTAAATGTAAAAATCTTTTTTTGAAGTACATGATGTCCATGATAATTCAAATATAGCATGAATAGTTTGAATCACATGTCTCATAGAATATTTAAATATGGATATTGACCATAATTTTAATGATATTAAATGAGAAAATAAACTTCATTATTTTTTAACCATTTTAGAAAAGAAAAATATCATTTTCATAAATAATGGAGTTTCTATATTCAATTATTTAAAATATTATTCATGAACATTTATGAATAAAAAGTGTATAACAAGAAGATGAGAGAGTTTGAAATAAACCTGATACTATATATAAAAACTCTTTCTATTTCAAATAATAAGGAGGCCAATGATATTTTAGAAAGAGAATCTATATGTTGAGGAGGAAGGAAGGATTTCGATGGTATATCCATGTCATATAAGATGATATAGAATTGATAAGGAAGATGATTCAGAAATAGCTATATCGAGAATAAATGATGTGAGAAGATATAGAAGTAGACTAATGTGAATAGAAGGTTTGCTGTGTTGTTACAATGAAATATATATACAGTCAAAGTCATATTTATCTTTTTTTGGAAGGAGACATTTTATAATTTTTAGGACCCAATATAAAGATACAATCTTGAGACTGCTCAAAATTTTTGGGAGATAACTCACATTGGTGAGAGATAGTATAAATAACCCACTAGGAAGCGGTAAGAGAATTTTGGGAGATAACATTCCACTATGTTTATCAATGGTCAATAATTTTTGGAGATAGTCTATATTATAATCATTCATGTTTACTAGTGTAAATCTATATCTTGGAAGAACCAGAACACAAATAGAAGTAGGTATCCAAATTTATATTGAACCTTCTAAAAATCCTTATGTGATTTAATATTTATTATTCAGTTTCATATAATAAAGGGTAAAGATTAAGGAATGAGATGATCAAAAATTTATCCAATCACTTAAGATTATTTAAAAAGAATAAATCATAATAGGGATATCACTAATTCATCCCCACTCTCTATGATATAACCTCACACCCAAGAACATCACTATTTATAAAAAACATGACTTTCGAGGGTATTTTGAATGATTAAGTGGTAGGTTATATCGTATATGATGTTTTATTTTATAATTCCATGTTATGTGTATTTAACCAGGATAGGTTAGACAATCATTATATTTATACATAATTATTGGCATACATTGGAAATTTATTTCATGATCATTCATTAAAAAAATAGAGTTAAATAACTCCAAATTTTTAATTTGTATTTCAAATGTTTGGGAAATGTTTTACTTGATGGGTTTAATTGATGGAATATTGATATGTAATTTTTTTAGTGATATGAATTTTTTATTAAAAATCCATGATAAATATATCTAATAGTAGATAATTTTAGGGAATCCAAAATGATGTGGTTATGTTGGTATCTAATATTTGAGAAAATAAAGCTATAATCATCGTGATTTCATGCCATTTTTATCCCATATAGATAAAAATATACTTTGGGGTGGTGAATAATGGTATTATTAATTTAAAATAATTAATATAATTCTTCTCCCCAAACATATCTTCTCGCACTAATTTTTAAATTTTTTATCTAAAATTTCTGTAATAAATTTAAGAAGATAAAAAACAAAATGAAAACACAAATTTACAATATTTATCTTCATTATGGATTCCAATTAAATATTCATGTTCAATTCACTAATTTTTTATATGAATCACAAAAACCACAATAATTTTAATATTTAGAGGGTGAAAAACTCCATCAATTCTCACCATTCAGTGCAATTTTTATCAGATTATAAAAAAATCATATCCAAATATAAATATAATTAGACTATTTAATGGTTTTACTCCATTAATCTTCATTTATACTCAATTAATTGAATCCTTCTGTGAATTGATCTTTAATAAGTTATTTTAATTGGTATCCTTCCCTGCTCTATGTTCCACTCTCAATCTCATGGATCTATGAAGGAATATATATCAATATATTTAATTATGTATTTTCATTAATTAATTCCATGTCCCCCCATCAAATTAGTAAAATGTCCCTTAAATTCATTAAATAAATTTAAATTAAATTACCCAATCAACTCAAAATATTTTTAATAATATAAGGAGATAACTAAAAAAATTAAGTATATGTAACTCCTATCAAAATTTTGTTATAAAATGAAAACATGATTATATTTGATAAAAACTAAATCTTTGGAATCACAACTATTAATCATATTACTCTTAATATCATAAATGAAATTCCATATCCAAAATTTAATCAAAATTATATTATGCCAACTCACCATGGTGTGGATTTCCAATTTCATCCATTTTGAAAACATGTATATTAAACTATAAAAACTAATTCAAGAAAACATTTCTTATAGTAAAATTCAATCCATACCATGATTTTTTTAATTTATAATGGTGTAATTATAACTAATAGAAAACACTTTATCAACTAAATAATAGCATTATGAAAACCAAATCTTTAAAAAATATTGTGTAACCTTACACAAAATTAATATGAAATATTTTTACATAATGATGTTAAGGAAAAATATATCCCAAACCTCCAATTTTTCATCAAGAATAATCAATATACATTGATAATTCCATCTTCAATAATGAATTTGTAAAATAGTTTTTCTTAACACAACTCCAATAGGACTCCTCCTAAATCATTAATATGATCAACAGTGATCAATAAAACCCACTTCCAACATGTCATTGGTCGGATATTAGCACCATGGGTATGAAAAATTTAATATAAAAAGGATTAAACTTTTAAACCTAAAAAAATAAATTTCCACCAGTCAACTTCCATGATTGATAAATAATATATCATATATGCCTAAATAATACTAAACAAAATATATTTAGTTTTATATAAATCAAATCAACATAACAACTCCGATGTTAATTATGAATAGTCAAGAAATGTATAAGGGAAACACAAACTTCTCTAACCCCCACCAACATTGAAGTCCATGAACTAGTATGGTTTAGACTTATCTTTTATGTGGTATGAAAAATCAATAAAAATAATGTATATAAATAGGGTTGATTATAACACATACTCAGTTTCCTCCTCCACAAGAACTCCCAAGTCAATTTGGAAGAATAATATAGAAGATTTAGTTAATAATTAGTGTTAGTGACTTGTTATCTTATCTATGTTAAAGTCAATGAACCCATATCACAATAACAAAACACTCAAAAATATATATATAGTATAAGAATAAGAAAATCATTAAAATATAGAAATAGGGGAAGCCTGAACCATCTTCCCCACTGATATAGTCACACATTCATTTCAGAGTCATACATCCAAGAACTATAATCACTTTATATGTTAAAAATCATACCACATTGTATCCTAATTAGACCATAAATATATCCAAATCAGTCTCAGACCAAAAATTTAATCACATATCACCATCGAAAGGGATACCAAGGAAGAGATTTTGTAATTAACCATCTAGTTATAAAATATCCTAGTTGTTTTGGGTTCAATTTATTCCATAAATACACATAGGAGTTGGTTAAGTTATCTAAATTGTGTGGTAGCTCCTACAAATAGTTACTTTCACATTTAATATTACTAATATAACATAATATTAAATGATATTTATATATAAATTATTGCATATTTTTAATCTTGGTTCCACATCTTACCATATTCATCTACACCCAAACAAATCATAAACATTGTCTTGATAACATAAATACAACTCATTATGTAATCACATATATTGACTAAAAAATAAATTTTTATTATGAAAACACTTTTAGAGGGAAAAGTGAGAACCCACACAAAAACCAGTTCATGAACTAAAAGAAACTACATAATTATCAAAGAATAGTTTAGAATGCCTCAAATCATTATCTCAAAAAAAAATTACATGGAATATAAGCTACTTATTCACCGGGATCATCCTTTAGGAGGTCCTAAAAATGATAATCCAGATAATCCCAAGATCATATGTATTCCTCTTTGTTGATCTTCCCCACATTTAAGAATCTTTTTATAATAAGTTATTGATTTTCAATCCAATCACATTACTCATTATTAGTGTACACTATGAGTTTTATTTCCATAATTTTTAGAACCCTCCTGTGTGGATTTAATCATCAGAAATTCCTACACCATTTATTCAACTTAATGCATTGGCAGCTCCAGATTATTTACTAGAACAATGAATTTCTCTTACAGATGAGCATTAAGGACCCCTTTGAAAGGAACCACCTCAAAGATAGTATCCTCTACATAGTCAATAGAACCCAAAACCTTGCGAATTTCTCAAATATACTTGGATTTCGTCAATTTAGAAGATCTCATCTCCATTGGATAGGGAAAATAGGAATAGTGTTTTCGACCTTTCTTTTTGCCACATCGACACTTCCTCCTCCATCAATTAAAGAGATCTTAACCTTAAATATTTTCATTAATGTATCCTAATAGATGATAAGATTGGTCATCATTGGATACATATCCAAGGTCACCCTTCTCCCCATTTGGATAATTTGGATGGGCTGCTTCCAACTCCTTTTCCAGCCTGTCGGGATCCAGATCCTCAAAATGATAGGAATCCTTTAGGATCGGAGAGTCCCTTCTTAGACATGTTCTACTTACTGAATTTCGATCTGTTTTAATAATCTAACTCTCTTGGTATCCCTTTATTTTAATAGAACCTTGACTTGAATGTACTGCATCCACATAGGATGTATCTTTACGCATCTTTTCACCTCCATCTTCAATCACATTGAACATTCCACTGTCAGATCTAAGAACATATCCATGGGAGTATCCTTTTTATTTACTTGGAGAAGAATTATGGACTACATTTTAACAAACCACCTCCATGAATGTAGAACCAAGAAGAACCCCTATAGATGACCCACCTCGGTCCTTCTCCAACGGCCTGAAAATATTAGAAACTAATGGATTTCCCCCAAAGACTCATGATACAGAGTCTTAACATTTAATGGGTTAAATGAAGCATCCAACTGAATTTGCCCCATCATCCCATCACCAACACCCATCCTTATAAACTTGACATTCTAACTTGAAAACACATTTACTTTTTGATCATAGATCTTGGACCCATGTTGATAGGCACATGTCGAGTGACCCAATTTCATATATAAAGGAAGATAGTCAACCCCCAACTATAAAACCACTTCCTTATTATGTATAAATTATTCTTCCAATGTAACCCAAATGAAATTCATAGGTAGATTCAATATATCAACTTCCACATAGATGCAAGGCGAAACACGGTGAGAAATAGACGTAGTCCTACTGTAAGAGCATAAGTATTTACCAACTAGGTTCCCAAGCATGCGTATAATCGCTGGATTTTGAAAAGGTAAATTTGGATCAGGGAAACTAACCAAAATCACCATTTAATGGATTTTTTACTTTCTAATGATATTCATAGGACCACCTTAAGAGTTTAAACCATATGTTTTTTTAGCTATAAGGGGCACTATACTAGGCCCTGACCAAATCATCATCTGAAGAAAATCAGATCATGATGTGTCTCTTGTCAAGAAAATCTATTGTTGTTCAGTCTTAAAAAACCTAAAAAATGAATTTAAATCTATAAAAGGATTCAAATGAGGGGAAACACTTCATAAATCATGCAATAAATGTGAGATTCAGAAGAGACAAGGCCATGATGAACTCTGATGTCAAAATCTTATGTTTCAAAACCCATTGAATAGATCTGGGACCTTAGGGTTGAGGGGAATTTTAGGGAAATCTGGGAGACAGTCAGGGTTTGATAAAGTAGAGAATAAGTGAGTTGTTCCCTCAAGGGATAATAGAGGTCCCTCCCCCAATGATGGGAGAGGTAACGGTGCTTCGACCATCACCTTCACTAGGAAGGGGCCTCCATTAAAGAAACCCTCTTCTGTCAATCTTTCTCCCTAATCAGATAGAAATATATAAATATTATACCACATAATATCATTATAACAAGCTTTCTCAACAATATTACACTGCATAATCATTTATCAATTTACCACTTATTTCAATTCTCACATTTCAATAATTATTCCCAACCTATATCAAAAAAATTCCATGTTTTAGATTCCTTCCATTTCACCGTCTTCAATTCATTCCATATCTAGGGTGCATTTAACCCCATTTTTTAAATATTCAAAACACACCATTTATCTGAATCTATATCACACTACCACATACCTAAACACCAATAGAATCTATCATAAATTCATAGACCCAAAAAATAAGAAATATAATAATAAAAAATGTATATCTCATTGACTAATCATCTAACATTGATTTCTATTTAATTTTGTATAATTATACAAATATATTATACTTAATCATAGAAACCAAATCATGATAATTCTTACCAATAGTAACATAGGATATTTCCATAATCACTTAACTTAATTTAATGATTGAATCTTTAAGGCTTAAAATATTGGAATTAGATTTTTGAATTCCTATATTCTTCGAAGGAGTCCCAATATATTTACAATCATATAAATATTATATTAAATTTTTATTGTACAAATATGCAGGAAAATTTCCATAAATACTGAATAAAGTAGAATATAGATATAAGAAACATTAATGAAGGAATAAGTGGCCTTGATTCATGTATATTTAGTATCATGTAAGGAGGAAATCAAAATTTGAAAAAAAGTATCCAAAATGTCTAAGAGGTCCTCTCTATCATTTTCAATAATCCAATTAGAAAAAAATAAAGTTATTAATAGAGGGACATTCTAATTTATAAATAAATGGGTGTAATATAAAATTGTGAAATGATTTAATATATTACAACTTAATCTAGATTGGCCAACTAATAAATGAAAACCACAACTGAAAAATAATACCCCCTTAAATTCCACACTCCATGTCTTTTCTAAATTTGATAGTTCAAAAAGATAATTATTTTATATTTATTTCATTTTAGAATATTTAATTTAATCAATGTTTTATCACAATATTATGTAATATCCACATGTTATTTTATAATATTTTAAATACCACCCTCTTAAATTTTCAACGATCAAAAAAATCATTATATAATGGAATGTCAATATTTAGTGTAGCTTACGATCTCCCTTAAAACTATGACATAACATTTTATCCCAAAAACCATCTCATAAAGACAATCAAAAACACAAAATATCTCTTTATATTTCACTATGAAATTATTTAAATAACCATATCATAATCTCTAACCCTATGATATTATAAATATATAGTAATATACATCATTATTACCTTCTCTCATCTCTAACACTAAATCCATCCCTTATAATGATGAAACTACTCATGATTTGGACATTTCATTAAGTTGAATTTTTCTCAAAATAAACTCATCGTCTTCCTCCTCCTTAAATATCTATAAAAACAGATTTGTAGGAATATGCATAAAAATTTAGACTTTTTCATGGATAACCCAAAACAATATTATATAACAGTTATGCCAAGTGGTATATCTAGTAGCCTCCAATTTCTCTTTCTTTACATTATATAAGGAAATAATGATTTTATATTCTATAAAAAAAACACGATACATACATCAATTTAAAACTCATTTAAGGAAATTTCAATTATACTTCAATAATAAACACATATTTTTATGATTAATAGTAACATCAACCATTACATAAAGGATTCTGTCTCAAAATATATTCCTAAAATATACAACAAAATCTCAAACGAAAATTCTGACTCAACATAAACATCAAAATTCACCCCATTCTATGGATGAATCATTTATATTTACAATCTTATTTAAAAAATGAAAAAAATAATCACACATATCTATAATGTATTATTAAATAAATAGATCATTTAATTCATTAATTTTATTACATTAATTATAGATAAAGATATTCCATTGTACACTTTTATTTATAATGATATAATTAAAATCTTATTAACTATAATTATGTATTCCAAAGATTCATTAAAAACACCTTAAATAGTTTTAGAGAGTCCCCTAAATATTAATCATAACACATATATTTACAATTCCAAATGACCTAAACATAAAAATATTCAATTTCAATTTGATTAATCACTATAAAATTTCAAATTCATCAAAAAATTTGATAATAGAATCATTTAAGTAATTGATATATGTTACTATTTTATTTAAGATAAATTATTTTTCCTAAAAATTGAAATTCCCTATTATTTTATTTCTAGATTGGAGTTACTAAATATTTTTTTACATAAAACAACCTATTAAAAATCCAGAAATTTATTCTTATTTAATCCCCCCCACATAGACACAAACCCATATAATAATTTTTATTAATTGAAATTACTCAGAAATTGACACTACCAAATTATTAATTTGGAAATATACTAAAATATAAAAACTAAACACCTTAAAACTCACTAATTAATAACTATACTCAAATTACCATACAAAACACATGCCATATCGAACAAAAAATCAAATAAATCACCATTATTGTTATAAAATTTGTATAGAACTAGATACTATAAAATTATAACCACAACACAAAAACACACATCATATTAAAAATCATCCAAATTGAGTTAGGAATGTGTAATATATCAAATGAGATTAATATTGATCCCTAAAAACCCAAAATTTGTATTAGGACGAACATAAATGACATCCATTATATGTTCCACCTATTTAGCTCCATACAATATTGAATGAAAATTAATAAGATAAGGGATAGAATATGATAAGGAATATTTTATTTGAGATAGATAAGGTTGATACATGGAGGATTAGAAAAATATATATAGAGTTAGAGAATTGATGGGGAGAAAATGTGTGAATCAAGGCGGATAAACCCTGCCTATTTTTTAATCATATCCCAATACAGGAAGTGTTTCTCTCCCTAGTATAAAATATTGAAAAACCCATATATATATAAGAAAAAATTATTATTTGAGGGTCTTTCTCAAATACACGGTGGTTTTAACCACTTCCTATTGATGTGAAAAATTTCTATAAACCAAAAAAAGTTTCTAGGTGACTCATTCATTAGTGATAGTTTTGTATTATTGTTGGTTCATTAAAACCACTATGGATTCATGATAGGTGTAAGTTATGAAACCAAATTTAAAATTAATATGGGGGTTTATTTTTTACAATGATTTTTGTAGATTATAGTGGCATTTAGAACTACCTCCAATAAATCTATGATGGTTTAATTCATTTTTTATTTTTTTACCAAAAATTGTGGTGGATATAACACCCAATAAATATAGAAAATTTATTTATTTATTTATCTAGGTTTAAAACACCACTAATTATACACAAAAAAGTATGTTATGCCAAACGTTTGAATATTCTACCAACTTCAATATTAAATACAATTATATCCAAAGGGTATATAATTCAATAATTTTGACACACAAATAAAAAAACATAAAAAATAAAATATTCAAATAGAATATATCCTAATATTATTGAACATACAACATATTTTATGAAGTTATATGCTAATAAAATTGTATATATATGTTTTAATTACAAATAGAATCTAGTAAAAACGGAATCTAATATCAAAACTACTCCCATAAATCAGGAAAGAAACCTATTGATGATACATGCTCCTAATATTCCTACTAGATACTAGCCTCTAGTGGGTATGATACCTACATTAAAGTCATTTTAGAATATAAATTAGTTTTAATTGTATATTTCATATATATATATATATTTACAATAATCATCATAATAATATAAATATATTAAGATAAATCTAATAGATTCAGTAACATTGTAGTTTTTCAAATCAAGGATATAATGTCAACGTAAATGCACCAAGTCATGCCCTATAATAGTGTTCATAATAATTAGATTTAAATTTGATAATAATTTCAAATAAAATAACAATATATATTTATTTTCCCTTAAATATTTTTATAAAAAATATCATTATGGTAATTAATGGGAATATGCATCCAGTCATGATATGTAATGGTATGGGACATAATATCACATGTTAAATACACCATTAATTGACTATATAATCCCTTGAAAACATTTTAGACACCCCAAACATGTCAAACAAAACAACTTTTTTAAAATTACTTAGCCTAAAAACATCTAATTTATTCAGGTTCATTTATATATTTCTATAATCTAAATATATTCAATAAATATATTCAATAATTATTATAAGAATGTAATTAATTATTTTATCACATTAAAAATTAAATACCAGTAATTTTCTGCATTTAGTACCCTAATAATTGTAATTGTGGAACCATATACTTAGATGATGACTACTCCACAACTACTCTATTTAATCCCTCTGACTTCCTTAGAGTAGAAAGCGGTGTGGTAGAAGTATGGAGAACACCTGATGAATATGGGACAATAAAAGGTGACATAAAATGATGGAAAATGGGGAATACCAAAATTAGATAGTGTATATGATATAGGTGGTAGCATATCATATGGATCATGTCACAAACCCGCACCAGATGCCCTTGGATTGGGCTCCCAATTTGGCAGCGACATCATTGAGGTGTCTTCCCAATTTCTCTGAGGTAAATACAAGTGTCAAGGGTATCCAAAGAAAACTAATGATGAAAATTTGTACCAAATAAAGAACATAATTAAAGGGTATTACACCCATTAATAAAATTTGACCATTCCATACATTGTATGGTCATGTATTCAAATAAACATATACAACATCTAAGAAAAACCAAATAGATCCAAGAAGAGTAAACATCTCACAAAATAATAAAATATATGGAAAGAAAAAATAAAAAACAACATGAATATAATGAATATAATGATACCAAAGACATATTTAATGGTAAAAATTTTAATAGTCCAATACATAGATGATAAAAAAAATAATGAAAAAAAGCTAAAACATGCCACATTGACTATCTCCATGTGAAAGTAGTGCATCTCTACTTGCCACCACCATCATCCCAAAACAAAAACATAATTACAATGATGATTTTGATAATAAAGTTACTCCAACCTAGAAGATTAAAATATCCTATAATTATAGTGGGCATGAGATAAATATCCTAATAGGTGAACACCCTTTATTCCACACATACCCTTTACAAATAGGTCATTTTCTTACTGGTTAAAAAATAGATATAAAAATAGGTTTTCCATTTATTTACAATTATGAAATGTAAATCATTTCATTCAAAAACATTTCAATTTATATCATTAAATAGTAAGTTTATAATAAAAAAAATTATAATACCTTTTAAATAAAAGTGGAAATTTTTATAATGAGATAATATTTAAAAATAGAAGGGGGAGCATAATATGGAAGAACAATTTGAAAATATAGTTATAAGGAAATGAAAAAATAATAACACACAAAAAACATTCGTTATGGGAAACTAAGAGCTATGGTGTTAATCTTGGATAGGGCTATACAACTACTAAATAAGATCAATACCAGATAATAATAAATTTCTTTAAAACATGGTGTTTACCTCAATTTCCTAACCATGGGGTATATACTATAAGAATAATGATAATTTATCTTAGGGGCACTATATAGAGCGTAACCATGAACTAGTGAAACATGTGTATCTAGGTTCCCTACTTAGAAAAATCTGGTTACCCATGATTCTAAAAAGGATGCAAGTTAAGAAACCATTTAAAAAACAGTATATATATATATATGTCTTACAATTTAAAAACAAGTTACACTCACACCACCAATGAACTTATAGGAAACACCCCAAATTCCATCATGAGAACACACAAAATACATAATCCCCTTCACCAGGTAACAAAATATACAAATAAATGTAACTATTTATTTTATGAAACTCTTGGGGAATGTTTTAAGGGGTTTTTTTATTTTCTAAAGAATTAATTTTGAAGGATTAATACCTGAATAAAGACTATTTCATATAAAATAGATCCGTAAAAATATTCTCAGAAACAGAACCACCCTTTATAATTCAATTATAAATTTTAATAATCTAACAAGGAAGTTATAAAAACACTCAGAAATCATGGATTTCAAAATTAGTCATTACACATTAAAAAAAGGGATATACCATGAAAAATTGAGTAACGTCTAAGATAAAAACATTCATTTCACAAATTATATAGATTATACTTGATATAATTTCTAAAATTCATATAAATTTCATTTATAATAATAACAAATCATAGTTCTAAAATAAAAGAGTAATGAAATGACCACATATCTTAAATCCTTTCAATTTTGTAGATGCTATCTATAATTGAACTCAAAGAGACACAAAAGGGCATAGAGAAACAAAGGTAACACTAAAAAATAAAGATATCCAACATAAAACCATGTAAATAAAACCCTATTTTACTATGTCGTGTTAGGGTTAGAGAGAGATCAAGAAGATTAGGGAAAATAAGAGATATAGAAGAATTAAAGGTCCATTCATGATGAACTACCCTTAAATATTAATGAATTACCAATAATCCATATATGGTTGAGGTAAAAATCAAAGGGTAGAGGCCCAATGTTGATGCACAATAAATGGGAGAAGAGGGTAGTCAATTTGGGTTGAAAATGATTGAGGGAAAAAATTTAAAGTCAAAATTTTAGAGAACCTCAAAACTATATATGGTTTTTCCTCATGGTTGTCCAAAAAATATTCCAACCATGTACCTCCTACTAGTCAGTTTAACCACTACTCATGGTTAGGATTCATGTTAAGAAAAACCATTCCCTAATTTTAATATTTGGATCTATCAAAAACTATATTCCCTTCACGCGGTTTTCACACAATTAGTATTAATAATGATATTTAATTGTTTGACATATACTATGCCACCCCAAAACCATAAATTTCATATAAAAAACAAGTAAGTGGAGAGAAACATAACAGACCAAAAAAAGGATAAAATGAGGGTTAGGGTGTGATAACACACCCCTATATAGTGCATTGTATAATATAAAGAACAGGAATGACCAGTTGATCAAGGTAAAGACATGAGGTTCAGCTCACTCCTATGAAGAAAAAATTGAAAAGTTAAAGAATACATAACCAAAAGACTATCCTCCAAGAACATGATCAATCACCATAAATAATATCTAGTATACCATACATACAAAATTTGTTATACCATGGACACCCAAATAACTAAAAATAAACTCATTCATGGATTTTAGTGTAATGAAACTAAATTTCAAGAAATAACGAGACCAAAACTAAAATGGATTTTATATTATCATGATAAAATTTCACCAAAGATATAGAGACTAACTAATCCAAATATGATCCCCATATTTGGGACACCCTATCCTCAAAAAGAGGAAAATAAAAATAAATCCTTCATGGATGTTTTACATCCCCAAGAGTATACATCACATGACCTTTGATCAAAATTTAACCAAGATGCTTTGAATGGGGCTGGGTTGGGTGGGGATAATGGACTACACAAAAAAATAGAATCCATAGTATATATTTATAATATAGAAATGAAAAAAAAATACAACGATCATTAAGGAGTTATTTTTTTATGGATCCCCACCATATTAAAATTATCATTGAACCTCGATCTTCGATGATGAAAGAATTTTACAAGTCCCAATGAAACAAAACTAATAAGAGAAAAGAGTCAAGACACATAACCACTATATATTACCACCGGTAATTAGAATAACAAAAAGATAATTATATTAAAACATATTCCCATTACACCCTTAGAAACAACAACATTCCAAAACATTACACCACTTAAAGAGAACATGATACAATATCTATGTAGAATTATCCAATAGAAAAAAGGTAGAATACATTAGAGGAGGACCAAACAAAATGATTAATTAACATAAGGTTTTATTTTTTGAACATAAGGATCATCTGAAGGAGAATATTTACCTTCATATATCTTATAATAAATTCCTCTATAGAACATTTAAATATGTCCTAGATGACAAAAATATTACTATCTTTAGGTTATTCCAAATAAGAAAGATTCATATTCCCCTTTGTCCCGCATTGATAACACACCCTAGACTTGTTCTTAAAAGTGTCTAGTATGATGAAACTGAATGACCTCTATTATTTGATTCCAAATGGATTTTAATTGGCTTTTTTACCCTCCCATTTAATGTAACTTCCTCCATCGCACATAAGGATGGGAGAAAAATAATTTTTTTATAAAATCATTAATAAGATTGATTTGATTTTTATATCATATTTCACTATGACTTTATAGGTTCTAAGTCCAATAGAAGACATTAATGATAAAAAATTTAGTTAAATACCACTTTTAAAATACAGTGAATTTAAGGAACTTGGTCTAGAGGATATGGATTGAGCTCAGTGAAATGGTTGGAAAACTCTAATACAATTCCCATAAAATTACATGAGGATGTATAATTCTATTGCCTTTGGTATTTTAATAGCATCAGAAAAAAGGATTACTAAGAATCACATTGAAGCTTCACATAAAATGTACCTAATAGGTTTTATCCACCTCATTGACTTCCACAACTCTCACCTTAATCCCTTGAGTATGAAATCTATAAAATGGAGATCATGAAAATCAGCGAGTTCAATATGGATGAATATATCATTAATTATTTCCAAAAATTCCCCTATTTTATTATAATTTTTTACCATGGAAATAAGTATGATTACATCTCTATAATTCGTAAAAAAATCCCTATGCTGAACTAGAGGAGTAAGAATAATAGGCCTCATATCTAGAGTTGAAGAATCATTCAACTGATAAGCGACATGATCAACCAAAGGTAATACTTAAGTAAATTCACCTAAATATCCTTCACAAATATTAATAGTTCTTGGTGGGGATATACTCTAAATATAAGAAACACAAATCATGCTCAAAACACACTATAAATTGAAATTCCCTAATCCAAGAAGCAATTTCTGAATCCAATCTCAAATTAACATTAATAACAATTCTCTAATCCTACAATACCAAAATATTAAATTCTATATTAGGGGTTCATAATAAAATTTAAAAATAAGTATCAAACCAAAAACAACCCCTACAATTTAAAATCAAAATAAAAGTTTATTATCTTATAGAATCACCTTGATCATCCCTTAAAAATATTTCATAACATAAAATAACTAATGTCCCTCAAAACCTTTTTTAACCCCCCACACTCAATCATTTATTTTTATTTCTAATTTGTAACCCTTTAAAAAGAATAAAAAATTATTTATTATGGAATATCAAAAAACATTTTTAAAACATCATAACCAATTAAAAATCATTCCCACTCCCAAAACATTTCCAATTCAGAAAGATTTATTTTATAAAATGAAAATATTTATAAACCATGTTTCTTTTTTATTTTCGTGTAATTTAATAAAATCCTAATTTTTTTTGATAATTTCTTCTCATTTTTAAAACAAAACAAAGGGTTTTATTTCAATATTAAAATCTAAAAAAACACCCTGAACTATCTAAAATAAACACCCCAAAAAATCCCATATCAATAGAAAGAAAGAATAAATGAAATAAAAAACCTAAATAATCAACCATTACAAAATCTATGAGAAGTAAAAAATGAAGACAGTTTGTGTGAATGGTTTTTAGTCCATTATCCAACTCTATGAATTTAAATGGAAGCTATCCATAGGAGTTTTAGGGTCTACATATGGTTTTAAAAACCATGATAAATAAACACATTACATATGAATCTATACTAAATTTTTGTCTAATGATTGATGTTTCTAAAAATATCTCATTAATTATTAATAAAAAAACTTAATGCTCAAATTAAGATAAAAATTATCAAATAAATTTGAGGACCAATATCAGATATAGAGACACAATCTTCTCAGACTACCCTGATAACTCAAGTATAAACTCGAGAGGTGGTTATGATGAAACTTACTCATGACCAACCACTCAAATCCTGATGATACAACCTTTATATACTTGAAATCCCAATGTATCACGGGTGAATCTATCACTTAGGCCATTATAATAACCTAAACTCTAATAACATTCCCCCCCAACCTGTTTTTGTTTCCCATATACTAATCACTCGAGCGGACCAATGAAATCCCTTAGGTGTGTTCTTGATGGTCCTATGGTGGAATAAAGTTCCAAGGAAATCCAAATGGGACAAATGAGAAAAACGTTTCCCAAAAAAATAATAAAATGATGGGTTTTCTACCTGGAAACTGAGAATGATGATTCCAGATGTTGGATAGTCACAACAACTAATAAATAGATACAATATATAATCAAACAAAATAGAGCCAAGAAGAATAAACATATCATGTAATAACAATAAAATATTTAAAAATAAATAATAAAAACCAATGTAAATATATTGAATTTAAAGATACTAAATACATATTATATAAAATAAAGACTAAAATTCCAGTACATTGATAATAATAAAAATAAAGGAAGAAAATTAAACATTCCACATTGACCTTCTCCATGTGCAAGAAGAGATACTCTAATTGGCCCCACCATCATAATAAACTAATAAATTGATACCAATAATGTGTTAAATATGAAATATTCCACACCCAAGAATAACCTAATAAACTGTAATGATAATACGCATGAGTTAACCAACACAATATGAAACCACCTTCTAGTCCATACATAACCTTTAAAAATATTTCATTTTTTGAAAATAGGCATAAAAATTGGTTTTCTATTCATTTTATAATTAGAGACATATTTCATGTATTTCAAAACCATTTTAATTTATAACATGAAAATAATCACTTTCTATGAAAAATCAGTATAATAAACATCCATAAAAAGTGGAAAGTGATCTAATGAGAGACTTTAGAAAATTCATATGGGATAGAATAATATGAAATACCACTTTGAAAATAGAGTTTCAAGGAAACGGAAATAAAAAAACACCCAAAATATTCATTATAAGAACCTTGGAGCTACATAGACAATCTAGGACAATGTTTTAAAGCTAATAAATTAGACTACTTTCAGATAACAATAAACTTATCTATCATATGGTGTTTCCCTCACTGGTATAACCAATGGGAATATCAAATAAAAAATAAAAAATTATCTTAGATCCACTAATAAGAGCATGATCATGAACTAGAGTAGCATGTGTACCTAGACTTCCACTTAGACATTTGTGTTTACCCACGATTTTAAAATGGATGAGATTCATGCAATCATTTAAAAAATTGTGTGTATATATATATATATTACCATTTAAAAAAAGTCACACCATCAGCTCCTATTCTCTTATAATAAAAATCTAAAATTCCATCACGAGAACACAAAAAATTCATAGGCTGTAAGAACCCTTTTTTTGGATGCAAAGGACTTTGGAATATTCTTGATGTTATTCCAGAGCAGCGCCTTCAGACGGCGTGCGATTCTGAGCCCCGAAGTGGACGAAATAAAATTTTCAGTGTGTTCACACTGGAAACGCCAAATAAATGGGATAACTCCTAAACGGTGATCCAGATCATGGATCTGAGTCTACGGATGGGTCCGTAAGGGGTCTTTTACCCTAGGAACGACATAAAACATGTCGGCGCGGGACTTTTGGACCCCTCGCTCACTTTTGGAACATGGAACAGATAAATTAAATAATTAATTTATTCATTTAATGTTGAAACGCAGGTATCTCTTAAACGATGGCTCGGATTGGAAAACTGGGGGCACCATTGAGTTCGGAACGTGCCGTTTACCCTAGGAGGGGTGTATGTTTTGCGGGCACGGCCCGTCTGTGAAAAATGGCCCCAGGGGCGTTTTCGTAATTTGGCAGCCGCGGACGTTCAGTTTTATAACTTTTGAATGAGGTCTCAAATTAAAATTCTGAGACCGCCGTTGTGCTCGGGAGGTGGTGTTTGGCCTAGGGGAGTCTTAACCATGACTCTGTCAAATGTTCCAGATAGGGTTTAAATTACGGGTTTAAATTAATTAAAATTTATTTTAATTTTATTTAAACCCTCATCCCCTTCCCCCTCCCTTGTTCAATCCCTGGTGCAAGCTCCCCCTCCTCCCTCTTCCCTCTCCTCCTCCAGTGAGGCACCTTTGGTGAGACAGCTCCGACGGTTTGCGGCGAAGCTCCGGGCAACGCCCAAGTGGTAGGAGGTTTTGGTTTGCGTTTTAATTTCTGATCCTTATTTCAAGTCCAATTATAGGTGTCATGTTATTTTTGATCTTCTAACAAATCTCATAATTGTGTAGTATAAATTATGAGCTTTCCATCGCACTTTTCGGATTTTCAATCGGAGTCCGGAGTCAATCGTCGTCGTCCGCTGAAGGTTGCGGGTTTTGAAGGTGTTTGCGGCCGGTTTGGGGCGTTCCGACAAGCTAGGCGGCGGCGCATGAGCTCCAGGCAGCGGCGGCTTCTAGCAGAGGTGATCGCGTCGTGGTTGGGAGATGGAGGCAGGCCGGGGCCAGTAGGGCTCCCTGGGCGAGACGGCTGGCGGCCGGGGACCGCGGTGGAGCGGGCGCCGGCGTAGGGCCAGGGGCAGTGGGGGCGCGAGGCGCGCGGCCCCATGCGGCGCGACCACGACCTGCGTAATGCGGGTCACTGCGGAAAAACAAAGAGACCGAACTTGACAGTCGGTCGGTGGCGGCGGGCCAGCTCTGGGCGGACCGGCCGGACTGGGCCGGTCCGGCCCAAGGGAGTTCCCCCTTTAAATTTCCGATGCACGTAGCTTTCGCTACAGGCCTCCATTTTGCGCGCCGTCTGCGGCGGCGCGGACCTGACGCAGAGGAGAACATCTTGAGGTGGTTTCGGGAGAGTTAACTTCCAAGACGAGGGGCTCTGGGGCACGACACGTGTGTAAAGCAGCTAAGCAGGCTTCCCGGTAATTCTTGTTCTGGATGGTGTGGATGCGTCCGATGTCCGTTTTAAGCGTCGTCAGTGGCGTTGGGACCCTAGAACCGATGCGGAGCATTCCTGGGTGGTTTCAGGCATTGAGGCTGAAGTTGAGGCGAGGTCCCCATGTCCCGTCTTTCGAGCTGTGTGTAGTGTTTCACGACTTTTTCATCGGACGTCCGTTCGGGGCATGCGAGCAGTCGTTTTTGGATGTTTTTCTGAGGGGATTTCAATGGTACAATCTGCCCACTGTAATTCTTCATGATGGTGCGGGGCCCACAAGGGTCGTTTGGGCGTCGACGACGATTTTCTATCTTTATCACTGGGTGACCGTTTTGGACAAGTGAATAGTCCATCTTGTGTACTTTTTCGAGAGGATCGCAACGGTGCGACCCGTCCATTGAGTTTTGGGACCGAGATGCGAGTCCCATATAGCACTGCTCGTGTTTGGTGTGCCAGAATGCATATTTTTCTCCAGGCATCTGTTCCACTCAAGTGAGTAATGCTTTTGATCGGTTTTTATGAGAGCATTGTGTTGGCGCAGTTCACCCGACCTTTTTCGGGGACATGGTGTGGGTCCCACCCGACCCGGATATGGTGAATAGTACCTTTTCCACTGGGTATCCATTTTGGGTGGTTGATTATTCGATCTAGTGTGTTTTTCTGAGGGGATCATAGTGGTGTGATCCATTTGTTCAGTTTCGGGATCTTGGGGTGGGCCCCACACGAGTTTGGTTGCGATGAAGAGTACCTTTTTCACCGGTTGACCATTTCGGGCAAGTAAGTAGTCTATCTTGCATGTTTTTCCCCGAGGATTACGACGGTGTAATCTGTTCAGGCGGGCAGAGCCTTTTATGCGATCTTAATAAATGTAGAAATGTGAAAGGTGCTCTAATGGCCGTTCTTCTCATCGTGTTTGCAGATAACCCTTGGCGTGTGATAGCGTGCACTCTCGTGTGAGTAAAGAGATGTGGTTGGTTGTGCTTCAACCATTGAGGTGGCTGGTTGGAGATGTTACGTCACACCTTCGTGTTGATGTTGGGTGTCGTGTGCACGATAGCCCTTGGGCTGAAAATGGGGAATACTTTGGGAGTATACAGGAGCGCTTGGAGGTACACGTGGTTTGTACCTGAGACTGTTGTGCGCTTGGTTGGGGATTGACTTGGGGCCACATGTCGTGTGGGCCCCATTAGCATGCAGGGTTCTGCTTTACATACTTTGACCTCTCGCAACGTAGAGGGTCCCTCTGTGCTTGTTTGACTAGTAGGGTGGAGTTTTTCCCCTGTATTTGTGCTCGTTTGTTTGTCCAGTAGGGTTGAGTGGTCTCCCCTGGATTTGTTCTTGATACATCGGCCGGTAGCGGTGCTAGTGACACCTAGTGATGGAGTAGGCACTGAACCTCTTTTGGTTGAGTTGTTCTGGAGTTTTGTGGTTGCGCGATACCCACTCCGTGCTCGGTTGGCCAGTGTTGTACCCTCCAGTGGATATGGCCAGAGAAGTTCTGAGTTTTACCCTCCAGCAGGGCTGGGCAATGGGTTACTCATCGGCTTCTAGGGTCTACCCTCCAGCAGAGACTGGGCAGTGGGTCACCCGACACTCTTAGGGTCTACCCTCTAGCAGAGACTGGGCAGTGGGTCACCCGATGGACATAGGGTCTACCCTCCAGCAGAGACTGGGAAGTGGGTCAACTGACGACCTCTTAGGGTCTTCCCTCCAGCAGGGTTGGGCAGTGGGTCACCTGTCGTCTAGTTCCAGGTCTACCCTCCAGCAAGGCTGGGCAGTGGGTCACCTGTCGACTTATTCTGGGTTTACCCTCTAGCGGGGCTGGGCAGTGGGTCTCCTGATGATGTATTAAGGTCTACCCTCTAGCGGGGCTGGGCAGTGGGTCGCCTAATGATGTATTAAGTTCTACCCTCCAGTGGGGATGGGCAGTGGGTTTTTTGATGATGTATTAAGGTATACCCTCCAGTGGGGCTGGGTAGTGGTTCGCTGGTTGATGTATTAAGGTTTACCCTTCATCAGGGGTGGGCAGTGGGTCACCTGATATCTGGTTATGAATTACCCTCTAGCAGGGCTGGGCAGTGGGACACCTGTTGGCATTCCAGGCTCAGTCCTTTCTTCTAGTCTAGTCTGTGGCTTTCCTCTGTGATCACCAGAGTGGGACCCTTGGTGATTTGGGTCAGTTTTGTGACGACATTGACTTTGAGAATACCTCTCGACTGCAGGGCAGTGACGAGGTGTGGTTTGACATTCCCTAGAACTCTCAAGTATGAGGGGAACTTTCCCCACCAAGACGCGTTCTTGTCACGGGATCCAAATCCATGCGGGCGAGTCAGTGCCGCCCAAAGCGGATAGTATTGAGGTACGGTGATTGAACCACTTGGCTTGTGGTTTGGGGAAGATGTGCGGGATGCTGGGCATCGATGGTGTTTACTTCTGGGACTATTGGCGACTCACTTTTCTTGGGCTGAGCTACGGGATGGAGATCCCCCTACGGTCTTGTTCGGGGTTCGTGACAGAGCATATGGATTTTTATATACCATGTTCTCGTACCCACTTCTTGGGTTTGGTTTCTCTCCTTCCAGGAGATACAAAGACGCGCAGTGTATGCCATGTGCTTTCCGCGTCTAGATTCTCATGGTTGGATGAGTCTACTCTCCTGCTATAGGTAGTGAAGACTCAACGGGAAGTTCATCTTCTCACCGTTTCCAGCTCCATGTGTCTGGACGAGCCTACCTCCTTTCTCTTGTTGGGTTGAGCTGGACTCTCTACCATTACACCACTGCACCCCTTGTTCTACTCCTTTATTTTTCCTATTCGCTCTACTGCTCACCCTTCGGTACCTCCTTTGTTGCTCCCTCGAGCCTTCGGTGTATCCTACTGATTTTTTTTATACTCACCCCTTCGTGGGATTTTCCCGCACTTGGTGTGCCCTTGAAGATGATGGAAAGGTTGGTCGTGACATCAGAGGAGCTTAGGAGCCGGGATCTTGGACAGCGTGCGGTGGTCAGAGTCGGGTTCCAGGTGGGGGACCCTATGAGCTATTTTCTTTTGTTTACCTATTGCCGGGTTGTGGAACTTTTCAGATTAGGCATGTGTTTTTCCCCTTTACTTTTCAGTGTACCTACAGATTTCTTTTTACTTGTAGAGGTCGATGCACTTTGTGGTTTATGTATAGAATTTTCCCTTTTTCTTTACTTGTCTTTTCTTTTACTCTGCACTTTTTCATTGAGTGTGCTGCGTGTGTGCGTGTACATGTACTTAGGCAAAGGCCTCCCTGAGTTGTTGTGCCTTCAGCGCTAGTCTCTAGCCCTTGTAATATGCAGGCGGGCTTGGGGTAGTTGGGGCTCGAGCCCAGGATGGTTCGGGTCGTGAAAAAGAGGTATCAGAGGTTGTTCGTTCCCTGGGACGCTGTTCGGACGTCCCTAAAATAAAAAGTAATTGGTTGGGATTTAGGGAAACAGTGTTAACATGTCTCGAGAGCGGCTCTTAGGCCAGGGAGTCCAGTGATGGAACAGCGGCCGATGTATCCATTCACCAGGACCCTGATAACCCGCTTGTTGACTCGGCATGCTGAGACACTTGTTGCAGGGAAATATGGTTTGTGCATCACATAGGATCGAGTCTTTGACTATCCTTCTTGAGTCAGCTCCCCATCGTTGTTGTTGTTGGTATATACATATATGCTCATCAGACCGCGACACTCCTTGATAATATTCAGGATGTCTCCACGAAGACAGCCATCCAAGATACTAGCTTGGGTGCGTGACGACGACCCTGTGAGCTACGAGGCCTCAGTCCAGAACCCATCATGTGATCCCCTTTCTACAGGTGGGCTGGTAGTAACACCCCTACCTGTTGAGCAGTACACAGCTTCAGCAGATCAGGCTGAGTTTGAGCGCAGGTTGAGTGTGCTCCATTAGTTTCGGTGGCAAAGACCGCTGAGGTTCAGTGGTGAGCCATACCCTCAGGCAGCATAGGTTTGTCTTGAGGCAGTGGTTCACCTTTTCAGGCTTGTGCAGACGTCGGCATATCATATGGTGGCTTTGGTAGCCGACCTTTTTCGTGGAGTAGCTAGGTGTTGGTGGAGTCTGGTGACTCAGTTTCTTGACGAGTCGTCGCTTTCGTGTGGTGACTTTCAGTGGTTGTTCTGTGAGGAGTTTTGTCCCTCCTGCTAGCACTCCTTTCGGATTCAGGAGATCCTACAGTTTCAGCAGGGAGGGATGATGGTGGCCAAGTACGCGGCTAGTTTTGAAGACCGTGCACGCTTTTACCCGGACTTGGTTCATGACAGAAACCCTTGAGCGCAAAAGTTTGAGCAGGGTCTCCACAGATATATTCGTGATGTTATCGTACCCTTGGGGATTTCCACATATGCCGGGGTGCTACAGAAAGCGCTAGTGATAGAGGGATTCCTGTCACGTTCTAGAGTTGGTGGTGGTAGCAGGCACGTCGGAGCCGAGACGTCTGTCGCAGCTAGTGGGCGTCGACAGGCAGGACCTCGACACAGGTGGCCTTTCCACTGCCGGTTTTGGAGACGTGGTCGTATACCAGTATAGTGGAAAAGTGTAGGGCCTTAGCCGAGGGTTCCCTTCTGTGAGTGGGCTCTAGGCCGTGGTCGTACACCACAGTGGCGCTGGAGGGAACCGGTACAGCTTCGGGAGCGGCGTTGTTATGCTTGTGATGGGCTAGGTCACTTGGCATGGGACTACCTGACCAGGCATGCAGAGAGCTTCGGGCAGGCAGCAAGTGCACCACCACAACAGAGGCAGCGCCGTGATCGGAGTAGTACCCAGAGAGGTAGTGCTAGAAGAGGAGCGGGAGGAGATGGTAGTGGGAGACAGCTTTACGAGGTCTTCCCATCACCACTAGGCGGTCCACACCAAGATCTGGGAGCTGACGGTTGGGACTGCGGACAGCCGCGAGCTATGGATGTCTACGGTTCTTCAGAGCATGAGGAGGTAAGAGGTACGCTCTACAGCTTTTCTGCTTTTGTCGTAGAATTGTTAGAATCTGTGTGTGGAATGATTTTATTCCCGCTTCTTGCTTGAGTTGTTACCAGGGTGACACAGGGCGTTGGTGTAACCCTGTGTTGGTATGATAAAAGGCGTGGGACCTTATCTCTTTAGTTGATGGTGTTGACTCTTTCGCTCTACGAGCGTTTAAGAGGGTCTTGGTTGCGAGAAATCGACTGTGAAATCTTGTGTGATCAGATATCCTTGGTTGTTTCACCATATGGATATTCTGAAGGAGGGAATCACTGGGCCTTATTCTGGGTGCGGGCGGTGATTCCAGTCGTGGCATGCAACGTAAAGGTTCGGTCAGGGAGGTGAGCTACCCCTGAGAGCCTTCGGGCCGTTTGAAACCGTGAAAAGGGATGGAGAGGTTCCATACCACATTTCCCTAACCACAAAGTCTAGAGTGGGTGCACAACATCGAAAAGGGTCGACCTCGTGTGAACAGATCAAATCCTTTGGTCTGTGAGCGGTGGCGCAGAGCTGTGTGAGAGTTCTTCTGGGTACGGGGGAGCCAGGAGTGGGCTTAGTACCCGGAGTGTTCCCTGTTTTTTCTTTTCGGGGACGAAAATCTTGGAGGAGGGAATGATTTAAGAACCCTGTTTTTGGCTTAAAAGGACATTGGAATATTCTTTATGTTATTCTAGAGCAGCGCCTTCAGACGGCGTGTGATTCCGAGCCCCGGATTGGCCAGAATTAAATTTTCAGTGCGTTCACACTGGAAATGCCAAATAAATGGTATAACTCCTAAACGGTGATCCGGATCAGGGATCCGAGTGTACGGATGGGTCCGGAAGGGGGTTTTTACCCTAGGAACGACATAAAACATGTCGGCGCGGGACTTTTGGACCCCTCACTCGCTTTCGGAACGTGGAACAGATAAATTAAAAAATTAATTTATTCTTTTAATGTTGGAACGCAAATATCTCTTAAACGGTGGCTCGGACTGGAAAACTGATGGCACCGTTGAATTCGTAACGTGTCGTTTACCCTAGGAGGGGTGTATGTTTTGCGGGTGCGGCCCATCTGTGAAAAATAGGCCCATGGGCATTTCGTAATTTGGTAGTCTCAGACGTTCAGTTTTATAACATTTGAATGGGGTCTCGGATTAAAATTATGAGACTGTCGTTGTCTTCAGGAGGTGGTGTTTGGCCTAGGGGAGGCTTAACCTTGACTCTGTCAAATGTTCTGGATACGGGTTAAATTACGGGTTTAAATTAATTAAAATTTATTTTAATTTTATTTAAACCCTCATCCCCTTACCCCTCCCTTGTTCACTCCCTAGCGCAAGCTCCCCCCCTCCCTCTTCCCTCTCCTCCTCCGGCGAGGTACCTCAGGCGAGACAGCTTCGACGGATCGCGACGAAGCTCTAGGCAACGCCCAAGAGGTAGGAAGTTTTGGTTTGCGTTTTAATTTCCGAACCTTCTTTCAAGCCCAATTATAGGTGTCAAGTTGTTGTCTGATCTTCGAAAAAATCCCATAATTGTGTAGTATAAATTATTAGCTTCCCATCGCACTTTTCGGATTTGAAATTAGAGACTGGAGTCGATCGTCGTCGTCTACCGAAGGTTGCAGGTTTTGAAGGTGTTTCCGGACGGTTTGGGGCGTTCCGGTGAGCTAGGCGGCGGCAAGCGAGCTCCGGGCTGCGGCGGCATCTAGAAATTGCGGCGGCGTCGCGGTTGGGCGGTGGCCGCAGGCCGGGGCCGGCGGGGCTCCCTGGGCGAGACGGCTGGCGACCGGGGACCGCGGTGTAGCGGGCGTCGGCGTAGGGCAAGGGGCAGGGGGGCCGCGAGGCACGCGGCCCCGTGCGGCGGGACCGTGACCCACATAATGCGCGTCGCTGCGGAAAATAAAGAGACCGGCCTTGATTGCCGGTCGGTGGTGGCGGACCACGGCCAGCTAGCTGCGGTGGACTGAACCGGACCCGCGGCCGGGCCGCGGGCCGGTCCGGCCCAAGGGAGTTCCCCCTTTAAATTTACGACGCTCATAGCTTTCGCTACGGGCCTCCATTTTGCACGTCGTCTGCGGCGGTGTGGACCTGACGCAGAGGAGAACATTTTGAGGTGGTTCCGAGAGTTTTAACTTCCAAGACGAGGGGCTCGAGGGCACAACACGTGTGTAAAGCAGCTAAGCAAGCTTCCCGGGAATTCTTATTTTGGACGGCGTGGATGCGTCCGACGTCCGTTTTAAGCGCCGTAAGTGGCGTTGGTACCCTGGTACTGAGGAGGAGCTTTCCAGGGTGGTCTCATGCGTTGAGGCTGAAGTTGAGGCGAGGGCCCCACGACCCGTCTTTCGAGTTGCGTGCAGCATTTCACAACTTTTTCATCGGACATCTGTTCGGGGTGTGCGAGCAGTCGTTTTTGGATGTTTTTCTGAGGGGATTACAATGGTGAAATCGACCTGATGTAATTCCGCACGATGGTGCAGGTCCCATGAGGGTCGTTTGGGCATCGAAGGTGATTTTCCATCTTTATCACTAGGAGACTGTTTTGGACAAGTGAATAGTCCATCTTGTGTACTTTTTCGAGTGGATCGCAACGGTGTGACCCGTCCGTTGAGTTTCGGGACCGGGATGCGGGTCCCATGAAGCACTAATCGTGTGTGGTGCGCCAGAATGCGTCTTTTTCTCCGGGCATCCATTCCACTCAAGTGAGTAGTGCTTTTGATGGGTTTTTCCGAGAGCATTGCATTGGCGCAGTTCGCCCGACCTTTTTCGGGGGAATGGTGTGGGTCCCACCTGACCCGGATACAGTGAATAATACCTTTTTCACCGGGTATCCATTTAGGGAGGTTGAGTATTAAATCCCGTGTGTTTTTCTGAGGGGATCACAGTGGTGTGATCCGTTTGTTCAGTTTCAAGATCTTGGTGAGGGCCCCATACAGGTTTGGTTACGGTGAATAGTACCTTTGTCACCGATTGACCATTTCGGGTGAGTAAGTAGTCAATCTCGCATGTTTTTCTGCAAGGATTACGATGGTGTAATCTATTCAGGTGGGCGGAGCATTTTACGCGATCTTAATAAATGTGGAAATGTGAAAGGTGCTCTGATGGCGGTTCTTCTCACCGTGTTTGTAGAGAACCCTTGGCGTGTGATCGCGTATACTCTCGTGCGAGTAAAGAGATGTGGTTGGTTGTGCCTCAGCCGTTGAGGTGGCTGGTTGGAGATGTTACGTCATGCCTTCGCGTTGACGTTGGGTGCCGTGTGCACGATAGCCCTTGGGATGAAAATGAGGTATACACTGGGAGTATACGAGAACGCTTGGAGGTACGTGTGGTTTGTACCTGAGACTGTTGTTTTCTTGGATGGGGATTGACTTGGTTCCACACGTCGTGTGGGCCCCATGAGCATGTCGGGTTCTGGTTTACGTACTTTGACCTCTCACGACGTAGAGGGTCCCTCTATGCTCGTTTGTTTGACTAGCAGGGTGGAGTTTTTCCCCTGGCTTTGTGCTTGTTTGTTTGGCCAGTAGGGTTGAGTGGTCTCCCCCTGGTTTCGTTCTCGATGGATCGGCTGGTAGCGGTGCCAGTGACACCTAGTGATGGAGAAGG
The DNA here is from genome assembly GCA_963277665.1 of Viscum album. NCBI lineage: Eukaryota > Viridiplantae > Streptophyta > Magnoliopsida > Santalales > Viscaceae > Viscum > Viscum album. The sequence goes on from OY728152.1 coordinate 850,467,169, forward strand.
CGCTGAACCTCTTTTGGGTGAGTTGTTCTGGAGTTGGGTGGTTACGCGATAACAACTCCGTTTTCGGTTGGCTAGTGTTGTACACTCCATCGGATATGGCCAGAGCAGTTCTAAGTTTTACCCTCCAGCGGGGCTGGGCAGTGGGTTACTCATCAGCTTCTAGGGTCTACCCTCCAGCAGAAACTGGGCAATGGGTCACCCGACACTCTTAGGGTCTACCCTCCAGCAGAGACTGGGCAGTGGGTCACCCGACGCACTTAGGTTCTACCCTCCAGTAGAGACTGGGTAGTGGGTCACCCGGCGACCTCTTAGGGTCTACCCTCTAGCAGGGTTGGGCAGTGGGTCGCCCGTCGTCTAGTTCCAGGTCTACCCTCCAGCAAGGCTGGGCAGTGGGTCGCCTGTCGACTTATTCCAGGTCTACCCTCTAGCGGGGCAGGGCAGTGGGTCGCCTGATGATGTATTAAGGTCTACCCTCCAGCGGGGTTGGGCAGTGGGTCGCCTGATGATGTATTAAGGTATACCCTCCAGCGGGGCTAGGCAGTGGGGCGCCTGATGATATATTAAGGTCTACCCTCCAGTAGGGTTGGGCAACGAGTCGTCGGTTGATGTATTAGGGTTTACCCTCCAACAGGGATGGGCAGTGGGTCACCCGATATTTGGTTATGAATTACCCTCCAGTAGGGCTGGGCAGTGGGACACCTGTTGGCATTCCAGGCTCATCCCTTTCTTCTAGGCTAGTCGATGGCTTTCCTCCGTGATCACCGGACCGGGACCCTTGGTGATTTGGGTCAGTATTGTGACGGCTTTGACTTTGAGAATACCTTTCGACTACAGGGCAGTGACGAGGTGTGGTTTGACTTTCCCTAGAACTCTTAAGTACGAGGGGCACTTTCCCCACCGAGACGCGTTCTTGTGACGCGATCTAAAACTATGCGGGTGAGTCAGTGCCACCCAAAGAGGATAGTATCGAGGTGCAGTGATTGAGCCCCTTGGCTTGCGGTTCGGGGCAGACGTGCGGGATGCTGGGCATCGATGGTGTTTACTTCTGGGACTATTGGCGACTAACTTTTCTTGGGATAAGCTATGGGATGGAGATCCCCTTACGGTCTTGTTCGGGCCTCTTTACAGAGCATATGGATTTGTATATACCATGTTCTGGTACCCACTTCTTGGGTTTGGTTTCTCTCCTTCCAAGAGAGGCGAAGACGCACGGGGTATGCCACGTGCTTTCCATGTCTAGCTTCTCATGGTTGGATGAGTCTACTCTCCTGCTATAGGTAGCGAAGACTCGACGGGATGTTTATCTTCTCACTGTTTCCATATCCTTGTGTCTGTACGAGTCTACCTTCTTTTTCCTGTTGGGATGAGCTGGACTCTCTACCATTACACCATTGCACCCCTTGTTGTACTCATTTACTTTTCATGTTCGCTCTACTGCTCACCCTTCGGTACCTCCATTGTTGCTCCCTTGAGCCTTCGGGGTATCCTACTAATTACTTTTATACTCACCCCATCTTGGTCTTTGCCCGCACTTGGTGTGCCCTTGCAGACGACGAACGGGTTGGTCGTGACGTTAGAGGATCTTAGGAGCTGGGATATTGGACCGCATGCGGTGGTCGGAGTCGAGTTCTAGGTGGGGGACACTACCAGCTGTTTTCTTTTGTTTACCTGTTGCCGAGTTGTGGCACTTTTCTGATTGGGCGCGTGTTTTTCCCCTTTACTTTTCAGTGTACCTTCAGCTTTCTTATTACTTGTAGAGGTCGATGCACTTTGTGGTTTATGTAAAGCAGTTTCCCTTTATCTTTACTTGTCTTTTATTTTACTCTGCACTTTTGTATTGAGTGTGATGCGTATGTGCGTGTACAGGTACTTAGGCAAAGGCCTCCCCAAGTTGTTGTGCCTTTGGCTCTAGTCGCCAACCCCTGGCATATGGAGGCGGGCTTGGGGTAGTTGCGGCTCGAGACCGGGTAGGGTCGGGTCGTGACATAGGCCCCTTCACTAGGTACCATCATATATATAGTAATGTAACTGTTTATTTTGGAAAAAAACATAAGGAATGTTTTAAGGAGTTTTTAATTTATAAATAAATCATTTGAAAGGTTCCATATAGGCATAATGATAATTTTTGTAAAATTGAGTGATGAAAACGTTTTTGAAACCAAATCACACTTTATAATTCAACACGTAATTTCAATGATCAAACCAGGGATTTATACGCACTTATAATGCATAGAATTCTAAAATGGGATTTTGACTTTGAAACAATGGGGAACTGAAATTACAATCGACTAAACAAAGTGTATTTTTTCACATTTTATACTAGTTATAATTTATAGAATTTATAAAACAAAAAGAAAATGAATTAAAAAAACAAGCAATCATAGTTCAAAAATTAAGGAGCTATATAAGGTACCACTTACCTTGAATCCTTTTTTTAGACTGTGGATTTAATCAAAATCAAAGAGAACCAAGAGGGATTTGGGAACCAAATAGATACTTAAAACATCAAATACCCAATTTAAAAATCAATTCAAGGAAGACTTGGGTTGTTAGACCATGCTAGGTTTAGAGAGAAAGATATAAAAAGAAGAACAAAAAGAGAGGGAAAATATTTAATGGTCTTACCATGAAAAAATAACATTAAATATTGAAAAACACCAAGAATACACCAAGGTGAGAGGTGGAAATCAATGCAGAGAGGCCCTAAGGTCCTAAAACCTAAATTTGATAAAAGTTGAGAGAATTTTGGCTAAAAATTATTTAGGTAAAATGGTAAAACATAATTTTTAAATAATATTGTAACTTCTCCCATTTAGGCCACATAGTTGGCCCAACATTGTGCCAATTGTGTTCCACCTATTGGGAACCTATATCACTGTGAATAAAAAACAACACAGTTATAAAAACTATGCACCACCCATGAAATGTTTCACTATAAACAACAACATGCTTGTCACATAGTTTCCATATAGTTAGTGCTAACTATTCACCTTAATCATGTGATAAGAACTCATCCTCCCTAGAAACCAAAAATTTCATATAAAAATGTCCTAGAAGGAGATTTAAGAATAGGAGACTCAATATAAATAAAATAATTGGATAAAAAATGGTGAAGGTGTGATTGGTCATCCAACATGATAAGAGATTTGGGTGTTTGACTCATATATTAAATTCATTTTTCTGCATCGTCCCTATACCCAAGAAATATAAAACTCGTTAGAAAATGATATAAAATATAAAGCAAGGAAATGTTTTAAAAATTATATTCATAAATTATGTAAATTCATGTATTATTAAAAAACGAATAAAATATAAGTTAAAGGATGATTATACATGCAATAAATTAATCCATCAATTACGATATTATTTTCATCTACCATCATTAACATGATTACATCATCTTTACCCTCCCTAATAAGAACAACTTTTTCAATATCATCATGTATAGATTAATAACACTCTTTTTATTGATGTAGTTCAATGTCAAAAAATATATCTCAACATCATTACTTCTATTACAAAAGTCTCTTAGTTCGAATTGACCATAACAATCCAACCTTCATCAAATCCGTCATCCAAAAAATATACCATTTTATCTTGTGAATCCAAAATATAAGGATTGTGTCCTTTATTTACACCAGTATCAATAAACTAAGATATGTTATCATAATTAAATTATAATAAATCATTCTTGGTGAATTTATAAATAATGACCTACTTGTAATTAAATAACACAACTCAAAATTTTCCATGATAATTTAATTGCATAATGTCCATAAACTTCCCATTGTATCCCATTTTTTTGAATTTATTTTTTGTTTTCAAAACCTCATCATAAATAACATAAAAAACATAAATCCATTAATATTATAGGCATCAAGTCTCCTATACTTTTTAAAATGTCACCAGGGAAAATATTTCAAATCATATGACACTCAAGAATGCTTATCAACATTTAGGAACTGTATGTATAAATAAAAAAAATATTATTAGTTACATAAGATAATTATATCAACATAATATGAATAGGAAGTTTATTATGATCTTACATGACATGAAATCAAATCAATAATGTCTTTGTTAATGGATATTTTTTCACTTTCTCATTTCGTTTTTGACTCAGAAGTTGTCTCTTTATTTATGTATTTAATTATCCAATGAAATGATCTAAAATATCAAAATTGAGTATCACATATCTATGTGAATGCATGAATTTTTTTTGATGAAACTAATGAAATTTTTCCATATTGATGAACTAATGTTGGAAAATTTGATGATTTACAGTAGAAATCTAATTTATTTTTGTTACCATCAACATAAAACAATTGACTGAATTGTTTCTCAAAATATTCTAGATACCGCTATCAAAGGGTGAGATACTATTCTTCTATATATACCCCAGAGATAGAGCCTTATTTTTGAGATTTTTTCTCACAAGAGGCTTCAAATGACCTAGATACACAATGAATAAAAGAATTGTATCAGAATTAAACTCGTATATAACATGTTTAAAAATCATAATATCATAATAAGAAAATAGTAATCTAGAAATACCACTCTATGGGATATATCCATTGATATTTTATAGGCCCATGGACATTAGATTCCTCATTCAAATGCACAATTTGATAAATCACCACAGAAAAAAAACATGGGGGAAAAGTCATATCCAATCGAAAAATTGTCACTACAATTATTTAATAATATTATTCAACCTCAATGGGGTTTAATGTTTTCTCACATTTGTTGTCTGAATAATATGACAACATCCAGTATAACTTATTTTATTTTATTAGGAAAAAATTTATCCCATGTAAAAGGTATTAATTTCTCTATAAAAATATGTAATTATTGGATTTTATGTTCATGTAACTTATGATTTTTCAAGTAAATGCATCTTGAAATGTTTCCTAAATATCTATCAGTTAATTTTACATTTTTCATTATTCAAAATAAAACATCTTTTTAATTTGATTATTTCAATGAAAAAATATATATATGATATTTTATATAATAATTTTCTAAAAATAATCATTTATATTAATTTATTCCATGTATTTATGAGAATTAAGATGATATTGTTTACTTTACCTACACATTCAGTATTGTAAAAACCAAATTTTCATTTACATTATTTTCATTGTCCATAAAATAAATATTATTATGTAATAATTAATATATAGAAAATGGTTTGACAGAATAATGTGTTTATTCCATTGTTGATAACTAACTGTATCTGATGATATTTGTAATCTTTTCTTAGAAACCTTCATATGATACACTTTCCCAAATATTTCATCAACAATTGATAATTGTGACATGATTTCTAAGTCGGATAATTATTTTTTTGGTGGCCTCAACTTATTCTGTCCATTGAATCATGACTTGATAAAATGGTATCTATGAGATGCATCTAAGAATTAATGATGAAATGTGAAACAACATTTTATTCTAGTGGGTAGTCTTATATGATTGAAGTCAAATGAATAAAATATACATTCCTATGAAGTTTGAGTATTAAATCCATACACATTTCATAATATATGTAAATCACTAATCATCTACATTAGAGTAGCATTCATTTTGAACATTTCAACTATCAATGCATCATATATGTCTACACTATTTTCCTATAACTCTTGCAAATATTATATAAGTGCTTATTGGTATAAAAAATTTTCATTTCATGGAATTTTTTCCCTAGAATGGTCATAGAAATAATGAAAGAATTTTTTTTATACATATCCACATAGGGAGATTATGATGGATTAAAATAAGTAGAAATTTTCTATAAGCTATACTTAGAGTCCAAATGGATTAAATCCATCAGTACCTAATATAAAAATCACATTCTTATGACCTGAATTAAATTTGGATACCAAAATTTAAAGGATTTCCCTAATGTCGAATAGATTTCATATTATATAATTTTTCTTTTTTTATTCTAAAGTATTCCACATCATTTTATCTTCAATTTTTTAATACATGGACAGTCTATTCAATATTTATTTTAATGTAAAATAATATAAACCTTTCACATTAGATTTATTTACCTTCATATTCATAGTATGTTCATTCCGAGTTTCATTGCAATCTTATAATTTCAATATAGGATTATGAAATATTTTACACTATTATCTATCTAAATCATCTCCCCGATACAACATTTTATCATTAGGGAAGGATTGCATCTATATATAATTGAGTCTATGTATTTTTAACAAATTTATTCATCTCATAAAATGTCACCAAGATCATATCTTAAAAAATAAATCATGAAACAACTCCAATATCATTGAAATTATTTTAATTTTAATTCTATATAATCCCTTTATACAGTATAACTATAGTAGAAAATAAAATTTTGAACATTGGACATATCCATCATATATATCAGGATTTCTAGCTTCCAAAAATTCATGAACTGCATTTCATTACGTTGCTACCATCTCTATTGAATTTATCTTTAGAAAATAAAATTAAAATCCAATTATATGTTACAATATTCATCATAACATTTAGTGTGGAAAGAATCATTAATCAGTATTTCAGTTTCATACTTCATGATAAGGGTAGCAGGTTGTTCATTATAATGATGGTCACATATCAATATTTCTATAATGTCCAATTCTCTAGGACTAGTCCAACTAAAATATACAATATAAAAATATTTCAATATAAACATATCATAATATTAATTTATTTTTAATAATAATTTGAAATTAAAATCTTGACATATAAATTTGAGTCTTCTGTATATAAATCAAATTGCAATCAGAAAGTATAAAAACACCCCAACTGGTTAACATATTGAGGTGTATTTTGAGGTAAATTAATAAAAAAAATATCAATGTATATTATATTGGTAAATCTAAATATAAAAACATAATTTTATTTAATAAAATAAAATCATGTTAAAAATGATACATAATCACTATGTAATAAGAAAACATCAATATCATAAAGAATAACTTATTTTGAAAATTTTCACTGAGAAAAAATAATTATCTAAAATATAATTATAATGAATTGATATTATGATTAAATATTTTATTATAAAAATATATAATATAACATATTGAAAAAATAACACATCATTTAAAAATAATGAGACTATATCAATATAATCAGAAGAAGAGATCTTTCAGATAATTTTTAATTCTTTTAGAAACTCTACTGAGGGTAATTTATACATAGATAATGATATAAGTGCATATCATTAAGGTTAAATAAAAAAAGAAACTTTTTTCTCTATGATACTAATTAATGTGTGCCGATATAGTGAACAGTGGGATGGGGAGGTGTGAAAAAAGTTTTCTATTTAAAACTATTTATTATTTTTATGATTTTTATACTAACGTAATATACAATACCTATTAGGATATCCATCGAATAATTTATATTTCAATCTCAAATTCACTCCACATGTAACAAAATAAAGTAAAAAAATCAATACATGTTTTTTAGAAGTATTTTCCTATGTATAAGTGACTATATTCATACCGTGATATTATAATCCAATTGGGTTAAAACCACTGATATTGGATTAAAAATAGTTTTAATAAATTCCATAAAAAATATTACAATGATGACCTTATTCAAATACAATTACAAATATATATAGATTAAAATGATTAAAAATGTAGTGAATAAATACATAAGAGGTTACAAATGTATATGAGTAGTAGATAATAGCAATGGTACATCAATATAATATTTCAAGGAATTTTCATAAAACCTAAATATAAAATTATAGATTATGATTCACATAAAGATAATAAATATCATGTGAGTATAATTTGAATATTTTGGAAAACATAATCAGAACCATATGATCAGATTATCAAATAATGAATTGATAATAGAAATCTATTCATAAAATTGAAAATAAATGTTATGAAATAGATTGGTAAATATATACATTTGGATAAAAGGGATGGGAGGTAATTGTCATGAGATAGAGATAAGATTTAGTGGATAGGAGTGAATCATTGTGAGTTGGGGCTGGGATCAATGTGAGGGGTGTGCGATGTTTGGTCTGAGATCGATGGGAGGTGAGGTCATCATCTAGGGAGATGTGGGGAGCATTAGGATGTGGGATCAATGAGAGGGAAGGGTATGGGGGAATAAAGATATGGGATTGAATGGAGTGTTAGTGTTGGGATATGAGACTGAGGGTATGATTAAAGTAGGGATAAAATGGTTTAATTAATGATTTATTGATGGTGGATTATAATAACATATGCTAAATATTTATTTGGTGATTATTTATTGAGAAATCCATGAAAAAAAAATTTATATAGCAGTTTTATGTGAACCGATGCATATAAGTTGATAGATATTTTATCTTCAGTTATCCTTGATAGTTATATTTAACCAACATGATAAATCATTGAAAATAATTTTTTTTTGTAATTTATATCAATAGTTACACATTAAATTGTGTCCCATATTGAAGAAATCATATGTATTAAGAGGAATATAAAAAGGTTCTCAAATGAAATTATTAAAATTTAGTACATTGAAATTTTTAATGATTAAATATATATTACATCATTTATACTCCCCCAAAATTTATAATAATATTAAAAATGTTTCATAAAAATAGACTGATTTTAATCATAAAAAAACTATACATTCTGAATCATTATTTTACAAATAATATAAAAGAAATTAAAAATTTTGAAATCATGTATTTAGATAAAATCATATGATATTGGAATTATAAAATGTTATTAATGAAGAAGGATATAATAATGAATGATCCATAACATCAGATCATGTATTTGGATTTTTTTTATACACTAGAAAACTATAAGGAATCTATGAATATTAGGTTTAGATAACTTGATTGATTAAATAAATATAAAATATATCTTTAAATTTAAACTAGAATTAAGCATTTAAAAACTCTAACTATCTTGATTTCACTTATGTGCTCTAAAAAAATTAACTATTTCATAACATCATGAGAATCACAAGCCATAGGAAATTTCTTATTTTAAGAAAAATAATTTATTTGAATTTTTATTTGAATATTTTAATAATTTTAGAAATTTATATTTTGATAATATATTTTAAATTAATCAAAATACAATTTAAACATCTTAAAATATTAGAAATGGAACTTTTAGGTCTCTAAACCACCTTCAATTTTTCCTTAAAATTATTTAAAGCCAATATATCATTGAATGGGGTTATACATACTAGAGGGTAAAAATTGTGGTTGTATAACCTAGTATCAATGAAATTATTTTTAGAGTTCTATACCCTCCATGGTCCTATATATTGTTTAGAGATTTTAAATGTGTTAGAGTGGATATTATGTGGTTTTGAAAGGAAATAAGATGAGTTCTATATTTAAAATGGTCAAAACGACAACTTTGAGAAGTCTTATGTCATGGTGGACGTCTTGGAGTCATATATGGCATGGGAAGTTGGTGTTTTTCTATGTTAGTGAGGTTTGAGAGGTTTGTGGGAATTTTAGAGGAGGTTATGTTGTGGATGAATTCTATGTCATAAAAGTGGGAGTTTTATTTTTTGTGGTATGTTGTTAGAATAAATACAGGAAAAGATCATGGGAAAATTGATCATTTAAGATGATGTGGTTCTCTATTCCCATTTTCAAGAGGATTTTATGTTTTGGATAAATAATAGAGATATGATGGAAGTATTTATAGTTGAAGAGGTTATGCCTTGGTGGTTCCTATATCGATTCGGGACCTAAGGTTTAACTGGATGCAGCTAAATCCTCTATTTTAGGATTATAGTCATCTCTCTATTAAATGCATGAGACACTCATGTGATTTTGGGGGATATGGACATTTTAATGATAATAACCATTGGATATCCTTTTATAGAGATTAAATATGCCAGTGTTGAGTTCCTCACTATGTTTTGGTGGTGCCATCCAGATTTTTAATATACATTTCATGCTAATATTTATTTGGATTAATTATTTATTCCTCTCTAAAATCCTATAGCGGATTACTTATCTATTTTTTTCTTTTACACTAGTGGTGGATCTTAAGACATTATCTTCACTTGAATGGTATCTTTTTAATTTAAGGTTTTATTACCTTACTTATCTCTTGTTATTTACCACTTTCTCTTGTTTACCTTATGTTATTTCATCTAGTGAGTCCATATAAGGTTTTGTGTCTTTGGTTTTCTATTTTACAGTAAATTTCATGATTTAAATTGATGTATCATAGGTTTTTTTGGTTTCCATTTGGGATCATAATGCTGTTTAGTCTTCATTACTCTACTTGTTCTTTCATAGTGATTGTTACATATCCATTTGAGTTAAGAAATTAAAAACATTATAATCTTATTAATGTGTTATATGTGGAATTTTCATCCTAATTTTATAACGATTAAGTGTTTAAGAATAAAAAAATATATAAAAAAAATTGATTAAGGAAATTAGAATGGGAAATTGATTCACAAGTTCTTTATATGATTTTTATGAAATTACATATGTATTATTTAATATATTGATTAATAATCACACTGATGTGATATCATAATCAATATTTATAATATGTTTTATTATATTTATAATTATTTAATTAGATAAATATGATAATAATGTTGAATGTGAAATTATAGAAATTTATAAGTAGAAATATTTGAAAAAAAATATCCAATGAGTATGAAATAATAAATAGATGATGTTTCTATTTTCATTTGTTGATGTAATTATGGTTATTTTATTCTTCATTTTTTAGTTATCCATACTATGTTTAGAGTGGTATTTCTTTGTTTGGTTTCCTATGGTGAAAATTGGGTTAATGATATGATGTTATTGTTTTTATGGATGTGACTTATCATTGTTGATGTGGCATAGAGTGGATGATGTTGTGAAAGTGGTGGAATTAATTCTATTACTATTGACAAGGGATTCTGAAGTTTTTGGTGTAGTTTTATATAGAGGTATATGTGTGGTTGGTTTTTTTTATATTTGAATCTAATAATTAAGAAATGAATTAATTGGAAGGAAAATTGTGAATTTTTTATATGGATTTGTGAATTATTCAACATCAGAAGTGTAGTTATAATGAATTATATGAATGGGAATATTTTTTTTATTCATATAATATTTGTTCTTAATATTTTTAAGAAATTAAACTTAATAATGATTTAATTATTTGGAAATAAATAAATAATAAATAGGCTAAAATTATATAAAGTTTAATAGTTATATGAAGATGTATTTGTTTAATGTTAACATATAGTTAATGAATATGAACTGTTTAGAAATTAAATAATACAGGATTTATTATGATATGAGGAATGAGAAGTTTTGTAAATATTTTGTGGTCATTTTGTAATGATGGTGTAGTTAGTTCATGTCATGGCTAGAGGTAACAATGATTTTGATATACAGAGGTGATTATGTTGGACATAGTGTTGTGTGGTAATGTAGTAAACCCTTTGGGTAGTCTTCTTCGCCATTATATGTTATTTATTACACACCATCACTTCATTTGGGTAACATCAATGATTCGCATATGATATTTTTGGTTCTAGGTGTATTACCTAATATTTATGATCACGGGGATATTTATTGAGAACTAATGTCACTTCCATATTCTCTCTTCTAAACATAGTATGGGTTGTAATGTATCAAGGTTCCAGTATATGATGATATGTGTGTATGGTGGGGACGTTTATCAGAGGAGGAGGGAATAACGTTTTTTTAATTTAAATTTATTTTTTCTATTGTTAAGTAGTTTACATAAATGGTTGTGATGTGGTTTTAGTATTTGGTATGTGGTTAAGGATATGTGGTTTTGTATTTGATGTTCTCATGTGATTCATTGTTATATATTTATATAGTTGATGATATAGTCAAAATGAAATTAATTGAGATTTGAGGGTTTCTAGTTTAGTAGGGATATAAATGCAGTGAACCTTCATATATTTTTCTTTATATTAAATTAATTTTCATGTGTAATGTTTTGGGTGAGTGGGAATTGATATCGTTGGAGTTATAGCTTATATGGTTAAGTAATGAGTTGATTTCTTTTTTTATTCATTAATGATTTGGTATATTGATTTATCATTTTAATATTGGTTTTGGGGATGATCCATTTAAGTAAAGTTCTCTTTGTACCCCTATATATGCATACATTTTTATGGGTTTCTGGGTGGGAGTTGGTGATCATGTTCAAAATTACAATCTTATTGAGTACATGATTAGTGTTAGAGTTTCTTTCATAGAAGCTACTCTTAGGTATTCATTTTTAGATATCATTGATTAAGTATAAATTTACATGAATTATGATATTGGTTTTGTTTTATATTATAGATTTTATTTCTGATTTCTTATCATATTTTCTTGGGATTTACATGGGAAATTCCTCCCATATGTTTGTTTTATATCCTATATATTAGTATCCACCCATGGATTATAGGTGTTGGATTTTGGGGTTACACTTAGGCTTATTATAATGTCAATAAGGGTTCTATTGCAGAATGTTCATGAATTAGTGGTATCAATGTTTTGTATGAGAGATATATTGAAATTCACAATTAGGCACTATTGTATAATTAATTTCCTTGGTAAGGAAAAAATATCAATTGAACATAGTATGTAATATCATAATGTTATACTGGATAGGACATTTGTGTTTAAGTCTTCCTATTATCCAATTAAAATAAATTATGCTTCTTCGAAATACTAAGTGATATGATGTTGATCTAGGGGTACAAACCTTGGTGTGATACATACATCATTCTTAGTTATGAATGTGTTTGAATTAGAATTTTTTTTTGAAATTAAATTTAAATTGATAAAATGGTGTTTAATGGAATTATACATTCCTTAGTATAAGAGTTATTACTACTTTTATTGTAATTGATGGTGGGAGGAATACATATATAGTTCAATTGGGAGAGGTATAATAGGATATACCAATTGATCATAGGAGGTTTGACCCCAAAGTGGGTGATTATTTGAGGAAGATATTATGTTAGTTTTAGTGGTAATGATTCCAAAATTATGAATTTTTTTTAATTGAATAAGAGACAGAAATGTATCTAAAGGATCCAAATATCAATTTCAGTCAGATCTATATGAATAAATAGAATGTTTTTATTTTTTCATTAATTTTTTTGGATCTTCCCATTATTATAGGATCTTTTTTTGGGGGGGTCATGAGAAATAAAATGTATTGTGTAAGAGGTTATGCATTTAGTCTCTAGTAGATCTCCGTTCTTCAATGTAAAAGGTTTTGAAATAAGAAAATAATCCTTATCTCAAATAAGTTAAATCCAATGTGAATGTGTTTGTAATTTTTTTCTACGATCTTCTCTAATATGATTGCTTCCTCTTTTTTGATAAGGGTTTTAGAGCCTGAAATTTAAAGGATTCATTGTATTTAAATATAAAGTGGTCTGTAAATCTACTTAAATATTTGATGTATCATAGAGTGTTTGTTAAGGATGAGTTAATTGATAAAATGTTAGTATATACCATTTTATCCTATGGGGTAGGTCTTCTGTGTTTCTTGATGATTAGATCTCTATATATAGGATCTCATTTATCTAGATAGTCAAATATTTTACTAATAAAGTGATAACCTCAGATAAATCCTTCTCACTTTTGTAGATTTTTTATTCACATATCTCTACAAGGAGCTCTATTGTGGGGTTTATTTCATATATATGTTGTGGCCATTTATAAAATCAGTGTTTGGTCATACATTACATCAAATATAGGGTTGGTGTCCCTATTTAGGGAAACCCTTATAATAATTTCCTCTATTGTTTTATCAATAGTAATATCGTGGATATAAATTGATAAAAGGATTTCCCAATGATGTTTTATATCCTCAAGGATATAAAATTGAGAAAGGTAACAGTGGTAATAATCACTAGTCTTAGTGAAGAAAATGATTAAGTTGAGGTTAGATACATGCTATGGATTTACTGATTATAGGTTTTCGGGACATAATTTGAGGTACCGTATTCTTATATAATACCCTAATATATTCCTTATTTGATCGGGGAGTTTAGCACTTCTTTATTGTAATGAAATTTTTTCAAGATCTGAAAATAAACATGGAGAGACTACAAATTCCCTTGATTTTTACTATCCCAGAGGTAAGATTATCTTGTTTATGGTGTGTTGGGTTTGTGAGCTAATGATGGGGAAACATAATTTAATTTGATTGTTCTTATTATTGGGGATGTATCCAAATGCTGAATTTTTTTTCTTGGATTTGTTGTATTTACTACAGTATATCGTTGAGTATTTCCATTATATATTTATTTTTCTCCATATTGAACAAAAGCATACAGGTTTCATTAGTGAGTTGGAAAATAGAATAGATCATCAATGTGGGGATCCTATTTTTGATAGTAAGAGATGAATATGGAATAAATAGATTTATATTCAGTAGTTTTCTCAAAGGTTGTATATAGGTTCCCTATCAATTTTCATGAGGAGGTTGTGAGGCTACCCCTAAATATGATATTGACTTTTGGATAGAGTTCGATCAATATTTCTCTTTCATTTTTATGTCTTTATATCATGTTCTGCCTTATTAGTTATGGAATTTGGGGTTTAGATCAATTGTTTTTTTATAGAAGGGTTTTATATTTCCCAGTGTGCCTCTATATAGTGATCCAATGTTGTTTTCCAAGAAGGTACATGATATCATGAAGTTGTGTATAAATTATTTTTGGGTTTAATCAAGTTATTCTAGAGTACATCTATCCCTTACTAAGTATTTATGATTTATTTTATTAGTTAAAGGGATATAGATAGTTTCATTAAATATTGATTTGTTATACAGGTATCATTAGATGATTTTGAAAGAGAAATATATCATGAAGACTATCTTTCGGTGTAATTATAGAAAATTTAAAATCATGGAAATTCCTTTAGATATCTTCAACACCCCAACTATTGTCATGGAACTATTGAACTTAGTGTTTCATGAGTTCTGAGATCAGTTTTTGGTAGTTTTCATCAATGAAATTCTCATTTATTCAAGGTCAAATTAAGATCATTTTGAACCTTTAAAGGTGGTTCTAGAAGTCCTTTAGTGATAATAGTTCTATTGTAATCTATCATAATATATGTTTTGGATGTAATATGTTCAATTTCTAGGATCTTTTGTGTCTCAAAAGGTTGTGGTAGTTAATTCCTTAAATATTGAGATGACTATTTCGTAGGTGGATCTAAATAATGTTGTATGATTTCACAATTTCATTGGTATTTTAGGCTAGTAAAGGATGTTTGTGTCTCATTTATATTAGATTTTAACTCATTTAATATCTTTAACAAGGTAGTACCATGCCTTTATATGGATATATCAATTTCAAGAAACATTTTATTATTGAATAGAAAACAAGACTAGTACTCTTTTTTATTTCCTTCTAGAGGTCAAGGTAATGATTGTGGCCTTTTGCAACGATTCTCACATTTTGTTGATTTTTATTTTGATATAGAAGAGACTATGATATCCTATCAATCATGATAATTACATATTCATTGAAATAACTATGCTACCCATGATCATGAACTTGTGACAACTATGTTTTCCTTTAATACATAATAGAAAATCCTATGATATTCACATATCACAAGAGACTATGTTTTATCTTCTCTCAATGTGATTTGAAGTAGTGCTAATAATTATAGATGGTGTTCCTATAGGATTGTAACATTAATATATCTTAAAATCAAGGTATGTAAAATATAGTATCCAATTTACTGAGTTGTAAGTCATGTAGATATATTGTTTTTGGGTTTGAAGATGAGTGGAGAATGATTGAGGAACTCACCTACTTGTACCATAATATACAAAATTCTGTGGTAAATGTTTCCTCTATCAAATGATAGTGCAATAATATTTGACATAGAAGTTTTAATAGTATTATCTAAGAGATCCTTAGGTTGGGGTTTGAGGATATCATGTCATCTATGGAGATTCTTATAGGGAATTTTATGAGGATGATCAACAACAAAGGTTTTTTTATAGTAAGGTCTTTGTTCTATTAGGGGTGTGAGATATGGTTCTCTAGAAGTTTAATAAATCATCTCTAGAAATTAATCCTCATACACAAAATATATATAATTCATTGTGGAGTCTGTTTTAATGGAAATGGAAGAACATGATATTGGATGAGTTTGTGTCTTGGTTTTAGATTTATCATTGGGTGAAATCTATGAATCAGGTAGAAGAAGGACAATTTCAAGCATTGGTTGTTTCTATGTAGAATTTTGATAATGTTTCAATGGATTTAATCACAGTTTTTCATCAATATTAGGGTGTATATCGAATCATTGAAGTGATTATTGGTTATTTATGAAGTGAGATCACTTCTTAATGATTTTTGAGTCAAGTACCATGGATTATTTCATGAGGCTATATATGAATGAAATGGTTTATATTCAGGATTTTTTTTAGGTTAATCATCTCAGATAAAGATCCTTTTTATAACTAATTATCATTATATGGTTTAAATCAAAATTCTAGATCTAATATATATATTATCCCTAATTTACATAATCAAATATATGGTTAAATGGATTGGTTGATCCAAACATTGGGGGACATGTTTTATGCTTGTGTTCTTAATTTTGTAGGTTCATCTGTGAATCAAAATAATTTGGTCATGTTTTACTATAATTGCAATTATTTATCATTCGTAAATATTCATCTATTCATGATTTTGATTAGGAAGACTTGTATATCTATTCCATTCTAGACTGAGAATATAGAGTAAATGATTTTGGGACCAAATTTGGTTTAAATCATGATAGAAAAGTAGAATGTGATTTATGAGTGAATAAGACTATCATAAATCTTATGCTAATCATAGGTGGATACCTATAGAGTTTGAAGATGGAGATAAAGTGTTTTTAGAAGTTTCTCTTTATCATAGTAAATATTAGTGTAGTCAAGGAAGTTAGTTTTCTCATTAATTTAGTGGACCGTTCTAGTTTTTGGAGTACAATTGTGAGTCATTGAATCCGTTATCTCTTACACTATAGATACATTGGATCCACAATGTTTTCCATGTGCTGCAAATTCACTAACATCATCGTGATGAAATTGATGTCATCTATTTGTGAAATTTTGATGTTAAGGATGATAATATATTTTTGGAATGACCTATTAAGACTGAGGATCATTAGGAGAAGTTATTGTGTGAGAGTGTTATTCCACTGGTTCATGTCTTGTGGAGGCATGATAGCTTGGTGGAGTGTACAAGGAACATGATCCACTGATTTGTTCTCAATGTCCTATGTAATTTTTAATTTATTATGTTGGAATTTATTAACACATATTATAGATAGATAAATTTATTAAGAAACCAAAAACAATGATTCACATGGTATAATAAAAATTATTCAAAAAATAGAATTGAAGAAAATTGAAAATGTGGTTACTATACAATAAAGTTGGCAGTGGTTTTCTTTATCTGTTGTAAAATGAATATAATAAATATAATGGGATGTTTAATCAATCTACATATAATTGTAAACCATCTCTGAACTATGACATGATGGTTACACACTATGTTAAATGAGTAAGATGAAGAGGAATTCATGTTATGGTGTTTCATTAGAGTGTTAGTAAGAAAGCATGTACACCCACCATCACACATCAGTAGGATTTATAAAGCCTCTAAGGATGCTCATTGACTATACCTGCATTAAATATGGTATTATAATGCATGAGTTAATGCCTTAATCAACATATGAATTAATTTATCATACTCTTTTACATTACATGATATATAATTCCTCTTCAATGACAACATATGTGGGAAACATCCTTAATTGATAACAATTATCATTCATCCAACCATAATATAGATTGAAGTATCATTGATATTCTGTTTTTTATGATATGGAAAATCATTATCCCATGATACTTTAGGGGCATCATAGTATCATAATATGCATAACATGTATATCATATTATATTGGAACCAACATATGCTCAAGTTATTACACAAGGTTATGTTTTTCAGTAATATGACCTCAAACCAGGTGGTAATGTAATATTATGATATCCAAAATCATTACTTGTGATTACAATGGGGTGTTTTATAAAATAAAATTTAATTGAATTTTGATATCCTATATCATAGTATATTATTCTAACTATTTCATCATATGAAAAAAATAGGTCATATCATCTCTTTCCATCTCGAACTTACACTAAAAACTAAACGTATTTTTACTATTTCACATTATATCATATCATATATGATAACAAGTGAAATAATATATGAAATTGTTTATGATATATTCCAAATATATTTATAAAATAAATCATCAAATTCTCTATCTATAAAATTATATGTAATAGATTTTGACTTCCCAACCAAAACACTTTTTTATTATCTCTAAAAAACCATTTAGGGTAGCCCTCTAAGTCAAACTCAATCCCCATTCATTCAACCATAATGTGTAAGATCAAATTCTATTGTAGTGTTGAAAATAAATATGAATCTTTAAATCCATGAATATAATAAAATTGAGTCCATTAGAAAATAATTTACATTACTTAAGATAATATGGGATTCTAAAGAGTCTCTATGAAAAATATGTATCAATATACCAATTTCCACTAGCCGCATCATATGCTCGAATGAAATCTCATATATCCCCATTTTCTATAAAAACATGTAACCATGTGATATATAGTCTATGAATAACATATAACTAAGTCATATGTTCCTAATTATCCATCTATATACTAACCAAATGAAAAAATACAAGACATGTCATTTTGCTTAATGGATGATCATATCACATTCCCCATGTAACATCCTCGACTCGATTAAATTATATGTAAAACAATTGAGTCACAAAATTGCCTCAAGGGCACCTACATATAAACGAAAGGCTATTAAAAAGTGGCAAGGGTCTAAGAGGATATCATAGGGAGAATATACTCTATAGTCATTGTAGAAATAACAGTGGAAATTAGAAAAATTTCATCCATCACATATCACCACAAGAAGACATCGTGGAAAGTACCAAATAATTCAAAACCCATATCCATGATGAAACAAAAGAAATGGTATAATATATATTTAAAAATCCCCAAAAATTTGTTATATTAAAATAAACCCAAAATGGTTCCTAGATCATTCCCAGTCCTGCCATATATGCACATCTACTAAAATTATAGATCATCCATCAATAAAATGGTGATTTATTTTATTTAGACATATAACCAGGATGTCTAATTGAAAATCAATAAAGACTTGAGCGAGGTTTGTGTACAACTCAATAGGCCACCACCAATGATTTCTAAAGTATATCTAGTCCAAGTAAATTTTTATGAATATGTACAATAAATTTGAAGTATGATAGAAAAATCTGTAAAAAACTAAAAAATATATAGCATTGAGCATCATACCCAAGATGGGACATCGGGTCTACTAGACCGAATTAAGCTACTACTACATTCCTATGTCCACAGTACCATGATCATGAGTAAATATATATTTGGGTTCACTAAATCCAAGGAACAAAGTCTAAGGACCCCTAACAATAAATAATATAGGGAACACAATATCTATTGAATAGCTTCCATGGTGCTTCAACAATGGAAAATAATGGGTATACTAGATCAAAGGAATAATGTCTAAGGACTCCCACAAATATTTAATAATAACGAGAAATTCAATATCCAATGGAAAATGACCAAGGTCCCACAATTATATTTAATAATAATGGAAAATGATGGATCTTAGGAAACATGTCTAAGGGACCATGACTGTATATAATAATAATAACCATATTACCAATTTCAAAAAACCTTAGTTCATTATTTCATCAACTATTTATTCATCAAATTCCATTGGCTAAGACATTATCAATTAATAATTTAATAATCCATCATCAATAACATTTTAATTTATCTCAATAGATTTTAGGATAAAACCTACGCATATTTGGAAACCCAATAACAATTTTTCTAGTCTATGACAGTCGTGGTGTTTCCAATTTAATTCTTGTTTTAATTTGAATGGTTGGAATACCTTATTCGGTGGCCATAGTTATATTCTTTACACACCAATGGATAGATTAGAGACCATGGGAAGGTATAAAAAATTAAATTTAAGGTTAAAATTCAACTATTAATAAGAAAAATCCAAGAATATAGAGTTTCAGGGAATCCACACATCATATACCCATGGAAAAGCATTTATAATTCAAGGGATTTCTCAAGAACACATACCTAAAGTTCAATAAGTAAAATTTTCCATGAATCACTAATCAAATCACGGCCAATGATCCAAGAAGAAATATAAATGTACCTCAGTAGATGTATTGAGGTGTTACAACCTCCCCATCATATAATACCTCATCCCCAAGTTATCATGAAAACAATAACCAAGAATCATCAGGGGATAACTCAGTCCCATAGGCCCACATATTAGATTCCCATTCCCATATATCCTCCAAGATGTATCTATTCTACCATTATACATATAGCATATGAATCATCTTCTTATGTGAGGTCATTTTTTTATGCACTATATAAACCAGATGCTCCTCAATAGATGCATATGTATCATGATATATATCATCATTGTTGACCACATGATATCGAATCAGGGTGATATCATTAAAGGTGTAGTAGATGGAAAACATTTTCCATGGAATACACTATTGGAATTTTGGCTATTTGCAATGGGCTATTTTCCATGGGATCCCGTCGCAAAAAACACTTTTGCGACGGGGTCCCATCGCTAATAGAACATTCCAAAAAACGGTGTTGTAACTAGTATTTTTTTTACGCGCCCGTCGCAAAATAATACTATTTCCGATGGGACCGCTTTCTGTGGAAAATATATCTCTTATTAAATACATTATATATACAAGAACCTGTTGCAATAGGCCCATCACGAAAAGTAGTTGCGATGGGCCTTTCTTCCCATCGCAAATAGTTCTTTGTTTATATATGTTATATATATATACCTAAACCAATTTGCGACGGTCCCGTCACAAAAAAATTATTTGTGATGGTAAAGGAACCTGTTGCAAATAAATTTAACAAATATATATATAATATATTTTCAATGGGGTCATTTCGCAAAAGGTCCTGTCAAAAATACATAATAAAATAAAAATACTTAATAATATTATGATTAATGAAAAATAATATTAATATTATTAAAATAATAAAAAATAAAAAATATTAAAATTCTCAATATTCGCAAAAAAAATTACAAAAACTTCATAAAATATTATAATTATTATTATAAGTAAAATAAAAAAACATTAAAAAATATAATAATAATAATAATAAAGAATAAAATATTAAAATATTAAAAATTAAAAAAATTAAATTATGCAATATTCATACCAATATAAATGACAAAAACTGTATATAGTTCATATTACAACAACTGTTGAATTAAAATGTTTTTAAAAGAACAAAAAATAACTGGGGGCATAGTCTTCTGGAGCAGTTGGAGGAGCTGGAGGAGATGGTGGAGGAAAATCCATCCCTAAATTATGAGTCAGACTGTGCTTGTACTCAATCTACTCGTTCTGCTACTGCTACCATCGATGCATGTCCACCTAATTCTGTTGTTGCTGCTGCTGATTAATCTCTTTCTGCTGCTTATGCAAACTCTTTATAAGCTCAGTTTTCACTCTCAACTACTCTCTATACTATGAGCCAGAAGATGATGTCTCTCCACTATCTCCTCTTAAGCTAGATTCTAACATCGCAGCAGTACCATAATAAGTTCCATGAGTCAAATGAGAGTCGATACCAACTACTCGGCCCCTCTCGAAGGCATACTGGGTCGCCTCCATCCATGTCACCTCATCGAAATGGTGGGCACTAGTTTGATCAGCCATCTCGGCCCTAATCTCAGCCCGTGTTTGAGAGGTCACGACCTCATATGACTCTTTCAGTTCAAATTTGAAATTAAAATAGTTAAAATATAATATGTAGTTAATTTTCAAACTAAAAAAGAAATAACATTGACCACAATCTAATGTTGGCGGTCACCTCTAATCTCTCCAGTGGCTGGATCACTATAAATTCTCCAATAAACATTGTACTCCATAATATCAGGATTCTTGACTTCCTATATGAATAAAAACTAAACTGTTTATATTTAATGATATATAAAATATTTAAAAAAGATACTTACCAAATTCTCTTTATGCATACTGAATGTACGACTACTAGCTTGATGTGTCACCACCTGTCCCCCCCGGTTCTGTCGGCCCAATAAAGATCTCCTCTAAAATCCACCACTCAACCGGTGTGAACATAATCCATCCCAAATGTGATATGAAATGTACCCTGGTCGGTGGGATCTGCATGACTCATAAAATACTACCACTCCTTATTTATTAATGTTTGTCCTCAAATTATGAAAAAAACTAACAGAAATTCTCACACATAGACACCTCCCATACCTCATGGATAGTGTCACGCATGCTATCATCGATGGGATACCATAAACCCTACAAATAATTTATAATATCAAGTTATTAATGAAATAAATTTCTAAATAAATATTATTTATTTACGTACCAGCCAATGATTGAACATTCCAAGTTCAACATCAAGAGGAATCTGTTCCCATTTGATCCATGGCTAAGAAAAATAATATCCCAAGATAGCTCTCCCCTATCCAACTGCTACATGCGCAAAACTATGAAAAAATAAAAAATAATCAAACAATTAGTATATAAAAAATTAATGAAGAAAAACTAAAATACATACGTTACCATACCCTTGCATGTTTGGATCGAAGCCAAAACGTGGACGTCACTCTGGGATAGGGTCATGAATCATCGGTCACACAAGACAATGCCCCCTCCACATACCCCCTAAACCGCTAGTAAGATGAGGGTCAGATGATCCCAAATCCTCCACATCTAAAGGTAGCTCAGCCTCCTCCAACTCATGAAATAGATCAGGGTCCATCTAAAATACAAAATTATTGTTGTTAGAAGATAGTTGAAAAGAACTATTACATACAGATATATATTAGTTATAATTATAACCAGCATTTAATTGTGTTAATTTTCACCTTCATCGTCATCTTCATATTTGACGATGTTAATGTCTTCATATTCATCATCGACATCATCAATATCTATATGAGTTTCATTTTCATCATCTCTTTCCATTTCAAAATCATTTGTAACATCATTAACATCATCACCACCATCGACCCTTAATTATGGGGTGTCATCATCGATATTCAGGTCTCGTTGTGAAAAATATGGATATTGAGTAGTTTCTTGAAAAATTTCAATTCCTTGTACATCATTAGAACCACATCTAGTTTCAGTAAACGTATTTTCCCAAGATTTCATATTTATTATGCTCCACCAATCACTCAGGTCTCTTGAAGTAGCACAGTACATTGTGTAATATATTTTATGTGCTTATTTATCCAATAAAAATGTTTCATTTACTACAAGAAGTCTTTTATATTTAATATCAATGATTCCATGAATCGAATGAACATTCAAGCCTCTTTTAATATCCATCCACCGACATTTAAACATTTTTCCATAATTTTTTCCTAGATAATACAGTTCAATAATTTCATCTTGAATTCTGTAAAAGTCAACTTTAGTTTCTCTATAATGCGATCCTCTCAAGAAAACTCCACTGATCATTGTTTTTTTAATTCCCCATATGCTCATGTATGAAATCGAAAACCATTCACCACATATGTTTTAAAATATTCAACCATTATGGACAGTGGATTACTCAATATACACAATCTCTTATCAATTTTATCAGCATGTTGAGACACCTAAAAAAATTTAAAAAAATTATCAATATAATAAATAATAAACTGAATTGATATGTTAAACCATCAATAATTTATGTTACCAGTTTTTGAAACCATTGAGAAAAAAATTTGTCGGTATTCTTCAGGAGCAGCTGCTATAATTTGTGGAAGCTTTTTATTGATATGATTATCATATAACCTAATAATAAAATAAGTTTACTTACTATAATATAAATTATAGAATAATTTATAGAAGGAATTATAGTACAAATGATTTCATTTCATCACAGTTCAGAAAAACATATGTATGAGATCTATGATGTTCATCATATGAAATCCATCATTCATGAACTCCTTAGAAGCCAAGCTCTGGCTGATTAAAATTTTATAATTGATTGTTCATTTCATAATCAACATTACCCTGATTATATCCCATTCGGATGTGTTTTGAGGTATATTCAGATTCAAAATAATGACAGCATAAAAAATCAATTTCCTCTTGAAAATAAGCTTCATCAATTGAGCCTTCAACTGATGCTGTGTTACATTCTTTTTTCTGCAGTTTCTACATGCATCTTTGGAATGGGTACATCCATCAAAACTGTACCAGACATCCACATTTAGCTTCATTTGGAAAATGTAATATTAGATATTCCATTGAGTCAAATAAAGTTGGCGGGATGATTTTTTCCAGTTTACATATAATTACAAAAAAATATTCTTCCAGTTTTCTTAGTGAATCATAATCTATTTTCACCACACAAATATCTCAAAAAAATGATATGACTGTTATCAAATCCAAAATAATAGAATTAAATAACCCTCTAAATCCAATCGGCATAAGTCTTTCGATTGTAACATGACAATCATGACTTTTTTATCCGGTAATATGACCATTCGTAACACATCTTCCCAAATTTGAAGCATATCCATCTGGAAGTCTCAAATCATCAATCCACTAAAAAAATTAATAAGCAACTCTATTTGGATAGTGTATAAGAAGCTTTTGGCGTCATTGACCTCTATGATCTGACATTTTGAAACAGTTCATGTTCTGGTCATCTGCAAATGTGGGAAAGATCTAATCAGGCCTTTACATTATCTTTGGTCCTACCTGCTGTATCCAAAAATGTATGAAATAAATTAACAAAATAGTTCTTCTCAATATGCATGACATCCAACATGTGGCGGACCAAAAAAAATAGACTAATAAGGAAGATCCAAAAAAATGTCATGTTTTATCCAATTATGTTCTTTCCCAAAGCCATGAATTTTATGTTGGTTTACTGTTGACCGAAATGTGATGGGGGTAATGAAAATAAAACTTATTTTAACTCTATACCTGAGATCATTTTTGGAGGTTCATCCCTTTCAATTGTGCCTTTTCTGAAATGACATTTTTTCCTTCGAAAAGGATTATCTGTTGGAAGAAATCTATGATGACAGTTAAAAGATAATTTTTTTTCCATTGATGAGCATAAAGGCTTTGTTGTCTTTCATATAGTAAGGACATGATTTCAGACCATGTGTACTCCAACATGATAACATTCCATATGCCAAGAAGTCACCAATCTTCCACATCAATGCATCTTTTAATATGGAATTTTGTTTTGTAGAAACATCATATATACTTACACCATTACTCCACAATGAATTTAACTCATCAATCAATGGTTTCAAATAAACATCAATTTTCTTTTTAAGATGTCCTGAGATAAATAGTGTCAAAAAGATATAGTGCACCTTCATCAACATCCATGGAGTTAAATTGTACGGAGTAATAAAGACAGAACAACATGAATACTGACTACCATAAGAACCAAACAGACAGAAACCATCATTAGAAAGAACCAATTGCATGTTTCAAGATTCTAAAGAAAAAGATTGATGTAGTCAGTCAAAATGTTTCCATGAGTCACCATCAGATGGATGATTAATGATTTTATTGGTTTAAATCTTAGTTTTGGGCCATGACATCATTGACATTGTGTTCTGAGACATAAATAAACATTGCAACCTGGGTGTAAGGGGGAAATATCTCAACTATTTTTCATATAATGATCCAGACTTCCCTAGTTGAGATTCTTTATACCTCGATTGTACACATATGGGAAAACTATCCAACAACTCTTTTTCACCAGAATATAAGATTCAATAACTTTCAAATGCATGAATCTTCAAATAACTAAGGCCCATATTACAAACCATCCTCTTTCCCTTATAGTAATTTGCAGGAAACACGTTTCCTTCAGGTAATAGTGTTTTAACTAAAGAAAATATATGATAAAAATAGTTGTTTAACATTGCATTATCTGATTTAATAGCCATAAATTTTGAAAACACTTCTAATTTGCTTATCCTGCAACTAGGATATAATGCATCCTCAGCAGACCTCAACAACTCATAAAATTTAGATGGTACCAACTCAGGAGTTAAATCAATATCATCCTACGTTTCAGTTTGTTGAACAGACGGACCTGCAACATCATGGACTAAATTTTGAAACTGTGATGCATGTGGAATCAAGTTATTAGTATCTTCTCTAGAACATCATTCACCGTGTTGAAACCAAAAAACATAATCTGGTTGAAAACCAAACCGTAAGAGATGTTCCCCAACCTTGGGAAACATGTCAAACGTTCTTAGAGAACATTTTTTACAAGGACACTTAATTGTTCCTTCTGAAACAAATTCTGGTTTTGAGGATGAAAATGATACGAATGCTTCAACACCCTCAATATATATAGTAATTAAACCAGAACCGTTTGGATTTCTACTCTGATTTATCGAAGCGTGATCATCTAACAATGTGTGTTGTCGACTTCTGTGTTCCATATTTTTCTACAAAATATAAAATCATTATTATTTTGAATAATTTTAAATTAGAAAAACACTATCTAAAAAATCAGATAATTAATTACAACTAATTATTAATAATTACCATTAATTATGGGCAGCACAATTTCTAGTGGATTGACGACTACTATTTTGTCTGACGGCTCATTTACATGAAACTTTGCCCCACTAAAATCACAATGAAGAATCTGCTCAGAGGTGCACATATTCATTCTCATGCATACAAGAATGTATAAGCATACATGTGAGTAGATTATTCATTGTGATTTTAGTGTGAGAAAGATGCAAGTAAATGAGCTGTCGGACAAAAGAGCCCCCTTTTCATCAATTATTCATCTTCTTGCAGTTTTCACCACCTGAAAACATTATAAAAAATGTGGTCATACAAAAGTATATTCAAACTCGTGCATACGAGATTGGATATTCATACGTAGAAGCAAAATTTTCATAATGTTTTGAATCGGTGAGAGTTGAAAGGAGAAGATCCATCGAGCAAAAGGAATGATGTCAATCCACTGGAAATTGTGCCAAGTTATTACAATTTAAAACAATTCATTTTATTTCTAATTATTTTTAATTATTCCTAATTATTCCTAATTATTCCTAATAATTCCTAATTATTCCTAATCGTTCCTAATTATTCCTAATTATTCCTAATTATCCCTAATTATTCCTAATTATTCCTAATTATTCCAAAATAATACTAATTATTCCTAATTATACCTAATTATTACCAATTATTTCCAATTATTACTAATTATTACTAATTATTATTATAATTACCAATTATTACTAATTATTATTATAATTACTAATTTTTACTAATTTTTATAAATTATTACTAATTATTACCTATTATTACCAATTATTACTAATTATTACTAACTATTTCTAATTATTATTAATTATTATTAATCAATCCTAATTATTACTAATTACATCTAGTTATTAAAAATTAATCATAATTATTACTAATTAATCCTAGTTATTACTAGCTAATCCTTGTTAATCCTTGTTATTACTAATTAATCCTAGTTATTAGTAGTTAATCATAGTTAATCCCAGTTATTCTTAGTTAATCACATTTAATCCTAATTAATCCTAGTTAATCTAAGTTATTCCTAGTTAATCCTTATTAATCTTAATTAATACTTGTTAATCCTAGTTAATCCTAATTAATCCTAATTAATCCTAGTTAAACCTAGTTATTCCTAGTTATTCCTAGTTAATCCACTAGAAATTGTTCCAAGTAATTACAATTTATTACAATTGATTTTATTTCAAATTATTGCTATTTATTGTTAATTGTTTCTATTTATTGCAAATTATTGCTAATTATTGCTATTTATTTCTAATTATTCTTAATTATTGCTAATTATTTCTAATTATTGTTAATTATTCCTAATTATTTCCAATTATTACTAATTATTACTAATTACTACTAATTATTTCTAATTATTTCTAATTATTACTATTTATTACAATTTATTACTAACTATTACTATTTATTACTTATTATTACTAATTATTACTAATTATTACTAATTACTCCTAATTATTACTAATTATTACTAATTATTACTAATTATTACTAATTATTAAAAATTATTACTAATTATTACAAATTATTACTATTTATAAATATTTATTACTATTTATTTCTATTTATTATTGTTTTTTATTATTTATTACTAATTATTACTATTTATTACTAATTATTACAAATTATTACTAATTATTACAAATTATTACTAATTATTACTAATTATTACTATTTATTACTATTTATCCACATTTAATACTATTTATAACTATTTATTACTACTTATTACTATTTATAACTATTTGTTACTATTTGTTACTATTTGTTACTATTTGTTACTATTTATTACTATTTATTTCTATTTATTACTAATTATTACTAATTATTACTATTTATTACAATTTATTACCATTTATTACTAATTATTACTAATTATTACTAATTATTACTATTTATTACTATTTATTACTAATCATTACTAATTATTATTATTTATTACTATTTTTTACTATTTTTTACTATTTATTACTATGTATTGCTATTTATTACTATTTATTTCTATTTATTACTATTTATTACTATTTATTACTGTTTATTACTATTTACTACTAAAAATTACTAATTATTACTAATTATTACAAAATATTACTAATTAATAGTATTAATTAGTAATTATTATTATTTATTACTAATTATTAGTATTTATTACGAGTTATTAGTATTTATTTATAATTATTAGTATTTATTACTAATTATTAATATTTATTACTATTTATTACTAATTATTACTAATTATTAGTATTTATTACTAATTATTAGTATTTATTACTAATTATTAGTATCGATTACTAATTATAAGTATTTATTACTAGTTATTAGTATTTACTACTATTTATTACTAATTATTAATAATTATTACTAATTATTAGTATTTTTTAATAATTATTACTAATTATTACTAATTATTACTAATTATTTCTAATTATTTCTAATTATTAGTACTTATTACTAATTAATAATAATTATTAGTATTTATTTCTAATTATTACTAATTATTAGTATTTATTACTTATTATTAGTATTTATTACTAATTATTACAAATTATTACTAATTATTACTATTTATTACTATTTATTACTATTTATTACTAATTATTACTAATTATTACTATTTTTTACTATTTATTACTATTTAGTACTATTTATTACTATTTATTAATATGTATTACTATTTATTACTATTTATTAGTATTTATTACTATTTATTACTATTTATTACTCTTTATTGATAATTATTAGTATTTATTACTAATTATGAGAATTTATTACTGATTATAAGTATTTATTAATAATTCTCTGTCATTATTACTAATTGTAAATATCTATTAATATTTTTTCCTAATTATTACTATTTTTTATAATTATTACTAATTAGTTTTAATTACTATTAATTACTTCAAAATACTGCTACTAATTATTAATTACTGCTAATTATTTATATACATTACTAATTATCATTAATAATTATTAATTATTACTAATTACTAGGAATTAGTACTAATAATATAATTTTATTACAACAAATAAATACTGATGACAAAACAATTTAAATTTAACTTAGTTACAACTAATCCACAATAATTAAAATTGATATAAATAAATTAAATAAATATTAAATTAAATAAAACATAAATACCATTAAACTTGATCTCTTATAATTGTAGACGGCTTGACAACTTTGTAAAAAAAACCAACTCTGAAAAATTTTCATTCTAAAATTAGCGTTTTGAGAAGTAGAGAAAGAAGGAATTGAGGAGGAGGACAGAAAAAACAGATGAGGGGTATATATAGGTTTGATTAGTTGCGATGGGACTATTTGCGACGAGTCCCGTCGCAAATACCTTCGACCGCATTAATTTCTATCAATGGTTAAAAGGATATTTGTGACGGGGCCCGTCACAAAGAGTAACCTGCCAACACACTATTTGTGACGGGACAACATCCAGTCGCAAATAGGTTATTACCGCCGCTGGTTATTTGCGATGGGCCCCATCACAAATACCCTTCGGAGGTCGAACTAGTTGCGACAGAGGATCCCCCGTTGAGACTAGTGTTTACCGCCTCCCGGTATTTGCGACAGGCGGTGCCTACCCATCGCAAATAACCCGTCGCAAAAACCAGTTTTTCCCAAAGTGATATAAACAATATGAAAGAGCTAGTCTGTATGCCCCCACACTGGTCTACTCCACAATCTCAAACAAACCAACATAACAGGGTGCCAAATTTCTCATTTTAAATAATGCAATTTCCTAACCTCAATGACAATCATAAAAATACCAGATCAATAATTTCAAACTCAAGAGGCCTCCTTCGATGAGAAACATATGACTTCTATTTTCTTTGGGAAGTTGTAAACTATTTCCAAATAAACTAAACATGATCAAATTTGTATTACATGAGACTCTCCCTAAAATAAACTGACTCACCATATTCTAGCCAATATAAGTGTGAATGAAAATTATACCATAAAAATCCTCAAATAGTTCCATCGAAACTGAAGCGTGCTAGCTATTATTGTTGGAGGACTCCACTAAAGACATGTGGTCCTCCCAAGAACCAAAAAAATATAAGATGCGTGATTTTAACATGCCGTCTAGAATCTGAACTGTAGGATAAGACTATACATTAATTTTTGGATGATAAGAGCTACTCAAATCTACTTGAATACCATGATATTTCTATAATCCCATAAAAACATGATGTAAATAGGGCATCCCAATCCAAAACGATACTCTGATGTACTCCACACACATACACCATATCTCAATTATAGTGATTTCCTAGCTCATCCAAAGTGAAGGACTCCTGAATTTGTATAAAATTGGATGCTTTAGTTAATATATCATTGATAACCCATAAACCATAATTTCTCCAGGTTTTCCATGGTAGACTAGTCATAAAGTCTATATTGACATCATACCATTTCCACTCAGGTATAGAGAATGGTTCTAAAGGACTAGTGGGCTGCTGGTGCTTAACATTCACCTGTTGATAGGAGGATCACTGTATCATATAATCCATTGTCTCTTTTTTCATCCATAGAGATAATTAATCCCAATAAATATCAAAATAAATCTTGTTTAATCATGGTTGTGTCTCCAAAATTGAGGAATGAAATTCCATCATTAATTCCTCATGCATGCCCATGGGAACTAAGACGCGACCATGGATATAAATAATATCATAATTATCGATGCTCCAATTGGATTGTGGATCCCCAAAATATACATTGTCCCATAGTTCTATGAACAATGGATCTAATAATTTACTCCTCTTTATATTATTTCAGTATCAATGATTTGATTGATTAGAATATAATAACAACTTAGCCTTGAGATTCCTAAACATCCAAATGCATCTTTTCTAAAAAATCCATCATCTTCCACTCATTACTAGACTCTAGAACAATCAAATACTATGTCTTCATATTCAATAAATCATTAAATATGTTTTGTTTCCAAATGGTATATGCTACCTCAATGTTAAAATTCTATCTATACATTACCCATATCTATTTCAAAATATTTAAATCACGTCGTGAGATTTTATTTTAAGAATATTATGATTTTTTTATACCATAAAGCATTCAACCAATAGGTAATTCCACCAGTACATAATAAGTGATTTCAAGAAACCAACTCCAATTCATGATTTGGATAATTCCACTCATGTACCCTTAAATTTCATGATCCATAAGCTACCACATTATCATTTTCCATCAATACTACTCCTATCCGGGATCTAGATACATCCCAATACAAAGTATACCTCATATCAAGTTCAAGTAAATTCTGAATCAGTGCTGATTTAAACCTTCCTCTCAATTTTTAAAAGAAATTATTATATGAATCATACCAAAAAATTTCCCCCTTTCTTGGTTATATTTTTCATCGGTGCTTCCCAAAGAGAGAAGTCACAAATGAACCATCGATAATATCCAAAGAAACACCTAATGTTATTAATCTCATAAACATTCCTCGTACAATAACAAAAAAATAATTCCCTTACATTCTAAGGATCCAACGGCACTCTATATTCAAATATTAAATTCCCTGATAAGTGTATTTGGTATCACAATAAGTGACACTTTAGATAGTTTAACATTTAATTGGTTCTCTCATAATGTTTCCAAAATAATCTATAGATGTCATGTGTACTCCTCCTTGGACATAGAATACATGAGGACATCATAAAAAAGAACCACAAACTTATAAAAAAATGTATGAAAACCAAAATTAATCAAGGTGACAAACACATCAGGTGTATCCGTTACGCCATAATGGATGACCCTGTAGACATACAAGCCATACCTGCTCCTAAAGGTATTGTGATGTATGTTTGAGGGCATCATTGTGAACTGGTAATATCCTGATCTCAAGTAAATCACAGAAAACATCTAGGATATGTGAAATTGGTCACAAATAATATATACAAGGAAGTGAATATCTATTCTTAATTTTCTCTTAGTTCAACCTATGATAATCCACCAACAACCATCCAAGTGAATTAGATTAGCCAGACCCATGGAGATGTACATGGTTGGGTAAATCCTATGAATTCCAAGTCCTCCTACTGAAATTTTAGTTCTTGAATCCATTCAATATATATACTTTAAGTGGGAATAGAAATTGGATACTCCCCTATCATGAGTTCTATGGTGAACTATACTTCCCTCTCGATTGTAAATCCTAATATACTCATGAAAAAATCATATAAATGAGTTCATACTGGGTTGATACCCAGATGAGAGGCCCATTTCCCCGAATTCTCTACATACTGCTGCTCAAATATAAATTCTCAAAGGGACATCTTCTATTTCCCAAATATCCAATATTATCTCACAAAGATGAACTTTTCCCTCAATTTGGGGCTACTTCAATATTCCCTTAATGATGAGGGAATGATTCAACACTTCAAAAAAGGTCATCAAGAGAAATATATTCAAATATGATATACTCTCATACATGAGTCCATCCTCAAAGTGCTTCACTCTATCCACCTCATCTCCAATAAAATTTCATGGAAAAAATTATAGTTTCATGAAACAACTAGTATAATCCTTGACCAATATAACTCCTTACTCATGATGCATGAACTCCATATCCATGCCTAACTTCAAGGCCTGTAGAAATAAATAATTAAACAACCAATTCTAAATTCCCATCTAGGAAATTCCCATAGTCTATTCTACTTTGAAAAAATGTCCCACCATAACTTCACTAATACCCAAATCATATAGGCTACAAGATTCACTATCATCTTTGAAAGAGTTTCCATACCATCATAGAAGTTATGCATCAACTTGATTTAGAACATCGCAACCCAAGTGCACCATCCACTATAAAATTCAGTGGGAATTATAGTTGAATCTATTTGTTAAGGTTTTACATTAGTTTCATTGATCATGGATTCCCTATCTCCATAAACATCATAAATTACAATAGGATCGCACTGATTTAGTCATCAATGATATTCTCAAAATCTATTAGATACTATAGTCTTATAAATAGAGGGAAGTTCTCACTACCACCCTCTCGTCACACTATCGGAATTCTTTATGGAGGAATTTATATATAATTTAAAACACACCACATTAGCTACATTATAGAAATTTATAATATAATGTTTAAGTAAATTCACAATAAATATAACATCATGTCATTTATATCCCACAATTTACAATTTATAAGAAAAACAATTTTTACCACATACTAATCATAATTGAACATGAAAAAGTGTAGTCCCCATATTCGTATCATGGTGAATTCACATTAACCTTTATTACATACTGACCTATGATTAAAATACTATAAACATAAAAAATAAAACCTCTAATATCTAGTGCATTTCTATAGGTTAAAATATATATCAACTATAAAAGAAAAAAATAATAAATAAATATCCCACCTCCTGTAAATTGGGATTTCAGCATATGTGTTTTAGCTAATCCCAAGATTGATCTCGACACAATGTTCTAAAAACATCCTATACTTTGTCTACCAAGCCCCAAATAGTATGAAAATGGAAAAAAACCACTGATACCACTTTGTAACATCCCTGACATGGCCACTCATAATAAAAATAATCAAGTTGTTATATAGCCTCAAGCATGCCTCCCATTATACTAGAGGATTCCAAAAAAGTGGTTAGTTTTTAATAAGATATCACGGAGAGACTATAAAATTATGTTAGAGTATCAATAATAGAGGAAATAATAATAACTTCATCCATCACATATCATTACACACAAACATCATGGTAAGTTCCAAATAATCCAAAACATATAACCATTCTGAAATAAAATTAAAATCATACTTTATACATATAAAATTAAAAAATAATCCAAAATAGAAAAATAAACATAAAATACTTCTGAGACCACACCCAGTCCAACTATCCATGATCCACTCATGAAATACCAGATCACCCATCGATTATAGGGGCCTTATCATAAAACTAATATTCAATCATGAATTATACTTTGGTACTAATGATATCTAGAATAAGGTATGATTGAAACTTAGTATTCCACTAGAAACAATGTATAATCTTATCGAGTTTGACTAAAATTTCATGATGATGTGAATGAAAATTGATTTATGAAATAAAAATAGTTAAAAAAGAAAAAATTATACCATTGACCCCTCGGTCTAATATGGAACCTAAGTCAACCATAATAGCTTCGTCCAGTGTCATACATCACTGTACATAGTATGATGATCCTGAATGTAAAATATATGGGTGCACTGGATCTATAGAACAAGGTTCATGGTACCACAAAATTATATAATAATGAGCACTCCAAATCCAAATAAAAAAGTTCAAGGTCCTCTAAAAATATATATAAGTGGGAACATAAGATATAAAGAACAATTATCAATGTCCCCGAACTGTATATAATAATAATGGGAAATTCCCGATCCAGTGAAACACGTACAAGGTCCCCAAACTAT
Source organism: Viscum album (assembly GCA_963277665.1). NCBI lineage: Eukaryota > Viridiplantae > Streptophyta > Magnoliopsida > Santalales > Viscaceae > Viscum > Viscum album. The sequence goes on from OY728152.1 coordinate 850,502,344, forward strand.
ATATAATAATAATGGAAAATTCCTGATATAAGTAAACACATCCACAATCCCCAAACTGTATATTATAATAATGCGAAACACCAAATCCAAGGAAACAGGTGCAAGTTCCCACAGATTTAAATAATAACAATAAACATATAACTAATTTCATAATTATATGTCCACTATTTCACCATAAATTTATACATAAAAATCCATTGTATAAGAAATTATAAATTAATCATTTAATCAGTGGTTATCAATAAATCTTTTAATTATATTTCCCTTATTCTAGGATACAACCTAGAAATCTTTTTAAACCCAATAATCTTTAGTCTACACCATTAAACTCCTATTGTTTCCTCTTTAATTCCCTTTTTAATTTTTAATGACTTTTGTTCCTTACACGGTTTTTTATGTCCCAAAATTTATATGAAAAATACAAATTTATGCCCATGAGATGGTCCAACACATTTAATTTATGGTTGAAATTTTATTTCTAATTAGAAAAGGCTAAGTGTATAGTATGTTAGAATAACCATATATCATATACATTGTCATGACCCATCCCCCAGGGCACGTGCCATGACTACCCCAAGCCCACCTTCCATAGGCCAAGGGCTGGCGTCTAGCACCAGAAAGGTGTATCCCTTAACAAGAAGGTATTTCCTTTAAACATGTACAAACACACATCCCAAGAACACAACAAGAAGAAACTGCAAGGTAAAGTGCTATAGTAAAAAGTGTACTGAAAGTAAAGGGGACATAACAAAACCCCAACTGGAAAGTACAAGTACAAATGAAAAGAGAAAAACAGCTCTTGGGTCGTCCACTGAGGATCCTACTTGAAGGGTAGGTACAACTCATGATCTGTAGTCTTGCGTCATGCCACATTAAATGTTCCACCTCTGAGCACCATCCAGTTTTGGATCCCTCAGCCTCGATCAATGTTGTATGTCATCTGTACAATACACAACAAGGTGCGGGAAAAGCATGTGTAGGGGTGAGTATAACAATACACAGTAGGGACCCCGAGAACCCTAAAGGTCTCCCAGATTTCCACAAATGAAAAACCACATAGAAAGACCTCAATCACAAAGCACGAAGCAGTTATAAACTCTACATAGGTATATTCCCATACATATACCTAATTTATCAAGATATATAGGTCTCATACATTAAGGAAGAATGTCACAAAGGGTAACACCATGAAGGTAACACCACAAAGGTAAAAGTACCACATAGGTAACATCACAAAGATAACACCACGAAGGTAAAAGTACCACACAGGTAACACCACGAAGATATCACCACAAAGGTAAGAGTAACACACATGTATCACCACGAAGATATCACCACGAAGGTAAAAGTACCACATAGATATCACCACAATGATGTAACCACGAAGTTAAAAGACTCAGCTCACACCACATATTAGTGAAGTATAGAAGAACATATGATCAGTCCTGAAGCTAGATCATCTTATTCTATCAAGAGGCACTGCTACTGACCATACAGAGTTCTACCCAAACAGGATCAATAGGTACTATCCCCCGCAATGATCCACACAGGATCCGACCCTCCTAGAGTCAATAGGTACTAACCCCCGTAATGACCCACATAGGATCTGACCTACATAGGATCAGTATGCGCTGACCCATATGGGATCGTTGAGCGCTGACCCTCATAAAATCTGACCCACATAGGATTGGTATGCGCTGACCCACATAGGATCACTGAACACTGACCCACACAGGATCTAACCCACACAAGATTGGTTCTGACCCACATAGGATTTCTCGGTACTAACCTATGTATGATCTATCTCCAACCTCTGCCTCACTTCCAGCCACTGGATTTCCGCTCATTGTACGATTGATTCTGGGAGGATCTGCTCCTCAATTCATCCGTCATACCTCAACATTCAAGATACTCCATGAAGAAGTATCCCAAACTAATGCCATGTCGTAAGGGTTCCAACACGACAGATAGTGCGTCAATAAGACACCTGGTCTGTGAGTTATTGGGATTTTAGTTCCGAGGGCCCAGTTGGATTTGGGTTTGATCCTACCCTGTCATACTCCAACTATTTCCAAAACTCATGTGGATTAAACCAAAAGGACCACCTCTCTCCAAATTTCTCAGTGCCATAGACAGTTATCAAATGGACATCTGATTCTCAAGTTATGGCCCTTTAAGAGAAAATCAGCCTAGTTGGGTCCAATTCTGATCTGACCCAGTTCGGGCTGACCGGACTCAGTTCGAGTCCGACCCGGCCATGCTGGGCCACAATGGGTGTGGCCTGCTAAAAGCATTCCAGCCTGGCCTATAAGTGGGGGTGCGGCCCGGCCTGCAAGGGAACGGCCCGTCTTGCAAGGGCATGACCTGATGGGATTGCGTGGCCCGATGGGCTCACGTGGCCCGGCCCACGGAGGCCCATCCCGATGGGCTCGCGTAGCCAAGCCCATGGTGGTGTGCGGCCCGTAGGTGGCACAACCTAGTGATGTGGGGTATGTCGGGCTTTCACGGGGGTGTTTCCCCCATTCGGAAGGTGAAGTGGAAGTGCCCTTTGGCACTGCCTGGACACCAGCGGGACCGTTTGTGAGTCTCGCCGCCCCGGTGTCGTTGTCGTGGCTCCTCTAACGATGTTCTATTGCACACTGCTACCTCCTCCTAGGGCCAGCTAATGTCGGCTGCCCTGCTCGACCCTGCCCTGTCTGAGAATCCGCGGCCCTTCTCTGCCAGCGGCTCACAATGGTGTGCCTCATAACCACTACAGTCAGTCGGTGTCGACCGCTCCGCTGACCACCACAGCATAGTACCATGACCTCCTCCAGCGGCATGTGATGGTATGCCACCTCCATCGCGGCCATCTAGTGCCAGCCACCACCATCATTTTCCATCCCGTTTATTGTCCAACCCGAAGATAATGTTTCCGAAGAATGCACCAAAATTCCAACAAGGGCGGAGGGTCCAGTCCTTGTTTGTTTGGCCTGCGCCCTCCGTGTTAGATTTATAGAAAGAGGGTAGCAAGAAATATTCATAAAAATTTGGAAACAAACCAATATTAAAACCCTACCTCAAGATCATTGGAGAACTTCACGATTGAGGAATAGTCAGCATTCATTGTTTCTGCAACAATCCATCAACGTCGCTACTCAAACGTCATCCTTCAGATCATGATTCAGTGTCGTTCATCACCACCCACTAGAATCAGCTCTGTCCTCCATGTTTTGGGCTTCACGGCACTCTACCAGAGCTTCTTCTCTTGGTGAATTTGTGCCAATATCTCCCCCCAATCTTCACAAAAATAGGAGAGGGGGAGGGTAAGTAACGATCGTTGAATTTATGGGGGTTCATTTAATAGGAACCTTCCTAAATTACAATGATGTTGTTACCTCGGATTTGAAGGGTCAATCCATTAAATGGCATGACAAGTCGCTTGTCCCATACTACTTCTTGTCCGTTGGAGGAAAATAAATAAATAAATAAAATAACAAAGATATTTTATTATTCTTTTAAAAATTCCCAAAATTCATCTTTTTTCTCCAGAATTACTACGGTCAAAGTGAATCCTACATTAAGCGAATCTTGGTGTTGTGGATTCAAAGGTGCCCTCAGATTTTTAATCTGAGCACCGGTCCGAAAGATAGAAAATTCCACCCATGCGTTTACTGAACGTACCTTAAAAAAGTTCAGAAATTTATTCCGGGCACACCAGGTCTTAGAATAACATGCCTTTGTTTTTCACAGACTCATAATAATTCTATATGATTAAAAAAATTACATGGAAAATCCAGGTCTTTACATTCTCCCCACCTTAGGGATTTTCATCCTCGAAAGCCACAACATAGACTAAGGAAAAAAACGGGGGTACTGAGCATGAATCTGAGTCTCCTACACCCATGTGCTCTCCTGGAGGTTCCCATTCTTCCAACAAACTCGCACTATAGGTATCAATCTCCCATGAAGGACTTTCTCCTATCGATCCTCAATCTCCACTGAACCTCCGTAAAGGTCGCCACATCATCAATGTACTACTCTCCCTAGTCAATAATGTTTGATGGATCATTCATGTACCTCCTCAACTACTACATGTGGAAAACATAATGCACCTGGGGCATCTTTGGGGGAAGATTCAGGCGATACACCACTTCGCCAACTCTACTGAGAACCTGAAAAGGTCTGATGAACCTTGGAGATAGCTTGCCACCTCGACCAAATCTTTTCAAACCTCATCGAGGTGAGACCCATAGGAAGACATGGTCTCCCTCCTTGAACTCATAAAGTCATCGTCTCCTGTCATCAAAAGACTTTTGCTTGCTCTGTAAAGTCTTCATCCACTCCAGGATGATCTGAACCTTCTCAGTGGCAGCCTGTACCAACTCTGGACCCATAAGTGCAAACTCCTTTGGGTCTCTCCAGCATAGAGGTGATCTAAAAGGTTGACTATATAAGGCCTCTAATAGTTCCATACCAATGGTGGAGTGATAACTGTTGTTGTATGTGAACACCACCAAGGGCAAGTGATCCTCCCAACTGCTTCCAAAATCTAGGACGCAAGCAAGAACCATGTCCTCCTGTGTCTGAATGGCCTGCTCCATCTGACCATCCGTCTATTGATGAAAGGAGGTTCTCAAACATTGTTGAGTCCTAAATGCCTCTTGCAATCACTTCCACAACTGGAATGTAAAACATGCATCAAGGTCAGAGACTATCATCGATGGAACCCCATGAATTCGTACAATCTCTTGTACCTAGAGGAACCCCAAGACCTCTACCGATCCCTTCTCTCAGATGGGTAGGAAGTGGGATGATTTGTTGAGTTGGTCAACAATCACCTAGATGGAACCATGTCCCCTAGACGTACGTGCAATCCCTGTCAGAAATTCCATGGAGATACCATCTCACTTCCACTCTGGAACCTCTATGGGTTGTGCTAAGCCTGCTGCAACCTGATGCTCAGCCTTCACTTGCTGACAAGTGAGGCATCGTGAAACAAACTCTTTCACTTCCTTCTTCATCCCTGGACACCAGTGCTGATGCCGGAGGTCCTGGTATATCTTATACACATAAGGATGTAACACGAGAGGGGATGTATGTAACTACCTCAAAACCTCTTCTTGTAGCACTACTGGTACCATGGTGCATCCTCTAAAGAGGATTGCGTGCTCCCCACGTTCAGAAAATCCTTCAGGTACTTGTCTTGTAGATATCTGAGCACGTCATGCCTCACAGTCAATGTCTCCAATTTGTGCCTCTCGAACTCGCTAAAGAAGTGGGGGAGTGATGATCATATACTAGAGGAAAGATGATTCATCTCTATACACAAAGGATATCTACAACATGGTTATATTCTATGCTGCCTCACTCAGAAATTGTAGATCTGACCTCCTGTTGAGTGTGTCTTCCACTATTTTCCCCTTCCTAGAAGTATAGACTATCTCAAAGTCATAGTCATAGAGGAACTCTATCCATTGTCATTGTCACAGGTTCATGTCTTCTGTGAGAGGATATACCTGAGACTCTTGTGATCATAGTAGACTGTAAAACATTCTCCCATCAAGTAATGTCACCACATCTTCAAGGAGAAGACCACTACTTCTAACTCTAGGTCATGGGTAGCGTAGTTCTGCTCATGTTGTCTCAGCTAATGAGATCCATATGCGATCACTACTCACTCTTTCATCAGGACACATCCAAGTCTAGCCCCTGATGCATTGTAGTAGACTACATACCCAGTGCCTTCTAATGGTAGCGTCAAGATGGTGTCAATCATCAGTCTCTGTATCAGCTCTTAAAAACTCTACTGGCATCTCTCCATCCACATGAAGGGTCGTCCCTTCTTCGTCAATGATGAAAAGGGTATCATAACTCTAGAAATGTCGGGTAATAATCTCTGATAGTACCCAGCCAACCCTAAGAAACTTCACACCTTAGTCACACTCTTGGGTGGATCCCAAGCTAGCATAACCTCTATCATTACCGGATCTACTACAACTCCTGCCTCTAAGATTACGTGTCCCAAAAAGTGAACCTCTCATATCCTGAACTGAATCTTTGAGAGCTTACCATAAAGCCGGTGCTCTCGGAGTGTATCCAGAACTATCTGCAGATGATAGGCATGATCCTCGTCTGTCGTTTATTACACCAAGATGTCATCAATGAAGACCACCACAATGTAATCAAGGTATGGCTGGAAGATCCTGTTCATGTGTCCCATGAACACTGCAGGGGTGTTGGTCAGGACGATAGGCATAACCAAGAACTCATAGTGGCCATACCGACATCTAAAGGCCATATTTTGCACATCCTCGTCTCGTAACTTGAGCTGATGATATCCTGATCTGAGGTATATCTTTGAAAACCATCGTTCTCCCTTCAACTGATCAAAGAGATCATCAATCCTTGGGAGTGGATACATTTTCTTCACGGTTACCTGGTTCAGGCACCGATAATCCACACAAAGTCTCAAACTCCCAACTACCTTCATTGCGAACAAAATTGAGGCTTCCAATAGAGAAACAATGGGCCTTATGAACCCCTTCCTCTTCAAATCCTCCAATTGTACCTGTAACTCACAAAGCTCCACAGGAGCCATATGATATGCTAGAGTAGATATTGGTGTCATCCCAAGTACAGGTCGATATAGATGTCCACATATCTGTGAGGAGGTATTCTCAGAACATCATTAGGGAAGACATCGGCATACTGGTCCACCACTATAGGATAGCTCAGACTCTCAACATCAACTGCTCTGAGGGTAAGGCTAGACAACTTATGTGTGATCAGCTGCACCCTCCTCCGGGGAAGTGAATCATATTCTGCAAAGGTTCCCTTCTCACTGGTGAATGAAAACCTGGTCCCATCCTCAGGGACACACCACACATTGCGCCTAATACTTCAATCTAAGCATGGACTGTGGATAACCAATCCATACCCAAGATGAAATCGTAATGCCTCGATGCCGCTACTAGAAGATCCCAGCTGAAGATCTCACCTCCTAGAGTAATCTCACACTACAATCACCAGTGTGTAATCACCGAATCATCCCCCGTAGGAGTCTCTAGCCATAAGGATAAAGCCAATGGCTCCATCAGAATCTCTGAGATCTGAACGAGGGTCATGTAAATAAAGAGTGAATGGAACCTGTGTCTATAAGTACTGCATAAAGGGTGGAATAAACATAGATCATACCTCTGATCATCTACAAAATTTCATGGTCATAGGCCTCAACTTCCTAGAGCTGAGATCATCCATGTCCTCCTGCTCCCTGTGGTTGGGGGGACCACCAGGAGGTGGTGGCGGCAGAACCTCAAATCGACATCCACCGCCTACTACATGACCATCCCCTATTCCATGACTACCGCCCTGTGGACCTCCTTGCTTAAATCTCTACCTCAGTGGTCCCTCGACCATCTTCTGGTCATCCGTACAATGGGTCAGATAGTTTTGAGCCATGTGACCCTACCCACTGCACGAGTAGCATTGCCTGATACTCAATTGTCCTCCTCTGTCACATGAGCCCCTCACCACCGACCCTGTATCCTGAGGTCTCCCACCAAAAGGACTAGCCCACTTGGGCCCCTGCATCATTTGTCTACTGCCTGCTACGGATGACTCTGCTACATGATGTTTGGTGGTGGCTCTCACTGTCGGTGCCTGCTCAGCTAGGAATCTCTCCACCAAAAGCGCTCGCTCTAGAACCCCATACTTCATTGTAATGTTGAGCGATACCATCGATGATCTGATCTACCTTTTAAGTCCCTACTCAATGGTCTTGGCCTTGAAGAAAGGGTCTCATACTATGTCATTGGAGTAGTGGGAGAGATCAGTGAACCTCGTCGAGTACTGGGCCATGATCAGGCTTCCCTGCTGTATGTTCAGAAACTTCTGTATACTCACTGAGCGTAGAGTTGTTGGAATTAACTATTCCCTGAAAATTTCCTTGAATTCCACCTAGGTGAGGGTCACCTCATTGTGTAAATGGAGTGTTAGACTCCACCATCTGCTAGTTGATCCCTAGAAGAGACTGGTAGCGAGCATCTCCATCAGATCAGTTGGTGTCCTATCTAGGTGAAAAACTCTGGCCACGACATCTACCCATCCCTCAGCCGCCTACGGGTCTATCTCGCCTCAAGTCCTTGGATATCTCTGCCGCTAAAACTCATGCAACCCGCTCAATCGGCGTCCACTGTCTGCTGGTGGGGCTTGTGGAAATTGCTACACAACAGGTAGTGGTTCTTCTGGTACATCACTCGAAGGTGCTAACAACAGAAGAGGTCCCTGCACTGAGGCCTCATCACTTGGTGGGACATCATCGTGTACGCTCTCCAAGAATCCTGTCTAGATAACTCAATGAAATCATAAGAAAAACACTTTCAAAACAGACAAAATCATTGTTTTCGTACACTGAGTTGGAAATCAGAATTCAGGGTCCTGGTGTATGGATACATCGGCTTCCTTACCAACAATGGATTCCCCAAACTGAAGACCATACCCATAACACTCAACACTATTAGAACATAGAAAAGATCAGATTCCTAGTTCTTCAGTAAAACTGACTCCTTGGGTACCACATTGTCATGAACCATCCCCTGGGCCTGTGTTGTGACTACCCCAAGCCCACCTTCCATAGGCCAGGGGCTGGAAACTAGAACTAGAAAGGCATATCCCTTAACCAGAAGGAATTTCCTTTAAACCTGTACAAACACACAACCCGAGAACACAACAAGAAGCAACTGCAAGGTAAACTGCTATAGTAAAAATTGTGATGAAAGTAAAGGGGCTAGAATACAAGCCCAAATGGAAAGTACAAGTACAAATAAAAAGAGAAAAATAGATCCTAGTTTGTCCCCCGAGGATCCTACCTAAAGGGTAGGTACATCTCACGATCAGTAGTCATGCGTCACGCCACGTAAAATGGTACACCTCTATACACCGATCAGTCCTGGCTCCCTCATCCTCAATCAACATTGTTCATTGTCTGCACAAGACACAACACGGTGCGGATGAATCCCATGCAGGGGTGAGTATAAAAATGCTTATTAGGGACCCCAAGACCCCCGATGGTCTTCTAGAGTTCCACAAAGGAAAAACCACATAGCAAGACCTCAATCACAAAGCACGAAGCAGTTATCAACTCTACTTAGGTATATTCCCATACATATACCTATGTTATCAAGATATACATGTCTCATACCTGAGAGAAGAATGTCACAAAGGGTAACACCACGATGGTAACACCATGGAGGTAAAAGTACCACACATGTATCATCACGAAGATAACACCACGAAGGTAAAAGTACCACACAGGTAACACCACGAAGATATCACCACAATGGTAAAGGTACCACACAAGTATCGCAATGAAGGTAAAAGTACCATAGAGGTATCAACATGAAGATATCTCCACGAAGGAAAAAGACTCAACTCACCCCTGTTATTAGTGAAGTATAGATGTACAGATGATCAGTCGCGAAGTTAGATCATCTTATTCTTTCAAGAGGCACTACTGCTGACCATATAGAGTCTAACCCACACATGATCGACAGGTACTTACCCCCACAATGATCCATATAGGATCTGACCTGCCTAGAGTCGATAGGTACTAACCCCTACAATGACCCACACAGGATCAGTATGCATTGACCCACATAGGATCACTGAGCACTGACCCACATAGGATTGGTATGTGCTAACCCACATAGGATCTAACCCACACAGGATCAGTGCTAACCCACATAGGACCACTCGATACTAACCTCCATATGATCTATCTACATCCTCCGCCTCACTGCCAGCCATTGGATTCTCGCTCATCGTATATTTGATTCTTGGATGATCCACACGTCAATCCATCGGCCATAAATCAAATGCCATGAATATCCAAGAATAAGTATCCAAAAGGACCTCCATGTCTTAAGGGTTCCAACATGATAGATAGTGCGTCAATTGGACGCCCGGTCTGTGAGTTATAAGCATTTGAGTTCTGAGGGCTTAGTTGGAGTAGGATTTGATCCAACACGACCATATTAAAACTATTTCCAAAACTCAATTGTAGTATACCAAAAGTACAACCTTGCTCCAAGGTTCTCAGCACCATAGACGGTTTGTCAAACAGATGCATGTTTCTCATGTTGTGGCCCTTTATGTGAAACTAGGTCTAGTCAGGTCCAGGTCAGGTCTGACCTAGTCGGACCGACCCGACCCGACCCAGTCTAAACTGAACAAACCCAGTTTGGGTCCGACCTGGCTGGGCTTGGCCGTATTGGGCATGGCACACCGGGTCGCGGTCTGGACTGGCCCATAAGGGGGCGCAGCCCGACCTGCATGGGCGCGACCCGATGGGCTTGTGTGGCCCGGCCCACGGAGGCGCAGCCCGCTTGGCTCGTGCTGCCCTACCCATGGTGGGGCGCAGCTCGCAGGTGGTGCGGGTCATTGATGTTGGTTTTCTAGGATAGCACGAGGGGGGGTTCCCTGTTCGGAAGGCAAAGCAGCAACACCCTTTTTCACTACCAAGTCACATGTGGGACACAATGCAGGTCATGTCGTTGTGATGTTGGAGTTGTAGCTCCTACGTCGGTGCACTATTGTGTGCCGCTACCTCCTCCTATTGCTGACCAATGCCAGCCGGCCTACTCGACCCCACCGCGACTAAGAAACTACGGCCCTTCTTCGTCGGTAGCACGCAACAACGTGCCTCATAACCCTCAAGGTTGGCCAGTGCTGGTCGCTCTACAGACCACCACGACCTTCTCTTATGGCATGTGTTGGCGTGCCACTTCCATTGCGGCAAGCCGGTGCTAGCCGCCGCCATCATCTTTTGTCCCAGGTCTTGCTCAACCCGAAGATAATGTTTGAAAATAACGCACCCAAATTCAAATAAGGGAGGAGGGTCCGAGCCTTGTTCGTTTGGCCTGTGCCCTCTGTGTTAGTTAGATAGCAAGAGGGTTGAAATAAAACTTCATCTAATCTTGGAAACAAAACAAGATTAAAACCCTACATCAAGATCGTTGGAGAACATCACGATTGAGGAAGAGTCATTGTTCGTCGTTCCCGCAACAAGCCGTCAATATCGCCACTCAAATTTTGTCCTTCGGTTCATGATTCTGTGTCACTCATCACCATCCACTAGAACTGGATCTATACTCAAAGTTTTGGGCATCGCGGCACTTTACCAGAGCTTCGTCGCTTGGTGATGTCATTCCAATACCTCCCCCCAAGTTCCATATAAATAGGAGAGGGGAATAGTAAGTAATAATTGTGGAATTTATGGGGTTCATTTAATAAGAACCTTCCTAAATTACAAGGATACTGTTACATAGGATTTGAATGTTCGATCCATTTAATGGCTTGACATGTTGCTTGTCCCACACTTCCATTTTTCCATTGGAGGAAAATAAATAAATAAATAAATAACAAAGTTATTTTATTATTCTTTTAAAAAGTCCCAAAATCTAATATTTTCTCCAGACTTACTACGGTCAAAGTGAAGCATCCCTTAAGTGAATCTCGGCGCTGTGAATTCATTGGTTCCCTTAGATTTTTAATCTGATCATCAGTCCAAAATATAGAAAACGTCGCTCGCACATTTACTGAACATACCTTAAAAAATGTTCAGAAATTTATTCCGGGCACACCGGGCCTCAGAATCACTCGCCGTCAATTTTCACAGACTCGTAATAATTACATATACTTAAAAAATTACATGGAAAATCCAGGTCATTACATACACGTGTAAAATATTCAATACATAAACGGATAACAGGGGAACAACAAGTACTAGTACAATGAGTCTTTATTTGAAAGAATCACTGATCGAATCCATCCCAAAGGGGAAACAACCCCTGATCATAACCATGATAATTAGATTAAATTTATTAGAATAATAACCAATAAGAAACATAGATATAAGGTATATATAAGTTTACACATACTTATGGGAACCAAAAGAAACCAACGGCACTACAAACGTAAAACAATTGAGAGATAGAAGTCCAAAAATATCTAAGGAAAACCCCATTGGTCTCTCGAAGTCGAGTAAGTGTCAAGGGAATATAGTAAATAAAAAATAGGGTGTTGTAGAAAAAAATAAAATGTCGAACCCATTAAAAATTCTACCTAGAATCCCACTGACAAGTTGTCATGATCCCACCATCCTATCGGTGGATCAATAACCATCAAGAGTTGGCTCACTAGCTGACTTATGAACCTATAAGAGCTATATGACCTTTCTTTTGGATATCGACTAACTGAAGAATTTTGATTGGAAAGTTGGTGGATCTGTAACTGATGCACCAACTCATTTTTCTAAAATCATTGGTTTCATATTTTCAGAAAACTGCCAAATCCTCTCATATTCACAGAAACATACACAGCCATTGATAATTTCAGAGGTCTAGATAAAAAGAAAAGAAGCATACATCATGGGAAGGGCCAAGGTGTTTCAACCACTATGTAAATAAATAATAAAATCATATATACTATATAGGTAGGAATGAATATTACCTATTTCATATCAATCAAGATCCTAGATTTTATACTTATTATACTAGTGGAAAAATCCCAACTTAATTGATCTCAAATCGATTACATGATAACTAATATATCCAACAACCCCTGATTAGCTAAAACATAATCCTTACTTAACCAAGGTATCAATGTATGTCATTTATCATGTTAGGGATCTTACTAACTTATGGTTAAAGGGAGAATATGATTAAATCACTCTTAGTATACAAAAGAAATAGTGTATAACACTCAATGTGGTATACATAGTGGGTCATGCAGTGCACATAAACACTTATTATAACTCATGGTAATATTTTGTATCTTGATACAAGAATAATTCTCCTGAAAATCATCACATTACATATTAATATATAATACTCCATGATGAACATCTTTTAGGGATAAAAAAAATTCATACATTGAGAGGTTAATTATAAATACATTTTATGAAATGAATATCAATATATAAATTTATGTATACAAAGTGAAATAATGATAAAATGGATATTTATTTTTATATGATATATTTCATATTCTAATAACTCTTTTAAGAATATGTAACAAAAACCATACATAATCACTTTTCTATCGTATCATATATGGTATACTTCTAGATAACCCTTATGTTGGCAACACTTTTGGTGATTCTGTTAACTCATTATACATCTATATGTAATTACTACCATATATTTATGTTACCATATGATAAAATAACCCACTAAAAGATTTAAGGAGTAACAACTATGATAAAATAATGTCTAAATAATGGCATGATTTCGAAATTACATAACTAATGATCGAATCCTAAGAGTTATTAAAACTAATTTATGCCACAACATTAAATGTTAAATTTTTATAAATTATATTGTCCACTTATAACTTTTCTATGTTAACATCATAATTCTATGAACCCTTTTAATTAAATATTTTCCTTATAATATTTTCATAAAATATAACTATTTAAATCATTACATACTAAAACATCTTAATTTTTTTAGGATAATGTGATATTCACTTTGTTATGATAACTAAATGTGACTATTTACATTACTATTTACTACCAAAAGATAAAATTTAGGATATCAAGTGAAAATAAATTTTTATTTTACCTGGAATAATCATATAGGAAATAGTGATATTCAAGTTCTCATAGTAACTCAATGTAACTCTTCACATTTTCCTTTACCATCACATGACATAAACTCTTTAATACATTAGGTGGAAATATATTTATTTTTATACATTTATAATATTGTATTTGTTAACTTTGAACTTATTAAGTCCAAACATACTGCCAATATCCTATTAGACAATTTTTTATTTTCATAATATCATAATATGATACAAAAACTACTTTGTGTTAGGAAATAAAACTTATTTACTTTTTTTTGGAATATTTAAAAATATACAATTTTTTTATGTCATATTTGGTATCCAATGTGTTTGGATAATTTTTCATTAAAATCAATAATTTATTAAAATATAACATCGATGGTTTGTAGGAATGTCTTCACTCATATTTCAAAAATCATATCAATGAAAACTTTTATCCGAGATGTTTTTTTCCATTTACACTTTTAGAAATATTATATATATTTTTATAAATTTTAAGGCATGTGTATTGAAATTTTTTATTTTCACCCCATTTTAATTCAATTTTACTAAATACTATGGTTTAATAATTAATTTCACCGCAATTTCATCATATCAATAATAAATATATATTCTTCTCCCTTATCAAAATATCATATGAAAATAAAAGTTTTTATATACATTCCAGTTCATCACCCTTTATCATTATGAAAAACATATAGTAAAATTATTTGAAAATTTATTTTTTATTTCAATACAAGGAATATATTTTCATTAACATGAAGGGTTTTTAGATTTATTAAATTATTTCTAATTAAGTTATTACATAAAAATTAAATGTCAATTAATGATTTTTAATTAAATTAAAATATGAAACAAATTATAATTCAAGTAAAATAACCCCAATTTAAAAAAATAGGTATACATAAAAAGATTTATAATTGGATTTAAATTAGTAAACTGAGTAATATATATCTTAAAACGTCTTCTTGTTAATATCTATCAAAATGTTTTGAACAATACATGTTTTTAAATTATATTTTCATTTTTAAAGCCTCATGATTTTAAAAAAATGTTATTTTACCAAATCAACTTTAACTTTTTTATGTTTAAATAATGTGAAAAAACTAGGGTGTTTCTCTAAAGTAAAATCCATTTTAAGCATTCATTTCAACCAATTTTTTTTAAATATTTATTTTATACATTACATGTCTAACCAAATCCATTTAATCAAAACATTCTCTATTAAAATACCATGTGAATTAAAAATTAATTAAAACACCTTAGAAATATATCTATAAGGGGTTTAAAAAAATTCAATAAATAAATCATATACCTTAAACCACAATAGATCTCCAAAACACTTTTTTATATTTAAAATAAAAACAATTAAACCCCATTTCCATTTAATTTATAAATTGATTTTATCTAAAAATATTATCGAAAAGAACATGTGTTCCTACTTATTTTTTAGAATCCATACATACCACTATACATGTTTTTTGAGATTTGTGTTTGTCATTTCACTTTCTGGGCCAAGACACACAAATCATGGAAACAAATTTAAAAAAACGACCCATTAAACATTTATTGAAAAAATATATTCACATACCCCATTGTAGTTTTATTATCACATAAAAAGTATAATCTATCAGTATTTATAGTATACCTATTATGTTTTGATGGTTTTTTATTTACTCCTACCGTTAAATCAAAAAACCCACCCTCATGCCTTTTATAATTAACTAAACCTGAATACCAGTACTCTTGAACTGGATATCTATTTACCTTTAACGTGTTCCTTGGTCAAAAAAGGATGAAAAAATATGTTTTAAATAATAATAGTAATAATATTAAGGGAATTATTTGACTCATTTGTCAACTATTAATTACAAATTGGAGCAATACCAAAATTTTGGTGACCCATACATACCAAAATATAAAACAACATTTATAAAATTAAATTAGGACCTATAAAGGCATGACCTCAAACCTCAGTATTATAAAAATATTAATATCAAATAAATGATTTAATGTTATATTATAGTAACTATAATATGTTAAATTTACCCATTCATATAATAGGAAAAGTCTATTTAGATAAATGAATAATTCATGTATAAAATGATATATAGTCAAATGAAAATATTATTCTAACTAACTCGTTAGTCTCATTAACTCTATTTACCGAAAGACATGATCTATAACTTATGATTTGAAACCCAAAATTATATTTGAAATAAATTCTACCTATACAGACTAGAAACCATACAATGTGAATGAGTATGGGGTGAGTACTAAAACATAGTAATATTTCTAGAATGAACTCAACTTATGTGAGAAATTATGATACAAAATCAGTTATATAAAAAGTATGTCAAATATGAGATAAATTTAACTCCCAAAAAATAGGAATATATTATAACTATAAAAAATGAGATCAATTTTATAGCGCTCCATAAATTAGTATAAAGTAATACATACCACTCTCAAACTAGTAGTGGGAGTAACCAAACATATATTTCCCAATGATACCTATATTCTTTGAGATTCCTGGGATATTGATTTAAATCATAATATTTTTTACAAGGTAACGTCCTAAAATCATCTAATATGTATGAAAAGATATTATTCACTGATATAGACCTATCCTCTTTATGAGGATCTATTAAAAGAGAAAATTTAATAATCGTATTAGGTAGTGGTATCCCTCTCACAAAACCCATAAAAAGAGAGAAATTATCTCATTATATTTAGAAGAGGAAATCTCCTCACATGACCTTTTGTAGAGGTAAAATGTTCTTATAATATCACATATAGGTAACCTCTTCTTAATACCTAACTATGAGGAAGAATATAATCATTATATCACATAGAGATAATATCCTATCATTACCCAATCAAGATAAAAACATTTCATTTCTTATAACATAGAAAAATACAATCGAATATCTATTCCATGAGAGAAAATAAACATTTCATATCAAGGTAACTTCATATATTAATATGTAAAATGTACTCATTTCATGTTGAGGTAATCACTTCCATTATAAGGTAAAATATAAAGGCCCATATTTTTTAAAAACACTATTTCCTTGTCTGTATTAGATTTGATAGTACCCAGAGCTTTTTCCTAAGGATATCTTGATGATAGGAGTTTTTATTAATTAAATTACTTATAAAATGGAAATTAAAAATTTGTTAAAAGTAATTTTAATGTTTCTATGAAATTAATTTTTTTTAAATTGAATAAAATTAATTATTTTCAGTGTTATTCATTAATTTTTCAAGCATGAATTTTTTTTGAAGTAATAATAAATTTCATTTATAATTATTAATGAGGTTATTTGTGATAAATTTATTTATTTTCAAAAAATATATATACCCTTATGTGTACATCCTCTCTCACATATGGGTAATCCCACTTACCCCTTACGTTGGTACCCCACCTCATGTGAAGTTCAAAGATATCACTACATGTGGGTAGCATAGGTGTTGGTAATTCATGTTTTCTAAATCTCATCTGTAGGTAGGCTACAAGACTCACATATAAGTAAAAAATGTTTTCTTATATGTCCATAAATATTGAGTGATTTTTTATCCACCTTGTTATGGTAAAACAAGTTATCTATACACAGATAATATGTGTCGGATTTGGGTAGCTCGTTAAAGAACATTGTAAAGGTAATTCGAAGATACCTCTATGTAGTTATCCCCTTCTATATATAGGTATCATGTTTCTAATCATTCTTCCAAATTTTTATCCTTATTTATATATTAAAAAAATTCCATGAAATTTATTAAAATAATGATTAATATAAATGGATTAAATTCTATTATGAGGATTAAAATGGTAATGATTAAATTTGAAAATTTAGATTATTTAATTGGGTATTGCCTTCAAATTGAACGCTATTAAGATTAAAATGGAATTATGTACTAATATTAAATTAGAATGCCTATGTCAGGAATGATATTTAGTATTGTAAAAATGAGGATTTATTTTCCTTTTATGCTTCTTATAATTTCTCTTGATCTTAGGCGATCTCAAGACTTATAATTTGGATTATATAGGTCTTATTTTAGTATCATAACCCTTACTCAATGTTACAGGAGGATGGTGAAGATGTACCAGGAGGAGGTGTTGAGGGAGTTTCACCCTTCCCCTTTAGCGGTACATCTAGGAGGGGCGAAGATTTACCAGGATCTCAGACGTCAGCACTAGTCGCCAGGTATGAAGAAGGATGTAGCTGAGTTTGTTTCTCGATACCTCAACTGCCAGCAGGTGATGGCAGAGCACCAGGTACCAGCAGGCTTGGCACAGCCCTTGGAGGTCCTGGAGTGGAAGTGGGACAGAATATCTATGGATTTCATGAATGGACTTCCACGTACTTCCAAGGGTCACGACTCCATTTGGGTAATTGTTGACCGACTCACCAATTCGGCTCAATTCTTACCCATCAGAGAGCAGGGCTCAACGGAGAGTTTGGGACGCCTCTACATTCAGGAGATCATATGGCTTCATGGTGTGCCATAATATATCGTCTCCGATCGAGATGCTCTCTTTACGTCCTCGCTTTGGAAGGGGTTGTAGGAGGCATTCGGGACACTGCTACATCTGAGCACCGCCTTTCACCCTCAGATGGATAGTAAGACAGAGAGGACCATTCAGTCTCTCGAGGATAGGCTCTGTGCATCTTTCCTTGACTTTGGTCAAAGTTGGGAGGACCACCTACCCTTGTTGGAGTTCGCGTACAACAATAGATACCACTCCACCATCAGGATGGCACCATACGAGGCATTGTACGACCGACCTTGCTGATCAACTCTGTGTTGGATGGACCCTGGGGAGTCAGCACTTGTGGGACCAGAGATGGTCCAGGACATGATAGAGAAGGTCCAGATCATCCAGGAGAAGATGAGGATAGCTCAGAGCCGGAAGAAGTCTTATGCTGACAGGAGGCGGAGGCCACTAGAGTTCGAGGATGGCGCCCACGTTTTCTTGCGGGTCTCACCTCGAAGTGGATTACGTAGATTTGGACGGGGCGGCAAGTTATCTTCACGCTTCATCGGACCGTTCCAGGATCTCAGCAGGATAGGCGAGGTGGCTTATCACTGGCTCTACCACCTCAGTTGCACCAGGTGCACGACGTCTTCCACGTATCTCAGTTGAGGAGATACCTGTATGACCCAACACATATCATCAACCATTGGGAGATGGACGTTGACGATGGGGAGAATTTTGCGGAGGTCCCGGTGGAGATTGAGGATCGACAAGAGCGGGTCCTACGTGGGTGGTCGATTCCTTTAGTGCGCATCAGATGGAAGCACGGGAACCTCTAGGAGAAAACTTGGGTGCGGGAGGCTCAGATGGGTGCATAGTACCCACTTTTGTTCCCCTAGATTATGATGTATCTTTACGGGGATGTAAAGCCCCGAGGTGGGAGTAATGTAAAGACCCGTAAAATTCAAAGGAAATTTTTTCTTAATTTTCTTTGGGATTTTACAGGAACGCAGTTTCTGACAGCATCTGATTCCGAGGCCCGGTGTTCCCGGAATCAATTTCCGATGTTTAGCTCGGGTACGTTCAGTGAACAAACGAGCGGGTTTTCTTAACTTTTGAACCGGTGCTCGGAATCGAAATTCGAGGCCACCAATGAAACCGCAGCGCCGATAATTGCTTAAGAACACCTTTTCCGGAGTTGCGTTTTCTCGGGTGAGTTTATTAATTAAATGGGTTAACTAAAGAATAAAATAAAATATTGTGCTACAAATTTTATTTCTATTCCAGGTTGTTTAATCCTATTCTTGGTTGTTGGAGTGGGACCCACTAATATCCTAACTCCACTAGGTAGGATATTAGTGAAGTGGGGCCCACACGAGCCCCACCCCATCAAATCGCTTTTAACCTCCATCTCGTGCATTTAATATGTAACTCACCCGCACCCCTTTTAAATACCAAGTCAAATCTTTTAATTAATGAATTGAATTATGTTATTCAATGTAATAACTTCTTGAATTCATTTTGAATTTTGAATTGAATGTTGTCTTTTGTGTATTAATTAAATAATACAAAGACTTATTTTTTTAAGGATTATTTCTTTGTGCGAGAAGGATTAGAGAGGAATTTTTCAAGCCTTGGAATCCTCATCTTCCTCCTTGAAGAACGCGAAGAACGCACCGTCGCCGATGGAGAACGCCGACCTCTGACGAAGGATGACGAATAACTCTGATTCCTCGGAGATCGACGACGCGACACCGTGTACTGCGACGCCGACGGTCCTCTTCTCCGCGACTCCGTGTACCACGACGTCGACGATCCTCCTTCCGCGACGCCGTCTTCTGCGACGTCCCCTTCCCGTGACAAACCTCATTCGACGACTTCATCGAGGTAGGGGGCTTGATTTAGTTCACAAATATTCTTGCCGTTCTTCGTCTTTTATTTGGGGCCGCCTGTTATCATTTTAACAGGAGGAGGTTGGACTGCACGAACACGGCTGACCCTCCTTCCCCTTTGATATTGTTCGTTGTGGCTCGAAAGAAGGTGGCGTGGTGCAATGGCACCGTACGGAATCATATAGGATTACGGTGAAGAAGTGTGGCGTCGTTGCGCCACGCTGTTGAGACCGAAAGAATCCGCGGCCGGAGTCGGGCCACAGCAAAGGGGCACGGTGCCGTCGCGCCAGGCCGGAGAACCATGAAGTGGTCGCGGCTGGAGCGGGGCCACGGCGGAGGGGTGCGACACTGTCACGCCACGCTGGTCGGACAAGGTCGCGGTAGGGCAAGGCGGGGCGACCGGAACCGCCGGTCGCCGGCACCTCGGAGGGGCGGGACCGCGGGGTCCCACAGCGGCAGCACCAGCCGGCCGGACTGGGCCGGCTGTTTTGGAAGGGAGACCGGGGGTCATAACCCCCAGTTGACAAAGGAGCGGCCCCCACGTGGGGGTCACGATTTCAATCAAGGGAGAAGCGCGCCCCCCTTTTCCGCGACAGCTCGTCCGAGCCGAGCTGTCTGGCCACGCGGTCGCGTCCGCTCCAGGCCATCCAGCCGCCCAGGCCGGACCGGCTGAACCGGGTCGGGCCGCCCAGGCCGGGCCGAGCCACACCGGTGGGGCCGGTCCACGCCAACCGGGCCGGGCTGCGCCCTAATGGGCTAGACCCAGACCCAGTTCAGGTCGACCTGGTTCGGTCCGGGTCGGTCCGGGCCCAAAACCCCCTAAAACCGGATAGGTTCGTTCTTTTTCCCATTTCATGGGATATAGACCTCCGATTGACGCACCGTCAGTTGTGATGACATCCATGTATCGATACTGTCCTTTTGGTATATTACACTCAAGGTTTCGGAGAACTTTGTGTATGGCCGGGTTGGTTCGAACACAAAACCAACCGGGCCCTCGGAGCGGAAACGCTTATAACTTGAGCTCCGGACGTCTGATTGACGTGCCGTCGACTTCGTTGGATTCCTCATAGTTAGACGAACCTTTTGGATTACTCCACTCGAGGTTTGGATGCAGTTGGAGTGCGTTTGGGTTGGTTTTGACTTAAAAACCAATCGGGACCCTGGAACGAAAAATCCAATAACTCTCAGACCGGGCGTCTGATTGACGCATCGTCTGTCACGTTAACATCCTCTTATTGAGACGGAACATTGAGATACATAAACTCTGGACTACGTGTCAGTTGATGTATCGACCCCCTTGGCTCGTGGAGCAGACCCTCCTGGAATCAAGCATGATTTGTGCGGGAACCCTAGAGCTGGTTGCGACTGCGACGACGATGATGACTGCACTGAAATCCTCTGTGGGTTCGGCAGTGACGATGACTACACTGAAATCCTCCGTGGGTTTGGCAGCGATGAAGACTACACTGAAAACCTCCTTGGGTTCAGTAGTGATGAAGACCGTACTGAATTCCTTCGTGGGTTTGACGGTGATGAAGACTGCACTGAAATCCTCCGTGGGTTCGGCAGCGATGAAGACTGTACTGAAATCCTCTGTGGGTTCGACGGCAATGAAGACTGCACTGAAATCATCCGTGGGTTTGGCAGCGATGAAGACCGTACTAAAATAATCCGTGGGTTCGATGGTGATGACTAATGTTCTTGTATCCTACGTGGTTCTGGCAGTGTTTGACTCTATTCTTGCTATCCTACGTGGGTCTGGCAGAGTAGCTGGTCTGTATCCAATGTGGGTCCGATAGCTTAGCTGGTTTAGTATCATACGTGGGTCCCACCTTAGATGAATCAGTGGCTACATCTGATCATCTCTATCACCTTACGAAGAAGTATACCTATGTGATCTGAGTCTTTAATTTCAATCATTATCTTCAATATGGTTGACTTGCTTTCCTATGTGGATTGGGTTGTGCTTTCCTATGTGGATTGGTTTGTGTTTTCCTGTGTGGACGTGGTCGAACTTGGGCTTGGATGTTGGAGCCGAACTGGAATTGATGACTTAGGTATATGTATGGGCATATACCTAAGTAGTGTTGGTTTTTACTTCGTGATTGTATCTTTCCATTGTGGATTATCCTTTTTGGATTCTGGGAGACCTTCGGGGGTCTCGGGGTCCCTACTTAGTAGTGTCTACTCACCCCTGCACGGGCTATGCCCGCACTGCGTTGTGTTGGATACAGACGACAGACAATGCTAATCTTGGTTGAGGTTTGTGGAGAAATTCAGTACCTGGAGGTGGACCGATGGACGGGACGTACACGGAGTGGACAGCTGGACCCGAGGAGCTGAGGAGGCTATTTGTACCCACCCTTCAGGTGGGACTTCCAGTGGATGGCTCGACGTTGCTGCTTTACTTTCAGTTGTTGTAATTTCTTTCCAGTTGTACTTTACATTCAGTTTGGGTTTGTATTCTGGCCCACTTACTTTTCCGTACTACTATTGTACCCAGTTTTACTTAGTGATTACTTCTCCTTGCTTACTCTGTGGTGTTTGTTTACTTTATAAAGGCAATGTATTTCCCTTTTTGTCAGGATTTACGCCTTGGTGCTAGTCGACAGCCCTTGGCCTATGGGAGACGGGCTTGGGGTAGTCACAGCATGGGTCCCGAGGACGGGTGGTGACAAATTGAGAGGTCGATACATCAATTGTCACGTAGACCAGTGTTGGGGTATCTCAAAGTTCCGTCATGTTAATAGGAACACAACGCGAAATGATGGAACTTTGTGATACATCAACTCTGGTCTACGTGACAGTTGATGTATCGACCTCTCAATTTGTCACGACCCATCCTCGGGAACCGTGTCGTGACAACCCCAAGCTCGCCTCCCATAGTCCAGGGGCTGGCGACTAGCACCAAGGCGTAAATCCCGACAAAAAGGGGAAGGCATTTCATTTATAAAGTAAAAAACACCACAGAGTAAGCAAGAACAAGTAATCACTAAGTAAAACTGGGTACAATAGTAGTGCAAAAAAGTAAGTGGGCCAGAATACAAACCCAATATGAAACTAAAGTACAACTAGAATGAAATTACAACAGCTGAAGGTAAATCAGCAACGTCGAGCCATCCAATGGAAGTCCCACATGAAGGGTGGGTACAGATAGCCTCCTCTGCTCCTCGAGTCCAGTCGTCTGCTCCGTGTACGTCTCATCCAGCGGTCCACCTCCAGGTACCGAATTACCTCACAAACCTCAACCACGATTAGCGTTGTCTGTCATCTACATCCAACACAACGTAGTACGGACATAGCACGTGCAGGGGTGATTATACGCTACTCAGTAGGAACCCCGAGACCCCCGAAGGTCTCCCAGAATCCAAAAAGGATAATCCACAAAGGAAAGATACAATCAAGAAGTAACAATGAACACTACTTAGGTATATGCCCATACATATACCTAAGTCATCAATTCCAGTTCGGCTCCAACATCCGAGCCCAAGATCGATCACGTCCACACAGGAAAACACAAACCAATCCACATAGGAAAGCACAACCCAATCCACATAGGAAATCAAGTCAATCATATCGAAGATAATGATTGAAATTCAAGACTCATCTCACATAGGTATACTTCTTCGTAAGGTGATAGAGATGATCAGATGTAGCCACAGATTCATCTAAGCTGGGACCCGCGTAGGATACTAAACCAGCTAAGCTGTCGGACCGACATAGGATACAGACCAGCAACTCTTCCAGACCCACGTTGGATAGAAATAATAGATTCAAACACTGCCAGACCCACATAGGATACAAGAACAATAGTCATCATCGTCGAACCCACATAGGATTCAGTACGGTCTTCGTCGCTGCCGAACCCATGGAGGATTTCAGTGCAGTCGTCGTCCCTGCCGAACCCACGAAGGATTTCAGTGCACTGATCATCGTCATCGTAGTCGCAGCCAGCTCTAGGGTTCCCGCACACAGCATGATCGATTCTAGGAGGGTCCGTTCCACATGCCAAGGGGGTCGATCCATCAAATGACATGTAGTCTGTAGTTGGTGTATCTCAAAGTTCCGTCCCGACAAGAGGAACTTAACGTGACAGACGGCGCGTCAATCGGACGCCCGGTCTGAGAGTTATTGGCTTTTTCGTTCCAGGGGTCCGGTTGGTTTTTAAGTCAAAACCAACCTGACCACACTCCCACTATGTTCAAACCTCGATCGGAGTAACCCAAAAGTTCTGTCTCACTAAGAAGAATCCAATGAAGTCGACAGCACGTCAATCGGACGTCCGGAGCTCAAGTTATAAGTGTTTCCGCTCCAAGGACCTGGTTGGTTTCGTGTTCGAACCGACCCGTCCATACACAATGTTCTCCTAAAGCTTGAGTTTAATATACCAAAACGACCGGCCCGATCCAAGGATCACATCTCAACTGACGTTGCATCGATCGGAGATCCGTAGCCCAAGATATGGGCAAAAGAACGAACTTGTCTGGTTTTAGGGGGTTTTGGGACCGGAACGACCCGGCCCGGTGGGCGCAGCCCAGCCCAATCGGTGCGGCTCAGCCCCGCCAGTTGGGCCCGGCCCGGCCTGGGCGGCCCGGACCGGTTCAGCCAGTTGGCCTGGCACGGACGCGGCCGCGTCGCCAGACTGCTCGGCTTGGCCGAGCTGTCGTGGAAAGGGCGGGCGCGCGACCCCCCCTGATTGAAACAGCGACCCCCACATGGGGGCCACTCCTTTGCCATCGTGGGTTACGACCCTCGGTCTCCTTTCCGAAATGGCTGGCTCGGTCCGGCCGTCTGGTGCAATCATCACGGGACCCCGCGGTCCCGCCCCTCCGAGGTTCCAGTGGTTCCGGCCGCCCCACCTTGCACCGCCGAGTCTTTGAGCCGCGCCACTCCCCTCCTCTGTGGCCCCGCTCTGACCATGGACTCTTCATGGTTCTCTGGTGCAGTGCAACGGCGCCGCGCCCCTTTGCCACGACCTAGCTCCGGCCGCAGATTCTTTCAGTCTCAACGGTGCGGCGCGACGACACCGTGCTTCTTCGCCTCATTCCTCTATGTTTTTGCGCCGTGTCATTGCACCGTGCCGCCTTCTTTCGAGCCGCAACGAACAACATCAAAGGGGAAGGAGGGTCGGTCGTGTTCGTGCGGTCCAACCTCCTCCCGTTAAAATGATAACATGCAGCCCCAAATTAAAGACGAAGAATGGCAAGAATAATTGTGAACTAAATCAAACCCCCTACCTCGATGATGTCGTCGAACGAGGTTTGTTGCGGGAAAGGGAAAACGCGGAAGACAGCGTCACGGAAGGAGGATCGTCGGCATCGCGGTACACAGCGTCGCGGAGAAGAGGACCGTCGGCATCACAGTACACGGCGTCACATCATAGATCTCTGAGGAATCAGCGTTATTCGTCATCCTTCGTCGGAGGTCAGCGTTCTTCATCGGCGACAGTGCGTTCTTCGCGTTCTTAAAGGAGGAAGATGAGGATTCCAAGGCTTGAGAAATTCCTCTCTAATTCTTCTCACACAACAAAATAATCCTTAAAGAAATAAGACATAGTCTTATTTAATTAACACACAAAAACCAACATTCAATTCGAAATTGAAAATGAATTCAAGAATTGATTACATTGAATAAACTTAATTCTATTCATTAATTAATAGAGTTGACTTGGTATTTAAAAGGGGTGCGGGTGAGTTACATATTAAATGCACGAGAGGGAGGTTAAAAGGTATTTGAATGGGTGGGGCTCGTGTGGGCCCTAATTCACTAATATCTTGCCTAGTGGAGTTAGGATATTAGTGGGACCCACTCCAACCACCAATTATAGGTTTAAACTACCTGGAATAGAAATAAACTTTGTAGCAAAATATTTTATTTTATTCTTTAGTTAACCCATTTAATTAATAACCTCACCCGAGCAAACGCAACTCCGAAAAAGGTGTTCTTAAGCAATTATCGGTGCTTCGGTTTCATTGGTGCCCTCGGATTTTGATTCCGGGCACCAGTTCAAAAGTTAGGAAATCCCGCTCGTTCGTTCACTGAACGCACCCGAGCTAATCTTCAGAAATTGATTCCGGGCACACCGGGCCTCGAAATCAGATGCCGTTAGAAACTGCGTTCTTGTAAAATCCCAACGAAAATTAAGAAAAAATTTCCCTTGAATTTTACGGGTCTTTACACAACCATTATCTATTTTTATTAAAAAACTAGTAGAGTTCAAATATCGCTTTTATTTAGTGTAAATCTTAGATTATCATCCTATGTAATTATAATTATTTAATTTAAAAGGAATAAATTTGCATAAATAGTGGAAGTAAGATAGTAAGTGATGCATATGAATTATTAGAATACTTTATGTGGTGGATAAATGTTGGAATGTGTTTTCATGGGATCTTGGTGATTGAATCAGCTTCCTTTTAATGTAGAATTTCTTGGTGATATTGAGGTATAAAATTTCTAATCATGTATTTATCATCATAATTATTATTCAGGATATAATGTTTTTATTTCTATGTTTTATGGTGAAACTAGACTCATCGTTTGTTATCCCCTTGATCCCAACTACTACAATTATTTCCATCCCCATTCAATTGTCAAACCCCTTCACTTGAACAATTTACACTACCAACATTATATTTTTTGAAATCCACCTAATTATCCCATGATCCAATTATATACAATATAAACCTATAAAAACTATCCATACCTGACTAGATTCTACAGGAAGTAAGAGTAACTCATTACTCGGGCTTAGGGTTATGGAGATATAGTCTAGGGAAAAATATTTCTTTTATAATATTCATTACATTTATAAACTCTTTCCCAAGTATTATGGTTGTGGAGAAATGGTAGGGGTTATTGTATGTTATCATATGAATCTGTGTTTCTAATCCCCTCTCTTGGCTTTGATGTTATGGAATTCAATCTTGGCGAAGGGGATGTGTGTGGTTTCACTTCATATTGATTTTGATGAACTACACTTTCATTGTTATGTTTCCTATCCCTATTATTCCATATTATTGTCTTCTTTGATTTTATATATATATATATATATTGTTATATGGATTATATGAAAGATTAATCGAATGATACATTTGTTTGTTTATGAATCAAACATCGAAGGTAATTAGGCTAGATGGCCCCACTAATTTTCAAGCAGTTGATTGATGAAATTTGATAACATATACTACTACATTTTCATTGATAGTTGGGATGAGAAATAAATATATGTAAAAAATTTGGAAAATAATCATTTAATATAGGTAATTACCTATTGAATTTGGATTTTAATCTTAAATGGAAACATGAATAATGTAGAAACATGGAATAAATAATGGGAATATGAACTTAGAATTAATGTTATTAAATGGATTATTATGGGAATTAATAATGAGATGAGTCATGGTATTTTTGATATATAGTACATAGAAGAGTACTCAAAATTATTGTATATTTTTATTGTTGGGAAATTTTCCCCTTATGGGTTTTGGGTTGGGATAGGATAATAGGCCATTTCTATTGTCCTATATTCCTATTGGTCTTCCAGGGATGGTCTTAATCTATAAATTATGATGGGGAGTGTTTCTTATGGCTCCCCTATGATTTGTTGCCACATATAGAGTTTCACCATTATTCTAGGAATTTTCCTTCAAATTTTTATTTTAATGTGTGTATTTATAAAATAATTATAAATAATTTTCAACATATTCAGTTTTTATAAGGAATGACCATGTTCGATTGTGTACAAGATGCACAACACTGAGCTTAAACGAACAACTCAATATTGTTATTATGTAACCATTTTAACCCAGCCATTAAATAGGAATGATTGAATATTATTAACTAAGTTATGAAATATTAAATGTTCTAAATCATTAATAATGTATTAATTAATGATTACAAAATTGGGCACTTAATTTTTGTAAATCCATTTTATTTGTTAAATACACTTTCTTCAAGAATGATTTTTATTTCTTTTATTGGTGAAAAATATAATTAACTTCAGGAAATATTATAAATTTTAATTAATGTAATAATTATCATTTTTTAAATCAGCATATCAAAATTATCTTATGGTGAAATTTTGATAATTTTCTAAAAAACATTATTTTCCAATGAATAGTGAAAATACCGTTTTTTATTGAAAATATTATTTTATTTTCATGAATTTCAAAATTAAAATTATATTTTAGGTTAGTATTAAAATATAATTTGTTCCTTTTTATTTCAAACAAAAAAATTATGATTTTTAAAATAGATTTTTTACATGAATTTAGTATAAAAACATTTTATGTTAAAAAAGTTCATTTTTCTGAAAAAACTGTTTTCATTTCATTTTAATGATTTGATTTTAAATTAAATTATTCAAATTTTATGTTTTGAATTTTGAAAAGTGGATTCCTAATTTTGAATCATGAGCTACAAATTTAGTAAAGAAGTGCCTTTTATTTTTGGACAATATGAATAGTAACCTTTATAAGTTTTTGTTACCACGGTAAAGGGTAAATCAAGTTATTAAGGATAAAAATAAAATTATAAGAATGAAAAAATTATTATATCACTTGGACCAATTTTATTGGATGAGTAATATGCTTCCATAATAATTCATGGTTTAGTTATATGATCGTGATTGTCAACTTCAATTAGATTATGACCCATATAATATTTTATTTAAAGAAAAGTCAAAGATGTCACATTCATGATTTTAAAAACTATATCCTTTTTAATATGGTGTTATCCAGAAGATATCTTAAGATATAAATATTATTTTTAAATATAATGAATTATATTTATCATGATAATTTATTTTTAATTTTTAGTAACTAAATAATTAATGTAAATTCTTTCACAACACTGGTGGAGTAATTATTTAATTAATAGAAAAATCAAATAAATGATATTAAAAATATTAAGATAAATATAATATGAGATAATTAATAAAACATAATAATTTATAGATAAAATTTACATGTTATGGATCTATTAAAATATCTTTTTTCAAAGTAAACTTTTTTTATTTATATTTTTAAGATTCATAGTATGGAATGGTTTCAAAATTGAAATTAATAATATTTTAAAATAAATAATATTTTATGAAATGATATAATATTTATAAAGAATTTAAATTTATCCAACTGATTTGTATGAGGTTTAAAATATCATATATTATTCACTTTTGGGTCATTTGACATTTTTTTGTAACTATATTAACCCTCACAACTAAAAATTCCATGTTGTCACGGTATGAGTTAAAGAGGTTAAATATTATTTTAAACCAATAGATAAGGGTTGAAATTTAGCCAAAATATATATCATTTTTAATATATGTGATTATTTCAACCCATAAACACATTAGATTCTAAATTACTCACATTGGAGACATTTAGAATAAAAAATAATTTATATTAATTTAATATTTTGATAAATTCCAACAGTGCTGCTCCCCTCTCCTATAAAAGGGCATATATTATTCTCATTTATATACACTAAAAAAACCTTTTTATTGGAAAATCCCTACCCAAGTCCATTACTATAATACATTCCTCAATTTTAGAAGTCTTGTTTTAGGATGAACACATAACTTAGTTTTATTAGTGTCGTAAGAAAAGATGATTTTCCAAACAAGGGGTAGATAAAGATTTTATGTGATGAGTCATACTCAATATAAGAGAGTTTCTTTTCAAAATATTATTTTAAAGTTTATTTTTACAAAAAAATTAACATATATGTAATGAACCGATATTATCATCATAATTATTCCATAATAGTTTGAATCTTCCATTATAAGGTCAAAAGTTTATTTTAAATGAAAATGATTTCATATTTAAGTTCAAAACATTTAAAAATTTAATTATTTTAAAAATTGAAAATTTATTTTCCTAAAAAATATTTTTAATGATATTTCCTTAAAGAAAAAACCTCTTAACCATTCTTTGGGTATTTCTTTATTAAGAATGGATTTTTTTTTAAAAAAAAGGTATTTGGATACCAGATGTGTTTACATATGGGTTTTAAATATTTTAAAAGGTTTTTTAATGAAAACTGAAATTATAAAAATTTATATTCATTAAATGGTAAATTACAATTATATGTGAAATGGTGAGCCCAAGATAGATTATTCGAAGTGTTGATCCCCATTATGGCTCATAGGTGAGCCAAATATAGCTTATACAAAGGGTTAACCCCATTATTTCTCATGAAAAATGGGTGAGGATGATATATATTTTATGAATGGTTATCCCCATTATATCTCTCCAATGCATTAGGTAATGATTTTGTTCTCTAAAGAATTATAGTAAAAGTTGTGTTTTTGGTTATTCTAATTTCAATGGTTTTAGAAGGGTTATATGATTATGATTTTCTATGTTTCCAAATTTTTTTATTATTTTCTTGGTATGGGTTTTAATGGTTTTTTTTGAACCAAAAGTGTGTGTGTTATTAATATGGAAATGATTTAATTAATTAACTGGAAGAAAATTAAATGAGTATTCATGTTTTTCACTAGACCAGTAGTTTTATTACTTTATTTCTATTAATGATATTTTTTTCTCTCATCCCATGTTTAAAAAAAATCATGGGATTTTAAGATAGAGTAAGGACTAAGATGATGTCAAGATCAAAATATTAAAGATATGTTAGGAATAGAAAACATGTTTTTTTAAAAGGGGTTACATTGGGGAAAAAATGGATACTAAGCATATGTTTCAACTTATAATGTATGGGTTTACTATGTATGATTTTTTCAACATTATCTAAAACTAGAAAAAGAAACATCATTGGGAAAATATAGATTTTCCTGTTTAAATATAACTAGAATATGTATTATTTAATGATGGGTCCATACATTTGGTATCAAATAAGGGATTAAATAAATTTAGGGATGAGGATGTGTTTATGAATAGGTTAATATTCTCAGTATATCCCTTCACTATAATACTTTTTAATAACTTTTTTCATATTGAGGAAAATTAGTTACAAAGAGGAGGACAACCCCGAAAAAAATTTCTATCTCTTCCTGATGACTTTATTGTAGTATTATTTAAAATTCATGTACTTATGATTTTAATTCTTTTCATAAAATAAAACTATCATGAAAATAGGTTTATAAAATATCAAATACCTCCTATATACCATAATACAATTTTGGTTCATTGGTTGTTTTTTATTAAGTCCATATTTCAAAATTTTCTAATCCTTCCCAAAAAGGTAAATATCATCAAGGTATTTTAAAATATTTTACCCTATCACAGGAGTTTGAAGTCTATTATTATTTAAATATAGATTCTAATGAAGTATGGCCTCATGAATCCTATTTATATTTGGTTTTAAATTATAGTACTATTAGTTATACATATGATGTTTTAAAAGGATAATTGATTGAAGGTTTCAAAATATATTCAATCAGAACGTTTTATAAAAATAATTTTTTATAAGATGTTTTGAAATTATATGTCATGAAATAAGGGTTTTAATAACAATTTTCCTTCATGCATCCAAACAACAAATGTTGTAAAAGGTTCATTTGGACAAAATAATCAAGGGACATTGAATAATATCTAATGAATAGCGGATCTTCTATCAATGTGAACAAAATGATAATGAAATTAGTTGGGAAAATTGATCAAGGATGAAATTTATTTTACCTTGGAACAATTTTATTTAAATTATAGGGAACTAAAATTTGAAATTTGAAGATTGAAAATACCTCATGAATTAAGAAGTTGAGGAAATTATGGGCTATGAAGAAAAATGAATGGTATACAATAAACATTGAGGTTAAAATATTCTCTTTAAAGATTAAATTTTACTTTTAATGTAAGTATATTTCCATATGATCGTGGTAAGGGTATTAAAATACATCATCAACTATATAAAATATATTTTGGAACAAAAAATTTATTTATTTACTTTTCTTACCAATAAATGAATGACATTTAACCCATTAGAGATTTATGATTTTGTGATTGTTCACTTTCTCATGACCATTTTCTCTATCACTATCAATCTTTCCATGGAAATTATCTTTTCTCTAATATGACCATGTTTTCTGATATGGAAACCTAATTATTTTTTATTCCATATGGCCTTTATACATCCCTTTATTTCTTTTCATGTGGAATTTTTATTATTTTTTTCTAATTTGGAATTTAAATAAAGGTATTTTGAAAATTCAAACCTTATTTAAAAATCAAAAATTAAAAATTATAAGGAAAAAATTTCTAGGGGGGATAATGTAATATCCTATATTTTTAAAAGGAAATAATTTGTTCTATAGAGTACGAGATTTACACCACCATGCTTAAATGAACAACAAAATTTTGTTTTTGTGTTACTGATATAACCTATCAATTAAATTTGAGGGAACTAAAAGTATTAAATAAATTTTTAAATATGTAATGGTCATAATAATTTTCAATTTATTATAAAATTATGCCCTTAATTTTAGTAAATTCATCTTATCCTTCAAATATACTTTCTTCGAGAAAGTTTTTTTATTGATTTTGCATGTGAACCACGTAAATAATTTCTAGAAATTTTGGAAATTTTATTTAATGAAATAAATTTCATTTTTGAAATTGTCATATCATAATTATCATATGGTTAAATTTTTATAAATTTTTATAAAAGTTTTATTTTTCATTGAATACTTAAAAATACCAATTTTTATTGAAAAGTATATTTTATTTTCAAGTATTTAGAAATAAAAATTATATTTTAAATTAATTTTAAATTTTAATTTGTTCTTCTTGACATAAAATAATCTAATTATGGGGTTTTTAAATGTAATTTATACATGAATATAGTATAAAACATTTTATGTTGAAAATAAAATTTTTCCAAAAAATTGTATTTTGTTTCCTTTCACAAATTTAATTTTAAATTAAGTACTGTAAATTCTGTATTTTTAATTATGAAAAATTCATTCCATATTTTTAATTATGAGGTCCAAATTTATTAAATTGGTTCTTTCTATTTTTGGACAACATGAATTGTAACCTAGGTAAATTTTGTTTCTATAGTAAAGGGTAAATCGGGTAATTAAGGGTACAAATATAAATGATAAGGACTGTAAAATGACACTAACAGTTGACCAGTTTTTATTGTATGATTAATATGAATCCATAAAAACTCATAGTTCATTTATATGTCTATTTATGTCCACATGAATTTTATGATAACCCTTGTAATATTTTATTTAATTAAAAGTAAAAGTTATCACATTCATGATTTTAATAGATCTATCATTTTTTATATGTTGTAATATAGAAAAAACAATTGATTGTAAATAGTATTTAAAATTCTAAATGAATTATCTTCATCATTTTATTTTTTTAGTGAATTAATAATTAACTTAAAATCTCAAAACACACTGATGAAGTAATTATTTTATTAGTTGAAAAATCCTGTAAATGATATTAAAAAATATTATATGATATAATTAATGTAATGAAAGAAATTTTTAGATGACTTAAATAAATTAAGGATGTATTAAAAGATAAATTTTTAAGTTATATTTTTGTATTCATATTTTTAAATGGCTATGTAATGAATAGTGTCAAATTTACTTTAATGATATTTATAAAATTAATAATATCTTATTAAATAATATAAAATTATTAAAAATATAAAATTTTACCTCCTAATTGGGGTAATATTTATAATTTCAACCACTATCCATTTATATGTTTTTTTTAATTTTATAGTATCTATATAAACCCTAAAAGTGTAAAAAATCCATGTTTTCCTGTTAATATTTAATGTGGTTAAATAAGGGTTAAAACCAAAATATAAGGGTATATATTTAGTCAAAACCTATCTAAAATTTATTTCATGGGAGTATTTAAACCCATATGCATTTTATAATTTAAATAAATCACATTGGATCTGTTTTTAAATGGAAATTAATTCATATTAATTTAATATTTTGATAAATTTCAAGAGTGTGCATCCCCTCTCATATAAAATAGTACCTTTCTTCTCATTTTTATACATCTAAAAACCATTTTGGTATGGCCACGAAGTACCCAAAAACATCAATATAATCCCTCCAATCATTATAGATGTCTTGGTTTAGGCATAACACTAACCATAGTGGTCTTAATGTGTTAAGAAAAGGATATTTTATAAATAATATGATGGTAATGATATTACAAGATGAGTCGGACTCAAGGTGAGGGAGTTTCTTTAAAAATATTATTTTAAATATTTATTTTACAAAATACAAATGTAATTTTTTATCTTAATGGAATGAATATATTTTCTCATAGTCATGAATTCTATAATTCATTGAATCATCCTTTACAAGTTTAGATGTTTATTTTCAATGAAAATGTTTTCACATATAATTGTGTTTCTTTATAAAAAAAATTCTTTTCAAAATTGATAATATATTTTCCTCAAAATTGTTTTAATGTTATTTTATTAAAAAACCATCTTTACCTTATTTTGGGTATTTCTATTATAAAAATAGTTTTTTTAAATGAAATTTTTTTTGATACCAAAAGTGTTATATGTATGTTGTTTAAAGAGTTTTTCAAAGGATTTATGAAAAAAGTTAATGAATAAATAAATTTATCCCTGAAATTGTACTAGAACATTATATGTGTAATGGTTGATCCCAATATAGTTTATATAAAGGGTTGGTCCCCATAAAATCTAACGAAAATTTGAAAAGCCTTATATATCTTATATGAACAGTGAGCCCCATTATCTCTCTCCAATGCGTAAGGTAATGATTTGGTTCTTTAAATAATTATATTGGATGTTAGCCTTATGGTTATTCCTATTTGAAGGGTTTTGAATGGGTTTTTTGAATGTGATGATCTATGTTTCAAAAAAGGGTTAATATTTTCTTGTTATGTTGTTTAAAGTTAATATTTGAACAAAAAGTGTGTGTGTTTTTAAAGTGTAAATTATTTGTTTCATTCTCTCAAAAAAAATTAAACGTGTTTTCTTGTTATTCAATGGACAAATGGTTTTCTTTATTTATGTCCCTTTTTAAATTTTTTATGCTCATTTGATGGTTTACATTTTTTTTCATATATTTTTAATGAAGATTTGGGATAATGATGATGTCATGATCAAATTTGTGAAGATATGTCATGAAAATAAAACCTGTTTTGTTTTAAAATGGAATAATTTTATTGAATAAATGGATACTAATTATAAGTGTCCACTTATAATGTTTGTGTTTACTATGTAATATTTTTTCCAAATTCTATAAATCTCTAAACCTAAAAGGCCTTTGGAAAAGAAATTTATATTTAGTTTTAAAATATCTAGAATGTGTATTATTTAAGTTCGTGTCCTTACAGTTAGTATCAGAAAAGGGTTTTGAAAAATTTGAAGATTAGGATGTTTTGTTAAGAATAGGTTAAGCTTCTCAGTATATTATTTTGGTAAAATTATTATTTTTAACTTTTTTAGAATGAGTAAAATCATTTAGAATTGAAAGGTGGAGGATTAAAAAAAACATATTTATCTCTTCATTATGAAATTCTTGAAATAATTATTTCATAGTCATGTCCTAATTATTTTTAAAAAGTTTCGAACAGACATCTATCCTATGAACTATTGAATGAATTATCAAAAACCACCACCATACAATGATACCACCACGGTCCATGGGTTGTTTTTAATAAAATAATAATTTCCCATTTTCTCACCTTTCCAAAAAAGGTAAATACCATCAAGGAATTTTCAAATATTTTACCCTATCATAGGACGATAAAGAATATTATGATTTCAATTAACCCTTTCATGAAGGATACCCTCATGAAAACTATTTACATTTTGTTACAACTTATTTTCTTATAGGTCATACTTATTGTATTTTAATAGGACACTTGATTGAAGGTTTCAAAATAAACATGGTCAGAATGTTTTAAAAAATCATGTTTTAACAGATGTTTTGATATTATATTTTGTGAAAAATGTTTTTAGAAACAATTTCATCACCAAAATCAATAAAACATTTTTTATAAGGTTTATTTCAATAATTAAAGCAAGGTAATTTGATGAATATCTACAAAATTCTTGCAATGTGCGGAACTCATATCAACGTGCACAAGATAAAAATGAACTCAGGTGGAAACCATGATCAACGAATGAATGTATTTATCTTGGAATAGTTTTATTTAAATTATGGGGAGAATAAATTTAACATTTCAAGATATAAAATAATTCATGAATTAAGAAGTTGAGGTAATTATGGTTTGGGATGCAAAATGAATACTATAAGATAACTATTGAGTTTAAAATATTCTCTTTAAGGATGAAAGCATACTTCACAGTTAAGTGTATTTACTTATGTTCATAGTCAAGGTAGTAAAATAATTCCTCATATATATGAAAAGGAAATTGAAATAAAAAATTTATCTATTTACTTTTCTTATTGGGGAATCAATGACCTTTTAACCCAACAATGATTTATGGTTTTTTGATTGTTCACTTTCTAATTACCATGTTCTCTATCACTCTCTATCAGTACTTGGTAATTATATTCTCTCCTAATTGTCCATGTTTTCTACCATATAAACCTAGTTATTTGTTACTCTAGAATACCATCATACATCCCTTTATTTCTTTTGAAGTGAAAGTTTTATTAATATTTTTGATGGTGTGGGATTTCATTAATGGGATTTTTAAAATTCATACCTTAATTATTGAGCTTGAATTAAAAAATATGGATATTAAATTTACAAAAGGGGGGTGAATGTGATGTCTTGAGTTTTAAAAAATAAATTCTATGTTAGATAGCATACAATATACGTAATCATAATGATTAAACAAACAACTAAATATTGTTATTATGTGACTGTTACAATATAGTCATTAAATTGGTGGACATGAAAAATATTTAATAAATTATGAAGTATAAAATTTTCCTACTCACTATTAATATCATAATTAATTCTTCTAAAATTAATCACTTAATTTTAGTAATGTCATTTTATTCTTCAAATAAACTTTCTTCAAGAATGATTTTTATTACTTTTGTGAGAGAAAAATATAATTAATTTATAAAACATTTTAAAATTTAATTTAATGAAATATATATCATTTATGAAATAATTATATAAAAATTATATTATGGTAAAAAATTTATAATCTTTTTAGTTGTTTGATATTTCAATGAATAGTGGAAAATATCAATTTTTTTTTAAAATTGTATGTTCTTTTCGCTTATTTAAAAAATGAAATTATATTTTAAATTATTTTTAAAATTTATTTTGTTAATTTTTTTTTAAAATAATAGAATTGTGGATTTTGAAATTTATTTAATACTTGAATCTAGTATTAAAACATTCTATGTTCAGAAAGGGAATTTTTCCGGAAAATAGTTTTTCACTGCATTTTTTCCGATTTAATTTTAAATCAAATCATAAAACATAATTGTTTTGAATTTTGAAATATAGATTCCATATTTGGAATCAAGATGTTTAAATTTTTTTTAGAAGGACAATTTTATTTTTGGACAATATGAATAGTTATATTGGTAAATTTTGTTACCATAGTAAAGGGTAAATCAGGTAATTAAGGGTAAAAATAAAATGATAAGGACTGTAAAATGACCCTAATTCTTTCAAAAAATTATTTTATGAGTAATATCCATCCATATAATTCATGGTTCAGTTATTTCAAAATTTATGTCCACTTCAATTAGATCACGACCCTAATAATATTTTATTTAAATAAATGTCAAAGATGTGACATTTATGATTTTAATAACTATAAAATTTTTACTATGGTTTTATAAAAAATAAATATTTGCTTATAAATATTATTTTGAAATATAAAATAATCAAAATAATCATTTATTTTAAAAAAAATTGGGGAGAAAATAATTAATTAAAATGCTTGCACAACACTAATTCAATAATTATTTAAATAATGGAGAAATTAAAAAAATGATATTAAAAATATTAAAATAAATATAATATGACATAATTATTGTAACCCATGAATTTTATAGATGGATTTGAAATTTCATAGATGTATTTTAATATTTATTTCTAATTTATCCTCTTTTATTTATATTATTATAATTGAAAGTATTTAATTATGTCAAAATTGAATTTAATTAAATTTTAATATAAATAATATTTTATTAAATGATATAAAATTTAAATAAATCTTAAATATAGGGAAAAATGATTAGTTTAAAAATTTCATACCTAATCCATTTAAGGGACTTTTAGAATTTTATTGTAACTATACTAACCCCCCAATTGTAGAAAATCTTTATTGACACCGTAAGAGTTAATGTTGTTAAATAAGGGTTAAAACCAAAATATAACGGTACATATTTAGTGAAAAAATATAAAAATTTTATTGTATGAAAATAATTGGACTCAATCTCATATTACCTTAGAAATAACTAACTTTTGAGCCATTTGGAATTCAAAATTAATTTATATTATTTAAATATAATTAGAAATTATAAAAGTTCCCCTATTTATAAAAGGGAACTTCTTCTTCTCATTTATACACATTGAAAACTCCTTATGTTTGAACAATAATTTCCCAAATCCATTCCTACCATACATCCCCTATATATAGTAGTCTAATTTTCATTATATCACCAACTTAGTTGTATTAATGTGTGAAGAAAGGATATTTTTCTAAAAAGGGGAAGATAAAGATTTTATGTGATGAGTCAGAATCAAGGTAAGAGACTTTATTTTAATAAACTTATTTTATAGATTTTTTCAAAAAAAAATATAATTTTTTTTAAATTATATATAATATGATTATTATACCTATATTAGTAATCCTTAATTACATCATGATTCATTTAAAATGATAAAATTTTATTTTCAAAAAATATATTTTCATAGAGAAGTGAACAACTTTTAAAAAATAACTATTTTCAAAATGGAAAATTTATTTTTCTGAAAATTGATTTCAAAGATATTTAACTCAAATAAAAAAACTATGTAACTTTTTTTGGGTATTTTATTATTATAAATGTTTTTTTGAGAGAAAAATATATTTTTATACCATAAGTGTTTTACATATGGGTTTTAAAGAGTTTTTCATTGGTTTTATGATGAAAAGTGCTAGCATAAAATGTTTTCTTCATGAAATAGTACTTTAAAATTATATGTGAAATGGGTGAGCCTAATATGGATCATTAAAGTGTTGACCCCCATTATAGCTCAAGGGTGAGGCCGATAGATATTATATGAAGTGTTGAGCCCAATTATATCTAATGAGAAATGAGTGAGCTTGATATAGCATATACGAAGGGAGATCCCCATTATACCTCTCAAATGCAATGAACAATGATTTTGGTCTCCATAGAGTTTTATCAGAAGTTGGCTCTATGGTTATCCCAATTCAAAGAGTTCTGAAAGGGTTTTATGAATGTGAGTCTCTAAGTTTCCAAAATGGGATTTATTTTCTGGTTATGGGTTTAAAGGTTTTATTTGAGGAAAAATTGTATCTTTTTCACGTGGAAATGATTTTTTTCATTTTCTCAATGAAAAATTAATGGGTTTTCATGTTTTTTACTAGACTAATTTTTTCATTCTTTATTTCCCTTACCGAGCTTTTTGTTCTTATCCAACATTTTAAATTGTTTATCATTGGATTTAATGGAAGGGTAAGGGTTAGGATGAGGTCAAGATCAAATTTGTAAAGATATATCATGAAAAAATATATTTATTTTAAAAGGGTTTCATTTGTTGTAAATAAATGCATACCATAACACCCTGAGATTTATTATTATTTTTTAAAATTCATTTCAACATTCTGATATTTTTTTCATTTCACACAACACTAAATATAACTTCTCTTATATGAGATTACTATGTTTGGATTAGGTTATACATAAAAAAAGTAAATATTGAAAAACAATAACATAGATTATCTTTTGTTACACACAAAAATATTTTTTACTTATATTACAAACAATATTAAGTCTCTTCGATAGCTTTCATTACATGAAAGGTTGTGTTTCTCCGAACTATAATATATTATTATTAAAATAGTATTACATCTACCACCCAACTGTTTAATGGATGTTATGAATAATATTAAATAAATTTTGAAATTATTATATACACATGAATATAAATTGAATCATTTTATTATAAATTAATATAAGTGAATGTAAGAATGATTTTAAAATATTTAAATTTCATCTTGAAGTACACTATTTTTCTATGTAAACAAAAATTTATCTCAAAAGAATTAAACAAAAAACTTTTGAATAAGGTTTTAAATAAAATTAATATATAATATATTCAACCAATATTTTTTATACCCATCCAAAAGAATTCATAGGTTTATGATATTAATAATTCCAATTTTATGAATAAAAATGTATTTTTTTCTAATAGGTAATTTTTATCGCCTTTTAATGGAGAGCCCGTTTTAAATATAATTTTTAAAACTCCTATAATTATTATTTGAAACAATTAAAATCATTTTAGAAATATAAATAGAAAAAATTTATTTTTTGTTATTTTTTGGTATTATTATGAGAATTTTAATTTTTTGATGAATAGTGAAAATACTATTTTTTATTTCAAAATTTCTATTTTGTCTAAATAATATAGAGGGATGAATTATATTTAGTTGATTTTAAAAAATAATTAGGTTAAGTTTAAATCAATTAATATAATTTATGTCATTAAAATCAATTTCACATTGAAACTATATGCAAAAACAATTCAAAATTTTGAATATTTTTACAATAAAAACATGCTTTACCTTTTCATATACGAGATTAAATTTAAATTAATTTCAGAAAATTTTGTGATTTGAAGTTTTAAAAATTAATTCAATATTTTTAATCATAATAATTTATAATTAAAAATAATATCAAATTATTTTTTGAAAAAAAATATCAGTGAAATTAATTAAAATTAATTATAGTGATTAGGATAAAAATTAGCATAACAAATTACTAAACCTTAAACATATTGACTAAAATGTGAAATAAACATGTCCAAAATCCATGTTATGTTCATATTTATCACATATTCAATATTGTATCATATTTAAACCATGTAAAAAATGTGGTTGGAATTTCCTTTTAAAAAATTTATGAGAATGCTCCTCCAACACCATAAAAAGGCACTCACCCATCCAACTTATTCAAACTTTCACATACCCTTTTATATGAAATCATCTACCAAAATATTCTCCAAACATCCATAAATTCATCCTATGATCATCCCTTTGGTCATAAATACATTAATGGAAGCCCTTTTGTTCGTACAAAAATGTGTCACCCAAAGAAGTGGTAACATCTTTCCTCAAGCTCGTTTGTTTTATTTTCATTGTCCACCCCTCAACACATATTATTACATGATTATATAATAATCTCAGTATCCTCAATATACATATATTTTTGTTATTTTTAGGTTTCTACCAACAATTACACAAAATTTCATCTAAGGGGTAATGAACTTACCATTTTTGTGTATCGGGAACTACCGCCACACAAAACGATATTCTTTTTTTCAATTACCACCTCTCATGGTTTTTAATTGTGATGGAAACTATGATTATATATATATATATACATATATTATATTTATTATTTATTTATAATTTTTTAATTATTATTTCACATATACGTTCATGCTTTCCATTATTTTTGAAAACGATAACTTCATCTGCGGACGTGTGGAGCACCACCTCCTCAAAGTAATGTGATTAATTCACAGATTACATGGAACTTATTAAGGATGATTTTAGTAAATGAATATGATATATTTTAAATAATAATTCTAATTTAATTATTATATATATATTAATTATTTTCTATCTTTCAAAATGATAATTAAACGAAAAAACATTCATGCTTACATATGGCCTGCCATCTCATTAAATGATATATTCTATTTAATTTTTATTCCATTTATAGATTATTATAAATATTTATATATTAAATATATAATATATTTATATCATGTTTTGCATTCTTAAAATAATTAAATCATGATCGAATTATGTGGATCAAGAATAAAAATGTAAAACTTATACGAAAAAATAAGTGGATATTACCCAAAACGTAACATTAGCATCGAATTGTTAATAAATGGGTAATATACAATCATAATAATATAATATATGGTATTATATATAGTATTATTATTTTTTGGTGTAATTATAATAAACTTATATATATTATATAGGAGGATTTAATGTGTACGAAGAAAATCAATACTTAACATAGGTGTTTTCACATCTATCTTTTATTTATGTGAGGTATATGTTATATTCACCACATATTTGTGTTTTGTGGTGTATATAATGCCCTATGAAATTTTAAAACATGAATTTTCGTTATTTCATTGTATTAAATGTTTTAATTTATTTTATTCTCTCAAGGCTCTGATCATTCAATAGTTACTCGAGTAGTAAGGGGATTTTCTCATCTCACTTTTATTTCTATGAGACTTAATCCTTATTCACCACTCAATTTTTTTGTAATTTTTACATAATTACCATGAATGTATTATATTATTTTATATAATTACATTTATATTTATTTACATATCCATTTTATTACACTTCTTTCATGGGGTTTATGGCTCAAAATTTACCAAATCAGTAATGTAATTTTGTCTCAATTTTTTTTCTTTGAGATACATGCCATGTTGTGCAGCTATACTTTTCTATGATGTGTACATACTTCCATTTGACATGTTATATAATGAATATAATTCTTTCATGATATATTATGCCTCATGTAATATTGTTCTCTCTTGTATAGTATAATTCATTATTACCAAAGTGGTAATAGTTTATTACTACAATCTCTAATTTATCACGATTATTTAGGATTATGCTTCTAATGATGAAATATTATATAAAAACTCATGATATTTCTTATACTCTAGTTATAAATGATATATTCCTATATTGGTACCATTTTTTACATTATTTAGTACTTATGATAATTAAGAAAGTGATTTTAAGAAAAATGAACATTTTCCCACTCTTGGGTCATAAATTTGTGTTCATTC
Organism: Viscum album; assembly: GCA_963277665.1. Taxonomy (NCBI): domain Eukaryota; kingdom Viridiplantae; phylum Streptophyta; class Magnoliopsida; order Santalales; family Viscaceae; genus Viscum; species Viscum album. The sequence goes on from OY728152.1 coordinate 850,545,312, forward strand.
AAAACCATGTTTTCTAAAAAGGGTTTTAAAAATAAATATATGTTTTAAAAGTGTTTTAAAAGTTTTCTAGAACCTTTTATATGTATTTCAATGAAGATTGATTCCAAATATTTTCAATATTCCTATATAATATTTCTATAAAAAGACTTTTCAAAATTATTTTGAACCCTCTTTCTAAGTTTCAAAGTATTTTCAATGAAAATGGTTTTACAAATTACCATCAAGATTCATTTTTTAGTTTTTAATGATATTTTCATAGAAAAAGTTTTAAAAAATTCTTTATGTTTGAAAAATATTTTTTCAAAGATTAAAATATATTTTCATCAAGAAATGTTTTACATGAAATTGGTAATATTTATTTATAAGAAATTAATTTTAAAAAGTTCTTATGAAAAGGATTTTTACTGAAATGATATTTTCTTTAATAGATTTTCCATATGACCCTTCAAAATATGTTTCCATCTAACTTAACATACTTTTTCATAGTTTATGATTTATTGGGAATATGATCAAAGAATACTATTCACATTCTTTCTTGAGTGGTTTATGTTTTTATGGAATGATGTTTATGAAACCAATTTATCTTCCATGGGTTATATACTTTTGTAACCTGATTCTTTTCTTGGGTTATGATTTTATGAAATAATTAGGACACCAATATTTTTTCAATAGGTAATGATATGATGAAATATTTATGGTACCCATTTCATTTCATGGGTTATGATATGATGATTGTTTATAATATTGTAGTACTTGTATGTATGATTTTATTATGTAACTAGTGAAACCTATATCTTTGTCTAATTCATTGGGTAACGATGGATGAATCATGAGTATATATGTTATGTGTTAACATGATTACATGGTCACAAATTTATGAATCAACCTGATTACATGTTAAAAATGTTATGAGTAAACCTAATTACATGTTCACAATGTTATTTAAGGAACTATTTTCATGTAAAAAAGTTTATGCATGAACTTGATTTCATGTTCACAGTGTTATGAGTGAAACTTATTACATATTAAAAAATTTATTCATGAATCTGATTATTGGTTCACAATGTTATGAATAGACCTAGTTATATTTCCATAAGTTTATGTGTGAGCCGGATTATGTGTTTATAATGTTATGTGTTACCTAATTATATTTTCACAATATTATGTGTGGACCTGGTTGCATGTTAATTAGTTTATGACAGGTCTTGATTTCATGTTCTTAACTTAATGATGGAACCTGTTTCTATAAATACATGTTTAAAATATTATAATCCAGTTTTTTATGGAAAATTCCATGTCTTATTACTTTTTTATGATTTCATGGATTATAATATTGATTCCCTCATGATCCATGTCTAATAAACTGCCATTATTTATGCCATGACTCATTTTTATGATCTTTGATATGTACGGTATTATCTTCTGAAGTTATGATCATGTTCTCATACCTTTAAGTTCATGATTATAGTCATGCATCTCCTTTATTGACCATTACCAAGCATCTGAGCTAATCCCTTTCTTATTTTTCCTTTCCCCAAGTTATAATGAATGGTTTTAATTAGGGTTACTAAAAGTGGAATATCGTTATAGTAGATGTTTATGATATTTTACCAAACTAAAAAATGTGTTCCATATTCCCAAATACAATAAACGATTATGGTCCTTGGGGATGCACTTTCATTAATGTGATGAATATTAATCTAAAAATATTTAATATCCCTTTATGTTAATCCTAGGTCACTATAGATACTAAGTATAAGATTCCACTTATAATTTATGGGCCTACTCTGTAAGAGTTTTTCCTAATCCTATAAAACTATAAACCGAAAATATCTTTTGGAAAATAAAGTGATCTGCAGATTTAAAATAACTAGAATATGTATTTTTTTAGGCCAAGTCCTTAGATAATTTTTGAGTGAATTATTCCTGGTATCATTCTACTCGTTTTATATTGCTAGTTATGTTATTAGAGACTTGTAAGATGAGGGATATTTTATTTAAAATGATGATGACTTTAGGATGTATTTGTGATAGTTGTGGGATGTTGTAGTTGTGTGATTTGTTCTTATTAGAATGTAGGTGTTGAAATGGAATAGTTTTAGGGTTGGACTTCTATTCGTATACTTTCAAGTTTTAGGTTGGGATTAGTAATTATGAGGTTATAGGTTTAATTTCATATGTGATAATTTAGATTGGGGTATATTCCTTGGTTCCCAATATGTAATTTGATGCTTAAATTAATATTATAATAGTAAAAACAAGGTAATTATATCTTTTAAAAAAATTAATAGTAATAGAAATATAGTGTGGGATATTGGGAATTATTTATATTTTCTTTCATGAATGAAATTAAAAAATATATATTTACTCTTTCACATTATGGTTAGTCAGATTAATAAAAGTATGAGGATAAATCTAGGTGCAACTTTAGTGATGTAATTAAAACAATAGGGTTCACCTATGAATATGAGTAATGCTGATTATTAAGGATAATAGGTATATTAATGATAATGGGATAAATAAGTGATATTTAATAAATGGTCATTTGAAAAACATTCAGTATTGATGAATGAATATCCATGATGATGTTATATATTGATGTTTTCTTGATTTTTGGTCATATTTGCTGATGTGTGTTGAATATTAAATATATATTATTATGTGGATGGTATTGCATCTGTGGTTTAGTTTTTTTGATGTGTTGTCTACAAATTTTTGGTATATATGAATGAGATATGATTTAAAAAGATGTGCTAATTATGAAATGTTTATATGATGTAATCCTAGGGTTCATGATATGTGGTTGACATATTTGGAAGGCTTATTACACTTATCATTTTTATCCATGACTTCCTATACAACTAGTGAGTGGTAATCCTAATGGATTGTTGTTGGTTTGATATGGAAGCGTTATAGTTGATAGTTAAGAGGGGATAAAGTCATGATTATAGGGATCCATTTATTAATTATATAATGTTCTTATTTTAATTTTTATTTGATGGATATATCGGGTAGGAAATGAAACAGCTTTAGGGAATCCAGAAAATGAAAAAATGTTGATTTGATGTATATAATATATCTCTTGATATGATTTTCTAGGTTGTGTAAATTTTTTTATAAAATTAAAATAGTATATTATATGGTAATTATAGGTGATGTTTGAAAAGGTGGTGGATGTGTTATATTTTTCTATGTCTATTTAAATTATTTACCAGTGTTTTATAACAAAGTGTTTCCATAGATATTTATCACAAAACATTTACTTAACATAGAGATTGTTTTATCTTTGAAATATGATCCTATTGAGTACTACCAAAGTGATCACCCATATAAGGTGTTTTCGATATTCTTTTAGGATAGATAAATAGAGAACATGAGTTATAAAGTTTAGGTAGATAGGGTGGAGCTTAGAATCTGGGGAGAAGATTAAGAAATCATGTTTTCATTTCCTTAGTGGTATTTCCTTTGGATTCATATAGTATTAGTTTGGAAAGAGTAATATTAATCAATAATTAACTATTTAATATATTTTACTGGTTGATCTTATCTCTCTTATTATATTTTATTAAAGATGGTGATGCCTCCCATATTTGAGATAGTTACTCGTAGTGTTATTATCCAACCATAGGCCTATTGGAAGTTGGATTCAGGGGTCATACTCATCATCACTATTAGGACTAGAGGGAACTAGGGGAGGGGTATCATGAAATAGTGGTTTCAAAGGTTGATATTTGAGATATACAATGAGCTATGTATTAAATAATAGGTGTGTATTTCTTGGTTCTGGTAGGGAAGCATTATCATCTAAACCAAAAATGTGTGGTAGGTAAGGGATACCAATTAGGACATGGGTATTTAGGCTTCACAATGATCTAACGCAGGGGCCTTGTTTGTCTACTAAACATGTTTGGGTGGAAATGAAACGATTTTGGGGTTGAAATTTAATAAGGGACCATGCATCATTTCAATATCTCTAATTCTATGGCAAGGGTGTTGTTTCATAATATTTTATAGTGTGTTTATTTATTCTAACTAATACTGATGCGAGTTCCAACCCTTATTATCATGTATTGATCCCTTTTATTTATTTTCTCATGCTATTTTTAAACATTAATTCTTATGATTATATGAAATTATTTTATACTTATTTTAATTTTAGTTATATGTTTATTTATAACTAAATATTTAATGTATACCAATCTATGAATCCGTTGGATCATGCAAGGAATTAATGATATTATTTTACAATAATGGACGTAGCAAGATAATATGTTTTTACTTATAATGAAGTATCATTAATAAATTGACTCACCATGAGTATTATTTTCTATAAATTTTAAATTTATAATTCCATGTTTAGTTATAGCTTAATGTATGATGAATTTTAAAAAACCATTAAATGAATGTTAGGAATTAAATGAAAATTATATATATAGTTAATTTTTTTAAAAGGAATTATAAGAATTTAAAAAAGATTATTTCTTTAAATTATAAAAAGTAATTATCCTTTATTAATAAATAATGCTCTATTTTCTCAACTATTTTAAATGGGGTTTAATATAAAATGTTTTAGTATACTTTTTTTGAAATATATCACTTAAAGAATTGATTATAGCAAGTTTTAAATTTAATTTTTTTTAATTTCATTTCATGTGATCAGTCGAACTCATAATTTTTGAATATATTTTAAATAATTATATTTTTTATAAATGAGTTTAATTAATTAAAAACATGTTAGTGATATGAAATTATTTCATCATTATTTTTTAAAATGTTTAATACATGCCAACAACATTATGTTCAAAGACATAATTAATGCCACATGATTTAATTGAGAAGTAATTTGTTAAATAAAAACTGAATAACATATATAGAATGTCTAATATTGAAATTTATGTGATCATTATGTAACATATTTCTTGTTAATTATTTGAAATTATATATTGAGAGTTATTTGCTCAATAATTAATTAATGAACATGATAGAATTTTTGATATGTTGAATCATTAAGTTATTATTTAAATATGGTTATGAAATTTAATATCCCGTTGTGATGAATTTATAAATTGGATAAAAGGAAAATTATAATTTCTCAATAGGATAATGACTCATGTATAGGACATTATATGTAATCATGTAATGTGATAACTATGATTTCCCTTATTCATGGACATACTATGTGGACTCTCTTAAATCATTTCATTCCATGATGGTAGTGATGTGTTGCTACCTCAGACCACTAAACAGTGTTAGAACAGTGGTCACATCTATCCTTAGGTTTTCCTTTCCATGTATCAAAGGATACTAACTAGTAATGAAGGTCTATGATGATATATTGGGGAGACTATACACTTTATTCAGAGTAAAAACAATGGATGAAGTATTACCAATAACATAATCAAACCAAATAAACATTAAAACTAAATAAGGAAAGTGATAATAAAATAAACCTAACATAAAAATTCCCTAAAAAAAGAGTATTACATACATGATATAATGAATCCTAATTGGTAGGAGAATTTAAATAGGATAAAAATGAATATAAGAAACTGAATCTATAACTCTACCCAAACTGGTCCCGAGTCTAACCTGATACCTCCACCTATACCCCATACTAAAATTCCTTGAAATACCTCATGAAATGACCTTTTCCCCCATCCTATATCATGAGATCACATAGTGATAACATCTTGGGTACCCAAGATCCATGGTGGACTGAACAAAATTTGATTATAACTCAATAGTCCACCACCAATGACAACCCCAACTTGACCATTCTATAATAGTCCATGAATTAGGGCTCATGATAAACAATAAAAAACAACCATCTAACCTTTAAAACTAAAATAATAAACTAAACTATGAACCTATGGTCTATATTCACCCTATATACAATACATAGCTTCTTTTGTTAGTAATGGGGTGTCATTGAGCATATCATGATAACCTTTTAAACCAATATCCACCAAGGGTAAAATACCCATCCCTAGTAAATAAATGATACCTAGAGGTAATATACCCATACATGGGGTCTAAACATCAACCAATGGGATGGATTCAACTTGAGTTTAACTATAAATTTATAATCCATACCCACCTAGGGTCTTAGTTCACCCCAACCCTATTAAGCACATCCATACCACAATAGGGGTTGGGTATACCCCAGGCCCATCAAGAAATACCAAGTCCACCCCGAGGTTCATTTTCACCTGAGGTATAATAATGAAAACAAAATAAAAATTTCTTTACTTTAAAATAATAACATATAAAGATAATTTTTACCATATAAAATGACATAACTACCAAGAATAAATTATTATTTAACATTTCTATTTCAAAAAGAAATTTGATTTTCGATAACCTAAAACCATTTCAAAACCCATTTCTAATAATGTGGAAAATTACCATATGAAATATCATTTCTAAAATATAGTTTTAGAGTATGATTTTAATATAAAATTTCATTGAATAACTTTTAAACTTCCAATAAAATATCATCAATACACTTTTATGTTTCCATTTAGAAAGCTAAACATAGTTACATTTCCTTATTATTTAAATGGTTTGATTCAAAAATGAAAATCAATTATCTTGTCCAAGTATTGTGAAATTCCATTTTCATAATCATCAGTTCCATAACATAACCCAATTTTTAAACAATGGAAATATTTAATGACCATTTAAAATAAATATCCATTATAATAATGACTATCTATACCAGTTAATTTATTTAATTAAATTCAATAATAACATAATTTCATAATTTTATGTTATGACACATCAGTCTGCATGAATACATAATGAAATGCACATAAAAATTAAGCTAGACTATGGGCCAGTTTGAGGGAAAACCTAACTCATGAATATAAAATCCATCTCATTTATTATTTTTCACTGATTTAGTTTGATATAGAAGAAATTGAGAAACCAAACAAACACCTTGAAAATAGGACATTTTAGTAGAAACAATTGGAACACTACTTGAAAAATGATATAAAAAATAGAGGAAGAAGGGGTGTTAGAATCACTTTAGGATCCCCATTTCTAGATAAAGTACATGATTCATACATTGAACGAGTAAGATCGACCCAGGAGGATAGGAGAGGGAAGGTGGAATCCAAATGCGGTGATACTGGCCTCCAAGAGGCCAAAAACAAAAATATATAGAAGAGGGGGTATCCTGGGTAAAATAAAATGGCTTTATAGTATTAAAATTTCTCCCAAAATTATACCAACTATTTGATAGCCCTAGGAGTAACTTGGGGTCCTATTTTTGTTCACCGACTTATTGGTGGACCTCTACTAGCTAGCTAGTGGCGCTGCATTACTATTTATAGCCTCGTTTTTATATCTCTAACCCTTAGTCCCCTCTTGTGACTCCTCCTCCCACCCATTTCAATAAATTATAAGTCTAAAATTACTTATTTTAGGTATAAAAACTCTCAAATTACTTTCTTGAAGCTCAGTTAAAAATTCATCCCCTCCACTAAACCAAAATCCAAGCCCATTCTTAAAATTTCAAATGTATATGCAGACAAGGTCATTTCAAACTCCCCTCCATAGAACTTCTCATCCTTCAAAAGTCCCAATGGATATCCCTCAACATCACATGACATGTATATTTTTTAACATCGTTTAGAAATGTTTTTGTTTCATTACCGAATACCCAATGTTCTTCCAAAACTCCACTCAAAAAATAAATCACTCTATTTAATAAAAAAAATCAACCACTATTATTAATTTCCAAACACTAAGACACTGCTTTCCCAAGACCATATATCCAAAAAAAAATTATAGCATTATCTTTAAATTAATAATTAGGCTAATGGTGCTCCCTGCCATAGGACATATCTTTTGAATGAAATATATTAATATGCTGTCTCCCACCAACATTACTTCTTACCAAAATAAAATTCTCATGTTTTAAAAATACACCCACTGTAGTTTCCAATTCACCATACCTAACTACTCAAGAGAACACCAATCATATAGTGGTTATTACCACCATTTCAAAAATCCATACCAAAATCAATGGAACTCCACCATCCAATCACTACCAAAACAAGCTAGAATTTCCTTGGAAATCCCTAACCTTCACTAGAAACTCTACCATCATGTCTATAAAACATACCTGATTAATTATTGAAGTACCACATCAAATTATGTGCCAGACCATCAATTATACCTCCTGTGGTTGACCCATATTAAGGGTGTTAAGATCCAACCTTGGATGCACAATTATCCACTGAATAAAGATTCCTTATTCCATTTTGGAATTCAAAAATCCTTTAAAACACACCATGATGTCTAAACCTGACCACATATTTTAGTTACATGGTTGAATCACCAAACACCCTCACTACTCACTATGCTCTCACTTGATAACAAATGAGCCACCAAATTGAACTGTTCTTATATCACACCATTTAACTTGAGCCTAAAATAACCCTTTAGACTCCAACCAGCATTGTTCTTGTATTAATCACTAGCATAATTACTGAACAAAGACTAGCCCGTACAAAAATATCCCTTCTAGCATGAGGATCACACACCAAAAACCACTATGATACTCCCCACCATGTAATATCCTTTCATAATACAACTAGTTCAATACTATGATTTCAATGGCCCACATCTGATATATCTCCAAAAACAAAAATAAGATGTGTCCACTCTTCTCAAACCCAAGTTCATATATAGACCATAGATTCTCTCCTTATTCCTATATTATCAAAACATTCTCATTAACATTCCCCAAAAGTCATCCAATGTGAGTTTCATTCCCACCAAAATCTTATTTATTTGATACCAATCCATGAGTAGTGATCCTAACATTCTTGCCATCTAAAAATACATGTAACACTTTTTAATCCACACCCACTATCCTATTAACTCATGACATTGCCAGATTTCTTGGGTCATCCATGTTACAACACTGTAATCTAACTGATGCCACCCTTTTCAATTGAGGTTATTTTCCTTATCCAATGGAACCCTGAAAACTATGTTCACAATGACTCATCTAGTTCATCATCCCAAGCTCATTCATGTATGATCATAAATCCAAAATTTGGTATGTAATTCACTTACCATTTACAACTAACTTGAACCATCAACCCCAAATCAATGAACACTCCTAGAACAACTGATCACACAACCTTAATCACACTCCCATGAGTTGGGTTGCATCTAAACTAGGCTTACATGCAAAAACAACTAACCATGCTCACACTTAGGCAAAGCATTATTAACTAAGGGTATTCTTGGTGAACTTATTCCAAAATGATTGTTCACTCATGCCAAAAAACCAAGAACAAACAACCCACCAAGAAGATTCATTCAAATACTACAAGAATCAAGCCCCAATATCACTATGTGGCAAACAATTCACCGTAAACATGATAGAACTGGATAATCGACTGATCCAACCCTCAACTTACAAACTTGATACCAAGCACTAACACCTCATGTGAGTTTATTTTTAGAACATCTAATACATCACATTTTTTTTACATTCAACCATTTATCACCTCATGTGCATTGATCAAAGCCCCAAATGGAACCTTGAAAGTATATAAACATGTGTTCTAACCCTAATACTATTATATTTTTTAGAAACCATGGGATGAAAACTCCACTGTGATCGATTTAAAAAAACCGAAACAACATCTCATGAATCAAGAATAATCAACATTAGGATCATTTACCTAAAACAACAAAAATAAATTATTAAGGAATGTCTCTCTAACCAACAAGAGGTATCCTAGATTCCTTCCCCAAAAAATACTAACACCTTTCATGTGTCAAGGATATTAACATGACTATCCATTATCATGGGTGTCATTTAAAAAATCAAAAATATTTAACTACATTTCCATGATTCACCAAAATCACATCGACACCCAATTGGGTTAGGAACTTAAATGATCTTATAATTAGAAACTTATATAAACACTAGGGACTAGTACTCTAAGCACTTAACCATAAACATATCATCACTCAAAAACAATGAACATGGAAGGATTGTATTTTCCATAGAATCTACCCATGAATTTCAAATTCTAATTTATTATAAGGATGAGATAACCATCTTTCAGGATTCCCACATGAATCTCTAATCCAGGACACCCCAAGAATCCCGAGTCGCATATGAAAGGTCACTAGGACATCCCACCTATACCATCAAAAAAGGTCTCACTAAGGCCAAAACTTATGTAATGAAACTCACTCTCATATTAAGTACATACATCACTCGAACTACCAAGACACATGTATTGGGTCCCTATAAAAACCACGAGTCCAAATGATCTTACGCACTCCCTGGTTAGACATAAACTACATGACACAATAGTCTACAACTAACAATCATTACTTTTAAGAAAATAGAAGGATAATAGCTTGAACCCCAAAATTTACATTTATATAATTCATAATGAAATACCACACACATTGAGAAAGGTTCCACAAAACAAACACACATTGACTCTCTATCTCTATCCCCCAACTATTCTCAAAACCTTCTCAACACTATATGTACCAATAGTCCAACACCCCTAAATGGTAAATCACAACACGCATCTCAAGAACTCATAACTTTGATGCTCTCGACATCTATAACCACCCGTACTTATAGTTAGTTCATTTATACATGAGTTTCTAAACCATAATCACAAGGTTCAAAAACTCTTTCCAATAGATTTCACATTTCTAAAAAATCATAAAGTCTTTTTTAACTAGATTTAATTTTATTCTCTTATAAAAAATCATAATTGAAAAAAGTCCTATATAAAAAAGTTTTATAAAATAAAACTTGCAAAATCACATTTATAAATTAAAATGATTATAGTTTTCACATTTTAAATTCCAAAAGTCTATAGGATTGGCAATTAAACCTTCACCATTTCATATGATACATTTTTAAGAACTTTTTATATCTACCAAGTGGGGAAATTCTCCATGTCTCCATTTAATTAATTTTCATACACATGATATAAGGGAAAAAAATATAGGTTTATAAATAACACTTTATTTGACCAATACCATTATTTAATAACCCATTTATCTTTTTCTTTACATATTGGGATTATCTAGGAAGTGTTGCAAAAAAATTACCCCATAGACTTATATTGTAAGACAATCTATATAATGATGCTGATTATTTAAACTAATAAATCCTTTTTATCAATAGAAAGTAATAACCAGAGTTATATATAAATAATAAATATATAACCAGGGATAAAATAAACTATAGGTAGTTGGAAATCGACATTTGAATCCCATGTCCTTAGAATGATGCATGCCATGCGAATCCCAATATTCTTGAAATGATGCATGAACACAGAAACACCCTATTTTCAAACTGGGGAATTAATATATGTACAATCAACTAGTAACGTCACAACCCATGTGTCACACTCAAGTTGAAAATAAAATAAAATTGAAATAAGCAAAATCCAGTAACAACAAGTATCATCCTTGGAAACATGGGTTTTCTACTATGCATGGGTTGATCACTCTTAATAATGAGATCATTATCAAAATTTGGAATGATCATAATCTCCTATATACCATTATTAAATTTTAAGATAAAATAAAACATGAATTGATACCAAATAGTAATGTCTCAACACCCTAGACCACTAATCTGAGATAGACTGGTGGTCTCCATTAACCTTAGGAAACCTCCCTATACACTAGAGGCTGAAGAATATTAGACAGGGTCTATGAGGATCCCATGGGGTGACTATACCCCTTTCATAATTGAAAAAATGGAAGACGTATTACCAATAATATAAATAAACCAAAAAAATGATACAAAATAGGGAATATGATAATCAAATAAACCAAACATCACAATCTCATTCCAAATAGAGTACGTCATATATACTACAATAGATCTTCTATGGGTGGATCATATAAAAATAACATGAAAATAATGAAATAAAATAAATCTACAACACATTATGAATTAGTCCCATGTTTTTTCTAGTACCTCCACCCATACTCTACTATATCATGCCTAGAAACACCTCATGAAACATTATTTTTCCCCAATCCTATATCCTACAATCACATAGTGAAAAATGGTCAGGTACACAAGTTTTGTGAAATCATGAGAAGGTTGTGAGTAAATATTAGTATTGCACTACCAATGATTCCCCTAAAATAACTATCCCACAATAGTTAATGGAATAGTTCTAAAGTTAAATAAAAAAAATATCCTTTAATGTTTAAATCTAAAAGTAAAAAATCATAAATACGGGGCCCAAATTCACCTATAGAATGGTATATATCTTTTATATCAATTGATATGGTATCTATGAGAATATATTGATAACCATGACAATGTATATCAATTGGGAATACCATAGCCATCCCCAATTAACAATTATAACCTAGGGATAATATACCCATCCTCAGGTCCCCATTTTCCTCATGAGGGACATATTCAACCAAAGATTAACCATCCATAAAAAATCAAAAACTACATGTTTTTAGGTATCATACCATGTCCATCGAACATGACCATACCACCATGAGGTCTGGTTCACCTTGGGTTTGTCAAGCACAATCAAATTCCTCATGTGGGGCCTTGTTCACCTCAGGTCTAATAGGAAAAACCAATTACAAATTTCATTATATTAAAATAAGAAAATTTACAATTCATTATTGAAATATAAAAATAAATAAATACTAGGTACAATGTATAATATATAATTTCTAACTTAAATTGTAATTCTACTTAACATTACCCAAAAGAATTTCAAAAACAATTTCCAATCACAAGGAAAACTACCACATTCAATATCATATCTAAAATACCATTTCTGAATATAATTTTAAAATAAAATTTCCAATAAAACTTATTAAATTCCAAAAATATATTATCAATATAATTTTACATTTACATTTCAAAATCCAAACCAATTTACATGTTCTTACAATTTTAAAGGTCCTATTCAAAAATCCATTCCATTTATCTTAACTGCTGATTGGGAAATTCCATTTCACAGTCATGGGTTCTAAAAAATATCCCCATGTTGGAAAAATTGAAAAATGTTTTAACTATTCAATAAAAAATATCAAATACATGGTCAACTATCTAAAATGGGAAAAGTTTTTATGGAAAACCACAGACAACATAATTTCAAAATTTCTATGTCAATATCCTTTAGTTGTTGTGAACGAAGAACCAAAAGAACATAAACAATATATAAACACAATGAGTTAGTGTCACGACCCTCCCTCGGGGTCTGTGCCGTGACTACCCCAAGCCCGCCTTCCATAGGCCAGGGGCTGGAGACTAGCACCAAGGCGTAAATCCTGGTAAAAAGGGAAGGCATTGCCTTTGTAAAGTAAACAAACACTACAGAGTAAGAAAGCGGAAAAGTACACACTAAGTAAAAACAGAGTACAACTGAAAGTGCGGAAAAGTAAATGGGCCAGTATACAAACCCAAACTGAAAGTAAAGTACAACTCGAAAGGGAAAACATCAACTGAAAAGTAAAAGACGCTACACCGAGCTGTCCACTGGAAATCCCACCTGAAGGGTGGGTACATATAGCTCCACTGCTCCTCGGGTTCCGCCGTCTGCTCCGAGCACGTCCCGCCCAGTGGTCCACCTCCAGGTACCGTCCTGCTCTGCGAGCCTCAACCACGATCAACGTTGTCTGTCATCTGCAACCAACACAACGTAGTGCGGGCATAGCCCGTGCAGGGGTGAGTATAAGCTACTCAGTAGGGACCCCTAGACCCCCGAAGGTCTCCCAAAATCCACAAAGGATAAACCACAAAAGGAAGATACAATCGCGAAGTAACAACCGACACTACTTAGGTATATGCCCATACATATACCTAAGTCATAAATTCCAATATTCTCCAACCTCCGAGCCCAAGTAAAACTCAGTCCACACAGGAAAGTAAACGTATTCCACACAGGAAAGCAAACGAAATCCACACAGGATAGCACAACACAATCCACACAGGATAACAACAGGATTCAGCTCACACAGGTATACTTCTTCGAAAGATGATAAAGATGATCTCTGATCCATCTAAGTCGTCAGACCCACGAAGGATCGATAGGTAACTAACCCCCGCAAAGACCCACACAGGATCTGGCCCACACAGGACCTGTAGGCGCTGGTTCACACTGGACCGCTGAGCGCAAAGACCCACACAGGATCGGGCCCACACAGGACCTGTAGCACTGATCCCCATAGGATCGCTGAGTGTTGTAGTCGTCATCGAATCCACACAGGATCTCTGTACTATCGTCGTCGCAGTCACAGTAGCAGTAGCAGTAGTAGTAGCAGTCTCAGTAACAGTCGCAGCCAGCACTAGGGTTCCTGCACACAGCAAGTTCGTTCAGGAGGGTCCGCTCCACGAGCCGAGAGGCTGATACATCAACTGTCACAAAGTCCAGAGTTGATGTATCCAAAAGTTCTGTATCGTCAATAGTAACTCAACGCAATAGACGGCGCGTCGATCGGATGCCCGGTCTGAGAGTTATTGGCTTTTTCGTCCCAGGGGCCCTGTTAGTTTTTAAGGAAAAACCAACCCGACCATACTCCACCTGCTTCCAAACCATGGGTGGAGTATGCCAAAAGATCCGTCTCACTAAGAGGAACACAACAAAGCTGACGGCACGTCAATCGGACGTTTTTATCTCACGATATGAGCATTTCCGCTCCGAAGGCCCGGTTGGTTTCGTGAACGAACCAACCCGGCCGAACACAATGTATTCCGAAACTTTGAGTGAAATATATCGAATCGACCGTCTCGATCCAAGGATCGCATTTCCGCTGACGGTTCGTCAATCGGAGGTCTGTGGCTCAAGATATGGCCAAAAGACCGAAGTCGTTTCGAAAAAGGGGGGTCCGGGTCCGGGCCGACCCGCGGAAGACAACGTCGCGGAGGTCGGGCATCGCGGTAATCGTTCGTCAAATCCGTTGACGAAGAGGTACGTCCGAAGAGGTACGTCATTGGAGAATCTTCGTAAGCCGAAAAAGGAAGTCCAAGGAGGAAGCTACATTCCCTTTCGTTGACACGGAAGACGTCGTCGATCTTCGGAAACAACCGGCTACGAAGAAGAGAGGAGCGGCGTTCTTCGTCGGAGCTCGATGGTTCTTCGCGTTCTTCGTCAAGCTTGAAGAAGAGGAAGAAGAAGGATTCAAAATCTCTAAAGAGGATAGAGACTTCTAACCAAATAAAATAAGCTAAGGGCTTATTTTATTTACTCAACCAAACCTTTTGAAATTCAAAGGATTGAAAAAAAACAACTCAACCCATTTAATAAGCTAAGTTGTCAAGTTCATTTAAAAGGGGAGTTATAGGGTAGTTTTGAGAGAAGATGAGGAGTTGGGGTTCGTGTGGGCCCCACCACACTTAATCCTCCCAAGGAAGGTTAAGTGGATGTGGGTCCCACCTTTAACTCCCTTTGGGAGAAGTTAACCAACAAAATAAAAATAAAAAGTGTTTCCACATTTTTATTTAACTTCTTATAATTTATCCCAAAAACTAACTTTCGACCCGCAATAAACGCAACCTCGGAAAAGGTCCCCTTAAGCGAATAACGGCGCTGCGAGTTCATCGGTGCCCTCGGAATTTGATTCCGGGCACCGGTTCAAAAGTTAGAAATTCGCGCTCGTTCGTTCACTGAACGTACCCGAGCCAAACTTCGGATATTGATTCCGAGCACTCCGGGCCTCGGAATCAGGTGCCGTCAGAAACCGCGTTCTTGTAAAATTCCAAAGAAAATTAAGAAAAAATTTCCCCTGAATTTTACGGGTCTTTACATTACTCCCACCTCAGGGCTTTACATCCCCATAAAGATACATCAAAAACTAGTGAAACAAATGAGGGTACTGAGCACGTATCTGAGCCTCCCACTCCCATGTGCTCTCCGGGAGGTTCCCGTGCTGCCATCTGATGCGCACAAGAGGAATCGATCGCCCACGTAGGACCCACTCCTGTCGATCCTCTATCTCCACCGGGACCTCCTTAAAATTCACCCCATCGTCAATGTCAAGCTCCCCATGTTCAATGATGTGCGTCGGGTCGTGCACGTATCTCTTCAGCTGAGATACGTGGATGACGTCGTGCACCCGGTGCAACTGAGGTGGTAGATCCAGGCGATAAGCCACCTCGCCAATCCTACTGAGGATCTGGAAGGGTCCGATGAAGCACAGAGATAACTTGCCGCCTCGGCCAAATCATCATATACCACGTCGAGGTGAGACCCGCAAGAAGACGTGGTCGCCATCCTCGAACTCTAGTGGCCTCCGCCTCCTGTCAGCGTATGACTTCTACCGGCTCTGAGCTGTCCTCATCCGCCCCTGGATGACCTGGACCTTCTCTGTCGTGGCCTGGACCGTCTCCGGTCCCACAAGTGCTGACTCCCCAGGGTCTGTCCAGCACAAAGGAGATCTAAAAGGTCGTTCGTACAACGCCTCGTACGGTGCCATCCCGATGGTGGAATGGTAGCTATTGTTGTACGCTAGTGTCTCTCTTTTTGTTAAAAACCCTTTAACTAAAATATCATTTTAAATGTTTTAATGATTTATTCTTATAAATATTTCTCATTAATATCCATGTTTTAAAAATGGTTTTAAGGAATTATTTAGATGGATATTAATTGTTTAAAATTTTAAAAGCATCAAAGTGGTATGGGACACTTTGATTAAAAAATCTCTTTATTAAAGGTATTAAATGGTTTTGAAAATGGTTTTTAGAATGGATTCATTATTTCAATTTCTTAATATGTTATATTATCGTTTCAATGTGGGAATTTTATCTTTCATTTATGCTTAAGTTATGTGCTATTATTAAGTTATGGTTCTTGGGAATTGTTTATGAAGACGGGTGGTTCCGTGATAAACTAAGGGCGGGTGAGACCGATATAGCTCTCCAATGTATTGGGTAATGTGAAGGGGTTAAATGCTAAGGTTTCTCTGAAGAGATTTAGGGAATATACTGTGATGAGTATTACAAACGTAACCATGAGGGTTACTCCCTACGTAAGAATGTTATGAATGCCTCAAGTTACCTTTATGTTTTGTGATTTCTATGAGTTATTCATAAATCTTATGATTTCATGAGGTATGTTAACGTGCTTATGTTTTATGAGTAATGTATGATTTCATTGATTCTTATGTATACATGGACTAATGTTTTCTTTCCGTATTGTTATAACCCTTACTGAGCTTTTTATGCTCATCCCAAGTTTTTTTGAAATGTTTTTCACAGTACATAAAGTTGAATAGGTTCAAGGATGGGATCAAGGAAATGTCAGGTTGTCTAAAACATGAAACTAGACATGAATCATTTGTTCAAGAGTTTTTATTTTGTGAAAAAAACGGAAGCTGAGTAGATGTTTCTACTTTGTAATCATTGAGATATAATAGTTATGTCCTAATTCTCTAAAACTCTAAACCTGGAAAGATCCTCAATGTGAATTATTCATTTAATTCAATAATAAGTAATGTTTAAGGCCATGTCCTTATAAGAGGAGTGGGAGGGAGTCATGCAAGAGTGTTCTACTACACTCTAATGTACTAGAGACCGGAATAAATAAGAGAGGGGTGGCCTATATGAAATTATCTAAATTACACATGATAAAATTACACCTAATATGTAACTAGATAGTCTATGACATCAACCTACGAGTCTACCCTCGGATACCGATTGGTTGGTGGCCCCAGGTGGAACCTGGTGTTCTATTTTTGGCCAAGGGAAAGCCAATGGTGCTACAACACTATGTTGTATCCCTAAATCCATATATCAAAACCATGGTAAAATCCCAAAAACCCCATACAAGATTCATACCAAGTCTCAAATCACTTATTTTAGGTTTCCAACCTTTCAAAATTCGATCCTTAAGATATTTTTAAAATTCATTCCCTCCACCATTCAGAAATCCATGCTCCTCAAAATTTTAAATTTCCCATATTAATAAGGGAATTAGAATGGTTTAAAACTATATTTCATATTCATATATATTATTTTATTAATCATATATTTATAATGTATCCCCTATGTTTCATTCTTTATTAATTGATTTATTATGATTTTTTTACATTATTTGTAATGACTTGTAGTGATATTATAGTTAATAACCAATTGTTGATGGAAATTATTGAGTAAGGGGGTATAATTTTCATTGGATATAGTTTTATTTATTCCCATGATAAAATTATTACTGATATTGTGTGAAATTATGTCAGGGATGATACTAGGATAGTTATAATGAATGAGATATATGAATTTACTCTTGATTATGGTTTAATGATTTGTTTTGATTGGTATAATTTTACATAAATACTATTTATGATTATGTGGAGTAATGGAATGATTGTTGTTTTTATGTAGTGGTTTAAGGCATGTGATTATATTTTCTATTTTTTATTCGACCACTTATGAAGTTTTTTTGTTTTTATTATGTGCTCTAACCTGGGTATTTGACATTAAAATGAAGATATGGAATCAATATACCATTCTGTAATGTGTTTTATGATTAGGCCTAATTGGATTTTTAGTGATAGGATATACTAAAGTTTTTTAGTGGATCATCTAGCCATGAGTTTGAGGAATGGATAGAAGATTTTGAGGTAGAAATTGAGCTAGTAAGGACTCTAGATTAGTTTTGAGCCACACTAATAGTTGGATTGTTTTGTAATGTGGCTTGAGAGTGTGGAATATGAAGCATGGAAGCTCATATATGAATCATTAGGAATGATTTATTGATATGTTAAAATAATATTTTATCACTTTAGTACTTTTGGATGTTATCATGATATAGATTTAGGAAATCCAATAGGGTGTGTATGGTTTGAATAGATTCGGGAATCATTATATAAAAATGATTAGTCATTTTATTCTTTTCTTAGAAAATGGAGTTTATTAGGAAAAAAAATTTGGGTCCACTTTGACACCATTTATTTAGTGATCTATCATTCCCCAACATTTTATCTCTATAGTTGTAGTAATAGAACATGCCGAAGTCATAGAGATGAACCCTTCCTCAGGAGGAGATTTTATTGAAGATCCTTTTCATGTTTTTAGAGAGTTTTGGGGGTATATTCTGAGTTGGGAACCTCATGTTTCATAGAAAATAGAGAGAGGTGACTCTCTAGAGTTAGAGTGTGACTTCAAGTACTAGGTTTGAACAAATAGAGGAATCCATTACCAGGAGAGCTGATCTGTTGTTGTTTAAATTCATATCGCATCACTAGTATGATTTCACATGGATCCATCATGTATTTCAGTATTCGGTCCGTATATATGTTTTTTGGTAGGTAAAGCTTAGTCCGAGGTATTTTCGATAGTATTTTCATCATGTGTGAGTGGTATCTATCAATGGAAAACATGTTTTCTATTTCCTATTTTTCCTCTATTGAAATTCATGGAAGTTGAACCATTAGGTTGAATTTAATGTAATATTTAATTTTAATATTCATCCTTCTAGGAATAATTTTCCTCATATGGGTGATGTTTTAATTTTCATGGACACGAATTCTTTAAGAGGTATATAATGTAAAGGCCTAGATTTTTCCTAAACCCTCTTTCATAGTCTTTATTAGCTGTTTGAGTGACCATTGGTGCTTCCTTATGATTTATTGGTGCTAAGAGGTTTTATTATTTAAATTTTTCTTAAAAAGGTATTTTAAATTTTGATCAAAGTAATTTTGATATTTTTTTAAAATTTATTCTTTTTGAAAATTTAGAACTTATTGAATGATTTTAAAATTGATTCAATTATTTTATAAGTAATCTAGAAATTATTATTATTTTAATTAATTGAAATTTTTTCTAATTATTTATATCTTTATTTGAGTGAGATTTTGTTATTTTCAATGAAATAATATTTAACCTCACATAAAAACCCCCTCTCCCATGTCGGAAATCCCAATTATCCTTACATATGTACCATACACCATGTGAAGTTTAGATATTTCATCATGTGTGTATAGATCATGTGAATATAAGTTCAGTTTTCTGAAGCTCACATGTAGGATGGTTTCATGAATCTCATATTGGTAAAATGGTTGTTTCTTCTAATTATGTAATGGTATCCAGATTTTATGGCAACTTTGTAAAATTAAAACTTGTTACCCTTACACAATGAATATTTTTTTCATGTGGGTATCCCATTATAGTATTATATAATGGTAATTCAACCACACTTTCACATAGCTACCTTCATCTATATATGGGTGTCATGTTTTGTATAGATCTTATAAATTTTTATCCATGTTCATTTTATAGGAATTTTCCATCAAATTATTGAAAATATTTATTATAATCAATTGATTAAATCATATTATTAATATTTTGAATGTAATAATTAACTTCACAAAATTCAGAAAATTTAATTAGTGATTTCATTCAAATTAAATTCCACTTTGGTTAAAAAGTAATGTCTTGATTATAGTAAATTAGAATATCTTCATTAAAATAATATGGGATATTAAGAGAACAAATATGTTTGTCCTTTTAAATATTTTTATAATATTCATTAAGATTAGAAAAAACAATATTTATTATTTGTATTCTACAAGTCTTCTATGAGTAACTAAAACCCTCCTCATGAGTCAAAGCTATGAACCCCCTCTCTCTTTCACTGTTTTATGTAGTTTAATAGTTAAGGAGTTCACGAATAACTATTTTCTATGTAAACATTGGATTACCAACTTCTATAATAATTATTAATTAATTTTAAAGTAATAAATAGAATGGAATGGTGTATGTATGAAGGTAAGTGTTGCGTATGAATTTCCTAGATGCTTTAAGTGGTGATTATAGTTCAGTGGAGTCTGTTGTAGGATATTGGTACTTTAATTATCTTCCATTTTAAGTAGAATTTCATGGATATATTTTTAAATGGTTTTTTTGAGCCTATATTTACCTTTTAAAATTATTATAAATGATATACCATGTATTAATCTAAGTTACCAACTAAACTTGGACTCTTTTTTTGTTACCCCCATCAGAAAAATGAATATAAATATTGTAATTCCGCTTAAATTGTTAAACCCATTTTCATTAATACTTGGTGATTCTATCATTATATTGTTTGAAACCCACATAAATCTCCCATGATAAAGTTCATTGTTTCATCAACCTATGGTAATCAATTTTTTCTTGAATATCTTCAAAAGGAGGTAAGAATAACACATACCATAGGATTAGGGTAGTAGAGATATGATAAAGGGAAAAAGGGCTCCACTAAATTATGCATTATAGTTATAAATTCTCACATTAGGATTGGGGTTTTAGAGATATGATTTTGGGGGATTTGTTACTGTATTAAAGCTTATGAATCTCTTTCTATAACCCATTATTGGATTTTTTTTCTGGGGGGAGGTTTTATGTGTGCTTTCTCATTAAATTAGTTGTAATGAACTATGATTTCTTTATTATGTTTCCCCTACTTGCATGTCTCATATTTTTATTTACCTTACATATATATATATATATTATATGGGTTCTATGAAGGATAACTCTTAGGATATGTTTTTTGGTTTATGAATCAAACATGGAAGGTAATTGGGTTAATTATCCCCTTTTATTTTAACAAAAGATTACTGATGAACCCTATTGTTAAATATTGATATCTAAGCACTGATAGTTGGGATGGTAAATAAATATATGTGAACTTTTGACAAATATGTGATCATGTAAACTTGGTAATTAACTAATATATAAGGGTGTTAATCTAAAATGAAAATATGAACAAAGGGAAAGCCTAAAATAAATGACTAAAAACTTCAATTTAGAATTGAAAAGATTAAATAGATAATGATTTAAATTAAGTATCAAAATGATGCTTGGTATTATGGATGTATAATTATAAATAGATTACTTCATACTTTAGAAGTTGGGTATTATTAGGAAATTATATCCTTATAGGTTTTAGGTTGATTTAGGATAAGTGGTCTATCATTGTACCCACTATCCTATAAGTCATATAGGGATAGTAAAAATCTAAAAATTATTATGTGGAGTGTTTTTTCTAGTTCCCCTATGTGTTATTACCACCTCTATATTTTCTGCCTTCTTATAGGTTGTTTCCTTGATCATTTGGTTATAAGTTAAGGATTTAAAGGCCTTTATAAATAGAGGTTTAGTAATTTCTTTAAGGGAGTATGTTACTATTTTTATACCATTGGATAATCTGTTTTATATTTTTTAGGTGAGTGAACTAATATTTTATAGGGAGTATGAGTTTGGGATATTTTTTTGTCAATTGGTGTATATTTATAGCTGTGTTAATTACTGTTTGAAGGTATTAGGTGCTAGAAGGGAATTTTTCAAGGTTAGTACTTGTATATAGATACTCAAAATTGTTAGGTTGGGCTTGGTAATTGTGATAATATAGTTTTAGTTTCATAAGTGAAAAAATAGGTGGGGTGGTATATGCCTTGGGTCGTGATATGTGGTTTGATTCATAAATTAATTTGATTATTAGGATAATTGGGGGTTTATAACCTGCATTAAATAAATGAATTGGTAACTAAAATATAGTTTCAAATATCGGAAAATATTTATATGGGATTCATGAAGAAAATTAAATTAATAGACTGACTCTTCACATTAAGATAAGATTTATAAATAAAATAATGAGGATAAATATGGGTGAAACTTTTGTAGTCTTATTAAAACAATACAACTCACTTATGAATATGATTAATTTGAATGGTTATGGCTAATATGTATATCAATGATAATAGGATAACTAGGTGAAAAGTAATAAATGGGTAAAATAAGAACATTCCCTATCGATGAAGGTATATCTTTGATGTTAATATATATTTATGTCTCTCGAATGCATGGTTATATTTATAGATTATTTTTAAATTCTTCTTATATATGATTATGTTGATGGTATTTTTTGTGTTGTAATGAAGTTATGATGTGTTTTCTATAAATTTTTGGTATCAAAGAATAATATATGATGGTTATAAGATGTGGTATTGATGAAATGGATATGTGATGGTTTCATAGGTTTCATGATATGTGGTTGAGATTTTGGAAAAAAAATACGATAATTATGTTAATTATCCATGAATTCCATTTTAATTAGTTAGGGTAACTTTTAATAGATAACTACCAGTTTGATATAGAAGGTCCCTAGTTGATAGTAAAGATTGTATGGAGTTATGATATTGGTTCTCCATTTCTTAATTATATGATTTTATTATTTTCCCAGATATTTAATGTCTATATTGGGTTGGAAATAGAAAGGATACATGGATGCTTGAAAATGAGTGAATAATGATTCAAGATATATGATAGCTCTCATGAAATGATATTCCAAATTTTGGAAATTTGTTTATAACATGGAAATAATTTTTTAAAAGGTATTCATTGGTGATGTTTGAGAAAGTGATGGATGTGTTATAATTAGATATTGTAGATGAATCTATTTTGAAACATTTTGTTACTTAGAGTTTCCACACTTTTTTTCTTGGAACATTTATTTCACATGGATGTTATTTTATCTTTAAAATATGATCATAATAATTACTTCCAAAGTGATAACCCCGTTATAGTGTTTTCAAGGTATTTTTCATGATATATTTAGATAGAATGATAGGCCTATTGTTTGAGAAATCTAGGTGGATCTTATGATATAGGGTGAAGATTAGGATCTCAGTTTTTAATTTTAATGGTTGCATTGAATTATGTTTCAGGTTGTATTAGTTATAAAATAATAATATTAATATGGAATTACCTATATAATAGAGTTTAATATTGGATATTATCCATCTTCTTATATTATATTTATAAGGGTAATTCCTCCTATAATTGTAACAGATACCCTCAGTGCTTATCGATGACCTGGGGCCTATTGGAGGTGGGTCTCCAGGGTAATACACATCTTCACTACCATTAAAGGAGGTGTAACTAGTATAGGGGAGGGGTCATGATAGAAAATATAATCTTTGAATATATCATCATAGTAGACACCAGATATTCTAAAAATTTGATTCCATTATTTTTTATGAGATTATTTTATTTCAAATGTCAATAAAAAAAATCACATGTAAACACATATAATATATAACATGGAAACATCATTTTTTGAATATAAGAAACATATAAAAATCAATAAAATCAATTCATTTCATCATACATACCATCATAGAAATCAATCACATCATATATTATAATATATTGTCACATAAAATTTCATTATAATATTACCCATCACTCAATTTAGCTATATGAAATATCAAATATCGTTGTTTGATATTATATTCAAACTTGTATATTTTACCATTAATTAATTCAATTATATTTTATTTCTAATAGAGATGAAATCATAATCATGAAATGTTATAGTTGACCTACACTTAGTTCAAGGAAATTTTTCCCATCATTCATCACTAAATAGTATTACTAAGATGCAACTCATGATTAACTTACTCAAAATTAATTCAATCCCTTTTCTTTATCTTGATCAATATTGTACATTTAAGGAAACAATCATCCTACCTGATATCATTATCTGATTAAATTATTTTTTCAAAGATTATAACCTATAAAAGGTTACAAAAAATTTGTTATTCATATAACCAATTCCCATGGAGGCATAAAACTCATCAATAATAGGTTAGTAATAATGAAAATCCAAAACAAAAAAAATTCATGTATAACATTTCATGATTTGATACCCCTAAAAATAATTAGTTTTAATAGTTAAATAGTTAAGAAATATAAAACCAACCATTATTATAAGAATTTTATAACACCAAAAAAGTGGTTTTATTAAAATCCCTATGTAAATTCATGTTTCTATAATTCTTTCTCATAACTCCTTCATCAAATCTGTGATAGAAAATAATAATAATTTATGATTAGATTTCACTTTTAAAATGGATTCTGGATCCATAATCTTCATCACATAATTAAGAAATCCAAAACTCATTTCAATATAAATGAACTATTTCTAATATGAAGATCCAAATAACTACCCCAATAAAACAAAACATGAATACATTAAAATATTTCTTCTATAAAATAATCTTAACATGAATACTAACCATGTTATAAATTCTAAATATCCTAATTCAAATGCAATTCCCAAGTGAAATCACTAGACATTATCTGACTATAAAAAATATATCACATATACATAACCCCAAGACTTACCATAGAGACCTAAAAAAATCTATCACTCATTAACATTTACTATTTAAAGGTTATATCCAATTAATATACACAATGAACTAATTAAACCTTTTTACTGTTCCATTTAAATAATTAAATCACTTTTTCAATCATTATGGACATCATAAATCACAATTTAAACACTATAAGGAACCCTCAATCCATTTATTTTCTAATTCAATAAGAGAAAAAAAATCTAAAAAATTTCATACCGCTCATAAGCCTCATTTTCCCATGGTTGTACCTATTAATTAAATTTTCATGTGATTAATTATTTAACTTATCAATATATATCCACTTCATAGTTTCTAATAGAATTAGAACCCTTATCATCATATAATAAAATTTAAAAGGTTTATAAACATAAATAAATTCTAAATTATTTAACTATTACAGTATATAAATCATATTTATAATATTTATTGAATGGATTTCTAAAATTTGAGTCATACTATCATAATCTGTTTGATATTTTAAATTTTCATTGCACTTTATTCATTAAATAATCCTCCAATCAGTATATAATAAAAAACCCATTTTATATTTAATATTTTCCCATAAATTATCCATAAAAATATTAAAATAAAAAGAAAATTTCTAAATAATGATACATATTAAAAAGATTCTATTAAAGAATTTTTTATATTTTTCTTAGTCCTCATAAATACCATTAACAAAATCCTCAGGCCCTATCTATACTTTACCAATAACTGAAAAGAACATTCTTATAATACATATCTTAACCATAGGGAACACATTAATAATAATGATGAAAATTAAAGAACATTCATGGATGAATGAATCAAGAATTTATCTTTAATAAAAAAAATTAATGACCAAGATATTATCTCAACATCAAGGAGGATGAAAATAAAATACGGAATAATGGATGAGGGATGTGTATGGTAGAGAGTTATAAGAAATAAATATGTGAGTGATGTATGATTATAAAAATTAATATAGGTTTAATGACTTCATTCTTATTGTACATGGTTAAATGGATGAAAAACCTAATCATGTGATATCAAAACCCCTTATTGGGGAGAAAAATTGTTTTTGAACTATTACTAGTCATAATTTCTAATAGAACAGTTAAAAAACCTGTATTTATTCATTTATCCACCTCCAAAATCCATTACAAACTTCATTACTTATTAAAACATCATTCACATAACTTATTAAGAGATTGATAAATTTTAAATTACATCAAATATTTATTTATCTCAATATAAAAAACTTAAATTCCATTGTATGTTTACAATACAAAATTTTTATTTAGAAATAAATTTTCATATTAGAATGTTTCTTAAAATATTATGTGTTTATGTTTCCTTATCATTAAGATTTTTTTATAATAATAGAAACCCCAAAGAAATTCACCACACCACGCAAGACATTTCCAATAAAAAACAATCATAATTCCCTTTATGATCATTTTGAACTCACCAACTAACTTAAGGAACAATTCACTCTACAATATGAACAACCTTAACCTTTTGAAAATACCACCATTCTCATAATCCATCATCATAATGCTCTTGAACATATATATTACCGAAAAAAATCACATAGTTCCATAGTCATCACATTATACAATTCCTTTTAGGTTTCCCAATAAATAATATATCACTAATTTTTTTTAATCAAGTTTCCCTTCCTAATAGTTTAACTAATGATTATTTTCTTCATAACATAAAAAACTCTTATGAAATTCTGAAAAAAAATTTGATTATCAAATACAAATGAAAACCCCTCTAAACATTCTTCTCAAATTGATTTTATTTTTCTACATAATTTGGATCAACAATATATTTCACTCAAATTCCATAATATCAATATTCAATAGATTTTCCACACTGTAATAATAGTATCAGATGAAAATAATCTATAATGTTTTTGTAACACCGTAGATTTTTTGATTTTATTTTTATTTCTATTTTATTTTAAATTAGGTTTTAAAATTTTAATTATTATTTTTTAATTTATATGTGAGGAACAATTCTTATACCTTGTTTTTTAAAATTTAAATGTCATTTACATCACAAAATATTTTTATTTAAAAAATTATTAAACCATAGAAATTAATCCCAGTATTCTTTAAAATTAATAAATGAACTATTTCATGAAGTTAATAATGGATGGAATTATTTTTTGATTGTAAGACTGCTAAGTGGGATTTATATATTTATCAAATTAAAAATAGACCATTATTATAATTTTTTATTAATAAATGGTTTGATTTATTAGAAGAACAATGACCTATTACTTTAGAAAACCATAATTACATGATTTATAATATGGGTTTCACTTTACTAAAATTAAAGGATATTATTTTTTTAGAGTTTTAGAGAATTCATAAAAACACCTACATATTAAAACCAAACAATAAAATGTTTAAACATCCAATAAATATCATTTTTCTAAAAAAAATAGGATTCTAAAATTTAAACTCAGGTTTCATTCAAAACACATTCACTTATTTTAAGATGAATCCTCATAAAAAATTATAAACAGTGATATAGTTCCTACTACTCTGTAAGACAAGTTCTAAACATTTGAATAATTATGATAAGTGAAAAAAAGTTCAATATGGATACAAAAATAAAGTAATTGTTATTCCATTTTTAAATTAATGAAATCTCATATTTTTTTCCCTTTTATATAAATAATAATGAGATCAAAATAATAATTTTTTTTCACAAGAATTAAATTCACATCTGATTTTTATTTATGAAACATTTAGTATGAATGAATAACAGAAATAATAATAATCATGTGGGTTTGTTGTAAACAAATATCACCCGTGAAAACATTTTCATGAAAAACAAACTTTTCACACTTAAAGGGGAATACACATTTTTTAAAAAAAATAAACTCATTATTGTGGCATATGAAATCAAAAGGCATCCTTGAAAACTCAATTTATATAATAAAAATTTCTCATAGGTACATTAGAGAAAAATATTTTTATCAATATTACTATCACTCTTATAGAAACTCTTTCAAATGGAATAACTAACTTGGTAAATTCTAACAGATATTCCTCGGGGAAAAAATCATTACCTAATTAATTGGAGAGATATATCAAGATCACTCATCATCCTGAGTAATTTATAAAGTTCATAACATATATAAAACACATATAATATTTCATTTACATTATAATATCCCATAAATTATTTTATTTAACAAATATTCAAAAAACACTTTTGGGATTCTCATAAAAATAAGAACAAAAAAAATTAAAAAAATATTAAAAAATCCTAGAATAATAGAAAATATTTTATTATTATGAAAAAAGAGGTAAAATTAAGGAGTGATATTATTGAATAATAATTATCATGATAATGTGAAATTACAATCACACCATATAAAATAAAAATACTTTATTCATAGTATAATAAAAATGTTAAAAAAAATTAACCATTTGGAAAATATTAATAAGAATTATTTTAATAACATCATAAATAATGTATAAAATGGTTCAAATGACATTAAAAATAAGTTTCATTATGTAAATAACTTACGTGAAATATTTTAATTAACATTTATATGTAGGGAGAAAGATTAAAAACATTAAAACATTTCAAATATGGTTTTAAAGAGAAAAACACCTTACATAGAGTCAGACTCTCCATGTACATACATTAATTCTTGTATAATAAATTTATATTAATTATTTAATTGAATAATAATATTTTTATGAATATTAACTTATTATTTCCATTTAATTTATTTTTTTACATTTATTTTTATTGTTATTTATTTAGTTATGTTCATATCCGACATTTTGGGGACATTGAGTTCAAAATCTAAAAACGACATAGATTGTTTGAAGCTGTTCAAAGGGATAATTGTGACGTCATATTTTGAATATTAATGATAAAATTATTAAATAATTTATAAACTGAATTCAATTTTTGAACCATTCATGAAAGGAAGACACAAAAAATGAGTCTCATCATTTCGTGGAGGTGGTAATCAACACGTACACATGGTCAATGTTTTCATTTTCCAATGAATGAAATGGTATGGAAGTAATTAAAATATATTCTATAAAAATTAATAATTATTTCATTATTATGATATAAATTCATTTATTCCTTGATAATAACTTTCCTTGAGAATTGGTGATCAAAAAAACACACCTTTTTTGTGGTGGTTGTCTACACATACACAGAAGCAATGTTTTCATTTTCCATAGGATGAAAATGGATTTTAAAAATTATTATAACATAATAATAATAAAATATTATTATATGTAGGATACTAATGTTATAATATCATGATGGCTAAAGAATATTTTATGTTGATATAATAATAAATAATTTCAAAACAATCGGTTAATAATTATACATATTTTTTTGGAAAACATCCCATGAATAACACCTTAATCCTTCTTAGTTTGGTATTTAGGTGAATCCAGGGCCTATAAAATGTTTCTATGGATATTTTGAAGGTATTTGGGCTTTTATTGGTCTATCTAAATTCCTCAAACTATGAAAATAAGAGAGGAGATGGGGTACCTTTTTATAAGTGAGGGGAGTGTCACTCTTGTATTTTTTCAGAGTTCTAAAATAATATAAATTTATATTCATGGAAAAGTGTCAATAAATATAACCCATATTGATGATAATACTATAAGTTTCAAAATAATCTCATATAATAATATTTAATAAAGTTCTTGACCATATCACTTAGTTTTAACCACAATTAAAATGTTTTACCCTTTACTATGGTGGAATATTTTTACCAAGGTTACTGTCCATTATGACCAAAAATGAAATTTAAATCAATAATAAATGTTAACCTACTTATTCAAAAAATTTAAACCATTTTGTAAGATTCAAATTTTATAAGTGGATACAATTCATTTTAATATAAGTGATAAAAATGAAAAGATTTTTCTCCAAAAGAAAAATTTTTAAGACTAAAAATGAATTTATACCCAAAAAAGTATGATGTTGATTAATATGGAATTAATAAGATTATGTTTATAAAATTAGGTCTCATTTTACTTTAAGGCCAATTTAAAATATAATTTGTATTTTTACATACTGTAAAATAAAATAAATTTTTTATAAAAATCGAAATTTTTCATTATTCACCCAAAAATAAATATTTTTAGAAAAAATCAAAAAAAATTCAGACAAATATATATTTAATGATAAAATTAAAACCCTAAGGACATAAAAATTCACTTAATACTCCCAACCATAATTTCTAAAGCACGTTTCTAATTTACATAGGTTGGTTAAAATAACCTGGGTATCAACACACATAACCTTCAGAATGATTTCACCCTAAAAACACAATATAAGATGTATCAAGTATAACCAGATATAGGTAAAAAAACATAGGTACATTGTAGATGATTAGGTACTTAAACCAAGATACAAAAAAACCATAAAGATAACCTAGGAAATAAAAAAAATCCAGGACAAAGTTTCCATGTGATAACTTTTCACCACCATCCAAAATCACCATGAGGTGACACTAACCAAGATAAGTAGTTGAGCTACATGGAACCCTAACCTTTACATGTATCCTGAAAAATAAAATATTCATACAGCCCAATTCAAATATATGGTTTGAGTAAAATTCCATGTTGTATACTATGATGAATTAATATAATATACATCACCATGATAAAGTTATTTCTATATTTAAAGAAAAACAGGTTTCATAATGCAGTTATATTTTATTTTTTATATAAAAAACCTTTAGTTTTTACTTTGAAATCAATCCATATCAAAATATAAAAGAATATGTTACCTAAAATGGATTATAAAATATATTTAATTGAAAAAAATCAATATATTAAATGATATAAATTCGATAAATTGAATCATGAAACATTACCATCATGAATAAAACCAACATCAAATCACATAACACATAATGGGAACTCGCCTATGGAAATACATAACTAGAACATACAAGGAGAACTAAGCTATCATATCATTATTCCTATGATACTAAGTCCTTCCATAGTCTTTTAGTATCACTCAAACCAAATAGTTTCCACAAAATAACGACAACCTATCCAAAATACCTTGTGGTTTGACACTCACTAATGTTTTCATTTGTTCAAAACCCAATAGAAGCAATGTTCAAAAATTTATATGCTTTCACAAAACATTCGAGTAAACCATAATTAAATTTTTTTTTAAAAAAACTATAAAATAATTATCTTTCTCATTCATGAATGTAATTTTTATAGTCAAAACCATCCTTGAGGCATTTCATCAAACACAAGAAGTGAACAAAACTATTTTTAAAGAAAACTGCTTTCATAACCATTTTACTAACCAAAAATATGTATTTACATAATATAGGCCTCATATAATTCATATAAATGAATTAGAATGAACGTTTATTTAATATGAATGGACCATTTTATCGAGATACCAATATAATCATTGAAGGGAACTTAGACACCTTCAAAAACAGTGATTTAAAATTAAGATATCCATTCCTCAAAAACATATATCCATAAGGAACATCCTTAATTACCTATCAAACCCTCAATATCTAGAAATAACTTCCAATTATGGTTCCAATAGAATAATGGGAAGACATATTTGGGATAGATCTAGAAAGAGGAGAAAAGATCAAGTGGAAATTAGAAAATACCTAGAAGATATCCAATAAGAATAGAAGAGAATCACCAAATAACTAATTGGATAATCTCTTAGAGAATCGTGGAATAAATGGGTCAAGATATTGAAATTTTTTGAGGAAATTAGAGTTAAAAATACCAAGGGTGTTGGTTAGTTTTTTATTTTTAACAAACTCATATGGATTTCATGGTTAGAAAAACCAAGTGCTAACCGTGCATTAACTATTTCCCCTTTTAAAACTAAAGAACACAATTACATGGAAATAACTAAATCACTAGATTAATCATGCACAAATCATGTTATATCCTTTATACCCAAATCCATTCTTCCATATGTTTTTCATGGAGACTCACACAATTAGAAAAATCATACTCAAAACATGGAAAATGCCACTAGAACCAATATATTCATAATGAATAGTTACCAAATCGGTACTATAAACCATGCACACACATTTCACTGATCTTGTTTTTCCAGAAATTCCAAACTCATGAGTCCTGACAACTGAAATAATTTTGTACCTCAAAAGAAAAAAACTAATCCCAAAAATAAATATACCTATGACATAAATAAAAGTAAAATTCTCCCCACCATACCACATTATATCCCTAGAAATCACTCAAGATTCTGGATCTGCTAATATATAAGGCCACTGATGTACCTTCAGTGCTCCCCCACCCACCTCTTGTAGCTATATTATTTTTTGTACCATAGTTCATAGACCAAGGTAATTGTTTTACCACACAAAACTTTATTCTTACAATCCATAATATATACTAGTTTCTCTACCACTTATGTTTTGGGATCAATATCAACATCCTTCCATTCTATCACATGAGAAGGGTCTCAATGCTACCTCCTCGGTTTGGAAATATGAAACATATAATGAATCAAAATTTAGTGAGATGGAAAGTATAACTGATAAACCACCATTCCAATTTGTTTAATGATATCAAAATTCCCAATAATCCTTGGTGACAACATACCCTTATTTCTTAAACAATTATGTCCCTGTATGAGATGAAACCTTGAGAAAAGCATGATCACATACAAAAGAAAAATAATAGGCAATGACTATGTTCTATTTATAATTTATGGGGACTCCATGTTTTCAGTGACCTCTTATAGATAAACAAAACATTTTCTATCATCACTTAAATATGTCTTGGTTCAACTAATGATTAATCTCCCCACTATGATATACATAAAAAATATCTACATGAATTCCAATATAGCTTTTAAAAATGATCCATTTTAATCAAAACTTGGTGAATATTATTATATGAAAACATAACCTTAATAAAATGTTTTTCCAAAGAACCAGCAAAATCGATCACGTACACTCGAAGTATATCCTTAAGAATCTGAATGGAACTCTCAGTCTACCTATAAATATGAGTGTGATACTCTTTTATTTATTTCAAATGAATTAAAATTTCCTCCTATAAACCTTTCCAAAATAAGGATTTAAATCATATATCTCTATGATAAACAATATAATAATTAAACCTATAGATAAACGTTATATCTCAAACAAAAAAGTTCCAAAGATCGTCCTCCTTCATTTTCTCCATAATAGGAAGGAATTTTTATGATTTAATGTGTCAAAAAATTATAGAACAAGTTTTATTATTCCCATTATGAGTGTTTATTAAAACCACAATATAGTTCATGGATATATCATTCCACTTTCACACTGGAATAAGTAAATTTTTCTACAAACTGATATGTCCACGATTCCCCCACAATAATCTTCTAACATGTAATGAATCATGACATAATATCTGTAGTCAACCGCCTCATCCCCAAACACCTATACTAATTTATAAAATCATGATACAAGTTAGTATTAACAATATTCAAAGACTAAATCGATTGATTGAAAAAATATATTAACTTCTTCCTTGATGATATCGGAATGACCAACCTACCTTGGAAGTACAGGACACCATAAGAGGACTGAGACTTGTCACCAAAGGTCTCACCACCATTAAAGATTTTACTAAAACACTAACAATCAATGTATCTTAATTTTCAAATCCAAATTTTATCTTCAAATGAAGAATCATATGTCAAAAATTATAAGATTACAATCCCAAAAACTTCTTCCACTTCAAAGATAATATTAGAGAATAGGCCCATCAAAGACTAATACTCCATTGATTAATTCAAGTCTAGAGTTGGTAACTTTCAGTTCAATTAATTAGAAACCGAATTCACTTTTCATGGGGTGTATAAAATATCAAAATCGTAGTTTTTAAGATACTAAACCTATTGTATGAGTCATAATTTCATGTCTCTCAAGGTAAAAATATACTTCAAGCTCTTATGATCATAATACATAGTAAATCGCTCACTAAAGAGATAGAGGTTCTACATTTAAACAGCATGAATCATTGTAGATAAATCATGATCATGGGTATGATATATTTTTTTGAGCGTGTAGTTTTTGAGATCCATAGGACACCATATGAATCCCCTAGATCAGAAAATATCCATATCACATAAATGAGGAATTATAAAAAAAATCATATCCCAAACCCAGTTTTGATAGAATCAAAATTCGAGATGAAGACATTATCACATTAAGTTAATCAAATAATTCTTAAAACTAATAATACAATTATAAATTAACATATTTATAGGTTAACTCTATCATAGGATATGAGATCATGAATAAATCCTGAATAAAACATTGGTAATTACCATCCATGACCAAGAAGCTCTAAATCTCAAACACATTCTTTGGTTACTCCTAAGACATATCCACTTGGACCTTTTCATGATTTATTGATATGAATTTTTTAGATATAATATGAAGCATGAACATCATTTCCTGGATATAAAATTTTCATTTATAAAAATTTTTATATAGATGAGGTTCTATCACAGTTCTAGAAATAATATCTAGATGATCCTTGGGTTCTTCCACTGACATAGAATACTCTAAAATATCAACCAAAAAAATAATGATGATGTAGTCATAGAAATGTGGAAGGATTTGATTCATCAATACCGTAAATACCACATGATCATTTTTAAGAACAAATTTAATAACCAAAAACTATTAATTCCCATACCTTCTTTGAAAATATGTCTTTAGAATATACTCATATCGAACTCGTAACTAATGGAACTCCAAACATAGATCAATATTAGAAACCCATTATCCTCGCATGAATTGATCAAAAAGACCATCAATCCTAGGTAAGAAGTTTTTTTAATAGTTAATTGATTAAATATTTAGCAATCAACACGAAGCTGAAGGATTATCTCTACCTTGTTTGAGAAGAGAACAAGTGAATCCCATATTTACAAGCTCAGATGAATAAATACCTTGGCCTTAAGTTCCTAAAGATAAATTTGAGTTCCTGTAACTCATTTTCTTCCATATTATAAGATGGATTGTACATAATAATCATCCCCAAGTGTAGGTTAATGGAAAAAACTACCCCCCAAAAGGGAAAAAAATCGGAAAATTCATTAACAATATCTCAGGGGTACTCATTCACAATGTAAGAAATAAGATTCCTTATACTTTAGTTGACAACGTTATGAAAATATATGAATATTAGCATAATATATCTTCATATTTAGGAGTAATAGGCCCATATCTCCCAGATCTAGGTTCCTACTCATTATGAGTGACATTAGTAACCCCAAAAGGAGTTAGAAGACAACCCCCGGGACGATTACAATGAATATAGTATCCAATCCTAAAAATAAAATACATGACAATGATTAGGATTATGAAATCAATATAAATAATAATGAAATCCTATAAGACTTCAATACAACCCAGAAAACCCCTTCATCTCCATCATAATGAATATCCCCATCTAATTCATACATCAATGGAATAAACAACCATCATACACAATAGTAGTAAAAAATAAAATAGAGAGGAATAATATACATAATATGAGAAAATCATTGGTGGTAATAAATCAGTACTTTCACTATCAACCCATTTTATGATAAAAGTTATATATGTGTCAATAAAACTAAAAAATGGGTCATAATGCTAATAACTTATAAGAAAACACATTACCATCCATTATAAATCTATTAAAATCACACACACCATTTAAAAAAATCCAATTACATGATTTAATAGATGGGTTTTTCTCTATGAAATCCAAAATAATTTCAACGTCCTTCCATTTCCATCAAATGCATTTAAAATATCCATTATGTTATTTTATCAATAATGGGCATACAACACACATATATTTCAAGAAAAATTTGAAATTCATAGAAGAACCCCATTTAAAATCATTTCTATGTCAACGCATCATTATTAAATAAATATCTCCTTAAAACACAGTATTCACTCATTAAAAACCATAAACAGATCAAAATTCAACACATGACTTTAAAACCATTTCCAAAAATCCTCAAGGGAATTTTATATTGTTGGAAAATTTAAAAAGTTTTATTTAAAATATAATCATGCGAAAATAGATTTCAAGACTATAAAAAAAATTTTAAATATCATATTTGTTTTATTTAAGTGAAAATATTATCTTTGTAAACATTTCACTAGATGATGAATTATTTAAATCAAAACATCCATTCTGAAATCCAATTTTAGTAACCCAACAAAGTAATATTCACTAAAAATGGAATTTTAAAAAATCATTAAAAACTATATTTTAATGGAAGAACCTAAATACACTTGGGGAAAGTATTACAGTGTACAAGAATGCTTAGAATTCAAAAAAATTAACTTCATGAACCATATTAATGTAATAAAAAATCAACAAAAGGACATGAAAAATTCCATCTCAATAAACCCCTGATCATGTTTATTTATATAATACCAATATCAATGTCAAATAATTATGATAAATCCTTAATAACCCATGGTAACATGAGGGAATATATGACACTATGATGGAAAGGCACCCTTCAACAATTAATTCTTGATTTCCTATGGTCTTAGTCCAATCTACTCACCACCAAGAAAAAATGTTCCCTCTGATACTATTTTATAATGAAATGACCTAGGTTGACCTAACATGTATCCAATGATGACCCACCATAAGGGTCGATGTATGTTATTGATTTACATGGACTAGTAATATTCCCTTGGGTATCAATACAAATAAACATGGGAATGATTTCATCCAGAAACTATAGTACAAAATGCCTCATTTATAACAAGATATAGATAAAAAACTAGAGTACATCACAGAATAAGAGTTTCATAATCATGAGATATAATAAAACAATCCATAATATAACTCCAAAAACACCGCAAAATAAGACCATAACCATGTATTATTTTGATCCTCCATAACCACCATCCCAAACCACTATAAAGTGACACCAACAAAGATAAGTTATCAAGATATATGAAAAAAAATCCATTTACATGTATCCTATAAAACAAAATCTTCATAAACCCAATTGCATTTTCAGGCTGAGAAGAAAACACCCATTATGATACAGATGTGAATATATAAAGCATATATCACAATGAAACCTTTTGTTATAGCTTTAAAACAAAACAAGTTTCATAAATACATTTAATTTGAAAACAATCTATATAAAACATAGTTTTATTTTCTAATCAATATAATCCATATCCAAAGCCACATGAATGTGAAAATAAACATGAATGATAACATAGAAGGATGTAATAAAAAAAATTCAAATATCAAAAGATAAAAATGTGAGAAATCATAGAATAAAATATTATTATTAGGAATAAAATCAAGCACAAATCAAAAAGAAAAAAAAGATCTCTAGCCTATGAGAATATGTCACTAAGACACATATGAAACATTAAGTCAATATAACATGATTCATTTGATATCAAGTCCATTCATAGTCTTTTGGTATCAGGCAACCCATTATTTTCCATAGTATAATGAGAATATGTCCATAATCAATAATAGTTCCAAACTCAATAGGAGATTCAATATCCAAAACCCAATATGACCAATGTTCTCAAAGTAATATTTTTTTTAAAAAAATTCAATTAAAACATGGGCAAAATTTATAAAATATTTCCACTAGAAAATCATTATTAGTATTAATTTAGGTTTTTTATGAAGTCAAACGGTTTGATGTATCTTCTTTAAATGGACCATTTGATGTTTTTTCAGGTTAAATTGGGTAAATAGTGAACTTTCATGGTTGTTCATTGGGTATATGAAGCCTTCTTTTCTTTCTCTGTGGAGACCCAGTGCATGAAACCCCTTTTGCATGATTTTCCCATGTATAACTATACCTAGTGTACCTCAACCAGGTTCTTTTTTTTATTTTTTTATAGAATTATTGTAATGGTAGAGAATATAGATATAAGTTATTAACAACCCATCATATAGAAAAAACATTCGTTAAATAATTTCATCGAACATATGAAGTGTGTAAACCTTTTTTTTAAGTAAAACATCCTTCAAAACCATTTTATATTACTTCAATAATTTATTTACACAAGATATTCCACATACATTTTAAATAAGTAATTTTAAAAAGTGAAAAAAAATAATAATAACTACATCATATTCCATAATAATGATCCATTTAATAAATACACCTATCTTTCCAAATGATAAAACTTATCCACCTTCAAAAATGTAAATTAGAAACAAAGATATCTACTCTTCATAGACATAGTTCTGTCATGAAAATCAAAAATTATACAAAAAACCCTTGGAATTTGGTAATCACATCCCATTAAGGTTCCAATGGAATAAGGGGAATAGATATTGAGGATATATCTAGAATGAAGTGAAATGAGCAAGTGGAAATTGGAATTTTCCTCAAATATATCCACATAAAATAAAGAATAATAATTTAATAACCTATGGTAGAACCACATAGATTGTCAAGGAATTATTGTTTTGAGATAATGAGAGATTAAGAGCATATTAGAGTTAAAAAACTAAGTCAATTAGGGTAATTTTATATTTTAAAAACTAGCATGGGTTCTATAGTATGAAAAAATATACAGTAGATATTACCCCTGGAAAACCAAAGAATATAGTCACTTGGGAATAAATCCATGACTATAAAAACCATGTGCAATCTGTGAGACAAACTCTATACCCAAGACCTTTTATCCCCATTAATTTCCTAGTAACTCACATTTTTAGACAATCTATGATAAAACCATGAAAAAATACACTATAATGAATAGTGTCATATTGTAATGTTACAACTAACCGTGTACAGACCATAAACCTGGCCTCTTTCTCCCAAAATTTCTAAATTCTTGAACCTAAATCCC
Organism: Viscum album; assembly: GCA_963277665.1. Classification (NCBI taxonomy): domain Eukaryota; kingdom Viridiplantae; phylum Streptophyta; class Magnoliopsida; order Santalales; family Viscaceae; genus Viscum; species Viscum album. The sequence continues at coordinate 850,584,349 of OY728152.1, forward strand.
AAAATTATTTAGAGAAAAAAAAAGAAATAAAATAATCCCAATATATATATATAAACTATATGGAATCAAATTTTATATGCTGATATAAAAAATGAATTTCATTTTATCTAAATTAATTTATAAAATTTAGAAATAAATATTTTAAATAAAACTATAGAATAAATGGAGAAAAATATAGTTAGAATAAAAATATTTCTTTTTTATTTTTAGAAATAATATAAAATTATTTCAATGAATGTGAATCGATAAAATTTAATCATAAATATGAAAAATGTATGAAATTGATTAATTATTAACAAATATATAGGTTTGAATAAGAATGTGGATCCCCATATCATATTCATATGAATGGAATGATAAGTGAACCCCTCCCTATATCTCTCATTTTTATAGTATAATATTTTTTATATAACATTTGTTTCATTATAAATTGTGTAAGGATATTTAATGATATATCACTTCATGATATTCTATATCCTTTCACTTTCCATATGACATTTTATATTTTTAGAGAATTAATGTTTGGGGCCTTCCTCGTAGAATTGAAAAGGCCAAAATCTTGAAGGGGATTTTCTTATAAGATACTACGAGGTATTGAATATTTTCAAGAAAACCCAATTTGAGGTGTCATCACCATCATAAAACTATCAGATATGGTTTTATTGACTCATAATTAGTATTATAAATATATTTTGCCTTAGTATTTCAACACCAATTATTTAATATCTGACGTTAAAGAGGTTTTAAAATTAACTAAATAGAAAATTAACCTTAAAATAATTTCTAGGGGATTTATAATGTTTCTTATTTATAAAATTACATTAAAAATTTTCATTGAGTAATTTAATTCCAATTAATGTATAAAAAATGTTAAAACTCTTATCATAGGGGTTTTAATAATGGATCTATAGATAGTCAATGTTAAGTAAAATTGACATCATTCAGAAAGGTTTTTTTAATTTTTTATAAACATGTCTTTTAATTTGTAATTTTTCTTATTATTCTGTATTAAAATTTTTCAATCATCATATATAATCTTTCACACTGCATCTTTATTCATTTTTTATCAACTCCTTCCCTTTTCATCATCGTTTCACTAGTTCTTCATTCAGGAATTTCACAATAGTAATAATAATTATTCTGTCATTATATAATATATTTATGATTAGTTTTATTAATAAAAATAGATGTTAAGGATTCATTTTTATGATGAAGAATAATTCTTCCAATTGAGTGAAAAATATAAAGCTTCCACATGATATTTACAGGACAGAGTCTAAAATTCATTTCACGCTGCAACTTCATATATCTCACAACTTCTTTCCCCAAAATAAAATTAAGTCAAATTACACCACAACAAGAATAGAAATTAATTCAATGATTGAAGTTTCATTTTCATTATTTTATCAGGTTTCTACAATTTTCAAATTTATTTATATTTTATTTTCCCCCAATGGTGTAATCAAAATTGAAATGTCATTTTAAAAAATTAGACTCTTTTTACATCTATTATAAAAATAATTAACATTGAATGTCTTTAAATTTTATTAAAATAATTATTTTTATGTAATTTTTTAACCAAAATTATTGATATATTTACTAGATCAATTAAAATTACATATCCTAAAAACTAGTGTTAAAATAAAAAAACAAATTTAGAAAGAACGCTTTCATACTAGTTCATTACTAATATTAACCCCTAAAATTGAGTCTCTAAATTTTGAAATTTTCTATTTTAAAGATGATAGGTTTGGGTGGATATATTTATTCTCAGAATATTATGTGACTTATTCCATTTAAGATATTACATGTAGGTGTCTCCACTTGGTTCCTATATTATTTCAAAACCATTCTTTTTTAAAAAATAGCTTTTATAAAAACTTCTAAAATGTTTTAAGTAGTTATAAAAATAATTATCAGCTGTAGTTATCTTTTTCCAACAAAATGTTTATAATTATAGGATTTAAAAAAGTATTATTAATATAATGATTTGGTAAAATATTTAATGGTCATCCTATAATTACTTAAATGAATGTTTCATTGTATATCAATTCTAAAATACATATTTGGTTGTTTCTTAGTTCCAAAATGGAATGTTTTTCAATTTTATGATTTTTTAATTAAATTATTATTTTGATTTGTGATATTTATCTAAAATAAATTGTATAATATAAAAAAATTATCATTCAGATATTAGTAAATAAAATGTGAAATTTAAAATAGCTATCCATTGATTACATTAGATGATTTATATTTTTATTATCTTGAAAGTGAATTTTAAGAAATCGTAGGAGTTTGCTACTCTTTGTGTGTTTTATTCATTAACAATAAGTGAAAAACCTTAGTGCACATGCCATATAGGGTGTTCGAATATCAGTGGAATAAAAGTTCATAATGATACAGTATATTTTTGTAGTCTATTTACTGAAGATGAAGTTGTAAGGGCCTAATCAGGTTTTGAAATGGGTGTTATGTATCCTTGTGAGGCCTAACACTCTTTTTGTTATATTTTTTTCATTATATTGATTACACAGTATTTTTCAATGTATTACCTGAATATTGTTATTTAGTTTTATAATAATGGGCGTTAATGAAATTTGAAAGGATCATTTGGTATTAGTATGGGTAATGGTGAGTGTGTGTGTGGGTGTTTGTTTATTTTTGGAAATACATTATTTATTATGGATTGTAAGAATATTTAAATATAAATATTATGTAATTATTTATTAAAAAACTCACTAACTTCATGGTTTTTAATTTTTATAGGAATTAAATTAAGTCACACATTGATAATATATTTGGAATGAAAATATACATACCCATTACATGTATACTTCAACACACAACAATATCTGTCGTTATTTTTGTCTTTCATGTTAATTAAAGAAATTTTATGATGTCCTAGTAAATTAAGGAAGGCACAACCTAGTAGAGACTTGGGGAAAATTTGATACTAATTATTCCTTTATTTTTTTACCATATTTTTCTTTATTATTAAAATTAGTTCCATCCCTAGAAATTGTAGGAAATTTTATTTCCCATGACCAAGATCCCTATTATGTCCCTAATAAATAACCACTTATAGTTATGTATAAAAAAAATTACCATTTACCCCTTCACATTGGTTATCCTAGCCTTAGAGCTTGCTGGGCTTACCCCGGGGCTGACCTTGTATAAAATGTTATAGATAAATATCTTATTATTATTTTTTTATAAAATGTGTATACAGATAAATATTTTATTATTAAATCATTTAATGGTTAATTGGTTCAATATTAATATAAAGAAATTACCCCCAACATATATGGGTTTCCCTATTTACTAGTTAATAGACTTTGATGGTTTGGGGAAGGTGTCATTGGTCATTAAAATCACCTATTTGAGTATTTAGTAAGTAATCTTGACATAGAAAATTCATATTGGTATTATATAAAGTGTTGATAAGTTGATTAAGTGGTAGGCCTAGTGATCTGATGGTCAAAACAGGAGGGATCTGGATAAAATGGATTGATCACTTTATTTATAATGAGGCATGAGTTACCAAGGAATTATTATGATGTAGAGTGTTAGTTGACCCATATATTGGTCACATTATTTTATTTTATATATATTTTTGTCTTATCAACAGAGAATAATAATAAGAATTAAATTTTATACATCATTTCACATATCTTAGGTTTATCTTCTGATGCACATTAATATTTTTCCTTGTAATAATGATTTGAATTTATAATGATAGTTGATAATGTAAAGTGAAATATTTATTTTCTTATGCTTCTATTATTCCATATAATATATTTTATTTATCTTAAAACCATACTTTATTAGGTTTATTGGGAACCATAAAAAGCTCATAACCCAAAAAAAGACATCAAACAACTATAATTACCCCCAACACGCTAGAGAGACAAATCAATGAATAACCAAGAAAACATGAATAGGAATTTCTGATACATAGACATGGAGGATAAATAAGGTATATCTATTTTAATTTCATACTATTAGGATTTTATTGAGACAAATGTTATATTCAATGTCGTATTTGATTACATCCATTGTTTCTAAGTAATCATTAATAAAAAAATTGTCAGTATTGATTTTATTATTAAAAAAAATCCACTTATAATAAACACCATTTCATATGTTCGCCATTAGAAAAATGGTAAAATATTTCTAATTCCAATTTATATCGATTATTGGGTTCCATTTTGATAATAAAATCCATTAATTTGTTGAAATTATCTCATTATACCTTAATAAAGATGTCAAAAACCTCATTTATCATTAAAAAATGCAAGGGGGGATAAAACATCAACTTTCCCCTTTACTTTCATGTTTTTAATCCTATATATTATAACTATATTATATTAAAGTAGATTATCTTTGGAAATATATTCAACCAAATTTTGTCTAAGCTCATTTAATAAAATATTTTTTCTAACTAATTGGGCATCCCTAAATTTAGGTAAGGAAGAGTATTACATATGACATCTTTCTTTCTTCCCCAAAACCAAAGAAAACCCATCAATGTAGATCAAGGTATTTACCAATTTTTTATTCCTAGATGAAAGAACTTTTATGACTAAAGGTATTAATTAAAATTTATGTAGATATGTATACATTACCATAATAATACTATCAAAATATGTTGTCACATAACATTTTATTTTAATTCACAGGATACATAAATATTGAATCGATAAGCCCCTCAACAATCCCTTCTATAGTACCTCTAGTTCATTCCCATATAATGAAGCTGAATATATCATGGATGATAATAAATATAGAAAAATTAGAATAGGGGAAATTTCAAAATTAGATTAAACTTGGTTATCAAATTATTGAATTTCTACCCTAGAACAAACATGAATTATATCAATCCTATTATATATCTCGATCATAGACACTATCAAAAACATGTCTATGCAATAAATACTCATCCTATGGAGATCAAATTCCCTTCACATTGTCAACTATTGTGACCATAGGGATACTAATAAGTATCTAGGACATGTGGGTTCCCTTTAGGGGTAAAATGGTCAATATAGGGGATGTTGGTCTATTAAAGGGGGGATACAAATAATATTATAATCTTTTGGGGTGATGGGCCCACATGTAAAAGTGGGAGTTATTATAATAATAATATATAAGGAGATTGGATAGAGGAAGGGATTATTATATTGGATTTTATCCTCATTATTTGGATTTTTTCATAAGACCTTGGCAATAGTGGAACACATCATGACATGTCTTCTCTCTTCTCTTCTCTTCTTCTTTTAGTCGTCTTACTACTTTATTTACTGTAACTATGATTCATATAATATATTTTTTTCATTTATTCCTCTTGTTTGAAATAATTTTCCTTACTTGTCTCTGACAACATAGGCCATCATATTTTGTCTAGAGATGGTATGCATGCCTAGAGGTTAAACACTATTGGATTCATCTAAGAAGAGGTGTGCATGAATCGTATGAGTTTTTATTAAACCAGAATACATGAACCTTTCCTAATTTCATTATGATAATATGGATTTTTGAAGGAAATTTTTATCAAAGGAGAGTTTTTCCCATAATCAACCAGAGGAGTCATACGTTTATAGGACTCATTTGGAGGATTTTCACATAGCCAGATCATGACCAGAGGAGACACACATGCATATATGTGAACAATGAACTATCTTCTTAAGAAAAAACTATATGATATCCATACAACACTATTTATAATGTTCTGATGAACTATTTATTTCTATGATACCTATACTCTTTATAATGTTCATTGAAGGGAAAACCATGTGGTGGAGAACTAGATGAAAACACTCTAGAAAAAACATGACTAGTGTCTTAGGAAACATGGATCCTTACCGGGGAATTTCATACAACAGTGGACTATTTTTCAATAGGCCCAGGTTCACGACATCACTAAACTCACCAGAACTATCACTTTCTTGGTCTTCAATAAGGAAACAACTCCTCGATTGGATGAGGTGTGTCCTTATATTGTGATGAAGCTCTATTCTACACACACATGAGTCAAAATATCCTCAGTCACTTGAATAGGATACTGGCATTGATGTGATAATATTCAACACCACATATAGGAATAAATATCTTAATATATGATTCATGATACTTGCTTACACTATCATTGATATAAGGGGTTGGATTGAGTGCACTGAGTTATACATTAGAATAAACAACACACCAGATGAAGAAATTGTTGTACTCAGAAAAAATTATATGGAGGGGATTGTGGTATATTATTTCACCACATCCAACTAAAATCACCCTATAATAGAATTATTAGTTATCAAAGATTATATTATAGAGTTCTTTAGTGGAATCAATATGTATAACCCAAATGTAGAGTTTTATACCCTATAATAAAATTGAAAAATCCCTGACTATGTGGTATATTTTTAATATCCGGGATCTTTTCTAACCTAGAATCCTAAGTGATAATACATCATGAATTTATTATACATACATAAAGAAGACATTTAAATATGGATCTACATTAATAACTCCAAGAAATAGCTATATATAGATCAGTTAGAATGAAATTTTGAGTTTTCATTGATGGTTATTATCAAAACCCAGTGATAGAGAATAAGATCGTCTACTTCTCAATAAGGCCATGAATCTAACAATTGGAACCCAACATTTTTTCTAGAGACACACCTAAAAATACACTTATTAACCTATGGGGGAGGATACTAAGATCATTGATTGGAATGAGGATTCAAAATTAGAAACATCCTTCCAGGAATATACTTCATCACATGAAGATCCATGAATTGGGGACCTCCATAGTAAGGTATTATGATTTTTTTGTGAGTTCCCCCTTAACCTTTCACTAGTGTGAAAATTCCCAATGAAAATTGGTCATTCTAGGGGAATTTCGAGAGAACATAAAAGTTAGAGGGGATTTTTGTGGTGTGTAAGAAGATCAAGAATAGGGGTAACCAATTACTTTCAGAAAATATTGAGGAAATGATTATTTTTCAAGAGGTAGTGAGTGATAGATACCAAGAACCTATGGGTATTATTTAGTGGTAAAAGTGTCTATGTAGGGGTGGTTAATATGTAAGGGGTGTATATAAGGAATATTATAATTCAATTGGGAGTATAGGATGACATATTTGGGAGGTATTTTTTATATTAATAAGTTAGTGGGAGATAGTGGAGTGACGAATGAATTATTCTACTAGGACATTGTCCTCTAGATTGGGATTCGACCATATGGCTAGAGTGTGGGAGAATTTACACTTGATTTTTCTTCTATCATATCTTCTATTTGTCTTTTAATTATCTTCTTCCCCTATTTTATGTAACTTTTATTCATCACCTATATTATATTCAAGTAGACATCTTGTTTTTTATAATACACTCTAGAAGTGGTTAATTATTTCCCCTATATAGGTGGGTCCCATATCTTTAATGAAGCATGAGGAGAACCTTCTATAACTCTATAGAAATCGACCATCATATAATCCTAATAATTATAAATACAGAGATAAAAATCAGGATCAGATGCTTCCCTCAAAGTAGCAGGTTATAAGACTCCAATATTTTTTCCTATAATTTAGATCTCCCTAAACCTTATAGTTATTAATCTATATGTATTATCACCCTATATTACATTTAATTAATTTAAAGAAACATCAATTTTTTTTCTTATACTCCTATTTCATAGTGGGCCCCTAGATGTGATCAAAACATGCAATGATATGCCCATCAACATCACCTTGAATAATTGATTCCATTTACTGTGTAACATTAAACCTCTAAGGGGATGAATTAAAAACTCCCTAGGATGGATCAATTGGACATAAATTCTATAAGATATGGTCATGTAAGTTACATATATAATAGATACTATATTGAGATTCCTAGAATAATAGAATTTTAAACTAATATTAATCTAAAATTCATATCTAAATGAAATCAGTAATAACATTCACTATATTAATATCAACACATATCATAGGAAAAATAGGAAGTTGTAATGATTTGGTATGAACATCAAAAAATATAAAACAACTATAACAATTTTGGGGGAGCATAAATATTGTTGGAATTTGAAAGGGAATGGGGAGAATAGGAAGGAAATCATAAACCACTATTGATGGTGGATGGTTCTACATGTTAAATGTAAAGGACCACAAAGAATAAAAAATTATGAAGTATCTAAAGAGCCATAATTTTTAAACTATTCCTTCACCATATCCTACTCCCTATTAAAGTGAATAAATAAATGTTTCCAATCAAGAAGTCTTACCACCATGAGATAATATTTTTTATTAATTTTATCATTTAAATAACATTCCAATAGATGAAATAAACTAAATATATCCACCAGTGAGAATTCCAATGTGGAATAAGCCTCTAATATCTCTAAAAATGATATCTAATCCTATAAAGTTCCATCACACAACCTTGAATCCATTGAACCCATATAGATGGGTATATTATGTAAACTCTAAAATATACCTCTGCATGGAATGAAGATCTCTAGTTTTAAGAGATAAGGGGGTGGACACTTTCCTATTCCCTGATGAAGCTAATGGAACAACCATATTTTTTAAAGAATAATGAATGGTGGTGGATTAATTTTCTTATGGTTTTTAGAAAGAGTATGTTTCTAGTATTATTATACAATAATTTATAAATGTATTTTATAAAATAAAATGATTATTAGAAAAGTTGTATTATCACTAAAGGATCATATAATGAAGTCCTAATAGTTTTATTTTATAGAGACCTAATTTTTCAGACATTGATGGTTTACTTTACAGTTAGTCTATTATTCTAATGTGTTTATTTTTTATGATTATATAATATTTTTTTTGAAAATTTAATTTTTCAAATGATGTAATTTTTCTTTTCCTAATTTAAAAAAGGTAATTGGGGGTTTAGAAAAAGGGTTTTTTGAGTGATTTATATTTTCAATATAAATGTAATCTGTTGTGGGATTCGAATGTGTAATGAGTAGCATCATTATGATTTTTAAAATTTGGTGTAAATTTGAATTTTTGGTCCTAGAGAAGGGGATTTTATGAAATTATGGATTTCGTTATGTAATATGACAGTTGGAGCATCTCAAGGAGATGTTTTGGAATATGGATTGTGGCCTACAAAATGTTTTAGGTATACAAAATAATGCAAATATATTTTCATTGAAGTTTGTATTATTTAAAGTGGGTTTCCCCTATTGAACATTATGAAATCAGTAGAGTAAAAAATATAAATTTCTAGAGTAAAAAATGTAAATAAATTTTCATTGAGGGTTCCTTGTGTATGGATTGATCACAATTTTGAAAACCATGTTTGGAGAACCATGCATAGTGCATTAATTTCCTAGAGGGAGTTGTATGGTTGGTCTAAAATGTAACACCCCGAGCTTCCACGATACGCTTCTCATTCAATAATGCAATAGCTTGCATTGTACGCAACTTCGAGTTCTAAAACACCGCGACTAATCAAAGTAGCCGTTATGAATAGTAATAACCACTTTTTAAAATTATAGAAATTTTATATTTCAAAATGGACTTCATTTTTGTATTCGTAATATCGAAATTATCCAAAGTTGAATTTTTTGTAATTTTCTGAGAACTTCCAATTTTTTATGAATAGTGAAAATTACTTAAAAACTACTTTTTTAATCAAAATAATTTATAGTGATAAATTATACTATTTAGTGGTTTTAAAGTATAATTATAATATATTTTTACCATTTTATCCAATGGTGGTCATTAGAATTAATTTAACATTGAAATTGGACATAAACAATTGCCAATCTTTTGATATAAATTGTTTCTTAAAAACACGCTATTTGTTGTAACAGCGGGAATTAATTAAAAAATTAATTAATACAACTTATATGTTTGGAATTTTGTAAAATAGACATCATTTTTGAATTTGGAATAACAATTATAGCTTAGGGTGAAATTTTGGCCTTGTTCTCAAAAACTTCAATTTTTGATGAATAGTGAAACCACTAAGTGGTAGTTAAATAACTGATTTTTCGTTTAAATGAAATATTACCACTTCTGTGATTTGATTTTCAAAAATCCGACATATATGGTTGTCATTAAGAAGTAAAATGTGGTTCAATGAGATTAAAATAAATTTTTGGTGAATAGTAACTTTTAAGTTCTTAATCGCGATTAGAGGTAATTAGTGTAGTTTAAGGTACAAATAATGTTTTAACAATATGAGATGAGCATGACACTTGTCCTACTCCTATTGGATGAGTCATGGCCGACCATGAAAACCCATGGGTCAACTTGGGGACCCCATGGAGCCACTTTAGTTGGAAAATGACATTAATATATATTTATTTAATGTTAAAAGTAAATTGACACAAACATGAGTTGTCTTACTAAAACAGTTTTTTTAGTGGGGTTAAAGAAGTCCAAATTTTGATTATAAATATTCATTAGAAAGCTAAAAATATTTCCTACATCATAGTATTTTTTTTATAATTTTTTCACATTAAATAAATTAAATTATTTATGACATCATTATGATGCGGTGATGACCTCATTATTTAACGATTTAAATAAAATGAGAAGATAATGCCACATCCAAGGCATAAACTTGTCCAAAGCCTATTGGATGAAGATATTTCGAACCCTTATCACCTTATCCACTAATTATATAAGTGTGGGAACTTTAGAATCCGAAAATCATGGTATAATAATTTAACATTTCAATCTTTCCAAAAGAGCCCCTCCTCTCCTCTTATAAAAGGCCCCCACCTCTATCACCTTATTCACACTATCAAGACTTTTGGTTCGGCCAACCTCTGCCCAAATACTCTCCCAACATTTCTCCCTTCATCCTAGAAGCTTTACTTTAGTCAGAAAGCCGTCCTAAGGAGTCCTTTTGATCAAATCAAAAGGAAGAACCCGAAGAAGAGGTAACATTTTCATCACCCTCTTTCATGTTTCTTTCTTCTTCCACTCCCTCTTTGTCTATTATTTCAATTCTAAAATTATAAATATAGTATCTTCTATATACTGTGATGTTATTATAAATATGGAACAACCATATTCAGTATTCTACCCATCATTTGAATGACATGTCACCATACGTGCGTACGTACGGCTTACCATCTCCACGTCGTGGTGTAATTGTTATTCAATATATTATTATTTAGATGGGTATAATAATGATATGTAATTCATGTAAATAATAAATATAACATGATAATGATTCTGTATATATGATATACTATCCAATTATATATTATTTTAATATCAAAATAATGATATTGTCGCTCGTGCGTACGTACGGACTACTGTCTCCACGAACGCGATGAGATTCATTCTCCGTCGTATCCATTCAAGTATAATTATCATTTGATAATTTAAAAATAATGTTTAAGGACATTATATCATTCTGGATATGAATAATATACAACCTATCCATGAAAAACATTACTTACATAACAAAACATATAAGAAAACGAGTAAGTTAACACCCGAAACAACGATAAATCTAAGATATTGTTAACAAAGCAATGTTAAAAGATCATATATGATATCATATGAATGTATATGATTCTTGTATAATTTAATAACAATTATTTCACCATTATACAGGAGGTTAACCTACCCCAACCAAGGAAAAGTACAAGGTAAGGGTTTACTTCACAACCTCTTCATTATCCAAGGTTGTTTATACATAATTATCTACTGGGACCTCGTTATCATCCACATCCATGTTTCTTCAAAATGTATTTCAAAACATTTTTATTATTTACAATAATATGGGTTAAAGTCATTTATACCCTTTTTTACCTTTTATAAGAGGAATCTTTCCGTCGTTTTCAAAACAAGGTCCTTTTTAACCTTTTCGACAGAATTGAGGTAAGAATGTTTTTTAACTTATACGGTGGGTGCGGTTATTTTCCACCGTTATAAAATCTTCAAAGCTTTCCTTACAAGCTTATAAGAATATTTTCAAGAAAATGTTTTGTTTTATATGGCTCTTAAATGATTTCAAAAATAGAAAGAGATATTTCTCTAAAAAGTGTTTTGATTTCATCTATGTCAACATCCTTTGATGGATTTTACGCTTATTTGAAGTTAATTTATTATAATACAAAACTTCTATATTGTATTGAAGGTTCTTTTGATATGTTTGACTATGGATGTGCTATTTTATACCATTCATAGTTTATGGTGAAATTATTGACATTTCGTATGCTAGTTTTAATACGAATGTTTATGTTATGTTTAAACCTTTTCATATGGGAATGCATTGGACTTAATATGTGACGGGTGGAGCCCGCTATAGCTCCTCGATGCATCGGTAGGTCTCATGAGACAAACTAGTGTCTTGGCACAAGGCCTTGACAAAATCTTATTTGTAGTCTTGGCACGAGGCCTTGGCTATGTGGTTATGATAGTCTGGCATTATGCATTCCAACATTATGAAAGTGGTTAGTGATTTTGCATGTGATTATTCGATTAGTAGAATATCCATGTGAATGAGTAAATGGCGTTATTTCATTTTACTTTTGCCATATTATGTTGATATTCAAGTTTAAAAGGCTTTTGTTTTAGTTATACATTGCCTTAAATGTTTATTCTTATTTATGAAAGTTTCCGCTATATTGTTATCCTTACTGGGCATTTGAGCTCACCCCTTTTCTATGTTTTATTTTTTCCCAGGAAGTGAAAAAGTAAATTATGAATGACCTGCAGGGATATTATGAGGGGATAATAGTGTGGACTGTGGAGACATTATGTTGTTGTAGTAGTTTTTCATTTTATTATGTAATGTAAAACTTATGAATGTATCTAGTATTTTCAAGGCTACTAAACTAATCGGTCTTTCGAGACTTGATCTTTTGTGAGCATGCCAATGTTACGAAGTAATGCACCAGCTCTGGGTAGCTGGGGTCGGGGCGTTATAGTTGGTATCAGAGAAATTTTAGTACAAACCTTGGAAGCTAGATTTAGATAAACTCTGATTAGAGCACATAGCCCAAAGATAGACTTTGAGGATTAGTATAGAATAACTTCCTAGAATTTTGTTATTGTAGAGATTTTGTGAGTTTTACGAGCAATAAATCCCTGTCTGGATACGATCAAGTAGAGACGGCTCTGGCACAGATGTACCTAGGGGTAAAACCCGAAAACACCGCTTTGAGCTAGACTCGAACGGGAACTGGTGCATGACAACGGGCCTTGCTGCAGTCTTGGTTACGACACTCCCGGGGGATATGATTTGGATAATTCTCATTTTCTTTATAAACCACTATGAAGGGTTATGCGTATATACTTCCTCAAAGAAAACATTTTTATGGATTATATCCATAAATAGTTCAATTTATGTTAAGTATCTTACAAGTATGGAATTATGTATTTTGATTTATAAACTAATATAGTTTATGCCATTGTTTAGAAATGGCACCTAGTGGAAGGAATGGAAACCGTATCAATGCACGCACTCCGTGTAGGGATTTCCCTCCTTCTCAAGATAATTATTGTGGAGCTGGAGATACAACTGGTTCTGATCAACTTATTACCATACTGGGACAACTCACTCAGGTTATGAATAATAACCTTACTCGTATGGAGTACCCTGATCCGCAATGTGGAGGATCAATGTTAGACCGCTTCATGAGGCAAAAACCACCAACCTTCAATGGAAGTACAAATCCTATAGTAGCTGATCAATGGATAAATTCCTTAGAGAAAATATTCCATGCCTTGGGGAGTAGTGAAAGGGAGAAGGTTGTCATGGCAGTTTACCGCCTCACTGGAGATGCCGATCAATGGTGGTCACTAATTCAAAACACAAAGGAAGATGATGAATTAACAAACATGGAATGGAGGGAGTTCAAAGAGCTTTTCTTAGAAAAATACTTTCCTCGTGACCATCGAGCAAATATGGAAAGGAAATTTCTGAGTTTGAGGCAGAAGGAGGATGAGAATGTCGCAAAGTATGAGGCTAACTTTACAAGGTTAGCGAGGCATGCTGCCGATTATATACGTAACCCAAGGAGTAAGATTGATCGTTTTTTGATGGGTTAAAACCATTTCTCCGTCGAGCTTTAGTATCACAATCCTTCTCATCATACGAAGATATTGTCTCGTGTGCTATCAAGACAGAAAAGGAATTCTCTAAGTCTTATGACAACAAAGTAAAGCAAGAGAAGAAGAGAACGGTGGAACAAGAGACAGATAAAGGGAAAAAGGGAAAGAAGGATTTTCCATTATGTGATAATTCTGGGAAGAATCACCCTGGTACTTGCCTAAAAGGAATGGGAGTTTGTTATAAATGTGGAGAAAAGGGTCACCAGGCTCGTGATTGCAAGGGAAAGAAAGAGGCTATCAAAGTTGAATGCTACAATTGTAGGGAAATGGGGCATTATGCAAATGAATGTCCTAAGCGTCAAGGAAACTTACCTCAGAAAAGGCCAAGGGATCAAGGACTATCTTATGCTGTTACTACAGTTGAAGCAGAATAACTAATGTAATGGTGCTTTTGGACTCATGGATTATATTCTGGTTATTAGAATAATGAGATATATATATATATATAAGGATTGTACTGCAGTACTTGTTGATTTCTGTAAGGTTTTAATATGATTAAGGTAATCATATTTTTAGTATGTGACAATGAGAGAAACTTTTCTTTGTTTGGGGAATCTGATGTTACAATTGATTTTGGAATTTAGAGACCTTTTAGAGAAAGTCTGGACGGAGGTATTTTGGATAACTATTAAGGTTGGAATGGATTAAGTTGAACCATGGATAGTATTGTTTAAGGTTAAAGCATTTCTGAAGATTATTTTTGGAATATTATAATACTATAGTTTTAGGAAAAGGACAACCTGCAGGGTGGGGAATAACCCGTCGTGTCGGACAAAGCTGCAGGAATCGAACCCCCAACCATAGTGCGACAAGCCTTTATTTCCTACCACTAGCCTACAGGAAGTCCCTGGTTATTACAAAATAGTTTTACTAATCTAAATGGTATGTGTTAACATTTAGAACCTTATACAATTAGGATAAATAGAATATTTTTGTGTTCCGTTACCATTTGGAGTAAAAGTTGGGTTTGTGGTAAAAATTTATTAATGAATGAAAGTATACATAACAAGTATGTATATTCCCTTACGTTCTTAGTAAATCTCCTAAATAAATTCCTCAACATTATAAAAGGTAACTTAAAACAAAAATGTTGTCGGTTAACTTTTCCAACTGGGGATTCAATGACCGTTTAACCAATCAAAAGTTTGCGATTTTCTTGTGGTTAAACTTTCTCCTAATCCTGTTTTCTATAACTCTCCATCAGACCTTGATGGTTTGTTTCTCCTCCATATCCATATTTTCAAATAATCCTAGAATGGGCTATATCGGGTGACCTTTGTACATATCCTGCTTTCTTTTAATGTTATATATTTATTAACCTTATTTACGATGTGGGTTTTCCTCAAAGGTATTTTCTCTTTTCAACCTTTTATTTTCAAAGAAAAATTTCAAATTGCGAGGATGCAATTTATTGAAGGAGGGGAGAATGTAACACCCTGAGCTTCCACGATACGCTTCTCATTCAATAATGCAATAGCTTGCATTGTACGCAACTTCGAGTTCTAAAACACCGCGACTAATCAAAGTAGCCGTTATGAATAGTAATAACCACTTTTTAAAATTATAGAAATTTTATATTTCAAAATGGACTTCATTTTTTTATTCGTAATATCG
Source organism: Viscum album (assembly GCA_963277665.1). Lineage (NCBI taxonomy): Eukaryota > Viridiplantae > Streptophyta > Magnoliopsida > Santalales > Viscaceae > Viscum > Viscum album. The sequence goes on from OY728152.1 coordinate 850,600,074, forward strand.
AAATTATCCAAAGTTGAATTTTTTGTAATTTTCTGAGAACTTCCAATTTTTTATGAATAGTGAAAATTACTTAAAAACTACTTTTTTAATCAAAATAATTTATAGTGATAAATTATACTATTTAGTGGTTTTAAAGTATAATTATAATATATTTTTACCATTTTATCCAATGGTGGTCATTAGAATTAATTTAACATTGAAATTGAACATAAACAATTGCCAATCTTTTGATATAAATTGTTTCTTAAAAACACGCTATTTGTTGTAACAACGGGAATTAATTATAAAATTAATTAATACAACTTATATGTTTGTAATTTTGTAAAATAGACATCATTTTTGAATTCGGAATATCAATTATAGCTTAGGGTGAAATTTTGGCCTTGTTCTGAAAAACTTCAATTTTTGATGAATAGTGAAACCACTAAGTGGTAGTTAAATAACTGATTTTTCGTTTAAATGAAATATTACCACTTCTGTGATTTGATTTTAAAAAATCCGACATACATGGTTGTCATTAAGAAGTAAAATGTGGTTCAATGAGATTAAAATAAATTTTTGGTGAATAGTAACTTTTAAGTTCTTAATCGCGATTAGAGGTAATTAGTGTATTTAAGGTACAAATATTGTTTTAATAATATGAGATGAGCATGACACTTGTCCTACTCCTATTGGATGAGTCATGGCCGACCAAGACAACCCATGTGTCAACTTGGGGACCCCATGGATCCACTTTAGTTGGAAAATGACATTAATATATATTTATTTAATGTTAAAAGTAAATTGACACAAACATGAGTTGTCTTACTAAAACAGTTTTTTTTAGTGGGGATAAACAAGTCCAAAATTTTATTATAAATATTCATTAGAAAGATAAAAATATTTCCTACATCATAGTATTTTTTTTTATAATTTTTAGACATTAAATAAATTAAATTATTTATGACATCATTATGATGCGGCGATGACCTCATTATTTAACGATTTAAATAAAATGAGAAGATAATGCCAAATCCAAGGCTTACACTTGTCCAAATCCTATTGTATGAAGATATTTAGAACCCTTATCACCTTAGCCACGAATTATATAAGTGTGGGACCTTTAGAATCTGAAAATCATGGTATAATAATGTAACATTTCAATCTTTCCAAAAGAGCCCCTCCTCTCCTCTTATAAAAGGCCCCCACCTCTATCACCTTATTCACACTTTCAAGCCTTTTGGTTCGGCCAACCTCTACCCAAATACTCTCCCAACATTTATCCCTTAATCCTAGAATCTTTACTTTAGTCAGAAAGCCGTCCTAAGGAGTCCTTTTGATCAAATCAAAAGGAAGAACCCGAAGAAGAGGTAACATTTTCATCACCCTCTTTCATGTTTCTTTCTTCTTCCACTCCCTCTTTGTCTATTATTTCAATTCTAAAATTATAACTCCAGTATATTCTATATACTATGATTTTATTATAAATATGGAACAACCATATTCAGTATTCTACCCATCATTTGAATGACATGTCACCATACATGCGTACGTACGGCTTACCGTCTCCACATTGTGGTGTAATTGTTATTCAATATATTATTATTTAGATGGGTATAATAATGATATGTAATTCATGTAAATAATAAATATAACATGATAATTATTCTGTATATATGATATACTATCCAATTATATATTATTTTAATATCAAAATAATGATATTGTCGCTCGTGCGTACGTACGGACTACCGTCTCCACGAACGCGATGAGATTCATTCTCCGTCGTATCCATTCAAGTATAATTATCATTTGATAATTTAAAAATAATGTTTAAGGACATGATATCATTCTGGATATGAATAATATACAACCTATCCATGAAAAACATGACTTACGTAACAAAACATATAAGAAAACGAGTAAGTTAACACCCGAAACATCGATAAATCTAAGATATTGTTAACAAAGCAATGTTAAAAGATCATATATGATATCATATGAATGTATATAATTCTCGTATAATTTAATAACAATTATTTCACCATTATACAGGAGGTTAACCTACCCCAACCAAGGAAAAGTACAAGGTAAGGGTTTACTTTACAACCTCTTCATTATCCAAGGTTGTTTATACATAATTATCTACTGGGACCTCGTTATCATCCACATCCATGTTTCTTCAAAATGTATTTCAAAACATTTTTATTATTTAAAATAATATGGGTTAAAGTCATTTATACCCTTTTTGACTTTTTATAAGAGGAATCTTTCCGTCGTTTTCAAAACAAGGTCCTTTTTAACCTTTTCGACAGAATTGAGGTAAGAATGTTTTTTAACTTATACGGCGGGTGCGGTTATTTTCCACCGTTATAAAATCTTCAAAGCTTTCCTTACAAGCTTATAAGAATATTTTCAAGAAAATGTTTTGTTTTATATGGCTCTTAAATGATTTCAAAAATAGAAAGAGATATTTCTCTAAAAAGTGTTTTGATTTCATCTATGTCAACATCCTTTGATGGATTTTACGCTTATTTGAAGTTGATTTATTATAATACAAAACTTCTATATTGTATTGAAGGTTTTTGTGATATGTTTGACTATGGATGTGCTATTTTATACCATTCATATTTTATGGTGAAATTATTGACATTTCGTATGCTAGTTTTAATACGAATGTTTATGTTATGTTTAAACCTTTTCATATGGGAATGCATTGGACTTAATATGTGACGGGTGGAGCCCGCTATAGCTCCTCGATGCATCGGTAGGTCTCATGAGACAAACTAGTGTCTTGGCACAAGGCCTTGACAAAATCTTATTTGTAGTCTTGGCACGAGGCCTTGGCTATGTGGTTATGATAGTCTGGCATTATGCATTCTAACATTATGAAAGTGGTTAGTGATTTTGCATGTGATTATTCGATTAGTATAATATCCATGTGAATGAGTAAATGGCGTTATTTCATTTTACTTTTGCCATATTATGTTGATATTCAAGTTTAAAAGGATTTTGTTTTAGTTATACATTGCCTTAAATGTTTATTCTTATTTATGAAAGTTTTCGCTATATTGTTATCCTTACTGGGCATTTGAGCTCACCCCTTTTCTATGTTTTATTTTTTCCTAGGAAGTGAAGAAGTAAATTATGAATGACCTGCAGGGATATTATGAGGGGATAATAGTGTGGACTGTGGAGACATTATGTTGTTGTAGTAGTTTTTCATTTTATGATGTAATGTAAAACTTATGAATGTATCTAGTATTTCCAAGTCTACTAAACTAATCGGTCTTTCGAGACTTGATCTTTTGTGATCATGCCAATGTTATGAAGTAATGCACCGGCTCTGGGTAGCTGGGTCGGGGCGTTACATAAAATTTTGAAAAAATTGTGGAAAAATCATTTGAGGTTGCAACATGGGTCGAATGGAGATAACAAAATTTGTGAAAATTTTTAAAAACCATGAAGCTAACCATAATTCCATAAAAAAAATTAAATGTTCATTTACCCATCTCCTTTTATATTACCCCTTGTTTCTCTCTCTCACACAAGACTAATCCTGGAAATCATGGAAGAGCTCCCTCCCTCCTATTCTCTCTCAATTACACATTAATATGGGAATTTTTTTTTTCATTTTACATGGTGTAGTTTAGGTGATTCATTCCTTACTCATCATAAATTATTCTCCCTTTTTTAGCCTCTTATTTTGGGGTGTTTATAGCTATGTTTTCATTGAAATTAAAATAGATTATGGTGGAATAATCCAATAATGAATACTATTTTTTTACATGGACAGAAAACATCTCATGAGGGTGAGAAATGTCATTTTCTCCAATTTGGTTGGAGTTATGTTTCACAAAAAAAATTATTAAGGGTTTTAGTGAAATTTATTTTATTTGGACATAAACATAGATGTATAATTTGGTGGACTTTCATTTCCAAGGTTTGTGTGTGTGTGTGTCTAGAGTGGACTGCACCATGTCATTTTAGGTTTTGGTGAGTAGATATAGTTTTTTTTGTTTTTAGAAAATTATTTTATTTAGAATTAAATTTAGCAATTAATTATAAATTAATAGAACTAATTGATTTTTATGTGATTAATGGATATAATATATCGGTGTTGATATGAGTTTGGACGAGGCATAGATAAGCTAGGGTGGTGATTGTCAATATTTATATAAGGGAATAACCCTATATGAGGTAATTAGTCCTTGAATGTCTCATTGGATTATGAATTTTGTTGGATAGAATATGATATGTGGTCTCAATAATTATTTGTGATCGACTTTAAATGTAATATTAAATGTTTTAAAATATATACAATTTGAACACAAGTGTTATAGGACATGACGGACCCGAGAGAACAAGATTTATTCCAATAATGGAAATAGAAAATGGATTGATAATAAATGTGATCATTTAGATACATGGAACTTGGAGGTGTATAAATGAAATGAAATGAATGAAACATAGTAGACTTTAGTAGGTTTACTTAGTTCCCCTAAGTGGGGGTGAGTGTATGGACTAGGAAAATCCCACCTATGGGCTGGTTATATAAGAACTTTGGGATACATCATTTCCTTTTCGATATTTGATTAGATAGTGGGGAAATTATTCCTTCCAAACTAGTGTGTGAATACAGGGCTGGGTATAACCTGGGTAGGATTATTAGTAAGTTGGATGTGATATGGTTAACCAAGGATAATGTGGTAAGTAAGATGAGAATTATACTATTTATCTAGAGTGATGTCGGCATGGTATTTCCTTTGAGTTCAATGATGTCATTATGAAATAATGGTGATTATAAGGGATTCTATTCCATTTGGGCGACAGGTATGGGCCCTAGAGTTAGGAATATGATAGAGGGACCCACATATGGTGTCATGAATATTATGAGACCTATGGGACCTTAGTGGGTGTCCTAGCATTATGATGACCCAAGGAAGGTTAGTGTATAGAGACTATAAATGAGAGACATAATGAATATTATATTAATAATCGGTTATACACTTGAGAGGCCATCCTATGATTTTTGTGATGGGTCTTAACTAGTAGAGAAACCGTTTGAGAATTATGTATGATTCTCAGGTGGGGAACCATTTATCCTGATATTATATGTGGAGAATGAGATATTATAGTTGGGTAATAATTTTACGTGATTATATATGAGATTATATAGATGGTTTTCATTCCCAGTGATGTCAAATGAGATATAAAGAGTTGGAACCTCCCCCCAATATGTAATCTGAATCCAGCAAAGGTTTATCATTCAACTAATTTTAGATATATGAGATATTACAGGATATGTGACATTTCCCATTGATATGAGATATTACATGTGGTAAACTATTCCACCTGTATGATTCATGAGATATTTCATGTAGGGAATCATTCCACCATGATATGATATATGATATATTATGGTCAAAGAGTTATTCCCATTAATATGATATATGTTATTCTAGGGTGGGGAGTCATTACCTCATGATGTGATATGAGATATTTATGACGAGTGTCGTTCTCCCTTAGCCATGTATATATTTGATGATTTGAGGGGATTTTTTTCTTCCCAAGTATTATTATATACTTATATATATATATATATATATATATATATATATATATATATTAGAATCCAGGGTAGGACACATATCCCCCAAAAACTTATGTGAGATTCTCATAGATCTCCAACACTGGCCAAAGTAGGTACGGTTGTTCCAAGGAATAACAATAGAAATATAGTATCAAAGATTATTATTTTATTACCCTTACACGTTGTATTGAGTATTATGAGAATATAACTTTTATATATTCTTCATTTATTAGTTATATTAAGAACACCATTGGTGGCGGCCTATTATGTTTTCATCACACCCTATTCAGGTGACCGTGAAACTTTGGTACTTGAGTAGACCTCATGATTTCTAGTCTGGGTATGGAATAAGTACAGAAATAGATAAAAATAGGGTTCATAGTATGTGTATGGTGTTTGAGATTAGGTGTATTGGGGGTGGATTTATGGCCTCTTCTATATTTAATTTCCTTTACTAATATTATATATGTGATCTTCTACCTGGGAAGTCAGTCGTGATGTGTACTTATATTATCATATTCATGCATATCCATTTTATAAAAGATGGTTATATTTTATTTATAAAATAATTTTATTATTATTATAGATGTTATTTGGTTATTTCCACCATTTAATTACTATTACAGTAGTTTATAGTCTCCCCCATAGTAATACATCAAACCCTCACTGCTAATTGGAAGTCTATGGCATACATGGAGGCACATTGGTGGTCTTGTGAAACAAAAACACATACACTTTTGAGTGGAATTAGATAATAATATTTCATTTATGTTATTAATATTTTAATGACTTATTATATACTCCCTTTACTTATTTTATATGAAATGGGCATAATTTGTGTGAAATATTAATGTTTTAATACTATGTATAATTCTTGAACATTTTTAGAAGTAGTCCAATTGAGTTAGTTAACTGTTTTATTTATAAATATCACCATACATGTAGAAATTATGTGGTTATTGTTTTTTAGGATTCCAAATTCAATATCCAAAATTTCATTAGAAGGGATCATGGCCCAATTCTTCCATTTGAAGGCTCATATGGACCACACAAGATGGCCCACAGAATCTGTGAGGAAACTGGACCATCCATAAAGATTGAATTACTGGGATCAATCCATAAGTTAAAATTCATTAATTCTACTCAAAAATTCTTATAACAATTCAATTATTAAGGTACATAAATTTCAGGTCCCAACTCCAATAACAAGGGGCCCAACTAATGCTTTGATGTCCAGCCCACCATTCTAGATGGGAATTAAAATCTGGACACTATTCATGAAATATCTCATGATTTAATCATCAAATCAAGCTTAGTTTTTTCAGTTTTAAATATAAGATATAGGAGTCCGACTTTTTGGAATAAATCATTCAGATTTTAAGGCATATTACTATTCAAAAACCCATTCACATTTTGGACTTCAAAAAGATTGGATTGAAATGGAAAGATTAACTTTGTTTAGTGAACCAGCCCTAACATTGGCTCCTTAAGTCCAATGGCCTCCAAAATTTCAGATTATACATAGGATATATTTATCTAAAACTTTTAAGAAGATCATATCTCGATATTAGGCTTTCTAATTTATCAAATTGGCGATGCAAGTGGAGGGTAAGTTTTGGAATGCAAATAGACAACAACATTAATCTATAAATACATCCCCCTCCTCTCCTTGAAAAGAGATAGAGTTTCAGAAGAGAGGAAAACATATTGGTACAGAAAAAACCTTGAAAAAGGATTTTGAGGACCTTCTATACTCATGGTTTCACTTTATAGACCTTCCATCCTCTCTTTGTTTTCATTTACTTTTGTGTTCTTCATTATTGTAACCTTGTAAGTCTTCTTCTTTGTAATTCAGTTTTAATGAAAGTTTCTTCTTCAATATCTCTTATTCTCATCCAAATTATGCATTTTAATATTAATGTTCTTAAAATATTTTAAATATAGTTTAATACCCTTCCCTTTTTTTTCTTCCTCATTAAATTGAAAGTCTGTTTTTAATTCTCATTATCGTTTGTGCATGTGTTCGACGCACCACTCTTTTCTTATCCCTTTATTTTTCTTATCTTATTAATTTATCATCATAATATTTATAACTAGAATACTAATCATTTATTTGTCTAATTAAATCTCTTATTTAGGTGAGTTATAATTTAGGTATGTTTAGTGATTGAGATCTTTTGCTCGATGAGTATTCTTTAAATTAACATTGTGTATGTTGAACTTAGCATGTCATGGATTAATGACTTGTTTTGTTTAACATATGGATTCCATGGATTATTGAAACCATAAATACACTACCACAATAAATTAATGATTGATATTATAATCCTAGTTAATTAAAGGCTTGAATAAAATCTTTAACACTTAGGAATTCTAATCAACGTCAACTTGTGACATGGGTGTTAATTTAATGTAATATAAAGAAAATCTCATGGATATCACAAGGTTAATTACCTAATGATGAACTCACCCCAATATTTATATATTTTTTAAATCAAACATCATCCACAAATTTTTTCATAAGCTCTGTAAATTAACCCCTCAATCAAAATACAATTAACTAAAAACAACTGACTATAAAAAAAGTATCATCACCGAGGATTTGACCCGAGTGCTGTTATACACATTAGCAGAGCATCAGAACGTTGACCGGTCGATAGGCGACAATTGTCCGCACTTTTCAGTCATAAATTTGTATCATCACATCAATTATTTGAATTACTATTTAGGGTATGGTATAAATGGATGAGGTAAATGTTAGCGCTTGTGATGGCCCTCAGACGTGTGCATCACGACAACATTTTTCAATGGGAATTCCATGTTATATTGGATTATTGTCCCAGGTTTTCACTATTATTGTTGAGGTATTTAATTTTTTATGATCTATGTATTTTTTTGTTGATATTTATGGTTTTGGATCAGGGGTCATTCATAAGAGGCCAGTTTCCATGAAACAATCATATAATTTAGTATTTTCTTGAAATTCATATTATTTTGTGTGATTGATATCTAGAAATATAAGAGGTTTAGTTTTTCAAAGTTTAAAAAATAACATATTTGTTATTTTAACATATACTTGTTGGTGGAATTCTACTGATTTGAAATATAGTATTCTATCTGATGTCATTTCCTGTGGATCTATTGGATGAATGTTACTTGATGATGTTTACAAAATCCCCCATTAATGGGATGTGTATGTACCCTTTTAGGTTGTTGTGAGAATTATATTTATTATTAATATACCTCTTTTCGATGATAGTGATGAATGTACAATTACTTAAAGTGTCAATAATACCAATATGGTGTTTTCCCATATAGTTTCTTGATGGAATTATACATAAAAAATTACTATGATTATGGTCTTACTCAATAAATATTATCTTGGGGTGGTACCATTATATGATTAGGTATATGAATAGGTCCTCAAGGGGGGTAGTTTAGTATGAAAATTCCTTAAGAGGATGGGTGCCTGAGAGTGGGTAGTAGACTTGGCATGTGATGTGTTATATATATATGTGCGTGTGTGTGTGTGTGTGATAAACATAGAGTTAGTGTATTGCAATGTGATTTTCATTGTGATTTTGGGATTAGGAGAAGGGATGTTTCTCAGTGAGTTGTGGCCTATGTTAGATATGGATTGTGGGCTATGTGGGATCACCTATCAGTTATGTAGTGTTTCTTTGGATATTATTCTATTGATTTCTATGATTAAATAATAATATGTTTCCTACTATAATTGATATGAGTGGTGATATATGAGGTTAATCCAAGATATGGGTTAACTAATATTTTTGACTCCCCTTATAGATTCGAGGAATGAGTAGATTCCATGTATTTGAGATTATTTCATACGATGTTCAATCATATATGTTTTCTAGGCATGAAGATTCATTATGTATCATGGATTGTAATCCTAGAAAATTGGATCTAGTATGTATAACATATGGGTATTGATTTGTGGTTTGGGTAACAATGCATGGGTGATGGGTGATTATATGATAATCTTTGAATGAGTGAGATTCCATTGGATTTTTTTAAATTAACCAATGATATTATTTCAGATTGATGTTATTCAAATTTTTGGAGCATGATCAGTTGTTTTGGAGAATGATACTATGTTTGAGGAAACATGAATCTTGGGAGTGTGAGTCCTGTTGGGTGATTGGGTGGTACAAGAGTGTACACTTTTTTGGATTGGATGAGACCAATGAGGATAGTGGGAAAGAAACCATGAATATATTACTTATAGGATCACTCTTCCTCAAGATAGGATATTATGGATTAGCCTCAATTTTTTATGAAAGACATTATGCATGAGGTAAATCTTACACCAGGTTTGAGAAGTACCATTGTTTCATGAATCAACAATTTTCTATGTTCAGGATGAGAACCAATGTGATCATTTAAACATTTGCGGGAGTAGAAACCAGATGTTTTGTTATGTATGGGAAGTGACACCTCTATGATAGATGGTGATATCACATATTTATTAGGGTATTATAGTATGATCAATATGAAATTGTTCCTTGAATGAGGTTTCTATGGATGGTGAGACCATATTGGGAGGATTGACATGGGTGAGATGATAGATATTTCATAAAATTCTCTTGAGGAGTGTTATATGTGTATCTATATGGTGTGGCGATCATCATTGGTCATATGGGGGTATAAACCTCATTATGGATGGAATACAGTGTATATGGATGATGATGTTTCTGGTGATCTAGGAATGGGTTGTGGTTAGTGTTTTTTGTTGGAACTAATGAATGGGTGGCAATACCACATCTAGTTATTATGTGTGGTAAATGATGGATCATGGGATATAGAGATTATGTTTTTTTATTAGAAAAGAGATGATAAGGTTAGTCCTATTTTGAGGATAATTGTATTTTTTGGGGGTGTATTATCCTCATGTTGGAATGGTTTTGGAATTTATTCACTATTCCAAATTAAACCACTAAGGGGGATAGTTGAAATAGTGTCCCTATTTTATGAATTGTAATTTTAATTTAACCTCTTAAAATTGTTAATGTTTTTTATCCGCTAAATAGTTTATCACTTCCACACATCATGTGTAGAAGTAATGAAAGAGAGAGAAGAACATGGAATTTACAAGGTTATTCCTAAAATCCTACTCCTTTTCATGTTGGTTAAAAAACCCACTATGGATTATCCCCTATAGACATACATGGTTAGAGAATAATGTAGTTATATTTCACAACTGCAATGTTCTAGTAATTGGTTTGACACCCTAGTCATAATACCCTTCTACAATTAGTTAGATATCCCCATTTCAAGAATCTTATGTGACTAGCTAGACACTCCAGTCACAAGATCCTTATTCAACATTGATATAGTAATATAATGATCTCATTATTCTTCAGATAAGGTTCCAAAACTCCTTTATATGATCTTACTCCATGATTATATAGTATCATGTGAACTCGTTTAAAACTCCAACATGATATTCAAAAGGAAATAATAATGATAAAAACTATATTTCTTGAAACTATTTATCTCTATAACTTCAATTATATATATCCTTATCATTCTAAAAACTCAAGGATGAATTTATCTTTTCACAAGAACAAGATCACCTAACTTTATAATCAATCTATCTATTTTATATTATAATGTATTGGTATCTCAAGACTCTCACAAAGTGATTCATTGGTTCCATCAATTCATATCCTTCTTTGATACATGCATATATTTATATACACATTGAATAATACTACAAAATTATTTTTCACTATATAAAAAATATGTAATTTATTTGATCTTTAGATTTAGGTGTGATTTTATACTTTTAAACCAATCAATGACATAAAAAATTTATTTCCATAATATAAGTATTTTTAATTTTGATCAATCTTTCACATTTGAATCATCCAACAACTTAGAAGTATCATTCTTTTAAATTCCCCACTAAGTATACATTTTTAAACTCATTTGAAACCTCTACAAGCATGTAATCACGAATATTTTCTACATATGTCATATTCATCAATGTGTAGGTCACAACATTCCCTATAATAATGATAGAAAAATCACTATTCATGCTCCACCATTTCTTATAGTGTGTTCCTATCTTCTACACCATTGTAGCATCTTATCAAAATCAGATCACCTCATTTGATGGTACTTATTGTTTTTGGGATTCTATCCTCCAATGGCCCGAAGGACGTCATTTTTTATTGATTTTTGATAATCCACCTTTCAAGGGGTGAGGTGGAACCATTATAATGCCCATAATCATAAGTATTACATGGCCCTTAGGCCTTATAGAAATTCATTGCCCATAGGATTGAAAAATTACATACAACCCAGACTAACTACTTGGAACTAATCCTCCCCAGCATCTTCATCATGAAATCGGCTCTCCACCTTCACATTGATGTTCAGCTAGGCTTTCTCGTGCGTGCACAAGCTTGTCCTGATGGCAGGTGTCATACTCTCTCATTCTTACAATCCGTTTAGCTTCTATTATTGTGAAATCTCCTTGCTCCTCCCACTTCTAATGTTTTTCCCTTTATAGGTTGTCTGGTTTGTATCTTCACTTGAGGTGGCCTGAAGCCCTTTAGGTGGCCTGAAGGCCTAACTAAAATGATGGCATGGGTGGCCTGAAGGCCTTAAAGGACTCAAGGACCAAATCGGTGGCCCGATGGCCCAAACGGAAGAATATTCCCAGATGCTACAGTGCCAAACTGTGCCTTCTACACTACCTTCAACAGTACTGCTACAGTAACCCTGAAATTAGCCTCCTCCTGGATTTTATCCCGAGTCTCCTAGATTCACTTAAGGAGTCCTCACCAACAGGGCTGAGGATTGTGTGCTTTTTGGGATTCTATCATGATCGCATGATTGATCATGATGGTTAATCCATGAAGAATAGTTCTCCTTGCATCACATGATTTTACATTTCTCCAAAATATAGAAATTATGGGTACTTATATTTTCCCACATTATAATTAAAATGAGAAAAACAATGGTTTGACCTCATGGATAATGAAATGGATCAACCAAATGATAAAATTATCAACTATAAATATCAATCATGTGATAGAAATAAGCGATCATACTAGAATGAACTCATGTGAAACATTTTATCTATGATAATCAACCATGCGATGAGTTCATCTCAATTAACATACCACATGTATAAACAATAGAAAGTAATTAGGTTAACCACATGTACAATTTACTGACTATGTGGATTAACCATGAGATGTATACAATCTACTATTGAAATGGATTGATCGAATGAATAAAAAAACATATGTTTTGGTCAACAACATGTACTAACTTAACATAGTCAAAATCATGTTAACAACAGATCCCCTCATGTTTATGAACCTATTATATGATATTTACAAAAAATATCAATTCATTCTTTTTCATCACATGTATGATGTTTTTTCAAAATAATACTTCAGGTTTATGGATCATGTGCATAATGATTATGATGAATCAAATGATTATTATGTAGAATATTTATTTAGGTTTACATACAATTTCTACATCCCAGCTTACATCTGCATAGTTACTCATAAATTCTAGGTCCTCCCAAATAACTTAAATGAACTTACAAAATATCATATATAAATTTACTTTATTCCTAACTAATTATATTTTTTACCTTAAAGATCAGTACATCAAAAATCATATTTACTTTTACAAATTTTCTTAGACCTCTCTACTTAATTTATTCAATATTTACCCACAAATATCATTTAACATTTATCATGAAAGAAGCTCACCCAACATATGGTCTTGGATTTATTATCATGAATGATATCTAATAGAAACAGATGAGTCCACCAAGAATAACCACTCTTAACATGAAAAAATATATTTAAATATTGATAATAAATGAAAACAAACATATTAGTTAAATAAATATACCCTTTCTTGTTTTTTATTAAAACCTTAAAATACTTATGTCAATATTTGTTCTCTTTTTATCATTCTTATTGAAAATAAATTCATAGGGATTGTGGGTGGTCCTTCTAACTATTTTCCCTATAATTCATGGAGCTTATAAACTCCTTTATCTTCTCCCCTTTCATATCTAAAATATATATTATATCCACTTGAGATAAGGATGATGATACATGGTTCTTTTTTTATAATAACTATTAGGTAATGTAATATTAGTCTATATAGGGTAACCTGGTGTAGAAAACAAGAGATATATTACCAATGTTGTCAATATTTTAAATAAAATGGGATGCATGGAATACAATTCTCTAAAACTCATGATAGGGGTTTCTTATATAGTTTCAATAAGAAATATATTATATCATACACATATCCCAACAAAAACAATAAAAAGATCATGTGTAAAGTATACAACCCCCTTTTCTTTTTCCTTTACCAATCAACACTCGTCATTCATAAATATAATGTGTAAAATCACAAAAAAAGATAATAAGTGTTATTATCATACTCTATTTTCTAGTTTTTCATAGTGCCTAAATTTTCTAAATTCAATGGGAGATAACTTTAACTCATTTTTTCTCACTCTTATTGGATGAACTCAACTTATCCTATTTGTGGTTGGTAAAATAATACATGATTAATACCTTCTTTTTTGTATATTTTGTACAACACTTAATCAAGTTATTCATTTCAATACATGTTAAAAAAATAAACATGATTTTTATAATATAATGAGGGCCTAATTGTTTCTGATAAGAAATTGTTATGCTATGATTTTCCTCTTAACTTGGACTTCTTTCACATTCCCTTCTCATCACTTTTCTTCATTATTATCTCTTTATTTTATGTTATTTCTATTTTTTAAGAAGTTTGTTTTATCTAAGAGGGTAAGTCAATTTCATTTTCATGAGATTATATCATTTTTATCCTTGATTCTTCATGGTATAATGATATTTTTATATAATATGTTATTCCATAACTAGATTGACCTCACCTTTCACTTGTTTTTTCTTGAACATTTATATATATATATATATTCTCATTAATTTTAACTTCTTCAGGTGTAACCACTTATTTTTATTTTTCTTTAGAATCCATCACTTTTTATTCATTCTATTTACAATCTAAAACTAGTTTTCCAATATCGATGAGAATTCTTTGGAAATTTCACATGTCTTATTGAAAAAAATTATTTTTCAAGACTCTTTTAATTTGGAATTATTAATTTCTACCCTTTCATGACATAGGTTATCTATCCTGGAAGTCTAGTAATTCACTCTATATAATTGTGAGTACATTTTCCACACCAACCATAAATGTATTTTATGTTTTCAAATCTATTATATATGGACAGATTCTATATATTTTTTACCACAACTTATTTACTTTATAAACTCTCTCTCATATAACCACTAATACTACCACTTGATTATTACATAATTCTTCATAAATACAGAATATAAAAAATTATTATGATTTGAGTATAAAACATGTATAGACCTAGGAATAATCTATGAATTTTGATCTCCAACATTAATATCTTATCTATCCAAAATATTATTACAGCTATATTTATTTAGCTTGATCCTTTATTTTCTTAGAGATCAGTGATTTCCTTTTTATATTCTTCCCTTACATTGATGTGGAATATTTCCTCTTATATTTCTAAGTATGTTCCTCCTCATATTATATTTTTAAACCTAAACTATTAGAAATATTAGATCCACTTTGTAAATGATTAGTTGTTGGATCACATTATTCATTTAGAGCCATATTCTCACCAACATGAGATGATTCACCTTTAGCTTCAATAGACATAGAAAATTATTCTCTAAATTTATTCATATCACATTGTAATAAAAGACACAAGGATTGTGTCTCAGTATATTCTTCTTCCCCTATTTCTATTTTCTCTTTAATAACACATACCATATTCTCAAGTCCAACCACCTTAAATATGTTCATCTTTTAATTTTAAAAAATGGATGTCTATTTTTGTAAATTAACATCCATTTCAGTAGAATTTTGTTTTCTTTCTTAAGTTTTATATTTTATTTCTTGCTATTTTTATTTTCCCCTAAAGAAACATCAAAATTTTATCTATGTATTTATTCATGTGTTGTTATTTCCCCACCATAATCATCACTACTTGATGAATAAAATCTATTTTTTAATGTTAAATGTCAAATTAAACTCATAATTTTAAGAACTACATTATGATTAATATTCATTCATGGATACTTTATGATGAATATTATTTCACAATTTTATTAATCAAATTTATATTTCTACTATTATAATGATTCTTTTTCTTCTTATACTTTTTCTATTTTGTAAATATTAGATCTTCCTCATTGGATTTAGATTAAAAATGCATCATATTTCGAAATTAATAAGAAATGTATCCAAGGTCATAAAAATTGTAGAACTTTGATGATCATTTACATTTTTTCTATTCCACTTATCCTTTTTTAATACTATTTATATAAGGGTAATGATTTTTCTAATATATTTATCTCCCTCGGTAACTGAATCACTTTATTTTGCTTCTTCCTTGAATTTTTTTTATGGATTCAAAATAAATCTCTTATTTTTTATTCTTCTTAAAATTTTATGTTTTCATCATATAATAATCTATGTGTATGTTTTTTAACTTATCTAGTGTCAAATATTCTTTTTTTGACTAATATTTTTTAATCGAAGTGATTTGGAAAATTTCTCATCTATTACTTTTAAAATAATGTATTCCTCTGTATTCTCACTAAAACATCATATTTTACTAACTATCATATTTAACCTTGTGAAATAGTTATAAATATTTTCATCATCGTCCATTTTGATGTCCTCAAAATTGCTCCTCCAAAATTGATGTTCAGTTTTGTGGACTTTGAAATTGCATTCATAGTTACATCTAAATATGTCTGAGATTTTCATAGCAGTTGAGAGACACAAGATCATTGCATATACCCTCTTTGATATAAAAACCTAGATATAATATTGAGTGTTTCCATCTAAATCCATATTTTTATTGTTAGCTTGAGTTATGGATGCATCTTCAACAATGGTTGGGAAACCCACTTTTTCACTATCTCTCACATATATGATAAGAGATAAGAGGTAGGGAATCACCATATTCCTCTTGTGATAAATATTTCCCAAAAAAATAGAAAATCTCTAATGTTTATGGAATTGTTGTTCTCTATTTCTCATAATACTGTATAGATATTTTATAGGGACCCTCACCTTGATACAAGTTGTAAATCCCCAAACCCTATTGGAACACTAGGGGGTTAGTTGACTTCTTTTACAAATTTTTATTTTATTTAAACCCTTAAAACTTATTAAGGTTCATTATCCACTGAATAATATCTCACAACCACACCTTGTTTTCATAAGTAATGAAATAGAGAGAATCACATTGTATTTATGAGGTTCGACATTAAAGCCTACTCCCATTCCATTTTAGTTAGATTCCCTAACATGAATTCATCACTAAAGAGATAATAGGTTGCAACAATAGTTGGTTAGAAACCCTATGTATAATCCTCTTAAAATTAGTTAGACACCTTATTCACAATCATCTTTTACGATTGGTTATATAACACAATTTCAATTATTTTTAGTAATTAGTTACACAACCCAGTCACAATATCATTTTTTGTCTATGATCTAGTGATAGAATGATATCTTTATCCTTTAGGGTTAATTATATGTGTCCTTGTGATGATCTTGAACCATCATTATAGAAGATCTGATGTTCTCATGTACAGAGTCTTAAATATCAATTGTAGGTGATAATTGTGATGAATACTCCTGATCTTGAATGATATGGATCCTTAGCTTTATGAAAACTCTAGGAAGAAATTATTCTTCTCCAGTAAGATATTTCCTAGGTTTAGACTCAATATATCCCTTTGATAGTCGAATGTATTGGTCTCTCAAAATTATTTCACAATGATTTGTGAGTTATCTCAATGGAAAACTTTTTTTGATACATTTATATATTTATATACACATGTAATAATATCACATGCATATTATTACACATATTAAAAATATTAAAAATCCATAATCATTATATATAGGAGAGATCATTACATTTGAACTGATCAATGATATTCCCAATTTATTTCCTTATTCAAACTATTTCAAATTTTAGTCAAGGATTCTCATTTAAATCGTAAAATATTCAAGTGTTTAGCTATTTGAAATTCTCCAAATATCCACTTCTTTAAATTCACTAAAAAATTTAATCTACATTGAATCATGTATTTTTACCACATAGACTTATTATATTACATTAATATTGGACTTCCTACTAAAACAACCATAGAAAAAACACTAGGACATGGTCCACCATTTCATATAGTGTGGTCATATCTTCTTTATCATGGTAGCATCTCAGCAACATCATCTTCCCTCCACAAATTTTCCTCCTTTATATTTTTCATGGATCATGGTCACTTGAATTATTATGATGATTATTCCAAGAAGAAAAGTTCCCCATACATAATTTTATTTTTCATTTTCTAATAATTTAAAATTTTACGATACTAATATTTTCTACTAACAGATTAACCATGAGGTAGACAGTGGATAGAACTCTTAAATAGCTTAATGGATTAAACTTATGAACAATGTTTCAACCCTGAAGATCGGCCATGTAAATAAGAAATGATAACATATTAGATCAACCACATGTAATACCTTCTCAATATGATGATCAACTGTGTGAAGAGTCAATCACAATGGATCAACCACATATACATCCTATCAACCATAATTAGACTGATCACATGTAAAAATAACTAAACTTTTGAACCATGAAATAAACCATATGAACCACATGAACAAATGATCCACCTTGTAGATGGTTAGAAAACATAATATTGACAAATCTGAACTGATGTTTACATGGGAGCACTTCAGGTTTACACAACAGTTGTATAATGTATACACATAAGAATAAATCATTATTATGTAACACCTTCATGATGTTTATGAAAAAAACAATTCATGTTTACATGAAACCTACATTATGTTTATATATAGTCAAATGGTTGTTACACTATATATGTATTCATTATTATACAATATTCCCCCAAGCAAGCTCACCTATACACAACAGATCATCAATTATATGTATTTTCAAACAAATCAAACAAAAATCCCAAATATAGTAGACAATGTTACATAATCCATCCATAATATCATTAATTTCATTGAATATTAGCATACCAATCATCATATTTAATTTTTCAAACTATCATGAACCTCTCAAACTAATTTCTTCAATTTATAGCCCCAAATATCGTTTACCATTCGTCATGGAAGAAGCTCGCCAGTCTTATTTTATTGGATTTATAAAAAATAATGAAATATTATTCTAACTTATGAATCATCTATTAGTAACCAATTATAATTCCAAGTACATATTGAAATGATGAAGAAAATGAAACCAAACAATTTGGGTATAATAGTGGATTTGGTGACACTGATTGGTGGAAATTAGAGATTGAATCACCATGCAAGTGTATAGATAGAGCCAATTTAATAATATTCCTTGATAAATACTAGATTTGGTAATTAGATGTGGTTTTAGGCAAGTTATCTATGTTGTAAATATGATTATGATGAAATTTGGGGTTATTTGAGAGTGATTCGAATTGTATATGTGTTAACCCATGCAATGAGAGTGTGGTGGTGGATTTGGATAGTTGAGGATCCGAACATAGAATTTTACTAAGAATTCAGTATATATTTTACCTTGGTTGTTTAGATAATCTATTAACTAGTTATATAATTAAAACATAATATCAAGTAATAAAGTATAATTTTGGGGAGTGTGGCCATGTGTTTTTGGGAAATGCCTGCCATAGGAGGACAAAAGATTGTTTTAGTTGGAAATTCAGTGTGGATACATAGAATCCAGAACAAGAATTTTAATAGTCAATAGAAGGTGAATATTCATTAGATGAGTACTATAGTGGTGAGAAATATAGATTGGGATCTACCTTTATGAGATTAGTCTTTTAGTGGAGATCACTATATGAATGGGGATGAATCATTCAATGATACTTTAGTGTCTCTAGATAGATGGGATCAATTTATCATTGGATTTTTTTATAATTTTCTATGAGATACTTGTTGAGATTTTGTTGAATAGTGATTATTGGTGTTTAAAGCTTCACAGTGCAATCTTATTTGATGTTTAGGGAGAGAATGTGGTAGTTTAAAAGTCAATTTAGGACTAAGGTTGGTCTGTATTAATGGTTTAAGGTCTATTGACATATCATGGGTATGAGAAGTGGTATGATGAGGATTTTTAATGTCCCACATAATTATGGGTATGAAATTTAGATAAAGTTTGAATTTTTTATCCCATAGTAGAGTAAATTTTGAGAAATAGTATTTTGATTGGGATTAAAAGATTTAAATCATCTCAATGAGATTTTTAGTTATGTATTGAGGCTTAAGATATGTATTGAGTGATTAGGAATATTTAAGGAGCTTCAAGTTGATGGTTTTATTTTTGAAGTGGTTTTTTCTTTATCATAGAGTTACCTCAAAATTATGTCAAAAAATATGGAGTTAAATAGAAATTTATCTTATATAATTTTCATTAAGGATTCCATGTGCATGGATTGAACATGATTTGGAAAATTTTATAATGAGAACCATGTGTAGTGCTGCAATTTCTTAGGGGGGGGTTGAATAGTTGGTAAGAAGATTGGAAAACCACGAGAAAAAACCTTGAGAGGGAGTATCGTGGGTTTAATGTAGGATACATGGGCTATAGATTATTTGGTAAATATTGAAACCAAAATATGTGATGAGGGACTATCATGGGAGTGTGTGAGTTTCATAGTTAACAAATGAGTCAGAAAACCATGTCATTAAGCATAATTTTTTAAAAAGTATAAAATGATCATTTCACCACAATAATTTTAAGTCCCTTTAATTTGATTAAATCTCACATGAATGAACCAGGGAAGATTAAGGGATGTATTTTAAATTATTTATCTATGGATTTATAATTTATATAAGGCGTTCCTGGCGTTGTACCATGGATTATTTTAGGTGATTCCTTCCTCCCCTCACCTCCCTTATTCTCCACCTTTTTACCCTCTAATTTTGGGATGTTTCCATCTAGAGATTTAATTTTGATTGTACTATATAATAGTAGAATAATCTCATAATGACAGTGATTTCTCATATCATTGCTAGAGGAAGCCCTGTAAGGGTAAAAAAATATTTTTTCTCATTGTTTTTTCAGATCTATGTCACCCAATTCATTTTACTAGTATTTTTTATGAAATTATTTTTAATTTTATATTAATTTAGAAATATAATTTGACTATTTTTCATGTATTGGGTTTGAGTTCATGTTTGGTGTGAATCACACCATATTTATAGAGGTTATGATGAGTACATTTTTCTTAGTAATTTTTAAAATATTATGTTTTTTTGAATTAAATTGAGTAATTATTTAAGAAATTTTATAATTAATTTATTTGGATTTAATGGATTAAGATAATATATTAGTTCTAATATAGGATTTTATGATTACTAGACAATCATGGGAAAATATGGTTGATATTTCTATAAGTAAATATCTCTATATGAGGTAGGTTTTACCTAAATATCTCTCCAGGGTTATGCATTTTGTTATGTAGCATGTAATATGTAGACTTGTTACTTATGTGTGATTCAAAAAAATTAAAATGATTTATTTTAAAACTCCAATGGAAAAAAATGTATTTTTCAAGGTACATGATGGACGCTTGAACACTAGAATGACTCCTTTTACACTAATGTAAAATGGATTAATCATAAATGTGAGACATCATATACATATATCCTTTGTTTGATTAGTGGTTTCTAATCTATTTGATTGATTTGGACCAAATTACTAGTCACCAGTACTATAGACCAGTCCACAAGTATCATGTTTCAAGATACATAGACCATGTATGTGAATAGTTTAACTTTGTAGGAGACCTTATTTCATTGAATAAGGGTGACTGATGAATTGGGAAGGGTTAGACTAGGGATCTACCATATAAAATCATTGAGATATGTTATACCCTTTGGGATAGTTGACAAGAGAATAGGGAAAGTATTCCTTCCCCGCTAGTGTGTGAGTACCCTAGAGGGTATACCATGGGTAGGAATATTAGAAGTTTAGGTGTGAGAAGACCAATCTTGGATTACTTGGTGAAATAGATGTGCATAATTTTATATCTAAATAGTGATTTTGGTAAGGTATTTCATGTGTGTTTGATGAGTAAATTACAAGATTATGGTGATTCTAAGGGGTTTTGTTTCCCTATGAGTGAATAGAATAGACCCAAGAGTTAATAAGAAGATAGATGAAGCCATATATGGTGTCTGGAATGTGATGTGACCAAGGGGACCTTGGTGGGTTTCCCCACAAAATGATGACCTAGGGAGGGTTAATATAGAGAGGATCTTAGTGAGAACTATAATGAAAGTGGAATTGTGAAAAGGTTATGTTCTTGAGAGGAAAATATAGGATTTATATGATTGTTTTGGGTGAGTGGAAAACCCATCAGATGAAGATATATGATTCACAAGAGTGTTTCATTTACCTTGGATTCTATATATGATTTTTGATATATTATGGGTGGGGTGAATTTATAGTAATATTATTTATGATATATAATGGATGAGGCACAATTTCCCCTAATTATATATGTGATTTTATGGTGGTAACCCATTCCACATGATGTGATATGAGATATACAAGGATGTTTCCATTTCCACTAATATATATTGTAAAGGTAGAGAGGGGAGATACTTACCTAATATAATACATATAACATACATGATATGTTATGTGTGGGGTTATATTTCCCATAATATGAGATATTATGGATGGGGAATAATTACCCCTAATTTAGTTCATCAGATATTATTAATGGGTTTTCATCCCCCCTAATGTGATATGAGATATCTTTAGTGGGATCCATTCCCCTACATAAGTGTATATATGTGATTATCTGAGTGTGCATCTTTACCCAGAGGGATTGTATATACTTACACACACACACAAGATTCTGTGAAGGACTTGGATCCCTTTAGGATTATGTGAAATGCTAAGAGATATATGACCCTGACTGAAACATGTAAAGTCGATCCCAGATATTACCATAAAACATGAGGATCAATGGAGATTATTTTATTATTCTTACACACTATACTTATTATTCTATTAATTACACATGTACATACATTGTATTTATTAGTTTCATAGGAACCCCATTAGTAGTGTCCAAATGAGTTTTACCCACACCCTATTCAGGTATCCCTACCACTTTGGTACCTGAATTGGCCTCATGATCATAGGTTCTAGAATGCTAGTGTCCTATGATTAGATCGAGCCTAGATGCTTGGTCAGATTCTAGAAGATTATTTTAGGTGAGGATTGAGGATAAAAATAAAGACTATTTTTTTATATTTATTTTATTTATATGGTATATGTGATAAACTTTGTGGGAATTTAGTCAAGATATGTGAATTTATGACTGTATGCAAGAATATTCATTTGTTATAGAATTTTCCTATTTTATTTTCATATGTAATCTTATTATGATTATCGATTTTTTGTGTTTATTTACCTTATTTTTTTACTCTGAAATATGGTTATTTTAATCTCATAGAAACACCATTAACCCTCACTAATAGTTTGTAGCCTCTAGCATAAGGGTAGGTATGCTTGAGAGCTTTTGACAGCCATGTAGAAACACTATCATGTGGTATCGGTCTAATGGGAATCAAAAAATATTCTACTTTAGAAAAAAAAATCATGATTATTTTGAAAGGAATCATTTTAAAAACCCATATTTTGATGGATTTATTAAGGTATTTTTGAAATTATATATAATTTTGTGTAAATTATTGAAAAAAATTAATAAAATTGCAATTTTAAAAAAATTATTGTACTAATTTTTTAGAAAAAATTATTTTTTGATGAATTTTTTTGTATTAAATTTTTTTATATAATGGTTTAGTTTATTCCTATAGGTAATAGGGTTTTATTTAATGTTAAAAATTACTAAATCTAGATTTTTTTATTTTAACATGTTGAATTTTGTAAATTTATTTGGTGATGGAGTTGGGAGATGGTTATATGGGTTGACAAAATTTACATCAACTAATGATTTTATCATAAAAAATGTAATTATTTTTGGAAATGAGAGTAATTAAAGATAAAGTATTAAATAAAACCTATGAAATGTATTATTTATGTGAGGAATATTTTTAATAAGTATATGAGTAAGGTTTTAATGTAGATGAGTTTATTTTTATTTTTTTTGATTGATTTTTGAACCACAATGATATTATAGAATTAATATTCAATGTTTTATTTGATTTTATTTGAATTATATTATTTGTTAGGTTTTATATAATTATGACTAGAATCTACAATATAATTTTGAAAATATACACATTAATGATTTTGATTAACCCATACCATAGTTTAAGGAAAAATTAAAATGAACACAATCTAAAATCTTTTATAATATTGAATAGTATAATGTATTTTAGTTTGGAGTTGGAATATACCATAGTTGTATATTAAATAAACTTTTTGGGAATTATTTTTATGAAAAATTCATATATACATGTTTAAATTTGGTTATAAAATGTATTATTATGTTTAGCATTAATGATTTTTGAAATAAATGGAGATATTAAGTTTGTATATTTATTATATAATTTTTTGATTTTATTTATTTAATAATTGGATATATCAATAAATATATCATTAGACGTGGATGAATTTTAAAAAATGATTATTATAAATTCCTGCCCCATTGTCCCCTAATTGAGTTAAAAATATTCATATATTCAGCACGTCCCCTATAGACCAGATTATATAAATTATTATGGTGATTATGAGATCAAAATTAGAGAGACTATAATCACAATATAATCTATATATTATTATATAAATAAATTACAATATTCATAAACTAAATTTAAGAATATTTGAATATAATTTTATATTGAAATGATAAATATAAAAATAAGATACAAACACCATAATGCTATATAAAAATGATCTAATTAAATAAGTAGACATCAGTATAGGGCTTCGAGCCATAATATTTTACTATATACATAATCTTTTGAATGTACTCTATCAAAAAAACTGAACAAAACCTACACATACCTTCCTTCCATATATATAGTTATCATATCCTGTGATTTCTACTTTCAAGGTGTGAGATTAAATCTTTGTAGCGAACCACTAAGAAAAACTTTAGTATATTAATAATATTTTTTTAATCCATGATAAGATTAAAAAAAAGTTACACAAAATGTTTTTCAAATCTAGTTGGGTAACCATGGGAAAACAAGGACACTATGACAGTGATGTAAAACCAAGTCTGTCATATAAATTATATTATACAAAACTTGTATTATTGGCTCTAGATTATCTATCCATTAAGTGAAATAGTCATGAACCCAAATGGTGTTTTGAGATCCAAATGATCTAAATATTATAAAAAAATAGAATAACTCAAATATGACATCATGGAATCCATGTAATCTAGACATTATGTGAAATAAATTATTAACTAGATAGAATCCTAATCTCTATGAAGTCTAGCCATCACATTCAATAGTCGAATATGATATAGTTTTCTAAATACTAACTAGTCTATCCATCAATAATATCACTACACTATGTATCTCAGCTCAATAAAATCATACAGAGTATGTTACATTCATCACATAAAATATTTTATCATGAAAGAACACTATATCAAAATCTAGTGAGGATAAACCAACAAAACTGTCATGGGATCCACAACCCATACTGATCTCTTATCTATTATTCGATATGCACCTAAAAATCCATCAATGATCTATATATATCTTGTTTCCCACTTCCATACATATATAACCCATGTTCATTCATCTCATACATTGATCAATATACCGACAATTATAACATAAGAATCATATTAATAATCAATATAACCTATCATTCCATATCGAATTTATAGGTCACTCTAAGATAAACCAATCTTGTGTCACATATCAGACATGGAATACTAAGATATCTTTCTTATCTAATTTCTACATGGTTCATAACCATCATTTCTAACCAAAAATAATCACCCTCATGGAGTTTCCTCATCCCATTATCTTTTATTTATACAAAAAGATTCACTAAATTTTTTGTAAAACTTATGTATAAGTGAACCCATCACTCTAGCCATATGTAAGACATTTTTTAAGTTCATTAATCTATTTGACGCTTCCTCATCAAGTCTTGTACCTTAATTCCAACTGCATATATCTCCAAAGGAACCTGATATACAAAACATTATCTACCCATTTCTTGAGATTAAAATGACATAATTAATAAATATATTATAATTTACTTATAGTTTATTCATATTATTTACTTATATTTACTAATTAGTAGAGTATAAGGATGTTTTGGAGTTGATGATTCATTTCAATGGGTTTTTTTGAATATTGGATGAAATAGAAAAAGGTTGTAATTTAGATGATTTATTAAATTTCAAAAAATAAATAAATAGATAGATTTTATTAATCCATTGTTTTATTGCATTGAAAGGGAAGTTGTTGGTCGAAGCTATCGAATGAAGATGAATTTCACTGAAATGTTGGTAAAAATTTATTATCTGTTGGTCTATATAAAATTAATTTCAATCATAGTATTGATATTCATAAAAATAATGCTTGAAACTTCATTAAATATTTGGATGTGTTCGGGAGAACATATGATTCATTAAGTAAATCCCTAAATAATGTATGAGTCATTAAAACTCTGTACATGGGAGATTGATAGAGGATGGTATTTAAAAGGTTCATGATACTCTATGTGAAACTGAACTATTATGAATAATAGTCATTCTAATCTATGTAAGAGTAATTTTAAATTGTGTAAGATTCATCCTACTCAATGTATGTGTTATCCTAATCTATGTAATATTTACTTTACTAAGTCCCTTAGATTCATATGGATAATTCCCATTGTAGAATAAATATAAAATCATACCATATGTGGAAATATATTTTTAAATATGAATACTTTTAACATAAATTGTCATTTTTTATACTATGTAGGGGTTATTCATTGTAGAGTAAACTTGTTGAAATATCTTCAAATCGAATAAGAGTGAATCCTGAAAAGTCCCACTATAGACTAATTTAGGGAGGGAAAGATGAATTCAAAGATGTGTATTATTATTGAACATAAAATCCCAGGGAATATATTCCTGAAAAAGGGAAATAATCATGTGATATTGACTGTAGGAAGAATATAAAAAAAATTATAGGAGGCTGAGAATCAAGGGTGTTAAGGGGATCGTTGTGGATCATATTTTTTGAGTTTTAATTTATATTTTCTATTGCTATATTTTTTTATTCTTCCCACTAACAATTACCTCTTGAATAGAGGGAAAAAAACTTTGGTTTCATAAACCAACATTGGTCAACCCAATTTATAACATGACCCTACTCAAAAAAGGACTATAGTGTTTTCTAAATCACCATAGTCTAAAAACTAGTATT
This sequence comes from Viscum album, assembly GCA_963277665.1. Lineage (NCBI taxonomy): Eukaryota > Viridiplantae > Streptophyta > Magnoliopsida > Santalales > Viscaceae > Viscum > Viscum album. The sequence goes on from OY728152.1 coordinate 850,627,168, forward strand.
GAAATATTAAATATTTGATTTATGGGAACATTTTCTATATTATATAACAATTACATATCTGTTGGAGAATTTACCATGATTTTTTCTATGGGTTTTCAGTACACTAGGCTCTCATGAAAATGAAATAAGTTGATATAAATAAATAAAAAATCCATCATGGTGTAAGGACAATAAACATCCCAACCAACTCATGATTACATAAAAAAATTCATCTGTATATATAATTAAAACCATTATAAGGAATCAAAAATATAAATACACCATATTAAAAATACGTAAAATACTATAGAAAAAGAAAAACTGGATAAATTAGTCGATATGAAAAAATACAATAATATGACATGGGTAACTGAAAAATATGAAATAGATATCCATGTGATCCATGATAACTCACTACATCCCAACATCCAGAATCATACCTATATGAACATAAAATAGAAGGGATCACAACCTAGGATCCTAAAATAAAACAAGGGGACTACACACAAACACAACACTGTGTATGTAGGGTTTGAGTTATAAATGCCCAGCAGTATTTCACTAATGAGTTTATACAATTACTTTCATTAGAAATCACATAGACACTATTTTGAAATATAATTTGAAATTTTGGTTTTTTAACATATTAATTTAAATAAAAAATTAAAATTATTTTTTTCCAAAAGAACACATAAATATGTTTTATATAAAAAAAGATTTATCCTTTAGAAAAGGTAATACAATATATTGTTTTTCACTTGTCGAAACCTTTCTCAAAATCTTATATATAAACAATATTTCCCTCTTTCATTCAGAACCACACATTCAAATTAAATTTTTAAAACCATTTAGAAAATATACCCAAATACGATAGGATGAAAATATATAACTCTAGTGGGAACCATAAATTAATAATCCCAACATGGATAAGACATGATTTCTATATCAATGCCACAAACCAAGTTGATAATAAGGAGATAAAAATAAGGTAAAAGTGAGAATTCCCTAGTGTAATTATTATCATTGAATATGTTTTAATGTAACTCACTATTTTTGAACATGATATAATCATATAAAATAATAAATAGAGTTAACTATTTAAATATGTTTCATTATAAAAAAATATAGGTACCCAATTCACATTCATAGTCTCCTTGGGGAACATGCCAATATATGGTTATTGCATAAAAGTAGGGAATATTATCTAGTGTTTAATTTAAACTAGTGTAGTATAATCCTGGATTTCACACTTAGCATCCTTAGTTTCTCATAACTGGTTAATGTTTTCATGCCCTGGACCCACACTACTTGATCTGATTCCATGAACACAGACTTTACATACTGGATTTGATACTAACTATACATTCCCAAACATAAGTATACAAAATTAAATGATTTAAAACAATTATTACATCACTTTTATTCCCAAGAACATATAGTGTTAGTGTTTTGGATAATTTGGAAAAAATTACTACTAATAAACCTATGTTTTTTTCAACCAATGGAAATTTTTCCACTATATAAGACAATATTAATTTCATGAAAATTATTCTTCATATCCCAAAAATTCAACCACACGTGCTATCCTTCTAAACTTTTAATATGTATTAATTTTATTCATAACATAGGGAATGGAAATATTACAAAGGGGTTAACACAAATTATCAATAAGGAATCCATTTATCTGAATCTATTTAAACAAATATGAATTACATATATAATATGACCTGCATAAAAAATTTGAATTATTCCCTAATCAAGAAAAACTAAAATAATTATATATTTATGATAATAAATTAAATCAAGGATAAAAATAATTATTTATCTCATAATTATGTGATTCATTATTTCAGACATCAAAACATTTTTAAGGCCTTTTACTTTGACACAATACTAAAATGGGGAGAGTCATACACTAAAATTATAGATATTGTATCTCATAAAGCATGTCAATGCATTTATGGGATATATAATAGTAGTCCCCACCTATAACATATTGAAGTCCAATTCATTTACAATAATAATCTAAAATTCATTTCATTCTATTCCCTAAGGAAACTCTGTTTGAATAAAAACATGTTTATGTATATAGTGAAAAATATAAAATATAAATACATAATAAACCCATGTTTGAATTCAATAATCATAAAGTATGTAATTACTTTTCCGCATTTAAAAAAATGTATAACATGACCATAACCCATAATAAGGAAAATTTTGGATGGTTAAACAATACATAACTAACTTTACAATAATTTACCTTATTGGAATAACATCACAAAAAATGTCGAAACGTTTCCCCATATAAATGAAAGTGATGAAATGAACATAATTAATCCAATGGAATATGGTTGAGAAAGCTAATATTTTCATAATTATTCTTATTTTTTAAAATTATTTAATCCCTTCCCATTAATCAATTTGATCTTATTTGGAACATTTTATATTTTTTGGTGAGTTTTGAGCTTAAATGTGAAAATTGGTTAATTCTGGACATTTAACAGTTTTATATTGTCTTTGTATTTCGAGAATAACTCCTAAAATTTTCATCCAACTCATCTGATTCCTTTTTTTAGGATTAAATGATTTGTGGGATACAAATAAGTCTTTTGTACCCTAAGACAATTCGAAAAACAACAATACAAAATAAATCGGTCAATGTGAAAACTTATTCTAGCCGACATAATGGAACATGTATCTTTCAATGATCCATATCTGGGGATACTGACCACCAAATGGGGTGATTCCAGCTAGATCAGAAATCTAACTTGACAGGGAATATTCATATTAAATTTCATGTAGAAAGGAGTTGATAAAGCTGCCGTTGAACCGATCAAAGTATGGTTGGTGGAGTAGTGATTGGCGGCCAGAATAAGTCAGGTCTACTAATTTAACTATAACTCATTCCACGTCGCTCAAAATGCTTTCAAACATCATGGTTATATGGAAAAATAAATTCCTCACATTCTATAAAAAGGTACCTTGGCCTGATTCTATGATAGGGTGGACTAACTGAAGCTGAACTTCTGGTGGACAGATTCTAGAGGAAATGTTCATGTTCTTCTTATCCCTCTTTTCATTCTTTTAGTTTTGTAATATAATATTCTTCCATATTCTCCTAAATTACCCTTACCATGATTTGGTAAATCTTATGAGTGATTTGGGATGGTTAGGTTTTCCATTTTTTAATGTTTGAGTTCATGCGCTTAATGTTATAAAATGTTTTCTCTATTATGAAATTGGTTTCAATTGTAATAACAACTAATATTATCTTGTACGATGGTATTTGATTTTATATTATGTTGTTATTATTTATTTGTTTAATTATAAATATATCCCTCACTAGATTATTTTCTATATAAGATGGAATATATCAGAACATAGTGGTGAAGTACTTGGCAATCGTCAGTACGTGTGAGATTTGTACTCAATATTCAAGATTGTTTGGGATAAACAAGACCCGATTGGGAATTTCCTTAATCAATTGAGGGTATTCACTACAAATTTTCCACCAAAGGAATAAAATTGGAACAAAATAAGATATTGGTAATGTTTAATAACACCAACATCATTAAACAAATAAGTGAGAGGAAGCGATTGTGGAATCTCATTTTAATCGATTTAATAAAAGAGGAATGAATAAATAAGAACTATGATAACATTGAAATTTGAAAACCAACCCCGACCTGATCACCCAATACTTATCACTATTTTTCATCACATTATTTTTCAATTTGTTTTAAATCTTATACAATATTTCTTTATTTAGTTTTGTTTCATTTTTTTCAAAATCAAACAAATTAAAAAACAAAGTGACAAACATGATTGTTGTACGCTCCTCTCTGGAGGCAACCTAGCTTAACCACTATACTATATTTTAAATTAGTAAATAATTGTTTTTTCCACACCCCATGATAGAAACATGTCAAAACATGGTGTCGTTTCCGGGGAGGAAGTGCCTCAAAACACAAAAACTAAAAAATGTTTCTTGAATGACCCGTAGTTCAAATAACCCCTTAATTGAATTTTATCCTGAAATTGATCGTACAATAACCCAATTGAGAAAACAAAATTTTCAAATATAGTTTTAGGAAATACACCTCTTTGATTAAATTGATACTTTTAGTGATCACTCTGAACCTACAATAATGGTTAATAATCCCAACCAAACTCTGTTTGATATTTGCACACCTCAATTTGCTAATCAAAATAACCAACTCACTATCCCTAACATAGAAAATGATTTTTAACTACCCATTAATATGATTCAAGTGATAACAACATTTAATTGTCTTGTAGGTGAAGACCCAAATCGACACATCCAAGAGTTTACCTATGTCTTCTCCAGCTTCAAACCCAGAGGAGTCGCAGAAGAGAAAGTAATGTAGAGGGCATTCCCCTTCTCACTTGAGGGAGAAGCAAAAGAATGGATGTACAATCTATAATCAGGGGAGATAAATGATTGGTAAGATCTCAAAAGAATCTTCTTATAGATATTCTTCCCTAAATCTAGGACCACAACAATTAAAAAAGAGACTTATGTTATACATCAATCGACTGGAGAGACTGTCTACGAATACTAGGAATGTTTCAAGAAGCTCTGTGCAAGCTGCCCACACCAAGAAATGGAAGAGAACCAATTTCTTGTGTTCTTCTACCAAGGATTTCTCGAAAATGATCACAATTTACTATATGCCTCATCTAGAGGATCCTTGATCGACAAGTTTCCAGTAGATGTCAAAGGACTGATTGAGAAGATTGCGCAAAACTCACAGTAATTCGGAACTAGAGGTAAAATCACTAGAGGTATCCATGAGGTATGAACTTTTGATTCATCCTCACCCTTACTTGAAGAAACACTTAAGGAAATGAATAGTGTGATGAGACAACTTGTTGTGAACAATGTGAAGGAACAAGAAGGCCTGAATGAGGTATGTGGTTTATGCTCTTCCAGTTATCATTACACTGATCAATGTCCAGAAGTGCAGGGACCTTAAAATTGTGCAGCTGCCTATCAAGAAAAGAAAATCCAGTCAAATCAACCACGTCAATCCAAACAAGGTTATGGATTCCAATATAACCAGGATAGGCCTCCATTTCAAAATCAATACCAAAATCAACCTTCATTCCAGCAGCAGCAATACCAAAATCCTACACCATTTCAAAAACCCTATAAACAACCATACCAGTAGAAACCATATGAACAACCTTCAACAAGTTCTAATAGTAACCACCATGAAATGGAGATTGATGATATAAATAAGATAGTGATAAATTTAGATAATAAATTTTACCACCTTATGGATATTCTAACCAAAAATCAAGCAAAACTCCCAACACAAATAGTTCCAAATCCCAAATAAAGCGTGAGAATCATTACAACACAAAATGGAAAAGAACTAATGTCACCTGAACAAAGTGAGGATGCTGATTCTAAGAAAACTACTGAATCACAACACATCCATCCAAAAGAAGGAGACCAGAACAACAAAGGATAAAGAATCAGGTTTAGAAAGTAAAGGCTAGAAACACCTTTGAAAAAACAACAAAGGGAGAGGAAGGATATCCAAGCACCATTACCATCTGCATTAGTTGAGTCAAAGAATCTTGAAGAAGGGAAACTTCAAAAATAAATTTAGAAAACTTTTCAGAAAGTTGAGATCAATATCCCACTATTAGATGCAATCAAACAAATCCCTAAGTATGCCAAATTTTTTAAGGAGGTATGCACAAAAAGAAGGTGGTTGGATTGAAATGAGAGAATCAGATTTGGAAGAAGTGTATCCGCACTGATCACACCAATGATACCAAAACAAATGTCAAGATCCAAGGATATTCTCTATTCCATGCACTATTGGATCATTAAATTTTACTGACACACTATGTGATCTTGGAGCTTCAATAAATGTTATGCCTCACTCGGTATTTTTATCCTTGCAGATCAGAGAACTAAAACCAACTCGAGTGGTGGTGCAATTAGAAAAAAGATCCACCATTTTCCAAGCTAGAGTTATAGAATATTTACTCGTTGGAGTATGTGGATTGATCTTTCCAGCAGAATTTTATGTCCTTACCATGGAAGAAGATAGAGCCTCAGGCCACTCTCCCATCATCCTTAGGAGACCCTTCCTAAAAAAATCAAGGGCTTTCATCAATGTCCATGAAGGAACACTCACAATGGAACTTGTAGATAGTACAGTGAACTTCAACATTCTTGATGCAATGAAACATCCTTCTAGTAATCAGTCACTTTATGCGATCTCTCATAAGTAAGGTATAGAACCAATTTATGATTTAGGTATGCTTCTTGACTTCTTATCATTAGGAGAATATTTTTCATTTTAAAATTCCAATTCCCATGAACCTGAAAATCCTAAACCCATGTTAGAGAATGGGGTAAAATATGACTTTTCTGATGATTTATTAAAATAAAATGAGATGATACCAGAGATTCCAGTCTTAGGAATAGGATACCTTAATTCAATGTCATCCCATGAACAACCCCCATGTCTGGAACTTAAGCCATTTCCAAGTGATTTGAAGTATTCATACGTAAGGGAAGTAGAGAAATTTCTAGTAATAATTGCCAATAACCGATCCCACTCACAAGAGGAAACTATAATTGACCTACTCAAATGAAATGTCCAAGTTTTTGGATGGAGTTTAGGTGATATACCTGGAATCAATACCAAAGTATGATCTCATAGAATATATTTATAATGTGATTCCCAACCAGTTAGACAATCTCAGAGAAGACTTAATCCCACAATCATGGAGGTTGTTAAGATATATATTGAGAAATTTCTAGCAGTTGACATCATTTTCCCAATCTATGATTCTAAATGGGTCAGCCCTATTCATGTAGTCCCAAAGAAAAATAGCCTAACAACTGTCAAAAATGAAAGAAATGAATTCATCCCCATGAGAGTAAAAAATAGATGGAGAGTGTGTATAGATTACAGGAAGATAAATCAAGATACTCGAAAAGGCCACTTCCCCATTCCATTCATCGATCAAATGCTAGAATGGTTAGATGGAAAAACCCTTTACTGTTTTTTAGATAGATTCTCGGGATACATTTAGGTACCGATCACACCAGAAGACCAGGAGAAGATGACCTTTACCTATCCATTTGGTACATTTTCCTACAAAAGGATGCCTTTTGGGCTATGCAACGCCCCAGGTATATTTCAACAGTGTATGGTGAGTATTTTCTCAGATCATATTGAGGAATGCATGGTGATATTTCTTGATGATTTCATAGTTTTTGTTAATATATTTGATCATTGCTTAAAAAATTTGGAAAAAGTTTGGAAAACATGCATTCAAAAGAATCTGGTCTTAAATTTTGAAAAATGTCATTTCATGGTTGAAAAGGGAATAGTGTTGGGAACATAATTTCACAAAAAGGGATAGAGGTTGATAAATCTAAATTTGAAGTAATAAATTCCTTTCCATATCCAATGTGTTTAAAACATATTAGATCCTTTTTAGGACATGTTGGATTTTACAGAAGTTTCATCAAAGATTTTAGTAAGATTTCTCTCCCTCTCTCAAGATTACTACTAAAAGAAGATGACTTTAATATTGATTATGCATGCACAAAGTCATTTGATGAACTGAATCAAAGGTTGATCACACCTCCAATAATGAAACCACCCAACTAGGATTACCCTTTTGAGTTGCTTTGTGATGCTTCCAACCAACCAGTGAGAGCTGCTCTATCAAAAAAAATTAAAAGAAAGCCTAAAGTCATATCCTATGCATCAAGGACCTTGGATGCCACAAAAATCAATTACGCAACCACCGAGAAAGAGTTTCTTGCAGTTGTCTTTGCACTAGATAAATTCCAATCATATCTTCATAGATCTAAAGTTGTTGTTTTTTCTGATCATGCAGCACTCGGTTATTTAATGAAAAAGGCAGATGAAAAGCCAAGGCTAGTGAGATGGATGCTACACTTACAAGAGTTCAATTTGGAAATTAAAGATAAAAAATGGAATCGAAAATCAGGTGGATGATCATCTATGTCGACTACCCACACCGCTGAAGGAGAAATTCCAAACCAGAACCCACTTAATGATGAGATTCTTGGAGAAAAACTCTACAGCATCAACAGTGAAGTTCCATGGTATTCAAATATGGTCAATTATCTGGTAACATCTCAAGTCCTATCTCATTTAAATTCCCACCAAATTCTAAAGATGAAATCTGAATCTAGATATTACATTTGGAATGATCCATTTCTTTAGAAGATTTTCAATGACCAATTAATAAGAAAATGTTTGCCTAAAAGTGAAAATAATTCTATCTATGAGTTTTTTCACACATTATCTTGTGGAGGACACTTTTTACCTCAATGGACAGCAAGGAAGGTTTTAGAATCTGAAATTTATTGGCCTGCCCTTTTTAAAGATGCTCGTGAATTTTGTAAAAGGTGTGAAAAATGTTAGTTTTCTGGAAATATTTCAAAAAGAAAAGAAATTCCCCAAAAACCGCTTAATTTTTGTAAAATTTTTGAAGTTTGGGGAATAGATTTTATGGGCCCTTTCCCAATGTCTTTTGGAAATTATTATATCTTTCTTGTTGTTGATTATGTTTCCAAATTGGTGGCAGAAAAAGCCATCAGGACTGACGATGCTAAATTTGTTTGTGATTTTTTCAGGACTAACATATTTTTTTATGATTGGAGTGCCTATAGCAATCATTAGTGATCAAGGGACTAACTTTTTCAATAGAATAATAGAAGAATTGTGGAAGAAATATGGGGTGTATCATAAAACATAAACTCCCTATCATCCATAGACTAATGGTCAAGCTGAAGTATCCAATAGGGAAATTAAAAGTAATTTTAGAAAATATTGTTAATACAAAAAGGAAGGATTAGAGCCAAAGCTTGGAAGACACATTATGGGCTTACAGGACAGCCTACAAAACCCTGATTGGAATGAGTCCATATTGGTTGATTTATGGGAAAAGGTGTCACCTTCCCGTGGAATTGGAACATAAAGAATACTGGGCTGTGAGGAAGATAAATTTGGTTCTTGAAAGTGTTGGGAATGAGAGAAGATTACAGTTGCAGGAGCTGGAAGAAATTAGAAGGGAAGATTTTGAAAACTCCAGGATTTATAAATAGAGAACAAGAATGGATCATGGAAAGTTGATCCAAACAAAAAACTTACATCCTAGAGACATGGTGCTATTATTCAAATCAAGACTCAAGCTGATTCCAGGTAAACTTCGTTCCAGATGGGAAGGTCCATTTATAGTTACTCATGTATATCCTTTTGGTACTGTGCATATTGTGAAGGATGGAGAGTGGAATCCATTCACTATTAATTTTCATCGATTGAAGAAATTCCTTGGGCCCATACCATCAGAGCTAGTTGAGGAGATCACACTCCTCAAACCCATTTATCAATAAATCCATCAGGTTATACCATTCCTTTAAACATTATTGATTACTATGATTCAATTAAAAATATTCTTATATGTTAAATCAATTTGAATGCATTGCAGACACTGCATCATTTAAGTGTGGGGAGGGAACATTTATAGTTTAGTATTTTCAGTTGTGTATTTTTCAAATTTTTTGTGTTTTTTTGAAACTTTTGAGCTTAAATGATTATCATCGCATATTCTGAAACCCATTTCAATGTTTGAAACAATTTATCCCACGAAACTATGCATAAATGAATGCTGAAAATGACTTTGTTTCAAGTTCAAATATTTGGAAATTTCATGAACAATACTCTAATTTTTTAATCCCATGCCACAATTCACTATCATTATATTTGAAATCACTTTCATGTGAGGATTCTAAACCTATTTCTCTTACCCTTTTAATTCACCTCACTTCTTGAGAGAACCATACCATGCTTGATTTAACCAGAATTTGATTTATTCCTTTCAAAACTTGAGGGTTTTAGGTACATGTGTTTTAAATGATTGAGGCATTTCTTTGGTATTAAATCCCCCTTTTCAAAATAATCCTTTTCATTATGTCCTACCATGAACATATAATCCTTGTATCCCATAGACTCCATGAACAGCCTGTTAGGTTAGCCACATTACAAGCCAATTTTCCTTATCCAACCTGCTCTTGAAGTGAAATTGCATAATCTAGTTGATCTTAAGTGTGGGGGAAGCTGTCTTGTATTATGGTACATAATGTAGTGATACTTTTTCTGGAAAATAAAATATTGAAGATATGTTCTTGTTTCTGAAAAAAATAATTCTATTGAAATTTGTGCCTTTTCTGGAGCATTCATGTATGAGAAGTTGTGACTTTCTAGAGCTTCTAATGGAGAAAAAAGTCATGCCTATCTGGAGCTTTCAAGAAAAATCATGTTTGAGATGACTGATACTTTTTCCTGCTGAAATGATTAATGGTGTGAAATTTCACTAATTTTTCATGCTGATGGAGCTGATTTACTACTAATGGGGTGAGGAGGAGACTGTACTTGAGTAAAAAATAGAATAATGTAATTTTGCTTCAAAAAGGGCTAAGCACTCCTTATTCATCCTCATAATGTTTTTTTCACATCTAAATCCTACCAACCTAAAGCCACAGAACAACCTTGAAAAGTCCTCATGATAAACATATGTCCTTGAATCACATCGAGTGTAGATATAGGAATTTATTAAGCCTATGGTGACCCTTGCATGAGTATTGGATGAGAAAGATGTTTTTGAAAATTGATATTTGTGTGATGAGAGAAAATGCATGTTAGGTAAGTATTTTTTGTGAATGGGAGAGAAATTAAGAGGAAATATATTAAATTAACTGAATTGAGAAATTGTAATAATTTTTTTTTATGAGGCATGATATCTTTTATTTCTTGGTGTTAAATTGTTAGATCTCGTGAATATGTGTTTTAAATTTTCCTTGATTTGATTTTGATGTTTACTTCTCCAAGAGTCCAAGTGCTAAGTGTGGGGGAATTGACAAATATAATATTTTCATAATTATTCTTAAGTTTTTAAATGATTTAATCCCTTCCCATTAATCAATTTGATCTTATTTGTATCATTTTATATTTTTTTGTGAGTTTTGATCTTAAATGTGAAAATTGGTTAATTCTGGACATTTAACAGTTTTATGTTGTATCTGTATTTCAAGAATAACTCCTACAATTTTCATGAAATTAATCTGATTCCTTTTTTTCTGGATGACATGATTTGAGGACTAAAAATTAGTCTTCTGGACCCCGAGCCGATTTGAAATCCAACAAGCCAAAACAAATCGGTCAATGTGAAAACTTATTCTGGATGGCAGAATGGAACATGTATCATTCAATGATCCATATCTCAGGCTACTGACCACCAAATTGGTGCTTCCAACTGGGTAAGAAATCCAACTCGATGAGGAATATTAATATTAAATTTCATGGGGAAAGGATTTGATTACGGCCTCCCTTAAACCAGTCAATGTATGGTTTTTGGAATAGTGATTGGCGGTCAGAATAAGTCAAGTCTACTAATTCTGCTCTAACGCATTCCACACGGCTCAAAATACATTAAAACTTCATGTGTAGATGGAAAAATACATTAATCAAATCCTATAAGAAGTAACCTCGCCCTGATTCTATGATAGGGTGGAATAACCGAAGCTGAACTCTTGGTGGACAGATTCTGGAGGAAATGTTCATGTTCTTCTTTTCCCTCTTTTATTTCTTTTAGTTTTGTAGTGTAATATTCTTCCACATTCTCCTAAATTACCCTTACCATGGTGGGTTAAATCTTATGAGTGACTGGGGATGGTTATGTTTTCCATTTTTTAATGTTTGAGTTCATGCGCTTAATTTTATAAAATGTTTTATCTATTATGAAGTTGGTTTGAATTGTAATAACAACTTATATTATCTTGTGCGATTGTATTTGATTTTATATTCTGTTGTTATTATTTATTTTTTTAATTATAATAATATCCCTCACTAGTTTATGGTATATATACGATAGAATAGATCATAACATAGTGGTGAAGTACTTGGTGATCGTCAATACGTGTGAGATTTGTACTCAATATTCAAGATTGTTTGGGATAAACAAGACCCGATTAGGAATTTCCTTAATCAATTGAGGGTATTCGCTAAAAATCTTTCACCAAAGGAAGACCAAACTAAGATATTGGTAAGGTTTAATCTCACCAACATCATTAAACAATGAAGTGAGAGGAAGCGATTGTGAAATCTCATTTTAATCGATTTAATAAAAGTGGAATGAATAAATAAGAACTATGATAACATTGGAATTTGAAAACCAACCCCGACCTGATCACCCAATACTTATCACTATATTAATCACATTATTTTTCAATTTTTTTTAAATCTTATACATTATTTCTTTCTTTAGTTTTGTTTCATTGTTTTCATAACCAAACAAATTAAAAAACAAAGTGACAAACATGATTGTTGTGCGCTCCTCTCTGAAGAAAACATAGGTTAAACACTATACAATATTTTAACATAGTAAATAATTGTTTTTTCCACACCCCATGACAAGAATGTGTCAATGGTATATGGATACAAAATATCATAACACATGTGAATCAAAGGAAACATAAAAGGATGTTTATATAAATGGAAAACTCCATTAAAGATAGAATGCTTTCAATGGTATCACAAAAGAAGGGATCAAGGATGAAATTGTTTGAAACTATGAGTTCAATACCCAAAATGATAATATATTTATATATTATACGATAAATAATTAAAACTAAATACCATTAATTTAAATCCTTTTGAAAATGACAATGGAAATGGAAGAAAACATGTTGTACAACTAGTAGTATGTCTTAAGGAATGAGAATGGAGACAAAAAACATGTGTCTTGAGTAACTTTTTAATCAAAACACTTGAAATTGATGGATTTTAATTGTACATAAAATAAAATTATTAAATTATATTTCATGACATGAAATCTCAACTAGGTAGTATACACACCACAAAAATGAAATTATGTGTATAATAAAAAACATGTCTCTAGAGAGGAACTTCAGATAAAACTCATTTACTCTATTCTAATTCATTTTTCACTTTCAAAAAATATCCTAAATAAAAAAATTAAATTATTTAATTCATAAAACATAACATTATTAATATCTATAACCTTACTTAATCCTCATTTATAGTCATTTTATACATATATATGAGTTGTTTATACCCATTTTCAACACCAGGTGTATGTAATCATTATCAATGTGAACTGGTTTTGTAAAAGTGGTTTTAGAATATATTATTTTTATAAATAACATCATTAGTATATTATAAATGTTTCTATAATATATGTTCAATGTTAATTTAAAAAACAATAATTTCATTTCTTGGATGTTTTGGTTATGATTCGTGGGGATGAAATCAACTATTCACATGTTTTAGTGATTTTTAATGAATAAAGGGAGATTTCATAATTAATGATTTAAATATTCATATAAACCCATAAAAACAATTTAAAGTCATTATAAACGTATTTATATCATATTATAATTGTAAAAAAGTTCTCATATCCATCATTGTTATAAATTCATATTATTATTTAAGTGGGTTTTTAAATCAACCCAAACATGAAGATACTGTGATTAATGGTTGATTATGAGGTGGTTTAGCTGTAATATAATCATACCAAAATATTGATGATCCTACTTGGGGAATATTATTGTGATATATCATAATTTTAATGAATTATTAACTAGTAATAATGTATAAAGAGTCATTTCCTAGATATATGAGATAATTTTCCCCTTTGTACACTCATTTTAAATTATTGAATTGAAAATAATCATTTTTTGATCATATAATTAATAGGTTCTAAAAATTTTCATACTATAACCTTATAATGATCATAAGAATAATATGTATCTATTAAACCCATTCTCATGACCATCTATGTAATGCGGTTATTAAAGGTTAATTGAAATAAATCGCTCTATGGAGGTGGTAGTCCACACATATGTATGCTTGACAATATCATTTTCCATGGAATGAGAGAACTGTATAATATAGTTTATTATTTTATAATCATGTATATGATATAAATATAATAATAATTTGTTAAATTCACCCTTTAAACTATCCTTTAAGGTTGTAACGTAAGATGGAACACGTTACTTCATAGAGGCGGTAGCCTACAGAACACATGAATGACAAATTCATTTTTATTAATATAAAAACAGAAAAAGTGATAAATGATTATCCAAGTATAATATAAAAGTAATTATATAATGAATAATAATTTAATTACATTGGTATTTTAAAATTTTAATAGGAAAAAAATAGAAAAGAAATATTTTGAGTAAAAAAGATTACTCACTTTAAGAACTTTGAGATTTCCTATAAAGATCCCTTAGAAATGGATGGAATAGTACGATGTATTGTTACCATAAGCTCAAGATATTGAAATATTATTCTAGGGGAATGAAAAAATTATGCTTTATAATAGGAAAATAAAATTTTTTAGTTCCTTAATGGGTTGGTGCTTGGCCCCTTTTATTTGTGTTGAAAATGGTGTTTTCATAAATATTTCAATCTTATATAAAGGGTGAACAAGTTAGATTTTTCAAGTCACTCCAAAATTAAAAAATAATGCATTTAGGAAGACTAAAGTATGAAAAAAACCACATAAAATCATTTATAGATATGTCATATCATGTTTTAATCCCTTTAATACTTGAATTATTACATTTACAATTATAGCTTTTACCATGGTAAAATGTTTTTACATAATGTAACATAATATTTGAGTTTAAAAATAAATAAGTCCTTATTAGTTAATGTGAAATACAAGATTATAAATTTTAAATCATTTTCAATTTAGTCAATTTATAAATTTTTTAAAAATTATTTAAAATAAAAAAGCATATTGTATTAAAAGAAATTTTTAAGAAAATATAACTTATATTCTAAAAAAACAAAATTTGTGTTTTTAAATTTTAAAAAAATATTATAAAATTATAAATTCACATTTAAAATAATTTTTTTGCAAATTTGTTTTTTTCAATAATTTAAAATTTATTCTTATATAAAAATAATGTCATAAAATTCATTTTATTTATAAAAACAACATTTTACACTATTCACCAAAAAAATATCTTTTCAAAAAATCCCAAATATTCATCTTAAGAAGATATTGGTATGATGAATCCAAAAATAATTTTCAATTTTTCAACTTCAAATTCTAAACTTTAGAAGTTTAAATTGTATATAAAATGGTGAGATATAATGAAAAACTATTTTTATAGGAAAATTAATTCTTAGAATATTAATCATTCTCATTCGTATTTCTTATTCATTACTAATTAAATCAGTATAATCCAATTATTAATATAAAATATATTTTATCATCAAGAATAACATTTTTATATAAATAGACATTCATACAACATAAAAAATAATTTTTTAGAGAAATAATTTTCTAAACAATAAATGATCTTATTAGGAATTTTAGGTAAACTAATTGAATTTAATTCATGTTAACAATAGCCTTTATTTTCTTTATACATATATTTAATCAAGATGTTAATCTGAATCATTCCTTCTAATTCAATGGCTATGTTTTTATTTTCATACATAACTATTTATATTTTCTCTAAATATATCACAATTCCTTTTATGATTGGGGCCACATGAGGAAAAACCCATCCAATTTATTTTCCAAATTTAAAGGAAGTCATATATTAAAATTTTATGGTGCTTATTTTCCCCCAAAATAAATTTCATTCTATCAATTTTTATCTTCTTTATTACCCATAAACATGTGGGTATAATTAAATTTATCTCAACACTTATAACATTTACCTATCCCTTTAAGTCAATTGATCCAATCCCTCTTTCCATATTTTTGAGATGAAGGAAATTGAATCTTCTTTCCTTTATTATCTTCATCAACCAAATTTCTATGAGATTCCATTATTATCTTATTTACTATGTGTGAGATTTCAACTATATTAACATTTTTAATCATAATTCCTAATATTTGGTTTAGAATATTTATAAGATTTATCACTCTAACCCTTATACATTTTGGTTATTTGTTGGGATAGTTTCCACACAATCCATGAAATCCATTGTTAAATTGGTTTCATTTTTGGTTCAACTATTACTAAAACCAACTTAATTAACATTATTGATGAACATTATCATATAACTATCATAAATAACCATTGGAAATTTTAATATCATGATTTATCACTTTATAATGCTATCAATTTTTCCTATAGTTCTAACAAATCAACTAATATTAGACTTGTTTTAAGCTATACCACTCTCAGTGTAACCTATATCATTTTTTGTTCAACATATTTTACCCTGAGTTCGAGTCTATCTTACATATTATCAAAATAGTCAAAATAGAGATACCATAATATCATGATATATTTTAAAACATTCTAACCCAACAAATATTGTAATATACGATATCAAAATCCAACATATCCTTTATTCAGGAAAGAACTTATCAATTAATATATGCCTTAACTTATGAATCTGTATGTTTCAATATAAACTATATACGGTAACATTCCTATTATGTGATCTAACTAAAACATATTTAAATCCATTAGAATGGTTCATAAGTAGAATGGGAATTAACCAATGAATATCCCATGGGAGTTTCAAACCAGGTGTCCAGCTAGGCCTCTTTGTCATGCACTAGGAGACGATCGAGTTAATACCCAATCCACCGTTTTTGTGTCATTACCCATAGGTACTGCTATTATAGAACGTGAATCCACTTATAGTATCCAAAAGGGGATGTAATTTCTAAGAGAACCCCACAATATATACTTCAACAAAACTTTAGTATATTATCTTATACTAAGAATTATCTATTAGACCTATCCCCAAGGTTTTCAGTAATGTTCTTTTATGCTAATCAGTAGATAAAACTGCATTATTACCTTAATGTTATATAATATTCCATACAAAAGTTTTATCTATTCCTTTGAAATTGTAATCAAACCTAACTTATCAACCCTAAAATTACCATCAACAAACATCATAATCTACAACTTTATCTAAACCCTACTCTGATACAAACTATAATGCACTGAACTGACACTTCCAAATCTAATTCCATAAATATATACTTTTAATACTAACTTAGATAGAACTTATAGATTCCTTGACGTAACTATCAATAATTTAAAAAAGTAATGAAAATATGTTTTCACAAACATTCAATATACCTTATATGTTTAGAGTTTTACAAAATTAAGACAAAACAATCACTAATAAATCCCATGTTTTTTCAACCAATGGAACTTTTTTCCACTATATAAGAAACTACTTAAATCGTGATTGATCTTAAAAATATCCCAAAAAATCTCCCATATATTCTATCCTTTTAAACATATCAATTTTACTACTTTGTATCATAAAGTAGGTAATGGAAACATAATAATGGGGGAGATCAAATGCTTAGTATGAGAAACATATAACTAATGTTGTCAAAGTCATAAGGATGAAAAACATAATATTTCAAGAATAAATAATTTTAATAATTCCCTAATCAACTAAAACAAATAGACAAATAAATGAAAACTCATATAACATTAAATTGGGATCTCATACTAATGGGATGCATTATGTCATACAGAATGACATGTTTTCTAGGACTATTCTAAGATAATATATTGATATGGAGGGGGTATACACTAAAACCCAAGCTAATTTATCTATGAGACATGACAATGCACTGATGGGATATATAATTTCAGGCTCCACTCATCACTTTTTTAATTTTAATGAATTCACCATAATATTCAAAATGACATTGGATTCCATTCCCTATGTAACAAATGGATAAATAAAAACATGGTTATCCATATAATGAAAAATATGAAACATCAATACATAATAAACCTACTTTAGTAGTCAATAATCATCAAGGATGTCAATAAATTTCTCCATTTAAATTAATTTGGAAACTTGATGAAAAAACATCCAGATGATGAACATGAATAAATAAACAATGCATAGTCAACATGGAAAAAACAATTTTTATTGGAATAAAAACATAGAGAATGCTAATAATTTTTCACATTCCCATAAAATGGATAACATAATCATAACCCAAACTGATGAAAAAGTTGTATGGTTACAAAATAACATATACCTAGTGAAACAATGGATACATAAAATGGAGTTGGCATAAATTAAAAATACCCTCTAAAAAATAATGATTTGAATAGCATCACAAATGAAAGGATTGAGAATCAAATTATTTGACACTATTAGTATAATCCCTCAAATGATTATATATATATATATATAATAAATTATAAATAATGAAAAATAAATCCCATTAGGTTCTATCCTATTGAAATTGATAACTAAAATGGTAGTAAAAACATAAAAGAGCTTCTTGAAAACTTTTTTGACTGAAAATTAACATTTTTAATATAAAAATACTTTTAAAGAAAAAATTAGAGACCACATGATTAAAACACTAGAGGGTGTAACAAATCCATTTAAAAACAACTGAAGTCTACCCAAAACAATTTCCCTACATAATTTCCAGAGAGAGTTCTAACTTGAATATCTGGATCATCCATTAATATGTCTTCAAATTGATACACCAACTTGTCCCAAGTCTGAAAGTACTCCTCTTGATTGAACTTTCCTTTGTTGTATCCCATGATCAATAAAAGATCTTCCTTTTCAATACATGTTCTCTGCTCCTCATTGGTATTCACTCTTAATGCCCTTCCCATCATTTTTTCATCTTCATCATTAGTCGCATTGATCACCAGAAAAGATTCAACCATTTCCAATTCTGAGTTCAAAAGAAGCTCTAGAGATTGTTCATAAGCTCCACCTACCCTCCTTGCAGACCAGTTGGAGTAGCCTTGGGGAAACACCCCCATGAACCACCTCCTCATCCCAAGAAGATATTTCAATATCCTTAGAATCAATGAACATCATCTTAGCTTTTTATTTGATGGTGGATCTAGTTTCTATTAGTAGTGGAAAGTGAGAGTAGACCTTTCTCCCTTTCCAAATGCCTTTCTGACTCTTCCTCCTCCTTGGATAGGGAATCATGCTACCCTGAAGTCTTCTGTAGTATCAACTGAAGAATGACTAGAGGACTCATCACTGGACTCATACATGGGGACCCCTTGCCCCATTGACACAACCCGAGCTGTTTCCTGCTCCTGAACGGGTTCTTCGTCTCTAATCCTTCAAAACGATTTCCAATCTCAATAACTGAAATCTCCTTTCTTGGAATCAACCTCATCCTACCTATAGCCTTCACCCGATCGCTTCTTCCTCCATTTTAACCACCTTCATAAGACACTAGCAAGTACTTTTCACTAACATGGGCATCCCCCACCTCCTCATTGTAATATGAATGAGCTATGATAGATTGGGTTAAACCTTCTGCTCCCACATGCATTTCTGCTGCATTATCCTGACTCACCGCTGCCCTTGGAAGATGCACCACCTCCAGGTCGCATTTCAGCCTGTCATAGTCATCGACCACTATGGGGTTTAGAGGATTAACTGTTACCTTCTTCTGAGTACCCTTAACTCACCACAGAAGTTCATCAAATCAACAACTTGACAAAGACCAGTCCCTACCATCTCCCAAATCGGATGTAGCCCATTGAAAACCATGTCCAAGAAACTACCATGGTCAAATTTCACTCCCGCTGAAGCCTGATTCATCTTTTTTTCACCCAAACCAAATTCCATATTTTTATCACTGGTCTTCAAACAACCCTCCCTCTTTTGGGTCGCGTTCCCGCGCCTGCACTGAGAGCAGAAATCATACCATGAATCGACGATAACTGATTGTTTGTACCAAAACAACCCACCAAAAACAATCCAAAAATTCGGAATAGATGGTCTCAAGGAATCCACTTCAACACAGACTCTCGCAAAAACCCGGTGGCATAGTACTCTTGTCATACTATCAGAAAAAATGCAACAACCTACTAGATATCCTAATATTCGGTTAATGGAAGGATTTTGAAAAGGGATCGGGAGTTATAGGAATCCTACCCATTCACCGTATTCAATGAATCTCACTTGATGTGATCGTCATACGACCACATAAAGAGGAAAAACTGGGATTCGTCGCAAAATCGAGGGGCGCTCGACCATGCCAAAAGCAGGTCGTCTTCTATAGAAAACCAAATCATGATGTGCTTGGAAGCGAGGAGACCCATAGTGGTGCGCTCATGTAAACCCCAAGACCTGAAGATTCCTCTGTCAAAAGGTTCTATGGACGAACTCCATTTTTTGAATCATGCTATAAGATTTAGATCCAATAGGGATGAAGCGTCGGTAAATTCCTAGGGTCAAATCGATAGTTACGGAAGCGCATGGAACAACTCAGGAACTTTCATACTAAGGGAGATCTGGTGGAAATAAGGTAGACAATCGGAATCTAAAAAGGATGAGAATGAGGGGATTCGATTTCCATCCTCCCCCACTGAGGATGGAGGGGCCTACTTGGAAAAAAACAAAAACAAATGAATGTTAAATGAAAATCCCTTTTATTATATTCAAAATATATTTGTTTAAAACTCACATTATAAAAGAGTAACCAAAAATTAATTTATATTATATCATCATTTTACTAAAGAGAATTATAAAATAATAAATTATAAAATAAAATATTGTGAAAAACCAACCATGGAAAATCAATGTTCAAGATGAAACATTATAAAACAAAAAAAAAATGGGTTTTGAGTTATCAATATTCCTTACCGCCTACATACTCCCTAAAGGTAAAAAAATTGAAAAGGGATTTATGTGGTAAAAATGTAAACAATGAGAGAATAACACATAATAAAATAAAAGGGAATAATTTACCAAAATTATATGATTTAAGTTAAAGTGAACCATTATAACTCAATGATTGAAAATTGGGTTATCAACAACTATAACGAGTGGCTTACACTTGTCTCAAAAGTCCTTTGAAGAAAAGAAATTAATTTGTTTAATTTATCCCATGAATTAAAAGAAAATAATGTACTAAAAAGTCATGGAATAGTAAAATAATAAAACACCATACAAAGGAAAAACTGTTCATAACATGCAACACGTGTCAAGGAAATAGAGGTGAGACCAAGGAAACCCACGCAGCTAAAGAAATGATTTAATTAAACCCCTTCAAAGATAGATATTTTAATTACATGTAAAATAAATGGATTAAAAGATAAATAATGATATGATAAATAAATTTTTTATTATATGCACCACATAATTGAAATTAGGTGCAAAATACCAAACATGTCTCGAGAAAGGAATTTAAAATGAAAGCTCTTACCTCGGTCCCGATTCATTCTTCACTTAAACTAAATGTATTGAATAATTAAATTAACTTTATTAAATACATACCCAATAAACTAATTCATAATTAAAACCATGTATACTCATAATTTATTATCATTATATATATATATATATATATATATATATAAGTTTGTTTTTACCTACGTTGAACACTAGGGGAAAGTAATCATTGTCACTTTGAACTAGTTTCATAAAAGTGGTGTTGGTATATATTATTTTTCCACAGTAAATAATTATTAGATCATATAAGGCGATGGAAAAGATATTACAGTATATTTTAAAAATATATTATTTCATATCATGGTATTTTTTTCATTATCCATGAGGATGAAAACAACGACAGGCTTGTTTGGGTGATTCTTAATGAACAAAGGGTGATTTCGTAATTAATTAGTAAAATATCAATATAAAATTACAAGAATAAAAAATTATTATATACATATTTAATTAAAATTATACTTATAATTATGTTTTCATATTCATTCATGATATAAATTCTAATTATTGTTTAAGCTGGTGGTTAAACCAACTCAAACCTGAACCTACCATGATTAATGGATGATTGTGATGTAGTTTAGTTATAATATCAATATACTAGGAGAATAGTGAACTTATGTGATTATTATTAGAGTGATATAATATAATTTTAAATATTTATAAACATGATATAATTTATATAAAATCTTTACCTTGAAATAAGAGATCATTTTCCCCTTAGTACACTAATTTTAAACGATTGAATTAACAATAATTGTTTACTGAACATATTATTAATAGTTCCTCCAATTTTTCATAAAAGAAACATAATTATATAATTTATGTCACGACCCGTCCCCTGGGGCCCATGCCGTGACTACCCCAAACCCGCCTTCCATAGGCCAGGGGCTGGCGACTAGCACCGAAAGGCGTATTCCCTAAAACCGGGAAGACATTGCCTTTATAACCGGTAAACACACACAACCAAGCACACACAAACATATGAACACAAGTAAACTTTATAGTAAAAAGGGTGTGTACAGTAAGAAAAAGGGGCCAAAACGGTCGTCTCTGCGATATGCCTCGTCTAATGTCCACCTCCGAGCTACCTCCAGTCTTGGTACTCTCATCCGTAGTCAGCGTTGTCCGTCGTCTACACCAAACACAACAAGGTGCTGGCGTAGCACGTGCAGGGGTGAGTATAACGATACTCAGTAGGGACCCCGAGACCCCTAAAGGTCTCCTGAAATCCAAAAAGGATAAACCAAAAAGCATGGAAACAACAGTCAACCCTACTTAGGTATAAGCCCATAAATATACCTAAGTTATTGAGTATACTCATCTCATTCATGGGGAAACACAAGGCCCAACTCATTAGCCCTAATCTCAACTATTCCATGAAGAAAAGTATACCACGATGGTAACACCACAAAGGTAAGTACCACAAAGGTAACACCACATAGAAGAATACCACAAAGGTATCACCACGAAGGTAAGTGCCACAAAGGTATGCCACACAGAAGAATACCACAAAGGTATCCCCACGAAGGTAAGTGCCACAAATGGACGCCACACAGAAGAATACCACAAAGGTATCACCACGAAGGTAAGTCCCACAAAGTTAAGCCACACAGAAGAATACCACAAAGGTATCACCACGAAGGTAAGTCCCACAAAGGTAAGCCACACAGAAGAATACCACAAAGTTATCACCACGAAGGTAAGTACCACAAAGGTACGCCATACCGAAGAATACCACAAAGGTATCACCACGAAGGTAAGTACTCAACACACATAAGTTACAACTTAGGTATGGTAGTAAAGATGACTAGATGTAACTACTGAATCATCTTACTCTCTTAAGAGGCAGACCCACGTAGGATCCTAAATCATCAAACCCACATAGGATCCCAGATCATCAGACCCACATAAGATCCTAGTATAGTAGACCCACGTAGGATCCTAGAGTAGTCCCACGTGGATTTCCTAGAGCAGATCCAAGTGGGGATCTCAGACATAGACTCACGTAGGATCCCAAAGCATAGACCCACATAGAATCCCTTTCTCATGTTACAGCCAACTACAGGGTTCCTGCACTAATCTCGCTTGATTCCAGGAGGGTCCGCTCCTCAAGCAACAGGTCAATACTACAATGTCCATGAAGTCTCACAAAGAAGTATCCCAAAGGACCACCACGTGATAGGGGTCTCAACACAACAGACGGTGCGTCAATCAGACGCTCGGTCTGTATGTTATTGGCCTTTTAGTCCCGAGGGCCCGGTTGGATTCGTGTCCAATCCAAACCGGTCGTACCCCAAATTTATCCAAAACTTAAGTGGGTTATACCAAAAGGACTGTCTCGATCAAAGGTTTTTGATGCCGCAGACGGTTTTGAAGGTTCCGGGCGCAGCGGAAGCGCGTGGGTGGATGTGCCCACTTGGCCTTTTGTGATTAGCAATGATCAATCCGGGATCAATACGACGATAAACGCCACTCTCCACGGATCGAATCACAGAAAAATACAAATAAGATGGTTTGTCCCGGAACCACAAACAAGGATCGTTACAGGTTGATTATAATTAATTTAATTAATTATAAAGAAATACCTTTTGGGTGTTCTTTCTTCGTTGATGTTCTCGATCACGTTGTCGATGTGATCTGTCATTGCGTCGCAGAAGCCAAGCGTAGACTCCCTCTAGCGGTGATCCACACGTGTACCTCGTATCTCTGGACGTCGCCAAAGGATTCTCCGGGTGCTAGCGTGGTGAAGCCTTTGGTTGCGTTGTCCGCCTTAGATCGTCTTGATCCGATGGAAGAGGATCTCTCTCGGTCTTGAGAGCGTTCTTGGAGGAAGAGGTTCTTTCGGCCTTGAAAGAATTCTCCAGAGATGTTGTGCACAACGATTCTCTTGTGTGTAGGAAAAGAGTTGGGGTTGTGAGGATATTTATAATCGGGTGTGTGGGGTTATAGAGTTATGAAAATAAATGAACGTGTTACGTGTTTTATTTATTTCATTGACTCTTATTTAAAAACTCTCATGTCGAATAGATAATTCCTTGACATGCGCCCATGATGATTATAATAAATATCATTTAATAAAACGATATGATATCCTCAAAAACCCGACTGGGAAAACTACACGGCGTGTAATAATAAATACACGGCGTGTACTTGTTTTTCATTGAAAACTACACGGTGTGTACATTAAATGTACACGGCGTGTATATCTTGTTTTCATTTATTCATTTCCTTTCCAAAATAAAACTACACGGTGTGTACATTTAATAATACACGGCGTGTACTTGTTTTATTTTATTTTTCCTCCATCATTTAAAATAACTTAGGCTTCCTTGAATAATTATTAAACCACGTATGCGAATAATCTTTATTCAACTTGAGATACTTGGATACACTTAGTGTGTGACCCTCTAGGCCTCTTTCTCGTTGGCATTAGGAAGGCTTGCCTAAAGTCCAAGATTACTGTCTAGCAACGGGTCAAGGCACCCAAGAGAATGATGTTGATGCTGCATTGATGTATCACCTCATACGAACGCTTACTGTGTAATTTAATCCCTTTTTCTCGATATCTCATCAAGCAGGTTTCATGACAGTGTCATAAACCTATATGCTTGATATGTCGTTCTTTGACTACCTGAAATAAACTCGTCGTTTACACCATGGCCATGGAATTTAATGCGACAGTTCTATTTCAATCAAAGGGCTGAGATATCAACTTCCATAAATGGAAGGGACAAATCCTTCCTCGACTTATCCATTAACAATATGTCACTCGTGACACACCCAACGTACCCTACTTCCCGCCAACTGTTTGCATGATGATTTTCGTCAGTAAATCTAAGTGCGCGAGTCATGACATGAGTTAATGATAATCTTTCAGTCTAAGGACCATTACACATGCTCGCAGATAGCAATATCTAATGACACCAAGACATGCAGAATTACTACTGGAGGGTCTGTTCTCATAATCCCCCATCTTAGAGATTACCAAGTGCGAACTCCATGAGAGAGAGTCTCATCTTCTTACGAGTACTCGCACATGACGGTCTGTATACTATGTGTCTTATCATAGTATGTCATCCAACCACAGAACTTTATTTAAGAATATTGTTATAGCATTTCAAGGTTCTCATCATAGTGGGGATCTGCTATGACCTTATTAATGCAGCAAATATTCCAGGACATTATTATATTATAGTCATGCAGAACAATGAACAATATATAATAAGTGAACATTTATGTAATCAAAGTAAAAAACAGTTGGTTCTGAGGACACTAACCCTTAAAAACTCCCACTTGGACTAGAGCCAACTGCCTACGACTTTTAGTTCGCTAGACCTTACATGATGATCATGTTTCTGATGAGTCAAGGCTTTAGTTAATGGGTCCGCCACGTTGTCTTCTGTGGAAATACTGCTCACTGCAACTTCACCTCTCTGAGAAAAATCCCTCAAGAGATGATACTTCCAAAGTATGTACTTTGTCCACTGATGTGACCTTGGATCTTTTGCATGTGCCACCGCTGCAGTATTATCACAATAGAGCGTGATAGGATCTTTACTGCTCGGCACTACATCCAGCTCTTGGATGAATCTTCGCATCCATACTGCTTCTTTAGCTGCCTCAGAAGCTGCGATATACTCGGACTCTGCTGTAGAATCAGCCACCACACTTTGTTTTGAGCTCTTCCAGCTCACTGCACCTCCATTCAAACTGAAGATTTATCTAGTCTGGGACTTCATGTCATCTTGATCAGTCTGGAAACTAGCATCTACATGTCCTCTGATGACTAGTTCCTCATCTCCTCCATAAACCAGGAACATATCCTTAGTACGCCTCAGATACTTAAGGATAGTCTTCAATTCCATCTAATGGAGGTCTCCTGGATCAGCTTGATATCTGCCTACCGCACTTAATGTGTAAGCAACATCTAGCCTCGTACATAGCATAACATACATGATTGACCCAATCGCAGATGCGTAAGGGATCCTTGCCATCCTCTTTCTTTCCTCATGTGTCTAAGGACACATTTTCTTGGAAAGGTGAATGCCATGTGACACTGCCAACAATCCCCTCTTGGAATATTCCATACTGAATCTCTTCAGTATCTTGTCAATGTATGTACTTCGACTTAGGCCTAGCATTCTCTTGGATCTATCACGATGGATCTTGATCCCAAGAATATATGCCGCCTCTCCCAAGTCTTTCATGGAGAAGCATTTATGAAACCGTGCCTTAACTGACTGTAAGACAGGTACTTCGTTTCCAATTATCAATATGTCATCAACATATACTATTAGGAAAACGACTGCACTTCCACTAAACCTTTTGTAGACACAAGGCTCACATTTATTCTTAACAAAGCCAAATTCTGTAATAGCTTCATCAAAACGAATGTTCCATGACCCTGATGATTGCCTTATTCCATAAATGGATTTCTCTAACTTGCATACCTTGTTGGCATCTTTTGGAGTCACAAACCCTTCAGGTTGTGTCATGTAGACATCTTCCTGGAGGTTCCCATTAAGGAAAGCTATTTTGACATCCATTTTCCAAATTTCATAGTCATGGTAAGCCGCAATGGCCAATAGGATTCTGATGGACTTCAGCATTGCAACCGGTGAAAAGGTTTCATCATAGTCAATTCCTTGATGCTGTCTAAAACCTTTTGCAACCAGTCGTGCCTTGTAGGTGCTGACTTGCTCCTCCATGTCCAATTTCTTCTTGAATACCCATTTATTACCAATAGGCTTTACATCAACTAGAGGATCTACCAAAATCTAGACTTGGTTTTTGTACATGGAATCCATTTCAGAATTCAAGGCTTCTTGCCACTTGTCAACGTCTATGCCTTCAACTGCTTCCTTGTAGGTAAGAGGATCATCATTGTCAACCAATAATGAGTCACCATCCTCGGTGACAAGAAAACCATATCATTCTGGTTCTCACACCTCTCTCGTGCTCCTACACAGTTCTTGTGTCTCCGGAACAGATTGTTCTTCCATGGGGCTTTGTGAAATCTGTTCTTCTACCAACTTCTGTGTATCTTGAGCCTCGACTTCATCGAAGCCTATCTCGCTCCCACTATCTCTTTTGGAGATGTGCTCCCTCTCAAGGAATATGGCACGTCTTGACACTATAACCTTTTTGTCTGAGGGGTTGTATAAGTAATATCCTCTTGTTTCCTTGGGATATCCAATAAAGATACACTTTGTTCCACTAGGTGCAAGTTTGTTACCTGAAGAGGCCTTAACAAATGCTTCGCTACCCCACACATGTAAATTCGATAACATGGCTTTGCGTCTACTCCATAATTCGTATGGAATACCAGTTATCAATTTAGTTGGTACTTGGTTTAGTATGTGCATTGCTGTTTGTAATACATATCCCCAAAAGGATAATGGAAGACTCGCATGACTCATCATTGATCTCACCATGTTCAACAGGGTGCGGTTCCTCCTTTCACTTACACCATTCCACTGAGGTTTGTAAGGAGGAGTGATTTGAGATAGAATCCCAAACTCCCGTATGAAATCAATGATGTCCTGATTAAGATATTCTCCTCCTCTGTCTGAGCGGAGTTTCATAATCTTCTTACCAAGCTGGTTCTCAACTTCATTCATGTATTCTTTGAACCGATCAAAAGAATCTGACTTATACCTCATTAAATAGATATATCCATATCTACTAAAATCATCAGTAAATGTTATTAATTACGAGAACCCACCCCTTGCTTCAACTGGAAATGGTCCACACACATCTGCGTGAACTAATTCTAGAAGATCTATAGCTCTTTCACCTTTCCCACTAAATGGGGATTTGGTCATTTTTCCTTGTAGACACGCATGACATACACCAAGTGGTTTTAGTTCGAAAGAATCTAAATACCCATCTTGATGTAATTTTGTCAAACGTTTCTCATTGACATGACCTAGCCGGTGATGCCAAAGTTGGGTGTGGTATGAGTCATTTGAATTAACTTTGTTATCGATTGCCATTACTTGGTTTGTGTAGTCTAACACATAAAGGTCGTTATATAAATGTTCCCTACCAAAACAAATGATATCTTTATAAAATTAGCAACATCCACATCCAAACATGAAGATGAATCCATCAGTATCTAATATGGATACTGAAATAATGTTTTTGGTTATAGAGGGTACATAATAACATCCTTTCAAAACCAAGACCATCCCCGTAGGCAATGTGAGGTGGTAGTCCCCGATAGCTACAGCAGCGAGTCTGGCTCCGTTGGCTGCTCGTAGATCTACCTCCCCTCGATCAACCTTCTTGAATCTACTTGGCTCCGGTATTTGGATACAAATGTGAGCACCACAAGCAGTATCTAATACCCAATTTGTAGAAAAAGATATATTGCATTCGATAACAAATGCACCTGAAACTTCCGCTTGCTTCCTTGGCTGGGTGCAGTTTTTCTTCTAGTGGCCCTTCTTGCCACATGTGAAACAAACAACATCTTGTTCCTTTGACTCCCCTTTGATCTTCCTTTTATTGGAAGGCCTTGAAGAAGCTTTGGGATTAAAGCTCTTCGCCTTCCCTTTCCTTTTATTCACCATGAGGACAGAAGGCTTTTCACGCTTCATGTCATTGTCCACTTGGAGAATAAGGATAATAAGATCAGACAGAGACTTCTCAATGTTGTTCATGTTGAAGTTCACAATAATGTTCGAGAAGCACTGGGGGAGTGATACAAGAATGAGATAGGTGCCCAGTTCTTCATGGAGTTTAAACCCTAGAACCTCTAAGCGCTCAATGTAGCCAATGAGCTTGACTACATGAGGCCCAGCTGGGGAACCCTCTCCAAGCTTGCTTTGAAATAAATCCTTGGAGATCTCAAACCTCTCTTGTCTTTCTCTCTCCTGGTATAGACCACGGAGGTGCTCGAGCATGCTGTAGGCATCCATGTCTTCATGAGATTTCATGAGCTCACTAGACATAGATGACAACATCAAACATTGAACGTCGAGAGAATCGTTCAAATGTTGATCATAGACCAGGAAATCTTCATCACTCGCCCCTGGGGTAGGAGAATCCGGAAGTGAGGACTCCAGCACGTAAAACATCCGTTCATGGTGTAGGATAACCCGAAGGCGCCTAAACCATTCCTGAAAGTTACTGCCGGTGACGATATTGTCTTTATCCAGTATTGATCACAGAGAAAATGTGGTTGACGAGTTTGTCATCTTGATTCTACAATTTTAAAAGAGAATATTTATTATTACATTCTTGATTACATTTTTATGAGAAATAATAAAAAATTAATTAAGTCTCCCTCTATTTTATCAAGTCCCAATGGACCTCACCATTGAACTTGGAATGTCTAGTTGCTTTCACATTCTAGTGGCAAGGATCCATATTCCCCTTCACATAACCCCAACAAGGGTTGGTCAAGCTATTTTAAGGTATTTAGGTAGACAGGTCTTTTCCAACTGTGAGCTTACAGTTCCTTGATTTTTTGAGTGGACTCCCCAATCATGAAATCCTGACTTGGATTTCCTCAACTCTTGCCTCCAATATTACAT
Organism: Viscum album; assembly: GCA_963277665.1. Classification (NCBI taxonomy): domain Eukaryota; kingdom Viridiplantae; phylum Streptophyta; class Magnoliopsida; order Santalales; family Viscaceae; genus Viscum; species Viscum album. The sequence continues at coordinate 850,656,983 of OY728152.1, forward strand.
CAAATCTACCAAGGGATACTTCTCTTGATGTAATATGGTTAAGTCAACCTGAAACCTTTCATAAATGCTTCCTTTAAAAAAGTAAGTGTCCCAAAAAGGGTTGGTCAAACAAATAGTTTTATTGAGTCTTGCCCTTACTCAAGTAATGGAAGGATTGGTCTGACTTAATATGGTATTTGAGGGATTTTATTCTTTATGCGTATTTTTGCATTATAACATGCTTGTTAATATTAATTGATGCTTTCTTAAGTGATTAACCATGTTCCGATAATGTTTACGCATAGTCCGGTTTTTTATTTTATTCCATATTTACATGCTTGTTCATTTTATTAATTATGTGATCACGACAACACATACATAATAAATAAACCATGCAATCAGACAGAAATAAAATAAGATGGCATGATCATGAGCTTCTATTTGTTATCTTATCTAGCGGTTTTTATAAGATAACCCTCACCTAGGGAAAACACCTTGAACCTGTTGGTTCGTGTTTTGCATCTCCCACCAGTCCACCTTTGTATCTTCTTGCATCGGTTTCGCCTCGGCTTTGGGATTTGAACCGTCTCCTCTGGCTTGGGAGATCCTCCATTACATGGGTTTACATTAAAGAAACCATGGGCACGCAGGCCCTACATTTTATTGGAAGAAGGCTCGCAGGCCAACAAATTTAAATTAAATAAATTTAAATGAAACCATACACATACAAAGGGTCTTTGGTCTAGCTCATGATCATCCATAGTATGCAATGACATTTACACATGTTTAGAATTCAAATTCTTTTAATCATTCTTTTATTTAAGATAATACGTGCTCGAATTCAATTAATTATGATCTTATAATTAATCAATTCTTTATCTTAAATTCCTTTATGAATTTCCTTGAGATTCTTCTCATCCATATTTCTTGTACGGGTATTTGTACATTGGAGGAAACCTGGTGAAATTCCATTTCTGGAAAGTACACGGTGTGTAGTTTATAATTACACGGCGTGTATTTTTCTTTTCACCCTTTATCCAAAGTACACGCCGGGGCTTTGGCGTGTTTTCTGTACTTTGTAAATTTTAGAGTACACGGTGTGTAGATGAATCATACATGGCGTGTACTTCCTTGTTACGCGGTAACCGGCCTGGTGATCCCGTGTACGCGGTACGCGGCTTATCTTTGTACATGGTTTCACCTAGGTCGGAATGGACTACACGGCATGTTATTCCAACACACACACCGTGTATTATGGTTTCAGCGCGCTGTTCAATTCTGGTCAACACGACGTGATTAAAACATTGGCATAATCAATTCACACGGTGTGGTTTGGCGGACCAGTGCCGGTTTGTTGAACCTAAGTACACGGTGTGTAGTTTTAATTACACGTCGTGTAATCCTGTGTTGTACAGACAGAAAGAGAGTCTCCTCTGGATGAGTTCCTCATTTTTATTTTAATCAAAATTAAAATTAAAAGGTCATTTCTATGATATGAATCGAGAAACGATGGAGGAAGAATAGATATCACTAATTCAGATTTATAGAATGATTTATTTCGAATTGAATCAAATATAAAATCATAAATTATCAACAAAAATTAAATAACTATATTAAACATTGTAACCTCCCTCTGATTATAATTAAATTAATTAATTATAAAGAAATACCTTTTGGGTGTTCTTTCTTCGTTGATGTTCTTGATCACGTTGTTGATGTGATACGTCGTTGCGTCACAGAAGCCAAGTGTAGACTCCCTCTAGCGGTGATCCACACGTGTACCTCGTATCTCTGGACGTCGCCACAGGATTCTCCGGGTGCTAGAGTGGAGAAGCCTTTGCTTTCATTGTCCGCCTTAGATCGTCTTGATCCGATGGAAGAGGATCTCTCTCGGTCTTGAGAGCGTTCTTGGAGGAAGAGGTTCTTTCGGCCTTGAAAGAATTCTCCAGAGATGTTGTGCACAACGATTCTCTTGTGTGTATGAAAAGAGTTGGGGTTGTGAGGATATTTATAATCGGGTGTGTGGGGTTATAGAGTTATGACAATAAATGAACGTGTTATGCGTTTTATTTATTTCATTGACTCTTATTTAAAAACTCCCATGTCGAATAGATAATTCCTTGACATGCACCCACGCTGATTATAATAAATATCATTTAATAAAACGATATTATATCCTCAAAAACCCAACTGGGAAAACTACACGGTGTGTAATAATAAATACACGGCATGTACTTGTTTTTCATTGAAAACTACACATCGTGTACATTAAATGTACACGGCGTGTATATCTTGTTCTCATTTATTCATTTCCTTTCCAAAATAAAACTACACGGTGTGTACATTTAATAATACACGGTGTGTACTTGTTTTATTTTATTTTTCCTCCATCATTTAAAACAACATAGGCTTCCTTGAATAATTATTAAACCACGTAGGGTAATAATGTTTATTCAACTTGAGATACTTGGATACAGTTAGTGTGTGACCCTCTAGGCCTCTTTCTTGTTGGCAATAGGCAGGCTTGCCTAAAGTCCAAGATTACTGTCTAGCAACGGGTCAAGGCACCCAAGAGAAAGAAGTTGACGCCACATTGACGTATCACCTCATATGAACGCTTACTGTGTAATTTAATCCCATTGTCTCGATATCTCATCAAGCAGGTTTCATGGCAGTTTCATAAACCTATATTCTTGATATGTCGTTCTTTGACTACCTGAAATAAACTCGTCGTTTACACCTTGGCCATGGAATTTAATGCGATAGTTCTATTTCAATCAAAGGTCTGAGATATCAACTTCCATAAATGGAAGGGGAAAATCCTTCCTCGACTTATCCATTAACAACATGTCACTCGTGACGCACCCAACGTACCCTACTTCCCGCCAACTGTTTGTGTGACGGTTTTCGTCAGTAAATATAAGTGTGCGAGTCATGACATGAGTTAATGATAATCTTTCAGTCTAAGGACCATTACACACGCTCGAAGATAGCAATATCTGATGACACCAAGACATGCGGAATTACTACTGGTGGGTCTGTTCTCATAATCTCCCATCTTGGAGATTACTAAGCGCGAACTCCATGAGAGAGAGTCTCGTCTTCTTATGAGTACTCGCACATGACGGTCTGTATACCATGTGTCCTATCATAGTATGTCATCCAACCGCAGAACTTTATTTAAGAATATTGTTATAGAATTTCAAGGTTCTCATCATAGCAGGGATCTGCTATGACCTTACTAATGCAACAAATATTCCAGGACATTATTATATTATAGTCATGCTGAACAATGAACAATATATAATAACTGAACATTTATGTAATCAAAGTACAAAACAGTTGGTTCTGAGGACACCAACCCTTACAGGTTTGTCAAACGAACGCCCGTAGCTCAAGATATGGGTGAAAGAAAGAAAGGTTCAAAGTGGGTCTAGGTCCGGTCTGACCCGATCGGACCGACCCGGCCCGACCCAGCCTGGGCCAACCCAACCTGGTTTGGGTTAACCCGGACTGCGGTGCGGCGGCCGGCTCGGCTCCCCGGCTGGCCGGATGGCCTGCCTCCTCCCCACGATGCGGTCGCGTGCCGTGCCTTCATCAGTGGTCAGTAGCGCGTCGACCGCCCCTCCTTCGCCGCTGCAGCATCACGTTGCGGCCCTTCTCCGTCGGGCGATGCGGACATGCACCGCCTCCTATGTTACGCGGTCGGCTGTGCGCCGGCTGCCGCCCTCGCTCCGCTGCGGCCGACAGGCCACGATCCTTCTCTGGTGGCGCAGTTGTGCCACCGCCGTCTTCACAGCTGTCTGGTGTGCCAGTCACCACTTCCGAGCCCCTTCGGTGCCGGTCGCCGGTACGGGTTGCCGACGACATTCCTCGGGTCACCGGGCATGGCCCGGTGGCCCGTTCTACATTCCATAGATTCCCGCACTCATCTCGGGATGTTACCGTCGATTCAAGACCACCAAAGATTCCACAAAGGTTGCGAAGGGGTCGGGTCATGTTCATTTATCCCTCCCCCTCCGCGTTAGAACGGTAGCAAGCGGAAATAATGTTCTTGAATCAAGGGGGTCGACAATAATGGGGAAAGAGGTTATAAATCAACAACCAACCCTACAAGATACCCCGCACCAACCTCTTGCAAAGACAAAAGAATTGTGGGTCAACCCATTAGTCGGTTGACCTGATTTCTTTGTATAAATTCAAGAATGGGGAGGAGGAAAATAAAAAATGCACAATTGAAATAACCTCGTACCTTGAACGTCAGAGAATCGTCCGCACTTGCCGGTGGACCGTGTTCTTAGATCCTACGACCAGCTCCCAAAGACGCCACTCGCAAATCGCCCATTGGTGGTTCGATGTCATTCGTCACCTATCGCTGGGCTGGCTTCATCTTTTAAGGGTTTGATGTCATGGAATTCCTTCAGCAATTGGTGCTTGGTGAAGCTCTCTGATACCCCTTCCCTAGCATAAAATTATAGGAGAGGGGGAGGGAAAGTAACGACGCAGATAGTTAATGGGGATCATTAATTAGGAAGCTTCCTAATTTTCCCCAATGTTATTATTACTCATATTGGAGGGTCAAGCCATTTATTGGCTTGACACATTGCCGATCCCATCTTACCGCTCGTCCGTTAGAGGAATAGAATAAAAATAAAATAATAAAGTTATTTTATTTATTCTATTAAAAGTTCCAAAAACTATCTTTTTCTCTGGACCTACTACGGTCGAAGTGAAGGTCTCCTTAAGAGAATATCGGTGTTGCGAGTTCAACAGTTTCCTCAGATTTAAATTCTGAGCACCGGTCCAAAATATACAAAACGCGTTTTGCGCGTTTACTGAATGTACCCAAAAAAAGTTCGGAAAATTATTAATAGTTTCCCTCAACCCGCGCCGGTTGAGGTTAGGTTCTGTCCAAGTGAAACACGCCTCAACGAACCCAACGGTACTCTTAGATTTCCAATCTGAGTTACCGTTTAAAAGTTATAGATTTTACAATAAAATAATTGTCACTCAATTATTTTATTTACGGCCAAAAACTAACTTTCACTAGTGGCCCGTGCCGGCCAAAGTTAGTATCTGCTTAAATAAAGCATGCCCTCATGAGTTTAGCGGTGGTCTCAGATTTTCAATCTGAGCTACCATTTGTGAGTTATAAGCAATTGAAAAATAAAATAATTTATTTAATTATTTTATTTATTATTATGCCATTTTTGGGTTTTATCATAGGAGGCCCGCGACGACCAATCTTAAGTCATGCATAGGGTAAACCTACCATTATGAACACAACGGTGCCCTCATATTTCTGATCTAGGCAACCATTTAAGAGTTATTCCATCTTTTCAGGAAAACTGCTTACGAGCGCTAATTAAAGTGTAACAAAACATTGACAGATCATTCCAGGCCCTCCGGGCCTCAGAATCGTGCGCCGTCAGATTTCAAAATCTCATAATAATTCCATATAATTAAAAAAATTATACAGAATTTCTAGGACATTAAATTCTCCCCACCATAGGGCTTTTACGAACTCGAAAGCCAAAATAATGGAAAACAACCAAAAGAGGGTACTAAGCACGAATCTGAGCCTCCTACTCCCATGTTCTCTCTTGGAGGTTCCCATGCTGCTAGCATATGCGCATTAGATGTATCAACTTCCCACAAAGGACCCATTCCTATTGATCATCAATCTCTACTAGAACCTTCGTAAACGACGCCCCATCGTCTAAGTCCAGTTCGACGTGGTCAATGATGTGAGATGGGTCATGAACGTATCCCCTCATTTAGGATAAGTGGAAGAAGTTGCACACCCTCTCCAACTGCGGTGGAAGAGCCAAGCGGTATGCTACCTCACATACCATCTGAAGGATCAGAAAAGAACCAATAAACCACGGTGATAACTTGCCCCCTCAGCCAAATCTCCATAGTCCCCGTTGAGGAGAGACTCACAATAAAATGTGGTCCCCCTCCTGGAACTCCAAGGGTGTCTGTATTCTGCCGACATAAGATTTATTCCAACTCTGTGCAGTCTTCACTTAATGACAAGTGAGACATCAGGATATAAACTCTGCCACTACTTTCTTCATCTCTAGCCACCAGTACTAACGCCGAAGGTCCAGGTACATCTTCACCACACTAGGATGTACTTCCAATGGGGACATATGGAACTCCCTCAAAACCTCCTCCTGAAGTGTCATGGGTACCATGGTACGTTCTTCAAAGAGGACGACATGCTCCCCACCTTCATAAAATCTATCATGTGTCTTGCCTGGGGATATCTGAGTAAGTTGAGCCTCGCAGTCAATGCCCCCATGTTATGCCTCCTGAATTCACTAAAGGATTGGGGGTGTGACAGCCGTAGAATGGAGGTAAGATGCTGTATCTCTATCCATGAAGGATATATACAGCGTGACTAATTGCTCCGGCGGCTCACTCGTCAGCTGCTGACCAAACCTCTTACTGAGTGCGTCTGCTATCACGTTCCCCTTCCCAGGAGGAAAGATTATCTCAAAGACATAGTCCTGGAGGAACTCTAGCCATCGTTGCTATCTCAAATTCAGAATACTCTGCTGACACTTCTCTGTCCACATGAAAGGCTCCCAATTCTTCATCAAAGCTGACAAGGGTGCCGCTACCCTGGAGAAGTCTGTTCCAAAACTTCGGTAGTACCCAGCCAAAATAGAAGTCCCTCTCCCTATAGGGAGGTAATCCTAGAAACATCTTTTGAAAAGATGTCCCCATGCACTGCCACTCCTGTTTGGAACTGAAAACTGAAAACTCCTACTGCAATGAGGGTAAGTATGGCCAAATCATGAGTGATTGGATGCACCCTCCTATGCATGTGTTTATCTTGTGCTGCCTGGGTTTCCTTTTTCGCCGACCAAGGAAAACCCCATTCAAACGTTGTAGAGAAACCATAACATTTTTTCTTAATACAATCAATCTGAGTATGAACTGTGGATGTCCAGTTTATACCCAAACTAAATTCGTAAGGCCTCGACGCTCCCACCCAGAGGTTCCAACCGAAACTCTCACCTCATGGGTCAGATCACACCGTCGGTGTAAGTGTGATTATCGAGTCTCCTCCAAACGGTATCTCCAAACTTGAGGGTCAAGTCAATGACTTAATCAAAAACTCTAGGTCTTGAATAGGATTCGTGGAAAGAAGGATTGATTGGTACCTATGTCTATTTATACGGTAGAAAGTAGTAGACACGGACCGTACCTCAAATCATTCCTAGAGCCCTTGGGTCACAGTCCATGACCACATTCAGCTACTCCCTTCCCCTTTCCTCCATCTCCCTGAGCCTTGTGGGGACCACATTGAGGTGGTGGTTGTAACATGTTGAAATTTATACCACCTCATGCTACTCTCCTAGATCCATTTCCACATCTTCTTCCCAGTAGATTCATCTATCCATAACACTTCTTACCGAAACATTTTACATTCCCAAGTCTCTTAGACTGGCGCCGGTTTCCTGCTATCCCACTGCTAACATTCACTGGCTGTATCTGCTCAGCCAAAGAACATTCAACCACAAAGGTTCTCTCTAGCACCCTAACATAAGTAGGAATTCATAGAGGAAAAGTGTTGGCTCAGATGTCCTTAAACACACCTCACTCGGAAGGCCAAGCCCTGGACACTGATCATATCGTATTCATTGAGTACTGGGAATGGTCGGTACGCCGCAATGAATACTCAGCTACCAACATGTCATCCTGCGGAAGATGTAGAAGCTCTAGGGAACTCGCAGCTACCTCCTCAAGCTAGTCCTTAGTCTCCTGTGAGTCAGGATCACCTCGGAACCTGAGGGGTATCAGATTCTAAAACACGTGTAAGGAACTAAGCCTACATGTGTCCTCTACCGGTACTGCCGGTTCTAACTACTAACCAACGAGCAACGATATAGCCGGCAAACTACCCAAAGGTACCATCTCAGGAAACAGTCCATGTATCGAAGCCTCATCACTATATAGAACATCCTCATGGTCACTCACTGGAAAAGACTAGTAGCTAAGATCACCATCTTCTCTACTGGTGTCTCAACTAGGCAGAAAACTCTAGCAATCGCCACCAGCCAGCCCACAGCCGTGTGGGAATCTGTCTCACCTCAAAACCTCAGAGGCCTCTACTGCTGGAACTCGTGCAATGTGCTCAGTTGGAATGCAACCTTTACTGGTGTGGCTGGTGGCAACAGTTTTCCAACATGTAGTGGTGCTGCTGGTAGACCACCCGAAGGTGCCAATGCCGAAAGGGGGGCCCTGCACCAGAGCCTCATCGTTCAGTGGGCCATCATCCTGTACTCTCTCGGGAATCCTAGCTGGCTATCTAGGCCGAGGAATCCTGATAAGGAACAGGCGTGTCACAGTCATTAAGTTATACCTGGTGAGTTGACTCAAGAAAACACAAGAAAAGACCTTTCTAAACACACACAACCGGTTTTTTCGTGCACTGAGTCAGAAATCAGAACTCAGGATCCTATTGTATGGATACGTCGACCACCGCACCAACACTCGACTCCCTGAACTGAAAACCACACTCATAACACTTAACACTATTGCAACATAAAAATATCAGAGTCCTAGTTATTCGGTAGAACCGAACTCTTCTGATACAAATTTATCATGACCCGTCCCCCGGGGCCCATGCCGTAACTACCCCAAGCCTACCTTCCATAGGCCAGGGGCTGGCGACTAGCACTGAAAGACGTATTACCTAAAACCGGTAAGGCATTGCCTTTATAACCTGTAAACACACATAACCAAGAACACAAAAAGATACAAACACAAGTAAACTGTATAGTAAAAATGGTGTGTACAGTAAGAAAAAGGGGCCAGAATAGAAACCCAACTGGAAAGTACAATAAAAATGAAAAGTACAAGTAAACTAAAACAGCTCCTACAAACTCCCACCAAGGATCCTACCTGAAGGGTAGGTACAGCTCTCAAATGGTCGTCTCTACGGTATGCCTCGTATAATGTCCACCTCCGAGCTACCTCCAGTCCTGGTACTCTCGTCCGTAGTAGGTGATTTTCATCGTCTGCACCAAACACAACAAGGTGCGGGCATAGCCCATGTAGGGGTGAGTATAACGATACTCAGTAGGGACCCCGAGACCCCCAGAGCTCTCCCAAAATCCACAAAGGATAAACCAAAAAGCATGGAAACAAAAATCAACCCTACTTAGTTATATTCCCATACATATACCTAAGTTATTAAGTATACTCATCTCATTCATGAGGAAACACAAGGCCCAACTCATTAGCCCAAATCTCAACTATTCCATGAAGGAAAGAATACCACGAAGGTAACACCACAATGTAAAGTACCACAAAGGTAACACCACACAGAAGAATACCACAAAGGTATCACCATGCAGGTAAGTGCCAAAAAGGCATTCCACACAGAAGAATACAACAAAGATATCACCATGAAGGTAAGTGCCAAAAAGGGAAGCCACACAGAAGAATACCAAAATGGTATCATCACAAAGGTAAGTCCACAATGGTATGCCACAAAGAAGAATACCACAAAGGTATCACCACAAAGGTAAGTACCACAAAGGTACGCTACACAGAAGAATGCCACAAAGGTATCACCACAAAGGTAGGTACTCAGCTCACACCAGGTAAAACTTAGGTACGGTAGTAAAGATGATTAGATGTAACTACTGAATCATCTTACTCTCTTAAGAGGCAGACCCACGTAGGATACTAAATCATCAGATCCACGTAGGATCCCAGATCATCCGACCCACATAGTATCCTAGTATAGTAGACCCACGTAGGATCCTAGAGTAGCCCCATGTGGATTTCCTAGAGCGGATCCAAGTGGGGATCTCAGACATTGACCCACATAGGATCCCTAAGCAAAGAACCACATAGTATCCCAAATCATAGACCCACATAGGATCCCTTTCTCATGTTACAGCCAGCTACAGGGTTCCCGCACTAAGCTCGCTTGATTCAGGGAGGGTCCCCTCCTCAAGCCACAGGTCGATTCTCCAAATTCCACGAATTACTACAAAGAAGTATCCAAAAGTAACACCATGTTATAGGGGTATTAAGACAACAAACGGTGCATCAATCGGACGCCCGATCTGTAAGTTACTGGCCTTTTAGTCCCGAGGGTCCGGTTAGATTCGTGTCTGATCCAACCCGACCATACCCCAACTTCATCGAAAACATAAGTGGAGTATACCCAAAGGACATTCTCAATCCATGGTTTTCGGCGCCATAGACGGTTCGTCAAACGGACGCCCGTAGCTCAAGATATGATTGAACGAACGAAAGGGTTGAAGTTGGTCTAGGTCTGGTCCGACCCGGTCGGACCGACCCTGCTTGGGCCGACCCAACCCGGTTCGGGTCGACCAGGCCCATTGGGTCCAAACTGGCCCGTTGGGCGGCCCATGGTGCGGTGGTTCGCTCGGATCCCCAGCTGGCCAGATGGCCAGCCTCCTCCGCGCGGTGCAGTCGTGCACCGTGCTGTTGCCGATGGCCGACAGCGAGCCGGCCGCCCCTCCGTCACCGCCGAGACAATGCAATGTGGCCCTTCTCCGCCGAGCGGCGCAGACTCACCCCCCTATCATGCGGTAGGCCATGCGCCGTCCGCCACCATCGCTCTGCCGTGGCCGATGGGCATAGACCTTTCTATGGCGGCGCGGTTGCGCCACCGCCATCTTCGCGGCTGACTGTTGTGCCAGCCCCAACTTTTGAGCCCCTTCGGTGCTGGTTGCGAGCACGGGTCGCCAACGACATTCCTTGGGGAACCGGGCGCGCCCCGGTGGCCCATTATTCATTCCATAGATTCCCACACTCATCTCGGGACATCATTGTCCATTTAAGACCACCAAAGATTCCACAAATTTTGTGGAGGGGTCAGGCCATGTTCGTCTAGCCGGCACCCTCCGCGTTAGAACGGTAGCCTGTGGCAATAATGTTCTTGAATCAAGGGGCTGGCGACTAGCACTGAAAGGCATATTCTCTAGAACTAGGAAGGCATTACTTTTATATCCAGTAAACACACACAACCAAGCACACATCAAGATACGAACACAAGTAAACTCTATAGTAAACATGGTGTGTACAGTAAGAAAATGGGGCCAGAATACAAGCCCAACTAGAGAGTACATGAAAAATGAAATGTACAAGTAAACTGAAATAGATCATGCGAACACCTGCTAAGGACCCTACCTGAAGGGTAGGTACAACTCTCGAACGGTCGTCTCTGTGGTATGCCTCATCAAAGGTCCACCTCTGAGCTACCCCTCATCCTCAGTCAGCGTTGTCCATCGTCTGCACCAAACACAACAAGGTGTGGGTGTAACCTGTGCAGGGGTGAGTATAACGATACTTAGTAGGGACCCTGAGACCCTCAAAGGTTTCACAAAATCAATAAAGGATAAACCAAAAATCATGAAAACAACTGAAAACCCTAATTGGGTATATGACCATTCATATACCTAAGTTATCAAGTATACCCATCTCATCCATAAGGAAACTCAAGGCCCAAATCCCTCCGCATTAAAGTAAAACTGTTCCATAAAAAAAAGAATACCACAAAGGTAACACCCCAAAGGTAAGTACCACATAGGTAACACCACATATAATAATACCAAAAAGGTATCACCACGAAGGTAAGTACCACAAAGGTACGCCATAGAGAAGAACACCACAAAGGTATCACCACAAAGGTATGTACCACAAAGGTATGCCACACAGAAGATTAACAAAAAGGTAAAGACTCATCTCACACCAGGTATAACTTAGGTACATTAGTAAAGATGATTAGATTTAACTACTGAATCATCTTACTCTGTTAAGAGGCAGACCCACGTAGGATCCTAAATCATCAGACCCACGTAGGATCCCAAATCATCAGACCCACATAGGATCCTAGTGTAGCAGACCCACGTAGGATCCTAGGGTAGTCCCACATGGATTCCTAGTGCAGATCCAAGAGGGATACTAGAACACAGACTCATGTAGGATCCCAAAACACAGACCCACATAGTATCCCAAAGCACATACCCACATAGGATCCCTTTCTCATTATACAAATAGCTACAGGGTTCCCGCACTAAGCTCACTTGATTCTGGGAGGGTCCGCTCCTCAAGCCACATGTCGATACTCCAACTACCACAAAGTCCCACGAAGAAGTATCCCAAAGGACCGCCATGTAATAGGGATCTCAACACAATAAATGGTGCATCAATCGGACATCTGGTCTGTATGTTATTGGACTTTTAGTCCCAAGGGCTTGGTTGGATTCGTGTCTGTTCCAACCCGACCATACCACAACTTTGTCCAAAACTCAATTGGGGTATACCAAAAGGACCGTCTCGATCCAAGGTTTTCGGCACCATAGACGGTTCGTCAAACAGACACCCTTAGCTCAAGATATGACTGAAAGAACGAAAAGGGTTGAAGTTGGTCCAGGTCCGGTCTGACCCGGCCCGACCCGGCCTAGTTTGGGTCGACCCGGCCTGACCCGCGTCCGTCCCTAGGTCTGACCTGGCCTGCTGGGTCTAGCCCAGCCTAGGCTAGGCGGCCCACAGTGCGGTAGACCCTGATGCGGAGGCCCGCAGTGCGGCAGCTAGTGGTGCTCGCGCCTGGCTGGTCAGCCAGCCCTCTCCGCGCGGTGTGGTCATGTGCCATGCCATCACTAGCGGCTGTCTCGTCCGGATGACATCCCTCGCTTCCGCAACCTCATGTTGCGGTTCCTTCACACCGGTGGCGCGGCTGTGTGCTGCTGTCTTCCCTTCAGGCGGTCGGTCGTGCGTCGGCCGCCGCCTCTGTTCCGCTGCGGCCGACGAGCCGCGGCCCTCTACCGGCAGTGTGGTTGCACCACCACCATCTTCACAGCCGGGCGGTGTGCTGACCGCCACTCCTGAGCCCTACCAGCGCCTATCGCAGGCACCGGTTTCCTTCATCTTCCTTCATGATGAACGCATCAAAAACACAAGGTTGTAGAGTGGTCGGGCCATGTTTGTTTGGCCCACACCCTCCGTGTTAGAGCAGTATCAAGAATATCATGGGGAGAGATTCAATCGTAAAATAAATTAACGAAAATTAATAAAAAAAATACTCCCCTACCTCGAAGGTTCCGTTAGAGATCATCTGCAGTTGATGACAGATTGGCGTTTTTTGATCCCGAAGCAAGCCTCCTTCAATGACACAGCTTGTTTGACGATCCACCGTTCTTCGGTTCCTCCTTAGTGAGAACCGATCTTCCTAAAGAGGTTCCTCCAAGAACACTCTTTACCAACGATTCCCCAAAACCCAAGGGTTTAACTCATCTTCATTTAATTAAAGAGGTTCATTAATTTTTGGAATTAATGAGCCTCATTAATCCTACGAAGGGTGGTTACACATTTTGTGTAACCTGACATTAAATGTCTATCATTAAATTCCTGATCTCCCTCGAGTTGTCCTCGCCACCATAATTAAAAAAATATGGTGGGATATTATCAAATAAAAATAATTTATTTTATTTAAATCTCCCACAAAAATACCACAAAACCAACTTCCACTCCCGACTCAACTATGGTCGAGATGAAGCCTCACTTAAGTGAATATCGGTGTTGCGAGTTCAAATGTGTCCTCAGATTTCAATTCCGAGAACCGGTTCAAATGTTACAAAACCCGCTCACACATTTACTGAACGTACCAGACAAAAAGTTCAGAAATTCATTCTGAGCACTCTGGGCCTTGGAATTATGTGCCGTCAATTTTTGCGGACTCTTAAAATTCCCTTATAATTAAAAAAATTACATCGAATTTTCAGGTCTTTACATTCTCCCCACCTCAGGGCTTTGCGTCCCAGGAAGCCACATTACAAAAACTAAAAAATCAAGTGGGGGGTACTGATCATGAATCTGAACCCCCCGCTCTCATGTGCTCTCCTGGAGATTACCATGCTTCCATTGTACATGAACTAAAGGTATCGATCACCCACTAAGGACTCTCTCCTATCGATACTCAACCTCCACTCGAACCTCCGTAAACGTCTCCCCATCGTTGATGTCTAGCTCGCCCCAGTAAATGATTTGTGAAGGGTCGTGCACGTATCTCCTTAGCAGGGATATGTGGAAGACGTCGTGCACCCGGCGTAGTTGAGGTTGAAGAGCTAAGTGGTAAGCCACCTCGCCAACTCTGCGGAGGACCTGAAAAGGTCCGATGAACCTTGGAGATAACTTGCTGCCCCGACCAAATCTCCACAAACCTCGTCGGGGTGAGGCCCCAAGAAAGACGTGGTCACCATCCTTGAACTCCAGATGTCTCCATCTCCTATCAGCATAAGACTTATGCCCACTCTGTGTAGTCTTCATCTACTCCTGGATGATCTGTACCTTCTCTGTGGTAGCATGTACCATCTCTAGTCCCATGATTGCTGACTCCCCTGGGTCAGTCTAGCTAAAAGGCAATCTGCAAGGTCAACTGTACAATTCCTTGAAAGGTGTCATCCCAATGGTGGATTGGTAACTGTTGTATGAAGACTCCACCAAGGGAAATTGATCCTCCCAGTTGCGACCGAAGTCAAGGATGAAAGCACGCAACATGTCCTCGAGGGTCTGAATGGTCGGCTCAGTTTGGCCATCTGTCTGAGGATGGAAGGCGGTGCTCAAACTAAGCGGCGTCCCGAAAGCCTCCTGAAACCCCTTCCATATATGGTAAGTGAAACGTGCATCACGATCAGAGACAATCATCGAGGGTACTCCATGTAGCTACAGAATCACCTGTAAATAGAGGAATCCCAAGCTCTCTATTGAACCCTTCTCTCTAATCGGTAAGAAGTGGGTCGACTTAATGATTCGATCGAAGATCACCCAAATGGAATCATGACCACTGGATTTACATGGAAGTCCTGTCACGAAGTCCATGGATATCCCGGCCAACTTCAACTCTGGGACCACTAAAGGCTAAACTGAGCTTGCTAGTACCTGGTGCTCCGCCTTCACTTGATAATAAGTGAGGCACTGATAGAAAAACTATGCTTCTTCTTTCTTCATTCTCGGCCACCAGTGCTGTCGTCAGAGATCCTGGTACATCTTCGCCACACCTAGATGTACCGCTAGAGGGTATGTGTAGAACTCCCCCAACAATTTCTCCTGAAGCGACATTGGTGCAACGGTAGGTCCTCTAAAAAGGATGACGTTCTCCCCACCTTCATAAAATCCATCAGGTGCCTTTCCTGTGGATATCTAAGCACGTCGAGCCTCACAGTCAGTGTCTCCATGCTGCATCTCTCTAACTCGCTGAAGAAGTGGGGAGTGAATGTAAGATACTGATGAAAAGATGCTCCATCTCGTTCCATAAAGGATATCCGTAAAGCAGCTAGCTTCTCCATCGCCTCACCTAACAGCTGTATGCTAGATCTCCTGCTGAATGCATATGCTACATCGTTCCCCTTCCAAGGAGTATAGACTATCTCGAAGTCATAGTTCAGGAGGAACTCAAGCCAATGCCACTGTCCCAGGTTTAGGTCCTTCTGCGAGAAGATATACCTGAGACTCTTGTGATCCAAGTAGACTGTAAAACGTTCACCCATCAATTAATTTAGCCACATCTTCAAGGTGAATATCACTGCTGCTAACTCCAAGTCATGGGTAGAATAGTTCTTCTCATGTTGTCTTAGCTATCGAGAACCATATGTGATTACTGCTCACTCCTGCATCTGGAAACATCCGAGCCCGGTCCCTGATGCGTCGCAGTAGACTACATACCCAACGCCCTCCTCCGGAAGACTTAAGATGGGGGTACTAGTCAGTCTCTACCTCAGCTCCTAAAAACTCCGCTGGCATCACTCCGACCACACGAAGGGTTTCCTCTTCTTCATCAATGCTGATAAAGGTGCTGCAATTCTAGAGAAATCTGGCACAAACCTCCGGTAGTAACCGACCAATCCCAGGAAACTACGTACCTCTATTACACTCTTGGGTGGCTCCCAAGAAAGTACTGCATCAATCTTTGCTGGATCCATCAAAACTCCAGCCTCTTAGATGACATGTAACACCCCAAGCTTCCATGGTACACTCCTCTTTGAATAATAGAGCAGCGTGTGTTGTACGCAACCTCGAGTTCTAACACACCGCACCGAATAAAAGTAGCAGTTATGAATAGTAATAGCCACCTTTTGAAATTATGTAAATTTTATATTTCAAAATGGACTTCATTTTTGGATTCGGAATATCTAAATTAGCCTATGTTGAATTTTTGGTATTTTTCTGAGAACTTCCACTTTTTGATGAATAGTGAAAAATACTTAAAAACAACTTTTTTAATAAAAATAATTTATAGGGATAAATTATAAAATGGAGTGGTTCTAAAGTGTAATTAGAATATATTTTTACCATTTTATCCAATGGTGGTCATTATAATTAATTTCACTTTGAAATTGGACATAAACAATTGTCAATCTTTTGATTAATATTCTCTCTTAAAAACACGCTATTTATTGTGACAGTGGGAATTAATTATTAAATTAATTAATTCAACTTATATGTTTTGAATTTTCTAAAATAGAGATCATTTTTGAATTAGGAATAACAAATATAGCTTATGGTTAATTTCTGGTGTTGTTCTAAAAACTTCAATTTTTGATGAATAGTGAAACCACTAAGTGGTAGTTAAAAAAACTAATTTTTCATTTAAATGAAAATTTACCACCTTTGTGATTTGAATTTCCAAAATCCGACATACATCATTTTCATTAGTAAGTAAATTGTGGATCAATGGTATTAAAATAATTTTTGGTGAATAGTAACTTTTAAGTTCTATTAATCGCGATTAAAGGTAATTAGTGAAATTCAAGGTAAAAATGATATTATAAAAATATGAAAATACCTTTACACTTGTCCTACACTTATTTTATGAGTCATGTCAGACCAAGAAAATCCTTGGGTCAACTTGGGGACCCCATGGAGCCACTTGGGAAAGAAAATTACATTAATAACTTTTTATTTAAAGTAAAAATAAAATTCTCACAAACATGTGTTGTTTTACTAAAACAATTATTTCATGGGGCTATATAAGTTAACTTTTTGACTATAAATATTAATTGTAAATATAAAAAGATTTCTTACATAATGGTAATATTTTTATAATTTTTAGACATTAAATAAATTAAAGTTTTTATAACACCATGATGATGCAGCGATTACCTCATTAATTAACGATTTAAAAAAAATGAATAGATAATGTAAAATATAAGTCTTAAACATATAAAAAACCAATTGGATGAGTATATTTTGAACTCTTATCACCTTATCCTCGAAATATATAATTGTGGGACCTTTGAAATCAGAAAAGTACTTCATAATAATGTAACATTTCATTACTTTCCAAGAGTGCCCCTCTTCTGCTATTATAAAAGGCCCCCACCACTACCACCTTATTCACACCATCAAGCCATTTTTCTCAGCCAACCTCTGCCAAAATACTCTCTCAACGTCCCTCTATTACTTCTAGAAGCCTCACTTTGGGCAGAATTCTTCCCAAGGAAGCCTTTGTCTCAAATCAAAAAGAGTTACCCGATTTTAAGGTAATGTCTTCTCTTATGTTATTTTGTTTTATTTTTCTTATCCAACCCCTTAAACTATTTTTATTCATTTATTTTGTAACAAAACCAGTATATTAAATATACTAGGATGTTTTTATGAGAATTATTTTATTTACACTTACACACTCCTTCGTCTAATGGTTAAAGAACATACTGTTTCTGTGGTTGGCGAATTTCTGCCTCACGAAACGATGATTGTTCAATATTATTTTAACACCTCTCATGGTGGCCATCAAGATGTCACTATATTTATATATGATATATATTATGTTTATGTTTTCCTTATGCTTCTGTATTTCTCATTTATGTCATACATTTATGATTTCCATTATGGGTAAACGCGATAATTTCATTTTTGGAAGTGCGGACTACGACCCCCTCAAAGTGATTTGAATCATTAATGCCATATGTTGGATGTATAAAGGATGTAGTAAATGATATTATATATGATATTATACTGGAATTATAATATACCTTTATATCATTATGATTTCATTCCATTAAATATGAAATAGAAATGAAAGTAGCGTTCATGCCTACGTACGGCTTACCGTCTCCATGAACGGTTCATTTTATTTCTTACCTCTAAATGTTACGTAATATTATGAATGAATGTATATACTAGATATATATCAAATATATTATATATAAATCATTAATATAATTCTGGTGATAATAGATATTCTACCACATAAACAACATGTAATTATTAGAAGTTTATTGTTGACTCAAGTACCAAAGATCGACAAAACGACCGTTATTAACTTAAATGACTACATAATTTTCGTAACATTGTAATAAGTGATATAAAAGGGATAATGACCTTGAAAAAGGTTCTTAATAAAGTAGATATTAACTCTTGTTTATTATTCAGGAGATTAAAGAACGGTCGAGTGAAGTCGGACATTAGGTAAGGGAACTTCTTAACCCAATTTCCATTCTTTGGGTTAATCTCATACTTTCAAATTATTTCATGATATTATTATGTCATATCTTGTATTTGTACTTTATTTATGTTTAATTATAGTGAATACACATAATAGATTTATTTTATTTAAAAAATTATCTTTGTAAGGGACTTCATCTCAATCTCCATTCATTGAGGCATGTTTTGTTTTATACACAAATTTCTTCTATACGGTGTATAAACCCCTTTGACTTTTACCTTTATTCAAAAGGAATATTTTATACGATGTGTTTTACTAAAGGAAAAAAGGAATGTTTTCCTTGTCATACGTATGCGGAAACAACGACTTCTCCGCCACCGTAACCATCATTTGAGTTTTGGCTTCCTCTACAAGCTATAACTTTTTTAAAATGAAAAATAAATACCATGTTTTAATTTTCTTTTATTTTGGTCTTGAAAATGGTTTTGATAATGTTTTTATTATATCAATGTGTTGTATTCATATCTTGTGATTGAGATGTGGAAATATTATGTTTCCTTTATGCATGTTTTATGTGATATGATTATGTTATGGTTTATGATATGTTTAAACCTGTTCATATGAGGAATGCATTGGACATAATAAGTGACAGGTGGAGCCTGTTATAGCTTCTCGATGCATCGGTAGGTCTCATGAGACAAACTAGTGTCTTGGCACGAGGCCTTGACAAAATCTTATTTGTAGTCTTGGCACGAGGCCTTGGCTATGTGGTTATGATAGT
Organism: Viscum album; assembly: GCA_963277665.1. Classification (NCBI taxonomy): domain Eukaryota; kingdom Viridiplantae; phylum Streptophyta; class Magnoliopsida; order Santalales; family Viscaceae; genus Viscum; species Viscum album. Next base: position 850,676,185 of record OY728152.1, read on the forward strand.
TTGACATTATGCATTCCATCATTATGATAGTGGTAATTGATATTGCATGTGATTATTAGACTAGTAGAATATCTATGTGAATAAGTAAATGGAATTATTTCATTTTATTTTTGCCATATTATGCTGATGTTCAAGTTTAAAAGGCTTTTGTTTTAGTTATACATTGCCTTAAATGTTAATGTTTATTTATGAAAGCTTCCGCTATATTGTTATCCTTACTGAGCATCTGAGCTCACCCCTTCCAATGTTTTAATTTTTCCAGGATGTGAAGAAGTATTTTATGAATGAATTGCAGGGATAGTGTGAGGGGATATGAAGACAAGATGTTGTTGTAGTTTTTTTTACTTTATGATGTAATGTAATACTTATGAATGTATCTAGTGTTTCTAAGGCTACTAAACTAATCGGTCTTTCGAGACTTGATCTTTTGTGATCATGCCAATGTTACGCAATAATGCACCGACTCTGGGTAACTGGGGTCGGGGTGTTACAGTTGGTATCAGAGGCAGTTTAGTACTAACCTTGGAAGCTAGATTTAGATAAACTCTGATTAGAGCACATAGCCCAAAGATAGACTTTGAGGATTAGTATAAAAGAACTTCCTAGAATTTTGGTATTATAGAGATTTTGTGAGTTTTCCGAGAAATACATCCCTATCTGGATATGAGCAGGTAGAGGCGGCTCTGGCACAGATGTACCTAGGGGTAAAACCCGAAAACACCGCTTTGAGCTAGACTCGAACGGGAACTGGTGCACGACAATGGGCCTTGCTGCACTCTTGGTTACAACACTCCTGGGGGATATTCTTAGGATAATTATCATTTTATTTAAAAACCACTATAAAGGGTTATGAGTATATACTTACTCAAAGAAAACATTTTTGTGATTATGGATTATATCCATAAATAGTTCAATTTATGTTATGTGTTTTGCATGTTTTTAATTATGTATTTTGATTTATAAACTAATCTAGTTTATGCCATTGTTTAGAAATGTCGCCTAGTGGGAGGAATGGAAACCGTATCAATGCACACACTCCATGTAGGGATTTCCATCTTGCTCAAGATAATTATAGTGGAGATGGAGATACAACTGGTGCTGATCAACTTATCACCATACTGGGACAACTCACTCAGGTTATGAATAATAACCTTACTCGTATGGAGCACCCTGATCCGCAACGTGCTGGATCAATGTTAGACCGATTCATGAGGAAAAAACTGCCAACATTTAATGGGGGTACAAATCCATTAGTAGCTGAGCAATGGATAAACTCCTTAGTGAAAATATTCCACGCCTTGGGGAGTAGCGAAAGGGAGAAGGTTGTCATGACAGTTTACCGCCTCACTAGAGATGCCGATCAATGGTGGTCGCTGATTCAAAACACAAAGGAAGATGAAGAAGTATCAAGTATGGAATGGAGGGAGTTTAAGGAAATTTTCATAGAAAAATAGTTTCCACATGACCATCAAGTAGATATGGAAAGGCAATTTCTGAGTCTGTGGCAGAAGGAGGATGAGAATGTCGCAAAGTATGAGGCTAAATTTACAAGGTTAGTGAGGCATACTGCAGATTATATACGTAACCCAAGAAGTAATATTGATCGTTTCTTTTATGGGTTATAACCATTTCTCCATCGAGCTTTAGTATCACAATATTTCTCAACATACGAAGATATAGTCTCGTGTGATATCAAGACAGAAAAGGAATTCTCTAAGTCTTATGACAAAAAAGTGAAGCAAGAGAAGAAGAGAACGGTGGAACAAGAGACAGGTAAAGGGAAAAAGGGAAAGAAGGATTTTCCATTATGCGATAATTGTGGGAAGAATCGCCCTGGTACTTGCCTAAAAGGAATGGGAGTGTGTTATAAATGTGGAGGAAAAGGTCACCACGCTCGTGATTGCAAGGGAAAGAAAGAGGCTATCAATGTTGAATGCTACAATTGTAGGGAAATGAGGCATTATGAAAATGAATGCCCTAATCTTCAGGGAAAATTACCTTAGAAAAGGACAAGGGATCAAGGACAATATTATGATGTTACTACAGTTGAAGTGGAATAATTAATGTGTTGGTTCTTTTGGACTCAAGGATTATATTCTGGTTATAAGAATAATGTGATATATATAAGGATTTTACTACAGTACTTGTTGTTTTCATTAAGGATTTAATATGATGAAGGTAATCATATTTTTAGTATGTGACAATAAGATAAAATTTACTTTGTTTGGGGAATCTAATGTTACAATTGATTTTGGAATTTAAAGACCTTTTAGAGAAAGTCTGGATGGAGGTATTTTGGATAACTATAAAGGTTGGAATGGATTAAGTTGAACTTTGGATAGTATTGTTTAAGGTTAAAACATTTATGAATATTATTTTTGGAATATTATAATACTATAGTTTTAGGAAAAGGACAACCTGCAGTTTGGGGGATAACCCTTCGCATCAGACAAAGCTGTAGGAATCGAACTCATAACCATAGTGCGACGGGCCTTTATTACCTACCACTAGTCTAAAGGAAGTCCCTGGTTATTACAAAAAAGTTTTCCATATCTAAATGGTATGTGTTAATATTTGGAACCTTATACAATTATGATAAATAGAATATTTTTGAGTTCTACTACCTTTTGGAGTGAAAGATGGGTTTGTGGTAAAAAATTTATTAAAGAATGAAAGTCTACATGACAAGTAAGTATATTTCCTTACATTATTAGTAAATCTCCTAAATAAATTCCTCAACTTTATGAAAGGTATCATAAAACAAAAATGTTTTCGGTTAACGTTTCCAATTGGGGAATCAATGACTGTTTAACCAATCACAAGTTTGTGATTTTCTTGTAGTTAACTTTCTCCTGATCCTGTTTTATACAACTCTCCATCATACCTTGATGGTTTGTTTTTCCTCCATATCCATATTTTCATAGAATCCTAGTATGGTCTATCTCAGGTGACCTTTGTACTGCTCTTTCTTTCTTTTAAAGTTATATTTTTATTAGCCTTATTTCAGATGTGGGTTTTCCACAAATGTATTTTATATTTTCAACCTTATATTTTCAAAGAAAAATTTTAAATTGAGAGGACACAATTTATTGAAGTAGGGTAGAATGTAACACCCCATGCTTCCATGGTACTCTCCTCTTTGAAGAATAAGCAACGTGTCTTGTAGGCAACCTCAAGTTCTAACACACCGCGACCAATAAAAGTAGCAGTTATGAAAGGTAATACCCACCTTTTGAAATTATGTAAATTTTATATTTTAAAATGGACTTCATTTTTGGATTCATAATATCGAAATTAGCCTATGTTTAATTTTTGGTATTTTTCTGAGAACTTCCAATTTTTGATGAATAGTGAAAAATACTTTAAAACAAAATTTTTTAATCAAAATAATTTATAGTGATAAATTATACAATTGAGTGGTTATAAAGTGTAATTAGAATATATTTTTACCATTTTATCCAATGGTGGTCATTATAATTAATTTAACTTTGAAATTGGACATAAACAATTGTCAATCTTTTGATTGATATTCTTTCTTAAAAACACGCTATTTGTTGTGACAGCGAGAATTAATTATTAAATTAATTAATTCAACTTATATGTTTTTAATTTTGTAAAATAGACATCATTTTTTAATTAGGAATATAAAATATAGATTAGGGTTAATTTTTGGTGTTGTTCTGAAAAACATCGATTTTTGATGAATAGTGAAACCACTAAGTGGTAGTTAAAAAAACTGATTTTTCATTTAAATGAAATTTTACCACCTCTGTGATTTGAATTTAAAAAATCCGACATAAATCATTGTCATTAGGAAGTAAAATGTGGATCAATGGGATTAAAATAATTTTTGGTGAATAGTAACTTTTAAGTTCTATTAATCGCGATTAAAGGTAATTAGTGAAATTTAAGGTAAAAATGATATTATAAAAATATTAAAATACCTTTACACTTGTCCTACACTTATTTTATGAGTCATGTACGACCAAGAAAATCCTTGGATCAACTTGGGGACCCCATGGAGCCACTTGGGAAAGAAAATGACATTAATAACTTTTTATTTAAAGTAAAAATAAAATTCTCACAAACATGTGTTGTTTTACAAAAACAATTATTTCATGGGGCTATATAAGTTAACTTTTTGACTATAAATATTCATTGTAATTATAAAAATATTTCTTACATAGTGGTAATATTTTTATAATTTTTAGACATTAAATAAATTAAATTTTTTATAACACCATGATGATTCAGCGATTACCTCATTAATTAACGATTTAAATAAAATGAAAAGATAATGTAAAATATAAGTCTTAAACATATCAAAAACCTATTTTATGAGTATATTTTGAACTCTTATCACCTTATCCTCGAAATATATAATTGTGGGACCTTTGAAATCCTAAAATTACTTCATAATAATGTAACATTTCATTACTTTCCAAGAGTGCCCCTCTTCTCCTCTTATAAAAGGCCCCCACCACTACCACCTTATTCACATTTCAAGACATTTTTATTGGCCAAACTCTGCACAAATACTCTCTAATATTCCCTCTATTACTCCTAGAAGCCTCAATTTGGGCATAATTCTTCCCAAGGAATCCTTTGTCTCAAATCAAAAAGAGTTACCCGATTTTAAGGTAATGTCTTCTATTATGTTATTTTGTTTTATTTTGCATATCCAACCCCTTAAATTCTTTTTATTACTTTATTTTGTATCAAAAAAAGTATATGAAATATACTAGGATATTTTTATGAGAAGGATTTGATTTAAACTTACAAACACCTTCGTCTAATGGTTAAAGAACATACTGTTTCTGTGGATGGCGAATTTCTGTCTCACGAAACGATGATTGTTCAATATTCTTTTAACACATCTCATGGTGGCCATTAATATGTCACTATATTTATATATGATATATATTATGTTTATTTTTTCCTTATTCTTCTGTATTTCTCATTTATGGCATACCTTTATGATTTCCATTATGGGTAAACGCGATAATTTCATTTTAGGAAGTGCGGACTACCACCCCCTCAAAGTGATTTGAATCATTAATTCCATATATGGGATGTATAAAGGATGTATTAAATGATATTATATATTATATTATACTGTAATTATAATATACCTTTATATAATTATGATTTCATTCCATTAAATACGAAATAGAAATGAAAGTAGTGTTCATGCGTACGTACGACTTACCGTCTCCATGAACGGTGCATTTCATTTCTTACCTCTAAATGTTACGTAACATTATGAATGAATATATATAATGGATATATATGATATATATGATATCTACACCATGAATATAATTCTGGAGATAATAGATATTCTACCACATAAACAACGTGTAATTATAATAAGTTTATTGTTGACTCAAGTACCAAAGATCGACAAAACGACCGTTATTAACTAAAATGGCTAAATAATTTTTGTAACACTATAATAAGTGATATAAAAGGGATAATGACCTTGAAAAAGGTTCTTAAGCAAGTATAGATTAACTCTAGTTTATTATTCAAGATCCTAAAGAACGGTCGAGTGAAGTCGGACACGAGGTAAGGGAACTTCTTAACCCAATTTCCATTCTTTGGGTTAATCTCCTACTTTCAAATTATGTCATGATATTATTATGTCCTATCTTGTATTTGTACTTTCTTTATGTTAACTTATAGTGAATACACATAATAGATTTATTTTATTTAACAAAATGATCTTTTTAAGGGACTTCGTCTCAATCTCCATTCATTGAGGCATATTTTGTTTTATACACAAATTTCTTCTATACAGTGTATAACCCCCTTTGAATTTTAAGTTTATTCAAAAGGAATATTTTTATACGATGTGTTTTACTAAATGACAAAAAGGAATGTTTTTCTTGTCATACGTATGCGGCGACAATGACTTCTCCGCCGCTGTGACCATTATTTGAGTTTCGGCTTCCTCTATAAGCTATAGATTTTTTTTAAATGAAAAATAAATACCAAGTTTTAATTTTCTTTTATTATGGTCATGAAAATGGTTTTGATAATGTTTTTATTATATCAATGTGTTGTATTGATATCTTGCGATTGAAATGTGGAAATGTTATGTTTCCTTTATGCATGTTTTATGTGATACTATTATGTTATGGTTTATGATATGTTTAAACCTATTCATATGAGGAATGAATTGGACTTAATATGTGACGGGTGGAGGCCGCTATAGTTCCTCGATGCATCGGTAGGTCTCATGAGACAAACTAGTGTCTTGGCACGAGGCCTTGACAAAATATTATTTGTAGTCTTGGCACGAGGCCTTGGATACGTGGTTATGATAGTATGGAATTATGCATTCCGTCATTATGAAAGTGGTTATTGATATTGCATGTGATTATTCGACTAGTAGAATATCAATGTGAATAAGTAAATGGCATTATTTCATTTTATTTGTTCCATATTATGATGAAGTTCAAGTTTAAAGGGATTTTTTTAGTTATACATTGCCTTAAATGTTAATTTTTATTTATGAAAGATTCCGCTATATTGTTATCCTTACTGAGCATCTGAGATCACCCCTTCCAATGTTTTAATTTTTCCAGGATGTGAAGAAGTATATTATGAATGATCTGCATGGATAGTTTGAGGGGATATGAAGACAAGATGTTGTTATAGTTTTGTGTTACTTTGTGATGTAATGTAAGACATATGAATGTATCTAGTGTTTCTAAGGCTATTAAACTAATCGGACTTTCGAGAATTGATCTTTTGTGATCATGCCAATGTTACGCAATAATGCACCGACTCTGGGTAACTGGGGTCGGGGTGTTACATGACATGTCCCAGAAAGTGAACCTCTCAGATCCAGAACTCGCACTTTGAGAGCTTACCATAAATTTGGTTCCCTCAGAGTGTGTCCAAAACTATCTACAAATGATAGGCATGCTCCTCCCCAGTAGCTGAGTAGATCAGAATGTCATTGATGAAGACTACTACAATGTGATCAAGGTATGGCTGGAAGATCCTCTTCATGAGTCCCATGAACACTGCTGGAGCATTGGTCACACCGAATGGCATAAAAAAGAACTCGTAGTGGCCATACTGACATCTGAAATCCATATTCTGCACATCCTCGTCTCGTACTCTTAGCTGGTGTAGCTTGACCTGAGGTCTATCTTCGAGAACCACCGTGCTCCCTTCAGCTGATCAAAGAGGTAGTCAATCCTAGGATGTGGTAACTTTTTATTCATGGTCACCTGGTTCAGGCGCTGATAGTCTACATAAAGTCTCAAGCTCCCATTCACCTTCTTGGCGAACAAAATCAGGGCTACCCAAGGAGAAACATTGGGCTGGATGAACCCCTTCCCCTGTAAGTCCTCTACCTGTACCTACAGCTCACGAAGCTCCGCGAGAGCCATCTGAAACACTGGTGTAGATATTAGTGTCGTACCGGGGTACAAGTCAATGTAAATTTCTACCTCTCAGTGAGGAGGTAAACCCAGAACATCATCAGGGAAGACATCCACATACTGGTCCACCACTAGAGGATAACTCAGACTCTCCACATCAACCGCACTGAGATTAAGGCTAGCCAGCTAATGAGCGATCGGCTGCAATCTCCTCCAGGTAATTCCATGATATGCTGAAAAGTCTCCCTTCTCGTTGGTGAAGGTAAACCTAGTCCCATCCTTGAGGATACACTGCACTTTTCACCCAATGTAGTCAATTTGGGCATGGACTGTAGATAACCAATCCATACCCAAGATGACATCGTAAGGCCTCAACGCCACAACTAGACGATCCCACCTGAAGATCTCGACTCCTTGAGTAAGCTCACACTACCGGAACCAGTGTATAATCGTCGAATTCGCTCTCGTAGGAGTCTCTAGCCGTAAGAATCGAGCCAACAGCTCCGTCGAAATCTCTGAGCTCCGAACGAGGGAAGTGACAATAAAAGAATGATTAGAAACTATGTCTATAAGTATTGCATCTAAGGTGGAGTAGACAGAGATCGTACCTCGTATCACCTCTTAAGCGCCGTGATCATAGGCCTCAGCTGCCTGGAGCTGAGCTCACCCCTATCCACTTTCTCCCTATGGTCGGGGTGGACCACTAGGTAGTGGTGGCGGAAACATCTCGAACCATTTACCACCACCATTTGCATGACCAGCTCCTCTTCCATGTCCAACTTCTCCCTACAGGCCTCCTCGGTCAAACCTATATCTCTTCCTGGGTGGACCTTAGACAATATTCTAGGTGACGCGACGAAGATCTGGTATACAACTGATAGGTGAGGCGAAGGAGCAGCTGGATGCTTTATGGATATCCTTTGTGGAATGAGATGGAGAAGCTTTTCATCAGTCTCTTATAGTCACTCCCCCACTTCTTCAGCGAGTCAGGGAGGCGTAGCGTGGGGACACTGACTATGAGGCTCGACGTGCTCAGATATCCATAGGACATGCACCTAATGGATTTTCTGAAGGTAGGGAGCACGTCATCCTTTTTAGAGGACGTACCATGGTACCAGTGTCGCTTCAGGAGGATGTGTTGTGAGAGTTCCACACATCCCCTCTAGCGGTACATCTAGGAGTGGTGAAGACGTACCCGGATCTTCGACGACAACACTAGTGGTTAGGAATGAAGAAAGCAGTAGTAGATTTTGTCTCTCGGTGCCTCACTTGTCAGCAAGTGAAGGCTGAGCACTAGGTACCAACATGCTTTGTTTATCCTTTAGAGGTCCCAGAGTGGAAGTGGTATGGGATATCCATCGACATTGTTACATGACTTCCATGTATATCCATGAGTCATGATTCTATTTGGGTGATCATCGATCGACTCACCAATTCTACTCCCTTCTTACCGATCAAAGAGTAGGGTTCAGTAGAGAGTTTGGGATGCCTCTATTTGCAGAAGATTGTGCAGTTACATGGAGTGCCATCGATGATTGTCTCCGATCAGGATGCACGTTTCACTTCCCGTCTATGGAAGGGGTTGCAGGAGGCTTTCGAGATGCATCTTCATTTGAGCACCACCTTCCATCCTCAGACGGATGGCCAGACTGAGCAGACCATTCAGAACCTCGAGGACATACTGCGTTCTTGCGTACTTGACTTTGATCGAAGCTGGGAGGATCACTTTACCTTGGTGGATTTTGCATTCAACAATAGCTAACACTCCACCAATGGAATGACACCTTTGAAGGTGTTGTACAACTGACCTTGTAGATCAACTTTGTGCTGGACTGACCTAGGGGAGTCAGCACTCATGGGACCAGAGATGGTATGGGATACCACGGAGAAGGTACAGATCATCTAGGAGCGGATGAAGACTGCACAGAGTAGGAAGAAGTCTTATGTCGATAGGAGACAAGGACATCTGGAGTTTGAGGATGGTGACCACGTCTTTCTATGGGTCTCACCCAGACGATGTTTTCAGAGATTTGGACGGGGAGACAAGTTATCTCCGAGGTTCATCAGACCTTTTCAGGTCCTCAGTAGAGTTGGTGAGATGGCTTATCACTTAGCTCTTTCACCTCAGCTGCATTGGGTGGACGACGTCTTCCACGTATCCCAGCTGAGAAGATACGTGCATGACCCTTCACATATCATTGACTGGGGTGAGCTAGACATCGACTATGGGGTGATGTTTATGGAGGTTCCAGTGGAGGTTGAGGATCGACAGGAGAGAGTCCTTCATGAGTGATCGATACCTTTGGTGCGTGTATGTTGGCAGCACGAGAACCTCTAGGAGAGCACATGGGAGAGGGAGGCTCAGATTCGTGATCAGTACCCCCACTTGTTTTCCTATTTTTTTAATGTGGATTTTGGGGATGCAAATCCCTGAGGTGGGGAGAATGTAGACCTGGAAATTCCATGTATTTTTTTTTAATTATATGGGAATTTTACGAGTCTGCCAAAATTGACAGCGCGTAATTCTGAGGCCTGGAGTGCCCAAAATGAATTTCCGAAATCTGTTTTGGGTACGTTAAATAAACGTGTGATGGGTTTTTGTAACTTTGGAACCGGTGCATGGAATTGAAATCTAAGGACACTGTTGAACTCGCAACACCGATATTCGCTAAAGGGAGGCTTCACATCGACCGCAGTTAAGTCGTGAGTGGAAGTTGGTTTTGTGGTTTTTCATGGGAGATTTAAATAAAATAAATTATTTTATTTGAAAATCTCCCACCATCCTTTTTGAATTCTGGTGGCGGGGACCACCCGAGGGAGGTCAGACATTTAATGACATACATTAAATTTCATGTCAAACAAAATGTGTAACCACCCTTCGTAGGATTAATGAGTCTCATTAATTCCACAAATTAATGAACCTCTTTAATTAAATGTAGAAGAGTTAAACCCTTGGGTTTTGGGGAATCGTTGGAAAAGGGTGTTCTTGGAGGATCCTCTTGAGGAAGATCGGTTCTCACCAAGGAGGAACCGAAGAATGGAGGATCATCAAACAAGTGGCGTCGTTGGAGGAGGATTTGTTCAGGATCAAAAAAACCAATCCGTCTTCAACCACGGATGATCTCCAACGGGACCTTCGAGGTAGGGGTGTGTTTTTTATTAATCTTTATTAATTTCTTTTAGTAATGAATCTATCCTCATGAGCCGCTTGCTATCGCTCTAACGCTGAGGGTGTGGGCCAAAAAAACATGGCCCGACCACTCTGTAACCTTGTGGTTTTGATGCGTTCATCACGAATAAGGAGTAAGGTGACTGGTGCCAGCGAGAGGCGCAGGTAGGGCTCAGGAGCGGCGACCGACACACCGGCCGACCACCAAGATGGCGGCGGCGCAACCACACCACCGGTTGAGGGCAGTGGCCCGTCAGCCACGACGGAGCAGAAGCGGAGACTGTTGCACGATCAACTGCATGAAGGGGAGGCGGCGGCGCGCGTCCGCATGTGCCAGGGTGAAGGAACCATGGCACAAGGCTGCAGCGGCGAGGGAGGGCGGCTGGCCGAGTCGGCCGCCGGTGATTGAGCGACGCACGACCGCACCACGCGGAGGGGGATGGTCGACTGGCCAGCCATGAGCACTGCGGGCCACTGCACTGTGGGAAGCCCAGTGCGGGCCACCGCACTGTGGGCAGCCCGGCACGGGCCAGGCCGGACCCAGCGGGCCGGGTCAGACCAAATCTGGACCAACTTCGACCCTTTTCGTTCTTTCGGCCATATCTTGAGCTATGAGTGTATGTTTGATGAACCATCTGTGGCGCTAGAAACCTTGGATCGAGATGGTACTTTTGGTATATCCCACTTGAGTTTTGGACAATGTTTGGGTATGGGTGTTTTGGAATGGACACGAATCCAACCAGGCCCTCAGGACTAAAAGGCCAATAACATACAAATAGGGCATCCGATTGACGCACCATCTATTGCGTTGAGACCCCTATTAAGTGGTGGTAATTTGGGATACTTTTTCCTAGGACTTCGTGGTAGTTGGAGTATCAACATGTGGCTTGAGTAGCGGACCCTCCCAGAATCAAGCGCGCATAGTGCGGGAACCTAGTAGCTGGTTGTATCATGAGAAAGGGATCCTATGTGGGTCTGTGCTTTGGGATCCTATGTGGGTCTGTGTTTTGGGATCCTACGTGGGTTTGTGTTCCAGTATCCCTCTTAAATATGCTATAGGAATCCACGTGGGACTACTCTAGGATCCTATGTGGGTTTGCTGTACTAGGATCCTAAGTGGGTCTGATGATCTGGGATCCTACGTGGGACCGATAATTTAGGATCCTACGGGGGTCTTCCTCTTAACAGAGTAAGATGATTCCGTAGTTACATCTAATCATCTTTACTACCATACCTAATTTATAACTGGTGTGATCTGAGTCTTTACCTTTGTTGTAATCTTCTATGCGGTGTACCTTTGTGGTACTTACCTTTGTGGTGATACCTTTGTGGGGTTCTTCTGTGTGGCGTACCTTTGTGGTACTTACCTTCATGGTGATACTTTTGTGGTATTCTTCTATGTGACTTTACCTATGTGGTACTTACCATTGTGTTGTTACCTTTGTGGTGTTATTTCCTTTGCAGAACAGTTGTACTTTAACACGGAGGGATTTGGGCCTTGAGTTTCGTCATGGATGAGATGGGTATACTTGATAACATAGGTATATGTATGGGCATATACCTAAGTAGGGTTGTCAGTTGTTTTCATGCTTTGTGGTTTATCCTTTGTGGATTTTTTGAGAGCTTTGAGGATCTCATGGTCCCTACTGAGTATTGTTATACTCACCCCTGCATGGGCTATGCCTTCACCTTGTCGTGTTTGGTGCAGATGACGGACAACGTTGACTGAGGATGAGGGGTAGCTCGAAGGTGGACATTAGATGAGGTGTACCACAGAGACAACTGTTCTAGAACTATACCGACCATTAAGGTAGGGTCCTTGGTGGGTGTTCGCAGGAGCTGTTTCAGTTTACTTGTACATTTCATTTTACTTGTACTCTCCAGTTGGGCTTGTATTTTGGCCCCATTTTCTTACTGTACACACCCTGTTTACTATAAATTTTACTTGTGTTCATATCTTGTTGTGTGCTTGGTTGTGTTTTTTTACGGGTTATAAAGGTAATGGCTTCCCGGACCCAGCGGGCCGGGCTGGACCCAGCGGGCCAGGTTGGGCCGACCGGATCGGACCAGACCCAGACAAACTTCGACCCCTTTTCACTCTTTCGGCCATAACTTGAGCTACGATCGTCCATTTGACGAACCATCTATGGAAAAGGGAATATTGGATCGAGATGGAACTTCTGGTACACCCCACTTGAGTTTTGGATAAAGTTGGGATATGGCCTCGTTGGATCGAACACGAATCCAACCGGGCCCTTGAGACTAAAAGACCAATAACTTATAGACCGGGTGTCCGATTAACGCACAGTCTATTGTGTTGAGACCCATATCACGTCACAAACCTTTGGGATACTTCTTCGTTGGACTTCATGGTAGTTGGAGTATCTACATATGGCTTGAGGAGCAGACCCTACTTGAATCAAGCGACCTTAGTGCAGGAACCCTATGGCTGGATGTAACATGAGAAATGGATCCTATGTGGGTCCGTGCTTTGGGATCCGATGTGGGTATGTGCTTCGGAATCCTATGTGGGTCTATGATTTGGTATCATACTTGGGTCTATGATCGAGAGTCCTACTAGGATCTACTCTAGTAAATCCACGTGGGACTACTCTAGGATCCTACGTGGGGCTGCTATATTAGGATCCTACGTGGGTCTGTTGATTTAGGATCCTACGTGGGTATTCCCCTTAATAGAGTAAGATGATTCAGTAGTTACATCTAATCATGTTTACTACTGTACCAAATTTATACCTAGTGTGATCTGAGTCTTCTCCTTTGTGGTAATCTTCTATGTGGCATACCTTTATGGTACTTACCTTCGTGGTGATACCTTTGCGGTATTCTTCTATGTGATGTTACCTATGTGGTACTTACCTTTGTGGTGTTACCTTCGTGGTACTCACCTTTGTGGTGATACCTTTATGGTATTCTTTTGTGTGTCATTACCTTTTTAGTACTTACCTTTGTGGTGTTACCTTCGTGGTATTATTTCCTTCATGGAACAGTTGTGCTTTGGCTAAGGATTTCGGCCCTGAGTTTCCTCATGAATGAGATGGGTAAACTTGATAACTTAGGTATATGTATGGGAATATACCTAAGTAGGGTTGTCAGTTGTTTTCATGCTTTGTGGTTTATCCTTTGTGGATTTTTTGAGACCTTTGAGGGTCTTGGGGTCCCTACTGAGTATTGTTATACTCACCCCTGCACGGGCTATGCTCACACCTTATTGTGTTTAGTGTAGACGACGGACAACGCTGACTGAGGACGAGGGTACCAGGACTAGAGGTAGCCCTGATCTAAAACCCCTGGCCTATGGAAGGCTGGCTTGGGGTAGTCACATCATGGGACCGGGGGATGGGTTGTGACAATTTAAGTAATATTTATCCATTGAAACCATTCTCAAGACCAGTTACATAAGGAAGTTATGGAAATGAAAATGGGAATCAATCAATCCATGGAGGCGGTAGTCCATATGTACACATGGTTGATGATTTCATTTTACATAGATGGGGATAAATTTATAATGTTGTTTATTATTTATTAATTATAAACATAATATCAATATAATAATTATGTATTAAATTCTCCTTTTTTAACATCCTTTTATGGTGGTTATTAAAAATGAATCCTGTTGCATTGTGGATGTGGTAGTCGACAAAACACATGAATGCGAGTTTAGTTTTTCTTAATAGAAAAAGGAATATATGATTATTGATTATTACAATAGAATAATAAAATTAATTATATAACCAATACCTATTACATTAAAGAGGAATTTTTAATATAATATGAAAATGAAAATAAAAATAAAAAATAAAAAATTTAATTGAAAATGATTACTAATGTTGATCAATCTAAGATTTCCATGGAAGATCCCTTAGAAATGGATGGTATTGAACAATAAATTTTTACTATAAGGTAAAAATAATGAAATTATATTATAGGGGAATTAATAGGGTATGTTTTTAGGAGGAAATTTATTTTCTCAGGATTTCCTTTAATGGGTGGCGATAGGCCCCTTTTATAATTGGCGAGAATAACATTTTAATAAAATATGAACTTAATATGAAGGTTTCACCTATTAAACATATAAAGATTCAATAAAAATTATAAATAATGTATTTTATAATATATTACATTGAGATAAACCTCATAAACTAAATTTTAGAAATTTTTTCATCACTTTCAATCCATTTACCCCGTGAGTTTTTACATTTACTATTTTAGGTTTTACTGTGGTATCAAAATTTTAGCTGAGTGGAAAACTAATATTTATGCCTAAAAATAAAGTGGTTCTTATTATATAATTTAAAACCAGTATTTCTAAATTTTAAACCCATATTATGTATTTCAATTTATAAAAGTGATTCAAAATAATTTAAAATTAAAAATATATAATGTGTTAACATTTTTTTTTGAGAAAATATTAATTTTGCTATAAAATGTCAAATATGGGTTTGTAAATTTAAATTGGATTTTTTGAAATTATTAAAAAAATTATAAAATACAAACTTCATCTTAAAAAAACGTTTCATGAATTTCCAATTCATGCTTATATAATAATAGTGTCATAAAAGTCATGTTATTTGTAAAAATTAAATTTTATACTATTCACTTAAAAATAATTCATTTTATAAAATACAAAAAATTCATCCTTATATAATATTAATATATTGAATAAAAAATAGTGTCCATTTTTTCAAATTTAAATTCTTAATATTAGAAATTTTTCATTTAAATAAAAAGTGAGATATAATGAAAAACTATTTTTATAGGAAAAAAATATTTAGTATATTATCCACTCATTAATATTTCCTATAATTTTTAATAAAAGTATTATTAAAAAATTATTCTTATTAAATATAATATTTTATCATTAATGAAGAGTTTTTTAAAAAAGAAATGCATATCACATAAAAATAGGGATTTTGAGAAATATAATTTTCAAAAAAATAAATGATCTTATTAGTCATTTTAGGTAAACTTATTAAATTTCATTCATATTAAAAGTGGAATTTATTTTAATTATACAAGTATTTCATAATGTGTTTACTCCAATTCATTAACACTATTTACAGTACTAGGGTTTAACGACCAGACTTAATTATTTATATTTTATTTAAATATATCACGGTTTCGCTTAACATCGATGTTGTGTATGGAGAGATCCATAAAAAACACGTGGATTTTTTTAAAGAAAGTAAAATATTAAAATTTTAGTGTCATGAAAAATTAGAGGTTAGGAAAAAAACCATCACATTCATATCACATAAACAATCAGTTAAGAATAAAAATAAATATCATCTCACATCACACAAAAATCCCCTTTTCACATTCATCTAGACATCACATAAAAATTTAAATTCATCCCATCATAGGGTATGAGTCTATAAAAAGAAAAATATCAACCATGGAGCTTAAAATAGGATTATCAGAAAACATCAAGTAAAAATATTTTATAAAATTCCAAATAGACCATTAACATGAGCACATGGAATTCCATGTTATTTCTTATTCATTAAAAAACTCAATAATGAAAATAATATTTATAAAACATTTAGAAATAAAATTTTACTTTCCAAAAAATGAAAACATTCTTTTTAAATTAATAATTTCATTCCTTAAAATCTAATTGAAAATCATAACCCCATATGACGACCCGAGTCCAGATTCCACTTAACAGGTGCCCCGAGACTAGTGGGCCACATGGCCTCAAACGCATTTTCCTGAACGCTAGAGGCTTCCGACTAATAGTAATGGTCTAGGTTGTGTCCACTGGGAGACTATTCCCTCATTAGTAGAGTGTAGCATAGTAGAAGAAATATAAATAAATAGTGGAAGAAAAATGATGAAATAGATAAACAAGAATAAAAATAACTATATCAACTAGAACAGTGGTGATGTAATGTCATGTCACTAGAAATTTGGAAAGCATGGATACAAGACAACACACATAACATGTTACACAAGGTAAAAGAAAACAATGTCTACTCCAAGTATCCTAAGATCCTACCTTGTCATCTGATATCAAGCTCCATCCTATCAGCACACAATCAAGCATTGGAAGCTTCATGCTTCCATTTTTCAATACCTGCAACCATGTAATATACTATGGGTACCAAACAGAACCCGAAGAGGGTGTGAGATAAATCTCAGTGGGCCACAACCAATGGTGTTTATAACATCATTCACATGAAATAGTATATAGCAGTGTGAAAGCATATATGTAAAGTAAAGTAACAGTACAAAATAACTAAATAACCAAGTACCTACTTCAGCCCTCGGCTGGTGTCTAAACATGTAACCAGTTCATTAATTAATCAATTACCATTTAATGTCAATAGGTCACGTGAGGCCTAACCAACAAAGAAATCACCTTGTGATAGTATAAGTAGTGAAGGTACTAAGACGTAACAAGTAAACCGGACAATGATACCGAGTTTTGGAGTTCCAGAGTAAAAACCTAGACATTACACCATAAGGAGCCTATCGAGTTTAAGGTGATCGTCCATGGGAAAACTGGGTAAGCAAAGACATGGGCCTGATGGGCTTTCACCATGGCACCTACAAGTCAATGATGGATCCAAGGAGTGTATCTGAGGTACCCTGTAATGAAGTAAGGGACCCAACGGTAGTATACCGTGCATCCAAGTAATAGGCAAGAACTAGAGTCTAGGTGGATATCAACCTAAGAAAACTATATCCTTGAATCGGAATGGAGTTCCTCATACCCAATGTATTCTCCTCTTAGAATCCAAGGTGAGCACGAGTCAGTCCATTCGTATTTGATATTGTAATCATGTTATAATTCATTTGGTCCAAGTCTTTCCTTCCATTAGTGTGGATAGGTCAAGTAGAGTTGAAACCATTGGTCCAAGCCTTGTCTTCCATTAGTGTGGATAGGATAAGTAGCGTTGCAACTATTTAATCAAGTATTAGTTAGCAATTAAGGCACAATAAATTATTGAGGTTCACTCCTCTACCTACCATCAACATGAAAAGGGGTTCTATGGATATTTAACATTTATTCAATCTCTTTTAATAGTTCTGAGTTATATACATAGTATACTTTCAATTTCACATTTCATATTTCACATTTAATAAAAATTTGTAAGAACTTACCTTAGACGGGTCATGTGGTGATCATGCATGGTACTTTACATTATGAAATTATCATTAACTACAATCCATTTATTATATGGAGACTCACCATAAGAATGGTCAAGTAAAGGCACACCCGAACGGTGGCTAAAACATGCCGAAACACTAAAACCCAATTATGGCCCAACCTTCGACATGAGGCAGATTGATTTGTGGGTGTAACCACTAACAACTAATCACATATTTGGAAAAATCATAATGATAGTATTATAATGAGTATAATAATGGCATGTTAATTTAAGAAACAATTTCCAACGAAACCGGTGGGCCCCACACGAACATTCTAAAAACAATGAACATTAAGGATGAGTTATAGACCGGCCACCATAGGGTTGTATGAGCCTTCTCCTCAGGTATCAACCCTTGATTTTCCTCGGATCATAGTAGATCTAAGAAAAGGTAAAAAATGCTCGCAGGGAGATATCTAGGTCGAGGGTGAAAGATAATATGTATGACTAAAGAGGACTCGAGTACTTACTATTGTGCATCCAACGTGATGAACAGAAACTCGACCAAAAGGGGTTATGACTAAAGAGGACTCAAGTACTTACTGTTGCGCATCCAACGTGATGAACAGAAGCTTGACCAAAAGCGGGATGGAGAAGATCTCTTGATTCCATGATTTGATCTCAAAAAACCCCAAAAATGAGAGTGAAATAGTTCAATCCTGCAAAAATCTGGATTCGGGGGGAAGGGGGAGGATTAATAGATCATTAAGGGAATTTTATACATTTTACACATGTTTTTAGCCTATGCACGGTTTGTCCACACGGTTTGAAAAAATGTACGCAAACCATGCGAGATGGTTCTTCCCAAATCTGGGAAAAAGGGTGGTTCGAATTGTTAGGCCACATGGACATGCACAAACCATGTGAGATGCCACTTTCCAAAATAAAAAAAAATTACATGGTTAGGCAAACCATGCACAAACTATGCGCAAACCATGAGACTTGTCCTGTTTTCCTAAAAAGAGGTGTTCTTAGATCTAAACAAACCTCAGACACCCTCAGAACCCTTTCAACTCATTAGGCATCCATATTAAGTCCAAAGTAAAGATTTTGACTAAAAATTAATGGATACATACTTGAGTGAAGACCTGAGTTCTTACATTCTTCCCCCCTTAAAAGAACTCGCCCCTGAGTTCTCCTTCCAAGGGTAAAAAGAAACTGTTTGAGAACAACTCTGGCCGGTGAGCATGTAAATAAGATCCCCTTTTCGAAGTCTCATCTCATACTCAGTCGTGCTTCCCTAACACCCATACGAGAGGGACATAATTTCCTTGGATAACCTTCATTTTTTGGTCAATGATGTGTACCAGATACTCCTCAAAGGTAGCATTGACATCTAAATCAACTTCCTCGAGATCAAATGTATGATACATGTCAGCATGATATTGGCAATGCTGTGAGATATGAAATATGTCATGCATTGAACGGTACCTCTATGGTAGTATCAACTGATAGGATACCGGCCCGACTCTCTCTAGAATATCGAATGGCCGGACAAAATGATGTGATAGATAACCCTGCTTCCGTAACCGTCTATTCCCAAGACTGGGTGATACCCAATGAAAAACTTGATCCCCAAACTCAAACTCAAGAGGTCATCGATGAAGATTAGCATAAGATTTCTATCTATGCTGAGCAGTAGTCATACGCTTCTTGATTAGCTGGACCTGTTCTAAAGTCTCCTAAAAAAGACGAGGATCTAGTAGGGCTACCTCACCTACCTCTAGCCATCACAAGGGTGAACGACATGGCCTACCATATAAGGCCTCAAAAGGATCCATCAGAATCATCACCTGAAAACTGTTATTATAGGAAAACATGATTAGAGGGATGTGCTTCTCTCAAGAACCGATGAAATCAAGGATGCATTCTCGGAGAATATCCTTTAAAACTTGTATTTTCCATTACGATTGTCCATTGTTTTGAGGGTAAAAAGATGTTCTTAGAAGAACTTGAGTTCCCATAGATTTCTACAAACCCTTCCAGAACTGTGAAGTTAAACGAGCATCCCTATATGAAATGATAGTACGTGGAACCCTGTGTAGTCATAGGATCTCACAGAAATAAATTTTTCTTAGCTCATCAATTAAAAAAGTCTCCTGAATTGGAATGACGTGGGATGATTTCGTTAGTAGGTGAATGACTACCCAAATAGCATCACTACCCCTCAACGACCATGGTAATCCAACTATGAAATCCATAGCAACAAATTTCCATTTCCATTCCAGCACTGGAAGTGGCCGTCACAAGCCTACAGGTCTATGGTGCTCCACCTTCACCTACTGATAGGTGGAACACCTAGTGATGAAGCCTGCAATCTGAAGCTTCATCCCAGGCTACCAATACCAGCCTCACATATCTTGATACATCTTTGAGATGCCTAGATTAACTTCCCATCTTGGAAGTAGGGGACTCTTTCATAAACTCCTCTCTCACATCTGTAGGAACCCAGATATTTCCACATAGACACAGGATGTCTTCTCTGTCCATAGACCAATCAAGAGGTGGGTTATATCTTAATATACTCTCCTAGAGAACCAAAACACCAGGATCTGAAAACTACCTCTTCACCTTCTCAAGGAGGAAAGAGGTGACTATTAAGGCTGGGAGGTAATATTGATCATGATTTTCATGAAACTCTATATGAAGATCCAAAAAGAGGGCCATTAACTTCCATTCATCACTGGCTTCCTGTACAGCCTGCATTTGAGTTTTCTAACTCAGTGCATCTGGAACCACATTACTTTTTACAGGCATATAGTCAAGCTCAAAATCAAAGGATTGTAGATATTTGACTCATCTTCACCATCAAAGGTTAATGTTTCATTGATAAAAGATATACATGAGTCTCTTATGGTCTGTATACACCACAAAGAGATCAACCAAAATATAATGTCTCCAGTAATGTAATGCATGGAAAACTACTTCTTGCTTGTGGTCATGTGTCAGGTAATTTCGCTCGTGAGGCCTCAACTTCCAAGATCTTTATGAAAAGACATTGTCTTCCTGCATCAACACTACTCCTAGGTCAATTTATAATGCATCTTAGAAGACGATATAACCTTTACCAGGCTTTGGAAGAATCAGAATAGGTGTCGAGACAAGCCTCCCTTTCAGCTTCTAAAAGGATTTATCGCATGCTTATGACCATAGGAACTTAACACCCTTCTTTGTAAGACAAGTAAGAGGTGAAGAAAGATGTGATAAGTCCTGTATGAAATGACTGTATTATCCAGATAGCCCCAAGAAACTCCTGATATCAAACACGTTCTTGGGCTACTCCCAAGAAACTAGAACACTAAACTTTTTAGGGTCAACAGATACCCCAGATTCTGAAATAATATAGACTAATAAGTGGACTTTGTTGATCCATAAGTAACATTTAGCAAGCTTGGCATAAAGCTGATGGTCTCTCAGTGTACTCAGAACGATCTCAAGATATTTGGAATGGTCGTTACGAGTGCGCGAATACACCAAGATGTCGTCCACAAAGACCATGGAAAAAGAGTCCAAATAGGGATGGAAAACCTTATTCATCAAAACCATGAAAATAGCAGGCACATTCGTAAGACCGAACAACTTAACAAAATACTCATACATGCCATACCTTCTACTGAAAGCTTTATGAGGTATGTCTGATGCTCTGACTTGCACCTAATTATAACATGATATGAGGTTGATCTTAGAGAACACCATTTCTCCTTAGAGAAAGTCAAAGAGATAATCTATTCAAGGAAGTGGATGCTAGTTCTTGACTTTAAGCTGGTTCAACCTTCTATAATCTACACATAGACGTAAGGTTCCATATGCCTTATTTGAGAAAATCACGGGTGAAGCCTTAGATGATGTACTAGGCCGTATAAAGCCTTTGGCCTCTAAGTCCTCTATCTGCCATTTGAGCTCTTGAATCTCAGTAGGCGCTATACTGTACAGAGGAATGGACATTGGAGCTGCTCCCAAAACAAGCTCAATTCTAAAATATACCTCTCTCTTAGGAGGTAATCCAAAAAATTCATTAGGAAGGACTTCCCTAAAAAAAGTCAACTATTGGAGGGAAATAATTTTGAAGCAAACATTGATACTCTATGAAAATATTTGCAATATGGGTGGTCACTCCACCTAGCCCGGGATGCTTTGGTCTAGCTCTCCAAGCCTGGACATCCCACTCACCTTTGAAAAGATAACTTCTTCCATCTAGTGATGTAAAAGAAACCCTTCAGTGATAACAGTCTACAAAGGTGTGATAGTGGACTAAGCAATCCATTCCGAGAATGACATCGAAGCCCGTAATCTTGAGAACAATGAGATTTCACAAGAAAGGGTAACTACCTACCTCAAGGGGGCAATCCTTGCACTAGCATATTCCCTCCCTCTGTATTCCCAAATAGTGTATCGAGGTTCATTACACCATAGTGATACTGTATCTCTAGTCCAAGACATTCCATGATATATACATAAATAAAGGAGTTTAATGGTGGTTCCTCAAGTGGAACTGATTAGGTATAGCAGGTGGTGCCTCAAGCGACACTCTTGGAAGTAAGACTGGTGGCTCAGGGCCCACCATGTCTGGAGCATGGTCGTCACCACCCTCCTAGAGAATGACACGAGGATGACATGACGAAATTGGTCAACAAATTCCAAGAACGCATCTTTTAACAAGATTGGATGAAAGGATATAGAACTACTAATGGAAGCTGAATGTAAGAAAAATCACTACCAAAGATATACTACCCAAACTACCTTCTTAGACGACCAGGTATCGGTAAGTGATCTAGTATAAGGCTTATGTCATTTTCCAGTTAATTATTAGGTTCAATCCCTTACCTTTCATAATCATGACAAGGATGGATAAGGAACCACGACCAATTCATTTTATATTTCAAGATTCACTTTATAATGGATAGTCATTTTTGATAAATCAATTCCCATACACCTATCACCAAAAACGACACCCATTTACTTATAGCATAATGGATTGGCTTGATAAATTATTCATTCCAACCCATGAGGTCCCATACACCTCATGAATTAAGATAGGCAATCACTCAATCGATGCCAAAATAATATATATACAAGAAACTATCACAATATCACTCAAAAATCACAGACATATCAAGCAATGAAAAGTAATGAAAGTCAACTATATGGCATGGAAATATGCATGAAATTTGATTTCTAGGTTCCTATAATGATGCATGTAGCAATACTCCTTGCCCTCATATCATCGGGCCAAGGATGAAATAAATTCCCAAAGAGTAATAATCAACAACACCATAAAACATGTGAGTCACCCGATTGGGAAATAATATCAATTGTAATAGGAAAAATAGAACAAAAATTGTGTTATGGTTATCTTGGCATTTACCCCGAACATTGGTTTGTGACGCCCAAGAACAACTTTTGACCAAGTACCAAGTGTTCCAATTATTCAATATATGATATCCAAATAGTCAATAATGAAAAGAAACCAACTTCGATACATCTTTGTGACGACCCGGACCCGGATGCCACTTAACGGGTGCCTTGAGCCTGGTGGTCCACATAGCCTCAAGCGCATCTTCCCAAATGCCAGAGGCTGACGACTAGCAGCGAAGGCCTAGGGTGTGTCCATGGGAATAATATTCCCTAATTAGTAGAGTGTAGCACAATGGAAGAGATATAAATGAATATTAAATAGCAGAAGCAATATGAATAAATAGAGGATGAAAACTGATGCAATAGATAAACAAGAATAACAATAACTGTATCAACTGGAACAATGATGACGTAATGTCATGTCACTAGAAAGCATGGATACAGGAAAATAAGCATAACATGTTCCACACTGTAAAAGAAAACAAAGTCTACCCCAATAATCCCAAGATCCTACATGTGAATCTGCCATTAAGCTCCATCCTATCATCACACAATCAGACATTAGAAGCTACATGCTTCCCTTTTTCAATACCTGAAAACATGTAATCTACATCGGGTACCACAAAACACCCAGAGAGGGAGTGAGATAATTCTCAGTGGGCCACCACAAATGGTGTCTATAATATCCAGGGCGTGAAATGGAATATAGGAGTGTGCAAGCATATATATAAAGTAAATCAAGAAGTACAAAATAACTAAATAACAATGTACATGCTTCATCCCTTGGCTAGTGTTTGAACATGTAACCAATTAATTAATTAATCAATTACCATTTAATGTTAATAGGCCATGTGAGGCATAGTAAACACTTACATCACCTTGTGATTGTATAAGTAGTGAAGGTCCCAAAACGTAACAAGGAAACCATACAATGATATCCAGCGAGGGGGTTCTAGGGTAAAAACCAAGGTAACATAAACTCACAGAAATATAACTTAGTAGTATCTGAGTCTAGATAAGGGGTAAGAGTGAAATTCAAGGAGCATAATCCATGGCATTCCACAATAAGGCACCTACCGAGTATAAGGAGATCAACCAAGGTAAAACAAGGCTAAGCAAAGACATGGACCCGATGGGCTTTCACCATGGCCCCTAATAGTCAATGCTAGATCCAAGGATTGTATCTGAGGTTTCCAGTAATGAAGAAAGGGACTCGATAATAGTATATTGGGAATCCATGGAATAGAAAATAACCAAATACTAGGTGGGTATAAACCTAAGAAAACAGTATCCTTGAATCAGAATGGGGTTCCTGAGACTCAAGGTATTATCCTATCAGAATCCAAGGCGAACAAGAGTCAGTCCATTCCTATTTGATATTGTAATCATGTTATAATTCATTTGGATCAAGTATTTCCTTCCATTATTGTGGATAGGTCAAGTATAGTTGAAACTATTGGTCCAAGCCTTGTCATCCATTATTGTGTATAGTTCAAGTAGCATTGCGACCATTTAATAAAGTATTAGTTATCCATTAAGGCATAATCAATTATTTAGATTCACTATGCTACCTTCCATCAACATGGAAAGGGGTTCTACATGCATGTAACCTTTATTCAATCTCTTTTAATAAGGCCAAGTTATATACTTAGTATACTTTCCATTTCACATTTCATATTTCTCATTTAATAAAATATTCTAAGCACTTACCTTATACGGGTCAAGTGGCGAGCATACATGGAACTTGACATTATGAAATTATCATTAACAACAAGCTATTTATTATAAGGAGACTCAACTTTAGAAATTTAAACTATAGGAACACCCAAATGGTGGCTCAAACGTGACGAAACACTAAAACCCAATTATTCCCCAATCTTAAACACGTGACACCCGAACCTTTTTCACATGTAATAATAATATTCTGGTTTTATTCTATTTAATTTTCATGCTATCTAAAAAAACATGAAAACTAAACAAAAATCATTTTATTAAATGCTAATGTGTTTAAATTACAGCAAGATCAAAATAAAACCACACAAACCAAAAATACCTATTAAAAGACCTATTAAAATTATAGGGATACCACCCAGTACAACAAAGAACCAATGAAATTAGTAGGGGTCCTTTGGATCTGCCACAATGAACATCAGTATCTCTAGAGCCACTACAACCGCACTGAGCATCAGTGGAGTGATGTGCACCATCTTCGCTGAGTCGTTTTGGAGATGGGAAACTCTAATTAATGTTTTTATAAAGCCTTAATCTGACCGTTACCTCTTTAGTTGACCGTTGAGTTTCTAACGGCTATAAGTATAGCTGTTGGTCATTCTATTTGTTTAATTTAAAATATCTATGTATAATTAGTTTTCCAAAATATTTAAAGTATGTATTGAAATTATAACTTTAAAAAGGACAATATTTAAAGTTTAAGATGGGTTTGAATCATAACCCTTGTGTCTTAAATACCAAGAGAAGTATGTAATCAGTTTTGGTACAAAGAAACATATTGTTGATATTGAAATTGTGCTTAAGAAAAATGAAAATAATAAATAATATTGTATTTAATATTTTAGATATACTTGGTGACTTATATATATATTTAAATATTTCAAATTTTTTGAAGAACTTTTTTAATTTTTTTCACCCTCAAATGTATAAAACCAAGGTCATAACTAAAAATATGTTTTTGATTTTTGTAATACTGATATATGATTTTCTTTATGAAGTAAAAAACCTTGTTTTATAACTTTTTGTTTTATAAAAATAAGGAAAATATTGGTTTTAGGACTTTGTTTAGTTATAATTGAGAATTCAAATTTGTTTTAAGACACCTATATATGTATATGAAAACCTATTTTTATATTTAACAAAAAATAAATTTTCACTTTGCTAAAATATGGGTGACTACCCCACCTAGTCGGGGGCCACCGTTTAGGTAGCCACTCAAGGCCTTTATGGGCATCACACCCAAAAACCCTGACAATAGACTAGGGTGGCGGTACGCACACAAGGTGCATGCTAGGTTTCACGCATAGGGGGAATAGCAATCCCTAATCATGCACGGGCGTGCGTGTGCAAGTAACCAGAGTGCGCCACCATGCGGGGATGCACAACGGTAGGGGTGGGTGCAGAGCATGCTCTCAGAACCCGGTATGGGGTTGTACCAGGGGGAAAGGAGTAATCTGAGCTATGGCTTAGAGATCCAGGCTTATAAGGGGGTTCAGGAGGCCTCCCCGTTTCGATGTGGGATGGGATTTTTTTGCTGGGAGAGGATCCAGGCCATTCGATCACGCATCACATGATTTGAGCCGTTCAATCGGTTGGAAAATTTAACCACCACGACCATGGTATATCTACCTCATTTTTGTGCGTCGTCCGATCCATCGGGATCTAATCATGGCTATTCAACTCTTTTGAAAACAATGTGTCGCTCGTAGCCATCCGATCTACTCCTCCTCAGATATTAATTGTCCATCCTTTTTAAAATCTATAGACACACCTCAGCCGCTGAATCTTTCACCGTTAGATCCCAGCCATTCAATTCATTTCCGGTTTTACACTTTGTCGCAATCCTCTTCCACCTCCTGCATGCACAAAAACAGTAGCCATGGTACTCCTCCCTTTTCATTTTTCCATGCCCCTAACACCAGTGGATCCTCCTTTCACCCATTTTCCACAAATACCGACACCCTCAGTCTTATTTTAAATGGAGGGGTCTCAGTTTTCCAAAAAGTGGAATTAAAAATATTTTATATAATTTATGTATAATATAGTTTATATATACAACTCTTTGGAACCCGATCTGTAGGGTGTTTTTCCTTTCCAGTGCCTCCATCAAGCCTCTCCAGACCCCTCTTCCTCCTTTGAACCAGGTAAGGGTTCTAAGTTGTCTTGCAATGTCTCAGTTTGATTTTTTTATATTTATATATAAGTTCATATAGATGTACACACACACACACACACATAAACGGTTGAGTGTAGGACCACCGATTCCTTCTAAGATAGTGAGTCCTTAGATCTTATATAAAGTTCTTAATTCTTTATCATGCAAAGGATGTGTGATGTTTTTTGATTCCATATAAGTTGAAATATACATAAACATATATATATGTATATATATTTCATAAAGAAAACATTTTATATTAAATGGAATATTTTGAAATTAATGAACCCTTATTTTTACTAATGTTTCTAAAAATTTAAAACATGTAAGTGTTAATAAATCTCAGTGTAAGACATATATATATATACTATGTATATTCAGTTAGACACATAAATATATATAAAACTTTCAAGTTTTATATTACGATTTGAAATTAAATAAATTTTGTTCTTATTTTATTCTAAGTAATATATTAAGAAACTTTTGAAATTAAGGAACTTTTGTTTCTAATATATTCTAGGTAATAAATGTGTCATTGGAATTTTCGTGTAAACCCTTTCATACATTATTTATATTAGGTTATGTGAATATATGTGTGTATAAATATAAACTTTGATCCTCAATATTATTTAGAATTTTCCATTGATTGCTAAGAATGAACAACACATGTTGTTTTGAAATATGAAAGGTTTCTATTTAAAAATACAATTCTTTATATACACCCTTGTGTATAAACAGATTTACACAACACTAAACCCTAGATAATTTTGGATTTTAAAAATGTTATACTTTTGATGGGTATAGTAATTATGGAGAATTAATTTTTTGGGTTTTTTACTCTTGTATACATATGTAAGACTCACTTATTTTCATAAGTTTTTAAATTTTATTAGTTTCGGTTGATTTTAAATTCTTAACATTGTCTGTAAATAATGTAGAGTATCCTTGTAATATGTATTACATAAGCATGCAAGTAATAAACCTTTGGACATCGATGTGTTTAATACCCCACATGGAATTTTTCTTTCAACTTTAAAATAGTTATACATCAAATCTATGATGAATTTCATATATGTATATTATTAATAAGATTTTAGAATTTAGGGTTATTATTTTATTTGAGAAAACCTATATTTCTTTTTGTGCATTGGTTTTCATAACATATTCTATAATCTTCCTATCATACTTGTTATTTATTACCATATCCATGTCGTTGTTAATATTTTTATTAAAACTTATATGCATGACTCACTTTGTATATATAAATTTTAAAGAATGTAAAAAAAATGACCTTTTATGGAATTAAGAACTAAATTATTCAAAGTGGTATGGGACACTTTGAATAATATGAAATGAGAAATTAAATGTTCAAATTGGCATGGGACACTTTGAACATACGACCTTACTTGGCATATGGCGAATGTATTGGACATTGTAAGTATCGGATGGGGCCCGATATAGCCCCTCGGTGCATCGGTAGGTCTAATGAGACAAACTACAGTCTTATCATAAGGCCTTGACAAAATGATTATTTATAGTCTTGGCACGAGGCCTTGAAAGCATGGTTATGTTGTCCCACATTATACATTCCCTCATTATGTTTATGATAATTAATTAACCAAGTGGATATTTGACTAGTAGAATATTCATGGTTAAGAGCCTGTACTTATGAGTATTAGAAGAAGTAAATGCTTATGGCATAACGTGTATTCAACACTCAGAGATTTATTTTCCAATTTTTGGATCACAGTTAGTAATGACAGAAATTGAAGTTATTATTTTATGCACAACTCTGATAATGTTTTACTCTCAGTTTTAAATTTAGTATTTATACTCTTGTATGTCACACTTATTAGAGTTAGAATGAATCTTACTTTATATATTGTGCACCCTATATTTTTTATGAGCATGATTATGTTTGGAACATGTTTCATTGTAACCTTGTTATAATTCCTTGAAATTATCACTTATAATTCTTGGAAAAAATGTTATGACATGATTCATGTATTGAAACTTTCCTTATGAAAATGTTTTATTATTAATTTTAAAGGAATATTTTCAAGAGGATTTAAATTGAAATATTATTTTATTTTAAAACCCCCTTACTGGGAATTCGTATTCTCACCCTACGTTTCAATTTTAATTTTACTGGTTTAGTTGATTTGAGATTCTGTTGTTAGTGGAAGATTTGTGGAGATTATTTTCTGATTCAGTTTTGAAATAAATATAATAATTGTATCTGATTCTCCAGGACCTAAACCAAAAAATATCCTCCCTAGTGGAATATGTTGTGTGTTTTCAAATATTCTTTTTATAAATAAAAAAATAAACGCCATGTTTTATTGAAATCACACCGGCTCCGGGGAAGCCTGGGGCTAGGGAATGACAGATGGTTTCAGAGGATTGGTTTAGACAACCCTGGAAAATTAGAACAACTTAAAAAAACTTGTTTATGTTTTACTAATTAGACGTTTTATTAAAATTTTCAGATGGAAAACGAGTAAAGACTTTTGTTTATTCCAATGGAAATGTTAGAAACTATAGTAGGGAAATCATGTTTATAAGGATATGAGATTTTTTAAAGCCTTCATTTGTCATGAAAACACCTCTACCATATATTCAATTCCCCTATTGTACTTCAACTCCATCGAAGGGGAGGCTTCGACTATTTTCTAATGATGAACGCTCAATTCCCAATCTATGCACAATAAGGGAAATACATTGAGGGATTATTTAAATGCTTAAATCTGGCCATAAATGCAAAATCTCAGGAGGAATTCCAAGAGGCTTCCCTGGAGGGTGACCTCAGAGCAGCATACCTATGTCAAATTTTGACATACGGTCTCCATGGACAAATTATGGACTTTGGATCCCTTGAAAACAAGACTACCTGTTTACATTGTCGACGTTAAGTTCATACTGATGTCACTCAACTTGATACTTGACATGCTTCTCTCACACTAAACTTTAGATGTTCACATGTGGTCAATCCTAGTTGCCCGCATTGCATCTAGACCCATGAGAAAGAAGAATTTTGAACCACTTTGGGGATCCGCTTATCGGGGAACTGGGGAAATCACCAACATCGGTGGTTTTTGTGAATAATTATACAGCACCCTATTGAATTACATTAATTTTGTCATATTTTATGCTTTAATATATTCTCTTTCAAATAACTCGTTTATCTTAATATGATTATTTCTTACTGAGAAAACATGTTTCTTGAAAATTTTCAGACAGAAGACATGAGTTCACAATCCAATATCTTATCACTTCCTACCAAATTTTATAGATTATAACTGTCAAGACATGCTCAGAAGAATACCAACCCTATGAAAACATAATTCTGACCTTCAAACAACTCCATCAGGTGTCAAACTGGCCATACATCCTCCGTCTCTACCAAGAAGAAAATTTCTCCTATTACCATATTGAAAATGCATAGTTTTCAGAAAATGGGCAGAGAGGAAAATATCACAAAGGGATTTTTCTATGTTTCACTTTGGCCTATAACTAATGAGCTATAGGTAAGTTTATAGACGCCACTTTGGAAGGTGACCATTGAGCAGCCTACCTATTCTAGGTCCTAAGTTTTAGTATGTACGAGGAACTTTATGACATAAATATTTTCAAGCATGATGTGGTACGAGGGAATTATAGGAAACAAGTCCACTCTGAAATTTCTGACCTCCACACCTCTCGTTCCACTCTATGGAAGGATGAGTGGTTTATGCACAGGTTTCACCCTAGCTGTCTATAGTGTATCTGGAGTAAGGAAATCGAGGAGCTAGATACTACCATAGGAATCCATCTGAGGTCGTCAGCACCCTACCCTCACTGGTGGTCCCAATAATGGGATGTTGGAATTGTTGTTTGTCTGGTTGTGCTTGTGTTTGTGTACAAGAGTTTAGAATTGCGAGGACACAATTATTTGTATGGGGAATAATGTGACGCCCCAAACCTTTTTCACATGTAATAATAATTTTATGGTTTTATTCTGTTTAATTTTCATGCTATCCGAACAAAACTTGCAAACTAAACACAATGATGTTTATTAAACAATGAAGTGTTTACATTACATCACGATCATTGGAAAACCATACTACCCAAAAATACCAATAAAAAGACCTATTAAAATAACAGGGAGACCACCTAATAAAAAAATAACCCAATAAAGTAGTAGGGGTCCTTTGGATCCGTCACAATGAACATCAGTATGGCCAGAGCCACTACAACTGCACTGAGCATCAGTGGAATGATGTGAACTATATTTGCCAAGTAGTTATGGAGATGGAACCATCTAATTAATGTTTTTATAAAGCCTTAATCTGACCGTTACCTTTTATGTGATTGTTGAGTTTCAAATGGCTATAAGTATTGCCATTGGTCATTTTGTAGGTTTAATTAAAAATATCTAGGTATAAATAGTTTTCCAAAATATTTAAAGTATGTATTGAAATTATAACTTTAAATAGGATAAATATTTAATGTTTAAGATGGGTTTGAATCATAACCCTTGTGTCTTAAATACCAAGAGAAGTATGTACTCAGTTTTGGTACAAAGAAACATATATTTGAGTTTGAAATTGTTCTTTGGACACATGAAATTAATAATTAATGTTGCATTTGATATTTTATCTATACAAAGTGACTTATATATATATTTAAATATTTCAAATATTCTGAAAAATTTTATTAATTTTTTCCCCTCAGATGTATAAAACCAAGGTATTATCTAAAAATATGTTTTTTATTTTTGTAATACTGATATACGATATTCCATATGAAGTACCAAACCATGATTTATAACTTTTTGTTTTATAAAACTATGGAAAATTATTGGTTTTAGGTCTTTGTTTAGTTATAATTGAAAATCCAAATTTGTTTGAAGACACCAATATATGTATATGAAAACCTATTTTTATATTTCACAAAAAATAATTTCTTTACTTTGCTAAAATATGGGCGAGTCCCCCACCTACCCGAGGGCCACCATTTAGGCAGCCACTCAAGGCCTTGATGGAAATCTCACCCACAACCCCTAGAAATGGACCAAGGTGGTAGTGCGCATGCAAGGTGTATGCTAGGTCACACGCACATTGGGAATGGAAAAACCTAAGCATGCCCGATCATGAGTTTGCAAGTAACTAGAGCGGACCGCTGTGCAGGGTGACACGACGGCCTGGGTGGGCGCAGAGCGCACCCGCAAAACCCGATACGGGGTGGGATCGGGAAGGAGGAAAGGAGTAATCTGAGCTAAGGCTCGAAGCGCTAGGATTATAAAGGGGCTCTAGAAGCCTCCCCGTTTCGATGTGGGATGAGATTTTTCTTCTGGGAGTGGATCCAAGACATTCTATCATGTCATGTGCAATCTGAGCCATTCGATCAATTCGGCTATCAAACCCCAATAGGCGCAGTATATCTACCACATTTTTGTGCGCCGTCTGATCCATTAGGATCTAATCACGGCCGTTCAACTCTTTTTAAAACACCATGTCACCTATAGACATCCGATGTACTCCTCCTTAGATCTCAACCATCCATCCTTTTTAAAATCAGCAGAAACACCTCAGCTACTGGATCTTTCGCTGTTAGATCCCAGCCGTTAAACTCATTTATAGTTTTCCACTTTTTCGCCTTCGTCTTCCTCCTCTAGCATTCATAGAACCAGTATCCATTCTACTCCTCACATTTCATTTTTCCACGCCCATGACACTAGTGGACCCTCCTTTCACCCGTTTTCCACAAATACCGACACCCTTAGTCTTATTTTAAACTGAGGGGTCTCGGTTTTCTAGCAAGTGCCATAAAAAATATTTTATATATTTTATCTATAATATAGTTTATATACACAGCTCTTTGGATCCCAAACCCTAGGGTGTTTTTTCCTCTCTAGCACCTCCATCAAGCCTATTTGGACCTCTTCTCCTCCTTCGAACCAGGTAAGGGTTCTATGTTGTCTTACCATGTCTCGGTTTGAATTTTCACACACACACACACACACATATGTATATATAGATGTATACAAACACTCATATATAAATGGTTGAGTATAAGACCACTGATTCCTTCTAATATGGCAAGTCCTTAAATCCTACATGAAGTTCTTAATTCTTTATCATGAAAAGGATGTGTGAGGTTTTGTGATTCCATATAAGTTACAATTTACATAAAACATATATAGATGTTTATATATTTCATAAAAAAACCTTTTATATTTAATGAAACTTTTTGAAATTAATAAACCCTTGTTTTTAATAATGTTACTAATAATTTAAAACATGTATGTGTTAATAAATCTCAGTGTAAGACCTTTATATATATACTATGTATATCCTGTTATACACATAAATATAAATAAACCTTTCATGTTTTAGATTATGATTTTAAATTAGAGAAATTGTTTCCAATTATATTCCAAGTAATATATTAAGGAACTTTTGAAATTAAGAAACTGTTGTTCCTAATATATTCCAGGTAATAAAAGTGTCATTGTATTTTTTGTGTAAACCCCTTAATACATTATTTATATTCAGTTATATGAATATATGTGTGTATAAATATACACATTGACCATCAATCTTATTTATAATTTTATAAGGATTTATAAGAATGAATAACACATGTTTTTTTTGAAATATGAAAGGTTTATATTTAAAAATACAATTCTTAATATACACCCTTATGTAGAAATTTATTTACACATCACTAAACCCTAGATAATTTTGGATTTTCCAAATGTTATACTTTTGATGCATTTAGTAATTATAGAGAATTCATTTTTGGAGTTTGCTACTCTTCTATACATATATAAGACTCACTTATTTTCATATGTTTTTAAATGGTATTAGTTACGATTGACTTTCATTTTCATAACATTGTGTGTAAATAATTTAGAGTATCCTTGTAATATGTATTACATAATCATGCAAGTAATAAAAATTTGAAGATCGACGTGTTTAATACACCACAGGAAATATTTTTTTCACCTTTAAAATATTTATACATCCAATCTATGATGAAATGACAATATGTATATTATTAATAAGATTTTATAATTTAGGGTTATTATTTTATGTGACAAAACCTGCATTTCTTTTCATGCATTAGTTGTCATCACATATTCTATAATCTACCTTTCATACTTGTCATTTGTTACAATATCTATGCAATTGTTAATATTGTTATTAACACTTATATTCATGACTCACTTTGTATATGTAAATGCTAAAGAATGTAATAAAACACAAATGACATTTTTTAGAATTAAGAACTAAATTATTCATAGTGGTATGGTACCCTTTGAATAATATGAAATGAGAAATTAAATGTTCAATGTGGTATGGGACACTTTGAAAATACAACCTTACTTGTCATATGAGGAATGTATTGGACACAGTAAGTGTCGGGTAGGGCCCGCTATAGCCCATCGGTGCATCAGTAGGTCTCATGAAGAAAACTACGGTCTTGGCACTAGGCCTTGAAAAAATGATTATTTATGGTCTTGCCACGAGGCCTTGACAGTTTGGTTATGTTGTCCCATATTATACATTCCCTCATTATGTTTATGATAATTAATTAACCAAGTGCATATTGACTAGTAGAATATTCATGGTTATGAGTCTGTAATTATGAGTATCAGAAGAAGTAAATGCTTATGGCAGAAAATGTATTCAGCACTCAGAGATTTATTTTCTAATTTATGTCTCACAGTTAGTAATGATAGAAATTGAAGTTATTATTTTATGCACAACTTTGATCATGTGTTACTCTCAGTTGTAAATTTAGTATTTACACTCCTGCATGTCACACTTATTAGAGTAAGAATGAATCTTACATTATATGTTGAACACCCTATATTTTGTATGAGCATGCTTATGTTTGTAACAAGTTTTATTGTAAACTTGTTAAAATTCCTTGAAATTCTCACTTATAATTCTTGGAAAAAATATTATGACATGATTCATGTATTTTGACATTCCTTACAAAAATGTTTTATGATTAATTTTAAAGGAATGATTTCAAGAGGTTTTAAATTTAAATATTATTTTATTTTAAAACCCCCTTAGTGGGAATTAGTATGATCACACTACATTTTAATTTAAAATTTACAGGTTTAGTAGATTTGAGATACTCTTGTTGGTGGCAACTTTATGGAGATTATTTTCCCATTCAGTTTTTAAAGAAATGTAATAATTGTATCTGATTCTGTAGGACCTAAACTAAAAATATCCTCCCTAGTAGAACTTTTTGTGTGTTTTTTTATTTTCTTTTTATAACAAAAAAATACACACCATGTTTTATTGAAACCGCACCGGCACTGGGGAAGCCCGGGGCTGGGGCGTGACACGACATGATGCGGATTGAGTTGTGGGTGTATCCACTAACAACTAATCACATATTTGGAAAGAGCATAATCATAGGATTCTAATGAGTATAATCATGGCATGTTAATTTCAGAAACGATTTCCAACAAAACTGGTGGCCCCACATGAACATTCCAAAAACAACGAACTTTAGGGATGATTTATAGACCACCCACCTTAGGGTTGTATGAGCCTTGTCCTCCGGAATCGGCCCTTGATTTTCTTTGGATTAGAGTAGATCTAAGAAAAGATGAAAAATGATCACATGGCGATATCTAGGCTGAGAGTGAAAGATAATAAGTATGACTAATGAGGACTTGAGTACTTACCGTTGCACATCTAATGTGATGAAAAGATGCTCGATTGGAAGCTGGACAAAGAAGATCTCTTGATTCCAAAATTTGATCGTAAAAAACCCCCAAAATGAGAGAGACATAGGTCAATCCCGCACAAATATGTATTAGGAATGAAGGGGGAGGATTAATTTATCATTAAGGGAATTTTAGACATTTTACACATGTTTTTAGCCTACCCACTGTTTTTCCGCACGGTTTGTCAAACCATGCACAAAGCATGCGAGATGGTTCTGCCCGAATCTGGGAAAAAGGGCGGTTCGCATGGTTAGCTTGCATGGCCATGCACAAAAATAAAGGATCTATACCTAAGTGAAAACCCGGGTTCTTAAACACCATTCCAATTGAAGAGAGTGATTGAAATTATGATTTCCCTTTTGGAAAGAAAATGGTGTCATATACCACATTTCAACATCAAATACATTTTAAAATACCCTTTAAATAATTCAAAAAAAATGGAATGCATGAAAATAAGGATTTGGAATCCACGACCTAGTAAACCACTCACCTTAGATTTAAAAAGCACATCTTTAAAGGGAAATGAAATCCATACAACATGAACTCCCAAATCCCCATGTTTAGAGTATTTTCATATACTAAATCCGAACCACATAGCTGAAAGGGTTCATGGGAGAGAGAAAAACTAATGGGAATTGATCAATGGAGATGATGAGAATAAAAAATGGGGTAAAACAATCTTTTTCTCTAAATAAATTCTTGAAATCAAAGGAGGAGGAGATTTTATAACACCCCAACCTGAACCACTGAGTATTATCTAGAGATACACAAGACCTTATGAACATCTCCCTAAATTCAAGAGTCATACGACTAGTAATGGGGTCCCAAACACTATAAGTGAGTATAATACACCCTTAATATCATGTCCTTGAACCAATAATATAAATAAAATATGAAAAATTAGAGTAATTTGAGTGTAAGATCAAAATCATTAAATAATATTATTTGGTGAACATATCAAGATAATAAATAAAGATAAATAATCATAGATCCTTATGTGGAAATAGAAACCCTAGTAATTGTGTAAGAAGATAAAAAATAATCCCTCATGGTAATAATCTAGAGTCATTCCTGGTACACCTACAAGCAATCTACTCTATTTCTCCCCTATCTTCCAAGGGCCCCTTTCCCTTTCCCGGATCCCTTTACGTGATGTCTATATGCACACCAGGATTCTTGTGTAGGGTGTGAGTATAAACACTGTAGGGAACCACCAATGAGTCCTTAAAATGAATGCACATGCGTAAGATTTCATGACATGATAAAAAATAAAACCACACAAATGAAAAAAGTCATATTGAGTGCCCATTCACTAACCAATCTTCCATGAACCTCGACTATACCTTCTTTGGCTCCCTAAAAATACATAAAAATGGTCATGTAAATTTCAAAAAACAAAAGATCAAGCCTTGATGATACTTAATAGTCATACAAGTATTAAGACTCTAGGTCATATGATAGTAGTCCATCATTCATTATTTCTATCTCTTGATTTAGGTTAGATACACCATTAATCCCCACTATCACCATATGGGTCAAATCATATAATACCATCATGCCCCAGGTTTGATCACACTCGGCCATTATACCCCATCGTCTGACACAGTCTGGTCGGCATTTCATATGCAACACCAAAACATGATCCCTATATTGGGACAAAAATCCATGTCAAGTAAACTCTTTTCATTGGTACGATTGTTATAATAAAAACACTACATATAAAATGTACAACACAAGGAAATATAAATAATCATATAGAGGCACAATATAGAATTTCATGAGTGAGATACAATAACCAAAACATGTACACATGTGATCAAACTCAAAATGGTATAAAATAAAACTATAAATAACATCATATCATGATAATAATCATATAAAAAACCTCTACATTGTAAGGAACTTCCTACCTCACGGTTATTAATGATTTTCTCTAAATTTCATCAAGGATCAAATCCCAAACAATGTATCTCACCCATTGAGAACTAGATTTTACATTAAGAATCCCTATCATGGGATTCAGTTCGTTAGGAATAAGTTTTATAAATAGAGATCCAAATATATTCCAAGTTAAAAAGGTTATTTGAGAATTAAATATCTCATGGATTCAGTAAATATAACTAGTTTCAAGGAATATTGAATGAGAGGGTGTGTATTCACTTGATTCTTTGCTAATTCTATAATAGATTATAAATTCATAATAAATTCTACAAGATAACATCGAGTCTATTAAATTAATATTGATCCACTATGATATCAACACCAGAAAATAGATCAAACATGAGATTCAAGAGGAATAGAGACTCGTGATGATCGATCTGAGGAAACTTACCTTAAAACATCCCCTGTTCACAAGGAATAATGCTCTAGTAAATGGGTTTTCATTAACATGATAAATCCACCACCAACCTTCTAATTTATCATTAACAGATCATAGTTATATAATCGATCCACTATTAGTAAGTGGTATAGGAAGATAATTTGTAAACACATACCCATAATACATATGTAATTCATGGTGGATCTCAATCTCATCATGATATGTCATAAAAATGATAGATCATCCACCAATCTATAAATTAAGGAATAATTAATCATCATATCATCATATAAAATTTATATCCAAAATATACCCACACTCAAATCTCAAATAGGAAGTTGAATTCAGTGCATCTATACAAGAAACTCACCATTATAGTGTAAGTAGATCGATCTATCCTCGATGAACTAATGAAATATGAGTGAGATATAAATAGGATCAAGGGAAGAGTAATCAATTTAAAAATAGGGGTATTAGGGATGAATTTTGTATTAAATAAGGATATAATCATGTTGAATTAAAATCTCATAGGGTGAATTTATTGCACCATTGGCATGGGCACATTAGTGTCCTAGT
The DNA here is from genome assembly GCA_963277665.1 of Viscum album. NCBI lineage: Eukaryota > Viridiplantae > Streptophyta > Magnoliopsida > Santalales > Viscaceae > Viscum > Viscum album. Next base: position 850,714,797 of record OY728152.1, read on the forward strand.
GATGGGACACTAGTCATTCTTTGCACTGGAGTGAACTAGATGGGTTCTTCCAACACCATCATCAGGCTGGTGGCACCCTAGCGGGAGGTTTATGGGTTCTGAAAATATATAAAAACCTATAAAAACTTAACCAATGAGCCAGTAGATTCCATTATTTGGTCAATTTTATTTTATACCCACTATAATTCCATACTTTCTCCAAACTATACATCCATTGGTTCCAGGGACCTTTTCATATAGAAACCACCCCTTTAAAGCCCATAATTGATAACATTAAAAATATACTTAGGGATTTTATAATGATTAAATATCTCATACCTTAAAATAATTAATGATTTTCCAATTCTATCCCTTTAATGTATTTGCATCCCAAAGATGTACCTTTAATATTTTTTTCTCAAACATCACCAAGCATTGAAAATGAATATCATACTCCCACTCCCAAGTCTCATCCTAGATCCATCTATGGTGCCATAGATTCTGGAAAAGTTGTACCATCTTCCCCTATAATACATTATCACTCTTGTTTATAATCAACATTGGGCGCTCCATGTATGATGCATTAGGATCCAAATGAACATGCTTACAATCAATGATAAGAATAGGATTGAGATTATACCTATAGAGTTGGGAAACATGAAATAAATCTTGCATAACTTGGTAGAGAGAAGGAAGATCAATATTGTAATGCACTATCCCAAACAACTAGTTCATCTCAAAGGGTCTAATATAGTAATAAACTAGCATATATTACATCCATAAATGTTGATTTCCTAACTAAGGATTAACTCATTGAAAAACGTAGTTTACTATAGAAAACTCCAATAGTCTCATAATATATGTGGAATAATACTTATACCTATCTTAAGTTGTGATCATCCTCTTCTTAAATAACATCACTCTCTTAGAGGTCTTCTATACCATATTAGGCCCCAAAACAGCTACCTCACCAACCTCATGCTGACAATGTAGTGAATGACATGGCCTAATATAGAGAGACTTATAAGGTTACATATGAATTAAATCATAGTAACTATGTTTTTAAGTGAACTCAAAAAATTTTAGGTGATCATACAAATCTCCTCTATAGTCTATAATTTATGCTCCAAGCATATACTCAAACATATGGATCATCGAACCAGACAGTGTGTCTAGTTGGAGATAGTACATTGTGCTCAATCTCAACTAATCCCTTATGTATTTATACAAGCCATGCCATGAGAGAAATGTAAAACATGAATCTATGTTATATACAATGCTTAGGAAGACTCCATTAATCATAATCTCTCATGGAAATATAAATTTCTAGTAATGAACCGAACTTTTTTCAATGGAATTTATCCCTTCTTATAGTAATTTCATATAGTATAAATAACATAAAGTCACTTAAAGTCCATAATAAAAACTTTATAAATTAATAATTAGTGAAATAAGAAGTATTTCTTGATGTTGAGGAACCTATACCGATAAAATAGTAACTTGACCATTGGAATAGTAATATGAACCTTATGAATAGTAAACTGGCCAAATGAATAGTAGCATCAAAAATGAAATTATGAAGAAAATTTAGGCATATTATTAGTGAAAATATGATATTATTATATCATAGTATAAGTAAGTAAATATTTTAAAAAAATATTAATTAAGTGTTGGTATTTTATATGTTATAAATATTTAATTACAATTTTATGATTAACTAAAAAATATAAAAGAATATTTATTTTCATAAAATTTATTCAGCAATTAATATTTTGATGTCTTATGATTTTATGATAATTTTATGAGACCTCAAGTAAATTCTGAAAGTGTTACAAAATCAGTTATAATTTTGAAATCTGTATTTTCCATATAAATGATGATTTTAATTAAAAAGTAATTTAATAATATATAGGAAATTATTTTCATAAAATTAAGTTCATTTTTGAATTATACATTTCAAAAAATGGTTACGATTAATTTTTGGGATTTTTTTGAAATACTTGAATTTTTTATGAAGAATAAAATACGACAATTTACAATAAAAGCTAAATACATGAAATATGGATTCATAGATGATGTAAGGATGATGAAAGAACATAATCTTGAACTCTAATTAATTATTTTAATATATTTAGAGATAATTATGAAAATATTCATAGACTTGAGGCAAAATAAAAAACAAATGAATTAAATAATGAGAAGACACCCCTCTCCTCCACTATAGCCCGAATGGCCGAAAGGCCTTATTTTATTTTTATTTTTATTATGGATAATAACGATTTAAGGGTTTAAGGGTAACCCATACATGACCCATAGGCCCAAGGAACAAGGCTCTACTGACTCACAATACATGAACTGAAGGCCCAGAGGCATACCATGCCCATTACATGACCTGTTGGCCCAACCCACTAGAACTGCCCCTCCCCAACTTCTGTATCATTGATCACCTAGCACCTCACCTTGAATTTCTGATCGGCTATAATTTACCCATACAAATCTGCATTGTGCTTGGTCCCGATGGCAATTGCTATACACTCTCATTCTTCCAATCCGGCTAGCACCCCCCCTTGCATTTATGTTAATTTCCTTCCAGTTTAATTTATTTTCTTATTCACTCCTCACCTACCTTAATACAAATGTCATAATAAGTCCAGTATGTTTTATATAATATAATTATATCTTTTTAATGTAATATTCTTCATTAAACTCCACACCCCCTCTCTCTCCCTCTTTTATTTTCTAAAATGAAACTGTCACCTGTGACGTGTCAATTTATCGACATCAGGGGAGATGCTCTTTCATTTTCCTTTAACACCTACAAGGATGTTAATAAAACCATTATATGGTTGAGAGAATATTATAATGTTTTTTTATAAACATCTTTACGTTTTTTAACTAACATTAATACATAATACTAAATGATAAAAAATTGACTTCTTTGTGATTGAAAGACCGCAAAAATTAACTTAATACAATCATCATTAACTTTATCTAATGATGCATCCTCATACCATATAAAAAAATTAATTAAAATATAATTTAAACATATTGAATATAATAAATAATATATAATAACAATTATAGATATTTATCCTCATTTTACACGAACATCCATTCATGAATATAAGTGAACCAATCGTGAAAACTAAGAAAATGAATGCTCCCGAACATTGATGTTAAAATCTATAACTCATCGTAAGGACCATAAATGTATGAAATTTTATTTAATTTTAATTAATGACTATAATGTGAGTTTATAGGATATTAATGTGAAATAATATTTTAGACACAAGGTAAGGGGAATTCAGAAGCTTCTAGACACAAGGTAAGGGGAATTCTAATACCCAAATCTCTTTATTTGGATTTTCCCTATTTCACACCATTTTCAGTATGGATAATACATAAATATCATTTATTCATAATTATATTACCTTTTATGGGATATATTTTTTTCTACTTTAGTTTATGATAAACAAAATGTTTTCCCAAAGAACTATTCTTTCAAAAAAACAAACCTCTAACTTATCGAGATTGTTTCTTATTTACTCAAGGACGATGAATCCTATATCAAGTATATTATTCCATCTTTAATTTGGGAACCCATGTTTTGAATGTATTTTCAAACAAAACCAATTACTTTCCATGGGTTCTTTTATGTCCGAGATTGATATTCGTTCAATGTGGCATGAATGATAATGTAAATGTAATGACGTGATGGGTGTGCCTGGAATTTTATAACACAATGTAATTGTTATGATGTGATGTATGAACCAAGAATTATATAGTGATGCAATTAATTGAGTTATGTAATTAATCTCAAGAGTCAAAGTGAAATATTTTCCAACATGACGCTAGCTTTGTTCACAACTATGTTTGGCAGTTGAAAACTAAGAGATTATGTTTCATTTTTATGCATTGCCAAATTCCAAGACTTATCTTAATGATTCCTCTCATGGTTATGATCCTATTATTATGTTATTATGATGATGACGATATGTTTATAAACACACCATTTTATATTGTTTCATGTTCTTATCTATCCTCTTATTAGGATTTTAGCTCACCCCTATCATTGATGTATATCCACTGATTATTATATACTAAAGATAATTCAAGGGATAATAAGAATCTAGAGAAGAAGGTATTAAATAAATGTTTTTGTTTTATTTTTTAAATGTTACATGTGGTCCTAATTTTCCCAAGATGATAAATCTTTGGATCCTCATTATGTAATAATTTTATGTTGTTTTCTTTTAAAATGTTGTAATAATAATTTAAGAAATGTAGGGTCTCTATAGATGGTATCAGAGGATGATTTAGTTAATTTGGGAATTAGGATTAGAGAAAATTAGTAAAAACCCTTAGTATGAGAGTAAATATAAGTGATCACACAAAATATTTGTTTTAGAAAATTCTAAACATAGGGATCCAAAAATATATGCCTTTAGGGTTAATTCCACAAGGTAATAAATTATGTATTCATGACTTGTTGACATATGTTTTGTTTTAACATTTTATATTTTAGAAAATGGTGGGAACTAGGAGAAACTGGTCCAAAAACCTATGTGTGCGACAATGCAGGGATTTAACAAACGACATCCCCAATGCTTTCAGAGGTGGAGTTCAAATTTTCAGGGAGATGCATACATAGTTTTCTCTATTTGTGAATAATAAACTGAATAATGTGGAACAACCAACTTCAATTAAGAGGGAGCAACTGACTATCGATTGTTTGATGTAGAAATAACAATCGATGTTTAGTGGATCTTCTGATCCATTAGTTTCAGAATAGTGGGTCTATATTATGGAGAATATATTTTATGCCCTTCATTGTTCTATGATAGAGAAGGTGAATCTTGTAGTTTATTGTTGTGATTGAGAGGCCGATCAATGGTGGGATTTGATTAAGAACACCAAGTCGAGGGTAGAAATTAAAGATATGTAGTGGAAAAAATTTAGGATAATGTTTTATAACATGTATTTCCCTGAAACTCTTCTTACAAAGATGGAGAGAGAATTTATAGTATTGAATCAAAGTGATGAAGAATCATTCACGACCTATAAAGAAAATTTCACAAGGATTTCAAGGTATGATTCAGGATTTGTTATAAAAAAGTGATAGAAAAATTGATATATTTTTTAGTGTATTAAAAACACTCCTTTGAATGGTTATAGAAATTTGAGATATTAAGATTTAGGAATAAGTTTTTTGATGTGATCTCAAAGTGGAGACAGTGTCTGGCGATTTTTCCCATGGCTATGGTGATAATAAATGAAAGATGGAGTTTCAAGATAGATGATCTTATGAGATAGGTGGGGAGAATAATCAACTTCCCACATGTCAAAAATGTTTGAAGAAGTATCATGAGAACTGCCTCAAAGGGATGGTGAAATTTTTCACCTGTGGGAGAGAAGACCACCAAGCTCTTGAATGTCGAAAAGTCACGAGGGAGTAGGAAAATGTGGTTGAGGAAACGAGTGCACCACACATGGTCTAATGACACAACAATAGGGACAAAGGGAACCATTCAAACTGGTACACTATACCTCAATTCCTTGAGGGAAATCTACATTAGCTGCTACCAAATTCAAAAGATAAAGGAAAATATTATGTCATCACTACTACCTAAGTGGAACAAAAAAACGATGTCATATAGGGTACACATCTTATACATTAAATTATGAAAAAAATTATTATTCGAGTTTGGTTCTATGAATTCAAATATATCATGAAATGTTTCTAGAACTATTTATTATAAGCCCATAAACCTTTGAGTAGTGAAATATGTAAAATCACCTACTGGTTCAATCATTATAACACAAGTATTGGGCCCTTTTATTATTGGAGTATGTGGGAATATTCTTACAGAGAATCTCGTAATACTTCCCTTTGTGGAATACGATGCTATAATGGGGATGTATTGGATCCCATTATATAGAGAACATATTAAATTTCAGGAAAATGAAATATCTTTTCATATTCTTAACCATACCATGGTCCGCTATAAATTCAAGGAAGATCATGAATCCCCTTTTTAAAATACAACAATGGTGTGGGTAATGATTCCATGTAAAGAAGCATACCTTGCTCAAATTTTTTAGTTAAAGGAAGGTATAAACCTAGGGAGAATGCCCATAGTGATGGAATACATGGGAATATTTCTTGAAGAGTTACTCAGATTTCATTTGGATAGTGAGGTAGAGTTTCAATAGAACACATACACAGAGCTACTCCTATCTCAAAATGTCCCTATAGGATGGCCCCTATATAACTGGAGGAGTTATAGAAGAAGCTACAAGAGAATTTAGACAAAGGGTTCACACATCCTAGTGAATCACCTTCGGGTGTATCATTATTTGTGTGAATAATAATGATGTAACAATGCTGTTGTGAATAGATTATTGGGAACTGAACAAGATCACCACAATGAACAAGTATCCCCTTCCAAGGATTGATGACATGTTCGATTAATTACGAGGAGAACATTACTTATCAAAGGTGGATCTACATTCTAGATATAACCAACTAAAGGTTAAGATGGATTATATTTAGAAGACTTACATTAATACAAGGTATGGACGCTATGATTTTCTGGTGATGCCTTTAGTACTTACTAATTCCCTGAAATCATCATTGATTTAATGAATAAAGTCATTAGATGTTACCTTGATTTTTTTGGTATTATTTATCGATGATATTCTCATCTACTCCAAGAGAAATAAGGAACATGATGAACAACCAAGGATTGAGATGGAAACATTAAGGAAGGGGAAGATGTATGCCATGTTCAGAGAGAGTGACTTTTAGATGCAACAATTCACATTCTCGGGAAATTATATCAAAAGTGATGGATTTTCTATGGACCCTTAAAAAAGGAAATTGAGGAATGGACCAAACCCTCTAGTGTCATATAAATAAACAATATTCTTTTCCTTCTAGGGTACTATTGATGTTTTTGGAGAAATTTCCCACGATTGTCATTCCCACTAACTATGTCAACATGGAAAGGTGTAAAGTATGTCTAAATGAAAGAATGTGAGGAAAGCTTCAAAGAGATAAATATATATCTTATCACTGCACCTGTACACACATTACTGAAAAGTGAATAATGTTTTGTGATATAAAATGATCCTTATTAGAATTTATTGGATTGTGTACCCATGAAAAATGATAATGTGATAGCCTTTGCCTCATGTTACTTGAAGATCCATGAGAAGAACAACCCAACAAAAGATCTGGAGCTATAAGTCATGATTTATTCATTAAAAATACAGTGGCACTACCACTATGGTGAGAATTGTGACATATATATCAACCAAAAGAGCCGAAAGTATATATTCATACAAAATGAGCTCAATATGCATCATAGTATATGGTTAGAGATAATCAAATACTATGAATTATCTATCCACTATCATCATGTAAAGGAAAACAAGGTATCTGATTCTTTTAGTAGAAGAGAACCTAATACTCTATCTATGTTTCATATTTATAAATTACTTATGTTCTTGGATATGAAAATTATATATTTGGAAATCATAACATTACAAAAAAATCCTACTTTTAAAAAATGATTGCCTAACCATCTATCCAATACAATATTATGGAGTCACACACATATGATCAGGAGTTACAAAAGAAGGTGAATATAGTAAAGGAAGTGAAGCTGAAAGAGTTCTATAGTGATGATGATGGTGTGATTTGGTTTGGAATAAGGCTATGTGTGCCTTCATCACCAGGGATAAATAAGGAGCTATTGGAAAATTTATATAGCTCAATATTCTCTATCCATCCTGAGAGTACAAGATGTGCCATGATATCTAAGAACACTTCTGGTGGGACAACATGAAGAAGGAGGATGTAAAGTATATCTCAAGGTGATTGATAACTTAGTAAGTTAAATAGATGTGATATAATTATAAAGGGAAGATACAACTATTTCCTATACCCATGTGGAAATGGGATAATGTCACTACGAACATTGTCATGGTGCACCTGAAGAAATCCAAAGAAAATAATGCGATATGGGTTGTGGTGGACCGACCCACCAAGGCTTCCCACATTATTTCTATATGGGAATAAATCTCACTTGAAAAACATGAAATCATATATGTGAAGTAGTTCATGAGACTTAATGGAGTTACACTCTCAATTGTCTCTAATCATGATCCTAGATTCACATCTAAATTCTAGAGGTGTCTTCAATATGCCTTGAGTACTAAATTGAATTCTAGCATGGCCTATCACCCCCAAACTGATGGCCAATATGAATAGAATATTAAAATTATCAATGATATGTTAAGAGGCATATCTTTAGAATTAAATTGTGGATGGGAGCCACATCTCCCATTGACTGAGTTCTCTTAAAAAATAGCTTCAACTCGAGTATCCATATGGCTCCATATAAAGATCTATATGGAACGAGATGTAGAACTGCAACATGTTGGGATGAGGATGGTGAAAGGAAGTTACTTGGACCTGATCCTATGCAAGTGATTATAGATAATGTTGAAGCCATCCAAAAACATATCAATGCTTCAAAGAGTCGACAAAATAGTTATGTTGACAACCGTCAATGGGTTTTGGAGTTTGACATTGGAGATAAAGTCTTACATCGAATATCACCATGGAAGAGAGTCATGTAGTTTGGAAAGAAAGGGAATATAATACCAAGGTACATTAACCCCTTTGAGATCCTTGATCACATATGAGATGCATCCTATCAGCTTTCACTTACACCAACTATGGCTCATGTTCATGATTTCTTCCACAAATCACTCCTGAGGAATTAAATACCTGATCCATCACATATACTAAACATAGAGGTGGTACAACTGGAGGATGATATCTCATATGGGGAGTAGCCAGTAAATATTCTAGACCGAAGATATAATTTTATATGAAACAAGATAATCCACCTTGTTTAAGTGTTTTAGAGTAACTAAAAGTTTGAAGAAGCAACATAGGAACCAGACGAGGTGATGGGATAATTACCATCACCTATTTATGTTAAATGAAATTTTGACGGTGAAATTTCAAAAGGGGGGAAGAATGTAATGACCCAAAAAAATAAATGGAATTTATCCCTTATTATAGTAATTACATATAGTATAAATCACATAAAACCACTTGTTGTCCTTAACAAAAGCTTTATAAATGATGACTTAGTGAAATAAGAAGTATTTCTAGAAGTTGAGGAACCTATACCAATGAAATAGTAACATGAAATTATGAATTTTAATATGAACATTATAAATAGTAAACCAGCCAAATGAATAGTTTCCTCACCCATGAAAGTATAAATAAAATGTAGGCATATCATAAGTGAAAATATGATACAATTATATCATAGTATAAGTAAGTAAATATTTTTAATAATTATTAATTAAGTGTTGGTATTTTTATAAGTCATAAATATTTAATTATTATTTTTTGATATTTTTAATAATTTGACAGAAAATTTATTTTCATATAATTTATTCATTAATTTATATTTTGATGCCTTGTGATTTTAAGATAATTTTATGAGACCTTCAGTAGTTTTTGAATGTGTTACAAATCCAGTTATGAATTTGAAATATATATTTCCCAAGTATATGATGATTTTAATTAAAAATTTAATGAATCATATTAAAAAATAATTTTCATAAAATAGAGTTTATTTTTAAAATATAAATTTCAAAAAATGGATAGGGTGGTTTTTTTGGATTTTTATGAAGTACTTGAATTTTTTATGAATAGTAAAATACAATAATTTACAATAAAAGCTTAATACATGAATTATGGAATCATAGATGATGTAATACAGATGTAAGCCCAAAATATAGAACTCTAATTCATTTTTTTAATATATTTAGAGAAAATTATCAAAATATTCATATTCTTGATCCAAAAAATATGCAAATGAATTAAATAATGAGAAAACACCCCTCTCCTCGACTATAAATACCACCCCTCACCCCCTCTTATCCCCGCTCTTATCAGGATTTGAAGATTACCTATATTCATCCCAATACTATTTCATATTCTCTAACCCACATCCATGAGCTCTTCGTAACAAGAAGATTCCAAAAACCATTCCCTAAGGAGGTTCTTAAGGAGGATAAATTTAGGAGGTAAATCCTCTCTCTCTTTCATTTAATTTCCTTTCAATCTCATTTATTTTCTTATTCTATCCTCACCTCCCTTTAACCAAATGGAATGATAACTCCATAATGTCTAATATACTATACTTAAATCATGTTAATGGATGATTCATCATCAAAATCCACCCTATCTCTCTCTTTTATTTTTTAAAATGAAATCATCATCCGTGATGTGTCAATTTACCAACATCATGGGCGATGCATATTCATTTTCCATTAACACATTCAATAATGTTAATAAAACCATTAAATGATTGAAATATATTTTAATGTTTATTTTATCACAATCTTTATGTTCTGGAACTAACCTTTATAAATAATACTAAATGGTAAAACAAAATGAGTTCGTTGTGATCGAAAAACTACCAAAATTAACTTAAAATGATCATCATTAACATTTATCAAATGATTTATCCTAATACCATATAAAAAAATTATTTATAAGATCATTTAAACATATATAATATCATTAATAACATATAATAACAATTATGGATATTTTCCCTTATTTTACAATAACATCCATTCATTAATACAAATGAACCGATCATGAAAACTAAGAAAATGAATTCTCCTGAAAAATGAAGTTAAACTCTATAACTCATCAAAGGACCATAAATGAACTTAATAAAACTATAATGAATCAAATAAATGTATTAAAGGTTATGGATTTTTAATTAATGATTCTAATGTGATTATTCAAGATATTAGCAAGAAGTAGTCTTTCATACACAAGGTAAGGGGAATTCAAAAACCCAACTCTACTTCTTTGGGGTTTACCTATTTCACAACATTTCCAGAATGGATAATCCTTAAATAGAATTTATTAATAATTATAATAAATTTTCTGGTATATACATGTTTTATATTTGAGATTATGATTAACATAATGTTTTCCAAAATGACTCTTCTTTCAAAAAACACACCTTTTATTTTTCAAGATTATTTCTTGTTCACTCAAGGTTTACGAATCTTATACCATGTATGTTATCCCTTTTTTAAATTGGGACGACATGTTATTAATGTATTATGAAATGAAACCCATTACTTTACATGGTTTCTTATATGTATATGATTGATATACTTTCTATATGGAATGCATGATAACGTAAATATTATCCTCTGATGGGTGAACCCAAAATTATATAGCGCAATGTAAATGTTATGATGTGATAGGTGCACCTAGATTTATATAGTGCTCCAATGCATTGGGTAATTTGATTAATCTAATGGGACCAAGTTTAATATTTTTTAACATGATTCTATGTTTGTTCACTACTATGTGTCAATGTTGACCACTAAGACATGTTGTTTCATTTCTATGCAGTACCACATTCAAAGATTTATCTTAATGCTTCCTCTAATGATTAGGATCTTATTATTAAGTTATGATGATGATGTTATGTTTATGATCAACCAATGTTATATTATTTCATGTTCTTATCTATCCTCTTACAAGGATTTTAGATCACCCCTTTATTTGATGTATATCCTTAGTTGATTACATATACTGAGTAGAATTCAAGGGCCAATAAGAAGCTAGTGAAGAAGGAATTAAAGAAATGTTTTTCTTTGTTTTGTAAATGTTATGTGTGGTACTAATTTTACCAAGACACTAAACCTTTGGATCATCATTTTTAAATGATTTTATTTTTTTTATTTTAAAATGGTGCAATAATAATGAATGAAAAGCAGGTTTGATATATTTCCTAGCTCATCCCATGAATGATTCTCACATATTGGTAAGAAATAAGAAACTTTCATCAGCTAATCGATAATCACTATAACAACATAATGGATCCTCAGGGTCTTGGATATCTATGAAAATAAGTTAATATATATGGACTCCAACTTCCATATGAAAGTAGTGTTTAGATCATACCACCCAGACATTGGTGCTCAAAATTTATCCTCTTGTAGGAAAGGAATTGGGAAACTAATCCAGCAATGCCCCTATTCATATTTGGTAAAAAAATATCACCTATAGGCATGGTACGTATTTGTTTATCTAGATGAAAAATGTAAGAACCTGGTTCTTATTCTTGAGGTATGGATTCTTCTTTTCATTTTTCATTAAGTGTTTTTGAGAAAATAAGGAAAACGGGGAAAAATCCCAAAATTTATGGGTTTATGTAGTGTACTTTTCTACACGCTGTGTACTTTGGCCATGTGGGATAAGTATACAGGGCGTGTTGGCCTGTCGGCGAGGAATGGTGTAAAAACTAACTACACGCCTTGTACTTAGTATATACACGCCGTGTAATTAGTCAGAAAGTGAACAGTAAGGTGGTGGGAGTAGCCGCCAGATGAATGGTAGTACATGTCGTGTACTCAGAAATACACGTCGTATAATCAAGTCGGCAGATGAACAACGGGGCGGTGGAAAGTAGTCGCCAGGGGAACAGTTAAAAAATAGAAAGTACACGCCATGTACTTGAGAATACACGCCGTGTAGTTGTGTTTTTTTGTTATAAACCGGCAGTAGACTCCTCTTTCAGTAGAGGAAGATTAGAACTCATTTGGAGCTCGGGGGAGGAGGCTGAGGCTTGGAGGAGCACCCGATCGCATGTCGGAACTCAGATTCTTCTGCCGTTGATCTCATTGGAACCGCACAGGTAAGAGCTTCCCACTCCTTGATCCTTTCTTTCCAATTATTTCCCGAGGAGATGTTATTTGAGTTTGAACATATGAACGTTTATCCCAGATCTACATTGTTCTCGGACGTTTAGGGAGGCTTCTTTCATAAATATCGATCAGTAGAGATTGAGGTAGGTGGTCTGGTGTTTATATCAAACTGTTGAGTTGATTTTGTGTATTTTTGTGCTACGCGCCCATGTTTGGGGTGTAATATGGCTGAGGCCTTAGCTGAAAGGATATCTATAATTGCATAGATAATCTAATGATAAATATAAACTGTTGTTTGAGATCATTGCTTGGATCCAGGGCCACCCCAGCGGTGTGTTTCCCTTGTTTAGCCGTTTGGCCAGGATACCCGTGGGTATGCCATGATTATAAGCATGTTTTGAGTTTTCATGAGAGGAAACATGTTTATTACTTTCTTATGCATTTGGTATGGCCCAGTTATTTGTTTATCTTGAGGGAAAGGTATTAATTCGCTTGAGGGAAAGGTATTGATTCTCCTGAGGGAAAGGTACTTATTCACCTGAGGGAAATGTATTTAATCGCCCGAGGACAACTTTTCTTATACCTTAGGGAAACAACTTCTAAAACTAAGGAAAAAATCTGGTACACCTGAGGGAAAGGTTCGGATTAGCCTGAGTGAAAGGTACTATTTAGCCTGAGGGAAATGTTCACTTGAATATTCACTGTGGTGTTTTCTTATGTTGTACTTGTTGGTCAGAGTGGATACTCCAGAGGGGGGTGAATTGAGTTCCAATTAAAAATTTCTGTCAAAAATATTCTTATTAAAATCCCCAAATTTAAATAAAAAGCTAAACTGTAGTGAATTTTTAATACAGTAAAGGGTCAGTTTGGTTCTGAAGAGATTGATTAGTTCTCAATTAATCTAATATGAATATTAATTAGCTTTTGAAGCTAACCTAATGCTTTACAATAAATACAAACACTTTCTAGTTTAACTATCAGAGTTACTCTAAAAAGGATTTATATTTCAAAGTACTTAGTAGCAGAATAATAAATATAGTTTAAAACAAAAAAAAAATTAAGCACAGCAGTTTAAAACAAGAGGTTCAGTCTCAAGCCAAAACTTATTCCTCTCAAACAATTTATTTAAATTTTGATCCATACCTTGGATCAGGGTAAACAACAATACATAGACTGTCCAGGTACTAAGAACTCTACCACAGTTCTTCGTGGGAAAAATAAAAAAACAATAGCACACAAGATATCCATGTCACACTTGACCTCTACGACTTTCCAGAGTGGGATACAAGAGAGTTATAGAAGTTTTGTGTGAGGATTTAGAAATCATCCAGTTTAGCACATGATACAGTGTGTGTCTAAAAATACAGAGCACACACACTGCTCAAAATATAAATAAAAGAATCACTGAGAGAGATTAGATATGAGTTTAGAATGCTCTAGTGATTTTAAATGCATCTCTGGACTCCTTTTGATTAAAAAGAAATGCTTATGAGTTCTTCTATGGTTTTTGTCGTGAAAACAGAGTGTCGTTTTGTATTTGACTTCCAGTATATTCAAATATTGCTCGAGGTCGCAATAGGCTTTGCAGCACAACAATATCTCTCAGCTTCCAGCAAAAGTTCTTCTCCCCTTTAAGCTCTGGTGCATGTGTTCTTTTTGTATCAGATGACTATCTTCGTATGTCACCACACCTAGAAGATTTTTCACTTCTTTTCAGCACTTCTTATGCCTGGATTTTGTCTTTACTTTTATATATTTCAGCTCTGGCAATGGGAATGATTACCTTTTTACAGGTACGAGGTACGGTTCCTGAAATACCAACCACTATTATTAATTAATAGTACATGCATTAAATTAACCAAATATGACCGTTATAATTATATTAATAATATTAAAAAAGAATAAAGTTTGAGTAGCAGTGACTGGTTAACAGTCATCTTCCATCAGTAGCTCTCTGTCGGTAGACTTGTAATGGTGGACTTTGTATCAGTGGATGCCTTTTATCGATAGCTATTACTCCGTGTAGCAGTAGCTCTATGTACCAGTAACTCCTTCTATCGGTAGAGTTGGTCTATCGGTAACTGCCCTATACCAGTAACTACTTATATTAGTGGATCTGTCTATCGGTGATGTCACGACCCGTCCTCAGGGCCCATGACGTGACTACCCCAAGCCCTCCTTTCATAGGGTAGGGGCTGGCGACTAGAACCAAAGGCGTAAATCCCGATAAACTGGGAAGGCATTGCCTTTATAAAGGTAAAAAAACACCACAAAGTACAAGTGGAAGTAAAACACTAAGTAAAAAAAGGAAGTACTGAAAAGTAAGTGGGATAGAATACAAACCCATATGAAAAGTGCAGCTACAACTGAAAGGAAGTACAACAGAAAAGACAAACAGCTGGAAGAAAATAAGCATCTCCTGGGTCGTCCACCTCAGATCCTACCTGAAGGGTAGGTACAGATAGCGCAGCTCCTGGATCATCCACCACATATTCTACTTGAAGGGTAGGTACAGATAGCGCAAATCCTGGATCGTCCACCACGGATCCTACCTGAAGGGTAGGTACAGATAGCCTCCTCAACACTCTCACCTTTCAACATCCTCTGAGTATCGTCTCGTCGTGAAGTCCACCACCGGGTATTGTCCAGTCCTCGAACACTCGGCATCCGTCAGCGCTGCGTGTCATCTGCAACCAACACAACGAGGTGCGGGCATAGCCCGTCCAGGGGTGAGTATATGATACTCAGTAGGGACCCTGAGACCCTCAAGGTCTCACTAAATCCAACATGGATAACCACAAAGAAGGATCTCAAAAGATAACCCTTACTTAGGTATAAGCCCATACTTATACCTAAGTTATCAAGTAACCCATCTCAATCATGAGGAAACACAAAGGTCGACCACTCAGCTCAAACCAGGATTTTTCATTATTGAAACTGTAACTGCTGAAGAGCTCTGTCTCTGGAAAGTACAGTGATCTTGTCATGACTCCGAGGTACTGCTCACTAACCTAAGATTTCTGAGGTACACCTTCTGTCGAGTACCGTGGGTCTTCCACCTCACATAATAGTGCTCCTCCGCCATGGGTCTGCCACCTCACATAGTAGTGCTCCCCCTCATAGCCTACATAGGTACTCCTCCTGTCGAGTACTGTGGGTCTGCCACCTCACAAAGTAGTTCTCCTCTGCCATGGTTCTGCCACCTCACAAAGTAGTGCTCCCCACTGGGCTATGCTAGTCACTCCGAATCGAATCGGACAAGCAGTTATCAGGTATCAGCTGGCTACACGGTCTCTGTACTCCATACGATCATCTCTGGGAGGGTCCTCTCCACGATCTACAGGTCGATACTCCAAGTATCACCAAGTATCACGAAAAGTATCTCAAAGGACCTCCTCGTCATAGGGGTCTCAACGCAACATACGGCGCGTCAAACGGACGCCCGGTCTGTGAGTTATTAGCCATTTCGTCCCAGGGGCCTGGTTGGTTTCGTGTGAGAACCAACCCAGACATATCTCAAATGTACCCCAAACTCTAATAGGGTATACTCATAGGGACTGTTTCTCGACGTATCACCAAAGCCGCTGACGGTTCGTCAAACAGACGTCCGGTCTGAAAGTTATCAGTTTTTCTATTCCAGGGGCCCGGTTGGATTTTGGGTAAAATCCAACCCGGCCACTATACAACTGCATCCAAAACTCAGGCGTAGCATTCCAAAAGTTTCCTCTCATCAAGAGGAATCAAACAAAGCCGACGGTACATCAATCGGACGTCCGGAGCTCGAGATATAAGCATTTCTGCTCCATGGGCCCGGTTGGTTTCGTGATTGAACCAACCCGGCCATACCCAAAGTTCTCTTAAATCCTAAGTTTAATATACCGAAACGACCGTCTCAATCCAAGGATCTCATTGCAACTGACGGTGCGTCGATCGGAGGTCTGTAGCCCATGATATGGGCGTTTGAACAAAAACTGGCCGAGAATAGGGTGTTCGGCCCCAGACTGACCCGGGCCGAGGCCCCCTAGGTCAGACCGAACTGGGTTGACCCGAACCGGGTCCGGGTATGGCCCAATAGGGCACGGCCCGACCCGATGGGCGCTGCCCGGCCTCGCCAGCGCGGCCCGGCCCGGCCTGAGCGCGCTCGCGCGGTCGCGTGGCCAGCTTGGCGAGCCGAGCCGAGCGGATAGGGGGGGAGGCGCGCACCCCCTGATTGAAGCCACGACCCCCGTGTGGGGGACGCTCCTAGACAGTGACGCAGCACTGGCCGCCGCGTGTCCCTCGGTCCCGTGCAGCCGCGGGACCGCCGCCTGCCATCGCGGCTTCAGCCGGGGCGGACCTTCCTGGTGGCGCGCCGGGCGCCGGTGCCGGCCACCGCCTCCGGCCGCCTCTCCGGCGTGGCATGCTGGCAGGCTCTTCCGCAGACCACCGGACGTGCTCCAGTGGTCCGTTTTGCTTTCCGTCTTCGCCTATGGTCCTCCCAGGACCCGACCTTCACTGCGGAGGCTTCAAGTTGGATTTACGGCCCCGTTTCATCATCGCCGTCAATCTGCGCATCAACAACAATCTGCAGAGGCTCCAGGAATTGTTCGTTAGCCCATGCCCTCCACGTTAGAGGGTTTCAATGAGTATCAAACATTAACCAAACCCAATTATTCACCCCGAAACCAACCGGCATAAACGAGTGATCTGCGGATCAACCGGGCAGAGATTGATCCACGCTCGTCATCCATTTCTCAAAATTTAAAGAGAAAATAAAATATAATTCCCCTACCTTGCAATGAATTCGCACGTCATTGAGCTGCGGAAAGAGGCAAGCGTCGCGATGATCAGACGTCGCAGAAGATCGGTGCTGATTCCGTTGAAGTCGGAGGGTGAGTCGTCATTGATGGTGACATTCTCCGTGGTGGTGTCTCCTCCCTTGACACGGATGAAGAAGAAGATAAGGAACGTCGTCGGTGACTTCCCGCTCTTCAACAAAGGAGATGAAGCCTTCTTCTTCGGAGGAAGAAGTTATTCAAAACTCAAGAGCTCTCTTACCTTTCTCTTAACACAAAAAATCTAACCCAAAATAAAATAGGGCTCCACCTTATTTTATTTACCCATGCAATGCATTCAAATTTACAAAATTCAAATCCAATTCACTTAATTAATTAAATCATGAGTTGTTTAATTAATTAAGAGGTAGGTTGGAAAATTAAATAAGGAAGTGGAAGAGTTACTTAATTAAAGGGAGTTAACAAGTTTAAAGGGGGAGTTTAAAGGGGAAGAGTTAGGGGGGGTTAGAGAATTTTAAGGGGTGGAGTTCGTGTGGGCCCCACCACCCTCTTATCCTCTAATGGGTAGTTCCCCAACTTCCACTCAAAGGATATAACGACTTAAAAAGAAATAAAATTGTAGCTCAATTTTATTTTTACTTTCCACAATTTTAACATCTCCTCCTGAGCAAACGCAACCACAGAAAAGGTGTTCTTAAGAAATTACCGGTGCTGCGGTTTCATCAGTGCCCTCAGATTTCAATTACGAGCACCGGATCAAATGTTAGGAAAACCCGCTCATTCGTTCATTGAACTTACCCGATCTAACCTTTGGAAAATGATTCCGGGCACACCGGGCCTCGAAATCAAGCGTCGTCAGAAACTGCGTTCTTGTAAAATCCCAAAGAAAATTAAGAAACAAATTTCTTTGAAATTTCCAGGTCTTTAAAGGTGAACTTTGTATTAGTAGCTCTGTATCGGTGGACTTTATATCGGTAGCCATTCGTCTGTCTGTTTGTATCGGTATGTCTGCCTGTATCAGTAGCTATGCTTATCGGTAGACTTGATCTATCATAGATATTTGCTAACTGGTGACCTTTGTTTATCGGTAGAATTACACATATCAGTAGACTTACTCTAACGGTAACCATTCGGTGTATCAGTAGACTTACATACTGGTGGCTCTGTTCTGTACCAGTGTACTTAGCCTTATTAGTAGCTGTGTATCTGTTTTTCTGTATCAGTAGCTATGTGCATACCGGTGGACTTAACACTTATCTTCTATGAAAAACATATGTTTGAATTATTTCAAAGTATGTATAAACATAGATAAATAGTGATTAAAATATTACAATGATTATTTTGATATTATTGTCAACATAGGATTATAAACACATAT
Organism: Viscum album; assembly: GCA_963277665.1. Taxonomy (NCBI): domain Eukaryota; kingdom Viridiplantae; phylum Streptophyta; class Magnoliopsida; order Santalales; family Viscaceae; genus Viscum; species Viscum album. Next base: position 850,733,700 of record OY728152.1, read on the forward strand.
TAAAACATAATTGGGATTATTAAAACAAGTGAGGTCAACAATCTCCCCCTTTTTGATAATCACAAATTATGATATTATAATCCAAAATTATCAATAAATTATAAGTATAAAATACAATGGTTCTTACTTCTCAGTGTGAGTAATGACATTTTCAAATTTTAGATTTTAAAAGTATCAGAGGATATAGTATTAAATGCCATTTTATTAGAGGTAATAATAAAAACAATATACTAGAAGTAAAACAAATGTATCAGAGAGAAAAGTATAATTTTTTTTTATTATACTCATAAATATTAAGCTCATACTTCTCATATTTCTCCATATCAGTTCTCCCCTTTTTTATGATTTCTCCCCCTTTGTGATTAGAAAAAAGAAGAGAATAAAGAATGAGAGAAGTAACAGAAGGTAAAAGAGAATGAAATCATTGATATATTCCTTGAGTCAAAAAATTACATAGAAATACCAAAGTGAAACAAAACTAATACAAGTGATTCCTATCAATGATCCTAGACACTAATCAATCCACCTCCTCAGAATGAGATTTTCCCTTAGGATCAGAAGAGGATTCAGGCGTGGTGGATGCAGGTGGAGGCTTAGGAATACCAGAGATAATCAGAGGAGGCTGAGTTACTGAGATAGTTCCTGGCCTATACTATGTAGCTCTCTAGGTGATCATAGGAGTGAGGCTCTGAATGGCTTGAGTTAGAGTCATCTGAGGAATTGAGATAGACTGAGTAGAGGCAGGAAGGGCTGGATGTACAATGATAGGGGTGTTTTCTACATGCAAGAATGGTAGCAACAGATTCCTGAAGTCCATAATGATCCCTCCTCATCTCTCAATAGAAGAAATGAAATCATACTTGTTTTCCATAAATTTTTCCAAAGATGGAGTCAGTTACCTGATCTTGCTTACTTGTTCTCTGAAGGCTTTATTGACAGGAGGTAATTTTAGATTTTCCAAAAAGAAGTTTGAAATGGTTGGTCGACTGATGCTTGGTATACAATTTCATAAAATAAGAATTAAATTTATCCTTTACTTCTTTCTGAGAGGCAGAAGCTTCTCTCATATAATTTTGAACAATTTTCATGATATCTCTAGTGGTAGTCACCACCTGGGTCATGGCAGATGAGTCCATAGAGCCACTGGTTGATGCTGAACCAAGATCCTCTTTTATCAAAGCTCAAATCTGATCCAACTCTATTGAAGGCTAGGAAACAAGAGAACCAATAGAAAAAGTCACAGTTTCCTTGAAACATTTAGTTAGCTCACTGATAATATTTTTCACTACCAAATCATGGGTGCTAACATGCTTCTATATGGAATGCTTAAATTCCTCAAAAACCGATACAATCTGGTTAACTACACTCTTCAAAAAAGCCAAATCCTTGTCTTTTTGAAATTTAGAACTCATATAGGATTCCAGAGAGACAACTGATTTCCTTAGAAATTCAACATCCTTTTCTAATCTCGACACTTGATTCTGGAAAACCATGACTTCATCCACCATTTCTGCCGTAGTGGTTGACACACTACAACAAAGAGATAGTTCAACAGATTTTTCCATATTGCTCAGATCCTCAACAAAACAATTATTTAAATCGGAAATAGATGCATTCAAATACGCTTTCATCTCAGACTTTAAAGACTCAAAGTCAGCCCTGGTTACCATACTAGTAGGCACAAAAACAGGTGCTCTTTCTGACACAATACTAGCCACAGAGACTTTCATAACATATTGAATGGATGATACTAAGGAGGAATCCATTTTTCTTATCTCTTCCACAAATGAAGACTTAAGATCGGACTTCAACATGTCTAGATCATATTTTCTTACTACATCCTCAGGTATAAACTCAGAAGAGATATTATAGTTAACTTGTGGTCTGTTCATTGGTGTCACATCATCAGAATTAGGGTAGTCCAACCCACAAACCACAAAACCTGGGTCTTCTCCCCAGTCTTCAATTCCATCAGCTACTGAAACACTGCCAAGTCTAGTTGGATTCTCCCCCTCAATTGGTGAATTCTCCTGTATAGAAATAGAACCCCATAAAGGCACAACAGAACTTCCAATCAATGGACCCAAACTCAAGGTGGCAGAAGCAGATGCTTCAATTTTAGATTCTCTTTCTTCTTCCTCATTCTATGGGGCATCCTCTTCCTGATCTGATATCTGCTGGTCTTCCTCATTCTCAGGTGCCTCTTCACTGCTTACTCCCAAAAAAGTTTCTGTACTAGGTAGGTACAAAGAATCATTTTCCTTTTCTTGTGATACAATTTAAGGAGTTGGGATAGGAGGAAAGTTCGGATCTTCTCCATCTGCTGCAGAGGAATCCTCCTCATCTGAATCATCACTATAATGTGGATCCTCATCAGGTACTAGACCTGGATCTCTCTTATCTTTTGGTCTATTTGGATGGTCAACTGGATTGAACTTTTCATATATATTCTCATCATCAATAACCCACTACCTTCTCCATGGGTTCCGGCTAATCTTCAAATACTTACATACTGTGCTTATGATAAAAAAAGTGTTCCTTACCACCACTATCTCATCCTGAGACTCAGCAGCCCCCTTTACCTTAATCATAACTGATATTAATTTGGCAAAGAATAATGCATTGGTTTTTGATTTGGGTCTCGTCATATCCTCTATTTTAATCATTAATAGCCTGCACAGATTCACCTTCACACCATGCCTTAAGAGATGCAACAAATAAATATCTTGATAATTCAGATTTGCAAAGTCCCCTCTCCTTGGACTTAACACATGTTGAATGGAATTGAAAAACAATCTATTTTCCCCATCCATCTCAGCAGCCACAACCTATCTCTGCTTTCCACTACCAGTGAGATCCTCTAAGGCAGTCTCATGGTCAAATATGTCACTGGTAAGAGGTATTGCCTTCGATGAATACCCAAATACTACTTCATGTGGTACCTTAATGCATTCATCCCATTCAATGGATGAAAAAGCTATTTCCTTTCCATTTACCAATGAAACCATTCTATTCCCCTTATCATATTTCTCAAAGCACACTAAATCATAGAACTCTTTTATAAACTTCAGATAGTAAGGACCATTGTTGTTTGTGAAACATTCTAGCCATCTCTACTCCTCCAACATTCTTAGGGTCAGCGATTTGCTTGGAAAAATCCATTCTGGGCACAACTCCTTCTCGATTACAGTTTCTCTATTTTTCAAGTGCGGGTTCAATGGACGCCTCCCTGACCTTGTTCTATTGACACTGATACTTGCTTCAGGCCTTGTCTTCTACTTTTTTCATTCGTCTCATCAAAGTCATCTCTGACAGTGGAAAGATTGGTTTTCTTTATCTCTTGATTGAAGAACATAGGTTTTTCGCGAGATTCTGGAATTCAAGGAGTTGGGTTTGAGAGAGGAGAGTTCGGTGGATTGAGAAGTAACTAAGACTTAGTTTTTATCATTTAGGAATCATAAAATAAATAAATAAAACATAATAAGTATAGTAAAAATGATACAGATTTCAGCGGCCAAAGACACGAAGTTTAAAACACTACATACTAGTGGTAATCATATACCGGTGAGAATTCCTAACGGAGAGGTATATTAGTGAGGTTCACTAATAGTGAGGCATATCAGTGAGGTTCACTAACAATGAGGTATATATGTGAGTTTCACTAATAGTGAGGTTCATACCGGTGAGGTATATCAGTGAGGTTCATACCGGTGAGGTATATCAGTGAGGTTCACTAACAGTGAGGTATATCAGTGAGGTTCAATGACAGTGAGGTTTCAAACGGTGAGGGTTCTAACGGTGAGGTTTTTAACGGTGAGGTTTCTAATGGTGAGGTTTCTAAAGGTGAGGTTTGTAACGGTGAGGTTTCTAAAGGTGAGGTTTCTAATGCACAGAGTCTATCATTACTAATTCATGTCTAATGTACCTTAACCTATCTGAACATAAAGGCTTGGTGAAAATGTCAACTAATTTATGTTCAGTACCTACAAATTCAAGAGTAATATCACCTTTTTGGTAATGATCTCTCAAAAAATGGTTCCTTACATCAATGTGTTTGGTCATAGAGTGAGACACGAGATTCTTAGAGATGTTAATTGCACTAGTGTTATCACAATTTATTGATACATGTTTAAAATCATATCCATAGTCCAAAAAAGTATGTTTTATCCATAGAATTTGTGCACAGAAACTACCAACTGCAATATATTCTGCTTCAGCAGTAGACAATGAAACAAAATTCTGCTTTTTTCTACACCATGATACTAGGGACATACTTAGAATATGACATGTTCCAGAAGTGATCTTTCTATCTAACGTGCAACCAGCAAAGTCAGCATCTTAATAACTTATTAAATCAAAGGATTGTCCTTTTGGATAAAACAAACCTAAATTTTCAGTATGTTTAAGATATTTGAAAATTATTTTAATAGTAAGCAAATGGTATTCTTTAGGATTAGCATGAAATATTACACACATACACACACTAAACATAATATCTCGTCGACCATCAGTAAGGTAAAGTATACTTCCAATCATACCTCTGTAATTTGTTTGATCAACTGGTTTCCCAGATTCATCAATTTCCAACTTACAGGTGGTACTCATGGGTGTATCACTTTCCATAATACTATCTAGACCAAAATGTTTTAAAATATACTTTGTATATTTACTTTGATTTAAAATAATACCATTTTCATTTTGAAAAAAATGAAATCCAAGAAAATATTTGAGTTCTCCCATTAAACTCATTCCAAATTCATTTTTCATACTCTTTGAAAAATCAATACACAAAGTATTTTTAGAAGATCCAAAAATAATATCATCAACATAGATTTGTACTATCAAAACATCTTTAGAAATTCTTTTAATAAATAGAGTTGGATCAGCAATCCCTTTAGTAAAACCTTTTGAAATAAGAAAACTACTAAGTCTATCATAACAAGCTCATGGAGCTTGTTTTAAACCATATAAAGCTTTAGAGAGCTTAAAAAATAAATTTGGAAAATAAGGATTAGTAAATCCAGGTGGTTGTTCAAAAAAAACATCTTCAATTATAAAACCATTTAAGAAATCACTTTTAACATCCATTTGATATAACTTACAATTCAGATGAGCAGCATAGGCAGGTAGAATCCTAATAGCTTCTAATCTAGCTACATGATCAAAGGTTTCCTCATAGTCTATTCCTCCCTCTTGACTATACCCTTGTGAACCTAGCCTTGCTTTGTTCCTAACAATATTTCCAGATTCATCAACTTTATTTCTAAAGACCCATTTAGTGCCTATGGTCAAAGTGTCCTTAGGTATGTCAACTAATTCCCAGACATTGTTTCTTTCAAATTGATTTAATTATTCTTGCATACCCATTCCCAATATTCATCATTGATTGCATCATTGATATATTTAGGTTATAACTGTGAGAGAAAAGCATTATGTTCAACCTGGTTTCTTAGAGAATCTCTAGTCTATGTCCCTTTATCAAGATTACCAACAACAAAATCTAAAGGATGATTCTTTAGAATCCTAGTTGATCTAGTAAAGGTGGGACTAGAAATTTGAGGTTCTTCTCTAGATTCAGGTTCTATAGAAATAGGTTCTTGAAAGTTTCCATAATTGGATGTCTTTACAACAGGTTCATTGATTTTATCATTAGGGTTCAAAACAGACAAATCTTCTTCAAGATTTTCAATGGAAGATTTGGGTTCATGTGGATCAGTTTCATCAAACTTGATGTGAACAGATTATTCCACACATTTGGTTATTTTATTAAAAACTATATAATCATTACTAAAGATTGAATATCCTAGGAAAATTCCTTCCACACTCTTGGATGAAAACTTGTCAAGATTATCTTTTGTATTGAGAATTAAGACTTTGCAACAAAAAACTTTAAAGTAATTAACATTAGGTTTCCTATGGTTCCACAACTCATAAGGGGTATTTTTGAGAACAGGTCTAATCAAGAATCTATTAATAATAGAACAAGCTGTATTTACAGCTTCAACCCAAAAGTAAATTGGCAGGTCATACTCATTAAGCATAGTTCTTGCAATTTCTTGAAGAGTCATGTTTCTTCTTTATACTACACCATTCTGCTGAGGTGTCCTAGGGGCAAAGAAATTGTGACTATAGCCATTGTGTGAGCAATAAGATTAAAATTCATGATTTTCAAACTCACGACCATGATCACTTCTCAAGGTCTTAATCTTAAGTCCACAAAGGTCTTCTATAGACTTGGAGTATTTAATAAAGTACGAACAACCTTCACTTTTGTGAGCTAAGAAGTATACCCAAGTGTACCTAGAATAGTCATCTACTAAGACATAGACATAGTGCTTCCCATATAAAATATAAATTCTAGAAGGTCCAAACAAGTCCACGTGAACCAACTCGATAGGTTGATAAGTTGAAACTTATTTCTTTGATTTAAAAGAAACTTTATGTTACTTTCCCTTTTTACGGGGATTACAAACTTTATCAGATGATAATTCAAGTTTATGTAGGTCTCTAACTTAGTTTGTCCTAGTAATTTTTCTAAGTGAATAAATTTTGCAATGTCCTAATCTTCTATTCCATAGCCAAGACTCTTTATGATAAGCATTTAAGTAAGTAATGTTATATTTGGCTAAATAATTCAAATCAACCGCATAAACATTTTCATTTCTCAATGAAGAAAATAATAAAATATTTTTAGAATTAAAAACATTAAAAGAGTAATTTTCAAATTTAACATTGAAACCATCATCACAAAACTGATAAATACTTAACAAGTTATATTTAAGTCCATCAACAAATAAAACTATGGAAATTAAAACAGAATCAGTGTTACCAATCTGGCCTAAGTTGATGATTTTTCCATTTGAATTATCACCAAAGGTGACATGGCCTCCATCAACATTGATTAAACTCTTGAATCATGAGTAATATCCAGTCATATGCCTTGAACATCCACTTTCCAAGTACCATACCTTCTTATGAGAACTTTTCAAGCAAGTTTCCTACAAAATAGGTTTAAACAAAAAATGATTTTGGTACCCAGATTTTCTTGGGTCCAGACAGGTTAGCAAGCAAAACTTTTGGTACCCAAATTTGTCTAACGGGTCTCATACAATCAATAGATTCAAAAGATTTTGAAATATAAACATTATTTGACCTATAACCATGTGAATAACTTGTTGAAGAATATGAATTTCCACAACATTCTGTCCAGATTTAGGAATAAATATATTTTTAGTAATCTGTCTCTATATAGGATGATAGCCTATTCCAGTGGTATATTTTTGTGCCACTTGTTTTCCTAGAATTTGAGTTAGAGTATTCATTCCATTTGTGAATTTTTCTAATTCCAACCTTAATTACTCATTGGACAATTTTAGTTCAATATTTTCCTTAAGTAATTGAGCATTCTTTTCCTTTTCTATATCAAATGCAGATTTAACAGAGCTGGTCAAAGCATGCTGTTTCTTCATGGTCTTATACTTGTCCTTCAATTCATTACATATTTCTTCTAGCATATTACAGTATTCAAACAACTCTTCACTTGTCATGTTTTTAGATTTAGAATCAGAATCAACTCAAGAATAATAAGAAATTAAAGCAGGAGTATCCAATGTTACGTCAGATGTGTCTATCATGAAACACATATTAGATTTTTGAGATTTTTCATCCTTGGAAGAATCAGAATCACTTGAACTGTCTTCTGAAGCACTCCAAGTTTCTTTCATAGATTTCCTATATTTATTGTCCTTATAATCATATTTCTTCTTAAACATTAACTTCGGGCAGTCGGCTTTCACATTTTCTTTCCTCTTGCATTCATAATAGAAAATTTCATCACTCTTATTAGACTTTTTCCAATCCCTCTTCCAATGACCTTTGTTGTCATATTTTCCTTTAAATTTGGTTTTCTGAGGAATTTATTCTTCCTGTATAACTTCATGAACCGTCTGAATATCTGAGCCATCTCTTCATCACTATCAGAATCTGAACCTTCACTTTTTGAGCTTTCAGTAGGTATGTGAACTTTCTCCTTGTCCTTTATCTTTGAGGTAGTAGATTTAAATTGCACTAACTTCCTTTTTGTTTCGTCATATTCATCCTTGTTTACTTATAGTTTTTCTTCATACACCATCAACTTACCAATTAATTATTTAACATGCAGTGAAATTATGTCACATGATTATCTTATAGAAACTGATGTACCTCTCTATGTTTCTGGTAGACATCTTAGTATTCTCATAATCTGCTCCTTTGTAGGAACAACTATTCCATGTGAGCTCATAGTGTTGACAATCTCATTGAACCTGATATACATATCAGAAATAGGTTCATCGGACTTTATTTTAAAATTATCATACTTAATAGTGTAGGTATTCAATCTCATTTCTCTATCATTGGTTGTTCCCTCATTGAAAATAGCCAAAGTGTCCCAGATTTCATAAGTAGTTTTACAAGCAGATATTCGATTAAATTCTTCATCTCCTAAAGCACAACATGGTATTAATTTCTTTAAAATTATTATTGTAAGCTATTTTAGCAGGTTCATCCCACGTAGTTATTTCAGTTTCTGGAATCTTATATTAAGTCTCTATAGCAGTCCAGATGTAAAATCCCATACTTTCTAAATGAATTTTCATTTTAAGTTTCCATTGGGCATAATTTGTACCATTAAATAAAGGTGGCCTATTCGTAGTAGCACCTTCTAGTCTATTATCCATAATTATATTTTAGAAAATATATTTAAAGAGATAAAATTTATAACTAATAGAAATTTAAGATCTTTAAGATAAAACTAAAATCACAGTTGAAAAACAGAATATTTATAAATCCTATATAAATAACAAACAACCTCTGATACCAAATGTTGGTGGGAGTGGATACTTAATAGGGGTGAATTGAGTTACAATTAAAAAATTCTGTTAAAAAGATTCTTATTAAAATCCCGAAAATTAAATAACAATCTAAACTATAGTGAATTTGTAAAATAGTAAAGTGTCAGTTAGGTTCTCAAGAGATTGATTAGTTCTCAGTTAATCTAATATAAAGATTAATTAAATTTTCAAGCTTACCTAACGCTTTAAAATAAATACAAAAACTTTCTAGTTTAACTATTAGTTTTACTCTAGAAAGGATTTATATTTCAAAGTACTTAGCAGCAGAATAATTAATATAGTTTAAAACAAAATAAAACAAGCACATCAATTTAAAACAAGAGGTTCAGTCTCAAGACGAGACTTACTCCTCTCAAAAAATTTATATAAATTTTGATCCACACCCTTGATCAGGGTAAACAACATTACATAGACTGTCCAGGTACTAAGACCTCTACCATAATTCTTCATGGAAAAAATATAAAAACAATAGCACACATGTTATCCAGGTCACACATGACCTCTACCACTTTCCACAGTGGGATACAAGAGAGTTATAGATGTTTTGTGTGAGGATTTAGAAATCCTCTAGTTTAACACAGGAGACCGTGTGTGTATAAAAATACAGAGCACACACACTGCTCAAAATATAAATAAAAGAATCACTGAGAGAGATTAGATATGAGTTTAGAATGCTCTAGTGATTTGAAATGCAGCTCTGGACTCCTTTTGATTAAACAGAAATGATTATGAGTTCTTCTATGGTTTTTTCCTTGAAAACAAAGTTTTTTTTTGTATTTTACTTCCAGTATATTCAAATATTGCTCGAGGTTGTAATAGGCTTTGCAGCACAACAATATCTCTCAGCATCCAGCAAAAGTTCTTATCCCCTTTAAGCTCTGGTGCATGTGTTCTTTTTCTATCAGATTAGTATATTTTTATGTCACCAAACCCAACATCTTTTTCACTTCTTTTCAGAACTTCTTATGCCCATATTTTTTCTTTCCTTTTATAGATTTCTGCTCCGGAAATTGGAATGATTACCTTTTTACAGGTACGAGGTACGGTTCCTGAAATACCAACCACTATCATTAATTAATAGTACATGCATTAAATTAAACAAATATTACCATTAGCATTATATTAATAATATTGAAAAATTATAGAGTTTGAGTAGCAGTGACTGGTTAACAGTCATATTCCATCCGTACCTCTCTGTCAGTAGACTTGTAACGGTGGACTTTGTATTAGTGGATGCCTTGTATCAGTAGATGTTACTCCATGTAACAGTAACTCTATGTACCAGTAACTCCTTCTATCGGTAGCATTGGTCTATCGGTAACAAGGTTGTACTAGTAACTACTTATACCAGTGGCTCGGTCTATCGGTGAACTTTGTATCAGTAGCGCTTTATCGGTGGACTTAATATCAGTAGCCATTCGTCTGTTTGTTTGTATCGGTAGGTCTGCCTGTATCGGTAGATATGCTTATCGGTAGACTTGATCTATCAAAGACATTTTCTAACCGGTGACCTTTGTTTATCAGTAGAATTACTCTAACGGTAACCTTTCTGTGTACCGGTAGACTTACATATCGGTGGCTCTGTTCTGTACCAGTGTACTTAGCCTTATCAGTAGCTGTGTATCTGTTTGTTTGTATCAATAGCTATGTGCATACCGGTGGACTTAAAACTTATCTTCTATGAAAAACATATGTTAGAATTATTTAAAAGTATTTATAAACACAGATAAACAGTGATTAACATATTCCAATGATTATTTTGGTATTATTGTCAACATAGGATTATAAACACATATTAAAACATAATTGGGATTATTAAAACAGGTGAGGTCAACAGTACCTGCCAAGCTAAAGAATAGGCTTGGAATTGTTAAATTCTTATTAAAATGGTAATGTAATTGATAGGATATTTACTTTTGAGAACTTCCTAGTTTACTACTTTACATTACTGCACACTGCTGTTTCACATTTTTCACTAACAGTTGGGCATGGGGCATTGGTGGTTGCCTACTGGGATTTATTTGTAACACCCTGTTTGGGTCATGTCTTGGGCCCAAATAGATTATATTGCTGCAGGTTTTGATAAGGGAAAAAGTCCCTATACAGGTACTTGATTGTTGCAGAGGAGTGGGAGAGCATGGGACCGAGCATAGGCTTGCGATGCTACTGAGTTCCTGCTGCGCTGTTTTGTTTTTCTTTCTGTACTTGTACTTTGTATTGTATTATTCTAGATTGTAGTGTATCCTATTTTGGATGCTTTCTTAGACTTGGGGACATAATGCATCATCCTATATATATATATGACTGCTATCATCTTTTACTACGGTACTATTGTCCAATTCAGTTGGGAATTGTTTACTGCTTCTGATGTTGTATGTTTATATTCATTTTTGATGTACTACCCATTGACAATTGAGGGAATAGTTTCCCCACTATTAGACTTAGGATCTCACTGCTAGTTGGTAGCCTCTGGTGTTTGGGGAAATACGCTTGAGGTCATGTGACCAACCGTGTTCGGGGCACCCGTTGAGTGACACCCGGATCCAGGATGTTACAAAGTGGTATCAGAGGTGTTTCTTTTCTTTGACTTACTATTGGGAGCCTATATCCAGGGATAGGATGGAATAAGTACTTGGTAATAAGCTATTCCCATGAGTAGCAATCCCGTGTACAGGGAAAATCCTATATACATTGTGTTACATTTTTTCTAATTTTTCACTTTACAGTTGATATGATTTTTACCATTGGGTGACACACTTGTGGTGTGCTGTTATATTTTTATATTTGCGTTCTATTTAGTCGCAACCTAATGATATGAGGCTATTCCATCTCATGCATCATTTAGGCACATGTTAGAATCGCATTCCATGCATAGTTTACATGCCATATAGGTGCATTAGAAATTTCATGTTGTTGTGATAGATGTTGTGCTATAAAATGCATGTTGTTGTGATAGGTACCTTGATAGATACACCTACTATTGAAAGGGTATTGGTACATGTTTCAGTTGGGTTTATGGATGCTAAAATTTGGTTCCAGAGAAGTATGGGCTCTATTGGACAGGAATTTAGCGGATTATAATCCAGCCTTTTGTTGTGTTTTGTACTACAAAGTGAAAGGTCGGGTGCTAGACTTTAATTCGCGGGGAGTATGGGCCCCCACATATCGGAATTTGGAATACCAATGCTCGAAATTAAATAAAAAGGGGCTCTAGAGTAGTTTCTGAGGTGTACTATTCGGAAACCCAACCAACACGGTGTGTGGATCTATGAACACACGCCATGTACTCTTCTATTCGGGAAGAAATGGAAAATTTTTAAGTACACGCTGTGTACCCTATGTACATGTTGTGTAGTCTCTAACCATGTCCCTGGCTGTGTGGGCAGAAACACGGGGTAGGGAAGTTCTTGTGGTACACACGCCGTGTACCGGTTGTACATGCCGTATAGGGTTGAGCCATGTAACTAACAACACGGGTCGGTGAAGCTCATCTAGTACACGCCGTATACCTGTGGGACACGTCGTGTAGTCTTGACCGGTGAGAGACTGTGTGGACTTGGTCGTGTGGATGGGAAATACAGGGTGGTGTACACACTGTGTGTGGGTGTAACAAGCTATGTACCTAGGGTTGAGGCACGCCCATGCCGGCATCAGAACACGACCTTGTAAGGGCTTAGGGGTACACGCTGTGTAGATCTTATACATGCAGTGTAGTATCTTTCAAAAGAGATTCGTGTGCCTTAGTCGTGTAGAAGGAATCAGGCAGGGGAAGAAAATTCAAGTACACACCATGTGTGTGGACAACACACCATGTGTTTGGGGTGTTACATGACCAGTTCTGGCAGAAGTACATGCCCATGTGAAAGACTTATGGGAACATTCCGTGTAGTTGTTATACACACCCTTTAGTATTGTTTTGTACAACTTTAATGTTTTTCATTACCTATTACCTTCTTACGTTTCCAGATCTTAGTCTTTGATGATCATAATATAAGGTGTGTATTGGACCTTGTAGAGTCATTCCATCGAGACGACCACAAGTTGTTCTCCAAGAGAGCGGCAATGATTATACTCCAGAGATGGTAGGCCATGGGATACTGATGTATCCTCTAGTAGAGAAATATGCGGCGCCAGCTGTTATACCGGACGCAGGCATAGATGCACAGTTCCGTGAAGGCTTCATACGGTTTATGTAGACCTTCTAGGGAGTACCGTCGGCTGCCACATCTATGGCAGAGCTGAAATAAATATTCCAGCCGCAGCATCTGCCTACTTTTTTAGGGGATGGCGGACCACAGGCTGCGGAATCATGGATGGATTCATTTCAGACTATCTTCAAACATCTTGAGACGCCTCTAGGGAGGAGGGTCAAGATCGCTACTTACATGATGCGTGATTCCGCCAAGAGATGGTGGGATGTTACCACTCAGACTGAGCATCACCGAGACATGGCGTGGGAAGACTTCCAGGTAGTATTCTATGAATTTTACTATCCATAGATGATAAGGGAAGATTGAGCTCGAGAGTTCATGAATCTACAGCAGGGCGCCATGTCAGTGATGAATTATTCTGCCTGCTTCAATGAGCTACAACGTTTTTCACCTATTCTGGTGGGTGATTAGGCGTTGAGGGCTAGAAACTTTTAGGATGGTATCTGATATGACATCTGAGAACTGGTGAATGTTTTTAGGTTGCCTACAGTGCATGATATTGTGAACCAGGCACTGATTTTTGAGCGGAACCTATAGGACGCTAGTGGTGCAGGCCAGGGAAATTCGACACTAGTTTTTGGTACTATTTCTATTGGTAAGAGGAAGAGGCAAACAGATTTCTCTCACGGTGGCAGTACTATCCAGATTAATTCTTTAGGTGGCCCGATAGTGTGCTACCAGTGTGTTAAAGAGGGCCACAAGAGACCTTAGTGTCCAAGTGACCCAGTGGAGTGCCAAGCTTGCGATAGGATGGGTCATCTGCAGTGTTTTTGGAGGGAGTTTCCACCAGTGGCTAGTGATAGGGGTTCTGTGCAGACTCTACATGCGGGATTATGGACAATATCTTCTTATCAGTCATGAAATTGGGATACGTCAGGGCGTTCAGGCCGAGGTAGTGGTTGTGGTTGTGGTATCCAGACACCGGGATTACAGAGACAGCAGGTCGGGTCAGCTCTAGGTAGCCAGGCTGTGTCACAGGGCCATGTTACTGGGTAGGCATATGCAGTACAACAGACCCAAAAGGAGCAGGATCCCGGACCTTCCACTATCAGAGATATTGTTCTAGTTACTTCTGTTTTATCTTATGTACCTTTTGATATTGGTTCTATGAATAGGTTTATATCTTTGCCCATTGTGGAGATCCTTGGGCTCTGTGTTTCTTATTCTTCTGATATCATTATGCTAGACACTCCGTTGGAGATGAGAACGGATGGTGTGAATCAGTGAAAAGAGTTCCCCCTTGAGGATGGTGGGTGTCACTTTCTATGGGACCTCTATGTCTTAGAGATAACAAGATATGACGTCATTCTCGGGATGGACTGGTTGGTACCCTTTCGAGCCTTTGTAGATTTCTATCATCATAGGGTGAGTTTCACATCACCAGAGGGAGGATAATTTCTATACAAGGGCGAATGGGATTTCAAAGAGAGCCAAGCTATACCTGAGCATCATGGGAGAGGTGGAGTGACAGCCCAGATTGTGAGTTTATATCTGGATGACTGGGGAACATTTCCGAAGGATTTACCTCTAGCGGTTGATCGTTTCAGGGATATATTCTAAGATGACTTTTCAGGTCTACCTCCTGAGTGAGAGGTAGATTTCTATATTGATCTTGTGCTAGGAGTTGCACCTGTGTCCATTCCTCCTTATAGGATGGCTACACCAGAGTTACATAAGATCAAGAAGCTGTTAGAGGAGTTACAAGCAAAGGGTTTCATCTGACCCAGTACTTCTCCTTGGGGTTCGCCTATCCTATTTGTGAAGAAGGAGGATGGTACCCTCATACTCTATGTGGATTATCGGATGCTGAACCAGTTGATGGTTAAGAATAGATATCCCTTACCAAGAATTGATGATCTTTTTGATCAACTTTGAGGAGCACGAGTGTTCTCAAAGATTGAATTGAGATTTAGATATCATCAGTTGCAAATTAGACCATTGGACATACCGCTTATAGCGTTTCGGAGCAGATATGGTCTGTATGAGTACATGATCATGCCATTCGGACTCACGAACGCACCAGCAGTCTTTATGGCTACGATGAATCGTGTGTTCCACCCATATCTATATTCTTTTGTGGTAGTCTTCATGGATGATATCTTGGTGTACTCTCACACTTGACAAGACCATGCCACCCATCTTGAGATCGTACTGAGTACACTAATAGAGAATTAATTATATGCTAAGATCTCAAAGTTCCACTTTTGGATGGATCAGATTCACTTCCTGGGTCATATTATCTCAAAGGTAGGAGTTGTAGTGGACCTAGAGAAAGTGAGAGCAGTAGATTCTTGGGATTAGCCAAAGAACAAGTTTGAGATACGAAGTTTCTTGGGGATGGAGGGTTATTATAGGTTCTTTATACATGACTTATCCCGCTTAGCAGTGCCGTTGACGGGTTTGACTAAGAAGGGTGTGAAGTTCGTTTGGTCAGAAGCTTGTGAGACAACCTTTCAAGAGCTTAAGGGAAGGTTGACATCAACACCAATCCTGATACTTCCAGAGCAAGGAAAGAGCTATACAGTTTACTGTAATGCATCAGGTATTGGGCTACGAGAAATGTTGATTTAGGGCGAT
Organism: Viscum album; assembly: GCA_963277665.1. NCBI lineage: Eukaryota > Viridiplantae > Streptophyta > Magnoliopsida > Santalales > Viscaceae > Viscum > Viscum album. Next base: position 850,749,379 of record OY728152.1, read on the forward strand.
CGAGTAGTTGCGTACGGGTCATGGCAGTTGAGGCCACATGAGAATAATTACCCAACACATGATCTCAAGCTGGCTGCAGTTGTTCATGCGTTGCATTGTTGGAGACATTATATCTTGGGAGATCATTTTGTGGTGTTTACAAACCACAAAATACTGAAATAAATCTTTACCCATCGTGAATTAAATTTGAGACAGTGAAGGTGGGTGGAATACCTATAGTCATTCAACTTTTATCTTGCCTATACACCTGGTAAGGGTAATGCAGTAGCAGATGCACTGAGTAGGAGGACTTAGATACAGGCAGTGCATGATGCCAATGGTGAGTGGTAGCTTATGGATTTGTTCTCTGAGATGAAATTGGAGGTGCATGATGGTCAGGGGAAAACCTATATTTCATCCTTAGCTATGACTTCTACCTTTCTGGATAAAGTGATAATGAGATAGCTATCAGATTTAGAAGTCCTAGTTCTACGGGAGTCGGTGGCAAGTGAGGACCCTCCTCCTGGTTGGATGATAGGTGATGATGAGGTACTTTGTATCCATGGACGAGTGTGGGTCCTAAGGGATATACACGAGGAGTTGATGTGGGAATTTCATGCTTCATCTTGGGCTTTACATCCCAGGGTTACCAAAATGAACCGTGACTTGAGACATTAAAATTGGTGGCTGGGTATGAAAAGAGAAGTTGCTGGTTTTGTTACAAGATGTTCCACCTGTCAGTAGGTGAAGGCGGAGCATTAGAGGCCAGCTGAACTGTTACAACAGTTACCCATTCTGGAGTGGAAATGGGATGTTTTCATGATGGACTTTGTGACCGGGTTACCGAGGTCACCTCGAGGCAATGATGCCGTGTGGGTTGTTGTGGATAGACATAGGAAGGAAGCTCGCTTTTTGCCGATCAAGGATACCTTCGGTGTTGACGAGCTCAGAAATTTGTATATTTGAGAGGTAGTACGTCTTTATGGGGTCCCTCATTCTATCGCTTCTGATAGGGAAACTCGTTTTACATCTCGTTTCTGGAAGAGTTGTCAGAGGGCACTGGGTACAAAAGTTATTTTGAGCACAGCTTACTACCCTTAGACCAATGGCCAGTCAGAGTGTACAATACAGGTGCTAGCGGACATGCTGCATGCATGCGTCCTGGACTTTGGGGGCTCTTGGGAGAGGCACATACCCATATTCGAGTTTTCCTATAATAATAGTTTTCAGGAAACTATAGAGAAGGCACCTTACGAGGCTTTATATGGTAGACCATGACGATCACCCTTGTGCTGGTTGGAGGTAGGTGAGGCAGCTTTACTAGGACCACATCTCATGTAGGAGATTTCAGAGTAGCTCCAGTTGATTCAGAAGCAGATGGCTACTGTACAGTCTTGTCAGAAATATTATGTTGATCGCCGCAGACGACCCTTGGAGTTCGTGGTCGGAGATCAGGTTTTCTAGCATGTTTCACTGAGGTTGGGACACATACAGATCAGGCGACAGGGTAAACATTCACCAAGGTATGTGGGGAAGTTTGAGATTCTAGAGAGAGTCGGGCCGATTTCCTATCGGTTGCAGTTACCATAGAGGTACCAGGCCATGCACGACATCTTCAATGTATCTCATCTGCACAATTATCACTCAGACACGTCTCAAGTTTTTCAGCCTGAGGAGGTTGAACTTTAGGTCAATGCATCCTTTGAGGAGCACCTAATTCATATTGTTGATAGGAGCACGAAGGGTCTTCTAGGATGTTCAGTTCCTCTTGTACGGGTTCTATGGCAGCATGGCTGAGTGCAGGATGAAACCTGGGAGCGGGAGACTGACGTACATGCTTAGTGGCCAGAGTTTTTCTCAGCTTTATCTTCACCACCCTTGGAAGGGAAATTCGAGGACTAATTTCTTTTTGGGGGGAATTTTGTAAGAACCCGGTTCTTATTATTGATATACAGATTCTTCTTTTCCTTTTTTCCTTAAGTGTTTTTAAGAAAATAAGGAAAATGGGGAAAAAGCCCAAAATTTATGGGTACACGCCGTGTACTTTTCGACATTTCATGTACTTTAGCCGTGTGGGATAAGTATAAAGGCTTGTAGGACTATCAGCGAGGAAGGGTGTAAAAACTAACTACACGCCGTGTAATTAGTCGGCATGTGAACATTAAGGTGGTGGGAGTAGCTGTCTCCTGAATGGTAATACACGCTGTGTACTAAAAAATACATGCTATTTAATCAAGTCGGCAAATGAACAGTGGGGCGGTGGAAAGTAGCCGCCAGGGGAACAATTAAAAAATGGAATGTACACGCCGTGTACTTGATAATACACACCGTGTAGTTGTGTTTCTTTGTTATAAGCTGGCGGTAGACTCCTCTTTCAACAGAGGAAGCTTAGAACTAATTTGGATCTCGGGAGAGGAGGCCGAGGCTTGGAGGAGCTCTCGATCGCTCGTTGGAACTCGGATTCTTCTGCCGTTGATCTCGCTGGAACTGCACGGGTAAGAGCTTCCTTCTCCTCCAGCGTTTCTTTCCAATTATTTCCCAAGGAGATGTTATTTGAGTTTGAACAGATGAACTTTTATCCTAGATCTATGTTGTTCTCGGACATTTCAGGAGGCGTCTTTCGCGTATATCAATCAGTGGAGATCGAGGTAGGTGGTCTGGGGTTTATTTCCAACTGTTGAGTTGATTTTATGTACCGTTGTGCTATGTGCCCATGTTTGGGGTGTCATATAGCTGTTACCTTAGCTGATAATATATCTATAATTGCATAGATAATCTAATGATAAATATAAACTTCTATTTGAGAACATTGCTTGGATCCAGGGCCACCCCGGGGGTGTGTTTCCCTTGTTTAGCCGTTTGGCTAGGATACTCGTGGTTATGCCATGATTATAATCATGTTTTGAGTTTTATTGAGAGGGAACATGTTTATTAATTGCTTATGAGTTGGGATTGGCCCAATTATTTGTTTCGCCTGATATAAAGGTATTGATTTTCCTGGGGGCAAGGTATTGATTCACTTGAGGGCAATGTATTGATTCTCTTGAGGGCAAGGTACTGATTTGCATGAGGGAAAGGTATTGACTCGCCTGAGGGAAACATTTATTACGCCAGAGGGAAAAAATTCTATTCCTGAGGGAAACATATGGTACGCCTGAGGGCAAGGTTCTGATTAGCCTGAGGGCAAGGTACTATTTAGCCTGAGGGCAATGTTCGCTTAAATATTCACTGTGGTATTTTCTTATGTTGTATCAGCCATGCTAAAGCACATGCTTGGAGTTGTTAAATTCTTATTAAAATGGTAATGTAATTGATAGGATATTTACTTCTGAGTACTTCCTAGTTTACTGCTTTACATTACTGCACACTGCTGTTGCACATTTTTCACTAACAATTGGGCATGAGCCTTTGGTGGTTGCCAACTGGGATTTATTTCTCACACCTTGTTCGGGTCATGTCTTGGGCCCAAATAGATTATATTGATTCCGGTGTTGATAAGGGAAAGAGTCCCTATATAGGTACTTGATTGTTTGGGAGGAGTGGGAGAGCATGAGACCGAGCTTAGGCTTGCGATGCTACTGAGTTCCTGCTACAATGTTTTGTTTTTCTTGCTGTACTTGTACTTTGTATTATATTATTTTAGATTGCAGTGTATCCCGTTTTGGCTGCTTTCTTAAACTTGGGGAAATAATGCATCATCCTATATATATATGACTGCTTTCATCTTTTACTTCAGTACTGTTGTCCAATTTAGTTGGGAATTGTTTACTGCTTCCGCTGTTGTATACTTATATTCATTTTCGCTGTGCTACACTTTGACAAATGTGGGCACAGTTTCCCCACTATCAGACCTAGGCCCTCACTTCTAGTCAGCAGCCACTGGCATTTTGGGAAATGTTCTTGTAGTAATGTGACCAACCGGGTTCAGTGCACCTATTGAGTGGAACCCGGATCTGGGACGTTACAAACAAAAACCTTCGAGATATAGAAGTCCCACAATAGCTCTTACCAAAATAGATTAAGGGAATATAACACTCCTATGAACTGGGATCACATAGTTTTTATCCAATGATGAAATGTGTATCAGGTCACCTCATGCTATCTATTCCAATATCACAACACACCTTGGGTTAGCCTCCTATCCATACATTACCTGATCTACTATATAAATTGTTATCATAAATAGGGAACACACTATTGATCCCTATTCCTAGAAATCATCCACCCTCTAATCAACCAATAATCTCATCAGGAACTATTATTACTCTGAAGGCTATTCACAAAGATCCTGAGAAACCTACATCTTATAACTATGATAATCTATAATGAAGTTACCTTTACCTAGGGTATAGTCCATCCCAAAATTGAATGTTTATAGGTAATCTGCCTAGCGAATCAGCCTCATATTTAGGTCTCTCTATGAGAAGATATTGAGATGGATCTTGTGGTCCATTTAGACAACAAGACTCTCACCAAATACATAGTTTCACTAAAACACAAATCCATAGGCTATATCATCTAGATCCTATTCATGGGTATGATATTTCCTCTCATGGGGCTGTAGATGAAGAGACCCCTAAGATACTCCCTTTTAACTATATATTAGTATTTATCCTAAAATAATTCCTATTTTATCATTATATATTTCATATATAATTACAATCTTTGGATGAATCAATATTGTATCTGTAGTCATAATCAAACTAAAAAAAGTCCTCCCTACATTTTTCTGACCACCAGAACATCACTCCCTTCTTTATTATCACAATCATGGGTTATGTTAAATGGGAAAAGACCATGATAAATCATTGATAATATCTTTAGAAACCTAGATATATCCTGATCTAAAAAAAAATTACGATGAAATGTATAGGACATCAATGCATCAACGTTATCTAGGTCCGTGGATAAAATTATCTTAGAAACAAAAAGCGATAAGAATGTAACCTCATGAATAAAAAAGTGAAACTTTAATTTCTTTTCATAAAGTCAATATTCTTGAACTATAATCAATATTACATTGAAATGATTTGAATATTAATCTATGTTTTGTGAATAAATTAGGATGTTTACAATGAGTACCATGATTAATGAGTGAATATATGGGTGAAATATCTCATTCAAGAGAGAGATGAACACTATCAATGAATTCACCAGTCTAATCAGTATCATCAAGTACCCATATAACCCATACCTACTCTGAAATTTTTCCTTCTTAATTCCATGCGCTCTAACCCAAAATTTCTTATGGATCAATCAAATATTAATCTTGGAGAATCACTCAGATCCCTGTAAGCGATCGAAGTGATCATTGATACTTGTAAAATGATATATATTCTTCACCATTAACTGATTCATATTTCGTTAATCCACACATATTTGAATACTAATATCCATATTGTAACACCTAATGAATTTATGATATATTTGACTTAAATAAATTTAATCACTTTGATAGCTTGTGGTACATGCATCCTCGAGTCTAAATGAAATGTAATATGGAATACCATTATAGCTTAGCTATTAAATTAGAATGTGAGAATATTACTAAGTAAATTATTTCATGTTTATGGTGTATACATGTATAAAATAAATTAATTGGTTATCAATTAAGTATAAATGAAAAAATATATTTTGTAAGAAATAGAAATGTTTTTATGAAAAATTTCATTTTTCTAAAAAACAGGAAGGGATTTTCATCTTAATTGTATTTATATGGGACATATTCCTTATACCCCACTTTTTTTGTTTTTTTCTAGTTTATATAAATCACATGAAATCATTTTTTGATTATTCTCTTGAAAATTATGGGATATAAATATCCATCTAAGGGCATTTGTTTCATGGGGATGATGATTCAAAAGTTTCCAAAATGGTAAGGGTTTCTCATATCACTTTTAATTGAGTGATTCATATTCGATATTTTCAACTTATTTATTTTTTTTGGTCTTTATACATCACCTTTGATATTTTATATCATGAATCTATTTGAATTCATGGTATTTATTAATTTATTTTATGTTATGGGGGCTACGATTAAAAACCTACCAAATTGATAAGGGTTTACTTTACATTATCATAATTTATGTAACATCCCTAGAAATTATAATGTTATTTTATCAAAAAATAATTTTTTGCAATATTTATTTATACAAAACAATATTTTAATCTTATTCTATATAAAACATGAGATTAGCTTGTATGCAATACCAAGTTTTAACACCTTTTAATGGTGAACCTATTTTAAAACTAAATTCATAAAATTTTAGGAATTTTTTTTTAAAAAAAATTTCATTTTTGAATTAAAAATTTATATATTATATTAGCATGAATTTTTGGAATTTTTCTAATAAACTTCATTTTTTGATGAATAGTGAAAAGTACTAAAATTAAGTTAAAAAATAATTTTCATTTAAATAATGATTAATGTTAAATTATTTTTTAAATTGGTATTTAAAGTCAAAATAGATCAATTATTCACAAAGTAATACAATTAATTTAATTGTAATAGTATTTATATTTAGATTATAACTTAAATATTATTGTACTTATGAATGTTTTTACTTTAAAAACCCACATTTCTCCAAATCCGCGGGATTAGATTTCATCTTAATTTTCCCACTTCTATGATTTTAATTTTAAAAAATAGACATAAAAGGTTGTAATCAAGAAAATATATATTTTTTATAATAAAATAAATATAAATATTGACCGAAAATATTAGTGAAGGTGATTAAAATCAATTAAGAGGATTAAGGTAAGACTAAGCTAAATAAGGGAGTAAATCATAATCTTAGGGACCAAAATGACCTGGAAACATGTACGGAATCCATTGGATGACAATTACTTGAGACCATATCCCCACAATGTTAATATTTTATGTGTTATTGGGATATTATTAATTGTAAGTTCCCCATATAAAATGTTAAGTAAATAAAAAGACAAATGGGGAAATTTACTTACCATTATAGTTTATAAAACATTGACTATGTAGAAATAATACTATATTCGGTTATACATATCATTTTGAAATATAAATGGGACATTTCTATCAGAATAAATTATCAATAATTTTATAGATTATTAAGGTACAAAAAATACTTAATAAATGCCAACATAGTGATTATTTAGGTAATAATTAACTAAAATAAATGATACTATAATATTAAAAGTGAATTATATTTATTTAATTGTTTTAATTATTATATTTAGATTAATATACAAAGTTAAAAATATTAAAACTTAATATATTCTAATTTCAATATTTTTTCTTATTTTTAAAGTGATATTAAATAAATAATGTCAAAATTGAAATTTTAGTTATTTTATAATAAGCAAAATTTTATAAAATGATTCAAAATTAATAGAAATAAAATATTATGCAAAGTTATTTTCAATTTTTAATAATTATTAATAAATTTATATAAGGACACAAATTTATTTTTTATAATTAATATATTTTCCCATATATTTTAATAATGTCGTTAACACGGTCTGGGTTTAAGCACCATTTTAGTGCGTAACATGGAATTATTTTATAATTAATTTAAAAAACACACGAGATTTTTGTTTTATAAATTTTATATCATATTAATAATTCATTTAATATATATTTTATAATAAATATACCATTAATTAATTCTTAATAGTTAAATTACTTAGGTTGGAAAACAAGATGCTTTAATAAAAATAAAAATGGTAAAATTTTGGAATCTTAGAAGTTAAGGAACCAAATTACTAAAATGAAAATATTTTAGTATGGTGGTGATTTTAAAAAACCATTATTCCACTTTAATCCATCATTTTTCTATTTTCATAATTTTAGGTAAGGTAGAACTCCCATTAATGAATACCTTTTGGTATTTACAAGAGTGCCACTCCCCCTCCACTATACAAAGGAAAGAATTCTACCCCCCTACTCACACATCCCACGAAACTTTTTTTTGACCAATATCTACAAAAATTATTCCAAAACATCCCTCCCCTAGACCTAGAATCCTACCCTTAGTTAGAAAGTAATCCATTGAATCCCTTTGGTGAAAACCAAAAGGAGTTACCCGATTAAGAGGTAATAAATATCTTTATGATTTTTAGGTTTATTTACATTCTCCAATAACTAAAATATTAATATTTAATGAATGTATAAAAAAAAGTATGATAAATATACTATTATATTTTTATGATATGTTTTCTACATAAAATCACACCCACTCCCATATAATGGTAAACAAAGATATTGTTTCTGTTTCCGGCGAACTACTACATCATGAAATGATGATAGTTTATATTTCCTTTACCACCTCCCATGATGGAAATTATGATGGACACTCAGATTATATATATATATTATATATATATATGATATTTAAAAATTATTTATGATTATTTAATTATTATATATAGCATACCATTATTATTTTTATCTTGTGTAAATACAACAATTTCATTTGAGGAAGTGTGGACTACCACCACCTCAAAGCGATGTGACTCATTCATGCCATACATGGAATATATAAAGGATAAAATAATAAAACAATGTAAAATATATAATATTAATATGATACTAAAATTATAATATACATATATCACTTAATTTTTATTCTTTAAATGAAACAATGAAATGAAAGTAACTTTGATTCGTACATATGACCTACCGTCTCCATGAATGGTGTATTTTATTTCTTATCTCCAAACTATATGTATTATTATAAATACATATATAATGAATATATATGTTCATTAATTAGTGTATTAAATTCTTAAAATTATGAAATGTAGATCTAATTAATAGAAAAAACAATTGACAAGTCAAATACATACTTGATAAAACTAGGAAATTATCACCGAAATAGTTAAAATAATGAAAGAGTGTTACCAAAAAACTAATAAAAAATTATAAATAATTAATAAATGTTATCATAAACATGGGTATGGTTATGGTATTAGTTAGTAACATATTTTAAACCACTATAAAATAGTATAAACACCACATAATAAAATTAAGTTTATGTTATGGGAATTTCATCTCAATTTACATTCCATTGAGACTTATTTGTTATTATGCACCAATTCACTTTTTGTGGTGTTTATAATTATATTTTAAAATTATATCATGAATTCAATTATTATAATTATATTATATGTTTCATTTAATGTCATACCATTCTATAGATTATTATTCAATTGTTTCAAAGTGGTACGAGACAATTTGGAATGTTTAATGATTATTCTCCCCAAGAATGTTCTAAATTATTATAATAGAAATATCAATTAATTTTGTGACTATTAACATTATATTGAAACAATAACTCCCTTATTATCATTTTTATGGTAAATTATCTTTTTCTTAAATATCCATATTCTCACGTAATGGATATTACTATTTCCTAAACCGAATACCATTTTCATACAATGTTCACTTTGATAGTTTTTTGATTAACTGATGAATTATTGATAAATCATTATCTTTTATTCAATATGGTTATTTAATAAGGAATATTTTTTATTTTTTAAATTTATTATTCAACATGTGTAATTATTTGTAAATGAAATGAAGTGTGTATCCCAGACTTTATATAGCTCATAGATTCATCGATAGGTTCTCATGTGACGATTATGTTTTCCAAATTGAACAAGTTTCTACCTGTAGTTTTAAACTATTTGAAGGATGGGTCTTGACATTATAGGTCGTAATGTACCTAAGAAATGACATCCAATAATTATTATTTTACATTAAAGTGTTTTTAGTCATTATACAACCATGATATTTTGGATCAACATTACTATGGATACATTTCATATTCAGTTCATTGATTAAATGGAATGTGTTTGAGTTTCTTAAATTACCATATTTAATTATCCTTATCTAGTTATTTTAATGGAATTTGTTATAAGTTATTTATATTTCCATGTTGTTTTATTTCAATTGATTCATTATTTTTTAGGTTTTATTTACCCTTACTGAACATTTGAGTTGACCTTTTTTATATTTCTTTCATCGGGTTATGAAGAAGAAATATTTGAATAAGAATTAAAGGATTGAAGTTTATTTCATTTTTTATGTATCATGTCTGAATTTCCTATTTTCCCAATGTATTATGGGTGTTATGAATGTAATATGGATTTCAAATATTGCTAATCTGATAGGTCCCTCGGTATTTGATTTATTGTAATCATGCCAATGTAATAAAATAATTCACTGGCTACGTGATTATGTGGTCAGGGCGTTATTGTTGGTATCAATGTATGTTTAGAAACAAAATTGAAACCTAGATTTAGAAAACATGGATTATAGAGAACAACCCTATGAGAGAAACTGAGGATACATATACAAGAACTTTCAAGAACTCTGGTATGGTAGTGATTATGTGGGTATTCCTAAAAATACATCGATATATGAATACTATAAGTTGACATGGTTTGGGAACAGACGTACCTAGGGGTAACAACACTGAAAAGGTGTCCTGGTCCTGACTAGGTATTTTCTAGTACATGAAAATGGTCCATACTGCACACTTGGTTTGATAATCCTAAGGGATACAGTTAGGATAATTCACATTTTCCTCATGAACCATCAAGAAGGATTTAAGTAGAATATGACTATGAATAACCTAGGATAAACACATGGAGTCATATATTAAAGAATAAATAGACTTGATTTCATCATCCTATAGTAGTTTTCATAATTATCTAGTTTTTTGTTTTGATAAGTGTTTCTCACACTATGGTATCTAGATTTTTTAAATGGTGGGAACTAGATGGAACTGGGTTAACATTGAATTTGATTGAAAATTTATTGATGAGAAGATAAATAGAATTATTACTAGATTGAAAGATGTTGTGATCAGGTCCAATCATCTTTCATGGAACATGATTAAAAATTTGAACCTTAACCATCTATTATACTCACCAAGGAAGAGAAGGAAGGAGTTCACTAAGATCTCATGTAATGGAGACCATGAAGGAAAGATGATTCAGTTTACTCTGTGTCAATAATGTGGAAAGAATCACTAAAGTGAGTGTCTTAGAGGGTCACGAAGATTATTTGACTATGGGAATGAAGGGAACAAATCAAGTAACATAAAAGGAAAAATTTAGAGTTATGTTGATGCAATAGATGGGAATTTTGGTTTCCTTAAGACATCAATGCTTTACGCGTGGAATGAATGGCATTATGAAAATTAGTGTGTTTATGTACATGGATTCTAGAACTATTTCATTTGAATATTTTATTAGTGATGTAATGGATATAAGAATTATAAAATATATGAGGATTGTACTATAATACTTTTTTTGTTAAGTATTAGAGATCATATGCTGAATGGTACCATGAAAAGTTATTCATTTAATAAAACACATGATTTATGGAAAGGTAAACCTTAATATATTCTTAATGATGAGATAATGATGAATAAATCATTGATTTGGATAATTTATGACTATATTGTAACTAATTAATGTCTTTTAGACAAGTGGTCTATGCTATCACTGATGGAGTTTACAACACTTTTGGATTTCAGAAATATATCCAATAACATGTGTCTTACATAAAGAATAAGGAAGAATTCATTTTTATAATAATTTTTATGGTAATTCATGTTGTTACAATATTTCAAGAGGATACATGATTAAAATTTCCACATATTTTGTATGTGATGATTGAAGAGATACTTCATATTGATTGAAGGATAATAATATGTTCATTTTGAAAATTCAGAAACCTTTAAAAAAATTATTTGGATCAAAGTAAGTTAGAAAAGATAATTTTTTTTGAAATGGTTTAAGATTAAATTTTGATCTAGTTTTAAATATTGATATGTTACATCACTATATGATGAAACTTGTTCTAATAGACTATGTAGAAATAGTTAAAGTCAAGACCAATGGAAAATATTGTGCTAATAAAAACATACCAATTAAATATATTTAATTATATTCTTTGTGAGTGAAAAAATTACTCAACTCTAGTAAAAATGATCTTGAAACAAAACATTTAGTAATAATACCATCGTTTCTGATGAATAAAATAGACCCTTATATCATTACAGATTTAGGGATTGTGATTGTTAACTTTCCCATAACCATGTTCTCTAGATCTCTCTATCATAACATGATTGTTATTGTAAAGAGCCGTAAATTCCAAGAAATTTTTTTTCTTAATTTTCTTGGGAATTTTACAAGAACGCAGTTTCTGACGGCGCCTGATTCCGAGGCCCGGTGTGCCCGAAATCAATTTCCGAAGTTTGGCTCGGGTACGTTCAGTGAACAGACAAGTGGGTTTTTCTAACTTTTGAACCGGTGCTCGGAATCAAATTCTGAGGGAACCGATGGAATCGCAGCGCTGATAATTGCTTAGAAACGCCTCTTCCGGAGTTGCGTTTGCTCAGTTGTGGTTTTTAATTTTCGGGCTTAAAGTTAAGGAATAAAATAATTGTACGACAAACTTTATTTTTTTTCACTTAAGCCACTTGGAAGCCACCTGAAAGCCACTTAAAGCTACTTAAGTGGAGTTGTTACAGATAGGGTGCTATCCAAAAATATCCTACCCTCTTGGTAGGATATTTGTGGGGTGGGACCGACACGAGCCCCACCGTTTCTTTTCCGCTAAGTAACTCACCCGCGAAAACCCGTCATTATGAAAGTCAACCGACATGTTTTATTAATTTCTTAACGCAACAATTAATTGGGCGGTTTTATTAGTTTAATTAGTTGGGCGGTTTATTTCATTGAATTAATTCTACGAATTAATGGGTCGTTACTTATCTCTTTATTTGTTTCTTAACCGGTTGAAATCCATTGGCGTAGTAATAAAATAAGACCAACGCCACATCTTGAGGATTACACATTGGGAGTCCTTTGACAGAATTCGTGTGCCTTCACCCTTCTTCGCGAAGAACGCGAAGAATGCGAAGAACGTGAAGAAAGCCGACCTCCGACGAAGAACGCCGAATCCGCGGAAATCGACGACGCGACACCGTGTGCCGCGACACTGACGTTTCCTATTATGCGACGTTCCTTCCTCCGCAACGAAATCTTCAATCATCTGTTGGAGGTAAGATATTTCGGGTTTCTTTTAGAACTCCTTTGTGGTTTTTATCAACGCACAGATTTAATTATTATTAATTAAATCTTTTTGTTCTTGAACCTCGGAGTTCGTCGACGCAACGCCGGATACCGCGACGACGCGGCGAACCCCTCCTTCTGCGACGATCAAACCCGCGAAGAACTCGTGTGCGATGACTTGACGAGGTAGGGATTTTATTTTGGAATACCTTTATATTCCCGTGAACGTTTCTTTAAAATTTAGGAACCAGTTTCATATGAACAATTTTAATTTATTAAAATTGTTGTTTCATGTGTTGAATAATTCTCCCGTTGATATTATCTAACGCAGAGGGTGCGGGCCAAACGAACACGGCCCCACAACCCTCCGCAGATTTTTTATCGATGTGTGCATCGACGGGCGACGACAAATGAGGCCGAAAGGTGATTTTGAGGCCTCCGCAGTGAAGGTCGGGTCCCGGGAGGACCATAGGCGAAGACGGTAGGAGAAACGGACCACCAGAGCGCGTCCGATGGTCCGTGGAAGGCGGCGGCGGCGCACCGCCGGAAGGGAGGCGGCCGACGGTTCGCCGCCGACCTCAATCAGCGGTGAAGGGCGGGGGGAGCCGCGCACCCCGCCTGTGGTGTCTGCTCGGCCGCGCTGGCCGAGGCGCAGCCGACCGGTCGGGCTGGACCGAACCGGACTGCGCCGGACCGGGTCGGGCCGGGCCGGGACCGGCCGGGTCGGACCCGGGTCGGGTCGACCCAGGGGGGGGGGGGGGGTCGGGCCGGGTCGGCCCGGGCCCAGACCCCCGTTTTCGGAACACTTTCAGTCAAATGCCCGTACGGGCCTCCAAACGACTCGACGTCAGTGGCAACGCGATCCTTGGATCGAAACGGTCATTTCGGTATATCGCACTCAAGGTTTCGGATTACTTTGGGTTCGACCGGGTTGGTTCGGATACGAAACCAACCGGGCCCTCGGAGCAGAAACACTTATATCTTGAGCTCCGGACGTCCGATTGACGTGCCGTCAACTTTGATGGATTCCTCTAAGTGAGACAGATCTTTTGGCTTACTCCGCACGAGGTTTGGATGCCGTCGCAGTGCGGTCGGGTTGGTTCGCTCATGAAACCAACCGGGCCCCTGGAACGAGAAAGCCAATAACTCACAGGCTGAGCGTCCGATTTACGCGCCGTCTGTTTTGTTGAATTCCTCTTGATGAGACGGAACTTTTGGCATACTTCGCCTGAGTTTTGGATGCAGTTGAGATACGACTGGGTTGGATTGTACCCGAAATCCAACCGGGCCCCTGGAATAGAAAAGCTGTTATCTTTCAGACAGGACGTCCGTTTGACGAACCGTTAGCGGCGTTGTTGATCTCATTGAAAAATGGTCCCTATGAGTATACCCTATGAGTGTTCGGGGTATAGTTGAGTTACGGCCGGATTGGTTCGCACATGAAACCAACCGGGCCCCTGGGACGAAAAGGCTAATAACTCACAGACCGGGCGTCTGATTGACGCGTCGTCTGTTGCGTTGAGACCCCTATGAAGAGGTGGTCCATTGAGATACTTTTTCGTGGGACTTTGTGATGCTCGGAGTATTGACCAGTAGCTCGTGGAGCGGACCCTCCCGGAGACTAGCGTACGGAGTACGGAGACCGTGTAGCCGGCAGAGACCTGAAGACTGCTTGTCCAATTCGATTTGGAGTGAATTACGTAGCCCAGTGGGGAGCACTACTTTGTGAGGTGACAGACCCACAACAGAGGAGAACTACTATGTGAGGTGGCAGACACACAGTACTCGACAGGAGGAGTACCTCTGTAGGCTATGAGGTGGGAGCACTATTGTGTTTGGGTGGCAGACCCTGGACGGAAGCACTACTGTGTGAGGTGGCAGGCCCGTGGTACTCGACAGGAGGAGTACCTCAGTAGTCTTAGATTAGTGAGCAATACCTCAGAGTCGTGACAGGACCACTGTACACTCCAGAGACGGAGCTCTTCAGCATTTATGGTTTCGATAATGAAAATCCTGGCTTGAGCAGAGACTTTTGACCTTTGTGTTTATCTCATGATTGAGATGGGTCACTTGATAACTTAGGTATATGTATGGGCATATACCTGGGTAGTGGTTATCCGTTGATTTCACAATCCTTGTGTTTCCTCATGATTGAGATGGGTTACATGATAACTTAGGTATATGTATGGGCATATATCTAAGTAGAGGTTATCTGTTGAGATCTTCTTGTGGTTATCCTTGTTGGTTTAGTGAGACCTTGAGGGTATCGGGGTCCCTACTGAGTATCGTTATACTCACCCCTGCACGGGCTATGCCCGCACCTCGTTGTGTTGGTTGCAGACGACAGACAGTGCTGACGGAGGCCGAGTGTTCGAGGACTGGTCGGTACTCGGAGGTGGACTACACGACGAGTCAGTACCCGGAGGTGGACTACATGACGTGACGACTCACGGAGGAGGTTGACAGACGAGATCGTGGAGGAGGCTATCTGTACCTACCCTTCAGGTAGGATCCCTGGTGGACGACCAGAAGTTGCGCTATCTGTACCTACCCTTCAGGTAGGATCCGAGGAGGACGACCCAGGAGCTGCTTCCTTCTTCCAGCTGTTTGTCTTTTTGCTATTGTACCTTGTTCAGTTGTAGTCGTACTTTCTTTTGGGTTTGTATTCTGGCCCATTTACTTTTCAGCATTTCTTTTGTACTTAGTGTTTTGCTTCTACTTGTACTCTATGGTGCTTGTTTTCTTTTATAAAGGAAATGCCTTCCTAGTTATCGCGATTTTACGCCTTTGGTGCTAGTCGCCAGGCCCTACCCTATGGAAGGCGGGCTTGGGGTAGTCACAGCATGGGCCCCGAGGATGGGTCGTGACAAATTGGTATCAGAGGAGTTCGGTTCTACCGAAGAACTTATAACTCTGATGTTTATTTCTGTGAAGCAATAGTGTTAAGAGTACCGAGTGTGGTTTTCAGTTCAGGGACTCCAGTGTTGGTGCGGGCGGCCGACGTATCCATACACCAGGACCCTAACAACTGATTTCCGACTTTGTGCACGAAAACACTGATTGCGTGTGTGTTTTCCAGAAGTTTTATTTAAATGTCAGATCAAACAAGGTCAGCTCACCAGGTATAATCTTTTGACCGTGTCACGTTGTTTCTTTCAGGATGCCTTCCCGCGGACGACCAGCTAGAGCCCTGAGAGTGGTGCGTACTGACATCCCGCCGAGCGACGAGGCCTCAGTACAGGGCCCTATCCCAATTGAGGCACCAGTGGAGGAACCATCGGTACTACTACCCGTTGGGCCACTGATGCCACCAGCCCCAGCAGCAGAGGATGCACGTCGCTTGAGCGCACTGCATGAGTTCCAGCGCCAGATGCCACCCAGGTTTCAGGGAGGGACAGACCCGCAGGCGGCTGAGGATTGGCTGGAGGCTGTGGTGAGAGTCTTCAGGCTAGTGGGGATGCCGACAGATTTCATGGTGATCCTTGCTGCCAGCCTTCTTCAGGAAGCAATAGGCAGATGGTGGAGCCTGATGCTTCAGATGTATGAAGAGGTGACACTTCTATGGGAAGACTTCGAGAGCCTGTTCCAGGCAGAGTATGTACCAGCCACCCTTCGAGCGGTGCATATACAAGAGCTACTTCAGCTGCGGCAGGGCATCATGTCAGTGGCACAATACTCAGCAAGATTCACAGACCTCTCATGCTACTCCACAGATATGGTACGAGACCCGTTCTTTAGGGCCCGAACCTTCGAGCAGGGGCTCAGGCGGGAGATCAGAGCTTCGGTTGTATCGCACAACATTCCGACGCAGACATGAGTGTTGGAGCGAGCCCTCTTAGTGGAGAGTTTCCTTTCTGAGAAGTCTCCAGCAGCATGACCCACCACTAGCCGGCATGCGGCAGAGTCTTCTGTAGCGGGCAGTAGACAGATGACGCAGGGGTCCAAGAGGACGAGACCTACAGGTGGTCAACCGTGTGACTCAGGGTCGGTAGTGCGAGGCACCAAGTGAAGTGATAGAGCTAGACCTTCTATGAAGTGTTAATCCTGTGGCGGAATTGGTCGCATAGTACGTAACTGTCCGACCCACCATGCAGATGACCAGCAGTTAAATGAAGAACCTCTGAGGCAGAGGCAGAGGTTCGGTCAGGGCGGACGGCAAGGAGCAGGCGGCCATGGAAGAGGAGGTGGTCGTGCAGCTGGAGGTGGACGACGCTTAGGGATGTTTCCACCACCACCAGGAGGCCCACCCCAACCGCAGGGGATAGGAGGACATGGGAGAGCTCAGCTTTAGGCAGCTGAGGCCTATGTTCATGGAGCTCTGGAAGCAGATGGACAGGAGCGGGACTAGCTTCCGACCTGGAGGCTATTGATCCTGTTGCTTCTGGTTTTGTTGATGTTTGTCTGTAGTTTCTTTGTGTCTTGTACTATGAGCTGCAATAATAAAAACACACTTATCTTTGTTTGATTTCCTGTCCTTTTGTTTGGTTGATACTGAGTTGTCCCGGTTAAGACTGATGACTTGAGCCTCACTTTCGAGTTTTCTACTGAAGGAGACCTAGTGACCACACACTGATGTCGATAGTGTGACTCGACCCGTGGAGGAGAGAGTGACAGTTGGATCTCTTGGTAGTTACGTCGAGGCCTTACGACGTCATCCATGGCATGAATGCATCATTCATGTCAGGATTGACTGTATTAGGCAACGAATGTGGTTCATCTAGGGGATGAGACCGGATTTCTATTATTGGCAAAGAAGAAATCATGGCATCTCTTGTGAGACTAGAGAAGGTCCAGGTCATCCAGGAGCGGATGAGGATGGAAAAGGGCCGACAGAAGCCTTATGCTGACAGGACTTGGAGGCCTCTAGAGTTCGATTATGACCATCACATCCTTATATAAGTCTCACCTAGAAGAGGTTTACGGAGATGTGGCCAGGGAGGAAAGTTATCTCCGAGGTTCAACGGACCTTTCTAGGTCCTCAACTGGGTAGGCGAGGTGGTTTACCGCTTGACCCATCCACTTCAGTTGCACTAGGTGCACGACGTTTTCCACGTATCCCAAATGAGGAGATACGTACTCGACCCTCCGCATATCATCGACCATGAGGAGCTGGACGGTGGAGATGAGGTGACTTCTACGGAGGTTCCTGTGGGGATCGAGGATCGACAGGAGCGGATCCTAGGAGGACGGTCGATTCCTCTTGTGCACATTCTTTGGCAGCACGGGAACCTCCAGGTGAGCACATGGGAGCGGAAGGCTCAGATGCGTGCTCAGTACCACCTTTGTTTCCCTAAGTTGGTGGTGAAGCTTTACGGGGACGTAAAGCCCTGTGGTGGGAGTAATGTAAAGACCCGTAAATTCCAAGGAAATTTTTTTCTTAATTTTCTTTGGAATTTTACAAGAACGCAGTTTCTGACGGCGCCTGATTCCGAGGCCCGGTGTGCCCGGAATCAATTTCCGAAATTTGGATCGAGTACGTTCAGTGAACGGACGAGCGGGTTTTTCTATCTTTTGAACCGGTGCTCGGGATCGAATTCCGAGGGAATCGATGGAATCGCAGCGCCGATAATTTCTTAGAAACGCCACTTCCGGAGTTGCGTTTGCTCGGGTGTGGTTTTTAATTTTCGGGCTTAAAGTTAAGAAATAAAATAATTGTACGACAAACATTATTTTATTTCACTTAAGCCACCTGGAAGCCACCTGAAAGCACCTTAAAGCTGCTTAAGTGGAGTTGTTTCGGATAGGGTGCAATCCAAAAATATTCTACCCTCTTTGTAGGATATTTTTGAGGTGGGACCCGCACGAGCCCCACCGTTTCTTTTCCGCTAAGTAACGCACCCGCGAAAACCCGTGATCATGAAAGTCAACTGATGCGTTTTATTAATTTCTTAACGCAAAAATTAATTGGGCGGTTTTCTTCGTTGAATTAATTGGGCGGTTTATTTCGTTGAATTAATTCTACGAATTAATGGGTCGTTACTTATCTCTTTATTCGTTTCTTAACCGGTTGAAATCCTTTGGCGTAGTAATAAAATAAGACCAATGCCACATCTTGAGGATTACACGTTGGGAGACCTTTGACAGAATTCTTGTGCCTTCACCCATCTTCGTGAAGAATGCGAAGAACGCGAAGAACGCGAAGAACACCGGCCTCCGACGAAGAACGCCGAATCCGCGGAAATCGACGACGCGACGCTGTCGTTTCCTCTTCTGCGACGTTCTTTCCTCCGCAACGAAATCTTCAATCATCTGTTGGAGGTAAGAGATTTATGGTTCCTTTTAGAACTCCTTTTTGGTTTTTATCAACGCATGAATTTAATTATTATTAATTAAATCATTTTGTTCATGAACCTCGGAGTTCGTCGACACAACGCCGGATACTGCGACGACGCGACGAACCCCTGCTTCCGCGACGATCAAACCCGTGAAGAACCCACATGCGACGACTTGACGAGGTAGGGATTTTATTTTGGAATACCTTTATATTCCCGTGAAATTTTCTTTAAAATTTAGGAACCAGTTTCATATGAACAATTTTAATTTATTAAAATTGTTGTTTCATGTGTTGAATAATTCTCCCGTTGATATTATCTAACGCGGAGGGTGCGGGCCAAACGAACATGGCCCGACAACCCTCCGCAGATTTTTTATTGATGTGTGGATCGACGGGCGATGACAAACGAGGCCGCAAGGTGATTTTGAGGCCTCCGCAGTGAAGGTTGGGTCCCGGGAGGACCATAAGCGAAGACGACAGGAGAAACGGACCACCGGAGCGCATCCGGTGGTCCGCGGAAGGCGGTGGCGGCGCGCCGCCGGAAGGGAGGCGGCCGGCAGTTCGCCGCCGGCTTCAATCAGCGGCGAAGGGCGGGGGAGCCGCGCACCCCGCCCGCGGTGTCCGCTCGGCCGCTCTGGCCGAGCCGCAGCCGGCTGGTCAGGCCGGATCGAACCGGACCGCGCCGGGGCGGGCCGGGCCCAGCCGGGTCGGACCCGGGTCGGGGCGACCCGGTTCGGGACGACCCAGGGGGGGTCGGGCCGGGTCGGCCCGGGCCCGGACCCCCGTTTTCCGACCAATTTCGGTCAAATGCCCGTACGGGCCTCCAAACGACTCTCCGTCAGCGGCAACGCGATCCTTGGATCGAAACGGTCGTTTCGTTATATCGCACTCAAGGTTTCGGATTACTTTGGGTTCGGCCGGGTTGGTTCGGATACGAAACCAACCGGGCCCTCGAAGCAGAAACGATTATATCTTGAGCTCCGGATGTCCGATTGACGTGCCGTCGACTTTGATGGATTCCTCTAAGTGAGACGGATCTTTTGGCTTGCTCCGAACAAGGTTTGGATGCCGTCAGAGTGCGGTCGGGTTGGTTCTCTCACAAAACCAACCGGGCCCCTGGAACGAGAAAGTCAATAACTCACAGACCGGGCGTCCGATTGACGCGCCGTCTATTTCGTTGAATTCCTCTTGATGAGACAGAACTTCTGGCATACTTCGCCCGTGTTTTGGATGCAGTTGAGATACGGCCGGGTTGGATTGTACCCGAAATCCAACCGGGCCCCTGGAACGGAAAAGCTGTTATCTTTCAGACAGGACGTCCGTTTGACGAACCGTCAGCGGCGTTGTTGATCTCGTTGAGAAACGGTCCCTATGAGTATACCCTATGAGTGTTCGGGGTATAGTTGAGTTACGGCCGGATTGGTTCGCACATGAAACCAACCGGGCCCCTGGGACGAAAAGGCTAATAACTCACAGACCGGGTGTCCGATTGACGCGCTGTCTATCGCGTTGAGACCCCTATGACGAGGCGGTCCTTTGAGATACTTTTTCGTGGGACTTTTTGATGCTTGGAGTATCGACTAGTAGCTCGTGGAGCGGACCCTCTCGGAGACGAGCGTACGGAGTACGGAGACCATGTAGCCGGCAGAGACCTGAAGACTGCTTGTCCGATTCGATTCGGAGTTACTTACGTAGCCCAGTGGGGAGCACTACATTGTGAGGTGGCAGACCCACAGCGGAGAAGCACTACTATGTGAGGTGGCAGACCCGCGGTACTCGACAGGAGGAGTACCTCTGTAGGCTATGAGGGGGGAGCACTACTGTGTTTTGGTGGCAGACCCCAGTGGGAAGCACTACTGTGTGAGGTGGCAGGCCCGCGGTACTCGATAGGAGGAGTACCTCAGTAGTCATAGGTTAGTGAGCAGTACCCCGGAGTCGTGACAGGACCACTCTACACTCCAGAGACGGAGCTCTTCAGCATTTACGGTTTCGATAATGAAAATCCAGGCTTGAGCTGAGACTTTTGACCTTTGTGTTTACCTCATGATTGAGATGGGTCACTTGATAACTTAGGTATATGTATGGGCATATACCTGGGTAGTGGTTATCCGTTGATTTCACAATCCTTGTGTTTCCTCATGATTGAGATGAGTTACTTGATAACTTAGGTATATGTATGGGAATATATCTAAGTAGAGGTTATCTGTTGAGATCTTCTTGTGGTTATCCTTGTTGGTTTAGGGAGACCTTGAGGGTCTCGGGGTCCCTACTGAGTATCGTTATACTCACCCCTGCACGGGCTATGCCCGCACCTCGTTGTGTTGGTTACAGACGACGGGCAGTGCTGACGGAGGCCGAGTGTTCGAGGACTGGTCGGTACCCGAAGGTGGACTACACGATGAGTCAGTACCCGGAGGTGGACTGCACGACGTGATGACTCACGGAGGAGGTTGACGGACGAGAGCGTGGAGGAGGCTATCTGTACCTACCCTCCAGGTGGGATCCGTGGTGGACGACCAGGAGCTGCGCTATCTGTACCTACCCTTCAGGTAGGATCTGAGGAGGACGACCCAGGAGCTTCTTCCTTCTTCCAGCTGTTTGTCTTTTTTCTGTTGTACCTTGTTCAGTTGTAGTCGTACTTTCTTTTGGGTTTGTATTCTGGCCCATTTACTTTTCAGCATTTCTTTTGTACTTAGTGTTTTTCTTCCGCTTGTACTCTGTGGTGCTTGTTTTCTTTTATAAAGGCAATGCCTTCCCTGTTATCGGGATTTTACGCCTTTGGTGCTAGTCGCCAGCCCCTGGCCTATGGAAGGCGGGCTTGGGGTAGTCACGACACGGGCCCCGAGGATGGGTCGTGACAGTTATATTCTTTTTCGTATCAGTGTTTTAATTTCCCACCAATTTTCACCTACTAGGGAACCTACTTACCTATCCATTGTACCTTAATTTTTCTCTTATTATGAAGATTTGTTTTTCACCCAATTTATGATATGGGGTTTTCAAAAATAGTTTATTCTTGAAAATAAATCCCTTGATTACAATGATCAGGTTTAAATTGCGGGACATAATTTAAATATGGCGTGGAGAATGTAACACCTGAAGTCATTAATTTTTTTTTTAATTTCAGAATATATTTTCAATATTTATTTATACACAACACCATGTCAAGTTTATTCTATATAAAGTTGGGAATTAGCTTATACATAAGATCTAGTTTCACCACCTTTTCACGAGGAACTTATTTTAAAACTAAATTTTGATTGTTTGATGAATTTTATTTTTAAAATTAAAAATAATTTCTTCATTAATTATTTCAAAATTAGCTTAGGGTTAATTTTTTGGATTTCTATGGTAAACTTCTTTTTTGATGAATAGAGAAAATTACAACAATCGAGTTAAAAAAAATTACGATTAAATTATTATTAGTGTTAAACAATATTTTAAATTGGATTTTAAATCCATAGTCGATGAATTATTCATATATTAATACAAATATAATTTATTTGAATCATTTTTATATTTAAATTAGATATAAAAGTTTATTGTACTTTTGAATGATTTTGCTTTAAAACCCCACATTCTCACTACGTCTGTGGGATTAACGTTAATCTTATTTTTCACACTTCTGTGATTTGAATTTGGAAAAAATACATACATAGTTTTAATCACTGCAATATTTTTTCTCCAATATGAATAAATTAAATTTTTACCAAAAAGATGAGTTAGTGTGATTAAAATTAATTACATTGATTAAGATAATACTTGTATTAATATGGGACTAAACCTTAATATTAAAGACCAAAATGACATGGACACTTATCCAAAAGTTGTTGGTTGGAAATTTTTCCACCATATACCCACATGGTTAATCCATTATGTTTCATTGGGATAATATTAAATGTAATTTCACTATATAAAATGTTATATAAGGAAAATGACAAAAAAGTGAACTTTCATTACCTTTAACATTTAGAAAACATTGATATATGTAAAAAAGATCATATTTTAGGTTATAGATATACTTTTGAATGATAAATGGGTTATTTTTATCATAATAATTTATCAATAACTTTTAGTGATTATGCTGTTTCTTAAAATTCTTAATAAATTCCAACACAGTGATCATTTAGCATATTATTTAGTTAAATAAATGATCTTATAAATATTAAAAGTGAATTATATTGATTTAATTGTTTTAATTAATTATTTTTTTGGATAAATATATCAGGTTACATATATTTAAACTTTATAGATTATAATTCAAATATTTTTTGATATTTTAAAATTAAGATTAAAGAAATAATGCCAAAATTGATATTATTGTTATTTTATAATAAATGATATTTTATTAAATGATTTGAAATAAATAAAAATCATATATTATGAAAAGTGATTTTAAGTGTTAATTAATATTATATATTCTATATAAAGGTACCAATTGATCTTTTATAATTAACATATTTACCCATATATTGGAAAAACATTGTTAACACGGTCTGAGTTTAAGTAGTGTTTTGGCGCGTCAAATGCACTTGTTTTAAAATGAATTTTCAAAAGACATGGGTTATTTATTTTATAAATTAAATATAATATTAATAATTCAATGTATCTATATTTTTTTAATAAATCTAAATTTATTATAGTCTTAAAGTTTAAATTACTGAAGTTGTAAAACTAGATGCTTTAATAAAAACTAAAATGATAAAATATGGGAATGTAAGAAGTTAAGGAACTAAATTATTAAAATTATTTTTTTTATTTGGAGGTTTTAATAGACCAATATACCCCTTTAGTAATTTTTTTTATCATTTTTGTGTCACCTTAGTTAAGGTAGACCTCCCATTAATGAATACCTTTTGGTATTTACAAGAGTGCCTCTCCCCCTCCACTATAAAAAAGAAAATCACCATACCTCGTACACACACCACTCAATCCACATTGGCTTGAACAAGATATAAAAGAATAGTTTCCAAACATACCTCCCCTAATCCTATATTCCTACCATTGTTTATAAATCAATCCACACAATTCCTTTGGTGCAAAGAAAAAGGATTTACCTGATTAAGAGGTAACAAAATTCCTTATTCTTTTTAGTTTTATTTCCATTCTACAATACCTAAAATATTATTATTTGTTTCATGTATAAAAAAACCAGTATAATAAATATAATATTATTTTTTAGGCTATGGTTTATAACTACACTTACACACACTTACATCTATTGGGTAAAAAATATATTGTTTCTATGTATAAGGAATTACTACCTCACTAAATGATGATTATTAATTTTTTCCTTTACCATATCTCATAGTGGACATTATGATTGAAAATATATTTATATATGATATATATGATATTAATAATTTCATTATTCTTGTGTAATTTTTCTTTAGAACATATATTAAATCTTTATATCTTTCTATAAATATGATTTCTTTTGGGGAAGTGTGGACCACTACCCCTCAATACGATTTGACTCGTTCATGCTATACATGGAATGTATAAAGGATGAACTTAATAAACCTACGTAACATATATAAAATAGATAATAAACTATAATTATAATATAAAAATATCATTTAATTTTAATTATTTCAGTATAAAAATGAAATGAATGTAACGTCAATGCGTACGTATGACCTACCATCTCTAGGAACGGTGAATTTCATTTCTTATCTCCAAACATTATAGATTGTTCTAAATACATATATAATGAATTTATATAACAATTAAGTCAAATTTTATATTATTGATATGTTTAAATAATGATATAATTAATGGTAACAATAATTGACATGTCAAAAACATACTTGAGAAAACTAGAAAATTAACCCCTGAAATAGTTAAAATAATAAAAGAGTGTTAACAAATGGGTAATAAAATATTATAAGGAATTAATATATGATTTTATAAACATTAGTATGGTCATGGTATAAGTTAGTAACATATTTTAAACCTATATAAATGTGGATAAATACCACACAACACAATTAATGTTAAGGTAAGGGAATTTCGTATCAATTTACATTCAATTGAGGCTTATTTGTTATGTGCAAGCTCACTTTTATTTCGTGTATATACTAAATTTTTCATGTTATATCACGAATCCCATTATTTTAACTATATTATAAGTTTCATTTAATTTCATAACATTCTAGATATTATGATTCAATTGTTTCAAATTGATATGTGACACTTTGGAATGTTCAAAGATTATTCTCCTCAAGATTGTTCTTAATGATTATATTTATAATGTCACATACTTTTGTAATTGTTAGAATTATCTTGAAACAATCAGTCACTTATTATCATTTTTATTGTACATTTAATTTTTATTAAATATCCATATTATCATTTAATAGATATCACTATTTCATAAACTCTATACATTTTCAAATGTTATTCACTTTGACAGTTCTTTTATTAACTGATGAATTATTGATAAATATGTATTTTTTAATCAATAACGATATTTAATAAGGCATAATTTCAATTTATTAAATTGATTATTTGATATATGGAATGATTTGAACATGAAATTATGGGAGTATCCATGACATTATATATCCCATCGATGCATTAACAAGTTCTCATGAGATGATTAAGTCGGCCAAATTAAACAGGTTCCTACTAATAATTTTAAATGGTCCAGAGGATGGATCTTGACAGTATAGGTCATCATCTTTCTAAGACATTATTTCCAATAATTAATCATTTACTTCGTAGAAGTTTTAGTTATTAATCTTCCAGGATATTTTAAATTGACATATCTATGGATACATTTCTTTTTCATTTCATTGATTAAAGGGCATGTGTTTCAGTTTCTTATATATCCATATTGAATTTTCATTATCTTGTTATTTTATTGGCATGTGTTATTAGATAATTACCTTGAAATGATTTTTTTTCCATTGATTCATTAATTATTCTACTTTATTTAACATTATTGATCATTTCAGTTCACCATTATTTTGTTTCTTTCCCTAGGTTATGAAGAATAAATCTTCGAATAAGAATTCAAGGATGCTATATATATCATATTATTATGTATAATGTTTGTATTTTCTTTTTTACCTATTTATTATGGGTATCATGTATGTAATTTTTCTTTCCAATGTTTTTAAAATAATCGGTCCTTTAGGATTTAATTCCTTGTAATCATGCCAATGTAATAAAAAAATGCATCGGCTCCGGGATTCTAGTTTCGGGGTGTTAAAGTTTATCAAGGCTATTTATGATTGATTTTCTAATGATGAAATTTTAGAGTATGTCTGTTAAAAAACATAGATATTTTATTATACTTTTTTTTATTTATTAAATTTTTAATTAATAGAAGAATTTTATTCTCTCTCATACTTAAAATTATTGAGAACATGTTTTTATGAAAATATGAATCTATTTCTCACTTCGGTTGATTTTTTTTCATCCAAATACATGTTTCTAAAATTATTTTCAAGAATGATTTAATCATAATCAAAATAATTTATTAAATAAATTTTAACTATTTTTTGACTTAAAAAAGGGTTTTAACATAATATTGTTATAATTTTTTAAATGAGGTATTTTGACCTTTTCTAATAGAAAGAAAACAATGTATTTTAAATGGAAAGTATACAATTGCTCGTCATCAATACCACTCATTACCTTAAATATTAAATTATAATATTCCATAATTATTTTTAAAGAAAACAATTTTCCTAATATTATATAAATTCTTAGTCTTTAAATGGGATTTTCAAAGGGAAATGGATATTTTCCTCATAATTTTTTTTAATGTAGTTTTTATGGTATTTTTAATCATCAATGACAACACCACTGATTTTACTTATTCTCTATTATGAATATGATGTAATATTCTAATGCATATTATTTATCAATATGTTCTATGATTAGTTTGACTAAAAATTTAATATTTTGATACCATTCAACATATTACTCTAAATGGTTTATGATTATGGTTATTAATTGGGTAAATTAATAAAATTTCATATTCTAGTTTATTATGTGAATGTTTATGTTGATTATACAAATGATTGGGGAAATTACTAAAAATTTTATGCTATTTTTTAAATATTAATGATAAAAAGATTATTTTTACACTTTTATATGAGGAATTCATTGGACTTAGTAAGTGGCGATGGTGGACCACTATATCCCATTGATGCATCAGTAGGTCTTATGATCTAAACTGGTTTGGGTATTTAGATGAGGCCTTAATAATTTATTTAATATTTCATGGAATTATTCTTTGATGGTATTTTTATTATTTTCAACATCATAAAGTCCCTCATTATTAGTATAGTGATTGATGGTAATATGATTATTTAATTAGTTATGACATACATAGATAACATTCTAGGTAATGATATTATTTAAATGGAATTATTTTGTCATAGCTCATTCCTTCCATATTATTCTTCATGCTGAAGTTACTGATTAAATGAGATGTGTTTTTAGTTATTTACACTACCATATTTATTATTCCTTATGTATTCACGATAGCTTCCACTATACCAATACCCTTATTGGGAATATTAGATCAACCTTTTCTTCTGGTTCATTTCACCATGATTTCAGGAAGTGTATTATTTCTGATATATAGGGATATTAATAAGGGAATATGGTTTTTCTCAAAGAAAATACTATATTGTATATTATGTTTTCAAATGTAATGTGAATTTTTGTTATGTCGCGTTTTAAAAGAATACTAAACTATTTACCCCATTGGGATTCAATTGATTGTTTCTAGAACTAATTTAACAAATTAACCACTGAATCTAGGCTTCTAAGGTTGTGGTATTAATAGTTGGTATCAAAGGATGTTTAGTAAAATCTTTGGGAACTAGATTTTGTACACATAGATTAGGTAATTTAGCCCTATGGTTGAATATAAGGATGAGTATAAGTATAATATACCATAATATTGTTGTGAAAAGGTTTTGATTGTTTGGTTTGATGAGAAATACATCCCATTAAAGATAATACATGTGGATGTGACTCTGGCATAGTTTTATCTAGGGGAAATAACTATGAAAATGGTGTGTTGGAATTTAGCCCAATTGTCACCTTGTGCATTGATAATGGGATTTTCTATACACCTAGAACGACACTCATAGAATATATTATTGGTGTAATTTACATGTTCAATACAAATCAGTATGAAGGATTTGAAAGTATTTTTTTGATATTAGAATATTCCCAAAATAACCATGTTTATGATTGTGATATTTTCTATGCACAA
Source organism: Viscum album (assembly GCA_963277665.1). Lineage (NCBI taxonomy): Eukaryota > Viridiplantae > Streptophyta > Magnoliopsida > Santalales > Viscaceae > Viscum > Viscum album. The sequence goes on from OY728152.1 coordinate 850,777,935, forward strand.
AATTTTTAATTTATGTTAAGTATTACACTAGTTTTGAAGTTATACAATATGTTTTGTAATTTTTTAATCTAATATAATATATGTCATTATTTTTAAATGGAGCATAGTGGAAATAATGGTATCCATGTCAATGTATATAACCTATGTAGTGATTTCCATCTAGGTAATCATAATGGACCTGGATATTGAGCTGATGCTAAAGATGAACAAATTATAACTATATTGGGGGAGATAATTATTGTTATAACTAATAACCTTTTCCATATGGAATAGAATACTAACCTAAAACATGGTGTAATATTGTTATACCATTTAATTAATAAAAAAACTCAATAATTTAATGGGACTAAAAATCAATTTGTAGCTTTATAATGGGTAAGTCCTTTAGAGAATATATTTATCGCTTTGGGTAGAAATGAATGGGATATGGTTTCCATGATAGTTTATCATCTCTAAAGGGATATAGATCAATGGTGGTTATTTATTACAGATGATAAGGATGAAAATGAAATAAAAATAAGGACTAGATTTATTTTAAGGTACACTTCTTTGAAACATATTTTCCACATGATGAATGAGAACATATAGAGAGACAATTCCTATGTTTAATAAAAAATGAAGATTAGTCTATTTCAATGTATGAATAGAAATTAATGAAGTTATAAATTAATGTCATAGACTATATACATAATCCAAATAGAATGATTGATCATTTCATTGATGGGATTTATAAAATCTCTTTAAGGGAACTAATCACCAAAAAATTATCATCACACAAGGAAATAATGTAATTTTCTATCAAGACAGATAAATAATTATTCAGACATATTATTTTGAAGGAATGTATGATAAGAAAAGGGAGGCTAAGAACTATAGAAATGGAAATATGGACAATGGGAATAATAAAATACTGGAATTACCACCCGATAATAAATGTGGAAGGAAACACCATGGAACATGTTTTATGGGAATTGGTGTTTTCTAAAAGTGTGGAGAGAAAGTGAACTAGGGGAATGAATGGATCTTCCAATGTGCAATTCCTCAGCTGTAATGATATAGGACATTATGAAAATTATTTTCCAAGGAGTGAATAGAATTTTCCAAAAAAATTTAAGGGAGAGTGAATAAGCCCATAATATAAAAATAGCTATGTTTGAAGTCACTAATGATGTGGTGGTAAGTACTTTACTCATATAATAAAATTTATTTAATAATTTATTTGATTATAGGTCTTTCCAAATAATTATATAATCTAGGTTATCCAAGAATATTATATATTTTCCCAAAACCTAATAAAGGGTGTTTCAGTCATGAATCATAGTGGAAGCTTCACAACAAAAGGATGTTCTATTCAGTTCCCATCATGAAACATTATCATTCTATATTTACATAATTCATTATTATAGCTATTTTTGATTTTGATAAAATCCTTAGTATGGGATGTATTTGAAAATATAATGCAATAATTTATTTTAAATAAATTTAAATTTTAATTTGTGATGAAGATATATAATTCATTGTAGTTAGAGTGGAGAATTCATTAACTGAGTCAAGCCTATATACACCCCCAGTATCTATTCTTAATGAGATTCCTGGGGAAGAAGACCTTATAAAATCAACAGAACACAAAAGTAAACATAAAATTGATTATGTATCTATTTAATAGGAATACAATGATGTTTTTTCCTATGAAATTATCTGGGTATCCACTAGAGAATGAATTTAAGTTTTCCATTGATTTAATCCCTAATGCAGGACAATATAAATTAATGCCTATAAAATGGAAACCATGGAATTATTTTATTTGAAGAAAAAACTAGAGGAGTGATGTGAAAAGGTCTTTATATACTATAGTGTTTCTCCTTGGGGAGCCCATGTGCTTTTAGTTAAAAATAATTATGGACCTATGACGATGTGTATTGATTATAGAGAAATAAATGCTATTAAAATAATGACCATATATCCTCTACCTCTCATTGAGAACTTATTTGATCAAATTCAAGGAGATCAATATTTTTAAAAGATTAAACTTTATTTTTGGTATAATCAATTATGAGTAAATAAGTAATTTAGTATGAATAAAACATTTCATATGAGGCATGTGCATTACAATTTTACAGTAATGACATTTGGATTGAGTAATGCACCCTCTGTCTTCATGGATCTAATGGAAAAAGAACTCAAGGTATATGTTGATGATTTTATTGTTTTTATTGGTTATATATTAGTGTATTATTTTTTCTATGAGGAGCATGATAACCACTTATGAATCATTCTCAAGACTCTTATAAAGATAGAGTAATATTGGAAATTTAGAAAGTGTGAATTATTTCTCCATAATGATTCTTTTCTAGGCCATATTTCCATTTTGGATGGAATCTTAGTTGATCTTTTTATGATAAAGGAATTTAGAGAATGTTCTACACTGATGGACATAACTGAGGTATGTAGTTTCATTTGATTAGGAAATTGCTATCAATGATTTGTCTATTTTTTTCATGATTGGCTACCCTATTCACCAAACTTACTCATAAGAGGTTTATGTTCATTTAGAAAAAGGAATGTGAATATTGTTTTGAATAATTGAGGAATATATTTGTGAATAGTACAATTTTGAATATACTATTATTAAATGATGTATTTTTTATATATAGCTATGTATCAAAGAAGGGACTTAGTTGTCTCCTATTGTAGAATTATAAATTTATTTCCTATATATATATAGTTATATATTCATGAAAAAACAATCCACACCATGATCTTTAGTTAGAATCCATAATCTATCATTTAATTTTATGGGGAAATTATATCTATATCAAAATATTGAGATATATATGGATCATAAGAGTCTAAAATACATGTTTTCATAAAAATAGCTCAACAAGACTTAATGGTGATTCCTTGAGATACTCAGGGATTCTGATTTATCAATAAACTACCACCCATAGAATGAAAATAATGTAGTGTATTCATTAAGTAGGAAATATAATATATTTCTAACCAAAATGAGGATTAAAATGGATCATATGTTTATGGATCAAGTAAGGATGGATATTGAAATTATTAAGGAAGTGGGGACATCAATCCTTTTTTCAAATTACTCCAAAACCATCATTATTGGAAATGATAAAAGTTATCAACCTAATAATTATAATGTTAAAAATAAAATTAAATCCATGAATTATTGAAAATTGGAATACTTTTTTGTGAAGATGTTTTCCTAAAATTCTGAAAGATACTATGTGTTCCAACTGTACCAGAGTTGATGAAAAATTAGTGGATGTTTATAATAGCTCAAATTTTTATATACACCCTAGTAGAACTAAGATGTAAAGATATTTGAAGTAACATTATTGGTGGGACTATATGAATTGGTAAGGTGAAGACTAAGATGCAACATCCTAGAGGAGTAATGAAACCACTACCTATTCTTAAATAGATATGGGATGACATTACCATAGAATTTATCAATAGATTAAAAAAATATCCTAGAAATAATGACTCAACATGAGCTATTTTTGATTTTCTCACCAAATATTCACATTTCCCCTATATAGGGGAATATTTTCCTCTTAATAAAATTAAACGACTCTATAAAAGATGATCTGATCATGAATTTGGTAACCCAAATTCAAAACCCCACAATTTTTCTATAAAAGTAAAGGCAAGCATACACAGACATCATAGTCTGTAGACCCATTAATATTATAGAAAAGTATTTAAAAGAATCTTGTCACCAATATTCATTTGAGTAGAACTTATTATCCTCAAAATGATAGACAGTTCAAAAGGACTATTCAAATATTAGAAAACATGTTGAGTTTTTTATTTCATGACATTCATGGAATATGGTATTAGAATTTACCACTGGTATATTTTTACTATAACAATGACTTCTATTAAAGTATTCAAATGGACCAGTATAAAGGATTATATGGAATGAGATGTCATACTCCAAATTTTTAGGTTGAATTCGAGGAAAGAAATACTTTAGGTCCAGAACATATGGAGGATACATTAAAAATGGTAAATACTATTCAAACCCATATCAAGGAAGATCAAAGAAGGAAAATTTGTTATTCTAATAACATGAGGAATGATTTGGAATTTAAATTGGGAGATATGTTTTCTTGAAATTATATCATTAGAAAGGTATTATAAGGTTTTCTAAGAAAGGGAAACTAAGCTCCAGATACATCATACCGTTAAAAACTATGGAAAGAATTGCAGATGTGGTCTACCATTTGGAAATCCATCAAAGTCTCTCTAAACTATGTGACATGTTCCTTATATCATTTTTAATGAAGTAAAATATAAATCCAATTTTTGTTCTAATATATAAAGAAATAAAATTATAACATAGTCTATCTTACTAATAAGAGACTATCAGGGTTTTGGATACTATAGAATAAGTGTTGAGGAATTGGATGAATCAATCATTAAAGGTATGTTGGAGGAATCATATAATAGAATAGGATACATGTTATCCTGATGAATTTATGATGAAGAACTAATTTTTTCTCTCAATGTGACATTCTGGAAATTTCATCATTGATATTTTTCTATGGAGGTATGAATGTAACACATTAAAACTTGAGGAACTATTTATTTTACACATATTATTCTCTTCAATACCTTGTGGTACACATAACCCCTAGTCTAAATGAATCATAATAAAATATACCATTATAATCTAGATTTTAAATTATTGGGTATGAATAGTAATAAATAAATTATAAAACATTTATAGTTTACAGATGAATAAAATATAATCATTTGTTATCAATCATTTATAAATGAAAATAAAAATCATATAAATAAAAGAGAGATGTTTTTTTTCAAAAAAATATATTTTTCTAAAATGTGGTAAGATATTTTCGTCTAATTTTTTTCTTAGGTGGAACAAGCCTTATAAACCACTTGATTCTTTTTTGAGGTGAATATACATCCCATGAATGTTTTTATACTTAATATCATGAAAATTATTGGATATATATATATATATATCCATATAAGGTTGTATCTTTCATGGGGATTATGATTGAAATGTTACCCAATTGTTAAGGGTTTCTCATATCACTTTTACATGGATGATAGATATTCCATATTCACCACATATTTTTTTTATGGTTTATATGACACAATACTGATTTTTTGTATCATGAATCTCCTAGAATTCATGGTACTGAATGTTTCATTTTATTTTATGTGGGATATGTTTCAAAAGATACCAAAGTGGTAATGGTTTTTCTTACAGTATCATAGTTTAGTGATATTGTTTTTGATTATATTTCCAATGATGAAATATTATAATATATCCCTCATGAAACTCATGATTTTTTTCTCCTATACTTATTCATAAATTTACCATGTAATAGTTCCGTTTTCCTCTCATAAGAACTTAAAATGATTACGAATTTTTTTTATGAAAAACTTATTTTGTTTCTCTCTTCTATCAAAAATCCTTTCTGTTTAGTATTTATGTTTTATAAATATATTTTTATTTTTTTTTCAATTCTTTGTAAATGATTTAATGAAGTAATTTTTACCCATGTTTTACTTTTTTTTACAAAATATTTTTAAATAAATCTTCTTATCATTTTTTGAATGAGATACCTTGGATCTTTCAACAATAGTGAGAATGTAATGTTTTTTGAAATAGAATATTTGAAATTACCCACTATCATGACTACTCATATCTTTCAAACTTCCTTTATAATTTTACATTATTCTATTCAAATAATGTTTTTTGTGATATATGCTATATTTTATGTTTTTAAAAGGGAGTTTAGATGGAAAAGGGTATTTTCTCTAAAAATATTTTTAATAGAATTTTATGGTATTTATATTCATCAACAATTGAAACCATAATTTTACTAATTCCCCATTGGAAATATCTTTTAATGACATCCTATTTATTATTTCATCGGATGGTTTATAATCAGTTTGACTTAGTATTTACTACTTTGATACCATTTTACATATAAATAAATATTTTTTATGATTATTTTTATTGATTGGGAAATTATTAACATTTATTATTAAAGTTTTCAATTAGAATATTTATGTTGATTATTTTTAATGATTGGGGAAATTAATGACATTTCATGTGAATATTTTTCAATATGAATGTTTACATACGATTTCATATAAGGAAATCATTAGACTTAATAAGTGATGGGAAGGGCCCGCTATAGACCCTCGATGCATCCTTAGGTCTCAAGAGACACACTATATTTGGTACTTAGATTACACCTTACCCATTTCTGTAAGATTTCATGAAATAATTCCATGATGATATGGTTATGATGTATCAAATTATGGATTCCCTATTTATGAGATTACTGATTGATTTCCATGTGTTAATTTTATTAGTTATGATTTCCAAAGATAAGTTTCCAGATCAGTTCATAATTTAAATGACACTATTTTAGCATCATTTCTTCCTTCTATAGTGTTACTCATCCTCAATTTATTGATTTAATGGAATGTTTTTATAGTTATTTACCTATTATCATTGATTATTATTTATATATTCATGAGAGATTCCTTTGTACACATACCATTAATGAGCATATGAGATCGCCCATTTCTTACATTTCCTTTCCCCAGGATTCCAGAAAGAGTATTATGACTAATATGAAGGGATATGATTAAGGGAATAATTTTTTTATCAAAGAAAATACTATGATATATATTTTTTCAAAAGTAATGTGAAATTCATAATATTTATAAATTTTTCCATGACTACTAATCTATTTGATCATTTGGGATATTATGTCTTGTAACATAAACTAATGTAATAAATTAACCACTAACACTAGGCTAATAGTGTTAAGATATTTACACATATTCCTAGATAATAATATGGGAATACCCCACATTGATGTACTTAGCCTAATGAATACCTTCAACTTCAAATCCTCACTTTGTATCTAAATCACCTTCATCATGGTTAGTTTAATATGATAAGTTGGTATCAAAATGGGATTAAAACCTAATATGATTTATATCTTAAAATCAACTCCTTTGTTAGGGGGAAATATAGTGATGCCATATGGAAAGAAAACCAGATACAGATCCAAAACTCAAAGAATAGGTGAGGGGTCAACAACTGATCCCACTAAAAGATTCGGGCCTGTAATCTACACTATGGTTATCCCAAGAAGGTGAATGTATAGACCCAATCTATATTCTCCTAATTCTCAGTCAATATTAATTATTATCTTCTCTCTATTGGGAGATGTAAATGATACCAATATTTAATAATAGTCAATGGTAGATCAAATGTTGGCCATCCAGTCCATCCCAGAATCCAATCAATACTCGTCATCTATAGAATCATGAAGTCCCACAAATATACACAATCAGAAATGACTATAGGAAACATAAGAAATTATTGAAAATGATATACTTCCTTTCCTAATAGTTTATCATGTTAATGTAAGTTATGATATAATTTGACTGGTAATTCAAGTACAACAATATATTGTTCATAATTAAAGGAATGGGAGGAACTTGTATGAAGAAAGTAGTAAAAAATATAAAAGTGGGTCAAGCCCATACCTAGAATTGAAGAAAGTCCCTTCCCACTATCTGTTAGAGTCTGATCCACTACATATACCCAACCTACCTCTGCTACACAGCCCTTATCCCTGATATGAATGATTTTCCGGAGTCAATGTTGTATAAGAGGAATGAACCTGCTATTAAGGTCACAATCTAGTCCCATGGATCATTGCGAATGTATGACTCGAACCCCTATGAGACCACATTCACAATGCCTTCATGTTTAAATGATGTAGATGCACCGTCTTTAGAAACTAATGAAACTACATTCGATATTTATGGAATAAACATTGATGGTTAACCCACTATCCATAGTTGATGAACTATGGATCTCCTACCATTGCATATGGTTGTAAAAAGCCTCAACCTAGCCCTGACTATCATCCACCATTTTGATAAAAATCATCTTCACTTATATTCCTACATGAAAAAGTATCACATGGAAGTCCACTAAAGGAAAAATTAATATTTTAAGCTCTATACTCATCCATACCCTTCTTGATCATAAGGGTCTTGTGAAGAACATTAGAATATGCCATTATGAAAAAGATAATGACCTAGTGTCTCAACTTTACTCGAATCCTGATCTCAATATTCATAGATTTTTGCACTTTATCCCTATAGAATAGAGTATTAAAGTGTAGAAACTCTATGAAATGTTCCAACTAAGAAGTCACCATCATCGTCCCCTGACAAAGATCCATGAACTCATATACTATGTCTAACTTTATCATACTTAAGAAGAACTCGTTGGAGAAATTGTCTGTGAATGTACCAATGTGAGAACCTCACATCTTCCATCCCGAGTCATGAATTCCTCCCTATAAGCACGAGTCTATTGACTAGAAGTGATATTTTGAATGCTGTTAGTGGGGAGATTTTACCCACATTACTATACCCATACAAAAGTAATATAAATTAAATATAATAACCTAGTGTCATAAAATAAAAAAGATGGAGCATCATAATGTAATATAAGATGACATAAATTCCATAAAAATAAATATTGATAAAGAAATTAAGATCCTACTATGGGAATACATCCCAAAGTAATTTTTTACAAATATTATAAAATAAAACCCTGTTATAATCTGCTAGAGTCTTTCCGGATACCAAATTATGCTCTATGATCCACTTCTCACCGGTCTTCCATGGACCCCTTTCCCTTTCCAAGATCTCTATACATGAATTATAATATTTAATCATAATAAAAATGTTGATTTTGAGTATTAACATTGTAAGAAACCACCAGTACATCATTAAATAAGTGAACATGCATACGATTGTGTGATATGATAACAAAAACACATAAGCAATCAAATCATACTAAGAATTCAGGTGATAAAAAATACACCAAAAATCATGACTATATCAACATAAAATCCACACTGGAAGAACATATGAATGGTTATTGAAATTTCAAAATGATGTTTCCATACTCGAGGCTTCTAGAGAGCCGTATTGGTCCTAGGAATCTACGTCAGATCATAATAATACATCATTCACTACTGCTACCTCTAGAGCCAGGTCACATAGGAAATTATTCCCCAAATTCAAATCATGGATCAGATAACATAAGACCATCACTCCCCAATTTCTGTCCACACTAGGCCATCATACCACATTATTAAACCTGATCCTGTGATCATGTTTGATGTAGTGCATAAACATGATCCCCCTTAAGGGACATAGAGCAATGATGGGTGTACCTATCACTTTGGTACCAAGCATAAAAAACATCACAACATATACCTGGTATAACTAATGTAAATAGGGTATATCATATAGAGTCACAACCTAGAAAACAATGAATGAGATGCAATAGTTAATAAATGCACACATTTGATAAAATGTAATATTTTATAAAACATATCACTATACAATGTCATATAATTCAAATGGATGTATAAATGGCCTTTACGCAACATGAAAATTCCTACCACGATGTTTTTTCTCACATACACCAAATTTCTTCAAGGATAAAAGCCTGAAACACATTGCACACACACACACAAAACTAGATCACCTATTAAAAAAAGACTATCTTGTGTCCTAGTTAATAAAGAATAATGTTTAGAAAGAGAGACCCAAAGATATTTCATGTCATGAAAGTTGATCATGAATTACATAACTCACATATTATAAAAATAAAAATGTTTTGTGTTATATTGTTGGAGATAGAACCAATTAAATGGACTTGTTTTTTATATAAGAATTGGACATGAATTATTCATTAATTCTAGAAGTGAACCTCAGGTCTAGTAAACAAACATCTACCCACCACAAATCCATCACCAAAAATAGATCAAAAACAAGATTCATGAAGAAGAAATTCTTAAGATGGTCTATCTAAAGAAACATACCCATATATATATAAAATTTATGAGGAATGAATTTATTGTCAAATGGATGTCATTAACATGTCAAATTCACCATGAATATAGAAGCATATTGTTAATATATTATAGTTACATCATTGATCTACTGTCAATAATAGCTATAGGACGAGGATTTATAAACTCATACCCATAAATCATCTATAATTGATGATAGATCTCAATCTTATCATGAGATTTTTTCAAAACACTAGATCTACCACATATCTATGTATGAAGGAAGAACTCTTCATTTGATCATCCTAAAAACCATAGATACACTATAATTTTCAAAGTGTAAAAGGAATTGGTTGTACATTTAGAAGAAACTCACCATTATAGAATCACCATATCTATCCAACACTGAAAAACCAAGGGTGACGAATAAGATAGATGTAGGGTCAATAAATAGTTCTAAATTTAAAAATAGGGGAATTGGTGTCCGATTTAGGTATTAAACTGGTTAAAAAATGAGTGGAAGTAAAATTATTCCTGAATTCATTTAATTTAGCCTCAACCTAGGCTCACCAGAAAAATGGTTCCTTGGGAAGAACCACTGGGGTTTTTACAACACCATTACGTTGTTGGTGGGGTCAGTAGAATGATTAAAATATATATAAACTCCAAAGGATAACTAGTGTAGTCTACCAGCTAGACGGTGGATGTTTAAAACCTCTATACTCCTAACTCTATAACCATATATTCTAAAACCATTTTCACATAGAAACCAACATCTTTAAAACACTTAATAGAGATGTTTCAAAAGAGAATGAATAATTTTATAAACATAATAACTCACATAAATTAAAATAAGTGAGGATTTAATAGCTTAAAACCATGTATTAAGGGTAATGAAGAACCCTTGAGCCTCTCTCCACAATGTCAAAACAATAGGTTAAATAAAAAAGGTGGTAGACCCTTAAAAATGAAGAGGAGAAGAACTAGAAAATCATAAAATGAAAAAATGGGTGCAACACATTATGATGTTATAGACTCTATTATGTAGAGAAATTACTCCATATAATACCACCAAATCTATTTTTTTATTTTATAATAATCCATTTTTAGGGGAAAAATGGAAACCCTACAAAAAAACCATCCATGAAATTACAACTACAAAACATAGAAAGATTCCAAAACATAATTTCAAATTGAAATTTCAAATTAAAATTTCAAAATGAAGATTGAATGATCCAGAATCGAGCCAAGTGCCTTCTGTCATCTCATTGGGTACTGAGAATCCTAAGGTCGAAAACACACCATCCCGTCGCCTCATCACTATCCTCATGTCAACGTTGCCTCATACACCTCTCCAATAGAGAGAATTCATTCTAACAAAACCAGAAACCCCACCATCGATTAACCTTGAATCAAAACAGATCCAACCTCAACCACAAAAAATGCATCAAGAATGTTCACGAACCCAACCAAAACATTACTGACCACCATCACCAACACATCTCAAACCATTGGAGCACCGTCGTTGGCACCGCGCATCAAACCATTATAACCGCACATCATCAGAAAACAAAATCATCTCTAGAAGATAGACTGAATCCATCTCCAAATACATCGCCTCTAAATGCATCACTAGAATATAACCACATACCTAGATCAAGATGCTACCCAAATGAACAACAGTCATTCAGAGCCACACTTCTAAGATGCACCGTTGGCGCCAAAAACATCCACCTACACCATCCCAAAACCGCCGTAAACACCATCATACCAAATTGATATGGAGTCTAGTACAAAGGGATAAGTTGCAAGGGAAGAGGTGGAAGAACGAGAAAATAGGAAGAATCACTGATCATCGATACCAACCTAATCCCAAACCACTAGATCTCATTCGTGGCAAACCAAAGTGGGGTTTGACTCGAAGGTTCCGATGATAAGAGCATGGGAGCAACAATCAGAGAAAACAACTCGACAGTGGGAATCCGAGCGACAAAAAACCACAACAGAAAAGTAAACCCAAATTAAAAAATAAAACCGAACCCTAAAACTTAAAGAAACCCTTCGATAATGGATAAAAAAATGGAGAAAACAACCGCTGCGAGGGCCGGTGAATGGGGAGTCAGGGGGAAAGAGTAGGGATGCCACGAAAAGTGAGAAAGAGGGAGAGAGTGGAGAGGAAACCAAGAAACCACACTACAGAGAGAACCATATAACACTAAAAACAACATTCTTGTTGTGACCATTCTAGAGTCCATAACTATGGAAAAGTAAAAAAACATTCACCTACTTAATAGACAATAAATGTTAAAAATATCAAAAAAAGATATAATGTTAGATACCATAGTGACATGGGGAATTTACTATTCTCCTCACTATTCCAATTTATTACCATATAATTTATTTAGTAAAATTGGAATTAAAAAATTTTCTAAAATACCAACTCCCAAATATAAGAGGTTGGAGGGTTAGGTAAAACTCAAGAAAGACCCTTGAAAAATCAATCCTGAACCAAAATCTATCCCCATTATATTATATCATGAATCCTTTGGATTCACTGAAATAATTGTCTAATATCATATTACGTCTCCAAGTATACCCTAAATCACCAACTAAAGACACATTGATATAATAACATAAAGACATATAATAGTTCTCCAACCTATATATAATTCATCTAAAATGGTGAGATAGAGAAATAAATACTCCAATAAATATAAAATCATCAAGATAAACACGTATTCTCCAAATTCCTAATGGAAATAAAAATATTCTTCCGAAAACAAACAACCATCCATGAAACGATTTATATTTGTATAAGGGAATGAAAAATCCAAAGGAATACCCAAATTTCCATAATCAATCTAAACCAATTTATCAAAATTTCATAACACATGGATAAAAATTAAATACCAATGAAAAACATTCCTTAAAAAATAAAAACATGGGCATTAAACAGAGGTTATAATGATAAAATAGAAGTAACATAGGACCTCACCCATGGAACACCCATCAATGTGGAACCAGAAATAAACCAAAATAGGGAATAATTACAAATTGGGTACCATCCACAGCACAATATTAATTGGGATAACCCTGATCCTTGTCACTCAATCGTGTACCCAAGACTTCCCATGAAAAGCTCATCAAAATACAAATCTCAAGACATGGATAAATTCATATATTTATATACCCCAAGAATAAAAACAAGACAATGTGGCTTGTTTATGATCACTAATAAGTAGTTCCTTATAATATAAGTGAAAAATACATAAAATAAAATAAAAAATTAAAATTTCCTCAAAATATGAACTATTCAATATTTATCAAACACGAATCCTAAAAATTAATGTTCATACATATTTGGATCACACTAAAGACTTCGTCTTTTGATAATTTAACTTATAGAACCTCTCAAGATTACCCCAATTGTTTCATCAATGTTTTTTCCTTATATCATTCATGTAAGTTAGATTAGAATTCATAGTTATAGAACACTATAAACACACAAGTGGTGTCTTATTCATAAAATATACTGAGCTCTAAGCAGGCTGATCCCCATAAATAGATATTATAGATTTAGAAACATGTATCATTGACTGTTTCATATCCACCGTCATATCCATTCTAAAAACATCTTTATAAAATGCATCTCTAAACTCAAACAAAATAATGATGACATTTGGGTGATGGAATCTTTCAAATAATCATTATTTATGAATGTTATTATTTAATATCTTAGGAGTGATAAACACTAACATAGAGAATTATTCATTATACTCCTTCCTTATTCTATCACACTAGTGAATGTTCCGGAATTCAATAGCTTAATCCACCTTTACATTCTCAGGATAATTCCACTTAATGAATGTATTCATTAATAATTCAGAAGACATACAACCATAAAACTAATAGGGAATGATAATTTCCCACCACACTTGGCTAGGTCATTCAAACTAATCGACAACATCTTTCACCATTAAATACTTTTTAGTTTTTAGATAATTTAGTATTGCCTCAATACTCTCTTGAAACACCATTTCTTAAAGAATACCATGATCATTTTAAAAAAAATATGGTTGTTGAATCATAGAAACCTTTTAGGGACCAATAGTATGGGAAAATTATAGCTCCCCCACTGAATATTGGGTCCGAGTAGTGTCTTGAACTTGAGGGGTAAAATGAGAGGAATCACCATGAGAATAGTGCATAAAGAAGAATATTCCACTTTAATTTAATATATTAATAGGAGGTTCGATCAATAAAATGAGAACCATGAATCCTATGAATTCATGCTTCTAAAAGAAAATCTGTATGTCAAAACATAATGCAAGGGAAAAGGCCAAAATTACAATACATTTCAAAATTAATTTCCTTTAAAACCACCAATATTATAATTAGAGTAAAAAATAAATACCTTGATAACATACATACTTTGAAAAAATTCTAGACTTTAAAAACATTATATTATTTATAAAACAAAAAAACTAGTTTTTAATTAAACCATAAAACTTGGTTCTGAAACAAAAAAATTTCATAAAGTTATTTTTTTAATTAAAATAGAAAAATCAGTTTTAATAAAATATTTCATTAAATCCTATTTGTACACAAAAAAACATATAGAACATTGATTAAAACAAAGATATAACATGAAGCATAAAAATATCCAATAATAGACTTTAAAAACAACATTGAAACTTCTCAAAAAAATTTAAACCACGTTATGTGAAATTTTAAATGAGATTAAGTCTAAAAAAAAACCATAAGGCATGTAGGTCTATGTATGGATTGACTTAACATTTTTTCAAACCATACATCAAATATTTAGCTCAGGTTCTCCCTCTACCCCCCCAAATTGAAATTAACATACAAAGTATCTTATATAAATTAATAGGTATCTAAACAATATTAAAGACTACAAAATAAACTCAAATTTATGATTGAAATATTGACTACCCATGAAGTAACAAGTTTATTCTTGAATTGTGGTGACCAAGAAGCTATTTTGGACCCACCTCATTATTTTTGATAGTTATATCTCCATACATCCATGATGCACCCAAATAATAAGAGGTATCATTGATTATATTTTGTTACAAACTGGCCCATGTCGACACAATCCATCACAAAACCTGAATTTCAACATGGACCTAAGTTATTTCTTTATCACCAAGAGCTATAAATTAGTGTCGAGGAATAAAATGATAAAACAATGGGAATGATTTCTCACTTAGATACCAAAAATAAAGCGACTAAAACACTACCATGATTCTACTATGGGGAATCTATACATTGGATTCCCATGCTTATAAAATAATATTATACAAAAAATAAACAAAACAATGTGGCATAAACATAGAAAACTACCCAAAAAACTCACTTTTAAATTTAAAACATCATCTATATACATTTAGGGAATCACAAAAGGTAAAAAATATAAATATGAAACATTAATAAAAATATTGAATACTATATATAAACTAACAACTAGATGAATTGGTCGACATCTGAACATCTAAGTAAATTAAAAGGGGAATTAAGAAATTATAAAAGGATATTCATGTGATATATGTTCACTTACCACATTCTAGTGTCCATTAGTGGGAATTTATGTAATTAAACCAAAATTGTTCACAACTTGGGCACCAGAATGAAATCATGAGGGCTACACACATACATTGGTGTGTATGTAGTGGTTGTTTCAAAAATTTCTACTATGATTTCAAAAATCATATTATGAAATTAACTTCATAATATATTTTATAGATTCTCATTTGAATTATGATTAAAAAATAGGGTTTTTTTGTAGAATAATATAAATAAACATGTTAAATTATATTTTTCCAAAATGAAACATCACATAACCTATTATATAAAATAAATATAAATATCAATTAGAAAATGAATAAAAATTGTGTCTTTAGCTCTTTGAAAGCTATTTCTCAAAATCCAACTTGTAGTCAATATTTCAATATTTCATTTGAAATCATTCTATAAAATCCAAAATTTGAAAAATATTTAGAAAATGAAACCAATTCAAAAGGTTGAAAAAATATAACTCAATAACTAACCATAATATAGACAATCCCAATAAGGATATGCAATGATAGAAATAATCATCCCATAAATAAAGGTAAAAATATTGGGATACATATGAGTATGAGGTAGGAATCCCCTTGGGGAATCATCATCAATGAAAACGTGTCATTGGAAAATCACTAGGTTCTAACATGATATGATCCCAAATAATATTCAATTGAATCAAATTCACGCTGATATTGAATTCCTAATAAATATATGTATATGTATCACTCTCATTTTCTTATAGGAACACTACCCTATCTAGGTTCATAACAAAAAACGAGGTGACCCTAACATGTGTGCAATCTAAAGTAGTGTAGAAAAATCTAAGATCACTCACTAGCTACCTTGAGATCCCATAACAAGTCAAAGTGGAGGTGATGTAAAAAAACAATCACATGCTCATCATATAAATTATCAATTAAGAATAATAAATATATATCTTCTTACCTCCACAACCCGACCTGAAACATCCCTTTTTTCATATTCATCCAAGAATCACATATAAATTTTAATTTATCCCATAATTTGGTAAAAGTATATAAAAAGAAAACGTTCAACAAATGGTCTCAAAATGATGTATCAAAAAACATATTGTAAATACCTTTTATAAAATAAAAAAATTTGCTTTTACAAACCAACATAGAATTCCTAGTTATTTATCATTATTTTAAAATCTTAACCATGAAACACCCCAGGGATAATATATAAAATTCATATTCTCCATGACATAAAATTAAAATAATTGTTTTAAAATAAATGGTTTTCTTCAATGAAAACTAATTGAAAACCAAAACACCATTCCAATTAAATAAATTCCATGAAACCCTGATTTTCCACATTAGAAACAATGTGGTGTCAAATTCCAGTTTTTAAATTCAAATACATTTTTAAAGAAACACTAATCCATCAACAAAAACACTTAGAATGCATGAAAATTTTTCTTTATAAACCATGATCTTGAAATCCATTTATATCCATTTATTCCAAATATGGAAATCCATTTTCTACTTTATAAAATTTCTTAAGGGTATCCCATGTACGTATAATTTGTTAAGAGAAATATTTTATAATCCCAATAATGTGTTAAAATTTCAACTAAAGGAAATTTACAATTACACATAAATCAATCCAATCACAACAAACTAACCTTTTACAATATAAGCACAATATCCTAGGAAAATGACCTCCACATTCCTTGAAAACTATATATCCATTTTTTGACTCATCCAAGACCATGAATACATCCCACACATCCACCCTAGTTTGAGGGATAAATGAAACCCCAGTGAAATGGAATAAGGCAGAATATGATATGAGGAATGTAGATAATAGATGGATTTACGTTCATGAATTTCTTAAAATCAATGTAAGAGTATTGTAAAACCAAGTAAGTGTGTCAGAGGATATAACTTGAGCCCTACCACATGTTAGCCACAATAGTGGGTAAGGAAAAGAGTAGTTGATCCTTAAAAATCAATAGGGAAGAACTAGGAAATGATAAACTTAAAAACTGGGTGCCACATATCGAGCGTGAACTCCCCTATATTGGTTTGACACACCACCCATAAAGACTTATAGAATAATGGGTTCACTACCCAGCTTAGGTCATAATGTTATCCTAATATCATGGAAAGATGAACCTTATGTTGACAAACCCTTATAGTGTGACACTCCCCCTTCATGGTGCGTAGTTTCTTAGCTGAATGCAAGACAAATGACTTCTACTATATTCAGGCTATGTAGTAGTGCATCATATCTTGGTCATGGAAAGGCTTACTATATAGAAAATTTTAGAACACCCAAAACATCCATCATAGCATGACTCTCCCTGGTTATTACAAGACTATTATGTATTCCAAAAATATATAACTAGAAAAAACACCAAAAAACATCCATATCTAAAAGCATTACCAAATATTAAAAATTATCTCAAATAAGATATTTTTTTTATACCATTATGACATTGGGGTGTCACAATTAGGGCAGGGTAACGAGATACGATTATAATTCTTGATTATATATTTCAATGAATAAAATATATTATTTTGTTAAACGTTTTTCATATTTAGTAGTATAATAATAATTTCTATACAATTGGGTACATTTTATAATTTCTATGAATTGAATACTACCTTGGTTGATAATTTAATCTCTCCCTTCACTCATTTTATTTATATAAAATGGAATAGACTAGATTGAGTGGTGAGTATCCATAAATTTTAGATATGTGTGTGGAAGGTAGTGAATTTACTAGGAGGACCGTAACCCAATTGATATTTTCTTGAGTAATTCAGAGGGTTTTTTTTATTTAGGTGTCTTTAATACCTTTTAACAAACATAGGAATGTTGGTTGATCATGTTGTGATTTATTCCAGATTAATCATTTCGATTTTTTTCAAACAAGGGTGAATGATTATGCTATTATAGATTATTTATTTATAAATTAATAATAATAATTGTGATCTATTTTTTAATATTTTGATAGAATTTCAATTCGTAATATAAAACTGAACCTATAGCCTCGTATTTTTTTTATTAAATCCTCTATTTTTATTTTTTTAATATCTATATAAGCATGAATTCATTGAATACCCCTTTAAATAATTATAATAATTGA
The DNA here is from genome assembly GCA_963277665.1 of Viscum album. Classification (NCBI taxonomy): domain Eukaryota; kingdom Viridiplantae; phylum Streptophyta; class Magnoliopsida; order Santalales; family Viscaceae; genus Viscum; species Viscum album. The sequence continues at coordinate 850,796,535 of OY728152.1, forward strand.
ATGTTTTTCAGCACTGTAAATACTACTAATGGTTTTCACCATACTATATATATATATATAACATAGGGATTTTAATATATTTTTACACAACCAAGAAACTTATTTCATGTTGTTAAGGGAAAATAATTAATAAAATAAACACATTAGATTACTCTGAATAGATCACATAATTAAGATATACCAAACTTCCCAATTCTTGTAAAATCAATACCTACTAAAACACCCTATCATATCTAAAAATTAAATTCGTAATCTTACCCGATATATTGATTTTTTACCATTAATAATAAATAAAACCACTAACCCATCCCTATACTGCGATCTTACAAACAAATTATCCACCCATACTAGGCCTTTTTATGTTCAAAACAAAGATACAAGCTTCTAGTTTTTCTCTTATATGAAATTACATGGTATATGGACCTCATTTGACCCTATTTTAATATGACTTACAAGGTTATCCTATAATTAATTGAACCATATAGTGGTAAAACTTTTTTGATACATTTCTAGGTATCCCGTGAATGGAAATTAGATGATTATTTTAATTTACCTCAATTTATGAGACCCTTTTATTTTAGATTATGAAAAACTTGTTTACACCCCCATGGAAGCACAATTTTTTGGTTATCTAAAATTCATCAAACCTAATACAGAACCTCGGCTCTATAATTAAAAATATATACTTATTTTATATAATTTTTTTACCATATTGGTTCTTTTTAGAGTTTACAAAATCTAAAAACTCATGTATACATACACAAATGATAATAAATCACACAATATGTATCTTAATAAGTCTGGGACCAACTAACATGATACATTGGATGTTAACCCATACATTATCACATATTAATTTAACATCATTCACCAACAATGAAAATTAATTCAAAAATATTTTTTTAGGGAATTGGAATAAGGCATAACTATAGTGAGAAATCTATAAATCAAGGGGAGTGTAAGGTTATCCTTACCCTTAAAATTCCATTGACCCAAAAAACTCAAGAAACATAAGATTAATAATCACCTTGGTGAAAGGCTAAGGAATATTGTGAGGGACACATTGCTAGTTTATGTAACCAAATATAATCCTGGGGATGGTGTTATAATGTATTTATTAAAAAAATTGTCAAACCAAAATTTATAAAAATAGGACAGTGGACACTAGACACCTTGAGATTATCCCACGAGCTTATACTAGCACCATAACAACCATATTTTGGTGGATTGATGCAACCCAAATCGAGAATTTTAATTAATAGAAGCATAAAATATCAGTCTATATCTTTTCCACCCACTCATATACCTCCATAAAATGATATTTATATTTAATTCATGTTCAAATAATCAATCTCTGAACATAAAACTTCAAACACAACTTTATCCCATCTTTAATTACATTAGTGTCCAACCCATTCCAATTTCCACCAAACCTTAATGACATGGGTTGTTTTAATGTCCCTAATGTATAGCTTCTCAGACATAAGAAGCAACTATGATAATATCTAAAATTCTAACCCATATAGTCAAATCCAATTCAACTTTTCAATCCCTAATCATACAGAATGATGTCATGTTAGACACACATCCAACCAAAATATTAATACTTTTCTAAAAAATATTCATGTATCATAAATATATTATAATTTCATATCCTATGTGATATAAGAGAATCATCTAATAAAATATTTTTGACGTTTCTAGTTAATGTTGATTGTTTTAAATGGACCTTCATTAGCTTAGAGTTATACTTTACCATAACCCAATTAAAAGAACCTAATTCCTACACCTTACCATAAAATTATTCTTCTAATAGTGTTTCAATTCATTAATCACATTTTAATACTCAGTCTACATGTAATGAAAACTCTCCAAAATGAAAATATACTTGATCTATTAATTAATTATACTCCATGTTAGTATTCACACATACTAATTGTATTAAAAAAATCTATGTCTAATTTCAAATATTTTGTTACTCTAGATCCAGATAAAATACATATGAAATGATATAATATCAAAAATAACAAATTATGACCCAAATTTTGGTTAATTATAATGAATATTCTTGGAATTCTCTAAAATCCATTGTATATGAGGGTTGTATTTTCAAATAATTATTAGAATTTTTCCCACTATAGGATTAAATATTTTATCATTTCACCAACCCAAAATAGGAAACTACCTTTAAAATACAATAAATTCAACATTTGATCCCCACCTATGTAAATACATAGACCTCCTTGAGATAACATATTTCATAATTTTAGAATTTTAATTATTTTTTTGAGTGGTTTTTATATTCCAAAGATAATTATAAGAGATTTTTTTTGGAATAGAATAGAGAAGGTGTTGTACCAAGGTGTTGAGATAACAAAAAGTATATAGTTAAATAGAATCAGGTACTTAGTGTCACCCTAATTGCTGTAATGAATACTCAGTACCACTATATACTCAATAGGCTAGACTAGGTACCCTGTGGCAATAAAGGTGGATTATTCAAATGTTGGGAAAACCTTTTTATTTAACCACTAATCATTAACCCCTAAAACCATTATATCTAAAGCATTTTCTCCCATTTGTCATCCATGGGGTCACTTTTATGGCCTTCTTGATATATATCACATCTAGGAAGATTCTTCTTAATCTTTGGTCAAAATTGATTCTTATTGGTCATAAAATATCACATTTAGTATGTTAAGGGTGTAATATCCCTCTAATTTTATTATATTCCTATTTTTGTGATGGAAATAGATTTAATCCATATTTTTCTTAATACATGCCTTCCAAATATTTTTTATTCCTTTCGTTTTCAACCTCTTTAACTCGTATGGGGGTTTAGACGAAGGGAAACTAAGGTATTATTTTAGTTTTAGGTTTTGGATACCCCATTTGTAACACACCAAGATTTCATAGTACGTTATTTCTTCAATGTAATGAAATAACTTGCAATACACGCAACACTGAGTTCGAGCGCACCACAACTTACCAAACTAGCCATTCAAAAAGTGGTTACGAATAGTATTAACTGAATTTTGAATTTTATATACTTCATTTAATTTTATAATCCATATTATGTGTTTCTTAGACATAATATAAAAACAAATTCTGTTTTTCAGATAAACAAAGTATTTTTCAAAAAAATGCAATTTTACCACCTTTTAATGGCGAACCCTTTTTAAAACCATTATTTTACACTTTTATATATTCAATTCAATGAAATTAAATTATTCTTTAGAAGAAATAAATAAAAATTTAGTTTGGATAAATTTTTGGTTCTTTTATGATAACTTTCATTTTTTGATGAATAATGAAAAATACTAAATTTTAAGTGCATACAAATTTTTTAATCGAAATAATTTACAGTTTTAAATTATTAATTTTAATTGTTTTTAATTATAATTATATTATATTTTTATAATTTAATAAAATTTAGGTCATTATAAGTAATTTCACATTTAAATTTGACATAAACACATGTCAATCTTTTGATAGTTTTCACTTTTTAAAAACCCACTTTTTGGTTTTGACAACGGGAATTAATTTTAAATTAATTAATTAAAATTATTTGTTTTTTAATTTTCTAAAATATAATTAGATTTTGAAATCAGAATATCAAAATTATATTAGGGTGAATTTTTGGTATTTTTCCGAATACTTTCAATTTTTGATGAATAGTGAAAATCACTACGTTATAGTTTAAAACTGACTTTTTATTTAAATAATTATTTATATTATTTTTCTTTATTTTAAGAAAAAATAGATATATAATACCTATATATGTTAAATGTAATTCATTGGAGTCATTTTATAATAAAATTAGATGTATAAAATTTTATTGAACTTTTTAACATCTTTTACCCACCTTCAAGGCACATTTGCAAATTTGTATAAAAAGTAATTTTATCGCTTCTGTTAATTGAAATTAAAAAATCTGAGAGACATTATTGACATCAAAAAGTAAAATTTGGTTCAATAAGATGAAAATAATTTTTTGTGAATAGTAACTTTTGACTTTTATTTACCCCGGTTAAAAGTAAATAGGGTAATTAAAGGTAAAAATGATATTATAATTACCCTAACACATGTCCTAATTCTATTGGATAAGTTTATTTTAATAAAAACCAACCTTATGAATAATATATTATTCTTTTGGTCCAATTGGATTAGATTAGTAGATTTATTATTATTTTATTTAAAGAAGAGTTAAAAGTGATAAATTTAAAGTTTAATAACTAAACCAATTTTAATATAGGGTAATAAATATGATAAATTCTACTATAAATATTTATTAGAAACAAAAAAGAATTTCCTAAATAATGGTATTTTTTTTATAAATTTTATATATTAAATAAATAAATTTTTTTATGACACAATGATGATGAAGTAATTTCTTTATCAATGAATGATTAAAATAATTGATATTATAAATATAAAAATAAATTTAAATTGAGGGTTTTATTCCATGCACGAATTTTATAGGTTAATATGACATTTTAGGGTTGATTCAATAAATGTTTTTGAAGTGATAAAGTTGTTATGACTTTAAAAAAAACAAAATACCAAATAGTGTCAAAATTTACGTAAATGGGGTTTTAAACAAATAATATATTATTAATTGATATAATATTTATAAAAATATACGGTTTGGACAAAGTACATATATAAGGTTAGATCTATCAATTATTAACCACTTGGGGTTCTGTTGGATTTTTATAGTATGTTTATTAACCATTTATTATAATAAAACAAGAGGACATGGTAAAAGTTAAACTATTTAACTAAGAGTTAAATCTAAAAGATAGGGTTAATATTGTAACTTAAAATTATCTAAAACCTATTGGTTGAGAGTATGTAGATGCATCCACACCTTATCTTATAAATAAATCAATTTTGAGCCATTAGAAACTGAAAATAATTTTATAATAAAATAATATTTCAAACTTTTCCTAAAGTGATCTTCACCTCTCTTATAAAAGGGTACTTCCCCTTCCCTCAAAATTACACCTCCAAATCCATTTGGCTCAGCCAAAACCTACCCAAATATCCTCAAAACTTCCCTCAATTTAACCTATAGGAATTCCCTTGAGAAGAAATCTAACCTAAGGAGACCTTTTGTTCAAATCAAAAGGAAAAACCCAAAGAAGAGGTAATTTTTTATCACCTATTTCAAAGTTCTTTTCTTCTTCCAGTTTCTATTTCATTTTTATTTCCATACCAAAATAATAAATCCAGTACCTAATACATATTGTGATGTTATTATAAATATTTTAAAACCATACTCATTATTCTATCCATCCCATGAATGATAATGTCACCATGCGTGCGTACGTACGGCTTACCGTCTCCACATCGTGGTGTAATTTGTTATTCAACACTATATTATTTTGATGGATATAATGATAATTAATATGTATATAAATAATTTAAATAACATTATAATTTCTCTATAAAATTAATATACCATCCAATTCCACATCTTTTAATCATTAATGAAATGATATTGTCACTCATTGTGTACGTACGACTTACCGTCTCCATGACGCGATGAGATTCATTTCTAGGTTCACCATTCAACGATGATTATAAAAATATATATTATTAATAAGTATGTAATATATGACACAATAATTCTACTGGATATATATATATGTATGTATGTATGTACTTACATATATCTTATTCACAAACTTCCGTTCAACATGATATGAAAATGGAAACAGCGTTTATGAGTACATATGACATATCGTCTCCATAAATGGTGTTTTCCATTTCATATATCTATCTATTATAAAAATTTATATTCTAAATATATATTATATATAAATCATGATTTATATTCGAGAATTATTTTAATCCTAATATAAATGATACGATCAAGAATAATAAGATAAAACACGTACGATGAAGAAAGCGATTATTACCCAAAATGTTAATTTAACATGGAAATAAATATCAAATGGATAGTATAAAGTCATAAATGAATCATTCATGATATAATAAATATGAATAAGGTTCTGGTATAATTTAATAACAAACTATGGTCATTATATAGAAGTTTAAACATACCCCTGACCAAAGTAAAGTGCTAGGTATGGGTTAATTACTCTAAATCATTATTATCTGAGATTGTTTATGTGTACGTATTTTCTGGGACATATTTATTATCCATGTCCATGTTTCATAAAAGAAATTTCAAAATTATTCTTTTAAGGTACTCTTCAACTAAAACATCATTTTAAATGTTTTAAATATGTATACTTATAAATCATTCTAATTAATGTCCATATTTTCAAAATGGTTTTAAGGATTTATTTATATGGACATGATTGATTTAAAATGTTAATTCCTTTCAAAAGCTTCAAAGTTGTATGGGAAAATTTGATTCAAAAATCTCGTTTAAATGACTTCCTTTATAAATGTGTGACTTTTAAATGATTTTACAAAAGGAATATTTTGCTCAAAAAGTTTTACTGCTCATTTTTAACTATGTCAACATTCATTACTGGATATTATTCGTGATTATGGTTGATTTATTATAATACAATATTCCATATTGTATCAAATGAGTTATGATATGTTTGATGATGGATGTTATTTTTTTATACCCTTCATGGTTTATGGTTGAATTATTGACATTTCATATACTATTTTTAATATGAATGTTTATGTTATGTTTCAAAATTTTCATATGAGGAATGCAGTGGACATAGTAAGTGATGGGTGGGGCCCGCTATATCCCCTTGATGCATTGGTATGTATCATGAGACAAACTAGTGTCTTCACACAAGGACTTGACAAAAATTTTATTTTTAGTCTTGGAACAAGGCCTTGACTATGTGGTAATGATTTCCGGCGTTAGGCATTACCTCATTATGAAATTAATTATTACATGTGATTATTCGACAAGTATAATATCTATGTGCATGTTTATATGGTAATGTTTGATTTATTTTCTCCATATTATGTTCAAATTTATATTTAAAAGGCTGTTGTTTTTATTACACGTCTTTCCTTAAAAGTTTACATCTTTCTCTAAATTATTTACCCTTTTTGAGCATCTAAGCTCACCCATTTCTTATGTTTTGTTTTCCCAAGATTCCAAGAAGTGTATTATGTTTGATATGCCGGGTTAAGCTAAGGGAATTATGGCGTTATCAATGGATTATTTATGTTTTGTTTTATGTTTGAATGTGTAATGTAATGTTCATGTATGCAATCTATTTTCCAAGACTACTAATCTGATCGGTCCTTCGGGACATGATTCCTTGTAATCATGCCAATGTATTAAAATAATGCACCAGCTCCGGGATTTTGGGGTCAGGGTGTTATAGTTGGTATGAGAGGAAGTTTAGTACAAACCTTGGAAACTAGATTTAGAAAAACTCTAATTAGATAACATTACCCTAAGATAGAATTTTTGGATTAATATAGAAGAACTTCCTGAAATTTTGGTAATGTAGAGATTTTGTGTATTTTCCAAGCAATACATCCATGTCTAGATACGAGCAAGTAGAGGACGCTCTAGCACAGATGTACCTAGGAGTGAAAACTCTAACAAGGAGTTTCAGGCTTGACCCGGGGTATCCTGGTACATGAAAATGGGCCTTGCTGTACTCTTGGTTATGACACTCCTGGGGGATATTCTTAGGACAATTCAAATTTTCATTACAAGACATTATGAAGGATTTAGGAGTAAATACTTCCTCAAAGAAATCATTTTTTAGGATTATAGATTATATGCATAATCTTTTCAATTTACATTAGGTATTTTACATGTTTCTAATTTTTCATTGTGATTCATAAACTAACTTAGTGTATTATATTGTTTAGAAATGGCGCCCAATAGAAGGAATGATAACTCCAGCAATACGCATGATCCAAAGAGTAAGAAGGATCATATCTTTCATGGTATTAAGCCAACATTTAGAAGGGAAATATTCTCCCATGTATTCTCATCATATGAAGAAATAGTATCATGTATTAATAAGATAAGTAAATAATTCTCTGAGTCCTATAGATTTGAAGGGAAGCAAGAGAAGAAAAGGATGGTAGAGAGAAAGATGGATAAAGGGAAGAGGGGAAAGAAGGATTTTCTCATATGTGAAAACTCTGGAAAGAATCAACTTGGTAAATTATTTAAGTGAATGGGAGTTAGTTATAATTGTGGAGAAAAAGGACACTAAGTACGTGATTTCAAGGGTGTGAAAATGGTTTCAAATGTACAATACTTCATCTGCAAGGAGTTGGGAGACTATGAAAATCAATGTCCAAATCATCAAAGTATGCCCCAAATGATGCTATTGGATAATAATCATGTTATGTTACTACCACAGATGAAGAGGAATGACTAGTGTTCTTATGTTTCTATTAAATAATTTTTTCATTTGATTGGTGTATCAACAATGTACTGGTTATATGAATTATGGAAATAAATAAGGATTGTATTGCAGTACTATTTCATTGAGGATTTGAGATTATATGGTTCTAATAAAAGTGACTCAATAGTAAGTTAAACTTTTTGGAAAATACATGGTTTAAGGAAAGATAAACCTTAATATGGTTTTGATACTGAGGTTGTGATTTCGGAATAAGATATGAATGATTTGGATAAATTATATTCGATATTCATGACTACTTTGAAACTAATTAATTGTTTTTTATTCCATTATTGTTGGATTTTACAAAATTTTTGGATATAAGGAGTATATCCAGTATTATATAAGGAATAAGGAAGCATGAATGTAATCAATATGGTTTTATGGTAATTCAGGGTGTTACAATATTTTAAAATAATACATGATGAAGGTATTCACATGTTATTACGTGGAAAAAAAGATCTTCATTGTGTTTACCTTATAAATTTTGGACTGTGAGTTTGGACAAAAGTATTTTGGATAAGTATAAAGGTTCAAATGGAGTAAGTTTGACGTTGTATACTATTTTTAAGGTTAAATAGTTTCTTAAGATTATTTTTTGTATGGTTATAAAAAGCACAACTCGAAGGTCGGGCGACAACATGTCGTGTCCGGTAAGGTCGTGAGACTTGAACCCAAAACCGAAGGAAAAAAGGGTGCATCACCTACCACTGGAATACATGATGTTCTAGTCTGTATAATGTAGTTTTCCTAACTATTCTGACAAATGAATTATAAATTCATTATTTTTGGAACCCTATACTATTAGGATATATATAATATTTTTGAATTCTATTATCTTTTGGAGTGAAAGATGAGTTTCTGGCTGGAATTAGTGGAAGCATGAAACTCTACATGTCAATTATATTTTTTCCTCTTATTCTATGAATAAATTAATTCTTAAACTTTAGGGAAGGGATATTAAAACCAAAAATGTGTTCTCCTAATACCTTATGTTTTGTTGAACTGATGATATTTTAAATCATCATTGATTGATTGCTTTGGGCCCTCAATTTTACACTTGTTTGGGATTGATGACCTCAATCACTCCCTATAAATATTTACATTCTCCCTCCAATTATTTTTCTCTTATTTACACCAATTTTCTTCTAATCGAGATCATAATTTGGCAGTGACTTTTACATTTCCCTTTCCTCTTATTAAGACTAAATTTTATTAACTCTATTTCAGACGTGGGTTTTCCACAAAGGTATTTTTCTATTTTTAACCTTTTATTATCAAAGAACTATTTAAAATTATGAGGACAAAATTTATTGAAGGAGGGGAGAATGTAACACCGCACAATTTCAGAGTACGTAATCTCTTTAATGCAATTCAATAACTTGCGCTACACGCAGCACTGAGTTCATCGCACCATGACTTACCAAACAAGCCATTAAAGAAAGAGGTTATGAGTAGTATTAACAGAATTTTGAATTTTATATACTCCATATAATTTTATAATCCATATTATGTGTTTATTAGAGATAATATAAGAACAAATTTATTTTTTCAGATAAAAGAAGTATTTTCCAAAAAATAATATTTTATCACCTTTTTATGGAGAACCCTTTTTAAAACAAATATTGGACACTTTTATATATTCAATTCAAAGAAATTTAATTCTTCTTTAGAAGTGGGACATAAAAATTTAGTTAGGATAGATTTTTGGTACTATTCTGATAACTTTCATATTTTGATAAATAGTGAAAAATACTAAATTTTAATTGAAAATAACTTTTTTAATCGAAATAATTTATAGTGTTAAATTAAGAATTTGAATAGATTGGAATTATAATTAGATTATATTTTTATTATTTAATATAATTTAGGTCATTATAAGTAATTTTTACATTTAAATTTTACATAAACACATGTCAACCTTTTGATAGTTATTACTTTTTAAAAACACGTTTTTTGGTTTTGACAACGGGAATTAATTTTAAATTAATTAATGAAACTTCAATGTTTTGAATTTTGTAAAATAGAATTCATTTTTGAATTCAAAATTTCAAAATTATGTTAGGTTTAATTTTTGGTATTTTTCTAAAAATATTTAATTTTTGATGAATAGTGAAAAACAACATGTTATTGCTTAAAACTGGCTTTTTATTTAAAAAATTATTTATTTTATTTAAATTTATTTTAAGTAAAAATAGATATATAATACCTATATATGTTCAATGTAATTCATTGGAGATTCTTTATATTAAAATTAGATGTATAAAATTTTATTAAACCTTTTAATATCTTTTACCCACCTTCTAGGCACATTTGCAAGTTATCATAAAATGTAAGTTTACCTCTTCTGTAAATGGAATTTAAAAAATCCGAGAGACACAGTTGACATCAATAAGTAAAATTTGGTTCAATAAGATGAAAATATTTTTTTTTGGATAGTAACTTTTGACTTATTTACCATGGTTAAAATTAAATAGGATAATTAAAGGTAAAAATGATATTATAATTACCATAACACCTATCCTAATTATATTGGATAAGTTTATTTAGCCCAAAACTAATCTTAGGAATAAAATATGATCCTTTTGTTCCACTTGTATTATATTAGGAAATTTATTATTATTTTATTTAAAGATGAGTTAAAAGTGTTAAATTCAAAGTTTAATAACTAAAACATTTTTAATATAGGGTTATAATTAAGATAAATTTGACTATAAATATTAACTAGAAATCTAAAACGATTTCCTACATAATGGTATTTTATCTATAATTTTTATAGATTAAATAATTTAATTTATTTATGACACAATGATGTTGCACTAATTACTTTATCAATGAATGATTAAAATAATTGATATTATAAATATAAAAATAAATATAAATTGAGGAATTTTATTCCATCCAAGAATTTTATAGGATAATATGACATTTTAGGGTTTATTAAATAATTTTTTTGAAGTGATAAAGTTGTTATGGCTTTAACAAAAAACAAAATACCAAATAGTGTCAAAATTGACATAAATGAGTTTTTAAAACAAATACTATATTATTAATTGATATAATATTTATAAAAATCTAAGGTTCGTCCAAAGTACTTAGATAAAGTTAGATATATCAATAATTAACTACTTGGGTTTCTCTTGTCTTTTTATAGTATGTTAATTAACCATTTATTATAATAATACAAGAGGACATGGTAAAAGTTAAACTATTTAACTAAGAGTTAAATCTAAAAGATAGGGTTAATATGTTGAAATAAACTTGACTAAAACCTATTGGTTTAGAGGATTTAGACCCATAACCACCTTAGATTTTAACTAAGTAAATTATGTTCCATTAGAAGCCAAAAATTATTTTATAATAAAATAATATTTCAAACTTGTCCTAAAGTGACCCTCACCTCTCTTATAAAGGGGTACTTCCCCTTCCCTCAAAATCACACCTCCAAAGCCATTTGGATTAGCCAAAACCTTAAAAAATATCCTCAAAACTTCCATCACTTAAACCTATAGGCCTTATCTTGAGAAGAAAGCCATCCTAAGGATCCATTTTGTTCAAATCAAAAGGAAACACCCAAAGAAGAGGTAATTATTTTATCACCTATTTCAAAGTTCTTTTCTTCTTCCACATTCTCTTTCATTATTATTTCAGACCAAAATAATAACTCTAGTACATTATACATAATGTTATGTTAATATAAATATGGTACAACCAAACTCATTATTCTATCCATCATATGAATGATAATATCACCATACGTGTGTACGTACGACTTACCATCTCCACGTTGTTTTGTAATTTGTTATTCAACACTATGTTATTTGGAGAGATATAATGATGAGTAATATGTATATAATTAATGAAAATAAAATTATAATTTCTCTGTAAAATTAATATACCATCCAATTTCAGACCTTTTAATCATTAAGGAAATGACATCGTCGCTCATGTGTACGTATGGCGTACCGTTTCCACGACGCGATAAGATTCATTTCCAGGTTCACCATTCAATGATGATTATAAAAATATATATTATTAATAATTATGTAATATATGATATAATAACGCTACAGTATATATATATATATACTTATATATATCTTATTCAATTACTTTCATTCAATACGATATGAAAATGAAAACAACGTTTATGCGTACGTATGACCTACCGTCTCCATAAACGGTGTTTTCCATTTCATATATCTATATATTATACACATTTATATTATAAATATATATTATATATAAATAATTTTTTATATTCTGGATGTATTGAAATTATGATCTAAATGATATGATCATGAATAACAAGTTAAAACATGTACAATAAAGAAAGTGATTATTACCCGAAATGTTAATTTAACATGGAAATCATTATTAAATGGGTTGTATAAAGTCACAAATGAATTATGTATGATGTAATAAATATGAATATGGTTCTGGTATAATTTAATAACATAATATGGTCATTATACAGGAGGTTAAATGTACCCTCGACCAAAGGAAAATGCAAGGTAAGGGTTAATTCCTCAATTTCATTATTATCCGAGATTGTTTATGTGTAAGTATTTGCTGGGACATATTAATTATCCATGTCCATGTTTCATAAAGGACATTTCAAAATTATTCTTCTAAGTCAATCTTTAACTAAAACATCATTTTAAATGTTTTAAATATTTATTCTTCTAAATCTTTCTCATTAATCTTCATGTTTTCAAAATGGTTTTACAGATTTATTTATATGGACATGATTGTTTTAAAATGTTAATTCCTTTCCAAAGTTTCAAAGTGGTATGGGAAATTTTGATTCAAAAATAAATTTTTAAATTACTTCCTTAAAAAATGTGTGACTTTTAAAAGATTTGAAAAAAGGGATATTTCTCTCAAAAAGTTTTACTGTTCATTTTTAACTATGTCAACATTATTTACTAGATATTATTCTTGATTAAGGTTGATTTATTATAATACAATATTCCATATTGTATCAAATGAGTTATGATATTTTTTGACTAGGGATGTGCTATTTTTATACCCTTCATGGTTTATGATTGATGTATTGTCATTTTGTATGCTAGTTTTAATATGAATGTTTATGTTATGTTTCAAAATTTTCATATGAGGAATGAAATGGACTTAGTAACTGATAAGTGGGGCTTGTTATATCCTCTAGATGCATTAGTAGGTCTCATGAGACAAACTAGTGTCTTGGAACAAGACCTTGAAAAATATTCTATTTGTTAGTCTTGGCATGATTCCTTGACTATGTAGTAATGATGTCCGAAATTTGGTATTCCCTCATTATGAAATTAATTATTACATGTGATTATTCAACAAGTAAAATATACATGTTCATGTTTATATGATAATGTTTGATTAATTTTCTCCATATTATGTTCAAGATTATATTTAAAAGGATGTTGTTTTTATTACACATTTTTCCATAAATCTTTATGGATTCCGCCAAATTATTTACCCTTACTGAGTATCTGAGCTCACCCCTTTCTTATGTTTTGTTTTCCCAGGATTCCTAGAAGTGTACTATATTTGACATGTAGGGTTAATCTAGGGTAATAAGGGAATTCTCAATAGATTATTTATGTTGTTTTTTATGTTTGAATGTCTACTGTAACGTTCATGTATGTAATATATTTTCCAGGACTACTAAACTAATCGGTCCTTCATGACTATATTTATTATAATCATGCCAATGTATTAATATAATGCACCGTCTCTGGGATTTTGGGGTCAAGGCATTACACAAATCCCTAGTGTGAGGGGTTAAAAGATAATAATCTCTTATTATAGGCTGATCCAATATACCTAGTGGTGACATCTCAATTTCCTATAGAACACAAAGAAAATTCCTTCATTTATTTTGATAAGTGACTCCTTCTTCCTCCCTTATTATAATGAATTATTCCATCAAAATTATGTGGCTACATGAACTTAATTTCAAATGATGTGTTTTCATATAATAAATTTCTTTCCAAAAAATAGTATGAAGGTTACAAACTATTTTGATTAAAATAACCTATACGTATTGTGTTAACATGCTATGATTGTTGTATGAGTTTTGTATGTTTTTCTTTGTTATTATTTTAGAGTACCTATTTGTTATACATATTTCATGTATAATCCAAATGGTTTTTCTATGCCTGTTTTACCAATGGAATTTATTTTAAAAGTGAGTTATTCAGTATGTTATAAGTTATATATGAAGTTTTTTACATTCAAATGTTTATTTTAGTTAATATAAATCCTTATTGAATAAAAGGATCTTATGAAATTCATATAAATACCAAAAAATCACATAGTAGGGGTAGTTATATGGAACTGTATTCAATTATAGAAAAATTATTTCATGTTAATTTACTACCAAATGTGTATTTTGAACCACCACAACATATTTATCAGTAGTGGTTTCATAAAAAAATATCCCAATAATATTTTCAAAATAGCCACACAACCCCCTTTGCTCCTCCTCCTAATGTTGAAGCTCTAATAAACCCTCCCAAATTTCCTCATGGTCCAGGTCCTCTACTCACAATCTCCATCAGAACCAGCCTCTAGTGTAGCATCCCCTCTATGATGTACCCCCTCACAAAGACCCTAAAATGATGTCCTCATATCTTAGTTACCCTTTGTTAGTTCTCTACCCTAATGATGACCCTTTAATAGTGTTCGACCCTACTCAATGTCCTCCACTCCACTACCATTTAATAAAATCCTCCCCTCCGTGACCCTTCATCAAAATCTTCCCCTTGTGTTGAGTAACCATTTCATAATTTCACCCACACATATGAGTGATTATATGTCCACAGTTGAATTAATTATATTTGGACAACTGTATTCATTACCAAATACTTAAACTATAAGAATGAAATATTTTATAAGTGAACAAATGATTTTTTTGAAATCATTTTTGTTTATATTCATATAATATGAATTTATATATTTCTTGTTTATATATAGGACATATACATATATATATATATATTCATTATATATATACATAACATATACATATATATATATATAGAATATATATATATATATAAATATACATAACATATATATATATAATATGTTCTTTTTTTATATTAAACTTATATAGACACATTGATAGAATATAAATAAACCTAAGATATATATATATATATATATAACATAAGTACTGAGTTATTTTCTATTAATTATGTGATTACAAAATTACAGTTATGATTTTTCTCATTAATTTATTATTTATAAAATATCATTGTATTTTATTTTTAATATTATCTGTTACAACTCATTATATAATTGTGCATTTCATTAAATATTCAATCATCATAAATATGACCATTATTTTAATTGAAATATTTTTGAAAAACACAATTAAAATAACAATGATAATCCGTGAAAAAAATTGATGTGTATTTATAATTAACATAAATAATAAGTTATGATTTTAAAAACATATATACAGTTTCATTTATTTGATGTGTTATTTTTTAAATATGTTTTATGATATATAAATGTCATAAAATATGTAGTCATAGTATCAATTAATTATAACTATATTTTGTTTGATGATTTTTATGGATTAAATTTTACAAATGCTAATATTTTTTTTTCAAATATTATATCTTTTATTACTCAATAAAGCTTATGTTTTTTATTTTATTTTCTTTAATTAATGAGTGTTTTATTTTTTATATAGATATTTATGATTCATATAAAAATGAGTAAAATAAAGATTTATTTACTCTGAAATACTCTCCAAAACGTTAAGGGGTTGTATATGTTTTTATATTTTGAAATTTTAAATCAGTTCATAGAAAAAGGAATAAATTTTCCATATCCTGATGGTAATTTTAGATTATGGTTGAAAAGTCATGGGCTTTATAGGAACCTGATATTGAAAAAAAAATCCTTCTGGACATGTGAGACTAATTTGGGATATGGAGATTAATATTGTTGAAATTTATATGTGTGATGATCATCAAAATGAATAAACCACTACCTCTACAATAGAGAATAAAATAAGGAATATGATTAATGATTTTTTTCACATGGAACATAATGATGAAGACTATAACATATTAGTGGAGACTATTTCCTATTGTTTAGAGATTAATACAAGAAATTAGATATTGATTAATACAATAAGTGTTATGAATTAGTGGAAGATGTAAATCATGTTTTTTAATAAGGATACATGTAATATTAAAAGTTTTCCTTTCTACTAAAGTTGTACCATGTGACATGCTTATGTGGAATTATTGAAAAAGCATTGTTTATGGTATTAGATTTATTGTGTGATTCATTTATTCAATATTGTATCCCTATATCATATTGTATGATTAATAATGTTTTTGAAAAACTCTTTCTCAATTATAAAATTATAAAGGCATGTTGTATTAGGGAGCATATTAAAATAAAGAAGAGTGTAAAAGATGTCATACTTGAAGAAAGAAATAAGAAAATCATGATAAAAGTATGAATGAATGTATTATTATTAAAAAGTGTAATAAAATTTTTGTGATGGTTTTATATTACATTCCATTAAATGAAATATTGTGAATATTTTTCATGACTTAGAAAACAGAAGAGTAAATGAAGTGGAATACTATAGAAAAAATGATGGTTTTATAAAGCATCCAAAATATTAGAAATCATTGATATAAATTGATATTTATATATCAAAATATCTCTTTATATTTTATGAATGTGAATTTGGGATTTTCTACTTACGGATTTAATCTATTCAGGACTCTAAGTTGAACTTATTCTATATGGTCAATTATTTTAAAATGTTATAGTCTAACTCTAGGTAAATGTATGTAGAAAACATAATTAATTATTTAAATGGTCATTTAAAGATAGAAAATTCTTGTAAATGATATCTATGTACCCCTTAAGCCTCCTATAGAGTAATTATAATAGTTATGGGATTATAGTTTATATATATATATATATGATGTATTAATAGGTAAAATGTAGAAAATTGTTATTTCATTAAAATGAATGAGTTGAGATTTCCTTCGATTAAGAAACCTATCTGGATTGAACAATCAAACTATCTAGTCATGTACGAATCATAACATTGAATAAAAGCCTAAAATAATACCATATAAGTAAAAGTGGTGTTTCATGTCTCATTATCAATTCTTGGATGCATCTCTTGTACTAGTTTCACAATTCATGATTCAATAGAAAAAAAGAGTTGTGGTTACCACCAAAACATATATCAGGTTCATAAATATGTTTAAAGTTTTTATCTTTTGATTCAAACATTGGGAAAGTGTATCATTTGAATGTTTATTCACAAATAATTCCAAGCTCATATGATATAGTTGGTACCAAACAATGGATGGGAAATAATGTTTTCTCAAAATTATATATGGGTATTTTCAATTATTGCATAATTATATTGGTGTTATTCACATTGAAAATAATATATGTGGAACATTAGTATTTTTAATGACGAATGTTCATGGATATAATGAATCATATTTTTTCTGGTTTTATATTTATAAATTAATTGGAAAAATTCCAAGACTTGGAACTATGATGGCATGTGTTTCTGAGGCCTGGTGTTCCCGGAACAATTCGTTAAAAATTTTAACTTTCTTTAATAGCATGCGTGTGTGGGTTTTTTAAAAACATGGAATAACTTCTAAATAGGTTCCCAGATTAGAAATTCGAGAGAACCCTTGCATTTAGAGCAGTGACTTTACCTAATGAGGGGCATAACATTGACCGACATAGGTCGATGGTGGAAACTATTTTTCATATGTAAAAAAATAAATAAATCACATTTATTTTATTTACCATTATGTGATTATGCATTGGAGGTTTCAATTTTTGATAAGCCTAGTTAGAGAAATTCAAGTTTATCTTCATAACCCTGGAATTACTCTATTACAAGGAGATAGAAACCTCTCCAAAAAATGATGACAAACGTTAGTGGATAAAGGATCGACGTTGACACATACCTCCGTTCATTTTCAATTACTGATACAACCATGGGGTAGGATTTTGATCTCCTTTTTATTTTCTCTTCTCCTATTAGATTCAAGAATGAACGTGGACCAACCAATGAACCGGTTGATCTACGGTTCAACTATTCTTGTGGGATAGGTAATTGTTGTTGGATTTAAAAAGGTGAGATAGATCTTGGTGATTATCTGTTGTTATTATTCATTAAAACTTCCATCATGAAAGGATCATGGCTAAAATGAAATAGTCCAAGATCCATTCTTTTGGAATTCATGTTCTTTATCTCTCCCCCTAAATCTATCACATTGTTCATGCATTCTTCTCCCTTGAAACCCCTATGCTGATGATTGACCTTTGTGCCCCTGATCCATGGCACACTAATATGAGATCAAAGGATTTGACCCCATGATGGAATAACTGATATATGATGGAAGTGTGGTATTGTTCTAGAGAGACTATGACTTATGGGGGCCCATGGTTGTGGTGAAATTCAGGATGCCAGTGTGGCGGCTAGCGGCGAGGGAATGACGCAAATGGTGGGGTCAGTCAAAGGGGAGCATGGGGTAGCAACATTCCACTGACATGGTGACTGGTGGAGGCAGTAATCTATGGTCCATGATGGACTACGTGGGAGATTTCGGTGGTGGAGGCCATGGGTAGTGACCAAGGGCTGTAGAAGGAGGATGTGGAGGTGAGCATGGATACAGCTCGAAGTTGTATCATAGGATCCCGCATCAGCAAGGCTATGGGGCATGCAGAGGAGGAGTGACAACCATGTGAAATCCGACACGACACCCTATTGACCAAGTGACATGAGGGGAGACATGTAGTAATTGTGGACCATGTTGACCATAGAGACATGACTAGGGTAGGCTGCATCTAGTGGAGAAAACCGGTCTGCAAGCAATGGGACGAACCTGACTGAACCAAGTTAGGTTGGCCAGACCGAGTCGGGTCAGGTCGGCCAGACCGGGTCGGGTCGGGTCTGGCAGGTCAGGTCAGAGTATTGTTTTAATCACTTGTGCACGGGCTTTTCCTGCATATGTTGTGTCTTGTGCACACGATCGATGCCATGATGGAGACATAAGTGGACCAATATATGGTGGTGCTTAGGGTGATGAGACAGATGAGGTTTTCTCATACAGCTTCAGACAACCTTCCTACACCTACCCTTCAGGTAGGGTTTATGGGGATTAGTTTGAGGAACTTGTTCATTCAATTTGGCATAATATTTCTTTTGGTGGGCTTCTATTCTGGACCTATTTACTTTCCTATTTTCAATTGTCATACTTGGTTGTTGGTATCTTAGTAGTGTGCATTCTTGTTAATTAGTGTTTTTACATTTTAGCATTATGTTTTTGGAGATGTCTTCATGTGTATATATACTTAAAAAATTGCCTCCCATTTTTGGGATATGAAAACTCAGTGCTAAATTCTAGCCACTGGCCCATCAGATGAGGGATTGGGGTAGTCACGGCATAGGCCCCTTTGGGATGGTTCATGATAGATTGGTATCAGGGGAGGTTCGTTTCTTCTAAAGGACCATTATTCTATGATATTGGTATGGGGAAACCATGTTAAGTGTTTCATGTTCAGGTTTTAGGCTAGGGAATCCAGTGTTGGTTAGGTGACCGAAGTGTCCATACACCAGGACAATAAATTATTTTTTTAACTTAGTATATGAAAACATTGGATACTAGGAAAATTAATTGTACATGCATCATAAAATATTTGGGTGTGTTATCATGGACTTCTTATGTCATCTCACCATGTATACTCTTTTGAACATGGTTCATCTTAATCTATTTCAGGATGTCTCCACATAGACAACCCGCAAGGATTCTTATGCATGATCATGAGGATGATCCATCTAGTGATGAGGTTTCAGTATAGGGACCAGTACTAGAGATAGAACCTCTAGGTAGTGTGTCAGCGATACCACTACCCATCGAGCAGTTGTTCCAACTAGTGCTACCCGTAGAGGATTCATGCAAGATTGAGTGTGTCACATGAGTTCCAGAGGTAGTGACCTATTAGGTTTTTGGGAAAGACCAACCCACAGGTAGCTGAGGATTTTCTGGAGGGAGTTACATGTGTCTTCCACCTTATGAGGATGCCTTCCTCCCAGATGGATATTCTAGGTGTGAGACCTCTTCAAAGTTTAGTGAGACGATGGTGGAGCTTAGTGATCTAGACAGATGATGAGGCGGATGTATTTTGGGTATAATTTGATAGACTCCCCATACAGGTGTTATTCCCACCTACATAACTCTTAGTGCGCATACAAGATCTCATGCATCTGCATTAAGTAATTCATACAGTAGTAGCGTACTTAGAGAGATCAATAGATCATTATCACTACTTCACATATATGGTGTGAGAGACATTCATTAGGGATCTAACATTAGATTAGGGGCTATGCTAAGAGATTGGGGAATCCATTATATCCCTTATCATTCCTACATATTCTATGGTACTGGAGAGAGCTCTGCCTGTGGAGAGATTTCTGGCAGAGCAGACACTGGTAGTGGGAGCTAACACATGTCACCAGGTAGCTGAGTCTTTAGCAGTGTGTAGAATATTCTAGATGAAGTGACCTAGGAGGGTCATATACTATAGGGATGACCATAGGACACAAGATCAGCGGTGGGGGCTCCCAGGGCATAGCGAGTCAGCAGAAGGATAGGCTGTGTTACTCCTGTGGCAGTCGAGGGAATTTGGATAGATATTGCCTGACCCATCATATGACGGATCAAGAGATATTCAAGGGACCAACCAGATAGAAGAAGATATAGGATTAAGGTGGTCTATAGGGTGGTGAGCATGGTATAGGATTAGTTTGGATAGAAGGATGTGGGCAGAGGTTTGAGGTACTACCATCACCACCCCTAGGTGTTCCACCATGGGCTTGGGGGGCTGGTGGATACGGACAAGTCCAGCTTCAGGGAATAGAGTCTTATGAACCCAAGGCTTTGAAGATGATTAGAGGTATGATCTGTGTCTTCCACACCTTAGATTTAGTTTTTATGGACATAGGTGACAATCACTTTTTTCTCTCCATGATCCTTGTTCGAGACTCATATATTATAGTGGAACTGTTAACTTGATCCCTACACATAGGGACTCCTATGAGGGAGATTCAATGACCACACATTGGTGCCAACAGTGTGACCTTACTCTAGGGGGTGAGAGTTTTGGCTGGGATCTTTTCATGGTATATGGAGGCCCCATGACGTCATTCCTAGTATGGAATGGTTATCCTTATTTCATTCCCATATTGATTGTTTTAGGTGCCAAGTGAGGTGTGTCTGTAGTGATGGGACCAGGTTATATTTTTTCAATGAAAAGTAAAAAAAAAGTATCACATGATAGACTCACACATAGGAGGGTGAAACCAATCACACATTATTTTTCTAGTCTCACCCTTAGTGAAGTTGGTGATATGAGTCATCTGTTTCCTATTGTAGTTACTGAGTATGAGGATGTAATTCAAGAGAATGTCCCCAGATTACCTCCCCATAGGGTGGTTGAGTTATTTATTGATCTATAACATGGGATGGTGGATATATCTACACCTGCATATCGGATGTCTCCCATGGAGATTTGTGAGTTGAGGGTACAACCAGAGGACTTGAAGAGTATAGGCTTCATGAGTCCTAGTGTTTCACTCTGGGCTACCCCAGTTTTGTTTTCTAAGAAGGTATATAGGAGCTTGAGGTTATGTTTGGACATCTGGTTCCTGAATTAGGTGACAATGAAGAACAAGCATATACTACAGATGATAGACTACCTCTTCAATCCGCGGAAGGGAGCGAGTTGGTTATCTAAGATTGACCTCCTCTCTAGCTATAACCAACTTCATGTAAGGGATGACTATGTAACAAATACAGCCTTTAGATGTCAGTATGGACACTAAGAGTACTTGGTGATGATTTTTGGCCTAATAATCTCCCAATCATATTCATGGGACTCATGAACAGGATCTTCCATCCTTACCTAGACTAGTTCATCATGGTCTTTATTGATGACATCCTAGTGTGCTCAGCTTCCAAGGAGAAGCATGTGATTCAACTAAGGATGGTACTGGACACACTCTGAGTGTACCAGATTTATGGGAAGCTCTTGAAGTGTTGGTTATGGATCCAAGAGGTCCACTTTCAAGGAAACACCATTTTATAGGCATCAATTGCACTGAATCTGGAGAATTTTGATGCAGTGATTTCTTAGGAGTCAACCCAGAGTGTTATCAAGACATGGTGTTTCTTGGGTTTGGACGGGTACTTATGGAGGTTTTTACCTAAATTTTTCATAGTAGAAGAACACATGATGGCTCTGACATGAAAGGGTTATCCCTTTGTGTGACCAGAGAAGTGCTAAATATGCTTTTATGAGATGAGGAAGAGGTTGACGAGTGATCACATCTTGAGAGTAAAATAGGATGAAGTTGAGTACATAGTGTTCTATGATTAATTAGGGGATGGGCTTGGTTGTTTCCAAATTATGTATCAAGAAGGGATTTCCTAGGGTTTTCTCTAGATGGGATTGTATGAGAAAAACTACACAACCCATGATATTGAGATATCAGCAGTAGTCTTCACATTAAAGATGTGGAAACACTACCTGATGGGTGAGCGGTTTACCGGATACTCTGACCACAAGAGTTTGAATTACATATTCTCTAATAAGGATAAAAACATGATACATAGGTGACGGAAGGAGTTCCTCCATGATTTTTTTTTGAGATTATCTATACCCCTGGGAA
This sequence comes from Viscum album, assembly GCA_963277665.1. Taxonomy (NCBI): domain Eukaryota; kingdom Viridiplantae; phylum Streptophyta; class Magnoliopsida; order Santalales; family Viscaceae; genus Viscum; species Viscum album. The sequence goes on from OY728152.1 coordinate 850,819,656, forward strand.
GGGGAACATGGTGGCAGATGCTTTCATCCGGAGATCCAGCCTACTGTTGCTGAGTGGGGCATCTATGAAGTTATCCACATTATAGATATCCTTTTTGGATAAAGATGGAGAATCTTAACTTCAGTAGATAGTTGTCACCCCTCCACCCATACAGCGAGTTATGAAGGCACATCTATGGGATACATACTATGAGACTTTACGTGCCCATATTTCTATAGGGAATGCCCCTAAAGGAAGTTTGAAAGGTGGGGATCACATCATTCTCTTCAAAAGATTCACGGTAGTACCATTGAACTTATGGGATGATTTCATGAGGGAGTTCTATACATCCCCATTGTTGGGCCATCTGGGTTTGGTGAAGATCTACCAGGATCTATGACATTAGTTATGGTGGAAAGGGATAAAGAAGGAAATGGATGATTTCATTTCTAGATGCCTCACTTTCCATCATGTAATGGTTGAGAAGTAGGATCTAGTGGGTTTGACTCAACACCTAGAGGTTCTAGAGTGGAAGTGGTATGGGATATTTATGGAATTAATGATGGTTTATTGTGAACCTCTAGGGGAAATGAAACCATATGGGTGATATTTGACCAAATCACCAAGTTATCCCACCTCCTAAAGATCCATTAGTAGAGTTCAATAGTGATCTTGGAACGCCTCAACTTGTAGGAGATATTTTGACTTCATGGAGTGCCATTGATGATCGTTTTAGACCGTGATGATCATTTCCCATCTTAACTATGAAGGGATTGTAGGAGTTTTTTGGGACTCATTTGTTCTTGATCACGTCATTTAATCCCCATATGGATAGCTAAATCTAGCATATCATTCATGTTCTTGAGAACAAGATATATTCTTTCATCCTAGACTTTGGCTTCAATTGGAAGGATCACCTACCTATGGTGGAGTTTACATATAACAACAGTGACCAATCTACCATTTTTATGGAACTATCTGAGTCCCTATATATGAGACCATGTAGGTCAGCACTTTTCTGGAATAAACTAGGAGATTCAGTACTCATGGGTCCATAGCTGGTGAGGGATACCACTAAGAAGGTGTATATCATCCATGAGCGGATGATGACTGCACAAAGCCGACAAAAGTCATATTCTAGAAAGACAGGGAGTCCCTTGAAGTTCAAGGAGGGAGACCATGTATTTATTCGGGTCTCACCTCAAAGGGGATTGCGTAGATTTTTCTGGGGTGACAAGTTATCTCTAAGATACATTGGATCTTTTCAAATTCTGAGTAGAGTTGGTGAGATGGAATACTTCCTATCTCTACCCCCGCTATTTCACTAAGTGCATGATGTCTTCCATAGGTCATAGATGAGGAGGTATGTGCGTGATCCTTCCCACATCATTGGCTGGGGAAACTTGGACCTTGACGATGGGTGAATTTTGAGGAGTCCTCGGTGGAGATTGAAGATCAATAAGATTTGATTCTTCATTGGAAGTCGATTCCTATAGAGAACATTTGGTAGAAATAAGGGAATCTCCAAGAGGGAACATGGGAGCGGGAGGATATTATTCATGGTTAGTTCCTTCATATTTTTGTTGATTAGCCCTTGTTTTGGATTTTGAGGACGTAAATCTCTAAAGTGGGGAGAATGTAATGAATTAGATTTTATGTGGTTTTACTTTTATAAATTAATTGGGAAAATGAAATGACTAGGCAATGAGATGACCTGTGATTCAGAGGCTCGGTGTTCCTAGAACAATTCATTAAAAAAGGTTATGTTTTTTTAATAGTGCATGTTAGAGGGTTTCATGAAAATGTGAAATAACTCCTAAATGGGTTCTCAGATTATAAATCCCAGGACACCATTTAATTCATAGTATCGGCTTTACCTTAGGTGGTGTATAACATCGATCGGTGTAGCACGACTGTGAAAAGGTGTTTTCTGATGTTAAAAGAAATCAAATAAGAAACATTTATTTCATTAACATTATGTGATGATGCAACAATGATTTCCCTTATTGATAAAAATTGTTAGAGAAAATATGGTTTATCTTCATAACCCTAGAATTCACCTAAGGCATGGAGATGGAAATGTCTCTGACAAAAAATGATGAACGTTAGAGTATCGAGGATCGACAATGAAAAAGTCCTCTTTTCATCATCAACAACTGATCCAACCAAAACTTAGGATGTTCATATCATTTTGATTTGATCTTGCCCTCTTATATTCAACAAAGAATGCGGGAAACCAACAAAGGTGTTTATTCATGATTTGACCTTTCTTGCGGGATGGATAATTGTTTTGGGGTTTAATAAGGGGTGATAAATCTTTTTGATTATTTTATGATGATCTTCATTCAATATTATAACATGAACTGATCATGGCCGACATGATCAAGTAAAAGATTCATTCTTTAGGTATTTGTGTGCTTTATTTCTCCCCCATATTTATATAATATTCATCTTTCATTATTCTCCCATTAAACCCCTATGTGAACAATCAACAATTGCACCATCAATCCATGGCGCAATGATCTGTGATCAAAGGATTTGACCCCATGAAGGAATATATGACATGTGATGGAATAATGGTACAACATAGGAGAGTCGGTGGCTTATAGAGACATAAGGATTCAACCAATGACAAGACACAAATAGGGTGGATGCCTTTGAGGGCACGATGTAGCCGATGGGGTAGGTCTAGTGGAAGCGCGCCGTAGAGACGTTCCTCTGCAAGGGTGGCTAGAGGTGGAATTAGGATACGGTCCTTGAAAGACTATGTGGGATCCCATTGTAGTGAATAATGAGAGCATTAACTGGGGTATACCACAGGAGTTCACAGCGGCGAGCTGGGACGTGGCACGAAGTCGCGTCGGAGGAATACACAGCAGCAAGGGCATGGGGTATGTGGGGGAGGATGTATATAATCATGAAAAACGACAAAATGATGGATTGAACATGATATATGGGGGGGGGCAATATGGTTAGGATAGACCGTGTGGACCAGAAGAACACAGCCAAGGCGTTCCACATCCGACGGAGAAAACCGATCGACGTGCAATGGGTCGGAGTAGGGTGGCTAGGATAATTAGGTGGCCCAAGGGGATAGACCCAGTGGCCCAGAAGGCCGAGCAGATTCAAGATCAGCCAAACCATGCTAGGTCAGGTCAGGTCTGGCAGGTTGGGTCAGACCATTTTACAAAAAACAACCATATCATTCAAACAACATGTCTGTTTTATGAGACGTTTATGATGCTGTGAACCTTACTATGAGATATTAATTTTGGATAATCTAAGTGAGTTTTTTTGGACATTAGAATATTATATATTGGTTCTATATGTAAATTATTTGGTATGGAGCATTCTATGAGTAGAATCCTACATCTAGACGTGAATTGGATATTATGTGACTTGGGGGCTTCCTGACTCCTCAACACTCCGTGTGTTATCAAAAATTTTTGTGTTATCAAAACTCCATGTGTTATCAAAACTCAGTGTTTTATCAACAGTCCTCATCTTATTGAAACTCCATGTGTTATAGAAACTCTGTTTTTTATTGACTCTAGGTGTTCTGTCCACTATGACTGATAATCCTTCTTTTGTGATTTAGAATTATACCCTTGTGAGGTGACTATACATCATGTGTTTCCCATGCGGTATACATTTTTTTATAGTGGTATACATTGTTTGATTCTTTTTGGATTTGGGGTGTCCTACTGAGTGTTGTTTTATTCACCCCTGCACGGGCTTTTTCTGCATGTGACGTGTCTTTTGTAGAGGATTACTGCTCTGACGGAGTTGTAGGTAGACAAGGGCCAGGGGGTTCTTAGGGTGATCAGACAGACGGCATGTGATACTATGGATTCAGAAAACTATCCTACACATACCCTTAAGGTAATCTTTTTCAGTGGATGATGTTTAGGAATATGCGCATTCACTTTGGTAGAATATTTATTTTGGTGGGCTTTTATTCTGTCCCAGTTTTCTTCCCAGTTTTCTACAGTCGTACTCTGTTTTTTGTATCTTAGAGCCATATATATTTGTTAACTAGTGTTTTTATATTTTGGAATCTTGGTATTGGATATTTGTACGTGTGTATAGAAACATAGGAAAATTCCTCTTATTTGTGGGATATTCATACTCAGTTCTAGTTAGTGGCCTTTGGCCTATCAGAGGTGGGCTTTGGGTAGCCTGGCACGTGCCCCTATATAATGGGTCGTGACACTGGAAAATTATAATATCAACCTAATTATTGCATGGACACATAATAAATGAATATAAAGTGTAATTATTTTTAAAATGATAAGAGGAATATTTTTTATTAGTTTCTATTCACACCAACCTTGTGCTCCTAAGTTCACTAAAAAATGATTTTACAAATTTAATTCGATGCCATGTGAGATGATTTAAGATAAAATTAAAAAAATTTCACATTTCTATTATATCTAAAACTAATCTCAAACAAATCAACATACCATTTTTAGTTCCTTTGAGGACCATTTATATGGGGAGCTTATTTTAAAATACATGATAACATTACTCCAAAATCGATTCATATTAGACTCTCTATTAGGGTTCCCATTGGTTAGACACATCTTCATAACTCAGGGAATGAAAAAATGGGGTGATCTACGATACTAATTACGTGTAAACATAGGTGATAACAATCCATTTTGTTAAGTGTGAAAGAGATTATTTTATGGTTATAATCAGTATCTAAAATAATGTTATTACTAACCAATCAATGATCATAACTCATGGAATACGTCAAAAGTCAAGAATCAAATTACTGTGGAAACATTAGTCAATAAACATGGTCCTTGAGAAAATAACATTAAGAGTACATTAAGGTGTGAAAATAATAATATCATTGTGAAACATCACCTTTTTGAGTGATTCACTTGAACCCATGCTTGCGAGAAGCTAAACTATGTTTCTGTATAAATGTATGATGAGATATAAATATTTAACTAGTTCATCAGAGGGATTTAATGGACCGAAACTCTCTTAGGGATTTATCAGACCAAAAACAATCTCAATTATTTATTAAACCTAAACCATCATAGAGATTAATCAGATTAATACAATCATAGGTATTTATTTTACCCAAACCGTCTCAAGGTTTTGAGGAACCCAAAATATCTTGGACATTATCGAACCCAAACCATCTAATGTATTTGTCAAAAAAAAATTGTCTCATGATTTTATCCATCCTAAACTATTTTAGGGATTTATCAGACCCCAACAATCATATAATGAAAATTCATACAAATGTGTTCTATATAAAAAATCAATATAATATCATAACTTGAAGAACCATTGGAAAGGAAATGGGTTTCATATCATATCTATTTTCCACCACACTAATTAGCCTAAAAATATATCAACTGATACAAAAAATTAAAGCACCTAAAAAATTAATTTTGTATGAATATTTAATGAGTGATTCATGAAAAATAATTTATATGTAAATAATTCCTTTTTAGATAAAGCGGAAATTTCTGTGAAATTTTAAAATAGTTTTTTTATAAAACACTTTTATCTTCGGCATAAAAGATTAATTTATTTTCACTTTGAATAGGTGAAGTGAAAACCAAAGAAATATATTTAAATCTAAATATTAATATTCAATTATAGATATTTTAAAATAAATAAAGTTTATAAAAAAAGAACAAGGGGTAGAAAGTAAACAAATTTATTTTTAAAGGGTGGAAGACATTTTGAATATTTTGAAATACCCTTTTTTAAAACCGACATCATAAATAGATTAATAAATAATCCTTATAACAAATAAGAGAATGGAATTATGAACATGAAATAAGAAAATACCTAATTTTGGTTGTAATATGAAGGATAAAAATTTTGTGAAAGAAAATATGGATAAGGAAAAAAACAAATCACAAATAGAAAAAAAGTTATTCATAATATTCAAAACATTTATGAGGAAGAGATCTATAAAAGGAGAATATTTGAATAAAATGTTTCAATTTCCCTAAAGAGGAAGATAAATTATTTTTAATTAAAATTTTAGGGTGTAATAAACAAATATTTTAATAAATAAGTTCAAGAATATTCATTATAACTCATTGAAGAGGTTTGAGTTAAGAAAACCCAAATAGAATTGGTAACATAATAATCAAAGGTTATATGTGGGATACCATGAAATTGATATTAAAATATCATGAAATGAAATATTTTCATTATTATTGAAGGTAATTGGGTTTTAAATAAACCATATAAATTATATTATAGTGCATAATATAAATCACATCTCATGGATTTAAAAATGAAGCAGGGAGACCTTCACAACCTTTGTATCCTTTCAGTCAAAATCCATTTAAAATTAAAACATAATATGGCTCTCAAAACCCCTTGATTGGAAAAAATATGGTAAAAAAATTAAATAATCAGTAATCACACCATATAAAAGATATCTTGGTGCACAATATTAAATATACCTCATGAAAATAAATGTGAGACAATGAACTCCTTATAATATAAAAAACATTAAAATCAGATCTCCTGAGAGGAATTGATTTCAAAGGAAGCATTAAATACAATGAAAAATGATAGCATCTTGATACAAAATATTAATGGGGATGTAGATAAACCCTTCCAATGAAAATATTTTGTACAATAATAAGTATGTATTAAGTTACTGAAAATTGAGACAAGAAACCCGCAATGTGGTACTGATTTACACTGTGTATGCACCCAACTTCTATAATATTAAAATTATGTTTATTAGATACCTTATTAAGAACATTTTCATTAATAATTCATTTATTATGGTCAATTTATTATCAAATTTTATTTACATAATATATTTTTTTTCTTATCATTATTATTTTTCATGGAAACTAAATCGGTGTCAACTTATTTTGGTAATTTTAGCAATCAAGGATGATATTTTAATAATAAGTTAAATAAAAAATTTAAAATTTAATGAGATAAAACAATTATTGTTTTCTTACTAAAATATGATAATATTAGTTTATAATTCTCTGTTGTCATCCATAATGTACTTTTTAGCGCCATTTATGTAGGTGGTTAAACTATCCCAAAAAAGGACACATTATAACATGATGGATGGGTATGGTTAAGGAAGTGCATAATATAATTATAATAGAATAATAACAATATTAATTTGATATTTTTAATTTTTTGAATCATTTTATATTTTTTCAGATAAATAATGAAAATTAATATGATAAACAAAAAATGTTACTTCATGGGGGAGGTTTTCAAAACAACACACAATTAATGTTTTCATTTCCAAGTGAATGGGAAAGAATGAAGATGTATAATTATTTGTATCTTCATAATGATAATAATGCTAAACATATAATATTTATTCCTTATTTATAACATTATAAAAAATTTATAAAAGTAGTAGCGAATAACATAATATGTTGGTTCATGGAGGTGGTATTCAGCACAAATTCATGATCAACATTCTTTTTTTATTAATGGATGGAAATAAATATATAATAATTCTTACAAAGTATGATAAAAATTAATTATATTAATTATATTGTGTTAATTATATAACTATGGTTATTATATGTTTTTATAGAAGTATCTAGAAAAAGTTATTTAGAATTAAGTAATACTCACTTCGGGACCCTGAACATTCTCTTGAAAGTATCATTAGGAATGACGGGATCATGATAAAATATTTTGACTGGAGTCTTAAGAACATTAGAGAAGATTATACTAGGAGAAAATGGTATTGTTTTAGAAATAAATTATAATTAATAGGTGTCTTATGAAGTGGTGGATATGTTCCCATTTTATAAGTCAAGAAAATGTAACTTTTGTAAACACCCAATATTTTTCAATAATGAAGTGACAATATTCATAGGTAAAATGAACCATATGTGTGATATAAATGATTTTACTGTGGTACAAGGTTGATAATTTCCATACCTATCATTTTAAAACATGTTTTAATTTTTTTAGGTTATTTACCACTATATTGTTACATTTTACAATTTTCATTTTTACGAAGGTATCTAGTTTTTAGAAATGTAATATAGGTTTTTATAAAAATATAATATAAATATTATTACCAAATTTTGATGTTCTGATCAAAAATTTAACCTACATTTAATATAATTAAATTTGTAAACAACATAAAATTATTATTTAAATTAAAATATTTAATATACAGAAAAATTATATTTTCAAGAAATGATGTTATTAAAATTCTGTGTTCTTAATGATATTTAGTATTTTATTCCAATTGAATAAGAGATAATATATTTATATATAACATTATAAAAAATATTTAATTTATTTTTTAAATGATATTAGTTTACATGTTTGTAAAAAAATTACATAATATTAATAAAATAATTCATTGAAAATTTATGTTATACTATTATCATAGTCATTAACTTTAATCATAGTAATCATACATTTATACCCAAAAATGAAATTAAAATTATTACATAATTTAATAATTTTTATCTAAAATTTAACATCCATTTTTATTGATTTAATTTCTACAAGTGATGAAATAATATTTTCAATATAAAAAAATATAAATGGGTTTTAGAATAAAATAAGACCTATGTTTCCAAAATATTACATATGTTTTTAATAAATTAAAAATTGTATTATAAATGATTCATTATTATTTATAAACAAATATTTTAAAATAGAAAGAGTTTTAAAATAATTTATGTCATTATTTATTAGGATAATGTTATAAAAGAAATGGTATTATAAAAATTAGTATTGTTTTTCTATTCACCTAAAAATATATTATTTGATAAAATATGTAAAATTCTCAATAAGAAATTTTATATATGGGATTCAAAAAATAAATTCATTTTTGTTAAATTAAAATTATAAAATTTATAAATATAAATTTTAAATGAACATTATTCATATATAAATATATAATGAAAAATAATATTTATCAAAAAATCCATTTTAAAGTATTAACTTTTACTAATCATATTTTATATGTATTTTCTATTTGAATACAATATTTTAATTACAATAGGTCTTATTATTCTTAAATATTCTTATATGTCAATTATATTTTATTTTTTTGTCTCCTGTTCTATATGGAGTATGCCATCTAAGATTGTATTAATTTAAATGATCTAAAATCTTAGGTCATTACATTCTACAACACTTAAAATATTGAATCCTCATAATTTAAATTATTAATCCCTGATGAAATTAGATGAGTGTATTATTAAAATATTAATTATTCAGTGTATAAATTCTAATATGACATTTAACTTATTCTCTTAGTCTATATTCACTTACTTATCTTTCCCAAAACAATATTAATTGTTCATACAATCATATACTCAAGTATGTATATTCCAAAATCATATATTCTAAAAAATATACCATTTCCAAACCCATTTAATTCTCCAAGATATTTAATCTACTATGAAACCATGTATTATTTCATAATTTAACATTATAATTAACCCTAAAATGTTATTATTCTCTAGGTTATTAAATAACACAACAAAAAATATAAACTATAGTCCCAAAAGGAATTGAACTTAACCAAAAAAATAATGAATCAATTATTAATCCCATGTTTATCAATATTGAGTAACTTAATTTTCCAAAACCAATCAACTTATTATTGTCTCAAAATCAAGAATATATTAAAAATAATAGATATCTATCCCAAAATCATATGTTCCATGTTAATTATCCCCTAAAATTCACCCTTATCATAAAATCAATTTTCACGGTTGTCAATACAATTTAATATAAGTTAAAAAACTATTAATGTAAAAACTTTTGAATAATGAGCATTAAATGATTCACTTAATCCTTATATATTTTATAATATACCATAATATCATCAATAAATATGAATCACTAATGAAAATAACTAAGAGTATAATGATTTATTTTCTATTAAAATATAAATCTCACTACCATATGTAAGACTTATAAACTAATGTATCCCATCATAACAAAAATATAGTTATATTCTCAATCATTTATATATGAACTCTTCTTTGGTTATAAGACATATTGGTTTCTAGATATATAACTTTATCATATTCATTTTCATGATCCTATTAAGCCAAATTCTAAAACTAAAATGGTTATGATAATTTCCAAAAAATGAATATGAAAACATTAATATGAATATTTCTTCTACTATAACAACATAAGTTTTTAGGTATGATACCTTCTATTCAATATATGAACATATTTATTAAATCCTAGGTCATCTATAATCATTTTTGTATTAGGTTTTATATCATAATTAATAACAATCCAGATCAAATCCATTATAATGGATCTTTAGAGATAATAAAAAATAAATATAATATTTCCACTGGATGTGTTAAAAAATGTGTAAAAGTTATTCCTTTTTTTCGTCGACTAAGTGACTATCAAGATAATAACCATTTCACCACTTTTAAGATTATTACCTATAGGTACATAAATATAAGAGCCTGAATTCACTTTTAGTATCAAAACAAGGATTCCATTTCCATGAAAAACATTAAATATATACTTTACCAAAAATTTAGGAATTTATCCAATATATAGAACTATCCATTAAAATACTTTACTTTTTTAGTAATGTTATCTCATCCCAATCATTTAAAATAACTAAACAAAACCTTTAAAATAACTAAACCCCCTTTGATGCCAATTTAGGTTCCCCAATATCACATACTCTGGTCCAATGATAAAAATCCATACTTTTATAAATTAACATTGATACAACATGATAGGATCCAAGCTAAAAACAAAACAAATTCACATTATTATTACATATCACAATAATCTCAAACAACTCAAAGAACCTTTTGGTTTAGTGTCATTGAGGACCATTTACAATGGATACTTATTTTACTAGACTAATTAAAATTTCCACCTAATATAAAAATACTAGACTCAATTATAGACTTATTATATGTTACAATCGTCTTCATAACCCTGGGGATGAAATCATAATAAAGGGGTGAGAACAGATGATCAGTAAGGGTAAACATAGGTGATAATAATCAAATATCAAAATTGATCATTATATGTGTATGTGGTTATAATCAAGATACCTTAAAATTTTATACCCAATAAATCATAGATCATAAATCATAGAATAATAAAAAAAATCATGATTCAAAATGGTGTGGAAACATTAGTCGAAAAAAATTTTCTATGAGAGTATGACAATCTGAACTATTGGAAATGTGGAAAAACATTATTATTGAGAAAAATCACCTTTGAGAGTTAGAGACACAGAGCAATGATGTTGAGAAACTAAATTGTGCTTGATATATAAATTTCTCATGGTATAAAAAATTTAACCAATGCATTAGAGGGATTTAATGGACACAAACCAAGTAAGGGATTTATTAGACCCAAACCATCACAGATATTTATAGGCCTCAAACCATCTATGTCCATTATCGAACCCAAACAATCATAAGGATTTTTTAGACTCAAATTTTCTCAAGGTTTTATAAGAACCCTACCATAATAGGTTTTTACCAGATCTAAACCATCTTAGAGTTCTACAAGACCCTAATTGTATCATGTTTTTAATAGACCAAAATCACCACAGTGCTTTATCTGATCCAAGAAATACCCTAATACAAATCTGTACACATGAGTCTTATACAAAAAATGAATTCAATATCATAAATTGTATAAACCCTTTAAATAAATTAGGTTTCATATCATTTTAAAGTGGTATCACTGAAATTGTCCTCAGGAATATAAAGGTATTTTACCCAAAAAATTAGTCACCCAAAAAGAATATTTTACAATAAAATTTACAGGGTGATTATTGAAAAATAATTTTCAAAGCAATAATTCCTTTAGAGATAAATATTAATTGATTTTAAAAAAATAATTGTGATTTTATCCTGGGAACACTACTATATTTTGCATAAAAGTTAGAGTTAAGAAAACATATGAATGTTATTTAAAAAAGGTGAAGTGAAACAAATTGAAAAATATGTTACTTTTAAAAATAAAATTCATTAATTGATAATTGAAAGATATAATGATTATCAAAAAAGAATGTGGATTAGATGAAAAAACATTTGATTTTCAAATAATGGAAAACCGTTTAAATATTTTAAAAAACATCTTTTGAAAACCCGAATTAGAAAAAGGGAAACAAAACATCCTTTTTATGATATGATAATAGAGATATAAAGCTCACATCAGATAACATATAATTAGGCTTCCAATTATAATGTAAAAAAATGGTGGGAAATATATACGTGGAATAAAATTCATCGTTAATGAGAATGAGAATTATCCCTAACAATTTTATTCTTTGATAAAGAAGATTCATTGAGGTGGACAATTTGAATCAAGAGTTTTATTTTCCCTTGATGGGAATAGATTGTATAATGAAAAAAATCTTATGATGTAAGAATTTTTTTTGGAATAAATAATTTTATAATTACATATTATTATCACTGAATAAATGGATTTGAGTTAATAAAAACCCTTACTATAAAAGTAATATATGAATCTAAGGATATATGTGGGATACAAAGAAATAGAATTTCAAATATCAGTAAATGAAAAATTTTCATTATAATTTAATTAAAATTTGTCGTAAATACACCATATAAGTGAGATGATAGTTCACAATATAAATCATGTCTCATGGAATTGAAATTGAGATAATAAAACACTTATAACCTTTGAATCATTTGAATCAAAAATCTATTTAAGAAGGGAATATGATATGGATGTAAAAACCAAATTAATTACCTGAATATGGTAAAATAAGTACATTAGTTTGTAATCACACCATATCAAAGATATCATGATACATAATATGAAATATATATCAAGAAATCAAATTTGAAATGGTGAACCCCTTATAATATGAGAAAATATGGAATCAAAACACCATTGAGGATGTGATTTAAAATGAAATATTAATTACCATGAATAATGGGACGATCATGATAGAAAAATATTACTATAATTTAATTATAAGTTAATTACTATTATATTGTTTTTAAGGGATAGATAAAGTATTCAAAATATTATTAAAACATCATCATCAATTGAAAAAGTGTCCAAAATATGTCGACACCGATTCAATATTCATGAAAAATAAAAAAAACATAAGAAAAAACTCTATAACAGGTTAATAGAATATGATATCTAATGGTACATATTAAATTTATTATAGAAAATTATGGTCTATAAGTATTTATATTGGAAAAAATTCATTTACATTATAAATAGTAATTTATGAAATAGTACATGAACAAGTCAATGTGTAAAAACAAATCACAAACTAGAAAAAAGTATTATGGCGAAAAAAACATGAGTTAAGTTGTGACACATGTGTATCATGGTTTGATGCCCCCTTTTTTTTCAAGACATAAACCTATACCCTAGTACTTATTTGATCATCTTTTTCCACAAAAAAACTTCTTTTATGAAGTAAAACATATGGTCGGGATAAGGAACATCTACTTTTGATGAGAAATATTATAGAGACCACTTCTACAGACCCCTTGGTGACATGGGATGGCATTTAATTTTTTTTTGTATAATTTATGGTTCATGGGGAACTGATTAAAGCCTATAAATAAATACTCATGTGTTCATTGAAAGGTTTTATTGGAAAGGGGAAACACTCGATTATAAAATGCTGCTACAAAGATTTTCTGGTTTATTTTCTTGCCTTTTACTTTAAATTATTGTGATATATCCCTTATCCTGAATCAACATGATTACCCTATCCATTGAGGTGTATTTTTTTGAGTGACTGGAAAAGTGTGAGGATTTACTGATTACTATGTTTCTGTTTCCAGATTAATTAAATAAAAACCTGTTCTATATTATGCCTACTAGATTCAATTATTAATTCCATTTTTATTAAAAAATGAAACCATGATAGGTTTAGATTCTTTTAATTTTAATTACATGGTTGAAAATACATACTAACTCCACCAAATTAAATTCCTTTCACTACAAAACAAATTTGGTTTGGGTGGTGAGTGCTCGACGATCACCAAAACATGTGAAGAATTGTGATTAGAAGTGTTTTTAATTAGTAAATAATAAAAAATAGTTGATGATTTACCAAATTTAATAATAGGAAACACTAAAATGATATACACCTAGTAAGGATGGTATACTAATTGTATAATTATATAAGGGATATCATTACCATAACTATCTGGCCACGGGGGAGAGAGGAATCAACAGAGTAATCTCTCTCTTTCCAACCAATTGAAGGAGAAATAGTAAAATAAGAAATCTTGATAGCATATATCTATGGCATTCCGACCAATATCCAATCATCATTATCAAACATTTATTCAATATCAATACATTTAAACTATTTCTTAAAATTCCAAATTTCTCAAACCAAGTTAAATCCAAATCCACTTCCCAAAAATATCTCAAAAAGTGATAACTTGTTTTGAATTAACTCTTATATAGAAGACTACCAAGGGTTTACCAAAAAGATATAATTAGGAAATAAAATTATTTTTCAGTATCCTATGGAAATTTATATATAAAATTTTCAATTGTTATTGGGATGTTATTTCCACAAAAAAACATAAAAAGATTAATTAACCTTGATTGAATGGAAGTTCAAATAAATAAATAATTTTTTATACTAAAATTGGATTATTTATATTAAAATTATGGTTAATAATCTCACATACAAAATTTGTTGAAATAAATATCAATAATTAAGGTGACACTTTTAATTTTGACTGAGATTTGGAATAAATGGTTGGCAATCCAAAAAAACCCTATAAAACATTTTTGAACAACAGTTCACAAATCAATAGCACCAACTTGTTACACATGCTTTATGAAATGATATGGAGTAGAAAACCAAAATGATTAAAATTATGCCTAAATTCCATGGTCATATTGGAGAAGACCAAAAAAATAATATTCATGAATTTATATGTTTATTCTTGATTTTTTGGCTAATAGGGTCACCTAAAGATCAATTCACCTGGATAACATTGCCTATTTCACATGAGGGGGTTGTGAAGCAATAGTTTTGAAATATTCAACTTGTAGATGTCAAAAAAGGGAATATATAAAAATACGATTCATGAAAATATTTCTAGCCACATCAAAAAGTACCAAAATCAAGAAGTTAAAGTATACTATTTAACCTATATTTGGGTAGACTCTCTATGAATACTGAGAGAGGTTCAAGAAGGTATACACCAGTTTCCCACATCAGAGTGTAGTGGATGACCAATTAATCATTTTTTCTACCAAGTATTTCTCAATAATGATAAAAACCTACTCAAAAAACTAATCTAGAGGATCCCTTATTGTAGAAATCACTAGTTTAATCTATAGGTCTGATGAAAATGATTTCACAAAACTCACAACAATTCAAAACTATAGGTACGAGCATGAGTGGTATACACGAGGTATGTAATTTTGTTTTTGTACCATTATGTATAATAAAAATCGTTGAATTAACCACATTATTGTAACAAATAGTTGTGAATAGAGTAATTGGGAAGCATGTCCTACCTTAGCTATGTGGTTTATTCTCTTCACCTAACCGTTATATTGATGACTATGTTGAATTTCTTGTTGTGGGAAATTTGTTAGAATGCTTTCAACCATGGAAATTATAGTAGAATCAGCCATGTCAATCCTATCCCAACCAGGATATGGAAACCTATAGATCCAGGATTAACCCCATTTTTAGAATCAATAAAAAAATAAACCTACTTTCCAATATAAGTAAAAGTTAAACCCACCACCCTTTCAAAAACCCTATAAATAGCCTTAACAACAATAATATTTTTAATCCACTTTTAAGTTAAATAAATATAAGACAAAATAAAACAAAAAGCATCAAATTAGGTCAAATTATTCAGAATATAAGATAAGCTAGATATGATAACAAAGAAATTCAGAATACCAATGGAATTTTTGATCAAGAATCCAAGAAAATTATCAGCACAAATAGTTCATAATCCTTAGGAAATCATGAATATGATTAAATCATAAAGTGAAAAAGAGTTTTAATAACCTAAAAAAAAATCAGGGATTATGATTATTAGATGGTTTACAATGCTCATCCTAGTCTCCAAGATAATAGTGTGAGTAAATAGAGGAAGTGAAAATCTGGTTTAGACATTAATGATGAGTAAACACCATATAAAAACAAAATTTATAAATGAATGATATTCTCGCCCCATTTACATCTATATTAATTATGTCAATTAAGGGGAAAGAAGAAAATATTCAACAATAAATTAAATTAACTTTACATAATGTTGAAATCAATATCCAACTATTGGAAGTAGTATGAAAAATCCTAAAATATGAAAATTTTCTAAAGGAGTTATACATGAAGAGAAGATGACTTGATGAAAATGAGAGAATTCGCTTAAGGATAAGTGTCTTAACATTGATCACACCGCCTATACAACAAAAATCTCATGATATTTTGATATTATTTATTCCATGAACTATTTGATATTTCAAATTTATTGAAGATTTTTGTGAATTCGGTTCTTTATTAAATGTTTTCCCTTACTTGGTGTTTTAATACACAGAGATCTAATAGCTAAAGTGTACAGAAGGGGTGGTATAATAAGAAAATAGATCCATGTTTTTACCATTATGAGTTATAAAATATATACTCATAATATTAATAGTAAAAATCATTCCAAATGACTTCTATTTCCATACTATAAAAGAATATCGGAAACCCGACTACTTACACATCAATTTGGGATGCCTTTCATAAAAAGGGTCAAGGCCATAATCAATATGCATGAAGGAATACAAAAAATGGAGCACAATTATCAATAGTTAACTTCAATGTTCTTCATACAATTAAACAACCTTCCAAAATTCATTAAATTTATGAAAAATCCCATCAAGAAGGAAAATAAACAATTTAAGATTCTAGAATTCTATATAAACTACTAGCATTAGGAGATTTTTTTTTCATAATAAAATTACTAGACACCCACAAATATTTATCTCATGTCATAAAAAGTGGTTAATTAATTTTTTAATGATTTATTTAAATAAATTGACATGATACAATAAATTCAAGCCTTAAAAATGGGAAACAATAATTGAATATCATCCATTGAACAACCTCCAATTCAAATGATAAAGACACTACCAGGAAATTTGACGTATTAATTCCTTATGGAAAGAGATAAATTACAGGTGATCATTTCCAATAATATATATAAGACCAAAGAAAACACTATAACTAACCACATAAAAATAAATGTCCAAGACATAGTTTGAATTGTAGTAGATATCCTAGGGATCAACCCAAAATTTTTCTCTAATTGAATATTTTTAGACGGTGATTCTTGACCCGTGATACAACCACAAAGTAGACTTAATCCTACCATCATAGAGGTTGATAAGTTAGAGATATAATAATTGTTGTAATAAAACATAATTTACACAATATATGATTCAAATTGGGTTAGATCAATCCATGTTTTACCAAATAAAACTTGTCTCACAACTTTAAAAAATGAGAAAAATGAATTGATCCCCATGAGTGTGAAAAACACAGGTAGGGTGTCTATATGTTACATGAAGCCTAATAATGTTTCCTGAAAATTCCACTTTCTCATCCCAGTTGTCAATAAAATTCTCTAAATACTATCAAGGAAAAATTATTATTGGTTTTATGATTGTTTTTATAGATACTTTGATGTAACAATTACAATAGAATATTAGGAGAAGATGACCATCACCTATCCTTTTAGAACTCTCACATATAAGAGGTTATTGTTTTGGATATGAATTTTCCCAAGTATATCTCAATTATGTATGGTATTTATTTTCATAGATCATATTGAAGACTTCCTATAGGTATTTATTGATGAATTTAGTGTTTTTGGTAATTATTTTCATCATTTCCTAGGGAGTTAGGAAATAGTGTTGAAAATATGCATTTAGAAATATAATATTTCACAAACATAAAAATTTCATTTCATGTTAAAAAATGGGATAGTGTTAGGATACATAATTTTATTAAAAGAAATTTAGGTAGAAAATATAATGATTAGTGTCATAATTTCATTGTAATTTATACCTTTTTTGAAACTTGTTAGATCATTTTTTGGCCATGAAGGTTTCTATAGAATCGTTATATAATATAATTCTAATATTTTTATTGATCATTAAAGATTACTATTAAATGAATCTATGGTTTATGTTTATTAATAGTTTAGGATATTTTTTTATGAATTAAAGAAAAGGACGATAACATTGCTGATAATGAAAAAATCCAACTGGTTCTATCCTTTTGAGTGAATCTTTTTTGAGTTAAACCATGTCCTAGTAGATTCCAACTCACAAAAAAAAATTGATATAAAAACTCAATTCATACCATATGAATTAAGTCTTCTGGATTACATGATGATTGACTACATAACTCTAGAAAATGATTTCCTTGTAATCATTTTTCCCTAGATAAATTCAGATGTTATCTTCTTAAAAGTAAAGCTATTTTTTCATCATGAGACATTTAGGTACCTAATTAAGAAATATGATTATAAGATAGGCATGTAATTATGTATGATGATCATATAAGAATTAAATTTTGAAAATAAAGACAAAAATGATAATGAATATTAGGTGGATGACTGTCTGAGCTGACTACCCAACATTGCTGAAGCAGAAATTCCTGATCAGAAACCACTCACTAACTAACTACATGGAAAAAAACTTTACATCATTAATGGTGAAGGTCCATGGTATTCCAAAATGATAAATCATTTTTTTAATTCTCAGGTACCATCTCTTATAAAATTCATCATAAATAAAAATTGAAATCTAATTATCAATTTTATATTTTGGAATACCAATTCATCTAGAAGATATAAACTAATATTGTAATTAGAATATATTTACTTAAATGTGAAATTAAATAATTTTCTTAATTATTTCGCACACTATATTATGAAGGAAATATTGAATACCAAAATATATCTAATAAATTTTCATAGTCTGAAATTTATTAGCCCACATTATTTAAATATGAACATTAATTCTGTATGAAATGTGAAAAATGTGAGTTTTCTGGAAATATATAAAAAATAAAATAGATATCTAAAAAACTAATTACCCTATATGAATTTTTTGAAGTGTTGGGAAAATAATTAATGGTAACATTACCAATTTAATTTAGTAATTTTTATATTATAATATATATAGATTATGTTTCAAAATTAAAGAATGAAAATGACACTATAACGGATGATGCTAAAGTTGTTTGTGATTTTCTTATAACTAATATATTCTGCAGGTTTGAAGTGCCATGATCTATCATTAGTGATCAAGGTACCCACATCTTCAATATGATGATAATTTAATTAATGAAACTTTATGGACTTCACCAAAAAATATCAACCCCATGTCATCCATAAATAAATATCAAAGTAAAAGATTCAAACAGAGAAATCAAATACATTCTAGAAAAGATGGTAAAACCCAATATGAAGGACTTGAGAAAAGAGTTGGAAGATACCCTATGGGATTATAGGAAATACTATAAGACATACATATTTATAAACCCATACTTATTTATTTATTATAAAAACATCCACCTTTCATTTGAATTACAACTCAGAGCCTATTTGGTAGTGAGACAGATGACTCTAGACACTGAAAGAGAATGGAAAATAAAGAAATTTTAGCTATAGGAGATAGAGGAAATAATTATAGAATATGTTTAAAATTACAATATTTACAAATAAAGAACAAAGATATCTTATCAAAATATAATATAACTATTAACCTTTATGCCTATAAATCAGGTGTTGTTATACAACTCTAAACATAAACTTATGCCAGGTAAATTTCATTATATATTGGAGGTGACTTTTTTTATTACTCATATATAAACTTTTAGTTCTATGAGTATTTCAATATAATCAGGAGTAAACCCATTCTTTATAAATGGGAAGATTATGAAGATGTACTATGTGATGATACATCCTGAACAAGAGGCATAGACTACGCTACTTTACCCTGAATACCAATGATGATCCTCAAGTTATAACCTTCCTTTACATTTTATTAAATGTTGTAATTACATTTAAAATATACTTACATGAATAATAAATTTAAACACATTTAGTAAACATCATACATTATGTGTGGGGGAGGTAATCCTGTAGTCCAGGGTATCATTTTTTTTCATGTTTTGAGTCGAGCCAACCATGATTATTAAATGATGTTTTGGGAATTAGACCATGTTTTTTCCGCACTCCACTCTTCCGCAATGTCCTATTTTTTCATGGTTTAATATGACTACAATATCCCTAATTTTCACTTATGTTTAGGTTTTTTAAAATTAAAAAAGGTAACAAGAATAATTTATACAAAATTCACATCATGAAAATTCTATAGAATAGAACAAAATGAACATGACTTGAGAAACCAGACCAAAGGATCATTGCAAAGGGTTGTTTGAGTTTCAATGCATTATTTTATTTTATCCTTATTTTTTTTTTAATATTTAAGAAATAATATTTCATGAACATAGGTAGAATTATATCTCTGCCTAACAGGTCTAAGAGACATTAATTTTTTACAAATCCCTTGATGCCAAGTTTTAAATTTTGTAATTTTTTGAGATTTAATTAGTAAAATGGGGAATTGAGTAATTAGAGGGGATATTAGTATGTTAATTGTGATGAATTATTATATATATGAATTAGTTTATTTAAGTAAATTAATTTCCCATATATTTTCCATACACTAAAATTACAAAATTCATGGCGATTGATCTTGTTTGTATTTCATGACATGAGTGATTGCCCCCAATTAATATATAATATTTAAAAGATTATTTCTAGACCAAATAATTTCTATATTATCCTAATCATATGCATTGAATGATCTTTTGGAGTCCGATTTACTATAACTTACATTTTAAAATGTGAAGGCTATGACTATAATTTTTTTTATTTAATATGACTGAGACATTTTTTTATCGTTTAGCCTTTTTCCATTGAAATACCATGAAATTAATCATTTTTTATCTTATGGAAGTGATGAATGAACTCACTAGGAATGATATACATTACAATACATTTATATACATTCATTCTCTTCTATATTTATATTTCATTTCATGTTAAGGATCTTGTTATGGGGGTGGGAAGTCTTGGCGGAGGAGATTGATTACATTGTATAGAAAAAGTGTCGAGATGGTATTTTGGATATCCGGATAGGATCATTTAATATCCATTATATTTATTTCATTTACTTGTTGAACGAAAACAGTTAAAAAAATAAAAAAATAATGATTATTGTTTTGGGAAAATAAAGAATCACCATTTCTATATCGATGATATTTTGATATATGGTTAGGTGGTGGATTTATGGGTTTTTCTGAGAATAATTTTAAAAAATATAAAACATATATAGAAAAATTTCAATATGGTGCAATCCTTTAATTATATATAAATTTATCATGACCGTACAATGAGTCCTAGGATATTGAAATGAGATATTTTTATGACACTTAAAATAGATATCATGCAATATGAATTAAGAGATAACCATCCTTTTTGAGCCTTAATATTTTGAACATCATTCCTTATTAACACTAAGACTCAAATTCATCAGAACCATTATTAAAAATTCCTCTTTATTTTATGTCAATATTTTCTTTACAAAGTGGAGAATATAGAACCCTTTCAATCCTACAAAAGATAAGTATGTACTCATGATATTACCATAAATCTACTTGAATTTATATCATGAGTAAAGATAGAAAAGAATACATTGTGAGGTAAATCATGACTTGGAATTTCTAATAATAATTACTTATGATATATGAATAAATTAATGTATAATATCCACTATTTTCAATGGGAATGTGAAAAATACTTTTGTTGATTAGTCTCTTTGAGGAGTGCGAAGTTAAATTGATTTTTTTCATGTAGATCTAGAACTGTATATCCCCTATTGATAATAAAATGAGGTAATTTCTTATTAATTTAAATATTTATAAAATTTTGTTCCCCTATAAATTATGATGAGATTACATGCTTCAGGGAAAGAATGTTCTAACTACGGGAGAATTTATAGAGCCATATTTTACACATTTACTATGAAAAAATTAATTGTTTATGTTAATTAATTTATTCAGCATGTTATTATTTAATTATCTTTATGATTTTCAGTAGGACACATATATTTTTATATAATGAGTTAAATATTAATAACTTAGTACAAAAACTATGTCCCATGACATCACATAGTAAAAAAGAAAAAATCTAAGGCATGAGACAAAATAAACAAGCCAAAATACAGAAAAAGTTTCATGAAAAAACACATTTACTTCATAAATATTTATATACGATGTAATACATGAATAAATTTAATCAAAAAAATAAATATAAAGGGAGAAAAATAACTCTGTAAAAATAAAACTTGTGTCATAGTGTGAAACATATGGGTCACACCATGACATAACCATTGCATTTTTAGGCTGTAAATTTTTCTCATAAACCTCTTCTTGAGTACTACCTTGATTATTTTATGTTAGAAAAGATAATTTTATAATGTAAAACATTTTTAGGAAAAAAAATACTCTTTTATGATAATTAAATTTGGGACCGATCTTGAGGACATTTTGAAGACTTGATATGAATTTGAGACATTTATTGGACAATTTATAGTTCCATAAAATGCAGTAGAGCCTAATAAAAGATTCTTAGGGATGAACTAAAAGGATTTATCAGCGAGGGAGATATTCGAATTATAGAATTATATTGTGTTTCTTTTTTTCTTTCTTTTCATTTCTTTTATTTCCAATTATTATGATGTCTCCGCTCACCCATATCAACTCTATTACCCTATCAATAGGTGGTATATTTTTGTGAGTAATTGGGTATGGGGGAGGCTAAAAAATTCTTATTTTTTATATTTTTATGTTATTAAATAAAAAAATATCAATCTTTTTCTAACTAGTTTCAAATTATTAATTTTGTTTTTAGTACTAAATGCATCTATGTTAAGGTTATATTCTTTTTATTTTTTTATTTGAAGGGTCAATGATCCATGTGTTCCTTTACCCAATTCGTATCTATTTACTATGGAATACATTTAGTTTTGGTGTGTGTGTGTGGGGGGGGGGGGGTGTAATTTATCATCAATTATTAGAACATTAAAGGAATTGTGACTAGAATTATTGTAAATTATGGAATATTAATACCGAATTGTATATTTCCCTAGATTATCTACATGACCATCTATAATACCACACATAATGGTAGATTTGTATACCAATATGAGATATAGATTATGTTTATCCTCACCATTATCCTTGAGACAAGGGAGATAGTGGAATCAATATATGAATATAACTCTTTTCATCCAGGATAATAATAATTTGTATAATTGGAAACCTTGATAGCATAATGCTATGTCTAGAAAACCTCAAACTAATCACCCTTCTCACCAATTGCTGTAAAATCCACCAATTTTGACTACATTATTAAATTCTCAGTTTATCAAACCGAATTTAATAATAATACACTTTCATAAAGAAATCAAAAGTGATAACCCTTTTATTTGTGTACTCCTCTACAGGAGACTACCCAAGGTTAACCACTAAGCTATACTTATTAAATAAAATTGTTTTTTCATTCGCCACAATAGGGAGTGTATCAGTGAGTATGGTTAAGGAAATGTATAATGTCATTATAAAATAATAATAATGATTCTTTATAGATGTTTTTAAGTTGATGGAAAATATTTCATGTTTTTTTGGATAAAAAATTAAAATCTAGATGAAAATGGGAAAACATTACTTTTTGAGGCAGTAGACCGTATAATGCACAATTACAAATTTCATTTCCTTATAAAAAAGATGGAATTAAGGGGGAATATAATTTATCTCTTCATTATCATAATAATATTATTTATGTCACATTTATTCATTAATTTCATCATTATAACTAGTTAATACAGGTAATGGTCAAAGATGAATAACGCTTCTTCATATAGGCCATAGTCCACCCAATCACATGGTCGACATTATTTTATTTTTATAAGAGGTTGTAAGGAAATAAATATTGATTGTTAAATAATATAATAACCCTTCTGTATGATAATGATATTTATTTCATTATATGACAATGATTTGGATAGGATTGTAAGGGAAGGTATAAGAATAAATAGTTTCTAATTAAGTAATACTAACTTTGGGTCCTTGAAAATTCTCTAGAAAGTATCTGAAAAAATGAACGGATTAGAATAAATTATGATGGCCATATCTGTATTAAAATGATAGGGGACTTTATAAGGAGATAAATGGAATATTTTTGGTAATTAATATGATAGAATATGTGTGTAATAAAGTGGTGGAAGTGTTTCCCTTTTATATGAGAAGAAAAGGAAACTTCTGGGAATACCCAACACTATCCAATAGTAGTATGGGATTATTTAGGGATCCAAGGATACAAAAGTGATAAATAATGGATTATAAAGTGGGATAATGTTGATAAGTCCTCTAAATTTTATTTTTAATGATAGGATAAACATGTTTTAAATCACTTAACCATATTTCTTCAAATATTACTATTTTAAATTTTACCTTGGTAACTGGTCCTTAACTATGTATTATATGTTTTACTAGAAAGAATAACCCAAATAAAAAATTAGGGTATTATGGAAAAAAATTTAACTTATATTTAATCTAATTAAATTTATTTATAATTAAAATTTTAGCTTCAATTAAAACATATAATAAACCGGAATCATATTCTACAGAAAAATGTTGTTTTACCATTATCTATAATTAATCTTACATATTATTAATTACCTTTTTATTGAGTAGTAAAATATTTAAATATATGTTGAAAATATAAATTAAATTCATTTTAGAAAGTTATTAATTTATTTTTTAGATAAAAATTACACAATAATAATAATAATATTCTCTAAAAATAATAGTTTTACCAATATTAAGGCCATTAAATTTAACCTCTGTAACATAATTTTATTCTTAAAAATTGAAATTGGCCTTATTACATAATATAATAATGTTTATATAAAATTTTAAAACCATTTTTATATATTTAATTTATAAAAGTGATTAAAACTATAATTTAATATAAACGAATTAAAATAGTTTTAGAGTAAAATATTACTTATGTTTCCAAAATGTAACCCATGGGTTTAATAAATTTAAAATATTATTTTAAATGATTATTTTTAGTATATAAATATATATTTTTATATTTTTATATAGTTTCAAAAAGTTTTATCTCATTATTATATTATGATAATTTCTGAAAAGATGATATATTAGAAAAATTGATATTTTTTTTACTATTAACCTAAAAATCAATTATTTTAGAAAAATATAAAAAATATCCCTAAGAAAAAAAATTATATTAAATTAAAATTTTTTGTTCATTTTGAAAAATTAAAAAATTAAAATTTATAAATGTAACATCATAATGAAAATTAAATATATCTAACTAAATAAATAAAAATAAATATTATATGAAATTTTTTTTTAAAACATTTTGTGTTAATAATCATATTTTGAATGATCTTTCTAATTTATTACAATATTTTTTTGTTAAATATTAGTGTTATTATTCATAATTTCTTATTTATAAATATTTCACAAATTATTTTAGATTTTATTTTTGCGTGGAGAAAAATGTTGATCATAATAGTAATTTAATGGGTCCAAAATATCATGTCATTAATTTTTTTCATTAAAAAATCATTAAAAAATATTTTTTCCCTTTGGAGAGTAAAAAATGTGAATGTACCTGATGGATATTCAATTAAAATTTCATTATGGGTTGAAATGAAATATGTTAAGTGAAATGGATATAATATTCATAACTCAAATATTTTTATAATGAAATTGAAAACTATTTTATTGCATATATTGTTACATGATTAAATAATAGAAATTATAATTTAGTTTTCCACATTCCTTATAATAATTATTTTATTTTACAATAATGAAACATTTAGGATTAATGGTAACCATAATGACTAGTTGGGACACCATATTTCAAAACAACTTTTAAATAAAATTCAAATTCAAAATTAATAAAACCGACAAATAATGAGTTATTGATCCTCAGTTGGAAACATGATCCCACGCCCTAAAAACTGATCCAATAAATCTCTATGATATCACTTATCTTAATAAGATAAAAGACACATAATCATCATCATCCCAATCAAGTCATGCCATCATTGATTTCCTCATTATCACTGGAACAACAATCACCCCTAGGGAACTAATTTCAAAAGAACATATTCATGATGAATCAATGATAAATAAAAATTTCAAGACAAAAATAGAATAACTAAGCCATCATTAAAACTGAAAATAAAAATAATTTTTAGAAAAACACTACATAATGTTTGGGAAAATATCAATACCATCATTAAACAATCACTAATAATAGTTTGAATTTGATGTTATTGAAGAATCAGTGAAAAATTGAACCACTTCCTCATGATTGGAACCATAACATCCAAAGACATATTTGAACCTCAAAAAGGGGAAGAAACATCTCACTGGCAGACAATAAACCAAAAATTGAACTGACACATCAGAACCACTTTAGAGATGATAGTGAGACCAACTAACTTCATATGCCCACAATAGATGCATGCACTTCTACTATTTCCACCACCATAGTACCAAACCTTCATCAAAGACCAACATACCCTAATGGAATATGGTCCAGTGTAATTGGATAGATCGAAGGAGTAGGGTAGTATAAGGATGGGATGATATTACTATAGTTAACTATAAATACTGGTCTATCTTCCTAATCCAACAATGACTCCTTTAAACACTTTAGGTTGACAATCATCACTCTCTGAAGTATTCCTGATTTGGGAGAATCTCAAGGGTTTGAGAAGCCAAATCAACACCTTATAGGTCTTGAATACCCAATGAACGAACCAAATGAACATAAAATATTAGGTAATCTAAGACAATCTAAGCAAGAAGTGCCTATATAGGATATAATATGAAAAGATTTGAGACATGGAAGAACCCAAACTTTGAGATAACGTCAACGAGAAAATTGGGGAACAATGAGGTAACAAAAAAATTATGAGAGAAAACCAGCATGGATGAGGTATATGTAAGAAACATTAAAAGATAAAAATGACTATGGAGTTTTTTCTTATTATCACTGAAACATTAATATGGGAACCATATTATAAGCTTTGTGGGAGGAGTTGTTGAAACAAATAGGAAGGAATTTTAATGAGATATTTTCATTGGGTGATGATATTCCCCCATCATTTTCTCTATGATTATTTATCAAACTATTCATTTGACCATGGAAGTTAATATAGTATTATATATATATTGTTGATGGATGTATCGTGTAGAGTGGTATTTCCATCTTACTTTTCTATGATTAATACATTAAAATTCTAAAACTCATTACATATGTGGTTAATTCCTAAATGTTAATTTTTTTATTAGGTAATTTGTCCATTTGGAGTATTTTATGAGATACAATGTTGAACCATAAGACTCTATTACATATCATTTTATGGTGTAAGAGTTTCCAAAATTTTATTCGATGTATTTAGCTATTATTGAGAAAAAATTTAATCATGTTGGACATGTAGATGATAACAAAAATAAATTTTGGGCCTACCGTAAATCAATAAACACCCCAATGTTAGGTCATCATGTTGGGAAAATATCATTTGTTTCATTAACAAAAAAATAAAAAATACATGGAAATAGATATGTGATTCTCAATAGATATATTACAGGTCCCTTCACTGAATAATTTCATACACAAATAAATTCATTTCATCAAATTCAAATAAGAAATAAGAAAGATATAATAAAATTCATTTAAAAATAGATTATTGATTGGTTTCCACATCATGTAAGATCATATTCAATTTCAAATTCATAGTTTGTTGATATAATTATCTTTTATAACTAATAATATTTTAAATATGTACATATATATCATGAATTTTGATAATCGAGAGAGTGTTTTAGACAATATGAAATATTTAGCTTGAGTACCTATAAAGAAGTTTAGGATATTCTATTCTTAAAATATTATTGTCTTTTATTATTTAAAAGTTTCCATGGAAGGGGGTTTAAAAAAATAAATAGTGAAATATTTATACAAAAATATATACTTAGGATACTATGAAAATTTATTGACATTATCAAATTAAATTATCATGGAAAATTTCCAATTGTGTTATTTAGATGCAAGTGGGTAAATATTTACATGTTAATAAGTATTGATTTGTTAAAATTTATTTTTATTAACTTATCATGGTAGATTGATACAATTTAGCATGAAGAATATGATCTCTGTATTTTTCCTTCACAAGTGAAAATGGTATATTTTTTGAATGATGAAGTTTATAAAGGATAATTATTTGTAGTGCACGTAAAACCGATAAACCTATATCATCTGATTAATGATGTTGAATAATTTTTTAGTTTCATAAAACCCCAAAACTAAAAATTGATTGATTTATCTATACATAATGATATGAAATAGATTCCACTGATATAAACAATCATTTTTAATATCACTTTTTTTCTCATTTTATGTTAGTTTTTGAAATGCTGTCATTAGAAGCGACGTTGTAAATATATTTTCATACTGGTTATTAAAAATAACACTAAAAATATTGATGATGTCATTTATTATTAAAATTTAAAAATTTTAAATTAATTTTCACACCGGTTTATAATTATTTGAAGTAAACAATGATCTTTCAAATAAGTTTTTTAAATAACTAATATCAAATATCATCCTTCACATAAGTTATTTAAAAATTAAGTGAAAAATCATTTTTCATGTAAATTATTTATAAATAGACATGAAAAATATGTGTCATTATAAAAAAATAATTATAACATAGAAATGCATAAGAGAATGAAAAATGTCAAAGATTCCTATGGTAATTTTTTTTTATTAAAATTAGAAAACTAAAAAAATTACCAATTTTTAATGATGTAATGATAATTAGAAAAATTATTAACAAAAATTTTAGAAAAAATATGATGAAAATAGAATAAAGTTTTCCATGAATTTTACTTATAGTAAAGAAAAATTGATTAATCATTATAGTTAAAAAAATCCTTCAATATTTTTAGAAATCATTGATACCATTTCTCTCATAGATGCTACCATTTTCATCTTCTATATGCATATTCATTCATAATAAGGGGCCAACGACCGATGAATAGAGGGAAAAATTAAATTTTTAGGATAATAATACGGGAATGATATATTTAATTATGGGTGGAGAAATGAATGTTTAAGGTGGTAATTGAAAATATATTCATCAAAGATATATATTATGAGGTTAAAATAAAAATCATGATAGTTCAATGTGGAAAAATGAATTTTATGTTCAGTGGTGAGAATTTGTTGATAGGAATGTTAAATCAAAAGCCTGTGTAGTGAAAAATTAGAATTTCCACATTATAGATTTATATTAATGTCATTTATTTAAATGATCAATGTCAAATATACTGTGGAAAATATTTTTAGCATTGGTTATTTAAATATCCGACATTATAAATACAATTATTATCAATGGTTTATATAAAAACCAACATTAGAAATATTTTTGAAAATATATTTAACAATATTTATCTAAATAAAATATATTAAAACTATTAAAGATAATTTTTAACATTGATTTTTATAAGAAGTTTTTTAAAAATTCTTGCTGGAATTTTTTAAAAATCGGTTATCTAAAATCCCGACATTAAAAATAATAATATAGTATATTTTACAATGGTTATTTAATAACAGTTTTTTATAATATTGTCATCATATGTTATTAAAGAACCAAAAATATGATTACTTTTTATAAAAATTTGTTATTTTATGGGAGGGTTAAGATGATGAAATAATGATAAAGTTTGATGATGATAATTATATGGTCAATAATGAAGTATTTTATTATATATATAGTCATCTTTTAGTTTTTCTTTTATTTTTTTATTTGGAATAAATGAATTCAATAAATTTATTTACAATATGTTTAAATTATTTTCTTGTTATATATAAAACATAATGCTCTACCTAGTTTAATATTCATGTTATTTGTAGTAATGTTGGGAATAAAATGATTTAGAGATTTTCCCTCATCTTCTAAAAATCGTATGATATCATATAACACATCTCATATACTCCCACATGCATCAGGTATGCTCACATGATTTGATATCCCCCCCATTATACCACTTGATTACTTTGGATATTATCCCATATTCGTTATGTATACCCATTATTTCATATTCATCCCATTTTTATACTAGGATATTACAAGGATCAGATGGATCAACTGAGGAATGATCATCAACTGAGGATACAGTGCCACAATAACCATAATTTTAATGGTAGGTGAAAACTATTGGTAAGTAATTTTTAGTGTGAAAAAATATTTTATCACATATATCATTTAATTAGTTATACATTCACTAAATAAACTCAAAAAATTTATGAT
Organism: Viscum album; assembly: GCA_963277665.1. NCBI lineage: Eukaryota > Viridiplantae > Streptophyta > Magnoliopsida > Santalales > Viscaceae > Viscum > Viscum album. Next base: position 850,850,112 of record OY728152.1, read on the forward strand.
AGAGAAAAACATGAATACGTCATATGTTTGGAGGCCGATCAATTTTAACATAGTTATTGCATTTTACATGTTTGTGGTACATACAAATGATGACCAACTACATATATAGGTAAATCTTGGGATAATTATATTATGATACACGATCCCTTTCAATCACATATCATGATTGAAGGAATATTCCCACAATTAGAAGAATGAAATTTTTGATAACAACTAAAAGTAAGTGAAAATGAATATTTATAGTTTTTATCTAATATTCCTATAAAAGGTATGTCTTATTATTGGGTACTCTATTTTTTTTATAAAAACTACAGAATTCCTATAATTATTAAATCCTTGGTATGATAACCTACAATAATACTAAATCTGTTACAACTATTTCTATATGATTATATTATTATAATAATTGTCATAACATTAATTTTCATTTAGTTTATAATTAAATCAATACTCTAAATTCCATGTAGTGAAAATAGTAGATGAACTAGAGGTTAGTAGCCAATATGAAAGCTACAAGCATGTATAATCTGAGGGTATCCAACCTATCTTAATGGAGTAGGGTTTATGTCTGATTCCTCTTTCTATGCATTGAATTTGTTATTAATAGTCATATACTATATTTTTGAATCATTTTACTTAATAAAAATATGTTTTATGTTTAAAAAATACGATGATATAATGAATGTTAATATTTTCCTGTTGATGTTTTCTTTTTGATAGTGTTGAATGTATTGAATTATTTACTATATGGATATATTTATATTTGATATCAAATGAGGTAGAAAATTCATAATGCTAGTTTAACATAGAATTTTGTAGTAAATTATGGTACTTTTAAATGACACTAATTAAATAAACCACTAATAGAAAATCAGAATTTGTTTTACCCACTATTACTCAATAATAATCCACTATAATCTGATATAAAACATTCACTAATCTATTATTAGGAGTTATAATGGTTGATTTTTAGTAAAAAACGAATTAAACAACTACAACATTATTAAAGGTAGTTATTTTTATCTATATTTTATATAAAAGTATTTAGAAATAAAAACCACAAGATCTATTTTATTGATTTTTTCACAACTTTTGCAAATCATATATCATTCGAGGTTTTCAAGGATGTCCACTTATAAAGAACCACCATTAATTAATGGGTGACATTGAAAAACATGAATCTTTATAGGACTACTATGAATTAATGGGATATAATTAAGAAATATAATATTTGAAAACCCACTACTAATACCTATTTTTCTTGTATATTTTTTTATTATATATATATCATGAAACGTTATACCATAAATGGAGAACTAGTTGATAAATAGGGGGTGAGTTTTTTTCACTAATGTTGTATATGGTTCCTTTAAATTGTGATGGGTATTAATACCTTGATTAAGTGTACATTCCCCCCCCTCAAATGATAGGTGATTCACCCAAACTATACACCCTTGTATTTTGACCATAGGCTCTAGTATATCCATGCATCTTAGAATCAGGGCAAGGAAATTTGTTGGTGGTTCAGGTGTAACCCCTCCCTAGAGTAGTGGTTATTACTTAAAACTTATGACAATATTAGATATCCTTGATAATTTATGTTTATTATTTTTTACCCATTCCTCTTTCATTTTGTTCTTCCTTTTATAGACTTTAGAAAACAAAAAGATGTAAGGGGTGGGGCATTGACCTTCTACTAAGTATATTATGCTCACACCCTGTAAGTGTCTTTGTAGGATGTATGCAGACCCTTATATACATGATCCATGTAAAAGAAAAAATCCATATCATGGGACTTCAAAATACATGGAGTATAGTGTTTAGTTGAATTATTTTTGGAGCTGTTAGTTGATACCCTAAGCAAGCATGTGGGGTATTCCCATCATTTTCCACAAGGGGGTTCTCACCCATGGAACCCCTCACATTTTCCTCTTTGTGTTAGTTGGTCACTTGATTTATATATATAAACAAATTTTAAAATGTTACACTTATTTTTTATATTTTTGGACATTCTGATCCGTGGTTGTACATTGACCCATATTTATATCATTTATTCCTTTCAATGTTGTATATTTACTCATTTTCATCTATTGGTGAAATTGTTATACAGATGGTGTAATGATTGTTAATTAGAATCATTCCAATTCTCTATTGTGGACCATATTTAATTCAATTATATTTTAAATATTGTGAATAATATCTTATACATGTGTCACTCTCTCCCTTGGGATTTATGCTGTCCTATTATAATTTGGAGGTGCTCTTATGGTGTTTTGGAGAAGATATGTGAGTACTATTTGGGTATTTTGGGCATAAAAATTATAAATAACACTAATTGATAACCCATATCAGAAGCCTCACCTAACTATCTCAAGATAATACGGTGCTTATCGAAACCACTACCTAGTATCATGGTCATTTCAAATCACAACCATCCTCTACAACCATTGGTCCCCATAGGCACATAAAATTACACATGCCCAACCAAAACCCAAAATTATCTTAGTTTAAGGCATCTATTATAATAAAAAATAACACATAACTGATTCTTTCTTCTCTTTTTTATCCTAAGATAGACTACACAATCCCTATATTGGCCTCAAACATTCCAGGTGTGTTATTCCTTCTTTTCTGTGTTTCTTTAAAAATGTTTTGAATACTAATTTATTTAGTTAAAGTCACATGTATAATTTGGGGGGGGGGGGTTTAGAGGGTTTTATAAGACATTAAGGGTATCATAATTTTATATTTTTTAGGGGAAACCGTATGGGTTCTCCAATGTAATAGATATGTATATTGGAGAGGAGTAGTGTGTCACATACAATTGGGGAACTATTAAATCTAAATATGTTACGTTTCCTAGGTAATCTCATAACTCTGAATAGAAGAAAAATAAAATTTGGTGAATAGTTAACCAAACTGTGTGTACAAAATCATACGGGTTCCATGAATAAGAATTGAACCTTGAACAATTGGTATATTGTTTGTTAAACCCAATGAATAAACCATGCTTAGGGAATTAATTATCAGGAAATTTAATATTCTAACCGAGTAACTCCATTAAATTACTCATTATTACTCTTAATTATATATATATCAAGCCTAGTGACTTTAGTGGTTGTTCTTGATGAATTAATTACCTCTAATTGTTAAATCTATTAGATCTAGGAACTCTAGTACTATATAATTATAGTCACGTGATCATTTTTCCTTGAATATACTTGTTCATGTTATATCTTCTCTCTTCTCCTCAGTGAGTAAATTAGATAAATACATCCATGGATAGTTCAATTTATTGTGAGATAATTTATTGTAATTTATTCTAGTTTATTGAGGAAAAGAAAGGTGGAATGTCATTTTGGTCAAAATCATTCTCAATTTTTCCTATATATTTTCATTACATTTTATCTATTTAGGTAAAAATAATTGATTCTGACATGTGACATGTAATTCTTCTTGTATATCCACTATAGAATCCTCATTGTGGTGATTTGGGGCTAGTTCGAGGTATTTTTTGACTATTATTATGATTTGGGGGGTGAACATTGATGTTGGGATTCATCATATAAAAGGTAGAAAGTTACTCACCATGTTAATATTAGTTTAAATAATTATATTCTATTGAATTATTATCTATGTCGTTGTAACTCATGAAACCTCTCATTATATAACCTTATTGTTCATCTATGTGTACCATGAGAATTTTCATGGTATGAAAAGCATGTGTGTGTGTGTGTCCTGTGATACCTCTATTTATATGATATTCTTGTGCATGTGTGGGATTGGAACATGAGAAATCTTTCGGTGGAATGGGATTCTCAGAAATAGTGTAAGTTCACTGGTGTGTTGACCCAAGAATTGTTTTATGCCCCTTTGGAATTTGTATTATTGGTTCTTATAATATGTGTCTAATAAACTTTTTAGGGGATTTTTCTTGATTTGTTGATGTAAATCATAGATTAAGGGCATGCATAATTTTTTTATAACTGGTGATGTTATAAATTTATGGGATGGAGAATATCTCCTGTTCGATTATTGTCCTAGAAGAGGTTGAATTGTTTGGACTAGATATTTCACTAGTAGTGGAACCTAAAAATGGTTGGGTTGTCTTGTTATTTTAGCATGTGATTTCTATGTGGATCGGTCAAAAGTGAGTAGAGTGTGGTTTTAGAATGTCGGTGGAAGTGTGAAACATCAGTGAGATGCATAACCCTTCAGTGGATAAGCAAGTGAGGTGATGTTCAAGGTAGAGAAATATTGGTTAGATGGGTTGAAGTAAAATATTACCATTGACTATTGAGTTGTGGCTCTATGTGTAGGATTCATGCTAGTGATAGTGTAAGGACTATTTTTGTGATTTATGAACTTTTTTTGTACTAGTTAGAGGGTAAATAGGGGATTTTATCCCTTGGAAGGCATGCAAGTGAGTTTCTCAACATTCCTAGAACGTAAATAGAGTGGGACACTATGATGATTGGGGATTAGCAATACACAACATTGGTTTCAGAGAGGTAAATTAATGAATATTGATTGGTATATGAACAATAATCTAGCATTGTAAGGTAATGTTTCAGTTATACACTGTGTTCCTAGGGTGATTCTTAGGGCCTTATAAGAAGATAATACATCTTTTATAAGGAATTATAATAATCAGGAAGTCAGGTGCTACATCCTATAGTATTTCATGGTTAAAAACAATTTCTTTGTTTGTGATGGGGGATCTTGGTTAGATTCCTATAAAGTTTTCTATGGGGTAAGGTGGATATTCTATCTTATTGTTTTTTATTTGAGTCTAATATTGGTCCATGAAATGAGATGAGATAATTGTTTATTACTCGAGGTGGTAGAAACCCTGAAAGACATGGTGGTTTGGGACCGTGATAAAAGGTAGTGTTTTGTAAGAGAATTTTGACATATTTATATGTCTTAGTGTTACACAGTTTCCTTAATATTATGATTTTGGAAGATCATTAATGTATTTTCTTTGGGTGATATTGGTGATTCTAATGAACAATAGATATGGGTGGTTTCTTTGAGAGTGTTAAGTGAGGTTGGGAGTGTCTGTCATGGCTTCTAGCTTCTCAAACTATCTTTGAAGTAAACATTTCATGGATCACTAGAGATCCTATTTGTATGTCTGTATAGAGTAATGTAATGAAATACAATTTGGTTTGCATTTAAATTCTACTAGGTTCAGGAATAAATGTTGGGTGGCTATGATATTTATTGATAAATTTGTGGTTGAGCAGTTTGGATTGGTAAAAAGGAAGTAGCTATGTTTAATAATTATAAGTGGAGAATGAGACATTCTTGTTTGTAATTTTGCTTATATAATAGTGGGTTAAGGAGAAGGTCTCGATTAAGGTAGAATTGGATACTGATATGTCTTGTTGGCTTCCTCTGTGAGTGAACTTTGATTTAACATAGTGAATCCTTGGGATCTAAGGTAAAATAGTTGGGGACGTTGTTCCAATTCATCTTTCCTCCTTAGGTAGAGTTTGTGATGACTTATGTAAGGGTCATGAATCCATTATAATTATGAGAATCAAAATTTAATTCCTTTGGATAAATTTTATATGTTTGAAATCAAATATTTTGTGTGGGGAACCAAATTATAATCATAATACTAAGTGGAAGTGTTTGAGAAAAGAGATTTTGTAGGTTTGATAATGGAATCTAATCTCATGGATGGTGACCTTATATATAATAATGTGTGGCATTCTAAATCAAGTTAAATTATATCGAGGTTTTCTTATAGGTATATGTTTTATGTCGGTTCAAAGACAAAAATGGAGATATTATTTTCAGATAAATATCATTGTTTATGGGTTAGAAACTATAGTGTATACGATCAGTAAGCCTTTTTCATAAAAGGTGGAGCATCATTTGTAGTGCTTGTTGAAATTTCACCAAGGTATAAGTTTGCGATTCTTGACCGACAATACCATGGAATCAGGGCATGATCGATGAGTGAAGCGAGGGCCCTGTGAGGTGTAGGGGATGATCGATTCTTCCAATGAGTGAGAATTGAATTATCAAGGTCCAGGAAGTGTGGTGGTCAAAAAAGAATTTAGGAATCCATTTTATGAATATGGTCTCAATGATATAGTTTGGAATTTTGAAGAATTTTCAATTGTTTATTGTGAACAACTTTTAATTTTATTGACTACTCATAATAAAATTTAAGGATTTAGTAAGTCAGTTTCTGATAATTATGTCCAAGTAAATGGATGGGGTCATTGAGTTTTTCTATTAGGTTCAGTGTTGTGACCTTGCCTGAGAGTTTTTGGAAAGTCCAATGAGTGTCATTGTTCAGCTGATAGTGGGAGATGGTTGTACATGTGTCTTAGCAAGGGAAGAATTTCCCCAATGAATGTCGGGAGTAGCATGTCATTGAACCTAACTCTTTTGTATATGTGGATGGGTTTGAGTGTGCACATAAGAGACTATTTTTTTATTATATGATAGATACATATGTCAGGGTATCGATTATAGGTGATCAATAATTAACTAGTGATGCCGACTTATAGAGTGTGGCATTGATCATTAGGCAACCTAGATTATGGGACCCAGTATGGTTTATTACTTTATTAACTGAATGAATCGTGTAATAAATAATAACAAAGTATAAAATTCACATCGATACAAGGGAATTTAAGGAAATTTGGTATCATGGAACTTGGGTATGAGTGAGACCTAGTGTATGAAATGTTAGTAGAAAATCTAGAGGGTCCATAGTAATTATAGCGACCAATATATCTAGACATAGTAAAAATAATTTTATATTCAATAACATTCATTACATGCTACACTTAATGATAAAAAAATGACATAATAAGATAAAATTATTAATAAATATAAAATAAATAATAATATGGAATACCATTATATATTTATAAGGAAAATAATTAATATGAGTTTATATGTAAAAAAGTTATTTTATATAAAATCAATTTTCTTTATAGTATGTATTTTTTTAATATAATTTTTTTTAAGAATTAAAATTTTAAATCTAAGAAATATAATTATATTTTTAATACTTCATATAAAAATTCACATTGTATGAATGTTTAATTTTGGTATGAAATGGTTTATTTTTTATAAATAAATATAATTTTTTAAAAAAAATTAATTTTTTTATTTTATCTACATGTATGATTATCATAGAATGTAAAAACAACATTCTAGTAATAAAATAAATATTTAAGTATTTATTTTTTTCATTTTGAGTATTCTATGAAATTTTAATCCTTTTCCTAATATTTTTTAAATGAAATTGATATGTTCCATTAACAAAAAAACTATTTGAACATTTTACTCTATTTAGGTGTATATATGAGGCAAATAGTTATTTTATTTTCATTAAATAATTTTATATTTTTATTGTAAATAAATTTATTTCACTAAAATTAGTATCCATTATAATTATATCTTATATATAAAATTAATTCTTTAAAAATATTATTTTCATAAAAACTGTTTTTACAAAGTGGGATTAATGAATATGAGATTTTAGGACTAAAATCCCTCCCTTGGTTCATAATAACTTTTATTTGCCTAAAATAATTTTAATTATGATCATATCTATCCCATGATAATTTAATGTTTTATTTTTAACTTATTTTTTTGGGAAATCATGTTTTACACCAATGAATTATTCCTTGTTTAGTCTATTATTTTATGGAAATGAAATTTTTATGAGAATATTTCTTATCTCATTTAATTTATTTTTCCTTCATATCCATGTTTTTTATTTCCTACTATTTTTTTATTTCCCTACTAGAATCTAAGTTTTTTATCTCCCTAGATTCTTATATTCAATTTTATTTTAAAATAATGGTCTTCATATCGTTTTAATGTCGTAGGTTTTAAATGAAGGTTTATTAAAATATTTCAAATAACTTCTCTTTCCATGATCATATATTCTTCTCTTCTATTTCATATGTCGGAATATTATTTATTTATTTTCATGTTCTCATTATTTGAAATTTTTTATAGAAATGTTTTAAAATTATTCCACATAATTTTTAGGAAAATAGGTTTTTGGAATTTTACTTTAAAACTTGTCTTTTTTAGGTTATATTAAGAAACAATTTTTAAGAAAAATAAATTTTTTGACTTCACTACCATTTTCAAATTATTATTATCCAAAAATGTAACTGTACATTAATCACCTGATATATTCTATTTTTAAGAAATCTTATTTTTTATCTAATGATCATGTTTTATATTCCATACTAATTGGGAAAGTTATGAAACCCATTTTTATTCCAATGGTTTATTTATGATAAGTTGTATGATTTTATTTTAAGTGGAACTCATACATATGAATTATGATAAGTGGGGTCTTATATAAACCTCAATGTATTGGTTATGGTTTTATATCTCATGATATAATAATATGTGTACATATGTGGATTTTATCACAAAAATATTGGGGTTTCATAGTGGATTTTTTGAGAAAATTAAAGGGGGGACATGCTTGGAATTAAATAATTTTTTTCCTATAATTATGTTTGTGACACTACTTCTCTAAAAGTTTCATTATTTTAAAATCAATTTGATTTGTTTTAGATATTCCATTTTCTAAAGATATTCTTATTTTTTACATATTGATTTAATATTCTTTAAATGATTCCAAGAAATGGTTTTTATTATTTTTCTTTGATATTTTTTTCCTATGTCACAATACTTAGTGATCATTAATGTTTTTTATCACTAATGATCTCAAGATATATTTATTTAATATTACTTAATTACTCATATATTCCATAATATTTAAGATTTAATTTTTATGACTTGTGGATATGAATTCCTTACTGAGAATTCACGAAGAACCTTTCTTATAATTTCATTCTCAATGTTATGAAGATGGTTACGTCATATGAGTTTTCTAGAAGAGGGTATAGAAGTTAATTTTTATGGAGAGATTTATCAGGTGTTATAAAATAATATGTTTATATGGCTTGTCCCTAAGACACAATAAATTTCAGTCCTTTTCTTGTGTGACTGTTTGTGGAATTTATTAATTAAATATTGAAATCTGTGTATTATTTATGTATGAATTCATTGGGTTTCCATAGTTGATGTCAATGGAAAGGTTTGGTTATTTTGGGGGGTTATTTTAGAGAACATTATTATGAACTAATGGAATGAATCTAAATATTGGATAACATCTTGATGTTTTGGTAAAGTAGAAATTACGTAGTTTTCTTTATAATAAAACCCTATCAGGATACTAGTATGTTTATGAAACTATAATACATATGAACATATGGGTAAACACCCTAAAAATGTTTGGTTGAACATTGAATTTATCATCACCCTAATGCACAATGAGTGGGAATAATACTACACACTTGGCTATACTCCTGGGGGGTATTCATTAATAAATTCACAAATTTTAATGAAATATGATAATTGATTTGAATATGTTGTGGTTAAAAAAAATAAAACGGAAATTAACATGGATAACTTAGATTTAAGACAATATGATTTTATGTTAGGATATGTACATAATTTATTTGTTATTTATCAAAAAAGTTTTCTATGAATTTTGATTTACCACACCAAACTAGTGATAATTAACTATATATAGAAACCATTGGTGGAAAGATAATATCTTCTATAATATTTAACTCTTAACTAATAGTTGTTTGTGGGAAGATACTCCATACAGATCTTGTAAGTATTCCCAATTTGAATTTGATGTGATATTAGGTATGGATTTTCTATCCCTACAGAGAGAACATATCAATTTTTAAGAGATATAATTTTATATCCCAAATCATAAAGTTGTCAAATATCAATGAAAGGATTATTATGAACTCCCTTTAGAATAACATTCATTAATATGGGCTATTATACCCAGTAATGGGGGAATCTCGGCTCAAATTATTGGGGATGAAGTCCAAATGAATACAATGCCTATTGTATTGGATAATAATAATATATTTCTAGATGAACTTACCTTATATCCTCTAGATCATGGAGTTGAGTTTTCAATCATGCTCAAACATCGATATATGCCTATCTCAAAGTGTAATTATAGAGTTGACCCTATTTATATGGAAAATTTAAGTAGGAAACTAAAATATAACTTTGATAAGGGATTTGTATACATGACTGGTTCACCTTTGGGTGTTCTAGATCTTTTTAAGAAGAATTATGGATAATTTCACCTGTGTATTTTCTATCCTAAACATTATAGTATCTAATTCAAGAAAAAATATCATATTCTATGTATTGATGTTATTTTTTATCAAATACAAGTATTCTATAATTATAAATGATTTACTATTTATCATGATATAAACAATTGAGGGTTAGGAGGGATGATATACCCAAGAGACCTTTCTACAAAATGTAAGAACAATAGGAAATTATAGTTATTACTTTTGGGCTTAAAAATTATCGATCTATATTTATGGATTTTAGGAATATTTTCTTTAGAGAATACCTTTATAAGTTTGTGGTAGTTTTTTTGATGATATTATCATATATTCTAAGTGTAAGGAATAACATGAAGTGAATTTGGGAAATGTGATAATAACATTATTAAAGTACAAATTATACACTAGTTTCTAAATGTGTGAAATTTTCTTTCAATGCGTATCATTTTAGGTCATGTTATCACTAGTAAGGTGATATTTTTAGACAAATCAAAGACTGATGCAATCGATAAATGGTCAAATAACACCTTTGTGGATGAGATAAAATGTTTTCATAGATTTTATAGATCTATTGGTGTTTCTTGAGAAAATTATCATGATTATCCAATACACTAATAAATTCGACTAATAAGGGAGTGAGTTTCGTCTAGAAAAGAGAATTTGAGGAATTATTTAGGTAGATTTAGAAGATATTGGTCACTATGATTTTGATTTCACTATAAAAAATGGGAGACTCACAATTCAATGGATCCTCCCACGAGGATGACCTAGATCTGATGCAGATGAGTTCTTCAACCCCCTCCAGATCAGAGGGGGGTGTTTCGCAACACCCTAACTCACTTCTGCCATTCACAAGGATCTAGCTCTCCCCGAAAGTACCATATATATTCCAAGAGAAATTACAACTTTCCCATCTCTCAAAAGAGATTAATAGTGTCACATAATAATGAAAGCTCACCCTGGTCGCCTAGTTTCATCCTCAACGCCTCCCAGTTGATGAGTTTGAGCACTTAGTCTCTGAATATTGGGAGATAAAGGAGCACATGTTTTTTGGTCTTCTTGATTGGAGGCATATAATGATCTAATTTGGGTCAGAGGCGGACTTCATTGCTGTGTGGTCTCGGACCCCTCGAAGATGCAACAGATCCACCTTCTACCTATTTCATTGGAGTTTTTATTTTCATATGTAGTGAAACACATGGACAATCATGACATGGTTAAGTCTCCCAGACTTAACTCATTATTTCCAAAATCATTATATTATATGTGAAATATGAAATATCATCAGCCAATATATATGTTCTAATCATGGAACTGAGTTTGTGTGTCACCCAAATTGTCCACGGATCTTTGTGGCAGTAGGTATCTCATGGGAACCATTGGATTGTGTATGGATCATAGATAGCAAGGAGTTCTGCTGGAAAAAAGAAGTCTTATTTGAGTCATGGATGCTCTATTGTGTGGCCTACTATCGATTTGGTCATCTAGTTTTGGTTTGTCACAACCTAAGATTAAATGGCATTGCACATGTTGTGAAAAGGAGAAGCACTAATGGTGGTGATGCCTCTCGGTCGACTCAAATTTTGGTCTTGGATAATTCTAAGGAATCATTGATAGTACAAGGGAGTAAGAATAGGGGTAGGGGTGGACTTTCAGAGCACTCTATGAGTTTTGTCTCTATATTTTCAGGTGAGTGTGGAAATAATTTGGTTATCCCTTGACTCAGTGATGCACTGAATAGTAAAATCATAGAGCAGGAGGTGCAACAAGATGAAACTAGAGAGGTGAACATGCATGGTTGTGAAATTATGCAGGTTTAAGATTCACTAAATCCAATAGTCAAGAAGTTCGTTGAATGTATAAAATGTGATCACGGTGTTGGTGATCTTCTCTTGCTGGAGGGTGCTGTTGTTTTTTATCAAGTGCAACTGGATTCAAACAATCTGATTCGTGGCGAAGAAGGAATGGCCAAGGGTAGTCATGTCCTGAGTGCAAATGTGATTTATGGAAATAGATTTAAAGGCTTGGAGAAGGAGTATTAAACCCTTGAAATGGATGATCCTCAAGTACTTGAATACTTGAACACATTGATTGGTTCCAACAATTAGGAAAGGGTTGTAGAGGATGTTTTAAGGAATATGTCATTTGATGGATTTATTAATGGGGTGAAATCTTGATGCCTTACTTTTATTGATCATAATAGTCCCTCCCAGATGTTTGTAGGAGAGTCTTTTTCAACCTTAGAAGAAATCTTGGTGAAAAAATATGTTGGTTGCAAAATATTTGTCTCTATGAATCTCACTGATAAGTGGGGGAACATTTCCAACAGTGATAAAGAGAATTATAGAGGTGCTACACGACCTTCTTACAGTGATATTGTTCAAGGTGGATGGAATAAGATGTTTGAATGTGAGGGATCTATTAATACTCCTCCAAATAGGAGGCCAATAAAGGAATATTGTTACTTCCTAAATCCGGTATCCACTAGGTCCTCATCCATGAGGGAAATAGTGGATCTCCCTAATTCTAAAAAGGTTCATGCTAACAAGTAATCATGTAAGGAGAAACTCTTTGTAAAGAAACCAGAGCATAGAGAGCAGCATGCAATGGTATTAAATTAATATGAAATGAACTCAGAGTGGGAATCCGCTACTGTGGAGGATGCACCTTACTTTTAATGTGGCGAGGATTACTACTACTATGATATTTAGTTTCTCTTTTCTTGTTGGAACTAAAGTTTGGATATGGATGAGATGCATGCCTATATCCTTAACTTTTTCATTATTTTTAATATATGTCTAAAGGTTTTTTTTCACTGCACTAATGTATAGAGGAGTTTTGGGATATACAGTTATTTTGAATATATAGGTATGGTTTTTATTCATATAAATAATGAGAAGGAAGTTGATTATAGATCATGAAAATTAATGAATCATGAGAAGAATTTCGAAAATAATGATCTATAGTTATCGATAGTAGTATTATTTTTGGAAATGTGGAGCAGTCATCTCTATGGTGAGATGTCTAATATTTAAACTGACTATAAGAGACTAATATATATATTTAGAAAAAAATAACTAAACTTGTTCCAAAATAGATAGATATAATTGATCAAGTACTACAACTACTCAATACATTACAACATTGGGGAAGAAAAAAATGCGGGTGATGCCCTGATTAGGAAGGATCAATCTCTATTATCCTTGAAAATGGATGAAAAAGATTCAATACTAATGGATTTAAAATGGATGATTCTTGAGAAGATAATCAGAGGATAAAATCCTATCATTTACATATGATTTATTAACCATACATTCATGAATATATCTAATAATCATGGAAAAATGATGCAAAACTTCATAAAAGTGTAGTGAGTATTCCAAATTTCATCATTGGTAAAGATGGAGTTGTGAGGCTTGGAACCCAAGTATGCATCTCCCTAAAACTAGAAATTAAGGGAGAAATTTTGGTTAATGCTCTTAGATAATATTTATATACTAATCTAGGAAGGAAAAAGATGTTCAAATATCTATAAAAAGACCTGGGAAGATATCATGAAGAGGGAAATCATGCAACACACATCTCTAGGATTGGTATTGGAATATATTAAGGATTAATTAAAAAAGTATATGGGTATGTAGAAACTATTACCCATAGCAGTATCAAAATTGGAAAAACTTGTGATCGATTTTTTTGTGGTACTCCCCTAGAAATCTATGGCCCACAATTCGATTTAGGTTTTATTCGATCTCCTTATAAAGTCTTAACATTTTATCTCATCCAAAGAATAATTATTTCTTGAAAAAAACTCTATAATATAAATAAGAGAAGTGGTATGAATAAATGGTGTTTCACATTCCAATGATTTTGATCAATATTAAACGTTTAACTCAATATTCTAGAAAATAATTTAAAAAATATTAGAGGTAGAGTTCAGTTTCAACATAGCTCCTCACCCTCATATAGATAGACAATCTAAGAGGGCCATGCAAACTTTGGAAGATATATTGAGATCATGTTTTATGGAGTTAAAAGGGTATTGGGATCAACACTTTCCATTGGTAGAGTTCTCATATAACAATAATTTCCACTCTTAAATTATCATAGAACCATATGAAGATTTGAATGGGGAGAGATATATGACTCCAAAATGATGGGATAATATTGTTATGAATAAGATGATATGTCATACACTTGTCTAATAAACGATAGAGTAGTATTAATCCATTCAGTGTCATTTGAAAGCCATTAAAAGTCTACAAAATAGATATACTGATAATCAGAGATGATATCTACAGTTTAAAGTTTAATATAAGCTATACCTCTTGATATATCATTACAAGTAGGTTATGTATTTTGGGAAGAAATGGAAGGTGAGCTATAAGTACATTGGTCCCTTCGTGATCCTTGATCATGTTAGGGAAGTAGCTTATCTCTTTGAAATACCTCATGACCAATAACAATTACATGATATATTCTATATATCTCTTTTTAGGAGGTATATATTAGACTAATCACATATATTTAATTCATAGGATATCAAACTACACTATTATCTCTCAAATGGGGGACAACTAGTGGAAATTTTAAATCAATAAGATATGTTGTTTTGGAATAAGACCACTCATTTGGTCAATTTTATTTGGAAGAATATTGATTTTGAGTAATTTATATGGGAAATTTATGATGATGTGAGAGAAAATAAAATTTAATTATTCTCCTTTGGGTAAAAAAATTTAAATTTCAAAATTATTTTAAGGGAGGTTGAATTTAACAACATGAAAATATTGATATTATAATACATATGTAATGTTCAATAACATGCATCATATTCTACACTTAATGACAAAAAACTACCACATATTAAGATAAAATTATTAATAAATATATAATAAATACAATGATTTTAAACCTTTAAATTTTTAGTACGTAAATAACAAATATGAGTTAATAATGAAAATTGATATTTTCAATAAAATTCAGGTTCTTTTTATAATGTATTTAATATGATAGGATAAATATAAAATTTTAATAAGTTAAATTATATAAAATAATAGTTATTATTAAATTCTTCACAAAAATTTTACTCAGTATATATTTTTAATGTTTTTGAAAAGGTTAATGCGCGGTCAAAAAATAAATTTTTTGTGATTTTTTAGAAATTTGAATTATACATGATTATTTTAGAATATTAAAAATACTTTAAGTAATAAAATATTTATTTATATAATAACATTATTCATTGTAAAATATCATAATAAGTTTTAATCATTTGTATGATATTTTTAAAACTAAATTAAAATGTTTCTTTAATAAAACACTCTTTTCAATTATTCCCTCTAATTGACTATTTAGATGGTGAAATTCAGTTGTAGGTTTCCTTAAAATTCTCTAAAATTTTATTAATATTATTAAAAATATATATTTTTCATCAAAATCATTATCTAGGATAATTATATATTTTTATATTAATATAATTCTTAAAAATGTTAATTTTCTAAAAAATGATTTTACATGAACAAATGTCCTAATTTTAAAAATAAATTTTATGAATGTTAATTTATTTGTGTTTAATTTATTTAAAATTTTAAAATAATAATGTTTAGAAAATGGAAAATTATACAATCTAACTATTTTTAGTAATGTTTAATACTAATGTTAAATACTAATTACCAAGGAAAAAGTTAATTTAGGAAAAATGATAAAGGAAAACAAAAGAAAATACATAAATAAAACTTATCATGTAAAAAATTAAATGGATAATAGGATATTAATCCATATATTCTTCCACACCCTCTCTTTTTCCCATTTTTATACATTATTATTTTAATAGTGTCTTGGAATTATTAAAAAATAATGTGTGTTTCCAAAAGTTATTTTTTCTCTTATAATTAGACACCACTTTTACCGATTAATGTCACATGTATCCTTTGAATTATAAATTTAAAATATTCCATTTTTTCTACGAATATAACCGTCTCTTACCTAAATATGTTTTTTTTCACCTTATTTTTTCTTAAGGCCTTCACTTCCAAGGATATTTCTAGATGAAAACTCAATCTTCCAACCTGAGTAATAAATTCTCTTATTTTAATTTTATAATAATTGTTAATAAAATAATATATAACCTTTTCATTATAATAAATAAGTATAATTATTAGAAATTAATTAATTTATAATTAATTTCATAACAAATATTAAATTCTTTCTATCCAAAAAGAAAATACAATATCATTGATCGTGTGAACGTCCAGACTACCACCTCCACGACGTGATGTGATTTGTCTTCCATCATAATCTCTCAATTTTGGTACCAATGATGTATTTTATGAATAAATACAATTTATATTTCCCAAATAGAATTCCAAAATGATCATTTTTCCAATCCCCTCATTCTACCCATTCATTGAGAAATGATATCATTAATCGTGCGTAGGTGTGTACTACCGCCTCTATTAACAATGAATTACATTTTTGATAACCACAAAAAAACGATGGTTATAATATTGTGTTCAATGAGGATATATGATACTTATGAAATGTTTAATATTATTTAATGGTTATATTAACATATATAATAATTTTCTCTTACTCATTGAATCATTATAAGACACTCTTGTTTCGGTCGTTTTTTCCACCTATCGGAGTTGTGTTGTAGTGTTTAGATCATGGATGATTAATGAATGTTATATTTTAGTAGAAACAAGAAATTATAATTTATTCATGATGTAAAAAATATTCTTTATTAATAATATTAATATCTAATGGGGTTATTAATATATCACCTTTTATTCATTAAACTCACCAAAACTGCATCATATTTGATTTTGTCAAAAGAAAACGTAACCAAAATACATTAGAAATGAAATAATAAATTTCTAAATTATATTAAACCATATTTTCAAGAAAATATTGTGATATATTAATAATTAAATTTTATATAATAATTAATAACAACATCTCCAATACAATTTTTTTAAACGATCATGTTTTCAGACACCCAATTTTGAAAATAGATGATAACTAACTAATAAAAATGTGATGAATATTTAGAATAATTTTTTTTAAATTGGTATAGAAATGTAAAATTTTATGAAATATTTAATTAATATATATTTTTGTTATATAATATCTTATAGAACTTTCTACCAAGTGGTGGTAATAGTAAGGAATTTTCATGACTAAAATCCTTCCATTAGGTCACAATCACTTACCATTGCGTAAAAGAATTTCAAATATCATTATATGTAAAAAAATGAATATTTTAGGTTTTATTAAAAACTTATTTTTTATGTAAATAGTGTTTCAGATGAAATTAATCTTTCTTGATGAATATATTGTTTTGTGGAAAAGAATTTTGTTTAGAATAATTCCTATCCATTTTAATTGATTATTCCTCCATATAAACTATTTTACATCTCACTAATGTTCTCCATTAACTAGTGGAAACTCAAGCTGGTTTTATCTCTAATTATCCTTATATTCCTCTTTATTTAAATAGCATGGTTTTTATATCCTTTTAATGATATAGTATTTTAGTAAAAGTGTTTTGAAATATTTTATTGTCTTTTCCTGGAAATGATAACAAATTATTCACTTCTATATCATATTTTAACATATGTCTTATGTATTTTAAAATCTTCTTTGAAGGAATTAATTTTCAGGGAAATGTTTTATGTTGTCTGCACTTCGTTTAAAAAATTATTTTTTTAATGTGACTTGAAAATAACATTTTGTAAGATGATATTAAGAAATTATTTTTATGAAACATCATTTTTTTTATTTCACTCCCATTATCAAATGATTAATCTCTAAAAATTTAATGGTTCATAAATCTACAGATATACTATATTTTGGGGTGATCATGTTTTTAGTATCAAAAGACCATTTTTTTAATGTGACACAATTTGAAAAAGTTATGAAACCCATTTGTCTTATGAGGGGTTATTTAAGATAAGATGAATGAATTGATTTTAAGTGGGGATCATATGATTGGATGATGATGGGGGGGTTCTGATATCACTATATATGGAATTTGATATGGTTTTATATCACTTAATATAATGATTCATAGATATACATATATTTTTTCACCAAAATAAATAGTTGACATACATAGATTTTTAAAAAAAATTAAATAGTGGACATACATGGATTTATTTACAATGTTATACAATGCATATGTTTATGCTTCTACTTCTCAAAAGGTACATTATTTTTAAAATGTTCCAAATGTTTATGATATTATATGTTTTGAATATAATATTATTTCTTAAATATTAATTCCTTGTTAGTTACATATTTCATTACAATTGATTGGATTGTTTTTCTTATGCCTTGATCCTTAATGATCAATCTTGTTTTTTGTCACATATGATATCCAAATTTTTCTAATATGATATTACTCACATACCCATTTTTTCACTTATATTTAATATGTAAAAATATAACAAGTCATTATATTTACCTTACTGATCATTTTAAGTAACCCCTTATAATGTTTCCATTACCCATGTTATGAAGATGATTATGTCAATTGGGTTCCTAGAATATGTTCTAGATGAGAATGGTTATGGAGAAATTTTCATTAGTGTTCTAAAATAGGATTGTTATATTACTACTCTCTAATTAACTAAACCCTTTGGTCCTTTTTATGTGTGATTGTTTGTGTATTTTATAAATTAAACCATTAAATTAATGTTTTATTTAAATATTTTTATGTTGGTTCGATATTGTAACTATGCCATGTTTAGTATAGGAATCCTATGAGTGGATATAGCTAATTGGAATGTGATTGGTTACTACTCAATCTAGAAAAACTATTTATATAAAATAATGATGGATTCCTATGATGATTGTATTTGGTGAAAACTTTTTCTTACAGGTATCACATTATTTAGGGCACAAGGCATTGTGGATGAATAGAAAATTAGACCCATAGTTTGCGGGAATATTCAATATAGTTGAACAGATCATGATGGTGGCATATCAATTAGATCTTTTTCAATGACATCATAGTATTATGGATGTGTTCTGGGTTTCTTATATTGGAATGTAATATTTAGATCCACCATATGTTATTGGTAACAATTTATTTGAGTTAGATGAGGATGCTTCATTCGAGAAATTTCTAGTGTAGATCATTGATCGGAGTGAAAATGTATTATGAGGGAATATGGTGCCTTTATTACACTTTTTATGGAAAAAATCATGGGATTTAGAGTAATATGTTCAGGAAAAATAGCCTAATATTTTGAAAAATCCCTCTATTGACACTTCTCAAATATGAGAAGTACTTAGAGGGGTAGATTAAAATAAAATCACATTTTCAACGTGTTTTATTATTTGTTTACATCCATTATTTAATTTTTTTGAGTTATAATTTTTTTTATGTTAAGTATTGAGTAGTTTATATGTTGTTTTGGAGAGTGTTAAAAGTCTTCAAGGGGTGTTATTGTTTCATCATGGTTAGGGGAAACATGATGGTTCCCATAGATAATTTTGAAAA
Source organism: Viscum album (assembly GCA_963277665.1). Lineage (NCBI taxonomy): Eukaryota > Viridiplantae > Streptophyta > Magnoliopsida > Santalales > Viscaceae > Viscum > Viscum album. The sequence goes on from OY728152.1 coordinate 850,869,792, forward strand.
TTATTTTGGAGGAGCAGTGGGGGGAACATTGTTTATTCACAGTTAGAGATAACCATGAGAAAATTACAATATAATAATGTAACTCTAAATAGAATAAAAGTAATGGTTAGTTAAATATTTACTAAACTATTTATCCAAACTATTAAGGTTACCTAAATAGGTTGTGAGTATTGCATGTTTCATGCATGGTTTGGTAAACCATTCTACCCAAACATGCATGTTGTATTAATTAATCCATTTTTTTCACACGAAAGACCTCATTTTTAAATCTACAATTATTAATCTCAAATATATGGAATCAAGTGGTTGTTCATAGTGAATTACTTCCCCCTATAGAGTAATCTTAATTGATATAGAGAAATCATACCTAGGGATTTCATGTTAAATAATTGTAAGCCATTCCATATTATTTTTCATACAAGAAAATCTATATTCTCCTCCTAAAATTCACTAGACCTGAACTATCAGATCTATTTCTATGAATTTATACATGATATAATGTGATTACTTCTAGTTTTTAAGGAAAATGAAGGTATAAATCTAGTTTGAAATTATTTTTTCTCATATTTTTCTATATTCATTCGTTACGGTGGAGCTCATTGGTCTAGTAAAAATATATACATACCAACATAATATTATTCCTCTAGGATATTATCTTTGAAATCCTCAGGTGCTGATTTGGGGATGGATCTATGGATCATTGGTGTGTGAGATTTAATCATGTGGGTAATCCTAACATTGGGCTTTAACATGCTTTTGGTAGGAAGATCGTTTTCTTGTTATGATGATTATATAAAATTTTCTGTTATATAAATCTTGTGTGTCTATGTATATTTCCAATAAGAGCTCTCTATACATGGCATAATGGTTTTTGTGTGTGTGTGGCATGTGATACCAATCTTGATTTGAAATTCTTGTGCATGTGCGTGTCTAATGAGACATATCTTTATATGGAATGGATGTGGAATTATCAGGGGACCATGATACCACTATTGATATTAAATTATTATTATTTTTTGTGTGTGGTCCATGTGACATATCAAGATATGAAATGCATGTGTGAATGTGTGGGAACCACGTGACCACTCTTTTTAAAGACCCCGACCTCTATAGCCCAGAGATGATTTCTACATTATTACAATGGAATACGATATAAGGAATCACATCCAAAAGGATTTAACAGTTTAATATTCCTTGTAACTAAATATAAAATTGAATCTCATTTTAAAAATGGGAACAAAAAGTAAAATAATGTTTTTTTCTTCAAGTGAATCATTATTTCCTTATGCATACCCGGTATATCAATCATAATTATCATATTAGCATCATGGGGAATGAATCATAAGAAGGGGTTATTTAAAATTATCTCTAATGGTACGACTATAATGAAATATATGAATAAATAAATAATAATCAACATGGTATGGTAAATAACTTAAGAACATGAAATTTAATCAATTACATAAGTATAATATGACTGTAATAAATAATGACCAAACACTGACATATATGTAATCACATGAGATTAAAAATTTTCCATGGATATTAAAAATAATAAAATAATAATGTGGATATAAATAACTAGTCTCGTAATAATGGAATTCAAAATTTCACCATAATCATACAATTAAGGCCTTGTTCCATGAAATATTATTTAATTGGTTAAGGTCTCGCCTAAAAACCCAATATAGTTTTCAAATGAGACCTAACAATGCGTCGAGGGGATGTAGCAGGAACAAGATATCACATACTAAGTCCAATTTATTCCTCATATTAAAGGAGTGAAATGAAATCAATATAAGCATTCATATTTAAAAACTACAATACAAAATGTTAATACTTTTCCCAATAAATAAATAAAATCATAAAAAATTCAGAGTAATATGGAGAATAAAATCAAAATAGTAAATCCCAATAAACTAATCATAAACCCTAGAGAGAAATAATAATAATAGTATTAATTAAACATATCCCCAGTGTATCCTAACAACTATAAATGGTTGATTTCATTTTTTGAATAAAAATTCCATTAAAATTCCATTAAAAACATTTATGAGGACAATAATATTTTTACTTTGAAAATATTTTTAAAATAAAAATTTCATAAAATACAATGAAAATAATTTTATTTGGAAAATAACGAAGGAAAATATTAAAATAATACTTAAAAAATTTACGGGTCATTATGGTGTGAAATTTTCTAGATTCCTTATATGTTACAAAACGTTCATTTCAAACTATAGTAAAAAGGTTAAAGATGCCTCTTTTGAAAAAGCATAGTAATATTCCTTTCAAAAAAATTGTAAAAAGTAAAAAATGGGTAAAAATGTATTTAATAAAACATTTTTATTAATTTAGAAAATTTTTTGAATGCATTTATAGAAAATATATATTTGGATGAAAAAGAATTTTCGACCGAAGAGAAAAATTGAGTCAGATTTTCATTAAAACATTTTGTTGACCATTTGACATACCAAAGGGAGGTAAAATGGTACTATTATTTGAATGAGTTTATTAATAAACATATGATAATATGATATATTGATTTTAATATATAAATATAAAATAATTCCCCAAAGTGAGGCTTATATATAAATAATCTCATAGAATAATGAGATTGTGAAATAAATCCTTACCACTTTTTTCATGTTTGAATCATAAGCCCCAGGAATGAAATAATTTCAAATGAAAAATTTAATATCATTAATATAAATAGAATTATTTTATAAAATATAAAATGGTTATGTATAAACAAATCCAAAACTAACTAAGTAGTAAATATGACATAAGTCATATAGAAGAAAAAGTGAGATGAGAAACCCTAACCTAAGATATGATTTCCTTCATACATGTTCATAAATATTATATAAAAAATATGTAATTGTAAAAACAATTATAAAACCATTATAATATATATTATATAATATATCATTTAATTATTGCCTTTTATGACCCGTTTTTTCTAAATCTTTATTAAAATCACTCTTTTAGGTGATAATTTCATCATTTTCCATGTCTATTTTAAATTGAATATTTTAGACCATTTAATTGATAATGGACACCTCATCTAAAAAATGGAAAAAATTATTTTAATATTATATTTATTAATTAAATTTTTATTTATATTAATCTATAAAATTTAATGATAGAAAATACATTATACTGTTCATAGTGACAGAATGCCATACAAATGATTGAACATTGTTTCTACTTTTCTTGATATATGTAATGAAAAAAATAAATATTAAATCAAAATTAAAAAATAATAATTATTTCATATATAGAATTTATATTAGGAAAATACATCCTTATAACCATCGATGTAAAAATAAAATGAAAAATATTTCATATCCCTATGTAAAAGTGGTATTCCACATGTATGCACGAATTATATTATTATTTTACAATGGATTAGTAGTTAAGAAGTTATTTTGGATATTATAATTCCATAATTATTTTTAGTTCATAAATATAAAATATATTCATTAACTCTATCCTTACTCCTTCCATGTAATCTATAAGAAAAACACTAATCAAATCACTTCACCAGGTGATAGTCAACCACACACATGAGTGACATTAATGTATCCCTCCAAGAATGGAGGTTAATAATTTATATATAATAACAAAATTAAAAATGTTTAACAATTTCATAAATATCATATAAATATTTTTAATATATTTTTATATCCATCCTTTAAATGTAATGATGGAAAACTAATTATATTGGTTCATGAGGAGGTAGTTCACCATACAAATGATCGACGACTTTGTTTCCCATTTGATGGAAGTTGATATGTATATAGGTAATTAACATAAAATAATAACATATTTTCATAAGGGAGATAATTTTATTATTATATTAAAATATTTGAACAATATTATAAGGAGTTAGAAGCATGAAATTTAAAATGTATAGCTAAAACATTTCATTTTCTTCAGGAAACCTCTTTATGTTTAACCTAAGGCCTTCCAAGGTTGGATTTATGATCGAAAAAAGGACTTTAGGAAACAGTTATGGATTTAATTAAATCTTGGATATTATAGGACCAAAACATGGCAATGAAATAGGAATTTTATTGGTATTTTAGTCACTCCTAGATCTTATTTTCTTAGTTTTACCCCATAGTAAACCAGTTTTCACCTAAACCAAAGTTATTAATTTTTAGGATTTTCACTATTCATTATGGTAGAAAATTAATTTAACTCTATTATATAATATAAAATATTTTGATTCATAATATGGAATCCATTTTTCAAAATTCAATTCATATATTTTGAGTAATTTATTTTAAAAATAAACACATAGCCGAGTCGAAAAAACATTTTTTACAAAGTAAAAAGTTTAAAAGTATTAAAATATATTATATGAAATTTCAATATGAATTTTTTTCCAACGACATAAATTATTTAAATTTCATCATTATTTTACAAATGTTTCTTTAAAATCAATTTTATAAATAATTTTACTTTATAAATAATTTATACGAAATTGAATTATTCAATAAAAATTAGCATTTTTCACTATCAATGAACATAAATATTCTTTACATAAAATTATCAAAAATTATCCCAAATATAACTTTCACTTTTAAATTTCCAAAAAAAATTATTTTTTCAAATACATTTTCTAATGGTGTTAAAACCTTATTTTCAATTATGGTCACAAAATTTGACTAAACCGCCTTTTAGAAAAAAATTCAATTTCTCAAAAAGACTTTATTTTTACATAAAATGGTTCATATTTAATTTCTAATAAATAGATAAAAAATAAATTTATTTTATAAATGTGTATAATATATAATTTTCATAATGAATTTTTTTTATTATACTCATCAACATAACATATATTTTATAGTGGAAATGTATAAATAATAATATTTTAATAGAGTATAAAACTTCATTTAAAGATGATGTTGTATGTATCACAAGAAATAAATGTGATTGAATTTAATTTAAAAAATATTTTAATGTATTTGTGTGTTACATTCTCATCTAAGCTCATTTTTTTGTTTCATATACACTATCAAACTTGAGGTCCCTCTTTTTAAATTTTTGGGTGTTACATTATCTCCATATTTAATAAATATCATATGCACAATTTAAACATGACCTTGATAATTAGGGGTTTGAAAATTGAAAATAAAATTGGTGAGAAATAAACATCATAATTTCTTTTTAAAAAATCCACTTGATATTATATAATTGTAAATAGAATTCTCCTCAAGAAAAACACATAACTAGGTTTCCAAGTTGGGGAAAATTGATGGGATGTGAAGATATAGAAATTGAAGAATAATATAAATAATTATAGGAAGTCATATATGTCATTGATCACAAGAAAGTTAATGATCAATATAAAGTTAGGACCCCAAGAAAAATTTTATTTTTATTTATAATACCATTTTATTCATTGGATATGAATGTAATAATAAAATATTTATGCTTGAGGATCCTTTTCATAAATATGAGGAATTACTTTTCTATCAATGAATATAAGGAAATATATTTACATGATATATTTTTAAACACAATTCAAACCTTTTCTTATGTTTCTATCAAATTTCACTTAATTTCCTACTATATGAAATGAATATCCAAGATGATTTTTATGCCTAATACACTAATATTAAAATTTAATAGATTATAAGACCTATAAAATAGTAACACGATACTCCTATTATATTTATGAAAACCAAAATGGTTATAAAAAGTCATGAAATATAATACATAAATATCTATTACCCCAACAATAACTCTCATAATTCAACTTAATCCACATCATAAATGGTTATCATTAAGACTCATCCAATATATTTGAGATCAATTTCTATGTCAAAACATTTTTGAAGGATGTACCCTAAATCACATCTATATTCCCCAAAAAATATAATTTCTATCCTAATTTAACTTTCCAAATTCGTGAATACCATTATCACCATAAAAAAATAATGAAAAAAATGAATCCATCCAAAAATAAAATAATTAATTGTCGAATATATTTTTTAGATGAAAAAATGAAGTAAAATCTTGAAAATATTACATAAAACATTAACTCAATGACCAATTTCATGTTTAACACACCTTCATACCCTTATAATTTAACGGTTATTATCTACCATCAATTTTGTATTTTCCATGAAGATAAAATTTCTACGGGATCAATTTTCTTTGTCAATGACACTCTTCAAAACATGATTTAAAATTTTTAAAGAAAAATAATACAGTATAATCCTTATACATTCCATGATTTGTATGAAAATAATATACCTGATAAAATACTTATTGAATATAATTATTTAAATCAAATAAATAATAAGTTTTATCATTCCACTTTGGTATTATAAATATCAAAATTATTACCCTGATCCATTGGCTTCTTCTAAGGTATATTCCATTATTTAGTGGGGAATTTAATTTTATAGGTCTCTAAATCCTTATTGTTGAATCATTTAAAATTGGATTCTTTTTTGTTTCCCTTACAATCACATTCTTGATTTCCTTTATCTTCACACTTCATGTAAACTAACATTCCCTTCAAGATATTACGAAAGTGTTTGTTTCTATAATTATCACATGTGATAAAATCCTTCTTTAATTTCATATATATATAAATTTTTTTCTCTAAAATACTATTCTAATATTTCTTCCCATTCAATCCATAATAATTTTATAATTAATTCCATATCTTGACAGCACATGATACTATATCCTCATAGGATGAGAATGATTGGGAGACTAGTTCTATTCAATGAACTATCTTTAACCCATCATAGAGATGGTTAATCTTGCACTCTGGATTTTGTATATAGTTCATTGGATTTCTTGATAACTGTGTAATGTTTTCTTTACACTTTGGAAAATTTTCAAATTCCTTTTTTAAGAGTGATAAATTTTCTCTCCATATCATCTAATTTCTCGTGAGGGAAATATTTTTCCATGAATAGTACCTTAAGAAACATTAACTGCATGCATTCTATTTCTTATTCATCTATAGTGTTTTGAATCAAGATGTACTGTTTAACAACATCCTCTTAGTGGTGATAAACATACATGATAATATTATTCTATTTATTGCATCTAAAATGGAGAAATATATTCTCTAATTAACATATCCCATGCATTGATAAAAAGGATATATAATCACATTGAAATATGGTGGTTGATTATGCATGAATCTATCTAAAATTGTTAAAACATATAGTGGATCAGTATGTTACATCATTCAAGAAACATTATTACTGATAACCTAAGTCAATTTCACAAATTTGGTTATAATTTGATCATTTCCAACTGTAACTCCATATTTAGATTCATTATCTTTCCTAGGGGAAATTCCTACACGGTGTACATGAATTGATACAATTCCCACTATATCCACTAGGTTCTATTTATAAATAATTTCATACAACTATATTATATCATAAAATTAAAATACATAATATATAATCCCAAAACTAGTGAAATATTTAACATAAATTGAATAATTCATGCATAGGTAATCTCATAATAATGAACATGGTTTCATTGGGATGGTATTCAAATAAAAATAATATCTTTAAATCCAGCATTATCTTTTTTTAAAGAAAACATAAATTACTATAAGCATATCCACTGGGAGTGTTAAACAATGTGTGCATTAAGGCATGTTGTCATGTATCATGTAACGATTGAATCAAGCATGATATGGATTTTTTAGATTTATTACCCTTTGGGACATCTATGATATAACAACATACACATATAGTATCTATAAAAGTATGTATTTATAGGTAAACCACATAATCTATAATTTACTAAACCGTTAGGATTCATCCTATATTTATACTTTTCCTCAATTTCAATCATATGGTAATATTTATTAATCAATGTTTTCTCAAATATAGTTCCCATGGTTTATACAAACTTGATCCCATACCAACTATAAAACCAAAACCCAGGTAGCCAAGATATGTTTTATACTTTATTAAATTTTCTCAATATACTTGTAATTTCATCTATAAGGACTAAATAGTTTAGTATTCTTGGAAATTTGACATATAATTTAATCTCATTTTAAAAAATAAAACAAAAATTACAAAAAATGTTTTATCATAACTTGAATCATTTTTTCATATAGCATACCCTGAATATCAATCATAAGAATCATCTTTTAATCATGTTTAATGAAACATAAGAAAGGGGTGATCTAAAATTCTCAGTAAGGGTGTGAGTATTTAATAATCTATGAATAATTAAATAAAAATATTATGAAATTCTAAATAACTAAAACACATGACATTTAATCAATATTTTGTGCATAATATGGTAGGAATAAAAAATGACAAAATAATCTCATATACATAATCACCTGAGACTGAAACATTTCCTCGGTTATTATAACTAATATGATAATTAAATTGAAATCAATGACTAATATCATAAGAAATAAATGAATAATTTCAGACATTATAAACATACCATCAATGCCCCATTCTAAGTCATCATACAGAAATGCGTAAGGCCTCAACCAGAATCAGAAGAATGTTTCTCTCATGAGATGAACCGAGGAATTAATGGGCCATAGTGGGTCCCCATAATCACTTACTATGTATAATTAATTCCTCATATGATAAGGGTGAAAATAAATTATATAAATATTCATTTTAAAAAAACATTCTTATGAAATTTAAATAGTTTTCATAATCAATAACTATAACCATAAACCATTTATTGTAATACGATGAATGGTTTAAAAATAGTACATTTCAATCAATTAATCATAAAATTTACTTTAAAATATATATAATGGAATCATGAAAATATATCCCCAATGGATATTAAGAATAATAAAGGGTTTATGTCTATAATGAATTGGAAAAAGATACAAATTCATTAATTGTTTTTAGGGAAAATAACATTTTCAATTTGAAAAATATTTTAAATACAAATGTTCTAAAAATATTTTAAAAATAATTTTCTATTATAATAATCTTGTAAACTAGTAAAATAATTTTTAAAATATGGGGTGGTCATGATGGAAGGAAATTCTATACATGCGGTATAAGTTAAAAATCATTTCTTTCCCACTACTATAAAAAGGTTAAAGAGTTCCTATTTCAAAAAACAATAGGAAGATTCCCTTAAAACAATTTTGTAAAAATTAAAACATTTGTAAAAATTTCTATAATAAAACATTTATATAATTTTAAAAACATTTTTTGAAACTTTTTTACAAAACACTGTTTTTGAAGAAAAATGGATTTTCGACTATAGAGAAAGAATGAGTTATATTTTATTAAAAACATTTTTATAAATAATTGTAATTACCAATGAGAAGAATAGTGGTACTATTACATGAATAATTTATAAATATATTTTAATAAAATAAATTTATTTTAAGATATATATATATCATATAATTCCCCCAAGGGAGATATAAACATAAATAATCATGAATAATGACGAGATTGTGAAATAAATATTAACCACATTTGTAATATTTGATGATAAGACCCAAGAAATAAACAACATCAACTAGAAATTTAAATAAAATTTTGAGATATAGATATATGATATACCATATCAATATGGGGATTATATAAACTACACCAAAGAACTATGTGGTGAATATGACATACATCTCGCGGAAGTAAAAGTGAGACCAGAAACCCTTACCTCAGATCTGATTTCTATCATATGTGTAACTACATCATATATGGTAAAAAAATATTTATTATAAATATATTAAATAACATTACTAATATATTTCATACCATATATTATTGAATTATAGTATTTCGTGACCCATTAATTAATAATTATTTGTTATAATAACTAATTTGGGTGATAAATGATTCATTTTTCAGGTCTATTTTTTTGGTGAAATTTGTTCCTTTTAATTTATGAGGGTTATATCATATCCATAAAGTAATAAATTGTATAAAAATGATACATATTAATTATATATTTACTTACATTAATCAATAAAAGTTAAATATAGAAATTGACTTAAACCGTTCATGGATACGATTGGTCGTAAGTATAAATGAATATTATTTCCATTTTTAATGAAAAATGGAATTTAAGGGAAGATAATTTTAATTAACCATTATATAATAATAATTTTGCAATATAAAGTAGTTATATTAATCAAATACATTGTTTTTACCATCCATTTAATAATAAAATGAAAAACATTTCACATCCCTAAATAGAGGCAGTTGTCTACAAGTACAAAAGAGAAATGTTGTTGTTTTCCAATAGATTGTAATTTAAGAAGAAATATTAAATATTATATTTTTATAAGTATTTCCTATTTATAAAAATAATATATATTCATTAACTATATCCTTACTAGATTCTATGTAAAGCACAATTGGAAAATGAATCATATCGTATCACGAAGCGGTAATCCACTATACAAATGAGCGACATTATTTTATTCCCCATGGATTGGAAAGTGGGAAGGTATATGTGATATAATAATTATAAAAGTATAATAATGTCAAAAATACCATATAAATATGTTAAATCCATAATTATATCTATCCTTGAATGTTTTTGAAGGAAAAATAATAACATGTTTCCCATCAAATTTAATATGTAACAGATATAACAAGTCATTATATTTACCTTACTGATCATTTTAGGTCTCCCTTAAATGTTTCCATTACCCATGTTATAAAGATGATTTTTACAACTGGGTTGTCTAGAATGTGTTCTAGATGAAAATGGTTATGGTGAAATCTTCATTAGGGTTCTATGATAAGATTGTTATATTACTACTCTCTAAGGAACCAAACCCTTTGGTCCTTGTTATGTGTGATTATTTGTGTATTTTTTAAATTAAAACATTAAATTAATGTTTTATTTATATATTTTTAAGTTGGTTCGATATAGTAACCATGCCATGTTTAGTACAGGAAACGAATGATTGGGTATAGCTAATTGGAATGTGATTGGTTACTACTCAATCTAGAAAATGTTTTTATATACAATAATAATGGATTCGTATGATGATTGTATTTGGTGAAAATTTTTTCCTATAGGTATCACATTAATTAGGGCACATGACATTGTGGATGAATAGAAAATTAGACCCATAGTCTGTAGGAATATTCAAGATAGACGAACAGATCATGATGCTGGAATATCAATTAGATCTTCCTCAATGACATCATAGTATTTTTGATGTGTTCCATGTGTCTTATATTGGAATATACTATTTAGATCCATCATATTTGATTGATAAAAATTTCATTGAGTTAGAGTAGGATGCTTCATTCGAGAAACATCTAATGTAGATCATTGATCAAAGTGAAAATGTATTATGAGGGAATATGGTGCCTGTTTTACACTTTTTATGGAAACAATCATGGGATTTAGAGTAATATGTTCAGGAAAAATAGCCTCATATTTTTAAAAAGCCCACTAGTGACACTTCTCAAGGATGAGAAGTACATATAGGGTTAGATTAAAATAGCCTCATATTTTCTATGTGTGTTATTATTTGTTTACATCCATTATTTAAATTTTTTGAGTTATTCTTTGTTTAAGTTAATTATTGAGTAGTTTCTATCTTGTTTTGGAGAGTGTTAGAGGAATTCTAGTGGTGTTATGGTTTCACCATGGTTAGGGGAACTATGAAGGTTCCCATACATAATTGTGAAACCTATTGGGGAGAGGAAGTGGGTGAAACATTGTTTATGCATAGTTAGAGCTAAACATGAGAACATTATAATGAAATAATTTAACTCTAAATAGAATAAAAATAATGGTTAGTTCACAGTTTAATAATCTAGGTATCCAAACTATAAAGGTTCCATGAAAAGGTTGTGAGTATTTCATGGTTGGTGTATGGTTTGGTAAACCATTCTACCCAACCATGCATGTTGTATTAATTAATCCAAAAAATTTATTTTCACCTAAAAAAACTCATTATTACATCTACATTTATGAATCTCAAATATATGCACCCAAGTGATTGTTCATAGTGAATTACATCCCTCTAGAGATAAATCTTATTCGATATAGAGAAATCAGTCCTAGGGATTTCAAGTTAAAAAATTGTATGACATTCCATATTATTTTTCTTACAAGAAATTCTATATTATCCTTCTAAATGTCACTAGATATGACCTATCAGAGCTATCTATATGAATTTATTCATGATATAATGTGATTACATCTAGTTTTTTAAGAAAAATAAAGGTATAAATCTAGTTTGACATTATTTTTTCTCAGATATTTCTATAGGTGGAGCTCATTGGTTTAATAAAAATATATACATACCCATGAAAGAGTATTCTTCTAGGATATTCTCTTTTAAATCCTAAGGTGTTGATTTGGAGATGAATCTATTGATCATTGGTGTGTGAGAATGAATCATGTGGTGAATACTAACATTATGAATCAGAATGCTTTATGTAGGAAGATCTTTTTCATGTTAGGATGATTATATAAAATTTTTTGTTATATAAAGCTTGTGTTTCTGTGTATATTTCTAATAAGACTTCTCTATATATGGAATATAGGTTCATGTGTGTGTGTGGAATGTGAGACCTATCTTGATTTGAAATTATTTAGCATGTGTGTGTCCATTGATGCATCTCTTTGTATGGAATGGATTTAGAATTATGAGGGGACCATGATACCACTATTGATATTAATTTTTTTTTGTGCTCCATGTAACTTATCAAGATATGAAATGATTGTGTGAATGTGTGTGCACCACGTGACCACTCTTTTTAATGACCCTGACCTCTATATCCTAGAGCTGATTTCTAAATTATTACAAAGGTATAAGATATAAAGAATCACATATTAAAGGATTTAATAGTTTAGTATTCCTTGTAAGTAAATACAAAATTGAAACTCTTTTTACAAATGGAAACAAAAAGTACAATAATGTTTTTTCTTCATGTGGATCATTATTTCCTCATTCATACCCTATATATCAATCATAATTATCTTATTGGCATCATGGGGATTAAATAATAAGAAGGGGGTTATTTAAAATTTTTTCTAAGGGTACAAGTACAGTGAAATATATGAATAAATAAATCATAATCAATATGGTATAGTAAATAACTCAAGGACATAAAATTTAATCAATTACATAAGAAATAATATGACCGTAATAAATACTCACCAAACACTAACATATATGTAATCACATGAGATTAAAACTTTTCCATGGATATTCAAAATAATAAAATAATCACATGGACATAAATAACTAGTCTCGTAAAAATGGAATTCAAAATTTCACTATAATCATACAATTAAGGCCTTATTCCATGAAATCTTATATAATTGGTTAAGGTCTCGCCAAAAAACCTAATATAGTTTTCAAATGAGATGTAACAATGCATAGAGGGGATGTGGTGGGAAAAAGATATCACATACTAAGTCTAATTTATTCCTCATATGAAAGGGGTGAAACGAAATCAACATAAACATTCATATTTAAGAACTAGAATACAAAATGTTAATTCTTTTCCCAATAAAAAAATACAATCATAAAAAATTCAAATTAATATGGAGAATAGAATCAAAATAGTAAATCCCAGTAAACTAATCATAAACCCTAGAGAGAAATAATAATAATGGTATTAATTCAACATATCCTCAGTGCATCAGAATAACCATAAATGGTTGATTTCATTTTTTAAAGAAAACTTCCATTAAAATCCCATTAAAACATTCATGAGGACAATAACATTTTTACTCTAAAAATATTTTTAAAACTAAAAGTTAAAAAAATATATTGAAAATAATTTTATTTATAAAATAACAAAGGAAACTATTAAAATAATACATAAAAAATTTATGGGTCATTATGGTGTGAAATTTCCAATAATCCGTATATGTTACAAAACATTCATTTCACACTATTGTAAAAAGGTTAAAAATGACTCATTTGAAGAAGCATAGTAATATTCCTATCAAAAAAATTTTAAAAAGTAAAAAACGGGTAAACTATAATTAATAAATCATTTATATTATTTTAGAAACATTTTTGAAATAATTTATAGAAAATATAGATTTGGATGAAAAATAATTTTTGACCGAAGAGAGAAATGGAGTCAAATTTTCATTAAAACATCTTGTTAACCATTTTACGTACCAAAGGGAGGAAAAAGGTACTATTATTTGAATGATTTTATGAATAACCATAGGAGAAGATGATATATTGATTTTAATATAAAAATATAAAATAATTCCTCCAAGTGAGGCTTATACATAAAGAATCTCGTAGAACAATGAGATTATGAAATAAATCCTTACCACTTTTGTCACGTTTGAATCATAATACCCATTAATGAAATAATTTGAAATAAAAAATTTAGTATCATTAATAGAAATAGATTTATTATATAAAATATCAAATGGTAATGTATAAACAAAACCAAAATGAACTAAGTAGTAAATATGACATATGTCATATAGAAGCAAACATGATATGAGAAACCCTAACCTAAGATATGATTTCCTTCATAAATGTTCTTAAATCCTATATAAAAAATATGTAGTTGTAAAAAAATAATAGAACCATTAAAATATATATTATACCATATATCATTTACTTATTTTCTTTTATGACATGTTTTTTTATAAATCTTTGTTAAAATCACTCTTTCAAGTGATAATTTCATCATTTTTCATGTTTGTTTTGAATCGATTATTTAAGACCATTTAATTGATTATGGCCACATCATCTAAAAAAGGTAAAAAATAATTTTAATATTATATTTATTAAATATATTTTTAATTATATTAATCTATAACATTTAATGATAGAAAATGCATTATACCGTTAATGGAGACAATATGTCATACGTATGATTGAACATTGTTTCTACTTTTCTCGATGGATGTAATGAAAAAAATAAATATTAAATCAAAATGAAAAAATAATTATTATTTAATATATAGAATTTATAATTGGAAAATACATTCTTATTACCATCCTTGTAAAAATAAAATGAAAATCATTTCACATCCCTATGTAGTGGTGGTATTCCACACATATGCACGACCGATATTATTGTTTTACAATGGACTGGAAGGTAAGAAGTTGTTTTTGATATTATATTTCCAGAATTATTTTTAGTTCATAAATATAAAATATATTCATTAACTCTATCCTTTCTACCTTGCATGTAATCTGTAAGAATTTTTTTTTTCAAATCACTTCATGAGGCGGTAGTCCAACATACACATGAGTGATGTTAATATATCTCTCCAGAAATGGAAGTTAATAGTTTATATATAATAAAAAATTAAAAAAGTTTAACAATTTCATAAATATCATATAAATATTTTTAATATATTATTATATCCATCCTTGAAATGTAACGATGGAAAACTAATTATTTCGGTTCATGAGGAGGTAGTTTTTCCTCCAAATGATATACGACTTTGTTTCCTATTTGATGGAAGTTGATATGTATATAGGTAATTAACATAAAATAATAACATCTTTTTATAAGGGAGATAATTTTATTATTATTTTAAAATATTTTAAGAATATTATATGGAGTTAGAAGCATGAAATTTAAAACGCATAGATAAAACATTTCCTTTTCTTTAGGAAACCTCTTTAGGTTTAACCTAAGGCCTTCTATGATTGGATTTATGATCTAAACAAGGAATCTAGGAAATAGTTATAGATTTAGTTGAATCGTGGATATTATAGGATGAAAATAGGGCCATGGAATATGGATTGTATTGGTATTTCAGTCACTTCAAGCTCTTATTTTTGTAGTTTTACCCCATTGTAAACTTGTTTTCACCTTAACCAAAGTAATTAATTTTTAAAGTATTCACTATTAATTATGGTAGAAAATTAATTTTACCTTATTAGATAATATAAAATATTTTTATTCAAAATATGGAATCCATTTTTCAAAATTATATTAATATATTTTGAGTAATTTAATTTAAAAATAAAGACATAGACGAGTCGAAAAAATAGTTTTTAAAAAGAAAAAGCTTAAAAGTATAAAAATATATTTTATGAAATTTCAATATGAATTTTTTTCCAATGAGTGAAAGTAGTTAAATTTGAACATAATTGAACAAATGTTTCTTTAAAATCATTTTTATAAATAAATTTACTTTATAAATAATTTGAACGAAATGGAATTATTCAATAAAAATTAGTATTTTTCACTATTCATAAACATAATTATTCTTTTCAGAAAATTAAAAAAATTATCCCATATATAAATTTCATTTTTAAATTTCCAAAAAAATATTATTTTTTCAAATAAATTTTCTAATGGTGTTAAAACCTTATTTTCAATTATGCTCACAAAATTTGACTAAACCGCCTTTTTGAAAAAAAAATTAAATTTCTCAAAAAGCCTTTATTTTTCCTCAAAATGGTTCATATTTAATTTCTAATGAATAGATAACCATTAAATTTATTTTATAAATGTGTATAGTATATAATTTTAATAATTAATTTTTGTTTTTTATACTTATCAACATAACATATATTTTATAATAGACATGTGTAAATAATAATATTTTAATAGAGTATCACATTTCATTTGAAGATCATGTTTTACGCATTGCAAGAAATAAATGTGATGAAAAATATTTTAAAAATATATTTTAATGTATTTGGGTTTTACATTCTCTTCTATGCTCATTTTTTGGCTTCATATATACTATCAAACATGAGGTCCATCTTTTTTAAATTTTGGGTGTTACATTTTCTTCATAATTAATAAAATGCATCCTCACAATTTAAACATGACCTTGATAATTAGGGGTTTGAAAATTGGAAATAACATTAGTGATAAATAAAAATCATAAAATGTTTAAAAAAATCCACTTGATATTATATAATGGTAAATACAATGGTCCTCAAGAATAACATATAACTAGGTTTCCAAGTTGGTGAAAATTGATGGGATGTGAAGATATGGAAATTGAAAAATAATGTAAATAATTATAGGAAGTGATAGATGTAATTTATCATAAGAAAGTTAATTATCAATATAAATTTAAGGACCCCAAGAACAATTTGTTTTCGATTTAAAATAGCATTTCATTAATTGGATTTGAATGTAATAAGAAAATATTTTTTCTTCAGGATCCTTTTTATAAAGATGAGGAATTATTTTACTATCTATGAATATAAAGAAATATATTTACATGATATATATTTAAACAAAATTCAAACCTTTTCTTATGTTTCTATCAAATTTCACATAATTTCCTACTCAATGAAATGAATATCCAATATTATTTTCAATGCCTCACACATTAATATTAAAATATAATGGATTATAAAACCCATAAAATAGTATCATAATATTTCTATTATCTGTATGAAAACCAAAAATTGTTATAAAATGTTATAAAATATAATAAATAAATATCTATTACCCCAATAATAACTCTCATAATTCAACTTAATCTATATCATAAATGGTTATACTTAAGACTCATCCAATATACGTGAGATCAATTTCTATATCAATATTTTTGAAGGATGTACACTAAATCACAACTATATTCCCCAAAAAATATAATGTTTATCTCAATCTAACATTCCAAATATGTGAATACCGTTATCACCATAAAAACATAATGAAAAAAATGAATGCATCCTAAAAAAAATAATTAATTTTCGAATATATTCCATAAATGAAAAAATGAAGTAAAATCTATAAAAGATTAAATAAACCAATAATTCACTAACCAATTTCATTTTTAAAAATACTATAATATAAAAATATAACTATTTACTCAAAATAGAGTGCATTTTAAGGGCTATTTACAATAAATCTTGTATTTTCCAAGAAGATAAACTTTCCATGGGATCAATTTTCTTTATCAGTTACACTCTTTAAAAAATGATTTCATACTTTTAAAGAAAACTAATACAGTAAAATCCTTATACATTCCATGATTTGTATGAAAATAATATACTTGATAAAATACTTCTTGAATATAATTATTTAATACAAGTAAACAATAAATTTTATCATTCCACTTAGGCTTTATCAATATCAAAATTGATAACATGATCCCTTGGCTTCTTACGAGGTATATTCCCTTATTTAGTGGGGAATTTATTTTTATAGGTCTCTAAATCCTTATTTTTGAATCATTAAAAATTGGATTCTTTTTTCCCCTTAAAATCACATGCTTGATGTCCTTTCTCTACACACTTGATGTAAACTAACATTCCCTTCCTGATATTATGAATGTGCTTCTTTCTATAATTATCAAATGTGAGAAAATCATTATTTACATTCATCCATATATCAATTTTTTCTCTACAATCCTCTTCTAATATTTCTTCCCCTTCAATCCATAATAATTTTATAATTAATTCCATATCTTGATAACACATAATACTATATCATTGTAGGATGAGAATGATTGGGAGACTAGTTATATTCAATGAACTATATTTAACCCATCAAAGAGATGGTCTATCTTCCACTTTGGATTTTTTATGTAGTTAATTGGATTCCTTGATAACCATGTAATGTTTTCTTTATACTTTCAAACATTTTTATATTCCTTTTCTTAAGAGTTATAAATTTTCTCTCTATATCATCTCATTTCTCGTGAGGGAAATATTTTTCCATAAATAGTACCTTAAGAAACATTCAATGCATGCATGCTATTTCTTATTCATCCATAGTGTTTTGAATCAAGGACCATTGTTTAACAACATCCTATCAGTGGTGATAAACATACATGATAATATTATTCTATTCATTTCATCCAATATGGGGAAAATATATTCTCTAATTAACATATCCCATGTATTGATAAAAAAGGATTTACAATCACATTGAAATATGGTGGTTGATTATGCATGAATCTATCAAACATTGTTAAAACACATAGTGGATCAGTAGGTTACATCATTCAAAAAAGGTTATTACTAATAACCTAGGTCAATTTCACAATGTTTGTTATAATTTGATCTTTTACAACTATAACACCATCTATAGATTCATTATCTTTCACAGGGGAAATTCCCAAACAGTGTAAAAGAAATGATAGAATTACCATTACATCCACTAGGATCCATTTCTAAATTATTTTATACAACTATATTAGATCATAAAATTATAAAACATAATATATAATCCCAAAACTAGTGAAATATTTAACATAAATTGAAAAATTCATGCATTATTAATATCATAATAAAGAGCATGATTTCTTTGGGATGGTATTCAAATCAAAATAATATCTTTAAATATAGCATTATATTTTTTAAAGAAAACATGAATTACCATATGCATATCCACTGGGAGTGTTAAACTAGGTGTTCAGTAAGGCCTGTTGTCATGTATCATCTAACAATTGAATCAAGCATGTTATGACTTTTTCAGAGTTTTTACCCCTTAGTAATTTTATGATATAACCACATACACTTATATTATCTATAAAATTATGTATTTATAGGTAAAACATATAATATATAATTTACTAAACCATTAGGATTCATCCTATATCTATACTTTTCATCAATTTCAGTCATATGGTAATATTTATTAATCAATTTTTTCCTAAATCTAGATCCCATGGTTTATACAAAACATGACCCCATACCAACTATAAAACCAAAACCCATGTAGCCAATATATGTTTTCTACTTTATTAAATTTTTATATTATAGATGTAATTTCATCAATATAGACCAAATAGATTAGTATTCTTGGTAAATTGACATATACCTAAATATCATTTTAAAAATTAAAACAAAAATTACCAAAAATGTTTTATATTAATGTGCATCATTATTTCATATAGCATACCCTGAATATCAATCATAAGAATCATCTTTGAATCATGTTGAAAGAAACATAAGAAATGGGTGATCTAAAATCATCAATAAGGGTATGAGTATTGAATAATCTATGAATAATTATATAATAATATTATGAAATGTTAAAAAACTAAAAAGCATGACATTTAATCAATATTTTTATCATAATATGGTAGGAATTAAAAACGAAAAAATAATTTCATATACATAATCACATGATACTGAAACTTTTACATGGATATTATAAATAATAGAATAATTAAATTGACATCAATTACTAATATCACAATAAATGAATGAATAATTTCAGGCATTATAAACATACCATCAATTCCTCATTATAAGTCATCATACATAAATGGGTAAAGCCTCAACTAGAATCTGAAGAAAGTTTCTCTCATGAGATGAATCGAGGCATTAAAGGGCCATAGTGGGCCCCTATATTCACTTACTATGTATAATTCATTCCTCCTATGATAAGGGTGAAAATAAATTATATAAACATTCATTTCAAAAAAACTAGCTTATGAAATTTAAATAATTTACCTAATCAATAAACATAACCATAAACCATTTAGTGTAATATGATGAATGGAATTAAAATAGTACATCCAAATCAAGTGATCATAAAATTTCCATATAAATATAAATAATGGAATCAAAACAACATATCCCCTGTTTATATTAAGAATAATAAAGGGTTCATGTTTATGATGAATTGGAATAACATACAAATTCATTAGAATTTGTTTTGGGGAAAATAACATTTTCATTTTAAAAATGATTTTAAATATAAACGTTCCAAAAAATATTTTAAAAATAATTTTCTTATAAAATAATCTTCTAAACTAGTAAAATAATATTTAAAATATGTGGTGGTCATTATTGAAGGAAATTTTGTACACGTGGTATAAGTTAAAAAACATTTCTTTCCCAATACTATAAAAATGTAAAAGAGTTCCTCTTTCATAAAACTATAGGAAGATTCCCTTAATACAATTTTGTAAAATGTAAAACATGAGTAACAATTTCAATAATAAAACATTTAGATAATTATAAAAACATTTTTCGAAACATTTTTACAAAACATTGTTTTGGAAGAAACAAGATTTTTGAATGTGGAGAGAAATTGAGTCATATTTTATTAAAAACATTTTATAAATAATTGTAATTACTAATGATAAGAATAATGGTACTATTACATGAATAATTTTTAAACATATGTTAATAAAATAAATTTATTTGAAGATATATATATCAAATAATTCCTCCAAGGGAGACGTAAACATAAATAATCATGAATAATGACTATATTGTGAAATAAATGTTTACCACTTTTGTAATATTTGATAATAACACCTAATAAATAAATAAAATCAAATATAAATTTAAATAAAAGTTTAATATATAGATATATGATATACCATATCAATAGGGTGATTATATAGACAACATAATATAACTATGTAGTGAATATAACATACATCTCAAGGAAGTAAAAGTGAGACTAGAAACCCTTACCTCAGATATGATTTCCATAATATGTGTAAATACCTCTTATATTGTAAATAAATATTTATTATAAATATATTAAATAAAATTACTAATATATTTCATACCATATATTATTGACTTATAGTATTTCATGACCCATTAATTAACAATTATTTGTTATAATAACCATTTCGACTGATAATTGATTCATTTTTCAGGTCTATTTTTGTTGGTTAAATTTGTTCCTTTTAATTTATGAGGGTTGTATCATCTCAATAATTTAAAAAATTTTATAAATATCATACTTATTAATTATATATTTACTTATAGTAATCTAAAAATGTAAAATATAGAAAATGACTTAAATTGTTCATAGATACGGTTGGCCATAAGTATTAAGGAATATTTTATCCATTTATCATGAAAAATGGAATTAAAGGGAATATAATTTTAATGAACCATTATAGAATAATAATTATGTAATATAAAGTAGTTATATTAATCAAATACATTTTTCTAACCGTCCATTTAATAATATAATGAAAAACATTTCACATCGCTAAATGGAGGCATTTGTTTACAAGTTCAAATGAGCAATGTTGTTGTTTTCCAACAGATTTGAATTTAAGAAGAAATATTTGATATTATATTTTTTAAGTTTGGTTTGGTTATTGATATAATATATATTCATTAGATATATCCTTATGAGATTATATGTAAAATACAAGTGAAAAATGAATCACAACGTATCGCGAAGCAGTAATCTGCTGTACAAATGAGCGACATTACCGTATCCCCCACGGATTGGACACTGTGAAGGTATATGATATATAATAATTATGAAAGTATAATAATTTAAAAAATATCATATAAATTTGTTAAATCCATAATTATATCTATCCTTGAATGTTTCTGATGGAAAAATAATAACATCAGTTTCTGACGCAGTAGTCTTCCATACATATGATCAATGGTTTTATTTCCAATTTAAGGATAGAGGAAATTGATATATTTTATTAATGTAATATAATAAAATATTATTATAATTTTAATAGAGTTCTTATTAAATTATCATTGATGAAGAATATAAAATGTAGTTAGAATAAGAAGTAAAATGAAAACACATATTTAGAAACATTAACTCTTTTTGGGAAACCTATTTAGGCTTAACTTAAATCCTTCATATATTGTATTTATGATCTATCCAAGTCTCTAGAATGTTGGGAAGGAATTTAGGAAGATACTTGGGTATTTATTATCTATATAAATGGTTTTGGGAGTGTGTGTGGAGGGTAGAGTGGGTGGCCTTATATAATTGCCGGAGAGGACACAAATGGATTTTTTTTGAAAAGAATCAATTATTTCCCCATATTTAATCATGAAATATTCTAAAAATGGATCATTATAGAGGCTTATATATCATAGGATTAACATATGTATATCAAATTGTAATTTTAAATTTATTAATTCATTTTCACCCTTATCTTCTTACTTGATCCCTCGATAAATGCATTTTCATCTTAACCATGAAAAATAATTTTTAATATTTTCAATATTAATTATTGTAAAAAATTATGTTGAATTTAGTAGTCAATAAAAATTATTAGTATTCCATATATGGTATCATTTTTTTAAAATTCAATTAAAATAAGTGATAGAATTCAACTGAAAAGTAAAGATATAGATGTATTTAAAAAATCATTGTTACAAAGAAAAAAAATCAAAAGTTAAAAAAGTTTTTATATCATAATGAAATATAAAATTTATTTAAATGATAAAAATGAGTAAAATTGAAATATAATTGAACTAATTTAACTCTAAAACATATTTTATTCATAATTTATCTTTTAAAATAATTTAAATTTAAAGGATGTTTTATATAAAAATCAACATTTTCAATATTCATCAAGACAAATAATCTATTCAATTTTTTTAAAAATTTATCCCTTAGATAAATTTTTATATAGATTTTAAAAATTAAATTTATTTTGTGAAATAAAATTTAAATTTTTTGTTTCAGTAAATAATTTTTGAATATGTGCGAAAATCACGACAAAACCATCTTTTAGAAAAATATATATATTTTAGAAATCATTTAATATTCATTCAAATGGTTTTTATTTAATTTCTAATAAATATATTACAATTTAATTTATTTTATAAAAATTTAAAAAATATAATTTTAATAATTTATTTATTATTATTCATAATGGCCAATATAATGGCTGAGTTATAATTGTAATTTTTAAAAAATAATATTTTAATAGAATATTGTGTTAGACCTGGTGTCGCGTGCATCACAAGATATCAAAATGAATGAATTTTTTAAAAAATAAATATATTTCAAAATATAAAGGTTTTATATTCTCATATAATATCCTTTTTTGATGTCATATATTCTATCCTACGTGAGGATATTCTTTTATAATATCATGATTTTACACTATTGATATGTCATTCTTATTTGTGTGTATTGGTTAAGTCACTATTTATTATGGATTGTGTATGTATATATGTTTATGTAATATAAAATTATTCTATTTTTTATTATATTGGATAGTGTAACCTTCATGAATTAGTTATTCCATTAAAGGGGGAGTTTTTGTGATGAAACACATGAGGATTATAACGGGGTTATACTGATTGATGGTTAGGAATGATGACCTTAAGGATTGACCTAAGAAAAATAGTGGGGTTTGAGGAAGTTGAGTTGTGACATGATATAGTTTGTGTGGTTTGATAGCCTTTTTTACTAACCTAATTAATGATGTCCTTATGACCTTTTTATGAGATTCATGGAAACCAGACATAACTTCTCCTCTAACAAGGAGCTATATCAAGTATGGTTAGGGTTTTTGGTATCTTGGTAGGGAATGATAATTCATCATGTGATTTTTTAATTTTGAATTTTAAATATAAAAAAACTAAACATGACATAAATAAAATAATAATATATTGTTTTATATAAAAAACCTCAAACAATTCATAAAACCAAATGACTGGAAGGATTACTGTCTTGGAAATTATCTACACACACATCTTATTTTATACACTTGTGAAAATTTCTATATAAATGTGTTCATATAGAACTATTTTTAGAACCATCACATGAAATAATTATCATTAAATAATGGGGATTGTAAAGATAAGAAAGTGGTTATCTCAAATGCTCAGTATGGGAAAACATATCATTAAGTAATAGGTCATAAAGCTGATCGTGAACATGTGGAAGAGTGTAAATATATTATTAAAAGTACATAATACCATATATGATAATCATAAAAATTATTATAGAAAAAATATCATAAATGTATTCTTAATAAATCCTTAAATATAAAAAATGTGACTTGTGAACATGACAAAAATGTGATGAATTTTTCAAAAGGCATAATCACAAGATGATGAAATTTCATGGAGATGAAATACATCTTAAACTTTTATCATAACATGAAGAAAAACATGTAAATAATTCATAAGATTATAATCATCATTAAAGTGTGGCACAACCATAGGTACCTGTTTGAGAAACCCAATTATTCCCATGCATATGTGAACGAACTCATTATGGTAACACATTAAATACGATAAAACATATCATGCCCATGTTTTTTTGAACAAACTAATTATGTACTCTCTTGACTATATATTGTGATATAATCATAATAAAACTAATTGGAGGGTGATATAGTCCCCACACATCATTATCCATATATATGTGTGGTTCTTAAAATCAAACATAATTAGATCTTAAATAACCGACGGGAAAAGAATGGGCTTCTTAAAAATTTAAACAACCTGAACATAAGAAATAATATGACATGAAATTTTCATTTTCCAAAGTAATCGTAACTTATTAAAAAATAGAAGGTGATAGAAATATCAATTCATTATAATGTCCCAAAATTTCCATGTAATTTTTTTAAAATTATATGGAATTATTTCGAGACTGGATGCTTTGACGACGCATGATTCCGAGGCTCCGTTAGTCCAAAATGGAATTTTGAACTTTTTAAAGTTCGTTTCAGTAAAAGTGAAAGCGGGGTTTTCTAACATTTAAATCAGTGTTTGGATCCAAATTTTAGGGCACATTTGAACTTGAAAATGCCGAGATTCACCTAGAAAGGACATAACATTGAGTGGAAAGGGTTGGACAGAAATGTTAATTTTCATACATTTGGAAAAAAATAACTTAAAAATATATTTTATTTTATTTTTCAAAACCATTGAGTGGTGGAAAATGGTGTTGTGGTGTGGTGATGAGGCTCATTAAATGAAGCACATTAAGGGGTCATTTTTGTAAAACATAACAACACACTAAATGAAGCATAACATACACACTATTTAAAAAATGAAACAACATAACCATGCAACTTCATAGTGTAAAAGAAACATTGTGATGTGTTTTCTTTTTAATAGGATAATGCATTAAAGATACGAGAATTATACCGTTTAAATTATCTAAAGTAACTATGACAAGGATTCCCTCCAACCACGAATGAAGAATGCCTTCAGGATCACTAGTAACATTGATGCTTTATGAAGAACGGGACCAGGAAGTGAAGAATGCCAACGAAGATTGAATCCTCATGGGTGAAGTGATTCAACAATGAACATCGATCAAGGTTAGAGTTTTTTATATGTTTCCCCTATTATTATTCTGAAATGACGAACACAAATTAACCCACCAAAAGGTTGATCCACAGATTGTTCATTCATGCGGTAGGGTTTTCTTCATGGGTTTTCTACCGCGAGATTAAATTATTATTGATAGAACTGTGATCCCAAGCCTCCCTATTTTTTAAACTTCTAACATGGAGGATGCAGGATAACATGAACAAGTTCCGAACCTCCTCCACCTTGTGCATTTTTGGTGGCCTAACATTTTAAATTGTGTCAAGGAAAATTCGATGCCTTCACATGGAAGGATACACCCCACGAAGGATGGAGGCACATTTGGTGTGAGGAATGGACCACATGTGTGGACCCAAAGGCCTACAAAGATGACCATAGGTGGGTGGCAGCGTGACAGGATAGCTCACCGAAGGTGGATTCTATGGTGAATTGAGAGGAGTCGCCGACTAGTCCAACGGCTGGCGGCGGGTTGACGTGGCCATCATGCCGCATTGGTGCACTGTGGATGAAATACAAAACTACATCCCATATAGGAAAGGCCACAATCTCTTGACCACGATGGAGGAGGAGGCCCCATGAATGACCTGTGGGGTGAGGGTTAGTGATACGTGGTTTCCAATTGCATCTTAGCCAGAAGGAACTGGTCCACCTATGTCAGACCGGACAGGGAGGGAGCTGCCCCATTGGGCCAGACCCTATTGGGATGGAGCCGCCCCATCATTCCATGTCACACAATGGTCGTTCCAGTTCCGGGTCGAGTCTGACTAGACCCATACCCAACCATCCCCTTTTTGAAAAACACCAATATCATTCATACCAGGAATCTGATTGAAGTGATGTTTGCGACATTGGAACCCTTGGGATGTGAAAAATAATTTATTATACTCTAAGGAGGAATTAATAGATATTGAAATATGTATAATTTCTTGGGTAGAGGTACTCCCAAGATGAATAATGCAATGTGAGGATACCCTGTGGTTGGATGAGACCTAAATACTGCTGACAAGCGAC
Source organism: Viscum album (assembly GCA_963277665.1). NCBI lineage: Eukaryota > Viridiplantae > Streptophyta > Magnoliopsida > Santalales > Viscaceae > Viscum > Viscum album. The sequence continues at coordinate 850,896,724 of OY728152.1, forward strand.
CTAGTGTGGATAAGCTATAATGACCTAGTGGGAAGAAACTTCTGTCTGACCCGGTTGGCACATGGTGGGGACCAGAATTTGTGTGACCCGATAGACCCATAGTACTTAACAAGAGGAGTACCACATTATGACCAAGGTGGGAAGAAGCTTCTATGTGACCCGATATTCCCATAGTGGTGAGTGACTTATGTGTGACCTAGCATAACCACAGTACTAATTTGGTATGAGTACCACAACCATTTAAGGTTAGTGGGAAGAGGATTATGTGTAACTCGACAGGCCCACTATACTCATTGAGGAGGAGTTATCCAGCATCCCTGGGTGTGTGATGATGTGACTAATAGTCCTACTTTCCTACTCTAAATTAGACCTTTTGTGAGTTGTCTTGTGTCGTGATCATGTTTTGTGGTTTTCTTTGATGTTTTCATTGTTGTTTTTTGCTTTGTGTTTTGGGTTCCCTACTGTGTATATTGTTACTCACCCCTACATGGGCTTCGCATGCACCTGTTGTGTCTAGTGCAGATGACCGCTGCCTTGACATAGGACTTTGTGGCACAGGAATCGGCGGTGCCTAGTGAGACCAGGATGGTAGGGTGTACTTCTACAGCTTCCAGCAGCTACTCTGTACTTACCCATCATATAGGGTTTTCAGCGGACGAATTTTAGAGTTTTCCAGGTACTTTCATGTTTTCAGTTTATCTTTTTTTGGGATTGTATTTTGGAACATTTTACCTATAGTTTTTACTTTTACTCAGTGGTTGTTTAGTGGAAAGGATTTATACTTTTCTAGTACGGGGATGTGATTGTGTGTGTGTGCATACAGGTACTCACGAAAAAGACCCCACTTGCTGGTTGATGCCTTCGGTGCTAGTCTCCAACCCCTGACCTTTGGGATCTGGGCGTGGGGTAAGATGTGACACAGGCCCTAGAGGACAGTCGTGACAAAGTGATACAACATGGGGTATGTCACGACACGGGCCTTAGGGGACAGGTCGTGAAAAAATGGTATCAAAGGAGCTGATTTCTAACTCAACGACTGAGAGTCTATTGTTTTGTTTTGGGGAATCATTGTTGAATGTTTCGAGTTCAACTTTCAGATTTGGGGAGTCCAGCGTTGGTGTGGCATCCGATGTATACATACACCATGACCCTGAATTCTACTTTTCGGCTCTATTCCTGAAGATAATTGTTGCATAAGTGTCTCCTTATGATCTTATTGAATAAGAGTCAGCTCACCAGGTATAATATTCCGAATATGGTAAATATTTATCAGTATCAGGATGCCTCCACATAGATGTCCAACTAGGATTCTGATATGTGATCATGTGGATTTCCCATTTAGCGATGAGGCGTTGGTTCAGGGACCAGTGCAAGAGATGGCCCCGCTGGGTGGTGCACCGATGTTTCCCCCACCCTTTGATTAGAAGTTACTATTAGTGTTACTGGTAGAGGATGTACACACACTAAGTTCCTTATATAGGGCTCAAAGATAGAGACCTCCCTTGTTCTGGGGAGAGACATATCCTTAGGTCGCTGAGGACTGGCTGGAGATAGGGACATGGGTCTTCCTCTTAGTGAGGACCCCACTTGACCAGATGGTGATCTTAGTTGTGATCCTACTTTAGGGATAGGTAGGGAGATTGTGGAGTTTGAAGATTCAAACTCATGATGAAGTGACCCTATCTTGGGATGAATTCGAACAGATTTTTGGGAGGATTTTTTTCCCGCGACATTGCGCTTCGGGCACATTCGTGAGCTGCTTCACCTACATTAGGGCATCATGTTAGTGGCTGTGTACTCTATGAGGTTTACAAACCACTCTTGCTACTCCATAGACATGGTGTGGGACCCTTTCATCAGGTATCAAACCATTGAGCATAGACTCAAATGGGATATCAGGGAATCCATTGTGTCTCTCAGCATCCCCACTCACTCTAGAGCACTGGTTTCATCCCATATTGTGGAGAGCTTCCTAGTATAGCAGACACCGATAGTCGGAGCCACCAGCAGACATCAGGCCATAGAGTCATTAGTGGTGAGCATCAAGAAATAGATGAGGGGACCCAAGTGGGTCAGATCTTTCAGGTGATGACCCCATGACATGGGGTTGGATGTATAGGGTTCCTAGAGTAGAGGGAGTCAGTAGGGAACCGGGCTGTGCCTTATATGCTTCGGGAAGGGACACATGGCTCGTGACTGCCCAACCCTCCACACAGACGACTAGAAGTCGGTTGAGGGACCTCTAAGGAAAATGAAGAGGTTCAATCGAGGAAGTCTGTAAGGTGGCTGAAGTGGTATAGGAGTCGGCCGAGCAGCAGTTAGTGGACGACAGATTTAGGTTCTACCACCACTACCCCCAGGTGGTCCACTACAGGCTTAGGGAGCCGGCGGACAAGGGAGAGGCCGGCTTCATGCGATGGAGACCTCCGACCAAATCCCTCTAGAGATTATTATAGGTATGATATTTGTCTTCTCCAAAATCAATGTAGTTATTATAGACACATGTTCTAGTCTCTCCTGCCATTCTATGGACCTCATTCGAAGATCAAAGATTTTAGTGGAGCCGTTGGCTCGATCCATATGATTGGAGTCTCATATGGGAGGGGATTTAATGATTACAAACTATTTATGAAAGTGTGAGCTTACTATAGGAGGAGATATCTTAATCTTGGATCTCCTAGTAGTGGAGTTGAGGCCTTACGAAGTCATCTTGAGTATAGACTGGTTATTTACAATTCATGCCGAGATCGACTGGATTATGTGTAAAGTGCAGTGTGTCCGTGAGGATGGGGCCAGATTTTCCTTCACTGGTGAGAAGGGAAATTTTTCAGCACATGATGGAGTTTCTTGGAGGAGGGTGAATCCAATCACTCACCAATTGACTATCCCCACCCTTGGTGAGGTGGACAATAGGAGTCCAAGCATTAATGTAGTGGTGGATGAGTATGAGGATGTCTTTCTGGAGGATGTTCTTGGAAAACCTCCTCCCATGTAGGTAGACTTTTGTATCTATCTATACATAGGGAAGAAACCATGACCCACACTCGAATTTGGTTGTCTCTATCAAATCTTCATGAATTGAGGGTTCAGATAGAATTATTATAGGATAAGGGATTCGTGAGACCTAACATTTCAGCATGGGAAACCCTAGTGTTTTTTTCCAAGAAGGATGATAGGAGATTGAGGCTATGTGTGGACTTTTGTCACATGAACCAGGTGACCGTGAAGAATCTGTATCCACTACGCATGAATGATGACCACTTTGATCAACTGAAGGGAGAAAGGTAGTTCTTGAGGATTTACCTCAGATTAGGCTACATCAGCTTTGAGTACAAGATGAGGACATACCGAAAACAATCTTTAGATGTCGCTATGGCCTCTACGAGTTCTTGGTGATGCCCTTTAGCATGAAAAATTCCCCAAAAGTATTGATGAGACTCATGAACATGATATAACAGCCTTACCTCAATCGTTTCTTAGTGATCTTCATTGATGAAATATTGATGTAATCGGTGTTAGAGGAGGAGGATGCTACACACCAGCGTGTAGTCCTGGATACACTCTGAGGGCACCTAAATTAAGGTAAGCTCTCAAAGTGCCCATTTTGGATTTGGGAGGTCCACTTTCTGGGATATTTCATCTCAAAGGCTGGTTTTTTAGTGAATCTGGTGATGATAGAGGCAGTTCTTTCTTGAGAGCCAACTAGAATCATGGATTAGGTTCAAGATTTCATGAGGTCGGAAGGATACTACTAAAGTTTCATGCCTGGATATTCTAGAGTAGCAACACTCATTTTAGATTTGAAAAAAAGGGACAACAATTTGTGTGGAATGAGAAGTGATAGAAGAGTTTCCAGGAGATGAGACAAAGGGTAATGAGTTCCCCCGTATTGAGACTACCAGAGGAGGGCATTGGATATGTAGATTTCTTTGATGCATCAGGGACTAGATAGGGTTGTGTCTTAATTCAGTAGTGATTAGTTATTTTCTATGTCTTACGGAAGTTGAGGTAGCATAAGAAGAAATATACAACTGATTACATGTGGTTCGCAGTAGTGGAATTTTCCTTGAAGATTTTGTTGCACAACATGATGGGGGAACATTTCACCGTATAATCTAACCACATAAGTCTTAGGTATATCTTCTCATAGTAGGACCTGATCTTGAGACATCGGTGATGACTACAATTTCTCCAGGACTATGAATTCTGGATAGTCTATACTCCCAGTAAGGGGAATGTGGTGGTAGACATGATCAGTAGGAGGTCTTGTTTACACCTACTGAGTGAGGAGATAGAGTATCTAGCTACGATTTAGATATCCTTATTTGATGGTGATAGACCAGCTTACCTTTTGTCAATGACTGTCACCCCCACTCTTATACTGAGTTAGGGTGACACATAATGGGTATGTTGACTGCGATGCTTGACATGCTCAGTTATCCTCAGGATAGACACCTGATGAAATTTTGATAGGTGGGGAGCACATAATCCCTTTCAGAGGATGCGTTATAGTACCGGTGATGTTATGGATGAGGTGTTGAGGGAGTTCCATACATCCCCTTTGGAAGTACGTCCTGGTGTGGAGAAAATGTACCAAGACCACCAACGTCAGTACTGGTGTCCAGGGATGAAGAATGCGGTGCTAGAGTTCATTTCACTATGCCTGACTTGTCAGGAAGTGAAGGCTGAGCATCAGGTTCTAGAAAGCATGGACCAACAACTTGAGGTAACAGAGTGGAAATGAGATGGTATCTCAATGGACTTCTTGATGGGGTTACCACGTACGTTCCGGGGCCACAATTCTATCTGGGTGATCATTGAATGACTTGCAAAGTCAGCTCAATTCTTACCCATTTGAGAGTAGGAATAGGTAGAAGGCTTGGGATGCCTCTAAATTCAAGAGATAGTTGGCTACACTGGGTGCCTATGAATATTGTCTCAGACCATGATGCACACTTTACATCCCCATTGTGGAAGAGATTGCTGGAGGTGTTCGGGGCTCAGCTATGCTTGAGCACCACATTTCACCCTCAGATAGATTCTTAGAAGAAGCAGACCATACATACCATGGAGGACACATTTCATGCTTGCATCTTTGATTTTGGTCGTAGTTGGGAGGACCAACTACCACTAGTGGAGTTTTCATACAAGAACAACTATTACTCCACCATCGACATGGCATAGTTTGAGTCCTTGTACGGATATTCATGAAGATCACCTCTATGCTAGATATACCTATAAGAATCAGCACTAATGGGTCTAGAGTTGGTTCCTGCTACCAAAAATAAGGTACAGATCATCTAGGAGTGGATGGAGATTTCACAAAGCAGAGAGAAATCATATTCTGACATGAGACAGAGAGCCTTGAAGTTCACGGAGGGAGACCATGTGTTCCTTCTAGTCTCACCCTGATAGGGTTTGCGGAGATTTGGCTGGGGAAACAAGTTATATATGATATTCATAGAAACTTCTCATATTATCAGTAAAGTTGGAGAGGTGTCATACCCCCAAGATCATCCCCCATAGATGAGGCAATTGCATGATGTTTTCCCTGTGTCGCAGCTGAAGATTTATATTCATAACCCATCGCACGTCATTGGCTGGGGAGAGCTGGACATTGATGATGGGGAAATGTTTGTGGAGTTCCAAATGGAGATAGAGGATCGACACGAGCGGGTCCTTCATGGATGGCGATTCCAATGGTGTGCATTTGGTGTCAGAACATGAATCTCCAGGAGAGAAAATGGGAGCGAGAGGCTCAGATTTGTTCTTAGTACCCCCACTTGTTTGTTTAGACTTGTTTTTACATACGAGGACGTGAATCCTAAAAATAGGGGAGTAATTTAATATCTCATAATTTCTGTGTAATTTTTTTAAAATTATATGGAATTATTTCGAGACTAGATGCTTTTACAACAAGTTATTCTGAGGCTCTGTGAGCCCAGAATGGTGTTTTGAACATTTTTATGTTTGTTTAAGTAAAAATGAAAGAGAATTTTCCTAACTTTTAAACCGGTGCTCAGATCAAAAATCTGAGGGCACTGTTGAACTCAAAATGACAGGATCCACCTAGAAATGATGTAACATTGATCAAAAAGTGTTTGATGGAAATGTTAATTTTAGGACTTTTGGAAGAAAATAAAATAACATAAAAAGATATTCTAATTTTTTTCGAAACCATTTAACAGTGGATTGTGGTGCTACAGTGTGTTGAAGAGGTGAATTAAATGAAGCTCATTAATGGGTTTTTATAGCATAATGATGCATTAAATGAAATGTAACAGATACACTTCTTTAGAAATGAAAAAACATAATGACGTGACATCACAATGTAATAAAAACAATGCAATGTGTTTTCTTTTTTAATAGGAAAACACATTGGAGAAACGAGAATTAAACCATGGAAATTCCTTGACAAACCTACGGCAATGATTCCCTCCAATGACAAATGATGAACTATGGAACGATCACTACCAACTTCAACACTTTATAAAGAATGGTACTGGGAAGAAACGAACGCCAATAGAGCATGAATCCTTGAGGGAGAATCACTTCAATGATGAACATCAATGGAGGTAGCGGTTTGTTTTGTTTTATGTCTTCCCCGTTATTATTCTAAAATGACCAACGCGGATCAACCAAAAAATAGGTTCAACCGTGGATTGTTCATCCATGTGGGAGGGTGTTCTTTTGGGGTTTTCTATAGAGGGATTACATTATTTTTGGTTGAACTATGATCCAAAGCTTCCTTTGTTTTTAAACTTCTAACGTGGAGGGCGCATGCTGACAAGAACAAGGCCCGACCCCTCCTCCTTGTTCATTCATTGTGGACGAACATTCCAAATAGAGGAATTGAAAATTAGCATCCTTCGTAGGGAAGGAGACACCCCATGGAGGTTGGAGGTGAAGTTTGTGTGACCAATGGACCACTGGTGCGAACTTGGTGGCCCACAGAATGACCTGCCAGTAGTGGCCTGTGGAGAATCGAGAGGAGATTTCGGTTGGGCCGACAGCTGGAGGTGGGTGGACGTGGCCATCCAGCCATGTTAGTTCACCACAGACAAGGAACTTCACCACATACCATGTGGAAAAGGCCATGGTCACTTGACCGAGGCAGAGATGGTAGCCCCGCGGACGCCCCGTGGGGCAAGGTGAAGCTAGAATCAGCTTCAATCCGCATCCCATCTAGGTGGAAATTGTCCGCCTATGGTGTACTGGACAGGGTGAAGGCCTCCCCAGTGGGCTAGAATCCATCAGGACGGACTGGGTGGGACCTAGGCTGGTCTAAGTCTAGGTCGGGTCAGTGGGCCCAGGTCGGGCAGGACCCGGACCCAACCATCACTTTTTTGAAAAAATTCCAATATCTTTCAAACCAATCTTCTGATTGATGAGACATTTGTGGTATTGGATCACTAGAGAAAAGGATTATCTTTCATTATGATATAAGTAGGATTTAATTGTTTTTTTAATATGTATATATGCTTGGGGAATAATTCTCCCAAGATCAAGAATACTACGTCGAGAAACCCAACGGTTGTTTGATACCTAAAGACTACTGACAAGAGACCCTATGTGGATCAGTTACTATAACCTAGTGGGAAGTGAGTTCTATGTGATCCGATAAGCCCACACTGGGTCCCAACTTTTGTGTGACCCAGTACACCCACATTACTCGATAGGAGGAGTACCTTAGTATGGCCAAGGTGGGAAGTGGATTTTGTGTGTCCCAACATGCCCACGGTGGGGAGTGGCTTCAGTGTGTCACCTCATACCCACTATACTAATCAGGGATAAGAACCACATAAGTCATTGGTTAGTGGGAAGAAGCTTCTTTGTGACCATTCATTCCCATTGTACTCCTTGAGAAGGTGTTCTCCAGCAACCCATGGTGTACGATGATGTGAATACTGGTCTTACTTTCATAATCTAAATTATACCCGGTGTGAGATATCTTGTTTCGTGATCATGCTTCATGATCATGGTTCATGGTTTTCTCTATGGATTTATTTGTGGTCCATACTTTTTCGTTTTGGGGACCCTACTGAGTATATTATTACTCACCCCTAAACGGGCTTCGCCCACACGTATTATGTCTGGGGAAGGTGATCGCCGCCTAGGCGGAGGACTTGGTGACCCAAGACTCGGTGGTGCCTACTGAGATGAGGAAGGCATGGCGTACTTCTACAACTTCTAGTAGTTACTCTATACTTACCCATCAAGTGGGGTTTCCAGTGGATAGATTTTAGAGTTTTCAATATAATTTCATATTTTCAAGTTATCTTTTGTTGGGTTTTTATTTTTTCCCAGTTGACCTACAATATTTACTTTTACTCAGAGGTTTTTTAGTGGCATGCGGGTTTACATTTTCCAGCTTTGTTACATGGTTGTGTGTGTGTGCATATAGGTACTCAGGAAAATGCCTCTCATTGGTAGGTTTATGCCTTTTGTGCTAGTTGCGAACCCCTGGCATTCGAGAGGTGGGATCGGGTTATGTCATTGCACGGGCCCCATGGGATGTGTCATGTAAAAGTGATATGGCTTGGGTTATGTCACGAAAAGGGCCCCGGTGGACAGGTCATGACATTCATGGGAGATAAAACATAGAGTAAAAATTGAGGTGAAAATAAAAAAGTTCTCAAATTTTTTTTAACCAATTTTATAAATGTTGAAGCTTGACTTAATTTCAAAGAAAAAAATTGATAGGGGAAAGAGAATAGCATTAAAAAACTTTACTACAAAGAGGTAAAAATAAAAGAACCTTGAAAATAATATGGTTTAGAAAGGAGAAGTAAAAATACACCGAAAAATTTACTTTTGAAAATAGTTTTTAATAATGTAATGTTCATAAAAACATAATTTTTTTGAAAAGGGGAAGTGAAAATACATTGAAAACACCTAATTTTAAATAAAATTAATAATAAAGACATGAAAATGAAATAATCGTTTTGAGCGTGTATTTTTAAATTAATTTGAAATTTTATACTTTAAGAAGTACCTTTAATAATGAAAACATGACAAAGTGATATATTTTATCGAAATAAATTGTCGAGTGGATTATAAATTCTTTTATATTGAAAGGATAGAAAAACATTTTGATCATTTTTAAATAAATTTTTAAAAAACACACATCCTTAAAAAAGTTTAGAATAAATTGAATTAAAATAAAATAAGGGGAATAAAATAATCATTAGAGATTAAAATATTTTTCATTTCCACTGGGGAAGAGTGATCATTGGTGGGAAGTAGAAATGTTGACATGGAAGAAGAATCCATTAATAATAATGGGAATTATTCTTAAAAAAAATGAATTTTAACAAAACATTGAAATCATTTAGGAAGAATAATCTGGTTTGAAAAATTATTTACATTGAAAATATAGTGGAATACATCATATTATCAACATAGGTTATAATAGATCAATAGAGAATTAAAATAGAAATAGATGAGTGATTATGACCCAGATAAGAGAATTGAGTCACAAAAAACCCATTACATATTTAGTAATTATTGAATAAAAGTTCATTTGAAGATTAAAAATATTATGATACTAAAAATACCATGCATTAAATCATGAATTATGGAAAAATACAATCCAGGGTAGTATTTAAATCAAATAAATAATAATTTTTTTCAAAATATTAAAATATGTATCAATGGTGAGAGGTTGATATGAAAACCCTTATATCCTTTGCATCTTATGAACCAAACCTAAATAAATAATTCACAATGAAAAAATATTATAAATCATGAAATATAGTAATATCCTAAAAAATGAATACAATGTAGTATTTAAATCATAAAAAATGAAGCGTGGTGTGTATCATAAACATGTCTTGATAGATTTAAATTTGAGACACTGAAACCATTATATGGTTTCAAAACATAGTTGAATTCACTCTAACCACTTGTTAGAATAACATAAATATAAAAATATAATATTTTAGTACAATATACGTAGCTAACACCATTTATATTTTTCATTTACAATCATTATATACTTTTATATTAGTTATTTTTGGCCTATTTTCCCACATCAGGTGTTTATTGTTTCGATAGTTTTTAGATATTTCATTAGAGAGGGTTCAGTGTTCATTATATTAAAAATAATTTATAGTCAGTGTTATATAAATTTTAATATAATATATTTCTTATAATGATTTATGAAGTCTAAATTTCCGTTCCTGATTACTTAATTATTTATCTTAAAAGTTGAAATTGATAATTACATTTTTAGGTGATATTAAACCTATGAAGTGTGTTTTCTTAATTAATTATTTAAATATTGGTGTAACCCGTCCATAAAAAATAATAAATAATTATTTAATTATTTAAGTTATATTATTCTATAAATTGAGTTTTCATAAACATATATGATGTAATTTCATAGCAATATTAAAGATGTCAGTCAAACTAACACAATCTGGAATATGCTTTATCATTATTAGTGATTATGGTAAGGAGGTGTTATAATATCATTACTATATTATATTAATGATTTTCATTTATTTTCATTATGGTGATCCATATTCCAATATTTTTCTTAAATAGTGAAAAACTAAAAGAAAAACAAAAAAAATGTTTCTTCATAGAGGTGGTTGTCCACACAACGTCCGACTAGCATTTCTGTTACACAATGAATAAGAACGATAAATATGGAAATTAATTGATCCTTTAATAATAATAAATACATTATATCAATAATATATATTCCCTAATTCCATCATTAATATAATCCTAGATATGTGGTGATGAAAAACTGAAGGCATCACTTCACGGATGGAGTAATCTGCACACAAACACTGACAATGATTCTTGTTTTTCATAATTTATCAAAGGGGGTAAATAATTGAAAAACATTATTATAATAACATCTCAAAAAATATTTGTGTTGTGGTTGTTATTATACGATGTTTGTGGTTTATTTTAAAAGGAAATAATAATAATTAAATGTTAAGAATGATGTGATATGCTCATTAAGACATTGAACTTCCTATCATATAAGGACTTAGATTTGAGGGTAATATAATATTTTGTGTGGACTAGGGGAAAAATAAATTTTAAAGGACCAAATATGGAGGATATTTGGGTATGTTTTCATGGAAATTTCAAAATAGGTGTTGAGTATTTAAATGGTTCTAGTTATCCTTCTTTTATAAGTGAAGATTGGAGACTTACCAAGGAAAAAAATTGTTTGTATGGGGAATGAATGGAAATATATTAATGTAGTTGAATGAGGTAAAGTATGGTTTGTTAGTAATGTAGGTATGACTTAAATTTTTTTTTTCTAGAAGTTCTAATTGTCATTTTAATTAAGGAAACATTGAGCCACCGTAGATTAGTCATTTAAACACTTATTTCTATTTATTAAATATTAAGCATGTGAATTGTTTTTGCTAATAAAAATATAAGGATATTATAATTATTTTTTTAATATAGGATTAAAAATTATGGCTCCAATTATTGTAATTCAATTAAAAATAGATGGAAATTAACATTAAAATCAAAATATATATTTTGTTGAGATAATTGTTTTTTCTAGAAAAATATTGTTTTAATCATTAAGGGTTCTTAATTTATTTATCATTTATTTGTGATAAGATGAGTGTATTTATTTTTATATATGTTTAAAAATAATATTAGACTTTTAATGTTAAAATTTATTGATTTAATTTTATAAAATATACAATACTGATTTTTTTTGAAATGTAACTATTTTACTTGGGTAACTAATATTTAACCAAGGTAAATAAATATTTATGAATAAAAATAATGTATCCCTTATTAGATAATTTTACCCACAAATTTAAAATTTAAAATAATTTAATTTTGATTCAATTGATAAAAATTTATATTAAAATGTTAATATATAATATTTTTAAAACAATTTTTGCAAAATATTATTTTTTAATAAAAAATAGGTTGTTAATTCAAATAAAATATTTTAAAATATGTAATTTCTCTTAGAAGAGATATTTTTTTTTCAATAAATTGTATTTCTTATGTTTTAGGTTATGCTTATATTCACGTGATGTCACAAATGATAGAATATTTATATAAAATGGTATTTTTCACTATTCACATAAAAATTAATTTTTTCATAAAATTATCAAAAACCATTTTATGATATTATGAATATGATAGATACAAAAATTATTTAACTTTTTTTCAAATTAACTTCATAAAATTTATAAATTATACTTTAAAATAAAATCATATAATATCATGAAAAATAATTTTTTACAGGGAATAATTTGTTTCTATATTACTTATTATTCTAAAATTAGTGTTCATGATTCACCTATTAAATTAATAAAAAATAAAAAAATTATAAAATAAATGTTAATCATAAAAATATATTTTATTAGTTACATATTTGTTCTAAATGATTTCAGTTTGTAAGGATTTTTTTCACATATATATAAAAAATCATTTATATATATTTCAAAACTATATTACCACTTTTTGTAACAAATAATTATATGGATACCATAATATTGATGATATGTATTTGGTTTTAGATGCTTTATATAGAGAAAACTGTAGAACACAATATTTATCTATGGTAAAAATCTCAAGTCAATCCATTATAACCCCTTAAAAAATTAAATCTACACAATATAACTAACATTCACATGAATGAATATATTGTCCTAGAGAAAAGGATAACATACCATAAGATATTATCTCTATTTATATTTGATACCCAATATCATAGGGAATACTAGAAAACACTTATTTTCCCTACCTTTTCAATGAAATTTCTCTCATAACAAGGTATAATTCCCCATGTAAAGGACTTAGTTTTCTTTATAGATAATTCATAGTTACCCTTACAACAATATATTTTCATAAAATATTTTTACTATGTTTTTACATATTCATGAAATTAATATAGTTTCAATTTTAATATAATTACATTATTTAAAAAATAAAGTAATTTTCTTGAAGTGAATAATTTGATTTTCACAAATTTTATTTGAAGAAAACATAATAACCATACAACTAAATTTTTTCAATAAAGTAAAAATAATTGGTGATGATGACATAATGTTATTTTAAAACACCCTAGATAAAATAAATTAGATATAAATATATTAAATCTACAAATTTGGGGTGGAGGGTAAGTGGATACTAAATTTCCAATATCCTCTTCTCTCATATTCATTACATATGTTATTCCTTTCCCCCCAAGTGTAGTTGGTTCGGTATTCGGAAAATTATAAAAAATCCTTGGATTAGTGTGTTGAATTAAATAATTCTTATGTCCTCCATACCTAATAAATTGAATAGTTAGTTTTTCCATACAATGAGTAATATATTCATCTATCTAGTTAATTTAACTCTTTATTTTCCCTTGTTTTTAGGCTCTATGTAATCATTTACTTTAATTAATGAATATTTTAGCCCACATGAGTCAATTGCAATATTTATTCTTCCAATATTTTTTATAAAGAGAAAACTGAATATTTTTTCCATTACCATCTATATCATTTCATCTTTCATGAGACTCCATATATCAATCCTTTTTTGGGTTTATACTTCATATATGTTCACATTTTAATTATATTTAGTTATATTTAATTTGGTATAATCACTAGTTTTCTAATTATATATACTATTCTAATGGTTTTATTTTTGTGGTAATCATCATATTGTTCTTCACACCCAAGGATAACTCAGTTCCTTCTATTTCCAATCATCACTATAACTAAAATGTTCAACATGAGGGACAAATAATTAATTTCATTTGGGAATTATCATAACAAATAATAGAAAAGGGATTCAACATTACAATATATTTACCTTTAACATAATTAAATTTTCCTAATGTTCCTTAAGTAAAACCTATATAAATCATAGTTTAACACAAGTTACATTAAGTTTGGTTGTATAATGATTCTTATCCTAATAACTTATTGTAATTATGAAATCTATCCTTCAAATTGGTTTATAATGGTCTTATGATAAACCAAATAGTATACCCTAATCATGAGATCCCAAGTTTGCAGTCTGATGCCCACTAATCGTTTATCTTGTTGATGATCGAGTAAATGATCACCATCCCATTTTGGTGTTATTATCCCTAGGTGCATCTATAAAACAAGCACATCAACTTATAATATCACGGAAAGGTTGAAATTCATTTAAATAAAATTTATTTAATATATTAATAGTATTTTAGGAAAAAATCCAATTCTTAGACTCATCTATAGGGTTTTCACTAAGGCTTTTAAAATGTTCCAAAAAATAACTAAAATATTATCCAAAAATAACTAAACCAATCTCAAAGATTAACTAAAAAATATCATAAAACATAAAAACCATGCTTGGATACCAATTGAAGTGACCCAATCTAAACACGACTTCAATAATATAATAATATCATGTTCTAAATAATATATTTCACAATTTTCAAAAATATGTTGTCTGAAAGGTTTAGTGTCATAGAAATTAGATACATAAATATAAAATTTTATTAAAAATGTAAAAACTCATCCAAAAAATTGATCATCTAAACCCTTTTATAGAAACCCCACATTACATAATCATTTTAATAAACAAGGGACTATAAATATAAGAAATAGGTGAAATAAAATCTCATTAATTGAAAAATATATTATAAAGTAATATATTATAATGACGATGGTGGACTTGAGGATGAAGATAAATAGATTATGAAATTATCATAAGAACATATAAGAAAATCATGAAAAATGTTAGATAAATATATTATCATAAATTTAATTTTTCATAAGTTGAAAAATATAAAATAAATAAAAATTGATCATGAAAAAATAGTATAATACCAGGAAAGTGTAGCCAGAGGGGAAACCCCTGACCATTTATTAAAAGAAAATAAAAGACAGTAAACATGCATTACAAACCCATCAGAGTCACATACAGTCCTCAAAATCATACCCCTGAGCACCACCATGGATGAGAGCTAGACGATCGGACCACTTCTCCTTCCTCGCGATGGCGGAACCCTAGCGAATGCGGGGTGATGACTTTCCCCCCCTTCCTTGCGGCGGCGGGAGGGGGGAGGATGATGTGGAGCACCCGACTTTGAAGCCACGGGCCGTTTTTTCTCCCTTCACGAACCCTAATTTTCTTCCGGAGTTCCCGGCGATTGCGCTCACCCCCAAGGTACCTAATCTTCATCTTGGAAACCCTCACCTCCAAATATCAGTGTCGGAATTCTCTGAAGCATCGAGGCATCTGGGTCTGACCTTGGTGGCTCGATTCAACTCCCGAAGGCCGTCCGTGGATGAGTTTGACCGTTTCGTCTTCGCTAAATGGGATCTGAGGGACCGCGCAGTGGTAGGACTTCTTGACAATCGACAGTTCATGATCCGGTTTGCCTCTGAAGAAGATCTGATTTGCGCTTGGTCCAGTGCTCCCCGGCGCTGCAATGGGTGTAGCTTCTTCTTGTTCCGATGGACGTTTGAATTGTGTATGAATCGCGACCCCACATCTCTTCCTGTATGGGTCAGCTTTCCTCATCTCCCCCTTCCCTTTCAAAATGCGTCGATTCTTAGGATGATTGGTAATTTGGTCGGTCGTTTTTTGTGTCCTGATGCGCGCACGTCTGCGCTCTGTCATCCGATCAACCCACGGTGCTGTATTGAGGTGGATATCTCTCGGCCTCCGCTTGACTGGGTATGGATTTCTGTCGGAGATGAGTTTAGATGGAAGCAATAAGTCGTCTATGAGTCCTGGTTGGGATATTGTTCCACATGCAAGCGACTGGGTCACTCATCTTCGAGATGTCACAGTGGAACCAGGCGCGGGAAATCCTCAGGCTCGACTGAAGAGATGATGCAGGAGAGGCAAGCCGTGGATGTCATAAACAGAAGTGCCAATGTGGGGCAGCGGGAACAATTGCATTCTGTGAATTCTGCTTCTAACCCTTTGGTGTCTGGGGTGTTTGATAGGCTGAGGAAGGATCTGAATTTTGGAAGCTTCTCAAAAGGGAGGTCCTCCGAGGGTGCTGCTGGTGTTGGTGTGGCACGCCCCCTTGTGGGGATAATAAACTCGGATCCCCTGCTGGAGCCGGAGGTCCCTGCCGTGCAGGTGAGGGCTGGCTTTTCCTCTGGTGGAGGTTCTCGGGATGGTGATGGAGCTGCTGGTCAGAACAAAGAGACTGGCAGTGGCCGCATGAATGAAAAAATAGTATAATACTTAAAAGGAATAATAATGAAAACTTGGAATTTCATAGAGTTGAATTGCATATTAAAAATTTTAAATAGCATGGTTAACAAATTGGAAATTAGGTATAAAATTTTACTCAATATGAAAGTGTTGAAAAACCATAAGAATATTTAAATCTCTTTTGAGAAAACCCATTATTCATTTTCACCCATGACCAAATTGATTATGTACATTCCAAAAATTTTAGAAATCCCCCCTTGTTCATGATTTTTTGAAAAAATTCATTATGTCCAAACATAAAAATCTCATGAGATATAATCTGAAATGAATACATTGGATAAAGATATGGGACCCCACCAATCATTATCCCTACATATGGTTTCCACTTAAAATCAAACATTATAAAATCTTAAATAACCCATTGTAAAATAAATGTTTTGCGAAACATTTAAATAACATTAACTTAAGAGATCATAGGATATCAAAATATCATTTACCATAAAGATTCATAACATAATAACATATAGATTATGATCAAAACATCTCATAATTGGAGATAGTCCTTGGATGAAAAAATGAAGTGAAAATACAAATGTTTTCAAAGAACATTTTCAAACATTTTTAAAAAATATAGAGAGTATAATACTTTCAAAAACACATTTTCTAGGAGGTAAGGATAATAATTTTTAAAAACAACTTTATTATGAGGTCCAAATAAATGATCCTTAAAAAGAAAAAAGCTTTAGAAAAGGTAAATTTTAATTAATTGGAAAACATTTACTTTTGAAAAGAATTATTAATAATATAATCTTTGATGAACATAATGTTTTTAAAAAGGGTAAGTGAAAATACAAAAAAAAAATACATTAAAAAAGAATACATAATAATAAAATTATGAACTAGAAATAACTTTTTAGAAATGGTATAATGAATACACTTTGAAAACTATTACTTAAAAAAAATATTTTTAATAATGGATCATGATAAAGACATAAATATTTTCAAAATAAAATATGGAGTGTATGATAATATCAATTATTTTAAATGGATAGAAAAAACTTTTGAACAATTTTAAATGAGATTAATAAAAATGAAAATCATTAAAAAGGATAAAAAACATTTTATTAAAATGAAATAAGGAAAATAAAAGGATAATTTTAGATAATTTTTTTTAATATTCCACTAGGGAAAATAGAACAATTGTTGGAAGTAAAACATGGAGACCAAAGAAATATCCATTAAAAGTAACGTCAATTGATCATAACAAAAATGAATTTTAATGATAAATAAAAATTCATCGAGGAATAAATTTTTTTGAAGATTTATTTCCCTATAAAATAAAGTGTAATACATCCTAAAAGCATGACATGTTAGAATATATCTTGAATGAAAGAAAATTGACAAATGTGATATATTATAACATAAAGAAGAGAATTTGGCCAAGTGCAACCTCATATAGGTATAGTAAATTTTATATCAAAAGTAAATAAAACTTAATTATATTATTATTATGTAAATACCATGAATAAATTCCTATCTTATTTCAAATTTCATTATTTTAGTGTATATATGCTACATAAATAAAATGTTTTTGAGAAACATTGAAACATGTCTCAATGAACAGAAGTTGAGATGAAAAAACTTAAAAGCATGATATCATTTGATTAAAACATAGATACAGAGAGTGAAAATGAAAAAAAATTAAAAAATTAAAAATAAATAAATCATGATTAAAAATTAAAATGGGATATTATTTACACCATCTAAAATGATTCATGTTTTATAGCATAAACAAGTATCAATCGGTTCAAATTTGAGACAAAAAACCTTACCTAATTTTCCCACATAGTCTATTGCATTATAAAATCCTATAACTCAGACATAAATATCTTAATATAATATTTTATTACTATATTAACACCACACAATATTTATAATTTGTGTTTATAATTATTATCTAGATGTATATTAGTTAGTTTTTTTTATATTTTCCCACATCATGTGTTTACAGTTATTACTGTTGGTAGTAGTTTCATTGTTCTGGTATCAATGTACATTAGTATTAAAAATATAATTATTAAAATTTAATTAATGTAATTATAATGGATAAATAATTATTATTTATGTTCTTTAAATTTCCTTTCATGAGTACATAATTGTTTTTCTAAGAAGATGAAATTGGCCATGAACATTTTTTGGTGATTTTGAACATTCGAAGTGTATTTTCTAAATTAATGAGATAAATATAGTTTTATCATATGTAGAACTAGGAAAAAATAATTATTAAAATATTAAAACCATATTATACTTAATGTTATGTTTTCATAATCATCCATGATATAATTTTATACCATTATTCATTTATGTAGTCAAAACAACCTAATCACGAACACACATTAACTTGATTAGTGAGTATTATTAAGGGTGTACTATAATATCATTATAAGAAATAATAATGAAATTATTTTTATAGTTTTATTATAGTTAACCATATTTTCCTATTATTGGATAACTATTGAAAAAGAAGAAGAAAAATGAAAATATATTTGTTGTGGAGGTGATTGACTTGACAATAAATGATTAGTGTTTTCATTACTCGAAGAATGAGAGAGGTAATGTTGGAACGTAAGTGACTATTTGAAAATAATAAATAAATTATATAAATATTTTTTTTCCAATTATATCATTAAAAAACCATCTATGATATGTGGTGATGAAAAAATAACAGCGTCCCTATGGGGAGGCGGTAATCTACACACAATAACTAATGGTGATTCTTGTTTTCCCTAGAAAATAGAAGAGAATAAATAATGGTTATATCATTATTATAATAACATATAAACACAATAATAATGATTTTATTCCTATTATACCATGTTTATGGTTGTTTTAGGACGTAAATAACAAGAAATAAACATTAAGAAAGATGTGATAACTGCATTGTTAACTTGAACTTCCTCTTGATGAAGGCCTTTTATTTAAGGGAAATAAGCTAATTTTTCTATAAAATAAGAATTAGGGAATATAAATTAATTCATATAAATTATATATGGATGCATGTTAATGGATATTAGGAAATTGGTGTTGAGTATTGAATGTGTATAAGTGATCCCATTTTTATAATTGTGGAAGAGGGGGGTGTCCATAGAAATGAATAGTAAGTATGGGGTTATAATGAAAAGGAATGAAAGTTAGGCTAATGAAGGATGGAAAAATATATAGACAATACTATAAAACTGAATTATTTTTATATATGGTTTAATGGTTATGTTAATTTAGGAAAAATATAATAACATTATGTTAGTCATTTAAAAACATATTACACTAAATTCAATATTAATCATATTAATTAATTTTTTTAATTAAAATACATAGACCATTCATACCTAATATTGACATGATAAATTCAAATTTGGTGTCCATTTATCCTAATTAAATTTATAAATCAAATAAATTTAAATTTTAAATCAAAACATATAATTTGATGAAAAAACATTTTTCCCAGAAATTTTTTATTTTATTCTATAAACGCTGATAGAATTATTTAGAAATGATTTTTAATTAATTTTAATATATCCATAAAAAAAATATTTTATAAAATTACCAAATTTGATGAAAAGAAAAATCATCCAAATAATGATTTCGAACGTACGGAATGACGATGGCGATGTAAAATAGCTCGATCAGAATAGAATAGAAGAAATGAGAAAGAACACTAGATTATTGATAGTTAAGAAAACCCTAATAATTTTATTAACATATCACTACATATATAGAGTTTATATTTATTTATCCAATAGTCAGGATTATTTATTATGAATCCAATTCAATGGTTTGAATACCATTTTTATCTGACATATGAAGAGTTTTGTTAGGTAATGAAAAGTCTTATTGAATTATAATGTTATGACATCCACATGATAAATGATAATTTATAACACTCCCCATTGGATTTCATATTTCCATGGAATATAAAAAAAATATTCCCATAAAAAAACTATGGGAAAATTATGTGAAGAATGAATAACAAGATTCAATGCTATGATTCTTTATTAAAAACATTATAAAAAAACCCAGTGGAAAAACTATAGAGGGAAAAAGAGTACAATGTTCCCAAATCCCCCTCATAATTTCATGATATAATTTTTAGAATTTTTATTCCTATTTTATAAATCATTTTCTCAAATGTTTAAGTTGGGAATACCATTGCAAAAAAATATTTTAGATTTTCAAAATACCCTGTTTTTTGGATATTTATCTCACCATCTTTTTGAAGGTCATGAGTAAAAAATAATTTTGGTGAGATATGGTTTGTTTAGTCACCATTAATCTACCCACATTTTAATTATTATATAAAATTGAAATTTTATTCATATAATATGGTTGGAATATTGTTATTCATATCTAATCAAAAGTTACTTATAATTTTATTAATAACAGATATTATCCAAACAAATTATCAACTATATTTATAAATATAAACCAACTCAGCACGATTTGAATTATTCACATAAATGGTTTGTTTTATATAACACCAAGAAATAGTGGTTCCTTCATATCTAAATGCATATACAGATTGATATCATTCTATATATGGGCTTGAATAGTGTCTAGAATCATCATAACTAACCAAATATGGTTCTGAACATTTAGAATAAAGTAATCCCTTATCTTTGGACACTTGAATGAATATTAATACATGTATGATAATATTCCAATTCCAATGAGTTAGAGAAGAATTATACATTTGCAATAAATTTATCAAAAATGATATATATGGACTTGTATTATTTTCAAGGTACATCTATGCCCCAACATGACATATATATGGTAATTCAATACCAATTACTTCTTTATTATCCTCACATGGTTTAAAAGGATCACTATCTCGATCAAGAGATCGTACAACCATTTGTGTACTTAATGGATGTGATTTATTCATATTTAATATCTAGAGGAATTTCATAGTATATCATGATTTAAGAAAAAAAATTAAACCCTTATGATGTTCAAATTATAAACTAAGGTATAACTATTTCTTTACAAAGTATTTCTCTTGAAATTTAGTCATTGAATATTCTAATGCTATGGAATGTTCATAATTATCCAAATAATATTTATATAATAATCGAAAAATACAATGAATAAAATTTATATCCATTATTCTTAATGAAGACACATGTAAAAATTATATCATTTTTATAACCATACTTAATCAAATATTTAATAAGACAGTTAGATATCATACACCATGATTGGTTTAATATGTATAATGAATTATTCAGGTTAACTGAATAAAGATAATCAAATCTTGGATATTTTACTGTAAATTTTCATTATTTTGGGATATCCATGTAAAAATAATTGTCAATATCACCATAAAGATAAAAATTCACAAGATCCATCATGCGTAACTCAGGTTTCTCAGGTACAACAAATATCATGAGGTACTGAATAGTTATTACATCCATCACTTGAGAGTTTGTTTCATCATAATCAATCAAATGTTTTTTTTGAGAAACCATTATCTACTAGTCATCCTTTATATCTAAAAAATTCATTATTTTCATTAGTATATCTAAAAATATACCAATTTATATCCAACAGGATGGATTCATTTAGGGGTTTTCATAATCAACCTAAAAAATATATGTTTATAATGTGATTTTAGCTCAGACTAGATTGTAAGAACACAAATCTTCTTTTCCAGGTATGTATCGTTATTTCGGGTTGTTTTTTAGGAAAAAGAATGAAAGGGGAAATTTCATAAGTACAATCTGTGTACCTGGTTTCCGCCTGTAGACATGTATTGGTCATGTAACGGCCGAGTACATGGACGTGTGGGTGACCTAGAAGAATGCCTAAAGCGGGGGACGATTGAGGCTAGTACACATTGTATACATTAAATTAACATGTTGTGTAAATTTCATTTTATATTATTAATCGTAGAGGGGCCATGTCTAATATCAATAATTCTCTTCTTCTCCCTGTGTCTCGTACAACAGAGTGACATACAACTAAGAAATTTGAGCTCCTACTATTATTCTATCTGAGCTCCGATTGAGACGCCTTTGGGTCATTTGGATTCCCACCTATGAGTTCTCTCTTACCAAGAACCTCTCTTCCTAATTTCTCCTCTCTCATGAGTTATCAAGGGTTTATCATTTTTTACCATTTTCATATATCTATGACATTCTAGGATGATTTAAGAGATGATGTTCAAGAGTGTTTATCTTACAACACAAAGGTAGGTGGTGTGTGCCTTCTATTGGTTGTCTTTGTATTTTGTATGCATAATGTTCCTAATACCCATGTTTTGGGTATTGAATTTTTTGGATTCTAATGATGTTTAATACCTTCTATTCTTAGTTTTATTGAGAAAGGGTTATTTATTATGCATAAAATTATTACATTTCCTTGATTATGGGTGCATTTTCCTTGTTTTACTAATTATGGGCATTAGGTCTAGAAAGCATGTTAAGCTTGATTTATTTTCCATGAATGGTGTTGTTTGGGTGGAGTTATTGTTTATATAGGATTCATGTGTTTCACATTGTGAATGTATAACCAAGGAGAATTGACTATTAGAGCTTCCTGATGTAGGGTCATTTATGTATAATTTATTGGTATATTTACCAGGAGGTATTGACTATTAGAGATACAAGGTGGTCGTAGTCTAGAGGGGTATTGACTACGAGAGCTACCCAAAGGGTCTTTTTTAAATGAATGTTAAACAAGGGGAATTGACTATGAGAGATTCCATGTGGTCAGTATATTTATTTTTTGTTCTGCAGACCAAAGGGGTATTGACCGTGAGAGCTCCCCAGGTGGTCGTTTGTAAATGATTAGTGCCTTGGGAGACCAATGGGGCTAGACTAAGTGAGCTTTTCTAGAGGGCCATTATATTATATTGAATTTATGATATGGTAAAATAGAGGTCTTAGACAGTTAGAAAATTCCAAGAGGTTTGTTTATTGAATGATTGTATGATTGTGACCAGTCTTCCAAGACAAAGAAAAAGTATGGACTCAGTCATACATGATTCTTTAGGTGGTATCTTGAGAAATCTGTGGTTAATACTATACGGGGGGATAAAAATATTAGTCTAGATCCTAAGGTTATATTATTCAAGGGTTTGATTAATTAATAAATGAAAATTAATGTAATTGGAAACTATATGATTTTTTATTTTGATTAATTCCTAGTTTATTGCATCATTTCTTCATATTTCCTGTTTTATATATTCAAGGACTATTAGGCAAAAATATTTTTTTACTTTCCTACTCGGATTCGTCTCACACCCTATTTGGGTCATGATTTTGGACCCAAACCGATTATATAGTTGCAGGTTTAGATAAGGACATGTGCCCTTCTTCATTCGATACTTGATTGATGTTGCAACTAGAGAGCACGTGACCCAGCTAAGGCTTGCGATGCTATAAAAGTTTAATATTTTCTGTACTTTGGTTTTAGTGTTGTATTTTCATCATTGTGACTTTTTTGGATACTTTCCCAGACATACGTGACATGCATCATTTACATATGTACCCCGATTGTTTTATTGTTATCATTCTTCTAATGTTTACTCTTGTGCATGGTATTACTACATCCTCTACCGTTTACTATTTGTTTCTGTTGTGTTACTCTACCAATGATGGAATTGTTTCCCCACTATCACACACATGGATATTGCTATTATTCGTAAGCCTCTAGAATTTGGGGAAATGGGTTGAGGACATGTGACCAACCAGGTACAAGGCACCTTTGGGAAGCACTAAGAACCAGGACGTTACAAATTGGTATTCGATGAGTTTTTTATACATTTTCTAACTATTTGGAGCCTATAGATGAAGATATTATAGAATGAGTAGTTTATAATAAGATGTTCCCAGGATTAGTTTACCCGTGTATAGATAAAATCCATGTTACCTCGAATATTGTAATTTTTCTGGTTTTTCAATTGTTAAAGTTGATTGATTTCACCGTTGGGTGATTCACTTGTTTTGTGCTATTATGATTTATATCATTATGGTTCTTTTTCTGTTGTAACATGATTATATAAATGTATTTCATCTCATGCATCATATAGAAACTTGATATAGATCACATGTCATGCATTTTTTCATGCCATTTAGGGTGCATTATTGATTTCATGCTGATGTGATAAATTTTGTGCTAGATATGCATGTTATTTTCATAGATGACCTAACAGAATACCTGTTATTCTGATAGGGTATTGAAATTGTAATTTTTCTTTTGGATTAATGCCAGACATTGGTCCCTGAGGTGTTATTTCCCCCATTGGATCGGGGTTTGGTGGATCATGTTCAAACATAAAATTGAATTTTGTCATGTTATGATATGAATAAGGATTCCAAACATTTATTCATGGGAGTATGGTATCTCAATGGTCATAATTTTTCATTAATTGGACAAAATTATATGTTTTCAGGGGTTCGAGAAAAGCTTTAGAGGCTTACTATTCGGAAACCTAGACAACATACAGTGTAGTGTTATGAACACATGCCATGTATTTACCTTCTCTAGAGAAACTGACTTCTTATAAGTACATGCCATGTACTGGGAGTACACGCTGCGTAGTGCTTGATCGTGTGACTACATGTGTGAGTAGAGACACAGGGTTGAGTAACTTTTGGTAGAACATTCCATGTCTAGATCGTACATGCCATATTGTAATGGACTGTGTATCCCGCCGTGTGACCAACGACATAGGTGGATGAAACATAAGTAGTACACATTCTGTCTAGGGTAAACACGTCTTGTAGTATTACCCAGGAGATAACAATGTGGTTCGAGCCATGTAGATGTACTTGGGTGGGGAGGTGGAATTCAAGTACACATCAGGTCTCAACTGGAACACGCCGTGTGTTTGGGTGTTACACAACCAGGTTTGAAAGAGGTATATGCCATGTCAAAAGCTGTAGAGAACATTCCATGTAGAAGTTATAAATGTCGTGCAACCCTTTTTTCATAAAACTTAAATGTTTATTCTTGTATTCCTTCTTTCACTTTTATGTTGTTGTCCTTGATAATCCTGAACTGAGGTGTGTGATTGGCCCTACAGTGTCATGCCACCAAGAAGTCCTCCAGTTGTATGCCATATACATGGAAATGATTAGACACCAGAAATGGCAGATCAGGGACTACCAGCATATCCTCCCATCATGCCCGTTTTGGAACCAACTATTATATCAAACACAGGTGCTGATGCATAGTTCCATGAATGCTTTTTAGGATGTTATATAACTTTTTGGAGAAATTCATCCTGCCCCTTCCATGGACTCCCTCTTTTTTAGGGTATGGGGGACCAAAGGATGCGGAGTCATGGTTGGAGGCCATGTTGTCTACCTTTGAGCCTCTAAAGACACCTCAATATAGGAGGGTGAAGATCATTGCATACATGTTAAGTCATTTCTATAGGAGATATTGGGATGTAATCTCACATGTGGGGCGTCATTGGGATATGAATTTGGAAGAGTTTCATAAGACCTTCTATGAATACATCCTTCCCAAGACATTAGGGGCCAATTGAGCCCAAGAATTCTAGCATTTAGAGTAGGGAAATCATTCAGTGATGGAGTAATCATCTAATTTTACTGAGCTTCAGTACTTCTCACCTATTCTGGGTTGTGACGAGTTATCTTTGGCTAGGCAGTTTGAGGACGGTCTCAAGTACGAAATCTCAACGAAGGTAAATGTCTTCAGGATGACTTCAGTGATTGCTATTGTGATTCAGGCACTGATTCCTAAGTGAAATCTGAGGGATTTGGGAGCTGTGAGCTTGGGTGGTTCATCCTTCAGGGATGGTACTCCTTTGATAGAGAACAGGAAGCACCACAGGGAGCTTTCACACGATCTTTCTTTAGGTATCTAGGTGGTATACTACATATGCGGGAAGTGTGGGAACATAAAACCTCAATTCCCGAGAGACCCATTTGAGTATTGATATTGTGGAAATATGGTCTTTCTTCAATGTTTTCTCTGGGTGTCTTCACTAGTAGTGAGAAATAGGAGTTCTTTTATGACTCCATATTGAGGAGCAGGACCACCAGTTTCTCATCGGTTAGGGAACTGGAATTCATCTGGCCATTCGGGCTGAGGAGGAGGTCATGGCCATTGTATAAAGGTTGCAGGTTTTCAGTGACAATAGGGTGGATTAGATGAGGGTAGTCAGGAAGGGTCACAGGGCTGCGGTACAAGTCATACTTTTGTAGTTGAGAAGTCCCGGCAAGGGTATAACACCAGACCTTCTACGGTTAGAGGTACGATTCTAGTTTCCTCAGTTTTATCTTCTTCTCTTTTTGATACATGGGCTTCCATAGTTTCATATCTATTGTTATTTTGGAGATACATGGGCTCTGTGTCTTCACTTCTGAGGATGCCATACTCTGTTGGGGACTAGGACGACTAGTGTATGTTAGTGCAAGGAGTTCCCTCTTGAGGTTGGTGGGTGTCACTTCTTATGGGAACTCTATGTCTTAGAAATGACATGGTTCAATTTCATTCTCAGAATAGACAGGTTAGAATCCACTCAAGCCTTTTTTGGCAGATATTTCAATAGGATGAGTTCCACAACACCAGAGGGTGGGTCATTTCTACACCAGGGTGAATGGGATGTCCAAGAAAACATAACTAGACCCAACCATCCTGGGTTGGGAGGAATTATAACCCAGATTGCTAGTTAATATTTGAATGACCAGTGAACTTCATAGATTGAATTTCATCTTTAGGTTTAAATCTAGTGGTAGAGGACTATTTCTCTATTGAGCATGTTCCAAGAGCGTCACTGGTATCCATTATTGTATATAGGATGGCTACACCAGAGTTACAGGAGATCAAGATGCAGTTATAGAGTTAAATGAAAATGGTGTCATCTGACCCAATACATCTCCTTGGTGTTTACCTATAATTTTTTTGAAGAAGGAAGACGGTACCCTCAGACTTTGTGTGGATTATCGGAAGCTGAACCAGTTGATTTTAAAGAGCTGATATCCCTTACCAGGGATTGTTAATCTCTTTGATAAGCTTTGAGGAGCCTAGGTGTTATTAAATATTGACATGAGATCTGGTTATCATTAGTTGTGTTTTATACAATCAAATATACCTCTTACAACCTTTTGGAGATTGTATGGTCTATACGTGTACATGGTTATTCCATTCAGACTCACAAACTTGTCAGAAGTGTTTATGGCACTGATGAATCTAGTGTTCCATCCTTGGATTCTTTTGTGGTTGTTTTCATGGACGATATCTTGGTGTACTCTTACACTCGACACGACCATGACATCCATGTTGATATCATTTTGAGTTCACTAAGAGAGCATCATTTATATTCTAAGCTCTCAAAGTGCCACTTTTGGATGCACCAGATTCACTTCATAGGTCATATTATCTCAGATACCGGAGTATCAGTAGTTTCAGAGAATGTGAGAGAAGTAGTTTCTTGGGAGTAGTCGAAGAACATATTTGAGGTACGGAGTTTTATAGGGATGTATGGTTACTAAATGCGCTTTATACAGGAATTTTCACTCTTAACATTACTAATGACAGTCCATACTAGGAAGGGAAGGAAGTGATTCTGGTCTGATTCTTGTGATTCAGCCTTTCAAGAGCTAAAAGAGAGATTGAATTTAGCACCGATACTAGTTTTTATAGAGTTGGGAAAGAGCTAAACCATTTACTATGATGCATCGGGTATCAGGATGGGATCATTACATTTAAAGGGGGGTGGTGTCATTGCATATGGGTGTTGGCAGTTGAGGCCACATTAGAGGAATTACTCGACTCACAATCTCGAGATGGCTGTAGTTGTACATGCTTTACGCTATTTGAGACATTATCTTTTGGGATAACCTTTTATGGTATACACTAAACAAAAAATTCTCAATTATATATTTACTCAGCGTGATCTTAATTTGAGACAATGACAGTGGGTTGAGTACCTTTAGACTTTTGACTTTGAGCTTTCCTACATGCTTGGGAAAGGCAATGTAGTGGCTAATGCATTGAGCATTAGGACTCATATACATGCATTTCATGAGGCCGATAGTGAGTGGAAGCTTATGACTCTATTCTATGAGATTCATTTAGAGGTTCACTATAGATAGGAGTATAATTTTCTCTCTTTTGTATCTTTTCCCTCTACTCTACTAGATCGAGTGAGAAAGTGGAAGCTATCAAATTCTGAAGGCCTGGTCCTATGACAGATAGTGTGAGGAGAGGACCCTAGTCCTGGGTAGACCGTAGGCGACGATGAGATCTTGAATTTCCATGGAAACATATGGGAGTTAGCAGACATACGTGAGGATTTAATTCAGGATTTTCATTCCTCAGTTTTGGTATCTCATCCTGGTGTCACCAAGATGTATTGAGATCTACACCATCAGTTTTGGTGACTAGGTATGAAGAGGGATGTAACTGGTTTTTTATGAGATGTTCCACCTGTCAGTGGGTGAAGGTAGAGCATTTGAAATTGGAAGTTCATTTATAGTCATTACCCATTACCGAGTGGAAGTGGAATGATGTCGTGATGGATTTTGTGATGGGTTTACTGAGTCCACCTTGAGGGAATGATGTGTTTTGGGTTGTGGTTGTCAGACTCATGAAGGTTTCATGTTTCTTTCCGATCAAGGAAACCATAAATGTTGATGAGATTGGAAGGTTGTACATTCGAGATATTGTATGTTTTCATGGGGTTCTAAACTATGTTGTTTCATATAGGGATGCCTGTTTTACTTCTCGTGTCTGGTTGGGAATATAGAGGGTTTAGGTACACATGTACTTCTGAGTACATCTTACAATCCCCAAACAAATGGCCATTCCAAGCGTATGATTCTGGTTTTGGAGGACATGCTTCAAGAATACATCCTAGATTTTGGGTGTTCTTGGGAGAAAAACATAACCCTAGAAATGTTTTCATACAATAATAGTTTTCAAGTGACAATTCAGATGGAACCTTATGAGGATTTGTACGGTAGGCCATGCCGATCACCCCTATTTTGGATGGAGGTTGGAGAGGCAGCTATGCTAGGACCTCATCTTATCTAGGTTACCACTGAGTAGGTGGAGTTTATTTAGAATAGGATGGCTACTACACAGTCTTGGCAGAAATCTTATGCTGATCGACGGAGATGACTTCTAGAGTTTGAGGTTAGAGATCATGTTTTCTTACATGTCACACTAAGGTCGGGACATAGGAGGATAAAGAGACATGAGAAACTTTCACTAAGATATGTCGGGCCATTTTAGGCCTTGGAAGGAGTTGATCCAATTGCTTATTAGTTACAATTACCTCATAGGTACCAGGATATGCATGATGTCTTTCATGTTTCTCAGTTGCAATGTTGCTTTTCAGACCTATCTCATGTTTTCCAACCCAAGGATGTTGAGTTGGAGGTGGATGCATCCTTCAAGGAGCACCCTATTCGGATTGAAGATCGCATAAAAAATCATCATCATGGCCAGTCTGTTCCTCTGCTATGGGTTCTATGGTAGCATAGAAAAGTACAGGATTAGACTTTGGGAGAGGGAGGCTGATGTTCATTCATAGTGGCCAGATCCATTTGAAGTTTCTTCTTCACCTCCAATGGAAGGGAAATTTGGGGACAAATTTATTTAAGGGGGATGCTTGTATGAACCTTGATCATCTTTTTTAGCTATGGATATTTATTTTTGGGTAGTTTTTGAGGAAAAAGGATGAAAGGGGAAATCTTCTAAGTACACGTTGTGTAATTTTGAGAACACGCCGTGTACTTTTGAGTACATGCCGTGTTTTTGGTTGCTTCGTGTAGCCGTGTAGTGGCTGTGTAATGCCCAAGTACATGGACATGTGGGTGACCTGGTAGACCACCTATGTATAATTTTCTTTTTGTTTTTTTAATCATAGCGGGGTCACGTCAAATCTCCAAAACTCTCTTCTTCTCCCAGTGTCTTGTACATGAGAGCGACGTACAACCGAGAACTTCAAGATCCTCCCATTCCTCTTTCTGAGCTTTGATTGAGATGCTGTCAGGTGAATTTGATTCCTATAGGTGAGTTATCTATTCCCCTATAGCCTATCTTTATGATTTATCCTCTCTCAAGAGTTATTTAAGGTTTATCATTTTTACCCTTTTCATAGATCTACAACATTTTAGGGAAATTCAAGGGCGGATATTCAAGAATGTTGATCATACCACACCAAGGCATGTGGTTTGTGCCTTTCATTTGTTTTCTTTGGATTATGTATGCTTAAAGTGTTGAATACCATATTTTGTGTATTGTTTTTTTGGATTTTAACCATAATTAAAACCAGATATGGTTTGTTTGATTTAGAAAGGGTTATTGATTATACATAAAGTATATTTACTTGATATGGGTATGTTTCCCATGTTTGATTGATTATGGTTGTTGGGATTAGAAAGCATCTTAGGATTTCCCAGTTTTCCATGCCTAGTGTTGTTAGGATGGAGTTACTATTTATATGAGATGCATGTGTTTCACATTGTGAAGGTATGGCCAATGGAAAATGACTATGAGAGCTTCTCGATGTAGGGTCATTAATGTATAATTTATTGTTATGTTGGCCAAGATGTATTTACTATGAGAGTGACTGGGTGGTCATAGAACAGAGGGGTATTGACTGTGAGAACTACCTGGAGGGTCGTTATTTAACGACGTTGACTCGTGGGATGACTGTGAGAGCTTCCAGGTGGTCATTATAGATATTTTCTTTTATGAAGACCAATGGGGAATTGACCGTGAGAACTACCCAGGTGGTCCTTTGTAAATGTTTTGTGCCATGTAGGACCAATGGGATTAGACTGTGTGACCTTTCCCAGAGGTTCATTATATTATATTGAATTGATGATATGTTAATCTAGAGGGGTTATACTATGAGAAATTTCCCAGAGGGTTATTTATCAAATTTCTATATGGTTGCGATGAGTCAGCCAAGCCAAAATACATGTTTAGACACAATATTAATTGATTGTTTAGATAGTCTTTTGAGATGTATGAGGTTAATACAATACAAGGGATATAGAGCTTACACTATATCCTGAGGATTAACTATTCAAAGGATTGAATAATTAATAAATGAAAATGAATTTAATTGGAAATCGTAGGATTGTTTTCTTTTGAGTACATCAGAGTTTATTTCATCATTTTTTCATATTGCCTGTAAAATATATTGATTGACTTTTAGGTACATATCTTTTGGTGGTTGCCTATAGGGATTAGTCACACACCCTGTTTGGGTCATGCTTTTGGACCCAAAATGATTATATGGTTTTAGGTTTAGATAAGGGTAAGAACCCTTCTTCATCAGGTACTTGATTACTTTTGAAGCTGGAGAGCATGGGACCATACTAAGGCTTGTGATGCTTTTGTAGTTTACTGTTTTCTGTACTCTGGTTTCAGTATTGTATTTCCCATATTGTGACTTGTTTGGCTGCTTTCCTAGAATATGTGATATGAATTATTTATATATGTACCCTGGATGTTTTATTGTAATTAGTCTTACACTGTTTACTTTTGTTAATGGTATTACAACTTCCACAAATTTTTACTATTTTTTTCTGCTATGTTACACTTCCAATGAGGGAATAATTTACCCACTATCACACCCAAGGCCCTCACAGCTCGTCAGAAGCATCATGAATTTTGCGAAATGCGCTTGAGGCCATGTGACCAACAGGGTACCAGGAAACTTTGGGCTGCACACGGAACTAGGATGTTACATAGACTAAACTTCACATTGATACGAATATAGTATTTTAGGAAATTCATGAACTATTTTAGGTTTTTTAATAATATCCATGATTTTAAGGGATATATATATTTTTTTTATTTTTTTTGACAACAATGGTCTCCAATATATTCCAATATCTTCCAATGTTGAAATTTACTAAAATTTAAGATTGATCTTGATCATGTGCATATTGAACAATTATAATATCCTTAGTGTCATTCATATATTCAAAAAACATAGGCTATTTACCCATTATTTTAGGAGTTTTTTTATCTTTTGAAACCCATGGTTTACTACACCTCAAGCATAGAATGGAAGGCAAGTTGGTAATACCATTAGATTTTCCTTTAGGGCCATCGATCCTAACTAGTACATTCATAGTAGGTATATATGATTTTTAACACATTTTTAACTATTTAATTCCACATGAAATTGGTTTTCACTATTTTTCAATTTAATTAACTTTATAACTTCATGTAAACACATAATTGTATGAGTATTAATATGAATTTTTTTGTCACCTTCAATGATGTTTTAGTTGATGTTAACTAATTTTCCCTTTGGAGTGTGGGAAATGTTTTCTCATCAATATTACAATAAAAAAATTCAGGATTTGAATACATATCCTATCATATTATCAAGATATTTAATGAACATGGGAGATTCAAATCCAACATATATCTCTAATATCCACTGGGGACCCAGTTTTTTCAATGTAGGGGTGCTATTGGAACATATAAAACATGACCAAATATCCCTAAGTTTGAATCATTTGGTTTATTGATAAAAGATAATTTTAAAGGGGAATAATCATGATTACATGATGTCCTTATTTGAATCAGTTTTTATACCCAAAAAATTGCATGTCCACATGTTGCACTGGGTAATTTAATTTTTATATGCAGTAGTCTAGTGATAGGTTGTAATCACTTTTTAAGTGATTCATATTGTCCAATTTGGGCATGAACATGAGCTATTAGATGTTCAATACATATTACCAATGTCATGTAATAATTATTAAAATCATGTGATGAATACTCACCAGAATTATCAACCCAAATATACTTGGCTGAACAATCTATGAATTTTTCCCTTATCCTAATAATTTTGGAATTTAATTTCACAAATTCATAGATTCTATAGATAATAAACACAAGTTAGACTATCTATTTTATGAATCAATCATGATCATAAAATATCTTAATGGTCCACTTGGTGGATGAATTGGTGAACATATATCATTGTGAATTTGGTCTAGGAACCTCGAGGATTCAATCCTAATATTTGATGGTGGTGGTATTACAATTAATTTTATTTTAGAACAAGTAGTTTCTGAGTAATAATGGTGTGTATAAACCCTTTTATCCTCTTGATGGATGAATTGGTAAAAAAATATTGAAATATGATTTTCATATCCCTTATTTTACATTGGCGTATGTAATCAGTTTTAAAAAGATAATAATTTTCAAATATGGATTTTTGAGTAGAAATATTTATATATTAAATGTTTATGCACACTGAAAAAATTTCAAATCCATCATAATTGAGTTGTGTGAGAATTCAAAAAGACGGTTCACCTTCACTCTATCTTATTGGGATAATTTTTTTACATCTAAGAACTACCATCATACTCGGTAATAAATTCTAATACCAAACCCAAAATGAGAGGGGCATCATATTATATGAAAATTATAAAAAATGGACTTTTATTCTATCTTGTGAGGGATGGAGAGTGTATCATTCCTTCAACCAATGAAAGCATTCATAAGAATGATATTTCATAATTTCATGATTGGTTCATTAAATTCACACCTATACAACTTTAAAACTAATATCACAAAAGTAATAGCATCATAAAATTAAACTATGTTGATTTTCATCCTAGAAAAATGACATTAAAAGTTTAATATCTTTTTGACCTAGTCACATGACCTTAAATTTAAAAAACATCTGAGTCTTATTCAAATTATATTAAACTATGTGGTTTTTGGTCTATTATATATTTCCATTATTATTGTTAGAGATAGTTTTTTTTGGGGACCCATTCTTCATAAAAATATCCATACGAATATAAGAATATCTCATTAAAAGTTACCATCTTTAATTTATCCATTTTCATTGATAAAAAATTCCCTCACTATTTACAAACTATATGTGGATTTATTACTATTATTGTAACATACAGAGTGATTTCTAAACTAGTATACCTAGCCTCAAAACCAATCCAAAATATTCCCCATATTTTCATTGTGATTAGAACTTCATTTATTTACATTGGGAATTTATTTTATTATGGGATATAAGATATTGTTATATAATTTTTCAAATGATACAGATCATCACAAAACACCATGAAATGAGTCCTTATTTCATGACATTAAACTATACAACTCATAGTCCATCCTATAAAATCCTATACTACATAGGGTAGTCCATTTCATGAGACCTATTATTCATTTATATTTTCCATCCATAAATACATAAGTTCCCTCATGATATGGTTCATTTTCCATAGATTTATTATAAAATAATGTTTGTCCCAACACTTTAAATAATTTCATCATAATATTTAGACCACCGCATTTACATTAAATGTACCAATTTCCATACATGATGATGTGGTAACCCTAATTCATTATCATATGATAATAAAATACATGAAATATTTTCCAATTACCATTACAATTATAAATATTTCTTCCATATGGACCAAATCAAAAATTCCCTCCCCTATGAATGATCCCGATCATCCAGTGGGATTCTTTGGGGATTCTAGAGTAATTTATATACTATCCAACTATAATGCCAAATTGCACCTGACCTAAATATATAAAGTTCTACTATATAAGGAAAATGTGTGGCATGGTCCCTATAATTTATTCCTTGGTTGGAGAATATGGATGTGATGTTATTTATTTGTAATGTATTATATCATGGCCCAGTATGAAAATATAGTGCATGTGAGTTCATGCATCATACTAGGAACATATGATTGATAGGTCATATTTATATTTTCAATGATTTATGCTTGTTGATATTTCATTGAAATGGTCATTAATGTTTTTTTTGAAATATGAATTTGTGAAAAGAGGTTATTCTGATATATTGGGTTAATAAAAAGGATTTTTTTAATGTGTAAATCCTTGGGGTTTGAAAATGGAAAGTTTTGAAATGTAAAATATTGGTTCTAAAATGGTGTGTACAAACCTTTTTATCAACTTATAATGAGATATATTTTCATTTAAATTATAAATGTATTCATAATATTTTAATTAAATATTTATGACTTATAAAAATATGAACACTTATACTATAATAAAATTTTCACTTATAAGATACCTAAATTTTATTTATAC
Organism: Viscum album; assembly: GCA_963277665.1. Classification (NCBI taxonomy): domain Eukaryota; kingdom Viridiplantae; phylum Streptophyta; class Magnoliopsida; order Santalales; family Viscaceae; genus Viscum; species Viscum album. The sequence continues at coordinate 850,931,983 of OY728152.1, forward strand.
ATTCATTATTGAGGCTAATATTAATTAGGTCATATTGCTATTTATAAGGGTCGAGTTACGATTCATAAGGGTGAAGTTACTATTCCACAAAAATTAAGATGATCATACCAAAATCTAAATATCCTACTGATCACAACCATGTATGCATGTTTTTCGAAATTGAAATCATAGAGGTAGTAAAATTAGGTTAATGGATAGGTTATAGATATCTCCTTAAAACAATGTTTTATTTCGCATATAATTATTATTGAATTAATTTCATTCTATAAAAAATTTATTTATAATTTTTGGGGTATTACAATCAACCCAACTTCTAGAAATTGCGTCCTCGTAGTTATTATTCACTTACTAATCAAATAGGGATACTTTTCTCTCATATAATTTTCAAATTCCTATGTTGCTTCTTCAACATTGTGGTTTCTTCAGAAAACATTCACACGGTAGGATACCATATTCCAAAATACATTCTCTCAATGATGAAGAATATAAGAAGGTTTCTCTTCATAAGAAAGGTTCTCTTCCAATTGAACTACTTCAGGGCCCAAAACATGAGATGATTTTGGCACATACTTTCTCAACATCGAAACATGAAAAACATTGTGTACCTGAGATAATCTTAGAGGAATAGATTTTCATCAAGTGACTAGTCCAATATTCGCCAAGATTTCATAAGGTCCAATAAATGATGGAATTAACATTCCTTTCTTACAAAAACACATAATAGTTTTCCATGGTGTGATTCTAAGAAAAACATGATCAGTTACCTTGAAAGAAATATCATTACTCCTATTATCTGAATGACATTTATTACTTCTCTAATCTATCCTCATGTGTTATTGGATCATATTATCTTTTTTAGACACTTACTATACTAATTCTAATCCCATAAACATCCATTCCCCAACTTCATCCCAAAAATATAGAGTTTGACACCGCTTCCCATATAATTCCTCAAAAGGTTCCATCTCTATACTGGAATGAAAACTATTATTATAAGAAAAATAAACTAATGAATGATTATAATCCCAATATCCCTGGTTGTACATTGAAAATTATTGAACCATTTCCTCTAATGAATGAATTGTTCTCTCAGTCTATCCATCAGATTGACGTTGAAAAAAATGCTGAAATTTAATTCACTTCCAATCAAATTTAGAAGGACCTTCCAAATGTTAGAAGTGATCATGGGATCTAGGATAGATAAAATGGAAAAAGGAACTCCATATTTCCTAAATGTATATTTGAGGTACAACTAATAATGTTGATCGAGATAAAGACTTCATTGAATATGAATGAAATGTGCAGATTTAGTCAGCAGATCATCAATAACCCAATTCACACTGTTACCTCGAGAAATATTTATTAGTCCCACTATGAATTCCCTAGATATATTTTGTGATTTCCACTCTAAAACTAGAAAATTTGGAAGTATTCCCTTTATTAATTTTTAATCTTCTTTAAGTTGTTGACCTTTCAAACATTTCACGGTAAAATCAGAAATATCTCATTTCATTTCATCCTACAAGGAATACTCTTGATGGTCTATATACGTCTTTGTGTATCCAGGATGAACTAAAAACAGTGAAAAATGATCTTCACATAACAATTAATTATTAATAAAAGGATAACAAGGAACATACATTCTATTTCAAAATCTTAAAACTCAGTCATTATCAGTGCTTAATTTTGGAGATACATCATTTTTAAAAAATTCTACCTTTTTCTGTGACTCATGGTCTTCCTTTTATGCATTATTTTTTATGTTCTATATAGATGGATATACTTCCACATGAAATAAAACAATGAAATTTCCAAGGCCAAAAATATCCAAGAAAAAATTCATTAAATCATTAATCAAGGGGTCTTATTTCAAACATAATTTGATTAATGATGCATGGTGTTTTCAACTCAAGGAATCATCCACTGTGTTTGGTTTTCCAAGATGAAATTAATCATGAGATCGTAATAGTTTATAATTTCTTAGCATCTTCTCTTCCTCATTATTAATTCCTTCTCAGTGAATATATACTTTAGACTTTTGAGATCAGTATCAGTTTTACATTTGGATTCGTTTAAATGATGGCTTCAAATTTTCAACAAAAAAATACAACTCCTAATTCCAAACCATGTATGGGATAATTTAACTCATGATGTTTTATTTGTCTTAAAGCATAAGAAACTTCCTAATAATTATGCGTCAAAACAAAACCAATTCCCTTCAATGAAGCATGACTGTAGATGAAAAACTCAGTATATATGGATGGCATTTCCAAAACTAGTGTATTCACCAATCACTTCTTCAGTTCCTGAAAACTAACATAACGTTATTTTTTCCAATTAAATTTAACTCCTTTTCCTTCTAACATAGTTAGTGACAAACTGTCGGTAATAACATGATAATTCAAGAAAACTATGAATCTCAGTTACAATTGTAGGTCCTTACCCTTCAGTAATCACATTTTTTTTGGGATAAACTATTATTCCATCCTTATTAACAATATCCCCATGAAGCTAATAATTTTTTAGCCAAAAATCACATTTGGTAAAGTTTCAATATAATTTTTTTTTCTTTCAGAGTGTGCAATACAATAATTAATTGTTTTTCAGAACCCTCATAATTTTTTGAAATGACCGAAAAATCATCAACAAAAATGAAAAAAAATTATCCATATATTCATGGAATATTAAATTAATGAGATTGATGAATACAACATGGGTTTTTTAACCAAATGTAATAAAAAAACTCATAATTCCCATATCTAGTATAGACTATAGATTTTAGAATGTCATCCTCCTTCACCATCAGCAGATGGAAACCGAATCTCCAGTAAATCTTGGAAAAATACTGAGCTCCCTAGAGCTGATCAAACCAGTCATCGATATGAGGTATTGGATACTTATTCTTGACATAAATTTTATTGAAATTTCTATAATAAATTTTAGAATGGTAAATAGAGAACTGATGCACAGCCATAATAAAATCAAAATATATTAAGGGAAAATAATAAAGATTTTAGGTAATTTCATTCCACAGATAACAACAGAAATATTCATATAATTCCTTTTTGTTGTAATATTTCCCCTAGTGTTCTAACCATAAGATCCAGTCCCATTTCTTGTGGCGAAATTTCATATGTATAAAAAACATTCTCAAAGTTGAAGGAATTTTTAGACACCATATCAAAAAAGACCTTAGAAAAATCATAGTAAACAAATAATGTAACAGATACCACTTCATTTCATGGCCTAATATCTGCTGACGTAGTCACAAAGGATCTCACTGCACCTTCCTCTTAATAATATGGCTTCATTACATCATCCATATCATTCCTTGGGATGATATTTTTATAATGAATTATATCACCACATTTAAAACACTTTATAGTTTTCATTCCAGGAATAATTTTAGGATCTTTTCATTACAATCTCGGGAAATATATCCAAACACACTATGTTAAAAACACTTATCATTTTGGTTAATACATTCCCTAGGTAATTTTTAAATTATTTTTCACAAACTAGAAACTAAAATTTCTTACATTCAGATTTATTTGATTGATTCATTCCTATTTCATTCCATCTAGACCATTCTACTACTTGTTTTCAAAGTACACATGACATTAGAAAACTCCATTTCTACCCTCTATGCACTTCTTAATAGTTTCTCATAACTTTTTGTTTTTATAGAGACCAATTCCCTTCGATATATTGTCTTCAATCGATAGTAAAAATGATTGATTTTTTATCAAGATACTAAATAAGATTTGGAGCATACCTTTATAATCAAATGAAGTTTTCAATATACACAACCACTAAATACTATTCATTTTGTTTTAATTCATGGAATTTCCTTTCCATTCTATGGCGATCCACCTTAGGAAAATATTTATCAAGGAGATCTTCTTAAATTCACCGAATTCCAAGGCGTCAATCTCCTCGCCATCCCTAGTATTATTGTCCATTGAACTCTAATGATCTGCTTCACCTTCGAAATGATAAATAGAAAGACTAATCTATTGATTTTATGAACTCCTGGTGAAATTTAAGAAATTTTAAAGTGATTTAATACACATTTTATCTACCACTATGTCATAAGATCCACCGAAATTAGGAGTGTGTTTCCTCATAAAATGTTCCAGTATCATCTTGATCCTTTGTCTTAGCTCTAGTTGTTATATTGTGTGGATTCCACCACCATTTATAGACTATGTAAACGGATCCCTTACTGTCAAAAACTGATAATTTCTAATTACCACCATTCTCGATTGCTGATTCAGAAAGATATCATCATCTTCGTGCCTTCCAAATAATGCTTCCCTATTCCTTCTATGGAAATTATTTTTAAATAAAATATATTAGATTAAGAAACATGGTAATATTAAAATTCATTATCATATAAACATAAAAATATGGTAAAAATCATTTATGGTATCACATTGACATCATTATAACCCCCAATGTTATCTAGAATATCCACGGATACCATCTATAAGGACCTGACCATAAACATTACATAATCTTGAGTTTTAGTAAAGTATTTTGTTTCCTTCACATTGAATATATTTTCAATTTTATCAAGTCATAAATTTAGGACATAATTAATTCATATCAACACATAATCATAAAAAGTGGATACTACCAAAACAATATCCATTTTTTCACAAAACACATTTTTTTAATAAAAATATGAAATCAATTCATGAAAAGTCTTCACAACCATAGTCTTAGCTTCTTAATTTATCTTACCCAACCATAAAACCTATTAAACAATTTTAATACATGGTATGAGTAGAAAAATCTCAGTAAGGGATATAAAAAGAATCAGAAAAATCCTTTGTATACAAACACTTATAGACATATGAAATCATTGTCCAAAATCATACCTTTTACCCAATATGTATTGTATTGATACTTTGTGAAAACATGATATTTCCATAATAAATTGAAAAAAAACCATATTTTTAATTGTTCCATTAAATACTAAATATTTTAACCCCTATGGCTACCTTATGATTTGTACCCTTCACAACTACCATATAATGTTACCCACATGACTACCTTATGGTGTATCCATAGTAGTTACACTTGAAGTAACAATATAACCTACCTCCAACATAAAAATACATAACGAATTGAAGGGAGATATAGGTACCATAATTCAACATAAATAATTCAAAATATCCAAAACATAATCATAAATAAATAATTTCATAAAAACATTACATTGGAATTTTGTAAAATAAAAATTTTATAGAGGTTTTTTATAGAAAATTCCCTTACAAATATCATATAATTGAAGTAAAAATTAATTGAATAAAACTTATATGTTTATAAATTTTAAATAAAAATAATAAAAAATAATATAAAAAACTATCATGTCACAAATAGTCATAGTACCGCATAATCATAGAAGTATAAGGTTAACCCAATGAATGGAAGTTTTTTTAGAATTCCCTTACACTAGGTCTATCTTACTTGAAACATGTTTAGAACTCCTGTATAATGATTAAAATAGTTTTATTAGTATTTTATAGATGAATATTCATATTTATAACACCTTATATGATCATTTTATAACATAATTCCTCCCATTTATTAATAATATTTTGTTTTTTCTATTGCTTCATGTGTGTGTTTTGCATGGTTCCCATAGTCGGTTCGTAATGGATTTTATTATATAATGGAAGAGAAAATCCCGAAGTGGAATGAAATGGTATTAATATGCTTCCATAATATTAAATGACACCTTAAATCATTTTATTCATAAGTTATGATGAATCATTACATTAAACATTAATGATATTTTTTAGATCAATTTGGTGGTTCTTCAATAATCAAAAACTAGTTTCAGTATACAATTTGATATTACATATATTAATTAAATGAATAAAATAAAAGAGTATATATCATAATATTTAATACTTTTATAGACCACTAAAATGGTTTTATAACCATTGTTGAAGGAATTTATGGTATTTGGAAACACATTGTCCATGATGTTAGTAAATCAACAGATCTTAGATGGTGTTTTAAGTTTTTTAGAATAAGATTGAGAGGAGAAGTAGTATGATAATAAATTTTTCCAGAAACATGATAAAATTATAGAATATATAATAATATAGAGCTTTAATGACTATTGGATAATGGTAGGTGAAGATATTATAGAAAAATTAAAAGCATTGAAAATAAAATGAAAGAAAATGAAAGAGGATTTTTACCTCATGAAATCTTCTCATCGAGATCCTCTTTAAGGCCTTTGGTTTTGGGCTTTTGGAGATACCAAAAGGTCATAAATATGGGATGGAGCCTTGGGAAGATTATTTTTTTGAATTTAGATAATGATCAAATATTTATAGGTGTGAGGTAAATAGGGTGTGAGGGGATGTATTTATAGTGGAGGATATTGGGTTTTCCATTATGTCAATCATTATTTTATTATTTTTCTCAATAAAATAAATAGTGTTGGTTATTGTGGATAAAAATAGTAAATATATCATTTTAATTTAAACTAATAGAGATTCAATTAGGCATAATGTTATGAATATTTTATTTAACATAAAATGTATAAATACTGTATTTCACTATTCACCAAAAATTCATGTTTTTTAGAAAAATATCAAAAAATCCCCATTACCTTTCTTCGATGTGTAGATTAATAAACGCACTAAATTTTTCTAGAATAATGTTTTAAATATTTTTAATTTAATTTTTAAATCAAATCATAATTTATTCAAAAAATAACACTTTTAAAACTATAATTGGTTTTATAAAACCTTGAAAAATTTATCATGGTCTCATATAATTATATTATAAATATAAGACAAAAACATAATACTTTATGATTACATTATTTGAAAATAAATTTTCATTTCAATTATTAAATTAATCATAACATTTTAATTAAATATTTACGACTTTTAAATATACCAACACCAATAAAATGATCATATTATCACTTTAAGATGCCTAAATTTTATTTATACATTCATTGGAGAGGTTTCAATTATTTTGGGAATATTAATTTTCATTTCGGTCAAGATATTATTGATAAAGTCCAAGTCATTATTCACCAAAACTTAAGTTGATCTTATCAGACTCTAAATATCATAATTATCACAATCGTGTATGTCTGTTTTCCAAAATTCAAATCATATAAGTAGAAAATTTCCGTTTAAAAACTAAGTTATAAGAATCTCATTAATACAATTTTTTATTTTTTATAGACTCTGTGTTTCCTGAATTTCATTGTATATTAGTTATGAATTTAAATCATGGGTGTCTTTCAATAAAAATATGACACATACATAAACTGAATATAAGAACACATATATTTATATTTTATAAAAATTTTTACCACACAAATAAGATATGTATGCCAACATATTTTATCAAATTTTACATATTTTATGATAGGAAGTCCATAAAATATAAAAATATTCCAATCACTAGTCTAATCATATACAGTATGGAGAAAAAATTATAAAAGTCGTGACATCTCCAGAGGGTCCCGATCCTTGATCTTATAATAATTATACCATCCTATCAAGATATTACCATCAGGAAACCTAAGAAAATCTTTTATAGACATTCATACTAAATATAGAGTCTTCTCATCCATCGATGTGCATGTGTAGGGTGTGAGAATAAATGTCTACAGGGAACCACAAATTGGGTACATATAATATGTGAAATTATATTATTTTAATTAATGATAAAATGAATAAGTAGTAACACATAACATAAAACCAATCATGTTGAGTCATCATATGCTAACCAGAGAACCACAAAAATTTATACCACTTTATTCTCTTAGCATCAAAGTACTAAATCATTAATACAAAACATGTTCTATGATTGTAAACCAAAGTCAACATCCGTTTAATCGACTATTAGGTATCAATAATGCCTTGTTCTCTAATGTTTTTTTGGAAATCAAAAGTAATAGTAGAAATAACTAGATGATGTCATAGGCTCAAGCTATTATGACCATTGGGAGGAGTAAAATACGCAAATAGTGTCATGATCCTTATCTTGTATATCCATTAGAAATAATATAATAATATCCAACTATTACCTCTGTTTCTAGATGATTTGGGCATTGTGGAAAATATTATAATATTGTAATTGTGCCATTAGATTCAACTAGTTCGACCATCAAGAAAATATTCAAATACAAAGAAGATATCCCAGTTTCTAGATTCCATAGTGATTAAAAATACCAATATATGGATTATTTTTACATGCTACCATATTTTTTATTACGGGAAATTCATCTTGGGAGACAAATCACCACAAATTTATTCTAATTCACAATATAGTTAAGAAAATACCAATAAAACTATCATGGTATATACCACTCAAACCCCTCTATCTTTTTCCACTGGACAAGCATCTAAAAATCACATAGTGACCAAATTATCTTTAATTTCCCATACCATGACTTACATCACCTTGGTTTAGTCATAAATAACATAGAAAATTAAACCTATCATCATATACTATCTATCACATAGAAAAACAATATGATCCTATATGCTAAATTTTAATGAGTGGTAATTCCTTGTGGAATAGATTATCTATCTCATATGATACTTGGTAGACCACCAAATTACCTTGTTACTTATAGACCTTCCTTGGTTTTAACCATTGTTACTAATAAAAAATAATCACTCACATAGTTATTTAATAGGCTATAAAATTTTCCTAATTCCAAACCAAGGACAAAGAACATTTATAATATCATCAACATACCAACCTATTTCCCCCTCATAATAATGAAATCTTTTCCAATATTTCTATGATATGAAATGATAATTTCTTAATCACCATATGATAATTATCATAACTACTTTCTATAGGAGAACCCTATGTGAGAAAATCATATCAATTAATTTTAAATGGGTTCTAGAAAGGTAATGATGTCATAAAAATAAACATTAAAGACTCCTCTAAGACAAATCCATCATGAATAAATAAAATGCCTCCAAAATTTTATAATGTAAGCACTAACCAAAACAATAATAATCCCTAAAAGTATGGTTCCATATCTTAAATTCCATATCAACTTCCTTACCAAAGATCATAAGGGAAACCACTAATGAAGCTCTCTGAATTAATCATCCCAGCTAAACTAGGCCTTTAAAGATCAATTCAAAGCATTATTATTTATTTTTCACTATTATATGAAGTTATTAGATCTCTATATTATGTTATATTGACTATTAATGTAAAATATAGTGAAAAAACTACCACCAAACTGACCGTCAGGTTTTCTACTCCCACGAGACCATTATAACTATCCTAATAGATTCCATCGTATGACACTAGTAATTTAATTCATACCTTAAGTCCATTATGAGGTCTGTTAGAAATAAAATTATTTTATAGTATCCATAGAGACACAATTATCGGGTGAATCTAAAAGTATTTAAATCAATATAGAATGTATATTAAAAATATAATAGTATCTATCAATTTTATCTCAATGTTTAAAACCCTTTCACTCTCCGTTAAAGTCTAACTAAACCGAATACTCATGAATGAATACATAGATGTAAAATAGTCATAAAATATATTACATTATATGTAGGATAACACATAACTTGATAAGTTAGGTGTTATATTTCCCATTATTATAGAACTATTAATCCTAGTATACATGTAATAAAAGAATCTACCCGAAAGACATAATTTGAGGGAATTAGGGTCTGGATATTCTATAACAAGAAACAAATACCTAAATAGTGGATTTAGGATTTCCATACCCATTAAAAACTATATTCATAGATATATCATGAAACATATGACATGTGATAACTTGTGAGTAAAGAGAATAAAGGGGGAGGATGGGATCAACCCTAGTTTTTCTAGATAAAGGGAATGAGGGGAGAGTATTATATTTTTTAAGTAAAATTTTACATAAATTAAAATTCATTAAAAAATATCATATATCCCACTTTTCCCTTAATGTATATCCATCAAAATTTTATTTGCTTATCAGTTACTACCGTACCATTGTCAACCCCACTAGTCTTTCGGTGGAACCCAATTATATTTTTATTTTATTCTAATAATAATCCATATTATTAATTGGTTTGATAAAATACACTTATATAGCCAAAAATCCAATGATACATGACATAATTGAGTAAAGCTATGATGTTATAACCTAAAAATCCCTTTCCACATTCATATTTACCACACACACTAGACGACACCCGAAAGACATGTTTTTAACCTATCATCACCACCCCATATAGATGTTTTTGGGTCTTTTATTTGAGTGGATACTTGAACCAATTAATTTTTTGATAATTGAAAAATATCATATGATCATTAATTATAATTCTCATAACATTAATAAGTAATATATGTAGTTTTTTATTATTTATATTACTTATAAGTGTTAATAAATTGATCGATTTAATTGTTTTATTATATTTAATAAATGTATTAATTATGTTTTATTTTTATGTTTATATATTATATTTTTATTTAGGTAGATATTTTTTATATAGTTTATTTTTTCTTTAGTTTTTTATCTTATGTGTTTTGATTACTGCATTCTTAAATTTGGTTATATTTTATTATTATTTGATTAAAACATCTTTAGATATAATGTTTTCATTAGTAAAAACATTTTCTACAAGTCATGTTGAGTTCCTCTGATAAATACATCATTTTTTACATTAAAATTGCTTTTAAAGATGTTTTTCTAATATTCATCATGTATCTATATTGAAATCTACAGAGCTAAATTGGAAACCATGTAGCCGATTTGCGAACCATGTAACCAACATTATAGTCCCATTTAACTTCTATATTTCATTCAAAATATGACCTAAATATATTCATATTTTTTATTCAATTTTAATTATAAGAAAATTATATTCATTTTATTAGAATATAAAAAATTTAAATGGATCACTATTATTATAAATATTACATTTAAGCCAATACATTTTTTTTATAGAAAATTGTGGTTTTCAAAAACAATTCTAGTATATTTTGAAGTTAACTTTCACTATACCGCTCTGAATAATTTGATTCATGATTATTTAGAATGATAAATAATTTTATAAAATATAATTGACCTAGAAGTAAATCTCCTGATGTCATTTAGATGGTCTGTATTACTTTGGAAATTTGATAAGTAATTATATTATTCAAATTTCATAAAGTAGTTATTTGAATTTGGATATGTGAGAAATTATTATAAGTTAGAAATGGATTCATTGATATTTATCTACATGGAAATTATTTCTTATATGAATAAATTTTTTATTTGGTGAGAATTGGTCACATTTATTTTCTTACATGAAATGAATTTGTTAATTCCTTTATGTAAATTCTTTTATGTGACATTTACTTGTGGGAATTTGGATATATATAATTTCTTACAAGGTGATATTTTAATTCATATAAGTAATGATCTATGTGAAAATAATATACATTAATTTTCCTATGTGGTAATTCATGTTTCTATTGGAGTTTTTGAAACTTGGAAATATTATTGTTTCTATAATTTTTACATTTCAATTTTCTAAATGATTATTTTTGATATTTATTTGTTCTATAATTACTTATTAACTATTTAGAATACATTTAAATAATCATTAAGTTGTTTAATGATGAATCATATTTTATTTACTTGGTATTAATAACATATCGATATTCAAGATGAAAATTATGGAATGTAAAATACTCAAATTCAAATCAAGTGAAATATGAAGAGTGTATCATGTATATTTTAAAAGTTTTTTTCAAGGATATTTACATGAATTATTAACTACTATATTAAATGTTCTAAAATATATTCTTTTAATAATATATATTATGTTTTCAAAAATATCAATAAATAACTCCCACAAATATTAATTATATCTCTTTTCTAAAAAATAAATGTTGTTCAATTATCTAGAAAATATGGATTAGAAAAGATCAAATTTGAATTTGGAATATGAATAGTTAGAATATCATTACTTAAGAGAGTGTTTAAAAGAATTCAGTATCAACTTTTACGAATATATTCCCTCCTATATTAATTTTCCATTTATTCTTATAATGAGTTTGTCTGCATTATGTTTTTTATTTATATAATATTAAAATATTTTTCCAAAAAAAGTTTTTATTACTGGAATTTATGGAGTATAATCGTGGAGTTTAAATTGAGTAAAATAATCATTTATATTTTTTGTATAAAAATACCATGGAATGTAGTGATTAGATAATGGATGTCACTCTACATTATCTCCAATATGCTAAATAGTTCACAACTGATCCATGGTGCTTCATTGTTCAACTATATGCTGAAGAAAACTATTGGTTCATTGTGCTTCATTAATTCGGAATATAGAAGGGAAAGAGCTTTACCTAATCCAAATCCCAATGTCTCTAATGATGATCATTCACTGTGTAAGAATTTTATATTCTCTCATTGAATTGTAACTATCTGGGTGATATTTTTTCCTATAGTGCATATTTCATTTTTTTATACCACCCTAAAAATGGTATGTTTGGGTTTGTTCTATCCCCTTTGAAGACTGGGGTTGTTTATCCCCTTAGAAGACTGGGTGCAGTTTACCCCCTTAGAATATTGGGTTCTGGTTAACCTTAAAATAGCATTGGAAAGGACTGCTCCTATAATATTCTAGGTGTATTATATGCACTTAGAATACTAGGTTACTCTTGACCTATAACATAAAATAGGTAACAACTAATCTTGTGAATGTGTAGGTTGGTTCTGAACCTATAAAATATTGGGTTAGTTTTTCTCCAGTAAAAATTGGATTTCTTCTAAGCCCCCAAAAGGTGGTTGGTTGGGATTGAGCCTGTAAAATTATAGGTTGGGTATTCTACCATAAAGGGATGGGTTTTGTCTAATCCTTTAAAAGGAATGGAAATTGGGTGGAGCCCATATTAATGAAAAAGGAAGTCATAAATAGGTGTTAATATACTTTAAATGTGATATAGCATAGTGGGTGACATTCATTGGTTTGGGGTGTGAAGAGTAGATATATGAATATTTTGATCCAAACTACATTAAAATTTTAATCACTTCATCTTTTTATTTTTTTAATTTTCTAATATACTTATTTTTTTATATCTGTGTGGTTGAATTGTTTAGTATTTAAACCAATAAATTTACAATCATGAATATTATACTTTGATTAATTAATAAAGAATGAAAATTCACCCCTATTGTCCATTCCCATTAATCCTTCATGACCTAACATTTTGTCTCAAAACCATGCCCTATTAAGAGATAAGCCCTATCATTTTTTATCTTGATGCATTAAAATTGGTATCCAAGGTTGGGTATTTCTAGGTTATTTTTTATTAGCTGATTTTATAATACCTGATAATTAGTATCAAATCAAGTCCCTTTAAGAATATATTAGTATATCATATTATTTCATAACACATATTTGATATTCTAGGATGGATCATTTAGGATATATTTTTCATCATTATTATATATTATTTGTTCTAAAATTTAATCCTAGTACTTGATAAGACTAAGGGAATGATCTTTATCATTGATTGGTTTATTAAAGAATACAATTTTTTTGTATTTGAAATTTTCACCACATTTCAGAGGTAGTGATTATACTCAGTGAAAGATCTAGATGGATTCTTACCTGAAGAGTTTTGATATTATATTTTCGGATATTTGGATTAAATCATATAATTTACATAATTATGATCTCGTTGATTTTAAAAAGAGAATATTCTATTATGTACCATCTTAAATATAATGTGATGAATATTTTTAATTTCTCAATCACTAGAAATAGTTTTTCTCAAAATTTATAGTTGCATCACAACTTTGGAGATCTGGAAATAGCATGACACAACTTCCCGAGAAGAATGACACTCTATGAAATATATTTTCCCTCTCTATAGAATATCTAGAAATATGAAAAATGAGTGTCCAACCATTAAAAGGGAAAAAATTATTTTCAGGAAGATGATATAATTCAAGTTAAATATAATTTAAATTTAAACAAGCAATATTATTTGTAATGAATAAAGGAAGAGAGTATATATTAAACCCAATTGTTTTAATATGAAAAATATAAGGAAGGTTTCAAATAAATAATGGATATATGTGACTACAAGGAGTGATTCTGAAAACTCATGAAAAAATTATAAAATTCCATAAGAAGCTGGTAGTGTCTTATTTCATTAAAAATATTCTAAGATAATATTTCCCCTCCACATTATGTTCCAACTAATATTGCTTTATATTCTATAAAACCTACAAATACATGTCTGAAATATATAACAAAAGGCAATGAATATAGTTTCGATCATCAAGGTTTTTCAATTCTAGAAATAACGAGCCAAGTATATGAGATCTGAAGTAAATGTGTTATTTATATGAAGATCAAATATAAGAATTTACTTTTATACATATATCACTTAAATATAAATATAGAAGGGTTTGTGAATATGAAATGATATTATCTTCTAAATTTAGGAATGTTTCTAAACATTAGAAGGTTTAACCCCTTTAAATTTAATATTTTAGAAACTTGAATTTTGATTCTGAAATATTGAAGCTTAATATTGAAAATGATATGATTAAATATTTTCTCTCTAAGAATAATAAATATCAATAAATGAGATTTAATTTAATATTGGATGATATGTCTGATGTTGAGGATCATTTTAAGATTCTTAAAAAGTAAAATTAAAATATTAGAAACAAATTTTTTTCCTCAAATGAAATGGTTTGTGAATATTTATAATTTTATAAAATATAGATGAAAGGATGATTAATGAATTAGATAATGTAATAAATGAAATAGTATTATTGAAAATGTAATTTTATAATAAAATTTCTTTAAATTCCAATATCAGGAAGACTATTTATTTCAATAATTGTTATGATAAAAGGAATTATCTTATTTTTTATTATTTTGTTCCTATTTTGTATGAAAGTGATATTATGAAAGGAGAATATACAAGAATAAATTTTGCTAATTTATTTAAATTTGGTTTTTATGGGAATTATTCTTGTGATTTCTCTTTAATGATAATTCAATCATTTGGTCACAGAAGGAATTTTATATACAAATCCAATTTCAATGAAAAATTATCAAACAAGTCTACTTCTATGGTATATAAAGGTATCTATTGATATTATTGTAAAATAAATCCATTCATTATAACCATGTAATGTGTATTTTCTTATTCTTATGTTTTGTATGCATGTCATTATATATTTATCTTTAGCATGATGAACTAAGAATTATGATCTTTAGTATTTAATTATGGATAGTCTTAAATAATTTATGTAATATTGGGATTCTACCATATCATTAGTTTTTTGTTATTATTTAATCTATTAAATATCTTATTATGGACTCTGAATTTGATATTTTAGTTGTAAATTCTTGTTTAATTTTATGGTATTATCATTTGGTTAGTTTCAAAATTATCTAAATATCAGATGATAAGTTTAATGGATTTTTATGATATTAATCCTTGTTTATAGATGATTTTTCACTATTGAAATTCAAAATATTTTCCAAAAGCATTTTTTCTCATTTTGATAAGAGAGAATCAGTATAAGGGGAGTAAATCTTGTTTTTAAATTTGATTTAAAATAAAAATGTTTGTACTTAAAATGGGAATTCACAATTTTAAAAAATATTGAATTTATGCGGAGTGTTGTAATTTTAAATTCATATTATTTTAATTAATATATATAATTCATCAATTAAGTGGATAAAACCTTATTTTAAATCTTTAATTTTTCTTGGAAAAGTATTCTATTTTAAAAATGTTGAAATATGATGAGTATTTTCTTTTGGGAATGCTTAATTTTTATGTTTATAATTTATTAAAAAGAATTGTAATATTTAATGGTAAAGTTAGGGAGAGTTTTTGTGGCATATGTGTTTAATAATTTTTAATTAAATGGTGTTTCAGTATGTGGAAATGGTCAGAATAATATGTTGTTTGAATGAGGGGAAATTTTTAGTTTCACAATGAAATCTATAAAATTTTAATATTTTATTCCCATTTAATAATTTTTTATTTCTATACATATTTTTTTATTATATTACAATTTAATACATCTCAGAAATACTAAATTACATTTACTTAATTTTTAAATTTTTTTCTCATAAAATGTGTTCTCTGGAGGATTTCTTATTATTTATTAACAAATATGTAAAATGTTTCTCATCATATAGCACTGGAAGGTTATACAGTAGACCATTGATATATATTTATAAAATTTTGATGTTTAAGAAAGTTATAAAAGGCAATGTGTTTTAATATTATGTTTATATTTAACGTAAATTAATTTTTCATAATTAACTCCAAATAGGGATTTTTTAGTTGAAGAATTATATTTTTGATAATTCTTAAATGGGGGAGAAATATTGAAATTGCACATGATTTTTTAATTATAAAATTAGGGGAAAATGTTGAGTGGATCCTTTTACCACATCATGTTTTGATGATTAAAAAGATGTTATATCATGATTGATTATAATCTTCATAACCTTATAATGTATTATCTTTAGTTTATTATTCATTATATAATTTACATAGATAAAATTATTTGGTTTATTATCTCTAAAATAAGTCTTAATTATTTTTTGTAACTTGGTTTTTATCTTATATATTGATCAAGGAAGAACTTATTTTGGTTATTATATAATTTTGGTGGCCTTTAGTTTTTTATCTTATGTGTTTTTATTAATCTGTGTTTAAATTTGATTATAAGTTATTATTCTTTACTAAATATTTATTTAGATTTTATGTTTTGATTTTTCACGACAAGTTCTTCAAGATTCATGTTTACATAATATGGTAAATAAGTCATTTGGTAATTTAAAATATCATTAATTAATTTTCTATACTATTCACAATCTTGGAAAATTTAAATCCCTAAACACAAATTGAAAACCATGTAATCGATTTGTGAACCATGTATCCGGTTTTCCAGAATTAGTTTCCTTCAGTATTATAGACACAACATGGGATAAATAATTCCAAATTTGGTGATTATTATTGAGTTTTAATGATAATAAAATTATCTAAAATTAATTAGGATACATAAAAATATTAATCGATATCTATAATTAAATAAATTATATTTAATTCACTATAAGTTTTTAGTCTTAAATATGTTGTTTTATAGATCTATTTTTCTACTGTATTATTATGATATCATGGGATATATAACTCTGATTAATTTTATTCCTAATTATCTACAAAAATTATGATATTATATAAATATTAGTCAATTTTAAGTAAATCTAATTTTTCATTTAGATGGTTTGTATTTGGTCTGAAATTGTCTAAGTGATTCGATTTTTCTATTTTTGAGAATTACCTACTAGATTGTGGGTAAATGAAAAATTCACTAATGTGAGAAATATATATGTGTATATTCATCTATGTGAAACATATTTCTTATGTGAATATATTTGGAAATGTAGTGATAAATGGTTGAATGATTTTTCTTATGTGAAATGGAAATGCAAATTCTCTTATGTAAATTCGTAATGTAATTAACATACATTAATTTTCTTATGTGAAATTCACCTATATTAATTTAGAAATTTTTATTTTCTTACATGTAGATATTTTGATATGTAGAGGAAAAAATATATGTGAAAATACCATTAATTAATATTCTTTCATGGTTATTCATGTTTCTATAGGGTTTTCTAAAAAATGGAAGTACTCCCTTTTTCCATATGTTTTCTATTTAAATTTACTATAAGTTTATTTTCAATATTTTTTATTTTATATCTATTTTATAAATATTTATTAAGTATTTATATTCTATGAAAACAAAAATTATATTATTTAATTATTACTGATATTTTCTTTACATCGGATTAATCGTGTATTTATATTCACACTGAAAATTACGGAACAGAAATATTCAAATTCAATTATTTTGATATATAAATATTGTGTCTCAGATATTATTCAGGATATTTTCATGGAAATTAATATATATTTTTAACTAGTATATTAATTATTATAAAATATATTGGCTGATTATCACGTGATTCATTTTAAAAAATATCAAGGAAGAACTCATGAGGATATTAAATAACTATTTTTCTAAAAAAATGCATGAATCATTTATTTGTAAAAGAAACATGAAATAATTTCAATTTTGAATTTGGAATATTAAGGGTTATTCTATAATGATTTATTGTTCTATTCAAAATCATTAATTATCAAAATTTATGAATATATTCGTGACTATATTAACTGTTAATTAATTCATATAATGAATTTGTGTACAATGTTTTTTATTTATATATTATTTCAAGTTATTTACACATGATGTTTTAATATAAGGAATTGATAATGGAGAATCGTGGAGTATAAAATGAAAAAAATATCTATTTCTATTTCGGTTTATAAAAATACCAAGGAATGTGGTGAGGGGATATGGGATATGACTCCACCTTTTCTGATTTTTGATGGATAGTTCATAACTGTGTCATAGAAACTCATTGTTAAAATGATCGATGATGTACAATACTAGTTTCCTAAGAATCATTTTTTAAAAATCTAGAAGGCCCCAAGCATTACAGGATTCATGTTCTAGTATCCCCATCAATGATCATTTACTATTTAAACTATTTTATTCATTCACGGTATTTCTACTATCTGAGCTATATAATATCAATTATATAATCTTGAATGAGGTTATAATAGCCTAAAAATGTATCATTGGGTTTTTTATTTACCCTTAGAAGATTTAGTTCTGGTTTTCATCTTAGAATATTGGGTTTATTCTTCCTCTATTATAAGATTGGGTTACTCTTAACCCATAAATAGTAGAGGAAATGATAGATCCTATAAGAGTTCGTGATTAGTATATACCCGTAGAATACTAGGTTACTCATGACCCCTAAATAATTATACGTTATGACTGAGACACTAAATGTCTAGGTTGGTTCTACATATGTAAAATACTAGGTTACATTTCTCTCTAGTAAAATACTTGGTTCCTTCTAAACCCAAAAAGGGAAGTTGGTAAGATTGAGACTATAAAATTCTATATTGGTTCTTCTCCTATAAAATACTGGGTTTTTTCTGAACCTGTAAAGGACACATAAATTAGGTTAATCCTCCTTGTGTGAAAAATGTGGTTGAAAATATTAGTAACTATCCTAAAAAAGTGATTTACCATTATGGGTTATATACACCAGGTTGGTGTGTGAAGAGTAAAATTAGGATCATTTTGATCCAAACTAATATAACAATCTCTTGTGTTCATATTTTACCTTCATGTTCTTTATTTCTTCATTATTTTCTTATATCAGAGTTTTTTAATTTTTTAATATTTGAAAAAATAAATTTCTACTCATAATTTTTATACTCTGATATATTTTTTGATAAATAAAATTCACTACCATGTATCCTTTTCCATCACCCCTCGAGGACATAACCCTTTCATCTTCAAATATTATCTTTAGTAGATATTTATATTTATGGGTTACTATTAATGACTATCCTTCATCCAACATCTTTTAATAATTCCTCCCTCACACTGTTTTTCATTCCACCCATTATAAGATACTCAAGATAAGCTCAAAGGCCCAATTATAGGTGGCTAAAAGACCCAATATCCCAAATTCCCAATTTTATAGCCCCAAATTCCATTTTATATGAAAAATACTTATACTAATGTACCCAAATTACTAATGTTTTAAAGAACTACTATAATTCTAGAGAAATACATTCCACTGAAAATTCATTTAGGGGTTTTATATAGTCTTTAGGGGTCCTTTTAATTACATAAATTATGATATCTCACATTGAATCATTCAAACTGAACCAACCACCTCTAAATAATCAAATTTATATCTCAATTTTTTTTAAAATATATAAACTTGTCCCTTATCCAAAAAAATATATTATAAAATTCCCATTGGCACTTATTCTATTAGTTATTGTCCAATTCAAATTATTTTTGTGTGTGAACATGTATATATCAGAGTGAGTTAATTTCATGATAGTATCTTAATAAAGGTGTAATTTTTATTAAATAATTTATTTCATATGTATTTTCATTTTTTGGCTTATGTGGTATGTTGGTAATGATAAATGAACTATTAGTAAAAAATTGATGTAGAATAATAGATATGATATATATTTTTCATATAGGAGTATTATATGGTGTATTTGTTTATGTTCATTTTTTTGGATATATTAATATTGAATGGTAATTATAATTCAATTAGGTATTTTCATTTACATACCTCTCATGCTATGAATTAGTATGCGTAACATAGATAAATATTAAAACATCTAAGAGAAGGTTATTTATTTATGTTTTTATTAGAATTGAGAATATATTATAGAATTTTATATTTATACACAAATATGTTTCTAATTGAAATATTATAAGATTAATGGGTTTTAAGATCATGATAAAACAATCATAATTGAATTATAATGGTTTTATAATAACATAAATAAGTCAATTTATGTGTTTTTATGTCTTGAAGATGTTTAAGATATTAATTTTTTAATTTTAGAATCAACATTGCTTTAAACTAAAACAAGATTTGTTCTATTAATTTGGAAATATTTTTTGCATGGTTTAAAAAAAAGGATAATTTTAGGAAAATTTATAAAAATTTAATAAATTTATTGAATTTTTTATAAACCATGTACACTAATCATATAGGGTTGAGAAAAATTTCTAATAATGTTTAATGATTCAATAATATTGTTATATCCCTTAAAAACTAAAAACTATACATTTAAAATGTTTTTATGATTTATTTTAGGATTCCTAGATGTTTTGGCATAGTTTAGAAAATCTATATTTGTATGACACCTTCATTTTCACCATCCTTTATAACACCCCATATTTTTGTGTGAAATTTACATTTATTTGATTTATTTTTTTATATGAAACACAAATATAAAATGAAAGATTACTATTACATTAAGGTTGAATAGTAGAAATATAATACATTACATGATAGTTAAATAAAACATATTTAGGAAAACTAAAAATGGATTAAAAATACAAGTAACTAAAAGTTAACAATGTTGAAATATTTATCATCACATTAACCGATGAAGATCATACCACCTATGGTAACTATAGAATGAATTAATAACATTATAAATATGATAAACTCTTAAGTAATAAATTTGAGTATAGGATGATTGATTTTATAGAAATATGTAAGGAAATATATATAAATTTATATGGAGAATCTGATAGTTATTTGGTCATGAGACATATATGGCCATTGGGAATATATGACTGTTGGGAATATTCAGTATTTAGATATATTATTTCATCAATGAGATAAATTATATTGTTATTAGAAATAATATTTGGTACTTAATTTGAATAGTCATGATATATTACTATTTAATATATCCATTTATATGGTGGGTAAAAATATAATTAATCACAATGTGGAATTTTTGTAGAAAGGGTGAATTTAGGGTATGTTGATGTAGAATTCATCTATATAAGACTCATATGTATAATATTGGGAAGGATGTAGAATCATTGGGGTTTTACCTTGACCCTTCCTGTGATGAACTTCAACAAGTATGGTTTAACTAGAATCATTCGTGGGAGAAGTTCATGCTCATATAAATCACTAAGAGATATATGCAAGTTGAAGCATAACCTAAAATAACCAGCATTTCCTATATCATCCTTATGGATTATACATGGTTCTGAAGGGATTTTATAGGTAGAGTTTATAATGGTATAAATATATTATTTTTATTTTTATATATTTTTTAAAAATATATATATATATTTTCTTTATTATTGGTAATTTTAAAAATTTTGTATTTATTTTAAATTTAATAAATAATGATTTTAGTTAAATGTATTTAAGAAATTAAAATCATTATTTAAATAATACCTTATTACTAAAATTAAATCAATTTCATATAGATAAATAAATAATTTTATTGAAATTTAAATAAAATCAATTTATTTTGAAGAGTGATATTTTTCAATTCATTATTATTATATATATTTTATATTTTAATTTTATAATATTAAATTGATCAAAATGATTTTAATGAATTTTATCATATATATATATATATAAATTTACAATTGTCTATTGTTTATTACTTGGAATGAAATAAGAATAATTTCATATAATGTTTGAAAATATATTTTTTTATTAAGAAATTTTTTTATGCGTTCAGCATTTGAGAATAATATTTTACCACTTTTATAAATTAAATATAATAAAACTCATATTAAATTATGAATTATCATTTCAAAAATAAGTAATGTGGGGAATTTTATTTTTTTGAAACAATTTTATCAAGGTAAAATTGAGTTTCCACAATAAAGGGTAACATGTGGTAAAATGATTAGAATAAGAGAAAAATTTATAAAATATCTCTAGAAATATTTTATAAATGTGTGTATGAGATACTTCATGAACCATAATCATCCATTTCCCATTATTTATGAACATTACATGAGAAATTATGATTTATATAAATTAAGGAAAAAGTATTTGTGAAAATTATACTCAAACTCAAATATAAATTGACCACTCCACTACCTATATTAATAAACCCCATCCCTTAATTATCTTCTCCAGTTTATACCCAAATTTTCTCCCTAAAAAACATTTACCATATTTATAATCCTTAATTATAAAGAAGGATCCCAAAATCCTTCAAAACCAAATAATGTTTCAAAAGGTGTCACAGTTCCCACATAGTAAGTAATTGTATCATTTTTCTACTTTTCATATATCTTTTGATGAAACTATTCTTAAATCCGATTCAAAAATTTCATAACATCTAATTTATTATATATATATATATATATATTTCAATACTTCCTAGGATTTTAGTTTTATATAAAGTATCTCTTCTATAAAAACCATCACTTGGAATGATTACTTCCTTGAATGGGTTTTAAATCTTGAAGATTCATATGATATATGACTCTATAAATAATAAGAGTATTTACACATTATTTTTTTATCATAATTTGATAAAAAATATTAATAATTTAGTGAAATCATATATGGTGGGGACCCGTTATATAGGGTGAACCCATGAAGCCTTAAAAGGGGTTTGTTGGTTCACTATATGACAAATAAAGTGTATAATTAAGACCATGGAATAATTAATTATAAAAAATATGTATAGAGTAAAATGATATACATTATTTTTATTATACCTAAGATGGGGCTCCAAAATTTATGTAAGGAGATTAGGAAAACTGGATAAGTTATTCAATGAGTGATTATCTAGAAGTATTTTTAATTGTATAAAGTTTTAATGGTGGAGAGAATTGTAAAACTATAATATTTTATGATTTTATTTTTATTTTAATTAATGTTCTAAAATATTATTTTATTTTTATAATCTTTATGTGAGGATTGGATAATATTCATAAATTTTTTTTTGGGAATTTTTTTGTTGATCACCGATTTTATTTAAAAATATATTGAAACACTAAAATTAATCCTTGAATTAATTTTAACATTATAAATATTCTATTTTTTATATTTATTGATGTTTATGTATTTTATTTTTTTAGAGAGAGTTAAGTGAGATTGAATAGTATATCAAATTAAAAATGGTTTTTTAATATTAAAGTTTTTATTATATTAATTATTTTATATGGTGGGTGATCTCCTAGTCCAATGGATTAGGAATGAGGTGACTTAAATGAAAGAAAAATATATAATCCAGATCCCCTTAATTTATTAAACCAACATTTAAGACTATTTTGTTGGGAATAGAGATTTATGAGTGATCATATTTGTGTAGAAGGTGTTCTCCACTATGAATAAATCATGTGGCAGGAATATGGAAGGCAAAATATAGATAAAACATGTTGTAAAAGACCTTCGTGTCTTGATTCAAGTAAAATAGATTGTTGTTTTAGGAAGAGGATTGATTTTATATAATCAACCGATAAGGACATATTATTTGGTAATGTTTGACCAAGTGATGTACCATTGTCATAGGTAATTGGATTTATGGATAGGATGGCTTGATTAGAATCCTGATACTCACTGGGTGAGCATACTAGTGGGGGAGGTTTATGAGGATGAAATATACATAATTCTTCCATCTAATCCCACTAATAATTTTAGTGGATGTTAATATATGAAATTATTAAATGATGTAGAGAGGTCTTCATGGGTAGTGAACAATAATAAATATAGAATAATCCAAAATGAGGATATAGAGAAACCTAGTTTAGGTTAGGCTGATAATTATAAGTTCCATAACCCTATTTTCAAGAACAAAATAATGTTAACCCAATAATGGAAAATTTAGTTTCCATGTTTTCTCAACATCATAGATAGAAACTAAAAAAAATTATCTCCATTCTTCTTTGATCATCCATTTAGGGGTTAGTGTGTTGCCCAATTATGAACCCAATTAAGTGGGATAATTGTTTTGTTTCTTGTACCCCACTACCACATAGTATAAAATATTATTAATTTGGTTGAGTAATTAATGGGTGGTCCCCAAACCCTACTTTTTGATTTTTATGGGATGGATAGGGAAAAGCCTCTTCCCTTTATATCGTCCCCAAAGTGGAACCTCCAAATATTCATTATTATGTGCCCCCTAGATAGTGGTCATATGTCTTATAAATCTCCCTCTTCATGCATCTCTCCCTTCTCTCCCATTCGTTATAATATTTTTTTGGTTTTAGTGTATGAGAAATTCATTAGGAAATGGATAAACCATAGATATATTTGGGTATTTTTTATAACATTCATAGGGTTATCTATGTTTGTTAAACACCATATATAGAAATATTATTATCATGACATGTTAGTTTAGTATTGATTTCCATCTTTGGACCAACCGTTCTCCATAAATTGGTTTTATATGTAATAGAATTATGAATTATCATGCTAATGTGCATTATTTGAATAATAATGGTGAATAAATTTATGCATGTATTTTATAGAAGTGATTACATCTTGGTAGATATAATTTTTTTCCAATGTCAATCCAGAACCATACATTCCTCTTAATTTTTATTTCAAAATGTTTTAATGAATTTATAAATGTTAATTAAAATATTACAATGTTTAAATCTAATTTTATGTTATTTATTGATTTAAAAATGTTTTTGGTATCAAATGATTCTATAAAGGATTTCATATTCAACCATTAATTACTAAAATATCATTTCACTTTCTTTTAATTTTAAAATACTTATTTGGTTATTATTTTTTTACATAATGGTATATTGGGTAATTTTTGTATTTTTTTAGTTGGAACAATTTTATTATTATTTGATATTTATCTCAATTCCTTTAGAACTATTCCTAGTTCATTTTAATTTTCTATTTATTTGGTCCTATAACCACTTTTTGTATTTGGGTGGTCATTTGGATATGTTTATAGTTCTTTGAATTTTGTATCGTGACTGAGATGATGGGATGTTTTCTCATCCTATAAAGATTCATATTTCCTTGTTTGGTAATCTATAATATATTTAAGAAATATTTGCAAAATACCTCTAAGTATCAACATTGGTAACACTTATTGTGAAAGTAATTGATTGACTACATGCTCTTATGTGAATATCTATATGTGTTATGGGTCATTCATATCCACCATAATTTGTTAATTATAATCTAAATTAAATCCATGCATATGGGAAGTTTAGAATTTATAACCATCAAGGGATGTAGTAGGTATCGTGGTGTTGGGATTTCATCCATGAAAAGGGTTGCATGAAATTATATATGAAGGGAATAAAAACCAATATAGTATTATTCCATTTAATGAGTCAGGCAATACCTTTCTATGTTATGTGATAATGACTATCATAGTGAAATTTAAGATCCTAAAACAATGACTAGAGAAGTGTCTTTTTAGGATGTGTATATAGGACCAATTACATAGTTTACATTGCCATGTGTTTATAAATGAATTTCCTTTTTTTTACATGTATCAATGAACATAATTTCATATATTTTAATGTCATGGAACTATGACCTTTTTTGAGAATTTAATTTCATATAGAGTGGACAACTATGAGATAATTTTTTTGTAATGGTTTGTCATGGGACTTATGCATGAGGGAGAATTTATAGATGTATCATGTATATTGGTAAATAGATATGATAGGATTAATGGACTCAATGGATGAACTATTTATTAAATAATTTTTTTTCTTACATATTATTGTTATCCTATTTTTGTCTATAGACAATTTAGTGGAAAACAGAGTTTGAGTAGATGTATGAGAACCATGAGGGTATTCATAGATCGGCCTTGATGGGTGTCTTGGGGATGGAAGAGTTACACCATTTACTTAAGGATAGAGCCCTTCATTATCAGTGGAAGACATGATTTCTTTAATTCCAATGATCCTATCAATTAATATTGGCAACCAAGAGAAATATTTTACAAATTTTTATTATTATTATTATAAATCAAATACATGGTTTAAGGGTTTTATGGAGTTTTATAGTGATACAGTGATGTAGATTAAATTCATTTTAATGTGGAATTGATGGAATAAAATTCAGAAGAAAATTATCAGTGAGGTATTTTGGGAAACTGAAGAGTCTTGGAAAACCAAAATTGGAATATTTTGTGAATGAGGATACCCCTAAAATATTATGTGAGATTATATCATTATTAAGAGGGTATTAGGTAATTAAAAATAAGTAACATTCACATAAAATATGAGTCATTATTATAATTAATGGGGTTCTAAAAGGGTGAGGACGTCAAAGGCTAGATACTGTGTATGTTTTATGTGGGCGGTTATTTATAAGAAAAACATGCAAGATAAGAAATTGAGGTCCACGTGATGTATTTTTGGGGACCGAACAATGAAAATTATTCATGGAAAGAAAATTTTCCTGAGAAAAATAAACTAGATACCATCATCCCTTTTATACTTGAATTTATAGTCTATGTAATGGAATTATTCTTCAAATACATTCCCATGAATTCTTAAATCAAAACATATGGGATTTTTTAGAACATTATCCTTTGAAAATCACTCCATATCTCAAAATGCACAACATGGTATATTTATAGGCAACATTGGTAAGAATTTTACTTAAAAAGATTATCCATTTAGGTTCCTTGAGTCTATATAAAAAGAATACATAATTCCGAAAAAAATATGAAATGTATGAACGAAATTCATGTTGCCATAAACCATACTTGAAATTTTACTACAAATGACTAGAAAATTTCGTGAAATCAAAACACATAAAAAGAATCACCAATGGGTTACCAAAAATGAATATACAACTACATTAAATCTATATAGCCATAAATCATTATTTCCTAGTTACCACAAATGACTTTCCACTGCATGAAATCCATTAATCTAAAAAGCATCACTAAATTCTTATTGTAATAAACTAGACCATCTCATTAAATCTATGTAGATGAAAAGAATAAATACCTAATTAAATTTTTTTTTTGATACACAATAATTTAACCCGAATAAAAATTATTTCTCTATGATCATTTGAAACCAGATACAATATAATTCTTTTGTAGTGATAAAATTTCACTTTCTCTAAGTTTTAATTTAACTATTTTTCATTAAATATTTATCACAATGTATTAATTATGTTTTTAATGTGTAAAAAGTTAACCTACATAGAATTAGATCCAATTATAATCCGGACAATTGAATTATGAGGTAAATAGGTATTCTCTTATAATTTTTCTCACAAACCACGTTGATGTTGAATTTATATTTTTTCCCTTACACAATCAAAATTTGGTGAAGGTTCAAACTTTTTTACTTTGATATCATGTGAGAATCCTTAAAAAATTTCTCTCCTAAAAAATGAAATTCATATTATATCTTTCACATAAACCTCATTTTATAAGATTCATTTGAGTCATCTGTTTAAAGGTAACCACCAAACAATCTCACAAAACTCCTACCACCGTTAACCACTTATACAGAATAGATTTTACCATATTAATATAATGTGAGTTTCCATTTAATTAATTTTGATATTAATTTTTTTTTCAAAATAATATACATAAATTTATATCATTCATACTCTTATAATATACTAGTTCATCCTATGAACTTTATTATCTATTTTCATACAAAAATATTACTAGAATAAGTTGATTGATCTTCTTCTTCAAGTTAGATTACAATGGAAAACAACACTAGATATACTAAATGTTTTCTTATACATATAAATCATATAATTCTATTAGATTTGATGTGAAAAAATTGAGTTGATACCCATCAGTAGTGTTATTACCCCATTGATGGATACAATTAATGGATGGCAACCCAATTGACTCTCCAGATCTAGATCACAACCGTCCATTACACTACAACACATGACATTCATACTACACATGGTCCAATATATTATCAATCATCCATTTTATCAAGGTTGGTTTTGTAGGATTGAGATTTGTTCAATTGTATATTCTACAATTATGAGATCAAAAACCAAATCACATGGAAAAAGTAATTTAAAACTAGACATATATCTATCTTACTCCATCATGGATCACCATTACATGTTGAATTATAATTGAGAGATATATATGATGAATTTCTACCCCTGACCTCAACAAGGGATGATGTGGATTGAAATACATTATTAGAGGAGAAAATATTATAATTTGGGAGGTATATTGAAAGGAATGACTTCTATACATGCATTGACATTACCTATTCAAACTAGTCTAATCATTTTGTCTAACCAAATATCCATGGACTCAAGACAAGTAGGAAAAGAAGTTTCCAAATTAGTAAGAGATGAGGAACCTAGGGAACATACTTGAAATCATTTGGATTTGAGAGATATTATGAATGAATATGGTTGTTGGTTCTTTGAATATACCCACAACTTATTCTAGCATCTTTCCATTTCATGCTCATTACTATTTACATCTTCCCATTATGTGAGATGTATAATGGAGTGAGTAACAACACAATATTGATAGTGTTGTAACTGTAAATTTTAAATTGAATCAATATGTACATACCAATATTAGTCAATCTGTGCTAAATACTAGGACACATCAGTGATACAAATATACTAAAGGTTTAGTTTAAGCCTTATGTGAAAATAATTATTAATTCAAGAAAATATTATTTAGTGAACATTATGTCTCCACCATACAGAATTTCTATAACAGATTCAATTTCATGGCATAAGGGTCCCACCTAGAATGATCATATGTAATAATACTATTATATATATAAATTCTTAATTTATAACTTAATTAATAGATTTATTTTTGGTGGATATTATGATAGGGAGACCCTCTATGAGTCTTATTCTCCTTATAAATTATTTTGATAGTTTATTCAATTAATTTGAATGTTTCCAACTACTCCACAAAGTTCTTAAACTGAGAGATAGCCTATTATCAGATGCTAATTTTTTTCTAATTCTCACATTGGAGGATACCGACCTCTAGTAAATTTTTTCGTCACATAATGATCCCATCACATTTTTTTAATTGTTCATAAGATTAGATCATGTAGTTTCTTAATGGTATGTGGATTATTTTGGTAGCCTAGTTTAAGGAATCATAGATATCCAAGGATGATGGAGATAATGGGTACTCAAAGGAAAAAATATTGAATGCCATGTAAGAGGCTTTGACCAAGGAATCCTTTATTGTATATATTCTTGGGAACTGACTAAGTCAGGTGGAACCTTATATCTCCACTAGTATACTATCCTACCAAATGATCATTATTACAAATTCATCGTTTATCATATATTGGGATGATTGGGATTCATAGAGGTTTGTATATTCTAGAAATAATGTTTGGGATTCCAAAAATGTATAAGAGATCCTCCAAAATTATGTGGGTCAAATTAGAGACATCATCAACATCACATTCACAATAATCCCAATGATGTCGAGGTGAAAAAAGTACAATTTTAGGAAATTTAGGATCAAGAATTTTATTTTCCTCATGTTCTCAGAATGAAGGGTATCGAGTCAATCATTGAAGAAAATTTTGATAAAGAAGATGAAGATGCCGCAGAGGATAGAGAAAAAAATGAATATGTGGAGGTTGGTCAAAATATTTCTGGGAAGAGGTATATTCCTTATCATTAACAACTAACAAGTTTCTATTGAAATTTTAATTTTACTCCAATTTCATATATTATAGTAATGTAATATATCTCATTTTCTCATCAGGTAACCGAAGTATTAAACATGGAAAACATTAATGGGACACTTTCCATTGTGTGTGATAAGGTTGAGGATATCGCTTTATTTTATTATATGGAACAAATAAGGGACATGAATTATGACCCACTAGAGGTATTCCCAGTGCATCTACTGGTGTTTCCATTTAAATAACTCTTTTATAGGGATCTACAATAATGGGAATGGGTTGGAATATTTGAACTCCTTTTATACCATATACTAGTTGGTAAATTATAGATCTATGTATTTACTTTTATTTTATTTTTAATTATTTTTTCTAACATTATGTTTTCATATATATCAGACAATCCAATCAGGTTCAAGATCCATTCCCTCAAGAGAACAAATAATACCTATTGATTAAAGGGGACATCAACTAAGGAATTGATTGAAGATATAAAGGAGGGATTTGAGTTGGCCTCTGATATTAAAATGTAAGATGGTACCTCAACCCACTCAAAATCAATGGGAGAGGATACAGGTATGCAGGTTAGTATGCTGAAATGGGAACATTATAGAGTACATGATTTAAGTAACCTTAGTATAGTGTTTAATCATTTTGTGAGTTCTTTCATCACATAGTGGTATCTTGTGTCAAAATTTGGTTTTCTATTTTTCATTAAAATGGAATAATAAAATTTAAATTTGGTGGTCATCAAGATATATTTTGAAAACTTGTTTGAACATCCATATTTAGTATCTGTTCTATTCTATGCATATTTAATTGAAAGTATATCACTTTTACTTTGTAAATTGTTTATACATCAGGTTAATTAATATTGTTTTTTATTATTTTAATATATATATGTGAAGTCCATTACGAGAACAATAAAGTCACACTGGGTTAATAAATGGGCCTCAGCTCTATGGATTTTGTTGAGCCCTCTGGAAGATTGTTGAATTCTTCCTATGATTGCTGTTTTAATAATAACAAATCATCAATTAATTAATCCGGTTGGATTTCTCATATACGTAATCAAAATCTCTTAATGAATCTCTTTATATTGGATGGATATGTTTTTATCTCTTTGTTATTGATTTACAAGCATTCTGGAAGTGATCTATATCAAAGGACAACGGTCGCACCGATCCATATCAAACGACAACGGTCGCACCGATCCATATCAAAGGACAACGGTCGTACTGATCCATATCAAAAGACAACGGTCGCACCGATCCATATCAATGGACAACGGTTGCACCGATCCATATAAAAGGACAACGGTCTCACCGATGCTGATCAAATGAGTCACCGAAGATGTCTCACCGATGCTGATCAGATGAGTCACCGAAGATGTCTCACCGATGCTGATCGAATGAGTCACCGAAGATGTCTCACCAATGCTGATCGAATGAGTAACCGAAGATGTCTCACCGATGCTGATCAAATGATTCACCAAAGATGTCTCACCGATGCTGACCGAATGGGTTACAGAATATGTCTCACCGATACTGATCAAATGAGTCACCGAAGATGTCTCACCGATGCTGATTGAATGAGTCACCAAAGATGTCTCACCGATGCTGATGACCCACCGATCACCTGACACACTGCTACTCATAAAAAACTATTTGAATTTCTTTTTCTTTATTTAATCTAACCAACGGTCATATTAGGAATATTTTAAATTCTTTGTCATTTATTTAATGTGTGTTGTTGGATGTGAGGGAACCGTACCTCGTACCTGCAAAAAGAAATCATTTCCTTTTTCAGAGCACGTGATTTAAATAAAGGTAGGATGTGCTACTACAATCAAGGAGAGAGAGTCACATAGACATATACAGATCCAAGGTGTGCTGAAAGAAAACCCAGGTGTGAATGCAAAGAGACGACTGAAATTACACAAGGAACTCTTTCATCAATGCAAACCAGTGAAGAGCTGAGAACGAGATAATAAAACAAGAACTTCATAGACTCCTTCCTCTCTATCTTTGAACCTGGAAGTCAAGGAAACAGACGATACTCTGTTTTCCAGACATAAATCAGAAGAGGACTCAGAGCGAATTCTGATCAATCAAAGGAGTCCAAAACTGCACGACAATCACTAGATCCATTTCTAAACTCTAAATATTTTCTCTGTGATTTATCATTTTACATATTGAGAAGTGTGTGTTATCTGCTGCATTTTACAGACACACTGTCTCCTGTAATATAACTGGAGGATTTTTAAATCATCACTCAATAATCTTACATCTTTTATTTCCCACTGGGATAGTGGTAGATGTCGTGTGACCTGGACAACTGGTTGCTATTGTGTTTGTTCCCCCGAATAACTGTGGTAGAGGTCTTCGACCTGGACAGCTGGTTGCTGTTGTTATCCCCGATCCAGGGTGTGGATCATCTTTTTATAAAAGCTTTTGATAGGACTAAGTCTCAGCTTGAGACTGAACCTCTTGGTTATATTTTCTGTGCTATATCTTTCAAAGTTATTCTTTTATTCCACTACTAATCTCTTTAAAACCAAAAATATTTTAAAGTAACTTTGATAATTAAATTCTCAAGTGTTTATATCAGTTTTAAATCAGTAAGTTGGTTTCAAAAGTTAATCAACCTTTCTGTTTTGATTAACTGGGAAATAATCAATCCCTTGAGAACCCAACTGATCCCTTACTTAGATATAAATTCACTACAGTTTAATTCAGTATTTTATTTGGGGGTTTTTAAGACAAAGTTTTTTAAACAGAAATTTTAATTGGCACTCAATTCACCCCCCTCTTGAGTATTCACTTTGACCAACAATTGGTATCAGAGGTTGCTTTAAATATTTTCTAAAAGTTTTTTTAACTGTGATTTTAGTTGTATTTTAAAGTTCTTAAAATTTCTTTTATTTCTATATTTTTATCTCTTTAAAATCATTGCCTTAAGTAAGTTATCATGGAAAATAGAGTTGAAGGTGTTGCTACCAATAAACCACCATTTTTCAATGGCACTAACTATGATCAGTGGAAAATAAAGATGAAAATTCATTTATAAAGCATGGGTATTGATATTTGGACTGCGATAGAATATGAATATAAAATTCGTACTACTGTTAGAACTACTAGGAATGAAGCTACTAAGACAGCCTATAATAATAATTGTAAAGCTATGAATGCTTTGTACTATGCTCTAGGAGATGAGGAATTTAATAGAATATCTGCTTGTAAAACTGCTTATGAAATTTGGGATACCATAGCTGTTTCTCATGAAGGAAAAACTAATGTTAAGGAGATGAGATTGAATACATATACCATTAAGTATGATAATTTTAAGATGAAGCCTGATGAACCCATTTCTGACATGTATCTCAGGTTCAGTGAAATTGTCAACACAATGACTTCTCTGGGAAAGGATGTTCCAGCAAAGGAACAAATCATGAGAATTTTGAGATGTCTACCTGAAAGATGGAGAGGAACCTCTGTCTCTATTAGTGAATCATGTGATATTGGAGAACTGCCAGTCAAAGAACTAATTGGCAAACTGATGATGTATGAAGAAGAAATCAAAGTGAACAAAGAAGAAGATGATGAACCTAGAAGGAAGTCTGTTTCCTTAAAAACTATAACCTCAAAGAATAAGGATAAATAAAAGCTTCAAGCTATCAATGAATGTTCAATATGTGAAGACAGTGAGAGTGATTCTGATAGTGATGCTGTGATGGATAACATTGCTAGAAGGTTTAAGAAATTTTATAGGAAGAATAAGTTTTTCAGAAATTCAAACTACAAAGGTAAGTATGACAACAAGGGACATTGGAAAGAGGATTGGAAGAAATCTGAAAAATCAGATGAAGTTGTCTGTTATGAGTGCAAAAGGAAAGGACACATAAAAGCAGACTGTCCAAATATGAAATACAAGAAGAAGTATGAATAAAAGGATAACAAGTATATGAAATCCGTGAAGGCTACTTGGAGTGATTCTGAGTACAGTTCTAGTGAATCTGATGTTTCTGAAACTGAACACAGAAACAAGGCAAACATGTGTTTTATGACAAAAACTTATGAGATAACTTCAGAAACTCCTACTTCTAACTCATATTATTCTGGAGACGATTCTGAATGTGATAAAATGTATAAATCTGAACTGTTTGAATATTATTATATGTTAGAAGAAACCTGTAATGAGCTGAAAGACAAATACAAAGGTTTAAAGAAATAGTATGCTTTAACTGTTAAACATAAATCTGATCATGATATTGAAATGGAAAAGAATGATCAGTTGATTAAAGAGAACACTGAAATAAAATTATCCAATGAGAAACTCAAGAAAGACTTAGAGAAATTTACAAATGGTAAAGATACTCTTACTCAGATGTTAGGTAAGCAAATAGCACCTAGATACACTACTGGTATAGGATACAAACCTGGACAAAGAAAAATTACCCAAACTAGATTCATTCCTAAATCTGGGCAGAATGTAGCTAGCTCTGGAACTTCATATGCTTCGACGAGTTATATTCATAGTTATGGATCTAATAAAGTTTATCTCTCAAAGTCTGTTGATTCTAGAAATTTTATGAGACCCATTAGACAAATATGGGTACCTAAAGTATTATTGGCTAACCTGTCTGGACCCAAGAAAATCTGGGTACCAAAATCATTTCCTGTTTAAATCTATTTTGTAGGAAACCTGCTTAAAGAGCTCCTGTAGAAAGACTTGGTATTTGGACAGTGGATGTTCAAGACATACGTCTGGAGACTTATCATGCTTTAAAAGCATAGTCAGAGTTGATGTAGGTTTTGTCACCTTTGGTGATAATTATAAAGGGGAAATCATCGGCTTAGGCTAGATTGGTAACACTGACTCAGTGTTAATTTCTAAAGTTTTATTTGTTGATGGACTTAAATACAATTTGTTAAGTATTTCTCAGTTTTGTGATGATGGTTTTTATGTTAAATTTGAAAATGATTCTTGAAATGTTTTTAATTATAAAAATGATTTCGTGTTTTCTACTTTAAGAAATGAAAATGTTTATACTGTTGATTTAAATTATTTAGCTAAGAAAAATATTACTTGTTTAAATGCTTTTCATAAAGAGTCCTGGCTTTGGAAAAGAAGATTATGACACTGCAATGTGCATTCACTTAGAAAAATTTCTAGGAAGAACTTAGATAGAGACCTACCCAAACTTGAATTTCCACCAGACAAAGTTTGTAATCCCTGTCAAAAGGGAAAGCAACATAAAGTTTCTTTTAAATAAAAGAAATAAGTGTAAACTTCACAACCTGTCGATTTGGTTCACATGGATTTATTTGGACCTTCTAGAGTTTCTAGTTTAAATGGGAATCATTATGTCTATGTTCTTGTAGATGACTTTTCTAGATACACATGGGTATACTTTCGAGCTCACAAAAGTGAAGCTTGTTCTTACTTTGTTAAATATTCCAAGTCTGTAGAGAACCATAGTGGACATAATATTAAAACCCTGAGAAGTGATCATGTTCGTGAGTTTGAAAATCATGAGTTTGAATCTTACTGCTCACACAGTGGCTATAGTCACAATTTCACTGCCCCTAGGACACCTCAACAGAACGGTGTAGTAGAAAGGAGGAATAGAACCCTGCAAGAAATTTCTAGAACTATGCTTAATGAGTATGACCGACCCCTTTACTTTTGGGATGAAGCTGTAAATACATCTTGTTATGTTATTAATAGAGTCTTGATTAGACCTATTCTTAAGAGGACCCCTTATGAGTTATGGAACCATAGGAATCCTAAGGTTAACTAGTTCAATGTTTTTGGATGCAAAGTCTTTATTCTTAATACTAAAGATAATCTTGATAAGTTTGCATCCAAGAGTGATGAAGGAATTTTTCTAGGTTACTCAACTTCCAGTAAAACCTATAGAGTTTTCAATAAGAGAACCAAATGTGTGGAAGAATCTATTCACATCAAATTTGATGAAACTGATCCACATGAACCTAAGACCTATCTTGAAAATCTTGAAGATGATCTCTCTGGTTTGATCCTTAATGATAAAAACAGTGGACCTGTAGTTAAAACATCCAGTTCTGGAAATTTTCCAGACCCGGCTTCTGTTGAACCTCAACCTGAAGATGAACCTAAAATCTTGAGCCCTACCTTTTCTAGATCAACTATAATTCTTAAGAATCATCCATTAGATGCTGTTGTAGGAAATCTTGATAGAGGGACACAGACTAGAGCTTCTCTTAGAAATCTGGTTGAACATCAAGATTTCTTGTCACATCTAGAACCTAAAAATATCAATGATTCTATCAATGATGAATTTTGGGTAATGGCTATGCAAGAGGAACTAAATCAATTTGAAAGAAACAATGTCTGGAAATTAGTAGAAAGACCTAAGGATACTATAACTATAGGCACAAAATGGGTGTTTAGAAACAAAGTTGATAAATCCGGAAACATCATTAGAAACAATGCTAGGCTAGTTGCATAAGGTTACAATCAAGAAGAAGGGATTGACTATGAGGAAACTTTTGCACCTGTAGCTAGATTAGAGGCTATTAGGATCTTACTTTCTTATGCATCACATCTGAATTTCATGTAATATAAAATGGATGTAAAAAGTGATTTTCTAAATGGTTTTATTGTTGAAGATGTTTTTGTAGAACAACCACCTGGTTTTTCAAATCCTCTTTTTCAAAATCATGTTTTTAAACTTTCTAAAGCTTTATATGGCTTAAAAAAAGCTCCAAGAGTTTGGTATGAAACACTTTCAAATATTCTTATTTCAAATGGATTTTCAAAAGGAATTGCTGATCCCACTCTTTTTATAAAAAGAATTTCAGAAGATGTATTGATAGTACAAATCTATGTTGATGATATTATTTTTGGATCTTCTAAAAATTCTTTATGTACTGAATATTCACAGGTTATGAAAAATGAGTTTGAAATGAGCTTAATGGGAGAGCTTAAGTATTTTCTTGGATTTCAAATCTTTCAAACTAAAGATGGTATTATTCTAAATCAAAGTAAATATACTAAGGATTTATTGAAACGTTTTGGTCTAAATAGTATTAAGGAAAGTGATATACCTATGAGTACCACCTGTAAATTGGATATTGATGAAACTGGTAAACCAGTAGATCAAACTAATTATAGAGGTATGATTGGAAGTTTACTTTATCTTACTGCTATTTGACCATATATTATGTTTAGTGTGTGTATGTGTGCTATATTTCAAGCTAATCCAAAAGAATCACACTTACTGGCTGTTAAAAGGATTTTTAAATATCTTAAGTATACCGTGAATTTATGTTTGTTTTATCCAAAAGGACAATCATTTGACCTAACTAGTTATTCAGATGCTGACTTTGCTGGATGCA
This sequence comes from Viscum album, assembly GCA_963277665.1. Taxonomy (NCBI): domain Eukaryota; kingdom Viridiplantae; phylum Streptophyta; class Magnoliopsida; order Santalales; family Viscaceae; genus Viscum; species Viscum album. The sequence goes on from OY728152.1 coordinate 850,969,447, forward strand.
TGTTAGATAGGAAAAGCACATCTGGAACATGTCATTTACTTGGAAAATCGCTAGTATCATGGTGTAGTAAGAAACAGAACTCAGTTGCATTGTCTACTGCTGAAGCAGAATACATCGCTGCTGGTAGTTGTTGTGCATAGATTCTATGGATGAAACACACCTTACTGGAATATGGATTAGATTTTAAAATGGTTTCAATTAATGGTGACAATACTAGTGCAATCAACATATCTAAGAACCCTGTGTCTCACTCTAGGACTAAGCACATTGTTATCATAATTCACTTTCTAAGAGATCATTATCAGAAAGGTGATATTTCTCTAGAATTTATTAGTTCTGAACATCAATTAGCTAATATTTTTACAAAGACTTTATGCTCTAAAGGAATGAATTTTATTAAACAATAATTGTGTATGATTGATCTGTGAAACCGATCTGTGAAACCGATCTGTGAAACCGATCTGTGAAACTGATCTGTGAAATGGATCTGTGAAACTGATCTGTAAAACCGATCCGTGAAACTGATCTATGAAACTGATCTTTGAAACTGATCTGTGAAACTGATCTATGAAACTGATCTGTGAATCTGATCTGTGAAACTGATCTCTGAAACTGATCTGTGAAACTGATCTGTGAAACTGATCTGTGAAACCGATCTTTCTTTGTATTACTTTTTATTTTGTGATTAATTAACTACTTTTATCTTTATTATGGGAACTCTAAATGATGAAATAAATGATACGCGACTATTCCTATTCCCCAAACCATCGACCTTTCATTTATTTCCCGCCAAACCTTATTTCCTCTCTTTCTCCTCCACTACGAACCTTCGAACTCCTGCATTCCCCAGAATCGTCAAATGGCTAAGCTGAAGAGACCGAGCAAAGGATTAGAAAGTCCTGAACCTTCAAAGTGTGCTCGAGGCGAGTCGAGTAGTACCACTCAAAGATCAGTAAATCCGAACCTGGAAACTCTGATTGTTGCTGTAGAAAAGCAAGTTAGCTCCGCATGGCTTTTGACAAGTAAGTCTCTATTGTTACAAGTTTTAGATTCGCAAGGATGGAAAGCCTCGTTCTCAGAAAACACTCGTGTATACTACCCAAAGCTAGTGCATGAGTTTTATATAAATCTGCAAGTTACTTTAGATGGTGTCGAGGCTGCCAGAATGTCTTTTGTAGTGAAAGGAAATAAAATATCTTTTTCATCTAAACAATGGGCTAAATGTTTGAATGTACCCCACGAGGGTCGGTATGAGGATTATGCTGGAAACATTCCTCCAACCACTGAATAGTTCTCTTATAAGTTAGCATTAGAGCTTTTGACTGGAAACAGAGAGTCAAGGAGGATCATAGCATCAGAGCTGGATGGTGAATGCAGACTTCTCTTTAAATTTATTCAGCACCAAATTTTCTCCAGGAAAGGAGATTTTTCTGCTGTAAGATACCAGGATGTTTTTCTATTTTTTTTACTTAAGTCCCATGATAAGATCAATTTGTGTAGATATCTAATGGTGCACATAGATGGAATGGTGAAACCTTCTAAGAAATCCACTGCCATGTTCTATCCCAAAATGATCTCTCCTATGTTAAAAAGTCTAGAATGTGTTGATGAAGCTGATGAGATAGCTGAATCGGATAGTGCTTTTTGTATTACCAATGAAATTTGTAAACGGATGAAAATAAACTAGAACCCATGGAAAAAATTCTGGGTTGCTGATGAGGACAAGTTGTATGAATCCTACAATCCCACTGATCATGGAAAGAGGATGAAGGGTTTGAGAGACCCTGGTTTGAAATCAGATGAGGAACCAATTTATTCTGATGATGAAGAAGAAGTAAATGTTGAAAGGAATAAAGACACTGAAGAGTCTGGTAAACAAGGGATGGAAGACGCTGAAACAGAAGAAGGAAGTATGTCACCTCCTGATTATAGGAGTGATCCTAATACTGTGAGTCCTAAGAGAAGAATAGACTTTGGATCTTCCAGTCCACCTTTACCCTTACCTGAATCAGAACCAGTTCTTGGTGATGAAGAAGCTAGTGACACTGAAGTATCTGACAATGACGTTACTGTGAAAAATGGAAATGTGAATGGCGATGATGATGATAATGATGATGATGGTAATAACCGACTAGTAGATGGTCTTACTGTACCTCCAACGGAAACACATCAAACTGTACCAGAAAAAGATGCCAATGGAAAGAGAGAATCTCTTGAAAACAGTGGAAAAGAAAGTTATGATAAACCGAAATATACTCTGTGTGCTGCTGTCTGGGATGATTACCCTAGTTTTTCTGTTTTGGGTTTAGAGTATTCTGAGGAGGAAGAAGAAGAATCAGAATCTGCTGCGGTTATGATGGAAAGCCAGCCAGTTGAGGCAAGGTCTGCTCATTTTGTTGATGCTGCAGGTGCTCATCTATCTAGTTCTACTGTCTCTCAGTCTAATTTTGACAAGTTCAAAAGGGAGTTGCTTACTGCTGTGAGAGACATAGTCAGAGAAGAAATTTCAAATGCTATTACACCAGACCTGGCTAATACTGGTGAGTTTATTGGCAGGCACAAAGCCTCTCTAAATCAGATTCTGAAGGATCTATAATCTGGGTTAGTTTCTTTATCCAACGAATTTAGATCCACCATCTCTGGTATGATGGATGTTTTGAGAAATCTGATTGAACATCTTAAGAAGCCTGATTTGAGAAAGTTGAAGGCTGAGATAACTCAGATTGTTGCTCAAGCCAGTACAGCCAAAGTAACCAAGATCACTACTCGTGAGCTAGAGGCTCTAAAGAAGATTGTGCATGATGAATTGGCCGCCATTAGGAAAGTTCATGATTTGGACTCGTTGAGGAAGATGAAGGAGCAATGTGATCACATTCATAAGATGGTAACAGTATATTCAGCAGATGCCACTAAAGCTCAGAGAGAGATCAAGGAAAAAGTTGATCACTACTTTTCAAAAATCTATACCAAGCATGAGATGACCGCGAATTTTAAAGTGTTAGCTGAAAATCTGAGACTACCTCCAGTCACTCAAGCTTTCAAGACTCAAGTTCGCCAGTTTCAAGATTTTACTCCAACCTTGGAACGGTTCATGGAAAATAAAGATGATTTTGAGAAGGCTATGCAGTATGGTGCAAAAGTTATTCAGAATTTCATAAATCTTCTAAAGCCTTATCTGAATGCACAAGCCACTACCATTGTGCTCCTACTGTTGACCCTCTCGGTGCCTCTGATGTTCCTCCAAATTAGATCTCTGTTGCTCAAAATCTCTCTCAACTCCGACCAGTTCCTCAGCAATCTTCTCAACCAGCTCCTACAACTCCACAACAAATCCCGGTGGCATCCTCTCCTCCAACCTCCAGAGTCATCTTACCACCATTTCAAATTCTCCCAGTTCAACCTTCCTCCAAGTCTTCCAACTTACCCACCACTGATCCTTCCGACAAGGGAAAATCCCCATTAAACCCCCAGAAATAGTTGTGCGTTGTTGTTGATAGGGTGAACCCTGTTGTGCTTGTACTGTGATGTCTTATAAACATTATTCTCTTTTATTTTTATTCTCACTACTGCCGTCTTTTAATATCTTATTTATATGTTTTCCCTCCTTTTTGATTATCCCAAAGGGGGAGAAATCTGTATATCTATGGATCTATGTGAGATGTGGGGGAAATGGGAGAAATCTATATATCTATGGATCTATGGGAGATATGGGGGAAATGGGAGAAATCTGTATATCTATGAATCTATGGGAGATATGGGGGAGATGCATCTCTAAAGGGGGAGATTTATATCATTGTATGGCAATGCTTTCATAAGTATTTAAAAGGCCTAATTTCAGGGGTAGATTTATATCTCATTATGTTTTTATTCTTATTATTCATTATTATTGATGATATCTTATATTTATTAATGGCTAAGCTTTGTGATTGGCTAAGAGTTGTGATTATCAAAAAGGGGGAGATTGCTGAGCCCTCTGGAAGATTGTTGAATTCTTCCTATGATTGCTGTTTTAATAATCAAAAATCATCAATTACTTAATCCGGTTGGATTTCTCATATACGTAATCACAATCTCTTAATGAATCTGTGTATATTGGATGGATATGTTTTTATCTCTTTGTTATTGATTTACAAGCATTCTGGAAGTGATCAATATCAAAGGACAACGGTCGCACCGATCCATATCAAAGGACAACGGTCGCACCGATCCATATAAAAGGACAACGGTCTCACCGATTCTGATCAAATGAGTCACCGAAGATGTCTCACTGATGCTGATCGAATGAGTCACCGAAGATGTCTCACCGATGATGATCGAATGAGTCACCGAAGTTGTCTCACCGATGCTGATCGAATGAGTCACCGAATATGTCTCACTGATGTTAATCAAATGAGTCACTAAAGATGTCTCACCGATGCTGATCGAATGAGTCACCGAAGATGTCTCTTCGATGCTGATCGAATGAGTCACCAAAGATGTCTCACCGATGCTGATGGAATGAGTCACTGAAGATGTCTCACCGATGCTGATGACCCACCGATCACTTGACACACTGAAAGTCATAAACAGCTATTTGAATTTATTTATCTTTATTTAATCTAACCAACAGTCATATTATGAATATTTTAAATTCTCTATCGTTTATTTAATGTGTGTTGTTGGATGTCAGGGAACCGTACCTCGTACCTGCAAAAAGAAATCATTTCCTTTTCCAGAGCACGTGCTTTAAATAAAGGAAGGATGTGGTAATACAAAAAAGGAGAGAGAGACACATAGACATATACAGATCCACGGTGTGCAGAAAGAACAACTGGGTGTGAATGCAAAGAGACGACTGAACTTACACAAAGAACTCTTTCATCAATGCAAACTAGTGAAGAGCTGAGAACGAGATCATAAAACAAGAACTTCATCGACTACTTCTTCTCTATCTCTGAACCTAGAAGTCAAGGAAATAGACAATACTCTGTTTTCCAGACAAAAACCAGAAGAGGACTCAGAGCGGATTCTGATCAATCAAAGGAGTCCAGAACTGCATGACAATCACTAGATCCATTTCTAAAAACTAAATATTTGCTCTGTGATTTATCCTTTTACATATTGAGCAGTGTGTATTATCTGCTGCATTTTACACACACACTGTCTCCTGTACTCTAACTGTAGGATTTGTAAATCCTCACTCAATACTCTTACATATATTATTTCCCACTGGGATAGTGGTAGAGGTCGTGTGACCTGGACATCTGGTTGTTGTTGTGTTTGTTCCCACGAATAACTGTGGTAGAGGTCTTGGACCTGGACATCTGGTTGCAGTTGTTATTCCTGATCCAGGGTGTGGATCATCTTTTTATAAAAGCTTTTGAGAGGACTAACGCTCAGCTTGAGACCGAACCTCTTGGTTATATTTGCTATGCTATATCTTTCAAAGTTATTCTTTTATTCCACTGCTAATCTCTTTAAAACCAAAACTGTTTTAAAGTAACTTTGATAATTAAATTCGCAAGTGTTTATATCTGTTGTAAATCAGTAAGTTGGTTTCAAAAGTTAATCAACCTTTCTATTTTGATTAACTGGGAAATAATCAATCCCTTGAGAACCCAACTGAACCCTTAATTTGATATAAATTCACTACATTTTAATTCAGTATTTTATTTGCGGGTTTTTAAGACAATTTTTTTTAAACAGAAATTTTAATTGGAACTCAATTCACCACCCTCTTGAGTATCCACTCCGACCAACAAATTTATTATAGGGTAGAGTTCCCTTAGAGATAGATGTGACCGCTAAGATACTATATAGGGACCACTATAAGGAGAACATCGACCAATGAAAACTGATTGATATATATCGATGAATTAATTAGAACGTAACATAAAAATAAAGAGACTATATCAATTGGGGGATACACCATTGTCTGATCAAATTATGAGATGAAAACAGATAATGAATCTAGAACCCCAGTGGGTGAAGGTTTGTATTCATAATTAATTACATTAATTCCTTGATTTTATTATTAGGGTACATACTTTACACATCAACAACATTAGTGACAGTAAAAAATTAGAGGTAAAATAGGATGAAGCTTTCGTCCCATCAATTTAATTTATTTATATTATGATGGGTGGAATGTTCCAGTCTTAGAAAGATTAGGGGTATAATAACACAAGATTATTTGATTGAGCTAGTTTTAGAGAATATTTTAGTCTAAAAGAGTGGATCTAAGTTAGACCCTATGCCTTTATATTTCTAAAATACTATACATAAATTTTTATTAAATTACATCTATAGGTGTATCTATAAAATATGAAGGGAGTGTATTTATTGAAAACTACACAGGATTCACCATATGGTCACTATATTACTATAAAATGGGTTGAACTACTGTACCATCCATTGTGTGGTGTAAGATATCATTTGTGAGTGAGGGGTAAATAAAAAATAGAAATTGATTCTATCTATAAAAGAATCAGCGGATCACTCTGGGAGCCTTAGATCTATTGTATTGAAAGAAAAATCTAATAATACAATACTAGTTCTGAGGAATCAATGTTAACTAAAAATGAAACAACTTTAATAAGCCACTATCACTAGATTATAAACAAATGAATAATGTAATAGAATCAAATGTTTATTGAATAATCATATAAGGAAAAAGAATATATAGTTGTAAATGTTGAATGGATTTGACTTACTATGTAAGATAAAACTAAATAGTTCAAAAAATTCAATTAGATATTAATGAGTCAAGGAGTTCTTTCAATAAACATTGAGAATTGATAGAGTGAATCTATTATTTTGAAAAATCTTATGAGAAAAATTTAATATATGTTTTATCTAAATATGTTATCACTAGAATATAAATAATCCATTATTTTAATGAACTTCAGAATCATCTCCTTGCTTATGAAATGAGAAATTATACAATTTTCAAGATGAAATTAAATGAGTATATGGATTTTGAGGCCATGAAAAAGTGTATGCACATAGATGTGTAATTTTTCGAATCAATTAACTTTAATGGTGAGGGATATGAAAAATATTGAAAAAGAGTTGTAGGTCTTTAATTAAAGATGTTTAAGAAGTTAAAGAGGAATAAAAATTGTATGTTATGTGTCCTTATTTTTTTCATGTTTTCTAAATTTTTCTGACGAAATTGAAAAGTTTTTAACATCAAATGTGTTTTAATTATTTAATAAATTAATTAAAATTACTTTTTATAAATAATAAATTTTCATTAATTTTTACAGATTCATTTTTTTTAATTTTTAATTTTTAATTTATTATTTCATTAATTTCTTTATTTTTTGGAATTGTTTTTGGTAAAATTAAAATTAAAATATTATTTTTAAGTGATTTTATATAGAGTTCAAGTATTGGAATTAATATTTTCTTGTTTTATTTTTTTATTTTAAATATTATTTATTAAATTATTTCATCGTATTTTTTTATTTTTGGAATTTATTAATGACAAATTTTTTAGTTTTCATTGATTAATATCACAAACTCCTTGTTCTTATTTACATTATAAGGATTTTGAGATTATTGATTATGTTTTTTAGTAATTTGAAAAGGTTATCCATTTTCATTATGTTCTAAAGAAATATTTTAAGGTTAAATACATCATAATAAGGATGTTGGGTCCCTTTTTAAGGTTCTTTTTCACTATAATTAGGTACCGATATTTTTAAGGTTCCATTCAAAATGATTCACCACACCAATGTTCACCACCCATCTTATTAGGGTATTCATATTTATAAGATACCCTCTTTTTAAAGTTAAAAGTGAGATTTATATGGGTCCCAATGTGGGGTTTCCATGTTTCTTTAAATTTTTTTCAAGATTTATTACACACTGCTGGAGAGTTTAAGGAGTACCAAAACAAAAATAAAGTGTTAATGTAGATTAAACAAGGAGGGAACATGGGACCAAAATTTTAAATCTAATCATAATAAAGACATCATCGAAGCTTGTATAGGTATATGTAAGCATCTTAATGTTGTAACTATGTAAGATGATGTTGGTGTAAAAATATAAGAATACATAATAATATATCAATTTTAAAAAATATTGCATAAAATTGATGAGGAAAAAGAATCCATTTACATGTGTGACTAATTTTTCTAATCAAATCATAAAAGGAAAAAAGGAGACTGTGACATAGTATATGGTTTAAAAGGGGAGCCTGTCAAAGCATATCACGGAAGATGGGATGTAGTTAACTAATATGGTATTTTCATTTAAAAATTTCTTTCATGAATCCCATGCATTGACTATGTTAAAAGATCACATTTTATTAGTGGGGTTTGTCCATAGTCACCTTGGGAAAAATATCATTTGTAATAAGTTCCATATGGATCACATAGAATTGAGGAAACAAGACACTAATTATATAGAATTTTATAATAGTTTACTCTTATACTCATAGAATGTGGCATATGAAGTAGAGAAAATCATCCATGTAACATTCCATTTAATTATATAAAGAAATCATAGGAAAAGGGTGTTTCACAAAAGGGTAGTTGGATAAAGAAAGTGGGATATAGAGAAGAAAGGATAAATCAATAGAGAAGACTCTTCTATCATTAATTAAATTTTCATCTATTTATATTGTTTATATATTAGTTTCTTGTATACTTTTTTAATCGTCTTCTTGAACATATATCACTAATCCCCTTAGGGATCATATTTACAGAAGTTAAAAAAATTTCAATATTGTACACTTATTTTTATAATTTTATAGGCTTTTTATGGGTATACTTATACTATTTTTCATTCATTCACTTTGAAAAAAATTAAATAGAATAAATTTTGGTTTTTTATTTTTGTAGTAGTGGGAAATTAATTCACTCTCCACTAAAAATTTATATGTTATGGTGGATTTTATAAAAATAATATATGTGTAAAACATTTTTCCTATGTTATCTCATTTATTCTTCTAGATCAATAAGTTTTCACTATTTTATACAACGATCGGTGATGAAGAGTTAAAAAATTTTCTTAAATGATTCTACGAAATTATTTAATTTGTAAAAAGTGCGAGATTTCACAGTTCATGTCAGATCCATTAATTTTATGAGTTTTTAATTAGAAATAAATTTCCCGGGAGAGCTCATTTAACTATATTGATCAACATGTAATGGTTGAATTGTTCAACCCTTTTAGTTTATAGATTTTTCATAATTTTGATTATCTTTAGAAAAAACATTAATAAATTTATTTAATTTAAATCAATATGGTTCTTTATTATATACTATAATTTTTTCCATCCTCTCCTCTTTTTAGTTCAACATTTTAACTTTTTTCACCAAATTATTTCTTGCTCACTTTTTTCATTTTCACTTAATCCTTAATTAATTTTACATTAATGTTTTTTGTTATTATATTTTTTATTATCACATTTAATTGTTTGAACAAAATTATTCCTTCCAAATGACTTTCCATTCTTAATATTGTAACCATTATATGTAATTATTAAATTTTTATTTTCGGTAATTCTAACGATATATCATAAAAAATTGTTATTGTTATCCGGGAATGTGACATGGGTCCAAATAAAAAACATAATTAAATAAATAAGATAATTATTTTAAAAAATTTTCCAAACAATTTAATATCTAATTTTTTCACTTTCTATTCTAATTTTAAAACTATTTTCTCTAAAAAATTCACCCACTCTAGGGAATCATCCACTACTGAACATAATTATTTAATTACACAAATTTAAAAATATTTTAGTACCATTATAAATAATAATAAAACACTAATAGATAATATATAATTCTAGAGAGATGGGTATCATAATGAAATTATTGTTACACCTATAACTAGGAGTGAAATTATAGAGACACCGAGAATTAGAGAGTTTAATTTTTTAATAGTTTAACGAAACCATTTATATATCTAGTTTTCACCTAGGTCTAGGAACTAAGAAATGAAAAAGTCATATCTATCAATGATTCCTTCCAGTATTGGATTACTAAATGAGTATTATTTGTATTTTATTAGATATATCTATAATTTTTGACAAAAACAACCATTGAATGGTTTGGGAGTGATAGTTGAGATTGATATTTTATTTACATTGTTTGCAGGGTATGTTTGGGAGAATTCTAAAAATGAATTATTGAAGGGATTTTTGACACTATAAAAAAATTGTTTAATTTATTTTTGAATAAATTTTACATTCAAAATAGGATAATAATATTCAGTCGAAATAATAATTTTTTTTGTTCAGGAAGAGGGAAAATTATTCAATAAAACACGAGGAAATTTTATATGTCATAATAGGTCATTCCCCAACCACTAAATTATTTCACTACACTTTATGGATACATTATATAATTGTATCAATAACTATAACCAAACCATTGTGGACAAAAAATCTACTAGGGATGTATCCATTATAATTCTCAAGGAACTGAAATATATTTTTAATAAAATGGGTAAAAAATATAAAAAGAAATGTTCATAGAAAATAACAATCCATGGAATTAAGCCAAATTTTTAAGGTTCAAGAATTTTTTATGATGCGTATGAGATTTATATATTGATTAAATTTAATAAGTATTGAATTTTAAATAATACAATGAATTTCTAACTATATATTTATCAAACCAGTTAATTTGATAACAGTGTGTAGTTTTCTAGTTTTAGGGCTAGAAACAAGGGAAATAGTGACCCATTTTCTAAAAATTACAATCCTGGAAATAGGAAGCACCAAATAATGTTATAGAGGGACCAAGGTGTGGAGAATAAATCTACTTCCCCCAGGTAATCATATCATTCCTAAAGAAATTTTGAAAATATTTTTAAACATTATAATTCTATAAATAGAATAGATGTTTTGGATTAAAATCTGATAACTATGTTGGAATCATAACAATCTATAATTCATTAAAATGAGGCTGAACTAAGAAAAATGAAAAAAAATATATTATTTTATTATATATAATAAAAATATTCCTTGTAAAATATATATTAATCCCAATGAAAATATGATAGTTTTTAACACATGAAGTGGGATAAAAACATAAAAAAATGTTAGGATACATCATAGAGAAGAAGAGATGGATGTTTTAAGTATTTTTTAATGTAAAAAACTAAAAATAAAAAAATCAAAAAATGGGACAAAGAATCCCAATCTTTGTAGAATAATTATTTTAAATTAAAAAATATAAAAAATAAAGGAAGATGAAATAGGAATTAATCAATGTTAGAAAGGAGAATTTTTATATTGACAGAAAGGGGATAAAACACCTTATTTGTATAAAAATTTTCACCAAAAAACTACCTTATATAAAAGGGTTATGAATAAAAATGATGCCCCACATTATAAAAAATTCCATGAGAATTAAAAAATATTCAACATGAACATGCCCTTTATAGAGGATTTAAAAGAAATTACATATTAGGAGAAATTACTCTAGAGGATTTTGGAAAATAAAAAAACATGTATGAAATAGAAATTATGAATACAATACAAGAATATAGTTCATCCATTTAAAGGATTTCATGACCCGTCCCACAGGGCCCGGATGTGACTACCCTAATCCCACCTTCCATAGGATAGGGGTTGGTGACTAGCACCATAAGGATTTTCTCAAACAGGGAAGGCATTTCTTTAGAGAACTGTACACACTCAAAAAGGTAACTAAAGTAAACAACCATCCAATGTAAGGTATAACCACATGAGTAATGTACAACCAAAAGTGAAAATATAAAATGAAAACAGTGGGCCAGAATATAAGCCCTAGAAACCGAAATGAATGTAAAATGCTATAGAATCTTCTCTGTATCTCTACCTGGAGGGTAGTAGCTGTATGTCTGAGGTCGAAGAAGAAAATCTAAATGGCCCCTGTCGCAGTAAGCTCCACCAAGTCCCAAACCACCAAAGTCTGCCTTGGAACATCAATAGTCTGCACTAGACACACATGTGCGGGCAGAGCCCATGCATGGGTGAGTGTAACAATACCCATTAGGGGGCCCCAAGACCCCTGAATGTATCTTAGAAATCCAAAAAATAAAACATCACAAGAAATACTACAAAAGGTAATATCACAAGCATGATCTAAATCATGAAGCACAAATAAAAAGAGATAGCTCACTCTAATGGTATAACGTATAGGTTACTAGGATGGGGATGACTAGTCGTACAACAAGATCATCCTATCCATTGTAACTCCACTACTAACCCGCATAGGTCTCTGCATGGTGACCTGTCTTGGTCGATAGATGATGAAACGTATTAGTCACTGGTGCTGACCTGTATTGGTTGCCAGATGCTGACACATATTGGTCGCAGGTTCTGACCCATATTGGTTGCTGGTGCTGACCCATATTGGTGGATGGTGCTGACCCACCTTGGTCACTGATATGGTGGTTGGGATGACTAGTCATATAGGTAGATCATCCCACTCTGGAGTTTCTGATGCTTACCCGTATTGGTCTATCTTATTCTTCATGTCACAGCTAGCCACTGGATTCCCACTCATAGCACACTTGATTATGGGAGAACCTCCCCTCAAGCCATCAGTCGTGTTTAAACTTGTACTAAGTCATACAAAAAGCATAGCCAAGGTACCGTCCCGTCATAGGGGTCCCAACATGATAGAAGGTGTGTCGATCAGACGGATGATCTGTGAAAAAATGGGCACTTCTGTAAAAAGTGCCTAGTTGGATTCAATTCTCATTCAACCCAAGTCACACAAAAAAGTCTATCAGAACCTACTTAGAGTATCTCCAAGGTAACACCTTGTCACAAGGGTCCTTATTCATCAGACGGTGCATCGATCGGATGCCCGGTCTGGTAGTTACACCCCTTTCCGTGAAATGGGGGTGATCGCATCATAGTCCGGCTCAGCTCGGTCGGGCCTGCCGGAATATGCCAAAGGGACATCATCCCAATAGGGGTCCCAAATTCACTGACGGCGTGTCAAACAGACACCCAGTTTGTTAGTCATGGACGTTTCTTTATTCGGGGGCCGGTTGGGTCTGGGGCCGGGCTGACTCAGTCAGGCTGACCAGATGTAACAGGTCTTGGGGTCTACCTGACCTCGCCCGGGTCCAGCCCATTAAGGGTTGGCCAGGCTCCACTGGGTTCGACTCGACAGGGTTATCCAGGTGGCCAACTATTCATAGCTGATGCGATGTGACGCAGGGTCCACTCTGCACCCTCCTGCTGTAGCCCGCTGGCCGCGGCTGCTACCACCAGCGTCACCTGCAGGCACCGCCCATCTCCCACGTGCCCAACTCGGGCCGGCCACCTATAGAAACTATGGTTTGGACTGGCACGCTGCCTTCCACTGCCCACGACTGGTTGTCGTGGGTCTCTTATAGACTCCATCGGCCATCGCCGGCATGGTGCACTGGTGGTTGTTTCCGCAGGCCACATGAATGCTGCCATCAATTTGTGGCCCTCAAACACCTTTCTACTGTGTTCATTTCTCCGTCACGAAGAACACACCAACGAAAAGTTTATCATAGGGTCCATTCCTTTTGGTTTCATCCTGCTCCCTCAGCGTTAGAATTTTAAACAAGAGGAAAAATTAATAATAACAAAAGGAAGAATAATCCTTGAGTTTAAGATCACGCAACAACCATCCGCATGATTAGATGAGATGCAGATCAACCCATTAGTCGGTTGGTCCAATTTTGTTATATCGCTCAAGAACAGGAATAGAGGGAACATCAATGAACATAAACCCCCTACCTTTTATGAATTTCTTTGTCTCACATTCGTCCTCTAGGTTTTATGGCGTCGATGATGGTTCTCGGTTATAACCATTGAAAGGAGTTCTTCATAATTCTTCATTCTTCGCTGGGGTGGAAGTGCGTCAGAGATTTTTATGAGAATCCCCAAATCCTTCCTCCTTATTTTTCCCAACATGTCGAACTATATATAAAAAAATGCAGCAACATTTCAATAATGACGTGACGTCGCATCGTTACACTGTTTCATTTATGAAACCACATAGTTGTTTTGCACCATTTAATTCACTGTTACATTGTGGAATATGGGTCATCCATGTGTTTCATTAATGTGCCCCATCGGCACATCGTCGCTAACCCACACCATCTCCATCTACCCCATAACTGAGAGAAAGGAATAAAATAATTCTTTTAAATTATTTTAGTATTTTTCTCAAAAAGTCCAAAAAATAACATTTCCGCTAAACCATCACTAGAAAAAGTTAAGTCATTTCTAGGAGAATCATGGAATTTTTTATTCAACGGTGCCCTCATATTTTTGATTCGAGCAAAGAGTCAAAAGATTAAAAATGCCACCCGCGCATTTACTGAACGTTCCCAAAAAATGTTCATAAATTAATTCCGGGCACACTGGGACTCGGAATAATATGCCGTCAATTTTCACAGACTCATAATAATCTCAAATAATTTAAAAAAAATATACATGGAATATTCCATGTCTTTACATTCTCCCCATCTTTGGACTTTATGTCCCCAAAATCCAAACACAGCTACATAAAAAATAGGGGTACTGGGAACACATATAAGACTCTCTCTCCCATGTGCTCTACTAGATATTCTCATGCCGCCAAAGATTCCTCACCAGAGGTATCGAACACCCATAAAGGATCTTCTCCTGTGGATCCTCTATCTCCACCGAGAACTCTACAAAGGTAGCCCCGTCCTTAGTCTCCAGCTCTCCATTATCGATGATGTGAGATGGGTCCTGTGCGTATCTCCTCTTCTAGGATACGTGGGAGACATCGTGCACCCTCTCCAACTACGGTGGCATTTCCAAGCGGTATTCCACCATTCTGATCCTCCGAAATATCAAGAATGGTCCGATAAATCTTGGTGAGAGTTTTACGCCTCGGCCAAATCATCAGTGTCCCTATCGAGGGGAGACTCGCAAGAATACATGGTCCCCCTACTAGAATTCCAGTGGTATCCATATCCTATTAGAATAGAACTTCTATTGGCTCTGGACAGTCTTCATCCTCTCTCGAATGACCTACACCGTCTAAGTGGTAGCTTGTACCATCTCTTGGACCACGAGTGCTAGCTCTCCTGGATCCATCCGGCACACGGGAAATCTACACAGTCACCCTTATAATGCCTCAAAAGGGGCCATACAAGTTGTGGAGTGATAGGTGTTGTGATACATAAACTCCACCAAGGGTTGGTGGTCCTCCCAACTGTGACCAAAATCTAGGACACATACATGAAGAATTTACTTTATGGTCTGGATGGTCTACTCAGTCTGACCATCTATCTGTGGGTGAAAAGCTGTGCTCAAGAAAAGTTGAGTCACGAAGGCCTCCTGAAATCCTTTCCACAATTGGGATGTGAAGCATTTGTCACGGTCTGAGAATATCATTGAAGGCACCCCACAAAGTCACACGATCTCCTGAACGTAGAGACATACCAAGATCTCTTCCAAACCCTTGTCTCGAATAGAAAGTAATTGTTCCACCTTGGTGAGTCGGTCAATGATCACCTAGATGGTATCGTACCCTATGGACATACCTGGTAATCCCATCCTGAATTCCATAGATATCCCATCCCACTTCCACTTTAGTATCTCGAGAGGTTGGGTCAAGCTTGCGGGAACCTGGTGCTTGGCCCTCACTTGCTGGAAAGTGATGCATCTAGAAACAAACTCTTCCACAAATTTCATCATCTATGGCCACCAGTACTGACGTCGGAGGTCCTAATACATATTCATCATGCCTAGATGTACTGTAAAGGGGGATGTATGGAACTCCCTCAATACCTCCTCTTGTAGATCCACTAGTACAACTATACTTCCTCTGAAAAGGATAGCCTGCACCCCACCTTCATAATATCTATTAGGTGTATGGCCTAAGGATATCTGAGCACGTGTAGTCTCATAGATATTGTCTCCAAGTTACGCCTCCCTAACTCACTGAAGGAGGGGAGGGTAAAATACCATCAACTAAAGGTAGACTGTCTCATCTCTATCAATTTTGGATATCTCAATCGAGGCTAACTACTCTGAAGCCTCATTCAGTAGCTTCAAACATGATCTCCAAGTAAGTGCATCTGATAGTATGTTCCCCTTCCATGGAGTATATACTATATCTAAGTCATAATCCTGAATGAAATATTGCTAAGACCAGTGTCTCATATTCAGATATTTTTGTGGGAAGATATATCTGAGACTCTTGTGGTCTGAGTAAACAATGATACACTTTCCCATCAATTAGTGTCACCACATCTTTAGTGCGAAGACTACTATTTCTAACTCTACATCTTGAGTCACATAATTCTTCATATTGGTCCTTAGCTATCATGACCCATAATAAATGCTTGTGCATCAGGACACAACTGAGTCTGATCTCTGATGCATCAGAGTAAACCACATAGTCAATGAATTCCTCTTGAAACCTTAGGATGGGAGTGCTAATCATGCTCTGCCTCAACTGTTGAAAGCTCTGATGGCATGTCTTTGACCACAGGAAGGGTTTCCCCTTCTTTGACAAGGTAATCATATGTGATCATACTCTAGGGAAATTGGGTTTGAATCTCTGATAGTATCCTGATAATCCAAGGAATCTCTTCACCTTAGTAACACACCTAGATGGATCCCATGAAAGTACTTCCATGATCTTTGTTGGATCCACTGCAAATCCATCCTCTGAGATGACGTGTCCCAAGAACTGAACCTTCTTTATCTAGAACTCACACTTAGAGATCTTCCCATATAACTGGTTCTCATGGAATGTGTCCCGAACTATCCTAAAGTGTACAACGTGCTCTTCCTCAGATGCTGAGTACAAAAAGATGTCGTCGATGAATACCACCACAATATGATCGTGGTATGGATGAAATATCCTTTCAATGAGCCCCATGACCACCACTAGAGCATTGGTCATGCTGAAAGGCCTCACCAAGAACTCGTAATGTCCATACCAACATCCGACGTTTGACTTTGATACATCCTCATCCCGTACCCTAAGCTGTTGATAGCCTAAACTGAGGTATATCTTCGAGAACCACTTTTCTCTTTTAAAAAGATCAAACCGATCATCAATCCTCGGTAGAGGATACTTGTTCTTCATGATCACCTGGTTTATGTGTCGGAACTCCACACATAGCCTCAAACATCCATCCACCTTCTTGACAAACAACACCCGGGATGCCCATGGAGAAACATTGGGCCTTATGAATCCCTTTCTATGTAAGTCCTCTAACTATACCCTCAGCTCCTAGAGATCCGCAGGGGCTATTTGATATGCTGGTGTAAATATCGGTGTTGTTCCTGGGTACAAATCAATGTGAAAGTCTACCTATCTATGAGGAGGTAGTCCTTGGACATCTTTTGGAAAGGTGTCCTCATACTAGAGACCACCACTGGGAACTGTGGACACGCCTCATCCATTGTGTCGATGGTCATGGCAACCAGCTGATATGTAATCGACTGCACCCTCCTGAGTGCAATTCCTTCTCGTGCTGCTCTATTTTCCTTCTCACCAACAAAGGAAAACTCACCTCCATATCTGCGCATACATCACACTTTACTTCTCAAGAAGTCAATCTATGAGTGAACTGCTAATAGCCAGTCTATGCCTATAATGACATTGTAGGGATTCAATGATACTACTAGAAGATCCCATCTAAAACACTATCCTCTTAGAGTATGATCACACTATTGGTACCAGTGTGTGATCGCTGAATATTCTCCCGTAGGAGTATCCAAACACAATGGTGGAGCTAAATGATCTGTTAGAATCACAGTGTACCGAACTAAGTCTACCAAAAGGAAATAATTTCTAGCACCTCTGTCAATAAGAACTACTTCTATTGTAGAGAAGATACAGATTATACCTCATATCATATCAGGGATGTTAGGATCATGAGCCTCTACTTCCTTTAGCAGGGCCTGTCACCGTCCACCCACTCCCTGAGCTCGTGGTGGACCGCTTGGGGGTGGTGGTGGTAGTGCCTAGTGACTTCGACCACCTCCTGTTGCAGGTCCTACTCCTTAACCTCATCTGCCACCTAGATGACACTCATAGAACTACCACTGCTTCTACATCGGTGGCCCCTCCACTGTCTGCTGATCATCTGTGTAGAGAGTCAGACAGTCACGAGCTCTGTGACCCTATCCCCATTGAAAAAACATATCATGACTTGATGGTGTCTCCCTTGGCCTCTCGAGCCTCGCACCTCTTACCCTGCATCCTGGGGTCACCCTATGAAAGGTCTACCCCACTTGGGATTCTGCATCATCTATCTACTGCCAGCTGCAGATGACTCTGCTACCTGTGATCTGGTAGGGGCTCTCACTATCGGTGCATGCTCGGTAAGGAATCCCTCCATAAACAAAGCTCAAACTAGTAACCCATCCTGTTCTGGGATGTTGAGAAAAGAAGCCACAACTCTGATCTCTCATCAGAGACCCTGCTCAATGGTCGGGGCCCTAAAGTCCGGGTCCCGTACCATGTCATTGGACTATCAAGAGAGGTCAATAAATCTCACCAAGTACTAATCCACAGTCTTGCTGCCCTACTGTAGATGAAACAACTCCTGAATACACACAAAGCATAATGTCGATAGCATGAACACCGACTTGAAAAGGCTCTCAAATACCGTCCTGGTTAGGGTTGTCTCCCCTTTCACCTAGAGCATCGAGCTCCACCATCGTCTTGTAGAGCTCAGAAGAATTCTAGCGACCAATATTTCCATCTGCTTGGTGGGTTTCTCTACTAAGCCAAAGACCCACGAAATTGCCTCAAGATAGTCCTATGCTTCCTAGGGATCCGTCTCACCTCGAAACCATAGAGGCCTCTATCTCTGGAACTCATGCAACGCGCTCAGCCGACATTCATGATCCACTGGTAGCATCTTATTCTCAACGGGTGGTGGTGATGCTGGTAAACCACCTGATGGTTCCATCACTACGAGTGGTTCCTGTACCGATGCCTCGTTGCTCAATGGTGTAATTTCATAATCTCGAACCAGAATATGGGATGTCTGTCTTCGTGGAGTAATCCTATAAGAAACACGTGCACCATGTTGAAACAATTATACCTGGTGATCTGACTCAAGAAAGATTAAGAAAACTTTTCAAAACACCAGCAACATGCATTTTCATATATCGAGTCGAAAAATAGAATTCAGGGACCTAGTGTATGGATACGTCGGCTGCTGCACCAACACTGGACTCCCTGAACTAAAAACCAAACTCCAGAAACATCACACCACTACCACATTAAAATAGTACTCTTTGTTCTTCTGGTAGAACCGACCACCACCTAATACCACTTTCTCATGACCCATCTAATGGGGCCCGGATGTGACTACCCTAAGCCCACCTTCCATCGACAAAGGGTTTGCCTAGCACCTAAAGCCTTTTCCGGAACAAGGAATGCATTGACTTAGATAACTGTACACACTGAAAATGGGAACCGAATGTAGACAAAAAACCAAATTAAGGTATAACCATGCGAGTAAAGTACAACCACATGTTCTATTATAAACATAAAACTTTTCGCAGGAATACAAGCCCTAGAAAATGAAAAGAAAGTAAACAGTTGTCGTATTTTCCCTGGAGCTCTACCTGGAGGGTATTAGATGTAAGTATGAGGTCGAAGAAGAGTATCTCGACTGTTCCCGTCGCACCAATCTCCACCAAGTTCTGAACCTCCGAAGTCAGCCTTGGAGCATCAGTAGTCTACACTAGACACACACATATGGGCGGAACCCATATAGGGGTGAGTATAAAAATACACAGTAGGGGACCATGAGAACCCCGAACGTCTCTCAGTAATCCAAAAAAAATGACAAGAAATATGACGAAGGTAATATCACAAGCATTATCTAACTCATGAAGCACAAATCAAAAGAGACAGCTCACTCTAATGGTATAACTTCATGGTTACTGGGATAGGTATGACTAGTTGTAAAACTAGATCATCGTATATGTAGTAACTCTACTACTGACACACATAAGTCACTATATGTCGAACCATATTAGTTTCTAGATGCTGACCCGTATTGGTCGCTGGTACTGACCCATATTGGTCACTAGATGCTGACCCGTATTGGTCACTGGTACTGACCCGCATTGGTCGCTGGTCCTAACCCATATTGGTCTCTGGTGCTGACCCTTCATTTTTACTGATACATAGGTAGGGATGATTAGTCATATGGCTAGATCATTCCACTTTGGAGTTTCGAATGCAGACCTGTATCAGTCGCTCTTCTTTTTCATGTCACAATTAGCCACTAAATTCACGCTAATAATTGCTTGATTTTGGGAGAATAGCTTCTCAAGCCATCGGTCATATTTCAACCAGTAAGAAGTCCTACCACAATTATACCCAAGGGACCGCCCCGTCATAGGGGTCCCATCATGATAGACGGTGCAACGATCAGACACCTTGTCTGTGAGATATGAGCTCTTTTGTAAAAAGGGCCTGGTTGGAATAAAGTCTGATCCATCCCAACTCACGTATCAAACTCCATAAAAACACATTTATAGTATATCCAAGGTACCTTCTTGTCACAAGGGTCCTTATGCCATAGATGACACGTCGATCGGATGCCCGATCTATTAGTTACATCCCTTTCTATGAAACGGGGGTGATCACACCATAGTTTGGACCAGCTCAGTCGGGCTCGCCAGAATATGTTAAAGGGGATGCTTCCCAAAATGGGTCCCAAAGCCACTGACGGTGTGCTGAACGAACACCTGATTTGTATTTCACGGGCATTTCAGTATTCAGGGGTCGGTTGGGTCTCAGCTTGGTCCGACTCAGTCCGGCCGGCCTAACGTAATGGGTCCTGGGGATAACCTGACCTCGCCTCGGTCTGATCCGTTAAGGGTTAGCCCGGTTCAACTGGGTTTAGCCCATTGGGGTTCTCTCGACCGGTTCGCGGGCTGGGGCTGTGGTTGGCATGGCCCGCCTGGTGGGGCTCGGCCCATCCGCGCTGGCCCGCTAGGCCGCGGGGTCGGCCCTGCCCGTTGGGCGGGTTTGACAGCGTCGGCCAGCCCACGTCCGGCTTGATCCACCTGAAGAAAGACCATGATTATTAGCTAACCCTGTGGATGTAGGGCCGTTTACTTATAGTCAGGGTCAGCTAGGTGGCAGACCGACCCCGGTTGATGTAGCGCGGTGTGGGGTCCACACCGCCCCCTCCTGCTGCGGCCCATAGGTCGTGGCTGTTGCTACTGGCGGGGACTGTGAGCACTATCCATCACTCGCACGGATGGCTCAGGCCGGCCGCCTCTGGCCACCATAGCGCGCGACGGTGCGCCGCCTTCCTCTGCCCGCGGCCGGTTTCCACGGGTCTCCTCCAGCCCCCGCCGGCATGGCGTGCCAGTGGTTATTTCCACGAGCCACTGGAATTCTGCTGTCGATTATCGACCCTCAAACGCCTTGCTGTCGCGTTCGTTTCTCTACCACAAAGAATACACCAAGGAAAAGATTAATGGAGAGTCTGAGCCTTGTTGGTTTTGGCCTGCCCATCTTTATTAGCATTTTAAACATGAGGAAAAATTAATAATAACAAAAGGAGGAATAATCCCCATGTTTAAGATCCCACCACAACCATCAACATGATTAGATGAGATGTGGATCAACCTACTAGTCGGTTTGTCCTCTTTCGTTATATTTTTCAAGAACGGGAAGAGACAGAACATCAATGCACATAATCCCCCTATATTTAATGACTATGGTTTTCGCACGTTCGTCTTTGATGTTTTATGGTTTCGACGATGCTTCTTGGTTGGGACCTTCTAAAGGAATTCTTCATCATTCATCATTCTTTGTTGGGGTGGAAGTGCGTCAGAGCTTCACCCGAGAATGTCCAAACCCTTCCTCCTTATTTTTTCCAACACATCGAACTATTTATCGAACTACGTTGTAGCGTTTCTATATGGTTATAACGTCGCGTCGTTACACTGTTAGATTTATGAAATAATGCCGCTGTTTTGAACTATTTTATTCACTATTACGTTGCGGAATATGGGTCATCTATGTGTTTCATTAATATGCCCCGTCACCACATCTTCATTTCCCCACAACATAACCTTCCACCATAAAATAGAGAGAAGAGAATAAAATAATTTTTTTCAATAATTTTATTATTATTTTTGGAAAAGTCCAAAAATTAACTTTTACGCTCGGCCCTCTCCCTGTGATGTTAAGTTGTTTCTAGGTGAATCCCGATATTTAGGATTCCACAGTGCCCTCAGATTTTCGATCTGAGAATTGAGTTAAAATAAAGAAAACACTACCCATGCCATTACTGAGCGTACGCGAAAAAAAGTTCCGAATTTCATTTTGGGCACACCGGGCCTCAGAATCTCACACCATAAATTTTCACAGACTCATAATAATCAAAAATAATTTAAAAAAATTACATGGAATTTTCAGGGTATTTACAAAGGTTGTTTCCTCTAGAATTTTTAGAAATTTAAAAAATATTTATTGATTGAAATGTAGGAGAATTTTATGAGAGAAATTACTTATGTGGCCTAAGAACTAGTGTCAAGATTGTGCCTTACTCAATGTTTTTTAAAATGGGTCAATGGATATTAAAATACACTTTTGTTTCCCTTTTGATAGATAATAGGTCCATTTACAAACCCATTATAATGTTTGATGAATTTTTTCTCAATGTGGTGTATGTCATTTTACCCACTGACTTCCTAATTTTGGGACTGTGTGTGACAATAATGTTCTATTCATTTTGGGAATCCATTTTTTGTTACCATAGCTTTTTCTAATGATATTTCAATGGGAAAATAGATTTTTCATGTTAGTGATGATAACGAATAATTCAATTTATTTAAGAATTATGAACTAGAATAATGATATAGTCTGATTGATGTGGTTGAAGTTGTATTTAAATCCATGAAATGGAAGGACACTATTAGACAGTGGGATGAAATAATTAAAATTCCAGTTGATAATAATTTTATCGTAAACTTTGATAAATTTAAATCCACCATGGAACTTGAAATTTGAAAGAGGGTTTGGAAAACAATTAGATAGATGATTTCCAAGGATCATAATGTGTTTACAAAAGAATAAATAAACTATTTTAAAAAAATTCCATATGTTTTTGGATAGAATTCATAGCTCATTATTTTTTAGTAACCCCTCCTTCATAGCTAATATTGATTGAGTTCTCTTAACCATCTATCTTTGGAACTATAAGTCTATCTCAATATGAATATCACTTGAGAATAAGTTTTCATTATAGAGGAAATGTATGACCTTTATTTATAAAAAATTATAAGTTAAAAATAGGTTTTCTTAATCTATTGAGACCGTCAATTATGGAATGTAGGAAAAAACTCTACAAAAGGATAATCAGATTATTTGTGTTATTAAGAGATATTTAAAGGATACTATTTTAGTTAATGAACATAATTATTCCCTAGAAGTGATTAAAGATGCCCCTAATCCATTAAATATGGAGAAATATTATTATAGTGGTTCATTGGGAGACAATGACTAGGTTATAGAAGTTTAAATATTTGGGAATATTGTAATGCCTCAATTGTGGGGAAAATTTGTGATATTAGATACTATGATTTTATTAAATTTTAATGGTATTAATTTTATTCTTATTTCTGATATTTTTATAATTGAAATTGTTTCTAGTATGAATCATAGTGTTTTGGATCCATAGGATTTTAAGAGGGCACTAACAAATACTGGTGCTCTGGAAACTTTTGGAGATCACGATGATGTTTCCCTATAAAATAGTTTAAAATAGTCAACATGAAATCCCCCTGCCATAAGATCATATATTGATTATTGTGATATTGTTTGGCTAAAAATTAAAACATTGCATTTCAGAGGAGGAAAAATAGGGTTCAATAATCGCATTTCATTTATTTTTATTTTAAATAAATACCCAAAACACTTAAGTTTGGGAAGCTTCTCAGGCATTCTTGATCCACTACTATAAAAAAAATTTACCAGGGGGATAGATATGTATTTCCATATCATCTCACTGTTACTTCATTTTATTCTTTTTATATTATGCAATTTGATTAATGATTAAATTGTATTAGTATTTTTGGTTCTTGAATTTAAAGGCCAAGAAGAGATTAAAGAGTTAAAGGGGAGTATAAAATTTCTCTATACACTATGGAAAAAAATATTCAACTATATAATGTGTATGTTAATGTATATTTTCATTATGTTTTGAAATTTAAAATCTGTGGAAACTACTACTGGATTCCCTGAATACTAATTTATAATTGGGTTAGAAACTTCACATAGATAAAATTTGATTATGGTAGAAATTACATTAACTTTTGTAACAAAATTAAATATTTTTTTGAATTATTGTGTGTTAATTAGGTCGTAATATTCTTTTTTAAATTATTTGAATCAAAATTGAACCCTTCTCTTCCACCCAAAAAATATATATAGATACATTTCATAAAAATTTTATTTTACTATGTGTTCATGATAATTAATGATAATGATAATTTCTTTTTGATAAAATAATTGAAATTTAAGAAATATGATATTTTATGTTTATTATTACCCAAAAAATTTATTTTTCACTAATGATTTGAAAACTCATTTTTAAATAAATATTTTTAATTGCTCCCCCACCTTAATGTTTGACATTATAGATATTAGTTAGTTTTAAGTATGATAGATGAGTCTCCTTTATGTTAACCTATATTTAGTAAATTACATTTCAATTCTCCCATGATGTTTTCAAAATTTATTGTTTCGAAGCATATGTTCTCATTTTTAGTAGGTGACATTTTTCTGCAATTTGGAAATTGATTTTCTAGATTTTAGTGTTTGGTATTTTCTATTTCTCTATGTTATAAATAAGGAAAAATTATTTATACTAAACCATTCAAAATGTTTTCTTCCATAAAAAATTGAGGGAATAATTTTATAATTTTAATTGAATTTGAATTCATTGATTAGAATTAAACTAATTAGTTTTTTCATTGAAATATACTGAAAAAAACTCTTAATCCTTTTTGTGTTTTTAATTTCAATGTTAAATTTTTTGATTTGTTAATTACGATTTATTTTAAATTAGTACACTCATCCATCCATCAGTGGTGTCTCATTATATTTTATTCTGAATTATTTTTTTTCACCATATATGAAAAATAAATTTTAGAGAACAATTGAATGTAAAGTTATGATTATTTAACACATTTATATTTCTTAAAATTTAATCATCTTTGTAAAAAATGAAAATATATTTATGATAATTATTTTTTTAAAGAGAAATCATACATATTTACGTGAGTAAATATATCAGAGACAAAAAATTTTAAACTCACATATTATAAGGTGTAAAAATCAATCATTTATTGGTTTAATTAGCCTCTACTGAAATTGATTAACTTATTTCTTAAAGAAAATAAATGTATATAGTGTGTGGGAATTTGATGTGTCTTTATTTTTTTACATGTTATTCAAATAATTTTTTATGAAATTATAATATTTATGGTGATAAAATGTTCTTTAATTGTTAAATATGTAAATTTTGATAATTTTTTGGATAGGGAATGAAATTTTTTTATAATTTTATTCAAATTAAAAAATAATTTCAAAAAAAATTAATAAATTATTCTTGTATTAATTTAATTATATTGTAAAACTAATAATCTTTTTTGTTTTTGTAAAATTATAATTGGAATATAATTTTTTAATTGTTTTTAATATTTAGTTGATGTTGGGATTAATTTTTTCATGTTCCATGTAATTATTTTAAATATTATTTTTTGGAACAAATTTTCCATGTTATTTTACTTTATATAATTTACTAATGTTTAATATTTTATTTTTAATTGATTTGTCTGACAAAGTATTTTTTATTCAATTCATAAGGTTGTTAAGAATATTTCCTATGGTTGGAAGCCATTTTATACGATTATACATTTGAATTAGATTCCATAAATATCACCTATGGTTCAATCCATCATTGTTAGGATGGTGTGTACCATCGTAAGGGTCATATAAACTGTTATTGGGTACCCATCATCATTGGATACCTTTCATAATGTTAATTTACCCATGTTTTGTCTTCCCATCATTTCCTGGTACCCATAATAATAAGGTACACTATTTGTAATGTTACAAACTTTCTTTATAGGGTTCCCAACATCAAGTTACCCTACCAATTTGAATGTTTATGGGGTTAATTATATGATACTTGAGAGATCATTGAGAACAAAGCTGGAAAAAATAGGTTTTCTGTAGTTTGAAAAAAGAAATATCATAATCCTAAACCTAAAAATCTTAGTAAAGAAGGAATTCATTAATTCTTATGAATGAATATATAATAGTTCTAATGAAGAAGATTCATATGAATTTTATGATATGTAAAAATATTTCACTTCTAAAAAATATCAGTGAGATGTTGAGGAGGATAAGGTAGATTAGTACCACATGTTGCTGAATGTTTTTACCCAAAATTTAAGAAACAAAAAATGATAGATACTTTGAGACTAATTTAATTGAAGAAGCACCAAAATATTATCAAGTAACATGTTATAAATAAAATTGAGAAATTATTTCCACCTAGATTCATTATTCATGGAGCCATTTCTGGATCCTTGATAGAGGAGAATATTCTGTTTGAGGGGTTCGGTTCATGTTCTATGGGGAGGAACCTCAATATTGATGGATTCCACATGGAATGATGGGACTGGAAGAAATGAGTCACTGTATGTGAGTAATTTCATGAAATTTCACTATTATACTAATGTGAAGTGTCATATTGACGACATCGAATTTTCTACTGAATGATTCATTAGAAGATAGATGGTGATTTTATGGAAAAGGGTTAGTTCTCAAGGGTTGTAGACTATATAATGAAGGAGATTGAGATGGATAATAATATTGAACATGATATAGAAGACTCTCCGATCTTACCTTAAATTTTCAATTATTTTTACACTTCTGAGATGGGTATAATGAATTATTTTTCTCTTGCTACCTAGAACATGTGTAACTGCTCCCCTAAATGGATTAGATTGATATAAATTGAATAAATTTTATGTTACAACCCAAAGATTAATCAATGGAAATTCCCATATTAAAAAATGTTATATAGTATAATCAAATGAAATCACAACACAATGAACTACTAAGTACTATGTTACTTTTATACATAATATTTTCACTATTGTGATTTGAATTTCAAAAATCAAATGTACACCATTTCAATCAGTCAAATTTATCGATTTTGATAAGAAAAACATAATAATCGGAGAATATTAACTGACCCTTATGAATAGTAATGTCACCCTCATTAATAGTAATATGACATATATGAATAGTAAAATTTCCATGTGAATAATTCACTTATTAAGGAATGTATAAATAAAATTTATCGATCTCATAAGTGACAATATGATATAATTATATCATAGTGTTGGTATTTTTGTATATATAATTACAATTTTATTATAAATTTATTAATTTAAAATAAAATATATTTTCGTAAAATGTATTCTTAAATAAGTATTTTGATGAATTATGATTATGTAATAATTTTAAGAGACATTAATTAGTTTTTCAAAGTGATAGAAAAGTAGTTTTAATTTTAAAATTTGTATTTTTCAAGAAAATTATGATTTGAAATAAAATAAAATTTCACATATTTGGAAAAATTATTTTCATAAAACGGACTTCATTTTTTAATTCTACATATAAAAAATGTCTTAGGTGAATTTTTTTGAATTATCTGAAATACATGAATTTTTGGTGAATAGTAAAATATAGTAATTTGCTGTATATATACATTATATGTTCAATAAAATATTTATTGACTCATGGGTGATGTAATAAACTTGGGTTAGAACTCACATGCACATATTACTATTTTTAAACAAAAATAAATAATATTTTTGTATTTTTAGGAAAATAATAAAATAATGAATAAAATATTGAGAAAAACCTTCTCTCCTCCACTATAAAAACCACCCTCACCCCCTTCTTCACTTAAATCATCTCATAACTTATGCATATTCCAAATTATACTCAAATCCTTCTCTAAGCTCCTCTCCCACGTCCATCATCCCTTGGTGTCCCTTAAAGTGGTTCACATTGAATATAAATTCAAGAGGTAAATTTCTCTTTTTATTCTTTTATTTTATTTCAACTTCCTTTATTTATTTTTCTTTACAAACCTACTTTCATCCAAATGTTATGAAAATACCAGTACCTTTAATGTACAATAATTATGTTTTTATAATGGAATAATCCATCATCATCTATCCTTTCACCTCCTTTTATACTAGGAATTAGAATACCATATGATGTGGTTTAATTTCTCACATTCTAGGATGACGAGTTGTCAATTTATATTACCATCTTCAATTCTCCTAAAAACACATTTTTATTGATGAACCTGACTATAATATAAGTATCAGGACTAATTTAAGATTCTATAATCTTTTGTACACATGATATTAATTTATAAAGCCAAATATGATCAATGTGATCAAAAAGCCGCTAATTGACCAAAATAGTTATCATTAATGATTTATATGATGATTCAACTTCACTCCAAATAAAAATAGAATTTTATAACCAAGTAATATAATGGATGATAAATAATTAAATATAAATCCTATTATGTAAAACCATTATAATATTACATTTTTATCTTTACAAGTATATAAGTAAAGAAATCAAGAAAACCAACGAAGCAATCAATGAAATTGTACTTCCCAACCCATTAAAAAAGTCATGAATAAACTTAATATGGATATAATAAATCAATTACATAAAGAAGAGGTTATAGATATATTAATTAATTAATTTAATTTTTTTATCCATAACATTATATCAATTGAAGGACACCATTAGACTTAATGTAAGGGATTTAACCCGAGCCTCCTTTATTCCTTCAGGTTGATCTATCTTTCTTATTACCCAAATGAAGTTATCTTATCTATTTATATTAATCTTATAAAGGATGATTATATGTACCATATTCATATATCAAGACCCTTTAATCATTATCTTTTGGGTAATTACATGTTTTCTAAGTGGTTCCCTCCTCCATACTTCCTGAAAAGTAATCCGTTTAAGGGAACATGCTGAATTCTTAATCATTTTGAAGAGAACTCTATAATCAATTTTAAGACACCATGATTTTTATAAAACCAAGTTTTTTATGAATAATTTATTGTTTTACTTCTAATATTATATATAATATCATTCCCTTTCCTATTGTAAATGTACTTTAGTACTTTCCATAAAACCACACTAAAATGTTTCAATGCTAAACTTTCTTAAATACTATTATGACATGTTTTCACTTCAGTTTGACATAAATTACCAGGATAAATTATTATTTTCACTTATGAATGTCCATGTAAATTTTAATTTGTTTCCTTCATAGGACCTTTTATGATACACCCATTCATTATTCTAGATGACATGATTATGATACCCATTTCCTTGCATGGGTACCTTTATGTTTATGTGTGGTTGATTATGTATGATTATATAAGTGGAAAGAAAATTAAATAACATGTTAAGATGGGTGCACTCATATAGTGATCCAATGCATTGAGTAATGTAGAGTCTCATGAGACAATATGTGCAATAGTATCAGCAGTTATCCTTGAATTGTGCAACCATGTGCAACAATATTTGTTGTTAACTGTGACTTGAAATCCTCTATGTGCAACTATCCTTGAATCATGATAAGGTCATGTTCAATGTTTCTTCCACATTACTATGATTCCATGTTTATAAAAACCCATGTTTAAATTTTATTAATCCATATGTTCCATGCTTTTTATATCATTATGTCACACCTTCTAAACCATGTGCTAAAGCTCTATTCATGTGTTTATTCCATTTTTCAATTTTTAGATCATCCATTTATTCATGTTATCCATAGGTTATACTATGAATATGAATGAGAAAAAAGGATGTTAGGGGCTATTTATGAAGACTAAATATAGAAATGTTATATTTAGTTACATGTTTTATTTTTTATGTACCTAGTTTTCCCAAACACTAGATTTTACAATCCATGGATTGTAATACAATGCTTTAGTATTCCTAAAATAATTTAATGATATGTGAAAAAAGGATAGGGTATCTATAGTTTGTATTAGAGTACGGTCTATCTATTTTTGGAGATTAGGAATATATAACTTTAGTAAGAACCTTATGGATGAGACTAAGTATAAGAAAACATCCCAAAATTATGGTAAGTATAGAGTAAAAAGATTATAAAGAAAATAAATCCCTATCCTGATACAAAGAAGTGGTTGTGGCTCTAGTATTGATGTATCTAGGGGTAAAAACTGAAAACATTTCTTTGAGCTAGAGTCAAATGGGAACTGGTGTATAATAAAGAGCCTTGTTGCAGTTATGGTTTGATACTCCGTGGGGATATGATTTGGTAAATTCACAATCTTAGTACAAAACATTATCAAAGGAACAAGAATAAAGTTTCCATAATAATATATGTTAAGTAACAGCTCAAGGATAACCTACATTGAAATCTATAGAGTCACAAGTTAGGATATAATTTTCCTTTAGGAGTTTATCCTTTTATGTTTAAAGATCCCTTTCTATGCTTAATTTATAAGTATTAAATCTCTCTAATTGTAAATTGTTTTTCTTAGTTAATGTTGGGAAATAGAAGAACACATGACAACAATCAATGTGATAAGTAATGTGAATATTTCCATAATGATATGCCAAATATGAAGGGAACTGGTGCTCAAAACATTAGGATAATAATTTCGCAGCTAGATCCAGTTATGAATAATAACATGAATAATTTTTAATTCCCTCCTCCTCCATGTAAAAAGAATGTCGATGTCAAAAAATGAATGTAGAAAATTCCTCCCATGTTTAGTAGATCTCCTGATCCCCTCCTCATGGAATAGTGTATTACCTCCACTGAAAATATATTATCTATCGTCTAGTGTTTAGAAGAATAGAACGATGTGTTGTTGGCCTTTCATATTGATGGGGAACTCGATCGGTGGTGGAAACTGATCAAGAATACAATGTTATAGGAGGAAATTGATTCCATGGATTGGGAGGAATTCATGAAAATGTTTTTCAATAAATATTTTCCCTGAACCCTGTGTCTCAAGATGGAAAGAGAGTTACTCAAACTAATGAATAAGGAATATGTGTCCATTAGGGAATATTAAAAAAATCACAAGGGTAGCATGATACACCTCCATATTTGACATCAACACTAAAAGAAAAGTGCATATATTCATTAGTGGATTAATGATGAGTCTATAAAATGAATAGGTGATTCTTGACTTTGAAAGATATGGGGAGATTATTTTTTGTGCCCACATGTTTGAAATAGATATTGGAGTCTCTCAATGTTATCTAGGACTGGATGACCAAAAAGTGGAAAATAGAGTCTAATGTGGGTGGTTCTGTAAATAAATCCCATAATAGGAAGAAGATGGAACATCCCACATTTCAAAATTATGGGAAGAAGGATCCTGAAAACTATCTAAAGGGCACTAGGAATTAAATAAAATTTGGATTAATGATACATGTTGATAAGAAATACTAGAGGGATATGAATAATCCCACTAATGTAAAAGAATAAAGGAATGTTCAGATCAATTAAAATCCTATAATGAAGTGATAAAACTACAATGAGAATGAGGAATTATGCGAACAACTACCCTAATATAAGGGTTGTTGGAGGAAATAAAAAACCACTTCAAAGGAAAAAATGAAGGGATTATGTTATCATTACTTCTATGGTGGATCAAGAAAATGATGTGGTGAAATGTATACTAGTTATTCATTCAACAATAGAGGACATACTATTTGATTATTGTTTACACATTGTTTCATATATTATAAGTTTAGTAGAACTATTCAAACACAACCTCAAAAAAAGTAGGTTGAGTTATCTGTGTGATCAAAAATGGGGAAATTACTACATCCCAAGTATATAACTCCTCCCCAGTTAACATTTATGGACTGAATCACCCATCAAATCATGTCATACATCCTTTAGTAGAGCTCGATGTTATCTTGGGAATGTATTGACCATATTTATATAAATACATATTAAAATGTTGGGAAATTAATATCACTCTTCACATCTCAATGAATCCAAAAATTCTATACAGGTGTAAGGAAGAAGATAGATCTCCATCAGAATTACTATCTCATGTGTGGATATTAATGAGTAATGAGAAATCATGTCTAGCTCAAACAATTGAGGAAAATGAGATGATACTTCTCAGTGATATTCCCATTATGAGGGAGTAGATAGATATATTCCCTAAATAATTATATGATCTTCATCTAGATGAAGAGGTTTAGTTATCAATTGAACTTATTTTTGGATCTCTACCTATATCAAGGACACCTTATTGAATAGACACTGTAGAGCTCGAATAGTTGAAGAAGCAGTTACATGAGAATCTTGAGAAGGGTTTTATACACTCTAGTGCTTCACCATGGGGTGTGCCAATCCTATTAATCAAGAATAATGATGGATCAATGTGCCACTACATTGATTATCATGAGCTCAATAAAATCATGATAACGAACAAGTATCCTCTTCCACAGAAAGATAACTTGTTTGATCAACTTTGTAGGTTTAGTTACTTCTTCAAGGTGGACCCTTAGTCAGGATATCAGAAAATAATTGTGAGGAAGGAAGATGTTTCAAAGAATACCATTTGAAAGAGGTATGAACACTATGTGTTCATTTTGATTCCCTTCAGACTCACTAATGCTCTATAAATATTCATGGATTTAATGAATACAGTATTTAGAGATTACCTTGAAAAATATTTTATTGTATTTATCGATGATATTATGATATACCCCATGAGAAAGGAGGAACATTTTTAGCATTTTAATACCATATTAATGACTTTGCGAAAGGAATTTTTTTCAAAGTTGAGTAAATGTGAGTTATGGATGGTGAAAGCATCATTCTTAGGGCATGTTATCACCAACAAAAGAATATATGTGTACCCATCCATGACAATGTTGATTAAATAGTGTCCCAAGCCAACATCTATAATGGGGATCCATATCATTTTGGGTCTATCAGGGTATTATTGACGATTTGTGAAGAACAAATCAGGATTTTTAACCCAATGAACATGTTTACATGGAAGGGGGTGAAGTAGTTCTGGACTCAAGAATACGAGGAAGGAATTAAGGAGCTCAAAAAGAGGCTTATCACTGTTCCAATACTTACACTCCTGATAAGTGGATAAATATTTTTCATGTACACTAATTCTTCAATGAAGCTAAAAGGTTTTGTGCTGATGAAAAATGATAATGTGATAGCCTACGACTCAAGGTAGATGAAAATAAATTAAAAACTATCCCTTGCATGTTCAGGAGTTGGCAGATATGATCTTTTCATTGAAAATATGGAAGCATTAACTCTATGGGGAGAATTCTGAGATATATAATGATCTCAAGAGTCTAAAAATGTATTCATATTGAAATAGCTTAATATGCACTCGTGATGATGGTTAGATCTTGTTAAAGATTATGACTTCTCAATCCACTACCATCCGTTTAAGGGAAATACAGTGGCAAATTCTCTATGTAGAAATGATCCCACATCTTTATCAATTATGTGAATTTAAAAGGATATAATATTATTATATTTATAGAGGATGGACACGGGAATCATTATGGAAGGAACATCATCAATCCTTTCTCAATTGATTTCTCAACCATCCCTCATGGAGAAAATAAAGGATGCCCAAAGAAAAGATATGGAAATTCAGAAAAGGGTGGAAGCCATAAGAAATAGGAAATCATCTAAATTTAAGATTGAAAAGGAAGGATATCTAATATTTTGGTTATGATTATACATACCATATGATCTAGAGATAATAAAGTATCTTTTGAATGATTCTCATACCTTAACCTTATCTATTCGCCCAGTGAGCATAAAGATGTATCAAGATATTCGAGGGAAATTTTGGTGGAAAAATATGAATAAGGAGATTGCTGAATATAAATCAAAGTGCATGGTATTTCAATAAGTGATGAATGAAAGACATAAGTATAAGTTGATGATGAAACCACTACCAATACCAACATGGAAGTGGGAGAACATCAACATTAACTTTGTCACTGGACATCATTGGAAATCCAAAGGAAACAATGCTATATGGGACATTGTGGATCATCATAGAAAGACAACTCACTTTATCACAATTTGAGAGGGCTTATCATTGGATAAAATTTCACAGATGTATATCAAGGATGTGGTAAGGGTGAATTAGGTACCACTATCTCTTGTATCTGATATAGATCAAATATTTAACTCAATGTTCTGGAAAAGTTTCCAACAAGATCTAAGCATAGTACATAACTTCAGAACAACCTATCATCCTCAAACTTATGGCTAGTCATAGGAAAATATTTAGATACTAGAAGATATATTGAGAGAATGTTCCATGGTCTTTAAAGGAGGGTGGGACCAATCTGTTCAACTAGTTGAATAATCTTACAACAATATATTCCACTCTAGAATCCGAATGGCACTATATGAAGCCCTATATGGGAAAAGGTAAAAAACACCGACGTGTTGGGATGAAGTCGTTGAGCGTAATCTTCTAAAATTTTAAATGGTCGATGAAATGGTTGAGAAGGTGAATACCATACATCATCACATCAAGGTAACCCAATGCTAAAAAAAAGATATATGTAGACAATTGTCAACAATACATTGAGATTAACATTGGAGACATAGTGTTCCTCCAAAAATCTTATTGGAAGAAGGTCATGATGTTTGGAAATAATGGAAACCTAAATCCGAGGTAGATTGAGCACTTCAAGATTCTAGATCATGTCAGAGGTTTGGAATATAGACTAGAACTTCCACCAACCATTTCTAATGTACACTATGTCTTCTATATATCCCTCTTAAAGAAGTACATACCATATCCTTCACATATACAATCTTCAGAGGTGGTGCAGTTGGAGAACGTTCTTTCATATAAGGAGAAGTATGTGAAGATCTTGGATTGTAGAGATAATGTTATATGGAACCATACTACTCACCTAGTCAAAGTGTTATTGTGGAACCATAATATTGAAGATGAAACATGGGAACTGGAGGAGGCAATAAATGGTAAGTACCCACAACCGTTTATGGCGTTGAATGTAAAACAAAATTTTGAGGGTGAAATTTCATAAGGGGGAGGAATGTAACGACCTAATGTTTAATCAATGGAAATTACTTTCTAATAATTTTGTTGTATAGTATAATGACATGAAATCACAACATAATGATCTACAATATAGTATGTGATATTGAAACATAGTATCGTCACCTCTCTGATTTGAATTTTGAAAATATAACATACAAGGTTCTGATTAGTAAGACTTTTTGACTCTGATAAGTAAAGCTTAATTTTTAGTGAATAGTGAATGACATTTATGAATACTACTATTACCTTTATGAATAGTAATAACTCCCATATGAAAACTAAATCATCAAAGTGAATAAGTAACCATACCAATGAACTTATAAATATAATTTATCCATTTTATAAGTGACAAAATGACATAATTATATCATAGTGTTGATATTATTGAATATTTAATTACAATTTATTGATTAATTTGTTAATTTAAATGAAACTTTATTTTCATAAAATGTATTCATAAATATTTATTTTCATGACTTATGATAATAGGATAATTTGAAGAGACCTTAATTAATTTTTCAAAGTGTTAGAAAATATTTTTTCAATTTAATATTTGTATTTTTCATGTAAATTGTGATTTTAATTAAAAATTAAATTTTAAATACATGAAAATTTATTTTCATAAAATGGAATTCATTTTTGAATTCTACAAGTCAAAAATGGTTGGGGTGAATTATTATTATTATTCTGAAATACATGATTTTTTATGAATAGTAAAATACGGTAATTTGTTGTATATATACATTATATGTTAAATACACTATTTATTGAGAAATGGTTGATGTAAGAACCTTGAGTTAAAACTCACATTACCATATTACTATTTTTTACAAGAATTGATACTATTTTTTTATCTTGATAAAAATAATAAAATAATGAATAAAATATTGAGAAAACCCTCCACCCCTCCATTATAAAAATCGCCCTCACCCCCTCTTCTCTTAACTTCACTCAAGCCTTGTTCATATTCCAAATTCAACTCAAATCCCTCCCTAAGAACCAATCCCATGTTCAATAGCCCTTGGTATATTCAAAAGACAAAATCCAATCCCTTAATGGAGTTCTCAAAAATGATATATTCAAGAGGTAAATTCCACATTTCATTCCTTTATTTTCTTTCAAGTTCATTTCTTTATTTTTATTTCCTCACCAACATCCAAAAAAATGTTATAAAAACTCTATTACCATAAATGTACTATAATTTTGTTATTATAATGGAATAAGTCATCATCATCTCCCTTTTACCCTCCTTTTATACTAGAAATGAAAATACCATTTGTGATGTATTAATTTCTCACATTCAAGGATGACGGGTTTTCAATTTCTATTACCATATTCATTTTTGTTCGTGAAACCATTTTTATGTCTGAAAAGAAATATAATATATGTATTATGTATTATTTAGGGTTCTGGAATATTTTGTAAACATGATATTAATTTATAGATAAAATTGTGTTCGATGTGACAAAAAAATCCACCAATTAACCAAAGTATTTATCATTAAAGTTTTATATATTGATTCATCTTAAATACAAATAACCTAATGATTTTAATAACCAAGTAACATAATAGATGATTACTAATAATATATAACTCCAATTCACGACAAACATTCTCATATTACATGTTTATTCTTAATTGTATATAAGTAAACAAATCATGAAAACCAATGAAAGAAACAAATAAATTGAACATCTTAACCCATAAAAAGGACACGAATGAAATTAATAAGGTTATAATAAATAAAATACATAAGTAATAAGTTTTATAGATATTAATTAATAAATTTAATTTGGTTATCCAGGACATAATGATCAAGTGAAGGACACCATCAGACATAAGGTAAGGGATTCTACCCGAACCTCCTTTATTCCTTCTAGCTGATCTATTTTTCTTATTAACAAAATTAAGTTATCTTATATTTTTATGTGACTATTATAAATTCTATGTTTATATACAAAATTCATGTATCAATACCCTTTAATCATTTTCTTTTAGGTATTTACTTGTTTTTTATGCGGTTACCTCCTCAATACTTCCCAAAAAGAAAACCTACTTAAGGGAACTTACCAAATTCTTACATAATTTCAAGAGAACTCTATTATATGTTTTAATCCACCATTATTATTATAAGAATATAAATTTAATTATTAAAACCTACTTGGTTAGCTTATAGTTTTATATAAAATATTATTCCCTTTTATATTTTAAATGTAATTTATTATTTTCCATAAAACCGCGCTAAAATTCATTAATACTAACATTTCTTAAATACTCATCTTACATGTTTTCACTTCTATTTGACATCAAATTCCATGGTATATAATTATCTTACCTTAATAATTTCCATATTTTTTTAAATTCCTTTATATCATGGAAACATTTATGATACACCCATTCATTATGCTTGATGAGAAGATTATGATACAAATTTTTTTTCCATGTGTACCCTTATGTATATGTATTATTGATTATGTATGATTCTTAATGTGGAAGTCATATTCATGAAAATGTTAAGATGGGTGCGCGTAGATAGAACTCCAATTAATTTGGTAATGTTTAGTCTTATAATACGTTATGTGAAATGGTCTTGATGGTTAGCCTTTGATCGTGCCACCATGTCCAACGATCTTGGTGGTTAACATTGACTTGTGATCCTCTATGTGCAATGAGCCATGAATCAATCTAATGTAATGTTCTATGTTGCTTCCAAATTACTGTGAATCCATGTATACATTATCCCATGTTTAAATGTTACGATTTTATATGTTCTTTGCCTTTTTATATCATTATGTCATGCCTTCTAACCCATGAGCTAAAGCTTTATTATTATGTTTATTCCCTTACTAGGATTTTT
Source organism: Viscum album (assembly GCA_963277665.1). Lineage (NCBI taxonomy): Eukaryota > Viridiplantae > Streptophyta > Magnoliopsida > Santalales > Viscaceae > Viscum > Viscum album. Next base: position 851,007,456 of record OY728152.1, read on the forward strand.
AGATCATCCCTTTGTTCATGTTATCCAAAGGGTATCCAATGAAGATGTATGAGAACAATGGAAGTTAGGGGATATTTATGAATACTATATAACAAAATGTTATATTTAGGCCCATGTTTTATGTTTTATGTACATAGTTTTCCATGACACTAGACTTTATGATCCTTGGATTGTAAAATGATTCCGTACTATGCTTAAAATCAAGTTATGATTTGTGTAAAAGGCTAAGGTCTCTATATTTTACTATTATTTTCTTGTTTTAATGATTTTATTATTTTCTTATTGGGTGTCTTTCCATTAATTTTATACCATTCCCTTGGATGAAAATTTGACAGAAGAAATTATGGTGGTAATCATTTTAGTAGTGGACAATTAGGTCACTGTTAAAAATTGATATATCGAGGAGTGTGTTATTACAGTAATATTAGTATGACTCATTTTTTCTATGTTCTATATTCTATTCATCATGGAAATAAATTTTAAATAATTTTATATATTGATGGGTGAGGAATAGTGGAAAATTTGACTTAGAATATCTAGATAAAGTATTTAATTTTGAAAATATTGAATCTTTCATATCCCAAATTGAGAATTTTATTTATTTATTTTTTTTATTAGAAAATTATTTCTTCAGAGGTTTCACTAATATCTATTGATCATTAAGTAAAATTTGGGTGTCTCAACCCCATTTATTCATATAATTTACAAAATTATGAATATATTAATGCAATAAAATAAATCCATTATCTATTAATAAATCCATGTTGGTTTCTTATTTCATACCTGACACACTTACTTTCATTATCTGCTATAGTTTCATTATCTTTTTTCATTTTCACCCATTTCTAGATTTACCAATATTTTTATTTTCAATATATTATTAAATATATTTAGTTTAATAATTGGTGGTGTTGTGTTTTCTTCAATTTAATTTTCTTTTTTTTGTGTACTATAATTCCTTACCAATGGTTCACACCTACTTACTACTACACTATTTATATGTAAGTTTTATAAATTTAATTTGTATGAAGTTCAATGATATCCAAAAAGAAATAAATATCAAATGTGTTATAACTAAAATTGACTTAGGGATTTTGAAAATTATCATCCTATGTAAAATGATATTATATCATAATATGATGAAGATTTTGAAAAACCTAAAAATCATAAATGAGATGAATTAAAGGAAAATAATTATAGCATTTGTAAAAGAAATTTAATGATAAATGTTGAGTAAGGAGACTCATTATCATTCAATAATTCATAAGAATAATCCAATATTATGAATCATGTTGTGAGAGGTATTGATAAATCAAGAAATGAATATAGAAATGAAATGAAATTGAAATACATGATGAAAGATTAGTTAAAGTCTTATATTTAGAAAAATAAATAACTAGAGGAAGGAAAAAAATAAAATGATGGAAAAGAATAAGGTGGAAGAAGAAAAGGAAGAGTTGGATATATTGTAAACAACTTATATTTAATAATTTAGGAAACATAAGTTGAGAGTAGAAGATAGTGAAAATATGGTGAGCGATCATGAGGAGAAATATGATATAAAGGAAGAAGGGATTTTGGACAAACAATATATATATCTAGTATATCAAAATAAATTGATGAAAAATATATTAGAATTTAAGATGTCAGATTTTTTTAAAGGTGAATAATATTAAGTAAGTGAGATTAATGTTTTTAACATGAAAGTTGAATTTTCACCAAATCAATTTAAAAAACAACATGTTACCTTAAATATTGTAGGTTATAAATTAAATTTTGAACATGTTTGGACATATAAGTTAAATAAAGGGGACAAATTTTTCATTAAAGGAAGAGATAAATATTTATAAATGATCACTTACCCTACACCAAATATGGATCAACTTGATGAATGATAAAAATATAAAATTTATTTATATATTTTTTATCATGATAGAATATTTGTGCCTTAAGGTTTTTTCTATTGTATTTTAAGGTATGAAATAATCATACTCTTTCTAGTCTAACATTTAATTTCCAGGAAAGAGGCATGATTCAATGAGGATATATGGTGAGAAAGTGAGTATTGATTCTTAAAAAATATTAGTCTTGAATAGAATGTCAAAAAATCATTAAACCTAAAAACTTTCTCCATTTAGAAGAAATATATGGAATATTAAAACATGACGGTGGTAGATCTATAGAATTCAAGAATAATATACAAGGATATGTTCCATATGGGATGAAATGGAATAAAAATTAGAAGAAAAATTATTGAATGTCATGATATGTGTAGGATGATAGTAAATCTTATGAAATACGCAAGGATGTCGAGCATGTTAAGAAATAATTTCTAATAGTTTGGAATGATCAGTTATGTAATGACCAAATCATTTATCAAGTGAATTAATCCATTATTATAACAATTTTATATATAATAAATCACAAAAAATAACTTATAATCCAAAATAAAAAAGTATTAAAATGAATTTATGAAATAAGATGTATTTATAGAAATTAAGGATTGTACACTGAAAGAAAAGCAACACGAACTTTGAAATAGTAACACAACTCTTATGAATCACAAACCTTACAAAAGAATAGAACCTAATCCTTTGAAAGTAAAAATTAAATTTAGGAAAATTATAAATTAATGTATGGTATAATTATATCATAGTCTATGTAAATAAATGTTTTAAAACATTTTAATTAAGTGTTTTCATTTTTATATGTCAAAGTTATTTAAGTACAATTCTATGATTAATTTAATAATTCAAAAGAAAATTTATTTTCCTATAATGTGTTCATAAAATAATATTTTTATTTCTTATGATTTTAAGATAATTTTATAAGACATAATATTATTTTTCAAAGTGTTATAAAATCAGTTATGATTTGAAAATCTTTATTTTCCAAGGAAATGATGATTTTAATTTAAAATATATTAATCACATTTAGAAAATTTATTTAATAAAATTGAGTTAATTTTATAATTTTATACATTGAAAAATGGTTAGGGTGACTGTTTTTGATTTCTCTAAAATTCATGAATTTATATTGAATAGTAAAATAAAATAATTTATTAAAGTATATATAAATTATAATCTGAATAAACTAATCATTGAGACATTGATGATGTAGGAACCATAATAATTAATTTTACTTCATTATTTTAATATATATTGTTATAATGGTCAAACAATTCATACTCGTGATCCAAAATATTAATTTAATGACTAAAATAATTAGAATACACCCCTCTTCCCCATTATAAATACCCCCTCACCACATCTTTTCCTCACACCTATCGAGCTTTGAGAATTGTAAAAATTAGGACCAAAACCCTTCCAAAATCACATCCTCATGTCTATTATCTCTTATTATCATCAAATACCAAAACCATTTCCCGATGGAGGTTCTCAAGGAGGATAAATCCATGATGTACAATCCTCTTCCTTTTTTTATTTAATTTCATTTCAATTTCATTCATTTTATTCTATTATAATAATATTATCTTATCCAAATAGAATGATAACTCCATTATGATTGATATACTTGAATTTTATCTTTTTAATGGATGATCCATCATCAAACTCCTCCCTACCTCTCTTTTATTCTAAAAATGAAATCGTTTCTTGTGATGTGTAAATTTACTCACATTGTGGGTGATGCAAATTAATTTTTCATTAATGGATTAAATGCGGCTAATAAAAACATTATTTTTTTTAAAAATATTTTCAAGTTTATTTTATAGACCATGTTATGTTTTGGATCCAACATATATACATATTACTAAATGAAAAAACAAATTGAGTTCATTGTGATTGAAAAACTCCCCAAATTAACCTAAAATGACCATCTTTACATTTTATCTAATGATTCATACTCATACAATATAAATAATTAATTTTAAAAACATTTAAACTTATATATGATAATTAATAATGTGAAATAATAATTCTGTATATTTATCTGCATTTTACATGAACTTCCATTCATACATGTGAACCGATCATGAAAACTTTGAAAATAAACACTCCCGAATGTTGAAATTATAATCTATAACTCAAAAAATCCTAGAAATGAAATTAATAAAACTATAATGATTAAAATTTATGTATAAAAGGTTATATATTTTTTAATTAATTAATCTAATGTGATTTCATAGTAAATTAATGTGATTAATGCATTTTGTCATAAGGTAAGTGGAATTCTTGAACCCAACTCTATTTCTTTAGGTTTTCACTATTTCAACCCATTCTCAGTATTAATATTTCTTATTGTTCCATATATATTATTTTTTGATCATTATATTATTATTATTTTTGATATACATGTTTTCTAGATGAGTTTATGAAAAACATAATGTTTTCCAATATAACTTTTCATTCAAAAATACTAACCTTTCACTTCCATGGAGATTTTTACATCTTCAGTCAAGATTGATGATTCCAATACCAAGAATATTATACTTTTTTTCTCTACCACTAATTATTCGTGAATGTATGTATTATAAAATTAAACCCATTCCTTTAAATGGGTTATTTTTTTTCAATATTGATATATATTCTATGTGGAATGCATGATAATGTTAATGTTGTGATGTCTCAGGTGATCTCAGAATTATATAGCACAATGTAAATATTATGATGTGACGGGTGTTCCTAAAAATATATAGAACTCTAATTAATTGGTTAATTTGAAGAATCTAATGAGATAAAGTTAATTATGCAGGACCAAGATGCTATATTGTTTCACAAATTTGTATGGTAGTTGACCATTAAGACATGATGCTTCATTTTTATGCATTGCCACATTCCATGCCTTTCTCTAATGCTTGACATATTTTTTGTGATGATGATACTATGCATATATAATGATGAATATGATTAAGATCACTCCAAGTTATACTAATTCATGTTATTATCTATCGTATTATATGGAATTTAGCTCTCCCCTTTCACTGATTTATATCCTAAGTTGATTACATGAAATTAAGAGTACATGTGGACCAATAAGAATCTAGAGAAGAAGGAATTAAATAATTTTTTATGTATTAGTTTCTAAATGTTATGTATGGTATTAATTTTACCAAGACACTATAACATTGGATCCTGGTTGAGTAATACTTTTATGTTGTTTTCATTCAGATTAAGTAATAAGTTATGAAAGAAAAGTAGTGTCAATATAGCTGATATCAGATCATAATTTAGTTAATTTTAGAAATAGGACTAGGGAACCATAGTGAAAATCAATCTTATAACACTATGTATTAGTAATCACCCAAGAAGTATTATTTTAGGAAATTCTAAACATAGGGATCCCAAAATATATGCATTTATAATTAATTTCACAATGGATTAAATTATTTATTCATGAATTTTTGACATATGTTTTGTTCTTTCTTTTTTAAAGAAAATGGGCGGTGGATCTAGGAGAAACTGGGCAAAAAACCTATGTGAGGGATAATGCTCTGATTTCCTGAATGACATCCCGAATGACTTAGGTGGTTGTTTTAAAAATTTCATGGTAATTCTTACCTAGTAGTGTCAGGTTTTGAATAATAACCTGAATAATTCGGAACATACTCCTTCACCTAAGGGGGATTAACTGGCTATCTAGACCTTTATATAGAAAATAACACCAAAGTGTAGTTTATATTTTGATCCACTAGTCATGGAATAGTATTTCTACTCAATGTTGAAAATAATTTCATAACATTACTCTTCTCAGACAGAGAAGGCAACTCTTTCTATTTATCATCTAGATAAAGAGTTTGACTAATGATCAGTGTTGATTAAGAAAAACAATCTAAATGAAACAATTTATGAGATGGAGTGGGATGAAATTAAGACAATGTTTCTTAAAAAGTGTTTCCTTCGAACTCTTAAAACATATATGGAGATAGAATTCATAGAGATGAAGAAAAAGGAGGGTGAATCTGTCATGGACTATGATGAAAAATTCACAAGGCTTCCAATTTACGCTTGGGGTTCTGTTATTAATAGTGATTGAAACATTGATAGATTATTTAGTATATTAAAACCACACATTCTAAATTCTCTAGAAATTCGAGACTTTGGGATTTTTGAAGAAGTTTCATGATGTTCTCTCAAAGTGGAGATGGATTTGGGATAATAAGGCTATGGTGATATGAAACCAATGTTTGGGTTACAATCTGGATGATTTAAGGACATAGGTGGAACAAAATACCACCCACCCAAATGTGAAAAATGTCGGATAAAGAATCATGGGAACTCCCTAAAAGAGAAAATGAATTGAGTCAATTTTGGGAGAGAATTCCTCCAAGATCATGAATGTCGAAAATACCTGAGGAAGTAGGAAAATGTGGTAGAAGAATGGATAGAACCATCCATATTCCTATGCTACAGCTATAAGGGAAAAATGGAATTATTCATTTTAGGTCACTAAACCTATAGATTTTTAGATTAATTTGTGTTAGTAAACACAGAATCTAAAGGATAATGGAAAAGATTATTCCATCACTACGACTAAAGTGGATAAATAAAATGAGGTCATACATGAAAAAATTCCTATTCACTGATGAATGGAAAAAAATAGTTGATTATGGTACTACACATCCCTTTATATCATGAATGTTTTCTAGAACTATTGAATCAAATCCCCAAAACATTGAAGTATAGATATCTGTAAAAACACCATGTGGTGAAAAAATTATAAACAAAGTGTTGGATTATACTCCTATTAGCGTATATGGGAATATTCCTCCAAATAATCTCATGATACTTCTCTTGGGGGAATTTGTGCTGTAATGGGAATTGATTGGTTCTCATTATATAGAGAACATACAAACTATTTCGAAAAGGAAATATCTTTTCATATTTCAAACCATCTCATGGTCCTCTAAAAATTCATGGATGATAATGAATCTAATTTGAAAAATCCCTCAATGTTGAGGTTGTTGATTCCCTATAAAGAAGCATAGCACATTCAAATGGATAAGTCAAAGGAAGGTATCAACCTATGGTATATTACAATTGTGGTGGAATACAATGATTTATTTCCCATTGTGTTACCCATACTTCCCCCAGATTGTGAGGTAGAGTAATCAATATAACTCATAATTGGTGCTACACATATCTCAAAGTGTCCCTAAAGTATGACTCCAATTGAACTAGAGGAGTTAAAGAAGCATCTATAAGAGAATTTGGACAAAGGGTTCATAATCCATATTGAATTACCATGGGATTTTCCAGTTCTCTCTATCAAGAAGAAGGATGTATCAATGCAAATGTGTATCAATTATTGGATCTCGACAACATCACCATAAATAACATGTATCCTCTTCTAAGGATTGATGAGTTGTTAGGTCAATTACAAGGAGATCAATATTTCTCAAAGGTGGATCTTAGTTCTTGATATCACCAGATAAAGGTGAATAAGTATTATATTCAGAAGACTTCCTTTCATAAAAGGTATCAACCCTATGAGTTTCTAGTGATTTCATAAGGACTTACTAATGACCCTTCAATCAACATGAATTTGATGAATAGAGTATTTATAAATTACCTTGAAATATTTGGGGTAGTGTTTGTCGATGAAAGAACTGTCTAATCCAAGAGAATGGAGGAACATGAAAAATATCAAATGATTGTGTTGGAAACATGAAAGAAGGAGAATTTATATTCCAATATCAGTAAGTGAGACATTTGGATGCATCAAGTCATATTCACGGGACACGTGATCACAAGTGGGGGAATTTCTATGGACCATTTAAGAAATGGTATTGTAGAATGGCCCAAACCCACTATCGTCCTGGAAATATGTAGTTTTCTTGTCTTAGAAGGTTACTATCTATGTTTTGTGACAAATTTATCATGATTTTCTAGCCCAATAACTATGTTAACAAGTAAATGGGTAAAGTGTATCTTGATGGATGAATGTGAGGAAATCTACAAAGAGATAAAGAGAATGATGCTCACTGCACATGTACTCACATTATCAAAAAGTGGGGAATGTTTTGTGATATATAGCAATGATTCTAAGAAATTATTGGGTTTTTACTCATGAAAAATGAAAAATTGATAGCATACACCTCATAAATGTTGAATATCCATGATCATAACTACGAGACACATGATCTAGAGTTAGAATCTCTATTTTTTATCTATAAAATAAGGTGATACTACATCTATGGTGAATAGTGGGACATATATACCAATCACACGAGCATAAAGAATATATTCACACAAAATGATGTCAACATGCATTAAGAAGATGGCTAGAACTGATCAAAGACAACGATTGCTCTTTTCACAATCATCCATGTAAGGCGAACAAGGTAGCATATAGTCTTAGAATAAAATAAATTTCTATACTCATCCTGTTTCGTACTAAGAAATACCCCATATTCTTTGACATGCATAATATAAAATTTGAAATCATAATAGTAGGGAATACATCCTCCCTTTCCCAAATTATTTCCCAACCATATATCCAAGAGAATATTAAGGAGATACAAAGGGATAATCTAGATTTATAATAGAATGTGAATGTTGTAATGTAAAGGAATATGGAAGAGTTCCATATTTATTATGATGGTGTGATTCAATTTGGAATGATTCATTGTGTGCCTTCATCATCTAGGATAAATAAAAAGTTATTAGATAATATATGTTGGTCAACATTATCTATCTATCATGGGATTACCAAGTTGTACCATGACCTCCATGAATAATTCTAGTGGGAAAACATGAATAAAAATATTTCTGATTACTTGTAATGTTTTTTGATATGTCAACAAGTTAAATCATAGTCACATAAGTCCAAAGGGATGATGCAACTATTGATTATACCAATGTGGAAAAGGTAGAATGTCACTATGAACTTTGACATGAGTCTCCCAAATACATCCAAAGAAAATAACATGACATGGGTTGTAGTGCAAGGACTCACCAGGACAATCCACTTTATCACTATTTGGGAAGTTCTCCCGCTTGAAGGACTTTCATACATATTTGTGAAAGAAGTTGTGTGACTACATGGGGTTCCATAATCAATTGTATCCAATCATGATCCCATGTGAGCATCTAAATCCTGGAGGGGTCTTCAACATGATTTGAGTACAGAATTAAATTTCCTCATGACCTATCATCCTCAACTTATGACCAATATGAAAGGACTATTAAGACACAAAAAGATATGCTAAGACACTACTCGTTAGAATTAAAAGGTGGATGTGATCAGTATCCCCCCCTTGGTTGAGTACTCATACAAAAATAACTTCCACTCCAGTATCAAGATGGAAACATATGAAGCTCGGTATATAATTCGATATAGAACTCCCACTTTTTGGGATGGAGTTGGTGAAATAAATATGTTTGGCCCTAATTTAGTAGAAGATATGACAGATAACGTTCATGCCATCCAGAAACTAATCATTTATGCTCAGAGTAAGAAAAATAGGTATGAAGAAAGCTATCAAAGTGACTTGGATTTCTATGTTATATATCATTTAATCCTTAGAATATCAATATAGAAGAGACTCATGTGGTTTGGATTGATAGGGAAGCTAATCCCAAGGTAAGTTATCCCATTTGAGATCCTTGATTACCTTGGAGTCGTGGCCTATTGACCTGATCTTCCACTGAGTATGGGTCATGTTTATGATGTGTTCCACATATCACCCCTGAGGAATTACATACCAGATTCATCGCATGTACCAAACATAGAGGCGATATAGAAGAAAGATGATCTCTCTTATGGGGAGTAGACAGTAATGATTCTAGACTGGGGAGACAAGCTTCTGTGCAACAAGACAATACACCTTGTAAAACTGTTATGAAGGATCCATAAGAATGAAGGAGAAACTTGAGGACCAGAGTAGGTGATGAAGGATAAGTACCCTCACATGTTTATATAAAACAAAATATCAAGGGTGAAATTTCAAAATGGGGAAGAATGTAATAACCCAAACCTTTATAAATAAAAGTTCTCTACCTTTATAGTAATTTCAAATAGTATAAATCACATAAAATCACTTATATACCATAATAAAAAACTATATTAAATAATAATTAATTAAATATGTGGTAGTTCTATAAATTATGTAACCTATACAGAAGGAATAGTAACATGACCATTGGAATAGTAACATGACCTTTAGAATAGTAACATTAACCTTATGAACAGTAATTTATAAAATAAAATTGTATCATAAGATTTGAAAGTTGGAAAAAAATTGTGCATCTAATAAATGATTTTATGGTATAATTACATCATAGTCTATGTGAAAAAATATTTTAAAAATTATTAATTAAGTGTTGTAATTTTTGTAAGTAAATATTACTTAATTATAAATTTATGATTAATTTAATAATTTAAAAGAAAATTTATTTTCATAAAATGTGTTCATAAATTAATATATTTATTTTCTATTATTTTAAGATAATTTTATGGGAGTTATGTAATTTTTCAAAGTGTTATAAAATCAGATATAATTTTGAAATCAATATTTTCCATAGAAATGATAATTTTAATTAAAAATTTAATTTACACATATTTTAAAAATTATTTTCATCAAAAGGAGTTAATTTTTGAATTCTAAACACGAAAAAAATGGTTTCGGTAATTTTTTGGGGTTTTTTAAAATACAAGAATTTCTGATGAATAGTAAAATATGGTAATTTAAAATATATAAACATTATATGCTAAATACACTATTAAATGAGTAATATATGATGTAAAAACCATAATATCAAACATATATTTATTATTTTAATATATTTAGTTATAATTCTAAAACTATCCGCATTCTTGAGACAAAATATTAAATTGAGGAATAAATTAATGAGAAAATAACCCTCTTCTCCACTAGAAATACTAGCCCTCACCTCCTCATTTCCTCACACCTATATTTATTTGAGTATGGTAATAATTATAGGAAAACATATTCCTAATAACCTACCCACATCCTAGAGCTCATGGTATAATCAAAGACCAAAACCTTTTCCTCAAATAAGTTCTCGAGGGTGATAAATCCAAGATGTAAAATCCTCTTCCTTTTTATTTTAATTTCTTTTGAATTTCATTTATTTTATTCTATTATATTAAACATATTTTTTGAAATGGAATGGTCACACCAGTATGTTTGATATAGTATATTTAAATCATGATAATATAATTTCCACCATCAAACTCCCCCTACCTATATTTTTTTCAAAAAACTAAATCGCCGCTCGTGATGTGTCCGTTTACCGACATCATCAGAGATACAAATTCAATTTCATTTAATTCCTTATAGGATGTTAATAAAACCATTATAATGTTTAAAAAATATTTTAATTTCTATTTTATAAACCTATTTATGTTCTTTAATGAACATATATACATAATACTAAATGATAAGACAAAATGAGTTTGTTGTGATTGACAAGCTACCAGAATTAACCTAAAATGATCATCATTAACTTTTATCTAATGATTCATCCTCATACCATATAACCAAATTAATTATATTGTAATTTAAAATTATGGAAGATAACTAGTAACATATAAAAACAATTTGGGATAATTATCATCAATTTAAATGAACTTCCATTTATTGAAGTGAATTGATCCGGATATCTATGAAAAAAACACTCATGAACGATGGAATTAAACTCTATAACTCAACCAAAATCCCATAACTGAACATAATAAAACCATAATTAAAACAATTAGTGTACAAAATGTTATTATTTTTTTAATTAATTAATATAATGTGATTATACCAGATATTAATGAGACGAAATAATTTGGACATAAAGTAAAGGGAATTCTCGAACCAAACCCCCTTTCTTTGTGTTTTTGCCTCTTTCACCCCATTTTCAGTATGTATATTAATTTATTGTTCCATATATAACATTAATTAATAATTATATTATATTTTTTGGTATATACATGTTTTTTACTTGTGTTTATGCCAAAACTAATGTTTTCTAAATGAACCATTCTTTAAAAATAGACCTTTTACCTCTCTTGAGATTGTTACATCTTCACTCATGATTGATGATTCATATACAAAGAACATTACTCCATTTTACATTTAAAAATTTGTATCATGAAAGTATGATTTATCAAATTAAATTAATTCCATTCCATGGGTTATTTTATGTTCAATATTGATATACATTTTATGTGGCATGCATGATAATGTAAATGTTATGATGTGAATGGTGCACCTAGAATTATATAGTGCAATGTAAATTTTATGATGTGATAGGTGAACCTGAAATTATATAGAGCTATACTGAATTCGGTAATTTTTAGAATCTCTAGAGATAATGTGAAAAATACATGAACATGATACTAAATTTTTTCACAACATGTGCATTTGTTGACCACTAAATAATGATGTTTCTATTTTTTACATTGCTATACTTTATGCCTTTATCTAATAATTCCTCCAATGATTATGATGATGGTCCAATGCTTATGTTATGATGATGATGATTAAGATAACCCCATGTTATGTTGATTCATGTTTTTATCTATCGTCTTACTCGGATTTTTCTCCACAATTAATTTATAAAGATCCTCAGGTGATTACTTTTGTTAAGTAGTAAACAATTTCTAATAAGAAGCAAGGAAAGAAGTAATTAAATAATTTTTTTGTCTTATTTTTTAAATGTTATGTATGTTCCTAATTTTCCCAAGACACTAAAACTTTGTATCTTGGTTCTGAAATAAATTCATCTTGTTATCTTTAAGATTGATGTATAAGTTATATAAGAAAAAGAGGGGTCAATATAAGTTAGATATAACTAAAAATAGATAATGTATAATTAGTGATAGTGATAATGGAAATCATGTGATTTCACAAGAAGATATTCACATTTAAGAGATTTTTCCTGTAATTGATGACTTAAAAATTTAATAAAATCTATTTGAAATCTGTGGATAAATTGGATACAGTATGAAGGACTATATTTACATCCATCCAAGTCAAGAATAATTGATGAGAAAATTGATTCAAGCAGCAGAAAATGAATTTTACTTAATGAGTGATGTAAATAAGTCTATTATATACATGGAAGTTATTTGATGGAAGAATATGAGAATGCAACTAATGAAGTATCATAGTATAAAGATAATAATGGAAAATATTACTATTTATAGTATAAAAGGAGTGAGAGGTTATGGTTTAGATAAAGGTATCATTTAGTTGGTTTCAACTAAGAAATTAAGTGGTCCCTTTATATTTAATTATTTATCTTAATTTTTTGCAAACATATATGTAATTAATGGAGGTGAATAAAGATGTAACTATGGTAAAATCAAGAAGACGATCATCATGAGGTTCTCTAACTATCACAATGAATTGGAAGTGAGTGTATCCATAAAGGGAGAGAAATCATGATGTGGAGCTATCAAAACCTCAGAAACAGTGTAAATTCCAAATTTTTGGACAACCCAATAAAAATTGAAAATTAGGTATTCCAATCACTCATAAAACAATTGTTTATAATTATATTAAAAAAGGATTATAATAAGTGAGTGTTGGTCAATAGAAAGATGAGAATGGGGTGAGTAAAACTGTATTTCTATTGATATATTTGTTGGTTTGGTTGAGTTTTGGGCAGGTTACACTCTCTCATGAGAAAAATAATTGAAACATCACTTGAGTTGATATTATGAAAATATATGAGTTGGTATCATAGAAATAACAGTTTAAGGTTAGATTTGATCATATTTTTTATTTTCACTTGTTTTATAAACAAGATTTACCCAGATAAACATATATTTGACTAACTAAAATATCATTATTAAGGAATAATTTGAATCAGTACTTGTCATAATATATTGATCAATCTAAAATTCTGGCTAAAGAAACCATAACAAGTAATTTATTTGGAATATATAAATGATATTGAAGATTATATGAGTAAAATAATTTCCTTATAATTATATAAAAAAATCATCAATGAGAGAAGTCAACATTTCCTTTTGAAGAAGTTGGGTATTGTAAACAAATAGAAATGTGGAGATTTAAATTACAAAAATTATTTGTGATGATGATGTTTTATTTTTCTAAACATAGTTTTTATTATGTAAATTTATGATGAATTAGATGCTTCCATCATAAATAGAAAAGGAGAATTTGATCTATTTCAACTTGGAACATTTAGGTGGATATGTTCAAGGAGCGACCAATATATGGGAGATTTTGGAACATGTTCGTAATGAATCAAATACAAGTGTTCATGGAATATGACATACAATCTAATTTTTTTTATCATTTGAATTAGAAGAAAATAGAAAATGGGTATTTAAATTATATAAGATTAATGGAAATCGGTTTAATTGAACCATGTATGGAATCTTTAGGGGATATTAAAAATATGTATAAGTCACAGAATCTTGGTATGAGTCATATTGGGACCGTGGATGATATAAATATGAGTTATTTTTACACATATTAAGGGACCATAAAAAATTATATAAGATTCATATTTATTTTTTATAAGGTTGAATTTTTTATAATCATGAATTGTGTAAGGATGATCAATTGGAACATAAGGATGATTGAGTTGTGACACTAGTAAAAGGAAAATGAATAAGGATCATTGAGACAATTAAGGATAATAATAACCATGGAAAGGGTGATTTACTCCTACGTAATAGTCACTCTATGTTTTCATGAGAATCAGTTATGGGATGTGTAATAATCAATTTAACTTCATGATGAAAATTTTCAAAGACATTCTTACTTTGTAAGGATGAATGAGAGTAATGTAGGGATTATTCATCCTTAAATTGAGAATATATAAGAAGTAATATAGGCTATGTAATGATCAATGAAAAATCCATAATGGTAATTTCATTATAATTATAATGTACTTAAATTTTTTTTCTTGTTTTCAAGAATGAATTATTTTATTAAATTTTAAAAAAAATATTCTAAATAATATAAAATTTGATAATGATTTGGAAGAATTATTCAAGGATTAACATTTCATGATCATTAAAATAAATCATGAAAAATACAATATAATGAATCAGAACAAATAGAAATTGGGATGGTGTTATGAGATATATTTTACACAGTAAACTATTCTTCGGCATCAAAAGGAAATTTTATTCATTCACACATAGTTTAAATTATAAATAATTAAACCGAAAAATTTATTGATTTTTGAGTAAAATAAATATCTTGAGTATTATGGTATTAAAGTGAATATTTTTAGTATGAATAAAATTATTTTTAATGAGGAGAATAAATTTGATATTTCAGTTAGAAAATATAAAATATGATATTTTTTCCACTTAAAGTAATAAAGTTTCAATAATTCCATTATTGAAACTAATATCCATGATTACACTATGAATATATATGAGAAAAAATTATATGGGTGTAAAAATTGAGGAACTAAGAAAATTTAATATACTTCTATAACAAGGATAGAAGATGAATAATGAATCCGATAGCCATTCTAAAATGAGGAGGCTTGATGTACCATATCACTCGAGGAATTGAGAAAGACTCAGATCAAAAAAGATCAAGAGAAGATGACCAATTCTAATAGACCTAATCATAATCATTGGAAAAAATGTTCTAGAAGTAATATAATGAAATAAATACTAATCAAAGAGACTTGAGGATGAATATCATTCTCATGTGGTGTTGATGTAGTAAGGATATAAGAGAAGATCTTTCTTATTATTATACAAACACATATTGTTTTTGATAGTCGGAAGTTGCATACTTTGATGGGACTCTAGATAATGAGCATAATTAAGCACTATGTTGATAGGACTGGAAAGATTCTTGTGCAACCACTTGGGTTTACAATACATAATATGTGATTTGGGTGACTAATCAATCATCACAAGGAGTAATGTTTTGAGGTAAAACCTTGTAAAACCTTGTGTGTTTCTCTTTATTTTATATTGTTTTAAATCAGGTGAGGTTAAGGGATTGATGTTGATTTGATGTAGACATTAAATATTCCCAAATGATAGTTCTAAAAAAATTACTATAAAAATATTCCACTATTTCATCCCACCTGTAATACCACAAGATTTTATAATTTTTTTTAAAATAGATACAATTTATACAACTTGTGTTCCACAAAATATTGAGTTTTTTAAAACCATATTACACTATTAATATTATTAACTAAGCATGAACTTTTAACCTATTTGTTAAACATGGAGTTATTAATATTAATAACCACATTTTAAATATTATGTATAAAGGTTTTAGATAAATAAAATATATTTATTTTTTGTTAATCCTTTATATGATTCGAAAATAATTTTTTCTCAAATTTTTTTATTTTATATTAAAAAATATGGAAAATAGTTTTTCCACTTTTAGAAAATTACTTTAAAAAAATTAAAAAAATTATTTAATCTTTGTGAAAAAATTGAATTAGGGATATTTTTTGTTATTTTTTTGAGAACATAATTATTTTAATGAATAATGAAAAATTTAAGTTTTTATGACAAATGAATTTTTTGTTTAAACCAATTAAAAAATAATATTTTTTTAAAAGATTTTTTAAATGTAAAATATTTTCAATTATATTATAATTAATACAATTTAGGTTATTTTAATCTATTTAATTTTGAACTTTTATATTAAAACTTTTTATATTTATGAAAACTTTTCATAGGAAAATAGTTTTTTCTTAGGGTATGCTGGTTAAATTTTATATTAACTTATACCACATAATTGAATTATATTTTAAATAATTGAATAAATATTTTGAACTAGAATAATTAACAGTATATTATATGTCCAAATTAATTTTGTTAATAATAAATAGCAAAAAGAGTAAAAATTAATTATCATGGTTACGGTTACAACTAGTTTACCAGGGGTTAAACTTAAAAGATATGGGTTAAAAGGACCCAAAAAATTATCCAAAATCCGACTATACATCCATGTTTTAATATTATATCATCTAAGAGTCAATATTTTGGAATTTTTGAACCATTTTAAATTTTCAAAATTTGGGTATATGTTTTCTTTTCCAAATACCTTCCATGTCCTCTAACACACTTATAAAAGGGAACCCCCTATCCTCTCCTATTTACACTTCCAACGACCTTTGAGTTACATTAAATGAACCTAAATCAATTCCTTACTTCCCTTTAAATGTCATAATTTCCATACATTTATTATAAAAACCGCATATAAAGATTTTTTATGTTAAATAAACAAGGTTGTTTGAAGAACAGGTATCGTTCTGAACAGAAAATTTTAATATTTTTTATTACATAATGCTTAAAATATTATCTATATATTATTAAATAATAAAATATGTATAAATAATATAATGAGATGTTATTATGTTAATTTAATAACCTATATCCATATTCTCTTCCATCAAATGGTAAACAAAACTATCGGTCATGTGTTTGTCAGAGAACTGTTTCATGAACCAATGACATCTGTTTTCCATCAACTCTTATTTAATATTGATATAATGATGTATTTAAATTATATATTTTATATTATGAAATAGTTATTCTTTTTAAATTTTAATATCAAATATACTATCTTTCCTTCCAATGATTTCAAAAATGATAATGTAACTCATAAATACGTGTCATTTACCACATATATGAAGAGATGGGATGCATTTTTTTTATTTTTTTTTCATGTGGATGGTAAAAATTATAAATCTAATCCACATATATGATATATATGAGATATTTAATATAATTTATGGGTAAATTAATATTTATCTATATTTTCTTCTATCCAACAAGAAAATGGAAACAATGTTTATGCATACGTATGACCTTCCGTCTCTATGAGTGGTGTAATTCATTTTCCCATGTATAGCTTTTTCGGATGAATAGAAAACGTATATAACGATAATATATGACATTTATTAAAATTTTAATTTTTTTTGATATCATGGGACCATGTACAAAGTAAACGGTCCGAAATTACGAAACCAAAATATACATGAATGCTGAAGCCGTTATTACCCAAAACATTATTTTAATAAATAATTATTAATGAACTGAAAATAAAAGGTCTTAAGTGAAAAATATAAGATATTATAAATATGATTATGGATCATTAATGTATTTATTATGAACTAATATTTGTTATATATTATGATTGAACATGTACGAAGAAAGTCGCAACTTGAGGTTAGGGGATTTTCATCTCTAAGTATTTTCTTATGGGAGAACTGCCATAATCATCAATTTTATATTTTATGTGGTATATATTTTTCCAATGAATGTATTTTATTATTATTATTATGAAAATTATGTGTATTTACATATACATCAAATATTATTGATTTCATGGGGGCTTAGAATTCAAAAATTAGCAAAGTGATAAAGGTTTTATATTAAATTCTCATTATTTTTCTAGATGATTTATAATTAAGATTTTAATGATGAAATCTCGTGATTTATCTCTATAAAAACTAAATAATTTTCTACTAATATTTATATATCATTAAAATAAAATTTTCACTTCATTTCTACTATTTATGTGCTTAATGGCCCAAAAAACTGTTTTTTAGGAAAACTAAATACATTTTTTTCTTAATATGAAATCCTTTTTTATTATTTATCTATTATTTTAATAAATATGTTTTAGATATATTTTTTACTAATATATGATTTTTTTTGAATAATTCTTCTTCCAATGTTTAATTTTTTTTTAAAAAATTGTTATAAAGTATTCTTCTTATCATTATCTAAACAATTTCTTTTAGGATTTTACAAAAAATGCGATAGGAATATATATTTTAATGTTAATGACATGAAGAGTATTTTATTACTTAATTATTTATCAATGATTTCTCAATGATTTAAATTTTCCCTTTCTAGTTTTCATCATTATTTTTCAATGAAAATTATTTCATTAATATTTGGGAATTTTATTATTTTAATAAAATATATCAAATATATAAGGTTATTTTTCATAAAAAATGTTCCAATTGATATTTCAAAATCATTTTGAAAACTATATAACATCCTTTGATGTTACTTAAGATTTACCAAGTATACTATATAATGATAAAATCATTATTATTCCCCTATATGATTTATGTTTTTGATGGAAATATTTTTAGGAAACCTTTTCCTTTTCCATTGGTTATTCTATGATGAAATGATGAATTGATTATGGAACCTGTTTCTATTCTACAGGTTATGTAATGATCAAAAGTTTATGAAATCCATTTCATTTTGATGGGTTATGCTATAATGAAGTGTTTGTGAAAACCATTTTTTTCTATGGGTTATGATATTATCAATGATTTATGATATTTTGGAACATATCTATGTCATTTACATTATGTGATGAGTGGGTCCTATATCTAACTCAAATGCCTCAGGTAAATATTGATACGTCATGATATAAACAAGACTGCAATAGGGAGTGAACCTAGTTTAGTAAGAGAATTTGAACACGATAATAATATTGGGAGTGATCCTTTACTACTATTATAGTTTCAGGAGTGAACCCATTCAATTATTATAGTTTTTTAATTAAGAATTTACTACTAATAAAATTATTTTCTTTTCATACATGTATAATAAAAATATATCTCATATTTTAATTTTTTACTCTCATGGATTATATTCCATGATTACTTTATGATTCAGGTCTTATGAACTACAAATATTTATTCCATGAAACAGTTTTACAATATATGATATATAGGATGTGCTATTAAAATTTTATTCTCATGCATCATACCCATATACTAATGTTCGTTTGATATATCCCTTGTTATCCCTTATTGAGCATTTTTCATCCCCTTTCTTATGTTTCATTACACAAAGATATGAAAGCTAGTTTTATATATGATATAACTATTTTTTCAAGTTATGAATAACTTTTTCGGAGATGATGTAGTTCAGTTATGAACCTGTTGTTTATTTATCCTTGTTTCCAAAGACACTAAATTTTTTTGGTGTTCATAAATGTTTTTTAAAGTTTAAATGAATATTTATCTATTAAGATTTAATATCTATAGATTAAATGTGTGGATTTATATAATTTATTTTATTAGATATGATCAGTTAATCCTTTGAAACTAGGATGATATAATTTTGTTAGAACCCTATGGAAAAGTCCATGTATAAAAAAATATGCTGGTATTTTTAGGAAGGTTAGGGTCAGTGGTTTCCTGTGAAATTGAATCCCAAAATAGATATTACAAGTGGATGTCGTTCTATAATATTTGTACCTAGGGGTAATAACATAAAAAGGGTGATATTTAATTTAAATTTAATTCCATTTGGGGCATGACAACGGGCCTTGTTGTACACTATGTTTGAAACAATAGAGAGACATGTTTTCTAAATTAAAATACCATTTTAAACTATCAATAAGTATTTCAATAGATGATGGACATGGATAACATAGGATAAAACTGGGGTTTGGTATGATAAAAATAGGGTATCATGATTTTTACCTCCTATGAATGATTTTTACTAATAGATCAAATTGATCCACGATCTATAGTAGACACATAAAACGTTTTGGTTTTTCTAAGGGATTGAATATAGAGAAATAAAGTTCGGGTTGTGAAATTTGTTCTCAAATATTTATGCTTCATAAATTGTCATAGTTATATAAATTATCATATATCATGAAATTAATATAGGAATGATAATTCCTATCCCTAATGATTAGATGTTTAATTATAAGTGAAAAATATCAAGGGTATGATGATTTCATATAAATTATATGATTTTCCTCAAGTTAATGTTGGTGGGAATATACATCCTTCAAATACTCTTATTCTCCCTATGGTTAGATTTAAGGTTATCATAGGCATGTATTGACTTTCTTTACCAAAATACCACATCAATTATCAATAATGGGAAGTCACAATGGATATTCCAATGTAAATTATGATCATATATCTACGGGATGATAAATATAAACATCTGATAGAAATTTCAACCATTTTATGGGCCTTAATTCCCCTTAAAATGGAAGTTTATCTCAGATGGTTGGGGATAAAATCAATAATGATGATATGCCTATTATTTGGGTTTTTATGATGTATTCAAATATGTGTGTCAACATATAATAGTGAATCTTAAATTTTAGATCATAATAAAACTCAGACATTGATCTATTCCTATTTCAAAGAATCTATATTTAATGGCCATAATTATGTTTCTAAAATTAAAGATGAAACTCTTGGAGAATCAGTCAAGGGATTTATTTGGCCAAGTGTGTCACTAGGGGGTGTACGTGTCATTTTTGTTAAAAATAAAAATGGATCAATGTGACTTTTTATTGATTATCAGGAACTAAAAAAAGATCACGATCAAGAAAAATATCCACCACCCATTACTGTTTATTCTTTTGACAAACTATGCGGAGGTCAAAATTTTCTAAATATTGATCTTCATTCAAGATATCATGAATTGATATTTTTTAAGGATGATATAAACAAGACCACATTCTTTAATTGGTAGGGGAATAAAGATGATATGGTGATCCCATTTGGAATTAACAATTCCATCACTATCTTTATGGATTTGATCAATAGTTTCCTTAGAGATTACGTTGATCAGTTTTTGGTATTATTTATATGTTATATTCTGATAAATTCATAGATAAAATTAGATCATGAATATCACATGATAATTATAATGAAGTCCCTATGAAAGGATATAAAATATGAAAAATTACAATGTATGAATTTTAGCACCAAAAAGTTTCATTTTTTGGTCATATAATCTCAAGTGTGGTGATATTAGTGGATACACTATAGATAGATAATACTGTATATTGTCCCATACCAACCACTATGTTTGTTATATATAATTTTTCTATTCAGGCTAGATATTATCACTTTGTTGTTAGATACTTTTCAAGGATGTATAATCCACTCACCAAGTTAAATCGGAAGGGATCCAAGTTCCTTTAGGTAGATAAATGTGAAAAAATATTAAATAACTAAACAGAAGGTTATTCAGTGTGCCTATATTTACATTACCAGATGATGGATAAGAGTTTGAAACATACAATGATTCATTGAATATGTTGTTAGAATTTATCCTCATGAAAACTGATATGATGATAACTTTTTCCCCCTGAAATTTGATGGTTCATGATAAAAATTACATAACTCACCATTTAGAGTTAGTTGTGGTAATTTTATTCATTAATGATTAGGATGAATTATTTTTTTAGGGAAATGTGAGATGAGAAAAAGGATCATAAAGTTTAATGTATATATTCACATAATATGAGTCAAATATTCAACAAAGAGTATGGTTTCAGATGATTAAAGAGTATGATTGCTCGATACATTACCACCATGTAATGTAAAACATGGTGGTCGAGGATTTGAGTCGAATGGATCATGCATGATTTTCCATGTTAATGAATTGAAAGGATCTAATATTTCTTGATTAGAAAGGATGAATATTTATGTATTCAATAATGGGGTGAAATATTATAGTTTTTAAATATGCATTAAACCGTCTATCCATGTAGGGATTAAAGAGGAAATGTTGGATGATTTAGAGATATTGAATAAGGTGAGAAATGTTCCTGAGTAAAACCTTTATTAAAATGTAATGATATAGTTTAGGAACTATGAATGTGTTCTATCAATACATGATTTTAAGAAAGAGATTTTTGAGTAATATCATTGTTCTTCAATCACTAAAGGAAATAATGTTATTTGGGTTGTAGTCGATCACCTTTAAAAGTCAACTCACTACTTTTATATTAGAGAATATTTTACACTTTAGAAGATTTAAAGGATATACATTATGGAAGTGGTAAGGTTTCATGGAGTACCCCATTCTATTGTATCTTATCTAGATCCATGGTTTATCTTGAATTTATAGTGAAGTCTCCAACAAGAATTGGATATGGAGTCATATTTAATCACAACTTATCAATATCAGATAGATGGTAATTCTAAGAAAAAATATTTCAAATCCTAGTTGATATTTTTAGATCATGTTTTAGGGATTTCATAGGTGGTTGGGAACATTACATTCTTCTAGATGAGTTCTCATAAGAAATAGTTTTCAATCTAGAATTAAGATGTACCCTTAAGAATCCCACTATGGAATAAAGTGTAAAACTACAACATCTTCAGATGACATTAGGAAAGTAATTCTATTAGGACTTAATATTGCTGAATAAATGGTAGATATCGTAAGATCCATTTCGCAACACATAAGGGAAACTGAATGTTGACAGAAAATTTATAAGTTATGATGGAAATCATAGACAAGATCTGGAATTTAAATATGGTGAGAATGTGTTTTTGAGAATTTCACTATGGAATATGGTTATGAGATTCATTGGGCCTTTCAAGATTCTGAATCGAGTACGGATAGTTTCTTATCGCATGGTGGATCCACCGAATCTCTCCCATATCAATGATGTTTTCTATTTATCTCTCATAAGTATGTATATACCTGAAATTTCACATGTACTAAAATCATAATTCATAGTACTAAATCATATGATTTTTTATAATGAAAAACATATAGAAATTATGGATCCTGGACATAAATTACTACTAATTAAAAACAAACACCTAGTCAATGTTTTTTGGTGAAACCACCAACTTAAGGAATCGATGTGGGAACCTAATGATATGATGAGGTGATATTATCCTAATTGTTTTATATCAATGTGATTAAATTTCATGGTTGAAAATCATTTTGATGAGGTATATTGTAACACCCTGGGATTTTATTCATTTTTTCCAATAGATTTAATTTAGTTGATTGCTTGTTTTACATGTAATATTGAGATTTAGTGAAATTAAATATATTATTAATATTATTATTTAATAATTAATGTTATAACCTTTCTATTAAAATTTGTGGCATGAATATGAATAAGAAAATTTTAAAATTAAGTATAAATATTATAGAAAAATAAATATATTTCTTTTTGGTAGTCTTTATATTCATTTAGAATACATTATTCTAAAAAATGATTTTATTAATTTTTTCTTAATTTTTTTTTGAAATTTACGAAAAATAATTAAAAAATTGAAAATAATTTTCATAACACATTATCAAAAGGGTGATATTTTTTTGATTTTTTTCTGAAATGTTTAATTTTTTTATTGAATAGTAAAAAATAGTTGTTTTTATTAAAAAATACCTCTTCATTTATATTATATATATATATATATTTATTTTGGTTTTAATATAATTTAATTTTAATATTTGAACATTTATATTATAATTAATCTAATTTAGACCATTATAATAACATTAAATTTTAAATTTTATATTTAAAATTTTTATACTTTTTTTTCTATTTAAAAACAATTTTTCATCATGTTTGCTGGTTTAATTTTAAATTAAATTATTCCAATTTTACATGTATAACTCTAGAAAATGTATTTAAAATATTTAATCAGAATAATTAATATTATATAATAATTAAAAATTAGTTTTTGGTCATAATGAAAAGTAAAAATAGTTAAAATTAATTACAACAATTACGTTTAAAATAGTTTTACCGGGGGTTAATCTAATCATATAATGGATAAAATTATCTAAAACCATGTAAAACTCCTTTTTTGGCCATATTTAAAACATATATTATCAAATATAAAATACTTGTTCATTTTAGATCATTTTTTCATGTTTCAAACGTGGGTATATCATTTTATTTTCAAAAATCACCAGTGTGTCATCTCCCCCACTTATAAAAGGTCACCCATATCCTCTCCTATTTAAACATAATAATAATTTTTAATTATAATATACCAACAAATATAAATTTATTAAGTCCATACCAATTTCATATAATCCTTAGTTTCATTTTTAAATCCTTATAATATTTTTTTGATTCTAACCAAAGGAGGTAGTATGAATAAGAGGTATCATTCATAACTTCTCATTTTAATTTTATTTATTATTATCCATATTTCTAATATTATTCAAGCATACTTATATAATGAAACAATTATATCCCATATATAGATATTTTATTATTTTAATTTTACAACCTACATCCATCTCATATTCTATCAAATGTGATGTGAAACTATCGATTGTGTGTATGACTGACAACCACCTTGCAAATAGATTTAATGTGTTCTACAGTAGTGACTCACACATATTGATATAATGATTTATTTAAAGTATATATATAATATTTATGAAAAAATTATACATCTTTAATTTTAATATCACATCTTTCTTACCTTAAAATCCATTGGAAAATGATAACATCGCTTGTGCGTACTAGTGGACTACCATCCCCATGAAGCGATATGATAAGTTTTTTAATTTAATTCAACATGGTTAGTAATATGGATAGATTTAACGAAACTATTTGATATCTATTACATATCAATGAATCTTAAAATTTTTATTATCGTTTACCTTTATTTTGTTCCATCATTTGAAAAAATTGAAACACCATTCATGCGTACTTACAACCTACCATCCCCATGAACTGTGTATTTCATTTTCATATCTCTAATATTTACGGATGACTCAAAAAATTTATATAATAATATTAATTATATTTATATCACATTTAAAATTCATGAGATGATATAACTGTGAAAAAAGTAAAAGGACTAAAAATACAATACTAAAACATACATGACAAAAAATCAATTATTACCAAAAACATGATTTTAACAATGAATTGATAATAAATGAGTACTAAAAGGAAACAAGTAAATTTTATATAGTATGATATATATTATTATATATCTATAATAGATTTATAAAAAAAATATTTTTCTTATACAAATTTTTTGATTGTGTATGATGAAAAATGCTATATTTGTTTTAAGGGTATTTTTTTTATCACTTTTATTTATATGGGAAACAATACACACCCAGCATTTTTTTGTTTTGAGTGGTGTAAAAAATAGTGTTTTAAGGAAAATAATATTATTTTCTATCTTTAGTTGAATTTTTCTTTTCTTCTATATGTATTTTTTCCGAGAAATATTATTAATAAAATTTATAATATTATACAATGATTTTAAAAATATATTTTGAACCATAATGTTTTTTTAAAAATTTGATAAAAGGAATCACATTTTCATTTTCAAAGTAGGTTCCTTTGGGTTTTTACTAAAATTGCGAAATAAATCATCATTTAAATGTATATGACATGAATGGTATTTTCTACTATCATTAATGATAAATGATTTAAATATTTATTTAAATTTTATCTAGTTTATTTTCAAATAAAAATATTTATATGATATTTGGGAGGTTACATTATTTTAAATATGTGATTTTAAGGAGAAAATGTTATTTTCCTCATGAAATGTTCGAAGTTATCATTCAGAAAAAAATTTCATATAAGATGAAATCCTTTGATTTCTTTTATGCTTTATCAGGGATATGATTCAATGATACCATCCTTATTAATTTTATTTATGGTTTATGTTAATGTTGATATAATATATATGAAACAAGTTCCATTTCAATGGGATATTCTATACTGAAATTTTAAAAATTCTATTAAACCTATTACATTTCTGTGGGTTAAGAAATGGGGAAATTTTTATGATACCCCAATATTATACAAGTTTTATACTATGATTAAATGTTTATAAAAAACATTTAATTTATAAGGGTTATTATATGATGAATGTTTTATAATATTTTGGCACACGTCTATTTGATATTCCTTATATGATTTGTGGGACCTATATATCCCTCTAATGCATTGGGTAAATATTGATATCTCATGATATAAAAAAGACTGTAAAGGAGAGAGGAACCATTTTATTAGGGGTATTATTCTAATATGATATTATTGGGTGTAAAACATGACTACTATGATGGTTTGGGTAGTGCTCAGATTCCACTATGATTGTTTTAGAATCCGTGGATATAATGGAAATGATTCTTTATGCATATGTTTATTCCAAAAATCTATTTTTTTTAAAATTTTATGCTATAATGAAATATGGTCATGATTACCTTATGATCCATTCCTTATGAATTAATAAAAGTCATTCCACGAATCAAGGTTATGATATACGACAGGAAGTTTAGGTTTTCCAAATATTATTCTCATGTTATCATACCCTTATGATCATATTATTTTGATATCTCCTTTGTTAACCATTACTGAGCATCTCATCCCACTCGTGAATATGTATTTCCACAGGTTATGAGGAAAAGTTTTATATATTACATATATAATAAGGGATCTAGTTATGAAGAACATAGTGGGGGCTGATGTAGTTCACTTATGAAAATGATTTTCATGTATCCATGTTTCCCAAGACACTAAACCTGCACAGTCACATTCATGTATTTCAAGATGAAATATATATTCATTTATTAATAGGTAATATCAATTTCTGAAAAGTATGGGCCGCTATACGCCCTCTTAGTGTTATAAACCAATATGGGAAATATAATACCATTTAATTAAGATCCTTAAAACGTTCAACTATTAAAATTAGAATTTGGGTTTTTTTGGTTACATGAAGATTTTCTTATGAAAATGAAAATTATATTCTAGCCACATTCATTTTGGGAAAACATTACATTACATCATATTTTTTTTTATTTTTTTATGATCTATATTAAAAAAACATTATCTATTTCAATTTTTTCTTATACTATGACATGGTTTAAAAATATTTATAAAAAATACCCATTATTTAAAGACCTATATCCGGATTTTGAAAAGTTCCATGAACCATAACAGTTTTACATAAAAATGTCTTGGTTTGGGAAAATATTATTTTCCATGATTATTAAACTATCATAATATTTTATCTTTATGTAGAAGAAATTTTATCTAATACATCTGATTGTTTTTATATGGTATAATACATATCCTTATATAGTGTAAAAAATGACGAAACCCCATTTACTATAGGATTCACCAATATAATTTAATATAATAAAAAATAAGGAAGGTGTCAATTTTCTTGGATTATTAAATCTGTTCAAAATTCTTCTACCTAACCATTATAGGGATCACTGAGAAGTATTCAATAGACTCCTTTCATATAGGGTATCCACAGGCCATGTGAATCTCTTAATGTTTGTGTAGGATTTATTTCATGAAATGGTTCACTGAATAGTTTATTTAAATACTAGATGAAAAATAGAGATAATGAGAGATTTGGTTTGATAAGTTTTTAAGAAATTAATATCAAATATGAATTCCACTAGTCTTATAAGGATTAAAAATGTTTATAAATTCCACCCAAGATATCAAAAAATTAGTTTATTTATGGAATACATTATAAATATTTCAAATGATAAAACTAATTGAAACACTCATTTAAATTACTCATGTCATTTATTTAGTGGTTAATCCATCATTTGTACATTGAAGCTCCTCAAATCATCATCACATCAAGATCATACTAAAAATTATAACTTATTTGGGAGAGAGATAAGAATTTATGTGTTAACTCATAACACATGCCTTTTTATTCACTAATGAATAGTGTTTTCACCGTCATTATATAATGTTTTACCCTAACTCTAATCATAATTTAGTTAACACCACCATTCTAGGGGTCTAAATTTAGTATATAGTTATAGAATAACTAGTATAACCTTATTTTTAATAAGGATTATATAATCGATGAGAGGTTTTATAAATAATTGAATACTCACTCTATGAATATTTTTAAGATTTAAAATAGTGTAAATGAGATTTATTCGTAGATTTAAAACAAGAAATATACAAAAATTCAGTTTAATGTATTCTAATTGAATCTAAGGATGATAAAATTAACATATTTTTTCAAAAAAAAATCTACCTAGAAGAATATGGTAGGGATAATGAGGGTGAATTTCACAGTTGTAAAAACTATGTTTAATAAACCGATCATCGATTGTGTTGATATCATTTATCCTTGAATAAATTTGTTATAAATGTTTATTAAGGAAATGAAGAACCTATGAAACGATATGTTATTGTCTATTATACCACTATAGTAAAAAAAATTATGTTTATTATTTATTATTCTTTTATTCCACCACATTTTAACTATATAATTATTATATCTTCTAAACATCAATAAATCATTGGTTCGAAAAAAGATAGATAACGGGCCTTGTTTTTCTTATGAATATAATACTAAAGATGATTTGTGGTTCTTTTACTTTATTATCTTTTATCATAGTACTAAAAATTTATTTTTACTAATATCTCTCACTATTAATGTTTGTGTCGATTGGATATCTCATTAATACAATGTATCATTTTTTACATTTCTCCCTCAATTTTCATGTTCACTATTCAATATATCTAGTTCTCATTATATTTTTGTAAATATGATTCACCTATCTATGGATTATAAATTACTATTCATCATTTTAAATGACTATAATTCATTATTTTTTCCATGATTATATGGATTTGGTGATATCCTATTGATAATATATTATTATAATCATACATTGATAAACTATGATGGTGATATTTTTTTTTATTTTTCAGTTGTGGTTGTAGTTGAGTGATTAACACACCATAAAATCTTACATGAACCCCGGATGAAATACCAATGATTATGCATTTTTGAGTTACAATAGAATTTAATTTGGTGGGTATTATAGATATTACAATATATAAAAAGACATTATTCTGATTTGAGCCAACTAACCACATATTTTGGCCTTCAGGCCATAGGGAATTTGGAAAAAAGGGACTCTGATCCAAATAAGGCCTTCTGGCCAAATGGGTTTCTGTCCTTAGGGGATTTGGGTCATGAAATAGAATTATATGACTACTTGGGATTAGGCCACTAAATAGGAATTCAATTAAGTAATAGCCACAAAATATGAGATAACCATTTAAAAGAAGAGTGGGAATTCAAACCGTTATCGTTAACAATCACCATGAAACTCTTCACGGAGAAATTATTTTTAATGAGCTATGTAAGGTGGGGAGAAAGTTACCTTAAATAATGAAAATGCTGGGGATGGGTAGTTCTTGTGTAGTTATGTATTTGGGTCTTTGAGGGAATTTAAACGGATTTGGGCCTCTAGGTGTATGATTCTAGTGTGGGTTCCCTATCAAAGTAGTTAAAAAGTGGATTATCTAAAAATAAATAAAAAACATGAAGTACTTAATTTTGAAATATGGTCAAATTCCACATAATTACTTAACATAAATAAAATTTATAATATTTATTGATATAATTTCCAAAATAATGACAATATAATGCTCAAAGAATAAAAAAACAGTGGCCATATCCTCAAAAGATAACAAGTATCCCAAATAGATAATAAAAAATGAAAATTAAGAGGATTTTAAGTAATTTTGAATACTTTTTATATCATGTTATTTACCCAAAGAGTATTGAAAATTTTATTACACTAAATTTATTTGTTCAATATAAAATAATGTTTTATCTCTCTCAATAATGACTATAGACTCACCTAACTTTCATAATGATTATTATAAGGAACCCATATTTTAAATGATATAGCCTATATCTAATTCATGTTTTCCATATTGTTTTCCTAAATATTTCAATGTTTGGATGAAAAAATGTTTATTAAGTGATTATATTTTGAATCCATATCATTTATAGTTTAAATTGTAATTCATTGAATATTTGGATTTATATTTATGATTTTTGTGCTTAATTGTGAAAATCGTTCTCTATTAAAGTTTCATTCTTGTATCTATGAATAATTATATTTTTTATTCATTGAAATAAAATTTTGAAGTGATTTCTGTGCACATGGAATTAATGTTTTCATGTTTTTTAGTTTACATTAAATATAAATTATTAGAACATTATTTAAAGTCATATATGATGTTTAAGAATTAAATCACATATTTATTTTTAAATACTTTTTCAGTATGAATAGATAATTTTTTCATAAGATTTTTATAAGGAAATTTCATAAATGAAATGATTTCTTTACAACACTTATGTGAAGGTAATATTTTCTACTCAAAGGTCACTTGCCACTTGTGTCATGGAACCTCTATGGTTAAGGCTATTTAAGGGTATACCATTGCTAAAGGTAGTGTAAAGGAAACCTATATAACATGTTTCAGGGTAACTTAGTTGTTGTGTAAGGGTAAATGCTATAGTAAGGTCCCCTATTCATCGTAGAAAAATTATTTAATTATCATCCAGGATTCAAGGACTTCTGTAAAGGTAACCATGGAACTGAAGTGATATTTGTAAAGGTACTTACCCCATCAACCAAACTCATATAAAATTAATCATCACACATATGAAAATGTCCAGAGGGATAATGGAGTTGGGAAAAGTATATAAAAAATTAAACTAATATGGAAATAGATACATTAATCTGAAATTTAATTAAATGATAATATAATTTAAAGAAAAGGAAAAAGAGTTAATGAGAATATAGGTATTTCTAAAGAAGCATGATAGGAATGAATCTATATTGATTCAAATCTAGATTCTTAATTATTATATCCAATGACAATAGAACTTAGAGGTTGTGTAATTCACAAGACAAGAAAAAATCGAGTTATATATAAAAGATAATGAATAGTGATTATCAACATGTGTATAACATGGGTTCAAGATCAAGGCTATTATATGGAGGTTTCAAGGCTGGGAGTTCCTTTATAAGGTGAAAGACTTTATTTAAAATTGAAAAACCACTTATTGATCAACAACCATTCACTTAATGAATGAGGTTCCAAACTAACATCAAGAGAATAAGGAAGGATATTGAGGCACGAGATTCACAATATAGAAGAAATAATGTATATAGTGCATAATGATTATTGGTATTGAAACTTAATAGATATGATCCTTATCTTCTGTATTATTTTTATCTTTAATTCTATTTCATTTTCTTGTGAATTTTTTTTAAACATTAATTATATAATAAATTAATGATGGGAATATACGTTTTGTAGGTTCAATTTGTTTTATTGTCTTGTTCCTCCTCATGATTGTAATCCATTCGTCATGGGATTTTAATGATATCGATACCGTTATTTTTTTCCTATGTATTGATGGATGCATTTTTTTTTGTGAAAGTTGTTAATTATTTTATCTATAATAAAAAAAATTCTATTGATTGAGTGTTGGGACTCATTGAATTGAAATTCATAGACAAATGATATTTTAATTACGACTAAACTTGTTATTTTCATGACCTGTCGAACGTATTCAAATTTGAATCATTCATTCAAGGAATGATTCAATTAAATCTACCTTTTGTCATATTTTTTGAATTTATCCTACCCATAACATCAATTTATAGCATATCATTACTTATAAATACACACCATCACTCATCTTTCTTCATCCTTTAATCGAGTTGAACTATTCACTTTTTCTCTAATATTTTCATTCCCATTTTTTCATTGGAATATGTTTTAAATAAGAATTATGACCACTCACCATCCTTCCACTGAATTTGACCCTGCGTTACATTTCACATATATGATTATTTTATTATAAATATAAATTTTTGTTGTCCAATGAAAGGTTATCAAAATATAGAATTGTTAACTAGGATGGAAGGTACTGAGTGTATTAATGTAATTTAAATAAAAAATCAAATAAAAATAGAATAAAAAAACACTATAGAATTTTGTTAATTTTTTTTTGAATATTATTCCTGGTGCTGGAATTTGAAATATTATCTCTTTTATAATTGTGTTCTTGACTGAAATAATTATTATTTTTCATCTAAATGGTTTGTTTTAAGTTATAAATTTTTTTCTTTTATTATGTGGTGCATAAAAAATAGATCATATTTGGGCATGGTATTAACTAAATAAAAATTACATTGTTTTTTTGGATTTTGTAGACATAATACATGATAGTGTACCTATAATTAACTAGTAATTCCTTATAAATTTTCAGAAAAAAACAATATTTTTGTTAGATATAAATTATAACTCAATCAAAATACATCCAATAGGTATCAAAGGTTGAAGGCTGAGAACATCCAATGGTTAAAGTTCCACCTAACTAAGAAAAAGTTAGGAGGTATATATAAATGGAAGCTTGAGTTGAGGAGAATCTAAGGAATGAATGTTTAAATTCAAATAAATACTCAACCAATTTTTATAAAACATAGAATAACTAGCTAGAACATTATTTTGGGGAACCATAGGAAGAGAAAAAACAAGAATTAAAATATTTTTAAAATGACAAAATATATTTTTAATGTGATTTTACACCTTTAAAACCCATCAACCCAATAATTTATTAAATGGGTTTTGATGGAGAGAAATATATAAATGAGCTTTAACATTAATCTATTAAACAAAAATAATTACTAGATCCCCAATATAGTTTTTACATTAAATAATTTAATGAAAATTTGAAATCAAATGAATCTTTATTAGAGTTGGATTATATAAATTTAAAATTTTCATGTATTATTTTCAATGAGATTCAATAGAGCTCTCCATCCATGATGATGTCATGAAAATCCCAAAAAAAAATATAAAAATATTCTCATGGGATGTCATTTTTATACTTTAGACATGGTGAATTATTAAATTATTTTGAATAATTAAAAATAATGTTTCAAAATCTATAGAACATAGTTTCTTTTTATCAATTGATGAATTTATTTGATAATAAACATAGTTTGAAATATCTTGTATTTGAATTCCGTTTAAGATACAAAAGGACCAATTTTTTGATTTTTTTTGTATATATTCCTCAAGTAATTTCGGTGTTGAAATTCTTTTTTTAATTGAGATTAATGTTGAAACGTGGTCATTTTTTGTTTTAAAATATTCAAAATACACATAAATAATTATTTAAATCCCACTAATAGCATCTATTTTTAAAAATTTATTCTTATGACCCTTTCATTTTGAGAAAATAGTGGTGGTAAATGTATAATCGATTGATCAAAATTATTCTTCATTTATAATAAGACATTAAATATTACATTCATATCATGAAGTATTTAAATCCTTAAAATCTATAAAAATATTGGAAATAGTAAAATGGATTTCCAAATAGAAAATCGGGGTTATCACTGGTGTTTTGCAATTGTAGATACATTTTATTTCTTACTTTATCCTAGGGATATTATTGAGCTCAAAATTAAATTAAAAATTAATTGTAGGAAAAAAATTCATGGTTTATAAATGAGAAACCACTCCATCATAGTGAATATTATTAGTTATCTAAGATCGTCTATCTAGGGAAATAAAATCTGGAACAACATGGAAGGTAGCCCATGATTTACCTAAATTTCTACATTTTGTTTTTTCTTTAAAAAAATCCATCTCAATCTACCATATTTAGTTTTACTTGACCATGGTTCATCTTTTTCCTATTTTGAAATTTTAAATTCTCATATACTGCAATACCAATATTTCATCAAAGGATTATAAAATTCAATGCTATATCCTCTCACTTACTTATACGCTTTAATGTTTTTGATCATGAATTTTGGAAAACATGATTAATATTTTCAATGTCTTTATGATTTACTAATGTAGAAACCAAGTAAATATTCATGTACCAAAGGGGAGTGATAAATTTGATTAATCATCAAGGAAATAATGTTTCAACTACAATAGGAGTAAATTTTCAAATAATTTTATTTCTTTTTTCATTCTACGGTTATTTAAAAATAATTATACCACCATTAAAGTTAATTTAAATTTTTTAATATATTTTTCATTTGTTTCAAATATTTTAAAGATGAAAATTCTATTTGGTTGAACCAATTTAATCTTACAGACATAATGAATTTATTTTTAATTTTCAAGTATATTTTCCAGATTATATATTCTATTTCAAAAAAAATTGGAAATAGAAATAATAACTTATTTCGTGCTCTAAAAATGAGTTTGCACTATAAATATTTCATTTTTTTATTAAATGGTTATCAATATAATTTCTAATTTATATTGAAAATATTATTACTTCTTCTTTAAAATGCATGAAATGTTTAGAAATATATTTGGGAATGTTTATTTAATTGTGGAATAATTATATTTTGAACTATATTATGAATATAGTATGTGATTTTTATCTTTGTAAATTTAAAATATTCTTGATCAAAACTATTTTAAAATTTCTCCCACTTTGAAGTTATACATTGGGGAAAATTATGAGGTTTAAGTGTGTTATATGTGCTTTATTAATATGATAATGTATATTTCATGATGTTTATATGAAATTACCCTCATTTTTTTAAAATTTATTGCCATCAAGCATAATATATCTTATTTAATGGTTGTAAATTTTTCTTAATCTTAGGTATTTTTTCCAAACTTTAGTGGCTAATAATATATATTCATGTATTTATTAAAAAATAAAATAAATTTTCATTTCAATACTCTAAACATATTATTTTAGTTAAACATTTAGAGAAAGTATTAATTTTTTTATGAATTTGAACTTTATTTCTAGAGTTAAAATAGTAAACTTATCATTGAAGTGTTCATAGAAGAACCAATTAATATATTTTAGGTATTTTATTATTTAAAACTAAACTATTTGAAGTGTTAATTTTAATTCATTGTTAATTATTAAACTAAGACAACCATTAAATTAGGTCTAAAGTTTATATACTAAAATATGTTTTTTTCATGTAAATAAATATTAATTGGAATTTTTTTGAATATTATGTGAAGTCTATTTAATTCCAATAAAAATTTTCAAATTCAATAATTTTTTTAAAACTGAATCCTTTTGGATAAACCATTTTATTTTGATAATAGAATTCATTCATTTTACTTGAAAGTGTCTATGAGGAAAACATTTTTAAAAATCACTTATTATTGGGATGAAGTATATTTATTTATTAAAATGATATGTCTTCCAATAAATATGATATATTAATTTCATATAGATAATAAATGATTTTGTTTTGGGGGAATTTGATGTGGATTATTTTGAATAATTGCTTTCCATAACATTTTCATTAAAATGTATCGGTTTTGATGTCAAAATCTACCTTAATTGATAATATTTTAAATATTTTTCATTTTTTTTTGAATAAAGTGATATTCCTTAATTATTTGGGGTGAAAAATAATTATTTTTGTGGTTAATTATTCAAATGATATTTTATTTTAATTTCATTCATATCTCTAATAAAAATATTCTGAACTTTTTATTGAAATATGTTTTTCTTGATTTTGATGCTCGTGGAATTATTATTTTCATGATACATTTTTTATCATTAAATATTAATTATTAGAACATAAGTTTATAATTAATCTATTAATATGGGAAATTTAATTCGGTATTTTAGTCAAATCAATTTTCTCTTTGAAATTTTAATTTTTAAATACTATTTATTTCCGTTTTATAAATGTTATTTTTGTAATGGTATTGATTCATTTAAGAGGCTCTCTTAACGGTAATGGATATTTCATAGAGGTAAATAGACACTTATGTGAATATACCTACATTTATAAGGATATGTATGTTGATACCATGGATGAAGGCTTCAAACTGGTCACCTATACAACTCGCATCACAGTAACTCAATTTCCATGTGTGGGTTAAAACCATGTCATGGTAACATCTATGTCTTAGAGAATCCATGCCAGGATCATTCTAATTTCAAGGAACTATGTAAAGCTACATGTTATATAGAATATAGCCACATTAAGGTACTCACCCCATAGAACTAATTCACAAAATGTTCATTTTGACACTTATGTAAGGGTACCCTTGGGATCTTGATGTTCTGTAAATGTCAGAAAATATTTGAGTGAGATTCTTGAATATTATTGATTCATAAAACAAAATAAGATAAAATGGATAGATCAATTCAAATAATATATGTTCACAAGAAGCTAAATATTTATAGAGAATCGAGAAACAAATGAATCTTGCCCAAGTCATGTCCATGTTTAGAATTATTGGCGCCAATGTCAAGATAACATGGTGGTTGTAATATTTTTTGGTTTGTAGAAACATGTGTTACCTATACAAGATAATTAATGGTGATGGTTTATATGTGGATACTATGGATTCAATGTTGGGGTTGATGTATTATAGTTTCAAGGATATTAATTACTTCTTAAGGTTCAATAATTAATTTAAAAAGGAATTGCCATTGATCTATCAATAACCATTAACTAACAATATATAGGGACTACAACTTACTTCCATAGGGGAGGAAAGAAGCTAGAGGCATGTGATGTGGTTTAAGGAGTCAAGAAATGAGAATGCAGATGGGGATTTGGGTGATTCAACCTCAATAGAGAAGATTTATTCCTAACTTTCTCTTTTTTATTTCATTTTTATATCATTATTCTTGTGATACATTTTCATTATAAATATGAAAATGTATCTAAAATGTATTAGTAGAATATAATTATTATTGTTTCATATTTTTATATTTTTGAATTTTACGTCACGATTGTAATCCATTTTTCATGAGATTTTAATTATCTTAATTGGGATATTGATTTTTTCTAATGTATCCGTGGATGAAAAACTATTTCACGAAGAATTTGAAATATTTAACCTATAAATATAAATCCTCATATTGAGTTTAGGTACTTTTTAATGAAAATTCATAATTGAGTGATAGTTTAATTGTGAGTTTCCTCTCTATTTGTATGTATTCTTGAACCAATTCTACTTAGCATAATTTATTCACATAATAATTCATGAAAACCATTATTAGACATATTTTAGGACTATCCCCTTCCTATAACATTAATGTATAAGTTTTTGACTTCTAATACCTCATTTTCCCCCTTCCTTCATTATTCCTCAACCCTGTAGAAACTGTCACTTTTTCATGTTGAATTTTCTTTCCTATTCAATGAATATGATAGCTATAAAATAATATCATTGAAAACTCCCCCTATTTACCTTGTAATTA
The DNA here is from genome assembly GCA_963277665.1 of Viscum album. Classification (NCBI taxonomy): domain Eukaryota; kingdom Viridiplantae; phylum Streptophyta; class Magnoliopsida; order Santalales; family Viscaceae; genus Viscum; species Viscum album. The sequence continues at coordinate 851,045,174 of OY728152.1, forward strand.
AACCATATTTATACTTCACTAGTGTGAGTAAAATATTATAAATTTATATTTTTATAGTCCAATGATTACTTAATTATGGGCATCTCATAAATTTTTGAAATTTTATTTGAAAATTTACATTTATTTGATTTTATAAATTCCAAGGATGTTGATATACTTCCTTAACAGATGACAGAATAATAAAGGAATTATAAAAGTAAAATAGGGATAAAATATCACCAATATATTCTTCTTTAACCGTAGGTTTATGTTCATAAGGGGGTGATTTTTTTTCAAAATTTCATTGTGTTCATTAAAATTCCCTCTTAAGATGATGTAAAAGAATCATATTTAATAGTATGAAAAATAAGGATAGGGAATTGGAAAATTCCATTCAATATTTTTCCTTAGAGATAACCCACAATATTTATAATTGTAGATGAAACCAAATTATCACCTAAAACCTCCATACCTTCAAATAGCTATTCACCAAATTTTCCTTTTTGTTAACTAAATAAACTCAAGGTGTTGAAATAATTACATCATAGATCGTTAAATACAAAAATCTTGTATAAAACTTTATCAAACAAATATGATCTTATTTATTAAATTTTAATATTTTAATGTAATTTATTTGATTTATCTAAAGGGAAGTGAAATATGATGGATAGAATCCCACATTTTAAATTGTAGAAAATGGATCTAGATTTTCAAGGGGGGAATTTTATATCTTTTAATTATGATAGTGTATTGGTAAAATGAAATGGAGGTTAGTGTACCACACCATCTATGTGCGAATAAAAAAATATACACAATCATGAAATGTGCAACTGTGATAGTGAATATATTAGTTTTCACGTTTCATTAGTAATAGGAACATAGAAATTCCATTTTCTTTCTTATGGATCTATAGGGTCATACAGGCTTTGGACTGATCCTGAATCATTGTATCTGGTCGGTTGGTCTAGTTCATCAAGGGGGTTTAATTTTGACCGTATATCTAATTGAGAGTGATCTAATAGGTACATCCATTCACTAGATAGGTGTGATTTGGGCAATTTGTTTGATGATTTGTTATAATGGGAACAAATATTTTTTGGTGTGTTATGATTTACATATGACATTATTTAATGGGTATTTTAAATTATAGTCTATTTGGGTGAAGTATCATGTTGATTCTATTTGGTATTTGAGTAATTTAGGGGAATCAATGTTTTTTTATTATCAAGATATATTATGTTGTTCTCCTAGGATAATTATATCACTTATTGGAGATGAATAATATACGGTGAATAGTTGGTCCATAGATAGTGTTAATCATGAGTCATTCTATTGTAAACTATATAACTCAGAAAGGAGGCAAGAACCCGGTTGGTACATGGTTTACCAAACTATGTGGGCTTTATAAGGAGGTAGTGTTCCTCAAAAGTTTTTCATATCGTTTGTTAAATCATGAAACCACACCATGCATATACAATTATTTAACATGAAAATTTGGGTATTATGAAAAAACCTCCATGAAACTCCCCATTATTTTACCACTCAGATCTCTCAAAAACATTGGGATTCAAGTATAGGTTTGTTGTGATTCCTTTACAACCAAAATATAATTCATGTGGAGATAGAGGCCTTATCCCATGTGAATTCAAGGTAAGATGATGTTATTCATGTTTCTTCTAGATCTACTGTTCTCTTATAAGGATGAATCATAGATCTAGTATGCAATATCTATATCTATAAATTCTAATATGATCTAATGATGAACTAGTCAATTATTGGTGGATAAACATTGGATCTAGATAATTTACATCTTCCACTTGAATAGAAATAGATATATCATTTGGGGTGAATCTATTTTTGTAAGTAGATCTACCTATAAGAACATATTATATTCTATTTATTAAATCATGATTCTTGAAACCTGACGGTGATTAATTCATATTGGTGCAAGGTATTATTAATTAATCAATGTGGTCAGATGATGACTCTTGATAGCTAACATTTGCACACATGTGGTAGGAATTCATTCCTATTTGATGGTCTTCTTATGGATTAATTTTTATTGTTTTTTCTAAATGTTCATGTGTTTTTTAAGACCATTTCAAGTTATGATTTCATGTTAGTGTGTGCGTGGCTCGTGTCACCCTTTATTGATTTTATTTTCACGTGGGTGTGTGTGTGGCCCATGAGACCCTTTCATGATATAATTCTAATGTGGGTGTGTGTGTCCTATGAGACCCTTGGTTGATGTAGTATTCATGTGGGTTCTTGTGTAGTGAATGAGTCCCTTACATGAAATAAGTTTTCTATTAATAAATATTAGTACCATGAAATTGAATTATAAAAACATAAATAAAGTGAACAACATTATATTTATTGGTATAAATGAGTCATTCCAACATATATTATGTTATATTAGTAAAAAATTCAAGTAAAAATATTTTTTTAACAAAAATATTATATATATGTTATTAATTTTTTAATAGTAATATATACATTACTATCAATTAAATTTTAGACTTTTTCTTATTAATTCCAACATTTTTTTCTAAAAATCGAATATAATATTATTAATTATTATATCCAAAATTAAAATTTTAATATCACATATATATTACTTATTCACAACAAAAAATCAATTAACATATTTTTTTACTAATAGATTACAATAATATTTATATCACTATAATTAAAATATATTGATATCAGAATTAATCATTTATAAAAGGGGAAATAAAGAAAAAACACATTCCTTTGCCTATAATCCACCTCCTCATGATGGCCTCCCAATATGTTTCCCTTTCTTCCCATATATTAGCGATCCCCGCATATTCCTCACTATCAGTTCCTCACCCCCACACACTAAATTATATACAACTTCTCATTCCCTATCCAATGATGTTTTGCTTTTTTTATATTTAAAATCTATATACCTTTTGTAGGGAGGGGCATATAAATAAACCCATTTCTCATTCAATACATCCATGTTTCCCCCCTTATTATTATTTACTAACTATCTTTATGTTTTCAGCTTATAAAATCAAGGGTATATATTGTTTTAATTGAATTGAATTTAAGTTAGAGTTTTATTGAAATTTATATTAAATAAGATAAGCTATTGTATTTATTTTTTTGGGGGTAACTTTGGGATGATAATTAAATACTTCGATTGATCCACTCGGGATTAAATAAATATTCTTCATTTCTCAAATCAAATTTCAATATGACTTATCCAAAATTTGAATTATGTCCACCTATAGGGGATTCCTCCAAATTCGTGGACCCCTACATGAATTTCTCTTCCCAAGAAATCTCTCAATATAAATCATGAAAGAGTTGTTTTAATTAGTTATTGGAATCATGGAATTGAAGAAAATTTGATCAATGATAGTTTAAAGGAATGTGAAATTATTATGTTCTTGATTATGGTGCAATTGAACCTAATATGGATTACATAACTAGAAATCCTCATGATGGATCAATAAAGATGAATTAAAGTTACACCATATGGTGAATATGTCTCCAATCTTTTCAAATATAGAATTACTGACACCATTTTATATTTATCATTACAATGTCTTTTTATAAAAATGAGAATCAGTTTATTTTATGAGGAGTATGTTTAAATAAGAATATTATACCTTATCATAGATAATTTTTAACTTCTGGTCAATGATTTCTTAAAACATAGGATTTAGTTTGTTAGAAATCTAATTATTATGTTCAACTCGTCCAATACACCACATATAGTTTTGTTTTTAATTGTATATATTTATTTAAATTTATTTAAATAATATTGAATATAATTATAAATTTAATGTTGAAATATTTTCTTTTCATATTAAATTTATTTCATACATTTTACTCAAATAATAACTGATGTTCAATCCTTTCATTCCATTTATCGAAACATAAAAATCTCAGTGATCTATTTTGTGACAACTGCTTGCATATTTTATACACAAAAAATTCTCATATAATTTATTATTCATGTTCCTTAGATCCTAATATCCTATATAAACTATTGTATAAAATATTTATTTTAATTAATTATATATATTTTTATTCATGGTTTTACAATTTAGTTCAACACCTCAATCATCTTCAAAATGTTTTAGTCCAACGTCAACATCATTTGTGACTGCATATTTGACTCTAAAAATATTCCCTAAAAACCCTATTTGGGGTTAGTAGATCATTTGAGGTATCTAAAATCATTATGAATTTTTATATTCATATAAATAATTACTCGTCTCAAATTATTTATCTTTCTATTTTTACTAATATAACTTTTATACAACATCTTCTAAATAGTTTATCAAAACATTTTACCGCTACAAGATGTTATGGTTAGATCATGTAATAATGATCCATTTCAAAACTAAAAAACTATTTCACTACCATTATATCCTAAATAGTTGTTGTTATATTGGTTTTCTTCCACTTAAAATTATTTTAATCTACAATTTAATTGTAATTATTTTAGGATATATATAAGAAAACAATTGTTTTTTTCATAATGCATACCAATTTATAGACCTATTTAATTAAGAGTTATAAAAGAATATACAAACTATTTTTAATGATGTTTTAATGGTTTGGTAGACCAAAACTAATTCCCCACATTCTACTAATAATAGTTTTATTCTGTATAATGCATTGTAGATTTTTATAAGAAATTCCAAAATATGAAAAGGATAATTTTTTTAAATATAGTTATTAGTTCTTCAGTTCTATACATGTAACTATGTAATATTTGGGGATTATAAAGGGTGAGATATAAGTCTTAAATATAGGTTCACTATAGGAGAATAGATCTAAATAATAGAATATAGATCAATAAACTTTTTCATTTACTAATCATCTAAAAATATCTATTGAGTACTATATATGTTGGAATGATCTATTACCCATGGATATGAAATCATTAAATGTAATATTGTTTGGATATAAATATCTCCAATGAAATTTCATATAATCCCTTATTCCAACATAATCTATAAATATATTTTTCACTGTTGATCTACTTATCTATGATTTAAAATACGAAAATCATTTTTTCATAACATATTTTTATCTAATTGATTTCTCGTTACATTGAACATAAAAATGACTAATCAAATCATAATTTAATTTAAATTATCATTAAAATATAATAATTGTATTTTTATTAGTCTAATACTCGACTAATGTTTAATTTTAAATCTAGAAAGCATTGGATAGACAAATTTGATTGAAATTGATAACGAAATTTTTCTATCTTAGATTCAATTTATTTATACATATTTCATTAATTTGTGGGATTGATCTTTGGTTGTGTGTGGTGTAGATAATTGAGCTATAGGGTGTGGAAAAGAAGCGACTTGAGTTTCCTTACTATTACTGGAGAAAACATAAAAGGTATTCTCATTTTAATCATAGATAATTATATCAATAGTGAAAAATATATTTATAGATTTCCCATTAAATTGAACATAAAAATTACTTATCTAATCATAATTTAAATTAAATTATCTTTAAAATATGATCATTCTATTTTTATTAGTCATATTAAAGAGTAATTTTTTCATTTGAAATCTAATAACTCCTTGGATACACAAATTAGAATAAAGTTGATTACTATATGTAGCTATAGTATAAAAACTAACAAAAATTATCAAGTTGATTATGTTAACTTCCTGAGAATAGCTGATCCATTAAGTAATATTAGCTGAAATTATTTACCAATATAAATGTACCCTAAATTTTTTAAAATATATTTTATTTGATGATTATTTGTAGCTATTAGCTATATTTTTGAATTTTTATTTTCAAACACTCAATGAATCATATATAAAATCACATGTATTTCATTCAAATTAGTGACTGATATTTTTTCTGATTTCATTGTTTTTCTTGGATGATATAAATATACCTTGGGTCGGAGCTACAAATCGTTTAATTTGGTTATCTTTTAATGCATGCTGGAATTGTGTTTATATTTCCATATATCCTTGGAAGATGCTAAATGTTTTATTCGAAAATTAATGAACTTTTTCTTGATCGTCTAACTACATATCAATGTGGAAATTGGGAATTATTTGTTTTTCTATGAAAAGAGATTCATTTTTTATAAAAAAATCTGGATTTTCATTTCTTCAAGTCTAATATAGTTTTAGTATTGTTGATCTTTAGAATTATTAATTATATTTTTAGGGTATTATATGGGTATATTATTATAACCCCTCTTGAATATATGGAATAAGCTGATGGACTAAACATATTAACCCCAAACAGAACATACACTAGATTTTTTGTTGAGATGTCAATTGTGATTATGAATGAAAATGTCTATTCTATGCATTTAATTTTATGTATTTTAATTTATTTATATTTTGGATTCCATTAAATAAGATATAATTCACAAAATTGTGGGTTTGATCTTTGGTTGTGTGTGGTTTATATCACTAAGCTATAGAGTGTGGAAAAGAAGCGACTTGAAGTTTGTCACTCGTATTGGAGAAAACATGGTTTTTTTAGACGAAAACAGGGATAATTAATTAAAAATTATCATTCTATGCCAATAAATTTTTATAAATTATTTTTTTCTTTCAAATCATGTAGATATTTTGAAATAATTTATGTGTATTATTATTGGTGTGTGTATCGTATATATTGGATATGAAGGCTATATAATAATAGTGACTTGAGGTGCCTCACTGGTACTCATGTTGACTTGATTTTTTTATTCTAATATCCTACTTGAGGGATGATAAAATATATATTTGGTAGAATTATTCTTATATCATTATAGTAGTTGTAGGATTTAATTCAAGAAATGTAGGTCCATTTTGTCAGCGGGGGGTGTTCCAAGGATGAATCTAGGGTTATTGTGTTTTTATGATCTTTTTAGTTGTCAATCAACTTCAACTATGTATTGATTGAATTCTTATTAAATTAGACTAATTATATAATTAATATTTTCTTAATTTTGAACATCTATGAAAATATTCTTTAATTTTTTAATTAAAATATGTTTATTATATTTGATAAATTATTAAATATAAAATTAAATTTTACTCGTAATAAAAAAAATTTATTTTTATTTTAATTTAGTTTATAAACAGATGTTATATGTCCGTAATATTATTACCAAAAAATTTATAATTTTCATGTGAATATATTATTAAGAACTTTAACTCACATTTATATTATTTGTGGGTATTATTATAATTTTCACAAAAATATTTTATCTATATCAAAAAAATTCAATGAGAAAAAATTACCGAAATTTTAGTGATATGACATTTTTTGTTTGTAAAATTAATTACCAAGAGAAAATAAAAATTTACCAATAGATATATGCATGTTTGAAAAGCATAATTATTTTTTAGTGTTTATATGGATTCTGTCTTGATTCATATATTGTTTCAGTATGTCTGGTTTCAATGTACCAAGCTTGTCTAAATCAACTTGTTATCCTATTATAGGGGGATTTCCACCGTTTTTGTCGGAATGCTGTAATTTCACCTTTAGAAATGAATTGTGGTATTATAAATTCATCCAAAAAAGATATTCGTTCGATATGTGCATATTTATTTTTCTCTAGGGCCAGATATTGGGTTGAAATGTGTATGTGTGTCTTACTCCTGACTAGTCAACATGTGGAAGCTGGGAATTTCCCTTAATATCGATTTTTTTTATTATTACTTAAAGGTATAATATGGATATTGGATAGGTTGATGAATTTTTCACATTTAAATATTGAACACATGTAATTAACTAATTCATTCAACAGTTAATTTTGACTATCCTTTGGACATAGTGTTGAAACAATTAGATCTAGGTTTTTTGGATACTCAGTTGAAATGTTACATAGAATTTCATTAGAAACTTATATATTTCCCTTATCATCATGGAATAATGTTATATATATTTTTTAACTTATTTTATGGATGAATTGGTGGGTTCCCATTGGTTTTATTCTCACACCATACATAGGTATCACTATTTGAATGGTTATTTCATTTTCCTGAATGCTGCTAAGGGAAAGGGCCTTGCTTCAGGTAGTGGAGGATGTTGGTCTTGAAGGGTAGGTCAAATGATGAGATAGACATTGTACTATTATTACCGAAATTTTATTCTTTGAACCTGATCAAGGTATACATTGTTATATGAATGTGTTACTATGACATATGTGTAGATATTGATAAGAAAACATGATCATTTAATGGGTGGTATGTATTATTTTTTCTTTTTCCCATGGAATATATTTTTATTTTTGATCCCTCTTTTGTTACATTCAATGATAAAATTTACTTTTAATAATATTGGTTAAATTATTTGAATATTTTTTCTGGGTTTTAATGTTTTTTTTGAAATTCCATGTGATGATAAAAATTTGAAATTCCTCACATTGAAATGGTATTAAAAAATTTATAATGGAATTTTTTCATTACTTGGACCATAAATTCAGTAATGTTATTGGCTTTCATATAATTTCCTCAAAATGAAATAATGGTTTTATTTTATCAATATGTTTAAATAAAAAAGAATTAGAATTTTAAAAACATATTTAATTTTCTTTGGGTCCCATACATGGTTAACATGAAACATGTGGTATTTAATTCATTATAAAGTCAAAAGGTTGTGAATGTATTTAAATAATTTGAATATGTTTTCCTAAATTATTTTTTTTGAAAATGTTATTTGAAATAGATTTTTGAAGGTATAAATGTCTCTGTGTACCGAATCCGAATTTTTAGGCCCATTTTGAACTTTTAAAATAGTTTTTAATAATCTTTATTATAGAGCCTATTGAATTCCACTTATTATTAAGATTAATGTGAATTGTAAATAAGGGTAGGGACCTATTTTTTGATAATAGACTGAGTGATTTTGTCAGGAATGTTTAGTTCAGTAAATAGATTCCTTTTGGAAAAGGCTCGGAAGTGGTGAATCACTTTAGATTGAAGATTAATATAGAAATGGGCAGTTGAAATTTATGTATTTTTTGTTATTTGTCTATGATAACTAAGTGAACCTCTATAAATTATTTAAATTATAGTTTTTATTTATATTCATGTGAGAACCTTAAGTGACATGAAAACCTTTATGTGGTTGAGCTAGTGGATTGTTGTTTTTGGGTAGAGTCCAATATTATAGATGGGTTGTTTGTGAGTGGGAATGTTGTGAGTCTTTTGATATCTCCATCATTTTTTTGTAGTGGAATCTAATTGAATACCATATTGTTCCCATTTAACATCTCTATGATTCTAAATAAGTGTGGGATAATTGTAAGGTTTTTTTTGATAAATCTATACTTGAGCTGTTGGTCTCGATTCGATCATGTAATTTGTATAAATTCTTTATAAATTAGGTAGTTTCTTCTTGTGGATAATTTTACATGGTTGATGATGGGTTAAGGATATGTTTTTAGTGTCAATAGGCATGAAAGTTGATGATACTTGTTAGTTCCTCTATCACTGAATTGTGGCATGGTGCATTGGAACATTAGATGTGCATATCGATAATTATAGGATGTTATTGTACATCAATTTGTCTCTATGGATAGTGTTTTTGTTTTTATGGTGGATTAGGGGTTCATACAGTGATGATGGATGAAAATTGGAAAGATTAAGTTAGGTTTGTTTAGACTTTGGTTATGTAAGACACATAATTTAACACATTGGGTAAATAATTCAAGGTTTCTTGACAAATTTTATAAGGTGGACCCCATTAATTAATAAATCCAAGTATAAAGGATCTAAAAATGTTATTATATGTAATATAATGATAGGATTAAATATTTATGATGGTGAAAATTCCCATAAAATTCTGGAAGATGGTGATCTTGATAGGTGAATGGTTGGTGGGTGTTTCTATAGATCAAGGAATGATAACATGTTCCCCTTTAGTTATCATGTATGTCAAGACGGTCAAGGTGAAATCTAAATAGGAGTCAGAGTCAATGTGATTAGTGATTTGGAAATGGTTTTTTGAGAATGAACTCATTCCATTTTGGTCTTTATATGGTGAATATTTCATCTATGATCATGAGAAAGTTTTAGTTCATTATTATATTAAAGAAGAAATAACATAAGACACTCATTATTCGTGGTAGGAAATGCACACAAGATTAATGAAGATTTATTGGGATATTAGATAATTATTTTTATGGATATATATGATGAGTTAAATTTATAGTTTGTTACATCGTTGTCTAACATATAAGAAGATTTAATTCATGCAAAAAAACCTTTGTTTTTTTCATCATCATCTTCTCATGTCCACGTGGAGTAGGACGAGGTGATGATAGACTATATTAAAGAGTTACCAAGGACATTAAGAGGCCGAGATTATTTGTGGGTTGTGGTTTATTAGATGATTCATGTGGAATATGTCTTTTTAATCCAATAGAATATTCCTTTTAATGATTTAGGGAACTTCTATGTGTGATAGATTTTATGTCTATATGGAGTTCTTATAAGAATAGTATATGAATATGATACTCATTTCACATCATGGTCTTGTAGTATCATATAATAGGTGATTGCGACCCAGTTGAATATAAGTACATCGTATCATCCATATGATGATGTGAAGTTAGAGAGGAAGAACCAGATTTTTTAGGATAGGCTTTAGGTATGCCTCCTGGATTTTGCTGGAGCATGGGACGATCATATGCCATCCGAAAAATTTTAATAGAATAACATATACTAGTATTTGATTTATATTTCACTATTTGAGGATCCTAATGGTTGATAATTTTTATTACCACTTTTTCTCAATGAGGTATATGAGACAACTGTTATCAGTCTTAGTTAGGTTTGGGATACATCGGATCAGTTCCAATTGATTTGGAATAAATTGGCGACTATATGGTGTAGATAGTGATCATATGTTTATTAGAGGATTTAACTATTTGAATTCACCATGGGTGACTTGGTTTTCATATGCGTTTCACCTTGGTTAATGAATCAAAGATTGTAGAAGAAAGAGATGCAGGCGTCATAGTTTTTGGGACCATTGAAAATCATCTACCCTATTGTAATAATTTCCTAATAGTTGAAAGAAAATCTAATATAAATTGGTATGCATAATGAATTAAATTTATCTTAGCTTTGGAGGTACAAAATACATCCTACACATGTGATTGAAATTGTAGATATTGAGTTGGAACTTGATGCATAATTTATGGAGTGATCAGTATAGATTATAGAATAGAACAATAAAGTGTTTATGTGGAATATGTTATTACTTTTTTGGGTTCTCTATCACTCTAGGAGCATTAGATATGAGACATGGGAGTGGGAATAAAATATTTGGGTCTAGTGGCCTAATCGGTTCAGGAAGGACCTCTAGAAACACTTCTTGAGGATGATAATTACTTAAAGGAGGAGATTATAACAAGAATGTATTTTTATATGATTATTATTCTTTACTTCATCCCTTGTTTAATTATTTTTTGAAATATTTTTTATTTTCTATAATTCTCAAGTAAATTTTTTGTGGTTTCGAGGACATCAAATACCATGAAGGGAATGCATGGTTTGAGAACAATTAGGAGAAATCATGATGTTAGACATAGGTAATCGTGTAGCTTGTTTGAGAGGGAAAGTATATGGCACATGGTTTGCACATGGTTATAGATAACTATGTGATGTTCCATAAGAAATCCCGTAACATAGAAAAATAGAAAAATGCATATTTTTTGTATATTTTAACAAAACATGTGGCCAAAACATAAGGTATCCCTTATGTGATAGTGATCCTTTTGGAATTTTTGCATGGTTTGGCATATTTAATGACCAAATTATTCATAGGAAATTAATTAATTTTAAAATTGGGATTTGAATCTATAACAAACTCAAAACTCCATATACATCTCTTACAGATATAACTATCAAAATTATGGACACCCATAGTAGTTCATTAAATTTAAACTCCCTCTAAACTCAAATTATGTTGGATCGAGAGGCATTGGCCAATGAGAATTCAAGGTAAGTTTTCGTTTTTCTTCTAGTCTTCACATTTCATCTTGATCACCTCTAATATTATAATATGACATCAAAGTTACGGGTTTTCATGTCTAGATCTATGAATTCCAATTTAATCTAATGTGTAATTATATTATTTATGTATTGATTTGGATTATATTTTCACGACCCGTCCTTGGGGCCCGTGCCATGACTACCCCAAGCCCGCCTTCCCTAGGCCAGGGGCTGGCGACTAGCACCAAGGCGTAAATCCCTGTAAAAAGGGAAGGCATTGCCTTTGTAAAGTAAACAAGCACCACAGAGTACAAGCAGAAGAAGTAAACACTAAGTAAAAACTGAGTACAACAGTAAGTGCGGAAAGTAAAAAGGGGCCGGAAATACAATCCCAACTGTAAAGTACAACTCGAAAGGGAAAAAAACAACTGAAAAGTAAAGCTGCTACGCCGAGCTGTCCACTGGAAATCCCACCTGAAGGGTCCGCTCCGAGTATGTCTCGCCCCAGTGGTCCACCTCTGGGTACCGCCTCGTCGTCACGTCCACCTCTGGGTACCGTCTCGTCGTGAGGTCCTCCTCCGGGTACCATCTCTTCGTATAGTCCACCTCCAGGTACCGTCCAGTCCTCGAACACTCGGCCTCTGTCAGCACTTCCCGTCATCTGCAACCAACACAATGAGGTGCGGGCATAGCCCGTGCAGGGGTGAGTATAACGATACTCAGTAGGGACCCCGAGACCCTCAAGGTCTCCCTAAACCAACAAGGATAACAACAAAGATGATCTCAACAGATAACCTCTACTTAGGTATATGCCCATACATATACCTAAGTTATCAAGTAACCCATCTCAATCATGAGGAAACACAAGGATTGTGAAATCAACGGATAACCACTACCCGGGTATATTCCCATACATATACCTAAGTTAGCAAGTGACCCATCTCAATCATGAGGTAAACACAAGGTCAAAAGTCTCATCTCAAACCAGGATTTTCATTATCGAAACCGTAACTGCTTAAGAGCTCCGTCTCTGGAGTGTACAGTGGTCCTGTCACGACTCCGAGGTACTGCTCACTAACCTAAGACTGCTGAAGAACTCCACCCATCGAGTACTGCGGGCCAGCTGCTACAACCAAGCGCTCCCATGTGCCGCTACAACCAAGCGCACCTCTGTCGTGGGTCTGCCGCTACAACCAAGCGCTCCCATGTGCCGCTACAACCAAGCGCACCTCTGTCGTGGGTCTGCCGCTACAACCAAGCGCTCCCATGTGCCGCTACAACCAAGTGCACCTCTTTCGTGGGTCTGCCGCTACAACCAAGCTCTCCCATGTGCCGCTACAACCAAGCGCACCTCTGTAACACACCGAGTCGTTCAATCAGCAGTCGTCGGGTCTCAGCCAGCTACACGGTCTCCGTACTCCGCACGCTCGTCACTGGGCGGGTCCGCTCCACGAGCTACAGGTCGATACTCCAAGTATCTCAAAGTCCCACTAAGAAGTATCTCATAGGACCGCCACGTCATAGGGGTCTCAACGCAACAGACCGCGCGTCAATCGGATGCTCGGTCTGTGAGTTATTAGCCTTTTCGTCCCAGGGGCCCGGTTGGTTTCGTGAGCGAACCAAACCCGGCCTTATCTCAACTGTACCCCGAACTCTGATAGGGTAAACTCATAGGGACAGTTTCTCAACGCGATCACCAATGCCGCTGACGGTTCGTCAAACGGACGTTCTGTCAGAATGATATCAGCTTTTCCGTTCCAGGGTCCCGGTTGGATTTCGGTGCGATCCAACCCGGCCACTATCCATCTGCATCCAAAACTCGGGAGGAGGATACCAAAAGTTCCGTATCGTCAATAGGAACGCAACGCAACAGACGACGCGTCAATCAGATTCCTGGTCTGGAAGTTATTGGCTTTTCCGTCTCACACCCACCCTGGGAAACTTCCCAGGAGGTCACCCATCCTGATCACAACTCTAGGCCAAGGACGCTTAACTATGGAGTTTTAACCACGTAGCCCCCCGAAAAGGAAGATGTAACTTGAGTATAGTATACCGAAACGACTGTCTCGATCCAAGGATCACGCTGCCGCTGACGGCGAGTTGTTTGGAGGCCCGTAGCCCAAGATACGGGTATTTGACCAAACCGCTCGGTAACGGGGGTTTCGGGCCCGGACCGGACCGTCCCGGCACGAGACCCCCCGGATGGCCCGAACCGGGTCGACCCGCCCCAGACGGGTTCGACCCGGCCCGGCACAGCCCGGCCCGGCCCGGCGCGGCGCGGCCCAGCTTGCTGGAAACGGGGGGCCGCCTGCCCCCCCTTTGTGAAACCGCCCCCCCTCATAACGGGGGGCCAAATAACTGCCCGTGGGAATTAAATTCCCCCGGTTTCCACCAACCCGGCCGGCCCGACCTGGCCGGCCGGCTTCTTGTCAACAGGCTCGACAAGGGCCGGTCCTCTTCCGTCTTCCGGCACCGGCGGCCCGGCTGGCCGCCGATCATCACGATCCGCCGCGGCCCGGAACCGGCCGCGGCCTTCGTCATCCGGCGCGGTGCGACGGCACCGCGCCCCTCCGCAGCGGCCCCGCTCCGGCCGCGGCGTCTTCGGTTTCCTTCGACGCGGCGCGACAGCGTCGCGTTCATGATAATTCTTTCCACGGCGCGGTGCGACGGCGCCGCGCAATAATTTCCGTGTGATTCCCGCGTGGTGCGACGACACCACGCTATCTCGTTTCATCCGCAAGAAACATTCAAGAACAAAGGAGGGGGGTTCGTCCGTGTTTGTGCGGTCTGGTCCCCCTATCGTTAGACGATAACACTTAAACGTTCATCCTCAAGTTTGTCATGCTAGAACTAAGAATGGAAAATAATTAAATAAAGCAACAAAAAACCCCTACCTCGATTCAGATACGGTGCACGTCAACAACCCGTGAAAGACGAGCGTCGCGGAGGTCGGGCGTCGCGGGGAAAGAACGTCGACTCCGTTGTCGTCGAGGTGCGTTCGAAGGGGAAACGTCGTTGGAAGAAGACGTCGCGTTCTTCGGTGGAGATGTTCTTCGTTGGAGGTGTTCTTCGCGTTCTTCGTCGATGTTGAAGAAGAAGAAGACTTAGCCTTTTCTCTCCCAAGTCTCCACCACAAGAACAACTAACCCCAAAATAAAATAATCCTCCCACTTATTTTATTAACCCAATATAGGTTTTGAATTTCAAGAGTTTGAAAATTCAAAACCCATATTTAACTCACTTAAGTTATTAACATAAGATGTTATAAAAATTAAGGAGGTGTTATGTTATCAAAACTTAAATGGGGGTTTAGAGGGGTTAGGAAAGTTAAGGAATTTGAAGAGGTGGGGAGGGGTTTGTGTGGGCCCCACCCTTTCAAATATCCACACATGGGAAGTTGGATGGATGTGGGCCCACCACCAACTTCCCATGGGAGAAGTTAACAACTTAACATGAAATAAAATTGATTTAACAATTTTATTCACTTTTTTAATAAAACCCCAAAAAAATTAACTTCTTCTCCCACACAAACGCAACTACGGTAAAGGTTCCCTTAAGCGATTACCGGCGTTGCGAGTTCATCAGTGCAATCAGATTTCAATTCTGAGCACCGGTTCAAAAGATAGAAATTCCCGCTCGCTCGTTCACTGAACGTACCCGAGCCAAACTTCGGAAATTAATTCCGGGCACACCGGGCCTCGGAATCAGGCTCCGTCAGAAACTGTGTTCTTGTAAAATTCCAAAGAAAATTAAGAAAAAAATTTCCTTGAAATTTCCGGGTCTTTACATTACTCCCACCTCAGGGCTTTACGTCCCCGTAAAGCTTCAATACAAACTAGGGTCACAAAAGCGGTACAAAGCACGCATCTGAGCCTTCCGCTCCCATGTGCTTACCTGGAGGTTCCGTACTGCCAAAGAAAGTGCACCCGAGGAATCGATCGTCCTCGTAGGATCTGCTCCTGTCGATCCTCGATCCCCACTGGAACCTCCGTGAAAGACACCCCATCGCCATCGTCCAGCTCCTCATGGTCAATGATATGCGCAGGGTCGAGCACGTGTCTCCTCAGTTGAGATACGTGGAAGTCATCGTGCACCTGGTGAAACTACGGTGAATGGGTCAAGCGGTAAACCACCCCGCCTACCCAGATGGGGACCTAAGAAGGTCCGCTGAACCCTGGAGATAACTTGCCTCCTTGGACACATCTCCGTAAACCTTGTCGAGGTGAGACCCGTATAAGAACGTGGTCGCCATCCTCAAACTCCAGATGTTTCCAATTCCTGTTAGAACTGGAACTCAAACGACTGCTTCCACGAGGGTAAGGTTGGCCGATTCAAGAGTGATCAGTCGCACCCTCCCGTGAAAGAGTTTATCCCGTGCTTCCTGGGGTTTCCTTTTCACCGACCAAGGAAAACCCATCCCGACGTTTGCCTAAAACCGTCAATTTGAGTATGAACAGTTATTTCCCATTCCATACTCAAACTAACGTCTTAAGGCCTCGACGCTGTCACCAAGAGATTCCAACCGAAACTCTCGCCTCGCGGGTCTGACCACACCGTCAGCGTAAGTGTGATTATCAAGTCTCCTACCAAGGTATCTTCAGATGTGAGGGTCAAGTCCACGGCTTACCAGAAACTCTAGGTCTTGAACAAGATTTGTGAAAGCAAGAAATTATTCACATCGACGTCCGTTACTACAACATCTAGTAGTGGACACAGACTGTCCCTTGAATCATTTCTAGAGCCATTGGGTCACACTCCTTGACCACATGAAAGCGCACTCTTCCTCCGCCCTCCAGCTCCCTGAGCCTGGCAGGAATAACTAAGGCGGGTGGTTGTACCATGTTAGGATGTACACCACCTCATGCTGCTCTCCTAGCTCTGCCTCCACGTCTACTACTTCGTAGACTCATCTCTCCTTTAAGCTTCCTCTTCTTTACACGCCCGAGTCTCTATGACTGGCACCGGTTTCCTGTTTCTTACTGCACTGAGCAGTATTCATCCTCTCTTGGATGTCCTGGACCTCCTTTAGTCTCACAAGAGTTGCTATGATTTCTTCTTTGCCGATAAGAGAAACCCGGTCTCATCCCCTGGATGAACCACATTCGTTGCCTAATACAGTCAATCCTGACATGAATGATGCATTCATGCCATGGATGACGTCATAAGGCCTCGACGTATCTACTAAGAGATCCAACTGTCACTCTCACCTCCAAGGGTCGAGTCACACTTTCGGCATCAGTGTGAGGTCACTGGGTCCCCTCTAGTAGAAATCTCGAAAGTGAGGGTCAAGTCAACAGTTTAACCGGGACCACTCAGTATCAACCAAACAAAAGGACAGGAAAGCAACAAAGATAAGTGTCTTTTTATTATTGCAGCTCATATTACAAAGACACTAATACAAAGCAACATGGAACTAGAATTACAAAGGACATATCCACTAGTTCCTCTCCTGCCCACCTGCTCTCAGAGCTCTACTGCCTTGTCCACTGCTCGGCTGTTACTCAAGCACTCGCCGCTGCTTCTGTCTCGGTGGCTCCTCCAACACCCGCTGATCAATCGTACGAGGAGTCGGACAGTCACGTGCCAGGTGACACTTTCCGCCGTAGGAGTAACATTTTCCGTTTCTGGAACGCCTGGCTCTGACCCCACCTCGGGTGCCCCACACCACCGGTCCTAAAACCCGAGATCGTCCAACTGCTAGTCCGGTCCTCTAGGACCTCTGCATCATCTGTCTACTGCCTACAGATGAATCGGCTACTGATCGAAAAACACGCGGCAAAGGCAGAAGCTCTTGTACACGCTCGGGGTGTAGAGCTACTGGCACAAACTTCACCCTGAAGAAGGTCTCGAAGTCTTCCCATGCGAAGGTCATCCCGTCGCAAAACTGAAACAAGTGGCTCCACCACCTGCCTGCTGCTGCCTGAAGGATTCTGGCAGCAAAGATCACCGTGAAGTCTGACGGCGTCCCCACTAGCCTGAAGACTCCCACCACAGCCTCCAGCCAATCCTCAGCCGCCTGCGGGTCCGTCTCTCCCCGGAACCTGGGTGGCCTCTGGCGTTGGAACTCATGCAGCGCACTCAAGTGGCGTGCATCGCCCACTGCTGGGGCTAGTGGCATTGGTGGCCCAACGTATGGTAGTATCGATGGTGCCTCCGCTGGTGCCTCAACTGCAAGAGGTCCCTGTACCAAAGCCTCGTCGCTCGACAGGATGTCAGTACGCACATCCCTCTGGGCTCTAGCTGGTCGTTCCTGAAAAGGCATCCTGAAAGAAACAACGTAACACGGTCAAACGATTATACCTGGTGAGCTGACCTGGTTTGAGCTGACATTTAAAAACTTCTGGAAACACACACGCAATCAGTGTTTTTGTGCACAAAGTCGGAAATCAGTTGTCAGGGTCCTGGTGTATGGATACGTCGGCCGCCCGCACCAACACTGGACTCCCTGAACTGAAAACCACACTCAGTACCCTTAACACTATTGCTTCACAGAAAGAAACATCAGATTTATAAGTTCTGCGGTAGAACCGAACTCCTCTGATACCAATTTGTCACGACCCATCCTCGGGGCCCGTGCCGTGACTACCCCAAGCCCGCCTTCCATAGGCCAGGGGCTGGCGACTAGCACCAAGGTATAAATCCCGGTAAAAAGGGAAGGCATTGCCTTTGTAAAGTAAACAAGCACCACCGAGTACAAGCGGAAGAAGTAAACACTAAGTAAAAACTGAGTACAATAGTAAGTGCGGAAAGTAAAAAGGGGCCGGAAATACAATCCCAACTGTAAAGTACAACTCGAAAGGGAAAACAGCAACTGAAAAGTAAAGCTGCTACGCCGAGCTGTCCACTGGAAATCCCACCTGAAGGGTGGGTACAGATAGCTCCTCTGCTCCTCAGGTCCTGCCGTCCGCTCCGAGTATGTCTCGCCCCAGTGGTCCACCTATGGGTACCGCCTCGTCGTCACGTCCACCTCTGGGTACCGTCTCGTCGTGAGGTCCTCCTCCGGGTACCATCTCTTCGTATAGTCCACCTCCAGGTACCGTCCAGTCCTCGAACACTCGGCCTCTATCAGCACTGCCCGTCATCTGCAACCAACACAATGAGGTGCGGGCATAGCCCGTGCAGGGGTGAGTATAACGATACTCAGTAGGGACCCCGAGACCCTCAAGGTCTCACTAAACCAACAAGGATAACAACAAAGAAGATCTCAACAGATAACCTCTACTTAGGTATATGCCCATACATATACCTAAGTTATCAAGTAACCCATCTCAATCATGAGGAAACACAAGGATTGCGAAATCAACGGATAACCACTACCCGGGTATATTCCCATACATATACCTAAGTTAGCAAGTGACCCATCTCAATAATGAGGTAAACACAAGGTCAAAAGTCTCAGATCAAACCAGGATTTTCATTATCGAAACCGTAACTACTGAAGAGCTCCGTCTCTGGAGTGTACAGTGGTCCTATCATGACTCTGAGGTACTGCTCACTAACCTAAGACTGCTGAAAAACTCCACCCAACGAGTACTGCGGGCCAGCTGCTACAACCAAGCGCTCCCATGTGCCGCTACAACCAAGCGCACCTCTGTCGTGGGTCTGCCGCTACAACCAAGCGCTCCCATGTGCCGCTACAACCAAGCACACCTCTGTCATGGGTCTGCCGCTACAACCAAGCGCTCCCATGTGCCGCTATAATCAAGCGCACCTCTATCGTGGGTCTGCCGCTACAACCAAGCGCTCCCATGTGCCGCTACAACCAAGCGCACCTCTGTAACACACCGAGTCGTTCAATCAGCAGTCGTCGGGTCTCAGCCAGCTACACGGTCTCCGTACTCCGCACGCTCGTCACTAGGCGGGTCCGCTCCACGAGCTACAGGTCGATACTCCAAGTATCTCAAAGTCCCACGAAGAAGTATCTCAAAGGACCGCCACGTCATAGGGGTCTCAACGCAACAGACGGCGAGTCAATCGGACGCCCGGTCTGTGAGTTATTAGCCTTTTCGTCCCAGGGGCCCGGTTGGTTTCGTGAGCGAACCAAACCCGGCCGTATCTCAACTGTACCCCGAACTCTCATAGGGTAAACTCATAGGGACCATTTCTCAACGCGATCACCAACGCCGCTGACGGTTCGTCAAACGGACGTTCTGTCAGAATGATATCAGCTTTTCCGTTCCAGGGTCCCGGTTGGATTTCGGTGCGATCCAACCCGACCACTATCCATCTGCATCCAAAACTCGGGAGGAGGATGCCAAAAGTTCCGTATCGTCAATAGGAACGCAACGCAACAGACGGCGCATCAATCAGACGCCTGGTCTGGAAGTTATTGGCTTTTCCGTCTCACACCCACCCTGGGAAACTTCCCAGGAGGTCACCCATCCTGATCACTACTCTAGGCCAAACACGCTTAACTATGGAGTTTTAACCACGTAGCCTCCTGAAAAGGAAGATGTACCTTGAGTATAGTATACCGAAACGACCGTCTCGATCTAAGGATCGCGTTGCCGCTGACGGCGAGTCGTTTGGAGGCCCGTAGCCCAAGATACGGGTATTTTAACAAACCGCTCGGTAACGGGGGTTTCGGGCCCGGGCCGTCCCGGCCCGAGACCCCCCGGATGGCCCGAACCGGGTCGACCCGCCCCGGACGGGGTCGACCCGGCCCGGCACAGCCCGGCCGGGCCCGGCCCGGCGCGGCGCGGCCCGGCGAACCGGCCAGGCGCGGCGCGGCCCGGCGAACCGGCCAGGCGCGCCGGTTCGGTGCAAGGCAGCGCGCTAGGCGCGCTGCCAGCTGGGCCGAAGGCCGAGCTTGCTGGAAACGGGGGGCCGCCTGCCCCCCCCCCCCCTTGTGAAACCGCCCCCCTCATAATGGGGGGCCAAATAATTGCCCGGGGGAATTAAATTCCCCCGGTTTCCACCAACCCGGCCGGCCCGACCTGGCCGGCCGGCTTCTTGTCAACAGGACCGGCAAGGGCCGGTCCTCTTCCGTCTTCCGGCACCGGCGGCCCGGCTGGCCGCCGATCATCACGATCCGCCGCGGCCCGGAACCGGCCGCAGCCTTCGTCATCCGACGCGGTGCGACGGCACCGCGCCCCTCCGCAGCGGCCCCGCTCCGGCCGCGGCGTCTTCGGTTTCCTTCGACACGGTGCGACAGCGTCGCGTTCATGATAATTTTTTCCACGGCGCGGCGCGACGGCGCCGCGCAATAATTTCCGTGTGATTCCCGTGTGGTGCGACGACACCACGCTATCTCGTTTCCTCCGCAAGAAACATTCAAGAACAAAGGAGGGGGGTTCGTCCGTGTTTGTGCGGTCTGGTCCCCCTCTCGTTAGACGATAACACTTAAACGTTCATCCTCAAGTTTGTCATGCTAGAACCAAGAACGGAAAATAATTAAATAAAGAAACAACAAACCCCTACCCCGATTCAGATACGGTGCACGTCAACAACACGCGGAAGACGAGCGTCGCGGAGGTCGGGCGTCGCGGGGAAAGAACGTCGACTCCGTTGTCGTCGAGGTGCGTTCAAAGGGGAAACGTCGTTGGAAGAATACATCGCGTTCTTCGTTGGAGGTGTTCTTCGCGTTCTTCGTCGATGTTGAAGAAGAAGAAGACTTAGCCTTTTCTCTCCCAAGTCTCCACCACAAGAACAACTAACCCCAAAATAAAATAATCCTCCCACTTATTTTATTAACCCAATATAGGTTTTGAATTTCAAGAGTTTGAAAATTCAAAACCCATATTTAACTCACTTAAGTTATTAATATAAGATGTTATAAAAATTAAGGAGGTGTTATGTTATCAAAACTTAAATGGGGGGTTTAGAGGGGTTAGGAAAGTTATGGAATTTGAAGAGGTGGGAAGGGGTTTGTGTGGGCCCCACCCTTTCAAATATCAACACATGGGAAGTTGGATGGATGTGGGCCCACCACCAACTTCCCATGGGAGAAGTTAACAACTTAACATGAAATAAAATTGATTTAACAATTGTATTCACTTTTTTAATAAAACCCCAAAAAAATTAACTTCTTCTCTCGCACAAACGCAACTACGGTAAAGGTTCCCTTAAGCGATTACCGGCGTTGCGAGTTCATCAGTGCAATCAGATTTCAATTCTGAGCACCGGTTCAAAAGATAGAAATTCCCGCTCGCTCGTTCACTGAACGTACCCGAGCCAAACTTCGGAAATTAATTCCGGGCACACCGGGCCTCGGAATCAGGCGCCGTCAGAAACTGCGTTCTTGTAAAATTCCAAAGAAAATTAATAAAAAAATTTCCTTGAAATTTCCGGGACTTTACATATATAAAAATTTCATCCCCCCATTTACAAATTTAGTTCAACCATTGGTGGTGAATATTTTTGGGTTAGTTGATACACCTCTATAACAATATCGAATTATACTTCTTGACTCTTGATTCTAAAATTATAATTATGGTAAATTGGGATTTTTTCTAGGGATTTTTAGTTTACAAAGGTCGTTCAAGGATGGTTTGTGGAAATTGATGATGGTACACTTTAGGAATAAAGTACCAATAATTTGGTAGCCAATATATGGATTTATATTCCTTGATTTTATTATGTTTCCATATGTCTCAGGAGACCATTTAATGATATGATTAACATATGGGTGACTGTTTGTGTGTGACCCATCATATCATTTCTTGATATGACCAACATGAAAGTGTGTGTGAGGCTTATGAGACCCTTGATTGATATGATTCACATGTTGTTGTGTGTGTGGCCTGTGTAACCCATTATTGATGTGATATACATGTGGATGAATGAATAGATGATGAGTTTATTTCTTGATATGAAATGATTATTTTTAAATTTATTATATATTATGTCAGGATGCATGTTTGGTTTCCTTACCGTAGCTGTCAAGGTAACAGATTAGTCTAATTCGATTAGTTATCCCCTTATCGGCTTTGTGCCATAGTTGTGGTTATAAGGAAGTTAATTCACTTTTAGAAATTACTTGAGATAATATGTCTTTCCCTAGATCAATATATTTGGTTGGTATGTGTAGATGTTTATTTTACAATAGAAAGATATTTTTTGATATATGATAATCTGGATTGTCCCAATTTTTTGAGTTGGTTCAACGTGCAAACACTATGACTTTCTTTAAAAGGTAAATGTGGAAATATTCCATAAATATAGAACATGGATACAAGATAGTTGACAAAACTTTTTCAGTTGACATGGTATTACATGTCATGATATATGTTATAAAACTTTTACCTTTTACCATCCTTCTAGCATGGTTGTAAAACCAGTAGAGTTGGGGTTCATGGTAGCGTGGTAAGTGCATGATGAAATAACACATGATGTATTATTTATAAATTTAATTAACTATAATAGAATACACACACATATATATCTCTTAAAATATGTAAATTATGAATTCATGGTGTTGTACTTTGTTTATACTCTCATAATGAATTGGAATCATGGTGCACATGTAGATATTATAGACAATGATCTAGCTAAGGGAAAGGGTCATATGATGGGATGCTGAGAAGGTGGGTCTTGGAGGATATTAGTGATGATGGTAAATAATTTGGATTTTTTTATAATGTCCTAATATTTTTTCTTATGTCATTATAATTTTTGTGACGTACCAAATTGGGGGTCCTTTAGTTAATTACATACGACTCCCATTCCATTTATTATTTCAAGATAACTTTTTAATTTTAATTTTGACGCTCTAGGATGTTTATTTAATCATTGATATGATTTCAGAGTATAAATATTGTTAAAAATGGTATAGTGTCAATATAACTTCCTAGAGCAACTTACCACTAAACTGGTAGTTGAACAGAAGGGTCACATAGCCTCAAGTGCATCTACCCACATGCTAGAGGATACCAACTAGTAGTGAGGTTCTACAAGGTGATAATGGATATACTATACCATCATGTCAATGTTGTACAACAGTTTATCAGATAATAAAAAAGGAAATAAATAGTAGATGAAGTATAAATTATTGATAAAGTAGTGGAAGAAAAAGGTAATATATACTGAATATAGAATATGGCCAACACTAATTTATAAAAATATTTCCTGATAGATGATTGTCAGATATGATAAAATTGTAAACCTATAGCCTGTTTTATGATTTATTATTATATAGGACATAAGTATGAAAATAAATAAAAATATCTAAGGAAATCTCCTGGATAATCTTAATCTACAGCTTAGTCCTACGATCCTAGATCTTAAGGTACATGAAAAACAACACTAGTATAGGTGCATAGCCCTAGAAACAAGTAGGTCTACTCTGTTACCAATTGTAATTGAGCAGGTTTTGATATATAAATCTCAGTAGTTCAGAACCCTTGGTGCCTATCCCAATCCATCATATGATATGTAAATTTAGTAGCGTGTATGAAGATATATGAAAATTAAGGACGTACTAAAAGGTAAACATCCTATAAATTATAGGCTCCCACTTATACCCAAATACATTTATCAAATTCATTTAAGTAATAACTATCTAATTTAACCGTAAGGATTGTGTCATTCTATCTATGTTTGAAAATATTATTCTACCCATTAATTTAATATGTCTTGAGAACCGATGCGTGGCCCGACGTCCCTCGTACGAATTTATTGAAAGATGCTTAATCATTCCATAAATTAAAATATGAAATTAACTCATACCTAATATATTTTATTTATCTTCAAAATTCAGTGGAATATTTAACTCACCAAAAAATATCAGTTTTAGTGTTTTTAAAATCATTTAGTTAATTGTATTAAGGCTTGTAAAAGTACTGTATCATTCTTGAGGAAGCATTTAATGTAAATATTTATCCGTGGAAAATTTGAAATAAATTCCCATCTTAAAAATGAAAAAATAAATTTAAAAATAAATTTTATATTCATTAATAATTTTATATTTACTCATATATATGGCATGAACAATTATTTAATAAGTTATTTTTTACTATTTCAACATTATGTAATCACAACATAAAAATTTTGATAAGTCACTTGTTATTTAACAAAAAAATTTGTATACATCCATAAATATCATAAATAATACTTAATTTTTAATAAATAAGTAATTAATATACTTATTACTTCTCAAATATTATATTTATAAATCCATGTTTTACTTGTATAATATTTCGCAAACAATACATTGATTTTGAAAATGATTTTCCAATTTATCAAGATATAAATTCAATTATATGATATTTTAATTATTTGTATATGATATTTTTAGAATATTATAAATCACGATTCATTAAATTATTCAAATAAAATTTTATATCATATTTAAAACTTGTTGATATCATTGAAGGCATCATATTTCTTAAAAATTGTATTTTTTTATTCACCAAAGATTAATATACTTTTAAAAAATCCAAAAAATTAATCTAGAATTAAAATTTTAATTATAAATAAAATAAATTAATTAAGTTTATAAAGTTAAATTCCTATAAGTGGAGAAAAATATTATTAATATAAATACATAAAAACAATTTAAAATGGTTTTTATAAAATTGTGTTTTTATGCATTAAAATTAACTTAAATAAAAATCTTGAATAGTACTGATTCAAATGGAATTAATTAGATTATTATAAATTAAATTTATAACATGTTACTTTAAGAAAAAATGTACCTTTTAAATTATATTATTTATTGAATAGAAATGAGTGTATTTGAAAAATTAGTAATTCTCATTAATTCAATGAAAAACAATTATTTCAAAAAAACTCTAATATTTTCACAGTAATATAATTTTAATATTTTAATTTAAAAATGATTTTTAAACCTAATATTTATAATTTAAAAAAAATATTAATTATAATTTTCATGAACAAAATGTTAAAAAATCATTTTTGAATAAAATATTATTTTGAACAGAAAGAATCTCTTCACTAAAAATTGAGTTCCTATTTCATAAGGATTCATCAATTTAATTTTTTTAGTTGTACCATTATATTTATAATTCTTAATTTCATTACACATATAAATTTCTTCAAATTAAATTACTAGGTAATAAAGGTCACATTTAAAAAATATTTTGAAAACATATCTCAATTCGCTTAAAGCTCAGTGTTGTGTACTAAGAATGTTGTCGAGTTTATTATCCTCTTAAAATAAATATTTTGGGTGTTAAAATTGATAATTATACAAAACGTGGGACTCAATTTTTACTATATATAATTAAAATATCAATGTATAACATTGATAAACTTATATACCCCTACCTTTTAGGTTTTTAGTTTTAGAGGATTTTGAAAAACACTTATATAACCAAACCCCTGTCTTCCTCCAAAAATGGGATTGTTTTATATTATAACTAGAATTTATTATTCCTTATGAATAATTAAACATAAAACACAATATTATCTACACAAGAACTCTTCTAGTATAAGCATACAAGATATCATTCTTTATAACTTGGGGGAAAAGTAAACAAAATAAAAGGCGAGAAAAGATTGTCAATATGGTTAAACATGGGAGATATCAATCAATGATTATATGAAATCAAAATATAATAATAAGTGTGTAATATAATTATCCATATCTTAAAAATTTCAAAGATTTTAATTCATATATCAAAAAACATGATTCATGGATAAAATATTTATCATTTAAAAATAAATGATTTGTAGGCCTAAAAAATCTTCATTAATATATCATCAGCAATGAGAGCATATAATAAAAATAAGAAAATATAAATGGAATATCTGAACAATTATAATCATTGAAAACATTTAAATTATAAACGGTTCTCTTAAAAAAAGGACAAAGTCGAATGATGGATTGGGTTTACTCTATTTTTCGGCATTTCATTTGTTAAGGTTCACTCCCATGACAATCATATTGCATAGAGACATGTTCCGAATTGGTTTAAATCAACATTTATGTACATATTATATTATGAGATAAAAATAATTACCAAAATCATATCTAGTATTTAATTAAACCATACATCACATTATTTAATCTTTCTATATGTTTACAACATGATAAAAAGCACATTTATCAATTCATCATAACGTTACCCGTGGATTTGAAAAGAGTTTCATAACCAATTGTTCAATTATTTATTATATGTGTTCAAGGTAAATAAAATGGATTATATCATCAGATAATATCCCTAGTGATTTAAAAAAATAAATTTAAATTGACATAGAAGAAATATACCTACAATGGTGAGTTTGAACATTTCTGGGAAGACCTGGAAAATATAATTTTCATTTAGTATCCTTAAAACTAATAATTTAAAAAATAAAATTAAAATATTTTCAATTAAAATAACTATGTAAAATTATAATGTAATATTTAAATCCAATAACATTAATGATGATGGGAAATTATATTCATGTATTAAATATTAAAAAATTATTTATTTCACACTTTTAGTCAACAAGTATAAAGGCACATCATTTGGAAAAAAACCAAAAATATTTTTCATAATACTTGAAAATAAATTAAAATACAGTTGAAAATTACTCTATATAATAATTGGATCATAGAAATAAAATTCTTCAATATAATTTAAATTGAATTGACATGGAAGAAAAATCTCATCCACCAAAGTGATAATAGGGTTGACTTTTCATGAAACAATATCAATCCTTTTATATACAAAAGATAAGAGAATGAATTGAAAGGAAATAAACCATAGTAATAACTATATGAGAATAAAATATATGATTTTTAAAGGATAAATATACTATAATTTCCATTAATTTAAATTTAACACAAAGTCCCGAAAATAAATGAGATTGTAACATAAACCCTTACCACTACAGTAATATCCAAACCAGAACGTCAGGAAATAAAATAAAATAATTGGATTTATAATTCTTAATAGTTTTTATTAAAATAATCAAAAAATAAATTATTATATTATTTTTATATGGCATAGAAAATAAAAAATACGTGAATATGTTATATGTCTTATAGATTTAAAATTGAGATGAGAAACCCTTACCTCAAGTTTCAATGTTATTAAAACATTATGTTAACCTATTATATAATAAGAATAGATTTGTTATAAAACTATTAAAAATATATTCATAATTATCTTACTCTATATGTTCACATATTATTTTTTGTTATACTATTCGTAATTCCTCATTAAAATTATAATTCTATGTGCCCACTTTTTCTTTCCTCGTACATGTTTTGGTTTGGATGTTTGGGTCCGTGAACCCTGATCATGTTTTAATTATACCAAAAATATAAATAATGATATCAATCTCATATTTATTAATTATATAAAATTGTATATACATTTATACAACATGGGTATTAGAAATTAATAACATCACATCATGGAGATGTTAGTCAATACATACGACTGAGAGATGATTTCAATTTTTAATGTATAAAAATAAATAATGGAAAATATAAATTAACCATTATATAATCACCCTTTTATCATATATATAATATATTGTTGTTATAACTATCTCTATTACTATCTGTATGTAGTGGAAATTTAAAATGAATCACATCATTTCATAGAGGTGGTAGTTCATATGTTTCAATGACTGAGATTTTTGACTTAAAATAGATGATAGGGTTATAAGTTTTATACAATTTTATATTTACAGAGTCTTAATTTTTTATAAAAATCATATGTAATCATTAAATCTATATATATAAACAAACATGAGTTGTACTGATGAAAAATAAAATACATCGGACATGGATATAGTAGTTTGTAAGTACTCGATTATGGGTCATATTTATTATTTCAAAGGAGATAAGCCATGGTATCCCCTGGATATTATTCCTAGGATTGCACATATTTGGGGTTTCACATACTGGAAGATTGTCCATATTTTCATAGGCTATTTCTATATCTTGTTATGTTCACATGATGAGCTTGATTGGGTTTTGAAAATAGGAAACTCTCATCACAAACCTGGTATTCGTAGATTATCCGAATGGGACTATATCTTCAATATACTTACCTATAAGAATACTATGGTGCAAGTATGGGTGCGATTACATGGACCCAACTGGTTCTTCTTGCACCCCATGATTTTAAATTACATAGCCTCCTGCATCAATACACCTCTAAAGATTGATCAAAGGACTCTAAATTCTGATCTTGGTATATATGTGAGAGTAAAGGTAGAAGTAAATATTTAATCCATGATATCGTATGCTATTACCTTCAATGCAAATGATTACAAAGAAGGGGTTTAGATCAAATATGAGTGAAAGGCACCTTATTGTGAATTCTGTAAAATCGTTTCTCATTCCCTGAAAAATTGTAGAGTGGTAAAAAGGAATGTATAAAAACCAAGGGATGATGATTATATGTAGGTTATAAGGGAGAAGAAAGACAAAACCACTTCCTTGGAGAATTCCGTATCACCCAAGAAGAAAGCTGAAATCTGGGTGAAGAAAGCACCTCACATGAGTGAGACCTCGAGTACTAACTGGGCCTAGCTTTTTGATGATGAATAAAATTATACAATTGATCAAGAAATCTAATATGATATTGAAAATATTGTTCTAGACACTTATGAGCAGTTTCAAACTGATCCGGTTGTTGATGATCTTGACAGGCCCATATCTATAGATGCTGGCCAGCATGCTCCAGCACTAAGGAATGCAGTAATCCCTTCATCCTTTGAGGAAATTGAGATACCTCTCGATAATGCAGGATGTGACTCAATCATGGAGGTTGGACACCCCTACTTGGACACTGTATGTATAGAGCACCCCATGGCTATGTCAAAGGTAACCTTGCAAGGTAAGGTTATTGTTTCAAATGATAACTCAGAGGCAGTGGTTTCACCTCACACTATCCCTGTAAATGTTTCTACCTACCTTCCGATCAAAAAATATAAACAACATACTGAGCCATCAAGGGATATCCCAATAGAAACACACTTGAATTTCATAGAATCTGAAATAAACTAAAGTACTGATAATAAAGGTACTTCTAATAAATATATTTTTTCCTCTATGAATAACCAGGGAAAGAAAACCAGTCTAACCTCTCATCAATATGATAGAAGATCAATGAGGAGTATGGGCTCTGGTGGCTCAAAAAAATTGGGGTTCTAACTCCAAATGCTGGTTCCAATGAATATAATCTTTTGGAATTGTTACGGTATTTTTAACCCTAACACCTATATTGTTTTGAAATTATTTCTTATGACCCATATAAAAATTGTTTTTTCTATTGCTGAACCTAAAATGAACTTTTCCTCAAAATCTATGCATATTTGTGCTCATAGTTATAATTTCTTAGGTTCTTACAAAGATGGTCTTTCTATTAAGTCTCTTCGGATTTTTTTATCATTCCTCCTTGTAGTCTGTTAATGTGTTCAAAATTACTGAGCAGATGTTTACCTGTGATTTTTCCTCTGTTGGTTTAAAAGATTTTTGTACAATGATCAATGCTAAGAATAGATACCAAGATTTAATACCCCTTTGGAATGAACATAATGAATTATATCTCAGTATCCACGATCTTTGGTTTTTGATTGGGGATTTCTATGTGTTTCTTACTTCCAATGAAAAAATCGGCCTATCTCACTCTTCTATCTCCTCAACAGAATTTAAAGAATTTATTGAGGACTGTAATCTTAGTGAGATTAATCTTACTAGTTCTAAGTTCACTTGGTATAGAATACACTATAACAGGGTAGTTTCTAGCAAATGTGATTGGTATTTCACTAATATCTCTCGTCTTGATAAATGGGACACCATATCAATTATTACCTTACCTAGTCTTAACTCGGATCATCATCCCCTTCTTGTCAGTCTTTTAACCAAAAGAATTAAACCTATTCTTCCTTCTAAATTTAAAAATTCTAGGGCCTTGGATCCTGATTATGCTATCATCATAAAAATATCATGGGAACGCCTGAGGCATGACAATGATGCCTTTGCTTATCTCAATAAATTAAAACACCTTACGACAAGTCTTAAAGATTGGTGTAGTTTTAAATCTTGAAAACATGATGAGGATATATCATCTATTGAGAATGATCATATCAATATCCAAAAGTCTAATACCAACTCTGCGTTCACTTTGGGTCCTCAACCTGAAATCAATATCTCTATAAATCTCAACTCTCTTCTTGTGCTTAAAGATAACTTACCAAAGAAAAAAAATACAAAACTAAATGGATTTACGGCGGTGATAGGAATACAAAGTTTTATTACTCACTCCAAATAATTAGGAAATTATGTAGCCCTCTTTATTTTCTTAGAGATGAAGACACCCTCATTAACACTGAGGAGGCGATTGCTAATCATGTGGTCTCCTATTTTCATAATTGTTTCAATGGTCCGGATGTTAACAAACATTTGTTTCCAGATATCATCCCGAATTTGGTGACTAAGGAAGAAAATGATTATCTTTTAATTACCTCTCTTGATCATGAAATCAAAGACACTGTTTTTATCCATAATCCTGATAGTGACATAGGACCTGATGGTTTCAATAATGGTTTCTTCTATAAATACTGGGAAATAATCATTTTGATGTTTGAAAACTTGTCAAAACATTCTTTTCCAATAGTGTTCTTCTTTAGAGTCTAAATGCCCAATTTTTTACATTAATTCCTAAAGTGGAAAATGCCTCTAGTATTCCACTTTTCCATCCTATTTCTCTTTTTAACACACATTATAAAAATATTTCAAAACATCTAGATAATAGACTTACTACCCTATGCAATAGAATTGTATTATAGAATCAATTTGGATTTATCAAGGTTAGGTCTATAAAAGAATGTATTTCTCTTGCCTATGAGTGCACTAATATCCTTAATAAATCCACAATAGGAGGTAATGTTTCCATTAAACATGACATTAAGAAATCCATTGATCCAATTGATTAGAGTTTCATTTCCAATGTTCTCAAGGGTTTTGGTTTTAATGACTCTTTCACCAGTAGGATAAACTCTTTATTTAAATTAGCTTTCATCTCGATCCTTTTCAATGGTTCCCCTAAGGTGTTCTTTAAATTCACAAAGGGTGTTAGAGAAGGTGATCCTCTTTCTACCATTCTTTTTACCATTACCGAAGATTACTTAAGTAGACGGATCACTCACCATGTGGACTAAAACATGATTAAACCAATTCAGGCTTCTATAAATTTAAATGTTCCCGCTCATATTTTATATGGTGATGACATCATCCTATTCCTACAAGGGGATAAAAGGAATATCCAAAATCCTTAAAATGAAATGTCTCATTATGAATAAATCTCTGGTCAATCTATAAGCTAGAACAAATCCTTTGCGTTCGTTGGAAAAAACATTCGTCCTAATAGAAAAGGTAACAAGATTAATTATTTAGGTATTAATGAAGGTTCCTTCCATTTCACCTACATTGGAGTGCCCATATTTTGGGGAGGGCCTAAATCTAGGTACTTTTCCACAATTACTGACCAAATTATCAATCAACCTACCTATTGGAAGGGTATATCCCTATCTATGGCAGAAAGAATATGTCATGTAAAATCTACAATTATCTCCAAAATTGTCTACTCATCGATGGGTTATAAATGGCCAGCTGGTCTGATTAAGAAATTCTATGTTTGAATTAAAAAAATTGGACCGAAAGTATGTTTGAAAGGATGATTGTGACCATTCCATGAGACACTTGTTGTAAACATTTAGATAAGTGTGGTTTTGGAAGAAAAAATCATAGTATCTTTAATGATTCTCTTCAAGCTAGGCTCACATGGAGGATGATTCACAACAACTCTGACTCCACTACTTTTCTCAAAAAAAGATTCATTACTAAGATAAAGAATGGGAATTTGTATTATATCACATCTTCCATCTGGATGTCTATTATAAAATCCATTACCAATATCATCATCCACTCTAGATGGATGGTCAATTCTGGTTCCTCCATGAATTTTTGGCTAGACAACTGGACTAATGCTCTATTAATTTCCATGTTTCCCACCAATTATTTCCCAAATAACACCAAATACACTATAAGGGATGTTTTGAACTCCCATACCGTTTCCCTTCCTAAAAACCATAGTAATGTTATTGATAACTATCCCTACTAGAACTATGATTATTTCCCTATTTGGGAACCATCTTATAATGGGTTCATTGACTCTAGGATTTTTTACAATCCTAATTTCATAAATTATGATTCTAACTTTATTTAGTAGAAATCCTTTAGAAATCCTTGGATAAATCCATTGAGACTTACTATTGTTTGGTGTATTGCAGTCAAACAGAGTCCCCACTAATGTTTGTCTAAAATAATCTGGGATCAGACATTTTTCTACATGTTACCTATGCAACCATCATAGAGAATATACTAACAATTTGTTTCTATATTATGCTATTGTTTCAGATGTTTAGAAATATATTTTTGACATATTTGGTTGCATATGGTTACTCCTTGAATCAATCATCTCTGAAATACAACATTATGTAGATTTTGAATCTTCTAAAAAAATTTGGAATATTTTTTGACTGTTATTGCTGAGATTCTCTTTGTGATCTAGTATGATAGAAATAATATTATTCATAATAATTTCACATTTAGGCTTAATGTGGTTCAGAATTGGATTCTCATTGCCATTCATGATGCTGCCTCGATTCAGAATGCTTATTGTGACAGCACTGTTGGAGACTTTGAGATCCTACACCAGCATTTGGTTACTGGTCCCTATAGGCATCTTAGACACACTATTGAGGTATTCTGGAAAGCCCCATTTCTAGGATGGATCAATGTGAATGTTGATGGTGCCACTAAAAGAAACCTGGGACCTGTAGGATGTGGGGCTATTTTCAGATACTATCTTGGCCAATGTCACTGATGTTTCATTGGTGGTTGTGGTACAACCTTGTATCTGGAATAAAAAATGATGGGGTGATCCATGCTGTTGACTTTGCTGGAAAAAAATGGTTGGAAAAATATTTGGGTCGACAGTGAATCAACTAATATTGTCCAGGCTATTCAGAAGGGGGTGGTATATCTTTCCTGGACGCTCACTACTCGTTGGATAAATTTTCTTCCTTCTCTCATGGAAATCAATAACATTATCCCTCATGAATTTCATGAAGTGTACATGGTTGTAGAAGACCTTTCTAATAAAGGAGTCAATCAAGACATAACTTTGCTTGATGATTTTCTTAATGACTTGCTGCCTTTTATGAGGAGTGGGACACTTGTAATTATTCTAAACATTAATATAATATATGGTGTCTTGCATGGACATGTGTCTCCAAATACAATCAATCTATAAAATTGAATGATACGTGGAAAAAATATACTCAACCAATAGGATTTATAATTGTTTTTGTTGTTGTAAGACTTATCTCATTAGTCTAGCCACTCATTAGTCATTTAAACCCTTATCATTGTTATAAGATAATTAGTCTTTAAGGGTCAGTAATGGAATTATAAATTGGAAACTGTATCATAATTGGAATATTGATGATATTATAAAAAATAACCCATTAAATTGAAAATATATATGATTATTTTTATTTTTAGAAGAATAAATAAAATATTTTTTTAAATATATCCTTAATGTTATTTTTTGGACTATTATAATAATTTTACTCGCAAATCATTAAGACTAACATTGAGTAAAAATTTGAATATTATTTAAATTAAATAAATTTCATTGGGATATATTAAAATAATTCAATAATTTAACTTATCCATGACACAACACATTAATATTTTAAATGATTTTTTGTTGATTTTTTACCCACTTGCATAAGCATTCCACTGATG
Source organism: Viscum album (assembly GCA_963277665.1). Lineage (NCBI taxonomy): Eukaryota > Viridiplantae > Streptophyta > Magnoliopsida > Santalales > Viscaceae > Viscum > Viscum album. The sequence goes on from OY728152.1 coordinate 851,079,845, forward strand.
ATGTGAGATAATTTTAGGAAATTACACCATTCTAAAGAATAAAAAATAATTTACTATAAAATATTTTTTTAAAATTACCATCTTGATATTTTTAAAATAAAATATTATTATTATGAAAATATATTGGTGATGTTAGAATAAATAAAGTTTCATTTTTTACATATGCTTTACTTAAAATAATATAAAAGTCACAATGACAATAAAATGGAAACAAATTTCTATTTTTAAGAAGTTAATAGGATGGCAGACTAAGTAAAAACATCTAATGAGATTAATGTAATAATTTTATTTCTTTTTAATACTTATCCCATTATTTTAACCCTATTTAGTCCACTTTACCCTTTTAATAAGGTGTTAAAATAATTACCCTAGTTATTATTCATTACGTCCAAAAATTAATTTTTCCTAAATAAATAATATTAATTATTATTATTAAAAATATGGAATTGATTTTAAAATATTATATTTTTATCATTTTCTGATATCAATATTAATATAAGGGTGAAAACACAATGAATAATAGTTTTGAGAAGAAAAATGTGTTTTAAGCAGAAAATATATTAACAAATCAAATATAATGATAAATCACATAGAATTACGTAGAATATGTTTAAAGAAAAGGATATTATGTTACATAAAAACCAAATACATAATATAATTATACTTTTAAATTACCAGATAAATGAATGTCTTTAAGAAATTTTTATTTTTAATTATTCACTCAAAAATCAATCTTTTATGAAAAATAAAATAAAACATCATCATAAGGATAATAGGGAATGATATTTCCGAAATTAAACCCATTTTATCAAATATAATTTCTAACATTTTTATATCCACAATCAAAATATAATTAAAATCATTTTTTAATAAAATGTATTTTGGATGAATAAAATTTATTTATTCACATTCCTTGACTAATTAAGATAAATAAATTAATATTAAATAATATAATTGTGTATAAAATATACTTATTTAATTATAATCATTAATTTTTAGAGATTAATTAAATACATTTTGATAAAAATAAATTTTAAACATAATTTTTTTAAATAAAATACATCAATTACATTTATACGAATTTATCTTAATTCCCAACCAATTAATTATCATTGTTTGGATTATCATTAATTTTAGTAAATAAAAGATTTAAATATATTTTTCATAATAAATTAATTCCTATTTATTCCATCTAAACCAATGTCTATGTCACAATAATCTTATTAAAATAACATTTCAATAGTAAATTGTTGTTGGTTTAAGCTCCCTATTTCACATATTAGAAGCTATCACATGCATCGAATCTATTAAAAAGAAATAGATTATATAATCTTGAGGTTTTACATTTTTCATTATAAATTTTATAAGGAAATATTTAGGACTCGTATAGCTTCATTAGGGTATCCGAAATTTCCTTCTCCATTTTTCTCTCTACAACACTTGAAAGGACCCCACCAGCTAATGTTTTGAACCAAGTAAGTTCTTGCTATAAATGGAGTCCGTTTTGTGTTTTTTTTCAATCAACACATGGATTATTTAAAATATTTCTAGGAATGTGATCTTAAAGTAATATAATACTACATTTTTTTAGGTGGGATCATTTCGTAGAGTTTCTTAATTTTTTGGTCTCAAAACCAAGAGGAATTGTCTAGCATTGTTGAAGGGTTTTTTTTAAACAAATATTCATAAAAATGGAAAAGTAATTAGCTTCTTGAAGACTATGTTTCACAAATGTTGAGATTCATGAAGGTATGTGTCATCTCACATGAATGATGAGTTGGTGATGTTCTCCATGACTATGATAAGTGGGGCATCATGAATGCGCGATGAGTTGATAATAATATCCATGACTACAACAAATGTCACTTGGGATTTGAGAATGTAGAATCTTCACAAATATGTTTTTAACAGTTCATAGAAAATAAGATGGACACATGGGATCTTTTCAAATGGTAAGGCATATATATATTAGGATACCCCTCTTCATTTGACACTGAAATTTTTGTAGTAAAAGATGAATCACTCTGAATTCATAGTGCTTAATAGCTTCAAGAATAGAGTATTGAATGTGTGATTGAGAATCACGAAAATTATTTTTTAGTATTGACCAATGCTTATTTTTCGAAGAGAATTTTTTTTGTGATAATGGGGTATTCAGTGATGAATTAGTGAGCTTTGTGAAGGTAGTCTGTTCAATAATAGTTGTTTGGTTCATGAAGGTAGTGAGCTTCGCGAATGGATGTATTGAACTTCACGTTTATGTAAATAGTGACTTCACATTCATCCATTTAGATCTTCAATGCAAGAAGAGTCTCATGATATTCAATGAAAAATACTTAAATATAAATCTTATAAAGTGACCTTATTGTCCTTAACTTGAGTGAGAGTTCAAAAAAACCAATGACGTAGAGGGAGTTGGTAAAATTGTTCAGATGGAGGAATTGTGAAATATCTAAAATAAAGTAATGGCTATGTTCCTAGAATTGAGTGATTATGTCTAAACATCATTATTCCACAACTTCTGATGATTTTCTGATTTAGGTACAATGGACACATTGTCGGTGTATTCTCATTGGACTAACCCTTATTGGTGACCCATGTAAAATTGTTCTGTTTTCTCTCAATAAGTAAATATTTTATTAATTTAATATTCCAAAATTTAGGTTTAACATGTTCCTACCAATGTGGGAAGAAGATCCGTCTCCTTAAGAGAAAATGTTGATACCCCGATTCACACCTCCCTTCTCAGGGTGTGTTGGGGTCCTACACCAATTCCAAATGGATGTTAGTTATATAATTACCATCAATGTCATTCCATTTCCCCATCTCACTCGACAATTTTGTTAAAATTTATAGTAGGAAATTATCTTTATATAACACCACTAGAAGATTAATTTTTCCTAATTAAAAATTATTCCCATTGAGTTTTTTGATCTTGAATCTCATCACCTTTAGGATATTATATAACTCCATAACTGCATCATGATATAATATGGATTTTATAAAACTTACTATAATAAGAAATAATTTTTCATTTTATAAAGTGTGAATTTATAAATAATAATAATGTGGAAAATGATGAAATAAAAGGACATCAGATATAACATAAAAAACAGCAAACAAAAAGTGGTAAAAAACCATAGGAAAATAAAAGGATCTCACTATTATAATAATGGGTACATACTCTCTCTCAATATTTCAAGTATTAAACACTCAAAATATTATATCTTGAATAAATAGAGAAACACCACACAAGTACTCCTAATTTGCATAACTCTTCTGTAGAGAAACTAAATATTTGAGTTAGTGATTTTTGAAGAGGGTAGATACACCTTTTATAATAAATTCTCACCCCTTGGAACCCTCCCTCCCTGGCCAAATAAAGGAGGAAAATTAAAGATGATTAATATCTCTTTTATTCAATTAAATACAACATCATTTCTTTTTTCCTATTTTCAAAAAACTACCAATACAAAAAAAAATCTATGTATAATATAAAACATTATTAACACTATGTTGATGGATTACAGTGAAAATATTTTTTAGAATTAACATAGGATCTCAACTTTTTCATGAATCAATATTTCATGGCTAATATATTAGAATATTTATAACTATTACAATATATCAAATAGAATCACTATGAACCATTTTTATAAAATTCATTATGAAAAAAATTATATAACTGTTACACTTCAAATTCTAGAAATTATTGGTTAGAGACCGCTTATAAACACAAGATAACTACACAACATATTGAAGATACTTCTAAAACATTGGAATAGTGTCCTAGTGTGGTTCAAATTATGTGTATCTACTTAGAACCAGATTATAGTAGACATCATTTACATAGTTTTCATTCCACTGATGTTGCAATATGAGAAACCCTTACTGCCAATGTTAATTATGTAGTTTTCTATTGTGTTTTTTATGACTGGTGTTCACTCCCTCATCAATTGGCATTTTATGTGATATAGGACACTATGTGAATAAGACACATTAGCACATACATGTTCATGAAATCATGCACACAATATTTCATGTGTGTGAAATGTAAAGTAGAATATTACATAAATAAATAAATTAGGATACTATTATAATCAACTAACATAATATATAAAATGATGGTATGAAATAAGAAACTAAATTACAATAAAAATATTATAATATAACTGAATAAAAAACAATATATAAAAAATAAAACATGTCAAAAAGAGTTTTGGTTGCATTGTGGATCATCCCTAAATTAATATCCAAGGATTAATATGGATTTATTTTGGTTTAAAATATTCTAAAAAAACATGTTTAATATTATATATGAAATATCCATTAGAAAAAATACATGAATAAAAAATATCTTTAATCAAATTATAATAAATAGAAGAAAAAAAAACTATTTATATCAATATAGAATAAATAAAACACAAAAATATAATATTCAAGATTCATTTTTAAACATTTTAGAAAGCTAAAAATACGCTAATTTTTTTTAAAAAAATAACAATCCTTATGTTGTACAAAAAGAACAACCAAGATATATTAAAGAAAGGCTAAAATTGGTCATAAATTGAAATAATTAACTTAAATAAGTAATGTAGTCTCAAAAGGAACACCTATATTTTTACATCCTTTGGCCAATTAGCCTATATGCATAAATAAGGTTAACTATGGTTACATTATGAAAAAAACATGAGTAAAAAAATATAAAATAATTATAAAAAATTAACCATAACAGGAAAAGGGACATGAGAAAATTATAAAAAGATTTAGTTCAAATTGATCTAGGACCTGTGATGAAACCAAACTAAGGATACAATATATACGTTGAGAAATTTATGAACTCAAAAGATGCATAACACAACAAAAAGTAATAAATACTAGTAAATATAAGAGATTAAGGTGTAAAAAATACATAATAGATAATCTAGACCCATTTATTGAGGCTATATCTCACCGCTATATTGTCAAAAACCCTCAATGTAATATGTGAAGGTTTCACCATTAATAATATCACCATCAATTTTTATCAATATTTTATAAGAAAAAATAATTCTAGAAACACTATGATCTCATCAAATCTCCACACAAAGAAATGAGGATGAACATCAATTCTCATATACAATAATATTATCTTCGGTGAACCTGCTGGACTAAAAGGACACTTCCTCCCACCTGAATCCCTATCACTAATTCTAGAACACTACAGATTTAGGATCCATTTTTTCATAAACTAAGTTCTCACAAAAACTAGAACAACTCTACCATGATTGTGAAACTGTTGTCGGTAATGATGGTGTGTAGTATGTGAATCAATCCAGAGGATACCTTAGTTGATAAAAGACATATGGTTGGATGTGAATTGGCCCATACAAAACACCAAATAAAAAACTAGTGAGAACCATGTAGGCATGATAGGGATGAATCTGGTGATAATATAACTTGTAAAATAAACCTATAAGAAAAAAATGTTGCTGAAATATGAAAAAACCACAAAACCATATTTTCTAATAAATCAAAAAAGCATATGGAATCCAAGAGGGTAATGGGGATAATCCAAAAGAATGTTGATCAAGGTCAATTAGTAAGGAAAAGGATTGTCCTGGGTTAGAAATCCAAAAAACATTCCCACAAAAAACACATTTATCAAAAAAATTGAAATAACAAAACATTTAATTTTTAGAAAACAAGTGAATAAAATTTAAACATTTATACCTTAAAAATTAAATTCATAAACCTATACACCTAATCCCCCCACACCACCTAATCTATAATAATTATTTTTGACACATTAAATATTAGGAAAAACTTAGAACAAAATGGTATGTGATCTATGGGCATTATAGTGACTTACACCAGCCTAAATTACATGACATCTAAAGATATATACAAAAATATACATAAAAATCATGTTTAAATCTACGATATTACATTAAATAAACTTATAACATTATTTACCTAAAATTAAATCTGTATATGTCCAACCTATGTGTACACATTCAATTATAGGTCTGGAGTATCTCTATGGTTCTTGTAAGTCATAACAAAAAATCAGAGTAGTATCGAGTCCCTCACACCAAAAACAAGGAATACAATGTAATAAAATTTATAAACATGATCAAAATGATGAATATACCAAATTCAATGTCAGTATTATAAAAAGAAAAAATTCATAATTATATCATAAAAAATACTATAATACATAAATCTACATGTATATATTTCTTTAAAACACCCCGAAACTCACATTCAGTCCACACAATCCCTTCCATGACCTGGGATCCTCTATGAGTCTGATTCAGAATAGACTCCCACCCAAAGATAACAAGAACATATTGATCCCCGTACCAGACTATAAAATTATTCAGATAAAGGGGATAACTCTAATCCTTATTATATCTTTTTCAATGGCAAAAAAAATCAACAATGATTACGATTCATATACATTTACAACTTAAGAGGACACCTTGCCTATACTATACACCTCCCTATGGATGTTCCAACAAAAACAGAGTACCCATATGAAGAATATTGTAAAATCAATGCTAGTTCAATCCTAATATTGTATTGGGAAGTAAGCACTTGGGAAACAACTCAAAAACTCTAGAATATACTATTTCCAAGACAACACATAGACAAGCTACCCAGACCATATAATGTCAATAAGGTGAAATAAGAAGTAAGAAAAAACATAAAAATATAACTATAAATTAAACAAAAATAAATAATTTTACAAACTATAAAACACAACCATACCAATCAAAGAATAAAAATAAGCATGTTTTAAAAATACAACCACAAAAAATAAAAAACATCAAATTTTTGGATGAAAAACTAATATCATTTTAGATATGATATAAATTATTAGGGGTTGTGTGGAGGTTCAACTTCCATTAAATGAATAAATTAAGTCCTTCATTGAATTCATATAAATAGAAGAAAACAAAATGTTTCCATCAGACTAGATTCATTAAAAAACATGAATTTTCATGATTAAAAATTTATATCTACTAAAGAAGGAAATATATTCACAAAAACAATCATCCTCTTCTTGAATAATGAAAAAACTAGGATATGTGATGGATTAGAGAAAATTAAACATCAGCAAAAATAGTAAGCATAGATTAGAAAAGAATGATCGCAATAGAGATGTTGATTATTCCATACTTTTGTAAATTAGATTATGTTCATGGGGAATGGTAATTGAGGCTCCAATATATAATAATAGATTTATAATATAAATAATAAGTATAAAAATAGAAGTTAGATGAGGAAAATATATAATTTTTTGTTTCTTATGGATCTAAGAACCATGATGAAACATTATTGACGATGTGGTATGTACCGTGAACAATAGAAAAACTCACAATAAATTAAACTGAACACCAAAGAAAAAAAATAGAAAAATAAAATGGATCATGAAGAAAATATATTCAAACAGAATACTATGACCCCCTTATTAGGGTTTAGTCTCACCCATACATTTTTAGAGACCCTCTATGACACATGTTATGGTTTTCAATATATATAAGATTTATTTCTTTATTAATAATTTTCTTATCGTCGCAATGAATACTATAAAAATAGGATTTCATCAAATCTCCTTACTAACCATAGTGGATAACCAACAATTCTCCTCAATTATTTTTGCCTCCCAAGTAAACCAAAACCCTTGTAAGGAACACCTTCTACTTCACACTTCCCTCTCACAAAATCCATAATGTCAAAAATTAGAGACCTATTTACAACTAGGCCAATAAATCACAAAATTTATAATGGTGCAACAATAGTTGAGTAACCACCACCAATAATATTTATATGAGGTATAGAAAACAAACCTAAGACTGATACAACTTTAAAATGACATATTGATTACTAAAAATTAGACAATCTCAACATCCAAACAAAAAACTAGTGACCTAAACACATGATGGATATGGTAGATGGGGGAGAAAATGGTTATAAAAAAAATAAAACAATTGGTGAAAAACCATGATGAGAAATGAAAAAAAATATTGTTGAATGATCCATCTGATCAATGATTCATAGGGAATCTAAGATGAGTATATTGATAAGATAAAGAAATGTAGTACGGGGCCAATAAATTGTGACAAGACATTTTCCAAGTAGGAAATATAACTAGTAGTCCCATTTTAATAAAATATATCATTTATAAAATAAAATGTGATAAAAGAATTTAATATTCAAATAATAAGTGAATAGAATTCACTAAATGTATATCATATATTAAATAGTTAAAGTAATTGAAGATATTTTTTTGAAATAAATCAAAATCCATGAATAAACAAATACCACACAATCATAGAATAAGAAATTTATAGCATAAAAAGAATTATGTAACATTTAATGAGGATTTCACATTACCAGGTCATTCTGGGTATAAAACGTATTCTAATAAACATCTAGGTAGGTTGTTATCTCTTCATTGTGGGTTTAGATAATGAGTTTTTCAAATCATAAATTACTATTGAGAGTTCCAATTAGGACAAAATTTTTAATTTTATATTTAATGATTCATGAATATTAATTAAAATTATTGATTTTTGAATTGATGGAAGTAATTCTTGTTGATTATAGTGGTATGGAACATTACAAACCATCAATTACCATAGAGTTATAATTAATGAGTTTATTTTTCTATTTATAGAAAATTGAACTAGGTAGACATCATATATATCTGAAAGAAGTGTCTATAAAAAACATGGTTTCACATGAGATATAGGTGAACCAAAAACTTTTCCATAACTTTGATCAGACATTTTATGTCATTGATAGAGGAAATCAAAATAATAATCCTTAATAAGTTGATCAATCCATGAAATTTTAAAAATAAAATCAAAATTTTTTCTGGGGGATTTAGAATATGAAATGGTAGTGGTGTTGATCTATATAATGAATTGAATCTCTGGTTTCTTTAGTATAATAGCTATGATAAAGGCTGAGTAATTTGTGCACATATTGGTGTATCTTGAACACTAATGGTGTGATTTACCAATATAATCAGGAGTCATCCACGGTCTAAAATGGGAGGACACTGAAGAATTATTTAACAAAAAATCCCATCCTCACACATTCATGATATCATGAAAATGGATTTATTTGGGCTAAATAATTAGAATATATTAGTGATAGAGTGTGAAACTGAGCTTATGGACATAGTTTGTATATTTTCAGAGGTATATTGTAGTGTTTCCTTAATGGAATATATCATTGAATCAGGAACATGTCTATAGATTAATCCTAAAATAGTTTTAACCGATATTACTGACTATTATGTGGTTTTTAACATGGAAGAGATGATATAATGTGATATGGTTGGGAATATTTTTGATTGGAGTGTTATGTCCCAAAAAATGCAAGGTATTGTTTTAATTATACGACATTATTTCAAGACCTGATCCCCAGACAAAAAATGATTTTGAGACCCGGTGACCCCATGATGGGTGTTTTAACTTTTTATTATGATTATTTAAAATAGAATGTGTATGAAATTTTGTCAATAACTAAATGGGTTCATGAATTAAAAATTTGAGGGTACTATTGTATCGATAACAATGACTTTACCTAAAGAATGAATTAACCTCAACCAACACTAGTCATAGAGAACAATTATTTTTTCGTACTTTTAATAAAAAAATATATTAAAAAATTTCCTAAGGAAAAATAAAATGAACTATTAGTTTAATTTAATCAAATTTAGAATTTCGTTGCTATGTAATGACATTGCATCCCGGGAATAACAGAAACTCGATTTCATACCTCAAACAGTATAACGACACTATGACTCATCATAACATAAATTCTCAAATTCATTTTCTCCATTTAATGGGTTAACATAATATAGGATTGTTGGCGTGATCCAATATTGGTATGAACCCTTGGAGATTTGGCATTGGCGATCAACGATTGGTGAACCGCCACCAATTATGTATTGAAGGATGACTAACCATAGTGGTGTGATCTTCGCCAATGAATGATCCAACCTCGAGGTAGTGGTTTGATTCTAAGTGAATATATTTTTCCCAATTCATGGATTTGAGCAATGAACATGGGTCAACCCACAAACAGGTGACCCACAGATTAATCACTTATGTTGAAGGGTATCTAATATCGGGGTTTGAATCATAGTTACCCATGTTAGGTTGTTAAATCTCCTCCCAATTTTTTTTTGTAAATTCAAACCCGTAGGATTCGAGATGACATGAATAAGGCCTGAATCCCTCAATTTGAGGGGTTCCTATTTTATTTGTGATCAGACCTATAGATTGACAGTGAGACAAATTGGAGTATGTAGTAGTGATGGAGACGACCCTAGGATGTCAATGGTCCTTGCAGATCAGAAAACGGACCACTATAGCAAGTCTGGTGGCCCGTAGAAGGAACTGCCAGCACATTAGAGAAGCGTTGTGGGGGTGGACAAGGCATGCGACAACGACTGTGGGCGACAGATCTGGGCCACTGGCAGCAGCACAAGAAAACATGGTGAGTTTTCCCCAACAAACTACAGGATGTCCGCGGTTTAACATGACCATAGGGGGGGAACCCACTTTAACCTGCGAGGGTTGAGGGTGACGTGGAGGGCACCACATCTCGGATGGAGCAAGCCGGCCCACTCACGGTGGGCCAGGATGGAGAAGACGGGTTGTATCGGACCCAGAGGGTAGGTTTGGACCAGTACCAAGTCGGATCCGAGTTGGGACAGACCTCGGGTCAGGCCGGTCCGAACGGGTTGGACCAGACCGGGACCCAACCAACAACATTTTCATTAAAACATGCATTACATCCAAACTATACATTTGATGGATAAGACTTTTGTGGCGTTGGGACCCTCGTGATGAGAAAATTATTTTAACATACAGCATGTCTGTTTTTTTGGATGGTGGGATATGAACAATGTCTTGATGAGTATATTCTCCTGTAATCAAGCATGCTACGAGTGGGAATCCTTCGGTGAGCTGTGACAAGAAGAAAGTGATGAGTGGACCGTAGTGGCCCTTACGACCTCAGTGATGAGTGGACCTCAGTAGCCTAATAGACATGTGTGTCTCAGTGGCCCAGAAGAAGAGAAAACCTTAGTGGACTAGCATACCTCAACAATGAGCAGACCTCAATGGCCCATTAGATGAGCGGACCTCAGTTTCCCAGTAGACCTCAGGGATGAGCAAGACATAGTGGCCCAAACAAAAAAGAGGACCTCAGTGGACTAGTAGATGAGAAGACCTCAGTGACCTGGTAGATCATAGTGACGAGTGGACATTAGTGGCCCTGCAGAAATGAAGACCTCAGTGGTCCAACAGACGAGTGTACCTCAGTGGCATAGAATACCTCAGTGATGAGCAGACCATAGTGGGCCAACATATGAACAAACATCAATGGACCAACTGAAATTAGTGAATATAATACCTTAGTGTCCCAAAAGATGAGGGGTCCCCAATGTCCTGGAAGACCTCAGTAGCGAGCAGACCTCAATGGCCCAGTAGGCCACAATGACTTATCCAGGATGAGTCCCTCAGTAGTAAAAGATGTTCAGCCTTATGAATCATAGACATTATTTCTATACATTAGTTTATACCTATGTTATTTTCCCACTAATTGTGGTATAAATTACTTTGTATTATTTTCTTTGTGGAATGGGGTCCCTACTGGGTGTTGTGTTACTCACCCCTGCACAGGCTATGCCTGCACATATCATGTCTTTTAAAGATGAAAATCATTTTGACAGAGACCTTGGTAGTCCAGGTCCAAGAGGTTCCTAGTGAGGACAGACATGCGAGGTGTACTCCTAAATCTTTAATAAACTACTCTTCACCTACTCTTTATGTAAGGTGTTCTACTGAAGAGTTTCTAGAGACTTTTGTACCCTATTATCAATATCTTGTCTTTTTTTGGGTTTGTATTCTGGCCCCCTTTATCTACAAATTTAAACTATTTCATATTTTTGGTTTTCTTGCTAGCATGCGTGTTTCCCCCTTTTTATCATTTATGGATGGGAATATAAGTGTGCGTGTGTACAAATACTAATAAAATGCCTCCCACTTATAGGATAATGCCTTCGATGCTAGTCACCATCACTTGAACATTGGGAGGTTTGCTTGGGGTAGTCATGGAATGGTCCCTGGGGGATGGGTATTTAAAAAGTGGTATCAAAGGAGGTCATTTTTACCTTAAGGAGAAAGAGTGTGTGTAATTTGTTGGTTGAAATAGTGTTAAATGTTTCATGTTTGACTTTCAGGCTCGGGGAGTCCAGTGTTGGTGCGGCGACTGATATATCCATACACCAGGACCCTAAATCCCACTTTTTTACTCGATACATGAAAGAAAATGTTGTATTCATCATATAATAATTGAGGCTGTTTTGGTATCCTTCATTATTCAGAGCCATCTCACCAGGTATAATCAATTGATCTTGGTTCATCTTGATCTGTTTTAGCATGCAACCATACATATAGCTAGTTAGGATTATGGTGCATGACCATGTGGATTGTCTGCCTAGTGGTGAGGAGTCAGTACAGGGACCAGTACTACAGATGGACCCATTGGGAGGTGCACCAATGTTGACACCACCTTTTGATCAGCTATTTTTACTAGAACTACTGTTAGAGGATGCACGTTGGATCAGTGCCTTACATGAGTTCCATAGGTAGAGATATCACAGGTTTAGGACATAGACTAACCCCTAGGTGTCCGAGGAGTGGCTTGAAGAGGTTACATGAGTCTTTCATCAGGTGAGGATTCCTCTTGATGAGATGGAGATCCTAGTCTTGAGCCTTCTTTAATGCTTGGAAGGTAGGTGGTGGAGCTTGACGATCCGTATGCACAACGAGGTGACCCTCACATGGATATACATTAAGCACCTCTTAGGGGGGGGGGGGTTCTTTCTGGAGACATTGTGCTCAGTACAAATACATGGGCTACAACACCTACAACAGAATAGCATGATAATATTGGGGTACCCAACTAGATTCATAGATATTTCTTATCACACCATGAACATGGTACGATACCCATTCTTCAGGGATTAGGATTTGGAAAAGGAGTACTATAGGATATTAGGGAATCCATGGTATCGATTATCATCCCTACATAGTATGGGGTGTTGGAGCAAGATATACTCATAGAGAACTTCTAAGAGGAGAAAGAACCAGCAACACGAGCTACCAGTAGACACCGGGTGACAGAGTCTTCATTTTTCGGTAGCAATAAGTAGACACATGGACCCATGTGGGTCAAGAATTTCAAGGGATGACCCAATGACACAGGATCAATATTAAATTGCTACTAGGGTAGAGGGAGTCAATAGATGAGAAAGGTGTACCAATCATGCTGTGTGCAGGGACACATGGTTCATAATTTCCTAACTCGATGCATAGAAGACCGTCAGACAGTAGAGGGACCACTGTGGTAGAGGAAGATGTTCGAACAGAGTGGTCTACAAGGTGGCAGAAATAGTAGAGTGGCAGGCAGAGTAGTAGGCAGTGGGTGACGTTTCGAGGTGCTACCACAACCACCCCCAGTTTGTCCACCATAGGCTCCGAGAGCTGGTGGACAAGGGTGAGGCCAACTTCTAGAAATGGAGGCCTATGACCACGGTGCCCCAAATATTATTATAGGTATAATCTATTCCTTATACACCTTAGATATAGTTCTTATAGACACATGTTCCTATCACCCCTTCCTTTCCACAAGCTTGGTTTAGAGCTCATAGATTTCTATGGATCTGTTGGCTCGATCCTTACAGTTTGAGACTCCTACTAGAGGGGTTTCGACAATTAAAAACTAGTTTCGGTAGTGTGATATTACTCTTGGAGGTGAGAGCTTTGACTAGGATCTCTTAGTAGTAACATCGAGGCCATACAACGTCATCATGGGTGTGGACTAGTTAACCATAGTTCAAGCATAGATCGACTATATTAGGCGTAAATTCTGGTGTGTCCACATATATGGGACTAAGTTTACCTTAAATGGAAAGATGGAAACACTTGAAGCACAAGAAAAACATTCTCAGAGAAGGGTGAAACCAACCACTCACGGGTTGGCTAGCCTCTCCCTTGGTGCAGTTGATGAGAGGAGTCCTCACATTCATATAGTGGTGGATGAGTATAATGAAATCAATCCTAAGTATGTTCTAGGATTATCCCTTCACAAATAGGATTACTTATACATAGATATGTACCCTAGGATGACACTGATATCCAAACTAGCATACCAGATGGCTCCCTGTGGAGATTTGTGTGTTGAGGGTACAACTGGATGATCTATAGAGGAAGGGCTTCGTGAGGCCCAGTGTTTCACTGTGGGTAGACCTAGTAATGTTTTCCAATAATGAAGATGAGAGTTTGATGATGTGAATGGACATCCTCCACATAAATCAGGTGATCATGAATAACAATTATCCACTTTTAAGGATTGATGAACTATTCGACCAGTTGAAGGGATGAAGATGGTTCTCAAAGATAGACCTCAGATCAAGCTATAATGTGCTTCATGTATGGGATGCCGATGTACTGAAGAAATACTTTAGGTGTTGTAATGTAAAATATAAGTTCTTAGTGATGCCTTTAATCATGAACAACACCCCAATAATGTTAACGGGACTCATAAACATGATATTACAGCCTTAACTTGACCAGTTCGTCAGGGTCTTCATTGATGGAATCCTGCTGTACTCGATGTCCAAGGAGGAGAACATGACACACTAGTGGATATTCCTTGAAACACTATGAGGGAACCACTTTTATAGGAAGCTCCCGGTGTGTCAGTTCCAGATCCAGGAGGTACACATTCTGGGACACGTCATTCCATAGGATGGAGTTGTAGTGGATCTAAAAATGATAGAGGCAGTGCTTTCTTGGGAGCACCCATGAGCGTGAATGAGGTGTGGAGTTTCTTGGAATAGGCTGGATACTACCAGATTTTTGTGCATAAATTTTACAAGGTAGAAGTAACCTTATCCTCTTTGACTTGGACGGGAGAGCCCTTCTTGTGGATGGAGAAGTTACAACATAATTTTCAGAAGCTGAGGCATAGACTGAGGAGTGACCCTATCTTGAGACTACCATAGGAGGGAATTGGGTATTTAGTATATTGAGATGCATTAGTGACTAGACTGGGTTGTCTTATGATGTAGGAGTTGGAAATGACACCCAATGGTTCATGAAATTTGATGCATCATGTGAAGAAATATGCGACCCATGACCTGAAGTTGGAAGCAACATTATTTTCTTTGAAGATATGTTAACACCACTTGATGGGAGAGAATTTTACCCTCTACTTTGACCAAAATAGTCTCATGTATATGTTCTCGTAGAACAACCTGATCTTTAGGTAGCATTAGTGGAAAGAGTTCTTCCTAGACTATGATTTCGAGATATTCTATACTCCTAGGAAGGGAAACATAGTGGAAGATGCTATCAGCAGAAGATCCAGTTTACATTTGTTGAGTGAAACATTAGATTAGTTAGTTGTGATGAAAATATACATTATTCATGGTTATGTAGTAGATTATCTATAGTTAATTGATATCACTCCCCCACTCATACAATGAGTTAGGGAGGCACATCATGTGGATTTTGACTATGAGGCCTGACATGCTCAGTTATCATCAAGACAAGCTCATGATGGATATTAGGTAGGTAGGGAGCACATCACTATTTTCATAGGGAACACCATTGTACCCGTTTAGTAATGTGAGGAGGTACTGAGGGAGTTCCCCAACTCCCCTTTGGAGGTACATCCTAGAACTACAATGATGTACTAGGATTTCTGACATCAGTATAGGTGGTCAGGGATGAAGAGGCCAATCATGGAGTTAGTTTTGTGGTGCCTCACTTGTCAAATATTGAAGGCAAAACACCAGGTCCCACCAGTCATGGCTCAACCAGTTGATGTACCAGAGTGGAAGTGGGATGGTATCTCTATGGACATCATGATGGGTTCACCCCACAAAACCATTGGGCATTATATCATCTGGGTAATTTTCAAAAGACTCACAATGTCGTCCCACTTCCTAACCATCCGTGGGAATGGTTCAAAAACGTCCCTAGGATGCCTCTATTTTCAAGAGATAGTTCAACTTCACGGAGTACAATCGATGATTGTTGTAACGCCCCGACCCCAGTTACCCAGAGTCGGTGCATTAATGTGTAACATTGGTATGATCACAAAAGATCAAGTCTCAAAAAATCGATGAGTTTAGTATCCTTTGAAACACTAGATACATTCATAAATGTTACATTACATCATAAAGTGAAAAACTACAATAACATAGTCTCCATTTTCCACACTCATATCCCCTTCATACTATCCCTGCAGGTCATTCCTAAATTACTTCTTCACATCCTGGAAAAATTAAAACATTGAAAGGGGTGAGCTCAGATGCTCAGTAAGGATAACAATATAGCGGAAGATTTCATAAATAAACATTAACATTTAAGGTAACGTATAACTAAAACAAAATCCTATTAAACTTGAACTTTAGCATAATATGGAAAAAATAAAATGAAATAATTCCATTTAATTATTCAGATGGATATTCTACTAGTCGAATAATCACATGAAATATCAATAACCACTTTCATAATGATGGAATGCATAATGCCAGACTATCATAACCACACATCCAAGGCCTCGTGCCAAGACTACAAATAATATTTTGTCAAGGCCTTGTGCCAAGACACTAGTTTGTCTCATGAGACCTTCCGATGCATCGGTGAGCTATAGCGGGCTCCACCCGTCACTTATTAAGTCCAATAAATTCCTCATATGAATAGGTTTAAACATATAAATAAACCATAACATAATTTTATCACATAAAACATGCATAAAGGAATCATAACATTTCCACATTTCAATCACTAGATATCAATACAACACATTGATATAATAAAAACACTTTCAAAACCATTTTAAATACCAAAATAAAAGAAAATTAAAACATTGTAATTAAAAAAATTGTGGCTTATAGGGGAAGCCAAAACTCAAATAATAGTCACGGCGGCGGAGAAGTTGTTGTCGCCACATACGTAAGAAAAAAACATTCCTTTTGTCATTTAGTAAAAACGCTTCGTATAAAATTAAAATTCAAAGGTGTTTATACACCTTATAAAGGAATGTTGTGTATAAAACCAAATATGCCTCAATGATAGGAGATTGAGATGAAGTACCTTACAAAGATCATTTTTAAGTAAAATAGATCTATTATGTGTATTAACTATAGGTACACATAAAGAAAGTACAAATAAAAGATAGGACATAATAATATAATGACATAATTTGAAAGTAGGAGATTAACCCAAAGAATCGAAATTGGGTTAAGAAGTTCCCTTACCTCGTGTCCGACTTGACTCGAATGCTCTTTGACCTCCTGAATAATAAACTAGATTTAATTTCTTTTTGCTTAAGAACCTTTTACATGTTTATTATTCCTTTTATATCACTTATTACCATGTTATGAACATTATGTAATTATTTATGTAAATAACAGTCGTTTTGTCGATCTTTGGTACTTGAGTCAAAAATAAACTTCTTATAATTACAAGGTGTTCATGTGGTAAAATATCCATTATATCCAGAATTATATTCATGATTTATATATCATATATATCATATATATCCAGTATATACATGCATTTATAATATTAAATAATATTTAGAGGTAAGAAAGGAAATGCACCGTTCATGGAGACGGTAAGCCGTACGTACGCATGAACGCTACTTTCATTTCTATTTCGTATTTAATGGAATTAAGTTATAATTATATAAAGGTATAATATAATGCATAATAACATTTACTCCATCCTCTATACATCCCACATATGGCATTAACGATTCAAATCACTTTGAGGGGGCGGTAGTCCGCACTTCCTAAAATGAAATTATCGTGTTTACCCAAAATGGAAATCATAAAGGTATGCCATAAATGAAAAATACAGAATCATAAGGAAAACAAAAACATAATATATATCATATATAAAAATAGTGTAATCATAATGGCCACCATGAGAGGTGTTAAAAGAAGATTGAACAATCATCGTTTCGTGAGGCAGAAATTTTCCAACCACAGAAACAGTATGTTCTTTAACCATTAGACGAAGGTGTGTGTAAGTATAAATCAAATACTTCTCATAACAAAATCCTAGTATATTTAGGATTCTGGTTTTGTTACAAAATAAATTAATAAAAAGAGTTTAGGGGGTTGGAGAATCAAAATAAAACATAAGAACACAAGAGAAAATACTACCTTTAAAATGGGTAACTCTTTGTGATTTGAGCTCAAAGGAATCCTTGGGAAGACTTATGCCCAAAGTGAGGCTTCTAGGAGTAATAGTTGGATGTGTAGAGACAAAATGGGCAGGTTTTGGCCGATCCAAAGTCTTTGAAGGTGTGAGTAAGGTGGCAGTGGTGGGGGCCTTTTATAAGAGGAGAGGAGGGGCACTCTTGGAAAGTCATGAAATGTTACTTTATTATATAATGAGTTTCGTATTTTAAGGGTCCAAAAACTTATGTATTTCTAGGTTAAGGTGATAAGGGTTCGAAATATAGTCATACAATAGGTTTTGGACAAGTGTAAGTCTTATAATTTACATTATCTTTTCATTTTATTTAAATCGTTAATTAATGAGGTAATCGCTGCATCATCATTGTGTAATAGAAAACTTAATTTATTTAATGTCTAAAAATTATAAAAAAAACTATCATGATGTAGTAATTCTTTTTATCTTTCTAATGAATATTTATAGTCAAAAATATGACGGTTATAACCCTATTTACAAATTTTTTTAGTAAAACAACTCATGATTTTGACATTTTTATTTTAACATTAAATAAAAAGTTTTTAATGTCATTTTCCTACCAAAGTGGCTCCATGGGGCCCCCAAGATGACCCATGGATTGTATGGGTCGTCCAGGACTCATACAATATGTTTAGGAAAAGTGTAAAGGTATTTTCATATTTTTATAATATCATTTTTACCTTAAATTTCACTAATTACCTTTAATCACGATTAATTAAACTTAAAACTTACTATTCACCAAAAAAATTATTTTAATCCCATTGAACCACATTTTACTTCCTAATGACAACCATGTATGTCAGATTTTTGAAAATCAAATCACATAAGTGGTAATGTTTCATTTAAATGAAAAATCAGTTTTTTAACTACCACTTAGTGGTTTCACTATTCATAAAAAATTGAGGTTTTTCAGAACAATGCCAAAATTTCACCCTAGGCTATAATTGATATTCCGAATTCAAAAATGAAGTCCATTTTGAAATATAAAATATATATATTTTCAAAATGTGGGTATTACTATTCATAATGGCCATTTTGATTGGTCGCAGTGTGTTAGAATCTCGAACTTGCGTACAATGCAAGCTATTGCATTATTGAAAGAGAAGGGTATCGTGGAAGCTCGGGGTGTTACATTCTCCCCATTCAATAAATTTCATCCTCGCAATTTGAAATTTTTCATTGAAAATAAAAGGTTGAAAATAGGAAATACCTTTGTGGAAAACCCACATCGAAAATATGGTTAATAAAAATATAACATTAAAAGAAAGAAAGAGAAGTACAAAGGTTAACCAAGATAGACCATACTAGGATTCTATGAAAATATGGATATGGAGGAAAAACAAACCATCAAGGTCTGATGGAGAGTTGTAGAAAACAGTATTTGGAGAAAGTTAACCACAAGAAAATCACAAACTTGTGATTGGTTAAATAGTCATTGAATCCCCAGTTGGAAAAGTTAACCAAAAACGTTTTTGTTTTAAGTTACCTTTCATAAAGTTGAGGAATTTATTTAAGAGATTTACTAAGAACGTAAGGAAATATACGTACTTGTCATGTAGACTTTAATTCTTTAATAAATTTTTACAATAAACCCATCTTTCACCCCAAATGGTAACAAAACTCAAAAATATTCTATTTATCCTAATTGTATAAGGTTCCAAATATTACCAAAAACCATTTAGATTAGGAAAACTATTTTTTAATAACCGGGGACATCATGTAGGCTAGTGGTAGGTAATAAAGGCCTGTCGCACTATGGTTGTGGGTTCGATTCCTGCAACTTTGTTCGACGGGACGGGTATCCCCCGACCTACAGGTTGTCCTTTTCCTAAAAATATAGTATTATAATATTCCAAAAGTAATCTTCAGAAATGTTTTAACCTTAAACAATACTATCTAAAATTCAACTTAATCTATTCCAACCATTATAGTTATCCAAAATACCTCTGTCCATACTTTCTCTAAAAGGTCTCTAAATTCCAAAATCAATTGTAACATCAGATTCCCCAAATAGAGTAAAGTTTCTCTTATTGTCACATACTAAAAATATGATTACCTTCATCATATTAAAACCATAATGAAAACAACAAGTACTGCAGTACAATCCTTATATATATCACATTATTATTATAACCAGAATATAATCCTTGAGTCCAAAAGCACCAGTACATTAATTATTCCACTTCAACTCTCGTAACAGCATATGATTTTCCCTGATCCCTTGGCCTTTTCTAAGGTAAGTTTCCCTGACTCTTAGGAAATTCATTTGCATAATTCCCCATTTCCCTACAATTGTAGCATTCAACATTGATAGCCTCTTTCTTTCCCTTGCAATCACGTGCCTGGTGACCTTTTTCTCCACATTTATAACAAACTCCCATTTCTTTTAGGCAAGTACCAGGGTGATTCTTCCCACAATTATCGCATATTGGAAAATCCTTCATTCCCTTTTTCCATTTATCTGTCTCTTATTCCACCATTCTCTTCTTCTCTTGATTTACTTTATTGTCATAAGATTTAGAGAATTCATTTTCTATCTTGATATCACATGAGACTATATCTTCGTATGTTGAGAAAGATTGTGATACTAATGCTCGACGGAGAAACAGTTTTAACCCATCAAAGAAACGATCGATCTTACTTGTTGGGTTACGTATATAATCAGCAGCATGCCTCGCTAACCATGTAAGGTTATCCTCATACATTGAGACATTCTCATCCTCCTTATACCTCAAACTCAGAAATTGCCTTTCTATATCTGCTCGATGGTCATGTGGAAAGTATTCTTCTAAGAAAATATCTTTGAACTCTCTCCATTACATACTTGATACTTCTTCATCTTTATTTGTATTTTGAATCAATGACCACCATTGATCGGTATCTCCACTAAGGCGGTAAACTACCATGATAACCTTCTCCCTTTCGCTACTCCCCAAGGCATGAAATATTTTTTTCTAAGGAGTTTATCCATTGCTCAGGTACTAATGGATTTGTACCCCCATTAAATGTTGGTGGTTGTTTCTTCATAAAGAGGTCTAACATTGATCCTCCACGTTGCGGATCAGGGTTCTCCATATGAGTAAGGTTATTATTCATAACCTGAGTGAGTTGTCCTAGTATGGTAATAAGTTGATCAGCACCAGTTGTATCTCCAGCTCCATAATAATTATCTTGAGCAGGAGGGAAATCCCTACATGGAGTGCGTGCGTTTATACGGTTTCCATTCCTCCCACTAGGCACCATTTCTAAACAATGGCATAAACTAGATTAGTTTATGAATGAAAATACATAATTTCATACTTGTAAAACACTTAACATAAATTGAACTATTTATGGATGTAATCCATAATCATAAAAAGAAATGTTTTCTTTGAGGAAGTATATACTCATAACCCTTTATAGTGGTTTGTAATGAAAATGAGAATTAATCTAAGCATATCACCTGGGAGTGTCATATCCAAGAGTGCAGCAAGGCCCGTTGTCGTGCACCAGTTCCCGTTCGAGTCTAGCTCAAAGCGGTGTTTTCGGGTTTTACCCCTAGGTACATCTATGCCAGAGCCGCCTCTACCTGCTCGTATCCAGACAAGGATGTATTTCTCGGAAACTCACAAAAATATCTATAATACCAAAATTCTAGGAAGTTCTTCTATACTAATCCTAAAAGTCTATCTTAGGGATATGTGATCTAATAAGAGTTTATCTAAATCTAGCTTCCAAGGTTAGTACTAAACTGCCTCTAATACCAACTGTAACGCCCGGACCCCAGTTACTCAGAGTCGGTGCATTAATGCGTAACATTTGTATGTTCACAAAAGATCAAGTCTCGAAAGACCGATTAGTTTAGTAGCCTTGGAAACACTAGATACATTCATAAATGTTACATTACATCATAACGTGAAAAACTAAAATAACATAGTCTCCATTTTCCACACTCATATCCCCTCCAGACTATCCCTGCAGGTCATTCCTAAAATACTTTTTCACATCCTGGAAAAATTAAAACATTGAAAGGGGTGGGATCAGATGCTCAGTAAGGATAAAAATATAGCGGAAGCTTTCATAAATAAATATTAACATTTAAGGAAAAGTATAACAAAAACAAAATCCTTTTAAACATGAACTTCAGCATAATATGGCAAAAATAAAATTAAATAATGCCATTTACTTATTCACATGGATATTCTACTAGTAGAATAATCACATGAAATATCAATAACCACTTTCATAATGATGGAATTCATAATACCATACTATCATAACCACATAGCCAAGGCCTCGCGCCAAGACTACAAATAATATTTTGTCAAGGCCTCGTGCCAAGACACTAGTTTGTCCCATGAGACCTACCGATGCATCGAGGAGCTATAGCAGGCTCCACCCGTCACTTATTATGTCCAATTCATTCCTCATATGAACAGGTTTAAACATATCATAAACCATAACATAATCGTATCACATAAAACACGCATAATGGAAACATAACATTTCCACATTTCAATCACCAGATATCAATAAAACACATTGATATAATAAAAACACTTTCAAAACCATTTTCAATACCAAAATAAAAGAAAATTAAAACTTTGTATTTAAAAAAATTATGGCTTATAGAGGAAGCCGAAACTCAAATAATAGTCACGACGGTGGAGAAGTCATTGTCGCCGCATACGTATGAAAAAACTTTCCTTTTGTCGTTTTGTAAAAACGCTTCGTGTAAAAAGATTCCTTTTGAATAAAATTAAAAGTCAAAGGGGTTTATACACCGTATAAAGGAATTTTGTGTATAAAACCAAATATGCCTCAATGAAAGGAGATTGAGACGAAGTCCCTACAAAGATCATTTTTTAAATAAAATAGATCAATTATGTGTATTCACTATAGGTACATATAAAGAGTGTAAAAATACAAGATATGAAATAATAATATAATGACATAATTTGAAAGTAGGAGATTAACCCAAAGAATGGAAATTGGGTTAAGAAGTTCCCTTACCTCATGTCCGACTAGACTCGACCGCTCTTTAACCTCATGAATAGTAAACTAGAGTTAATTTATTTTTTCTTAAGAACCTTTTACATGATCATTATTGTAGAGACCCAAAGATTAAAGTACATGGAAATTACATTACTTTTGAGGAATACTTAGTACATAACAAAAACACACACACAAGGACCGTAATAGTTTAGTGTCTTTGGAAACTCGGAATATAATATTCTAATCATGGTGAATGATCTTCAACATATCTCATAATGATCTTCCCTTTTTTTTACCAAAAACCTTTCTTTTATATCCTGGGGAAAAGAAAACATAAAAGGGTGAGCTCAAATTCTCAGTAAGGGTAAACAAAAGAAATATCAATCACATCACATTCATAAGAACATAACATTTTTGGAAATCATAACCTGCAAAAGAGATCATAATATCATCACATGGGATAAATCATAGTTGTGAAATGTAATCCCAATAATCATAACTTAAAACATGAAACTTTGTGTCATACACACATAATCATAGAGAATCATTTCTTATTAGTCAAGACTCATTGCCAAGACTATCTTAGTGGACAATGTCCATTTCTGAACCGAGTTCACTCCTCGTTTCAGTCCTATTTCACTGAACCGGTTTAACCTGCCGTTCCAGCCATGTCTATCTCATGAGATATAAAATCTTTACCAAATGAATTGGATAGATATATAGGTCCCACCCATCTCATAATGATACCATTCTTATGTGTGCCACAAAATCATAAACCATACATCATAGCATAACCCATGTAATAAAAAGGGGATTCTTAAACATCGTGACATCATAAAAAAAATCATATAAGATAAAGGAATTAATAAAACTAATTCCATCACAACATAATCAAATCAATGTAATAATAGGGATAGAAACAGAACCCTTTATTATCTTATATGGAAAATCATTTTGATAAAACACTTGAACTCCATTCTTGAGGAAAATATCCTTTCTACTTCAAAAAAATTTTCCTTTCTTAACATGTCATACAATTTTAAACTAAAAGAAGTTGATTAAAAATAAACTTTTAAACTTGTAAAGGATGATTCTTGGAAATAATGTTTTAAAAATCCATTCACTCCGTATAAGTTAAAAAAACATTCTTTCCGTACTTTTTTCGAAAAAGTCAAAAAGTACCTCGTACGAAAAACGACAAAAGATTCCTTTCATATATTTTACTAAAAACTCACCGAAGGGTAAAATTGTATTTAAAAAATTGTAGGTGGATGGAAATAATATTACATATTGAGGAAACGTGGATGTGGATGATAAAATACAGCCCAATAAATACCAAAGTATAAACAATCTCGGATAATAATGAGATTGTGATATTTTCCCTTACCTTAGGTCCGATTTTCTTTGTAAGTGTCCAAAACTCCTGTATAATGATTTTAATAATGTAATTGACTTATTCTAGAATCATAATCATTGTTATGATATCATATATGGTTCACTTATGACTTTATTTTACCCGTTCTTTTGTAAATTCCCTGTTAAAGAGCGTTTTGGGTAAAATTGTTTCATTTATCGTCCGTGTTTTGACTTGTAATTATTAATATGATTACTTAGATCAGGATTAATTAATTCCAGAATATAAAACATGATTTATATATATTATATATTCAGAATATACATATATATAATAGATCAGTAAATGGAAAGAAATACATTGTTCATGGAGATGGTAGGCCGTACGTACGCATGAACGCTGTTTTCGTTTCCTTATTGAGTTGAATGGAATTAATTAGATGAAATACATATATATACACATAAATACAGTATCATTATTATGTCATATATTTCATTATTAATTATTTTATATACTTTATAATCATTCATGAATAGTTAACGTGGAGAATGAATCTCATCGCGTCGTGGAGACGGTAGTCCGTACGTACGCACGAGCGATGATATCGTTCTCATGATCATGTAATTGTATTGGAGTGTATGTATAATACTTCAGAATCAATATTACTTTACAATAATCATATATAGTTATTATTTACACCATTATATCCATCCATGTAAGGTGGTGGTGGAAAATTGATTACACCACGGCGTGGAGACGATATTCCGTACGTACGCACGCGCGGTGATTTCGTTTTCCATAGGATGGATAGATGGTGAAATAGGGTTGTATCATACTTATAATTAAATATCAGTATATGAGTGATACTTATGTTATTACTTCATAATGAAACAACCTAATAAGAAGAAGTGGAAGAAGAAATAAAGTTGAGATAATCGGTAACGGACATTACCTCTTCTTTGAAGCGCCTCTTTGAGTCCTCCTCTTAGGGCACTAAAATTGGTCTTTGAAGAAAACAAGGACCTATAGGATGTTTCTAGGGAAGTTGAGAAGATAATTTGGCAGGGGTTGGCCGATTTTTAAGGCTCAAAGTGGTGTGAGAAAGAGAGGGAGGAGGTGCCCTTTTATAAGGGAGGAGAGGGGCACCTTTGGAATAACTAAAAAAATTATTTTATTATAAAGTCATATTCAGGTTTTAATAGCTCCAAATTGAGTTATTTAGAAGATAGGGTGGGTATGGGTCGAAATACTCTCATCCAATAGAATTTATACATGTTTAGGTCATTATATTAACCTTATCTTTTAGTTTTAACTCTTAGTTAATTAGATTGACATTTACCATGTTACTTTGTATTTTTATATTATATAGTTAATAAAATTACCATATACTTCCAAGAGACCCCCAAGTGGTCCATTAATTATAAACCTATCATGATATAATTATCTTGGCTGAACCGTAGATTTTTAGGAATAAAATAACAATCAATAATATAATATTTTTTTAAAAAACTATTTTATGTCAATTTTGACACTATTCAGTAGTTGATTTTTTTGAAACTCATAACAGAATGATTACTTCAACCAAAGTTAATTAAATCAATCCTAACATGTCATATTAACATAGAAAATTAGTTTAATTCATAAAAAGTCTCAAATTATATTTATTTGGGTATTTATAATATCAATTATTATAATTTTTCACTATTATAGTAATTACTGCATCATCATTGTGTCATAAATAAATTAAATTATTTAATGTCTAAAAATTATAAATAAAATATCATTATGTAGTAAATCTTATTATATTTCTAATTAATATTTACAATCTACTTTATCTTATGTATAAACCTATATTAAAAATGTTTTAGTAAATAAACTTTGATTTTAACTCTTTTAACTCTTCTTTGAATTAAATAATAATAAATGTCCTAATCTAATACAAGTGGGCCTAAATGGTCATATTTTATTCCTAAGGTTGTTTTTGGTCGAATTAAACTTATCCAATAGAATTAGGGCATGTGTTAAGGTAATAATAATATCATTTTTACCCATAATTACCCTATTTACTTTTAACCGTGGTAAAAAAAGTAAAAAGTTACTATTCACCAAAATTTATTTTCATCTCATTGAACCACATTTTACTTACTGAAATCAACCGTGTCACTCGGAGTTTTGAAATTCCACTCACAGAAGCGGTAAAATTATGTTTTATGAAAAATTCATTTTTTTAACTACCACTTAGTGGTTTCACTATTAATCAAAAAATGAAAGTTTCCAGAAAAATACAAAAAATTTGGCCTAAGATATATTTGATATTATGAACTCAAAAATGATGTCTATTTTACCAAATTTAAAACATATCAGTTGCATAAATTAATTTAAAAATTAATTCCCATCGTCAAAACAAATAGCATTTTCTTATGAGATAATAACTATCAAAAGATTGACACTTGTTTATGTCTGGTATAAATATGAAATTACATCCAATGACCAACATTGTATTAAATTGTAAAAATATATTCTAAATATAATTTAAAACCACTAAAATAAATAATTTATCACTATTAATTATTTTGATTAAAAAGGTTGTTTTTAATTAAAATTTAGTAATTTTCACTATTCATCAGAAAATGATAGTTATCTGAAAAGTACCAAAATTTCACCCTAAGCTAATTTAGATATTCTGAATCCAAAAATGAAGTCCATTTTGAAAAATAAAATTTAATAAATTTCAAAAAGTGGTTATTAATATTCATAACGACTAGTTCATAATAATATTATAATAATATATCGTTTAGTGAAACTCAGTATTGTGTACTACACACGCTATCGAGGAAGATCGCGATTGCATGTAATGCAAGGCAAGCCAAGTATGCGTGTTGTGCAAGCTCCTTTTGGTGTAGCATACAACACAAGATATTAATGAAATTAAAAATAATATTTTTCCTAAAATCTCAGGGTGTTACATTCTACCCCCCTTAAAATGAATTTCACCCTCGAAATTCGTCGGGGTTATAAATGGTTTACTACTCGAAAGTTTCTTCAATAGAAACCCACATCGTAAAAAGGAATAACAAAACCAATCTTTAAAAACAAAAGTATGAAACGTAACGGTTACCCAAATAAACTAATCCCTGGGTTTCCACCTAGGTGAAAATATGGATATGGAAGAGAAATCTAACCATCATGTTCTGATGGAGAGTGGTAGAGAACATGGGTATGGAAAATCCAGAAATCACAAAACCATAGATTTGTGATGATCTAAGGTACCATCTGATTCATCAGATATAAGAGCACTAGGACAACATTTTTGGTTTTCAAGATCATTTCCCTAAAGTTGATGAAATTGGAATTAGCAGAAATACATTCGTGATTTTGGTAAAGTCTCACCGTTGGTAGTTCTTTGGAAAATTTCCACTTCATCTCTTAAAGAAATGAAGTTGAATTTGTCATTCGTGATGTGTTAGCAGATCATGTGATAGAATTATGGTTCATTTCATCTGTCTCAAACAAATGGTTAGAAAAGTTATCAAAAAATACATAAGTCCATCTATAGTGAGATTAATCATATATGGTTCCTAAAATGGACTTTTACTTCATATATCATACTGCTTAATATAATAAAACTAGTTTCTACTAAATAGGGAATTCATGTAGGCCAGTGGTAGGCGATAAAGGCCAGTCACACTTCGGTTGTGGGTTCGATTCCCACAACCTTGTCCGACGCGATGGGCTGTCGCCCGTCCTGCAGGTTGTCCTTTTTCTAAAGCTATATTACTATAACATCCCATCAATAATATCGAAAAAAAGTTCTATCCTTAAAAATTACTAACTTATGTCCAACATAATCCATTCCAATCATTAGGATTATCTAAAATACTTCGGTCCAAGCTCGCAGTATAATGAAAATGATTACTTGAAATGTCACATAACAATCACGTGAATGCCATAATTTATCCCCCATATATCATAAGATATATCTTGTTGGTCAAATTACAAACATGTGAATACCTTAATCATATGTTCTCTTGAAGAATGAATACCCATTGAACCTTATTGAAAACATGAATGCTGTTAAAAGTTAACTCTTTCCACATACCAAAATCCTCAAAATTCTATATACTCAAACCATGATGTCACTTAGTCCTTATATCAACCATGAGCTCATGAATACAATCAAACATCTCATTATCTTCTTATCCCTTAATTATGTGCATATCATCTATGTTCCAAAAATATTTGAATCACCTTTTCATGGTTACCAGTACCATATAATTATTGAAAATGAATACATTGATATTCCAAAATTCCACAATACCATACATGAGATTCCTTGATACTATTTTAAAATCCCATTACATAAACACTTAATCACTACAAAACATCATTTTTATACTCAACATCACAAATAGTGATCGCATGAGACTTCCCTTTATCCTTTTCCTTAAGAGGTTGCTCACGTTGATCATCATTTACCCGTGGATTAGGGAATTTATTAGTATAATGCCCCATTTCCTTGCACTTGAAGCATTGAAGTGTTGGTGGAGAGTTATCTGTAGTCTTTTCATTATTCTCATCATTAGAAACCATTTTTCCATTACTTCGACACTCAGCTGATCGATGACCTTCTTTTCCACACTTAAAATATTTTTTAGTCCCTTTAAGACAATCTCCACCATGCTTCTTTCCACACTTTGAGAATAAGGAAACATTCATCTTCTTTTCACCATTAATCTGAGATTTCTCCTTGAACTCCATCTTTCGTTTCTTGTCAAAACTATTAGATGGATAAGTAACACCGACTTCCATTTCTACATTGATAGCACAACACACAATTTCTTCATAGATACTGAAGTCTCTTATAGATAATTCCCTTCAAAGATTTGGTTTTAAGCCACTGAATAATCGATCAACTTTAGTTTCAGGTTGGATGATAAAGTCAGATGCATCCCTTGCAAGCCTTGTAAAATTCACTTCGTATATACCAACAGATTCATCATCCTTTTACATTAGTTAAAAAAACTCTATCTCCATATTTGTTCGAAGAATAAAAGGGAAGTACTTATTGAAAAATAAGTTCTTGAACTCGTCCCATTCCATGGACCCAATTTCATCTCTTGGCCTCGTATTCTTGATTTGATTCCACCATTGATCAGCTTCACCTTCCAAACGATACACTGCTAATATGAATTTATCATGTTCAGAACATTGAAGAACTGAAAATATCTTTTCAGTTGTATTGATCCATTGTTCAGAAACAAGTGGATCAGAAGACCCACTGAAAGAAGGTGGATGTTGCCACATGAAGGACTTAATAGAATATTGTTCCCTTCTCTGATCATTTGGAAGTCTAGAATGATTCATAGCTTGTGTGAGAATATCAATAAGTTTTTTCACTCCATTTCCCATAACATTTGATTGTTCAGGTGGACAATCATTGCATTGTGCATTGCATTGATCAACACGGTTCCTTCGGGTTCCAGCCATCGTCTAAAACCCAAAAATAATAGTGTGAGAGGCAAAAATCATGCTAGAGAAAACAACAGAATAAAGGGGGAGTACCATCAATATCTAACATATTAGGTTTAATTATAAGATCGTTACCGTAATTCTAGGACTATAACCTATACATATACTAATCCTTAGGGACATCCCTAGACATACCTTAGAAATATCTCTAGGGATTTCACTAAAGTTTTCGCATCCTAGTTTCCAAAGGTTGACTAAACTTGTCCTCTGATACCAACTGTATAGACCTGAAGCTTAACGTACATGGACATTACATTACTTTTGAGGAATACTTAGTACATAACAAAAACACATACACAAGGACCGTAATAGTTTAGTGTTTTTTGAAACTCGGAATATAATCTTCTAATCGTGGTGAAAGATCTTCAACATCTCCCATAAAGATCTTCCCTTTTTTTACCTAAAACCTTTCTTTATATCCTGGGGAAAAGAAAACATAAAAGGGTGAGATCAAATACTCAGTAAGGGTAAACAAAAGAAATATCAATCACATCATATTCATAAGAACATAACATTTTTGGAAATCTTAACCTGCAAAAGAGATCAAAATATCATAACATGGGATAAATCATAGTAGTGAAATGTAATCCCAATAATCATAACATAAAACATTAAACTTTGTGGAATACACACATAATCATAGAGAATCATTTCTTATTAGTCAAGACCCATTGCCAAGACTATCTTAGTGGACAAAGTCCATTTTTGAACCGAGTTCACTCCTCGTTTCAGTCCTGTTTCACTGAACCAGTTTAACCCGCCGTTCCAGCCATGTCTATCTCATGAGATATAAAATCTTTACCCAATGCATTGGAGGGAGATATATCTCCCACCCATCTCATAAGTATTCCATTATTATGTGTGCCACAAAATCATAAACCATACATCATAGCATAACCCATGTAATAAAAATGGGATTCTTAAACATCGTGACATCATAAAAAACTCATATAAGATAAAGGAATTCATAAAAATATTTCCATCACAACATAATCAAATCAATGTAATAATAGGGATAGAAACATAACCCTTTATTATCTTAGATGGAAAATAATTTTGATAAAACGCTTGAACTCCATTCTTGAGGAAAATATCCTTTCAACTTCAAAAACATTTTCCTTTCTTAACATGTCATACAATTTTAAACTAAAAGAAGTTGAATAAAAATAAATTTGAAAAATTGTAAAGTAAGCTTCTTGGAAATAATGTTTTAAAAATCAATTCATGCCGTATAAGTTAAAAAAACATTCTTTCCGTACTTTTGTCGGAAAAGTCAAAAAGTACCTCGTACGAAAAACGACAAAAGATTCCTTTCATATCTTTTACTAAAAACTCACCGAAGGGTACAATTTGATTTAAAAAATTGTAGGTGGATGGAAATAATATTACAAATTTAGGAAACATGGATGTGGATGATAAAATACACCCCAGTAAATACCAAAGTATAAACAATCTCGGATAAAAATGAGATTTTTATATTTTCCCTTACCTTAGGTCCGATTTGCTTCGTAAGTGTCCGAACCGCCTGTATAATGATTTAAATAATGTCATTTACTTATTCCAGAATCATACTCATTGTTATGATATAATATATGGTTCACTTATGACTTTATTTTACCCGTTCTTTTGTAAATTCCATGTTAAAGAGCATTTTGGGTTAAATCGTTTCATTTGTCGTCCGTGTTTTGACTTGTAATTATTCAGATGATTACATAGATCATGATTACTTAATTCCAGAATATAAAACATGATTTATATATATTATATATTCATAATATACAAATATATAATAGATCAGTAAATGGAAAGAAATACACTATTCATGGAGACGGTAGGTCGTACGTACGCATGAACGCTGTTTTCGTTTCCTTATTGAGTTGAATGGAATTAAGTAGATGACATACATATATATACACATAAATCCAGTATCATTATTATGTCATATATTTTATTATTACTTGTCATATATACTTTATAATCATTCATGAATGGTTAACGTGGAGAATGAATCTCATCGCGTCATGGAGACGGTAGTCCGTACGTACGCATGAGCGATGATATCATTCTCATGATCGTGGAATTGTATTGGAGTGTATGTATACTCTTTCATAATCAATATCACTTTACAATAATCATATATAGTTATTATGTACACCATTATATCCATCCAAGTAAGGTGGTGGTGGAAAATAGATTATACCACGGCGTGGAGACGGTATTCCGTACGTACGCACGCGCGGTGATTTCGTTTTCCGTAGGATGGATAGATGGTGAAATAGGGTTGTTTCATACTTATAATAACATATAAGTATATGAGTGATACTTATGTTATTACTTCATAACAAAACAAACTAAAAAGAAGAAGTGGAAGAAGAAATAAAGTTGAAAGAATCGGTAACGGACATTACCTCTTCTTTGAAGCGCCTCTTTGAGTCCTCCTCTTAGGGCACTAATATTGGTCTTTGAAGAAGACCAGGACCTCTAGGATGTTTCTAGGGAAGTGGAGAAGAGAATTTTTCAGGGTTTGGCCGATCTTGAAGGCTCAAAGTGGTGTGAGGAAGAGAGGGAGGAGGTGCCCTTTTATAAGGGAGGAGAGGGGCACCTTCGGAATAACAAAAAATATTATTTTATTATAAAGTCATATTAGGTTTTTAATAGCTCCAAATTGAGTTATTTCGAAGCTAGGGTGGGGATGAGTCGAAATACTCTCATACAATATAATTTAGAAAATTTTAGGTCATTATATTAACCTTATCCTTTAGTTTTAACTCTTAGTTAATTAGATGGACATTTACCATGTTACTTTGTATTTTTATATTATATAGTTAATAAACATAACATATACGTCTAAGAGACCCCCAAGTGGTCCATTAATGATACACCTATCATTATATAATTATAGTTTCCGAACCTTAGATTTTTAGGAATAAAATAACAATCAATAATATAATATTTGTTTTAAAAACTATTTTATGTCAATTTTGACACTATTCAATAGTTGATTTTTTTGAAACTCATAACAGAATTATTAATTCTACAAAAGTTAATTAAATCAATCCTAACATGTCCTATTATCCTATAAAATTAGTTTAATTCATAAAAAGTCTCAATTTATATTTATTTGGGTATTTATAATATCAATTATTCTAATTTTTAACTATTATGGTAATTACTACATCATCATTTTGTCATAAATAAATTAAATTATTTAATGTCTGAAAATTATAAATAAAATATACATATTTAGAAAATTTTATTAGATTTCTAATGAATATTTACAATATAATTTATCTTATGTATAACCCTATACTAAAAATGTTTTAGTAAATAAACATTGATTTTAACTCTTTTAACTCTTCTTTGAATTAAATAATAATAAATGTCCTAATCTAATACAAGTGGGACTAAATGGTCATATTTTATTCCTAAGGTTGTTTTTGGTCGAATTACACTTATCTAATAGAATTAGGACATGTGTTAGGGTAATAATAATATCATTTTTACCCTTAATTACCCTATTTACTTTTAACCGTGGTAAAAAAAGTAAAACGTTACTATTCAGCAAAAATTATTTTCATCTCATTGAACCACATTTTACCTACTGACATCAACCGTATCTCTCAAATTTTTTAAATTCCACTCACAGAAGCGGTAAATTTATGTTTTATGAAAAATTCATTTTTTTAACTACCACTTAGTGGTTTCACTATTAATCAAAAAATGAATGTTTCCAAAAAAATACAAAAATTAGGCCTAAGCTATATTTGATATTATGAACTAAAAAATGATGTCTATTTTACCAAATTCAAAACATATCTGTTGAATTAATTAATTTAAAAATTAATTCCCGTCGTCAAAACAAATAGCGCTTTCTTAAGAGATACTAACTAACAAAAGATTGACACTTGTTTATGTCTGGTTTAAATATGAAATTACATCCAATGACCAACATTGTATTAAATTGTAAAAATATATTCTAAATATACTTTAAAACCACTAAAATTAATAATTTATCACTATTAATTATTTCGATTAAAAAGGTTGTTTTTAATTAAAATTTAGTACTTTTCACTATTCATCAGAAAATGATAGTTATCCGAAAAGTACCAAAATTTTACCCTAAGATAATTTAGATATCCGAATCCAAAAATGAAGTCCATTTTGAAAAATAAAATTTACAAAATTTTAAAAAGTGGTTATTAATATTCATAACGGCTAGTTCATAATAATATTATAATAATATCTCGTTTAGTGAAACTCGATATTGTGTACTACACACACTATCGAGGAAGATCGCGATTGCATGTAATGCAAGGCAAGCCAGGGATGCGTGTTGTGCAAGATCCTTTTGGTGTAGCATACAACACAAGACATTAATGAAATTAAAAAGAATATTTTTAATAAAATCTCGGGGTGTTACATTCTACCCCCCTTAAAATGAATTTTGCCCTCGAAATTCATCAAGGTTATAAATGGTTTACTACTCAAAAGTTTCTTTAATAGAAACCCACAATGAAAAAAGGAATACCAAAACCAATATTTAAAAACAAATGTATGAAACTTAACGGTTACCCAAATAAACTAATCATTGGGTTTCCACCATGGTGAAAATATGGATATGGAAGAGAAATCTAACCATCATGTTCTAATGGAGAGTGGTAGAGAAAATGGATATGGAAAATCTAGAAATCACAACCCCATATATTTGTGATTATCTAAGGTACCATCTGATTCATCAGATATAAGAGCACTAGGACAACATTTTTGGTTTTCAATATCATTTCCCTAAAGTTGATCAAATTGGAATTAGAAGAAATACTTTCGTGATTTTGGTATAGTCTCACCGTTGGTAGTTCTTTGGACAATTTCAAATTCATCTCTTAAAGAAATGAAGTTGAATTTTTCATTCGTGATGTGTTAGCAGATCATGTGATAGAATGATGGGTCATTTCATCTGTCTCAAACAAAAGGTTAGAAAAGATATCAAAAAATACATAAGTCAATCTATAGTGAGATTAATCATATATGGTTCCTAAAATGGACTTATACTTCATATATCATACTGGTTAATATAATAAAACTAGTTTCTACTAAACATGGACTTCTTGTATGCCAGTGGTAGGTGATAAAGGCCAGTCGCACTTCGGTTGTGGGTTCTATTCCCACAGCCTTGTCCGACGCGATGGGCTATCGCCCGTCCTGCATGTTGTCCTTTTTCTAAAGCTATATTACTATAACATCCCATCAATAATATTGAAAAAAAAGTTCTATACTTAAACAATACTAACTTATGTCCAATATAATCCATTCTAATCTTTAGGCTTATCTAAAATACTTCGGTCCAAGCTCATAGTATAAAGAAAATGATTACTTGAAATGTCACTTAACAATCACGTGAATTCCATCATTTATCCCCCATATATCATAAGATATATCTTGTTGGTCAAATTACAAACATGTGACTACCTTAATTATGTGTTCTCTTGAAGAATGAATACCCATTGAACCTTATTGAAAACATAAATGTTGTTAAAAGTTAACTCTTTCCACATACCAAAATCCTCAGAATTCTATATACTCAAACCATGATGTCACATAGTCCTTATATCAATCATGAGCTCATGAATAAAATAAAACATCTCATTATCTTCTTATCCCTTCATTATGCGCATATCATCTACGTTCCAAAAATAATTCAATCACCTTTTCATGGATACCAGTACCATATAATTATTGAAAATGAATACATAGATATTCCAAAAATCCACTATACCATACATGAGATTCCATGATACAATTTTAAAATCCCATTACATAAACACTTAATCACTACAGAACATCATTTTTATACTCAACATCACAAATAGTGATCGCATGAGACTTCCCTTTATCCTTTTCCTTAAGAGGTTGCTCACGTTGATCATCATTAACCCGTGGATTAGGGAATTTATTAGCATAATGCCCCATTTCCTTGCACTTGAAGCATTGAAGTGTTGGTGGAGAGTTCTCTATAGTCTTTTCTTTATTCTCATCATTAGAAACCCTTTTTCCATTACATCGACACTCAACTACTCGATGACCTTATTTTACACACTTAACAAATTTTCTAGTTCCTTTAAGACAATCTCCACCATGCTTCTTTCCACACTTTGAGCATAAGGAAACATTCATCTTCTTTTCACCATTATTCTGAGATTTCTCCTTGAACTCCATCTTTCATTTCTTGTCAAAACTATGAGATGGATAAGTAACACCAACTTCCATTTCTACCTTGATAGCACAACACACAATTTCTTCATAGATACCGAAGTCTCTTATAGCTAATGCCCTTCGATGATTTGGTTTTAAGACACTGAAGAATCGATCAACTTTAAATTCAGGTTGGATGATAAGGCCAGATGCATACCTTGAAAGCCTTGTAAAATTCTCTTCGTATATACCAACAAATTCATCAACATTTTTCTTTAGTTCAAGAAACTCTTTCTCCATCTTTGTTCGAAGAATACGAGGGAATTACTTATTGAAAAATAAGTTCTTGAACTCGTCCCATTATATGGACTCAATTTCATCTCTTGGCCTCGTATTCATGATAAGATTTCACCATTGATCAGCTTCACCTTCCAAATGATACACTGCTAAGATGACTTTATCATGTTCAGAACATTGAAGAACTGAAAATATCTTATCAGTGGTACTGATCCATTGTTCAGCAACAAGTGGATCAGAAGACCCACTAAAAGAAGTTGGGCGTTTCCTCATGAAGGACTCAATAGAATATTGTTCCCTTATCTGCTCATTTGGAAGTCTAGAATGATTCATAGCTTGTGTAAGTATAGCAATAATTTTTTTCACTACTTCTCCCATAACATTAGTTTGTTCAGGAGGACAATCATTGCATTTTCAATTGCATTGATCAAAACGGTTCCTTCGGGTTCCAGCCATCGTCTAATATCCAAAAAGAATAGTGTGAGAGGAAAAAATCATGCTAGGGAAAACAACATAATAAAGGGGGAGTAACTTCAATATCTAACATCTTAGGTTTAATTCTAAGATCGTTACTGTAATTCTAGGACTATAACCAATACGTATACTAATCCTTAGGGATATCCCTAGACATACCTTAGAAATATCTCTAGGGATTTCACTAAAGTTTTCGCATCCTAGTTTCCAAAGATTGACTAAACTTTTCCTCTGATACCAACTGTAGAGACCCGAAGCTTAACGTACATGGACATTACATTACTTTTGCGGAATACTTAGTACATAACAAAAACACATACACAAGGACCGTAATAGTTTAGTGTCTTTGGAAACTCGGAATATAATCTTCTAATCGTGGTGAAAGATCTTCAACATCTCCCATAAAGATCTTCCCTTTTTTTTACCTAGAACCTTTCTTTATATCCTTGGGAAAAGAAAACATAAAAGGGTGAGCTCAAATGCTCAGTAAGGGTATACAAAAGAAATATAAATCACATCATATTCATAAGAACATAACATTTTTGGAAATCTTAACCTGCAAAAGAGATCATAATATCATAACATGGGATAAATCATAGTAGTGAAATGTAATCCCAATAATCATAACATAAAACATGAAACTTTTTGGAATACACACATAATCATAGAGAATCATTTCTTATTAGTCAAGACTCATTGCCAGGACTATCTTAGTGGACAAAGTCCATTTCTGAACTGAGTTCACTCCTCGTTTCAGTCCTGTTTCACTGAACCGGTTTAACCTGCCGTTCCAGCCATGTCTATCTCATGAGATATAAAATCTTTACCCAATGCATTGGAGGGAGATATAGGTCCTACCCATCTCATAATGATACCATTCTTATGTGTGCCACAAAATCATAAACCATACATCATAGCATAACCCATGTAATAAAAATGGGATTCTTAAACATCGTGACATCATAAAACAACTCATATAAGATAAAGGAATTCATATTAATAATTTCATCACAACATAATCAAATAAATGTAATAATAGGGATAGAAACAGAACCCTTTATTATCTTAGATGGAAAATAATTTTGATAAAACACTTGAACTCCATTCTTGGGGAAAATATCCTTTCAACTTCAAAAACATTTTCCTTTCTTAACATGTCATACAATTTTAAACTAAAAAAATTTGATTAAAAATAAACTTGAAAACTTTTAAAGTAAGCTTCTTGGAAATAATGTTTTAAAAATCCATTCATGCCGTATAAGTTAAAAAAACATTCTTTCCATACTTTTGTCGGAAAAGACAAAAAGTACCTCGTATGAAAAACGACAAAAGATTCCTTTCATATCTTTTACTAAAAACTCACCGAAGGGTAAAATTGGATTTAAAAAATTGTATGTGGATGGAAATAATAGTACATATTGATTAAACATGGATGTGGATGATAAAATACACCCCAGTAAATACCAAAGTATAAACAATCTCGGATAAAAATGAGATTGTGATATTTTCCCTTACCTTAGGTCCGATTTGCTTCGTAAGTGTCCGAACCTCCTGTATAATGATTTAAATAATGTCATTTACTTATTCCAGAATCATACTCATTGTTATGATATCATATATGGTTCACTTATGACTTTATTCTACCCGTTCTTTTGTAAATTCCATGTTAAAGAGCATTTTGGGTAAAATCATTTCATTTGTCGTCTGTGTTTTGACATGTAATTATTAATATGATTACATAGATCATGATTACTTAATTTCAGAATATAAAACATGATTTATATATAATATATATTCAGAATATACATATATATAATAGATCAGTAAATGGAAAGAAATACACCATTAATGGAGACGGTAGGCCGTACGTACGCATGAACGTTGTTTTCATTTCTTTATTTTGTTGAATGGAATTAAGTAGATGACATACATATGTATACACATAAATCCAGTATCATTATAATGTCATATATTTCATGATTACTTATTATATATACTTTATAATCATTCATTAATGGTTAACGTGGAGAATGAATCTCATCGCGTCGTGGAGACAGTAGTCCGTACGTACACACGAGCGATGATATCGTTCTCATGATTGTGGAATTTTATTGGAGTGTATGTATACTATTTCAGAATCAATATCACTTTACAATAATCATATATAGTTATTATTTATACCATTATATCCATCCAAGTATGGTGGTGGTGGAAAATAGATCACACCATGGCGTGGAGACGGTATTCCGTACGTACACACGCGCGGTGATTTCGTTTTTCGTAGGATAGATAGATGGTGAAATTGGGTTGTTTCCTACTTATAATAACATATCAGTATATTAATGATACTTATGTTATTACTTCATAATGAAAAAATCTAAGAAGAAGAAGTGGAAGAAGAAATAAAGTTGAAAGAATCGGTAACGGACATTACCTCTTCTTTGAAGCGCCTCTTTGAGTCCTCCTCTTATGGCACTAAAATTGGTCTTTGAAGAATACCAGGACCTCTAGGATGTTTCTAGGGAAGTGGAGAATAGAAGTTTTCAGGGGTTGGCCGATCTTGAAGGCTCAAAGTGGTGTGAGGAAGAGAGGGAGGAGGTGCCCTTTTATAAGGGAGGACATGGGCACCTTTGGAATAACTAAAAATATTATTTTATTATAAAGTCATATTCGGTTTTTAATAGCTCCAAATTGAGTTATTTCGAATCTAGGGTGGGGATGGGTCGAAATCCTCTCATCCGATAGAATTTAGACATGTTTTGGTCATTATATTAACCTTATCTTTTAGTTTTAACTCTTAGTTAATTAGATTGACATTTACCATGTTACTTTTTATTTTCATATTATATAGTTAATAAACATACCATATACATCCAAGCGACCCCCAAGTGGTCCATTAATGATACACCTATCATGATATAATTATCTTGTCCAAACCTTAGATTTTTAGGAATAAAATAACAATCAATAATATAATATTAGTTTTAAAAACTATTTTATGTCAATTTCGACACTATTAAATAGTTGATTCTTGTGAAACTCATAACAGAATGATTACTTCGACCAAAGTTAATTAAATCAATCCTAACATGTCATATTAACCTAGAAAATTAGTTTAATTCATAAAAAGTCTCAAATTATATTTTTCTGGGTATTTATAATATCAATTATTCTAATTTTTTACTATTATGGTAATTACTACATCATCATTTTGTCATAAATAAATTAAATTATTTAATGTCTGAAAATTATAAATAAAATATAATTATGTATAAAATCTTATTATCTTTCTAATGAATATTTAAAATCTAATTTATCTTATGTATAACCATATACTAAAAATGTTTTAGTAAATAAACATTGATTTTAACTCTTTTAACTCTTCTTTGAATTAAATAATAATAAATGTCCTAATCTAATACAAGTGGGCCTAAATGGTCATATTTTATTCCTACGGTTGTTTTTGGTCGAATCACACTTATCTAATAGAATTAGGACATGTGTTAGGGTAATAATAATATCATTTTTACCCTTAATTACCCTATTTACTTTTAACCGTGGTAAAAAAAGTAAAAAGATACTATTCACCAAAAATTATTTTCATCACATTGAACCACATTTTACATACTGAACTTCAACCGTGTCACTCGGATTTTTGAAATTCCACTCACAGAAGAGGTAAAATTATGTTTTATGAAAAATTCATTTTTTAACTACCACTTAGTGGTTTCACTATTAATCAAAAAATGAAAGTTTTCAGAAAAATACCAAAAATTAGGCCTAAGCTATATTTGATATTATGAACTCAAAAATGATGTCTATTTTACCAAATTCAAAACATATCTGTTGAATTAATTAATTTAAAAATTAATTCCCATCGTCAAAACAAATAGCGTTTTCTTAAGAGATACTAACTATCAAAAGATTGACAATTGTTTATGTCTGGTTTAAATATGAAATTACATCCAATGACCAAAATTGTATTAAATTGTAAAAATATATTCTAAATATACTTTTAAACCACTAAAATTAATAATTTATCACTATTAATTATTTCTATTAAAAAGGTTGTTTTTAATTAAAATTTAGTAATTTTCACTATTCATCAGAAAATGATAGTTATCCGAAAAGTACCAAAATTTTACCCTAAGATAATTTAGATATCCAAATCCAAAAATGAAGTCCATTTTGAAAAATAAAATTTACAAAATTTCAAAAAGTGCTTATTACTATTCATAACGGCTAGTTCATAATAATATTATAATAATATCTCGTTTAGTGAAACTCGATATTGTGTACTACACACACTATTGAGGAAGATCGCGATTGCATGTAATGCAAGGCAAGTCAGGGATGCGTGTTGTGCAAGATCCTTTTGGTGTAGCATACAACACAGGACATTAATGAAATTAAAAAGAATATTTTTAATAAAATCTTGGGGTGTTACATTCTACCCCACTTAAAATGAATTTTTCCCTCGAAATTCGTCGAGGTTATAAATGGTTTACTACTCGAAAGTTTCTTTAATAGAAACCCACATCGTAAAAAGGAATACCAAAACAAATCATCAAAAACAAATGTATGAAACTTAATGGTTACCCAAATAAACTAATCACTGGGTTTCCACCATGGTGAAAATATGGATATGGAAGAGAAATCTAACCATCATGTTCTAATGGAGAGTGGTAGAGAACATGGATATGGAGAATCCAGAAATCACAACCCCATATATTTGTGATGATCTAAGGTACCATCTGATTCATCAGATATAAGAGCACTAGGACAACATTTTTGGTTTTCAAGATCATTTCCCTAAAGTTGATGAAATTGGAATTTGAAGAAATACATTCGTGATTTTGGTATAGTCTCACCATTGGTAGTTCTTTAGACAATTTCGACTTCATCTCTTAAAGAAATGAAGTTGAATTTGTCATTCGTGATGTGTTAGCAGATCATGTGATAGAATGATGGGTCATTTCATCTGTCTCAAACAAAAGGTTAGAAAAGTTATCAAAAAATACATAAGTCAATCTAGAGTGAGATTAATCATATATGGTTCCTAAAATGGAATTATACTTCATATATCATACTGGTTAATATAATAAAACTAGTTTCTACTAAACAGGGACTTCCTGTATGCCAGTGGTAGGCAATAAAGGCCAGTCGCACTTCAGTTGTGGGTTCGATTCCCACAGCCTTGTCCGACGCGATGGGCTATCGCCCAACCTGCAGGTTGTCCTTTTTCTAAAGCTATATTACTATAACATCCCATAAATAATATTGAAAAAAAAGTTCTATCCTTAAACAATACTAACTTATGTCCAACATAATCCATTCCAATCTTTAGGCTTATCTAAAATACTTTGGTCCAAGCACATAGTATAAAAAAAATGATTACTTGAAATGTCACATAACAATCACGTGAATTCCATCATTTATCCCCCATATATCATAAAATATATCCTGTTGGTCAAATTACAAACATGTGACTACCTTAATTATGTGTTCTCTTGAAGAATGAATACCCATTGAACCTTATTGAAAACATGAATGCTGTTAAAAGTTAACTCTTTCCACATACCAAAATCCTCAAAATTCTATATACTCAAACCATGATGTCACCTAGTCCTTATATCAATCATGAGCTCATGAATAAAATAAAAAATCTCATTATCTTCTTATCCCTTCATTATGCGCATATCATCTACGTTCCAAAAATAATTCAATCACATTTTCATGGATAACAGTACCATATAATTATTGAAAACGAATACATAGATATTCCAAAATTCCACTATACCATACATGAGATTACATGATACTATTTTAAAATCCCATTACATAAACACTTAATCACTACATAACATCATTTTTATACTCAACATCACAAATAGTGATCGCATGAGACTTCCCTTTATCCTTTTCCTTAAGAGGTTGCTCACATTGATCACCATTAACCCGTGGATTAGGGAATTTATTAGCATAATGCCCCATTTCCTTGCACTTGAAGCATTGAAGTGTTGGTGGAGAGTTATCTGTAGTCTTTTCTTTATTCTCATCATTAGAAACCCTTTTTCCATTACATCGACACTCAACTACTCGATGACCTTATTTTCCACACTTAAAACATTTTCTAGTTCCTTTAAGACAATCTCCACCATGCTTCTTTCCACACTTTGATCATAAGGAAACATTCATCTTCTTTTCACCATTATTCTGAGATTTCTCCTTGAACTCCATCTTTCATTTCTTGTCAAAACTATGAGATGGATAAGTAACCCCAACTTCCATTTCTACCTTGATAGAACAACGCACAATTTCTTCATAGCTACCGAAGTCTCTTATAGCTAATGCCCTTCGATGATTTGGTTTTAAGCCACCGAATAATCGATCAACTTTACATTCAGGTTTGATGATAAGGCCAGATGCATACCTTGTAAGCCTTGTAAAATTCTCTTCGTATATACCAACAGATTCATCATCATTTTTCTTTAGTTAAAGAAACTCTTTCTCCATCTTTGTTCGAATAATACGAGGGAAGTACTTATTGAAAAATATGTTCTTGAACTCGTCCCATTCCATGGACTCAATTTCATCTCTTGGCCTCGTATTCATGATAATATTTCACCATTTATCAGCTTCACCTTCCAAATGATACACTGCTAAGATGACTTTATCATGTTCAGAACATTGAAGAACTGAAAATATCTTAATAGTTGTACTGATCCATTGTTCAACAACAAGTGGATCAGAAGACCCACAGAAAGAAGTTGGACGTTGCCTCATGAAGGACTCAATAGAATATTGTTCCCTTCTCTGCTCATTTGGAATTCTAGAATGATTCATAGCTTGTGTAAGTATAGAAATAAGTTTTTGCACTCCTTCTCCCATAACATTAGTTTGTTTAGGAGGACAATCATTACATTGTCCATTGCATTGATCAAAACGGTTCCTTTGGGTTCCAGCCATCGTCTAATATCCAAAAAGAATAGTGTGAGAGGAAAAAATCATGCTAGGGAAAACAACATAATAAAGGGGGATTACCTTCAATATCTAACATATTAGGTTTAATTATAAGATCGTTACCATAATTCTAGGACTATAACCTATACGTATACTAATCATTAGGGACATCCCTAGACATACCTTAGAAAGGGATTTCACTATTGTTTTCGCATCCTAGTTTCCAAAGGTTGACTAAAATTTTCCTCTGATACCAACTGTAGAGACCTGAAGCTTAACGTACATGGACATTACATTACTTTTGCGGAATACTTAGTACATAAAAAAACACATACACAAGGACCGTAATAGTTTAGTGTCTTTGGAAACTCGGAATATAATCTTCTAATCGTGGTGAAAGATCTTCAACATCTCCCATAAAGATCTTCCCTTTTTTACCTAGAACCTTTCTTTATATCCTGGGGAAAAGAAAACATAAAAGGGTGAGCTAAAATTCTCAGTAAGGGTAAAAAAAAGAAATATCAATCCCATCATATTCATAAGAACATAACATTTTTGGAAATCTTAACCTGCAAAAGAGATCATAATATCATAACATGGGATAAAGAATAGTAGTGAAATGTAATCCCAATAATCATAGCATAAAACATGAAACTTTTTGGAATACACACATAATCATTGAGAATCATTTCTTATTAGTCAAGACTCATTTCCAGGACTATCT
Organism: Viscum album; assembly: GCA_963277665.1. Taxonomy (NCBI): domain Eukaryota; kingdom Viridiplantae; phylum Streptophyta; class Magnoliopsida; order Santalales; family Viscaceae; genus Viscum; species Viscum album. The sequence goes on from OY728152.1 coordinate 851,124,657, forward strand.
TAGTGGACAAAGTCCATTTCTGAACCGAGTTCACTCCTCGTTTCAGTCCTGTTTCACTGAACCGGTTTAACCTGCCGTTCCAGCCATGTCTATCTCATGAGATATAAAATATTTACCCAATGAATTGGAGGGAGATATAGGTCCCACCCATCTCATAATGATACCATTCTTATGTGTGCCACAAAATCATAAACCATACATCATAGCATAACCCATGTAATAAAAATGGGATTCTTAAACATCGTGACATCATAAAACAACTCATATAAGATAAAGGAATTCATATAAATAATTTAATCACAACATAATCAAATAAATGTAATAATAGGGATAGAAACAGAACCCTTTATTATCTTAGATGGAAAATAATTTTGATAAAACACTTGAACTCCATTATTGGGGAAAATATCCTTTCAACTTCAAAAACATTTTCCTTTCTTAACATGTCATAAAATTTTAAACTAAAAGAAGTTGATCAAAAATAAACTTGAAAATTTTTAAAGGAAGCTTCTTCGAAATAATGTTTTAAAAATCCATTCATGCCGTATAAGTTAAAAAAACATTCTTTCCGTACTTTTGTCGGAAAAGACAAAAAGTACCTCGTATGAAAAACGACAAAAGATTCCTTTCATAGCTTTTACTAAAAACTCACCGAAGGGTAAAATTGGATTTAAAAAATTGTAGGTGGATGGAAATAATAGTACATATTGACGAAACATGGATGTGGATGATAAAATACACCCCAGTAAATACCAAAGTATAAACAATCTCGGATAAAAATGAGATTGTGATATTTTCCCTTACCTTAGGTCTGATTTGCTTCGTAAGTGTCCGAACCTCCTATATAATGATTTAAATAATTTCATTGACTTATTCCAGAATAATACTCATTGTTATGATATCATATATGGTTCACTTATGACTTTATTTTACCCGTTCTTTTGTAAATTCCATGTTAAAGAGCGTTTTGGGTAAAATCATTTCATTTGTCGTCCGTGTTTTGACTTGTAATTATTCATATGATTACTTAGATCATGATTACATAATTTCAGAATATAAAACATGATTTATATATAATATATATTCATAATATACATATATATAATAGATCAGTAAATGGAAAGAAATACACCATTAATGGAGACGGTAGGCCGTACGTACGCATGAACGTTGTTTTCGTTTCCTTATTGAGTTGAATGGAATTAAGTAGATGAAATACATATATATACACATAAATACAGTATCATTATTATGTCATATATTTCATGATTACTTATTATATATACTTTATAATCATTCATTAATGGTTAACGTGGAGAATGAATCTCATCGCGTCGTGGAGACGGTAGTCCGTACGTACACACGAGCGATGATATCGTTCTCATGATTGTGGAATTTTATTGGAGTGTATGTATACTATTTCAGAATCAATATCACTTTACAATAATGATATATAGTTATTATTTATACCATTATATCTATCCAAGTATGGTGGTGGTGGAAAATAGATTACACCACGGTGTGGAGACGGTATTCCGTACGTACACACGCGCGGTGATTTCGTTTTTCATAGGATAGACAGATGGTAAAATTGGGATGTTTCCTACATATAATAACATATCAGTATATTAATGATACTTATGTTATTACTTCATAATGAAACAATCTAATAAGAAGAAGTGGAAGAAGAAATAAAGTTGAAAGAATCGGTAACAGACATTACCTCTTCTTTGAAGCGCCTCTTTGAGTCCTCCTCTTAAGGCACTAAAATTTGTCTTTGAAGAATACCAGGACCTATATGATGTTTCTAGGGAAGTGGAGAAGTGAATTTTTCAGGGGTTGGACGATCTTGAAGGCTCAAAGTGGTGTGAGGAAGAGAGGGAGGAGGTGCCCTTTTATAAGGGAGGACAGGGGCACCTTTGGAATAACTAAAAATATTATTTTATTATAAAGTCATATTCGGTTTTTAATAGCTCCAAATTGAGTTATTTAGAATCTAGGGTGGGGATGGGTCGAAATCCTCTCATCCAATAGAATTTAGACAAGTTTTGGTCATTATATTAACCTTGTCTTTTAGTTTTAACTCTTAGTTAATTAGATTGACATTTACCATGTTACTTTATATTTTTATATTATATAGTTAATAAACATACCATATACATCAAAGAGACCCCCAAGTGGTCCATTAATGATACACCTATCATGATATAATTATCTTGTCCGAACCATAGATTTTTAGGAATAAAATAACAAATCAATAATATAATATTAGTTTTAAAAACTATTTTATGTCAATTTTGACACTATTCAATAGTTGATTTTTGTGAAACTCATAAAAGAATGATTACTTCGACCAAAGTTAATTAAATCAATCCTACCATGTCATATTAACCTAGAAAATTAGTGTAATTCATAAAAAGTCTCAAATTATATTTATTTGGGTATTTATAATATCAATTATTCTAATTTTTCACTATTATGGTAATTACTGTATCATCATTGTGTCACAAATAAATTAAATTATTTAATGTCTAAAAATTATAAATAAAATATAATTATGTAGTAAATATTATTAGATTTCTAATGAATATTTACAATCTAATTTATCTTATGTATAACCCTATATAAATTTTTTTAGTAAATAAATGTTGATTTTAACTCTTTTAACTCTTCTTTGAATTAAATAATAATAAATGTCCTAATCTAATTCAAGTGGGCCTTAATGGTCATATTGTATTACTAAGGTTGTTTTTGGTCGAATTAAACTTATACAATAGAATTAGGACATGTGTTAGGGAAATAATAATATCATTTTTACCCTGAATTACCCTATTTACTTTTAACCGTGGTAAAAAAGTAAAAAGTCACTATTCACCAAAAATTATTTTCATCTCATTGAACCACATTTTACTTACTGACATCAACCGTGTCTCTAGGATTTTTTAAATTCCACTCACAGAAATGGTAAAATTAAGTTTTATGAAAAATTCATTTTTTATCTACCACTTAGTGGTTTCACTATTCATCAAAAATGAAAGTTTCCAGAAAAATACCAAAAAACAGGCCTAAGATATATTTGATATTATGAACTCAAAAATGATGTCTATTTTACCAAATTAAAAACATATTAGTTTAATTAATTAATTTACAAATTAATTCCCATTGTCAAAACAAATAGCATTTTCTTAAGAGATAATAACTATCAAAAGATTGACACTTGTTTATGTCTGGTTTAAATATAAAATTACATCCAATGACCAACATTGTATTAAATTGTAAAAATATATTCTAAATATACTCTAAAACCACTAAAATTAATAATTTATCACTATTAATTATTTAGATTAAAAAGGTTGTTTTTAATTAAAATTTAGTAATTTTCACTACTCATCAGAAAATGATAGTTATCCGAAAAGTACCAAAATTTCACCCTAAGCTAATTTAGATATTCCGAATCCAAAAATGAAGTCCATTTTGAAAAATAAAATTTACAAAATTTCAAAAAGTTGTTATTACTATTCATATCGGCTAGTTCATAATAATATTATAATAATATATCGTTTAGTGAAACTCGGTATTGTGTACTACACACGCTATCGAGGAAGATCGTGATTGCGTGTAATGCAAGGCAAGCCAGGGATGCGTGTTGTGAAAGCTCCTTTTGGTTTAGAATAAAACACAAGACATTAATAAAATTAAAAATAATATTTTTCATAAAATCTCGGGGTGTTACAATTATTCCTTTTATATCAATTATTACCATGTTATGAACATTATGTAATTATTTATGTAAATAACGGTCGTTTTGTCGATCTTTGGTACTTGAGTCAAAAATAAACTTCATATATTACAAGGTGTTCATGTGGTAAAATATCCATTATATCCAGAATTATATTCATGATTTAGATATCATATATATCATATATATCCAGTATATACATGCATTTATAATATTACATAATATTTAGAGGTAAGAAAGGAAATGCACCATTCATGGAGACGGTAAGCCGTACGTACGCATGAACGCTACTTTCATTTCTATTTCGTATTTAATTGAATGAAGTTATAATTATATAAAGGTATAATATAATTCCAATATAATATAATGTATAATACCATTTACTCCATCCTTTATACATCCCACATATGGCATTAATGATTCAAATCACTTTGAGGGGGCGGTAGTCCGCACTTCCTAAAATGAAATTATCGCGTTTACCCATAATGGAAATCCTAAAGGTATGACATAAATAAAAAATCAGAATCATAAGGAAAACAAAAACATAATATATATCATATATAAAAATAGTGTCATCATAATGGCCACCATGAGAGGTGTTAAAAGAAGATTGAACAATCATCGTTTCGTGAGGTAGAAATTTGCCAACCAGAGAAACAGTATGTTCTTTAACCATTAGACGAATGTGTGTGTAAGTGTAAATCAAATAATTCCAATAAAAACATCCTAGTATATTTAGGATACTGCTGTTGTTACAAAAGAAATTAATTAAAAGAGTTTAGGGGGTTGGAGAAGAAAAATAAAACATAAGAACACAAGAGAAAACACTACCTTTAAAAAGGGTAAATCTTTTTGATTTGAGCTCAAAGGCTTCCTTGGGAAGACTTCTACCAAAATTGAGGCTTCTAGGAGTAAGCGTGGGATGTGGAGAGAAAAAATGGGTAGGGGTTGTCCAAGCCAAAGGCTTTGAAGGTGTGAGTAAGGTGGTAGTTGTGGGGGCCTTTTATAAGAGGAGAGGAGGGGCACTCTTGGAAATTCATGAAATGTTACTTTATTATATAATGAGTTTAGGATTTTAAGGGTCCCAAACTTATTTATGTCAAGGATACGGTGATAAGGGTTCTAAATATACTCATCCAATAGGTTTTGGACAAGTGTAAGTCTTATATTTTACATTATCTTTTCATTTTATTTAAATCGTTAATTAATGAGGTAATCGCTGCATCATCATTGTGTAATAGAAAATTTAATTTATTTAATGTCTATAAATTATAAAACAAATATCATGATGTAGGAGTTAGTGTTAGATTTCTAATGAATATTTATAGTCTGAAATATTACTTGAATAACCCTATTTAAAAATTTGTTTAGTAAAACAACTCGTGATTGTGACATTTTAATTTTAACATTAAATAAAATGTTTTTAATGACAATTTCCTACCAAAGAGGTTCTATGGGGTCCCCAAGCTGACCCTTGGATTGTATTGGTCGGCCATGACTCATACAATAAGTTTAGGACAAGTGTAAAGGTATTTTCATATTTTTATAATATCATTTTTACCTTAAATTTTACTAATTACCTTTAATCGTGATTAATTAAACTTAAAAGTTACTATTTACCAAAAAATTATTTTAATCCCATTGAACCACATCCTACTTCCTAATGACAACCATGTATGTCGGAGTTTTGAAAATCAAATCACAGAAGTGGTAATGTTTCATTTAATCGAAAAATCAGTTTTTTAACTACCACTTAGTGGTTTCACTATTCATCAAAAATTGAAGTTTTTCAGAACAATGCCAAAATTTCACCCTAAGCTATAATTGATATTCCGAATTAAAAAATGAAGCACATTTTGAAATATAAAATATATATAACTTCAAAAAGTGGGTATTACTATTCCTAATGTCCATTTTGATCGGTCGCAGTGTGTTAGAATCTCGAACTTGCGTATAATGCAAGCTATTGCATTATTGAAAGAGAAGCGTATCGTGGAAGCTCAGGGTGTTACAATTGTATCGGATCAACACACATGATTTAGCTCCCAATTAATTAAGGGATTGTATGAGGCTTTTGGGGCTCCACTATTCTTGATCATAGCTTTCCACCCATAGACAGATGGTCAGACGGATAGGACTATCCATGTTTTAAGGGAAATGCTTCTTGCTTGCAACATGGACTTCAATCATAGTTTGTAGGATCATCTACATCTGGCGGAGTTCAGGAAAAATAATATCTACAACTCCACCATTTTTAAAGAACCGTTCGAGGCACCATATGGGAGACCATGAAGATCACAGTTTTGCTGGATAAACCCAGTGGATTCAGCTCTCATGGGTCCCGAGTTTATACTGGCTACAACAAAGAGGTTGAAAGTCATCCAGGAGTGGATGAGGACTGCACAGAGTTGGAATAAATCTTATGATTATAGGAGACGGAGGCCCCCAGATGCACCGGGTGCATAATGTATTTCACGTAACACAGTTGAGGAGGTACATACTATGACAACCCTACTTTTTATTACAACTTAAACATGATTTATTACATAAAACATCCCTTGATACAACAAAGAAGATCTAGAGGTTTAGTGTATTTGGGGATTAGGATAATTACATAAAAACTTAAAACATGAAATAAAACATCTTTATTGAAAACTTCATTTTTTCATGACCACTACATTCCTTCGTACTGAGCATTGCATGGGATAACCTGAGGACATGCATAAGAAAAGGGTGAGCTATAAATACCAGTAAGGGGGTACACATGAAATAACATGAGGAGTACAATACATGTTAGACAATAGGAATATCAAAAAGTAATATGAAAATCATTAACATAAAGGTGTGATAAAGCATGATAATCATAACATGGAAATGTGGCAACAACACTTAACATGGAATTAGCATGAGCCAAGGCTCCTTGCACATGGAGCATGAGTAAATTCTCATGGCACATAAAGAACGAGTAAACCCTCATTGAACTTGAATTAGCATGAGTAAACACTCATTGCACATGACGTATCCTGATACTATACTTTACCCAATGCATTGGAGCGCTATAAGGGAGCACCCTTCTTAAACATTTCATTTCATGCATAAGTGTGCCACATGGATCATAAAACATGGAATCATAAAACATTATCATTTATTCCACGATAAAGGAATGTGGAATTCATACATGAAACTATATAATCAATATGTAAATGTTCATAAAGATGAATACCCTTGATGGAGAAATGTGCATGGTATTCACTACACAATGGCATTGGCTTAAAAAATCGGTGCGATTTCGGCAGCGTAACAGCGTGACATAAGAATTCATAAAAAAAGGATGATTAGAGAGAAAGGGGTTCTTCATCATTTATACATGTAAAGGATAATAATTAGGTCATATAGATACATTTCCCAACAATTGTAATTGAATTTCGATTCATGGTAAAAAAGTTTTTCTTGAATGTAAAAGAGGAGAGAGAGAAGTTCCTTTCGTAATTTCGGCATAGTAACGGGTGTACATGGGAGGCATTTAATGAGAGAGAAATGGGTATCCCATCATTCAAACATAAATAGGGCAGTATGAGTGAGGTGCGAAACCATACCCCAACATTCATAATTGAAATTAAAAGGAAAAACAACCTAAAAAAATTGGACAAAAATGAGAAAGGAAGAAAAAACCCTTACTTGGATGTGTGCTTCCAAAGGATTGAGAGAGGCTTGAGAGAGGATTCTTGGGAGCATGGGGCACCTTGGGAGGATTCTAGAGAGAGTAGGTCAGATGTTGGACGATCTCCAAATGTTTTTAGCGAGGAGGAAGTTGGAGCTTGGGTGAGTTTATATAGGAAAGGTAAGGGAATTCTTTATTATTTATGTTTGGGAATCCTTATATTAAATTAATCAAAACCACAAACCATCTCATGGTTTTTGCTCATGGTTTTTGGAAAGGGGAAGAGTAAAACAATATTTTATACGGCCAAAGTCCGAACTTCTTAAAATAATTAGGTTGCTTATGTGGAGGTGAGTCACACTCCCATGGAAATTAATTTAAAAAGACAAGGTGTTTAATAAGTCATGAGGGGTCCATTAATTCATTGAAAAGTAAGTCAAATAAACCCAAAATAACATTACATTAATGGTAAAACATATATTTGCCGATAATAATGATGATATTATTTTATTACATCACTATTGGGTCATTATGATGTCATAAAACACATTATATATTTAAACGGTATTTAATTTTTACCAAAAAACATGACTGTCTCAGAATATTATGAAAAACTCACCGTTGGATATTTTCGACGTCCTGATTCCAGAAATAACATTTATTTTATCTAAATAATTTTCTAAATATGTTAATATTCACTTTTAAAATAAAAACCGACATTTATCGAAAATTCACGGGTTTTGACAGAAATGGCTTTAAAGCCTTAATAAAAATTATAATTGAATTCATAGTATTATAAAATCATTTATATTTAATAAAAATTAATTTAATAATAATAATAAAATTTTATTAAAATATAATTTAATTCAAAAATCCCTTAATTTAATAAAATATATTTCTTAATTAAATAATAACTAAAAACACCATTTGTACTTTAAAATCTATTTATAATTTATCAAAAATGACTAGAAATTATATTCATTATTATATAAAAAAATCATGTAAATGAACATAGTACTATATATTAGTTACATAACCCCTTAAAACAGCCGCATAAGACCTAAGGGTAAGGTGTGTGATGGTGACAGACTCTTGGGGTGACTCGGATAACATCGCTCAAGTGGTAATTTATATCAACTTCCACTTCTCCCATAGAAAGTCCCGTTCGAGCTTGAGATGGTGAAGCTCAGATTGGGCTTGGTCAAGAGCGAAGCCCAAGGACGCCACCGGTTTTCCGAGCTCCGATAAATGGACTTCGTATGGGGAAATTCAACTAGATGAGGCCATCGCTTCCTTTGTCTGAGTAAAATTGGATGTGTTAAATCCCTATATTTATACTAATCATGTGATCACTATTCAACGAGTATATTAGCAATAGTTAAAATTCGTAACATAAAACCAAATAAGTTGACAATTTGTATAAACATAAAGAGACATTTAATTAGATCAAGAGGTATTTCCATTAATGAAACTTTGGGTCGTTACAATATTCCCCCCTTAAGAAATTCCGCCCTCAAAATTTTACTTTTCCCATACTAAAACAGATGTGGGTAACTCAGCTTCATCTTTTCCTCCGATTCCCAAGTCACTTCTTCAAACTTGTGGTTTCCCCACAACACCTTGACGAGGGGCATTGTCTTATTTCATAGAAATTTTTCTCTACGATCTAAGATATTCACTGGTTTCCCCTCATAAGAAAGATCATCTTCCAATTGCACCATCTCAGAAGAGAGTACATGTGAAGGGTCCTGTATGTACTTCCTTAAGAGGGATACATGAAAGACATCATGCAATTTGGACATGGTAGGTGGAAGTGCTAGTCGATAGGCCACAACCCCGACACGGTCAAGAATCTCGAAGGGGCTGATGTACCTTGGAATTAACTTCCCTTTCTTTTCAAACCTCATGACCTTATTGCATTGGGATATGCGTAGAAAAACCATGTCTCCAACTTTAAAATCAAGGTCTCGTCAACGATTATCTGCATAAATCATCTGTCGACTCTGGGTTGCGTTGATATGTTGCGGAATGGTTTTCACCTTCTCCACCATTTCCTCGACCATTTCTGGTCCAAGCAGCTTATGTTCTCTGAACTCATCCCAACATGTCGGTGTTCTGCATCTTTTCCCATACAGGGCTTCATATGGTGCCATTTGGATGCTCGAGTGGAAACTGTTATTATAAGAGAACTCAACTAGAGGATGATGTTGATCCCATCCTCCTTTAAAGTCCATTGATCATGCTCTCAACATTTCCTCAAGTGTTTGGATAGTCCGGTCGGATTGGCCATCAGTTTGAGGATGATAGGCCGTACTGAAGTTTAGTTCAATATTCAGAGCATGTTGAAGACTCTTCCAAAACATAGAGGTGAATCTTGGATCTCGATCAGACACAATAGATAGTGGTACTCCATGCAGCCTTACCACTTCCTGGATATATATTCGTGCCAGTTGATCCAAATAGAAATCCTCCTGAATAGCAATGAAGTGTGCAGTCTTTGTAAGACGATCCACAACAACCCAGATTGCATTGTTGCCTTTGGATGTCCTTGGAAGTCCAGTGACAAAGTCCATGGTGATGTTCACCCATTTTCATTCTAGTATGGGCAATGGTTGCATCATCCCCTTAGAATTCTGCCTCTCTGCATTCACTTGCTGACACACCAGGCACGTTGATGTATATCTAGCGATCTCCTTCTTCATATTATCCCACCAAATTTTTTCTCAGAGATCTCGATACATCATTGTGCTCCCTAGGTGAATAGAGACATTTGAACTATGTGCATCATCCAAAAGTTCCTTCTTCAGCTCCAGACTTGATGGAACACATAGTCTTTTCCCGAACCGCACAATTCCTTCTTCATTAACATTAAACTCTAAGGATTTACCCTTTTTGATAGCTTCCAATTTTTCTTGAATTCCCACATCATCATTTTGAGCATCCTTTAACCTTTCCAAAAGAGACGGTTGAGCAATCATTTGTGAAAGGATTGATGATGTTCCCATCTCTATGATTCCCATGTCCATATTCATCAAGTCTAATAGGATTGTATCCTTCTTAATTCTCATCATTGATAGAATCACTGGATCCTTTCTACTTAGGGCATCTTCCACCTTCTTCGCTTTCCCAGGGTGGTAATTTATTGAACAGTCATAATCCTTGATAAGATCTATCCATATTCTCTAGCTCATATTAATCTCTTTTTGTGTGAATATATATTTTAGACTTTTGTGGTCAGTATATATCTCACATTTCTCCCCATAGAGATAATGTCACCAGATTTTCAAGGCAAAGATCACAGTCGCCAACTCTAGATCATGTGTTGGACTGTTTCGCTCATGGATTTTCAACTGCCTTGAGGAATATGATATCTCTTTATCATTCTACATTAGCACACATCCTAAGTCCTTCTTTGAAGCATCACTGAATACCAAAAAAGTTCCCCACTTGTCGGTAAAGTGAGCACGGGCACAATGATAAGCCTCCTTTTCAACTCCTTGATGATTTCTTCGCATTCATCACTCCAAGAAAACATTACTCCCTTTCGAGTTTTCTTGGTAAGAGAGTTGGAGAATCATGAGAAATCTCTCACAAATCGTCGATAATATCCAGCTAACCCCAAGAAGCTACGGATATCCGTTACCGATGTTGGCATCGGCCATCCCTCAATTTCATCTGTTTTGGAGGGATCCACAGATATCCCATTGATTGTGATGATATGGCCCAAGAATGAGACTTCCATCAACCAGAACTCACACTTTCTGTACTTTTCATAGAGCTTCTCCTTGCGCAAATTCTCCTGTAATGTTCTTAAATGCTCCTCTTTATACTCCTTGGTTTTGGAGTATATTAGAATATATTCTGTAAAGACTACCACAAATTTGTCGAGGTAATATCTAAAGACTATTCATTAAGTACATGAAGATTTATGGAGCATTGGTGAGTCCGAAAGGCATTTCTATGAATTCATAGTGCCCATATATTGTGCGAAAAGCAGTCATGGGGATATCTTCCTTCTTCACCCTTACTTGTTAGTATCCCGACCGCAAGTCCACCTTGGAGAAGTATTGTGCTCCATGTAGCTGATCAAACAACTCATCGATCTGTGGCTGAGGATACTTATTCTTTATTGTGATTTTTTTGAGTTCGCGATAATCGATGCAAATCCGCATTGACCCATCCTTCTTCTTAACGAAGAGGACTGATGCACCCCATGGTGAATCACTTGGGCGTATAAACCCTTTATCCAGATTCTCCCGTAGTTGTTTCTTCATCTCTTCAATCTCAACAACAACCATTCTATATGGAGTCTTGGATACTGGTAATTCCCCGGGTATAAGTTCAACTGAGAACTCAACATCTCTTCTAGGAGGAAGACTAGGCAGTTCCTTGGGAAACACTTCAGCGAACTCCCTCACAATAGGAGCATTTCTTCAAGGATGGTTTCTTCCTTAGACTCAATCATCTGAGCCAGATACGCGTGCTCATAGGGCAGTAATATCCATGCTTGAGATGATGGGGCTAAAGGAGATTCATCATCCTCCTTACACTTGTAAAGAATCGTGGGTCGATTCTCCATATGGAGTGTGATTTCCCTCTCCCGACAATTTATGTTGGCCCTATATAAGGAAAGCCAATCCATGCCAAGAATTGCATCAAATTCCACTAGAGGGAGTATGATGAGGTTTTCCGGGAAATTCAATCCACAGATTATAACAGGGGAGGACTTATATTCATGGGATGAAATGATTTCCCCATTTTCCGTACTCACTGACATCTTCACTTCCATGATTTGTGGTGGTGCTGGGATTGTTCTACTAAACTTTCGAGATATAAAAGAATGCGTAGAACATGAATCAAAAAGTACATTCGCTATTCTTCAATGAATAACTAGCGTACCTATCACCACTTCGTTGTCGGGGTTCACTTCAGCAGAAGTGATGGAAAAAGCTCTTCCTTTCTCCCTTAGAGGTTGTTGGTTGTCTCTGAAAACCCTTGTATTAGGGCACTGATTTGCAAAATGACCCGGTCCTTTGTATTTGTAGCATTGAACATTGCGTTGAGGTTTGAATGGAGCGTTCCTCTCCTCTGTCGTAGCCGTGGGTCTTCCTTGCCGATAGTTAACAGCTAGGTTCCCTTCTCTTCCACACCTGAAGCATTTTCTCTTCCCCTTAAGGAAATTTCCAGGGTGCTTCTTTCCGCACTTTTGGCATGTGGGGTGCTGGATCTTCTCAGCACCGTTGGATTTATCCATTGGACCACCAGAATTGAAGTCCACCTTATGCTTCTTGTCCCCATGATACACCTGTGATTCCCCGATCTCCATTTCGACCTTGAGGGAACATCGGACAATGTCCTCATAGCTGTCGAAGTCACGGATCGCTAATGCTTTCCGCAAGCTAGGCTTCATCCCACCAAAGAAGCGGTCAACTTTGTATTCAGGGGTAATGACAAATCCAAAAGCGTATCGTGCAAGACTTGTGAAGTCTACCTCATACGATCCAATAGATTCTTCATCTTTTTGCTTGAGGGAAAGGAAGTCCATTTCCATATTAAGCCGGAGGGTGCATGGAAAATATTTATCGAAAAACATCTTCTGGAAATCTTTCCATTCCAATGCTTTGATCTCCTCCTCAGGCTTCGTATTTTTGATCAACATCCACCATTGATCAGATTCACCCTCCAAACAATAAGTAGCCAAGAGAACCTTCTCTTGTTCAGAACATTGAAGGATGGAGAATATCTTTTCAATGGAGTTGATCCATTGTTCAGCGATTATGGGATCGAATGATCCACTAAAAGTAGGAGGCCTTTGTCTCATGAAGCTCTCGATAGCGACTTGTTCTTTCTTGGGGGGGGGGGTTGAAATTTCATCTTGACCCATGTTTCTATTAATAGCTTGAGTAAGCTGAGAGAGAAGCATGGCAAAGTTCGCGATTCCCGCTCCCATTGGATTGGGCATCTCATTAGTACAATCATCACACTGATCTTCACATCGGTTTTTAGCCCGAGTCCTCCTATTACTGGCCATTGGCTGGAATAAAAGGAATGTTATGGGGTAACACATAATGGGTAATCCAAAGACAAAATTTGATGGCTTATAAATAAACTTTTATTTCCTTAACTCATGAGTCTATAGGCTTCAAGCTAGGATTTTCATGATCTACTTTATAACATATATTCTTTGGGGAATTTATTTAATTCCCTTAATAAGGGTTCATACTAAGCTTGTGAATTTATCAAAACATATCCCCTAGGAGTGTCATATTCAAGAGTGAAGCAAGGCCCATTGTCGTGCACCAGTTCCCGTTCGAGTCTAGTTCAAAGCGGTGTTTTCGGGTTTTACCCCTAGGATACATTTGTGTCAGAGACGCCTCTACCTGCCCGTATCCAGACAGGGATGTATTTGTTTGATAAACCACTTACTCAGTACTTACCAAAACTTAGGGATGTTTTTATTATACAAAGTCTTGTATATAAGGCTTTACTAGGGTTTCCTAATCCCAAAAATAACTAAACCTACCTCTGATACCAACTATGACAACCCTAATTTTTATTACAACTTAAACATGATTTATTACATAAAACATCACTTGATACAACAAAGAAGATCAATAGGTTTAGTGTCTTTGGGGCTTACGATCATTACATAAAAACTTAAAACATGAAATACAACATCTTTATTGAAAACTTCCTTCACATGACCACTACATTCCTTCATACTCGGCATTGCATGGGATAACCTGAGGACATGCATAAGAAAACGGTGAGCTATAAAGCATAGAAAGGGAGTACACATGGAATAACAGGAGGATTACAATACATGTTAGACAATAGGAATATCAATAAGTCATAAGAAAAACATGAACATAATGGCATGATAAAGCATGGTAATCATAACATGGAAATGTGGAAACAACACTTAACATGGAATTAGCATGAGCCAAAGCTGATTGCACATGGTGCATGAGTAAATCCTCATTGCACATAAAGCACGAGTAAACCCTAGTTGCACTTTAATTTGAATGAGTCAACACTCATTGCACATGACGTATCATGATACTATACTTTACCCAATGCATTGGAGTGCTATAAGGGCACACCCTTCTTAAACATTTCATTTCATGCATAAGTGTGCCACATGGATCATAAAACATGGATTCATAAAACATAATCATTTATTCAAAAATAAAGTAATGTGGAATTCATACATGAAACTTTATAATCAATAAGTAAATGTGCATAAAGGTGAATACCCTTGATGGAGAAATGGGCATGGTATTCACAACACAATGGCATTGGCTTAGAAAATCGGTGCGATTTCGGCAGCATAAAGGCGTGACATAAGAATTCATAAAAAAAAGGTTGATGAGAGAGAAAGGGGTTCGTCATCATATATAAAAGTAACAGACTGTAATTTGGTCATATATATACATGTCCCAACAATTGTAATGGAATTTAGAATCATGATACAAAAGTATTGCTTGAATGTAAAAGAGGAGAGAGAGAAGTTCCTTTCGGAATTTCGGCATAGTAACGGGTGTACATTGGAGGAATTTAATGAGAGAGAAAAGGGTCTCCCATCATTCAAACATAAAGAGGGAAGTATGAGGGAGGTGAGAAACCATACCCCAACATTCATAATTGAAATTAAAAGGCAAAACAACTTAAAATATATTTGACAGAAATGAGAAAGGATGAAAAACCCCTTACTTGGAAGTGTGCTTCCAAAGGCTTGAGAGAGGCTTGAGAGAGGCTTCTTGGGAGCTTGGGGCACCTTGGGAGGGTTCTAGAGAGAGTAGGGAAAAGGTTGGACGAACTCCTAAGGTTTTTAGTGAAGGGGATGTGGGAGCTTGGGTGGGTTTATATAGGAACGGTAAGAGAATTCTTTATTATTTAGCTTTGGGACCCCTTATATTAAATTAATCCAAACCACAAACCATCCAATAGTTTTTGACCATGGTTTTTGAAAAAGGGAAGAGGAAAAAAATATTTTATAAGGCCAAAGTCCGAAATTCTTAAAATAATAAGGTTGCTTATGTAGAGGTGAGTCACACTCCCATGGAAATTAATTTAAAAAGACAAGGTGTTTAAAAAGTCTTGAGGGGTCCATTGATGCCTTGAAAAGTAAGTCAAACAAACCCAAAATCACATTATGTTAATGGTAAAACATATATTGTCCGAACATAAAGATGATATTATTTTATTAAATCACTATTGGGTCATTATGATGTCATAAAACACATTATATATTTAAATGATATTTAATTTTTACCCAAAAATTTGACTGTCTCAGACAATTATGAAAAATTCACCGTTGGATATTTTCGACGTCTTGATTCCAGAAATAACATTTATTTTATGTAAATAATGTTCAAAATATGTTAATTTTCACTTTTAAAATAAAAACCGACATTTATAAAAAATTCACGGGTTTTGACAGAAATGCCTGTCAAACCTTAATAAAAATTATAATTGCATTCATAAAATTATAATATCATTTATATTTAATAATAATTAATTTAATAATAATATTATTATTTTATTAAAATATTATTTAATTAAAAAATCCATTAATTTAATAAAATAGATGTCTTAATTAAATAATATCTAAAAACACCATTTGTACATTAAAAACTATTTAAAATTTATCTAAAATGACTAGAAATTATATTCATTATTATATACAAAAATAATGTACATGAACATAGTACTATAGATTAGTTTCATAACCCCTTAAAACAGCCGCATAAGACCTAAGGGCAAGGTATGCAATGGTGACAGACTCTTGGGGTGGCTCGAATAAGATCACTCGAGTGGTAATTTCTATCAACTTCCACTTCTCCCGTAGATGGTCCCGTTCGAGCTTGACATGGTGAAGCTCAGCTTGGGCTTGGTCAAGAGCGAAGCCCAACGAAGCCACCTCTTTTCCGAGATCTAATAAATGGGCTTTATATGGGGAAATTCTACTAGATGAGGCCATCACTTCCTTTGTCTGAGTAAAATTGAATGTGTTAAAGCCCTATATTTGAACTAATCATGTGATCACTGTTCAACGGCTATATTAACAACGGTCAAAATTCTTAACATAAAACCAAAGAAGTTGACATTTTATATAAACATAAAGAGACATTTAATTAGATCAAGAGGGATTTCCATTAATGAAACTTTGGGTCGTTACACATGCATGATCCGTTACACATCATCAACTAGGGAGAGTTGGAAAATGATGAAGGGTAATCATTTGAGCATTTACAGATAGAGATTGATGACCGATAGGAGCGGGTTATTTATGGATGGTCGATTCCTCTGATGCATGTTCGGTGTAATCAAATGAATCTATAGGAGGTCACTTGGGAGCGGGAGGCTCAGATCCTTGCTCAGAACCCCCATTTAATTTTCTATCCCTTGTTTGGGATTACGAGGATATAAATCCTTAATGTGGGGATAATGTAATATCTCGGGAATTCCATGTAATTGTTTTTAAATATATAGGATTATTTTGATATTAGGCTCTTAGAAGACATTTTATTCTGAGGCCTGGTGATCCCAGAACATGTTCTTGATTTTATTTTAGTATATTTAATATAGCACATGTACATGGTTTTGAAAAAATTTAAACTAGTTCCTAGAGTAAAAATCATAGGGCACTATTGAATCCGGAATGATGACTTTACTTAAAAAAAATATATAACCTCTACTGCCACAGGTCGATGGGAAAAGTTATTTTTTTGATCTTTTTAAGAAAAAATATTAAAAAATATATCTTTAGGGAAAAAATAAATTGTTAGTTTATTTTATTTGAATTTAAAATTTCATTTCATTGTAATGACCATAAAACCTCAGCGTAATAATTACCAATAATTAGGAATAATTACCAATAATTATTTTAGTTCTCATGTCTTGGAAAATATCGTTTCTTGAAAACTCATTTCTCATAACATTTTAATTTCTCCATAAATTCTCCATTTATCATTCTCCCAATTGGAACCATGGAATTTCTCTAAATTTATTATCAATTCTATAGTGATGCTAAAACTCAATGTAACAGAAATGATGGAATGCATTTTCACCATTTAATCAGATAAAATAATACTCGCTTTTTTGAACGATCGATTATTTCTCTGAACTCTTGGAGATTTGGTGTTGGATATAGACGATTGATGAGCTACCACTAATGAAAAATTAAGGAACGATGAATGAAAGTTGTTTGATATTGTCCAACGAATGATCCAACATCGAGGAAGGGGTTTGATTCTATGTAAATTTCATTTTCCCTAATCATGGATTTGAGAACCAAATGTAGGTTAAACAATGAGTAGCTAACCCATAGATCGAACAATTATGTGGGAGGGTTTCTAATCTCAGGGGTTGAATCTGAGTTACACATTTTAGTTTCCTAAATCTCCTCCGAACTTGATTTTTTTAAATATAACACAGAGAGATCAAGCTGACACAAAAAAGGACCAAATCCCTCTATTGGAGGAATTCTTGTGTTCTTGTTAACAGGAACTCTAGATCGACAGTGAGACAACTTGGAGTACGTAGCAGTGACGATGATGACCCAAGGATTTTGAAGGCTCTCGCAGATCGAAAAATGTACAATAAGAGATGGTTTGGTGGCTTGCAAATGGAAGCACTGAAACACTGATGTGGCGGATGACGCCTGTGGTAACAACCATGGGTAATGGATTGGGGAAGCCGAAAATGGTAAGAGGCGGTGTGAGGGGATTCTGAATGTCGTGCAACATCATGCAACTAGACAACCGTGTTCCCACTTGACTATGGAAGCAATCCCCACAGAGACCCGTGGGGTGGGGAGAGATGCAGCGGGTGACCCGTCTCGGGTAGAGTAAGATGGCCCGCTCAAAATTTCCCACGTTGGAGAAGGAAGGCCACTCCAGGTATCCTAGAAGTCTAGGTAGGGTTGGGACCTACGAGTTGTGTTAGACCTAGACTGGGTCAGATCTAGGTCATGACGGACCCAGTTCGGACCCAACTGACCGCCCTATAAGTTAAATGGGCATAAAATCTAAAACGTATGTCCGATGGATGAGTCGTTTGCGGTATTGGGACCCTCACAATGAGAAAATCCTTTTTAATTACTCGAAGTGATTTTTAATGAATTTTGGGATATGACTGATTACTTGAGAAATAGATAGTCCTAGAATCAAGCACGCTATGAGAAGGAATCCTGTAGATGGATGTAATGAAAGGGAAGTGACGAGTGTACCTTCATGGACTAGTAGACCTCAGTGATTAGTAGAGCTCAGTGGTCGAGTAGATGAGTGGACCTCAATGGCCTAATAGAAGAGCAGACCTCTATCCCCCATTAGACCATAGTAACCAATGGGCCTCAGTGGACCAGCAAAAGAGTGGACCTTAGTGGCCCAATAGACCTCAGTGATGATCGAACATGAGTGGCATAATAGAATAGAGGATCTTATTGGACTAGTAGATGGGTGGAAATCAATAGCAAATAATACCCTAATGATGAACATACCATAGTTGACTAGAATACCTCAGCGATGATTGTACCTCAGTGACCCTACAGACGAGTGGAACTCAGTGGGCCAGTAGACATCAGGGACGAGAAGACCTCAGTGGCATAACAGATCATAAGACCTTAGTGGCCCAATAGATTAGAGGACTTCAATGACCCAATAGACCTCAATAAAGATCAAACCTCTATGGCCCAGTAGATCTTAGTGATGAGAGGACCTTAGTGTCCTTTTAGGCCAGAGTGAATCATCAGGGCTAAATCCCTTAGAAGTAAACGATTTTTAGTATTATGAATAATAGTATTTATTTCTATACATTACATTATACCAACATGAGTTCTGCACTACTTCATGTGTACTTTTCTTTGTCGTCATTTCATTATCGTTTGGGGGTCCTATTGAGTATTTTGTTTCTCACCAAAGCATAGGTTGTGACTACCTGTATCGTGTCTTATGAAGATGACGTGCATTTTGACAGAGAACTTAGAGGTATAGGACCAGGTGGTTCCTAGTGAGGTAAAAAAGCCGAGGCATACTCCTACAGCTTTAGGCATCTACTCTTAACCCACTCTTTAGGTTGGGTTTTATGCAGATGGATTTCTAGATACTTTTTTACACTCTTGTTTATAGCTTTTATTTTGGTGGGTTTTAATTCTATCACTCTTTACTTCTACATTTTTACTGTTTACTCTCATTGGTTGTCATAATATCATGCAAGTTTCCCCTTTTATCATTGTGGGATGGTTTTGTGTGTGTGCATCTATACAGGTACTCTGAGAATTCCTCCAACTTATAGGCTAATGCCTTCTGTGCTAATTGCCTACCCTGGCATTTGGGAGGTGATCATGGGGTTATCACAGAACGTGCTCTAGGGTATGGGTCGCGACAAGAGTATGTATTTTTCTCATCTAAACATACATGAACTCCGCTTCTAGAAACATGTAGAAAACAACCACTTAATCTCAAATAGGTGGTATGCCTTAAACAAAGTCCACTAAATCAGTTAAATTTTTCAAAAACCCAATTTCCATCCTTGCTATTTATAGAGTTTTTTTTCACATTTAAATTATGACTATATGTAACCACCTAAAAATTTATCATTAATACCCATAGGGTACATATGAAGTGTTATTTTCATATCCCTCCAAGATATGGTGATAGAGGTATATTTGATGTCTCTAATACATATTATTATTCATTTGGATGAACTCTATTGAAAAAAAATCTTATCTTCAAAATAGAGTGAGCCTAGGGGATTCTAGGAGAAGCATGACTTCTTAGGTATTACATTTACATCATGGAAGCGATGATCGATGGGGTTCAATTAAGAAATTATATGGTATAGAGAAGATGATCAAAGAGGATAAAATTGGAACTTCGATGGTGCAAGGTTTATTGTATTGAATTATGGTCCTATAAAATATCTATTTGATATAGTAACATCCCACTCTTTTTTTATTGTCATGATGTTGATCGTATTGGATTAAAATTTGAGATGATACATTTTATGTTGAAAAATCAAGAACCTATCATCTAATGAGAGGGTCGAGCCTTTATGTTTGAAGGATTTTCTATAAATATTAATATGGATAATTTTATTTGGGATTTATCTATTCTAGATATGAATATGTAAGACCAGATTTTAGAAATTTGTTAGTTGACATCCTTTAAGGCCCAAATCGACTGTTATGTCTAACAGGTTTGTTCACATCTTTTGATGGCATTATGAATATTGTTTCAAGATATTGGGATGTGAATGAATAAATAATGGGATCTTTGGTATAAATGTCCAGGACAATCTCCTATCTCTTATAAGTAGTTATTATAATATTTATTGATACAATTGAATATAGAGATTTTACAACAATCATGGAAAAATATCCATATGTCTTTCTGAATAATGTTTTCAATTGCCACATGAATGCAAAGTGGAGTTCATGATTGATCACTTACCAATGACCAGTACTATTTCAGATCCATCCTATAGGATGTAAACAATAGAATTTGGGTAATTGTAAGTTTAGATGGAGGATTTATAATGGAAATGGATCATTCGACAGAGAACACCTCCAAAGGAATCACATATTTGTTTTGTAATATAGGAAGATGGAACTCTTCATAATTATGTGAAACATCCTAAGATCAACTAGGTTATGATAAAAAATCTATATCATCTTCCATGAATTGGTTATTTTTTGGATCAATTGAGGGGTTCATCATGGTTATCTAATATTTATTTAGAATCATAGAACCATTGATTCAAGTTTGGATGTAAGATATTCTAAAAATAACATCCTAGAGCCCTTATGGTCGTTATAAATATGTGGCAATGACTTTGGGTCTTACTAATTAACCCATAATTATGTGGAATTGATGAATTGGGTCTTATAAAGATATCTGGACTCTTTTTGGTGGAATTTATCATGATATTCTACTATATTCTAGGAATAATTTTGATCATGAACAATATTTGGATATACTATTTGGAATCTTGTGGGAACATTATCATTTTTCTTTGATTTCAATGTGTGTTATCTAGATACAATAGATAATTTATGTGGCCTTTTCATATTAGAACAAGGATTCTTAGTAGATTATCAAAATTTGAATGTGATCATATCGCGGAAACAATTGAAGAAGGTTTCAAAGAGACAAAATTTCCCCATATTAGAAGAATATTATGGATAATATTTTTCATGATTTTTCCAGACTTTATTCACCGATGATAGTTTTTATATGTAATTTCATTCCATTATAGTGGATTGATTAGTACTAGAAGTATTTTCAATATGTTATGGTGTATCTTACAATATAAACTATCCTTATGTTTTCAAAATCAAGACAAGTCTATTTAGTTAATGGCGATGTATCTGGTTCTATTTTGGGACGTGTTATCAAACTAAGAGATAATTTAGAAGAATGTGGATAAAGATAGTCATGGGTGAATGTGAATAATTTCCCAAAAACTATTTTGGAATTAGCTATTTTTTTCTATTCATTGATAAAATGATTATAACAACTATTCTTTTTTCATTTATTACAATGGAATATTATAAAGATTATTTTCGTAGACAGGAACTAAGACAATGTGAGATTTCATGACACAGTGATCCTAGAATTAATTTTTGAAATATATTTAATATATTTTATACTCCACATTCGTAGTTTTCATGAAAAGTGGGATAAATCCTAAATGGAGGCTCAATAAAAAAATATTAGGCCTCTGTTCAGCACAATGAATGGATTTTACCCTAGGCGCAATATCTTATTTATCGGTGTTAGAAGTCTGGTAAAAGGTCATCACATTGGTAAATAATAAAATAATTAAATAAAATTATTTATTTTATTATTTTGATTCAGTGTCCTATTTTTCCTCTATAAAAATACATTTATGAGGTGATCTCAGGGTTGGAAAATTGACCATTTTGATCTAGAGGATCGTTGTAAAAGAGTGCTCTTAGTGGATAAAATCCGATTGGATTAAAATCGTGGATCGTTGCACCATCATAATTTGAGTATCTCACCAATGAAAATGATAAATATTATTTCTTTATCAGCGATCAATCCATATCAATGTAGGACATTTGTTTTATCCTTATTTATCACCATTTTATTATTTACGATGAAAAAAAACCAATCATCTAATAGATTGATTTGAGAGTCAAGAATATGGTGGGTATGAGTTATATTTATATCACACTAGGGATAAATGTTTTTGATTATTTTATAATATTTTTTCACCATTCTAAAAACAACGAATAAAGGCCAACAAATTAATTGGGAATGTTTTTCTTCATTATGTCTATGAATTTTTAATTTCTTCCCCCATTTTTTCACATGTTCATCATGGGGAAAGACATGGGTCTGTATTTATAAAAATACATGGTATTCAATTGGTATGTGACACTTATTTGGAATAACAAATTGATACCATGGAAAACCATGAAATCATGGTTGCATTTTTTAGGCCCAAAAATGATATATTTTTTGATTGTGTAAGGATTTGGATACCTCAGATTGTGTGAGGTGTACATCCATAATGTGTGTCCATGGTGGCCATTTCCCAAGAGGTGTAATTGGATGATATCTATATTTCCATGATGATAGTATCTCATGGATCGAGTTAAATGTTCTATATTTATATTGGTGGTAGATCCATGAGAATCAGAGGCATGAACGATGTCGTATGATGAGATATAATTTTTTAGAAAAATTTTATGTAAATGATGTTGCCTTTAAGAATAGACATTGTGTATTAACATCAGAGTTTCAACTTGGCATTCCATGGAGTGATATGGATCACATCCTATGTGGCCCCTACAACACATCATATGGTCCCTTATAAACACATTTGTTTGTATAGGATACTCTTTCCCAGGAGGTCAGGTGTAATTATATGTCACATTGATCATTCCACACACCATTTAAACCATGTATGGTAGCTCAGTGTGTACTGGGAGTACAGTCCCAAAAGATTTTGTGGCACCATAGGTTGAGTGTGGTGAGAAAATGAAAATTAATTATACATATACATGTGCATGGGACATAATAAATTAATAGAACCTAGTGGTGAGGGTTATTATAGGATCTTGTCCTATGAATAGGATGGTGATCCACTTTGAAGAACTTCTATCTTTGATAGAGTTGTTTGAATCCCTACGTAAGCCCTGACGTGAGATCCTATGTCCTAATAATTTTTCCTAGGTGTGGTTACCATAATCAACATGACCAAAGCTATATGAGTATAAATCCCAAACATAGAATTTTAATCAAGATTAGGTTGTGGGTATACCCCCATTTCCTTGGGTGTGATCCCAATATACGCATCGATATCTAAATTCTTCCAACATATACTACTTATGGTCAGACCTGATGAGTTTGAAATCTTGAAAAGACACCATCAATGCTATCTAACTCATGGACTATGTTCTCACATATTATTTTTATATGTATCCTTCGAGTAGGAATCTAGGTATGGCAGTACAATATTGAACTTACCTTGAGACCATTGTTCTAATATGATTACATTTGGATGATCTTGTTATATATGTTCTTGAAATATCCCAATGACGAATTGTTTATTATTATTTAGGATTGATTCATTGTGTTTTTAGGGTTTCCCATTAGTAATTTTTATACTTAACCCTTCAAGGGATATTCCCGCCTATGTCATGTCTTATATAGATGAATGGAATTTTGATGGGGTCCTAGAGGGACTAGGACCGAGTGGAAATTAGTGAACCATATAGATCGAGGTTTGTTCTAGTGGATACTTTTACAACATACCTTTCATACCCCATAGGCCTAACATGTGTTTTTTGAGGGACTTTATGTAGTCATTTATTTCCAGTACAATCTTAGTGTACTTTTATGGTGAAATTTTGAATGTATACTTTCCTGGTTATTATCCTTTTACATTACCGCATTGTATTAGATTGGATTCATGTGTGTGTGTGTTTAGGAAAATTAGACTAAGGATTCCCTTATGTGTGATATTACCACTTTCCACTGGTCTCCTACCCTTGGCTTATTGAAGGTGGTATTAGGGTTGTCACGACTCAGGCCTTGTATTTTCAGGTCATGATTGTTCGGTTTTAAAGGTAGGTTGATTCTACCTTAGGACCAAAGTCTTTGAGACTAGTTTTTGGTTTTATTGAAACATTATTAAGTGTTTCAATGTCACATATCAGACCAGGGACTCCATTTTTGGAAGGGATACTGAAGTATCAATTCATTAGGACTTTGAGAACAATCTCTTTTACTCAGTACATACAGACATAGGTTTCTAGGGATTTCACCACTATTAGTGGTGGGGTGGTAAGGGATTGGGTGTGAGGGGAAGGCCATGGGTTCAAGTCCTCGTGCATGCATGTTTACTTCATTTTCTCTGTATCTTCATGTGCCTCACTTGCGGTTGTAAATAGTTTTTAGGGAAAAAGTTGGTACATACATCAAATAAGAATAGGTTGTGGTTTCTATATCCTTCTTTAGTCCGAAATCTTGATATCCACATTTATTTTGGTACATCATGAATATTTATGGATTCACCTATGATATTTTTCCAAATAGGGTTCAGTATCCAGATCATGAGGATGACCCCCTTAGTGACGCGGATTTGATATAGTTACTTGTTTAGGAGGTGTTATGTCAAGGTGGTGCACCTGTTTTACCACCACCTATCGATTTGTAGATGATACAAGTAGTAATAGAAGAATTGGTTGATGATATGAACATGATTTATCCGTTTGAATGACAATGACCCCTCAAATTATGAGTTCAGCCAGACCCCCAGGAAGATGCGAAATGTATTATCGTGGTGACATGAGTCTTTCATCTCATCCGGATAACTATAGACCAAATACTTGTATGGGAAGAAATCCATCTCTATTACATTGTAGTATGATGGTTGGGATTAGTGAAAATGTCGTATGATGAGGTGAATCATTCATTGTTAGAGTTAAATCACCTGTTTAGAAAGGAATTTTTGCTTAATATGTGGAGGGATGTTCACATCTAGTATCATCTACAACTTTATCAAGGTAGTACTTCTATGGCTGAATATTGGATGAGGTCCACCAAAATCTCTCTGTACTAGAAGGATATAGCACACGATCAGTTCATTTGGGATCAATCATTCAATCAAGGTATATATAGTGGAAAATAATCTAGTTTGATACCTCTATGAATTCCTAGCTATATTGGGGGGTTGGTGTGTGATTTGGTGGTAAAGAGTTTTTTTTCTGAGTAGACATAGATAGTTGGTGCTTACAGATGTCCCACAAGAGTAGAGGATTTAGTAGTAGGGAGTTGATGATAGAAACATGGAACTTAACATTTGATATATTTTTGGAGGGGGTCTGATGGTAAATGCTTTTTTGTTTCATGGCTCAGAAGATGGATATAGTTTGCCTATAGAGAGGTGGTTTTAATATTTTAATGGTTGTGGAAATCATCCATGAGATTGTCTAACTCACCATGAAACTAATATAGAGACAATGGATAGTCCACCTAGGTAGAGGTATTAGTTTGAGTTTGTAGGTTTTTAGGATGAATGATGTGGCATAGGAGTAGGGATATGAGATAGTGGGGGTTGATGTGTTGACATGTTACCAGCACCACCCCATGTGGCCCATGAAAGGATTAGGGAGCAGGTGTCAGGGGAATGGGAAGATGTAGGTTGTTAATGATTATGACATATAGATTATAAGGATGATTTGAGGAATGATATATGTATTCTCCACTTTAGCTTCTTCATTTTTAAACACCAGTGTGAGACACTCCTTTCATTCCAATACTCTAGAAAGACACATAGAGATTCTGGTTGAGACCTTAGACCAAATCATGCTCTTATTGGCAGCAACTAGAGGCCTCTCATTAATCATGGACTTTCTCCAATTGTGTGACCTAAGTCTTGGATTCAAGATTTTATTTTGGGATATCTTGGTAGCTGTGAATAGGAATTACAATGTCATCTTAGTTATGGACTGGTTATCTATAGTTATTGTGTAGATAAACTATTTTAGGGGGATTATGTTTTGTGTGTATTGTGATGGGATGAAAGTTTCCATTGTGGGTGAAATGGAAACCCATGAGGAGAAGGATAGGGACATTTTTATGAGGGTGGAGCTGATTGATCACCTATTGGTAAAAATACAATTGGTTCAATGGATGTTATGAGCATACAATTTCATACAGTTGTGGTGTAGTATAAAGAAATATTTCTTGATGACATTCTAAGTTTACATCCTAGATGATATAGAATTATTCATTCATCTACACTCATGTATGGACATGAAATCTGCACCAGAATAATTTATTGAACTCGCAATGCTTTAAAATTTTAGTGTACAGTTGAAGGAATTGTTGAGGAAGGGATTTATCAGGCCTAGTTTTTTACACTAGGTATCCCCAATGTTGTTCTCTAATAAGATAGATAATACCTTGAGTTTTTGTGTGTATTACCATCTATTAAACCTGTAAACCATAAATAAAAATTATCAACAATAGAGAATCAATAAACTCATTGATATTTTTAGAGGGGAAAGATTTTTCCTGAATATTTTCATCAGATCAAGCTGTCACCTGCTTTGAGGATGGGATGATGATAATCATAAGATGATTTTTTTGAGTTATTATGGTCACTAAGATTACTTGGTGATTGCTTTTATTGTGATGAAATCCCCATCAATGTTCATGGGACCCAATAACTTGATCATATAGCCTTTATTAGGCTAGTTTATGGTGGTATTCATTGATGATATCATAGTATACTCGTCATAGAAGTTGGAGTACACAAACCAATTGAGGAGGGTCATAGATGTACTATGCGATAACTAGATTTATGGGATGTTCTCAAAGTGATAGTTTGGGATTCATGCCTTTCTTGTTAGTATGTAATGTATAAGACCTATTTTCTAGCGGGATAAGCTATACACCTTAGGGTAAAAGAGTATAAGTGGAATGAGATATCCCAGGACAACATGATGTGGTTACCACATACATCTAGAGGACAAAATTCCATTTGGGTGATTATAGACTGGATGACCATATTGGCCCACTTCCTACCAATTCGAGAGAATATGTTATTAGAGATCTTGTGATGCATGAAAATGATGGAGATATTCAAGATCAATGGAGTTCCCTCAATGATAATTTATGGCCATGATTCTTACTTCACATCTTAGTTATTGAAGGCATTGAAGAAACACTTTGGGAATCCATTTCATTTGAAAATGTATTTCCTCCCCTAGAAAGGAAACCAAACTCAGTATCCCATTAAGGCCCTAGAAGACATGTTGTGAGCTTTAATGTTAGAATTTGGTTGTATTTTGGTATTTCACCTACCAATGGTGGATTTTTTTACAACAACAACTACTATTCCACCATTGGTATGGAAACATTTGAGTCCTTGTATGGGTGTCACTATATGTCACCACCATATAGGGATATCCTCAAAGATTCACCAGTTATAGGATTATAGTTTGTGTGATCCATGAAAGATAAGATGTAGATCTTGCCGGAGCTAATGAGGACAACATAGATCCCTCAAAAGTCATATTCGGACAGAAAAAGGAGGAAATTGGTGTTCACAGAGGGATATAATCTATTATTTAGGGTCTTTCGTTAATGTGAATTGTAGAGATTTGGTTGGAGTGGAAATATATCTCTGAGATTTGTTATCCCCATCCAGATACTCAATAGAGTTGGAAGGGTGTCCTACAAATTATCTGTACCACTAGAGTTAGACCGGGTACTTGAAATATTCAACATGTCACAGTTGATCAGGTACATTCATGACCCATCACATGTGATCGACTGGGTGAAGATATAAATCAGTGATTAATTTACTTGTTTAGATCACCCATTAGGGAATCGGAATGGACAAGAGAGGATCCTCCTTTGGTGAGAATTTCGAAAAGTTAATGTGTTGTTGCAGTATAAGAATATTCAAGAGAGATCCTTTAAATGTGAGACCCAAATGCATGATGTGTAATCACATATCATTGGTTACTCATTTTTTTCTTTCCAGGAGATAACTTTATAAGTTGGGGAGACTGTAACGAATCTTATTTTGTCTTAAATTACATTATAATAATATACATATTATTTTTGGATCTAATCACTAAGTCAACATGAGGTTCAAAATCTTCATGATCTTGATATTAATTTTTTCATTATATTAAATGAATTCAATATCATGCAAGCATTGTTTCCATGAAAAATAGGAAGATCTCCCAAAAGGAGGTTTAGATATAAAATTTAATGACTTCATTGTGCTCAGATCATGGGATTTATGCTCTGTGTGATATAGTCTTTCTCAGTGTATGATTTCTGGATAAAAGATATGGTTTGAATAAATAATAAAATTAATTAATTAATTTTCGTATTATTTTATGACGATTTAGTGCCCCATTTGTACACTGTAAAAATATATTTATGAGGTGAACCAGTGGTTTACCACATAACATTGGTGATCTAGAGGACCATTTGAGAAGTTAAATATTGGTGGATGCCATCAGATTTAATCAAGATTGAGGATCGTTGTGCCATCAAAATTTGAGGATATATCCAATGAAAAAAATTTAGAATAATTCATAATCAACGATAAATCCATCTCAAGGTAGGATATTAATTATATATATATATATATATATATTTATCACAATTTTATTCTTCATATGAAGAAAATGAATAAATGAACTAATAGATTGATTTGCAGATTGAGTGTATTGCATGTACGAGTGAGATTTATTTGGGATTGGGGATTTCAATATCTGATTATATTATATCTATTAGTTCATAATTTTATTTGAAATAAATAAATTCCACAAAAAACATTATCTTTGTTTCATTCCGCATGTTTATGATTTCTAAATTTCTTCCCATGTTCTTTTCATGTTCATCGTAAGAAATTCCTTTGACCTGTGGTTCGAATAATACCCAGTATTCGTTTTTTGTGTGAACTCTCTTCAGTGAAATGAATCGATACTGTCGGTACATATGTGATTGTGGAATCATTTTTAGTGAACAATTATGATGTATGTTTGATCAATAATGTTTTTTGTTACCCTAGTTCAAGTAAGGCATACAACGGTGTGGAGACATAATGAAGAAAATTATTGAGTGATAGAATTGGATAGAATCTGGCTAAAGAAGAAGTAGAAATAAAATGGATTATAATTCATGTACTATGGTGAGATTTATAGTAAATCAAAGATAATAAGAGGCATTAGAAAAGACTCAAGAAGAGATCTAGATTTTTGAACAAATCTAATATACACAATGTTCTCTTTAAGAAAACACCTCATCTATTGACACCAGATCAGTGTCTAGGGATTGAATGGAGAGTTAAGGATAACACGTCATGTGGTCCCTACCACACATCATGTGCTCCCAAGATTACCATCTCAGTATGTACAAGAGGTAAATACACAGGAGTCTTGGTGGTGTTATATATCATGTGGACCATTTCACATGCTGTGTACACCCTAACAATAAACTAGAAACATTGATAGAGTATATGACTAGGAGATATTGTAGCCCCATGCACCATGTTTGGTAGGACACATGCCATGTAATCATACACATACATGGGAATAGGAAATAATACATTATTAAAACTCACTTCCAAAGAGACACTATATGGAATCATATTTCACACTGTAACCTTATCAAATAAGGCTTTGAGCCCATGTCCTATTAATATTGGAAATGTTTTTTTAGGGTGAGTTACTTTGATCCATTTCCAAAGCATTTTAATGGAATTAAATCATGGGAAAATGATTGTGATCCTATCCGAGGAGCTTTAGTCTCATATAGAGATATCAAAATCCTATCATGAGGTTGGCATGAGATCCTATATCATCTCCACTTTCCTTATCTAGGGTTATCAAAATCATTGAGACCAAAAATACGTGGGCATAAATCCCCTACATAGTTATTAATTTCAAATTGGGTTATTAGTATAACCTTTGGATTTTTTGTGATACTCATCTATTTATTGATCAATTCATTCTCCCATCATATACTACATATTTTGAGAAATGATTATAATTACATATTGGATAGAATCCATCATTTTTGTCTCACTCTTAAAGTGTGTTCTCTCAATTAAGTGTTATATGGATCATTTGAGAATAAATCCTAGGTTGGATATATGGTTGTGACCATTCCATGAAAATGTGAGTCTAATATGAGTATATTTGGATGTTCTTATTATATATATTTTTGAAATATCCATATGATGAAATTATTATTATTCATGATGATTGATGCTTAGTGATTTTAGGGTGTCCAAATAGGTATTTTTATACTCACCCCTTCAAGGGCTCTTCCCTCCTATGTCACGTCTTATGTAGATGGCTGACATATTGATGGACTACTCAAGGAAAAAAGACTAGAAGATACTTAGTGATCCGGATATATCTAGGTGTCCTCTATAGGATGCATTTACTATAGTCCTATATTATTTCATTGGTTGGAATTGTTATCATTTTCTTTTGGTGGTCTTGTATTTTTCCCTTTCTTTCCAGTAATTTTTTATCATACCCTAATAGTGTAATCGTTTATGTATTCATACATGGCTAATTATTTTTTTACATTTAAAATCATATTGGTATTGATGTGTGTGTGTGTGTTTAGGTACATTTGGATAAGGCATCCCATGTGTGTGATATGCCTACATGACATTGGACGCTAGTCCCTAGCCTTTTGGGGGCCAACATGGGTTTTTTTTGTGGCTTGGGCCCAGTTGGTCCTGGTCATGAAATTTGTTTCATTATTTTTTAGTGATAAATTCATGGTTTTCAAGGATCATAAAATATTGACACAATGTTTTGGGAAAATATATTTCAATATGAGGCAATGAAGATGGACGGAATATCATTAAATTTCTGACATTGATGTGATATATACACATGCTAATAGAAACTATGTGGATGATGCATTGAGTAAGAATTCCTACAATATTTCTTCTAAGAGTATTGATATTAGAGGTATTTAATTTTATTAATTACTAATATTCATATTGATTATGATGAATAAAGTGATGTTACAATTTTATTTCCTGTTTATTTTGTTCCTGATTTCATTGAATATGTTAATGATTCAAAAATTTTTTATCTTGAATGTATTACTATGAATTAAACCTTAATAGTGGGGAGACCATTTGGGGATATATTCTATATATAAATTAAATGTTTCATTTTAGAGATTGGATTGTGGTTCCAAAAACTTATATGGAATAATTT
The DNA here is from genome assembly GCA_963277665.1 of Viscum album. Lineage (NCBI taxonomy): Eukaryota > Viridiplantae > Streptophyta > Magnoliopsida > Santalales > Viscaceae > Viscum > Viscum album. The sequence continues at coordinate 851,156,307 of OY728152.1, forward strand.
TTTCTCCTATACAATTCAATCTTGTTTTTTCATTAAGAAATTCAGAAATTTTATAAGAAAATAAGGTCATAATTTTTGTGGGATTTTATGAAAACAAAGGTGGTGGAGTTTTTCTCAAGATGGCCCACATGTTATAATTCCATGGTATAGAACAAACCACCAGTCGAGGAGTTTCAATATTTACATATATCTCTGTGTGAATGGGTATAGATAGAAATGGTTTTTTATAAGTAATCCAATAATGTGTTAGGGACATGATATGTCACGACCCGTCCTCGGGGCCCGTGCCGTGACTACCCCAAGCCCGCCTTCCATAGGCCAGGGGCTGGCGACTAGCACCAAGGCGTAAAATCCCAGTAAACAGGGAAGGCATTGCCTTTATAAGTAACAACCACACAGAGTCAGCAAGCGGAAAGTAAAGTGCAGAAAGTAAAAGGGGCCGGAAATACAAGCCCAACTGTAAAGTACAACTGAAAAGAAAAACAGCAACTGAAGAAAAGACGGCGGCCTCGTGTCGTCCACTGGCAATCCCACCTGAAGGGTGGGTACAGATAGCCTCCAAGCTCCTCGGGTCCCACGTCCGCTCCGAGTACGTCCCGCCCAGTGGTCCACCTCCAGGTACCGTCCTGCTCCACGCCCAACCGCGATCAGCGCTGTCCGTCGTCTGCAACCAACACCACGAAGTGCGGGCATAGCCCGTGCAGGGGTGAGTACAACTACTCAGTAAGGACCCCGAGACCCCCGAAGGTCTCCCGAAATCCACAAAGGATATAGCACAAAAGAAAGATGCAATCACGAAGTAACATCTGACTCGACTTAGGTATATGCCCATACATATACCTAAGTCCCCAATTCTAGCTCTGCTCACGAGCTCAAGAACAACTCAATCCACAAAGGAAAGCAAGACTCAAATCCACAAGGAGAGTAAACAGTAAATCCTCAAAGGATAGTTCAACACAATCCACAAAGGAGAGTAACATAAGATTCAGCTCAACCAGGTATACTTTTTCAGATGACGTCAAAGACGATCACTGATCCGTCTCAGTCGTCGGACCCACGAAGGATCGATAGGTACTAACCCCCGCAAAAAGACCCACGTAGGATCGGGCTCACACAGAACCTGTAGGCAGTGGCTCACACAGAACCGGTAGTAAGGACCCACGGAGGATCGGGCTCACACAGAACCTGAAGCACTGATCCATGTGGGATCGCTGAGTGCAGTAGTCGACGCAGTCCACTGAGGATCTCTGCACAGTCGTCGCCGCAGTCCACGAAGGATCTCTGCTCTGCCGTCGTCGCAGTCCACGGAGGATCTCTGCTCTGCCGTCGAGGTCACAGCCAGCGCTAGGGTTCCCGCACGTAGCGAGCTCGTTTAGGAGGGTCCGCTCCACGAGCCGAGGGGCTGATACATCAACTGACACGTAGTCCGAAGTTGATGTATCCAAAAGTTCCGTATCGACAACAGGATCTCAACGCGACAGACGGCGCGTCAATCGGACGCCCGGTCTGAGAGTTATTGGCATTTTCGTCCCAGGGGCCCGGTTGGTTTTTAGGGCAAAACCAACCCGACCGTACTCCGCCTGTATCCGATCCTCGGGCGGAGTATGCCAAAAGTTCCGTCTCACTTAGAGGAAACCACCACAGCTGACGGTACGTCGTTCGGACGTCCGTAGCTCAAGTTATGAGCGTTTCCGCTCCGAGGGCCCGGTTGGCTTCGTGTACGAACCAACCCGGCCGAACCCAAAGTCTTCCGAAACCTTGAGTATAATATACCGAAACGACCGTCTCGATCCAAGGATCGCGTAGCCGCTGACGGTTCGTCAATCGGAGGTCCCAGGCCCAAGATATGGGCGAAAGACCGTAGAGGGCCCGAAACGGGGGTACTGGGCCCGGGGCGACCCGGCCCGAACCCCCCCCTGGGGTCGGCCGAACCGGGTCGGCCCGAACCGGGTCGGCCCGACCCGGCCCGAACCGGCTCGGCCGGGTCCGGTCCGGCCTGGGCGCGGCCCGGCCGACCGGACCGGCTCGGCTTCGGCCGAGCGGCCGAAGCGCTGCCGCCGCGGGTTGAACCCGCGGCTTGAGGGAAACCGCGGCCCCGCGGGGGGCCGCTTGTCTCGCGGACGCGGCCGGGCCGCCGCGTCCGTCCCGGTTCCGCGCGGCCGCGGAACCGGCTGCCGCCGCCGCCGCGGCTTCAGCCGCGGCGGAAGGTTTCCACGGCGGCGCGCCTGGCGCCGCCGCCTCCGGTCGCCGGCGCCGCCGCGCCGGCGACCCGCGCCGCCGCCTCCTTCCGCGGGCCGCCGGAGATGCTCCGGTGGCCCGTTTTCTTTCCCGTCTGCGCCGATGCTCCTCCCGGGGGACGATCTTCACTGCGGAGCCAACAAATTGCCCTTGCCGCACGGTTTGTCGACATCCGCCAAATCCGCACAACCAAAATAGATCGGCGGAGGGTTGCCGGGTCTTGTTCGTTAGACCCGCACCCTCCGCGTTAGCCATAAATCACGGGAGGAATAATCAACAACAATTTTTAAATAAATTAAAAATTGTTTCGATCGGGTTCTTTATTTAAAAAAAGAATAATCACGGGAAAAAGAATCAAAATCAAATCCCTACCTTGATGATCGTCGAGCGCGGGCGTTCTTCGCGGAAGAGATCGTCGCGGAAGAGATCGATCGTCGCGTCGTCGCGGGAAGGTGTCGCGTCGTCGCGGAAACCGGCGTTGAGCCGGCGAGCTCAACAAAACAAGAACAACAGATTTAAATTATTAATATTTAAATCTGTGTTTCGTTTAAAACCAAAGAAAAGAACTTGAGAGGAAATCCGAAATCACTCACCTCGAATGGTCGGTGATCGGAGATCGGAGATCGGAAGAACGTCTCGGGCGAAAGCGTCGTCGACTTCCGGGTTCGGCGTTCTTCGCGTTCTTCGCGTTCTTCGCGTTCTTCGCGTTCTTCGCGGAGAGGGTGGAGGAACGAAGATTCTCTCAAATCCTTTCCAAGGATTTTTATGTTGGTCTTAATTTATAAACATGCCAACACGAAACCGGTTAAGAAACGATCCATCAATTCGTTGAATTAATTCAACGAAAGAAACGACCCATTTAATTCACGAAGAAACAGTCCATTTAATTCACGAAATAAACCGCCCAATTAAATGGTCTGTTAAGAATTAAAGAAAACGCGTCGGTTGACTTTTCAGTTACTTTGACGGGTTTTCGCGGGTGCGTTACTTAGCGAAAGAAACGGCGGGGCTCGTGCGGGTCCCACCGCACAAATATCCTACCAAGGGGTAGGATATTTCTGGATAGCACCCTATCCAGTTCAACTCAGTTCAAGCCGTCTTTAAGTGACTTCAAGTGGCTTCCAAGCAGCTTAAGTGAAATAAAATAAAGTTGTCGCACAAACTTTATTTTATTTCTGACTTAAAGCCGTAAAATTTAAAAACCACGTCTGAGCAAACGCAACTCCGGAAGAGGCGTTTCTAAGCAAATACCGGCGCTGCGATTTCATCGGTGCCCTCAGAATTCGATTCCGGGCACCGGTTCAAAAGATAGAAAAACCCGCTCGTCCGTTCACTGAACGTACCCGAGCCAAACTTCGGAAATTGATTCCGGGCACACCGGGCCTCGGAATCAGGTGCCGTCTGAAGCTGCGCTCTTGTAAAATTCCAAAGAAAATTAAGAAAAAAATTTCCTTGAAATTTGCGGGTCTTTACATTACTCCCACCTCAGGGCTTTACGTCCCCGTAAAGATACATCAAAAACTAGGGGAACAAATGGGGGTACTGAGCACGAATCTGAGCCTCCCGCTCCCAAGTGCTCTCCTGGAGGTTCCCGTGCTGCCACCTGACGCGCACAAGAGGAATCGACCGCCCACGTAGGACCCGCTCCTGTCGATCCTCGATCTCCACTGGAACCTCCGCAAAAGTCGCCCCATCGTCCACGTCCAGCTCCCCAAAGTCGATGATGTGCGTCGGGTCGTGCACGTATCTCCTCAGCTGAGACACGTGGAAGACGTCATGCACCCGGTGCAACTGAGGTGGTAGAGCCAGGCGATAAGCCACCTCTCCTATCCTGCTGAGGACCTGGAAAGGCCCGATGAAGCGGGGAGACAGCTTGCCGCCTCGGCCAAATCTCCGTAAACCACGTCGAGGTGAGACACGCAAAAAGACGTGGTCGCCATCCTCGAACTCTAGTGGCCTCCGCCTCCTGTCAGCATATGACTTCTGCCGGCTCTGAGCTGTCCTCATCCTCTCCTGGATGATCTGGACCTTCTCTGTCGTGGCTCGGACCATCTCTGGTCCCACGAGTGCTGACTCCCCAGGGTCTGTCCAGCACAACGGTGATCTGCAGGGTCTGCCGTACAACGCCTCGTATGGTGCCATCCCGATGGTGGAGTGGTAGCTGTTGTTGTACGCAAACTCCACCAAGGGTAGGTGGTCCTCCCAGCTGCGACCAAAGTCGAGAACACATGCACGGAGCATGTCCTCGAGTGTCTGAATGGTCCTCTCCGTCTGTCCATCCGTCTGAGGGTGGAAGGCTGTGCTCAGATGGAGCCGCGTCCCGAACGCCTCCTGCAACCCCTTCCAAAGCCTGGAAGTGAAACGAGCATCTCGATCGGAGACGATAGACGATGGCACACCGTGAAGCCGTACGATCTCCTGGACGTAAAGACGTCCCAAGCTCTCCACTGAGCCCTGCTCTCTGATGGGTAGGAAGTGTGCCGACTTGGTGAGTCGGTCGACAATCACCCAAATGGAGTCGTGACCTCTGGAAGTGCGTGGAAGTCCAGTCACGAAGTCCATAGATATGCCGTCCCACTTCCACTCCGGGACCTCCAAGGGCTGTACCAAGCCTGCTGGTACCTGATGCTCAGCCTTCACCTGCTGGCAGGTGAGGCATCGCGAAACGAACTCTGCCACAGCTTTCTTCATACCCGGCCACCAGTGCTGTCGTCTGAGATCCTGGTACATCTTCGCCACTCCGGGATGTACCGCCAAGGGAGAAGTGTGAAACTCTCTCAGCACCTCCTCTCGTAGAGCGACTGGTACGAAGGTACGTCCTCTGAAAAGGATGTCGTGCTCTGCTCCAAGGGAGAAACCATCAGGCGCCTGACCTGAGGATATCAGTGCACGCCGGGTCTCACAGTCAGCGTCCCCACGCTGAGCCTCTCTGACCCGCTGTAGAAGTGGAGGAGAGACTGTGAGAGACTGAAGAAAGGCTGTTCCGTCTCTATCCACGAAGGATATCTGCAAGGAGGCTAGCTGCTCCGTCGCCTCCTCAAGTAGCTGAATGCCCGTCCTCCTGCTGAGGGCATCGGCTACCACGTTCCCCTTCCCAGGAGTATAGACTATCTCAAAGTCATAGTCCTGGAGGAACTCAAGCCATCTCCGCTGTCTCAGGTTCAGGTCCTTCTGAGAGAAGATATACCTGAGACTCTGGTGGTCAGAAAAGACTGTGAAGCGCTCGCCCATCAGATAGTGCCGCCAAGTCTTCAGAGCGAAGACCACTGCTGCTAACTCCAGGTCATGAGTGGCGTAGTTCTGCTCATGCGGCCTCAACTGACGTGATCCGTAGGCGATCACGGCCCGCTCCTGCATCAGGACGCACCCGAGTCCAGTCCCTGATGCATCGCAGTAAACTACGTACCCAACTCCCTCCTCAGGCAACCTCAAGATAGGTGCGCTGGTCAATCTCTGTCTCAGCTCCTGGAAGCTCTGCTGACATCTGTCTGACCACACAAAGGGTTTCCCCTTCTTCGTCAAGGCTGAGAGTGGTGCCGCAACTCTGGAGAAGTTCGGCACAAATCTCCGATAGTATCCCGCTAGGCCCAAGAAGCTCCGCACCTCAGTCACGCTCCTGGGTGGCTCCCAAGCTAGCACTGCCTCGATCTTCGCGGGATCCACTGCAACTCCCGCCTCAGAGATGACGTGTCCCAAGAAATGGACCTCACGTAACCAGAACTGGCATTTTGAGAGCTTGCCATAAAGCTGGTGCTCTCGGAGTGTGTCTAGCACAACTCGCAGGTGGTAGGCATGCTCCTCCTCAGTCGTCGAGTATACCAAAATGTCGTCAATGAAGACAACGACAAATCGGTCGAGGTATGGCTGGAAGATCCTGTTCATGAGGCTCATGAACACCGCTGGAGCATTGGTTACGCCGAACGGCATAACCAAGAACTCATAATGGCCATACCGACACCTGAAGGCCGTCTTCTGCACGTCCTCGTCTCGAACTCTGAGCTGATGATAGCCTGACCGGAGGTCTATCTTCGAGAACCACCGCGCTCCCTTGAGCTGATCGAAGAGGTCATCAATCCGTGGCAGCGGATACTTGTTCCTCACTGTCACCTGGTTCAGGCGACGATAGTCGACACAAAGTCGCAAGCTCCCGTCCGCCTTTTTGGCGAACAAAATCGGGGAAGCCCAGGGTGAAACACTGGGTCGGATAAACCCCTTGCTCTGCAAGTCCTCCAACTGTACCCGCAGCTCTCGAAGCTCGGCGGGGGCCATCCGATATGCTGGAGTAGATATCGGGGCTGTCCCGGGGTACAAGTCGATGTAAAAGTCTACCTCTCTACGAGGAGGTAGCCCTGGAACGTCGTCGGGAAAGACGTCCACGTACTGGTCCACCACTGCAGGAAAAGCCGGACTCCGCACGTCCACTGCTCCTAGGATGAGGCTAGCCAACTGATGTGAGATGGGCTGCACTCTCCTCCGCGGAAGTCCATCCTGTGCTGCAAAGGTTCCCTTCTCGCCGGTGAAGGTAAACCTGCTCCCGTCGGTACGAACACATCGTACCTTGCGCCTAAAACAGTCGATCTGGGCATGAACCGTGGATAGCCAATCCATGCCCAAGATGACGTCGTAAGGCCTCGACGCCGCTACAAGGAGATCCCAGCCGAAGCTCTCGCCTCCTAGAGTAAGCTCACACTGCCGGCACCAGTGCGTAATCGTCGAGTCTGCTCCCGTAGGAGTCTCTAGCCGTAAGGATCGAGCCAACGGCTCAGTCGGAATCTCCGAGCTCCGAACAAGGGCAGAGGCTATGAAAGAGTGACTCGCTCCTGTGTCTATAAGTACTGCAGCAAGGGTGGAATAGACACAGATCGTACCTCGAATCATCTCTGGCAAGTCGGGGTCGTAGGCCTCCACTGCCTGGAGCTGGGCCTGTCCCTGCCCGCCAGCTCCCTGTGGTCGAGGTGGCCCTCCTGGTGGTGGTGGGGGTAGAGCCTGGAAGCGTCGCCCACCACCCGCTGCTCGGCCAGCTCCTCTGCCTCGTCCGCCTCCTCCCTGCGGACCGCCACGATCGACCCTCTGCCTCTGCCTGGGTGGCCCCTCCACCGTCTGCTGCTCCTCTGGTCGGCGAGTCGGGCAGTCACGAGCCATGTGACCCTGCCCGCCGCAAGAGTAGCACAGCCTGCCTCTCGAAAGGCTGGCACTCCGCTGTGTGCCTCGTACTGCTGAGCCGGTGTCCTGAGGCCGTCTGCGTGGGGGTCTGGTCTGCCTGGACCCGTGAGTCATCCGTCGGCTACCTGCTGCCGAAGACTCAGCTACCTGCCGCCCTGCGCTAGGTCTCGCCGCTGAAGAAGGCTCTGCCAGGAAGCTCTCGATCAGGAGGGCTCGCTCCAGCACTCCTGCCTGGGTCGGAATGCTGAGGGAGATCAGCGACGCACGAATCTCCTGTCGCAAGCCCTGCTCGAAGGTCCGGGCCCGGAAGAAGGGGTCCCGTACCATGTCGGTCGAGTAGCGAGATAGGTCCGTGAACCTCGCCGCATACTGAGCGACCGTCATGCTGCCCTGGCGCAGCTGGAGAAGCTCCTGGATGCGCACCGCTCGGAGGGTGGCCGGGACGAACTCAGAGCGGAAGAGGCTCTCGAAGTCCGTCCAGAGCAGGGATGCCTCATCGTGAACCTGGAGCATCAGGCTCCACCATCGTCCTGCCGCCGCCTGCAGGAGGCTCGCTGCGAGGATCACCATGAGATCCGCTGGTGTCCTCACTAGCCTGAAGATCCGTACCACCGCCTCTAGCCAGTCCTCGGCGGCCTGGGGGTCCGCCTCACCGCGAAACCTGGGCGGTCGCTGGCTCTGAAACTCGTGCAGTGCCCTGAGGCGACGTGCATCGTCGGCGTCTGGTACTGGAAGCATCGGTGGCTCGGCGGGTAAGGCTACCGCCGGTGCCACTGCTGGCAAAGGGCCCTGCACCGAGGCCTCGTCGCTCGGTGGGCTGCCGTCGCGCCCTACACTCGGAACCCTAGCTGGCAGTCGTCGCGGGGCCATCCTGAAAAGGAGAACAAGAGCACCACAGTCAGAACAGTATACCTGGTGAGCTGGCACAAGTAATCACAAGGAAAACTTGAGACTTTCATAAAGCAGATCAGTATACCCGGTGAGCTGACATAAGTAATCACAAAGAAAACTTGAAACACACACGCAATCAATGTTTTCATGCATTAAGTCGGAAATCAGGAGTCAGGGTCCTGGTGTACGGATACGTCGGCCGCCGCACCAACACTGGGCTCCCTGAACTGATAACCACACTCAATACACTAAACACTATTGCTTCACATAGAAAGAAAGGACGATCAGAGTCTGCGGTAGAACCGACCGCCTCTGATACCAATTTGTCACGACCCGTCCTCGGGGCCCGTGCCGTGACTACCCCAAGCCCGCCTTCCATAGGCCAGGGGCTGGCGACTAGCACCAAGGCGTAAAATCCCAGTAAACAGGGAAGGCATTGCCTTTATAAGTAACAACCACACAGAGTCAGCAAGCGGAAAGTAAAGTGCAGAAAGTAAAAGGGGCCGGAAATACAAGCCCAACTGTAAAGTACAACTGAAAAGAAAAACAGCAACTGAAGAAAAGACGGCGGCCTCGTGTCGTCCACTGGCAATCCCACCTGAAGGGTGGGTACAGATAGCCTCCAAGCTCCTCGGGTCCCACGTCCGCTCCGAGTACGTCCCGCCCAGTGGTCCACCTCCAGGTACCGTCCTGCTCCACGCCCAACCGCGATCAGCGCTGTCCGTCGTCTGCAACCAACACCACGAAGTGCGGGCATAGCCCGTGCAGGGGTGAGTACAACTACTCAGTAAGGACCCCGAGACCCCCGAAGGTCTCCCGAAATCCACAAAGGATATAGCACAAAAGAAAGATGCAATCACGAAGTAACATCTGACTCGACTTAGGTATATGCCCATACATATACCTAAGTCCCCAATTCTAGCTCTGCTCACGAGCTCAAGAACAACTCAATCCACAAAGGAAAGCAAGACTCAAATCCACAAGGAGAGTAAACAGTAAATCCTCAAAGGATAGTTCAACACAATCCACAAAGGAGAGTAACATAAGATTCAGCTCAACCAGGTATACTTTTTCAGATGACGTCAAAGACGATCACTGATCCGTCTCAGTCGTCGGACCCACGAAGGATCGATAGGTACTAACCCCCGCAAAAAGACCCACGTAGGATCGGGCTCACACAGAACCTGTAGGCAGTGGCTCACACAGAACCGGTAGTAAGGACCCACGGAGGATCGGGCTCACACAGAACCTGAAGCACTGATCCACGTGGGATCGCTGAGTGCAGTAGTCGACGCAGTCCACTGAGGATCTCTGCACAGTCGTCGCCGCAGTCCACGAAGGATCTCTGCTCTGCCGTCGTCGCAGTCCACGGAGGATCTCTGCTCTGCCGTCGAGGTCACAGCCAGCGCTAGGGTTCCCGCACGTAGCGAGCTCGTTTAGGAGGGTCCGCTCCACGAGCCGAGGGGCTGATACATCAACTGACACGTAGTCCGAAGTTGATGTATCCAAAAGTTCCGTATCGACAACAGGATCTCAACGCGACAGACGGCGCGTCAATCGGACGCCCGGTCTGAGAGTTATTGGCATTTTCGTCCCAGGGGCCCGGTTGGTTTTTAGGGCAAAACCAACCCGACCGTACTCCGCCTGTATCCGATCCTCGGGCGGAGTATGCCAAAAGTTCCGTCTCACTTAGAGGAAACCACCACAGCTGACGGTACGTCGTTCGGACGTCCGTAGCTCAAGTTATGAGCGTTTCCGCTCCGAGGGCCCGGTTGGCTTCGTGTACGAACCAACCCGGCCGAACCCAAAGTCTTCCGAAACCTTGAGTATAATATACCGAAACGACCGTCTCGATCCAAGGATCGCGTAGCCGCTGACGGTTCGTCAATCGGAGGTCCCAGGCCCAAGATATGGGCGAAAGACCGTAGAGGGCCCGAAACGGGGGTACTGGGCCCGGGGCGACCCGGCCCGAACCCCCCCCTGGGGTCGGCCGAACCGGGTCGGCCCGAACCGGGTCGGCCCGACCCGGCCCGAACCGGCTCGGCCGGGTCCGGTCCGGCCTGGGCGCGGCCCGGCCGACCGGACCGGCTCGGCTTCGGCCGAGCGGCCGAAGCGCTGCCGCCGCGGGTTGAACCCGCGGCTTGAGGGAAACCGCGGCCCCGCGGGGGGCCGCTTGTCTCGCGGACGCGGCCGGGCCGCCGCGTCCGTCCCGGTTCCGCGCGGCCGCGGAACCGGCTGCCGCCGCCGCCGCGGCTTCAGCCGCGGCGGAAGGTTTCCACGGCGGCGCGCCTGGCGCCGCCGCCTCCGGTCGCCGGCGCCGCCGCGCCGGCGACCCGCGCCGCCGCCTCCTTCCGCGGGCCGCCGGAGATGCTCCGGTGGCCCGTTTTCTTTCCCGTCTGCGCCGATGCTCCTCCCGGGGGACGATCTTCACTGCGGAGCCAACAAATTGCCCTTGCCGCACGGTTTGTCGACGTCCGCCAAATCCGCACAACCAAAATAGATCGGCGGAGGGTTGCCGGGTCTTGTTCGTTAGACCCGCACCCTCCGCGTTAGCCATAAATCACGGGAGGAATAATCAACAACAATTTTTAAATAAATTAAAAATTGTTTCGATCGGGTTCTTTATTTAAAAAAAGAATAATCACGGGAAAAAGAATCAAAATCAAATCCCTACCTTGATGATCGTCGAGCGCGGGCGTTCTTCGCGGAAGAGATCGTCGCGGAAGAGATCGATCGTCGCGTCGTCGCGGGAAGGTGTCGCGTCGTCGCGGAAACCGGCGTTGAGCCGGCGAGCTCAACAAAACAAGAACAACAGATTTAAATTATTAATATTTAAATCTGTGTTTCGTTTAAAACCAAAGAAAAGAACTTGAGAGGAAATCCGAAATCACTCACCTCGAATGGTCGGTGATCGGAGATCGGAGATCGGAAGAACGTCTCGGGCGAAAGCGTCGTCGACTTCCGGGTTCGGCGTTCTTCGCGTTCTTCGCGTTCTTCGCGTTCTTCGCGTTCTTCGCGGAGAGGGTGGAGGAACGAAGATTCTCTCAAATCCTTTCCAAGGATTTTTATGTTGGTCTTAATTTATAAACATGCCAACACGAAACCGGTTAAGAAACGATCCATCAATTCGTTGAATTAATTCAACGAAAGAAACGACCCATTTAATTCACGAAGAAACAGTCCATTTAATTCACGAAATAAACCGCCCAATTAAATGGTCTGTTAAGAATTAAAGAAAACGCGTCGGTTGACTTTTCAGTTACTTTGACGGGTTTTCGCGGGTGCGTTACTTAGCGAAAGAAACGGCGGGGCTCGTGCGGGTCCCACCGCACAAATATCCTACCAAGGGGTAGGATATTTCTGGATAGCACCCTATCCAGTTCAACTCAGTTCAAGCCGTCTTTAAGTGACTTCAAGTGGCTTCCAAGCAGCTTAAGTGAAATAAAATAAAGTTGTCGCACAAACTTTATTTTATTTCTGACTTAAAGCCGTAAAATTTAAAAACCACGTCTGAGCAAACGCAACTCCGGAAGAGGCGTTTCTAAGCAAATACCGGCGCTGCGATTTCATCGGTGCCCTCAGAATTCGATTCCGGGCACCGGTTCAAAAGATAGAAAAACCCGCTCGTCCGTTCACTGAACGTACCCGAGCCAAACTTCGGAAATTGATTCCGGGCACACCGGGCCTCGGAATCAGGTGCCGTCTGAAGCTGCGCTCTTGTAAAATTCCAAAGAAAATTAAGAAAAAAATTTCCTTGAAATTTGCGGGTCTTTACATGATAACATATGGGTGATTTCAGTTGGGCTCATGAATTTGGTTCAATTCATCAATATTCTTGAAAATTTATAGTTTAATACTTATAAAAAATATGTATTCAATAATCTGTAAAGATTTAGGGCATATTAGTTTGAATAGTGTCTTACTAGGATCCCAAGATTATAACTCATTTTCATAAGTCCTTTCAGCAATCCATCAAAACACAATTGACCATGAGAAAATCTTATCATCATAACATATCTAGTTAGTTAGAATTAATTATCAAAACATTTCTGTACATTGTTAAATATTTAATTATTGATTTTAGAGGCTTATGGGACTATCATATACCATTAGTGGAGTTATCATACAATAAAAGTTATCCATCCACAATACATATGGCTCAATTCAAATCATTTATAGGTTTATTTATCATTCTCCACATTTTTGGGAGGAATCATGTGGGATTTCATTTATGTGACCTAGTATTTTGAATGTGGAGACATAGAAGATTAAGATAATCATGAAAATAATGGTGGAATATCTGATTCATCAAAAATAATATGTGAATCACCATCGTCAACAACAATCATCTTCAGTGGGTGATCATGGATTACTGATAATTTCTCAAAGGATAGAGAATCATCATTCTGTAATGAAATGGAAGTCATATCGTCAATAAATTTTTACTTTTGAGATACATGAATGAGTTTTTGATGTGGATTATTGGTTGGATCTACGACCAAAATTTATTTATATGTACAAAGCCTTTCATGTTTTCAATGTAAAGAATTACAAACTTTATGCTAACCATGGGATTTTATAAGACAATATTGATCATGATATTGATTATAAATTGATTCAGGTGCCAATAAAAATTGTGTATTGGAATGAAAATATAATTCTTGATAAAAAAAATTATTATTTTAATGGAAGCATGTAAATATTCATTAAGAGACTTGGGAATGTGAGATTATGATGCTCAAACAGTGGTCTGTACTCTTTTATATTAATTTTGGTCTCCCATTTAGACAAAATACCTATTGTGGGGAGAATTTAACACAACTAGTTTCTGTTATTTTACCCTTTTACTGTTTATATAGAGTTTATATAATACTTGAGTTGTGTTTTGGTATTTTATTGATAGTTATGAAGTGTTTAGAATGTGTTTTGGAGGGTAAACTATTTGATGATTTTTTTGTTGAAACCATTCTCTATCTCTAAGTAAAAAGTACATGTGATGCAAGGAGTCATTAAAAAGAAACATGATTAGTTAATAATTTTTCTAAATCATTCACATGATTGGGGAAACTGTGCATATGGAGCCAGTGGGAGAAGCACAGTTGGTGCATGGTTTGTAAAACCACGCAATCCAACCTAGAGAGGGTGTGTCTTTTAGATATTAGCACCATGATGTTGGGGCATGGTTTGTTAAACCATGGTTGATAAACTGGGTAGTTCCCAATATTTTTTCCAGTATCACATGAAATGTGGGAGAATGGTTTGACAAAATGTGTGCCCAAACCATAAACCATGCAATTAATGATCATAAAATTAAATTTTAATTCTGATTGAGGCACCAGAACCCTCATTTTTTTATTTTTATGATAGGTTCTTGAAATCATGACTTCTCATAGACTCCCTTATAGATTCCCACAGATCCATGAGAAACATATATAAAAAAAAGTGTATTAGAGATTTAGAATCAATTGTAAGCCCTCATTATATCACTTTATTTTTATACATCACTATCTTATAGCAACCATAACTTTAGATCTATTTTTTATGGATAAATTTATTATCTAATGAAGGAAGGAGGATTTATGGTTGGATAAAGAGGGTTCATGTGTTGTTACTTGTTTTACTTAACTATTGTAAGGTAGGTGGGATCTCTATCATCCGACTCATTGTAGAACATAAATAATTTCTCCTTTAATTCCTTTCTCTCAGATTTATTGGAAGAAAACCAAGGTTTTAATACATAAATACTTGGTTTTTTGGAATGATCCAAAAAAGGTACATAGAAAAATTATTGAAAGTTGGTGGTATTCAAAAGAAGTGTTTTATTTGGAAACAATTATCTAAGAAGGTGGAATATATAGTGTTGTGTGGTCATGTGGAGTTGGGGATAAATCATTATAAAAAACTCAGTCCTGAGTATGGAAAAAATGGTATGGTTTATGATTAGAAGAACCAACTCCAAAAGGTTTACAAAGAGATCTCTTAGTGAAAGGATTACTTACCACTCGCGATTATAGACCAGTCAATGGGTTCATGAATATGATTGTATATTGGGTTTTGGAATGGAAATATCATTCCAGGAGATGGCCAATTATCGGCAGACATGTTATAATGATTTTAAACATGAATGTTGTTGTTGTACTATTAATAAACATCGTATCTCGTTCTATTTTGATTTATATAAAATGTGGAAATCTGTTCTTGTCCTATTGGAATGTGTTGGAATTTCTTTGGGAATTACCTAATGAGTTTATTCTCACACAGTACATGGATTTTTTTTACATTTTAGATATCATCTATTGAGATATAGGTAAGGGATGATATAATATTTCTCAAGTGGGGAATTATGTTTCCTTCCCCCATAGTTGGTGTTCAGAGAATGAATATCGATCTTGGTGTCGTTAGATTTATCATGCTATGGTCTAACTATTTTTGGATGAATTTTAGTTTTTGGATCAGCCTTATTACTTTTTTTCCTAAAAAATGATTTTATTGGTCCTTTGTTTCAATTTGTGTTGTATTTTTATTACTCGAGAATCATATGGAAGGTCGAGTTGTATGTATTTTGTATCATTTGGTTGTATTGGTTCTTTAACGCAAATCATCCCCCAAAATTCTTCTAAGACTTTGGAATTTATTGGTAGCCTTTGGTGTCTTGGGTATGTAACCTATGGTTAATGGCACCTCCACCTCTTTTCATGCCAATGGTTGAGGGGGGTGTTAAAATTTTGAAATGTGATCGATAGTACATAAGGAAACTTTTCACAATAAATTGACTATTCATCATAAAAGTTTGATCTATTTTTTTTATGGATATTTATTTTTTCAAGAATATTATTTTTAGCTATGAAAATTAGGGATGAAAACAATTTTTTCTGAATATAACATTTAGGGGAAATTTTTTTACTTAGCGTGAGAAACTATTTTTAACAAAATATCGATGAAAAATAGTTCTGGTGGGTTGGTGATACATGAAACATAATTATAAAATTAGTGGAAAATAGTTGTTATTTTCTAAGGGATGAATATTCCATGAAAAATTATTCATCATCGATCTATTATCAATAGAATTAAATAGTCTGATATAATTGTTTTTTGTAGACATAATATTTCATCACAAATATACCAATTAGAGACTATTTTTGATGATATTATTTATTTTTTCACATATAGTTTTTAATTTTGATAGATTTAATATTTCATCACAAATAATCATTGCATAAAAAAGTTCTATAGAAACAGATGATTAAGAATAATTTAATCTAAAACTCATACATTTCAGAAAACTAGAAAAATGTAATTTTGATGACTACTATTTATGTGAAATTAATTGTACCTCAAAAATACATTTGATTACTAACATTTTATGACACAAATTCATGTCATAAATAACCATGTGATAGAATTTTAAAGATATATTTTTTACACTGAAAATGTTTTTTCCAAAAAGTAAAATATAAAATAATAGGATCAATCCTTCCTGAAACACAATTCCCCTCTCATTTTCTCCTCCTCACCGCCAAATAATATTTATAAAGCTCCTCAATCCTCCTGAACTTCATTTTTTTTCATTGAAGACTTAATGTATTCTTCTAAACAAATTGTTTAACATTTATTAACTGTATGTTTTTATTTTTTGTTTCCAATATAAAATTTGTTAATTTTATTTTATCAATTTTTAGTTAATTTAATTTATTGTCTTTAATAATATTTTAATGAAACATTACTAATTGGTTTATATTTTTTTATTAATTATCTAAATTATAAAAAACATAATATAAAAACATTACATTAGAATAGTTTAATTTTTTTAGTAATGATTATTATATTATTATTTCAATTACATAATTGTAATATTATCATTAAATCTTTTCATTAATTGTAATTAGGAAAGAATAAAAAACTACACAAGTTTATAAAATAAAAAACCTAATTAAAAAAAATTAAAATATTACATTACGTAATAATTTACTATAAATTACTAAAATAAAATTTAGTAGTAAAAAATTAATCTGAAATCATAAATTGTAGTTAAAATTATACAAAAAACAATAAGAAAAAATAATAAATAAATATAAACAATAGTATATAATAAATAAATAAGTAGTAATTTTTTTTAAATGGAATAATTTAATAAAATTATTCAAAAATAAAACGATGAAAAATAATGATTATAATTATTTAATACTAATTTTTTTAGTAAAAATTGAAAATTTTATTTTGAAATTATTCATAAGTTGTTTAAAAAATAAATAGTAATGTTATTATAAATTACTCAAAATTAATTTATATTGGATAAAATTATTAAACCTTGTTTTTTAATATATTGAAAAATATTTATGGAAAAAAAGTTATTTCAATTTATTAAAAAAAATTATTTATAAAAAATGAAAAATTTATGATAATATTATAATTAATATTAATATAAAATAATTTTTTTTATATATGTAATGTAATAAAAAATAGTCTAGAGTAATGAATATTAGTTAAAATTAGGTAAAAATAATGATATTAAATTTAATTTTATAAAAAGAATCATATGTAAAATATTAATTTTTATTTTTATTTTTTTAAATTTTTTTGAACTATAAAAAATAAATTAAAGAGAATAATAATAATTAATAAAATGTATAAAATTTAATTCAGCTACTAAAATTTTAATCTAAAATTTTAAAACAATATTTAATAAAATAAGTAAAAAAGGGAAAAAAATTGTTAGATAATTTTCAAAATATATATATTTTTCTTAAGAATTAATAATATTTAAAATTTTGTAATTTTTTATCAAAATAAATAACAAAATAATTTAATTAAATTTTTTATAGGTGTATTTATTTTATTAGAAATGTACAATAACCATAATTATTTTTGATGGATAATTAGTCAATCCCAAATAGTTTTGGTGGGGATGTGTGTCATCAGTTATTGGTATGCATTAAAAAAATATTTATGATATGAAAAAGTATTTATAAAGGAATTTTACATTCTCACTGAAAAATAAAAATTACAATGGAAGAAATCATATTTTTTCATTATTAGTTTACAATAAAGATTTAAAAAGATTTATTTTATAATAGATAAATTGAAAAAAATTAATGTTTTTGTAAATTATGTTTAAAAATTATTTGAATTTAATATATTTATTTTTCAAAACTAATAAAATAATATAAAATATAAATTAGTAATAGAAAAAAATAATAAAATTATTAACATGAAAAGTAATAAAAACTTTTATATTATAAATAATACTTAAAACTAATAAATTTTCAGAAAAACAATGTATTAATATTTTATGATATATATGAAATATGAGAATTGATAATTAAAAAGTAATTAAAATATTTTAAATCATAAGAGAAAGAGATTTTGATTAAATTTATCAATTTGTACAGTGTAATATTATATTATAAAAATTACATGGATATTAGAAAAAAATATTAGAGGAAACAATAAAAATTGTCATTAGTAAATATAAAATAAAATATTTAATGAAATTATAAAAAATTATAAGATAATAAATAAATAATTTGGAAACTAATAATTTTTTTGCTGATGTAGTATTAGAAATAAAATTTATAAAATAGTAAGTTATTTAAACATTTTTATTTTATTAAATGTTATAAATTTTAAAATAAATAATTCAAAATTAAATGAAAAAAATACAAAATTAACTAATAATATATAAGAAAATATAATTAGTTGTTAGGAAATAATGTTAGAAACCAAAAATAATAAGATTAAAAAATTAATAATATGTTACAAAAAATAATTATCTATATGAAAATATATTAAAGTAAATAAATTAATTTAATATTTCTTATAAAATAATAATAATTTTCTAAAAATAAATCAATTTTAATAAAATTAAATTTTCATTTAGAGAAAATAAATTTTGTAATTTTTTTTAACATTTTATATAGTAAACCAATTTATTTTTTTTAACACTATTGACCTATAAAAATAACACCGATTTTTAATACATGATGATGATTGGATAAATCATCAATGAATTCCACAAAATCCTATAAAAATCAAGTCTAAATTGAGGATGTTGAAACAAAATTATTATTTTCATCATCAAATTTATAATTTGTTTAATATGGGATAATTAAGTAGTCATATAAGAAATGTCATCTTAGGATATTAGAAACATTTGATAATGCATGGGGTAACCTATTTTTTTTGGTTTTTAGAAATATTATATTGCTTCGAATCAATATGGTGAAAAAATTTCGATGTATAATTAAAATAATAAGTTATCGATAATCAAAGATTCAAAATTTAATACATTATTTTTTTGGATTATCATTAAGTGAAAAAATAGAATGATAATTTGGATACTGAATTGGAAGTATAATTTTTTTTGTATTTTTTGAAATGAATCAAAAAGGACATATATCAATGATTCTGGTAGAGAAAATTATAAGATGTTATAAAATTTATATCTATTAAATCAGATTCTAGAATGTCGAATAGTAATTTCGATGAAATTTTTATTCAGTTAAATCTCTATTTCTTTAGGGAAACACACTATCTTTGAATTTCTATAAAAGTAATAAGTTATTC
This sequence comes from Viscum album, assembly GCA_963277665.1. Lineage (NCBI taxonomy): Eukaryota > Viridiplantae > Streptophyta > Magnoliopsida > Santalales > Viscaceae > Viscum > Viscum album. The sequence goes on from OY728152.1 coordinate 851,175,162, forward strand.
TATAATTCTGGGAATAGTTTTAATAATATATATGAATTTTTAAAATATTGAATCTCATATTATGGTGAGTTTGAGTCATTAATTAATATTCCATCATCAGGAAAATATATGTACAAAGAGATACAATAAAGAAATTATATATTTTTTATTGTTAAACAGATGATCTATTTTCTAATTACACAAGGTTTATATGATTTATTTATGTATGCCAACATTTTTTCATAGAAAACAAGAAATATATCCTATATTTTTCTATATAGAAGCTTAAATTTCTATTATGATAGTGATTAATGGAATAAATTTGATTAGGTTCATACAATTTTTTTTTAAAATAACATACCATATGGTTATTGTATTTCTATGGATTATTTTTATCCATTTGGTTCTTATGGTTGTCAATATAATTATCAGTATGATTTAAGAACTCTATATGATTATAATCAATGGATATAGATGAAGGAATTATATATCCATTCAGAGTTACTAATTCCAAGACAAAAAAAGGATAATTTCAATGTTTATTTGAATCCACTGATAGAAGAGTTAATTTTATTATGTATTTTGGTGTAATTATATATTGTGTAGTTATATAATGTTATTTTAAATTAAAAACATCATTAGTATGGTAAATTATTGACTTTGTAGTATATGGGATGTAATGTTGATGAAGTAAAAATAATACAAAATCCTATCAGTACATCATGGATAATAGTAATGTTTTTATGCTTAAGAATATAATAAAACTATGTTCTTTTAACATCATTAGACATTTCTTCTTGTATATCATTATTTATGAAAAATAGAATAAATTTTTAAAAATTTAGACTATAAGGATATTGATCTCTGGTAGTGCTCCCAATTATTAGTGTAAAATATATCATCTTTTCATTACATTGTATTACTTTTGAACTAATAATATACCAAAAAAACATAAGTGGATTTGGGTTATATTACTATTGGATATTGAAAAATATTTTTCGGACCTACAATATTAGTTTGATTTGTCAGTCCATAACATGATTGATGTAATTAATATTGAGGAAAACTATTTTGATAATGCATTGTATATCATGTTAGAATTACGATGAATGACTAAAGAAACAAAATCCACAATTATATCTTGCAAAAAAATTCATGTGTCTTATACTGGAGTTATTTGAAATTGATACTTACTAGAATTTAATAAATATAAAATAATATTAAAATTTTATAAAGAAATTAATTTATTATTATATCCATGAATTATTGATTTGATGTTTCTAGATGTTTTTGTTTCTTATTTAACAAACTATATTAGGAATGATCCTATTTCTAGGTAAAATACTTATGATTTTCATATTACAATTTAATGATTACTACCATTTAGTATTAGATTGTTAATAAATTATATTATTTGAGATTAATTGAATGAAATATAATATTTCATCCAAGATAATTGTGTGGATACACCATAGTTTAATATATTGAGTAATGTTGAAATTTGATTCCTAATTTTGTATGAATTAGAAAAATTATTTATATTTGATTTCACTGAGTCAATGGAATAATTAATATTATATTTTACATATGATGAAAAATATAGAGTTATAGTAAATTAATGATGGATGTGATCATATGATAAATTTATAAATAAGATAAATAAGTCACAAAAAAATAAATCCATTAAAGGTCCAATTGTATATCTTTATTTACTAGTTGATGTTGTAAATGTATTCTCTTACAATTTTCCTAGTGAATTTCCATTAAAACATAATAAAATGGGTCACAATGAGGGAAAAATTGATGATTTCCTAGAAATTATATTTTCAAAATTTAATTGTAATGATATTAGTTTTAGTGGGGACCATATATGATTTATTTTGATAAATTCTGATGAAAATACTAATAATGTAGATTTTCTTAGTGGTTTCAGAGACATTTTAGTTAAATTTCATTCGATTGAACAAATAAAATCAATTTATTATTTTATATATTATTAATTGTTTTTTATTTTTTATATATTGAAATATGGAAGTAAAATTGATAATTGATTATGTATACTAAGTAAGGAACTTTCCGTACGTATGAAATATTAGAATGTTTTTTTGGGTAAGTGACTTAGATTATGTATAACCACCTATGTTGAATCAACAAAAATAAATTAACAGTGATATTTTTTTAATATGAATTTGTAAAAAAGGGTTTTATGATTACTTTTATAGCTTAATTGAGGAAATGGTTGATTTATATTCTTTGGGATATAATTATTTATTTTTGTGAAAATTTTATTGGTTTTATACTGATTGAGGGATACATGTTCATCCATGACATGAAGTTATTTATATAAAATATAAAATTAATCATTAAAAAATGATTTATTTATTCATGATCATCGTGAAAATCAAGGTTTTTTTTGAAAATTTATATTCTTTTTTATGATCTTATAATGATTAGTGGAGTGTAAAAAATATGAAATCACATGAAAATTTTCTTTTGGAAAATGAAATTGGTTATGGGGAAGGAAATATATTTAAATTTTTCAAGAAAAATATCCAAAATAATTTCATACTTATAGATATATATAAATATTGATCATGAGACCTCATAGTTAAGGTCAAATGGTGTTGATAATGTACATGATGTATCCAAAAAAATTTAATTGATTCCATATATTGAAATTGAACCTTGTTTTTAAATTGATTATTCAATGGAAGAAGATAAATACAATGACACCAATGAATATGATGATGAAGATGAAGGATGATGTTTAACATTTTACTTATAGTTATAATAAATATATAGTAATTTTCTATAAAATAGTAATTATTATTTTTTTTATTTTGATTTTTTATTAACAATTATTTTCATGTAGAATAATTTTTTTTTGATTTATATGCTAAATGTAGATTATGATAAACTAATCATACCCTCATTGATGTTTTTTCATCAAATGGTGAGTCCCATAATCCTTCATCCATCCCAAAAGACGATATCACTTTACTGTTAAATATGTGGTGTCACAACCAAGCCAGATTAATAATTCCAAACCTTATTCCCGAGAAACATTGGTCTCTTGATTTTTATTTTTTTACTTGATAAAGTAAGTTTAAAATTTTTCCAAAATTTTATTAAATTTTTAAAATGTTAATTTTGAGATTATATATTCTTATTTGAATATTTTAATTATATAACTATATATCATTTATGGGTGATTATATGGAAATATTTTTTTATTCCAAGGGTGACATAGGATCGGGTTCTCAATAATGTTCAATATCACATGTTTTAGCAATGTATTGCATAAAAATAAATAATTTTTTGGATATTTATTCAATTAATAACTTGTTTCTATTAATTATTTAGAAGGGTTGTAGTATATATTTGATGATATATTGAGATATTTCATCTATGAGGTATTAGATATTTTTATGCATTAGTTTTTTTATCCATTTTCACACAATTATAGAGAAAAATAATTGGATAAAACTTTTTCAACTTTTTTTATGAGTACTTATCATATAATCTTCTTTACTACATCCATGCATAGATATGTGTTGCATTTTTCTTCTACTAGATAATATATACCCACTTGATGTGGTCATAATTTGGTCCAAATAATCAAGTGAGTATGGAGGTCACACTAGGATTTGGTAGTTGACCTTTAGTATTAATCAATTACATATGGTTTGTAATATTCATTGTTAATTTATATGTACTTTTATTAAAAAAATCTATGTTATATTTATGTATAGTATTGTTGATATTATTATTATGGAGTTTGATTTCTACAAGTATATGTATGTTAATCATACTAGTAGAGAGATTACTGGTGGGAGAAAACATTATATTTTTGGTTAGTATTAATTTTTTGGTTTTAAGAAATCACAAAAATATTATTTTATATTTTTAATTTTTAAATACAGTCGAAGGTGGTGTATAAGGTCATGAATTCTAACAAGTGGGGAAGTCAGGATGAGGATAATGGTGTGGGATCATGTGAGTCATGTTTTTATGATGAAAATATGATATAGGGGACAAATCAAGATGTTGCGAATAGTTGGGATATTGGTATTGGTTAATGATTAATTTCAACTAGTAATTTGGAAACATAGTAATGTCGTCAGTCTACTTGAATGAAACTCATGTAGAATCATCATTTGATTCTGATTAAGAGGATTCAGTATGATCTCTAGACAATAATATACAAAGATAGTATATAGAGTAGGAATAGTAGAAGTAATAAAATGATAAATAGCATAACTTTTAGATGTAATATCATACGTAGAATATGGAGTGAATTTGATGAGTTGGACATGGTCTAAGGATGAAATTACCTCACTAGAATAATTGAAGTAAATTTTGTTTTTTTATTGTTATTCTAAAAATATCAAAAAATTTAAACAATATATAAGTCATGTTTTTTCCTAACACTTTTCTGAATCATTGATAATATTTTAATTGGAAATATCCTTTCTAAAAACCATGTCTAAATATTATTAATTATTTATTAAAAATGTTTTATTTAAAAATTACTATTATATTTGTTTAGATAATTAAAAATGGTGAAAAATCCCCCCACTCAAAACACTATTAGCCTACCCATTGATGCTGCTCAATGTGAAGACCCCCTCTCTTCCCACCCCTCAAAACTGCTAGTCATCAATCCCCCTCTTATCACCTGCACCACTCGACATAAGACCGACTTTCATCCTCCTCCTTATGGCCTATTACCACCACACTAACTTCCACCTCATCCTCAACAGGAGCTATCATGTTGACTTGAATAATAGATACTTTACTATGTTTTCCTCTCATCATCCACATAGTGGGTCCCTCACTATGATTTCTAGTCATATCTCACATATTCATTCCTCCATAATCGAATGTAGTGGATTTTGTAGTCTTTATAAGGAATAAATTGGAAAATAGATTTAGTTTTATCGACCGCCAATTATAATTATACAAAATATCCATTACAATATTAACTAACATATAATGATTCATTAAATTTCATTAATTTAATCTTTGTTTCTATTTCAATTGAATGAAACATTCTATCCAATTTTATTAATAGAGATTAGTTAATGGAACAATACATTATCATATCATTTAATGTAAATAGACATGTTATCATGTGATATATCACATAATAATCATATATGGAAAATTTATTAGGGGAGAAAATAGGTTATAGTGTCTCAATATATTATATTTAAAAATTGGTAAAAAATTATTTTTCTTTCTCATTTTATATTGACATCGAAATGTTTATAAAATTGATCTTACACTTTGATTTACTAATAATTAGAAGATAATTATTGTTAATAAAATATTATATAGATCTACTTGTTTTAAGAGTTTTTAGACCATGATAAATCTATAAGAGAATATTTACCAATTATCATATTTTTTATTCCTCTTGACAATTGAATATTATTCTTTACTATTCATCTAGTCTTAAGTCCTTCCTTATTTTCTCTTATATATATTTCATTCACCTCAAGTTTTTGAATGTTTATGTTGATTATTAAAGAATGTTTTTTTTTCACGGAGGAAACATTTCCACTTTAATGACCTCAATACTAAGAAACATTAACATTGATTAAGATATTTGTTTCTATAAACACATATTTTTATTTGTTTCCCAACATGTTTTAATCTTTTCAAAAACCATTGGTTCAGACACCATATTATCTCCTTTAAATGAATCATTACTCCCTTAATAACATGAATCATTATAATTAGTTATAATTTCTATATATTTTTTTCATTTTCTTTATTAACGTGCATAGTTTTACTATTATGACATCCAAATTGTGGCTTATTGATTATTCTTCTCCTTTAACAATTTCACTCTAATAATTTTTTTTTCCATTTATAATATTTTTTTTTCTTTTTATATAATTAAATTTTTTTAAAACAATAATTTATTTATTTATTTATAGTTTTTAACGTGTTTTAAATCAATTACATATAAATAAAAGTAAGATTATGCTATCTCAAAACACATCTTAATATGCTACATGTTTGAACCTGTTTTTAGATTGATAATTAGAAATCAATCAATGTATGAAAGAATAAAATTTACATATACTAAATGAAAATAATGATTTTGGTTTATGATATATGATGAATTTGAGAACTCGATATTAAAAAAAATCATCCTCCTTACATGTGTTGTATTCGGATTGGAGAATAAAACATTAAAAAAATTGAGTAGTTATGCCAATAGTAAAAATGAATAAATTAAATCCACGAATAGTGGATAATGAAATTTGGAACATGATTAATGGTTCTATTGGCCACAAAGGAAAATGCATTCAATAATGGAACACATTAATTGATTAACTCATAAATATTTCATATATTATTAATTCTTTAGGAACAACATGATCGGATAATCATGATGATAATATACAAATAGATAATGATGAGGAGACTAACAGAATGGAAAACATAACCTATCAAACAATTTTGTTTTCAAAATTAGTTGAAAATGGAAATCATAAATAGTAGGAAGGTTGTGGCAAACATCAACAAATTTATTTTCTTATGAAGTTATACCACATCAAGTGTTTATGTGGAATTAACAATAAATCATTGTCCTTGGTATTGGAATTTTAGTATAATGCATTCGACAAAGCTAATATCATGTTATCATTTTATGATAAGACAAATATTATTATCAATCATAGACTCAATTATAAAAAGATACATTCATTTACCAAGGATTTTATGCTTTATTGGATGGAATATTCAAATTGAAAAATGTGAAAAATACTTTGTGATTCTAGATAAAAATTAACAGTGACTACCTGTTACTTTTGGAATATTATTTATCTAATTTTTTGGCGTACATTTATAAAATTTGTTTTTTAGGTTTTCAATATTAAAAATTAATCTTAATATTTTCATTATTATTTTTAAAAAATATATTATTTTTTAATTTTATTTTATTCCAATCTGTATTTTTATAATTATATGTTATTTTACTATTTTATTTAGTATTTATTATTATTATTTTTATTATAATTATATAATCCTTCTGAAAATTTAATTTTATATGTATTTTTCCCTAATATAAATGTTTTAATTTATCTATACCTTTATGTGAGTATTAGACCTTAATATTAACCATTATATAATGTCTAACATACACTTATAAAGAGCATACACATTTCAATTTAACCTTACATACAATTTAAAGTTCCCATAAATAGGGTTTATAAATTTTTTTACTATAACATAATCCTTAAAACATTTCAGTTACCTTTACATGGCATTCTATCCACCCTTACATCACATATTCAATCTTCTGTTTATTTTACACATATCATTCTTTACCTTATGAAACTAGTTTCAAATTTGGTTTACCTTTATGCATACATGGATTTTACATTACCCAAACTATATAAAATATGTCATACCATTACTTAAGAATTTATAAAATCTGTTTACCCTTACACATCCTAAAAAATAACTTTTTACCCCATGTGTAGGGTATTAATTTGTTTACCCATAAGTAAGGTATATTGTATCTTTATAACAGTTTAAAGCTCCATTAATGGTATTATTTAGCTTCTAATAGAAGTAACACCTTATTTTTAACTAATTATATCATAATTTCTAGTGATAGTATGTCCTTCTACAGGTAGCACCATCTTCTAACAATAGAACATTTGCAATGTTATCTCTATTTTACATGGAAGAAATATTATCTTGTAACATTGTCATTGATCACCTAAATGGTAGTGGAATCAGAACCTAGATTGTAACCTGAATTTCTAGATCCACATAATGAAATCATGTTTTAAATTTAGTTAAACATTATATAGCCATTTTTAAAAATGTTTCTTATTGTGCAACATGGAGGATTGTGTCACATATATGATTTCTATATAACTTATTTCTACATAACTAACTAAGAAACTCATATCACATTTCTAGGTAACTAATTTTCATGTGACCAAATATGAGAAACATATGTGATTAAAATTTATCATACAATGTATATTTAAAGTTATTGTAACATTGTTTGTTCAATATTATGATATTTTAATTTACTATATGTTTCTTTAAAATTTTATAATAATTATATTTGTTTGAATAATAAAAATTTATTCTAATGATAATATTATAAATTTTTACGTGTAATTTGTATCAAAATAAATGGTTGTGAGTCTTTTGTGATGATGAGTTTGGTAATTCAAATTATGGTTAAATGAGATTATTATATGTATTATTATTCTCTATCCCATAGAATACAGTGATTGTATATTTAGATGATTCTTCATATTCAATAAGATCACAAAATTAATATTGTGGGTTATCTATAACAATGTGATCAAGGGGAACATGATAATATTGAATTGACATTATTTATTTAAGTTGGAGGGATAATGATATTTACAGAAAAATATGATCTATATGATAATTTTGAATTGTTAAATACCTAATTTGACTACTCATTCATTTCTATAATAACGTATTTTCTTCAATTTTATACACTCTCCCACTAAAGTGGTTATAGATCATCTAGCTATATCAACATCAACATAAGTTTCTCATTAATTCTATCATCGTTATGGAATTTCTTTTCTAATTTTTTTTTCATCTATTTGTAATTATAATCATTGGTTTATCATTTTAAAAATCAAAATAAAGAATGTTTTTGGTTGTTTTACCAAATTAATTGAAGGTTCTTGGGAAGAAAATCCCAATAAACTAAAGGAATATTCAATAGTGACTCCAATTAAAATTGATGTATTATTTTTTCTTCAAGGTAGTATAAATGGAAGTGTCTACAACCGGTTATCACACCATTAAAAGAGATTTTTCATAGCGAGTAAATGTTATCTAACCAAGTAGTGAATATTAAAGAGTATAGTAGGATCATTGTGATCTAAACTATAATAAAAATATGGTTTTAATATTTTATTTTCCACTATAATATATTTTGAACAATCCACCTCACAATTATTTCAAACAGTAATAATCCATGAATTTGTTCTTTATTTAAATGTTTTGAAGGACTATTCACCACCCACTCTAATTTTTCAATGTATTTCAGAAACAAATTGCATCAAATGGTTTATTATTTTTGTATATAGGTTATGTTGATTTTATATTTTTTAATAAACTAAATATCCTTGACCATACAGTCTAAAGAAAAAATATCAATTCTTGAATATGGTAATTATAAATTAAAATGGTTGTTGGATACCCCAAAGACTCCATTTTTTTGTAAGTTATTACAGCTATTTAAACGTCCATTTGAAAGTATACTTCAAGTAGTTTAATTGTGATTATTATAAAATAATAGAGAAATCATATAAATTACCTGAAAGACACTTTTAGAAAACTATATGGAATAATATGCATTAAAAAATAAAATAAATGATATGTTTTCTATAAGTAGTGGTGTATATATTCACAATTTATCTATTGATATAGATCAAATTATTTATAGAATTATAAAAATTTAATACTATGGGATAAAAGTGCTTAAAAGAACTATGATAAGAATTATTGATGTTTAATTCCATGATTTTGAAGATGTGAGATGATGAGTTTGTAATCCTGATGTTTCGCCTTTTTACAAGAATTATAAATGGAATGAGTGAAATTGGTGAGGCACTGGATAAAACCAATCTAGTTGAAAGAGTAATTATAGAATGACCAAAAATATCACTTTTACTTAAATTGGTTATTGATAAACTTATGAATTATAATGAGTATTCTTTATATGAAGTAATCATTTTTTACAAAATTCTGAACTTGAATTGAAAAATATTTTCAATGAAGAGCCAATATTTAATTAAGGTATTCACATTAAATCTAATGATAATAAATCCTATAACTCTCCTAAGTCTACATTCATGTAAAATTTAAAATAGATTTCCTCTTTTAGAAACCTTTTTTTTAAATAGATGATACATAAAGTTTGAAATAGTCTCTTCGAAATGAATTTCAAAATATAGTAAAAGAAATGGAATAATAAAAATAAAAATTTTGTTTTAGATATCACCTTGTATGAATATTATAAGAAATGAAACATGAGGACTGATTTTACCAAACACAAACAATCGAAGAAATACAAATACAAAAGATGAAGGAGAAAATCAACCATTTTTTGGAGGATGGGATTGTCCACATTGTTCAAATTTGAGTATTGGAGTAAGAGGTGAACATAATAAATGGATCCTTTCATTTATATATGTACCTTGTGAGGAACCATACTAATTTTTTATAAAAATAAAAACTCAAATTGATTTTGATCATAATACAATAACAACATGAAACAGAAACCAATTCTTATTATTACACTGATTAAGATTCTATTGATTCTAATGTTAAACAACTGTATAAAGAGAATCGATAATTAAGGATTTACTGATATTTTATTAACTAAAAATATAAAAAAATACAAATAAAGAAAATATTATTTAATGAAAATGAGAAACTTGAAATGGAATGTGAAAATATAAATATCATTTTTTCCAAGATTATAGAATATTAAATGTATTATAATTCTGAGTTATTGATTCTAAAAGAAGAAAATTATGATCTTCATTATTTTCTACAGATAAATAATAAATATCATGAATGAAGGTTTAGTTTTTTGGATTAAATAAATAATGATGATAATGAGTGTAATAAACTTATGTAAGAAAAGATAAAAAATTAGTAAATATAGATTCTGTTATCAATAAAAAATTATATAATAATGTATAAGCCATTATTAAAGATAATCTGGTTTAAAAAAACAAGATTCCAATCCTAATGAATCTTTATCTAAATTCATTCAAGGAAAATTGAAATATAAAAAATTTATTTGAATGATTAAAAAACAATAAAAATAATGGTTCTCTATAACACGTTATTACTAAAGATGGATAAGGTTATATTTTTTAAAATACCAAAATAATTATTTCATGTGTAGCATTATTTAAATGAATAATGCATTAGAATTTTGAAAATGAATTCTATATGAGATTTAAAAAATCATTTAGGAATACTAAAAAATGTATTTCTAATGTTATGTTTTTCAAAACATCCAACAAATAGATGATTTAAATCTATTAGGAGTATAATATTTCTTTGTACGAATATAATTGGATCAAATATTTTATTGGTACCAAGATATTCTACTAGGTTGATATATTTTAGTAAATCTACCTTATAAGTCTCAAAGAATCATGGTATTTAGAATGTATGTGTTCCAGACACATGATATGTGATATTTTAAAATTTTCATCAATAAATTAATGTGATGGAGGCATAGTAACATTTGGATACAAATTTAAAGTTCATATTAAAGGAATTGGAGAGGTTTAATTTTCTAAAACTATTATTAAATTCCAATTTATTATTTATAGATAGTTTGAAACATAATTTTATAAGTATATAACAACTCTGTGATGATAGATTAAATTTAATTATTGAAAATGATAAATGCACATTTTTGAAAAAAAAATCATTTTTTTGAAAATTGAAAAGATAAAATATATACTATGAATTTTTTCAAATATAAAAAAATAGAAATTTTTGTGTTTAAATTATGTTGATGTAGATATTATTTTCTTGGAATTGGATATGTGGACATTAAAGAATTAGAATATTTCACATTTTTTCAAAGCAGGAAGTTGTTCAAAATTTTCTAAAGTTTGATAAAAGTAATTATTTTTTGTTTTACTCATTTTTAAAGGCTAAAAACCATGAGGAAACATTTAATACTATAAATGATTTCCTTACATCTAGATGTCCTGAATTACGAAATATTAAATTATTTGTTATTTCATATAATACTATTTTAGGTGGAAAGAAGTATATATTTGAAATAGTTAAAAATTATAATAGATTAATCTTGATTTATTTCCTATCTCCTAAAAAAGACACTTTAACCAAAATCTCTTTTTTTTTAAATTATTAAAAATTTTAAAAAATCATTTAAACACCATTATTATAAGTGATTAAGTTTTTGATCTTTTTAATTTATAATTGAATATATTTTCTTGAATAAAATGGAATTCTTTTTCTACCCGTAGGACACTACAACAAAATGGTGTCTCTGAAAGATAGAATAGGTCAATTTGGAAATAGATAGATCACTGATTACTGATTTTAAAGTTTCGTAAATATTTATAATACAAAGATTTTAAGACAACATTTAATTTTTTTACATAGAGTTTCTTTTTGTCCGTCATTAAATAAAACACCATATGATGTTTGTTGAGGGTTTAAACATAAAAAATGTTATTTTAAGGTGTTTGGTAGAAAAGTCATTATTAAAAAAATATATATATTTTTGATAATTTCAATTATAAATGTAATGAATAAATATTTTAGTTTATTCTATGATTAGTATGTCATATAATGTTTTTAGTATACAAAACATAGCTTTGTAATAATCCATGTATTCTAAATTTAATGAAAATTAAAATAACTAGAAAAATTATAATTTAAATAAAGGTTTTGATGAATTTAAAGAATTCATTTTTTGGTGAATATAATGTTGAAGGAAATGATAATATATTTGTTGAGGTGGAGAAAATCTCTTCTGAAACTAATATTACATAGTATAAAAATCGTAAATATATACTGTTAGAAAATTATTTTGAAATTATGAATCTAGAATAGAAACTAAGAAATATATTTTAATTAATTTTGCTATTTTTTAATTTGTTTTTAATTTTTTTCATGTTAATATTGATTATAATTTTATTGATTCAAACTAGATTAATTTTATGCATCATAAATTAAATAAATTTTGCTGAAATAATGTGTGTAATTTGGTTGAATTACCAAAATATTTACAAATGATATGAACTATGTGTAATTTCCATAACAAACATGATGAAGTGGGAAAAATTGTTAAAAATAGGGGATGACAAGGGACTCATGAATATTCTCAAGAAGAGTGAATTGAATATGAATTTTTTTATCTCTATTCGTATATAAAAGTAATTAAAATTTTATCAAAAATTTCCAGTCTTCAAAATATAAACTTATTTCAAATTTATGTTAGGAGTTCATTTTAAATGTAATAATATTTGAATAATTCTTTTTTAAACAGATCCATGTATTATAAAATTAATGATTAATAAATCATGTTTTTAATTTAATAAAGAACTATATAGTCCAAACCAAACTCCTAAAGCTTTTTATGAGTCAATATATCGATTTTATACAAAAGTATTTTATTAATGCAATGGTTGATCCTAACTTGTTTATATATAATGTTTCGAAGTATATCATGATTATATATATATATATATTGATGACATAATATTTGTTTTTACAAATTGTTTACATTTTATTTATTTTTATAAATTGGTTATTACATACTTTGATATAAGCTCAAAGGGTGAATTGAAATTTTTTCTTAGCATACCAATTAACAAAAGGATAGATTCCAATTTCATTCATCAATAAATGTATGGGAATGAACATGTTAAATTATTTGGACTCGAATAGTGAAATTCTATTAAAACACTAATTATTAAAAATAAATAATTTTATTTGGATGAATATTTATAGTTTTTTTATTTTAATATATATATATATAGGAATGATATAAATATAATATTAATTCACTTAATCAATATTTAATATAATGTTTATAACTTTCTTTGTGCTATATTTTAGTCAAAACATAAGAAAATTCATCTTACAACTGTTAAGAGAGTTATTAGATATATCAATGGAACAATTGGTACTAGATTAGAGTATTCAATCCAGAATGTTTTACATTCATTATCATATTCCGACTTCCATTTTGGAGGTTGAAGGATTGACTAGAAAATAACAAGAAGTATGAGTCATTTTATTGGTATGAATTTAAATTCCTCGATTTCTGGGAGACAAATTTTAATTTTATTATCTATAGATGAGGATATGTATATTGTTTCTTCTAATTATTTTCCTAAAAGTATATAGATTAAACATTCATTATGTGATTTTAATTAAAAATGTGAAAAAACATTAATATTTTGTTATATTTATAGAATTAATTATATTTCTAAAAAATCACCTATAATAAACTAGAAAAAACATATATATATTAGGTTTAATTTCCTGACGGATTATGTGAATAAATGAGATAAAATTTTATTTATTGTTCTAACTAAAATACATATTTTTGATATATTTTCAAATCCATTTTATTCTTAAATATTTTTTAAAATAAATTTTGATCTTGTAATGATGGATATTTAGTTTGAGAAAACAATTTTATTCGATTTTATTTTGAGGGAGATTTAATTTTTTTAGTTTTTTATATATTTATTTTTGATTAATTTCTAAAAGTCGGTGAATCTCTGAAAAATATTGTTCATTTTGTAATTTCTAAAAGGGGTAGACTATTAGAGTTGGGACACTGGTCATCATATTTTATAGTATACATGAGAATTTTTGGGATGTTAATATTACATATCCATATCAACATTTTTGTTATTTTTTAAATGATAATAATAATGTTCAAATATATTTTATGCCTCTTATTTTTTTATTTTTTTATATTTTATTTTATTAATTTTATTCATATTTATTTTTGTTATTCGTATGATGATTATTTTTTAAAACATGTGAAAAATTAATTTTAAAAGTATTTTTTCCTTACATTGCATGTTTTAATTTCACTTTACATTTTTGTGAGTATTTGAATTTACTAGATAACCTTATATAAGATCTAATGTACCCTTACCTAATTCATAAACATTTCAATTTACCCTTATATATAATTTCAAGTATCCTCAATCAAGATTCCTAACATTCTCATTACCATTACATAACTCTTAAAAAATTCATATTACCTTTATATAGCTTCCTATCTACCCATAGAAAGTTTTCGAACTATCTTATTTACATTTCCATGAAATTTTCATTAATATTATAAAATTATTTAAAAGGTTTGTTTACCTTAATGCATATATAGATGTACACTTGAAAAACCTATTTAACACTTGTCTCACCTTTTCTTAGGACTTTATAAAACTAGTGTACCCTTACATGGTCATGAACTGACCCATGCCGAGTCTCAAGCCGCAACTACCCCAAGCTAGCCTTCATATGCCTGGGGATAGAAACTATCACCAAAATCACAAAAAAACAAGGGGATGCCTTTTCCTAAGGACCTGTACACACACATGTATTCAACTCAATGCAAAATTAAAAAAGGGAAAAGAATGACTGATACAACACTATTATAAATCGGAAACCAAACATATATGAATCGACCTCTAAATAGTAAAAGAACAATTGATATAAAGTAAAATGAAAGGTAATGGTCAAATATAAATAGACAAGTGGAAAAATAGAATAACCCAGTAATAGGTGAAACGATAAAATAGCTGGGAGAGTCCCACTCCTAAATCTCAAGCTACGAACACCGCACGCAGTCCAAGCACTCTGTATCCCTAGCTCCTTTGAAGTCATGATCAACCATTCTATCATCTGTAAAGGAACACCATATGTTGTAAAATCCCCAGAAGGGGTGAGTATTAAAATACACAGTAGGATTCGCTGAAGGCTCAAGGGAACAACAATAGATATAATAATGAGGGGACCAGTAGACAGAACATGGGGCAGTAAAATAATACCATAAAGGAGAGTAGATCAACCCAATAATAATGTAAAGTAAGATCATCCAAACACAAGGTGACAGAAACGGTGAGAAGATGAACTCCTCGTTGATTCTTCTCTACCATAGTAGAATATCATACTCATCCAACCATGAGAAACTTCACACGGAAATCACATGGAATACCCCCCGCGACTTCGCCACTCATGGAGTGGGAGTAGCCAAAACTAAAAGAGTGGGCACAAGAAATAGGATATATCTATATATGCTCAGTAAAATTAACCTAAAAAAGTGTGTATAGGGATATCCACCTCAAAATATCAGCAACATAAAATTGATTCCATAATAGTCCTAGAAGTACCCATTAATTCCTAGCATCCCACATGTCTTCTATAAACTATAAGTCGAAGGGGCTCAATCATAGAACCTTGAAACTATCCGCTTTGGGAATCAATATCTCACCCTGATGGTTTTAGATCGCGTCCCAAGGACACGTATTGGTGGGAAAGGTGTCCCTATATCTTGAGAGTCTAAAGTCATGTTCAACATGCATCATCACTATCTCATAGTTGAGAGTTCATGTCACAAATTTGAGGATCCATGCCCATCCCGGTAGGAGGATTCAACTTGTCATCATGTTTTCGTGCCCTAGTACATCAGGGGGGATCATCACCCGGAAGTTGATGGGGGAACCACTATCCAACCCAGCTTGACTGAAGATCAGAACTACCGATGGGGACCACTTCCAAGCCCTGCTAAAGTTAAAAATGAAACTACCATCATAGACCACTTCCTTGCCCAGCTAGAGGTAAACCAAGATATGATCTGTCCATCCATGCAGAATGATACATCTCTGGAAGAACATCGAGGAACTCTTGCCATCCATGTTAGAAGGAACCTCTTGGGAAGAACAATGAGGAACACTAGACATACATGTTGGATAGTTCCTCTAAGAAAGAACATTGAGGAACAATGACCATCTCTGTTGGATAGTACCTCTCAGAAATAACATTGAATAACACTGGCCATACCTACTAGATTATACCTCTCGGATAGAACTGAGGAATGTTTCACTTTCCTATTGGATGGTATCTCTCAGAAGAACACCACTGCAGTCATCGGGTGCCACCCCAGTTATGCCTCACAACTAAAACATCTCAAATCATAACCCGTATACCACTATAGAGGGTACCACAAAATCTACATGAAAAAACAATCAGGATATGCAACTCAATTTCCAAAATCTATGTTTAGATGAGGGAGTTATGAGAGACAGAAGAATTCACAATGTATTACATGACATATGTGGGGCCCACAAGTCATGTTTCCCCACCTTGTTTCCTGACCATGTACCTAGACATTCTCTACTAACAAACTAGGAATAAGTACCCCTAGGCATTTCGACTTACTCCCAGAGTACATGAAACACCTAGTCAAAAGGCCAATAAGAACACGATTCTCATCATTGATTTGGAGGGCCAAAAGCGTAGGTATGATAGAACAACTTCTTAAACAGATCAAGAAACTTTGACCACATTTATTCATACATCTTCTCGACCCATAGAAGGGTATGGGATAACCCAATCCGTGGGTTCTCTTCAAACCCCTCAAAAGGATCTCCCACCGATATTCCTTTCATGTTACAACATTTAATGTGATTGTAAATAAGGCTTCACACACCCAAACGTATCATTCCATTGTCATATATATGAAAAAACATGCAAGATATAATATTTATTCACCCCAAACGGACATTCGATGGAAAAATTCATAAGTTAGTGCATTATACTCGAAAGGACTCTAATGGGGCCCATTCCATGATCTCAATATAATTATATAGATTTCACCTTTGCAATATTCACAAAAAAACACATGGGATTGACTCCTCATTCATCCAGAATGGAAACCTAGTGAAAAAGACACCAAAATGCCCACACATGGCCTTATAGGGTTTGCAGCTTGATTTTGTTTTTAAACGCTTATAATCGGTCTTGGAATGTTTTCTCAAGGTCTGGGGTCATGCCACCGCTAAAGGCGCATCAAACAGAAGTTGCACGTAGGAGTTATGGCGGGTAAATTTTTTAATAATATTATTAAATTTTATTGTTATGTAGAAATTTCAAGGACCCAATCCACAAACTCAAAGAAGGAATCCAAATTCGGTCTCAAAAATACTGTCTTAAATATTCGGTCATGTTGCCGCAGACAACACATCTATTAGATGTCGTACGTAGGACTTATGGAGCATCAAAGATTTAATAATATTTTTAAATCTATTATTTCATGGGTGTTATGTGGCCTTGGGTCATGAGTTAGAGAAATTATATGAAGTGGTCTTGAATTGATCTATTCATTTATGGGGTCACACCGCTGCTGACATCTCATTTATTATACATCACACAAGGATGTTACGAGGGATTAAATATATAATAATAATATTATGATTATTATTATTTTTCTATTGTTTTTATTTTTTATTTATGTTTTAACCTTTCTCCAAGGGTTTCCCCCATGCCCCCTCGTTCCTCATGCCCCCCCATACGCAACATGGATACCCCCTCTAGCAGTCCACCGTCGCAACCTCCTGCCAGCTCTATCGTCTGTCGTCCCTACTGCCTCAGACCGCGTCCATGACGCTAGCTCGGACCGCCGTACTGCTCCTGCTTAGACTCGACCTTATTGCGCCATTGGTGTCACAATGGAACTCCATCATGACACTTGGTATCCACATTTTGCACTCGATGGACCGCCACGACCACCTCCCCGCTCACCCGGAAGCACACTGGCCTGCTCCGCCTGGACAATGCACCCGCCGCACCCCGAATTTCCGTGCATGCAATACTGCACCTTTATCGAGCGACCACTTCTTCAATCCAGTACAAAACTATGAAAATATCTCAAATATGTGATCCTTGGGTCATGATCTATTCATCACTAGTCTTCGCTCTCAATTTCAACATTGGTTCATCGATTCGCCTCAAATCCAGTCATCCGATCGAGCTCGGGTCACCCGACAATTGACATGCTGGGAACCACACGCTTCCAATGGTGAATAAGGTATAGAAATAGTATAGAAAGGAACGTAAAAAAGGGTTTGGATTGTTGTACATTTTTTCTTCTCTAAATATCAAGAGAGAGAATCCAGATTAGAGGAACAATTTAGAAATTACATGTTCTTAGCTATTGGGATCTAGAAAAGGGGTGAAGATTGAATAAGTAAATGCCCACCTGCTAAATCGTTTAATCAAAGGCGTAAAACACCAAAGACAAGTCCCACCTAGATAAAATTGATCACTGAAGATGAATTTCATGCCCATACAAATATTGGAATAAAGTGTGGCTTTCATCACTCTTTGATCCGCCTGGATCTAAGGCCTTCATCATTGATCATCGTGTTCACCAATGGAAAGGAGAGGAGAGGAAGATAGTGGTTTTCATCATTGGAAAAAAATAATTATGAGGAAAACTATATAAAATATGAATTTATACTCAAACTAGGCTTACGATATTAATCAAATAATTAAATAAATAATTATTTAATTATTTAATTATTTAATTATTTAATTATACATCCACAATGGAAGAAAAGTAGAACTCCCAATGCTGAAAAAGGTTATACCCCACCTAGGGGAAACCCTACACTATGAAGTCAATTCGGGTCTCAGATATCTCATCCAACCTCATTTCCATTAGTTATTATTGATTGAGCTACTAAATGAATAAATTAATAATTTAATTCATCTATTTAACTTTCATCCATCAAGCGAGGGGTCTGAATGTCCCATACTGAGTCATTTTATATCAAGCCTAGGGTAATGAACGTTAACCGAAACCAAACATGGTCTCAGATTTCTAATCTGATAATCCATTTAGGATTTATCCCATTTTAATAATTTAACTATGAAAGCTTAGTATAAAACATATTTAATAATTTATAAAATTACATTCAGGCCCACTAAGCCTCAGAATTCCACACTGTCTCGTCACCTAGCACTGGAATACTATTTATATATTTTGCAATGTCTTATTAGGAAAAAAGGCATCTACATCATTCCCTCCATCAATATTTTTATCTCTAAATATAAAAACTAATTCAAAAACATGGGATACTAGTCCCAAAACTGACTCTCCCATTCCTAGGAAAAACTGCACATTTTCATGCTACCAAAACACACAAACTAAATGGATGGTCCTTCCACTTAAGGTTTACTTCTATCGATAATGTGCTTTGGAACATACATATATCTACCTTTCTGTGACACATGGGAGATGTCGTGTGCCTTCTACAGCTATTGGGGTTAGGAAAAGGTATTAGGAAACCTTTTCATTAATTTGAACGATCTTGAATAGTCCGATGATACTCAGGGGTAGTTTCCCTCCCCGAACAAACCTCTACATCCCACGTCATGACTAAAATCTCTGTTTCCCCCTAGAATAGGGTATCGTGATTCCCTCCTTCAGAATATCCATATGGTAAAACACCCAATGATATCTAGGAAGATAGGATTTCACAGTCATTGTATCACAACCGAGACCCTCTTACGCACTCGAGAAGTGGAGGATTCAACACCAGGTAGTGATTCGTCTATTTATTTTCTGGGGGTCTCTATCACCCGGACCGGTACTTGATAACTACAATATCAAGACAAGGCATTGAGAATGAAAATTAATAATGAATAGGGATGGTGAGTAAACTCATCCCACTACAAGATGCTAAACACGGAAAGCACATGGCATAACCCACATTTCCTCTCCCCTCTTGGAAGGAGAATAATCCCCAAAATAGGAACTCAGCTACATCCAATAGTGGTATTCTGTGAAAATAAGGTCAAGCAGAAAAACTTGCAAGCAATTCCAGGACCTGCTCCGACACTCTAACGCATAGCCTCACACTGAAATCAAAAGACATAGGGACTCTTCCACCAAACCTCAATAATATCCAATTTGGGCAGCATTGGCTCACCCTCTTAGTTTTACAAGCATCATAAAAACACATATCGGTGGGAGAAAGACCCATGTTCTTCATTAATTCAATGCTACATCAAACATAATTGAAACATGTTTACCCCAATGACCTACATCACCCCAACATAGGTGTGGATTCACAACGGTACTATGATATCATGAATCTCTGTACAGTGTCCCTTCTCAAACCATCGTGCTCAAAAGTAGCCATCAAGGGTCATGTTTAGAGAGTATCATGCAAGGTCTAGGAACCTAATCACCTAATCAGTCACCATTATCCCTCATTGATAAAACTGGATGAGCTCCTAAAGCCGAACGAAGCGTGAGAAGGATGGGTATTACTCCTCAAAAAGCAGCTCTTGGAAGTCGTATCACAAGAGTGACGACTCATTGGGTATCAGAGTAACCAAGCTCCACCAACTCCTAGATACTCAGTGAAAAAAGGATGAATACCAAAGAAACCATACAATCTACCAGTATCCGTACAAGATAGAAGAGGATACCCCTGACTCTAACCCAACCTTCTCCCTCCCAAGGGTCTGGTTCACCAAAAAACCTCAGTGGTATCTATCACTAGAAATCAGGAAGTGAGTTCCGACTACGCAAACACCATCCTTCTCTACTGGGGTTCTCTGCTGCTCAATAGGTATGGGTGTAGTGACCTATCCCATATAGGAATGGGGTCGTATGATGGATCCTAATATAATGCCTCATTGCTCACATGATCTTCGTCCCAAACTAGAGATGGTATCCTAGTTGGTTGTCGTCGCAGAGACATCTTGGATGTTATCAAGGAGTACCATGGTCAGATAAGCACACATATATCAATAAAAATGGGGATATGACTCAAAAATGATAGTCAAAGACACAATCCTATTGATTCATGTACCAATGTTAACTACAACATGTGTCTTTTACTACCGAGTTGACAAGATGGTAATTAGGGTCATGGTGAACAGATATGTCGATCGACTATACCATCGATGTACTACTTGGCCTGAGAGTCACTCTCAAGATACTTCGATATTGATTCCCAAAACCCATCCAAGTCCATATTAGGTAAATGTATAAACAATTTCCCAAGGGTCTAACTAGCTCTGATACTACTTTTTCATGACCTGACCAATTCGGAGGCTCGAGCCGCAACTACCCCAATCTGGCCTCCATTGGCTAGGGGCTGGTGACTAGCGCCAATGTCAATACAAACTAGATGAGGATTTTCCAAAGTATACAAACACACACAACCAAATCAATGAAAATGTGCAGAGGGAAAAGAAAGAAAGATACAACTATACTATTAAAAGGAAACCAAACATATATGAATCAACTTCTAAATTGTACATGTAATGGTTTGGTAAATTAAACTGAAAGGTAAATGGAAAAAACACATTCCCATCTAGTAAAGTGCTATAACTCAGAAACATGTGACACGGTAAAACACCTAGGAGAGTCCCACTCTTGAATCCCAAGCTAAAACCACCGCATGTGGTACAGGAACTATGTATCCCTATCTCCTATAATGTCACATTCAACATGTCCATTTTATACAAGGGCACAAAAAGTTTAGAAAATCCCAAGAAGGGGTGTGTAAAAAAATACCTAGTAGTATTACCTGATGGCTCATGAGTGGAGCGATATATTTACTAAAGTGGGGAGATGTAAATAGAATGAGGTATAGTAAAAGAATACAGTAAAGGAGTGAAGATCAACCCAAAAATAAAGTGATGTATGGTCATCAAAACACATGGAGCTATAAACAGTGAGAATATGAACATCTCTTCTAGTCATTTTTACATATAGTAGGAGAGTAGAATTATCCAACCATGCTAATATAGACACAAAAAGCACATGGAATAACCCACACATCATTGCCTCACCTAAGAGGAGAGTATCCAAATCCCAAGGATTGGGCACTAAAAATAGGATATGTGTGTGTTTGTGTGTCCTCAGTCAAAAAAACTGAAACGATAGAGTAAGGGTATCCATATCACAAGATCAAAAAATCAAAATTGAGTCACCCACAGTTCTAGAGGTAATAACCAATGCCCATCATCGCACACATCTACCCTGAAATACAAGTCAATGGGGATCAATCACCTCACCTTGATAATATCCTCTTTGTGCAATGCTATCTCTACCACATAGGTTTAGGCTATGTTATAAGGACACATCACAATGGGAAAAGATTCCCTCTTCCATGAGAGTCCCATGTCATGTAAAACATTCCATGTCACTATCTCACAATTGATAGTTCATGTCACAACATCGAGGAACCATTCCCATATCATCTAGAGGATTCCACTCATCATCATCTACTCGTGCACTAGTATTTCAGGGGGGTCATCACTCAAAAGTTTAAGGGGGGCCCACCATTGAGCCTAGGTGGAGGGTAATTCCTAACAACAGTCTTCGACAAGACCCACTCCTCAGGCCAGCTGGATGGAAGCCCAGAACATCCATAGTGGATCACTTCCCAGCCCAATTGGAGGTAAACTTGGAAATACCATTGGGATCCACTTCTCAGCCCAGCTGAAGAGACACCCGAAACTGCTCTAGCCATCCTTGTTGGATGGTACCTCTCAAAGAAGATCATCAAGAAACTCTGGACATCCATTCTAGATGGTACCTCTTGGGAAGAGCACCGAGGAAAACCAGAAATCCCTACTGGATGGTACCTCTCAGGAAGAACACTAAGGATCACTGGACATGCTTGCTAGATAGTACCTCTCAGAAAGATCACCTAGGAGTGATGACCATCCCTGTTGAATGGTACCTATCAAAAATCACCGAGGAACACTGGTCATCACTACTGGAATGTATCTCTCATAAGAATGTTACTGTAGTCATCAGGTGTCATCCCAGATATGCCTCAAAATAATTACATCTCTCATTTTAACTCATAAGACAATAAAGAGGGTACCATCACATTCTAGGGGGAAAACACTCTGGATAGGCTACTCACATAAAAAATATGAGTTCATAATAGGGAGTTACGATAGATCGAATAATTCAAAAAGTAGTGCATAACATGTGTGGGGCCCACACAATGTCTGTCCTTGTCTCATTTCCTGACCGTGTACCTAGCCATTCTTGGGTACTAAAATATGAACAAGTAACCCTTGACATTCCTGATTACTCCCTGAGTACATGAAACACCTATTCAAAATGCTGACACGCACACGATGATCATCATTGATCTAGAGGGCCAAAAGGGTAATTATGATGGCACACCAACTTAAACGGCTCAATAACATTTGACATCATATCTTTATACATATTCTACACTATCAAAAGAGTCAAGGTTGACCAAAGACAAGGGTTCTCTTTCAACACTTCAAAAGGATCCTGCATTGATATTCCTTTCATGATTCTATATTTAATGATATCACGAATAATGATTATCACATCCAAACGGATCATGCCATTGTGATCCTTGCGAAAAAACATGCAAGTTTGAATATGTATGCACACCGAACAGACATCTGATAGAAATAGTTATATATTGGTGCATTATGCTCGAATGGAATGTCATGGGTCCCATGCCTCAATCTTGGAATAATTATACAGATCATACTAGTACGATCCTTGTGAAAAACACACGGTATTCAATACTCATTTTTCCAAAAGGAACACCCTCTGAAAAAGACACCAAAACACCCAAACTGGTCCTTGTGGGTCCCGCAACATGATTTCGGTTTTAAACACCTAGAATCAATCATGGAAAGTCCTCTTATGGTCTATGGTCATTTCGCCACTGATGGAACGTCCAACGGACATCTCACACTCGAGTATTGGTAGGATGTAGATTTAATAATAATATTACATTTTATTATTATTTGGACATTTCTCAAAAAATTTTGAAAACTCGAAGAAGGCATCAAAATTTGGTCTTGAAAGTACCATTTTGAAAATTGGGTTGTGTTTTCATAAAAGGCATGTCCATCAGACATCATACTCAAAAGCTATAGCAGGTCGATGATTTAATAATAATATTAAATCTATTATTTCACTAGTGTTTTGTGGGCCCAGGTCATGGATCAGAGAAAATTATACAAAGAGGCCATAAAAATTTCAAATCATTGTTGGGGTCACATGATGACTGACGGCTCATTGATCGGACATCACACCGGTATGTTACAATAGTTTAAATAATAATAATAATAATAATAATTTTTATTATAGTTACTTTTATTTTTATTTTCTTAGAATTTGTTTCATTTTGTTTTACCCTTATCCCTAGGGTTTCCCCCATTCCCCCACACCCATTACATATGCGAACGCCACCCCTGCACTGCCTGGATGCCACCCTCTGGCTGTCTGCTGGCCCTGCTACCTCACCGCGCTACTGCTTCAGACCGTCGTCGTGCCACTGCCTCAGAAAACAATGCCATTCCCGCTCTGACTAAACATGACCGCACCACCAGAGTCACATCGTAACTCCATTGTCCCTCTCAAGAGCCACCTTCTATACTCTCCAACCACCCACGACCACCACCTCACTCACCTAGAGCCACACCGGCCTACTCTGCTTGGACCACACACCTACAACGACCCAGAGAGATGCTCACATACTGCCAGACCTTTGGTGAGCCACCACGTATTTGATGTAACCTGAAACTACGAAACGATCTTAGATCTTTGATCCTCATGTCATGATCTATGCATCACTAGTCTTCACTCGTGATTTCATCACTACTTCATCAATCCGCATTGAATTTGGGGTCTAATCAAGCTCCGGTCACCCGAAAATTGTTGAGTTGGGAACCACATGGTTGAAATGGTGAATAATTCATAGTCATAGGGGAGAAAGGTACATAAACAAAGGGTTGGAATTATTGGCTAATCCTTCTTGGACAACGATCAAGAGAA
Source organism: Viscum album (assembly GCA_963277665.1). Taxonomy (NCBI): domain Eukaryota; kingdom Viridiplantae; phylum Streptophyta; class Magnoliopsida; order Santalales; family Viscaceae; genus Viscum; species Viscum album. Next base: position 851,200,555 of record OY728152.1, read on the forward strand.
GGAATCTATATTAGCTGAAAAATTGAGAAAAACATTTTCTTATCGTTTGGGATCAGGAAAAGCGGTGCAGATTGATGAACTAATTATCAACATGCTCAATAATTTAATCAAATGTGTAAAACACCGATGACGAGTCCCACTGAGATCAGATAGATCAATGCTGAAGAAAAGAACAACGACTTAATGAATTGAAGAAGGTATTGTGTTCTTCGTGCTTTTAGCCACCTCGATCCAAGGATTTCGTTGTTGTTCTTCGTCGTTCATCAATGGGAAAGAGAGGAGAAGAAAATTGGGGTTTTCGTCATCGGAAAAAGATAATTTTGGGCCAAGCTCACTAAAATAAGAATTTATTTTCAAAATTAGGTTTAGGACATTAATCAAATAATTGAATAAATAATTATTTAATTATTTAATTATCCGTCCACGATGTCACATAAGTCGAACACCAAATGCCTACTATGTTTATTCAACACATAGTGTATAACCTACATTCTGAACTCAATAGTGGTCACATATTTCTCATCCGATCTCTGGTCTATGACATATTCAGGTTTGAGATATTAAATGAATAAATTAATAGTTTAATTTATCAATTTAACAAACCACCATTTAGTGAAGTGTCTGAACATCCCGCACCGACTCATTTTATGTCACACCGCGGGTAAACACCACGTTCTAGACCCAACTGTGGTCTCAGATTAATTATTTGTTCAATATATTATGATTTATCCCAATTTCTTTAATTAACTATTCGTCGATAATATAAAACATATTTAATATATTTATAAAATTAATTCTGGGAACATCGGGCCTCCGAATTTCACACCATCTCTGTTCCTAGCTCTAGAATAATATTTATAAATATTTCAAAGTATTATTATGTAATAACTAGGTGCCTACATACATATCCAATAAATAATAGTTTTTACCCTTAATAATGCTATGAAAATCATTCTATCCTTATAAAAGGTATATTATTTACTTATATTAGTTTCAATCTCCTTGATTGATAGTTGCAATATTCTAATGGTACCAGAACTCAATGTTTATGTAATGGTAGATTATATTTTATATGTAATATATCCTTCTAGTGGTAGTATAGTCTTTTATCATCATCATATTAGCAACAATAGCTCTATTTTTGATAGTAGTAATATTAACTTCAAATTGTAGTACTTCCCACCTCAACTCTAGAAGATCCACAACCTGGTCACCAGAATTGGTTTCCAGATCCATGTAGCTAAATCTCGTAGGCATTTTAGTGGAAATTCACATATCCATTTCAACCATATAGTTGGTTTCAATCATCTATATAATTTTGTGACATAGATAATTGTGTGACTTAAATGTTTACTGTGTAACTAACATCTACATAACTAATTTTAAGCCACATAGTTGAATTGTACATATCATTTTTCTATAGAGCTGATTTATAACTATATAACCAATTGGAAATCAACATAACATGGATATTTCTGGATACCATAAGACATTTTATTAATTATTTTATCATTTTAATTAACTGTATGTATATCCAAATTATTCTAATAATTCTATTTATTTATAGAATAAATGTTAATTCTATTTTTCATATTGGAAGTGTTTTAGAATTATTTAATACATGAATAAAATATCATGATAATTATTTACGATGAGGATGGTAATTCATTTTACAAAACAATATTATTTTGAGTATTATTATTCTATCACTTGTGGCATAATGTGAATGATTATTTAGATTATTATTTATTTTCAATATGATCTTATAATTAGTGACATGGGATTATACATGTGGATTTGATAAAGAGTGAATGTTATTATATAATTCCGATATTGTTTATTCATGTAATATACATAATGATAAAGACAAAAACATATGATTCATACAATAATTTTTAAGTGTTAAATCCCTATTGAGACAATTTTTTCATTCATGAATTCATAATGTAGATTCAATATTCAACATTATACATCAAAAGTGATTTGAGATCTTCGAAATATATTATCTTCTACATTATTTTCTCCACTGTTACTTTTATATTTATTTTCATTGTTAAATATTTTCTTTAATGTTATTTCAATTATAATAATCAGTTTATGATTTTCAAAATGAAATGAATTTCATGTTTTTATCTAATGAAAAAAATATGGTTCTTAGGTTTTGAATCCCAGGAAAAATTTCTGACATATTAGGTTTTGACTACTGCAAAATGTTAGGAATTAGTTGTGCCTCTATGTATTATAAAAGTTATTGTGTTTAAAGAGGTTAACCCAACATTAAAAATTATGTTTCCTAGGGACTAATTTTTTTCACAAATATTGGTGATCCGAACTACAATCATAATACTATGTTTTTATTGTATTTTACGCTCCACAATATTTTTACCGCTACACTTTTACGTTCTTTCATATAATAATAAACAAAAACTTATTTTTTGTATTAAAAGTTCTAAATGTCATCTCACCCCCCTCAAGTAAATTTTTTCTATCTATCTCAATCTAATAATGACACATGTTTTAAACTAAATACTAATAAAAATAAATAGAAAAAGAAAATTAATTCAATGTTTTCATGATACATTGAATTAAAACTCTAGTTGAATAGATTTATTACATAATTAAAAAACATTGAACAAATTAAGTGTCTCACTGTACATAATAACAAGAATGACTGCATGTGATATCCATGAGATTCAAAAATATGGAAGACGTTTGATTTAATACTTGAATATTTCTCTTATGATCATATAAATTTATACCTAGGATTGAAATATAGTGGAATCAATCCTCTTATGACCCTAAGTAGAAGTGACATCATTTGGATTGTTTTTTTGATCCCATATAATCTACCTCCTTGCATGTGAAAAAATATAACATCATTCTTCTTATTTATTATTATTCATAAATATAATATTCCAAGAAATGAAATTGATTTCTACCTTCATCCACTTATTCCAGAATTATACATGTATTGAATGATTATGTTGAAATATATGATACATCTACCTTAAAAATGATCAAAATGTATGATTATATTATATGGAACATTAAGGTATTTCCTAGATAAGAAGTTTTTTCTAGTTGGTGCATACACAATAGTATGGATTTTCCAACAAAAAAAATTGAATTAGAGTATTGGTGTAGAAATTTTAGAAAAAAGTTGTATTTCATGTGTCATTATCGCTTCCTTGATATATCTCATAGATTTTTTTTAAATAAGTCACATCTTAATTGAAAAATGGATTAAGGTATCAATAAAAATTATATCTAGGATCTTAGATATCGGTAGATTTATAAAATGTTCGGAACAAATTTTGTACAATATTTTGAGGTTAATAAAATGGGAAAAAATGTTTAAATTCCAATCATTCAAAATAGAGTACAAAAAATTGATGGAAAAGAACATATTTTTCAAACAACCACTTTCTAATTTAATTTTTTGTTCTATAATATTGATGTTATGCACATTGAGAAGATTTTTTTATATGTTACTATTAAATTTTTTTAATAAAAAGTAAAAAATATAAGGATCATATAATATAGATAAGGACATAGAAGAAATGAATATGAAACATGATCTACAACCAAACGATAGTGGAATGTATCTAGAATCTATTTCCACAAATAAAAATCATCTAAAAATATGTTTTCCTTTTATGATAAAAAAATTAGAAGTTTAATGATGGATAATATAGTAATATTTTAGGATTTTTTGATTTGAATCACAATAATATACATGGATTGAAATTTAATGAGTCACATGTATTGATATAGTAGTTGGAACATTTATAAATGTATAAATTTTTTATTAGAAAAAATAATTTTCATTCTAATAAAAATTTTCACATTCATTATTTAGATTTGTTAGAAGTAATTAAACCGTAATAAATTCGATGAACATAAGGAAATAATTGTATAACAACTATCATTTTTTCTATGATCTTTCCGCCATCATTTTTCATTGTGATGATTCATCTGGTGGTGAATTTCTTTGATTAAGATAAAATTTAATGGATCATACATTATTCATGCATGTATACTATAGTGAGTTAATTTATATTAATATTTTTTTCTTTAAAAAATTATAACATTCATAGATAATATTTTTTGAATTTTTTATATAATTTATTACATTTTATCATTAGGTATCTTTGTCAATTTAAGTCTTATATTAAAAATAAATCCCCATAAGGTTATATTATGGAATCAAACCATAATGAAGGGTTTCCAAAAAAAATTAAGGTATTTTGATTATGTAGAGAAATGATTCAATTGATTATGATGTGTTGATGATAATACAAGTCAATTTCAGGCTGATAATGAGTCATCAATATTTCCAAATTTCGGTCATGATGATAGAAAAGCCTAATAATATTCATTGATATATTTTTAGTTATGAAAAGAATACAAAAACCTACTACTCAGTACTAATATTATTGATCCTTATATCAAATAATTAAGGACAAAAATGAACGTACACCTTGGGATTAAACCTTGGATTGAGACAGAGATAAGAATAGCTGTTACCAAATAATTTTTTGAATTGTTTATACATCATATAAGTTCTTAATCAAATACATTATTTTAATATAATGAAACCTAACTAAACTTGGTAGAAATTTTTTATATCAACATATATTGGAATTGAATTATTATTATTGTGTTCAACAATACAGTGTGACTTGAATGTTTTAGATCAAGGACCTTTTAAGGTGTCTTACAGATTACCGATTACAATATTTTTGGTTCTATTTTTGGTAAAATTGATCAACATTATCATTTCAAAAAATTAAAAAAAAAATTCAATATTCATATTTTTAAATAATGGTTATTTTTAAATTTTTTTGATATTATAATGATAATTTTTCATGGAAAATATGAAATTAATTAAAATAAATGTAACTAGGTCAATATTAGCATAGGTATAAAGATATAATCATTAAAATTTACTTACGGTGAGTGGAAATAACATGATCCAAATATTTTGGATTCCCATTAAAAATGTTATATTATATTGATAATATAGTGGATGATGGGTGGAATATTTTTATGCACCTAAAACAAAGAGATATTTATTATATGGGTGATGAAGGTGATGTAATGTAACAACCTGAGATTTTATGAGAATTATTATTTTTAATTTCTTTGATGTATTTTGTTGTACGCTACACCCAGATTATATTGTGCTACACGCAACACCATATTATCTTGCAGTATATGAAACACTATTCTTGGATCGTGTTACACACAATTTCATGTTCGTTTGATAGTAGTTATTCTATGCAACATTGAGTGTATATATATATATATTCAATGTATAAATGAAATATGGTTGGATTCTATTATACGAAACAACAATGGAGCCTTTCACTACACGAAACCCTGACATGGATTACATTACACGCAATCGTGGCCTTCCACGATATCCTGTGTTGTACGCAATACCGAGTTTCACTAAACAAAGATATGTTATTAAAATATTATACAAACTAGCCGTTATGAATAGTAATACCCAATTTTTGAAATTTTATAAATTTTATCTTTCAAAATGGACTTTATTTTTGGATTCGGAATATTGAAATTGGCCTAGGGTGAATTTTTTATATTTTTCTGAAAACTTTCAATTTTTGGTGAAGAATGAAAACACTAGGTTACTATTTAAAAACCGACTTTTTTATATAAATAATTATTTATTTTATTTAAATTTATTTTATGTAAAAATTGATACATAATACCTATATAATTTCAATTTGATTCATTGGAGTCATTTTATAATAATTTTAGATATATAAAAAATTTATTGAACTTTCCACCGTCTTTTACCTACCTCCTAGGAGCTCTTTTTTACAAATTTACATAAAAATTAATTTTACTACTTCTGTGAGTGGAATTTCAAAAATCCGTGAGAGGCAGTTAATATCAAGGTGTAAAATGTGGTTCAATAAGATAAAAATAATTTTTGGTGAATAGTAACTTTTTACTTTTATTTACAACGGTCAAAAGTAAATAGGGTAATTAAGGGTAAAAATGATATTATTATTACCCTAACACATGTCCTAATTCTATTGTATAAGTATAATTCGACCAAAAACAACCTTAGTAATATAATATTATCATTTAGTTCCACTTAGATTAGATTAGGACATTTATTTTTATTTTATTTAAAAAGAGTTAAAATAGTTAAAATCAAAGTTTAACAACTAAAACATTTTTAATATAGGGTTATGCATAAGATAATCTAGAATATAAATATTCATTAGAAATATAAAAATATTTCCTACCTAATGGTATTTTATTTATAAATTTTAGACATTAAATAATTTAAATTATTTATGACACAATGGTGTTGCATTAATTACCTAAATAATGAAATATTAAAATAATTGATATTATAAATACACAAATAAATGTATTGTGAGACTTTTTATGAATTAAACTAATTTTATAGATTAATATGACAAGGTAGTATTGATTTAATTAACTTTTTTTGAACTAATCATGTTGTTATGATTTTCACAAAAATCAATTACCAAATAGTGTCAAAATTGACATAAAATAGTTTTTAAAACAAATATTATATTATTAAATGTTATAATATTCCTAAAATTATAAGGAGTAGATAAATTACTTAGATATGGTTATATATATTAATAATGAACCACTTGGGGTTCTTTTGGCTTGTTATTGTAATTTTATTAACCATGTGTGTATGAAAACAAGAAGACACGGTGAAAGTAAAATTATTTAACATAGAGTTAAATCTAAAAGATAAGGTTACAATATTAACCTAAACTTGTCTAAAACCTATTGGATAAAATTATTTCGACCCATCCCCACATTATCTTTGAAATAAATCAATTTTCAGCTATTATAACCCATATATGACTTTATTATAAAATAATATTTTATGTTTTTCCAAAGGTGCCACTCTCCTCCCTTATAAAATGGGAACCCCTTACCTCTTCTCTTCACAACCTTTTGAGCCTTGAAGATCGGCCAAAACCTGCCCATTTATTTTCTCCACTTCCCTAGAAACATTTTGGAGGTTCTTTTCTTCTCAAAAGACCAACTCTACTTCCGTAAGAGGAAGTTTAAAGGAGGTGCGTCGAAGAAGAGCTAATCTCTTCTTCTGATTCCCTCGAGTTTCATTCTTCTTCTACTTCTTCTTCTTTAGTTTTATCATTATAAATTAATAACATAATTATTAATTATATACTGATATTTTATTATAAATATGAAACAACCCTATTTCACCTTCTATCTATCCTATGAAAAACAAAATCACCGCGTGTGCGTACGTACGGAATACCGTCTCCACGCTGTGGTGTAATCTGTTTTCGATCACCACCTTACATGGATGAGTATAATGGTGTAAATAAATAACTATATATTATTATTTTAAATTTATATTTATTATGAAATATTATAAACACACTTCAATACAATTCCATGATCATGGGAATGATATCATCGCTCGTGTGTAAGTACGGACTACCGTCTCCACGACGCGATGAGATTCATTCTCCATGTTTACCATTCATGAATGATTATAAAGTATATATAATTAATAATAATTAAATATATGAAATAATAATGATACTGGATTTATGTATATATATATGTATTTCATCTACTTAATTCCATTCAATTCAATAAGGAAACGAAAACAGCGTTCATGCGTACGTACGGCCTACCGTCTCCATGAACGGTGTATTTCATTCCATTTATTGATCAATCATATATATACATATATAATGAATATATATTATATATAAATAATGATATACATTATGGAATTAATTAAATCAAGATATAAGTAATAATATTAAGATCAACAAGTCGAAACACGTACAATAAATGAAACGATTTTACCCAAATCGCTGCTTTTACATCGAATTTACAAAAGAACGTGTAATATAAAGTCAAAAGTAAAATATATATGATATCGTAAAAATGAATATTATTCTTTAATAAGTCAATGAAATTATTTAAATCATTATATTGGAGTTTCGGATACATACAAAGCATATCTGACATAAGGTAAGGGATAACTTTTCCAATCTCGTTTTTATCCGAGATTGTTTATTCGTAAGTATTTACTGGGGTTTTTGTTATCATCCATATCCCTATTTTATAAAAATGTTTTCATGTATGTTTAATGGTATTTTTACCCATTTTTTATTTTCACCACATGTTATGAAAGGAATCTCACTTTTGTTTACCACACGAAAAACTTTTTGACTTTTCCGATAAAAGTATGAAAAGAATGTTATTTTTAACTTATACGACGTGAACGGATATTTATGGTTTCACAACGCCACATTTTTATGAATCTTCCTCTACAAGATTTCATGATTATTTAAAAAAAAAACCCTTTTATTCTAAAATTGCATGGCATTTTGTGAAAAGAAAATGATTTTGAAGAAGAAAGGATATTTTCCTCAAGAATTCATTTCAAGTGTTTTATCAAAAGAATTTTCCATCTAAAATGACATTATTTAATATGATTATGTGTCAAGTATAATGTCTGCTTTATTTAGATGTTTTTATTCTTCTTATGATTAAATGATATCCAATTTTCTATGTGGATTATGTTATGATGGCATGATGTTTAAGAATCCCATTCTATTACATGGGTTATGCTATGATGTATAATTTATGATTTTGTGGAACACGAAAAAATGATTTCATTATGAGATGGGTGGGACCTATATATCCCTCCAATTCTTTGGGTAAAGATTAATATCTCATGAGATAGACATGTCTGGAATGGTATGTTAATCTGGTTCAGTGTTACAGGACTTAAATGAGGAGTGAACTCGATTCAGAAAGAGACTTTGTCCACTAAGATGGTCTTGGCAGCAATGCCTTGGATACTATGGAAATCATATCATGTTATTAATGGTTTTCCACAATTACATGTTTTATTACCATGCTATTTTATCATGATTGATGTTCCTTTATGATATATGCCTTATGTACATCCAAGATTTATGTCTTTGGTGAAGATTTTGATGTTTAGATTTTATGTTCATGTTTTTGCATTCAAATGTTTATGGATTGTTTTATGTTCTCTATGTTTACCATTACTGAGAATTTGAGATCACCCTTTTTATATTTTATTTTAACCAGGATATAAAGAAAGGTTTTAGGTAAGAAAACCAATAGGGTAATATCTTTATGGGAGATGTTGAAGATCTTTCACCATGATAAGAAGATTTCGTTCCGAGTTTCCAAAGACACTAAACTAATACGATCTTTCGGCGTCTGTTTTTGTCATGTATTAAGTATTATGCAACTGTAATGTAATGTCCATGTATGTCAAGCTTTGGGTCTCTACAGTTGGTATCAAAGAAAAGGTTTAGATAAACTTTGTAAACTAGGATTCGAAAACTTTAGTGAAATCTCTAGAGATATTTCTATGTTATGTCTAGGGATGTCCCTAAGGATAAGTATATGTATAGGTTATAGTCTTAGAATTAAGGTAACTATCTTATAATTTAACCTAATATGTTAGATATTGATGGTACTCCCCCTTTATTATATTATTTTCCCTAGAATGATTTTTTCCTCTCACACTATTATTTTTGGGTATTAGAAAATGGCTGGAAACAGGAACATTCATGATAATGGAGGATATGATGGACAATGGAATGATATTTTTCATGAGCAACCAAGTGAAATGGGATTTGAAAGTCCAAACATCGTTATTATGCCTAATCATCAATCTCATAATATGATCAACAATCTCAACTTTGGTAAGTTTCCCGACTTAGATAATAAGAGGAAGATGGAGTTTCATGATGATCTTAGAGGAAAGAAAGTTCAATTTCTCTCATGTAAATCATGTGGGAAGAGGCATCAAGGAGAATGTTTCAAAGGAACTAGAAGATGCTTTGGGTGTGGAAAAGAAGGGCACAAATGCAGTAAGTGCAAAGGAAAAGGATCATTTAACACAATGGAGAAGGATAATGGTATTGCTACGACATAAACAATTATTAAATGTGAATCAACATGGTCATATGGGTAGTAATTATGTGGCTGATGATGAGGAGACTACAAATGATATATGAAATGAAAGAAGTGTTGAAGCCTGGTTAATGGTTTAAGAAGGTAACGGAATGATATATGTTTATCAAGACTTATGTTTTATAGTTAATGGTACAATGGAAGAAAGAAGCATCTAAGGATTGTTACACTATTATTTTTCCTAATGTATTTGAAATTATATGTTGAATGGTACCGGTAACCATGAATGGTTATTCAGATATTTTTGCAAAGAAGATGATATGAGCATAATGAATAGATGAGGAGAAAATATTATGTTTGATAGTATTCATGAGCTCATGATTTATATAAGGACTAAGTGATATCATCGTTTGAGTATATAGAATTTTTGGGATTTTGGTATGTGGAAAGAGTAAACATTTAACTTCTATAATGTTTTCACTAAGGTTCAATGTGTATTAATTTTTCAAGAGAATACACGATTAAGGAATTCACATGTTTGGAATGTGACCAACAAGATATATCTTATGATATATGGGGGATAAACGATGGTATCCACGTGCTTGTTATGTGACCTTTTCAGTAAGTATTTTCTTTATACTATGATATTGGACAGATGTATTTTGGATAAGCCTAAATATTGTAATGGATTAGGTTAGACATCATATAGTATTGTTTATTGATAGAACATGTTTTTCGATATTTTTTCTAGAATGTTATAATATTATAGTTTTAGAAAAGGGAAAATATGAAGAACGGGAGACAACCCGTCGCGTCGGACAAGGCTGTGGGAATCGAACCCACAACCGAAGTGCGACAGGCCATTATCGCCTACCACTGGCCTACAGAAAGTACCTCAGTAGTACAAACTATTTTTATTTTATTAAGCGGTATGATAGATGAAGTATAAGTCCATTTTTGGAATCATATAAAATTAACCTCACCATAGATGGACTTATGTATATAACTTTTGATAACTTTATGTTTAAGACAAATGGAATGACCAATCATTCCATCGCATGATCTGCTAACACTTCATAGAAGACAAATTCAACTTCATTTATTTAAGATTTGAAGTGGAAATTGTACAAGGCATAAACAACAGTGAGATTGTATGAAAATCAAGTAAGTATTTCTTCTCATTCAAAATTTTAAACATTATGGAAATGATATTGAAAACCAAAAATGTTATCCTAGTGATCTCATATACGATGAATCAGATGATACCTTAGATCATCTCAAATTTATGGCTTTGTGATTGTTGGATTTTTCATAGCCATGTTCTCTAACACTCTCCATCAGAACTTAATGTTTAAATTTCTCTTCCATATCCATATTTTCACCTATGTTCTCCTATGTGGAAACCCAATGATTAGTTAATTTGGGTAATCGTTACATTTCATACATTAGTTTTCAAAGATAAGTTTTTCTAATCCATTTTACGATGTGGGTTTCAACAAAAGAAACATTCAAGAAGAAAACCATTTATAACCATGAAAAATTTCGAGGTCGAAATTCATTTTAAGGGGGTAGAATGTAACAACCTGAGATTTTATGAGAATTATTCTTTTTAATTTCTTTGATGTCTTTTGTTGTACACTACACCAAGATTGTCTTGCGCTATACGCAACACCGTATTAGCTTAAAGTATATGCAAAACTATTCTTGGATCATGTTACACACAATTACAAGTTCGTTTGATAGTAGTTATTATACGCAACATTGAGTGTATATATATATATATATTCAATGTATAAATGAAATATTGTTGGATTCTATTATATGAAAAAACAAAGGAGTCTTTCACTACACGTAACCCTAACTTGGCTTACATTACATGCAATCGCGACCTTCCACTATAGCGTGTGTTGTACCCAATACCGAGTTTCACTAAAGGACGATATGTTATTAAAATAGTATACAAACTAGCTGTTATGAATAGTAATACCAAATTTTTGAAATTTTATAAATTTTATCATTCAAAATGGACTATATTTTTGGATTCCGAATATCGAAATTATCCTAGGGTAAATTTTTGATATTTTTCTGAAAACATTAAATTTTTGAGGAATAGTGAAAACACTGGGTTACTATTTAAAAAATGACTTTTTTTTAAATAATTATTTATTTTATTTAAATTTATTTTAGGTAAAAATTGATACAGAATACCTATATAATTTCAATGTGATTCATTGGAGTCATTTTATAATAATTTTAGATATATAAATTTTTTATTGAACTTTCCACTGTCTTTTACCTACCTTCTAGGAGCTTTTTTTTGCAGATTTACATAAAACTTAATTTTACAACATCTGTGAGTGGAATTTCGAAAATCTGAGAGACACATTTAATATCAAGGATTAAAATGTGGTTCAATAAGATAAAAATAATTGTTTGTGAATAGTAACTTTTTACTTTTATTTACCACAGTTAAAAGTAAATAGGGTAATTAAGGGTAAAAATGATATTTTTATTACCCTAACACATGTCCTAATTCTATTGGATAAGTGTAATTCGACCAAAAACAACCTTTGGATTATAATACTATCATTTAGGTCAACTTGGATTAGATTAGGACATTTATTATTATTTTATTTAAAAAAGAGTTAAAATAGTTAAAATCAAAGTTTAATAACAAATGTTTTTTTAATATAGGGTTATGCATAAGATAAATTCAACTATGAATATTCATTAGAAATGAAAAACGATTTCCCACCTAATGGTATTTTATTTATAATTTTTTGACATTAAATAATATAATTTATTTATGACACCATGGTGATGCAGTAATTACCTAAATAATTAAATATTAAAATAATTGATATTATAAATACCCAAATAAATGTAATTTGATACTTTTTATGAATTCCACTAATTTTCTAGGTTAATATGAAATTTTAGATTTGATTTAGTAAACATTGTTTGAACTAATCATGCTGTTTTAATTTTCCCAAAAATCAATTTCCAAATAGTGTCAAAATTGACATAAAATAGTATTTAAAACAAATATTATATTATTAATTGTTAAAATAATTTTAAAAATCTATTGTTTAGAAAAATGACTTATAAAAGGTTATATATATTAATAATGAACCACTTGGGGTTCATTTGGCTTTTTATAGTAAGTTTATTAACCATATAGTGTAAGAAAACAAGAAGACACGGTAAAAGTTAAATTATTTAACATAGAGTTAAATCTAAAAGATAAGGTTAATATAGTAACCTAAACTTTTATAAAACCTATTGGTTGAAAGAATTTAGACCCATCCACACCTTATCGTAGAAATAAATCAATTTTTATCTATTAAAAACCGAATAATAATTTATTATAAAATAATATTTTATGTTTTTCCAAAGGTGACCCTCTCCTCCCTTATAAAAGGTCACCCCTTACCTCTTCTCTTCACACCCTTTTGAGCCTTGAAGCTCGTCCAAACCCTGCCCATTTCCCTTCTCCAATTCCCTTGAAAAATTCTGGAGGTTCTGGTCTTCTCAAAAGACCAACTCTACTTCCTTAAGAGGAAGCTTAAAGGAGGTGCGTCGAAGAAGAGGTAGTCTCTTCTTCCGATTCTCTCGAGTTTCTTTCTTCTTCTACTTATTCATCTTTAGTTGTCTCGTTATAAAGTAATAAAATAAGTATTACTTATATACTTATATGTTATTATAAATATTATACAACCCTATTTCACCTTCTATCCATCCTACGGAAAACGAAATCACCGCGCGTGCGTACTTACGGAATACCGTCTCCACGCCGTGGTGTAATTTTTTTTCGACCACCACCATACTTCAATGAGTATAATGGTGTAAATAAATAACTATATATGATTATTTTAAAGTGATATTGATTCTGAAATATTATACATACACTTCAATACAATTACATGATCATGGGAATGATATCATCACTCGTGCGTACGTACGAACTACCTTCTCCACGACGAGATGAGATTCATTATCCATGTTAACCATTGATGAATGATTATAAAGTATAGATAATGAATAATAATGAAATATATGACATAATAATGATACTAGATTTATGTATATATATATTTATGTCATCTACTTAATTCCATTCAATTCAATAAGGAAATGAAAATAGCGTTCATGCGTACGTACGACCTACCGTCTCCATGAACGGTGTATTTCATTCCATTTATCGATATATCATATATATATGTATATGTGGAATATATATTATATATAAATCATGTTTTAAATTTTTAAATTAAGTAAATTAGGATATATGTTATAATATTAATAACAACAAGTCGAAACACGTACAATAAATGATACCATTTTACCCAAATCACTGCTTTTACATAGAATTTACAAAAGAACGGGTAATTTAATGTAATAAGTAAAATATTTATGATATAATAACAATGAATATGATTCTGTAATTAGTCAATGACATTATTTAAATCATTATACAGGTGTTTCAGATACATATGAAGCAGATCATACATAAGATAAGGGATATTTTTTCCAATTTCATTTTCATCCGAGACTGTTTATTCGTAAGTATTTACTGGGGTTTTTGTTATCATACACATCCCTGTTTTATAATTTTTTTTCATTAATGTTTAATGGAATTTTTACCCCCTTTTGAATTTTACAACATGTTATGAAAGGAATCTTACTTTTTTTACCTCACGAGTAACTTTTTGACTTTTCTGACAAAAGTACGTGGAGAATGATATTTTTTACTTGTACGGCGTGGACGAATTTTTATGGTTTCATAACACCTCATTTTTATGATGATTACTCTACAAGATTGCATGATTATTTTCAACAAAACCCTTTTGTTTTAAAATTTAATGGAATTTTTTGAAAATAAAATAATTTTGAAGAAGAAAGGTTATTTTCCTCAAGAATTCATTTCATGTGTTTTATCAAAACAATTTTCCATCTAAAATGACATTAATTAATATGATTATGTTTCATGTATAATGTCTCCATTATTTACATGGTTTGATTATTCTTATGATGAAATGATATCCATTTTTTATATAGACTACGTTATGATGGGATGATGTTTAAGAATACCATTCTATTACATGGGTTATTCTATGATGTATAATTTATGATTTTGTAGCACATGAAAGAATGATTTCATTATGAGATGGGTGGAACCTATATCTACCTCCAAATAATTGGGTAAAGATTTATATCTCATGAGATAGACATGGATGGAACAGTATGTTAATCTGGTTCAGTGTTACAGGACTGAACTCAGGAGTGAACTTGATTCAGAAAGGGACTTTGTCAACTAAGATGGTCTTGGCAGCAATGCTTCGGATAATATGGAAATCATATCATGTGTTTAATGGTTTTCCACAATTACATGTTTTAATCCGATGCTATTTTATCATGATTGATGTTCCTTTATGATATATGCCTTACATACTTCCAAGATTTATGTCTTTCCTCATGATTTTGATGTTTAGATTTTATGTTCAAGTTTTTTGCATTCAAATGTTTATGGATTGTTTTATGTTCTCTATGTTTACCCTTACTGAGCATTTGAGCTAACCCTTTTTATGTTTTCATTTCCCCAGGATATAAAGAAAGGTTTTAGGTAAGAAAACCAAAAGGGGAAGATCTTTATGGGAGATGTTGAAGATCTTTGACCATGATTAGAAGATTTCGTTCCGAGTGTCCAAAGACACTAATCTAATAATGTCTTTGGGCATCTTTTTTTGTCATGTATTAATTATTACCCAAAAGTAATGTAATTTCCATGTATGTCATGTTTTGGGACTCTACATGTAAGCTGTGATAGTGAACCCCATCAATAATAATAAGATGAATTGTTTTTACCACATCATATTCAATATTTTGGTCTTGTAAGGGAGGGTGACAAAGAAGAAGAAGAAATAAAACAAGATGAATATATAATCTAGAAAATTGAAATTGATAAAAACATTACCAACTATGAATAAAATTGTATGTTGTTTTTTATAATAATAAATGTAATTATTTTTTAATGATAATAAATGTAAGTACTAGTTTTTGGAATTAATAAATGAAAGAAATTTATTTTTAGGTATGTCACATTGGAAATAGTTTAGTGAGAGTACCCACTCTACGTCATAGGATTCTCATTGTCCCTTTTGACATAAGGCACACTTCATCACAAAACCTGAACAAAAATTTATACCTTTTCATCATATAATAAAAATACTTCAACCATAGGTATTAATTTTTCTGATTATTTTGAGAAAATAGATCATAAAACTATGATGGATTTGTCTGGTAATCTAGATAAAAATCAATTTCCATCAAGATGTTATTGTCTGGTCATTGTCATTATTATGTAATTCAATAGGTCAAAATTAAAATCATAACAATTCATACAAATTATTAAAATTATATATTAAATATATTAAAATAATAATATAAGGGATGAAAACATCAATAGTTAAGATTTTTGGATTTTTACTAAAATAAACATTGTTGTTCACATGGATGAATATTGGGAACCCACTTAGGATAACATAATATTTTTTGTGAAGTTCCAAGGGAACTTATCTTGTAATTTTTAATCCCTTTATATTAATTATTTATATTATAGGAACATTGCATTATTCTAGAAAAATGTTTTTTTAATTATCAGATAATGGTATTGTCATTATTATATGTCGATTTTAGTATGGGAAGGTTCTTGAAGGTGTGCCTAGGGACCAATGGAAAACATTTTCAGACCAGTATAATTCTATATCATAGAATGTGTTTAATAATTATTATGATATTAGAATTTTTTAATGACATTTCAAGGTTTATTTATAAAAAATTTCATCAACTAGATTATATGAGAAGTTTTGTCTATTGTGCAAATCAGCAGATTCTCTACACTTCTAGATCAATGTGTTTCACTATGTAATTACTTGGAAATGTACCATTAAATTTATTAAAATTAATATCAATAACATGATTAGTAATTTAGTTTTCAAAAATAATAGTTATGTTCATTTTGAATTATTTTAATGTGGTAGGTCATTCTGTTGGAGGTGTAGAATTTTGGTTTGATTTCCATAAAAAAATTATTGCAGTAATATTTTTAACCCCAATAAAACTTATGGGTAAATTTTTTCAATTATTATGTAGTGTTTCTAAATTAAATTATAATATAATATTATTAAATTTATAGTGTATATATAAATATTAATGGGAAACCAAACATGCCTTATCAATTTTAGCACCATCCAAGGATTCATTAGCTCGAATTCTTGGAAAGTGCATTCTAGTCATGTTTGGTGGATAGTTCGTGAGAAATCACCATCTATGATTATTGGTGGGGAAAATAAAGTTACATTGATTATGTTAGTAGGAGTATGATTACTAATTTTGGTGATCTTAGTATATAAAAGTTAATTTAGGAACTGTAGAATATTATTAATGATTTTTAATCACTTATTAATATGTAGAATTATCAGGTCTCTTCATTAGAGAGGTCACTAGTTATTGTGTTTCAAAATATGTTCAATAATATTCGTAAAGATATAACAAAAATCATTAGGGGTACAAGTGTAGTAAATTTTATAAATTTAAACATATATTATTCATTTTAGTTGTTACTTTTTATTCAGTAAATATTGAAAAAGAGTTTAAATGGAAAACAGTAATATCCAAAACAATATGTTTTTAATAGTTTGGTAAAATATTTATTATCTAAAATTATAGTTGCAATTACGAAAATAATATAAAAATATTATAATTGAATTTTATTAGATTTATTCATGTTTGTAAATATAGCTCAATGATTTATTAATATGATTTACATTCACTATGGGATCATTAACATATCCCATTAAAAATTCAATGTCTCTCATTGAGAGGATTTCATAGAAAGGATTTATCAAAGTTATTGTTTACTTTATTTTAATGGGGATATCATGGGTATTATAGAAACTAATTCTATAAAAACTATTATAGCCTTGAGTGAGGTTTAATTGAGTAGTAAGTCTTATGCATCAAATAATGGACTATAATATTTTCATGGAATTCACTTCAATATAAATTATTCATTGTTGTACCATTACATAAACTAAATTAAGATAAAGTCATATATCATTTTAATTTTACTTAATTTATAATTCATTGAATATGATCATTGAAAATGTGTATCTGACTATATTAAATTCATGAACCAGTGGTGGAAAGTGTGGAAGGAGAATTTGGGAGACAATATTACTGAGTAATGGGGAGCCATGAATATTCATCTTGGAAGTGTAACAAAGACTCATCTGTGTGTTTAATGTTTTTGAAAAATGAATTTTTTATAATATGATGTAATTTAATGTTTTGTAATAAGTAATGTAATGTTTGTGGATGTATGTATGTTATTGTTTTTGTACCACTATATATGATTCTTTGTTGTTTTATATTTTTTTGTATTATATTTTTTCAGGGCAGTCAACCATCAATATTATGTTTTCTGAAAATACATTAATAGTGTTAGTTTTAACAACCTGGAATAAAATATTAATTTTTAAAACCTACACTGAATTTGGAAATTTACAATATTTACTGGTGGTTTAAACCACAAATAATTTTTTTTGACAAATATTGACAGAAATAATGAAAAAAACCACTTAATATTTTAATAAAGAAAACTAATTATAATAAAAAATACTTATAAATATAAATTTTATCCTAAAAAATGAAATAGACATTCAAAATCATCACTAAATATTCAATAATGCACAATTTTTTGGATGATATAAAAATATTCCTAAAATTTTTTATATGAAATAAAAACTGATTCGAAACCAAATAATAACCACCTATATATTTTTTGTTTCCCATTGTGCCTCTATATGACCTTATAGCTGATCCACATCCCCCTAGTGAAATTATATTGTTTTTTATATTAATTATTAATGTGTTAAATTTTTATTAATTTTTGTATCATTGGGCTTCTAAATTTTTTAATTCTTTTGTATTTATTTATTTGTGATGGATAATTATTTATATAAAAAAATTCACTTTATAGGATCTATGAAAGACTAAATTCTTGATTAAAATATTACTTCCAATAGATCAATTTTTTAATTGAAAATATATTTTAATTTTTTAATCAAAATATAAAGGAAAATATTATTTATGATAGATCCTTTTTTGAAGTGAAAAAAACATTGGTCTTTTCATATTAGCAATGGTCCATTATAAATATTATTAACTGAAATCTTGTTTTCCAAGATTAGGTATTTGCATCAAAATCCCCTCCTAAACAATCTATTTTAAATGATAATAAATTTAAAGTGAAGGGGTCTAATAATTTCTAAAAATTTTAAACTGTATCTAAATTATAAGAGAAACTAAAAACATATCATGAAAAAATATAATAGAAGTTAACAAAAATTATGTAGAGTCTTCATGAAAATTATAACAAATAATTATCAACCAATAAGTTTAATAATTATGTATATAGGGAAAAAGTAACATTAATATAGGGATTATTAAATCATTGTTATGATATTAATGGAAGAAATTTATGAATTAGATATAGTGGTCAACATAAGTGATTCTAAACATTAAATTTAACTCCAACAAAAACTATGAGTTCTAATTTGAATAAGATAAGGTGTACCAACAATTAAAATATCAACATTTTTATAACAGTACTGTAAAATTTCCTATAATCCAATCATCCATCTATTGAAAAGAGTATGACAGTTTAAGAATTGTCTTTAGTGTACTCCCATTATTTAACATTTTTATAGTAGTATCCACAAAAAAAGTTCATGTTCCTCAATTATGTTTTGAAGGATTGAATTTTTTATCTTAATTAAATAAAGAATCCTTAGTTTATATTGATATATTCTTTGAGCATGATGGATTTCTTTTGAGATATTCTAATATGCCCATAATTTTTTTTAAGTGATTACGAATATATTTCTTATTTTTGGGAAATTTTTGAAGAAGGTGAAATTTGGATATGTAATTATGTCAAAGAATATTTTTGACATCATATGAGTCTTGTTTCTTTTCATAAGTCATTAAATGGAATAATGTGATTGCATTTTAGTTGTTAGAAGCAATAAACGAGTCACTTAAACATACATATTATTTATTGAAAGATACATATGCATCCTAGGAATATGTGTATGAGTCATTGAAAGATATATAGTGATTTGAAGCTGTATATCATTCATTTTTATCTTCATACATGTGATTTTGGCCTCATATATGACATTACCTTTGTGAAGTGTCTAATAACACTATATTATAAAAATTTGTGATTTTCAAAATTATATATTCTGAACAAAATGAAGCTAGATGATCCCAAAATTTTATTCACTAATTGAGACATAAAATTTTTATTTTGATTCAAGCTTTATAAAGAATATGTGATCATTATATCTTGAAGAAAAAGATCACCTATGGTAAAAACTAAATTATGTAAAACATAATTTATATTTTGTCTTTTCTTGAAGAAAATCCATAAAATATTTCTGATAAATATGTTTGACGATGTTGTTTTGTTATGGATTCCCATACCACATAAAAATAATATTTTTATTGATGATGATTTGTTCAATTTTTATTATTTTTGATGGGGATAATCTTTCATGCGATTTTATATAGAAATATTTGTTTTCATATTCCATGATGGTTGAATAAAATTACAAATGTGGCCTATCTAGTGGATACGAAGTGAAGATAACTGCTTGGTATTTATGGAACACAAAAATTCATTAATGTGCGATTTATTCTTAGAGATTATTTCTAATATGTTTTTAATTATTTATTTGTTAAAAAAGAAAGAACAAGGGGAATTTTCAGAATGTTTCATGAAAGGGTATAGGTGTCTGATCCTGGTAATAGTTATGGTGAGGTTTTCTCAAAATATCATGGGTGAACTAAAATAATTATATGATCATATGGATTTTTATGAGGCAAGAGACACCTTATATGATACAATTTTAGGTATATTTAATAATATATGAAATTAAATGTATACACATATATATTCTAGAGTATCTAGTTGGGGTAATAATGAGACTATGAAAAAGAGAGGAGAGTACAACAAGGAATGTGAATATATGTGGAATATAAGGATTTGATAATGAATGTGTTTAATTAAAGATATTTTAGAAACATATTAAGCACAATTATTTAAATTATCAAATGTTATAGACCTTCAAGGCTCTCTAGGTAGTGAGGAAGAACCAAATCAACAATAAATTTCAGTTGGTATAACT
The DNA here is from genome assembly GCA_963277665.1 of Viscum album. Classification (NCBI taxonomy): domain Eukaryota; kingdom Viridiplantae; phylum Streptophyta; class Magnoliopsida; order Santalales; family Viscaceae; genus Viscum; species Viscum album. Next base: position 851,221,776 of record OY728152.1, read on the forward strand.
TTTATTAACTAATTTTGAAGAGTTGATTAAAATATTTCATAAATAACATTTAAGTATCAAAGAAGTGGATATATTTTTATTCCTAGTGTAACCTTAACCTATTGGAGATATTTATAAAATGATAATATTTTCTGATAACTATAACTGATAGAAACCATTACAAAATCTTTTAACTAATGGGAAGATATAATATATATGTCATGGATGATACTACCCTTCCCACTATGATCTGTTTTATGATTATAGTAGAAGATTTGTAGACTAATATGACAATAATATATAATGAGTAGTATGCTCTCACATTCAGGCTAAACATTTGGAAATAATTGTGTGCCTTATATTCTTTATTTATAACTTTCATTATATAAAGATGAGTGTTTTTTAGATAACTATATCATAATTGGTTTTAGAGGGTTATTTATAGTATATGAAATAAAAAAATTCACCCTTGATTCACCTCCCCTCTGAATGGTGTAACACTAATTGGGACACCGTCAATTGGTATCAGAGCCATGGTTCCATCAATTGGACCCTTTATATGTATAAGACTGGTAATATCAATTAAGTGAATACTAGAGTTATTCCAACCTACACTGAAAATAATTTATATATATAAGAATACATAATTATGTCATATGTTATTTCTCTTAGTCTTGATGTATTAGATATTGTTATTATAATATTTTTATCCATTAAAAGGGTTGAATAGATGAAATTTAATGTAAAAAAATATTCAGTTTTATGTAAAATCTAAAAATTACATTCTCATGTATCTATCAGAAAAAGTGTTCATAAAATTGTTCAACCTCAAAATTGAAAAATAAATACACAATAAGAATGAAAGAAGATAGAAAGTAAATGAAAATTTTCAATAATCCTTGTTTAAAATATAGAGATGAATGTTTATTGATATTAAAATTGGTGAAGAGAAAGCTATTGATGACTATATCACCAAAGATAATGAAATTGTGAGAAAAAAAATTATTAATTATATAAAGGAATGAAGACTCTACTATTTTGAAGAATATCATGAAACATATCCCTGAAAGGTTTGATAAAAAATATAAATATTTTAGAATCTATGGGATCTTGAGTTATATGACCAACAAAACATTCTAATTTATTATGAAATTTGGAAGGATCATATCATTAAACATAACATTAAAGAATATATTTCATTTTAGGCCATCATGTAGATGATTTTGAATGAATGACAACATGAATAATTTAGTGAATATTATGATGATTATTATATTGATGATGACAATAAGATAATCATGTCTCTCGTATCTAAAATGTATAAATATAAAATGGTAACTATAGGGGGGAATCCCATTAAATGCATCAAATGTTGAAGAATTGGGCACCTTGTACTCAAATTTAAAAAAAATAAAATCTATTAATTTGAATCTAATGGACATGATGAAAACCCTTAAAATTATAAATGATTTAATGTATCCAAATTGGTGGAAAATCCTAGTTACATGAAATGGAAATTCCTGTGAAGAAAAATAATAAGTTTGATGAGTAATTTTAAATAAGAGGATACATCTTCTATATATTAATTAAAGGATGAAGAACCTATGAAAAGTTACTAATTTCATTGAACATGTAGAGAAACATGAAACTATCTCACGTAGTGATTAGGAAAGATATAAAGAAACATGTATGAATCATATGTTCATATCACAATGGATTCTTTTATTGGGTATAATCTAAAGCTCGAGAATGGTATCATGTTAATGAAATTGGAAAATGGAATGAAATGTGATACTAGAGAATATTTTCACAAAATTGAAATTGAAATCAGTGTTGCAGTCAATATATCCAAGAGTAAAGATACTGAGAATGGTAATATTTTGAAAGATCTTAATGAAAAGTTAGTTGTGAAAGAATATGAATTGGGAATGAAAAATAAATGTCTCTTATAGATGAATCTAAATTGAGGGAGATAAAATAATAATTAAAATTATCTATTAATACCAAATATGAATCTTCTAAAAATTTTATGGAATCTACCCCAAAAAGTAGGTTAAATATGAAACATACAATTCTGATTTTGAATTTTGGTTGAATAATAATATTGTTCATAATTTAGAATATGTAATAGTCTAGCATAAAATTAAGGGTCAGAAACCTTCTCTAACATTTATGTTTAAATCATAAGATGAAGTGGTTTATCTACTCAAAATAATAACCATGATTATATTATAAATTTATAACAAAAATTATAATTATGGATAATTGGATTCCATAAAAAATGTTAATTATTCTTGAATATTTATAATTAATCAGTATCACTAGTTCCATGGTAGGTTTGGAATCATAAATTATACTTTTCGGTATACCATTCCCTTAATTGAAAGAAGGTATCCATCAAGGGAGAGAAGCTATGAGAATATGAGAAAATATACTTAAAAAATTTATGTTGTTAGAATTAAAACACCAAATCTATCAAGAAAAAATAGATTTGGATGTTTAGAAAACATTTATGGTAGATGTGATAAATTTGAAAAGTCTATTAATAGACACATGAATAATATTCCATTCCCTACATTTTAAAAAAATAATCATTGGGACTTCAAAATAAAAATCAATAAGAAAAATATATTTTTATTGTGGTTTCATTGAACGTATGTAATAAAATAAATCCATTGATATTTTTATTTGAATTTTCCATACACATGACTCGATATACAAAAATATAGAAAAATATAGTAGAATATAAAAGAAGATGTCATTTTTATAGAAATGATGAAACATAATATTTTATGTATTATCTAGTTGCATGATGATGGGAATGAGGTAGTATTTCTAGAAAATTAATACAACATTATGAACACCAAATATGGATGGTTAATTACCAAATAAAAAATAGGTGGATCTTTATTTCAAATTGGTGACCCATCAAAGTCGTGCTACTTGAGTCCTAAAGATGAAAACAATGAATGTCAAAGGAGACATAGAAACTTCAGTCAATAAAACATGAATAAGTTTTCAAAACATAATGTGGTCAAAAAAGATCCTCAAGTCAAGAAACAAAAATAAAATATTTGTGATACTTTTTAAATGTAGAATATAGTTCAAAGGACACATAAAAGAGTGATATTCAGTCCACTAGATTTGTAGAACACATTCATTCCAATGAGCGTGGTCCTATGAGTAACAAGTAAAACATGGTTGATATTTATTTTATTAATTTCATTAATGAAATAAATTGAATAAAAAATGTATTATTCAGGAAACACAATATATAAGATATAAAAAGGATCAAAATATTCAGAAGCCAGATCAAAAGGTTGTTTGGTGTCTACATTAAGAAAGAGTGATTAGACAATAAAAAGGATTAAAGTATAAATTCATTTGAGATATATCCAAAATGACTTGGGATAAAATATCAAGGTAGAAAACCATAACCCCTAAAATATAAAGTATATATGAGCCTTATTGTTACGTGGAGTACTATGCTAGATGAGCATAAAAATTAAAAACATTTTTAGCGAGGGGTTATTTTCATTATAGTTCAAATAAAAAAATTATTACCAAATTATTATAAAACACAATATGAGATATAGTATTAATAAAATAGAACAATGGAGTACTTTATGTTTGTTGGAATCCCATTTTTTGAATATTAATTATATAAATCTTGATTTGTTTGATGGAAAAGAATAAGAATGAACTTTTGGGGTTTAATTTTTTAATGGTAGTGCCTAAATTTTTTGGAATTGATGACTACACTAGTTTTTGGAATTTTTAATGTAGAAAAATTGATGGCTGTTATAAAGTAGAACTGATAGTCGATATTGGTAATGACATAGCTATAGTTGGTATCATGCATGTTTTAAAAAATAGATTTATGATGATTTTACAAATGTATAGAATACAATTGACGTTGATTTATATTAAACATGTGATAATGACAAGACTACTCAGAATTAAAGATATAGAAATAATATATTGAATAAAAATATTTATTTTGATAAAATTATTCCATATCACGATGCACATTTCCAAACAAGAAGGAGGATAATATTGGAAATCCAAATTATAATCCTCTTATAAATTGAACCAAAACATTTTTTAGAGGTTGTTGATTGTGAGAAATGGATTATTTTTAAAAATGAATATATTGGATAGATAGTGAATAACTCCACCTGTGATCTTATTACAAGTCTTGAACAAAAAAATGTTATTGGAACCATGTGGGTTCTTTGAAATAATTTTAATGAAAAGAGGGAAGTGACACGAAACAGACCATGATTTATTTTCTATAGCTTCTCCAAAATAAAATGAGTTGATTAAAATGAACTATTTATTCCAGTAACTATGATTGAGATCATTAGTATTTTAATGATAGTGTAATCACATTGAAATTAACATATCCATTAAATTTATGAAAAATATTCCTTCACTATTGGTGATCTTTATGTACAAGTATTCATTGAATTAAGTGATTTTATTATCCTTGATAATGATGGAATCGTGGTATGCAAGCTTAATATGGATAAATATTAAATGAAATATGTCCCCAATATATTGATATGTAAATATGGTGTGTTGTTTGAGAAGTACATTGTTTTTTAAGGGAAAGGTCGATAGAAACATTTATACAAAGGATATTATACATGAACTCGTATAGATATTATATATGATGATGAAATTATTTTTCTGATGATGATGTTTTTAATTGTGATTTTTTTAAAGAAATGATAACACCATTTTATAGGTCAAAGTTTATTGAGATGTTTTTTTCTAGGGATTTTAGAGATTCAAAAAGAATGATTACATTTTTCTATCGCAAAATAAATATTCTATAGAATTTAGGAAGATGTTTGGAATAGAATATTACAAAGAAATATATACTCCCATGGATTTTATTAATACTATTGACATATGATGAGGCTATAATTTTTTTAGTAATATGGTTTTTATAAAAATACTTTGTATTATTCTCTATGTGACAAATTCAATTATAGATATAATGTTTATTGTAAGTCATTTTGAAAGGTTTCAGAGTGATCCAAAGGATTCATATATATTGGATGCCAAAATATTTTGGAGTTACACAAAATGCACACTATAATTGTTCATTCTTTATAAAATCATTTTTATTTTATGTTTTAGGGATTTATAGATTAATATTTGGCTAGGCATTTCAATGAAAAATGTCCACTTATGTTGGATATTTATTTCTTAGTGAGAGTTCTTCAAGTTATAATTGAACGAATAATTATCAAATTTCTTTTAGAATATGTGTGGTAGATTATATTGAAGTTATACATGCCTATACATTGATGTTATGGATTATTATGTAGCTATAATATTTTATAGGTAGAGCTAAAAATATAGTAAAAGTCACTTGTGATAATAAATGTGTTAATGATATCTCCATGAATCCCATGCCACACATATGAAAAAATCATCTTGAAATTAGGTTAATTTTTATTAAAAATAAAGGGGTAAATTTTTATGTGAAACTTGAATATAATAACATTTAATATAATATTGTAGATATATTTACCATGAAAATAATATTGGATATTTTTAATAAATTGAGTATGACACCTCATATTTAGTTCACTTGAGGATGTGTGTATTAAATCCCAATTAATATTTTGAATATATTGTAAAAGGTAGGGAGAGAAAGAGATAATATTGAACAATTAGGAAGTGGTTCCCTTCAATGTTAAAGGGATAGTTTTCTTTATATAAGGGGAGTGTGATCTTTACATAAATTCTTTATTCCTGAGATATGGTTATTTTTAAATAAGGGAGTGAATTTTAATATGGGGAAGAGATATTGATTTATTAATTGGAGGGAAATTAATCTATGTCAGCTTTCCATAATTTCTGGTCACCATGATATGGTATTATCTCAAAACAATTAACTTATTTGGTACTTTCATGTTATAAATATATCATATGAGAGTGGATATTACATAATGATTCATTTTAGCCTTGAGTATTTTGAATATATCAAATTTTATATGACAAGTGTTGATTGGTGCAGAAAAAATATTAAGGGGGGGATTTACGTTCTCTACATTTTTTCAAGTTTTTTAATTTTTATCAACATTGAATAAAGAATTATTGGAGGATGTTAAAATATTATTAGTGATAGTTGGAATTTTTTTGAAAAATATTTACATATCCATGAGGTTTTTCGATAGATATTTTGGTGATTTTATGTTTTCTATAATCTTAGGGAGAAATTAATTTTTTAAATATAAATCTATATATTAGTCAATTTTCCATTAATATGATGAATATTAGAGTACATATCATTAAAGGTAATCCTATAACTACAAATGAGTGATTGGAGGTTGTGGGGGAGTCAGTTGAATATGTGTGTGAGTCGTTGGAGGGTATTTATGAGCCATTATAATATGTATAAAAGTTATTAGAAGCAATAAATGGGTCATTGGATGTCATTATGGGTCATTTGAAATGGAATATGGGTTATCTATGTATTTTATGTTTCATTAACAATGGGAATTCTTTTTTGAAAAATATTAGAGGAATATTCATGATTTCTATAATTATATATTCTGTATAAAATTAAACTATATGATGCCAGAGAAAATTTTTATTGATAAAAATATCATAATTAAATTTTGAATCAAACTCTACAATGAATATATGATCTATACATCATAAATAAAAATATAATCTATCAAAGAATCTAAATGAGGTCGTCTGTGTTAATAAAAAATCTCTAGAATATATTTTGGATTATATGTTTGATCAAAATATGGTGTTTTCAATTTCAATATCACTTGGAAATACTATTGTGATTCTACCTGAATTTTTCAAGTGTTAGTATTTTCAAGAGGCTGAGATTTTATGTGTTGACATATTGTGAGATGTGTTGTCATACCATAATAAGGATGATGAAAATGAGAATTGAGGCCAATACAATTGAAGGGATGTGGATATCACTATTGTGTATTTGTTGAATGACAAATATCTATTTTCCATTCATTCTTAGTGATTGATATAACTATATTTATGGATTTTTATGTATTAAAATGGAATGGAAATATTTTGGTTTTAGAATACTTCATCAAAGGATTTCGGTGACTGATCAATGTAAATAGTTTAATAATATTTTCTCGAAAGATCCTAGGTTAAAAAATAGATATATAATCATTGTGATTTCAATTAGGAGGCTCAAAACATAGTGAATGATTCCATGTTGGTTATATTAAAAATGAAATTTAATTAAATTATTATCCATATAGATAAGGGGGTACTAAAGATATATAATAATGGTAAGGATAAAAGGAGTGGTGATCATGTTGGGGAGCCTAAGACTTATTGAAATTAAAGGAGCTGAGTCTACAATTGGTGTACTGAAGAGATTTAACAAGCACTCTAAACCCTAGAATTTTAGTTATCAAATTTTCCTAGTATTTAAGGATCTATATGTTGTGTGGATGAACCAAATAAAAATCTTTAACTTTTATAACATATATTCACATTTCTTGATGAGGTGATTAGTGTATTTCACAAATATATTAAAACACTGGAAGAGAAGTATCTATTTCATTTTTTGGAGAAATTTTAACTCACTAGAGATCATTCTCAACTAGTTTTTTAGGTTTTCATAGTATATTGTTTGGAAAGTTATTAAATCTTGTAACTAATAGTAATAAATGAAATATATGTAAATAATGACACTACAATTCCCATTGTGATTTCGTTTCATGAATATGATGGAAAACATTTACACCTGTAAAATAATAGACTATGATAAGGGGTTGCCTATCCCATTGAAGTCATGACATATACGAATTATTATGTTCCATGGGTTATATATATTTTTAATTTAATTTAGAATGATGAGTTTTTTTAATTGGATCAGATCATTACCATTATTATATGTTTTTTATATAATAATGAATTATAAAAAAATTTAAAGCACTGCTGATTCAACTTCCACCCATATCATGGGTTTAAACCATCCCGAGACAGCCCCAAAAGTCATTTATATTCGAGAAAATAATAAAAGATATAAAATATATGAAATATATTATATAATAATATGTATTTCTAAAAAATATTTATAGAGATACAATTCATATCCAACATATTTTAGAAATATTAAAACACATTCTATCATAATAGTAAATGAAACAATAATGTGTATGCATGTCAGACAACATGAAACACATTACCTGTCCATATAAAATATCTTAGGTCTAACTTGATTCAATTTATAACCTTCACTGAACTATATAATTGTTAGATACATTAATATTAATTGAACAATTTTCAATGAAATATTTATTATATTCAAGCGATTGTGTAAATATCAAAGAATAGCTTGATTCATATTATTAAAATAATAATCATTTAAAATAGTTAATAACAGATATTTATAAATTTTTTACCTTATGGTATGTAATTTTTATAAATATTAGGATCCTTTCCACTATTTAAATTACAATTGGTAATCTTTTACAGTATTTTTAGAGACATCAATATATTCAAACATTCTCACTTAGTGGTGAAAATATAATGATATTTATTCATCCTTTAAATCTTAATATTAACATTATCAATCCCTTTTTATATAGAAACAAATTAATCAAAAACGATATCTTTGGTATAGTAAAAAAATTCATAACATTTCATTATCTATAATTTTTGAGAAACTATTTTCTTCACATAATTTTGATAGTTACTAATCATTTAATATTTTTCAAGAGAAGTATTTCAAACGTTGAAAAATTTTCTATACATACTAATAAAAATCCTTTTATATTTACTAAAAGTTTTCCTATGAAAGGGTTTTTTTTAAATATGAAGATGAAAAAATGATATGTTATTAATTTATTCTGTCAAATAGATTTAATGTTTTTTATTATTATCCTCCTCACTAGATGATTTTGTTTCAACTTCTGAATATTAACAGTATGAACACATAAAACTAAAATATTTTGTTATTATCCTTCATTGTATCTGTCTCCCGCTTCTTATTTGGGTAGTCATGCATGAAGTGACGTGGTTCATTAAAACCACAATAGATCTGATTAAACATTGAATTATTTTTCCGTAGTGATACTTACTTACCTTTTCTCCTTCTAGTGTTCCTTCAAATCTTGCCTAGTTTTTTCACTATCTCTGATAATTCCTAAAAAAAATTCATTATATATATATCATTACATAAAAAACAGTAGGTGAAATGTTATTTTTAAAATACACACTTGTATTCTTATCATTATTGACATTAAAAATAATTTTCAATTCAAGATCATACTATAAATGTGAACCAATAAGATCATTTATGGAATATTGAGTAAAACAATTTGTGTATTCCATTTCTAAAATCATGGGATTCCACTTCAGGGGAAGGTCTCTTAAGATTCATTAAACCAAAATAGCATTCATTATAGTTTCTCAAAGATATACCATGTTTTCCCAAACTTCTGGAAATCTGTGACCTATATTACCAACACATTAACAACAAAAATATTAATTCAAAATAATATACCCTTTATATTCTAAGATTTGATATTGAAAACATTATAGTACCTTGATGAGTGACTTATATAGTCCACCAAATTCCATAATCATATTTATAGGTTGATATATGACTATATAAGTTCGTACTAATTGATCATTTAAGATCATTTTTACCATGTATTTCACAATGAACATGGTAGAATCATTACTAACCATAGTATATAAATGACATTATGGAATCCTATAAGGTCTCAATATAATAGTACATCATTTATTTCAAATATGTTTTAAAAAACACAACTATCCTATATTTCCAATATCCATGTATGATCTTCATATTGCATAAAGGTACTTCCTTGTTTAAATTTTGGGGAAACTGTATCTTTTTTGGGTAATGGAGTGGTTCATGGGTGTTTGAGAAGATTTGGGGGGTGATTCATGGGCTTGAGACCTGAATAAAGGGGAAAGGATACCAAAAAGTGCACAGTGCATGGTCAGTGCATAGACAGTGAAAAATGTGTTCCAAGACCTGAAAACAAAGTGATTTGGAAACGATTTTGACAGAGGGATAGTGCATTGTTTTCCAAACTGTGCGGGTTTCCCCCTAAGAAAAAGTGTAGAATAACTCCTCTTAGACAAAGGGGCCACAAGTTTGGTTCACTATTCACAAATTTTGCATCCATACATTGTGACACTTAGACATCATGAATTTCCCATTTTATATAAAAGAACCAATTTCTTTCGTCCCTGACATTTCTTTCCATTTCAACCCCTATGGCTTAGGTGACAAACCAACAACACCCTCCTCCTCCAAGGGTGATTCTACTATGATTATTGGTTGTTTTTAGTGCATTTGTCTGGAAATCGAAGATCTGAGTGAGTCTAACTCTCATCCATTATCTATATAGATTTTAGGGATTGTAGAATATATTGATTTCCACAAAATCCATAAAATATTCACTTTCACAGTGGATTTTAGGTTTCGTATTTAGTGGGCGTTTGGGTTTGAATCATGGGTGGATATTAAGAAATAATTTGTCGAGGGGAATAATGTAGGTGGTTTGTAAGATTCCTCCTCTAGTATCATTAATTTAAATATGTATTTGGTTAGTCGGTTGTGTTTACTTGTTTTGTTTTTTTATCTTCGATTATGGAATTTGATTTAGAAATCAAATTTACGTTTGTGAGAATTCACATACCTTGTTGGGTTTTTTGATGATGTGAGACTGATCATAGGGCTACTCGTGGGGTAAGCTGAACCCTTGTAATTGGTAAAAACATCTGTAAACCTTGATAGACTGTAATTATGAGATTTAATGGGTAGTAAAAATATATTTGATTCATGGGTAATGATAATTTATTTATTAGAACAATTTCTAAGTTTGATTTTGTATATGAATGAATTTTTTTTAATTATTTTGATGGTATATTTGGGGATTTGACCCGATGTTTTATTTATTGATGGAAAATGATGTTTTATAACGAGAAGTGTTTTAAAAAGAGGTGCTGACATCAATGTGGTTTAAAAATGGTCTTTTGGAAGGGATTTAAAATGATGTTTGAAATAAGGGAATTATTCCCTTTTTGTGAAAATTCATTAAGGGTTGTTTTGAATGGTTGAAAAAGAAATGAATGACTTTGGGCATATTTCAGTTTTCAAAGAAGAGGAACTATGTTCTAAACAGTGGCTTCAAGATGATTTCAAATAAGTATCTTGATTTTTTATTTATACCATGGTGTATTCATAAAGGTATGTTGGGGCCATAGTCATTGAACTGAGCTATGGGCTAGTGAGATAGGACCCATGAAAAAAAATTTGGTATGTTAACATAGTTCAATATGATTATGTGATGAATATGAATATTTGATTCTCGTGCTAAATGTGGGAGGTAGGCATAATGATATATGTGTTAAATAATTATGGTTTGTCTAGGAAAATGTAAAATGAATGTAAATGAGAATATTGTTATTTGCGATTAATTTAAAACCTTTAAATAAGTAGTTTTGTTATAAGGAAACTGGCCTAATGGGTTATGAAATTTTTGTGTTATATGTGTTAATGGGTTATGGAATGAGAATTATTTTTTGTATCGGTGAATTATGGGTTTTGGATGTAATGTTATTTATTGAATATGGATACAAAATAGTATATGTTATAAATGATAGAATATGAATTTTCACATGTCTTAGTGGTGTGGGATAAAGGACTGAGGACCATCCCCTAGGTCATGTGGGATTGATGCTCTAAACCTACACTACAATACATTGGTTAAGGTGCCAGACTGATGTTGTAGACCCCTATAGATGCAATGGATGATTACCTAAACTGATGATCCAAGGAAATTATTTTAAACATGGTTGAGATTACATGGAATTACGATCCAAGGTATGTGAAATAAGTTATTTTTTGGTATGTTTTCCCATAGTGTGTAATGGAATATGAATTTTTCCTTTATTAATGGAATCTGATTGTCTTACTCTATAACAAAACAAGTATTTAATGAATATGAAATTTTAATATTTATTAATATTTCTAAATTGAATATTAATTTTACTTTAAAGGGTTTTCTATGTTTGATGGAATACCTTACACGTAACAATGGGTTTATCTGAAGTCTTTTGTTTCACACAATGTTGAGTCATACTGAAAACATAATAATATAATATTATTATATTAAATGGCTGTTAATTTCGATCCTTTTTATTGGAGGGAATGAAAATAACTAACCATATTATGATTAAACTTGTTTTTTATATGTTTTTTCATTTATGCAATAAAATTTAGTGGCTTAAATGAGAATTAATCCTATTTTAAGCATAAATACTTTAATATTTTTAAAATGTAGTTTTACCGCCTTCTGATGTAGAAACACTTTTAAATAATGTATTTTATATGATTAATTTGGAAAAATAAACTTCTTAATTTTAAGTGGGATATCAAAATTTAATTCGGGTAAATTTTTGGTATTTTTCTAATAAAGTTGATTTTTAATGAATAGTGAAAAATACTGCATTTTAAGTCAAAAGTATCTTTTCATATGATTTATTTATATGTTGAGATTATCTTTTTAAATATTTTTAAAGTGTACTTGGATTATATTATTACCCATTAATCGAATTTTGGCCATTGGATGTAATTTCACTTTTAAATTGGACATAAACACATATCAATCTTTTTTGTAGTTTTTACTTCTTAAAAAATGCGTTTTAGATTTGACAATGGAAATTAATTTTAAATTAATTAATGAAACTACTATGTTTTTAATTTGGTAAAATATAAATCTTTTTTTGAATTCAGAATATCAAAATTATCTTTGGGTAAATATTTGGTATTTTTCTGAAATTGATCTATTTTTGATGAATAGTGAAAAACACTACATAGTCATTTAAAAGCCAACATTTTCATTTAAATGATAATTTACCACTTTTGTGAATTAAATTTATGAAAATATAACATACATGGTTGTAATCACTAAGTAAAATGAGGTTCAATATGATGAAAATAATTTTTGGTGAATAGTAACTTTTAATTTTTATTTACCGTAGTTAAAGATAAATAGGGAAAATCAAGGTAAAAATAATTCTATAATAATATAAAATTACCTTAAAACATGTCATGACATTTTTGGATGAGTCATGTATGACCAATACCATCATTTGGTAGAACGTTTGGCCTTTGGAAGCCACTTGGGTAAGATAATTACATTAATAACTTAATATTTAAAGTAAAAATAAAATTATCATAAATATCTATTATTTTTATGACATAATTTTAATGTGGGGTTTTATTATTGATATATTTTACAATAAATTTTCAATAGAATGATAAAAATATTTCCTACATCATGGTATTTTATTTATAATTTTTATTCATCATGTAAATAATTATATTTATGACACAATGATGATATAATGATTACCTCATTAATGAATTTTTTAAATAAATTAGATTATAAATATTAAAATAAATTTATTTTAAACTTTTTATGCCATAGACGAATTTTATGGATGTTTATGACTTTTTATCATTGAATTAATAATTTTTTTTGGAATTGATCAAGTTGTTATGTATTTTTAAAAAGTCCTGATATGAATAATATAAAAACCAACATAAACGAGTTTTTAAATAAATAAATATTTTATGAAATGATAAAATAGTCATAAAAATATAAGATTTGGCCAAATTACATATAATATTTTAATAATGTCCTTAATGGTCCATTTTGGGTATCTTTTAATTTTATTGTAAAAATATAAACCAAATAGTATGTATATATGAGAAGACTTGGTAAAAGTTAAATAAGTTAAAAAATGGTTAAATAAAAAAGATAAGGATTAAAAAAATATCCAAAACCTATACAATTATTATTGGATGATTTTATTTTGACGTATATTTTTCTTATATTCTAATTAAATGATTTTAGACCTTTTTAAACCTGAAATAATTTGATAATAAAGTAATACTTTCAATATTTCGTCAAGAGCCACTCCTCCCTCCTATAAAAGGACACCACCTCTAACCCATTACTCAAACCTCTCAAGCCACATGGATCGACCAAAATATTCCCAAATAATCTCCCAATATACCACTTTTCCTCCTGTAAGCCTTCCCCTAGGCAGAACACAATTAAAGAGATCCCTTGGGCTGAAATCGCATGATGTTACCCAATTTGTGGTAACGTCTTCCCTCAAGTTTCGTTCTATTATTTTTACTTATCCACTCCCTGTGCTATTTTTATTATTATTTTATATAAAAAAACAGTATCCTAGATATAGAAGGATGTTGTTATGATATTTATTCTAACTACACTTACACACACCTCCACCTAATGGATACAAACATACTGTTTCTTTGTATGTCAAACTACTGCCTCACAAAACGATGATGGTTCGATTTTCCCTTACTAATTATCATGGTGAGCATTATCATTGAAATTTAATTATAAAAGATATTTTTGGTATATATTTTTTCTCTATTATTCTGTAATTATCATTTATAACATACCTTTATGCTTTTATGTTGTATAAGTATGATAATTTTACTTGAGGAAGTGCGGACTACTACCCTCTCAAAGTGATATGACTCATTCATACCATACATGGAACGTATAAAATATGGTGTTAATGAACTTATGTAATTTATATAAAAAATGATATTATACTGTAATAATAATATATCTATGTCTTATTTGGTTTTCATTCCTTTTAAAATGAAAAAATGAAAAGAAAGTAGCGTTCAGGCGTACGTACGACTAACCACCTCCATGAACGGTACATTTCATTTTCATATATTCAAATGATAGGGAAAATAATAAATACATATATACTGGATATATATGATACATATTATATCTAAATCGTGAATATCATTATGAAGATAATGTAATTTTGGCCACATGGAAATTTTGTAATTATTACAGGTTCATTTTTGACTCATGTTCCGAACATTGAAAAAATGTAGGATATGCACTCAAATAATTAACTAATTATTGTAGAAATGTAATAAGTGATATAAAAGGAATAATAAAATTTAAAAAGGATCTTAATAAAGTAGAAATTAGCTTAATTTTGAAATTCAGAAAGAATAAAAAACATACGGGACAAGTTGGACACAAGGTAAGGGATCTTCTTAACCCAATTTCCATTCTTTGGGATGACCATATACTTCTTGATTATTTCATTCTATGATTATGTGAGAAATAACTTTTGATATACAATATTTTACATATAAATTATTTATGTGTACTTATAGTGAATATACATAATCGATCTATTTTATTTGAAAAATGATATTTTTAAGGGACTTCAGCTCAATCTCCTTTCATTGAGGCGTACTTCGATTTATACATGAATTTCTTTTATGCGGTGTATAAATCCCATTGAATTTTCCTTTCATTCAAAGGGAATATATTTTCTTCAATGTGTTTTACTAAACAACATAAATAACGTTTCTTTTTAACGTACACAGTCATAATGACCTTTCCCCCATCGCAAGCATTATTTGATATTTGGATTCCTTAACAAGTCGTAATGTTTTTAAAAGAAAAATAATTATCATATACTCTTTTTAAGTATTTTGGAATTTAAAATGGTTTTGAGAATGGATTAATTATGTAAATAAATTGAAATGATATATTGTTATTGCAATGTGGAAATGTCGTCTTTCCTTTATGTTGCTATTATGAGTTTTGATTATGTTATGGTTCTTGGGCATTTTTTATGTATACAGGTGGTTCTGTGATAAACCTAGGGTGGGTGAGACTGTGATATCTCTCCAATTTATGAGGTAACGTGATAGAGGTAAACATTAATTTTTATCTCAAGATATTTAGGGAATATACTGTGATGGGTATTCAAAATGTAACTCCATATGTAGCTGTGAAAGCTTCAATTGAAGTATGATATGGATGCCACAAGTTACCTTTATGATTTATGATTTCCATATGTTATTCATAAATAATATTATTTCATTAGGTATGTTAAAGAGAATATATTTTATAATTGAAAAGTATGATTTCATTGATTTTATATATTTATGGACTAATGTTTTCTTTCCTTATTTTACAACCCTTACTGTGCTTTTTATGCTCATCCCATGTTTTTGAAATGTTTTTCACATGATTTAAGTGGAATTGGGTCAAGGATGGTATCAATGAAATGTCATGATTTTTAAAACATGGAACAATACATGTTTATTTTATTTTATGAGTTTTTATTTTCTGAAAAAATGGATACTATGTAGAAGTGTCTACTTTGTAATATTTGAGATGTAATGTAATAGTTATAGCATATTATCTAAAACTCTAAACCTGAAAAGATCCACAATGTCAATTATTTATTTAACTCAATGTTAAGTAATGATTTATGTATAGGGAATTATAGCTGGTATCAATGGTCGGTTTAGACGAATTTATCAATTTAGAGTTTTTTGTTAGACATATGGTTAGTCTTTATGTCTACTCTTTATGTTAAATCCTTACTATGTAACTTTTTTATGACCATGGAATGTTTTTTAAAAATGAAAGGAGGATTTTTTCAAAATAAATTCATATCACTTACTAGTGACTTTCTAGAAATAATTATTGCAATGTCATGTCCCGACGATTCTGAAACATTTTAAAACATACTACTCACTTATAAGAAATTTATTAAGATATCAAACACATCCTTTATACCTCAATACCATCACGGGTCGTGGGTTTTATTTAATCAAATCATATTTTCTCAAAATTTTCATATTTTCAATAATGAAAAATATTATCAAGGCATTTTCAAATATTTTACCTTATCACAAGGTTTTGATGCATATTTTGATTTTGAAAAAGGTGACGAAGAAGGATCCCCTTGGGAAACGTATTTATATTTTCTTTTAAATTATAGTCTTCCAGAATATTCTTATGGAATTTTAAAAGGACCATTGATTGAATGTTTTAGCTCAAACTCGGTCTGACTATTTTATAAAAATCAAGTTTTATAAGATGTTTTGAAATTATATGTAGTACATAATTATTTTCCGAAACAATTTTTATATGAACACCCATACGAACCAAGTCGTATGAGGTGTATTTTTATAAAGGAAGAATACGGTTTTGAGTTATCCCTAAATAATTGTTTCAATTCATAGACCATATACCTATGTAAAAATGATGAGAATGAAACCAGGTGGAAACCATGATCAATTTACAATGTTATTTCTTTGGGAATAGTGTTATTTTTAGGTGGTAAAAAAATTCAAAATATATAATACTTAATATTGAGGTCATTATGAGTTGTTATTAAAATGATAGGTATAAGAAAACCATTGAGGTTAAATCATGTTAGTGTTATTATTGAGTTTTATAAAAAGTGTAGCACACAATATGGGTGATAACTGATCGCATCCGACAAGGCCATAAGAATCAAACCCATAACTGAAGGGTGATTCGGGGCATCACATACCATTGGCCTACATGAAGCTGCTGGTTGGTATGGCTTATTTTTTTATAGTTAAATGATTTTTTGGATCAATAATACATTTTTTTGGATCTTATGATTTATCAAATAGATATCCTTAGTATTGGAAAATGATATGGTTATTAAGTGATAAATTTTATTTTGGAAGACATTATCTCTTTTGGGAACACTATGTGCATAGGGTAAATAGAATGTTGTGGGATTTCATTAGTGTAATAATGGTTGGAATTCTAATTTTTAAGAATATATGATTTATTATGGACTTATAGAGATTTGGGTTATTTATGGAGATTTGGGATATTTATGGAAATGACAAACATATCATAGATTATATTTGATTAGGGTAATTAATTTTTAGTATGAGACTTTAAGAGTAGCTGATGTTATTTAGAGATAAATGTTAATATTTTGGTTGAAGACTATGTTATCAAATAATTATGAATTTTGACATTGAAACAAAGTTTTGATAATTTTGAAAAATTTTAAGGACAATTGTTTTTTGATTGGTCTTTATTGAACTTTGGGTTTGGTTTGTTCAATTTTCAAAATTAAGAGTAGTATTTATTTTTTAATAAAAGATTATCCTTTTTTTAATATTATTTGATTTTTTACTTACCATTTTCGTTTTGGTTAATATATAGTTCTTATTTTTTGGATTATGTGATTCTCTGGAAGTTTATTTCAACGCTTCATATGTGACCAACACATCTTGAATACTCATGAATTGTAGAAAAGATTATTTTGTGGTTGAAATTTGGTAAAGGTTAATAGTCTACGTGACAAGTAAGTACATTTCCATATGATCTTAGTCTAGGTAGTAATAAATTTTTTCAACTCTTTGAAATGGATGTTGAAGTGAAAATCTTATACGCTTGCTTTTATAGTCAAGCTTTTACCCAACAACAAGTTTATGATATTGCAGTGGTTAACTTTCTGTGATTAAGTTCTCTATCACTCTCTATTAATCTATGAGAGTAAGTCTCTCTTCAATATCCATGTTTTCATACATGGAATCCATGTATCGGTTATCTCGGGTGACCTTTGTACTTATATTTCTTTATATTAAAGTGATTGTTTTATTGAATATATTTCTGATGTGGGATATTCAATGAAGCTTCCAAGCCCAATTTTAAAATTGCGATGACACAATTTTCATATGGGGGGAAGGATGTAACGACCAAGGTGTTTATAGAATATGAAATTTTCATATTTATTAATATTTTTGAATTAAATATAGATTTTACTTTAATGGGGATGCTATATTCAATGGCGTACCTGACATGCAACAATGGGTTTCTCCGATGTCTAAGGTTGTACACAATGGAGAGTCATACTGAAAAAAAATAATATTATATTATTATTTTAAATGGTAGTTAATGCCCATCTGTTTTATTGGGGGGGATGAACAAAACTAACTATATTATGATTAAAAATATTTGTTAAATGTATTTACATTTATCCCATAACATTTAGAGGCTTAAAATGAGAATGAATCCAATTTTAACCATAAACACTCTAATATTTTTAAAAGATGGTTTAACCGCTTTTTGATGGAGAACCCCATTTAGATACTGTTTTTGTAACTTTTATATATTTAATGTTAGAAAATAAAATTTTTCTTTAGAAGAAGGATATAAAAATTTACTTTGGGTAAATTTTTGATATTTTTCGGATAAATTTCATTTTTAATGAATAGTGAAAAATACTGCATTTTAAGTCAAAATTGCCTTTTATCTTGATTTATTTATATGGTTATATTATCTTTTTAGGTGGTTTTATAGTGTAATTATATTATATTTTTACCATTTAATCCAATTTTGGTAATTGGATCTAATTTCACTTTGAAATTGGAAATAAACACTTTCCAATCTTTTTGTAGTTTTTACTTCTTAAAAACACGCTTTCTAGTTTTGAAAATAGAAATTAATTTGAAATTAAATAATTAAAATTAAATGTTTTTAATTAGGTATAATATACCTCATTTTTGTATTCAAAATTTCGATATTATCTTTGGGTGAAATTTGGTATTTTTCAGAAAACGTTCAATTTGGGATGAATAGTAAAAAACACTGCATAATAGTTTAAAAACCGACTTTTTCATTTAAATGAAATTTTAACAAATATATGAATTGAATTTAAAAAATATGACATACATGGTTGACATCAGTTGGTAAAATGTGTTTCTATTTGGGGAAATTAATTTTTTATGAATAGTAATTTATGATTTTTATTTACCAAGATTAAAGGTAAATATGGTAGTTCAAGGTAAAAATAATATTATAATAATACCAAATTACATTAACACTTGTCCGGAAATTATTGGATGAGTTATGGAAAACCTATAAAATCCTTGGGTAGAACTTTTGGCATTTTCAAGCCACTTGTGTAAGATAATTACATTAATAACTTTTTATTTGACATAAAAATAAAAATATCATAAACATGTTTTTTTTTATAGTACAATTTTAATGCTGGGTAATAAAATTGATATATTTGACTATAAATTGTAATTATAAATATCAAAATATTTCCTACGTCATGGTATTTTACATATAAATTTTAGATATCAAATAAATAAATTTATTACTCACACAATGACGATGTAATGATTGCCTCGTTAATGAATGTGTTAAATAAATGAGATTATAAATATTTATATAAATTTATTTTGAAACATTTTGTGCTATAAAAGAATTTTACGGATTTTTATTACTTTTTATCTTTTAATTAATGATGTTTTTTCTAATTTATCAAGATATTATGGATTTTTAAAAAGTCATGATATGAATAGTATAAAAATTTACATAGATGAGTTTTTAAATCTAATAATATTTTATTAAATGATAAAATAGTCCTAAAAATATAATAATCGTCGAAATGGAATATATGATGTTATAAATGAAATTAATGATCAATTTTGGGTATTTTGGAATTTTATAGTAAATATATTAACCATATAGTATGAATATACAAGAAGACATGGTAAAAGTTAAATAAGTTAACAAAGAGTTAAATAAAAAAGATAACGATTAAGAAAATATACAAAACCTATCCAATTATTATAGGATGGTTTTATATTGACTTATATAAATCATATATTCTTATCTAATGGTTTTTTTACCTTTTGAAACCGAAAATAATTTTATAATAAAATAATACATTCAAACATTCCTAAAGATCCCCTCCTCCCTCTTATAGAAGGACACCACCTCTAATCCATTACTCAAACATTTCAAGCCCATTGGATCATCCACCCTATGCCCAAGTAATCTTCCAAAATCCATCTATTCCTTCTAGTAGCCTTCCCCTAGGAAGAGGGAAATTCATGAGAGCCCTTTGCCTCAAATCACAAGAAGTTACCTGATTTGAGGTAATGTCTTCTATCAGGTTTCTTTCCATTCTTTTTCCTTATCCACTCCCTATGATATCTATATTATTTGTTTATATAAAAACACAATTATCCAAGATATACTAGGTTTTTTATTATAAGTATTATATCTACACTTACAAACACCTCTATCTACTGGATAATAACATATAGTTTCAGTGTTTGGTGAACTGCTAGCTCAAGAAACAATGATTGTTTAATTTTTCCCTACCACCTCTCATGGTGGAAATTATGAAGGAACTGTAAATATATATAATATTTATGATATTTATTTTATCTCTATTATTCTTTATTTTTCATTTATAAAATACCTTCATGCTTTTCATGTTGTATAAATATGATAATTTTATTTTAGGAAGTGCGGACTACCGCCCCCTTAAAGTGATATGACTCGTTCATACCATACATGGAACGTATAAAGGATTGTGATAATAAACTTATGTAACATATATAAAATATAATATTATAATTGAATAATAATATACGTATGTATCATTTGGTTTTCATTTTTTAAAAATGAAAAAAATGAAATGAATGTAGCATTCAAGCGTACGCACAACTTACCATCTCCATGAACGGTGCAATTCATTTTCATATATCCAAATAATATGAACTATAAAAAATACATATATATTGGATATATGTGATATATATTATATCTATATCATGAATTTTATTATTTTTAATATAAACTTTTGACAACATGGACAATTTATAATTATAACCAGTTCAGTTTTGACTCATGTTCTGAACATTGAAAAAATGCCTGATATGAACTCAAATAATTAGCAAATTGTTTTAGTAAGGTAAAAAGGGATATAAAGTAATAATAAATTTTAAAAAAATTCTTAA
The DNA here is from genome assembly GCA_963277665.1 of Viscum album. NCBI lineage: Eukaryota > Viridiplantae > Streptophyta > Magnoliopsida > Santalales > Viscaceae > Viscum > Viscum album. The sequence continues at coordinate 851,243,440 of OY728152.1, forward strand.
CGAAGTATAAATTAACATATGTTTATTAATCTGGAAGAACATGGAACATACAGGACAAGTCAGACTCGAGGTAAGGGAACTTCTTAACCGAATTTCCATTCTTTGGGTTGATCGTCTACTTCTTGACTATGTCATTCTATGATTATGAGAGAAATAACTTTTGATATCCTATCTAGTATTTATACATGATTAACGTGAACTTATAGTGATTACACATAATCAATTTATTTTATTTGTAGAATGAACTTTGTAAGGGACTTCGTCTCAATCTCCTTTCATTGAGGCATACTATGATTTATACATGACATTATTTTATACGGTGTATAAACCCCATTGAAATTTCATTTCATTAAAAGGGAACATTTTTTCAACAAAAGTGTTTCACTAAACAAAAAAAATAATTCTTTTTATCATAAGTGGTGACAACGAAGTTTACATCACCGCAATCATTATTTGATATTTGGCTTCCTTTACAAGACGTAATGTTTTTATAAGAAAAATAAACACTATATACTATTTTTATATATTTTGTAATGGAAAATGGTTTTTATAATGGATTGATTATGTCAATCTATTTAAATTATATATTTTGATTTCAATGTGGAAATTTTATCTTTCCTTTATGTTTGTGTTATGTGATATGATTATGTTATGGTTCTTGGGGATTGATTACATATACGGGTGCTTCTATGATAATACAAGGGTGGATGAGCCTGAGATAGCTACCCAATGAATTGGGTAACATGAAAAAGGTAAATTTTATTGTTTATCCTAAGAGATTTTGGGATTATACTGTGATGGGTATTATAAATGTAACTCCCTATATAGCTGTGAAAGCTACAATGTAAGTCTGATATGGATGCCACAAGATAAATTTATGATTTATGATTTCTATATATTATTAATAAATATTATTATTTCATGAGGCATGTTAATGATATTATGTTTTTGATTGAAAATTATGATTTCATTGATTGTATGTATTGGGGGACTAATGTTCTCTTTCTTTATTTTATAACCCTTTTTGATATTTATATGCTCATCCCATGTTTTTGAAATGTTTTTCATATGAAGTAAGGAGGAATAGGTTCAAGGATAGGATCAAGGAAAATTCATGCTGTTTAAAACATGGAAATATACATTTTTCTTTTCTTTTAAGAGTTTTTATTTTATAAAAAAATGGATACTCAGTAGAAGCGTCTACTTTGTGATATTTGAGATGTAATGTAATAGTTATAGCCTAATTATATAAAACTCTAAACCTAAAAAGATCCTCAATGTTAATTATTGATTTAACTCAAGGTTATGTAATGTTTTATGGATGGGTCCTTATATAGTCCATGGTAAAAATGATGTACATTCCCAACCCATCAAACAATGGATGAGAATGATGAAGTGAATTTTGAAAACTAATGGGGACGTGATAGTTTGTGACTAGTAAACACCATTTTGTTTAAGAGGTTTTGTAACCCCTTGTGCATTGGTTTAGAATCTAGTGTATACTGAGATAATTTTGTTGTTTTATTGATTCTAGAAATCATAATGGGTAAAATTAATATTAGATAATTTCATTTTTTTCCTTTTTTATTTATTCCACATGTTACCAACATGAAGGTTTGTACAAACTAGATATTTCATTAGACACTATTGGTTGTGGCCTACTAAGTTGTACACACACCCTGCACAAGCCTCCATGGAATATGGGTACCTGAGATGATGATACATGCTTTTAAGTAAAGATTTAGGATGTGGATCTTGTGTTTGGTAGACCATGGTATGGAGAGTCGGATCATGGGTGTTATGAACTGGGATGGGTCTCAGGTATGGGTTCAGAGTCTTTTTATAGTTTTTGTCTTAGTTTATATTTTATGAATGCCTGACATGTATTTTATTTAATATATTATGTTGTATAATGTTTAGTTTTTTTTAATTATTGGTTTTCAGTTAATGATGTCAATTTATGGTTTCTATTATTTATTTTATATATTAATGATACTTCTGTGTTGGATTCACTCTAATTAGAGGGTATAGTCTCCCTATTATTTTCTTTAGACCCACATAGCTAGTCTGTAGCCCCTAGTGTATGTGGAGGTGTTGTTGAGGTTATGTGGACACCCAGATCATGGTAAAAGTTATAGAGGATTCATATTCTAGGACATAACAACGTGGTTTTAGATACATTTTTCATTCACCTTATAATTTTGGTAATGGTAGATAGGATATTAGGATTTGTTGGGGCATGGTAATGATCTTGTTCCATGGTTCTTACAGCCCCATGTGTAAAGGAAAAAACAATGTTTCCATGGGTGGGTATTGATGTCCAATTTTATACTTTTATTTTTGATTTTCATTTCCACACCGAGGTGTGCACCTGGATGTGATGTTATTGATTTTTTTATGTTTTATCTCTGTGTTTGGTGTGACATGACAGGGTGTGTGAGTTCATGCATAATGCTAGGCACATATGATATATAGGTCATAATTAGGTTTCCTTTGACCGACATTAGAATTACATGTCGATAAATCAAATGGGCATACAGAGTGGAATTAAATTAAGTAATGGGTTACAAATGTTTTTGAGGAACCTAAGTTACTTGGCTTGGAAAAATGAATTTTTTATAAAATTTAATTTTATAGAAAGAAGAGTTTTTTTAAAAATATTGGATTGTGGAAGGGTTTTTTAATGTGTAACTTTGCAGTTTTGAAAATGGAATATTTTGAAGAATTGAAAAAGTTAGATTAAATAGAAATGTTAATTATGTGTGATAAATGGGGAAATGATGCATCGGGGGATTCCAGTTATGGGTATCTCTTATGAAGGTTATTGACCCTATATATGGGTGGTAGGGAAGTGAGAGTGACTTATTTTTGCAACCACTTGAGTTTTATTTTGGACCCAAGAGTTGGAGTTTGGTTCACGGTCATAATTTACATGTGGGAGTACCATTGGTGTGTGACCTAGAATAAATGGTTGTTTCGTGTGTTAGATGTAGTGTGTTTGGAAATGAATTTGGATGACCGCTGTGAGTAGTTAGTTGTTTAAGAATGTGTGTGTATGTAGTAGATAGAGTGAGTGACCACTTCTTTGTTTGTTCCCTGTTGGGGAGTTTCTCTTGCGTATATTTTTGTGGGTGACATCTGATAGAGGTTGGTTGTGGTGTCAGTTATCTTGGTATGTGCGATACAAGTTGATGTTTTAGACCATGGTTGTGGAACATAGTGGATATTTCATAGTGAGGTATTAGACTTGATGTATAAGTGGAAATGTTACATGTTTCTATAGATGAATAATTATTTGTTCCTATGAGTTTGAAATCTTCAGAAAATGTTGTTAGGCTTGATGGAGGTAGGACCAATCTTGAAGGTTTCGGGGAATGTGGTGCGCAAGTTATTTTTTTGTATGAATAAATGTTTTTAATTAAATAAAAATGGATAGGTAACGGTAGTGTGATAAATCCATTTTTATTGGATTACTAGAATGAATCATTGTGTATCTTTTTTGGTCATCATGATCAGTCCAAAAGAACTTGATTAACATGATGATAATGGTAATAAAGTAAATGTTGGGCCACGACTACCTGGGAGAGGGAAATGAAAACTTAGTGACTTTGTATTGGAAATTCATTCAGGTTTTGGTGTTATATTGTGTAAAAGAAATTTGTGGATAGGTTATCTTGAAATATTCAACATGTCAAGGTGTCCTATTTGTAAGAGGTGATGGAGGTGGTGAATAGTTTATGGTGGTGTTCGTCGATGAATTCTTAGCATAATTTTATCCATTGATAATAATGACCAATACCTTGATATCTTCATAGGTATGCTGAAAGAGAATTGGATTTATGCTAATCTATCAATATGTTTTTTGGAATGGTATAGTTCCTATTGGAGGATACACTCAATGAGTGGTAGGTGTGTGGGAGTTGTATGGTGAGAGAGTACACAAACCAACGGTTGTAGGAGAGGTCCAAAAGAGGGACCATTGGTCGATGAATGTGATTTGTGTAAGTCTAAAAATTTGAGAATGAGTAGTGAGTGATGGATGTTTTGTTCTTACAGTGGAACTCAAATGACTATTTCCATGTTTTGGGGTTCAGTTTGTGTTCGAACGTAGGCCACATAGGTCATAATTTCTTGAGGAAAATTTGAAAATGACCCTCCTATGGTGGGGAGCATTATGTTTAGTTTTGGGTGTTTTGAGAATGAACTGAAGTGAATGCGGTGATGCCTAGATTCCAATGGGAATACATTCAGGTGAATTTTTGGGTTCCTTTGAGGGAAAATTGGTTGGCCTTGGATGTGATGATCGATCGAGAAAAAAATGACTTTCATCTCAAGATAGTTCAATTGGTAATAAAAATGATCACATCAGAGATCTGTTGTAGAGTGCTGAAGAGAACTACAATAGTTTGAAAAGTATAGAATTTCATTAAATCGGATTTTTATCAAACGTATGGGAGGACTTCGATATGTGTGTGAAGATGTTTGTTTTATGCCTTCAATTAAATGGATCTCATATCTAAGTAAAGTTTAGATGTATCAATAGTTAATATCAGGATTTCTTAGAGTGAGTCATGTTGTGATGGCCCGACACCTCTAGGAAAAATTTAATGGATGGGGTGGGTTGTATGCCACCTCTGGTTAATTTCAACTTCATAAGTGCATTTCAGTAATGGAAATGTGTTATGAGGAAGAACCAAAATCACCCTAAATGAGTATGGATATCATGGTAGTCCAATAAAAGTGGTATCAAATGAAGGGATGAATTCAAATGTTTTATGGTTTTCTTGTGGATGTTTGGCTCTGATGCATTTGAAAATGACATATGTAAGTTGGGAATGTTTAGTTGAGGTTATTTGGTATCCTTTTCGATTATGGAAGTGCTCAATACTAGAAAAATTGTGGTGATAGGTTAAGGTATGTTTCAAGTAGTAATGTGGATTGAAATTGGTTAATTGATTACATAATAGATAGTTGAAGTCATATGGACTTAGGGAGGATCCATCTTAGTGAGTGGTCTTGGTGATTGATATTGGATTCGGTGCTGATGGGTTGAGTACCTTGAGATGAAGGAGGTGATTGGGTGATTCTTTTATTATGTTGGAAAATGAATCAAGGATATTGGGTCTCATTTTTCATAATGGGGTAAGTCATGAGATTTGGATAAAAATAGGGATGTTTCCTATGGGGATGTCCGTCTTGGATCACCATTATTTTATTCAAATTAATATGGGTGAGATGGAACCATGAAAATTGGGCCATGAACTATGGAGAGGATTGGACCAAGATTGTTTTATTTGGTTCTTATAGGGTAATGTACAACCTTGTTGGGGTGAGTAATGACGAGTTGAGGTGGATGTTACCTCAAAGAGTATCATGTGGTAACTATGGAAATTGGTGAGGGAAATTTTTTCAGGGTAGGACTATTCCCTCAGTCTAAGAATTTTTACGACATGGCCATGATCCAGGAGAAAATTTGAAGGGGAAGGATTGTTGGTGGGCCCATGGTATACCATTTTGATATTGAAGGCTCGTGGATTAATGGAAATGCGTCTTGCAGATGAGATGTTATAAGGTGATGAGGTTATAAGATCCTAATCATTTGTGAAGGTACATACTAGTAACCTTTATTTTTAAAATATCTACTTTTATTATTAGTGGACTGATTCTTGGATTCTTGAGTAGTTTCATGGGTTTTTCAGTGGCTTAGGACATGAAAAGGGGGAAACATGAAAAAACAATTCATAGTGCATGGTCGGCGCATGGGTTGTGAAAACCGTGCACCAGGCATAGTAAACTGTGAAAATTCGAAAAATTTCAGACGTAGGTATAATGCATGGTTATGAATTTTGTTTTTAGACTATACAGGTTCCCCCATGATACCATGCAGTATGGAACCTCTTAAATAGAGAGAGCTGCATGGTTGCTGCACATGCGACAAACTATTTTTCAAAACTGCAAGACACATAAAAGTGAGAATTTTCCACTATTCCCTTAAGAAACTATTTCTTTATTCTACGTTATTTACACTAATTTGACCCCTTATAGAGTAGGTTATGATCCCACTACCCCCTCTTCCTCCCGGGGTGACTTTCATTCTACTCTTGGGAATTTGGAATGTGTTTGGGTGTGAATCCAAGATCCGGGTAGGTGTAACACTCATCCTTGCTCAATTTTCCATATTATGGATTATAGAATCTATCCATATCTTCTCATTCCGTAAACTTTAAGCCTTATTTATGGGTTTTGGGTTATGTATTTAGTGGGTGTTTGAGCTGGAATCAAGGGTGGATATTAAATAATTGTTCATCAACAGAAATGAGGTAGGTGAACTTTATGCATTCCCCAATAGCATAGTCATTTTAAATTAGAATGTGGTTGTTCCAATGTGATTACTGGTTTCATATAATTATCTCTGATTGTGAAATGTTATTTGGGATTTATAATTAGGTGTGAGACGCTTCATGGACCCCGGTGAGTTCTTTGATGATGTGAGACGGAACCAAGGGCTACCCATGGGGTAAGCATGACCTTGTAATTGGTGAACATAATTAGTAAATACTGAGATAAGGGTATTATGAGAGAGAATTAGTAGTAATAATTTATTTTATATCTTGTTAAGGTTAATGGATTGATTGGAACAATTTATTAGTTAGATTTTATAAATGAGTTAAAGGATTTCAAATGATTTCCGTGGTATGTTTTGGGATTTGACCCGGTTTTTGATTTATTGATGGTAATGATGTTTGAATGAAATAAATATTTTTAAATGAGGTGTTGACCTCAATGTGTATCAAAAAAACATTTTCTAAAGGGGGCTTAAATGTTTTTTTAAATAAGGTTAGAGTAACATTTTTATGAACATAGTTTAATGCTTATTTCAAATGGTTTAAATGGAAATGAAATCCTTTGGGTGTTTTTCTGTTTTCAAAGAGGAGGACCCATTTTTTAAATGGTGACATCACGATGATTTCAAATATGTATTCTTATTTTGTTTTTATACTATTTTGGGGTCTTAATAGTCTGTTGGCACCATATTCATTGAATTTACCTATGGGAAAGTTATATAGAACCCATGGCAGTTATGGTGGAATGCTATCATTGTTCAATATTAATGACATGATAAAATTTCATAGTTAATGAGCATGAAAAATGGGGATGTTAAGAAACGTGATATATGTGTTAAATATTTATGGTTTGTTTTGGTAAATGTGAAATTAATGTAAACGAGAATAATATTAATTGTGAATAATTGACAACATGGTGATAGAGAGTGTTGGTATAAGTCAAGTAGCCTAATGTGTTGAGAAATGTATGTGGTAAATTTGAGAATGGGTTATGGAATGAGAATGATTTATGTATTGAAGAATTATTGATTATGGATTTATTATTATTGATTTATATGGATGTGAAATGGTATATATGGTAGATGGTTGAATAAGAATGTTCACAAGGCTTGGTGGTGTGGGAGAATGGATTGAGGCTCCTCCCATGGGATGGGTTTTACTGATGCTCTAAACCCACCCTATAATGCATGGATTAGGGTTCCAGATTGATGGTCTACGCCGCTATAGATACAATTGATATTTACCTGGACTTACACTTCAAGGTATTTATTGTAAAATGGGTTGAGATTACCTATATTGCTACTTCATGGTATGTGAAAGATGTAATTTTTGTGATGTATTCCCCTAGTGAGTTACGAAACTTCAGTTATTACCTTATGTATAGAAATCTTATAACTTATTCCATAGTGAAAATGATGTAAATGCCTAACCCACAGAAAAATTTATGAGAATGAACATGTGAATAATATTAACTAAAAGGCGTGTGATAGTTTGTGATTAGTGAACACCCCGTGTGGTTATGTGTGTGTGAAACACATTGTTCCTTGGTTTAGCATACCTCTATGACCTGAGTTAGTTGGTTGTTTGGTTGATCCTAGAAAATTAAATGGATAAAATGAATATTCTAAAATATATATGGATACCTTGTTTCCATATCTATTTATTGTTCATGTTACATGAATAAAGTTTTGTATTGACTGGATATTGTTTTAGACACCATTGGCGGGGGCTTACTAGGTTTTAATCACACCCTTCTTAGGCTGTTGTGGCACTTGGGTACCCAAGAAGAAGCTACATGTTTTCAGGTAAAAGTTTAGGACTGGAACCATGTGTTTTGTTGAGTATAGAATGATGGGATGAAGAATTGGAGTTCAATACAAGGTTGTTACTCATGTATAGGTTGAGACACTTTTCATTGTTTTTGTCTTAGTGTACATTTTTTGACTGCCTTACATATGGTGTATTCACTAGATTTTTTATAGAATGTGTACATGGTTTTGTATTAGTTTTTGATGAAACCTATTAGTTTAATGTTTTTATTTCTTATTTTTTATATTTCTGTTACTTATGATGTGGCTTCACTCTTATATGTGGGTATACTGTCCCCATTTCTTTATACCCACACTGCTTTTCAAATTCATCGAGCATATGGGGAGGTGTTCTTGAGTTCATGTAGCAACCTAGCATGGGACATCAGTTATAGTTTCTTCCTAGTCGAGGATGTTTCAATAAATATTAATATAGTAGATTGTCATTATCCATCTTCTCTTGAAATTCCATAACTAAAACTCGATAATTCACATAGACTTAATGTTAAATAGGATACAAATTATCTAAAAAATGGTTATAATAACAAAAGGAAAAGTTAAAAATGTAAAATATATTGAAATAAGATCCTACATTAATAACAATTTATTTATATGATATGGTAATAAAAAATAAAAAATATCCTAAAAGGGTGGGATTAGATTTAAAAAAATGTCCTATAATATAGAGAATGAAATGACATGTGGGGTTGGGGTTAATTTTTAATCAAAACTAATTTGAGTAATAAAATTATAAATTTGGAAAGTGGTTGATAAATATAATAAATAAATCTTCCACACTTATGTGAATATATATTGATTGATTAAAATAAATAGAATGAAATAATCATGTATACAAAGGTATTAATGACAAACAAGATAATTCATAATGAATTAAATGTTGTTTGGTTAAATTTTTATTTCACTCTTTGTTGTATCTCTTACTCGTTGAGTGATGGTGGGAATATTCTAATATCCTCACATTGGGGGAAAATATTACTATAATCCATCCATTTTCACCAGAGAATCAAAACCCATTTTATTTATATTGATGGGACATCCTACCAAAACATTTAAAGTTGATGTTTAATCATTCTATATTTTTACAAGAAGAGGAACAACAATTGTGAGAGTTGTGTTAAATATATATTAATAATGTTACTATATATAGGAAATTATATTACAGGTAAAGATAATTTAAAAAAACCAATCAATATAGATAGATGATAGTGATGGACGTTGACTATGACCTTTGACTCTCAAATGTAGATTATTAACTAGGATGTCTCAGACAACTAAAAGAGTCTTCTTAAAAAATTCATATTGGTATCAATTGGTATGTATTTCCACAAATAATTTATCTCCACTGTGAAACAATTAGGCTATAGTTACCACTATGGGTTTTCGTTATTACACATTAGCGACCACCAAATGAATTCTTTTATCGTTCACAATTGGTCAATCGCTATAGGGAAATATAGATCAAAATTGGTGGTCTTTAATAATTCCTAAAAATAGTCCCATTAGTAGTCACTAAAAGATGTAATAGTGACCACCATCTGTTGTCACTATAGGGTAACTATTAGTGTCCTCCAGTAGGGGCTACTAATGGATGAAAATTATTCTTGTGGTATAATCATTCTATAGAAGTGTTTATTACTGATTTTATATATATATATATATATATATATTAAAGAGATTTAAATATATGAAAAAAACAGAAAAGATAACTATAAAACTGAACAACTCCCAAATAAGCCTTTTTATCTTATTTTATTGTCACCCATCACATAAGATATAGAAAATAATTAGTCATATAAAACATTTAAAATTTAATTTTATATAAAAACCAAATTTATTTTGTTTATATGTAATAAACAAATATATTTAAATATTATGACATGAGAAATCAGGGATAATAAATAATAAAATAAAATAATTCAATGAAAATGTCAAATTTTTAATTACACTATTTAATTATCTATTAAAAATAAATAATATTAATTTCTAAAACCAAATTTACATCAAACTAATTAATCTAGGAACTATATTGACCCATAGACGGTTCAAATTGATCACCAATGATTTGATGAATTTTATAATAGGTTTTCATGTCTATCAGAATTAATATTATTAGTTTTGATCTCCAAGATAGAGATATGTCATGTTATTAAATTTAAACAAGATTAAATGGTGTTTTTAATCCTATAGGGAGATAAGAAGATCAGGTTGATGTGATATTGACTCTTACACATCCTAAATTAATTGAGTAGCATTATAAATAAAATTATGTCAATCCAAATGCCTTTTCTGTATATGGACCCCTTTACATGATTTATCACTTAATTGAAAATATGAAGGAAAAGGAAATATTTTTCATACTAAGAGAATTGGGAATTCAAAAAAAGATTATATGACCCATAAAGGTTGTTGATTACATAAATATTATTTTACTGTGATTTCAATCCAATCCATTATCTTTTGTTGAGTTTTGACCAGTCATCCAATTTATCTACTAATTATTAAAATGTATTATTGATATTGAGTCATTATTTTACATCATATTGATCCATATGGAAATCTTACTGATACATGGATTATTTTTAGATAATAAATGACTCAACGAAAGTTTTCTTGTGTTTTCATGTCAATAAAAAAAAATTTACTTGGATTTCATCATTAGGTGGGATATATCTCATTTCATCAAATATAAGTAATGATAAATGGTTCCTTTGACCATACAAACTGATAAGAAAATTTGATTGATGAGTGGTTCATCTCAACTGATCATAAATGATAGAATTATTATTTTCTGATGTATTAATGTCAATCCAATAGTGTTGTTTCATTGTATTTTACACTTTTAGATTATTTATCACGTAATCAAAAATGCGAGGGACAAATGAAATAGTCAATCATAGTAAGAAGTTAAGGTTTACAATTGACATGTACATGATTCATAAAGATCATAAATTACCAAAGTATCATTTTCATATGTTTTCAATACAATATGGGAATTCGTTTTTTTTTATTTTTAACCCCACCTAGTTGACTTGTCCGTTATTATCAAAACATAATAAGGTTGAATAAAAATTTTCATCATACCAGTCAATAAATTCATCATATTGAAATTAGGAAGAATAAATCATACCCAAATTATTTTTATGAATGTTCTTATAAGTTTAAATGATAATTGAATTTTTTTTGGGTCTTGACCCCCTGGGGGGAGATTTTACATTTTATCAAATATTCTCACGATTAAATTATTTTTTGATCATACCGGGTGATACATGAATTTTATTAACATGTGGTTGATACCTATATATAATTAATGTCTCAATGATCATTCCTCCATGTTTTCATCTCAATCCAAGAGAATTTTCATGATTCTGACCCATTTATGGGATATGTTTCTAATATACAAATTTGAGGGACAAATAGAACATTAGATCATACTGTGATATTTGGGAATTCCATCAATGTTTATATGACTCATATAGATTAAAAATTTATTACTGATAATTGTCTTATGTTTTAAATCCAATTCAAGGACTTTTCCTTAGTTTTGACCACTATAAAATTGACCTGTCTATTATTAAATTTTTTAATCATAAGAAATCCTTATATAAAATTCTACCAATCAGTGGAAGAAATAAATTTATCAATTATTGATTTCATCAAATAAAAAATGATTCATGTAATGTTCTCCTATATTTTCTAATAAATCAGAATTTGTTTTATCGGTTTTTACCTCCTCATTGGAGATATATCAATTTAGAAATCATGCACAATGTTAAATTGTATTTTTGATCACACTGAGTGATACTCGCATCAAATTATTGTGTGGGTGATTATAGTATATCATAAACAAATCATTTTTCATTATCTAATTTTTTCATGAAAATCTATGTTCATTTTATTTGTATAAAACCCATTTTCTTGATTTATCACTTAATTATAAATGTGAGGGACAAGTAGGTCTTTTGATCATACAAAGTAATTATAGTATCTGATCGACATGTGGATGATTTTTATAAACCATAAATTACCTAAAGATCATTGTTATAGGTTTTCGAGTCAACAATATATCTTTGTCTCTATTTTGTTGCTATCAAGTTGATTTTTTCATTATTGATAACTCTTAATAATGTGAAATATTATGTTAAGTCCTACTAATAAATCTGGGAGATGGATTGAAGTGTATTTCATTCTAAAATATAAATAATTATTCATGTATTTTTCTACTAGTTTTCATGAAAATAATAATTTGATTCTTTATAATTTTCACACTTGTGAAGATATACTATTTTAATAATCATGTACACGGTTAAATGTTGTTTTTGTTCATATCATGTGATACATGGATCTGATTGATACAGTATTGATTCCAGAAGATAATAAATGACTCTAATATCATTATATTAATTCTTGGTGTTAATAAACATTCATTTTCTTGATATTAACTATGTTCATGTGATTCTTCATGTACCTAAAAATATGAGGGGCAAACATCACTTTTGATCGTACAGAGCAATTCAAGTAACCAACTGATTTATAAATGATTCATATGGATATAAAATGACATAATCATCATTTTAATATGTATCCTACTATTATTATCTGTTTTTAATATTTTGACCCCTAAATATGTTGTTTTCCGTTATTATAAACACTTAATAATGTGGAATCATAATTTTCACCCATCCAATCAATATAAGCATCATATTGACCAGACTCCAAATGACATAAAATGTTAAAAAGAAGGTTTTACTAAGATTTTACATTAATAGAATGTCCCTTTCCAGGTTTTGACCCCTAATAAGAGATATATCATTTTAATAAACATAAAAAACGTTAAATTGTGTTTCAAATAATACAAATCAATACATGCATATGATCGATGAAAAATTAAATACAATTAATAAAAAATTTCATATTGTTCACTACCCCTTCTTTTCAAATGAATAAACATGTGTACACATTTTATTGGTCCCTTTTACATGATTTTTCACATAACTCCAAATTTGAGGGGAAAACAAAAAATTACATCATATTGGGAAATTAGGGTATCTGATCGATGTGTAAATGATTCACATATATGATAAATCACAAAAATATAATTTTCTTATGATCTTAAAACAATATAATATAATTTTATAAATTTTTACCCATATATATATTATTTTACCACTCAACTAGTGATATTGAAACTTTGAAAAAATATATATGAAATTTGAGCATGTACATTGAATCAATATCGAGAAATATCATAATCAGATTTGAAATGAATTCATTAATAGAAATAATAAATGTATCGATCATTGTTCACCTATGTTTTCAAAAAAATCCTAGTGTGTTTACACATTTTTACTCCTCAAAAAATGATATTTAATTTTAGGAAAATTATATGTGGTGAAAATTTAAAATGAATTATACCAATGAATTTGTGCATCCAATTCACATACAGTTGAAATTTAAAGATAAAGAATGACTCAATGATTTTTTTTATTTTTCCACATCAATATAAATGTATTTTCTTGGGATTCACTCTAAAATTGGATATAAATCATTTTAATTAAAATATAATGTTTATTTTTAAATTTTATAAAAATATTTATTACATGAAATGTCCAATCGGAATAAAAAACAAACAAGATAAATCAAAACAAACCACCTATATCTGATGAATCTTATAGGTCCATGAATACTACCTAAAATCATTGTGATATGGAGATACATAAATATATATTTTCATGATAATAATAACTTATTTCATAAAAACATTCCAATATAAACATATATCGTCAGATCAGGTGAAACATCTCCTGATATTATATAATCCTGTAATAACCAGACATTAACTAACATCTATATGTTTACCTCCTAGAATGCATGCATTAATACCTCTATATTTATCATCTAATATTTCATCCTAGTAAAATATACATAGACAACCTGAACATGTGAAACTATAGAATGAGAAATCCCCATTCCAAATGTCAAGATACAATTATTTTTTTAATGACCGATGATCAGATAAAATAACTCATCCCTCTACATAGAAAGTTAGTTTTGTCTTCTAATAGTTTTTCTATCTGCAAAGAAAAAAATTTCATTGAATTATTTATATATGAATATATGTATGTATTGAAAATTATTATATGAACTGACTATAAGAGCTGCACTTGCAAGATCATTTCGGTCACAAGTCATCATCTACATCATCATTATATCAATTAGAATACCTTTCTATTATAACTATATATATAACAATAATAAATAACTATATAAAAAACATATTAAATGTTTAATAAACAATTAAAAAGATAAATACATAAATTTCAATTTGGGACATGTGACGAGTCTCGCGCCAGTGGGGAGGTCCCTTTGTCATGCGATTCTTAGAATAGATTTTTGTTACAATATGCATTAACAAATTCCAATTTTGAATATGTGAAATGATATAAATTCGTTTAAATACATAAAAAATCACTTTCACTACCTCTCTACACTAATATGAGACCACCTCATGCCACTAAGAGGTGGGAACGCCTCCCAAAGCACTATCTACATTGTCTAAGGCACCCATATTTGTTTCCTAATGTTCACTATTTACTATAACATTATAATAATTAAAAATTTTAGATAATTTTTCAATGAAAAATTCCTAAAACTAAATAGGCAAAAATATCATATTATTCTATTAATTAAGAAATATTATCAAATGTAAGAGTTATTTAAAAATTATTAATAATCCAAAATGTTCATTATATATGAACTTACCTCTATATATCATATACATTATACTAATAGTATGATTCCATGTAATGTTTATTCAATGGAAATCAATCTAGGTCATGTATCATATGAACCAACTATCGAATAAGTTTAGGGTAACCCTCCCCCAACAAATGGTAAATTTTTTCAAAAATAAATTTTTGTTGTTTTAATTTCTTTATAAAAAAATAATCTACAACATCTCTACTGAGAGAAAGAAGTGGGGACATAGGATACTTTTTAAAATAGTTTCATACATAATTATAATGATGTGAATATATATATATATATGACTCTTAATTAAATAAATATTAAAACATTTACATTCATATATACCTTTATCCATAGATTATGATTACTATCTGGATTGACACTAATCTGTTGTATGTTCCCTAGATATATCTATTGTAATAGAAATAATTTTATTTTTACTTCACAAAAAAATATTTCAATTATGATAAAATATTTAAATTTTTTTAACATTTCATAAAAATATAAATAATTTAAAATATAATTGAAACTGAAGAGAAGGGAAAAATTAGTCGTTTATTTAAACATACAAATTTGAAATTTATAATTGAATGTTCTCTCTTACCATTGGATATACTCATTATTTTGAGATATAGTGCATTGATAAAAAAATTTCAGGACAAAGTCAATAGTCACTGGTTCATCATTTACAATTAAAAACACTCTTCACCTTGACATTTTCAAGATAAAATTCTAATTTAGATCAAATAGTAAGGTATAGAAGAAAACATTTTCTACTTTCTAGGTCAATATATATGTTCCATTCCTAACTTTTCATCTCTATATATCATACTATAAATTTTCACTAATATAAATTGAAATTTACCAAATTTATTTTAACATAATGCATCATCTCAATTACACTTCAACAATATTTATTTCGACCGATGAATATATATGAAATCAATTTATTATTTTAACTGATCATTTTAATAAACTGGATTTTAAGATAGAATTCCAAAACAACCATTTTCTAGTAATTTTTCTTCATTTAAATCATTAATGTGAAAGAAATCCATTTCATCAAAATCTTTGTAATGACGAGCTATTATAGATTGAAAAGTAAATAGTTTATTAAATTATCTAGTAATTTTTTGGTCACCTAACTCTTTTAGGTTATAAAATAATATATTTCATATAATTTTAAAAAATTACATAAAAAATATTAATTTAATTCAACCATAATAAAAATCTATTTATATTAAAAAATCAGTGAACCAATCATGAGATGTTGCATAATGGGACCATTGATTTCCATAATAAATGGTATATGAAATCCCTTTTTCCCTAATTAATGAGCTTCTTAAAATATATAATGTCATTTTAAAATGATTAACATCTATATGAAGACCAAAAATAGCTATTGAACAATAAATGTGATAATAATATTACTATGATAATGGGGTAACTACTGGATAGTTAAACAAGATATATTGATGAGCTTATACCAAATTGAGGTTTTCCATATCAAATAGAGTTCCATCTTTAATAGTCCCATCAATAATTCAATAAGTATTTTTTAATTTTGTTTTAACATCCATTATATATGAAAACAATAGTAAGATCATACATAAAATAACAATTGGTTGTTGATTCCATCAAATGATATTAGTTATATACAATTAATTTCAATATATTCAGATATAACTCAATGGGATTCATACAACTAGATTTCAATTTACAATAATAAATTACTTAATAAGTTATATGTACCATCATGTGAACCATAATATCAATAAATTAGTTTTAAATTGTTTCTTTAATTGATAAAATAACAATTAAAATCTTACCCTTCAAATATTTTCAATCACTAATTATATTATTTCAGAAATCGATTTGTCTAAAAAATTTATCAACTCAATCAATAATTAGTCAAGTTTGGGTGATATGAAATTATTAATTTAAATTTGATTCAACTACTGAAGTAGTATGCGATTAGTATTATTTTGAACCCTTATAATCTCATAGTAATTACATTCACACAATTGGAAATATAATAAGAGTAACCATTAGAAACCTATAGAATCGTGAAAATCAATGGAAATGTATCTTTCTGATTTAAACTCATCATAAACTATACAATAGGTATTTATGGTATGTTTTCCACACTCAACTATGAAGAAATTGTTTACTTAATCCCATTTCTTCCAAATCACATCTTATATTGAAATTATCCAATGTTAATCCCCAAGTAACCAATGTGGTCCATTGTATATTATAACAAAAAAATGTGAATGAAATCAATAATATGCCTTAATATGTTTGTTTTACAATACATAGGATCAAGAAAAACTTCTCTTCCCCTAATTGTGACTATATTGACTACTGACATGATGAATATAAGGTAACATAAGTGACTCCAAATATTGAAATTAATATTCCGTGTGAATATCTTCTTACTCCATAAATGATTATACTTCCACTTTTATCATGGTGTTTTGTGCTGAGTTTGACTCTATAAAATAATTATACATCAGTCTATAATTTCATAACATGTTTTGAGGGGGAATTAAATGTCCATGAGCAATTTATTAATATTTTATAAAATGTGTTATACATTTATAATTTTTAATTATATAATAGAATGAGAATTAATATTCCCATTTTATACTCCAAACTGATAAATTTTCCAAGTTGGGAAGTCATTCATTATTCATGATTAATAATCATTTTGTTTAAACATTTCATTTGATTCAAAATATTTTGTCAACACAACTTCCCCCCAAAAATCATTAAGCTCATCAATCAGTGGATGCAGGTAAATATTAGTCTTTTTCCCGTACCCTATTTCCATCAATATGGTTGGAATGTAGTAGAGATTTTTGTTTCTTACATATCCATAGAAGATGATAATATAAAACAAACACCCCAAGACATGTGTAATGATTTGAATCAACCGTAGACCTAAATGGATTGAAACCATCTCACGTTAACCACAACCAAACATTCTCAAAATGAATATAAAAGTTGAAGTTCCTCTTATCAAAATTCTTCCACGTAGGACTGTCCACCAGGTGTATTATAATATTACATTCTTTGTTTCTTTCCACATTCTACCTCATTAATTTAGAATATTTCTTGGAAAAATATTCATTTCGATATTGGATTGAGTGGAAGGTGAGGAATGTGTGATAGGGATATTAGTTTCCCCAATTTTGTAGGTCTCTTTTTAAAAGACTTATTTCCACCATTATCATTCGACATGGAAGATTCATAGACCATAAAATTATCAAAATGTGAAATATCCTTAATGAACACTATATTGTTGTTTAAAAAAAATCCATGCTCTCACACATGTAACCCAAGTTCTATATCAACAAACGAACATGATAATATGAATCAAGAATAATAGATACATTATTGGTAATGTTTTTTAATAACAAAAAAACATATTGAATGATTTTTATTACTATAGATTCAAATCCCTGCACTGAGAGAACTCCACAATAAATGTAAATTTAATGGAATCATTACACCCCAAATATAGTTCATTTTTTGAATTATAAATTAATTTAAAAAGATAAATGATCATTATATGCACCATATAATGTATTAATATGATATTCTCAACATTATAAATGTCTAGGCCTTCAGGAGACAACCAATATAAAATATTCGTAATCATTTCATTAACTAGATTAGTGTTCCCCACATCAACATCCATCTGATCATGTTCTGTTTGATGACACAGATAATATTCTTCCAGATTAATAGTATAACTCATATAATTTTTTTGAACCCCATTGAATTATATTTTCTCCCTCATGTTATCTTATATGAATTTATATCTATTTGAACATTTTCTACACTTACACATAATATTTTTAGTTAAATCCTCCAATGAAACCAATAAAGTACAGAATCCCCTAAAATTATTCTCTAGGAGTTCTATTTATAATATCAATCCAAATCTTATCTATTTAATATATCTGAATAATAAGTGGTAATAATTACAAAAGAATACATATTTCATGATTTTTTTTAATTTTATATCATAAAATTTATTTAATATCATGTCTAATAAGTTATATATGGACATCAATTCATGTACATCCAAGAAAAAACAATTCATAAAGAACACATTCATTACACTTAATATATATTTAATTATTTATTCTGTTTTTGAAATTTTCGGTTGTACATCATTAAATATTTTTTTAGATAATCAACTAAAAAATAAAAATGTTGTGATAACCATGAATATGAATTCATGGTTTAAATATCACTAAATATAAGATATGTTAAAATCTTTTAAAATATAAATGATTATATATATTTAAAATATTATAAATTACATATATATATTTTATTGGATTTCATGTGATAGAGACTTTTCCAATTAATTTTCAGTCCTAAAAAATATTCTCAAACATTTTAAAATCCATAAAAAACATAACATAATTATTTTGAAATTTTAAATAATACTTAATTATTTTAATTTTCTTTAATATAAGTAAAATTATCTAATAAGTGTATCCACATATGAATCAAATATTGTTTAATGAAAATTCAGTTTCAAAAAAATCTAAAAATTATAAGTAAAAAAATAAAATAATAGTAGAGTATATAAAATTTATTTTTTGGAATGAAATTATAATAAATAGGTCTAGAGGACTAGTCTTCTCATCACTACCCACAATTTCATTGGTTAGAAATACATAATTTGAAAGGATTTCGGTGAAATATTTCTTCAGGCTGACATATATCAAAAGACAATAAAGAATAGACTATATAACACCATTATAAATTCATATCATTCATAGTAAGATCCAAATTATCCTTAATAAATCATTTACAGAATGAAATAAAAGAATGTTATTGAATAAATATACCAAATAAATCCCCAAAGCACCACATATTAGTCATTAAGAAAATAGAAACCCTAAAATAGAGGGGTTTGTTAAATAATCAGGACTAACATGATTTAAATATTGAAATTAAGGCTTACATATAGTAGCGTGATGAATATACATCCTAAGGAATGAGCGAGGGTTCAGGGTTGAAGAGGTGATGGGTTGTCTAGGGTGGTTTTTTTAATTCAGGTGATGGCCAATTTCCATCTCTAATGCCTAGATTTAGCGACCAACATTGGTGAATACCCTTATCCCAATTTGTCAAAGGTTGATTTTTTAGTAGTGAAATTCAATATTTTATTATTGTAACTCATAATTATATGTTTTATGACTCCCAAGTATATTATAATCCCATTATTTAGATGATTATTCAATGGAACCTTTCAATCATTAAATCTCCCTGATTCTCACTTTATTTATTCATGAAAAATTAACTCTTTCATCTTTATTTCCATATTTCTATAATGATCTTTCAAATAAATAGTTAGAAAAATATTAATAAAGGAAGTATTTTTTACTTGGTTATAAACTTAAATTTTAAATAATTTAATATCCATCATTTCTCTTAATATTGTGAACTGATATTAACATATCCTACATCTAGAACAAATGAAATGAAATCTTTCATCATAGTCTCATGTCATCCCTTAATATATTAATTCCTTTTTAATGTACTATGCATACTTATTAATATGATGTTTAGTTCTCAACCAATTCTTATTATGATTTCTATCCTTGTATCACTATCCATCATGAGAACAAGAACAATGAACTAGTATTCCTTTCATTTCATTTTACTTTTCAAGAATATGATAGTCATATTTCATTGTAATTTTACCCTTGTAATATGAACAATTTTATTCCCGTATTTCTAATTGAATAAAACTCTCTACTAGGGGATGGTGTTTATGATACATGTCTAATAAAAAATTAGTGTAATGTAACTAATATAAAATATAATATTAAAAATTTTATACATGATCTAAGTAAACCCAAACTTAATCATAGAATGAATAAATGGATTTTTTTATTTCATAAAATTATTTTCTGTGTGAAACTAACCGTTACACATGTTACCTACAACCCTTAAAATGTGAACAATGTCTATCAAACAAGGCCGACATCATGCAGTTGGCATACATTTACACATTGAATCTTCATTAAACATCACATGAGATCTTAGGTTCTTCATGAATAAATCTATTTTGGTTTAAATAATAGAATTATTAAATTAACTTACATAAAATCAAATAGAACCACTTGAAACATTAATAATATAATCACATATTAACAAATAGATGATAGTTTTAAGGGAAAATGTTGATGAATAAGTCTCCATGAATCAAATAATAATCTAATAATCCAGATACTAGGTTCATGAATTTTTCATAGACAATTGAACATAAAATGAAATATATTGGGTAAAGATAGATTCAATATGAATACGAATAAAGGAATGAAAAAATGGATATATAACTTGATTTGGTCCACTGTGGTCCTACATTCATGGTGAGAAAAACATTAGATGATTTTACTTCTAAAGGGTGAAAATATAATGATTAGAAGAAAATAATATATTAAAAGAGAATAGAAAATCTCTATAGATCAGATCAACCAATACAAGATTGAAGTACTGCAATCTATCATGGGGAACTAGCAATATTACATCCTGGATGGACTCAAACAACACACACAGATAGAATGATACAGCATCATACATGGATGTATGAAAATAAAATTAAAATTAAAATAAAAATATTAAAGATTCATGTTAAAATACCAAAACATGGAAGAATCATGAATGAATATCAAGATGAAAATATCCTCTATCATGTAAGCTCATACCACAACAAAGGATAAATATTATTCAATGATCGCCACCAAAACCCTGAAATATATTTTTTAACGATAAATATGGACAAGATTTAGTGGTCATTAGGAACCGTGTGGAATAATTTATACTAAAAATGATGTTAAACATTCATCGAAGGGGAATCAAGAACATCCCATGATGACACACCGAATCATTTACTCACATTGAGCCATGAGGTGAAATCATGAAATCATACAATGAATCAGTGAGTCTGGATGAAAAACTAGTCTATAGACCATGTGGATTTATATATTGAAGATACTATTCAACTGATATATGAGGCATAATTTGGATGAAAATGTTTCATTATGTGAATCAACATTTTAATGCAAAGCAGTTCAGCATACCATTACATGACTTTACCATTATCCAAGAATTTACCCTTATGTGACCCATGGAATTACCCTTATGTGATCATGGTTATACCCTCATGAAATCCAGTCAGTACCCTTATTCAATCAATCTATTAGAAATTCCCACCCATGCAGTACCCTTATGTGATCATTTTATTACCCTTATAAAATCTAGGTAGTATCCTCACATTACCTCGAAATAATTATATATAATTAATAATTACCCATATGAACGATAGGTAGTACCCTTAAACATATTTGATATACAATTGTGATTTTAGGTATTAAACTTATGTTTCTAGGTATTACATGTTCAAAAAAAGGTATTACACTTACCTATGCTAGGTAGTAACGTTACATATTACTGAAATATTCTCATGAAACTATGTATTGCTGTAAAGACCCAGAAATTCCATGGAAATTTTATTCATAAATACATGTGAATTTTACAAGTCCGTGGTTTCTGAAGGCGCTTGATTCTAAGGTCCAGTGTTCCCAGAATCAATTTCTGAAGATTTGTTTGGGTACGTTCAGTAAACGTAAGAACGTGATTTTATATCTTTTGAAACGGTGCTCAGAATCGAAATCCGAAGGCACAGTTGAACTCGCAGCATCGGTGATTGCATAGTGAGACCCTCACCATAGTTTCATTTTAACGAGAATGGAAGTTACTTTATGGGGTTTTTAACTAAATTAAATAAAGATAGATGTGTTGATTTAATTTTATTTACGGTGGTTTAATCCTCCAATGGGAGGTTGGAGGTGGGGCCCACCCGTGCATAACCTCTCTTGGAAGGATATTATTTAGTGGGTCTCGCATGAGCTTCATACCCCCATTAACTCTCCATTATTAATTGGAAACATCTCTTCATTAATTAGAACTTCTCACCTTCTCTAAATTTTGAATCTAAACCATTATTTAGAATTAATTTAATGAGTTTCCTTATTTAATTAAACACAACATTGTGTTGTTGTGCCAAAGAAATAATTGAGGTCATCCTTTATTATTATTTTTGGTTGGCATAATCTTTTGGAAAAGCATGAGAGTGGAAAGATTCATCATTCCAATGAAGAACAACCGAAGTACGATGACCTTCTCCTTCAATCTTCGACTAAACGAAATGAAAAGGAGCCGCCCATGAAGAACACCAACGATTCTTCATCCTCGGACGCTTCCCGATGTCAACGAATCGACATCCACCCTTTTTCAGTGACATCGTTAATGTGCATAGAATCAAGGTAGGGTTTGAGTTTTACTCTCAGTTATTCATTGTTCAAATTCAAGATAGATAATTTCCTTGTGTTATCATCATAACACAGAGGGTGCGGGCCGCACGAACATGGCCCAACCCCCCTCCGTTTATATGCTCTTGTTGGCGACGGAGGTGGCGCAGAGCCGTGCTGGAGAAAAAGGCCACGACCAACGGTCCACAACGATCTGCATGGCGACCGACAATGAGCTGGCCCCGAGAAGAACCGATGGTGCAAGGGCCATCAGAGGAGTGTGGAACGGTCGCGCCGTGCCGAAGATTGGGACATGGCCCAGCGGGCCACGGCGGTGGCGGAGGGGCACGGTGCTATCGCACTGCACCAATGGATGAAGCCGCAGCCACGAATGCTGCGGCAGTTGGACGATATGGGTGGGGCGCTATTGCACCGCACCATAGAGGAGCCACAGTCAAAGGGTGCAACGAACGGAGGAGGGTGGCCGGCTAAGTGGTCCACTGCCAGTGCTCCACAAGACGGGACCGGAAGGGTCTCGTGGCACTCAAAACCATCTCTTAGCACCAGTTCCTTCAGAATCCTAGGGGTGGAACCTCCCCGTGGCATGGCTTTCCTGGCCACATGGCTGGCTCGCCAGGCCACGCGGGCTCGTGAGCCTGGCCACATGGGCCGGCCCTCCAGGCCACGCGGGCCTGTCGGCCACGCAGGCCGCCAACGGCCGGGATGCCACTTCGGGCCGGGCCGTCCCCTCGGCTCAGGCCGCTTTCTTGGACTAGGTCAGATCCGTGGACTAGGTCGGACTCTGCTATAGACTGGGTTGGGCCAGTTCGGTCCGACTGGGTCGAACCGAACCCGGAACCGTTTGGCCTCTTTACACCTTTTCACTCCTAACATGGGCTACGAGTGTTTAATTGACGAACTGCCTGCAGAAATGGAAGTCTTGGAGCGATATGGTTATTTTCTCGTACCCTACTTGAGGTTTGGACATAGTTGGGGTACATTCGAAAGGGCTTGAACATAAAAAACCAACCGGGCCCTAGAATGGAAATGCCAATAACTCACAGACCGGGCGTCTGATTGACACGCTGTTTGTCGCCTTGAGTTCCTTATGATGATGTGGAACTACAAGGTACATAAACTCGATACTTAGTGTTATTTTATGTTACGAAATTTGGCTCGAGGAGAGGACCCTCCCATAATCAAGTGTACTGTGAGTGGAAACCCTAAGGCTGGTTGCGACTGAGATGATAGGATCCTACGTGGACCTACTACTGTACCAGGATCCTCCGTGGGTTCGACAGTGACGATACTATGCCAGGATCCTCTGTGGATTTGACAATGATGATACTGTACCAGGGTCTTTCGTGCATTCGAAAACGATTACTTCTGTATCGGGATCCTCCGTGGGTTCGACTGCGCTGATAATGTTCTAGGATCCTACGTGGGTTCGACAGAGGAGATGATTCAGAGGCTACATATAATCATCTCCACCCCTCTTCGTGAGTTGTTTACCTGTGTGAGATGAGTTTTGTCTTTCAGATGTTATCATCGAGATGATTGACTTTACTTCCTTTGTGGAATGGGTTGTGCTTGGGCTCGAGTGTTGGGTCGGACTATGATTGGTATCTTAGGTAAATGTATTGGAATATACCTAAGTAGTATTGGTTGATACTTCATGATTGTATCTTATTACTGTGGTTTATCGTTAGTGGATTCTGGAAGACCTTCGGGGGTCTCGGGGTTCCCTACTGAGTGTTGTTATACTCACCCCTACATGGGCTTCGCCCGCACCTTGTTTTTTCCTGTACAGACGACGGTAAGCAGTGATCAAGGCTGAGGGTGATAGACGAGAGGCTTCTCGGAGATGGACTAGACGGGATGAACCTCAAAGACGAGTTGTTCGAAATCTGTACCTACCCTTTAGGTATGATTCATCGGTGGACGATTCAGGAGCTGTTTTTCCTTTTTAATTGTACTTATACTTATTGTTAAGTTTGGTTTGTATACTAGCCCACATACTTTCAGCACACTTTTCTTTTATATATTAGTGCATGTTGCTTCCACTGTTTGTGTTTAGACTGCATGTCTAACATGTTTAAAGGCAATGCCTTCCATTTTATTATGAATTCTCCTTTGGTGCTAGTCGCCATCCCCAAGCCTATGGAAGGCGGGCTTGGGGTAGTCAGGACACGGCCCCCAAGGATGGGTCGTGAGAAATTGGTATCAAAGGAGTCAGTTCAACT
The DNA here is from genome assembly GCA_963277665.1 of Viscum album. Lineage (NCBI taxonomy): Eukaryota > Viridiplantae > Streptophyta > Magnoliopsida > Santalales > Viscaceae > Viscum > Viscum album. Next base: position 851,268,942 of record OY728152.1, read on the forward strand.
GCCGAACATTGACACTGAATTTTTTTAACAACAATAGTGTTAAGTGTTTTGGGTGTGGTTATCAGTTTAGTGAAACCAGTGTCGGTGCGGTGGCCGATATATCCATACACTAGGACTCTGAATTCTAATTTCTGACTCAGTGCATGAAAACACCGATTGCATGTGTGATTCCTTTGGAAAGTTTTCTTCGTGATTACTTTGTGTCAGCGCACCAGGTGTATTGTTTTGACCATGGAACACCTGTTTCTTTTCAGGATGGCCCCACGTAGGCAGCTAACTAGGGTTTCTAGTTTCATTCGAGATGGTAGCCCACTGAGCGATGAGGACTCAGTACAGGTCACCATCATAGCGGAGGTACCAGGTGTACCCCTACCCACTGGGCCACCAATACCACCAGATCCAGCAGTAGAGAGTGCACACCGTCTGAGTCAATTGCATGAGTTTTATTGGCAGAGGCCGCCCAGGTTCCGGGGAGAGATAGAAACATAGGCATCTGAGGATTCACTAGAGGCTGTTGTGAGAATTTTCAAATTGGTAGGGACACCATCCGACCTCATGGTGATCATTTCCATGAGTCTCCTGTATGCAGCATCAGACAGATGGTGGATCCTGATGCTCTAGGTGCATGATGAGGCATCACTACTCTGGGCAGACACCAAGAGTCTCTTTCGGTCTGAGTTTGTTCCAGCCACCCTTCGGGCGATGCAGATAAAGGAGTTACTGCATCTATAGTAGAGTCGAATGACTATACCTTAGTACTTATTGGGGTTCACCAACCTCTCACGATACTACACGGATAAGGTAAGGGACCCACTCATCAGGGCCCAGACCTTCGAGCAGGGACTCATACATGTGATCAGGGCTTCGATGATATCCCTCAACATCCCGACGTAGGCAAGGGTGCTGGAGCGATCCATTATTGTGGAGAGTTTACTTACTGAGCAGTCACCAGCAGTAAGACCCACCATAGGGTGACACGTAGTAGAGTCTTCTACATCCGGTAGTATACATATGTCGCTGAGGTCCAAGCAGATCAAGACATCAGGTGGGAAACTCTAGGATATAGGTTCGGTTGTGCGGGACACACAAGACAGAGCCAGCCATATGAGGATCAGGCAGTGCTATGCAAGCGGCGGCCAGGGTCACATGGGTCGATACTGCCCGAACCACCATGAAGATGACCAGAAGAAAATAGTGAGAACTCCCAGCCAGAGGCAGAGGTTCGACTGTGGTGGCCTGATGGGAGCAGGTGGACGTGGCAGATGAGTTGGTCGAGCAGCAGGTGGTGGAAAACGTTTCGAGGTTCTACCACCACCACCAAGAGGTCCACCCTGGCCACATGGAGCTGGCAGAAAGGGGCGGGCTCAGCTCCAGGCAGTCGAGGCCTACAACCAAAGTGCACTCGAGATGATTTTAGGTACTATATTTGCCTACTCCACCCTTGTTGTAGTACTTATAGACACATGTGCGAGTCATTATTTTATTTCTGCTGCCCTCATTCAGAGGTCAGAGATTCCAACGGAGCTACTGGATTGATCCTTACGACTAGATATTCCTATAGGAGAAGACTTGATGATTACACACTAGTGCTAGTAGTGTGAGATTACTCTAGGAGGATAGAGCTTCAGCTGGGATCTCTTCATAGAGATGTAGAGGCCTTATGATGTCATATTGGGTATGGAATGGTTATCTATAGGTCATGCTCAGATTGACTATATTAGGTGGAAAGTGTGGTGTTTCCATAAGTATGGGATGAGTTTTACCTTCACCGGCGAGAAGGGAGCCTTCACAACATAGGATGGACATAATCAAAGGAGGGGGTAGCCGATCACAAATCAGTTGGCTAGCCTCATTCTCAGAGCAGTTGATGTGCGGAGTCCGAGTTTTCCTTTTTTGGTGGATCAATATGTGGATGTTTTCCGTGATGATGTTCTAGGACTACATACTCACAGAGAGGTGGAATTATACATTAATTTGTACAGTGGGATGACACTGATATCTACTCCAGCATATTGGATGGCTCCCGCTGAGCTTTATGAGCTGCGGGTATAGCTGGAGGACTTGGAGAGGACTTGATTTATCCGACCCAGTATTTCACCCTGGGCATCCCCGATTTTGTTCGCCAAGAAGGCCGATGGGAGCTTGCAACTATGTGTTGATTATCGGTGCCTGATCCAGGTGACCGTGAAGAACAAGAACCCACTCCCAAGGATTGAAAAAATCTTTGATCAGCTGAAGGGAGAGCATTGGTTCTCGAAGATAGATCTTCGGTCGGGATATCACCAACTCAGAGTACGGGATGTGGATGTCCAGAAGACGACCTTCAGATGTCGGTATGGCCACTATGAGTTTTTGGTTATGCCATTCAGCATACCCAACACCACAACAGTGTTCATGGGACTCATGAACAGGATATTTCAGCCATAGCTTTATCACTTTGTGGTAGTCTTCATCGATGACATTCTGATCTACTCAGCTACTAAGGTGAAGCATGCCTACAATTTGTGGGTAGTACTGGACACACTCTGAGAGAACCAGCTTTATGGTAAGCTCTCAAAGATCCAGTTCTGGATACGAGAGGTACACTTTCTAGGACATGTCATCTCAGAGGCTGGATTTACAATGGATCCAACAATGATCGAGGTAGTGCTAACTTGGGAGCCACCCAGGTGAGTGAAGGAGGTACGGAGTTTTCTAGGACTAGATGGGTACTATTGGAGATTTGTTCTAGAATTCTCTAGAGTTGAAACACCACTTTTAGCATTGAAGAAGAATGGGAAACCCTTCTTATGGTCATAGATATTCCAGTAGATATTTCAGGAGCTGAGGAAGAGGTTGACTAGTGCCCCCAACATGAGACTTTCAGAGGAGGGCGTAGGGTACATAGATTACTGCAATGCATTGGGGACAAGAATTTACTGTGTCCGGATGCAGGAGCGAGCAGTGATCACATATAGTTCTTGGAAGCTGAGACAACATGTGTATAACTATGCTATGCATGAACTGGAGTTAGCTGTAGTGGTCTTCACCTTGAATATGTGGCGGCAATATCTGATGGCTGAGCGGTTTACAATCTACTTTGGCCACCAGAGTCTCAGGTACATCTTCTCCCAGAAGGACCTGAACTTGAGACAATGACATTGGCTTGAATTCCTCCAGGTCTATGACTTTGAGATGGTCTATACTCCTAGGAAGGGGAACATTGTAGCATATTCTCTTAGCAAGATATCATGAATTCAGCTGGTAGGAGAGGAGACATAAAATCTGTCCGTGTTGCAGATATCCTTTGTGGATCAGGATGGAGCAGCCTTTCTGCAGTCTCATACAGTCACACCTCCACTTCTTCAGAGAGTCCGGGTGGTGTAGTGTGGGGACGTTGACTTTGAGACGCGACATGATCATATATCCATAGGGCAGACACCTGATGGGGTTTCTAAAGGTGGGGAGCACACCATTATCTTTAGAGGATGTACCATGGTACCAGCTTCACTTTAGGAGGAAGTGTTGCATGATTCCCACACATCTCCTTTAGTGGTACATCCAGGAGTTGAGAAGTTGTTTCAAGACTTCTGATGACAGCATTGGTGGCCAAGTATGAAGAAGGCAGTAGTAGAGTTTGTCTCACGATGCCTCACTTGTCACCAAGTGAAGGCGGAGCACTAGGTTCTAGTAGGATTGGTTCAACCCTTAGAGGTCCCAGTATGGATGTGGTATGGGATATCCATATATTTCGTGATGGGATTTAAACGTACATCCAAAGGACATGACTCTATTGGGGTGATTGTCGACTGACTCACCAAGTCAGCCCACTTCTTACCGATCAGAGATCAGGGTTCAATAGAGAGCTTGGGACGCCTCTACATTCAAGAGATTGTATAGCTTCAAGGTGTGCCATCGATGATCATCTCTGATCGAGATGCTTATTTCACTACCAGGCTATGGAAGGGGTTGCAGGAGGCTTTCAGGATGCAGCTTCGCTTGAGCACCGCCTTGCATCCTTTGATGGATGGTCAGACTTAGGGGACCATTCAGACTCTCGAGGACATTCTCTGTACATGCATCCTCGACTTCGATCGCATCTAGGAGGATCATTTACCCTTGATAGAGTTTGCGTATAACAACATCAACCACTCCACCATCAGGATGGCACCTTTTTTGGCACGTTATGGTCGACCTTGCAGATCACCTCTATATTGGACTGACCCATGGGAGTCCGAAATTATGGTACCAGAGATGGTACAGGCTATGAAGGAGAAGGTGCAGATCATCCAGGAGCGGATGAAGACTGCAAGGAGTAGGCAGAAGTCCTATGCTGGTAGGAGACAAAGACCACTGGAGTTCGAGGATGGTGCCATGTCATTCTACGGGTCTCACCTCGACGAGGTCTATGGAGATTTGGTCAAGGCGGCAAGTTGTCTCTCAGATTCATCAGACCTTTTCAGGTCCTCAGCAGAGTAGGTTAGGTGTCTTACCACTTTTCTCTTCCAACTCATTTTCAACGGGTGCACGGCATCTTCCACGTATCTCAGCTGAGGAGATACCTGCATGACCCATCCCGCATGATAGACCATGGGGAGCTGAACATCGATGATGGGGTTACATTATAGAGGTTCCAGTGGATATTGAGGATCGATAGGAGCGGGTCCTGCATGGATGGTCGATACCTCTAGTGCATGTTTTCTGGCAGAACAGAAACCTCCAAGAGAGCACATGGGAGCGGGAGGCTCAGATGAGTACTCAGTACCCCCATTTGTTTCCTTAGTGTGAGTTGTAGCTTTCTGGGATGTATAGCCTTGAGTTTTGGATAATTTAATGTCCCGAAAATGCCAGGGAAATTTTTTTCATAATTAAATGGGAATTTTACGAGTCCGCAGTTTTTGACGACGCTTGATTCCGAGGCCCGGTGTGCCTAGAATCAATTTCTGATGTTTTGTTCAGGTACATTCTGCAAACGTATGAGTGAGATTTTATAACTTTTGAACCGGTCCTCATAATTGAAATCTGAGGGCACCTTTGAACTCGCAGCTTCAGTGATTTCTTAGTGATACCCTCACCGTAGTTGCATTTTAATGAGAATGGAAGATATTTTATGGGGTTTTTAATTAAATTAAATAAAGATAAAGTGTTACTTTATTCTTATTTGTTGCGGTTTAATTCTTCAAAGGTAGGTTTGAGGTGGGGCCCACCCATGAATAATCTCCCTTGGGAGTATATTATTTAGTGGGTCCCACATGAGCTTCTTACCCCATTTAACTCCCCATTATTAATTGGACACCTCTCTTCATTAATTGGAGCTTCTCACCTTTTCTAAATTATGAATTTGAACCATTACTTAGCATTATTTAAATGAGTTACCTCGTTTAATTAAAAACAACTTTGTGTTGTTGTGCCTAATAATTAATAGAGGCCATCCTTTATTTTTTTTTGGTTGGAACAATCTTTTGGAAAAGCTTGAGAGAGGAACGCTTCATCCTTCCAACAAAGAACCACTGAATAACGGTGAAGTTCTCCTTCAATTTTCGTCCAAGCTAAAAGAGAAGGAGCTGCCTGTGAAGAATATCGATGATGCTTCATCCTTGGATGCTTCCCAACGTCAAAAAATCGACATCCGTCCTTTTTTCATGACTTCGTCAACGTGCATCGAATTGAGGTAGGGGTTTGAGTTTTACTCTCAGTTCTTCATTGTTCAAATTGTGGATTGAGAATTGCCTTGTGTTATCATCATAACACGGAGGGTGAGGGCCGCACGAACACGGCCTGAACCCCCTCCGATTGTCTTCTCTTGATGGAGACAGAGGTGGTGCATCATCGTGTTGGAGAAACGGGCTGTGGCCAACAGGCCGTGGGGATACACATGGCGACCGACAACGAGCCGGTCATGAGAAGAACCGAAGGTGCAATGGCCGCCGGGTTGCCTAAGGAGCACGGCGCCATCGCGCCCCATGGAAGATCAGGCCGCAGCCATGCGGCCCATGGTGGGGTCGTCGCACCACGCCGAAGGAAGTAGCATCGACCAAGAATTCCACGACGATCGGATGATACGGGCATGGTGTCATCGCGCTGCGCCATGAAGGAGACTTTTCCAAAGGATGTGGCGGAAAGAGGAGTGTGGCCTGCTGAGCCGATAATCTGTGGCGCTCAACAAGGCAGGACCCGAAGGGTCCTGCGGTACTCTGAACCATCACTGAGCGCCAGTTCCTTCGGATGCCAGGGGCAACGCACCCCCCACCGGCATGGCCAACATGGCCACGCGGTGGGACAACTAAGCCACGTGGGCCGACTAGCCAGGCCACGTGGGCCGGCCTTCCAGGCCACATGATCCAACCCTTGAGGCCACGCAGACCAGCCCGCCAAGCCACGTGGGCCGGCCAGCCGACTGGGCTGCCCTCGATCAGACAGACCTCAGACCAGGCCGCCCGTCGGGTTGGCCCGCCTCTTCGGCCCGATCCGTCCACTCGGCTCAGGATGGTTTCTCAGACCGGGTTGGATCCGTGTAATAGTTCGGACTCTGGTATAGACTAGTTCAGGTCGGGTCGGTCCGACTAGGTCGGACCGGATCCGAACCCATTTGGCCAGTTGACACCTTTTCACCCCTTACTTGGGCTACAGGTTTCCGATTGACAAAACGCCTGTGAAGATGGAAGGCTTGGAGCGAGACGGTTCATTGGGCATACCCTACATGAGGTTTGGACATAGTTGGGGTACAGTCAGGTTGGTTTGAACCTAAAAACCAACCGGGCCCCTAGAATGAAAATGTAAATTACTCACAGACCGGGCGTCCGATTGATGCGCCGTCTGTCACGTTGAGTTCCCTATGATGAGACGGAACTACTTGATACATAAAATCGAGACATATTGGTATTTGATGTATCAAAACATGGCATGAGGTGCATACCCTCTTGTAATCGAGCGTACAGTATGTGGAAACCCTATTGACGGTTGCGACTGAGATAATAGGATCCTACGTGGACATACTACTATACCAGGATCCTTCATGGGTTTGACTGTGACGATACTATACCAGTATCCTCCGTGGGTTCGATAGTGATGATACTATACCAGGATCCTTCCTGGGATCGATAGTGATGACTTCTGTACCGGGATCCTCCGTGGGTTCGACAGCGCTGATACTGTTCCAGGATCCTACTTGGGTTCGAAAGAGGAGATGATTCGGAGGCGAAAACCAATCATATCTACCGCTATTCATGAGTTGTATACCTGTGTGAGCTGAGTCTTGTCTTTCAGATGTTATCATCGAGATGATTGACTTTACTTCCTTTGTGGAATGGGTTGTGCTTAGGCTCGAGTGTTGGGCCAGACTGTGATTGTTAACTTAGGTATAAGTGTGGGCATATTCCTAAGTAGGATTGGTTGATACTTCCTAATTGTATCTTACTACTGTGTTATATCCTTAGTGGATTCTCAGAGAACTTTGGGGGTCTCGGGGTCCCTTACTGAGTATTGTTATACTCACCCCTGCACGGGATTTGCCCGCACCATGTTTTGTTCTGTGCAGATGGCGGTCAGCAGTGATTGAGGCTGAGGGTGATGGATGGGAGGCTTCTCAGAGATTGACTAGACATGACGAACCTCAGGGACGAGTTGTTTGAGTTCTGTACCGACCCTTCTCGTATGATTCCCTAGTTGATGATCTAAGAACAATTTTTCCTTTTTACTAGTACTTGTACTTGTTGTTCAGCTGAGTTTGTATACTGGCCCACTTACTTTCAACACACTTTTCGTTTCTATATTAGTACATGTTACTTCAATTTCTTGTGTTTAGACTGTGTGTGTTATAGGTTTCAAGTCAATGCATTGCCTTTTATCGATAATTCACCCTTGGTGCTAGTCACTAGCTCCTAGCCTATGGAAGGCGGGCTTGGGGTAGTCACGACACGGGCCCCGAGGATGGGTCGTGAAAATTACCCTTACACACCTAGGTAATAACCTCCTGCAAGACAAGTACCCTTATTCAATCAAGATAATATCCTTATGAAATAATTTAATAGCCTTATAGTTTAAGTTGTAGGGTTAAATAATCTTGTGAATTAAAATTTGAGAAATAATAATTTTTGGAATAATTTTTTCATGAAAAAATGAGGATGTAAATCATGAAACATGCATAAGAGAACAGAAACAAAAAAAAATAATTCATATTAATTCTATTTTATTTCATACACACAAATACAAATATTAACATTCAATAGTATGCACCTTTGAAATAAGTGAATAAATTGTACGATATTCTCACAACCTAGTTCATTGAAATGTGACAATATTCATATGTATAAAATAATTAATAAATATAGAGAACTTGACATCCGTAGTCAAACTATCAGTTCTATTTTTTGAGGTTTTTATCTTAGTTTCACATACCTTCCATGTTTTAATTACATCCCTAAAAAATTCAATATGATGTGTATGTATTTTTTTCATCCATGGAAAATATGTTTTTTTGAATGATGAAATGCATACTGAGTATCATAAAAGACTTCTATATTACTTTGAGATAAATAAATTTCAATAACTAATCCTATTTATCAAATTTAATCTTTGATTTCATTAATTAACTCTATATATTTTTCCTTAATTGTTGAATGGGAAACTATGCATTGCATTTTAATTTCCATGAAGCAGGACCACCACATGCTATCAATACATAACCATTAATGTATTTTCTTATATATATATATATGTATATTTATCATTTTTAGAATCAACAAATCCAAAAAAACATTACTATAAGAATAGGGTTTTTGAAAAAAAATACCAAAAACTAAATACATAGTCACATACATGAGTAAAAATTTTAATACTTACCAATGGGGCTTTCATAGACTTCCCACAATCATACTGAAGTAGAAACTGAAAATTTCAAATTCCAGAAGAGATTATATCATGGAATACAAGAGTCTACTATCCATGTGTATATAATGTATTCTACTCATAAATTCAATGTCAAAATCTGTGTTTGGGTATTGAGATAAGGAAAAATTGATCTACTAACCTAAAGGCATAGTATCAGGTTTCAAATTCTCTAATAATTACCTTATTAACACATTATTAATATAATCATATTTTGATAAATACAATACCCAAGAATTTCTATCCCTAATTATTTATATACCTATCATTTTCTTTGATTTCCAAAAATAATTCATTTAAAAGGAATTACGAAATTGGGTTTTCTTTTGATTTCTTATCAATATGTCCATGTAAAATAAAATCATAGCACAAATATATATGATTAAATAAATATAGACATGACTGATAGATTTTATTTAAACATATGAATCATATTTACTTCTTTCGATGACTACTAAATGACATAAAATGATTTTCATAAAATGGACAATTGAATTCATTTTAAATATCTAAAAAATCAATATTGTGGATTCATATAAATATATTTATCTATCATACCATATTAGAGGAAAATTTTATCATTATTTTTTAAAAAAGAGAACCATGTCTGGTATCAGAGGCTAACAACAATCTGATGGAGTAATTCATGAAAATATGTGAAATGTTTTTAGTATAATCAATTATTCATGTTAATTGAATCCATTTTTTAATAAATGTATATTAATATTTGATTTTATTTTCACCAGGGATGACTTCTATCTTGTTAAAAAATCATTTATAAAAAATATTTTTTCATTATTTTCATTGTAAACAATTATATAGGTATGGGTTTTATAAATAGAATCAATTTCATCTCTCATTGTTGGAATCCACTACCTATATTCACCATTCTTAAGATACCATTAAAAGATTAATGGTTCATCATTTGATAGTTAAAAGCCTATATTAATGGAAAAGGTTGTCATATCATCCTTGGTACATCGTTTTGGAGGCCTAATGGTTCTTTGTGTCCTATCATGAGTTAATTATTAGTCTCTCACAACATTATCTCTATCATCCTCATACTCATATAAATATTTAGAAACATAATCTAGTTCAATGTGATATTTATATAGTGTTATAGTGGATATATCCCCAGATTAAGGGTCTATTTCAAGTTCCAATCAAACCTCGACACCTATAGGTTCAGATAGATCATACTAGTGATGATAAAAAGCATTCTCCTGGGAGATGGACTGTCATGGAAAAAAACATCATGGTGTATTATACATTTATAAAAATCAGGGTTATATACCCCAATCCTATACACATTGATTTCATATGGGTATCCAATATAGAAACACTTTATAGCCTTCTTTTTGAGTTTAAGAAACTTATGGTGAGTATTGGTTTTACAACCAAAAACATAAAAATGTGTGAAACTAGGTGGTAAATTAATAACCATATCATTAGGGATTTTGAAACCAATTCTACTGAAGGGAATATATTTAAAAATTTGTGATTAATATCAGCAACTTCATCACAAAATAAATTAGGAAGAATAAAATATGATGGAATGATTCTCTCTCTTTTGAAAACAATATTACAAATCCTCTCAACATGGCTTTTCTATTGTGGGCTATCCACAATAGTTATTTATATAAGAAATAATTCTGAACAACATTATCCTTTTATGTAATTTTATAAATACACTATATCACTTTATATGATAAGGGTTTTTATTTTATTTATAGATTCACAGTAAACACAAGATTTCCATTTTTTGATTTTTTTCAATGTTTTATATTTTTACACAAGTATGTAAATCCATACCTTCTATGATTAGTAATCTATGAAGTTAAAATATAAATTCCCCACATGATTGGAGGTAAATCTAAAGGATACCCAAAAATTAGTATTCCCATTTTCTAAATAGGTTATATCACTATCTGTATACCATTTAGAATTGACATGGATAGACATACCAATTACACATTCTTCATAGAAGGGAATACTATCTCATGTTGTGTCATTAAAAATTGCATTATTTCATAGTTCATTAATTCCCATTGAACTACCATGTGAAAAAGATCTATGTCATAAAATGGTGTTATCTATGTTTGGAGAAAGGGTTTCATTAAACTACTACATATATGTCCAATCATCTAATAAATATATACCATTGGTGGGGTTTTTGTTCATAAAATTGTGTTACCCCTTTGAGATCGTAATACTACCTGAATCATTCCTAAATGTGTAACCATTTAGGTCTAATACACCTAGGAAAATTATATTCCTTTTCAAATCAAGCACCCACAAAATCTCTTAATCTTATTTTATTAACCCATCATGTATTTCATGAGAGATAGTACCTCTATACCAGATTTAGTAGATTTTATTTTTTCCTAGATAACCACACCATTGTCAAAATAAATTAGTTCTTTGAAGTATTATATATTTATCCACACATTAAAATTACATAGTAAATTCATAATTCATTCAAAAAATATATTATAATTCCAAACATTAACAAAATTAGTAGTTTCAAAATATTGTGCATAAAACATTTAATGGTCACTATTAATGGTGGTGTTCTTAGAATTTTTCATTTGGGGACCATTCCATATAATGATATCTAGTTATTAAAAATGAAAACGTTTTTTTACCTCATGAAAACTTTCTATAACCACTTCATTTCCCTCAATTATTTTGATTACCTTTAATGTTTATCCCCTTATATTCAAATTTAATAGAACAATTAATATTATTGAAACTTTAGTTTGACCACAAGGCATCCTAAAAATCCTCTTGGATTAAGGAATCCCTACTATATAGAAGTCAGTATTTAATTGAATTATAATTATCATCTAGAGTGGTTGATAATATGATATCCAAGTACAAATCATCCAACTTAACTTCTATATTAGAGAAATCTAGAAAAATTTTACAAAAATCATTGATCTGATTCAGGAATCTAGATCAAGGAAACAAACGAAAGTTATAAATTCACATATTCTTATGAATTCCTTCAATTAATATATTTTTAATATATAAAATTTCTTATTTAGACTATATTTTGGTAGAGGTGGATTCATACGATACATTAAGAAGGACATTCTCACTTAATGTCAAAAGAAATAATCTATAGTCCCACATAAGTGCATTAGTAGAGATATCAAGTTGGGTTGTAAATACTACTACTCAATAAAAAGGGTGACTAATTTCTTCTTTGGACCACATAAGGTAATAGGGATATCATTATTATGTTGATGAATTTTTATCTTTATTATACATTGGTTAAAATAAATATCCCTATAAAATATTTATACATCCAATTTCATCAATCCCATTATTCTTCTTTAAGTGGTTCATATACGAATTGGTAGGGTATATGTTGATGTGGTATTACCTATAAAATATCATAGTTTACACTAATCTATGTATTATTATTTTGAGTCTGTAAAGGTAATTCAAAAAACAATACAATTTAAAGGGGAAAAAAATATTCAATATAAATGTAGAAAAAGAAAAGTAATTACAATGGAGATATAATGTTATTCATCCACTTTGAACATATGTGCATGGTGAGATCACTAATATAAGTTATCATTTATAATGAAATAAAATATCAATATTAGATGAAATGAAAACTAAAAAGGTCAATAGATGCTATCATTGGATAATATTAAGCTGGACTAGATGGATGTTGTGAAATTTGTCATTCAAAACTATATTTCTAAAATGTTGGATAGACACATGATATGAACACGAATTAAAGGAGACAACGATCATACATGGAATTAATAAAGAAAAAAATAAATGAGAAATAAATTTCTTACAATGCATGGTACTAGTACTAGAACCTAGATGATTCTTGAATGGAGCGCAATACATCGATGTTCTCCTTCATGTAAGAACATCACATAATTAAGGTTGAAGAAACATCAACACTCTCCAACAAAAATCTAGACTAGGCTTGGTAATGATAATGTTAAATAGTTTTAGTGGTCATCTGGAAACATGGAAAGGAAATCCTCTAAGAACATTTCTCGATCATTATCTCTAGTGGGAATTGGAAATATCCCATCTCAGCACAAGAAGTCATTACTGACAATGATTCACATTGTGAAATAAGGAATCCATATGAAGAGTTAGTGAGTCTGGAAGAAAAAGTGGGATACACACCATATGAATGAGAAATATGCAAAATAGGGTTAGAGTATTAGATGAGGCATAACTAGGATAGAAAAATGGCTTATAATGATTTTTCACCAAAATATTGTTGGGATACTCTTACCCTTAGGTGACTTTACCCTTATGAAACTCTTTACCAGTATGTGAGACATGGAATTACCCTTACGTGATCCATGAAGTAACCTTACATGATCTTGGTAATTCCACTACTCAGGCTAGGCATTACCCTTATAAAAACAGAAAATAACCTTATGAAATATAGAGATTACCTTAACAAAATCCTGGTAATACCATTATGTTGCTAGGAAGTACTCTTATGCACCGAGGTATTACTATTACACTAGCCAGGTAGTACCATTATAAAATCTTGGTAGTTACCTTATAAAATCTAAGTAGCACCCTTATTCAAGAGTGTAATATGTTTATATAGGATCCAACTATAGGGTAATGAAAAACCCAAGAGTTCAAATAGAAAATTGATATTGTGAAATATATTTTTCTAGAGAATTTATAGTCACATGAATAATTAAATATTCATAATATATTAGAGTCCAAAAAAGAATACATAATAATTAAATATTACTATTTAGAATAAAATATGTACATGAAAATTCATAAATCTAAAATTTCTAATAAAGTAATCAAATAGGATGGTTTCCTCACAACCATGGTCTTGGAAATAGTTTTATATTCATATGTCTATAGAATTTCCTAAATATGTAAAATTTAATAGTCTTATTCAATATATCTAATTTATCATATTATTTTTGTATCTCAGTGACACATATCATCATAATTTCAATGAAAATCCCTTTCAAAATGAAATTTTATGTCTTTTTGTTTTTATCTTCCTTGTAAAATATAGTTTATTGAATATTACACGAGATACACTCTATCAAAAAAGTCTTATATTTTTATAGAATAGAAATATAGTTTATTAAATAAGAATTTTAGACAAATTTCTTCTTAGATTACATCATTTAATGCTGTGTATTCATCCATGATTTTGGAAAGAGAAATAACAGATTACATAATACATTTCCCTGAAATAGAACCACCACAATATAATAATAAATAACAAGTAAAAGATGTAATAGTATCATTATTTGCAACCTAATTTCATTCAATAATTATGAAAAACATCATTAAATTACGAATAATTTTTTCCCCAAAAATAAATACACAAATCATATGACATGAACAGATACCTGAGTAACAATTTTAATGGATGATAATTGGGATTTTAGGGAATTTCTCAAAAACTAGTCAGGGAATAAATAGAAAAGGTTAAATTTGGATGAGGGAATATCATGGAATACAAGATCCTAGAAATTTTTTAACTTATTTTAATAATAAAATTAATTTCAAATAACACTGATGGTGGATTGGGATAATGAAATCCTAACATTTTGAACAAAAGGAGTGATAATAATATTCAAGTTATTCTAAAAATAACTTCATAACACCTTATGAATATATGTGTATTAGGAAAAATAAAAAATAGTATCATTTCTACCTCTAGTGTTTTCCAAAATAGGAATTTTCTTTTCCTACCATAAATCATTCATTTTAATGGTATATGAAATAGGTTTTTTATTTGATTTATTATCAAATTTTATTTTAAAATTGTAAGAATATCATTGACATATGGTAGTAAATAAACATAAAAATTATTCATAGATTTAAATAGAGCACAATAATCATATCTAATTCATGGAAAATGATTTTTAAGAATAACATAATTGAATTCCATATACCATTGTATATATGATTACTTAATGTCTTACAAGGATTTTCATAAAAGGAACACATGATTAATTTTAATATATCTTGAAAAAACATCAAGTGGTTTCATAAAAATACATTCATTCTACAATAAATGTATGAATTACATTTTAATATCAAGTTATTCAACAAGAATATCATTTTGGGTAAAAAAGTATTACAATAATATCATGAAGGAATGATTGGAAATAGGTGAAAAAATTTCTCTAAAATAAATTAATTAATATTTGAGGAATAATTTCACAAATATTTTAGATTTTTATTTAATTTTAATTTATTTGGTGTTCTCTACATTATACATATTAATCCATTTACAACTTATAATTTTCACTTTACCATGTTTGTAAACAATTATCCAATATTGTTTTTTAAGAATAGAATCAACTTAATTTCTCATCATAGCATGTAAATTCCTACATTCATCATACATAATATATTATTAAATATTATTAGTTCCTCAAAGCAAAATTCAAAGTAAATATTAAATGGAAAAAGAAGTGATATCACCATCTAAAAATTAGGATGAAGGGATAATGGTTCTACGACTCCTATAATGAGATAACTCTTACTCTCCCAAGTCACCATCTATCACAAACATAGGCTCAAATTATGATTGGCTGAAACATTTGGGATAATGTAAATCAATTGGTGTTGATTATTGGAGTCATACATGGGCTGAGGCTATTTTTATGTTCCTAATATACCATCAAAACCTATATGTTCATACATATTAGACTTGATTGTACCAGAAGATTTCAATTTAGGAGAAGAACTGTGGTGGAAAACAAAATTAGAGTTGATTATTATTTTATAAATCCCATAATTATCTCCCAAATACTATGACCCTTGACACCATTTGGGTGTCCCAAAATGACACACTTTATATCCTTGTTTTCAAATTTATTAGTCCTGCTATGAGAATCGGTAGTACAACAAAAAACTTAATGATGTACTAAACTAGGGGAGAAATAATTCACATCACTTTAGCAGTTTTGAAATAAATAGATCTTGAGTGGAATCTGGTGATTAGATATATAGTATTTGACACAGAAATTTCCTAGATGGTATTTGAAAGATCACAATAGGATTTATTTCTTCTCAATCATTCTAAAATAGTCATATTCATCCTATCTCCTAGGAAATTATATTATGGTTGTATCAATAATTGTTTTGTGTCTACGAATAGATTAACAACTAAAATAGTCTATATATTTATTCATAAAATAATTTAATCCATTGTACCTAATATGGGTAATGAGTTTATTTATAGATTCATTTTCAATTCTAGACTTCCGAATTTTAATGATTTCAAAGGTTTTTTATTATTGTTGATTATGCAGACCCATGTCCTCTATGAAAAGATATCTATGAAGGTCACATATTAGTTCCCCCACTATAGGAGGTATTTATAGAGGTAACCCAAAAATCATAATGAATATTTTCTGAAGGGGTTTTAGATATATATATATAGACCTTTTAAATCTCACACATTTGGGTTTTATAAGAACATATTATTCACACAAGGGATGAAATATCAGGGGTTATATCATTAAATTGTATTACATTCGTAGTTTACTCATCCCATTTGAACATTCATGTCCTAATCATAAATGACATAACATTGGGTTATCAGTCATGGAGACAATGGTAACATTATACTGCTTCATATGAGTCACACTATCGATGATATAAATACCATTGGTGAGGGTTCCATTAGCAACATTGAGTGGCCTCTTATAGACCATAAGACTCCTAAAATCAATACTAAATGAGTATGCATTTTTGTATTAAGACACCTAGGAAAATATGATTCCTCTTAAAATTAGGAACCCCCCAAACCTCCCATAATTATTTGACCAACCCATAATGCAATTATAGAGAGACAATACATCTACCCATGATTCAAAATAATTTGATATTTCCTAAGTAAACCTCACCACTCCTAATCTCTCTCGCGTTAGTGAAGTACTCATGTTTGGGGCAAATATAAATGGAATATTATAAATTTATATCCCATTAAACAAATATAGAATCAGAAGAACATTTAGAACATCATTAGTATCAAAATATTGTTCAACCAATAATCAATAGTCAATATTATTGGTGTTGTTTTTAGAATGGTCCCTTTCGTTATAATTCCTCATAACGTGACCTAGTTATTTATAGTGACAGAACATATTTATTTAATACCAGACCCTAAATAGATTCTAATAATTTCCATTAATATCCATTTACCTCTTTTCTTAAGCCTACATATAACATTAAACCCTTCATATTCCAACATAGCAGAACTAAGACTATTCTATTGAATTTATTTAGACAATAATGAGGCCTTAAATTATTCAATTTTTAAATATTATCAAGCATACATAATTGAATATTTATTTTTATTATAAGAGTCATCTAAATAGGTAAAAAATACGACATCTAAATCCACAACATCCAATATAACTTATATATTAGAATAAAAAACAAATGATATTATAAAAATCATAGATATTAGTCATGACTGAAGTTCAAGGTTTCATAAAAAAGTTATATAATTTATTATTCTTATGTATCTGGCATATAAACTTCTTTTTAATATAAATTTTTTCATGATTATACCATATTTGGGAATTATTTGATTCATAAGTTACCTCATGAAGGATCTCATCACCAAATGATAGGAGCATAAAACTACAGTACATCATAATACCATCAAAATTAATATAATGTTCTACTGTAATAGAATACCCAAAGTAGGATTGGGTGAAAAAATTATTCTTGGCACCACAAAAGGCTGCAGGATGCTCATTATCGATTAGAAACATATTCAAATTTGTACACTATAGGTTGAAATCATCTTCCCTATTGAATTTTTTCATTCCAAATTTCATCTATCCCATTATTCTAGATTATGTGGAATTAATACCAATTATTAATGGTTTTGTGGATGTGGTATCCCCTAGGAAACAACCAATAATTCACTAATCTAGATACTTGGTAATGAATTTGTATAGGAAATTTAAAAATCAATAAAACATAAATAGGGATAAGGGATTAAGGATGAATATGGTGATAGAAACGTAAATGACCCTGAGAGACAACATTTTTCGACCAATAATGCACTTATGTTCATGAGGAGAACACACAAAAAAAGTCATTATTAGCAACGAAAGAAAATATATACTTTGCGAGACATGAAATTAGTAAAGGGCCATAGAATCTATATGGGGCCCATATCTTACAATTCCAAATGGACGTTGTTAATTCAATCATGTGGAACCATAAATCTGAGATATTTCACAAACACATGCTATGCACATGTATATAATCATACAACATGATACATGATAGTAAGATGATAAATACAAAATTTGAAATAAATTTCTTACAGTGCCAGGTACTAATACCGGAACCAAGACGAAGATTGAATGTAGCTCAATATAACAATATTTTACATTATGTAATCACATTTTGTAATGAAGAATAAATAATATTTAATTCGCTCTATAAAAACCATAAAACAGATTTGGAAACAATGAAGATAGAATGTATTTAGTGAACATTGTAACTCCCTAGAAATTCTTAAATAGTAATTTTTTATTTGATAGCGCATGTGACACCCGACACCAAAAATAAAAAAGGAAATAACTCCTCAAGAATTTATGGTTTATATAATATTATAAAATAAAATAAATATATTTTATATCATTAAATGTATGTGGTACTTGGTTAGCTTCTATCACATGACACCAATACAATCATTGATATCTTGTGTTACACAAAAGACTCTGTTTTATCGAACAATAATATTTTGTTAAATTATTTTTAATTAATATAATATGATATAACCTAGCTGTTAAATTATATGTTATGAGTATGATTAAGTAAATTATTAAAAAATATGATTTACCCAAATATAATGTGAATTCATTGGTAATAAAATTATTAGAAATGAAAATAAGAACAAATTGAATATAAAGGAAATGTTTTTTGAATTACAATGATGTTAAATAATATTAAATTAAATTAATTACTATTACTTAAATAAAATAATGATATATATATATATATTATATTCAATCATTTTTTTATTCATCCATTAGGTTTTATAAGCATATGTTAAGAATAAATCTAATTTTACGCATAGACATTGTATTTTTCTAAAAAGTATACTTTCCCTTATTACAATGGAAGACCTATTTTTGGAACATTTATTAATTTAAATTGGGAAAAATAAAATTAATTTTTGAAATAGAATTAAAAAAATTTGGTTTTGGTGAATTTTTTATTTTTTTGAGATTTTTTATTTTTTGATGAATTTTGAAATATACATAATTTAAATTTAACAACTTCATTTTCATGTAAATAATTTATGTTGTTAAATTATATTTTAAATTTTTTTTAATGTTTAATTATTTAAAATATTCATAAATTAATCAAATTTATGTCATTTAATCCAATTTCAAATTGAAATTTAATATAAAAACATATATATATATATATATATATATATATATATATTTGCACATTTATATTTAAAAACCTACTTTGTTGTCCCATCTGTGGGATTAATGTTCAATTAATTTCATTCACATTTGTGATTTTAATCGAGAAAAAGAGATAATTATTTGAAATCAGAATAATTTATATTTCCTGATATGGTCAAGATAATGTTTTACCAATATAATCATGATGGTTATTAAAAATAATTACAATGATTAATTTAAAAAGTACCTTAATAGAGGACTAAATGTTAAATATAAGACCCAATTTGACCTATACACTTGTCCAAAATACATTGAAATACCATATTTATACACTGTAATATCTTTAAATGGATTTTTTAAATTATTGGATCCACTTGAAATGTGAATATTGTGTTTGGAATACCCTTTTCAACAAGTTATAGGAATATCACTCCATCTCTACTATAAAATGAATCTCCCCACTAACACTTATTTGAACCTATAAAGAATTTTTCCTTAAAAAAAGAATAATAAAATGAGAAAAAAAACATAAATAATAAACTATAAGCCCCATATTGGGAATAAATCCATCAATGGATGTCTTTTTTCATAGACCAAAAGGAGTTTCCCAAAAATAAGGTAATATTCATTAATAATCACTTTAATTTTATTTCCGTATCGACTCTCTAAAATAATATTATTACCTAATTATATAATAAAAAATTATAATAAATATACTTATATATATTTATTATATGTTTCATACCTACACATACACACTTCTATCTTATGGGTAACAAATTTTCCGATCATCTATACGATAGATTACAACCTTGCGAAATGGTGATTGTCCATTCTTCTTTTACCAGGTCTCAATATGGACATTATGATGGAAATTTTTTACATATTATATATTATATTTATTATAACTTTATACGTATATAATTTCAATAGAAAACATACATTTATGTGATCCATTTTTGTGAGGATATGATAACGTTGTTTGAGGACGTGTGGACAACTGCCTCCTTAAAGTGGTGTGATTCATTCACATTATACATAGAATGAATTAAAGGATGATTTTTAAAATATCATGTGAATTATATGATATAAATATGATAATTTAATATATATATATATATATATATATTTGTTTTTAAATATGTAAAATAAATGTATGTAGAGTTCATGTGTATGTATAGCTTATCGTCTCCATTAACGACACATTTCATTTATTATATCCATCTGATATATATTTTTATGAAAACATATATAATGAATATATATGATATTTAAATCTTGTTTTAAATTATTTACATGATGAAATTATAATATATGTAATATGATCTACAAGTAACAAGTCAAGAAATACATGAAAAACAGGACAATTAACTCCTAAAATGATGAAAATAATGAAAGATTATTATCAAACATGTAATAAGATATAATAATAACATCACTTGTGATATTAAAAATATTATTATTGATCTGTTAAATTTTATTTAAATGACTAAAACCATTTTAGAGGAGGTTAATGGATTTCCACCATAAAATTAAATGCATGGTAAAAGATTTTAACCTCATTTTTTAATCTATGAGTTAAATGTTTTTTGCACAACTTACTTATTTTGGGTATTGTACCTAATTCGATTTATGATAGATTATATCATTAATTAATTTATATTTATTTTACTTTTGTTTCAATTTTGAAATATTTATTCTAATAGGATTTAAATAAATAGATACCAAGTGGTAAATAATTTTTTAACGCAATTCCTTTTCATTAGGTTTTATTACTTCCTCGTTGTCGTTAATATTATATGAACATGTTTGTAATAAATTTTAGAAAAATATTTTTGTATTTAAATTGGTTTTTTTTATTTATACGGGACATAAATAATTTATTCATTAATTTATTCTCACTTCAATATTATGGTCTTTTCACTGGTTTACATCATAGTATATTTTTTCTCATGATAGTTTCCAATTGAATTTTCATTAATGGAAAGAATTGGATAATTATTTAATAAATAATTTAATTTAATTATCATATTGTTATTCATGATAAATTTCACGTAATAATACCATTTTCCACTATTTGGATTCAAACCATGTTTAAGAATTTTTTAAGAAAACCCGACGTCATTTGTCTCTTTAGTCAAAGAACCTACTTTCTTCAAAAAAAATATTTTGTAAAAAAGTTTTCAGGAAAATTATTTTACAAATAAATATTATTTATTAAAAAAATTCCCTATTTTTATTTTATAATTTTTTTCAACGGAAACTTCTGGTCACTTTTAAAACATGGCACTTTTCAAGTGTTTTTACCTTGAAAAAGGTGTGTTATTTTTAACATGTATTTCATGAATGAAATTACACACTATCATTCCATTGATGATTATTTTTAAAGTTTGGAATATTTATTTTTAAAGAAAATGGTTATAAAAGGTATTTTAAATGAATTGGATTTTGATCAGGGTTTTAAAAATAAAATTGATATATTCATCAAGAATGTTTTTAAAAGACCATTTTTTAATATTTCCATTAATCAATGAAGAACCTTTTATTTTTTACTCCACTTGTGATATGTTGTATTGATACCAACCCTATTAATCCTATTTCTTGTTTTGGATTGATTTATCCAAATATATAATTGACACTCACTTCCTTGATTCATTTTTGTAGTCCCCTTGAAGTAATAAATTTCATAACATCATTGAACTTTAAATTTACCCTAATTATAAATATCATTTACCAGGGATATGTTCATCGAGTAAAATGTATATTATTTTTACATATATTGTTTAATTTAAATATTTTTATTTACTTCTGAAATATTAATGAATTAGTATCCTTCACACAATACAGATATTTTGAAGGGCACATTGTTTTTGAATTAAATCAATTATTCAATATATGTAGATTTCATTGGACATGGAAGACATAGGTTGTGGACTATTTGATGTAATCCCATTGATGCATTAGTACTCTAATGAGATGAAATAAATTACTCATAATCCTTTTAGTGGGTTTCCAAGAATAATAGATGGATTTCTACACATAGATTTAATCTGTATTGTGAATAGTTTTGATAGTATTTTTCTAAACCATCATGTGAAAAGTAATTATGACAAAGGTATCATCCTCCTAGGAAACATAACATCCAGTTATTAATCATTTCCATCATTCATTATTTATTTATTATCAGTCATGGTATTTTTTATTTGACATTATCTATGGATGAATTTAATTCTCATTACATTGATTAAACTGAATGTGTTTCAGTTATTTCCATTTCCATATTGATTATTTCATATCTAGATATTTGAATGGAATGTGGTTCTAGTTATTACCTTTACATTTTGATTATTATCATTGATTCATTATTGATTCTGTTATATTTGACCCTTAATGAGAAATTGAGCTCACCTTTATTTTTTGTATTTCCGTAGGATTCCTTGAAATGTATTAAGAAACATACACAATGTTATGATAGATAGAATAATGTTATCCAATTATCGATAAATATGTTTTAATTAGTGAATTCATTATTAATACAATAATTATGAAATAATCTTCTTTACCAAGACTGCATAACTCTTAGATAATTTGGGATTCGATTACGTTTAATCATGCCAATGTAATGGTACTAGAAGTGGGATCTGGGCTTACTGGGGTTGAGGTACTGCATTTGGTATCAATTTAAGTTTAGTAACATTATTTAGAATTATATTTAGGAAAATATAGATTATAGAACATAAAACTAAGGTAAATGTTTTTTAAAAGTTTAAAAGATCATCCTAAAGAATTTTTTAGATATAAATTATGTTGTTTTCATAGAAATAAATCCTCATTTGGATACTACATGTGGACATGTTTATGGAACAGATGTTCCTAGGGGTAAAAAAATTGAAAATGTCCATTGAACTTGACTTGACTGTAACCGAGTACATAAAAGAAAGTCTTATGACACACCTAGTTCTACATTCCCACAAGATGCGCTAATAATATTTAACATTTTATTTACAAACCATTATTATTGATTTTAATAGATAATTAAAATCAATGAAATAGGTTAAACCATATAGCATGGAATGGATTATGTTGAAATAAAAATGATACTGTATTTATGTATTTAGGTTGTATTTAAAAAGATATATAAATGGATTGTTAATAATTAAATATCAAGGATATTGATCATATTTTAGAAAATATATATTTTTTATAAAAAAATGGCATATAAAGATGCGGGGCATGAAACCAAAACAAAATGATGACAAGGGTTTCACGCCAACCACTGGCCTACGTGATGTTGTAGTTAACATTTAATTTTTTTTAGTTAATCATTTTAAGAGTAAATATTAATGGTAAAATCTTTATTATCAATTTCTAGGTTTTGGGATTAATTTATTTACCATATAAGTTTTTGAAAATAAACAGAGAAAAACATAAATACATGTTTTATAGATCTTTAGATCTGAAAAATGTAAATTTTAGTGTAAAAAAGTGTTCATTATATGATATCAATTTCGTAGAGTAAAGGATGAATTAGAATTACCTAAATGAACAAAAAAATATGAAATTTTTCCTAATAAATTGAAATGTATCATGTAAACATATTTCCTTATATTATTGGTTAGTAAAAAATTCTAAAATATTTGTAAATGTATCTTAAAATAAAAACTCATACCTGATACCTTAGTTTTTGTTGAGAAAATATAATTTTAATCGTCATATATTTATGTTTTTTGATACATAAAAATTCCATTTATCATTTATTTTTTAAGATTTATGACCTCAATCAATCCCTATAATTACATATGTATTTCTAAAATTTCCAAAATTTTATTTTCCACTAATTTTCTCATTCATAGAATCCTATTTATATGTTATTAGGTGTAACCTTGGTACTTCATATTATTTATTTTCTGGAGGATATTTTTACCAACCTTCTCCAAATGTGGGTTGTTAATAATGAAATTTACAAAAATCAAAACCATTATTTCAAGGATTGTTTGTAAATTTTGAGGTCATATTTGTTTAAGGTGTGGAGATTGTAATGCTTTGAAAATCCTAAAAGTGTAACATTCTATTCGATAGTCGGTATGACATGAAAAACTAAATGTTTAAAGGAATATAAAATCCCAAGAAAATATTTTAGATTTAACATTTTAAAAAATAAGTACAACATATTTTATATCATACAATTCATGGAATATTCGGTTAGCATACAATACATACAACTCATACTTTCTGTAATAGCTTGTGTTACACACTAAACTGAGTTTTAGCGCAAAAATATATATTATTTAAAAATTATTATGTCATTTAATAAGATATAAAATAACCGTAAAATTATCTGTTATGAATAGGATTGATAATATGAGGAAAATATATGTATTACACAAATAAAAATTGAATTTGTTGGTAATCAATTTATTATAAATGAATACAAGAAGCAATTAAATATAAAGGAAACTGTTTTATGATTACCAACATGTTTTATCCAAATAAATTAAATAAGTTACTATTATTGAATTATATTAACTTATTATATATATTACATATTTCATCATATATTTTCGGTATTCATCCAATATATTTGATAAGCATAAGATAAGAATAAATAATTTTTTAAGCTATAAAATTTTATTTTTCTCAAAAAGTAAATTCTTCCACCTTTTAATGGAGAACCTATTTTTGGAAATTTCATAAATTATAATTTTTAAAAATAAAAATTATTTTTTAATGTGAACATAAAAATAAAGTTTGGGCGAGTTTTTTGTATTTTTATGAGAAGCCTCAATTTTTGACGAATAATGATAAATTATGAATTTAAATTGAAATTTGGTTTTTTTTGTAAATAATTTATTGTGTTAAATTATGTTTTATATTGAATTTAATGTTAAATTAGTTAAATTATTCATATATAAATCAAATTTAGGTTATTTAAAAATTTTCACATTGAAATTTAATATTGAAACATAGAAATATGTTGAACATTTTACATTAAAACCCCACTTTGTTGTCTCATCTATGGGGTTGACTGAAAATTAATATCTTCCACTTCATTTTTTGGAATTTAGAAAAATCAATTCTAGATTTGGTATCAAAATAAATTCTAATTCCAAATAAATTAATCTTATTTTTTTACCAATAATATTAGTGAATGTGATTAAAATTAATTACATCAATTTAGAAAAAAATTAGCTTAACAATTGACTAAACCATTATCTCAAGAACCAAAATAAAATATAATTTTTTCGAAAATTAATTGGATTTAAATATTTATAGCCTATCCGCATTTGGGTCGAATTAAGAACATTATTGGATCCAATTTATGTTGGAAAACATTGGTGGAATTCTGTTTCAACAAATATTCATGAATCCCACTCCCCTATAAAATGATAGTCACCCCTCCAACTTATTAACAACTATAGTGCCCTTTTCCTCACCCAAAATTTTACCAAATAATTTCAAAAACATCCACAATATCATCCTATAGTCCTATCATGGGGAATAAATTCAACCAAGAATGTATTTTGGTATATACCAAAAGGAGTTACACAAAAACAAGGTAACATTTTTCAATTATCACTTTAATTTTATTCCCTTATCCACCCAATCAAATATTATTATTCCATGATTATATAATAAAATTATTATCCTATATGTACTAAGATTCTTGTTTCAATGTTTTTTACCTGCATTTATACACTCTTATATCTAACTTAAAACAAACTAATCATTCATGTCTAGGGCGGACTACCGCCTCGAAAAATAATGATTCTCCGTTCATCCTTTACCACCTCTAATAAAATTAATTATGATTTTAATAATATTATTATATATTATTTATGATATTTACTATTCCATTATACTAATTTTATTTTTATATGAACTTACCTTTATGTGTTCCATTTTGTGGGGATATGAGAACATCGTTCGGGGATGTGTGGACTATCTCCTTCTCAAAGCAATGTGAGTCATTCAAAATAATCATAGAATATATTAGTGGATTTTTTTAATAAAATAATGTGAAATATATGATATAAATATGATAATTTAATGATAATATACAGATATATATGTATATATTCTACTTATTATTTAAATATGACATAGAAATGGATGTAGTGTTCAGTCGTTCATATGCCCTTACATCTATAAGAAATGATACTTTTCATTCTAATATCCAAATATTATGGATTACTAAAAATACCTATATAATTAATACATATGAAAATGAAATTATTGTTTACATTATGCAGATGATTAAATTATGATCTAAGTAATAGGAGAAACAAGTAACTAGTCAAGACATACTAGAAAGATAAGAAAATTCACATATGAAATGATTAAAATAATGAATAACTATTTACCAACAGGTAATAAGATACTATAGGAATACCTCATATGGTATTATAAAAATGAATATGTATCTTTTAATATTATTTAAATGACTAATTCCTTTATAATGTTGGTTAAAATACATGTACCCAAAAAGGAATCACAAGGTAAGGTATTTTCATCCCACATTTTTAAATCTCTGAGAAAAATCTCATATACAAAACAAAATTAATTTTTTGTGTACCTAATTACCATTTTGATATATTATATCATGAATTATTTTAACTTCTTGGTATTTTGAGTTTAAATTTTAATTACTTCTTCTAAATATATTTTAAATAAAATTCACAAAGTGGTAATTTATTTCACAACCCAATTCCTTTTCATTGGGTTATATTACATGCTCGTTGTCATTAATTTTATATAATTATATTTGTAATCAATTATTACTATATATTCGCTTATGTACACTTTTCTTATGTGTATTTAATATTGAAAAAAATATTCAAATAATTTATTACTTCTCACATTAAATTTATCGTCTTTTAAGGGTTAAATTCACAATCTCATTTTGTACATGATTGTTTACACTTCTGTTTCCATAAGTGGAAAGTATTGTATCATTTTTTATTATATCCTTTAATTTTATTCTCATTTTTTATTAATTACTTTTACCAATTTATATTAACATTTTTTAATTCATTGGTACTCACATTTTTTAGAATTTGTTTTAAGAAATACTGACTTCGTTTCGCATTAGTTGGAGAACATTTTTCCCCCTAAAATCCCTATTTTTTTAAAAGGCATTCCAAAATATTTTTAAACATTAAAAAATAATTTATCGAATAATTTTTTTACCCATTTTTTCTTTTTAAAAATGTATCAATGTTATATTCTAGTCTCTTTCCTAATAAGAAATTATTATAATATTTTTACCATATAAAATTTTTATTTTTAACATGAATTGAATGTAAAAAATTACCCAATGTTTTCTCTTTGAAACATCCTTTTCATGTCCAAATGTTTAATTTGAAATGAAAATTATTTTTAATGTCATTTACAAATAATTTTTTTTCAAAACGTTTTTGAAATTGACATGGACATTTCCATCAATAATTATTTCAAAATAACTTTTTCTAATATTTTCATAATAAATATAAATTACCCTATATTTCTAATAAAATTGGAATTTAATGTATTTATACCATCCGTATTCTTAATATGAATGGTTTTGGATTGATTTTGAGAAGGATAATATTTAGAATCACTTATTTGACTCATTTATTATGTTCCATCGAAATATTCAATTTATTATGGTCATTGAACGTAGAATTTAACCTATTTATCATAATAATTTATTGTGGATGTGTTCATTGATTAAAACACATAAAATGTTTTCATACAGTGTTTAATTTGTATGTTTATTGATTCATTGGGTAAATATTGATAAATATGTATCCTTTAATCAATAAGGATATTGGATAAGGCACATTAAATTTGAATTAAACTAATTATTCAATATATGAGGAATGATTTGGTCATGAAAGAAATGGTTTGGGGACCAATTAATATAAGCCACTCAATGCATGGGTAGTCTAATGAGATTTTTGGCACCAAAATTTGGCACGAAGAAGCGGTCCCAAGACGGCCCAACAGACTACCTCACGAACCCCCTTCACAGAGTTCCCCAACACCGTGGCCACCGCCAAGCGAAGGATGTGGGATGCTCCGCAAACTCATTTGATGTTCATGAGTGTGCCGCGAAGCCACTGAGCCCCTCTTCGCACCGCATGAGCTCTGCTCCACGGTGCCTCTTGCTTATAAATACTGAGCTCCCCCTGAGCTCTTCGGTCGGACAACCAGAGCTTTCGGATTCTCATCTCCCGAATCATGAAGCACTCTTCCGCTCGGTGAACCCAGAGCTGCGCGAGGTACTTCTACTTCATGAAGTGCCTCCCCATTGTCTTCTTTTGATCCCCTTATTCGAGAGGGATGCCTTTCATGAAGCCTAAGGGCTTTCACGAAGGAAGGGAATCCCCAAGGGGACTCGGGTTGTCGTGGAGCGTTTATGCTTCGTGAAACACCCTTCATGTACACTTTATCAATTTTCAAAGGTAGGATCACTGTACTTCGCGAAGTACATTGCTTCCCGACACCTTGCTTCTCAAGGAACCTTTGCTCCATGAGGCTGTGCTCCGCGAAGGCCTTTCCACTTCGTAAAGAACCTCTTAATTGCACCCCCTCCCCATACTAAGGCTAAGGCACCCCACTTCGTGAAGAACACCCCTTCGCAAATTCCACCTACCACGCAGAGCAACAGATCTCCGCAAGGCCCCTACCTATGGACCCCTTGGCTTGGCAAATCCTTTTCTCGTGCGACCCTCCAGGTTTGCATGATGTGAATTCAAAGTCCCCTAGATGATACCACCCATTGCATTGCATCGACTAATTATTCTTCTCATAGGCACACTAATGGCTATTGCTTCTTCGCATAGCCACACTAATGTGGACCCCTCGATGGTTCACTCCACGACACCCCCTCAGAACGGCCTTGCCGATGTCTTCCCTCCCACAAGGAGTAGAGGGTACCGGTTATGTAAGTCCTAGAGGTGTGCAGAAATCCCACCTTGTCTGAGCTGTAAGACATTAAACTGCCAAGCACTTCATCCTCAACACATGACGTTAAACTGTGACATGTCCACGTGCCTCGCACGCTGGGTCCCCCCACCTCAGACATTCTCTATGCCCAATCATCTCCACGGGGATGGGATCAACCCTCATAAGCGACGATATCCTCCTTGTTAGAGTGGCGTTTGTCCGCGGGGAAGGAACACCACCTTGGCGTAAGACCCTAGCCTTCCTTCTAGGAGGAAACACCCCTGCTCCTCCTCACATCCTCAGTACCAAGGCCAGCGAAGGGCGTGATAGGGAACGGGGCCCCTCCTCTATTCCGAGGTGCCAAATCCCTCTCCCACTACGCTTTGTCACCCTTGGGCCTCCATCCTAGAGTATGTCCCAACACCATGGTCCAGTCAACGTGTAAGCCCCTTTTCACTACCCATGGATGCACCCTTCACGATGTGATTGTCAGGTCTCTGATACCTCTTGTTTCTCACACCGAGAAGGACTGCCATGAGCTTAGAGTGAGCACCGACCCTAACACACCTTGGGACACCTCAAAGTTTAATCCCCAAAAAGCCCCCATCATGCATTACTCTAAACTGTATCCATGAACTACGAGGACTTTGATCCATGTCAAGGCATGGTACGTAGGAAGCCTCCACAAGATTCAAGCCCACCTGGTCCCTTGGTCCCTTCACGTCGGTTCACCGACACCATCCCGAAATACGGGGACTTTGATCCATGTCATGGCATGGTATGTAAGAAGTCCCACGAGGTTCAAGTCCAACACCGACCTAGACCCCTGGTACCTTCACGTTGGTTCACCGACACTATCCATATACTACGAGGAATTTGATCCATGTCAAGGTGTGGTACGTAGGAAGCCTTCTTGAGGTTCAAGCCCAACAATCATTGGGCCCGATCGCCTCCTTGTCGGTGTTCCAACCCCCTCATCTGAACTACGTGGTCTCTGATCCATGTCAAGGCATGGTACATAGGAAGCCTCTCTGAGGTTCAAGCCCACCATCCTCTTGGACCAAGATCCTTATTCACATCGGTTCTCCGACAAACCATCCTGAACTACGTGGACTTTGATTCATGTCAAGGCATGGTACGTAGGAAGCCTCACGAGGTTCAATCCCACCACCCGGTCATTCCGAACATCATTAATGTCGGTTCACCAACACCTTGGGTAGCCTAGAGTGTATGCCCCACACCATTCTAAACTATGTGGTCTTTGATCCTTGCTAAAGCAGGGTACATAGGAAGTCTTTTTGAGGCTCAAGCCCAAAACCATCGTCTATCCTAATCCTTACCCATGCCTCCACATCCTATTGAGATCATGACACCTCATTATCCTCCAAAACATTCGGGATGCCGCCCACATGCTGGCCCCAATATCAGTGTTCGCTATGGGGGATTCCGCCGTCTGATCCACTATAATCAGTGTTCTGATTAGTCTGATCCTTCTTTGCTGGATGTTAAACTTGAAGCATACCCCGTGCTAAACATAAGAAGCTGAGGAAAAACTCAAATACATGCTTCTGGCATATGATTCCCCGTGTTCGATGTGGGATGCCTTGGGCTTCCGCGCCCTCGAGAATCCCTGTAATAAGGGACAGAAGAGAGAGACAACAATCCCCAGCATCCGGACACGTCAGTGATTCCCCATCGTGACTAATCCCCTATCTAAAGGATTTTTCCCTAACCGGACCCCTTGGAATGTCCTGAAAGAAGTAGTGTAATTAACTGGTGTCCATGAAGATATGGCGCCAGGAAGAGTTTCATGAAAAACGTATTAAATCTATATGGGGGACCCGGACTAGGTGAAAAATTCCGAGGAGGAATCCATGGAAGGAAGAATTGGCATCCCCTCATCCCGCATAGATCAAGGAGCGGACATCCCTGAATAAGGATTGAATTCCACCCGCTATTGGAAAGCAGGAATGTGGGGTAACAAAATTTGTGCATGTCACACTCAACCAGACGGGCGCACACACCCCGACGAAAGCATCGAAAACAGAAATGGTGAACCCGATGTGAAGATATTCTCCTCAATATGGATATTAGTAATGCTCGGGGCATCCATGGATTGACGTGTCACCAGATCCTGTTATCTGGTACCGGGTCCCACCAAGAAAATAAAGGACCTGGTGTGAAACTCACTAGAAGTTGGGGTAGTAGAACGTTGGGCATCCCGTTCTGTGACGTTGTTAGCATGGATCCCTCTTACCAGCGACGAAAGAGGGAATGGCACTGGTGTACTGGTTGTCGATTTTGTTTCCTAGCAGTGTTCATGAGTTAATCTCCCTGCTTCTAGGAATCATGTTGCTGCCATGGGAACGGGATCACCGCCCGCCCGCCTACGCAGGGTCAGGGGCAACACCAACATAGCCACTCCATGTTTCTCCACTGCTGCCGCAACGACGTCTGCATCCATGACCATGGGGTGACCACACCCCATCTCCCCATTGGAAGTCATCCAACGAAGGGTGATTAACGACCTCGTACGTCGTTATGAGGAGGAGGGCACAATCCCAACCCGGGATATGGCTCGCCTGGACCTAGGGGCATCTAGGCCACGCCGTTAATGCCACCCCTGAGGGCCGTGCAGGGAGCCGCTGCTCCCCACCCCAACATTCAATTGTTTCAGGAGCCTGTCCCCAAAGCGCTTGGATGAGTCCCTGCCTTATCGCGGATTTGGTCCTCCAAAGGCATGGATGCACACTGAGGAATGGAACCAAGAGTTTCGACGATCTACTTGAACATGAGAAGGTGGAGAAGGATGTGAATCATGTAACTCACATTTTGGGATTAATGGGGTTGGCGTGGAGATTGATGATAACTATTGACTGTGTTCAAAACAAAGTATCCATATCGCGTTAGCCTGGTGGGAAAAACAAATGATCATCGACCGCTGACCATATTCACAATGCGGGATTTGTATCAATTTTTTGTCTGAAAACCCTTGGGGGCATTGGACTGTAATGGTGGGAGAGCCTTTAGGCATGGTATCCATGCCATTTTGGGGGTCCCTTCGGGTGTGAAAGGTGATGAAAGCCCTGATGAAGGGGAACACAAAGCCTGAAAAGCGGGTGAAAGCATGTCCGAGCAGAGTCCGGTATTCCAGGTACTAAACCAGAGTACCCTTAGGCACATTGCTGAACCGCCAAAAAGGGTCGAAGAGGTGGCTCAGGAGGGAGAGGTACATGGCGTGGTCGTTACAATCCCAATGTGAACAAGGACATAATCCCATGCCATACCATATACTCCCCTTTCTAGGAAAGGGTAGACGATGGTGAAACGACCCAATATTTTTAATTGAAATTCCCTTATTATAAATATGCCATTAAATCACATAATAATGATCTACTAAGTGATAAGTGACCTTTAAAAATAAGTTTTTCAATTCTGTGTTTGGAATTTTGGAAATCTAACTTACACAGTTGTGTTCAAGATGTTTTTTGGAGTCTAATAAAACAAAAATAATTTTTGGTGAAAAGAAACCTACCCTAATGAATAGTAAAATACCCTTATGAATAGTGATATACCCTAATGAATAGTAACCTCACCTATGGTGGTATAAAAAAATATTAATGGTGGAAGTGCAGTATACCTATATTTTAGAATAAGTTAATGAGTGTTTTAAAACTAGTTTTGATAATAAATTATTATTTTCATTAAATATTAAAATAATCATATTTAAAAAATTATTTTTGAAAAATGTACTTCATTTTTGGATTCTACACGTCGAAAAATGGTTAGGGTGAATTTTTGGGATTTTTCTGAAATACATGAATTTTTGATGAATAGTAGAATTTGATAATTTACAATAAATGCTAAATAATGGATTAATTGAGTCATCAATGATGCTCTGATGATGTAAACCTACTTGTTTCGGGATCACATGATAAAATCACTATTCTTGGTCATGGAATACTTACTATTATTTGTCTTTTGAATGAATAATAAATTAATGATTATAATATCATTAAATCCCTCCTCTCATCCACTATAAAACCCCCCTTCACTCCCTCTTCTCTCCACTCCTCTCAAGCTCCAAGACATCTCTAACTTCTACCCAAATCTCTCCCCAAGGTCCTCCCCTATCTCCAAAAGCTCTCAGCCTCCTCAAAATACCAAAACCTCTCCCCTTAAAGGGTTCTCAAAGGAGGAAGTCTGAAGAGGTAAATTCCTCTTCCCAAATTTCTTCTTTTCTTTTATGTTCTTTTTTTTATTTCTTTCCTCACCTACCTTCTACATAATAGTATGATAAATCCATTAACATAAATGTAATGTAATTTATTTATGCTAGTGGTATATTTCATAATTTTCTCCCCTTTCCCCACCCTTTTATTTGAATGAAATGAATGCACTATTTGAGATGTGCTAATTTAACATATTCATGGACAACTATTAATCAATTTCTATTATTATCATTAATTATGGTCATAAAACCATTTGTGCTATGGTTGAACCATATTATTATATATGTAATATATCCTATTTTTCGTTCTATAATCTTTTGGTACAAATGGAATTAAGTTATAATGAAAAACACATTCTTTGTAATCAAATCCACTGATTAACAAAAACGGTTATCACTAAGGTTATATATATAATAATTCGACATCACTCTAAGTAACCTAATTAAAATTAAAACAATTTAATCACCTGGATATGAAATAAATAATGTAACTTCAATTCTGGACAACCACTTTCATCTTGCATATAATCCAAACGTGAATTAAAGTGAACCGATATTTTAAAGCCAAGTAAACAAATGATCCCGAAAAATGAAATTTAACCTTATAACCAATCAAAAAGAATATTAATGAAATAAAAAGGGTTATAATACATCAATTACATATATAATAGGTTCTGGACTTATGAATTAATAATCCTAATTTTTTTATTCAGGTCATTAATAACAAGTGGAGAACACCACTGGATTTGAGGTAAGGGATCCTCTCCTTTTCTCTCTTAATCAAGATTGTCCTTTATACTATGCCTTTATATGTGTACTAGAAAATGATGGGGTATGACTAAGAACCTCCCCCATACATTATTATAGATTTATAAGTGATTATAAACCCCATTTCTCTCTCATCAATCCCTCTTGGTCACACCTGACACCATACTGATAAAATCATAACGAATTCCACCCGAACCTTCTATGTTCTTTCGGGTTTCCTTATATTTCATTAAAAATAGTGTTATATTATCTATATATGTGAGTCTTATGACTTCTGGTATGTTTTTAAAGATTCTTACATCAAGACCCTTTCATCCCATTCCTTCAGGGATATACATGATTGTGAATGATTCCCTCCTTAGAACTTTCCGATAAGCCAACCTATATTAAGGGGACTTCCCAAATTGTTACCCAAATTTTCAAGTGCACTATATACTATGTTTTAAAACACCATTGTATTTAAAAAATATGTATTTTTATTATTAAAACCTTCTTGGTTCAATTCTGGTTTTATATAAAAGAATGTCCTCTTTTTTATTTGAAAATCTCTAGAGTGTTTTCCTTAAAACCGCACAAAAATGTTTTAATTTGAATGTTTATAAAATACATTTTTTATATGTTTTCTCTTATATTTTACACCACTTAACATTTCATTTGCATATTTTACCCTTTGAATTTCCATGTATGTTCTAATCCATTACTTTCATAGACACTTTCGTGATACGCCCATTGGATATGTTTTATGTCATGATTGTGGTACCCAATTCTTTCCATGGGTTACCTTATATTTTTGTATGGTTGATTATGTATGATTATTTATGTGGCAAGGTTATTTATGTGAAAAGAATATTCTGGAATATGTTGAGATGGGTGCGCCCATATAGTGCTCCAATGCATTGGTTAAGGTTGAGTCTCATGAGATGCGATGTGAAACGTGATTGGCGGTTAGCCTTGACCAGTAATAAATTGGGAAACGGGATTGGAAGTTAGCCTTGACACATACAAAATATATGATTTATGATTCTACCACATTTATATGATTCCATGTTTATAAGATCCCATGCTTATATTAAATGGTATTATATGTTTCATGCTTTTGATATCATTATGTCATGCCTACTAACTCATGTGCTTGAGATGTATCCTTATGTTCATTCCTTTACTGAGATTTTTAGCTCATCCCTTTGTTCATGTGTTCCCCAGGGTACCCTATGCAGATAAAAGAGCTCAAAGTGTGTTAGAAGCTAATTATGGAGATTAAATAAAGAAGATTTTTTAGTCCCATGTTTTATGTTATATGTACCTAGTATTCCTAGACACTAGACTTTACGATCCTTTTCTTGTACTCTGATGATTAATTATGCTTGAAATAATGAAATGTTTTATGTAAAAGGATTGGGTCTCTATATTTGGTATCAGAGGATGGTCTATTTATTTTTGGAGATTAGGAATATAGAACCTTAGTGAGAACCTTAAGGATGAGGCTAATTATAAGGAAATAGTCCAAAAGTTTAGTGATTATAGAGTAAGTGGTTTATCAAACAAATACATCCCTGTCTGGACACGAGCAAGTATACGTGGCTCTGTAACAGATGTATCTAGGGGTAAAACCCGATAACACCGCTTTGAGCTATACTCGAATGGTAATTGGTTCATGATAACGGGCCTTGATACACTCTTGATTATGACACTCCTGTGGGATATGATTTGGTAGATTAATGAGCTTAGTACAAACAATTATTAAGGGACATAAAATCCCATATGAATATAAGTTGAGAAATAGATCGAGGATAACCTAGATATAAACCTAAGGAATCAGAAGTTAGGATGCACTTTTTCTTTATAAGTTTATCATTTAATGTTCAATGTTACCTTTTTATGCACAATATCTAAGTATTGAAGACCTATAATTATACATTCTTTTTATTAGTTAATGGCGGGAAATAGAAGAACATGTTCCAATAACCAATGTGATAGGCACTGTGATGATTGCGCTAACGATATGCCTGATGTGATGGAAGAAGATGCTCAAAACTTCATGGTATTATTTGATCACCTGGATCGAGTTATGAATAATAACATGAATTAGGTGGAACATCCCCCTCTTCCAAGGATAGATCATGTTGTCATAGAATCCTTCATGCGGAAAATGCCTCCCATGTTTAGCGGGTCTTCTAATCCCCTCCTCACAGAACAATAGATTAACTCCATTGAAAAGATTTTTTCTGTCCTCTAGTGCTCGGAAGAAGAGAAATTTGTACTGGCAGTCTATCGTTTTGATGAGTAAGCTGATTAGTGGTGGACACTGATCAAGAATACAAAGTCACAAGAGGAAATTGATTCCATAGATTGGGGGGAATTCAAGAGGATGTTTTTCAACAAATATTTTCCTCGAACCCTCCCTCTCAAGATGGAAAGAGAGATCCTTGGACTAAAGTATAAGGAAGATGAGTCCATTGGGGTGTATGAAGTGAACTTTAAAAGGCATTCAAGGTATGCCTCTGGCTTTGTCATGAACACCGAAAGTAATGTGGATCGCTTCTTTAGTGTATTAAAGCCGAGTATACGAAAATTGCTGGAAATTTGACACTTTGACAGCTATGAGAAGATTGTCCATTGTGCCTTAAGGGTTGAAATAGAGATTGGATACTCTCAGTTGTCTCATGGGCCTAGTGATATGAAGCGGAAAATGGAGAACAACATGGGTGGTTCATCAAAGAAATCCCATGATGGAAAGAAGCCTCAATTTCCCCTTTGCAAGAATTGTGGGAAGAAGCATCTTGGTGACTGTCTCAAGGGAACCAGGAATTGCTTATAATGCATAATTTTTGGTCATCAGGACAAGAACTGCCAAAGGGATATGAAAAATCCCACTAATGTTGAAGAAGAACAGAAGGTTCAGATCAACACTCAGCCTGTAGTGCAGTGTTTTAACTACAAGGAACTTGGGAATTATGCGAACAATTACCCAAAGCTAAGGGTTGTTAGAGGAAATCTATAACAACCTCCAAGGAAACAAGGAAGGGCTTATGCTATCACTACTGCAGAGGTGGAGCTGAAAAACGATGTGGTGACCGGTACGCTTATTATTCATTCAAGAATAGTGAATGTACTATTTGATTCTGGTTCTATGTATTCTTTCATATCATGCATGTTTAGTAGAACTATTCAAACACCACCTCAAAATTTGGAGGAAAAGTTTTCTTTGAGAATAGAGAATGGGGAAATTATTGCATCCAGGGTTTATAACCCCTCCCCGGTTAATGTTTGTGGACTGAACCTCCCAAAAAATCTTGTCATACTTCCTTTAGTGGAGTTGGATGCAATCTTGGGCTTGTATTGGCTATCTTTGTATAATCCCAACATCAAATGTTGGAAAAGGGAGATTACTCTTCACATCCCGAAGCATCCTCTGATTCTTTATAAATGCAAGGAGTAATATGAGTCTCCTCTAGAATCATCATCTCATGTTTCGATACTGATTCCTTGTGAGAAAGCATACCTAGTTCAAATGATTGAGGCAAAGGAGAGAATCATGCTTAAATAAAAGCCCATCGCGAGGGATTACACTTATGTATTCCCCGAAGAGTTACTTGGTCTTCCCCCTGACCAAGAGGTTGAGTTCTCAATTGAACATATCCCTGGGTCTCTTTCAATCTCAAATACACCTTACAGAATGGACACCATAGAGCTAAAAGATCTGAAGAAGCTGTTACAGGAGAATATGGAGAATGGTGTTATATGCCCGATTGCTTCACCATGGGGTTCTCCAGTCCGCTTCCTCAAGAAGAAGGATGGATCAATGCACCTCTACATTGATTATCGCGATCTCAATAAAATCACAATAAAGAACAAGTATCCCCTTCCACAGATTGATGACTTGTTCGATCAGCTTCGTGGGGCCCGTTATTTTTCTAAGGTAGACCATCGGTCGGGATATCACCAACTAAAGGTGAGGAAGGAAGATATTACCAAGACTTCCTTTAGAATGAGTTATGGACACTATGAGTTCATAGTGATAACCTTCAGACTCATTAATGCTCTAGCAATTTTCATGGATTTAATGAATAGAGTCTTTAGATATTACATCGACCAATTTGTGGTGGCCTTTATTGATGATATTCTGATATTCTCCAAGAGCAAGGAGAAACAAGAGGAGCATTTGGAAACTATGTTAAAGTATTTGTGAAGGGAAAATTTGTATACAAAGTATAGTAAATGTGGGTTCTGGATAGAGGAAGTTTCATTCTTGGGGCATGATATCACCAGGAAAGGGATATCTGTGGACCCTTCCAAGAAGAAGGAAATTGAAGAGTGGCCGAGGCCAACTTATGTAATGGAGATCCATAACTT
This sequence comes from Viscum album, assembly GCA_963277665.1. Lineage (NCBI taxonomy): Eukaryota > Viridiplantae > Streptophyta > Magnoliopsida > Santalales > Viscaceae > Viscum > Viscum album. Next base: position 851,307,519 of record OY728152.1, read on the forward strand.
TTTAGGTCTAGCTGGGTATTATCGATGATTCCTGAAGAACTTTTTACGATTGTAAAACCCAATGACCAAGCTGACACGGAAGGGAGTAAAGTTCTTCTGGACACAAAAATGTGAAGACTGTTTCATGGAGTTGAAAAAGAGGCTTATCATTGCGCCGGTACACACAATCCCTTCAAGTGAAGAACTCTTTGTGGTGTATTGTGATGCTTCTAAGAAAGGGAAAGTCTATGTGCTAATGTAAAATGATAAAGTGATAGCCTATGCCTCATGGCAGCTGAAAATCCATGAGCAAAACTATCCCACACATGATTTGGAGTTGGCAACTGTGATCTTTGCGTTGAAAATCCGGCGGCACTATCTCTATGGGAAAAAATGTGTGATATATACTGACCACAAGAGTCTCAAATATATATTCACATAGAAAGATCATAATAAGAACTAGAGAATATGTATAGAGCTCATCAAGGATTATGACTGCTCAATCCACTACCATCCCGGTATGGCAAACAAGGTGGCAGATGCTCTAAGTAGAAAGGATCCTGAATCTTTATCAATGATGAGAATTGAAAAGGATCTGATCTTCTTGGATTTTAAAAGGATGGACATGGGAATAATTAAGGGAGGAACATAATCAATCCTTTCTCAAATTATTTCTCAAACATCCATCATGGAGAAAATAACGGTTGCTCAAAGAAAGGATGTGGAAATTCAAGAAAGGGTGGAATATGTTAAAAATGGGAAATCCTCTGATTTAAAAATTGATGAAGAAGGAGTTATAAGATTTGGGACATGATTATGTGTACCATATGATCCAGAGATAAAGAATGAGCTATTGAATGATGCACATAGCTCTACCTTCTCTATCCATCCTGGGAGTACAAAAATGTATCATGATCTCCGAGAACACTTCTGGTGGGATAACATGAAGAAGGAGATTGAAGTATATATATCAAGGTGCTTGGTATGTCAGCATGTTAAAGGTGAGAAAAAAATTTCCAAAGGTTTGATGCATCCATTTCCTATACCCACGTGGAAATTGGAAAATGTTACTATGGACTTTGTCACAGGTCTCCTGGAGATGTCGAAGGGAAATAATGCGACATGGGTTGTGGTTTACCGACTCACCAAGACATCCCATTTAATCTCTATTCTGGAAGATCTCTTGCTTGAACAACTTGCAATGTTATATGTGAAGGAATTGGTGAGACTGCACGGTGTTCCACTCTCAATTGTATCTGACCACGATCCAAGGTTCACATCTAAATTCTGGAGGAGTCTTCAACATGCTTTGAGTAATGAATTAAATTTCAGCACAACCTATCACCCCCAATCTAATGGCCAATCTGAAAGGACTATTCAGTAGCTTGAAGATACACTATGAGCCTGCTCTCTTTAATTTAAAGGTGGTTGGGATCATCATCTCCCATTGGTTGAGTTCTCATACAACAATAGCTTCCACTCGATTATTCAGATGGCTCCATATGAAGCTCTATATGGAAAGCGATGTAGTACTCCAACCTGTTGGGATGAAGTTGGAGAATGAAAGATACATGGACTCAATCTAGTTCAAGAGATGACAGAGTAGGTTCAATTCATCCATAAACACATCAAAGATGCTCAAAGTTGGAAAGACATATATGCTGACAACTGTCCAAGGGACTTAGATTTCGACGTTGGAGATATAGTCCTCCTTCGAATATGTCCATGGTAGAGAGTCGTGATATTCTGGAAGAAAGGGAAACTAAACCCAAGGTATATTGTCTCTTTGAGATCCTTGACCGCATAGGATACGTGGCATATCGTCTTTCACTTCTAGCGAATATGGCTCGAGTTCATGATGTTTTCCACGTATCACTCTTGAGGAAGTACATACCTGATCCCTCACATTTACTAAGCTCAGAGGTGGCACAGCTTGAAGATGACCTCTCATATGAGGAGCATCCAGTAAGGATTCTGGATCGGATAGATAAGGTTCTACGCCACAAGAAAACCCATCTTGTCAAAGTGTTGCAGAGGAACCATAAGTTTGAGGAAACAACATGGGAACTGGAGGAAGCAATTAAAGAAAAGTACCCACATCTATTTTTGTCCTAGAATGTAAAATGAAATTTCGAGGGTGAAATTTTTTAAGGGGGGAAGAATGTAACGACCCAATGATTTTAATGGAAATTCCCTTCTTATAAATATGCCATAAAATCACATAATAATGATCTACTAAGGGATAAGTGACCTTTAAACATAAGTTTGTCACTTCTGTGTTTGGAATTTTGGAAATTTGACATACACGGTTGTGTTCAAGATGTTTTTTGGAGTCTAATAAAACAAAAATAATTTTTGGTGAATAGTAACCTACCCTAATGAATAGAGTAATTCCCTGACCCCAGTTACCCAGATTCGTTGCATTATTATGTAACATTGGTATGATCACAAAAGATCAAGTCTCGAAAGACCGATTAGTTTAGTAGCCTTGGAAACACTAGATACATTCATAAATGTTACATTACATCATAAAGTTAAAAACTACAATAACATAGTCTCCATAGTCCACACTCATATCCCCTTCATACTATCCCTGTAGGTCAGTCATAAAATATTTCAATATACCTTGTGAAAAATAAAACATAGAAAGGGGTGAGCTCAGATGCTCAGTAAGGATAACAATATAGCGGAAATTTTCATAAATAAACATAAACATTTAAGGAAATGTATATCTAAAACAACAACCATTTAAACTTGATCTTCAGCATAATATGGAAAAAGTAAAATGAAATAATTCCATTTACTTATTAACATAGATATTCTACTAGTCGAATAATTACATGCAATATCAATAACCACGTTCATACTGATGGAATGCATAATTCCAGACTTTCATAACCACCTAGTCAAGGCCTTGTGCCAAGAAAACAAATAAGATTTTGTCAAGGCCTTGTCCCAAGACACTAGTTTGTCTCAAGAAACCTACTGATGCATCGAGAAGCTATAGAGGGCTCCACCCATCACTTATTAAGTACAATTCATTTCTCATATGAATAGGTTTAGACATATCATAAACCATAACATAATCGTATCACATAAAACATGCATAAAGAAAACATAACATTTCCACATTTCAATCACAAGATATCAATACAACACATTGATATAATAAAACCATTTTCAATACCAAAATAAAATAAAAGTAAAACTTGGTATTTATTTTTCATTTTTTTAAAAGTTATGGCTTGTAGGGGAAGCCGAAACTCAAATAATGGTCACGACGGGAGAGAAGTCGTTGTAGCCGCATACGTACGACAAAAAAACATTCCCTTTTGTCATTTAGTAAAATGCTTCGTATAAAAAATATTCCTTTTGAATAAACTTAAATGTCAAAGGGGTTTATACACTGTATAAATGAAAGTTGTGTATAAAACAAAATATGCCTCAATGAAAGGAGACTGAGACGAAGTCTCTTACCTCTTGTCCGACTTGACTTGATAGTTTTTTAATATACTAAATAATAAAGTAGAGTTAAATTACACTTGCTTATGAACCATTTTAAGTTCATTATTCCTTTTATATCACTTATTACCATGTTATGAATATTATGTAATTATTTAAGTTAATAACGGTCGTTCTATCGATCTTTGGTACTTTAGTCAAAAATAAACATCTTATAATTACAATTTGTTCAGGTGGTAAAATATCCATGATATCCTGAATTATATTCATGATTTATATATCATATATATCATATATATCCATTATATACATGCATTTATAATATTACATAACATTTAGAGGTAAGAAATGAAATGCACCATTCATGGAGACGGTAAGTCGTATGTACACATGAACGCTACTTTCATTTCTATTTTGTATTTAATGGAATGAAATAATAATTATATAAAGTTATATTATAATTCCAGTATAATATCATATATATCATCATAAATTCCATCCTTTATATGTCCCACATATGGCATTAACGAATCAAGGCACTTTGAGGGGGCGGTAGTCCACACTTCCGTAAATAAAGATATCGTGTTTACCAATAATGGAAACCATAAATGTATGCCATAAATGAAAAATACATAATATTAATGAAAACATAAACATAATATATATCATATATAAATATAGTGACATCTTAATGGCCACCATGAAAGGTGTTAAAAGAAGATCGAACAATCATCGTTTCGTGAGTCAGTAATTCGCCAACCACAGAAACAATATGTTCTTTAACCATTTGACGGAGGTGTGTGTAATTGTAAATCAAATCCATCTCATAACAAAATCCTAGTATATTGAAGATACTGGTGTTTTTACAAAATATAGGATTAAAAAGAGTTTATGGGGTTGGAGAAACAAAATAAAACAAAAGAACACAAGTGAAGACATTACCTTTAAATCGGGTAACTCCTCTTGGTTTAAACCAAAATGGTTTCTTGAAAATATTTCTACCTAAGGTAAGGATTCTATGATGAATATAGGAATGTGGATATATAAAATGAGCAGAGTTTGGCCGATCCAATGTCTGGAGAGGTGTGGGTAAGGTGGTAGAGGTGGGGGCCTTTTATAAGAGGGAGGAGGGGCACTCTTGGAACGTCAAGAAATGTTACTTTATTATATAATGTGTTTATAATTTTAAAGGTCCCAAAATAATATATTTCGAGGATAAGGTGATAAAGGTTCTAAATATACTCATCCAATAGGTTTTTGACAAGTGTAATTCTTAGATTTTACATTATCGTTTCATTTTATTTAAATCGTTAATTAATGAGGTAATCGTTGCATCATCATGGTGTCATAAAAAATTTAATTTATTTATTGTCTAAAAATTAATTAAAAACTATCATGATGTAGGAAATATTTTTAGCATTCTGATGACTATTTATAGTCTAAGAGATCATTTACATAGACAAAAATAAAATTGTTTTACTTGGGTGATACATACTTTGGTTATACTTTCCCTTTAAAAAACAATATAATAAAATGTCACTATCAACCAAAAGTGATTCCATGGGGTCCAAAAGTTTGGAAAAAGGAATCCCATAGTCGGCCATGACACAACCAGCAGAATTATGACAAATGTTGGCGTCATTTGTTATTATTATGATATTATTTTATTACCCTTAACTACCCGATTCCTAATTATTCACGATAATTAGAGATAATTACCTTCGTTACTATTCATAATGTCAAAAAAAACAAAAGTTCTTTAATTACATAATTTGGACCTTCCAATTCCAAATATGGAATCCGTTTTACCAAATTCCAAACACTAAAATTGTAGTAATTAATTTAAAAATTACTCCCGCTATCAAAACAAATAGCGTGTTTTTAAGAAACGATATTAATCAAAAGATTGACAATTGTTTATGTCCAATTTCAAAGTGAAATTAATTATAATGACCACAATTGGATAAAATGGTAAAATTATATTCTAATTATACTTTAAAAACACTCAATAGTATAATTTATCACTATAAAGTATTTTGATTAAAAAAGTTGTTTTTAAGTATTTTTCACTATTCATCGAAAATTGGATGTTCTCATAAAAATACCAAAAATTCAACATAGGCTAATTTCGATATTCTGAATCCAAAAATTAAGACCATTTTGAAATATAAAATTTATATAATTTCAAAAAGTGAGTATTACTATTCATAATGACTACTTTAATTGGTCGCTGTGTGTTAGAAATCGAGGTTGCGTACAACACAAGCTGCTCTATAATTCAAAGAGAAGCGTACCATAGAAGCTTGGGGTGTTACATTATACCCTCCTTCAATAAAGTGCGTCCTCGCAATTTGAAATTGTTCTTCGAAAATAAAAGGTTGAAAGTAGAAAATACCTTTGTGGAAAACCCACATCGGAAGGAAGGTTAATAAAATTTAGCCTTAATAAGAGGGAATGGGAAATGAAAAATTCACCACCAAATTGGGATATAGATTAGGAGAACATTGGTGGAAATTAGAGACAAATAATTGGAGGGAAAATTAAATATTTGTAGGGAGTGATTAAGGTCATCAATCACAAACAAGTGTAAAATTGAGGGCCTGAAAGCCTTCAATCTATGGTGATTTTAAATATCATCAGTTGAACAAAACATAAGGTATTAGGATAACACATTTTTTTAATATCCCTTTCCTAAAGATTAAGAATTAATTTATTCATTGAATAAGAGAGAGGTATATATATATATATACATGACAAGTATAGTTTTAACCTTCATCTAATTTCTACCACAAACTCATCTTTCCCTCAAAAAGATAATAGAACTAAAAAATATTATATTTATCATAATCGTACAAGGTTCCAAATATTAACACATACCATTTATATTAGAAAAACAATTTTGTAATAACCAGGGACTTCCTATAGGCTAGTGGTAGGTAATAAAGGCATGTCGCACTATGGTTGTGGGTTCGATCCCTGTAGCTTTGTCCGACGCGGCGGGTTATCCCCCAACCAGCAGGTTGTCCTTTTCCGAAAACTATAGTATTATAATTTTCCAAAAATAATCTTCAGAAATGTTTTAACCGAAAACAATACTATCAAAAGTTCAACTTAATCCATTCCAACCTTTATAGTTATCCAAAATACCACTGTCCATACTTTCTCTAAAAGGTCTCTAAATTCCAAAATCAATTGTAACATCAGATTCCCCAAAAAAGTAACGTTTCTCTTATTGTAACATACTAAAAATATGATTACCTTCATCATATTAAAACCATAATGTAAACAAGAAGTACTATAGAATAATACTTATATATATCAAATTATTCTTTTAACTAGAATATAACCCTTGAGTCCAAAAGTACCAATACATTAATTATTCAACTTCAACTATAGTAACAACATAAGATTGGCCTTGATCCCTTGTCCTTTTCTGAGGTAAGTTTCCCTGAAGCTTAAGAAATTCATTTTCATAATACCACATTTCCCTACAATTGTAGCATTCAACATTGATAGCCTCTTTCTTTCCCTTGTAATCACGAGCCTGGTGACCTTTTTCTCCACATTTATAACAAACAACCATTATTTTTAGGCAAGTGCCAGGGTGATTCTTACCACAATTATCGCATAATAGAAAATCCTTCTTTTCCTTTTCCCTTTATTTGTCTCTTGTTCCACCATTCTCTTCTTCTCTTTCTTTACTTTATTGTCATAATATTTAGAGAATTATTTTTCTGTCGTGATAGCACATGAGACAATATCTTCATACGACAAGAAAGATTGTGAGACTAAGGCTCAACAGAGAAACGGTTTTAACCCATCAAAGAAACAATAAATCTTACTTCTTGGGTTACATATATAATCTGATGCATGCCTCGCTAACCTTGTAAAGTTAGCCTCATACTTTGCGACATTCTCATCCTCTTTTTGTCTCAGACTCTGAAATTTCCTTCCCGTATCTACATGATGGTCACGAGGGAAGTATTTTTCTAAGAAAAGCTCTTTGAACTACCACAATTACATATTTGATACTTCATCATCTTACTTCGTGATTTGTATCGATGACCACCATTGATCAGTATCTCTAGTGAGGCGATAAACAACCATGAAAACATTTTCCCTTTCACTACTCCCCAAATCCAAAAATATTTTCTCTAGGGAACTTATCCATTACTCAGCTACTAATGGATTTGTACTCCCATTTAATGTTAGTGGTTGCTGCCTCATGAAGCGATCTAACATTGATCCTCCACATTGAGGATCAGGGTGCTCCATACGAGTAAGGTTATTATTCATAACCTGAGTGAGTTGTTCCAGTATGGTGATAAGCTGATCAGCACTAGTTGTATCACTAGCTCCACTATAATTATCTTAAGCAGGAGGGAAATCCCTACACGGAGTGCTTTCATTGATACGATTTCCATTCCTTACACTAGGCCCCATTTATAAACAATGTCATAAACTAGATTATTTTATGAATCGAAATACATAATTCCATACTTGTAAAACACTTAAAATAAATTGAACTATTTATGGATATAATCCATAATCATAAAAAGAAATGTTTTCTTTGATGATGTATATACTCATAAACCCTTCATAACGGTTTGTAAAGAAATCGTGAGTTATCCTAAGCATATCCCCTGTGAGTTTCATAAATAAGAGTGCAGCAAGGCCCGTTGTCGTCCACCAGTCCCCGTTCGAGTCTAGCCCAAAGCGGTGTTTTCGGGTTTTACCCCTAGGTACATTTGTGCCAGAGCTTCCTCTACCTGCTCGTATCCAGAAAGGGATGTATTACTCGGGTAACTCACAAAATCTCTATAATACCAAAATTCTAGGAAGTTATTCTATATTAATCCTCAAAGTCTATCTTAGGGGTATGGGATCTAATCAGAGTTTATCTAAATCTAGCTTCCAAGGTTAGTACAAAACTACCTCTGATACCAACTGCAACCCCCCAACCCTAGTTACCCAGAGTCAGTCCATTATTACTTAACATTGACATGATCACAAAAGATCAAGTCTCGAAAGACTGATTAGTTTAGTAGCCTTGAAAACACTAGATAAATTCATAAATGTTACATTACATCATAAAGTGAAACACTACAATAACATAGTCTCCATAGTCCACACTCATATCCCCTTTATACTATCCCTGCAGGTTAGTCATAAAATATTTTTTCACATCCTGTGGAAAATAAAACTTTGAAAGGGGTGAGATCAGATGCTCAGTAAGGATAAAAATATAGCAGAAATTTTCGTAAATAAACATATACATTTAAGGAAATGTATAACTAAAACGATAGCCTTTTAAACTTGAACATCATCATAATATGGAAAAAGTAAAATTAAATAATTCCATTTACTTATTCACATGGATATTCTACTAGTTGAATAATCACACAAAATATCAATAACCACTTTCATAATGATGGAATGCATAATACCAGACTATCATAACCACATAGTCAAGACCTTGTGACAAGACAACAAATAAGATTTTGTCAAGGCCTTGTGCGAAGACACTACTTTGTCTCATGAGACCTATTGATGCATCGAGGAGCTATAGTGGGCTCCACCCGTCACATATTATGTCCAATGCATTTCTCATATGAACAGGTTTAAACATATCATAAACTATAACATAATTGTATCACATAAAACATGCTTAATGAAAACATAACATTTCCACATTTCAGTCACAAGATATCAATACAACACACTGATATAATATAACCATTTTCAATGCCAAAATAAAAGAAAAGTAAAACTTGGTATTTATTTTTCATTTTTTAAAAATAAGTTATGGCTGTTAGGGGAATCCGAAAATCCGAAACTCAAATAATGGTCATGGTGGCGGAGAAGTCATTGTCATCGCATACGTACGAAAAAAAAACATTCCCTTTTGTCGTTTAGTAAAACGCTTCGTATAAAAAAGATTCTTTTTCAATAAACGTAAAATTCAAAGGGGTTTATACACCTTATAAATGAATGTTGTGTATAAAACAAAATATGCCTCAATGAAAGGAGATTGAGACTAAGTCCCTTACCTTGTGTCCGACTTGACTTGATCGTTCTTTAATCTCCTGAATAATAAAGTAGAGTTAAATTCCACTTGATTAAGAACCTTTTTAAAGTTCATTATTCCTTTTATATCACATATTACCATGTTATGAAAATTATGTAATTATTTAAGTTAATAACAGTCGTTTTGTCGATCTTTGGTACATCAGTCAAAAATAAACTTCTTATAATTTAAATTTGGTCATGTGGTAAATATCCATTATATCCAAAATTATATTCATGATTTAGGTATCATATATATCATATATATCCAATATATACATGCATTTATAATATTACATAACATTTAGAGGTAAGAAAGAAAATGCACCATTCATGGAGACGGTAAGCCGTACGTACGCATGAACGCTACTTTCATTTCTATTTTGTATTTAATGGAATGAAATCATAATTATATAAAGTTATATTATAATTCCAGTAAAATATCTAATATAACATCATAAACTCCATCCTTTATATGTCCCACATATGTCATTAGCGAATCAAATCACTTTGAGGGGGCGGTAGTCCGGACTTCCTAAAATGAAGATATCGCGTTTACCCATAATGGAAACAATAAAGGTATTACATAAATGAAAAATAAAGAATATTAATGAAAACATAAACATAATATATATCATATATAAATAGAGTGACATATTAATGGCCACCATGAAAGGTGTCAAAATTATATTGAATAATCATCGTTTCGGGAGGTAATAATTCGCCAACCATAGAAACAATATGTTCTTTAACCATTAGATGGAGGTGTGTGTAATTTTAAATCAAATAAATCTCATAAAAAAATCCTAGTATATTGAATATATTGGTGTTTTTAAAAAATATAGGAATTATTAGAGTTTATGGGTTTGGAGAATCAAAATAAAACAAAAGAACACAAGTGAAGACATTGCCTTTAAATCGGGTCACTCCTCTTGGTTGAAACCAAAAGTGTTTCTTGATAAGATTTCTACCTAAAGTAAGGCTTCTATGATAAAGAGAGGAATGTAGAGAGATAAAATGAGCAGAGTTTGGCCGATCCAATGGCTTGAGGGGTGTGGGTAAGGTGGTAGAGGTTGTGGCTTTTTATAAGATGGAGGAGGGGCACTCTTGGAATGTCAAGAAATCATACTTTATTATATAACGAGTTTCAGATTTTAAAGGTCCCAAAATTATATATTTAGAGGATAAGGTGAAAAAGGTTCGAAATATACTCATCCAATAGTTTTTTGACATGTTTAATTCTTATATTTTACATTATCATTTCATTTTATTTAAAACGTTAATTAATGAGGTAATCGCTACATCATCATGGTGTCATAAAAAAATTTAAATTATTTAATGTCTAAAAATTATACAAAAAATATCATGATGTAGGAAATATTTTTATCTTTCCAATGACTATTTATAATCTAAGATATCGTTTACACATACAAAACTAAAATTGGTTTACTTGGGTGATACATACTTTGGTTATACTTTCCCTTTAAAAAAATAATATAATAAAATGTCACTATCACCCAAAAGTGATTCCATGGGGTCAAAAGTTTGGTACAAGGCATCCCATGGTCTTCCATGACACAAAATGTAGAATTAGGACACATTATGGGGTCACTTGTTAATCTTATGATATTATTTTATTACCTTTAACTACCTGATTACTAATTAATCACGATAATTAAAGATAATTATCGTCGTTAATATCCATAATTTCAAAAAAACAAAAGTTCCTTAATTAAATAATATGGACCTTCTGATTCCAAATATGGAATCCATTTTACCAAATTCCAAACACAGAAATTGTAGTAATTAATTTAAAAATTATTCCAGCTGTCAAAAAATAGCGTGTTTTTAAGAAACAATATCAATCAAAAGATTGGAAATTGTTTATGTCCAATTTCAAAGTGAAATTAATTATAGTGACCACCATTGGATAAAATGGTAAAATTATATTCTAATTATACGTTAAAACCATTAAATAGTGTAATTTATCACTATAAATTATTTTTATTTAAAAAGTTGTTTTTAAGTATTTTTCACTGTTCATAAAAAATTGGATGTTCTTAGAAAAATACAAAAAATTCAACATAGGCTAATTTCGATATTAAGAATCCAAAAATGAATTCCATTTTGAAATATAAAATTTATATAATTTCATGAAGTGGGTATTACTATTCATAACGACTACTTTGATTGGTCGCGGTGTGCTAGAACTCGAGGTTGCGTACGACACACATTGCTCTATTATTCAAAGAGAAGCTTACAATGGAATCATTGGGTGTTACAAATAGTATCATACCCATATGAATAGTGATATACCCTAATTAATAGTATCCTCACCAATGGTGGTTTAAAAATAATATTCAAGTTGGATGTTGTGACACCCCGATCTTCCACAATACGCTTCTCATTCAATAATGCAATAGCTTGCATTGTATGCAACTTCGAGTTCTAAAACACCACGACTAATCAAAGTAGCCGTTAGGAATAGTAATAACCACTTTTTAAAAGTATAGAAATTTTATATTTCAAAATGGTCTTCATTTTTGGATTCGGAATATCGAAATTATCCTATGTTGAATTTTTGGTATTTTTCTAAGAACTTCTAATTTTTTATGAATAGTGAAAAATACTTAAAACAACTTTTTTAATAAAAATAATTTATAGGGATAAATTATACTATTTAGTGGTTTTAAAGTATAATTAGAATATATTTTTACCATTTTATCCAATGGTGGTCATTCGAATTAATTTAACATTGAAATTGGACATAAACAATTGCCAATCTTTTGATATAAATTGTTTCTTAAAACCATGCTATTTGTTGTGACATCATGAATTAATTATAAAATTAATTAATGAAACGTATATGTTTTGAATTTTTTAAAATAGAAATCATTTCTGAATTCAGAATATCAATTATAGCTTAGGGTGAAATTTTGGCATTGTTCTGAAAAACTTCAATTTTTTAAGAATAGTTAAACCACTAAGTGGTAGTAAAATAACTGATTTTTTGTTTAAATGAAATATTACCACTTCTGTGATTTTATTTTCAAAAATCCGACATACATGGTTGTCATTAAGAAGTAAAATGTGGTTCAATGAGATTAAAATATTTTTTGGTGAATAGTAACTTTTAAGTTCTTAATCGCGATTAGAGGTAATTAGTGTAGTTTAAGGTAAAAATAATGTTTTAATAATATGATATGAGCTTGACACATGTCCAACCCTCATTGGATGTGCCATGGCCGACCAAGAAAATCCATGAGTCAACTTGGGGACCCCATGGAGCCACTTTAGTTGGAAAATGACATAAATACCTTTTATTTAATGTTAAAGTAAAAAAATGACACAAACATGAAATGTTTTACTAAAACAACTTTTACATGGGGTTATACAAGTCATATTTTTGACTATAAATAGTAATTGGAAATATAAAAAGATTTCCTACATCATAGTAGTTTTTTTATAATTTTTAGACATTAAATAAATTAAATTATTTATGGCATCATCATGATGCAGCGATGACCTCATTATTTAACGATTTTAATAAAATGAAATGATAATGTACAATCCAAGGCTTACACTTTTACAAAGACTATTGGATGGGTATATTTCGAACCCTTATCACCTTATCCACTAATTATATAAGTGTGGGACCTTTAGAATCCGAAATGCATTGTATAATAATGTAAAATTTCCTTACTTTCCAAGAGTTCCCCTCCTCTCCTCTTATAAATGGCCCCCACCTCTACCACCTCATTCACACTTTCAAGCAATTTGGATCGGCCAAACTCTGCCCAAATACTCTCCCAACCTCCCTCCCTTACTCCTAGAAGCCTCACTTTGGGCAGAACGCTTCCCAAGGAAGCCTTTGGCTCAAATCAAAAAGAGTTACCCGATTTTAAGGTAATGTCTTCTCTAATGTTGTTTTGTTTTATTTTTCCTCTCCAACCCCCTAAAAACTTTTTATTAATTTCTTTTGTAACAACACAAGTATCCTAAATATACTAGGATGTTTTTATAATAAGTATTCGAGCTACACTTACACACACCTATATCTAATGGTTAAAGAACATACGGTTTTTGTGGATGGTGAATTTCTGCCTCACGAAACGATGATTGTTCAACACTCATATAACACCTTCAAAGGTGGCCATTAAGATGTCACTATATTTACATATTATATATATAATATGTTTATGTTTAACTTATGCTTCTTTATTTCTCATTTATGGCATACTTTATTATTTGCATTATGGGTAAACGCGATAATTTCATTTTAGGAAGTGCGGACTACCGCCCACTCAAAGTGATTTGAATCGTTAATGCCATATGTGGGATGTATAAAGGATGGAGTAAATTTTATTATACACTATATTATACTGGAATTATATTATAAATTTATATCATTATGATTTCATTCCATTAAATACGAAATAGAAATGAAAGTAGCATTCATGCGTACGTACGGCTTACCGTCTCCATGAACGGTGCATTTCATTTCTTACCTCTAAATGTTACATAATATTATAAATGAATGTATATACTGTATATATATGATATAAATGACATCTAAATCATGAATATAATTCTGGAGATAATGGATATTCTACCACATAAACAACTTGTGATTATAAGAAGTTTATTGTTTACTCAAGTACCAAAGATCGACAAAACGACCGTTATTAACTTAAATAATTACATAATGTTCATATCATTGTAATAAGTGATATAAAAAGGATAATGAAATTGAAAATGGTTCTTAATAAGGTAGATATTAACTATAGTTTATTATTCAGGAGGTTAAAGAACGGTTGAGTCAAGTCAGACACGAGGTAAGGGAATTTCTTAACCCAACTTCCATTCTTTGGGTTAATCTCCTACTTTCAAATTATGTCATGATATTATTATGTCCTATCTTGTATTTTTACTTTATTTATGTGTACTTATAGTGAATACACATTATAGATGTAATTTATTTAAAAAAATGATCTTTTTAAGGACTTCGTATCAATCCCCTTTCATTGAGGCATATTTGGTTTTATACACAACTTTCTTTTATACGGTGTATAAACCCCTTTCCTTTTACGTTTATTCAAAAGGAATCTTTTTTATACGAAGAATTTTGCTAAATGTAAAAAGGGAATGTTTTTCTTTCCGTACTTATGTGGTGAAAACGACTTCTCCGCCGCCGTGACCATTATTTGAGTTTCAGCTTCCTCTACAAGCCATCATTTTTTTAATGAAAAATAAATACAAAGTTTTAACTTTCTTTTATTTTGGTATTGAAAATGGTTTTGAAAGTGTTTTTATTATATCAATGTGTTGTATTGATATCTTGTGATTGAAATGTGGAAATGTTATGTTTCCTTTATGCATGTTTTATGTGATACGATTATGTTATGGTTTATGATATATTTAAACCTATTCATATGAGGAATGTATTGGACTTAATAAGTGACGGGTGGAGCCCGCTATAGCTCCTTGATGCATCGGTAGGTCTCATTAGACAACTAGATGTGGAATTGGCTGAGGCCCTTTCCCAATTTGACTTATGGTTTTGGCCGAGGCCTTAATCATTTTAGACGTCTTGGCCGAGGCCTTGACAAAATGTTTCAGAATGTCTTGCATTATACATTCCCACATTATGAAAGTGGTTATTGATATTGCATGTGATTATTCGACCAGTAGAATATCCATGTGAAGAAGTGAATGGCATTATCTCATTTTTACTTTTGCCATATTATGTTGATGTTCATGTTTAAAAGGCTTTTGTTTTAGTTATACATTTCCTTAAATATTTATGTTTATTTATGAAAGCTTCCGCAATATTGTTATCCTTTATGAGCATTTGATCTCACCCCTTTCGATGTTTTAATATTTTCCAGGATGTGAAGAAGTATTTGATGAATGACCTGCAGGGATAGTCAGAAGAGGATATGAGTGTGGACTATGGAGACTTTGTTATTAGTTTTTCACTTTATCATGTAATGTAAGACTTATGAATGTATCTAGTGTTTCCAAGGATACTAAACTAATCGGTCTTTCGAGACTTGATCTTTTGTGATCATGCCAATGTTACGAAGGAACGCACCAACTCTGGGTAGCTGGGGTCGGGGCGTTACAGTTGGTATCAGAGGAAGTTTAGTACTAACCTTGGAAGCTATATTTAGATAAACTCTGATTAGAGCACATAGACCGAAGATAGACTTTAAGGATTAGTATAGAAGAACTTCCTAGAATTTTGTTATTGTAGAGATTTTGTGAGTTTTCCGAGCAATACATCCCTGTCTGGATACGAGCAGGTAGAGGCGGCTCTGGCATAGATGTACCTAGGGGTAAAACCCGAAAACACCGCTTTGAGCTAGACTCTAACGGGAACTGGTGCACGACAACGGGCCTTGCTGCACTCTTGGTTACGACACTCCCGGGGGATATGCATTGGATAATTCTCATTTTCTTTATAAACCACTATGAAGGGTTATGAGTATATACTTCCTCAAAGAAAAATTTTTTATGGATTATATTCATAAATAGTTCAATTTATGTTAAGTATCTTACAAGTATGGAATTATGTATTTTGATTCATAAACTAATATAGTTTATGCCATTGTTTAGAAATGACGCCTAGTGGAAGGAATGGACAACGTATCAATGAACGCACTCCGTGTAGGGATTTCCCTCCTGCTCAAGATAATTATTGTGGATCTGGAGATAAAACTGGTGCTGATCAACTTATTACCATACTGGGATAACTCACTCAAGTTATGAATAATAACCTTACTCATATGGATCACCCTGATCCACAACGTGGAGGATCAATGTTAGACCGCTTCATGAGGCAACAACCGCCAACATTTAATGGGGGTAAAAATCCATTAGTAGCTGAGCAATGGATAAACTCCTTAGAGAAAATATTCCATTCCTTGGGGAGTAGCGAAAGGGAGAAGGTTGTCATGACAGTTTACCGCCTCACTGGAGATGCCGATCAGTGGTGGTCGCTGATTCAAAACACAAAGGAAGATGATGACGTATCGAATATGGAATGTAGGGAGTTCAAAGAGCTTTTCCTAGAAAAAATACTATCCTCGTGACCATCGAACAGATATGGAAAGACAATTTTTGAGTCTGAGACAAAAGGAGGATGATAATGTCGCAATGTGTGAGGACAACTTTACAAGGTTAGCGAGGCATGCTGCAGATTATATACGTAACCCAAGAAGTAAGATTGATCATTTCTTTGATGGGTTAAAACCATTTCTCTGTCGAGCATTAGTCTCAAAAACCTTCTCGTTATAAGAAGATTTTGTCTCGTGTTCTATCAAGACAGAAAAGGAATTCTCTAAGTCTTATGACAACAAAGTAAAGCAAGAGAAGAAGATAACGGTGGAACAGGAGACAGATAAAGGGAAAAAGGGAAAGAATTATTTTCCATTATGTGATAATTGTGGGAAGAATCACCCTGGTACTTGCCTAAAAGGAATGGAAGTTTGTTATAAATGTGGGGAAAAAGTTCACCAGGCGCGTGATTTCAAGGGAAAGAAAGAGGATATCAATGTTGAATGCTACAATTGTAGGGAAATGGGGCATTATGAAAATGAATGTCCCAAGCGTCAGGGAAACATACCTCAGAAATGGCCAAGAGATCAAGGACAATCTTATGTTGTTACTACAGTTGAAGCAGAATAATTAATGTATTGGTGCTTTTGGACTCATGGATTATATTCTTATTATTAGAATAATGTGATATATATATAAGGATTGTACTGCAGTACTTGTTGATTTCAGTAAGGTTTTAATATGATGAAGGTAATTATATTTTTAGTATGTGACAATAATAGAAACTTTACATTGTTTGGGGAATCTGATAAATTGATTTTGGAATTAAGAGACCTTTTAGAGAAAGTCTGGAAAGAGGTATTTTGGATAACTATAAAGGTTGGAGGGGATTAAGTTGATCTTTGGATAGTATTGTTTAAGGTTAAAAAATTTATGAAGATTATTTTTGAATATTATAATACTATAGTTTTAGGAAATGGACAACCTGCAGGGTGGGGCATAACCCGTCGCGTCGGACAAAGCTGTAGGAATCGAACCCACAATCATAGTGCGACATGCCTTTATTTCCTACCACTAGCCTACAGGAAGACCCTGGTTATTACAAAATAATTTTACTAATCTAAATGGTATGTGTTAACATTTGGAACCTTATACATTTAGGATAAGTATAATATTTTTGAGTTCTATTATCTTTTTGAGTGAAAGATGAGTTGAAGGTTGAAACTCTAATTGTCAAGCATAAATATATATATACCTATCACTTATTAAATGAATAAATTAATTCTTAAACTTTAGTAAAGGGTTATTAAAACAAAAAAAATGTGTTATCGTAATACCTTATGTCTTGTTGAACTGATGATATTTTAAATCAACATAGATTGAAGGCTTTGAGGCCCTCAATTTGACAGTTGATTGTGATTGATGACCTCAATCACTCACTACAAATATTTACGTTTTTCCTCCAATTATATTTCTCTAATTGCCACCAATGTTCTCCTAATCGAGATCATAATTGGGTGGTGACTTTTTCATTTCCCTTTCCCTCTTATTAAGGCTAAATTTTATTATCCTTATTTCCGATGTGGGTTTTCCACAAAGGTATTTTCAATATTCAACCTTTTATTTTCAAAGAAAAATTTCAAATTGCGAGGATGCAATTTATTGAAGGAGGGGAGAATGTTACACCCCGAGCTTCCACAATACACTTCTCATTCAATAATGCAATAGCTTGCATTGTACGCAACTTTGAGTTCTAAAACACCACGACTAGTCAAAGTAGCCGTTATGAATAGTAATAACCACTTTTTAAAATTATATAAATTTTATATTTCAAAATGGACTTCATTTTTGGATTCGGAATATCGAAATTAGCCTATGTTGAATTTTTGGTATTTTTTTGAGAAGTTCTAATTTTTTATGAACAGTGAAAATTACTTAAAAACAACTTTTTTAATAAAAATAATTTATAGTGATAAAATATACTATTTAGTGGTTTTAAAGTATAATTAGAATATATTTTTTCCATTTCATCCAATGGTGGTCATTAGAATTAATTATCATTGAAATTGGACATAAACAATTGCCAATATTTTGATGTAAATTGTTTCTTAAAAACACGCTATTTGTTGTGACAGTGGGAATTAATTATAAAATTAATTAATGCAACTTATATTTTTGGAATTTTGTAAAATAGACATCATTTTGGAATTCGGAATATCAATTATATATTAGCGTGAAATTTTGGCATTATTCTGAAAAACTTCAATTTTTTATGAATAGTGAAACCACTAAGTGGTAGTTAAATAACTGATTTTTCGTTTAAATTAAATATTACCACTTCTGTAATTTGATTTTCAAAAATCCTAGATACATGGTTGTGATTAATAAGTAAAATGTGGTTCAATGAGATTAAAATAATTTTTGGTGAATAGTATCTTTTAAGTTCTTAATCGCGATTAGAGGTAATTAGTCTAGTTTAAGGTAAAAATAATGTTTTAATAATATGAGATGAGCTTGACACATGTCTAACCCTCATTGGATGTGACATGGCCGACCATGAAAATCCATGGGTCAACATGGGGACCCCATGGAGACATTTTAGTTGGAAAATGACATAAATACCTTTTATTTAATGTTAAAGTAAAAAAATGACACAAACGTGAAATGTTTTACTAAGACAACTTTTACATGGGGTTATACAAGTCATATTTTTGACTATAAATAATAATTGGAAAGATAAAAAGATTTCCTACATCATAGTACTTTTTTTTATAATTTTTATACATTAAATAAATTAAATTATTTATGACATCATCATGATGCTGCGATGACCTCATTATTTAACGATTTTAATAAAATGAAGAGATAATGTACAATACAAGGCTTAAACTTGTCCAAAGATTATTGGATGGGTATATTTAAAACCCTTATCACCTTATCCATGAATTATATAAGTGTGGGACCTTTAGAATCCGAAAATCATTGTATAGTAATGTAAAATTTCCTTACTTTCCAAGACTGCCCCTCCTCTCCTCTTATAAAAGGCCCCCACCTCTACCACCTCATTCACACTTTCAAGCCATTTGGCTCGGCCAAACTCTGCCCAAATACTCTCCCAACTTCCCTCCCTTACTCCTAGAAGCCTCACTTTGGGCAGAACTCTTCCCAAGGAAGCCTTTGTCTCAAATCAAAAAGAGTTACCCGATTTTAAGGTAATGTCTTCTCTAATGTTGTTTTGTTTTATTTTTCTTCTCCAACCCCCTAAACACTTTTTATTAATTTCTTTTGGAACAAAAACAGTATCCTCAATATTCTAGGATGTTTTTATAAGAAGGATTCGAGCTACACTTACAAATACCTACATCTAATGGTTAAAGAACATACGGTTTCTGTGGATGGAGAATTTCTGCCTAACGAAACGATGATTGTTCAACACTCATATAACACCTTCAAAGGTGGACATTAAGATGTCACTATATTTATTTATGATATATAATATGTTTATGTTTAACTTATGCTTCTGTATTTCCCATTTATGGAACACTTTATGATTTCCATTATGGGTAAACGTGATAATTTCTTTTTAGGAAGTGCGGACTACTGCCCCCTCAAAGTGATTTGAATCGTTAATGCCATATGTGGGATGTATAAAGGATGGAGTAAATGTTATTATACACTATATTATACTTGAATTATATTATAAATTTATATCATTATGATTTCATTCCATTAAATATGAAATAGAAATGAAAGTAGCATTCATGCGTACGTACGGCTTACCGTCTCCATGAACGTTGCATTTCATTTCTTACCTCTAAATGTTACGTAATATTATAAATAAATGTATATACTGGATATATATGATATATATGACATATAAATCATGAATATAATTCTGGAGATAATGTATATTCTACCACATAAACAACTTGTGATTATAAGAAGTTTATGGTTGACTCAAGTACCAATGATCGACAAAACGACCGTTATTAACTTAAATAATTACATAATGTTCATATCATTGTAATAAGTGATATAAAAAGGATAATGAAATTGAAAATGGTTCTTAATAAGGTAGATATTAACTCTAGTTTATTATTCAGGAGGTTAAGGAACGGTTGTGTCAAGTCAGACACGAGGTAAGGGAATTTTTTAACCCAACTTCCATTCTTTGGGTTAATCTCATACTTTCAAATTATGTCATTATATTATTATGTCCTATCTTGTATTTTTACTTTATTTATGTGTACTTATAGTTAATACACATTATAGATGTAATTTATTTAAAATAAATGATCTTTTTAAGGACTTCGTCTCAATCCCCTTTCATTGAGGCATATTTGGTTTTATACACCACTTTCTTTTATACGGTGTATAAACCCCTTTGACTTTTACGTTTATTCAAAAGAAATATTTTTTATATGAAGCGTTTTGCTAAACGAAAAAAGGGAATGTTTTTCTTTCCGTACTTATGTGGCAACAACGACTTCTCTGCCGCCGTGACCATTATTTGAGTTTTGGCTTCCTCTACAAGCCATCATTTTTTAATGAAAAGTAAATACAAAGTTTTAACTTTCCTTTATTTTGGTATTGAAAATGGTTTTCAAAGCGTTTTTATTATATCAATGTGTTGTATTGATATCTTATGATTGAAATGTGGAAATGTTATGTTTCCTTTATGCATGTTTTATGTGATACGATTATGTTATGGTTTATGATATGTTTAAACGTATTCATATGAGGAAGGTATTAGACTTAATAAGTGACGGGTGGAGCCCGCTATAGCTCCTCGATGCATCGGTAGGTCTCATGAGACAACTAGACGTGGAATTGGCCGAGGACCTTTCCCAATTTGACTTATGGTTTTGGCCGAGGCCTTAATCATTTTAGACGTCATGGCCGAGGCCTTGACAAAATATTTCAGAATGTCTGGCATTATACATTCTCTCATTATGAAAGTGGTTGTTGATATTGCATGTGATTATTCGACCAGTAGAATATCAATCTGAAGAATTGAATGGCATTATCTCATTTTTACTTTTGCATTATTATGTTGATGTTCAAGTTTAAAAGGCTTTTGTTTTAGTTATACATTGCCTTAAATGTTTATGTTTATTTATGAAAGCTTCTGCAATATTGATATCCTTACTGAGCATCTGAGCTCACCCCTTTCAATGTTTTGATATTTTCCAGGATGTGAAGAAGTATTTTATGAATGACCTGCAGGGATAGTCAGAAGAGGATATGAGTGTGGACTATGGAGACTTTGTTATTAGCTTTTCACTTTATGATGTAATGTAAGACTTATGAATGTATCTAGTGTTTCCAAGGATACTAAACTAATCGGTCTTCCGAGACTTGACCTTTTGTGATCATGCCAGTGTTACGAAGTAACGCACCGACTCTAGGTAGCTGGGGTCGGGGCGTTATAGAAGTGCAATATACCTATATTTTAGAATAAGTTAATTTGTGTTTTAAAACTGGTTTTGATAATAAATTATTATTTTAATTAAATATTAAAATAATCCTATTTGGAAAATTATTTTTTGAAAATGGACATCACTTTTGGATTCTACACATCAAAAAATGTTTAAGGTAAACTTTTAGGATTTCTCTGAAACACATGAATTTTTGATGAATAGTAGAATCTGATAATTTACAATAAATGCTAAATAATGGATTAATTGAGTCATCAATGAGGATCTTCTGATGGCATACAACTCTCTTTGGGATCACATGATAAAATAACTATTTTATGTCATGTAATACTTACTATTCTTTGTCTTTTTAAGAATTAATAAATTAATGATTATAATATCATGAAATCCCTCCACTCCTCCACTATAAAACCCCCCTACAGTCCCTCTTCTCTCCACTCCTCTCAAGCTCCAAGACTTCTCTAAATTATGCCCAAATCACTCCCCAAGGTCCTCCCTTACGTCAAAAATCTCTCCACCTACTAAAAATACCAAAACCTCTCCCCTTTAGAGGTTTTCAAAGGATGAAGTCTGAAGAGGTAAATTCATCTTCCCAAATTTCTTCTTTTCTTTTAAGTTCTTTTATTTTTTTTCCTCACCTACTTTCAAAATAATACTATGAGAAATCCATTAACATAAATTTACTTTAATTTATTCATGCTATTGGTATATTTCATCATCTTCTCCCATTTCCCCACCCTTTTATTTGAAAGAAATGAAAGAATCGTTTGAGATGTGCTAATTTAGCACATTCAAGGACAACTCTTTATCAATTTCAATTCTTATCATTAATTCTGGTCATGAAACCATTTCTGTTATGGTTGAACCACATTTTTATATATGTAATATATCCTTTTTTCTGTAATCTTTTGGTTCAAATGGAATTAAGTTATAATGAAAAACACATTCTTTGTAATCAAAACAATCGATTAACAAAAATAGTTATCACTAAGGTTATATATATGACAATTAGACATCACTCTAAGTAACATAATTAAAATTAAAAACGTGTAATCTCCGGGATATGAAATAAATAATGTATCTTCAATTATGGAAAACCACTTTCATATTGAATATAATCTAAACTTGAATATAAGTGAACCAATCTTTTAAAGCCATGTAAACAAACGAGCCCGAAAAATGACATTGAACCTTATAACCAATCAAAAAGGATTTGAATGAACTAAAAAGGGTTATAATAAATCAATTAAAAATATAATAGGTTCTGGACTTATGAATTAATAATCCTAATTTCTTTATTCAGGTCATTAATAACAAGTGGAGAACACCACCGAATTTGAGGTAAGGGATCCTCTCCTTTTCTCACTTAATCAAGATTGTCCTCTATACTATGACATTATATCTGTACTAGAAAATTATGGGGTATGTTTAAGAACCTCCCCCATACTTTCATATGGATTTATATGTGACGAGAAACACCATTTATCTCTCATCAATCCCTCTTGGTCACACCTGACACCATGCTGATAAAATCGTAACAAATTATACCGGAACCTTCTTTGTTCTTTTGGGTTTCCTTATCTTTATTTGATAATGGTGTTATCTTATCTATATATGTGAGTCTTATGAATTATTTTTAGTTTTAAAATATTCTTATATCAATACCCTTTCATCCCATTCTTTTGGGGATATAAATGATATTGAAAGATTCCCTCCTCAGAACTTTCTGATAAGCCAACCTGTTTTAAGGGGACTTCCCAAATTGTTACCAATATTTTCAGGTGCACTCTATCCTATGTTTTAAAACACCATTTTTTTTAAAACTAGTATTTTTATTTTGAAAACCTTATTGGTTCAATTATGGTTTTATATAAAAGAATGTCCTCTTTTCTATTTGAAAAGCCCTAGAGTGTTTTCCTTAAAACCGCACAAAAATGTTTTAATGCTAATGTTTGTAAAATACATTTTTTAGATGTTGTCACTTATATTTGACACCACTTACCATGTTATATGCCTAATTTACCCTATTAATGTCTATGTATGTTCTAATCCATTCCTCTCATGGACACGTTCATGATACGCCCATTGGATATGTTTTATGTCATGATTGTGGCACCCAATTCTCTCTATGGGTAAACATATGTTTATATATGGTTGATTATGTATGATTATTTATGTGGAAAGATTATTTATGTGGCAAGAATATTCACTAATATGTTGAGATGGGTGCGCCCAGATAGCGCTCCAATGCATTGGGTAAGGATAGGTATCATGAGATGCGATGTGAAACGGGATTGGCGGTTAGCCTTGACCCGTACTGAAATGGGAAATGGGATTGGCTGTTAGTCATGACCCGTACTAAAGATATAATTTATGATTATACCACATTTATATGATTCCATGTTTATAATATCCCATGCTTATATTAAATTATTTTATATGTTTCATGCTTTGGATATCATTAGGTCATGCCTCCTAACTCATGTGCTTGAGATGTATCCTTATGTTCATTCCTTTACTGGGATTTTTAGCTCATCCCTTTGTTCATGTGTTACTTAGGGTACCCTATGAAGATGTAAGAGCTCAAAGGAAGTTATAAGCTCTTTATGGAGATTAAATAAAGAATTTTTTTAGTCCCATGTTTTATGTTATATGTACCTAGTCTTCCAAGACACTAGACTTAACGATCCTTGGCTTGTACTCTGATGATTAACTATGCTTGAAATAATGTAACGTTTTATATAAAAGGCTTGGGTAACTATAGAAGGGGCCAAGGTGAAATGGAGATTTCTGAGAGATGGGGCTGGACCCGAAGTCTAGACATTTGGGTGGTCCTACGTATCCCATAAGGCTGGGAATCAAGCAACACATAGTTCTTAAAGGCACCCTGGGGTAAGATACCCCAACGAGGGGGGGTGTACGGCATGAGGAATAACTCGACATGGATGAGGAAATAATCCCGCACCACACCACACACTACCATAAGAGAGGACCTGGACCGGGGGCCTAAAAGGCCAAGGGGCCTGAGGCTGGGCCTCAATCAGGAAGGCCTTACCAACTCGCAGTTTGACGTCTTACAGTGAGGATGAGGAGGGGAGTAGGATACCCCCAATCAAGGGAGGGGTACGACATAATGAACAAAATGAAGTGAATGAGGACATAATCCCATACCACACCATACACTCCCATAAGGGAACTCGGGCCGGGGGCCCGAAAGGCCAAGGGGCCTGAGGTTGGGCCTCGGTCAGGAAGGCCTGACCAACATGCAGTTTAATGCCTTACAGTGAGGATGAGGAGGTTAAGGTGTCTGATTCGGGGATGTTTACGACATGTTGTGTAACAAGATTTTAATGAGGACATGATCCCATACCACACCGTAAACGCTCATAAGAGAGGACCTGGGTCGGGGCCCGAAAAGGACAAGGGGCCTGATAGTTGGCACCGCTCAGAGGGAGTTCATCGCTTGGAGATACAACGGGGTATAACGAACCACTACACTCGATGTTTGGGATATCTTGGGGTGGACCTAACGATCCAGAATAGTTGTTTACCATGTTCTAAACACAGCGTCCCTATAGTGACCTCAAATGGGAGCGACAAAAGAGCATCGACTGCTGACCATATTCGAAATGAGGGACCTGTATCGGCTTGTTGTTCGACATCCTCGAGGGTGTTGGCCCGAATTGGTAAGATACACCTTAGGCCTAGCATCCATACCATTCACGGGCCTTTCCGAATGGGGAAGGTAATGGAATCTCATTCAAGGAGTGTGTTAAGAATAGCTATACCCATCTCTTAAAGAGGAAAATGTCTCTAGGGGAGGTACATATGGGTGGATCGATATTAGCTCGACGTGAATTGGGGAAAAAATTTCACCCTTTCCATTAATTGTGACCAGGGGGGAAGATTCTGGAATTTGGGCTGTGCCAACAGATTAAATGTCCAGGAATACCTACGTATCCCAGGGGGATGGGAATCAAGACATTCATAGTTTTTGAAGACCATTCTGTTTAACGTCTTGTGGTGAGGAAGTGGGAGGATAGAAGAATGGGAGTGGGCACATGGCACGACCATTATAACCTTTATATGAGTGGGGTTGAGGAAGCCTATATCATGGAAGGATCCTCCTAGAGAACTATACCCATGGGGGATAGTCGAAGAGAAGAGTTTGGGGCTGGGCTCAAAATGAAGCGTCTGAGAGTTCCGACATATACCATAAGGACGGGAATCAAGCCACCCGTAGTTCTTAACATGCAGTTTAACATCATACAGGACGATGCATAGTTTAAATTCATGCAGGACTGGATAGTTTATGGTCATGCAGGACCATCGTGTAGTTTAGGGTCATGTGGGACCATTCAATTTAAGTTTTGGTAGGACCAACATGAAGTTTAGGGTCATGTGGGACCATCACACTATTTAGGGTCATACAGGACCACCATCATTGCCGGAAGCACTTTCAACCTCCACAAGAGATCATGAAGAGTTATTCTGGGGATCAGTGGTAGGAAAGTAGTAGAGCAACCCACCACCAGAAGCCCTGGACCCTAAGCCTGGATCGGCGGCTGTCATCCCATCTTACCGCAACATAGTAGCCAGGTTCATCCACTCTTTAGAGGACAACCCGAGAATCATTGGCTAGTCAGCCCGTTCGCCGTATTCCCCACTGGTCGGCCTTCCTTCCCAGCGGTCTACCGTAGTACCGCTGCCAGTTCCTCAACCACCCCCAGTTGGCGAGTGGGGCATTCAAGGGCCAGACCCGGAATTTGAGTCAAGGAGCTTCTGGAGCATTCTTGCAGCATACCACTTCCCCAGACGTTCTGGTCCGCAGCAGCACGAGATTTCTACATACCCGTGTCCCTCACCCCAGAGGAAGTTGAGTGTCTCCATTACACCCTTTGGGCGATGCATTTCTGTCTCCGTCATCAACAAGTGGTATATCGATGGAGCCAAGCAAATTTTGAAGACATCTGTGAGTTGTGTCGTGTAGTCGATATGGCCGCACTCCCTGTAGCCCAATTCCCCGAGTCATCAGGCCGTCGTGAGGCCCTCTAGCCGCAGTGCATTCATAGTATCAAGGTACTCCGTAAAAAAATTAGGGAAGCAACCCCCCATGTGAAAGTTTGTGGTCGGGGGTAGTATACTTCCCTCTTATTTAGCCCTATCCGATGGAAGCCAGAATCGCTATGTGATATTGAGGACATGACCCTGGGAAGGGTCATGGTCCACATGGCCGAAGTCGTGAACAAGGAGTAAGAGCTATAGTTTATTGATGGATACATACCCCCTGAGGGTGTGCCACCACTGTTGGACCCATCAGGGAGGATTAGTCATCAGTAGAGGAACCTCCTAGGTCTCCCTGTGCCCACCGAGGCATTGGTACTTAGTCGAAATGACTGTAAGGGACAAGAGAATGTCGAAGCTATGAAGAACTCTGACCCATCCTCCTCAGTGCAGAATATGTAGGAGGACGCCGAGAAAGCCACGCTGCACCATCAAATTTCTAAGAAAAAGTGTTTGGCTGATGAACTCCTGGACGAACACGCGGTAGAGCGAGGACCCAACTATGGTGATCCTAGGCCTGGACAGTAGGGGCAGGATCAACTTCCCCCCAGCGAGATGCCTCCAGGAAACCCTGATCATACCGCTCTTGCTGACAGGGCCGAAGCCGGAACTCACAGAAAGAGGGCACAGTATGTCTCATTGAACCCTCCTGAGCGGCGCGGCAATCCGAGGAATCCAGCCCAGGTTCCCCCAGGTGCCCCGCATGCTATCCCACCAGTCAATCCACGAGCCGCTGAACCTGTCTACCATGTCGATGAGCCTGAAAACGCACTCTTAATTATGAATCCCTCTCAAGACAGGGACCCCTGCTTGGATGATCCTGTGGCGGCACTCCTTTCCTGTCTTGAGGCATTGTAAATGCGACAGGTAGCAATCCCACCAGATGGAAAGCCATACCAGGCCTGGGTGGATGATTTGCCGGTACATCCAGATTTTAGGAATACCACCTTCACCCCCATTAATGGGACAGGAGGCCAACCACAACATTTGGCCCACTTTTACCCGAGGTGGGGGCCTATGTTAGGGACCCCAGCGCAGCAAGAGGCTGCCAAGCTCCGCTATTTTGTTCAGACGCTAGAAGAGCCAGCATTCGTCTGGTACATCCAACTCCCCGTCAGATCCTTGACTAGCTGGGAGGAACTTCCTAGGTAGTTCCACTACTAGTTCATCTCTACCACCTGGAAGACCAGCATCACAGACCTCTTTATGTGCCAACAATGGCTTGATGAGCGGGCTGCAGACTTCATCGCCCGGTGGAAGGGGCTCACATACTCCCTTGACATGACACTGACTCAGGAGAAATTACTAAAAATGTGTGTGGGGAATGTCAAGATGGAATGGTTCCCTCCATGATTACTCAGAATTATCCCAGAGGGTTCCGAGACTTATCAAATAGGGCCCAACACCTCAAAAAAGCCCTGCAACAGGCCAGGCAGGCACATCTGTTTCCCCCTACAATCCCAGCAAGGAGAACTGCCAAAGTCGATCCCTCTGTAGTGGCCCTGATTAAGGCCCCAAGGCAGCTAGAATTGCTACCCATAGCACCGACCCCATAGCCTCGCAGAGGCCCTCCACCTAAGGCACATCCTCCGACTCCGTAGCGTCCTCAGAATCAGCAGGCGCCTCCACGTAATTTGATGCCACCGCCCTGGCGGGACAATCAGGGTCCACCTCCTCGGCAAGCCCCTCCATCCCCTCATCAAGGCTAGGCTCCAAGGGATCCCTATCTTGAAATAAGACACAATACTTAATCGTTCAATTAGAATCAGGTTCCCGGTTACTTCTATAGTTCCCTATAGTAGGGGATTCTACGCTTGCCTGAGTGTAGAAGGCCGGCAGAGGAAAATCTAACCGATCACCCCAACTACTGCCCCTATCATCAGATTCTGGTGCACACCCTCAAGAAGTGTTATGTGTTTAAGGACTAAATCCAAGACCAGGTCAATAAAAACATAGTCAGGTTGGGCCTGGCCCCGACAAAAGTGGCGGGTGTCTTTGTGAGGTCCGAAAGTGGTAGCAACGATGAAGGTGAGTGGCAGCAGGTTCCCAGTTGTGGATCCTAGAAGTATGACGACTGGATGGCTCGTTAAATGGTCACTCATGCCCATGGTATTATTTTCTCACACCTGAATCATCTAGATCCTTCAAAAGCTGGGGCCACAACTTCTGTGTCATCATCTCAGCTGACCTCTTCCTAAAAGAGAAAGCATCGACGGCGCAAGAAGAAGAAACATGTCCTTCCAATGCCATCGTCATCCCGCACTCTCAGTGACTTCATGCCCCCTGATATGGGGATACGTCCAAGAATCCACCCAGTAGTGGATGATTCATCAAGTGATAGTCAAGGTTATTCCTCGGTTAATACCGGTGTGTTGGTAAACCCCTATATGACCCCTGACGAGGGGGAACGCCAGGAGAACCTCCCCAACGTCCCCAGCCGACATCAGCGTCGGCAGAGGCGTGGATATATGGGTTATCAAGTCACATCAGTAGGAACCTCTAGCTATGTCATGCATGACACCGAGACTAGAAAGCAGGCCCAGCGCAGATCTCAACACACACATCCTCTTTATCTAATGTCATCAGAACCGCCTCCACCACCGTTTGTGCTACTGGAACAGGCAGAGCTACTTCAGCCGCACCGCGACCAGCTTCGCCTCCCTACGGGTCAAACTCAGTTGTTCGTACCTTATCAAGCATCTACTCTTTAGGCTTAGACTAGGGAACATCCGAACGTGCCCAGCACCATCTAGCCATCGGTCCAGCTAACAGGGCGCACTATGCCTCCAATCGCAGAGTGGCCTCATGTAAGCAGAATTTCAGGTTTGTCACGAAAGTATGATGTTCTCAAGAAACTCGTTGGAATCCCAGCGACGCTTTCCATCCTTTAATCCCTCCTCCTATCATCAAAAATGAACGAGTCCCTCGCTGAGGCTTTAAAGATCCCCCTATAGTTTGATACGGACGTAGCAGCTGGAGATGCCTTTCACGCTGAAGCAGTTGAGACTGCCGAATTCTAGGCCATCATTTCATTCTTAGGAGAAGATGGGGGCTCTCCCATATAGGGGCACATCTTCCCACTATAAATCACCATCAAATTCACCATAATTGAGGTTCCCCGCTATCTCGTTGACACCGGCTCCGAGATCAACCTTATCCCGACGCGAAT
Organism: Viscum album; assembly: GCA_963277665.1. NCBI lineage: Eukaryota > Viridiplantae > Streptophyta > Magnoliopsida > Santalales > Viscaceae > Viscum > Viscum album. The sequence goes on from OY728152.1 coordinate 851,337,756, forward strand.
GCGGCGAAAGATGGGGTTATCCAAGGATGACACAACTCCCTCCGATTTAAGGATCTATGGATATGAAAGGACAGAACAGACCCCAGTTGGCATGATCTGTTTGAAGACTCAGTTCAGTGGCCTAGTTACCATCACCGAGTTCATGATTGTCTCCCAGGACACCATGTACAATGCATTGATGGGTAGGTAATGGCTCCACCTGCACATGGCGATCCCTTCATCGTATCACCAATGCCTCAAGTACTCCCTTAGTGGTCGAGTAGGAGTTCTCCAAGGTGATGCATCTTCTTTCTCTGATTGTGATGCCCGTTATCTGGACATTGACTCTTACAAGAGAAAGGATTAGCAGATTCTGGAAAGTGAGGTTGAGCCCGCCCCGGTCACAAGTGACCCCTAGGCAGGTCTGGATGGCGCCTACATCTTCCCAATCCATCGGCTGGAGGCCATGACCACCGACATGGGGAAATTATTTATCGTCTCTAATAAAAGAGGAAGGTATATTTCCAAGTCCAAGAGATAGTGGAAAATCACCTCAAAATCCTACAAAAACTAGGCTCAGGTGATCCCAGAACCTTCTACCCCCGTACGGTACCTGGATTTCCACCCCATGGCGACGACAATACATCATATGTGCATATTCCTCCAGGCTAGAATTAACTGGATCAAGCCAACACACCACTATTCATTTGATATCATCAAGCGTGGACCCTTGGGCCGAAGGCCAGTTGTGATTGGATCGACTGCCTTCATCGTTGTGGTATCAACAACGCGTGAATATCGTGATATGTTTTACACTGCTGTCTATGCTGGTAGTAGCCTCCAGTCAGATTCCTATTATCAAGGAGAAGCCTCACCCACTAGGAATCCATCCTACTCAAGTGAAGAAGAGGATTTGGAGGATTATCCCCAGCCTTTGAAGAAGGCGTCTCTCCCACGGTCGAAGAACCGGTACAGGTGAACCTTGGTAGCGAGGCAGATCTGAGACCCACATTGATCAGTTCCGCCATGTCCCTCGAGGAGAAGCAGTAGTACATGGACTTCCTTAAATCACAATGTGACGTGTTCTCCTGGGGTTACGACGAGATGCCAGGACTAGATCCTTAGGTATTCATCCACCACCTCGGTCTCCCGACAAACCATCATGGGTTCAAGTAGCCTCCCAGAAAGATGCACCCTTCTCGTGGTGCCATGGATGAGGTCGAATTTGAAAAGATCATCGGATCAAACTTTGTCAAGGAGGTCCAGTACCCCAAGTGGCTAGCCAATATCATGTCAGTCAGGAAGATGAACAGATAGATCAGAGTCTGCATCGACTTCCGAGATCTCAACTGTCACTGTCTGAAGGATGATTTTCCTCTTTCAGTGACAGAATTGTTGATTGATGCTACGGATGGGTTCCAAGACCTCTCTATCATGGATATATACTCAGTATATAATCATATCCAGATGTCCTCTGAGGATAAGGAGTCTATCGCATTCAGTGTTCCTCAAGGTACTTTCTGTTACCAAGTTATGCCCTTTGGCCTGAAGAATGCAGGTGCCACCTAGTAGTGTGCCATGCATCGCGTATTCAAACTGATACTCGGGATGCTTGTGGAGTGCTATGTGGATGATCTGGTGGTCAAATATCGCTAGTTACAGGACCATCTCAAGGACCTTGAGAAAGTGTTCAACTTCCTCTGTTCGTGACACTTGAAGATGAGCCCATTGAAGTGTGCATTCGGGGTCACCTCCGGGAAGTTTCTTGGATTTGTTTTCAGGTACCGAGGCATCAAGATAGACCTAGAGAATATCAGGGCCATCAGCTATATGCCTCCCCCAAATAATATTAGAGAGCTCATAGGTTTTCAAGGCCACTTAGCCTACATACGCCGATTCATTGTGAATTTGGATGGAAAGTGTAAGCCCTTTTCTCGGCTAATGACGAAAGGCTCTGCCTATGAATGGGACGAAGAGTGCAAGGCTTACTTCAAGGAAATAAAGAAGTATCCGCTCCAGCCTCCGGTCCTGATTCCACCCATCTCCGTAAAGCCGGTGATCCCCTATGTCACTACCCTAGATTGATCTCTCGATGCCCTTCTCACCTAGAAGAACAATGAGGGGACAGATAATTGCCTCTCCTACCTCAGCCGCATGCTCCTCGATACGGAGACCAAATACTCCCCCATTGAGATGAGCTACCTTGCGCTCGTATTTGTTCTACATAAGTTATGACATCACCTGCATTACCATGATGTACAACTGGTCTCTCAGGTATACCCACTGAAGTATATTCTGAGCTGCCCCATGTTGATTGGCCGACTAGCGTGGTGGGAGGTGATCCTCTAGCAGTTCAACATCTGGTTCGTGTCTCATAAGGCTATTAAGGGGTAGGCATTGGTGGAATTTCTAGCTTCCCATCCAACCTCCACGGACCAGTCCCTGGACTTGGATTTTCCTGACGAGGGAATCCTCTCGGTAGATCAAGCCGTCCCATATTGGAAGATGAATTTTGATGGTTCCTCCAGAAGCCCTATCGGTAGGAGGCTCAGTGATCCTAGGCTCAATAGAGTAGGCATGGGCATCGTCTTCATCACCTCGGCACAAGCCATCCTTCCATACTTATTATTATTGTCAGAAGGCTGCACCAACAACGAGGTAGAGTGTGAGGCTCTTGTTACTGTACTCGACCTGTCCCTCGAGATCGATGTGACCCATTTTCATGTGAAAGTGGATTCTAAGCTAGTCATCAAGCAAGTCAATGATTACTACATTTTCAGGAATCTAGAGCTCACACCATTATTGGAGTGTTCCCTCCATATAGTGGCCCAATTCACTTCTCAACCATAGGTTACCCATGTCCCTCGGTCCCAGAATGGTAGAGCAGATGCTTTGGCCAGCCTAGCTGCATCACATGTAGAGCCCGAGAATGATGATCTGATTATACATGTGGACCAACAGAGAGTCATTTCCCCTGTTACCCTAGAGGATGAAGATGGCCTACAAGTAAGCCATCTTACTGCCAAATCCTCCAGGTCAAGACCGTTAGGCCCTTCAGATGCAGTGGTTGAAGGGACTCCCGACTGAAGAACCCCTTTTGTCGAGTATCTCCAAAATGGTTGCCTCCCGGCTAATTGGGTCGAACGCGAGTGAATCCAACGCCTCGCGCTGCCGTTTACCCTCCAGAGTGGTCCCAATCTTGAGAAGATCCTCTAAAATCATAGTTTCAATGGTGTTATCCTATTTTTCATCCAACGAGTCGAGATTCCACAGGTCATGGAAGAGGTTCATGCCGATTCATGTGGTTCCCACCAGGCTGGGCCGAAACTGTCCCATCAAATCTAGAGACTAGGGTATTTTTGTCCCTCTATGATCCATGATTGTATCGAGTTTTACAAGAGATGCCACACGTGCCAAGTTCATGATAATTTCCTTCATCAGCCACCAGAACCTCTCCACTCCACCAAGTACTCTTGGCCATTTGTGGTGTGGGGACTGGATGTCATAGGACCATACCCACCAGCGACAGCTCACCAATGCAGGTTCATCCTGAAGGCCACAGATTTCTTTTCCAAGTGTGTAGAGGCATTTCCACTCAGTGAGGTCAAGTCCCATTCCATCGTTGAATTCATAAGCTCCAATATCATCCACCAGTTTGGAGTCCCTCACGCTATCCTCATATATAAGGACACCAAATTCCGAGCAGTCGAGCTGAAAAAACTGTACGCCAAGTACAATATCCATTAGAACCATACCTCCTGTGATCATGCGCATGCAAATGGGCAGATCGAGGCGTTCAAAAAAACTATATCTAAAATTTTGTAGAAAATGGTTGGTCAGAACAAGAAGATTTAGTCAGAGAATCTCCCCAAAACCCTCTAGGCCTATCGGATGATGACTCACAATTCCACCCAGGTAACCCCGTATTCCCTAGTGTACGGAGTTGAGGCTATCCTGCCTATCGAGATCCAGCTGCCTTCGTTATGCACTGCGGTCTATGATCGGCAGACACCAGATAAGGTAGCCAAAATCCATCTATCTGAATTGGAAACACTTGACGAGATTAGGCTCCATGCCTTTCACAATCTGGAAATGCACCAGAACAAGATGTCTAGAGCCTTCAACAAGAAGGTTCACCTCCACTCTTTTCTGCAAGGCAACCTGGTATTGGCCCTCCGAGCACCAATGATCCCCGGTAGGAAACCATCCAAGTTAGAGCCCAAATGGGAAGGACCTTACATAGTCCACAAGGTTTACCCCAATGGAGCATACCCATTCGTTACCATGGATGGTGAGCATATTAATCCTCCCACCAATGCCAAATTCCTCAAGAAATACTTTTCCTGAGCCCCTTGGTCACCCAAAACCCTAAACTGGATGGTCTTACACAACCCTAAACTATACGATGGTCCCGCATGCCCCTAAACTGTAGTATTTTTTTGCACGAACTTAAACTGAATGGTCCCGCATGACCCTAAACTATATGATGGTCCCACATGACCTTAAACTATCCAGTCTTGCATGAATTTAATCTGCGCATCATCTGACATGACGTTAAACTGCATCTTGAGAACTATATGTGGCTTGATTCCCATTCTCATGGGGTACGAAGGAACGCCTCTTCACTTTGCCTCAGGCCCGACTCAACTCTTGTTTTTGTTCCCTAGACCTAAAAACTCTTCGAGGAACATGTGATGGTCCCAACCCCCAATTCCCATTCATGTCAGTTATTTTTAGTTACCCCACTACATGCCTCCCATGTTTCCTAACATCTATGGTCTGAGTTATATGACCCTAAACAAAGATCTTCCTATGGGAAGGGGATTTACAACCTCTATCTAATACATCTCGTTGTCATATTTAGATGCGTTTGAAAAAGAGCCCAAAGTGTCGGATTTTCATAGAGACATCCCCCTCATTACATGACCACACTATGTGAGCTCGCTATTTGGATCCTCATCCTCTTCCACATCTGAAGGGACCCCCCAATGGCCTAGTCCCATGCCGCATCAGCTCACCTACCATCCTGGGCCAATGCCCCTGAGGATCACTGGCGACATTTTCTACAGGTCCCATGTTTCAAACAAGGTCAATGGTCGACCCTCATTTGTTTGTCCCTATTCTAGGATAATGTGATATGGATGTTGCGTTTCTGCCATGGTCAACAGTTATCCCCCATCATCACGCATCCATCATTGTGATTTAGATGTGGAGCGTCTTGATTCAGACATTTTCACTTCCTCATGTTCAAGTGAAATTCTGACATACTCGGTTTTATCTCTTCGTGCATCTAAGTGCGCTACATGGATAGGTTAGAATCATTGGGACGAAATTCACTGAGCGTCCCTTCTCCCTAACATGTCTCTTCTTATGTTCGGAATGACCCACCACTACTTCTTGTTTCCCACAATGAGCATGACTCACGTGGGCTAAGTTGTTTTGGTAGGATGTACACCAGCGCATCCAGGCTTCTCATCGTCTGGCATGACGTTAAACTTTACTTCTAGAACTACGTATGGCTTGATTACCATCCTTATGGGATACATAGAGACACCCCGATATTTTTCCTAGGGTCCAGTCCTAGGAATCATAATGTCCAGTTCATCTCCACTTCTGGCCTCTTGGCCTGACCCCTCGTGGGGAACCATGTAACTAAAAATTTTCCCCGAACATGTTCGGGATGCCCCATGATGACATTGGGAAGCGACAGCCCCCCTCGTCAGAGAGGCCCTATCTGAAAGAAGGAATGATCCATGATCAAACCGATGCATCCATCTAGTGTGCTTCCACCATGGTGTCATAATTTCACGAGTGTTAGATTCTGTTCGAAAAGACCTTCACTCCACATTCCATGCTTTGTGTGTCTATTATTCAGAACCTCGTCCTCTTTCATGTCTGGAGGGACCCCCTAACAGTATAGATTCTTGGACTATGGCCCGCCTACTGTCCGGGGCCAACGTTCCGGAAGACTAACATATGGTATTTGATACATGTCCCATGTTTTGAACATGGTCAATGGTTGACCCTCATTTTCTATCCCCACTCTTGGCTATTACAATAAGAATATTGTGTTTTGAATGCAGTCAATAGTTATTCATTGTTGTCACGCCACCCCCACAATGTTCCAATTCTTGTGTGTTGTGATTCACACTTCCCATGCTAATCTGTTCAGATTGATTTCAGTGCCCCTGGCGTTACACCGTTCGTGCAAAAGAGCACACTGGAAATATGGTAATTTGGTTGTTCTAAGAACTTCATTCTCCAACCAGGTCTCTCCCATTTCTTAGAAATCCGAACTGGTTGTCCAAACCCCAGATGCCCGAATCTTGGTTTTCACTCCTATGATTGGATGTGGTGATGACGTAGCCATCCCTTGTTTCTCACATCGGGCTTGACCCATGTGGGCTTATGGAATGGTCACTCGATACTCCGTGAACATCATAAGGGTGTAATAAAACAATGTAAACTACAAAAATCGTGCATTATACGACATTCAAACAATCAAAGAACGAATGTATGTTTAAGGGTTTGTAATCGTTACAGTACCTGAGGGTCGACTCCCCCCATGAATGGATTGACCTCGTCGAAGGAACATTGCAGATCTGACAGCCTCTGGCTGGTGGCGTCCAGGATATAATACCACTTGTTCACCTCCCACTCCTTGTTAGTGGAGAGAGGGCACATTTCATTCGCCGTAAACTGCGCCCGCTCCACGTCGGCCCGAATGGAGATCATCTCCCCAGAAGCTTGCCTCAGGCCCTCTTCAGCTTCTGTCAGCTGGGCGTTCAATCAGGATATTAGCTCATATTGCACCTTAAGGGAGTTCAGGTGCTCTTCTGCCTAATCCTGTAGCTATTGGACCTCATCTACATCCTTATGGATCATCTTGATGTTTATCACCTTTCATTGCTGCCATCCCACGCCAAGGCCACGATCGTACTCCTGAAACTTTTCCTCCATAAGAACTCGGATGAGCATGTGAAGGAGTCAGGAATCCACTGCCCAAGCGCACAGTTCATGCAGTAGCGAGAAAAGTCTGTCCATCTCATTCAACCATAGCACTTGGGGGGTAACATCGATAAAGCATGTGATCAACTTCCACGATCGGCGATGGACTATTTTTCTATCCTCCTTGTCAGAGGCCATCTCGCTCCAGTAGGATCGATTGGCAGGATCGTATGTAGGGAATTCCCCAAAGAACTTCTTGGATGGGTCCATGTCTGGCGTCAGATCGGACGTGGTGGGGCCTGAATAGTCTAGTTGATCCTCATCATCAGATCCCACCTTGATAATCTTAGGCGTAGTCCCACTGGCTCCCCCGCCGGCGATTGGAAGCACTGTAGTTCAGTCTGGTTGGATGCTCACCTCCATGACCATCTGCATTCCCCTAGGAAGGGTGCTACCAGAAGCCCCCACCAACTTCGCCACAGCAGCCCAGGCCAATTGAAGGACTGTACACACCAAGAAGGGGACACAGATGTCAGTTAACATGGTCAAGGGATGACAGTTGTGAATGCGATAGTGAGGACTTACAAAGGTCAAATCCCTGGTCTCGCTCTTGGGCTGATGTCATCGGAACCCTGAGACATTACCCGCCATATATGGTTGGCAGGTCTGGAGAATCCAGGGGAGGCGCCTCAACTGTCCCAGCCCCGCCAGACCTGAAAGTTGATGCATCCAAGGGCGTGGATCCTGATGGTCCAGCATCAGCACCTGCTGAGGGGTGAGAATGAGGTCTATGCACAAGGTCCTCCTGTATAGTATAGACACTGATAAAGAATACAGAGTAACCTAAGGGAAGACTCTGAAGATGGAACTTGGGATTTTACCTCGAGAGCCTCCACAAAATATTCGAGATCCAAGGACTGGTCGCCGACTTCACCCTCCTCCAGCAAACTCTCCCTACCAGCCTCGTCTCCCCAGGAGGACTCGTCTGATTTTTCTGGTAGGGGGAAGCACTCCATTAGATTAGTAGGTGATAGCTCCGGAGGGACCGTACAACCCAACAACACCCTGACTCTGTCTTTCATCTGGTGTAGGGAGACCCGAGAATGGATGAAATCCTCCAGCTCGGCTATGTATTGCTCCACCTCCGCCTGGGACTTTGCGAAGCTGGATCTAATAGGCCCAATCCCCAGCAAGTCCATCCCGAGGCAGTTAAGGTGCTGCCATAATTTGGATGTGCCATAGAATTTCCGGTTGACTTCCTAGATGTCCTAGGCCTCTGGGAAGACAGAATTCTCTGGCATCTCAATGTGGCGTAGCTGTTTTCCCAGGCCCTGTGTATAAATTCTATGGAATCCCCTCAATGGACGCCCCTCTGGATGACTCTATTCTCTTGGGACCACCGTCTCCACTGCCGCTACCGGATCCGCTACTGTTTCTCCCTCCTCAACTGGTGCGGGATCCACCGCTACAGCAACCCCTCCACTACGGGATGCCCTTGTCTCTTTTCGGCCTCGACCCCGAGATTGAGGAAGCTCACCCTCGATGACCAAGATGGTTGGCTGCTTCAGCATATCCCCTAGGTTGGCCACATCTCAGCTCTAGGCGTATTCTTTTATCAGCCCAAGGACGGCGGTCGGTGGAGGCAATACATTCCGCATCTTCCCATCTTCCTGTGTTAACATGAGCCACATCTACCTTATCACACACGAGTACTCCTCATTGTGCACCCCCAAAATAGACCTGCGGGGTCAATCGCTGTAGGCACTTGAATTGTCGGGAGAACTGGTGTGGGGTGTACGGCTTGCAGAGAACCTCGCGGTCCACTTTGGCCATCAGGAATCCACCTCGAAAGGCTAGTAGGTAGGATAGCTTCCCTTCTGTTCACTGGAAATCATTCGTGAAGGCGCCCATTGGCAATGGGAAAGGGTGGAAATTTAATTCCTCCATCCTCCACAACCGTTTTAGAACCAAGGGTACTGTTATCTTGGTAGGAAAGCTCCCCGCAGCATTCAAGATTGATAGACGAAAGATCGAACCCGGAGGCGAGATGCGGTTCAGATACTCATAGATCCCCCTGATGTGCGCTGTCATCCTCCCGTAAAGGAGGTGGAACAGCCTGCATACCCTATGTGGCCATTTCCCCCCACTGATGTGCCACAACATTTTGAACAACTTGGCGAGAATCGGGATCCCCAGGTTGACCCACCCTCCTATCACCAAAGTGGATGCCATGAAAAATTTACTTGGACGCAATCCCATGTTTGTATCCTTCACCTGGTGGATCCAACCACAGATGGGGGATGTGATGAATGACGACGGCCTGACTATTGGTCATTGTAAATTGCTGACACTGAACCCTCCAGTCTTCCACTGGCTATTCTCCAACAGCCGCCAGTATGAGTTTTCCACGCTCCGGGCACCCTTCTGGAAAGTTCAAGGCCTCACATGGAAGTGCCTATTTTATGGGAAGTTCAAGAACTTCTTGAACCAGTTCTTGAAGTGGACATCCCTTACCGCCTCCTTATCCTCCCATGGCATGAGCTCAATCAATTCCATCCCCAAACACGACAACTTTTCCGGATCCTCCCACGCACCGATGGCTGGGTGGAATTCGTCGTACATCACCCCCAGTATCGGGACCCCTGAGACCTAATTCACACCCCATAGGCTGATGCCGACCTCCCCATGATGTAGGTGAAATGTATTGGTCCTCGTTGATCACCGGCTCAATAGCTCCGACATTAACTGCTTCGGCTGGTAGATATGAAAATGGGAAGCCCAAGCTACCTCATATAGGCCCACTCTCCTTAGCTCTACCTCAAACTCCTTGCACGAGGAACCTACCCAATAGGCCCAAGCCCAATCGTCCATTAATTTTCCACCCTGGCACAGGTCTCATTCCACGGACCACCCTTTCTTCGGGTTCCACAACACTGCCATAAGGGTGGTTCGGTATAGTAGAGGGGACGTCTCTGTCTGCAACACTCTCCTGTAGACATTGCTCAGATGATTGTATAGGAAGTCGACGATGAAAGGCATGAAGTCCTCTCGGGCATGACCGTCGGGTACCCTGAACCATTGGTGCTGACACGGCGTGCTCCGGAACCAGTAAGCTGGCTCATCCTTACCCACTGGAGGGACGAAGACATCATCCCTTGGCCCGAAGCCATACAAAGGAAATCTCATACACAGTGGGTAGTTCTTCAGGCTCTCCGACAGCAGCTCCACCAAAGAACTATAGTTCATGTGGATCCATAACATCTCTCCTATCCCCAGAATGTTTTCCATTTCGTCCCTCTAGGAGAAATCCACATGGAACACCTGGACAGCTTCTTGGTGGGCCATTCAGTTCTTGAACAAGGATTTTTCTTTGGCTAGTTTGTGAAGATCGTTCACAAAGTGAGTCCGCGAAGTCTTCCTGCGAAGACTGTTCGCGGAGCACTGCATCGGCGTTCAAAGCCGGATCGCGGAGTGAAAACGCGGAGTCAAAGACTCGCTGAGCACCGCAAATACCCAATTTGCAGAGATCACTCACGGAGTACACAGAGCTTCACGAATCAAGAGTGGAAGAAGACAATATAACAGAGAAGGGAAAGGACAAAAGAGATGGATGGACCCCAATTTATAGGCAATGACCTTCGGAGCTTCGTGGCATGTCCAGTCTGTGTGGAGCTTCGCGGTGCACCCGCCCCGCGCGGCCCTTGTCCTCCTCGCGAGCCCGCTTTATGAGTCAGCACCGCCAAATGGATGAGGATTTTGGAAATTTCCCTTAGACTTCAACCCTTGATCCCTCTGTGGCTCTAAGTATGAGGGGGGGGGGGGGGAATTTGTTGGTGCCAAAATTTGGCACGAAGAATTGGCCCCAAGATTGCCCCACAGACTGCCTCATGAAGCCCCTTCGCGGATTCCCCCAGCACTGTGGCCACCACGAAGCAAAGGAGGTGGGACGCTCTGCGAACCCATTTGACATTCGTAAGCATGCCACGAAGCCACTGATCCCTCTTTGCGCCGCATGATCTCTGCTCCGTGTCACCTCTTGCCTATAAATACCAAGCTCCCCTTGAGCTCCCCAGATGGACAATCCGACCTTTCAGCTTCTCGTCTCCTGAATCGCGAAGCAATCTTCCACTCGATGAACCATGAGCTGTGCAAGGTACTTCTACTTCGGGAAGTGCCTCCCCATTGTCTCGTTTTGATCCCCTCTTTCAACAGGGATGCCTTTCGCGAAGTATAAGGGCTTTCATGAAGGAAGAGAATCCCCAAGGGGACCTGGGTTGTCGTGGAGTGTTTATGCTTCACGAAACAACCTTCATGTACACTTGATCCATTTTCTAAGGTAGGATCATTGTACTTCGTGAAACACATTACTTCATGATACCTTTCTTCATGAGGAAACTTTGCACCACGAGGCTATGCTCCGCGAATTCCTTTCCACTTCGCGAAGCACCTCCCATTTTCACCTTCGCCCCATGCTACGGATAAGGGACCCCACTTCACAAAGAACACCCCTTCGCATGTGCCCCCCACCACGCAGAGCAACATCACTCTACAAGGCCCCTACCTATGGACCCCTCTGCTTAGAAAACCCTTTTCCCGTGTGACCCTCCAGGTTTGAATGATGTGACTACAAAGTCCCCTGGACGATTATTCCCATTGTGTTGCTTCGCCTAATGCTTCTATGAATAGACACACTAATGGCTATTGATTCGTTTCATAACTATGCTAATGTGTAACCCTCGATGGTTTGCTCCGTGACACGACCTTAGAACAACCTTTCTGATGCCATCCCTCCCACAAGGAGCAGAGTGTACTGGTTATGTAAGTCCTAGGGGTGCGGAGAAATCTCACCTCATCCAAGCTACAAGATGTTAAACTGCCAATCACCTCATCCTCAACACATGAAGTTAAACTGTGACCAAGCCTTGTGCCTCACACGTGGGGTCCCCCCACCTCAGACATTCTCCATGACCACTCGTCTCTACAGGGATGGGAACACCCCTCACAATGGATTACATCCTCCTTTTTTGAGTGGAGTTTGTCCCTAGGGAAGGGAAACCACCATGGTATAAGCCTATAGCTTTCCATCCAGGAGGCAGCACCCCTACTCCTCCTCACTTCCTCGGCGCCAAGGCCTGCGGGGGGCGTGATAGGGAACGGGGCCCCTCCTCTCTTCCTGGGTTCCAAATCCCTCTCCCGCTACGCTTTGTCTCCCTCGGGCCTCCGTCTTGGAGTATGTCCCGACACCATGGTCCTCTCAACGCGTAATCCCCTTTTCACTTCCCACGGATGCACCCTTTGCGACGTGATTGTCAGGTCTCTGCTACCTCTTGTTTCTCACACCGATCAGGACTCCAGTGAGCTTAGAGTGAGCACCGACCATGACACGCCTTGGGCCACCTCAGAGCATAATCCCCAAATTCCCCCGTAATGCATGACGTTAAACTGTATCCATGAACTACAAGGACTTTGACCCATGTGAAGGCATAGTACATAGGAAGCCTCTATGAGGTTCAAGCCCACCTGAACCCGAAGTCCCTTCATGTCGGTTCACTGACACCATCCTAAACTATGAGGACGTTAATCCATATGAAGGCATGGTACGTAGGAAGTCTCGCGAGGTTCAATCCCAACACCAACCTGGACCTCTGGTCCCTTCACGTCGGTTCACCGACACCATCCATGAACTATGATGTCTTTCATCCATGTCAAGGCATGATACGTAGGAAGCCTCCCTGAGGTTCAATCCCCACAACCATTGGCCCCAACCGCCTCCGTGTTGGTGTGCCAAGCCCATCATCTGAACTACGTGGTCCTTGATCCATGTCAAGGCATGGTATGTAGGAAGCCTCCCTGAGGTTCAAGCCCACCATCGTTCTGGACCAAGGTCCTCATTCATGTCGGTTCTCTGACACACCATCCTGAACTACGTGGAATTTTATCCATGTCAAGGCATGGTACGTAGGAAGCCTCATGAGGCTCAAGCCCACCACCTAGTTGTTCCGACCATCATTCACGTCTGTTCACCAACACCTTGGGCAGCCTAGAGTGTAAGCCCCACACCATCCTGAACTACACGGTCTTTGATCCTTGCTAAGGTAGGGTACGTAGGAAGTCTATTCGAGGCTCAATCCCAAAACGATCATCCATCCTGATCCTTACCCGGGCCACCACATCCTAGTGAGATCATGCCACCTCATTCCCCTCCACAGCATTTGGGAAGCCACACATGTGTTGGCCCTAATATCAGTATTCTCTCTGGGGGATTCTTCCCTCTGATCCTCTATAATATGTGTTCCAATCAGTCCAATCCGTCTCCACTAGATGTTAAACTTTCATCATACCACGTGTTAAACACAGGAAGCTAAGGAAAACCTCAGATACATTCCTATGGCATATGATTCCCCGTGTTCGATGTGGGATTCCTTGGGCTTCTATGCCCTTGAGAAGCCCTGTAATAAGGGATAGAAGAGAGACACACCAATCCCCGGCGTCTAGACACATCAGTGATGCCCCAGCGTGACTACTCCCCTAACCGAAGGTTGCTGCCCTGACCGGACCCCATGTAATGTGCTGATAGAATTAGTGAAATTAACTAGGGTCAATGAAGATATGGAGCTGTGAAGAGTTTCACGAACAACATATTAAATCTATGAGGTAGACCTAGACTAGGTGAAAAGTTCATAGGAGGAATCCACGAAATGAAGAACCGACATCCCATCATCCCACTTCGATCAATGATAATACGTCCCTGAATAAGGATTGAATGCTGCCCACCTTTGGAATGCGAAAATGCATGGTAACAAAATCTGTACCTATTGCACTCAAGGAGAAGGACGCACGTGCCCCGGCGAAAGCATTAGAAATAGAGATGAAATAAATTGGACACAATCTATTCAAGTTTTTTTTGAGGAAAAATAGAAGGGTTTCTATCAATGAATTTAAATTTTCATGTGAATGGTATTGAATGTAGTTTGTTAGACTGTCTTGTGAATTTTTTTGATGGAAAAGGTATCATTTACATAGAAAACATGACATATGATAATTAAAAATTAACTTCATTTTTTATTTTTTTATTATCATCCATGATATTTCTTATTTAACATTATGAGGGATTCATTTAATTATCATTTCATTGATTAAATGAAATGCGTTTCAATCATTTATTTTCAATAAGGATTATGAATTATTAATTTATTTGAATAGAAGGTGTTTCAACTTATTACCTTTCCTTATTGATTATGTTTATTGATTCATTATTTTTTCCACTATACCTTAACCTTACTAATCAATTGAGATCACCCTTATTATTTTTCATTCCACAGGATTCCCAAATTTTTTGTAAGAATGATATGCAATGATAATATATAAATAATAAAGTTATATTACTATCATAAAATTAATATTATATGTTAATTAGTGTATTCATTTTTAATACAAGAAACATGTCTGAATCTAGTTTACCAAGAGTACCAAATTTTTAAGTCCTTTGAGATTTGAATCATTGTAATAATACCAATGTAAGTTAAGTAGACACTGAATCTTGGATTATTGGGGCCGAGGGACTACAATCATCAATAATAGAGGACAAGAACTCTGCAAATAAATACTCTTGATATTTATCTCTAATGGTAATCTAGAACTTCCCACCACAAAAAAAGAAACATTACTAATGGTGAGACCTGAGGTTCCATTATACTGTCGTTACAAGAATTATAAATTCAATATGATTAAGCTATATGTGTAGTATAGGGATTGTTCCTATAAAATAGATGGTTCATCTATTATCTGAGGCACAGCTGGGATTGTCACATGACATCTTTTGATTCCCCCAAAAATTGCAACACATATCATTTTACCCTTACATATATTTACCCTTATGCAAGGTGATACCCTTATGCGATCCAAGGCATTAACCTTATGTAAGATAGGATGTACCCTTACATGAATAATGTAGTACCTGTATGCAACTCATGTATTACCCTTACACATACTGATTGTACCTTTACAGAATCCAGGTATTAATCATTAATAAAATAGGTAGTTCCCTTATTTAGAAAGGTAACACTATTATGAAACTAGGTAGTACCCTTATGAAATAAGGTAATATCATTTTGAATTCTATTTAATAATCTTATTCAATATATTTAATAAAATTACTCAAGGAGGTTTTACCATTTTGTAGGGACCAGAAATATGGTAAGAAAATCCCCACAAATTTGTGTTTAAATAAAATGTAAATTAAATTTTCTATGAAGGAATAATGGAAAACAAATCATGAAACACTCATAAGTGATCAATAGAAAAAAATAATCAATATTAATTTAATTTTAAAATAAATAAATAAATGCATACATAGAAGTACACTACATTAATGTAAATTATAATAATTCTTTAAATGTTGGATAGGGTTGATTAATTATGAAAACACATCATATGAAATAAGTTATGTTTCTAGCCTACATGGTATGCTTGTATGTTTTTTAATGATGATACAATGTATATCAACTTATGTGAACAATTTTTGAACCACCTTCCAACATCTTTCTTTACACTATGTGTATTCCACTAATTATTAATTTTTTATTTTATTATTTAACATTTATCACCTTCAAACCATTTTTTCATGGGTGATGAGGTCGATCATTTTTTTGATATTATCATGCATAAGGAATGAGATATATTCAGTTTTGATGAGTTTGATTATTTTCTTCACTCAATGATTGGAGTAATACATATTTTTGAGAGAGTCTATCAACTCTCTAAAAAAACTCCTCTCCCTCAATCCAAGCCTCTATAGGTCTCCCATAATCCACTAGAAATTGATGGGAACCCCTCAAATTGAAATCAGAAGCATCATTATATTTAATATATAGCTCAAAATACTAGTATATATCCACTTACCTCGCACTCCTGAGCATATATATAACCACTGAAGACATTCCCAATCCACCCTCCACTAGAGTGAGGCACTAACTATGTGTAATATTCTATTAATAGCTCTAGGATTCTTTTAATCCATTTTTTGAATTCCCTTATGAATGTATCTTTTTATAGGGTGTTTTTAGATTGCCTCTGAAAATTTTGGAAGCAATTTCAACAATGTACAGTTGACACGCAATACAGGAAAACCCTAAAATATGTCCCAGTAAACTGTGTGCCCCATTTTGGGGTATCTATATGGCGCAAAATTCATGAAAACCATATATAATTCCATTAAAATAATGTGGAAATGGATATAGTGTGGTTTATATAGTGGACATATATTTATTTTAAGAATGTGGAAAATCCATTCACACTTCCAAGTATCACTATAACGAAACAAGGTTAGGCAAAAAGTTACTACTAATTGTGCATCCCAACAAAGAAATCATTTTAATGGTTTTTTATTCCTCCCAAAATTTAAATAAAAATTTTAAACCCTTTAGATTAATATCCAATAACCCCATTCAATATTAATCAAAATCATTGTATTTTTGAGCCTCTGAAGAGATTAATTGGATCCTCTATGCTCTCTTCTTCATAGATTGATGTGTTTTTGGTTCCATTTGATCCCAGTTCAGTTAAGAAAAACCCCCTTAATAGGAATCCTACTTTCTTGTCTTCTATAACTCATTTAGAGTTATATATGTGCATGTTGTCAATATATGTAATTGAAATTTTTTGGATTGATATTATATTTTTCGTATCTTTATTCTATTGATTCATTGTTGATCTTCCTCACCATCATCTATCCATTGGATTTTCCCATCACTGGTGTTGTTTTGATAGTATGGTTAATGGAAAGTGTTTATATTATTTTACTTCCTTTAGTAATTCATTATTTATTAAGAATTTTTAGACCTGAAATCCATCTTATTAAAACATTTTAAAAGTATGTTTATATTGAAAAATTCTTGTATCCTTCTATATGAATTATAAATAACATGTAAATTTTCAACCATGAATTTGATCCTAGAAATTATTTTATAAACTGATGAATGTCATGTTGATTTGGATTTATATTCAAAGTGATTGAAAAATGATGTTTTTATTTGATTTAAGGTATAAGGATGGTTTTTCTTTTATAAATTGAATTTTTTTTTGAAGGATTTGTGTTGATAAATGCAATTATTTTCAATGTTTTCCATATTCATAAATTTGTGAGATGAACAAAAGCCATCATTGAATGATTTCCCCCTAGTTTATAAAACATTCATTCATTAGTGATTTGAAATTAGTGATTTATTCACCAGTTAATAGGATGTTGACCATTATTTTGAAATGAATTCAAGTATATTTAATTGTAAAACATCCATTGAATTCATTATGAATGTTTTTGAAAGAAATCATTGGTTTAAATTACCATTTATTTTATTGATGATGTTTTATTAAATGAAGTGGGGGTAATTAACCCTTTAATGATTTGATGAATAGGTTTTGAATTTAAATGGATGATTCCTGAAAACTCAATTAACACTTTATGCTGATCCTATATTGTAATAATCAGTTATTGTAACATACATGACTTATGAGCTTTACATTGATGGGTGTTGAAAAATGGATGATTTACTTTGAGGGTGTTCTTGGTTGAGATTGAGATGTTAATTGAGAGCATGATCTCATGATTGGAATGTTGAGAGCATGATCCCATGATTGATTTTGATAAGGATACCCATTATATTTCATGTATAATGGTTATCTCACTCGCCTATTGTGACTATTCATGAGAACCCTGATAGTTATTTGGGAGGAACTAGATTTATAATTTTCTAGCAGGATCACACACCACCGAGTGGATATGTAGAGAATATTAATGGTTCATTCTTGGAATTCATCTATAGTAAAGCATGTGTCCATAAAACAGGTCAGATTAAGACATGTGATCCTAGTTTTAATCCTGAAAATTGCCATAATGATTAATTTTTTATTTTATTTGGTGGAGTCACTATCATAAACTGGTTACAAACACTAAATCATTACACATGATACTTGATACATGGTTGCATTGATTGACACTAACCTAAAATAGAGTTTCCTTTATTATAAAATTACTTTTCTTGGTTGAACTTCCTATTGAGATGATGCACCTTGATCTATAATATTGAATCTTGTAAAAGTTTTGATATTGGCTTAATGTTTTTAATTTTCCAGAATGATATGATTTCATCTTGTGAAATTATTTTCAGTTCCTTTCATGAATTTATTTTGGTTTCAAATGATGAAACGGAATATTTTCCAACAGTGGTATAATAAATGTTTTTGAAAATTTTAAACCTGCATATTAATCCCAACAATATTGTATACTAATTTACATGGATTTATTTTTCCACTCTAAAATTTAAATTCCAATAAAATATTATTTTTACTCATCTTTAATCATATATTAATTATCTTATGATGTTACTAAATAGGTTCTTTCATGAAATCCTAGTGGGATATATATCTCACTCTCTTCTTATACTGTTTGTTGTTTGTAGACTTTATGTTCATATAGTAGGTGATTGTGTTATCATGCTCATCTTTTATTGGTTCATGGATGGTGGGATGACGAAAAGTGTTGTGGTACATCATGTGTAGTTGTGGACCACTATGATATGGTTTGTGGTTGTTTTTTTACATTCAGTTCTTGATTTGTATATTTTTAGCTTGACATGTTTGTGTTGATTTGTTTATCTGATGTTTTTTTGTAGTGTAATATGTTTCATGCTATCTCTTATGGGATAAATCAATCCAAAAGGATATTTATATAATTCTTATGTTATTGTAGCCAACCCATGGATATTGGTAACACACTTTAGGATAGTGATGAATTGAATCAGGTATCGGGTATGATTTTATTCCATGTTGGTTTAGTACAAATAGAGTTAAAGGAGATATTTCCATAAAATAAATTAATTTTCGATAAATGAACTTATATTATCTGAGATAATTTATGGTATATAGAGACACATAAGGTCTCGAGACTCAAGAGTTATTATTGAGTGGTTAGTAAATCAACACCACTTCATAGTGATACTTGAGTTGCAAAGGAAAGTGGGAATATATGCCATTCTTTTGATTTATTAATTTCATGATTACAAATTATATTTATATTATTGATGATTTTTTTTTGATTTTTTTAAAATATTTTATGTTCTGTTGTTGAAATGGATATATTTCAAAATTTACATAGTTCCTCCACGGTCTGGTAAACTATGAAGAATCAGTGTGGTTAATCTAGATATCAATGCATGTACAATCATGAGGTTACAATGTGGTTTAATAATACACGAGACCAATCCATGAATATTTTTATAAATTTTCATAAAATGGCAACATATCCATTTGATTCCAAAATTACTTCACTCATAAGAGATCATTTGGGGGGGTATGCATGTGGTCATTTCATTTTTTTTGTAGTTTCAGATTTCATTCATTGTTGTAGATTTTGGACCCTTTGGGGAAACAATTGTGTTGAAAAATAGGATTTGGTAGGTTCATTAAGAAATTTTTTCAGTCAGGAAAAATTTAGTTTTATGAGATTTTTTCTTTAGAATACTAATATCCAATTATATTTTTTATTTTACTAGGAAAATGTTCACAAATGAATTTTTTTTGCAGTGGGTTTAAAAATTGAAATTGTTTTGAAAATTTTACAAAATGGAAATATATTTTTTTGAAACCATATTATAATTTCCAGGAGGTAATAATTAATTTTTTAAAATTTACCATATTTTTGTTATGTTTTTTTTAAGAAAGAGAATTTTTTAAATGGGAAAATATTATGATTTTAAATTATTAATGTTTTATGAATGTTGATTAAATACTTTTTTGAAAGGTTAAATATTTTAACTATGCTTTGTTTGAGTTTTTCATTATGCAAGAGTTAATAAATATATATTTCACTATGTCCATAATTGTATCATTGAATTTTTCCCATACAATGTAGAATATTCATTTATAGATATGGTATTTGGAGTAGTCCTTTATGATATCTGGTAGTTAAATCTCATATTGAATACCTTACCTAGACTAGTAATCAATTGGGGGATCCAAATAATTTCCAGACATTAGACCCCACCCATGTCATCATGAATTTTCATCCACCATCTAATGGAAGAGAGATGGGTTCCCCTAAGTATATATTTTTGAATACAAAAAATTTAATATATTTTTTCTCTCAAGACTCCTAATTAAATGAAGGAAAAGTCTATAAAATCCTATTTTGTGAGGAATGAGTAGTGGGAAGTTATTATTCCTTCTTATACATTTTAATAATTTTTTTTTGAATTTCTAAAGTCAATCTTCATTCATTGGAATTATACTCAGAGTGTTAAGAAGTAAATTATTTTTGAGTTCAATGGGTTTGGTCGAGGGGAGTTATCGAATTTAATCAATGCCAATAAATTATCATGGTTGTTGAGTTTTATAATATATTTTAGTAGTGAGGTCTTATTTAGGTCTATCTATTTTAAAAAAGGTCTTCACCAATACCATGGAAATATTTTTTGAGTAATATTGACGTCTTATTATCTGGAGATACATAAAATGGCCTTTTCAAATGAGGTGGAACTAGTAGACTAATGAAAAGTGGAGGTATCATCATTATCGGTTAGACTCGAAGAATATTTCTCCTCTGGTTCACCTTGGTAGTTGGCTGTGTGTGGAAAATATTCTCTGGGAATGAATATGCATGAGATCTCTTCCAGAGTGCAACACCTAGGAACCCTAGGAATTTATTTTTAGGAGATTTGAATATTTATAAATGGTGTGGCTACATGGGTCACCTCCTGAGGTTCTTTATGATGGGAAAGTGAAGGGGTAATGTTTGAACAGGAATCATTGATTCTAGACTATGGGGTGGAATATATTTCATGATATCATGGCTCCAACTATAGGTTTGTATGTTAAGATCTTTGTATAGTGTAGGAGATTATAGTTTTGGTGGAAATTTCCAATGATATTGTATTCTAAAGTCAAAGTTGAAACTATTTGAGTTTTCCTTTTCAGGGTTTGTAATTTTTGGAAACTTGTATTTTTTTTAGTCAATTGTGGAATTTTTGGGGATCATTGCATATGAAATATTATGAACCATGGTTGTGATCATGATTATGATCATGGTTTCATTTTAATGAGATATATATCATTATAATTCATGGATGTGATGTTCTGAAGGGATAACATTCTACTTGAATGGATTTATATTATCAAGTTTTGTTTTTCTTCTAGTGATGTAGTGGAATCTTGTGTTGAGAACCATTTGGGGTTATGATTTTTATTCTTTGAAAAAATTTCTATTTATGTATACCATAGGTTTATTTCTATGGTTGGTATTATATTCCATTAGGAATGTGGTTTTTCCTTGGCATCCTCTAGTTTTTTCTTTGATGGATAGAGCTATATCATGATAATGAACTACATCATGAGGGGGTAGTTCCCTATTTGTGAATTAACAATTTAATTCATATAACGTTCTAGTTAGAATTGGGTAGGCCATGGGGTGGTACTTGGGTACTAGGATGATGTGTATTCTATATGGATGAAGAACCCAGAGGTTATTAGGGATGATTTTATGAGATTATCTAGGTGTGATGCTTGGTGTTGAAAGTCATATTTAACTATTGGGTACTTCTTTAAGGTTGAAATCCCTATCAATTTCATTCCATGATTATGGATGTTTTGAAATTAATGGATCTTGTTTATGTTGTATCTTATAAATTCGTATAGATTACAGTATATGTCATTCGATTAATGGAGTTAGAATCGTCTCATTGATGTTTCCCCTTATCCAGTGTTTGAGGTCTCTAAATTGGGGTTAAAATGGACTAGTTGTTGTCATTTCAAATGGTCTTATAGGATCTTTAAATTATGGGGAGTTATATTATTGGTCTCTAGTTAATTTTATTTATTATCAATTTCCTCTAGTAGTTTTTGGATTCCATTTTTTTGTAAATTTTTGGATATCGGTCAAGGACCGTTCACATAAGATGATTAGTGAGTGAGTTCCTTATATTTCAACATTTTTATCTTATAGACTATATGATTTATGGGGATATATAATTCTACAGTGGGGATATTATAATATTTCTATACTAGTCATGAAGTTCTTTTGAATAAATTTTTTATTCCCCATTGAAATGATCCTTTCTAGGATTTTTTGATAGTATTCTGAAATGTTGGAATCCATTTAGGATGCACGCGGTTGGGACACTGTAATGGAAAATAGTGTAGTTTGGCCCAGAATACAGAGTGACCCATTATGAGGTACTATATGGTGGTACACGGTTTGTGAAAACCATGTGGGCATCCCTCTAAACTTTTTTTTCCACGGATGGAGGGGGTTTGTATGATTAGCACACGATGTTCTTAACCAAGCTACCAAACCCTTAACCCTTTCTAGTAACCCTATAAGGGCACATGGTTTGGTGAAAGGTTACTAATAACCATTCATCCCAACTAAAAAACCATGTGAATGTGTATGAATTCCCCTAAAAATTATACTGAAGATCAAAATCACCTAGTTTAACATCTAATCACTCCCCATTAAACCAAAATCAAATTCCTTGGCTTTTGGGGGCTGTTAAGTGGTGAATAATCTCTTATAACCTATCCATTCCTTGGATTGATGTGTTAGTGGTTGGGTTTGGTCCCTCTTTATATATAGAAACAAATATATTTCATAATATTCCTTTATTATATTATTTACTTATTTGAGAGCGATAGAATTATATTTTTTATTATCTCTAAATGTCATTCTGAAAAATATATCATGAATTTTTTCGATCTTGAATCTATGGATTCCTTATTGATTGTCCTTTCCTTCATTTATCTATTGGCATTTCCCATGATCATGGTTGTTTTGATCATGAAATTAATTTTATGAGTTTCTACTATTTTACTTCCTCATATAATTCATTGTTTCTTAATAATTCAAAGGTATTTATTCCTTATTCGTAATAGATGTTTCGTGAATGTTGATATAAAAATTGTCTTCGGTCCTTCTAAGTAAATTTTTCATAGCTTGAAAAGCGTCGATCATGATATTGATCACTATCACTATTTCATAAAATGATAAATTCCTTGTGTATTATTGTTTCTTTTCAATGATCTTATAATATTATTTTTTGGTTATGTTGAAGGTGTATCGTTGGTTTTGATTTTATAAATATAAATTATTGATTTTATTTAATTGGGTTGATAAATGAATTTTTTTTCAATAGGATTCATATTTATTATTTTTTCAAATTACTAGGACTACTCTTTGATTGATTTCAACCAATATTTTAAAAAAGGGAATTTTGGTTGATTTCATTTTAGTGTTTTTTTCACATGGAAAGAGGGTTTTAACCTATGTTTTTAAATTTATTTCATGCCTATTTAATTTTAGAACTTCATTTGAAGGCCGTAGTTATATTTTTGATAGAAATGTGTACTTTGAATGATTTTTTTGGTATTTTGATGATGTTTTGTGAAACAAAATATGAATGATTACCCCTTTTAATGTTTTTTAGAAGAGGTTTTTATTTTCAGTTGATTATTTTGGATGGATTGGATGCCACTTTATAAGGATTTAAACCTGATATAATCACTTATTATACAATTATTGACTCTTGTGCTTCCCATTTATAGGTGTTGAAAAAGGGATTATTTAATTTGAGGCAGTTCTGTGATGAGGGGGAGATTTAAATTGACAGTATAAACCCATGACTGAAATGTTGAGGTCGTAATCTCATGATTGATATTCATAAGGGACCCCATTTTGATTTCCATATCTTGATATCTCACCCACCTAATTTGGAGATTCATCTGAACCTGGATTTTTATATACAAGGACCTAGATTTATGATTTTCTAGTGGGATCACAACCCATCTAGTGGATCCATAGAGAATATGAATGTTTCATGCTATGAACATGCATATAAGAAAGTGATAGTATCTAGAACTGGACATCTTGAGACAAGTGGGAGTAGTTATAATCCCAAATATTGGTAACGTTAATTTTCACACATATTATCTATGTTGGAATCACAATCATATTGTGGTTGTACCCATGACATCCTTATACTTGATACTCGATACATGAAGTCATTTGTTGTCACTACATGGAACTATAGTTTCCTTTCATTATTAATTACTATTATTTATTTACTAGCTTATTATGATGTTTCATATTTACTATATTATATTTACTCTTAATAATTTTCACATTAGTATAATATTATTACCTTTTAAAATCGATCTCATTTTATCTTGTGAAATGGTCTTCAATGTTTTCAAGAAAAGGGTTGGTTTTAAAATGATGAAATGGATTGTTATCCTACTATGGTATGGTGAATGTATTCTGAAAATTTAAAACACTAATTAAACCCAAAACACTAATAAACTGATTTTCATGGATTTAATTTCTATTTATAAAATGTTAATAACTATAATATATTATTTATTCTTCGCTTTTATAAAATCGGATTTACATTATGAAGTAATTTCATTGAATATTTGGTGAAATCTTATTAGGAAATATATATCCCACAAAAGGGTTATTCTAGTTGGTGTTTGAAGGCATTATGTTCTTATATAAGGTTCTGATGTTCCCATCATCTTCCTTTGTGGGTTCAGGCATGGTTAGCTGAGGGAAGTTGACTTGGGACATGGTGGGTTGTCATGGACCACTAGGGGTTTTGTTTTTGTTATTTATTTTTAATTTTACTTCTTTTACCCTATCTTTGTACACATTCATGTTTTTGTTAAATTATCAATTTGATATTGATTCTATAATCTAATTTGGTTATTGTTTTAAATTGTGGGTGAAATTTTTCAAAAAATTTATTCTCGGATTCCCATGTTATTGTTGATAGCGCTCATATTTAGGGAATTCTCTTGTAAAAATTATAGAATTTACTCGGCTAAAAGTTAAGATGTATTTGGGGGTTGGGGTTCCACACATTGTGACTATTTAGGGAACCAATTATGGCACTGAGTGTCATATTTCACCCATCATTTTGGCCTTTGATTTGGATATTATAATCCTTGTTCCATTGGTAACTCATGTAGTTCCATATTCCACGTATTGGGGAACTGATTAGGGGGTCTAACTCAGGGAATTTTATGAACCTAATCTTGTAGGATTCTAGTTGACTATATATAATTCAATTGGAAGGGGGACTGGTTACAATTCTACTGTTACAAACACAACTAAGGATATCACATCTAGACCTATACTTGATCACACACCAAAACCTACAAAAAAATATTAGTCAATATGAATGTATTATATATGAGCCAAGGTGTGGAACTTGTGGAAACATATTCACAAATTGAGAATGATTATTTTTTAATTTTATGTTTCACTACATTCAATGTTTTAATCATATATAATGTTATATATTTTTCAATATTCATTTCAATACTGGTGTATTTTTTTTCAGGAATAAGCGAGTGACCACTCATGACAGTCACTATATATGGTAATAGTGACTTCGATTTGTTGTTTCTCATACCTTACATATTTTAGTATATTTTCTCTTGAGTCCACCAAATCATACTTCATCCTTAACCATTCCTCCAACTCTAAAAAATTTCTCCCCATCATATACTCCATGCTTCCCCATCATTATTCCCCCAGTGAATTCGAAACCTCACGTCCCCCTAACAACCATCTTGACCACCCCCACCACTACCCAATCCCTACCAACCCTCAGACACCTACATAACACTACTATAGAAATGAAAATTTTTATCACTTAAAATAGGCGTTTCCAACTATAAAAATATATTAAAATAAAAGAACCTTACCTATTTTTTATCCATTTTCAACGATAAAATAATGTGATGATAAATGTTTCCTTTATAGGTGCTTTTTATTGCACTAATAAATGTTATTCTAGCTGCTACTAACTTAAATACCTATAAAAACACTATAAATAAACCACATATTATTAAACAAAGAAAAAAAATTAAATATTACATTACACTATCATTTCAATTGAAAATATACAATAATTAATTTTATAGAAAATATTTATATAGATGTGATATATACAATTGACCAATGAAATTACAACCCAATACAAAAAGTCATATAGTAGTATCTTTACAATGATCAACATAAAACTATATAACAGTGTGTATCTATAATAAAACTAATGCTTATTTTCATTAGAACCCATAAAAATAAAAATAAATTATTATTGAAATGATATATAATACACATCATATAAATTATATTATTAATTATTAAATATATTAATGATATTTTCATTTATAATCAATTATATTATTAATGATTATATTGTTAATTTTTATAGTCCCAATTAAATGTTGTGTATGTCATAAGGGTGAGAGGTTGTTGGCGGCAGGGTGCCACAACATGATTTACATGGGTCATGTCGGGATGCATTGAATCATGTCCCACATTGGGCATATATTTTTTTTAAAATGAACTATAATCCTCAAGTAATTCTTACCAAATTATAATTATTTTATATTGAGGGTTGTATAATTATCCCTTCGTGGGTAGTGAACCACGTTCTAGAACAAAACAGTGAGTTAGTGAACCAAAGTAGATAATATGATTATAGAGGGTCCTATAGCTAGATTTGAGATCCTATAATTCATATTAGAGTATGTGTGTAGATTCTTATTCATAGGTAAAATTTTATGTTCTATATTTTTGTAGTCATAAATGAATTCATTTCTAGCCCTAGGTGTGGGAGGATGTTTCCTACAAGGTGTTAGGTCATGATACATGGGAATCATGTCCCAATGATTTGATTCTTTTCCCACATTTGTGTGTGGGTTGGTGTTGGGAATGAAGTGTAAGTCCCATTTGTTTCTATCCCATAAAAACTCATTTTCCGAGAGGGATGGGAAGTGATCTCCCCTCGTTCAAATTGAGCCCTGTTGAATATGAAAATCTATATATAGTAAGACAAAACATAAAATATAGTAATAGAGGGTCCTCCATTAACATTGAGATATTAAATTAATTACATTATTAACTATTATATATACTATTAATTAATATTTCTATTATGTATTTTTAAATAAATTTTCAATTAATAATATATATAAACTATATTTTTAATTATTAAATATATTAAAGATATTATCACTTATTCATAATATGAAATACTTAAATAATTTTTAATAATCATACCATTAAATATTAATATTTTAATTATATTACTAATTATTAATTGTATTGTGAATGTTAGAATTATTTATTAACTATGTTTTTTTATCATCAGTTATTTATATAATTAATTACATTAATTTTATTATTAGTTATAAAAAATTCCACCACAAACGTGAATGTGGATCACATCGTCTGTGGGGGTCACTGTTCAAACATTCTGAGACCACTTCTTACAAATTCATATTTTTTTCCTATTTCATAAAAACAAACAAGGATTTTTTTTCATGGTTTTGACAATATGAGACATGTATTAAACTAATATTGATCATTTATATTGAAATCACACACATTGATTCATTCCAAAAACTTCACGTATCAAATTGATGTGAAATCAATTCTTACAAACCAAAAAACAATTTATGTATCGTAAAATAAAATATTCAATATAATAAGAGACATTTTTCTCACTTTGGGATATGTAAACCTTATTTTAAGATAAAATGAACCTTTTATATTGAAAACTGCACTTTGAGTCCAAAAGGTCACATCATCATCCAGCTTATCTTGTGGAAATTCCAATACATCAAACATTGATATATAGATCATTTTCATTTGATATAAAGAAAATATGATCTCATTTTATTATGTTTGGATATGTGAATCATATTTTGTTACTAAAATGAGACTTCAATATAAAAAACAAGCACATTGAGTCATATGGACCATTTATTGTGTTGTATTGATGGTTGGTTGATTTTTACACAGAAATAATAAATTATAAATCATTTTGATAATTTATTATAACAGTATGAGATTATTTTCCCAATTTTGTCAATCTGAATCATGTTTTATATTAAAATGAAACTAATATATTGAAAACATACACTCTGAGGTATACCAGAAACATAATGTGTTAGATTGATTTGAGGTCAATTCTAACAAATCAAAAATAAAATATGGATTAGTTAAAAAATATTTGGACAATTTGAGATTATATTATTTATATGGACTCTGTGAATGTAGTTTTTGACTAAAATAAACCTTTCACATTGAAAAAAATAAATTCCATTAAAACCCTCAACATCATGTGTCAGATAAATTCCAACACATCACAAATTAATTATGGATCATTTTCGAAAAATATTAATTAAATTTTAGTGCTTTGTTGTAGTTTTGTCTATGTGAATGATGTTTTGGGAAAAATGAAACTAATATTATAAACCCAAACATTGGGTCATACCATCAAATTCATGTTTCATATTCACATGTGGTCAATTAATACATGTCAAAAACAAATTATGGATCATTGAAATAATGTATAAAATCATTCGAATAATTTTTTATATATTTAGGATTTTGGATTTTCATTTTAGTCTAAAATGACACTTTTTAATATGAAAACAACCACATTGAGTCATATCGGCCATATTGTGTGAGGAATTGATCTGATGTCAATTATTACATGTCACATTTATTCATTATAATTGGATGTGTGATTAAAAAGTTTTATTAATAAAACAAATTTCCTATTTAATTAAGTTAATATAGAAGAAATTATAAGTAATATAAGTGCACATGCATGAAGGATTGTGAAATAAATTTCCTTAAGGATGTTACATTGTTTAGAAGACCCTATGACCCATATGACTATAAATTTAATGGAATTATGTCCCACCAATGGAGGCTTCCATCTGCCGGCATCACCCTTGCAAACCCAAGTGCAACACCACTGGAATCACTCTGCTTGAAGTGGTGGTCCAAAAGATAGGATATAAAGATTTAGACCATATGACCCTTAAAAGAGATGACCTAAAGGCTCAAGGATGATATTGAATCATTCCAATCACCACCGAAAAGTCATCCCTACCATAGAAATAAATCATGGGCCAAAATTCAAAGATATTAAATCCACCACCCACTAAGGAGCTACATTGTTTGAGTATGACACATCATAGAAGGGAACCCTTTATCCCAAATTGGAATGTGTGGGATAATTGGATGATAATTACAAGAAAATCCATGTCTCTATTTATTAACCCATAAAATGATGTACGTGTGGGCCTTGTTAAACCATCCACATTGTACATCACATCATCTCACAAAAAAACAATGCATAATATTATTTGGAAGGGAACCTATCAGTCCACGCATTTGTGTGAGTACATATGGTAGAATCATTGGAATCAACAAAACAATACCTCATTTGAGGATTCCCACATATCATCACATATATGTGACTGTTTTATCGCATGTAAAATGTATTGTGATTTTTTTCATATCATGTCACCAAAAACCCTACGATTTTATCCTAAAGGCCCAGTGGAAAATGTCCATAAATATTGGTTGAAAGACCAAATCCTCAAATACGCAAAACCAAATATTATCATGAACAAGTATAACCCTATATATTTCCACCCAAAAAACACCTAAACTACATCAATTCCTAATGCAATCCTCAACTTCCACCATAGTTGACCACTAACCCTAGACCTACTTTGTACCCTAGTGCCCATGTGGCCCCAGGTTATCTCCAACCACCCAAATCCCACCACTCTATAGCTTTCATCAATAATAGAGAAACAAGGTATCCTAGATCATATGTAAAACCATTTTTGAAATAGGGATCATTCAGATAATTTATCCAGAAAATATAACCTTGTTTTTTTTTGTTTTTGGATTTATGATGCGTGTTTTAGAGTTAAAATATAATTTTTATTTATAAACACTAACATTGAGTGATAAAGTCCCCAAAGACTATAGTACTAATTTGCGGTAAATCCCAATATTCCATCAATGAATTAGGTATCATTTTCCTATATTATCAAGATAATATAAGATCATTTTATTGGTTTTGGATTTGTAGAATGTGTTTTTGTGTAAAACAGAAATTTTTTAATGTGAAAAACCCAGTTATTGTAATGCTAACCAAATCATGTTCCATATTTATTTGTGGTTGGTTCTGTATGTCTCATATTTTATGAGTTTTATTTTTGAATATTATATTTTATTATTATGAGACAATGAATTGCAACAATGTTCGATTCCGGGGCCCAGGGTTCCAAAAATAAATGTTTGAAAAAAATTAATCTTTTAAATATCATGTTGGAGGTTTTCCTAAAAAAGTGGAATAATTTTTAAACGGCTTCCAAGCATAAAAATATGAGTACATCGTTGCATTCAGAGATGTGACATAACCTTAGGTGTGGCCTAACATCGACCGGCTTAGGTCAGCTGCAAAGGATAATTTTTGGAAATTTTAAAGGAAATAAAATAAATTTAATAGTTTATATTATTTTAACATTTCCATAATGCAGTGATGCATTATGTGGTTTTAAATAATCAGGATCCAAGGGGGAGGCTCATAACCCTCGAAACATTCCTGGGGATTCATAGGAACATTGAATAAGAGTCACCTCAGAGAATTCCCGAGGAACGACGATGAATGATGATGAAATCAAAATTCCTATTCATATGAATAAATCCTATCCTGAGGTGTGGTTTGTTATTTATATTATATTCCATATTCATGGATTAAAATCATAAATACATATCAAGCCACGAACAGGATGACCCATATATCATTTTATATTACATGTGGGTCCTTTATCAGGTTTCTTTTGGGTAATTAATTCGTGCATGATTTTATTTAATATGGATTTTTTCTATTTTATCGTTCAAATGAGTGCAGATGAATATCATGAATAATGATGGTGGAGGATCGTTCCACAATTTTTTATTTTGATTTCTTCTCTATGTTTTGACCATGTGTTCTTCATGTTCTTCACGGGGTTTGGATCAATGGATCACCACGCATCCATTTCACAATGAAACAAACCCAAATTGGAGATCCGACATCATGAAGACCAAATGGAGGTGTGATGATGATAGAAGCAGATGAGTTGACTATGTTTAAGAAAAATCATTTTTGAAAAGTTCATTGTGTGGGTGGATCAAAACATATTTTGGGGCAAATTGAATGCTCGAAACCAACAAGATTAGCCATGCTATGGTGGGATGACTGTGAACCTTAATTTTCATGTTGAAAATAACATTGGAAGGAAGACCCAAAGATTGATGGAGGTGCATAGAGGAGGAATTTTGGTTTTAGAAAATCTGGAAGAAAACATTGTGTTTTTTGAAGTACACTATGTGAGGGGACGGTTCGGTGGAAACTACATTTTATTGATGCCGAATGTGATAACACGATGTGTGACAACTATAATATGGCATGTGGGTCCTTATACAAGACTTGGAATCTCACTCAGATGATATAGGGACATGGGTTGGAGTACATGGCATGTACTCTACCACACGGCCTAAGAAGGATGGTTAGGTAGGTTACCCAGTGTACTGGTACAGGAGTTGGCATACACAGGTTGAAGGTGTGTATGGGAACATGAACAACATATATGGAGTGGGACTAGATAGTGGGACACAACATGTCACTATGTTACACTCCATGTATATCTCTTTCTACACGACATGCTCTTTGACACATGCCATTGTACACGGGCAGTACCTGTGGTAATAAGACACCACATGTGACCATTCCACACAACACTTAACATTCTGTAAATGGAATGATCTTCTTTCCCACCATCCCTTGGACATGTTTTGTTTGGGTAGTGCCCCCTTTTCTCATTCCCATAATGGCCAGGAATCGTTTCCAACCACATGAGTATGATCCCTTCTGCAGGACTTTCTAGATAGAGTCCGAATCCCAACGAGAGGCCCAGAGTAAGATCCTACACCCATTCGTGAACCAAGGTAGAGTCAGGTATCAATGTGAACAATCCTATATGACATTAATACTATACATACAAGGTGAATACAAATGAGTTGCGGTATACACCATGGCACTGTCAGTGATACTAATAAATGTATCGTAATCTTTTCCTACTCAAGAGTGAGTTATCCAAGAATTAGTGAATCTATTATCTCTTTAAATCCAACAGTACATCTATCTTTCTCTTGAAACATCCTAAAAAATGTACATCTCAGAAAGATTTCACCAATTCCATAAAACAACTGGAGTGATTTATCCCAGACAATTTCTTTAAGGATCCTTCTTAATGAACCCTTATTGTGGGTATGAAGGCATGTGACTTACCTGTAGACTACAAGTCTAGGATTTAAGTATATATGGATGTTTCTATAGTTATATGTTCTGTATACATATATTTTGTAGACATGACCGGAACATTACGTTCTGTATTGATTTGTGGTTTTCGTGGGACCTCTAATGAGTATTTCTATACTCACCCCACTATGAGATTTTCCTGTATGTGTTGTGTGTTGTGCAGATGGGTGGCATTTTGACGGAGTCTAGGGAAGACCAAGACCAAACCGAGCATTTTGAGATTCCTTATAGGGTGACGTGTTCTTACAGCTACAAGAATTAGTCCCAGTACTCATTTATTTCTTACAGGATGGAATTTTTAGTTTACAGACTCTTATTTTTGGTGGAATATTATTCTGGCCTAGTTTACTTTTTTCACATTACATTCTGATGTAATATATTTGTTGGATTTAGTTTTATGAATGATTTTTTCCTTATTTGTTTTTACTTTATAGTGCTTGCGGGCGTGGAGATGTGTGTGTGTACATATGTACTAATGAAATTCCTCCCATGTTAGTGATATGCCTACATAGTTCTAGTCAACATACTTTGGCTTATTGGAGGTGGGATTGGGGATTCAATGAACAAGCCCGACTGGGATGGGTCCTGACAGAGTGGTATTAGAGGTTGTCGGTTCTACCATAGGACCAGAAGTCTATGATATTGGTTTGGGGTAACAGTGTTATGTGTTTCGAAATCCTCTTTTGGGATAGGGACTCTAGTGTTGGTGTGGGTGGTCGATGTATCCATACACCAAGACTCTAATAACATGATTTTCAACTCAATAAATGAGAAAACATGTTTCATGGAAACAATGTAATGGCACATGAATCATATAGGAATGGTATGTTTTTTCCAATTCATTTTTTCTGTTAGCTATCTAGATATTATTTTTTTCCATAATAAATCTTTTTTTCTTACAGGATTATTCCGCGATGCATACCTCCAAGGCATTAGTGACTCGACCATGAGAATTAACTATTCAGTGATAAGGCATCAATTCAGGGACCAGTTCACTAGGAGTTACATCCATGTGGTGAACCAGCTATACCACAACCACTAGAGAAGCACGTGGTACATGCAGTACACTCATAAAAGGAGCACAGTCTGAGCGAGATCCATGTGTTTTAAAGACAGAGGACCCTCAGGTTCCATAGAGATCCCGAACCTCAAACGGTTGAGGACTATTATTGAGGCGGTGACTGGAGTTTTCCATCTAATTAGGACACAAGAAGACCAAATTGTGATCATAGGAGTGAACCTTCTCTGGGGTTCATCGGGGAGATGGTGGAGTTTAACCACATAGACTCATTGTGAGGAGACTCTTTCATAGAAAGTGTTTGAGCAACTCACAAGGGTGGAGTTCTCCCCGATTATGGTGAAATCAGTGCATATTCAAGAGCTTCATTAGCTCCAATAGGGTAGTTTAATGGGGGTAACTATTCATCATGGTTCACCGACCTCACTATGTATTTGATGGATATGGTCAAGGATCAGTATGTCAGAGCTCATACCTTCGAGTGAGGTCTGTGATGGAAAATCCATGATAGTGTTGTTCCTCTATTAATTTCAAGTTATGCAGGTGTGCTCGAGAGAGAATTGGTGGTGAGGAGATTCTTGGATTATTTGAGATAGCTAGTGGAATCCAGTAGTAAGAAGATAGGTGTAGTGACCTCAGCAGCTTAGAGAAGACGTCACAAATATGGATCGGGACGTGGGAGATGTCAAATTAGGATACAAGACATGGGGTCAGTGGTCCAGGTCTCTCAGGATGGATCCAGTCATCCTAGGGAGAGGCAATGCTACATGTGCGAAAGATGGGACATCTCGCTAGATATTTCTCAACTCGTCGAACTACTGGAAATGATACGATGTGGGATGTGGAAGACGAGCAAGGAGAGCTGTGGGAGGTGTCATACATTTCGATGTACTTCCACCACCACCCCCAGGAGGTCTGCACCAAGCTTAGGGAGCTAGTGGACTATAGTGGGAACATATACATGCAGTCGAAGCGTATGACATAGGAAATCCAAGGATGATCCCAGGTACAATCTATGTATCTTCTAACACATCTTCTATATTTATAGTCATGGGTTCAAGTATTTCATTCCTCGCCACATGTCTTGTGCGAAACCTTGAGATTCCGGTGGAGTCGTTGACTCGACCCTTACTGTTGGAGACACTTACAAGAGGAGACTCGACGATCACACATAATTTATGTCAGTGTTATCTTACCCTTGGAGGTGAGAGTTTCTTTTGGAACCTTTTAGTGCAAGTTTCAAGGCCTTAAGATTACATTCTTAGTATGGAATGGTTATCTTCAGTCCATATCTAGATTGATTGATTTAGGAAAATATTTCTGTGTGTCCATAAATATGGAATGAGGTTTTCCCATGATGGTGTAAAGGAAACCGAGGCATCATAAAATGAGGTCATGCATATGAGTTTGAATCTGATCACTCATGAGTTGGACAGCCTTACCCTTGGATTAGTAGATGTTGTGAGATTTTAGTTCCAAGAGGCAGTGGTGGAGTTCAAGGATGTCTTTCTAGAAGATGTTTCCATATTACCTCCCCACTAAGAGATTTACATCTACACCGACTTACACCCTCATACAACACAAATATAATCACTTTTATATTGGATGTCTCCCTCAGAGCTTTGCGAGATGATGGTGCAGCAAAAGGATCAATGTAGGAAGTGATTAATAAGACCCAGTGTTCCACCCTAGGTGACACCATTTTTTTCAAGAAGGCTTAGATGAGTTTGTAGTTGTGTGTAGATTTTTGGCACCTGAACCAGGTAACAGTAAATTTAAAGTATCAAATGCCCAATCTCGATGGCCTATATGATCAGATAAGAGGGGTACATTGGTTCTTGAAGGTTGACCTTCGATCGGGCTACCACCAGTTACGAGTAAGAGATTATGACATACCGAAGATGGATTTCAGATGCACCTACGGTCACTATTCGAAAATGGTGATTCCTTTCAGCAACATGAATTCACGCGTAGTGTTTATGAGTATTATGAACCAAATGTTCCAGCCAAACTTAGACTATTTCTTGGTGGTATTCTTCGATGACATACTTGTATACTCGGCCTTAGAGGAGGAGAATGCGAGACACCTGCGAATGGTTCAAAACATACGATGAAAGAACCAGCTTTATGGGAAGATCATGAAGTGAAATTTCTAGATACATGAGGTCCATATTTTAGGGCATTTTATCTCGTCATATGGAGTAGCAGTGGACCCATCCATGGTCAAGGTGGTGTTAGCATGGGAGAAACCTTAGAGTGTGATAGAGGTGTAGATCTTCCATGGGTTAGAATGATTTTACAATATATTTTTCCTTAATTTTTCATAGATATCAGAAGAAATGAAATCTTTGACCCAAAAGGGGAATCCTTTTGTATGAATGGAGATGTTTTAGTTGGATTTCCTGTAGTTGAGGCAGTGTTTGATTAACACACCAGTTTTGAGATTTCTAAAAGAGGGTGTCACATATGTTGTTTTCTGCGGCACATTAGGTACTGAACATGGATATGTACAGATGTAGAGACAAGAAGTTATTTCTTATGGTTCATGCCATCTAAGTCCACATGATAAGAACTACAGAACCAATTATCTTATGTTAGAAATGGCAGTGTTCGCAGTGAAGATGTGGTGACACTACCTAATGGGTTAATGGTTTATCGTCTACTCTGACCATAAGAGCCTCAAGAACATATTCTTTAAAAAGGATCTGAATTTGAGGAAAAGGAAATTTCATGAGTTTCTCATAGATTATGATTTTGAGATCATCTATAATCCTATAAAGGGGAACATAGTAGATGATTCTCTCAATCAGATATCATGTTCACAACTGCTGAGTGAGGAGTCAGTGTAGTTGACCCAACTATAGTTATCCTTCATGGATAGAGATGATGTAGCTTATCTCCAGTTGATGGCTGTCACCCCTCCACTATCACAGAGAGTCATGGATTCAAAATTAGGGGATGTTGAATGCGAGACAATATATGCTCTATTATCCACAAGACAATCTCCCGATGAATATTCTCAAGGTGGGGAGTGTGTTGTCTTTTTCATAGGATACACAGTTGTTCCAGTGCCATTATGGGAGGAGGTTATAAGGTAGTTTCATACATCCATCTTTGAGGTACATCCAGGAGTGAAAAAATGTACCATTACCACCGACCATAGTTCTGGTGGACAAGCATGAAGAATGTAGTAGTAGATTTCATTACTAGATTCCTTACATTCCAACAGGTGAAGGATGACCACCAAGTACCCATAGGGTAATCTCATCCATAGTAGTGCTAGAGTGGATGTGGGATGGAATATCTATGATCTTTATAATGGTATTACCATGGATGTCTAGGGGACACAATTACATATGGGTGATCATGGAATAGCTCACCATGCCGTCCCTCATCATATCTATTAGGGAGGAGAGTTCCACAGAGAGGTTGGGATGCCTCTACATGTGGGAAATTTTTTAGCTTCATGGAATCCCATCGATGATAGTGTAACACCCCAAGCTTCCACGAAATCCTTCTCTTTGAATAATACAGTAGCATGTGTTGTACGCAACTTCGAGTTCTAACACACCACAACCAATCAAACTAGCCGCTATGAATAGTAATACCCACTTTTTGAAAGTTTATAAATTTTATCTTTCAAAATGGATTTCATTTTTGGATACAGAATATCGAAATTATCTTAGGGTGAATTTTTGGTATTTTTCTAAAAACATTAAATTTTTGTTGAATAGTGAAAAAAACTGAGTTATAGTTTGAAACCGATTTTTTATTTAAATAATTATTTATTTTATTTAAATTTTGTTTAGGTCAAAATAGATACATAATACCTATATAAGTACAATGTAATTCATTGGATTCAGTTTATATTAATTTTAGATATATAAAAATTTTATTGAACTTTTCACCATCTTTTACCCACCTCCTAGGAGAATTTTAATATTCACATAAAACATAATTTTATGTAACGCCCCAACCCCAGTTACCAAGATTCGGTGCATTATTGCATAATATTGGCATGATCACAAAGACAAAGTCTTGAAAGACCTATTAGTTTAGTATCCTTGAAACACTAGATACATTCATAAATGTTACATTACATCATAAAGTGAAAAACTACGATAACAAAGTCTCCATTTTCCACACTCATTTCCCCCTTCAGACTATCCATACAGGTCATTCCTGAAATAATTCTTCACATCCTGGAAAAATTAAAACATTGAATGGGGTGAGCTCAGATTCTCAGTAAGGATAATAATATAGCAGAATCTTTCATAAATAAACATAAACATTTAAGGCAATGTATAACAAAACAAAAGCCTTTTAAACATAAACTTCAACATAATATGGAAAAATTAAAATGAAATAATGTCATTTACTTATTCACATGGATATTCTACTGGTCGAATAATCACATTCAATATCAATAACCACTTTCATAATGATGGAATGCATAATGCCATACTATCATAACCACATAGCCAAGGCCTTGTGCCAAGACTACAAATAAGATTTTGTCAAGGCCTCATCCCAAGACACTAGTTTGTCTCATGAGACCTGCCGATGCATCGAGGAGCTATAGTGGGCTCCACCCGTCACTTATTATGTCCAATGCATTCCTCATACGAATAGGTTTAAACATATCATAAACCATAACATAATCGTATCAGATAAAACATGCATAAAGGAAACATAACATTTCCAAATTTCAATCACAAGATATTAATACAAAATAATGATATAAAAAACACTTTCCAAACCATTTTCAGTACCAAAATAGAAGAAAATTAAAACTTTGTAATTATTTTTCATTTAAAAAAATGTTATGGCTTGTAGTGGAAGCCGAAACTCAAATAATGGTGACGGCGGCGGAGAAGTCATTGTCGCTGCATACGTACAACAAGAAAAACATTCAATTTTTTTGTTTAGTAAAACGCTTCATATAAAAATATTCCTTTCGAATAAATGTAAAAGTCAAAGGTGTTTATACACCGTATAAACATTATATTCCTCCATGAATGCAGATTGAGACGAAGTCCCTTACAAAGATCATTTTTAAATAAAATAGATCTATTATGTGTATTCACTATAAGTACACATAAAGAAAGTACAAATACAAGATAGGACATAATTATATCATGAAATAATTTAAAAGTTGGAGATTAACCCAAAGAACAAAAATTGGGTTAAGAAGTTCCCTTACCTCGTGTCTGACTTGACTCGACCGCTCTTTGACCTCCTAAATAATAAAATAGAGTTAATCTATACTTTCTTTAGAACCTTTTTCAAGTTCCTTATTCCTTTTATATCACTTATTACAATGTTATGAACATTATGTAATTATTTAAGTTAATAACGGTCATTTTTTCGACCTTAGGTACTTGAGTAAAAAATAAACTTCTTATAATTACACGTTGTTCATGTGGTAAAATATCCATTATATCAAGAATTATATTCACAATGTAGATATAATATATATCATATATATCCAGTATATACATTCATTTATAATATTACATAACATTTAGAGGTAAGAAATGAAATGCACCGTTCATGGAGACGGTAAGCCGTACGTACGCATGAATGCTACTTTCATTTCTATTTCGTATTTAATGGAATTAAATTATAATTATATAAAGTTATACTATAATTCCAGTATTATATAATGTATAATATTATTTACTCCATACTTTATACATCCCACATATGGTATTAACTATTCAAATCACTTTGAGGGGGCAGTAGTCCGCACTTCCTAAAATGAAAATATTGTGTTTACCCATAATGGAAACCATAAAGGTATGCCACAAATGAAAAATACATAATCTTAAGTAAAACATAAAAATATTATATATCCTATATAAATATAGTGACATCTTAATGGCCACCCTTGAAGGTGTTATATGAGTGTTGAACAATCATCGTTTCGTGAGGCAGAAATTCGACATCCATAGAAATAGTATGTTCTTTAACCATTAGATGTAGGTGTGTGTAACTGTAGCTCGAATACTTATTATAAACACATCCTAGTATATTTAGAATACTGGTGTTCTATCAAAATAAATGATTAATAATATTTTAGGGGGTTGGACAAGCAAAATAAAAAATAAGAACACAAGAGAAAACACTACCTTTAAAACTGGTAACTCTTTTTGATTTGAGCTCAAAGGCTTCATTGGGAAAACTTCTGCCAAAAGTGAGGCTTCTAGAAGTAATAGTGGGATGTGGAGAGACAAAATGGGTAGGTTTTGGATAATCCAAAGGCTTGAAAGTTGTGAATAAGGTGGTAGTGGTGTGGGCCTTTTATAAGAGGAGAGGTGGGGCACTCTTGGATTGTAATGAAATGATACTTTATTATATAATGAGTTTCAGATTTAAAAGGTCCCAAACATATATATTTCTAGGATAAGGTGATAATGGTTCGAAATTGACTCATCCAATAGGCTTTGGACAAGTGTAATTATTATATTTTACATTATCCTTCCATTTTATTAAAATCGTTAAATAATGAGGTAATCACTACATCATCATTGTGTAATAAATAATTTAATTTATTTAATGTATAAAAACTATAAAACAAATATCATGATGTAGGAAATATTTTTATCTTTTTAATTAATATTTATATTAAAAAATATGACTTGTATAACCCCATTTAAAAATTGTTTTAGTAAAAAAACTTCTGTTTGTGACATTTTTATTTTAACTTTAAATAAAAAGTTATTTATGTCATTTTCCTACCAAAGTGGCTCCATGGAGTCACTAAGTTGACCCATGGATTTTCTTGGTCTTCCATGACAAATACAATAGGCGTAGGACAAGTGTAAATTTATTTTCATATTTTTATAATATAATTTTTACCTTAAATTTCACTAATTACCATTAATCACGATTAATTAAACTTAAAAGTTACTATTCACCAAAAAATTATTTTAATCTCATTGAACCAAATTTTACTTCCTAATGACAACCATGTATGTAAGATTTTTGAAAATCAAATCACAGAAGTGGTAATGTTTCATTTAAATGAGAGATCAGTTTTTTAACTACCACTTAGTGGTTTCACTATTCATCAAAAATTGAAGTTTTTCAGAACAATGCCCTAATTTCACCCTAAGCTATAATTGAAATTCCGAATTCAAAAATGATGTCTATTTTAAAAAATTTAAAACATATAAGTTGCATTAATTAATTTTATAAATAATTCCATGCTGTCACAACAAATAGCGTGTTTTTAAGAAACAATATATATCAAAGGATTGACAATTGTTTATGTC
This sequence comes from Viscum album, assembly GCA_963277665.1. Lineage (NCBI taxonomy): Eukaryota > Viridiplantae > Streptophyta > Magnoliopsida > Santalales > Viscaceae > Viscum > Viscum album. The sequence goes on from OY728152.1 coordinate 851,378,210, forward strand.
CAATTTCAAAGTGAAATTAAATATTAATGACCACCATTGGATAAAATGGTCAAAATATATTCTAGTTATACTTAAAACCACTCAATAGTATAATTTATCACTATAAATTATTTTTATTAAAAAAAATTTATTAAGTATTTTTCACTATTCATAAAAAATTGGAAGTTCTCTAAAAAATACCAAAAATTCAACATAGGATAATTTCAATATTACAAATCCAAAAATGAAGACCATTTTGAAATATAAAATTTATATAATTTCAAAAAGTGGGTATTACTATACATAATGGCTATTTTGATTGGTCACGGCGTGTTAGAAGCTCGAACTTGCGTAAAATGCAGGCTATTGCATTATTGAAAGAGAAGCGTATCGTGGAAGCTCGGGGTGTTACATTCTCCCCTCCTTCAATAAATTGCATCCTCGCAATTTGAAATTTTTCTTTGAAAATAAAAGGTTTAAAATAGAAAATACATTTGTGGAAAACCCACATAAGAAATAAGGTTAATAAAAATATAACTTTAAAAGATAGAAAGATAAGTAAAATGGTCACCCGAGATAGCCCATACTAGGATTCTATGAAAATATGGATATGGAGGAGAAACACACCATCAAGGTCTAATGCAGAGTTGTAGAAAACTGGATTCGGAGAAAGTTAACCACAAGAAAATCACAAACTTGGGATTGGTTAAATGGTCATTGAATCCCCGGTTTGGAAAAGTTAACCGACAACATTTTTGTTTTATGTTACCTTTCATAAATTTGAGGAATTTATTTAAGATATTTTCTAAGAACGTAAGGAATTATACTTACTTGTCATGTAGGATTTCATTCTTTAATAAATTTTTACTACAAACCCATCTTTCACTACAAATGGTAACAAAACTCAAAAATATTCTATTTATCCTAATTGTATAAGGTTCCAAATATTACCACGTACCATTTGGATTAGGAAAACTATTTTGTAATAACCAGGGACATCCTGTAGGCTAGTGGCAGGTAATTAAGGCATGTCGCACTATGGTTGTGGGTTCAATTCCTGCAATTTTTTCCGACGTGACGGGTTATCCCCCGACCTGTAGGTTGTACTTTTCCTAAAAGTATAGTAATATAATATTCCAAAAATAATCTTCATAAATGTTTTAACCTTAAACAATACTATCCAAAGTTCAACTTAATCCATTCCAACCTTTTTAGTTATCCAAAATACCTCCGTCCAGGCTTTCTCTAAAAGGTCCTTAAATTCCAAAATCAATTTTAACATTAGAATACCCAAAAAAATGTAAAGATTCTCTTATTGTCACATACTAAAAATATGATTACCTTCATCGTATTGAAACCTTAATTAAAAAAACATGTTCTGCAGTACAATCCTTATATATATCACATTATTATTATAACAAGAATATAATCCTTGTTTCCAAATTCACCAATACATTAATTATTCCAGTTCAGCTGTAGTAACATCATAAGATTGTCCTTGATCCCTTGGCCTTTTCTGAGGTAAGTTTCCTTGGCTCTTAGGGCATTCATTTGCATAATGCCCCATTTCTCTACAATTATAGCATTCAACATTGACAACCTCTTTCTTTCCCTTGCAATCACGCGCCTGGGGACCTTTTTCTCCACATTTATAACAAAATCCCATTCATTTTAGGCAAGTACCGGGGCGATTCTTCCCACAATTATCGCATAATGGAAAATCCTTCTTTCCCTTTTTCCCTTTATCTATCTCGTGTTCCACTATTCTCTTCTTCTCTTTCATTACTTTATTGTCTTAAGATTTAGAGAATTCCTTTTATGTCTTGATAGCACAGAAGACTATATCTTCGTATGATGAGAAGGATTGTGAGACTAAGGGTCGATGGAGAAATGGTTTTAACCCATCAATGAAACGATCAATACTACTTATTGAATTACATATATAATCAACTGCATGCATTTCTAACCTTGTAAAGTTAGCCTCATACATTGCGACATTCTCATCCTCCTTTTGCCTCAGACTCAGAAATTTCCTTTCCATATCTGCTCGATGGTCAAGAGGGAAGTATTTTTCTAAGAAAAGCTCCTTGAACTCCCTCCATTCCATATTTTATACTTCATCATCTTCCTTTGTGTTTTTAATCAGCGACCACCATTGATCGACATCTCCAGTGAGGAGGTAAACTGCCATGACGACCTTCTCCCTTTCGCTACTCCCCAAGGCATGTAATATTTTCTCTAAGGAGTTTATCCATTGCTCAGATACTAATGGATTTGTACCCCCATTAAATGTTGGTGGTCTTTTCCCCATGAATCGGTATAAAGTTGATCCCCCACGTTGCGGATCAGGGTGCTCCATATGAGTAAAGTTATTATTCATAACCTGAGTGAGTTGTCCCAGTATAGTAATAAGTTGATCAACACCAGTTGTATAACCAGCTCCAAAATAATTATCTTGAGCAGGAGGGCAATACCTACATGGAGTGCGTGGGTTGATATTGTTTCCATTCCTCCCACTAGGAGCCATTTCTAAACAATGGCATAAACTAGATTAGTTTATTAATTAAAATACATAATTTTATACTTGTAAAACACTTAACATAAATTAAACTATTTATGGATATAATCAATAATCATAAAAATTGTTTCATTGAGGATGTATGTTCTCATAAGCCCTTCATAGTGGATTGTAAAGAAAATGATAATTATCCTAAGCATATCACCCGGGAGTGTCGTAACCAAGAGTGCAGCATGGCCCGTTGTCGTGCACCAGTTCCCATTCAAGTCTAGCTCAAAGTGGTGTTTTCGGGTTTTACCCCTAGGTACATCTATGCCAGAGCCGCCTCTACCTGCTCGTATCAATACAGGGATGTATTTCTCGGAAAAGTCACAAAATCTCTATAATACAAAAATTATAGGATGTTATTCCATACTAATCCTCAAATTCTATCATTGGCATATGTGCTCTAATCCGAGTTTATCTAAATCTATCTTCCAAGGATAGTACTAAACTGCCTCTGATACCAACTGTAACACCCCGACCCCAGTTACCTAGAGTCGGTGCATTATTGCGTAACATTGGCATGATCAAAAAGAACAAGTCTCGAAAGACCGATTAGTTTAGTAGCCTTGAAACACTAGATACATTCATAAATGTTACATTACATCATAAAGTGAAAAACTACAATAACATAGTCTCCATTTTCCACACTCATATCCCCTTCAGACTATCCCTGCAGATTATTCCTAAAATACTTATTCACATCGTGGAAAAATTATAACATTGAAAGGGGTGATCTCAGATGCTCAGTAAGTATAAAAATATAGAGGAAGCTTTCATAAATAAACATAAACATTTAAGGCAATGTATAACTAAACAAAAGACTTTTAAACATGAACTTCAACATATTATGGCAAAATTAAAATGAAATAATGTCATTTACTTATTCACATGGATATTCTAATGGTCTAATAATCACATGCAATATCAATAACCACTTTCATAATGATGGAATTCATAATGGATGACTATCATAACCACATAGACAAGGACTCATTCCAAGACTACAAATAAGATTTTGTCATGGCCTCATGCCAAGACACTAGTTTGTCTCATGAGACCTGCCGATGCATCGAGGAGCTATAGCGGGCTCCACCCATCACTTATTAAGTCCAATGAATTCCTCATATGAACAAGTTTAAACATATCATAAACCATAACATAACCGTATCACATAAAATATGCATAAAGGAAACATAACATTTCCACATTTAAATCACAAGATATTAATACAACACAATGATATAAAAAACAATTTCAAAACCATTTACAATACCAAAATAGAATAAAATTAAAACATTGTAATTATTTTTCATTTAAAAAAAGTTATGGCTTGTAGAGGAAGACGAAACTCAAATAATGGTCAAGGTGGCGGAGAAGTCATTGTCGCTGCATACGTACAACAATAAAAAAATTCCCTATTTGTCATTTAGTAAAATTCTTAGTATAAAAATATTCCTTTTGAATAAATGTAAAAGTCAAAGGGGTTTATACACCGTATAAACAAAATATTCCTCAATGAATGGAGATTGAGACGAAGTCCCTTAAAAAGATAATTTTTAAATAAAATAGATCTATTATGTGTATTCACTATAATTACACATAAAGAAATTACAAATACAATATAGGAAATAATAATATCATGACATAATTTGAAAGTAGGAGATTAACCCAAAGAACGAAAATTGGGTTAAGAAGTTCCCTTACCTCATGTCCAGCTTGACTCGACCGCTCTTTAAACTCCGAAATAATAAACTAGAGTTAATATATACTTTATTAAGAACCTTTTTCAAGTTCATTATCCCTTTTATATCACTTATTACAATGTTATGAACATTATGTAATTATTTAAGTTAATAACGGTCATTTTGTCGACCTTAGGTACTTGAGTCAAAAATAAACTTCTTATAATTATACGTTGTTCATGTGGTAAAATATCCATCATATCAAGAATTATATTCATGATGTATATATCATATATATAATATATATACAGTATATACATTCATTTATAATATTACATAACATTTAGAGGTAAGAAATGAAATGCACCGTTCATGGAGACGGTAATCCGTACGTACGCATGAACGCTACTTTCATTTCTATTTCGTATTTAATGGAATGAAATTATAATTATATAAAGTTATACTATAATTCCTGTATAATATAATGTATAATAACATTTACTCCATCCTTTTTACATCCCACATATGGTATTAATGATTCAAATCACTTTGAGGGGGAGGTAGTCCGCACTTCCTAAAATGAAAATATCGCATTTACCCATAATGGAAGCAATAATGGTATGCCATATATGAAAAATACAGAAGCTTAAGTAAAACATAAAAATATTTTATATCATATATAAATATAGTGCCATCTTACTGGCCACCTTTGAAGGTGTTATATGAGTGTTGAACAATCATCGTTTCGTGAGGCAGAAATTCACCATCCACAGAAACAGTATGTTCTTTAACCATTAGATGTAGGTTTGTGTAAGTGTAGCTCGAATCCTCCTTATAAAAAACATCCTAGTATATTGAGGATACTGGTGTTGTTACAAAAGAAATTAATAAAAATATTTTAGGGGTTTGGAGAAACAAAATAAAACATAAGAACAAAAGAGAAAACACTACCTTTAAAACTGGTAACTCTTTTTGATTTGAGCTCAAAGGATTCCTTGGGAAGACTTCTTCCCAAAGTGAGGATTCTAGGAGTAAGATTGGGATGTGGAGAGACAAAATGGTCATGGTTTGGACGAGCCAATGGCTTGAGAGGTGTGAATTAAATGGTAGTGGTGGGGGCCTTTTATAAGAGGAGAGGAGGGGCACTCTTGGAAAGTAATGAAATGTTACTTAATTATATAATGGGTTTCGGATTTTAAAGTTCCCACACTTATATATTTATAGTATAAGGTGATAAGGGTTCGAAATATACTCATCCAATTAGCTTTGGACAAGTGTAATTATTATATTTTACATTATCCTTCCATTTTATTAAAATCATTAATTAATGAGGTAATCACTGCATCATCATGGTGTCATAAATAATTTAACTTATCTGATGTCTAAAAATTATAAAACGGATATCATTATGTAGTAAATCTTTTTATCTTTATAATTAATATTTATAGTCAAAAATATGACTTGTATAACCCCATTTAAAAATTGTTTTAGTAAAACAACTTATGTTTGTGACATTTTTATTTTAACATTAAATAAAAAGTTATTTATGTTATTTTCCTACCAAGGGGTTCCATGGGGTCCCCAAGTTGACCCATGGATTTTCTAGGTCAGACATGAAGCATCAAATAGGGTTAGGACAAGTGTAAAAATATTTTCATATTTTTATAATATCATTTCTACCTTAAATTTCACTAATTAACTTTAATCACGATTAATTAAACTTAAAAGTTACTATTCACCAAAAAATTATTTTAATCCCATTGAACCAAATTTTACTTCCTAATGACAACCATCTATGTCAGATTGTTGAAAATCAAATCACAGAAGTGGTAATGTTTCATTTAAACGAGAAATCAATTTTTTAACTACCACTTAGTGGTTTCACTATTAATCGAAAGTTGAAGTTTTTCCGAACAATGCCAAAATTTCACCCAAAGCTATAATTGATATTCCAAATTAAAAAATGATGTCTATTTTAAAAAAATTCAATCATATAAGTTGCATTAAATAATTTTATAATTAATTCCCGCTGTCACAACAAATAGCGTGTTGTTAAGAAAAAATATATATCAAAAGATTGACAATTGTTTATGTCCAATTTCAAAGTGAAATTAATTATAATGAACACCATGGGATAAAATGGTAAAAATATATTCTAATTATACTTTAAAACCAATCAATAGTATAATTTATCACTTTTAATTATTTTGATTAAAAAATATGTTTTTAAATATTTTTCACTTTTCATAAAAAATGGGAAGTTCTCCGAAAAATACCAAAAATTCAACTTAGGATAATTTCGATATTCCTAATCCAAAAAATGAAGTCCATTTTGTAATATCAAATTTATATAATTTCAAAAAGTGGGTATTACTATTCATAATTGCTATTTTGATTGGTCACGGTGTGTTAGAATCTCAAACTTGCGTAAAATGCAAGCTATTGCATTATTGAAAGAGAAGCGTATCGTGGAATCTCGGGGTGTTACATTTTACCACTTCTATGAGAAGAATTTCAAAACTCTGAGAGAAAAGTTTGATATCAGTAAGTACAATTTGGATCAATTAGATGAAAATAATTTTGGGGGAATAGTAACTTTTTACTTTTATTTACCACAGTATAAAGTAAATATGGTAATTAAGGGTAAAAATGATATTATTATTACCCTAAAACATGTACTAATACTTTTTGAAAAGTATAAATCGACCAAAAACAACCTTAAGAATAAAATATGAACCTCTTTGGTCCACTTGTATTAGATTAGGACATTTATTATTATTTTTATAAATGAAGAGTTAAAATAGTTAAAATAAAAGTTTAATAACTAATAAATTCTTATTATAAGGCTAAACATAAGATAAATTAGACTATAAATATTAATAAGAAATCTTAAAATATTTCCTACATAATGGTATTTTATTTATATTTTTTAGACATTAAATAATTTAATTTATATATGACACAATGATGATGCAGTAATTACCTTGTTAATGAAATATTAAAATAATTGATATTAAAAATATCCAAATAAATTTTATTTGAGAATTTTTATGAATTAAACTAATTTTTTTGGTTAATATGACATATTAGGGTTGGTTAGATGAATTTGTTTCGAAGTAATAATGCTGTTATGAATTTAGAAAAAAAATACGAAATAGTGTCAAAATTGACATAAAAGAGTTTTTAAAACAAATATTATATTATTAATTGATATTCTATTCCTAAAAGTCTAAGTACCTTCCAAAGGACTTATAAAATTATAGGTGTATCATTAATGAACCACTTGGGGTTTTCTTGGAAGTATATAGTATGTTTATTAACCATATAATATAAAAACACAAAGAGATGTGGTAAATGTCAAACTATTTAACTAAGAGTTAAATCTAAAAGATAAAGTTAATATAGTGATCCAAACCAGTTTAAAACCTATTGGTTGAGTGGTTTTCGACCCATACCCACTTTATCATATACATAATCCATTTTTGTTCCATTATAAACCGAAAATGACTTTATTATGAAATAATATTTCTAGATTTTCCTAAGGTTCCCCTCACCCATCTTATAAAAGGTAACTCCCACTTCTCTCAAATTCACACCTTCAAAGCCTTTTGGCTCGAAAAACCCCTTCCCAAATATCCTCTCAACTTCTCTCACCTAATAATAATAAATTCTATATCTACTACATACTTTGATGTTATCATAAATATGTTACAACCATATAAGTTATTTTATCCATCATATGAATGAAAACGTCACCACACGTGCTTACGTACGGCTTACCGTCTCCACCTCGTGGTGTAGTTTGTTATTCAAACATTTCATCATTTTAATGAGTATAATAATGAGTATAAATAATTTAAATAATAAATATAAAATGATAATTATTCTTTATATATGATATAAGAATCAATTATATACTATATTAATATCAAAATAATGATATTGTCACTCGTGCGTAAGTACAGATTATCGTCTCCGCGAATGTGATGAGATTCATTCCCCATCGTATCCATTCAAGAATATTTTTCATTTGATGATTAAAAATAATGTTTAAAGACTTGATATAATTATGGATATGAATACCATACATCCAATCCATAACAAATATGACTCACATAATGTAAGAACCCGGATCTTCGTTCAGGTATGTTTTCCTTTTTTCTGGAGTTTTTAAGGAAAATAAATTTTCTAGAAATTTCAGAAGTACATGCCGTGTACTTTAATTTTTTCATTAAACGAACCGGGGTTGCGCCTAACCACAAAAATCATCTTCTTCTCCAGTTTTCGTCTGTCCGAGAGTGACCGTACAACCGGATCTTTGACGGGCTCCTGCCTCGCCTTCAGTTCTCCGATTCGAGCACGGTCAATTGCATTGGAATTGCAGCGGTCAGTTATTCCTTCTTCTATAGCATTGTTTCTTGATTCCCCCTCATTTCCAAGTTATCGTGGGATGAATGTTTTGTTCATTTTCTCAGATCTACATCGTTCTAAGGAGAATCAATCATCGAGTTTCACATATATCGATCTCCTAGGATCGAGGTAGGTGGTTTGTGCCTTTCCGTAGAAAGTTGATGAGTATTATGTGCAATTACCACCAATTCCATTGAACGAGGAATTGCATGTTCCTGTTTTTCCCTTGATGTATTTGTTTCTTTGCTTGATTGTTGTAGTAGAGGTTTATTGCATGTGAGTAGAGTAATTTAATTTTGTGATCAGGATGCTTTTCCATGTTTTTTCTGCCTGTTTGGCGTTTTTTCAGTTTCCATGCCTAGTTGTAGGATAGTGGAACTGCTACTTTTATTACTGTTGAGCCTTAAAATAGTAGCCAAGTAGTTCTTGAGGTTTACTTTGATGATGCGCGTGCTGAGCATGTTTAGTTTTACTCAGGACTGTGAGAAACTAGAGTTGTAGACCGAAGGGAGAATTGACAGAAGGGCTTCTCCAGAGTGTATTTTAATTAAGATGCAAGACTATAGCGGGAATTAACATTGAGTGCTTACCCAGAGAGTCTGTAGATCCACGACATGGTCCATAGGGGTAATTGACATTGAGTGCTTCCCCAGGGAGCCATTAGAACAATACGAGACTATAGGGGGAATTGACGGTGAGTGCTTTCCCATAGAGTCTACTTAATTGCATAGCTAAACCAGATGGGTGAGACTATGTGTGCTTCCCAGAGGGTTACTAGTACATGGGGGTTGAACCATAGGGGTTATGATATGAGAGCTACCTAGAGGGTTACCTATTTTTCTTTGTTTGATGGCTCCTTACTTGTGGACTTATTTGTTAGAACAGTGGTTTGTAGCTGTTTGTGCTTGCCTGTTTACTACTTCATGTTTATTTACTGCCATGTATTCATTGACTATTAGGTAGAAATATTTGGGTGATTGCCTACTAGTATTGTACCTCAGTCCCTGTTTGGGCCATGCTTTTGGGGACAAGCAGACTCTGTTGCTGTCGGTATAGATAAGGGCAAGCACCCTTCTTCTTCAGGTACCTGATTTCACTGGAGGTGGGGAGCATGGGACCGAGCCGTGGTTCGCGATGATGAGGAGGTTTCTCTGTTTTTCTTTTGCACTTGGTTTCAGTTCTATTCCAACACGTTGTTGTGTTTTCTGTTTTCCTTAGATACTTGTACCTACTGCATCATTGTCGTCATTGGTATATATCTACATTGCTTCGGCTGTTTGGTTTCTATTGTTATGCATGTTTTTTACTGCTTCTGCTGTTTATTGTTGTTTCCTTATCTTATATACCTTACGAAATGAGGGCATAGTTTCCCCACCGACTCACCAAGGCCCTCACTGCTAGTCGGTAGCCTCTGGCATTTGGGGAAATGCACTTGAGGTCATGTGGTGAACCGGGTATGGGGCACCCGTGGAGGGGCTCCGGACTGGGGTTGTTACAAAGTGGTATCAGAGGAGTTATTTTCACTTGCTTTACTGTTTGGAGACCATATCTAGGGATAGGATGGATTCGATACTTGGCATTAAGCTGTGGTCGGTAGTAGCTAACCCGTGTATAGGGAAAAGCCATACTACCTCGTTAATTGCAGTTGCTGATTTCGAGATTTTATAGTTGATCTGATTTCACCGAGAGTGATTCACATGGATTGTGTTATTACTATTTTGATATTGCGGTTCTATTTCTATCGCAACCCAATGAGATGAGGGTATGTCATCTCATACATCATATAGACACTTGTAGAAATCACATGCCATGCATTCTTGCCATGGGATCTAGGGTGCATTAGCGATTGGATGCTGTTGTGATAGACTTTGTGTAGATTATGCATGCTGTTGTGTTAGTTGCTTGATAGATTCTCTTCTGTTATGTTAGAAAACTATTTTTTTGTTCCTTGTTTAAATTGAACACCAAATTTTGGTTCTTGAGGTGTTATGGACCCTCATGGATCAGAATTTGGCACTTTTTCACCTTGTTTGTAGTGTTTCTGGAATTCTGTGCAGTTTCTGAGCTACTGCCTAGAAAAACCCAGAATACACGGCGTGTACTTTTTGGATACATGCTGTGTAGTTTCTAGGCTGTGTCACTGACCATGTGAGTAGAAAACGATGTTGTGGACGTAACTTCACAAACACGTCGGGTACAGTAGCTACATGCCGTGTACCCGACCGTGTCACTAACAACATGGGTCTGGGAGGCACGGGTAGAACACGTCGTGTCCATAAGGAACACGCTGTGTAATCCTGTCCAGGTACCCGGCCGTGTCACGTACAACACGGGCCAGCGTTACCTTCCTTTCCATACGCCGGGTTTGCTCGGAACACGCCGTGTCGTCCTATCCAGGTACCTGGCCATGTCACGGATAACACGGGCCGATGTTACCTTCCTTTCCACACGCCGTGTGTGTTCGGAAAATGCCATGTAGTCTTTCCAGGGTACCCGGCCATGTCACGAACAAAATGGGACAGTGTCTCCTTCGCCTATACATGCCGTGTTTGTTAGGAGCACGTTGTGTAAGGTCCGTCCATGTAGACGGCTGTGTACTCAACAACACGGGCCGCTGATGCCTTTTCTAGTACACACCGTGTTTTTTTAGAACACCCTGTGTAGTCTTGGGTTAAGTCGGACCGTGTGGGTTAGCCGTGTAAAGAGACTCAGACAGGGGATAGTTTTCATGTACATGTCGTGTGTGGGTGCTACACGCCGTGTAGTTTGAAGTGTACACGACTTGTAGGACAGGAGTACACACCTATGTCCATGGTTTAGAAAGACACACCATGAAGTTTTTAAACACGCCATGTAGTCGTGTTTTGCAATCTTTTATGTTTTTCTTCACCTATTCCCGTTTTGTACCCTTGTGATCTCTATCCTTATTTTTTTGATCTAAGGCGTGCTTTTAATCTTTCATAGCTATGCCTCCAAGACGTCCTCCGGTCGTACGTCTGTCGTCAGGCAGTGATCAGACGCCAGATATGGTTGATCAAGGACTTCCTGTCGATCCCCCAGCCAAGACAGCCTTGGCACCGGTTGTTGTACCCGTTGCGGGCGATGATGCACATTTCAGGGAAGTTTTCATGAGGATGATGCAGGCCTTACAAGGAGAACCACCTCTTGCCTCGTCTTTGGCAGACTTGACGCGGGTCTTTCAGCAGTAGCATCCTCCCACGTTCTTAGGGGAGGTAGGACCTCAGGCTGCAGAGTCATGGATGGATGCCATGCTGAATATATTTGAGCATTTGGAGACACATCCAGAGAGGCAGGTCAAGCTCTCCACCAACATGCTTCGAGACTCCGCCAAGAGGTGGTGGGACATGGTCGCACAGGCGGGTCAACAGCAGGCTATGACTAGGGAGGAGTTCCAGCACATGTTTTGCGACTACATATACCTAGAGACCCTGAGGGCCGATCGAGCCTGGGATTTCCTGAGCTTAGAGCAGGGTAATCTATCTGTCATGGAGTATTCCTATCGTTTCACTGAGCTTCAGTGTTTTACACCCCTTCGGGATGGGAGTGGGGTGTTCTTGGCGAGGAAGTTTGAGGATGGACTCAGGCGGGAGATCCGCTCGTAGGTGAACATCTTCTAGATGACTTCCATTACTTCTATCGTCATCCAGGAACTGATTATGGAGCGTAATCTGAGAGACTTTGGAGCTGCGAGTTAGGGCGGTTCTGCTTCCAGAGCTAGATTTCCTCCAGATGACAGCAAGAAGCACCATAGGGAGCCTACACGCGGTGATTCGAGGAAGTGAGACGCATCATTAGGCAGCTAGGTGACATGCTACCAGTGTGTCTGGTCAGGGAACACGAGGCCGCAGTGCCATAGGGACCCCATGGAGTGCCGATCTTGCGGCAAGATGTGTAACACCCCAAGCTTTCATGATACACTTCTCTTTCAATAATGCAATAGCTTGCATTGTACGCAAGTTCGAGATTCTAACACACTGTGACCAATTGAGTGGTTTTAAAGTATAATTAGAATATATTTTTTCCATTTTATCCAATGGTGTTCATTAGAATTAATTGCACTTTGAAATTGGACATAAACAATTATCAATCATTTGATATATATTGTTTCTTAAAAACACGCTATTTGATGTGACAACGGGAATTAATAATAAAATTAATTAATGCAACTTATATGTTTTTAATTTCATAAAATATAAATCATTTTTGAATTCGGAATATGAATTATATCTTAGGGTGAAATTTTGGCATTGTTCTGAAAAACTTCAATTTTTGATGAATAGTGAAATCACTAAGTGGTAGTTAAAAAACTGATTTTTCGTTTAAATGAAACATTACCACTTCTGTGATTTGATTTTCAAAAATATGACACCCATGTTTGTCATTAGGAAGTAAAATGTGGTTAAATGGGATTAAAATAATTTTTTGGTGAATAGTAACTTTTAAGTTTAATTAATCGCGATTAAAGGTAATTAGTGAAATTTAAGGTAAAAATTATATTATAAAAATATGAAAATACCTTTAAACTTGTTCTAACCCTATTTTATGACTCATGGACGACCAAGAAAATATATGGGTCAACTTGGGGACCCCATGGAGCCACTTTGGTTGGAAAATGACATTAAAAACTTTTTATTTAATGTTAAAAAAAATGTCACAAACATGAGTTCTTTTACTAAAATAATTTTTAAATGGGGTTATACAAGTCATATTTATTAATATAAATATTCATTAGAAATATAAAAATATTTCCTATATCATGATACTTTTTTTATAATTTTTAGACATTAAATAAATTAAATTAATTTTGACACCATGATGATGTAGTGATTAACTCATTAATTAACAATTTTAATAAAATGGAAGGAAAATGTAAAATATAATAATTACACCTGTACAAAGCCTATTGGATGAGTATATTTCTAACCCTTATCTCCTTATCCTAGAAATAAATAAGTTTGGGACCTTTAAAATATGAAACTCCTTATATAATAAAGTAACATTTCCTTACTTTCCAAGAGTGCCCCTCCTCTCCTCTTATAAAAGGCCCCCACCACTACCACCTTATTCGCATATCTCAAGCCTTTGGCTCGTCCAAACCCTTCCCATTTTGTCTCTCCAAATATCAGTCTAACTCCTATAAGCCTCACATTGGGAATAAGTCTTCCCAAGGAAGCCTTTGAGCTCAAATCAAAAAGAGTTACCAGTTTTAAAGGTAGTGTTTTCTCTTGTGTTCTTATGTTTTATTTTTCTTCTCCAACCCCCTAAAAACTTTTTATTCATTTCTTTTGTAACAACAACAGTATCCTAAATATACTAGGATGTTGTTATAATAAGTATTTGAGCTACACTTACACACACCTACATCTAACGGTTAAAGAACATACTGTTTCTGTGGATGGTGAATTTCTGCCTCACGAAACGATGATTGTTCAACACTCATATAACACCTTCAAAGGTGGAAATTAAGATGTCACTATTTTTATATACGATATATAATTTGTCTATGTTTTACTTAAGCTTCTGTATTTTTCATTTATGGCATACCTTTATTGTTTCCATTATGGGTCAACGCGATATTTTCATTTTAGGAAGTGCGGACTACCTCCCCCTCAAAGTGATTTGAATCGTTAATACCATATGTGGGATGTATAAAGGATGGAGTAAATGTTATTATACATTATATTATACTGGAATTATAGTATAACTTTATATAATTATAATTTCATTCCATTAAATATGAAATAGAAATGAAAGTAGCGTTCATGCGTACGTGCGGCTTACCGTCTCCATGAACGGTGCATTTCATATCTTACCTCTAAATGTTATGTAATATTATAAATGAATGTATATACTGGATATATATGATATATATAATATCTACATAATGAATAAAATTCTTGATATAATGGATATTTTACCACATGAACAACGTGTAATTATAAGAAGTTTATTTTTGACTCAAGTACCTAAGGTCGATAAAATGACCATTATTAACTTAAATAATTAAATAATGTTCATAACATTGTAATAAGTGATATAAAAGGGATAATGAACTTGAAAAAGGTTCTTAAGAAAGTATAGATTAACTCTAGTTTATTATTCAGGAGGATAAAGAGCGGTCGAGTCAAGTCAGACACGAGGTAAGGGATCCTACTCCTCTCTTTCTTTTTTTAAGTACTCTCATTTATGTCACTTCTTTTAAGATCCTCTTTGTTATGATGGGGGATGTTATTTTATATTCCTCCTTCTGTAAATTTTATTTTAATATGATGAGAGACCCTATTTAATCTCATCAATCCAGTTTTGGAAGTTTTAAGTGGCGTCGTTAGGCTGCCGAGTTTTCGTAAGGGAATTTTCATCTCACTTTTAGTCCTATGAGATTTTTGCTAAATTTTCCACCATTTCCTTTGAGTGGTGTATGTAAATCCCATTATTATAATCTCTGTGTAATATAATTTCATTTATGGGTATTTACATATTCATTGTATGACCCTTCTTCAATAGTGTGTACGTTTTGAAAGTTACCCAAGTCCGTAAGGGAACTTCTTAACCCAATTTCTATTCTTTGGGTTAATCTCCTATTTTCAAATTATGTCATGATATTATTATGTCCTATATTGTATTTATAAATTCTTTATGTGTACATATAGTGAATACACATAATAGATCTATTTTATTTAAAAATGTTCTTTGTAAAGGACTTCGTCTCAATCTCCCTTCATTGAGGGATATTTTGTTTTGTACACAAATATCTTTTATACGGTGTATAAACCCCTTTTAATTTACATTTATTAAAATGGAATCTTTTTATAATAATCATTTTACTAAACAAAAAAAGGAATGTTTTTCTTGTCATATGTATGAAGCGACAACGACTTCTCCGCCACCGTGACCATTATTTGAGTTTCGGCTTCCTCTACAAGCCATAACATTTTTTTAAATGAAAAATAAATTCCAAGATTTAAATAACATTAATTTTGGTATTGAAAATGGTTTTTAAAATGTTTTATTATATCAATGTGTTGTATTGTGATTGAAATGTTGAAATTTTATGGTTCCTTTATGAATGTTTTATGTGATACGATTACATTATGGTTTATAATATGTTTAAACCTATTCATATGAGGAATGAATTGGACTTAATAAGTGATGGGTGGAGCCCGTTATAGCTCCTCGATGCATCAACAGGTCTCATTAGACAAACTAGTGTCTTGGCACGAGGCCTTGACAAAATCTTAATTGTAGTCTTGGCACGAGGCCTTGGATACGTGGTTATGATTGTCTGGCATTATGAATTCCATCATTATGAAAGTGGTTATTGATATTGCATGTGATTATTCCAACAGTAGAATATCCATTTGAATAAGTAAATGGCATTATTTCATTTTACATTTTCCATATTATGTTGAAGTTCATGATTAAAATGTTTTTGTTTAGTTATACATTTCATTAAATGTTAATGTTTATTTATGAAAACTTCCGCTATATTGTTATCCTTACCGAGCTTCTGAGATCACCCCTTTCAATGTTTTAATTTTTACAGGATGTGAAGAAGTATTTTAGGAATGACCTACAGGGATAGTCTGAAGGGGATATGAGTGTGGAAAATGGAGACTATGTTATTGTAGTTTTTCACTTTATGACGTAATGTAACATTTATGAATGTATCTAGTGTTTCAAGGCTACTAAACTAATCGGTTTTTCGAGGCTTGATCTTTGTGATCATGCCAATGTTACGCAATAACGCACCGACTCTGGGTAACTAGGGTCGGGGCATTACAGTTGGTATCAGAGGCTGTTTAGTATGAACCTTGGAATCTAGATTTAGATAAACTCTTATTGGATCACATAGCCCTATGATAGACTTTTAGGATTAGTATAGAAGAACTTCCTAGAATTTTGGTATTATAGATATTTTTGTGAGTTTCCAAGAAATAAATCCCTGTCTGGATACGAGCAGGTAGAGGCAGCTCTGGCACAAATGTACCTAGGGGTAAAACCTAAAAACACCGCTTTGAGCTAGTCTCGAATGGGAACTGGTGCACAAAAATGCGCCTTGCTGCACTCTTGGTTACGACACTCCCGGGGGATATGCTTAAGATAATTATCATTTTCTTTACAAACCATTATGAAGTGATTATGAGTACATACATCCTCAATGAAAACATTTTTAGGATTATTGATTATATCCATAAATAGTTTAATTTATGTTAAGTGTTTTACAAGTATGTAATTTTGTATTTTAATTCATAAACTAATCTAGTTTATGTCATTGTTTAGAAATGGCTCTTAGTGGGAGGAATGGAAACCGTATCAATGCACGCACTCCGTGTAGGGATTGCCCTCTTGCTCAAGATAATTATTGTGGAGCTGGAGATACAACTGGTGTTGATCAACCTATTACCATACTGGTACAACTCACTCAGGTTATGAATAATAACCATACTCATATGGAGCACCCTGATCCGCAACGTGGGGGATCAATTTTAGACCGCTTCATGAGGCAACAACCAAAAATATTTAATGGGGGTACAAATACATTAGTATCTGAGAAATGGACAAACTCTATAGAGAAAATATTCCATGCCTTGGGGAGTAGCGAAAGGGAGAAGGTCATCATGGAAGTTTACCGCCTCACTGGAGATGCCGATCAATGGTGGTCGCTGATTCAAAACAAAAAGGAAGATGATGAAGTATCAAATATGGAATGGAGGGAGTTCAAAGAGTTTTTCGTAGAAAAATACTTCTCTCTTGACCATCGAGCAGATCTGGAAAGGAAATTCCTGAGTCTGAGACAAAAGGAGGATGAGAATGTCGCAAAGTATGAGGCTAACTTTACAAGGATAGCAAGGCATGAAGCAGATTATATACGTAACCGAAGAAGTAAGATTGATCGATTCTTTGACGGGATAAAACCATTTCTCCGTCGAGCCTTAGTCTCACAATCTTTTTCATCATACGAAGATATTGTATCGTGTGCTATCAAGAAAGAAAAGGAATTCTCTAATTCTTATGAAAATAAAGTAAAGAAAGAGAAGAAGATAATGGTGGAACAGGAGACAGATAAAGGGAAAAAGGGAAAGAAGTATTTTCCATTATGCGATAATTGTGGGAAGAATCACCCTGGTACTTACCTAAAAGGAATGGGAGTTTGTTATAAATGTGGAGAAAAAGGTCACCAGATGCGTAATTGCAAGGGAAAGAAAGAGGCTATCAATGTTGAATGCTAGAATTGTATAGAAATGGGGCATTATGCAAATGAATTCCCTAAGCGCCAAGGAAACTTACCTCAGAAAAGGCCAAAGGATCAAGGAAAATCTTATGCTATTACTACAGTTGACGTGGAATAATTAATTTATTGGTGCTTTTGGAAACAAGGATTATATATTTTTTAATATGATGAAGGTAATCATATTTTTAGAATGTGACAATAAGAGAATCTTTACTCTATTTGGGGAATCTGATGTTACAATTGATTTTGGAATTTAGAGACCTTTTAGAGAATGTCTAGATAGAGGTATTTTGGATAACTATAAAGGTTGGAATGGATTAAGTTGAACATTGGATAGTATTTTTTAAAGTTAAAACATTTCTGAAGATTATTTTTTGAATATTATAATACTATAGTTTTAGTAAAAGGACAACCTGCAGGTTGGGGGATAACCCGTCGCGTCGGACAAAGCTGCAGGAATCGAACCCACAACCATAGTGCGACATGCCTTTATTACCAACCACTAGCCTACAGGAAGTCCCTAGTTATTACAAAATAGTTTTCCTAATCTAAATAGTATGTGGTAATATTTGGAACCTTATACAATTAGGATAAATAGAATATTTTTGAGTTTTGTTACCATTTTGAGTGATAGATGGGTTCGTGGGAAAAATTAATTAATGAATGAAAGCCTACATGACAAGTAAGTATATTTCCTTACGTTCATAGAAAATCTCTTAAATAAATTTCTCAACTTTATAAAAGGTAACTTAAAACAAAAACATTGTCGGTTAACTTTTCCAACTGGGGATTCAATGACCGTTTAACCAATCACATGTTTGTGATTTTCTTGTGGTTATCTTTATCCTAATCTTGTTTTCTACAACACTCCATCAGACCTTGATGGTTTGTTTCCCCTCCATATCCATATTTTCATGAATCCTAGTATGGGCTATCTTGGGTGACCTTTGTACTTCTCTTTCTTTCTTTTAATGTTTTTTTATATTAACCTTATTTTCGATGTGGGTTTTCCACAAAGGTATTTTCATTTTTCAACCTTTTATATTAAAAAAAATACAAATATCGAGGACACGATTTATTGAAGGAGGGGAGAATGTAACACCCCATGTTTTCACGATACACTTCTCTTTCAATAATGCAATAGCTTGCATTGCAGGCAAGTTCGAGATTCTAACACACTGTGACCAATAAAAGTAGTAGTTATGAATAGTAATACCCACTTTTTGAAATTATATAATTTTTATATTTAAAAATGGACTTCATTTTTGTATTCGGAGTATCAAAATTATCCTAAGTTGAATTTTTTGTAATTTTCTGAGAACTTCCAATTTTCTATGAATAATGAAAAATACTTAAAAAAAACTTTTTTAATCAAAATAATTTATCGTGTTATATTATACTATTTAGTGGTTGTAAAGTATAATTAGAATATATTTTTATCATTTTATCCAATGGTGTTCATTAGAATTATTTTCACTTTGAAATTGGACATAAACAATTGTCAATCTTTTGATATATATTGTTTTCTTAAAAACATGCTATTTGTTGTGACAACGGGAATTAATTATAAAATTAATTAATGAAACTTATATGTTTGTAATTTCATAAAATAGACAACATTTTTGAATTTGGAATATCAATTATATCTTAGGGTGAAATTTTGGCATTGTTCTGAAAAACTTCAATTTTTGATGATTAGTGAAACCACTAAGTGGTAGTTAAAAAACTGATTTTTCGTTTAAATGAAACATTAACACTTCTGTGATTTTATTTTCAAAAATCCAACATACATGGTTGTCATTAGGAAGTAAAATTTGGTTCAATGGGATTAATATAATTTTTTGGTTAATAGTAACTTTTATGTTTAATTAATCGCGATTAAATGTAATTAGTGAAATTTAAGATAAAAATGAAATTATAAAAATATGAAAATACCTTTACCCTTGTCTTACCCCAATTGGATGAGTCATGGACTACCAAGACAATCCATGGGTCAACTTGGGGACCCCATGGAGCCACATTGGTAGGAAAATGACATTAAAAAAAATTTATTTAATGTTAAAATAAAAATGTCACAAAGATGACTTCTTTTACTAAATCAATTTTTAAATGGGGCTATACAAGTCATATTTTTGACTATAAATATTCATTATAAATTTCAAAATATTTCCTACATCATTGATTCTTATACCCATTAAAATGATAATTATTATTTATATATGATATAAGAATCAATTATATACTATATTAATATTAAAATAATGATATTGTCACTCGTGCGTAAGTACAGATTACCGTCTCCGCGAATGTGATGAGATTCATTCCCCATCGTATCCATTCAAGACTATTTTTCATTTGATGATTAAAAATAATGTTTAAAGACTTGATATAATTATGG
Source organism: Viscum album (assembly GCA_963277665.1). Taxonomy (NCBI): domain Eukaryota; kingdom Viridiplantae; phylum Streptophyta; class Magnoliopsida; order Santalales; family Viscaceae; genus Viscum; species Viscum album. The sequence continues at coordinate 851,398,495 of OY728152.1, forward strand.
ATATGAATACCATACATCCAATCCATAACAAATATGACTCACATAATGTAAGAACCCAGATCTTCGTTCAGGTATGTTTTCCTTTTTTCTGGAGTTTTTAAGGAAAATAAATTTTCTAGAAATTTCAGAAGTACATGCCGTGTACTTTATTTTTTTCATTAAACGAACCGGGGTTGCACCTAACCCCAAAAATCATCTTCTTCTCCAGTTTTTGTCTGTTCGAGAGTGACCGTACAGCCGGATCTTCGACGGGCTCCTGCCTCGCCATCAGTTCTCCGATTCGAGCACGGTCAATTGCGTTGGAATAGCAGCAGTCAGTTATTCCTTCTTCTATAGCCTTGTTTCTTGATTGCCCCTCATTTCCAAGTTATCGTGGGATGACCTTTTTGTTCATTTTCTCAGATCTACATCGTTCTAAGGAGAATCGGTCATCGAGTTTCACATATATCGATCTCCTAGGATCGAGGTAGGTGGTTTGTGCCTTTCCGTAGAAAGTTGATGAGTATTATGTGCAATTACCACCAATTCCCTTGAACGGGGAATTACATGTTCCTGTTTTTCCCTTGTTGTATTTCTTGCTTTGCTTGATTGTTGTAGTAGAGGTTTATTGCATGTGAGTAGAGTAATTTACTTTTGTGATCAGGATGCTTTTCCATGTTTTTTCTGCCTGTTTGGCGTTTTTTCAGTTTCCATGCCGAGTCGTAGGATAGTGGAACTGCTACGTTTATTACTATTGAGCCTTAAAATGGTCGCCAAGTAGTTCTTTTGGTTTACTTGGATGATACGCGCGCTGAGCATGTTTAGTTTTACTCAGGACTGTGAGAACCTAGAGTTGTAGACCGAAGGGAGAATTGACGGAAGGGCTTCTCCAGAGTGTATTTTAATTAAGATGAAAGACTATAGCGGGAATTGACATTGAGTTCTTCCCCAGAGAGTCTGTAGATCCACGACATGGGCATAGGGGTAATTGACCTTGAGTGCTTCCCCAGAGAGCCATTAGAACAACACGAGACTATAGGGGTAATTGACGGTGAGTGCTTTCCCAGAGAGTCTACTTAATTGCGTAGCTAAACCAGAGGGGTGAGACTGTGTGTGCTTCCCAGAGGGTTACTAGTACATGGGGGTTGAACCATAGGGGTTAGGCTATGAGATTTACCTAGAGGGTTACCTATTTTTCTTTATTTGATGGCTGCATACTTGTGGAATTATTTGTTAGAACTGTGGTTTGTAGCTGTTTGTGCTTGCCTGTTTACTACTTCATGTTTATTTACTGCCATGTATTAATTGAATATTAGGCAGAAATATTTGGGTGATTGCCTACTAGGATTGTACCTCAGACCCTGTTTGGGCCATGATTTTGGGGACAAGCAGACTGTGTTGCTGCCGGTATAGATAAGGGCAAGCACCCTTCTTCTTCAGGTACTTGATTTCACTGGAGGTGGGGAGCATGGACCGAGCCGTGGTTCACGATGATGAGGAGGTTTCATTGTTTTTCTTTTTCAATTGGTTTTAGTTGTATTCCAACATGTTGTTGTGTTTTCTGTTTTCCTTAGATACTTATACCTGCTGCATCATTGTCGTCATTGGTATACATCTACATTGCCTCTGCTGTTTGGTTTCTGTTGTTATGCATGTTGTTTACTGCTTCCGCTATTTATTGTTGTTTCCTTATCTTATATACCTTACGAAATGAGGGCATAGTTTCCCCACCGACTCACCAAGGCCCTCACTGCTAGTCGGTAGCCTCTGGCATTTGGGGAAATGTGCTTGAGGTCATGTTGTGAACCGGGTATGGGGCACCCGTGGAGGGGCTCCGGATTGGGGTTGTTACAAAGTGGTATCAGAGGAGTTCTTTTCACTTTCTTTACTGTTTGGAGACCTTATCCATGGATAGGAATTATTCGATACTTGGCATTAAGCTGTGGTCGGGAGTAGCTAACCCGTGTATAGGGAAAATCCATACTACCTCGTTAATTGCAGTTGCTGATTTCGAGATTTTATAGTTGATCTGATTTCACCGAGAGTGATTCACATGGCTTGTGTTATTACTATTTCGATATTGCGGTTATATTTATATCGAAACCCAATGAGATGAGGGTATTCCATCTCATGCATCATATAGACACTTGTAGGAATCACATGCCATGCATTCTTGCCATGGCATCTAGGGTGCATTAGCGATTGGATGCTGTTGTGATAGACTTTGTGTAGATTATGCATTCTGTTGTGTTAGTTTCCTGATGGATTATCTTCTGTTATGTTAGAAAACTATTTTTTTGTTCCTTGTTTAAATTGAACACCAAATTTTGGTTCTTGAGGTGTTATGGACACTCATGGATCGGAATTTGGCACTTTTTCGCCTTGTTTTTAGTGTTTCTGGAATTCTGTGCAGTTTCTGAGCTACTGCCCAGAAAAACCTAGAATACACGGCGTGTACTTTTTGGATACATGCTGTGTAGTTTCAAGGCTGTGTCACTGACCATGTGAGTAGAACACGGTGTTGTGGAAGTAACTTCACAAACACATCGGGTACAGTAGCTACATGCCGTGTACGCTCAGAGCCGTGTACCCGACCGTGTCACTAACAACATGGGTCTGGGAAGCACGGGTAGAACATGTCGTGTCCATAAGGAACACGCTGTGTAATCCTATCCAGGTACCCGGCTGTGTCACGAACAACACGGGCCAGTGTTACCTTCCTTTCCATACGCCGTGTTTTCTCGGAACACGCCGTGTCGTCCTATCCAGGTACCTGGCCCTGTCACGGATAACACGGGCCGATGTTACCTTCCTTTCCACACGCCGTGTGTGTTCGGAACATGCCATGTAGTCTTTCCAGGGTACCCGGCCATGTCACGAACAAAATGGGATAGTGTCTCCTTCGCCTATACATGCCGTGTTTGTTAGGAGCACGCTGTGTAAGGTCTTTCCATGTAGACGGCCGTGTACTCAAGAACACGGGCCCCCGAAGCCTTTTCTAGTACACACCATGTTTTTTTAGAACACCCTGTGTAGTCTTGGGTTAAGTCGGACCGTGTGGGTTAGCCGTGAAAAGAGACTCAAACAGGGGATAGTTTTCAAGTACATGTCGTGTGTGGGTGCTACACGCCGTGTAGTTTGATGTGTACATGACTTCAAGGACAGGAGTACACGCCTATGTCAGTGGTTTAGAAAGACACACCATGAAGTTTTTATACACGCCATGTAGTCGTGTTTTGCAATCTTTTATGTTTTTCTTCCCTTATTCCCATTTTGTACCCTTGTGTCTTATATCCTTATTTTTGTGATCTAAGGTGTGATTTTAATCTTTCATTGCTATGCCTCCAAGACGTCCTCCGGTCGTACGTCTGTCGTCAGGCAGTGATCAGACGCCAGATATGGCTGATCAGGGACTTCCTGTCGATCCCCCAACCAAGCCAGCCATGGCACCAGTTTTTGTACCAGTTGCGGGCGATGATTCACATTTTAGGGAAGTTTTCATTAGGATGATGCATGCCTTCCAGGGAGCACCACCTCCTGCCTCGTCTTTGGCAGACTTGACGCGGGTCTTTCAGCAGTAGCATCCTCCAACGTTCTTGGGGGAGGAAGGACCTCAGGCTGCAGAGTCATGGATGGATGCCATGCTGAATATATTCGATCATTTGGAGACACATCCAGAGAGGCGGGTCAAGCTCTCCACCTACATGCTTCGAGACTCCGCCAAGAGGTGGTGGGACATGGTCGCACAGGCGGGTCAAAAGCAGGCTATGACTTGGGAGGAGTTCCAGCACATGTTCTGCTACTACTTCTACCCGGAGACCCTAAGGGCCGATCGAGCCTGGGATTTCATGAGCATAGAGAAGGGTAATCTATCTGTCATGGAGTATTCCTCTTGTTTCACTGAGCTGTAGTGTTTTACACCCCTTCGGGATGGGAGTGGGGTGTTCTTGGCGATGAAGTTTGAGGATGGACTCAGGCGGGAGATCCGCTCGTAGGTGAACATCTTCTAGCTGACTTCCATTACTTCTATCTTCATCCAGGAACTGATTGTGGAGCGTAATCTGAGAGACTTTGGAGCTGCGAGTTAGGGCGGTTCTGCTTCCAGAGCTAGCTTTCCTCCAGATGACAGCAAGAAGCACCGTAGGGAGCCTACACGCGGTGATTCGAGGAAGCGAGACGCATCATTAGGCAGCTAGGTGACATGCTACCAGTGTATCTGGTCAGGGAACACGAGGCCGAAGTGCCATAGGGACCCCATGGAGTGCCGATCTTGCGGAAAGATGTGTAACACCCCAAGCTTTCACGATACACTTCTCTTTCAATAATGCAATAGCTTGCATTGTACGCAAGTTCGAGATTCTAACACACCGCTACCAATCAAAGTAGTAGAGATGAATTGTAATACCCAATTTTTGAAATTATATAATTTTTATATTTCAAAATGGACTTCATTTTTTTATTCGGAATATCAAAATTATCCTAAGTTGAATTTTTTGTAATTTTATGAGAACTTCCAATTTTCTATGAATAGTGAAAAATACTTAAAAACAAATTTTTTAATCAAAATAATTTATAGTGATATATTATACTATTGAGTGGTTTTAATGTATAATTAGAATATATTTTTGCATTTTATCCAATGGTGTTCATTAGAATTAATTTCACTTTGAAATTGGACATAAACAATTGTCAATCTTTTGATATATATTGTTTCTTAAAAACACGCTATTTGATGTGACAGCGGGAATTAATTATAAAATTAATTAATGCAACTTATATGTTTTTAATTTCATAAAATAGACATCATTTTTGAATTCGGAATATGAATTATATATTAGGGTGAAATTTTGGCATTGTTCTGAAAAACTTCAATTTTTGATAAATATTGAAACCACTACGTGGTAGTTAAAAAACTGATTTTTCGTTTAAATGAAACATTACCACTTCTGGGATTTTATTTTCAAAAATATGACACACATGGTTGTCATTAGGAAGTAAAATGTGGTTAAATGGGATTAAAATAATTTTTTGGTGAATAGTAACTTTTAAGTTTAATTATTCGCGATTAAAGGTAATTACTGAAATTTAAGGTAAAAATGATATTATAAAAATATGAAAATACATTTAAACTTGTTATAACCCTATTTTATGAGTCATGGACGACCAAGAAAATATATGGGTCAACTTGGGGACCCCATGGAGCCACTTTGGTAGGAAAATGACATTAAAAACATTTTATTTAATGTTAAAAAAAATGTCACAAACAAGAGTTCTTTTACTAAAACAATTTTTAAATGGGGTTATACAAGTCATATTTTTGACTATAAATATTAATTAGAAATATAAAAAGATTTCCTACATCATGATACTTTTTTATAATTTTTAGACATTAAATAAATTAAATTATTTATGACACCATGATGATGTAGTGATTAACTCATTAATTAACGATTTTAATAAAATCGAAGGAAAATGTAAAATATAATAATTACACCTGTACAAAGACTATTTGATGAGTATATTTATAACCCTTATCACCTTATCCTAGAAATATATAATTGTGGGACCTTTAAAATCTGAAACTCCTTATATAATAAATTAACATTTCATTACTTTCCAAGAGTGCCCCTCCTCTCCTCTTATAAAAGGCCCCCACCACTACCACCTTATTCACACATCTCAAGCCTTTGGCTCGTCCAACCCCTGACAATTTTGTCTCTCCAAATCTCACTCTTACTCCTATAAGCCTCACATTGGGCATAAGTCTTCCCATGGAAGCCTTTGAGCTCAAATCAAAAAGAGTTACCAGTTTTAAAGGTAGTGTTTTCTCTTGTGTTCTTATGTTTTATTTTTCTTCTCCAACCCCCTAAAATCTTTTTATTCATTTATTTTGTAACAAAAACAGTATCCTAAATATACTAGGATGTTGTTATAAGAAGTATTTTAGCTACACTTACACACACCTACATCTAACGGTTAAAGAACATACTGTTTCTGTGGATGGTGAATTTCTGCATCACGAAACGATGATTGTTCAACACTCAAATAACACCGTCAAAGGTGGAAATTAAGATGTCACTATATTTATATAAGATATATAATTTTTCTATGTTTTACTTAATCTTATTTATTTTTCATTTATGGCATACTTTTATTGTTTCCATTATGGGTAAACGCGATATTTTCATTTAGGAAGTGCGGACTACCTCCCCTCAAAGTGATTTGAATCGTTAATACCATATGTGGGATGTATAAAGGATGGAGTAAATGTTTTTATACATTATATTATAATGGAATTATAGTATAACTTTATATAATTATAATTTCATTCCATTAAATATGAAATAGAAATGAAAGTAGCGTTCATGCGTATGTGCGGCTTACCGTCTCCATGAACGGTGCATTTCATATCTTACCTCTAAATGTTATGTAATATTATAAATGAATGTATATACTGGATATATATGATATATATAATATCTACATAATGAATAAAATTCTTGATATAATGGATATTTTACCACATGAACAACGTGTAATTATAAGAAGTTTATTTTTGACTCAAGTACCTAAGGTCGATAAAATGACCATTATTAACTTAAATAATTACATAATGTTCATAACATTGTAACAAGTGATATAAAAGGGATAATTAACTTGAAAAAGGTTCTTAAGAAATTATAGATTAACTCTAGTTTATTATTCAGGAGGATAAAGAGCGGTCGAGTCAGGTCAGACACGAGGTAAGGGATCCCACTCCTCTCTTTCTTTTTTTAAGTACTCTCATTTATGTCACTTCTTTTAAGCTCCTCTTTGTTATGATGGGGGATGCTATTTTATATTCCTCCTTCTGTAAATTTTATTTTAATATGATGAAAGACACTATTTAATCTCATCAATCCATTTTTGGATGTTTTAAGTGGCGTCGTTAGGCTGCCGAGTTTTCGTAAGGGAATTTTCATCTCACTTTTAGTCCTGTGAGATTTATGCTACATTTTCCACCATTTCCTTTGAGTGGTGTATGTAAATACCATTATTATAATCTCTGTGTAATATAATTTCATTTATGGGTATTCACATATTCATTGTATGACCCTTCTTCAATAGTGTGTAGGTTTCGAAAGTTACCCAAGTCGGTAAGGGAACTTCTTAACCCAATTTCTATTCTTTGGGTTAATCTCCTATTTTCAAATTATGTCATGATATTATTATTTCCTATATTGTATTTATACATTCTTTATGTGTACATATAGTGAATACACATAATAGATCTATTTTATTTAAAAATGTTCTTTGTAAGGGACTTCGTCTCAATCTCCCTTCATTGAGGCATATTTTGTTTTATACACAAATTTCTTTTATACGGTGTATAAACCACTTTTAATTTTATGTTTAGTAAAAAGGAATATTTTTATAATAATCATTTTACTAAACAAAAAAAGTAATGTTTTTCTTGTCATATGTATGAATCGACAACGAATTCTCCGCCCCCGTGACCATTATTTGAGCTTCGGATTCCTCTACAAGCCATAACATTTTCTAAATGAAAAATAAATTCCAAGTTTTAAATAACTTTAATTTTGTTGTTGAAAATAGTTTTTAAAATGTTTTATTATATCAATGTGTTGTATTGTGATAGAAATGTTGAAATTTTATAGTTCCTTTATGCATGTTTTATGTGATACGATTACATTATGGTTTATAATATGTTTAAACCTATTCATATGAGGAATGCATTGGACTTAATAAGTGATGGGTGGAGCCCGCTATAGCTCCTCGATGCATCAACAGGTCTCATGAGACAAACTAGTGTCTTGGCACGAGGCCTTGACAAAATCTTATTTGTAGTCTTGGCACGAGGCCTTGGCTACGTGGTAATGATTGTATGGAATTATGAATTCCATCATTATGAAAGTGGTTATTGATATTACATGTGATTATTCCACCAGTAGAATATCCATTTGAATAAGTAAATGGCATTATTTCATTTTACTTTTGCCAAATTATGTTGAAGTTCATGATTAAAAGGTTTTTGTTTAGTTATACATTTCATTAAATGTTAATGTTTATTTATGAAAGCTTCCGCTATATTGTTATCCTTACTGAGCATCTGAGATCACCCCTTTCAATGTTTTAATTTTTATAGGATGTGAATAAGTATTTTAGGAATGACCTGCAGGGATAGTCTGAAGGGGATATGAGTGTGGAAAATGGAGACTATGTTATTGTAGTTTTTCACTTTATGACGTAATGTAACATTTATGAATGTATCTAGTGTTTCAAGGCTACTAAACTAATCGGTCTTTTGAGACTTGATCTTTGTGATCATGCCAATGTTACGCAATAACGCACCGACTCTGGGTAACTGGGGTCGGGGCGTTACAGTTGGTATCAGAGGCAGTTTAGTACTAACCTTGGAATCTATATTTAGATAAACTCTGATTGGATCACATAGCCCTATGATAGACTTTTAGGATTAGTATAGAATAACTTCCTAGAATTTTGGTATTATAGATATTTTTGTGAGTTTCCGAGAAATACATCCCTGTCTGGATACGAGCAAGTAGAGGTAGCTCTGGCACTGATGTACCTAGGGGTAAAACCTAAAAACACCTCTTTGAGCTAGACTCGAATGGGAACTGGTGCACGACAATGGGCCATGCTGCACTCTTGGTTACGACACTCCTGGGGGATATGCTTAAGATAATTATCATTTTCTTTACAAACCATTATGAAGGGCTTATGAGTACATACTTCCTCAATGAAAACATTTTTATGATTATTGATTATATCCATAAATAGTTTAATTTTTGTTAAGTGTTTTACAAGTATGTAATTATGTATTTTAATTCATAAACTAATCTAGTTTATGTCATTGTTTAGAAATGGCTTTTAGTGGGAGGAATGTAAACCGTATCAATGCACGCACTCCGTGTAGGGATTTCCCTCTTGCTCAAGATAATTATTGTGGAGCTGGAGATACAACTGGTGTTGATCAACCTATTACCATACTGGTACAACTCACTCAGGTTATGAATAATAACCTTACTCATATGGAGCACCCTGATCCGCAATGTGGGGGATCTATTTTAGACCGCTTCATGAGGCAAAAACCAAAAATATTTAATGGGGGTACAAATCCATTAGTATCTGAGAAATGGACAATCTCCATAGAGAAAATATTCCATGCCTTGGGGAGTAGTGAAAGGGAGAAGTTCATCATGGAAGTTTACCGCCTCACTGGAGATGCCGATCAATGGTGGTCGATGATTCAAAACAAAAAGGAAGATGATGAAGTATCAAATATGGAATGGAGGGAGTTCAAAGAGTTTTTCGTAGAAAAATACTTCCCTCTTGACCATCAAGCAGATATGGAAAGGAAATTTCTGAGTCTGAGACAAAAGGAGGATGAGAATGTCACAAATTATGAGGCTAACTTTACAAGGATAGTAAGGCATGAAGCAGATTATATACGTAACCCAAGAAGTAAGGTTGATCGATTCTTTGATGGGTTAAAACCATTTCTCCGTCGAGCCTTAGTCTCACAATCTGTCTCATCAAACGAAGATATAGTATCGTGTGCTATCAAGACAGAAAAGGAATTCTCTAATTCTTATGACAATAAAGTAAAGAAAGAGAAGAAGATAATGGTGGAACAGGAGACAGATAAAGGGAAAAAGGGAAAGAAGGATTTTCCATTATGCGATAATTGTGGGAAGAATCACCCTGGTACTTGCCTAAAAGGAATGGGAGTTTGTTATAAATGTGGAGAAAAAGGTCACCAGACGCGTAATTGAAAGGGAAATAAAGAGGCTATCAATGTTGAATGCTAGAATTGTATAGAAATGGGGCATTATGCAAATGAATTCCCTAAGCGCCAAGTAAACTTACCTCAGAAAAGGCCAAAGGATCAAGGACAATCTTATGCTGTTACTACAGTTGACGTGGAATAATTAATTTATTGGTGCTTTTGGAAACAAGGATTTTATTATTTTAATATGATGAAGGTAATCATATTTTTAGTATGTGACAATAAGAGAATCTTTACTCTATTTGTGGAATCTGATGTTACAATTGATTTTGTAATTTAGAGACCTTTTAGAGAATGTCTGGACAGGGGTATTTTGGATAACTATAAAGGTTGGAATGGATTAAGTTGAACTTTGGATAGTATTTTTTAAAGTTAAAACATTTCTGAAGATTATTTTTGGAATATTATAATACTATAGTTTTAGTAAAAGGACAACCTGCAGGTTGGGGGATAACCCGTCGCGTCGGACAAAGCTGCAAGAATCGAACCCACAACCATAGTACGACATGCCTTTATTACCAACCACTATCCTACAGGAAGTCCCTGGTTATTACAAAATAGTTTTCCTAATCTAAATAGTATGTGGTAATATTTGTAACCTTATACAATTAGGATAAATAGAATATTTTTGAGTTTTGTTACCATTTTGAGTGATAGATGGGTTCGTGGGAAAAATTAATTAATGAATGAAAGCCTACATGACAAGTAAGTATATTTCCTTACGTTCATAGAAAATCTCTTAAATAAATTTCTCAGCTTTATAAAAGGTAACTTAAAACAAAAACGTTGTCGGTTAACTTTTCCAATTGGGGATTCAATGACCGTTTAACCAATCACATGTTTGTGATTTTCTTGTGGTTATCTTTATCCTAATATTGTTTTCTACAACTCTCCATCAGACCTTGATGGTTTTTTCCCCTCCATATCCATATTTTCATGAATCCTAGTATGGGCTATCTTGGTTGACCTTTGTACTTCTCTTTCTTTCTTTTAATGTTATATTCTTATTAACTTTATTTTCGATGTGGGTTTTCCACAAAGGTATTTTATTTTTTAAACCTTTTATATTCAAAAAAAATTCAAATAGTGAGGACACGATTTATTGAAGGAGGGGAGAATATAACACCCCATGTTTTCACGATACGCTTCTCTTTCAATAATGCAATAGCTTGCATTGCAGGCAAGTTCGAGATTCTAACACACTGTGACCAATAAAAGTAGTAGTTATGAATAGTAATACCCACCTTTTGAAATTATATAATTTTTATATTTCAAAATGGACTTCATTTTTGTATTCGGAATATCGAAATTATCCTAAGTTGAATTTTTTGTAATTTTCTGAGAACTTCCAATTTTCTATGAATAATGAAAAATACTTAAAAACAACTTTTTTAATCAAAATAATTTATCGTGTAAAATTATACTATTGAGTGGTTTTAAAGTATAACTAGAATATATTTTTATCATTTTATCCAATGGTGTTCATTATAATTAATTTCACTTTGAAATTGGACATAAACAATTGTCAATCTTTTGATATATATTGTTTCTTAAAAACACGCTATTTGTTATGACAATGGGAATTAATTATAAAATTAATTAATGAAACTTATATGTTTTTAATTTCATAAACTAGACATCATTTTGGAATTTGGAATATCAATTATATCTTAGGGTGAAATTTTGGCATTGTTCTGAAAAACATCAATTTTTGATGATTACTGAAACCACTAAGTGGTAGTTAAAAAACTGATTTTTCGTTTAAATGAAACATTAACACTTTTGTGATTTTATTTTCAAAAATCCAACCTACATGGTTTTCATTATGAAGTAAAATGTGTTTCAATGGGATTAATATAATTTTTTGGTTAATAGTAACTTTTAAGTTTAATTAATCGCAATTAAATGTAATTAGTGAAATTTAAGATAAAAATGAAATTATAAAAATATGGAAATACCTTTACCCTTGTCTTACCCCAATTGGATGAGTCATGGACTACCAAGACAATCCATGGGTCAACTTGGGGACCCCATGGAGCCACATTGGTAGGAAAATGACATTAAAAACATTTTATTTAATGTTAAAATAAAAATGTCACAAAGATGAGTTCTTTTACTAAAACAATTTTTAAATGGGGCTATACAAGTCATATTTTTTACTATAAATATTCATTAGAAATTTAAAAAGATTTCCTACATCATGATGCTTTTTTTATAATTTTTAGACATTCAATAAATTAAATTATTTATGACACCATGATGATGCAGTGATTACCTCATTAATTAACGATTTTAATAAAATGGAAGGATAATGTAAAATATAATAATTACACTTTTACAAAGACTATTGGATGAGAATATTTCTAACCCTTATCACCTTAGCCTAGAAATATATAAGTTTGGGACCTTTAAAATCCTACACGCATTATATAATAAAGTAAGATTTCATTACTTTCCAAGAGTGCCCCTCCTCTCCTCTTATAAAAGGCCCCAACCACTACCACCTTATTCACACCTCTCTAGAATTTGTCTCATCCAAACCCTGCCCATTTTGTCTCTCCACATCCCAATATTACTCCAAGAATCCTAACATTGGGCAGAAGTCCTCCCAAGGAAGCCTTTTAGCTCAAATCAAAAAGAGTTACCAGTTTTAAAGGTAGTGTTTTCACTTGTGTTCTTATGTTTTATTTTGCTTCTCCAACCCCCTAAAATCTTTTTATTAATTTCTTTTTTAACAAAAAAAGTATCCTAAATACACTAGGTTGTTTTTATAAGAATTATTAGAGCTACACTTACACACACCTACATCCTATGGTTAAAGAACATATTGTTTCTGTGGATGGCGAATTTCTGCCTCACGAAACGATGATTGTTCAACACTCATATAAAACCTTCAAATGTGGCCAATAAGATGTAAATATATTTATATATGATATATAATATGTTTATGTTTTACTTATGCTTATGTATTTTTCATTTATGGCATATCTTTATGGTTTCCATTATGGGTAAACACGATATTTTCATTTTAGGAAGTGCGGACTACCGCCCCCTCAAAGTGATTTGAATCGTTAATACCATATGTGGGATGTATAAAGGATGGTGTAAATGTTATTATAAATTGTATTATACTTTAATTATAGTATAACTTTACATTATTATAATTTCATTCCATTAAATACGAAATAGAAATGAAAGTAGCGTTCATGCGTACGTACGGCTTACCGTCTCCATGAACGGTGCATTTCATTTCTTACCTCCAAATGTTATGTAATATTATAAATGAATGTATATACTGGATATATATGATATATATGATATCTATAGCATGAATATAATTCTTGATATAATGTATATTTTACCACATGAACAATGTGTAATTATAAGAAGTTTATTTTTGACTCAAGTACCTAAGGTCGAAAAAATGACCGTTATTAACATAAATAATTACATAATGTTCATAACATTGTAATAAGTGATATAAAAGGGAAAATGAACTTGAAAAAGGTTCTTAAGAAAGTATATATTGACTCTAGTTTATTATTCAGGAGGTTAAAGAGAGGTCGAGTCAAGTAGGACATGAGGTAAGGGATCCTACTCCTCTATTTCTTTTTTTAAGTACTCTCCTTTATGTCACTTCTTTTATGCTCCTCTTCGTTATGATGGGGGATGTTATTTTATATTCCTCTTTCTGTAAATTTTATTTTAATATGATGAGATACCCTATTTTATCTCATCAATCCATTTTTGGATGTTTTAAGTGGCGCCGTTAGGCTGCCGAGTTTTCGTAAGGGATTTTTCGTCTCACTTTTAGTCCCGTGAGATTTATGCAACATTTGCCACCATTTCCTTTGAGTGGTGTATGTACTTACCATCATTATACTCTTTGTGTAATATAATTTCATTTATGGGTATTTACATATTCATTGTATGACCCTTCTTCAATAGGGTGTACGTTTCGAAAGTTACCCAAGTCGGTAAGGGAACTTCTTAACCCAATTTCTATTCTTTGGGTTAATCTCCTATTTTCAAATTATGTCATGATATTATTATGTCCTATCTTGTATTTATAATTTCTTTATGTTTACATATAGTGAATACACATAATAGTTCTATTTTATTTAAAAATGTTCTTTGTAAGGGACTTCGTCTCAATCTCCCTTCATTGAGGCATATTTTGTTTTATACAAAAATTTCTTTTATACGGTGTATAAAGCCCTTTGACTTTTACATTTATTCAAAAGGAATATTTTTATATGAAGCATTTTACAAAACGACAAAAAAGAAATTTTTTCTTGTCGTACGTATGTGTCGACAACGACATCTCCACCGCCGTGACCATTATTTGAGTTTCGGCTTCCTCTACAAGTGATAACTTTTTTAAATGAAAAATAAATACCATGTTGTAAATTAATTTTATCTTGGTATTGAAAATGGTTTTGAAATTTTTTTATTATGTCAATGTGTTGTATTGTGATTGAAATGTGGAAATTTTATGTTTCCTTTATTCATGTTTTATGTGATACGATTAAGTTATGGTTTATGATATGTTTAAACCTATTCATATGAGGAATGCATTGGAATTAATAAGTGAAGGGTGGAGCCCGCTATAGCTCCTCGATGCATCAGAAAGTCTCATGAGACAAACTAGTGTCTTGGCATGAGGCCTTGGCTACGTGGTTATGATAGTCTGGCATTATGCATTCCATCATTATGAAAGTGGTTATTGATATTGCATGTGATTATTCCACCAGTAGAATATCCATGTGAATAAGTAAATGGAATTATTTCATTTTACTTTTTCCATATTATGTTGAATTTCATGTTTAAAAGGTTTTTGTTTAGTTATACATTGCCTTAAATGTTAATGTTTATTTATGAAGGCTTCCGATATATTGTTATCCTTACTGAGCATCTGATCTCACCCCTTTATATGTTTTAATTTTTCCAGGATGTGAAGAAGTATTTTAGGAATGACCCGCAGGGATAGTCTGAAGGGAATATGAGTTTGGAAAATGGAGACTATGTTATTGTATTTTTTCACTTTATGATGTAATCTAACATTTATGAATGTATCTAGTGTTTCAAGGCCACTAAACTAATATGTCTTTCAAGACATGATCTTTGGGATCATGCCAATGATACGTAATAATGCACCGACTCTGGGTAACTGGGGTCGGGGCATTACAAGATGGGTCACCTTCAGAGTTTCTGTCAGGTTTTCTCTGTAGCAGCTGGTGACTGGGGTTCTTCCATGACTCCAAGTTAAGGAACATCACCACCAGTTTCCGACCAGTCAGGGAACTGGAGTTCTTATGGCCATTCGGGCCGAGGTGGAGGTCGAGGTCGTGGCAGTCTACCACTAGTTCCTCAGCACCATCAGGGAGGTTCAGCTCAGAGTGGTCAGCTAGGGGCGCATGGTCGTAGTACAATCCAGTCTTTCGTCGTGGAAAAGACTTATCATGAGCAAGATCCGGGCCCTTATACTGTTCGAGGTACGGTTTTAGTAGCCTCATTTTTATCTTCAAACCTTTTCGATACTGGTGCTACACATATCTTTATCTCTGTTGCTGTTGTGGAGAGACTTGGATTCTGCATCTTTTCTTCTACCGACTCGTTGACACTAGACACACCTTTGGGAACGAGGATCTATAGTGTACTCTAGTGTAGAGAGTCCCCTCTAGAGGTTGCAGGGTATCGCTTCCTATGTGATCTCTATATCCTAGAGATGATACGCTATGATGCCATTCTCGGCATGGACTAGTTGATTCCATTCCAGGCAGTCGTTGACTGTTATCACCACAGAGTCAGTTTCTTCTCACAAGAGGGTGAATCTTTTCTTCATAGAGGCGAATGGGACGTTCGAGCGAGTCAGACGGGACTTGAGCATCTTGGGCTAGGAGGGGTGATAGCCCAAATTTATAGTATTTATCTGGATGATTAGGGGACTCCACAGTTGGACTTTCCTCCAGTGGTGGATCGCTTCAGGGATGTCTTTCCAGAGAACTTTTCGGGTTTGCCTCCTGAGCGTGAGGTAGAATTCTCTATTGAGCTCGTGCTAGGAGTGGCACCAGTGTCCATTCCTCCCTATAGGATGGCCACACCTGAGTTGCAAGAGCTCAAGAAGCAATAGGAGGATCTATAGGCTAAGGGTTTCATCCGACCCAGTACTTCTCCTTGGTGTTCTCCTGTACTGTTTGCAAAGAAGGCAGATGGTACCCTTCGGCTTTGTGTGGATTATCAGAAGCTAAACCAGTTTACGGTCAAGAACCGTTATCCATTGCCGAGGATTGACGACCTTTTAGATCAGCTTCGAGGAGCCCGGGTGTTCTCGAAGATCGACATGAGGTCCAGTTATCATCAGTTGCGCATTAGACCATCATATATACCTCTAACAACTTTCAGAAGTAGGTACAGTCTTTACGAGTATACAGTCATGCTGTTCGGCCTCACGAACACGCATGCAGTTTTCATGGAACTAATGAATAGAGTGTTCCATCCTTACTTGGATTCCTTATTTGTGGTCTTTTTGGATGATATCTTGGTGTACTCTCACACTCGACACGACCATGCCACCCATCTTGAGATCATTTTGAGTACACCGAGAGAGCATCAGCATTATGCTAAACTCTTGATGTGCCACTTCTGGATGGATCAGATTCACTTCTTGGGTCACGTCATCTCAGAGGCAGGAGTATCTGTGGACCCAGAGAAAGTGAGAGTTATAGTTTCTTGGGACAAGCCGAAGAACGTCTATGAGGTACAGAGTTTCCTAGGGTTGGCTGGAAACTACAGATGCTTCATTTGGGACATTTCTCGTCTAGCAGCACCCTTGACAGGTCTGACCAAGAAGGGGGAGAAGTTCTTATGGTCAGATTCTTATGAGTCATCCTTTTCAGGAGCTGAAAGGGAGGTTGACATCAGCACCAATACTAGTCTTTCCGGAGCCAGGAAAGAGCTACACTGTTTATTGTGATGCTTCAGGTATCGGGCTAGGAGTTGTGCTTATGCAGGGAGATGGAGTTGTTGCGTACGAGTCTCGGAAGTTGAGGCCACATGAGAGGAACTACCCGACTCATGATCTGGAGTTTGTAGCTATTTTTCATGCCATGCACTGTTGGAGACACTATCTTCTGGGAGAGAACCATGTGGTCTTCACTGACCACAAGATTCTCCAGTATATCGTCACTCATCGTGATCTCAATCTGAGACAGCGCAGGTGGGTTGAGTATCTACAGTATTTCGACTTCGAGCTTGCCTATACTCCAGGAAAGGGAAACACTGTGGCAGATGCGTTGAGCAGGAGAACTCAGATTCAGCTAGTTCAGGAGGCCAGTAGTGAGTGGCAGATGATGGCTATGTTCTTTGAGATGCATCTGGAGGTGCCCGACAGACGGGGACAAACTTTTCTATCTTCTGTAGCTATTACCTCTATGCTACTTGATTGGGTACGAATGAGGCAGCTATCAGACTCAAAAGGCTTAGTCCTGTGGGAGAGTGTGTCAGGAGAGGTCCCTCTTCATGGATGGACAGTGGGCGAGGATGAGATCTTGCATTTCTAGGGACGCATATGGGTTCCATCAGACATACGCGAGGAGCTGATGCGGGATTTCCATTCCTCTGTTTGGGTAGTTCATCCTAGACTCACCAAGATGTATCGGGACCTTCATCGCCAATACTGTTGGCCAGGTATGAAGAAGGATGTTGCTGGTTTTGTCATGAGATGATCTACTTGTCAGCAGGTGAAAGAAGAGCATCAGTGACCGACATGGCTTTTACAGCAGCTACCCATTCCGGAGTGGAAGTGGAACGACGTCGTGATGGATTTCGTGACTGGGTTGCTGAGGTTGCCCTGAGGGAACAATGCTGCTTGGGTTTTCGTCGATAGGCTTACGAAGTATTCTCACTTCTTGCCGATCAAGGAGACCTTCAGTGTCGATGATCTGTGATGACATTACATCAGGGAGATTGTGCATCTGCATGGAGTTCCACACTCCATTGTTTCAGACAGGGATGCGCGCTTTACCTCTCGGTTCTGGCAGGGACTTCAGAAGGCCTTGGGTACACATTCACTTTTGAGTACAGCTTACCATCCCTAAAATAATGGCCAGACAAAGCGCACGATCCAGGTTCTAGAGGATATGCTCCGAGCTTGCATTATAGACTTTGGAGGTTCTTGGGAGAAGCATATCCCTCTGGTGGAGTTTTCCTACAAAACTGTTTTCAGGCGACCATTCAGATGGCACCATACAAGGCTTTGTACGGTAGGCCATGCTGATCACCCTTATGCTGGCTGGAGGCAGGAGAGGTAGCTTTACTGGGACCTCATCCTATTCAAGAGATGTCAGAACAGATAGAGATGATTCGGAAGAGGATGGCTACAGTATAGTCTCGACAGAAGTCTTATACTGATCAGCGGAGATGACCTCCGGAGTTCGAGGTCGGTGATCTGGTTTTCCTACGTGTCACACGGAGGTTGGGACACAAAAGGATTCGGAGACAGGGTTAGCTTTCACCGAGGTACGTTGGGCCATTTGAGGTCTTGGAGAGAGTTGGTCCGGTCACCTATTAGTTGAATCTACCTCAAAGGTATCAGGCTATGCACGACGTCTTCCACATCTCTCAGCTTCGACATTACTTATCAGACCTGTCTCACATCATTCATCCTGAGGAAGTCGAGCTTGAAGCGGATGCGTCCTTCGAAGAGCATATTATCCAGATTGTCGATCATAGTACGATGGTTCTCCATAGGCAGTCTGTTCCTCTGGTACGAATGCTATGGCAGCCCGGGCGAGTACAGGATGAGACCTGGGAGAGGGAGGCCGATGTGCGATTGCAGTGGCCGGAGCTGTTCGGGGTTTCTTCTTCTCCACCTCGTTAGGGAAATTCGGGGACAAATTTCTTTAAGGGTGGAAGTTTGTAAGAACACAGATCTTCATTCAGGTATGTTATCCTTTTTTCTGGCGTTTTTAAGGAAAATAAATTTTCTGGAAATTTTAGAAGTACACACTGTGTACTGTATGAGTACACGCTGTGTACTCTTCCCCGGCTTGAAGTCATGTAATGGCCATTCCCGGGCCATACACACGGTGTGTAAGGCTGAGGTGGAGGCCGGTTAATTCAGTGTACAATAAAATTAAAGTACACGCTGTGTACTCAAGAAGTACATGTTGTGTACTTTTTTTTCATTAAACGGACCGGGGTCACGCCTAACCCCCAAAATCGTCTTCTTCTCCAGATTTCGTCCGTCCGAGAGCGACCGTACGACTGGATCTTCAACAGGCTCCCACCTCACGGTCCGTTCTCCAATTCGAGCACGGTCGATTGTGTTTGAATCGTAGCGATGAGTTATTCTTTCTTCTTTAGTGTTGTTTCTTGATTCCCCCTAGTTTCGAAGTTATAGTGGGATGAATGTTTTGTGCGTTTTCTCAGATCTACGTCGTTCTAACGGGAATATGTTGTCGAGGTTCACGTATATTGATCTCCTAGGATTGGGGTAGGTGTTTTGTGCCTTTTCATTGAAAGTTGATGAGTATTATGTGTAATTACCACCAATTCCCTTGAACGGGGAGTTACGTGTTCCTGTTTTTACCTTGTTGTATTGCCTTATTTTCTTGATTGCTGTAGTAGAGGTTTATTGCTTGTGAGTAGAGTAATTTACTTTTGTGCTCAAGATGCTTTTCCTTGTTTGTTTTTCCTGTTTGGCATTTTTCCAGTTGCCAGGCCTAGCCGTAGGATAGTGAAACTGCTACTTTTATTACTGTTGAGCCTTAGAATGGTAGCCAAGTAGTTCATGAGGTTTACTTGGATGACACGCGCACTGATCATGTTTAGTTTTACTCAAGAATGTGAGAACCTAGAGTAGTAGACCAAAGGGAGAATTGACGGAAGGGCTTCTCCAGAGTGTCTTTTAATTACAATGCGAGACTATAGGGGGAATTGACGTTGAGTGCTTCCCCAGAGAGTCTATAGATCCATGACGTGGGCCACAAGGGGAATTGACGTTGAGTGCTTCCCCAGAGAGCCTTTAGCACGATACGAGACTATAGGGGGAATTGACGGTGAGTGCTTCCCCAGAGAGTCTGCTTAATTACGTAGCTGAACTAGTGCGGTGAGACTGTGTGTGCTTCATAGAGGGTTGCTATTACTTGGGGGATGAACCATAGGGGTTAGGCTGTGACAGATACCTAGAGGGTTACCTGTTTCTTATTTGTTTGCTGGCTGCTTACTTATGGACTTATTTGTTAGAACTATGGTTTTTAGTTGTTTGTGCCTGCGTGTTTACTGCTTCCTGTTTATTTACTTCCATTTATTCATTGACTGTTAGGCACAAATCTTTGGGTGATTGCCTCTTGGGATTGTATCTCACACTCTATTTGGGCCATGCTTTTGGGCCCAAGCAGACTATGTATCTGCAGGTATAGATAAGGGAAAGCGCACTTCTACTTCAAGAATGTGATTGCACTGGAGATGGGGAGCATGGGACAGCTCTGTGGCTTGTGATGCTGAGGATCTTTCTTTGTTTTTCTTTTTCACTTGGTTTCAGTTGTATTCCAGCACGTTTTTGTGTTTTCTGTTTTCCTTAGATACTTGTACATGCTGCATCATTTTCGTCATTGTTATATATCTACATTCCTTCCACTGTTTGGTTTCTGTTGTTATGCATGTTGTTTACTGCTTCCGCTGTTTATTTTTGTTTCCTTATCTTGTATACCTTACCGAATGAGGGCATAATTTCCCCACCGACTCACCAAGGCCCTCGCTGCTAGTCGGCAGCCTCTGGCATTTGGGGAAATGCGCTTGAGGTCATGTGGCGAACCGGGTACGGGGCACCAGTGGAGGGGCTCCGGACTCAGGTTGTTACACATAACAAAGAATATAAAGGAAAATGAATCCGTTAACACCCAAAAAGATGATAATACTAAAATATTATTAACAAAGAAATGTCAAAAGATCATATATGATATCATATTAATTTTTATCATTCCTGTATAATTTAATAACAATTATTTCACCATTATATAGGAGTTTGACCTACCATTAACCAAGGAAAAGTACAAGGTAAGGTTTAATTTCTCAATCACTTTATTATCTGAGGTTGTTTATATATAATTATCTACTGGGATCTCTTTATCATCCACATCCACGATTCTTAAAAATTTATTCCAAAACATGTTTTCTATTTTATAGACTATGGGTTAAAGTCATTTATTCCCTTGTTTGAATTTTATAAGATATTTATAAAAGAATCTTTCCGTCATTGTCCAATCAAGGTCCTTTATATCCTTTTCGACAAAATTAAGGTAATAATGTATTTGTTTTAACTTATACGGTGGGTTCACCAATTTTATGCTGTTATGACATCATCCAAGCTTCCCTTAAAAGCTTATAAAAATATTTTCAAATATAAATGTTTTCATTTATAATTACGTGAATTTTAAATGATTTCAAAATAGGAAGAGATATTTATCTTAAAAAATGTTTTGATTTCATCTATGTCAACATACTTTGATAGATTTTAAGTTTATTTGATGTTGATTTATTATGATACAAAACTTCCATATTGTATGGAAGGTTTTGTGATACGTTTGACTGTGGATGTGTTATTTTTATATCATTAATGGTTTATGGATAAAGTATTGACATTTCGTATGCTAGTTTCAATACTAATGTTTATGTTATGTTTAAACATTTTCATATGATGAATGCATTAGACTTATTATGTGATGGGTGGAGCCTGCTATAGCTCCTCGATGCATCGGTAGGTCTCATGAGACAAACTACTGTCTTGGAATAAGGCCTTGACAAAATATTATTTTTAGATTTGGCACAAGGCCTGGACTATGTGGTTATGATAGTCTAGCATTATGCATGCCGTCATTATGAAAGTTGTTATAGATATTTCATGTGATTACTCGACTAGTAGAATATCCATGTGAATAAGTAAATGTCATTATTTTATTTTATTTTTTCCATATTATGCTGAAGTTCATGTTTAAAAGGCTTTTTTTAGTTATACATTGTCTTAAATGTTTAAGCTTATTTATGAATGTTTCCGCTATATTGTTATCCTTACTGAGCATCTGAGCTCACCCCTTTCTATATTTTATTTTTACCAGGATGTGAAGAAGTATTATATGACTGAACTGTAGGGGTAGTCTGAGGGGATATGAGTGTGGACTTTAGAGACTATGTTGTTGTAGTTTTTCACTTTATAATGTAATGTAAGACTTATGAATGTATCTATTCTTTCCAAGGCTACTAAAATAATTGGTCCTTCGAGACTTGATCTTTTGTGATAATTCTAATGTTATGTAATAATGCACCCAATCTGGGTAACTAGGGTCTGGGCATTACAGTTGGTATTAGAGGATGTTTAGTACAAACCTTGGAAACTAGATTTAGATAAACTATGATTGGAGCACATTACCCAATGATTGACTTCAAGGATTAGTATACAAGAACTTCCTAGAATTTTGGTATTGTAGAGATTTTGTGAGTTTTACAAGAAATACATCTTTGTCTGGATATGTGTAGGTAGAGGCAGCTCTAGCACAGATGTATCTAATGGTAAAACCCAAAAACACTGCTTTGAGCTAGACTCGAACGGGAACTGGTGCACGACAATGGGCATTGCTGCACTCTTTGTTAGGACACTCCCTGGGGACATGCATAGGATAATTCTCATTTTATTTAAAAACCATTATAAAGGATTTATGAGTATATACTTCCTCAAAGAAAACATTGTTATGATTATAGATTATATCCATAAATAGTTTAATTTATGTCACGTGTTTTACAAGTTTGGATTTATGTATTGCGATTCATAAACAAATATAGTGTATTCCATTGTTTAGAAATGGCTCCTAGTGGAAGGAATGGAAACCGTATCAATGCACGCACACCATATAGGGATTTCCCTTCTGTTCAAGATAAATATAATGGAGTTGGTGATAAAACTGGTGCTGATCAGCTTATCACCATATTGGGACAACTCACACAGATTATGAATAATAACCTTACCCGTATGGAGCACCCTGATCCACATCGTGGAGGGTCAATGTTTGACCAGTTCATGAGACAACAACCACCAACATTAAATGGGGGAACAAATCCATTAGTAGCTGAGCAAAGGATAAATTCCATAGAAAACATATTCCACGCCTTGGGGAGTAGCGAAAGGGAAAAGGTAGTCATGGAAGTTTACCGGCTCACTGGAGATGTTGATTAATGGTGGCCATTGATTCAATACACAAAGGAAGATGATGAAGTATCAAATATGTAATGGAGGGAGTTTAATGAAATTTTCATAGAAAAATACTTTCCTCGTGACCATCGAGTAGATATGGAATTATAATTTCTGAGTCTCAGGAAAAAGGGGGATGAGAATGTCACAAAGTAGGAAGCTAACATTACAAGTTTAGCGAGGCATGCAACAAATTATATACGTAACCCAAGAATTAATATTTATCATTTGTTTGATGGGTTGAAACCATTTCTTTGTTGAGTATTAGTCTCAAAATCCTTCTTGTCATACGGTGATATTGTCTCATGTGCTATCAAGACAATAAAATAATTCTCTAAGTCTTATGACTTTAAAGAAAAGTAAGAGAATAAGAGATCTGCTGAACACTTTGGAAATGGAAATAGGGGGGAAAAGGGAAAAGTTTAATATCTATCTTGTGGTAAATGTCAGAAGAAACACCCTGGTACTTTCCTGAAGAGAATGAGAGTCTGTTATAAGTGTGGTGAAGAAGGCCACCAAGCTCGTGATTGCAAGGGAAAGAAAGAGGCTGTCGATTCTGAATGCTAAAATTATAGAGAAAGGGGGAATTTTTCAATTGAATGTCTTAAGTGTCAAGGACACTTACCTCAGAAAATTCCAAGGGATCAAGGACAAGCTTATGCTATCACTACTGTTGAGGTAGAAGCTCTGAAAGATGTGGTGGAAGGTAATTTAATTGTTTCCTCAAGTTTAGCAAATGATTTATTTGATTCTGGATCATCGTATTGTTTCATATCTTCACAGTTTTCTAAGGAAATTAGATATTTACATTTTTATTTAACAAGGGAGTTGTCGGTTTAAACTACTAAGGGAAGTATAATGGCAACAATGTTTTGTGAATCCGTTCCAATTAGAGCATATAAATGTTCTTTATCTGCTGATCTCATCATCATACCCATGATTGAATTTGATATAATCCTCAGTGTGGATTGGATTTCGGACCATGATGCGAATATTTATTGTAAGAAGAACGTGGTTACAATATTTTATGATAATGATAAAGAACACCTTATCTTTAGAGTAGAATCGTCACCACCTGATTGTTATCTAGATCCACCCCCAATAGCTCAACTAAATTCAATTGTAGGGGAGGAAGAGAATGAAATAATTGTGGTTGAGGAAAGTAATGTTCAAATAAAGGATGTACCTATTGTGAAAGAATATGTTGATGTGTTTCCAAAAGATTTACCTGGACATCCTCTAGAATGAGAAATTGAGTTTTCCATTAATTTAATTCCTGGTTCAAGGCCCATATCGAAGACCCCTTATAGAATGGACACTATGGAATTAGTGGAACTAATGAAACAACTAGATGAATTGATTAATAAGGGAATTATTCTCCCTAGTGTTTCTCCATGGGGAGCCCCTTTTCTTTTTGTTAAGAAGAAAGATGGATCTATGAGGTTGTGCATTGACTACAGGGAGATCAATGCTATAATAATAAGGAAGAAGTATCCCCTACCTTGAATTGATGATTTATTTGACCAACTGTATGGATATCAATACCTTTCAAGGATTGACTTTTGATATTCATATCATCAGTTGTGTGTGAAGAAGGAAGACATTCTGAAAACTGCATTTAGAAATAGGTACGGGCATTATGGGTTTACAGTAATGTCTTTTGGATTAACTAATGCACCCTCTATCTTCATAGATCTAATGAATATAGTTTTCAAGGGATATCTTGATGACTTTGTAGTGGTGTTTATTGAAGATATCTTGGTATACTCCAAATTCTACAAAGATCATGGAAATTACTTAGGCATTATCCTGAAAACTATTAGAAGAAATGAATTATATGGGATGTTTAGAAAGTGTGAATTTTGGCTTCAGGAGATTTATTTTATTGGCCATATTTTCTCTAAGAATGTATTCTATGTTGATCCTTCTATGACCATGTAAATCCAAGAATGTCCAGAACCAACGAGTATAACCGAGGTACACAGTTTTATTGGTTTAGCAGGTTATTATCGACGTTTCGTCTAGAATTATTCCCGGTTGGCTAACCCATTAACAAGTTCACCCAAAAAGGGGTTAAATTTTTTTGGACAAAAGAGAGTGAAGAATGTTTTGATGAATTGAATAGAAGATTAGTAAATTATCCTATCTTGACTCTACCATTGGGGAATGAGGGGTTCGTTATTTATAGTGATGCATCGAAGAAAGGACTTGGTTGTGTCCTTATGCAGACTGATAGGGTTATTTCCATTGCATCACAACAGATGAGAATTCATGAGAAAAACTATCCTACTCATGATCTTGAGTTAGAAGCAGTAATCATTGCATTGAATATTTGCAGACAATATCTCTATGGTGAAAAATGTGAGATTTATACTAATCACAAGAGTTTGAAGTATATTTTCTCATCAAAATAACTAAACATGAGCCAAAGGAGATAGCTTGAACTATTCAAGGATTATGATTGCATGATACACTACCACCAGGTGAAGGCAACTAAGGTGGCAGATGCTTTGAGTAGAATGGATCATGGAGTTTTGAACAAGATGAGAGTTGAAAGGTATCCAATTTTCATGGATCTAGTAAAGATGGATATGGGAATAACCATGGAAGGGGAAACATCAATACTTTTTCAAATAGTTTCCAAACCATATTTAATATAAAGGATAAAGGGCTCTATGACTGATGATGAAGAGTTTCCAAAAAAGATTAAAGCTGTGAAAGATGGGAAATTGAGTGAATTTGTGTATGAAGATGGAATTTTGATATTTGGGAAGAGACATTGCATTACAAATATACCATATCTAAAAATGGAATTGATGGATAATTCTCATAGTTCCAATTTATCTATACACCATGGGATAAGCAATATGTATTGATATTTGAAGGAACATTTTTGATGGGACAACATGAAGAGGGGGATTGATGATTTTGTGTCATGATGTATGGTTTGTCGACAAGTGAAAGCGGGAAGGCAACATCCTGGAGGATTCATGCAAACTCTTCCCAGACCTGAGTGGAAATCGGATAATATTACTATGGTCTTTGTCATGGGACTACCAAATAATCCTAGGAGGAATGACGCAATAAGGGTCATTGTTGATTGTCTTAACAAGTCAGCACATTTTCTCTCTATAAGATAAGATTTTCCACTTGAACGATTAGAAAGACTATATATTAATGAAGTTATAAGACTTCATGGATTACCACTATCATTTGATTCTGATTATGATCCCCATTTTACATCAAGATTCTGGAAAAGTCTTTAAAAAGCCCTGGATATTGAGCTTCATTTGAGCACTACCTACCACCCCAAACTGATTGACAATCAGAATAGAAAATTCAAACCTTAGAAGACATGTTGAGATCATACTCACTTTACATTCAAGGTATGTGGGATCAATATTTACCTCTGGAAGAATTTTCATATAGTAATAGCTTCCATTAATGTATTCAGATGGAACTATATGAAGAGTTATACAGAAAGAGATGTCACACACCAACCTGTTGGGATGATGTTGGTGAAAGAAAACTCATAGGCCTGGAACTGGTGGGGGAAATGATGGAAATGGTGAAGGTAATCAAAACCCACATCAAAGTAGCTCAAAGTAGGCAGAAGAGCTATGATGATAACCGAAGGAAGGATGTGGATTTTCATTAAGGATATTATGTTTTCTTAATGTTATCAACATGGAAGGTTGTTATAAATTTCGGTAAGAAGGGTAAATTGAGTCTAAGGTACATCAGACCTTTGGAAATTCTAGAACGAATTGGGACTGTAGCTTATCGTTTGGAAATGCCATCAAATCTCACCAAAGTCCATGAAGTGTTCCACGTATCACTATTGAGAAAATACATGCCTGACCCAATGCATGTACTCAACTATGAAGAATTACAACTGGATCCCAATATGTCTTATTGCGAAGAGCCTGTTATGGTTCACGATACAAGAGAACAAGTGTTGAGAAACTGGACGACTCGACTGTGAAAAGTACTATGGAGGAACCATAAGATGGAAGACGCAATGTGGGAACCCAAGGAACTTATGATGAAGAACAAACCGAGTCTTTTTATGTAGTAATATTCTAGAAATTTTGAGGACAAAATTATTTGAATGAGGGTAGAATGTAACACCCCAAGCTTCCAGGACACGCTTCTCTATGAATAATACAATAGCATGTGTCATACGCAACACCGAGTTTTAACAAACCACAACCAATCAAACTAGCCGTTATGAATAGTAATACCCACTTTTTAAAATTTTATAAATTTTATCATTCAAAATGGACTTCATTTTTTGATTTTTAATATCAAAATTAGCTTAGGGTAAATTTTTGGTATTTTTATGAAAACATTCAATTTTTGATGAATAGTGAAAAACACTGAGTTATTGTTTGAAACTGAATATTTATTTAAATAATTATTTATTTTATTTAAATTTATTTTAGGTAAAAATAGATACATAATATCTATATAAGTTAAATGTAATTAATTGGAGTCAGTTTATAATAATTTTAGATATATAATAATTTTATTGAAATTTTCACAGTCTTTTACCCACCTCCTAGGAGAATTTACAAATTCACATTAAACATAATTTTACCACTTCTGTGAGTGGAATTTTAAAAATCTGAGAGACACGGTTGATATCATTAAGTAAAATTTTGTTCAATAAGATGAAAATATTTTTTGGTGAATAGTAAATTTTTACTTTTATTTACCACGGTTAAAAGTAAATAGGGTAATTATGGGTGAAAATAATATTTTTATTTCCCTACCACAATTCCTAATTCTATTGGATAAGTATAATCCGACAAAAAAACCACAGGAATAAAATATGAACCTCTTTGGTCCATTTGGATTAGATTAGGATATTTATTATTATTTTATTTAAAGAAGAGTTAAAAGAGTTAAAATCAACATTTAATAACTAAAACATTTTTAATATATGGATAAACATAAGATAAATTCGACTATAAATATTAATTAGAAATCTAAAAATATTTCCTACATAATGGTATTTTATTTATATTTTTAGACATTATATAATTTAATTTATTTATGTCACAATGATGATGCAGTAATTACCTAGTTAATGAAATATTAAAATAATTGATATTATAAATTTCCCAATAAATGTAAATTGAGAATTTTTATGAATTACAATAATTTTATAGGTTAATATGACATATTAGGGTTGTTAAATTAATTTTTTGAAAGTAATAATGCTGTTATAAATTTAGAAAAAAACACAAAATACCAAATATTTTCAAAATTGACATAAAAGAGTTTTTAAAAACAAAACTATATTATTAATTGATAGTCTATTCCTAAAAATCGAAAGTTCTTCTAAAGGACATATATATGATATTTTAATCATTAATTAACCACTTGGGGTTCTCTTAGAATTATATAGTAAGTTTATTAACCATATAATATAAAAATACAAAGAGAAATGGTAAATGTCAAACTATTTAACTAAGAGTTAAATTTAAAAGATAAAGTTAATATAGTGACCCAAACCTTTCTAAAACCTATTGGTTGAGTGTTTTTCGACCCATACCCACCTTATACTTTAAATAATTTATTTTTGAGCAATTAGAAAACGAAAATGATTTTATTATAAAATAATATTTCTAGTTTTTCCTATGGTGCCCTTCACCCCTCTTATAAAAGGGCACTCCCCCTTATATCAAATTAACACCTTCAAAGACTTTTGGATCAGCCAACTCCAGATCAAATATCCTCTCAACCTCTCTCACTTAATCCTAGAGTCCTTCTTATAGTAAAAAAGACAACCCATAGAGCCCTTTTGATCAAATCAAAAGAAAGAACCCGAAGAAGAGGGAATAATTTCACCAACATCTTTCAAGTTCTTTTCTTCTTCCACTTCTTATTTTCTTGTTGTTTACATTATAAAATAATAACTCAGTATCTTCTATATAATATGACGTTATTATACATTTTTTACAACCATATTAGTTATTTTATCCATCCTACGAATGAAAAATTCACCACACGTGCGTACGTACGGCTTACCGTCTCCACGTCGTGGTGTGGTTTGTAATTCAAACATTTCATCATTTGAATGAGTATAATAATTAGGATAACTAATGTAAATAATAAATATAACATGATAATGATACTTTATATATGATATAAAATTCAATTATATACTATTTTAATATCAAAATAATGATATTCTCACTCGTGTGTACGTACAGATTACTGTCTCCACGAACGCGATCTAATTCATTCCCCGTCATATCCATTCAAGACTAATTTTCATTTGATGATTAAAAATAATGTTTAAATACTTGATATAATTCTATATATGAATAATATACATCCCATCCATAACAAATATTACTCACATAACAAAAAATATAAAGGAGAACAAATTCTTTAATACCCAAAACGACGACAATACAAAGATATTATAAACAAAGCAATGTTAAAAGATCATATATGATATCATATTAATGTATATGATTCTTGTATAATTTAATAACAATTATTTCACCATTATACTAGAGTTCAACCATCCTTCGACCAGGTAAATGTACAAGGTAAGGGTTAATTTCACAATCTCTTTATTATCCAAGGCTGTTTATACGTAATTATCTACTGGGATCCCTTTATCATCCACATCCATGATTCTTAAAAATGTATTCCAAAACATTTTTAATATATTATAGACTATAGGTTAAAGTCATTTATACCCTTGTTTTTCTTTTATAAGATGTTTATAAAGGAATCCTTCCATCATTTTCCAAACAAGATCCTTTATAACATTTTTGACAAAATTAGGGTAATAATGTATTTTTTTAACTTATATAGTAGGTGCGGCTATTTTCTACCATTATGAAATCATCAAAGCTCCCCTTACAAGATTATAAGGATATTTTCAAATATAATTGTTTTCATTTATAATTACATGACTTTTAAATGATTTCCAAATAGCAATATATATTTCTCTAAAAAAATGTTTTGATTTCATCTATGTCAACATCCTTTGATGGATTTTATGTTTATTTGAAGTTGATTATTATGATGCAAAAATTCCAAATTGTGTTGAAGGTTTTGTGATATGTTTGACTGTGGATGTGTTATTTTTTTACCATTCATTGTTTATAGATAAATTATTTAAATTTCCTATGCTAGTTTTAATATGAATGTTTATGTTAAGATTAAATCATTTCATATTAGGAATGCATTGGACTTATTATGTGATTGGTGGAGCCTGCTATAGCTACTCGATGCATCGGTAGGTCTCATGAGACAAACTAGTGTTTTGGAATAAGGCCTTGATAAAATCTTATTTGTGTTCTTTTCTCAAGGCCTTGACTATGTGGTTATGATAGTATGGAATTATGCATTCCTTCATTATGAAAGTTCTTATTTATATTGCAAGTGATTATTCTACTAGTAAAATATCCGTGTGAATAAGTAAATGGAATTATTTCATTTTATTTTTTCCTTATTATTCTGATGTTCAAGTTTAAAAGGATTTTTGTTTTATTTATACAATGCATTAAATGTTTAAGCTTATTTATGAAAGTTTCCGCTATATTTTTATCCTTACTGGGCATGTGAGCTTACCCCTTTCTGTGTTTTATTTTTACCAGGACGTGAAGAAGTATTTTATGAGTGACCTACAGGAATAGTATGAGGGGATATGAGTGTGGACTATAGAGACTATGTTGTTTTCATTTTTCACTTTATGATGTAATGTAAGACTTATGAATTTATCTAGTGTTTCCAAGGCTACTAAACTAATAGGTCTTTCGAGACTTGATCTTTTGTGATCATGCCAATGTTATGTAATAATGCAATGACTCTGGGTAACTAGGGTCGGGGCATTACAGATTGTCTTAGATCGTGATGCTCGTTTCACATACCACATGAGGATGTTATTTTTGATGACATTTGGGACCCACCTATGCTTGAGAACAACATTCCATCCCCATAAGAAGGGTTTGATGTAGAGAACCATTCTGGTTCTGAAGGATATGTTGCAGGAATGTATCTTGGATTTGGGTCGATGTTGGGAGGACCACCTACAACTGGTTCAGTTTGCGTACTGCATCAACTATCACTCCATCATTGGTTAGAAACTGTTTTAGGCTTTTCATGGGTGACCGTTCCTATCACTACTTTGTTGCACTAACCCTAGAAATCTTGCACTCATGGGTCCAGAGATGGTGTGGTCTACCACCGAGAATGTTCTGATCCTCCAAGAGAAGATGAAGACTGCTAAGGGCCAATAAAATTATTATGCTGACAGACGATAGAGACATCTGGAGTTCGAAGAGGGAGACCATTTCTTCCTTCATGTATCACAATGATGAGGGTTGTGGTGATTTGTCTGGGTGGTAAGTTTTATCGTAGGTTCATATTCCCTTTTCAGATACTGTGCATTATTGGTGGTGGGGCATACCACCTAGCTCTACCACCGTAATTTCACAGGGATCGTTATTTCTTCCACATGTCACAGTTGAGGAGGTATGTGCATTGTAGAGACCCGTATCTTGACGTACATTGACATTACATTACTTTTGCGGAATACTTAGTACATAACAAAAACACACACACAAGGATCGTAATAGTTTAGTGTCTTTGGAAACTCGGAACGTAATCTTCTAATCGTGGTGAAAGATCTTCAACATCTCCCATAAAGATCTTCCTTTTTTTACCTAAAACCTTTCTTTATATCCTGGGGAAAAGAAAACATAAAAGGGTGAGCTCAAATGCTCAGTAAGGGTAAACAAAGGAAATATCAATCACATAATTTTCATAAGAACATAACATTTTTGGAAATCTTAACCTACAAAAGAGAGCATAATTTCATAACATGGGATAAATCATAGTTGTGAAATGAAATCATAACTTAAAACATTACTCATTGTGGCATACACACATAATCATAGAGAATCATTTCTTGTTAGTCAAGACTCATTGCCAAGACTATCTTAGTGGACAAAGTCCCTTTCTGAATCGAGTAATCCTCGTTTCAGTCTTGTTTCACTGAACCGGTATAACCTACCATTCCAGCCATGTCTATCTCATGAGATATAAAATCTTTACCCAATGCATTGGAGGGAGATATAGGTCCCACCCATCTCTTAATGAATCCTTTCTTATGTGTGCCACAAAATCATAAATCATACATCATTGCATAACCCATGTAATAAAAATGGGATTCTTAAACAACATGACATCATAAAACAATTAATATAAGATAAAGGAATTCATAAACATAATTCCATCACAACATAATCAAATCAATGTAAAAATATGGATAGAAACAGAACCCTTTATTATCTTAGATGGGAAATAATTTTGATAAAACACTTGAATTGAATTCTTGAGGAAAATATCCTTTCTTCTTCAAAAACATTTTTCCTTTCATAACATTTCATACAACTTTAAAATAAAAGAAGTTGATTAAAAATAAACTTGAAAACTTGTAAAGGAAGCTTCTTGGATTTAATGTTTTAAAAATCCATTCATGCCGTATAAGTTAAAAAAAACATTCTTCGTACTTTTGTCGGAAAAGTCAAAAAGTACCTCGTACGACAAAAGATTCCTTTCATACATATTACTAAAAACGCACCGAAGGGTAAAAATGGATTTAAACAATTGTAGGTGGATGGAAATAATATTACATATTGATGAAACATGGATGTGGATGATAAAATACACCCCAGTAAATACTTACGAATAAACAATCTCGGATAAAAATGAGATTGTGATATTTCCCTTACCTTAGGTCAGACTTGCTTTGTAAGTGTCCGAACCTCCTGTATAATGATTTAAATCATGTTATTGACTTATTACAGAATCATATTCATTGTTATGATATCATATATGGTTCACTTATGACATTATATTACCCGTTCTTTTGTAAACTCCATGTTAAAGAAGCGTTTTGGGTAAAATCGTTTCATTTATCGTAGGTGTTTTGACTTGTTGTTCTTGACATCATTATTACTTATATCACGATTTACTTACTTCCAGAATATAAAATATGATTTATATATCATATATATTCAGTATATATATATATATAATAGGTAGATAAATAAAATGAAAAACACCGTTCATGGAGACGGTAGTCCGTACGTACGCATGAACGATGTTTTCCTTTCCTTATTGTCTTGAAATGGAAGTAAGTAGATGACATACATATGTATATATATACATAAATACAGTAGCTTTATAATTTCATATATTTCATTATTATTTCTTATATATACATTATAATCATTCTTAAATGGTTAACATGGAGAATGAATCTCATCGCGTCGTGGAGACGGTAGTCCGTACGTACGCACGAGCGATGATATCATTTCTATAAATATTGAATTGAATTGGAGGGGATTATACAATATATCAGAATCAATATGATGTTGTAATTACTATGTATAGTTATTCTTTACACCATTATACCCATCCATGTAAGGTGGTGGTGGAAAATAGATTACACCACGGCGTGGAGATGGTATTCCGTACGTACGCACGCGCGGTGATGTCTTTTTCCGTAGGATGGATAGATGGTGAAATAGGGTTGTTTCATACTTATAATAACATATCAGTATATGAGTGATACTGATGTTATTACTTCATAATGAAACAACCTAAGAAGAAGAAGTGGAAGAAGAAATAAAGATGAAAGAATTGGTAACGGTGATTACCTCTTCTTTGAAGTGCCTCTTTGAGACCTCCTCTTAGGGCACTAAAATTGGTCTTTGAGGAGACCAGAACCTCTAGGATGTTGCTAGTGAAGTGGAGAGGAGAAATTGGCAGGGGTTGGCCGAGCTTGAGTGCTCAAATTGGTGTGAGGAGGAGGGGGAGGAGGTGTCCTTTTATAGGGGAGGAGAGGGGCACCTTAGGAATATCTCAAAATATTATTTTATATTAAAGTCAAAATCGATTTATAATGGTTCCAAAGGGTCTTATTTCGAAGCTAAAGTGGGGATGGGTCGAAATCCTATCAACCAATAGAATTTAGACAAGTTTAGGTTATTATTTTTACCTTATCAATTAGATTTAACTCTAAGTTAAATAATTTAACTTTTACCGTGTCTTTTTGTTTTCTTTCACTATATGGTTAATAAACATACTATAACATGCCAAACGAACCCCAAATTGTATATTATTAATACATATATCCTTATCTAAGTCATTTGGCCGAACCTTAGATTTTTAGGAATAAAATAACAATTAATAATATAATATTTGATTTAAAAACTATTTTGTGTCAATTTCGACACTATTTGATATATGATTTTTTTGAAAGTCATAACAGAATTATATGTTCTAACAAAGTTGATTAAATCAACACTAATATATCATAGTAACCTAGAAAATTAGTGGAATTCATAAAAAGTCTTAAATTACATTTATTTTGGTATTTATATTATCAATTATGTCAATATTTCATTAATAAGATAATTACTGCATCATCTTTGTGTCATAAATAAATTATATTATTTGATGTCTAAAAATTACAAATAAAATACCATAATGTAGGAAATATTTTTAGCTTTCTAATTAATATTTATAGTCTAATTTATCTTATGTATAACCCCATATTAAAAATGATTTACTTATTAAATTTTGATTTTAACTATTTTAACCCTTCTTTAAATAAATTAATAATAAATGTCCTAATCTAATCCAAGTGGGCCTAAATGGTCATATTTTATTCCTAAGTTTGTGTTTGGTCGAATTACACTTGTCCAATAGAATTAGGACATGTGTTAGGGTAATATTAATATCATATTTACCCTTAGTTACCCTATTTACTATTAACCGTGGTAAAAAAAAGTAAAAAGTTACTATTCACCAAAAATTATTTTCATCTCATTGAACCACATTTTAGTCCTTGATATTAACCGTGTCTATCGGATTTTCGAAATTCCATTCACAGAAGCGGTAAAATTAAGTTTTATGCAAAATTCAGTTTTTAACCTACCACTTAGTGGTTTCACTATTCATCAAAAATTGAAAGTTTTCAGAAAAGTACCAAAATTTCACCCTAGGCTATAATTGATATTCCGAATTCAAAAATGATTTCTATTTTACAAAATTCCCAACATATAAGTTGCATTAATTAATTTTATAATTAATTTCCGTTGTCACAACAAATAGCGTGTTTTTAAGAGATAATAACTATCAAAAGATTGACACTTGTTTATAACTGGTTTAAATGTGAAATTACATCCAATGTCCAACATTGTATTAAATTGTAAAAATATATTCTAAATATACTTTAAAACCACTCAAATTAATAATTTATCACTATTAATTAATTCGATTAAAAAAGTTGTTTTTAATTAAAATTTAGTAATTTTCACTATTCATCAAAATATGAAAGTTATCCGAAAATCACCAAAATTTCAACCTAAGCTAATTTCGATATTCCGAATCCATAAATGATGTCCATTTTGAAAAATAAAATTTACAAAATTTCAAAAAGTGGTTATTACTATTCATAACAGCTAGTTTTAATAATATCTTAATAGCATATCGTTGTTTAGCGAAACTTGGTGTTGCGTACAACACACGCTATCATGGAAGGTCACGATTGCGTGTAATGGAAGGAAAGTCAAGGATGCGTGTTGTGAAAGCTTCTTTTGGTGTATCGTACAACACAAGACATTAATACAATTAAAAAGAATATTTTTTATAAAATCTTGGGCTGTTACATTCTACCCCCTTTAAAATGAATTTCGCCCTCGAAATTCGTCGGGGTTATAAATGGTTTACTATTCGAAAGTTTCTTTAATATAAACCCACATCGTAAAAGGGAATACCAAAACTTGGCTTTAAAAACTAAAGTATGAAATGTAACGATTACCCAAATAAACTAATCACTGGGTTTCCACATAGGTGAAAATATGGATATGGAAGAGAAATCTAACCATCATGTTCTGATGGAGAGTGGTAGAGAACATGGCTATGGAAAAGCCAGTAATCACAAATTCATAAATTTGTGACGATCTAAGGTACCATTTCATTCATCAGGTATAAGAGAACTAGGACAACATTTTTGGTTTTCAAGATCATTTCCCTAAAGTTAAAGAATTTGAATTAGAATAAATACTTACTTTATTTTGGTACAATCTCACTGTTGTTCGTGCCTTTAACAATTTCCACTTCATCTCTTAAATAAATGATGTTGAATTTGTTATTCGTGAAGTGTTAGCAGATCATGTGATAGAATGATGGTTCATTCCATCTGTTTCAAACAAAAGGTTATCAAAATTATATACATAAGTCGATCTATAGTGAGATTAATCACATATGGTTTCTAAAATGGACTTATACTTCATATATCATACTGCTTAATATGATAAAACTAGTTTCTACTAAACAGGGACTTCCTATAGGTCAATGGTAGGCGATAAAGGCCAGTCGCACTTCGGTTGTGGGTTCGATTCCTACAGCCTTGTCCGAAGCGATGGGCTGTCGCCCGTCCTGCAGGTTGTCCCTTTTTCTAAAACTACGTTACTATAACATCCCATCAATAATATCGAAAATCTTCTATCCTTAAACAATACTAACTTATGTCCAACATAATCCAGTCTAATCTTTAGGCTTATACATAATACTTCAGTCCACTCTCATAATATAGTGACAACGATTACCAGAGATTTAATACTGTCGTTGATCCCCACATATCATAAGATATGTCTTGTTGGTCACATTCCAAACATTCAAAGTCCTTAATAGTGTATTCTCTTGAATACCTTAGTGAAAACATGAGTGCAGTTAAAAGTTAACACTTTCCACATACCAAAATCCTCAAAATTCTATATACTCAAACCATGATATCACTTAGTCCTTATATCAATCATGAGCTCATGAATACTATCAAACATTTAATTTTCTCCTTATCCCTTCATTATGCGCATATCATCTACATTCCAAAAATATCTGAATAACCTTTCATGGATACTGGTAACATTAATCATACACTTTCAAAACACAAGGAAAGACAACAGTGTAACAATCCATAGATGTCTCTTTATTCCAAAATTACACATGATAAACATGTAATCATTCCACTACATTCTCAAACCATTGACCGAGCTTCAAAAATTCTTTCATCTCACATATCATTTGTAGTCTCTTCATCATCATCCACATAAATACTACCCATATGACCATACTGATTCTCTTCATGAGTCTTTCCCTTAGGGAATTTGTTTGCATAATTCCCATACATTCCACATTTAAAACACTTAACCATTTTTGATGTCGTAGCAATACCATTATCCTCATCCATGGTGTTAAACGACCCTTTTCCTTTGCACTTACTTGCTTTGTGTCCTTCTTTTCCACACCCAAAGCATCTTCCAGTTCCCTTGAAACATTCTCCTTGATGCCTCTTCCCACATGATTTACATAGGGGAAATTGAACTTTCTTTCCTCTATGATCATCATGGAACTCCATCTTTCTCTTATTAATCGAGTTAGGAAATTTACCAAATTTTACTTTATTGATCATGTTGTGAGATTGCTGATTCGGCATAATAATGATGTTTGGACATCCAAATCCCATTTCATTTGGTTGCTCATGAAGAATATCATTCCATTGTCCATCATATCCTCCATTATTGTGAATCATCTTGTTTCCAGCCATTTTCTAAAACCCAAACAGAATAGTGTTAGATGCAAAAATCATAATAAAGGGGGAGTAACTTAAATATCTATCATCTTTGGTTTAATCTAATATCGTTACCATAGTTCTAGAACTATATCCTATACGTATACTTATCCTTATGGGCATCCCTAGACATACCTTAGAAATATCTCTAGGGATCTCACTAACGTTTTCGCATCCTAGTTTCCAAAGGTTGACTAAACCTTTCCTCTGATACCAACTGTAGAGACCCGTATCTTGACGTACATTGACATTACATTACTTTTGCGGAATACTTAGTACATAACAAAAACACACACACAAGGATCGTAATAGTTTAGTGTCTTTGGAAACTCGGAACGTAATCTTCTAATCGTGGTGAAAGATCTTCAACATCTCCCATAAAGATCTTCCTTTTTTTACCTAAAACCTTTCTTTATATCCTGGGGAAAAGAAAACATAAAAGGGTGAGCTCAAATGCTCAGTAAGGGTAAACAAAGGAAATATCAATCACATAATTTTCATAAGAACATAACATTTTTGGAAATCTTAACCTGCAAAAGAGAGCATAATTTCATAACATGGGATAAATCATAGTAGTGAAATGAAATCATAACTTAAAACATTACTCATTGTGGCATACACACATAATCATAGAGAATCATTTCTTGTTAGTCAAGACTCATTGCCAAGACTATCTTAGTGGACAAAGTCCCTTTCTGAATCGAGTAATCCTCGTTTCAGTCTTGTTTCACTGAACCGGTATAACCTACCATTCCAGCCATGTCTATCTCATGAGATATAAAATCTTTACCCAATGCATTGGAGGGAGATATAGGTCCCACCCATCTCTTAATGAATCCTTTCTTATGTGTGCCACAAAATCATAAATCATACATCATTGCATAATCCATGTAATAAAAAAGGGATTCTTAAACAACATGACATCATAAAACAATTAATATAAGATAAAGGAATTCATAAACATAATTCCATCACAACATAGTCAAATCAATGTAAAAATATGGATAGAAACAGAACCCTTTATTATCTTAGATGGGAAATAATTTTGATAAAACACTTGAATTGAATTCTTGAGGAAAATATCCTTTCTTCTTCAAAAACATTTTTCCTTTCATAACATTTCATACAACTTTAAAATAAAAGATGTTGATTAAAAATAAACTTGAAAACTTGTAAAGGAAGCTTCTTGGATTTAATGTTTTAAAAATCCATTCATGCCGTATAAGTTAAAAAAACATTCTTCGTACTTTTGTCGGAAAAGTCAAAAAGTACCTCGTACGACAAAAGATTCCTTTCATACATATTACTAAAAACTCACCGAAGGGTAAAAATGGATTTAAACAATTGTAGGTGGATGGAAATAATATTACATATTGATGAAACATGGATGTGGATGATAAAATACACCCCAGTAAATACTTACGAATAAACAATCTCGGATAAAAATGAGATTGTGATATTTCCCTTACCTTAGGTCCGACTTGCTTTGTAAGTGTCCGAACCTCCTGTATAATGATTTAAATCATGTTATTGACTTATTACAGAATCATATTCATTGTTATGATATCATATATGGTTCACTTATGACATTATATTACCCGTTCTTTTGTAAACTCCATGTTAAAGAAGCGTTTTGGGTAAAATCGTTTCATTTATCGTAGGTGTTTTGACTTGTTGTTCTTGACATCATTATTACTTATATAATGATTTACTTACTTCCAGAATATAAAATATGATTTATATATCATATATATTCAGTATATATATATATATAATAGGTAGATAAATAAAATGAAAAACACCGTTCATGGAGACGGTTGTCCGTACGTACGCATGAACGCTGTTTTCCTTTCCTTATTGTCTTGAAATGGAAGTAAGTAGATGACATACATATGTATATATATACATAAATCCAGTAGCTTTATAATGTCATATATTTCATTATTATTTCTTATATATACATTATAATCATTCTTAAATGGTTAACATGGAGAATGAATCTCATCGCGTCGTGGAGACGGTAGTCCGTACGTACGCACGAGCGATGATATCATTTCTATAAATATTGAATTGAATTGGAGTGGATTATACAATATATCAGAATCAATATGATGTTGTAATAACTATGTATAGTTATTCTTTACACCATTATACCCATCCATGTAAGGTGGTGGTGGAAAATAGATTACACCACGACGTGGAGACGGTATTCCGTACGTACGCACGCGCGGTGATTTCTTTTTCCGTAGGATGGATAGATGGTGAAATAGGGTTGTTTCATACTTATAATAACATATCAGTATATGAGTGATACTGATGTTATTACTTCATAATGAAACAACCTAAGAAGAAGAAGTGGAAGAAGAAATAAAGATGAAAGAATTGGTAACGGTGATTACCTCTTCTTTGAAGTGCCTCTTTGAGACCTCCTCTTAGGGCACTAAAATTGGTCTTTGAGGAGACCAGAACCTCTAGGATGTTGCTAGTGAAGTGGAGAGGAGAAATTGGCAGGGGTTGGCCGAGCTTGAGTGCTCAAATTGGTGTGAGGAGGAGGGGGAGGAGGTGTCCTTTTATAGGGGAGGAGAGGGGCACCTTAGGAATATCTCAAAATATTATTTTATATTAAAGTCAAAATCGATTTATAATGGTTCCAAAGGGTCTTATTTCGAAGCTAAAGTGGGGATGGGTCGAAATCCTATCAACCAATAGAATTTAGACAAGTTTAGGTTATTATTTTTACCTTATCAATTAGATTTAACTCTAAGTTAAATAATTTAACTTTTACCGTGTCTTTTTGTTTTCTTTCACTATATGGTTAATAAACTTACTATAACATGCAAAACGAACCCCAAATTGTATATTATTAATACATATATCCTTATCTAAGTCATTTGGCCGAAACATAGATTTTTAGGAATAAAATAACAATTAATAATATAATATTTCATTTAAAAACTATTTTGTGTCAATTTCGACACTATTTGATATATGATTTTTTTGAAAGTCATAACAGAATTATATGTTCTAACCAAGTTGATTAAATCAACACTAATATATCATAGTAACCTAGAAAATTAGTGGAATTCATAAAAAGTCTTAAATTACATTTATTTTGGTATTTATATTATCAATTATGTCAATATTTCATTAATAAGATAATTACTGCATCATCTTTGTGTCATAAATAAATTATATTATTTGATGTCTAAAAATTACAAATAAAATACCATCATGTAGGAAATATTTTTAGCTTTCTAATGAATATTTATAGTCGAATTTATCTTATGTATAACCCCATATTAAAAATGATTTACTTATTAAACTTTGATTTTAACTATTTTAACCCTTCTTTAAATAAATTAATAATAAATGTCCTAATCTAATCCAAGTGGGCCTAAATGGTCATATTTTATTCCTAAGTTTGTTTTTGGTCGAATTACACTTGTCCAATAGAATTAGGACATGTGTTAGGGTAATATTAATATCATATTTACCCTTAGTTACCCTATTTACTATTAACCGTGGAAAAAAAAAAGTAAAAAGTTACTATTCACCAAAAATTATTTTCATCTCATTGAACCACATTTTAGTCCTTGATATTAACCGTGTCTGTCGGATTTTCGAAATTCCATTCACAGAAGCGGTAAAATTAAGGTTTATGCAAAATTCAGTTTTTAACCTACCACTTAGTGGTTTCACTATTCATCAAAAATTGAAAGTTTTCAGAAAAGTACCAAAATTTCACCCTAGGCTATAATTGATATTCCGAATTCAAAAATGATTTCTATTTTACAAAATTCCCAACATATAAGTTTCATTAATTAATTTTATAATTAATTTCCGTTGTCACAACAAATAGCGTGTTTTTAAGAGATAATAACTATCAAAAGATTGACACTTGTTTATAACTGGTTTAAATGTGAAATTACATCCAATGTCCAACATTGTATTAAATTGTAAAAATATATTCTAAATATACTTTAAAACCACTCAAATTAATAATTTATCACTATTAATTAATTCGATTAAAAAAGTTGTTTTTAATTAAAATTTAGTAATTTTCACTATTCATCAAAATATGAAAGTTATCCGAAAATCACCAAAATTTCAACCTAAGCTAATTTCGATATTCCGAATCCATAAATGATGTCCATTTTGAAAAATAAAATTTACAAAATTTCAAAAAGTGGTTATTACTATTCATAACAGCTAGTTTTAATAATATCTTAATAGCATATCGTTGTTTAGCGAAACTTGGTGTTGCGTACAACACACGCTATCATGGAAGGTCGTGATTGCGTGTAATGGAAGGAAAGTCAAGGATGCGTGTTGTGAAAGCTTCTTTTGGTGTAGCGTACAACACAAGACATTAATAAAATTAAAAAGAATATTTTTTATAAAATCTTGGGCTGTTACATGCATGACCTATCACAAGTAATCAACTAGGTATAGCAGGACATTGAGGATGGAGTGACCTTCACAGAGTTCCAAATGGAGATTGAAGATCGACAGGATAGGATCCTTCATGGGCGATCAATTTCCTTGGTGAGTGTTTGGTGGCAGAACAAGATCCTTCTAGAGAGAACATGGGGGCCAGAGGCTCAGATTCATGTGTAGTACCCACTTTTTCTTGAGTACCCTTTCGCCTTTTCTATTCAGGGAAAAAAATCCCTAATTCTTGGATAATGTAATATCTCAGGATTTCCGTGTATTATTTTTGAATGTTATATGGTATTATTTTGAGACCATTCTTAGTGAAGACATGTGATTCCGAGGCACAGGGTGCCTAGAATAAATGTTTCAAACAAGCTATGCTTTTAAATATATAATGATTTTTTCATGAAAATTTGGAATAAATTTTAAATAGGTTCCATAATAAAAAATATGAGGGCACTATTATGTTCTGAGGAGTGACATTACCTTAGGTGAGGCATAACACCAGCCAGCGTGGGTCGACTGAAAATGTTAATTTTATGACATTTTAAAAGAAATAAAATAAATTTTGAAGTTTATTTTATTTTAATGTGTCCATAACGAAAATTCAACTTATGTGGTTTTAAATGACCTAGAGATCAAGGTTAGGCTCATAACCCTAGAAAAAATCCCTAGAATCCTCTGGAACATTGGTGAGGAGTCACCCTAGAGATTTCCCAATAAACAATGATGAATGTCGATGGAATCACAATACCAATTCATTAGAAATAGATCCTAACCCGAGTTAGGGGTTGTTATTTTGATTCATTTCCCCGTTATTAGATTCCAACGACAAGCGTGAATCAACCCACAAATTGGTTGACCCAGAGATCAATAGTTCTTATGGAAGGGTACATTATCAGCGTTATAATGGGGAATTAATTTTTGCATGATTTTATTTAATATTGATTTGTATCTATTTGATCCTTATAATAGGATGAGATCAACACCATGATGAATGATGATGTAGGTTCGTTCCTTAATTTGTTATTTGGATTTATTCACCACTATTTGACCCCATGTTCTTTATGTTCTTCACTAGATCAAGGAAAAAAATTCATTGAGTGTCCATTTCAAAAATAAATGATCCAAAATTAGAGATTTACATAGTGAAGACCCAACGAAGGTGTGATGATGATAGCGGTAGACAAATCGACTCGGTTCAATTGAAATCGTTCTTCAACAGTTCTTTGTGCGGGTAGATCGAAACATATTTTCAGGGCCAATCAGAGGCCGAAAACCAATGAAATCGATCTTTCTATAGTGGGAAGATTGTGAAACTTCATTTTCATGTCGAATAGATCACTAGAACAAAGACTGGATGATCGATAGAGGTGCATGGAGGAGGAGCGCCAGTTCTTGAAAATCCTGATGAACTCAGGGAGTTCTCCAAAAAACATAGTGTGTCAGGAGGGCTCAGTAATTGATAGGGTTTCACATTGTATAAAGTATTGACTGGTGTGTGACAATTTTCACAAGACATGTAGGTCCTTTCCCGAGAATCAGCATGTATCATAGATGATACACAAACATGAGGTGGAGTACACAACATGTACTCCACTACAAAACATGACCAGGCCAGTTACACTGGTTGCCCCATGTACCGGTACACAAGTTGGCATACACAGGTTGAAGATGAATACTGGAACATAACTAGCATACATGGAGCAGCCCTAGATAGTGGGTCATGTAGTGTGACTCAATTACATTCCCTATATATCTCATTATACATTACATGCTCTTCAACATGGGTTGTTGTACATGAAGAGTATCCGGGGACATAGGACTCAACATGTGACCTTTCTACATGTAGTTTACCTTTAACTACAAGGATTGATCTTATTTTACATAATTCATTGGACATGTTTCATTTGGGTTTGTGCCCCCTTTTCTCATTCCTCTAAAGGCCATGCATCGTTTCCAACCACATGAGTATGATCCCATCAGTAGGACTTTCTGGATAGAGTAAGAATCACTCTGAGATGCCTAAAGTGAGATCCTCTA
The DNA here is from genome assembly GCA_963277665.1 of Viscum album. NCBI lineage: Eukaryota > Viridiplantae > Streptophyta > Magnoliopsida > Santalales > Viscaceae > Viscum > Viscum album. Next base: position 851,442,682 of record OY728152.1, read on the forward strand.
CACATTATTGTCCCTAGGTTGAGTCAGGTATCAATGTGAACAATCGTACATGATTCCAATAGTCTACATATAATTTGAATAAGATTGAGTTTTTGTATACACCATGCCCCTAGAAGTGATCCTCATCCATGTATCATGATCTTTCCCCACTCAGGAGTGAGTCCCCCCAGAATGAGTGTATATGTTCTCTCTTCATATCAATCATTGTGTATATATATATTATGACACTTCCCAATGGATATAATTCTCAGAAGGACATCATCAGAGCTATCAAACTCATGGAGTGAGTTCGCCCAGATGAGTGCTTCGTGGAATCATTGAATTGATCCCCTAGCGTGGGTATGCAGTTGTGTGACTTACCTGTAGACTACAAACCTTGGTTTCTAGTATATCTGAATGTTTATCTAGTTATATGTTTTTACGACATATATTATATAGATATGACAATACCTTTACTTTGTGTATTGCTTTGTGGTTTTCAGGGACCTCTATTGAGTACTGTTACACTCACCCCTGCACATGCATTTCCCACACATGTCGTGTCTTGTGTAGATGAGCAGCCTTTTGATAGAGTCTGGGGAGACATAGACCGGACTATGATTTTTCAGATTCCTTATTGGACGAGGTGTTCCTATATATATGAGTAGCATTCATAGTACATATTTCATGATTACAGGTTGGAATTTGTAGTTTCCAGAATCTTTCTTTTGGTGGGATTGTATTTTGGCCCAGTTTACTTTACGCTCTTTACTTTCCATTGTACTATGTTGATTGGGTTTAGTTATATGCATGAATTTTGTTCCATAGTGGTTTTTACTTTTTAGATTTGGTAGGCTTAGAGATATGTGTGTGTGTAAAAGTACATAGGAAATACCTCCCATGTTAGTGATATGCCTTCTCGGTGCTAGTTTCATACCCTAGGCCTATTGGGGGTGGGTTTGGCGAGTCAGAGCACATGCCCCACTGGGACGGTTCGTGACAGGTTCTTACACAAAAAAATAAATTATAGTTTATTTTTAGAATGTATCATGATAATATGACCTTTTTTTTCTAAGGTTTGGCTATCAAAATCAAGTTTTCAATAAAATTACAATTATATTTATCACATGCACTATGAGTTATACTAGAGACATTATGTTTTAGATTGATGTATGACCATTTCCTACATGAAAAAAATGAATTATGAACTGTTTCTCTATTGTATCAGGACAATAAATGTTCATTTTCATAGTTTTGGCTATCTGATTTTCCATTTAGACTAAAAATAATTATTTATTTTGAAAGCAAAAGAATTGGGTCATATAGGCCTATTTGTGTGTCAGATTGACATTCAGTCAATTTATATATTGAAAAAAAGGAATTATAGATTGTTTGACTGATATATAAATACGATCAATGTTTTTTACTTAGTTTTAGCTATGAGAATCATATTTTAGACTAAAATGACAATTTTATTGAAAATATCCACTTTGAGTCATATTTTCAACATCAGGTGTTGGACTGATGTGTGGTGAATTCCTACACATTAAAAATGAATTATGGATCAAATTCCTAATGTATAAAGACAATCCAATATTTCTTACTCTATTTTGGCTATCTGAATTTTGTTTTAGACTAAAATGATATTATTATATTGAAACATGAACTTTGTGTATTATCAATCACAGAGTGTGTTGGATTGATTTGAGGTTGGGTTCTAAATGTAAAAATGGTATTATAGAGTATTTTCCTTAAGAAATAAGAAAACAATAGAATTTTTTTATTTTGGCTACATGTATCATGTTAGAGATAAAAATGAGACATTTAAATAGAAAAAACAGTCTTTTAGTAAAACTATTCACAAAATGTGTTGGATTGATATGAAGAAAATTAAAACTTTTAAAAAATGAATTATGGAGAATTTTTTAAAATTATAAAGACAACACGAGATAATTTTCTCAGCTCTAACAATGAAAGTCATGTTTTAGAAAAAAATGACAATTTTATATTAAAAATTAGCATCTTGAGTCATACAGGCAGTGTCATGTGTTGGATTGACATGTGTCCAATTCCTACATGGAACAAATAAATTTGGTACCATTTTAATAATTTATCAAGATAATGTGATTTTTTTTCACACGATTTTCTCTGTACGACTCATGTATAATATTAATATGACACTTAATTTGAAAACACACACTTTCATTCATATCAGATATAGCAGGTGTCAAATTGACATGAATTAAACACCTACATGTCACAATAAAATTATAGATCATTTTACTAAATTATCATGACAATAATATATCATTTTCTCAATATTGAGATATGTCACACATATTTGTAGTAAAATGAAATTTTTTAAGGTGAAAACACGCAATTTGGGTCATACTAGACACATCATGTGTTGGATTGATATGCGGATGATTCTCACACATTAAAAAATAATTAGGGATCATTTTTCAAATTATCAAGATAATATGATCTCTTTTGATCAGTTTTGTATATGTTAATAAAATTATAGACTAAAATGAAACTTTTATAATGAAAATAGGAAATTTGAGTCATACAAACCACATCATTTTGCATATTCACATGTAATCAATTCTTAGGCATCATAAAATGAATAATAGATCATTTTACTAATGTATCAAGATGAATCATGATCATTTTCTTAGTTTTGGATCTATGAAACATGTTTTCGAGTTAAATGATACTTTTAAATGTGAAAACACGAACTTTGAGTCATACCAACAACATCATGTGTCTGATTTATGTATAGTAAATTCACACACATAAAATGTATTATGGGTCATTTTCATGTAATATCAAAACAACATTAGATATTTATCTCAATTTTTTCGATGTGAATAATGTTTTAGACGAAAATTACCCATTATATTCAATATATACATTTTGTGTAAAACTAACTACATCATCTGTCAGATTTATTTTCGGTCAAATCTTACAAATCATAAATGAATTATGAATAATTTTTCAAATGTATTAATAATATTTGAATTCATTTTATCTATATTAGCTATGTGAATTTCAGATTAAAATAAAATGAAACTATTATATTAAAATCAAACCCTCTGATTCCTACTTGATACTCTATGCCCCATATTGACTTGTGGAAAATTCTACTGGCTAAAAATTATATTAAGGATTTTTTCTATAATAATCAACAAAATTAATGTTTTTTCCTTAGGATTGAATGTGGGAATTATGTTTTAGACTAAAATGAAACTATTATCTTGAAAACGTTAACTTTGTGTCTTACCAGACATGTCATGTGTCAAGTTGAATTATGGTTGATTCATACACATCATAATTATTTATGGATATTTGTTAAAAAATATCAAGATAATCCAAGCTCATTTTCTTGGTTTTGGCTATATTAACCTTGTTTTATACAAAAAATATACTATTATATTAAAAAAATTCCCTTTGATTCATATCATCTTGGTCATGTGTAAGATTAAATAATCATTTTATTATAATGATATATAAAAAAATGAAAACATTACAAATGTAATAAGGAATTTCCTCAAATTCATTTTAATAATCATTATAACATCATATACTCAATGAAATCATATCTAAAAAAATATACTTCATATTTTGAGTACATACACCATAAGAATTACTAGTAGTACTTGGAAAATATAGATAAATAAATGATTAACAAATGTGTGAAATGAAATCCTCGTTATCATCAGAAATATAAGTACATAAATTTAATTTTGTCGATGGTAATGTCATATTTAATAAATTTATAAATTTAACATCTACATTCATTTCCATTATTTGGTTTTAAAAAATATATGATTATTAAATAAAATAATTATTTTTTTCAAATATTTTTTGATAGTTTAATATTAGTATATATAACATAATCCGCATACATTTGATGGAGACCATAGGATTATTATGATATGTCACTGACCTTATACCATGATTTAGATGATTTTAATAGGTTCCGCAATCATAAAAAAAGTCTTATAAATGAATAACCTAAAATTTTTAATTAGAATTTAATCTATAAATTTTATTATAGTGAATTAAAAAATTAAAATTGAAATCATGTGTTGTTAATTTATTGGTTTTCCCTAATTTGGATACAAAATATAAATATTTGGGGTATCCAAATTGAGTTTTTTGGGAATCCAATGCTTCCAAAAAAAGAAAACATATATGTTTTTTTAAAAGGAAAATATATTTTATATGATTAGATTCTATTGTTTTACCCTACATTGTAGGAAACACTTTGAATATATCATCTATTAATTTATTTTCAGGGTCTATAATTAGTTCATTTCATTCCAATTTTATTTATTTCCAAATTAACAAATGATATATATATTAATGTAGGATTAATGGCTCTTAATTTTTATTAATAGGGTTTTCAATTTATAGATTTGTAATATAAATTCATGAAGAAAATATAAATCATTATTAACTGTGAAGAACATAGTAGATAATTTTTAGGACAAACATATTATGTAATTGTTTATCATGTACGCATTCAAAAATGTGACTCTCAATAAATAACATTTTATAATTTCATGTATACTACCAAGGAAAATTGTGTATTTTATGGACCCACTAAATATTTATTCTTCATATTCAGTAAAGGAAACATCTCCATCTTTTAATGTTGTTTCTTCATGAGTTCATAATTTTAAAATATGCAATACAAGAACTATTCTGGTGAAAGTACACTTAGAAGGTCCTTTTGATTTCATAATTTATCCACTATATTAATTTGATTAAAACATTTATTTCCCTTAATTCTCAATATCTTTATTGACATACCACATATCAGACTTTTTTTATCAACTATTGAATGTTTTTTATTTGAATAAAATATTATATTGGTAATTCCCCAATACTACATGAATCTTTATAAGATTAGATGACCATGAAAGAGAAGCTCTAATATAATATTAGACTATTTAGACAACAATTTCATCAAGAGGATCGCTGAATCAACACTCCACATGGGTTGTAATTCAATTCCCAATCTCAAATGACCATTTACATGTTATTTATTATGTAACATGTATTCTAGGATATTGTACACTATACCCCACACAACAATTTGATGGGTGGGTGATGATAGATATAAATCACATTCTATTTAACCTTGCTGATTTTTTGAAAGAGGATGTTATTAGTATTTTTTTGATTCACATTTAGAAAAAATTATTATAACAAAATTTATTTTCATAAGGAAGGATGTTTAGTGGAAGTGAATTAGTGCTTCTGGGAGTGTGAGTATATATATATATATATATCCCGTTATGACTTATTCTTCTCAAAATATGCTTAATATGACACCCCCAATCCTGAAACCCGAACAACTACATATTATGTAGGCCAAATCAAAGATACTACAATTATCCAATGACTATTCCTGTGTCTAATCCAGCAAAAAAATATATATGAACATAATTTTTTTATGTAATAATATACTAAATAATAATAAATTTCTATTATTTGATATGTAAGGATGACTTCCATACATGTTTTTTCATTTCCTATACTATTTGTCAATTATTATTTACAAGAGACACCATTCATAGAAGATGAAGTGGGATGGAAGTGGTTTTAGATTCTGATTCATCAATATACATATAAAAAACAAATGATGTTTCATATCATATAAAAAGATTACTATAGAGTTAAATTACATACCAATTTCTTTTTAAGAGAAGGCTAACCCATATTTGTTTAATTTTAGGGGTTCATTGGATTGATCCTTGCCAAATATTTTCGTAACTCCCTTTCTATTTAAAACGTTAACAAATTTAGTTATATTTGGATAAAATAAATAATATAAAATAAAATATGATCAATTAAAATTCTCATGAAATGATTCCTCATCGTAGAGACAAATGAAATATTTCCATGAACCATGGTATATAATTGTTTCAAAGATATCATATTGGTGGGCTTTACATTCACCTTAACATCATTGAGATGTCACATTGTTATATGTGTCTGAACAACTATTTTAGATTTTCAAGATATCAGTAATACAAATTTCTTATTGAAATAATCAAAAAATAAACTTCCCAATGCATTATAAAATGTAATAATTATTTTATTATATAATTTTTTATTAAAATATAAATAGTATATCATAAAATTAGAATAATATCATCCCAAATAATTATCCCCAATATATACATTTAATTGTGCCATGTATCTCTATCAATGAACACATGAATTCGAGTTGTCACCCCAATGTAACTAATGAAAATTATCTTTCTTATGTAAACATGTTAGCTTTATTAATTAAATATAACCTCAATTTTTATACCTTTGATTCTTTTTTTAATAAAATTAGTTGGCATGATAATGCTACTCCGATCTTATAATTTTTTATCCATATATTATTGTCCCCCAAAAATTCTTCAGTTTCATCATCTATATTGTCTTCTTCCTTGTTAATGGTTACATCAACATGCATGATTAGTTACACAATTGATTTAGATTATGTAAATGTAGTAGAGAATGAAAAATATTTTTTGGAAAATTATTGTATATTAAAGAAAACATTAACATATTCACTGAACTCAATTTTTATTTAATTATTGAAGGGATTTGTATCCTGAATCGAATATCCAAATACCCTCATTTTGGTCCCCTATAATGTAGAAGACTATGTCCTCATTGGTACTACCATGAAATGATTTTTCTATCCCTTTGAAATGGTAATTCTAAATTTAATTTCTATATGACTATAGTTTTTTAGTCACCAATATAATAGTTAATAATCATTTTTTATAGGATCTGACATATAAAAAATGTCACTACTTATTATGTCATTATGAATGGTTCATCCTTATCCCCATGATCATTAAAATCCTCCTTCATGAATACTAATTAATCAACATTAACCGGACTCATATTTTCAAACCATTTTCAATTGAATAATGATAATTCAAATATTTTATTATCTAACAATTAATTTATTTACTATGATGATGTGTTTCATATTTAATCTCTCTCATATCAATGTCTATTGATGTTATTTTTCAATTGAATTTAGATTTGAAGAAAAATAGTTATGAATATTTTCTTGAAACCATCCTTTAAACTATTTATTATGTGTATTTTATATAAATACATTTACCCTTTTTATGTTCAATTTTATAAGAATTACTTATTGGGATTCAACATATGGAAAAATTTCTACTATATTATTTAAAATATAAAGGTGTTTTTGATCACTTTTTTTATTGACAATTGTAACTAAATCTCTTCCAGAAATAACTTTTCCCACAAAACATTTGATGTGAAGAGATTTTGGGAGACCAATACTATCATAATCCAAATGGTAATCAAAAAAATTTTCAATTGATTCTTTAATAATATATTTTTCTATAATACAACCTTCTCGAATAAATTACTTCCTTATATTCCAATTCAATATATTTATATACCATTCAATGAGGTCACATCCATCTGTAATGAATAGGACCACAGAGTTAAATCTCTCTATCCATGTGAAACATCAGGTGAACCCTTATCTAAAAGATTTATAGTGGAATGAACATATTTAATTCACATAATATGACTTCAATACCTTTAATCATGATTGGAAACTTGATCAGTTCTATATAATTACTACATTTGGTTTTAATGAAAAGAAGCAATGTATAGTTAATGTGTGTCGTGAATTTGTAAGAAAAAATAAACATAAATATACAATCAATAAATCATGCATAAAAACATGATATTCATGGGATTTTAGACACTTTATCTTCAAATTAGTCAATAAAATAACATTACTCCAATATTATTAATACCCCTCTAGGAAGTTTCTGCCATTAAAGAAGTTGAAAAATTGATATTTTTGTTGTCAATATAGATTGTATGTCATTGGAGGAAGAGGAGTTCATCTTTTACCCTTCACTGGTGTCAACATATCTTTAATCCCAATGAAAATCATGTCCAACCTAAAAATAATGACATAATTTATTCTGGTATATTTAGAAACATGATGATTAAACTATCACAAACATTTCTTTTTATGCCCATGACATCAAGAAAAAGCTGAACATACAAACAATTACAGAACTATAATTCAATTCAAACTGATCACTTTTTAAAACCTGATTTTGTATCGGTTTTAAATTTTTTACCAATAATTATTTAAATATATATTAATTCCATTAACATTTGGTGACCCATTATTGGAGATGATTATGAACATTATTTTTTATTTCTATTTAATAGGGTTGGATATGTTTGGTATTTGTGTCGTCAGGGTAAAACCTAGTGATGTCCTAAAAAATTAATTCTTTATGAAATAATTCAACCAAAATGAGTGTCTACCTTCTTCATAAATGGTAAACCCCAACATTCTATTAATCCTAAATCTAGAATAAATTTACTTACATAGGATGGTCATTTATCATCCTGTACAACATGGATTTCATTTTGAACTCTTCATTTAAATGAGAATCATAAAATTTAACAAAAATTTCCCATATCAATTTCAGATATTCATATAATGGATCCAAATAGACATAAATATAATTATAATTTTTTCATATAAATATATTAAGAGACAATGTACTTTAGTTTCAATTCATTTTCACACATGGTGGAAATTTATAATTTACTGACCTAACTAGATATAAGAAGAGAAAACATACTATATTTTCATATATACGATTTAATGAAAAAATGTTGAACTCTTTAACCGCATTCTCATACTCCATTTTCATATGATTAAATCCCATTCATTTTCAATTCATATCCATCCTATGTGGTTCAAAAATATTTATATTCAATGAAAGATAAATAAATACACCCACAATATTAATAAAATGTATGTGTACATTGATATGTTGTCAATGTTTCATAATTTGAGTGAAAATATATATTTATCTATATTTTTTTCATTTGAGATTTTTTTTCGTAAATATATAAAGCTTATGTTTTAATGAAGTATAGGATCATAAAAATCAAAGGAGAAAGATATAGAAAAATCTATGAAATTTAATTATTTATTTAATTAAAAATTAATAATAAATTTAGACACTCATTGAAGGAGTGAAAAATGTTATTATGATGAAGAGAGGATAAAAATATATATTATTATCAAAAAATAGTGCCACATCAATATAATAAATAGTTCTATGATAATTTGGTTTAATTACTCTTCACTTAATACTGTAGTTATATATAAAATTTGTAAATATTTAAATATATATAGATTCATTAAAATATATTTTATTTTAGTATACATATGTTAATATATATATATATATAGACACATTAACACCCATGAATAGCACTAATAATCGTTTTGAAGGGAAGATTAACATTCCAAAATTCCAAGATGAGCTGGAACCCTAGAGATCCAAATTGAAACACACTTGGATCAAGGAAAAAAATTTCTCAAGACATTACCAAATATAATTAACAAGGGTGCTTTAGAATATAGGGTTTTAGAAATAAATTACATGGGAGGAAGAACTAAAATCATGACAAAATGATTGATTAGTTTCTAAGGAGTAAAAGAATCAAAGACATTCTATTTTGAGAAGGTCGACTCGTTAGAGAAATATGAAGGCGTTATAATAGAAGCCATGTTCTGTGAGATCTTGAACAATGCCAGTGAGTGGGGTTTCTATTAGGGTTGATTCTAAATGACTGGAATGGGTTTATACAATGATAAATTTAAAAGAAATGATAAAACACATTTTTATCAGTGCTATAATGTCAACATTGATAAAAACTATTCAAAATAAACTACAATAATATTAAATGAAAAAATATTAAAATGAAAATATAAAAAAACTAAAAATTTAGTAACATTGTTAATGAAAAAATAATACAATATGTATGAATGTTAAATTTAGTAAAATTTAGTAATAAAAAATAGAGACATCAAAAATATTAACAAAAGGAATACGTTTACAATATTTATATATATATATATTACTAAAAAAATAAAAATAAAAAAATAAAAATATAAATATTAAGAGTGAAGTCAATACATATTAATAATATACATTACAAAGATATTATGAAAATTAAATGTTAATGAATAAATATGTAAAAATAAATATTAAAAATAAAAAAGAACAAAATGTTAAAATGAAAAATGAATAAAAATCTATAAATTACAAAAAATATAAGAAATTAGTCAAACATATTTAATATTATTAATGGATAAATAATATTAAATTAATTAATTTATAAAAAATTATATTAAATAATTAAATAATTGATAGATTACAAGAATATTAAAAAAAGTAAGAAGAATTATTAATTATATTGATTATGGAAAAATTCACAGATGAATATATATAAAAATGAAATTGAAAAAATATTAATTATATAAATTCCAATCTTACAAAAGAAATGTTAATGAATAAACATGCCTAAATTAATATAAAAAATTAATAATATTATAAAGGATTAAATGAAAAAATAAAGATAAATAATTTAATTCTATTTTAAATAATTTTAATATCATTAATTAATGGATAATATTGTAAATTAATAAATTAGAAAAGATATTAAGATACAATAAAAAATTATATATTAAATAAACAAATAATTAATGGATTAAAATTAATAAATTTAAAATTAATAAGTTAAATAATAAATATTAATCAATAAAATTCTAAAATAAATATTAAAATTTGTATAAATTATAGAAATATTATGAGTGTGTTCATGTTTTTATATAAAGATTCATTAATTACATATATGTGTGTGTGAAATTAATGTATATATATTACACATGTTTAATATATTTGAAATTGAAGAAAAAAGCTGGAATTTATATAGTATGTCATTAAATATCAATTACTTGGTAATATATTATTAATTTATTTAAATAATTTATATCTTAATTATTTTAGGAGTAAATTTTCACTAAATATTTTACTTATTATGTGAAAATAAATTATTTGAAATATACAAATCACTTGTAAAGAAATAATATATATATATATATATCCATATGAATATATTACTATATTAAAAATTTTAAAAATATTAATGAATTAAACATGTATATAAAAATATTAAAAATGATTATATTACAGAAATATTTAACGAATAAATATTAAAATTGGAAAAATAATAAAAAAATTAAAATCATTATTGAATAAAAAATATTAAATGAAAATTAAACATAAAATGTATAGAAAAAAATATTATTAAAATAATGAATAAGTGTTATCAATTATATAAAAAAATTACAAAATAATTAATACATATGAAAATGAAAACGAATACATATATTAATTATGTTAATTAAAACCATATGAAAAAAATCCACTATTAAATAATAAATATGTATAAATAAAAATGAATATTGAATAAATTACAAAAAAAAAAACGTATTGATGAAATAACTAATGATGAAAATGAATTCAATTAAAATATATACATTAAAGTGTAATAAATAGTAAATATTAAATTAAAGTATAAAAAAATAAAATAAATTAAGAATTAATAATATTATAAAAAAAATTAAAATAACTAAATAAAAACTAAAAATATAATATAAAAAAATTTATTTGTGCATGTTTGTTTCTATAAAAAATTGAATTAATTTGATATATGGATGTATGTAATGTGTATATATATACATTGTTTTGATATATGAAAAAATTAAAAAACAAATAACATTGATATAACAAAATGAAATTAAATGTCTCTTAATGTTAATTAATCAATAAGTTTATTATACTTATAAACCAGTTTCCCTTAATATATGAAATATTAATCATGAATATATATTTAGTATTATATAAATCATATTTAATAAAATATTACATATACATATATCAATATAAATATTTTTCGTTATTAAATATGATTTTTAGTTATATATAATTTTTTATGAAAATCAACTGTTATCCGCACTAAAAGACTCACTGATAAAGGTTACTATTATTGGATGTAGATGAAAATGTGAATAAATATAAAAATTTTCCCACCACATAAATAACCGATAATGGTGGGAAATTTGTTGGCGGTTTTTTATAGCTAATGGAGATGCCATTTAGCAGTGCTTTTAGCTATATATGATAAAACAATCCCTTTATTATCAATTTATTTGTGTTGATAAAATATGTCACTAAACATCAGCAATTATGTAATAGTGCGATGATTATGGGTCCACCATGGCTAAAGACTCAAAGTATGAATTGTACTCGGAGGCACTCTATGGCACTCGACACCAACAATCGCAATTTGGTGTGCATTTTTGTGTGAGATATTTAGGGACCCCTTTAGGAGGATTCTAAAGGTTTTTAGTATCCATGTATAAGTGACCACCAAATCCATTCATTAGGCTATCTCAAAATAACATCAATGGATGCTTTTGGAAGTCATGCAAATGTTGTTTTCTTTATACTATTTCAACAACTTATTATATTTAAAAATATAATAACAGTATTTCTATAACTACTAGTGGAATCAAATACAATAATATATGATACAATATAAAAAATTATTTATTCAATGACAAAACATAAAATTAACATATATTATAACATTATATGTATTTGGAAATACATTAACATATATTATATAAAATAATATTATCAAATAGTATAATATAAATATGTAATGGCAGGTATTATAATATGTATTATAACATGTATGATAATATATAATTACATTAAATTTTATTAGAGTATACTAATATTAACATATATTATAATATATAATAACATTAAAAAATATAATCATATATCCCAATAATATATATAATAACATATTTTTATAATAATATACATAATTTTATATTAATAAGTAGATTATTGGGGGTAAAATACAATGAAACACACCCTTAATGGATGAAAGGCTAGATCATAACATCCACGGAGTGTATAACACATACCACCAGAAACTATATTACATTAATTGGTTGGAAGGCCTTGTGAGAATAAAGTCCAATACATGGTCTAAATTTCAATTTCAGCGTCACGCCTTCATAATTATTCCTCTATCATCAGGTCTTGTCATTTCTACATTACAACCTGCTCGGATCATCATTTGTAAAGTACTAGAATAATATCTTGGCTCATCAGGGCTTGAATCCTGGACCCCCATGTTGTGAAGGCTAGCGATTGAGTACCACTCTACCATAAAACAAGCCACATATAATATTATATTAAGATATATTATTATATTATAAAAATATATTTTAATATATATTACCATATATTAATATTATACATATATATACATATACAATATATATGTATAAACATATTTTAATATAATATTTAAATAATGTTAACATATATTATAATATTAAAATAAAATATATCAAGTTATATTTAACTTATATATATAATAATAAAAAAAATATTTATTAATATTGATTTATATGATGATATAATATTATATAATAACATATGTTAACATACAAATACTAATATATGTTAAAATATGATATAATAAAATATATATTATATTTATATCTTACAGTATAACGTTATAACATAATATTATAATATAATATTATAATAAATTAATTATTATTATATCTATTTTATAATTTTTTATGGAATGTTAAAAAATATAGTAATATTCCTATCGTGATATTGAATTATAATAAAAGTATCATTATATATATAATAAAAATTTATCAAATGTTTCTGTGTTTAAAAAAATAAATATTTTACCCTATATTATAATATATATATATATATATATATATATTATAATTAAATAATATGTATTCATGTAATAACCTAGGCCATGCAATTATATGAAATGATGCATAAACTGAGCTCCAACTGACCCTAGGGGAATATTTTCCCCATGGGCTAGAAATGAGCCGCAGGGTATCAAATCCATTAAATGAGAACCATTTATTCCCTAGATTAGTATTAAAACACAATGTATTTTCTACGGATAATATGGCATAAAATTTATGTATTATGGATATCAAAATCAAAATAAATAAAGACAATGGAATAAAAATTAAATCGACATAAAAAGATATAGAAACAATACCTCAACCCCCCTCCAAAATCACTCACCAATCCGGCTCCCCACATTCACCCCAAACTCCATAAACCTGTTGTAGCTCCCAAATCACCCATTCAAAATAAATTATGCAATACACAAATAACCATAACTGAATGTATTATAGAATACATTTAAAGGTAACGCCTAGCCTATAATTCAATGAAAATAATGGTAATCCATAAAAAATCATGTAATATGTATTACACGATGAATGCACTAAATAAAACAATCCTCAATACCCAAAGTCAATCAATTCACCATGATCTGTCAAGAAATGAACTAGGAACCCAAAACTAATATAATATAGGATAATGGATAATAATATTCAGCATGAAATCACCCTATTTGTAACATTCCAAACCTTTAATTTGTAAACCAATTTCAAGAAATATTGAAATATAATTTAGAATTTTAATTTTATTTTTATTTTTAGTAAATACAAAAAATAGATAAATATTTTTTTTCAGTCTAATAGATTTTGTACAGAAAATATATTCTGAAAACCTTTTTAAAACCGAATTTAAATTCATTTATTAAAAAAAAAATTAAGAGTCCTTTTTAATGATAATAACCAACAAAAAGGAATAGATAATGATCTAATGTAGGTACCAATACCCATAAAGTGTGTAAAGAAAATAAAAAAATTGGTGGTTCATCTATCAATACATTAATGGGTGAAAAATCAACCATAAGTAAGAATCCCCTAAATATACCACTAATCAAGAGGCATGTTTCATGGGTTCTAACCTAGAAAATCAATATTATAATTTTAAAGATGAAACATGAATCCTATGAATACAAATAAAAATTGTCACTCTTAGAATTCTAGTCAAAATAGTCATGCCCCAACCCCATTTTTCTATGAGCATTAAGCCATAATGGGCTCCATCCAGGCACACTTAGCACATCAATCACTCTCTATAATGACAAATAAGCTAAACTAAATTTTTCACTCAATCAAAACTCAACTTAGTGACATAGAATTCTCCGATGACCAAAATAAGTGTGAGAGAGAGAATAATACAATGATCAGAGAAAGAAAAAACATAATAAGAACCCACCATCATCCTAGATTCCCTAATAAAAAAGCACATATCCAAATAATCCAATCACTACAAAACTAAGTATAACCCTCAATGGGTGCAATAACAATAAGGGGGAGAAAAGGTGAATCTCAAAATTGAGTAATTCCTTTAAAATTGAAATCATAACCTTTGAAATATACCTATCTTGGATGGAAAATCCATATTTTTAATTTTAATACCATTTGGAAAAAACATTATTTAAAATATAAAAATTTAAGGAGCCAGCAATTGAAATTAAATAATAAAAATATCTCCTCTACATATAATTTTTTTAAAATATTAAAACAAAACCATTTTATTATTCACATGAGAAAAATGAGGCCAACAAATTTTAAACCTCAATTTTAATTTTAATTTATTCTTTATATAATTTATTCACACATTTAAATTCAACATCTACATGAAATTGTAGGTTAAAATATACCTGAAATCATATTAAAAATTTCAATAATCATTATATAATTGAAATACTATTTTTAAAATCATTTTTTGAAAATTATCGAACAATCAATGTGATAAATTAATTAGAAACAATGTTCAGAAAAAAAATAAACGAGAAAAATCGACTGATTCGAATGTAAATACTTATAATAACCCATAAATTTGTTTAATAAAATACAATAAATTCAAAACATAAATTATATAATGAAAAAAATAAATGATCCATAAATCATTATGATGAAGAGAGGATAATTGTTTATATATTTATCAATAAATATTACAATATCAATATAATATATAGATCTAGGATAATGTGGTTTAATTATTCTTCACTCAATATATGTAGTTATATAGAAAATATATACATATTAAAATATATAGAGATTCATTTAAATTTATTTAATTTTTTATACATATGTGAATATATATATATATATACATATTCATAAACACAAAGATGAATAGCCCTAAAAATTGATTTGAAAGGAAGCCTGACATTCCAAAATTCTAATATGAGAGGGAACCCTAGAGATTCGAATTGAAATCCACTTGGATCTAGTAAAAAAATTTATTAACACATTAAAAAATATAATAGAACAAGGGTGGTTAGAATATAGGGGTTTGCAAAACAATTACATGGTAGGAATAACTAAAATAATGAAAAAATGTTAGATCAGTTTCAAAGGGGTATAAAGAATCAAAGGCATTCTCTTTTAAGATGGTCAACTTGTTAGGGAAATATGAGGGCGCCATGGTATAATCCAAGTTCAATGAGATTTTGAATAGTGCAAGCGAGTTGGGTTTTTGTTAGGGTTGATTTTAAATTATTTGGAAGGGTTTTAACAATGCTAAATTTAAAAGCACTGATAAAAGACATCTTTATTAGCAATATAATGATAGCGTTGATAAAAACTGTCAAAAATAAATTAAAATAATATGAAATTAATAAATATTAAAAATGTATAAATTATAAAAAAGAAAAATATTAGTAATATTATAAATGAATAAAAAATACTAAATGTATGAATGTTAAAATTAGTAAAATTTATCAATAAAAAATAGAGACTTAAAAAATATTAACAAAATTATTATGTTTTACTAATTATATATATATATATATATATATATATTACTAAAAAATAAAAAATGAATATATATAGATAAATATTAAGAGTAAAGTGAATACAGATTAATAATTTACATTAAAACCTTATTATGAAAATTAAATATTAATGAATAAGTGTGTAAAAATAAATATTAAAAAGAAAAAAGAAAAAAATATCAAATGAAGAATTAATAAAAATGAATAAATTAAAATAATATATAAAAATAACTAATTAATATTTAATATTATTAATGGATAAATAATTTTAAATGAATTAATTTACAAAAAAATGATATTAAATCATTAAAAAATTTATAGATTGCACAATTATTTAAAAATGGAAATTTTTTTATTAATTATATAGATTATAGGAAAATTTAAAAATGGATATATGTATATATATAAATGAAATTGAAAAAATATTAATTATATAAATTTCAATAGTACTAAAAAAATAAAATTTTAATGAATAAATATACATAAATAAATATAAAAAATGATAAAATTTTAAAAGATTAAATGAAAAAATTAAAATAAAAATTTTAAAAAATATTAAAAAAATCTTAATATTATTAATTACTGGACAATATTATAAATAAATAAATTAGAAAATTTATTGAGAATTGTAAGAACCTTGTTTATGTTGCGAAATAATTTGGAATATTCTTGATGTTATTCTAGAGCAGCGCCTTCAGACGACGTGTGATTCCGAGCCCCGGTGTGGGCAGAATTAAATTTTCAGTGCGTTCACACTGAACACGCCAAATAAATGGGATAAATCCTAAACCGAGATCGGAATCCGAAATTTGAGTGCACGGATGGATCTGAAATGGGGTGTTTACCCTAGGAAGGACATAAAGCATGTCGTCGTGGGAGGTTTGGACCCCTCGCCCGATACCGGAACGTTAAACAGATTAATTAATTTATTTATTTATTCGTTTAATGGTTAAAATCATGTATCATTTAAACGGTGGAACGGATTGGAAAACCGAGGGCACCGTTGAGTCCGGAATGTGCCGTTTACCCAAGGAGGGGTGTAATATTCACGGGCGTGGGCTGTCTGTGAAAAATGGCCCGAGGGGTGTTTTCGTAATTTGGCAGCCTCAGGCGTTGAGTTTTA
Source organism: Viscum album (assembly GCA_963277665.1). Classification (NCBI taxonomy): domain Eukaryota; kingdom Viridiplantae; phylum Streptophyta; class Magnoliopsida; order Santalales; family Viscaceae; genus Viscum; species Viscum album. The sequence continues at coordinate 851,460,440 of OY728152.1, forward strand.
TAACATTTGAACATGGCCTTGGATTAAAATTCTGAGACCTCCATTGTACTTGGGAGATGGTTTTTACCCTAGGAGAGGCTTAATCTTGACCGTGCCGGAGGTTTCAGATGCAGGTCATTTAAGGGGTTTAAATTAATTATACATTTTAATTAATTTTAATTATAACCTCACTTCCCCCCTTCTCCTCCTCCCCTCCTCTGGAGGATGCTCCCAATCAAGGCGCTCCTCCTCAAGCCCTCCTCCACCTCTTCGGCAAGGCGCGACAGCTCCGGCGGGGCACAACAACTCCAGAGGATCACCGGCGAAGCTCCGGGCTACGCCCAACAAGTAGGAGTTTTCATTTTGAGTTTTTAATTCCTGCACCAACATTGATCCCAATTTATAGCATCTAATTGTTGATATTTCTTTGATAAAATCACATAATCGTGTAGTATATTGTATGAGCTTTCCATCGCACTTTTCGGAATTTAAATCCGAGATCGGAGGAGATCGCAATCACTCGTCGAAGTTTGCGGGTTTGGTGTTTTCCGTTGGACCAAGCCGGTCCGGCGAGGGTTCAAGCGAGCCGGCTTAGCGGCGGTCCGGGGAGGATTCCATAGGTGTCGGTGAAGGTGAGGTTGAGCGGGGGGTCGGTGTCGCGGCCGGGCGGTGTAGCAGGCCGACACGGCGGCTCGGCGACATGGCGGGGCTCCTAAGGCCAAGCGGTGGGGGTCTTCCGGGCGAGGCGGCTCGCGGTCGAGCGTAGGTGGCGCAGGGGTGCCGATGCGAGGCTAGGCGATCGTGGCAGTGTAGGGCTGGGAGGGTGAGGTGGTGTCGGCTGCGGGAGGCGGAGGCGCAAAGGGCGCCTGTCGCGGTCGGAGGAGGTAACCCCGAGGCGCTGACCTCGGGGGGGGGGGGGGGGAGCAGTGAACCAGGACCCGCGCCCGTGCGGGTCCTGTCGGGCATCAACGAGGACCGGCCAGCTGGCCGGTCGGTTCGGAAAAATAGAACCAGACCCACTTGGGTCTGGTGGGTTGGGGCAGGCCGCGGCGTGGCGGGCCGGACCCGCGGCTGGGCCGCGGGCCGGCGGCTCGGACCGGGCCGGCCGGGGGTGGATCGGCCCGGTTAGGCCCCCTGCATTCGGGGGGCCGTATCTCTTTAATGACGTGTCCGTTTAACGCACCGTCTATGGCTGTGGAACCGTATCGACGAGGAGGCCCTTTTAAGGTGTTTTTAGGGGTTTTTCGGATATGCTCCCGAAGTTGGGTGACCCGAGAGTTTTAATTTAATAATAATAAATTTATTATTAATGTTGCGACGGACGTGGCTCGTATGCTAGACGTCCGTTTGAGGCCCTGTCAGAGGCGCAGTGGCCCCGGAGCTGAGACGACCCTTCCAAAGTTGGTTCAGAGCCCTTTCAGTTTGGTTTCGTTGCTCGGTGGCACAAAAATCTTTATATGAACAATTAATTAATTAATTAATTAATTAATTATTGTTGCGGCATACCTAACTTTTATTTGGGATGTCCGATTGACGCGCCGTCAGCGGCTGCGTGACCCTAGTCCTCGTGCGGACTTTTTGAGAAACTTTCTGAAGTGTTCGGGTTGGAGACAGGGAGTGGACCCCAAAGGGCCTAGTTCACATGTTTTACGATGAAATGCCGTTTTTCCACCCGACATCCATTTGGGGTGTTTGAGCACTGCATTCAGTGTGTTTTTTTGAAGGGATTGCAATGGCACAATCCTCCCACCTATATTCGGGCTTGAGGAGGGGGCCCCACAAGGCACCATTTGCGTATAATGGGGGAGTGTCAGCTTCTACATCTGGAGTCCGATTTAGTCGTCGTCAGCGGCATTGTGACCCTTTCAACGAGACGAGGTTGACCAGGGTGGTTTCAGGTGATGAAGCCGGAGTTGAGGTGTGGGCCCCCCGGGCCGTCTTTTGAGCTGTGAGCAACGTATTGCGACTTTTCCATTAGACGTCCATTTGGGGCGAATGAATAGTCATTTTGACATTTTTTTCCGAGAAATTCACGATGGCGCAGTTCGCCCGACCTTTTTTGGGATAGTGGTGTGAGTCCCACCCGGGTTGGCTACGGTGAATAGTAGATTTTTCACTGGTTGTCTATTTTGGGTGATTGAGTAGTCAATCCTGTGTGTTTTTCTGAGGGGATCGCAATGGTGTGATCTGTTTTTTCAGTCTCGGGTTCTTGGTGTGGGCCCCACTTGGACTGGCTACATTGAATAATACCATATTCACCGGTTGACTGTTTCGGGCGAGTGAGTATTCTATCTCATGTGTTTTTCCACGAGGATTACAACAGTATAATCTGTTCAGCTGAGCGGAGCCTCTTACGTGATCGTATTAAATGTGTAAATATGAAAGGGCATTGGTTAGAAGCTTCATTGGACGTACTCCGAACCTATGCACGGTAGCGGTGCTAGTGACACCCAATGATGGGGGGCACTGAACTTCTACTGGGTGACTTGTTCTAGAATTGGGTGGTTGTGTGATACCCACTCCATGTTCGGTTGGCCTGTGTTGTACCATACATTAGAGATGGCCAAAGCAGTTTTAGGTTTACCCTCCAATGGGGCTGGGTAGTGGGTTGCTCATTGACTTCTCAGGGTTTACCCTCTAGCAGAGACTAGGTAGTGGGTCAGTCGACGAATCTTGAGGGTCTGCCCTCCAGTAAGACTGGGCAGTGAGTTTCCCATCATCTTGTCTTAGGTTTACCCTCCAGCAGGGCTGGGAAGTGGGTCACCCGTCGTCTTGTTTTGGGTTTACCATCCAGTAAGGCTGGGCAGTGTGTCTCCTATCGACTTCTTCTAGGTTTACCCTCCAGTAGGGCTGGGCAGTGGGTCGCCTGTCGACATATTCCAGGTCTACCATCAAGCAGGGCTGGGCAGTGGGTCGCCTGATGATGTATTAGGGTTTACCCTCTAGTAGTGTTGGGCAGTGGATCACCCGATATCTTTTTATGATATTACCCTCCAGCAGGGATGGGCAGTGGGTCACCCGTTGGAATTTCAGACTCATCCCTTCTTATGAGGCTAGTTGGTGACTTTTGTCCATGAATATTGGAGCGGGACCCTTGGTTGTACGGGTCAGTGATGTGACATCTTTTCCTTTGAGCAGATCTCTCGGCAGTGTGACAGTGACGAGGTGGGGTTGACTTAACCCGGAACTCTCAAGTGTGAGGGGCTCTTTCCCCACCGAGATGCGTCCTTGTGACGCGACCTAAAACTGTGCGGGTGAGTCAGTGCTGCCCAAAGCTGATAGTGTCGAGGTGCGGTGATTTGAGCCCCTTGACTTGCAGTTCAGGGAAGACATGCGGGATGCTAGGCATCAATGGTGTTTACTTCTGGGACTATTGGATACTAACATTTCTGGGATGAGCTAGGGGATAGAGATCCCCTTACGATCTTGTTTGGGCTTCTTGATTGATCATATGAATATCTATATACCTTGTTCTAGTACCCACTTCTTGGGCTTGATTACCCTCCCTCCCGGAGAGGCGAATATGTGTGGTGTATGCCACTTGCTTTCCGTGTCTAGCTTCTCGTGGTTGGATGAGTCTACTCTCATGCTATAAGTAGTAAAGACTCGACTAGAAGTTCATCTTCTCACCATTCCATCTCCTTGTGTCTGGACGAGTCTACCTCATTTCTCTTGTTGGGTTGAGCTACACTCTCTACTGTTACTCTTTACTTCACTCTCGGTTGTACTCCTTTACCTTTTTTCTTTTTTGATCTACTGCTCACCCTTCGATACCTCCTTTTTTGCTCCCTCAAGCCTTCAGGGTATCCTACTGAGTATTTTTATACTCACCTTTGCTTGGGATTTTCCTGTATTTGGTGCGCCCTTGAAGACGACAAACATGTTGGTCATGACTTCAGCAGAGCTTAGGAGTTCGGGAGCATGGACCACGTATGGTGGTCGGAGTTGGGTTCCAGGTGGGGGACCCTTCCAGCTATTTTTCTTTTGTTTACCTGTTTCCGGGTTGTGGAACTTATCTAGTTGGGTTCATGTTTTTCTCCTTTTCATTTCAGTTTACCTCAGCACTTTCTTTATACTTTAGAGGTCAATGCACATTGTGGTTTATTTATAGCATTTGGTACTTTGCTTTTCATTTTACTCTGTACTTTTGAATTGAGTGTGCAGAGTTTCTGTGTACAGGTACTTAGGAAAAGGCCACCCGGAGTTGTTTAGCCTTTAGTGCTTGTCGCCAGCCCCGAGCCTATGGAGGCGAGCTTGGGGTAGTTGCGGCTTGAGCCTGGGTAGGGTCGGTTCAGGACAAAGTGGTATCAGAGGTGGTTCGTTCCTTGGGACGTTTTTCAGACATTTCTAAAATAAAAGGATTTGGTTGGGATCTAGGGAAACAGTTTTAACATGTCTCGAGAGCGGCTCTCAGGCCAGGGAGTCCAGTGATGGTGCGGCGGCCGACGTATCCATTCACCAGGACCCTGATAACCCGCTTATCGACTCGGCATGCTGAGAAACTCATTGCAGGGGAAATTGGTTTGTTCATCACATAGGATTGAGTCTTGAATGTCCATCTTGAGTTAGATCCCCATCATTGTTGTTGTTGTGATACACATATATGCTCATCTGATCGCGGCACTCCTTGATAATATTCAGGATGTCTATGCGAAGACAGCCAGCTAGGATACCAGTTTTGGTTTGTGACGAAGACCCTGTGAGCTATGAGGCCTCAGTCTAGGACCCATCATGCGATCCCCTTTCTTCCGGTGGGCCGGTAGTAGCCCCCCACCTATTCAGTAGCAGGAAGCTTCAGCAGAGTAGACTGAGTTTGAGCGTAGGTTGAGCACACCCTGTGAGTTCCAACGACAGAGACCGATGAGGTTTAGTGGTGAGCTAGACTCTCAGGCAGTAGAGGGTTTTCTAGAGACAATGTTTCTCCTTTTCAGGCCTGTACAGACGCCAACAGATCTTATGGTGGCTTTGGCCACCAACCTTTTCCGTGTAACAGCTTGGCGTTGGTGGAGTCTGGTGACTTAGTTTCCTGACGAGTCGTCGCTTTCGTGGGGCGACGTTCAGTTGTAGTTTCATGAGGAGTTTTCCCCTCCTGGTTACACTCCGTTCGGATTCAGGAGCTCCTGAAGTTTCAGGAGGGAGGGATGATAGTGTCCGAGTATGCGGCTAGTTTCACAGACTGTGTATGATTTTACCCGCACTTAGTCCATGACGACAACATCCGAGCGCGGAAGTTTGATCATGGTCTCCACCGAGAGATTCGTGCTGTCGTAGAACCCTTGGGAATTTCCACATATGCCAGGGTGCTAGAGCAGGGACTGGTGACAGACAGCTTCCTATCACGTTCTAGAGTTGGTGGTGGTAGCAGGCACGTTGGAGCCAAGACGTCTGTCGCAGCTACCAGGCATTGGCAAGTTGAACCTCGACACTTGTGGCTTTCTGAGAACCGGACTCAGGGGAGTGGTCGTACAACAGAGTGGTGCCCGAGGGCACCAGTGCAGCCCAGAGAGATTTGGTGCTATGTTTGCGATGGGGGAGGTCACCTGGCACGGGGCTGCCCGACCAAGCATATAGAGAGCTTCGGGCAGGCAGCAGGTGCACCACCACGACGGAGGAAGTGCCAAGATCGGAGTAGTACCCAGAGAGGTGGTTCTAGCAGAGGAGCGAGAGGAGCTAGTAGTGGGGGACGACTTTATGAGGTCTTCTCAGAACCACTAGGTGTTCCAAGTTAGGCTCTGCGAGCTGACAGTTGGGACCACAGATAGCCGAGAGCTTTAGATGTCTACGATCCTGCAGAGCATGAGGTGATAAGAGGTACTCTCTATGGCTCTCCTACCCTTTTTCAGTATAATTTTTAGACTATCTCTATGAAATTCCCTCCACCCCACACCATGCTTGAGTTGTAACCAGGGTGACGCATGAATCGGTGAAACCCTGTGTCGAAAAGGTAGAAGGCGTGGAACCTTTCTATTTAGTCGATGGTAGCGACTCCTTTACCTTTCGAGCGTGTAAGAGAGTCTTTGTCATGAGACATTGACTGAGAAAACTTACGTGACCAGATGTTCTTGGGTGTTTCACCATATGGATATTCTGAAAGAGGGAATCACCGGGCCTTGTTTGAGGTGCAGGTGGTGATTCTAGTCACGATGTGCGACGTAAAGGTTTAATCAAGGGGGTGAGATAACCCGGAGGGACTTTGGACCATTTGAGACCGTGTGAAGGGATGGTGAGCTTCCCTACCGCCTTTCCCTAACCCCAAGGTCGGGGGTGGGTGCATGACGTCTCCCACAGGACTCAATCGAGTATATGTGTGCAAGCCACTATGCATGTCATTGGTGAGGGGAGACCTCGTGTGAACATATCAAATCATTCGGTTTGTGTTCGGTGATGTGAGGCTGTGCAAATGTTCTTCTGGGTATGGGAGAGCCATGTGTGGGCTTAGTACCCTGAGTTATTCCCTAGTTTTGGATTTTTGGGGACGTAAAGCTTGAAGGAGGGAATTATGAAAGAACCCGGTTTTTGTTGAGAAATAATTTGGAATATTTTTGTTGTTATTGTAGAGCAGCGCCTTCAGACGGCATGCAATTCTGATCCCCTGTGTGGCCGGAATTAAATTTTCAGTGTGTTCACACTGAACACGCCAAATAAAAGGGATAACTTATAAACAAGGATCTGAATCAGAAATCTTAGTGCACAGATGGATCTTAAATGGGGAGTTTACCCAAGGAAATACATAAAGCATTTCAGCACGAGAGGTTTGGACACCTCGCCCGCTACCAGAACGTTAAATGGATAAATTAATTTATTTATTTATTCATATAATGGTTAAACTCAATTATCATTTAAACGGTGTCTCGGATTGCAAACCTGAGGGCACCGTTGAGTTCATAACGTGCCTTTTACCCTAGGAGGGTTTTAATCTTCGCGGGCGCAAGCCGTCTGTGAAAAATGACCCTAGGTGCGTTTTCTTAATTTGGCGGCCTCAGGCGTTGAGTTTTATAAATTTGGAATGGGGCCTCAGATTAAAATTCTGAGAATTTCTGTTGTACTCAGGAGGTCGCGTTTACCCTAGGGGAGGCTTAATCTTGACCGCACGAGAGGTTTTAGATGCAGGTCATTTAAGGGGTTTAAAATAATTAAATATTTTAATTAATTTTATTTATAATCTCCCTTCCCCCCTTCTCCTCCTCACCTCCTCTGGCGAACTCTCCCAATCAAGGAGCTCCTCCTCATGCCCTTTTCCACCTCTCTGGCGAGGCACGACACCTCCGACAGGGCGCGACATCTCCGGAGGATCACCGGTGAAGCTCCGGGCTACGACCAACAAGTAGGAGTTTTCGTTTTGAGTTTTTTATTCCTACACCAACTTTGACCCCAATTTAAAGCATCCAATTGTTTCCATTTCTTCGATAAAATACCATAATAGTGTAGCATATTTTATTATCTTTCGATCCCTCTTTTCAGAATTGAAATCCGAGATCGGAGGAGATCGCAATCACCCGTCGAAGTTTGCGTGTTTGGTGTTTTCCGATGGACCAAGGCGGTCAGGCGAGGGTTTAGGCAGGCCGGCTCAGCAGTGGTCCGGGGCGGCTTCAGCAGGGGACGGTGAGGGTGAGGCCGAGTGGGGAATCAGCGTCGCGGTCGGGTGGTGGCAGTAGGCCGGCATGGCGGCTCGGTGACACGGCGGGGCTCCTAAGGCCGGCAGACGGCGGTCTTCCGGGCGAGGCGGCTCGCGGTTGAGCGCAGGCGGCGCAAGGGAGCCGATGCGAGGCCATGCAACTGTGGCGGTGCAAAGCCGGGACGATGAGGCGGATTCGGTTGTGGGAGGCGGAGACGCAGAGGGCACCTTTCATGGTCGGAGGAGGTACCCCAAGGCACTGACCTCGGGGGCGGAGTAGCGAACCAGGACCCGCGCCGCGCGGGTCCTGTTGGGCATCAATGAGGACCGGCCAACTGGCCGGTCGGCTGCGAAACAAAGAACCAGACCTGCTCGGGTCCGGTGGTCTGGGGTGGGCCGCACCTAGTGGGCCTCGGTGTGGCGGGCCGGACCGTCGGCTAGGCCACGGGCCGGCGACTCGGACCGGGCCGGCCGGGGTGGAACGGCTCGGTTAGGCCCCCTGCATTCAGGGGGCCGTATCTCTTAAACGGTGCGTCCTTTTGACGCGCCGTCTACAGCTGTGGGACCGTATCGATGAGGCGGTTCTTTTAAGGTGAGTTTGAGGGTTTCTCAGCTATGCACTTGAAGGTGGGTGACCCGAGAGTTTTAATTTAATAACAATAAATTTATTATTAATGTTGCGACGGACATGGCTCATAAGCCGGACGTCCGTTTGAAGCGTCGTCAGAGGTGCAGTGGCCCTGGAGCTGAGACGACCCTTCCAAAGTTGGTTCAGAGCCCCTGCGGTTTGGTTTCGTTGCTCGGTGGCACGAAATGATTTATACGAACAATTAATTCATTATTTAGTTAATTAATTATCGTTGCGGAAAACCTACATTTTATTTGGGATGTTCGATTGATGCGCCGTCAGCGGCAGTGTGACCCCAGTCCTCATGCGGACTTTTTGAGACGCTTTCTAAAGTGTTTGGGTTAGAGACATGGTGCAGGCCCCACAGGGCATAGTTTGCACGTTTTATGATGAAATGTCATTTTTCCATCTGACATCCGTTTGGGGTGTTTGTGCACTGCATTCATTGTGTTTTTCTGAGGGGATTGCAACGACGCAATCCTCCTGCCTAGATTCGGGCATGAGGCGGGGGCCCCACAGGGCCCTGCTTGCATAAAACGCGGGGAGTGACAGCTTCTACATCCGGAGTCCATTTTAGGCGCCGTCAGTGGCGTTGTGACCCTGGTATCAATAAGAGGTTGACTAGGGTGGTTTCAGGCGATGAAGCCGGAGTTGAGGCGTGGGCCCCACATGCTGTCTTTTGAGTTGTGTGAAGCGTATTGCGACTTTTCCATCATACGTCCGTTCGTGGTGAATGAATAGTTATTTTGACGTGTTTTTATGAGATCTCCACGATGGCACAGTTCGCCCAACCTTTTTTGAGATAGTGGTGTGGGTCCCACCCAGGTTGGCTACGGTGAATAATATATTTTTCACCGGGTGTATTTTTTGTGCGATTGAGTAGTCAATCCCGTGTGTTTTTCCGAGGGGATCGCAGTGGTGTGATCCGTTTGTTCAGTCTCAGGATCTTGGTGTGGGCCCCACTTGGGCTGGCTATTTTGAATAGTACCATATTCAACGGTAGTCCATTTCAGGCGAGTAAGTATTCTATCTCGTGTGTTTTTCCATGAGGATTACAACGGTGTAATCTGTTCAGGCAAGTAGAGCCTCTTTTGTGATCTTATTAAATGTGGAAATATGAAAGGGTATTGGTCAGAGGCTTCATTGGACGTACTCCGTACCTATGCACGGTAGCGGTGCTAGTGACACCCAATGATGGAGGGCGCTGAACCTCTACTGAGTGACTTGTTCTGGAATTGGGTGGTTGCGTGATGCCCACTCCCTGTTCGGTTTTCCAGTGGTGTACCATCTAGTAGAGATGGCCAGAGCAGTTTCAGGTTTATCCTCCAATGGGGCTGGGCGGTGGGTTGCTCATTGACTTTTCAGGGTTTACCCTCTAGCAGAGACTAGACAGTGGGTCACCTGACGACTCTTGAGGGTCTACCCTCTAGCAAGGCTGGGAAGTGGGTCCCCCGTCATTTTTTTAGGTTTACCCTCAAGCAGGGCTGGGCAGTGGGTCACCCATTGTCTTGTTTTGGGTTTACCCTCCTAGAGGGCTGGGCGGTGGGTCCCCAATCGACTTCTTCCAGGACTACCCTCCAGCAGGGCCGGGAAGTGGGTCGCCTGTCGACTTATTCCATGTCTACCCTTTAGAAGGGCTGGGCAATGGGTCGCTTGAGGATGTATTAGGGTTTAACCTACAGCAGGGCTGGGCAGTGGGTCACCCAATATCTTGTTACGATCTTACCCTCAGGGATCGGCAGTGGGTCACCCGTTGGAATTTTAGACTCATCCCTTATTATGAGGCTAGTCAATGACCTTTCTCTGTGACTACTGGAGTGGGACCCTTGGTTGTATGGGTCAGTGATGTGAAAGCTTTGCCTTTGAGAAGATCTCTCGGTTGTGTGACATTGAAGAGGTGGGTTTGACATAACCCATAACTCTAAAGTGCGAGGGGTGCTTTCCCCACCAAGACGTGTCCTTGTGATGCGACCAAAAATCGTGTGGGTGATTCAGTGCTGCCCAAAGCGGATAGTGTCAAGGTGCAGTGATTTGAACCCCAAGACTTGCAGTTCAGGGCAGACGTGCAGGATGCTGGGCATCGATGGTGTTTACTTCTGGGACTGTTGGCTACTCACTTTTTTGTGCTAAGCTACGGGATGGAGATCCCCTTACGACCTTGTTCGGGCTTCTTGATTGATCATTTAAATATGTATATACCTTTTTATAGTGCCCACTTATTGGGCTTGGTTACTCTCCCTCCAGGACAGGCGAAGACGCGCATGGTATGACACGTGCTTTCCGTGTCTAGCTTCTCATGGTCGAACGAGTCTACTCTCCTGCTATAAGTAGTGAAGACTCAACGAGAAGTTCATCTACTCACTTTTTCAATCTCCTTTTGTCAGGATGAGTCTACCTCCTTTCACTTTTTAGGTTGAGCTGGACTCTCTACTGTTACTCTTTACTGTACTCTCGGTTGTACTCCTTTACCTTTTTTCATGTTCGATCTACTGCTCTCCCTGCGGTACCTCCTTTGTTGCTCCCTCGAGCCTTCAGGGTATCCTACTGAGTTTTTTTATACTCAACCCTTCTTGGGCTTTTCCTGCACTTGGTGTGCCTTTGCAGAAGACAGACAGGTTGGTCGTGACTTCAGTGAAGCTTAGGAGTTCGGGTGCTAGGACCGCGTGTGGTGGTTGGAGTCGGGTTCCGTGTGGGGGACCCTTCCAGCTGTTTTTCTTTTGTTTACCTATTGCAAGTTTGTGGAAATTTTCTAGTTGGGCACGTGTTTTTCCCCTTTTCTTTTCAGTTTACCTCAGCACTTGCTTTGTAATTTAGAGGTCGATGCACATTGTGGTTTATTTATAGTAGTTGGTACATTGCTTTTCTTTTTTACTCTACACTTTTGCATTGAGTGTGTTGTGTGTGTGTGTACAGGTACTTAAGAAAAGGCCTTCCCGAGTTGTTTATCCTTTGGTGCTTGTCGCCAGTCGCTGGCCTAGGGAGGCGGTCTTGGGGTAGTTGCGGCTCGATCCCGAGTAGGGTCGAGTCGTGACAAGAAGCTACAGAAAAGTATATATTAAATAAAAGAAAATAAATGGAAGAAAATTAATAAATTTGAAAATAATATGTTAAATAATAAATATTAATAAATAAAATTATAAAATTAATATTAAAATTTGAATAAATTATAGAAATATTATCTGTGTGTGAGTGTTTTTCTATAGAGTTTCATTAATTACATATATGTGTGTGTGAAATTATTGTGCATATCTATTACACATGTGTAAAATATATGAAATTGAAAGAAACTAGCATTTATATAGTATGCCATTAATTATCAATTACATGATACTATTTTTTTATATATTTAAATAATTTAAATTTTATTAATTTTATGAACCATTTTTCACTAAATAATTTTCTTATTAAGTGGAATTAAATAATTTAAATTATATAAATCAAATGTAATGAGATATTATACATATATATATGAATATATTACAATATTAAAATTATTAAATATATTAAGGAAATAAACATGTATATAAAAATATTAAAAATGACTAAAATATAGTATTATTAAAAGAATAAATATTAAAATAAAATAAATTATTAAAAAATGAACATCATTATTTAATAAAAAATATTTAACGAAAATTATGTTAAACATGAATAGAATTAAATTTTAATAAAATAATGAATAGGTGTGATAAGTTATATAAATTTGAAATAAAAATAAAAAATTAATACATATAAAAATGATTATGAATACATATATTAATTTTGGATATTAAAACAATATGAAAAACATCCAATTTTCATCAATAAATATGTATAAATAAAAATGAATATTGAATAAATTGCAAAAAAATTAAAGAATATTGATGAAATAACTAATAAAAGAAATGAATTCATTAAAAATATATACATTGAAGTGTAATAAATAGTAAAAATTAAATAAAAGTATAAAAATGATAATAATTTAAGAATTAATAATATTATATATTAAATAAATAATATAACTAAATAAAAAACTTAAATTACTATATGAAAATATATTTGGGCATGTGTGTTTCTTTATAAAATTGATTTAATATCATATATGGATGTATGAAATGAGTATATATATATAATGGTATGGTATATGTAAAATTTAAAAACCAAATAAAATTGATATAAAAAATGATATTAAATGTTTATTAAAGTTAATTTGTCAATATGTTTAATATACTTTAAAACCATTTTTCCCTTAATATATGAAATATTAATTGTTAACACATATTTAGTATCGTATAAATCATATTTTATAAAATATTACATACACATATATAAATATAAATATATTTCTATAATAAATATTATTTTTAGTAATATATAATTTTTTTTATGAAAATCATCTTTTATCCATACTAAAAAACACACTGATAAATGTCGCTATTATTGTATGTAGATGCAAATGATAATAAATATAAAATTTGTCACCATTAAAAAAATAACTGATAATGGTTGGAATTTTCTTAGAGATTCTTTATAGCTAATGAAGATACCCTTAATGAGTGCTTTTACCTAGATATGATAAAACAAGTACTTTATTAGAGATTTTTTTTTGTGTTGAAAAAATATGTCACTAAATATGTAGAATTCGGTAGCAGTGAGATGTTTGTGGGTCTACCATGGCTAATGATTCCATGTATGAATGGTACTTAGAGGCACTCTGTGACACTCGACTCCAATAATCAAAATATGGTCTGCATTTTTGGGTGAGAGATTTAGGGACCCCTTTTGGTGGCACTAATGGTTTTTAGTAGCAATGTATAAGTGACTTCCAAATCCAGTCAGTAGGATTTCTCAAAAGAACCCCAATGGTTGCTTTTGGAAGTCACTCAAATTCTGATTTCCTAGTACCATTTCAACTACTTAATAAATATAAAAATATATTAACATTATTTCTAGAAGTACAAGTGGAATCAAATACATTAACATATATTACAGTATTAAAAATTATTTATGCAATGACAAAACAAAAAATTAACAGATATTATTACATTATATATATTTTATAATACACTAACATATATTATATAAAATGATATTATCATACAGTATAATATAAACATATAATGACATGTATTATTATATGTACTATAAATTGTATGATAATATATAATTACATGAACTTCTATTAGATTATACTAATATTAACATATAATATAATATATAATAACATTTAAAAATATTAATATATATCACCTTAATATATATATTAACATATTATAATAATAATTTACAAATTATTATATTAATAAGTAGATTGTTGGGGGTACAATACAATGAACCACACCCATGATGGATGGAAGGATGTATCATAGCATCCACACAGAGGATAGCACATACAACTAGAAACATTATTACATTAATTCGAAGGAAGGCCCAGTGAGAATAAAGTCCAATACATGGTCAAATTTCCATTACAGCGTCATGCCTTCTTCATTATTCCTCTCTCATCAGGTCATGTCATGTCTACATTACAACCTGCCTAGATCATCATTTGAAAAGTACTAGAATAAAATCTATGCTAATCAAGGCTTGAATCCAGGACCCCCAAGTTGTGGAGGCTAGTGGTTGAGTTCCTCTCTACCATGAAACAAGCCACATATAAAATTATATTAAGATTTATTATTATATTTAAATAATATATTTTAATATATATTACCATATAGTAATATTATAATTATATATAAATATACACATAATATATATAAACATATATTACTATAATATTATAATAATGTTAACTTATTTTATAATATAAAAATAAAATATATTAATTTATATTTAGCTGATATATATAAATTAATAATAAAAATATAAATTAAAATAGAATAATATAATTATATAATTTTTTATATTAACATATGTTAACATATAAATACTAATATATGGTATAATTTACTTTAATTAAATATATAATGTATTTATATCTTACAATATAATATTATGACATAATATTATAATATAATATTATAATAAATTATTTTTTATTATATTTATTTTTTAATTTTTTAATGATATGTTAAAAAAATATAGTAATATTAATATTGTGATATTGAATTATAATAAAAGTATCATAATATATATAATAAAAATTTATTAAAAGCATCTGTGTTTAAATAACAAAAATGTTTTAACCTATATTAATATATATATTTTATAATTAAATAATATATATTTATGTAATTGCCCAGGCCATACCATTATATGAACTGATGCCCAAACTGAGATACCACTGACCCTAGGGGTATTGTTGATCTTCATGGGAAAGCAATGAGCACAAGGTCATCAAATCTATAAAGTGAGAACCATTTATTCCTTATTATAGCATTAAAACAACATGTATTTTCGTGAGATAATATGGAATGAAATTTATGTATGAAGGAATTCCACATCAAAATAAATAAATATAAAGTAATAAAAATATAATGGATATAAAAATTTGATGAAAAAAATACCTCAACCCCCTTCCAAACACAATCACGAAACCAGCTGCCCACATTCACCCAAAACTCCATAAACATGTAGTAGCTCCCAAATCACCCATATCAATATAAATAATTTAAACCACAAATAACCATAAGTGAATGTAGTAAGGAATACATTTAAAGGGAACACATGGCTTGAAATTCCATGAAAATAATGGCAATCCATACCAAATCATGTAATAGGTTCCGCGCGTTAGATGCACTAAATAAAACAAACCACAACACCCAAAGTAAATCAATGCCCCATGATGGATGAAGAACTGAACCAATAACCCAAAAGAATTATAATATAGGGTTGTGGATAATAATATTATATATGAAATCACCTGATTTTTAACATTCCAAACCATTTACTTCTAAACCAATTTCATGAAAGTTTGAAATATAATTGAAAATTTTATTTTCCATTGTATTTTTCTCTAATGTAAAAAATAAATAATTAATATTTTATGCCAGTCAAAGCCCTTTTATCACAAAAAAATATTTTAAAAACCTTTTGAAAACCGAATTTGAAATCATTTATCCAAAAACAAATTTTAAGAGTCATTTTTAATGAAATTAAACAACAATATGGAATATAGGATGCTCTAAAGTAGGTACCCAAAACCAAGAAGTGGGTAAATTAAATAATAAATGTGACTATGCTTCAAAAAATACAGTCATGGGTGAAAAATCGACCATAAGTAAACACCCCCTACTTAAAACACTAATCAAGAGGCATGTTTCATGGGTCCTAACCAATATATTCAATAATATTATTTTTAAAAGGAAACATGAATCCTAGGAAGTCCAAATTTTTTTGCCTCTTAGTAATCTAGTCAAAATAGTCATGCCCCAATCCGATCATCCCAGGAGCATTAAGCTACAATGGGGCCTATCCAGGCACACTCATCCCCTCAATCACTATCTATATAGAAAATAAGCTAAACTAGAGTATTCAATCAAATAAAACTCAACATAGAGAACTTGAATTCACTGATTACCAAAAAAATTTTGAGGGAGAGAATCAAACAATGATCAGAGAAGAAAAAAACATTATAACAACCCACCCTTACCCTTTATTCTCTAATAAATAATCACATGTCCAAATAATCCAATCAACGAAACTATAATTATAACCCTAAATGTGTGCAATAACAATAATTGTGAGACAAGGAAAATATCAAAATTGATCAATTCCATTAAAATTAACAACATAAATTTTAAAAAATAACTGGCTTGGAGAGGCAAACTATATTTTTCATTTCCATACCATTTGTAAAAACTTATTTAAAATATCACAATTTATGGACGCACAAATGGAAATAAAATAAGAAAAATTTCTCCTCTGCATATAATTTTTTAAAGATTTAAACTCACCCATTTTATTATTCACATGAGCCAAATGAGGTCAAAATATTTCAAACCTCAATTTTAATTTAAAATAATTTTTTATATAATTTATTCACACATGAAATTCAAATTCCACGTGAAATTATATGTTAAAATATACATAAAATCATATTAAAAATGTCATTAATCATTATATAATTGAATTACTATTTTTAAAATCATTTTTGAAAAATTATCAATTGATCAATGTCTGAAATTAATTGAAATCATTCTTTCTCAAAATGATAAACTAGA
Source organism: Viscum album (assembly GCA_963277665.1). NCBI lineage: Eukaryota > Viridiplantae > Streptophyta > Magnoliopsida > Santalales > Viscaceae > Viscum > Viscum album. The sequence goes on from OY728152.1 coordinate 851,476,806, forward strand.
AACATCTACTGATTCCAGTGTAAATAATTATAATACCCTAGAAATGTGTACAATAAAATAATATAAATTCAAAACATAAATTATATAAATAAAAAAAAATCAAGGATTCATAAATTACCAATTAAGAAATTTGAAAAAGTACATGAAATTGATGGAAATCGGTCTAGAATGTGTCGCCTTTGAAGCCTATGGTTCCGAAAAGTGAGAGGGGACCCATGAAACTCTATAAACAAATATATATCAACATTGGTTTAAACTAAACACCCTTAGGGATATGATAAATCAAAATCATGATGGGTGGAGTAATGTTACAAGAAAATGATGATGAGATGGAAGTGAAGAACATACATGGGAAGCCGACAATAAACATTTTAGGATCACACCATGGATATATATGAATGGAGGATATCCAAGAGTGGGAGGAGTGACCAAGAGGGGGTTTTATCTTGGGAATGTTACAATTGATAATTTTAGTGAAGATACCTCTTGATGAACGGTAATCCACACTATGTGAGATGTACAACATGGTATGGATTATGGAGGCCGAAGGGAGGATAAAATATGAAGAAGGCTTCAACTTAAGGCAGTTCGTGATGTAGAAAGGGAAGAAAGGTTGGGAGAGGAGGATAAAATGAATAAAAACAATAAAATAAATAAATAAATAATATCAAACCAAAATGATAAAACATTAAAGAACTCGTACAGTTTACCTATATTGTTTACCTAGATGGTTTTTGAAATTATTCGATGTTTAGGTGGCCCAAAATTAATATGTACAATTATTCTACACAGTTAATTTAACAACCTTAGATGGGTTGTCTATCCAGGCGTTAAACATGTTAACTCCACTGCCTAAGATACAAATCCAAACACACAGTCTCCTTATGGTTAACAAACTGTAACATCCTAGTTAAATAAAGAAAATGAAGATTTCATATTTTTTTAATATTTTTCAATTAAATATTAATTTTAAATTACAGGAGATTCTATGTTCGATGGCATACTCGATACACAACAACAGGTTTCTTTGAAATATTAAATTCAACACAATGTTGCATTGTACTGAAAAATAATATAATAAAAATATTATTTTACATGGTAGTTAACGCCTAGCCATTATAAGGATGATAATAAATATAATTATCTAAAAAATGATCATAAATTTTTGTTAAATGTTTTTACATTTATCCAACAAATTTTAGAGGCTTAAAATAAGAATAAATCTGATTTTTATCATAAATACACTAATATTTTTTAAACGGTTGATTATCTTCCTTTTAATGGTGAACCCACTTTAAATCTAGTTTGGTCACTTTTATATATTCTATTTGAAAAAATAAAATTATTCCTTTGAATCGGGACATCAAAATTTACTTTGGGTAAATTTTTTGTATTTTCCTAATAAAATACATTTTTTTAATGAATAGTGAAAAATGTTGTATTTTAATTCAAACCCGTCCTTTAATATAACTTATTTATATGTCTATATTATCTTTTGAAATGGTTTTAAGGTGTAATTAGATTATATTTTTACCATTTAATACAATTATGGTCATTGGAAAAAATTTCACTGTGAAATTGGGTATAAACAAGTGTCAATCTTTTGATAGATATTGTTTCAGAAAAACATGCTATTTGTTTTGACAACAGGAATTAATATTAAATTAATTAATTTAACATCAATGTTTTGAATTTTTTAAAATAGACATAAATTTTGAATTTGTAATATCAAATATATCTTAGGATGAGTTTTTGGTATTTTTCTAAAAAACATCAATTTTTGATGAATAGTGAAACCATTAAATAGTAGTTAAAACACTGAAATTTTCATTTAAAAGAAAATTTACTGATTCTGTGAATTGAGTTTAGAAAATCTGACATTCATGGTTTTTATTAGTATGTAAAATATGGTTCAATAAGATGAAAATATTTTTTTGGTGAATATTCACTTTTGACTCTTATTTACTACGATTAAAGGTAATTCGGGTAATTCAAGGTAAACCGAATATTAGAATAAAACAAAATTACCTTAACATTTGTCTTAACCATATTGGATGTTTCATGGGAGACCATGGGAATCATTGGGTCGATTTCGGGACCCCATGGAGCCATTAGGATGTGATAATGACACATTAGATTAATTAATTTAAAGTAAAGACAAAAATAACACAAACAAATATCTTTAAGTAAATTAATTTTTTCATGGGGTTTATATGAGTTATATTTTAAACTATAAATATTCATTGGAAAGATAAAAATATTTCCTATATCATGGTATTTTCTTTATAATTTTTATACATCAAATAAATAAAATTATTTATGACACAAAAATGAGGTAGTATTTACCACATTAATAAATGATTTAAATAAAAAATATTATAAATATTAAAATAACATCCAAAACCGGTCCAATTCTTATTGGATTAATTTATCTCAACCATGAGTCAAATTATCTTCGGCCTTAGTGATTTTTTGACCTTTAGAAACTGAAAATTGGTATATAATAAAATAACATTTTCCCTGTTTCCTAAAGAACCGAGCCTCCACCTTATAAAAATACATCACTTTTAACCCATTACTAACACCTCCCAAGCCCCATGGCTCGGCCAAACATTGCCCAAATAAGCTATCAAGATCACTATCTTCCTCCTAAAAGCCTTAATATAGGCATAAGGCACTTCAATAAGTCCTTTCGGTTCAATCCAAATGGAGTTATTTGAATTAAAGGTAAGAGTTTCTCTTAAATTCATTTATTTTATTTTACTTCTCCTACTGAAAAACTCTATTTATTCCTTTATTTAATAAAAAAAAGTATCCTCAATATAATTACAGTCTGTTATGATAAGGATTTGAACTACACTTACACACACATCCATCTAATGGGTAAAGAACATACTGTTTATGTGGATGGAAAAATAACACCTCACAAAACGATGATTGTTCAATTATCATCTATCGCCTCTTATAGTGGCCATTATGATGGAAGTTTGTTTATATATGAAATATATTATTTTTATGTTTTATTTATTATTCAGTATATTTATTTTATATCATACCATTATGGTTTCCATTATTATTAAACGTGATAATTTCATTTAGGGAATTGCGGACTACCACCCCATCAAAGTTATATGACTCATTCATACCATATTTGGGATGTATAAAAGATGTAGTTATTGAAATTATATATGATATTATACTGGAATTATTATATAACTATGTATCATTATGTTTTAATTCAATTAAAATAGGAAATAGAAATGAATGTAGCATTCATGAGTACGTACGACTTACTGTCTCAATGAATGGTGCATTTCATTTCGTATCTCCAAATGTTATGTACTTTTATAAATACATATATATAATGGATATAAATATGATATATATGATATAAAAATCCTGAATATCATTCTGGAGATATTGGACTCTTGACCACATGGACAACATGTAATTATAAGGTGTTCACTTTTGACTCAAGTACCAAATATCGACAAAATGACCATTATTAACTTAAATGATTACATAATGATTATAAAAATGTAATAAGTGATATAAAAGGAAAAAATAAACTTGAAAATGGTTCTTAATCAAGTATAAATTAACTTATGTTTATTATTTATTAAGAATAAGGAACAAACAAGTCAAGTCAGACACGAGGTAAGGGGTTTCTTCTCTCACTTTTAATTCCGTGAGATTTATATTATTTGCCACTAATTTATTGCATGTTGTGTATTGTGTACTGCCATTTTTTATATATTATAATTATTCTTGTTATATTCATGGTATTATGTGATTCATTTTGTGGTTATTAACTTTTGGTCATACGACTCAATTGATTACAACGTGGTAAAGAGTTTTCATCTCAATTTTTATTCCAGTGAGATTTATGCTATATTGCCACTATTTTTTTGTGGTTTTTGTAATGCCCATGATGTTAATCAATTTGTAATATAATTAAATTTATGGGTATTTACATCTTAATTTTATGATACATATTTCATGGGTTTTATGTTTCGTAAGTTACCAAATCAGTAAGGGAACCTTTCACCCTCCTCTTTTTAAAAGACTTCTTTTTGTTATGTCTTTTAATTAACAAATTATTAGGTTGGGATATGTTCTCATATATCCTTATTTCTGTAAATTATTTGTCCATGTGATGAGATACCCTTTTCACTCTCATCAATTCATTTTCATAATTTTAAAGTGATGCCATTAGGCTGTCAAGTTTCTATAAGGGAACTTCTTTACCCAATTTCAATTCTTTGGGTTAAACATCTACTTCTTGATTATCTCATACTATGAATATGTGTGAATAACCTATGATTGTTTCACACAAAATATCCACTTATATTTAGTGTATTCTTATTTTTCACAAATTTTATGTAATTTATTTATCCTTAATCTAACGATACAATTTTTATAAGGGATTTCGTCTCAATTTATATTCCATTGAGAATTTATTGTTATTATGCACCAATTCCCTCTTATGTGGTGTATATACTATCCGTTGGAATTTTATATCATGAATACCTTTATTCGCATGATATTTTAATGTTCTGATTAAATTTTATTCCACAATTATTTGTATTCAAGTATCTCTCATTTTGTTAAAAACACTTTAAGTAAAATATCATTTGAAATGCTTAAAAGAATTATTCTTCTAAATATTTCTCATTAATTTCCTGGTTTTCAAAACAGTTTTTAGGATTTATTTATATGGAAATAACTGTTTTCAAATGATAATTCATTTAAAAACTTAAAAGTATCATAGGACACTTTGATTCAAAAATCACATTATTAAATGTTTTAAATGGTTTTGAAAATGGCTTGATAAAGCATTGTTTATTTCAATATATTGATTTGATATATTGTGATTGGAATGTGGAAATGTAATCTTTCCTTTATTCTTGTGTTATGTGTTATGAATATTTTATTGTTATTGGGAATTGTTTATGTATACAGGTGGTTTCCTAACAAACCTAGTGTGGGTGAGGTCGAGATAGCTCTGCAATGCATTAGGTAACATGACAGAGGTAAACGTTAAAGTTTCTCCTAAGAGATTTAGGGAATATACTGTGATGGGTATTCCAAATGTGACTCCCTATATAGATATGATAGCTATAATGTAATTATGTCACGAATACTAGAAGTTACATTTATGATTTATGATTTCTGTATGTTATTCATAAATATTATGATTTCATGAGATATGTTATGATTGAAAAGTAGTGTCTCGTTGATTTGATTTTATTTTTGGGATAATATTTATTTTCATTATTTTATAACCCTTACTGAACTTTTAATGATATCCCATATGTTGAATTTTTTTTCACCAGACATAAAGATGAATAGGGTCAAGGATGGGATCAAGGAAATGACATGTTGTCTAAAACATGGAACTAGACATGTCTTTTTCATGATTTTTTGTTTTATGAAAAATGGATACTGGGTAGTAGTGTCTACATGTAATATTATAGCTATTATGAAATATTTATTGCCTAATTATCTAAAACTCTAAACCTTAAAAGATCCCCAATGTGAATTATTGTCATAATTCAAGATTATGTAATGTTTAAGGCCAGGTCATTATAGTTGGTATTAGAGGTCGGTTTGGAAAACTTTAGAGTTTTGGGTTTTATTTAACCAAATGTGACAAAACCATAATGGTTAGAATATTGTAAAGAGTCATAGTTTTTTAGATAAATTTAATGAGTTTAAGATAACATTAAAAGGTAGGTTTTAGTGTTTACTATCCTCATAATATTATATATGTTGATTTTACTGATATAATCACACTGAACATTTTAGTTTTTGTCAATGGATGGATCTATTTGGCATCAAAGTAACAATGGATGTGAAGAAAACTGCGACGATTTTATGAATGAGAATTTGAATTAAATGGGAGCTACAATGAAACCTCATGTGGTTATTCTCAACCAACTATCAGGTGACATGATTGAACACCCAATCCTTGGGGATTTTTATAAGGCATCGCATATGTGAGAAACAAATCCCCACATAAGTTCAAGTAATAACCATAAAGGTAATTATATTCAAAAACCTATGTGTCAAAGTTGTGGAAAGAAACACATAATAAAATGTTTCAAAAGGATGGAAAGATAATATAGTTGTGGAAATGGTGGTCATAAAGCAAGAACCTTCCATAGAAAAAGGAAGCATCCAGTTGACTCTAGGAAAGGGAAAAAGTTATTTCTGAGGGATCAATTGAATGTTTTAAATGTGGTGTGCATGGTCATTATACAAACAGATGTACTACGAATAAGTTTCAGGAATGGGATCACCAGGATCATACAAGGTTTTGTTTATAAATACTTAATGTCATTCTGATTAAGGATGAAGAAACTGACAATGAAAAATGAAATGTATGGATTATTTATTAACATATGTTTCTATATTATTGAATCTTAATATATGATTCATGATTCTGTTTTTGGGAAATATGTATTTCCATATAAGTTGGAATGGAATGGTTAATGGATCATGAAGAACGTTCAATGAGTAAGAAGTCAACATATAAGGGATTCAAGAGTTATGGTAGATTTTAGGATGCTGAAATGCTTAAAATTATTAAGGCTCTTTTGATGATGGGGTTACATTAGATGAATTTTTATAGTATGTGTAACCCTAAAGTTTGATATATGAAAATTTTATTCAAGGAATAATTTTCTTTTTTTTGTGGATATAGTTATAAAGAACAATTTTGGTTTATACGATCCTTGTATTTGAAGAAATTATAGGTTAATACATTTTTGATTCAAAATGAATGTTATTAGTTAATTTTTGTGGTTAAAATATTTTATGGTTATTTTTTATGAATTTATCTCTTTTTTGTAATATTATAAAATTATAAACTTTTTGAAAAAGGACAACACGAAGACCATGTGACAACCCGTCGCGTCGGACAAAGCTGCAAGAATCAAACCCACAACCAAAGTGAGACTGGGATTTATCACCTATAACTGGACTAAGTGAATTCCCTAGTTAGTATGAATATATCTTTTTAGTTAGATGATTTTATAAATCATGAATAAATATATTTTGGGTTATCTATGAAAATGATTAACCTATCATTGAAAATTTATGATTAGGTTAATTAATTTTCAATATGAGACCTTAAGAGTAACATTTGTTATTTGGAGATAAATGTCAAGATTTATCTTGTAGGACTGTGTGATTAAATCCTTCTGAGATTTGGGTTTCAATCTTAGTTTGGATTACATTGATGAATTTTATGGAAAACGTTTTATTGAATGGTATTTGTTGAACATTGGGTTTTGTTTGACAAATTTTGGAGATTAAGAGTAGTTTTTCTTTTTGTAAAAGATTTTCCTTTTTGGGTATTATTTGATCTCGCACTAAAAATTTTGTTATTGGATAAGGTCTAAATACATGAGAAATATTATGTTCTTCTTTGGTAGATTATGTGATACTCTAGAAGATTATTCTAGCACTTCAGGTGTGACCAAGACATCTAGAATACTTACCGTTTTGAGAAAAGATGAGTTTGTGGTAGAATTTAATTAAAGGATGACACTCTACATGAAAAGTAAGTATATTTCTTTACTATCATAGTCTAGTTATTAAAACAATTATTCAACTCTATGAAAAGGATCGTGAAGAAAAAAAATCTATAAGCTATCTTTTATCATTAGACTTTTACCTAACCACAAATTTATGGAATTTTGGTGGTTAACTTTCTGCGATCAAGTTCTCTACCACTCTCTATTAATTGATGAGAGTTAGTTTCATTTCCATATCCATGATTTCATGAAATCATAGTATTTTTTGTCTTGGGTGACCTTTGTACTTATATCCCTTTATTTTAATGTGATAGTTTTATTGACTCTTTTTTTGATGTGGGACTTTCAATGATGTTTATGAGCCCAATTTTAAAATTTCTAGGACACAATTCCCAAAAGGGGGGAAGGATGTAACATCCCAGGTAAATAATGAATATGAAATCTTAATATTTATTAATATTTTTAAATTAAATATGTATTTTAATTTAAAGTGTATTTTATGTTTGATGGTGTATCTGATACACAACAACGTGTTTCTTTGAAATCATACGTTGCAGACAACATTGTGCAGTACTTTATAATAATATAATAAAAATATTTTTTAACTGGTTGTTAATGCCTAGACGTTTTTAGGGTGGGAATGAACAGAAATAACTAAAAATGATTATACATGTTTGTCAAATGTTTTTGAATTTATCTAAAAATTTTAGTGGCTTAAAATAAGAAAGAGTCAGATTTTGAGCACAAATACTCTAATATTCATTAAAAGGTCGATTTACTACCTTTTGATGGAAAACCATCTTTAAATCTAGTTTTGGTCACTTTTATATGTTATATTTGAAAAAATAAAATTTTTCCTTAGAATCAGGATATCCAAATTTACTTTGGGTAAATCTTTGGTATTTTTCTGATAAAATTCCAATTTTTAATTAATAGTGAAATATAATGTATTTTAATTCAAAACATCCTTTTAATCTAACTTATTTAAATGGTTAGATTATATTTTTAAATAGATTTAAAGCGTAATTAGATTTTATTATTACCATTTAATTCAATGCTGGTCATTGGAAGAAATATCACTTTGAAATTGGGCATAAACAAGTGCCAATCTTTTGATAGATAATGTTTTTAAAAACACGCTATTTGTTTTGACAACAGGAATTAATTTATTAATTAATATTATAGGTTTTGAATTTTGTAAAATAGACATCAATTTTAAATTCAGAATATCAAATATATCTTAGGCTGAATTTTTAGTATTTTTCTAGAAAACATTAATTTTTTATGAATATCGAAACCACTAAATAGTGGTTAAAAAATTGAATTTTTCATTTAAATGAAATTTTATCACTTATATGAATTGAATTTCAAAAATAAAACATACATGGTCATTATTAGTAAGTAAAATTTGGTTCAATAGGATGAAAATATTTTTTTGGTTATTAGTAACTTTTGCCTTTTATTTACAGCGATTAAAGGTAAATATGGAAATTCAAGCTAAAATATTTATTATAATATTACAACATCACGTTAACACTTGTTGAAACCATAATATATGAGTCATGTCCGACAATGGTCATCCATTGGTCGATTTTTGGACCCCATTGAGCCACGTGGATGTGATAATGACACTTTAGATTAATTAATATAATGTAAATACATAAATGACACAAACAAATATCATTTAGTAAATTAATGTTTAAATGGAGTTAACTAAGTTATATTTTTGACTATAAATATTAATAGGAAATATAAAAATTCTTCCTATATCAGGGGATTTTTTTTATAATTTTTAGACACCATATAAATAAATTTATTTATAACACAAAATGATACAATATTTACCTCATTAAAAAATGAAATAAATAAATATGATTATAAATATTAAAATAACATCCAAAACCTTTTAAATTCTTTATGGATGAATATATTGTGACCATGAGTCATATTATATTTGACCTTAATGAAGTTTGGACCTTTATAAACCGAAAATAATTATATAAGAAAATAATATTTTCACACGTTCCTAAAGAACCCCTCCTCCCACTTATAAAAATCTCTCAATTATAACACATTCCTCACACATATAAATCCCCTTGGTTTGTCCAAAACCTACCCAAATAAGCTCTCAAGATCCCTATATTCCTTCTAGAAGCATTACATTAGGCATAAGGCACATCATGAATTCCTTTTCGTTCAAACCAAAGGGAGAAACCCAAATTAAAGGTAACGATTTCTCTTAAATTATTTTCCCTTATCTTACTTATCCAGCCCCTAAACACTTTTTATTCTATCATTTTTCAAAAAAACTATTATCTGAAATATACTAGGATTTTTATACGAGAATGAATCTAAATACACATACACACACCTCCATATAATGGGTAAAGAACATATTGTTTCTGTGGATGGAAAACTAATTCCGCACGAAACGATGAATGTTCAATTATCTCATACCGCCACTTATGGTGGCCATTATGATGGAATTGTATTTATATATTCTATATATTATGTTTATGTTGAATTTATTCTTCTTAATTTTTAATTTATAGCATACTTTTATGGTTTCCATTATGAGTAAACACAATAATTTCATTTGAGAAGTGATGACTACCGCCCCCTCTAAGTGATATGGCGCGTTCATACGATATGTGGGATGTATAAAGGATGGATTTATTGAAATTATATATGATATAATAATGGATGTATAATATAACTTTGTATCATTAATTTTTCATTCAATTAAAATATGAAATGGAAATGAAAGTTTCATTCATGCGTATGTACGACTTACTGTCTCCATGAACGGTGCATTTCATTTGTTATATCCAAATGTTATGTACTGTTATAAGTACATATATATATAGGATATATATATGATATATATGATATCTGAATCATTAATATAATTTTGGTGATAATGGATTCTTGACCACATTTAAACCTTTTAATTATAAGTTGTTCATTTTTGACTCAAGTACCAAATATCCACAAAATGACCACTATTAACATAAATGATTACATACTGTTTATAGCATGGTAATAAGTGATATAATAGGAATAATAACCATTAAAAAGGTTTCAGAATCATTTATAAATAAAATTAAGGTTATTATTCAGTAATAACAAGGAACAAACAAGTCAAATCGAACATGAGGTAAGGGGTTTTTATGTCACTTTTAATTTAGTGTGATTTCAGTTGTTTGCCACTAATTTATTGCATGTGGTGTATTGTGTATTTTCATTTGATATATATTATCATTATTCTCTTTATATTCATGGTATTCTACGATTCATTTAATGGTTATTAACATTTGGTTATACGACTTGATTGATTACACCATGGTAAGGGGATTTCATCTCACATTTTATTCCCATGACATTCATGCTATATTTCCACTTTTTTTCCTTTTGTGTGGTTTATGTACTAACCATGATTGAATTCATGGTGTAATAAAATTAAATTTATGGGTATTTACATCTCCATTTTATGATCCGTCTTTCATGGGGTGTATGTTTTGTAAGTTACCAAATCGGTACGGGAACCTTTCACCATCATCTTTCTAAAAGACTTATTTTTGTTATGTCTCTTAATTTAATTATTATTATGATGGGATATGTTCTTCTATATCCTTGTTTCTATAAATTTTATTTCCATTTGATGAGATACCCTTTTCTCTCTCATCAATTCATTTTCTGAATTTCAAAGTGACGCCGTTAGGCTGTCAAATATATGTAAGGGAACTTCTTCACCCAATTTCAATTCGTTGGGTTAAACTTGTACATCTTAATTATGTCGTGCTATGAATATGTGTGAATATCCTATGATTTATTCACACTTAATATCCACATATATTGAGTGTATTCTTATTTTGAAACATTTTTATGTAATTGATTTATCCTTAATCCAAATATACAGTTTTTATTAGGGATTTCATCTCAATTTAGATTCTATTGAGTCTTCATTGTTGTTATGCACCAATTCACACTTATGTGGTGTATATACTTTCCTTTGGAATATTTTATCATGAATCACTTTATTTTAATGATATTATAAAGTTCTAATTATATTTTATTCCACAATTATTTTTATTCAAGTGTCTCTCTTTTTGTTAAAAACAGTTTTACTAAAATATCATTTTAAATGTTTTAAAGATTTATTTTTATAAATATTTCTCATTAATGTCCATGTTTTCAAAAAAAAAATAGGATTTATTTATTTTGAAATTAATGTTTTCAAATGATAATTAATTTAAATTCTTCAAAGTGGTATGGGACACTTTGATTCAAAAATATCTTTTTTAAATGTCTTAAGTGGTTTTAAAAATGATCTGATAAAGAATTGTTTATTTCAATATCTTGATTTGATATATTGTGATTGGATATTGGAAATGATATCTTTTCTTTTATGCTTCTGTTATTTGTTATGAATATGTTATGGTTATTGGTCATTGTTTACAAATACAGGTGATACCATGATAAACCTAGGGCAGGTGAGCCTGAGATAGCTCTCCAAAGAATTGGGTAACATGATAGAGGTGAAGGTTAATTTTTATCCTCAGAGATTTAGGGAATATATTGTGATGGGTACTCCAAATGTGATTCCATATGTATTTGTGACAACTAAAATGTAATTATGTTATAAATTCCAAAATTTACCTTTATGATTTAGTATTTATGTATGTTATTCTTAAATCTAATCATTTCATGAGGTATGTTGTGATTGAGAAGTATGGTTTCATTGATTTATATTTATTTATGTGATAATGTTTATTTTCATTATTTTATAACCATTACTAAGATTTTTATACTTATCCCACGTTTTGAAATGTTTTTCATAAGACATACATATGAAGAGGGTCAAGTAAGAGAATAAGGAAAAGTCCTGCTGTCTAAAACATGGAAGTAGACATGTCACTTTTTATCAAGAGTTTTTATTTTATTAATAATGGATACTTGCTACTTGTGTCTAAATGTAATATTCAACTTGTTCTGTAATATTTATAGCCTAATTATCTATATCACTAAACCTAAAAAATCCTAAATGAGAATTATTGACATAATTCAAGATTATGTAATGTTTAAGACTGGGTCATAATACTAACTATGTGATATAATCATGAACCTCTGCAAAACTTGTGAAATTTATAATGTTTTAGAACAATGATTACCAAAACTAACAATATGTTAAAAATAAATATAAAGTGATAATTAATGAAAAAAATGAGACATGGAGTGTGTCATAGTCTTTCCCACATTAAATGTTTTCCCAAAAAACCCATTATCAAGTGATGGAAGACAACAACCCCATAAAACCTGAATTCCAAAATAAATGTCAGTGGTAAAAATAATCATTGATAGATACGAATGAGAAATCACACAAAGAAAATTAATTTCCAAGGACAAATAAAAAATCCATATACAACACAACAAACATCCCCATGTGGAATTCAACCAACCAACAAGGAACGTAAGTATTTACTAACACAATTACCTACTAGATTCTCCACACTTTTTATACATTATCTAACACTATGGGATAAAAACACACACTCTACAATGGTCACATACATCCACTAAAAATTGATCGATCTACCAATGAAAAACAACCCATATAAAAACTAATTCATCCAAAAATCAATGTCATCAAACTATCATGATCACACCAAAACCCAATGAATTAGATGACCTTTATCCATAGGCCATCTTATTGATGTTTGAATTAGGACCTCAAACTAGGACACCATATCATGTTGAATCTATCAATGGAAAACCTGCTTCCTCAAGTGAAAAAAGTTTCAAGGAAACTCTCATTAAATTAAAACTACAAAAAAATAAAAGGATTTCCCAATGAACAAATATTCATAGATTCCCATTGGTTCTCAACTAGGTCAATCCCACAAACTCATGAAAAAACTAAACCTCCAATCAAAGAGAAGTAATAGTGAATTAATAAATCTCGAACCATATCCAATATTTAGATGGAATCTGACCTTACGACTGAATTTCAAGCCTGGGTAGGGGCTTTATGATGATAAACTACAACTAACAAAAAATATAGAATCCCAATAGGTTTATCCTTTGAAAAAAATACATTAATTTTAAAAATAATTTTTGAGGGAGGGGGAGAATTTTAAACAACAGAAGTCAAGAAATCAATTATTTTATCTCTCATACATCATTCATATAATGTTATCAACACATCATTTTTTTCAAAGTCAATTACTTTTCTAAACCCATTTTTAAATTAAATTTAAAAATTATTCATTTTAAAAAAATATCAAAAAAACATAAGAACCAATGTTTTATGAAATAAACCCTTTATATAAACAGTATTTCAAAAAATTTACACAAGATAAGGAATAAATAAAATCTAATCCACATGATTAACAAATGGTATAGCCCATATGATTCTCATCCCATTACTAGGAATTATAAGAGCATCATAAAAAATAAAACAAACATGATGTAGAACCCTTATTTGACTATAAAATATTGTTTTAGGGAATATAATCTATTAAGAGAAAAATTATTAATAAAACATAATATATTTTATTTTGTCATTTCCCAATTTTACAGGCCATTGAAGTCAACTTCATACTACCAACCATCTTTGTTTCCATCCCAATATCGTAATTTGACCAAAAAGGAACTATTCATTGATGATTAAGATCAAAAAATCAAAAAAAAAATAGTCAAATGTAATTCTAAAAAAAGAATAAAAATTGCACTCCCTATTAAATCATGAGGCTCATTGCTGAAAAGATATAGCTAAAAATTCCTTGGACCTACCCCCTGAGTCCCAATGATAAAATCTAACTATATTGTACCATGAATCCAAAAAGTGAAAAAGGTTTTATCATGAACCCAGGCTCTAATTGATGAAAATAGATCTATGATATGATTATTAGTCATTTTACCTAAGAATCCATCTAGACTAGTGCACAAACAAAGCCCCCATTGACCTAAGGGGAGTTCCTGGTCTCTATTGGCTAGGTAAAAGTTCCATGGTGTCAGATACATATCGTGGGAAGGATATATCCCTTAATAACATTTAATAAAAAATGGATTTGATCGTAATAATCCTACATGAACCTTTTATTTTATTGAAGTCCATAAGGAAGCAAAATAGAAGAAATAAATAAATGGGAAGAAGATATAAATAGATACCGAAACAAATCTCTCAACTCACACTCCAAACTCCTTTACTATGCCTGCTCCATCTTCTTAACCCTAAGAACTGTCAACATATTGTAGCTCATTAATCACCCAAAATCCACATAAATAATGAAATACAATAATAACCTTATATTAATATTCTAAATACCTATTTTAGATGGATTTTTTTTCCAAACACTGTATGAAAAAAATCCATGTCCTATATCATTATTGAATAGGAACCACATGCCGAATCTGATAAATATAAATAACCGTAAATCATGAATTCAATAAACAGTATAAGTGTAGTCCGTAAATTAAATTTTTAAGTAAATATGTGATTATATAGGTGTAAAAATAATAAATATTTTTATTCCACCCCCACCTTTTAACATTTCAACCATCAATTATAATACCATTTTCAATATAGTTTGAAATAAAATTCAAAAATAGGTTTTTAATAATATTTATATGAAATTTAAATAATCAATACAAATTTATTTTCATAAACTAATAAGATTTTTCCAAAAAAAAAATTATAAAAAAAAATTCAATAATAAATTTGAAATAATTTAATCCCGAACTCTTTTCAAAGCCTCTATGAAAATAATTTTAATAAAAATAAGATAAGAATAAGTTATATAGGGTAATATAAATTAAGAACAAAAAACAAAGAAGTATGAAATGAAAATAAAAAAGAGAAGGTGACCCAAACAATACAATATAATGGGTACATCAAGAAAAAGAAAACAAAGTCATTTTAATCTAATAATCAAGAGGTAAGTTTCATGGTCTCTTATATATGAACTTAGTAATATAATCCTACATAGATGATTTAATCCTAGGATAAACTACCTAAATTTTTTATTAGGTAGTCTCATCAAACTAGGTAGGACCTAACAAAATAATCCTTGGATCATAGAGCTATCATGGGGACCCCATTCACTCGTCAACAAGACATACAATTTAAAATAGAGTTTTCACTTATCCAAGTATCTATTTATTAACATATAATTCCAATGACCAACAAAAGAGTGAGGGTTAGAAACATACAATAAATAAATAAGGCATGAAGGATTAATAATATCACACCCACACCTATGATAAACTAACACAAAATCATCTGCCAAACATATCATTAAATCACACCAACAATAATTAGAACCCCAAAAATGAAAAACAAAAACAATGAGAAATAAGAGGAATCAAATAAAATAATAATTCATTTGAAAGTTACAATGAAGACAGAAAAATATATCTGACATAGAAGGGAAATCATATTTTTACATTTTAAATCTTATTTAAAAAAATTCTTTATAATATCACACCTTAAAGATCCACCCTTTGAAAATCAAATGAAATATTTTAGTTACTTCATAAAAAAATAAAATCATAAAAGAAAACCCCTTTATTATTCAAAAGACTGAAACATGTTCGACACATCTCAAATGTAACATTTTATTTATATTAAATTTTTAAATAATATATCATACTTGGAATTTCTGGTTGAACTTGATTTGTAAATTAATTATCTCTTTGAAATAAATTTAAAAAAAATTATCATTATGGATTTTATATACTATTTATAAAACTATTTGGAATATTTCTAAAAAAATTATTGTTAAGAATTTTAAATAATAAATATTAGAAATAAAGGAAGTCAATGTTTCACAAATTAAAAATTAAGTCTTTGGAAAACAAATGGGGAAGAAATAGTAATTGAGTACAAATACATCATCTACACAGTATTGAACCAAAAAATAGAGAGGGGACTTGAAAAAATAAATAAATAAATAAAACCTATAATATAATAAAAAATAACACCATAATGGTTTATAAGAGTCAAAATGGAAAATGGGGAAAGTTAAATCAATAGTAAATAAGAATGATAGGGAAGTAGACACTAAACCTTGTCGAGTTAATCCTAGAACACAAATATCACACCATGAATCTCCAATAACGACAGAGATCTTGGAGAGGAAGGTGCAGGTGAGAGGGTGATTCTAACTTTGGGAATCATTCTTGATAAATGGATCGAAGATACGACATGAGGGGTGTGGGTGGGTGGGTGGGGGGGGGGGGGGGGCTCAGCCTAGGTGAAATGTGAAAGGAGGTAGGGAGAGGGATCACCAAAGGTAAGTGGAAATGTGAGGGAGGCCCATGTAACCCCTCAAAATGTTGTGAACTATTTGTCCCTCAAATAAAATAAATTTCATTGAGGGATTTCATTAAAATATACACCCATTAAAGCACGAGTTACACACAACATTGGGTTATCTTGCACAACGTGCATCACTTTGTTTAAATCTAAGACACACAACAATATGTTTTATCAAAACCTCCTCATACTATTAATATAGTTATTTAATTGCGAAAATTATAACACATTTTGTAGACATAGAAAAATTAACAGTGATAACTAATTTTTAAATATAAATTATAATGATTTTACATCAAGGTATCATATTGAGAATAAAATATGTAATGTATGGAAAAGAATTAATATGTTACAAAAATTCCATTTTCTAAAAAATATTTTTTAACTTTTGTGAAAAATAATAAATTTAATTTTTATGAATTTGAGAAAATAATTTGATAAAATAAACAAATTTTTTGAAATATGAATGTAAAAAAATTAAATTAGGGTGAATTTCTTGGTTATTTCCGGAAATTTTGAATTTTTTATGAACTGTGAAAAATAATGAATTTTATATAAAATATGGCATTAAATATAACTTATTTATATAGTTAAAATATATTTTAATTTGGTTTTAATGTATATTTATTCCAATAATAAATATATTAATTAAATTTAGGTTATTATAATAAATTTTATATTGAGATAAAATATAATAACATTGTATGGTTTGGATCTTTTTCTCTTTTAAAACCTACTTCAAAAACCATGTATACAGACTTAATTTTAAATGAATTTATTAAAATTATGTTAATTGAATATGGAAAAATGGTTTCCAAATTTGGAATAATAATAATTTCTACTTTATAAAAAGGAAAACATAATGTTTTACTAAAGTGAATAATTAAGAAAAATAAAAAATAATTACAATGATTAAGATAAAAAAGACATCATAGAAGTTAAACATAGAATATAAGTTTTAGAATTTACCCAAATCTTGTATAGAACGATTTGGATAATCAAATATAGACTTTATAATCATCAAAATTGGTCCATTATTAGTGTCACCTAACCTGAAAAAAGTGGTTGGAATTCTCTCTTTCAAAAATTTAAATGTTTTCCACTCACCTCCCCCATAAAAGAACACCGCTCATCCCACTCATTATAGATCTCAATAAATATATCCCTGAAAATAACATATAAAATCCCCTCACCTCATCCTATAATCCTTACTTTGGAGATAAATCCATCCAAGGAAGACATTTGATGAAAACTAAGAGGAGATACGCGAAGAAGAGGTAATGTTT
Source organism: Viscum album (assembly GCA_963277665.1). NCBI lineage: Eukaryota > Viridiplantae > Streptophyta > Magnoliopsida > Santalales > Viscaceae > Viscum > Viscum album. The sequence goes on from OY728152.1 coordinate 851,494,949, forward strand.
ATCAATGAACATTTTTGTTTTATTTCTACCTAGATCACACTTAAATTATTATTATATCATTTTAGTATAATCAAAATTATATATTTTATATAATTAGATTTATTTATGTTTATTTAATGATATAAATACACACATGCTTACATTAATTGGGTCACAAATTCATTGATTGTGTATATGAAGGACTACCACCTCACGAACTGACGCCATTCATTTTTACATTACCACCTTTAAAAGATGTCAATAATTATAGATATAATATATATATGTGACATCTTTTTATTATCATTATTTAACTGTTATATCACACATAACTTCTTACATTCATTTTTTTAGGAATAAGATAATGTCATTCATGTGTACGATGGACTACAACCTCATGAAGCAATTTGATTCGTTAATTCTTTACAATGAATATATTAATTATGTGTTTAATAAAAATTTGTTTTATATATAAAATATAAATGATTATATAAGGACAATATATCATATAAGTTTCATTTGTTCAATCTGAAAATAAAATGGAATCACCGTTAATGCGTATGTATAACATACCATCTCTATGATTAGTGTATTTCATTTCATATTTCCATTAATTACAAATTATTTTATATTATTATATATAGATAATATATATTATATTTATATAATGGTTGTAATTATGGATATAATTAAATAATAATTAAGGTATAATGAAAAAAAATTTAACAAATTAAAACATTTTTGAAAAACTAACCTGTTTTTACCTGATATATAACTTTAACATGAAATTGTTAATATATGATGAAAATAAAGTCATATGTAAATAATATATGTTCTAATATATATTTATATAGTTCAGTTATATATTTATAATAACATTATACTAATTATATAATATTATTTAATAATTACAATGACATTTAATACTTAAGGTATGAGATTTTCATCTTGCTTTTATTATCTATAAGACATAAGCCATGTTCAAATAATATTTCATGTAGCTTTTGTGTATACGTCCAATTGATTTATTTTTGGATTATTATTCATATAAGTTTTTGTATTTATATATCCATTTTAATAATTCCCCTTCTTGGGGTTACAGTTTCGATGTTACCTGAGGGGTAAGGAAATTTTGTCTCATTTTTTCTTCTTTGAGACTCAAGTTTTATTATGCATCTGTATTATTTTACGATGTATATATACTTCCCCTCTAACCAGTTATATCATTTGTCTAATTATTTTAATGATATTATAGGCTTAATTAAAATTCATCCCTCTTTTGGATTATGATTCAAGGATACCAATGTGGTATGATTTTTTTGATACCATCCAATTATTTGTAGATATTATTTATCATTATACTTCTGTTGATGAAATATTAAGATACATATCTCATTAATTGTCTTTAATTTTTTTATGTTTTATTATTAATAATTTATTAATTTAATAGTTACCATTTCCCTCACATTGGAACTTAATATTGTGGAGATAATGGTTTTATAAAAATCAGTCATTATTTCTCTCTTGATCTTCAAATCTTTTTTTTTCAAAACCATGTATTCTATAAATGATTTGAAAAATGATTTCAAAAATATCTTCAAAAAACATTCAAAATTATTTTATAATCATCTTATTAATTTTAAAATATTTTTTTAACCATTTTTTACTTTAAAAATATATATTTGCAAGGAATGTTCATATCGATTTCCAAGACAATGACCATTTGGATATTTCAAAAAAATACAAAAGGAACATTTATGTTTATGTGTGAGAGTATAATGAAATATTCCCACATCATGACCAACCAATTCTTCAAATACTGCTTTGTATGTTTTTAATTTTATTTTCCCAGAAATTATTCTTTAAGAGGTTTTATGTTATAAAAATTATTTTCATAATGGGAATGATATTTTCCTCACGAAAAGATTTAAATAATCCTTCCAAAATTTATTTTCCTTCTAAGGTGACATCAATTAGTGTTATTCATTCCCTAATAGGAATATTATTCAAGGTTAATATATATATTAATTCTTTTCATGGTTAATGTTTTGATAGAAAATGTTTTACAAGACCCGTTTCAATTCCATGAGTTATATGTTTTTAAAAACCACCTCTTTTGAATAGTTATTCTATAGTGAAATTATTATGAATCATTTATCTTTTTAATAGGTTATTTTTTGATGAAATTTTTTGATACCTATTTTATTTCATGGGTTATGAGATGACAAAATTTTCAGATCATGTGTAACACATATGAATGATTTAATTATATGAACGTTGGGACCAATACCACCCTTCATTGCATTTGGTAAATATTTATATCTCATGAGATAAATAGGATTAGATCAGGGAGGGAAATTAGTTCAGTAATACATGGATGTTATAGGAATTGAATTTGGTTCCATATTATTGGATTGGAAAGGGATGTAATCTTGGTTTAGTAATAGAGGGAAGGAATGGTAAGTGAGAATGCATCAGTGACATAGAATTATAATGGGGAGTGAACGAGGATCAATAAAGGACTTTTTCTACTATGATGGTCTTGGAAGTGATCCTTAACTAATATGGAATGATTTTCTATGATTATGCGTATTCCATAAATTATTTGTCTTAATCCAATGTTATTCTCCCATGTATCATGTTCTTTTATATCCATATGAATCATGCATTATAAACATCCAATATTTATTCCATCTTACTATATGTTGACATTTTAAATGTTTGTATGATATTTAGATTATATTCTTATATTCTCACACCCTTATTCTCATGTTATGATTATATATATCCCTTAATTACCCATACTATGATTTTGCGCTTAATGTTTACTATTCCTCATTTCCCCTTGTTATGAAGATATTAATTATGAATGATATTTATAAGAAGGATGATTATTATTAACAACTTAGTGGGAGATGATGTAACCCCCCAATGAACTAGTGTTTAAGTTTCCATGTTCCCAAAGACACTAAAAAATTACGGTCCTTAGGAATGCGTTATTGTAATTTATTAAATATTCCATAAAAATTATATATTGACTATGTATGATAGCCTCAGTCATCATAGTCGGGGATATATGAAATATGTATTTGTCCTTTAGAAAATAGGATGAGAAAACCACGGTGGGATCCCTAAGGGAATGTCTCGGGATAATCCATGGGTGAATCAAATTAAAGTAAATGTTTCTATAATTTTGGTAAATTATATAATGAGTGGTTTCCTATAAATACATCCAAATATAGATACTCTAAGTGGATGTGTATCTCACTCATATGTAGCTAGTGTTAACAACCCTGAACAAACTGTATTAGGAATGACATGTTAAGGAACTAGTTCACAACTATGTGCCTTGCTACACTCCTGGGATGAAACATACTTGGGATATACATGGGAAATTAAATAACTATATAAGATCCATCATGAAGGATTTATGTAGAATATGGAAATAAATAACCTATTATAAACCTAAGTTGTCATAAATTTATGAAGGTTTCATTATTTTGAAATCATATTAGTAATTACGCGGTTTCCAACTATGATTAATTTTTCTTACTCTATGAATTATGGTTTTAGTCAGTCTCTATAACCTTAAGAAACCACATTAATGTGGAGTGTAACATACAATGAAATGATTTTCCTCCAAAATACCAAAATGTGACGGGGGCTAGAATACAACATCTCATTGCTATAATCACAAAACTTTTCCATCATATGAATCATGATATAATTCCAAATGAAAAAAAATGAGAACATAATTCTATTGATTCCTTTATAAGGAAACTTACACCATCATTTAAAGGGTATACTGATCTGGAATTTTATGTACAATGGATCATAACCACTGAAAAGATATTTTCTATTCCCCAGTTTTTAGAAAATAAAAATTCATTTTTTGTTGGATAATATTTTCAAGGTGAATAGTATCAACAGTGTAATCTTATCAATATTATGATGAAACATAAAAAAATATACTCCATGGATTGGGATGAGTTCATGAAATTATTTTTAAACAAGTTATTTCCATGTATTATTCATATAGAGATGGATAAAGAGTTTATCATGTTGAGGAAAAAGGATGATGACCCTTTTTGTACCTACGAGGCCAATTTTACCAAACCATGAGGTACACTTATGGTATTATCATACAATATATGTGTGAGGTTTCTCTACTATTCAATGTATTAAAATATACAATGAATGGTGATAGCCCTAAGTGACTTCAATAGATATGAAGAGATTGTTCTATATGAAATCAAGCTTGAAATAGGAGATAGCGTTACGTATCAATATCATGGTTTTACAAATAAAATGATGATTTATTTCATAGAAAAATCTAAAAACCCTTGTGAGAATAAGAAAATATTTCCTTTATACTCTATGTGTTGGTAGAAAAAATTCAGAAATTTCTCTAGGGTGAATAGTAAATTCTTTAGTTATAGAATGGAAGGCTATTGGGTAATTGATTAATGTAGTGATGGGATGATGTTAGAAAATGATGTGAATATAAAGAGTTATATATAAAATGCACCTCCCCCACATTATTGATTCAATTGTAAGTAGAATAGGAATTATGTTTACCAGTTTCCAAACGCAAGGGTTAATGATGATGATCGATGTAAGAAACCTCATAAGACAAGAGAAAAGTGTAAATCTAAATTGATCAATATTTCTGATGAGTGGTGTGATCAAAATGTGATGAAAGATACAATTACCATTCATTCTATAACTACCAATGTCTTATTTGATTCTATATTTAACAATTATTTCATATTCAATGAATTCTATAAGTGTATTATGATTCAAACCAATCAATTATATTTGGAATTACTCGGGGAAATAACTAGTGGTGTGATGATTTCATCTCATGTCTATGATTCCTTTCCAGTTGATGTTGTTGGGAATGTGCTTCCCTAAAATCTTTTCAATCTTCCTCTCATGTAATTTGATGTAATCCTAGACATGTAATGGATTTATTTAAATAAATACTGAATTAATTTTTTAGGAATGGATGCTATGTTTGATATTCCAAACAAACCTATGAGAGTCTCTCGGTATGAAGATAATTACTAATAACCAATGGAGATTACATCCAGTGTATGAGTTGTAATTCCCATTCATAATGTTTTTTTTATCTCAAATGGATTGGGAGAAACATGACATCAATGATAAATCTATTTTTATTTATTTTTTTTTATTTTTTTCAAAATTTTATACGTAGTCATCCACTAAATTCTGATGTTTAGTCCTCAATAAAATTCATACCTGGTACCACATAAATATCAAATATATCCTATAGAATGACCCCAATTGACTTGTAGAAATTGATGGAGAAATTCAATGACAACCTTGATAAGTGATTCCTCTAGCCGTCTGTCACCATTTGGTGCAAATATTGATTTTTTAAAAAATAAATATGGATCAATGTGAATTTTCATTGATTATAGAGTGGAGAATGAGATCAAGATAATGAATAAGTATCATATTTACATTATAAATGAATTGTTTTTGAACTACACAGAGCTCAATACTTTTCTAATATTGACCATCATTATTAATATAATGAATTTAGGGTCAAAAAGAGGATATAGCCTGGATGACATTCCATACAGGGTATGGACACTATGAATCTACACAGATGACTTTTTATCAATCTAATACCCTTCTATATTCATGAATTTAATAAATATTGTTTTAGGGATTTCATTGATTAGTTTGTGGGATTCCTTGTTGATGATGTTATTATCTATTCCAATAAGAAGAATGTGCATAATGACTACATGACTATTGTACTATGTACCCTATGGAAATATAAACAATAAGAAAAAATTTACAAAGTATGAATTTTTCCTTTTGAAGGATCCATTTTTGGGTCTCATAATCCAATGATATGGTACATTAGTAGATCCATCAAAGAAAGTGGCTACTAAATGGTATCCAAGACTATACATGGTGATATAGATCCCATGTTTTTATGGTTTAGATGTATCTTATTAATAATTTATGGGGAATTTCACATTAATGTGTAATCATATTCCCAATTTGACTAAGAAGGGATATAAGTTCATCTAGAAACGTTAATGTGAGGAAAATATCATGGAACAGAATAAAAGGTTATTTAGTGAACCTATTTTGTAATTATTCTATATTGGATAATGGTTTGTAATCTAGAGTGATTCATCCAACAATGGTTTTGGGATTCATTTTTTTAATAATTGATTGGTTATAGCTTATGTCTCATGGAAATTAAATTATGATGAGAGATATTACCCTTGTTATTATTTGAAAATAGCCATTATAATATTTATATCAAATTTATGGAAGAATTATCATTATGAAAAAATGTGTACTATATATACAATTCATAAAATTTTGATGTATATAATCCCACAGAAGAAGATGAACATGAGCCAAAGAATATTGCTAGAGATGATTGAAGATTATGACATCTCAATATATTACCACCCAGGAAAAGTGAACAAGGATGTTTAGGCTTTTACTATAATAGATCATACTATATTATAAATGATGAGTATAAAAAATTATCAATTATTTATGGATTTACAATGTCTCTATATGGAAATCCATTAGGATGGGAAAATCATAAATTTCTTTATTGAATGTTTAACCATCTATCGGTTTAATGATTAAATAAGAACATAAGGAATATGTAGAGCCTCAAAAGATGGTTAGAAATGTTCTAAAATATATCCTTTATTATAATGGGAAGATAAGGTTTAGTACCAATGTATAATTTTCTTCCATAGAAGACCTGATAATGTTTTTATTGGAGTAATTTCATTGTTCTTAATTCTAAATTCATCCGGTAAGTACAAAGATGTATAGTGATTTTAATGAATAATTTTGGTGGGATGGAATGATGAGAGATATTGTAGTGTTTCTAACTTAGTTCTCACTATTCTATCAAGTTAACCTTGAAATAAAAAATTCAAAGGGGATGTTGCATCCATTATACATACCATAATGGAAATGGGATAACATCATTTTGGATTTTTTTCATTGGTTTCACCACGACACCAAAAGGGAATAATATAATATCGGTTGTAGTTAATAACATTACAAATTCACCAAACATCATTACTATCAGAGATGAATTATCCCTGTATCAGCTTTCTATGATATAAAATATGGAAGTGGTAAGGTTTCATGGAGTACAACTTTCCATTTTTAATGACCAGGATTCGAGGCCTACCTCAAATTTTTTGTCATGTATTCAGCAATCCCTTTATATAGAATTGTGTTGTTGTACTTCTTATCATTCATAGATAGATTTTCTACTTGAGTGTAAAAGTAAAACTATAGAGGGTATGTTGAGACCATTTTCTCAAAGTGGTTGGGATCAACACCTTATTGTAGTTGAATTTTCATACCAAAATAGCTTCCACACAAGAATTCAAATGGATTTTTATGAATCCCTCTATGGAAATAAATATAGATCTCCAACATTCATGTATAAGTGGCGGTAAATAAAGATATAAGGAACTCAGATAGAGGATGAAATGTCAAAGAAGTTATTATCCATTCAAAAGCCTATCAAGGTAGCACAATCTCGGTAGAAACATTATACTGATAATCACAGATATGATTTATTATTTGATGTCGGTGAAAATGTTTTTCTATTAATTTATCCGTGGAAAAGATTATGATATTTGGGAGGTAATGGAAAAATACCTTGTTTAATCCATCACATTGAAATTATTGATTACATCAGGATGGTTGCGTATCTCTTAGAACATACACCAATCCTATATGAAGCTATGATGTTTTTCCATGTATCTCTCCTAAGGAAGTACATAACAAACATTGAACATGTATGAAGCTCAGTGGTCATACCACTGGAGAAGGATGCTTGTTATAAGGAAAAACATGTGTATATTCTATATCGTACAATGAATGTTCGATAAAATAAGACCACTCAATAGGTATATGTTTTTCATAGAAACAACTTGTTTGAGGAAGCTATGCGAGAACTTGAGGATATTTTGAGGCCTACTAATCTCCATTTTTTTATTATAGTTGTTAATTTTTAAGGTTCAATTGGTTTTAAGTGGGGTAGAACATAACACCTGAAGATATTATGAATTTTTCTTGTATCGAATAAAGTATATTTTATTGATACCATATGATAAATGCTACCCCAATATAATATTTCATAACAGAAATCCTTTTGTAATCTTTCACTACAGTCAACACTCGGTTAGCTATTGTGACACACGACACTATGTTTTAACAAAACTTTAGCATTTATTAATATAGTTATTTAATCATGAATGTTGTAACCTTACCATTAGACATATAAAAATGAATTGTAATAAATAATATTTAATTTTTTTTATAATTTTTTCAAAAAAAATAATCATATTGATAATAAAATTAATTAATTTTTATTTATTTTTTATATTTTATGAAAATAATATTTTCAAAAAAATATACCTTTATGGGTTTCTTAACAATAATAAAATTAATTGATTATTCTTTTGAAAATTTATTTGATACATTAAACATCATTTTGGAAATAATAATTCCAAAATTTTATTGTGGTGAATTTTTAGGATTTTTCTGGAAAGATTTATTTTTTGATGACTCGTAAAAAATTATGAATTTTCATTTAAAACATCATTTTAATATAATTTATTTATTTAGATAAATTATATTTTAATTTATTTTCAGAGTGTATTTAGATAAATGATACATATATTAATCCAATTTAGATAATTGGAATCAAATTCATATTTAATTTTAATATAAAAAGATTAAAAACATATGATATTTTTCTATTTAAAAACTTGTTTTCATTACATTTATATTGGATTACTTTAATTCTAATATCCTAAAATTCATTGAATTGAATTCAAAAACAATGATACCATATTTGGAATAAACGAAATCAATAATTTTTAATATGTCAATATTAATTTTTTACCAAATTTATTATTGAATTCTATTGAAAATTAATTACATTGATTGAGGTAAAAACAATATTATATAGTTGTTAAACCTTGAATATAATGCGTAATAATTACCCAAAACATCATCAAAACATATTTTATACACATATTTCTAAATTATAACCCGTTGGATAGATATTTATCCATAATTGGGACCACATTACATGGAAATAACATGGGTATAATTTTCTCATAAAAGAATATAAAATTTTCTGACTCACCACCCTAATAAAAGGAAACCCTCTATTCCCATAACTTCACAGCTCTCAAGACATTTTAATTGAAAAATAACTATCACAATCTCATAAAATTTCCCTCTTATTATACTAGAATAATTAATTTTGGATGATGTCCAACCAAGGAAATCCTTTAGTGAAATCTCGAATGAGATATCTAAAGGAGAGGTAACATTCATCAATGAACACTTTTTCCTAATTTCATTATTGTAACCGATTACTTATTTCTATATAAAACATATATTATAAAATAATTATTATAAATATACAGTGATAATTTTATGTATTGGTTATTACCTACATCTATAGACAATTCCATCAAATGGGTTATGAAATCATCATTCATGTGTAGGTTCGACTACCGCCTCCCAAAATGATGTCTTTGGTTTTTCCATTTCCACATATCATGGTTTGTTATAATAGAGGAAATACTATATATAAATAATATTTCATAATGTATTATGTTATTATTATTATTTATTTATAATATCACCCATACATTGTGTTTTTCATTTTGTGAGAATATGATAAGTTCGTTCGTGTCTATGAAAAAATACCACCACATGAATGGATGTGATTTGTTCACGCTTTACATGTATTTTATCAATTATTTTTCTAAAAAAATATGTAATATATATGAAATTATAATTATTATGTATTTATAATATATCAAAATCATTTATTTAATTTAACCCTATAAGAAAATGGAATCAACATTCATGCGTGCGTACGACCTAACCACTCCATGAACGGTGTATTTCATTTCCTATTTCTATGCATTATAGTTTCTTATATATATATATATAATATCATGGTTATTGTGGTTATATTTTTGGAAATTATGAAACCATGATTATGGTAATAGAACCAAAAATATTATTAATCAATGAATTTTTGAAAAACCATGATGTTTTTACCTTAAACATAACATTAACATGGAATTATTAAAATTAGAGTAATATAAAGTCCTAGTTATATCATATATGGTATTATATATTTATATATATTAATTTTTTTATATTAAATATTTATAATATATATATATATTATTAAGGAGTTTTGAATGAGTACGAGGTGATTTAACACAAATGGTAAGGAATTTCGGTCTCACATTTATTTTCTATGAGACAAAAACCAAGTTCACCAACACTTTAGTGTATCTACTTTGTATAATAATCGTAGATATTTTTTCAGATTATTAAAATTATAATTATCTATACTTATATATCAATTTGAGGATATATCATTCATGAAGTTATAGTTCTAAAATTTTCAAAGTAGTCAGAGAATTTTTTCTCAATTTTCTTTCTTTGAGACACATGTTATGTTATGAATATATATTATATTAAGAGGCTTAAATACTTCCCCATTTAAATTATATATCATTAATATAGATATTTTAATGATATTTTATGATTCAGGAAGTTTTATAATATCTTGGTTATTATTATTCAATGTGAAAAATGTTTTATGATATTCTTACTATAATCTCATCAATTATTTGGATTATTTACTATTATGCTTCCATTAATGGAATATTATGATTAATCATTCAAGAATTATCATGAATTTTGTCATACTCTGGTTATTCATGATATATTCGTGTAGTGGTACTAATTTTTAACTCTTTCGTTCTTAAGATAACTACTAAAATTCTTTTACCAAAATCTTAAATTAATTATCTATTCGGTCAAGAAATAAGATCTCATTCAAAACCTTGTTTTCTTAAAAAATGAAAAATAGTTTTCACAAATATTTTAAAAAATGTTTTATTAGTCTCTTATTATTGTAAAAATATTTTTTTTACCCACGATTTACTTTTAAAAACATGTTTGGAAGGAATATTCAATTCATTTTCCAAAACAATTCCCATTTGGTTTTTACCAAAACAAAAAATGGAACCCACTCATTTAAATTTAAGACATGAAAAAAATATTATAATGTTATGACCAATCATTTATTCGATGAATAATTTTTTTGTTTCCAAATTTATTTGAAAATAAAAATATTTTGATAATGTTTTATGTTTTAAAAATGATTTTTTAAGAAGAAATGATATTTTACATCAGAAATGTTTTAAATGAATCTTAAAAAAATTTCTCCATATAAGATGAATGAAATAATTGTTACTCATTACATAATGGGGATATAATCCAATTGGTACCATCTATACACTTTCTATGAATAGTCTATGTTTTGATAGTATCGTGTTTATAAATCCCATTTCTATTCCAGAAGAAAAATACTTACAGATCTTCCCTCTTTTAATAGGTTATGCTATGATTAAATTATTATTAAAACATTAAATTTTACAAATAATAAGATATGATAAAGGTTCATGATAACCATTTAATACAAAGGTTTATTATTTGATGAATTTTTATGCTCTTGTGGAATAGATATGTATGATATCAAAATTTGATGGTTGGTACCTATATATCCCCAAAACATAAGTGGTATTGATTTATATCTAATGATATAGACAATAATTTATTGGGTATATGGAAAGATCATGTAATACAGTGATGGACCGAGATGTGAACAAGGTAAATTAATAAAATTCAAGAATAGTAAGTGCACAAGATTTTGTAATCCATGTTTAGAATTGGATTTGAACCTCGTTCGGTAATACCTAGATGGAATGGGTATTGAACCTTCTTTAGTAAATGAATTTTTACACTATGATGTTCGAGGAAGTGATACTTGACTAATATGAAATGATTATATATACTTATGTGAATTCCAAAAATTCTATGTCTTAGGAAAATTTTGTCCTCTTGTGGATCATTTTCTTATATTTCCTTATGATTCATGTCTTATGAACTACCAATATTTAACTCACAATTCAAGACTATGTTCTTGAAAATTTGGGGTATGCTTTCCAATTTATATTTTCATGTTCTCATACCCTTGTGCTCATGTAATACTTATTTATCTCCCATATTTACCCTTACTGATCATCTAACCTCACCCTTTCAAATGTTTATTTTCCTTAGGTTATGTAGATCAGAATTATGTGTCATATCTCTATGAATGGAGCTAGTTATGAAGAACATAGTGGTGGATGATGTATCTCACCCATTAAAAGGTGTTTATGGTTCCGTGTTTCAAAATAAACTAAATTATAATTCACCTCTAGTGTCCATTTGTTTAATGCAAAGAATATTCAACAAAAAATGATGTAATGATTATATTTGTTAATCCGGTGTCATTTTAGCCTCCGCTTGGTGGGGGGGGGGTTTGAAGTAGGGAAGGTAGAATGTGGGAGAAAAGGAGAAAAAAAGAATAAAAAGAATAATCTAAAATAAATAAATAAATAAAAGAGATAAACAAATGGAAAACCAAATATAATAACATGGGAAAATCCATACAGTTTGTCAAACCAGGTGGAGAGTATAGGCGTACAAGGATTTTACAAAATGGACCAAAAAGGTTACTCATGAGACCTGACGCATCATTTTATAGTAGTATGATAACCATAAAAACAAAACTATTATAGATACAAATCCAAACACATGACATGAAAACTGTTTAATAATTGTATGGGCTAACCATGTTCCCCTATGAAACTCTTAGAATTTAAATATTTTGAGGAAAAAAATCACCAAAACTCAAAACTACAAGGAAATAATATTAAATAATTAATTATTTAAAACATAGTGATTGTTTTGTATTCCAATTAATATATTTGATAAAAATATATAATATTCTACAATTAATATATATAAATAAATATACTGACATATATTGAAGTAATATTATAATAACATATGTTAACATATATTAATAACATATATTTAAATATATTATAAAAATATATATATTTTCATATATTATAATAATGTATATATTATAATGTATTTTTATAACAATGTTAACATAATTATATATAAATTATAATATTTTTTTAAAATTCTTATTTTTAAATAAAATTAATGTTTTATCAACTATTAAAACAAAAATATTGACATATATTATACTATAAAAATCTATCATATTTTATAATACTATTTTAATTATAAAATTTTATAGAGAAGTTTATTTTTAGTATCACATAATTTTTTTATTTGAAGAAGGTTTTGAACTATCTTGGATTGCACCTTTATCAAATTTATTTTCAAGAATGCAGTATTCAAGAAAATAATAATCCTTCTTCACCAAAACACTTATAGATTGGGAAATAGTTCACTAGTTTCCCTATTTTGAGAATTCATTTTTATTCCTTATATGTGAATGTTCCTTGTTGTCTAATCATCAAATAATGATGTATAGTGCTCTATCATGAGATCTATTCTATAATTAACATTGTTCAAAGTCATGATGCCACTAATATAACCAATATTATATGATCATAATAAATTTACAATGTTTCCAAATTTCTCATTCACATATCAATGATGCACATACAACACATTAATAGATTCGCATAAATCATACCATGAACAATTAATTACTTGTGAATATTATATAAAATGCAATATCACATAATTAAAAAATTTAGATTTATATTATAATCACTTATCCTAATTAAAATATTAATGTAGAAACTAATATACTAAATCATCATGAAAATAGTGTAAATAAAATAAATATAAATATATTTATAAAAAATAACACATATTACAATGTGAATATTATATTAAATAATCAAAACAATTTGAATGAGTTGGTTGAAATAAATCAAAAAAATGAACTAGAAAAAAATAAAAAATGTAATTCACAATTATTTGAAAATTTGTCTCATATTTGTTGAAGGGTAGTTCAATACATCATCTTCGTATAGATTTTATTAAATTGTTCAATGTATAAGTATGTTTTCACCATTTTTTCAACATTAATTATCTTAATATTATATTCATTGAATTCCATCTTTGAAGGATCATTAATATAAATTTCATGAATTTCAATATAGAAAATATCGAGCCAAGGTGATCATATACGATATTATTGGTTCCTTCTTAGAATTGTCTCATTTGTTTCCATTACAATAATGATTAAAAAAAATTATTTATTTATTTAATTTTTTTCATAAAGGTATAAAAATAATATTTTAGAATAACAATGAATTTATTTGGACATATTATTAATTGAATAATTATCATATCTTAAATTATGAATAAAATAAAAGAATTCTACAGAATGGCCTATTAAATATCTATAAAAGACCAATATATATGATTTGTTCATCGATGTTATCAACCAATTTGAAAAATATATTTTTGTGATCCATATATCAAAAAACACTTTTATAATATCTAATGAAATAACACGCCTCAAAATCGTATATGATAATTTTATTTCCCACTGAATATTATCGCTAAAAAAAATCATTAATATTTTCTATAAATTTTAGAAGAAAATATTGAATACACCAACATCAAATGGTTCAATACGAGATTATATTGAAATTGATGAATTTAAATTGGAATTTTCTTCATCAATAGATACTGTATATGATGGTTATATCGTAATGGATATATAAAATTACTCAGGATTTGGCTTAATTGTTTTTATTTTTTTAAATTAATCACTCTTACATCATGAAATGAAAATCTAAGAGCCATACCTATACATAGAATGATTCAAGTATTAATAAGATCTATCATTCATTAATGTCCTAAATAACTCATATTATTATTTCCACTGTATTTTAACATCAAGCATTCATTCCATATTTTGTTTCAAAATTAAAAATACATTTAAAAGGAACCAAGTCACCTTCATTATTTTTTAACCATTATTCCCATTCAAGAGATCAAATAATACGTTGTTGAAAACTTAATGTAAGAGTGGGTACAATCAATAATAAATGTTGATATAATAGATCTAGTCATAAGATCACTCTTACTCTTTATGTCATAATATAAGATCTATAAATGAAACATGACATTTTCTAGTAGTAAATATAGGATGTGTAAGGGATACTTATCCTAAACTCCTTTATCATTTAACAATTTCATTTATTTATATTTTTAAATTTATTTCATTTTTAAGGAATATGATATTTTTTAATATGTGTTTTTCAACCTTTCCACATTTATAGTCTTATCAAATGTCTTATCATTTAGTCCCTTAAAATAATTGATAATAAAATTTTCAAACTATCAAAAAAATTATTATTTATTTAATAATGTATTAGTTTTTAACAAAGAATAATAATTCAATCCCTATTGATGTTTCCATTTTGGGAAAACAATTTGTTCTAGAGCTATTTATAAAATATAGATTTTAATTTTATATCATAATTAAGAAGAATTATGATATCCTTCAGAACAATCTAGAAATATAGAATTACATATAAAATTATGAATGACTTCATAATTGTATGGTAATATATTATCTCTTGTGGTCTATTTCATGTAACATATATAGCCATGTTTCTTTCTATAAGATAGATAATGAAAATTATAATATGTTTAAGGCTACTCACATTGGAATCAAAAAAGTTCCCCAAAAAAATGGAGACACATTACATTGAATATCAAAGAATTGATTTCTAGCTAGCAAAATTAGTATCATTCACATACCAATATCTCACAACAATCACGAATTACCTTCTTACACTCAAGGTAATGAAGCATAATTATGATGAACATATTTAAAAGGTCATTAACATCCAATGAATTGAATGGGATTCAAATAGAACTACCATAAATGAAATAATGATTATCTAAAAAATTTATATATATGATTCCTCAGTAATATCATTTAAAAAAAATTATGACAAAATGTTACGAACAGAATCATATTCATGGAAATATGGATTAAATATTTGGATTATAAAGGATATTTTCCTCAGGGGAGGAAAATATAAAATATTCACATGGATTATGCCTAACATAGAAAATTGATAGATATATGAGAGTAAAAATTCAACCACACCCATACATAAAACTTATGAAATTGACCCACCAATGAGCACATATGAGTTATCACATCTTGTTATAAAAATGGGTAGAATGTTTCAATGAAGGGATTAAAGAAGTAATATTTTTGAAAGAATAGACAATCTTGAGAATTCAAGGGATAAGGAAAAGAGAAAGGGGATAAAATTAATTTTCCATGAATCAAATAAAATCAATCCCATATGGGAATACTCCCCATAAAATAAAATGATGAAGGTATGGAACTTGATGAAATAAAAAGAAAACAAGCCACTAAAAGTGGACACCTGGAGTTCAAGTTAATACGTGATGACACAAATTTATCTTGATACATATTTTTGAATCTACATTATTAAATTTGGATGATTTTGGTGTAAAATTATTTGTTAATTGTGAATACTTTATTTAATATCATTTTGGATGGAAATTTTAAGTATTTAAATATTAACATTAGAATATAATTCTTTGGGATAAAATGATGTATTATTATTTTTTTCTAATATACACATCTTATTAGAATATAAATTTTAGTTTTATTGGTTAAATATTAATTGAAAATTTATTTTTTAATTACTTCAGGTTTTTTAATTAATATTTTCATTTTACATGATTTTTATCTGAATTATAATTTACTGGGATATTTTTTAATTCATTTGTTTTAGTATGAAAACTAATTTTTTAAAAAATTTTTATATTTTTTATCAATGTTTAAATTCATTATATTTCACATAAATAAATTTTTACTATGTTTATTATTGTTTTTATGTTGTAATTTTTTGTTGTTTTGAATTTTTAAAAGTCTATATTCAATTTGTTGGACTTCAAGACATATTTATAAAACACATAGCTATATATATATTACAAAATTGACCCAAGGATAATTTTTTATCTAGATAATGGAGCATAGGTATACCAAAGCTCAATCATTTATTGAGGGATTTAGTTTGACTTCCAAAATTCAAAAAAATGGCTGAGATTCATTCGGTTTCACCCATGTTAGTCATGTCTTATAGAAGAATTTTGAGATACACTATGATGATGTCTTCCAGTACTATTATCAAAGAATACATCACAATTATGAAATAGTTATAATATACGGAAATTTGATCACATGATCAAATAAGAGGAACAAACACCTACTGATAATAATTTTTTTGGGATTATATTAAAATCGAAAGGTGATGGAAATTATTAACCAATAAGATCAATCAATAATCTGATATTAAAATATTAGGGTGAAAAAATGAATTTATTGATGTTGTTATTTTGTGATTTAATGTTGATTATGTTCTCTAGATAACTTGATGACAGTTATAACAGAATAATTTATACAATTTTTTCTCTGAAAATGAATGGGTCAGTGAACCCATGTGAAATGTAAAATGACCATGTTTCAATTAAAAAAATAGTAAAAAATTATATGAACACAATTATAGTTTGAACATTATGGTAAAGATTATACAAAATATTGGTGGTTGGGTATGATTTTGAAAACTAAATCAATGGTCCAGGATCTGGAGTTGATAGAGATGAGTTCTAAATTAAATCCAAACTGAAGATGATAATGATTTGATATAGATTTTTATATGATGTTTTTTGCTTGTTGGGTCATTTCTCAATTTTCAGGTTCAAATTGAAGATGGAGTTGAAATTTTCAATTCTCTAATGCTATAGTTACATGTATGAAAATGGGTGCCTAAAAGGTGATATACTCTTTCCCTGTAAGTTTCAATCGTGAAGTTATCAATCTAAAAAATCCATGTCTGAGTCGATGATTTTATAATAACCCAAATTAGATTGTATTAATTATTATAATAATGAGATAATTAGGGATAATTTTTTAAAATAGATAAAATTTGATAGTTAATTAAATAAACACAAATGAAAACTATTTTTCCCTATTTAAAGGGTCTTATCCATTCCCATTAGGTCTCAATTTTCTTATTCCATTATGCTCCATCTTAATCCCATTAAAAGAGATAATATATAAAGTATAGAAATTCTTTAACAAGTAGAAATTCATGTTGATTAAATGGATAATGGTATTTAATACTTTTTGAATTTCATTTAAATAGATATGTGATACAAGAAGATTTTATATTTCCAAACTTTAATGAATGAAATTTACAGGTTGTATGATAGTGGATTTGTGGAATCTTTGTTTTTTAATATTTAAATTAAGTATTTTTTTTATTCAAGTTAAAAAGGGAAATGTTGATTACGTTCATAAATAAATGATGCATCTATATCATTTAATGGATTTTCTAGAATTTTTTAATTTTAATGCTAATTTATAATAATAATTAATCATATTATTTTTTTAATTTATTTGATGAGTTGTGGGATTATTGAAATAGGATTATCATAGTCTGTATTGAAAAATAATTATTGTTTTTTTATAAATAAATTATAACAATAAAATTATCATGTTGAACCATTTAACTTTTACATATAATTAATATTTTATATGTATTGTGATTTAATTTATTTAGTTTTCACCGCTGGTCAATGTGGTTTCAATATTAATGTTATTTTATTTTGTTTTTAAAAAACAATGAAAATACCACTATCCAGTAGATTATATATTAATAAATAGATCAAGAAACTCTGAAGCTAGAGAAATTGTCATGCAACTACATCAAATTATTATAATATTTTATATTGATTTTTTTAATTTCAAATACGTTGTGCAATATTATTTTAAATAATAATACATTTCGATTTGGTTTTGAAATCTTAATACAATATGAAATATTTTGATATTTGAATATTATGTGAAGCTTTTAATGAAATCATAATTTGTTGTGGAATTTTTGATATCTAAATATTCTATGAAATATTCTATTTGTTTTTATATATAAGGAAATAGACTCTATAATGTGTTCTTTTAATTATTTAATTAAAAACATACTGTTCATAATTTGAAATAATAATTATTGTTTTAAATTTTTATACCAAAACGAATTTAAGAAATAGAAATAAAAATTTTATATTTATGTTTATAAAAATATAATTTATTTACAATTATGTTATGATTATGATGTTTTATATTGGGAAAATTATCATATTGTATTTTTTAATCATGAAAGTCGTCAAATAATAATTTTAGAATTGTTCAAAAAGTATGTGAATGTAATATATAATTATTTTCTCATAAATTTAATTTTATTATGATATATTATGTGTAAATGAAGTTCATTGTTATTATATATTTATAATCATCCAAAATTAATTTTTAATATACTTATTATTTTTTAATATTGTTTTTGGAGATATATATATCAAATAAGATATTTATTTATATATCAAAATATAAAAAATAAATCTAATTTATGTGTATATTATTTATAAATAATTTTAATCTAATTAGTATCGATTATTATTGTGTAATAGTGTATCACCCAATGTAGAAAACTAATATACATTTTATGTTAAATAATTAGTTTGAATAAATTTATTAATATTTTTAAAATAATAAATTTTAAGCATGAATTATTTGATTTACCTTTACATCATCGTTTCACACACATGCATCAACTATTCTGATCATTAGTAAACTATATTTCTCTGATTGGAGTGAGAAAATCTAATTTCACCTTTGTGTAATGGATCTTGATTTAGCACTTTGAGTATAGAAACCTGCTACTATTATGGATGATTGTAGTGACCATGATAAAACATATTATGCATCATTGGGAATATTAGACATGATATAATTTATGTTCATGAGAATAATAATAGAAAGTGAAATCTAGTCTGGTCTCCCCAATTCTAAATGTGAAAAAAATAATTTAGGAAATATGTGAGCGAAGGATCTCATAATATTTAAAAATCTCTTTTCAGGACATTAATGAGTACACTGAAAAACAATAAGTTTGATGGTTCTCGTTCTATGTATTATAATGTCATTAAAATGACAACTATTACCACGAGACATAAGTATTTAGGTATTAAAGTGGATAAAATTTTCCTTATATATTTTTTCTTAAACTCATTATCTTCTGACTGTCGATCATTAGTATGAAATAAAAACCATTAAATGTAATTAATGTATGCATGAATTGCATGGTATGCTAGTTCATGATAAATCACATTTAAATATTCAAGTAATTCACTCCATAAATTATATGAATCATCATGGATGGAATAAATATTGTATAAATAATCATTGAAGTGGAATAGGGTCATTAAATGTTAACGAATCCTCTATCATTAACCATAGGAAAATGAATAAATATAAATTAAATTTTTATGGAATTGTTGGAAACTTCCAAAAGTATTTCCTTAACCAAAGGATTGGTTTGAAATTAAAGGTATGGAAAATGATTACACATGTTATAAATAAAACATAGATTATGTTCCACCTAATATAGTATATAAAGACAATAGTTTCCTGGCTCATGTTCTTAATATGCTGCATGGATTCCTTTCAACCAAAATCACACCCCAACTAAAAATTTAATATTCATGGGTAATAGAGTGATCCTTCTAGTGGAATAAGTTGGGACATATGATTTAATTATTTATAGTGGATATATTTTTGATTTATGATTAACCATTTATACACCTATTATATCATGGAATTTGTTTTCTTTATTAATAATTTATGCAGTTGGATTCTCTTTCATTTTTATGAATGAATATTTTAGTTTTTTATGTATGAATATGGTTTATTTTTTAATGGTATATTAGGACCCAATATTGATAATATTTTTGATGAATGGATTAGGATTTTGCATCATAATCTTAGTACAAAATGTGGTTTTCTAAATTTAATTTATACTTATTTATGGAATAAATGGTTAGGTCACATCTCCACAGAATGATATGGGAGATTGATTATGATCAAAATCAATCCAAATGTGGATTTTACTGGCCTATATTTTGGTATAGGTTGAATTAATTGGAATATAAATAAAGACTAATAAATGTTTGACAAGAAGTGAAAAACACATTGAGATCAAACATACCAATATAAATAGATATTTTTATCCCAATTCTCTCATTTAATAATAATTTTTTTCACCTTTGTTGAATATTTATCATGTTAGGGATATTTCTATTCATTTCATGAGAAATATTAAGAAATAAATTCCCTATAAATGTATATAAATGAATGTTAGAGGGAACTAGATAGAAAGGTGAAGGTTTTGAGGTATTATAGGAAGTGAATATTATTGAAATCTTGAGGAATGTGTAGAAAATCCTGGTCCTTGTAAAAGTTTCTATAATGTAATGGAATATTTACACAATATAATATTCTATTTACATAACAAGAAAATAGTGCAATAGAAAGGAATAATAAAACATTAATAGATATGGTTAGAAGTTTGTTAAGTAATTTTTCTTTGACCCTATCATTATGGAAGTATGAATTAAAAAAGACCATGAAGTTATTGAATAGGTTTCCTTGTAAATTTGTTCCAGAGACTCCTTTGGAAGATTTTATTTTTAGGAATCCTTGTTTGAGAAACCAACATGAATGAGGTTTTCAGGAAAAATTAAGCGAATATAATCGACAAAAATTAAATATGGATTCATGAACAACCAGTGAATACCTCATTGGTTTTTATTAGTAAATAATTTGTGTATATATTTTGTTGTCCTAACCAGAGTTTTAGAATTTTTAAATATAGAAATGGCTTATTAATTGTAAATGGTGAATCCAATGGGAGTGATGATCCAAAAAATGTGAAAAATTAAAGAGTTCTAAAATCAAGTTCCATTTTCTTGTACTCCAAATTAACAGTTTGGTGTTCCTAAAATTATTTCATCAAAGAAAAATCATATAGAACAAAAATATAATTTTCCCAAATTCAAAAATAGAAAATGGTTAATGAACCATAAGAAATCGTGTTAATAAAATCCCAACAGGAAATAAGTTCAGCTATATTTTATGACTATGTGAAATATCAACATGTAATATAAAGTGATATTTTAATTGATAATTATAATGTTTCACATTTCCATTACATAAATATATATATTATTACAAACATTTAGATTTTAAAAACACGAGTTCAATTCCATGGTAGAATTTAAAGTATGGTATTTTATGGAATTTCTTAAACGATTAAATAGATTTTGATGTGAATGGGCCGTTAAAAAGAAACAAGACTCCCATTATAACCTTGAACAAGACAAGGAATGACTTGTTTCAAAAGGATTCACTCAAAATTATTGAATAAAATATTGGGAAAAATTCTAACAGTTTTTTTTAAGAAATATCACATCATAATTATTATGGAATTAGTAGATCATTATAATTTATAGTTTCATAAAATGGATATTAAAAAAACCATTATATATATAAACATAGAGGAATATGTATACATGTATCATCTACTGGGGTATTCCATTTAATGGATGGAACACATGGTAGGTAAATTAAATAATTCAATAAATGGACTTAAACAAGATTCCTAGAAATGTTATATTTAGTTTAATGATATTGTTGTATCATTTGGATTTATGGAATAATATTTCATTGGTGTATATACCAAATGATCTATGGGAGTAAATTTATATTTTTTATTCTATATGTGGATGACATATTTTTTGTTGTAAATAATATTGGTCTTTTAAGTGAGACTGGGAAATTTCATTGTAAATTTTTTTCATATGATGGACATGGGAGAAGAAAAGTACTTGTTTTTAATAGAAATTTTTTATAATATTAATCTTGGTTAATTGGTATTATCTCAAAAATCATAAATTAATAAAATTTTAGTGTTTTTTAGGATGGAAAATTTTTCAACATAACCAATTCGAATTCATAAAGGGGATAAATTTAGTCTCAAACAATGCCCCACAAATAATTTAAAATGAAAATAAATGGATGTAAGTACATATAAATTTATTTATGGAAGGTTTATATATGCTCAAATATGCACAAGGACATATATTAGATTTGTATTTTGTGTGTTGGGAGGATACAAAAGAAAATCAGGACTAGATCATTGGAAATTTGCAATGAATGTTTTGAAATATTTTCAAGGTATAAAGGATCTCATACTGATATAAAAAATATCCAATGATCTTGAGGAGATTGTATATTAACATTTACACAATTCTAGTTTCATTTATATAATAAAGTACAATTTTTCTTATGTTTATCATCTATCCAAAGGAAAAATATCGTGAAAAAACAAAAATAATCATTTATAGCTTCATTGACAATATATTTCTAATTTTTAGCATGATTTGAGGACACAATTCAAGAAACATGGTTGTGGAACATTATTTTAGGACACTAAATTTTCGACTGCATCACCAACCCCTTACCAATTTATTTTTCAAATAAAGAAGAAATAATATTTTCAATGAATGAACGATATTCCAACAGTTCCAAAAACATGGAATTAAGGTTCTTTGTAATTACAGAGGATGTTCAAAAAAACATGTATCAATCAGTCATATTAGAAAAAATCTAACAATTTTTACCCTTTTACGAAAGGGTTTCCATCCAAGGCATTTTATAGTCATTTAGAAAGTATTGTAATTATTACCTTTTTGGATTCACAGTATATGTTGATTTTTTTGTTTAATATAGTTTAAACATTGTCTTATAATCATTTTCACCATGTTTCTTATTTTTTAATAAGTACATATAATTAATTAAACAATGATAATTGGTATTGTCTTAAATGAACACATTATAATTGAAGAAATTATATATTTCATATTATAGTTATGGTATGGAAAATTTCAATATTGTAGTACATGGAAGGTACTATATTATAGTGAATATATGACGACATTAACCATGCAAACATTTTTTGTAATTATGATGAATGTTTTATTTATGATACCGTAGATATAAATGCGCATATTGACCAATTGATTGTGTTAAACACATAATTTAATATCACATGGGTCAAGTGGTGTGATTGTGGAATAAATAATATATTATATTGATTAATATTATTATAATGGGATATTCATGGATAACATTATAAAATTGTAGGTTATTGATTTTTAATTAAATAAGCACCCTTCAAAATTTTTATCCCTATTTAATGTGTCACTTAATTATAAATTAAGTCTCAATTTTAGTATTCTAGTATGATCCTTCAGAATAATAGTGAATGTGATAACTGTCAAAGGATATAAATTCTTTAACTTGGATAAAATCAAATAGATTAAACGGATCAAGGTATGTATTATTTTCTATTGTATATTATATACTAGGAAATTTGATAAATATTGAAATTAAAGATAAAAAATTAAATGAAAATAATTTAAAAATGATAGTCTATTGTGTTGTAGTATGTAATGGATTGTTGGTTTTCATGACCTAAAGATCATGACTGATTTTATAATAATTTTTTAATAATTGGTTCTATTCTATATCACTATTACATTAATAGATAAATATCATTCAATGATCATAAAATAAAAAATATACATCCTGTAATATTTGATTTTATATGGTTTCGAACCATTCTAGTATTATTTCATTTAATCCAGTTACACTTTCTGTCATTTTCATTAAAGTCTCATTCCTTATTACACACCATAGTGTTAACATAATTTAATTTTTTTTGTTTTCAGTAGTTGTTAATTTATTTGAGATTGTTTTTTATTTAACATATATTACCTCCCTTTAGATTCAACATTGTCTTCCACTTTACTTGGAAGAGTAGGTAATTTTTTTTGTCATCCAATAATTGATCAAAATTGTGCATTTTTTCTAAGGAAGGTAGACCATGTCCAACTGAAAAAGAATACAAAATATAAAATTTATTTCAAAAGGAAAAACATTAAAAAAGTTTTCTATTTTATTTAAACAAGGTCTTGATCTAAAATCATAAATTCTATAATACCCAAAATTTATAAACAACATAGACATTTTTATAATAGAATGCTTAACGATGACTCATTATTCTTCATTTGTGAAATTTTTAATTTATTTTAGTAGCTCCCAATCCAATAATTGAGTGAGGATAAGTTGAAAATAAATTTGTTCCTATTATGCCTAAATTTAAATTCATGAAATTTTTTTTGATGCTTGGAGAAATGTGTATAATATTTTAATAATGAAATTTTATAATAGGTGGTCAAAGGGGAGACTTAGGAATAAAATCACCATTTTATTTAAAAATGAATGAAGATATTTTCATAACACATGGGATATGTTTAAGGACCTTTTATTCTAGTTTCATCATCACCAAATACCCTCTCACATACTAAAGGATTTGATCAATGGCTTATTTCTACCTTTTGGGTCAAAACCTAGCTAATCACTATCCTTGAGGAAACTACATTGAAAAAACTAGGGAACAACTGAGGTAGATTCAAAAAATCCATAATTTAAATTAAAAAAAAACCAATATGAGATGGGGGTCGATAAAGGATACGAAAATACTAGTTTGTATATATACAATAATTCACAATTTTCTAAAATTATGGACAAAATCCAATTCTTAATGAACTAGAATTCTATAGATAGTGTTAATGTTGATGGATGTAAAAATCAGACCATGTCCCATAGATAATTATTTTTTTATTTTGGTATGATTGAGAATACAAAAAACCATTATCCAAAATTTTACAATCCATTTTTAACTATTAATTATATTATAGTTGTCTCTTGGGAACTTTTTAATTAAATTGTAGAAGAACCTAATCTAAAAAACTAAACAAAACATCATCTAAAAATAAAGAAAATAGTGATCAAATTATATTAATACAAACATTCTCAACTAAAAAAATAAAACATTATTTAAATAGGTAAATAAAAACAAAAGGAAAATGTTTATGATGATTTATATGTAGAACCTAAAATTTTATAAAAATTTACACAACATATCTCATTTCGTGAATAAACCGAGGATAAAACATCAAGAACCTAAAAATCACAATTTCCTTATGTTGTTTTAGAAGATTTTATTATGTGTACCATCCTTTATAGTTTTGTTTAAATCACAACCTATTTAAAATAAAAAATTAATATTGTTTCAAAAATTCACCATTGAATTGTTTTCTATATATAACCTAACAGAATAGTGTAGTGTTGTTATTTTTCATCAGAAACTATATGATCATGGATGTTTTCTTATCCCATGAACCCAATGTGATAGAGTATATCTTAAAATTTTATTTGAACATGGTGATAGAATAAATTTATTTCCTTTATCATATTTCTAAAACATGATATTTGGATAATTACAACCAACTATTAATTTATTGTAGTAGGAAAACTAATCCATTAATCACCCCATATAGAGAGTGAAAGATTTGTTAGATGGAGTAAGACTTATATTTTTCCTACTATTTTTTTGATATAATATATACAATGTTATGAAAAAGTATTTATCATAATGTTTTTAAATTTATAAAATACAGGTGGAGAACTCATTATAGATTTTAAAGGAAAATTTATTTTAAATTTTGGTGAACAAAGAGAGGAATTCAATGTTTTCAAGATGACCAAAGAAACACAACATGGATAAATTTCTACAGATATGAGATAATTTTTTTTACCAAAATGACATGATTGATGTGATAAAAATAGAATATAAAGATAAAACAAATGAAATCAAAAGTACACATTCCAAAATTCATGGTCAGTCCCATATCCAAACTCTAAACTACCCATCTATAAAGAAAAAAATAAGGTCTTTTTCCCTTGATCAAACATGTGTTAATGTAGTAAACATAAAAACCAAAGGACGTCTTGAATATAGTGTGAGTAAAACTAAGTAGGCTGACACCCCTTTGTCAAAAAAAACTAGGATGATAATAAGTTAATCAGTATAGAGGTAACCAAGAATAATAATTAATCAGTTAATACAATACAATAATAAAGTTTATTTTGAACCATGTCAAAATATATTTAAGAAAATATCTTAGTAATTCCAACTATAAGGTCATGTCTATATCATAATCCTAGAACCTAGAAAAATTCCACTTTATAATAATTTCAGCATAAATAGAAAAATTCTACTGGTAAAGCATTTCAATATAACAAGGAGAAGCCTTTTTATATAAGCATTCAAGAATAACATGTCATGCCCTTTATTTAATAATTTTTTCCTAACTCGGCCAGCATGTTTATAAAATCATTTATGTATAACCAGGAAAAGCCCTTTATATATTAATTTCATCATGTATCACAATAGAAGTCATAATTTAAGGAATAACACAACATAATATCATATCCACAAGGGAAAATTCATCAAATTTTCATTTTCCTTTCAATTTCCCATTTACTAATTAAATTATATCTAAAGACATTTTCATACTAGATTAAACATCCAACTTATATAAATTATCACCAGTTATATCAATAACTTATTAAACCATTTTATAAGGTGAATCTATCACAAGAAATTACATATGTCCTAAAACAATGCTAAAACATATTTTAATCCATTAGAAATTTTTTTATTCTTCCAGCATACACTCACCAAACTGCTATCCAAAGGAATGGTGACAACACTATTGCATCTCAAGGGATCCAATTAGCAGTCCAAAAACATTATTATCATTAATCATTGTTATATTATTTAACATGCATGTTGTGTATGCACAATCACATTATATTGCACATAATTAAACATATAAAGGCTGACCTGGTGACTTTTTTTAGACAAACTAACATAATCTAGAGATCAAAATAATAATTACTATATTTAATACTAGCATGGAATGAATGTGATAATTTTCTCAAGGAATCCCATGTTCAAAAAACATCATGTTAAATACACGATTCATTAGTCGTCAAGAGATCCCCCACAAAAACAAAAAAATGGGAGGGAGGGGAAAACCAAATCAATGGATATCACCAAATATTAAATGCACGATAGAGATGTCCTAAATGGAAGAAATCACTCCAAAATCACCTAGAGTCACCCATGGGTCTGTGAGAGTAGTCTAAAAATGGATGAAATAAAACCATAGACACTACATGGATTAAAATTGATGGTACC
Organism: Viscum album; assembly: GCA_963277665.1. Lineage (NCBI taxonomy): Eukaryota > Viridiplantae > Streptophyta > Magnoliopsida > Santalales > Viscaceae > Viscum > Viscum album. Next base: position 851,522,947 of record OY728152.1, read on the forward strand.
AAGACATTAAAAACTTGATTACTTATCAAAATGTGAATTTCATGATTTATAAGATATGTTATAAAAATCAGTACCTCAGGTTTATATAACCTGATTTACCATTTTATGATACAAACCCAATTCATGGATTATAAAATTTCATTCTGTGAATTGTTTCCCATTATCTTACCAGTAACAATTTCACATCATGTAACATGTTCGAGACATGAAAGTGTCCAGTGGATAATGCATATCCTAGATTCTGATGAAACAACCCAAACAACCTCCAATTCCTTTGAAACCCTGAAAAATCCTCAATTTCCCATGAAATGTTAATACGTATACTCCATTATTTAAAAAAAACATAAATCCCCAAATATTAGGTCATTTTCCCCAACTAAATCACTCAATCTCCAAATGCCACTTGACCACCAAGGAATAAGGAATCAATCCCCATTTAAAGTAGGTTAAATCAAAAACAAAAAGAGGGGTATACCTAGAAAAATATGAGATCTTACAACCACTCCCTCTATATAATAGCTCATATATGAGCTACATCAAGAATCACTATAGGGTATTGATGAAACATTCTTATGACTATGCTCACAAATCAAATTCCCTTTTCCAGGTCTATTCTTGAACATAACCAGAAGCCACTGCACTTGAACTAAAGGTTAGGTATTTTTCGAGAGATACTTCTCACTATGGTCTAAAATCCCCATTAAATTCTCATAAATGGAAGTATCTACACTATGAAAAATTTCATCAATATATACTATTTAAAATGGGTATAGACGATATATTTGAATCGATGATCTTTAAAATACATCATTCATAGAACTATCTCAATTTGAAAAGGCCAATCATTAATCCTCTATGCTATCCCATTACATTATCTTAAATAACTCATAAAATCTGGTTTTTATCTCCACTACTTCTTGATAGGTCACTTCGCCATCATATGTGAAAATCAACAGAAACATGTTGACCCACCTAAAACTCCAAAGGCTAAATTCAATTCTCAATCTATGATATCATCTAACTCTATGTGGTATCCTAACACCACCTAATCATCTAGAAATACTTATAAGTCACTTTCATGTGATTAGGTCCAACAACTGTAGACCAACCTATTTCCCACCAAAAAAGAAATGAAAGGAATGACCATTTATTTAAGGCCATGGCATGTGATGTTTGGATAGATTAATAGAAGTTTTCATTATAGTTTAACTCTATTAGTGCTAAATTAGACTCCCATGAAACACTAAAATCATGCAGAAATGATTTTAACAAGTCCTCAAACATTTGTATAGTTCATTTAGATGGGACATTAATTTGTATATGATAGGTCATAATAAGAATAATTGGTGATCCAAAATCCTTATAAAGGCATTTCTAGAATCTATATGTGAAATGGGGATCTTGACTAGAAACAATTATTCTTATTATGCCATGAAACCTATCTATATCTTACATTTAATGAAATCCCATATCATATATAGTAATGGTATCCCTAATTGGAAATAAGTGGGATACCTTTGACCCTCCATCTATAACCACCCACATTGTATCACACCTATAAATTGTATAGTGTAATCCCATTACAAATTCCATAATGACATCATCTCATCATCAATCTGAATGGTAAGAGGCTATAATATATCATTATTCCTCTCATTATTGGCCTTTACCTTCTGACAAGTGAAACATATTTCCACAAGTATTATTACCTCCTTCTTCATTCCGGTCCAAAAATACTATCTTCTGATATCTTGAAACATATTTTTCAATCTGGCTTATACCACCCATCTATATTCATGAAACTCGCATAATATTATCATGAAAGCCTATAAGAACCCATACCAAGACATGTAAAAAATATAACTGTTTATTCCAAGAGAATATCCCATCTTCCCCTTAATTCTCAGACCTCATGATGAGACTACTTCATGATATTGATATTGTTAAAGAGAAATGATATAATAGAATCGATGTTAGAGATACTCATACATGGGATTCCTAGACATCAAGATGAATTTATGAAAAGGGCACCATCTTCCATGACTAATGGAAGGAATCATACACTACCTACGTAAACATATGTCAACTATAGTAATCAACAAAGGTGCTTCACTTTACAGGTGTATAATATAACTCATTTTTGAAAGTATTCTAATACTCAACCTACCTCCTCTATTAAAGTTTATGTTCCATTGATAAATGGTGTAGACTTGGATCTTGTGGTTCATGTAAACCACCAAAATCTAAACAAAAATTAGTGTATCCACAATATTAGTTCATGTACAACTATAGATAACACCAAATTTTGACTTGGACAATTCATATCATGTTCTATCATTTTTCAGGAGCCATAAGAAACAACTAAATCCACTTGTATTAGAATAGCTCTATGTCTGACTACATATGCATCATAGTACACGTTATATTCATTTACAAGAACCAGTAAGGCATGGATTAAAAAAAGGTCATCCTACCCATCAACTCATGAAATTTTATATCATAAGAATCCGAAAAAACAAGCATCACCTATTTCATGGTTATCCACGACATTAGTTCTTCTAGATGGGAGACGAATGGGTTGAAAAGTTGATAATAACATCATAATCCAAGAAATATCTGATTCTCAAAAGAAGTTATAGGCTACTCCAAATTTACAATGGCTACAACCTTCTCTTGGTCCACTAACTCAATATCCTTTGAGATAAAATGTCCTAATTAGTGAACTTTATCTATCCAGAAATTTCCTTTAGATATATTGGCATAAATCCGGTGCTCTCTCAATATTCATAGGATTATGTCAATATGTAGGTAATGACCTACTTATAATGCGAGTACATTATGATATTTTTAATGAAAATCCAAAAAATATTATTTAGATAAAATGAATTATTTGATTAATCCATTCCATGAATACTGACGATGCTTCACCAGAACGAATGGAATCACTAATAATAGTTACAATACATAACTTCTCCTACAATTATAACAAGTCATGTATGATAGTATCACTCTCAGGTGGTGGTATCCGGATCACCAATTTATATTGGAGAATATAATAGAACATCTTAGCTATTTTATGAACCAATGGATGCATGGAAGGGGATACTGATTCTTTAAAATCATCTAGTTCGATATCCAATAGTCCACACAAAATCCCAATTTCCCAGAATACTTGTCAATGAAAATAATAGGAGCACCCCATAGTGATGTTATATGACATATGAAATATTTAGATTCTATATTTTCCAACAAAAAATTAAACTCTCAAAACAATAATGGTGCTACCCCATAAAAAAGAATATAAACTAGATCTACTCCTGAAGCCAACGTGACCATGAACTCGACATCATTCTTAGGTGGTATGTTATAAAAATCAAGAGGAAATACATACTAAAAATTATGACACCTCTAAAGGATAATTATGATACATTATTCCACATAATCTAGAGAAATAAATTATATTTAAGACAAGATATAATACAATATGCACTAATTTAGTACAATTCGACTAGTTTGGATATCCCACTCACCCTGGTGAAAATGGTTAAATCCTTTTAGAGATTAAGAGGAAAATCTTCACTAGTAATATTTTATATGACCATTGTATGAAACTACTTAATCCATATTCAGAATCAAATATAAAAAATTATATTTCTAGAACAAAAATTTCTAAACAGAAATGATAACCACTGACATATAGAGAATATTCCTTGAAACAGTTGATATTATTTTATTTCAATCCCAAAAGTGTAATGATGGTTATGATACCATTAACTATTTCTACAACCAAGACCATTAAAATTGAAAAATTATTATATATAAAATAATTTCATGCTTCTATATCATATAAATTGAAATATAAACTAGAATATACCAGAACTGTATCTATGGTGGTAGAAGGTCTTGTATCTAAACTAGTCAGATTTAATTGTATAAAATATAAATGACCATACCCTCTTACATTTTCTCAATTATAACTACCTTATTACATTACTTCTACATATAAATGCTTCTCCTACACTAGGGTACTATGCCCCCACCTCAATTAGAACATACAGTGGAAGTTTAGTTATGGGTCAGATGAGGAGTAGCTTGGTCCTTCCTAAACTCTGGAACATGTCCTAATCCCCTACCAGGTATATAATAATACATGCATAAAAAATCATTTTTATGTGCCCCAATATACATCATGATTGAAACTCCAAATTATTTTACAGACCCTTGGGATGTTTGGGACCAAATTTTCCACAATGATTGCAATGTAATGGAACAGAATCATGAGATTGATTACAAATTCCCAAACTTCACAGCCCATTGTTTTCATAGTGATAACGATTATAACCACAATTCCTTTCACCAAAATAAAACATCCATGTTTTCCCTTCCAAAATAACATTTACACTACTTTATTCAACACTTTGATTCCCTTTTGGGATGACATCTAGATTCTTGATGTTATAAAATTTATTCAAGAGACAAACATTAATCTGTGACATGATCTCATTGTGAGACCCATCTTTAAAATGAATTACCGAAATGATATCCTATGAAACTAAGGATGAAGAATAACACTAAATTTTATTGAATCATATTCCATAGTTCATCATCAGAAATCCCTCCTATATCTACTACATGAACATGTGAGCCTTGGCTTCCCTCAACATCTCCAGATAGTAGCGGTTCAAAATGTTTTCCTCATAACCCTTTTAGAATAAATCCTATTACATTATATATTTATATAAAATTTCCCTCCAATTATTGGTTGGTTCGTGATTCATATATGTTGAAATATTCTCCCTCATGTCTATGGGTGTCTAGAGGTGCTTATAGATTTCATGGACTAACTCCATTTATAACACAACTACCTAGGGCTTCGCTCCCTAGTGAACATTTGCAGATGCTGTAGATGAACCTATAAATTATTCCCATACATCAACGGTTTTGTTTGAAATGTTTACCATTACATGGATCCCATGACCCTGAGCAATATTTCTTGAAACTAAAAATATATACAATCCCTATGAACTAATGATAGCTCTAGTTCAGTTGTTTTTGGAGGGTTATAGTTACTAATCTCTTGAAGCTCAATTTGAAGATAATAAGTAGGAATTTTCATCACCAGAAATCACTGATCTTATATCAATGGATAATGAAAAGGTCAAACTAAATAGGTGACCAAAATAGAAAACCACTTGCTCATGGTATCTATAAACATGGATTAAAAAGTGAATTTAAATGACATAAGAGTTCATTAATTTTCATTTATAAAATATATCATGTTTCATGTTTCATAGTTCAAAAGGAAGATATATCACATTCAATAAATATGTATCTATAATGAACAATATATATCAATATATATCCCTATGTTTCTGTTCTAATACATGAAAACTCGTACCATGATGTATTGAGCCATGAATAAAATATCAACAAACAATAAATTCACACAACATGTGAATCAGCCAAGGTGAAAAAATATCAACTTTTACAATTTAACATCATCAACAACAATCCCATCCATAGGAAATCATATTCTCTCTCATTCTTTGGTTAGCCGGTCCAATGAAAAAGCTCATTACCAATTTCTGACACATAGTAGTCCCTTATTAGACATTCCCAAATAGTAAATAATTAGAAAGGAAAACCCTAACCCTCATATACCACATTGTAACCACCCCCGATCTGACACTCACTCACATGGCCAAATCAGGTTGGACACTAGACCACACAATTCATTTCTCTCTTCCAGATGTTATCGACTAGAAGTGGGGTGTATAGAACATTGTGGGGAGACTATACCCCTTGGCACACACCCATCTCATATCAATTATCACCAGTGATTTCAATAATAATTTAATCCACCCTCTAATGTGAATATATCACAAGTAATTAGTTGAGGGCTTATGACACCCTAAAAATGACATTAATCCATTTTATTGATCATTATTTTTTAAATTTAGGGTCACCATAAATGTAACTGTAAGAATGGTTACAACCATATTTTCTCCAAAGGGTTCCCATGACTTCTCCAGACACATAATAATCTTTACCCATTATTCTATTAGTTAATGAACACATTTTTTTGCAAAATCACATGATATTTCACATACATAAATAAGTTGATATTGAAAAAAGGGGTTTTTGGTAGACCACATACCTCAATCATTCGATAAAAAAATGTTCATTCAACTGGTAACACCAATAAGGTATGAAGGCCAAGCCAATCACACTGAAAACATAGTTTACAAGACCTAGAGATAAAAACCCTATTCAATGGTGGTCTAGTGATCCCAGGACAACAATAGAAAAAAATCAAAGAGTGGGGTGACCAATGAAAAGTAACTCACTAGAGAATAAACAACAGATCGATATGTCTAGAAGGGAATAGTTCACTCCAAAATCATCATCTTTCAACCTAGGTTCTTGGAGAGGAGCTTACATGACAGATGAAATAAAACCGTATGCACTTGATACATTAAAATATTTTTTTCAAAATATAGTCATTACATTAAACCCATTCACAACCTGGATTTCTCCATTTATAATATATAATGAAAAATGTATCACTTTAGGTTAAAAGATCCCGGATCAACCATTTCACGACACAAATTTGACTCACCATGTGAAAAAATTAAACCTCTAAACCGATTCATGTCATTTTCATAGAAACAATTTCCTTTCATGTAGTATGTTCCTGACGTGAAAGTGTCTGACTGATATTAAACAACTCAAATTCTATATAAATTACCCTAACCACTTTAGAAGCTTTTTAAACCATATCAAAACTTCATAATCCGATGATACATTAATACAAAGAAAAAAATAATTAAAAAATATACATCCCCCCAAAATTAGATAATTCCATCTAGAAATAGATCTAAATCAATAAAAGGCACTCAACCACTAAGGATTAAATAATAAGAAATCCCCTATTATAATAGGTCTTCAACCAAAACAAAATGATGGAATTACCTAGAAACAGATGCGATCTTTTAGAACCTGGGCATAAACTTGGTGTTGAGTGGGAAAGGATAATCAATTCTAATATAAGGAAATTCTTTAAAAAAGGAATTGTCAATATCAATAATTCAATAATCATATATCCTATCACAGATATCCTATTCATCAGCCTTATCCAAGTATTTCATAAGAAGGGAGTTTTTAATAAAAAAAATTATGAGAAAATTCAGAGCAGTATGTTCACAAAGAATTAAAAGTAATGTAACTATGATGTAATTTTCTCCCATTATATTTCTAGATAACATTATTCAGATAAATACTATTAATTATTTATATTGTTTTTTGATGGTAATTTTGGTTACAACCATATTCCAATAGAATATGATGATCAAGAAAAAACAATATTCACCTGACAATTTAGAAACTTTTCATGGTGAAAAATTAACATTGTCTTTTGTGGTGCATATTCCACTTTTAATATATGAAATATATAAATATTTTTTGAAATTTTAGAGTTAATAAATAATGTTTTCATTAATTATTATTCCTCTTTTGAGTGAACCGTGGAGAGATTCATTAAAAAATATGTCTTTTTTCAAATGATCCATGTGACAAATCTCATTTTAAATTAGTATATATTCCAATTAATGGAAAATAAGGTAATTTTTATTTGCCATATAGTTTCTAAAAAAGTTAATAGAGATTGAAACTTTAAAAAAAGAGTTTATTAATAAGTTACCACCACCTATAAATGTATAGTGGTTTATATTATTTTTTAGGAATGTTAATTCAATTTAGAGGATTATAAAAGACCATTTAATGAGCACAATTCCCTTATGTAATATTTTGGTAAAGGATAGACCATTTATATTTGAAAAAAAATTACTATAATTTTCTAATATTCATAACTAAAATTTTAATTTTCCACTCATTATCATTACCGAGATTGAAAATCTCTCTTTTAGATAGTTTATAATGCTTGTTTCATTGTTGTTTCAAGACTATCTAGGACACAAAAAAGAGAAAATTAATTTTTTTTGTATTATTCTAGTAGTTTACCTGATGATGTTTGAAGGAACCGGACAATAACTCTTAATAAGCCATTGGATGTATTATTTATTCTTGAGAAGATTATAAAATATTTTATTATGTCTACGGCCATTGATTTCCCTAGACATTCAATAATGAAACATCTATTAGATAAGAAGGAGGCAATATGTAAATAATTAGTTCTATAGTCTTCTAAAAATAGTTTGTTCTTGAGATTAATGAATATCCTGGTTCCTAAAATATAGTCATTGGTGATCTTTTTTAGGATATGTGATACTCAAAAATGTGATCTAGGGGATATCAACTCATCATTACCAAATGAAAAATGGATAATAGATTCAGAAAAAGATATTTTTTTTTAAATTTTAAATATTAAATCCTAATTAAACATTTATAGGGGTATCCCACAATACTATAAGATTAAATTCAGTTCATAACATAATAACTACATATGGCTTGATCCACTACTTTTTAGGAGGTGTGTGGATGGGATCTTTAGACGATGTGTTCTTGTAGAAGAGATAATTATCATTTAATAATTTTGTTACTCATCAATATGGGGATTAAATCATAGTGGAGAGTGGATAACTAATTTTTTAGAATATATATTCTATTTTAGTATTCTATTCAAGGACTTTGTTATCTTAGTGGTTCAATGGGATAAATTCTAATGGATGGATAATTATGGGAGAAGGAATTGGATACCCAATAAGTAATTTTATATGTTTTAGTTTTTGATGTATGTGGTTCTTAATTTAGGAATACATTCCCAAATTATCATGTGAATGACCTTATTTTAGTGTTCATATATTATAATACCAAAATGGATTGTAGGTACAGGAAAACTAAGTAATAATTGTTATAGTGTTGTTAAATTTAACATAAAAAATATCTTTTCAAGATACACAGTTCAAATGGATTTCATTATGAATAATGGAACCAAATTTAATATCATAAAATTTAAAAATTTAATAGAAAAATATTGTAGTGTGTGTAAAAATGAAAACACTGAAAATCCATATTTTAGTAAGAAAGATGATCTATTAAAAAATTATCTAAAAGTTTTTCAAAGAAAACTATTTGGAGTCCAAGTAATGAATGGAAATTATAACATGACGAGACCATTTAGTCCAATATTTATTTTTCTAATGATCCCATAGGGATTCCTTTTTACATAATTGACTTTGTAAATTATTCAAATTTTTTGTGGAATTACAACACAAATACATTTACGATATGATGTATTTGAATTTTTATTTTACGATTTATGGTGAGAGGGGAAAACATGATCTAAGTGAGTTAGAGTAGTAAAGGATAGAATTATATAAAAATTGGTTATATTTAAAAATAAATAACCCATTGTTCTAATGATTATTTCATTAAAAATAATGATTTCAACCATAAATATAAGGTTTTAAATTATAATTCAGAAATGTATTTATTCCATGGAAAATTAAAATATAAATGTTTTTGTCCTTTAACTATCATTAGTATGTTAGTTAATTTATTTTTTGATTTTGTTGGATATGATAATGTGGTATTCATGGTTAATGTATAGAGAGATCAAAATTTCATTGAGGTGAAAAAAATGATTGTTAATTACTTTTTCATTATTAACATGGCCATTATTTGAGTTCAACTTAGGAATTTAATCATAGTGATTAATGGGAGTCAATCCATGGACTTTATTTTGGTTTCTTAATAAATTATACCTTTTGTTTGAATCAGATTTAAATTTATGTTTTTTACCTATCTATTGATAAGATTCATCACTTCATAAAAAACCAAATTTTACACTATTTTTAATGATTTGGAAAGCCTTTCGTTGCTCAGAATAGACGGGTACACCATTAACGGTCTTCTAAATTGTGAATTATGAAATTAAACCTACTCTAATATATCATAAAGAGAAAAATTAGAGATCTTATGGAATAAGAACCCAAATTTATTAAACAATATGAGGAGATCAATTATGGAAAAAAATTTGGTTCATTTAAAAACACTATATGCTTGTATTTATTTTAAACATAAATTACTAAAATTGTATATTGATTTTATTAATATTATATGATATATAAGTATGAATTATAATTTTTTATCAATTAGAAAATAACGAATGTGTGACTGGATAAATTCAAATGAAAAGGGATTCTACATGATAAGAGGCTCAATTTTGTTTTATAAATGTTTTTTCTCAATTAAATTCTGAAAAAAATTAAATATTATGTTTTTTAACTTTATATTTATATATTATTAGATAATAATTTTTTTTAATCCTGAAATAAAAAAGAATATTTCTCTTGTTTCTTCTAATACTAATAAGTCATTGTATGAAAAAATAATGGTGTTTCATGCTTATTTTTTTCTTATTTAAAAATATATTTTAAAATTAACAAAAAAAAAATTTATAAAAAGGATAAATATGTACTAAAATTTTAATATAGTATACATTGGGATTTGTTTTTAATTTAGTGATTAATTTATGATTTTTATGTATAAAACGTTCTCTTTTGAGCTTTACTATACCCCATTGAACATTTTGTTGAGTTGATGATTAAAAAAAAATTTAATAGTTCTCTGTCTTTTATGATTGCAATTAGGGACACTTTTAGTTTTTATTTATAGATAAGTGTCCATAATTTACTCAAAATTTTATTTAATTGAGTGATAATCAATGTAACTTGAATATTTTGAATCTTTACTTTTTTTGATCATCCTATTCTCATATTTTGTTGTTCGTATTTTTTTAATAAATTTAGATGTGGTTTTACTAATTAAGGGAGGTAAATAATTTTTATTTTATTATATATTAAATTTTGTTACATATTTATATTTATCTTATTTAAAACCTAATTTATGTTCAATTTTGTTTGGAATTTTTAAAATTTTAATTGAAAATAAATTTCATGATTTGATTTCAACTCTTAAATGTTCTATTCTAATGGTATAAAAATAATGTCCAAAACTCTATTGATTATTTTTTGGTAAAAATTATTCAATAAGTTTAATAATGAATAATGTTTTATTATTAAATCCACTCACCCACCTGGTTGTTTAAAATTTCACCAAGCTTCTGAGTTATATGTGTTTCATCCCCATGTAAAAAATATATGATTGTAAGAATAATTTAATATAATGATATTATGGTTAAATTCAGTTCAAAATTTTCAAATTAGATCATAATATTAAAAATAAAAAAAATTATAAAAACATATCCTTATTATGATCAAATTAATTCAATTTATTGTGAAAATTAATGAGGATAAACACTTTTCAAAAACACCTAATTTTTGGAAATTTAGGTATTTCATTTTTTAGACTAGTTGGATTTCCATTGATTTATTTAATTGATTACATTAGGATAAAATATATTTTTCATATTTGGAAATGTTATGTATCTTTATCTTGTTACATGTCTTCCACATCTATTCTATTAAATTTTGTTGAAATTGGTGTAAAAATGAGATTATAATGGTGAATAATTCACAGCCATTATGGTGAAAATTGATACCATTTAAATATTTTTTAGAACATATGAATATTATTATAAATTCATCTATTATTATTTACATTAAGATCCATTAATATTCATAGAACAAATACATCGTATTTTTATCGATATATTTTAATTGATATATTATTTTTGAAATGTTTTGGGTTCTGAAATTAATATATTATTATTTTTTATGATTTTTATCTCAATTATCTATTTTTGGTGAAATTATTAATTTTTTTACTAGAGTATGAATGAAATGATACACTTTGTGTGAATTGTTTCTCATAGTTTTAATTCACTTTTTCTCTTTATCAGATTTATAGGATGTTTATTATATTTTTGAAGTTGGTTTTGATAAAATTATTATGTTTCTATAAAACTTTTAACCATTTCACAAAACATATATTTTATCAGTTCAAGGGGAAAATTATGAAAGGAACATTTCTTAAATAATTTTATAGAATCTATAAGAGTTTCCCAAATTATCATAATACTTTCCAAATATTGTATGGATTTCTTGAGAAATCACATAATAATTCTGGTCATATTCATAATCATTCATTAACCATATTCTAATTTTCTATAAGGACTATGATTCATAGGATAATCAAGGATGAGGAATTCATATATAGATTCAATTTGAGTTTCACAACTCATTGAAAATTAGTCCAATCTTCGACGTTATTTCATAGGTATGTGTGTCATGGAGAATCAATATTATATCTACCAATATTACTTATACTGTTATTACATAATATAATGAAGGAATGGTATTTAGTTGATTATAATATAGGGAAATGAAATCATTCGATCAGAGAAGAGGAATAACCACCCGATAGAAATACAGTTATTCTAAGATCAGATTGAAGATAAAGGGTGCTTGAAATATTCAATGAAGAAGATAAACCTAAAGTATGAGATAAAAATATATGGTCACTGGATATAATATATGAGGATCTCATGAATTATGATACAAACTAAGAGGGATGAATGTATATATATAAATTTTATAAATAACATTTAACCATCATTATTTTTTAAAACTATTATCTCAATATAATTTAAAAAATTATATTCAGATCTCTTTTTTTAATGAGGATTACATCCTTTAATGATTTTTATGTCCCTAGTGTTTCATGGTAATTATAACATACACATAGCTATCCATTAATTATTAATAAAACTCATGAATGTATTTTACCTAGAATCCATTATGTATGATTACATCAACCACATATAATATTTTTCATCAAAAAATGAATAGATTTTATTGAAAGAATGACCCCTAAATAATTTCTCAATCATCATGTTCGTTTAAAATGAAATTTGTTTTAATCATCTACCCTGTAAAAAATCACTTATAGATTAACTGATAATCTATCTTAGATATTATTATAATCATAACATTAAAACTATATTATCAGGGATTTTTACAATTGGATTCTCATAATTTCCCTGTTTCATCAAGATCAACTAAGTTAGATATTCTCTGCAATGCTTCACACAACTACTGTATGTGATGAAATTTCACCGTAAAACTTCCAAAAACACTTCACAACTAAAATTATAATACCAATTAGATAAATTTACTATCCTGATGAATGCATAAATATTATTATGTTTTTATCACTCTTCATCATGAAACTAATGACACATGGAATCTATATTTAATCAATGTGCATTGTATGGCCTTCACATTGGTGAAAAATGAAGGAGGTTATATGATGAAAATAAATCCATAGGTAAATCCATACATGAATATAAATAGTTCCACCTAGACTATATTTTATTAAAGTCATTGGTACCCTAATTCCATTTTATTTCCCTTAATAGAAATGATCTGGTAAAATTATATGCCCAAAAGAATCATGAAGAAACCCTTAGTCTATAAAACTTATAAGAATCATAGTAGAGAAATTAATTCCCATGCGATACTAAAAAAAGCTTCTACTATATTTAAAAAAGTTATCTCCCTTTTAATTTTATGAATTCCTTACTTTCTCTTACCTTGAATCATAAAATCACGAAGCTTATCTAATTCCCACATATCTCTACCTTACATATGTTATATTCTTCAAAGGACTTGATAAACCAACACATTCCCATATTCCACAAAATCATTCATTTGTGTACACAAAACACACACCAAAAAAAAACAAACAGACCATCTACCATGGTGTAGTAATTCGGTATTATGGAGTGGTAATAGTTTCAATGAAACAAATGTAAATAATGAAACATGATCATTCTATATGGAACCCTAAAGTGGTTTAATCATAGTTGGAATGGTATGAAACATTTGTGGGGAGCATTCAAACCATACATACGGGAGAAGATAAAAAATATGATGTCGTATCACCCATTTATGCACACATTTTATAAACCATGAATTGTAATTTATTTTCCATTATCCCACATCAACTGTTGTGTTTCATTTTCATTCCTTTAACAATTTATCCATGAATATTTATACTTTCCTCATCCCCCATAATAAAAATATATACAATGACCATGACGTCATCATTCTACTCAATATGGTGTTTCTTCTCTATTGATACTCTATGCTCTTCATTCATATAACGACCATTGCTGGATCTCATTACATCTATATGCTATCTTGTCCAGTTCCACCTTTGATTTTGGCTGATGTCTCTAATGTATTTCTACTTGGTTGTTTCTAACATTGAGTAAAAAAATATTTGAGAAACATAAATCATATATATTTTCTTTATAAATGTTTAGGACAATATATATGTCCCAAATTTTTTATTGTTCGGGATTTATAAAACTTATCTTTACCTATAACACTTGGATTTATTCAAACATTATATCACCTCTCCAATTAATATATTGAAAAGAGAATTTAAAAAAGTAAAATATCACCCTCAAGTGGGTTTCATTATATCCACATATAGAGTTATATTCAATACTATCAATATATTCCGCTATTATTGAAAATAAATAAAAATTGAATGTCAAGGAGATGGTATCAATAATATCAAAAAATTGATCCAAGATCCAACTAACTCTAATCTACATGAGGCATGTTTCATGTATTGAAAAGGGAATATATCTTAGAAATAAAAGTTATTCTTAATAAAATATAGATAATTGCTATTAATAATTTTATCAAGAATTGGTAAACTGTTTTTCATAAGCATCATCCAACCATCAATCAATAAACACATTAAAATAGTTCATGAAAAATCTTTTCCCCTAGAGATTACATATATTATATTATTTTTTTGGGAATGAAAAAAGGGAGGAGGGAAATGGAGACAATAGTTCCTTTGTAATGGGAAGTGTTTTGAATCCCATTTATAGAATTATTTTTTCAAAGGACTATTTTTTGAGGGGCTTAGTCAGGATATAAACAATATGTTCCTTATATAGAACAAATTCCAGTTTCATGATGCCTCCAACAACCTTATATTTTATGAGATTTTATTTTATATCAGAGTCATTGGATTTGGATTTCTATATATGAATTATATATAAAATAATGGAAATCTGATTATCCCAAAAAAAGATTATAGAATATTTTGATTCAATATTTATATCTTTAAGATATATGTTTATCAGCATGATATATGTTGTTCATGTAATTAAACCATTTATTTTTAGTCAAATAAGCATAATTTAGTAGACTTTTTCTTCTTTTTATTTCCAATAAATGAAAATTATACACCTATATTTTTTTCCAACATCTATGGATTTCAAAAAATCAACAAAAACCACGAAGTTAGTACCTGTAAACATTTTTTAATCCAACTCAATACTCTTCAAATACAACAACCAATAATTTCACTCATTTTTACATGATTCTCAAATTCATATTATCTTCAAAAATATGTGATTATTTATAATTATATTGATATATGTCACAAAGTGTTAAAAACTAAATAATATCATGTATGGATGATATAAATAACATGAAACTATAATATAAACTTCAAAGTACATACATAAACTAATTTTACATCATTGTCATTACCTAATTTTCTGACTATCTAAATTGGTGTGGACACTCCACTAAAACCCTACATTTCAAAAATAGTTAAGACCACTATTGAATATTTTTCCCACGAGATAAAAACATAATCATCACTTTAGTTATTGAAAACCCAATAAAAGATTCATTTCTTAACGCATTGAAATTTCAAATACTTCTTTCTTGTATATTAAATTTTTTCACACTACTATTACTCATTACATGGAATGATAATGTACGTAAAATAGAAAATGATAAAGGGTGTGGTGGTGTGTGTATTCATTTTATATTATTTTCCACTTTAAGTTTCTTGAATTTCACACTTCTAATATATTTATCAATCATAAAATACCATGGTGTTTGATCCTACATAAAACAATATATAGCCTTATCCATCTTATACACTATGCTAAAATCTATGTCAATAATAAATCCCATTGTATTATCTATGTACTCAATATTGAAAAAATTTGATTACTCATCAATATTGAAAAACATTAATCATATATATGATAAAATAATATGAATGATCCAAATATATTCTAGTAAAAAAATTGGATAAAATGATACATCAAAGTGAACACCATCAATTAATTGATACCCCTTTCATTCCATACTATACTTTATTCTAGAAAAAATTCCTTTTTGTAAAACTTATTCCAAAATAACCACTTTACAAAAATAATATTGTTCTCTTAATCCTTAGAACATGATCACATAATTCATTATTTTTAAATTGGATCATGTTCTTTATTCATTGCTTTGATCTATTCCATTTGGTCAAATTGTTCTTCCACTATTTGTGGATTAATATTTGATAGAAAAATTTTATGACTACCGAGCATGATCTTTCTTCATTTCTAATAACCTCGATTGTGATATCCAATAATATTTTCAATATCAATATTTTTTTACCTTAGAATTTCCTCCTTTGGACATCAATTAATCACTATTATGACACAAGTAATCAAAATATTCATCTCTAGGTTGTGTCTATGAATTTTCAATAGTTTCATTTACTAGTTTAAAAATTTTAAAATCATCATCATCATTTACAATGATTGTTTTTTTTTTGTTTTTATTAATTTTTAAAAATATGGCATCATCATAGAAAAAAATTCAATAAGATTTATTATTGTAACATTTTTTATCATCATCTATTTAGTGTGTGTCTATGAAATGAGTTATATTTAAATGTTTTATAAAATTTTCCACAAATTATATCTTTATACATGATTATGTACGGACTCCCAATAATCATAAATTATTTTCCATTTATCTTCTAGTTGAACTACATATAATAGGGACTAATATTTTGGATTTTCTAAAAAATACATCCATTTTGAATAATTTCAATAGTAATTATTAATTCTATCCAAAAATATCTTCATTTGGGATGATATAAAATAATATTTCTATAAATATAAAGGAAAATTGTATTATTCCTCTTACACACCCCAATTTTTAGAGGTTTATACAGAACACTAGTATCTTGACTAATACCATGTTTATCATGATAATTATGAAACTTCTTATTAGCAAACCAATTCCATTATTAATTCTCAAGAACATCAGTGATAGAAATTTATAATTTTATTAAACTCTAAAAGTGTGTATTAGTTCTACTAATCTTGACGATTAAATATAGTAGTGAAGTATTTTTATCCACTCATTAAATTCATTATCATTGGCCTATAAATAAAAGTGTGTATTAGTTCTAGTAATCTTGACAATTAAATATAACATAATTTTTAATTTTTGTTCGCCATATTACCTTTTAGAAAAGTGTTAAAAAAACTATTTCATTCTTCATGAGAAAAATATTTATCACAAACTCTTCCTTAATGAGTTTTTTCTTGTTCTTTTGGCCAAAATGTAGAATTTTTCAATTGAAAATATATTTTCTTCCTAAAAGATCATACAATAGTATGTTATAGATTCAATGACTTGGAACAACTAACTTAGGGTTCGTAACCCAATTTTTAAAACCAACACATATTTTAACAACATAATAAGGAAATAATTTTTATGGGAGGATAATTCATTTTTACCATAAAAAATATGTGATAAACTCCATAAAATTTGTTTTAGCCCATCAACAAAAAACATTGTCTAGTCAAATTTGATTTTTTTCAATAATAGAAATTACAATTAATTTGATATTTATAGATCTGTTATCACCAAATTTCAGAGCTACTATATTATATTTCTTATCAATTTTCAAGTTTTTTATATCAATTTTTATATGGTATGAAAAAAATTCCCATGATCTAAGAATATTTATATTTGTATACCTTAAATATTACGTCAACTAAATTATAATGTAACACTATCTGACATTGATTTTGATCATTTTAAAATCACTAACATATATTCAACTAATATAAAATGATTTTAACTCATATATTTTATGTGATTTCTTCTTTATCTCACCTTCCATATACCTCTTTTATGATTCTAGAACCATTTCTTAATTCGAATTTCTTGTTAAGTTATCATTGTTTCAACCGAGTTCTCATATTTGGTTATTATATCCCAGTTTATTCCACTAACTATATATGTCCAGGTATATATATATTGTACAAAACATTTGAATAATTGTGGAATAAACACTAAATAATCTCTAATATCCATAAAAATCATCAATGATTGTTTTGGATTGGATTACTGTCTAGATATTATTCTAGTTTTCTATTTTCATTACCTCATTAATTACATTTATATATCTCTTACTTGGACTCTGGAGGTTGACATGATTTTACATCCTTACTCTTTATCCTTCAATATCATAATATATTTGGGCTTTTATTATGGTCTTAAAAATAATTCATATGGAAGCCTTTTAAATGATTCTTACAAAGTCAGGTCTTCCTTTTGAGATCGTTCAATAAAAATATTTTCATTAAATTATCTAACTCTATGAAAAATAATAGAGATTGTAATTTATTGCATAGAACAAACTTATTTTTTATACACATGATTATTCTAGTCACATTTGATTTTATATTTCTACATCTCAATTTTAGTTATCTTCTTCCTTAGTTTATCAACATCATTATCCTAAATTATAATATTTTAAATTATATCATCAATTATTCTTCATTTTTTAGAAGTCTTCTGAAATATATTTTCAATTTATTTGACCACATTTTTCTTTTAAACATGCATTTTACTTTTTATAAACATTCATTATAAATATATTGTCATCACATAGCCAAAGTATTTCTTTAAAACACATTATAATTTCCATTTTCATAGTGTATTATTTTTTTATTTCCCCTTATTTTTAAGCATACCCACTACTGATTTATCAGACATTCTATAATGAGTCCACTTATTATTTTACATAGGACATGATTACCATTTGAAATGAATCTTTGGATGATTCCTCATCCTTGTGAATTTCTTTAATATCTCATAATCATTTTATAATCAATGGAACATTATATTTGAATGCTATTGGAGAAATTTTCTTCATTTATTTAGAATGAAATTTATTTTGTGAATCTCAATAATTAAAGGAATTCCATGTACCTCCATTACATTAATTTTATCCTCTAATTTTCAGCGGAAATATGTAGATGAATATCCAAAAATTTTATAAATAAATCATTTGAAACAATGTTTGCATTATTACTTAGCTCTCCCACTTGTGAAACATCCTCACATTAGAGAGAGTGTTTTGAAAAACTCTTTCATATTTTAACCTAATTATGAGAATTCATACTCCTCTTCAATTTGAAATTATCGGAAGTCTTTGAATTAAATTTCATTTTCCTTTTTCCATTTCATTTTACACAACCAAGAAGCAATATTTAAACTATATTGGACATTACTAGTATTAAAAAAAGTGATGATAATGGCTCCCATTAAAATGCTAAAAAAGAACTAATAAAGGGTAACTATTATCAGTTTTTTTAACAATGATAAGAGATACCCATTATGAGTGAATTTTTTTATCATTGAGAAAGTGTAAAATTTTGCAAAACCTTAGCTTAGCGCTAATAAATGGTACCCTTTATCAGAACATATTTTTAGCATTGATAATGGTTACATTTTATCAGCACATTAGTTTTTGTGCAGATAATGGGAATTTTTTGTTTAAATTTGTAGCCCTGATAAAGGCCCCGAAAAGAATGAAATAATTAAATATATAGAAAATTAATTTCCATTTATAAAAAATATTAAAACATTTAATAAATAAATATTTTTTTATTAAAATTAATAAAATTAATATAATATATAAAAACTATAAAAAATAATTAGTAGTATTTATCAAATTTAAAAAATCTAAATGGGAATAAATAAAAAAATATTAATTAAAAATATTTAAATTAAGAAAAATATTAAATATTTTTTTCTCTTAAATAATAATTGATATTATTTTTAAATATTATATACTAAATATTGATATATATCTATATATATATAAATATTATTTTTATAATTGAAAAAATTTATCCATCATGTTATATAAGTTATATATTAGTAATGAATTATTTATAATTAAACATTAATATGAATTAAAAATACCAACTAATTTTATCGAGTAATTGAAATAATTCAATTTTTCTTGACGTTTCAATTTAATGAATATTAATTGTGTGTTATATTGATTTTACATACTTATATAATTAATGAATTTTTATATACAACATATAAACTAAAATATATACGTAATTAAGGATATCTTATAAAGAAACACATACACCTAATATTTATGTAATTTATTCAAATTTTTTACTTATCTTAGAATATAATTATAAAATGTTAAATTTATCATATCATTCCTTTAATAGGAAAAAAATATTTATTTATTTTTATTTTTATTTTAGTCAGTTATTTAATCATTTTTATTTTTTTTGGGAATTTAATCATTTTCTATTCATTATTTTTAAAAATATTTGTTTACAATTTTTTAATATTTTAAATATGTATTCAATACATTTCCATATTTTTTAATTAATTTTTATTTAATTAATAAAACTTATCAAATTTTACATTATTTTTAAAGTGTACTACTTTTTAATTATTCATTTTCACTCATTTTTATCACACATGTACCCAAGAATAAATTTTCATTAATAATGTTTTAAATATTTTTTTAAATATTTTTTTAGAAATAGTTTTTAAATGTATTTTTAATATATTTATACATTTATAAATTTATAATAATGAAAAAATAAACATTATTTATATAACTAAAAATAAATATTTATATATAATTCAGTAGTTATAAAATTTTAATTAATAAATATAAATAAGAAATATATTTAAAATATTTAAATTTATATATATTTATTATATATATATATATAATTTTATAAAAATATAAAAATATAAATAATTTTTAAAAGTATTTATTTAATAATAAATAATAATAATATTTTTGAAAAATTATAAAATATAAAAAAAATTAAATAATGAATATAGTTATTATATTTATTATATTTATATTTATTAAATATATATAATTATATAAATATTTTTTAAATTTTTTTAATTATAATTATAACACCATTATCTACACTTTAGTAAAAATTGCTAAAAAAATCTATTTTATCAGCCCATATTAATATTCCACTGAATAAAGGGATCCTTATAAAAATTGTTTGGATGCAATGATAAAAGTGTCATGATCTTTTTCCTGAACCCTAACTTGTTGTTAACCAGTCATGATATCCCAATACTTCCACGAAAGTCACATTCTATTGGCACTTATAGTCATTGATCCTAATCTCAAATCAAGGAACAAATCATTTCTTGAAAAATTCCAATGCCCAAATCTAATGATCGAATGATTAAAGGGTCAAATGAATCTACGCCTCAAAAAAATTCATGGTTTAATTATATCTCTAATTTTTACGGATGAGCCAAATCTTTAATAAAATGTATGTTATTTTCTCCTCCTTCTCACTTGTTGATTTATAATTTGGTTATATCTATCATCAAATTCTGTTCTTTATCTATTATTATTCATTATACATCATTGATTTCCCTTAAAGTTAAATCCAAGTTGTGGATTTCTACGATTTTGGGGTTGTATTGACCCCTTAAGGGCTTTTTATGCTACTTTGTGGTGTATTAATATTTCCACACAGTGATTTCATCCTTTTAGAGTATCAATTTTAAATGTTTTGAACTTCCTTCCATAGAAATAACACACCGAAAGAGTTAGTTAAAATTCCACCCATGGTTTCTATTTAATAAATTGAAATGGTTTCATATAATGATTTCATGATATAGTGGTGCGTTTTGTTTTGAGTTTTTCCTTTTTGACGCTTTAATGGTATTAAATCGAGATTTTTATGTTATGATAAGTGTTGTAAAAAATTATCTATTTGTTTTCATGATATCCTATATAAAAATTCATCTATATATGAATTTTTAAATATATATATAAACACATTATTTCATGAATATATGTAATTATTTAGTCATTTGATATATAGAATGCATTCATTAAATAATGTATATGATATTATTTCTTGGTCTCAAGAATGCATTATAAGATATAAAATAAATCTGTCTTCTTCAAAATTAGGGAATTGAGGCATTTTTGGATCATTCTAAAAGTAATTTTAATATCACTATGTTATTTTGAATAATATTTAATTAAATAAGTTTTTGTTGAATGTTACTAGTAGTATTAAGCATTATGTACTTGTTGGTACTATTAAATGTTTTTTATAAAATATTTAACCATCAGAAGAAGCTGTCTATAATAGTTTTGATAAGGTATGGGTTTTTATTTTAAATACAGATATCATATTAATTGGTGTTGGAAGGATGTTTGAATACACATGTTTGGGTTATATTGATTTGTTTTTGATATGTTTTATAAAAAGGTGACCATACCTCATTTTACTATCCTAATACATATCATATGCATTTTAGTGTGGGGTGGGCAGTAGTTATAATGTAGTGTGGATTATATGTTACAGGTCCCCACATATATCAATGTCTATATGGGATTCCAACAAGGTAGGCTTGTGTTGAATATCTTGTAAGTTATGAACATATTAACTCATCATCATGCTTATAGGTTGTTGCATCCTATGTATGTCCAGAGTCAACACACAAGATGTTTTGGAATTTCCTATGATTAGATATGCTTCAATTACCACAATTTACATGTATATTATTTTTTAATTACTCAACATTTTTATCTTGATCCATTATAATGTGAACTATTTTAAATATGAATTTATTTATTTAGTTATTTATTTTTATGAATAATGATTCATTTTATTATTATATATTATTCTTCAAGTGTATGGTTATAGAGATGTATATTCAAGAATTCATGAATATTTATAGAGTCTATAAGTATCTTATTATAATAAAATATCATTTATTAAGGATGATATATTTATTAAGAGATGTTATAGAGATTAATGATATTTTATATACCATTAATGTTAAATATAATAATTCCGTATGTTTATACATCAGTTGTTCGAAAAAATTTAATGGATGTTATCCAATTTTATATTTTCTGAATTAATTATTAGAAAATATATTTAGGTATTAAAGATTTTAGGTCTACATATATTGGTTCCACCCTTATGAATCTCTTATTACCGTCAATTCTTATGAAATAACTCTTAGTTTATTAAAATCTTTTATTTATATATATTTTATCCTCTAGTTGATGAAATAAGGGTTTAATAATCATTTATTATCATATCTGGGTTTATTAATAATTTTTAATTACCTATATTATATTTTAATTTATTTAGGGGATTTATGAAATACTTGATGAGTAATTGTAATTGAAGTAGGACTAGTCTTTGACATATGATTGGAAGTATTAAAAGTGGCATTTTACATATAAATATATAATTTATAGAGACCAGAAGGATTGATATATAATAACATGTGCAAGACGAGACCACCTGAATCAAATTAGAGAATGTGTATTCCCCCCAAATCTCACCTTCAACAGGACACAAGATAATAACTATTTCCAATGGTTTAATTCTCACAAATAGGAGGCATTAATCCTTTTATAGAACACAATAGAGTACAACTATCATTCCAAACATTTTCATCTCCTGAATAGTTATTATTTAAATTTGTTTTTTGAGACTCACCCCCCATAAATTTTATGTTTCTTGAAATATACTAATGTGTAGTCATCCTATGGATGACTACTGCTGAGTGTATTTAATGAATCATAGGCGCATGTCCAAAAGAGATGGAGGATGAGTCTCAAACAAAAAAAACAATAATAACTTCTTGGGATATGAAATGGATGGGGATGATAGTTGTTTACAACACTCACCTTGTGTTAAATTCATATGATAACTACAACCAAAATGTATTAATTTTTTTAATTCAATTATCCATTTTCGTTAAATCATAATGATATTATTCGAATCAATCTAATGTTTAGTTTCACTTATTATAATTATCTATCTATTTCCCCACCTAAAATGAATATCGTATTTTTTTAACTTATTTAATATAAAAATGACTATTTTATGAATGGAATAGTATGTATATGAATTGAAAATGGATTCACACTAATAAGTTGACAAAATGGTATGATTATGAAGATAAATAGTTCGCCTTGTTTGTAATATTGCAAGCATAAAACCCTTCTCAAAACCTTATTTTGTGTTTATATTATTTTTATTCAATATCAGTTAGTCTAGAAGAGTTGGAAGAAAAATTTATTTAAAAAAAAATAGATCAAATAAATAAATGTTGTACTAAACTCAGGGAAAAACTGAATGCCCATACCAATTGGGATGATTCTATATTCCATGGATCATTTGAAATGAATACCAGTGTGAATTTTGATGGATATTGCACTGAATAAATGAGAATGAATATTGTAGATGAACTTTTTGATTGTCCGATGTTGTTTGATATGTTAAATATCTCTATTGATAGGCTATTATTTCTCGGTTACATGAAATACAAAAAATTTATAGTTCTATTAATATTATAAAATTATAATGATGAGGATAGATTGAGTGAAATAATCTTTATAGAATTACATGGTCACTTGAATGATAGGATACCATAACAAAAATGAACTACCATGTCAAACATTTGGCGCTAAAAGAATGAAAAATTCATTATCCATTGTCCCCCAAAAATATATTCTTGTCCAAATTAATTCATATGGTTTTATTTTGACCATGAATCACTCACAAAATTCCCCAAGTGTGGAAGATATCGATATAATAAAAATGACTCATGTCATTCAAAATCCTTATGGTTCATTCCAATCATTATACATTTAAGAAGACTATAGGGATGTCATGACATCGTGAGACAAATGAAATAGTATTCCAATACAATAATTAGTGATTGGAACCGACATCATCTTGTAGATTTTTCTAAGGGGAATACAATTTATTATGATTATATTGAATTTAAAAATTATCCGAGAAAAAATCGTCTTGTATTATCGATAGATAGAATAAATAATTTTAGTGTATTGAGTAGTGCTCACAATTAATGTCCTTCCATGTTGGTAAATTATAAAAGTCCTCCATGGTTATTCTTGATGTGAAAATAATGTTTGTTTTCTATGATTATATCTAGACCAACGAAAGCCAGTAATGATATTGGTGTCATTTTGTATCCATTGTTATATGATCTGAAAATGGTGTGGGGAACATGTGTTATAATATGTGATGCTCATAGAAGTGAAGAATTCACATTGAGTTCCATATTATACCAGATGATAAATGGAATTATTTATTATGGAAATTTATTGGGCTATAGAATTAAAAGAAATTTGGGGTGTCCCTTTTGTGAACGACTCACACAATCAATTTGGTTGAATCGTTCATTGAAGAATATGATTTAGAATATCATAATTCATACCCAAATAACATAAATATCTATCCTACATGAAAAGCTTGGAGGGAAATATTGAACAATTTGAAACAGTGTCTCCCATAAGAGGTGATCAACTGATCTATTATTTAAAATATATTGAAACTATTATCAGGAAAACAATTTTCTTCAACCATTATGTAATTATTTTGGAAGCAGAGATAAATTTTCTTTGAATTGGTATAATGAAATTGTTTGAATGTCAGAAATATTCATGATGTCATGCTTGTAGAAATAAATTTTTTTATAGCATTATTATAACTTTACAAATTTTTCCTGGAAAAATTATAGATAGAATAAATAATATATTCGACATAAATGACATGGGAAAATGGGAATTTTTAGAACTGTTGAAAGGAAAATGGAATATTTTTATTCCTCTAGAAGAATAAACTCGATAGAGATAAGAAAAATTAAAAAAAATTTGTTTTCCTTAATTGTGTAACAGTTCCATGGGGGTATTTTTCAGATACAAAAAATTTATTATAAATGAATAATTTGAAGTTAAAAAGCCTAAAATCACACTATTATGATGTCTTGATGAAATATTTGATGAATAATACATTCCAGTGTATTTTACCTCAAAACGTTTTACATACATTAACCAAATCTACTTGTTTTTCAATGCCATATGTAGTAAGTTTATAGACCCAATGAATTTTACAATAAATAATAAGGCGCCTATAATCATATTACATGCATTAGAGATGTTCTTACTACCATCAATCATTGATATAATGTTCCATCTGATGGATCACATTATTAGAGAGGTTCAACTATATAGTCTTATACATTAAAGATGGATGTTCCCCATTCACCAATATTTTTTTATTTTAAACGATTGTTTCAAGAAACAATGTTGTCCATAAAATTGTATTGAATAAATATATATATATATATTTAGAATAAATATAATTATTTACTGATAACCTACCAGATGTTGATAACATTAGTCTCCCAATGGCTTATCACAATAGACACCTTACATGCAAAGGTATTTTTAGAAGAGATATTTTTACAATTATCCAAACAGTGCAAGAGCATGTACCCCATTAAATTTTACATAAAGCTTAATATAGTGATCCATATGATGAATACCCCAACAAAATAATTATTGATTTCAATCTGCCATGGTTTGAAGGATGGATATAAAATATACATAATCAATAGATTATATGATGGTGACTAGAAAAAATTTATATGGGGTTATTTGAAAATATTAAATCATTTTCCCAATAACTTCAATTATTAACTATTATAATGAATAAAAATGATATATCTTACACTAGTTTTGAATTCAATGGTTATACATTCTATAAAAAATAACAAGATGATTGTAGTATGATTCAACAAAGTGGTGTTTTACTTATTGTGAAAGTGATGCACATATTTGGTTCCAAGGATAAAAATATAACTTATGAAAATATGTCATATTTTTTCATTATTGAATATATACATGAGTTGAATTATAAAAAATTTGATGTCATAATTTTTCATTTCAAATGGGTTGACAATATGAGTGTAGTGAAAGTCAATGAAATGGGATTTTTATGGTGAATTTTAGTGTGGAAGGGGGAAAATAAGTTCCATTCATAAGGGAATCACAAAATGTGAATCATGTTTTGTGTCTCAGAACCAGATAACAAGAACTGGTTGAATATCCTATAGGTGACTAATTTTTTTTTAGTCAGATGAAAATTTAATTAAGGATGACCCAATCATTGGTATATCACAATCATTTCATATTGACACCAATATTGATAATGTATTGTGAATTAGAGGGTACCACAAATAGGGTATTTTGTTTCTCGATAGAGGATACAAATACATAAAACCATTAAATTATGAAAGTGAGTTCAATGAGATGGTAACCGTTTTTTAAATGTCTTTATTTTCCCTCACAGTATTTAAAATTTTCTACTTCATTAATATAATAAAAATTAATTGTTTGAATACTCATATAGACAATGTCTTCTGTAAAATTTTATTATACCAATCCCATGGATGAATAATCTATAATGAAGGAAACCCTCTGGAATGACTTAATGGTAATGTTACGATATACTTTATCTATTTTACCAAAAAAGTTTACGATGAAATGTTAAATTAATTTTCATTTTTTTATGATGTCTTTTAATTTTGAAGATTTATGTCTGTTATTCATTCCATTCTATACCAAAACCTCTATATACTTCTTCTCTCTCAAAAACAATTCACCCATGTAGTGTTCACATTTATCAAATTCAATCATGTTCGCTTTACAATATTTTAACTCAGAGAAATGATGTCACCTCAACTCATTAAAAAAGGTAATCTTTTTGTTTCCACAATAAAATATTTCTACATATATTTAATATCATATATTAAAAAAATTTCAAATTTATTTTTTTATTTTTTTCATATTATATTTTTTTCTTATACATTTTGATTCTTTTGATCGAGTTGGGGCTGTTTGTTCGATGCTTCTCAAGATCTTGAGAGATTGAACATTGAGGTTGCAACAATGATAATTAAAAAAAAGGACATGGGTCAATAATGTATGAAACCATCATGAAATGGTTAATTCCTACAAATTATTTAATTAATTTTTTCATCATTTTATCAACACATTATAACTAAATTTCCATATCATTTTTATCAAATAATTATCTATTTTCATCAAAGATCTTCTTGGATGTCATGATTTCATAGTTAAGATATAATTGTATGATAAATTTTTTTAATAGTGTTCTTGTATTTTTTAACAACAATACTTTTTTTATATTAATGTTTTGGTTATCTAGGAATAATAATATTTCAATGATAGGATGAAATAAGTCACTGGGACTATTTTTTCTTAACGAAAAAAAATTTATTTCCAAAGGGTTTTGAATGCATATCATGATGAATATTGGGAAGTTTAATGTTAGAATCTTTTTCAAACTTTAAAAAAAATGATGCATTTATGATCCATAAGTTCTCACAAATCATAAAAACAATCATTGTAAATGAATTTTATAAAATGGTGGCAATGATTGAATGAATAAAAATAACTAGAAATATTCATAAAATAGCTTCGATCATTATTATTATGAAAATCAGAACTATGATTTTCATTAAATACGAACCAGATTTCTAATAAAAATTAGAACCATGATTCTGAAGAAATCAAAACCAGTTCCCAAAGAAAAATAGGAACAATGTTTCTAAGATAATTGGAAACAATTTTCTGAGTGAAATTGTAACCATGAATCTGAGAAAATTAGAACCAATTTCTTGAGAAAAATAGAAACCAATATTCATAGATTTTCAGAAGATATTTTTTGAGAAAAATCAGAACCACAATTCTATATAAACTATAAAAAAAAATTTTGTGAAAAATTTGAACCATGTTTTTGAGAAAATCTGAACCAGCTTTCTGAGTAAAATCAGAACCAATAATCTGACCAAATCGAAACCAGTTTTATGAGAAAATCATAACTAAGATGCCGATAAAATGAGAATCAATTTTCTAAGAAAATCAAAACCATTATTCTGATAAAATCCAAAAGCATGATCCAGCTTTATCATACCCAGAAAATCAGACCCAAGATCCAATAGTATCATTCTATGTAATATATGAAGAAGTAAATACGTCAAACAAGAATTTCAATTTTTCATAAATCTCAGAGGAAATTAAAGAGGTTTAACTCAGTCAAATATTGAATGTTAAATATGAGAGACTTTAAGAGTGTTTTATATTTAATGAAGTTGGAATATTTTCAATTTTCCCACATTTGGTTTTCGAGTTACCTATATATACATTCTGATATCATTCATTTATTTTCAACTTTTACATATGCTCAAATGGTGGAGTGCTAGAGAAATTGATGTGACAGTTCCTAAATGATTAAAGAATATTTGAATTATTTTTTTTACAAGGGATGGATTAGAGTCACTAATCTATGATAAATCATAACCACAATTTAGAGAAAAAAAATTATTATATGAAAATTGGAACCACTTTTCTTAGAGAATCAGATCCATCTTTCTCTAAAAATTAGATCTATCATTCTGAGCATGGGGATGATTAAAAAGAATCTTATTTCATTGTATTTGGATGAATTGTTTTATAAGAAAAAATTCTTAACTAATGGGATTAAATTTAATCTTTTCAATATGGAGATAAAATGTGTCTAACTGGATTTTTCACAATTTGTATTTACTTCTTCATAATTGAGGATTTCCAAAGCCCCAAAGGAGTGTCTATGGTAAGGATGTAGGTTATCACACTAAGGGTGAACCTTATAAATCACGTGTGATTTTATTTGTTTCCTAAATTTTAATGCATGAGTTTTTACTAACGGTTTATATGGATATAAATATTAATAGGTTTTATGGGTTATGTTTCTAACTCTTTTGAATCTTATAAAAAGGGAACAACAAATTTACCCCCCACCCTTCTCATCTATTATTAGATTTTTGGAAAACTCATTTCTTATCAGAGGAAGGTTCCCTTATTGAATACTTATCATAAATAATATCAATTCTAGATATAGTATATGAATTCTTATACTTTATGGACAAAATGATTATCTATGGAAAAATAGGAAGATTCCATATCTCTAATCTATTGGCTTAGAAGTTATTGATGCTGTATCTACTGGTTTTCCACCTATTGAGAATGATTCTCCTTTGATGTTTACTGATAAGAGAAATATATAATTTAATCTAAAGAATAGAATATAAATCTATATTTCTTTATTAGAAAATATTTTTCAGAAGATGATGGGTTTCAAAAAATCACAATGTATGTTGAATATACTGGAATGTGTTTCTGAAGGGAATACTAAAGTCACAGACATAGAGCTAAAAATATAGAATAGTAAGTATGAGGACATGAGAATGAGGGACGAAGAAAAAATTGATGAATACTTCTAAAATGTAAATGAAATTTTTTCAAAACATCATATGATATAGGATGATGAGTTTAATGATAAAATCATGTATCATATATCTAAGAATTGTCAAAGAGTAATAGGAATGTATGGTGGTAAACTTCCTATAATTTGTTTTGAGTGTAGTGGAATTACAAACACTACTATGAATTTACCCAAGAGGAATGTTGGAGAATATCAAGATGATTCTGATGGAAAACCTCAATGGAATTAGTGGACCAAAATGATAATGAAGAAGAGTCTTAGAGTATATATATGAAT
This sequence comes from Viscum album, assembly GCA_963277665.1. Classification (NCBI taxonomy): domain Eukaryota; kingdom Viridiplantae; phylum Streptophyta; class Magnoliopsida; order Santalales; family Viscaceae; genus Viscum; species Viscum album. Next base: position 851,553,479 of record OY728152.1, read on the forward strand.
AATTTTACTAAAAAAAGAAGTATATTGAGTGAGAAAGTGGAATATGACTCAACTAAAAACAATTAATTTGATGATGAATGATAAGAAAAATTCAGAACCGTCATTGTAAATGGTAACAAAAAAATACATTCCACAGATAATGAAGAAGGTGGTGAAGAATATTATAGGGAGTTTCAGCTCAGAATCGAACATCTTTCATATTTTGAGAATAAAAAACACTCATGAATGAAACTAGAGTAATTAAGAAATAGCATGAAGATTTTTCTGATGGGAGAAATGTGTCATCAAGTAGGAGGATGAATACATTCAGAAGATTTATTGTTTTGAATATAGAATTGATGAACCTGAATGATGATTTATAATCTCAGCAAGAATCTAGATGATAAGGAATAAGATGTTAAAAAATTGTAATCAAAACATATTGAGAATGAAAGTAAATTGAGGATGATGAATGAAAGCATCAACACATCTTCAAAAGTAAAAGCTGATAATTCTAAAGTTGTTGAGAGGGCTCAATACGAGACTCTGGTGAAATACACTCTTACTAAATTTTTTTTATCTGATTCATCTAAAATTTATAGATCCAAAAAAATTATTAGGAAAGAATGGGTGGAGAATGTAACTTAGAAACCATTAAATTATACAGAAATAGAAAAACGAATCAATAGAAAAGCTGATCCACATCCAGATCATGTTAGTATTGAAAGAAATAACTATCCTCAACAAAGATTCTATAGGGAAAAATATTTCATGAATAAAATATGCAAATTTGATGAATATTGCTGGTTTTGTGGATTTAATGGACATAGAGCTGAAATTTTTTTTCTAGAACATATCATTACCCAAATGAAGGTTTGATAAAAATGGAAGAAATAACAAAATAATAATGAGTAACTTTTATAATATACAATACTTTCGTAATGAAAATAATCATGATGATAAAAACAATACAACATTGAATCAATTTTAATGTCTCAAAGAAGTTTATGGAAGATGTGTTCAGTCCATTAATCATGTCGAGAGATATATAAACCTTTTACAAGAACACATTTCTTAATATAGAAGAGAAAAGGATGATTAAATTAAAAAGGTTGAGGAATGATATTTGGTTGTTGAGATAGATTTGAAAGAATGTAAGAGGAAAAACCATGGATACTTGATAGTGGATTTTCATCACATATGATAGGTGTAATAAAAATATTAAAACATGTTTAATGTCATGATGGATGAGCAGTTACATTTGGCAGTGATAGTTTCCTAATGTTTAGAGGAATTAGAATGATAGAGATTTAATTAGAGAAATTTAAATCTAATGATGTTTTACATGTTGATAGGCTAAACATAACCTAATTATTATATAAAAACTTTGTGATGATGGAAAATAAGTAATATTTAGAAATGATTCTTGTATAATCTATTGTATGAAAGATAAAAATGACATTACAAAAGGAGAAGTAACCAATGGAAATCACTTTAAAATAAGGGAATTCAAAAACTCATTTTAAATGAGTGATGAAAATGAAAACACGGTGTGAAACCAAAGGCTTGGATTACTTGGGTAGAAAAAACATGAATAAAAATTCTAAAGTTGATTTTATCCAGATTTTTCCATAATTTAATAGAAGACATGATGATGTTTTTATTACATTCCAAAAATGACAGATGACTAACTAAAGTCAGAAAATAGTTGAGATTCAGTCTACCAATCCACTTGAGCTTATTCATTCTAATTTACATGGACTGATGAGACATCAATCAACAAAAAAATACTTATACATTATCAATTTTATTGATTATTTATATCAGATAAAAACATCATTTTCATGAACCACAAGTCAGAGGCTATTGAAACATTGAAATTTTTTAGAAAAGATGTTTATAAAGAATTAGGGGTTTCGATAAAAAGTTATGAAAAATAATGATACCAAATTCACAAAAAAGCATCTAAATCATATCTGAGAAAAAATGGTATAATTAATCAGTATAGTGCCCCCTATACTCTAAACAAACGAAGTAATAAAAATAATGAATAAAATAATGGTGGAAAATGGAAGAAGTATGTTAGTAGAATACAAGCACTCATAATTCTTTTGGAGAGAAGCTATTTGTACTATTGTACAAGTTTAAAGTAGAATCTTGTTGAGAGTGTAAACCAATATGACTCATTATGAAATGTGGTATAAAAAACACCTTCATTGAAATATTTCATTGTTTTTGGATTTCTATTTTTTGTTAAGGTAAAAAATCTAGATTTTGGAATGTTTGATGAGAAAGTTGGAGAATGAACATTCCTGGGTTATTCAAAAAATGGGAGAAGTTAAAAATGTTGGAATAAGGATTTACAAAAGTTGGTGGAATTATATAAGGTGAAGGTAATTAAAAATCAATGTTCCTTATCAATTATTATTAAGAATGCTGAGGAGGATAATTGTATATTTCCAACAATAGTGAATGTAATTGAAAATATTATTTTGAAGATTTAGAATAATCATGTGATGAGGAAATTCTAGATATGAAAGAAACTTTGAAATTTCCTATCTTAAAAACACATGTTTATTTTAAAAAAAATATTGGGAATCAGAGGGTTCCAGTTCAGATTAATTTTTTTGTTAAGAATAGAATATTAGACTTCACTTATTTTATAAGATGGACCAAAATTAGTTTCGAAGGGTATTAAACATAAGGGATGGGTGGATTCTATGAAGGAAAAGTAGGATAAAATTGAGAAACATTAAACATGGGAACTTGTTACAAGGCCAACAAATAAAATCTTATCAGAACCAAATGGGAATATTGAAAAAAAATTGAATGATCATGGAGATGTTTCAAAAAAAATAAAGAGTTTTTGTATAGGATATGAATAGGTTGAAAGTGTGGATACTGATGAAATCTATTCCCCTGTTGTCTAGCTAAAACTATTCAAAATTTTCATATAATAGCTTCTCATCGTAATTACAAATTTTATCAGATGGGTGTAATGTATTCTTTCATAAATAGTGAGATTAAGTAATAAGTTTACATTGAGAATTGAAACACACCATGATATTCTATATTTAATTCGATTAAAAATGTGTTTTATTTAGTTTATTTTCTTTTAAAAAAATAATAATTTAAAATAATAATTTAAAATAAATTTATTATAAGTTAATTATAAAATAATTTTTATTGATAATTTTATAGTGTTCAAAATAATTTTATAGCATTATATTTAAACATGAATATACTTATTAATGAAATTAAAAAATAAAATTTATCGAAATGAATGTTTGATAAAATATTTAGAATAAATAAATTTCATAAAAAAGTATATTGACTATTGTAATTACACTGATAAAATTTATTTAATACGAAATAACAAATACTACACATTGTATATATTTGGAATTACAAATTTTTATTTTCAAATATAATTTACAAATATATATAGTTACATTTATTTGTTTTAAAATTATGAATTACGATTAGATTTACAAAAGTATGACTATATTAAATCTATGATGAAAATATACATATATCATTAAAACACGATCTATTTATATATGTATATGAAATGATTTGAATAATAAATTTTGACTATATAATTTCTTGAAACTATTTAAAAAATATATTATTATTAATATAATATGGTAATTGTAATTTAATATATACAGTATGCATATATATATAAAGTTTTAATTGTTAGTTTTAAATTATAAAATTTTATTGGAATAATTTTTAGAAAATTAATAATATTATGATTTTAATAATGGTATAACTATATTAATATTAAAAGTTAAACTTGTAATACATGTATTGTATTAAACTTTATATAATATATATTAAAGGAATTAATTATATAATGATAATGATGTAATAATAATAAAATAAAAAACAAATTCTAAAGTGGTAATGATGACTTACCTGAAAAGAGTGTCATGAAATACAAAGAAAGAGTAAAAAACGGGATTTAAAAAAGAAAATTCAAAAGAAAATTTTTGAATTAAAAAAATGATAATTGAATAAAAAAACTTTGATGTTTGTGCCAGCCCTATATTCCTGATCGGATAACCCCCTTCAAGTCCCATCCATCTGATATTCATGGAATTAATCACAGATGACCCCTCTATAACAGATCAGATCTCATCCTCTTAAAATACTAGGGTTTATTCCATCATTAGGATGGAGATTCTTACAATCCTAGCCATCCATTTTTTACCTTATTTCTTATTGAGTCACACTGCACAACAAAACATCCAGCGGGATTCTATCTCAGCCGTTGGATCATCTCACCCTCATTTGGACCGCCCATTCATTTCTTGGTAGTCTTATCCACGCTGCACACCATTTCATGTTCCCATGATGGGTCGATCGATGAGATCCCTTCTTCCTTCACTTTTCTTCTTCATTATCCTATTATTCTATATCCATATCCATCAATGGATCCATTCAAACTCCTCTTTCCACTTCAACGATAAAATTATATTTTTTTAAAACCCAACCCTCGACATAAATCCCAGATTCCACTTCAAGCATTCTTTTAATCTAAATTATTTAAAATTTTTCCATTAATTAGAGTACTTGTTTCCTTCTGCATGAGTCTCCTCTAGAGTCATTTTTTATCATTTTCGGGTCTCTTCCATAAATTTTATAAAAATATATATAGTTTATATATACATTATATATGAACTTGTTTTGTACACAAACGTTTCAGGTTTTCTTCCCCTCAAGTGCTTCTTGAAATTTTTCTCGGCCCTGCCTTCACCTTGAATAAATATAAGGGTTTATTATACTTTTATTTTTTTTAAAAAATTAATATAAACTAGTATATATATCGTATATAAATTTATATAGTTTTATTTCACCCGGTTTTAAATCTGCTAAGTGTTGATTTGCACTGATGTTTTAGAATGTGATGAGTAGAAATTATTTTCAATTATGGTACTTAATTTTCAAATTGGTAAGGAGTTGAGAATTATAAAATTAGTATACATTCTTTATTTAATTTTTATCAATGTTGGTAACAAGTTTCTCAATTCATTGTTTAATTTTTATTAAAAGAATTAAATTTGTTTTAAGATGTTCATATATATATATATATATGAAATTAGTTTCTAGAATATATATAGATTAAGGGTTTAATTTTCTTAAGTCACTATTCATGGTTTAATTGATTCAATAAATATTGAATGTGTGTAATATAAAATAGTTTGATCTTGGAAACAGCACAACTTGTAAGAAATAAATATATTTACAATTATGTTTTATGATTTAAGAATCCACTGTTAGAGAAGATGGTTAATTTTTAAATATTTAATCATTGGAAGTTTTATTTATGTAACTGAAATTGTTGTCACCATTTTGTCCAACCATAAATCAGATGAAAAGATTATATATTTTTTAAAACAGATTTTATTAAGGGTTCACTAATAATTATTTAGATTATAGAAGTTCATTTATTTATACTTATTATATACTATATTTTCTGGCTCTCCATATGAGGAGAATAATTTATTCTCAAATGTATATTTGTTTGAGATGTACATAGGTTATAATTAATCAATCTATGTTTTTCATATTTAAATCCATGACAAATATATATTTGTACATTATATTGGTTTGTGGTCATATTATTTTCCTCACTATACAAATATATTTATAATGTATTTGATTGTAAACTCTACGACAATTTGCGCTAAAGAAATGTAAGTGGGTGTGACATGTTCATGTTATATATATATATATATGTAAAATTTTATATGTACCCACCTATAATCTTCAACCCTAACTCGAATTAAATTGGCCTAAAACTAACTTTGATGGTTAAAGTCTGTTTAGATATTTTTAATTAAATTCTCATGAATGCAAGCATTACAAAAAAAATTTGTTGTACTGCAAATACATTGGAATTATATGCTTTGGATCATAACGTATGGCCATTTATTAAGACATGACCATTTATCAACGCATGATTGTGTAAAAATAAAATCTCTCTTAATTTAAAATTAGTCATTTTAAACTATAAATATTCATTTCCATTTATCAAGGATTTTGAAAATTATGGATCTCTAATTTTATGTGGTAACCCCATCCACTCATTACGTGCGTGTTTTATATTAAAATAACATGCGAAAAGCATGTTTACAAATTTATGCATGTCGTTGGGAAAATTATTAGTTAAATAATAACTAAAATTCTATGATATATTCTAATGAAATTTCCATTTATCAACGGATGATTTGAACATGAATAATATTTATCTAAACTTATAAACTAGAAATGTAATTCATTGAATTTTTATGGAAGTGTTGTGAAGTTATTAATTTATGTGATAAATTGAACTATTTATTATTCATCACTTATGATAATGAATTACGAATTTAAATATTTGGAGTGGTATGGGACAGTCCAAATAAAAGAAATGGAATTAGTTATTCAAAGTGGTATGTGGAACTTGGGATACATAGAATAATTAAACATATGAGGATTATATTGGACTAGTATGTTTCGGGTTGGGGACCGTTAAAAGTAATCCCTCTAGGTTGGGGTCCGGTTATAGCAGACCCTCCGGGTTGGAGTCTGATTACAAAGGCTCTACGGGTTGGAGTCCGGTTATAGAGGCTCTCCGGGATGGAGTCCGGTCATAGAGGCTCTCCGGTTTGGGGTCCAGTTATAGTTAGCCACTTGGTCTTGGCTGCGACCACGATACAAAAATTAATGTTCGGCATTATACATTTCCTTATTATGTATATGAAAATTAATTAACTAAATGGATATTCTTCTAGTAGAATATCCATGGACAAGAGCCTATACTTATGAGTATCAGAAAAGTAAAAGCTTTTGGCATGACATAGGTTTAACACTCAGTGATTTAGGATTCAATGTATGAAATTGAAGTTATTACATTTATGTGCAACTCTGATTATTCATTAAACATAGGTGTTTATGTTTTTCTCTCATATGCATATGTCACACATATTTAGAATTTATTTTACTTATTACTCCAAATGAGAATTCATATAATGGAATCATGAATCCTTGTAATCCTGTTATCATATTTTTAATTGTGCATTTTTGTTAATGTTATATGATTTATAGATTTTCTTTAAGAAAAATGTGTTCTGGAATGTTCTAAAGAATGTTTTAAAAAGTTATATTTTAGTATTGTATGTTATTTTAAAAAAACTTATTGGTAATTCACATGCTCACCATATGTTTTTGATTAAAAATTTTTAGGTATAAGTTTTTAGAAAAAGGAACATTTCAAAAGTAGCTAGTTTCTCAGAGCACGGACCCAATTTGATCCTCCGTATGGCACCGAATATGGGTATTTGGGAGATGGGGTGTGATAGTTGGTATGAGAGGATTCTGTTTAGATAACTCTAGAAAAATAAAACTAAACAAATAAATATTTATTTAAGAATTACATATTATGATGTTTTCATAAAATAAATAATAATAATAATGAAAATATACCATTCTTATGTCTATTAGGAGACATCCGATAAAATTAGAACACTACTGAAAACATGGTTATATGTTACTAAGTAGCATTTTCCTTAAATTTTCAGATGGCTGATGCATCACCCATTCTGTCTCTTCCAACAGATATAGTAGAAACTACAGTGGAAAAGTCATGTTCAGGGGACTACGAGACTTTTGAAAAACATAGGTTGTCCTGTAATCAACTACATCAGGTGTCAAAACAGCCAAAAATCATCCATCTTTACCAAGGATGCAATATGCGATATTACCGTATCACATTTTCACAATTTTCAGCATATAAAACAAGGGGAAGGATTCATGAAGCCCTTTTTCTAGGTTTCACTTTGGCTGATAACTACCGAGCTGTAGGTAAATTTCTAGAAGCTTATTTCGATGGTGACCATCAAGCGGCCTACCTATTTTAGGTCCTGAGTTTTAGTATGTACAGATAACTCTAAGACATCAATATTTTCAAGAACAACGTGGTGCATGGGACTTATAGGGATTTAGTCCACTCTGATATTTCTGACCTCCACAATTCTCGTGCCTTTTTATGGAAGGACGAGTGATTTAGACATAGATTCAACCCGATCAGTTCACAGTATGTCTGGGCCAAGGAAATTGAGCAACTGAATACTACCTTAGGAATGCACCAGAGGTCGTCAGCACCCTTCCATCGGTGGTGTTCCCGGTAAAGGGACATCGAGAGTGACACGTGTCTAGTGTTGTTGTGGTTGTGTATGAGCAATATTGAATTGCGAGGACAGAATTCTTTTTAGGGGGCATAATGTAACACCCTAGAATATTCTAAATTTAATTTCATTAAAAATGTGTTTTATTTAGTTTATTTTATTTTAAAAAATAATAATTTAAAATAATAATTTTAATTAAATTGATTATAAGTTAATTAAATAATAATATTTATTGATAATTGTATAGTGTTTAAACCAGTTTTATAGCTTTATATTTTTACATGAATACAATTATTAATTAATTTGAATAATAAAATTTATTGAAATGAGTTTTTGATAATATATTTTAAATAAATAAATTTCTTTAAAAAAAGTATATCTACTACTACAATTACACTGATAAAATTTATTTAAAATGAAATAATAAATACTACACATTGAATATATTTGGAATCACAAATTTTTATTTTCAAAAATAATTTATAAATATATATAGTTACAATTATTTGTTTTAAATTTATGAATTATAATTATATTTTAAAATTTATTACTATTTTAAATATATGATGAAAATATACGTATATGTTTTAAACATGATATATATATATATATATATGAAATGATTTGAATTATAACTTTTGACTATATCATTTCTTGAAACAATTTGAGAAATATATTATTATTAATATAATATGGTAATCTTAATTTAATATATATAGTATTCATATATAGATATATATATAATGTATTAATTTTTAGTTTTAAATTATAAATTTCGATTAGATTAATTTTTATAAAAGTATTAATATTATGATTTTTATAATGGAATAACTATATTAATATTAAAAGTTAAACTTGTAATAAATGTATTATATTTAACTTTATATAAATAATATTAATGGAATTAATTATATAATGTTAATGAGGTAATAATAATAAAATAAAAAAACAAAATCTAAATAGGTAATGATGACTTACATGAAAAGCATGGCGTGCAAAACAATGAAAGAGTAAAAAAAAAGAATTGACAAAATAAAATGGGAAAGAAAATTTTTAAATGAAAAAATGATAATTGACTAAAAACATAAAAACCCACATTGATGTTTGTTCCACCCCTATATTCTCAGTCAGATTACCCCCTTAAAGTCATATCCATCCGATATTCACGGATTAAATCATAGTCATCCCCTTTATAACAGATCAGACCCCATCCTCTTAAAATACTATGGTTTATTCCAACCATAGGATGATGTTGCTTTTAATCCTGGCCATCTATTTTTCCCTTATTCAATATTGAGTATTGCTGGATAACAGAACGTCCTGCGGGATACTATCTCAGCCGTTGGGTCATTTCACCTTCATCTAGACCACCCATTCATTTCTTGGTAGTCTTATCCACACCATTCACCATTTCGTGTTCCCATGATGGGTCGATCGACATGATCCCATCTTCATTCACATGTCCTCTTCATCAACCTATTATTCTATATCTATCTCCATCAATGGACCCATTCACACTCCTCTTTCCACTTAAATGATAAAATTATTTTTTTAAAACCCATCCCGTGACTTAAATCTCGGATTCCACATCAAGCATTCTTTCAATCTAAATTAATTAAATGATTTTCTTTAATTAGAATATTATTTTTATTCTGCACGAGTCTCATATAGAGTCATTGTTTATCATTTTCAGGTCTGTTCTATGTGTTTTATATAAATATATATACTTTATGTATACAATATATATGAACTCATTTTGCACACAAACCTTTCGGGATTCATCCCCTTTAGTTCTTCTCCAAATTTTTCTCGGCCCTACCTCCTCCTTGAATAAATTTAAGGGTTTAATATACTCTCTATTTCTTTTGCAAACATGAATATAAACTATTATATATATCATATATACATTTATTTTGTTTTATTTCACCCAATATTAAATCTCCTAATTGTTTATTTGTAATGATGTTTTAGAATTTGATGTTTTGAAATTATTTTCAATTACGATATTTTATTTTCAAATTGATAATTAGTTGAGAATTATCAAATTATTATACATTCTTTGTTTAATTTTTATCAATTCCGCAATATGTTTTTCATTTTTTTGTTTAATTTTTATTAAAATAATTACATTTCTTTTAGGATGTTCATACATACATATATATATATATGACATTAGTTTCCCGAATATATACAATGCAAGGGACTAATTGTCATAAGTCACTGTACATGGTTTAATTGATTCAATAAATATTTAAAGTGTGTAATATCAAATTTGTTGAGCTTGCAAATACAACAATTAGTCAGAAATAAATTTATTTACAATTATGTTTTATGCTTTTGGAATCCACTATAAGAGATGACAGTCAATTTTTAAATATTTATTCATCGGAAGATTTATTTATGTAATTGAAATTGTTCTCACTATTTTTTCCTACTACAAATCAATTAGAATTATTATATATTTTATTAAACAGATTTTTTTAATGGTTCAATAAAAATTATTTAGATTAAAGATGTTTATTTTTATGTACTAATTATATCCTCTATTTTATAGCTATACATATGAGGAGAATCGTTTATTTTAAAACGTATATTTTTTTGAGATGTGCTTAGGTTACAATTAATCAATTTATGTTTTTTAAATTTAACTTCATAATATATATATATATATATCTACATAATATAGGTGTGTGGTAACAATATTTTCTTCACTATACAAATATATTTATACAAGTATTTGAGTGTAAAATCGATGGCTATTTTCTCCAAAGCAATGTTAGTGGGTGTGCCATGTACATGTTATATATATATATAAGGTTATATGTACGCACCTATAAGATTTAACCCTAACTCAAATTAAATTGGCCTAAAACAAACATTGGTGGTTATAGTATGTTTTTTATATGTTTAATTTAATTCTCATGAATGCATTCATTACATAAAACATTTGTCGCACTGTAAATAAATTCGCCTTATTTACTACGGAGCATAATGCATGGCCATTTATAAGGACATGGCCATTTATCATCACATTCTTGTGTACAAATGACATCTATATTAATTTTAAATTAGTCACTTTAAAATATAAATATTCATTTCCATTAATAAAGGATTTTGAAAATTAAGGAACTATCATTTTATGTGATAACCCCATCCATTCATTACTTGGGTGTTTTAGATTAATATCACATGTGCGTAGAATGTTTACTAGTTTATACATGTCGTTGGGAAAATTATTTTTTAAATATTAAATGACATTTTATGATTTACTCCAATGTCATTTCCATTTATCAGCGCATGATTTGAACAAGAATAATATCTATATGATGTTATAAACATGCAATGCAATTCATTGAATGTTTATGGAAGTGTTGTAAAGTTATTAATCTATGTGATAAATTGAACTATTTAGTATTCATCACTTATGATAATGAATTATGGATTTAATTATTTCGATTGGTTTGGGATACTATAAATAAAAGATATGGAATTAGGTATTCCAAGTGGAATGTGACACATTGGATATATAACCTTATTAAACACATGAGGATTGTATTGAACTAGTATGTTCTGCGTTGGGGACCATAAAAAGTAAACCCTATGGGTTGGGGTCTGGTTACAGTAGACCCTCCGGGTTGGAGTCTGGTTACAGAGTCTCTCTGGGCTGGAGTCCGGTTACAGAGGCTCTCCGGGATGCAGTTCGATTATAGAGGCTCTCTGGTTTGGGGTCTGGTTACTGTTAGCCCCGAGGTCTTGTACGAGGCCTTGACACAGAAATTAATGTTCAAATTATATATTTCCTCATTATATGTATGCAAATTAATTAACCAATTGGACATTTGTCTGATATAATATCCATGGCTAAGAGCTTATACTTATGAGTATCAAAAAAAGAAAATTCTTATGGCATGAGATATTTTTATCACTCAGTGACATAGGATTTGATTTATCAAACTGAATTTATTATCATTACGTGAAACTCTGATTATTCATAACTCTTAGGTGTTTAATTTTTGTGCTTATATGCATATGTCATACATGTTTAAAATGCCTTTTACTTATTACTCGAAATGAGAATGCCTATTGTGGAATCATGAATCCTTGTAATTCTGTTAACATGTTTTTAATTGAGAACTTTTTTGATATGGTACATGTGTTATATATTTTATTTATGTAAAATGTTTTATGGAAAGTTTTAAAGAATGTTTTCAAATGTTATATTTTTTATAGTATGTTATTTTAAAACCCCTTACTTGGCATTCACATGCTCACCATACATTTTTGATTAAAATTTCATGGTATCCTCTTTTAGTTTAAGGATCATTTCAGGTGTAGCTAGTTTTTCGGAGCTCGGACTGAATTCATTCCTCTATAAGGCACTGACTCCAGGTATTCGGGATCTGGGGTGTGACCATTTTTATCAGAGGATTCAGTTTAGATAAATCTAGAAAACCAAAACTGAACAAATAAATTTTTTTTAGCTTAATAATTATGATGTTTTCATAAAATAATTAATAATAATAATAATAAAATATACCAGTCTTATATCTCTTCAGAGACATACAATAAAATTATAACAATACTAAAAACATGGTTATGTGTTACTAGGTAGTATTTTCCTTAAATTTTCAGATGGTTTATATATCACACATTCTTTCTCTTTCAACAGAGATAATAGAAACTATAGTGGAAAAGTCATGTTCAAGGGACTACGATAATTTTTAAAACTAAAGGTTGTCCTGTAAACAATTGCATCGGGTGTCGAACCACCCAAACATCCTCCATCTTTAACAAGGAAGCAATCTGGTCTATTACTGTATCTCATTTTTACAGTTTTCAGCGTATATGAAAAGAGGAAAGTTTCATGAATCCCTTTTTATATGTTTCACTTTGGTTGAGAACTACCCAGCTTTAGGTAAATTTATAGAAGCTTGTTTGGATGGTGACCATCAAGAAGCCTACCTATTTCCGGTCCTGTGTTTTAGTATGTATGAAGAACTCTACGACAACAATATTTTCAAGAACAACGTTGTGCGTGGGACTTATAATTATTTAGTCCACTCTGAAATTTTTGACCTCCACACTTCTCGTGCCTCTTTATGGAAGGCTGAGCACTTTCAGCTTAGATTCAACCCTAGCTATTCAGAGTGTGTCTCAGATAAGTAAATCGTGTAGCTGAATAATACGTTAGGAATCCACCTATGGTCGTCCGCACCCTACAATCGTTGGTGTTCCCTGTAAAGGGACCTTGAGAGTAATATTTGTCTAGTGTTGTTGTGGTTGTGTACGAGCATTTTAGAATTACGAGGACATATTTTTTTGTTGGTGGGAATAATGAAACACCCTAAAATATTCTAAATTATTTAAAATAATAATCTTAATTAGATTGATTATAAGTTAATTAAACAATAATTTTTCTTGATAGTTATACAGTGCTCAACATAATTTTATAACATTATATTTTAGCATGAATATACTTATTAATGAATTGGTAAAACAAATTTACCTAAATGAGTGTTTGGTAGAACATTTTAAATAAATAAATTTCTAAAAATAAGTCTTTTGACTATTGAAATTACAAAGATAAAATTTATTTTATATGAAATAATAAATACTATATATTGAATATATTTGGAATTACAATTTTTTTCAAAAAAATTATAAATATATATAATTAAAATTATTTGATTTAAAATTATTAATTATGATTATATTTACAAAATTATTACTATTTTAAATCCAAGATGAAAATATACATATATCTTTTAAGCAAGATATATATATATGTATATGAAATGATTTGAATTATAAATTTTGAATATATCATTTCTAGAATCTATTTGAAAAATATATTATTTTTATTATAACATGGTAATTTTAATTTAATATATATTGTATGAATATATATATATATATAAAGTATTAATTGTTAGTTTTAAATTATACATTTTGATTGGATTAATTTTTATAAAATTATTAATATTATGATTTTTATAATGGTATATCTATATTAATATTAAAAGATAATCATTGATACATGTATTATATTAAATTTTATATAAAGTATATTAAATGAATTAATAATATAATGGTAATGAGGTAGTAATAATAAAATAAAAAAACAAATTCAAAAGTGGTAATGATGACTTACATGAAAAGCGTGTCATGCAAAATAATGTAAGAGTAAAAAAAATGGAATTGACAAAATAGAACACAAAAGACAATTTTTGAATAAAAATAAATGATAATTGACTAGAAAGACAAAAACCCACTTTGATGTTTGTTCCATCCCTATATTCCTGATCAGATTACCCCCTTCAATTCCCATCCATCCGATATTCACAGATTTAATCACAGTTATCCCCTCAATAACTGATCGGACCCCATCCTCTTAAAATACTATGGTTTATTCCAACCATAGGATGAAGTTTCTTTTAATCCCGAACATCCGTTTTGTTCCATATTCCTTATTGAGTCATGCTACACAACAGAATATCCAGTGGGATTCTATCTCAGCATTTGGATCATCTCACCCTTATCTGGACCACCCATTCATTTCATGGTAGTTTTATCCATGATGTACCACCATTTCGTGTTCCCCTAATGGGTCGATCGATGTGATCCCTTCTTCCTTCACTTTTCTTCTTAATTAAACAATTATGCTATATCCATCTCCATCAATGGACCCATTCAAACTCATCTTTCCACTTCAATGATAAAATTATATTTTTTTTTAAAACCAAACCCCTGACTTAAATCCTAGATTCCACATCAAGATTTCTTTTCTATCTGAATTATTTATAATTTTTTCTTTAATTAGAGTATTTGTTTCATTCTACAAGAGTCTCCTCTAGAGTCATTGTTTATCATTTTTGGGTCTGTTCCATGAGTTTTATAGAAATATACATAATTTATATATACAGTATATATGAACTTGTATTTAACACAAACCTTTTGGGTTATCTTCCCCTCAAGTGCATCTCCAAATTTTTCTCGGCCCTGCCTCCTCCTTGAATAAATGTAAGGGTTTAATATACTCTTCATTTCTTTTGAAAACATGAATATACACAAGTATATATATCATATATACATTTATATAGTTTTATTTCACCTAGTTTTAAATATTCTATATGTTGATTTCCAATGATGTTTAGAATGTGATGAGTGGAAATTATTTTCAATTACAGTATTTGATTTTCATATTTGTAATGAGTTGAAAATTATCAAATTAGTAAAAATTCATTGTTTAATTTTTATCAAGATTGTAAAAAGTTTCTCAATTATTTGTTTAAATTTTATTAAATGAATTACATTTCTTTTAAGATGTCCATACATATATATATATATATGTGAAATTAGTTTCCAAAATATATATAGAGAATGTTTCTAATTTTCTTAAGTCACTATTCACGGTTTTATAAATGTTAAAAATATCAAAAGTGTGTAATATCAAATTGTTTGAGAATTTCAATACCACAATTTCTATGAAATAAAATTACTTACAATTATGTTTCATGCTTTAAGAATCTACTATAAGAGAAGACGGTTAATTTATATATATTTAATCATTAGAAGTTTTATTTATGTAATTAAAACTTTTCTCACCATTTTTTCCTTCTCCAAATCAATTGAAAAGATTATATATTTTATTAAACATATTCTATTAAGGGTTCAATAAAAATTATTTAGATTAAAGAATATTATTTATTAATACTAAGTATATCCACTATTTTCGGTCTCCGCATATGAGGAGAATCTTTTACTTTCATACGTATATTTGTTTTATATGTATATAGGTTATAATTAAGCAATTTATGTATTTCAAATTTAAATCCATGAAATATATATTTATATATATATGTACATAATATAGGTGTGCGATCACAATATTTTATTCACCATACAAATATATTTATATGAGTATTTGATTGTAAACTCGACGACTATTTTAACCAAATAAATATAAGTGGGTGTGACATGTACATATTATATATATATAATGTTATATGTACGTGTCTATAAGCTTTAACCCTAACTCAAATTAAATTTGCCAATAAAAAACTTCAATGGTTATAGTATGATTATGATATGTTTAAATAAATTCACATGAATGCATGGATTGCATAAAACATTTGTTTCATTGAAAATATATTTTCCTTATATGCTACAGAGCATAACACATGGCCATTTATTAAGACATGACCATTTACTAGCACATTCATGGGTACAAATGACATCTATCTTAATATAAAATTAGTCATTTTAAACAATCAATATTCATTTCCATAAATCAAGGATTTTGAAAATTAAGGAACTATCATTTTATGTGGTAACCCCATCCATTCATTACTTGCCTATTTTAGATTAATATAACATCCACAAAGAATGTTTACTAGTTTATGCATGTCATTGGGAAAATAATTATTTAAATAATAACTGACAATCTATGATTTATTCCAATTTCATTTCCATTTTTCAATGAATTATTTGAACATGAATAATATCTATCTGAAATTCTAAATATGCAATTTAATTCATTGAAAGTATATGGAAGTGTTGTAAAGTTATTAATTTATGTAATAAATCGAACTAATTATTATTCATCAATTATGATAATGAAATAAGAATTTAATTATTTGGAGTGGTATGGAACATTCCAAATTATTGACATGGAATTAGGTATTCAAAGTGGTGTGGGACACTTTGGATACATAGCCTTATTAAACATATGAGGATTGTATTGGACAAGTATGATCCGGGTTGGGGACTGGTAAAAGTAAGCCCTCCGGTTTGGGGTCCGTTTACAGAAGACCCTCCGGGTTGGAGTCTGGTTATAGAGGCTCTCTGGGTTGGAGTCTGGTTATAGAGGCTCTCTTGGATGGAGTCCGTTTATAGTGGCTCTACGGGATGGGGTTTGGTTACAGTTAGCCCTTAGGTCTTGGCCGATGCCATGACATAGAAATTAATGTTCTGAATTATAAATTTCCTCATTATGTGTATAAAAATCAATTAACCAAATGGATATTAATCTAGTATAATATCCAATGTTATGAGAATAAACTTATGAGTATCAAAAAAGTTAATGCTTTTGGCATGACATATGTTAGGAACACATTGATTTAGTATTCGATGTATAAAATTGAAGTTATTACCATTATGCACAACTATGCATATTCAATACACATAGCTGTTTAATTTGTGCTCTCATTTTCATATGTCATATATGTTTCGAAAAACATTTACTTATTTCTGCAGATGAGCATGCCTATAGTTGAATCATGAATTTTGGTAATTCCATTTTCATGTTTTTAATTGATAAAATTCATGATATGTTACATGTGTTATAATATTTCTTTAAGAAAAATGTTTTATGGAATGTTTTAAAGAGTGTTTTTAAAAGTTATATTTTGGTAAGGTGTGTTATTTTAAATTGCCTTACTGGGAATTCTCATTCTCACACTATGTTTTTGATTAAAAATTTAAGGTATTAACTTTTAGCAGAATAAACATTTCATAAGTAGCTTGTTTCTCAGAGCTCGGACCGAATTGGATCCTTTGTAAGGCACCAGATCCGGTTATTTGGGAGATGGGGTCTGACAAGAATCATTGTGGGTTTCTACTTGATGAGGATGAAAACAATGTTTTTAAATTGATGAAATCATTTTATGGGTTGAAACAAGCTCCACGTGCATGGTATTAAAATCTTGATAATTTTATGAGAATAATGATCGTTTTTAAAGAAAAGGTTGATAGAAACATGTATGTGATTGTTGTTGGCTCTGAAACATTAATTTTAAATTTTTATGTAAATGATATAATTTTTTTTCGAGGGATGATGAAATTTTTTGTGAAGAGATTTCTAAAAAATGTATAAATATTTTTAAA
The DNA here is from genome assembly GCA_963277665.1 of Viscum album. Taxonomy (NCBI): domain Eukaryota; kingdom Viridiplantae; phylum Streptophyta; class Magnoliopsida; order Santalales; family Viscaceae; genus Viscum; species Viscum album. The sequence continues at coordinate 851,571,517 of OY728152.1, forward strand.
TGTTTGTGTTGGGGGAATTAACTTAGTTTTCACACAATGTCAACATAGGGAAAAATATATTTTCTTTTCTCAAGAAATGTGTATCCAAGAATTATGGAAGAATTTTGGGATTGATGAATCCAAATAAGTATCAACTCTTATTTGAGTGAAAAAATGATTAGTAATGATGAATCAGAAATAAGTGTGAATGAGAATGACTTTCAAAATAATATATGAATTATTTTTTACCAAAAAGCTTCAAGGCCTGAATTTATTTAATGTTTCCACTTTATGTACCAAGTATTAACAAAATTTGAAATCATCACATATATTGAAAAAAATAGGATTCTAAGATATGATAAAGGAACAAACCCAAATTGGTTGTTAAAAATAATAAATTATGAGATGTTGTTTCTTAGTTATACAGATATAGACTAGGATGGTGATAGTAAGGATATAATGTCAAACAAAGGAGGACAATGTTTTCTAGGGGAATGCTGTTTGAGTTTTCATAGTCAGAAACAATGTTTAGTAACTTAGAGCACAACCAAATCTGAATATGTTGAAGCCACTCAATATTTTACTCAATGTTTGTGGATGAAAGTTGAGTTATATTACTTGAAAGTGAATGTATCTAAACTATTAAATATACTTTGTGATAATGGGAGTGCAATTGATATTTCTAAGAATCATGTCTTACATTCAAGATCCAAACACATTGATATAATATTTTACTTTATTAAAGTGATAGTTACTACAAGAGACGATTGTCCCAAATACATTAATACAATGTATCAGATTACTGATATCATTATAAAATAAATGTAAAAGGAATGCTTTATTGAATTGAGTTTTCAACTCCATGTTCTGCCTCCTTCCATGTCTTTCAAAACCACATAAGGAAACTCCCTCAGCATTTTTTTGATTACGTTAACAAAGGGGGAGATAAAGTAAGAACTCTAATATGTATTTTTACATATATTTATTTTATAAATATAAATATGTGGTTATCATATAAAGGGAAAGAAAATAAGAAATGTGAGGGAAAAAAAGAAACATTAGAAAGGAAAAGATAATATTTAGGAAAAAAAAGTGAGGGGGATTTATTTTTTCATAGACAAAATAATTACTTTCCATAGAAGAATTTGATTCTATCAAAAAATCACTTTAGCTAGTTCTGTACTGTCAAGACACTCTAATTTATGAATGGTTATGTATTGATAAAAGTAAAAAATAAGAGTTCTTTCCAAAAGATGATTTGTGAAAAAATCTGAGAGTTTTAAAGGTTTTTAATGAGGGTTGTCTACAAATACAAAGGGGAGATTAAAGTACCATTGTGACAAATTTTTTTTAATTTTTTTTTATTTATTGATAACAATCCTTTTTTGTATAGGAATGTTTCTATTCTCTAGGAAAATTGATGTTGCTGAGTTATAATGAAGGATGTTTATGAGAAAAAAGATGATGAATGAAGAATTTATTTTATTGTTGAAGTCTTTTGAAAGAGGGTGTTTATGAAGATTGGGATTTCAGAAGTTAGAAGGCTTTTTAAACCTTTAAAAACATTAAGACGATGATTTTATGATCAAGAAGTTCTCACATGTCATGAAAACATTAAAGATAAAAGCATATGAATAAATTATGGATATGTTTGATGAAATTTGAATAACTTAAAATATTATGAACATGAGATCCAATATTATTACTCTAAATATCAGAACTAAGTTCCATTGAAAATCTGAATCAATTTTCTCAAAATAATTAGAATAATGATTCTGAGAAAATCGTAACTAGTTTTATGAAAAATTTGAATTCTAATTTAGAGAAAATAAAAACTAGTTTTTTGAGCATAATTAGAACCATGATTCTGAGAAAATTAGAACCAGTTTTATATGAAGAATATGAAACATGATCTTGAGAAAATCAAAAGAATTTTTCTTTGAAAATTCCTAACCATGATTCTAAGAAATTTGAAACTAGTTTTCTGATCAAAATCAAAACCAAGATTCTATGAAAACTGGCACTAGTTTTATGAGTGAAATTAGAACAAATATTATACGAAAATCAGAACCAATTTTATGAGAAAATCAGTATCTTGATTATGAGAAGATCATACCCATGATATAGATTTATCATACATAGAAAATTGAAACCATGATCTAGAATTATTATTCAGATAAATATATCAAGAGTTGAGGTAGTAAAACATGAATTTTAATTTATCATAAATAAAGAAGAAATTTAAGGATGTTTGAATAAGAAAAATAGAGTACATTAAACAAAGGATATTTTCAAAGTTTTTGAGATCTATAGAAGCATGAATGATTTTTCTTTTCCCACCATTTTTTTTAGTTTCCTATAAATACTTTCTAAAATTATTCATTCATTTTCAACATCTATAGAGGTGAAAAAGGTGGAGCACTGGAGAATTCATAGAAAAAAGTTCTTACATGATTGAAGAAGATTTATATTGAGTTTTTGGGTAGAGATATATTAGAATAACTATTAGGAAAAAAATCATAACGACTATTCTGAGAAAATCATAACCATTATTCTACAAAAATTATAACCACTTTTATATGAAAATTGGATATAGCTTTTTAGAAGATCAGATGCATCATTTTAAGTGTTGAATCGATTAAATATTTTCATTATTCATTTATTTTTCTAAATTGTTTTATAATAAATAATTTGAAATTGATATGATTCAGTATAATCATTCTTATTGGGATATATAGGTGTCTAATCAGATTAGGAACTAGTTGTATTATGTTCATCATAATAGTGGATTTCCATAGACCCTTGGGAGTGGTTGTGGAAAAGATCATGTTTCTCACACTAAGGCCAAACCATATAAATATTATGTTATTTTCATGTATTCCAATGTTATAAGAATGGTTATTTACTAATGGATTATAAGGATATATATCATAATAGGTTTCAGGGATTATGTTTCAAATAGTTATGGAAATTACATAAAGTGAACAAAAGATTCAACCCCCCATAAGAGTTGTTATTTGATCATTAGAACTTCATGTTTGTTTATTTAAGAGGATTTCATTCAATAATTCATGACTTTTAACACCAAATGATTCACCAAATTCTTCTCATTCAAAACAATTTCACCCTACAGTGTTTTCATCTATCACATTCCTTCATGTTCCCTCCATTTTCTTCATAGGAAGGGAAACAATGCATCCTGTTCTTAATCAAATAAGTAATCTAGATGTTTTTATAGTAAAATAATTTTCCGTAGAATTAATTTATTGTTTCATATATAAAATTAATGTATTTATTTTTATTATTATTCATATAATAATAATTTTATTATATATTTGGATTCTTTTGTTCGAGTTAGGGTGCTTTGTTTGATGTTTCTCATGTCCGTGAGTGATATTACATTGATACTAACCGTGAGATATTGAAAACATGGAAAAAGTCATGATTTTATATAAAAATAATGAAAAGGTAAATTGAAACAACTTATAATATTTTGTTTTAATCATTTTATCTTCTATTTTTAATAAAATTTCCATATCAATTTTATTTAATACTTATTTAGTACCTTCATATACCTTTTAAGGTGTTGTATTCTGCTTTAAAATTATTTCAAAAAGCCAAAAAATAAATAAATTGACCATTGATGAAAATGTTACCATGATTTACATTTCAATTACTTTTTGTACTTCGAACACTACATATTGAGTTGATGTTCTTCGGTAAAAACCATTTTTGGCTAAGAACATCAACTCAATATGAACTGATGGATGTTTGATGAGGAAAACCAATGAATAACCTCATAAAATTGGATGTAAAGATTGATTTGATACATTGGGATGTGTAGGAATCAAATGAACCAAAATCCATTACATAGTTTTATCAGTATGACCCAAAGTGATTCCTTTTATTTAAATTGAATATAAATTTTTTTAAAGACAACTGAAATACTTAAAACCATGAAGGAACATTTAGATTGATTCTAGATATTAGTAAATCAATCCTTATATCATTTTTTACAGGTTGGAATCTGCCACACCCCAATCTGATACACAATGTTCTCAGTATGACTCAAATAGACCATTATCAATTTAAAATTTACATTTTATTCAAATAGTTTCACCCATAGAAAAATGTGGAAACAATCCCATATTTTCTTGATAATTTTTTAAATTGATTCATATGTTATATTTTAGGTGTTGAAATTAGACTCTTGTCAAATTGATAAATGGTGTGTCCATTATGACTCAAAATGTGTGTTTTCAGTTTAAAATTATATTTAAAAAAAAGAAAAGTGAAATTCTCAGAAATAAGAAAACACATTGATAATGTTTTGATAATTTAGGAAAATGATACACATTCTATTTTGGATGTGAATTAATCAGCCTCACTACAACTAGACAAACATTGTGACCTGTTTCATTTCACATGAATATTTCTATTTAAAAATGACAGTAATTTTAGTAAAAAAGATATCATAAAAAAACGTATAAAAATTAGGACTATTTTTATACATTATGAATATGATTTATATATCATTTTTTAGGAATCTTACACACCATAATTAGATATACGATGTTCTCGGTATGACTTAAGGTTCCTGTTTCAGTTTAAAATTAACTTTTTAATTCAAAAAGCTACAATCCATGGAAAATGGAAAAAATCTATTGGTTCTTATTGATATTTTATGAAACTGATTCATAATTAACTTTGGATGGGTATGAATCAGTCTCATGTGAATCTAATTCATGATATTACTGGTATGACTCAAACTGTGGGTTCCATTAAAAAAAATACTGGTAAAAAAGTCTAGTGACATACTCAAAACCAAGAATATTCATTATGATAATTATATGTTAGGAAAATGATCCATATGTCATTTTAGATGTGTAGGAACCATCTTCTCCTCAATCTGATGCATAGAGTGTCCTATATCACTCCATGTTTGTCAATTTATATAAAATTGACCATAATTTTCAGAAAAAAGACAACTGACATACTAAAAAAAGAGAAACCAAATTCGGACTATTTTAAAATATTTGAAAAATAATCTATAAGTCGTTTATGATTTTTATGAGTGATTATCACTTTAATCCGATACACATATTCCTATTATGATTTAATGTGGCTCATATTAGTTTTAAATTGACATTTATTTTCACAAATTCACACTCACTAAAAAAATGAGGAAACATGCTTATATATTCTCGATAAATTATTATAATGATTCATAAGTCATCTGTGATGTGTAAGAATTTGTCTCACCTTATAATAACCTATGATGTTATTGTAAGGATTCAATTTTTATGTTTCCAGTTTAAAATGGAATTTTAGTAAAAAAGGCAAGTGGAAATCTCAAAACTACAAAAATTACATCCAATTGATTTTTACAATAGTAAATTTATTAATATTTAATTTGGGATGTTTTGGAATAAAAAACACTATCCAATTCATGGTGTGACTGGAATAACTCCTTGTGCATCTTTTGATATAATTTTGACATTAATTTTAGTAAAAAGGGAAACTGGCATGATGAAAACCGAGATAAAATATTCGGACTGTTTTGATACATTTAAAAAATTATCCATAAGTAATTTTTGAAATTAAGGAATATAAAAAAAATCAATATAATACATTATGTAAATGATATGACTAATTGTGTCTATTATTAGTTTATAATTGATATTTTAGTTTAAAAAGTATCACTCAATGGAAACAGAGAAGACACCCTCATATTGAACTGATAATTTTGGAAAATGATTCATAATTGATTTTTGATGTGTAGAAATCAGTCTCATGCGAATCCAACACATGATGTGACTAGAATGTCTCAATGTGTGTGTTTTCAATTTAAAAATACTTTTTAAAAAAAAGGAATGTGAGAAACTCAAAAAATGGGAAAATGAATTTAGATTGATTTGATACATTATGAATACTATCCATAATCCATTTTGGGGATATATAAATCTTATTCACCTTAATATGATTCATGATGTAACTTTTATGGCCCCATGTGGATTTTTTCAATACATAACTGTTATTTTAGTTTGAAAACACATCGCATTTCCAAAATCGAGAAAATGAGACAAGATTGATTTTTCATCATTTTACCAAAAATTATATTAAATTAATTTCCTTATCAATTTTATCTTGTACTTATTTTATTGGTTTCAATATATATCATTATTGAAAATAAACATGAAATGGTGTGACATGCAAGAATCAACCGTAATTCAATCTAATACAGAATGATTCTAGTATGGCACATGTTTAGTTTCACAATAACTATTTTTATTAATTTTTTCTTTTTATTATTAGTAAAAGAATATTTTTTTTCATATATTGTTAAATTTTTTTTCTTGAGTAGGGGTGGATTTTTCAGTAATAGCATGAGTCAGGGTCAAGAAAAAAATACAATGGAACATTGATGTTTTTGAAAGTATGTAATAATTTTTTACTTCTGTTCTTTTCTAATAAAATTTTTAATGACTCTAATTAAATGAATTTTCTTGTATTTTTGATTGAAATTTTACTCGTTTTAAATTCTATATTGGTACTTGATATTTCTGAGGTTAGTTGTATTTATAGTGTTTTATCGTGATTTTACTACACACTATGATGGTTCAACATTGTGGTGTTAAACACACTATATCATTCAATTTATCAGTGCTTTTAGAAGCACTGATAAAAGGGTCCTTTTTAAAAAAAATGTTATAATAAATGATTACCATTATCATATCTATTTTAGAACTGATAAACCCTATGTATTTTAATTATTCTCTTGTAGGAATATCTTCTCTGGCACTGATATTGTCCATTTTTTCACAATTGAAGGGCTATTTTGTTGTAGTGATAGCACACCTCTTCTTCTCATCACATAATTTATGTGAGTATTACTCAGTTAATGAATGATGAATTATTTCAGATCTCTATCTTCAAAATCTATGATCTAGGAATCAAGTTTATACTATTGATAATCTCATTATGTACTTTAATATAGAAGAATATTATCGTGTTTCTGGAAACCCTCTAACGGTGTTGAAAATATAATTATCCATTAAAAATAATTAATTATGTGTCTCAAATTCATATATTATAATATATTTAAATTGTTATATGGGGATATGTAATTTGGATTCGTTTACACTGTTTTTTTCATTACAGATACTACGAACCATGTCATAAATAGAATTAGTTATCCAACATCGAGTTACTTTTTTTTTCTATTTCTTAGATAACATTGAAAATAAATAATTTATTTATTTAACATCACATTCACTATTTTCAAATTCAACTAGAGCCTATATTTAGGACTAACATGGATCTATAAATCGAAATTTGATACAATCGAGCACATTATGACAAATAGAGAGAAGGTAGGGTGCCATTCGCTCTTTTTAAATATTAAATCATTTTTATTGTAACTTGAAATTCCTTTTCTATTAATCGAGTTGTGTTGATCCATATCACACACTATAGATAAACAACAGAGATAATACTTTCTATGATACCAATCTTTAGTAACATATGATGAGTGATTAAAATGGATAGAGGGGGTGATTTTTGGTTTACATATTTTTTCAATCCCTTTAACACCTTTTATTATTTCACACTATTTTCTAATGATACTCTATGATGCCCAAAATAAATGGGCACAACTAATTTATAAACAAAATTTACCTCCAATAATTATGAATTCATCTATGATATGTCATGGTTGTTAACAAATCCACATAGATCCCATTTCATTATCAATAATAACCTAAGAAAGGTTGTGGACTTAAACCCAATAAAATATTTTACTAAAACTAGTTATAAATTTTTCATCAATAAAATTATCAACATCATTTGGAAGAAATATCTATAAATAATGTTTGATCCTTCATGTTGGCCCAAAATTAAATTTAACATCTTCTTCTTCATTATACAACTATTATTTTTGGTTGACGATAGAATACATAAATATCACAACATTTCAGAATTTCTACTTATAAACATCATTGCCACTAATTTTAAAAATTGTATTCTCACAAATTCATAATTTTTTTGAGGAAAAAATGAGGATGTTATTCTCTATAATAATCCATACAAATATTATTTTTTTATTGTTTCATGAAATAGCATCTAAAAATTATTATCAATTCTAATTTATGAACCTCTTAGTTTTCACAACTATTTTCATGGGTGAAAAATTATTTTCATGGAATTCTCACTTTTCTTTGTGAATGCCAATGTATATGGAACCTTAATAAAAATGATATGTCTCATTAATTTCACATAGATCGATAATTCATAGGATTATATCACTAAATTAATTTCATAATAAAATTCTTATAGAAGTATATAGAGTTTCTCCTAAAATGACTGTCTAAAATTTATTCAATGTGTTGATTCTATTTCCTTCATGTTACGGAAAATTATGTAGTAGGGTGATATTTATAGAAAATTATCAGAGATGGGATCACCTTATAGGGTATAAAAAATGAGAAATACTAATTATATGAAAAAACTGAAAAACAGTTCTCCTACATATTGAAAATGTATCAATATTTCCATTGAATTAATTAAATACTTCTTGAATATATTGAATTATGGAGTTTTTAAGCCTCTCTAATTCTAATTCAACTTTACCCTACCCATGTACTTTACATATCAGTATTTTATGAACTCAAAAAATAACATCTTACACAATCTCATGTATTCATGTCTATAAAACTTTTATTATAACCATGATATAAAAATAATCTCTCATAGTACTCCACTTTGATATCATTTCATGGTAACACAAACAATGAAATAATAAAAAATTATTTTTAATGGTCATTACACATTAAAACTGGCCATGATGTGATCTTAGTTGGAATGACATGAAACTAGTGAGAAAAACATGAAAACTCCATGCAGTTGAGAAGATGGAATATAGAAAATCACATAAACCACTAGTGACTTAATTTTATAATCTATAAAAGTTTCTACTTCACCCATTCTTAATATCTACTTTCATATTACATGACCACTCATCTAACCATCCATGTGTGTAGAGGCATATCGTATCATATGGAAACACCACATACCCTGGCTATGAATCCAAAATTCCACACAATATGGTGGATCTACCCTAGTGATAAAAAATTATTTATGAAGAATCAAGACACATGGAAGTAATAAATTATAGTTGGGTTAATATTCGATCAAATCATTTAAAAAAACAATCATATATTTTATATAAATAAATATTGTAGTGTTGTGTTTAAAATATAGTGTAGAGAAATTTTTAACAAGAATATTTATTTTTTAATGTTGTTTGGATCAGAAAAATCTTAGTTCACTCACCAGTCATCTATACTCACAGAGAATGTTGGTCCCCACTAAGAAACATCACTTTTAATGTGTTGATAACTAGTTTATAGAAACAGCATTTTGTAGTACTCAGTTCCATATTCCTGACATTGAATTAAAGTTACAACCAAGTCAAACATAAATTATTATTAGGAGTCACAACCCATGTTCCTTCATTTTGGTTTGAGTAATATCCAAATATGAACATACATTTGATTGTGAAAATTACAAAATAACACTAAAAAATTAAATAGTTTGAAATCATAAAGGCCTTATATTTTTATTGATTTTGTATATTCCCCCTATTTATTATCTAGGGGAACAATTTGAGTAACCATAGACCGAGAGGCATGATGATATTCCATGACCTAAAGTCCTAGAAGGATATGGACCAATACACGACCTTTGAAGGACCAAGACCTAGCTAGACATTAGAACATCCCCTCCTAATCATCTTCATCTTTGAAGCGGCCTAGAACTCCATCTGGCATGGTTGATTAACTATAATATTCCTATGACGATGTACTGGGTGGATAGTTCCAATGGAATGAGGCATAATCTCTCTTTCTCCAAATCTAGTTAGCTTTAATTTGGTGCATGAAACATACTCTAAATCCTCATTTGGGTTATGTTCCTCTATGTTCTGTCAAGGATTCTTCATGGTCCATATGGGGATTAGATTTCCGATGGACCGAAGGCCACGTGGAATCATATAAGTTTATCCAGAAAGCCTTATGGTTAGATGGCCTTTGGCAGTACAATGACCCTGAGACCTGTAGGCCCAAACTGGTGGCCTAAAGGCCCAAATAGAATGAATAGATTCAACTGCTATAGTATAACAATGTACCTACTATAAGAAGCAATATAGTATTAATATGGTTACCCATAAAATCAACTCCACCAAACATTGATTATGGGTATCTTGGATTCCAACAAGGAGTCTCTATGTAATGGAACAGACCTCACCGACCCAATACCTTTTCAAAATCTAGTGTTTGGGGTGTTCTGGGACGTAACTGTAGCACATTTCATGAGTTTTCCAAAATTTTAGTTTTTTCACTGGTGGATCAACATTGGTAGGTTGTATATGTAGGTAGGATCAGAAGCATACATTCATAGCTCTTGTCAGTAGCTCATGTAGGTATCTCACATCGGTGGATTTACATCGATGGCCTAATATCGATATCTTAGAATTAGTGGGACATGTGTCGGTAGGCCGGGCATCGATGGGTCGGGCATTGGTAGGTCAGGCATGGGTAGGTTGGGTGTCCATCGGTCCGGAATTAGTAGGTCGAGTGTTGGTGAATCGCATTAGTGATATGGGTATCGGTGGGTCACATCAGTGACTCGATGTATGCGAGTCTCTATCGGTGACTTAAATTGAGGACTCACCCATCAGTTACTCATTTCCATCTTTTTCAACTTTTTGTAGTTTCACCCCTCTTATGTTTTATGTGAAAAAAATAATTTTTAAAACCTGGTTTGAGAATTTATAAAGGCATTTCAAAGGATATTAATTATATCATTAATATCCTAATAGTCTAGATGCCTTAAAATAGTCAAACCCCAAAAATCTTCATCGTGATCCGACATAAATGGCCCTTGAAACTGCTCCCTTCCGTTGACATAGGATTGGCCTCCTCTAACCTAGGATCCTCTCTTCCCAGTGGGTTTTCATTTTCTCTTTTTCTTTAAAGATCCTTTCTTCCCTTTGGCGTCGTGTGTTGTGTTGTGAAAATCATATTCATCCTTCCTTGGAACTCATAAATTCAAAACCCCCTTCTTTTGGCGCAATTTGGATTTGTTGATCTTCTATTGTTCCTAGTTGGGATCCCTTTATCTCTCTTTTATTTGTGTATCATGTAGGGTGATTGTCGAAATTTATTCATGTGCTTATGGTTGAAACCAATTTTTACAGAGGGGTTGAGAAGATGATGATGATGATTACTATATTTTATATGTTATCCTTGATCCATGTTGTTTTCTGTAATGGTTATATTCCTTTTAAAATTATTGACATTCGTGGCCTCTATTTGCGCATCTACTAGAATTGTGAATATATTTTCATTATTTCCTTATTGAATGACTGAAATATTGAAATTTTATTAATCTCCACTATTCAGTTATATATGTGGATTCCCTAGAGTAAAATTTATTCTATGATCACCCCTGAATAATGAAAGGGTAATTATAGAATGAGTGCTGCTCAATTTGAATACACCATATTTTTGGTGTGGATAGAGTGTTTTGTTCTTCTCTATTCGACCTTGTGTTTTTGATATTCACGTGATGCTATGGGTGGGAGGGTGGATGTGATTGTTGTATGGTAAGGGTGGTGTGATGGTATCTCATGTATAAAGATTTATTTATTGTGGAATGGATGAACTTCTTATGCAGTGAGACTGCATCTGGTCAATGGTTGGACAGCAGAGCTGTAGTTTTGGGTCATGATATGTTTATGTTATGGTGTGTGCTATTTTTATGCAATGGGGATACTGAGTGTGGTTGTGACGTGGTGTGTTGGCGGTTTAGATGGTGAGAGGATGGACAGAGTGGGTTTACATTGAACAATAGTAGTGGTTGTGGTTGAACGAGTGTTAAATAAAGGGGAGTGTATAGTGGGACTACAAGATGGTTAAGTTTTGTTTTTTTTGGATATTGTGGTTTTCACATAGAAGGTCTTCCAAGGATTGTTTATGTGGGATTATTATGAAGAAAGATTGTGTTTCCTTGCATAGACTATTTTCTTGGAGTTTCCAACGTCTGTTGTGATGTGATTGGGGGTTATGATGTTACTTGTGGTGAGTTGTGTTTGGTTGTTTCCCGGGTCGGTATGGAATAACTATTAAATGATTAATTGGTTTAGGTGATTAAATATTATGCAATTTCTTTTTCATCAATATAGAAATGATTGTCATCTATTGCGATTCATTCCTGTGGGGTTGGATACAAGGTATTTTTTGTGTGGGATGGTTTGTTTTAAAAATCCATAGGTTGGGATGAGTGTTTGATACTTCATAGTCATGTTCCCTTGGCATGATTCGGTGATCCTTGTCTCTCCTCTTCTTCTCAATGAATAGAATTTTTCATGATGATGAAGAGTGTTTGATACATATATATATATACTCGTAGTTCATGTTTATTTTCAATGCACACCACACCCGTGTTGAGCAATATGTGTCGAAACCACCATTATTATGGGGGAGGGTGTTCTTTCCCTTCATTCTAGTGGGTGGATGGATGCATTGTTATTGGATCTTCTCTACTCCATCTTCTTGGCATTGGTATCCTAAGACTCGTCGAGGAGGTTGTGGTGCGGTTATGAGGCCTAGGTGTGTGCGGGTGAGGTGTGCTTTCCCAGGTGTCTTTGGGAGGATTCCCATGTGTCAGTGGGAAGGAATGTGGTGTGTTTTCTGGCATTTGTGTTTTAGGGGAGGTTGTTATAGTGAGGCCTTTGTAATATCATGGTAGTGTTAGGACATTTTCCATAAGGGATGAGCAATTAACCAGTCGGAAGTGGCGAGGGGTACCTAAATATTGGATCACTTACTACTTTTCTTAACTTGACTTGTGTTATTTGGTGATCACTCCTTAGTGAGTGTGGTGTGGATAGTATATATTGTTAGGTTCCTCTGAGTTTCTACCATTTTCTCATAGGGTAATTAGTACGATACTCCCACCTATGAGTGATTGACTTTGGCTGCTACTTCTATGAATACTTTTATGATCACCCTATATATATTAAACTGCTTTCTGGTTACCGGAGAGATTATGCGGGCTGTGCTAGACCTTAATAACTCAAATATTGGGGGGTAATTATATTACTTCATTATTTTATCTTTGTATTTACTTTACTTATATTCATAGTATTTCTTGAAATTTTACATTCAATTTACATGTGGGATGGATTTTGAATTCACACACACATAGATATATATATATGTCTTGGATTTTTTTTAGGATGATAAGTTTTATCTTCTGATATAGGTTATTATATAAAGGTTAATGCCTCCAATTTTTTGTGAGATTTATATACCCTTGGCACTGGTACCCCCCCCCCCCCTAGAGCCTATTGAAGGTGTGACTCAGGGGGGGGGGTAATTATCACTTTTCCATCTTGAAGAAGGAAGGTCACATCCCTTTTGAATCCCTTACCTCATCCGGATGTAGGAGGGTCATGAAAAATGTTATCAGATTTGATGGTTTAGAGATTGGATGGTGTTTGGAGTTATACACAGTGAGAATTGAATGGAATAGTAGTGCATTAGTGTTAGGTGATATTGGTGAGTGACATAGGCCTGGGAAGACCATATAAGAAATTGGATTTTTCGGACCCTCTTTATCCAATGAAAGGACACTGAGGTTACTGAATGACCAGGTAAGGATACACCAATAGCGAGGTAGATACCCTAGGTAAGGTACATGAATCCTGATGGATTGTGTTCATGATTGTTTTGGTTGTTTTCTAGAAATTAAAATAAAAAATATTTAAAAATAATACTAAATTAAATTATATACTACTTGTGTGTAGGAGTTATTTGTTTAATTTTTTGCTATGGAACCAAGTTGATGTCTATGTGTGGTACAAGTAGTGGAGTCCTATCAAACTGATCCAGCTGATCAATAGAGGGTTGATCTAGAGGACGAGGAAAAAAATGGTAGAATATGCTTCATGATTTCTAGTGGTTGACTTTTGGAATATGTGAATGTAGAATTTCAAATACAATGATGGAGAGTTGTCTTGAGGAGCTGGTCACCACTTTTAGATTCATCTGGGTGCCGATAGAGTTTTTGGTTCCATTGAAAGATTGTTAGATGAGGGGTGATGCATGTTAATGGTGGACGATTTACCTAGGGGAGAGGAAGGATATTGATGTTCTATGGGTCAATTTTTATAAGGATTTCTGTGAATAATTCATTTCTTAGACCATGAAGGATGAGAAGCGATGGAAGGTACTCGCCCTCTAAAAGGGGAGATTCACAGTTTGAGATTTCAGGATCATGTTTAAAGATCAACATCACTTTTCTTCAGATATCTTTCTAGATGAGGAGTCTTGGGTGAGACTCATAGAGGAGGTTCTTTTCCTTCACTCCAGTACGCTGTTACTCCATTCAACTTGTAGAAATAATTAGAGGTCCAGAAGAAGGATAAGGTATTTCAGAGGATGAAATTGTGAGGAGTTTTTCTATGAGAGGGGAGAATTCTATGTTCATCAAATGGGAAGGTTTTTAGTAGTAGGTCACCGACGTCAAGTCCATATAGGTTTTTTCTAGCAAGGATCCGACCTCAGTAGTTTCATCTTTGACCTTATGGTCCTCATTATTTTCCAATAGGCTTGGGAAAAATGTGTTTCACATGTAGAGGCCTCATGTACCATTAGATTCGATGACTAGTGTGAGCTCAGTAGGGTGGAGATAGGCAGGTTCATCACCCCCCTCAGTAGTATTTTTCACCCTTGCTATTTCAGCAGAGGGGACAATAGGATCCTGCTCCACTGAGGGGAGATGGAGATGTTGGATAACGACCTTAGGGTGTTTCTATAGGACCATTACCTACGCGTGGTCGAGGAGGTGGCTGACAGTAGTGGGGCAGATGAGTTGGGCATGGTCAGTTGCATGCCATAGATGTAATAGTTCCTGTGGGGCGAGAGATCCTTCAGTGTACAATTATTATGTTTAGTACTCTTGCTTATCATTTGTTTGATTCAGGTTCTTCACACTAATTTTTTTGTACTCAGGCTATCCCATTCACTGAGGCTAGACATAGAGAGACATCACATTTATCTGGTGTGGAGTACACTAGACAGAGGTCTAGACATCTTGCTAGATGTTTTATGGTGATATACACTGATGTTGGGGCGACATCATTCTAGTGGGGATCTATTTATGCTATAGATGAAGCAATACAGTGTTACCCATGTCATCAAATTGTTTTTCTCTATGAATTTTATTATATAATTCCTCTATAAAAGAGTCTTGTTTTCAGAAGTTGATGGAAAATGTGTGGATTTCATTGGGGAGAGTATTTTTCTACCAGGTAGTCGACAAGTGGAGCCACTTCTTTCCATATTGGATGAGCTGTCAGTGGAATTTGTTTATGATGGGATAGTGGGGGTTCCCAACATTGTCAGAGAGTTCTAGAATGTTTATTCCGAGGATGTTGTGACTCTACCCCTACAACGTGATGTTGAGTTTGGAATAGACATTCATCCCAGTGATTCTCTAATTTTGATGGATCCTTATTGTATGGAACCGTCTAACCCATGTGGGTTTGGAGTTTAGATTGATGATCTCATGAAGAAGGTCTTTATCAAGCCTAGTTTGTAAGCATGGGGTGCTCTAATATTATTTTTGAAAATGGAGGATTGTTGTTTGAGGCTTTGTATAGACTACCAGAGATTGAATCAGGTAACAGTCAAGAACATTAACCATCTTCCAAGGATAGATGATCATTTCAACCATAAGAGGTGAGAATTTTGGCTCTCTACGAATGATCTCTTGAATATATATCACTTGGTGAGGAGGAAGGATGATCAAATCTTGAAGAATACATTCAGGTGTTGGTTTGGGAACTTCGTGTTTGTGGATATGTCGTTCGGTCTTACAAACACACCACCTGTGTTCATGGGACCTTATGAAATCCATCACTAATTAGTCCTTAGACAGGTTCATCATCATATTCATTGATGACATTATGATATACTAAATGTTAGATGGGGAGCATACTGAGCATCTCAGGACTGACCTCGATGTCTTTAGACCCCACCAGCTATACATAAAGTTATCCAAATGAACGTTTTGGACATGGTAGGTCCACTTACATATCCATGTGGTGTCCTAGCAAGGTGTACCATTGGATTAGTTGAAGTTTTAGGTAGTTATTTTAGGGAGAGCACCCATGAATGATGCATAGGATCATAATTTTCTCGGTCTGGCTGGTTATTACAAGATATTTGTACCTGATTTCACTTGATTAGCATCCTCATTGATGGATTTAACTAGAATAGGCCATGATTTTGTGTGGAGAAAGTAGTGCTAAGACGATTTTGGTTATTTGAATGGGAATATGGTTGGTTCACTAGTACTATTGTTTCCAGAGGATGGGGTGACGTTCCATATATTTTATGATTCTTCCCATATGGGATTGGGGTGTGTGATGATTCCGCAATAGGGAGTGATCTCTTACGGGTCTATGTAGTTATTTACCCATGAACGTAACTTTTACAACCTTGATATGGAGATAATAGTGTTGTGCTTATGCTAAAGTTGTGATTGAATTTCCCCATGGGGGGGGGGGGGTTCTTAGTGGTCTTCACGGATCACAAGATATTGAGGTATATCATTTCCAAGTGAGATCATAACATGGTGTAGTGGAGGTGGATTGAGTTTCTTCATGAATATGATAATTATATTTCCTACACCTAAGGAAAGGGTAAAATTATAGATGATTTTTTGAGTAGGATGTCACAAAGAGGGGTTGTTTAGGAATTTTTGGAAACGTAGAAGGTGAAGGATGAGATTTACACCTTTCACGTAGATGCAAGAATGGAAGGTGGAAGAGGATATTGGTTTCAGATGATGGTGTAGTCATCTGTGAGGCAGTAGTTTAGGAGTCTCAATGGGGAGATTTGGAGGAAGAGGTAATGTATGATCGCATTGACTAGGGTGATGCTCTGAAGGGATGGTCCAATAATGGCCAGAACATGATGTTGTTTTGTGAGAAGCTATTTATTCCATTGGAGTTGTGTGAGGGGGTTCACCATGAATTTCAGGTACCCCCCTTAGTGGTACACCTAGTACTTTTGATATGTATCACAACTTTGGAGAGAAGTTTTGGTGATTCATGATGAAGCAGGTTGTGACGTAGATTGTAGCGAAGTTCATGGTGTGATAGGAGGTGAATGATGAGAACCATGTTTCCATTGGATTGTTTGAGTGAAAGTGGAATGAAATATCGATGTATTTTGTCTTAGGATTACACAGGGCTCCTCAAGGATATGATGAAATATGGATAGTACTGGATTGGTTGATGAAATCGGCTCACTTATTACAGGCCAATGAGCTGAGAACAATGGATTCCTTAACACATATGTATGTGGATGGGGAGGTGTGACTGCATGGGGTTCCGTGTTCAATCATATCATATTTGGATACACATTTTCAATCTCTATTCTAGAGGGTATTTTATTATTCTTTTAGATCTCAGAGACACATCATCACTTCCTTCCACCCTTATATATACGGATATAGTGAAAGGGCCATCAAGATGTTGGAGGACATGCTTTCAGCATGTGTCTGAGATTTTGGAGGTTTCTGGGTATGATAGTTTCCCTTTGGAAGAGTTTTCCTACAACAATATATTTTACTCGTCTATTATTATGGCTATGTTCGATGATTTCTATAGAAGACCGTGTTGTTCACCCTAATGTTGTAAAGAAGTTGGGGAGGCAGTTGTTCTTGGTCTGAATGTAGTACAGTGTACAAAAAAGTAGTTTAGTCTTGTCTATGAGAGGATGAAGTAAGCATGTGACTGTAAAAATTCAGATTTTGATGATAGTATGAGGGCATTGGTGTTCTATGTTAGAGACCATGTGTTATTGAAGGATTCCCCTCGACGTGGTTATAAAAGGTTCATTTGATGTTAAAAACATTCTCCCTGGCTCATAGGATATTTTGAGGTTCTTTGGTGAGTTAGTGAGGTGGAATTTTAGGTTTTGTTGCCACCATAGTTAGAGAAGACACACAATGCCTTTCACGTCTCGCAATTTCGTCGATATCTTCACAATGACTCCCAGATTAATTACTGGGGGAAGTTGGATATAGAGGATGAAAAAATATTTGTGGAACAACCAGTGGAGATCCACGATCGTCAGGATATAGTGATGCATGTACAGACCATTCCATTGGTTCTTGTGTTGTGGAGACATGGTGGTCTGGAAGAGATTACTCGGGAAAGGGAGGAACAAATGCGTTCCCAGTACCCGGAGTTTTTATGTGTTTTGATTTTGTTTTATTCTTATGATGTAGTTTTTGTACCTTTTTCATTATGATATGGGTTTCTTCTTCGTACTTTTGAGTGTGATGAAGTCTTATCATGTTTCAAGGGGAAGACCATATTCCTAACACAGATGCATTAATTAAGATGCGATTAATCCCATGTGGGTGAGTTAGTGCTGCATAGAATGGATAAAATCTTTACATTGAGGAAGGAAATCCCTAATTCATGTTTCAAGACAGTTTTCTGTTATGTGGTGTATTTTTTGGATGTTTGGTTTATTATATATGTTAGTAGGTGTTCTTAGATTTTAAGGATTGACTCTATCTTTCGAATAAAATAAGTGGTTTATCCTTGAGAGGTATATTATAAGGTGGTTTCTCAGACCCCTCTTTCTTCTGGGTTTGGGTTTGAATTTTCTAGGGAGATAAAAGTTTGAGAAGTATATGATGTAATGGAAATAGCCTCCCTGGTAAATAAATTTGTAAAATTGGGAGCTGGGAGGTAATGGTATCTCATTCCAAGAGTTTTCCAAATTCATGTTCTTATATCAATGCCTCAGTATCGGTAGGTCACGTTCATAGGCTGTATCAGTAAGTTTCTTCAGTATCTCACATCAATAGCTTGCATTGGTAGCTCACATCAGAGGCTCATCATTAGTGGCCCAACAATGGTAGCACAACATCGTTGGCTTAGAGTTGCTGGGATGATCATCAGTAAGTCGGGCATCGGTTGGTCGGGAATCAGTGACTCACATTGGTGAATCGGGCATCAGTGGGTCTTGTTGGTTAATCTTTTTTCATGAGTCCTTTTTAGTGACTCCCATCACTGACCCACCCAAAAGTGATTCATTTCAACCATTTTCCAGTTTTTCCAGTTTCACCTTGCATAAGTTTTATTTATAGTAAATCGAGTTTAAAACATAGTTTGAGACTTTCCAATGGATTTTAATAAAATATTAATTATATATTTAAGATCCAAATTCTCTAGGGGCCTTGAAACAATCATACTATGTAATATATACCATAATATGACTTCAATGTACCTTGAAGCCATTCTATTTTGGTGATATTGGATCTAGATTTTCTTAGATGAGATCTTCCCATCCTAGTGTGTTTTATTTTTCTCATTGTTCACTCAGATCTGTTATTCGCTACATAGTTCTGTGTTGGACTGTGGCATTTTGATTCAGCCTTCCTTGGTGTATCTTTCTACTGGAATTACCCCCTATTTTTGGTACAAGGAGAAGTTGTTGGCCGTCTATTATTCCATGTAGGGATCCATTCATCTGTTTTTTTTATTTTTGTATAATGCATGGTTGGTGTACTGAAGCATTCTTGTGGCTATAGTTGAATAAATATATTAGTGGGGGTGGGAAGATGATGATAATGATCACTCTGTTTATATGTTATCCTTGGTCTATGTAATATTTTGTAAGGGATTTATTCCTTATGAAAATCATGGGTATTGGCGGCCTCTATTTTGGTACCTTCATGACTTGGGAATATGTTATATTTGCTTTTTTATTTAACAGATGAAATATGGAATTTTTATTGATTGCATATATTCGTTTAATTATATGGAATCCGTAGAATAAATTTTTTTATGTGATCACCCAAGAAAAATGAAAGTGGAATTAAAGAATTAGAACCAATAGATTTTAATACACCTCACTATTATTGTGGCTATGTACTCTTTATGGCTACATTTGAACATGTGTTTCTGGTGTTCATGTGGTGTTGTGGCTGGGAGTGTGGATGTGTGTATGGGGTGGTAAGGGTAGTGTGATTGTATCAAAAGTTGAGTGACTGATTAATTATTGAATGGATGAACATGTTATGCAGTGGGACTGCATCTGGGCAGTGGTTTGGCAGCGAGTCTAGAGATTCAAGTCATTCTATGTTTATGATACCGGGTTTGGTGTTGTTTGGTTTCAGGGATACTGAGTGTGGTTTTGAAAAGGTGTTGGGGTGGAAAGAGGTTACTTGTTGAGAGGAAGGATAGAAAGGTATTACATTGAAGAATGATGGTGCCAATGGTTGAATGGGTGTTCAATCCATGAGAGTGTGAATTGGGATTGCAAGCTAGTTTAGTTTGTTTTTTTTTCTAGATGGGGTACTTTAAGTGTACTAGGGCAATCGATTATGGTTTAAGATGAATAATTTTGATTAATTATGGTGTTACCATTTGTCGGACTTTCACCCTGAGTTTTCAGAGATGTTATTGAAGTGAATGTGGGTTATAATTCTACTTGTGGCATGGTATTTTTGGATGATTCCCAGGTATGGATGAAATTAATGGTAACTGGTTAATTGCATCAAGTGATTAAATTTTAGGTAGTTTTTTTATCACTACAGAAGAGTTTTTCAATCCTGGTGATGCATGAATGTAGGGTTGGCAACATGGGTAGTTCTGTGTGGGATGGTTGTTTGTTTTGAAAACCCATAGGTTGGTGTAAGTGTTTCATACATATATATTTATACATGTACTTCCTTATCATTTTCTATGTGCATCACACCTATGTTGGGAACTACGTGTTGAACATCCCCATTTTGGGGGGGGGGGTGGATTTTTCCCAATATCTCAGTAGGGGGAAAGATGAATTGTTATTGGATCTTCTATGCTCTCATTTCTAAGAATTGGTAACCCAAGACTCTTTGGGAAGGTTGTGGTATGGTTTCGAGGCCCAGGTGTGTATAGGTGAGGTTTCCATTCCTAGGTGTATTAGGGATGAGGCCCATGTGTCTTCGTGTAGGTATGTGGTATGTATTGTGGGCCAGGTATGTGAGGGATGGAATTTATTTGTGGTTTGTGGCCAATTTGTGTGCAAGAATGTTGTGAAATGAGGATTTGTTGATGAGCAAGTTAGTGTTAAGACATTATCGATTAGGGATGAGTAGTTAATGAGTGGGAAGTGGTGTGGGGTACCTAAATATCGATGTTCTTACTACATTACATTATATGAATTTCATTAATTAATCAGCATTTCTTGGAGAGGTTGGGGTGGATAGAATACCTTGTTAGGTGCTTTTGAATTTCTCATGTTTTCTCACAGGGGAATTAGTATTCTCCTCCCACCAATGTAATAGCGGATTTGGATTCTCCAACTGAGTCTACTTTTATTCCAACCCTACCTATATAAATCAATTCTCATGTTTCCAGGGAGATTACGTGGGTCGCGCTGGATCTTACTAGATCATTATTTGGGGGGTTTTTGTGTCAGTTCTTAGTTTTATTTTGGTATTTACATAGGATATTTTTACTTTATTTATAGCTATTTTACTTTTAATATGTATGTAAGATGGATTTTTATTCTCTTATATATATATATGTGTGTGTATTTGTGTGTGTGAGTTGGATTTTTTTAGACTGATACATCTAATATCATGATAATGGTTACTATAAAAAGTGTAATACCTCCCATTTTTGTGCGATTTGTATACCCTCGATGGTGACCGCCTCCCTGGTGTAAATTGGAGGTGGGACCCTATAGGGTTGTTATCTCTTTTTCAACTTGAAGATTGAATGTCATGACACTTTTCCATCCCTTCCCTCATCTTGAAGAAGGAGGTACGTGAATCTGTTACACCCGGTTACAAGATTATTTTCACTAACAATTACAATCAAATTAATAAAAAATAATTTAAAAAAATTAGGAAAGTAACTATGAGATATCATAATATATTAAAGATGATTTATCTTGATTATCATTGATCATGTAAACAGTCATGAATGGAATAATTATATTTTATTTTTGATTGAACCAATCAAACAACATTTTCATAAGATATTTATTGTGTATTGATAAAATCATTTTTAACATTATGTACTCAAGAAAGTAATTAATCAATTCGAACTACATTCCATGATCTCAATTTATAAACTAATCATTAATAGTCATTTTTATTTATCTTTATGTAGGGGCTTCATAAATACTTCCCAAACATTCAATGGTTAGAAATTTCTAAAAATTGGAAATACATAAGTATCTATTTAATCATTATTCATATTAAATAATATTATTTAACTGATTTAATTATAGTATTAAAATCATTAAATCAATGTCTAATATGTTCATTTGAATAGATTATTGATTCTTAAATAATTATAATAATTTAAAAATCACCCACTAATTTTTTGAAATTTGTTAAATAAAAAAAACTATTAAAAATAACTTTTAAAATAATTAATATGAAATTAGTTAATTTCATATGTATTTAAACAATATAATTTGACTAAATTGTCTATCACATAGTATTTATATCATATATTAATTTTAAATATAAATATATCACTTAAAACTTATTAAATAAATATGTGGTTAATAATTTTTATAAACAATTGAAAAATCATGAAATTATGGGAAATATAAATTTAGAAAAATCAATGAGCTTATCGTGTGAAGAATAATTATTTTTGTAGTTTAACATATAATTTTAATGAACCTCAAAATTGATATCATTACTATGTGGACATGTTTGATGGGATATCACTTACTTGAGATAGATTGAAAATAACTCTTGGTATATTGGTATGTGGTCACCTTAAAATTACTCATGTTGTCACTTGTAAAATAAAAAATTCATTCACATGGAAAATATCTTATTCAGTCACTTTCAAAATAACATATTAGGTTAATTGAAAAAAATACATAGTAGGTTGGTATTTCGATATGCTAGTTGCGACAACATTATAACACCTCAGGTCGTTAATTGAGAAAAATACCTAATGTCACATGAATTATCCTTACAGTCAATTCGTAATCACTTGAAAAATACACTCATAGTAGGCCGGTTCAGCATTTTATCTTGAAACTGGATTTGCAGTAGCATAAATTTTTCTTCATGGTAACTTGAAACTATCTTTGCAACAAAAAACACTATCTTCATGATACCATGAAACACGATTTCTAGTGACATAAAAATGGTTTCATGGAAACTGTAACTGGGTATGTGGTAACTTAAAATGAGTCACATAGTCAGTAATAAATAGTCATAGGAGTTTCATGCTGTGATAGAAGATGCTGGTGTTAAGAGAGAATGAAGAGCTTGTTGGTGATTGTGTTACCAAAAACCGAATAAAAGACATGTTACCAGGTTGGAGATGCTGGAGCATTGCCAGTGTTGGCACTGGAGTAAACTCTTTATTTAAATGATGTAGATACCGTAAATGAAAAAAAAAATATTATAACACATGAAGGAATTATCTTAATTATTTTATTAAGTATAAATAATGTGATCTGAGGGTTTCTAAAGACTTGTTTCATTGAAGTTGCGCGTGCATGAGAAGATGAAGTTGGAATGATTCCATGGTGAAGTCATTTATTTGTAGAGTTACATGTATATATATTGTTTCATATATATATATGGTATAAAAAATAAAATGACATATATAAAAATTAATCAATATATTTTTTTATAATTTATATAATGTTTATAGATAAAATTTTATTAATAAAATTATTAAACATGTCTTTCAAGAAAGTATATCTAAACCCTTTAATAACCTTATTACATTTAATATAATATTAAAAATTAAGGAATAAATATGTGTGGATAAATATTTTTTAATTAATTCACATATGGAAATAAAACATTTAAACTAGTTAAGATATATTAAATAAAATCATTAAAATAATTTTTTTAAAAAATTTTTAAAATAAAATAAACTTTTGGTAATTATAAAATGAAAAAAATAATAATAAAGCATTGAAAAGGAAGTAAAAATACTATCAAACTCCTTATTTTTTAAATTATAAAAAATTATCCTTTATTTAAATTTCTAAAACAATGTCCCCCTTTTTTAATTTTTTTAAGAAATATAAAAGCCTAAATATCCAAAACACTCTCCCCCTTAAATAAAAATATCTATGAGTAACCACAATTAAAAAGTACCTATTTTAACTAATTTAATCTTGTGTGAATATATCTGAAATTGTATCCAGTGTTAAAAAATAGTAACGATAATGATCAAAATATCATTAATATAACATACCTAGTTCAAAAATCATTTTCTCAAATAGTACAGAATCTATTAGGTTTTTGAATAATCAAGAATATATTTTCTATTGGAATAGAATACAAAATATTATCATCGTTATTCACAAGATCTCTCATATAATTAAATATAAAATTTATGTGTTTTGATCGAGAGTACTATAATGTATTTTTATAAATTGATATTACACTAAATTTGTTATAGAATATTATAATTTTATGAAAAAATAATTAAATATCATAACAGTTCTAAAACTACATACATTGAGAATAATAACTTATAAAAGGAATATACTCATCCTCAATTTTCATTAATAAAACTGATATTTTTTTATAACTCCATGAAATTTAATTTGTAATACAAAATTGACATATACATGTTGTGAATTTTTTGAAAAGAAAACAACCTACAAAGATAGAGTCAGAATATCATGGTAATTTAAAAAAATTGATTTGAATAAAATACAAAAATATAATATATTCCTTTAACATATATAATAACTATATTATAATACTTATGATGATTGTCCTTTGGATTTTACTATCATCTAATAATTAAATTGACTGAAAAGATTACATCCAGCCTAGATGCATTCAGATAAATCATGTTTTCTATCATACCTAAATAAAATTGAACGTCAAAACACTTTCCAGATTAATAAAAATACAATTGGTAATTCATACTAATATGTGTATTAAAAAATTTTCATGAAACAAGGATAAAAATTTAACAACCTCATTAAAATATTGATATTGATATACGAAAATAATTTATGTTCATTGATTAATTGGTAATCAATGAAAAAATTTTAATTCTCCCATTAATTTTATATTGAATTCACATATCATTAATTTATAAAAATCATTTCAAAGTAAATATTTTGGGGAACCAAATAGTATATCTTCAATATAAATCTGTAAAATAAAATTATCATTTTAAACATTCTTCCTATATAATGTAGGATCAAACATTATTTTTAAAAATTAAATTTTCAATAAAATTTTAGTTACTTTTTCATGAAATTCTTGATAGGTTTTCTTAAAACCAAATAATGCATTACTATGTTGAAAAACAAGATTTTTATTTTTTAATTTTCATATCATATGGTATTTAACAATTATTTCTTCCAAAATTGATATATTTAAAAATTTATTATTTAAATGTTTTTTAAATTATTCTATATTTATAAAATAATAATATAATAATATCTTCCACCCAAGAAAAAAGAGAAAATGAATCTTAAAATTCAATTTTACATTCAGAGAATAACCTTGAGATATAATTTCTTCATTTTTTTAAATATATTTCCATGCTTATAAATATTATTATGAAAAATTCACTTGGCTATTGTTTTTTATATTTTGGTATTTCAACCAAATTACTCACTATATTACATTAAAATCGATTTAATTAATCATGCATTAAATTAATATAGTTGTTATCAATTAAATCATTATCAATATTTATGGGTACAAAATTAGTAACTAAAAATGAACTAATACAAGAATTTCAAAAATAAATTCCCTATATTGTATACCAGAGTCAACAGTTCCAATTACCTTTTTAATATGACGATCTTTAACAGTATTCTACTCATTATGATCAGTTTGAGAATATATTTTCACCCCCTAAATGAATTTACAATCATTTTATTGATTATTATATTCACTAAAATTAAATTTACATGTATTATTGTGATACACCCAATTTTTCTAATAATAAATAGAAATTCATGAAACTTTTTTTATGTAGATATTTTTAATTATCCTTTAAAACAAAACTTTTCTACTTCTGTGTTCTGAATTTCAAGAAACTGTCATCTACAATTGTGTTCAGTATATTATTTGGAGTCTATTAGAACCAACTTGTTTTTTGTTGAATAGTAACATACCCTTATGAATAGTAATATGAATAGTAATATGACCATAATGAATAGTAAAATTTATTTATATTTTATTTTCTTAAGGCTTTATGATAATAACATCTGGGTTAATTTTTCAATGTGATATAGAATTAGTTACTAAATTAGAATTGTTAATTTTTGAATTAAGTATGATTTTATATAAAAATTAAATTTTTAATATTTAGAAAATTATTTACAAAAAAACAGAATTCATTTTTGAAATCTACAATACGATAAATGGTTAGGTTGAATTTTGGGAATTTTTCTGAAATAGTTTATTTTTCGGTGAATAGTAAAAAGTACAGTTTTTAGTTTCAGTGTGTTAATAACATCATTAATGATATAATATTGAGTTCATAAATCTGGTCTACTTTTTATATTTAAAAAAGATGTGAGGTGTTCCATGTGGCTTATACCATTGGAAAATACCATGGGAAACCCATGGTTTTGCAAACACCACCAATGAGGTGTCCCTTGAAATTATTAAAATATTCCATTACTTTTCCGATAAATACCAACACATTACTTCTTTAATTTCATTCCTGATTCCTCCTCAACAAATCTTTTGCATCTTTAACTTCATAGTATTCCTCCAAAGGTTTAATCAAGCCCCCATGGTCCCAACCATCATGTTCTATGGGTTACTCTACAAGGTAAGAAAATTCTCAATTTCTTTATTTTTAGTTTCAAGTGCCCTTTTATGTGGTATAACATTCAAGTTTCCATAAAATATTACTTTTTTACTTATTATTATTGATGTAATCAATATTATTATTCATTTATGGATCGGTTACCCTTGTCCCCTCTATTTTTAATTTTTTCTCAAACCATGTTGCGTAGCCATTAGGGTGCCAAATTTTTGTATGAGATATCTCAGTTATTCTTTTATTTTGAGTTCCTTCTATATTCTTCTTCATATCTCCTTACCCAAGAGGCATGAAATATCTAGATATCATGTATATTCTGGATGATATCATGTTTATGTAAAATTCCTCATCAGTATTTTTCTCCTTTTCCACATATTTAAGGAATAAAAACATTGTCCATGATGTGTCAAACTACTGACATTGTGGATGATGTTATTTCAATATTCATCAATTATTTCAAACATGGTCATGAAACCATATATATGGTTGAACCAGGTTATAATATTTGTTTTATTACTCACCCATGTTTTTATAATTCTTTTGTACTCAAGGTTCTAATTTATAAGACAAAATGAGGTTGTTATTATCAAAGAACCACTAAAATGATCTAAACGAACATCATTAATGTTTTAAATAATGAATCATCCTCATATTAAACATCAAAATGATAAATAGTATAAATTATTTTACTAGAAATATGTACATACCTTTCCATTCCAATTCTGGAATTTTACTTCCAATCGACAAGAACATCCACCATGAACTAAGCATGGAAATCATGTTAAGAACTCACCCAAAAACAGTCAAGGAGCAAAATAATAACAATTAAATGTTGAAATGATGTTATGAAATGATAATATAAGATGTTATAAAAATGAAAATATTTATGTAAAATACTAATAACACTCTTTTAGTCATTATACATGATTTTTAAACAAGGTGGACGTAAAAAAAACCCGAGGTAAGGGAATTCTTAACCCGATTTCCATTCTTTGGGATAACCATTTACTTCATTATTTATTTACTATTTAAATTGTTTGTGTGATGGTTTCGGAATATATTATGTTTTATTATGTGAATTTACATTATACATACTCCATCCACTATATTAAGTCTCTATCCAATTGTATGGTATTTATAAGGGGCTTTTCTTTAAAAATCCCCATTTTAAAATCGGTTTTACAAAATTCCAAAGCAATGTTTTTATGGAATTATTCATGTTGAATGATTATTTTTAGGTTCTTGGGAATTATTTATGATGAAGGTTGGGACCAATATCTCCCCCCAATGAATTGGGAATGTGTATGTTTGAGGTCGGTCATATGGTTACTCCATGTGTAACTGCGATGGTTACACAAATTGTAATGTAGCCGTGAGGGTCACAAATTATAAGGTTGTGGAGAGGGTTACAAGTTTATGTAAGTAATTCCCCCAGATACCTCTATGATTATATATATGTTCTCATGTTTTTTGTGAATTTTTTGTAATCTATTTTTACACGGAGTAAGTATATATGGGTGATAGTCTTGTCTTTTGAAAAGGTTTTCATACGTTATGAGTAATCATGTACTAATGTTATCTTTCCTTATTTTACATCCCTTACTGAGATTTTGTGCGTATCCCAAGTTTTTAAATTATTTTCAAAGGTTAATGAATGTGTAATACAAGGAAAGGATCCATGATAAATGTTGGAGAATTGTCAAGGAGTCTTGTTTTATGTTTTAATGTTTTATATTTTGAAAAAAATGGAAAATGTTTTTTTTGGAATCCACTCTATAATAATGTGTGATGTTATGAATGTATTGTCCTAATTATCTAAAGCTCTAAACATTAAAATATTCTCAATGTAATGTTAGGTTTTATTTTCTTGACTAAATCCAATATTATGTATGTAATAAGGCTGGGTCCTTATAGTTGGTATCCGAGGATAGTTTAGATAACATTAGGGGTTAGTTTGATGTTAATAGAATACCATAAATTATTTTAACTATATTTTTAATTTGAAGTGTTATAGAAATTACATATTTCCATGTTGCTTCATCTAATAAATGTTTGTTCTGAATGGTTGTCCACAGATGGAATAGATATGCTCGATAGAATGACATCCTTCCGGAACTACAGACCGGAATGGTAGGGATTGGAACCTAGAAGTTTGTGATAGTAATGGATCAGCTAATACAGGAAATAAATGGTGGTGGAATCCAT
This sequence comes from Viscum album, assembly GCA_963277665.1. Lineage (NCBI taxonomy): Eukaryota > Viridiplantae > Streptophyta > Magnoliopsida > Santalales > Viscaceae > Viscum > Viscum album. Next base: position 851,600,579 of record OY728152.1, read on the forward strand.
TAAAGAGAACCAATAGAGGTACAAAAATGAAACATGACAGTAGTGGAATATTTTATGAGACAACATCCTCATGCATTCAATGGATCATCTATCCAAGTAGCAGCTGAAAGATGGATCAAAACCCTCGAATAGATATTCAATGTTATGGGATGTCAAAGAAATCAAAAGTCAAGTCTTGCCATTTATCATTTTGAAGGGGAAGCTGATCAGTGGTGGTCAATGGTAAGGAATATTAGGGGTAGAGAGGATTTTTATGCCTTATAGTGGGATGAATTTAGGAATCTTTTCCTAGAAAAATATTTTCCTAAGGTGGTGAGACATAGAATGGAGAAGAAATTCCTTGATTTGATACAGAAGCAGGAAGACTCATTGGTTGTGTATGATGTGAACATCACCCAACTGGTGAAGAATTCTCCAAATATTATTCTGGATCTTGATAGAAAAATCAACCTCTTTTACTTAGTATTGAAGCCAAGGTATCGAAGGGCATTGGCCTCCCGTGGATTCAAAAGTTATGAGAAACTTTTCTGATGTGTTGAGAGGGTAGAGATGGAGTTTGGTGATGATCATGTGCATTTTGGAAACAAAGATAAGAATAGATCTAGTTGGAAAGCAATGGGTAAGAATCAACCAAAGAAATCTGATGGTATGAAAATCCAATTGCCAGTTTGTGAAAAGTGTGGAAAGAAACACCCTAGGGAATGTCTTAGAAAAACTGGGAAGTGTTTTAAATGTGGTATGTTTGGACATATAGCCTGATATTGCAATGAAAATGATCTAAAGACTAATCCTGAAATGCAGGCAGTAAAGTATTTTAAATGTGGTGAGATGGGTCATTATGAAAATTCCTGCCCAAAGAGAGATCCAAATGATATAAAGAAGCCAGACTACAAGCAGAAAGGTGTCATGAGATCCTTTGCGACTACGTCAGTAGATGTCAGGCCATCCAATGAAGTTGTATCAGGTACTTTATTTGTTCACCCAGATTTTTCTAATTTTTTGTTTGATACGAGGTCTACACATTCCTTAATCTCTATGAAATTTTTTGGTAAATTAGTAATAACTTGTTAATAAATGTGAACTGATCTTGTTGTTAAAACACTAAAGGGGAATGTTATAGAAAAAAGAAATTATAAGAATATTTCTATTGTGGTATGTGGAAAGACTTTACCTGAAAACATTGGTTTTTTACCCATAGTCGAGTTTGATGTTATTCTGGGGATGGACTGGCTTTCTGATTATCACGATAAGATTAATTGTAGAGATGAAGAAGTTGTTTTTTAGAAAGTGTTTGAGTTTGTATACAAGAATGAACCCATACAATTGATAGCATATCAGGATGTAAAGAAATTATTTAATGATAGAAATGATAGTTAACTTGATCTTATTGTTGAAAATAAGGGAACTATTCAAATTAATTATGTGCATGTGGTAAATGAAAACCTTGATGTTTTTACTGGTGAGTTACCCGGTTTCATACTTGATCGAGAATTCTAATTCAAAATTGATTTAGTTCCTGATGCTAATCCAATTTCAAAACCCCAATATCTTATGGCTCCAATAAAACTTCTCGAATCGAAAAATCAGTTGCAGGATTTGTTGAAAAAGGCTTCATTCATCCTAGCACTTCACCATGGGGAGATCTTGTTTTGTTTGTTAAAAATAAAGATGGTTCCATGAGGCTTTTCATTGATTATAGAGATTTAAATAACATCACTGTTAAAAACAAGTATCATTTTCCTCATATCAATGACTTGTTTGATCATCTCCAGGGAGCTCAGTACTTTTCCAAGATTAAAAGGATATCTGAATACCATCAGCTAAATGTGAAAAACGATGACATCCCAGAAACAACCTTTTGTACCAGATATGGGAATTATGAATTTGTTGTTATGCCATTTGGATTAACTAATTCACCTGTTGTATTCATGAATCTTATGAAAAGCGTATTTCATGAGTTCTTGGATATGTTTGTGGTTGTATTAATTGATGAAATTATGGTATTTTCTAAAAATAAGTAGGAGCATGAAAAACATTTTAGGGTTTTTTTGCATACATTAAAAGAAAAGAAACTATATGGAAAATTCAGAATTTGCGAATTTTGGTTGCAATATATTTCTTTTCTTGGGAACATTGTAAAGAAGTATGGAATAACAGTTGATCCTGTGAAAACAAAAGTAGTTGATGAATGGACAAGACCCAAAAATGTTATTGAGATTCGATGTTTTCTCGGGTTAGCAGGTTATTATAGATGGTTTATTAAGAACTTTGCCTTGCTATCTACCCTGATAACTATGTTAACACGAAAAGGGGATAAATTTTTTTGGATAGAGGAATGCGATGTTTATTTTTAGGAACTAAAGAAGAGATTGGAGAATGCTGCATTTTTTGCCTTACCTTCCTCAAATGGTGAGTTTTTCATCTACAGTGATGCTTCATTTAAGGGACTTGGTTGTGTTTTGATGCAGAATGATCATGTAATTGCCTATGCTTCGAGACAACTTAAACCTCATGAGCTAAATTATCCCACACATGATTTCGGATGGCAGCTATGGTTTTTTGCTTTGAAATATTGGAGGGATCATCTATACGAAACCAAATGCCAAATATATACTAACTACAAATGTCTGAAGTATATATTCACTCAGAAGGAATTAAACCTGAGGCAGAGAAGATGGCTGGAACTTTGAAAGGATTATGACTTCACGATCAATTACCATCCCGGGAAATCTAACAAAGATGAAGATGCCTTAGGTTGGAAACATCATATATCATTATCCATGATAAGTTTGGAACATGATCCCTTGATTAATGATTTGATGAATTTTGTCTTAGAAGTTGTTGGTGTAGGGAATACATCAGTTTTGTTTCAGGTTTATATGTAGTATTTGTTGACAGATAGAATTAAGTGAGCATAGAAGGAAGACCGTGAGCTACAGAAAAGGAATAATTGGTTAAAATGGGTAAGTTTCCAGAATTTACTGTTGATAAAGATTGTGTTTTATGATTTGGAAAATGGTTGTGTGTGCCTAGTGATTGTTAATTGAAGAAAGATTTGTTGTGTGAAGCTCATAGTTCTGCATTTTTTGTACATCCTGGTAGTACAATGATGTATAGAGTCCTTTGGGAGTATTATTGGTGGGATGGAATGAAAATAGATATTGCGGATTTTACAATGAAATGTTTGATGTGTCAACAGGTTAAAGCAGAGTGGTAGTTACCAAAGAGGATGCTTCAGCCTTTTCCAGTGCCATAATGGAAATGGGAGAATGTATCCATGGACATTGTGGTCAGACTACTAAAGACTTATCGAGGTAACAATGTGATTTGGATTATTGTTAATCATCTAACCATGTTTACACATTTTCTTTCTCTTCGAGATACAATGACATTGGACTATCTTTCTCGATTGTACCTCAAGAAAATTTTCAGGTTACATGGAGTTCCTATTTCCATTGTATCTAACTGAGATCCCAGGTTCACTTCTATCTTTTGGAACGGACTTCTGAAGTCATTAGGAATACGGTTAAATTTCAGTACATATTTTCATCCTCAATCAGATGGTCTGTCAGAACAAACGATTCAAACGTTGGAGGATATGCTTCGAGCTTGGTCAATGGACTATTAAGGAAGTTGGGATAAATATATTTCTATTTTTGTGTTTTCTTATAATAACAGTTTTCATTCCATTATTCAGATGGCACCTTTTGAGGCCTTTTATGGGAAGCAGTATCAGACTCCAGTGTTTTGGGATGAAGCCGGTGAATGAATGATGATGGGCCAGAATTAGCTGAAGAAGAGGCTGAAAAGTGTGGATGATCCAGCAGCACATGAGGACATCACAGAGTAGGCATAAAAGTTACGCAGAAAACCGAATAAAAGAATTCTCTTTTGAGGTAGGTGACCATCTTTTCCCTAAAGTCACTCCTTGGAAAAGTGTGATGCATTTCGATAAGAAAGGGAAGCTATGTCCATGGTTCATCAGTCCTTTTGAAATCGTGGAGAAAGTTGGAACAGTTTCATACTGTGTAGCTTTTCTTTCGATTTTTTTCCAGGTACACAATGTTTTTCATGTTTTGATGTTGTGGAAGAATGTGCCAGATTCATCACATGTCTTGAGCCTAGAAAAAGATTAGCTGGAAAAGAACCTTTCGTATGATGAGAAAACATTTCAGATTATTGATCGATGGGAACAGGTATTGCAGAATAAAGTAATATACCAGGTGAAGGTTTTTTGTAGAAACCACATGGTTGAGGAAGTGACATGTGAGTCTCAAAATGCTATGAGGTAAAAATACCCTCAGTTGTTTAATAGGTAAATAAAATTGTGAGGACGCAATTTCAAGAATGTGGGGATAATGTAACACCCTGATTTTTTCTAAAAATAAATAGAAATTCATGGAACTTTGTTTTATGTATATATTTTTAATTAGGCATTAAATCATAAATTTTCTACTTCTCTGTTCTGAATTTCATGAAACTGTCATCTACAATTGTGTTCTGTATGTTATTTTGAGTTTATTAGAACCAACTTGTTTTTTGGTGAATAGTAACATACCCTTATGAATAGTAATATGAATAGTAATATGACCCTAATGAATAGTAAATTTTATTTATATTTTATTTTCTTAAGGCTTTAAGATAATAAACATCTGGGTTAATTTTTCATTATGATATAGAAGTAGTTACAGAATTAGAATTGTTAACTTTTGAATTAAGTATCATTTTATTTAAAAAAAAATTAATGATATTTAGAAAATTATTTTTAAAAAATGGACTTCATTTTTGAAATCCACATGTTGATAAATGGTTAGGGTGAATGATTAGAATATTTTTGAAACAGTTGATTTTTTGGTGAATAGTAAAAAATACAGTTTTTAGTTTCGGTGTGTTAATGACATCATTAATGACATAATAATGATGTCATAAATCTGGTCGACTTGTGTATAGTTAAATATTATTTGAGGTGTCCCAAGTGTCTAATACCATGGGATAATACTATGGTCAAGCCGATGGTTTTTCAAATACCACCCATGAGCTGTCCCTTGAAAATTATTAAAATATTCCGTTACTTTTCCGATAAATATCAACCCATTACTTCATTAACTTCATTCCCAATTCCTCCTCAACGAAGCTCAGGAATCCTTACCTTCATTTTAGTCCTCCCAAGGTTTCCTCAATCCCCTAAGGTCCCAACCGTCATGTTCTATGGGTTACTCTACAACGTAACAAAATTCTCAATTTCATTTTTTTCCCTTCAAGTTCTATTTTATGTTGTATAACGTTCAAGTTTCCATACCATATTCTTATTTGCTTCTTATTCTTGATCTAATATATATTATGATTCATTTATGGATGGGTGACCCCTGTCCCCTCTCTTTTTAATATTTTCTTAAACCATGATATGTAGTCGTTAGTCTACTGAATTTTTGTAAGTGACTTCTCACTTATTCATTTATTTTGAGTTCCTTTATTATTATTCTTTATATCTCCTTACCCAAGAGGAATTAAATATAAAAAAATCACGTATATTCTGGATGATATCATTTTTATGAAAAATTACTCATCATTATTTTTCTCCTCTCCCACTTATTCAAGGAATAAAAATATTGTCCGTGATGTGTCGAACTACCGACATCATGGATGATGTGATTTCAATTTTCATTAATTCTCTCAAATCTGGTCATGAAACCATTTATATGGCTGAAAAATGTTATAATATATGTTTTATGACTCACCCATGGCTCTATAATTCTTTTGTAATGATGGTTCTAATTTATAAGACAACATGAGGTTGTTATTATCAAAGAATCAAAAAAATGATCTAAACGAACATCATTAATGATTTCACTTATGAATCATCCTAATATTAAACATCAAAATGATAAATGGTATAAATTATGTTACAAGAAATATATAAATACCTTTCCATTCAAATTCTGTAATTTCACTTCCAATCGACAAGAACATCCACCATGAACCAGTATTGGAGATCATGTTAAGAACTCACCAAAAAACAGTGCATGGAGAAAAATACTAACAATTAAAGGCTAAAATTATGTTATGAAATGATACTATAATATGTTATAAACATTAAAATATTTGTTTAAAATACTAATAACACTCTCTTAGACATTATACAATAATTTTAATTAAGTTGGAAGTAAGACAACCCTGAGGTAAGGGAATTCTTAACCCGATTTTTATTCTTTGGGTTAACCTTCTACTTTATTATTTATGTGATATTTAAATTGTTTATTTTATTGGTTATGTTTATATTATGTTTTATTATGTGAATTTACAATATGCATACTCCATCCACTTTATTAAGTATCTCTTCAATTGTTTGATATTTATAAGGGGATTTTCTTTAAAAATCTTAATTTTAAATTCGGTTTTACAAAATTCCAAAGCAATGTTTTTATAGAATTATTCATATTGTATGTTTATATTTTGGTTATTGGGAATTATTTATGATAATGGGTGGGACCTATATCTACCTCCAATTCATTGGGTATGTGTATGTTGTAGTTCAGTTGTATGGTTACTCCAAGTGTAACTACAATGGTTACACAAATTGTAAGGTAGCCGTGAGGGTTACAATTTATAAGGTAGACGAGAGGGTTAAAAGATTATGTAAGTAATTACACAAGAAAATTCTATGATTATATTTATGTTATAATGTTTTTTTGAATATTGTGTAATCTAATGTTACACAGAGTATGTATATATGGGTGATAAGCATGTCTTTGGAAAATGTTTTCATGCATTACGAGTAATCATGGACTAATAAGTACTTTCCTTCTTTTTCATCCTTTATGGAGATTTTGTGCTCATCCCATGTTTTTAAATAATTTTTAATAGTTAATGGATGTTTAAGACAAGGAAGGAATCCTTGTTAAATGTTTATGAACTGTCAAGGAGTCTATTTTTAAGTATTAATGTGTTATATTTTGAAAAAAATGGAAATAATTTTTATGGTATCCACTTTGTAATAATGTGTAAAGTTATGAATGTATTGTCCTAATTATCTAATGCTCTAAACATTAAAATATCATCAATTTAAAAGGATGTTTTTCCCAGACTAAAGTCATTATTATGTATGTAATAAGGCCGGGTCCTTATAATTAGAATCAAGATTATTCTTATTATTTTATTTTTATTAAATTTAGAATTTATATTCTATTCAACATATGAATATATCTTATAAAAACTATATTCCTTACTTGTATAAGATTAAACTAAAAATACTGCATTATTTATTTTAGAAATAAACATGCCGAAATTTCGTTTTCATTCAAAATGAAAAGAGTGCCACCAACCACCCTAAAATATCCAATTTTGGGGTTAATCTCTTCAAATAATTTTTAAGGGGTTTTATTAAAATATAGTCTAATAAAAAATATTTCAAACATGAAAATTAGTGTTGATACATTTTTTAGATAAACTTCTAAACATATTTAACATAATATGAATTAAACTATACATTTTTTGAATTGATGTATTTTTTCATTCTAGTACAACATGTTGTTATAGTGTCCTAGGTGTAGAAAAATAATGTTTATATCCATTTTCATCACAATGCCGATCAAATTATGCCCTCAAAATCCACCACCTATATTCCTTCTCATATAGCTATCTAACATGATTTTTAATATACATACAATAATTATAAAATTTTGTTAATGTTTCATTTTTATGTTATATGAAAAAAAATCCCGATGAATCTACAAAAAATATTAACTATTAAAAATATATAATTTTTTAAACCCGAACAAGTAGGTTGTATACAACTAAATAAGTCATTATGTAAAAAAATCATGACATCTATATTTAATTAAAGCATTCATATAATTAAATAAATCTCTCTATAACATAGACATTAAACACTAGTTACATATAAAGTACTTATGTGCATATAACATTGGAAATTATAGAACCTATTCATGATTTGACATGTTATTAAATATTAGGAATTTTTCTTTTATAGGTATCCTATGAAACAAAATATCATATTATTATATATCATTCAAAAAAATTACATTCAATATGGTATGATAAAAAATAAATTGTGTAAACATTATATCTCTATTTTAAAAAACTAAAACATAACTGTTTTTTCAAAAATATACATTTATCAATTTAACTTTTTTCCAATCAATATATCATCAATGGTTAAGATATAATTATTAAACAAAATTTAAACCATATATATATTGAAAATTTGAAATAATAATAGTTTTGGAAAAACCATCATCTTCAATACCTTTAATTACAACTTTAGAGTTTCCTCCAAATGATTGTAGGCCGCCGTTACAAGAATTAGAGGATTTAAAATTATAAATATCTCAAATCACATATACGGAACACTCTATACATAAAAACCATGAATCATTGAGACTTTTTTGGATGATTAGCTCAAAAAAATTCAATCAGGTAGAATATTTTAGTACCCATGTTGACTATTGTCCAATAATATTATTAGTATTGGATTTTAAAATATAAATATATTTAAAACATATTTTGTGGGGGGGGGGGTAGAAAAAATATATTTAGTAATAGATGTTTTATAATTCAAAAATTATAATGTAAAAATCAAATAGAATTTATTTTCAAAATTTCTCGATATTCTAAATTTAAAATAAGAAATATAAAAAATACTTTATTTAGAGACTTTGAAAAATTTATTCTTATTCATCCTAGGTGACAAACCATTATTAAAAAAATTATTATTGTAGTTTGTTTTAATATTAAACACCATTTTTCTATATTTCTATTTTCCTTGAACAAAAGTAGATAAAAATTCATTAATATTAAAAACATTATTATTCAAATTCTTATTCCATATTTTAATAGTATATAATTACATATAAACTTTTATATTATAAATAAAATCTATATTTATCAGTTTCTTACATTCATGCAAGAGATTCTTACAGTCATTCTAAACATTAGTCATATCTTCCAATATTGAGTTAACCCTTCTTTACTACTCTTTATTATTTAATTATTCAAAATATTTTTATTTATCTTTATCTTCTTTTAGAATTAATATATGAAAACCAAGATTCCTTTTTGATTCCTCATTCATGGAAACAATGTTATTCAAATTATCACAATATATATTTTTTTATAATTTTCTATGAATAACTACTTTTTTATTTTTTTTGGTTAGTATATTTTCCCCTAATCATAATACCATAATTAGTTAATTACTCATTCTATTCATACAATAGATTTAATTTTGATTTAATGAAATCCTAAAAATAATTAGAATCAGTTTATTTTTCATCTTTTTCGAATAATGTATTTTCAAAATTAGTAGGAGTAATAAATTTATTTAATCTAAATCATGTAAATCACAATGTGTAGAAATAAATTAAAGGATCTTTATCTCATATTCACTTCTTCAATAACTACACATATCTGAACTATCTATATTTTCCCATTCTCATAAGATGTTTTTATTTATCCTTTATCTTTTTTTTTTGTTTTTTTGAATCCCGAGTTTGGTGCAGTTTTAACATTTACATTGTTCTATCACTTATAGAAATTTAATTCAAAAACAACATTATTATTAATAGCATTACCTTTATTTTTCTCTATTTTGAAATTCCTTTTCATCATCTTTTACAACCATTAGTTTTCATTAATTTGATAATTTTACAAATTGAAATGGTATTTCTCTTTATCACTATAAAATAAATCTGTTCCAGAAGAGTTATAGTGTAATTTCATCAACCACAGTAGCCTAAATTTTTTGATTACTTTATTCCATTAAACCTTGATAAAATATACTTCATAATAATGGAATGTATAGCACTTTTGACGTATAAAACATGATATATACATGAAATTAACCTTAAAATTGATAGGAAAAGATAAAATATTGAATTTTATTTGATAACATAGTTATTCCTTTTTTATATCTATTTATATTAATCATAATTCATTTCCTATCATCCTAGGGAAAGGAAACATATAAAATGGATGAGATATAATTCTCATATATTGTATGCGTACAGTAGAAGCTCCAGTGAAAAAAAAACGTGTAACTAAAATTAAAAGGTAAAAAATTGTAACACATTATGTTAATCAAAAACATGAACATGAATAATAATATAAAGAACCTATAATGAAATTATAATATCATAGTAATAACTGATAATCAAAATAATTATATATAAATAGTTTTATATTATTGAAACTTATGCATCAATATTCTGACTAATAAACTAAGAACATGGACTGCCAATAACTAATCTCATTATTAGGGAAATAATTATGCCATAAAATATAACAATAAATTCATGGTATCATTACCAGACATCATACATAAATTGGTAATTCCTTATCCAAAAACCCAATCTTGTTTGTCTCATGAGATCTACCAATTCAATGAGGTGACATTGTGGGCCCCACACATCACATACTAAGTCCAAGGAATTCTTCACATAAAAGGGTAGAAACATAATCAATGAAAACGTTCCTATTTTAAAAATATCATATAAAATCTTATTAATTTCCCCAATTAACATACATAATCATAAACCATCCAGTATTATATGGAGAATTTTATTTAAAAGTTTATCCTAACAAAAAATGATCATAAACAATCCAAATATATAATAATAAATTTATTTTTAAAACATTTTCTCAAAAGATAAAATGTATAGTTAGGGTTTTTGTCCCTAGTGAATAGAAGAAACATAAAATATTCATTAAACAAAATCTAGAAAAAAAATCATTTATAAATCGAAATTCCGTATTTAAAATAAAAAATTCACTAAATATTTTCAAAATACATTTCATTGAAAATATCCATGGAAAATTTTAATGAAGTATTAAAACCAATTATTGGTCTTGAGAATGGGAAATTCCATAAATGATTATTAGGTTACCAAAATTAATTTCACATTTTTAGTATGAAGACAAAAAACTCCATTTTTAGAAAATAAAACGATGATTACTTTTGAACCAACCTTTAAAGAGTAATTTTTTGGTAAAAATAAATTCAATAAATAATTTATATAATGTTAAAATCATGTTTAAAAAATATTTCTAGAAAACATGGATTAGGAAGAAAAAGGATTCTTTTACGAAAGTGATAAATAAGTCATGTTTTCCAAAAAAAATGTTTTATCAAACTAATTTTAATTAAAATGGAGGCAAAATGATTCTCTTAAATGAATATTTCTTTGATACCTAGTGGAATTATATATATATATTAGGTTTAATTTATTAAAATAAAAAAATTTACCCAAGGGACACTTAAATTGAAATAATCATGAATAATGATGAGGTTGTCAAAAAAACCCACCTGTATGTTGAATATCCATATTCATCATTAACAGACTCACAAAAGGAAAATGGAAACAATTTATGATTTTTCTACGATAACTACATATATATTGGGTGTGACCACATATCATGCCTGAAATAAAAACTCTTATAAAATGTCATGATAGTTTAAGAACCACCTTCCTCATTATGGAATAACCCCATCCATTGATGATTATCAAACTATTTTACAGAAGTATAATAAAACCAAAAAATACAACCCCTCAAAATTAGGGAATATCAAATGAAGAACAATGAAATTATGCCATATAAAGAATTAATAGAGGAGTATGGGTGGACACATCCCTAGAGATACAAAAATAATGTTAGTCATCTATTTTTTGAATTAAAAAAATGAGATCTAAGATTGTATGATGATGAAATACATGGGATGGGATAGGGAAGTCAATGGATTCTATAGGGGGACTGTAGAGAAAATTTAATTTTAATAAAAAAAACCTAATTCAATAATTAATGAAAAAATTAAAAAAATTATTGATAGGGACCACCTGCTACATGTTCTAATGCATCCAATCCCCTAATACTCACTAGGTAGATTTTATAGTGCACCAATATATTGATGGAACTCCATGGTCTCTCTCTCTATGCCCATATCCACTAGATAAATGATACTCTAAACTAGGTTTCATATTCTATCTATACTTGTGTGGATAAACATTTCAATTTCTCCATATCCTTAAAAATGATACTTTTATATATTCCAACTCATCCAATGGTCCAAAACCCTCAAAATATATGCATTCTTGAAAAACATTAATCAAAATCTCACCTTGAGAAATATGGGGAGTTTAAACCTCTCCATGAATAACAATTCATTTTTAATATGAATCACTAAGATTCTTTGGTGGAATTTTCTAGTGACTATTCTCATATATCTTTATATCTCTCTAAATATTCCACTTAGATATTCCAATTTTTCGATGAAAAGTTTACTATAGGTATAATTTTTCTATGTAAGATCTTTTCACATCATTATACTACACAAACCAGTCGCCCATTAAAAATAAATCATCATCTATCTCAAAACCACAGATGGTGATCACATGAAAATGGTTATGCTGGTATTTATTGTGACACGATACATGGAATAATATATTATTCACACAAAATTTATAAGGTAGTGATAATCGATAAGACACAATACATATCCTCTTGGGAACCTCAAACTAACACACATACTTGTATGTCAGCAACATTTTCCTCTATAAGAAAAAATGCACCAATTAGTGTGAAACAATCCTGAACCTTAATTTTTTACCTCATACAGAAGAGGATAATGTCGCCACCTGATAAATAGTCATTGTCTTCTGCAAACGATCACCAATAAATTCTGTATATATTATATACGAAATAAAATATCCTAAAAGGAACTCATTCCAATAATATATCACCCCTTACTCTTAATAGTATAATTGTCATCAACACTATGTACAATACATGTCATTGATAGGATTCATCTGAACCAATGTGAGCTAACTACTATTACATGTGAAATACACTATAGTAACATGTTTCTCCCATGAAATTTTATGATGTAGGATGAATTCCCATAATATATCCTTTAATTACCTCATTGTTATATTATACTTCTAATCAGTCTATAGATTTTATGATATACTCAAATATAGTTGATTATCTACTGCCTCACATAATCCTTCAAAAAAAAGATATTCAATATTCATTTTGTTATGAAATTATACATTAGGAAACAACAAGAGATATTTCTATTTCTCAAAAAAATAATGATCATAACCCATTGATTATGTGTGTATCTATAATCCATAATAAAATAGATAACATTATCAATATGTTATCTATAACACATTACATAGGGTGACCTTGATAATTATATTATAAAATTAATATTAAAATCATCCCAATTATATTTAGGAATGGATTATGGTTAATGAGTAACTAAAAGTCATATGTTCTTTTCCTTCCACCACAAACATGTGAATAGTCTGGGATTGGCCTCAAAATGTCTTTATTCATACCAATATATCGATTATATTAGCTGATTTAATGATCTATATTTATAATCAATGGGTTAATATCCTATCTCATGGGATGTGAATTTCATACCACATCCTCTAAAATCCATGTAGGTTCCATAACCTCACATTGGAATTAAATCATCCCATTATAATCCATAAACCAATTAAGTGGTGGATCCCCATTATATATATCATATCTCTTAGAACAAAAATCAGAGTCAGATACTTGAATACCCTACACTCTATTATGATTAATTATGGTGATATCCAAAGATATAATGGAAGATCATACACTATACTCTTAATGATAAATATACATATCAATAAAGAGGCTCAACGTAGTCCGCTAAATACTAGCCTCTTGCACCATATACGGCTATGTCTTCATACTCTTCAAATAAACCATAACATTAACCTTTCTAGGGGTAAAATCAAAATCTAATTTAAAGGGAATGATATACTCAACCCATCTCAATTTATCAAGTTTTAAAACAAATTGAGAAAAAATATTATGCAGGCTCTTATATTAATTATTCAATATGAACCCCTCAACCAATATCCAGCAATTCCAAAATCATTATGTGTATAAAACCAGTTCTATCTTTGGTTCTTCTACTTTTTAATTACTCTTATATAGAATCATCTACATGGGACTATAATCATCTAGTCACCCATTATATATCATAAACACTTTAACAAAAAACCCCTGAAATATAAAAATTCATATTATAAACCTTACATAGATTAGGTATGGTCAGGATCATCCTAGATGGCCATATTCTCTGTAGAACATAAAATTATCTCTCATATAGATTATACAACTCATGTTGAACCCACATGGTGTATTTTTTTTAATGAATATCATGGTTATGAAGTTCTAATGAATCTTAATTTAAATATAGTGTAATGAATTTATGTGAAGAGGAATTTATTGGATGTTTTTTTGGTTTTGTATCATTTTTTATATGAAAAATGATGATATCTTACATTTAGAGATTTTTTGGGTGATTCATTTATATTTAGTAAATATATGGTTGATGCATTTTATTTCTATGAATAATTTATAATCATTAGTTTTATACCTCTATAATGGAGGTGTATGAATATTTATATCCATATGATCATAATTTTAGAGGTTTATAATAAAAAATAGGATGATTTTGTTTGAATTTATAGAGGCTAGTTTTTTTTGGATTATCAGAAAATTTAATGTTGAAAAGGAATTTTATACGAATATCTGTTTTTATTGATTTGAATATTAGTTATTTTATTTTTAGAGTTTTTCATTTTGATAAAGTCAATTATTTTTTTTAAAACCCACAAAATATGGCTATATCAAAGCCATCACATCCACATAAAGATACAGAGCATCATAAGGAATCTCAACCAACTTTTCAAGTGGAATCTGGCCTCAAATGATATTATATGTGGCATAGAGGAGGTATTTCGGCTGCAAATAGTGATATAGGATAAGAGGTGAAAAACTACAATTTTTTAGTACAATATCCCCACAAGGATGGTGAAGTGTAACAATATAATTTTTTACTGATCTATAAACCCAATTTTGTTAATAATTTAATATATATTTTTTTGGGAATATGTAGTTTTAAAAAAAATGAGATTATTATAGGATTACATAAGGGTAAAATCCATATTAATTTGAATTTTGTTTTCATTGAAACACATTGTAATATTTTTTTTAATTTATTTAGAGTTATGAATAGAGTTAGTGGATATTATAGGGATTGTAGTGCCTCAATATTGATATAATAGAATTATTTAATATGTTATTTCATGCAAATATAGTTTTTTCTAAAATAACTAAATAACTTACATATAGAATCTTAGATAAGAAATCACTGGCCAAAATTAAATTTAGAATGCACATTTTTCTAGGAAAAACATACCCATTGTGCATGTCAGGTGTTTGGTTAAATATTATAACCATGTCATTAATTTTTTATTTTTTAGTTAAATGTGTTTATTTAAATTGAAGAATATATGATTGAAATCAAAACTATAGAATTATTTTGATTTTATTTATATGATAAAATTATGATCTAACTAAATATTTTTTCCTCTAGATAAAAATAAAAATAAAATAATTTTAATTTTAATTTTAATTTTTCTTCAAGAAAAAAATGAAAATGAAATTCAAAAATGTAATTAACAGTTTTTTTACATTGAAAATATATGTTGAGTGAATATTTTTTCTTTGAAGGTAAAAGTAAAAATGGTGATATAATTTCTTTTTCTAATTAAATGGTGTTATGTGGTTGGGATAGTTTAATTACAATTATAGGTATATAATGAATTTTATTTTTGAAAATTTTACGGTGCTAATAATGGTAGATATTTAATAATAAAAAAATTTATCATTAGTATTAATATTATTATTTAATTAGGAAATTCATAATTATGTTTGATAAATTATAATATATATAGGGATATATATATATATTATGTGTGTATATATATACATTAGTTAAATATATATATATATCAATATGTGTCTGTGTGTTGGTGAGTATATGTATACAATGGAGCAAAAATATATAATATGTATATATATGGGTTAAATAAATAACTATATATATACATGATTTTTTATATATGAGAGTATATTTATATATATAATTCATTAATATTTTATATATTCATTTTAATATATATTTAATGTATGAATAATTGTGTTTTGGGAGTTTTAAAAAAATGCATAATGTTTATAGGGTGTGGTGCATGAATTTAAAAGGAAAGAGGAATAAGTAGTAAATGATTAATTATTTAGATGTAATAAATTAAATAAATCATTGTTGAGTGAATCTTTATGATGGTGTTGTACATTAATTTATGGAGGAATTTAGAGTGTCATGTGTGTAAGAAATGAATATAGATAAAAATATTAATTTATGGATTGATAAAAAAATGTATAAATGGGATATGGGGACGTGATTAATCCTCATATATGCTAACTCCTCTCCCTCTCTCCCTCCCTGACTCTCTCCCTCTCTCCATTATATTATTTTTTATATTTTTTCATGAAATTTTCTCTTAGATATCTTCTTTAATACTGATTGGATTAATGTTTCATTCGTTCTATTGTGTTTATCACGGTTAGAATAAATTAAACTGGATATTTATTTTATAAGGAATAAATTTATTATCTACAAATTCAATTTAATCATTTTTGAACTTTCCAATATGGAATATGGCGATAATTTTAATTAAAGCCTCTTTCAATATAAACATCCCTTAGTGGTGAAATTTGACTCATTTAGCAACCATTTTCATGATAACATCATTGAATATAAGGTAAGAATATCCTTACCGTTTTTTCCATTTATATTATGTTGAAATGATATGTCATTTTTTCATGATTAACTCATTCTTCTTCTGTGTTTTATGTGGATGTGTGTGAGTGACCATGATGATTTCTTGATTATGACCATGTGATTTTGTGGGGTTCCAAACATTTCTTCTTTTTATACTTATTCATCCTCATAAAAAATTGTGTTCTATGTTGTGTTGTGTTGTATATAGAACTATTCTTCAGTTATAAAGATCATTGGGTGGATCCTTGAGAATTGTCAGATGTTTTCCAAATTTCTTCAACATTGGGAATGGATTTCCCTATAGTTGGTTATTCATAATTTTATGTCCATCTGATCTAAAATTGAATTAATGAACTTAAAGGTGTGCATCCATATCCGTATATTGGGATATTAAAACATGGGTAGCTGGATGAAAAGCCTATCTCACCATCCAGTCATCAGAAATGTGGGTATAGCTATCCCTATTGAGCGATGTTCATAAGTGACTGAATGAATGATTTTCAATTGGCATGCAGGGTTACAGATGATGACCACTATGATGGTGGGTTGTTCTATGAAAACATAAAAGTGGTACTTTGTTTGAATTATCATATATACAATCTAAAAATGAGTTAAGTTGTGTGTGTTCGAGGTTCAATGTATCTTGGTCAGGGCATGATAAAATAGAACGTGTATTATTGTATAATTATTCGATCATTTAATTATTTTAGAGGATACACTATTATATATTTTAATATATAATATTATGGAATCATTAATGGTGTCTAATCGAGGATTTTACTTACACCCAACATGGGAATTTATGTATTCTGATCAAATTCATGAAGATATATCCATTAAGAAGAAATGTCCCTATAGTGGACAATTGAGAAGGGGTGTTTGAAGCAGTTAGTGGATCAAGAAAAACTCAAGAGGGCCACAATATTAATTTATTAATTTATCTTAGGCTAACATTACTTGGATCATCGTTTCACCTTGGGAGCCTGCCTATTTTTTATAATATGAAATCTATGAATTTTTTTATTTCCACATGACTACTATGATTTTTTATTATCATTATTATAATTATAATTTTCTTGATGATGTGATAGTTATGATATAGTCTCCCATCAAATGGACATAGACCCTTACATCTATTTAAACGACCCTAATATATGGGTATTCATGTACATGTTCATGTTATCAGTTGGCATAGACCTGGTGGTTTGGGTTGGGTTGTTACAAAATCATATCAAGGAACTAGGATTTGATAACTTTTTCCCTTCTAGTATCCATTAGATGGAATATGGAAGACAGTGGATAGGATAGCTGAAACTCTGGCAGGGGAACTATATCACTGTTTGGACAACATTTTATAATTTATATTTATGTTTCTATAAGGTAGGTAAAATAATGTTTTTATATTACCATTCATTAAATTTTTCTTGGATGATTGAAAAAATATGGATACCTGATTTATGAGATTTTTAGTGCATTCAGGAATCATGATTAGGCACATGGGTTCATATTCTTTTTATACCCATGTTATTGGTCTTCATATTAGTTCATTAATTAAATTACATGAATATTTATATATATTTAAATTATATATTATTCATTGTGATAGAACTGTATTTCCATGTTGTTGTGCTATATTTTAAAATAGAATTAATTATCATAACTTAGTATGTTTCTTGTTAGTCAATATATGAAACTATGACTAACCTGTAGGGATGAGACATTGGTTATTATTAGTAGGGTTATACAATGGGTTGAGGGTAGAATCCTAGGACTACCTTATATGATCCCTTATACTTGATAATGTCTTTTTTATGTACAAAACATTACCTTTGTTTGAGAAATTATATCATGGGGAGATGAGAGTGTCTATCATAAGTTCATGTTCAATGGAATGAGTTGTTCAAACAAGATTGCAATAAATAATTCTCTAGTAAGTGTAGTCATTAAAGGTATACAATTGTAATATTCT
Organism: Viscum album; assembly: GCA_963277665.1. NCBI lineage: Eukaryota > Viridiplantae > Streptophyta > Magnoliopsida > Santalales > Viscaceae > Viscum > Viscum album. The sequence goes on from OY728152.1 coordinate 851,619,235, forward strand.
ATATTTTAAGTGATCAAAAACCTTTTTTGTTAATAAATTGGAAGAAATATTTTGTCGAAATTTATTTTCTCAATAACTTTGTTTATTTTAGATTTATATATAGGTAAAATTAATTTCAATGTTACCACTAAATTTTTTATAGTAACAATTTTAAATAATCGATAGAATATTATAAGGATTATTTTTAGAGTTATGTATAGATGAAATATTAGATCATCGGGCATGTATATCTGTAGAGTAGATATTATAAAAATATTAAATATAATATATCATGTGTTCATTTTTGTGTTGAAAAAATTGAATATATTTGGAAATATTTCTCAGATGGTAATTCCAGGAAATACATTAAATATATAATATGGGACTTCCCCTGAGTGTGGAATAATATTTTTATGCGTCACATTTTTGGTTAAATTAAACAAACGGGTCCTTAGTTTTTAATTTTTTGTTTTCAAGAGATTGAAAAAATGAAGAATTAATTTTTATGAAAAAATTTATAAATTTTTATTTTAGTTTTTTTTGAAATAATAAAATTATTTTTTATCTGAATATTTGGTTCTGTTGTTAAAAAAATATTATTATTATTATTATTTATTTTTACATAAAAATTAAATTTAAATTTACATGTGTAATTAATGATTATGTTATAATGAAAATATTGGTTGGGTGAAAATTTTATTTTGTGAATAATGTAATATTTTTGATATTATTAAATTTTCAATATAAATTATTTTATACGTTTAATATTTTCATTACTATTATAATTTGTATTTTAATGTCCAAAATTTAATTTCTCAAATTTTTTGATTATTATAGATTTATATAAGGGTAAAATTTGTTACAATGTTACCACATTATTATTTTTTGAATCAATTTGGAATATTTTGTGGAATATTATATGGATTACTTTTAGAGTTATGTGTAGATTCAATAATATATTGTGGATCATGTATAGCTGTAGAGTTTATATAATAAAAATATTAAATATAATATATCATGTGGTCATATTGTTGTTGAAAAATTTGAATATTATTTGAAAGATGTCTCGGATGGGAAATCCATAATCTACATTAAATCTGTAACATGGGATTTACCCGGAGTGTGGAATAATAATTGTATGTGTCGCCTCATTGGTTAAATCATACAGACGTGTTGTTTGTTTTTAATTTTTTGTTTTATGATATTGAAAAATGGAGAATTAATGTTTATAAAGAAATTTATAAATTATTTTTTTTATTGAAAAAATTATTTTTTATCTGAATATTTTGTTATGTCGTAAAAATATACTTTTATTATTAATTTTTTGAAGATAAAAATTAAAATTAAATTTACCTATGTAATTAATAATTAAGTTATAAGGAAAATATTTGCAGGGTAAAAAATTTATTTCTTGAACAAAGTAATATTTCTAATATTATTAATTTTTCTAACTTTATTATTTTAAAAGTTTAATAATTTATTTACTACTGTCTGTATTTAATGAAAATTATTATTTCAAGATTTAAGGTGGTAATAATGGTTGATATTTGATAAGAGTAATAGTAATTATAATTATTATTACTATTACATTTTAAAAATAAATTCTCTATGTGATAAATTGTATTGTGCATGTGGGTTTATATATATTTAATGTGTATATATAGATATTTTTATTAGATATATATGTATATATATGTGCGGGTGTATATATATATACTAGTATATATATATACAATGTATATATATGGGTTATATATTTATATGGGTGTATATATATATATGTGCGCGTGTAAATATATAATGTCTTTAGATATATATATATATGGATGGATTTTGAAATATATTTAAAGGATGGATAAATGTGTTTTAAGATGTTTTAAACACATTATTTTTAGATGGGTGGAACATGGATATATCATGATATGTGAATAAGTAATAAATGATGAATTATATAAAAACAATAATGAAAATAAAAAATAATTGAATAAAGGGATATGAGGTTGCTACACATGTATTTGGTGTGGAACTTAGAGTTCTGTGCATGTAACGCACGTGGAGTGGTGAAATTATTAGTTGATGAATTGAGAAAAAAATGTATAAAGGGGAAATGGGGAGGTTCCTTAGCCAACAATACAATCATGCCTCTCACCCTCCCTCCCTCCCTCCATATCTCTTTCTCTCTATTTATTTATTAATTTATTTTTAAATTTATCAATAATTATATCTATTTGATATATACATCAAAATAGATAAGATAGATTATCCTTCAGTTTCGTTGGGTTTATCTCGATGAGAAGAAATAATATCATATGTTTTGTTTTATCAAAACATGTTATTATCATCATATTTTATTTAATACATTTTTTCACTTTTTAATACTGAAGATATGTATAATTCTAATAAATATTCATTCAATAAAAAATGTGTTTGAGTAGTAAAATTGGATTTTGTTATTAGCCATTATCCTCAGAAAATCATTTCGCCTAATATCAGATGTTCCCAACTAGTATTGGTCCATGTATATGATGTTTACAAGATATATAAATTATATGTTAATAAAATATTATTGCTTTGTGTTGCATGTGGGTGTGGGTGAGTGGCCATGTGGTTTTCTTAATTTGAACCATGTCATTATGTATGGTTTCTAATATTTGTTGATGTTATGACTTGTTGTTCTTTACTATGGCCTTTGTTTTTTTATGTGGCATAGCCTATATAACAATTCTTTAGGTATCAAGATGATCATTTGGGGCCTTAGGGATTGTTGGATATGGTCCAAATGTCCATAAATGTTGGTGTGGAAATCTGTACAGTGGGATTTGCATAAATGAATGGTTAACCAACCCAACATAGTGCAGGAAAAGATAAATTTGGGTGTGTTAATCCCTTTTGAGGGATTCATATACATGGCTTGATATCTTACAATAAGACGATGTGCTCCAAACATCCTTAAATGTTTGTGTGGCTATCCCTATAGAGATATGTGTATAAGTGACTAGCTAAATAGTTGTCAGTTGGTGTGAAATGTTATTGATGAAGGCCACCAACATGATGGGGTGTGTTGTGTAACACTAATGGTGGTACTAGGATTTACTTTTTAGATAACCATACCTGAATCAAGCCAAAGTAGGTTGATTTGGGGTTTGTGGTAGTTTGGTAATCACATGATAACATGACACATGTAAAATTGTATGACTATTTGTGCATTTACTTTTGGAATGACATGTAATATTATATAATATGTATACATATGTTAAGGATTCATTATTGGTGTTCTATTAATTTTTGTACTCACACCCTACCCAAGGATTTCGGTGTTCTCATAGATTTCTTAACTAGAGATTAAGTGAAGGGAATTGGCTCTATAGAGGATGGCTATGAAGGGTAGTATAGAGTATGTAGTGGATAAAGATGAAAAATGGGGTATGCTGATGTTTATTTATTTATTTATATACTAAAAACATTACATGGTTTGAATTTCCACTATAAGAGTCTGTTTGCCTTCCCTTATACGAAATTTATAACAATTATTTTTTCTTTATGATTAATTTGATTATTTTTCAGAATTTATATTAATATTATATACATGATAACATGATACCGAGTGTATAGTCTATGCATTGATTAACTTAGAACCACACAACCTGTCTTTAGCCTCTTCCATATGGTGGGCACATGATGTTGTGTGACCTTCCTGCTCATACCTAGTGGATTAGTTTGGATGACACTTGTCAGCCCTAATGGATTTGAATGACCACCTATTTCACATCATTAAGAATATACAATTACAATCGAATATATATTTCATTTGTGGGACCATGAAATACACCAGACTGGTCACTAATTAAAAGGATCACAATATTGGTTTGATACAACAAAATTTAACTTATATTCAAGGTGAACAATTTTCAACCCTCTTATTCTATATTGAAATGATGTACCATTGGATATTAATTGTATTTAATAATATTTTATTATCATATGAACATTATTTTCTATTTAATTAACATTGGAATAGAAATTTTATGATATTCTACACTACTTTTTATATGGAGAATATATGTGTAATTCCAAAAAAATACAGGTTACATGTTCTGGTCCTTGAGAAACAAAATATTGACGGGCTATGAAAATTATCCAGTTGGGGACAATAAAATAGTAATATCCCTTTTCATGCATATGTTTTTCTTTAATTTGAAGATGACTATTAAATTTAAAGAAGAGTTATGGGGAAGTAAATAAGGTTCAGTAGTGTTCTATAAATATTTTTATTTTAGCTTGTAAATTTTTTTAAGACATTGACGAAACATCATAATACTCATTATTTGCAAAAAAGTTGTCCTAATAAATTAGATAAATCTATAAGATTATTATTTTAAATAAATGGAGACCAATAATTAGATGTCTCCAAGTAATTCATTTATTAGATTCATGTGTCAGGATTCACCAAATTGTAATCCAAACAACTATTTTAATGAAGTTATCTATGTATAAAGATGAGAAAAAAATAATGGAGAATTATTATGGTATATACATAGATTTAAAGCATAATAAGTGTCCTTTTATGATAATTTTTTAGGGATGCATAAGAGAATAATATGTCTATGCCTTCAGAAATTTACTAAGTGGGTAGATACTTGAATAAATGGACATAGAATATTATAAATTCCATGAATGAGTATTATAGAGGGGGTATGTAGTATCATGTATGAGCTAGTAATTTATAACATTGAAGTTCTTCTAGGTGTTGAGACTATATATAGTATTCTATTCAGAAATCCTTGATTATCATATAAGTATACCGAAGATAAATTTATCATTATTTTGTATTCTATAATCGTTAAGGAAAAAACAAAGTGATAGAACTCACTGATCATTCATATTTATAAGAATATAATAAATTTATAATAAAAAAATAGTGAATACCTATCACACTAATTTTATAAAATGAAAATGATTTGGGAGTTCTATGGAAAATGGTTTTCATAGAAGAAAAGCAACATTTTGTCATTAAAAAATTTAAAAGAATAAGGTGAGTGTAGACGTGGAAGGGGAATAAGTCACTACTATTGAACCATATTTAGAACAAATTAGAAAATCATGGAACCATAACATGTTTTTGTCATGAAATGAAATGATGTGACTTTCCCCTAAGAAATTCGTAGTGTTGTTTGTATAATTATAACCCAATAAAAATTATGTAAGTATTAGAAAACGATACTGAATAACAAAAATAACCACAACAACTTCATTTTAGTGCAAATTGGTGATGGTATCTCCAATTTTCACCCCACTGCACATTAATATAATGTTTTAGTGGGACTAATGTTTTCTATATGAATAAATATTTAGGAAATTATAGTGTATCATATCTTCCTTGATATTCAATGTTTGCTGTAGGAGACATATTTTCCCTAGTGGGTAGTTTGATCGTGGTTTTTTTTTCAAATCACACCATTGATTATACTTTATCATTTAAAGAGGAATATGTTATATGTATTTCCCATTTTGGTGTGCTTGGATGTGTTGATGAATAAAGAAAATTTGAGATAACATGAGATCCCCTCAATTATAATTGTTATAGTAAAAAATATATAAAATAGATTGATTTTAAATGACCCCAATAGAGATTCACCCCTATATATGTAGAAAATATTCCAAAGAGATCCAAAATTTAGAATCAGAGAATTCTATACCATTGATTGGATTATTTATTTTACAATTTATTTCCTTTTGTGATTTAATACCTTTTATATTTTATTAATTAATTAATGATTTTGTAAGAACACATCTATTTTTTATCAGACCTTGATCTATACTATGACCATAATTGACATGAAAATAAATAGAAGATATGGATAAATAAGGAAAACCTCTCTTTCCTGGAGGATGAAATTTCATTTTCTCCAAACTTTAACAATTAAGAAGACAATTATATCTTTTAATGTGAAGAAGTGGTAGTCAAAAATACCCCTAAAGTGATTGATATCCAATATACCATGGTATAATCATATAATAAAAGTGATCTTGATGTGTAAGAAAGTTCATGTAAATATTTTCCACAATAATAACCAAGTATTCATAAGGGTGACAACATCTCTAAATAATCACACGAAAAATAAATTTGTAAATTAAAATACATATAACATAGTTTTTACCCTATAATTATTTTTCTTTTTTATTTTTGGTTATCTTGGAATGAAAAAAAAGCGTCCACCCAACATTAAAAAGTGGTAGAAATTTTTTAATAATCATTATGTTAAAAGGGTCAAAATTGATAAAGCTCTCCAAAATATTTTTATCTACATAATCTATACATATTTATCTTATGAATATATTCAAAAAAATTTATAGTAGATGAGTTGAAAAGGATAAAATAATTTTTTAGATAAAAAATAATCTTGAAGATGAGATCCATGTATTGAAGGTAAATCAATAAAAAACAATGACACAAAGGATACACAATTAGAGTATAAACCCAAGAGGATCAGGGAGGTCAATAGTTTTTTATATGAAATGGTCAAAATAAATAATTAATAAGATGAAATAATTAAGAAGGCGACTGAAAAAAATGTTTTGTTAATGGATGAGGAGAAATATATTCTCAATATGATGTTCCTTGAGGGTAAAATCCAACTAATAATTTTAAAAACTACTCAATACATGTCTTTAAAAACATGTTAATAGAATAATGGATACAACTACACATAGTTATAAAGGATACACTTGAGCTGAAAGACTTTCAATGGGTGGGATAAATAAATTGAGATCATATAAGGATTATTCTCAAAAATCATCCAAAAAAGGATACCACCATACCTAACTTTAATGAATATTTAAAATCTATTTTTATTGATAATGATGGTATAAATTAAAATATATAAAAAACTAGATGATTATAAAATATAAAAATCGTGCTACTATGTCATAGGTGGATAGAGATATTATTATGAGATATGGTTCACCAAAATTCCCATAACATGTTGAGGAAAATACAAAAAATGATATTGTACCAATTCTATAATATTTGAAGTGCATAAAATATATAAAAAATCCGGGTTTTCTAGTTATTGGTGGTGTTAAATTAGGTGTGGGAATATGGAATTAGATTTTTTTCATTATACATTATTTTTAAAACATTAATGAAATACAATTCTGTGGAGGATAATGTATTAAAAGATACAATATCCATAGATTAAGAAGAAAAATATGTCTACTTATAACATTTTTTAAAAAATTGAAAATTCTATTGTTTTTTTGTAATGTAAGTGGCCCAAGAAGTTTTTCATGCTCTATTAAGAATGTTAAAATATAAAATAGATAATAAATACTATATAATCTAATAAAATATGGTGATACAGCCATGGGTATGAAGATGAATAAAAATTAAAATTAATGTATTCCCAATTAGATTTCAAAGAAGATATGTGACAAATAATTTCCTATTAGATCTAGGAAAATGAATATGAGTGATCCACCTAAATGTAAATTTTCATTTAAATATAGGAAAATAGGATACACTATTCACTAAAATAAATAATCCACAAGATTATATACTAATGAATGTAATAAAAAAGATGGTATATAAAAGAATGTGGAAATCATGTTGTTTTAATTAATACCACTCATGAGAATCCAAGTGGAGGACTCAATGAATCTGGCAATGTATCTAAAGAGTCGAATGTCAATTGATAAGAGATTTTGAAAAATAAAATAAGGTAAAAGAAGAAAATGAAAAAGATTTTTCTAAAAGGTAAAATGTGATTTCATACGAGTAATCCAAATCTCATGAGTGTTTGTCTAAAATGGAAAAAACAAGAGTTTTAGAAGAGTTTTTTGTATGGTAAAGGAGAGAAGACATAAAACCAATAGTTTCTTACTAATGATTCCAAAAAATGAACAATACATGAAAATAATTATTATTTTATAAGGTGATCTATTTGGATTAATGGATAAGGAAAATATATGTTTCCCACAAAAAGTAATTAAAGTGTCTAAGAATTCCATACTACCCCAGGTGAAATAAGATATGAGAAAAAGTTATTAGTACATAGTGGTTGGAATGGATGGAGAAACCTTTTTAAGAAAATCCAATATACATTGTCTTTCACATTAAGAAATAAAAATGTACACCTTATTCCCTTAACATATTCATTGTATTTGTGTGAAACCTATCTTGGGAATTGAAGGTGATTCTAGTTCTCAATGTGAGATTTAGTGAAGACATGAATTATTTCTAAAACATGATACTATATATAAAGTAAACCCAGAATCCATGTATAAATAACCACATGATGTAATATTTTTTGTGTATTATCTTTGTGGTATATACCGAAATGTATTCATTATGGAGATCAATAATGATGAAGATAGTGAAAATTTTCTCCTTAAAGAGAAGATAAGTAATGAAGATTTTAATAAACTATAAGAACATTAAAATATCATATAAGTTTGAAATTATTGAAGGTTTTTTATAGATATTTCCTTCAAAAGTTATGAATTCATACTCTCTCATCAATAGTTACCAATGTCATATCCTATAATTTATAGGATTAATTGTTTTTCAATAAATAAAATTAAATTGAATTTTTATTTAGATTATATGTTGAAATTTAATCATAAAATGTTTACTTGAATGATAATCTGTGTATATGAAATTATGTTTAAATTAACACATTATATTCATTATAATAATTTGGGATCAATCAACGATCCCAACCCAAATAACCGTAGGTAAATCTTGATGAAGGGGGCTATTTAGTTTGGTATCATATTAATTTATCATATAAATATTTAACATCTTAATCAACCCTTTTATATTTATAAAATAAGCATGGATCAAGTATATTTATAGTGTAATGGTAGATGGAATATGTCTTAAGAATAATTTTAATCCCTGCAATCTAAATTACTTTCAATTTAATTGTGAATAAGGGGTAATGAATAGAATAAAAAATAATTGATAAATAATAAAATAGAATGTAATTAATGATTATTTCTAAATGAAAAACAAAAATAGATTTATTATTTTAGTGGGGTTTGATAAAAAATAAAAAGTGGGGTTTTTTGAACCCACTATTTATATAATGTATATGGTTTCCATAAATTCCAATTATTGTAATGTTCTAATGAATCTTGATGTTAATATGGAGTGATGAGTTGATGTGATGAATAATCTCTTGGAATATGGATGGATGTTTCTTTTAATATTTCATATCATAAATTAATACCTATTTATTTTAGAGTTTGTGTGGTGATTTTTTAATTGATGAAAAAATATGGTTGAAGGATTTTATTTCCATGAAACATGTATAATGATAAGTTTTATATCTATGTGATGAAGGAGTTCAATGATTTCCATAATTTTGTTAAATAAGGTAGAGAAGTATAATAATAAAAATACTCAGATTAAATTGATATAATTAATAGAGGATAGTATTTTTGGTATTATAGCTGACTATTGTTTTGTAATTTAATTTTATATAGGTATGATTATTACTTTATCTGTATATGGGTAATTTTAAGTTTAGATTTTTTGATTTTAGAATGGGTATTTAACCTATTTTGGAACCAAAAAAAAATATATTCATATCAAAAAATCACATCCCACTACTTATCCAAGGAATCAAAATGATACCATAAAATTAATAAAGGGGGTTACTAGCCTAAAGTGATATTAGAGGATAAAAATTCTCTCTACGGGGTGGTATAGGAGAAAGAGGTGGAACCCTACCATATAGGGTGGTAACACAGACCCTCCATGACTGTGTGAGAACTATGAGATTTTATTAATTTCCTATATCACAATTTTTATGATATAGAATTGGAATATTAAATTGATTTTTTATATTTGGGATTGAAAAATATGTAAAATAGAATGTTTTGAAATTTTTGGATGATATGGGACCATTAAAATTATCTTCCTTATGAAAATGATTGTCACATTCCTATTTTAGATTTTCATGAATTTCCATCATAGACACAAAGGATGAAATGATTTTTTTTAGTAAATGATCATGCATCCATGAGTCATTATTACTGGAAGATACTAGTTTTGGATGTCTACACTATTTTGTATGGAAAAAGTTTTTGCAAGTTCTCTAAATGAAAATTCACATGATTTAGTCCCATAGAATCAAAAGAATCTTTCATTTTTTAATGAATAATGTTGGGTACTTCATAATAGTAATAATATCTTGAATTATTAAGATACACCATCATTACATTAATACAAATACTTTATATGAAGAAGAATTTGAAATATTATAATGTTTATCATTTTGACATGTGACTTTGGAATGCATCATGTTTGATTATGGTGTTTCATAATAAGTCGAGGTATCTTCTTATGAATCTATTCATGGCGAGACATTAATGTCATATGAAATTTGATAATACATAATTTTAATATTCATAGTAAATAGAGATAGAAAATAATACAATGTAATGTATCTTTTCCAATAAATAATATATTATGATTCACTAAATGTTGATCCCAATAAAATAAGGAAATAATATAACTATGGAGAAAAATTCAACTTTGTGAATGTATCACCATGGTTATTTATGAATAGATTAAATGCAAACATGTAATTATTTTTGGAAGTGGATGGTGTGGAAAAAAATAATGGAAACATGGCCACATAATTAGGAAAATTTCAAATGTGAAGATCCAAGAAGTAAATGCCAAATACTCTAGGATTTTAATGATTGAGTATTATTGAGACATGGAGTTGTTTTATGTATGAGGTAATTATTATATAGGTCTATGATGTTGTGTGAGTTACGAACTAATATATTATTCTATTGAGATATCCTTGTGTGTTATAGGAGAAGAGAAAACATGAATTTTACACTACTATATATTATTTACAATTGAATAAAATAATTAAGAGATCTAACTCACTCAATAATAAAATTGTGAATATTCCAAGGATGATACAATATAAGATCCATTTCAAAACTATCAAACTAAAAGAATAAGTAAAATTATTTGGGGTTTTTATGGAGAATGGTTTGTAAGGATGAAAAAGAAGAGTCTAACATACATGCAATAGAAGAAGATAAGGAGGAGTGAAGAAGTGTAGGTCGAAGAAGTCACTGCTACTACACCCTATCATGAAGAGAAATATATGTGGGAACCAATAAATGTTTTTTTCATGGAAGATAATACAGTGAATTAACCATGTGAAATTATTAATAGAAGAATTAGTGTTACATACTTCAAGTTGTGAAATTATGAGAGGAAGAAGTGGCAGAACAAGAAACACATAAAAATTTATGATAATATATTGTTTGAAAAGTTTGTGGATATTCCTTATTTAATACCTCGAATTTATAGAATTGCTAAAACTATTTTTATGTTAAAAAAATTATGGTACACACTACAAATAAAATCATAAAACCAAAAAATATATTAATACATAATGATTAACCACTCTATAATAACTATTAATATGGAAACCATTAAAAATTTAAACCATTAATAAATTAATTCAAGTTAATATTGAAAAATTCCACTTTTAATAAATGATATATAATATTAAACATTTAATTTATTCTAAAATATTAATTTAACTGTTCAAAATTTATATTTTACAAAATAAAATTCACTATATAATTTCTCACATAAATAATTACTCAATATTATTTTTGAGCATTTTATGAAAGGGGTTATTTTCAATTGAAAAATACGACTATTGAGAAAATTATACTTTATAATATTTTATGATTAGGTATGATTATCCAATAACATCAAAAGCCTTTTATGTAATATAAAATTTATTTAAGTAATATAATAATTCAGTTCAAATTATTCAATGAACTTATAATCCTATTTCAAATATTTCTGAAAAGAAATTAAATTGTTACTTTAATAAAATAAATAAATTTTCATTCATTTCCTGAAATAAAGTGTTTATATGATGAATTTAGGTTCATTACATTAATTAAAAGTCTCCCATGATTAATTTCAATTATTTTAAATAAATTAAGTTCATTGATATCAATATCTAAGATAACTATATCATATATAAAATTTTAAATATTAAGAATGTTATTTTTTGAATTTTTTACATGATTATGTTTGTAAATTTTAAAATTATGTTTTCACACCATTATAAATAAAATTTGGTAAAATGATTTGGAAATTTTAAATGAAAAGGTTAAAATTATGTTAAGTGATTCAATATTTATTTTTTCATCACTTATAATTATTAATGGTAACAAATTAATTTTCAAGTTAATGGTTATTTTTGGTAAAAGTTTAAAATTAAAAAAGAATTAAATCACTCTTGACATGTCTTAAAATGAATTAATGTGAGTTTTATTCACATCTTGCTACACACTCATTAATTTTCTAATATTGATCAATTGATCCTATAATAGTGTCATGTCATTAATAAGAAATGATGTTTATTTCCAAAAGATTCTTTGTCATCTCATATAAAAAAATTCAAACTATACCTTTGTAAAACTACACATCACCTTAGAATTATTCATTTTAAGTCTACATTATTTCTCAAAATATAACCTTGTACCACCAAAAAAATCTTTTGGAAAACTTATGTTTTCTTAAGGCGCTCACTTCTAAGGAATTTTCTAAGAGAAAACATAGATTTACAATTTATGTATCTCCTTATTTTCATCATTTCAATTATTATAATACTTCTAAATAAAATTTCAATCCATGAAAATATAACTAAATTATTATAATTATTATAATGATATTTAATTATATAAATAAAAAAATTCTCATTATTACTTTTCTTCCACTATGAAAACAAAATTACATTGATCATGAGAACATGCGGACTACCGCCCCTGTGATGAGATGTGGTTTACTTTCGATCACCAAATCTAAAGGACGGTGCAATTGATGGATTTAATTTAAAAATTGGATTCATATGTCCCAAAAATATTTCTTAAATAATAGTTTATCATATACCATCTTACCACCCATTCATTGATAAATGAGGTCATTAATCATGCATATGTGCGGACTACTGCCTCTACTGACCATGAAGTTCATTTTTCCTAAAAACCACTATTGTATGTTTCTAAAAATGATTTTAATGGATATATGTGATAGTTGTTAAAATTTAAATATTTTCTAAATGTTTTATTAACATTAAAATATAGTTTTCCCTTACTCGTTCAATCATCAAATCATACCATTTTTTAGGTTGCCTTTACCACCAACATGAATGATGATGTAATGATTATGTCATGGATGATTAATGGATGTTATAATCCAATAAATACATATAATACGAATTTATTCAATCTTCAAAAATTTTTATGGAGTATTAATGTTAATACAGAATCATGTTATTACTATATAATGTTTTATTCATCAAACGTTCTAAAAACATATTTTCTTCAATTTCATCCTCACAAAAGTTAACCAATACAATTAAAACATAAATTTAAAATTTATTAATAAATATAAAAATATTTTTTTTGTACCCATTATAAATTACGATTGATTAAAATTTCAAAAAAATGTGGAACAACACTACTATTAAAGAACTATTTTAAATCAATCACATTATTTGAAAACCAATTTCGAAAATAGATGATAAAAAACTAAAAAAACAATATCGAATATTTATAAATGAATTTTAAAAAAGTTTATATAAATGAATATTTTTATGAAATATGTAAATAATATAATACTTTTTAGGATACCTGAGTTTAGAGAACATTCGTTAATGGTATAATAAATGTAAAAGATGTCATCTTATTTTCAGTTCTTTGAGATATATTTCATAACTAGGAAGAAATTATTATTTATATGTTGTGTATATAACCAATTGAATAAAAAATTTCTTAAATTATCTTTTAGTTATGGTATTAAATGATTAATATCATTTTATTTGTTTTTATAAGGGTTTGGATTTAATTTTTTCTTTTTTTTGAAGGGGTTTATTTTCCAAAAATTTGAATCCCATAATACATGTTTATGTTTTAACACGTGTTTCCTTTTCAATGGTGTCAACAATACCCTACTAAAATATCATATAACTATCCACTTATATTCCAGGATATTGAGTTTTCTATTTTTCATTATACCTATCTTGGTATTTTTATTCAAAAGTTATAAAGGTTGTAAGGGGTTTTTGTGACTAAATTTTTTATTTTGGGTCATAATCACTTCAATTTTTATAACACCGCTTAAATTTATATTGTATCTAGTCTATGATAATTTTATGATTCATTTCCACCATTTTATGGGAAATATAATTTAACACCACATTATTCTTCCTTGACCAATCTATTTTTTTGTTAAATGAAAATTTATTAAGTATATTTCCTATCTCTTTTAATATATTATTCCCTTCTTATTTATTTTTTACTCACTATCAATGTTCTAATTAACATAATTTAAATTAAAATTTATTATCTTCATTAATCTTTACATTTTTAATTATTTTAAATCCATGTTATCATTATTAATATAATGATGTGTGTTTTAATTAAATTTGTTTTCAAATATTTTAAATTCCCTTCCATTCGTTGATTATATATTCATCCATTTTGAAACACATTTTAACTATGATTTATTTCTTTCCAATATAAATGTATAGTAATTTTTATTAAAAACATGTTTTACGTGGTTTCATATTTTATTTATAAAAACTTTTTTTGGAATGTTACCCAAAAATCACATCCTTTTAAGGTGACATAAAGAAACAATTTTTATATGAAAATACAAGTTCAGGATTTACCTTGTATATTCCATAGATTATTCTGTAATAAGGTAATAGTTCATAAATAAGCTGACATATACTCTTTTTGGATAGTCATATTTTTTGTATCAAATCGTTATATTTTTTTATGCAATAAAATTTAAAAAATTTATATAGTACATTTTCATCCAATGATTTATTTATAGTAAGTTGAATGATTTTTTTAAATGTTGAACTCATATGTAGGGATGGTAATGGGTGGGGTCTTATATCACCCTCCAATACATTATTTATTTTTTTATATCTCATGAGATAAAGATTCATCAATATATTGGAATTTTTTCAGAAAATTAAATGATTGGAATAATTAGATTTTTCTCAAAATGTTAAACATTTGACATAATTTGACATGATCACAATGTTTTCCAGTACATATTTTTTATCTCCATTTCTCTAAAATGTGACATAATTTCTAAATATTTGAAAATATTAATGACATTATACTTACTTACAAATTTATTTCATATTCTTTATATGTTTATATGAAGAGTTTTTGATGACCTTTACTTGGACATTTGTTCATTTGTTGGGACTCTTAAGGATCAATCTTTTTTCTTTGTCACTTATGATCTCATTATCTTTTTATCTAATAGTACTTCCTTACTCATATTTTTCCATATATTTAATATCTATCAATTATGATTATTTAACATGTTTTCCATGATGATCATTTGATCACACCCCTACATTTAATTTTATTCCCCTAGTTATGAAGATATTATGTATGTTGGGATGACTTGAAGGGGTCCATAGGAAAATTTGAATGAAAGAATGATCATATATGTTATAAAAGAAGATGTTTATGTAGCTAGTCTTTAATATTCCAAACTTTCTAGTACATGGTTTGGAAAATATTTTTGGAATTTATCTATTGAAACATGAAATAAATGTATTATTTATGTATTATTATCTTGTGTTTCCATACCATTCTTTCTATAGATCATAAATTTTCACTAGTAGGTAGTTTGATCATGGGTTTTCCTGGTCAAACCACATATTCACCTTTAATGGTTCTAGGTGAACCCTGTATGTCTTTTACCCCTATAAATGTTTTGATATGTTGGAGAACAATGTAAATGTGAGGGAATGAGAGATAACTCAAACTTCAACCCATTATTTGTTATGACCATAATTGATTCTTCCAATTAGGTGATGTCTTGAATGAATATCTTATTGTATCCCACAAAAAATGAAATTCATGAACCCTAAAAGTAATCTTGGGACACTCCAAAGAAACTATTTCCTCGACCTTCTAACGTTCCACTGATATTACTATATTTGATGTCATATGACCTATGAATTAATCCTCGTTGACCTAGAATTAAAAAAGTTAGAGATTAGTAAAAATCCAATAGTATATTAGTGTGATAAAAATTATATCATGATATCTATCATGATCCTCTAATGAATATGATTACACTAATAATATAATCCAATAATTCAACAAAATAAACATGAATTGATGACCTTGCACATAATGGCTATAAAAATAGAAATCAAATTCATCAAATTTGATAAAATCAAAATACACTCATTCAATCCATACATGAACATAAAAATAATATAAAGAATATAAGGAATCCTAACATTAATATAATGAAATATAGGTCTCAAATTGATTATTGAGATTCAATTTCCTCCCCTAAACTAATCAAATATACCATCTATATAAGGGAGTGGACATTGTTTCTAAACTATCAACCAATTAAAACAATATTAATCGAAAAATAAATATAACGAACCATTACCCTTTATTTTTAATTTAACATGATCCCACTAAGGATGTGGACTTAGGTGAATGAATATATTCCTATCATGGTCCTCTAGATTAACCTCTTCTTATCTATGCTTATTATGATTTATTTTGTATGAAAAATAGATATGGGATTCTTATATATCACCATATCCTTCATAAAATCAAAATATCACTTAGATGTAAACCCCATAAATTCAAAGGGAAGTATAACTTGGAACATGTAAACTAAAAAAGGAAAAATTAGTCATTATATCCCTGTATATCATTGAACAATGGTTGAATTTTTTTTCGAAATAGTCCAATGTTTCCAATAGCTGGGACCAAAATGATATTTCTAAAATTAATACTTTTCCATAATGGTATAAAAACACCCCAACATAATTGGATGATTCGAATAAGTAATAAAAGTTTATATATGAATAATATAAAGTTTTCCATTCCATTCCATGAATAAAAATGACAGTATAAATCTAAAATAAAATGATATGCCCAAGATACATATATCCACCATGATAACATAAACTAGATATCATTGAATACTCTCAGATGACATCCATAAGGTAATATCAATAGTCATCACCCCATTTTGCTACTCCATAACCATCCATATATCATCAGTAAACTAATCACAAATAAATATTTGTGAAAAATATAAAACGAATAAAATATTTTTATTCATTGATGAAACAGAAATCACACCGTGAACAGTAAAATATCCCTCATTATAATTAGAATGTGTTCTCTAGAAAACATACTATTGCATCAATCCCATTTCCCCACCCTAGGATCCCATAAGATTACTACCATTAGAAGTACCACCCTACTACCTCTATAGACCCTACACACCATTCCCTCCTCTATACCTTAACCATCAATAAAAAATTATAATTTCATCCCTATGAAATGAATTTTGTTCCAATAACTAATATTTAAGACATACAATCACTACATCCACTTCATACTTGAAAATATATTTAGAATATTATAGAAAACATTATATATACTTACATTAATGGAACAAAAGATGATCTCACCGGAACTATGTTCCGGAATTCCCGAACTCTAGAACACTGATCACATAGTGGAGTAGTCCGCCCTCATATAGAAGAAGAAGATCCATGAACCCTACTGACTATTCATTCACCATTCTGTAGATAATAACCATATTTACCCTTCCTACAACTTATATATCGAATACTGGATCAAGAATATACTATAAAATAACATGGAATAACACCCTTTCTATGTTACTCTTGGAAAATTAATCCTAATTCACAACCTTAGAAAATTATGTTTTGAGGAAAATGGTCACCTAAAACTATGTGTAATGGTTCAAATCATCTTCTTAATAGTAAGCACTAGAAATATCACCCCCATTAATCATTAGAGAATAACACACTAAATCCATATAACGATCTATATAGTCTGTCACTAACATGCTCTCCAGAATGAAAAAGATGAAATTTCTATCCCTATCATCCTTTATCATCTTGAAGAAGAACAGATATAATAAATTAGAATGAAATTCCTTCCTCAAAACCCCGATTGTTCATCCCACGTGACTAGAACATCCCACTAGAGATTCTCTGGTCCCCATAGTATATACATAGTGAATGTATACATTCTATCATTGGGTGTATCAATCTATTCAGAGATATAACACATGAGATAATCCTAAAAAACCAAAAACCTATGGTCCACCTAATCAATAAATATAATTATATAATAAAAATTACACTATATAGTCAGATCAGGTATAAAAGGTAATATTAGAGAGATATAATTCTAATTGATTGATGAATATATATCATGCTATCAGTTGTTTTTGATAAATTGTGTAACATGAGAATGAAAGGATTGTAGCACAACAGCTAGCATGCCATGATCATATATTACCTTATTTTACTCCACTATAAATCATCCTCGCATTATGTCACTAAAATGATAAACACACATCTCAAACCATGTTTCTAAAAAATTTTCATATCGAAATTATGTTCTAAAATTATAGTAATTACACATTTCTACAAAATATAGATTCCCTATAAAATATGATTTTATCATAAAATATGTTTTTTCATTATCCACTACTACACACTCTCAATAGTTAAATAATACAAAAAGTATTTACTTAACTATCCATTATATTATTGAAACATGACCTGAAAGAGGAACATGATTATGTAAAATGTACTTAATATTTTATATAATAAAAAACAATATATGTTTTTATTGATACATTGTATGACTAGAACCATTGTCATAATAAAATTATAAATAACACACATGAACTAAAATTTCATTTAAATCCTATGTAAGAAGTAAGATACACATATTCATCCACACATTCCACACTTTGACAAGAGTCAAATGATAAAAAATAAATCACACACCATATTTTTTATAAATCTTATAAACATGACACATGAAAAAAGAGAACAAAAATATGATCCTGAGTAACATTCCCTATCCATATAAATTATCTTGATACTCTGAGGAATAAGGTTTATACTAATCTATGAAAAAATCCTATGTCCTACTACCACATGCCAAATATTTGGAAAAATAAAAAAACCCATTCATAACACTTTATAATCTCTCATCCTAGATCATATGAACTATGACCGAATCGGTGGAACTACATATCTCTAGTGTGACATCTCTTACACCAAAGGATAAATGTAATGTTTTATCTTAACTTAAATCTAAAATGGTGGTCGAAATAATGGGTCACATGGCCTGATGTGCGACTCCCCATTTTCCACAGTCTTCTGACACCCAGTAAGGGTCTAAGGAGGTGATCATGGGAATGCTATACCTTTATATGAAAGAATCACAATTGTATGACAAATAAGAATAAAAATTGAAGTAATAATAAATGAATGATATAGAAGTTATAGAATATTATAGATTTTATAAAATTTATAAACAGTGCCAATATAAAACAATTCAATCATTTCAAAATGTTGATACATAACCAAATACTTGATAAACAGCATGCTATAGTAAAAAATACTATTCATGGAAAATTATATGAAATGAAACCCCCCATAGTTATCTACACGAGAATCCTAAGCTCCAGATCGGTCCTCTGATTCAAACTCCCAGGTAAAAGAATACTATCATAAGAAAGAATCCCTGGTCCTATAAGCATAGGTGTGCTCGGGTACCAAGTGAAATGGTGACCTGAGTAGGATGTGAGATATTAATTCTACTTATTTACAACCCATAGTGTCTAAAATTGAATCATATTCTAGAATATATGTAATAAATTTTGTAGGAAGAACAAATGAAATAGAAAAAACTAAAATAATCAAAAATCTGCCCGCTCAGGTGCCTATAGGAGACCAGACGACTCTACTTACTTCATCTAATTACCAGAATAAGATGTATAATTTGCAACACCATGTATATAGTAATAATATATATATATATATATATATTATTAATATATCACATCGAGAAATATGAACCAAGTATGTACAAATATAAGTGGCCATATACATGGAAGACAACATGATCGATTGATCGAGGCATGACTGAGTCATCCATGACCATTCTAAAAAATCCTATAAGCTCAAAGAGAGGGTAAATTCCCTATATCTCATAATGAGTGGTAGATTTCATTCCCTTCACTTGAGATGGCGAGTATGCTATCATGTCAACACTCGATGTCATGATTGTGTTATCATTCATACCCTAAACCAGGAATAGGGTGCATCATGCCCACCGTCCTAATAATGTCAATGGTGTGAGTTATCATGACTCAACACATGATATATGTCGGTGTGATTCCTCCATGTTCCATAAAACCCTTACCATAATTCCACAACCTATATCAAGGGGTAATAATATTAATAACAATAACTGAATTCATGAGTCATTATGTCTCATTCATTAAATATATCAAGCGACTATAAAAAGGGATTCACAATGATAATAAATTCACAAAATCCATAGTTATTTTATTATAAAAAGATTCATGGTTATACAACCCAATTCAATTAAATCATTTAATATATTAAATGAATGTAGGCCATCATGAACAATACATCTTATTTATTTAATAAAAAAACCATCATGAATAAAATACTCAATTAATAAAACTACATTGAATCTATAAAAAATGTAAAATAATTTAACAATGCTCAAAAAAGTACATAGAAGGCACCATGGTCTCATTGGGAAATTACCAAAAGGGTAAATCTAATATATTAAGAATGTTATGTCCTTATTAGGATCTTGGTCCATTAATAATTTAGATAGCTGTAGGTCAATCCATTCAATTTATGAAATGGGCCAAGTACTTATAAGGTTCCTTTATTTAATTATCATTTATATACAAAAGAGAGAAACAAAATTTTGAAAAGAAAAATATTCCCTATATTAAACATGTCCATATCATAAATTGAAATCAAAGTTTAGATAATCATCAACTAATTATTTCAATAAATATAGAGTTCACTAAGAAACAATTTTTAATTTAAAAGACAATGCACCTCATCCGAGGGGTTTTATTATAGAATAATTACATTTTTTTCAAAAAATTACTTTAGCCCATTATTTTAAAAAAAATGATTCATGAATCAATTCAATTTAAATAGGTATTTAGAAAGGCACGAAAATGGAAAAACAACAATAAGTTTTCATCTGGCCCTTAGGAGGTTCCATTTTGAAATGGGCAGTTTCAAAAATAGGGAATTTGAATTAATAATCTAAAACAAATACTTAGAAGGCATTCCACGAATTTATTTATTTAATTAAAATTGTGAAATTTATGTCGACACCCTCAAGGTGTGTTTGTGATCATTATTGACAACATCAAATCACTAAACAAATTTCATTGGGAGTAAACAAGGAGTGAATGAGAAATTTTGAATGAAGAATGTTTTTAGGGAATCTCGTGGAAAAGGGAGGCATAAGGAACAATGAAACTACTTAATATTCAATGAAACCTTTTGGAATAAGCCTTATAAAACCAATATAATGTTTAAGATGATTTATATATCCAATATCAAGGTCTAATTTAGTCCAGTTTGGATGAAATATATGAAATGGAAATCCACCATGAAAATAGGGATTATGATGTTGCACCATGATAAATCGATAAACATCGGACTAACAAATAATTTCTCCAAAGGAATCAATTGATTACTGAGTGGAAAACATAGGGACTGATTTCACTCAAATGTAACGCCGGATAGAAGAGATACAATGATCCATAGAATAATAATGATGATGATGAAGCCATATTACAGGAGAGACTCACATAGCTAGAGGAGGTGAAGGAAAAGAAAAAAGATAAAAAATTAAGGAAAGAATAATAATTTCACCATCACAACTTGGTCAAATGGTTTGGCTGCACAATTTTTCCAAAACGTGTTACTAAAATTTCCAAGGAATCCCACCCCACACGGTTGTGTTGTATGGTTTTCTTTATAGTTTTCCAACAATACCATGAACAGTTCTTAGGTACTACTAAAGAGGTACTATCAATGTAGTATAGGTTCATGGTTTTGGTAAACTGTGTGTTGCCGATGTGACACCTTCTTCTCCTCTAAATTAGAATGCATGGTTTTCTTTTAGGGCTATACAGTTTCATACAAACTGTGTGCCTCTATTAGAAAACCAAAATATGTTAATTTTGGAGCCCGGTGCTTTTGAAACTCGACTAAACACCCAAGGAACCCCAAGGGACATTACCCAAGTGTAAAAATACACATTAATGTGTTATTACTCTCCAAATTACATTCTGATTCTCAACCAAAAGAAGGGAATAATCACACAACACCAAAATTCAAATTCCCCTCAAATATTACCATGGCTAAAAAAATATTTCATTATAACATCCCCAAATTTGAACACCTATCCCCTAATAAGACTATAAAAACAACAAAAACATCACATGAACTACAAAGGTCTTGAGGACCCATTCAAAATGTCCCATCATTTTCCCAAATATCCAACTCACCTCTAAGATTCATTTAAGCCTATAAAACTCAATCAAGAAAATGAATATCCAATGCATGTTATTCAATTGTAACCTTGAAAGAGTGATTACACAATATCGTTTAGCGAGTGACATGAATACAATATCATGTCATTAAATACCTAACTTGGGGTGCATTCCACTATACGTATTAACATAAGAAGGAGCCAATTCGGAGCCATAGGACCTTCATCATCATAATTTCCATAGACACACACCATAATCAACCTAGTGACACTCCTAGAATGATGTCGTTAATTAAGTGAACTCGATTACATCCAAGATCCTGATAAAATTCTCATAGTTAATAAATTGTCGAATCTCAACTGGCCAAAATGAAACGGGTCCCAGGAGATTTCCATGGTATACACAACTGACTTTCAATGCACATCCATTTTACGATAATAATTTGTTTAAAATATCTTCTTATGATCATACCCATTGAACAAGAGGGATAACAAGATGAGCCATCTCTGGCTGACCATTCTCAGATTCTCAACTGAGATGTATATCATAAGTCAAACCAAATTGAAATGCCTTCCTCCCAATAATTATGTGTTTACAAAGAGAACATTCACCGAATCCCATACCAGACTTCCAGTGATGTTTCCTTGGAAAACCATCTCCTGAACATTTAATCCATCGTGACACGACATGAAAAATGTGTATCATAGATCCATCCAACTAGAATCATTAATATTTTAAACATCACTGAGCTCAACAACTAGTCTAGGATAACCTCAGAATAAATGAACTATAGACCATGAAACAATCCTAAAGTATTCCATACTACATTCATCAAATGATATGTTGATAATAGGATAACACATCTAGGTATGATAATTGAGTGATCCAAGAGGATCCTGCAATAGGTGGTCATGTAAATGAAGAAAGGATTGGGACCTAGATTCCATCCAAGGTATTCCCACACACAAACCCAAGTATCAATATTGACTAGCCATGACTATTTAAAATCCTCACATATAGTTCTCAACTCCAAAAAAGAACATGAACTGGCCAAATTGATTTCAAACCATTAGTGTGACCTAAGACATACACTCTCTTCGTGCATCAAGGATGATGTTGAGATAGAGGAAAACTCATATATTTTACATGAGTAAAAAATAGTATCTAAATGGTTTCCAAAAAACCATTCCTAGTTTTTGGAAGGAATGTTAGTCAGACCAAAATAGGTAGAAATCTTGGAATAAACTCGGAATCAACGATTGACAAATTTACACAAACCATAGCATGATATCTTCACTAATTGAGGCACTCTTGGATTGCTTGACATAATCACTAAATTCTAACCCAAACCAACAATGTTTATCAATGATTGTATACATGTACAACAAGATCATTAGTGTTCTTTAGAGAAATCACCAAAATGATTTAAAATTTGAAAGACTCAATGGAATTTGAATAAGATCGACCATTTCCAAAGGGTCATCTCCAATGGTTTTCCTTCTTAAAGGGAGGAAACATATTAACAAGAACTAACAAAATTCTCCACAAAATAGGAGTGATTTTATCAATAAATAAGGAGAAAAAAATCCTAAATTAAAGCACTCTAGGTCAAAAAAACTTTAATGGATGGGAATACTTACATGAGTCATGCTAACAAACATCAATGTATTTGGAATGAAAACCAAAACTCAACTAATTGGTGTGTAAAAAAACTCGATCTTCTAGAATATCATCCCGATCATTGTGATGATATGATTTTCATAAAATTATTCGGTCAATATACTCTAGTGATGACATGAGAATTCACTAAATATCATAGATCTCAAAAATTCTGCAAAACTCAATTGGTTCGTTATATAATTTTGATACTCGACGGGTACCTTGTTTATTAATGGATAATAGTCCAAGATTATCACATTAGAATGAAAAATACTTGACCATATACATAGTTTTTTATCTATATGAACTAAATTATCTAATGGTCCACACAAAAACGATCTCAATGGTGAATTATCTAATATGATCTGAAAACAAACTGATGACCTCCCCGATCACCAAATGAAAGAGAAAAGGGCCATGAGACCTATGAAGCAGCCAACTGTACACTATGAATTTCTAAACATTTAACATACAAGATTTTAATGGTGATTATTCTTGTAATATGGGTAACAGATACATGATCAGCCATCTAAAAAATGGTTTTATTTATAATATAAGAGTCCCAATTTGGATACTGAAACCTAAACGAAACTATACAAAAAGATTATGAAATTTAAAAATAAATTTAATATATTATGTTTCATCCAACCTTTGTCTAGATCCATGGAAAAGTATATGGTCTAACCCTATAATGAGGTCACAAAAAATAGATTTCACTCTGCCATTTTCCTACTATTTAGTCTCTTGTAAAAAAATAGTAGGCCCTAAAAATTGATTATGTTTCCATTCCATGGAAACTAAAAAGTGATATCTAAAACTACCCTTGTGTGAGGATTTAAATGAAGGATTCCTGTTAGGGTTCTATTATAATTCATTACATTCATTAACATTCAATAGTTAAATATTTTCATGATTTAAAACAAAACACCATGACATACAAGAAAGTATTATCATTCACTCTTCTTAAAAATTAACCATTTATTGACATCCCATAATAATTACTCATTTAATGGATTAAATTACTTTTCAATTTTTAATAGATAAGGTGATCTATGAGGGTCGTTCTAAGAAAACAAGGGTTCACCAAGATATAGACCAATATTAGTTTCTTATTTATTAAACCTCCAAACACCATTAACGTGTTATCTGATAATAACCATGCCAAAACTAACCTACATGGGTCATGTTGTGCATATTTTATGTTAATAACATGATCTCCATGCCCATGTGATAGAGTCACAAGCCTTTTAAAGATAAATAATTCATTTTATTTCAAAATTTAATACATTTTACATCCATAACCTGTTAAAAATATATACTACGATCACATATAATTGTTCAGTAATAAGAGTGTCCATCTATCGATCCATAGATAACTCATATACTTTTTAATTCTCAAATTGAAATTAAAATTGATTAATGGTTCCTGTTTAATAACAACCAATTAATTTTTCCCATGGAACCAATTACATATATATTAAATTAAACTAGCATGTCATTAGGACCAATAAACATATAAAACTATGATAGAGACACAAAATCATGATATAATGGTAGAAGAAGATATATAAATTTGGAAGAATTGAATATAATCACCTGATCATGTTATAGTAGTAGAAATGATAGAGTCAACAAATCCATGGAATAACACTCATGGCACACAACTAATATTAATGAGAATCCATCAAATGAAACTGCATGGAATGGAATATACATAACATGCAAATTTCTATATGCTTATAATAATGCATGTAATTATTCATCCTTTAAAAACATGTCCAAGGGAAAATACATTAAATACCATAAATCAATATGTATCAGAAAGTACACCATTCACTACAGGTGAAATGAAAATCAATAGTAATAGAACCCCACATGAACAACATTCTTATCCCAATCCATTGGGACATTTACCCATATATTGGTTGATAATCCCAAGAACAACTATTTACCAATCACCAAATCATTCCATGTATCCTATATAGTATCCCAATACAATAATATAAAGTAATATATAAACTAATATACCAAATTGTAATGACCCATTCCAAATTACCATGAAAATAAGGGCCAGGATAGGTGGTCACCTAGCCTACAGTGAACCACCCCATATTCTAGAGGCTACCGACTAACAATGAGGGTTTAAGGAGATGATAGAGGGGAGACTATACGATAATATCAGAGAATCACAATGGTTTGATAATTTAGAATCAAAAGAAGAAGTAATAATCAATGAATGGTATGGAAGAAATAATATAATATAAAGTGCATAAAAATTATGGCCAACAAAAATTTATAATAATTCATGATTGTACAATGACAATACAATGCTAAACAGCAGAGATACAATAGTCAACAGTACATAGTACAATACATGAATAAATAAAATAAAGGAAATACATGAGGGTAATATCTACTAACATCTCTATCTCCCTCTTAGTCCCATACTCCTAAATTTTTTGATACAAGAAAAAAATAAGAAATAATATATGGGAATATAAATATATTTTATACTTAGGTATGCTAGTACAATGGAATCCCAAGAAGGGTGTGAGATATAAATCCCATTTGGTTACCACCCATGGAGGGTACAACTGAATCCAGTCCATGAATACATGTAATAAAGTATTAAGATAGAGTGAATATTATAGACCAAACTAAAATAAATAACAACCATCCAACTCGGGTTGTTGAATGGCTCTTAGAGGCTATACCTACATATTCTCATTTACTGAATATTATTACTAATCAGTATCCATATGTATATAGAAATAATATATATACATAGTATAGTTACATATCTTATACACATATATGAACCAAGTATGTATGGATGCAAGTGACCATTTAGTTGGAAAACTATGTGCTGGATAGATCGGAGTGTAAGTGAGTCATCCATAATGAGTCTAAATGAACCTATAAGCTCCAATACAGGGTACATTCCCTATATCTCCTAATGAGTGGGAAGAATAATTATCTTCACTCAATATGGTGAGTGTTCCTTCATGTCAACACTAGAATTTATGATTGTCCCATCATACCAACAGTCATATAGGAATGTGGTGCACCATTCCCACCATCCCATTAATTTCAATGGTCTGAGATGTCATGGATCAACACCTGATGTATGGGAGCATAGTTATTCCATGCCCAACAGAATCCTCACCATCGTTATACATCCTATATCAATGTGTAATCATTTTATAATATCAATTAAATCAATGAGGAATCTCCTCTCATTCAATACAATTATAAATACATTATAAACAAGGCATCAAAATAAAAAAAATTCTAATAACGGTTAATATTTAATTATCGCTGGAGTCATGGTCGTAGAAATGAATTATATTAAATTTAAATAAATTAATTTAATAAATTAAAGTAAATAAATATATCATGAACAATAAATCTAATTTATTTAAACAATAAAACCATCATGAATAAAATAATCAATTAATAACAAGATGTTAAATCTATTAAAACATGGAAATTAATTTAACAAGGTTCGAGGAGGTACTTTGAAGGTACCATGGTGTAATTGGGAAATTAACTAAATGGTAAATACAATTTTTTTCTTGTCACGTCCTTAGTTAGATCTTGGTCCATTAGTAATTTATATAGGTGTGGGTTGATCCATTTAATTTATGAAATAGGGAAAGCACTTAGGGGGTGCCTTGATTTGATTAACATTTAAAAGAAAAGGGGTGAAATTCCATTTATAAGATAAAAATAGTTCATGTACTAAACATTATATATATCAACTAATGGCATCAAATAATTTAGAATCATCAAATATTTAATCCAATAATGATACATCATACTAAACAGAACATTGCAATAATGAAGACAACACACCTCATCCGAGGGGTTTTATTATATGTAACATGAAACTATTTATAAAAAAATTATGTTTTCACAATTATTAAACAATTAAAAGATTCGTAGCTAAAATAAATTTAATGATTGAAATTATAAATAAACCAACATGGAAAAGAAAAAACAAGGTTTAACATGTCACCTAGGAGGTTCAATTCTCTAAAGATATATTTACATGACGGAGATATTGAAATAGTAATCCATGAAGAACACTTTTTAGGAATTCTAGTAAATAAATAATTGAATTATAAAAATGTAAATATAAGTCTTCATGAACAAGGGGTTTCCCCAATCATGGTAGAAAATCTCAAATCATTAAACAAGGATCGACGAGAGTAATACATGGTCAAAATGCCAATTTAGAATGATGGTATCAATTTTATGTTAATTTGGGGAAAAGGAAGGCGTGCATATCAATATAACTATTTATCAAGAAATTAATTCAATAGAATAAGATTTATACCACCTACCACATGCCTAGGATATTTTACGCATCCAATATAAAAGTAAGATTTGACCTGGTATGGGAGAAATCTAATAAATGGAAATAGTATGTTCCTAGATCTCCCATAAGGAATTTTTATTTTTATGTTTCCATTTTTTGTTAAATAAGTTTCTTCAAAAGTTCGTGTTGAGGCTTGGGGGTGTTCTGATGGGTTTGGGTCATGAAAGTGGATAAAAAAGTGGGTTTGTGGGCATGTTTCATGGTTTTCACCTGGTTAGTCCGAACAATATTTAAATCCTAGGTAATTTTTTTATGGGGGATGTTTTTGGATAGTAGAATATGAACGGTTTGTGCATGGTTCGGAAAACCGTGCAGGTAAACCATGCAAATGAGTATTTTTGAGAATATTACAAAAATTCCATTAATGGATTTTAAGTCCCAAATTAGGATTTTTACACCTTCTTTCTCCATCAACCACAGTGACAATCCAAGAATCTATGATCTTCAAAGAGATTAGTCTCCTTAAATCCTAAGACATTTGGAGTTCATTCAGTGGTGGACTAATTATCTAGGTAAGTAAAATCTATTCATTTCTTCTCTTTTTGGGTAACATTACACACCTTTTTTTCACCTCCTTCGGAAATTCTAAAACCCATTCTTTTTTGTGACTTTTAGATTGAGGAAAAAATGGTGTGTTTAATTGGGATCTAAGGCCTCCATTAGGTGTGTATTTTTCAATCGATTCAAGGTAGGTGGACTACTTGTTAAATCCCATAGTTTATGTGTAGATTTTTTCATGTAGGGTCTCATTCTTGTTCTTTTATTGATGTGTTATTGATTAAATTATAAATATACGGGACATTGGGTGTCTAAATGATTAATGTAACACCTCTTGATCCCCATGGGATACTAGGAGGATGACTTGACAAAAATAGGGCCACCCATGGGGTGTTCCGACCCTCGTGATGGGGAAAATATAAGGTGTTAAAGTGACCCATGATAATGTAATGACATAGTTAAGAGGATTATAGGTTTATATGTCACGACCCGTCCTCGGGGTCCGTGCCGTGACTACCCCAAGCCCGCCTTCCAAAGGCCAGGGGCTGGCGACTAGCACCAAGGCGTAAATCCCGGTAAAAAGGGAAGGCATTGCCTTTGTAAAGTAAACAAACACCACAGAGTAAGCAAGCGGAAAGTAAACACTAAACAAAAGCAGAGTACAACTGAAAGTGCGGAAAAGTAAATGGGACAAAATACAAACCCAAACTGAAAGTAAAGTACAACTCGAAAGGGAAAACAACAACTGAAAAGTAAAAGCCGCTACTCTGAGATGTCCACTAGAAATCTCACCTGAAGGGTGGGTACAGATAGCTCCTCTGCTCCACGGGTCCCGCCGTCCGCTCCGAGCACGTCCCGCCCAGTGGTCCACCTCCGGGTACCGTCCCGCTCTGCAAGCCTCAGCTAAGGTCAACGCTGTCCGTCGTCTGCAACCAACACAACGTAGTGCGGTCAAAGCCCGTGCAGGGGTGAGTATAAGCTACTCAGTAGGGACCCCGAGACCCCTGAAGGTCTCTCAAATCCACAAAGGATAAACCACGAAGAAAGGTACAATCACGAAGTAATAACCGACACTGCTTAGGTATATTACCATACATATACCTAAGTCATCAATTTCAAATACGCTCCAACCTCCGAGCCCAAGTACAACTCAGTCCACACAGGAAATTAAACGTATTCCACACAGGAAAGCAAAACGTAATCCACACAGGATAGCACAACTCAATCCACACAGGAAAGCAACAGGATTCAGCTCACACAGGTATACTTCTTCAAAGGACGATAAAGATGATCTCTGATCCATCTAAGTCGTCGGACCCACGAAGGATCGATAGGTAACTAACCCCCGCAAAGACCCACACAAGATCGGGCCCACACAGGACCTGTAGGCGCTGGTTCACACAGGACCGCTGAGCGCAAAGACCCACACAAGATCGGACCCACACAGGATCGGGCCCACACAGGACATGTAGCACTGATCCACATAGGATCGCTGAGCACTGTAGTCGTCGTCGTCGAATCCACACAGGATCGGGCCCACACAGGACCTGTAGCACTGATTCACGTAGGATCGCTGAGCACTGTAGTCGTCGTCGTCGAATCCACACAGGATCGGGCCCACACAGGACCTGTAGCACTGATCCACGTAGGATCGCTGAGTGCTGTAGTCGTCGTCGTCGAATCCACAAAGGATCTCTGTACTGTCGTCGTCGCAGTCATAGTAGCAGTAGTAGCAGTAGTAGCAGTAGTAGCAGTAGTAGTCACAGTAACAGTCGCAGCCAGCACTAGGGTTCCCGCACACAGCAAGCTCGTTCGGAGGGTCCGCTCCACGAGCCGAGAGGCTGATACATCAACTGTCACAAAGTCCAGAGTTGATGTATCCAAAAGTTCCGTATCGACAACAGGAACTCAACGCAACAGACGGCGCGTCGATCGGACGCTCGGTCTGAGAGTTATTGGCATTTTCGTCCCCGGGGCCCGGTTGGTTTTTAAGGAAAAACCAACCCGACCGTACTCCACCTACGTCCAAACCTCGGGCGGAGTATGCCAAAAGAACCGTCTCACTAAGAGGAACACAACAAAGCTGACGGCGCGTCTATCGGACGTCCGTAGCTCAAGATATGAGCGTTTCCGCTCCGAAGGCCCGGTTGGTCTCGTGTACGAATCAACCCGGCCGAACTCAAAGTGTTCCGAAACCCTGAGTGTAATAAACCGAAACTACCGTCTCGATCCAAGGATTGCATCGCCGCTGACGGTTCGTCAATCGGACGTCCAGTCTGAAAGATATCAGCCTTTCCGTCTCACACCCACCCTGGGAAACTTCCCAGGAGGTCACCCATCCTGATCACTACTCTAAGCCAAGCACGCTTAACTATGGAGTTTTAACCACGTAGGCTCCCGAAAAAGAAGGTGCGCCTTGAGTATAGTATACCGAAACGACCGTCTCGATCCAAGGATCGCGTTGCCGCAGACGGTTCATCGATCGGAGGTCCGTGGCTCAAGTTATGGTCAAAAGACCGAAGTCGTCTCGAAAAGGGGGGGTCTGGGTCTGGGCCGACCCGGCCCGACCCCCCCTGGTCTGACCCGAACCGGGTCGACCCGACCCGGATCCGACCCGAACCGGGTCAGACCGACCCGGTCCGCTGGACCCGGCCCGGCCGGTGGCGGCGCGGTCCGGCCAGCGGCGGCGCGGCCAGGGGGCCGCACGCGGGGGGGGGGGGGGGGGTAAACCCCCCCCTTTTTTTTGGATCTCGGCCGGCCTAAGGCCGGCCGTTTCTTTCTCACGCGGGACCGCGGGTCCCGCCTCCTGACCAAACCGGCGGCCGGCGCGGCCGGCCGCCTTCTTCTTCTCCGCCGTGGCCGTAGCCGCGGCTCTTCCCCGATCTCCGGTGGCCGGCGAGGTCGGCCGCCTTCTGGCTGCTCCGCCGCGGCCGTAGGGCCGCGGCCCTTCATGATCTCCGGCTGGCCGCCGGTCGCCTCCTTGTTCCGCCGCGGCCCGTCTCTGGCCGCGGTCTCTTTCGTAAACAACGACGCGGTGCGTCGGCACCGCGTTTCTTCGTCGCAGCTCGCTCCGGCCATTAATTCTTTTGTTCCTGCGCGGTTGAGACGACAACGCGCTGTCTCCGCTAAATTAAGACGAAAGAATAGAAGGGGGAGGAGAATCGGTCGTGTTCGTGCGGTCCGGTCTCCTCCCGTTATAACGATATCATTTGGCCAATCGTATAAACACAACAATGAATGTTTCACAAATTTTAATAAAATTTGGAACTGCGCCCAATGGATTATTCTTTCATGTTCGAGGGAATGAAAACACGTAATTTAAAAAGGACAAACCCCCTACCTTGAAAATTGACGTCACACGTCGGTTATCGCGGAGGAAGGCGTCGCGGCGTCGGACGAAGATTCCGTGGACGTCGGGGTGCGTCCGAGGAGGGAACGACGTCTCTTCACTTGTCGCTTAAGACGAAGAAGAGAGGTACGTTGTCGTTGGCGATGATTACCACGGTCGGCGACTTCTCCCTTGTCGAGGAGGAAGATGAAGACGGAAGAATCCGGGACGCCGAGTCTCGATGGTCGTGGGATCGATGTTCTTTGTCGGAGAAGAACCGTTCTTCACGTTCTTCGTCGAAGACGAAGAAGATCTTCAAGTCTCTCAACGATTCTCCCAATCCTCTCAAGTAACAAAGGAACTAACCCAAAAATAAATCAAGCTTACACTTAATTTATTAACACAACCCAACCATTGGAATTCAAGAGTTTGAATTTCAAAAACTCAAAATTAAACTCACTTATTAATTATACATGAGTTGTATAATTAATTAAAAGTTAAGTTGTCAAGCCTTTAAGAGGGAGAGAGGGGAGTTAGGGAATTTGAGGGGTTTTGGCACATTAAGTGCAAGGGAGTTTAAGGGGGTAGAAGAGAGTTAAGGGGAGGGTGAAGGGTTGGGGCTCGTGTGGGCCCCACCTCACCTTAATCCGCACTTGGTTAGTTAGGAACTTGTGATTCCACCCCAACTTCCACACTTAGGATATAACCACTTAAGAAGATAAATAAAATAAATATTGTATAAAAAATTTATTTTACTCTTCATTTCATCCAGAAAATTAAACATCTCCTCCTAGGCAAACGCAACTTCGGGAAAGGTCTCCTTAAGCGAATATTGGCGCTACGAGTTCATCGGTGTCCTCGGATTTCAATTCCGAGCACCGGATCAAATGTTAGGAAATCCCGCTCGTTCGTTCACTGAACGTACCCGAGCCAAACTTCGGAAATTAATTCCGGGCACTCTGGGCCTCGGAATCATGTGCCGTCAGAAACCGCGCTCTTGTAAAATTCCAAAGAAAATTAAGAAAAAATTTACCTTGAATTTTACGGGTCTTTACATTACTCCCACCTCAGGGATTTACGTCCCCGTAAAGTTACATAAAAACTAGGGAAACAAAAGAGGGTACTGAGCACGCATCTGAGCCTCCCGCTCCCATGTGCTTTCCTGGAGGTTCCCGTGCTGCCATCTGATGCGCACAAGAGGAATCGATCGCCCACGTAGGACCCGCTCCTGTCGATCCTCTATCTCCACCGGGACCTCCGTAAAAGTCGCCCCATCGTCAACGTCAATCTCCCCATGGTCAATGATGTGCGTCGGGTCGTGAAAGTATCTCCTTAGCTGAGACACGTGGAAGACATCGTGTACCCGGTGCAACTGAGGTGGTAGAGCCAGGCGATAAGCCACCTCACCAATCCTGCTGAGGACCTGGAAGGGTCCGATGAAGCGCAGAGATAACTTGCCGCCTCTGCCAAATCTCCGAATACCACGTCGAGGTGAGACCCGCAAGAAGACGTGGTCGCCACCCTCAAACTCCAGTGGCCTCCGCTTCCTGTTAGCATAAGACTTCTGCCGGCTCTGAGCTGTACTCATCCGCCCCTGGATGACCTGGACCATCTTAGGTCCCACAGGAGCTGTAAGATTTCTTCTTTGCCGATAAAAGAAATCTGGTCTCATCCCCTGGATGAACCACATTCTTCGCCTAAAACAGTCAATCCTAACATGGATGATACTAATCCATACCAAGGATGACGTCGTAAGGCCTCGACGCTACTACTAAGAGATTCAACCGTTACTCTCGCCTCCAAGGGTTGAGTCACACTGTCGGCATCAGTGTGTGGTAACTGGGTCTCCTCCAGTAGATGTCTAACAAGTGAGGGTCAAGTCAACAGCCAAAACTGGAACCTCTTAGTAACATCACGAAAGAGGACAGGAACAAAAATATCACAAAGGTATGCGTCTTTTATTATTGCAGCTCATAATACAAGACGTTACCCAAAAGCAACAAGGAACCATAAGTACAAAGGATGTATCCACTAGTTCTGCTCCTGTCCACCTGCTCTCGGAGCTCTACTGCCTTGTCCACTACTCGGCTGTTGCTCAAGCACTCGCCGCTGCTTCTGTCTCAGTGGCTCCTCTAACACCCGCTGATCAATCGTACGAGGAGTCGGACAGTCGCGTGCCAGGTGACCCTTCCTGCCACAGGAGTAACATTGTCCGTTTCTGGCACGTCTGGCTCTGACCCCACCTCAAGTGCCCCGCACCACCGGTCCTAAAACCCGAGATCGTCCAACTGCTAGTCTGGTCCCCCTGGACCTCTGCATCATCTGTCTATTGCCCACAGATGACTCGGCTACTGATCGAAAAACACGCGGCAAAGGAAGAAGCTCTTGTACATGCTCGGGGTGTAGAGCTACTTGCACAAACTCCACCCTGAAGAAGGTCTCGAAGTCTTCCCATGGGAAGGTCATCCCATCGCAGAACTGAAAAAAGTGGCTCCACCACCTGCCTGCTGCTGCCTGAAGGAGGCTGGCAGCAAAGATCACCATGAAGTCTGCTGGCGTCCTCACTAGCCTAAACACACGTACCACTGCCTCCAGCCATTCCTCTGCTGCATGGGGATCCGTCTCCCCGCGAAACCTGGGTGGTCACTGGCGCTGAAACTCATGCAGTGCGCTGAGGCGACGTGCATCATCAGCGGCTGGCGCTGGAAGCATCGGGGGCTCGGCGGGTAGTGCTACCGCCGGTGCCACTGCTGAAAAAGGGCCCTGCACCGAGGCCTCATCGCTCGGTGGGCTGTCGTCACGCTCGACTCTCGGAACCCTAGTTGGCTGTCGTCGTGGGGCCATCCTGAAAGGAAACAGGTGCGCCACGGTCAAACAGTATACCTGGTGAGCTGACACAAATAAATCACAAAGAAAACTTTGAAACACACACGCAATCAATGTTTTCGTGCATTAAGTCGGAAATCAGAAGTCAGGGTCCTGGTGTACGGATACGTCGTCCGCCGCACCAACACTGGACTCCCTGGACTGATAACCACACTCAATACACTAAACATTATTGCTTCACATAGAAAAGATCAGAGTTTGCGGTAGAACCGAACTCCTTTGATACCAATTTGTCACGACCCGCCCTCGGGGTCCGTGCCGTGACTACCCCAAGCCCGCCTTCCAAAGGCCAGGGGCTGGCGACTAGCACCAAGGCGTAAATCCCGGTAAAAAGGGAAGGCATTGCCTTTGTAAAGTAAACAAACACCACAGAGTAAGCAAGAGGAAAGTAAACACTAAACAAAAGCAGAGTACAACTGAAAGTGCGGAAAAGTAAATGGGACAGAATACAAACCCAAACTGAAAGTAAAGTACAACTCGAAAGGGAAAACAACAACTGAAAAGTAAAAGCCGCTACTCCGAGTTGTCCACTAGAAATCCCACCTGAAGGGTGGGTACAGATAGCTCCTCTGCTCCACGGGTCCCGCCGTCCGCTCCAAGCACGTCCCGCCCGGTGGTCCACCTCCGGGTACCGTCCCGCTCTGCAAGCCTCAGCTAAGGTCAACGCTGTCCGTCGTCTGCAACCAACACAACGTAGTGCGGGCAAAGCCCGTGCAGGGGTGAGTATAAGCTACTCAGTAGGGACCCCGAGACCCCTGAAGGTCTCTCAAATCCACAAAGGATAAACCACGAAGAAAGGTACAATCACGAAGTAATAACCGACACTGCTTAGGTATATTCCCATACATATACCTATGTCATCAATTTCAAATACGCTCCAACCTCCGAGCCCAAGTACAACTCAGTCCACACAGGAAAGTAAACGTATTCCACACAGGAAAGCAAAACGTAATCCACACAGGATAGCACAACTCAATCCACACAGGAAAGCAACAGGATTCAGCTCACACAGGTATACTTCTTCAAAGGACGATAAAGATGATCTCTGATCCATCTAAGTCGTCGGACCCACGAAGGATCGATAGGTAACTAACCCCTGCAAAGACCCACACAGGATCGGGCCCACACAGGACCTGTAGGCGCTGGTTCACACAGGACCGCTGAGCGCAACGACCCACACAGGATCAGACCCACACAGGATCTGGCCCACACAGGACCTGTAGCACTGATCCACGTAGGATCGCCGAGCACTGTAGTCGTCGTCGTCGAATCCACACAGGATCGGGCCCACACAGGACCTGTAGCACTGATCCACGTAGGATCGCTGAGCACTGTAGTCGTCGTCGTCGAATCCACACAGGATCGGGCCCACACAGGACCTGTAGCACTGATCCACGTAGGATCGCTGAGTGCTGTAGTCGTCGTCGTCGAATCCACACAGGATCTCTGTATTGTCGTCGTCGCAGTCATAGTAGCAGTAGTAGTAGTAGTAGCAGTAGTAGTCACAGTAACAGTCGCAGCCAGCACTAGGGTTCCCGCACACAGCAAGCTCGTTCGGAGGGTCCGCTCCACGAGCCGAGAGGCTGATACATCAACTGTCACAAAGTCCAGAGTTGATGTATCCAAAAGTTCCGTAACGACAACAGGAACTCAACGCAACAGACGGCGCGTCGATCGGACGCTCAGTCTGAGAGTTATTGGCATTTTCGTCCCCGGGGCCCGATTGGTTTTTAAGGAAAAACCAACCCGACCGTACTCCACCTGCGTCCAAACCTCGGGCGGAGTATGCCAAAAGAACCGTCTCACTAAGAGGAACACAACAAAGATGACGACGCGTCTATCGGACGTCCATAGCTCAAGATATGAGCGTTTCCGCTCCGAAGGCCCGGTTGGTTTCGTGTACGAATCATCCCGGCCGAACTCAAAGTGTTCCGAAACCCTGAGTGTAATAAACCGAAACGACCGTCTCGATCCAAGGATCGCATCGCCACTGACGGTTCGTCAATCGGACGTCCAGTCTGAAAGATATCAGCCTTTCCGTCTCACACCCACCCTGGGAAACTTCCCAGGAGGTCACCCATCCTGATCACTACTCTAAGCCAAGCACGCTTAACTACGGAGTTTTAACCACGTAGGCTCCCGAAAAAGAAGGTGCGCCTTGAGTATAGTATACCGAAACGACCGTCTCGATCCAAGGATCGCGTTTCCGCAGACGGTTCATCGATCGGAGGTCCGTGGCTCAAGTTATGGTCAAAAGACCGAAGTCGTCTCGAAAACGGGGGGTCCGGGTCCGGGCCGACCCGGCCCGACCCCCCCTGGTCTGACCCGAACCGGGTCGACCCGACCCGGATCCGACCCGAACCGGGTCGGACCGACCCGGTCCGCTGGACCCGGCCCGGCCGGCGGCGGCGCGGTCCGGCCAGCGGCGGCGCGGCCAGGGGGCCGCGCATGTGCCGCACGCGGGGGGGGGGGGGGGGGGGGGGGGGGTAAACCCCCCCCTTTTTTTGGATCTCGGCCGGCCTAAGGCCGGCCGTTTCTTTCTCACGCGGGACCGCGGGTCCCGCCTCCTAACCAAACCGGCGGCCGGCGCGGCCGGCCGCCTTCTTCTTCTCCGCCGTGGCCGTAGCCGCGGCTCTTCCCCGATCTCCGGTGGCCGGCGAGGCCGGCCGCCTTCTGGCTGCTCCGCCGCGGCCGTAGGGCCGCGGCCTTCCTGTTCTCCGGCGCCGGCGAAGCCGGCGCCCCTGGCTGCTCCGCCGCGGCCCTTCATGATCTCCGGCTGGCCGCCGGTCGCCTCCTTGTTCCGCCGCGGCCCGTCTCCGGCCGCGGTCTCTTTCGTAAACAACGACGCGGTGCGTCGGCACCGCGTTTCTTCGTCGCAGCTCGCTCCGGCCATTAATTCTTTTGTTCCTGCGCGGTTGCGACGACAACGCGCTGTCTCCGCTAAATTAACACGAAAGAATAGAAGGGGGAGGAGAATCGGTCGTGTTCGTGCGGTCCGGTCTCCTCCCGTTATAACGATATCAGTTGGCCAATCGTATAAACACAACAATGAATGTTTCACAAATTTTAATAAAATTTGGGACTACGCCCAACGGATTATTCTTTCATGTTTGAGGGAATGAAAACACGTAATTTAAAAAGGACAAACCCCCTACCTTGAAAATTGACGTCACACGTCGGTTATCGCGGAGGAAGGCGTCGCGGCGTCGGACATAGATTCCGTGGACATCGGGGTGCGTCCGAGGAGGGAACGATGTCTCTTCACTTGCCGCTTAAGACGAAGAAGAGAGGTACGTTGTCGTTGGCGATGATTACCACGGTCGGCGACTTCTCCCTTGTCGAGGAGGAAGATGAAGACGGAAGAATCCGGGACGCCGAGTCTCGATGGTCGTGGGATCGATGTTCTTTGTCGGAGAAGAACCGTTCTTCACGTTCTTCGTCGAAGACGAAGAAGATCTTCAAGTCTCTCAACGATTCTCCCAATCCTCTCAAGTAACAAAGGAACTAACCCAAAAATAAATCAAGTTTACACTTAATTTATTAACACAACCCAACCTTTGGAATTCAAGAGTTTGAATTTCAAAAACTCAAAATTAAACTCACTTATTAATTATACATGAGTTGTATAATTAATTAAAAGTTAAGTTGTCAAGCCTTTAAGAGGGAGAGAGGGGAGTTAGGGAATTTGAGGGGTTTTGGCACATTAAGTGCAAGGGAGTTTAAGGGGGTAGAAGAGAGTTAAGGGGAAGGTGAAGGGTTGGGGCTCGTGTGGGCCCCACCTCACCTTAATCCTCACTTGGTTAGTTAGGAACTTGTGATTCCACCCCAACTTCCACACTTAGGATATAACCACTTAAGAAGATAAATAAAATAAATATTGTATAACAAATTTATTTTACTCTTCATTTCATCCAGAATATTAAACATCACCTCCTAGGCAAACGCAACTTCGGGAAAGGTCTCCTTAAGCGAATATCGGCGCTACGAGTTCATCGGTGTCCTCGGATTTCAATTCCGAGCACCGGATCAAAAGTTAGGAAATCCCGCTCGTTCGTTCACTGAACGTACCCGAGCCAAACTTCGGAAATTAATTCCGGGCACTCCGGGCCTCGGAATCAGGTGCCGTCAGAAACCGCGCTCTTGTAAAATTCCAAAGAAAATTAAGAAAAAATTTACCTTGAATTTTACGGGTCTTTACATTATATAAGGAGATAGAATGGATTGTGGTGAGTTATGTATAATGTGCATAATGGCTAAGGTAGTGTAGGGTTGACATGTAATTATGTTAAATTATATTATTGGGAATATGATAAGGAATTGTTCTTACACATGAATATTATTGGTGAGATAGGCATGAGGAATGTGAATTGGGGTTAAATGGTTAATTGATATATGTATATAATGTGTTAATGGATTGAGTAATAATTTTAATTTTCGATTTATCAAAATTATTGTGATGTGGTTAATTTTTGTGATGATAAATAATAATGTGCACATGTATTGGTAGAGTTGGGTATAGACTTGAGGTATTATGCCCACGGTTCGATCTGAACCATGGTTCTATATCCACCCCTAAATGTATGAGTTAGGGATGGGGACGAAGTTCTATTCCCTTATGGTTGCATTCCACCAAGACTGTGGCTCTGAGGTGAGGATTATGAGTTTCAAATAATGTGATTCCTAGTGAGATAAGAATTTTGATTACCAAAATCATGAGAAAATTGAACATGCTGAATCCATTGAACACATGAAAAAAGATAGATTAAACTATGGGATTCTTATGTAGTGAACCTAGACTCAATGGTATTATAATTTAATGAAACATAGTCTAAAATGGAATATTGAACCGTTAACCTTTACATGAAATTATTTATCACTTGCATGAACTATATACTTTTAATGGATATTTGTAGACACCATTGGTGGTGGAATACTGAGTTATACTCACACCCTACTCAGGCCGTAGTTGGGTACCCAAGTAGATTTCATGATTCCAGGTTAGGACAAGGGAAAGGGCTCAATGCTGGGTAGTTGAGCTGGACATGGGACATGTTCGGGTGAGGTTCCAGACAAGGAGTCTGGACCCTATTTGGGATTCTTCTTTTGGTATTATTTTGGTTTTTTATCCACATGGCCCTATAGACTAGCATGACATAGTTACTACTCTATTTGGCTATACCCAATTTGGGAGTCGGTAATTTGTGCATGTTATTAATTGTTACAAATTTTTTCATCTATTTACATTGTTTTCAACTGAGTATTACATTGGTAAAAAAGATATATTATCCCCACATATTCTATTAGACCCTAACTACTAGTCGGAAACCTCTAGCATACGAAATGGCATAAATGATGTCATGGAAGACTCGACTCGGGGCACCGGTTTTGTGGCATCCAGTTTAGGGACCATACAAAGTGGTATAAGAGGAGTCCTTTTTATCTTCTAACCATTTTGAAATGTTATATAGGGGGTTAAAAAGGTTTTATTCTTTGGAAATGAGATCATTCATGGGAGTAGATACCCATGTATAGTGGAAAACCAATGTAATCCGAGGAGGGGATTATTGTTCTTGTTGTGTGTTGTTATATTTAATGAATTTTCACAATCAGGGGATGCACATGTTGTGTGATTTGATGGTTTTATAACAATTATATCTTGACCGGAAGGGTATGAGGTTGTGTATTCATTCCTCATTCTAGGCACCTATGGAGGTAAGTGAAATTCATCATGGTAGGCATACACCTGATATAGTTGTGTTGGATGTAATGGTTAGTATGTATTTATTTTTCATAAAATTAATGAAATTATCCCCAATAAGATGGTATTAATGGATAAAAAGGGTAATTAGAAATTATAAAATAGTTCTTAATAATGAAGTAAATGTGGATTAACTTGTTTTAACAGTAAAATCAGATATGTAATTTTTTTTAATTTGGGTAAAATATAAGTCTTTTAATCGTGTGAATTAGATAACTATTTTATCCATGACCTTTAGAGAGATGGACAACGATTGTGTTCCGGTTGTGAGTGGGATCTTCTGGGTAGTGTATGTGAACTAGTTTGGGCATAGAAATTTATGAGACTACCGATGTATTTTTTGATTTTCATAAAAGAGTTATGATTGTTTTCTAAATCATATTTTTGGAATTGTAGATAAATGTCACCTCGTAGACATTTTCCGGTTTGGAGACATGATAATGTTTCCAAGACCGCTTCTCCTATAGTAGAGTAAGTGAATGTGGATATCAAGGAATATATATAATTGTAGTTTTATGATAACTTTTCTAATTTTATGAAAATTATGGAACATGACCTAGGCTGGGATGCACCGAGAATGTTTGACTGGACTAGAGAGTTTCAGTTGCATAACCCTAAAACCATTACCAGAGAGGGTGGGCTTGATGTAGAAGAGTATTTAATAGAGTTCGTCAATACAATGCTTAACCATCTAGAGTCTCCTCTTGAGAATAGAGTCGAGTTATCTTCCTATATTCTGAGAGGTTAAGTAAAGCATTCCCGGGACCTCAGGGTTCAGACAGAGGAGGACAAAGGAATGATGTGTAATGATTTTAAGAAGAATTTTCTAGAGAACTTCTACCCAGAAATAGTGACTATAGGGAAGGATACCGATTTTATGATGTGGACTAAGGGGATAATGTTTGTAGTGGACTATGCTAGTCGTTTCACCTAAATTTGAGATGATTCATTCCGAAGATGACACAGGATGAGGTAGCCATCGAGAAATAATTATAAGACGGGATGAGACAAGAGAATAGGTCTTAGGTGAATATATTCCATCAGAAAAGGTTTTCTGAACTGGTGGATTAATCCCTTGTCATGAATGTGTACCTAAAGGGAGCTTTATGAATTGAACAATTGGTGTCTTTTGGGTGAGCAAGTGTTGTGGTTGCTGATAGAATAAAGTGATATTTTTGGATATTTTTGGCAGGGTGGAAGCACACATAGCAGTCATAAGAGGTTTCCTGCTTCTCAAGGCGGCAACTAGGTATTCTGTTACTAGTGTGGCTGGACAGCGAATAAGAGTAACCAGTGTTCCTACCCACTGGGCGAATACCGAGCATGTAGTAGGCTGGGCGCAGAGGTCTTTTAAGATCTAGAGACATCCTTGGAATTATGGAGGTCAAAGGTGGATATCGAGTGCGGTAGGGGTCAGTTTACTAGTATCAGTAATGTTTTTCGATCTCTGTGGGTCCTACTGGAAGAGAGTATTGACTTGGAACTCTGGGGAGAGATCAACATTATCATCCGGGCAGCGTAGTGCAGGGTACTGAGGCTGAAACCTAGGGTTATAGGGAAGGTCATCTTCATGTAGATCATACTACACCTGATGGTGGTGAGGCGGGACCATCTACCTTCTGAGGTACGATTATTGTATCTTCCACACATTCAAGTGATATATTCGATACATGGGCCACAAATTTCTTTATTTCTAACTAGTTCATAATTATGTTGGGCTTAATCATGGAGACTATAAATGGGGTAATGTCTCTTGGTCCACCAATAGGGGTATGAATCGAGGACATCAGGCTTTGTATGGGTTTTTCTCTGCAGGATGGTGGATATAATTTTTTGTGGGATATTTTTTTCCTAGAGATGTTGGGTTTTGACCTAATCATGGTGATGGATTAGTTGGTGTTATATCAATCACATATCTATTTTTATTGGCATCACGTAATGTTCACATCCCTTGATGGAAGAAATTATGTCCTCCATGGTGAGTATGATACTCAAGAAGGCCACACAGGGCCACTACATCAACAGTTGGGAGAAATCACATCCCATGTAGCATTAGTTATGGTAGATGATGGGTATAAAGAGCATCCAGTCTTACCTCTTGATGAGGTCATGTTTCGGGATGGGTTTCATGAGGAGTTGATGGGGTTTCTGCCCAAGAGATATGTTGAGTTTATGATTGAGTTATAACCGGAAGCATAGCAAATTTCCATTACAATATATTGAATAGTTCCCCCAGAGCTCCTTGAACTGAAGGTCCCATTAGAAGAATTTGAGCATAAGTGGTTTATACATCCCAGTATATCTCTATTGTAATATTATATGTTGTTTTATAGGAAGGTTGATGAATCACTGTGGTTATGTGTCGATTATACGAAATTGAACCATATTATGGTTAATTACAGATACCCTATTTCTAGATTCAATGACCTATTCGATCAACTCATAGGTTCTTTGGTAAATTCTATGATCGATTTGAGATCAGGATATCATCATTTGAGGGTGAGATCTCCTAGCATACCCTGAATAACTTTTTGAAGGAGGTACGTGCTGTATGATTTTTTGGTGAAGCCATTCGGATTGACCCATGCATTGGTGGTGTTCATGGTCTTTTTGAACAATATATTCCACCCATATATAGATCATTTTGTAGTTTTCTTCATTGATGACATCTTGGTGTACTCCAGAACTCATGACGATCATGCCAAACATCATGACATCATCTTGAGCACAATATGGGAGTGTATCTTTTATTCCATGATA
Source organism: Viscum album (assembly GCA_963277665.1). Taxonomy (NCBI): domain Eukaryota; kingdom Viridiplantae; phylum Streptophyta; class Magnoliopsida; order Santalales; family Viscaceae; genus Viscum; species Viscum album. Next base: position 851,662,946 of record OY728152.1, read on the forward strand.
TCAAATTTTCATTTTTGGATTGATGAAGTGACCTTTCCAGGACACATTATTTCATGGTTAGGTGTTTCACGAAATCCAGAAAAGAAGAATGCTATGGTTTCTTGTGAGCAGCCCCAAAACATCTCTGATGATCAGTGTTTTCCTGGTTTGGGTGGAAACTATGAAAGGTTTATTAGATATTTTTCTCATTTTCAAGTCATGCTCAATGGCCTAACCAATAATGGGGTTATGTTTTATTGTTCAGAGGCTTGTGAGAATAATGTTTTGGAGTTAAAGAAGAAGTTGACTACCACACTGATTTTGGAAATATCCCAACTAGGTAAAATGTACATGTTGTTCTGTAATGCATCTGGTGATGGACCTTGGGTAGTGTTGATGCTGGATGATTGGGTTGTAGCTTATGGGATGTGACACTTGAGGCCACACATAATGAATAATCCTACACATGACCTGGAGCAGGATTTTTTGGTTCATGCCATAATGTGATGAGGAATTACATGTTGGGAGAACCTTTTATGATGTTTACTGACCATAGATGTCTCATGTACATATTTTCTCAATGGGATTTAAATATTGGAAAGGGACAGTGGGTCAAGTACCCACATTCTTTTGATTTTGAGTTGGTTTTCACACTTCAGAAACAGATTAGTTTTACAAATGCATGGATTCAAATGACTAATAATAAGGTGGTTTAGGAATCCAGATCTGACTCGAAGATGATATCCTTGTTTCTTGAGATGCATTTGAGGCACAGGGTGGGAATCAGTTTTTACCCTTACAACTATAGTTGTCGAATACTCACTTTTGATCCTAGCTAATAATATTTTTCTGGTATATTTGGAGGATTTGGATTTGAAGTAATGTCTTAATGGTGGGGAGTCACCTTCTGGTTGGACTTTTAGCACTGATGTCATTTCATATATTAATGGTCATGTTGTAGTACATGATGGTGTATGAGAAGATTTTATACGAATGATTAACTTTTCAAAGTGGGAAGTGCATCCTAGAATGATTAAGATGTACCGTGATCCTCATAGGAAGTTTTGGTGGTCAAGAATGACGATACAAGTAGTATGTTTCATGGTATTATGCCTCACCTATCAGTAGGTGAATGCTGAACAACATCATCTAGGAGGGTTCTTGTAGTAATTTCATATTCTAGAGTTGAAGTGGAATGATGTCACGATTTATATTGTAGAGGCTCTCCCGATAATGCCTTGTAAGAGTGATGAAATTTATGTGGTCGTAGATCGGCATACCAAATTTGATCATTTCATGCTGATCAAGGAGACCTATACAGTTGTCCAGTTGGGAGAACTGTATGTTTGAGAAATAGGATTGTTTTATTATGTGACGAGAACCATAGTTTCAGATCATGATCCAAGTTTCACCTCGCACATTGGGTAAGGACAACAGAAGGTACTCAGTAACAAAGTGTTTTTGAGTATGGATTACCACTCACAGACCAATTGGAAGTCAGAGCGTACAATTTATAAATTAGAAGACATGTTAAGAGAATGTGTTCTGAAATTTATTGATTCATGGGAAAATAAATTGTAACTTTTTTATCTTCCTTTCAAAAATAGATTTTAGGTTATAGTTTAGATGGCTCCATTTGAGGCACTCTACAAGAGACCATGTAGATCCCCACTGTGTTGGTTAGAGGTTGGGGAGTCTGAGATGTTACAAACGAGTTTTGTGTAAGATACATCAGAGATGGTTTGATAGATTCAAAAGTGTACGAAAATAGCTTATACGGGGAAGAAGTCATATGTAGATCGAAGTTATAGTCTCCTCAAATTTAGTGTGGGTGATAATGTGTTTCTTCAGGTGGATATAAGGTTGGGTAAAACCCATATTCAGAAATTGGGAAAGTTGTCAATTAGGATTGTGGTGAAATTTGTGATTGTGGAGAGGATCAAACCCATTTTTTTATCAATTATCTATTAAATTGGCTGATATTATGATTAATGATGTTTTCAATGTTTTTTAACATCAAATGTATAGCACTGATCCATCTCATGTAATAAATTCCAAGGATGTCGAGCTTGAGGAGGATGCGTCCATTGAGTAGCACCATGTTCGTATTATGGATCATAGTGATGAGGTAATGAGGGGAAAGGTGGTTACTTTGGTTCATGTTCTATGGAAACATGGAAATTTTAAGGAGGATATATGGGATCTGAAACCAGATATACGGGCCAATTGGTCAAATATTTTTTTCTTGGGAAATCAATGATACTCAGAAGGAGAGGCTCGTTGATGATCCGTCATAAGGTGTGAAGATTTTTAGATCCCCTATATCCGTAGCGGTATGTTTTTTTATAACTTCATATATTGGTTTAATATGTTTTTCAAAAAGTTCATGTGGAATATTGGGGGTGTTCTGAGGGGCTTTAGGGCATGGAAGGTGAAGAAAAAGGGGGGTTTCTGGGCATTCTAAATGGTTTGTGCACAGTTAATGAGAACAGTGAAAGAATCATTGGAAACAATGTGGGGGGGGGGGGGTCTATTTCAGGATATTAGAATCCACACAGTTTATATATGGTTCCGAAAATGGTACGGGTAAAAGCTATGGGTGATTATTTTTTGAGATAAATTCAAAAATTAAATCACAGGATTTCAATTTTAAACTCATGTTTTCTCCCCTATCACCAGCCTTCAACCATATTGATGAGCAATGCCTCCAAAATCTTCAATGAGATGATTTCCATTTAACACTAGGCTATTTGGAGTGCCATATAATTCATATTGAATATCCTGGTATATATAATATCATCCTTTATTATCTTTTTGGGTTAGGGTTCACACCTATTTTCCATCAGCTTTTGAACCAAAAAACACACTATTTCTGGTGAGTTTTATTTCGAGGATTCAATGTTTTGTTGAATCTTTATATAAGACCTCAATTAGTTGTAAATTCACGAATATATTCATGGTATGTGGTCTATATTTTATATCCCATAGTTTATTCGTAGTTTTCTGCATGATGGGTTTCAATCTTGTTCCCGTCTTGATGTGGTCTAGATTGCATCAGCAAGATGATGATTATTGGGTTTCCAAATGATTAATACGATTGATCTAGGTCCCCATGGGATACTAGGAGGAAAACATATGCAAATTTGGGCCACCCATGTGTTTTACCATCCCTCCCAATGGGGATAACGGAAATATATAGTGCAAAATTTTTAAATGATAATGTAGAGACTTAGTGAAGGGGTTAATTGGATTATGTAATAAGTTCAAATGGATTTTGGTTATTTTTCTCTAATGTGGTCAAAGGAAAAGGGATTATTGGGTTGGAATGTAAATAGGTTAAATGGTATTATTTGGAATATGATAAGGAATTATTCTTACACTTGAATATGCGTAGTGAGATAGGCATGAGGAATTGGAATTGGGGTTAAATGGTTATGTGATATAAGAAATGAATGTGTCAATGGATTGGAGTACAATGTTAATTTTCCATTTAAATATATTATTATCAGGTGGATAATTTTGGTGATAATAAATAGTCATGTTTACCATGGATTGGTAGAGAGGGGTATAAACATTTTTTTCTACACCCACAATTCTAGTTGGACTGAGGTTCTAGCTTCACCCCTAAATGAACGGGTTGGGGAAGGGGACATAGTTCTATTCCCATAACGGTTGCATTTCACCCAAATTAAGGCCTTTCAGTGAGGATTGTGAGGTTGTTATAATTCTATTATTAGTTATATATGACTTGATTCCCATATGCCTGAGAACATTTAACATTCCAAATCCATTGAATACCTAAAAAAGATAGATTAAACCATGGGAAGCCTAAGTAGTGATCCTAGATTAAAATTTAATATAATTTAAAGGAACATATTTAAGAATGGCCTATTGAACTCATTACCTTAACATTTAAATATTTATCACTTTCATAAACATTTCAATTTTAGTGGATATTTTTAGACACTGTTTGTGGTGGCCTATAAATTTATACTCACACCCTACTCGTGCTGTCCTTGGGAACATGAGTAGATTTCATGCTTGCAGATTAGGACAAGTGAAAGGGCCCACAGCTATGGAGTGGAGTTGGACATGAGATATTTATGGATGAGGATCTAGAATTTGAGTCTAGACCATGTGGTGGATTCTACAGTTAGTCTTTCATTGGGGTTTTGTTCACTCGAAATTGTAGCATGGCAGGCCATATTTACTGTTTTATTTGGTCGCACCCAATTTGGGATTTGGTTATTTATTCATGTTATTAATTGTATCTTATTGTTTACTCTATTTAAATTTTATTTTTATGAGGAATATTATGGTAAAGAGAATATAGTCCCCCCACATATTATATTTGACCCATGGTGCTAGTTGGTAACCTCTGGCGTATGGGGAGGTGTGCTTATGGTGACCCGGCTCAGAGAATCAGTTTAGTTTCTTCCGGGTTGGAGACGTTACAAAAATTCTACCCTGAAAATTGGTAAAATGAGCTTCCATCAAGATAACTTGACCAAGATATTATTAAATAAGGAATGGATTAATATGAATCAAGATATTACCAAGAGGAATCAATAGGGACCGATGGTTATCGAATATGATGATGGTCAGAAGAGTTATCATAATCACTATAATAGGGAGTAGGAGGAAGAAACCATTGAGAAGGATAGACTCACGATGCTATAGGAGTATAAGAATAAATAAAAAATAAACATAAACTCATTAATATAATAATAATAATTTTACCCTCACATATTTGTGTCATGATTTTGCCACAATGTTTTGCCAAATTGTGTGCCAACTGTGTGACTCCTACTGCATATTAAGCCCACCTATCATGGGTGTACAACATGGTTATCCTAACCATTTTCCAAACATGTTATGGATATTGATTAGTTACTACATAAAAATGATCTTACCATGTGTTCTAGGTGCACAGTTTGTGTAAATCTTGTTCAGCTTGTGCAATATCTTATTCTCCGCTAAAACAAGACACATGGCATGTTTCTAGAGGGTATGTGGATTTGGGAAACCTATGTGCCCTTATCAGACCACAAAAACATGGTATTATTTGGTCTCAAAACTCCAGAAACTCAAAAATACCATAGGTAACCACTTAGGCCCCTATCCATATCTAAAAAACCCTTTGTTGTTTTCTAAATCATAGAATTTCATTTTGAATCATAGTTCAATGAACAACCCACCCACCAATTTCAAAATTTAAAATTCCCTCAGACTTTTATATTGGATCAAAAACTCGAGTTAATATAGTATCAAAACCCCATGAGGGTCTATATGTGATCATAGAGAGAATATTCTATCTATTAATAATAAAAAATAGTAACAGAATAAATAATAGTAAGAGTTAATGTAATATAAAAGTAGAATATATATATTATATTTATATTCCAACCATATGTAAACAACACATAATATACTATATAAAATGAACTAATGTAATTACAAAGGATTTATACATGAATATGTCACATTTTCCATCATATGATCAAATACCACATGGATCAAATAAGTTTAAAACTATAGAAAACTATATAAATGGACTCATGTCTCTGCTTGATACCATATCCATACTCAGACAACGAAACTGTAGCTCAATCATCTATAACATGGCCCATTCCCTTTCTAGTTACATGAACTATGATTTATTTTTAAAGAATTGTGATTCCTATAATGGGTGTTAATACAATTAATTTGGAAACAAATAGAAATTTCCCTAAAAAATTCCAAAATTTTCTAGTGCTAGTATGGAGTGATATTCTAGTAATAATAGAAAAATATACAAAACTATAAATTGATTTCACCTGAGTCCTCAATAATACACCTAGGAAGGGACTATAACTATATCAATTATTGTTGATATATATATTAACATATAACTATAATATCAAAAGTATAATGTGTAAATACATTCCTATGCATAAAGGATCCTATCCCAAGTATAATCTTAAATACTACTCATCACATGAATAAGAAAATGGGAAATGTTTTCCCTTGTTAACAATGATCTCAACCCTAAGTCATCTCAATATGGACTCCGGAATAAATAATGAAAATGTGAATGGTGACCCATGTATATACCAATCACAACACTTGAAAATCTCGACACCTATAGAATAAAAATAAGAACAATGGAAATGCCATCCCTTGTTTACAACAATATCTTACCTTGGTAATATGTAGTAGCATATAACAATATATGATAATGTTAATGGGAGATCCTAGTATATAAAAATCGAATCCCATATGAATCATGATCACTTAAAATAAATAAATTACAATGGTGAAATGATACCCATATCGATAAATATCTCTTCGCATCAGTATCTTGATCCCTCCTCAAAATAATAATTTAACAATTAAAAAAGTAGACTATGTCTATAACTTGCTCAGACATCAGGAATCTAGACCACAAATCAATATAGAATAATGAAAAATTGGAAATAAACACATTTTATAATGTGATCTCAGCTGTATGTAATCTCAATCAATCCATCTTAATATCAATTCACTAGGTCATGATATCTTTAAATAAAAACCATATAATGGTATAAAAAAAAGTAAGTGATGAATCATAAAAAGCATAAAAAGGTTGGAATATTATCTATAACCTTGTATAATCCATCATTTTGGGATCCCCTCACACAAAATCCCTTTATATAATTTCAACCGAAGGATTAATACCCCGACAATAACATATTTTAATAGAGGGATACAACCACATCCATATATATAGAAAATAAAACAAGAGGCTATATAATAACATCCCATAGCCTCATTACAATGATTCCATAGATAAAAACGATCATAATCAAACATCACTTTACAAATTAATGATAATTTTAATCAATCAATGGATAATAAAAAATAATATAACATAAAGAACACATCATTGGATTTTGAGCATATGATAAAACTCACATTGTCTAATGAACATGGAAATCGATAACCATGAAACCACATAAATTTATATGAAATACCACATATATCCCTAAACATTATTACCCTAATAATATTTTTATAAGTTAAAAAATCAGGTTGTCTTTGGTTTATTCAAACACCTGGCCTTTGGTTAGATACAATACGAGACATGGAAACACACATAAATAAATGCAAAAGTATGGGAAATACCTACCTTATAATGATAGAATATCCCTTATAAATGATCATTATATCATTCAGCATAAATAAATTATAGAAACAAATATAATCCCCTAAATAATGTCGTAACAAAAAACACTAATATAATAGGGAAAAAAAGAAAATATGGAGGGGGACTCGTAAAATAACCTTAATACATCCACCATCACTAACACCACTCAAATTCAATCATGAATTAAGGATATATAATCTTGGAGGGGGATATAATATTGGTGAATATAGGTGGTGTTTGATGGTTATTGTTTGGGGGAATGGGGGTAAAAACCATAAAATATAAAAAAATTAAAATAAAAGATACTTAATAAAAAAAATCCCTAAAATGTCGTATAAGGTCCATTAGGCACCCAACCCCTACCACTAGGTACATAATACCAATTAGGTAACCAGTACTAATTAGGGGTGTTTCCCAAGTCTACTAGGTAGCCAGTAGCCCTTTGCGATCTATTTTCTTCTTGTATCCACTGAGTTCCTGGTCCTCTACATCGGGTACTCGGTGTTAATTTTCAGCACGAGTATTGAACCCACACATTGTCTATCTCTTCAAAAACATCAACTCTTCCTCCAAAAACTCTATAAATTTTTCATAAAAATTAAATTGAACATGGTTTAGTAATAAAATTTATTAAAAAACCAATTTATAGGAATATTTATACAATATTGGTATATTAAAAAAAATTATTTATGAAAGAAACACACATAAGTTGTTAAAAACATATTACAGGTTCATTAGTTTTAATGAGGTATCCTAGGTTAATCTATATTCTTGTGGAACGGGAACATGAATAACATAAAAACACACACCATTACCTATACTATGTTTTTTTACCTTCTAATGGTAAATCTAACCCCTTATTAATGTAATTTACCCCTCTTTTGGTAGGATTTAGTTCCAATGTTAATTTAAACTCTCTATTTTACAAATATTTCTTTTCATTTATTTTGTATTCTAAGATATGTTCATTGTAATAATGGTTTATTTCCACCATGGAATGGTTCAGATGTGAAAAATAACACTCAAAGTAGATTATATTATTTCATTTAAACAGTTAATAAAAAATTTAATTATAGTTTTATTTTCATAAATTTTTTATTTTTATTTCTATTATATAGAAATATATTTAGGATAGATAGCTATGGGTCAGCTGGTAGATATGTGGTGTGTATATGCACTCACACTCAAACATGTATACTCTTTTTATGCATGAATATATCACTATTCATAATCTTTAAAATAGAAATTCTCTAACACCAGAGAGGTCCTAGGGTATGGAGAGGAGAGTAGTGATGGGATAATAGATATAAAGAGGTTTTCATCACCCAAAGATAGACTTTGTATTATTTTATTTTATATTTTCTAGAAAAATGTTATTTTATTTCTCTTCCAAAATGTATTTTATAGTTATTTCTCTTGTTAGTAATGTATATTTTTATAATTTTGTTATTGTATATCTTCAATGGATTGTATATATATATATATATATATCCGGTCAATTATTTCTTTCAAACAAAATCGATATAGAATGTGGTTTATAATGTTATATAGGTAATATACGTACCAAAAACAAACATCTATCTATTTTCTCAATGTTAATTAAATGGATGGTTTATAGTGGTTTTCATGTAAATATTTATCTATTGGATAATTCCATAGTAGAAATAATTATTCCCGAATAACATGATGCTACCCTATACATTTATTTCTACCAGTAGAGATCAAAAATAATACTTGTATCATTGAAATTATTAGATTTTGGTGAGCTTGTGATGTCAGTTAGGTTTTTATAAAATCATTATAATCTTGGGAATTTGGGAATAGGAAAATCAAGAATATTAGATTAATAGTAATTAGGATGTAATCCATAAAAATGTCTAACTAATATTTTTTTTTTCTGATATTGAGTTGCTAGATTCAATCTATGACTGATTTTGGGTTTCATTTTATTCTAGTTTGATACATAAGAATCACATAATACATGACTATGTCCTTGTAGTTTGAAAATTCGTATAAAATATAATACTATATACATTAGTTTACTTGATTAATTATCTTTTCGAATCAATTAATTATTTATATCAAGATAAAAAAAAAATTTCCAACTTATTTCTTATTAATGATTATATTAATATAAATATTTGCCTTAACCATTTGTGTAATATTTTTTTATAATCAGTTCTAACAATATTTTTCATGTTTATTTAAATAATATTGAATTCAAAATATTTTAAATACTTATTTTATGTGAATAACGATTTAAAAAATGGGTGAAAAAAGATCATTGTGTGGGTTCCACCCTATCCATTATTACACATGAATCAATTTGAAGTTGTATTTAGTCAATAAACCTATGATCAAGTTGTAATTTTCAATTTATCATATTATAATATTTATTGTCTTGTATACCCACATAAAATATATTTTATTTTTTTATGTTCCTTGATTTTGAAATATTTTAGTTAATTATAAAATATAATTTATTTTTACCTAACAAGTTATTGACGATCCCAAAAGGGAACCATTATTTACATTGCGTCTTACAAAAAAACAAATATATAAAACCTAGAAAAATTCTTCTAAATTAATTAAAATTAATCTAGTATAGATATCATGAACTATTTCATTGATATAGTTATATTAAATTAATTTGGTTTTCAAAGAAAATTATTATATTTAGGGAATAAGGTGTAGAAGGGTTTCTAGGTTTGAAATCATTTTGATGAAAGAGATGAATAAAATAAAGTACGAGTTTAGGTTTTTGAAATATTTTTAGGAAAAAAATGATGAAAGAAAATCACATCATATTTTTGGTTTTGGAATCAGATTTCAACGGTGTTATTAGTTTTTGTAGTTTTAGTGATTGGGTGTAATTGTTTTTCGAAAAAAAATTTATTGATCCATTTTTGGTGTTGGATTTGAGACATGGTGGATATAATGGTCATTGAATCCCATCTTTGACATATTAATCCATTGTTTACCTTGGCCATGTAATTTACTATATTGCGAAATCAATTTCTTCTTGATACTATTTTTAAACAAGGATTCCAAAAATGTGAACATTAGCATGCTTAAATTAAGGGTAACTAGTTGTCAAAATATAATGTTCATTTCCAATTAATTATCCAATGGTCATTATTAATAGAAAATAAATATGTTGGATTTGATTGAACAAATTTTAGTAAACTAGATACATGAATATAATAAAATAAATAAATCTAACAACAAATTCTTGCTTTGGCTAATAAACCCTAGAAAAATGTGGGTATACCAACCATCGTATTTATGAGAGAGAAAGAGGGTATGAATGAGATAAGATAAATAATAACGAAAAAATTAAAGAGAAAGTGGTGGAGGACACTATAGTAATGCATCTTCTTTCCCATTACATTGTTCTCCTAAATCCCTCCTGGGGAAGAAATGGATCCCTCTATTTATTGAATCCAAAATGGATAATATAGAATTAAATGGAATCATAATGATAGAAAAATGATCCATGTAACTATTTGTTTTATAAATAAAATGTATGATATTTAAAATACCATCAAAAGATTGTTACTAGGTTCTTTGTATAACATTCATGGAGTTTATTTTATTCACAATTTGAATGTTTTGGGACTTCCACCCAATTGTTTCTCGACTTATTGGCCTATCAGGGATTCAGTTCCTAATGTTTGTTTATGTAGTGTGGATATTTAATGTGGTTTTGATTTTTGTGTCCTGAATATAATCATGGATTTTACTTCATTCAATCCTTTTACTAGTTTAGGATGTCTATTTATAATAAAATGTATAAATTCACCTTCTAACTCTAAAATCTCTTTTTTGAAATGGATATTAATTATCCTATCCTGGAAGTGTTACAAGACTATCTATTATCATGGGAGGCCTTTTGTTTTCGAGTTTAATGCTGCAACACAAAGTGTTGGGGAGTGAAGTGTCTTTTTCTCCTTATATTTACCTCTTTTTTTTCATTTTGTGATTATTGGTTGTATGCTGAGAATGATCTTATAACATGTATAACTATCCAAAATCTTAAAGAATATAAATTAAAATACTGAAATTACAATATTAGACACCATAAAATAGATGCATGAAATACACAAATCAAATACCCCAACACATTAAATCAGACATTTCCTCAAGGATGTAACGTCAGCAAAATAAAAAGGGCCTCGTCTATCTATCAATTAATTCCAAATTCATGAAAAAAATAATTAATTAGGAAAGAAAATTTTTGAGCATCACATATGAAAAATTAATCAACAACACATTATTTACTGAAAAAAATCAACAATGAATTTTACTTTTCCACTTTGGAAAAATCCACACCACTAATTTTGTCAATTTTTATGTTTCAATTCATTATTAATACGTGTACCATTGAATTTTACCTCACATTACCTTTTACATTCATTTTAAGGTAGAAAATTTAATTATTTTCAACACATACCTCAAGAAACTATCACATATCATAGTCTGGTAATGCATATATTTTCTAAAACACCTAGAGAAAAAATATAAATAAATCATGATGGATTAACCATTTATTATTAAACAGTAATTTTTTTTAGGAAATGTGGTATATGGAGGTAGATGATGAAAAAAAAGTAAATCTCTAGAAGGATATTTTTATATAATTTAATTTTCATGATAATTAAAATTAGAACAGTGAACTTATCCTCTATCCCAGGTATCCTAGAGCAGGATCAAACGAAGATTAAATGAAATAATTTAAATTCCCCCTTGAATTATTATTATTTTCATTACTCATTTTATTTTGTTTATTTTTTAAATGTTGTTCTGGAGAAAATCACATAGCCACTACCCAACCCCAAATAACATCTTAATAGAAATATTTATAATAGTTACAGAAAGATCACCGGTCAAGTAATGGTCATTTTTGAATTTCACTTGACATATCTCATTCCCTTAAAAAATTATTTTTTTATATGAGTGTGACCAATAAATACAGTGAATATTCCTTCTAAAAACAAATGATCCCCCTAAAAATTATTAATTACAAAATGTACATACCATTAAAAAATAATTGTCTCTTATACTATTATTCTTGATCATTATGAAATGTATTTTGAGAAGGGTATAAATGGATAAGATGTTATTGTGAAACATCTAGTTCTTAATAAGGTATTTCATGGTTTCTATGGGTATAACATTAATTTATATAATGTGGGTATCAAGATAAGTGTAAAAAATTTTCCTCAATCATATTAAATGTGAATTTTTTAATGTCGAAACATTGAAAAATGGAAAACAAATTCTATAAGAGAACATACATGAGTCTCATAAGAAATATTCTTCATAAAAATGGAAAAAATTTGGTTCATATAATTTTTTTGGGAATGAAAATGAAAGATTTTGTCAATAATTCTGAAAAATTCATAAGAATGATTAAATCAATTATAGAAAATTTCATAATATCAATTCATGAAAAAACAATATAAAATTTCATTAACATAACTTATTAATTATCGTTAAATAATTATTTCTCAATTACCAATACACATTCTTTCTCAAAAAATTAATTTCTTCAATTTACTACATCAAATTTACTAAAAATAAATTGTAAAAATCAAGGGATGGTAGTAATCTTAAGAATTATACATATCATTTTTCAGTTGATTGAAAAAATAATCATGTATGGACATGGAATTATCAGTTAAAGAAATAAATTAAATTTATTGAATATTGTACAGAAATTTAGAATGAAAATACATAATCCAATTTTATTGCTACTTTGAAGTTGGTTTTACATGTTATTCCAACTCCTAATATATGTTATTTGTTGGTATAGAAAATAAATTGGTCTTTTAAAATCATTTTTTGATTTATACTTCTTCGTTATGGTCTTTTTCTTTTAGTTCCTATAAAAACATGTGAATGTATAGTCTATAATCATTGAATATTGAGTTATACTTGGGTGGATTACATGCGTGCCTAAAAACATGAAGAAGAATACAAAAAATACTAGTTTCCTCATAAAATATCCTTTATTTACCAAAATTTGATCGAATATACCTCCTTCATCATCAGATATGGTTTTGGATTTTTTTATAAGCCTTTACCTCATCAACGTCAACAAATTGTATCAATTGTTTCTTGTCCATATTGTTCGGTCTATGACCGCTTTCTCTAAACAGGTTAATTCTTCCGGATGGTTACACTTTTATAATCTCAATTTCTTAGATCCACCATTTATTAATTATTCCTGAATTACTAAATAAATGTTCATGTAAAATTAATTCCTTTTTTCCTTTTTTCAAACTGGGTTGAGTCTCTTTCTCCATTGGTGTTAGTTGTCTGACCATTCAACATTTTATCCTTCTTAGAAAATTTATTTGGGATATCCTCTTCCATAATAAGAACAATTTCATCAACTTATTCAATATCAGTGATAATATAATCCTTGAGTAATTTTTTTAAGAAACTCATTGTCTTCTATTACATCATTGTTCTTCATCTGTTTCTGAATATTCAAACTTATTGTCTCACAAGTAACTCTAAGAAAAATATTTCTACATAGGATAATGATCATTGCATGCCTAATATTTAAAAAATATCTCTGAAATTATTAGATTTCACACCTCTTCCATATCTAGAACTATTATTTTTATGGTGATTTATATTTTTATTTCGTTAATAATGACATACTTCACGATCCCTTAGGGGTACATCTTTTTTGAGTATTATAATTGAAGTGAAACACTTATAGAATTTAGTCCTTCCAGTCGAAAACTCCTCAAATTTTTGTTGTACATGATATTGACCCTCAAAACTATGTCACAAAAACATTTTCAAAATTTATTTTTCTCTGATAATGGTGGTAACATAAAATATACATGGATAAAAAAAATTTCATAGAAATCTCCCTTGATTACACAGCCAACCACTCTTGTGTAAGTGGAATGGTTCCAATTTCCTCTAGCTTCTTCATTTAGGCTAAAAAATCCACCAACAATTTTTTCTATTTCATCTTGATTGAGAGATCCTCTAAAAAAGTGATATTAATATTATATTTTTTGATTTATTCCTAAAATTTTCCTTTTTCTCTGTCATTCTTATATTGTGTTAGTCACTCTAAAAGTGTAGGTGTTGGTTTGTACTATGTTGGTTCTTCTCTTAGATTCTCTTTCATATTCTTGTTTCTTTTTAATTTCGAATTTTTGAAATTATTTTTCACTTGGGTCCACTTAATGTTCTTCATTAATCTATAATGGCCCAAAGGCCATCATTTATTATTGATATTGGGTAATCCACCTATCAATTGGTGAGGTGGAACCCTTACAAGGACTTTAGGAATAAGTATTACGCGACCTGTAGGCCTTAAAGAAATTCATTTTCTGTCAGCTTCAAACATGTCCTAAAACCTATACTAACTACTTGGAAATACTCCTCCCTTGCATCTTCATCGTGAAATCAGCTCTCCACCGTTTCATGGTTGTTTGGCTAGGATTTCCTGCACATGCACAGCCTTGTCCCAACGACAGGTTCCATACTCTCTAATTCTTGAAATCTGTTTAGCTTCTTCCATGGTGAATGCTCCTTGTTCCTCCTCCTTCGGAAGCTTCTTCTTTGTAGGTTGTCTGGTTTGTAAGTGCATTTAAGGTGGCCTGAAGGCCTTGAAGTGGCCAGAAGGCTTTACTGACCTGAAGGCATGGGTGGCCCAGAGGCCTTAAAGTACTCGGGGAATAAATCGGTGGCCTGAAGGCCCAAATAAGGGAATATTCATGTCTGTTATAGTTCCAAACAGTGCCTGCTGTAGTTTAGCTACAGTACCTGCTACAGTTATGCATAGTTATTCATTACATCCTATAAAAATATATATAATTTCCTTCTGTATTTTTTATAAGTTTTATGAATTAATAATTTAATATCATTATATGTGAATTCTATAGGGAATCCCAGAAGTACTCCTCTAGGTCTCACACTAAGATATTTAGTGATTTGGAAAATATAAACCCCCAAATTCTGTAGTGAATCCTTCTATCTTACAGTTTCTTCCTTTATTTCTTATATTGCATCCCATATTAAGTCATTAATATTTCTAGTGTATGATCCTACGGATGGACCTAACTCATTTATGAGAGGTCTTAGGGTTCATGTCTTTGGTATCCATATTCAGTATGTTTTCACAATTTCCCTTGTTATTATTGTGGCCTCAAACCCTGAAATTGATAAGTATTATTGTAATCAGAATTATTTTCATCTTCTACAAAAATACCATGGGGATTTTTATATTGGCCCACCATCATGTCATTCTTATTGTTTAGTGATTCTCTCTATGCCGACATAATCTCATATTGTTTTCCCACAAAAATTTCTTTTCATTATGTCTCTTATCATTTGCACTAGAAAATGCTTCACTCCATTAAATACAAATAAATTTCTCACTTCAAGATACTTCATTATTTGTGATCCTATAGCTAAAACAACCATGATTTACTTTTTCCCTATGAAAAAATTTTATAAAATGTTTACATTAATATCCATAAATCTATATAATGATGGGAGAATTTAAGCCTATTGTTTTTTAACATTCCCATGAATAGTAGAATGATTCATCCACAAAATATCAATAGTTTAATGAAATTTCCCAGATGTCCATTGATTTGTATAATGGGGAGAATTAGGTGACGAAGATCCTTTCCAATGCATCCCATGTGGTGATATACTATGCTAGTGGGATTTGGATCCAATCACATACTCAATCACACATTGAAAATAAAAAAAAGATGGAGTCTTACTGCATCATATGAGAGCTTATAAAAATGGAATGTGTCATAGATGTAAAGGAAGATTCTATGATAGGTTTTCATATCTTCATGTTGTATCCATTGAATTTCTCTGTTATTGAGATGATCCGGATTATTTCATGTTTGATATCAAAGCGATTTACTGCAATGAGATACGTAATGATTCTAGTTTTAAATCTTGTATTTGATGGTCATCCATAGGCTGCCAGTGTTTGAAGTTATGGATCTATTTTAATAACCCTATAATGTTGGTTGAATTTTGGAATTTCTGGGATATCTATTATATTCATTATTAGGATTTTATCAAGTTTGGAATTGATGTTGAAAACATTTTTTCTTTTTTTTCAAGTGAGTTGTGGTTATAAATTTATATTTTAAATCATGAAAACAACATCTCAAATCATCAAATGTAAAAATGAAAATGAAATATAGAAATTAAATATCATAATAATTTAATGATTCCTAAATACAACTTGTATCCATCCCAAAAAATACTTTAAATTTTGAGGGGAAAAAATGTATTCAATATTTCTCTTGGATATAATTAAAATAAAATTTAAGAAACTCAGATCAATACAACATAATTACTTAAAATTTAAATATCAAAAATATTGATTTTGATACCAGAATGATGATGAAATTAATTTAATTATAGTCTAAAATAAAACTTATATTTATGATAAAGAGGGTGAAGAATAGATTTTTTATTTTAAATCATTTTGAAGACATAAATTATGAACAAAAACATTTAGTTTTGGTTTCAGAAATAGTTTTGGGAAAATAATATAAGAATGAAATGAAAAATTGAATTTTTGTTTGAAATAGATTTGAAATACTTACTAGGGTTTTGTAGTTTAAGGGTCTATATGAAATTAAATTTTAAATTTTAAATATATTAATTAATATTTGGTGATGGAGGTGATATTGGGTGGGTTTAATTATCCTGGAATCCCCTCGTTAACATAATAATTCCATATTTACCATGGAATGGTGATTTAGGGTACTACCAAATCATTTGTTTCTTGATGCATTATTTAAACATGGATGCCCTTAATCTAGAAACAGGAAAAAATTAATCTTTATTAATTAGTCGTGTAATATTAATATTCCATTTATACAACTTTACTAGTGGTTGAGATTAACCAAAAAATGATAATTGAATTTATTAGGAAAATTGTTCTAATTTAGAGACATTAAAAGAATGCTAGAAATAAATCAAACAATACCTAACCCATTTGGATTCATAGAAATAGTAGAATTGGGGTATAACCCCTCACCATATTGATTATATATTAAGAAAGAAGGAAATAAATAAAATAATGGATAATGAAATACCAGAGAGAAAACGGATGTGGACCATACTATAGTGAAAATTCTCAACATATAAATTTGTATCCTGGAACCCCCTAACAGGAGAAACTCACCACTCAATTTATGGGCTCCCAAAAGGGTTGTGAAGCATTCAATATTATCATAATGGATTTATAATTTCACCATGGTAGGTTACTGGTTCATAACTAAGAAGTATATCATTGAAAATGTAATCAAATTATTATTTCTCAATCTCTTGAAAAACAGTCATAGTTTTTATTTTTTAAGACATTAATGTGTCGGGCCTCAAACAAAATTATTATTAACCGTATCAAAACCTAAATATTACTTAATACCTTAAAATTTTCACATAGTATGAATATTTCAATACATGCAATGTTTATGGATTTGAAAATATACCCGACTAGTATTTAATTTTTTCCATGTGTTGGGTCATTCCATATAAATATTACAATAGATTTAAATTCATCATCTATAATGAAAATATCCATTTAACATTATCTTTCACTTTTATTCCCCAAAAGTGTTCCATGATAATTCATTCCCATGGAAGGCATTCGATTTTCTAGCACTGTGACATGAAGTTTCTTTTTGTCCCCATATTCGACACCTTTTCTTCATTTTCCTATTATTTGTTATAGAATTCAAAAGATCATAAAAAAATCCAAAATTGGGAAGAATATCAGTTAAATTACAAAAAATTCTATATTAATGCACAATAAAAGACATGAATGAAATACACATTATAGTTATTCTCGAGTGAGGTAATTAAAAATAACATACATTATTTAAATTTTAATAATTTCTATTGGATGCTCCATATTTTATTTTATTTGTATTAATTTATTAATTTATTTTAGGAAATTTTCTTTCTTGTATATATATATATATACATTATAAATCATTTTCCATTAAAGTTATTTGTTTTGATTTTCTTGATTTTTTTAATTGTTATATTGTTTTTAAAAGATATGTTTCATAAATTAAAATTTAATTTTTCATAAATTGTCATTATAAAGATCATAAATATAGAAAATAAATAATAATTATGATTCTGATGTAAATTATTGGTTTTATCCAACATTTACTTGTTCAGGTTTTCATTAAATAAATTGATGAGGATTGGGATTTTAATTTCAATTTTTAAATTATTTTGGACACTTACATTTAATGATGCTAAGGGGTGATAATATTTTCAACATCATATTTTATAATATATTTTATGAACCAATGATAAATTATATTAAATTAATTTAGATCTATTTATTATAATTATATGGCATTGTTTATGGTGTTAGTGTGTAACGTTGTTATATTTATATTTTTCAAATTTGATTGGGAGAATATTGGGAATTAATTTTGGAAGTTTATTTTGAAAATATTGGTATAGATTTTTTGTGTAATATTATAGTTAATAAACATTAATTTTGAAAAAAATTTATAGGAAAATTTGTTTTTATTTTTATCTTTCTCATCTAACTTCCTTAAATAAGATATTTGAAATCTATTTTGATTTAATTTTTTTTAAAAATCATTATATTTACATTCTGAATTTGAATAGGTTTTTTATAATATTTTTTTTTCAATTTTGGTTGTTATTATCGTGTTCTATATCTGTTATTTACCTTAAAATTGGTTATGTTTAACATTTATTGTGTTGCATTTATTATTTAAAATAATTATTCATTAGTTTTGATTAAATTAATTCTATTTAAACTTTATTAAACATTTGAATTGACACATTAAAAGGATAAAATATATGTTGATTGCTAATGGTTCTGCATATGTAATTTATTATAATAAAATAAGTCAATATTTTAAAAAAAATAATGAAAATGAAAAATTAAAATTATTACATTATTAACAATAGTTTAATTTCTTTTGATTTTCAATAATGTATTGGAAAAATAATATGAATTTTGACTTAGTGATTCAATAAATTTAATTTAATTTCTTATTTTTTTGGTAAAATGATATATATGTTTATATATATTTATAGTTTCCATAATAATTATTTACAATATTTAGGTAGTTAGTTCAATATAATATATGAGTGGATTATAATACATTATATTTCTTTATTAATTTTTTTTAAAGAACTAAAATTAAAGTGTAAATATGTTTAAGTATTTTAAAAATTATATTTACTTAACTAATAATTTATATGTTTTATAATGTTAAATTTCATATAATTAATCTATTGGTTTTTAGAGTGAATTCAGAGTTATTTTTTAAAATAGAACTTCATTTGCTGATACTAAAATTCCCTAATGTACATGGATATATTGATATTTGTTTCCAAAAAATCTATAAAATAAAAATAATAATTACATTTTTAGTTTTAATATATGGTTAATTATTTAATCTAAAATCATTTTTGAAACATTCTAAACATATAAAAATGTGGTGTTTTTTATTTTGATAATTGTATTTGAGATAAAAAATTGTTTTTTGTGTTAAATTTGGGGATGAATAATAGTTCAAGACATTATTCAATATTTTGGTACATTTCATGTTTTCTATAATAATTAATTATAATTTTTTTAGTTTTGATATGATTTTACGTTTTTTGGTATTTTTTCTTCATATCATTTAATATTTTAATTAAATTGTTTTATTTTTTTAATGGTTACTCGATTTGAATATGAAGAATGTTATCATATTTATTTTATAAATATGAATGAAAACTTATGATTGAAACAACAATTAGTATAACTTTTTTGATCATATGGACTGGCTAGATTATTTATTTAGTTTAACTAAAATATTTTTCAATAATAGATTCTATAAGAATAGATTAAATTGTTTATTCATAAGGCAAGTTTTTAATAAATAAATCATTAACTTTTCCAATAATTATGCTATGTTGTGGTTTTTCTCTTAACCTAAATTGTATGTTAGTAAAACAATATTATATTAGATATAACATTATTTGATTAATTGAAATCCAATCATATGTGTTTCTTACTTGATTATATTAATTCTGTAATCATTTTTCACCTAATCATGTAATCTATTTAAAAATAATGATTAGATTAGAAAATTATATTATTAGGAAGCATTAATATTAAATGGTTTATATTTTATGTATTAGAATTCTAATGAAATATGGTATTAGTTCACATAAAAAATTAATTGGATAGTTTTTAAATTTTTATTGGGAAATGTAGTTTCAATTATTATTTAGTTGGTTATTAATTTAAATTTATAGTGTTTATTATTTTTAAAATGAGATTTTTTTAGAAACAATTATTTTTATAGAGTCATAAACACCAAATATACTCATACTAAGACTCTTTTGAAGTATGATGTATGTTTAAGAATTGGATTTCATTCATAATAGAATTATTTATATTTTATGAATCTTTAAATGACTTTTTTATTATTATATTGAATAAAATTTTGTGATTTATTTTTAACGAATATTTATGCTTTGTTATCTGATTGATTTTAAATTATATAGTTGAGTCTTTTAAGTAATGATTTGTTTTTTTCATCAAATTCCACCATTTACCATATATCCAAAATGATTTATAAATTATAGAATGGAATTTAACATCTGGTAACTGTTATTATAATTGGTTATGTGACATTTTGGTTAAATGTTTTTAATATTATTATTAATATTCATAATGAAAATTTAATTGTTCGTTTTTTTATATAATTGAAATTATTTTTGTTATTAATTTCTTGTGAGATTTTATTCAATGAATAGGTTTTTTGATCCATCTTTGAATTAGTTTTTATTATTTATATAAATTAAATTTATCTTCCTATTATTCTAAAAATAGTAGTCTCTGATGTTGGGGATTGCCAGATTCCTTTTTTGTAAAAGAGATTGTTTTTAAATTGATTCCTTGATTATTGGTATAAATCACCCCAAACATCCAGAGATTCTTCTCATTAATGAAAAAGATAATTTTATGGTTCATATAATTACACTAAATATTTATATGTTTATTTTTTTTAGTGTATAAATTTAAAATATAATTAATGTGGGTAATCAATTCTAAGTGGCTGAACGAAGTTTAAATGATATTGATGTTTGAAGAAATAGGGGTTTGGGTGAAATAATGTTATTTGGTACCCAATGACTATGAATCGGATACATAGAAGCCGTCAAATGTCTAGTGGACCCCAATAATATTTACAGAAGAAACCTGATATGTTTTTGAAAATAAGGTTAATATATTATTTTTTATGAATGTCCATATCTAAAAAAAATCTTTCAAGATTTCTTTTTAGAATCTAATTTTGATCTTATTCAAATTCCATATCTTCTATTCCTACTTCTTCTATTATGAGTTAATCATAATTATTGAAATGTATAATCATTAAACAATATCAAGATTCTTCTTTGGGAATATTGGAATGGAAAGAATCCTTTCATCTTATTTTTCTCAAAGGATATAAAAATGCATCATAGATCGACCACAACACATTTTTCAAAATAAATGGAGTACATTGGAAAGAAAATTAAAAAATAAAATTAAAATTAAAATCACTAGGAAAATATAATATGATAATAAATCCTTCTAAATAGTTTTAATTACAGAATCAACAAATTATTATAGATTTCATTTTAAACTCTCTCAGCAGGTGAGAAAATAGCCTCTTAATTATTCTGCATCACATGAGAATTGTCTAAATCCAACATGAAAAAAATTAAAAAATGAAATTTAATTTATTCCATGTAATATAAATTACTCTTTCTAAATAATCAACCTAACTAATGTGATAAGAATTAGTTTTAATAGGCTAAAATTAGTTATCCCTTTCTATCCATCCTTTATGAATAGACTATGACACATTAATCATTATAGATATTAATGTTTATCTGGTGGTTATATTCTTTTTCATTGAAAACTAATCCTTACTCTACCTTTATTTAATTATTTCAATAGTCAAAAAACATCCTTCAACATCTATGTGGTCCTTAATCATTAAAAGTGAATATATTATGGTGATTTAGGAATTACATCCCAATATATATGATTTGTTAGTAATAATATCAATGTCAGTTACATCAGCTAAACTACCAACTATTGTATTTCATGTAAATTTGGATCAATATTTAAAATATTCCTATTAGAGTTCTCCTTTTAATTCACACATAAACATACAATGAAACCATGGTATATTCCATTTTTCAGTTTTATTGAAATAATTATAAAGTATTTTTTATATTATTTAATGACATTTTTTTAATAATTATTACATAAAGATGGTTTTATGGTATATTGTAATGGGATCTATGGTGATTTCTTGTAGGTTATGATGTACTATAACCCCATATGCATTCCCTTGTGATGAATGTAGATATCACTATTCATTTTCCTGGGAAGGGATTTTACCAAACACATGGGTGTTAGATGGACAATGAGATGATCAATGTTATAGAAAATTATATCCTTAATGGGAGGTTTCAATCGTAAAAAATACATAAGAGGCTTTATTTATATTTCAATGGTCGTAGTTACAGAATTTATATCAAATCATCTAATTTTAAATATATTTTTCATTTTGTTTATGTATGTTTTCAGGTTCTGTTTTGGTGGTGTATATAAAATTTTTTGGACACACATATATTAAAAAATAGTTATTTCTTTGATTATTCATACACTTTGAATATTGTTAACAATGTTATTCAAAAATAATAACTACCCTTGATAAATAAGTGACTATATTTTATGATTCCTTTCATATGAATAGGTCAAATTGATTATACATAAAAACATTAGGGACCCAGATTAATTCTAACGAGATAAAATAACATTTCATATTTTCTGATTTTCCAATGGAATTTACCGAATCATTTTCTGATCAAGATACATGCCTGATTTCATGTGATACTTCAATTAATGCGTGTAACAACCCGGCCCCTCCAGGGTGGAGCCGGTGCATTACATGTGATATTGGCATGGTTAGAAGGAATGAAAATCCTGAAGGAATGATCATTTTAGATGTCTTGAAGAAACTGGATACATTGATGTAACACAAATTAAATTGTAAAAGGTTACAAAATACAATACTTAATAAAAACTAAAAACTGCAACCACAAGAACTCAATAAACGATAACCTCTTCATTTCCTATTGATGGAAAACAATGAATGGGGTGATCTCAAATGCTCAGTAAGGGTTACAAATAGAGGAAGAATGAATACAGTATTAAGTGAATCATAATCTTTCTGACATAATCAATATGGCATGTGAAAAACTCACATTATTAATAAAATGAGATTGAAACCACATCCATAGATTTAGTCATAGTGAAAACCTCATTGATAGTAAAAACTTATTAGGAATAAAGAAAATGCTTATTATTTGGATGTCATGTATCTATCACATGAAACAATAATAATGTAAAAACGGTTTAGTTCTATGCGTACAATTTCATCTGATATTTTGAAACAAAATCGAACGGTTTTTCGCCAAACTTATTTCTCTCATGAGACCTACCGATGCATCAAGGGGCTATAGCAGGCTCCACCCTCCACTGCATGTCCAAATCACTCTTTATACATTTATTCAATACAAGATTAATATTCTTTTTCAATATCCATATAGAGTAGTGTATATGGATTCATCAATATTTCCCTAATTAAAATAACATTTCACATAAACATAGTTTGTAAAATGGTATACGGTTTAGACAAAGAAAATATCCATGGTATGAGATTATGTATATTTAGAAGAAATATAATTTCAAAATGATAAGTGATCTGAAATGGGATCTAGGTACACCACATAAGGATTATTATGTGCTTAATTCAAAGTTAGTCGCAACTAAATTGTAGTTGAGACAAAGTCTCTTACTACAATGTAATCGGTCGAATCGTAAGAAAAAAATATAATAACCCTCAAACGAGTCATTAAATACCATGAATATAAAGAGAATAATGTGATTACATATCAAATGGATTTACACATATATCACATACACGAAATAATTGACGAATAATGGAAATCATACAGAAATGAAAAGGAGATGAGAAACCCCTTACAAACATTTTCGCATGTTAACGAGTGTTATTGCAAGGACTTAATGAGAGGTAAAGGGGGATTCCATTATTTATATGTCTCAAGGGCAGTATGGGAAAGGTTTGAAAACATACCACATCATTAGGAATTAAAAATAAAAGAGCACAATATAGGGGAGATTCATGAACAAAAGTGAGAGAGAGGATCCCATACCTTATGCTTGAAGGTGTTCTTGACATATTGTTAAAGACGTGAATAAACAAATTATTCTTATTAATTATTATTTCCAAAACCTTTAAGATATGTAAATGATTTATTATAACCCTTTTTTAGTCTATTGAAGGACTTTCTTATTAGTTATAATGATCAATTTCATTGTTCGGGCTGGTTGGATTACTTGTTTTTAAAAGACCGGTTCAATTATATTCCAGTTCAGATAAATATGAATGATGTTACTGGTTGTCCACATGTGGTGTTATATTCCATTAGTTAACTTAAAGGATATTACATGGTTTCAAATTTAATTTGATTACTTTGTGTGAGGTCGAATTATTACATATATATAACCTTGGTGACAACCATTTTGGTTAAATGGTGGGATTTATTACAATGAACATATTTTTCACTATAAATTAATACCATGTGTAAAAATGGATTAAAGAACTAAAAATAGAATATATTACATATATAATAATCTGGTTCAACCACAACACAAATTGTTTCATGAAAAGAATTAACAATTATAATATAAATTGATAAACTGTTGTCCTTGAATATTCTAAATTAGAACTTCTCAAATGGTGCTTTCATTTAATCCAAATAAAGGGTGAGGAAAGGAGAGAAGATAATGAAATATCCCATTAGCATAAAAACATTCTAGTACATGTATGTTACTGAATTTATCATACTATTTTGGTGAAGGGGGGTGAGGAGAGAAACAAAAAGAAAAGAAAATAAAATAAATGAAGGAATTTGAAAGGTGAGTTTACCTCTTGAGACTTCCTCCTTTGAGAACCTCTTAAAAAGAGATGTTTTGGTATTTTTAAGAGTCTAGGAGGTATTCGATGTTGGGTAGGATATTAGGGAGAGATTTAGGTAGAATATTTTTGTGGGACAAGGCTTGAGAGGAGTGAAGAGAAGGGGGAGTGAAGGGGTGTTTTTATAGTGGAGGAGAGATAAGTTTTCTTGATATAAAATTCATTAATTTATTATTTATCATTAAGACAAGGAATAGCGAGTATTCAATAACCATTAAGAGTTATTTTATCATGTGAATTGGAATCAATTGGTCTTACATCAATAGATAATCATCAATGAATCAATTAATCCATCATTTAGCATTTATTTTGAAATATCAGATTTTACTATTCATCAAAAACTTATGTGTTTCAGAAAAAATCACAACAATTCACCCTATCCATTTTTCTACATGTAGAATCTAAAAATAATTTCAATTTTTCAAAAATAATTTTCTATATATGATTAACTAAATATTTAATTAAAATTATTATTTAATCGAAAAATATAAACTCTTAAAATATTCATCTTCATTTTTAAGGTGCCTAAGTTAACTAATACCCTCATGGGTATGGATACCATTCATAAAAGTCATATTACTATTCATATTTTTAATTTACTATTCATAAGGGCCAGTTACAATTCACAATTATAGGTTACTATTAAATAAAAATTATGTTAATTCTATGAGACTCTAAATATTATCTTGAACACAACTATGTATGTCAGATTTTTAAAATTAAAATCGCAGAGTTGAGATATTTATGTTTAATGGCTAGGTTTTGTATATCTCATATATGTAACCATGTTTTGTTCTATACATGCTCTGTGATTCATAAAATATAGGATATAACTAGAATATATTTAATAGAAACATACCATGAAGTGTTTGTGGTGCTATATTATTCCCTCCTTCAGAAATTTCATCCTAGAAATTTTATTCATGAAGCCCACCAAAAAGATGTGGGTGGTTCTTTTCATGAAATCCTCTTGTTCCCATGTTCCTTACTCCATATTCTAGTTCCTCCAAAGAACATTCACTAGACGAGTTGTCTGATTTTTCAATACTTGTTCCCTTATGTCAAGAATCCCAATAGGATTTTCACAGTATAAAAAATCAGGTTCCAGTTCAATGTCTTCATAGGTGAGTACATGCATTGGGTTGGTCATGTATGTTTTTAACAATGACACATTGAACACAACATGTAATTTAGAGAGATGTGGCGGCATTGCTATATGGTAAGCTACTGCAACGATTCTTTCCGGAATTTCAAATAGTCCGATATACATGGGGCCCAATTTCCCTTTCATACCAAACGTTAAGACACCCTTCCATGGAGATACTTTCATAAAGACGTGATCTCCCACCTGGAATTCCAAATCCTTTCTCTGATTGTCAGCATAACACTTCTTCCTACTTTGGGCTACTTTAATATGGGATTTGATTGCCTTCACCTTTGTCTTGATCTCTTCAATATATTTGGGGCATATAAGTTCCCTCTCACCTGCTTTATCCCAACATGTTGGAGTTCGACATCTCTTTCCATATAATTCTTTATATGGAGCCATTTGAATACTGAAGTGGTAAATATTGTTGTAGGAAAATTCCATCAATGGAAAGTATTAATCCCTCAAACATTGGAAGTCAAGAGAGCATGACCTCATCATGTCTTATAAAGATTTAATAGTCATTTCAGACTATCCATCTCTTTGGGGGTGATAAGAAGTACTCATACGAAGCTCAGTATTCAATGTTTCTAGAGACTTTTCCAAAATATTAATGTAAAATGGGGATCTTGATTGGATACAATTGATAGAGGTTCACCATGAAGACTTAAAACATCATTAATATAATGTATTTCAATGATCTCAAGTGGAAATACTCTCTTATATGAAGGAAATGTTCTGATTTAGTGAGACAATCAACAATTAACCATATTGAATCATTCCTTCTAGGATTCCTTGGTAGTCCGGTGAATAAATCAATCGCAATGTTATCCCACATCCCCATAGGAATAGGCAGAGGGTTCATCACTGCTTTGGGAAGTTGTCTCTCTTCCTTCACTTGATGACAAAGTTTACATATTTACATGTATTTGGAAATTTATAGCTTCATATTATCCCACAAAAAATATTCCATCAGATATCTATACATCTTGGTGGTACCTGGGTGTATAGAGAAATTTGAGCTATGATCATCATCTAATAGTTCCCTTTTTAGCTCAGGTACTGATGGAACACATAACCTCTTCCCAAGTATCAGAACTCCTTCTTCATTCACAAAGTTATACAGTCTTCCATCCTTAACAGTATTATTTTTCATGTATAGATTATCATCATCAGATTGAGATTTTTTTATCTTCTCTAATAAGGATGGTTTATCAATCATTTGAAAGAGGTAATATGTCTCACTTTCATTAACAATTCCCATATCCATCATTAGTATATCTAAAAATATAGGACCTCTCTCAATCCTCATTTGATTCAAAAGTCCATGATCATTCATGCTTAATGAATCTTCCACCTTATTCACTTTTCCCTGGTGGTAGTGTATTGAACCATCATAATCTTTGAGTAACTAATTCCTTCACCTTCACCTCATGTTGAGTTCTTTTTGTATGAAAATGTATTTCAAACTCTTATGGTCTGTATAAATCTCACAACTCTCTCCGTAGAGATAATGCCTCCATAATTTCAGGGCAAATATTTCGAATTCTAACTCAAGATCATGTGTTGGATAATTTTTCTCATGAGTCTTCAACACTCTTGATGCATAATAAATAACATTATCATTTTGCATAAGGATGCAACCCAGTCCATTCTTTGATGCAACACTGTATATTACAAATCCACCACTTCCATATGGAAGAGTCAAAATTAGAGCATTGAATAATATTCTTTTCAATTCTTCGAAGAATTATGTACATTATTTTTTCCACACAAACTTAACTCCTTTATGTGTGAGCTTGGTTAGAGGGTTAGCCAGTCGGGCAAAATTTTGAACAAAACGCCGATAGTAACCTGCTAAGCAAATAAAACTGCATACCTTAGTTATGTTTGTTGGTGTGTTCCATTCTTATATTGCCATTGTCATTGTAGGATCAACTATAATTCTATCCTTAGAGAAAATATGTCATCGAAAAGAAACTGATTGAAGCTAGAATTCTCACATGCTAAACTTCCCATATCATTTATTGTTTCTAAGAGTTCTTAGAATAACCATAAAGTGATTCTCATAGTCTTCATATCTTTTTCAGTATACGAGGATATCATTGATAAATACTAGAACAAATTTATCAATATATTCCTTGAAAACTCAATTCATTATATCAATGAAAACATAGGGTTCATTTTTCAGTACAAAAGGCATCGCTGTAAACTTGTAATTCCCATACGTGGTCTGAAATGCTGTGTTAGGAATATATTCCTTCTTCACATACAACAGATGATATTCATATTGAAGTTAAATCATTGAAAATTATTGATATCCATGAATATGATCAAATAAATCAACAATCTTGGGTAGAGGATAATTATTGATTACTGTAATAGCATTGATTTCCCAGTAATCCATGCGAAGCCTCCTGGATCCATCATTCTTCATGATAAATTGGACAGAGTCTCCCCATGGAGAAAAACTAGGTCGAATAAATTATTTTTCACTCAAATCATCTAGTTGTTTACTTTGTTTTGCAAATTCCATAGTGTCCATTCTATAGGGAGTCTCAGATATAGGTCATGCACAAGGAATTAAATCATTAGAGAACTCAACTTCCCGCTCTAGAGGATGTCCATGTAAATCCTCTTGAAATACATCAATGTACTCTTTCATTATGTGAACATCTTCAATTTGAAGATTTATTTCCTCGACCAATGATATTATTTTATATTCATCTCCAATTATTCCATTTAGTAGAGATATTGGGGGTGTTTTGAGATAAGAATTAGGTGGTGGTGTTTCTTCCCTAAAGACACGGGATTCTTCACCATTTTAGAAAAAATTACTTCCTTCTTCTTACAATAAATCTTCCCATCATAATTTGACAACCAATTCATACAGAGAATTATATCAATGTCATTCATTGTTATGATGACAAGGTTAGAAACTAAAGCATGTTTTGGTGTCTGGAGGGGGACTAGTTGACTTGCCTTTATAGCAATGATACATCCCCTGAGAGTTTTGAGAAACAAATCCTTTATTAAATAAAATTGTGCATATTTAATATTCTTGTAAACTAAGAAGATATAAATGAATGCGATGATCCAAAATAAAATAAATTGTTGTCTATGTTTGAGGAAATAATTAAATTACCTGCCACCACATCATTAGGAACTTTAACCTCCATGGTTGTAATTGTATACGCTCTCCCTTGCTCTCTTAGCCATTTCATAATCAAAATTATTAGGAGCTTAGGAAACTCATTTAAATAGTGTCCCATATCTCTACAAATGTATCATTGAATATCATGGAATTGTTTCTTCCCCTTACATTCATCTGATCAATGAACCATTGCTCCACAGTTATAGTAGACTCCCATGTCTTTCAAGCATTTCCTGAGATGATTCTTTCAGTATTTCTCGCATAATGGGAATGAATTTGTTCCGTTGCACTTATTTAGTTCTTATACTTTTCCTTTCATATCAGAGTACCACTTCTTATCTTGGTATCCTTTGAAAATAATTGATCTAGAAAATTCCTTCTCTCATTTAATGTCACTTGATACAATTTTATCATATGATGAAAATGATTGAGAAGCCAGTGCCCTTCAATGCCTTGGAATAAGACCCTCAATGAAAGGATCAACCTTGTTTAGAGAGTCTCATATGTAATCTACGTCATACATAGCCGGCCTTGTGACGGAAGCCTCATACTCTACAACACTATCTTATTCCCTTTATTTGAAGCTAATGAATTTATTCTTCATTTCAGTTCATTGCTCACGAGGGAAAAAATTTTCCAATAATATTTCCTTAAAATTTATCCATTCCATATCTTCTATTATTTCTTCCTCTATGGTATTTTGAAATAAAGACCACCATTGATCTGCATCACCCTTGAGAAAATATAATGTCCGCACTACCTTCTCATTTTCATCACATATTAATTCCATGAATATCTTTTCAATTGACTTGATCCATTGCTCAGCTACTATCGTATTATTAGTCCCACTAAAATATGGGGGCTTCTTCAGCATGAAACGATCCAACATAAATGTAGCTTGGTTATTCCTCTAGACCTGGGAAAGTTGTCCCAATATGGTCATAATCTGATCTCCTCCGACATTGACTGTGTTGACTTGCTCAGTGGGTTAATCCCTAAATTCTCCACGAGTATTGATTCCTCATCTTTCATTAGGCTCCATTTCTAAAAAAAGGATACAGTAGATTAGTTTATGAATCTAAAATAGAAAGAACATAATATAGATTGAAATTCTATTCATAACTATTCTCATAAACATGGTTTATCTATGAAAAAATTTACATTTCAGCCCTTCATAATGGCTTGTAATGAAAATATGAATTGTGCTAAGCATATCCCCTGGGAGTGTCGTAACCAAGAGTACAACAAGGCCTGTTGTTGTGTACTCGGATACCCTAAGTCTTGTCCAAAACTCATTGTCAGATTTTTTCACTCCTAGGTACATCTATTCCAGAGCCACCTCTACCAGCTCATATCCAGACATGGATGTATTTTCTAGAAATAATCACATAATCTATTCCTTACCATAATACCAGAATGTTCATGTACACATATCCTCAAATCCTACCTTAGCGCTTGGATCCCTACTATATATATCCTACTATAATTTCCATGTTTCCTACTAAACTTCCTCTGATACGAACCGTAACACCCCCGGCCCCTCTATGATGGAGCCAGTATATTACTTGTGATATTGGAATGGTTATAATGAATGAAAATCCTAATGGAACGATCATTTTAGTATTATTGAAGAAACTAAATACATAGATGTAACTGAAATTAAATAGGAAAAGGTTACAAAATACAGTAGATAACAAAAACTATAATCTGCAACCACAGAAACTCAATAAATGATCACCTCTTCATCACCTATTGATAGAAAACAATGTAAGGGGTGAGATCAAACGCTCAGTAGAGGTTATAAATAGCCGACGGATGAATACAATAATAATTGAATCATAACCAATCTATCATAATCAATATGGCATGGTGAAAATCTCAGGACATTAATAAATTGAGAATGAAACTGCATCCATAGATTTTGTCATAGTGAAAACCTCATCGATAGTAAAAAATGATAATTAATAAAGAAAATGATTATTATTTGGATGTAATGAATCTAGAATGTGAAACTATAATAGCATAAAAATTATTTAGTTCTATGGGTAGAAACCCGTCTGATTTTTGGAAACAAACTCAAAGGGTATGTCGCCAAACTGATTTGTCTCTTGAGACAAACCGATGCATCGAGAGGCTATAGTGGGCCCCACCCACCACATCGTGTCTAAATCAATATTTATACATTGATTCAATACAAGTGTAATATGCCTTTTCAACATTCGTAGAGAGTAGTGTATATGGATTCATCAATATTTCCATAATTAAAATAACATAGAAAAATAAACACTGTATGTAAAAAGGTATACGGTTTAGAAAAAAAACATATTCATGATACAAGACTATTTATATATAATATAAGTATAATTTCAAAATGAAAAGTGATCTAAAATGTGCAGTAGGTACACCAAATAACGATTATTAGGTGCACAATACAATGTTAGTCACATCAAAATAGTAGTTGAGACAAAGTATCTTACCACAATATAATCAGACGAATCATTTGATGAGAACATAATAACCATCAAATGAATCATTAAATACCATGAATATAAAGTGAATAATGTGATTATATATCCAATTTATGTACACATATACCACATACAAGAAATAATTGGTGAACAAAAGAAATCTCATGTAAATGAATGTGAGATGAGAAACCCCTTACATACATTTCGGCATGGAAACGAGTGTTATTGCATGTGATTAATGAGAGGTAAATGGGTATTAAATTATTTATATGTCACAAGGGTAGTATGGGGGAGTTGAAAAATCCTACCCCATCATTAGGAATTAAAAATATAAGAGCACAACATAGGGGAGATTCTTTAACAAAAGTGAGAGAGAGGATCACTTACCTTATGCTTGAATGTGTTATTGACTTGTTATTAATGACCTGAATAAACAAATTAGGCTTATTAATTCATATTTCCAGAACTTATAATATATTTGAATGATTTATTATAACACTTCTTTAGTTCATTAAAGTCCTTTTTGATTAGTTATAATGTATAATTTAATTGTTCGGGTTCGTTTGATTACTAGTTTCTAAAAGATCAGTTCACTTATATTCAAGTTCAGATAAATATGAAAGATGGAAGTGGTTGTCCAGAAATGATTTTATATGATATTAGTGAACTTCCATGAGTTTACATGGTTTTAATTTTAATTTTGTTACTTAGATTGAGGTCGAATTATTACTTATATATAACCTTAGTGACAACAGGGTTGGTTAAACGGTGGGTTTGACTACAATGAACATATTTTGAGTTATAACATAATACCATGTGTAAAAAAGGATTACAGAACTAAAAATAGAATATAATATATATATATAATAATCTGGTTCAACTATATGAAAAAAATTTCATGACCAGA
This sequence comes from Viscum album, assembly GCA_963277665.1. NCBI lineage: Eukaryota > Viridiplantae > Streptophyta > Magnoliopsida > Santalales > Viscaceae > Viscum > Viscum album. Next base: position 851,695,891 of record OY728152.1, read on the forward strand.
ATTAAATATTATAGGAGTAATTGTTAAACTGTTATCCTTGAATGTTCTAAATTAGCATATCTCAAATAGTGGATTCATTTCTTCCAAACAAAGCGTGGGAAAATTAGAGAAGATAATGAAATATCCCATTAGAGGAAAAACATTCCCAAACATGTATGATACTGGATTTTTCATACTATTTGGGTGAAGGGATCAGAGTAAAGAAACAAAATGAAAAGAACAGAAATGAAATGTAGGAATTGGAAAGAGGAGTTTACCTCTTAAGACTTCCTCCTTTCGGATCCTATTAAAGGGAGAGGATTTGGTATTTTGAAGAGTCTAGGAGCTTTTGGAAGTGGGGGAGGATCTTGGGGAGTGATTTGGCAATAATATTGGCAAGGAAAAATGCTTGAGAGGAGTGAAGTGAAGAGGGAGTAAAGGGTGCTTTTTATAGAGGAGAGATGAGTTTTCTTAATATAAAATTCATTAATTTATTATTTCTCTATAAGGCATGGAATTGTGAGACTTCCATGACCAAGATTAGTAATTTTATCATGTTAATACGAATCAATTGGGCTTACATCTTCAGAACATCATCAATGACTCAATTAATCCATTATTTAGCATTTATTGTGAATTATCGGATATTACTATTCATCAAAAAATTAATTATTTCAGAAAAATACCCAAAATCCACTGTAACTATTTTTTGAAATTTAGAATCCAAAAATAATGTCCAATTTTCAAAAATAATTTTCTAAATATGATTAATTAAATATTTAATTAAAATTATTACTTAATCGAAAAATATGAACACTTAAAATATTAATATTCCTTTTTATAGTGCCTGAGTTCACTTATACACTCAAGCGTATGGATAGTATTCATAAAATTCATACTACTATTCATAACGGTATGTGACTATTCATAAGGGAAGGTTAATATTCCTAAGGGTAGGTTATTATTCACAGAAAGTAATTAAATTCTATCAGACTCTAAATAAAATTTTGAAGACAACCGTGTATGTCAGAATTTTAAAATTCAAATCGCAGAGTTGGAAAATTTAAGTTTAATGGCTAGGTAATGGATATCTCCTATATGTAACCATGTTTTGTTATATATAGGCTCACTAATTCATGAAATATTGGCTATAACTAGAATTTATTTAAGAGAAACATACCATTATGTGTTTGAGGTGATACATGGTGAATTGGTGATTTTGGTTGGGTTATTAAAAAATAATTCAATGTTATATAAAAAACTCAATATCTATTACTAATATTTTCAAGAATAAAAAAAGGATTTATGAAAATCTTCATGTTTTTAGTTATTATTGTCCCACTATGAAACATAACTATATACCTCTAAATATTTGTGATAGTGACTAGATTATCTTTTCCAGTGGTATAGTTTATCTCAATATCATAATATTAGAGAAATTACACCAATATTCACTTATAACCAAAGTATCCTTTTGTCAGAAAATATATCAAAATCATTTTGGATCTGTATAAAACATAAATATTTTTATAATAAAATAATACTACCAAAGATTAAGCATAATAACCAAATCCCCAAATTTTATACCACAGTTAGCATAGTTATTACTATTATCATGTAACAATCTATACCCATATGTAGTTACTTCCATATTTCTCATCAAGAAACATCCAAATCCATAATTCTGTACATTACAATATAAATCATAATGAAATTATTCCTTAGGTAACTATATTTCTAAAGAACTTATCAATTTCCCCATTATATTTCAAAGACAACTTGATATTAAACATAAAAAAATGATTTTCATTATTATTCAATGATTGAAATTATTTAAAAATCCAAAAAAATATATATGAAGATCCAACAATATACTATTTGGCACATTAAAGTATTTACATATAAATAAACATCGATTTATTCCTCGAAAAAACTGCCTAAATCATAAATATATTAATTTCTACAAAAAAAATCAACAATACAATGGCCAATAAAATGCACCACATGTTTTTAAAATTAGCTATAAGACTTAATATTTTACTATTTACATTCTCTAAGAAACAATAATAGAATCCAAATATTCTATATATGATCCTCATAAATTATAGAATATAAAAATATTCTACCAATGAAGATTCAAAAATAAATCAAGAGGATAGGGTTGAAACATTAGATTCAAAAGCCCCAAAAATAAAAAAAATGGTTTTCACCCAAAAAACATCACTATAAACATAAAATGTAAACATTGAAAAAAAATTTATATCTTATGGATTCCATTATTTTTAAACATTTATGTAAAGATACACAAATCATAAATCAATATTAAAAAACCAATTATTTCCCCTCATCTAATAAAAAACATCTTCTATCCTATGGAGATGGTAATTATTAACCACCATCAAATAGTTTTACCATTGAAAATAATAATATAACACAAAATTTATATAAAAATTCATAGAGAATAATACTATAGTAGCATATAGATAAACAATAGAGATAAATTTATCCTCACCAAAACAAATCATTAATTTATATCCTCAACTTATGATGCAGTGATAGCTTTATACAATATTATCACATTGAAATATGTGAACTTTTTTGGTATAATTCAATAATAATATCAATCTCTCACCTTGGAGAAAAACATGTGACCAATTATGGGACCATGTAATCATAATCCCAAGAGACTCAATATAAATTTTCCAAGTCTATCTTAGACACACTATGTCTCAATAAGACCTATTAAGATGTAGCTAAATTTGGATCTATTTACCATAACCCCTTAAAATTATATATTTCACTAGTAGATTGAACATGATACACATTTATATATTTGAAAATATCCCACCATCAATTAAGTTAAAAAAGATATTTTTTAGAGTACCATAAATCCATAGCAAGGACATTTATTTATGGTTTCATTTTGAATATTTCATGGTTCTAGGAGAATAATTCTTTTCTAATATCTAGCTCATAACCACACACATAAAATAACCTCATCTGCCCTCATATAGAATTAGTCAACAGTAGTGGTCTCGAAATATTATTTAATATAAATTCACACCGATAAATAATTTATGGGGTTATAAAAAGTGTCAATATCCAATATTAACAAAAAAACAAAAGCTATAGTAATGTAATAAAAAATGCTACTTAAAATCACCACTAATATCTTAATAATTTATTTTTTATTCTATAGAAAATCCCTATAATATAATTTGATCCTCCACCCCATCCTCATCATACACACTACCTAGCTATAATTATTATATTTCATTTATTAATCACTCAGGATGTTGATCTCTATAATGATTTACTCTTCACAACCCCATTTGTTCTAGTGGTCCCAATGATAGTATATATTAATTTTTCATTTTATACTACTATAGTTCTTGTTAAAATTTAAGAGGTTTCCCATAAATATTCATAATCCACTAATGCATAATTTTATTTACTTATGAATACTGGAAAATGTCCTAGATATGTTCTATATTTGGAGTATAGAAACATCCAAAGACATATTTTCTACCTGGGGGACACATACTATCCCAACCAGATAAATGAAATCAAGTTGGAATCTTATTCGGATAAAATTTATAATAATTTTTTACTTTGGAACTTAAGAACATCCACCACAATCTCAAATTTGAGAAATAACCCATTATAAAATACCTTGGAAAAAAATCATCATAGATAATTTTGTTTTTCCACATATATAATTTCAATAATATCTGCCTAAAATAACATATAGAAATGGTACCAAACTTCATCAGGTCTCAATATTTCAAGATCTATAGAAATTATGATATATCATCTTCTAATCATTTATAATATGAGAATAATAATAGAGAACCCTCATTAACATCAATTAATGCATAAACATCTAATAGCATACCTACAATATAGCCAAAAAACACTTGCTAATACCTAATCATAAGATCCCCTAATATGAACTTTTCCATCAATAAGTTTAAAAACATATTATGTCTTATTAGAGAAACATCATGATGTCTCAATAATGTAATGCACTATAGACACACTCAACCTTACAATAAACTCAATACTAGTAGATTATGGTTCCCATCAACATTTTAGATTATGTTTAATGATATCTTATTCTCTTCCGACCAATGATTAGTCTCAAAAATTGAAACAGATACCCATTATTTGACAACTTCTACTTCTAGAACTCAATCAAAACAACCTTCCAAGATTATATTGCCTTTAGGTCCATTCATTCATGCACAAACACAAATTCCAACTACACCACCTCTTGTTAAAACACATGACTGAATTGTATAACCAATATAACCATAAAAACCATCCTTAATATAAAGATACATTAATTATTTTCTCTTAATACCACCACATCATTCACCCCTAGAGATACCATCACCCCAATTATAACACACTCAATAATTATGAATTGATGTTATATGATTCACGAATACAAACCTATCAAGATAACATATAATCAATTAATATATATTATATATTTATCAATAAGATAGATATTATTCACATAGATCATAAGGGTCCTTTTTCATCATGAATGTTTCCCTGGACTACTTCACATACGTTTTTCATCTAATAATATTAAATTAAACACATGAAATCCACATATGTTCTCACTACATACGCTATACTAAAACATAACATGGATACAATCATGTCAGGACCAGCCCCCATTAGGACCCCAACTAAGGTGATGAAGAGTTTGAGTGCTACCCCCAAATCTCATCTTCTGTATACCACATGTACAAAACAATCCATAAGGGTAAAACAGAAACACAGACAGATACACACAAAAATAGGGATGGAATTTTAATTTTTAAATTAAATTTAAAAATCATGTTTTGTAATAAACAATTCAATTTCCAACCATAATACATGAATAAGGTATATAAAATTAATTTTGAATCATAAAAGGCAAGACATATGTTGAAAAAACATTATTTATATCATATCCTTGATACCTATAGTGAGGAATATTGAAAACCTCCTCTACGAGATCACTTATGTCCAGATCTAATGAAATTTGACAGTACCAACATATCTATCCTAGGAATAAAAAAAATTATTTGAAAGTAAGGGAAAACACAGAAATATACTCAGAAGGACATTTTTTAGAACTCCCATACATCCATGTGAATAAATAATGATAATGAATCCATTTATAGAATAAGTTGAATCAAGAAATAAATCAAACACATAACATGGCGAGTCATCCAAACCACTAGAATATCACTCCTCATATCCATCCAAATTTTTGAATCACATTAAAATTAAATACCACCCAATCATGTATATCCACCATATAAAAACTTCCACCTCAATGCCATATTAAAAATCTATGTAGTTTTATACTCATACAGACTTCACTATAACATAACTATATTATTGTTAACCTATAGAGACCTTATTAAAATATATACACATAGTCAGCCAACCATAACTACTTAATCATTTCAAATCACTATAGGGAAAATTCACCCCATTGGTTAATTCATTATTATATGTTTTCCCACACTTAGGGACTCTCCCTACTAAAAACTCTTTCAGTTAGGATAATGTCCACACTCTTGAATTCATACTATATTACCATTCATGAACCCTCAAGGGATTTTCCATCCATAATAGTTGTTTTCACCACATTACATCATGTTTCCACTATAACTAGGAACATTATAATTTTATTCAAGTATCCCAACAGATTTAAACCCCTGTAATACCTTATATCATCCACATATGAAATCACACATATAATGGTGTCAATGAATATAATTGATATATATACATATACACACAAAACTCTCACCTAGGTTCACCACCACTAGATCATGGGGAGAAACTATAAAATATTTTATTTAAAAAATTATCCCACACTTGTTTACAAAACACAATCCTATATATTAATTTACTATATCAACAACATTCCTCCTATTCTAGGAAGAAACTAGATCCACAAGCTCTAAATATGAAAAAAAGAATCATGTAATCTCATTCAACCATGCCTTTTCATATCTCACATCATGTAAACATTAACAACACTATCTAGAAACCATATAAAGGTTATTCTAAGGGGTTATATGGGATTTGAAACCACCATTATCATCCTGCAAGTTCCATTATAAACCTTATGTAAAGATGATGATGGTATCATACAACATGGTTTGTCCTTCATATGATATAAGCACATGGTAATATATCATTATGCATATAGAATTTATACCACCCTAACACACATCACTAACAAATGTCACTCCACACTAAAATATGCCATGACCCCATGCCTATGTGGTATGAATCCTATGTAAAACATGCCACTTCATCCATTTATTATCATCCACAATTAATTGAATTTCACTACTAATTTTCATGCCCCCATTCCAGTTTTGTATGAATCCTTATGAATATTATAAAAGAACTATTATCAACACATTATAAATTTTCATGATATATAATTTTTACTAAATCAACATTATGATCAAAAAAATTATTTAATACTCACTGTTGAATTTATATACACATTTCCCAATAAACTAGTCATCTTGACCAATCATGAGAATAATAAAAAAAATCTCTAGTAACTATTTGATATTAGTAAATCATAATAATTTGAAATTTAATAAATATTCTCACAATTAAATAACAAAATATTAAATGCACCATTAATCGTTCATAATTCATAATAATTGAATTATACAACAAAATAATAAAAATATTTTATGAATTTATATATTTTATTTTCATTATTACATAAATTCAATTAATAGTAAAAAAATTCATAAAATATTTTCTTTTGTATTATTTTTATCAAATTATTATTTGATAAAAATCATATTTACCAATGTTAGATTTGATTCACTTCTATAAATATCATCTAAAATTATTATAAAATTTTTCCACGTCATAAATTAATAATAACATAGATGATTAACAATAATTAATAAGAAGTTAACAATTTTATTATATTCACTCAAATTCTATGATGATTATATTTATCTAATCCTTCAATGATCAATACTTATAATTTATCCAATTTTTATCTCTATCCACCATTTGTTAATCCACCCCACCACAGTAATTTCACATAGCTTCTCATGAGAATGGATAGTTAATGATAAAATGTTCTAAAAGGATTTTTTTAAAGAAATCAATATTCTATTTACACCATAAAAATATCACAATAATTTCCCTTAATTATACCATTCAATTTCTCTCTCTATATCTTCTCCAACCAATTCACTGATTTAAAAGACGACACAAAATTCAATAACATACCATGTTACAAAAACAAAATAAAAATATATAACAGTTAATCATATAATATTTTAAATCATCCCAAGTAAATAAAATAAAAAATCTCTCATATATCATATCATTTATTTTAGAAAAATAATATTAAAAAAATGAATTAATAAAAAAATTATGTTTAATTTCATCATCATCCAATAGTTTCTCAAAATTATATCCATTATGAACATTTTCCAAAAATTACTCGCAATAGTAATAATTATAGACCAAATATAATGGGGTGCTCAAAATTACATTTTTTATTTTCTAAATTACAATATTTCACTTAATAGTAACAAATATTCAAAATTTAACAATCTATAAAAAATTAAAATCCCTCTAAGCATCTAATTTTATGGAATCTAAAAAATATTCACATTTTTATAGATTAAATTTTAAATAAAAAATATAAATTATTTAAATAAAAAATATTATCATTAAACCAATTCTACAAAAGTAAACCTAATTTTTAATAAACACAATAATGTTCCATCGCAATCCATTATACTCCAAATACCAGGAATATTCTCCTCTATTGATTGATAAATATTTCATTGTCTAAAAAATATGAATATTCATCCCGTTTTTAAAATACCATTATTTAGATAAAAGATGAAATTATATAGAATAACTTGGTATTTTGATAGAGGATTGACCTAAAAATAGGAGTGATGTCAAAAGAAGTTTAAGGTGAATTTCAGCAAGATAAAATTACAAATTATACATTATTTCTCTTTGATAAAGATATATCATTCTTGATAGAATTTGGGGATATAACTTTCAATTGATACAAGAAATTGATGAGTATTAAATTTCCATGGATTTTATCTTTCTATGATGACAGTATCACAATTTTGGAAATATATTCACATTGAATTAGTATATGTTCACTATACAATATTGTTATATTAGGTAATTCATTTTGAAGGAATTCCATACATAATAACATATATTTGAGCACCAACAAGACCTATTGAACATTTAAATTGGGGTTTTTATGTTCCTTCACTTGATATAATATTCCTAGAGTGTTTTCATTATAAAATTGATTTTCACCTAGTGAAGAGTTGTGATCTTGATATTTCAGGAGAAATACTCATTTGTAGATTGAGTAACAGATTTTTTATTATTTTGATTTAAATAATTATTATGGCGTTATGGAGAAAGATAAAATATGATTTTATTTAAATATATTAGTTATTCTTGATTTAATGTTATGAGTTTACATGATTCTACATTAATATTGTTCCATAGGTTCTATGGATATAAATTTTCTATGTATTTATATTTATGAAGCGGAAATAGTTCATCATCATCTGGGGAGGGTTCATAGTGAGATGCACTTCATGTATTAAATTAATATATAATAAATTTATATTCAGTTATTTTAATTATGAATATTGGAGTTCTGAACATAATATGATTGTTTATATCCCCAATCATTATTAGGCGCCACATCAATATCTATTACCACTTTGAAAAAGGGATAGGATTAAAGACTATTTGGACCACCAATGAAATTCCCCTTGGATTAGTCACCGAATAGAAATGGTTATATAATACACATTAATATGATTATAGGATACAAAAAATACATTAGACAAATTTCAATAGTACTTAATAGAATAGTTATTTATGAATATATTGACATCACAACACATTATTAATATAGACTAAAAGTTACATATGAAATCATTATTCAACATTTAATCCATCTGTAGTGTATTATACAGAATAATATTTTTCAAAACCTATAAAAATAAGAAATTATAATAAATGGTTGATCTTGGATTCTCTATAAGGGATACCATAACAATGTATGTGGCATAAACAATATAATCATACAACATAATCAAAAGAGTCATATAATTGAATAAATGATCATATCACTATAAATACATAATGTTCATAATGAATAGATAAAATAATTGTGTGAATGAATAATTATAGGAATCATAAACATAACATTGAATCAATATTCTAATGTATAATACATAAATGGTAAGGATGATCTATTTACCGTATATTGGTTGTCAAATGAGATCTACCAGTTCACTATAAGCATAAAAATATTGAAGTCCAACCCACCATATATATCATCTAATGTATTCTATCATTTAATAACATGGAATATATAATACTTCATAATGATTTAAATAGTTAATAACTTAAATAGATGAAATAATATTCAGTTAGGATTATATTAGGATTGTATTTTTATATAAAAATGTAAAATATAGACAAGAATTTTTTACCCACATATAATTGAAAGGGATTATATATAGGTAAATAATGTTAAATCAATACAATAGAATATATAGTATTGGGAAAAAAATTAATGGAATATATTAAATAATTTTAACGGTATAAATCAAATGCATCTCTATATAAGATTATTCATAGTACACTCTCCAAAAATATATTTATGGGGATTTTAGAGTCAATTGTGTAATTTCTTATCTTTTTTTATTAATTCATCATATAGTCATGATGAATGAAATTAAATTGTTGTTTTTTATTTGATGTTGATTTGTGTTGTTTGTAAAACAATTTCCTATGTTCTGATGAATAGTGTATATCCATGGAAATACAAAAACTTAATGAAGGTGAAATAATGTTAAAATACTGCATTGAGCTACATCTTTTGAAGATAAATATAAACTCATCAGGTTCTAGTGTAAATTTGGATTCTATAAATACTAATCCACGTGATCATGGAATAAATCTAATTATTTTTTTTAAAAAAAGAATAAGTATCTTTTAAATAGTTGAAGTTACATTTTATAGAAGGCTAATTATGATTGAATTTGTAAATTATCTCATTTATTTCATGTTTTCATGATTTTAATCATTTCCCTTCTGTAATTTTAGATACCATTATGAGGTTTTTAATTATATATCTTTGATGTTTTAGGTTGAAATAAAATGTTACTATCCGATATGAATGAATAGTTAAAGTGGATAGAAAAATTTTATATTTTTTAAATGGAATTTTGAATAAGTGTTTTTTTTTTGAATTATTGTTTTTAATCATTTTACTAAAGATGATATTGAATATAGAGATACCATATACAGATTCTTTTATCAAGGATTTCCTATTTTGGACTTATATATATTCTAAATGGGAATATATTGACTATGTTCTTATAATGTAACATGTTACCTTCATATATTTTTAAAGTCGAAGATGTTTCTTTTCTTGAGGTTGTATACATTGCATTATTTGATATAACTAGTTACAAAATTCATTTAAAAATATTTATTTTAGTTATTAGAATTATTTGTTAATTATATCCTTTAAGGGGTATTATAATTGTTATTGAAAACACTATGTAGTAATTTTACATTTCATTTGAATTTAAAATTTCATATTTATTTTATTGTAAATGTTTTTATCATCTGATAAGATTTTTTTTATTGTTCATACATTATTTATGGATTATTTTACTTGTTTAATTCAAATATGATCATAAATTAAATATTCTGATCAACTAATTACTCATGTCGATGAGAAAAATTCAATGTTTAATTTTTACTATAATTCACCCCTTAGAATTGTTTAGAGATCTATCTTATCTACAATAACATCTAGTATCATAGCCTACTCATATTTTTTTCATTATTTAGAATATACTCTTTCTTTTTTATTTAATTTTTTTTGGTTTCCTTACAATAACATGTTTAAGAGAGTAGATTTTATTTGATATAACAGGGTGTCCAATCAGAACCTTTGAGAATATGAAACCAAATTTTTCAATAATATTCAATGGTGAAGTCTATGATAAATTTTTATTTAAAGAAATCCATTATCATCAACACTAGTATGTATAATTTTCATATTATGATTATAAATTACAGAATTTTGGATAATGATATTTTTATGATTACCCAAGAATAAGAATTTTAATATAAATAAAATTAAAATGTTTTAAATATATTTCCATGCTCTATGAGTACAAATATCTATAATAAAATTTCATCATGTGAGATATCAAATTAAAATTTTAAAAATATAGAAATAACACACATGGGAATGACCCTGATTCTCCTGGTATGGGGATTGATCTTGTGATCAGATTATAATGTGATTGATTTTATTCCTATAGAATTAGTGGAAAAAATTCCCCTATATTTTATAAAAGATATTAATGAGATTAAATGACTTACGAGAAATGAAATTACATACCAACAACATATATAAAATATCATTGAAATTATTTCCAAGTAATCAGATAATAACAATGTCACGACCCATCCTCAGGGCACATGGTGTGATTACCCTAAGCCCACCTTCCATAGGCTAGGGGCTGGCGACTAGCACCAAAGGAGAATCCCTGTTAAGAAAGGGAATTCATTTCCTTCAAACCTGTAACACACAAAAACTGAACGAAAGTAGAAGAAGAAACAATTACTATTATAGAAAAGAATGGTGTGCTAAAAGTATGTGGGCCAATATTCAATCCCAACTGCAAAACAAGAATAAGTAAAAAGGGTAAAACAACTCTTGGTTGTCCACTGGGGAATCCTACATGAAGCGTAAGTACAGATCTTGAACAACTCGTCCCTGAGGAAATTCACGTCTAGTACAGCTCTGAGTAGCATCCCGCCCATCACCGTCGACCTCGATCACTACTGACGGTCGTCTGCTCATAATACAAAAAGGTGCAGAAGAAGCCCATGCACGGGTGAGTATAACAATACTCAATAGGGGACCCCAAGACCAATGAAGGCCTCCCAAAATCCACTAACGATATACCAAAGAAGAAATATACCATCAAAAAGTATAAACCAACCCTACTTAGATATATACCCATACATATACTGAACATACCAGTCACATTTCGGCTCCAACTCTCGAGCCCAAACACAACCCGGACCATAAAGTAAGTAAAGTCAACCAGCTCGATGATAATGATTGAATGAAAAGACTCATCTCACATAGTTATACCACACATGAATAGGGTTAGATATGATTAGATATAGCCTCTGAATCAACTCCTCTGTCGAGCCCACATAGGATCTTGGAACTATATCAGTGCTGTCGAACCCACATAGGATCCTCGTACATAAGTAATCATTGTCGAACCCCTGGAGGATCCTGGTACAGAAGTCACCGCTGTCGTACCCACAGAGGATCCCGGTACACAAGTCATCGTTGTCAAACCCACAGAGGATCCTGGTATAGTATCATCACTGTCGAATCCATGGAGGATCCAGTAATCTCAGTCGCAGCCAGCCCTAGGGTTCCCGCACACAACACGATTGATTCCAGGAGGGTCATATCCACAAGCCAAATATCGATATATCAAATACCACGAAGTATTGAGTTGATGTATCACATAGTTCAGACTCATTATAATAAACCCAACGCGACAGACGGCGCGTCAATCGGGCGCCCGGTCTGTGAGTTATTGACGTTTCTGTTCCAGGGGCCAGGTTGGTTTTTAGGCTCAAACCATCCTGGTCGTACCCCAACTGCATCCAAACCCCAAGTGGAGTATGCCAAAATAATCGCCTCACTCCAAGAAATCCATCTTGGAAGGCGGTTCATCAAACGGACACTCGTAGCCCAAGAAAGGGGCGAAAATGTGTAAACTGGCCAAACGGGTCCGGGTCCGGTCCGACCCAGTCAGACCGACCCGGCCCGACACGGTCTATACAAGAGTATGACCTGGTCTATGAATACAACCCAGTTCGAGGAAGCAGCCTGAGTCGAGGTGACAGCTCGGCCAGAAAAGGCGGCCCGACCAGACTGGCAGCCCCGCCTGAGGGCGGCCCGGCCCGAGGCAGCCCAGCCGAAGGCTGCCGGGCCTAAGGCGGCCCGACCGAATGTGGCCCGACCTAGGGGCTGCCCGTCCAAGAGGCGACCCTACCAAGGGAGGCCCAGCCGGCTGGCGGGCCCACGTGGCCAGAGGCGAGCCCGCGTGGCTGGCCGTTGGCCCGTGTGGCCAGCCGGCCACGCATGGGGGGGGGGAGTTACACCCCCTGCCATCCGAAATGGCATGTGCATGGTGCCCCAGCCTGGTAACCATGGGACACAAAGGGTACCACCTTGTCCGGCTAGCTGAGCGGCCATCCGGTTCTAGCTCCGGCGTGTCGCGATGGCGCCGAGACCCTTCACCGCGGCCGACCCTGGCTGCGGTTCCGTATCACCAGCACGGCGCGATGGCCCCGCTCCCCTCCACCGTGGCCCGGTAAGCTGTGGCCCACTACTGGCATCCGTTCGGCAGGAAGGTGATGTGTGCCTCTTCTGCTGCCCATCGTGGCCACTGCTCTCCTTCCACACAGCATGACTATGTCGTGCCCTCTTGGCGACACGGTGACCTTGCGCCACCGATTCCTCTTCGCGGTCCACCATCATCGTCAACAATCAACAATAACCAAAGGGGGAGGGTTGGGCCACGTTCATGTGGTCTGAACCCTCCTCTTTATTTTGATATCATTCGGCATAAATAATCTGAGGTTTGAACAATGAAGAACAAGAATATGAATTCTACTCGAACCCCTACCTTCCTTTTCAGTGTCGTTTGACGGAGTCGCGGGAATGTGGCGTCATTCCGTCAACATCGGAAGAGGAAGAGAGGAACTCGTCGTTGGCGGACGACATTAAAAAGTGATGAAGTTGAAGAGGACGTCGACATTCCTCATGGGTGTTGCTTCCCTTTCCTTTCCTCAGTTGATGAAGGCAGAATATGGCATCGATTTTCGGTGGTAGGAGCGTTCTTTTCCTTCTTTGTTGAGAGGATGAAGTTCTCTCTCAATAGTTCTCCAAAGATCCACTAAAAAGGATCAGCAACCAAAATAATGGGTTTATCCAACCCATTATTTTATTATTGGAAAATGAATTCATACCATTTTATATTAATTATTTGAGGCCGTTAATTAATTTGTGGTTTGGCACACTTATTAAGGAAGGTGTAATGTTTCAAAATAAATAAATGGAGAGTTGTCTTTATTAAACTGAAGGGGAGTTTATGAGATTTCCCCCACTAAAATGAGGGGTTAAAGGGGGTTCAATCTCATCTGGGCCCCACTACATAATATAATCCCAATGGAGGTTATGCGTGGGTGGGCCCAACCTCCAACCTATCCTTGGAGGATTAAACCACCACAGTAAAAAAAGTAATAATTTTATTTTTATTTAACATAAATAAAAATCCCATAAACTAACTTCCAACCTCGTTAAAACGCAACGGCGGTGATGGTCTCCTTAAGAGAATATTGGTGCTGTGAGTTCAACGATGCCCTCAGATTTCAATTCCGAGCACCGGTTTAAAAGATTTAAAATCCCGCTCATACGTTTACTGAACGTACCCGAACAAAACTTCAGAAATTGATTCCGGGTACACCAGGCCTCAGAATCAATCTTCGTCAGAAACTGCAGATTCGTAAAATTCCCATGTATTTAAGAAAAAAATTTCCACGAAATTTCTAGGACTTTACATTCTCCCCATGTCATGGATTTTTGTCCCTGTAAGCTATAACTCACACTAAGAAAACAAATGGGGGTACTAAGCATGCATATGATCCTCCCACTTCCATGTGCTCTCCTAGAGGTTCCTATGCTACCAGATAACGCGCACCAGAGGTGTCAAATGTCCATGCAGGACTCACTCCTGTCGATCCTCAATTTCCACTGGAACCTCCTTGAACGTCACCCTATCATCAATGTCCAGCTCCCCATGGTCGATGATGTGGGATGGGTTTTGCACGTATCTCCTCACCTGAGATACGTGGAATACGTCGTGAAACTGGGGAAACTGAGGTGGAAGATCCAAGTGGTAATCCACTTCGCCTACCCTGCTGAGGACCTGAAAATTTCTGATGAATCGTGGAGATAAGTTACCGCCTCGGCCAAACCTCCTTAGACCTCATCGAGGTGAGACCCGTAGAAAGACGTGGTCACCATAATCAAAATATAGTGGCCTCCGTCTCCTATCAGTATAGGACATTTGTCTGAACTGTGTTGTCTTCATCCACTCCTGGATGATCTGATCCTTCTCCGTCGTAACCTGCACCATCTCTGTTCCCATGAGTGACGACTCCCCTGGGTCAGTCCAACATATAGGTGATCTGCAAGGTTGGTCATAAGGTGCCTCAAAAGGTGCCATCCCAATGGTGGAGTGGTATCTATTGTTATAAGTAAACTCTACCAAGGGTAAATAATCCTCCCAGATACAACCGAAGTCGAGAACACCTGCATAGAGAATGTCCTCGAGAGTTTAAATGGTCCTCTCTATCTGACCATCTGTCTGAGGATGGAAGGCAGTGCTCAAGCGAAGTTGCATCTTGAAGTCCTCCTGCAACCCCTTCCATATCCGGGAAGTGAAATGATGATCTTGATCATATACAATCGTCGATGTCACACCATGAATCCATATGATCCCCTCCACATAGAGGCGCCCCAAGCTCTCTACTGAGCCCTTCTCTCTGATCTTTAAGAAGTGGGTGGACTTGGTGAGTCGGTCTATGATCACTGGGATAGAGTCATGTCCTCTGGATGTATGTGGATGTCCCGTCATGAAATATATGGAAATCCCATCCCACATCCACTCTATGACCTCTATGGGATAAACCAAGAATTTCGAAACCTATTTCTCTCCCTTCACTAGCGGAAACGTGAGGCATCAAGTGACAAAGTCTGATACTGCCATCTTCATACCCAGCCACCAGTGCTATCATCGGAGGTCCTAATACATCTTCTCCACTCCTAGATGTACTGATAAAGGATATTTGAGTAAATCCCTCAACACTTCCTCTCGAAGTGCAACTAGTACCATGGTACGTCCTCTAAAGAGAATGACCTGCTCCCCACCTTCATAAAATCCATCAGGGTCCTGCCCTGTGGATATCTATGCACATCGATCCTCATAGTTGACATCCCCATGATGTTCCTCCCTGACTCCCTGAAGAATTGGAGGTGTGACTGTAAGAGAATGCAGAAAGGCTGCTCCGTCCTGATCCACAAGGAAATCTATAACGCAGCCAATTGCTTTATCGCCTCTCCTAGCAGGTGAATTCCTAATATCCTACTGAGATAATTTTCTACAACATTCTCCTTCCTGGGAGTATATACTATGTCAAAGTCATAGTCCTGGAAGAATTGGATCCATCGTCTCTATCTCAGGTTAATTTCCTTCTATGAGAAGATGTACCTGAGACTCTGTTGGTCAGAGTATACTGTAAAATACTCACCCATTAGATAGTGTCGGCACATATCAAGGAGAATACCACTTCTTCTAACTCCAGGTCATGGGTAGCATAGTTACGCTCATGCTATATCAACTGCCGAGAACTATACGTGATCACTGCTCGCTCCTACATCAGGACATACCTGAGTCTGATCCCTGATGCGTCGCAATAAACTACGTTCCCTACGCCCTCCTCTAGTAGCCTCAGGATGGGTGAACTAGTCATCCACTGCCTTAGCACCTAAAAGCTCTGTTGGAATCTCTCTGACCATAGGATGGGCTGCTCCTTCATCAATGCTGAAAGCAGTGCTACAACTCTGGAGAAGTTTGGCAGAAATCTCCGATAGTACACTACCAGTCCCAGAAAAATTTTGTACCTCCACCACACTCCTCGGTGGCTCGCAAGAAAGTACTACCTCGATCTCCACAAGATCAAATACAACTCCAACCTTCAAGATGACGTTTCCCAAGAAGTAAACCACTCGAATCCAAAATTGGCACTTCGAGAGCGTACCATAATGCTGGTGCTCTCGGACTGTGTCCAGTACTACCCGCAAATCGAAGGCATGCTTCTCCTTAGTAGTTGAGTAGATCAGTATATAATCGATGAATACTACGACACATCGATAGAGGTTAGGCTGGAAGATCCTATTCATGAGACTCATGAACACTACTAGAGTGTTGGTTACACTTAAAGGCATAACCATGAACTCTTAGTGGACATACTGACACCTGAAGTCCATCCTCTGCACATCCTTATCTCGAACTTTGAGCTAGTGATAGCCTGAAATAAGGTCTATCATCGAGATCCATCATGCTCCCTGGAGCTGATTATAGAGGCCATCAATCCTCGAGAGTGGGTACTTGTTCTTCACGGTCACCGGGTTCAAGCGTCGATAATCAACAAAAAGATGAAAGCTCCCATCGGCCTTCTTGGTGAACAAAATTGGGGATGCCCAGGGTGAAACAATGGCTCACATAAATCCCTTCCCCTACAAGTCCTTCAGCTGTACCCGCAGCTCACGAATCTCGGCAGGAGCCATTCGATATGCTGGTGTAGATATTGGTGTTGTCCTGGGGTACATGTCAATATATAAGTCCACATCCCTATGAGGAGACAGTCTTGAAACATCGTCTGGGAAATCATCTGTGTACTAATCCACCACAACAGGAAAACTCAGACTCTGCACATCAACCGCTCCGAGGGTGATACTATCCAACTGTTGTGTGATCGGATTCCCCCTCCTATGGATAAGTCCATCATGTGTTGAAAAGTATCCCTTCTCTCCGGTGAAGGTAAACCTCATCACATCCTCACAGACACACTGCACATTCCACCTAATACAGTCAATCTGATCATGAATTGTAGATAACTATTCCATCCCCAAGATGACATTGTAAGACCTCGACGCCACTGCGAGGAGATCCTAGCCAAAGATCTTGCCTCCTAGAGTAAGCTCACACTACCGACACCAGTGAGTAATCGTCTATTCTTCTCATGTAGGAGTCTCTAGTCATAAGGATCGAGCCAACGACTCCATTGTAATCTATGAGCTCTGAATGAGGGAAGCGACAATAAAAGAATGACTCACACCTATGTCTATAAGTATTGCAGCAAAGGTGGAGTAGACACACATAGTACATCGAATCATCTCAGGTGCGCCATGGTTGTAGGCCTCGACTGCCTAGAGATGCGCCCGCCTATGTCCGCCAACTCCCTGTGGTCGGGGTGGACCTCCTGGTGGTGGTGGTGGTTGGGCATTAAAATGTCTTCCACCAATTGTTGGTTGGATAGCTCCTCTGCATCATCCGCCTTCTCTTGGAAGACCACCGCGGTTGAACCTCTGCCTCTTCCTGGGAGGTCCCTCTAATGTATCCTGCTCATCTGCATGGAATTTCGGGAAGTCTCGAGCCATGTGACCCTGCCCGCCGCATGCATAGCACTTCTGGCTCCTTGTATGGCTGGCTCTGTCTCGTGTGCCCCGCACAACTGAACATGTATCCTGGGGTCTCCCACCTGATGGCCAGGTCCACTTGGACCTCTGCGACATCTATCTACTATCGGCTGTAGAAGAATCCGCTACTTGTCACCCTGTGGTGGGTCATGCTGCTGGTGTCTGCTCATCTAGAAAACTATCCACAATAAGGGCTCTCTCCAGCACTCCCGCCTACGTTAGGATGTTGAGGGAGGTCATCAAAGCAATGATCTCATGACTGAGACCCTGTTCGATGGTCTAGACCCTGAATAATGGGTCCGTAGAATATCTATGGAGTAGAAAAAGAGGTCGGTGAACCTCATTGAGTACTGAGATACTGTCATGCTACCATGTTGTAGATGAAGTAACTCTGTAATCTGCACCGCACGAAGGGTGGATAGAACAAACTCTGAATGGAAGAGACTTTTGATGTCTGCCCAGAGTAGTAATGCCTCGTCTTGCACCTGGAGCATCAGGCTCCACCATCTGCCTACTATGGGAAGTTGGTGAATCATGGAAAGGATCACCATGAGGTCATTTGGTGTCCCTAAAAATCTGAATACCTCACAATAGCCTCCAGCCAATCCTCAGCTGCCTGGGGGTCCGTCTCTCCCTAGAACCTAGGCAGACATTGGCACTGGAACTCATTAAACGCACTCAGACGATCTGCACTCTCTTCTGCTGGAGCTGGTGGTATCAGTGGCCCAGTGTGTAGTGGTACTGCTGGTACCTCCGATGTTATTGGGACCTGCACCGAGGCCTCATCGCTCGGTGGGCTACCATCTCTACGAAACATGGAACTCTACCTGGCTGCCTTCATGGGGCCATTCTAAAATAAAACAAGTCTTCCAAGATCAAAACAATATACCTGGTGAGATGACACAAGGTAATCTAGATGAATTTTTTTAAAAAAACACACACACACAAAATCAGTGTTTTCAAGCACTGAGTTGGAAATTAGTAATCATAGTCCTAGGGTATGGATACGTTAGCCGCCACACCAACACCGGTTTCCTTAAACTGATAAACGCACCCAAGAAACATAACACTATTTTTGTTACAAGAATCAAAGTCCATGTTCTGCAGTTGAACCAACTCTTCTAATACCAATTTGTCACGACCCGTCCTCGGGGGTCGTGCCGTGACTAACCCAAGCCCGCCTTGCACATGCTAGGGGCTGGAGACTAGGACCAAAGGCGAATCACTAATAAGAAAGGGAAGGCATTGACTTTAAACATGTAACACACACAGACTGAACACAAGTAGTAGAAGAAAAAAGTACTAATATAGAAAATAAGGGTGTGTTGAAAGTAAGTGGTCCAGTATAGAAACCCAACTGAACAACAAGTACAAGTAAAAAGGGGAAAAAATCTCCTAGTCATCCACTGGGGAATCCTACAAGAAGGGTAGGTATAGATCTCAAACAACTCATCCCTGAGGTACGTTGCGTCCAGTCCAGCTCCAAGAATCCCACCATCTATCACCCTCATCCTCGATCACTGCTGACCATCATTTACACGAAACACAACCTGGTGTGGATGAAGCCTGTGCAGGGGTGAGTATAACAATATTAAGTAGGGGACCCCGAGACCCCCGAAGGTATCCTAGAATACACTAAGGATAATCCAATGAAGAAATATCAAATCAAAAAGTATCAACCAACCCTACATAGCTATTTTCCCATACATATACCTATGAACTAGTCACAGTCCGGCTCCAACTCTCGAGCCCATGCACAACCAATCCACAATGGAAGTAAACTCAATCACCTTGATGATAATGATTGAAAGATAAGACTCAACATACATAGGTATACCACACATGATGAGGGGTAGAGATGATTAGATGTAGACTCTGAATTATCTCCTCTGTTGAACCCACGTAGAATCCTTGAACAATATCAGCGCTGTCGAACCCACGGAGGACCCCGATACAGAATTCATCACTATCAAACCCACGGAGGATCCCGGTACAGAAGTCACCACTTTCGAACCCACGGAGGATCCCGGTATATAAGTCATCGCTGTCGAACCCACAGAGGATCCCGATACAGTCTCGTCGCTGTCGAACCCATGGAGGATCCTGTCATCTCAGTCACAGCCAGCCCTAGGGTTCCCGCAGACAGCACGCTCAATTCCTGGAGGGTCCGCTCCTCGAGCCATGTGTCGATACATCAACTTACACAAAGTCTTGAGTTGATATATCCTATAGTTCAGTCTCATTATAAGGAACCCATTGTGATAGACAGCGCGTCAATTGGATACTTGGTCTGTGATTTATTGACATTTCCGTTCTAGGGGCACAATTGGTTTTTATGCTCAAACCAACCCGAACGTACCCCAATAGCATCCAAACCTCAATTAGAGTATTCCAAAATAATAATCATGCTCCATGAATTCCATCACATTAGGCGGTTCATCAAATGGAAACCTGTAGCACAAGAAAGGGGCAAAAAGGTGTAAGCTTTCCAAATGGGTCATGGTCTGGTCCGACCCAGTCTATACGGGAGTCCGACCTGGTCCGAGAAAGAATCCCGAGCGGAGGGGGAGGCCCTGCTCGAAGAGGCAGCCCAGCCCGAGGCAGCCCGACCGAAGGTGGCCCGACATATGGTGTCCCAACAGAAGGCGGCCGGCCCGCTTGGTTGGTAGGCCATGCATGGCGGGGTTACACCCACTACCTTCCGAAATGGCCGGCGCATGGTGCGCTGGCCTAGTAATCGTGAGACCCGAAGGGTCCCGCATTGTCCGGCTGGCAGAGCAGCCAGCCGGATCTGGAATCACCACCGCGCATGGTGCGACGTTGGTTCTGGCATCACCAGAGTGATGCGACGGCGCCACGCTCCTCTACCGCGGCCCGTCGTGGTCGCGACTCTCCTTCCGCATGACATGATAGTTCTGCACCCTCTTGTCTACCCGACGGCCTTGCACCTCCAATTCCTCTTCATGGTCCTCCTTCGTCGTCAAAAATCAACAATAACCAAAGATGGAGGGTCGACCATTTTCGTGTGGTCGGAACCCTCCTCGTCATGGAGATATCATTCAGCATAAATAATCTGAGGTTTGAATGATGAAGAAAAATAATAAGAATTCTGCTCGAACCTATACCCTACATTTCGGTGTCGTTTGATGGATTCGAGGGAAGGCGACTTCGTTCCATCAACATTGGAAGAAGAAGAGAGGTACTCGTCATTGGCAGACGAAGTTTGAAGGTGACAAAGTCGAAGACGACGTCAGCGTTCCTTGTGGTGGTCGCTTCCCTTTCCTTACCTCAGTTGAAGAAGGAAGAAGACATCGTCGATTTTTGGTGGTAGGACCGTTCGTCACATTCTTCATTGTGAGGATGAAGTTCTATCTCAAGAGTTCTCCAAAGCTCCACCAAAATGAATCCTCAACCAAAATATTGGGTTTAGCCAACCCATTATTTTATTTTTGGCAAAATAATTCAAACAATTTCAATTTAATTAAATAATTCCATTAATTAATTTTTGGTTTGGAACACTTATGAGGGAAGATGGAATGTTTCAAAATAAATAAAGGGAGCGTTGGATTCATTAAACTCAGGGGGAGTTTAAGAGATTTCCCCCACTTAAATGAGGGGTTAAAGGGGATTCATGGTCGTGTGGGTAGCACCACATAATATTCTCCCAAGGGAGGTTATGCGCTGGTGGGCCCCTCCTCCAACCTCCCCTTGGAGGATTAAACCGCAACAATAAAAATAAAAGTTATACTTTTATTTTTATTTAACTTAATTACAAATATCATAAACTAACTTCCTACCTCATAAAAACACAACTGTGGTGATGGCCCCCTTAAGAGAATACCTGTGATGTGAGTTCAACGGTGCCCTCAGATTTCAACTATGAGCACCAGTTCAAAAGATATATAATCCCACTCATACGTTTACTGAACATACCCGAAAAAAACTTCAAAAATTGATTTCGGGCACACCAGGCCTCAGAATCATGCGCCGTTAGAAACTACAGACTCGTAAAATTTCCATGAATTAATGAAAAAAATTTCCATGAAATTTCAATGTCTTTATAAATAAAAAAATATAGATAATACTAAGAATTTGATAAAAAATAATCTTTATGATGTTTTTAAAACACTCATTATATATTAAAATCGATTAAATTGATTTGTTGACATGATGAATGTATATTAAGATTTTCATTTTCCTAAACTTTTATTATTTAAACATTCAGTTCAAATGTCAAAGAATATACACATGAAGAATAAATATCAACATCATTCAGATATTAGGGAATCAAATATTCGGGGAATGTAACTTTATTCTCTTCAATGATGTTTGAGAAATATTTTAATAAATAATAACATATTATCTAACTATGAAAAAAATGAAAATATGTGAATGTGAAGAAGGAATCATTTGATAATATTTTTTATGAATGCATTAACCGTGGCCTGTGATACCATATTATCATATGTTTAAGAGTACTAATACGGATTGAAAATATTTAATGTGTACAAAGAACAAATATGGTAGAAATAACAATGAAATGTGGGAGATAAGGATGATTCATTATATGAAACAAGTAGTGATTTAGAGAGGGATGATATCATTAAAATCATTAGTTTATATGAATTGGAAAAATTGGAATCATTTATACAATTTTGGGATGATATCTCTTAACTAACATTGATACACGTACCGTGATTCTAATCTTTATTTTACCTCAGATAATGAAAAATGTACAACTTCATCAGAAGATTTGGATGATATTCCATCATTTGAAGATATGGTGATCTCATATCGTCAATATGTGTAATAATGAGAGATATGAATGCATAACTTGAGAATTAGGGTATTGGAACATGATTCAAACAATAGAAGATCATACCCTTCATATCAAAGATCATAAAAAATATTCATGGAATAAATATTTGTAATTCAATAAACACAAATAATATGAAAATAAAGAGAATAAATAATGAGATCACAACTTATATAGAAGACAGGTGATGGTGGAAGGCATATAAACATATATACTGATATCCATAGTAGTAAAGTCTTTATTCCTTGGTTATCATATTGGAATGGGTTCCCTCCCCAAACCATCTTAGTGGTCAAGGTTCCCTTCCCAAATCATCTTAGGGGAATGGGTTCCCTCCCCAAACCATCACAATTGTCAAGGAACACTTCCAAAACCAATTTTGTAGATAATGTCATTTACTAAACCGAGTTCACATCCCATTCCTACAATACATTATAGATCTTGTTCACATCCAATTCTAATCCTATTTTACAGAACTGATTTCAATCCTCATTACAACTGAGTATTACTAATATGGGTTCACTTACCATTCCATCCCTATCAAAATCATGAGTTATAAACCTTTTCCCATTGTATTGGAGGGAGATATATGTACCAACCGACACATAATTAATTCATATATGCATGTGACATAATATAAGAAAACATTCTTCATATCATTACCCATGAAATGAAATGGGTATCATTGACTTTTTATCACAAAATAACATATGTAAATGAGATAGGTTTTATAATAATAATGGAATAAGCCGTGAACTAAAGTTAGTTTCAAATGAATACAACCCATAAATGATAATTGAGTGCCATAAAAATCATTCAATCAAAACATAAACTAATAAAGAAACAATATGAATTGTATTCATTGATTATATTCCAATTATAGTATGAACTATAAAATTTTATCTCATCTTAGAAAGAGATGGATTTTGAAATATCAAGTAGAACATTTTTAGGGAAAATTGACTTTAATTGAAAATAATTTCCATAAAACCATTTGATAAATCAGTTTCTTATAATTAATTATTTACAATTTCATATAAAACAGATAATGAGGAAAATATTTTTTCTCACTTTTAAAATCAATTTTTAAAACGTAAATCAATTTTAATTTTTTTTATTCAAAATAAATTGAAAAAATGATTGAAATCATTCTAATGCCACTTTTTTAGATAATGGATTTGAAAAATATATCGAAATCTTGAAATCATTATAATTATTTTCATTGAAAATAACCTTTCGAAAACATATAAAGGACTAATTGAAAATTATTTCAAACACTTTTAAATGTGATTCATTTTGGGAAATCGTTTTCTTTGAAAACCACTTTAAAAAAAAAATACATTATATTTTTGGAAAAAAATAATATTAAATATAATTTTGTAAAAACACAAAGGAATCATGATGGAAAATATTATCATGAAGGTGGGTAAGTCCATTGATGATGGGTATTCTTTTTCACCTTAAATAGAATATAAAATTTCCTTCATCCAAAGTTAAAAAATATTCCTTTTTAAATAGATTTTTTAAATATAAATAATGGAAACAAATTCTATTACACATCCAATGAATTTTGGAATACATTTTTTATACATTTTTAGAAAAAAAAATGTTTTTAAATAACACATATTTCTTACCAATAACAAAAACAAAGATGGATTTTCATAAGAAAATTTTCATAATTATGTTATGTAACAGTGATATGAATAACTACCATTAAATGGATGTAACAATAATAAATATATAAGAATAAAATTCATGAGTTTTCATGAATGGTGGATAATAATGATTCATCAATGGAAGCATAGTCATAAAAAATCATGATAAACGGTGAGATTGATGCAATAAATCGTTACCATATTTGTAACATTGAATCATAAGGCTATCAAAATAATAAAATTACAAGAAGATTAAAATATATTGATGATAATTATATTCATGATATTAAATTTAAAATTTCACTATCTACAGGTCATATAAACCTATAGGTGCATAATAAGGCATGTATCCCAATGAACGAAAATTGAGTCAAAATTACATTACAAGTTTGGTACAGTTTCAACCCTAAAACCCATGAAATAAATGTCATAAAATGAGTAATTAAATATAAAACTTAATTTATAATAATAATAGTGTAAATTAATAGTCATAAAATACATCAAAAAATAAATAAATGAGTGGTGAACATTGGATGTATCTCACGAATATATAAATTTAGATGAAAAAACTCATGTGTTAACTCTTGACATTGTTTAATCTCAATAGAAACACCTCTATAATAAATATAATTTTATTATAAATATAGAATAGGCCATAATATTTTAATTATTATATTAATGTATTATATTATGAGTTTATATTGGGAATATATTTATAATTTCATGTTAATGTTATTTTTAGGTAATATTTTCTTTTTTTCGTATATATTTTGACTTGTAATTATTGATCATCCTATATGGATCAAAATTTACTTATTTAAATAATTTAAATCATGATTAAAATAATATATATTTAAAATATATAAACATTTATAATAATCTATAAAATTTATAAATATGAAATGGAATATATAGTTCATGGAGAAGGTAGGTTGTACGTACGCATGGACATTGTTTTGTTTTATTGTCATATTAAAAGAAAGAAGGTAGATGATACATATATATATTTATAATATCATTAAACTAAAATTATTATTTATTATATATCATATATTTTCAATAAACCCATCATTAATACATTATATGTAATGTGTGAATAAATCATTTCACTTTAAGGAGGAGGTACTATAAAATTCCACTAACAAGGACATCGTATTTACAAAAAATGGAATGAATGAATGTTTGTGTTATGTAATTATTAATTATATATAAAAAATCTTCAATATAATATATATCTTATAAAAATATATTTTACATCATAATTCAAAAATATGAGAAGGTGTATAGGTAAAAAAACAATATCATTTTCTGAGGTGGTAGTTCCCCATACACAAGACCGGTATGTTTATTAACCATTAGATGTAATTATGTGTAATTGTTGGTATAAACCTTAGAATAAAAACATATTAGTATATTAAGGATATATATGTTATTATATTTTCAATGAATAATAATATTTTAGGGTATGGTGTATGAAATTAATAAAAAGGATCTTGACGAAGGATGTTACCCCTTCATTGGGTAATTCCTCTTGGTTTTCCCCAAAGGGATTATATAGTTGGATTTATTCACAATGGAAGGATTATAGGATGAATGGGTGGATATTTTTAGATTCTATGAGTATTGGTTATGAGATCTAATGGTCTTTAAAGGTGTGAATATGTGTGAGGGGTGAGTTTCTTTTTATAGTGGAGGAGGAGGAAATTCAAACCACGTTTTCTCATGTAAATTTTCTCCAATAATGGCCCCAATTAGAGAAAAGGGAGGATAGGATATAAATATAAACATTAAATGTTTTTTTCAAGTTTATATCTCTTTTTGGGCGTTTATCTTAAGGATTCAACCATTCTTAAACTAAATGTTCTCTTAATAACTTTAATTGATTTCAGACACTACCATTAATATTTTTTGAAAAAATAATAATATCACCTTATTATACATTTTAAATTATTCAAATAAAAAATATTGAAATCATTTTTCAAAATTAATATCACAGAACTGTAAAAAAACTAATTTAAAATTAATCTCTCATATGGGATTACAATAAAAGGGTTTTCAAAATGAAAAAGTCTAGTGGATTGAAATTATTTATCCTAAAATTTCATTGTGAAATTTATTAAAATGAAATAAATTATATAAAGTGATTTAATATTTATCTAATTATTATTTATAATGAAATTAAAACATAATTTAACTATAAAATTAAATTAGTTGAAAAAGTTTTATGAGTTAAAATTTAGTGTTACTCACTTTTCGTCAAAAAATGAAACATAATAAAAAATTTAAAAAAACTCAAAATAAGTAAAGTTTGATAATAGTATTTCATAAGTGATTTTTTCTTTTTCATATTGAAGTAATGAAATTGTAAAAATGATTTTTTAATGGGTTCTCCATTAAAAAGCGCTAAAATTACCTATTAGAAACAAATGTTTTTCATAAAATTTGATTTATTCATATCTTATAATTGTCAAATATATATGGATATTTATAAAAAAATTAATTGAATATATAATATATAAATTTTGTGGAAAATATTTATCAAATGTGGTTTGATAAAATTATTGTGATAAAATTGCCTTTTTTACATAGGAAAATAGTTTTCTTAGAGAAGGAATTTCTTCATTTTCAAATTGATCTTTCATTGACTTTTTCTAATATTAAAAATGGATTAATTTTAGATAAATTCTTAAATATTACTTTAAAAAATTTATATAATATTATTCATAACTTATATTCCAACGGATAGGTGGTAGATATAATAATATTTTAGCATTCTTATTAATGGAATATATTTTTTTGGTAAAATCTCGACATTCCATGAAACAAAATCTATTAATGGGACTTGATATTGTGTGTAATAAAATCAAAAAAAGGTGTTGAATATACCAAAAAAGAATTTAATTGTTTTTGGAGTGAAATATTAACTTTTTATTACAAATAATGGAAGATAAATGTAGTGATTTTATAAAAATTCTATATTCCATGTTTCATGATAAGAAAAATATCAAAAAATGTATATTAATATGCCAAATATATTTCACAAAATCTTAGGGTGTTATATTCTACCCCCTTAAAATTAATTTCTCCATTTGTATTCATATGGGTATTCAATGGTCTAAATATGAATGTACTTATCATAGTTACTCACATCATAATAGTCAATACTATTACTTCCTTTAAATAACGAATTTTTTGAACTGTAACGGTTACCCAAAGTAACTCCAAACTAGGTTTCCACATAGGTTGGGAGTAAAGATTGTACATGGAGGAAAATATTAAATAAATATAGAGAGTGATAAAGATCATTGTTCCGATGAAATTGAATGGTCAGTGTAGAGATAAGGTCCTCAAAACCCTAAATCTATGATGGTTTCTAAGACAACCAGTTAAACAGAAACAAAGGAATTCAGATAAATATTATTTAATAATCATAGTATATAGAATAGGAATTAATAAAAAATCTATGAATATAAGGGAACATTCAAACTAATTTCAATTTGTTTTATATGGATTATCTGCCTCTTTGGTTGTACCTTGATTCATTTTGACTTCATATCTTACTCCCAGGGATAGTGGTGATTTTTTCAATCCTGAAGAACTAACAAATCATGAGATCCATACATAGAATGGAAATTGATTCCATCTATCCTTATAATAATAAATAAATTATCAGAAGTTAACTAATATGGATAAATATTCATATGCTAAAGTAATACATTAACATCTAAAACATCCTTCGATGTTTAACATAATTCATTTCACAAATATTAAACCATGTAACCCTTATAAAATATAATTTACCCTTCATTCCCAAAATATGATCTTATATTATACTAAAATAAGTTCATTCGAAAAAATGGGTGTAGAATTATAGAATATAATATCAAATTTTAATTAATTATAATATAATCAATGTATCAGGAAAAAATCAAATGACAATTCCCCAAAGTATGTACATTATTATGTTCATTGGGTTCAGTCTTTCAAAAGAATCAAGAAATTCCCCACTATAGAAGGATTAGTGTTCCTTATGTATCATTATTTGATTCATCTATTTTGATTGTATAATATTTCCATTTCTCATTTTTCATCAGTGGTTGTTGTGTATTATCATTCATGTTCTCCCTTTGATCAGGTAATTGATTTTCACAATGACCATACTTCCTGTAATTGGAAAAATGGATTGTGGGAGGTGAATTATATAACTCCTAATATTTATTACCACTGTTTTCTTACTTTTTTCCATCACATTGGAAATCAGTTTTGCAATGAAATCCCTATCCACACATAAAAAATTTATCAAAACCCTTAAGAAAGTTTCCTCTATGCTCTTTACCACACATTCATCATAAACGATAAGTCCTTATTTTATCTCCATGTTATTTAGATTTACATTTAACTCCATATTACATTTATTTTCAACAACATGTGATTTATTCGCAATTCCAACCTCCGTTTCAATCTCAATAGTGAATCAAAATGATTTTTCATATATACTAGTTCATCTAACTGACAAGGACAACCAAAGAATTTGTGTTAGGGAAAAAATAATTGATCAATTTTTCATTCAGGATGGATGATAATACCTTAAGAGTACCTATAAAACATTATAAAGGATTCATCATATGAACCAATAGAATCATTATCCTTATACTTAAGATATATAAATTTCATTTCCATTATTGTATAAATAATTCAAGGAAATTAATATTTGAAAAAACACGTTATTGAACTCATACCAATATATGGAGTCGTTATTATCATGTCACCTAGTATTATTAAAATGATTCTTCCAATGATCCACCTCACCTTCCAGATGTTAGACATCAAATGTGATTTTTCTTGCTCTGAACACAGGAGAACAAAAATGAATTTTTAGTTGTAATAATACATTTATCTCAAACTAATTCGTTATTTAACAACTAATATAAGTTGGGATCCTCCCTATGATGAACTCCGAAGATCATTGTTCCATCATTATCTCTTTTATATGTTCTCCATGATTCATATCATGAATATTTGGGTGACCATAACAATAAGGTTTTGCATTCCAAATCCAATAACATTTGTTTTTTCAGGAGGATAAGCATTGAATTTTCTATTGCCTGCCCTATTAACATGGATCCTTCAAGTTACACACATTTTCCAAAACCAAATAATTGATTATAAAATAATAATTGTATTGGGGAACAATATAATTTGGAAAAACTACTTACAAGACTTCAAAATAACAAAAACATCCCTATTAATCAATGAAACCTCAAGTTTATCCAAGGGCAGTTAGTAATAATATAACTAAATACATCATGATTTTTCATAAAGTGTTTGTGAATACCCATATTATATTCCGTAGAAGGGTCAAAATATGCGAGTAGTAAGGACCATTGTCAGGCAGTACTTCCCGATCGAGTCTAGCTCAATACTATGTTTTCCGTGTCGTTTACCTTATTTATATTTTTTCTAGAGCCATATTAAATAATCATATCAAAAAGGGATTTATTTCAAGTAAACCACTCACTATATCCCTTTCCTAAATTCTAGAAAATATTCCAATAAATTGACACAAAATTAGACATACCCTTATAGAAATAACAAGACATAACCTTAATGTTCCCAGAGGGATATCACTAAATATTCCACCTACTAGTACCAAATTTTTGGATAAAAATTTTCAGTGATTCCAACTACAGTGACCAAATACTAACATAAATAGGTAATACATCATTTTTTATAAATATTCAGAAAATTAAAAAAAAGAAATTCCCAAGGGCCATAATTGTTTAGTATCTTTGGAAACTAGGAAAGATAATATTCGAACTAAATTAATGATATTAAACATATCCTATAAAACTATTAATATATAATAATCCTATGAAAAACATTTATTCATAATCTGGTAAAATGAAACATAAGAAATGGGTGATCTTAGATGCTCAGTTTGGGTAAACAAGGGATATATATAAGTATAAAATGATAATAAGGGTATAATAAAACGATATTAACACTATAAGATCAAATAATTCATATCAATGATCATAATAAATAGTATAACATAAATATTTTTAATTCATATGACATGAATCATAAGGAAATAAAGAGAATAATCTATGAGTTCATAACAAATGCATAAGACATGTGAACGAGTAAGACACATAAACATATATTTTTCCATATTAGTCAATATATAATTCCAATTACATCTCAGTAGAATGAGTTTTCTCCCCTAAACACACAAGTAGTCCCATTTCACTCCCAATACTATCTTAGTGGAAATATTCTTTTACTAAACTGAATTTACTCCCTGTTATAGCCCTATATTAATGAACTGGGTTCACTTCCCATTTCATATTTGTAGTACTGAACCCTGATCACTTTTCATTATTTCCCTATATTATGAAACTAGTTACACTTCCCATTTCATCCCTATCAAACACATGATATATTAATCTTTACCCATTTAATTAAAGAGATATACAGGTTACACCCATTAAATAATTAAATCATACAATAATTTTCCAAAAAATAACAAACATTCATCATTTCATGAACCGTGAAATGAAATAGGTATCATTAACGTTTTTTCACATCATAACCTATGGAAAATAGCTCAGAATAATAATCATCAATGCATAACACATGAGAAGGTCAACGTTTGAAATGAATAAAAACAATGGATGATAAATGGTTGACATAAACATTGTCCCATCAAATAATTAATTACTCAAGAAGAATATAAATGATATTATTAGATTATATCCCTAGTAAATAATAATATATAATAAATGTTTTCATTATAGATGGATAAGGATCTTGAAAGATCACATAAAAAATTTCTTAAGGAAAATATTTTTTATTTGAAAATACTTTTAATAACACCAGTTCAATAATCATTTTCTTATAAATATATACTCATAATTTTATTTAAAAATTTATTGAAACATATATATTTTTCTTTTTTAAAATTTATATTTGAAAACAAAAATCATTTTGATACTCTTTATTCGTGCAATAGACATTAAAAAACTATAAATAAAATTGAAATAATTTTGAAAACAAATTTTTAGATACTGGATTTGAAAACATATAAAGAAATATTAAAGTACATAAAATATTTTCCTATAAAAATAACCTTTTGAAATCATATAATAGTATCTTGGAGTATAATTTGAAACAATTTTTAAGCATAAAACGTTTTTGAATAATTTTTTCTTTGAAAACCAACTTAAAATAAAAATAATTTTAAAAATTTTGGAGATTTTTTTTCCAAAAGTAACCTGGTAAGATTTAAATGGATTCTTTAAGGAAATGACGGCGATGAAACCATGGATGTCCATATAGGTCAAACATTCCTTTTAAATCATAAATGGTTTATAAAAGTTAAATGATATGAAAATGGCTAGAAGATTATTTTAAAAATTATTTTCTAAAAAAATTATAGAATGGGTAAAAATGTACTATAAACATCATATGATAACAGTAATAAAGTTTTGAAAATATTTTTAGAAAATTTTATATTGAAATAACATAGATTTTTGATCTAAAGGAGAAAAAATATCAGGTTTTTATATAAACATTTTCTTAATTATCTTAAGCACCAAGAGTAGAAAAATGTTACCACTTCCTAGAATTAATAGGAATAAAAAGAGGATACTAAAATTCAATATAGTTATTGACTAATTTATGATAAGGTTTCATCAATGGAAGCATAATTCTAAATAATCTCTATAAAGGATGAGATTATAGAAATAAACTGTTACAACTTTGGTAAGTTTGAATCATAATAGTATTGAAAGAATGAAATTAAAGGATGATTAATATATCATAGAGATAATTATATTACAAATCTAAAATTTCAATGGTCATTATATACTCCTCATTGAATAATATAGGTACATAATAATTCATGTATTAAAAAGAAAGATATTTGAGCCAAAATTACATTATTGGTTTAATAATATTTGAACAACAAACTGCATGGAATAAAAATCAAAAAAGGGTTAGGAATATTAAAAAAAATTAACTATATGATTAATGTAATATAATCACGGTATCTATACAATCCATTTGATATAAACAATAGGTGACAATGGAATGCATCTCACAGGTATAAAAAGTGAAATGAGAAAACACTTACATTAAGTATTGACTCATTTTGTACATATTAAAACATCAGTTATAATAAATATATGTTTATTATACATATAAAAAAATTATTATTATAATTAATACCGTATATGAATTTATTATGACATTATTTTACCCG
This sequence comes from Viscum album, assembly GCA_963277665.1. NCBI lineage: Eukaryota > Viridiplantae > Streptophyta > Magnoliopsida > Santalales > Viscaceae > Viscum > Viscum album. Next base: position 851,729,046 of record OY728152.1, read on the forward strand.
TTTAATAAAAATTCCCGGTTAATGTTACGTTTCATGCATTATTTTCTTTTTTTCTTATACATTTTGAGTCGTTATTTTAAATTATATTACATAGATCATGATTTAATTATTTCTATGATGGAAACAATCATATAAAAATCATATAAATTCATTATATAATTATTTTTAATAATCTATAAAATATAGAAATACAAAATGGATTACACCATTCATGTAGATGGTAGGTCGTACATACACATGAGCATTGTTTCCATATTATTTTCATATTTAAAGAATTTAAGAAAATTAAATATACATATTTATATATAATATCATTAAATTAAAAATATTATATAATATATATTATAAACATTGAATAAAACCATCCTCAATATATTCCATTGATTGTGTTAATGAATCTCATCACTTGGAGGAGGCGGAAATCCACATATCCAAGCATAAAATCATCATATTTACACAAAATGGAAAGAATGATGGTATATATTATATAATAAATAAATAAAAATAAATACTTCATAAATAAATTTTTTAGCTCTATAAAAACTTATTCTCCATCATAATTACTAACCATGAGAGGCAGTAATGAAAAAACATACAACATCTTTTCCTCAGGTGATAATTCACCATACAGAATAACAATATGTTTGTTACTCATTAGATGGATGTGTGTTTAATTGTAGATATATAAATCATTAAAAAAATCTAAGAATGTTTAGGATAAATATATTATTATATAATGATTTAATAATAATATATGAGGGTATGGAGATTAAAAATAAAAAAAGGTAGCATTCGAAAGGATTTTACCTCTTCTTTTTGTAACTCCTCTTGGTTTTCACTAAAGGGATTCCTCAGATGGATTTATTCCAAAAGACAGGATTTTGAATATAAGTGACGGATATTGGGATTTTATTTGAGAATATATTTGCAGATTAAAATGGTATGGGAGGTTTTAATAAGAGGGACGATTGAGTACCTTTTTATAGTGGACAAGGTGTGGGATTCATGTATATTTCTAAAAATAGAATTCCATCCATTTATTTTCAATTTAATATAGATATATTAATGATCTATATTATATAATTGGGAATATATTGTCGAAATATAAATATAAAATGGTTTTTGGACCAATTTGTTTGTCATTTAGTGCCTTATTTCTATGGCTGAGTACCTTATTTTGAAAAATTTTCTTTCAATATTTGTAAATACTTTTTATCACCCCCACTAGTTTTTTTATAAAAAACTAATTTGAACATCTTAGAAAATATAAATTATACTAACTACAAATAATGATTCAATTTTCCCATATTAAAATCACTTAAGTTTCATAAATTAATTGAAAATTAATCCTCCAGATGAGACGACAATGAAAGTTTTTAATATGAGACGGTCCAGAGGTTGGAAATTATTTTATATCCAATTTCATTGTGATATTTCATAAAATTAACTTAATTTTATTAAATTATGTATTATATATCTATTAATAATTTTAAAAAAAATGTTATTTATATTTTAATTATTTAAATAAATGATATTAAAAAGAAGTTTTTAATTAAAATGAAGTGTTTTTCACTACTCTTAAAAAAATTATAGTTCTTAAAAAATACCTAGAAGTCACATAATTTAGGTTTTGATATACATATTAATAAATTAATTTTATTATTTCCAACAAAAATTAATAAATTTTTAAAAATAATATTTAAAATTATATCTCTATTAAAAGGTGGTAAAAATAAAATTTAGAAAAATAAAAAATTTTATTTATAATTATGGATTTATTTTTATTATATATATATATAATATGATGGATGAGAATAAAAAATATTTAATGAATATATAATAAATAACTTTTTTTTAAACTTTTTGAAAAGTTTTTTGTTTAATTTATTAAGAAAAAATTGTGTTTGGACATTGAGAAATAGTTATCTTAGAAAAGTAATTTTTTTTCGAATAGTTTTATCATTATCTTATACTAATTTCTAAACAATAGAAAAATTTTATATAAAAGATTAAATCATATAGGAAAAATTTAGTTAATATTATTTGTAACATCGATTCCAATAGGTAGGTGGTAGATATACTAATATTTTAATACTCATATTAATAATATGTAGTAGATTAGTAAAAACTCACCTTTGTTTGTAACAAAATTTATCAATGGAAATCAATATTTTGTTTAAAACAATCCAAATATAGTCTTGTGGGTACTGAAAGATAAGATACCAATTTCATGTTTCATAAGATTAACTTGGTTTTGTATATAACCAAATCCAAACATAGTGATTTTATAATGAAAAAGTACATTCAGGTTTCTGCGAAATGAAAAATATAAAAAAGATTAAATTAATTAATATTTTTTTACAAAATATCTAGGTTTTAGGGTGTACATATCTATATTACTCTTCTAAAAAAATTATCAATTTGTATCACTCCAAAATATGTAAAATAAAACATAAAAAAGTGATTGGAAAATGAATAAAATAAAATGAGAACAAAATAGGGTAAAGGAGAAAATATGAAGAAATAAGAAAATAAAAATTCAATTTTTCATGGAACATCCACTTCAAATTTGGATTTCCTCTATATTTATAATCACATATATTAATATAATTAATATTGGATAATTAAAAATCACTCACTAAACTCTTCTCCTCTCAACACAATCACCCATATCTTCAATAACTATGCATAACCATGATTGAAATTTTCAGCAAAACATTATAACTCCTCAAAATGAGAGATTAATGACATGTTAATATCGTAATATTACAAAAGTGAACCACTAAAAAATTTATCATAACAATATAGGGAAAATATACAACGTGAATCTCATTTTTTTTCAAAATATTGATTTTCCCTCAAAATTGGATATCTCTCCAGACCTCTAATCCCCTAGATGGGTTCTGATAAAGTTACTACCAAATCATTTCCTTTTAAATATTGGAATTTTTTTTCCATCACATTTTGGATGCTGGATTTTTGAAATAAAATGATATTATTAAATCAACAATAATAAAATAAACATATTGAAATCAAACCATAAAAAATATAAAATTATAATTATAAATATATAGAATACAAAATATATTTATATTTGAAAAAAAAGATAATATCTTCAAAAAGGGAAAGTAATCAAGAATAAATTTAAGTTACTATAATCACTCCTACAATTGATTAAAATGAAATGGTAATTAATATTAATAATGAATACAAAAAATAATATAAAAATATAATTTATTAAATTAATTAATTTATAAATTAAATGAAATTAAAATTCAATAATTATTTTATTAAAAAAAAAGAAATAATGTGATTGTATAATAGAATCAAAAAATTATTTAATGACAGTAGAAATTATAATCTTTGAATAACGTTCACTGTTAAATAATATATATAACTCAAAATAGTTAAAAATTAAACATAAAATCCTAAAACCAATGTCCTTTTCATTAATTTGAAAATTTTAAAAAATATTATTGTAATCACATAATTTAATTGAATTAAGGTATATTTTAACAATAAAAAAAATTTAAACACAAATTTTTTGTGGGAAGATTAATGAAATTAAGCCTACATGATATTTCCCCACACTTATGATGTTTGTTTTCATAAACTAATTACTTAGTCACATAAAATGATAGAAAATGAATCAAGAAATGGAATAGATGAATTACCTGTAAAACTTTATTTCTATATTGATTTTACCTCATGATTTTTCTCACTTAGTAAATATTAATTCCCCACTCAATTTAAATTTTTTCAGTGACTAATCAGTTACATTTATAAAAAATTGATTTACATTTAAAATTTTAAATTGAATTTAACACAATTTTTTTTTTCATCCAATTGGATTTCTAAAGTTCGGTGTACATATAGTTGAAATTACCCAAATAATTTAATATTGTTGTTTTGATGGAGATGAGGCAATCATGGAACCCCTGACGAGGTGGGTTTGGTTTGACCTAATGGTTGATTATAGGTGTTTTGTTCACTTGAATAACCATTAATATCGTGTAACCATTTTTATTCTTAATGGAAACTCCAAATGATTCCCTCACCCATAATTGGGTATATAGCTACATAACCAAGGCAGGTTCCCATTTTGGGTTTTAGACCCAATGAAACTAAGGGACTCACATTGGTCAAGAGGAAGGGAGTTCATGCTAATGATACCCTTTTAGGGGGGTGTATTTCCTACCCTGATACTATCTTATGTATTTAATTTATATTCTTGATTCTATTCTTCATCTTGGTATATTAACGGCTACCCTTATAGAATCAAAATAGGTTAGTTATCTTTGTATACAAAATAAATGTGATCTAATTATTGAATATGAGAAAAGGGAACACTTTAGAAAATCCATATTTATGTTATCTAGATTATTCATCTTCTTCAAAGTGATGGATAACTACTCTATATTATAAAGTCAAATAACCTGGAACTTTATCATTTGCTTCCACATATTGTGGTAGTTGATATTCCAAGAAGGGGATTGAAACATTATGCGGTATCCTATGTATCCTAGTTCTGGAAGGAATCAAAATAAACACTGTTCATTAAACCTGCGAAGTTTAATATCATATATAAAGGACATATATGAGTGCTCTGAGGCAATGATAATTCATGATCGATTCCCCTGGAGATGTCCACCGTATCCTAGTTATGGCCAGAATCAGAGTTCTACGAATTAATTCACACCCATATAATTATTCCAATTGTATATGCCCATAATTTTAGGGGTGTTCATATCATGAAAATCATCGAGGCTTACATATTGGGATTTCCCTGGCCAATGGAGATTCATGATGTCAATGAGATTTTCATTAATGCATCCTAACACCATGGGAGCTATACTCAGTGTGAAAAATAAGGGGTTGCAAATGATTAGCCTCATTGAATATGAATACATGACTAAATTATAGGTACATCCCTTGGGACATTATAAATGGATCTGATACATCAAAGAAGCATAATATGTATCCTAATTATGGAAGGAGTTAGAGTCATTGTTGTTTAGTTAGTTTCTCAATTAGCTAAGGGATGAGCTAAAATGGCTAGCCCTTGGGAAGGATTAGTCCACGATAGTTGACATGATTGAGATTATGATTTGGATTCCCAATTGATTTTTGGAATGAGACATAAGGAGGCATCCTAAATATCCTATTTGTGGATTGAATTAGTGTCCTCTTAGTTCGATTGATCAGGGCATACACACTGATGTTTCCCTAGTTCAGGGCTTACACACTGATGTTTCCCTATATACAGGACATATCATAAAATATTATGCATCTGATAGAGTATTACACTATTAGGTTTCCCTGATAATTATAGATCCTCATGATGTATATGATATTATTATCGAACCACTCTACTATCATATGAGCAGTGATTGGTGTGAAAAAAAGGGAAAAAAATTGTCAATATCAATGATTTTGGTTGTGGGAATTATATGTCGACACAACCCATTGAATAGTTAATATGGATCTCAGACCTCAAAGTGGTATCTTATGTATCCTATTTATATATGGAATCAGAGTCTTTATAGTTATATACATTTAGGATTACACACGAACACTAACATTTAGTTGGGACATACTGTGTTATGTTGTTGATCGAGTCTTACAGTCGGAGTTTTCCCTTTCAATAGTAATGGATTATAATGAAAATGATGTGATCATTATAGTTCCCTAAGACCATATGATCCACACTTAGTGTGAGAAAAAAATACGGAAATTGATTGGTCTCACAGCTTATGGATGCATAACATATGTACTTAAACAACCCTCTAGGGGTTTTATATGAATACTGGTCTTTAGCGAGGTGTCCTACTAATATTGATTATTGTTGGGAATAGTGTTTTCATTGTTAAATAGTTTGGGGATTACATAAAAATTATTTCTAATGGTTGGGTAATACACACTGAAGGTGAAAAAAGTTATCAAGCCCTGAGATAACCTATTGAAATGACATGCATGCTCTCAAAATTCTGTGAGACAAGGATGGTTGGTTGGAAAATCCATCGCATGACCAAGTTGATTTGTCTAAATGGTGTCACATGATCCAGCTAACATTTACAGGTGTCATCAAATGATCTGGTTGACGCATATGGAGGGTTTCATGAGAGTCAATGTGACATGAATCAATGGGTGTTTCTCATCATAGTCGTCATGTATGGAGGGAATTGAAAGTCCTGACTGGCGAGATCAAAGGGTTTCGTGAGAGTCATTTGATATTCCTGGGTTCTTCTGTGAGACTCACCTAACATGAACTAGTGTCTCCATGTTCGGTCAAGAGGCGCATATGAAGTGTTTTTCAAGGTTATAATTGAAATCCTAGAGGGCTAAAGGCGGCCAAAAATACTTTCTTAGAGGGAACCATGTGAAATTATTTCACAGGTCAAGAGGACATCACATGATCCATGTAATATGCCAATGTATTATCATGTGATCTGGGTGGCATGCCATTATGTTGGTGCATGACCTGGTGGTTCATGGAAGTGGATGTCGATCAATGTATATGTTCATTTCATAATTCTATGGACTATAGTCTTTACTATATCCTTTATAGTTCTAATGACTTTGAGTTTTTCAATGTCATATAATTTTATGTCTTTGATGTCTTACAATGTATCTGCGATGACTTTTTCAGGTCCTTCCATATGTCCTTTGTGTGATCAAGTGAAGCGCATGTGGATATTTTATGGAATCTCTAGTTGTTTACATCGATTTACTTAGTGGCATGATTTTATGTTCATGAGATATTTTATTGAATGAAATTTGTGCTAGCACTGACTCGTGGTTTTCAGAGTTTGTTCATCCGTATAGAGTAGTGGTATCTATAGTTGTAGACATCTCTCTATCTATCCATACATGCATTTTTCATATTGGGTTGGGGGATTTATAGGCCTCTCTACCCAAGTTTTCTCTATATTTTATGGAGTATCATTCTTGAATCTAGGATGGAGCCGGTGAAGGGACTTGGCATCACATGTGGTCATGAGTCTCCACTATGGATAACTCTGAGGACATTTCCTGATATTTAGGGACCATGGGTCCCTCCCAAGAATTCATCCATTAACAGATTATTTTAAACTATTTTGGACTTTTTGAATCAAGAGGTTTTGATGAAGTACTTCCATATTATCATATTGACATGCTTATGAGCTTCCACCAGACCAGGCAGTCTATTGAGAGGCATTCTTGTGATGCTCGAAACCTAGTTTGGGGGATTTCACAAGATCAAGATGACATGTAATGTGGTCTTGTGATAATTATCTCTGAAAATTATTTGAAGGTCACAAGAGCCACACGAGGCTTCCACATCCTTCCACTTTTTATTTCCTTTTATTAAATTACAATGGTCGGGGAGTTCATGAAGTTTCTTATTTATTGAGTAAAATCACCATTCATCTCAGCGATACATCGCGTGAACAAAAAGGGCCATATGGATGTGATTGAGCATTTCATGGAAAATTCAATCCATCTATCCATATATAGCCAATAATGGAGTGTGAAATTTCCTGGACTAGATGGAGGCACTTCACATGATGGGGATTACATATCAGAGGAATTTCGCGAGAGGAAGTGACGTGTCTCCAGGGACATGCAGTATCTTATGGATCACCAAGGGTGCATCACATGAATTTTACTACTGCCAGAGGCTCTCACCTCCCCCACATTTATTTATATTGTTTTGTTTTACAATTTCTTGGGTGTCTAGTTAGTTTACTTGAATGTGTCATGGAAAAAAATATCCATATCAGTGATTCACCATGTGAGATTTACAATTGAAATATTCATATTCTTTTGGCTCATTTTATTTATATTTTCAATGGAATTTTTGATGGGTTTTCAGGATTCCACTCATTGGGGATCCATGTTTCATGGTTTAGTATATCTAGATACTCTCTCATGGACACTAGTTATTGTGGGCGCCTTTTTAAGAGAAGCGATTATCATGAGGGGATTTGTGGTATCCATTCTAGGTTATTTGATGCACATGGTTATTTTCAATGAACTTATGATAGTCCCATGATTCTGTATCCCTTACAATATCACATTATCTAATGTAATTGGCCACCTACGTTTTTTCTTTTGTATGTGGTAGATACCCATATCTAGGTATTTCTTCCATTGTGGCTTTACTGATGCTCATTTGGTGGGTGTTAATAATGGCATAATAAATAAACTGATTATTTTATGGTATGGTGTTAAAATTTATTAGTGGAATCAATGAATCATCAAATATTTTTACTAATAAGTAATGAATGGAATAAAATAATGATTTTATCATTGATTAGGATTTTCATTTCCCAATAAAATTAGATTCCAATCTTATGAGATTAATTATAATTTAAAAGTTCCATATAAATGATAATCACATAGATTTTTACAACAATATTCATAAAATCCATTATTTCAAGAGGGTAAGAAAATTCTATTACTCAATTACATGCAAGATTTAATAAAGAACATCTTCCTAAAACATGAATAAAAACTGTTATCTTTGAGATAAAGTTTTCTATAGTGAGAATATCTATATATTTCTCTAAAAAAATTTCGAAATATATTAAGAGTTTTTTTATGGATCACAATTACTACAGTTTAACACCTAAAAAGACCCCTCCCCAACACATAAAACACCAAATATCTCCTTCATTTAATATAAATGTGAGGGGAAAAAATTTACCCTGTTGATTCATATATTTTTTTGAAAATATAAATGAAATGAATTCTCAATGGTCAAAAGAATGATAAAATTTTTTACCACAATAAAACAAGAACATAAGGAAAATGTATTCCCAGTGGTTACAACATAACAATTGAATAACAGTAACATAAAATTTATAGATAAAATTAATTCTATACATTTAATTTCTAAAGGATAGTCGATAAGTGACCAAAAAGATTATTCTAGGAAATATATTAAGATTTTAAATAATCAAAAAATTTAAGTAAGTAAACAAATGATTTTGAAAATGAAATCATCATATAAAACACATAAATATGGACTATATGATAATTTTATACACTACCAGAAGAAATTAGTATATTTTTATTTATGGGAATATGGGAAGAAAAAATATGCATAATTTTAATTTTTTCTTCCTTGGTTTTAAGCTTTATCATTTTAGATTTGGAAATGTCACACTTTTTTTTAAAGAAAGGACTATTTTCATCCCATTTCCAGTTACTACTAGTTGAAAATCAGAACAACATTAAATTCAATAATTTATAATTAAAAAAATAAAATAAAACATAGTAATTGTTTGGGGAGTTTCATTCATGTTGCATTCAATGAGTATTATTTTGATCATTTAAATATAAATTCTTTTATATTATATAAATAATGATAAATTCATCTCACCACAACACAATCAATGAATTATTTAAAATTTAAATTCATTAATTATTTATATATATCATAAAATATATTCAATAAAAGTATGATTTGTATCATATTTTATATTTATATTCAAAATGAAAAATTTAGGAGAAACATAAAAAATGCGTACCTTCCCCGACACGTTCTGTGAAATGTATAATTATAATTTAAACTCAATTAATTTTATGGGTCGAAGGCTCTAACCTAGGACATTGAAGGTGGGAAATATTATTCTGGATATATGTTTTCTCAGAATTGATAGCACTTTTATCTCAATTCCTATGATAGAAATATAAAAATTATATTAAGGTGAGAAAACAAACTAAAAACAATGTAACAAGAAAATATTGGGTTTAACCCCACAAAGGGTTTTAATTTACATTTTTACAATGATAGAAACCAATTAGTTAATCCCCAATAAATTTTTGGTTGTTTCTTTATTTGTTGAATCAAATACATATGTTTCTTGCCAGTACATTTTTTGAAAACCTGTTTCTATAAAATAGAAAAAAATCGTGTTATTTGATTCCCTATTTAGTAATGTTGAAATATGTCATCACCTAATATTTTAAATTAATTAAATAATTGATGTGTAAATATGATGATTGAAATTTTTTGAGAAACTAAATCTGAAAAAAACAATCAAAATTGGCCATATAAATTAAATAAGATACTTCCATTTCAATATTAAAATGATCAAATATTTTTGAGATAAATGGAGAGGCAAAACCATTTGGATGGAAGCACAATTTTTCAAGATTAACCACCTCATCTATGGACTCAATATTCTCATATTTAGCTTCCCCATAATCAATATGTCTAATGAGTTCCCTAAGATTAAAATCCTTATCAAAATATGATGGTTTAAATTCATCATGACCAATTAGAAGCTCTATAAATTATACTTACTCTTCAATAATTACAATGGGAGTAGTAAAAACAACATATTCTCAAATATAATAAATATAGAAATAAATATTATATTCTTTAAAAAATATTTCAAGTACCTAATTATGTGTATCTTATTATTCTAGGCGGTGATAAAGTTCTCTTGAAACTATTTATGTGTCCAGGGTAGGGAACTCAACCTCTTCCAGACACTCCACAAAATAAAAAACACATATTTAGTGTCCAGAGTGGAAAAGGAGGGGTAAATTGATCTATTTATACCTTTAATTTCATGGAAAAATTAGCATCTAGGATTGTATAATATAAATCATCAATCTAAAAATTAGAAAATGTTTTTTTGTCAAAAAATTATCCATATTCATTAGATTCTTAATGTACCAACTGTTGAGAACACATAATACATCCTCAACATTATGATCATTCATAAAGATCCATTTTTCAACCTTCTCAACCTCCTCATCAATTGATGGTATGATGTGTTCCTATCGTCGAACCACTTCTGGATACTACTAATGGAAAAGTTTAAACATTTATTATGTTATTTGGATAAGGATTCCACAAAAGGTACCCTAAGTGACTTATGATCATTTATTAGTTCATGAAAAATATTATTCACCAAAAATTTGAAATTATTACCTTACTTTATAAGAAATATATACAACTATATCTTCTAATTTTTAATGTGGTTCCATATTTTTATTTCTATTTTTAGTTTTTTTTGTATTATGAAATTTTGAAATTGAAAACAAATATTCCATAAAAAGTTGCATCCCCAAAAATGGTTCCCTGATTTAATATATTTTCATTTGAAATGTCAAATATACCCTTCTATTTTCTTGGATATATCATAATGGCTACCCCTAGAATCGACCCCAATGAGGTAGTATGTTTATCTCAAAGACACCGCTAAAATCTATGTGTGTTTCTATCTATTTCAAAAGAAATAAAAGAAAACATGAAATAATTTTTGGAAATGGATAAATATAATGTGAGAATATTAGAAATAAAAAATTATAAAATAAATATAAACAATAATATATTAATAAATTTTCTTATGAATAAAATGACGTATAGGTTAGATTCCCTCTCTATGACGTATCATAGATCTAAAATGAATTAAACTATGGAATCTAAAAATCACTCACCACAAACTCAGTTTATAATAACATTAACCTATATCCTCTAAATTTTTTAATTATTAGGTATATAAAATCATCCAGAACATTGTAACTCTCCTGTATATGAGATGATTAAAAATTTAAAATCACTCTCAAAAAATGTATTCTAGGAAAAAGTTACTATCACAACATTAAAAAACCACCTAACCACTATTTATTTTATTCTTTATTATTTTAAAATAATAATAATAAATCATATAATATAGATGAATAAATTGAAAACAAATAATTTTAATGAGTATGTGGCCATATCATCTCACTTCCCATTCACAATCTACTTAGAGTGAAGAAATCAACAAACGAATTAAATACGTTGGATATACAAGAAACAACAAGTTTTACAAATGGGACTACATTTGAATCTTATTCCTCCATGTTCTGTGGTAATATATCAATGACCTAAAAAATTATACATAATAAAAAATGTTTTATTTTTCAAAGAGGACAATTATTATAGAGATATAATAGAATATATAAGAGAAATAAATAGAAATATTTAATGATGAGGTATAAAGTATTTTTTCCCTAGGATAAATTTTTAATGAGACACAAATAAAAAATAATTAACACGATTCAAAGACATGAAAAAATTCTCCCCATGTATCCTTTAATAGTTCTTCATCCTAAAATGATGTTAGAAATTTTTTCCAAAAAATTATCATTACCATGTGACTGAATGAAAAATACATAGATTCTTTGTAATATCCAGGTTTTAATGTAAATCCAAAGAGTTTTTTCTTCTATTAAATCAATATGAAAACTCAAATCAATGAATTCTAGTAACCATGAATCTATAATCTATTATCAATATCCACTATCCATCTTAGTAACGTTCCTACTATATAAAAAACACAAACATAGATTCCCTAGCTCAACAATTGTTCTCTTGGAGTATCACTAGGTTTTAACCCACGATGGAATAAAATTTTCATGGAATTAAATAAAAAAATGGAATACATCCTAGAATTATAACATTGTATGAACATTAAGGAACTTGAGCCTCATCCCCAACATCCACCAGCACAGTGAAAAATATTCCAAAGATAATGCTCGCCAAATCATCTTCATGGTACAAACATCCAATACCAATTTCTTGGCCTACCAATACACTTGATAGAGAAATATTAGCCTCATCAAATGAGAAAGATAAATTTACATCAAAAAAACCTTTACATCCAAAAAAATTAAAAAATAATTGTTTTTTATTTAGTTTATATCAAAATGTTGTTTTTATTAGAATTTATTATATTCTTAACTAATCATTGATAAATTAAACATTTCAAAAAAAATCTAAAATATTTACCCTAAAATATTGTTGATAGTTTTAATTAAAAATTGATGTTAATTTTATTAAGGAAATTTTATTAATGTGGAAAAAACATTTTTAAAACAAGTGCACATTGTTTGAGAAAATCATCTTGAAAAATACTATTTTTAAAATATCAATACTTTTGTATATAAAATAATTCTTATATTATTTATAATATAAATATATCCATAAAATTCATATTTTTTTAGAAATATTCATAACATCTAAATTAAATATTTTTTATAATGGTATCTATATTATATATCATTTTTACATGGGTTTGGGTGTTCGACATTCTATTGAGAAGAATAAATTTAAATAAATTTGTTTCATGTTTTTTTAAACATGGTGTTCAGTGTCACATATGCTAAAACATGTTTTTATTTTATGAAAATATCATGATATAATAATAACCCTACCTGGGAAAAGAAGTTCCTACATAGACATGTTAGTCTTCTTGATCTCAAATACAACCTAGAAAATAATTCAAAAACAATAATAAGGGATAATATTGAACCGTTCAACAAAATTAAAATGTAATTATAAAGAAAATACTATATATAATATATTGATATGATGAATAAAGAGAATATAAATTTATTAAAGAAAAAACACATCATGATTCTGATATCGATGAGTTGAATTCTATGATACACATTCTGGAATAAAAATGGGTCAACTATATAGGTAAATTAATTAAAGAGTGAAAGGTAAACAACCAAGCACCAATGAACACCATTCTAGGGAAAATACAATTAACATCACAAAAAAATATTTTTAAAGTCATAATGAAGTTAACAAAGGTCTTAGACCTATTTCAAATTAAAATATATACGAAACTAAAACCCAAAATATGGAAATCGTATATTCTAGAAAATTGGATTTCATCCCTTTCAAGTCATTATGAATTTTTTATCTAGATAAAAATTAAAAATACGATAATTATAATAACAAATAAAATATTGGGAAATAAAATCCTGAAGAATAATGCGAGGAAATTCCAAAAATTGTGAATAATTTCTCCCAATAAATACTTTCCTAGAATGAATTAAAACTAATGACCATGATATTAAACTACTCAATTTTTTTGGTGTTTAGAATCATATCATTGAAATACCTTCCAAAAAGGACTTAAATCTAATCTGATAAAATACTAAATCACTGAATAATTTTTTTAGAACAAAAAAAAACAATGTAATAATTTTCTAATTAAAATCTCACAGAGGTGTGTGGTGTTGTGTTTCAAAATATGAAAACATCCATACATCAATATCCCAATATATTTTTTTATCTCGTTCGGCTTAAGAGATTTAAGTGGCCTATAAAATTGTATCAATGATCATGGTGTGAGTATCAATATTTTTCAATTTTCATAATTTTATCACATGATACTAGGGGTTCCCTAACCCACCACCATTCTCTTAATGATGGAAGAACATTCCATCACTCACCCAATTGGGAGGGTCAATGAATTTCTAGTGGGAGAAAGGACATTTTTTCATAATTGATTTTAATATAAAAAACATGGAATGTTAAAAGGATGTTCCTATCGTCCATGGATGTCCTTTCCTATATAGATGATGAGTTAATTTAAATTTTTCAAATGCTAATGTTATATTTATCCTATTAGAGAAAAAGTGGGACTTCAATGTTTATCGAGAAAATAATGATCCCAAACAAATTCAACAATTTTTAAGATATTTGGGTTTTGATTTAAAGGAATCTGTAAATGAAAAAAATGAATATTTCATGACTATTTTTAATGAATTCAGTAGTCAATATAATCTAATGGAGTCTTTAATGAAAATATACTTTATAAAAGAGTAATAACTTAAATATTAACATTCAAGAGTGTTCCATGAACATCTAGAAGATTTTACTATAGGAAGAAGTTTGAACCCAAAAATTTATTCTAATTTTAGTATAAAATATTCTACGTAATCTGGTGATGAATATGAATATTTAAAAATTTGTTTCTTTATAGAGTATATTAAGATCCCTGGAAATCCCATTCCCAAGCATCATCCCTTGCATTAAAGGACACCCAATTTAGAGCTAAAACCTCAACCAAACCATTTCAAATATATTTTTTATGTGACGTATCTACACTAATTACCCTAATCTCAAATTATTTATTTGGAAAAACATAATAAACGTGGATTTATTTTTGTAATGTTTGAATCTATCATTGGATAGTTTATTGTTATCATCAAGGGGACATGTTTATCATTAATTATGCATAAATTTACCTTAGATCCTGACTATAAACCAATAATTGAAGGGATAAAATATTAAATACTAATATTAAAGTGTCTTTCAATGAGATATTTATAAAATATATTTCTATGGGAACTATTGTTTTCATTTTTTATACCATGGTATAGTCAAATCCTAATTTTATCTAAAAAGAGTGGAGTGGCAATTGATAAAAATTAAAATAATGAAAATGTTCAAATTATGTAATAAATGGAATGTCTTAATACATTATAGGATACAAAATACCACCATTGGAAAAAACGTTTCCCTATTCCATTAATGGATAAAATTTTTGAGGGGTTGGAATATCACTACAAAATAAATTTCCTTTTGTGGCGGTGTTTTCACACCAGTTTACAAAACCGCCACCAAAACATTTCTTAAAAGGGTTTCACGGAGGATCATTAAAAAGCATCACAAAACCCATTTATTTTTTTTTACAGTGGAAACACTACCCCCCCCCCCACCCGACCTGACCCCCTTCCCCCCATCGACATGCCTTCCCCCTGACCCCGTCGAGCCCCAACCCTTGGTATGCTCCCCTTCTGTGCCACTGGTGACATCGTCGCCCATCGCCGCTCACACCCCTTCTCCCCCCAACACCCGAGACACCACCTTCTCCCATCGACCCCATCGATTTCCTACCATAGTTATGCTCCCCTCACCTACCTCTAGTGTTTTTCTTTGTGTAGGTATGGTTTTTCATGTTTTTTTATTTGTTATATGTTTGTGTGTTAGCCTTTTCATCCATGATGTTATTTTTGATTTATCTTGTATATGGGATATTGTTTTACATTTTATGTCCAGATTATGTGATGGTTTGGTTTATGAGTTTTTTTGAATAATATTATTGTGTTATACTCTTCTTGGTTCTTTCAATATTAAGAAAACTATTTATTGTTGTGCATGGATGTCCGATATACAGATCGGTCATACCTAATTTTTAGGCAGAGTCTGTGATGTGGTTATTTATATTATGATTTAATGAAGTTCCCATTAGTTTCATTTGTATTCCCATTAACAAGTTTCAATCCTATGGGGATTAGGAATTCCCTTCAATCCTTATTATTATCTTGGTTGTGTGGTGGGTTGGATCAACTCGAGTTAGTTCATTGAAGTCTCCAATTTACTCTAAATATTGTTTTTCAATGTTATATATTTTAGGGAAATAAATATCTGAGAGTAATTCCTTCTGATTGGTATATTTTTTGAATCTTATAAACATATAAAAGATAATACCACTTATTATTACATATAGATAAATAAATATTAAATTCATCAATATAACTGCTTCCTCCTCTAAATTTTTCATCTTATTAGTGGTCTAATTCTACTAAATTCAGTGCTTTATATCCCATGTTATAAACCAGATTCAATATGACATCATTTATTCTCTTATTTAAGTCTTGTAAACCACTTTTATTCTATAATAAACCCTTTTTATGTAATTCTAGATTCAATAAGTAACTTTACTTCAACATGAAACTTCAGAATCATGTTTTGAATAAAAAAAGTTTTTTCATAACACCACTTGTTGAGTCAGGATCAGCCATGACATGTTTTGATCATATTTTATATCAAATGAGACTTGAAATAATTATTACATCACTTATTTCATGCATTTTTTTGGATTTAATAAAATCCTCCTTCAGATTAACAACATGTACATTATTAGAACATCCTCCCCATGGATCATATTTCCCATAAATATTTGGCCACTTCAAACAATGGTTATAATTATTTAATTTAATGGGAGAGGGTAACCTCCACCTTTCTTAATTTGAGTAATGGGGTTGGATTTTTTTCTCTCACCCTAATCTCCCAATTTAATTCTAATCCTTTGTGGTGGTACTTCTTTAGATGACACCACTAGTAAAAATTTCTCCACCAATGTTAAATTTAAAACCCTCTATGTCGTAGTCATTGGGCTTCAACCCAGTTGTGGGAGTAATCCTGATTTTTTATATATACTCCATTTATGAACTATGCACTATCTATGAACTCTATGTTATGCTTATTTTTCAATTCAAGGCTAATTTCACATGTCTTATTCTCAAGATTTGTAGTTTTGTAAATGACACCACTTATGCATTTTTCTTACAATCCGTCCATAAATTTCATCAAGAACACTTTTTCTATTTCAATATATGGTGAATCCAATAAAATTATGCTTCTTTATTTCAAAGGTGAGATAGATTATCCCATTTTCTTCATCCTCCAAATTTAATCTACTTTAGTTTAAATTTTAATTTTCTTACGGTTTAGATTCAGATTTGCATTACTTGTTTATTATGTTTCATAATAAAATGTTATAACTGGTACTCAAAGTCCCTCTAACTACATATCAATGATAGAGAGAGAAAAGTTTTCATTTACATTTGAATATCTTCAATATACAGAAACAGTCAATTATTTCTAAATTCCCTCAGGGGTACTTTTCTTGTGTATGAGTTATGAAAATTTAGGCCATACATATTCAATATAGGGGGTACCAATTTAACATCATGTATTGTGGGGATTCAAAATAACAAGACCCAAATTGTGAATGTGAATTAAACTATTGATTAAATAAGATTCAATATGTTTAACCAACACCGATCATGAAAAAACCTTATTAAAAGGTTTATTGCCTTAGAAAATACTCACTATCTTCTTGTTTATTAAAGTGATTTTGTAATCACATGTGTATAAGAAAACACATACATGCACATATGTACTATGGTTTTTTAGTGGGTGAATTACCATATGTATTTGTATAGGAAAACCTATTGTAACATATTTATATATTTTTTCAACTAGTATATATGGATCTCTTTCTCTATTTAGTAATAGTTATGTGTTTTAATTTTTTATAATATTGTGTAGGAACATTGTGATATACATGGATAAAAGACAGATCACATTACCAAGGAACAAACCACAATATATTAAGGGTTTGAATGAGTTTTTAGATTTTTCAATTTCAAATTGTTCCATTGAAGGGAGAATTAGATGTCCATTTCTTAAATGTAAATTTAGAAGATGGTTGAGGAGAGATATTTTTTATGAACAATTTACGTAGAATCAATTCCATGGTCAATATTTGCGTTGGATTTGGCACGAATAATCAAACATTAAGGAAAGTTTGAGCACTGATGTCAATCCCTAGAATGACCTCCCATCATCATCGAAAATGGAAAATGAAATGAAAAACATTATAAATGATGCATTCGGCACTATAAGAGACCAACATCAACATCAAATCCTATATGAACAACCAGAGGAGGGTGCTACAAATAGAAACGAGACAAGTGATTTTTTTGAGATTGTAAGTCAACCATATCAAGATTTTAACATATCAGTGGATCGTCCTCTTGATTTTGTGGACACTAATGTAATAGAAAACTTTAATAAGGAAAATAATTTTCATGATTTATATGATGATGGAAATAAAGGGTTGTATAGTGGATGTTTGAAATATTAAAAACATTATTTTATGCTAAATTTGTACCATATCAAATGTCTATGTGGAATTACAAATAATGTAATGTCCATGATATTGTAATTGTTGCATGTTGAATTTCCTAAACAAAACATCCCCGAGTTGATTTATGATATTGATAAAGTTGTTAACAGTCTTGGTCTGAATTATACGAAAATACATGTGTGTCTCAATGATTGTATGCTTTATTGGCAAGAGGATTCAAGTAGACTGGATTGTAAAAAAAATTCTACTTCTAGATGGATGCCAATGGGTGATGTTGGATGTATGAACCAACATACGTTCATAAAGAAGAATAAAAGGAACACACCTACAAAGGTTTTGCATTATTTTCCTTTAAATCCTCCACTACAAAGATTATTCATGTTATCAAAAAGCGCCAAACACATGAAGTGGCATTCTATAGATAATAATAATGATGTGTTAATAAGACCTCCATGAGATTCACAATCGTGGAAGTAATTTGATTCATTATATCCATATTTCTCAACTTATCCTAGGAATGATCGATTGGGATTGGCTACTAATGGAATCAACCCATTTGGGACTTTGAGTACTAGTTTTAGAATCTGTCTAGTTGTTTTGATCCCTTACAATCTGCCTTCGTGGATTCGTATGAAACAAATTTCTTTTATCATTTCGATGATTATTACTGGAAACAATGTCTGGAAATGATATTGATATATACTTTTAGCCTTTAATTAAAAAATTACATGATTTGTGGAGCAACGGTGTTGAGACAATTGATGATTCTTCTAAGAAAATGTTTCAAATTCATGCTGCTTTAATTTAGACGATTAGTGACTTTCCAGGACATGGGAATTTATCTAGTTGGAACACATACATAGGTCTGGATTGTCCTATTTGTATCATTGATTTTGGCCCCACATGGCTACTTCATAGTTTAAAATGGTCCTTCTTTTTCCGTCAAATATTTCTCGATGCATCTCATAGATTTCGGCTGAATAGATCAAAATTTAACAGTTTCATTGATCATAGACCATCTCCAAGTAGTTAACTAGTTCTGAAATATTGTCACAACTTCGAAATGTTGAAATGGAATTTGGTAAGGTTGTTCATTTTAATTATATAGAGAAACAGGTTCGAAGTGCATCATCAAGAAAAATCAGACCGCAACTATGGAAGAAAAAGAGTATATTCTTCAAACTTTCATATTGGGAATTTAATTTTTTGCAGCATAATCCTGATGAGATGAATATTCAGAATAATGTCTATGAAAATTTGACTTTCACATTTCTTAATCATCATGGAATGTCGAAGGATCATCTCTGTTCTCGCAATGACTTAAATGTAATGAACATAAAATGTGATCTCTTGCCAAATGAGAATAAAATGTATCCTCCGGTAATTTTTCAATGAATAATAGGGATAAAGATAGATTGCATCAAATTTTAAAGAATTTTAAGGCATCTGATGTGTATTCAAGTAACATATTGAGGTGTGTTGACTTGACGAATCATAAGTTACATGGATTGAAAAGTCGTGATTCACATATTTTGTGACAAGAGTTACTAACATTAGCATTGCATACATTATTAACTGAAAAAATTACTGTTGTTGTACTCCAATTCTACATATTTTTCAGACAACTATGTGAGAAATCCCTACATCCATTTCAGCTTGACCACCTCAAATGGAGGTTTGTATTGACCCTTTGTGAAATGGAGATGATATTTCCTCCGTCTTTTTTACTATAATGATGCATTTAACTATGAATTTGGTTGAGGAAGCTAAATTTGGAGGCCCCATTCATTATCGATTGATATATCCTATTAAGATGTTCTTTATTTATATTTTTTAGTTATGTAAACAATTCTTGGCACTTAATTAAATTCATAATTATGATAATTTTATTTCACATATATGTTGGGAATTTTATATCATACGTGAGAAATAAATCTCAAAATAAAGGCTCTTTTTCTGAAGGCTATTTGGCTGAGGATTGTCGTACCTTTTGATATAGATACTTGGATTATATTTAGAAAATATTTCATTGAGTTTGAAATGTCGACGACACATCGACTAAATCTCAAATACATCAAAAATAAAATATATTTCCTGCAATTGGCCGATCATTTGGGAGAATCTAAAATGTTACACTGAATGAAATGGAATTATTACAGGCACATAGATATGTGCTGTTAAATAGTGAAATTTCAGATTCATTTACTGGAGAGTTGAGGATACAAAAAAATAGATGAATGAGAGGCTGAACAAGAAATGAGAAATATTCAATGAAATATGTTAATAAATAGCTTTTAGAATGGTTTTCATGACGTGTATGATCCAAAATATTGCAATAAATATGAATATTAGTTTAAAACATATATTTTTTATATATACTAAAGCATATTTATTTTTTTAGATCATGGATACTGATACTCAAGCATAGGTGTAAGAATATTTGATGTTTCTTGATCAAGGTACTCTAAAACATGTTAGAAAGATCGACGCTTACAACCTGAATGGTTTCAGATTTCGTGCAATCGATCTAGAAGAGGGTTTGAAAATGCAGAATAGTGGTATATTTACATTTTTTGAATTGGAATACTATGTAAAGATAACTGATATTGTTGAATAAAAATACCGTTGGCATTTTTCAGCTGTTATATTCAAATGGAAATGGTTCGATATTATCAGAGGTGTAAAAAGAGATTCTATGCAATTTACTTCTGTGAACTTCTCTCACTTGATGGATGTTGGTGATCGTGAACTACATAATCCATAAACCTTTTCATAAAAATGAAAAATGATATATTATGTGAATGATGTTGTCGATGAAGGGTGGAGTAGAGTTTCTCATGTAATACAAAGAGATTTGTATGATATGGGTGATGAATTGGCTGATTTGACCTCTGAAATTGAATCACATCAACAATAACAAGCAGAATTATTTGTCCGTCATGATATTAAAAATATTAGTCTAGAAAGGATGAATGATGTGGATGAAGTAATGGAGATGGAAATAGACATGATTTAAGGGGAAAATGATTCTTTGTGGAGTTATTTATTCATTCAACAACCACATATTTCAGTTGTGAAGTCATTCATTATCATTGTTATGTATATTTTTTATGTTAGTACTAAGAATCTATTATTATTTTTAATTTTTTTTCTGCATATTTTTTTTGAAATATATGTTCTAAACATAATTTTATTTGATTAAATTATATGAATTCCAGGGAGGAAGTGATACACTATTTCATTGACTACTACGATAGATGACAATCTATCTGTCTCCCTCCCTATGAAATCTGAGCCACCAGCTCTCTGCCCCCTTCACCATATCCCACACCCTCTATGAGAATCCCTTTATAAGATGATTCATTTACTCCCCCTTCATCATCCTCATCCGTCGTGCAGCGGTGCGCCACTTCTAGTTCATCACTGATATATTGGAGGGTCCCTGTTATAGGTACAAATTTTAAAATAAATAAATTTATTTCACTTTTTATATACTAGATTTTTATTCGTTAAAGATGAAAAAAATAATCTGCAGAGAAAAATATAGAATGTTTGGATGTGTGGAATATGAATGGAGAGAAGATAGTTGTCCCATTTGTTTCATATGGTGTCCCTAAGGATGAGGTCGCGGGATTACTTGGCCAAATTCCAGGCCAACTGGCAGTGGAGCCCATTTTCATCCCTATTTCATATGATGATTGGAGACATATTCCTCCAAGTTGGAAAATGTTGTTTTTATTCCAAAATTAAGGTAATTTTAATACATTATCATGTAATTGAGTTTCGTCTTATTAATATGATCAAAATGAATTTCTATATACATATGTTTTTCCACTTTATAGTTGTTTATGTGATAACACAATAGTGGATGTTGAAAAACCCTGGTATGAAATGGAAAGACTTCATATGGTGATTTTTGGGTAATGTCAATGATACTTTTATGACATTCCAAAAAATGTATGAGAAGCAACCCAATGGGGTACCCAAAGAAAAGTGGAATGTTTTTGTTGAAAGACATCATGATGAGAAGATGATGGTATTTAAATATATATTATTATATTAACATCATTTTACATTTATACTTTTATATGAAGAGGAGAATAAATTTATTACATTACTATTATATTGCATTTTATTTATTTTCGGATATCTAAAGAGAGAATGCATCATTCTAGGCTAAGCAAGTCATCCCACACACTGCAGGGCCAAAAAGCTTTTCTAGAAGCCGATCGACTCGGGTCATCTTTTCATTAGTTTGAATATATAAAGGACAATATAATGTGTTTAATATATTAAACTTTTGATTTATATTTGTTTAGTGTAGTCGAAAATTTTAGGGAATGAATAATCTCGAACTGAAGTGTATTTTGGATGTTCACACCAATTCTGATGGATTTTTTGTTAATGAGACTGCCAAAGAAGTTGGGGTATGAACTAATTTTTTCATTATAATAACATTTTATCAGTTTTTATAGTGTTAATATATATTGATATTTGATTTATAGGTAAAAATTAATGAAATATGGGATGCCAATGTTGGGCAGTCCTACTCAATCACCCAGGATGACCCGATTTCTAATGTCCTTGGGAAGAAGCATCCTGGTAGAGTGCGCGAGATGGGTTTGGGACCCGTACCATCTAGGGGTTTCGACAAGCCAGTAGGTATTCCAGCTGCATATACTCCTAGTTATAGTTATGACATACCCAGAGATACTTAGAGAGAGATTGTTTATTTACAAAACACAGTTCATAAGTAGGGGGTTCAGATATCCATTTTGCTAAAATAGTTGACTGATATACGTCAGCAAATGAGTAAATATGCCCCCAGTGGTACTGTATCGACTGGTTGTGAGCAGGTAAATCACAAAATTCAAAATCAATGGTATTTCAATATTTTATTTCTTTTATGTTCTAATATAAATATGCAACACTATTTAATTTTCAATATGATTTTCTTAAGGGTGGTAGCTGGAAGTGGAGATTGAGGTGGAGAGGGTGAAGATATGTGTTCATCATGGGAAAATGATTAGTTGTATTGTTGATATTTTGGGGGTGGAGAGTGTGACAATTTGTATTCATCATCGGTTTGTATATGTATCATGTGTGGCACATAGTTACTACAAATGGTTTTCAAGACCTAACATTTTCTTGATTTTTCTGGTTTCCATTTATGAATTTTATTGATTTCTGATGTTCCATTTTATGTCTGTATGTCTGGAGTATGGTATGAACTATATTTGTCTATTCTATATTGTGATGATTCATTTTTTAGGATTCATTTTTCCTAAATTTTTTAGTTTATTCAGCCCTGGGTAAAAATCCCACTTCAAAGCATTATAAGCTAGTTATGGGGATGTCGGTCCTATAATGTGGATATATAAAAATAATTTCGTAGATTCTAGTGAGATTACTAATATTTTTAGATTTAATGTGAGGCATCGTAACCAACATTTCATACAAAAAATCTATGAATACTCAATGAAGGAAATTGATTTGGTATAGATTGTGTGAGGAATCATGAATCCCATTTCATATTTAAGACACAACAGCCTACATCAGTCCCCTACCAAAGCATTAACTTGAACCAACCATTCTCCTTCCAACAAATTTACCATAGTGAAGAATAGGGAAAAAATTAGGATATGGGAAGAGGGAAACTCACCAAAAACTATTAAGGGTTGGTCTCCTGATATCGAGGTTAATATCTAGTGAAAAGGGTCTAGAATTCCTCTTTGGGATATACTTGGGTCATCTAAGAACTGATATAAAAGATGGAATAATGTGGGGGATTAAGGGTATTTTAGAATATATAGGTGGTATAGAAAATAGAAGACATTGGTTCAGCCCCATACACAATTCCAATGAACTACTAAAAATGGAGGGGTCTATTGAATAATGAGAAGGACCATTCCATAATGAGGATGGTCAAGGCATCCTATGAGAATTGCAGTTATATAGGTGATGAAGATCTGAGAAAATAATAGAAGGGGCCATGATATAATCTAGAGATCTATTTCGGAGAGAACAACTAGGAAGGTAGTATTATGACACAATCCAATTCCATGATTCCACTACCCCAAATTTGATAAAAACCCCCATCCCCGCCCCATCCCCCAAAAAAACTCACCCTCAGACACCATAACACAACAAATGTGAAAATTCCTAATCCATGACCAAAATGGCAGAATAACCCATACTCTCCCACAAGCCCTAATGTCGTAGCCTACCAATCCACACCATAGAACTCCAAGTCCCATGCAGTGATCCTTCTCCACAACGCATCCATGGAAAAAATGTATGTATCACCAAAATCCTCTCTACAACCCCCCCCCCCCTCGCACACACACACACATACACCACAACCAAGCTATCCCCACAATAGTGGAAATCATTATGATGAAAATGATATCCTTTGCAGTTCAATCACTAGAAAATCATAGTGATTGCCTTATAATTTCCCTAGAAGAGAAATATCAACCGTAAAAAATTAAAAAATATAAAAAAAGTAACAAGGTTGTTACAATTATCCTCACTATAGGAATTTTTTCTCTGGGATGTCAGGTAAGAGAAAGATGTTCTATAATCGTCATATTGTGCATCCAGATGATATTTAGTGAATAGTCCCATCTTGTTCCACTATTCCATGGATTCTAAAATTTCATGTGGTGGAACATTCCTAATAAATGAATTAGTGGTGTAAATCATCTCTTTCCTAGGTTCTAAGAAATTTCAAAATTTAATGACTGAAGGTACTCTAACCACCCTCTCTATCTGAGATTCATGTACTTATAAGAAAAGATATAGCTCATATTATTATGATATGAAACGATCATGAAAATCTCTCCAAAAGACTGTGTCTCCAGTACTTAGGTACATGCATATATGAAAATAAATGATCAAACTCATTATAGGGGTACTTTTAATCTTGTGGATAACGTTGAAGAGATTTATGGGCCACAAAATAAGTTTGAAATTTTATAAAAAGATATTTCTCACACCACATGTAATGTTTTTATTAAATATGAATCAAAATTCCCCTGGTTTTTCTTAGTTAAGAATCTCTTTTCATATTAAATGTAGTATGTATTCAGTTAGTCTTTTGGTATTCTTTGAATGGTTTTTTTTCAGGGCACTAGTACATAAGCTACAGAAACTACTATTTTTTTTTTGTAAATATATTTTTAGCGGCGGTTTTAACCGTCTCTAACCATAAACTATACAATTTGTAGTAGTTAAAACCACAGCTAAATGTCAGTATTTTTCTATTAGTGGTAGTTTTATACACTGAAAAATGTAACCGGAATACAGAGCGGTAGTTTTAACCACCGCTAAATGTAAGCATTTTTCTATTAGCAATAGTTTATACCTCCACTACTGTATTAAATTTAATGGCATTTTAACTGCCGCTACAAATCCCCATCTTCCACGCACAGTGTGCGGTGGTTATTATGTTTTTAGCGGTAGTTTTAACCACCTCTAAAAAAGTGAGCCCCTTCCCGAAGAAAACTCCTGCTAAAAAACATCATAACTACCGCGAACTGGGAAAACTATGAAATTTCCTATAAACCACCGCAAAACAGCTTTAACGGCCAGCAATAGTGTCCTGACACACAATGTAGCGGTGGATTTTTGAATTGTCACAGAAGAATATATTAGCGGTGTAAACTACTACCATACCCAAAAATAACCATGAAGAAAAATCAATTTTAATTCAGTGTTTAATGAGTGTTTATGTCTCCTTGATGGATAACATTGATAGAGACAAATTTTATGGCTCTTAGAGACCATGAGAAAATCATATTCACTTTTAATTTTTTAACATTTTATAAATGGTGAATTCTCTTTGGCTTTTGTGGTTCTCCTACAACCATTTTCATATGTATGATTTAAATTCATTCTAATATGATTTAAAGGAAAATTGGGGGGGGGGGGTTATAGGTGGTTCTACAATAGTTGAAGTAAGTTTACAAACTATATAAAAAATTTGGAATCTATTTTATAGCGATTCTATGAAAATAATCATTCTTTACAGTATAAAAAAAATTTAATACATGATTATATAATGAATTAACTTAAGTAAAATTGTTTCAAAGAGAGGGCCAGAGATAAAAAATTCCAAAAATTAGGGATATTTAGAATATCCAACTTCATGAAAATGTGAAAGGAAATTGTATTTATTGAGGATCTACTTTGTTTTACCAAAGACCCTTCAATTACATTTCAAAAATCTATAGGATATTGTGAGCATTACAATTAAAATATCCAACCTTTGAGTTTGTTGAAATGTGCAGATAGTCATTTATCCTCTATAAGGATAAACTCTAATCATCATTGGGGATTAAATCCCAATATTTGGGAAAAAATTGATGTTATCTATCATATTATTTAGGGGTAATTATTTATTGTTTTAGGAAAAAATGTATGAGAAAAAGGTGCATATAATTTAATAAACTAATAAGATATTACATAAATTCATAATAGTTACAAAACCAATAAGAATAAGTTGAATGATTCTCTGTTTTACAAAGAAAAATTTAGGAAATATCATATAGGGTATATGTTTATCATTTTCATAGACCATTTCGATCTGAAATATTTAATCTCCAAAAAGAATCCAAACCATGTATTACGAGGTAGACACTTCAATTAGAATATATTGACAAGGAAATCAGGGATAAAAAACTATTTTAATACATGGTTGTTGACCACATAACCATGTTACCCATCACCCTCTCTTTATAACAAAAATAGGTAAACTCATCCTTTTTAAATGAATAAGTTTTAATACATTATTAATTTCATTATCTTGGTTTTCAAATTATGTGAACATTCTGGCTTTAGGAACCAGGAACAAGGACATTATATACAACTAATGAAATAATTACATTTCTATAATAAAAAAAATAATTTTTTGAATTTTTCATTTCTATTTAGGAGTTTTGTTGATGGAATTCGATGGATATGTTTCGTTGATGTAGAAATGAAATCCATTCTCGAGATCTAGCATTCAACTCATTGGGGTCAACAACATGGGGGTGAGAGAACTACGAAAAAAGTCGAGCAATCATGTTTTTACAATCTTGGGCTATTAAATGATGTTATAAGACTTGTTATACGTTGCAGAGTGTGTCTATAGATGCAAAATGATGGTATAATATATGATATTCTCTAAAAGGTAATTATTGAGGTTGACATATTTTATATAAGAGGCTGGGAATTTTTATCTCCCTTAACATTTTCTAATGTGAATAAATATATACTTATCATTTTGGATATTGTATATATGTGGGTAATGGATGTTGAAATTCAAATCTATATTTCTATTAGTGATTTTAAATCCATAATGAAAAATATTTTTTCTGGATTTGGAGTACACAATGAATTCATTACTAATAATGGAACTCATTTCCTGAATTATAAAATTAAGGATATAATGGAGAGATATGGGTGTTCACATTGAATTTTAATACCATAGTACCCAAAATACAGTGTAGAAGATAAAATTTCAATCAGATTATTTAAAAAATCCAAAAAAGATATTGTGCACCTCTATTATGGATTCGTTTATATAGTTGGATGATGATTTTTGGGCTTAAAATAATTATTATAACACCACCATATAGATTTATTCTTTCATAAGTCACTTTTTTAATACATTAAATATACATTTAGAGTTTCATCAAAAGTAATTTTTGGATACTTATGACCGTGAATAATTATTTCACGTATACTGGTGGTAGATATATAATATAGTTGAGTGAGTTGGAATAAATTACCAGGGAAACCAATGATAACTAGGAAATTTACAAAGAGAGAATAAATTATTTTATTGATAGTATCATTAAAAATATTTATTTCATGTTTTCATGATTGTTTTTTCATTTAAATTCTATGATGAAGTTGTTTTCTGGTGAACACAAGACCAAGGGGTTTATAACCTTCTCCTTTTTTAGAGTGTTGGTAGATGATGTTATTGAAAAATTTAGGGAAGTTAATTAAAAATTTATTGTCAATCGTAAGAGAATGAAACATAAATTTAAATTGACGATAAAGGGTTTTTCTTCTATCACCTTTCTTGAATGAATATCCATTACTACGTCCTACAGAGGACTACAACATTAGTTTTTTAATGGAACAAAATCATGGTTTATGTTCTTGTTTTCTATTTTCCTATTTTATTAATTATAAACAATTCCTTATTATGTACTCATAGTTTTTTATATGTCCATGAACAATAATGGAAACAAGAAATTACCCCATGTATTAGAGAGACCACATAACTAGATCCTAACTACGAAATTTCATCTGTTTTCAATGTTTCAAAGGAACTTCATCCTATAGATTTTTGGATGAAATTATCTGAAACTCATACCAATTTATGAACATCCTCTTTCGAATTAATTTCTAAAATCTTATATCTATATTCATGTCTTTATAGGATCATGAATAGTATATCTAGATGATATTCTCAATAATAGAATATAGAATAAATTTGTTTGAACTATAATGATAAAAGATCCACATTTTAGGGTGTAATTTTACAATAACTATACTTAAATTTTTTAATATTTTAAAAAATATAAATATAATTATATTAATACAAATTTTAAAATTACTGAAAAATCTAGAGAATTAATGTAATTTTCAATAAAATTATTTATGTTTTTATGGATTATAATAATTTCATATTAAAAATTTCCAATATGTAAATATGTTTATTTTATTTAATAATTTATCCAATATAAGTCAATGGAATGAAATAATTGGTGTTGAGATATTGTTCCCCATACCTGATATTATATATGTACAACATTATAAAACATAGGAGGGGAAAGAAGAAATATGAAAAAAAATGAAATCAATGAAGCAATGAATGAATTAAAATGAGGAAGAAACTAAAAAATAAAACTAACACTTCCATAGTGGATTATATCCCAAAATTAAGGGAAACATGCATTGGTTGTTCCAAATTTATTATTTTTTATGAAATGAAACATAAATACATATGTGGTATAACAATAAAATTTAGATATACAATATATATATATATATATAATATTTTAAAAAAATTAGGTAATTATATAAAGGTGGTGGTGGAGCATGGTCCATAACAAAAATGTTGAAGAATCTTCTATCAGTGACTCTTAATTGAAATATTAAAGTGAGATATATGTGGTATGATTAGTGTCCATGTTATTCACCAAATACATATATGTAAAAGTGACACCTACAACAGAAGGTATATATGTAGTTTTCAAAAAAGGGAATGACTCTATAAATCGAGTGGGTGGAAAATTATGTCTCGTATGTTGGAGAAGGGTTCCTGTCATATTTGAAAGACATGTTAGTTGGAATTTAAATTGAATCTCAATCAATACAATATATCCCAACATGAAATATTTGTTGCCATACGATGTTTCGATAAAGGAGTGGAACATAGACTCTGTTAAGGGTATAATTGGTGGTGGGTATACGGATAAATTAGTGATGGATTAGGGATGTGTGGTAGAGGATGGATGGATAGAAGAAAGACCGGATGATAATGTAAATTGATCAATTGGTTGAGGTACCTGATATTCAAAACCCCTTGGGTCCTCAAGTACCAAATAATCCTTATGTGATGGGAACTCTAGCATGAGGAGATAATTATTCGATCGATTATAGACCACCATCATGTCCTTGTATGTGAGTTAGTGCTTCTAATGAGGGGAAACCTAGAGAGAATTAAGTGCAGAAATATAAAAAAAATACTAATTTATGTTCCAAATGGTTTTAATAAAATCCCCTACATGATTATCACGTTTGATAGTGAGCATCAGTAATGTAAAATAGGTAAGGGTATTCATCCTGGAAGATGTAGGTATAGAGCTCCATACCCCCCACAGACATGAATCCCCCATCCTCATGTCATGAAAAATGGATTATACATAAGAAATAATAAATAAATATTAATTTAGGTATGTGGATCATGGTTCTCTTTTTGGGGAAGGACCGTATTATTCATCTTTTCAAACAATATCCCTCTACATAGTGAGCATGTTAGGGTGATTGGGTCATTTGTGTCTTAAAAACTCTAGAAGAGTGTTGGGATATGGATAGAAGTCTCACCGTTAGAAAAAATCCACCATCATTAATGAACACTACATTCCATAGAGCCTGAGCATGATAGTACGTGATGTTTCACTCTAATACTCCCCATATTATGGCCCCTCAAACCCGAATATAGCCACTAAATCAAAAAATAATTTTCTATAGCTATGGGTGCTGACCCGTATACCTTCATGAAGGTGATTATGGGATAAGAGTTCAACAACATCATGTAGTAGAGGGATATTTGTTTTGGAATATATGAATATAGTAATAGACAATCTAGGTGGATAATTCATCAAGAAAATCACTACATTTCTTCACTTTCCAAGATACGAGGATTCACGAAAAGGAAAACGTAAGGTTGTTGAATTGGTGCTATAGAAGGTTGTCTCAATTCCACTCCAATTGTATATATATACAGGTCAAATGGTAAAGAAGCTGTTGGAAGATGTGTAACATCTTATTTAAATGTTGATTATACAAATAAACACTTTCTATATGTAGATATTACATCATAGTAGTGGAATATTCATTTAATAACATAATGATCCATACCAGAATCATATAAGTCAATTTTATATTGAAGAATGGATACATTAAAAACGAGTTCATAGTTGAACTAAATCATGTCGTAATATGTTCTTCATAACTGTCACCCTTAATTGGCATATCATACATAATAAATTTCATTATAACATTGAGAATTGTATGAAAATAAATTTTTAGCTCAGATTCATAGTATGAGTAAAAAAGGTGGATATCAACATAAAATGATTATAAGGGTATGTGAACATGGGAATAGCATTTACAAAACCATGCCCAATATATATCATAGATTATAAACATGATTCCTGGAATAATTTTTGGTAGTTCATATGAATTGAATCATAAACCATTCATGAAAAATATTCCATGAGAGCATAATATTTTCATAAGACATAGATTTGTGGCATAAATATAATCATATGAAAAAATATGTTAATTATACACAACAGTACATTTAATAAAATGTTATTATTGGGATATCCATACATTTACATACTTTGGTATTAAGCTAACCTCCTATGTATCCTTTTTTAGGCATGGGATAACCTCATATACACCCTCATTTGGGCTTGAGATGACGTCCCTTTATGCACATTTAGGATTGGGTTAACCTCTTGTATACCCACTTTCAAGCGTGGGATAAAATCATGTGAAACCATTTTTAGTCCTGTGATATCTTCACTTTTAACATCTTTTAGGTTTGGGATAACCTCAAATAAAGTTTTTAAGCACCTATAATTGTATACATTACCCAATGAGATGGAGTGAGATATATGTCCCACATGTCACATAATACTTATATTAGTGTTCTGGAAAGATAACAAAACAATCATCATATCATATTCCATGAAAAGGTTTATGGTTTTATAAACATTTCATTGTAGAATAAACCATTGAAGGAAATGAGTTTTATAATCAGTTTATAAATTCCTTATAGCATCACCCATTGCATAGAAATGAGTTTCATAAACATTACCATGGATAAGAAATGGGTTCGATAATCATATTTCCATAATAATAATATATTATCCCTACAGAAAAGAAGGATATTATCATTCGATCCTATCTTTATTAATTCTTAAGATAGATAAAATGTGTCATCCCTGATGGAAATGATCTTGAAATATGACTAGGAATTTTTCTTGATTAAAATAACCTTTCAAAAATGGAAATACTTACCTAAAAACATAAAATATAAAAATATTAATGAAAATATTTAATTTAAAAACAATGTAAATAAATAAAGTATGTTTTATATCATTGATTAGCCATGATTTTTGGAAATATTTTTTCATTTTTTACACATTAAAAAATAGTCCATTAACATTTTGATTAAGACGTCAAAAGTGATTTTTTCCGAAAATTTCTTGAATATTCATTTTAAACCAATTTTTTTAAATTATTAATTGGTTAATATTTTTTTTAAAAAATAATTATATAATTATAAACTATTTTATTAAAATATTTTCGAAAACATGGAATAGGAAGAAAAACATATTGTTGACTGAATAATTAAATAAAGTTAATTTTTCATACAAACATAATTTGGTTATTTCAGTAAATAAATAGAGGAAAATGAAATTTAAATATGTATTAATTAGAAATAGTAATTTGAGAAAACAAATATTTTTTTCTGATATATATTATAAAATTCTATCCTCAGTAGCATAATAATAAATAATCCTAAAAAATAATGACATTGTATCATAAAACCCTTACCATTATTGACATTTAAATTGTAATCCCCATTAAAGAAATAACCATAGATTCATATGTATATCCCTTAATTGATAATTTAATAATCATAATATACATTCATAGAAAATATATACGCCATATAAATGAATAAAAAGGTGAATGTGGCATGTGTCTCATTTAATTTAAAGGGATTATGAAAATCCCTTACATTATGACATTAATATCTTCATATGTACTCAAAGATCATGTATAACAAAAATATAATTATTATAAATATATTAAAGAACCATAATAAAATTTAACATTTCATATACATTTAATTATAACCTTATACTACCTGTTTATTAAAAAACCCCAGTTAAAATCATTTTTTGGGTAATAACTTCATCAATTATCATGTGTATTTGGGTTTACTATTTTCATTCCATTTACATTGATAATGGTTTGATAATTTACTGAATGTTAACCATGATATAAATATTACATATATTAATTATATTTTTATTTTAATTAATTAATACATTATAGAGATGGAAAATGAATTGCATCGTTCATGGAGA
Source organism: Viscum album (assembly GCA_963277665.1). NCBI lineage: Eukaryota > Viridiplantae > Streptophyta > Magnoliopsida > Santalales > Viscaceae > Viscum > Viscum album. The sequence goes on from OY728152.1 coordinate 851,762,443, forward strand.
CGATATTCCATATGTACAAAAGAACATTGTTTCGATTTTAATGAAAATAGAAAAAAAATAAAAGTAAATAATATTTCACATTTCTAGAAAACATTTTATGTAATATATAACATATATATTCAATAAATATATCCTTATTACCATACATTTCAATGTAAAATGAAAAATGAATAAAAACTCTTTGTGGGGGGGGGGGGGGGGGTTAGTCCACATGTACAGATAAGCGACGTTATCATTTTCCAATGAATTAGAAGGTATGAAGTTATACGTGATATAATAATTATATGTGAATAAATAATTCATAAATAGGATATTTATATATTCATTAAAACCTATATTATCTCTTTTCATGATAAGAGGTGAGAGAAAATAGACTGCATCCGCTCCTGAGGTGGTAGTCCGACGTAAAAACAATTGATGGTTTCATTATCCAATAGATAGAAGAGGACATGGATATAGGTTATGAAAAAACAATATCAAAATATCATTATATTTTGTATTATGATGATATTAATTAAAAACATTTGGATAATATTTCATGGATAAGGATGAATTAATAAATCAAAAATGCATGGTTTGGAATTATACCTCTTCTTTGGAGAACCATTTTAGGTTTACACCAAAAGAATTAATATGATCATTTCCTAAAAAATATAAGGCCTATACGAATTGGGTAGATAAATAATTAATGATTATGGTCATATAATTTCTAAACCAAAGGTGTCTTAGAGTGTGGATATGGGAGGAGAGGATATAGCCTTTTGTATATTTGTAAATAAACTCACATTTAAACTACTTGGAAATTTCCCAAAATAATCAAAACTTATATAGTCATTACAAATAAATATTAATCAATAATAATATATTCACGAAACATGAAAAGGATATTAAGGATATATTGAAATAAAATATGATTTTGACATGTTTTATTCAGATAACTTACCCATATCTTTTGGTTTAATACTCAGTAAACCCGTTTTAACCTTAACCATGGAAATTAATTTTTTATTTTTCTAATATTAATTAACTCCTAAATTAATTAAAAATAACATATAACATTAATTATTATGATTAAAAACATTTAGTACATTTTTAAAAATTTAATTCATAGATGTGGCAGAATTATGTTAATAATTAAACCCACAGATGTGACAAGAAAACAATTTCCATAAAAAATCATCCATAAGTCAAAATGTTTTTATAATAACCATTAATTTCATATTTATTAAAATATCATAAATTAAATTAATAATAAAATATGTTTACTAATTTTATGTTCAAACCAGTTGAAAACTGAATGTAGTTTTTTTATTATTTAAACGAAAATGCTATTTTCGAAAAAAAAATAATTTTTTCACTTTTTATTAAATAATTTTGATTTTCAGAAAACACCCAAAAAATCACCTGAATATAATATCTATATTCTCATTAAAAAAATTAAACTTGTTTTTATAAATATATTTTCTATAAGTAAATAAAATTAATTTTATTTTTTATTTACAAAACACAATAGAATTGGAAAATAGTATATTTAAAACATATAAAGAATTTTGTAAAAATTAAGTAATTTTTTAATAAATATATTTTTTTATAAAAATAATATTATAATTATATATTTTTTAACAAATATTCTTATTCATATCGCAAAATTTAACATATAGATTATAATGATAGTGTTTAAAAAATAATATTTATAGTATATTTCAATTCATTAAAATTTTGTGTTGTGTGTAATAATAAGTATTGAATAAATTAAATTTATTTGAAAATTGGGTTTCCTTAAGTCATGGGGTGCTTCATTCTGCCACCCATAATATTAATTTCAGCCCTGAAATTATATTCACCTAATACGCACTAATGAAAAATCATCTACCGGACCATATCCTATTTTTTCCTTGTAGCTTCTTCAAGTTTGCAGTTTTATAAAAAAAATTACTAGGTGAGTGTTCTTGATTTAATTAACATTATATCTATGATAAAAACTATTCCCTATATATTCCTTATAAGAGAGATATTTAACGAGTGGTATGACCTCAGAGTTCAATACTTGTGATGATCCAGCATTTACTTCTTTATAACAAATAGATAGAATGAATCATGGAATAGAAAGAGGTTTGGTGGAACACCGAAGTGATAAGAAATTACCCTTGGAGGAAGTGAAAATATACATTGGCCCCAAAATTACATTCTGTCCAAATCACATAACCTTCTACCATGGTGATATTTCCAGAAATACTATCATAGCAACGTTGAATTTCTAATCATGTCAATGATTATCATCTAAAATTTTATATCAACATTGGGATTCCCATATGTTTTTTATATGTACCTAACCTTATCTAATACTTGATCATTGATATTAGTTACCAATATATTTCTTTCTTCTACTTTATCCCAACACGTTGGATTTCTACACTTCATTCCATATAGGGCTTCATAGGGATTTATATGAATACAAGGGTGAATACTATTGTTTTTTATGAAAACTCATCTAGAGGAATGTGTTAATAAAAACCACAAATTAAATCCATATAAAAAGAAATTATCATATCATATAGGGTTTAAATGGATCTTTATGACTGACTTTCCATCTATGAATGATATGTTGTGATGAAAATCATCTATGTATCCATATTCTAATGAATTTCAAGAACATTGAGGTAAAACTCTGATCCCAAAAAGTGACAAAATAATATAGTACCTCATGTAAATTTATCATTTCCATGATGTATATTCATGAATGTTGAAAATGAGAGAAACATTCTCTAATAGGGATGAATGGGGATTCTTCATAAGGAAATTGACAACAACTCATATAGAGTTGTTCCATTTTGTTGTTTTAGGGAGTTAGATGAAAAAATCCAAGGTGATTTCTTTAGGTTCCCATTCATGTTTGGGTAAGGGTTTTAACTCAACCTTAGAATTTTTTATCCCATCCTTAAATGGCTGGAATAACAAGCTTTGAGAGAAAAACATATCAATAACTCTTTTAATTCCCTCCCACCAGAAATAATCTTTCAAATATCTATACATTTTTTATGTCCATGATGTATAAAAAATGTTAAATTATGAACTTCCATCAACAACTCCTTTAAATCAAGTATATTAGAAATCCATACATGGACCCATAACCTTATCTTTCCATCACAATCAAGGTTACACTCGGTAATAATTCTAATATTATTATATAGATATATATAATTCCTCAGTCGCTCGTTAATATTTCATAGATAGATAGTTCATGAAATATTTCAAAAAGATAATGTTTTCCCCTTTCATTAAAATTTCCAAATCCATCCATTATAGATCCATAAATATTGGATAATTATTTCTCCCCATCATAGATATGCTACCACAATGCATTCAACTCAAATCATTGACCACATTGTTTTTGTTTCCAAGTTAGCAATTTATTGAGAAGTCATAATCATTAATCAGATCTAAATATATTTTATGGCACATGATCAACTCATTATAGGTGAATATATACTTTAACATTTTACGATATATATATATATATATATATCTAACAACACACTACATAAAAATAATTTCACTATATGTTTGATGAAAAATTTTCCAAATCTAAATCCAAATCATGAGTTTGGTAATTTTTCTCATGAACCATCGATTTACGTATGCCAAATGCTATATCCATGCATTTTTTCAAGAGAATTCATCCCTATAGATTATTTAATGCATCACTATATATTACCAACACTTCTAAAATTTGTGTTAATTTAATTTGAATTATTGTAACTAATTTTTTTGAAATTTCTATGATATTTTCATATCATTCATCTATCTAATGGAATGTGGCTCCCATTGGAGTTAACATGGTTACAAGATTAGACGGTCTTCATCCATTCTCCAAACACTGTCAACAAAATCCTTCAAAATAATTAAGGATTTATATATCAATCATAATGGATAGCCTAAGCCAATAAAAAATAACTTGTTCCTTAGATGGAACCCCAAATATACCCTCTCCTAATATTATATAACCCAAAAATGAAAAATTCATATACAAAATTATTTTTTTTAAATTTTTTTATATATTGATTATTTTATTATGGTTTTTATTAGAGTTCCAAAATTATATTCATTTTTTAATCAACATTTAATATATAAGAATATCATATAAAAATATTACCACAAACAAAATAATGTAATATCTAATTACTCTATTTATTTAATCAATTAAGGATGAGTGGGAATTATTAAATCCAATTGGAATAAAAATATATTCAAATTGTCTGTATCTCATATGACATTTAATATTGTGTATACCCTCTACCTTAATTGTCATCTAATGATATCTAGAATAATGGCCTATCATAGAAATATATTCTTCTCCATATAGTTATTCAAATAAGCTATCAATATGGAATAGTTGATTCCAGTTCATGATCATTATACTGTCTAGTTCTCGTTAACCTATTAAAAGTTTCAGTGATACAATTTTCTAGTTATGAAGAGACCCATTTCACCCATTGTCAACAGAATTTCCCATGTATATACCTTTTTATAGATCTTCAGTATTTACTTATTTAATTCATGAAATCCAATTCAATCTATTCTATATTGAGTCTTGAAATAGGTGTATCTCCATGTATGAGTTATATGGGAATCATGAAATCATGATTTAGTGAAATACCATGAAATTTTGGATCATAATTAATAGAAATAATGACTACATCAGGTGAATAAACATTTAAAATTTTAATGACCAAAAATTATAGTTTTTGTTAATTATAGAAAATTATTTAAGTGTTTTTTTCATTATGTTTAGTACATTAGAAAAAAATGGATATAATGATTTTGTAGTGGTTTGGATCACCATGATCCTATTCCACTTATCAACCTTCTCCACTATTATAGAATATTGGAAGCCACTATGAAACTCACATTAATTTATTAAGAACTTTTTTTATACTCTTAGTTTTTAAAACTCCAAGAGGAACAACCAGTAATATTTATAGGATTATTTATCATAATCAGTGATATGTCATTTTTTGAGTTTCACAACACAAATCTACCTTTTGGGTGGTAGAATAACCAAAGGGAAAATACCGGATTCTGGTTAGGGGAAACTATAAAACAGTTATGGAAAATTCCAAACATAAATAGAAAATATAAAATAAATTAAAACATAAAATAGTCAAGCACACAGATAATTAGATGATTTAGGATATAACTCTTGATGATCCTTGGCCACTTCAACAGTGTAGGATGGAATATATTAAGATAATTCAGGATTACATAATGTACACATAAGTTTTTTATTATTTTTTATGAATCTAGAAACTATTTATTAGAGTAATAATTGAAAAATATATTATGAGTCAAAGAAGAATATTTTTCACTTTATTTGCTGATGATTTTTTTTCCAGTGAATCACCAAGAGTAATATTTGATCTCCTGGTGTGGGAGTTTCCATATTTAATCACTACATTACGACGAGTAGTAATATTTAAAAGAATGAAATACATCATTATATTTTAATTCTTCAGGCAGGGTAAATAATAATGTTGACACACTTTCATCTATGCATCAAACTGTTAAAAATAATGTATAATATTTTTTTAAAATAAATTAGTGTATTTCTTCGAATTTAAAATAACTAAAATTTCTCTTATAGACATGAAATAAATTAATAATTAATTTATAATAAAAAAGAATAAAAAATAGGGCATGGTTACTTGTATAAAGCCTCATTATAGGTTCCCTAAATTCATGGTAGGTTTGATAAATATTGATATTGGATTATGATGTTCGGACATAGTTCTTTCTGTATGTTTGTTGCACCACTAAATAAATGGGACGTATGTCGAGATACACTACATTTGATGTGGACAATGATTGGTTTCCAACTATTGGTTTGGTTGACCTTTGGAGGATATGTGCTGATTCTAGAAAGATGAAAATGTTCATACATAGAGGGATGATGTGGTATCATGCTGCTACATAGGTGCTACCATCTTAAGGAGAGGGGCAAGATGATGATGACTCTATGTGAGGGAGAGCTTCCGGGAATATATTCCATGTCTTCATATATAATTTTAAATAATGTGTGAATATATATATATACATAGATATATATATATTGAAAAATAAAATATATTTAAATATATTTTTAATTATTATAGATAATATTAACACTTTGATTGAGAAAGTATGTTGTAACGACCAGTCCCAAGATCCACCAAACGGTTCCCAAAATCGGTGTGTCACATGGCCTAATGCATGCCTCCTCGTATGCCAATGTTTGTTGACTAGAAGTAGGTATATAATGTGGTACAATGAAGAGACTATTACCAAATGATCAGAGTAATTTTGTAGTATCAAAAGTGAATAAATAATTGGAACCATTATATAAATCATGTACAATAGATAAACATACTTAAGACTAAAGTAATAAATAAATATGAATGCAATTTCATACAGAATATTATGATCATGTCACATCTCTATAAAAAATGGATGCAAAAAATTGAAGCAGGAATCTAGAAAAATACTTGTATTAAAAAAATACCAAAAATTAACTATCTACAATTATCATCTTCAGCATAAATCAATATTTTTCTTTCCTTCTACTAAAAATTAATTAAATCAAGAATCATACTGTGGGAACAATCCCCTTTCCATACATTCATTCTTAATGTCTGTCTAGGATCCCAATGGCTACCCGAAAAAGGTGAGAGATAACACTCAGTGGGTCACCATTGATGGTGTCTATATCAAATTTAGTCTAAATGATGAAGTAATATAGACCATATCACAGGTATAACAATAATAAAATTAAAATTTAAAGTACATATGGTCATTTCTATCCAATCATGGATCTTTGCAAATAATAACCAAGCACCGAAAAACATGGACTATTGTAACCATATATAAGCAAGTGAGTTACTATTCACTCTAGCAGATGTAATCAAATTCCCATATCAGGATTATTTTTAAATAGAAAATATACACAATGGCCATTTCATGTACTCATGTTTCAAAATCAACCATGTCTTATGCCATTTAATCTGGTGTCATGCCATGAATGGTTGGGTCCAAGGTATAGAAGACCATGGTTTCCGTACTGAGTTATGGAGAGTCCTGATGGAATCTTTGTAAATACTTCAGTGGATTATAAGGAAGACATCCATAGATCATGTAAAATGAGAGTCTAATGAAGCCATATAAAAGGTGTAGAATTTCCCATGGAATCCTATCGAATCAAGTTCCTCTAAGTATAAACATCCAAATAATTAACTAACATAATCAATATAGACACATGGAGTATAAATGTCATTTGAATTTAATGGAATCCGGATCTATATATATCATCCATGGAATCCAATACCTTTATCAATTCACTAGTAAATTCATTAATCATTTCAAAACAAAACCCAAACTATTATTGGAACCAAATGATTTACACATTCTCCATTATAAACACTTTAATCATTTAATATATTTAATTGCATGAAATTGAGGCATAATTCCTCTCGTTAAAGCATTCATTTTATTTACTATGGTTCCCACTAGATTGGAGAGATCACACACACACACCCAAAGGTGTGGTATAATAAAGGGTTAATACAGGGGAATACACAAGGGTGGAATAGGTTGGGGATAATGACCTATAATGATAAAAACGAACTATGTGGAAAAAATAATCATCTTATATAATTATATTCATGTTGTTGATTTAATTTTATGGTCATTTTCAGAAATCATGTGTTAGGGAACTATGAAAAATATGTATATATATAAAAAATTTGAGGGAATGATATAGACCACCTACAATATTAATGTTCTTATATACTCTTCTAGTATCGGCAACTAACATCACCTGGATCAGAATAAAATGATGAAATGGACAAATTAAATAAAAATATGGAATTTGATCCATTCCCAAAATATCTTTTTCTAGAAAAAAGGAATGAGAAAATGGTGAAACATGAATATGTAACAGATAAATATGGATTGAATGAGTTTAATGGAAGTCTTATTGGAATATGAATCTCAAAACTGAACCAAAGCCTAGTGTTAAGATTCATGTGGAGCCCTTATTAAAGAGTAAAGGGTGAGGTTGAGGACATATTTCAAAATAAGTGGCCCTAGAAATTAGTTTAAAAATGGTTCCAGATAATTTACACATGTAAATCATTTAAATGTCATTTAGATATTGGGGTCTTTCTATAGGAATAAACCGTTACACTTCATGAACTCTCCTTCACTCGCCATTACACATCATTTATTGAATAAAAATCAAATAATTAGCTGGAATACAACCAGCATACCTCCTACATCTTCCATTCTAAAAAACATCCCAACCCACCCATGGCCCAAATTTTGGGGTCTAATCCAAAAAGATAACATAAACAAGAGTTTAACCAGAATGAAAAGAATCCAAAACTCATCAAAATACCAAGGATATTACTACCCCCCAATCAATTTCCATGAATTTCATATCCCAGTGGGGTCAAAAATTTCCTAAGTATAACCCCAAAAACCGAGCACATATTTCAGCCTCTTGATCCCATGTATCTTATTGTACATGAATTTGATTCCATGAAACACATACTATATGAACATACCAACATCAAAGATCCTTCACAATATTATCAATGATACGAATATGATTCTCTTCGAAAAACACATCTACTTATATCTCAACCCCATATAGATGTTTAATATGGTATGAGTATTAGTTATAACATCACATATAAGATACATGGAAGACCTTTTTTTATGGTACCTCTAAGATAACTACAAAAGATAGGTTTCTGGATCGACACTCTGAAGAATCTCGAATATCCTGACATATCATGGTGAATGTTCATCCAAAATTCTATTATTTCTATTCCCCATCATTGATGTGATATATCGAAAGACTTGATCCCAAACCTCAAACTCTATAATTCATCGACATTAATTGATATAAAATTTATATGTATAATATTCCATTGCAATCTTTTTTTTCATCAAATGGACTTGCACTAAATTATCATTAATGGAATGAGGTCTAAGTAATATTTTATCCCCTACCTCTAACCAACATAGAGGCTGTTGGTATTCCATAACATTCAAATCCTCATAATGTTCCATTTATATTTTTTAATGATATTTATAATTTTAGGAGAAGTCAACAATGGTTGTATGAATCTTCTAAGTGTATCCAAAAATCAAATAATAATTCTATAATCATGTCCTCTTGAACCTATATATATCCCTATAACTAGAAATTATTGTGTGGTATGTATATCATGCTTAAAAGATCTCATGTACCAGATACCCTCTATATGCCATTCAAGAAATGAGATGTGTTTCATGAGACCCTATCTGATTCCACATATTAGGTAACCTTGTGAAGGTTCACAATATCATAGATATATAATCTCCCATGACCATCTTCTAAGAAGGCCACCCTGATTAGTAAGAAGATTGGGACCTTCAGGAGACTATCCAAAAAACCCATATAACATCACAAAATAGGGCCAACCTCATAAACCATGTTATATATTCCATCACAAAATCATGCCATTTTCATCTGGTATTAGTTAAATGTTTAAAATCATAGCTATTCAATGGTGTTCTACCTTCACTAGCTGCTTGGTGGACGACCTTATGAAAAAACTACCAACCTATTGTTTGATCCCAGAACACCATTATTGAGAGTGCATGTATCAATATATGATGATTACATCATGATTTAATACCAAGTATGAGGCTTGAAACTCACATATAATCTCTTCAAATATTTCTACAAGATCCTAATCATGAACATATATGTGTAGAATTTCATCCCCAGTAATGGTCCATCCTGGGGACGGGTCCTCACCTGCCACACACTACCATTGGATTTGGCCCTTCGGAATAGATAACTGTCTCATCCCCCATCTATCTAGAAGAATATATCTTTTAGAAAAATACAGGAGAGGATTCTGGACATGGATACCCTGTACATCCAAGTTCATATATGAGAATAAGGCCATTAGATTTTACATGCAACTAGACTCCTGAACATCCAATATCGAAGTGATCCTGGTCAACACATCAACAAATGTATTTCCCTTAATAGGATCATAGGAAATTTTAGTGTAAAAATTTGGTATGTACGCTTCCCAACTTCCTTTTTTATGATTCAGATAATACTATTTAATTTTTACATCTGGATTTAATGGTACCTATACACCAAAATAATATCTCCCAGTAAATAATGATAAGAATAGAAAAATTATTGAAAAACATTAACTAAATAAAGATCATGTGTCTTGTATTTCCTATTGTGTGGTATCAACTAAAGAGGCCCATGTTCCATGAATTGTTCCTCTTATATCAAAACTTCTCCTAGATTGATAGATGTTGCATCCCAATACGTACTGTTTCTCTGACTCATCTCTACAAGAATCAATACTAGTGATGAATTCATTCTCCCTTTATATAGTGGAAAGGATGTATCACATGTGTCAATCTATAAAAACATCATAACTTTCTTATTCAATCACATATAATGTGTTCATAATCATGATATGTCCTATTTTAAATGAATATAGTATCCAGAGAGTCCAAAAAACATAATATTTCCATCATGTTCGTGTGTTTCTCCAAGGAAACTACAACTCCCACCTTCACTGGGTAAAATGATAGACTTTTATCTATGATAATATGATCGAGGAAGTGAATATTATCAATCCATAAGTGGACATTAATGATCATATAATATATCTGATGCTATCTTAGTATATCAAAAATGATGTAAATATGTTTGGCATGGTCGTGTCAATTGTGAGACTACGATAAGATATCTTCCATATATACCACAAAAAACGAATCTATATTAGGATGGAAAACATGATTTATTAGTCACATGAAAAATTATGGCATGTTCATTCGACCAAATTGTGTAACTAGATACTAAAATAGACCGTAAATACTATGAAAAACATTATGAGGTATGTATGAGGGTTAAACAAGTTCCAAGTGATAACCTGATCTCAAATCAATGTTCATGAAAAGTCATGCTCTTAAAATATAGTCAAATATATATTCTATCCATGATAAGGGATACTGGTTCATAACCATAAATTGGTTCAAAATATGGTAATCTATACATGTCTGGTGGGTTATAACTGCCTTTTTTGAATATAGGGATATTGGACCCCACAATGAAGTTTGGGGTCATATAAATACTTTTCATCCAAGACCTCTAGATTCATCTTGATCTTTTAAAACTCCATAGTATCCATTTTTTATGGAGGTATGGATACTAATACATCTCCTAGAACTATAATTATAGTGAACTCAACCTCTCTCGTATGAGGTAAACTAGAATAGTCATCTGGGGAAAATACCCTGAAATGATCATATAATAGAGGGATGTTTGTCAACCATATTCTTAGAAAATCTAGATATAAACAAGAAATAATATCATGACCCGTCCTCAAGGCCCTTGTCGTGACTACCCCAAGCCTCCCTTCCATCGGCCAGGGGTTGGCGACTAGCACCAAGGCGTAATTCCAGGTAAAAAGGGAAGTCATTTCCTTTGTAAAGTAAACAAACACCACAGAGTAAGAAAGCAGTAGAAGTAAACACTATGTAAAAACTGAGTAAAACAGTAGTGCGTAAAAGTATGTGGGATAGTATACAAACCCAAACTGAATGTAAAGTACAACTGGAAGGGAAAAGAGAAACTGAAAACAAAAGTCGCAATGCCGAGCTGTCCACTGGAAATCCCACCTGAAGGGTGGGTACAGATAGCCTCCACTGCTTCTCAGGTCCAGCCGTCCGCTCCGAGTACGTCCTGCCTAGTGGTCCACCTCCTGGTACCATCTTGCTCCGCAAGCCTCAACCACGATCAGTGTTTTCCATAGTCTACAACCAACACAGTGTAGTGCGGGCATAGCCCGTGCAGGGTTGAGTATAAGCTACTTAGTAGGGACCCCGAGACCCCTGAAGGTCTCCCAGAATCCACAATGGAAAGATACAATCACGAAGTAACATCTGAAACTGCTTAGGTATGTGCCCATACATATACCTAAGTCATCAATTCTCGTTCGGCTCTAACATCTGAGCCCAAGTACAAACCAGTCCACACAGGAAAGAAAAATGTAATCCACACAGGATAGCACAACACAATCCACAAAGGAAAGTAAAACAGGATTCAGCTCACACAGGTATACTTCTTTGTATGATGATAGTGATGATCAGATATATCCACTGATTAATTTAAGCCGTCAGACCCACAAAGCATCGATAGGAACTAACCCCCGCAAAGACCCATACAGGATCGATTGGTAACTAACCCCTGCAATGACCCACACAGGATCGATAGGTAACTAACCCCCAAAAAGACCCACACAGGATCAGACCCACATAGGATCTGTAGGCGCTGGTTCACACAGAACCGCGGAGCACTGACCCACACAGGATCGAACCCACACAGGATCGGTAGCACTGATCCACGTAGAATCGCTGAGTGCTGTAGTCGTCACCGTCGAATCCACTGAGGATCTCTGTATAGTCGTCATCGTAGTAGCAGTCGTAGCAAGCACTAGGGTTCCCACACACAGCAAGGTCATTCGGGAGGGTCCACTCCATGAGCCGAGAGGCTGATCCATCAACTGACACAAACTCTGGAGTTGATGTATCCAAAAGTTCTGTATCGTCAATAGGATCTCAGCGTCACAGACGGTGCGTCAATCGGACGCCCGGTCTGGAAGTTATTGGCCTTTTCATCCCAGGGGCTCGGATGGTTTTTAAGTCAAAACCAACCCGACCGTACACCGCCTCCGTCCAAACCTTGGACGTAGAAATCCAAAAGATCCTTCTCACTAAGAGGAATCCATCAAAGTCGACGGCACGTCAATCAGACGTCTGGAGCTCAGGTTATGAGCGTTTCTGCTCCGAGGGCCCGGCTAGTTTCGTGTAGGAACCAACTCGGCCGAACCGAAAGTATACCGAAAACTTGAGTGCGATTTGTTTAAATGATCATCTCGATCCAAGGATCGCATCTCCACTAACGGTGTGTCGATCGGAGGTATGTATCCCATGATATGGGCAAAAGACCGAAGAGGGTCCGAAAACGGGGTTTCGGGCCCAGACCGAACCGGCCCGAGACCCCCTGGGTCAGCCCGAACCGGGTCGGCCCAGCTGGCGCGGACCGGCACACTGGCGTGTGGTGCCAGGTGGCTCGGTCGAACGGCCGAGCCATTTGGATAGTGGTGGGGGGGGGGGGGGGGCGCTGCCCCCCGCGGTTTGTAACCGCTACCCCCCTTAATGGGGACCGCTCAGCTGGCCGGCCGGGGGTTTGAACCCCCGACTTTTCCTTGTCCGACCAGCCCGCCCCAGCTGACCAGTTTATGGCACGACGGGACCGGCGACGGCCAGTCCCCTCCCTGCTCTAACACCGGCGGCCCGGTTTCAAGCCGCCGGTTCCCACGCTCCGCCGCAGCCCAGTACCAGCCGCGGCCTTCATTCATCTGGTGCGGCGCGAAGGCGACACACCCCTCCGCCGTAGCCCCACTCCGGCCGCGGTGCTTTTGAGGTTCTCCGGCGCGACACGACAGCTCCGCGACTTGGTTCAAATTCACGGCACGACACGACAATGCCACACATTCTTTGACAAAAGATCTCGCGCGGCGCGACGGCACCGCGCCACTTCACTTCGTACCGCAACAACAAGAAAATAATAAGGGAGGGGGGGTCGGCCATGTTTGTGTGGTCTGGCCTCCTCCTTTAAATCGATTGCATGCGGTCCAAATATATGCCGATAAAGAACGATGTAAATCATGAAAAGAAAATCACATAAACCCCTACCTCGAGCATAGCTTGAACGAAGGTTCGTCGAAGGAGGATTCGTCGTGGAAAATCCGTCGTGGAAAGAGACGTCGCAAAAAAAGACATCGTCGGCGTCGTGGTATACGACGTCTCATAGTTGGTTTTTGAGGACTCGGCGTTCTTCGTTGGATATCGATGTGTTCTTCACATTCTTCATCAAAGACGAAGAAGTTCCTCAAGTTCCTTAGCCTTTTCTCCCAAAGACTCCACAACAAGAATTCAACCCTTAATAAAATAAGACCACACTTATTTTATTAAGTTGACATTAGTTTGAAATTCAAACACTCACATTAAACACACTTCATTAATATCATAAGTTATTAAAACTTAAGTTATCAAATTTAATTGTGAGTTGAGGGAGTTAAGGAATGTGAAGGGGTGGGGTTCTTGTGGGCCCCAACACCCTCATAACATCCCAAGGGAAGTTGGGTAGTTACCCAACTTCCACCCAAAGCTTAAATCCACTTAGAGAAAATTAAAATTGTAGTTAAATTTTTATTTTAACTTCCACAATTTTTATCAACCTCTCTCATGAAAACGCAACTCCGGAAAAGGTGTTCCTAAGAAATTAATGGCGCTGCAAATCCATCGGTGCCCTCGGAAGTCGATTCCGAGCACTGGTTCAAAAGTTAGAAAAACTCATATAACATCACTAAATAGGGCCAACCTCCTAAACCAGGTTATATATTCCATCACAAAATCATGCCATTTTCATCTGGTATTAGTTAAAAGTTTAAAATCATAGCTATTCAATGGTGTTCCACCTTCACTAGCTGCTTGGTGGACGACCTTATGAAACAACTAGCAACCTATTGTTTGATCCCAGAACACCATTATTGAGAGTGCATGTATCAATATATGATGATTACACCATGATTTAATACCATGTATGAGGCTTGAAACTCACATATAATCTCTTCAAATATTTCTACAAGATCCTAATCATGAACATATATGTGTAGAATTTCATCCCCAGCAATGGTCCATCCTGGGGAAGGGTCCTCACCTGCCACACACTACCATTGGATTTGGCCCTTCGGATCAGATAACTGTCTCATCCCCCGTCTATCTAGAAGAATATATCTTTTAGAAAAATACAGGAGAGGATTCTGGACTTGAATACCCTGCACATCCAAGTTCATATATGAGAATAAGGCCATTAGATTTTACATGCGACTAGACTCCTGAACATCCAATATCGAAGTGATCCTGGTCAACACATCAACAAATGTATTTCCCTTAATAGGATCTTAAAAAATTTTAGTGTAAAAATTTGGTATGTACGCTTCCCAACTTCCGTTGGTATGATTCAGATAATACTATTTAATTTTTATATCTGGATTTAATGGTACCTATACACCAAAATAATATCTCCCAGTAAATAATGATAAGAATAGAAAAATTATTGAACAACATTAACTAAATAAAGATCATGTGTCTTGTATTTCCTATTGTGTGGTATCAACTAAAGAGACCCATGTTCCATGAATTGTTCCTCTTATATCAAAACTTCTCCTAGATTGATACATGTTGCATCCCAATACGTAATGTTTCTCCTACTCATCTCTATAAGAATCAATACTAGTGATGAATTCATTCTCCCTTTATATAGTGGAAAGGATGTATCACATGTGTTAATCTATAAAAACATCATACCTTTCTTATTCAATCACATATAAGGTGTTCATAATCATGATATGTCCTATTTTAAATGACTATAGTATCCAGAGAGTCCAAAAGACATAATATTTCCATCATGTTCATGTGTTTCTCCAAGGAAACTACAACTCCCACCTTCACTGGGTAAAATGATAGTCTTTTCTCTATGATAATATGATCGAGGAAGTGAATATTATCAATCCAGAAGTGGAAATTAATGATCATATAATATATCTGATGTTATCTTAGTATATCAAAAATGATGTAAATATGTTTGGCATGGTCGTGTCAATTGTGAGACTACGATAAGATATCATCCATATATACCACAAAAAACGAATCTATATTAGGATGGAAAACATGATTTATTAGTCACATGAAAAATTATGGCATGTTCATTCGACCAAATTGTGTAACTAGATACTAAAATAGACCGTAACTACTATGAAAAACATTATGTGGTATGTATGAGGGTTAAACAAGTTCCAAGTGATAACCTGATCTCAAATCAATGTTCATGAAAAGTCATGCTCTTAAAATATAGTCAAATATATCTTCTATCCATGATAAGGGATACTGGTTCATAACCGTAAATTGGTTCAAAATATGGTAATCTATACATGTCTGGTGGGTTATAACTGCCTTTTTTGAATATAGGGATATAGGACCCCACAATGAAGTATGGGGTCATATAAATACTTTTCATCCAAGACCTCTATATTCATCTTGATCTTTTAAAACTCCATAGTAGCCATTTTTTATGGAGTTATGGATACTAATACATCTCCTAGAACTATAATTATAGTGAACTCAACCTCTCTCGTATGAGGTAAACTAGAATAGTCATCTGGGGAAAATACCCTGAAATGATCATATAATAGAGGGATGTTTGTCAACCATATTCTTAGAACATCTAGATATAAACAAGCAATAATGTCACGACCCGTCCTCAGGGCCCGTGTCGTGACTACCCCAAGCCTCCCTTCCATCGGCCAGGGGTTGGCGACTAGCACCAAGGCGTAATTCCCGGTAAAAAGGGAAGTCATTTCCTTTGTAAAGTAAACAAACACCACAGAGCAAGCAAGCAGTAGAAGTAAACACTATGTAAAAACTGAGAACAATAGTACTGCGTAAAAGTATGTGGGATAGTATACAAACCCAAACTGAATGTAAAGTACAACTGGAAGGCAAAACAGCAACTGAAAAGTAAAGTCGCAATGTCGAGCTGTCCACTGGAAATCCCACCTGAAGGGTGGGTACAGATAGCCTCCACTGCTTCTCAGGTCTAGCCGTCCGCTCCGAGTACGTCCTGCCTAGTGGTCCACCTCCTGGTACCGTCCTGCTCCGCAAGCCTCAACCACGATCAGCGTTATCCGTCGTCTACAACCAACACAACGTAGTGCGGGCATAGCCCGTGTAGGGTTGAGTATAAGCTACTTAGTAGGGACCCCGAGACCCACGAAGGTCTCTCCGAATCCACAATGGAAAGATACAATCACGAAGTAACATCCGAAACTGCTTAGGTATGTTCCCATACATATACCTAAGTCATCAATTCTCGTTCGGCTCTAACATCTGAGCCCATGTACAACCCAGTCCACACAGGAAAGAAAAACGTAATCCACACAGGATAGCACAACACAATCCACAAAGGAAAGTAAAACAGGATTCATCTCACACTTGTATACTTCTTCGTATGACGATAGTGATGATCAGATATATCCACTGATTCATCTAAGCTGTCAGACCCACAAAGGATCGATAGGTACTAACCCCCACAAATACCCATACAGGATCAATTGGTAACTAACCCCTGCAATGACCCACACAGGATCGATAGGTAACTAACCCCCCAAAAGACCCACACAGGATCAGACCCACACAGGATCTGTAGGCACTGGTTCACACAGAACCGCGGAGCACTGACCCACACAGGATCAGACCCACACAGGATCGGTAGCACTGATCCACGTAGAATCGCTGAGTGCTGTAGTCATTGCCATCGAATCCACTGAGGATCTCTGTACAGTCATCATCATAGTAGCAGTCGTAGCAAGCACTAGGGTTCCCACACACACCAAGGTCGTTCGGGAGTGTCCGCTCCACGAGCTGAGAGGCTGATACATCAACTGACACAAACTCTGGAGTTGATGTATCCAAAAGTTCCGTATCTTCAATAGGATCTCAACGTCACAGATGGCGCGTCAATCGGACGCCCAGTCTGGAAGTTGTTGGCCTTTTCATCCCAGGGGCCCAGTTGGTTTTTAATTCAAAACCAACCCGACCGTACACCGCCTCTGTCCAAACCTTGGGCGTAGTAATCCAAAAGATCCTTCTCACTAAGATGAATCCATCATAGTCGACGGCACGTCAATCCGACGTCTGGAGCTCAGGTTATGAGCGTTTCTGCTCCGAGGGCCCGGTTGGTTTCGTGAAGGAACCAACTCGCCTGAGCCGAAAGAATACCGAAAACTTGTGTGCGATATGTTGAAATGATCATCTCGATCCAAGGATCGCATCGCCACTGACGGTGCATCGATCGGAGGTATGTAGCCCAAGATATGGGCAAAATACCGAAGTGGGTCCGAAAACGGGGTTTCGGGCCCAGACCGAACCGGCCCGAGACCCGCTGGGTCGGCCCGGCTGGCGCGGCCCGGAACACTGGCGTGTGGTGCCAGGTGGCTCGGTCGAAAGGCCGAGCCGTTTGGATAGTGGTGGGGGGGGGGCGCTGCCCCCCGCAGTTTGTAACCGCTACCCCCCTTAATGGGGACCGCTCAGCTGGCCGGTCGGGGGTTTGAACCCCCGTCTTTTCCTTGTCCGACCGGCCCGCCCCAGGTGACCGGTTTCTGGTACGACGGGACCGGTGACGGCCGGTCCCCTCCCTGCTCTGACACCAGCGGCCCGGTTTCAAGCCGCCGGTTCCCACGCTCCGCCGCAGCCCAGTACCAGCCGCGTCCTTCATTCATCTGGTGCGGCGCGAAGGCGACACACCCCTCCGCCGCGGCCCCGCTCCGGCCGCGATGCTTTTGCGGTTCTCCGGCGCGGCACGACAGCTCCGCGACTTGGTTCAAATTCACGGTGTGGCGCGACAGTGCCACACATTCTTTTCCAAAAGATCCCGCGCGGTGCGACCACACCGCGTCACTTCAATTCGTACCGAAACAACAAGAAAATAATAAGGGAGGGGGGGTCGGCCATGATTGTGCGGTCTGGCCTCCTCCTGTAAATCGATTGCATGCGGTCCAAATATACGCGGATAAAGAACGACATAAATCATGAAAAGAAAATCACATAAACCCCTACCTCGAGCATAGCTTGAACGAAGGTTCGTCGAAGAAGGATTCGTCGTGGAAAATCCGTCGTGGAAAGAGACGTCGCAAAAAAAGACATCGTCGGCGTCGCGGTATACGACATCGCATAGTCGGTTTTTGAGGATTCGACGTTCTTCGTTGAAGATCGATGCGTTCTTCGGATTCTTCATCGAAGACGAAGAAGTTCCTCAAGTTCCTTAGCCTTTTCTCCCAAATACTCCACAACAAGAATTCAACCCTTAATAAAATAAGACCACACTTATTTTATTAACTTGACATTAGTTTGAAATTCAAACACTCACATTAAACACACTTCATTAATATCATAAGTTATTAAAACTTAAGTTATCAAATTTAATTGTGAGTTTATGGAGTTAAGGAATGTGAAGGGGTGGGGTTCGTGTGGGCCCCAACACCCTCATAACCTCCCAAGGGATGTTGGGTAGTTACCCAACATCCACCCAAAGCTTAAATCCACTTAGAGAAAATTAAAATTGTAGTTAAATTTTTATTTAAACTTCCGCAATTTTTATGAACCTCTCTCGTGAAAACGAAACTCCGGAAAAAGGTGTTCCTAAGAAATTACTGGCGCTGCGAATCCATCAGTGCCGTCGGAAGTCGATTCCGAGCACTGGTTCAAAAGTTAGAAAAACCCGCTCGTTTGTTCACTGAACGTACCCGAGCCAAACTTCGGAAAATGATTCCGGGCACACCGGGCCTTGGAATCAGGTGCCGTCAAAAACTGCGTTCTTGTAAAATCCCAAAGAAAATTAAGAAAATAATTTCCTAGAATTTTAAAAGTCTTTACATTACTCCCACCTCCAGGCTTTACGTCCCCATAAAGATAAATCATAATCTAGGGAAACAAATGTGGGTACTGAGCACGCATCTGAGCCTCCTGCTCCCAAGTGCTTTCTTGGAGGTTCCCGTGCTGCCATCTGATACGCACTAGAGGAATCGATCGTCCACATAGGACCCACTCCTGTCGATCCTCAATCTCCACCGGGACCTCCGAAAGAGTCACCCCATCATCAACGTCCAACTCCCCATGGTCAATGATATGCGTCGGGTCGTGCACATATCCCCTCAGCTGTGATATGCGGAAGACGTCGTGCACCCGGTGCAACTGAGGTGGTAGAGCCAGGCGATAAGCTACCTCGCCAATACTGCTGAGGACCTGGAACGGTCCAATGAAGCATGGAGACAACTTTCCGCCTTGGCCAAATCTCCGTAATCCACGTCGAGGTGAGACAAGCAAGAAGACGTGGTCCCCATCCTCGAACTCTAGTGGCCTCCACCTCTTGTCAGCATAAGACTTCTGCTGGCTTTGAGCTATCCTCATCCGCCCCTGGATGACCTGGACCTTCTCTGTCGTGGCCTAGACTATCTTCGGTCCCACAAGTGCTGACTCCCCAGGGTCTGTCCAGCAGAAAAGAGATCTGCATGGTCGGTCGTACAACACCTCGTATGGTGCCATGCCGATGGTGGAGCGTGGACGGAACAGGGGGGTCGCCGCCGGAGGTTGCAGACCGGCCGAAGACGCTGCTGGCCGGAGGTGGAGCGTGGCCGGAACAGGGGGCCGCGTGCCTGGCGGGGGTTGCACGGGACGTAGGAGCGCATGAAGGGAGTGGGCGTCGGAAGGCCGGACCAGCAGAGGAGGGCCACGGCGGTCGGGTGAGGCGGAACGGGAGGGAGAGCAGGGGAGAGGGAGCCGGGATGGCGGCTAGGTGTAGGGCGTGGCGGAAGCCGGCGTGGCAGAGGGGAGGACGGCGCGACGAGGCAGCGCTGAAGTAGGCGGAGATGGGGAGCGGGGACGCCGGGAGGCTGCGGGCACCGTGGGAGGAGAGGGGCGGGGGAGTCGCGCAGGGGAGAGAGAGGGGGGGGGGCTGTGGGAAGAGAGGAGAGAAGGGAGAGGGAAGAGGCGTCTGGGTAGGTTTAGGGTTAGGGGGGTTAAAAAAACTATATATATATATACACATAATCAATAATAATAATAATAATAATAATAATAAAAATAGTAATAACCTTATAAAAATAATAATAATAACCATAATAATAATAATAAAAGACTAAATAAAAGAATAAAAACTAATCTTAATAATAATAAAAATTTATAATAATAATATTAATAAAACTTTATAATAATAATTGTAAATAAACTTTATAATAATAATGATAATAATGACAAAATAAATAATAATAAAATGACAACATAAAATTGTCAAATTTAAACGTCAGGCGAACACGTAGTCACCCGGGCCAACCGCACGGTCACCGCTAACGATGCGATGACCGCGCACTGGCGCGAAACCCTTCAACACAAGTAAACATTAAAATTTCATACCGAGAACAAGAAAAGAGTAAAATAAGGGCATCTGCGGTCGGGGTGTGACACCTGGTGTACGGATACGTCAGCCGCCGCACCAACACTGGACACCTTTGACTGATTATCCCAACCAACACTCTTAACACTATTTCTTCACATAGAAAAAGATCAGAGTCCAAAGTTCTGCGGTAGAACCGAACTCCTCTGATACCAATTTGTCATGACCCTTCCTCGGGGCTCGTGCCGTGACTACCCCAAGCCCGCATTCCATAGGCCAGGTGCTGGCGACTAGCACCAAGGTGTAATTCCCGGTAAAAAGGGAAGGCATTGCCTTTGTAATGTAAAAAAACACCACAGAGTAGCAAGCAGTATAAGTAAACACTAAGTAAAAACTGAGTACAACAGTAGTGCGGAAAAGTAAGTGGGCTAGTATACAAACCCAAACTGAAAGTAAAATACAACTGGAAGGGAAAATAGCAACTGAAAAGTACAGCTGCAACGCCGAGATATCCACTGGAAATCCCACCTAAAGGGTGGGTATAGATAGCCTCCACTGATTCTCGGGTCCATCCATCCGCTCTGAGTACGTCCCGCCCAGTGGTCCACCTCCTGGTACCGTCCTGCTCTGCAAGCCTCAACCACGATCAGCGCTGTCTGTCGTCTGCAACCAACACAACGTAGTGCGGGCATAGCCCGTGCAGGGGTGAGTATAAGCTACACAGTAGGGACCCTGAGACCCCTGATGGTCTCCCAAAATCGACAATGGAAAGATAAAGTCACGAAGTAACATTCGAAACTGCTTAGGTATATGCCCATACATATACCTAAGTCATCAATTCCTGTTCGGCTCCAACATCCGAGACCAAGTACAACCCAGTCCACACAGGAATGAAAAACGTAATCCAAACAGGATTGCACAACACAATCCACAAAGGAATGCAAACCAGAATTCAGCTTACACAGTTATACTTATTCGTATGATGATAGTGATGATCAGATATATCCACTGATTCATCTAAGCCCTCAGACCCACAAAGGATCGATAGGTACTAAACCCCCGCAACGACTTCCATAGGATCGATAGGTAACTAACCCCTGCAATGACACACAGAGGATCGATAGGTAACTAACCCCCACAAAGACCAACACAGGATCAGACCCACACAGGATCTGTAGGTGCTGGCTCACACAGAACTGCTGAGAGCTGACCCACACAAGATCGGACCCACACAGGATCGGTAGCACTGATCCACGTAGGATCGCTGAGTGTTGTAGTCATCGTCGTCGAATCCACTGAGGATCTCTGTACAATCGTCGTCGTAGTGGCAGTCACAACCAGCACTATGGTTCCCACACATAGCAAGCTCGTTCGGGAGGGTCCGCTCCACGAGCCGAGAGGCTGATACATCAACTGACACAATGTCCTCAGTTGATGTATCCAAATGTTCCGTATCGTCAACAGGAACTCAGTGTCACAGACGGCGCGTCAATCGGACGCCCGGTCTGGAAGATATTGGCCTTTTCGGCACAGGGTCCCGGTTGGTTTTTAAGTCAAAACAAACCGGACCGTACTCCGCCTGCGTCCAAACCTTGGTCAGAGTAAGCCAAAAGATCCGTCTCACTAAGAGGAATCCAAAAAAGTCGACGACACGTCAATCAGACGTCCAGAGCTCTGGTTATGAGCATTTCCGCTACGAGGGCCCGGTTGGTTTCATGTACGAACCAACTCGGCCGAACCCAAAGTATTCCGAAACCTTGAGTGAGATATGTCGAAATGACCGTCTCGATCCAAGGATTGCATCGCCGCTAATGGTGCATAGATCGGAGTTCTGTATCCCATGATATGGGCAAAAGATGGAAGAGGGTCCAAAACAGGGTTTCGGACCCGGACCGACCCGGCCGGAGACCCCCTGGGTCGGCCCGGCTGGGCGCGGCCCGGCCCGACTGGGTGCGACCCGGCCCGACGGCTCGGGGCGCTGGTGCGCAGTGCCAGGAGACTCGTCCGAATGGCCGAGCCGTTCGGATAGAGGTGGGGGGGGGGGCTGCCCCCCGCGGTTTGTAACCGCGACCCCCCTTAATTGGGGCCGATCAGCTGGCCGGCCGGGGGTTTGAACCCCTGGATTTTCCTTGTCCGGCCGGCCTGCCCCAGCCGGCTGGTTTCTAGCGCCACGGCAACGGTGATGGCCGGTCCCCTCCCTGACCTGACACCGGCTGCCCGGTTTCCAGCCGCTGGTTCCCAGGCTCCGCCATGGCCTGGTACCGGCCGCGGCCTTCATTCATTCAGTGCGGCGCGACGACGCCGCACCCCTCCGTCATGGCCCCGCTATGGCCTCGGTAGTATGGCGCTTCTCCGGCGCGGTGCAACGGCGCCGCGACTTGGTTCAAATTCACGGCGCGGCGCGACGACGCCGCTCTTTCTTTGCTGCAAGATCCCGCACGGTGCGACGGCACCGCATCACTTCCCTTCCTATCGCAACAACATGAAATTAATAAGGGAGGGGGGGTCAGCCGTGTTTGTGTGGTCCTACCTCCTCTTGTAAATCGATAGCATGCGGTCCAAATATACGCGGATAAAGAATGGAGTAAATCACGAAAAAAAAATCACATAAACCCCTACCTCAAGCATAGCTTGAACGGAGGTTCGTCGAACGAGGATTCGTCGTGGAAAATCCGTCGTGGAAAGAGACGTCACGAAAGAAGACGTCGTCGGCGTCGCGGTATAGGATGTCGCGTAGTCGGTTTCCGAGGACTCGACGTTCTTCATTGGAGATCGATGTGTTCTTCGCGTTCTTCGTTGAAGACGAAGAAGTTCCTCAAGTTCCTTATCCTTTTCTCCCAAAGACTCCACAACAAGAATTCAACCCTTAAAAAAATAAGCCCACACTTATTTTATTAACTTGACATTAGTTTGAAATTGAAACACTCACATTAAACATACTTCATTAATATCATAAGTTATAAAAACATCAGTTATCAAATTTAATTGTGAGTTGAGGGAGTTATGGAATGTGAAGGGGTGGGGTTCGTGTGGGCCCCACCACCCTCATAACCTCCTAAGGGAAGTTGGGTAGTTACCCAACTTCCACCCAAAGCTTAAATCCACATAGAGAAAATGAAAATTGTAGTTAATTTTTTATTTTAACTTCCACAATTTTTATCAACCTCTCTCGTGAAAATGCAACTCCAGAAAAAGTGTTCCTAAGCAATTACCGGCACTGCGAATCCATCGGTGCCCTCTGAATTCAATTCCAAGCACCGGTTCAAAAGTTAGAAAAAACCCGCTGGTTCGTTCACTGAACGTACCCGAGCTAAACATCGGAAAATGATTCCGGGCACACTGGGCCTCGGAATCAGGTGCCGTCAGAAACTGTGTTCTTGTAAAATCCCAAAGAACATTAAGAAAATAATTTTCATGGATTTTATGGGTTTTTACAAATAACTACTATCATCCCACCCATTCCAGGATTCTCAGGTCCAACTCTACCTGCTTCGAAATCCTATTCACTCTTGTTAATAAAAACCACACTCTTTTGGGATGTGAATGTCACCCATTAAATAAAACACTGACATTGGAATGATAATAAATATCCATTTCCATCATGAACATGACATAAATCCTTTTCTCCACAAGGGAAAAAATACTCCACACAATCTGATACCCTCATAGAATAAGGGGGAACCCACTGCACCTGCATACACTCTATGTCCTGATCCCCAATAAAGTATCAAGTTTCCTAATTCCGTAAAAAAGATGAACAAGGATCCCAATACACTCCAAAAAAATGTGCATATGTGAATGAATGAAATGTAACTATGTTGAAAATATAAGATACAATATTTTAGTCTACATAGTTCATACCACTCACCATTAAAATCCTCTTACACTGGTCCTCAAGTATAGACTATGCAAAATATATCATTCCAAAACCAATACCCTATGAATGAACCTCACTACACCGAGAAGGACCACTCTGTTGTCCTATTAAAGAGGGTTCCTATCTATAATATCCATGACCACAATGTCAGCCTGAGTGAATAGAACTACTAAAGCTCCAAGACTGATGTAGAACTATAATCATACTCCTAAACCTAGAGTAAGAGTCAATCCCCTTCCCCTGACTACAGTAAGTAATGTCTAAAAAATAATTATACATAGACAATCCTTATATATGCTTGATACTTGACTTGTAATTGACCTCATAGATTCCACATATGTCCCCATGTTTCACAATAATGATAAAATAAATAATAATAGAATTGACATACTGGCTAGTAATACCCTTATGAGAAGCCTGAAAATGAAATTTTTATCAAGAAAACAATAAAATAGTAGGTTATAAAGATGAACTTCCCGGATCATCACCCCCAGCTTCCGTCAGTTTATATTTAGTAATAAGAACCTGATTAACAATTTCTATAAAAATATGTATCTAAATTTTTTAAAATTTTATTGAACATCATGCTTGAGACCTTCCCCGAGTCATCTCTCACATGATGTATAATTAGTAATATAAATCAAAGAAAAACACAAAAACCCTATAAAAGATGATAAATACTACATTACAGTCACAAAACCATTATCTAGATGCATAAACACACCATCCATTTCCAATCTCAAGGCCATAGAAATGTTGAAATTATAAAACCTATATTGGAAATCATTCCAAACCTTATCTCACAACATATCAATCGAGTTAAAAACATCCCACCAGCAAATAGTTTCTCACCGAATACTATAATGCACCAGATTATCTATCCCTTGAGTAGTTTTCTTCTGATTCTTGAATATTAAAATGATAGTTTACAACCATAGCTCAATAATCTATGGACTAACATCCCGTGGATACATGGGAGGATTCTTCTTCTTGAACAAGAGCATGAGTTCATCTAAAGATGAGGGACACTTCATGGATCCCTCAATAGTTTGTATAAATTGCATGAAACTATATTCGAAATGGGAATCAAAAACTATATCCACTAAATTAATTGGTGTTGTAAGAGGCATTATTGTATGTTCTACTAGTGGCTCGGGCCAACCACATCTAAAGCATTTTCGTCACAACCCTCCTGGTTCACGATTGGAGGTCGTCAAGGTGGAATGTCTCTACATTTCTGAATAATGATCGTAAAAAAGAATGAATAGTGTCCAAGTGAATGATATAAAAGAGCAGTATAGTTAATAAATTTTTTAAAAAAATCTATAGACATTTCCTTCTCTCGATATTAGGACTGGGTAATTGAAGCTACTAAATAGATTACAAGAGACACTACCTACAACCCACTCAAAAGATGGGTCAAGGTCATGTTCGATATTTCAAATTTTCAACTTCATTTCAATTCATATGAATTTTAAAATAATATTTTAATATTTGAATGAAATGTGTCACTACATTGGATTCATTATATCCCACAAAACTCATTAATTGAAGTGTATAATCTATATATTCCAAACCATAACACATTGTAGTCCATGAAACCAATAATAAATGACACAATGTTCTATAATTAACTACACATGGTGTATATTATATCCTTTTTATGAATAATTACATTAGGTTATGGAAGGAACAATATGAGTCATTTTATGTTTCTCAATTTCCTAAAAGAATAATTATCCTAAAATAATTCATTTACATGAGTCAAGCATAATAATTTTTAATTAGTTATGTAATGAATCTTATATGGCATGGAATATACATGTAATGTGAATCCCGTTAGGTGCCTAAAATGAGTCATGATATCGAATATGATCATATCATCATAAAATAGTAAAAAAAATTATAATATAAAATTTATTACATCAAGAGGGTGAGCCATATGTGGAATCAAATTAGCTATTATAAGATTAATCCTTAAAAAACATGTTTTCTAGGAAAATTGTATTTTTATTTTATGGGGGATTACTAATCCCAGGAATAGATCATTATAAAATTCCAACACTTCCTAATATTATATTTTTTTTTTCTAAAATAATAAATCAACAAATTAAAAAGTCTTCTGATACCACTTTGTATTGTCCCGACCACGGATCCACCAAATGGTGCCCCGAGCTGGTGGGTCACATGGCCTCAAGTGCACCTCCTAGTACGCCATATGATGTTGACTAGCTAAGCAGGTCTAAGGTGGTATAGTGGGTATACATTACCCAAATTATCTGAATAACATAGAAGTATCACAAGTTAATAAATAAGAGGAATCATAATATAAATCATTCATAATAGAAAAAAATTCAGATGGCTACAATAATAAATTAAGATGAATGAAGTGTCAAATACTGTATACTGATCATGTCAAAGATATATACAATATCGCTGAAAAAACAATATAGTAGGAATATATAAAATTCATTTATCAAAATTAAACAAGAACTATCTACTAATAGCATCACAATTATAGATCGGTCCTATGCTATCTTGCTCATAATAAATGGTCATATCAAGGATTACATAGTGGGATATTTCCTCAATCCCTACTGATATCCATGATGTTTATCCAAGTAACCTATATATTCCTGGATAGGGTGTGAGATAACCATCAGTAGGACACCACTAATGGATTTTATTGGATATCATTTATGTGTATAATCAATCATGAGGTGTTCATTATATCATGTGTGTAATAGTAATAAAAGAATTTTATCTAGAATATAAGACCTTATCTAGTAAAACATGGATCCCTATGAACAATAAAGAAAAACACATAAGCATGGGCCACTATAAATCATATGTAAGAAGTTGAGATACTTTATATTATAATAAATATAATCAAATACCAATATTGGGTTTCTCTATAAAAAACAGAATAAATATCCAAAATGGCCATGATATGTAATCAAGTGTCAATATCCACCATGACCTATTCCATTTAATCAAGTGTTAGATGAAAATGTTTGAATACAAGGTATAGAAGACAGAGGCATTCATGTTGAGTCTATGAATCAAATCAATGGAAACTTGTTAATGAATTGAGTGGTGTATAAGGAGAATGTGCACAGATCATATCCCATGATATTCTAAGCAAGATACATCCAAGTGGTATCAAAGCCCTTGGAATCATATGCAATCAAGATCCTAGGAGTAGAAATATAACTAGAATCTAATATAATAATCAGTATGGATTCATTGTGGTGTAAGGTCCATGGCATCAAATTGAATCTGGATCTAAGGATCTTTTCCAAGGAATCAACAATCATTATCAATTCACTAATCGTTTCACAAGAATAAAAAATCCATGATTTTATCCAAAACATTTATAAATTTTCCACCAAAACCCATTTAATCATTTAAAACATTTTATCACATACAGTGGAGGCATAATTCCCCCCACTAAATCATATATTCCATTCATTACAGCTCCCACTATAATTTTTGATCTCACACACACAAAAAATGGTGGTGTAACATTGTAAAATACAATGGCACACCCCATGGGTGGACTAGGAAAGTCTAAGGACATAAAATTATTATGTGGAGCTATATGGGAAACCGAATTAAGATCCAAAATTTATTCAAAAAAATTAAATTATTTTATTGGAAACTCTAGAATTCCCATAGTATGGAACAATGAAAACATGGAATATATATAAAAATCATAGGAGAGCCTGCATACCACCTACCATATACCAGTGGTAGAACATGTGTCTATTACCATCTTCTAAGTCTAATCGGATCCTAAGAAGATTTCTAAATGTATGAACAACTAAAAAATACAACACAAGATCCCACACCAAAATAACTTCTTCAATGTGATGATAAATAGATAAATATGAAAGATTGATATGGAACACACCAGCCTAAATCCAATGAGATAGACAATAGAAGATTCAGTGTTTGGGTCAGAAAATAGCACCAAAGAATTTGGAGGGGATTTATGGGGTGGTCCAAGATGATAGAAAAGGGAGGGGATGGGGCCTTATATATATAATAAGACATTCCTCTTATTTTACAAATTAATATAAAAAATTTACATGGTGTGTATATTCTTTACACTTCATGAAAATATCAAGGTCTTCCCCCTTGGAAGAAACCATTACATGTCATGAATTGTCTTGCCTAGGACATTACATGTCTTGTATTCAATAAACATCAAATAATCTAAATACTTGTTGTGAAATTTCCCAACATCCAACCGAAATCCCCCATGAAAATTCCTTTCCAAAAAACAACCCATCCATCCAATGAACTGCTTGTATGGTCTATGCCAAAAAGATATCATAAACCATAGTTTAACTAAAATAGGATTGACACCTCATCTAAAAACTCAAGATCTTACATATGTAAGGATTATTTTTCAAATGTTACTATAAAATATAAAATTTTAAAATAAATCCAATGATAAAAATGTAATTAAACAATGTTAATTAAGATTTGTGTTAATAATTTACAAAACAAATGTAAACATTGAAACATAAAACAATATTTCCCAAATTATTGGTCATAAAAAATATTAACATATAATTCCCAAAAGAGAATAAAAAAATCTAAAAGAAAAACATTTATTCAATAAAAATGTAATTGAATTCAAGAAATATTTTTAGACATTATTATTGAAATATAAAATTAAAAGAGACAAATATAATTAAACATTATCATCTAAGATAATATTATTAAAAACAATTAATAAAATATTAATTATAATATTTTATACTATGATTTGATAAAAATTTATAAAATTATTTGATTTAAAATAAAATTAAAATGAAAGGATTTAAAAGGAATATATTTTTCAATTTTGAAAAATAAATAAAAAAATGGAACCCCAACCCTAATAAACATCTCCCTTTTTTAAAATTTATAAATTAATATTTTATTTAAAAATATAAATTTATGTCCCCCATTTTGGAATTTTTCGAATAGATATTGTTTTATATTTGCAAAATATTTTTCCGAAAATATAATATCTAATAATCAGTATTAACAATGTATAATATTTTAGAGAAACATTTCATAATAATACACATGTGACCATTACACATGTAATCTTTTTGAATAACATCATTTTTAATAAATAACATATCATGCTTATAACAAAATATTAAATAAATTAGTAGACAATTTTATTTAATTTTATAGGATAAAAAAAATCCCACCGAGTTTAATAATCTAAAAATATTTAATTAATCTATATTAATTAACAAAAAATTATTAATAACATAGTTTGGGAAATTTAAATAAAAAATATATGATTATATATGTTGAAATAAGAAACCAAAGATTCATTCAGGTAATTTTATCAAGTTTTCATTCATCACTAAGATCTATTAATTAAAAATTAAATTAAAATATATTTTAAAAGAATAATGAAATCAACAATATTAAAAATCATAAAGTAATTAACAATTTTATTCAAAATAATTCTTATATCAGAAGAGTACAAAAATGAATTTTAAGATCCTGTTAAAGTAAACAAAATGTTAATGTAATTTGTGGTTATGAAAATTTAAAATCTAAAATGTAATGTCTGGGGATTAAAATATATTAAATATAACATGTGTTATTTCCTTAAAAATAAAACAATTATTCAAAAGTATTTCAGACAGAATTATAAATTTTTAATATTTCATATAATAAATGTTTAAAAAATAATGTAAAACACACATTTACCTATATTAACTAAGATTAATAGAAAAAAAGGTTTCTCACCCGAAATTCAAGATTCTAAAATGATAGATTCAACAGAGATTAAAAAATATTATAAAAAAATAAAATACACTGTTAGAAAATATGAAAATGAACTTTTTAGATAATGGATGTTACGTCAAGATTACCATATAGATTAAAATATAAGTTAATGTTCATTCCAAATGTCTAAAAATTAAAAATACCATCAAAAAATATATTAGACAACATGAGAATACTATATTATGAAAAATTAAATACTATGCATAGTATATGAAAGGAAAATTCTAAATGTGAAAGGTGAATAACTTAGGTCCAATTGGATTTGAGTATCATCATTTTAGTACCCATACTATATTTAATTCACTTGAATTTATAAATGATTTTTTTTGCAACCCAAACAGTTTTCAAACATCCATTTTGAAGTAAATTTTAAAATAAATTATTTGAAAATAAATGTTTTAGTATCATGAAAATATTGAGTAAATAACAAAAAACAATAATTTTCAAAATATCCATGGAATATATATTTAAAACATTTGATATAGAAATTCTCTATTTTGATATTCTAACAAATGGATCATTATCCATGTTTTTTTAAAATCCATTACAACCAAAAAATTTCATATTAGTGTCTGGCTTGATAATAGTAATCAATTTATCATATTTGTATTTATCTAGAAAAAAATTAGATAAATTACTTTTAAAATTTAAAAAATCTTCTATAAATCCATATTATCCTATAGAATATCTTCTAAATATATGTAAACTTTTCATTAGAACCAGCTGATATATTTATTAGTTTTCTATTTTCTTATTCAGGTTTTGTTATAAAAATTTTCATCATTTTCAATTAGTAAAAATGATTATTAATTATTATTTCCGAGAATTTATCATTCATATCTTGTAATACATTATTATGAAAATATTCTTCTTTTAGTTTTAATATCTCAGAATCAGTATCCCATTTAGATTCATTATTCTGGGAAACATAAATATTCAGATTATTAAATTCCATTTTCAGTTTTTCATTTTCATTCATCAACTATTTATATATAAATTTTATGCTAGTAAATTTATCAACATCCCTAATACTATTATTCTTTAATTTCATAGTCTATTTATACAAATGTTCTATTTTAGAATTCACATAAACAGAATCAGAAAAATAATTCAAATCAATTTCAATTTCATATTCTCGTATAGAAATATGAACTGCAAGATTATCCACTTATCAATCTTCTCGACTGTGAGATAAGATCAGAACCATCTATGAAACTCTCATTTAGGGTTGTGAGAACCTGTCCCAGACTCTACCTTTTTCCAATACCCAATGTGACGTCCTATAATTTTTATAGAGTTTTTAACCTCGTGTATGACCTAACATTTGTTTATAAGTCTCAACCCACAACCTTTTGTTTGGGTGGAAGATTAACTAAATAGAAATGAGCATCTTTTGACTATGAAAATCATAAAAAATACAAGTATTAATGAAAATAGATAATGGAAAGGTAAAATAAAGATAAATAAAAATGAGAACAAAAGAGATGATAAGAAGATATAGATAATGCTTCTTGATGATATTCGATCATATCAATAGTTTTGGATGAAAATAATTAACCCCAATTGTGATAAAAAAGAAATAAAAATTATTAATATAATATCACAAAAAATCATTAAATCTCCTCTTGATAAAATAATTTAAAAAACCTTTAGATTCAATGAAGATGATTTTTCACTATATTCCTTAAATCAATTTTTATCAATGAATCACCAATGATCAAATTTTATCTCTTAGCATGGTATTTTCCTAATATAATCATTTCATTACAATGGATATAAATATTTAAAATAATGAAACTCATTTATACCTTTTAATACCTTTTGAGTGATCAAAAATATTATTGACTCTCTTTCATTTATGCATTATTACGATTGAAAAAAATTCAAATGTATTTGTTAAAATATATAAGACTATTTTAATTAAATAAAATAATTAAAATTTCAATCATAAACATACATTAAATGAATAAATAAATTATTATTGAAATCATATTATAAAAATAAAAATGTGTACATTATTAAATTTATAATTATTTCACAATATTTTATATTCATTAGTTTAAAACTATGTCGTCATATTAAATATATTATTTAAAAATAAATAAAACAGTTAAAAAAATTTAATAAACATACTATAGAAATATAATTAAAATAACACTTAAAAAATGTTTACTGGATAAATTTATCAATCATAAAATAAGCAATGTGCCGAGGTGATCATGTGACTCATATTCAGTATACTGACCATGAGATTTCATGTTTTTGGTATACATTATATTCAAAAAACATTCTCATGCATTCAGTAGGCATACCATGCATGAACATTGTATATACTAAGCATGTAAAATATAGTAATGTGATAGGTATACTGATCTTGTGACCCATTTTGTCATGCGAAAAATTGTGTTGTGAGATCCATTAAAATAAAAATTTTCTCAATTATGTTTATTAAATTTAATTCATATATAAAAAATTTCATAAACTAAAACAAATATATAATTTAGTATGAAAAAATTAACCCTTACAGTAGGTTGGCTGGGTAAGTTAAATTTTAAACTCATGGTAGGAAGTTGGGTTCTTCAGGAAAGGTATTCATTCACTCTAAATATTCTCATATCATAGATTGACACTCACAATTAGTATTATGTCATTCATGGAATCTATGCTTCAATCATGGTAGGAAGATCATAATAACTTGCATTACCTCAGGGTAGGTACTTAAAAAATAATTCTTGGTCACATGTGGATAACATCATGGTAGGTTATCTGAATGAGTGATATATATGAGATACAGAGATGTTGGATCATAAAATCTAGACCTATTCATTGCCTTATGCTTATGTCACTTTTGATGCATAGATATTCATGCCAAGGTGTGGTAATGTCAATTTGGATAATGAATGATGTCTAGTAGAAGGTGTCACTAAACTACGATGGAGACATGTTTCTACTGCTGTAGTGAAAATGGCTAGACGATGAGGGATGTCATGGCATTATCCACCTTCCTATGTGTTGTAGTCTTGATGAGAAGGAAGAGATGTGGACGTTTTCAAATGAGTGTGAGCTTCATGGTTGAGCTAGCTTGGATTCTTCTTGATATTTATACACACTGTGAATATATATTTTTATTGTTATATATTTAATTAAATCATATAAAAAAGGTAAAAAAGTTATTAAAATGCGATATATAGTAGTAACACTCTGATTAACAATATATTTAAACATAATTTTTAAAATATTAATACATGATATAACATTAAAAAATGAATTGTTAGAACATAATAAAAAAAATTAATTTACACATATGTTAATAAAATTTAAATAATTATAAACAATAAAAGACATATTTATTACCAAAAAATATAATTCATTAAAATTTTGAGATTTATTTTCAATATCATAAATAAATTTATAGATAAAAATATATTAAAATTAAAATTTAATTCAAATTATAAAAGTTTTTTTGATAGAAATATTCAAATAAAAAAATAATAAGAGAAAGATTAATTAAACATAACATCAGAGATAAAAAAATAAATAATAAAAATTTAATTCCTTGAACTAAAACTATGATTTTCTATAATTTCTTATGGAATAAAGTAATTTAAAAATAACATTCATATGATGGGTTTGTAATGATTGAATTCTTTTTATTTTTGATTTAAATTTATAAAAACAAATATAAAAAAATGGAACTACCAATACTAAGTGAAATCTTCCCTACAATGAAATTAGTAAACTCCTGTATAATATTCATATCAGTATTGTTTCACTTCTCCCCAACCATCTAAGATATATGCCGATTTGTAATGGGAATCAACACCAATACAATGGGTTCAATTTCACTCATAAGCTTATATTTATCTTTACACAGAAACCTGGTTTTAGGTATGATTGGTATATAAAACATAGAATCTAATTTGTGGAAATTGGTGTGGGTTTTATGTAGACAAATACAATATATTCCTATGATAACAATGAATTCAACCAAATTTAGAATAATGATATTTTCAATAAATTCATTCCCAAAAACATCAAATGGAGAAGAACAATAGACCTTTGATGCGATCATCACAACATTAAGGGTATTTATTTATAACTTAATATATGATCACTAAGAATAGGGACAAACATTCCAAGAGAATATTCATGATATAAGAAAATTTGTATTACTAATATTAAATATTTTTTAATGTACAAAGGCTTTATTAATAAAATTACCTTTTTGGTTTAATTAAATTCCCTATTAGTTATTGTGTTTATAGAAGAGATTTCACTTATATGGTTTTCAGATATCTTACCAGATGTAAATGTATGTTATGAATCATAACCATTTATAAGATATCCATTTAATAGTTATTATATGATTAGTATTAATATATGGTGTTGAAAAATACCATTATAATAGAAAACGAATGCAATGGCCCCAACAATTAGATCAGTAACCAATATAGCCCATTTATCAGAGCTTATGTGGGAGATAATAGTACTTGGATTTTCCATTGACCAAAACCTAACTGATATCCCACAAATAAAGTACAATCAAAACTGTTTAGAGGATATGCTCATGCTAATCCAGATCATTCCCTATACCATGTACGTTGAACCACAACATGAAACTCTCCTCGTTGAACACCTTACCCTTAGAGGTCTTAATGGTTTAATAAATTCATATGTATTACTACCCTAATAATATGAATCTTTATATTTTATTACAACTATAAAAATGGTTATATTTACTTTTTTTTATTTTTAAATTATAAATGATTTGGATTTTGATTCGATAAAACAAAAATTATTTTTTTGGGTAACAAGTAATTTAAATTTTTATATTCTTCTTAATGAATTAATAAATTTTTTAGAAAAAAATTATTTTAATAATATATTATTATTATATTATATTTATTAATTTTAGTTTATAATATAATTTAGTGAATTGAAAAAAAAACTTTTTATATGGATTGGAAGACCATTATTATCTAAAAAACACATTTTTCTCAATAATATTTATTATTATTATACATGTGAAAATTAAAATAATCAGAAACATATTTTGATAAAATAAATATTATTTTTGGAATCAGAACATTTAAATTATCCAATAGTGTTTTTTCCTAATTTTTTAAAAAAATTGAATTTTCATGTAAAAAATTAAACACAGTATAAATATACAGTGTCTATTATGACATAATAATGACAAAAAGTGGTGTAATAAATGAAATTATGTGTATTAATGACCAAATATTTTTTTCCCTTTGATATAGAGTTATTTTTAGGTTATTTTATTAATTTCATAAAGCTATTATGAATCATTCAAAACCTATATAATATTTTAATATTTTAAATCTATTATTAATAAACATGACTCACTTACAAATCAAATAGGGTAATATATTAATTCATTTATACCATATACATATAAGAAAATTAAAAACACAAACCTTTTGAAAAAACCATGGGAAATAACTATGGTATTTTTATTGGTTTTTATTAATTTAATATATAGAGTCTGAAACCTAGGCATGGGAAATAATGAAGAACATCTCTCCCTTTTCCAATAAAATCCCTCATAATATCACCGTCCAATCCATTTTAAAACATTGGATCACATCCTAACATTTATCACCCAATATAAATTCCTCCAAAGGTTCCCCAAATCTCTTAAGATTCTCGTTCTAATCTTTTGGAATCACCCTATAAAGGTAATGGACCTTTATCTCTTCTTTTCAATTCAGGAACCTTTCTTGTATTTAGTTTCCAAATATCATTTTGTTAAGTTTTCATAAACTTATCAATATCCATATACTATAATATAATTTCCCAAATAATTGGATATCGTTTATCCATAGTCATTATACCATTTATATAATCCATTATTATGGAAAATATTTGTAAGGGATCCTCTAATCCTACCCTTTATTCAAGAATTTTCATCATTTTATCTATTTCATTTCTAATTTTTCATGGTGGTATATGTTATTACATATCCATATCACTATATATTTTATTAAAAAATTATTAGATACACCTCCAAATATCATTAATAATTTTTATTAATCCTTATGTTCTATTATTCATTTTCCAAAATTCCAATATTCTTTTTTCCATGCAAAACGTTTTTATTATGAATAACATAAATATTTTCACTCAAGGGTATTAAAATAAAAATAAATATACAACTTCAATTTGGTAAATAAAATTATTTATTCCAAAAAAAATCTTATAATTAAATATTGTGAAATATTATTCCATATTGAATGATCTATGTGGTACACTTAGGCATGTACATGATTAGAAAGCAACATGTTTACCTAGAATAATATATCATTAAATGAAAAGGGCTATATTTTATTATCATTAAAAATTAATCAAGGGATTTTGGAGTGGAACTAAGAAGTAATGGGGCTTCTTCGACCATGTTACAATGTCTTTGTAATTATCGTTGACCTATGTTTATGATGTCATGTTTAAAGTTGTTCCCACATTCCGATGTTGTGTTTTTTATCATGCAATATAATGAATCTTTGTTCAGGATTATGATTATAAACCATTTTTTGTCCAAAATAATATTCTTTAGTATAACACATTATAATTTTCTTATTTTATTGACCGTATATACCCATATTGGGCTATTTCGGTCAATCATTTCTTATTTATTTCAGGATGAAAAAACATGTTGTTTTTTGTATGAATGAGTATTATGATCATGTTAACCATGTTTTAAAAAAATTGAGATTTAGCACTTATTTTTTATTATGTATATATTATACCTAATAATCAAATGTTTCTACACTTATTTATCTTCCTGGTGGTATTTTGTGCAATATTTTTTTAGTAAATTGTGAATTAATGTGTAATGATGATAAGGGTTGTGATATCTTGTAACGCCCCAACCCCAGTTACCCAGAGTTGGTGCATTATTACTTAAAATTGGCATGATATAAATGGATAAAATATCGAATGACTTATCAGTTTAGTAGCCTTTGATGTACTAGATACAATCATAAGTTTTACATTACATTAAAAATTTAAAAACAACGACAACATTGTCTCCATTTATCACATTCATATCCCTTAGAATATCCCTGTTTGTCAGTCATAATATACTTCTTTGCATCCTGGGAAAAATAAAACATAGAAAGGGGTGATCTTAGATGCTCAGTAAGGATAACAATATAGTGTAAATGTTCATAAATAAGCATAAACATTTCAGGCAATCTATAAGACTAGAACACACACATTTTAAACATAAAAATCATGACAATATGTCAAAGATAAATCAAATAATACCATTTACTTATTCACATGGATATTCTACTAATCGAATAATCACATGTAATCTCAATAGCCAATTTCATAATGATGGAATGCATAATTCTAGACTTCATAACCACATAGTGTTGGCCTTGTTCCAAAACCTCAAATAAGATTTTGTCCAGGCCTTATGGTAAGACACTAGTTTGTCACATGAGACCTACCGATGCCTCGAGGATCTATAGCGGGATCCACCCATCACATACTAAGTCCAATGAATTTATCATATGAGAAGGATTAAATATTATATAAACATTCATATTAAAATTAGAATAATAAATGTCAATACTTTATCCATAAACCATGAATGGTATAAAAATAACACATCCACAGTCAAACATATCGCAAAACCATCAATACAGTTTGGAAGATTTGTATCATAATAAATCTACCTTGATCAAGAATAATATCCCATAAAGGATGTTGACGTGGTTGAAAATGATCAGTAAAAATCATTTAGAGGGATATCCCTTTTTTTATGAAAACATTTTAAAGTCTCATTATTTATCAAGAAGCTATTTAAAATAGATTTTTGAATCAAAGTATCCCATACAACTTTGAATCTATTAAAAGGAATTTTATTTTTGAAAAATTAATGTGTATATAAATAAAACCATAAAACAAATTTTCAAACATGGACATTAATGAGAAAGATTTAGAAGAATAAAATTTTAAAACATTTTATATGATATTTGAGTTATAGTTCATAACCAAATGAGAGATGCTTGAATAAAAATAATTGAGGTAATAAAAACTTTATAATATCATGATAATATAAGGATTCATGATATACTATGTCAAATTATATTATATACACCAAATAAAGGTGAATTGTTGCAAAACAACAAATAAGTCTCAATAGAATGTAAGTAGAGATGAATTCCTTTATAAAGACCGTATCCATAGGTTATGGATTAATCAATGACATAATTATGTGTGAAAAATATAAATACACTAAATATTATTGGATATTCAGTGTAAATCATTCAAAGTAATTCACAAAAATTCTTGTAAAAACAACACCAATGACATGGATATTTAACTCAATGAATAGAAATTGAGATACAATAACTCTTGTCTAGTTTATATCGATGACATGATAATTTATAAATAGAGTGATTATGTGTGCCAAGATTATATCCATAGAAAGGGGAGTAGAAATTACAACATAAGTAAATAAATAGTGAATTCATACATAATCTTGGAGTGATGTAATCAATTATGTTTCTGTAAAACCGAATGAGTGGAGAATGAAATGTAAAATTCCCTTACTGATTTGGAAACAAACAAAACATACACCCAATGAAAGAAAGATCACCCAATGAAGATTTAAATACCGATAAATTAACATATATTAGGTAAACAATATAATCATGGGCAGTACATACACCACCCAAAAGGTAATAGTGGCAAATATAGCATGAATCTCATGGGAATACAAGTGAGATGAAAACCACTTACCTTGTACTTTTCGTTAGTCGAGGGTACGTTAACATCCTGTATAATAGTTAAATAATTGTTATTAAATTATAAAATAACCACATACATAAATATTGTATCATATATGATCTTATAATATTTCTTTGTTAAAAATATTTTATTATTTTCATGGTTTTAGGTGTCAACTAATTCATTTCCCTTTATACATTTTTTACATAAGTCATGTTTGTTATGGACAAGATGTATTTGATTCATATCCAGAATTATATGAAGTCTTTAAATATTATTTTTAATCATAAAATGAAAATTAGTATTGAATGTTTACGATGGGGAATGACATCTCATCGCGTCTTGGAGATAGTAAGCCATATGTACACACAAGAGACCATATCATTTTTTTGATGGTGAAATCATATATAATTCGATGGTATATCATATATACAGAATAATTAAAATATTATATTTATTATTTACATCAGTTATACTCATTATTATACCCATCAAAATAATTATGTTTTTGAATAATAAACTACACCACAAAGTGGAGAAGGTAAGTCATACGTACACACGTATGGTGATTTTGTAATTTATAGGATGGATAGAATAATGAATATGGTTGTAACATATATATAATAATATCAAAGTATTTATAAGGTAATGGATTAATAATTTTGTCATGGAAACAGCAAATAAAGAGTAAGTGGAAGAAGAAAAGAACTTGAAAGAGGTCGGTGAAAGTATTACCTCTTCTTCGGGTGTTTCCTTTGACGTTGATCAAAAGGGCTCCTTAGGTGGGATTTCTGATCAACATAAGGCCTCTAGTTTAAAGGGGTGATAGTTTAGAGGATATTTGTGTATAGTTTGGACAAACCAAATGGAATTGGAGGTGTGAAAATAAGAAAGGGTGAAGTAACCTTTTATAAGAGAGGTGCGGGTTACTTTAGGAAAAGCGTGAGGTATTATTTTATAATAAAGAAATTTTCGGTTTCTAATGGATAAAAAATGATTTATTTTGACGAAATTGTGGGGATGGGTTGAAAAGATCTCAACCAATTGGTTTTAGATAGTTTTATGTCACCATATTGACCTTATCTGTTAGATTCAACTCTTAGTTAAATAGATTGAAATTTAGCATGTCTCTTTGTATTTTTATATCATATGGTTAATAAACATACTATAACTATACAAGAGAACCCAAAGTAGTTCATTATTAATATATATAACCTTATATAAGTCCATTGGAAAAACCTTATAAATTTAAAAATATTATATCAATTAATAATATCGTATTTTTTTAAAGCACAATTATGTCAATTTTGACATTATTTAGCTTTTGATTTTTTAGAAAGACATAAACCTTTTTTCAAATAAAATAAAATTATTTTTAATCAATTATAAAATGTATTAGTAACACAGAAAATTAGTGGAATTCATAAGAAGTCTCGATTTACATCTATTTTAATATTTATAATATCAATTATTTTAATATTTCATTAATGAGGTAATTATTGCATCATCATGGTATCATAAATAAATTAAACTATTTAGTGTTTAAAAATTATAAATAAAATACCATTACATAGGAAATATTTTTATCTTTCCAATTAATATTTATAGTAGAATTTATATTGTGTATATCCCCATATTAAAAATGGTTTAGTAATTAAACATTGAATTGAACACTTTTAACTCTTCTTTAAATAAAATAATAATAAATAGCTTAATATAATCCAATTTGACCAAATGGGGTAATATTTTATTCCTAATTTGGTTTATGTTCTAATTAATATTTTCCAATAGAATTATGACTTGTGTTAGGGTACTTATAATATCATTTTTATCCTTAATTACACAATTTACTATTAACCATGGTAAATAAATGTAAAACATTACTATTCACAAAAAATTATTTTCATCTTATAGAACCAAATTTTATGTACTGATGTCAACCGTGTCTCTTGGATTTTTTAAATTCAACTCACAGAAGAGGTAAATTATGTTTTATTCAAATTTTTAAATTCTCCTATAAGGTGGGTAAAAGACTGAAAAAAGTACAATAAAATTTTATAGAACTAAATTTATTTTAAAAATGAATTCAATGAATCAGATTGAAGTAATATAGGTATTATGTATCTATATTGACTTAAATAAATAAAATAAATAGTTATTTAGGAAAAAATATGGGTTTTAAACAATTAGGAAGTTTTTTTAAAATTCATAAAAAATTGAATATTTTCAGAAAATACCAAAAATTATCCCTAAGATAATTTTGATATTCCAAATTAAAAATTGAATTCTATTTTATAATATTCCAAACATATAAGTAGTATAAAGTAATTTAATATTAATTCCCATTGTTAAAACCAAAAAGTGGGTTTTTAAGAAGTAAAAACTATCAAAAGATTCACACGTGTTTATGTAAAATTTTAATGTGAAATTACTTATAATGTCATAAATTGTATTAAATCAGAAACATATAATCGGAATATAATACCAAACCATTAAAATGAATCTATTAACACTATAAATTATTTCGATTAAAAAAAATTTCAATGAAAATTTTGTAATTTCTCTTTTCATCAAAATAAAAATTTTATCAAAAAAGTAACAAAAATTTATCCATAATTAAATTTTATATCTTTATACTAAAGAAGTAATTAATTTCATTAAATTAAACATATAAAAGTGTCAAATTTTGGTTTCAAAAAGGGTTTTCCAAGAAAAGATAGTAAATTTGAATTTTTTGAAAAATATATCGTTTATCTAAAAAAAATTAATATGTTCTTATAATATGTATAAAAAAACATAATATGGTTTCTAAAATTTTATGGAGAATATAAAATTCATAATTCAGTTAATACTATTCATAAACTTTTTTTGAATGGCTAGTTAGGTAAGTCGTGCTGCGCTCGAACTTGGTGTTGCGTGTAGCGCAAGATATAGAATTACATTAATGAAAATGACTTACTTTGAAATAAATGGATGTCAAAATCTTCCCCATTTTTGGAAACTGTGTCCTCACAATTTTAAAGTTTGTCTTGAGAACATCATTGAAAGTCCCACATCGGAAAAATAGTCAATAAAACTATCACTTTAAATGAAAGATACATATGTACAAATGTCACCTAAGACAACCCATACTAGGATTCAATGTAGGAAAGCCTGGATATGGAAGATAAACTAAGTTTCATGTTCTGATGGAGAGTGACAGAAAACATGATCAATAGAAAATTAACAATAAGAAAACAACAAACATGTTATGGGATATATGGTCATTAGTTTCCCAGTAGGAAAAGTAAACGAACAATGTTTCTTTGTTTCAAGTTCCATTTTATAAAGTTGAGGAATTTATTTATGAGATTGAAAAAGAATATAAAAATATATACTTACTTTTTATGTATATTTTCATCCTTTAAAAAATATCTACCACTAAATCATCTTTTTCTCGAAACGATGAGTATTAAAGATGACTTGGTCACACCTGAAGCACTAGAATCAACTTCTAGAGAATCATATGATTTGAAAAGGATAAAATATATATTTTCCTTGTCTTTAGAGATTAACCAAAACTAAAATGGTTTTTACAAGATCAGATTATCCCCAAAAAGTATAATCCTTTAGATAAATAAATACTAATCTTATTTTATAAAATTAAACCAACAATAACCAATGTTCAATAAATACTATTCAATATACAATTGTTCGTAAAATCCTTCAATGTAATCCAAAATAATATTGAAACCCAAAAGGTAGAATAATTTGATTATGTAGTCTTCCACGTTAAGTTATATCTTTAAAGAACATAGACTACTCATAAAGTCACATGCATAAAAATAATTAACTGAATCACATATTCTCTATGATAGGTTAACCATTTCTGTAAATAACCCAAATCACTATAAATACACAAAAAAAATATAGATAA
The DNA here is from genome assembly GCA_963277665.1 of Viscum album. NCBI lineage: Eukaryota > Viridiplantae > Streptophyta > Magnoliopsida > Santalales > Viscaceae > Viscum > Viscum album. The sequence continues at coordinate 851,805,934 of OY728152.1, forward strand.
AAATCCACCATTACTCCTCAAATTAAATCCTATATTATTCTATTTTTCTTAGGCATACAGCGTTCCCAATAGAGATAATGTCTTCCAAAATAACACTTATCACTTAATCACCAAATCATTGTCTAATACTACGGATATCCATTTGATTAGAAGTACGATCCCAAATAACTTATTATTGATTGATAAAATCATTTATCTATCAAAAATTACTCACACTATCCCGGGACTTCACGTAGTCCAGGGGTAGGCAATAAATCCCAATCGCACTCCGGTTGTGAGTTCGATTCCTGCAGCTTTTTCCGACGCGATGGGTTGTCACACAGTCTGTGCATTGTATTTTTTCAAAACCAATATTTTATAACATTTCCAAAATGAGAAATATTACTCAAAATAACTATTACATAATTTAACCACAAATGTTAACTCATATCTCGCATATTCATCCCAAAAATTAATAAATTGTAATTTTCAAAAATTCAAATATAATATAAACCCATACGGTTCTATATGACTATATCCACAAAAGAAAAGATAATACTTCCTGAAATAGAATTTTCACATAACAAACTGTCGGGTTACACATACAAGAGAAAAGTAGTCCAAAGTAATCCCATACTTTTAAACATTTCTCCATCCACTTATTTCCACACAGGTTATTCCTTGACATAGAGGTTATCCTACAGAATAGAACATTGACTTAGGTAATTCCGAGGTACCTTACAATGATGTAAAAATACTGTAATTGGATTCTTAGGATCATTTTTCTTTTCTTCCATATTACTCTTCCTTTTTCCTTGAAAATTCGTCACATTATTTTCTTCTTTCCCACACATAATGCATTTCTTTGTTTCATTGAGCCACATTCCTAGGTGTCTCCTTCAAGATTTCATACATGATGGAAATTTAGCTTTCTTTTCTCCATGGTCTCCACTACTAGAGCTCTTATCATTCACCGCCTTTCTCATCTTGGTTGAGTCCAGAGTTAGTTAATATATATATTGTGGATCATAATTTTTTAAAAATGATTCTTCATGAACATGATATCTTTTACAACTATCAAAATTCTATTATTTTGCTCCTTTCCACCACCATACCTACCTTGTACATCATCATCAAGTGTACTTCGACTTCCATGGAATCCAACCATTGACTAACACAAGAAATCAAATTGTGATTTATAAAATAATTTAGAGAATATCATAACACTGTATTTTCAGTCTAAAATAACTTAGGATTAACCCTGGTTATTTATTCTCATCTTATATTAAAATCTGTCAAATAGGTTTGTAATGAAAATGAGAATTATCCTAAGCATATCCACCAAGAGTTTCGTAACCAAGACTATAGCAAGGCCTATTGTCATGTACTCGGATACCCAGGGTCAGGCCTGAAACTCCTTGTTGTAGTTTTCACAGCAAGGTACATCTGTGCCAAATCCACCTCTACCTGCTCGTATTCAGGCAGGAAGTTATTGCATGTAAAACCCATATAATATTTACATTACCAAAAATTTTGAATGTTATTATATAGTAATCCTCAATTTATATCTTATGGTAGTGTTTTCTAATAATATTTTTTCAAAATATTTCTTCAATGGTTTGTAATAAACTTTCTCTGATACCAACTGTAATGCCCTGACCCCAGTTACCCAGAGTCGGTAAATTATTATATAACATTAGCATGATCAAAAGTGATCAATTCTAGAATGACCGATCAGTTTAGTATCCTTTGAAGTACTAGGTACATTCATATGATTTTTACATTACATTATAATGTGAAAAACAACAAAAAATTGTCTTCATTGACCACATTCATATCCCATAGACTATCCTTACAGGTCAGTCATAATATTTTTCTTTGAATCTTGAGAAAAATAAAACATAGAAAGAGGTGAGCTCAGATGCTCAGTGAGGATAAAAATATAGTGTAAACATTCATAAATAAGTATAAAAATTTAAGGCAATGTATAAGAGTAGAACACAATGATTTTAAACTTAAACATCAGAATAATATAGAAAATATAAATCATATAATGCCATTTACTTATTCACAAGGATATTATACTAATCGAATAATCACATGTAAGATCAATGGAAAATTTCATAGGGATGGAATCCATAATTCCAGACTTCATAACCACATATTCATGGTGTTGTGCCAAGACTACGAATAAGATTTTATCAAGGGCTTGTGCCAAGACACTATTTTGTCTCATGAGACCTACAGATACATCGAGGATCTATAGCGGGCTCCACCAGTAACTTTCTATGTCCAATGCATTCTTTATATAAAAAAGGTTTCATTATAACATAAACATTCATATCAAAACCAGTATACAAAATGTCAATACTTTATCCATAAACCATGAACGGTATAAAAAAATACATCCACAGTCAAACATATCACCAAACCATCAATATAGTATAAAAGATTTGTATCATAATAAATCAACCTCAATCAATAATAATATCCTGTAAAGGATGTTGACATAGATGAAAATGAATAGTAAAAAGTTTTGAGACAAATATCCATTTTTTAGGAAAACATTTAAAAGTATTACCATTTATCAAGAATCTTTTTAAAATCCAATTATGAATCAAAGTATCCCATACCAATTTGAAACATATAAAATGAATTTAAATTTTAAAACATTAATTTCCATATAAATAAAACCTTAAAACCATTTTTAAAACATGGATATTAATTTAAAATATTTAGAAGAATAAAATATTAAAACATTTAAAAATATATTTTTGTTATAGTTCCTAACCTAATGAGAGAAGCATTAATACAAATAATTTAGGAAATAAAAACCATCTAATATCATGAGAATAATTGGATTCATGATATACTATGTCAATGTACAATATATACAGAAAAAAAGTGAATTGGTGTATAACAACAATGAAGTCTCAATGGAAGGAAAGTTGAGATGAATTCCATTATAATGACTATATACTTAGGTTAAGGATTTTAATGAAATAATTATGTGTGAAAAATATATATACACTCAATATTATTGGACATAAAGTGTAAATAAATTAGAGGATATTCACACATATTTTTGAAAAAACAACCCCAATGACTTGGATATTTAACTAAATGAATAGAAATTGAGTTAAAATTACTCTTATCAAGTTTATATCGATGACTTGAGAATTTATCAATGGAGTAATTATGTGTGTCAAATTTATATCCACACAAATGTGAGTGAAAATTAATACATATGTAAAAAAATAGTGAATTCAAACATAATCTTGGAGTAAAATAATCAATAATGTTTATATAAAACTGAATGAGTGGAAATTGAAAATTGAAATTCCCTTACCGATTTGGTAACATACGAAACATACACCCCAAGAATGAAGGATCATCCAATGATGATTTAAATACCCATAAATTAAAGTATATTATTCAAATAAATACAATCATGGGCAGTACATACACCACAAAAAAGGTAATAGTGGAAAATATAGCATGAATCTAATGGTAATATAAGTGAGATGAAAACCCATTACCTTGTAATTTCCCTTAGTAGAGGGTATTTTAAACTCATGTATAATAGTTAAATAATTGTATTAATTTATAAAAGAACCAAATACATAAATATTAGATCATATATGATCTTATAATATTGCTTTGTTAATATTATTTTAGTTGTATCATTGTTTCAGGTGTTAATTGATTCTTTTTCCTTTATATGTTTTGTTACGTAAGTCATTTTTATTATGGATATGATGTGTTTTATTAATATACATAATAATATCAAGTCATTAAATATTATTTTTAATAATCAAATGAGAATTAGTCTTGAATGGTTTGGATGGGGAATGACATCTCATTGCGTCGTGAAGACGGTAAGCCGTGCGTACGTAGGAGCGACCATATCAATCTTTTGATCGTGAAATAGTATATAATGGGATGGTATATCATATATAAATAATCATTAAAATGTGTTATTTATTATTTATATAAGTTATACTAGTTATTATACCCATCCAAGTAATGATTTTTTTGAATAACAAACATCACCACGATGTAGAGACGACAAGTTGTACGTACACACATATGGTGACTTTTTCATTTATATGATGGATAGAATAACGAATATGGTTTTACCTTATTTATAATGACATAAAAGTATGTAGAGGGTACTATATTAATTATTTTGGTATGGAAACAACAATGAAAGAGGAAGTGGAAGAAGAAATAAATTTGAAATAGGGTGGTGAAATTATTATCTCTTCTTCGGGTGTTTCTTTTTGAGTTGATCAAAATGGATCCTTATGTTGTATTTTTGATCATACTAAGGCCACTAGGTTAAAGGGAGGATATTTTATAGGTTATTTTTATAGGGTTTGTCCGAGCCAAATGGCTTTGGAGGAGTGAAATTAAGAGAAGGGGAAGTACCCTTTTATAAGAGCGATGAGGGTCACTTTAGGAAAAGCTTGAAATATTATTTTATAATAAAGTCATTTTCGGTTTCTAATGGCTCCAAAATGGTTTATTTCGAGGATAAGGTGGGTATTGGTCGAAAACATTCAACCAATAGGTTTTAGACAGGTTTTGGTCAACATAATACCCTTATCATTTAAATATAACTCGTAGTTAAATAGTTTCACATTACCAAGTCTCTTTGTATTTTTATATCATATGATTAATAACCATACTATAATAAGCCATGATAACCCCAAGTGGTCAATTATTGATATATATAACCTTATATTAGTCCTTTGACAGAACCTTATATTTTTATGAATATTATATCAATTAATATTATAGTATTTTTTTAAATATCAAATATGTCAATTTTGACACTATTTATTATTTGATTTTTTGAAAGCCACAAAATTTTTATAACATAGAATAAAATGTATTTAGTCAACCATAACATGCCATATTTACCATGAAAATTAGTTTAATTCATCAGAAGTCTGAATTTCATTTATTTTTATATTTATAATATAGATTATTTTATTATTTCATTAATAAGGAAATTATTGAATTATCATTGTGTCATTAATAAATTAAAATATTTAATGTATAATAATTATATATACAATAAAATTATGTAGGAAATATTTTTATATTTATAATGAATATTTATAGTCAAATTTATATTATGTATTACCCTATATTAAAAATGGTTTAGTTATTAAACTTTTAATTTAACTCTTTTAACTATTCTATAAATAAAATAATAATAAATGTCCTAATCTAATCCAACTAGACCAAAGGGGGTCATATTTTATTCCTAATGTTTTTTTTCTAATTAAATTTATCCAATAAAATTAGGACATGTGGTAGGTTAATTATAATATAATTTGTACCTTTAATTACCCTATTTACTTTTAACCGGGGTAAATAAAAGTAAAAAGGTACTATTCACAAAAAAATTATTTTCATAATATTTAACTACATTTTACATACTGTTTTCAACCATGTCTCTCAGAATTTTGAAATTAAACTCACAAAAGTAGTAAAATTATGTTTTTATGCAAATTTGTAAATGCTCCTAGAATGTGGGTAAAAGACGGTAATGAGTTCAATAAAAAATTATACATATAATTTTATTATAAAAATGACTCCAATAAATCACATTAAACTAATATAGGTATTATGCTTCTATATTGACTTAAATAAATAAAATTAATAGTTATTTAGGTAAAAATTCTATTTTTAAAAAATAACATAGTGTTTTTCACTAGTCATCAAAAATTGAAAGTTTTTAGAAAAATAAAAAAAATTCACCGAAAGATAATTTTGTTATTCCAAATTAAAAAATGAATTTAATTTTAACAAATTAAAAATATAGATGTATAATTAATTAATTTAAAATTATTTCTGGTTGTCAAAACCAAATAGAGGGGTTTTATGATGTAAAAACTATCAATAGATTGACATGTGTTTATGTCAAAATTAAATGTGAAATTACATATAATGACCTATATTATATTAAATGATAAAAATATAATCTTATTATAATTCCAAACCATTAAAATTCATAATGTAACACTAAAAATTATTCCAATTAAAAAAAATTATTTAAATAAAATTTTGTATTTTTCATTATTCATCAAAATTTGTATGTTATCAGAAAAGTAGCCAAAATTTATCCAATATAAATTTTTATGTCCCTATTGTAATGAAGAATTTAATTTCATTAAATTGAATATATAAAACTGTCAAATATAGTTTTTAAAAAGGGTTTTCTATTTAAAGGTAGTAAATTGTATTTTTTGAAAAATACTTCTTTTATCTAAAAAATTAATTTGTTCATAAATTAATTCTAAAAAAGACATTATATGGATTCTAAAATTATATGGAGTATATAAAATTCAAAATTATGTTAATACTAATCATAAACTCTTTTTGAACGACTAGTTTGGTAAGTGGTGGTGCGCTCTAACTCGTTGTTGCGTGTAGCGCAAGTTATTGAAGTACATTAAAGAAAATAAATTACTATGAAATCATGGTGTGTTACATAGTTTGTATCATAGGAATGATTGGTTATTCTCATAATAAGATTAGGATACACTATATAAATCCATAGGGATAAGAGTGAACATAAAATAAAATACCTAAAATTGGGTAATGTATATTTTAAATGGATTTCAACAAAATACATCCTTTTTTGGATACATCCAGTGGATGTTGCAAAGAGATATATTTAACTAGTGGTAGAACCTGAAAACACTATATTGAGAAAGAATATATCGGAAACTGATGCATAAAATGTTCATTGAAATACACAATGTTTGACCCTCTATATGGATATTATTTTCTAAACTCATATTCTCATTACAATCTAATATCAAGGAAAAAATATGAACCTTTAGTAAAAATTCTATAATATAGATCATGGATTAGATAGATTGATTCCTAGAAAATAATAAGGTAAGGAAATTCATGTCATATATAAATTATCCATTTAATGTAATGGGATTCCTCATTATGTTTTTAATATTTCAAAAGTACTTACCACTAATACATCCTTTCTTATTTCCAAATGCTGAAAATATAAGGAATCGAGTAATAAAAATATGATAAGGGCAATGTGATGACTATCCCAAAACGATGCCCAAAAGAATGGTATAAGTAATAAAAATCATTTTGAGGATACAATTTCAATTGATAACAACGTATGAATAGAAACCAACATTAATAGGAACACTGAAACCCCCTAATAAAGGGATTTGACTATTTGTAGATCACATGATCCCTTAATAATGAAAAAAATGATCTACTCTATTTGAAAGACATTATTAATCCATCAATATATAGGGAAATAAAATGTTATACTATATATTTTTGAAATGGGGGTAGAAGCTAATTAGTGGGGGCATTTATTTGGAATATGAAACCTTAGGAATATCTTGAAGTGAATACAAGGATAGATTTTTTGAAAAAATGGACAAATATTTTTCTCTCAATCTCCAATATAAAATGGAAGGTGATATAATTTCCTTCATAAAAATGATGAATAATCCATTAGGTATTATGAGAAAAACATCATAAGACAATTATGATAAACCTATGAATTTTTCATTTCCACCGAATGGAATGGAGACTTATTGTTATGTGGGATCAAAATAAGACATTAAAAATTTATATAAATCAAATATATTGATATATATGAAGAAATGGATTGATTTTCTCTCATATCTGAAATAAAGATCATCAAATTTAATGGGTATATAATGATTATAATAGGAAAGTGTTTTCTAATTCTAGTAGTATGATGGATAAATGTAATGGTGATAAAACATTAAACATCCCTCTTTTCAAAAAGGGTGGAAAGAAGAAGCCCAGAAGTTTCCTCAATGGGAAGAGGAAATGACTTAGGTGGTTCAAGGAATGGAACCAAGATAGTGATTATTGAATGTGAGAACATGCAAATATAATAGAGTTGAGGAAAGATATAGTAAACTATTTTCATTTTTTCGAATGTTCAAATGCATGGAATATGGGAACATTGAAAATTAATGCATTCAGATAAGGGTGGTCAAAGATAATCCACACCAAAAACCTCTAATGAAGAAAGGGTGAGATTATATCATAATAACTAAGGAGGTGGATCATGTCAATGAAGTAGTGACTTGAATTCTATTTATTCATTCGATAATTGTGATTGTATTTTTTTATTCTTGTTCTATGGATTCCATCATATCACAAAACTATATTATAAATATTTAAACACCCCATGAAAAATGGAAGATGAACATTCATTGAAAATTGAAAATGGAGATAGTATTTCATCCCATATATATAACTCCTACCATGTTAATATTTGTTGTTGAACATCCCTATGAACCCTTTGATAGACCATTTAGTGCAATTCATTATAATTTTTAGTATGAAATGAATTTCGTTACACTAAGTCAACATTAATTCCCATGGGATGTAAATATTTCTTTGTATTAAAAATAATTCTACAATTCGGTACATGTTTTTGGAGAAGGATAAAACTTATTTTTCAATAACATCTCAAACATGGATATTATTACACTAAGATAAATCATGCCTATCTAAAATTATTAAATATATGGAAACGATTTTAATTTAATACATGGACATTGTGTTGGAATATGCTGATGTGTTTCTCGATGAAATTCCTAACCCCACCCCCACAAAACTGAGAGGATTAATTTTCTATCGATCTTATGCCTATGTATTTTACAATACCATGTATCTATATAGAATGGCTGTTTAAGATATTAATGACCTGAGGAATAAAATATAGTATAATATAGAGAAAGTTTTCATACACCCATGTTCATCACAGTGGGATTCTCCAGTCCACTTCATCAAGAATTATGATGGGTCAATGCACCTTTTCATAGATTATTTTTCACATAAGAGTTTCATGGAAAAGAAAATGTATCCTAAAACATAGATTGATAAAATATTTGAAAAGATGAGTGGGAACAAATAATTATCCAAGGTGGGTATTTTTATTACCATTTTTAGGTAAGGGTAACAAATGAGGATGTCCCCAAGACTGCATTCCTTACTCGGTGTGGGAATGATGAGTTCATAGTGATACCATTCAGTCTCCCTTATTATCCAATAATATTATTAGACATTATCAATAGTGACATTACATATTATCTCGATTTTTTTTCATTTCCTTTATAGATGATATTATAATATATCCAAATTATAGATGGAACATGATGAGCTAATTATAATTTTGATAAAGACATCTCAAAGTGATAATATTTATCCACAATAAAAAAATTGTGTTCTGGTTGAAGGAAGGATCATTCAAGAGTTAGATTATGATAAGTACATGGATATATGTTTAACCATTAACAATATCTTCAACTGAATGATAAATGAGGCCAATACCTGTGATATATTTCCTTAGTTTTGTTGGGTTAGTTGGGTATTATCAACAATTTTTGAGAAATTCTCATGATTTTCAAACCCAGTAAGCACCGAAAAATCATAATAAGGTCATGATTTGTTATTGGAATAATGAATATTAAAAGTGATTCAAGTAGTTGATAAAGAGGTTTATACATTCACATGTACTTATTCTACCCACATGGGTGTATCTTTTTATTGTACAAAGAATGATTTTATGAAGGTATTGGGAGGTGTTTTGTTGTATAATGACATATTTTTATTATATTCCTCAACTAAATTGAATGTTCAGCAATATTAATATGAAATGCACAATCTAGATTTGGATGTATTTACCTTTGTGTTGCAAATATGGTTTGGTTATCTATATGGGGAAAAGTCTAAAATATATTATGATCATAAGATACTTATTAATATATTCCCACAGAAATAGATGCATACGAATCATTTAATATGGTTAGAGAATATTTAGGACTGTGGCTACTCAATCAATGACTATCTGTGGAATATAAATAAATATTATGATTCCCTAGTTATAATGGATCACAAAATTTTATCATTGATGATAAATGAGAAGGAACAGATCATATTAGAATTCAAAAGTATGGTTATGAGAATAATACAAGGAGTAACATCATAAATCATTTCAAAAATGATTTCTAAACCATATATTCTAGAGATGATAAAGTATTCATAAAGAGATTATTCAAAAATTCAAAAGATGATGGAAGCTATCAGAAACTATAAATACTTAGAGTTTAAAATTAATGAATGACTTATTAGTTGTGGGTTATGGTTTTGTGTACCATGAAATCATATGTTAAAAATGTACCTACTAGATGTTGCATATAGCATGTCATTCTCTACCCTTCCGTGTAGTAAAAAAATGAATCAAAATATTCGAGAGAACTCTTGGGGGTAAAATATAAATAAGTATATACTAAGAATATACATAAAGGTGACTTTAATATTATCAAGTGAATTATTAAATTAAAAAATACATGGGGATGATGAAACGATTACCCATACCTACATGTAAATGGGAAAATAAAACTGTGGACATTTTCACTAGTCCTCTGAATAAAGTTTAAGGAAATAATGTTATATGGGTTTTGGTGGATAATGGTACAATTAATGAACACATAAATGCATTTTTTATAGGACTTATCACTTAATAAACATGAAATAATATATATTATAGCAGTGGTAGTTATAAATGGAATACTACTATCAAGTGTATCTAATCGAGATCCATTATTTACCACTATATATTGGAAGAGTCTCCAACATACATTAAATAATGTGTTGAAGTTTATCATGTCTTACCACCCTAAAAATGATCTCTAATTAGTGCAGACTATCTAGAGACTCGAGGAAATATTGAGTTTATGCTCAATTGAAATTAAATAAGGAGGAGATCAACAATTTTCACCAGTAGAGAACTCATACAATAGTTGTTTCCACTAATGAATCCAAATTCCTCCTTATTAATCCCTTTTTGGTTATACTTGAATAAATCCAACATTCTTGGATGAAATGTGTGATAAAATACTACTTAGTCCTTAAATGATTGATGAAATTATAGAAAAGGTCTAGAAAATTAATAAACAGATTAGGAAGGATCAGAGTCGATGGAATATCCATGTAGATAATATTTAATGAGACATAGAGTTTGAGGATAGAATCAAGATATTCTTCTATATATCTCCCTAGTATAAATTCATGATATTTTTGTTGAAGGGAAGCCTTATCCCAAAATAATCTAATCCCATTCATATCATGGTTATAATTAGAGTGGTGTTCTATTGACTGGAACTCCCATCTTACCTATCTCATTTACATGATGTGTTACACATATCACTCTTGAGGAAATACATACCAAAACCCTTACTGAAACTGAATTTAGAGTTAATACCATTGGAAAATGATCTTTTATGTGATATGTAACCAATGAATATGTTATATGTTAGATAAAATATTCTCTAATATAATATAATCCACCTGGTCAATGTGAAATAGAGAAACCATAGGTTTGAATAAATAATATGTGAAATAGAGGATGTGATGAACACAAATTACCGTTTACATTTTTAGTGTGTTAAATGAAAAATTTTAAGGTGAAATTTCTAAAGGGGGTAATTTTAATGACCCAAACGTTTATGACCAAAATTCCATTTTTATTTTAATTCTAATACCTATAATGTATTATGGTTATAAAAATTGTACTACTTTGGATTTATTATATCTAATCAGATTTAAAAGACCATTAAGCATCATAATGATCGATAATTTTGTAACTGAATAGTGATCATATGATTAGTATAAATGTATGGTTTTATAAAATCCAATAGGCACCTGAAAAGGTAGTGGTGGCCTCATATAGTATGATTATACCGGATTATTCCCATTTATGTGAGATAACATCACAATGATTTTCTATTAACTATGTCCAAGATGATAAATTTAAACTAAATCAAAAGTAAACCCATATTTAGGATAATTTCAAGCTCATCGAGATCATGTAAGAAAACATATATGTTGAGCTACTAAAGAAAAATTTCACTTTCACACATCTTTACATTTGTGAATTTTTTGTTTAAAATAGGGTTGTTTATCAAGACACTAATAATATGAATATTTATATTTTATTCTCAAAATATTAATGGTTATATTTAAATTTTATTGTGTTTATTTATTATTGACTTTTATTTTAATTCCTCAAAACATGAATTATATTTTTGGATAAATGTAATTTTAAAGAAGGAATTCCAATTAATGAATAAAATAGTATTCTAAATGAATGATATTTAATGAAAATATTATTAATAAATAATTTTTTATGCATAGTTGAAAAAATAATTTTATGAAGCCAAAAATAATTTTTATTTGGGTTTAGAATCATTTATTGTGAAAAAAAAACAGATTTTTTCAATAAAAGTCGGTGTTTATTTTGACCGTAAAAATTTACATATTTAGAAAAAAAATTGTAAAAAGTAAATATTATTTGTTGACTCATAATGTTGAAATTTTCTAATAATAAATTTTAAATAATTTATAATATGGTCAAATATTTAGATAAAAAATTTATTAGTAAATTTATATATGGTGCATATTTTGATATCATAATTTTCTAAATGTGATATAAAAAATTATATTAAGGGTATTCAAGTCAATATATATTCATTGGCTTTGAAATAATGTAATTTTTAGGTTATTTTATTAATTTTTTAAAACCATTATGAATAATGAAAACCAATATTTTATATTAATATTTTAAATCAATTCATTGTATGCATGACTCACTTCTACATCCGCCATACGGAATATTTTAGTAATATCATACCTTGAACATATAACGTATTGAAAACCTATACACTTAGGATGAAAAATTAAGAAAAATCTATAAATACCCATATATATATAGAATGATACTTTTTCATTTATATTAATATTTTTGAATAAGATATTAATTTATGATAAATGGGATGTGTTTTACAATAGGGTGCTCTGTACACAATTACAGGTTTTTAAGAAATCTTAATTTTCCAACAACATTGAGTTATACCAAAAAATAATACAAAGATAATATTATTATATTAAATATTAGTTAACTCCAAGCCATTAGAATGGTGAGAATTTATATTATCAACTGAATTTTGAAATACCATTTACAATTGTTTACATAATTATTCAATGGTTACAAAATTTTGTGTAATTGGAAATAAAAAAATTGAATATAAAGAATAAGTTTTCATTAAAACCCATTTAAAAGAGAATACATGTGTTTATAAAATCATATCACTATGTATGAATTTTTATTTAATGAAAAATATATGTAATATATTCAATTTTATGTTTAAAATTTATCTTATATGTTTTCTAGATATGATATAAGAACAAATTCAAAATTTTAGATAGAAGAAGTATTTTCCAAAAAATGATTTTTTACCGCATTTTGATGGAGAACCCAATTTAAATTTTTTTGACACCATTATATTTTATATTTGACCAAATAAAATTCTTCTTGAGAATATGATCATCAAAATTTACTTTGGTTGAATTTTTTATATTTTTCTGATAAATATCATGTTTTGTTGAAGAGTAAAAATACAATAAATTTTAATCAAAATAAATTTATTCAGTCAAGATAATTTATATGGTTAAATAATATTATTTTTTGTTTTAAGGTGTAAATGTAATATAATTTTATCCTTTAATTAAATTTTGGTCATTAATAGTAATTTATCCTTGAAATTGGACATAAACACATGTAAATCATTTGGTAGTTTTTACATCTTTAAAACACACATTTCCATTTTGATAATGCGAATTAATTTTAGATTAATTACTATAACTTCAGTAATTTGAATTTGAAAAAATGGATTCCATATTTAGAATCATTAGGACCAAATTTTGTGAATAGTCACATTTTTTGGACATTATGAATAATTACCTTAGAAATTATTTTATTTATCATGGTTAAATGATTAATCTTGTAAATAAAGAAAAAATAATATTAAACTACCCCAAAATATGTCCTAATCCTATTGTATGATATATGTCTGACCATGTGTATCCTTGTGTCGATTTGGGGATCCAATGAAGCCACATAGATGTAAAAATGACATATTATAAGAATAAATTTAAATTAAAGGGAAATATAACGTAAACATGTATATTTTAGTAAACAAAAATTTATATAGGGTTATATAAAACATTTATTTGGATATAAACATTAATTAGAAAACAAAAATGATTTCCTACATCATGGATTATAAATTATAATATTTTGACATTAGATAAATAAATTTAATTATTACAGAATTGTAATGTAGTGATAGATTAATTAATAAAGGATTCAAATAAAGGATATCATAAATATTAAAATAAATGCTATTTTATTATTTTGATTCCATACACAAATTTTTTTATGATTTTGAAATATTATCATTGAGTTAATTCCTTTGTTTCTAAGAAATCAAGTTTTTATGAATTTGTAAAAAAATTCATGTATAAATAGTGTCCAAAATTGACACAATTCATAACCTAAAACAAAAAATAGTTTATTAAATGATATTAAATAAAAAAAATATTCTGAAAATTGGTCAATACATGTCCCAATAAGTCGTAAATAACTTTTTTGGGAGGCTTTTCACATGATATGGTTATTACATTAACCCACAATTTGTAAATAACATGATATCACTTTATTATTAAAAAGGGTAAATAAGGGTTTAATAAAAAAGGTAAGGGTAAAAAAATATTCAAAACATATCTAATTTCTTTGATATTTGTATTCAATCTAAAATCATATTATATTTGAATTAATTCAGTTTTGGACCATTTTTAGTTGAAATTAAATTTATAATAAATTAATATTTCAACACATCCGTATGGTGCCCCTCCTCCCTCTTATAAAAGGCCACCACCTCTACCAGCATAAATAAAAACTATCAAGTCCATTTGCTCTAACAAAGTCCACACAAATATGATGCCAATATTCATACTTTCCTCCTAGAAACTATACCACGGGAATATGGAAATTGAAGAAAGCCTTTTGGAACATGTCAAATGAAGTTACCTGATTTAGAGGTAACATCTTCTCTCAAATACATTTCTTTTTTTGAGGCATATTTTGATGTTATAAACCACATTATTTTATACAATATACAGTTATAACCTTTTTATTTTAATTTATTACAATTTTTTTCAAAAGGAATCTTTAACTATAACGTTTTTACTAAAAGACCATAGTAATGTTTCTTTTTAACGTACAGAGTGACAATGACCATTCTGCTTCCATGACCATTTGGTGATATTTGGCTTCCATAACAAGTTTTATGGTTTTTAAACGGAAAATAAACACCATATAACCATTTTACATATTTTTTTATTGAATATTATATCTAGAAATAATCGATTATGTAAATATAATTAATTGAAATATTGTGATTGTAATGGGGAATTGTTATCTTTAGTTTATTCTTGTATTATGTCTTATGATAATGTTATTGTTCCGGTGAATTTCTTATGTATAAGGGATGATCCACGAGAAACCGAGTGTAGTTGAGCCCATGATAGATCTCCAATGCATTGGGTAATGTGATGGAGGAAAACGATAAAGTTTCTCCTAATAGATTTAGGGAATATATTTTGATGGGTACTCCAAATGTTACCATGAAGGTTACTCACTCTATGGTTATAAAATATTCAATTTAAGTATTTTATGGATTCCAAAAATATGCCATTATGATTTATTATTTCCTTGAGTTATTCATTAATCTTAGTATTTAATGAGGTATGTAAAAGAGCTTATGTTTTATGAGTAAAAAGTATGATTTAATTTATTTGTTTGTGTTCATGGATTAATGTTTTACATCCATATTTAATATCCCTTACTGATCTTATTATACTCATCCCATGTTTTTGAAATTATTTTCACAGGGTATAAGGATCGATTAGATAAAGGAAGAAGTCGAGAAAATTTTTATCATGAAAATAATTATTGTTTTTAAGGCATTTTATTTGTGTGAAAATTGGATAGAGTTTACGTGGTTGCATTGTAATTTTTGAGATGTAATGTAATAGTAATGGATTAATTATCTAAAACTCTAATACTAAAATTATTTTAATGGTTGATATAACCTATGATTATGTAGGTTTTATGGTTGGGACCTTACAGTTGGTATCATAGGCCAGTTTAGATATATTTGGAGGACAGGGTATGATATGGCTGTAGGTAAAGGATCCCATAAAACCAAGAGGGTTATTTTCATATGGAAACATTTGGTGGGTTATGGTAAAATATTCTGATTGTATACAAACATGAAAATGGAGTTTTAATATTCTTTATGGATTATAATAATTTAAATGTATTTATGTTATCTTTACCCTATAGAGGAGTCATTTTTATAATAATAATTCGTTTCATGTTTAAGTGTTTATTATTTTCAACAGAATAAGGATCATTTGTCAGGTTTGAAGGAAAGATATATTCCCCAATGTTCTATCTCTCACTAATGATTTGATCATTACTATTATGAAAAAATCTAATTCAAATTATTTTGAATGATTCTTTAGTATTCAAATAACATGGAATAAATAGTTTGAGTTATCTAACACCAACTCATTTATAAAACAATTTAATGGGTCATGGTATCGTTTTCATATGATTTCAAGATCTCAACATTTACAACTCTATAGAAAAGTGAAATTAAGTAGGTGGAGCGAAATTTTACTTTTTTAAGGTAGGATAACATGAAAAATGATGAAGGGAACATCCAAAAGATAAAGATGTCTGGATTCAAGGTATGATTTATTTTCATATCCATAAATAATGAAGCATATTTGGATTGATATTTATAAATGATGATGATATTAAATATGAAGGAATGATGTATTAATAAATAGGTTAAAAATTCATATTTAATTGATTATAACGAATGCTAAATGAGTAAGAATTATACATATAAGGGATTCAAGAGTTATGGAGTATTATATGATGATGAAATGTTTAAATTTATCAATTGTCTATTGTTGATGGGATTACTTTGGATGAATTTTCCTTGTATATGTAACCCTAATGTTTTATAGGTGAGAATGTTATTCATGTAATAATTATAATTTATTGTGTGGACATAATGGATAAACTTAGGGGTTCCTATGATATTTTTTATGAGATTTAATGGTTATTAAATTTTGGGATGAAAAATAAATGGTATTAGATAACCTTTTTGGATAAAGTAGGTTTTGGTTATTTTTGAGTAGTATATTTTATATTTATAATTTTAAATGAATGATATGGTTTTAGAATAGTAACGACCCATAGGATTTGAGACAACCTGTCTCATATGGAAAGGCCATGGGAATCAAACCCACAACCGAAGGGTGACAAGGGTGAATCGCCATCCACTGGCTTACATGGAGTCCCTGGTTAGTATGAATTATTATTTTCAATTAAATGATTTTATGGATCAAGAGTATGTTTATTTTGGGAAATCATGTTTTATAAAATAGATATCATTTGTATAGGAAAATGATTTGGTTATTGTGGGATAAAATATTTTTGGAAGACATTCTCTCTTTTGGGATCATTAAATGCCTAAGGAAAATAGAATACTATGGGATTTAATTTGTGGAGTAATGGTTGAAATATTATTTTGGAAGAATTTATTTCTTAATAATGGAAATATGGTGATATGCTTTATTTATGGAAATATATAACCTATCATAGAGAATATGTGGTTTGGTTAATTACTTTTCAGCCTGAGACTTGAAGAGTATTTAATGCTATTTTGAGATAAATGTTAAGGTTTATAGTGGAAGACTATCTGATCAAATCCTTCTGAATTTTTGTTTTACAAAATTCATTGGATTATTATGAATACTATTAGGTAAAATTGTGTATTGAATAGTATTTTTTAACTTTGGGTATTGTTTTTTGAATTTTAGATATCAATGGAAATATCTCTTTTTTATAAAGGATTATCCTTTCTGAGTATTATCTGATCTTATAATACCCATTTTTTGTATATTTTTAAGGACATGGGAAATATTTAGTTCATATATTGTGTATTATGTTATTCTCTAGAAGTATATTTTAGCACTTCAGGTTCAACCAAGACATCTTTAATTCTTATCGTTCGGAGAAAATATGTGTTCGTACATGAAATTTATTAAAAGATAAAACTCTACCTGAAATGAAAGTATATTTCTTTATAATCGTAGTAAATATCATAAATAAATTCCTAAAAATTATGAAAAGGAACATTAAACCAAATTTTTTCTATTTAATTTACATACATGGGAATAAAAGACTGTTTAACCCATCTAAAGTTTATGATTTTCAGGTAGTTAACTTTCACATGGTCATATTTTCTGTCACCATCCATCATAACTTTAAAGATAGTTTTTCTTCCATATCCATGGTTTAATACACAAAATCCTAGTACGTGTTATCTCAGGTTACCTTTTTTACTTATCAGTATTTATTTTAATGTGATATTTTTATTTACTCTTTTTCCGAAGTGGGGTTTTCAATGAAGATTATAAGCACAATTTTAAAATTGTGGGGACGCAATTTCCAAATGGGGGAATTATGTAATGACCTAGGTATTTATATAATAATACTTATTCATTTATATTAATATTCATGAATAATATATTAATTTTAAGTTAATGGGGATTATTTTTGTAATATCATTATCAACACACAACTACATGTTTTTAAAAAAACCTACGTTGCACACATTGTTGAGTTATGCCAAAAAATAATACAATAATATAATAATTATTTTAAATGGAAGTTAAATACTAACTATTGGAATGGAGTGGATGAATATTATCAACAAAATTTCTAAATATGGTTTACACATGTTTAAATAATGGGTCATTGGTTACTTAATTTGTTAGAAATAAAAATAAAAACAAATTGAATTTAAGGGTTGGATTTTTATTAAAACCTATTTAAAAGAGAGTAATTTTGTTTATAAAATTATATCACTATTTATGGATTTTTATTTAATGAAAAATATATTTTATATATTAAATGTAATGTTTTAAATTAATCTTATATTTTTTCTAGATATTATATTAAAACAAAATAAATTTTTCGGATAAAAGAAGTATTTTTCAAAAAATGCAGTTTTACTACCTTTTCGTGGAGATGCATTTTTAAATTTAGTTTTTGACACCATTATATGTTATATTTGACAAAATAAACTTCTAATATTTAATTGGGACATCAATATTTAATTTGGATGAATTTTTGAGATTTTTCTAAAAACTATCATGTTTTGATTAATAGAAACAATACGCTTAAATTTAATTGAAAATAAATTTTTCCATAAAGATAATTTATATTGTTAAATCATATTATTTAATAGTTTTAAGTATTAAATGGAATATATATTTATCATATAATCAAATTTGGGTCAATAGACGTAATTTCACATTGAAATTGGACATAAACACATGACAATCTTTTGGTAGTTTTTACTTCCTAAATACATGCTTTTTGGTTTTCACAGAGAAATAATTTTACATTAATTCAAGAAACAATTGTTTCTAATATTGAAAAAATGGATTCCATATTTTTAATAAAAATATCTAAATTGTGTGAATTGGTACCTTTTATTTTTGGACATTATAAATAGTAAATTTAGTAATTATTTTATTTACCATGGTTAAAAGTTAAATCTAGTAAAAAATGGTAAAAAATAATATTATAATAATATTAAACTACACTAAAACATGTCATATTCCTATTGGGTGAGATATTTCCGACCATTTTGGGACCCCATGGAGCAATGGATGTGAAAATTAAATTTTGTAAGAATTAATTTAATGTAAAGAGAAGTATAACATAAGCACATATCTATCACCAAACCAATATTAATATGGGGTTATATATCTGATCTATTTGACTATAAATATTCATTATAAATCAAAAATTATTTCTTACATAATTTTATTTTAATTTTATTTTTTTACATTAAATAAATTAATTTATTTATGACACAATGATGATCCAGTGATTGATTAATTAATAAACTATTCAAATAAATAATATTATAAATATTAAAATAAATGTAATTTGATTATTTTGAAGCCATACAGAAGTTTTATAGATGATATTGACATATTGGGTTTGATTTAATTAATTTGTTTTCAAGGAATCAGGTTTTTATGGAATTTTTAAAAAATTCAAGTATAAATAGTGTCCAAAATTGACATAATTCATATAAAAAAAACATAAAATATTTTATTAAATGATATTAAATTCATAAAAATATAAGATTCAGAAAAATGGTTAATAAATGTCCCAATATTTCAGAAATGTCTTTTTTGGGTCCTTTTATATGATATGGTAATTACATTAACCCACAATTTCTAAATAACATTATTTCATTATGAGATTAAAAAGGGTAAAATAATGGTTAAAACAAAATAATAAGGAAACATATATATTAAAAATCTAACATAATTTTTTGGATGATGGATATTCAAACCAAAATCATCTTATATAATAATTATATTTGTTTTTATCCATTTGTAATCCAAATTAAATTTATAATAAATTAATATTTCTAGACATTCATAAAGTGCCCATACTCCCTCTTATAAAATAACACTACATCTAACCACATAACTCACACCTCTCAAGACCCTTGGCTCATAAAAATTCATATCAAATAAGGTCTAACGATCCCTCCCTTACTCTTAGAAGATTTACATTGGAATGAAATAAATTCTAGAATTCCTTTTGGCTCAAATCAAGTGAAGTAACCTGATTTAGTGGTAACGTCTTCTCTCAAGTTATTTCCTTTTATTTTCATTCTCCACTCCCTATGCTATACTTATTCATTGAATAAATAGAAAAAAAAATATTATGAATATACTAGGATGTTTTAATGATAATTATTCTAACTACACTTACACGCACATCTAATAAATGGATAAAAACATACTGTTTCGTGGTACGGTGAACTACTACCTCACGAAACAAAGAATATTCAATTTTCCCATACAACTTATCAGGGTGGAAATTATGATAGAACTATATTTATATATGATATATAATATATTTATATTTTCTATATTCTTCTGTATTTGTTATTTATAACATTACATTATGATTTACATAATGAGTAAATTCGATATTTTCATTTGACGAAGTGTGGAATACCTCCCCCTCAAATTGATTTGACTCGTTCATGCCATAAATGGAATGTATAAAGTTTGGTGTTAATAAAATTATGTAACACATATAAAATATGATATTATACTGTAATTATATTATACCTATGTTTAATTTTGTTTTCATTTCATTAATATGAATAATAAATGAACGTAGTGATCAGGCGTATGTACGACCTACCATCTTCATGAATAATGTATTTCATTTATCATCACCAATTTTATATAAAATTATGAATAAATAAATACTTTATGTATATGAAGTTTAAATCATGAATATAATTATGGAGATGATGTACTTTTGACTACATGGAAAATTTACATCAAAACATGTTCATTTTTTACTCGAGTACTAAATTTCAACAAGATGACGATTTGAATTTGAATAATTATATCATTGTTTTTACAAGGTAAAAAGTGATATAAAAGGAATAATAAACATGGAAAAGTGTATGAATTAAGTATAAATAAACATTAGTTTATTTTTCTAGAAGATAATGAAAGAACAAGATAGGTCATACTTAAGTTAAGGGACGTTCTCTCAATCTCCTTTCATTGAGGCATATTTTTATGATATACAACACCTTATTTTATATGATGTATAATTATACACCTTTTTTTATTTAATTAAATGGTTTTAAAAATGAATCTTCTTGAAATCGTTTTACTAAACGAAAGAAGGAATATTTCTCTTTCAAGTACATGGAAACAATGACTTGTTCGTCGCCGCGAGAATTAATTGATATTTGGATTCTTTAACAAGCCATGAAGTTCTTAAATAGAAAATAAAAATGATATAACCTTTATATGTATTTTGTTATTAAAAATGGGTTTTAATATAATTTATTATGTAAATATCCTGAAATGATATATTTTGATTGAAATATGGAAATGTTGTCTTTATTTTATGCTTGTTTTATGTGTTATGATTATGTTATGGTTCATGGGAATTGCATATGTATATGGGTGGTTCCGTGATAAAACAAGCTGCAGGTGACCCCATGAAAGCTCTCCAATTCATTGGGTAACGTGATAGAGGGAAATAAAAATTATTCTCTTCAGAGATTTATGAATTAGACTATGATGGGTAATACAAAGTACCTATGATGGTGACTCACTTTGTGGCTTTTAAAGATATAATGAATGTATGTCATGGATTCTATAAGTTACCATTATAAATTATGATTTTAATGAGATATATATAAATCTTATGTTTTTGTGAGGTATATTAAAGAGCTTATGTTTTATGAGTAAAAATTATGATTTCATTTATTTGTGTGTATTCATAGATTAATGATTTCATTCCATATTTTATATTCCTTTCTAATCATGGTATGATCGTCCCATGTTTTTGAAATGTTTTTCACAGGGTATAAAGAAGGGTATTAGAAATGAACAATTCAATAAAATGTTTATCAAGAAAATAATTCTTGTTTTTTAAGGCGTTTAATTTTTTTTAAATAATTGGATAGAGTAGAAGTGTATAATTTGTAATTTTCATGATGTAATGTAATTGTTATGTCCTAATTATATAAAACTCTAAACCTGAAAATATACTCACTGCTAGTACTTGATATAAATCATGATTATGAAATATTCAATGTTGGGGCCTTATAAAAACCATGGGATGTTTCCTGGTTTTGATTACAGTTATATATAGAGTCCAAAACAAAGGTTTGATAAAAAATTATGAACTCCCATCTATTTTCGGATATAATCCCACCTAGGATCCACTTACACTTCACTAAAACACCTTGTAGAATGTACTAATTATTACATACCCTATCTTTAATCCTTAAAATATTCCCAAAAATCACAATAAAATCCTCTAAATATTATGGAATCACCCTTTTAATATAAGGGACATCTCTCTATTCTTTTTTATTCAATAACCTTATTTTAATTTAGCCGTATAAATAACATTTGGTTATTTTTCAGGAACAAATAATGATCTATATACTATACAATTTATTTCCTAATAATTTGATATCATTTATATCCTCTTATAACATCATTTACCTAATTTTTTAATATTATAAAATTTAGTAATCGATCATGTCATTCTAATCATTATTCATGAACATTCTACATTTTTTGTATTTTATTTCCAATTAATATTGTATGGATCCATTTTTACATTTCACTAATACATTCCTCGAATGTCACAATGATGAGAGACCCATTTTCTCCCATTAAATCATTTTATGAATTTTTATGTACTATTCTTATGATATAGAAATTACCCAATTATTCTTCCATAATAATCATTTTTATTTTTAATTAGATACAATTTATACTTAATACTATTCAAATAGATGTAATTAATATCATTTTATTAGAGGTTTGCTTGTATTTATTCCAACATATTTAACTATGGAATTAAATATCATTAAATATGATCATAATTTGAATGTAATATGTGGTACAACTATTCGTGTATATTATAGTAATGTGATGGGTTCACTATAAATTACATAGATATCCAATGAATTATATAATTTTTTACTCTATTGAGACCCCATGAATGTTCTTATGGAGTTAAAATAATCCATCATTATAATTTTTACACAACTTTATGATTTCTTTGTAGTTATCTTGTACCAATTTTTATGATTTCATGATTAAATGTGTTACCACATTCCCATTTTGACATTATGTTATCATGATATAGCATGTCTTTTTGTTTATGTTCATGATTATTACCCTTTTATATAAAATTTATTTTTATATTTCCTAACAAAAAAAATATATATTTATTACTCCATGTATATTTCCTTACTGGGATTTGTAGCCCACTTCCTTTTTTATTTACCCAAGTTACCCCCCACATACTTCAAAGTATGATGGAATATTATGAGTTTGTTAAGGATGTTTTTAATAATTGATATGTGCACAACTTTTTTATATGTTTTTATATATAGTACCTAGAAACCAAAATAAAAAAAACATATCAATATTTTGTGTTATATTATGTGTAATCTTATGAAAGAAATATTTAACTGATGTGTAGTAAAAATAGGGGAAGTAAAAACAGATAGTTCGATATTGGAGTGCACATATCACAAACTCAAGATCACTATTTTATATTCCACCCTTTTAGTGGAGAAAATTGCTAGCATGAACATCAGGAATATATTATCATGTTGATTAATAAAAAAATCATTCATAGGATGTCCAAATCATGACACCATATTTTTAATCAATTACACCTTAGGATTATCCTCGTTAATTCATTGTCATCATCTATTTAAATAGTTCCTGGTGGCTCATAGAGAGTTTTTAATTTCCAAAAAATATTCCTTAGGAGTGTAAAAATAAGTGTGAAAAAATAACATTTTCATAAAAATAGTGACAACCATGTCCATCTCAATTCATCATTTTAATAGTTATTACCCCTATATACAAATGTTACAGAGCCATAAACACTTTTATTATCTAGAAATGAATCTAATTTTATTGAAACCACTCACTCTCAATCATCAAAATTCTAGGTCATTTTCATATCCATTAAATTATACATAGACATATCGTTATACATATATATAAATATAACTATGTATCCCACTAATTTTTCCCATCCATGTTTCCAATGGATTAACTAAACCATTCTAGGATACAAACTATTGCGACCCATAAATATCATACATAGATAATACAATTTAGTATATTAATATTCATTTCAAAATATAAAGATATTTTATATAATCATATTGATATAGTTCCTTCAGATACATGGATAAATAAATAACATTTTTATTGGTGAACTACATCATCTCCCATAAAATACTTCATAACATGATCCATTCATAGAAATATCTTACGTAATACATTTCTTTATATCCCATTGAATTGAATAATAGTAATGGTTGAGATCATATACTCAGTATGGGTAAACAATATATATATAAATTTATTATTAATATAAGGGTATCCAAACAAGATTATAACCTTTCAAAAACCAAACCATATTTATCATAGATCATAAAAATTAGTTATTTATAAAATTGTTGTAGATCATAATACATGAATCATAAATAGATCAAAGATAATATGCCATTAGTGAAAAAATGGAATTAAGCATATATTTTTTTACATAAAAACAATCATAGGGGATATTATATCATGGATACCCACCAATATATTCATAATATATTAGGCTTGGGATAGAAACATGTGTACATACATTGGGATTGGGATAACATTTTGCATACCCTCCTTTGAGATTTGAATATCCACCCTTGTATCTTCTTTTGGGATTTGGATAACCATGAATTTTCTCATATTAGGTCTTGGTATAACCTCCCATATACCATATTTTGGGGTTGGGATAACCTCACATGTACCAATTTTTAATCCCAGGATAATCTTCTTTATACCCATTTTTTGGTTTCGGATGATAAATTGCGTACCCTTTTCTCTCAAAGAATATTAATCATTACCCAATTCATTGGAGTGAGATATATATCCCACAAATCGCATAATACATTCATTTCTATTCCATAATATCATAAAAGGATAATCATTTAATAACCTGTGAAAATGAAATGGGTTTTATAATAATTTCATCAAATCATAACCCAAGGGATGGGATGAGTTTCAAGAACATTTTATCATTTCATTATAACATAACAACTGGTCGTTAAACTTGTTTCATAAAAATAATCCATGGAAAATTAATGGGTTCCAAACAAATATTGTCACCATTAAAATAAATTATCCAAAAAAATAATAATGATAGTATGATTGGATCAAATCCCTTGTAAATATTAGGTAACATCAATTATTGTCATTATAGAAGGAAAATGATTTTGGGAGATTATATGGAATATTTATTAAAGAAAATAATCATTAAACATTAAAACCCGTTATTTAGAATCTAAAAAAATTTAAATATTTAGGAAACTTTTTTCATAAAAAATAACCCTAGAGACATATAAAAGAGTCATTAAATTCATTGACGGATCAAGATTCTGTAAAATAATATTCAAAACAGGCACATTTAAATTAATATTCCATTCATATTTTCAATGAAAATAAATAATTTACTTTTTTTTAAAATTATTGAAATATTCCTTTTAACCCATTATTTTAAAATTTTTACATGGAAATTATTTAAAAATTCATTGAATATATTTAAAATCATTCTTTCTAGAATTTTTATAAAACATGGACATGGATGAAAAATTATTTTTTAATCAAAGAGAGAAATATTGTTGATTTTACGGAAAAATATATTTTACTATGGTGGGTAATAAAATAGAGGAATATGAAAGGGAAATATGTATTCGATATAAGTAAAAATATTAGAATAAAAATAATGAGTTTATTTATAGATAGGTCTTTATATTTCTGCATCAGAAGAATAATCATAAATATTTCTGATAAACAATGTGATTGTATCATAATACCACAACAACATTGGTAACATTTGAATCATAAGTCAAACAATAGAAATAACCTAATATTGATAAGTATATCAGATAACTTTCATGATAATAATAATAAAATGTTCCCATGTAAAATATATACACCATACTAAGGAAAACTGTGGATAAAATGTCATGTGTCCCACAAAAAACAAGTGAGATTAAAACCCCTTACCTCAAGTCTCAAATTTCATAATATGTGTTCAGAAATACTCTATAATAAATATATATTTATTATAAATATACTAAATAACATTAATAATTTATATAATAACACATATGAATTAATTATGTCATTTTACTACATGTTTATTATATATTCCCAGTTAAAATCTTGTTTTATGTAATAAAAGATTCATTTTTCAAGCATGTTTCGATTTGTAATTTTTCGTCCCTTTACATTGATCACAGTTCCATCCTAGAAATAAATATAATAATGATATAAATATAATATATATTCAATATATATTTATTTTTATTAATACATATATTTTAGAGATAGATAATTCATTACACCATTCATGGTCATGATATACCGTACATACACATGAAAACTATTTCCATTTTCTTATTGATCGAAAGAAAAGAAAGATAAAAAATTAATTTAAAGAATAATTATTAATTAAATTATTTCATATATGTTATTAAATATATCTTATCCATGATAATATAAAAGAAAAAATGTATCACATCACATTGTGTAGGTGGTAGTCCTATTGTATGCACATGCGAAATTATCGTTTTCCAAATGATTTGAAGGTTAGAGTGTATTTTCAATATAATAATTAAATAATAATTAATATTCAATTAATATCTTATATAAAAATTAAATCCATCCCTATCTCTAGTCATGTGACGTGGTGATTGAAATTGAATTACATCAGCTCGGGAGGCATCGATCTGTCATGAACACGATCCACAATTTCATTTCCCATTTAATGGAAGTGGATTCAAATGATTGATATACCACTAACATAATAATATATTAGTATATTTGTGATAATTATTTTATTATAGCATCAGGGTTTGAGAATATGTTAAGTATGTGGATGATGGAGTAAAGGGAAATTTCATTGTTTGGAACTACACCTCTTCTTTAGAGAACCTCTTCATGTTTACACCTAAGGCCTTCTTGGGAGTTTTTCATAATGAAAACAAGGTATCCTAAAATTGTATATAGAAATATTTATAGTTTTTGGGTTATTTAATTTGTAAAAAATTTGCATTAGAGTGTGGATAGAAGAGGATAGGTGATGTCCTTCTATAAGAGGAGAAATGAACCCACATGGAAACTACTTGGAAATTTCCCAAAATAATCCAACAATAATAAAGTCAATAAAAATGGAAATACTTAAAAATTACAGATTTTTAAACTTTTTTACAGAAAAATGATTAAATATTACATGAAAATATTATTTAGAAATGTTATATTGTAATAATAAACTTTATATTTTGGTTTTACCATTAGTAGACATGTTTTAACCTCATTCATTATAATTATTTTTTATTATTATTAAAATTAACTAAAAAAATTAATTATAAATATTTATATTATATTAATTATTCTGATTCCAAATGTGGAGTATTTTTCTCAAAAATTTAATTCACAAAATTTATAGAGTTTAGTTTAAAATGAAACCCGCATACACGATCATAGAAGGGTTTTCTGAAGAAAAATTATATATAAATAAATAAAATTTTTACATAAAAAAAATATATAAATTTATTAAAATTAAAAAATATTTATAAAAAATAACATAGTTGAACTAAATTTACTTTTAGGCATTTTAATACAAAACATACCTTCATAAATTATGTAATTGATAATATAGTTTTCAACAGAAGTTTGTATTTTTCACTATTCATTAAAATATTTAAAATTACTAGTTAATTCAAAAAAATCATTACAATATAATGTTGAAATAATGATTTAATAAATATATTTAATTTTTAGAAACAAATTTTTTCAAAATCATGAAAAAAAACTTTTGATAAATTTCCACAAAAAATAATAAAAACCAGTTTTTGATAAAGTATTATTTTCGAAGCATACATATGCTACTAAAAATTAAGTAATTTTTTATTATTATGATTTCCTAATAGGAATATTCTGTAAATAATTTAAAAAATGTTGTTATTAATATTAATATATTTGAATTTAGGGACCGGTTTATCAATGTTATGTCAAAATATTACAATTTTCAATATATTGACGTTCGTTGAAACTCAATGTTACGTGTAATGAAAGTTATAAAATAATTAAAATTAACATAAGAAAATATATATTTCCTAAAATCTAGGTGTTTTTAAATGATGTACGATATGATTATTCTATCAATGGTGTAATTATCATAAATGTGGGTAATAGTTAAATTGGCACATCCACATTTGTGAGGTCGTCCTCATACTCTACACACACATAGTGTGGTACCAATTGCAACTTTGATATAGTTGGGGTAGGGAACTTCTCTCCCATGTATGGATTTTACATGTCATAAACCTGCAACATAAATAGAAAATAAAATGAAAAATTAAAATTAAAATAAATGGGGAAATAAAAACATTGTTTTTTAAAAATATACGGTGGAACTCCCGAGCATCAATTAAAGTATGCATTACATTATAAAAAAGAAATAACAGAACAAAAGTAGATTTACTGAAAAATGTGAATAAGACCGAATTTAATTTTTTTTTATAAATTAAATTTTATAATATTAATTTCATTTTTGAATTTTTTATCAATATTATCATTGTATTGTTTTGCAATTTTTTAGAAATATTTGATTTTTAAGTGATTAGTTAAAATTTCAGATTTTATAAAACTATCACATTCATGAAATTATATTTATAAAAGAATAAATTCTTTTATGAAACCATATTTCAAAAAAAATTGAATTTATGAATTTATATTATTAATAAAAAATATAATGGTTAAAATATAAATATATTCTTATCATTTTGTAATTCTATGTAATGTTATTATTTAGATGAAAATTGTTATTTATTCTTCTCATTAAATCAACTATTTATAGTATTCCATTCTATATGGGTTTGGTTAAATGGAAAAAAATTATAATTTCATTTTGAATAATAATATAATTTTCATTGGAATAGGTATCTATCATTATTTTTCTACTAAATCCATTTAGTGCGTCAAAATGATTTTTTATGGAAAATTAATTTTAATTTGTTTTACTAGGTGTGTTCTAAAAACATTTTTTTCCACCTTGAGAAATTAAATTTTGAAAAACTAAACCACATATTTGGAATTTTAAAACCCAATTTTTTTAATGATGACACTTTAATATTTTCTTATTAAGAATGGCAGCTTTAGTAAAAAATTGGTTACCATGGTATGAGTTAATGTCAGTTTAAAATCGGTAAACTAAAATGATAAGGCTTAAAATGAAATTAAAACCTATATATATCCTATTATCATGTAATGTTTTTACCCCATTTCATATCCTTTTCAAAAATGGGTCACTTTGGATATATTTATCATTATTAATATATAAAAACATTTTATAATTTGATAAAATTTATAGTGTGTCATAACCCACACTTATAAAAGTACTTGCTTCTAATATATTCTCCATACTTCAAGAGTTTGTTTGCATTGAAATGACCTACCCAAATCCTTTCCTCAAATCCCTCCCAATGACATAAAGGGTCATTTTTAATTACAACATCATCCAAGTAGGGATTTAGGATTAAAAATATGGTGTTTATATAAATATAATGTGGTTAAAAACATTTACGAATTAAGTCAGACAAGTGTTAGGTGTTTATTTCACAAGCTAATAATTATTCATAATTTTTATGTTTATGTCTAAATTGTTGAAATTATATGATATTTATATCCTAAAACCTAAATATTTTATTCTAATACTGTTATTTTCTGGGTTTTCAAGTAATATTTATATTTTATGAATGTTCGGCACTCAAATAGGTCAAAATATTTATTTAATAGAAAACTAACATTGTTTGTTTATTCAGTATGGAATGTTTTTAATTCATGACCAAATTTTCCATATAATTTTTTCAATATTGATATTTTAATTCATATATAATTTATTAATATTTTTTACCCTTTTTTTAAATTCTAGCAAACATAAAATGGAATCTTATTTTCATGTTCTAAATGAGGACCTATTAACTAATGGTTTGAAAGAAATATTTATTTTAAAACTTATTTCATGAATGAATTTTCACACCATGATGGATATTATTTTATTTTAATAATCTATTATAATATTAAATTGTTATTTTCGAATAAAATAATTTAACAAAATTACTGGGGAAATAATATGTTTATGCTATAAAACATATTTCTCTAGATTGCATATACTTATGTTTTCATATTTATTGAATGTGGAAAATATTAAAATTTAAAATTCGCATTATTTCATACGAATAATTATATTCCTTATGTATTGAATTGTTAATAATTTATTTCCTACGATAAATGCATTGGATAGATCATGTGATGTGAATGGAATTTTATATCCCCCGATACATCAATTGGTCTCATGATACAAACTAATTTTCATATTTGGCATACAACTTACCTATTTATGTATGATATATGAAAAAAGGACTTACCAGTAAGATATAGATGTCTAGAATTATGAATTATATAATTATAAAACCAATCATTATTATACATGTGATTATTTATTTTTTTATACAATTGAAGGACATAGAACTCTTTTATGATATTTTTTGAAGGACTCTTTATTTATTATTTATATATTCCATATTATGCACGATTGATTTATTCTATAAAAGCTTATATCACAGCTTTTCCATTTCCGAGAGTTTGAGCTCACAGTTTATGGTGTTTTCATTTCCATTAGATTCCATGAAGGGGTGTGTGTATGATTTTAGGGATTTATATTAATAAAAAATAAATCTATCACTAATATTTTCATCTTTTAATTAATTTCTTCATAATTTATGTGACAATAATGTGTCTCTCTAGTATCCTTAGAATACATAAAATATTCTACCATTCAGAATGACATCTCATGTATCTTGTTCTAATATAGTAAAACAACCCTGAGATCTAGGTTACTAGTAACGAGGTGTTATATTTAGTATCAAAGGAATTTTTTTATAAACCATATGATCTAGATTTTGTAAAACATTGATTAAAGAACATAAATATATGATAAAAGATGAGGATTATTCTTAATATAGTTTAATATCTTAATATTTTCGAACAGTAGAGATCATGTGAATGTCAAAGAAATTACCACTATTTCTAGATACTAGAAAGTGGTTACAAGTGTGGCACAATTACACCTAGGGGTAATAACATTGAAAGGGGTGTAATGGGTATTAAACTGGTTGACAATTTTGCTTGATGGGTGGGACTAAAAATGAATATTTAGATTTACAATATATGAGGGATATACATAGGATTAATTACATACTCTTTAAAAATCATTTTGAATGATTTGAAAATATTTTCATGTTTTTTAGATATTCTCCACGATACTAATATTATGATTCTTAGATTAGCTATGCATTATATTTAATTTTTGTAAATTTTTACTCTGGGAATAGAAATATATACTATAATTTAATAATCATAACGTTATGAGCTTATTTGGACTATTCCATTGATTATAAATGGTATCAAATTGAAGGAAGGGAAACTATATTAATAAAATCAATCTTTGTATGGATTTCCCATGTAAGATATATAATGAAACAGATGCTGGAGTTAAAATTAAACAAATTATAACTATTTTGGTGTAGTGGACTAAGATTATTACTAATAACCATTACCATTTTGAGTAGATTAATGATCTCCAATATATTTCTCAAATTTTGGACTATTTCATCAATAAAAATCACTATCATTAAATTTGAATAAAAATATATTTTATTTTGAGAAATAGATCAATTATGAGGATATGTTATTTACTAAATTGGGATGTAGTGAAAGAGACAATGTTATCATCATTGTTTTTAATCATAATGGAGACACATACCAATTTTGAAAACTAGTCTAAAACACTATGCATTTCGAGGAAATAAATATTATGATGTCGAACACATTAATGGAGATATTATTTGAAAAATACTTTATTCATTTGAAAAAATATATTATAGAGAAGCAATTCCTAATTATAAAGAAAACTTAATGATAAAATGTTTCTATACATGAACCTAGCTTTACCAACCTATCAATAATATTTTGGATTATGTGTGTAATAGAAGGATTAATATAGATGATTTCTTCAATAGGATAATGAATAGAATTTTTTTTATTATACCTTATATTTTAAGTGTTTTTGTGTTTAGAATCATGTTTCAATATTACATTGAATAAATTATTCTTTTCTTATGTTTTCCATGGAAAATATGAATTGAAGTGGTCAACTAAAAACTATTGAATACCCAAAATGTAAAATGGAAGTGGGGAAGGGTGATATTTAAAATATGTAATAATTGTGGAAAGAAACACCATTTCTGATGATTTATGGGAATGAGAGTTTGATTCCTGTGTGGTGATAAATGTGATAAAGATCATTATTTCATTGCAATGAATGAATCTTCTAATGTTCAATTCATCAATTGTATGTAGATGGGGAACTATTTGAAAGAATTCCCTTTGTGTTAAGGGAATTTTAGTCAAAAAAATTAATGGGAGAAAGGCCACACATATGTGATAATATTTTCAAAGGATCATGTTTATTATGGTATTTGTATTTATTGATTGATTAAGGATTCTATTTTATCTAATGCCTTATTTAATTATGGAACATTACACTACTTTTTAAATCCCCTTTTTTCCATGAAATTTATATATATCTATAAAACAATAAGAAGGGAGTAGAAAATGAAAATATATATTTTAAATCATATTGTAACAAGGACGTTATATGATTAATATATTATAAAACATATAAATTACCAATTTGGAAACCTGATTATTATACTTATGATGGAATTTTATATATTCCTTGGTATAATTTTTGGTCGAAATTACAATGAACAAACTTTTCAATAAGTGAAAAAGATTAATATTTTTTATCGAGATATAGAATCCTTTTCATCAATATTTGTAATACATCATCTTAATCTTGTATGAAACAACCTCCAGTAGTTATACATAATTACATGATAAGATAAGAATATAATCTAAACACCATGAATGTGAAATTTTTCATTTCATTAAAGGATTTATTTATTATATTAGAATACATTGATCTATTTACAAAACAACATCCTTGGAACATTCCTTATCATGAAGTTGAGTTTTCCATTGTTCTAATCCATGATGAAAACCCTACATCTAAGACTCACTAAATGCTGGCCACTTTCAAATTCAGTTAATTTTACAACAAAATAGGATTTTTTGGATAAAGTATTTATAGGAAATAGTTTATCCCCATTGGGATCCCATATTCATTATTTTAATAATAATGAATATTATAAAATGTATCCCATATTAAAAATACTTAAATATCCATAATATAAAATAATTACCCCCATCACTACATTTAAGGGATATTTAATCAATATTAAGGGGATATTTAAAAAAAATTAATCTTCATTCTGGCTATAATAAATTATCGGTAATAAAGGAAGATATTATTATAATAAAATTCCATTTAAAATAGGGGAAAACAAATTTTTAGTATTTACCTTTAGATCCAATAATTCAAACTCCTATTTTAAAGATCTATTAAAGATAGTTTTCTAGTATTATCTAAATAATTTCATTGTGGTTTTTGTTTATGATATCATGAGATATGATAAATGCAATGATGTGGATAAGAGTCATTTGAAAATCCATATGAAGAATTTTAGTCTAAATAAGTTATCTAAAAAATTCAGAAAATCGTGATTCGAGATTTAGAAAGTTTCTTTATTGTACATATTTTTTGTAATTATTTATTATCAGTTAGACCTTCAAATACAATGCTAGTGATTGAATGACCAAAAAAATGAATATAACTGAGTTATATTGTTTCCTTGGATTAATAGGTTCCTATTGATTATTTTTAAAATATTTTGATTGGTTAACTGACTCATCAAACAAGATGAAAAATAATAAGGGAATATTTATATGGAAATTATAATTTAAGGAATGTTTTGAAGAATAAATCAGGGTATTTGTTAATTTACTGATATTAACATTACTATTAAGAAGGGATGGAATTTTATATATAGTGACACATCAAATAAATGACATAGATTATTCCTTATGCATAATGATAATTTTTTCCTATATATAATGTTATTTAAGGATTTTTGAAGAAACTATTGAGACCCAATATCTTTAGTTGGAAGTTGTAATCTATTCACTGAGTATACATGGGCATTAATTTTAGGGTGAGTTATGTAAAACAAATATAAGTAAAAAATTCATGAAATACATATTCTAATAGAATGTTATCAACATGTTTTAAATTTGATAGTTTTAAATACTCATAGATTATGATTGGTCAATACACTACCACATCAGGAAGAAAAATAGTAAGATTTATGTATGAATTAGGAAATATTATGGAGTTTATTCTAAAATAAGGATTAAAAAATACAAAATATTCATTAGTTTCGTAAATTTGGATATTAGGATTATTATGGAAGGGTAAACATCACATCTATTTTAAATGAGTGTTAAACCATCCTTACAATTGAAAATATATATTTCATTACTTGATGATGAGAATATTCAAAAGAAAATCAATGTTTTAAATGACAATATGTTGGAATGCATTTTCTATGCAGATCGTATTTATTATTTTGGAAAAATTTAATGTATACTATTACTGATTGGACTAAAAAAAGTTTTATATGATACGTAATATAGCTCATAATTCTCTATAGACCATGGTTCAACCAAAACATCCCTGAAATTGTATTAAAATATTTGGTGTAGTAATATGAAATGGGAAATTACAAACAATGTTTCACGATGGTTGGTTAGTAATTAGGTAGTATATGAAATAAAACAACCTAAATTATTCATGAAATATTAAAATATTCTTTTGCTGAAATGGGGGGATAATTCTATGGACATTGTCAATGGATTTAAAAACTCTCTGAGAAATTATGATGCCATAAGATTCATTGTTTATCATCATTCCATGTTCAAACATTTCTTTACAAAAAGGGTGGATATAACTCCTGAGTGCCTCAGACAACTATATATTAATTTTGTTGTGAGACATCATAGAGAACCTCTTTAAATTTTATATCATCATGATATGTGGTTACTATTGAAATTTCAAAAGTCATTATAAGTACCTCAACATCGAGCTATATTTTAGAACCACCTATTATCCTCAAATTTATTGGTATTCTAAAAGGACTATTTAGACATTAGAAGATATGATTTGGTCATGCTTGGTTAACTTTTAATATTTTTGGGACTAATATTTACCACTTTTAGAATTTATATATAATAATATATTCTATATAAGGATTCAGGTGTAATCATTTGGTGTAATGTATGAAAATGATTTTAATGCTCCTACATTTTGGGATAAATTTGAATGAAAGTGTCTTGTAGCCCACATATTATTATGAAGACAATAGTAAAAGTGAAGTCTATTTATAATAATATTAAGGTATATTAAAATATAAAAAATGTTATATAAGAAAAATAAGGAAAGTTTTATGATTACATGTAGGAGATCATCTTTTCATGAAGATATATTCATGTAAATGTGTTATAAAAATCAAATAGAAAGTTATTTAAATTCCTAGGTACATGGAGCCCTGTAAACGTATATTAATCACAGGTGTTGTGGCTTATTGTTTGTAAATTGCACCTATCCTGTCTAAATATCTTAATGTTATCCATATATTTTTCTTATAAAAGTAAATGCTACACCCAACACATATGCCCGTGTTTGAGGAAATATAATTGAAATGAGATATATCTTATTTTAAAGAGACTATAATTTTTAAACATTATAGAACAAGTGTTGATGGATCAGATTATTCCTCTGGTGTTATACTTTTAGAAAATAATAATAAAGAATAGGTTAAGTGGAAAGATAATGAAGTAATGATAAAAACATCACACATCTATTCATGAGGTGATATCATAGAAATTTTTAGAATTTTTTTTAAATATGGAAGAATATAACAACTGTTCATCAATTATAGTAAGATTATATTTCTATTGGTACAATGGAACAATGAACAAAGCATTTATAATATAATGTGATAAAAAACTTGACAATTTTTATTAGCTAAATTTTATAAAACGAATTTAATTTTTTATTTCAAAATTCTAATTTTCTCAATGGATAACATTTTTAGATTTATTATAAATAGTTTAATTTTATTTTAATATTGAAAAATAATGATTTTTTAGAAAAATATCATTAAAATGATAATATAATTATATAATAAAAACATCATGGTTTATAAAAACATTTTTATAAAAACATATTTATTTAAATTGAAAAATAGTTCATATTAAAATATTATTTTTACCTTAGAAATATATACATAACATTTTGGAAATTTATGTGTTTTTCTATTCAAATAAAAAGAATTTTGAATTTTTAAGTTTTAATCAATATTTTGTATCTATATTTTCATATTTAACAATGTTTTTTTTAAAAATAAGTATTATTTTATTTGAAATAATCCAATTTATTATATTGTAATCAATATTATAATTAATTTTTAATATAAAATTTAAACATAAAATTAAATTTTTAAGGAAAATATTTTTTCATTACATATTATGGGTATTGTTTTAAAAAAAATTCTTCAATTATATAAATTAAATTTTAAAAAATGAAATCCTTATTATGATTTAGAATATCAAAATTTGTAATGTTTCAACATTGAATTTTGGTCATTTTTTATTTTAACTTTGGTGAAAATTAGTTATCATGATATGACATAAAATATTTTGAAAGGATTAATACTGAAATGATAAAAGTTCAAAATGATATAAAAACTTATTTAATCATATTGGTTGAATTTATTTGAACCCTATAACATCTTATCATTGAATAGGAGTAATTTAGGATAAATGTATCATGAGTAAGACATTAAAAAATTTACATCATTTGAAAAATTAAAAGTGTTTTGTCTCCGACACTTATAAATGGATACAAACTATACTCTCTTATCAAACCTAAAATAGACTCTTATATCCAAAAATATCTAGTAAAATAACTTCATAGCATCCATCTCTATATCATAGATGTTATGTATTGATTATAATTACATCTTATGAAGACTTTAACTTCAAAACATAGGATATTGTATTAATAATTAGATGTTAAAATCTCTTATGAAGAAAAACGAGTAGAAAAAATAATTTTAACATTAGTTTTTTTTCATTTTAACATTAGTTTTTTCTATGATAAAAATGGTGGTGAATTTTTATGTCTAATTTAGAATTTCAATTATTTAAACAAAAATTGAAAATATTATTTTAATGGCTTTTTAATAATGGTTATTCTGATAATAGATGTTGATAGAATAATTTCAACACATTAAATATTTAGTTTTTAAGATTACTAATGTGAAATTATAGTTATATCATCCGTTATCATAATAAACTATGTCAAATATGACTGTTGGTTAGTATAAATGTTGTCATAATGGAAGAATATAATTGATGTAGAATAGAGAAACAATTTCCTCAACCATTAAGTTCATGTCCTTTGAATCCCATTTGTCAGATCATGGGAGGGAGGTATTACCAATGTGGTTAAACCATTACCAAGACTAGCCCTAAATCAAAATGTGAGGATTTAGAACAGTCTTCTATATCGGAATTTCATGTTTTTGTTGATTACCACCCGATCGATGTTATTAGAGGCACCCCATGAAACTACACCCATTGCAATCCTTACGCATAGGGCCTACATAGGTGTAATAAGGGTTTATGTTCGCAGGACTTAGTTTATTAAATTTTAAAATAATTTTTATAAAAAAATGTATTCCATAAATTCAATTTTAAGAATAATATTTCAAAAAAACATATTTTTTTATAAGATGAGCATGATAGATTGATTGAGGGGTGAAAATAAGGTGTAAATTTCTTCCTTAAAAAATTAATCACTTTTATAATAAACATGATTATTTTGAATAATAATTCATTTTATTAAATATTAATTTTAAAGAACCCTAATTGAAATAGGTATTAAAAAAATAATTTTTATTATGTTATATGATGTTTTTAAAAGTGTCATTAATTTGAATATATATCAAAGGTTCTTTTTTGTAAAATAAGAATTTTTGATTGAGAAGTCCAAATTATATAATTTAAAGAATCAGTTTGGTAAAATAAAAATTATATTTGAAATAAAAATGTTGAAATTCCATTAGGTTTAATTTTGAAGAAATTTCGAAAATACTGTATTTTTGTTAATAGTAAAAATACAGTTTTGTGTTTTCAGAAGGTTTTTTGAAATAATACATAAGTAATTATGATATAATAATTAATTAACAACAATACATGATCTAAAATTCATTATTTTTTTATTAGGATTTATTTTAATGGATTTTAATGAATTTTAATTCCTATAAGTGTCTTTCCAATGTCTAAAATGGAAAATTCCATTTTGGAAACATTATTTTGTTTGATATTTATCATTCTATTTATAAAAGGGAATTAGTAAATGGGATTCATTTATGATTGATTGAAATATACTAAATTGTTACTCAAATATCAATAACAATGTCAAGAATCGATCGGCTTTCTAGTGGTTTTTCAATTTCTACATCCTAGATTTTCATCACCAGTATTTGGAAATTATTTAATGATTCCTGCACTTTTGGTATAAATACCGACCAATTTCAGCATTCCACATGTCTCCCAATCCATCACACAGGAAATTTACATGATCGGTTCACCCATAGAGTCCACCCATTGTGTCCTTAATTTCCCAAGGTTCCTTCTTCGTGATTTAGTTGAAACACATCCAGGTAAGTATAATCACCACTTCCCATTTCATTTCATATTCCATTTTTTTTGTGGCGTGGATTCAAATTTTAAATATAATTTATTTTCATCAAAAATATATTATTCCATTATATTATGAATATTATTTTCTGAAAGGGAGACCCTCATTCCATATCATTTTCCCTTAACCTACTCAATGTTTTATACATGTCATGGTGGTACATTTGTATCTCTATTTTCACTCTTTTAAATGAAAAATTCAATTTATCATTTCATTTGAATACTGAATCATTTTATTGAATAAATATTAAAATAGATGTAAATAAGATTTATTTATTCAGGGATTTATATACAAGAAACACACATTCCAATTCAATAGGATAAAAATTATTTTATGATCAATCCATTAACAACTGAAGAACTCAAATATTTTATATGTACCCCATACATTATTCTGCTAGGGAAATTGAAAAAATGATTTTTATGATTAATGTGCCTCACACAAATTTAATAAATATGATAGGCTTTCCCAGAAAGTAATTAAATTCGTTGGGTAGGTGTTTTAATATCTTGTTATGACATGTTTTATAAGTCCTTGGTGAATAATCTTTGTAATTACCATTTATGAAACATTGGTGATAAACCATGGTGACATACTTATGAATGCCTCAATTTATGACATATCCAAATTTCCATTTTATGATTCATGTTTTTATTATTATGATTAGCCATGAATTATATTTTCCATTAAATATTTTTAAAAATCATGTTCATATTAGTATGCCACAAGATAGCATGTTATATGTCTCCCTTGATTATTCCAATACTAGGATTCATGCTCACCCCTTACATAAATGTATTTCCAAAGTATATGATTTGTAGTAAAATTAAACTTCGGTGAAACCATGAATATGGATTTAATGTGGATTAAAATAATTTTTCATGTTTTCATTTCTTATTTTCTATATTTCCTAGAAACCAAACTTAAAAAATATCCTTAGTTTTATCGAATGAAAGGAAATGATTTTTTAATAAAAATGTAAATTCCATAGTTCATATCAACATAGTGTTTAATTAGTTTTTTATATTAGGACAATAAATCATTAGTATTAAGCATATGGAAATGTCTTACCATGGAAAACATCATGTTATTTTTTTGATTATTATGTCAGTGGATTCAAATAATACACATCCTAGTTTGGATACTATAGGTTTATGTGGGAATGGAATAAATGTACATAGGGGAAACACCCCAAACACCATACTAAGCATGAATCAATCAGGAATGGGTCTACAATAATGGGTTATATTGAAAACATATTTTGAGAATAATGGTGGATATGTTTAGGAAATTGCCAGCTTTTTATGAACCATTATGAAGGATATATAGAAATCATAATTTGAGGAGATTAATTAAAAATATATTTAAGGATGATGTTTTAATATATAAAAACCCATTAGATTTATAATATTCTTAAAAGTAACATGTTTCTCAATGTGGTTTTTGTATTCTATGAAAATTATTTGAATTTTTATGAACAACATAAATCATGAGTGAAATGGAGGATTCAGCAAAAAAATGATAAATAAATTTAAAAATGGAATGTAAAATGTCATGAGTATTATGGATAAAAACTCTAGAGTTATGAATAATAACTTAATTTATGTTGACTGAATAGATTTAGGTTGAAGGAAAAAATATATTGAGTCCTTAATACAACAATAACCACCATGTTTTAGTGCATTTACTAAATCATTGGGTGTATAAAAATGGATTACCCTTATAGGAATGATATTTTGTGTACTCTACTATTCAAAGAAAAGTAAAGTCACATTGTCATGATATCACATATAAAGAGAAGCTGATATGTGGTGGATCCTATTTTAAAACATGATTCCACTATGGTAGATTGATGATATGGACAAGGAATAGTATAGATGAATCAATTTCAGAAAACTATTTTCCCTTTTGATGAAAAAATGGAGAGGTGATTGATAGAGATAAATAATTATGAAAATAAATTAGTGAAATCTTAGAAATTAACATTTCAAAACAATCATAATAAACATAAATCATTGTTATGGATCATAAGGTATTTTTTGATAGATTCTATGATGGACTAAGAATCCATATGTGTTGGAATTTAGAAAATCAAGACTATGAAATCATTGATTAGATAGTTTGGAGTACCGTGATGGTTCAATTAGAGTCTAGAAAGACATAGTTGTTACATATGTTGAATTAAGTGAATTGAGAAACGAATCTACACATTGGGAATTATTTTTATCATGTTAGATGGTAAAAGAAATTCAAACTTTTAACATGTAGAAAATATCGGAAGAAGAATTCAAGGAACTACTTTCTTTAGAGTGGAATGTTCTACAAGTGATGATGTGATGGGAATATAACTTAAAACAATCATGTTGATGTGAATAAAAAAATTATAAACACAAATGAAAAAGATAATATGTTGTAGGCCCAACATGATGTTCAATTCATGAATTGTCAATAACATGGGAACTTTTCTAAACTACATCAAAATATGAAGATAATGGAGGAAAACCAGCATCTTCCTTAGTATTGGAGAAGGGGGAATGAACATGAATTTTCTATCAAAATGGTACAAGTTGAGGATCCTAATGATGTTGTTGAAGGTGTAATCCTAGAGCACTAAATGATAGTTTTTACTTTTTTTAT
Source organism: Viscum album (assembly GCA_963277665.1). NCBI lineage: Eukaryota > Viridiplantae > Streptophyta > Magnoliopsida > Santalales > Viscaceae > Viscum > Viscum album. Next base: position 851,848,025 of record OY728152.1, read on the forward strand.
TCATATTCAATGCATTCATTTTTTTATCCATGCAGGAAAAGAATAAAGAATAAATTGGTGAGATTCTAGAAGAAGATTTATCAGTAAAGAATTCTAGATGTATTATTCTAAAATCAATTGTAGATAGAAACTCTAGAATTAAGTTTTGAGAGTAAAATATTATTTAAAATATTATATTCATTTCCATATTGTAATTTGACACTATACTAGGGATTGAATGTCTCTCAATGTATAATGATAATATTAACTATAGATGAATAGATATTTTAGTTGCCTTAAATGAAAATCCTATAGTTATTTTTAGTGGAGAGATATCTCAACCATAGAATTACCTCGATGATCCTCCCATATTCATATTAATAAAGATGATCAGTGATGAGGAAGATGTAAATTGAATTATATGTGTTGAAAATATCCCCATCAATCTAGAATACATTAATGTATTTCTCTAAGAGTTACCTAGTTCTTCTCATAAAATAGTGGAAGATGTTTCCCTTAAACTCATTAATAGACAAAATAAAATATCAAGGAACCCATATACAATGGAATATATGGAGTTATAGGAATTATAAAATCATAATTATGATTCTTTTAAGAAGGGATTTATCAACCAAATGTGTCTCCAAGTGGGGAAGTTGTTATATTTGTATAGAAGAAGGATGGATAATTTTGGGTATACATTGATTATAGAGAACTAAATAGGATTAAAAAAAATAAAAAGTACTCTCTCCAAGGGATTGATGATTTATTATATTTGGTTTATGGGGATCATTCCTTCATCAATATTAAACTTTGAGGTAGTCATCCTCAAAGGACATACATCGATCTACTCTAGATCCTCAACTCATTCCAAACACTCTCGTGGAGAGATGCCCTAGGTTTCATGGAGGCGGCGAAGGCCCCTCATCCTCAGGGGGATGGACATGATCTCTCCCATGGTGGTTTTACTCCAGTGCGATGCTCTTTCTTCCCCAGCATAGAGGTTTCTCCGAAAGTCCAGGGAATTTTCAATAGCCATTCAGTGATTCTGGTTTCTTCTCAGGAATTCTCTGAATCTTTTTCCCTTCTTTCCACAGATCTTATTGCAAAGATCATTCGATGATGAGATTCAGTGGAATTGTTCGATGGGTACGTTAATGAGGCATGGGTGTTAGGTCATCGTGTGGTTTTCGGTCTTCTTGGGAAGTGGAAATTTCTAATTTTCCTCACCGATGAGGACAATTTGGCTGTGGCGTGGTCTCGTGCAAGCAGATCCTTTCGAGGGTTTAAGATCAACCTACTTCACTGGACGTTTGACGTGCACATGAATCGTGATTCCTATTCTTCTTCTATCTAGATACATCTTCCAAGATTACCACTGCCACTCAAAAATCCGGCACTCCTACATTAAATAGGTAATTCAATTGGTAGTTTTCTTTTGTGCTAATCGGCGGACTGATTCCATGCTCCACCCTATTGTGGAACGTATTTGCATCGAAATGGATCCCTCCCTGCCTCCACCCGATAGGGTTTGGATTGTGGTTGAGGGACAATACAGGTATGCTCAAAATCTCTTATATGAATCGTGGTCATCATTCTGTTAATTCTGTAATAGGCAGGGTCACTGTTTCGAGGAGTGTCGTAAGAGGTCAATGGCGATGGTTTCGGTGGAAATTCCAGCAACATATGAAGGTGTCATAGTCCAGGTTGAGGGTGGGGGTGCTTTCCCTGTCGAAGGATCAGGCTCTTTTATGTGAAAACAGGGGTCCAAGTAGGTGTCGTCTTCTCTTTCTATCCATGATAAGGAGCCTGGTGTCAAGCAGGAGCACGAGTCTCATGTTCAACAGGAGGTGGCGATGCCTCGACTTTCTACCCCCCCCTATGGAGGCCCCTTCTACTTCGGGGAGGGAAGGACTTTCAGGATAAATCGTGAAGGCTACACCTATGGTCTCTATTCCACATGTGGATTCATTTTTTGATTGTATACTGAAGGATCTAGGTAGAGTTTAGACATCCATTGGCTTGGGAACTACTTATAAGGGAAATAAGGCTAAGGTATTGGTGACGAATTTTCACCATGCGGTTGATTCTGCCAGGCCGGTGGCCCTGTCCAGTGTTTTGGCCGAAGATTGGGGGGACCAGAACCCTCAGTCTCAATTCATTTGTCATGTTTTTGAACATTCTATGACATTATAGAATCTTGGCAGGCCTTAAAGTTTGTCATGTCCTATGCTGAGATGGTCAAGGCTGGCAGATTGTCTTCCCTCTCTCCTAAACATTTTCTAGTATTGGATGATGAAGAGAATCCTGAGGATGAGGTAGGGGATGAGGAGGAGGCTGATCTTGTTAGGGAGTCTGATTTAGAGTCCTTGGAGGAGCCAATTGATGTGTAAATGGCGTAGGATTATATCAGAGTATCCTCTACGAATGGGAAAAACACCATAGTTGACTCAGAGGGGTTTATAAATCACACTCAAAAGTCAAGGAAGAAGAAATATTATTAGTTCTTTCCTAGAATTACTATTACTATAACCTAATGAAAAATTCAATTTCTTCAGCAAGTTGGTGTCCTTGGTTGTATAGATAATTCCAAGGAGAACAATAATGAGGGGGCTCATTTGGTCCTTATGAAAAATCCTCAGGGGGATGATACGATGAGGTTTACGGATACAATGGAGGAATGGTGGGATGTTATCATTCATTATGAGGAGGAAATTTTAGAGACAATGGTTCCTTTCAATGCCTTAGAAGAAGATTGTGGGAAGTTGTATGAAAGGGTTCTTCGGGTGGCTACTAGCGAGGTGCAAACGGCGTGGATTGACAAGCAAGAACGAATCATAGAGAGAGGGTTTAATGCTGGGAAGATAAACATGGAGGAGTTATTACAGGCATGGGATATGTTTCTAAGCTGGTTTGAGGATCTCATTATAGAAGATCTAGACAAAGAGTTTATAGGGACTTTATGAAAGCTTTTGTGGTGCAATACTTCTAATAGGCTTAAACTTGATTTCAATGGCTCGTCTATCTGTTTTGTTTTTTGATGTTGTGTTTCCTAGTTGGTCATGGATTCTTTTTTTGTAAGGTTTCCACTCTCCCACAAAGTGGTTTTTAGAAAATAATAAAAATATGATTATGGCTAGTCATCATCAATTCAGGGTGAAGAAATAATATATTCCAAAAACTACCTGCCAAATAATATATGGGCATTATGATTATTTTTCATAACGCCTTTTAGATTTTATAATACTCCTACTTTATTTAAGTATTTATTGAATATATGCTATAATGATTAATTTGATAAATCCATTCTATTTTTATTATTGATATTAATACAAATTTTAAACATCATAAGGAGAATTGTAACGCCCCGAACCTAGTTACCCAGAGTCGGTGCATTATTATATAACATTGGCATGATCACAAGAAATATCGAATATCGAAAGACTGATTAGTTTAGTAGCCTTGGAAACACTAGATACATCCATAAAATTTTACATTACTTCATAAAAAAAAATCTTGTCTTCATATCCCCTCATACTATCCCTACATGTCATTCATAAATTACTTCTTCATAATCCTGGGAAAAATAAAACATTGAAAGGGGTGAGCTCAGATGCTCAGTAAGGATAAAATTATAGAAGAAGCTTTCGTAAATAAGCATAAACACTTAAGGCAGTTTATAACTAAAACAAAAGCCTTTTAAACTTGAACTTCAGCATAAAATGGGAAAGATAAAATAAAATAATGCCATTTACTTACACACATGGATATTCTACTAGTCGAACAATCCCATGCATTATCAATAACCACTTTCATAATGATGGAATGCATAATGCCAGACTATCATAACCACATAGCCAAGGCCTCGTGCCAAGACTACAAATAATATTTTTCCAAGGCCTTGTGCCAACACACTAGTTTGTCTCATGAGACCTACTGATGCATCGAGGAGCTATAGCGGGCTCCACCGATCACATATTAAGTCCTATGAATTCCCATATGAAAAGGTTTAAACATAACATAAACATTCATATTAAAACTAGTATACGAAATGTCAATACTTCTACAACAAACCATGAATGGTATAAAAATAACACATCCACAGTCAAGCATAACTCATTCGATACAATATAGAAGATTGTATTTTATCACATTAACCTCAATCAAGAATAATGAAGAATGTTGACATAGATGAAAATAATCATCAAAACAATTTGAGAGAAATATCCCCCTTTTCTTGAAATCATTTAAAAGTCACACTATTTGTCAAGAATCCATTTAAAATAGTTTTTTGAATCAAATTGTCCCATACCACTTTGAAACTTTTTAAAAGTAATTTTAATTTTAAAACTTTAATGTCCATATAAATAAATCCCTAAAACCATTTTTAAAACATGGACATTAATGAGCAGGATTTAGAAGAATAAGTCTTTAAAACATTTAAAAATGGTATTTTAGTTAGAGTTTCTAACCCAAAGAGAGACACTTGAATACAAATAATTAAGGTAATCAAAACATTGTAATATCATGAGAATAAAGGGATTCATGATATACTTTATCAAAGTACATTATATACATCACATAAAAGTGATTTTGTGTATATCAACAAATAAGTCTCAATGGAATGTAAATTGAGATGAAATCTCTCATAAAGGCCGTATCCTTAGGTTAAGGATAAATCAACGACATAGTTATGTGTGAAAAATATAAATACACTAAATCTGATTGGATATTCAGTGTAAAACAATCAAAATATATTCACACATAATCTTGTAAAAACAACACCAATGAATTGGATGTTTAACTCAACAAATGGTTAATGAGTTAAAATTTCTCTTATCAAATTCATATCAATGACTTGAGAATTATCAATGGAGTGATTATGTGTATAAAAAGTATATCCACAGGGAGGGGAGTGGAAATTATGACATAATAAAATGAATAGTGATTCCACACATAATCTTGGGGTAATATAATCAATGAAATATGCCTAAAGCCAAATGAGTGGAAATTGAAATCTCAAATTCCCTTATCGATTAGGTAACTTGCGAAACATACACCCATGAAAGAAGTATCATACCATGATGATTTATATACCTATAAATTAAGGTATATTACACAATGAATACAATCATGGGCAGTACACATACACCACATGCAATAATTAAGTGGTGAACAATGGAATTCTCACGAAATTAAAAGTGAGATTAGAAACCCCTTACCACGTTAATCAACTGAGTCATATGGCCAAAAGTTTATAACCACCAAATGATTTAGAGAATAACATGAATATAATGATAATCATGGTAATATGTATCAAATGGAAGTACACAATACACCACTTTCAATAATTTAGTGGAGAACAATGGAAATCTCACGGAATTGAAAGTGAGATAAGAAAATCCCTTACTTTGTACTTTTTCCTTGGTCGACGGTAGGTTAACCTCCTATATAATGGTGAAATAATTGTTATTGAATTATAAAAGAATAATTTACTTTAATATGATATCATATATGATCTTTTAACATTGATTTGTTAATAATATCTTAGAATTGTCGTCATTTCGGGTGTTAACGAGTTCATTTTACATTATATTCTTTGTTATGTGAGCCATATTCATTATTAATGGGATGTATATTATTCATATCCATAATTATATCAAGTCCTTAGATACTATTTTTAAATCATCAAGTTATAATTATACTTGAATGGATATGATGGAGAATGAATCTCATCGCGTTCGTGGAGACGGTAGTCCGTACGTATGCACGAGCGACAATATCATTCTTTTGATATTAAAATTATATATAATTTGATGGTATATCATATATGCAGAATAATTATCATGTTATATTTATTATTTACATGAGTTACACATCATTATTATACCCATCCAAATAATAATAAATTGAATAACAATTACACCACGACGTGGAGACGGTAAGCCGTACGTACGCACGTATGGTGAGATGTTATTCAAAGGATGGATAGAATACTGAATATGGTTGTACCATATTTATAATAACATCAAAGTATATGATACAAGAGTTATTATTTTATAATGGTAATAACAAATAAAGAGGTAGTGGAAGAAGAAAGGAACTTGAAAAGGGGTGGTGAAAACATTACCTCTTCTTCGGGTTCTTCCTTATGATTTGATCAAAAGGGCTCCTTAGGTTGGCTTTCAGATCAAAATAAGGCCTCTAGGTTGTATTTAGGGAAGTTGAGATAGTATTTGGGCAGGGTTTGGCCGAACAAAAGGGCTTTGAAGGTGTGAAGAAATGAGAAGGATGAGTGCTCTTTTATAAGAGGGGTGAGGGGCACCTTTGGAAAAGCTAGAAATATTAATTTATAATAAATTCATATTCGGCTTATAATGGCTCAAAAGTTTATTATTTAAATTTTAAGGTGGGTATGGGTCGAAAACAACTCATCCAATAGAATTTAGACAGGTTTGGGTCATTATATTAACCTTATCTTTAAGTATTAACTCTTAGTTAATTAGTTTCACTTTTACAATGTCTCTTTGTGTTTTTATATTATATGGTTAATAAACTTACTATATACATCCAAGCGACCCCCAAGTGGTCCATTAATGATGAACCTATCATGATATAAGTCTCTTGGACGAACCTTAGATTTTTAGAAATTTAATATCAATTAATAATATAATATTTGTTTTAAGAACTCTTTTATGTCAATTTTGACACTATTCAATAGTTGATTTTTGTGAAACTCATAACAGATTTATTACTTCGAAAAAGTCAATTAAATCAATCCTAATATGTCATATTATCCTAGAAAATTATTGTAATTCCTTAAAAGTTTCATATTTTATTTATTTGGGTATTTATAATATCAATTATTGTAATTTTTCACTATTAAAGTAATTAATTCATCATCATTGTGTCATAAATAAATTAAATTATTTAATGTCTAAAAATTATAAATAAAATATCATTATGTAGGAAATCGTTTTATATTTTTAATGAATATTTATAATCTAAAATAAAACATATATAACCCTCTGTAACAATTGTTTTGTTAAAAGATATATGCTTGTGTCATTTTTGTATTTATTTTAACTTAATTAAAACAAAGTGTCATTATCACTTACAAGTGGATCCATGGGGTCCCAAAATCGACCCAAAGATGCCCATGATCGACCATGTATCATCTAATAGGGTTAAGACACGTTTTAGGGTAATTTAGTATTATTATAATATTATTTTTTAACCCTTGTTTACCGGATTTACCCTTTAACCATGGTAAATAAAATATTTACCGAAGTAATTATCCAAAATGTTTAAAAATAAAATCTACCTATTTACACAATTTGAACATCCTGATTCAAAATATGGAATCCATTTTTCCAAATTCAAAACACATAAGTGGCAGAAATTAATTTAAAATTAATTTCCGTTGTTAAAACAAAAAGCGTGTTTTTTAGAGATAATAACTATCAAAAGATTGTCACTTGTTTATGTCTGGTTTAAATGTGAAATTATGTTCAATGACCCAAATTGTATTACATGGTAAAAATATATTCTAAATATACTTTAAAACCACTCAAATTCATAATTTATCACTATTAATTATTTTTATTAAAAAAGTTGTTTTTATTTAAAATTTAGTAATTTTCACTATTCATCAAAATATGAAAGTTATCCGAAAAGTACCAAAATTTCACCCTAGGCTAATTTTGATATTAAGAATCCAAAAATGATGTCCATTTTGAGAGATATAATTTATAAAATTTCAAAAAGTAGGTATTACTATTCATAACGGCTAGATTGATTGGTTATGGTGTGTTAAAATCTCGAAGTTGCGTACAATGCACGCCATTGCATTATTAGAAAGGATACATACCAAGGAAGCTTGGGTTGTTACATTCTACCCTCCTTCAATAAATTGCGTCCTCGAATTTTTTTAAAATTTTGCTTGGGAATATAATGGAAAGTCCCACATCGGAAAAAGAGTCAATAAAACTATCACTTTAAAAGAAAGAAAGAGAGGTATAAGGGTCATCCAAGATAACCCATGCTAGGATTCCATGTAGGAAAACATGGATATGGATGATAAACTAAGTGTCAAGTTCTGATGGAGAGGGATAGAAATCATGATCAGGAGAAAGTTAACAATAAGAAAACCAAAAACTTGTGTTGGGACAAATGACCATTAGTCTCCTAGTAGGAAAGTAAACAGACAACATTTTTTTTAAGTTACATTACATAAGGACGAGGAATTAATTTATGATATTGACTAAGAACATTATGAGATATAATTACATTTTAAGTAGAGTTTCATTCATTAATAAATTTCCACCACTAAATCAATTTTTTTTAACAATGAGTATTCAAGAATACTTGGTCACACTGGAAGAGCTAGAATAAAATTCTATAGAATCACATGATCCATGCAGGATAAACTATATATTTACATTGTCTTTGAAGATTAATCAAAACCAAAATGGTTAGTGAATGATCTAATGATCCCCCAAAAGGATATTCCTTGAGATAATTATGCACTAATCTTAATTTCTAAATTTGAACCAACAATACCCCAAAGTAAAATAAATACCATTCAATAATCAATTGTCCTTAAAATCCTTCAATATAATCCAAACTAATATTGAAACCCCAAACATAGAATAATTTGATTATTTAGTATCCCATGTTAAATTGTATCTCCAAATGACATCAAATACTCTTAAAGTCACATAATTAAAAGTAATTAACATCATCACATATTCTCTGTTATAGGTTAATCATTTCCATAAATAACCCAAATCACTATAAATCCACAATAAAAACGTAGATAAAAATCCACCATTACTCTAAAAATGAAACCCCATTGTATTCTATTTTCCTTGGGCATATAGTGTTCCCAACAAAGCGAACATCTTCCAAAATAACATTTATCACTTAATCACCAAATCATTTTCTGATACCAAGGGTATTCATTTGATAAGACATAAGATCCCAAATCATCATATTATTGATCAGTAAAATCATTTAACAAAAAAAAGTCACACTAACCAGGGACTTCACGTAGTCCAGTGGTAGGCAATAAATCCCAATCGCACTTTGGTTGTGGGTTCGATTCCCACAGCTTTGTCCGACGCGACGGGTTGTCACACGGTCTACGTGTTGTCCTTTTTCTAAAACTATATTTTATAATATTACCAAAATGAGATAAATTCCTCAAAATAACATAATTTAACCACAAATGTTATAGAATACCTTGCATTTTCATCCCAAATTATAATAACTTATAATTTTCTCAAACCCCAATGATCATATAAAACCAAATGGTTATTTATACCTATATCCACAAGAGAAGAGACAATTCTTCCTCAAATATCATTCTCACATGGCAAACTGTGGGGTTACAAATACAAGAGAAAATTATTCCAAAGTAAACCCATCAACAAGGAGTGCTAATAATTTTTAAATTTTTCTCCAACCATTTATTTCCACATAGCTTCTTCTTTGACCAAGAGAATATCCTATAGAATAGGACATTCACTCGGGTAATGGACAGGTCCCCTACATTTACGGCAAATGACTGTAAATGGACTCTTGGGACCATTTTTATCTTCTTCCATAGTACTCTTCATTTTTCTTCGTCAATTCTTCACTTTATGTCCTTCCTTCCCGCACGTAAAACATTTCGTTGTCCCATTGAGACACTTTCCTGGGTGTCTCTTTCCACATTTCCTGCATGATGAAAATTGAGGGTTCTTTTCTCCATGGTCTCCATTGCTGGAGATCTTATCATTTATAACTTTTCTCTTCCTTGTTGAGTCTGGGAGTTGGTTAATATATATGTTGTTGATCATATTTTGGGAAAACTGATTTGGCATAAAGACGATATATTTTACGCCTATCAACATTCCATTTTTTTGCTCATTTCCACCACAGTTCCCACCTTGTACATCATTCTCAAAGTCACTATGAATTCCTTGGAATCTAACCATTGACTAAAACCAGAAAGCATTGTGTGAGTAACAGTAGTCGTAAAATCATTTAGAGATTAAAATGTCACCATATTCTCAATTTGAAACATATTAGTATTAACCAAGGTCATTTACTCTCATCATATATATATATATTACATAAATCGGTTTGTAAAGAAAATGTAAATTATCCTAAGCATATCCCCCGGGAGTATCGTAACCAAGAGTGCAGCAAGGCCCGTTGTCATGCAACAGTTCCCGTTCGAGTCTAGCTCAAAGTGGTGTTTTCAGGTTTTACCCCTAGGTACATCTGTGCCAGAGCCGCCTCTACATGCTCGTATCCAGACAGGGATGTATTGCTCGGAAAACTGACAAAATCTCTACAATACCAAAATTCTAGGAAGATCTTTTATACTAATCCTCAAAGTTCATCTTAGGTCTACGTGCTCTAATCAGAGTTTATCTAAATCTAGCTTCCATGGTTTGTACTAAACTTCCTCTGATACCAACTATAACTCCCCGACCATAGTTACCCAGAGTCGGTGCATTATTACATAAAATTGGCATTATCACAAGAAATATCAAATCTTGAATGACGGATTTGTTTAGTACCCTTGGAAACAATAGATACATCCATAAAATTTTACATTACTTCATAAAAAACATCTTGTCTTCATATCCCCTCATACTATCCCTGCAGGTCATTCATAAATTACTTCTTCATAATCCTGGAAAAAATAAAACATTGAAAGGGGTGAGCTCAGATGCTCAGTAAGGATAACATTATAGCAGAAGCTTTTGTAAATAAGCATAAACACTTAAGGCAGTTTATAACTAAAACAAAAGCCTTTTAAAATTCAACTTCAGCATAAAATGGAAAAGATAAAATAAAATAATTCCATTTACTTACTCACATGTATATTCTACCAGTCGAACAATCCCATGCATTATCAATAACCACTTTCATAATGATGGAATGCATAATTCCAGACTATCATAACCACATAGCCAAGGCCTCGTGCCAAGACTACAAATAAGATTTTGCCAAGGCCTTGTGCCAAGACACTAGTTTGTCTCATGAGACCTACCGATGCATCGAGGAGCTATAGCGGGCTCCACCCGTCACATATTAATTCCAATGCATTCCCATATGAAAAGGATTAAACATAACATAAACATCCGTATTAAAACTAGTATACGAAATGTCAATACTTCTACCACAAACCATGAATGGTATAAAAATAACACATCCACAGTCAAACATAATTCATTCGATAAAATATAGAAGATTTTATTGTATCACATTAACCTCAATCAATAATAATGAAGGATGTTGACATAGATGAAAATAATCATCAAAACAATTTGAGAGAAATATCCCCCTTTTCTTGAAATCATTTAAAAGTCACACTATTTGTCAAGAATCCATTTAAAATAGTTTTTTGAATCAAAGTGTCCCATACCACTTTGAGACTTTTTAAAAGGATTTTTAATTTTAAAACTTTAATGTCCATATAAACAAATCCTTAAAACCATTTTTAAAACATGGACATTAATGAGCAAGATTTAGAAGAATAAGTCTTTAAAACATTTAAAAATGGTATTTTAGTTAGAGTTTCTAACCAAAAGAGAGACACTTGAATACAAATAATTAAGGTAATCAAAACAATGTAATATCATGAGAATAAAGGGATTCATGATATACTTTGTCAAAGTACTTTATATACACCACATAAAAGTGATTTGGTGTATATCAACAAATAAGTCTCAATGGAATGTAAATTGAGATGAAATCTCTCATAAAGGCCGTATCCTTAGGTTAAGGATAAATCAACGACATAGTTATGTGTGAAAAATATAAATACACTAAATCTGATTGGATATTCAGTGTAAAACAATCAAAGTATATTCACACAAAATCTTGTAAAAACAACACCAACGAATTGGATGTTTAACTCAACAAATGGTGAATGGGTTAAAATTACTCTTATCAAATTCATATCAATGACTTGAGAATTATCAATGGAGTGATTATGTGTATAAAAAGTATATCCACATGGAGGGGAGTGGAAATTATGACATAATCAAATGAATAGTGATTCCACACAGAATCTTGGGGTAATATAATCAATGAAATATGCCTAAAGCCAAATGAGTGGAAATTGAAATCTCAAATTCCCTTATCGATTAGGTAACTTGCGAAACATACACCCATGAAAGAAGTATCATACCATGATGATTTAAATACCCATAAATTAAATTATATTACACAATGAATACAATCATGGGCAGTACACATACACCACATGCAATAATTAAGTGGTGAACAATGGAATTCTCACGAAATTAAAAGTGAGATTAGAAACCCCTTACCACATTAATCAACTGAGTCATATGGAAAAATGTTAATAACCACCAAATGATTTAGATAATAACATGAATATAATGATAATCATGATAATATGTATCAAATGGCAGTACACAATACACCACTTTCAATAATTTAGTGGAGAACAATGGAAATCTCACGGAATTGAAAGTGAGATAAGAAAATCCCTTACTTTGTACTTTTTCCTTGGTCGACGGTAGGTTATCCTCCTGTATAATGGTGAAATAATTGTTATTGAATTATACAAGAATAATTTACTTTAATATGATATCATATATGATCTTTTAACATTGATTTGTTAATAATATCTTAGAATTATCGTCATTCCGGGTGTTAATGGGTTCATTTTACTTTATATTCTTTGTTATGTGAGCCATATTCATTATTAATGGGATGTATATTATTCATATCAATAATGATATCATGTCCTTAGATACTATTTTTAAATCATCAAATTAGAATTATAATTGAATGGATATGATGGAGAATGAATCTCATCGCGTTCGTGGAGACGGTAGTCCGTACGTATGCACGAGCGACAATATCATTCTTTTGATATTAAAATAATATATAATTTGATGGTATATCATATATACAGAATAATTATCATGTTATATTTATTATTTACATGAGTTACACATCATTATTATACCCATCCAAATAATAATAAATTGAATAACAATTACACCACGACGTGGAGACGGTAAGCCGTACGTACGCACGTATGGTGACATGTTATTCAAAGGATGGATAGAATAATGAATATGGTTGTACCATATTTATAATAACATCACAGTATATGATACTAGATTTATTATTTTATAATGGTAATAACAAAGAAAGAGGAAGTGGAAGAAGAAAGGAACATGAAAAGGGGTGGTCAAAACATTACCTCTTCTTCGGGTTATTCCTTTTGATTTGATCAAAAGGGATCCTTAGGTTGGCTTTCTGATCAAAATAAGGCCTCTAGGTTGTATTTAGGGAAGTTGAGATAGTATTGGGGAAAGGTTTGTCCGAACAAAAGGGCTTTCATGGTGTGAAGAAATGAGAAGGTGGAGTGCCCTTTTATAAGAGGGGTGAGGGGCACCTTTGGAAAAGCTAGAAATATTAATTTATAATAAATTCATATTCGGTTTACAATGGCTCCAGAGTTTATTATTAAAATTTTAAGGTGGTTATGGGTCGAAAAAAACTCATCCAATAGAATTTAGATAGGTTTGGGTCATTATATTAACCTTATCTTTAAGTATTAACTCTTAGTTAATTAGTTTCACTTTTACAATGTCTCTTTTTATTTTTATATTATATGGTTAATAAACATACTATATACATAAAAGAGACCCCCAAGTGGTCCATTAATGATGAACCTATCAAGATATAAGTCTCTTGGCCGAACGATAGATTTTTAGGAATTTAATATCAATTAATAATATAATATTTGTTTTAAGAACTCTTTTATGTCAATTTTGACACTATTCAATAGTTGGTTTTTGTGAAACTCATAACAGATTTATTACTTCAAAAAAAGTCCATTAAATCAATACTAATATTTCATATTATCTTAGAAAATTATTTTAATTACTTAAATGTTTCATATTATATTTATTTGGGTATTTATAATATCAATTATTGTAATTTTTCACTATTAAAGTAATTAATTCATCATCATTGTGTCATAAATAAATTAAATTATTTAATGTCTAAAAATTATAAGTAAAATATAATTATGTGGGAAATCTTTTTATCTTTCTAATGAATATTTATAATCTAAAATACAACATATATAACCCTCTGTAACAATTGTTTTGTTAAAAGATATATGCTTGTGTCATTTTTGTATTTATTTTAACTTAATTAAAATAAAGTGTCATTATCACTTACAAGTGGATACATGGGGTCCCAAAATCGACCCAAAGATGCCCATGGTCGACCATATATCTTCCAATAGGGTTAAGACACGTTTTAGGGTAATTTATTATTATTATAATATTATTTTTTAACCCTTGTTTACCGGATTTACCCTTTAACCATGGTAAATAAAATATTTACCGAAGTAATTATCCAAAATGTTTAAAAATAAAAGTTACCTATTTACACAATTTGAACATCCTGATTCCAAATATGGAATCCATTTTTCCAAATTCAAAACACATAAGTGGCAGAAATTAATTTAAAATTAATTCCTGTTGTTAAAATAAAAAACGCGTTTTTTAGAGATAATAACTATCAAAAGATTGTCACTTGTTTATGTCTGGTTTAAATGTTAAATTATGTTCAATGACCCACATTGTATTACATGGTAAAAATATATTCTAAATATACTTTAAAACCACTCAAATTCATAATTTATCACTATTAATTATTTTGATTAAAAAATTTGTTTTTAATTAAAATTTAGTAATTTTCACTATTCATCAAAATATGAAAGTTATCCGAAAAGTACAAAAATTTCACCCTAGGATAATTTCGATATTCCGAATCCAAAAATGAAGTCCATTTTGAGAGATAGAATTTATAAAATTTTAATAAGTAGGTATTACTATTCATAACGGCTAGTTTGATTGGTTATGGTGTGTTAAAATCTCAAAGTTGCGTACAATGCACGCCATTGAATTATTTGAAAGGATACATACCAAGGAAGCTTGGGGTGTTACAAGAATGAGGATAATTAATGAGTTATATTAAAAACTCAGAGGATTGAGAATTCTTTGGAAATTTCAAAAAAATGATAATTTTGGTTACAACATATTTCATTACTGGGAAACATTGAAACCAACTAAGAAACTTATTTGACCCCACCATGATAATGGACATAGAGGACTGCCCTAATCCTATAATTGTAACTAATAATAAAACATTCCGTGTTATTGTATGACATTATATAAGTGGTTTAAAATCTTTTCTTGGAATTGTAACCCACTAACCAGGTCTACTCAAAAAGTGAGCATTGTTCATTTGGAGAAAGGTGGATGAAGAATATATCTAATAAATGAAAATAGATTGGTTACTAAACATGTGTTAATTATATGATCTATATGAAAAAGATTTGTTATTTATAGCGATCAATCTCGTAAAGGGATTGGGTGAATCTCTGTATAAAATGAAATGGTAATAAATTATGAATACAAAAATTTAAATCCTCAAGAGAAAAATTATCCAACAAATAACCAGGATTTTGGTGCTTTTATTTATTCTATAAATTTATAGAAATACTAGATTTTTGGGGAGATATATGATAGATACAGAGACCACCAAAGTTTGGTGTTTCTATTCATGCAAAAAATAATTGAATAGGAGACATAGGAGATGGTTGTTTCTAATTAAATTATATTGATATTTAATTAAATATCAACTTGGTAGAGAAAAAATGTTGTTGATACATAATTTAGGAATGACCACATTGTCTAGAAGTCATGAGTATTCTAATAGATCTATAGATCAAGGACCTAGTAATGGTGTCCATGGGAATCCTAAGGAATGAAAAATCATCATTTCTATCCAAATTTATCTCACAACCATAATTACTATATAATATCAAGTGATCCATAGAGAATATCCATTGAAACAATATAAGGTAGAGTTTATGAATAATGGGATGTTTTGTGATTTCAATATTAATAAAGATGATGTAATACAAATTAATATAAGGATATATGTCAAATATATCATGAAATAAAGAAATAGTTGAGGGGTAAAGCGCATAAATCTACAATCTCTACAAATCATGGAAGCACTAAAATGTATATGGATATTAATTATCATTGTTGGATGGATAACATGAAAATGGAGATTTCCAACAACACCATATGCTTCTTGGTGTGTCAATAAGTGATGGTGGAGGAAAATCGTCCTAAACTTGTATTCAAACCACTACCTATGCCAACATAGATATGGGGAAATATCACTATTGAATTAATATCTAGTCTCCCAATAACAAACAATATAATAAATGAGATATGGCTTATATTAGATCATCACTCAAATGAATTCCCATTTCACTGACATTCAAGAGAATTTATACCATTGAAAACATTCCAATATATACGTAAGAGAAGTGGTGATGTTAAATGGGGTGCCACATTCTATCATTTATGAACACGATCCAAGGATAATGTCTAAATTTTTAAGAGGACTTTGACATGTTCTGAATACTAAATTGGATTTTAGTATAGCCTATCTCCCCCAAACTGATGGAAAATCTAAATAGAATATTAAGACTGTTGATTATAAGAAGAGAAAATTCTCAATGTAATATAATGTTTTATGGGTTCAACACCTCCAATTATGTAATTTGACACACAACAAAATATTCCACTTATATATTAAAATGGATACCTATAAATATTTATATAGGAATCGATGTAGAATTTAGACTTGTTGGGATGAATTTCATGATATGAAGATACTTGTTCATGATCTAGCATAAGATATGATACAATATTTTCATGACATCCAAAGACATATAAAATGTTCCTAGAGTTGAAATATGATCTATGCTGACAAATATAGAAATAAGATAATGTTTAATTTTGGAAAAAACGATTTCCTTCAGATATCACCATGTAAAAGAGTCACGATTTTTGGAATAGAGGTGATGATTAGACATAAGTACACTATCCCCATTGAAATCCAGGATCACATAAGTGTAGAGGCCTATCATCTTTAATATAATCAAAATATAGATAATGTTATTGATGTATTCCATGTATCCCTCTTGAAGATTTACTTACCTAATTCCTATTATATACTAAATTCTGATGTTTTACAACCCGAACAAGTCCTATATTAAGTGGAGTAGCCCATATAGATCTTTGATCAAAGAGACAATGTTGTACTAAAATGACATATCCCCTCATCAATGCATTGTGGAGGAAACATAATTATTATGAGGAAAAATTATAACTATAGGTATAAATGAAATATAAGTACACTCACCTATTCACAATTGATAATATGAGTTAAAATTTTAGGGAAAAAATTTCAAAATGGGTGAAGAATGCAACATCACAGGCTTCTTAGATGATATATGTTTTCTCAATAAATATTTGTTATATAATTTATAATATTAAACACATAAAAATATATATAATCAAATAAAATTATATATTAGTATAATGGATGATTAAATTAGCTATCATTAAAACCAATGAAAATTACAAGAAGAATAACTCGATAAAAAATTATAAAATATATAAGATAAAATCAAAAAATATGAATCCCCTATTGTTATAGAAATATATTCCTCATGGAAAACACAATAGAAATGAAATAATTTATTAAACAAAAAAAACCTCAAGAAATGGAAATATAATCCTAATATTAATTTTAGTGAATATTGATTGAATTAATGATGTGGTATTTATAGGGTATAGGGGGAACTATGATTTTTGGGATTCAACCATTATAATACATTTGATAAAATAATAACATTGGTCAATATAACCATTTTTAAATTTAATTTTTACATAAATATACCCATTGGTGATTATTTTACCATTATAGATAGTTTTTATATGTAGTTAATAAAATGTAAAATTGATGAATAATTTAGAAATTATAGCCTCATCCAATAGATTTATTCTATTTGAAGCACATTTTTCAAACCAAGGTAGGGAGGTAAGACCATTTTTGTTAACCCATGACCAAGCCCTTATATATCTTGAACAATGTTTTCTTTAACTGAATCCCATATGGTATAAGCTCATTTTATTAACTACCACTCAGTCAATTTTCATAGAGCCACCCCATGAAACTACCATAATCACACACCTTACCCTTACTGTGTACATGAGTATAATTAGGGGTTATATTTCTTGGATGTAGTTTCCTATTGTGTAATTTTATTTGTATAAGTAAAATGGATATTCAAATCATTCCATAATTAAAAAACAATTTATAAAATATAGGTTTATGTAAGACCAATTAGAGTAATAGATTATTTGACAGAAATAATACATATTGGAATTTTTTTAGAAAAACATATAAACATGTATAATAAAAAATGTATTCCAAATAATATATTTAATGAAATTTTGTTTTAAAAAAATAATTCATTAAATATAAATGAAAAAATAATTTCATAATTCCATTGTAATTTTTTATAAGTTTCATCAATTTTATTGTGTCTTAAAACTATTATTCTTAAATAATAAATAAATTTATATTTAAATTAAAAATTACATATAATTAAAAAATTATATTTATAAAAGAAATTATATATTTTAAAATAATACATAGATATTTTGTAGTGTGAATTCATAAATATTTTTAAAAACAAATTTTTCTTCAGTAAATAGAGAAAATATAGTTTTCCATTTTCGATATTTTTTAAACCTCGTACTTATATCATCATGATTTAATAATTAATAAACCAAAATCCACGAGTTAAATTTTTATTTTGTTATTATTCAGTATTTTATTTTCTTTTAATCAATTCCCTACCCTATAACTGACTTTTCCAAACTCTCAAATTGGAATATTTTTTTCAAAAAAATTAGTTTGTTAAAAATATTAAATTTCTATCTCAAAAGGTGTATAAAAAATGTTGATTTCTTTGAATAGAAAAAATTTTAAACAAATTTTAAAATACATGAGGAAAAACATTGGGTAAGATAAAGGTTTTTCATCTACCACAATCTTTAATTCGATGACAATTATTTGTAAATTATAAAAAAAATCCATTACCATTGGTATAAATACCCACCCATTTCACCATTCTAATTTACTCTATATCCATCACCCAGAACATCTAGAAATTTTCCTCCCAAAGATTAACTCAAGGTGTCTTTGTGATGCTTAGATTAAATCTTCAATATTTAGGAGAAACTCTCCAATGTAATGTAAATAATTACTTCTCTTTACAATTGAACAACATTTTTTGAGTTGTTTTTTCAACCTCTTAAAATTATATCATATCATCCACTTTCTATTATAGAATTAATGTAAGAATATTATTTTATAAATAGAAGAAATAATTTCTATCTCATTTCCATTTCCTTGATCTATGTTTTATACCCATCAAAATAATGAATTTATTCCTCAAATTTCACTATTTAACCATGAAAATTATAATATTCATTTAATTTTAATTCTCAAGACATTTTTTCAATGGGAATTTATATTGATGAAAAAATTTATTGAATCACATATTTACATCCATCAAACCCACATTACCTTTGCATGGGTTAAAAATGATGTTATTGTCATGCCTTTAAGAACATATGTACATGCATTATGATACCTTGATGAATAACCTTGGTAATTTATATTTATGAATCCTTGGTGATAGACCATGTGGATATTCTTATGAATGACGTGTTTTTATATTATAGGCACATTTAATTATTATGAATCATAATCTTATTAATATGATGTCCCTCATATTGTATATCTTATTCTATTCTATTATTCCTCATGTTCTTATTTTAATGCCTCAGGACCACATGCTATATATCTCCCTTCCTTATTCCATTACTGAGATTCATTTTAACCCCTTTCCGTTGATGTATGTCCCCATGATATGAAATGTAGTAAATGTATCCTATAGTGAATCCATAAAAATTCTCATCAAATGGATTAGAATAACGAATCATGATTTCATGTATTATGCTATTTATTTCCAATAATGTAAGCATAAAATAATCATTTCTTTGTTCCATGTAAAGAAATTATTATGTAATAAAAATGATTTATTACACATGCTTCCATTAATATGTATATTTCTTTTTTTATATTAATTATATATTGAGAGAAGAACCTATGAGACATACTCTAATGTATTTCTTATGTAATATTGAACACTAATTTTAAAATATAATATGTATGTTATTTCTACAGACCATGGTCTGAATAATTCTTCATTATCAAATTGAAAATGTTAATTAAAACTAAAATCAATAATGAAAATCAATAATATAATAAAATAAAAATGATGGAAAATAATAATTTACATGGTTCATTCTATGAGATAAGATATTATTCAATGGGAATTTTGATAGAATAGGAATAGATAAATAATATAGTAAAAGGAGAAAATAAATAATATATATGTTAGTTGACCTTTTTTATAATAAGGTTATAAATTTTATAAGGGAACATACAAATTTAATGCACTTTTTTAAAAATTTTAAATCGTGCTTTTGAGTATTTTGATATATAACATTAAAAACAGATTATTATTTTGGGTGGTGTTAAAAATTAACTAAATAACAATGTGTATTTTTATAATAGTTTAAAATAAAAAAAACAATATTAACATTATCTTCATTTCAAAAAACTATGGTTAAAAATATTTATTAAATTTATCTGTGGTCATTTACATAATAAAGCCATTATAAATATATTTTTTTTTGTTTTTTAATGTATTTTTTTAAAGTACCAGACTTTAAAATTTTAAAAAAAAATTTATTGCATAGTTATTTTAAGAGGTTTTTATTTTAATAGTCATGGAGCTCAAATAAACTGATAGATCAAATAATGTGGTCATCATATGTTGTATTTCACTTAGAGAAGTCCATATTTGAAATATTTTAATTTTAATCCATTAGTTTGTATCCCATAAAAAATAAAATAGAAGAATGAAAAATTTTTTATGTCCATATATTTATTTTCCCTATGTTTTCAAGTCAGTTATTTGAAAAAAAATTAAAATATGAAGTTTCATATTTGTCCCTGAATAATTGGTGTTATATATTTATATATGATGATTTTTAATTCCATTTCATCATGAAATAATATTAAATTCGGGATTCAAATTATAGTTCTTAATGAAATGATGGTAAATGTAATTAATATAGAATTTTAATATCGATTTATCAGTAATAGATGTCAAAAATATTATGTAAAAGTGAATTTTTTTACTACTGTATGTCAGATCATAGGTAAGGGTTTATATAATAATGTAATCCTTATTTAGGATTGTATATATTAATGTTTCTAATAGTGGAATTTTATGATCCTTCTAAATCAAACCCATTATAGTTTATTTACTTTGTTTACTTCTTGTGATTTTAAGTATTAGTTTAATTTTAACCTTCTTTCAAACTCAAAAAGACCAAAAGAGTGTTTTAATAGAAAACTGAATTTGTTTTCCAATTTGGAAATGAATCCTTTAATTAAATATATATAATTTCTTTAATATTTTTTTTTATAATGGTTTATAAAATTTTTAAATAATAATTAATATTGTTTTTACCTTTTTTTCTTCCTAAAAATGCTTTAAAAGGAATTTTCTTCGCATTTTCTGATTTAGCTAGTGTTGAACAATGGTGTTAAAAATATTTGTCTTCAAACTTTTAGCATGAATGAATTTAGACACCTGTATGACTATTCATTTTATTGAGACATCCATTTAAATTTTACATGGCTCAAAAAATTCATTTCCTAACCTTTTAGTAATTTTTTGATTTTAATGTAAGTGATTTCTAACTGAAAACAGTATATTCCACAATAAATATTATAGTTATATATTAAAAATATTTTCACCTATATTGAAATACCTTGATGAATATTAGGGTTTACAATATATATAATCTTTTCATACAGTTTAAAATATTACTCATGATGGCTTATAATAATTTAATTCAATTTATTAACTATGGAAAATATTACCATTTCGTATTTTCGTTTTTCAATGTGAATATTTAGGTTGAGTTTTTATTGAATTATTATTCATTTATTTCCTATAATAAATTCATTGAATTTTTTTTACTGGTTCCTATTACAACCTCTTGACACAATTTTAATAATCATAAGATAATATTTTTTGGGTATTTACTATATGTCTCGCCGATTTAAATAGGATATATTGGAAAACAGATAAGTTGGTAAGATAATGACATTGGGCATTATCATTCTATCATCATAAAACTATTTTTCATGTGATTATTTATGTTTCCATGTCATCCATATATTTTTTCCCTATTTATGATATTCTTAAATTTGATAAATTTGATTATTATTTATCTAGGACATATTTTTTATTCTTTATTTATTAAAAGATAGATTCTATTTTTTTACTTACCAAGTGTCTAATCTCAGCATTAATTTTCTTTGTATTTTCCTATGATACAAAAAAAGATATTGTGAATGGTTTAATTGATTTATTAGATGAAATTATATAGTTGTCATAATATTTTTTATGTTTTAATTCATGGTTTCATATGTAATATAACAATAAAATAAGTATATAGTCACCCAAGACAATTAAAATATCATGTAAATTAGGATGTGATCCCGTATTGTATTGAAAATATAAAAAAATTAACACCTTATCTTGTTTACAAAAGTTGGTGCATTACAATTGGTATGAAATTAATGTGACTATAATCCTTTGGATCTGGACATAGAAAAATGTAAATTAATAAAATTATAATATGACGGACTCTAAGGATGAGTCTATGTATAAGGTAATTTCATAATGTTTTATTAAAGTTGCGAGCAAATGTTTTCATAGTGAATAAATTCATGCATTTATACTATATAGTGGACATGAATGTATTATAGATTCACTAATTGGTAAAAACTCTAAAAGTGGTTATTGACTGTTAACTCAATCATCATTGGTGCAAGATGAGTTGAACTAAGACTACACACCGGGATACAAACTAAGAGTGGATATTCTTGGGTTTATATAAATAGTTTTTAAAAAACATTATGAATGATTTTAAAATATTTTTATGATTTTATTATATTCCAAAATAAATAGAGCTTATGATTCTGAGATTTTCTATGCATACATTATCATTTAATGATAAATGTTACACCAAATATAAAAATATATACAATAATTTAATGTTTACAATGCTATGAGCTAATTTTCTCTATTTAATTATTTAGAAATAATTCATTTCTATCCTAATGTAAACCATATCGATAAATATAATCTCTATAGAGAATTTGCTCATGGGAAATGAGGTGAATATGGAGTAGGTTCTTGAGATGGAGTTGGAGCTGGAAAACGTTATACCTATATAAGGGTAGTTGGCTCACGTTTTTACTAATAACCTAGTCTATATGGAAAATCCTGTAGATTCCCATTATAGTGAAAAAAATATGGATAGTTTCATGCATCCACAATCACCATCCGTAAATGGGACAATAAATCTATTAATTTGTGAGAAATAGATAATGTTTCTAGAAAAGATATTTATTTCGTTGGCTTATATTGAAACCAACAAATTCATCATTACAATTTATCATATAAATGGAGGTGTTCAAAAATACTCGTAATTGATCTCAATCATTATGAAGCCAGTGTAGATAAATTTTATGGTGCGAAATAATTTATAAGAGTTTTTCTTAGGAAATATGTACCTTATGTGAAATGAGCGGATTTTAATATGTAATTCCTCAATCTAAGGAAAAATGAAAGAGAAAATATTACTAAACATGAATATAACAAACCAATTTTACCAAACCATTAGCAAGATTATATTATCAATATAAATATATTAATTAAATATTTTCTCAATAGGATAAATTCTGTCATTAAAATGTAATCAGTCTCTAAGACATATCAATTGTATGTGAATATTATATAATGGTCCATAAAGAAAAATAAAAACATACCAATGTGATTATATTTCCAAGTTAATAAAATATAAATTAGTTGGTGTTTGAGCACTCTAGAAATGAATTATTGAAAATGGAGAGATTGTGAGGATGAAATTTCCAACATGTAAGAATTGGGGAAATAAACACCATGAAAATTCTTATTGAGACTAGAAAATTTCTTCGGTTGTGTTTAGAAAGGCAATTATACTCATGATTTCGACAGTAATAAATATTCTACCAATGATCAATTCATTAACAATAAGGATATATGGAATTATTAAAACAAATACCCCGTGAATCAGGGGAATTTACCTTATAAATGAGATGGTAATCATATACCACCACTACACTATATTTGATGTACCTAACGATGTGGTGAAATATATATTGATCGTATCCCCATATTTTGCTAATTCATTATTTTATATTCGATATTCATAGACATTTATATCTCCCATTGTTTACATGAATATTATATATTTCCCTAGTAACTTAATAAGGGAGTTTTCAATAACAACTAATAGTGGAAATCTTGTTATAATAAGGATATGTTAGTCCATCCCCATTTTGATGCACATACTTACCAATTTTAAATACATGATTGTTATAAATATTTTATAAATTGATATAATAATTGGTATATATTTTATTTAATGATCTAATATAAAAAAAATTCTATAGATGAAGATTAATGTTTGTGATGGAGATATGGAGTATATTAAATTTATAGGTAGACAACATCATCTGAATCATGGTGGAGTCCCCCTCTAGTAGGTATACATAATGAAATTATTTGAGAAGAACAACAGAAAAAAACATATGAACTTGAATGTAACAATATAATTGAAGATTCACATATTGTTAAATAATACAATGATACATTTTCTACATAACTACATGGACAATAACCTAAGCAGTAGGTTGATTTTCACATTGACCCCATCCCTGACAAAAAAATATATCCAGTAAAAACTAGGGGATAACTATAGTGGAATTAGTGGAACTGGATAATAATACTTGAAGATTTGTGTGATAGAGGAATTGTTCACCCTAGTGGATGACCATGATGAAACCCATATCATTATTAAGAATAATGATGGGTCTATGAGGTTGTGCATTGATTACTATCAAATAAATGACATTATTGAAATGTATTCTTATCCCAAACCACATGTTGATATCTTATTTCTTCAACTACATTGACATTAATATTTTTCAAAGATTAATCTTAATTTTTTTATCTTAATAACTACATAAAAATGAAATATAATCCAATGATGTTATTCGATACAGGGTATAGACATTACATGTTTAAATTCATTTCTATTAGATTGATAATCTTACAATCTATACTTATGAATTCGAAATATATAGTACTAAAGGACATTCGTGATATTTTTTAGTGGTATTCATTGTTTATGTCTAGATATAATTTTAAATATATTATTTTCATAAGAGTCAATAGTGAATCATTCTTAATACAGTTATAGAAAATAACTTAGATGGAAAATTTAGGAAATGTGTATCATGACCCATCCCCCGGGGCCCGCATCGTGACTACCCCAAGCCCGCCTTCCATAGGGCAGGGGGTGGCGACTAGCACCAAATGGCATAATTCCCTAGAACAGGGAAGGAATTGCCATTATAAAATGTAAACACACACACAACCAGAGAAAAATCAGAATAAAACACTAATTAAAAAAGTATAACAAGTGTGCTGAAAATACCAAGGGGCTGGAAATACAGTCCCAAAAGAAAGGTACAACTACAACTAAAAGAAAGTACAACTGAAAAGTCAGACAGATGGAAGATGGAAGAAGCTCCTGGATCGTCCTCTGGGATCCTACCATAAGGGTAGGTACATATGTCCTCCCCAGCACTCCGTGTCTATCGATCTAATCTGTGTGTCATCACACCGAGTGTCCACCTCCGGGTACCGTCCAGTCCTCGTACACTCTTCCTCGGTCGGCGTTTTCCGTCGTCTGCATCCAACACAACGAGGTGTGACCATAGCCCGTGTAGGGGTGAGTATAATGATACTCTGTACGGACCCCGAGACCCTCAAGGTCTCAAAAAATCCAACAAGGATAAACCACAAAGAAAGCTCTCAACAGATATCATTTACATAGGTATATTCCCATACATATAACTAAGTTTTCTAGGAACCCATCTCAATCATGAGGAAAACACAAAGGTCATTGACTCAGCTCAAACCAGGATTTTTATTCATGATCTTGAAAACATGGCTGCTGGAGAACTCCTCCTATATCAAGCGCAGTAGTCCTGTCACGACTATGAGGTGCTACTCACTAACCTTAGGCTGCTGAGGTACTCCTCCTCTGTCGAGTATCGCATGTCTGTCACCCCAACACAGTAGCACTTCCAGCCATGGGTCTGCCACCCCAACATAGTAGTGCACCACCTATTAGTTTACAGAGCTACTCCTTCTATCAGGTACTATGGGTCTGCTGCCCCAACAGATTAGCGCTCCTCTTCCATGGGTCTGTCTCCCCAACATAGTAGCGCTCCCCACTGGGCTAGTCAAGTCACTCCGAATCGAATCGGACAAGTAGTCATCAGGTCTCTGCCAACAACTAGGTCACCGAACTCTGTATGATCATCTCTGGGAGGATCTGCTCCACGATCTACTGGTCAATACTCAATGTTTCAAGTAATCTCCCATGGATGCATCTCAATGGTCTGCCTCGCCATAGGGATCTCAACGCAACAGACGACACTTAAATCAGACGCCCGATCTGTGAGTTATTAGTGTTTTTATCCTTGGGGCCCTGTTGGTTTCGTGAACAAACAAACCCGACCGTATCTCAACTGTACCACAAACTCCCATGGGGTATACTCAGAGTAACCATTTCTCAACGAGATTACCAACGCCACAGACGGATCATCAAACTGACATCCTGTCTGAGAGTTACTGGCTTTTCCTTCCAGGGGCTCGGTTGGTTTCTAATGTAAAACAACCCGACCCTACTCCAATTGAGTCCAAACCTCAAGTGGTGTATTCCAAAAGATCAGTCTCATAAAAATGAATCTAAATTAGTTTACCGCACATCAATCGGACGTCCAGTCCTTATGTTATAAGTGTTTCTGCTCCGAGGGCCCGGTTGGTTTCAGGTTTGAACCAACCCGACCATACACAAACTTCGCCAAATCCTTGAGTGTGATATACCTAAACAAATCCCTCGATCCAAGGATTCATATTCTACTAAAAGTGCATTGATCAGAGGTTCGTAGCTCAAGATATGGGTGTTTGAACAAAAACGGTCCAAAAAGGGGGCTCTGGGCAGGGTCCGACCCGGCCCAACCCACCCTGGGTTTCCCCGGTAGGGGGCGGCCCAGCCTGGCCATCGAGGTTCGGCCGGCGTGACCCACCTCAGCCCTGCCTGGGGGTGGGGGCCTTGGCTCGACCAGCTGGTGCGGCGTTACGCCGTGCCTCTCCCAACCCAGAATGGCCGAATTATTCTCGTTTCCCGCGCTGCTGCGGTGGTCTGCTCCGGCGGCGCGATGCCGCGTCGGTGCAGCGTGCCTCCGCCACCTTCTGCCGACCACCGGACGCACTCTAGTTTTCCATTTTTCCCACCCTATGCTCCTATGCTCATCTCTGGTCCCGAAAATTACTATGAATGCTCTAAATCGCCGTTGCGGCCTCCTTTCGTCGTCGCCCATCAATCTGCGCATAGAAGAACAACCAGGGGAGGGTCCGGACTTGTTCGTTAGCCCGTGCCCTCCGCATTAGAGGCTCAATCCATAATTCATCAATGACAAGGGTATAATTTATTCATAATAATTTATATAAACACCCTACAATTAAACACCCATGCTCGAGGGTATAAATCACATATATAAAATATTCAAAATCCACCTACCACGATTATGATGATGGACGCTGTCGAGCCGCGGAAAGAGGAAAGCGTCATGATTGAATGACATCACAGAAGAACAATGTCGATTCTGTCGATGTCGGAGGAAGATCCGTCATCGTGGGAAACATGTGCCACGGCGGTGTCTCCTCTCTTGACGTGGAGGAAGAAGAAGAGAAGGCACATCGTTGGTGACTTCGCGTTCTCTGTTGGAGTCTTCCTTCGTTGAAGGTTGGTGTTCTTCATTGGAGAAGAACACTTCCTTCTAAATCCTCTCAAGGCATCTCCCACCAATTTTTCCAACCAAAATAATTAAAAGGCTTTCCCCTATTTTCAAAATAATTGCCAACAATTTCAAAACAATTCAAAAATGAATTGTTGACACATAGATTAATTAATTAAAAGATTAATTAATCCATTAGGTGGGGTGTCACAATCAATGGGTGGAAGGTGGAGAGGCTCCATATAATAAATGAAGGGAAGATTAATGGGGGTGTTTAAGGGGAGCTAAGGGAAGATGAATGGTTAGGTGGTTTGTGTGGGACCCACCACACTAAATCCTCTCATGGTAGGTGATGTGGGTGTGGTCCCCACCTCTAACTCCCCATTGTAGGAATTAACCATCTTTTAAATAATAAAATTGTGTACAAAAATTTTATTTATTTTAATACAAATCCCCAAAAATTAACTTATCCTCCCGAGAAAACGCAACTGCGGTAAAGGTCCCCTTAAGCAAATACCGGCGATATGAGTTCATCGGTGCCCTCCGATTTAAATTCAGATCACCATTTCAAAAGTTAGAAAATCTCACTCGTTCGTTCACAGAACGTAGCTGAACAGGACATCGAAACATTATTCCGGGCACACCACGCCTCGGAATCAGGCGCTGTCAAAAAATGCGGACTCGTAAAATTACAAAGATATTAAGAAAAAATATTCCTTGAAATTTTGAGGTCTTTAAATAAATCCCACCTCAAGGATTTACTTCCCCGTAAAGCTACAACACACACTAGGAAAACTAAATGGGTACTGAGCACGCATCTGAGCCTCTTTCTTCCATGTGCTTCCCCGGAGGTTCCTTTGCTGCCAGCGAATGTGCACTAGAGGAATCAAATGTTTATGTAGGACCTGCTCCAAATGATCCTCAGTCTCCACTGGAACCACCGTGAATGTCACCCCGTCATCGATTTCCAGCTCCCCTTGGTCGATGATGTGGGATGGGTCTTGCATGTATCTTCTCAGCTGAGATACGTGGAAGACGTCATGAACCCAGTGCAACTGAGGTAGTAGGTTCATGCAGTAAGCCACCTCGCCTACTCAATTGATGACCTGAAAAGGTCTGGTGAAACACAGAGATAACTTTACACCACGGCCAACATTCCATAGAACTCGTCGAGGAGAGACCCGTAGGAAGACGTGGTCACCATCCTCGAACTCCAGTGGTCTCCATCTACTATCGTAATAGGACTACTCTCTGCTCTGTGTAGTATTCATCCGCTCCACGATGATCTGCACCTTCTCTGGTAGCCTAAAAATGGGCACACTGGTCAACCTCTACATCATCTTCTGAAAAGCTCTGCTAGCATCTTTCTGACCACACGAAAGGTTTTCCCCTTCTTCGTCAAAGCTAAAAGTAGTGCATCCACTCTAGTGAAGTCTGGCACAAATCTAATTCTGGCCGACCCATGAGTGATCGACTGCACCCACTTATGCATGATTCCTTCCATTGTTGCATGGGGTTTCCTTTTCACCGGACACGGAAAACCCATCCCAATGTTCTATGTAAACCACAACCTTTTTGCCTAATACATTCAATTTGTGTATGAATTGTGGTTGCCTAGTCCATACCCAAACTAATGTCGTAATTCCTCAAAGCTGCGTCCATGAGGTTCCAACCGAAACTCTAATCCCAATGGTCAGATCACACTGTCAGCATAAGCATGATTATTAAGTCTCCTCCCAACTGTATCTCCAGACGTGAGGGTTAATTCAACGGCTTTACCGGAAACTCTAGGTCTGGGACACGTTTCGTGGAGGGAAGGAATGATACATATCAATTTATGTTGTTACGGAAGCTTGTTGTTGACTTAGGTCGTACCTCAAATCATTCCTAGAGCCCTCAGTCACACTCCTTGACCGCATTCAGCTACTCTCTTCCTCTGCACTCTTGCTCCCTGAGCCTGGCGGGGACTACAAAGGCGGGTGGTTGTAACATGTTGAAAAGTACCCCACCTCATGCTACTCTCCTAGCTCTGCTTCCACGTCATCTGCTCTACAGATTCATCTGTCCTTAACACTTCCTCTTTTTAAAACATTTTATACGCCCAATTATCTGCGACTGGCATCAATTCCCTGCTTTCCCCTTGCTAACATTCAGCAGTTGTATACATTCATCCAAATAACATTATACCCCAAAGGTTCTCACTAGCATCCTAGCATAAGTAGGAATGCATAGAGGTAAAGTGTTGGCTCAGATGTCATTTAAACACACCTCGCTATGAGATTCGATCTCTAAAGAACTTATCATATTGTAGTCATCAAGTAATAGGAACGATCGGTATGCCTCGATGAATACTCATCTACCAACATGTCGTCCTGCCGAAGCTGTACAAGATCTAGAAAACTCATAGCCACCTCTTCAAGACAGTCCTCGGCTGCCTGTGAGTCGAGCTCACCTTGGACCCTGAGGGGTATCTAATGCTGAAAGACGTGTAAGGCACTATGCCTATATGTGTCATCTACTGGTACCGCCTGTTGAAAATGCTGACCAAAAAGTAGTGATATAACTGGCACACTACCAGAAGGTACTATCTCAGGCATCAGTCCATGTACCAAACCTTCATAACTATGTAGAACAACCTCATGGTCACTCACTGGGAAAAACAAGAAGATAAGATATCCATCTTCTCTACTAGTGTCTGAGCTAGGTGTAGAACTCTAGCAATCGCCTCTATCCAGTCCACTGCTACCTGGGAATCTGCCTCACATCGTAACCACAGAGGCTTCTGCTACTGGAACATGTGAAATGCGCTCTGTCAGTGTGCACTATCCACGAGAATGGATGGTGGCATCTGTTTCCCAATGGGTTGTGGTGCTACTAGTACCCCACCCGAATGTGCCATCATAGAAATGGACTTCTACACCGGAGACTCATCGCTCGGTGAGCTGTCATCGGGTACTCTCTTTGAACTCCAACTGACTGTCTGCGTGGAGGCATCCTGAACAGATGCGACACGGTCAAATGATTTAATCCTGGTGAGATGACATGGTTGAGATGACGTAAAGAAAACTTTGGGAAACACAAACGCATTAAGTGTTTTCATGCACTGAGTTAGAAATCAGAATTCAAGGTCCTGGTGTACGGATACGTCGGCCGTCGCACCAACACTAGACTCCCTGAACTAAAAACCACACTCAATACTCTTTACACTATTTCTTCATAGAAAAGAATTATCAGAGTCCCGAGTTCTGCAGTAGGACTGACACCTCTGATACCAATTTCTCACGACCCATCCCTCGGGACCCGCATCGTGACAACCCCAAGCCTGTCATCCAAAGGCCCGGGGATGGCAACTAGCACCAAAGGCGTCATTCTCTAGAAATGGGAAACAATTTCCTATATAAAACATAAACACACACACAAACAGAGAACGAGATGAAGAAAACACTAACTAATGTAGTATAACAAGTGTTCTAAAAATAAAAAGGGGATGGAAATACAATCTCAAAATAAATGTACACCTACAACTGAAAGAAAGTACAAATGAAAAGTTAAAAAGCTGGAAGATGGAAGCAGATCCTGGATTGTCCTCCGAGTTCCTACCAGATGGTTGGTACAGATGTCCTCCTCAGCACTCTGTGTCTATCGATCCGTTCCGTCTGCCGTCACGCCGAGTGTCCACCTCCGGGTACCGCCTAGTCCATGTAAACTCTCCCTAGGGCAGCGCTGTATGTTATCTGCATCCTACACAACGAGGTGCAGGCATATCCCATGCAGGGTTGAGTATAACGATACTCAGTAGGGACCCCGAGACCATCAGGGTCTCACAAAATCAAAAAAGTATAAATCACAAAGAATGATCTAAACAGATAACCTTTACATAGGTATATGACCATACATATACCTAAGTTAACAAATAACCCATCTCAATCATGAGGAAAACACACAGGTCATTGACTCAGCTCAAAACATGATTTTTATTCACGATGTTGAAAACACGGCTACTAGAGAACTCCTAATCTGTCAAGCGCAGTAGTTCTGTCACAACTCCGAGGTTCTACTCACTAACCTTAGATTGCTAAGGTAGTCCTCCTCTGTCGAGTACCTCAGGTCTATCTCCCCAACATAGTAGCACTTCCCACCATGGGTTTGTCGCCCCAACAAAGTAGTACACCCCATAATAGCCTACATAGGTACTCCATTCTGGCGAGTACCATGGGTTTGAAACCCCAATATAGTAGCACTCCATCTCCAAGGGTATATCGCCCCAACACAGTAACGCTCCCCATGGGTCTAGTCATGTCACTCCGAATCGAATCGAAAAAGAATTCATCAGGTCTCAGCCAGCAATTAAGTCTCCGAACTCCATATGCTCGTATTCGGGAGGATCCTCTCCATGTGATACTATTCAATACTCCAAGTGTCATGTAATCTCACGTGGAAGTATCTCAAAGGACCGCCTTCTCACAGGGGTCCGAACTCAACAGACAACGCGTCAATCGGACGCCCGGTCTGTGAGTTATTAGCCTTTTTATCCCAGGGGCCCGATTGGTTTGGTGTAGGAACCAACCCGACCATATCCCAAATGTACCCCCGAAATCCCATGGGGTATAATCAAAGGAATCATTTCTCAACGAGATTACCAATTCCACTGACAGATCGTCAAATGGACATCAGGTCTGAGAGTTATTGGCTTTTCATTCTAGGGACCCAGTTGGTTTATAATTTAAACCAACCAGACCATACTGAAACTACGTCAAAACCTCATGTGGAGTATGCCAAAAGATCCATCTCATCAAAAGGAAACTAACGTAGTTGACGTCACGTCAATCAGACGTCCGATCCTTAAGTTATAAGTGTTTCCGTTCAGAGGGCCCGGTTGGTTTCCGGTTCAAACCAACCCAGCCATACCAAAACATCGCCAAAACCTTGAGTGTAATATACCGAAATGGCCGTCTCAATTCATGGATTACTACGCTACTGAAAGTGCATCGATCGGAGGTATTTACCTCATGTTATGGGTGTTTGAATGAAAGTTGTCCAAAAAGGGGGCTCTAGGCCCGGTCCGTCCTGGCCCAACCCACCCTGGGTCGGCCCGAACCAGGTTGACCTGACCAGGGTTCGGGTCCGGCCCAGTAGGGCGCGACCCGGCGTGCGTGGCCTGTACCGGCCCTTCTGGGGGGGGGGGGGGGGGGCGCTGGCTCGGCAAGCTGGCGCGACGTTAAGCCGCGCCTCTCCAAATCCGGAACGGCTGGGCCGTTCCGGTTTCTCCCACCACCGCGGGTCAGCCGGTGGGGTCTGCTCCAGTAGTGCGCCACCTCCGACAGATGCCGGCACCGTTGCACCGGCATGGCACACTGCCACCACCTTCTGCAGACCACTGGACGCGCTCCGATGGTCTGTTTCGACCACCGTATGCACCTACGCTCATCTCGGGTCCTGAACATTAATGTGAATGCTCCAAATCGCAGTTGCGACACCGTTTCGTCATCGACCGTCACTCCACACATAGAAAAACAACTAGTGGAGGGTCTGGACTTGTTCGTTATCCCATGCCCTCCGCATTAGAGGCTCAATCCATAATTCTTCATCTACAAGGGTATAATTTATTCAATTTTTTTTTTACAAATACCCTAAAATTAAATGCCCATGCTGGAGTGTATAAATCACATATATAAAATATTAAAAAGCCCCTACCTTGATTATGACTTTTCACATTTTCGAGCAGTAAAATAAGGCAAGCGTCGCGATAGAATGATGTCACGGAAGAACGGTGTCGATTCCGTCGACGTCGGAGGAAGAGTCGTTATCGTTTGTGACGTTCACCGCGGCTGTGTCTCCTCTGACACGGATGATGAAGAAGAGAAGGCACGTCATCAGTGAATTCACGTTCTCTGTTAGAGTCCTCCTTCGTTGAAGGTTGGTGTTCTTCATCGGAGAATAACACTTCTATCTAAATCTTCTCAAGAGATTTCCCACCAATTTTCCCCACCAAAATAATGAAAATGCTTTCCCCTCTTTTCAAAAGAAATGAAAAAAATTTCAAAATAATTCAAAAATGAATTGTTGATACATAGATTAATTAATTAAGAGATTAATTAATCCATTGGGTGGGGTGGCACAATCAATGGGTGGAAGGTGGAGAGGCTCCACATAATAAATTAGGGGATGATTGATGGGGGGTTTAAGGGGAGGTAAGGGAAGATGAATGGTTAGGGGGTTCATGTGGGCCCCACCACACTAAATTCTCTCATGGTAGGTTATGTGGGTGTGGGACCCACCTCTAACTCCCCATTGTAGGAATTAACCACCTTTTAAATAATAAAATTGTGTACAACAATTTTATTTATTTTAATACAAATACCCAAAAATTAACTTCTCCTCCCGAGCAAACGCAACTGCGGTAAAGGTCCCTGTAAGAGAATACCGGTGCTGAAAGTTCATCGGTGCCCTTGGATTTCAATTCTGAGCACCAGTTCAAAAGATAGAAAAACCCACTCATTCATTACCTGAACGTACTTGAACAAAACATCAGAAAATTATTCTGGGCACACCGGGCCTCAGAATCAAGTGCTGTCAGAAACTGTGGATTCGTAAAATTCCATAGAAATTAAGATAAAAATTTTCTTGAAATTTCCGGGTCATTACGTTAATCCCACCTCATGGGTTTACGTTCCCATAATGATACAACACATACTAGGGAAACTAAAGGGGTTTGATCACGCATCTGAGCCTCTTGCTCCAATGTGCATCCCTGGAGGTTCTTGTGCGGCCAGCGAATGCGCACTAGAGGAATCAACCATCCACGTAGTACCCACTCTAGTCGATCCTCAATCTCCACTGGAACCTTCGTGAATGTTTCCCCATCATCATTGTACATATCCACGTGGTTGATGATGTGGGATGGGTCTTTCACGTATCTCCTCAGATGAGATACGTGGAAGACGTCATGCACCCATTGCAATTGGGGTGGAAAGGTCAGGCGGAAAGCCACCTTGCCTACTCTTCTGATGACCTGAAAATGTCTAATGAAATGCGGAGATAACTTGCACCTCGGCCCAAAATCCGTAGACCTCATCGTGGTGAGACCCGTAAGAAGACGTGGTCACCATCCTCGAACTCCAGTGGTCGCCAACTCCTATCGACATAGGACTATTGTCTGCTCTGTGCAGTCTTCATCTGTTCCTGGATGATCTTCACCTTCTCCGGTAGCCTCAAAATGGGCGCACTGGTAAACCTATATCTCAACTCTTGAAATTCTTTGCTCGCATATCTCTGGCCACATGAAGTTTTTACCCTTCTTCATTAAAGCTAAAAGCAGTGCAACAACTCTGGTGAAGTCTGGCACAAATCTAAGTCTAGCCGACCCATGAGTGATCGAATGCACCAACTTATGCATGATTCCATCTTGTGCCTCCCGGGGATTACTTTTCTCCAAAAAAGGAAAACCCATCCCAATGTTGTATGTAAACCACAACCTTTTTGCCTAATACTATCAATCTGTGTAAGAATTTTGGTTGACCTATCCATACCCAAACTAATGTCGTAAGGCCTCAACACTATGGCCAAGATGTTCCAACCAAAACTCTCACCACAAGGGTCAGATCACACCATCTTTGTATTTGTGATTGTCGAGTCTCCTCCCAAAGGCATCTCCAGACGTGAGGGTCAATTCAATGGCTTAACCATAAATTCAAGGTCTGGGACAATATTTTTGGAAGGAAGGAATGATTCATATCAATTTCTGTTGTTACAGTAGCTAGTATTAGACACAGATAGTACCTCGAATCATTCCTAGAGACCTAGGTCACACTCCTTGACTACATGCAGCTATTCTCTTCCCCTGCCCTCCTGCTCCCTTTGCCTGGAGGGGTCTACAATGGAGGGTTGTTGTAACATGTTGAAAAGTAGACCACCTCATGATGCTCTCCTAGCTCATCATCCACGTCTGCTGCTCTTCATATTCATCTCTCCTTAACACTTCCTCTTCATAAAACATTTTACAGGCCCAATTCTCTGAGACTGGCATCAGTTCTCGGCATTCCCACTACTAACATTCACTAGTTGTATCCTTTCATCCAATGAACATTCAACCACAATGGTTCTCACTAGCACCCTATCAAAAGTAGGAATGCAATGAGGTAAAGTGTTGGCTCAGATTTCCTTTAAACACACCTCGTTCTGAGATCTGATCTGTAGAGAACTGATCGTATTGTAGTCATCAAGTACCCGGAATGATCAGTCTGCCTCAATGAATACTGAGGTACCAACATGTCATCCTGCCAAAGCTGTATAACTCTAGAAAACTCACAGCCACCTCCTCAAGCCAGTCCTCAGTTGCCTGTGAGTCGGGCTCACCACGGAACCTGATGGGTATCTAATGCTGAGACACATGTAGAGCACTATGCCGATATGTGTCATCTACTGGTACCGCTAGTTGAAACTGCTAAGCAAAAGGTAGTGATATAGCTGGAACACTACCTGAAAGTACTATCTCAGGCATCCGTCCACGTACTGAAGCCTCATCAATATGTGTACCAAAATCATGGTCACTCACTTGGAAACACCAGTAGCTATGATATCCATCTGCTCTACTGGTGTCTGAAATAGGTGTAGAACTCTAGCAATCGCCTCTAGCCAGTCCACTGCTTCCTGGGAATCTGCCTCGCCTCGTAACCTCAGAGGCATCTACTATTGGAACTCATGAAATTCTCTCTATCAGCGTGCACAGTCCACTAGTATGGCTGGTGGAATCTTCTACCCAATGGTTGGTGGTGCTACAGGTACACCACCCGAATTGGACATCATTGTAAGAGGGCCCTGCATCGGAGCCTCATCGCTCGATGGGCCGTCATCGGGTACTCTCTCGGAACTCCCACTGACTGTCTGCGTGGAGGCATCCGGAACAGATGCGACACGGTCAAACGATTTAATCATGGTGATCTAACCTAGTTGATTTGACTTAATGAAAATTTTGTGAAACACACACAAAATAAGTGTTTTAGTGCTCAGAGTCAGAAATCAGACGTTAGGGTCCTGGTGTATGGATACGTTGGTCGCCGCACCAACACTGGACTCCCTGATCTGAAATCCACATTTAATACTCTTTACACTACTTCTTCACAGAAATGAATTATCAGAGTCCTATGTTCTATGGTAGAACTGACTCTTGTGATACCCATTTGTCACGACCCGTCCCCCAGGGCCCGCATCGTGACTACCCCAAGCCCGCCTTCCAAAGGCCAGGGGCTGGCGACTAGCACCAAAGGCGTAATTCCATAGAACTGGGAAGGCATTGCCTTTATAAAACGTAAAAACACACACAACCAGAGAACGAGCGGAAGAAAACAGTAAGTAAAGTAGTATAACAAGTGTGCTGGAAATACAAAGGGGCCAGAAATACAAGCCTAATAGAAAGGTACAGCTACAACTGAAAGAAAGTACAACCAAAAAGTCAAACAACTAGAAGATAGAAGAAGATCTTGGATCGTCCTCCGAGTTCCTACTAGAATGGTAGGTACATATGTCCTCCTCATCACTCTGCGTCTATCAATCCACTCCGTGTGCTATCACTCCGAGTGTCCACCTCCGGGTACCATCCATTCCTCGTACACTCTGCCTCGGTCAGTGCTGTCTGTCGTCTGCATCCAACACAACGAAGTACCGGTATAGCACATGAAGGGGTGAGTATAACGATACTCAGTAGGGAACCCGAGACCCTTAAGGTCTCAAAAAATCCAACATGGATAAACCAAAAAGAAATATCTCAACATATAACCCTTACTTAGGTATATGCCCATAAATATACAAATGTTATCAAGTAACCCATCTCAATCATGATGAAAACACAAAGGATATTGACTCCTCTCAAACCATGATTCTTATTCATGATGTTGAAAACACGGCTGCTGGAGAAATCCTCCTCTATCGAGCGCAGTAGTCCTGTAACGACTCTGTGGTGATACTCACTCACCTAATACTGCTGAGGTACTCCTCCTCCATTGAGTACTACAGTTCTGTCACCCAAAAATAGTAGCGCTTCCTGCCATGGGTCTGCTACCCCAACCCAGTAGCGTATCCCCTAATAGCCTACATAGGTCATCCTTCTGTCATGTACCGTGGGTCTCCCGCCCCAACATAGTAGCGCTCCTCCACCATGGGTCTGTCACCCCAACATAGTAGAGCTCCCCACTGGGCTAGTCAGGTCACTCCGAATCGAATCGAACAAGCAGTCATCAGGTCTCAGCCAGCAACTAGGTCTCCGAACTATGTATGCTCATCTCTGGGAGGATCCTCTCCATGAGCTACTGGTCAATACTCCAAGTGTCATTTAATCTCACGTGGATGTATCTCAAAGGACCGCCTTTTCATAGGGGTCTCAACGCGACAGACGACGCATCAATCAGACACCTGGTCTGTGAGTTATTAGCCTTTTAATCTAGGGGTCCCAGATGGTTTTTTGTATGAACCAA
The DNA here is from genome assembly GCA_963277665.1 of Viscum album. Lineage (NCBI taxonomy): Eukaryota > Viridiplantae > Streptophyta > Magnoliopsida > Santalales > Viscaceae > Viscum > Viscum album. The sequence goes on from OY728152.1 coordinate 851,886,475, forward strand.
CCCGACCGTATCTCAACAATACCCCACAATCCCATTGGTTATACTCAAAGTAACTATTTCTCAATGGTTTTACCAACGCCGTTGATGGATCCTCAAACGAATTCCCAGTCTGAGAGTTATTGGCTATTCATTCAAGGGACCCGGTTGGTTTCTAAGGTAAACCAACCCGACCATACTCCAAATACATTCAAACCTCAAGTGTAGTATGCCAAAAGATCTGTATCATCATAAGAAAACTAACATAGTTGAAAGCACGTCAATCCGATGTACAGTCCTTATGTTATAAGTGTTTTCGCACTGAGGGCCCGATTGGTTTCGGGTTCGAACCAACCCAGCCATAGCCAAACATTCCCAAAACCTTGAGTGTAATATACCGAAACAACCGTCTCGATCCATGGATTCATACTCTATTAACGATGTATCGATCGGAGGTCAGTACCTAATATTATGGGTGTTTGACGAAAACAGTCCAAAAAGGGGGCTCTAGGCCCCGTCCGACCCGGCCTAACCCACCATGGGTCGGCCCGAACCGGGTCGAACCGACCAAGGTCCGGGTCTGGCCCGGTAGGGCGCATCCCTGCCCGGTCAGCGCAGCTCGTCCCCAGTGGCTCACCACGACCCTTTCGGGGAGATCTGGCTTAGCCAGCTAGCGCGGAGTTAAGCCGCGCGTCTCCAAACCCCGAAAGGCTGAGCTGTTTCAATTTTTCCCGCCGTCGCGGCTCATCCACGGCGGTCTGATCCAACGGTGCGCCACCTCCTCTGCCTCCTTCTACAGACCACTGAACGTGCTCTGGTGGTGCGTTTCACCCACCGTATGAGCCAATGATCGTCTCGGGTCTCAAACATTACTACGAAGGCTCCAAGTCGCCGTTGCGGCCTTGTTTCGTCATCGCCCGTCAATCCGCGCATAGAAAAACAACCAGCGGAGGGTCCGGACTTGTTTGTTATCCCATGCCCTCAGCATTAGAGGCTCAATCCATAATTCATCAATGAAAAGGGTATATTTTATTCAAAATAAATTATACAAACACCCTACAACTAGACGCCCATGCTCAAGGCTATAAATCACATATATAAAATATTCAAAATCCCCCTACCTCGATTATGACATTGCACGTCGTCGAGCCGCGAAAACAAGAAAGCGTCACAATAGAACGGTGTTGCGGAATAAATGTCTCAATTCTATCGACATCGGAGGAAGAGCCGTCATCGTTGGTGACGTTCCCCGCGACAGTGTCTCCTCCCTTGACGCATAGGAAGAAGAAGAGAAGGCATGTCGTCGGTGATGTTGCGTTCTTCGTCGGAGTCGTCCTTCGTTGAAGTTTGGTGTTCATCGTCGGAGAAGAACACTTCCTTCTAAATCCTCTCACGAGCTCTCCCACCAATTTTACCAACCAAAATAATGAAAATAATTATCCCACTTTTCAAAATAATTTCCAACAATTTCAAAACAATTAAAAAATGTATTGTTGACACATAGATTAATTAAATAAGATATTAATTAATCCATTAGGTGGGGTGGCACAATCAATGGGTGGAAGGTGGAGAGGCTCCACATAATAAATGAAGGGAAGATTAATGGGGGGGTTTAAGGGGAGTTAAGGGAAAATGAATGGTTAGGGGGTTCGTGTGGGTCCCACCACACTAAATCCTCTCATGGGAGGTTCTGTGGGTGTGGTCCCCACATCTAACTCCACATTGTAGGAATTAACCAGCTTTTAAATAATAAAATTATGTACAATAATTTTATTTATTTTAATACAAGTCCCCAAAATTTTGCTTCTCCTCTTGAGAGAACACAACTGCGGAATATGTCCCCTTAAAAGAATATCGGCACTACGAGTTCATCATTGCCATTAGATTTCAATTCCTAGCACCGGTTCAAAAGATAGAAAAATCCACTCGTTCATTCACTGAATGTACCTAAAAAAACTTCAGAAAATTATTCCGGGAACACCGGGCCTCAGAATTAGGCGCAGTCAGAAACCGCAGACTCAAAAAATTCTATAGAAATTAAGAAAAAAAAATTTCCTTGAATTTTCTGTTTCTTTAGCATGTGATTTATGTCTCAATGAAGTCTCTTTTCTAATACATGTTATCTCTAATTGTGGATTATATATTTACCCTTTAATGATAATGTTTCTTATAGAATATTCAATTCCAATTAATATAATCGAGTTATATAGTTTTTCATACTTTAATAGGCTATTATCTAATTTTTTTTTAAAATTCTTATAGTTTAGAGAACCTAGTAGAAAATGTGACACATAAAGGGGTTGTGGTTATATTGATATTATAATTTTTGAAATGTTTTGAAGAATTAATGTGGAGATTGTTTAATGCACTAACATTGAAATTATCAATATGAAGATATATATTTTTGATACACTATGACACATCAATGGAAGGAATATGTTTTTTAATTATGTATAAAAAAAATTCATTTCATATGCATCAAGGTAGTTAAATATTAGAGAATTGAATTATCAAATCTATGATCATGAGTTAGCAGTCATAATATTTTCACTAAAGATATTGATAAATTACCTTTATAGTGAATGATGGAAAATATATATGGGTCAATAATATTTAAAATATATCTTATCCTAGAATGATATCAACATGAGGTGAAGGGGGTGATAAAAAAACTCCAAGATTATGAATTCATAGTACACTACCACCCATGGAAGTCAAATAAGGTCTTTCATACATTAATTAGGAATGAATATTGAGATATGAATAAATTTTGGACGGAAAAATATCCTACATATTAATGGACAAAATGATGCTGGATAATTAAATATTTTTGGAAGGGTAAAAATCACATCTATTTCAAATGATTTCAAGACCATCATTATTAGAGAAAAAAATTGCTCTAAACATGATGATGGGATTATTAAATGGTAATTTAGATAAGTGATTTATGGAATATTGTTATACTTTATCTATAAAGATGGTTTTTTGAAATTTAGAATGAGGCCTCTCTTTACTTTAGTGTATTATCTCAAAAGATAATTATTATATTAACCTTATAGAAAATATTTATCTATACACTCTAGTTATCAAGAAGAATATTTGGATTTTAAGGATCATATTTTGTGGGGTAATAAAAAATGGGAAATTGGAGACTATGTATCAATATTCTTGTTTCGATGAAATATAAAGGCTAAATGAAAAAATCCTAAAGAATTCATGAAACTTATATCTATTCATGATTGGAAATGTAATGATGTAACAATTGATTTTTTCACTATATTTCCAAATAATTTCAGAAATAATGATTCCATATACGTTATTTTGGAGTTCATAAACAACTATTCACATTTTCTTTCTATAGTTGATGATCTTCCCCTTGAGCACCTCACATACATCCATATTAATGAAGTTATGAGACATCCTGATGCACCTATTTTAGCTGTATCTGATTGTGATTTGTGGTTTATATGAAAATTATATAAGAGTAATCAGATGGATCTAGATTCCAATATATTTTTTAACATCACCAATCATCCTAAAATAGATTGTCTTTCTGAATGGTCTACTCAATTCTTGAAAATATTTTTAGGTTTTGCTCATTTTAATTTCAAGGTATAGTGGATCATCATTTACCTTTTGTTTAATTTTTTAATTATTGATTCCATTCAATAACTAAAATGGAACCATTTGAGGAATTTAAAAAATTAGGGGTTCTACATAAATATTTTGTTTTAATATTTGTGAAGGAATACTTTTTGGCCTATATGTTTTTTAAATGAAAATGGTGAATGTGAATACTATTTAGAATAATATTAATTTATTTCAAAAATGATAAAAAGGGTGTGTCAATAGTTAAAATAAGGATTTATAATTTCAATTCGGAGATCATATTTTCTTGAATGTATCTTGGTCTCATATATATTATTTGTTTCTTAAATATTGTAAAACATTATTCTTGTAAAATTAAGCATTTTTAAATTCATGAAATTATAGGAGCTCTAGATTACCATTTTTCAATTCTCCCTAGCCTCTCTAAAGTTTATAATGTATCGCATATACCTTTATTAAGGAATTACATGAAATAAAAAAACATGTTATAACTGGTAATGAAATATAATTATAAACATATTTTTTTTTGAAAACCTGATCAATAATCCTAATATTAGAGAGTAAGTGATGTGGAATCAACTGAATTAGTTGGTTAATGTACTTTTTAGAATTCACATGACAGAAGAGGTGACAAGGTAACCAGTATTAATAATCATGAATAAGTACACACATCTGTCCATGAGGCTCGATTCTTGAAATTTTGAGTCATTCATTTTTTATGTGGGAAGAATGTAATACCCAAATATCAATTATAATAAAACTTTGTTTCTAGATAAATACTAAAAAACACAAAGAAATTTAATAAATAATGTGAATAAAATCCAAATTAACAATTTTATATATTGAATTTTATGAATTCAATATATTTTATGAATTCAGATAATTAAATTTATCTGATGATGATTTTTTTTTGCTTTTTCATAAATAACTGATTTTTATTTCGGTATTCAAAAACACAGAGTTTACAAAACTATATCTTTTAAAACGCTATAATGATATAAGAAAAAAAATAATTTTTTGGAAATCCCATTTTATAAAAAAATTATTTTTTTAATAAAAAATATTTTATATATAATAAATAATTCTGATCATATAAATATATTCTTAACATTTTTGGAAGCTAAATATTGTGTGTGCTAAAAATAAAAAAGGTTTTTTTATTCCCTTTAAATAATGAATTAATAATGATCCTTTAGGTTTTGAGTTATTTTATTAGAATAATATGTATCATTTTATTTAATATAAACAAATAATATTTATTGTAATCACCAATCAAAATTATTTTACTGTGAAATTATTTTTGTACATAAAATGCATTTTTATAGAAAACATTTTCTCATCAAATTTTATAAATTATTTTTAAATTATTTTGTACCAATTATAAAAATTAAGATTTATAATTTTGAATCCATAATTTTAATCACTATATAATTATCTTAATGACTCTAGATTTTTTTAGTCCTTATGAATAGTAATTTTGGTTAAATGATAGTTAAGAAAATAAGAGTTCATATAGGATAAAAGTTGTAAACAAAAAATTTATAATGATTAAAATTACTTATAAATATTTCTAAATCTATTTTTGCTAAATTTATAACCTATATCGTCCCACTTAAAATATAATCCATTTTGAAGTATTCAGACTGAGTATAAAGTTAATATATTTTAATATTTTTAAAAAATCCATCTACTTTCTCTCACTCACTTATAAAAGGACACCACCAATACTCACTTATATACAACTGAGTGGCCTAAAGGACTTATTTTTTATTGAATTTCGATGGCCCCCTTGATTGGATGTGGGGGAACCCTTACAAGACCCGTTGGCTTAGTGATTACATAACTCATAATCTTATGAGACAATACATGAACCGAAGTTCTTTGGGAGTTCAACCATACTATAACTAAAAGTAACTGCCCCTCCCCACAATCTATATCATCATGGTAGCTCTCCACCTTCGCAAGGTCATCCTGCTAATCTTCTTGTGCAAGGACAGGCTAGTCCCGATGGTGTTTCCATACCCAGTCATTCTTCAAAATATATTGGTTCTTCTAAGGTGAGTGTGCCTACTCTAAATCCTCTTCTTGGGCTTCTCCTTTCTGTAGAGTCTATTTAGGGAAACTTCATAGATAATGTGGGACAAAGGTGTTTAGGTGTCCGGAAGAGGTTGATGTGGCCCAAAGGGCTTGAGGTGGCCCTAAGGCCTTTAGTTGGCCAGATGTCCATGTGGTGGCCTGAAATACTTAATGTCTTGAAGCCCTTGGATAGCCCGAAGGCCTTTAAGGGCTCGAAGACCAAACCGGTGGCTTGAAGGCCCAAACATGTGAATAGTTCTTGCTTCTACAGTACAGCTTCAGTACCTGAAAAATTATCCCTCCGCTTGGTTTTGATTAAGAGTATCTTATATCAATACACTCCTTCAAAAACACTTTAATAATATCCCTACCCACATCCTAGATTTCTTAGTTTGAACTGAATTCCCTCATATAACTTATTTAAGTACAATCAATATGAGGTTATTTAAAGAAGAGGATGTTAAATGAACTTACAACACATGTTAGATATGGGGTAAGGTTTTATTTCACATTCTCATACATATTAATTGTTTTTTAATGTTTTTTTAATTATAGGAATTATATTTTTTGGAAATGATAATTTCTATATATTTTATTATCCACTAGTTATTTCTAGGGTTTTCACATAATAGTTTTATTTTTAGATTCATTGGAAATTAGAAAACAAAAATAATGGTTTTAATGTAAAATAATTTTTTTATGTTATACAAGGAATATTTTTCCACTAGGTCTAAATTTTCATTAATAAATTTTCTATAATATTTTTTATATTCTATAATGATATATTGTTGTTATTTTTATACTTTTTTGGATTTATATAAAAAGGAATAAAAATGATCTATAATTCTTTTATTAATGATTTTTTATGGAATTTTTGATTGAAAGATTCATTTTAATGTTTACCAAATGAACTAATATTCATATCATAATAGATTTTCAATTACTGGAAGCATCCATTATTATTTTCCATGGATCTTTTCATATAATATTATTTTCAAAATAATTTGGAATTTTTTGGATTTTAATGTACGTTTTCTCAATATGAAATTTGTATTTTAAAAAATAAACCTTCATGGGGTCCATTTAATGTATTTTCATCTTTTCTACATCCTTTGAAAAAACATATGATTTATTAGGGTTATAATACTTTGATACCGTTATTTATATTAATATGGATGTCTTATAGTCATATTGTTCTATTTAAATACTGGGGAATATATTAACATATTATATGTTAATTTTCAAATTGAAATGTTTAAATCGATTATATATTGATGTTTTATTATTTAATATCATATGATGAATGATGTGGACTCAGTATGTGATAAGCGAGGATCTGTATAGCTCCTTGATGATATTTTAGGTCTCCTAAGACAAATTAGATTGGATATTGTTTGGAAGGATTACCTAATTACAAATTTTTTCTAGGAACAAGTCCTTGATTATAAGATTTTAATGTTTGAAATTATGAATTCTGTCATTACGAAACTATTTTTTGTCATCCATATGATTAGTAATGTTTTTATTTCATCCATATATTTAATCTCCGTTATTGATATTTTTTTTATGATTTATTGGATAATTATTTATAACAAAAAATTTATTCATACGTTATTTGTATATATGATGGATACTATTGTATTCTCTCACATTCTGAGCATCTAAGTTCACCATTTAATATTTTTTTCCATTTCCCTAAGAATCCAATAAGGGGTTTATGATATATTACATGAATTTATTATAACAAATAATAATGTTCACAATATAATAGTTAATTTTTGACATCATGTTTTCATATTTAATGTGATAATCATGTATTTGTATAGATACCTAAGGTTTTTTATCAATTTTATCATTCAGTGTGTTATTCCATGAGTATTGCGCAAATTTTCTTAAATAACCTTCAATTTTTTTTGTCGTAGTTGGGTTATTTCACATGGAACACATATCCGTGGAACATTAAATGTTTATCTTAAATGGTTCCCATCCATGTACTATAAGGGACACATAATCCATACTTTATTAGTGTTGAACTATGTAGACAATTTTTTAACTAATGAAAAAGTCCTTCATGTGAAATAGTGTATATGATCCATGTAGAATACGTGTATGAACATTGTCCAGAATGTGACCTATTCACCAGCTTATAAATAGGTATATTATGTGTTCTTCAGTGCATTCCCATGTACTATGTTATTTTTTTAAAATCTAACAAAAAAATCCTAAAAACAAAAAGGTTGTAAAATCAATTAAATAGAGATTATGGAAGCACATACCTTTATCAATCAACCAAATGCAATAAATTAGAAGTTAAAATATCCTATTATTAGTGGATTGTAGTTGTTTTCATATAATTATTTCATGACATGAAATGTGGGATGGGGAGGGAACTAAATAGTATGTGGATAATAAAGGGCTAGATCAGGAATTGAATTACACTATATGGTGTTAGTTTTAGAATTACATTTCATGTTTTTGATTATTTAATAATTTTTAGTGAAATTTATTTTACATTGTTTTATTTTTTAAATATTTATTTATATTTTAATTTTTATTATAATTATAGTTTTTATTATTATTTAACTAGATATTGATTTTTGTTTTTTAGATATAATATATCATTATCATATTTAGAAATACATTGGGTGTGAAAACGAATACAATATATGTAAAAAAATAGAATGAAATGGTTTGAAAGAAGAATCGCTCTCGTGCTTGGTGATGGGTTTGAATTAATGACGGGTCAATCCCAAGGGTCATACACAACTCATAGTTTTATGCTTGTTGTACACATATTTTATCTATGTGTATATTATATTATAGAATTTTATCATCAAAATAAATTATATAGTAAATTATATGTGATTTTTGGTTATATTTGTAAACAAATTGATTGAATTGAGTCAGCTGAAAGGATTTGATCAATGAATTTTTTGACCTTGGGTTGCGACCCTGCCATTCAAGATGACCCCATCATGGGAATTATAATTTTTTTATTTTTATTTTAATATTTTCAAAAATAATAACACACACCACACATGATTTATTTGATTACATGATTTTCACTTCTACTTTTAAAGATGACTGATGTTGGGGAGATTAGAAGGACTTGAAATCGAGTGTCTTGAACCTTTGGTTATTTCTAATCCCATAGCCCCAAATCCACATTATGTTAAAATCTAATTTGTTTATAATAATTAATATATAATAAGATATAAAATTTCATGTATGAAAGATAATAAAAACAAACAAACACTATATTCATGGTGTAAAAATTTAAATGGAAAAGAGTTTATTGAATTAGCCTCTAGTGGTTGTGGTGGGATTAAATCTTGTGACACATTAAATTTAATAAAATTCATAAAAAATAGGATCTCCATTCATTCACTTTTCATGTTATTTTCCTAGGTATATAGATTTTTAGAAATATTAAAAATTTATAACTAAAATAATACAATATGAAATGAAAAAAATAATGAATCAAACATCGATGTTTGTGATATGGAATTAAAGAAGTGATCGGTAGATTCCCAAGGAGTAATACAGCCCTTCACTAGTATCTATACATGTTTCTATTAAATACAAATATATATATATACTATGACACAATATTTTATTAAAAATATTTTTTAGAAAATAGTGGTACTTATATGTGTTTTTAATATTACTTTATTATTATATAATTTTTTTGAATTATATATAGCTCTATACCTATATCAATAGAATTACCATAATTTTCCACATATATATATATATTGGTTAAATAAAATATATACCAATACATATATATATATAAATTTGGTCGAGTAGATGTGTTTTCCTCTCAAGAAAAGAATCATTCATAAATGGAAATTTTATAAATTTCCACACACTAAAACAATAAATATAAAAAATATATCAAATCAATGCTTGTTCATATTCACATAAAAAATCATTAAATAAAATGTCTTAATTTTACATGGGTGAAGTAGTAGAAATAAGAGAGAAATAATTTACACCGTTTAAAAGGTGTTCAGAATTAAAGGAAGAAACAATGAAAAATAGAGGTCATTGAACTCATCTATATACTTATGGAATCCATATAAAAAATAGGATTCACATTTCAAAAGATGAGAAAAATAATTGATAGAAATTTATTCCATTACATTTAAAATAGATTAACTTAATAATATTCGATGAAAATTTTCAAATTTTTTACAATTTGTTTTTCATTTCCTCCATTTAACATGTTTATTAAAGAAAAATTAAAAATAAAAGTAGTATATAAGGGATATAAAGGGATGATGATAGGGGTATGATTGATTTAGAGCCACTTCATGGAATTTTTTGGTGGCCATCCTTCTCTAACCAATAACTATATTTCATTTCTATAAATGTTAGTAATACATATGTTTTATTTAAATAAGTAAATGATAACATAATAAAATATTTAAATAATTTTGAGTTTTCTAAGAGAAATATAAATTAATTAGACTTGTCATTCCCAAGAAACAATTTCAATATTTACACACACTATCATCAATATCTCAGTTCAATATTTATTATAAAACTATAATATATATAGTAAAGTATTTACCCTTGGACATTTCCCAAAGACTACAGAATGATTTTTTTTCGAAATATAAGTATTACTAATTTGAAAATATTTGAAAATATAAACAGGGGTAGGGGTTGTATATTTTTTATTCTAAAAGTGGGGAGATAAAAATAAAATGGATTTCATAATGGTTCTATAAAACTAGATATATATTAAATAAAATGTATTTTTATCTTATTTCATCACGTATTAATATTTTTCATTTTAGATTAACATCAAATTTATTGCATATGTTTGTTTGGATTTACATTAGGGATTTTATTATATTTTAGTCCTAGAATAATATTTTATACAATCCAAATTATTAAAAAGATAAATATCAAATAACCTAGGGATGGTGATGTGTATATTGTTTCTAATAATCTATGAATACTTTAAATTTCATCCCATATTCAAATAGTCTGCAACATGTTTTAAGGATGGAATATAATATCGATTAAATGTCATATAAATACTAAACTATCAATACTTGATCCATCAATAGTCTCATCACCACCCTAAGAGGTAGATTTACATAGTTATCAAAATAATTCAATAAATAGATGTAATAATGAAATAATATTACAAAAATAAATAGTTATGGATGGGATAATAGAAAATTGTTCAAATTTAAAATGAAAAAAACAGAACTTCATTTTAAAAAATAGAATTACAAAAAAAATAGATTAAAAATAATGAAATTGAATAAAACTAAAGAAGAGGAAAAATAATTTTTGGTAGAATATGAAATGGGAAACACATATCCCCCATATTTTGAGAATTATAAAACCTATACAAGATGTATTATATAATAGATTTGTGAAAATAAAATGTTATTACGAATGTATATAGTGTTTTACAACTTTTTTGATATTTTCCATGTGATATTTTTGGACAATTAGTCGTCACCTTTATCCAACTAATCAAAATTAGTCAACCAACGGTAAATGGAATTTCAAGGCATATTATGCTGGCATCCACGGGCATGTAGTGTCATATTCGGAAACAAAATTAACCTAGGCATGCACTCATTGTGTCTTTTCTATGTTTTCAGTACAAAACATGTGAATTAAAAATACATGATATGTAGATTTAATTTTTTTCCTTAAAGAATTCACTATACAGCGAATTTAGATTTAAAATACTATGATATAACAAAAAACATTGAAATTAAATATATTAACTTTTAGAGTCAATCATATGGAATCATTTACATTTTTAAATAATGAAAACCATGAAAATATCCAACAAAAATTGGTTCATCAATGACTAATTTAGATAAATCGAACAAAATCCTATATTTTTATAATTAAATTGAATAATTAAAAATAAATATTATATAATTAAATATTTGGTAATTTAAGTGGGATAGGACATTATGAGATGATCTAAGACATAGAATTGCTTGGGCATGAGTAATCCAACTATACATAAAAAGGGAATAATTTTGAAATTGAGGTTGTTGGTCCTTGATTATACCCCTTGATATATGATTCTCATATGTATAATATGATATGTGGTCTCATAGATGAGGTCAATAAACCAGTAAATAAAATAAATTGAATTTTAATTTATAATGTGAATTATTTAGTTCGACTGACTAGAGAAGAACAATGTGTCAATGGCCATAATAAACCTTATAAATATGGATTGACTCCTCATAAACCAATATTTGGTGGAATGTTTATAAAAATATTCCATGAGATATAAGAACACTATGAGAGGAAAAATAGAACTAAATGTACAAAGACAACCAATATGGGTTGCCATAGATCCTAGGACTAAGGGTTTGTGATATACTGTTATCATTTTTGACTGAGTGGGACATGATAGAACATTTATATTCCTTGGATTCATTTGGATATTTGGGGTGATATTGGAGAATGTTTTCCTTCCCCTATGATATGTGAGAACCTTGGTGGTTTTCCCCTAAGTAGGATTTTTTGATAGGTTGGGAGAGTGGGTTTTGAACTAGGATGGACTTAGGAAGAGAGATTGAAATTATAACAAATATTTATAGTGATTCCCTTTTGTCTTATCATATGAGGCCAAATTGGCCAAGATGTTATTATTGTGACCATTAGAATTGTTATTCCTTATTATTGAGAAGCATGACTTATGATATTGAGTTTGAGATTTGTGAACCAATAGGGTTCATCACGTTATGATTTAATATAAGGCACATTAGTGGGAATACATAGATATATAAACCCATAATAGTGTTCATGATAAAATGGGATGTTATGATTTTATGTTTCACCAGTGAATCAGAATTAATTTTGTGATAGTGATATTGTGAGTATGGATTTTATTTAATGCATTAGAGAGGCAATATTCTATTATTTAATATATTTTTGTGTTGTTATAAAAGCCTTAAGATATAATATAAATGAAATACTATGTTAGGAATGAACTATTCTAGATATTTTTAGTGGAATAAATATTTGGTAACCAAGGATTCGGCCCTATTTTTTGTAAATTGAATTCCTAGATATGGTCTCCTATGATACAAACATTGAGATTGATATAATTACATCCATGACGAGATCCTAGTATATGTCTATTGAACAAGATACAATAATAATTCCTTGTGAAAACGACTTTGAAAAAAATGTGATGCCTATTAATTTTAGATTTCATGGGAAATCCAACCGGCTTCAGCCGTTGGGATTATATGGAATTCTCATTATGGTGGGATTCATCCTTTTGGTCTATATGATTTCCATTTATATTTTACTAAGTTTTAGATATATTCATCACACTATATTGATTAGTATTTTCTCAGATGAAATGGTCATAGGACTCATACTACATGTTTTCTATGGGTGATCCCCTAGAAATAGGTTTCATTACACATAAAATTGGATTTCCTAAGACTACACTTATTGAATGATTTTAACACCTACTACAATATATCCATTGGTCCTGATATTTTGGAATTTCATTGATGTTCATAGACACACATAAACACCGGTAATTTTTGGTATAGTCGATCTTAGGTGTCATGTTTGAATACGAGGATCCAAAATTGATGATTATTTATTCTCCCATAATAGAATTTATTTACGCTAGGAGTTTCATTAGAACATATTCCACATTTATAGATTATTTATGGGCCCACATTCATAGTTCCCTATAATATTTCACTCACACCATTCTTAGGTAGCCAAGAATCATGGGTGACCAAGAATATTTCATTAATTATAGGTTCAAGTTTGGTAGAGTCCTAATGTTACTTTATTAAGAATGATTGCTCTTAAAGAGTTTGGAGACAACATTTTACGTACATCTTAGGAAGGAATAATAGCTTTCTTTTATTTTTTATTTTAGTTTTTTAATATTTTAAATAATGTTTGATCAACTATTTGGTACTGGTATACCCTTGAGTCTGTATGAATACATGCTTACGCTTCATATTTTACATTTAAGTGTTTTTTTGGTTTAGCTTATGTGTACTAGGATTGTTTATTATAGGAATTGTTTTGTTTTTTTCAAGTATTGTTCATTTTTATTTATGATATAGTTTCCCAAAAAAATCACTCATGAATCCCACTACATGTTGGGAGATTTTGGATTATGAGGATGTAAACTGTGGTCTCAGAGGTACTCTAGTTTAGTCAATAATCGATTTATCTACAACGGTGTCATTATAAATGAATCCATTTATACCTGAATTTGAAAATTATTATAGATCCCCTAGAAAATAAAAAAATAGAGAATCTAAAAATTTTGAGTGTTGAGATTTGAAATTACAATCATATTCCACATCAAGGTAATAAATGGAGTTCTTATATGATTATACATAGGACTGTGTGTTGACCCATAGTTTCTAGTAAACCATTTTATAAATGGTTATCCAATAGGTAATGGATCTATGAGATGAAACAATATTACCTCTCCTTGATAACCTCCATTAATAGATATAAAAAAGAAGATTATATGGAATTTATTAAAGTTAATTATAGTTTATTTCATCACTAACACTTTTATAGGATTAGTGAGGAAGATATGTAGTTAAGGGTGTTCCCATTTTATTTGAAAATTATGTCCATTATTTGGTTCTCAAAAGTAGATGATGATATTATTGATTCTTGGGACCATATGTTCATATCATAAGATATAAAATTAAATTATAATAAATGTACCATAGGGGTTAGGTATACGATCATTAGTTTTACTCTTGGTGGGGGGAAATTTTCATGATACATTGGATAGACATAAATAGAATATCAGACAGTCTCCCAATCACTAGTTATTACCCATATCATAATAGACTCCTTCAATAATAGTCTCACACATAACTATCAAACCATTGTGTAAAAATGTTATGGTGGGAAATTTTTTAATATAATAAATGTGGATATCAGATAAATTTTCAACATAAATACTCAAAACTATAAATACAAAATCTTATTATAAGAATAACCATTCATAAGAAAGGAAATTATTTTTTCCCAACAAGTTAAACCTCATAATAGAGTATTTTTTAACGATAATCTACTAAGAAAATAATTAAAACACTATAATATATTAGAGAAATATAGAAAATTTTGTAAAAACAATAATTTTCTTACCAAAGCAACTCATAAGATTTTTTTTGTATTTACCTAGAATAAAACCAGAAATGACCCTTTTCTACCAATTATAATTAAATTTAAAGAAACCATAAAATCCTCTGTTAGAAAGTGTTTTGAATTTTTTGATTTACTATTTACCCTGGAATCCAACAACATAAATATAAATATATATATATTATAAATAGGTGTGAGACATCTAATACACATAAAGAGTTAAAGGGTTTGACAGGGAATTTTGTACGATAGTGGTTCTTTAAATATTAATATTAATTATAGGATCCATAACATGGAGTAACAAATGATTCTTCTAACTAGTGAATTTTGTTTTAGGGATAATGTAAAATTAAATATTTCATAAAATATTAATATAAGTGAAAAAATTATTCAAATCACCACCATATATTGTATATAAACTCCAAAAAACGTCATGATATTGAAAAGGGGGGTTGAGATATAATATTTAATTAATTTTGAGAATCCAAATATTAAAAATGATAATTCAAAAAAGGATGAAAAAAAATGTCTAAACTGAACTGAATAATAATTCATTACATGAAAAAAATATAAGTTAACAAAAATTTAAGTGAGATTTTATTAATGTAGTGAAGAATAATGTTTGGAATGAGAAAAAAACACCAATGTGTTTTATATTAGTACGACACTATGATTTATTCCCACCAAAGAGTTAAGAAAAATAATGGTGAACCTTATTATTTAATATTCCTTTAAATTTTAAATAATGTAGAATTTAATATTCATGTTTCAATTTCCTTAAAAAACATTCCATAATATTTAAAATTTCAAAAATTGTTTTGGCTGGTAAAATAATCATTAAATAAATGACCATGAAAAACATAGTTGAAGTTTATAGCAATTTCTTACAATGAAATATTCCTATGAAATTTTATGAACTATAATATTTTCCATAACTCATAAAATTGGTTGAAGTTAGTTTCTAAATTTTATCTGTGAACTACTGGAAAATTCTATAATTTTTTACACATTGTTTTTTCTTGTGGGAATAGGGAAACTAAATGCAACTTATATTTAACTATAGTTGGTTGATAGGCAAATCAATCAGCCGATATGGATGGTTTATGGGCTATTAGTCTGTGTATGGAAGAATACATTACCCAATGGACTCTTTATTACTGAAAAATATTTTGATTAAAAGCTCTAGAAATTTTAGGTGTACTTTTTTTAGAAATGAGTGGTGCTTTTATTGATGTTTTAAAGAAATAAATGAGTTCTAAAGATAGTGATAATTATGTTGAACTCAATTTATTTATTTATCCAAATTATAGTGAGGTGTTGTAAGCTAATTGATGTGGCTAAAAAATTTACAGATGAAATATGGAATGATACCCATGTGAATTTTTTTGGTGAAATATTTTTTATATTTCATTAATTTTACACTTTATTATTTAGATTGATGAATAAAAAACCACATAATAATATCATTGATTAAGAAGTACGAAGAGAGAACTTATATTTATTTTTTCAATGATATATGAAGTGGTTAAACATGATCAAATATTATATTTAAAATGTATCACCCCTAATATTTGAATATAACCAGAGCTATGAATTTTTGAGGGAACCCCTTACCCAGGATAAAAAATTTATTCAGATTTAAAATGACATCATGATGAGTAATACTATACTATTTATAAGAGTTTATCATTTAATATTATGTGTATAAATATCTCAGAAAAAACAAATAATTAAAATTCAATTCATAGTTTGTTAAAAAATGTTTTTCCTCCTGAAATTCTCTTAACATCAGTGATTGAAGCTATGTATGATAAAATTATACATATAATTGGGAAATTTACTTTATATTTGTCTAGTAAAGACATGGAAAAATACATTTTGAGTCCATATTATTATATCATCTGGTGGGAGTCTACAAAGTTGATTGATTTTTAATCATTAATGTGATTAATTTATAGTAATGGTGAGGAGGCTTTAGTATTTACTGCACATTTTTATGGTTTTTTGGTTTCTTGAAGTGTTAGGCAAAGCTATTAGAAAATTTTTGGTCATTTAAGGTATTTTAATTAGATATTTTCACCCCTGGTATGTTTTGTTTATAAATTTTTTGGGAAATGAAATAGAGGTGGACTATAAAACACTAGAACAAATTGCTCAAGTGACACATGGGATGGGTTACCACATGACCTCATGCACACCTTCTAATATTCTATAGATCTACTAATTGTAGTGAGGGACTAATAAACTCAATGGTTTAATATAACATCAAATTAAACCCCATGTTCATCCCAAATTTCACAACAAAATTAGCATCAACCATCCATATATTGAACATCCCAAAGTAACAATAGATAAACAATATGGAGGCCCGTGACCGCACAATCTAGATTAAATAATAATTAAATCAATATGATGTTTCAATACATAATAGAGAGAAAAAATATGACATGGAATCATATATAAAATGATGAAATGGTACATCAGTCAGTGCAGCTGTTGAACAAAATATTAGAAATAAATATATTTTCCTTCGGGAACGTTCACATGATGAACATTATGAATCCTCATCCTTTACAAACATCCATGCCTTTACCATGTGTATACATACAATATATACAAGTTTCCTAAGAGATAATAGGATGGTCTATCCATGTACATCTAAAAACATGTTATGTGAGTGGGTATGAATGGTTCCAAAAAAACATTTGGAATTCCTAATTCCATGAAAATACTGAGTATTGTTATTATCAATTGGAGTTCATTAAATATATATAAATAGGTGTAGTCATTTCTATTTTACACAACTTCTCAGAATAAGAAAATAAATATGCACATACACTTATAAATTTATGGTAATCAGAGACTAACTAGAACACCATGATATATAATCATACCTTCTTATGATTCATTCCTGAAGGAAGTCACCACATACCATAATCCTGAACCATACCCAGTGATTCTATATAGAGTATCTAACACAATTCCTAACTGGTACTCAAGGATTCAAGGTAGGGTGTTATAGACTTCCCAATCACAGAAAAAGATTATTATCATCCCTACTCACTTAAGGAAGCCTAAATCAACAACCAACCACTACCTTATCACTCTATGTAGGGAAATAAATATATACCATGTATCACATCACAACATGGTATCCATTTTAATCATGGTGTTATCATCATCTGATCTCTTATCATGGGTATAGTAATCCCACACATGATTCACCCAACATAATTCCATCATGTCTAACAATCTCATTCATTGACATCCAATAACACATAAAACATCCATATCATTCATGGATGACACAACATGTACAGGCCAACCATATCACTAATAGAGATACCAACTTTCACATATATCAATAATCCTTCTCACTATAGTCCCAAAAATTTCATCACAATCGTGTAAATTCAAGGACTCATGTCCCTCTTCCAAATCTAAACCAATAACTTATCATCATCAGGTATTCGGCATATGTCGGCCTCATAAACTGGGCACACAATCCATCTTAAAACTCAGTAACTCGAAAAACCAGGGTAGTAGTCCATCAAGACATTGCCCTACATTGTGATCATGTCTCAACACACATTAATTACCTCTAAATATTATGTACCATCCACTCATACCAGTAAAACCTTTTGATATAAAAAACCATGTTCCAATAGGGATACACATACAACGTGCATAATTTTGAATCAAAATAATAAACAAGAATCAACAAATAATAATCCTAATAACCATAGAAAATATGGTTTTTCCTATAGGAGGTAAAAAAATAATGAAAATGTATTATATATAATTGTTACAAATATGGTGAAATATCCCTAGATAATATATTTTCAAAAGGAATCATTATATAATTTAATAACTATAGGAACTTGTTAAAATCTTATCAAAAAATCCATATAAACCCTATTTTCCATTTTTATATTCCATTTCAAAAACCTTTTATCAAATACTATAATTATTTTAAAATAATTGTTTGAGTTGAACCATTTTAAAATAAATTTAAAATGGAAATTTCAGTATTTTTAAATACAATTTACTTTTCCAAATAGACCATAATGTGGTCCATCAACACTGATTTGACTAAGGTGGAACCATAATTACATTTAGAAAACTATACGGTTAATATTGAATATTTGGCCAACATGAGCCAATCCTAATGACATTTTAGATCTACAATGTCATGATATATGTCGGAAGATAATACTAGTGAAGGAAGAAGAAAATAAAATTTATAATTAACAAAGAGGCTCAAATAAATCCAAGGCCACCTACCTCAACTGACATTACAATAATGTATTAAAATCTCATAATGACCTCAACCAACTCAACGTTCTCCAATCTCCTTAATAAAAATAATTTTAAATAATTAATTAAAAAATTATATAAAATCATCACAAATTGGATTAATCGACACCATACTAACCATGTGACCTTATAGTGTCTAATTAATGATCAATTGTGTGCAGTCCACCTGTAACATACATCTATATCCAAACAATGAAATATCCCCAATTTATAAAACTAAATTAATGATAAATTTTATAATATTTTTCTGTGAAAACTAATTAAATCAATTGTGCCACACATCTTAGGGAAAATAATGAATTGCCGATTTATTTCATTCTTGCAATATATAATTTATGAGTTTCACATTATAGCCCCATCATGTGTGATGAATTCTTCATATTCTAGTGAAATAATCCCTTGGAAATCCATGTTAGTAAAATTAAAAAAAATCAATTGAGGTAGAAAGAACATGAGAGAAACAAGGATGAGATCATCCATAGATCAGCATAGAGAAACATTAATAATCCTCATGAATGAAAGGATCAAAAAGGGAGGGGAATAAGGGGTAAAAATTCTTCTTAACAATTATTTCAATTGAATAAAATTAAAAAACGTCATTTAGGTTCATAAAAGGTACCCCAAACCCTATAAAAATAATATCTCATCCATTATAAAAATTATCTTCCTAGAACGAGTTCAAGGTGCAAACATGGGTGGACAAAATGAACGCTTCTCTAGGAAGATGGAAGCCCGACAACCTCAACTATTTCATGTTGTAAACCATAGTTCATACTATGAATCACATTATGTAGAAATCACATATTCCTGCTAATATTTTCATGTCCTTCAAGTACTCTATAAAATAAAATCACTATATGAAAGTCCCTTTATATTTTGGATAACCTGATGCTACAATTTTCTAGTATCTCATGTCTTATCCACTAATCCAACATTATTTCAAACCAATGATGCTCCTCAAATGATTTAATCAACATTAAAAATACCATTTTAATGGTTTCCAAATACTCCATATAATATTTTTATTTTTCTTTATCAATATAATCCCCTCATGAAATGGAAAATTCATATTACCTAAATAATTCACTACCTACAATGATGTGGGGCACTAAAAACTCCAAACTACAAGGATTATTAATTGTAATAATCCATGGTAGCCCTATGTCTAGGGATAGTAACCTATATTAGTCATCTATTCATGAAAAAACATTTTTATGAATATAAATACCATGTTCAAATACACAAACATGTATATGTAAACCCTACATAGAAATTCGTGCATCATTAACCGTGTTTCAAACAATGATACTGATGTAGTTTTCACCTCACTATATCCATTTCAATTCAAAATCCAATGTTAGTACTCCACTAGATAACTTTTTTTGATAGAACCTAGCCTCAACCATTGACACAACAACACATCACATTATAACATAATAGAAATTCCATAATGATTGATGGAAACAATGTAATATTTGATCCCCTAAACAAAATTTGAAACTATTCAATTGGTTCACCTCCATTATTGGATCCTCGACTAGTCTATCTATATATTATGCTCTTCTCATAGTCATTCACATTCAATGATCCAAATCTATATCATATCAGATCGAAACAATCAGTATTATATTTTTCATACACATAATCCCATCATCACCAAATATGAATGACTAAATCAGGTCAACCGGCACAATGTCTTTCCAATTTCACCTCAACCATCCACCGATCAGTCTCAAAACATGATGGTCCTTCTATTAATAGGGTTATTTACAAATGAATGGTTTTATGATCCCCACTATAGGTGTGTTTGTGCCATCACAACAAAAAACCAAATCATATGATCTCATCAAACCTTGTCTCATCCATTTCCACACTAAATGACTAGACATGACAATCCCACACACATTTGCACTGAAAATATAACTATAATCCCCATGTACTATTATTGTTTTCAACCAATCCCATAAATCCTAGACACTAATGATTTTATTTTCAATTAATCCCAATATTATACGTTACTTCCAATAATAAGAATTTACTACTGATATATATTTCCACCTAATAGTTCTCCCAACCATTTAAATTTCCAATCGAAAACTAACACGAACTAGTCCAAACCTACCATCGATTGAATACATCAGGGGACACATTATTGGAATACCTACCACCCAAATTGAATAGTATTATTTGATATCTATATGATGATCCCACTATAAGAAACTCTCTCATAACCACATTGGTAAAATAGTCGAATACAAAATCCAAAAACATGGGTCTCTTTGGGTCAACCAATGGAACCTATGAAAACCCAGCCTGCATTTTCTCATATTTTCTTTAACATAATCCAAAACACACTCACAATTACATACATCACATTAAGGTTTCCAAAAAATCATGGAAACAGGCCGAGCTTGTAGTTTAGCATTCTGGTTACTCCTTATCATACGTCAAAATCTATGTATTCCAATTCACATAATTAATGATTTATTATTTTAAAAACACAAAAACCCATTCAAAACATTCAAATTCCCACCATAGTTTTCATGAAAACCCCTTTTCCTCCACTAGTTTTCACTAAAACATAAAATCACTAAAATTTATATCCTAGCATGTCATTTTCTCATAAACTGATTCTAATTTCCAAAATATATTTTTAAATATAAATCTATTCAAAATTTTCTTCAAATTTTCCCAAAACCATACAACCCCACACCATTCCAAAATCAATATCACCATGATCCATTCAATGGAAAACAGACATAAAAATATTTTCCACACACACCTCACTCCAATGTGAATGTTTTATTTTCAAAAATATGGTTTTCCCAAAATTCCTTAATTTCCACAACCATTTCAATATGTTGGACAAAATAAATCCTGTCAAACAATCTCCGTAAATAAATATTAATCTAATCACCTCATATGACTTAATCATGAAAAATATTATATTATATATCACTTTAATAAATAATATATTTTGAAGAGGTTTCTTCTCAAAAAACAGCACCGATAGAGATATGCCTTATGACCTAAGAATGAAACCATCATAATCCATGAACAAATTACTAGATCCTAGTCGAGTCCAAAATATAATCCCATGTCATTCCCATCACATATTGTAATTATTATTCTAATCCAACACCTCACACATCCTAGTGTGTCTAGTCCAAAAGTTCATATCCCTTGGAGACTTGGGTTTCAAACAATTTAATGCTAGAGAGGTATGCACACAGTCAATGTCCTAATTCTTTTAAATAGAAATACATTTATAAAAAATAATTTACCATAAAAAACACGATTTGATAATTCTTTTTAACATCCCATCCTACATCACCTTATTGTAACATGATTGTGGTTTCAACATGACACCATACACACCTCAACATATGATAGAGGTTATCGGCTAGTAGAATGGGAATAAATTTTTAATGTTGATGCTATAACCTCAAAATTAACACCAATTTCCTTACAAATGTCTATAAAATATTGTCATGACATTTCCATATATCATACATACCATAATACATATAGACATAAAATAGGGAGAATAATGAGCCCCACATTATAGAATAGAAAGAAGAAAATCCATTTATATAATGTGATAATACAAATAGGGTAGTAGAATATTAAATATAATAATATATAAAATTAAAAATGTAACAATAATTATATCACACATTGAAACATAACTAAAAAAATACTTCATCCTCTAGCCAAAATCAAATAATTTTCTTTCCAAATCCTCTGCATCCAAAACCTTCCAGACATATAACATGTGTCAATATCCATGTGACAATTTTTAACTGAGTCAAAATAGGATGGTTTTCCCATGTAAATAAAAACCCATTCCATTTTCATGTGCAAGGTAATATTGAAATGACCTAGTTGGAGTACCAAATGGATGAAAAATATTTTCTAATTCTGTGATCATTCTGATGTGTATGAAATTCATATAAAAGGTGTATATTTATCATGAAACTAACATAAGGAGAAACACGACCAAGTATTTACATTTATGCATACATTAAATTTCAATGTTTATAAAAAGGGAAACAATAAACATTAATATACCAGCTTCATCTCTGGGATGGAAGGAAGTCAACATGTTCCAAAATCATGAACCATACCTTATGAAAGAGGATAAGGTGTCTAACCATGTTTGTAACCAATACATGAGGACACCCGATTAGGTTTCATAGTATTACCAATAAAATTTGAATAATCCAACCTTACCTTATCAAAAAAGGGAAGATACATCACCAAACAGTGACTTCTTTCTCACTCAAGGTTGGTAAATTCATAAATAACCCACAACCCATCAAAACTCAGGCCCCATATCATTCATTGTGGTCCCATCGTTTGATCTCAAATCTCAGGCAAACTTATATAACCAATGACTAACCGAACATAATTTCATCAATATTAAACATCTCACTCATTTATATCACATCATTATAGAACTTGCTATATCACCAAACGGGGGCCCCATACTTCATGTATATCCAGGAATATATCCCTTCACTCTCCCACCAATACCATATCACTCATGTAAAGGAATGTCAGTGAGACCATTTCCCCCACCATAATCAAGAACATATCGTAATCACATTTTATGAACTTTTAAGAAACTAAATAAATTCATTTAAACCATATCATAACACTCTAACTCAAACTCCATTTCACTATTCCCTCATGAACTAGTCATATGACTTCATCATGTCCCAACACACATATCGACCCTCTAAGAGATTTGTTACATATAATTTGAATAATACACCAATTGGATACTAAAATAATGTTTCCAAAAGTATACACTCACAAATATATCCTCATTAAACAATATATTCCATTGGAAACCAAGATGAAATCCTTGGAAATAAAGGCATCATCCACATATGGTTAAAAAATAACATAATAGATGTCAATCCCTTATAGATTTCATCTAATACCCATGTAAAATATCCATTCACAATCCATTTTCAAAAGGTATCATATATAATGTACTCACACTAGTCCCTTCGATAAATCCTATCAAAACATTGATTGAAAAATCATTTCCCATTTACAAACATCAATTTGAATCCCTATTCAAAAAGCATGAAATTCCGATGAAATTCACATATCATTCAATCCTTTTTAAAAAGTGATTTTAAAATGGAATATATTTCACATTAAAATCCAAATACATGTCACAAAATAGACCATATATTGAGCCACATGTATTCATTCATCCATTGATCCACCATCAAACGGTTTAGTATGATTTGAGGTTCATGTTTATTATTGGGGAGACATGAACATGTCTCAAACATATTATAGAACCAAAACAACATGAAATAAGTTGGTAGATAATACTAGTGGTGGTACAGAAAAATAAAATCAAAGATTAAAAAATATAATCACTTAAATCCAATGACCACTACCAAAATTTATTTTCCAATAATTTAGTCATATATTATATCAACCATCATTGATCCCAAAAGAACCAATCTCATTAAAAAACAATATTATATTAAATAATTAAAAAATTAATAAAAAATTCCCAAATTGTGATATTTTACATGATACTCACTAATAGACCATAAGGGGATGAATCCGTAAGAAATATGGTTTGTTCCACTACCAAAACACAACAAATACTATTAAAAAATAAAAAAATACATCACAAAATTGAGGGCTAATTTCACCGAAATTCACTATATAGCCATAATAACTAAATAACATGATATACCTGAATAAAAGTAATGAAAATATGCTTTATTTCTTTCCATCAAGACATAATTCACATGCCGAACAAGGATTCACCATAAAGGGAAATGATTTCATGATGATCTACTGAAATAATCCCTCTAGACCCTATGGAATATGAAAAATAAGGAAATTATGGGGGAAGAAAAAGTGATACAATAGAGGAGATCCAAACTTGAATTTGAGTTAAGAATAAAAAATCTTCTGATTACATAAATTGATCCTAAAGGGAGGGTAGAAGATATAAAGTAGGGTTATCCGAAAATTTTTTTGATAAAAAAAACCAAAGAACTAGAGGGGGATTACTTAATGGAATGTAAACAAAATAATAATATAATCCTAGTAGAGAGGGGTACACATCACTAGTTTATACAATTAATATGGGTTTCTATTGAGAACCATTATCCATGTATAGAGAATCCCCCATATCTCAACAATTTCATGGAATATACCCATGTTAACACTTTCAATCCCCATGTGTAGGAAACCCCTCTCTCCCCACTCTTTTGAAAGGATTCAAGAACACCATGATTATCATTCAAAACATGATGGACCTTCATTACATGAATGACTAACTGATCATATTTTCTAGCAACATATCCCCCAACCACTGCCTAAACATTATCTCAAGCCATCAATGAACTCTTAAATCCTCAAATCACTTCCATAAAAACAATAATGGGAATTTAAAAACACAAAAACATAATACAAATCCATATTCTAAAAAATAACCCCTTACTAAACAACACATTAAAATTCCCCCAAGAATTCTCTAAATATCCCTATGATAAATTTTAATTAAATAATAAATTAATAATATGATTTAAATAATACATGTTTTAAACAATTACACAACCCGTGAACCTAAATGATTATTATTTTTATGATATTCCACATAAACATATTATTTAATTAGACATTCTATTATTTCTTTATAATTCTTTTCCCTTATACACTTCCTATCATCTCACATCAAATAATCATATTTATAATGTGGGGAATGTAAATTTAAGAAAAGGGTGAGCTCAAATACATGGTGAGGAAAAAATATCGTAATGTTCAATAAAATAAAAATGAATAGTAACATGATGAATATATAAATATCTTAATATAAAATTAAAAGACCTTATATGATAATAATTAAAATTTTTAGAGTAACATTATATAATAAATTCATCGTTACAGAAGAATAAATTATATTAAATTTCTCAAAAAAATATCAGTAATCTTATAAAATGTTAGCAAGGCCTAAAAGTGTGGAAAATTTTAAAACTAAGGTTTATTCATGAAAACATGTTGTTTTATTTAAATCAAATGTATCCGAAAATGTTTGAAAAAATTGAAAAAAAACTAATATTTAGATCAACATTAAACATAAGAAAACCATTATGAACAAAACCATTAAGATCATGGTAGTCTGAAAAAAATCATTCTTTCCATTCTTGAAAACATGAGCAAACCCCTCATTCCCATTCATGTGTGAAAAGTCACTTTTTGACCATTCTTAGTAATCTCATGAAATATATGCTTAAACTAATGCAGTGGTTGGTGATATAAGCCTATGTCCTTCATCATCCAAACATACATGGTTCAACGTAAAAAAAATCATCCATGTATCGTAAATATATAACGGAAAGGAATGGTTTTTTTAAAAAACATTATATAGGTCCCATTTAATAATGACCCATAGAAATTAATGGGTTTCATAAATCCCCAAAATTGTATTAAATTAAATCATTAATTAAATCATTTGATACCAAAAGAATGACGACCAAAAATAACAAAATAATAACATAAAATATAGTTTAAAAGATGATACAAAACATTATTTGATATATATCATTTATTGATAATGAAATCCAAATCATGAAAATTTATTTTTGAAAAGATTTTGTTTTCATCTTTTTATAAGTCATAGTTATTAGTCTCTTTAAAAATGAATCCATTTTTTTAATTTTACTAATAATTTAACATTTCCCAAAAATCTATTGGTATTAATGTTAATAGTGTATATAAATAGAATACATCATATAATATTTAAAAAATAAGGACTATCAGGGAGTTAATGTCAAGAATAATGTGTATATCTCAATGGGTGAAATTTGTATTACCAAGACCATTACCATTACAATGGATTTCAAAATAATTACACTAAACACAAGTATCAAAGAAATAATAATCTTAATAACCTATTTCAATTACAGATTCATATGAATTTATATTTATAATCAATATTAATAACAATTATCTAAATTTACTATATTGTAGAAATATTTTTATACATTAGGTCTTATTAATCATGATGGTATCAAACTAGGTTTGTATAAGTGATAATGATATTCCTTTTACTCTAATATATCACAATTTATATAACATTAGTGGTAATTTAATTTAACTTTTATAAATATTTATAATGTTATAATTCAATTATAATGGCCTTTTTGGTCATGTTTGGGGAAAACAAAAGCATTGATAAACATGTTTTTCCATATTTATCGATATAGATGGACTACATTTTATTGGTAATAAATTTTTTTATTAATTAAAATATATATTAATGATCCCTATTACTTATATATATCATATTTAATCATAAGATATAATCTAAAAAAGAACATTTCTGTTATTTATGAAGAATCACATTTATTCATGGTGGTGGCATTATGCACAATGAAAAATTCACATTTTACGTTTTCTCAATGGATAAGGGGAGGGTGGGTAATATTTCTAACATAATTAAAAAAATAAAAATATCTTCAGAATACCTATTTTATTTTTTTATGATTGTGAAATTATATTTTAAAATGAATAAAATATTATAAATAAAAAGAAATAAGAAATAGAGGTATGGAATTTATACCTCACTTTATTGATTACCTCCTTTATGTAGGGGATTAAACCATTTAGGGATGTTATTTTTAAAAGAAAAAAACACAATAATTTTTTGAGGTGTATTGTGGTGAGGTTTGGGTAGTTTTTTTTCCACACATAATGGGTTTTGGTGTGATGTGAAGTGAGGGGAGGAGTACCCTTTTTATACGTGAAAATCAGTGTCATTTTTTTGGGTACCCAACATATTCTGTAATAAGAAGTATCTATTAATGAATGAGGATCAAAAATAGATAAATAATATAGTGGAGAGTATATATGGTCATTAAAAAACCAACAAATATCATTTAGAAATTTTTTAACATTTCATGATAACTACCTCTATGGTTACTCAAAATTAAAATTTTGGTTTTTATCAAAGTAACTAGGTTTTACATTTTTAATTCATTATTTATGAAAAAATAATAAAATGTTACATATTATATAATTTTTATATAATAATTCTAAATTTTAAATATTTTTATTGATTCATTTTTTAAATTTTATAAATTTTAACTTTATAACAAAAAATATATACTTAAGGAAAAATAATATTTTATGAAAAAATATAACTTATGTTCAAAAATAAAAAATATGTGTTTAGGAATTAGAAAAATATTCTTAATAGTTTTAATGTAACTTATAAAATACTTTTTTTCAGAGAAAATAATTTTATAAATTTCAAATTCATACATATATAGCATAATTTCACTGTTTTCACGTTACTTGTAAAAATTATATTTTCCAATATTTAGCTAAAAATAAATAATTTTAGAAATATCCTAAATCATGATCAAAACATAATATGAACATGTTAAATAAATATATTATGTAAATTTTTTATTTTCAAATATTTAATTTTATTAATTTTCTTTTTATTTAAAAACACTGAATATAGATAAAATTATTTTTATAGGAGAACAATTCATGGATTATTAGCTATTACTTTATCCCTATATATTAAAAAATAATCTAATGATGATTATATTAGAAATCTACCCAGGGTATATGTTCATCCCAACATCATTGAAAGTCCATCAAAAAAGATCTCAACATTACCTCTGTTGTTATAATTTTTCTCTCAAACTGTCCATCTATCCAAGGATGATAATCAATTCCAAAACATTACTCAATCTATAAATCTTTCCGAATCCTTATATATAACCTGATGGAATGCCTCAAATCATGATCACAGATAATGGATAATATTACTCTATACTGGATCACAACATCCCATATGCATATCATGATTATTTGATCAAAAAATAAATATTATTCGATGTAAAAAATGAACTAAATTAATTATAAGAACAATTATAACACAAATAGAATTATATCACTTATAAATTTTATAGATTTATATGATGAATTACATGGGGATGTTTTCCCATTTACAAACATGTAATGGAAAAGGTTTCGATAGACCATTATAATTTTTTCAATAATCCTTAATATAATGGCATACCAGGAATCTAGATATTTATTATGTAATATCTTTTTTTATTCTACCACATAAGATGTTTTGTTTTATCATTCTATAAATATTCATACTTCCTAGATTTATATATAATGAAGAGATATGTGCATAATCCAAAACATCCTTATCTATATCTTTATTTTATGGGGAGACATATCCAAGTTCCAAACCATATAATTCCATATTTCAAAACGTTTTACACCATAATATTTGAATCCTTTTTCTATATATCAACATTGTAATTCTCATATTATTTTATATTTACCTGAATAAAAGATTGAACATTCATCTAAGAATGATATGATCTATCTCCTCCTGTAATGAATTCAAATTCATCCCATGTAATACCATCATCATTGGGCCTTTGTGAATACTCATCATTAATAGAGTAGTATATTATTTCCTACATAGAGTATTGGCCTCTTCATTTTTCATCCATTGTGGGTAATGTATTAAGAAGACATAATCTTTTATCAATTCTAGCCATTTACTTTTTTGCATTTACAATTCATTCTTTATGTATGTATATTTCAATATATTATGATCAATATATATATATATAAATCAATCATTCTAGTTTAGATAAAATATTACCAAATTATCAATGAAAATACCTCCACTGAATGCTATAAATCAGGTTTTAATAAATTTATATCATTAGTCAGTAGAATTAACAATATGAAATTTCAATACCATTATTCATTAGGATACTACCCAAATCATTTTTCAATGTATCACTATATATTACAAACCCTTCCCCACATCATGGTAATATATGTACTAGATATGTGATAAACCTCTTTATTAATTCCCTGAAACATTCTTCACATTTATTGATTGAAATTATCATTAATACCTTTCATTTTAACATGGTTATTGTATTTTATAACTTTAAAAAATTTATCATAAAGCATCAATAATATACTAAATACCCATGAATTTAATGAATATACAATAAATTTTCCATTCCTGGCCATTGAATGACAATTTAATTCAATAATTGATCTATAAATATGAAATTTATTACAATCATATAACCCATGAATGATACGTTATGTAGTTATAATTCACAATTAAAAAATTTAGAATATATTTTATCATTTTAAATTAACATTAAAACAATTTACAAATGATCTTCATTCCCTTCATTGCAATTTAAATATATATTAATGTCATATATAAATACTACCAAAAATTGATCAAGGTAGTATACAAAGAATTTAATAATTAGATCCATGAAGATAGGGGGAGAAATTCAAAAGTCAAAATGGGGTCACTATAAATTCAAATTCCTCAGATGAAAAGCTATCTTGAAAATATATTCTCTTTTAACTCTAAACTAATGATATATGTATTGATGTTCCATCATTGAGATGTATTTTTCTCATATATGTTGGTAAAATTTATCCATGATATAGGGTATATGATACTTGTTCTTTATCAGGATTGTTTAGGTCATGATTATCTAATAATATATGCATCGAACCATAATTCCATTCGACAAATATCAATGGTTCATCACATGGGGAGGCACTATAGTGTATAAAAACTATAACCCAATTACCTCGAATTTTTTTCTCTAACTACTATAATTCAATTGGATTCATTATATATGAACTCTTTGAAATTTTCATGGATCTAGGAAGGAGTTCGATTGAAAACTCAACCTCGCATATTGTGGAAATTTCATGAATTTCATCTATAAATACGTAATTATAACCCCATATAATTTGAATTTCATAAATTTTGAAATTATTTGTGATCATTTTATTTAAGCGTCCCTTTTTCACTGGGTATCATATCCCATATTATATGTTTTTTTTCATAGGTAGTTCATAATAATACTTTCATTCATACATGATTATAAGTGTATTTGGGATATGAAATTATATTTCGTTATCATGATAGTTGATATTTTATTTATAGATGGAAATCTAATGCATTTCAAATATTATGTCAAATTTAATTGAGGGATTAATAATAAAATATATTGAAATTATATTTCAATGAATATTTATGATAGTGGAATTATAAATCTTAGATGTGATCATTGTTCCACTAGGGGTTTACAATAATAATTAAATATTCATTTCTCTGGGTATTTATTCCACATTCTTAAAAAACAAATGTGATAAAAAATTATATAAATAACAAAAATAAAATATGGTATTAATATATCGTGAAAAAATATCAACTGTACCTCGCATCAATTTAGTATAATCTATTATCTCAATGTTAGTGATTGTGAATAAACATTCTTATTCGACATGTTTGGGAGGTTATTAGGGCCGATATTATTCATTGACACATGGTTTGGGTCATTTATTCAAATAATTTTTGATCTCCACAAAAAAATCATAATAGTGTGGGTGGATCATTAGTTGGTAATGTCTTCTCTTGTGTTCTGTTAATCATTCCCTTAGACATTATTTTATAGTTTTTGGCCTAATGTACTTCATTACCACACATAAAACAATTCATTGATCACATAATGTAATTACATGGGTGATTTCCCACACATTTATTACATAATTAACTTGAATTTTTTCGACCATATGTCCTAGCATCAGTGGTTCCATGATACTCCATTCCCTTTTTATTTTCCAAATAACATTGGGAGGTTCTAGTTTCCTTTTTCGATGTTTAGAGCACATAGAAAAAGATTATTCATGGATAATGATATCTCTTATAGATAATATCATTAAAATTCTCTGATTTTATTTAGTATAGAAGTGATTGACTTCACATCCAATTTTAGTGTTCAATATGAATGTACACCTTTGGAGTCTTGTGAAATTAGCTCTATATGATCCAAAAAATTCATCCACATTTTTCCTAAATTAAAATAATTATCACTCTTTTTTGTGTGTGAATATTTATAAAAAAATTCATAGTAAAAATATATTCTTGAACTCTTCTAAATCTATATATTTTAAAAATTCATTTTGTTAGTTATTCTTAATGAGATTACATTAGTAGTTATAATCACTTTATAAATGATATAATATAAATAACGACATTCAAATCTTCTAATAAATAGATGATGGAAACTATCAATTCCATTACATTGGACCATAACTTAGCAACCAATAGATTATAAATTCACCAAAAGGAGGGTCGAAGGTAAACCGTAAATGGATCTATAGAGAGTTACTCATTCCTTGGTGTGTTCCAGAGAACAAAATTATTTATTTCAATTCATAAAACATTAAATAGTTGACTCGGAATTTCATTGAGGATGTGCATTATAACCCTAATCTCATTATGTTACCCATTGGGATAATCTAAAGATTTTCTATTACACCTGGATTTAACTCAGTCCATTTTGGGTCACACCATTACCTTGAATAATGTAAAAATGGGAATTAATATACATAAATTAATGAATTTACATAAATGTAAACTTCAAACATCTGAAAATTTAAAAAATTTCAACTAAAACTTGCCTCGGAATCTCATGGAGTCTATTAAGGATATACATGGTCATTCACCTATTAGGTTCTTTAAAATAATTAGTGAAAATATTACTAAAATTCTTCATTATGGTTTGTAAAGATTATTTTATTAAACAAAATATATTCCCAGAGAGTATCAAAATAGGATTTATGTTAGGTCACATTATCATGCATTAGGTGATGATTGATTTAATACCAAATATTTCATTTTCAGGTTTATTAATCCTATGTACATCCTGTTTGGACCTCATAGTGTATATGTTGTATATGTTGTCAACAGCTGTCAATAATGGTAAAAAAATATGAAGTAACTCAAAATTGAATGAATATTGGTTGAAGAGATGATACATTTAGAATTTTGACGGGTTTATCGCATTGTAATCCATTCTTGGGAAATTATCTATGTTGTTAAATTAAAATAATAGATGTACTAATACTAAGATGAATGAACATGTGTCAAAGAAGATACATTGTTCACAATATTGAAGTATCACAAATTTGGGGATGATTGATGTACCATGGGATTCATGTTACAAAATGAAAATTAGGTAGAGTAAAAGTGAAGGAATATGTAGAAGAGTCTTGGTGTTCTAAAGGTGGCAAGGAATGATTCTTTGTCGAATATAGCCATGAATCTTATAATTGATAAGTATTTTTTATAGGGATTAAACATTAAAAAATTAGCCCAAACATAAAGAAAGGCTTGGCTTGTTAGTCCCAAGAACTTGTGGGACTCATGGTCAACCACACTGAGGAAGCCAGAACTAGTAAACCCCGATTGTGGCATGGGATGGGCATAGTCACGCCTACATGAAGGGATGTGTATAGGACTGCAGGAGTACATATGAGCTAGCCCGTGAAAAGGGTGGGCACAATGTATGCCCATATAGAACATGTAATTAGGTGGTACCATGGAGGGATGAAGAGAATTATGAGTGTATTGAAGAGTTCTTGGATATATAAAATGCACCACACCCGTATCTTTATTTCCACGTGGGATGAGAATTTTAACGCCAAGAACAAATCATAGTCATCCATCGTATCATACATCTAGCTCAATCGTCTGATAAACCATTGCATCTCATCATCCAATATCTTCCTCTCATCTAATCCTGTGTTGCGCATGTTTGAACCATAGTCGTCCATTGCTCCCATAGTCTTTTCGTCTTCTTTCCCCCACCGCTGCTTGACATTTCCACTGTTACTCACTAGAGTTGATGTGGAACCAATTTCAAATCACCTTAGCTGATCATTTTGATATCATGAGGACCACTGTATTTCTCCAAGTCCATGCATGCAACTAAAATCTTGCATACATGTGTATTCCTCTAAGAGGATGGTTAGTCCATGGAAAACAGAGTTTCCCAGGCCACATGGATTCAATAATGAACATAAAATGAGGTTCATGAAATATCACCTGAATTTGTAGTATTATAAGGGAAATTTTTTGAAAAATTAAACAACCAAAATAACAGGCATATCATCACATGCGGTTTGAAAATATAAAATCACAAGATCACAATTATTTATAGAGAGGATCTCTGTAGATTCAAAGAAAGTATTTGAATGGAATATATCACTATATATATACACAATAATGGATATGATCTTTTCTAGTAATAGGAGAATCCACAAGCCGAGGAATGCTACTACCACCCACATATCCAAGATCTTTTGTTCTCAAAAATAAGACTCTCCATGTTTCCATTTTCACTAAGTTCATGCAAGGATCCAGTTGTACTTCAACAAGTGTTATACAATCGTGATGTGTCTTGTAAGGAAGGAGAACCACAACTCAATGAGAATAAGTAACCATGATCACATGATAGTTATTTCCAATCCCTCGTGGTTTTTCATGAAGGGGATCTCGTAGGTACATAACTGGTGAACATGAACACTTTTTGTGATTTGTGAAGAAAATATCAATAATCCCCCATATTTCTATGATTATGAATCATTCATATTGTTCGATAAATATTTGTTTCTCCTCTTTCATGAATAGGAAGATCCGTGAGCCCCTTGGTTTCACGATTAAAGGAAGAAGAGGTTAGTGTATCCGGTTTCCTTGAGAATACATCATCCATGTAGTCATGTGCATGAATTGAGGACAACTGAACAATGTGAATAGAGAATAATAAAAAGGGAATAAGTGAAGAGTTCATTTTTGTATGAAGATTTATACTCATCAGGGCATTCACACTAGAGAGAATAAGAAGAAAATGTATGTACTCTTTCTTGCACATGCACACATGAAGACACATAAAATGAATGAACCAAAATAGTGTGAGCATAAATAAGAAGTGAATAGGCTATACATGCATTTATTTATAAGTAAAAAAGGGTGAAAATAAGATAAATAAACATCAAATGTACCACGAAGATGAACAAGAAATGTTCAATTAAATGTAACACGCATGATGTTATGAATTTATGAAAAGAAGAAAGGAGAAAATTTGGATAATGATAATGCCAAGTAAGAAGATATTAATTTCATGAATAATCACATTGGTGTTTGTGATTCTATCCAAGAAGACGGAAGAAGATTTTCTTAGTCGAGTTGGGTTTTCCCTGAAGAAGAACAGAGAAGAAGAAGAGTGTAACTTGTATACTTCATTTCATGTAACCATGTAAAGGGAACTAATGATGATCAAGAAAAGAACATAAAAATGAAAAAGGAAGAATATGTTCTCCACAAGTAGTATGAAGAACCAGCTAGATAATACATGTTGAACTAGGTCATCACCAGTTCTAGAAGAGGATTTTTTCCTTTCCCCCTCCAAAGTATAGGGACTCACATTGGATTGAGGGGGTTTTCCCTATCCAAACCACTATATGATTTATCACATTATTATGGGGAATGCATGCACATGTAATTCCCATGAGTGGAATGGATGATGCTTCTATTATTTAGTAGTGAACCTTGTAAAAATATCATGTGCATATTTTAACTACATTCTATTATTTCAGGTGATAAGGTGAAGATAATAAATGAGTCATGATCCTAAAATGTCAAGAGGTACATGGATAAAAAGTATTAAATGGTTTAAAAAGACCCCAACATTGACTCAACTGCCACTCAGTGTTTGGAATATCCCAAATTGGTCCTCTAAATTGGTTTTAGAGCCAGTCACACCTCTATTGGATTATCTACAATAATGTTATTCTATTTTGATGATTTTTTCCTCATTCCTGATTAATCAATGTAGTGTAGTTTTAATGTAGATTCAGTTGTTTCTGAGCATAAGATCATATCTACCATGACCTTGATGAACATGAAAAATAAGAATAAGCGAAAGTGGCAGAAGACATCCCTCTAATCTAAAAAATAGGAAGTATTCTCATCTCCAAGCCCTGTTGACAATGAAGACATAATAGGATTGGAAGGTAATGAGAAGTTGTATACAGTTTCCACCTAGTATATGAACAACCTTAAAACATCATGTGATCAGGAGTTATGTGTTATTACATTAGAAAATTAATCCCATGTTGAAAATTCTATGAAAGTGGTGATGATGAATCTACAACCTCTAAATAATTATAAGTTGATTGATTAAGAAAGATTCTTTATAGTATTTTAGTGGAAATTGTATCAGTAATTTTTTGAGTATTTCAATGTATTTAATAAGATACCACCAAAATAGAAGAATAAAATGATGTTTTGGAGATGGGGTTTGAAGAAAAATGTTGTGATTGTTTAAATCACTCTAGACATTTTGGTTTATTTTAATTTACAAAAGGGGAATTTTAAATATGTTCTTCAAAGTAGCTCCTTGAGGTTAATGAGAAGGAGGGACTCCAAAATAATTTGGGAGAGAAGATCCATGTACTTAATAATGAGCTAAAAAAGAGAATACATTTTTATGAGTTATATATGGAATAAAATTCCAAAAAGAACAATTAAAATAAAACTTAGTAACAAAAAAAGTGAAGCATCATGAAGATGATGTTTAAGGAATATAGTAAACTTATGAGGAGAAGATGCTTATTATTGAAGAATAGAAAATCATCCTCAATATGAAAGGTTTAGAAATGGAAGCTCTGTTGAAAAATCTTGAGATGACACATATTTGGACTTCAAAAAAGAATGAAATAGTTTCTAATAGTACTCAATGTTCTTGGGAATATTATATTGTAAAAATACATCCAACATGTGATAAGAAGGTCCTGACTTCACTCAATGATCTATCACATGAAGATGTGAAAGAATAGGTATCATCCATTTCATTTTTTACTAATGATTCCAAACATATTTCTACAAAAAGTATAGGGTGGAAGAAATATTCTAAACAATTACAAATGAGTAAATGTGATGAGATACCTACCACCATGGTTAGGGTGAATAGGAGGAATAATGTAGAAGTTGGTTCCCCATATAGATCCCAAAAAATCATGAATAAGTCCAAATAAACTTATAAAGAAGAAATGAAGAAGAAAAATTTTAGTGGTCATTGTTGGTGTTGTAATAGATTTGGGAATTTTGAATTGTATTTTTTGTACAATCCCGTTAATGAAGAAACATAGAGAAATCCTATATCGAGGGGGATAAATCTAAAAATTAAGAAGCAAGATCCACATATCCAGAAGCATTTTTACCCTACAAATAGATTTGGAATTGTAGAAAACAACTACGATGTTTGAAATGGGAGTGGTCCCATGGTTTTTACATGTTCATATCAATAGGCATCCAAAGCTACTAATAAAATAAGATCACAAAATCTGGATAAGAATGAAGAAGCATCTGTAAGAAGAGATTCGATGAAAGTTGCAAAAAAAATCCTGCCATGTAGATTTCAAGATGGAAAGGAGTGAAGAACTTATATTTTAAATCCAATATGGTTAAGGTGGAACATCCAACATAACTCATAAGAAAGATTTCACTAATTAGAATTCATGTGGAAGATGTGATCTTCATGCCTCATATTATAATGACCTATTGGTTATCAATCTATAATATTTGGAAATAATGAGGGAAGTGTAAGATTAACAAGATATGAATAGTGAAAAATGGGAAAATAAGTCTTCACATGATGTTAAAGAGGTTATGTGTGAGAGGTAAAACAGTGATGGTCATACCATTAAAAATTTTATATACATTATTCCCAATCAAGAAGAATTCCTCAAGAAGATGAATGTTGTACTAGGATATTCTAGTTCTTTAAAAGGTCTTGAAGAATAATGGCTCACACAAAAAAAATGGAATAGTTATCGAGATCCATACAATGAAAACTAGAATTGAAAGACAATGTAATGGTTTGAAGAATAGAGCTTCTAAGATGAGAAAATTGCCTCTAACTTGATGTTCACAAAGATGATTCTAGGAGGATCCAATTTTTTCTGTTAAATTTTTGTGTATTATATTTGAACTGATAATATAGTGAATTGAATGTGATAAATTTTCTGAAGGGTAAAACTAGGGAAATAGTTATGAGAATTGTTCCCCTTGAGGGGGAGACAAATGAATAATTTCCAAGAGTTATTATTTCAATTAGTATCAAATTCATGTGGTGGAAAAATTAAATGACACATGATGTTGATTGATGAACATTTCATTGAAAAAGGTATGTCACTTCTCTGTCTTTCATCATAGGTTACTCAAAATAATGATCTTTTTACGAAGGGGGAGTAACTAAATTAATCAAAGAAATAAGAATATTGGATGTTCCCCAATGTCCTTTATTCTGCCTATTTCACTTTAATGTTTCCGATCCATTTGTTAAAGTGAGTGCATGATTTTGGGGTTGATTACTTCATATCCCATTTTAGCCTGAGCCTAGAATGAAATTGGAAAACTCTTAAGGAAAAGAATATGATTTCTCATGTCATGATGCATTTTGATCAGTTGATAATCGAAATCCTTGTTCTCAAAATCAAATCGTCTAGTTTTCTACACCAAGAATTTCTCATGTAGACTTAGAGTGAAAGGATTTATTGTTCATTTCTTATGTATGTATTGATAACACATTCCCCTGAACATTGTATTTCTTATTAATAATGGGAAGAGAAATTTAAATTAAAGGTCAAAATTGAGAAAAATAAATGTGAATGGGATATAGAATATTCTAATTTTGAGATTGACACATTCATTTGAGAAATAACATTGAAGTATTTCAAACATATAAAATGATGGATGTTTTTGGGACCAATTTTCTTATATGTTGAATTTGTAACTGTAATTTGTAATAATGGTCCAAATGAAAAGGGAACTCTAAGGTGAACGGAAATTGGATGAAGTGATGATGCATAGACAATTGCTATGGATTTAGAGAATTGGATACCTTGCTTAGGAAATTCTCCATCCTGTTTAATTCATATGATTGAGGTCCTTATCCTATACTCAAATAAGTTGCCTAAAAGGTGACACATTTTATAAAAAAATTGATGTATCATCCTTTGCAGCATGATTGAAGTAATATGGTATTCATGTTCCAGTAAAATGAAAAGAGTAAAAGACAATGAAGTTGTAGTATAGGCTTGGTGTTAGAAAGTTAGCAATAAATGATTATTGATTAAATGTTCCCATGAATTATAATCATCATAAGTATTTTTATAGGTTTTACACACACACAAATAAGACAAATCATCATGAAACCCTAGGAAAATTCGACCCCATCACATGTGGGACTCAAGGTCAACCACGATATGGGAACCAACCCTAGCCATGCCTGAAGGTGGCATGGGTTGGGAATAATCATTCCTACATGCAGGGCCATGAATAGACCCACATAAATGAAAATGGGCTATCCCGTGCATAGTGTGGGCATAGATCACTCCCGATGAGAACATAGTATGTGAGAGTACTATCGATAGAGGAGTAATCTATTTGAATAGAGGAGTGATTTGATATTTAAACTGTGCTATACCGATATCTCAAATTTTATGTAGGGTGAGAATTTTAATTCTAGGAACAAATATCAGTTGTCCACAACATCCCGCATATCGGCTGACCATTTGATTGACCATGACATCCGATCATCAAATCTATACCAGTCATCTGATCTTGCACAACGCATGGTAGAACTCGAGTCTTTTGATTCTCATGTAGTTGTGAAGTCTTATTCCTCCCACCGTTTCTTGACAATGTCATTGTTACTCGCTAGAGTTGATGATGAACCACAATACAATCACTATGGTGGATCATTTAGATATCTTAAGTACCGTTGGATCAAACCAAATCCATGCATGAAACTAATGTCTTTCATGGAAGCGTAAAACTCAAAGAAGAATGCTTGGCTGCTAAAAAAATGTTTCCTAGGTCACGTGGATTCACGAATGTACTTACAACGACATTCATGCTATCTCACATGCATGAAAAGGATCAAAAGGGTGCTCATTTAAAATAGGAAATAGTCTCGATATCTGGAATATCTTCACACGAGGTTTGAAAATATTAAAACTGAATATCTCTATTATTCAAATAGAGGATTTCGAAAGATTCAATGAATGGATTTAAATGTCATATCACACGTGATTTAAACATGTTGAAGGATATGATCTTCACCTATAAAAGTTTAATCCCGATGCTAACAAATGTTGCTACTACCAATATACCCACGATCTATTGTTCTAAAACTAGTACCTCCTAGTGTGTCAATTTCGTGAAGGAAATGCAAGGATCCCATAGGCCTTCAATAATTTATATGCACTCCTTATGTGTCTCACGATGAAGGAGAACCATGCCTCTATTTAAAGAAGGACTCAAAATCACACGATATGGTTCCAAACCATCACAATGTTTCGTGAAGGGGATCCTATGGGTACACAACCTGTGAACACATACACTTGTGGTTCTTTTTGATGAGAAGGCCCACATGCATCCCTGGTTTTGTGAAGAAGAACTTCACATACTGTGTGAATAATACATGTGCACCACATGTATGAAGAGAAAGACCCATGATCCCCTTGTTTTAACAAATAAATGAATAAGAGGTTAGTGAATTCAATTTTGTTGAGAATACATCATCAACAGAATCATATACAAGAATTGAAGACACCCTAACCAAGTGAAAAGGTATTAATTGAATGGTATCAAGGGTAGTGTAACACCCCGAGATTCTATGAAAAATATTCTTTTTAATTTCATTAATGTCTTGTGTTATACGCTACACTAAAAGGATCTTTCACAACACACATCTCTGACCTGGCTTGAATTACACGCAATCGCAACCTTCCACGATAACGTGTGTTGTACGCAACACCAAGTTTCGCTAAACAACAATATGCTATTAAAATATTATTAAAACTAGACGTTATGAATAGTAATAACCACTTTTTGAAATTTTGTAAATTCTATTTTTCAAAATGGACTTCGTTTTTGGATTCGGAATATCGAAATTATCTTAGGGTGAAATTTTGGTGATTTTCGGATAACTTTCATATTTTGATGAATAGTGAAAATTACTAAATTTTAATTAAAAACAACTTTTTCAATAGAAATAATTAATAGTGATAAATTGTTAATTTGATTGGTTTTAAAGTATATTTAGAATATATTTTTACAATTTAATACAATGTTGGTCATTGGATTTAATTTCATATTTAAACCAGTTATAAACCTGTGTCAATCTTTTGATAGTTATTATCTCTTAAAAACACGCCTTTTGTTTTGACGACAAGAATTAATTTTTAAATTAATTAATTCAACTGATATGTTTTGAATTTGGTAAAATAGAAATCATTTTTGAGTTCATAATATCAAATATATCTTAGCCCTAATTTTCGGTATTTTTCTGAAAACTTTCAATTTTTGATGAATAGTGAAACCACTAAGTGGTTATTAAAAAAACTGAATTTTTTATAAAACGTAATTTTACCTCTTCTGTGAGTGGAATTTCAAAAATCCGAAAGACACGGTTGATGTCAGTAAGTAAAATGTGGTTCAATGAGATGAAAATAATTTTTGGTGAATAGTAACTTTTTACTTTTATTTACCACGGTTAAAAGTAAATAGGAAAATTAAGGGTACAAATGATATTATTATTACCCTAACACATGTCCAAATTCTATTGGATAAGTGTAATTCGACCAAAAACAATCTTAGGAATAAAATATGACCATTTAGGCCCACTTGGATTAGATTAGGACATTTATTATTATTTAATTCAAAGAAGAGTTAAAAGAGTTAAAATCAATGTTTATTTACTAAAACATTTTTAATATAGGGTTATAAATAAGATAAATACGATTGTAAATATTAATTAGAAAGCTAAAATGATTTCCTACATAATGGTATTTTATTTGTTATTTTTAGACATCAAATAAGTTAATTTATTTATGACACAAAGATGATGCAGTAATTATCTTATTAATGAAATATTGACATAATTGTTGATATAAATACCAAATTAAATGTAATTTCATACTTTTTATGAATTACACTAACTTTCTAGGTT
Source organism: Viscum album (assembly GCA_963277665.1). Lineage (NCBI taxonomy): Eukaryota > Viridiplantae > Streptophyta > Magnoliopsida > Santalales > Viscaceae > Viscum > Viscum album. Next base: position 851,928,537 of record OY728152.1, read on the forward strand.
ACTATGACATGTTAGTATTTATTTAATTAACTTTTTTCGAACTTATCATTCTGTTATGAGTTTCACAAAAATCAATTACTAAATAGTGTCAAAATTGACATAAAATAGTTTCTAAAACAAATATTATATTATTAATTGTTATTTTATTCCTAAAAATCTAAGGCTCGTCCAAATGACTTATATAAGGTTATATATATTAATAATAAACAACTTGGGGTTCTTTTGGCTTCTTATAGTAAGTTTATTAACCTTATATTGTAAGAACACAAGAAGACACGGTAAAAGTAAAATTATTTTAATTAATGTTAAATCTAAATTATAAGGTTAAAATAGGAACCTAAAATTGTCTAAATTCTATTGGATGAGAGGATATCTACCCATCTCCATCTTAGCCTCGAAATAAATCAATTTGGAGCTATTTAAAACCGAACTTGACTTTATAATAAAATAATATTTTTAGTTATTCCAAAGGTGCCCCTCTCCTCCCTTATAAAAGGGATCCTCCTCCCTCTCTTCCTCACACAACTTTGAGCCTTCAAGGTCGGCCAAACCCTTCCAAATTCTCTTCTCCACTTCCCTAGAAACATCCTAGAGGTTCTGGACTTCCTCAAAGACCAATTGTAGTGCCCTAAGAGGAGGTATCAAAGAGGCGCTTCAAAGAAGAGGTAATTTCCGTTACCGATTCTTTCACCTTTATTTCTTCTTCCACTTCTTCATATTAGGTTGTTTCATTATGAAGTAATAACATCAGTATCACTCATATACTTATATGTTATTATAAGTATGAAACAATCCTAATTCACCATCTATCCATCCTACGGAAAATGAAATCACTGCGCGTGCGTACGTACGGAATACCGTCTCCACGCCGTGGTTTAATCTGTTTTCCACCAACACCTTACATGGATGGGTATTATGGTGTAAAGAATAACTATACATAGTTATTATAACATCATAATTATTCTTATATATTTTATCATCCACTCGAATTCAATTCAATAATTATGGAAATGATATCATCGCTCGTGCGTACGTACGGACTACCGTCTCCACGACGCGATGAGATTCATTCTCCATGTTAACCATTTAAGAACGATTATAAAGTATATATAAGAAATAATAATGAAATAAATGACATTATAAAGCTACTGGATTTATTTATATATATATGTATGTCATCTACTTAATTCCACTCAATTCAATAACGAAAAGAAAACAGCGTTCATGTGTACATACGGCCTACCGTCTCCATGAACGGTGTATTTCTTTCCATTTATCGATCCATTATATATATTTATATTCTGAATATATATTATATATAAATAATTTTTTATATTCTATAATTAATTAATAATTATCTAAGTAATCATATGAATAATTACAAGTTAAAACACGAACGAAAAATGAGACGATTTTACCCAAAACGCTACTTTAACATGAATTTACAAAAGAACGGGTAATATAAAGTCATAAGTGAACCATATATGATATAATAACAATGAATATGATTCTGTAATAAGTCAATGACATTATTTAAATCATTATACAGGAGGTTCGGACACTTACGAAGCAAATTAGACCTAAGGTAAGGGAAATATCACAATCTAACTTTTATCCGAGATTGTTTTTACTTTGTTAATTACTGGGGTGTATTTTATCATCCACATCCATGTTTCCTCAATATGTAATATTTATATCCTTCTACAATAGTTTATATCCAATTTTACCCTTCGGTGATTTTTTAGTAAAAGATATGAAAGGAATCTTTTGTCATTTTTCAAACGAGGTACTTTTTTGACTTTTACGACAAAAGTACGAGAAGAATGTTTTTTTTAACTTATACGGAATGAATGGATTTTTAAAACGTTATTTCCAAGAGGATTTCCTTACATGTTTTCAAGTTTATTTTTAATCAACTTCTTTTAGTTTATAATTGTATGACATGTTAAGAAAGGAAAAGTGTTTTTGAAGTTGAAAGGATATTTTCCTCAAGAATGGAGTTCAAGTGTTTAATCAAAATTATTTTCCATCTAAGATAATAAAGGGTTCTGTTTTTTATCCCTATTATTACATTTATTTGATTATGTTGTGATGGAATTATTTTAATGAATTCATTTATCTTATATGAATTGTTTTATGATGTCATGATGTTTAAGATTTCCATTTTTATTACATGGGTTATGCTATGATGTATGGTTTATGATTTTGTGGCACACATAATAATGGTATCATTATGAGATTGGTGGGACCTATATATCCCTCCAATGCATTGGGTAAAGATTTTATATCTCATGAGATAGACATGGCTGGAATGGTAGGTTATACCGGTTCAGTGAAACAGGACTGAAACAAGGGTGACTCGGTTCAGAAAGGGACTTTGTACACTAAGATAGTCTTGGCAATGAGTCTTGACTAATAAGAAATGATTCTCTATGATTATGTGTGTGTTCCACAAAGTTTAATGTTTTATTTTATGATTATTGTGATTACATTTCACTGCCATGAGTTATTCCAGGTTATGAAATTATGATCTCTTTTACAGGTTAAGATTTCCGAAAGTTATGTGCTTATGTATATGATGTGATTGATATTTATTTTTTTTACCCTTACTGAGCATTTGAGCTCACCCTTTCATGTTTTCTTTTCCCTAGGATATAAGGAAAGGTTTTAGGTATAAAAAAAGAAGATCTTTATGGGAGATGTTGATGATCATTCACCAGGATTAGAAGATTATATTCCGAGTTTCCAAAGACACTAAACTATTATGATCCTTGTGTGTGTGTTTTTGTTATGTACTAAATATTCCGCAAAAGTAATGTAATGTCCATGTACGTCAGGATTCGGGTCTCTACAGTTGGTATCAGAGGAAAAGTTTAGTCAACCTTTGGAAACTAGGATGCGAAAACGTTAGTGAGATCCCTAAAGATATTTCTAAGGTATGTCTAGGGATGTCCCTAAGGATAAGTATAAGTATAGGTTATAGTTCTAGAATTGCTCTAATAATCTTAGAATTAAACCTAAGATGTTAGATATTGAAGGTACTCCCCCTTTACTATGTTGTTTTCCCTAGCATTATTTTTGCCTCTCAAACTATTCTTTTTGGGTTTTAGAAAATGGCTGGAAACAAGATGATTAACGATATTGGAGGATATGATGGACAATGGAATGATATTATTCATGAGCAACCAAATTAAATGGGATTTGGAAGTCCAATCATCATTATTATGCCGAATCAAAAATCTCATAATATGATCAATAAAGTTAAATTTGGTAAGTTTCCTGACTCGGCTAATAAGAGAAAGATGGAGTTTCATGATGATCATAGAGGAAAGAAAGTTCAATTTCCCCTATGTAAATCATGTGGGAAGAGGAATCAAGGAGAATGTTTCAAAGGAACTGGAAGATGCTTTGGGTGTGGAAAAGAAGGACACAAATCCAGTATGTGGAAAGGAAAAGGTTCAGTTAACACCAGGGATGAGGATAATGGTATTGCTACGACATCAAAAATGGTTAAATGTTTTAAATGTGGAATGTACGGGCATTATGCAAACCAATGCCCTAAGGGAAAGTCTCATGTAGAGAATAATTATGGTCGTATGGGTAGTATTTATGTTGATGATGATGAAGAGACTACAAATGATATGTGAGATGAAAGAATTGTTGAAGCTCGGTCAATGGTTTAAGAATGTAGTGTAATGATGACATGTTTATCATGTGTAATGTTGTATAAGTAATCTCATGGTACTATGGAATAAAGAGATATCTAAGGATTGTTAGACTGTTGTCTTTCCTTGAGTTTTGAAAGTGTATGATTAATGGCACCAGTATCCATGAAAGGTTATTCAAATATTTTTGGAATGTAGATGATATGCACATAATGAAGGGATAAGACGATAATGAGATGTTTGATTTTATTCATGAGCTCATGATTGATATAAGGACTAAGTGATATCATGGTTTGAGTATATAGAATTTTGAGGATTTTGGTATGTTGAAAGTGTTAACTTTTAACTTCATTCATGTTTTCACTAAGGTTCAATGGGTATTCAAGAGAGTACATGATTAAGGACTTTGAATGTTTGGAATGTGACCAACAAGACATATTTTATGATATATGGGGATCAACGATGGTATTAAATCTCTGGTAATCATTTCCACTATGTTATGAGAGTGGACCGAAGTATTTTAGATAATCCTAAATATTGGAATGGATTATGTTGGACATAAGTTAGTATTGTTTAAAGATAGAACTTTTTTTTTGATATTATTGATGGGATGTTATAGTAATGTAGTTTTAGAAAAAGGACAACCTGCAGGACGGGCGACAGCCCATCGCGTCGGACAAGGCCATGGGAATCGAACCCACAACCGAAATGCGACTGGCCTTTATCGACTACCACTGGCCTACAGGAAGTCCCTGTTTAGTAGAAACTAGTTTTATTATATTAAGCAGTATGATATATGAAGTATAAGTCAATTTTAGGAACCATATATGATTAATCTCACTATAGAATGACTTATATTTAATAACTTTTCCTAACCTTTTGTTTGAGACAGATAGAATGACCCGTCATTCTATCACATGATCTGCTAACACTTCACGAATAACAAATTCAACTTCATTTATTTAAGAGATGAAGTGTAAATTGTTCAAGGCACGAACAACAGGGAGATTGTACCAAAATAAAGTAAGTATTTATTCTAATTCAAATTCTTCATCTTTAGGGAAACGATCTTGAAAACCAAAAATGTTGTCCTAGTGATCTTATATCTGATTAATCAGATGGTACTTAGATCGTCACAAATTTATGGATTTGTGATTGTTGGATTTTCCATAGCCATGTTCTCTACCACTCTCCATCAGAACTTGATGGTTATATTTTTCTTCCATATCCATATTTTCAACTATGTGGAAACCCAGTGATTAGTTTATTTGGGTAACCGTTACGTTTCAAACTTTTGTTTTTAAAGATTGGTTTTGGTATTACTTTTTACGATGTTGGTTTCTATTAAATAAAATTTTGAGTAGTAAACCATTTATAACCCCGATGAATTTCGAGGGCGAAATTCATTTTAAGGGGGGTAGAATGTAACACCCCGAGATTCTATGAAAAATATTCTTTTTAATTTCATTAATGTATTTTGTTATACGCTACACCCAAAGGAGCTTTCACAACACAGATCTCTGACCTGGCTTGAATTACACACAATCGCGACCTTCCACGATACCGTGTGTTGTACGCAACACCAAGTTTCGCTAAACAACGATATGCTATTAAAATATTATTAAAACTAGACGTTGTGAATAGTAATAACCACTTTTTGATATTTTTTAAATTCTATTTTTCAAAATTGACTTCGTTTTTGGATTCGGAATATCGAAATTAGCTTAGGGTGAAATTTTGGTGATTTTCGGATAACTTTCATATTTTGATGAATAGTGAAAATTACTAAATTTTAATTAAAAAAAACTTTTTCAATAGACATAATTAATAGTGATAAATTATTAATTTGAGTGGTTTTAAAGTATATTTAGAATATATTTTTACAATTTAATACAATGTTGGTCATTGGATGTAATTTCACATTTAAACCAGTTATAAAGAAGTGTCAATCTTTTGATAGTTATTATCTCTTAAAAAAACGCATTTTGTTTTGACGACGGGAATTAATTTTTAAATTAATTAATTCAACTGATATGTTTTGAATTTGGTAAAATAGAAATCATTTTTGAGTTATAATATCAAATATATCTTAGGCCTAATTTTTGGAATTTTTCTGAAAACTTTCAATTTTTGATGAATAGTGAAACCACTAAGTGGTAGTTAAAAAATGAATTTTTCATAAAAATTAATTTTACCGCTTCTATGAGTGGAATTTCAAAAATCTGAAAGACACGGTTGATGTCAGTAAGTAAAATGTGGTTCAATGAGATGAAAATAATTTTTGGTGAATAATAACTGTTTACTTTTATTTACCACGCTTAAAAGTAAATATGGTAATTAAGGGTAAAAATGATATTATTATTACCCTAACACATGTCCAAATTCTATTGGATAAGTGTAATTCGACCAAAAACAATCTTAGGAATAAAATATGACCATTTAGGCCCACTTGGATTAGATTAGGTCAATTATTATTATTTAATTCAAAGAAGACTTAAAAGAGTTAAAATAAAAGTTTATTTACTAAAACATTTTTAATATAGAGTTATACATAAGATAAATTCGATTGTAAATATTCATTAGAAATATAAAAATATTTCCTACATAATGGTATTTTATTTGTAATTTTTAGACATCAAATAATTTAATTTATTGTTGACACAAAGATGATACAGTAATTATCTTATTAATGAAATATTGACATAATTGATGTTATAAATACCAAAATAAATGTAATTTAATACTTTTTATGAATTACACTAATTTTCTAGGTTACTATGCCATGTTAGTATTGATTAATTAACTTTTTTGGAACTTATCATTCTGTTATGATTTTCACAAAAATCAATTACTAAATAGTGTCAAAATTGACATAAAATAGTTTTTAAAACAAATATTATATTATTAATTTTTATTTTTTTCCTAAAAATCTAAGGTTCGGCCAAATGACTTAGATAAGGTTATATATATTAATAATAAACAACTTGGGGTTCTTTTGGCTTCTTATAGTATGTTTATTAACCTTATAGTGTAAGAACACAAGATGACACGGTAAAAGTAAACTTATTTAACTTAATGTTAAATCTAAATGATAAGGTTAAAATAGGAACCTAAACTTGTCTGTATTCTATTGGATGAGAGGATTTCGACCCATCCCCACCTTAGCCTCGAAATAAATAAATTTGGAGCTATTTAAAACCGAACTTGACTTTATAATAAAATAATATTTTTAGTTATTCCAAAGGTGCCCCTCTCCTCCCTTATAAAAGGGCACCTCCTCCCTCTCTTCCTCACACAACATTGAGCCTTCATGCTCGGCCAACCCCTGCCAAATTATATTCTCAACATCCCTAGAAACATCCTAGAGGTTCTGGTCTTCCTCAAAGACCAATTTTAGTTCCCTAAGAGGAGGTCTCAAAGAGGCGCTTCAAAGAAGAGGTAATTTCCGTTAGCGATTCTTTCACCTTTATTTATTCTTCCACTTCTTCTTATTAGGGTTTTTCATTATGAAGTAATAACATAATTATCACTCATATACTGATATTCTATTATATTTATGAAACAATCCTAATTCACCATCTATCCATCCTACGGAAAATGAAATCACCGCACGTGCGTACGTACGGAATACCGTCTCCACGCCGTGGTGTAATCTGTTTTTTAACCAACACCTTACATGGATGGGTATTATGGTGTAAAGAATAACTATACATATTTATTATAACATCATAATGATTCTGATATATTGTATCATCCACTCCAATTCAATTCAATAATTATGTAAATGATATCATCGCTCGTGCGTACGTACGGTCTACCGTCTCCACGGCACGATGAGATTCATTCTCCATGTTAACCATTTAAGAATGATTATAAAGTATATATAAGCAATAATAATGAAATAAATTTCATTATAAAGCTACTGGATTTATTTGTATATATATGTATTTCATCTACTTAATTCCACTCAATTCAATAACGAAAAGAACACATCGTTCATGTGTACGTACGGCCTACCGTCTCCATGAATGGTGTATTTCTTTCCATTTATCGATCCATTATATATATGTATATTCTGAATATATATTATATATAAATCATGTTTTATATTCTATAATTAATTAATAATAATCTAAGTAATCATATGAATAATTACAAGTTAAAACAGGAACGACAAATGAGACGATTTTACCCAAAACGCTACTTTAACATTAATTTACAAAAGAACGGGTAATATAAAGTCATAAGTGAACCATATATGATATAATAACAATCAATATGATTTTTTAATAAGTCAATGACATTATTTAAATAATTATACAGGAGGTTCGGACACTTACGAAGCAAATCAGACCTAAGGTAAGGGAAATATCACAATCTCACTTTTATCCGAGATTGTTTTTACTTTGGTAATTACTGGGGTGTATTTTATCATCCACATCAATGTTTCCTCAATACTTAATATTTATATCCTTCTACAATAGTTTATATCCAATTTTACCCTTCGGTGATTTTTAAGTAAAAGATATGAAAGGAATCTTTTTTCATTTTTCATACGAGGTACTTTTTTGAGTTTTCCGACAAAAGTACGAGAAGAATGTTTTTTTAACTTATATGGCATGAATGGATTTTTAAAACATTATTTACAAGATTATTTCCTTACAAGTTTTCAAGTTTATTTTTAATCAACTTCTTTTAGTTTAGAATTGTATGATATGTTAAGAAAGGAAAAGTGTTTTTGAAGTTGAAAGGATATTTACCTCAAGAATGGAGTTCAAGTGTTTAATCAAAATTATTTTGCATCTAAGATAATAAAGGGTTATATTTTTTATCCCTATAATTACATTGATTTGATTATGCTGTGATGGAATTATTTTTATGAATTCATTTATCTTATATGAATTTTTTTATGATGTCATGATGTTTAAGATTCCTATTTTTATTACATGGGTTATGCTATGATGTATGGTTTATGATTTTGTGGCACACATAAGAATGGTATCATTATGAAATGGGTGGGACCTATATATCCCTCCAATGCATTGGGTAATTATTTTATATCTCATGAGATAGACATGGCTAGAATGGTAGGTTATATCGGTTCAGTGAAACAGGACTGAAACGAGGGTGACTCGGTTCAGAAAGGGACTTTGTCCACTAAGATAGTCTTGGAAATGAGTCTTGACTAACAAGAAATGATTCTCTATGATTATGTGTGTATGACACAAAGTTTAATGTTTTATGTTATGATTATTGTGATTACATTTCACTGCCATGAGTTATTCAAGGTTATATAATTATGATCTCTTTTACAGGTTAAGATTTCCAAAAGTTATGTGCTTATGTATATGATGTGATTGATATTTCTTTTGTTTACCCTTACTGAGCATTTGAGCTCACCCTTTCGTGTTTTCTTTTCCCCAGGATATAAGGAATGTTTTTAGGTATAAAAAAAGAATATCTTTATGGGAGATGTTGAATATCTTTCACCAGGATTAGAAGATTATATTCCGAGTTTCCAAAGACACTAAACTATTACGATCCTTGTGTGTGTGTTTTTGTTACGTACTAAATAGTCCGCAAAAGTAATGTAATGTCCATGTACGTCAGGCTTCGGGTCTCTACAGGTAGACATAATTTGAGTGATAAATATTTATTCCCATTAGGGTTTTCACAGAATAGAGATGAAGTGGTCAATGAAAAACTCAATCATGATCATGGAGACTAGAAGACACATAAAATAAGGATAAAAAATTGTGTTTCTATATTGAAGAAGTGAAGAGGCTATTCATTCAATGACTCATACATTAAAATGGAGAAATTAAGTTAAATAAATATCAATTCCACCAAGAAGAAGATAGAGAGTTGTTCAATTAAATTCCACATGCATGATCTCATTCATATATGAATAGAATAAAGGAGGAGACCTTGATTTTAGTGATTCTATTTAAGTTGATATTCATTTCTTGAATATTCAAATTTATTTTTGTGATTATAGAAATTAATAAGGAAGATTATTTTTTTGCAGTTTGGAACTAAATAAGAATGAGGATTAAGAAGATAGTTACTTTCCTAATTATTTTCATGTCAACATGTGAAGATCACTATATAAGATAACGATCCAAACATACCTTTTGAAGAAAGAGGAATTCTGCCTCCATAGGTAGTATAAAAAACCAGCTAGAGGCGGAAAGTTGAACTAGTTCATCACCAGTTTTGGAAGTGGATTGTTTCCCTTCCCCCTCCAATGAGTAGGGAATCACACTAGCCAGAGGACTGTTTACTAGGGAAAAAAACTATAATATTTATCAAATTATAGGGTAGGATCCATGCACTATTCATTCACATTCATAGAAGGATGTAGGTACTCTTATTGAGTATCGAACCTTGTAAATATATCATACATATACTTTTACTACTTCTTATTATTGAATGTGACTAGAAAAAATAATAATAGAATCACGATTTTTATAGGTCAAAAAGTACATGGATAACTTTTTTGAATTAGTTTAAAAGGTACCTAATAATTATTCACCCTCCTTTCAGTGTTATTCATATCTAAAACCGATCCACTCACATATGTGCTTGATCTTGCATCTACTTAGAGTATCCATATTGGGATATTCTTTCTAGGGAAACCACAATATCTCTAAATTAACAAAATACTATGAGGTTATCATATTCTAAATTCTATACCATAGAATATTTTCTAGGGGATTCTGTAAGGATCTATAAACTAATATCCAATAATAAAAAAACCATAATATGATACCAACTGAAGCCACCCATGATAAATCTAACATAAATAGTACACTAATATCATTTTTTAACTAATACGTCCTTCACGAAGTTTCATAACATATTTACCTAATGGTTTAGTGTCATTATGATTAGTTATATAATCCTAATATTTTATAACACATGGATACATTTCTCGATAATAATGATCCTTTAAAACATTTATAAAAATATCACATGATATAATCATCTTCAAAAATCATGAGAATGGATACATAAGAATTGGGTGATCTCATAACATCCATAAGGAAAAACATAACATAATTTTTTAGATCATAAACATTAAGAGAACACAAGGAACTAATAAAGATGTTAATAAAATGTTTTCACAATAAAGAAGATAAGTGTCAAACATGTTAGTGTAAAATAAGAAGATAATGTTATCATTATAGAAGACTAAAATAATTATTTTGGATAAAAACATATCTCAATATTCGAACAACATCTGATCATGACATTAATGTGATGAATAAAATATAAAACTGTGATGTAATCCTGAACAAATGGAATTTCATGAAAATAAAATGTAACCTGAATATTTGGCATAACATGGTAAATAACATAGAAATGTGACATAACCATAGGAATAGGAAAACCATTTTGAGAAAACCCATTATTCCCACTCTAATTTGAAAAATATCATTATGTATATGTCAAAAAATGAATGGAATTCCATAATTACCACACCTATATGTACTAAATCATTAATTCCACACCCAACTATCTCATAAGATATATGATTAAACAAATTCATTGGATGGAGATATAGGACCCCACCCATCATCATCCATAATAATTGGTTCCACTTGACATTAATCATTGTAATATATTAATGATACCATGGAAAAAAGAATGTGTTATTTAAAAATCCAAATGCATATCATTTTCTTTTAATTAAGAATGCATGGAAATAAATTGGGTTTTATAACACATCAAGATTTTATAAAACAACATCATGAATTAAATAATTTCATATTAAAAACATTATCACCAAAAATAATTTAATAATAAATAATATATAGGGAGAGACATGTAACGTAACTCCATTTGGGATATATTATTTGAATATAATTAAAAAAAATCATGAAAATTGTTTTCCAAAAGTATTTTATATTCATATCTGTAAAACTCATAGTTATGAGTCACCTTTCAAAATGCATCCCTTGTTATTTAAAATTATGTAAAAATATAAACATTAATTCGAATTTATATCAATGAAAGATTATATTCGAATAGAAATTAATAAACTTCATAATAGAAAATGGAAACTATAGTGAACTTAGCGGAGATAAAATTGAGATGATATTCTATAACTCAGATGAAAAAATTTTAGTTTCCAAGTCCCTTACATTTACACTTGATTTCCAAAAAATTTATTTAGAATATTTTATCTTTAATATAAAAATATTCACTACCTATTTTATAAAATTAATTTTATATGTTTTCATTTATACTCCACATTAATAACTATTATAATCATATATTATATATTTGTAATTCCTTTTCAACATATGGTGTTACTAAACACTCACATTTTGATATATGATACTGAAAATTTGGTAGACAATCCAATTTATCGAAATTATCATAATTTGAAAACAAATAATGTTACTATAATTTATTATTTCTGATGAATTATAATGTTATAATTCCATTACATGGGATTTGCGTGTGTTTTTAGGATAAATAATTTTTTTATAAAATAATTTTTGATTATTTACCAATATCAATGGATTACATTATATAGACAATTATTTTATTTGTTATCCAAAAAACCATATTAATGATATATATTAATAATATATTACATATATACATATTAAATACAAACTAAAGAATCATGTTTGTAAGTGAAGGGAAAGAATTCACATTTATTCATGGATGCATTAGTCAGTCCAATGAAAGATTCAGGTTTTCATTTTATTAATTGAGAATGGGAGGATTAATTATAATTAAATAATAATAATAACATACGACTATAATTATGATAATTATTTTATTATTTTAATATGGTGAAAAGAAATTTTTGGAACAATAATAGAATATAATAAAATAGAATTAAATAAGGAGAGGTTATGTACATATTCCCCACTTCATGGATTATCTCTTTTGGGAATGATATAAAACCATTGAGGTATGGTGAGTTGATAAGTCCAAAACCACATTAAGCTGTAATAAGCTTGTGATATGGTTTTTTGAAACGACAAATTATGATATTAAGTTGATTTATTATTAAGAGAATATAGGATAGGTGTATCCCTTTTATATTTGAAGGTTGCAGCATTTTTTTGAAATACAAAAGAAAAATAATAATGTGAAGTCACTCTCATTGTATGTGGATACAACATTGATAAATAATATTTATTTTAAAATATTTTTTCAATAAATATATATAACATTAAATTATATAATTTTTTAACATTTTAGGCCCTTTCCGGATAAAGTTACTCATTTGAATCATTTTGGTTTTCACCACGACAACTAGTTTTTACCCTAAAAATATATCATTAATGGAAAAAGATTGATTGTTCTTATAATATCATTATGATTTTTTTTATTCTAAATATGAAATCAATTTTTAACTCAATTTTTAAAATTAAAAATATATAATAATATATTACTCAATGTATAATGTATTATTGGGTTTAAACACAACATGAGATCTAAAATGTAAATGATTTTTTTATAAATTAAAAAACATTTTAATATTATAAAGTCAATAATATATGAAATATTTGGTCTTTGAACATGGTGTAAATATTTTACATTTCATTCTTATATACTAGTATCTTCTTAAATTTTGTTTGAATTGTACAAAATTGATTTTGAACTATTCCCAAAAAAATAAAAAATTTAGAAAAATAAAAAAATTATTAAAAATATAATTTTACCATTATAAATTAAATAATGCTGTAAAATTTTATATATTTACATCCTAAAATTTAGAAATTTATTTTTTAAATAAAATTTAAAATATAAGGAAATATTTTTATAAGAAAACAGCTTTTGTTAAATGAACTATTATTTTTACTTTAAAATACTAATTCATAGTGTGTTAATCCTATAATAAAATAAAAATATATCATACACATATATAATTAAATTTTAATTAATATTTATTTGTTTCATATTTTTACTTACATAGTTGATATTTAATGTGAATTTTGTGTTTAATTCTTCCTTATTTTTGTCTATTGTGTATTACAAAAATTGGTAACAATTATTTATACAAAAAAATTTTTGTATTCATTAAAATAGTATATATTTTTATGGTTTTGATGTTTACTGGGGATCAGGCCATCAAATAGAATATTTAATTTGGGATGAAAAACATTGGCCATTACATTTATAACATATAATGACATGGGTCATTCTATGGATAAAAAAACATGTTCTATTGTTCTGAATGATATTTTGGAGCATTTGATTACTGGTGGAGTTGGATAACAATAGTGGAATACTGTTATTTATTTCCAATATAAGTATGAGGATCAAAGAAATAAGAGGAATCCAACATCTAGTGATTATGGTCAGATTAAAAGATAGAATTTCTAGTTGAAGATAGTAGGCTTAGTAGCAGATCAGAATCTACAAATGGATTTACAAAACCATTATTATATTTTTGGTTTTACTAAAAATTCATATACCCTTCTCTTATAAAGATCCAATTTTTTTCCATTATATATACATTGTTCACCTTCTTTCCATTACAAAGTATATACATCATGATTTCAAAATATTATTTGAAATATTGAATTTTTTACTCATATAGAACCCTTAATAGAGAACCCAAGTATAGATATATTTATATTTAAGCATAGTTACCCTTTTCATTGAGTATTATGGAAAAAACCCATCTATTTTTGGGGAATTCTTCTTAATTTTCAATTCCCATTTTATTTTTTGAATCACAATTTAGTCTATTTTATTAGTTTCTATAATCTATTACTTCTTTAAAATATTTACATTTATATAAATGAATTTTAAGGTGGAATTTATGAACTGATATAATTAATTTTAAGTGAATGTTTTGTAACTATTGGTTTTTTATCATTATTTATTATATATTATTGGAAATATGTTTGTAAAATATTTTAAACCTTAATGAGAACAAAAAAAAATTCTTTTTATTATTTTTAGACATTTAGAACCTATATTTTAATCCCATTTCTATTTATTTAATTTCAAAAAATGAATAGTTTCTGAGTTATTTTGAAAAACATTAATATTTATCATTTAAAAAAATAACATTCATTTAAACTTTTTTGAGCTATATTTTTTGGAATTTTCTCTATTTTTATATTTATTATGACATTTTCACATAACATAAATCTTCTAAATGATATAACATTTCAAAAATAAAATCTTCAATTTTATTCAAAATAGAGTTCCCCTTTATGGATAAATTCATGTGTTATTTGTAGGGGATAGGTGAATTATTTTGTAAACCTATGTTTATTGAAATTCATATCAAATGACCCTATATTTTTTTAAAAGTAAATTGTTTTTAGAATTTAAAGAGGTTTTTTTGTGGTTGTGATGTTATATAGGAATTCAATATTTTATAGATTCTTGGGGTGGTTAATTATTTATATTAAACCATAGATTCATTATTGGAACTTCATTTTCCATTCTCTAATAACAATTATTTCTAGGTAAAATTTTTCATGTTTGTTTTACATTTCTAATTAAATATGAATATTATTATTGAAATGTAAGCTACTTCTCATTGTATTGAAATTATTGGTAAGTAAACAAGAAATCCAAGTTGATTTGTCTAATTATGTATGATATAGTCTTCGTTGGTCTAAATATACATCCATGTTAATTATTAAACATAGTCAACCATTTAGTTATGTCAATATATATTAAGCTAAAAAAAGTGTGTCTATTCATGATAGATAAAAATAGAAAATTGAAGAAAATCTAAACTTATTTTGATATTTGATTAATTACATTAAAATATTTTAGATTCATCATTTTTTTAAATTTGAGAAACTAACATTATCCTAGACTATTTTACTTTGAGTGGAAAATTTATTCATTTTACATAAAATATTATATTTGGAAAAATTTATTAAAAATCAAATATTCATTAGAAATAAAAATATATAACTTTTACAATTAATTATATTCCATTGAATTTTATAAATTGTATTCTTATGAAAAAATGATGATTTTAGTATGGGAGAGTTTTTTGAGTCGTTGACTTGATATGTTGTTTACAAAAATAATTATGGTTTCACTCTAAAAATTTGATTATAATGGAGAATTATTGAATAAAGAATGATTTGTAGATGAATCTATTATCTTTTGGATAATTTTATCAAAACAGAGTTTTTTGAAACAATTGTCAAATGATTTTCACATAAACATTTATATTTTTGAGATAAAGTATTTTAGTTGTATAAGGAACATCTAAACTAAAATATATTTTTATTGAATATTTTTTTATTATAATGAATACATTAATTATTCAATGTTCTTATTTACATTATAATTTTTTGGAATAAATTTTTAATCAATAATTTTGTTTATTATTATATACTTGATTTATTATTTTTCATTTGATCTTGTGATTATTTTTTAAAATATAGATATTTTTATAGGGTAAATATTTAAATTTTGAAATGTCTAATTTTTCCATTAATAAATAATGCCAAATGAAAAAGTATAAGAAAATTTTTGTAAGAATCATTTTCACTACAATAAGGATTCCTTCTATTTCCCTTCAATATCATCACCCTCAACTATACGTATGTTTCTCTATCCATAATCATCAACCAATTTTCATTATGTTCTAGTGAAACTTTTTAATGTTAATCACATCATCATAAGGTTTTTGGGCCACATTATATGATTCTTATGGACTAACATAGGGTACCCATATTAATATGGTTCTTTTAAAAATGTTGTGTAACACCAGTGTATGCCACCCATCAGTTTAGTGTACCCATATTCATAATATACCCACATTATGACATCGATAATGAGATTTATAGTGATCCAAATTTCTAGTTCCCATGTCACTTAAAAAAATATTCAGAGATCATTCCATAGTACAAAATACTACACTGGGTACCAAAAAAATAAGGGGTTTATGTATAATGAACATGGAGGGGCTCGAGACCGATGTTTTCAATATTTCATTGTAAGGAAATCATAAAGTCTTGTATAGGTATATGTAAGTAACCTAGTGTTGAAGATGTGTGAGAATATGTTCTGTAAAAATTTATGTATACAAAAGCATATCAAAATTTTATAAATCTTGGTAGAAAATTGATCAGTCCAAAGAAGACTTGCTCCATGTGCGATTAAATTTTTAAACACATAATATAAAATGAATATGGATCATGTGACATAGTAGATTATTTAAATGGATAATCCTACGAATCTTATTAATGTAGTTCAATTATAGTAAACAAAGAAGGGATTTTTATCCTTATTTTTCATTCATGGTGCTGATGTGTGACCCATGTTATAAGATTGACTTCCGTTAGATTTTTTCATCTAGATTCCCTTGGGGGACAAGTTAAATGATTATAGGTTACATAAGGATCACTAATAATGGAATAAATGAGTCACTGATTATAAGGAATTAAATGATACTTTTTCTTATACTCATGGGTAGGTGAATCATAAGGGCGTAAAATCATACATGAAGTATTCCACAGGAATATGGAATGTGATAATAAGGAAGGGGTAAATTCTTGATGGTAGAAGAATAAATAAAATGGGAGTTGTAGAAAAAGAGGGAACTCTAAAGGGAAGACTCTCCTATCATTATTTACATCTTCTTATATTTTTACTATTTAGAGATGGATTTCAGGTATATTTTTTTGGTCATTTAGTTTAACAAATATAACTAATCCCCTTAAGAGATTAGATTTATTCATATTAAATGAATTTTATTATTATATTATTGTGTTTATATTTTTATGGTGTTTTTATTGCGTATCCGTACATTAATTTTCATTATTTCACACTAATAAAAATTTTATTAAAGAAATTTGGTGTTATTTTTTACATAGTAGTGGAAAATTAAATCACACAACACTAAAAAATTGACAGACTCAAGAAGGAGTTATCAAATAATAGTTATGTCACACATTTATTATATGCTATCTTTTTCACTATTCAGGAGGAATAATTATTTAAAATTTTATGCATCGTTTTGTGATGAATGGTAGATAATTTGACATAAACTCTTCTACCAATGTAATTAATTCTGAAAATTATAATGCATTCCTTCTTAAAATAATTGTATGATTTAGATGCCATGGAGTTTGATGTTAGGATAATGTTCCCTAAAAATAGTGTAACAATAGTCATCATGAAATCCCACCAATAAATGATCATAGATATATTTTATGGATAAGGATGGAATTAATAATTATAATTTTTAATTACATGAGACACAACACATGGTTTAAAAATCATTTTATGTTTCTTTTTAATTTAAATAAATACCCAAAACTCTTTATTTTGGGAAATGAGTGGAGGATGAATTATTATGATTTTTCTCAAATCTAAAAAACAATTGGATATTAAATATTTTAACGGGAGTCACAAAATGGGCTATGTACTAAGGAAATAAATCATCAACTATCAATGAACTAACATTTTCAAACATCCCATTTTCTATTGAAATTTCAAAAATGTTTAAACAAGGACTATATTCCCTGAATTCTAATATATAATCTGGTTAACACCAATTAATTGATGAATATGAAATATTGGGGAAACTAAATTAACTTTTGGAACTATATTCATTTTTTTGAATTACTAGTTTGTAATCTTTTAGTAATATTATTTTAACTAAATCATTTGAATCATAATTGAAACCATTAATTTCCCCCCAAAAATTATCTAGATAAATTTACTAAAAATTTTATTTCACTAATTAATCATTAATATTCATTTTGATTCAAAAAATGTTTTAGAAAACTTATTTAAAATTTTCACAAGATATTCTTTAATCATATATATTACACTAACACATTATTTTAATGACAATGATTTGGAAAATACATTTGAAATTAATTATTTTAATTTTATTCATACATTAATGTTTGACATTTGGGATAATGTTGAGTTTTATGTGTTAGGTAGAAATCTATTTTGGGTTAAACTATATTTCAGGGACATCTCGTCAATGTGCCATGGAATTATTTAAAATTTACTATTTTAAACATCATTTCACTTGTTTAGTAGGTGAAAATGTTTATAGAATTTGGTAATTAGTTTACTAAATTATAGTGATAAATAATTTCTATGTATCCATGAAATAGCATAGTAAACAACATTTATATTTTTATCATGAAAAAAAAAATTTGGTAAAATTTTGGGAATATATTATTTAATTTTAATTGAATTTTAATTTCATGATTAGAACTAAACTAGTATATTTTTCATTTTAATGTATTGAAAATGAACTGATAAACCTTTTTATTCTTATATCTATGTTAAATCTTTTCGATGAATTTATAGATATTTCATGTTAATTAATACACTCACCAATATATTAGTGGTGTCTAACTATATTTTAAGAATAATTATTTGGGTTTCTTAATCGTAGAGAAAAATATAAATTTTAATGATAAATTGAATGAAAAGTTCTGTTTAATAAAAACCTTATATTTTCTAAAAACTAATCATACTTTTAAAAATATGAACCATATTTTAGATAAACATTAGTTTTTAAAATAAAACTCATGTATTCTAACGCAAGGAAGTCTATTTGGGAAACTAATTTTCAATATCACTACTTTGTTGGTATTTAAATTACTTTATTTTTTAATTAAAATATTTTCTATTTAATTTGAATAATTTATTTTTTAATGATAGTAATGTATATAGTGTATGATAATTTTATGTGATGTTATTTTGTTAAATGTTCGTCATATATTGTTTATGAAATTTTAAGGTTTTTATGATAAAATGATAATTAATAATCAAATATGTGATTTTGTATAATGGTTTTGATAAAAATGTAACAATTCAAATATTTTTTAAATTTAAAAAAATCGTTAATTTATCAATAAATCTAACATTAATTTATATATATTTTAAAATAATTATTTTGTTTTATTTTGGTAAATTTAATATTTAAATATTATATTTGAAGTGTATTTAAATAGTTTTTGGGTATTGAATTTAATTTTTCCATGTTCAATTTTCATTTATTAAATATCATTTTTTTGGAATAAACTTTTCATCATATATTAATGTTATTAGTTTTATGATGATAATTTGTAATTTTGAATTGATTAATCTGAAAAATACCATGTTATCTTTCAATTCATCAAGTTGATGAGAATATCTCTTAAGGATGGATTCGTTTTTCATATGATAGGCCTTTATATTGGGTTCCATATAAATATCTTAATGTTAAATCCATTATAATAATGATGGTTTCTACATTCATAAGGTTTTTTGCACATTTGTATGGTACACATCATCATGGGATTCCATTCATAAGGTACATTTTCAACAATTTTAGGTACCCATCATTACATGTTACCCATCATCATAAAATAAAATCATTGAATGGTTTCCAATATGATTTATAGTTTTCTTAATATCAGGTTCTAATTCAATTCTGAATTTTTTTTGGGGTTCCCACCATGATAATGGAGACATCATGGAGCACATTTCCTGCAACATAGGTTTCTTGAAGAGTGAATGAGAAAATATCCTAATAATAAATCCTATATGTCTATGTAATGAATGACATCATTAAACCATGTACAGTAATATATTATAATTACACTATTGATGATGTCTAAGAAGCTATAAATAAGTTAAATAATCACACATTTCGAAATATTATGAACATTTTTAAAAGGAGAAAGAAGTATAGTTCAATGTGATACAAAATTTTGTTCCTCCAAATTTTGAAAAAGTATATTGGTATTTTTTATTCTAATTTAAATGGGGAAGCTCCATATATTTTCATTTAACGTTGGATAATGTGAATTGAGTTATGATTTTCATCTAGATACATCTATCTTATATCTAATTCATGACCATCTTGGAGGACCACATGTGGATTGAATGTTTTATTTGAGACACATTGGGAATAAAATAACCAGTGAAAGAACAATTTATTTCACTTATTTTTATATTTAAAAATCATATCTTTAATGATTTCAATAATAATTGTGGAAAATCATGGGACAACTGGATGTCACAAAATCATTTATTAATATAATTTTCACAATTATGATTATATTTATGCAATAAACAACTTCCATGTTCATTAATTAAATTAAAAATGTTTCCTTATTTCCTATGCTACACAAATATTTTCATTTTCATCTTTCTTTTTGTTTCAATTTTTTTCATTTTTCAATAATTTCACACATGTGCACTATTCACATTTTCACTACATCATTCAACCTATTTTGTTTACTACTCGATGTAATTTTGTTTACCTGTTTTAACATTTTCATAGTGTGTACACTATAATTCCTCTTATATTTTTTGAAACGTACTTTTTAGTACACCGGTTATATGTAAGGGATAGAAATTTTATTTTAGGGCGGTTTTAATATATCATATCATCACGAAAGAGAAAATGTGTTATAACTATAATAGAATTGGGTATTTTAAAAAATCCAATTGAAAAGATATTGGATAATAATCAAATGAAAAATATAAGAAACATAGAAATAATAAATGAGTTTAAATAAGGATAAAAGTTCAAACAAAAAAGATTTTTTTTGAGAAATGAGAAGTAAGTGGACTCCTTTTAAATCTATGTGATACAAGATAAATTCAACATTATTAATCATGTTAGGAGAGGTATTGACTTCTCAATTAGTGATAATGGAGAATAGTGATATTTGAATACATGATAAAAGTTGAGTAAAAGTTATATATTGATAAAAATATACAAGTTGATAAAGGATGAAAAAATATGATGATGGAGAAGAATGAGGTGGCTAATGAAAAGGAAGAGCTTTCTAAACTGTAAATAAAAAATGTTTCCCAAATCAATAAACAAAAGTTGAGGGTAGTAGAGAGAGAAAATATAGTGAGAAATCACTTTGAGTAATGGGCTATGACAAAGGAAGGTCATCTGAAGAAAAAATTTATATATAAATTAGATCAAAATGAGTTTATAAAAAATATATAACAATAAAATAAGTTACATGAGATTAAAGGTAAATAATCTTATGTAACTAACATTCAATATTTGAGCAATATTGTGGAAGATACACCTATGGAATTTAAATATAGGAATGTTATATCTATTGGTGTCGATTTTAATTTACACTTTGAACCTATTTGGACCAAGATGAAAATTGAGAGAATTTATTTTACAATATAGGTATAGTGAAATATTTACAAAGGTTTACTCCCCCTTCACCAATTATGAAGCATATTGAAGAATGATAGCAAAAAATATTTCTGAATAGAGTTATTATCAAGATGGAAATTAAATATTCCGATGTTATTTCTGGATTATTGTATTTTTGGGACACAAATCATAAACATTATAGACTAAAATGTAATATATAGGAAGGATAAATAAACCAAGGAGGATTTATAGTATAAATTTGTGTATATATTAATAGAAAATAAAATTTTTGTGCAAAATTTTACAAATCATTCCCACTTAAAAAAATTTGGAAATTAAGAAGAAATATATAGATTATTCAAATATTAAGTTCATATAGATTATTAATTCATGAATAGTATACTAGGATAGTTTCCATATGGTTTGTAAGGTGGTAAACATTAGAAGAACAATGAATTAAAGTAATTATATGATGATAATTGTTTGAAATAATATGAAAGACCCAATGATGTTGAGCATGGCAGGAAATAATGTCAAAATGTTTGGGAAAGATCAGTTAACAGTAGCTAAAAATAGATAATGGAAGAAATTAGTGTTGGTGTTAAAGTAAATCATGTGATTTAACGTGAAGTGTTTTAGGTTCAATAGAATATACCCACAAGATATTACTTAAATATTCAGTAAAATCTATCTGAGAGATGTGGGAAATTTAATCATATTATGAAGGGTTCTATAACCATCCTTCAGACTCATGATGAATTGATTAGAACTTGTATAATGCATCAGAAAATGAACATTCATTAATGATTGATGAGAATAAGACTATTTCATTAATTGAAGTAGTTTGAGGGAATAATATAAGTATTAAACATATAAAGGATTATAATAAAAATGAAAACATGGAAAAATATTTCTATGTTGATAGTAATGTACTTAGAGGTTATATTTGAGAGAAATCTATCATCATTATTGTTATCCCAAAAAATATGATCTTCTTAAATATTTTATTATTTATTTTCATTATGTACCATCATATATGGAAATAAATGGGATTCATAATGTTTTCACTTTTAAAATGTAATGAAGATTCACTTTTGTAGGTTCTCTAACTACCATGGTGAAGAGGAGATGGGTGTATCCCCTAAGGGGGATAAATCATTATGTGGATATATCAAAAATTCACAAAATATGTGAACCTTTAATTTTTGGATAACCCCAAAAAATAGATAATGAGTTATTGTAATCACACTAAAAACAAGAAAGTTATATGACTAGTGTCTCTCTCCTCTTCCCACACCCTAGTTTTCTCCTTAGTGGTGATATAGAGGGGGTGATTTTCCAAATCTAGTACCTCCCCCCTTCCTCATTTACCATTATCAACACCTTTCCTACTCCCTCTTCTATCTCTTTTCCTTGAATATGGGCACTCTTCCATTTGGTTGGTTTAAATTTCAATGCCCCATCTACGGGTTCATTGTCATCTCAAATGCTGGCATTATTTCCCAGCTCAATTTACACCATAAAAGACTCTTTTTTCCTAATTAGTGGGGTTTTTATTGATCCCTTTACCATCCCATCCCAAATCAAGCCTTGTGTTCCGATACACCACTCCATATAGGATCTCGATAAATGGTAACTCCGTGGTTTTGAAATTTGTGTTTTCAGTAGTCGATGGTCTTCCAGGTAATCATGATTCGGCTTTCACTTATCATTGGATCATAGTTTTAGTCTCACCATGATGCTTTAATTCAGAGCCCTTATCCTTTCAAAAACATGTCTTAGTCTCAAGTCCCCCATCTTCAATACTAGTCAATTATGAATTAGTCGTGACTCAGAGGTTTTAGGATGTGGGGTTTCAAAACCGACATTTCTCCCCACATGGACTATGTTGGGTTTACTATTTAACGGTGTTATAGTTCTCTTACACATTTATGGTGATGGATTTTATAGGAGGAATCAGAAATGATATTGAAAATGTTTCAGTTTTTAGATTTATTAAACAAGTCACCAGTGAAGGATTTTAAGCCTTGTCTATGATGTTCGATCTATTTGATTAGTATTATTTTCATTGGTTCACTGCTGATGAAAAAAATAATGATTTTTTTCTCTAATGGATGTGATGGTCTTCAAGATGGTTTGGTCTGGTCTAATTGAGATTCAAACCAACATTCTGTGCTTCAGTTTCCAGTTTTGTTGGTTGTATCCATCAGTGTGAAGATGAAGAGGATATAATGATGATGATAGAGACTTGTTGATGTGGTTGATTGTGCAACAGATGATTTGGACTCAAAAATTCTGACGGAGGTGCCTTGTGGATCATAATATTATGCCCTGAGGAATTTTTTAGTGCATGTTTCAAGTATCATTTTATATTTTAACATTAAATGTTGAAACATATATTTATGTGATTTTTAGACTACATTTGAATTGGGTTGTGATGGCTATTTTTTTATTTTGGCATATGAGGTCTATGTTTTTTATATCTCAAATGTGTGTTTACACAAAAAATTGATAATAGAATTTAGAAAATTCAGGAAAAAATTATTGCAATAATCAAATATTAAAACACAATTTATTATTATAAAACTTTTTTACACTGTGGGAGTGTTGGTTTTTTGAAAGATAATAAATGTAGGACTAAAATGTATTTGAATTTATATTTTGGATGGCTTTGTTGATTTTAGGGAATTTTAGACTTTTCATAAAAAAACTAAATGAAACAACTAATTTGATTATATTTTTTAAAATATCTTAGTTGGTATCACATATATATTATTTGGAGGATAGATTTCATCACCTTGGATTTTTTTACTTGTTTTATAAACCAATTTTTCCCAAATAAAATTGAATTCACTCACATAAATATCATAATTAAAGAATCATTTGAATTCATCCTTCATTTTATATGCATATAAATATTATATTATAAAAAATAATTTATATTATTAGTTTTTGAGAACTATTAAATGATCCTAAAGATGAGATGAGTAAAAAAGAAACCTTATATTTTTTTCACATATTTTCAATAAGGTAGAGAAGAATAAATTTATATAAGAGGAATCTGGGTTTTAGAAAAAAAACCCAGAGGGGAGATTTAGATTCCAAAAATAAGTTGTGATGTTAAATTTTTAATTTTTATGAATATATCTTAATTTATGTCAATTGATCATGAATGCGATGCTTCCATCATAAATTATAAAAGTCAAGTTGAGCTACATATACCTATAACATCTCAATGGATAGGATCATAGAGAGACCCATATATTTGATTATTGTGGACCTTTTTTATGAAAAACAAGGACATGTTTTGATGGATAATTACACAATAATTATAATTTTTTGTGAACTTATTGGGATGAATATGGATAATAGATAGATAGAAGTGTCTATGATTATTAGATCTCTAATTATTTAAACCTATGGTTGAATATTAGTTTTTTTAAATCAATTCCATATTCCAAATATTATGTTTGAATCAACATAAGTAAAAGGAAGATATATATTTCAGTGATTTTAACACCTATTAATGGATCATAAAAAACCTATGTGATCATCATACTATTTTTTTATATGGATTATTTTTAAATAACCAGAAAGTATTTAAGGATTTACAGTTGCAACATAATGTTTACAAAGTTGTGACATTAGAAAAAATAAATTTCATTATTATGTCTAATATATTTCATTGTTATTATAAATATGGAAAGGATGTTTTCCCTAACATAATGTTCAATTTACAACTTCATAATAACCAGTTATTGGATGTTTATTGATCATTTCATCTTCATGACTAAATTTAAAAAACTCATCTGTACTCTTTAAGGACTCTTGAGTGTAATGTAATAATTATTAATCATTTCATTGAGACTCTATAAGGATTAATTTAATAAATGTATAGATTAATGAATACTCTATAAAGATCATTACTCAAAAGGATAATGTCCTTCAATGAGTTACTCTGTTCTCTATAATGTATTATTCTAAAAAATATTGTAATAAATATTTTGTTAATTATTAAATTTAATTATTCATTTAAAAAATATTTCTTGGATTGACATATCATGATCATTAAAAAAAATAAACAAATTGATGCCAATGAATCAGGATGAATTTTATTGGAGATGAAGGGTTGAGATTCATTCTACACTATAATCTATTATTTCACATAACTAATTCATGTTTTTCATATACACATAATTTAAATTCAAAGGAATTGAAATCTAAATATTTTTTGGAGTTTTGTGGAAATTAAATATCTTTAGTATTATGGGATTTAATTTATGATTCTTAATGTTATTCAAAATATTTTTAAGGTTGCGAATTATTTTTAGAATCCATTTATCAGATTTTAAATATGATATTAATTCTATATAAAATAATTAGGTTTCTATAACTCCATTATAGAAACTAATATCCCTGATTAAACTATGAATATACATGATAAAAAATTATTTTGTTAATTGAGATACTTGGATAGTATGATAAACTATTGTATCAATTATAGAAGAATAAGAATGAATATGAGATAAATTATAGAAGGAGGAGGAATGATGTACATGAGTATTCATGTAACAATAAAAGATCCAAATAATTTAAGATCTGGTAAATGTGGAAAATAGCAATGTACCATATAATACTCATTGGTTGATAATGTTCTAGGAGGAGGATAATGCGATAAACTAAGAATCCATGAATCCAGAGTAGGAAGATCATTCTCATGTGGTTTTGAATATATAAAGAGAATATATATGATCTATCTTATTCAAATAAGAAAAAATTTAGTTTCTTATAGTGGTAAGTTTCATTCTCTGTTAGGATACTAGAGAAGGATCATTGTGTGAACCTATTTTGGTAGGACTAGTATGGTTCAGGGTGTATCCACCTATGTTTATAATAGATAATCTATGATTTTATTAATTATCCAATCCTGGAAAAGATTATGTTTTGATGGTAAAACCCTCTAAATCCATTATTGTTGTTCTATTTTTATAATTATTTTATATGAGTTGTGGTTGAATGATTAATGTTCAATGTATTGAGACACTAAAAGATTTAAAATTTTAATTCTAATATAATTAATTTTATGAATTTACTAGTGATTCACCCCTTATAACACCCCTAGTATAAGATAATATATTGGTATCGATTGAGAAATTTATGATGGAATTTGAATTTTTATTATCGGGTTAGTCAAATCCTGAATTACGACTCGAAATGTGATTCTTTTTGTAGTAATGTCTCAAAATGGTCTGTTTAGATGATTAATGATTTTGAAGATGTATCTTGAGAGTTTGAATGAGATTTTGAGGCTTCAATTATGTTTTGGGAGATTTATATTTTTTGGAAGGGGTGAATGGTTTCGTATGCATGGTATGGGAGAAACTATCTGATTCCTTGATTCTCATTATGTTTTAAAATCATTTTTAACTATGAACCATTGATTTCACTTTTTATATCATATTTTTTGGTAAATAAGGTGAGGTTAAAGGTGATATTGTGCATGGTTGATGACGGTTCGAGGCATGGATCATGGGATGTGCATAGTATTATTAAAACTATTTGTGTTAATGTTGATAGGGGAAGTTATAAAAGTTTGGTTTGTTCATGTCTTGAAAATCTATGCATCCTAACCATCTAGGACATTTTATTTTACTAATAAGTGTTCAAAAATTTTACCCACATTTTTTCCAACTGTTCGAGTGGGTTATACATTGATAGATTCGATTGCATGATTGACGCATAGTTTGGAAAAACATGTTGAAAAACCATGTGGCTACCTAGAATTTCATTAAAATGGTGTTATTAATGTTTACCCTCTATGATTATATGTTACCACTACCCATTTATTCCCACATTAAGTTCACAAACTACGGTAGGTCTTCTCCTCCCTTCCTCTATTCTTCAGTCTTCACTAAGAAGGTGTTTTGGTGGTGATTCATTGGAATATTGAGGTGTGATTTAACCTCTACTAGACCCCATTCCTCATCTCATTCATTAATATAAATTATTAAGATCTCAATTTTAAGATTCTATGATTATTCCAATAGATCATAATGGAATTATATATTTCTCGTAGTGCTTTTGGTTGATATTCTTAGGGGATATCCAAAGACGGAATCAGCACATCCTGGAATAATGTTTCATCATGGTATTTGACTGCGGAGAATTTTATAAGGTTTTAAATAATTTTATAATCACCAATTAGATATTTGGATCATAATGGGGCCATGTTTATGTCATAGGTCTTTAGTCTATGGTTGGATTTGATTTCGGTGTGGCATGATGACATAATGAGTTTTTGGAATTATGCCAAGCCTAGTTTTGGTAAATTAATTAATTATAATTATTATAATTGTTTAATTGTATTTTTGTGCAACAATATTTCTTGGGTTATCATTATGATCCTATTAGTGTAATTTGGGGTTTGGAAAATGCTTGTATAGGTCTTTGTAAGGCCACAATATTTTGGAATTATTTATGAATCCTACTTTGATGAGATAAGTGGTCCAAGAGACATTCCCATAGTCTTGCTAATATATATTCATAAGTATGTGGGGTGTTCCTTAAATCCATTTAGTGGGATGTTTTATTCCTTGTTTTATATAATGTTTTTATGTTATCGTCTCAGCTTGATTATGTTTGTTTCTTTGATTGATTAAATAGTAAAAAGGTATAATGGGTTGTAATTGGAAATGATTTATTGAGTCTCATAAGGGGATAAAAAATGGGGGTTTTTGGGTTTAGTTTTTTGATATTACTATGGATATAAGAATTTAGGTTTTAATAGTGTTTTTTGAGTTTCCACTTGGTTTTTGGTGTTAACGGAATAATGTTACATTTTGATGTCAAGTGATGTCCTCCATGTGGTTTATAAAAGGGGGTTATAAATGAATTTCAAATGTGGATTTGAAATAGGTGTATACTTACCTCATTGGTGAGAATTATTTGGTGGATACTAGGGTGATTATAATGGAAATTTAGGCCTTGGTCCTTTTTTGAATAATAAATAACCATTAATTAAAATAGTGGATTCAAAATCTTTAATAAAGGGGTTTAGTTTAGTCTATTTCTGTATAAAAAAATGGTCTGGGATTTCATCTAGAATTTTTTCGTTTTGTAGTCCCTTAGGGGTAATAGTAAGTGTTAATCCATAAAAATGGTTGTTATGATTTTCATAAACATTTTTTATGGTCATGATTTTGAGAATTAGTATTAAATAAATGATGGAATGGTTTGGGTGTTGTATTGTTTCTCTCATCACATGTAGTGTACTTTGGAGAAGGTGTCAAACTGAGGGGTTGAAAACTGATAGAATAAGTGATGGATAAAGATTCTAATCGATGATATAGTCGATAAGGGCATACCATGTGTAATTGGATGTTAGAAAATTTCTCCTCCTCCATAGGTTGGGTTATACTAATGTTGTACGATCTACCAATTTCATGTATAAAGGGATTGTAATCTGATGCTTCAGGCACTACTATCATGTTTTGTGATGGGTTTGATACATATAAAGATAAGTATCAGTACCAATAGTTTTGTATCTAAGGTTAGGAGCTATATGGAGGTTATATCTGAGTTTGATATTGATTTGGATGCACAATTTAGATTCCATGCAGACATTTTAGGAAATGCTACACTAGGTAAATCAGATAGGTACTATGGATATATTTTTTAGGATTCTCCCAGTTGAATAAAATGTGAACAACCTTCTAAAAAATTAATAGCATTTACCAATTATTTTACTAATTAGATGACTCGATTATGTTGTTCCATGTTTGGTTGTCCTGAGTGACACATTAGAAATCTTGAGATAATGGGTACTAGATGAGATGACCTGTTCATTGGATTTTATTTATTTATATATATATTTATTTATTCCACTATTTTCTACATATATAATTTCTATGACTGGTATTTTCATTATACACCATTGTTGGTGTGATAATATATTTTACTCAAGACCTCTTTTATCCTCCATTTCACATGGGTACCGATTCAGCACTCAAATGTTTATTATAGGGACATGTGTAGGTTGGGGCTCACATTGAGTATTTTATGGTTGATATGGTTTTCATGAATTTTTTCAAATGATTTGGTGTGTTTGGATAGATGCAGTATTGGATCCTAGTTTTATTTTATTATTTTTTCTATGTTTTGTAACAATCCCATATGGTGGTTCGTTGTATGTATGGAATGTCTGTTTGGTTCATTATTACCTTTCAACATATTTTATCATGTTTTTTATTTATTATTTCAAATTAATATAGTTTTCATGACATTATTTATTTATTTTTTGTTGTGTAATATGTTATATTGGTATAGTATCCTCAAAGATCAAATTTTATACTCTACTACTAGTGGGGAGCCATTTGTGTAAAAGTAGGTACGCTTGAGGTCATGGGGTGAACTATCATGCACAACCATTTTTGTTGAATCTGGTTCTAGATGTTACAAATTAGTATTAAAGGTGTTTAAATCCCTATTATTTAACTTTTCTGGGTTCCGTAGCTAGGAGATATAAGAATTCATTTATGACTATGATGGATATCAGGATGATATATCATGAAAAAATATTTCTATTTGAATTCCAGGTTACCAATAGATGGATTTTCTATTCTCATTTGTGGTGTTATGGTTTTAAATTATTATTCACGTTTTGTGATAAATAAGTTGTATAGATTTGATGACATATGATGCATTTCTCGTTCATTTACATTGGTAAGAGGCATGCAATTTTGGTTTGACTCTTGTCCTGTAATGGTAAGAGTTGTCATAGGAATAATGTTCTGCATATAGTATCCACATATTATAGTACTACAAGTATATGATTTCAAGTATTTCCTTCTGATTGAAGGATATGTTGATCTATAGTGAGATTGTTTATGAGGGTGTTGGTGTGGTCTTCTTGTGAGTTTGGTACAATAACCATGGTGGGTTAGTGTGACATAAGTGTAGGCATGTCGGACACCGTTATGGATGGTTTATGTGTTCAGGATCTTCTGTATGTACAATTCATCTAGGGTTTAATCTAATGTGTAGATTATCATAAAATATGGGTTCTCTAGTTGTGGGATGTTGGTTGCAAATGACACCATTATAGTGTGAGAACCTAGAGGAGAGTATTTTTACATCGCAATGTCATGTGACCATTTTACAGATACACGTTTGATTCCTATGAGTTGTGTCCTTCTGAGAGTATCCATAGACTCTAGGGGAATTGAACATGAGACAAATTAGATGTAATTCTTGTTCAAGTTGTTGTTTTCATATGGATGTTTTGAATGAACCATGAATAGGGTCAACCAGATTATGTGTTTTTTTGGGTGTGTGAAGTAAATATGGATTGTATAGACTTTTTAGAACAATTTTCAAAGGGTTAAATCTATTATATTGTTTTTTTTTCAAAATATCCATTTCGTTTTGAGATATAGAACCTAAGTGCTAGTGTTTTGTCATGATGATTGGTTTTTAGAGGTTCAAGATTATTGTGGTGCCTTTTTGGGTGATGGTTATGCAGGAAATATTGCATTGTGGATTTGATCTTTCTCATATGTGTTGAAATACTTTTGTAAATGACCATATTGGTGAGATAGGCATGGAATTATTTTAGTGTGAGACAAATGAAGGTGTCTCATTCCCTGGGGTGGAAGGCTCTGGGGGAATTGATGCAATAGAGGTTCTTGGAGTTTCTGTGGGCTTGACCGATTAGGTGATCGACCCTATTATCATTGGATGCATCTCTATGAAAGTAGTGAGAGCATAGATGACCATATTTGAATTTTTATGTACACTCTATTTTTGAGTGTTTCATTAATTTTTTTGGATCATGAGTTTCTTTTTGTTTTGTAAACTACCAAGGGAGATCTATAATGGGTGATATAAGAATATAGATTAGGGAACAACGGTGGATCAGGATTTTGAGATGAGTTTTTAAATATATTAACTTGTTATAGTAAGAATCATGATCTTGGGTGGGGTCACAAAAGTGTGTGTTTGATTGTTTTGTATTAATGAATTCATGGGGTAATAAATGGTTGGTGACACATTATGTAATTTGGTTTATGAATCAGACATTAGAGAACCAATATTACAGGTGGTTGGTTTATATTAGAATATGTGAGTATATAGAGGAACAATGGGAATGTTATGAGAGACTTGTGGGATGGGAGGCCCAAGATCATTGGAGTGATTTTTAATGTCCCTGTAGATATAGGTGACATTATAAATGTATTAGTTTTGGTGGTATTCCACAAAGACATATAATAATACTCCTAGATTGGGAAAATCATTCCCAATTCTCAAAAATCATCTTAGGTATGTTAAGATAGCTCTAGATTTTAGCTTAACTACATAAATGAATTTCTGTTTAGTGGAGAGACTCCATGGTGTTTCCCTCACTGTGTGGTGTATGTGGAACAATATTGTAGAGGTGCACCATCATATATCTCTTTGTACTTCCTTGTGATCGATTAAATTTAAATAAGTACCATAGGTACCTCTCATGGATCCCTGGGAGGGGTGATAATTGATATTTTTAAATTTTATCTACTGAAAGAGAGTCAATCACATATAATTTCATAGTTTTAAATTCAATGGGATGTTGGATGTGATGGTTGAAGTCAATTGAGTTAGTCTATAATGATGAAACTCTTCTGGTGGGAGTGGTTAATCAATTACAGAGCTGAACACCACATGCGAGAAGAGTCGCATGTTTGTGTAACTGGTATTATAATGGTCAAAGTGGAATAGTGATTCTAGTGGGGAATATTTAAGGTGTGTTCTCAGGCTCTATATGTAATGAATAAAAGAAATAATTTCTGGTGGATGATTTATCTGATCATGGCAATGGGATTG
The DNA here is from genome assembly GCA_963277665.1 of Viscum album. Classification (NCBI taxonomy): domain Eukaryota; kingdom Viridiplantae; phylum Streptophyta; class Magnoliopsida; order Santalales; family Viscaceae; genus Viscum; species Viscum album. Next base: position 851,961,162 of record OY728152.1, read on the forward strand.
TGTTGGTTTTGAAAAGAGACATGTGGTGTTTGTGTAGGAGGTGCGTAGCTATGTGTGTTAGAAAATTAATTTAGTTTTAAATCCATAGAGGATAAAACTATTTAATATCACAAGTGGTTTTGTGTGGAATCTAGTGGGTGTGTTTAGGTGGTTGTGGAATGCATTTTAGTTTGAGGGAATAGTGACCATGTCAGATTGCAACTGACCAACATATAGAGTTGACAATTTTTGAATGAGTTTGTCAAGTATAGTCTGACTGGGTTTAGAATACAATCTGGGTTTGAATGGTCATAATAAATGTCTGGTGTGAGAATTTTGAAATATTGCAGCATTTCACTATTGAATTGGTATTTTGACAAAATGTTTTTACGTTCATTGTTCAGGTAGGGATGGTGGGTATGCAAGAACTTCGGTCGTGTTTCAATGATGATATAGGGGGATAATGATGATTTGAATTCTTATGTGAGTAGTGTGTGTTATGTTTGGAGTTGTTCATGCTATGTTTTTTGAGAAATATATCTGGTTTGGTTGGTTATTTCTAATGGAACATATGTTATATATAGAATGTTTGTGGTAATAATTTTGTGCTTATTGTGGGGAGAACCATAGTTCAATACTTAGGACATGTTGTAAAAAAATTCACTGTGTAGTTTCAGTTTATTGAAATCATCATGTTTTGGTTTTTTAAATATTTGTTAGTTTGGTATTTTTTGGCATGAATACCATGACATGGTTGTTGTTCTTTTGTATTGTTTTAGACTATTCAAAGATGAATGAGATTTTTGGATGACATCGAATAACCGATGTAGCTCGTGTGTTATAGATGTATGAACACCAAGTATTTTTTAGGTTCATATGAATTATGGTGGGAAGGTTGTAAGATCATGCATCCATATGGAACAAAATATTTCTCAAGGATACTTTATTTCCATTACCAAATGGGAAATATCTTGAATTATGGCACAGAATGAGATTATGAGGGTTTTAATGTCTCAAAATTTATATTTGAGATGAAGAATTATTTCTAAGAGTTATCTTAGGTTTTCAGATGAGAATCCATGGCCTCAGGATCTGTTTTCATAGTATTGTAGTTTTCTAGAAATGTTGTTTGGTTTGGTATGCATGGTTTGGGATAAATTGTCCAACACTGTGAAGGATATGATATTTTTAGTTCAGTTTGAACTAAACATTGTTGAGTTTAATGATTATACCATGGATTGGGGTAAACATGTGAGGAAAGAGCAGAATCCATGTGATGTTGAATATGTTCTAAATCTTTGAAATTATGAATTTCATAATATTATACAAATTGTGTACCTATATATAGAATGGAAATAGTTATAATATTATGGTTGATGCAAAAGAATTTGAAACCATGTGGCAAAAGAATGCAAGGAATGTGTGTTTGATTGTACGGGTGTGCATGATGGGAACATGTTTCGGCTAGCCAAATGACTAGGAAATTCGAGTGGTTTGACACTTATAGAACCAACATCACGATTAGTGAATGATTTGGAAAAAAATATAGAAAAGCCATGCCGATTTATAAAATATCATATAAATTGTAATCTTACCATATTTTCCCTAATGTATTTTAAGATACCCATCCATTTTCTCCCCTTTTGTGCACACAAACTAGATGAGGTCTTCGCCCCTTCCTCCCATTTCAATGACTCTCCATGGATGAATTTTTTTGGGGATTCATTAGGGTTTTGAGGGATGGTTTAACCCTTAGGGGAAACCCTTCTTATTACTCATCCATAATTCCAATATCAATGATATATGATTTAATTTTTGTTGATGATTCCACTGAAGCATTGTGGAATCATCTGGTTCTCATATGTAATTTGGTCTCCTTTCAAAGAGCCGATACCAAGATGGAATCTGCATGTTGTTTCATGTAATTTCATCAAGGTAGGTGACCATAATAACATTTTTTAGATTATTCCAAGGTTTTAAATTTAATTAACTATTTAATTATTATCTACTCATAGGAATTTGACCTATAATATGGTTAAGGCATTCTAATGGGACTTTAGTAAGTTATTGTGTTTGGCTTTAGGGTGGCACGATGATCCAGTAATTTTTCCATCATTGGTACATGTTGTGTTTTGGTTTATTAATTAATTTTAATTTACATAATAAATTAATTACCATTTTTATATGTAAGACTTGCTCTTGGGTGATTGTGATAACATCATATGGGTCCTAAGGGGATCAGACACTTCTTGGATTTCCTCCTCATGGACATAGTGTTTTGGTATTTGTTTGGGATGGCTTCTTTGATGAAGTAGGTCATATAATATCTTTTCTGATTTTCATGTTAATTTTTATTTTTATTTACATGGTGTGTTCCTTAAATCCCACGAGTATCAATTTTTCACCCATGGATAATTCAATGTAGTTTAGTAATGTGATTAACATAATTAATCTCATTAGTAGGTTTGATTAAATAATAAAAATGGATAATGTGTAGAAATTGGAAATTGTTGTTTCTGATTCTTATGGGGATAAAATGTGTTGTTTTTTGGGTTGGGTGTTGTGAAATTCATATGGGGTCTCTGATTTAAGAACCAATGTTTTTAAACTGGATTAAATTCTAAGGGAATATTAATTTCTGTTAACTACTAGAAGGTTATTTTATGAACATAGGTTCAGAAGATAAATATGAAAGTTAGGATGTATAAAACTGACGTTTTTGGACTTTGGTGAAATCATGAGAACATTCCTGGGTAGCTCAAGGTGTTTTTGGAGTTCCAAACTAGGAAAGGAAGGTTTTTATGGATCCGTCGAGGGCACACAACTTGTCTAAAACCAAGAAGCCTACAAATAAAAATATTTCGGCGTTGTTCAAAGGGGGATATAAATTTCGTATGGGCTACACACGATTATCTAAATTTTGCACCTAGACGTCCTGATGTTCTCTTGGACGATGTATCCCCTAACTATAAACCACACAATTTGGAAAACTGTAAGGGTAAAACTATGTAGATTACCTAGTTTTAATTTAATAATTATTTTTATTTAAAGGAACTAAAAATAAAATAAAATATGAGTCATTTCACACTATCTCTCACTTGATTGCACAACCCACACCCACATGGGGGGTTCCCCCTTCGACACACGATGTACCTCATTAACTTCCTCTCCACTAGATAGATCAAGTTGTTTCCATCACGATTCTTGTATGTTTTAATGAGGTAATAATTTCTCCCAATTCATCCTCCTTCATTTCGATTGATTTTGTAATTCTCGGTTCCGTACTCAATTTTTCCGAACACTCTAGGTTGGGGTTTGATTTAATTTTTTGGTATTCCTTTGATTTTATGTTGTGAAAAGGCTGTATCAAGATATTTTTTTCGAATTTCTACGAAACACCACTGAAGGTGAGGTGATTTTGGTTGATTCTCTCCACTTCCATTAATTTGGGATATCTTCCTAAATCCTTGATTTGTTTTTCACCCCTAATTTCAGAGTGTTATGGTGTTTATGGGGGTCTGTTTTTCTTATGTCTTAATTTGTGTTGGTGGTTTGAATGAATATACACATAGTTATAAATATATATAAATATATATATCACCCATGTGCATGATCTATCATGGAGTGGGGGAGATGTACACTAGGTGAAGGGTATATATATGGATGTATGTTCGGGTGAGTGGGTTTTTACTTGAGTTTTAATTCTTTTTCGTGTCCATCATTAGAGGTCGGTTCCATACCCTTACCCTTTTAAATTAATAAATCATTTGTTAAATATAAAATTATTCTTGATTAGTTGAATTAAAAATTCTTGAATGAAGAGTGTAAAAAGAATAAAATTATTTGTTTATGAATGAAGTCATGTTTTTTTAATAAAACCCCTCCATCGGAAGAGAAATTCCTTAATGATAAAAACATAGTAAATATATTTTTATGTTTTCATGGATGGATGATATGGTTTTTTCCATTCTTTCATAGGTACATGATGTTGTTAAATTAATGTAATATTATTTTCATAGCTAGGAGGAGTATTACCACCTTTGCATGTTGACACACTTGGGTTAGATGGTTCTAATGTACTATAGTGAGACTGAATGGGTTGGTAAACCAATTTTAAATAAATAAGTGTAAATATTATTAAATTGGTGTGTATTCAATTTGATAGGAATAAATATGAACTATAATAATGAGTGGGTATATTCCTTGGTTTTAGTGGTTGTCAACTACGTATAGTGAATGGGAGAATTCATTATAAGAATTGAACATTTTTTCTTATGAAAGTGATGGATAATGAGTTGGTATACTCTTTATTTTCCTTGAATAGTAAATGGTGATATATGGGTGGACATACCCATTTGGATTGTGTACATGGAAATAGTGCACATGAGTGGTAGAATCATGTTGTACAAGATAATTATTATGGGGTAAAGTCAATAAATGATATGATGTGGTTATGTGGGTGGGTATACCTATATGCTTATGTTAAATCCTTGTATTTAATTGTGATGAGTGGGTGTTAAACCCATTGTTTAAAATAAATCGATATTATGAGTGGGTATACTCATATAGAATATAATTTTTAAATAGTTGATATGAGTGGGTATACTTAAAGGGTAAATGATGGAATGGTTTATATGGGAGGCTACACCCATCTAATGTGTTTTGATAAATTGTTTGTAATGAATGAATGAATAATATATTCAATGGACTACTGTCCATGGATCTGTAATGAGGGAGTGGACACTTGGGTGGATTATTCTTGTTGTGTCTTGATTCCATCAGATTTCTCAGGGATTTCTACTATAACAACTAATGATTTTATGAGATAGATTATTTTAATTATTTTATGTCTTGGGTTTTTTTCTACAACAAGATTAGCTTGATCTATATGCAACACTGTATTAGCTTGTATTATACGAAACACTATTCTTGGCTTGTGTTGCACACAATTTCAAGTTCTTTTGATAGAATTCAATTCACGCTACACGGAATATAGATTTTTTTCAATGTATAAGTGAACTATGTTTGGATTATGTTATAAAAAATACCAAATTAATCATTCACAACATGAAACAATGAGTTGTATTGTGTTCATGCATGAGATACCGTCCTCGATAGCTTTCTTTGTAGGAGACACCGATTTTCACTAAACAATGATATATTATTGAAATCTTATTATTTAATTGGATATAAACTAGTCTTTATGAAAATTATTAACAAAATTTTTAATTTTATATAACATTATCATTCATCATACACATTTTATAGAACATTATATCAGAAAAAAATCAATTTTTTAGATAAAAGATTTATTTTTAAAAAATTACAGCTTTACCTCTTTTTGAGGCTGCACCCTTTTTAAAAATAATTTTGACACTTTTATAAGTTAAATTAGAAAACCAAAACTTATTATTTGAAATAAGGACAAATAAATGTTTATTTTTATTATGTTTATGTTTTTTTCTGATCAAAATCAAATTTTATTGAATAGTGAGAAAAACTGCTTTTTAATTCAAAACTGCCTTTTCATCTAATTTATTTATCTAGATAGATTATATTTATAATTAGTTTTTAAGTTAAATTGGATTATATTTTTATCATCTAATTAAATTTCTTCTATTTTATGAAATTTAACTTTTAAATTGGACATAAACACATGCAAATATTTTGATAGTTATTACTACATAAAAACCTGATGTTTTTGTTTTGAGAACGAGAATTAATTTTTTAAAAATTAATATAACTTCTATGTTTTGAATTTTGAAAAACGGATTTCATATATTTTTTAATAAGGTTAAAATTGTCTAAATAGGTGCCATTAATATTTGGACATTATGAATAGTATCATCAGTAATTATTTTATTTACCATGGATAAAGGGTAAATATAGTAAATAAGTGTAAAAAATAATATCATAATAATATTAAACTACCATATCACATGTCATAATCCTATTTGATGTGATATTTATGACCATGGAAATCCTTGGGTAGATTTTGGGACCCCATAGAACCACATGAATGTGAAAATGACATTTTATAAGAATTAATTTAAAGTTAAGAGAAATATGACATAAAGATGAATCTTCTTAATAAAACAATTTTAATTTTTCATTATACGTAAGATAAATTAGACTATAAATATTAATTAGAAATATAAAATTATTTCCTATATTCTGGTATTTTATTTATAAATTTTAGACAACAAATAAATAAATTTATTTACGAAACAATGACGATGTAGTGATTACCTTATTAATAGATGATTTAAATAAATAAAATTATAAATATTAATATAAATTCATTTTGAAACGTATTTTTCCATAAAAAAAATTTATGGATTATAATTACTGGTTATATTTTAATTAGTAATAATTTTTCTAATGAATAATGTTATTATGTTTTTTTCAGAAGTCATGATATGCATACTATAAAAATTGACATAAATGTGTTTTAAAAAAATTCTATTTTAATAAATAATATAATATTTATAAACATAAAACATTCTTCCAAATGAAATAGAAAATTAAAAACATGTCATTAATGAACCACTTGAGGTTCTACTGGAATTTGATAGAAACCATATTAACCATATAATACGAATATACAAGAAGGCATGGTAAGAGTTAAATTTTCTAACTAAAGGTTAAAGCTAAAAGATAAGGTTTAATTTTAGACCAAAACATGTCTAAAACCTATTTGGTGAGATGGTTTCTAAAAATCCTCTTCCTATATTCTAATTAAATGGTATTTGGACCTTATTAAATAAAAAATCATTTTAAAATAATATATTATTTCAATTCCTTCCAAAAGTTCCCCTCATCCTCTCTTATAAAAAGGCATCTCCTCCCATATTTCCACACACCACATTGAGACTTATATCATGAAATAACCCTAAAAAATTCTCCTACAAATATTCTTAGTTAAATTTTGGATGTACTAGTTTTCCGAAAAGTCCAACCCAAATATCTCTAAGAAGCGATCCAAAGGAAGTCCAACGAAGAAGTGGTAATTGCTTTACCAATTCAATTCAATTTAATTTTTTTCTTATACATCCTCTTTCAATTATTATTACATACTATATTAAAAAATCCATCATATTCAACATTCTTAGATGTTACTATAATAATGAAGAAACCTTATAGCTCCATTTATCAATCCTAGGAATAACAATACAACAATGTGTGCGTACGTACGGATTACCATATCCACGTTGTGCTGTAATTTTTTATTCAAAAATAAATTATTAGGATGGGTATAATGGTGAGTATAATGAATTAATCAATTAATATATCATTATAAATGATTATATATCCTTAATATACCATCAAATTACATAACATTTAACCATCAAGAGAATAATATTGCCGCTCCTGCGTACGTACGACCTATCATCTCCACAACACGGTGAGATTCATTCTCCACGATAACAATTCAAGAATGAATATAATATGTATATGATGAGATAAAATAGTAATTTTGATCTTAATCTAATGAATAAATATCCTATGCTCAAAAACATTATGAATATTTTTCGTATGCCAGTTCTTATTTTCACTTAAAATGTTGTCCATTTCAAACAAAAGTGGGACACTTTGTTTGATACCAGTCACACCATGACACGAATTGGGGTGGGGTTGACTCGTACCAGTCACAAACGTTTCATGGAAAATTGTGCTAAAGTATCTACACAATCTGAAAGCGTTTGGTCAGTTTTCCGTTTTCCAATTGTTGTAATCACTTAAAATCCTGTCCATTTAAAAAATAAGTTAAACACTTTGAGTGGAACCTGTCACACCATGCCTTGTATTGAGGTAGTGTTGACTCGTACACATCGTAAAAGACCCATGGATCATTGTCCTAAAGTATCAACACAATCTGAATGTGTTTGATCTGTTTTGTGTATACCAGTTGTTGATTTCACATAAAATGCTAACCATTTCAAATAAATGAGTGACACATTGAGTGATAACAGTCACACCATGACTCGTATTGAAGCGGGGTTGACACGTACAGATCCAAAATTACCCATGGATCATTTTTTGATGTTTCAACACAATTAGAATATGTTCGGTTGGTTTTCCATTTGTCAGTTGTTTTGACTTAAAATGTTGTCCATTATAACCAAACGTTAGACATTTTGAGTGGTACTATCCTCACCATGCCTCAGATTGAGCAGGAGTTGACTCTCACATATCAATAATGTCCCATAGATTATTTATATAATGTATCAACATAATCCCAATGCGTTGGGTCGGTTCTCCTTATGCCATTTATGGGTTTCACTTAAAATGTTGTCCATTTCAATCAAAAGTGAGATACGTTGAGTGATACTGGTCACACCATGCCTCATATTGAGGTCGGGATGACTTATACCATTCAAAAATGATCCATGGAACGTTGTGCTAAATTATCAACATAATCAGAATGTGTTTGGTTGGTTTTATGTATCTCATTTTTTTTTCACTTAAAATCCTGTCAATTTCAAATAATTGTGAGACACTTTGAGTACTACCGGTCAGACTGTGTCTCAGATTGAGGAAGAGTTGACTCATACACATCACAAATGAGCCATTAATTGTTTTTGAAATTTATCAACCCAATCCGAGTGTGTTTGATTAGTTTATACGTATTAAAGTTGTTGATTTCACTTAAAATGTTGTCCATTTCAAATAAAAGAGAGACACTTTGAGTGATACATGTCACATTGTGCCTCATATTGAGGAGGGGATGACTTGTACATGTCACAAATGACATCTATATCGTTCTTCTAAAGTATCAAAATATTCAAATATGTTTGGTCAGTTTTCTATATGTTAGTTGTTTTGACATAAAATTTTGTCCATTTTAAACAAATGAGAGACACTAAGAGTGATACCGGCCACACCATGTCTCGAATTGAGGAGAGGTGGACTCTAACATTTCCAACATGACCCATGGATCATTTTACTAAATTATCAAGACAATATAAAATCATTTGTTCTATTTTCCGTATTCACGTTGTTGTTTTCACATAAAATCCTTTCTATTTCAAATAAAAGTGAGTCATTTGGAGTGTTACAGGCCACACCAGGCCTCAGATTGAGGTGAAGTTGACTCGTACAAGTCACAAATGACCCATGATTCATTTTCCTAAATTATCAATATAATACAAATGATTTTGATCAGTTTTACTTATTCCAGGTATTGTTTTCACTTAAAATGTTGTCCATTTTAAAAAAAAAGTGAGACATTTTGAGTGATACCGGTCACACCGTGCCTTAGATTAAGGTGGGGGTTTACTCATACCCATCACAAAGGACCCATGGATCTTTTTACTAAAGTATTAACACAATCCAAATTCGTTTGGTTCGTTTTCCATATGCCAGTTGTTGTTTTCATTTAAAATGTTGTCCATTTCAAATAAAAGTGTGACACTTTCAGTGGTATCGGCCACACCGTGCATCAGATTGAGGCGGGGTTGACTCGTACACATCACAAATGGGCCATGGATCGTTTTCCTAATGTATTAATACAACCCCAAAGCGTTTGGTCAGTTATCCATATGCATGTTTTTTTTCACTTTAAAACAAGTCCATTTCAAATAAAAGTGAGACATTTTGAGTGGTAGCGGCCACACCGTTCCTTGATATGATTCAAAAACTAAAAAAATTGAGTGGCTATGATGAATTAAAATCATTTTGATTCATAAAATCATGACACTTGAATTCTATAATGAAAATATAAAACAAATTAAACGGAAATTATTGGGTTGGTCATGCCACACAAGGCACCACCTGGTTTACGTCAAATCAAAAGAGAAACAAACAATAACAGATGCAAAATATTAAAACTAAGTTAAGTCTTACCAATTTGGATTGTATAACTAAAAAATTGGTAGACTTTAGATGGATCTATAGGGGGGAAGGAGTTCCCAGCCTGGGTGAAGAGAGAGGGATCCAGTTTAGACCAAATCAAACCAGAAAAAAATAGATGAATAACTTTAGGACATACAGATTAGAACTAAATAATTGATTAATTGAAGAGGTTGAAAGAATTCTCAATGATCGGGGAGTTTCGAAACATGGATATGGAGTTTCCTTCAGTCTCCTTGTGCACCTCACGAATAATAATTAGGGGTTTTTCGTGTGATTTCAAGTCATTCTAATGTCGTTCAGTAAGCATTTGACAGTTAAACGCGTGTTTTGGCAATTTAAAACACACAAAGAGTGTTTTCAGCCACTACGTTCACATGACAACTCTAATTGATCTGTCGTCTGGCTGAAAATTTTGCAATTCACCCACCCTTTTTTTTAGTCTGATTTCATGGAATTCAGAGTTCGTTCGGCCAGCTTTGACCACCCCCACATGCTTTTCAAGCGCACCAAACACCTAAAAAAACACTTATTCAGCCATGTCGTACAAACCATGGTTCCGAATGAGGTTCCATCTCCTCGTACACCTCATGAATATAAAATAGGGTATTTTGTGTGATTTAAAGTTATTAAAATGTCATTTGGTATGCATTTGACCGTTAAACACATGTTTTGTCCATTTACGACATGCAGAGTGTGTTTTTGGATACCGCGGTCATACGACACCTCTGACTGACGTTATGTCTGGCCAACCATTTCACAATTCACTGACCCATTGTTTTTGTCCGAATTCATGGCATTATGAGGACATTTGGCTAGTTCTGACCACCCCACGAATGCTTTTCAAGCACACCAATCACCTAAAAAACCGATATTCATCTGTGTCGTGCAAACCGCGTGTCTGAATGACGTTCTATCTCATCGTACACCTCATGAATAAAAATTAGGGTTTTTTTCTGTGATTTCAAGTCATTATGATATCGCCAGGTATGCATTTGAGTGTTAAATGATTGTTTTGGCCATTTATGACACGCGGAGTGCCTTTTCGGCCACCGCGGTCACACGACACATCTGATTGACGTGCATTCTAGCCAACCATTTCAAAATTCACCCACCCATTTTTTTGTCCAATTTCATGGCATTTTGACGTCGTTTGTCCAGTTTGGACCACCCCACGCATGCTTTTCAATCATGCCAAATAGCTAAAAAACACATATTTAGTTGTCCTGCACAAACCGTGCATCCGAATGACGTGTTGTCTCCTCGTACGCCTCACTAATAATAATTAGGGTTTTTTTTGTGTGATTTCAAGTCATTCTGTTGTCATTCGGACTGTATTTGTCAGGTTTGGACCACCCCACGCACACTTTTCAATCCTTCCAAACAGCTAAAAAACACATATTTAGTTGTTCCGCACAAACCGCGCATCCGAATGACGTGTTGTCTCCTCGTACACCTCAATAATAATAATTAGGGTTATTTGTCTGATTTCAAGTCATTCTGTTGTCATTCAGAATGTATTTGACTGCTAAAAGCTTGTTTTGGCCATTTATGCCATGTAGAGTTTGTTTTCAGCCATTGTTGTCACACGACACCTCTGGTTGATGTGCCTTCTGGCCGAACATTTCACAATTCACCCACTCATTGTTGTTGCCAGATTTAATGACATTCTGAGGTCGTTCGGCTGGTTTTGACCACCCACACACGTTTTTTAAGCACACTAAACAACTAAACACACATATTCAGTCGTGTCATGCAAACCGCGCATCCGAATGATATGTTTCCTTTTCATACACCTCACGAATAATAATTAGGGTGTTTTCATTTGATTTCATCTCATTCTGATGTCGTTTGGTATGCATTTGACCGTTAAACATGTATTTTGGCCATTTACGAGACGCAGAGTGCGTTTTTGGCCACCGCGGTGACATGAAACCTCTGACTGATGTTCGGTCTAGAAAACCATTTCACAATTCACCCACCCTTTGTTTTCATCTGAATTCATGGAAGTCCGAGGTTGTTCGGCCGGTTTTGACCACACCACGCACGCTTTTCAAGTGCGCCAAACACCTAAAAACACATATTTAGTCTTGCCACATAAACCGGGCATCTAAATGACGTGTCGTCCACTCATACATCCCACGAATAAAAATTAATGTGTTTTGTGTGGTTTCAAGTCATTATGGTGTCGGTCGTTATGCATTTGAGCATTAAACGCATGTTTTGGCCATTTACGACACGAGTAGTGTGTTTTCGACCACCACGGTCACACGACACCTCTAATTGATGTTCCGTCTGGCCGACCATTTCAAAATTCACCCACCCATTGTTTTCATCCGATTTCATGGAATTCTGAGGTCGTTCGGCCATTTTTGACCACCCCATACACGCTTTTCAAGTGCGCAAGACACCTAAAAACCCATTTTCAGCTGTGCCGCACAAACCGCACGTATGAATGACGTGTTGTACCCTCGTACTCCTCAAGAATAATAATTAGGCTGTTTTTTGTGATTTCAAGTCATTCTGATGTCAATCCATATGCATTTGAGTGTGAAATGCATGTTTTGGCCATTTACGACACGTGTGGTGCGTTTTCAGCCACTGTGGTCACACGACATCTCTGCTTGACAGGTTGTATGGCTGAAAATTTCACAATTCACCCACCCTTGGTTTTCATCTGATTTCATGGAAATACGAGGACGTTCAACCGGTTTTAACCACCTAACGCATGCTTTTCAAGTGCACCAAACTCCTAAAAACAAATATTCAGCCGTGCCGCACAAACCTCGCGTCTGAATGACGTGTCATCACCTCGTACAACTCATTAATTAAACTTAGTGTTTTTTGTGTGATTTCAAGTCATTCTGATGTCGTTCGTTATGCATTTGACCGTTAAACACATGTTTTGGCCTTTTACAAAACGTGGAGTGTGTTTTCGGCCACCTCGGTCACACGACACCACTGATTGACGTGTTGTCTAGCCGACCATTTCACAATTCACCCACCCATTAGTTTTCTTCTGATTTCATGGTATTTCGAGGTCGTTTAGCTGGTTTTGACTACCCCGCACAAGTTTTTCAGGAATGCCAAACACCTAAAAACACATATTCAGTCATGTTGTTCCAACCACACATCTGAATGATGTGTCATCTTTTTGTACACCTCACGAATAAAAAATAGGTTTTTTTCTTCTGATTTTAAGTCATTTCGATGTTGTTGGGTATGTATTTGACTATAAAACACATGTATTGGCCATTTACGACATGCAGGGTGCGTTTTCGGCCACCGCGGTCACATGACACCTTTAATTGATGAGACGTCTAGCTGACCATTTCAAAATTCACCCATCCATTGTTGTTATCAAATTTCATGAAATTATGAGGCCATTCGGCCGGTTTTGACCACCCCACGAACGATTTTCAAGAGGGCCAAAGACATAAAAAACACATATTCAGATGTGGCATACAAACCACATGTCTACATGATGTACCGTCTCCTCGTACACCTCATGAAAAATAATTGGGGTGTTTTTGATTGATTTCAAGTCATTAGGATGTTGTTCGGCATGCATTTGTCCATTAAACGCATGTTTTGGCCATTTATGACACACAGAGAGTGTTTTCGGCCACCAAAGTCAGACGACACCTTCGATTAACGTGACGTCTAGCTGACCATTTTACAATTCACCAACCCTTTGTTATCATCAGATTTCATGGAATTCTAAGGTCGTTCGGCCAGTTTTGACCCCCCACGCATGCTTTTCATGCAGGCCAAACACCTTAGAACACATATTCAACGGTGTCACACAAACCACATGTCTGAATGACGTTCTGTCTCCTTGTACAACTCATGAATTATAATTAGGGTGTTTTCGTGTGATTTCAAGTCATTCCAATGTCGTTTGACATGAATTTGACCGTAAAACGCATATTGCGTCCATTCACGACACGTGGAGTGCTTTTCAGCCACCACGGTCACAATACACCTCCAATTGATGTGACGTCAAGCTGACCATTTCAGAATTCACCAACTCTTTTTGTCGAGCAAACCGTGCATCCGAATTATGTGTCTTCTACTCATACACATCATGAATGACCCATGGACTTTTGTGTTAAAGTATCAAGGCAATCCGAATACTTTTGGTCAGTTTTATATATGCTAGTTGATTTTAATTAAAATGGTGTCCATTTTAAACAAAAGAGAGACATTTAGAGTGATACCGGCCACAATGCACCTTGGATAGAGAATGGGTTATTTTGTACATTTCTAAGATGGCCATTGGATTGTTTTCTTAATGTATCAACAAAATCCAAACACGTTTGGTTGGTTTTTCGTATGTCAGTTGTTGTTTTCACTCATATTGTTGTCCATTTCAAACAAAAGTGAGACACTTTGAGTGATACCGGGAACACCGTGTCTTGGATTTAGGGGGAGTTGACTCATACCCATCAAAAGTGACCAATGTATCGTTGTCCAAAAGTATCAACACAATCTGAATGCTTTTGATTGGTTTTCCGTATGTCATTTATTGTTTTCACTTAAAATATTGTCCATTTCAAATAAAAGTGAGACACTTTGAGTGGTACTGGCCACACCGTGCCTTAGACAGCACCCCCACCAGACAACCCCCCACCCCATACAACCCCCCCACCCCTCGGACAACACCCCCCCCCCACCCCAAATAGCCCCCACACCTCGGATAGCACCCAGAAAGCCCCCCCCCCCCTCGACAACCCCCCCACACCACCCAGACATCCCCCCGCACCACCTGGACAGCCCAACCACCCCCTAACAACCCCTCCATCCCGAACATCCCCCCGCCCCTAGACAGCCCCCACCCCTAGACAAACCCCCCTCACCCCGGACATCCCCCCACCCCCCAGACAGCCCTCTCCCCCCAGAAATCCCCCCAACCCTCAGATACCCCCCACCCCATGGACACCCCAACCTCAGACAACCCCCACCCCCGAAAGGACCCCCACCCCTCGGATCCCCCCCGCCCCACACCACCCAGACATCCCCCCATACCACCCGGACAGCCTAACCACCCCCGGAAAGACCTCCCCCCCACCCCACAAACATCCTGCCCTACCCCAAATAACCCCCCTCACCTTGGAAATCCCCCTAACCCCCGAACATCCCCCCCCCGCAGACAACCCCATCCCCGGATAGCCCCCACCCCCCGGACAGCCCCCCCAGAAAGCCCCCTGCACCACCGCAACAGCCTCCCGCACCACCCAAACAGCCCAACCACCCCCCAAGATAGCCCCCTAACCGAAACATCATCCCCACCCCCTAGACAACCCCCACCCCGGATATCCCCCCACCCCGAACAGCCCCCCAACACCCCGAACAACCCCCCCCCCCCCCCCCCCCCCGCCAGAGAGCTCCCCCGACACCCTGGACAACCCCACCCCAGAAATTCCCCCAACACCCCAGACAACCACCCACCCCGGCCGGAGAGCTTCCCCACCCCACAGAAATCACACCAACCCCGGAAATCCCCCCCACAGGACATCCCCACCCCGAACATTCCCCCAACACCCGGACCACCACCCACCCCCCCCCCCACCGCGGCCGGATAGCTTCCCCACCCCATAGAAATCCCCCCAACCCCGGAAGCCCCCCCCCCCCGGGACAACCCCCAACCCCCGGACAACCCCCCCCCCCCACCCCTGGAGATCCCCCTCTTATCCTTGAGAGCCCCCCAACCCCCAGAACACCACCCTCACCCCGGACAGCCCCCCTCACCCCTTCATTCCATGGGGGTTCATTGTCATTTCTCAAATTCAATCATTTAAAACTACTTATAAAACATCACATAGTTCTACTCATTTTTTTCAAATCAATTTATTTCATTCTTTGAAAAAAAACTGAGAAAAAGTCTCAATTTCACCAATTAATTCTTTAAATATTCTTTGAAAATAAATCTAAACAGTCGTGGAATTGAATACTTCATAAATAGTTTAAAGATGTCAAAATTATAGTCATC
Source organism: Viscum album (assembly GCA_963277665.1). Classification (NCBI taxonomy): domain Eukaryota; kingdom Viridiplantae; phylum Streptophyta; class Magnoliopsida; order Santalales; family Viscaceae; genus Viscum; species Viscum album. Next base: position 851,976,985 of record OY728152.1, read on the forward strand.
AAATTCATGAATTGTTAAATTCAATGACAATAGTATTAAATAATATTTCACATGGAATTTCATTGAAAACATTCATAGAAACATTGTTACAAATTAATAAACACATATAAATAAACTCCCAAGTAACAATTAATGACAAGATCAATAAAAAGAATAAAAACACATACTTAGATAATATGGAATCCAAACACAATGAATCTAAGTTGTTTCACATCTGATGGAGGGTTAAATATTTAATTAATTAAATGGATCCAATGGGTTGGAGAAAATCTAGGTTATATCAAAACAGAAAAAAAAACATACACATCAATATCAAAACAAAAAACTAAAATATTAGATGAATAACAATAATAATAAGGTAACCACTAAAAATTTTATGTGTTGAAAGATGAAAATACCTGATTTGGGATGGATCTGATGGATATTTTGCAGTTCGGATGGATAATGTCGAGCGAGGATGGCCTAAGGCTGCTACACATTCATTTCTGTTCATGAATGAGGAGGGGCTACTAATTGGGGAAAACTTTTCCCAACAGTTTTTAAAAACCGTTGGGAAAGAGTACATATCACGATAGTTTATAATGAACTGTTGGTAAAATCCCCTAAAAAGGGCTTCACCCAACGGTTCTGGAGAACCATTGGTAAATCCTCCAACAAATAAGCCTTCCCCAATGGTTCTCTAGAACAGTTGGTAAAGGCTCTTACAAATAGGCCTATAGCAATATTTTTGTTAAAATGTTGTTATAGCCTCCCTTTCCCAATAGTTTTTGTAAACTGTTGGGATAAAAGCGTTGGGAAAACACCCATTTCCAATAGTGTTAGTGGCTAGCCTAACCAGGACATTACATTTGTAATTGGTTTTTAGTCATTCGTATTGCATTTTGTGTTGCTATTGTTTCTCAAAAGAAGTAAGATCCATTCTGAAATGAGGTGAAATCCATCAACTGGTTTATAGAAGGGTGTTTATAAATTAATTTCAAATGTGTATTTTAAATCATTGTGTAGTTGAATACTTTTTTTTGAATGATTTAATGGCTTCGTTGATAGTTAAAATAGAAATATATGCCTTATTATTTGTTTTTTCAAGGAGAAAAAACCATGTTTTAAAAGGGAGGTTTCAAAATTATTAACCTGGGTGTTTGGTTTTGAATCTTATGGAATGTGAAAATGGGGTGTTATTTGTTGAGGTATGTTTTTTCGATGGCCCGTATTTATATTTATAAGTACTAATGGGTTTAAAAGTGATTCTTGTGTTTTTCTTGAATTTTTTTTCATTATTGTGATGTTTAGTTGTAGTATTCATGAAATATTTGAATGTTTTAGGTAAAGGAATGATTCTCTATGAATAGGTAGTAAACTATAGATAAATTTTTATAACAAGAATTTGGACACTGATAGGATACCTAATTGTAAATGCACTTCACCAATGCTCAAGGTGATCATGGTATTTCCTATCGAATATGACGTTGAATGGATTCTTATACTCCTTGTTCTAGGAAAACATGAGATTGTAATATCCACCATATCCATGAATCAATTGATGCTTGAAAACTGCTTTAGTTAATACTACCATGATGTTTTATTGGTTTGATTAACCCAATGATCAGTGTCGATATTAATAGTTTGTTTTATATCATGGTGATGGACGGGGGTTCCAAGAATGTTTCATATTTATGTTGATGTGAGGTAAATATTCTGGAATGTTATTCTAGGAAATTGTGGATCAAGAACATTTGATAAGTACCGTGAATATAGGTTTTATACATCTCTATGTTGAAAATAAAAGCGAACACCCTTCCTATAAAATTACACTATGAACATCATATATTAATCTTTTGAAGACTGAATTTGGTCATTGGATGTTTAGTTAGCCAGAGTAACAACATAGAATCCTTGGTTTAGTGGGTACTTAATGAGACAAATAATTCAATGTATTTTCAATCAATATTTTTATATTTATTTATTAAAATATTTTTCTTCATACAAAATTTAGAAAAATGGTATTTTCTTTAGACATTGTTGGTTGTGGACAGCTGAGTTTTACTCACATAATTCTTGAGCTTCAATTGCACTTAGGCACCTGAGTGTCTCCCATATGTAAATTTTAGGAACACATTTATGTTGAGGCCCACATTGAGTAATTTTTGGTTTATCAGGTTTTCACAAATGGAATCTTCTGACATGATGGGTCTGTCTCCATGATGCTATGGAGGATGTTTAAGTTTCCCTCATTATGGAATGTTATGTAACTGCCATACATGGTAGTTGGATATATCTATGTCATTATTGCATGGTGTACGAATAGGAAAGAAATAGGTCTTGTATAATAAATGATCGGGGAACCCATCTTTTGGAATCTGTTTCGGGACATTAAATGTATATTATAATTTTCATTTTAAATATTTTTAATTTCATTGATAGCATGCATTATATGGAACACCGAGTTTTAGAAAACTATAATATACTTATAATTTTCTTATTTAAGTATAATTTTTATAACCTTTCCATTAAAATAATTTTTATAAATATGAATAAATACATTTTAAAAATTATTTGGAAAGGATTTACATAAAAATATATACATGTATATATATTTTTGGTAAAGTCTTCATATACTTTGAAAACATCTATTTCCCAAAAAAATATTTTTTTATTGAATAATATTATTTATTTACCATTTTATTAAATTAATATTAAAAAATAATATAGTTTTTTCAATCATAAGGTCAAAATTAACTTAGGGTTATTTTTTTAATTTTCCCAAAAAAATTAATTTTTTAATGAACATTGAAATCAACGCTTTTTTATTAAAATTATATTTTTTTTAATCATTTACAGATATTTTTTGTTTTAAATTTATTGAAAAATAATTTCTTTAAATAATGATATATTTAATCAAACTTATTTAATTATAATTAATTTAATATTGAACTATGATATTAAAACATTTTATACATATTAAACATTTCACTTTGAAAAATCACTTTTTCATTACATATACAGGTATCTTTTGAATTAAATTTTGAAAAACATGTTAATTGGATTTGTAAAAATACATTCCAAATCTTGAATTGAAATAATGAATATTATATAATTGGTTGAAATTAATTTTTTTCATAATTAAATGTAAAAACATTAAAATGTAATTAATGTTGTCAAGGTTAAAATGAGTTTACCAAGGGATTAAAATAAAAACATAGGGTTTAAATTTATCTAATAAGTATTGAAAATTATATATTATAGCCATATTTAAACCATATCATATTTTTTTTAATGACCCATTCTGGATCCAACTACATTGTATTAAATGTGGGCATAAATTGTCTTTTCAAAAATTGAAATTGTTCCCTCTCACCCACTTATAATAGGGAACCCCCTCATCTCTTTGTATTTAAAATGTATTTTTGTGTCTATAACTGAAAAATTTCTTCATTAATTCCACCACAAAGTAATATAATCCATATTTTTATTATAAAACAATCCTATGAAGGTTTTTGGTGAAAACCGAAGGAGGTTGTGTGATGAACTGGTAACATTCTTAATCGAGAATTCTTATTTTATTTATTATAACACCACATTAAATTCATATCAATATTTTTATTTATAATAAAATAATTATATATAATAAACATAGATATTATTTGGTTTATTTTATAACATATTTCCATCTTCCATTCCATCAAATGGGAAATGAAACTGACAATTCTGTGTGTGGGTGAATACTGGCATGTGAACTGATGTGATCCATTTTTCATCACCAACCCTCATAGATGGATATATTGATAGATTTAAAGTATATATAATATTATTATTAAATAATTATTCTTACTAATTATAATTTGAATTCTTTTTTCTAACCATCCAATCTGTTGGAAAATAATAACATTGCTCATGAACAGGTTTGGACTACCGCATCCAAAAAATGATGTGATATCTATTTTAGTTAATTTTTGAATGGACAGTAAAAAGGATATATTTATTTAATATAACTGAATATATTATATATCACCTATTTTAGTGATTTAATTTAATATTTACCTTTCTTTAGTTCTACCCCGTGAGAAAATTAAAATAGCAATCATGCACATGTATGGTCTATCGTCTCTTTGAATATTGTCATTCTATTTACTATATATAATTGTTATGGATGACTCTAATAATTTATATAACGAATATATATGATATTATTACCAAAGATAATATTTTTTAGATTATGTAACCACGATCAATGTAAAAAAATAAAAATTACCAGACCAAAACATACATGAAAACCCATAGTAAAAATAACCCAAAACATGATTTTAATAAGTAATTATTAATTAGAAGCTAATAAAAATTCAAAAGTAAATAAAATATTGAAATATTTATGAATTTTCATATAATATATAAATAATAGTCCTATATGTACTAATGAGGATGACTGAACATGTATGAGGATTGTTGAGCCTCGTGGTAAGGGGATTTTAATCTCACTTTTGTTTCTATGGAACACAATCCATATTAACCACTAATTTTTTTGGGTCTACTATCCCCCAGAATTTGTATCATGATGATTATTATTTTTGTTATTGTGATTTCAATATCCATATAATGTTATTTACATCATGGGGCTTATGATCCAAGCATTACAAAAGTGTTATTTTTAGGTGAAATTATCGTTGTTTATCGAGATATATTCTGATTACAAATATAAAAATGATATATTAGGATATATGTTTTGAAAAACTCAATAATATTCTTATAATATGGATATTTCATAAACATAAATGGTTTCCTACATTTTCCCTTGTTTATGTACTCATGGATCCAAAATATTTGTTTTATGAGAACTATAATTAGTTTTCTCAACAATCATAAACAGTTATCCATCCATATCCATGAATTTTCAAAAATCATTTCAAATAATATTTTCAAAAAACAAAAACAAAAAATTATTTAATGAATTGTTTTCAAATATTTTTTTTTCAAACTGGCTTAAAATTTATCATAATATCAATTTCCAAATAAGACCCTTTTGGATTTTACCAAAAATGGAAAAGAAATCATCATTTTAACATATATGGTATGAATAATATTTTCTTATATCAGGAAATATTTATTATTTGAAGCTTGCATTACTTATTTTAATGGTAATATTTCATGAAAATTTTTTATTTAATATTTATGATTTTATTGATTTTAAGCAATTAATTTCAAAGAGAATAATATATTTTCACTAATAAATGTTCAAAGTGAAAATTCAATATAATTTTCTATCTAATATGAAATCCATTTATTATCATTAATATTTACAAGGCATATGATCCTTTTATACAATCCATATTTTTTTCTTAATGTATTTAATTATTGATTAATTTTTTTTTCTGAAACATGTTAAACCATGATATTTTGTTAATTATTGTTATGGAATAAATTTAATATTTTTGAATTTTTTTTATATGAAACACCAAGATTAACTTATTTTATTTGAAAATATAATTTTAGAATGTGTTATATCTAACAGTTAGATTACGTTTTATAGTACAAAACATTGAGTTTATTTTTCATTACATGCACTAGAATGTTTAAACGAAACATCACACACTATAAAATATTATTTATTAATATATCTATTTTCATCAAGCCACTAGAATTGAGGATATTATAATAAAAAATAAAAACATTTAAAAATAAAAAATAATATTATTCTGAAAAAATCTATATTAATATGTTAAAAAATATTTTATCTCAATAAATTAAATATATATACTTTTGTGAATAAATTTAATTAAATTAATATATTGATTATTAAATCGAAATTTTAACATTTATAAAAAAGTTTTCTAGACAAGAGATCATAATAAATAAACTTTCATGGTTAAAAAATATATTTACCTAAAATGTAGTTTTTCACGTTTTTTCACATATTTTAATAATAAAATTTCCCACCATTAGAAAATATATTATAAAAAATTGAAATATATGTTTAATTTTTGAATTTTGAAGTTATTATTGTGTGATTTTCTTGAAAATTATATTTATTAAAAAATTTCAATGAGTAGTGAACCATATTGGTTTTTATTAAGTGTATTCATTTACTTTTAATAATATAAAAACAATAAAATTATTTTATGATGGTTTCAAAAGTAAAAATAGTTCAATTTTATGTATATTTATTAATTATATATCATTTAAAAAAAGGTCATTTTCAATTTTGATATAAAATCTCTTTAGGTATTTGAACATTTTTCTTTGGAAAAAAACATTCCCATCGTATTTGTAGTTCTAAACTTAAGTTATATTTCTAAACATATTTGAATGAAATTTAAAAAATTTTATTACATATTTTCTAAAAAAAATTAATATTATTATCAAATCATTTGAAATTATTTTTTACCATATTGAATAGAAAATACAGATAAAACTATTTACTACAGTTAAGGTAAAATTGTGATTACAATGATTTAATCTAAAAAGGATGTGGTTAAAAATGAAAAAAAAATATATTTCACACAAATTTTATGGCCTTATTTAGCCCTATATTTTATATTTTCTATAATGTCATACTTTGGATCAATTTCACATGTGAAGTTTGTGGGATCACCATTTTCTTTTAAAAATTACAAGAGTTCCACTCACCTAACATATAAAAGGGAACCCCTATCCTCTCCTATTAACAATTATATAATCATTTTTCAAAAATTAACAAAGAAAATATCTACATTAATTCACTCATATCATCTCTCAATTATTTTCTCATAAATTCAATATAGGAAACCTTTTATTTCCAATGGAAATATATTGTCCAAAAAAGAAGTAATCTCCAAAATCGAGCATTTTATTTTATGTATTACCCCACCACATACCATATTATTAAACCATTATTATATAATATTAAATTTATATTAAATATATTCAGATGTTATCTTATTGATTTCATTATCGAAATTGTTCTTCTGTTGCATCAAATGGGTTACAAAATCAACATTTGTGTGTACAACATGCTACAGCCTCGTGAATCGATGTAATTTTTCCATCAAAACCAGTCATAAAATGATATAATTTTGTATTTATGGTTTTAATATGATATTATAGATATTATAATTCTTCATGAATAAATACCTTTCATGTTCAGAATTCCATTCCATTCCATAAAAATTTGAAAACATCGTTCATGTGTACAACAAATTACCACCTTGTGAAATAACGTCATCTATTCACATATTAATTCGAAGGTGAAATGTATGGGTTAAATAAATGATGTTTATATTTATAATATAAAAATTATTATATAATTGTAGAAAAATATTTATCTTTCTTCATTTATTTCCATTTGGAACATGGAAATAGTGTCCATGTGTACGTACAACCCACCATCTCCATGAACAGTGTATTTTAATTTATATCTCCAACTTGTATATATCACCATTAATTAATATATAATGATTATCTTTTATATTTATATCATGTTCAAAAAAATATTATTTAACCATGTTCAATGTATTAAGACAAAAAATAATTATTCAAAACATAAAAAATAGTAGTTATTTCCCAAAACATGACAGTAAAATGGAATTGTTAATAAAAATGTAATAAAATTACATAATTAAATAATATATGTTATGATATATATAAGTATTTTTCTTTAATTTATTTATATTAAATTTGTTTTTTTATAATAGGAGGTTCAAATATGTATAAATGGAGTCTGGAATTATGGTAGTGGATTTCTATCTCAGTTAACTTTTTTTGTAACTCACATTCCATATTCACCACATGATTCCTTTATAAATTTAATATACTATCCATGAAAATATTCTATTATTATTCTAGTGAACATTGTTTTTATTTTCATATCCATTTTATTATCTCTCTTTCATGCGGTTTATGGTACAAATGTTACCAATGTGGCATGGGTTTTAGGGTACAATCAAATTGGTTTTCAAGATTATTCACGTTTATGATTTTGATGATGAAATAATATTAACCATCACTCTAGGAAATAATTAATTTTTTTATCCTATATATATTCCATGAGAATAAATGGTTTCCCTTAAGTTTACTCTCTTTATTTACTAAGGAGTTTAAATGAAAGTTTTTCATAGAAATCTATCATTATTTTTCCCTTTAACTGAAAATACTTTTTCATTCATTGTCAAATTTTTTAAAAATAATTTTAAAAAGTGTTAGAAAATAATAATAAAAAATTATTAATGATATCTTTACCATTTTTTAACTTTTTAGAAAAAAATTCAATGTAATATTCATGTCATTTTCCAAAAAAATACCATTTTTTTTACCAAAATTTTGAATAAAATATATTGGTTTTAACATTTATAGAGTAAATATTATTTTCCTAAATCATGAACACATATTATTTTCAATGACTAATTTATAATTTCCAGTGCTAATTTTACGATTGATTCATTTGAAAAAAATTATGAATTTTTAGTTTTATGAATTTATTTTCAAAATGGAAAGAATGTTTTCCTAAGGAAGTAGTTTAAATGAATTTAATAGCTTCCCTTATTATATTCCAATGTTATTTTTAATGAATGGTTTTTGAAATTTGTTTATGTTTTATAAAGTGTTGTTTAATGTGGAATGCGTATATTTATAAAGAAATTATCCTTGTTATCTTTCAAAATCACATTCCATCTAAGATGACATCCTTTTATGTTACATAATATTTATTAGAGACAAGACTAAATGATACCATTGTTATTATTTATATAGATAGTTAATGTGTCTGTTTATTAAATCATTATGAAATATTTTTATTTTTTATTGGTTATACAATGGTGAATTTATGAAATATTTATGAAACCAATTTTATTTACATGGGTTATGATGTGATGATATGGTGAATGTTTAATTACATTTTGGCACATGTAATTATAGTTTCTATTTTGAGATGCATGGGAACTATATATCCCTCCAGGTCATTGATTAAATCATTTTAGCTCAAGAGTTAGAAATGTGAAACCTGGAGATGGACTTGATTAACTATGGCAAACATTTGTGTCCATATCCACTATAGTAAATAGGTGTGTCATTCCCACAATGGGGAATAATTTATACATCCTAATATACTATATTGATGGTCTTGGTAGTTAACCACGACATATTAAATTTTTTCTCTTCATTTATGATGGTGCCACAATTTTATGAAATTTTATTTATGTTTATTGTTTAATATATGATGATTTATCACACCTATGATCCATTATTTATGAAATCATAATGATTTATGACATTAATAATAGTTATTATCTAGGATAGGTTGGGTATGAACATAATATGTTATGTTCATGATCACATATACTTAGGATGTTTATATTATTTCTTATGATCATATATTGATATCTCTTTTTATTACATTTAGTTTGCATCTGAGCTAACCCTTTCTTATGATTCCTTCCTTAGTCTAGGATAAAAGTTTTATATAGTGTATGCCTATGATCATTAGTATGTGAGAAGAAAACTTTGGTTTATGATAAGTATATTTCATGAAATATGAATATTCCATATCTAATCTCAGAAGACACTAAATAATTATTTTCCTCAAGTGCATGCTTGTAAAAATTATTCGATATTCATAAAAAATAACTGAAATTCTTGTATAAATTTTTTGGGTCTCCAAAATATGTAGAGGAGGTTTTAACTAATATTTGAGACATTTTTTCTTTTAATAAAATGACGTCTCAAACTTTTCTTTATGAGAATCTTATTTATTGAACTCAATGTAAAAACATATACTGTTTTATCTACAAATAATAATATATTTTATTGGATTTTTTGGACATAGATGTCATATAAAGAGTTAAGTGGGGAATTATTACCACCAAGTGATAGTTTGGTATTTCAATACCCTACATGCACAATAATCTAAAACCTCTTTAATTAAACTTAATGTAAGAAAAATACTCATTTGTCTACTTAGATCATTATAGTTTCTCCTTAATATACTCTTTGTTCATACCTTAACTAATTTTTTATATTTTCAAATTTGTTATTATACATTCACCAATCATTTTATATCACAATTAACTTCAAATTATTACAACTATTCACACCATTTTCTACCTTTTGTGTTTGTTGTAGTTTTTTACTTTTCGTTGTGATTCACATCATATTTCCATTCTTTGGGTTCATCCCTTCCCACTACTATATAGTTGAATGATTGTTATAAACTATTAGTTTTAGATTAGTGAATAACCTTATATCAAACAACCCATAGATTATCATATTATTGGATTGAAATAAATATTTTGAAATTATTGTGAAAAAATACAGGTATGTTTTTGAATAGATAAATTATTGTTGTTAATGTTCATAATAATAAATATGTTGTATAATATAGAGAACATTTTAATCTTTTTTCTAGGATTGAGTCCATTAAGATTATACTTTCCTTGAAAACACACCATAACATTTTTCTATTTTTATGGACCTAAATACTAAAATACACAATTAATGTGTTCAAGTGGATGTTTACATTGAATTATGTACTCATTTTATGGTAATTGTTTTCAACATGTATAGAGACATACTATGGAACATCATCGACATAATAAATCCCTAATAACCTAGTATATTAGATTTCATGGATTTTTATTCAAAAATATTTTTTTTAATGGATTGGATGACCTAAATATTTTTATTGGGAATGTTTTTATTTGAACCACCGTTATTAATATTTATTTTATGGATATTATCTTTGGATCAACTCATAAAACTCTAATAGATAGTTTTTCAAAACTTATGTAAAGTTAGATTCATATGAGAAAGATGTTTGAATAGAATTTCATCCCTTTCTTACAAATAAATCAGATATTAGAAGGAATAATCTTAAATAAACATTGGTAAATAATAGATATAATTAAATGATTAGGTTTTTATAAATCCAAGAGTATAATTACATTTATTGGAACTACTTTAAATCTTGACCAGGATTAATATGGGAAATTGGTTGATAAAAATTTTTAGGGAGTGATGATTGGGAGTTTACATTAAATTATAAATATTCAGACAAAAAGTAATTCTTATATTTTATTTTTTATGAGCCTCTCATAAAATTTAATGAAATTCCATCTTAATATACTTAAATGTATCTTACATTATCTTAAGGGGACATCATAACATAGCTATGGAGAAATATGTTGTCTTTTAAGTAGGGGAATAAATTTACTAATGGAGAGTTTTTATTATGGGGAGTGTTTATTTATTCATCTAACCTTATATATTTATTAAGATAAAATATTTTAATCACATGAATGTTACATCCAAGGTAGATTTAGTATATGATAAAGGAATATTTTTTTATAAAATCTGTTAAACATTACTTTTCATTTTTATCCTTTGTTTATCAAAAAGTTTAATTTACATTATTGAAATTTTATTGTCAATGAAACACTTTATAATAATGTTTTTTGAAATTCACCATTCATAAAAGTCAAATATAATTATCTTTAATTAGTTTTATTTATTTATCTATTTTTATCTTGTTCTACCTAATCCTAAATTCAGATGAAATGAGCCAAACCATAAAATTACCGAAAATTAATGAAGATTTTCAAAACAATGTGACGGTTTACTAAAAAATATCATCAAAAGTTATATATAAACGCATCATAATATCTTTTAACCAAAAATTCCATTGAAAATAAACCTAAATATTTTGAAAAATTACCATTGGAGTTTGTTACAAAAATATTTAGAAATTAAATCTAGGCATAATGGAATATGTGATGATAAATTTTCTATATTGTTTAATGAATGATACATTATACGTCATATCATTTCCTTCAAGTTCACATGTTTATAAATTTTTTCCATATTTAATTAAAGTTACTATTATGATGTCTTTAATTGTAATGATATATGTTTTCATTGAAATTAAATTTTTCAATCATGTACGTTCAAAGATATTTTGATTCAAAAAAATTAGTACCACTAAACGTTGATGTTTGAAGAAGTATTGTGTCTGATATGTTGGTTATGAACACTAAATTGAATAAGGTATCAGGTATAGAGCTATATTTTTATGATACTCAAGTCATGGAACTCATAATGAAAATATATATATTCTAATACAAAATAAATAAATGTGTATCCTACAGTAGAGATTGATGCCTTCCTAAAAATTTACAATAAGTTAGTTTCATAATGTGTATCCTGTATTCCTTGGGTCCCATAATATAATATCCAACCACATTCGTTTAAAATAAAATAATTACCTGATTGTAACTATTTAATAATAATATTTTATGGGGTATTGGAATTGTTATTTGACAATGCAATCGGTTTTTAAATAGTTTTTATAATTCACTAACCTTGATTCCACTGTACTGGTGCTCCATGATGGTTCTCCAAAAATTACTCAATCACGCCTCTATATATTCAAATGGCTTCAGACTAGTAGTGAGGGTGGAAGGTGTGTATGTGGAGATAGAATTCCCTTATATTATAGTAAAAATCATAAAAAACAACTATATATCATAATAAGTATTAAATAAATAGATTAAAAAATGTCTAAATGTTATAAAATAGAATAATTATGTAAATGAAAATCAAATTCTATGACATATTGAATTTAAATGTCTTATATACAACACCAGTTAAACATTGGGTCGACCAAGAATAAAGGATTACAATAAAGGAGGTGAAATAAAAGTACATGGATCACCAACTAAAGTTCTGTTAGGCAACATACCCATTCTCCAAGACTTGGTAGTGTTGCTCCAACCCATTCATAAGAATACAAAAGAGTGGATCCTCTCGATCATGAATCCATGGGCCCCATCCATATTTATCATGCAATGTATGATAATCTTGAAGAGAATAAATAATGTCTTCATTCACAATAATGGGCACGTACATGGGTGGGAAATAATCTCAGTAGACCACACCAATAATGGAACTGTAAATCTTATATAAAAGGTTGATGATCACAAAATATGGTCAGCCTAGATGATAAAAAACTTGATTAATAAATAAAATAATAACATAAATAAGATTATAGTTGATCCTCATGTCCATAATTGCTATAATCTATATCTGCTTCTACCTAAGTCAAGATTTCCCAAGGATTATTACATCCCATATAAATTTATATATTTGTCCATATATATATAAGTATATGTATATAATGAAAAATAATATTGGCCTAAAAAATCAGATTAATGTATCTATGTACTAAAAAAACAATCCACATTCTATCCTAGAATCATATATTGGGTCGATTAGACATATTTCTTCTAGGGAAATAATCTGGATGTTTTTCTAATAAATAAATGTATCCTTAATATGATTTATGGTCCTGTAATCCTGATCCAAAATACCAACTTTGGGTAGTTCCAGAATGAATTTAAGTAATCTACATCACAACCAGGGGTAACATGTGAAAGCCCTAGGATAAAACCTACTCACCTCTAATAACTAAGACGAATGACTCAACGTGTCAAGGGGAAATCCTACAAATATGAAAATAATCCAAATTTCAAATTACTAAATCTGCATTTAAATAGTTTGATGTTGGATTAATAGGACCCGATCCATATGTAATCTCAAAATTACAATGTCGATAACACCTATGGTGGATTTACCTAATGTGATATGTAAGAAATACTATCCTAATCCAAATATATAATCATAAAATCATTCAATAACAGGATCTAAACCCCCATCTTTAAATATCCATGGGAGATCCTATAATGGTGTGTCCCCTAGATTGATAGCAGATCATAGATTCCTAGACTTACCCACTATAAGTAGTGTTCGAAGACAATATTATAAACCTACCTCGATATCCATGAATTGGAAGGAATCCCGCAGAAAAATGGGACTTCCAAAAATAGTAACTATAATAGTCAATCTTGTAAGGTTCTTGTGATGGCCCCAATATGTATGTTTGGAAATCCCAATATATTATGGTCCATCTCTAGATTCTAGGTAGTGAAAATAGAAATAAATAGACAGTAAGGTACAATAGTATCATCTTATTACTTATGTGTGTAAATCCCAATAGAATAAGGCTTATAATCCAGATTGATAGGAGTAAATATAGGCATACAAATATAGTATCTCTCAATAGTTGAATCCCATGAAGTACATCTCAATATCATGATATTATAATATTCAATAAAAGGGTTTCATCAGTCGATTCCTATGAAGTATATAAGGGAACCCCAAAAATAATATCCTTCAGAATTTTAGGATCATTATTCAGAAACCGTGAACCTTATCTAGATATCATACATGAATCAATAGTAAAAATTTAAATCCACACACAGATATATATATATAGATATATGTATGTATATATATATCTAGAATGATGGTGTATAAACACTTAAAATCCCCACTACTAATATTTACTCTTGGGCTTAATCAATTTACACATGTTTGGAGGTCACCCTCTACCATCTCTACCCAATCAACAAATGCACTAGCTCAGGGTTGTTAAACAGCATGGGAACCCATTGGGTCCCTCATGTCAGAACACTAGAGTGGAAAAATTCTTCTGATCATCATAAGAAATAATCCAATGAACGATTCCAACAGGAGATCCTCCAAATGAGTATATAAATAGATTAAACCTACCTGACATGATATATGTATAATGTTTAGCAGAGGGATCTTACATGTGATACCAATAATGTTAAACATAAGAATAGGAATACTTCATAGGATCCTCAAAAAGATTAAACAAGTATAGGTATCCTATAAGGGATTCTGTAACGCCCCGACCCCAGTTACCTAGAGTCGGTGCATTATTACATAACATTGGCATGATCACAAGAAAGATCAAATATCGAAAGACCGATCAGTTTAGTAACCTTGGAAACACTAGATATATTCATAAAGTTTTACATTACATCATAAAGTGAAAAACTACTACAACAACATAGTCTCCATATTCCACACTCATATCCCCAGATACTATCCCTACAGGGCATTCATAACTTACTTCTTCACATCCTGGGAAAAATAAAACATAGAAAAGGGGTGAGCTCAAATGCCCAGCAAGTATAACAATATAGCGGAAACTTTCAAAAATAAGCATAAACATTTAAGGCAATGTATAATTAAAACAAAAGCCTTTTAAACTTGAACTTCAACATAGTATGGAAAAAGTAAAATGAAATAATTTCATTTAATTATTCATATGGTTATTCTACTAATAGAATAATCACATGCAATATCAATAACCACTTTCATAATGATGGAATGCATAATGCCAGACTATCATAACCACATAGCCAAGGCCTCGTGCCAAGACTACAAATAAGATTTTTCCAAGGCCTTGTGCCAAGACACTAGTTTGTCTCATGAGACCTACCTATGCATCGAGGAGCTATAGAGGGCTCCACCCGTCACATATTAAGTCCAATTAATTCCCATATGAAAAGGTTTAAACATAACATAAACATTCGTATTAAAACAAGCATACGAAATGTCAATACATTCTCCATAAACCATGAATGGTATAAAAATAACACATCCACAGTAAAACATATCACAAACCATTCAATACAATAAAAAAGTTTTTTATCATAATAAATCAATTTAAAATAAGCTAAAAATCCATCAAAGGATGTTGACATAGAGGAAATCAAAACAATTTGAGAGAAATATCTCTTTTCTCGAAATCATTGAAAAGTCACACATTTATAAAGGAAGTAATTTAAAAGAGATTTTTGAATCAACATGTCCCATACCACATTGAAACATTTGAAAAGAAATATCATTTCAAAATAGTCATGTCCATATAAATAAATCCTTAAAATCATTTTGAAAACATGTACACTAATTAAAAAGATTTAGAAAGATAAATCTTTAAAACATTTAAAATTATGATCTTGATAAAGAGTACCTTTCAAAAATTCTTAATATATTCATTTTGAAATCATTTAAAAGTCACATAATTATAAAATAAAACATTTAATTTGAAAATATTCTTATAAGATTGTAATAGAAGCTTTGACGATTTTATAATGGCTGTAAATAGCTGCACCCGCCGTATACGTTAAAAAAACATTCTTACCTTAATTCTATCGAAAAGGTTAAAAAGGTCCTTGTTTGGAAAACGACGGATAGATTCCTTTATGAACCACATATAAAAATTAAAACAAGGGTATAAATGACTTTAACCCTTATTTTAGTAAATAGTAAAAATGTTTTGAAATTCATTTTTAAGAAACATGGATGTGGATGATAAAGAGATCCTTGTAGATTATTACGTATAAACAACCTCGGATAATGAAGAGATTGTAAAAAAAACCTTACCTTGTAAATTTCCTTTGTTGGGGTAGGTTAACCTCCTGTATAATGGAGAAGTAATTGTTATTAAATTATATAAGAATCATATCATATATGATATTTTAACATTGACTTGTTAATAATATCTTTGAATTATCGTCGTTTCGGGTGTTAACTTACTCGTTTTCTTTTATATGTTTTGTTACATAAGCCATGTTTGTCATGGATAGGTTGTGTAGTTTTCATATACAGAATGATATAAAGTCCTTAAACATCATTTTTAAATCATCAGATGATAATTATACTTTAATGGATATGATGGAGAATGAATCTCATCGCGTTCGTGGAGATGGTAGTCCGTACGTACGCACGAGCGATAATATCATTCTTTTGATATTAAAATAATATATAAATGGATGGTATATCATATATAAAGAATCATTAACATGTTATATTTATTATTTACATGAGTTACAAGTCATTATTAAACCCATCCAAATAATAATATATTGAATAACAATTACACCACGACGTGGAGACGGTAAGCCGTACGTACGTACGTATGGTGACATGTTATTCAAAGGGTAGATAGAATACTGAATATGGTTGTACCATTTTTATAATAACATCACAGTATATATAAGATACTGGAGTTATTATTTTATAATGGTAATAATAAGGAAAGAATAAGTGGAAGAAGAAAGGAACTTGAAAAGGGGTGGTGAAAACATTACCTCTTCTTCGGGTTCTTCCTTTTGATTTAATCAAAAAGGCTGCTTCGGTGGGCTTTCTGATCAGACTAAGGCCTCTAGGATGTAGTGAGGGATGTTGGGAGAGTATATGGTCAGGGTTTGGCCGAACCAAAAGGCTTTGAAGGTGTTAATAAATGAGAAGGATGAGTGCCCTTTTATAAGAGGGGTGAGGGGAACCTTTGGAAAATCTAGAAATATTAATTTTTAATAAATTCATATTCGTTTTCTAATGGCTCCAAAGTTTATTATTCAATGTTTAAGGTGGGGATAGGTCTAAAAACACTCAACTAATAGAATTTAGATAGGTTTGGGTACTTATATTAACCTTATCTTTTAGTTTTAACTCTTAGTTAATTAGTTTGACATTTACCATGTCACTTTGTATTTTTATAATATTTAGTTAATAAACTTACTATATACATCCACAAGACCCCTATGTTGTCCATTATGGATGATCCTATCATGATATAAGTCTCTTGGCCGACCCATAGATTTTTAGGAATTTGATATCAATTAATAATATAATATTTGTTTTAAAAACTTTTTTATGTCAATTGTGAAACTATTCAATAATTGATTTTTCTAAAAATCATAACAGAATTATTACTTCGAAAAACGTTAATTTAATCAATCCTAACATATCATATTAACCTAGAAAATTAGTTTAATTCCTAAAAAGTCTCAAATAATATTTATTTGGGAATTTATAATATCAATTATTTTAATTTTTCACAATTATGGTAATTACTGCATCATCATTGTGTCATAAATAAATTAAATTATATAAAGTCTAAAAATTTTAAATAAAATATAATTATGTAGTAAATCTTTTTATCTTTCTAATTAATATTTGAAATTTAATTTATCTTATGTATAACCCTAAATGAAAAATGTTTTAGTAAATAAACATTGATTTTAACTCTTTTAACTCTTCTTTGAATTAAATAATAATAAATGTCCTAATCTAATCCAAGTGGACCTAAATGATACTATTTTATTCCTAAGGCTGTTTTGGTCGAGATACACTTTTCCAATATAACTATAACATGTGTTAGGGTAATATTAATATCATTTTACCCTTAATTACCCTATTTACTTTTAACCGTGGTAAATAAATGTAAAAAGTTACTATTCACCAAAAATTATTTTCATCTCATTGAACCACATTTTACTTATTGATATTAACCGTGTCTCTTGGATTTTCGAAATTCCATTCACAAAAGCGGTAAAATTAAGTTTTATGAAAAAATCAGTTTTTTAACTACCACTTAGTAGTTCACTATTCATCAAAAAATTGAAGTTTTTCAGAACAATGCCAAAATTTCACCCTAAGCTATAATTGATATTCCGAATTCAAAAATGATGTCTATTTTACAAAATTCCAAACATATAAGTTGAATTAATTAATTTTATAATTAATTCCCACTGTCACATCAAATAGCGTGTTTTTAAGAAACAATATATATCAAAAGATTGACAATTGTTTATGTCCAATTTCGAAGTGAAATTAATTATAATGAACACCATTGGCTAAAATGGTAAAAATATATTCTAATTATACTTTAAAACCCCTCAAATTCATAATTTATCACCATTAATTATTTTGATTAAAAAAGTTGTTTTTAATTAAAATTTAGTAATTTTCACTATTCATCAAAATATAAAAGTTATTCGAAAAGTACCAAAATTTCTCCTTAGGCTAAATTCAATACTCTAAATCCAAAAATGAAGTCCATTTTGAAATATAAAATATATATAATTTCAAAAAGTAGGTATTACTATTCATAACGGCTAGTTTGATTGGTTGTGGTGTGTGTTAGAACTCGGAGTTACGTACAACACACGCTACTGTATTAATCAATGGAAAGCGTGTCGTGGAAGCTTGGGATGTTTCATTTTAAATTTTTTGATGTACCCATTTAGTCAGAAAGTTTAAAATATTGTAATTAAAAAGGGTTCACTATTAAAAGTTGTTAAAAGTGCAATACTGAAAATGAATTTGTTCTTACATTATGTCTAAGAAACTCATAATATGGATTCTAAAATTATAAATATTATATAAAGTTTAAAATTTAGTTAATATTATTCATAACCTCTATTGAACGGATTTTTTGGTAAGTCATGGTGTGCTTGAACTCGGTGTTGCGTGTAGTGCAAGTTATTGTATTATTTTTAAGAAATAACACACTATGAAATCTTGGGGTGTTACATTCTCCCCTCCTTCAATAAATTGCGTTCTCGCAATTTGAAATTGTTCTTCGAAAATAAAAGGTTGAAAATAAAAAATATCTTTGTGGGAAAACCCACATCGTAAATTGGGTTACTAAAATTTAGTCTTAATACGAGGAAAAGATAAATGAAAGGCTCTCCACCAAATTATGATCTCGATTAGGAGAACATTGGTGGAAATTAGAGACATGTAATTGGAGGAAAAACGTAAATATTTATAGGTAGTGATTGAGTTCATCAATCAAAAACAAGTTTAAAATTGAGGTCCTTAAATTCATCAATCTACGATGATTTAAAATACCATCGATTCAACAAAACATAAGGTATTAGGATAACACATTTTTGACGTTTCTAAATATCTTAGTTGAAATCCCACATCGAAAAATGAATTAATGAGGCCTCTATTTAAAATAAAGAGTGGAAAGTATGAAGATTACCGAAAATAAAAAATACTAGGGTTCCATGTAGGAAAATATGGATATGGAAGAGAAATATAACCATCAATTATCTGATGGTGAGTGGTAGGGAACATGGATATGAAAAGGCCAACAATCCCAAAGCCATAAATTAGTGATTATTTAAGGTACCATCTAGGACAACATTTTTGTTCTAAGTTACTTTTCTTAATGTTGAGGAATTTATTTATGAGATTGGATAAGATCATAAGGAGATATACTTACTTTATAATTAGAGTTTTATCCATTAATAAATTTCTACCACAAACTCATCTTTCACTCGTAAAAAAATTCTATTTATACTATTCGTACAGGGTTCCAAAATAAACGAATTTATAATTCATATACCAGATCTTTAAAAAAAACTACATTATTTAATCTAGGACATCTCGTGGGCCAGTGGTAGGTGATACACCCTTGTCGCCCTTTGGTTGCGGGTTCAAGTCTCGCGGCCTTGCCGGTCGCGACGGGTTGCCGCCCGACCTCTGGGTTGTCCTTTTATGGCAATCAAAAATTAATCTCAAACTAGAATTTATCCAAAATACTTCTGTCTAAACTAACAGTCCAATATTTATAAGGAAGGTAAACATAATGTAGATCCTTTTTACCCCGTAATAGCATATGAATACCTTCATCATGTATTCTTTTAAAACACTAAAACATCCTGAATTACCATAATACTTATTGATTACATTTATGCTCCCTTATTCCATATAGAATGCTGGAAATACATCATCAATCCAAAAATGTTTTAAACCCCAATAATGATGGAATACACAAATCATTAATCAGCTTCAAGGTAGTCAAGAATATCAAATATAATTTATCCCAATCAATCATGTATTATTATAAAATCACTACCTCAGTATCAGAACCATATTATGGTTTATCTTTCTCTCAACCATATATTTTCCAAAAATTTAACCTTCTATTGAGTAACTTTTCTTTGTTCCACACTATCTCAAGTCCTTAATGAAATAGTACTGCAGTACAATCCTTATATACTCCATAATTATTATAACAAGTACATTGTTGATACAACACTCAAATGACATAATCTACATAATAACTCTAATCATTCCTCTTCATCTGTGGTAGTATCATAACTTGATTATTATCCATTAGCATCATTTGCGGCATAGTCTGATGACTGGGACATAGGTTCGCGTAGTGTCCAAACTCCTTGCAAATGAAGCATTGTACATTTGAAACCATTTTCTTACCCTTGCAGTCACGTACTTTGTGCCCTTTTCCTCCACACTTATAACAAACTCTCATTCCTTTCAGACAAGTTCCAGGGTGTTTCTTCCCATAGTTATCACATATGGGAAAATTCTTAGTTTCCCTCTTCTCTATATCCATCATTCTCTCTTCCATCCTTTTCTTCTCTTGCTTCCCTTTCAAGGCCATATGACGTAGTAAAATCTTTACTTATCTTATCAACACATGATATTGTTTCTTCATATCATGATAATACATGGGAGACTATTTATCTTACAAATTATGGCTTATGACCATGAAAGATATGATCATTCTTTCACTTTGGATCATGTGCATTGCTGGAGTTCTCATTCCTTCTACTGGGCACCATTTCTAAAAAATGGCATACACTAGATCAGTTTATGAATCAAAATACATAATCCCATACTTATAAAACACTTAACATAAATTGAAATATTTATGGATATAATCCATAATCATAAAAATGTTTTCTTTGAGTAAGTATATACTCATAAACCCTTCATAATGATTTTTAAAGAAAATGAGAGTTATCCGAAGCATATCCCCCCGGGAGTGTCGTAACCAAGAGTGCAGCAAGGCCCGTTGTCGTGCACCAGTTCCCGTTCGAGTCTAGCTCAAAGTGATGATTTCGGGTTTTACCCCTAGGTACATCTGTTCCAGAGCTGCCTCTACCTGCTCGTATCCAGACAGGGATGTATTGCTCGGAAAACTCAAAAAATCTATACAATACCAACATTCTAGGAAGTTCTTCTATACTAATCCTCAAAGTTCATCTTAGGATACTAATCCTCAAAGTTCATCTTAGGTCTACGTGCTCTAATCAGTGTTTATCTAAATCTAGCTTCCAAGGTTTGTACTAAACTTCCTCTGATACCAACTGTAATGCCCCGACCCCAGTTACCTAGAGTCGGTGCATTATTACATAACATTGTCATGATCACAAGAAACATCAAATATCGAAATACCGATTGGTTTAGTATCTTTGGAAACACTAGATATATTCATAAAGTTTTACATTACATCATAATGTGAAAAACTACTACAACAACATAGTCTCCATATTCTACACTCATATCCCCATATACTATCCCTACATCATTAATAACTTACTTATTTACATCCTGGAAAAAATAAAACATAGAAAAGGGGTGAGCTCAAATTCTCAGTAAGGATAACAATATAGCAGAAACATTCAAAAATAAGTATAAACATTTAAGGCAATGTATAATTAAAACAAAAGCCTTTTAAACTTGAACTTCAACATAGTATGGAAAAAGTAAAATGAAATAATTTCATTTTCTTATTCACATGGATATTATACTAATCGAATAATCACATGAAATATCAATAACCACTTTCATAATGATGGAATGCATAAGGCCAGACTATCATAACCACATAGCCAAGGCCTTGTGCCAAGAATACAAATAAGATTTTGCCAAGGCCTTGTGCCAAGACACTAGTTTGTCTCATGAGACCTACCGATGCATCGAGGAGCTATAGCAGGCTCCACCCGTCACAAATTAAGTCAAATGCATTCCCATATGAAAAGGTTTAAACATAACATAATCATTCGTATTAAAACTAGCATACTAAATGTCAATACTTTCTCCATAAACCATGAATGGTATAAAAATAACACATCCATAGTAAAACATATCACAAACCATTCAATACAATACAAAAGTTTTGTATCATAATAAATCAATTTCAAATAAGATTAAAATCTTTCAAAGGATGTTGACATAGATGAAATCAAAACAATTTGAGAGAAATATCTCTTTTCTCGAAATCATTGAAAAGTAAAAAATTTATAAAGGAAGTAATTTAAAAGAGATTTTTGAATCAAAGTGTCCCATACCACTTTGAAACTTTTGAAAATAAATATAATTTCAAAACATTGATGTCCATATAAATAAATCCTTAAAATCATTTTGAAAACATGGACATTAATTAAAAATATTTAGAAAGATAAATCTTTAAAACATTTAAAATTATGATCTTGATGAAGAGTACCTTTCAAAAATTCTTAATATATTCATTTTGAAATCATTTAGAAGTCACATAATTATAAAATAAAACATTTAATTTGAAAATATTCTTATAAGCTTGTAAGGGAAGCTTTGACGATTTTATAACAGTGGTAAATAGCCGCACCCGCCGTATAAGTTAAAAAAACATTCTTACCTTAATTCTGTCGAAAAGGTTAAAAAAGACCTTGTTTGGAAAACGACGGAAAGATTACTTTATAAACCACTTATAAAAAGTCAAACAAGGGTATAAATGACTTTAACCCATATTCTAGTAAATAGTAAAAATGTTTTGAAATTCATTTTTAAGAAACATGGATGTGGATGATAAAGAGATCCTAGTAGATTATTATGTATAAACAACCTTGGATAATGAAGAGATTGTGAAACAACCCTTACCTTGTACTTTTCCTTGGTTGGGGTAGGTTAACCTCCTGTATAATGGTGAAATAATTGTTATTAAATTATACAAGAATCATATCATATATGATCATTTAACATTGACTTGTTAATAATATCTTTGAATTATCGTCGTTTCGGGTGTTAACTTACTCGTTTTCTTTTATAAGTTTTGTTACATAATCCATGTTTGTCATGGATAGGTTGTATATTTTTCAAATACATAATGATATCATGTCCTTAAAAATCATTTTTAAATCATCAAATGATAATTATACTTTAATGGATATGATGGAGAATGAATCTCATCGCGTTCGTGGAGACAGTAGTCCGTACGTACGCACGAGCGATAATATCATTCTTTTGATATTAAAATAATATATAAATAGATGGTATATCATATATACAGAATAATTAACATGTTATATTTATTATTTACATGATTTACACATCATTATTATACCCATCCAAATAATAATATATTGAATAACAATTACACCACGACGTGGAGACGGTAAGCCGTACGTACGCACGTATGGTGACATGTTATTCAAAGGGTGGATAGAATACTGAATATGGTTGTACCATATTTATAATAACATCACAGTATATATAAGATACTGGAGTAATTATTTTAGAATGGTAATAATAAAGAAAGAAGAAGTGGAAGAAGAAAGGAACTTGAAAAGCGGTGGTGAAAACATTACCTCTTCTTCGGGTTCTTCCTTTTGATTTGATCAAAAGGGCTTCTTAGGTTGGCTGTCTGATCAATCTAAGGCCTCTATGTTGTAGTGAGGGATTTTGGGAGAGTATTTGGGCCAGGTTTGGCCGAACAAAAAGGCTTTGATGGTGTGATGAAATGAGAAGGAGGAGTGCCCGTTTATAAGAGGGGTGAGGGGCACCTTTGGAAAATCTAGAAATATTAATTTATAATAAATTCATATTCGGTTTCTAATGGATCCAAAGTTGATTATTCAAAGTTTAAGGTGGGGATAGGTCGAAAACCTCTCAACCAACAGAATTTAGATAGGTTTGGGTACTTATATTAACCTTATATTTTAGTTTTAACTCTTAGTTAATTAGTTTGACATTTACCATGTCACTTTGTATTTATATAATATATAGTTAATAAACATACTATATACATCCAAGAGACCCCTAAATAGTCCATTAATGATGAGCCTATCATGATATAAGTCTCTTGGCCGAACCTTAGATTTTTAGGAATTTAATATCAATTAATAATATAATATTCGTTTTAAAAACTCTTTTATGTCAATTTTGACACTATTCAATAATTGATTTTTGTAAAAATCATATCAGAATTATTACTTAGAAAAAAATTAATTTAATCAATCCTAACATGTCATATTAACCTATAAAATTAGTTTAATTCCTAAAAAGTCTCAAATTATATTTATTTGGGAATTTATAATATCAATTATTTTAATTTTTCACAATTATGGTAATTACTGCATCATCATTGTGTCATAAATATATTAAATTATTTAAAGTCTAAAAATTTTAAATAAAATATCATTATGTATTAAATAGTTTTATCTTTCTAATGAATATTTACAATCGAATTTATCTTATTTATAACCCTATATTAAAAATGTTTTAGTAAATAAACATAGATTTTAACTCTTTTAACTCTTCTTTGAATTAAATAATAATAAATGTCCTAATCTAATCCAAGTGGACCTAAATGATAATATTTTATTCCGAAGGCTGTTTTGGTCGAGATACACTTTTCCAATAGAATTAGAACACGTGTTAGGGTAATATTAATATCATTTTACCCTTAATTACCCTATTTACTTTTAACCGTGGTAAATAAATGTAAAAATTTACTATTCACCAAAAATTATTTTCATCACATTGAACCACATTTTACTTATTGATATTAACAGTGTCTCTCGGATTTTCGAAATTCCATTCACAAAAGTGGTAAAATTATGTTTTATGAAAAATTCAATTTTTTAACTACCACTTAGTAGTTTCACTATTCATCAAAAAATTGATGTTTTTCAGAACAATGCCAAAATTTCACCCTAAGCTATAATTGATATTCCGAATTCAAAAATGATTTATATTTTACAAAATTCCAAACATATAAGTTGAATTAATTAACATTATAATTAATTCCCGCTGTCACAACAAATAGCGTGTTTTTAAGAAACAATATATATCAAAAGATTGACAATTGTTTAGGTCCAATTTCGAAGTGAAATTAATTATAATGAACACCATTGGATAAAATGGTAAAAATAAATTCTAATTATACTTTAAAACCACTCAAAATCATAATTTATCACCATTAATTATTTTGATTAAAAAAGTTGTTTTTAATTAATATTTAGTAATTTTCACTATTCATCAAAATTTTAAAGTTATCCGAAAAGTACCAAAATTTCACCTTTGGCTAAATTCAATACTCCGAATCCAAAAATGAAGTCCATTTTGAAATATAAAATGTATATAATTTAAAAAAGTAGGTATTACTATTCATAACGGCTAGTTTGATTGGTTGTGGTGTGTGTTAGAACTCGAAGTTGTGTACAACACACGCTACTGTATAATTCAAAGGAAAGCGTGTCGTGGAAGCTAGGGATGTTTCATTTTAAATTTTTTGATGTACCCATTTAGTCAGAAAGTTTAAAATATTGTATTTAAAAAGGGATAACTATTAAAAGTTGGTAAAAGTGCAATACTGAAAATGAATTTGTTCATACATTATGTCTAAGAAACTCATAATATGGATTCTAAAATTATAAGGATTATATAAAGTTTAAAAATTAGTTAATACTATTCATAACCTCTTTTTAACGGCTTGTTTGGTAAGTCTTGGTGTGTTTGAACTCGGTGTTGCATGTAGTGCATGTTATTGTATTATTTTGAAGAAATAACACACTATGAAATCTTGGGGTGTTACAGATTATATAGGCCAAAATGTAATCAATAGAATCCCAAGGGTCCCATATAAATAGTATCACGGTAGAGGCCTCATACACGAGATCCTTCAAAATGAAATATTAAATGATGCATCATATAGGGGATCCTCAAAAACTAATAATCTCACATCCTCATATGATAGAAAGGAGCATATATCATTGGAGACTTCATCAAGGGAAAAGAGACATAGTAATTGGCATTGTGCGATGGATCATGGACTACCCGAGAAAAATTTCTCACTCTCATGAGATGGCTGTATTAGATTATTGGAGGAGGAATATCTCCATTAAAAATTGATTTTCCAAATATGCCTCATATGAGTCCTCAAATAACACCAATGGTTTCTCAATTGTGATCTATGAGTAAAACACTCAAAATGGACTTCTAATGTTTCCAACTATATCTCCCACGAATGAATATATTAAAAACTCTCAAATTGACAAAATTTCATGATTACATATAATGTTAACACTTGAGAAAGAAATGTATCCTTGAACCCTCATATCAGCGTGTACTCCTGCTAGAGATATCATGTAAGGAAAATGTAAATGGCATGTAAAAAATTTACATGGAATGTATCATAAATGGGGTACGTCCATATGTACCTCTCTTAGTCTATCCTTATATCCTTACTAGTTCTGTACCTCTACATGGAATGCAGCCTAGCTGGGGTATCACCGTGTACTCTACACAGCCATGTTCCCTTACACGATTAGTTTTTTTGGTACTCAACAAGTGAACTGAGTACCATTACATGGAATGTATAGCCAATACATAGTGTGTAGTTATAATAAGTTCATATTCCCAGAAAAATAATAACACATCCCATGTGTTGCTAAACTACACATCGTGTGATTAGGACTTGTGAATGGAAAACCCATAAAATTGACACCAAACCACCGTTTTTGTTTAAAAAGTAATATATCAACCCAACAGGGGTTATAAAAATCCATAATAAAGACTTAAAACTAGAGAATACAAATTTATGTGGTTATTTGGAATAATTTTGTAAATGGACTACCTTTGGTTGTAATTATTTCATCCTTTTCCGATATCAACAGTCCACAGCTGCCGCATGATAATCTGGCTCCCCCAGAGCTCTATGGAGGATTTTCTCTTATTCCTTACATCTATATCTGTGTATGTATCTTCTTGTCTATCTAATATCTTAGTATCATGACTTAAGAGGATCAAGGGGGCATCCTTGAAATGCCATGGGTAGGAGATGAATGAAAATTTTAGAAGTAAAAGGATGAAAAAAATTGGCATAGACTCACCCATATCACCCAACATGACATTATTCATTTACGTATATAAATGTTCAATAAATATTAATAGAGGATAAAGAATAATAGTTATATAATCTGTTAAAAATATATAAAAATAATAATTTGTGAGAATAAATTAATGTTTGATTATATATATATATTAAATATTAATTATTGAATGGAAATTTGACTGTTTTGGAATTTCCCCAAACTCATTTCCTAGGGTAAAAAAACCTATTTTAGGAAAAAATGAGAGGTTATAAAAATTATCTATTTCTATTTAAAAGGGGTAAATTACTAATTTACAACTTATATTCATTTAATAG
Source organism: Viscum album (assembly GCA_963277665.1). Lineage (NCBI taxonomy): Eukaryota > Viridiplantae > Streptophyta > Magnoliopsida > Santalales > Viscaceae > Viscum > Viscum album. The sequence goes on from OY728152.1 coordinate 852,004,883, forward strand.
AAATAATTAAAATTCATGCTCAAATTTCTACTCTAGAAAATCAAGGGTTCTTACAATCTCTACATTATAGACCTTTTAATCCTTGAGAAGCCTTGGGGGTAAAATGAATCTATGATATCAATATGAGAATATGAAAAAAACATTTTTTCATGACTCTCCAATAGGTATTCTAACATCATCTAGAAATATCTCTACATGAATGAAGTATTATTATGACCGATCTAGTACACCCCACTATAATAATTTTCGTATTGTTTCCCTATAACCTAGTTATATGCTCAACAAAAGTTATGAATGTAGACTAAAAAACGTGTCTCAAACCTATAAATTTAAATAGTACACTTCAAACCATATGGATTAACTCATACCACTCATTGAACCTCACATAAATAGGTTTAGTTTGAAAATTATGAAAGATATTTAAAATGAAAATTACCTATGCGTATAGACGACTCTCACTGTACATCCTTAGAATGATTCCATGGAAAAGAATTATCATATATAAATAAGAGTTCACAATTAATACATAAATTTTTGGATATTTTTATCCTTATCCAAACTCACATAAAATAAGCATACATTATTTTAACCAACTTATAACACCATGTCTCCCAATAATGAATGTATACGTAAAGACACAGGTCAACTGTCTCAAAACACCTGATTTATTTTTGATGACTTCTATAAAATGGAAGGTAATTAATCCTATAATAGAAGATCCAATGAAAAAATTCCCCCGTAATTTATTTAAAATGACCAATTCATATCTTAGTCACATTCGCTCATCCATTTAATATTTAAATGGTACTACATTGAACTATTGCATAAATTTTCACCTACCAAATATGACCATGAGTCATCCAAAAAAAACCCATGAGAGTCATGCTACATAGAACATTAGTATCATTAATCCTAAAGTTCTCTTAAAAATTATCTTCAAAATAAATAACCTTTGTTGTTCCACAATTTCATCCAAGATCTCCTGTTGCATGATGTAATTTTTTTGAAATTTAAGCATCAAAAGAACAACTACTTTTTTATAGGTCTAGGCACCCGAAATACATTTCATATTAATGAAAATATTGTATCATGATACCCCAAGGTGATTCATTAGAATCAAAAGGCATAAAACTACCTATATCACAAAACCCATTCACCTACATTGCATGGGTCATTACTCAATAATATAACCAAGCACACATCTTGGAATAGAATCCGTAAACCTAGTCCAAACCCTCTAACTTGTTTCCCTTGAGGAGGTTGAAGGATCAAAATAAAAGGGTTAAAATCACAAGTAATGTTATATATATCTCCCACCTATCCCTACTTATCATGTATCAATATTGGTAATTATATCCTTCCTCCTAGCCCATATGTCAAACTACACAAAAAGGAAACACCCCATAGGGATTCCTCTATACACCAATCTCAACAATAGAAAAATGATGATCTTATCACACCACTATATGGGAATTAAGGAAAAATGACATATGGTGTTCAAACTCTAAATAATTTAACTACCTAGTCCCAGATTCTAATTGATCCTCCTCATAGGGAAATCCTATAAAGGATAGTGATGGATTTTTTTGATAGTAAATACTACTAGAGGGGATGAACAAAAATTTTAAATAATTAATAACAAAAACAATAATTGTTTATTAAATATCAATATGTATAGAGTGATGTTTTATATAGATTAGTTATAGTTGAAATAAAAATGAAAGGGAAAAAGATTTATATGGGTTCAGCTCATAAAGATCCTAGTCTAGTTCTAAATATTCACTACTCTTAGAGGTGTCTAGTACCCACTAAGAAACTAAATTTAATATGGGTGATAATATTTTTATAGAAACATCTTTTTAAACATCCCAGTGGAACAACTTAGTCATGAAATATGAGACCGACAATTTTTACATACCTAACATTGAATCAGGGATCACAACACTAGAATTTTACTAGGAGGTTAAATGAGAAGGGAAATGAAATACCTTCTTTTGATTGGAAATTCAAAAACCTGAAATAATGAAATTAAAAATAGATGGAAAAATATTAGAAAAATAAAAAAAAATACATGGAAGTTAGTATACGATAAAAAACATTGATGAAGTCAGTGCTTGATGATCATTAATCACTTGGGATGAAGAATTGTGGATGTTGAATTCCTCTGGTGATTAGAGAAAGAATGAAAAATTATCATATGTTCATAAACAATTAAGAGCATCAATAAAGTGAAAGATATATCTAATGGTTGGGGTTTAGAAATTTTATCTTATTCAATTAAATTTATATTGTCCTATGAATAACCCATAGTAGAAACCCCAATGGTAGATTATAAGGATACCACTTATAAGACAACATCTTTTAATTGTGACTGTTATTTTCAATATAATATAACACTATTAAACTAACATAGATCATGGGATTTAAATTCATGAAATATCAATACAATATAAAAATATTAATATATAAAAATAAAAAACACATAGAATATTTGAAAAGTTACAAATAATGTAGTTCAAGATAACTTCTGGTCTCGAGGTTTCATAGTGGCATTGTCATTACTATTGAGAATATTTCCTAATTATTTTCTCAATGTAGAGATCCAAAACATTCACTATAAACTACATCTTTTGTATGGTATTACCCTAAAATTAATACTCCACATGTAGAAGTATTCATTTCCACATCAACACCTAATCCAAACTCCACTATTTGAATGACATAGATATTATTAAGACGTAAAATGTTTATGTGTGGAGGAACAATACAGTTGTTGTGAAACTGAGGTGACCAATCTCCATGATAAATTTAACTACTATTGAAATCTTCGAATAAAACATGAAAAATAATTAAATTGAAATAAACTCAAATACCACCATTTCTCCTTCAAACAAAAGTGAGGGTTTGTTTTCCACAAACATGGAGTTTTAAAGAAGCGCGGTGGGAGAAACACATAAAATAATATAAATATATGAAAAATATAAGTGCATAGACTAATAAAATATAGAATACAATATAATTAATTTTTTTTATAACTATAAAACAATAAACTCCACCTTTGCCAAAAAAATGGATATATTTCAAAAATGGGAGAAGTAAGACATATTTATTGGGAGGGGGTAAAGAATATGTTCTAAAAGTATCCTCCAAATTCTTCTACACATATAAAAAACATGGATTAATTTGTAAAATATTTCATCATAAAAATTGCTCCACAATGTAACAAGTGTTCACTATAAAAATTTCAGAATCATTTACCACCATAAAATGTAGTAATGGTTGTTTTACTCAATGGCATTTAATATGTCCATGTGACTTTTCAAATTCCAATTATCTTGATTACCATGAAATAATAACTCTTCAATTTCATGATTATCACCTATAATCTTTCCTAAAATTATTTTTAAAAATTATTTTCCCATCACTCCAAAAAACTTCATACGTTTTGGAAATGTCTTTCAGAATATATGAATTAATTATAGAATGGAACCTTTTCTTCATGATGTGACCTTTCATATTAGACTTGTTTAAACCATTTAAATACATTCATAATTAATATATTTTTTATTAAATGTCTTAAATGATTCTCCAAAATTAATCCAATATCCTATAAACCAACAATCCTGTCATTTTTACATTTTTATCTTGAGTTATGAATTAATTATAGTGTTGGGGTCCACCCTAATATGCGGAAAAAACTTCAACCAAGAATGATTTATTTGGGCCTATAGATATCTGAATGAAGAATTTTCTATGTTGAGAAATATTTATGCAATTAATATGGGAATCCCAAAAAATGAATAAATAAATTTGGATCGTTATTTCAATGGATATTCACGGAATACAAAAGTTATTGAAAATAGTTAAAATTCTTATATTGGCAATTTTTTCATTTAAGCTCAAAATCAATCAAAAATATAAAGACACTAAAATTACCCATAATTTAACAGTATGATGTTATTATAAACATTGAATTATAGAAAAAATTATATTAAATTATTTCTTTAATAAATCTTAGACACATAAGCATTTCACTGCCAAGCAGTAATCATTTATTCAAATAAATATCCACAAAAACAATAAAAAATTGAGAAAAAAATAAAGAAAATTTTCAAAATAGAATTCCATCATGTCACTACATTTAAAAACAATTCCCATAAAATTTCATTAATCAAATTTAAATATTTTCTATCTCACAACCCCATCCATGGCCCAATCACCACATACCTCACATTGAAATTTAGGTATGTCTTCACTCAAGAGAAATTAAATATGGTCATATGATCATTCTTGGAATGTGAAAATATAACCACAGGATTTTGACAATTCCAATCTCTCCAAATCTTGAAAAATGAAAATATTTTCATTCAATGGGACATTTTTCACATTAGTTAGGTGGCTTGGGGTTGGTGATAAAATTATTGAATACATTTATGGTCTGGAAGAGGAGGTTTACTCTTGAGTATAATTCATGAATAATCAATTGAAACCACAATATAAAACTCACTAAAATACCCTTCAAAATGAGTAACAAAACACATCCCCTTTTTTGTGAAATTGGACATGAGACAATAATATATGACAATGAATTACATCATCCATGTTCCCTTTTTTTTACTACTCTGGCAATGATCAACCTTTATTTTGTATTTTTTATGTTTCTTCCATGTAATATGTGATAAAAATTGATATAAAATGAATAAATATTATTAAACTTTATTTTAGAGAGGGAAATGATTTAATAATGTTTATACAATGAGAAATTAAATCTTATCCCTATTTTTAATTTTATACAGAAAAATGGTTGAAACAAATAAAGCACAATGATATGATGACTCAATTAAAATTATATCATTCTCCATTTACCAAAATGATGAATCCCACATCACACCTCCAAGAAATGAAACACATCCCAAAGACTTCACATGAATGTACCTCCCCTTAAACTAAAACATTAAATATCTATGAAAAAATATCAATAGTGCGGGTAGGTAAGGAAAAACTGAATAGTAATATGTCTTAAACTAATAAGATGATTCATGGAATATAAGGTCTAATGCTGGATATATGAAAAGGTGGTTATTATGATAAAATGTGGATAGAAAAATATATGAATCAATAATATCAAAAATATTCCACTAAATCCAATTATTTAAAATAGAAAAATAAAATATTTGATTCTCACACAATAACCATGTTTCTATCAAGAAATTGTGGATATTAGAAAGAATATTTCAAAATTGTTCTGGATACCTCACAGGACTAGAAAAATAATTTCAGCCAATTTTTCAATGGAATTTATTTTATAATTTATTCTAACTCATAGTTTTATATGAAGTCCTTATAATGGAAAATCATTTAACATAAAAAATCCTATAAAATACATTATTTAGAAATTTTTTGATAATTCCCTCATAATAAATTTTAATGTTAAAAATTGATAAAAATATTCATTTCAAATAATGGTTCATAAAAAATAAAATTAAGAAAAAACAAAAATGATATATAAGAATGTTGACACACCCTCAATCATATAATTCACTACCATTCATTTCTACTCGACAAAAATAATAATAGAAGACTAAACTAAAGAGAATGAAAGTTTCAACCTGAAATTATTTTCCTATGGAATATTTGATTTAATCCCCTATATATGGATAGTAACCTTATAATTTTGTAAATAATTTAGCAAATATTAAAAAAAATTAAAGAGGGATGGAATGGAAAGGGGATAATGTTTGGTTTGAACCCCTAAGTGGGTGCTTGGTTTTTACTGACCCTTGTCGGGTAGTTGTAGTGGTTTAATGCCAATATGAAGGTATATGGGGTTTCATTATAAACAAAAAGCCACCTATTTTTTATCCCAACATCCTAAAAGGAGTGATAACCCCTAAATAAGTTAAAAATTTCCCCATGCCCCATGAGATATGAAATTAAGAATTTGAGATATAGAGGGGGAGGGAAATATATTGTGTGGTACTCCCTGTTTTGTTTAGGTGAAGGAATAACATCCACTAGTGGTGAATTTATTAGAATATGACGTATTTTCTCATTTGTCTTAGTTTTATGAAATGATACATTAATTATTTCTTTTTTCCTTATCATCATCCCCACTTTCACCAGTGGAATGCTCGATTAGCTCCTCCATTTTCTCCTCAATGAAAACAAAATCATCATGTTCTCCCTCTATGCCATATTGTAAGGGTAATGAATATAAAAAATAAACATAAGTGATTTTATTTTTCATTTCATAATTAAAAATATTTTAATTAAATTAATTCATCGAGATTATTTTTCCCTCAAATTTGTTAGTTTCATGTTCATTTTCTTCAAGAAGGACAATTGGGGATGCAGATGTTAGAGAGGGGAGTCGAATTCATATTTGGATTCTTCCTAACGAATTTATTCTTTAAAGGTAGTTTGAATTAGATTTTCTTTATAGTTATATATTTTATTTTTTCCATTCCTTCCCTATGATATTAACTTGTACAACATCGGTGGCCAATTATGCCTTTAACTTGCTTGCCTTTTTGAGAAAATTGAAATTCTCTCAGAAATACATATTTATAGATAGAGGGGGAGAAAAAATTCTCTCAAAAATTATCTTCCTAATGATTCAGTGAGAATTACCAATAAATGAAATAATCCATAAAATGTTTATTCATTAATGTTGTTCTATAATGTCTATTTCGTTTACCACCAATATTTTAGAATCATTTCGGATTGAATGAAGGAGTTATGGCCATTTTACTCTGAGTCATTTATTCTATCCATTTGACTCATCAAATTCAAATTATTCAAATTACCATTCCATAATGTCCTTTTGTACATTGGATTAATTTATTTAATCCATATTCAACTCTTTCAACCAATTCCCTTTGCGTCCCGTCGCAAAATTTCAGATATTTTGGATAGGGTTTTCAATTGAATTGAATTAATTACTGAATAGAGCCATTTTTTCATTATGAGACCCTTAATATTACACTTTTTCAAACCATTTAAAGAATGTATTATTGATGGTATTCTTAATTGAATATTCTTGATGGAGTGAATATCATAATGTTACATCATCGTCAACTGCAATCATGGAATTGGGACATGTTTATCTGGATTTATGCATAAATTATGGCGGTGGGTTTCACTCTTCTAGAAAGAATGACTTTCCACAAAGAATTATTTATTTGGGCCTACAGTTGTCCAAACCATTATTTGGCCCATTTGGAAAATATGTAGCCAATAAACATGGGTATCCTAAAAAAATGAATCCCCCAATTTCGATCAATGTTGAAAATGATATTCCCTAAATACAGAAGACTTGGAAAGCATTAAAAATTCTAGAAATGCCTATATTTTTCATTTATGAACAAATTACAACTAAAACCTAAAAAACATGATAAATCCAAATAAATTATCACTATTTGGGATGAAAAATAAATAATTATAGAATAAATTATATGAAAATTATATCCAAACAACTATCATAAGAGATATATTGAATTATCTACTACGGTATTATTTTTAATCATTTTATATGTATCCTGAATCATGAAAAAATAGACAATATAGAAGTGTGATCCTTTCCAATATCATCAAGAATGTTGTTAGTGCATAATAATGTTTTAATAGGACCACTGACATTAGTTAGTCATTTTGTTCTGAAAAAACACAGAATAAAAAAGTGTAATATTTCTATATTAAATATTATTAAAAAATAAATACAATATTATGTAACAGAATTTTAAAAAATTAACTTTTATAAAACAATTGAAATAAAATTATAATTTTTTTGATAATACAGATAGAAAAAAATACATTATTAGAAATCATGGGATAATCATTAATCTTCATGGACATGTAATCCTCAAATATTTTTACAATTATATTTACATAATCTAATAATATATTTCATGTAAAAATAATAAAACCATTAACGAAATAATTAATTTTGAAAACAAAAATATAAATAAGATATTAAATTTTCCCCACAATTTTTTTTAAATGATTGAACATGATCTACATATGAATATAGGGAGCGATCAATCATGACCTATAAACAAAAATAGAAAGTGATGGAACATGACACACGACTGAAAATAGAGATTATTGTATCAAGACTATCTATTGATAAATAGAATAGATTCTACTGTTTCATTTAAAATAAATAAAAACAACCAACCAAACCAACGTTTATTCCATGAAATAAAGAATTTAATGACTTGCCGAGAAGTAATAAAATTTTCACTACAATTGAATAACCAATGGTGAATCATGACTCACTATTGTAGATGTCCAATAGAAACTCATGACCAACCATTAGAAGAGTCAAATAGAGGATCCATGAAAATCATTATCAATGAATCGAATGGTAAAAAAGATAATATACAGAATGCATAGTTGAAAATATCATAAAATTGAATGAAATTATCTTATTAAAATTAAATTATAAAAACATTATATTGAAATAAAACATCTTCTAATATAATCATCAGATAAAATTAAATAGATTGTAATAATATATATCATCATATTAATGATGGAAGAGCTCATGTAAGAGCTTTAAGATATCATATAACAACAATATATAGCATAAGGAAGAATAATTAGTAGGAAATTCTGACCCACCATTAATGACCAATGGAATGTTAAATGATTCCTCATACTATTATTGTGATATGCTCATTGAATCACCATTGAAAATTTCTAATAGTGACTCACCGACTCACTGTGGGGCACCAATGGGGACTCGACTCACATTTCTCTAATGGGGAATCATTGATTCGCCCCAAGGATCCAACGGTGAGTCATGACTTCTATTTTCCAATGGTGACTCATTTAGTAAACATGAAAGAAGAGACCTTCAATCCATAGATACATCCTAAATAGGAATAATAATTATAATATGAAATTCAAACTGTTAAGAAAATAAAGGAGATACCTAATGATTATATTACACCAAGAGAGATATCCCAGCAGGCTTTCAAAAATGAAAAAAACAACATGAGTTCCTAATTATTGAAAAATATAATAAATCATATTTGAACATGTAGGGAAGAAATACAGTAGTTCATAGACATAATTGACCTGTTTTACAAGAAGATGACCAAAAAATGTAATAGAAATGAAACTAATACCAGTGTGAGAAGAAAATGAATTTTGGGAGTTCAAAAATTAATACATGGGTTGAGAATATAGAATAAAAATCTCACAGAAAATAGATCTGACGATAGATTTATTATCTTATTTTTAAATCCTGGATGATCATTATAAAAAAATGTTGTCCCAAATCAGAATGTATAGGCGGAGGTTGAGCAGTATATCATAAAATTTTAATTGATCCTCATTTTGTGCTGTCTATTATGGATCATTTCCATTTTACAACTTTCACATACATGGACCATTGGCCTAGCCAGTGACATAGCCCACCCATACGCCTACGGGAAAGCTTTACAGTCTATATACGTGAAACTTCATGTCATTTCCTCAAAAAATGAAAACTGATGACTGTCCTCCTTATGAGTTACCTTTGGCTGGCCTTCCCATGGGGATGACCCGATGGGTCCCATAGGTGGTTGAGTTCTAGCTATGTGGCTCACTAAGGAAGAACCCAATTTTATTATAAAAAAATTATGTTTATGTAATCAAAAAAATAAATCCATTAGAAAAATTTAAACATACTGTAAAACAATTAATTTTATTGAAGCATTTCACTAAAAAAGTATTAATTAATTAGAAAATTAATATTTTTATAAAATGTTTATTGAAATTTATTTATAAAAAAATTAATACTGATAATGAATTCAATCTTTTTCAAATACAAACATACTCTCCATTCATGTAAATTTAAAAACCAAACATTTATATAATTTTCAATGAAAAAATATAACCCTATTGGAAATACATCAAAAAATTACATTAATACATATATTAAATAGACTCATTTTTATAAATAAAACTATGTAAATTTATAGAGTATATCTTACTACCATTTATTCAGAGTATAAAATAATATTCAAGTATAAAATACATGTAAAAAAAATATTTTGCAATAATTAGGATTCAAATAAAGAGTTTAAGATTCTGAAATACCCAATTCATATTTTATCTTCTCAAATTTAACAAAACATTCGGTTTTCTAAACATGCCAGCTAGATTTTTCTAAATAGGAAAAAATATATACATATATCACCTTTATTTACGTAGTCCATTAAAAAATGAAATCATATAGAAATATTTTTAGTTATAGAGTGTTGAATTGGGTTTTTATAAATTTAAATACCACTTCATTTATCATAGTAATTAGGGATTTTATCAAAACTGATATAGAACTCAAACATTGTTTTTTTATACATATTTTTTGTGAACACAAACTAGTAGAATCAATATATTCAACCTCTTCTATTTTATGTTCGACATAATTTTTCTTTGTAGAGATCTATAAAATTAATCATTATTCTAAAAAGTGACTCATGCCTATAGTTCTTTTCTGGTTTATTCTTCCACCGCCAAATTTATAATTAGTATAAGACATCAAATCAAAAATTATCTCATTATAATAGAAAAGTCTAGTATAAATTATACCATTGACATATATAATTACTCTTTGAACATATTAATGGTGACATACTTTACTGTTTGAATGAAACTGATAATATAAGAAAATTGTGATCATGTTCCCTGGTTGAGATGTCGTGAGATAGAGTATACTGTCTCTCGTGCATGTATAAAGTTTTATTTTAAATAACATACCAGATTCATATAAGCCCAATTTTAAATTTGTGCTCACATGTGTATTCATAAATTTACGAGAATCATGTATGAACCTATTTACTAGTTCTTTTTCATAAGTGGCATGATTTATGATATTACCGTCTTTCCATTGATTAATTTTTAAATCAATTAATATTTTAGTTCTCACATTATGGTCAAGTTAAATTCAAATTTCATTATCTTTTAAATAAATTACATATAGAATCATTGAAGAGAAAAATATTATATCATCAACATATATCTGTATACACAATATATCATTTGAAACGCATTTTGAAAACAATTTTGGTTGAAACATACATTTTAGAAAAAAAAATTCAATAAAAACTTTGTTACTATTTCAAACCAAGGAAAATGATCTTATTTAGGACTACATAGGGATTTGTTATTTTCAAACAAATATTTTCAAAATTATCATTTTTCATATCTAGGGGTCATCTATAATAGACTCCCTTAGAAATAATTACATTCAAAAAAGGAACATTTTACATCCATTTGCAATAATTTTTTTGGAAATCTAATAAAGTAAAATAGATTTATAATTGTTTTCATCCAATAAAAATGATTAAATGAAACATCAAATTCGAATCCCTCTTCTTGGGAATTTCATTGAGATATTATTATTGATTTTTTAACTATATATAATGCTTTGTCAAATATATTATGAAAACCCCATTAAGTTCCCATAATATGTCTATCTACCAAAAAGTATCTAAATCCCACACCGTATTACTTCAAAATTGATTGAATTAATATTTTATATAATAAATATAATTAGAATATATTAATGAAATGTCAATATTGAAAGGAATAAAGACATCAATAGACTAGAATTTGAAAAATAAAGTAAAATACATTTCTTGTTTTGAAAAAATTATAAAAAATTACAAATTAATTTTCCAAAATTGTGTTAATTAATAGATATATATTACTTTAGATCGTTTTGAGAATTAAAATGTTCCCCCTCAACTGTTGTATTATCATTATATTGGTCATTATCTTCACCAATAATAAATTCTCCAATATAATAATTTTATTAAAAAGATTTAGAATCCAATCTATTAGAATTGATTTCATTAAAATTTACATGTATAGATTACTCAATTACAAAATTTTTTATATTGAAAAATAAAAAAGATTTAATATAATTGGAATATCCTAAGATTATACAATTATCCGATTTGGAGTCAAATTTTCCAAAATTATATTTCATTTTTTATATAATCACTTAAAATCTAAAGACCCTGAAATGAATAAATTTAGGATTAAATATTCTATAAAGATCATAATGTGTCTTATTTAGGAGTGGTGTAATTGAAAATATATTAAAAATTGGAATCCATATTTATAACTTCATCCCAAAAGTATTTTAGAAGTAAAAATTCCATTATCAATTACCAAGCTATTTCATGGATTGATTTGTTCTTTCTATCAACAATACCATTATGTAATAGTGTCCTACGAGTTGGGAAATAATTTTTATATCCACATTATTAAAAAAAGTTATCAAATTATGAGTTCAAATATTCACCAACTATATCACTTCTGATAGAGATGATTAAATTATTTTTTTTATTTTTTTAAATATATTATTGAGTGTAAAAAATTTGGAAAATGTATTATGTTAATGGGATAATAAATAAACCCATAAGAATCTACGATAATAATCTAAAATTTAAATAAGAATATATTACAACCGATAAAACCAGGTTGGATAAATCCAAACAAATAAGGATTATGTAATTCTAAACAGTTAGTTGTACAATGATCAATAATAAATTTAGATCCTTCTTTGTGTTGTTTACCCTATAATGAAAAATAACACATGATTTACTTAAATTTATGTAACTTTAGAAGTTACCAGACATATTCATGGTTTAAAGGCGTTAAACACAATAGGATGTTTTCATGCACATGCCACATATTCCATAGAATATCATATTCTTCTAGAACATTCAAACACTTAACCTTTCTTTAGATCATCAAATCAATAGTATAATCATATTCATTTGTATTTAAGGAAACAAAACTAATTTATTTTTTATAATAGTACATTATTCATTTTTCAATATAAAAACACTTCCATCAGCACCAAAAATTGATATGATTATTAGATTATGAATTAAACCTATTACATTTAATTATTTTAAAATAATAATAGTTTTATAAAACTAGACATCACCTATAAAATTAATAAGACTTATAGAATTGTCTCCAAATGTGACAAGGCCACCATTAAATGAATTAGATGAAAGAAAATTCTAAATATCACATATAATTTTCATGGAGAATCCATTTTCTAATTACTATGATTCATTGATACTTCAATGGAATATTTCCAAAAATTAAATAATAAAATTTTTCTTTAGTTCTCATATCATCTTGGGTCAATATGGATTAGTATCTAAAAACATTGGAACCCAAATAGATTTAATGAATTTATTAGTATGATGACTTGAATGAAAATCATAATAAATTAAATCTATATCATTCCAAAATTATTTTTTAAATCTTAGTGAACTCTCATAGTCATAATTACCTTTCATTTTTTATTTAAAACATGTTACACATGAAATTCATCCTTTTGATATTTAGAAAAAGATAGTCTTCTTTATACAAGGAGTAATACTTTTGTATCCAAAACCATTTTTATTTTTATTTGGTTTCATTAATGACATAGTCTTATAATATAGGTTTTTGCATTTAAAAAATATAGATATTTCGTATTTAAGATTAAGAACATCAATTTTCAAATCTATATTCTTCTTTTGAATATTTTTTAAATGTTGTGCATACAATATAATTTCATCTAAAATATGTGTTCCTTAAAATATATTTATTAATTTATTTATTGAATTCATTTTTTACTTTAGTTTTATCTCCATATACTAAATTTAATATCATACATTGACCATTATCATTTATAGGGAGAATTTTTTTAATCCTTTAATATTCATCAATCAATTTTTGTGACTAATGATTTAAATCCACATATGTATTATCATCTTGGGAAACACATATTTTTAAATTATTATAATTCCATTTAAACTTCTCATTTTTCAACCAAATTATTATTCTAAATTTTCATGTTAGTATACCATTCAATTATTAGGTCTCCATCATTCTTTAATTATTTATTTTCATTATAAAATAATTATATTTGTAATTTTTAGAATCAAAATATATAAATGAATAATAAATAATTTTAGATGAATTTAGAGGTAATTAATTATGATCAACATTTTAAGGAGTGATTAATTGAGTAAATAGAGAATCATTTAACTAAAATTTAATACTCATGAAGGAACGATTCCCTATACCCTATTCACTTACACAATTATCACATGACTGAGAACTCTATGAAATGTCCCAATATCTAAATAATGATTTTTTACTTTCTTATTTTATCAGTATTTTTAATTGGATTTCTATGTTTTTGTCCGTATTTTCTTATGTGGCCTTTCTTCCTATACTCATAACATGTTAATTTTGAAAAATATTTTCTGTTATTAGTGTTAACTTTTGTATAGTAAAGACCCAAACTATTATAAATTAAATTTCCATTTTTATATAATTAAATATCTTATTCTATATTATATTCATAGAAAATGAAAACACATATATTGTTTTATTATATTCTATAATAATTAAATGATCAATATTTATAACTACCGTCAGTAATATATTTGGGGAACAATGATCACATGATTAGTATAACTATCATGTTTTAACAATTCTAATTTTCATAGACAAAGGATGTTATGGATATAATGAGTAGGATATTACCCTATTAATCCCATTTATCAGTGCTTCTGAGGGAGATAACAATAATAGGATTTCCCCTTTACCATGACAAAGCTGATATCCAACAACTTAATCATTATTAAAACCATTTGTGTTATACTTTCAGTCTTATCACAATCATAACTAAAACCTTGTATATCAAACAGCCCCAAGAATGCACAGACCATCATGTTCCTGACTCAAAATGGATTTTCTGGTATATTTAATGGATATGTATCATGTATATAGAAATATGAGTATTTAAATAATTTTTATAGAATAATGAATATATTTTAATCCTATTAATTTTACATTATTAATTATTTTTAGTTTGATATAATAAAATAAAAATATTAATTTTGGTGACTACTCAAATTCAATTAATAAATTTATTTTAATTAATTATTGTATTTTTGAAATAAAAAATAATCTAAAAAAATATTACTATTAAATAATTTTTTAAAAGATAAATGATCATATAATTTTTATGAAGGGGAATATTCAAATCCAATCCTGAAATTTATTTTCATGAATTAGTATATTTTCGAAATAAATAATATTTTAATAAAATAATATTATTAAATAATTTTTTTAAATTTAAATGATAATATATTTTTTATAATGATGAATGAATTTTTTTAAGGGATGGAAAAACTATTATTGTAACCCCCCCCCCCCCCCGAGTTTCTCAAAAAATGTAGATATTTATATTAAAAGTAAATGTACAAATATTTATTAAATTATTTAGATTAAATGAATATTATATTTGGAATTATAATATCAAAATTATTCAATGGTGTATGTGGTAATAATGTTTTTGAAATGGTCAAATTTTTGAGTAATAAATAAATACCGTATAATTATTCATTGTCTCCCATGACATCTTAATCAACCAAAAGTGATATATTAAATACTAAAAATATTATAAATCTCCAAATATATGTTTTCAATCAAAAATAATTCTATTTTATCTTTATTTTTTTAATTTTAAAATGACATTATTAACCCTACAATACCATTTATATATTTAAGGTTTTAAAATCATTTGTTTTATAGTATGACTAACATCTAAGTAAGATAGTGTATTATTTTATTATTTTCATCCCATTAACATATAAAATTCTAAATCCAGGTCCCTTTTGGAAGTAATAATGTGAAAAACATTGGTATGGATTTTGGCTTTCATTATTTTATTATATAGAGTTCAAATCCTATGATTGAGAAATAAAAAATAAATCCCCACTTATTTCCAATATATTCCTACACCTGATCCCATTTATCCTCACACAAAATCATTAGATCACATCCTTACTATAACCTCCCCTAACTAGTGTCCCCCAAATGCACCCCCATGCTCTCAATAATATTTTCCCAAGTAATTTGGTTCTAACACTCAAGAAAGTGATCCTCACATTCTCTTCTTTATTAATGTTTCTTTATTATCTTATGCCATAAGTTTCCAATTCCTAATGATGGGATAAGTTTTTACATGTCCCCATTACATCATATTTTATTTCCAAATGATAATAAACACCTTTTATTCATATCAATCCATTTTCTATATTTTTATGTGGTGCTGTTATGTTGCAAAAAGTTCACCATGATTTTAAATCCCAAAAGAATTGCGTCGGGAATACTATACCCATTTACTATAATGGGTGTTCACCTTTATAAACATAATATTATATGAAATGGTATTTACATTTAATTATTCCAAATTCATTGATCATGGAATAGAATATGTTGATGAATGAATCCTTGTTGTATGATCTATATTGCACACATAAGCTTGAAAATAAAATCAACGTGACATGTGCACCTAGAACTATATATCACACTAATGTATTTGGTAAAGTTGGGTCTCATGAGATGTAATGTATGAATATGATTTAAATGGATTCTATTATGGGACTCTTTCTATCATGATTTATTGGCACATATCCTTGACCTATGTTAATAATGCAATGTTTTACATTTTCCACATTTCCCATGATCCCTTTATGATTATCATGCTATATCACATCTTATAATTCATTATTATGATTATCATACAATTTATTCACCATTAATATGAATATTTAATAATATGCATCACCTAATTTCATTTTTATTCCATTACAGGGATTTATAGCTCATCCATTTTTTATATATGTCCCTAGGTTATCCCATGCAGTTTTTAATGCCATAAAATTTTAGAAGCATGTTAAGGATGTTTTCAATAATGTTGTTGTATACCATATTCATGTTGTAATTATATGTACTTAATTACAAAATATTGCATATTTATTTATATTCTAGATTTTTTTATATTTACTTTTATGTAATAAATCATATATTAATTTCAAAAAAGAGTCGGTTGGTTACATTTGGTATCAAAGGAATAGTTTAGTTATTTTTGGGATTTAGATTAGAAAATAATAGTCAAAGTGTTAGGAATAATAATGGGTATAGAAATTTATCCCCAAATTTTTGTAAATATATATCATGAGGTCTATAAATAAAACATATCCCTATCAAGAAACTACAAGTTTGTGGGGTTTGTCAAATGTTGTAACTATGGGTAATAACTCTGACAATGTGTGTCGAGCCTAACATGTTGTAACCTGGTATACAACAACAGTCCCTACACTGAACCTTTTTTTCCACTCCTGAGTGATATTCATTGTTGAAATAAAAACATCATTGTGAAATATTAATAATGGAACAAATAAATTATCAAAATAATATACGTTAGGATATATATCATGAGTAACATAGATTAAATCCAAGTAATTCATAAGAAAAGAAAAAAATATTGGTAATATTTTACCAATTTAATTTCATCAAATTCCCATTTTTGTGTTTAATATTTTAAAATAACTAACCCATTATTTCCCATTTATTATATCTAATAACATGAAATATGAGGAATCTGGTAAATAATAAATGGAATAGGAAGTCTGATGATAACCCCAATTAGATTCCCAAACCAATGGGAGCATAAATCACGAATCTGCAATGATACACTCTTAAATAACACATGTTTGGAGTAGAAACATAGACTATGAGTATTTTAAAAATACGCCTAAGAATGAACAAGTAACAATTGAACCTTTTATGTGATAATGGTCTCAAAATTTAAATGGATCATCTAATCCATTAATTTAGGAACAATGGATTTACTTCATTGAGAAGATCGTGTCCATCCTTTAATGTTTCAAACAAGAGGCTATTATAAGGACTATTTATCATTTTTAGGGAGAAGTATAGATGTTATAGGAATTAAAAAAAATCATAAACAATAGATCAAAGAGATGTGGGGATGGAATTTGAGAAATCTTTTTTGGAAAAATATTTTCCTTGAAATAACTCACATAAAATGGAATGGAATTTCTTTTCCCTCAAGGAAAAAAAGGTGAGTTTATCAAAGAAAAAAATAAAATATTTATATGACTTTCAGGATATTCCATTGGCTGTTTCATTCCCCAGGATGGAAAGGTTGACATCATCCTAGGTGGACTAGAACACGGTCTATGAAAATACCTGGTGATCCATGACATTGATTACTATAATGAAAATTTATTGATGTTCCCTCAATGTTGAAATTGAGATATATGAATCTCTAGGGTATCATGATGATATATTTTAGAAAGATTAGTTCATTTTTTTGGTCCATTGGTTAAATCATACGGTACAATTAAATATCAATATCTCGCGTGTCCAAGGTGATATAATATGCACCATAGAAATTTCCTAATTGGGATGATGAAATGCATTAGGTGTGGGAAGAATGGAAACATAGATAATGATATCTAATAGAGGAAACCTAATAATGAGACATAGGAAATGAATTATTCATCCAGACCTCATCACATTTTCCACTACTTCAAATACATTGAACCAGGGAACATTGCAAGTAAATGAACTAAGCCAAGGGTTTCCATAGAAAAACAACAACCTCCAAATAAGAAGGGGAAAGCTTTTTACATCACAACCACTGAGGTGGATCTAAAATATAGTGGTGATAGGTATTATTGTTATTCATCCAATGACAAAAAATTTATTTTTGGATTCTAGTTCTATGGATTCCTTCAAATCATGAAATTTTAGTAGAACTATTCACACACTAGTACAAATCATGGATGTGGTGTTATCGATGAAGATGGAAAATGGGGAAGTTATTTCATGTAGAGTATATAAATACTCCCCTATAATAATGTGTGGTATGAAAATCCTAGAAAACATCTTCATAATTCTTTTGGTGTTATTTGATTCAATTTTGGTATTGTTTTATCTTTCCCTATAATGATCCAACATAAATTGTTGCTAGATGGAAATTATTATCCATATTGTGAATCAACCCAAGATTCTTTACATGTGCAATATGGATGAGAAATATTATTTAATGAAAACATCAAATGAATGGATATTAATTCCCTTTAAGAAATAATATCTCATGAAAATGATATAATCTATAGAAATAATCATCCTCAAATAAATACCTTTGTTGGGGGCATATGCTGATGTATTTCCCAAAAACGTTTCGGGTCTTCTTCCGGGTTGAGTGGTTGAATTTTCAATCGATCTTATACATGGGGAAATACCATTATCTAAGACACTCTATAAGATCTTTTTTATAGAAACTGAGAAATTAGAAAAACAATTATTTGAGAATTTTGATAAATGGTTCATTCTCGAATGTGCATTACCATTGGGTTCACCAATCCTCTTTATCATGATGAAGGATAGGTCAATGCACCATTGTATTGATTTTTATGATATCAAAAACATCACAATAAAGAAAAAGTATCATATAACTCATTTTTAGGTATTTTTAGATCATAAACATGGGTCATAATACTTCACTAAGTTGGACCTTTGGTCGTGATGTTATTAAGATATGGTGAATATGGAGAAAATACAAATTGATGCTTTTCTTAAAATTTTATGTCACTATGAGTTCGTGGTAATTCCCTGTGGACTCACCAATTATCTTGAAATCTTAATGTAATTTATATATAGAGTGATTAGATATTAACTTGAATATTTTTTATATTCATTAAATATGATATTCTAATATATAATAAAATAATGGAGGATCATGAGGATTATCTTTTCATTGTGATAAATACCTTTTGTAAGGAGAAGATTTTTTTCAAATTACAAAAAAATGAGTTATGGTTTAAGGATTTACAATTATTTTGGAATATCATCATAATGAATTGGATATCTATAGAACCCTTAAACGTACAATCAATAGAAGGATGGATGAGGCCAATATCTGTGACAGATATCCTTAGTTTCTATAGATTACCTGGGTATTATCGTCGATTTGTGAGATATTTATCACGATTTTCAAAACATCTAACCAAGACAAATCATAAGTGAGTCTAGTTTCATGGAATTATGAATGAGAAGTGAGCATCATGGAGATGAACATGTGGATTATCGCTACCCATGATCTCATATTACTCACAAGTTTAAAATGTTTCATTGTGTTCAGCGTTTCCTCAAATAAGTTCTTTAGATATGTGTAAATATAGAATCAAAAAATCATAATGTATTCTTCAAGGAAGTGGAAAGTTAACAAAAAAACTAGCCTATGCCTAATTTGAATTCCGCATTAGTGATATTTTCATTGAAAATGTGGAGGAATTATATCATTGGGTTGAAGTGATAACTATATATGGATCAAAAATGTCTCAAGTATATATTCACATAAAAATATATGAATATGTTCATGCAAAGATAATAAAATCTGATCAATGTCAATTTTTTCTCAATACCAATCCATCTGGAGAAAGTGATGAATGTTTCCGATGATATATATAGGATGGATCCAACAATAATATCCTAGATGAGAGTTGGGTGGGATTAGATCTTCATAGATTTGGAAAAGATGCGCATGGGAATAATAAAAGTTAGAACATCACAAATCCTCTCCCAAATGATATATACCAAGGAAGGTGGTCAGAGGCGAGCCCCTGACTATTTATTAAAAAAAAGAAAAGTGCAGAAAATGCGCAACACAAAGCAAAGATCAGTTACATATCATACATATCATACTCATTCCCGCCCCCAGGATAGACATCCTCTGCCGTAGCTGACTCCCACTCGGAGCTTTCATAATGCTTAAGAATCTTGGCGTACTTCTTGCGAAGATTCAGTTTCTCCAACGAAATCAACTCTTTCGAAGATTGTTTTAAGGAGGACCGAGTGGAGATTGCCTTCGGCAGCTCCGAGTATTCCTTCCTCGGCCTACGGCTTGGAGTAGCAGACACCTCCTTTCCCTTATTCCCCTTCCCATCCTTTAGTATCTCACTATATGACATCCTGGTCATTTCATTGTCCTTGTCATTGTCCGACACATCCCCCCACTTCCCAGAAATGACACCATACGAAATATCATTAACCTCTCGAGCAGCAGGCAAACTGTTACAATCAACCATTTCCCAAATGATATATATACTGTCCCTTTTATAGAAGATAAATAATTATCAAGGAAAGGATATGAATGTATATAAAAATGTAGAAGCTGTATGCAAAAAGAAATCTATGGAAATTAGTATTCATGATGAATGATTCGCAATATTTAGTTAATGGTAATTTGTACTATAAAATCTTCTGTTAATGAAGGAGTTGTTGGATGATGTATAGAGATATACCTTTTCTATCCACCCATAAAGCACAATGTCTTTTTAGGTCTTTGAAAACACTACTGTAGGGACAATATTTAGAAGGAGATCAATTATTATACATCACAATGTCTGGAATGTTTGAAAGTGATCGTGGAAATCCCAAAATCCAATGGGATGATGAAACTATTTACCATACCATCATGAAAATGGGATAACATAACCACGGACTTCATCAATAGATTTAAAAATTAATCCTATGTAATAAATTATATCTGTGGTTTGGAGGATCATATTTAAAACACTACATACTTCATTGTGATTAAAGAGGAATTATCACTTGATCAACTAACGAATATACACATCAGATAAGTGGTGAGTTTAGATAGGATACCACTTTCAATTGCATCCAATCAAGCCTCAAGATTCACCTATATGTCTTGGAATACACTCTAGTGAACTGTAAATAATATGTTGAACTCCTTAATGACTGATTAGCCTAAAACTGATGGTCAATCAGAGTGGACTATAGATACACTTGAGGACATTTTGAGAGAATGCTAAAGTTGACTACCAAGGTGGATGTGACAAACATCTTCCTCTAGATGAGTTATCTTATAAAAATAGTTTCCACATGGGCATGCCAATTTCTACCTATAAATACCATTATGGGAATAGGTTCACAACACTATCATGTTGTGATGAAGTTGGGAAATGAGAACAACAGGATCCTAAAATGGTTGGGGAAATGGGGGAAATAGTTATTCACATTCTGCATCAAATCAAGGATTATGATAGTCAAAAGAATGTTTATGTTGACAATCATCAATGAGACTGAGTGTTTGATTTTTTAGACATAGTATTCCACCACATATCTTTAAGGAAGAAAGTGATGATATTAATTATGAAGGGAATCCCTAGTCCAAGATTCATTGGCCCCGTTGATATCCTTGATCAAATAGGAGTGGTGGACAACTGAGTAGAAATCCAACCTAACATATCTAAAGTAAATTATGTATTCCATGTATCCATCTTAAAAAGGTATATAATAATCCCCAAAAATTTACCCATTCTAGAGGGGGATCCTCTTTAGAATGATAATTCTTATAAAGAGAAGATGATGAAAGTCATTGATTTTTTAGGCAAATTTCTACAAAATAATACAACGAACCTCATCAAAGTTCTAGGGAGAAAGCACAATATTGAATAAGTGACGCGGAAAATAGAGGAAATGAAAAAAAGTTACCCTCATCTATTTTAGTGTGGGAAATGATAATTTCAATGGTAATATTTCTTAAGGGGGGAGACTATAATGACACAAATGTTATAAATAAAATTTTCCATATAGTTTAATTAAATGTTTTGTTATTTAATATGGTTATTTTTAATACATGAATTTATTTGGATTTATTACATTCTATAAGATATAAATGGAAATTAGTAATATTTACCATTTAATATATATATTGACTAATGATCACATGATTAGTATAACTGTTGGGATTCAAAAAATCTAATTGAAACAAAAAAAGTAAGTGATGGAATACATAATTAGAATCATACCCAAGGATTCCCACATATTTGATATTTTAAGGGAGATATAATCTTTAGGATTTTCTCAAGACAAATCCCATGTTGAAATCCAATAATTAATTCATTAGAAAAACCATTTAGGGGAAAATTTCAAGATGATCGAGATCATGACCCAAACCATGTATGTCTAACTACCCAATGAATGACCCACCATCACCCACCACAATCTTAGTGACTTTTATGGTCTATTAAATGGATACATATCAAGACTCTCAAAATATTACTATAAACAATATTTTTGATAGAGTAATGACTAAATTTTAATTCAATTATTTTTATATTATATATGAAATTTGTATCGATATAATAAAACAAAAATTTTATTTTTGGGTAATATTAAAATTCTCATAAAGAATTATTTTGATGCTTTTATGGTTTTTTTTAAAAAAAATTATATAATAAAATATTATTATTAAATATTTTTTCAAATGTACATCACAGTATAATTTTTTATGATGACAAATGTTATTTTTATAAGAGGTCAAAAAACTATTATTGTAAAAAAACATTATATTTCCTAATTAACGAATTTTTTATAAAAGTGAAAATACACATATATAGATATTTATTTAGATAGAATTAAAAAAATTCGAATCAGAACATCAAAATTATCCAATGGTGAGTTTTTCATAATTCTATGAGACAATCAAAATTTCTTGTAAATATTAAATACCATATAAATATTTTTTCGCTTATTATGACATCATAAGGACCCAACAGTGATGTAATAAATACTATAAAATGTATTCATGATCAAATATATGTATTATCTTTAATAGAACGTGATTTTCTGTTGAATTGGTTAAGTTTATAATGCATTTATGAATCTTCCAAAACCATTAATATTTTTAATGGTTTTAATATTATTTCATTAGGAGTATGAATCACTTACACATAAAAAAGTGTATTATATTGTTTTCATAATATATTTTACTTATAAAATTAAAATACCACTCCCATTTGGATGAAATTGTGGGAAAAATTATAGGATTGATTTTTGGTTTTGGTCCTTTTATTTTATAAATTCCAAAAACCTATGATTGAGAAATATTAAAGATATGCTTAGTAATTTCCTATATAGAACCCCCAAAATAGTAATTATTCTTTATTAAAATAATTTTATAACATCCTTACACTTCCCTCCATTCTCTAGAGTCCTCTCATGGTGCCCTCGAGATCTCAAGAAGCTCTTACCAGACATTAGGATTCACACACTCAAGTAATGGATCCTCACCTTCTCATATTTATTCAAGTTTCATTACAATGATATGTATTCTATTTCCAATTCATTATGTAATGATATATCATTCCTTGTCCCTATTACTGAAATTTTATGGGAATACAATGAGATATCAATTTTTCTCTTATCAATCTGTTTTACGAATTTTAATGTGATGGTGTTAATCAGCCGAAACTACACCATGATTTCTCATGAAAAAACAATTGTTTAGTGAATAACATACCCATTTTATATCAAGGTTCTGCTCCATTATACAATTTTTAATCAATGACATAGTAAATTAATTTTTTTTGTTCCACACTTATTGATTGTGGAATAAAATGTGATGATGAATGAATCTATTTTTTATGATCTATGGGGAAAACATAATGATGAGAATGATATGAAAGGTGATGGGTGCAACCTGAATTTTATAATTCCTTATTGAAT
Source organism: Viscum album (assembly GCA_963277665.1). Lineage (NCBI taxonomy): Eukaryota > Viridiplantae > Streptophyta > Magnoliopsida > Santalales > Viscaceae > Viscum > Viscum album. The sequence goes on from OY728152.1 coordinate 852,029,309, forward strand.
TGGTTAATGTTTTGTCACATGATAGATAATGTTGGGATAGGTAGTGATTGATATTACATTATTTAATTTTTTCCATCATGATTTCTTGGCAGTTATCCTTGCCTTATGTTTATGATGTAGTACTTTAGGATGTTTCCATGTTTTCCATGATTCTTTAATGATTATCATTCTATATCATTCCTTATTATTCTTGTTATTGATTCTCACACCACTTTTTAACCATTGAAATAGATTTTTTCAAGCCTGTATGACCTTATTCTATGTTTTTTCTTAAATTGGGATTTATATCTCACTAGTTTTTTAGTATGACCCCATGTTATCCTCTCCATGTTTAAATAACATAGAAATTTAAAATCATGTTAATGATGTTTTAAATAATGTTTTTGTATCACATGTTCAAAATTTTATTCTATTTACCTAATTCCAAAATAAAAAAGACCTATTGCTCTTCTAGGTTTTATAATGTAATCATTTATGTATTAAATAATGAATTGATGTCAAATAAGGAGTAGGGTAGTAATATTTATAGTCATTTATAGATATCATATTCAACTTCTTATTTCTACCTCCCTTTTTATGATATTGAAAAACGTTTTACTACAGTTATCCATTTCCTTGTCACATTCAAGGTACTCAGACTTTTTTGAATTATACGTATCAGTAACATTATATTTGAAAGAAATGATTTTTATTTTTGTAGACTCCTCATCAACTATTTTTTCATCTATAAATCATATTAGAGTTGAGATCCTATTAGATCCTATAGATTATATTGAATAAACTTATTACTCTCATCATTGGTCACATTATTTTCATTATGTATCTTTAGAAGACATTTTTGTACAACTTCCACTTGATCGATGTCATCCAAGACATATAAAAGGGAATCCATGCCAATGGTTCAACATGTGAACTGATGAAACATATACTTTACATATTATTCAACTCCCAAATTGAAGTGCTGGTAGTCTAGTCCAATAATTCCTAGATTAGTTCTCATATGTTTTTACCCCATGTTCTGATACCTGAAGTACCCTTTACATTTCTTGGGCTTCCTAAGAAGCTAAGACATGGATATAAACAATTATACTATTAGGAAAATACTAAATATTTGTAAATTTGTAATTCAAAACATATTTTATTATGCCAATACCAAATAGATTCTAACGATCTATCATGGGTATCTCATATGTATTTTTCATGATGATCCAATGATCCATAGTCTTTTTATTTTGCTAGGATTCCACTATGTCTTTCATGTATCCATAGTAACTCCCATAAAGAATTTTGGTTTCTATGGTATACATCAATCATTGGAATTGATACGTTCCATCTAATAGAAAATCAATTTTTTTCATTTGTAGACTGCTATTTCTAGGATATTAAGATGAAATAGAGATGTGGAAAATAATTACGAAGGCAATAAAAATATATACAAGGAACTGATAATAATATTGATACCAAAACATCAAATCTATTGACCCAGATCTTGTAAAAAATATTTAGTGTCATATTATAGAATAATGAAAAGCTAAATTACCAAAGACCTGTATTTGTTAAAAAAATTTGGATCATTATTGATGATGAAAATGACTATTGGGGGTGAATAGAATATGTAAAAAATTAATGACAAAACTATTAGTGTTTATAAAATATTAATCTATATGGAATACAATTTTCTTTAGTAGAGTATTATGGGAAATTAAAATGATATAACACAATATTTATAGTGTTTACGATAACAAATATCATATTCTAATCCTCAATCACTTATACACCATGAGCAGACAGTATCAACTACTGACATCATCTTTATAGGTGAGAGAACCTTCTTATAGACTGTTCTACTTAAACAATTAGGAGGCACAAGATGGTCTTGATATGTGAGACCAACCTTGTATTCTTACCTGAATTTCTATTAGGAGTCACTACCCTGAATTCCTTTTATGAAATGAATTTTCCAAAAAAATGAAATATATTCAATTTATGGATAAGAAAAAATTATAATGGAATAAATTAAAAACACCAGGGACAATATTACATGAATTGAAAAAAATAAAAAAAAATTAACATATGATTATAAATATTAAATTAGATTAATCTTTATGATTGTTAATCACATTGATGGAAACAATTTCAATATTAATGTACTTCTGTGATCACAATAATGATGCTTAATTCACGGATTTTCATAGACATTTGAAGATGTAATAATGTCATTGATATATTACAAGAGATCTATCAAACAATCTACCCTAGTATTATTTTTATTCCATGAAGTTTCCTCCTAGATCATTAAAACAAATATATTATAAGAGCTTGATCATGTAAAATATATTCATGACACTTGTTTGTCCATAAAAATGTAATAATATATTTTTTCCATTGGTTAAAAAGTCATTTGGGAAAACATTGAACAAAAAGGATTTATATATCTTCATTAAATATTAATATAATTAAATTGATATATTATGTATGTCTATTGTAAACAATTAACATTTAAAAATAATAATAATAAAAATTTCATAATGTATAATATGAAAATAGAAAAAAGTGCATTAACACTAAGAATGGAATGATCATCAATCTGTATGAATAAATGAACATCAAATATTGATATAACTTTTTTTAAATATGTGGAAAATTTATTTCAACATAATATAATATAACTCTTAACAAAACAGTTATCATAAAAACATCAATTTAAATAAGAAATAAATTTTTTAAAATGTAAATTTTTTTAAAAAAATGATGCTCATGACCTACCACTAAAATCAGTGAGTGATGGTTCATGACCTACTATCGAAAATAGAGTGTGTTGGATCATCTTTCGCCACTAAAAAAATAGAGATATAGCTCCTGACTCACTACTGAAAAATTGTAAATATTATACTGTAGTATTTAAAATGAAAAATAAATAAAACAAACTTAAACAATATTTATTCAAAGAAATGGAGAAATTGAAGACATCATGTGAATTAATAAAAGTTTTCCAAAAATTCAGATTCTAATGGTGACTCATGTCCCACCTTTTTTGATGTCCAATGGTGACTATTGACCTAACGTTGGAAGTTTCCAACAATGGATCACTGAAAAAACATCCATTCTACCGGATAATAAAAAATTAAAAAATATATAGATATATTAATTTAAAACAGATTTCAATAGAAAGAAACAATAAATTGTAAAAATAAATTATAAAAATTTTAATAGGAAGAACAGTTATAATACAATCATCATATAAAATTAAAATAAATGGAAATAATCTATATCATTCGATTGAAGAAATAAATAGATCATTTCAGATCATGAAGAACATCTTCCATGGCTCAGTTTATCTAAAGATATATGTTATTCATGATATGAAAATGTCATTCATGATATGAATATTTCATTCATATAATTCTTAAATTCAGCATAAATATTCATTGGAAATAATTTTAACCACTTTCCCATTGGTTATTTTGTAAAGACATTACACTCCATCATTGACTTGATATGGAAAGTAAATTGAATTCAACACACATATATAGATACTAATAAAATACATATAATTATGTATACATAAATAATAATTTCAATGAATAATAAATAATGAAAAATAAATAATACATAACAAATATATACAAAATAATTAATTAATTATGAATTAATAATAAATAAAAAACAAATATCAATAAAGAATAATGAATGAATAATAATGAATAATTAATAATGAATAAGAAATAAATAATAATAAAATATATAATAATCAATAATCAACAATCAATATATAATAATTATATTATAAATTAATAATGAATATATAGTGAATATAAAACCAAAAAATAGAAATAAAAGAATAAATAAATATTTACTTTATAATAATTCAGAAATCCAAATATAGTAAATTTTTTATAAATTTATAATAAATGAATATATAATAAATCTGAAATCAGAAATTAGAAATCAAAAAACAGATATGAGAAATAAGAAATAAGTAATAAGAAATAAGAAATTTGAATTATGAAATAATAAGTTATAAATAATAAGTAGTTAATAAGTAATAATAAATAGAATATATATATATATATATAATTACCAATAAATTTATCGATATATATATATATATACATATCATTAAAAAATGTATGAGTATAAATAAATTTAATTAAATGTATATGAATACAAGCACAAGAACACACACACACACACAACTACTAACAAAATACATAAACATATTTATATCAAAATCAAATATATATACATATAAATTAATGTACGTAAATATACATTAATTTACATAAACATACATTAATTTACATAAATATAAATAAATGGATATAAATATTTATAAATATAGACTAATATGCATAAACCCATATAAATATCTATAAATAGATGAAGTTATATAAAATTTTTAAATAAAAATGGATAAATATACATAAATTATAAATAAATATACATAAATTTTTAGAAAATTATATATATATATATATTATAATAATTAACTAATAGAGGGTACACCACAATAATTGCAACACAATTAAATAAATATTATTGTAAATATAAGTAATAAAATCATAAACGACCCAACCTGAAAGTAGAGACACTCATAAAATATATAAATACAGACAATTAATTCATATATATTATATATTTTCACCAGAATAAACATTACCAAACATTATGATCCACTCTATAATCGTGTAGGTCTTGTTTATGTGGAAACAAGAACACATAAACAACTAGATCAAAAGTGTATTGAATTATGTTCTTCATAAATATCACACTTATTATAAAATTGATACTTAATATGTTTCTTCATAATCTGGGTAATGTAATCATAATAACTGAGTTGAAAAGCTCAGTAAGGGTAAATAAGAGAGATATCAAGGATTACATAATCATAACAGGAGAATAAGGACATTATAACATGCTAATAACATTTCAAAACCATACCCTATAAATAAAATATAATAATATAGTTTAATGTACTAAATTTTAAATTTTTATATGATAATAATCCTAAAAGAATCAGATAACATGATCCAAGAGTGAATAATATTATCATAATCCATCGAATTATAGAATAATCATTGTAAACCATTTCCTTAATAGTCATGTATCATTGTTAATACCATCAAAGATGATACGTTTTAATCTATGTTCCATCATAGTAGTCAAGGATCACTCCTAGGACTATCAAAGTAGAAAAAGTCCCTTATTGAACTGGGTTCACACCCAATTCTAGTCAAGTTTATCTAATGAGGTATGAATCATTACCCACTGAATTGGAAGGAAATAGAATTATGGTCCCATCCATAATTGGTTATAAAGTAACCATCGTGGTTGGTTATAATGTTACCAATTTACATGGATTAAATCATTACCACCAATCATGTAATAAAAACCATATGTTTATGTGTGAATATATCATAAACAATTTATCATATCATTACATCATAACCCGTACAATGATAGCATGTTTTATAGACATTTTATCCAATATTCATAGAATAACCCATGAGAAAGAAATGTATTTCATAAATATATCATCAATACAAACATTATCCATACATGTAATGTGTAATAATTTTTTCATTGGATTATCTCCCACTGATATCATAATTTACATCAAATAATTTTATCATACAAGAAAATTCATTTAAAATATCACATAAAATATTCATAATGTTGTTAAATTCTATATAATTCAAAAGAAAACATTCTATTTAATTTTTTATAAAAAAAAGTAAAAAAAGTATCTTATTCAAAAAATAATAAGAAGATTCACCTTAAACAGTATTATAAAAAATCAATAATCGAATAAAATTTATTTAATAATATTTTTGGAATTTTAAAAACATTCCTGAAAACAATTTTTCAAAACATGTATATGTTGGAGAAAATTTTGGAGAGAATATTAAAACATATTTTGTTTTATTTAAAATTTTCCATTCGATATATTGAGTGATTAAAAAGGGTGAAATGAAAAAATAAACATTTATTATTTAAAAATAACCAGATAATAAGGAAAAACGAAATGGGTCAATCTGATAAGGATCATATAATATCCTTTAATTGACATTAAACCATAAACAATCATGATTTAAATGGGATCTAAACAGTAATCTCAGACCTCAAGTCAAAATTCGTTCATATATATTAAAAACCTCTAGTATAATAAAAATATAATTATTATATGTATATTCTCATACCATAATCAAATATATAATACAATTTTTTATTTACATATAACAGTATATCACATTTTCATTAACAATTCTAAATTACAATCACTAATCCATGTGATAACTACATCATTTTAATGTATGTTTTTGTTCCTAAATTATAGTCCTTGTAAATCATAAGTCAGTCAAATAAATACTTTTATCAATTATTTTATTCTAAAATATATTAATTATATAATTATTTCAGACATCCATAAATTTTATATAGTTAAAAAATGAACTACACCATTCATAGAGACAGTAGGTCATACGTTGTCATGGACATTGTTTCCACTAATTGATAGATATAGAGAAATAAAGTTAAATAATAAATAACCTCTATTTAAAAATATTACATCAAATTAGTCACATATACTCATTAAATATATTAATATTTCAATTCAAGTAAAATAAAAAGGAAAAAAAATCATAATTCTTTGTGGAAGTTGTAGACCACTTGTACGCATGAATGATGATATAGTTTTCCAATGGATTTAAATGTAACAAAGAATATATTATATTATCATTATATAATCTCATATATCATATATAAAAATTAAACCCAACTTAATAACCACCAAATAAAAATGGAGATGGATAGTAAATTATATTTTTATATCGACATGGAAAGGCGTACGTATGAAGGGGTGAAAATTTCACATCATGTTTGACAGAAAGAGGAAGAATAAAGGTAGATTAAAAAATTAATAAGTATATATTGGATAATAAATTTATTATTCTATAAATTATATAACATATCTATAGGATAACAAATATGAACTAAAGAAAAAGTGATTGATTATGGTGATTATCTCTACTTGAGATAACCCCCATTAGGTCTCCTATTATGGTATTTATGTTTGAATTTTGGGAGGATTGGAACATCAATAATGTGGTTATTGGAGTGGATATAAGGTATTGTAAAATATTGTTTGATATAAAAGGCTCAATGATGTGTGACGAAGAGTAAAAGGTTCTCAATTAATTATTGATGGGAGGGGCACTATTGTATTTTTTAAGAGAAAAAATATATTAAAAACATTTTTAAGTGAAATGGTTCTAAATGAACTATAAGTGGTAATGGGATTAAAATTTTAATCTTATATTATTATCATTTTATTATTTTAATATTTGTATTAATTTTATTCGACTTAATAAAATATTATTTTCATATAATATCAATGTTGGCAATTTAGACTAAAATAAATTATTTTCACTACAAATATATAAATAATTTTTTTTAATACGAATATAATTATTAAAATAACTCTAATATGTAATATTGATAAATAAAATTCATTTCAAATATTAACCCACTGGAATTTTTTCTCTTTTAATATTTTTAAATGTTTTATTTTTTTTATTAATTGGAGAAATACTACATCCATTTTTTCATAAGCATTTAAGATCATAATATAGTTTCAATATATCATTACAATATATATACACTGAAAATAATTTTATTAATATAAAAATAGACACTTAAATTCATTCATAACATTCTTTTAACCCTACGGTGACACATAAGAGTTAATTAAAACTAAGAGAATGAAATTGTGTAACTTTCATTGATTTAAATATTAGATTAGATATTTACATTGAATAGTGTACCATAAAAATTTAAATTTAGACACTAAGGTGATAAGTCTATGATTATATTCAGAAAATAATATTTAAGATGAAAAATAATGTTTATATCACAATTTTAAAATAGATTAACATGATTTACCATTTACTGTGGTGATTAATTATACTAATATCACTATTCTTATTGGACAAAAATAAAACGAAACTATTTACCAAATTTGGACTATCAAATATATTATCTAAAAGTGGTATAAATTAAATTTAATATAACAATGCAGCATGTGATGAGAACCAAGACTTTAGAAATATACATTCCTAATAAATAAATAGGAATTATTCTTATTTTTGTCATGAAAAAAAATATTAAAAAATATTTAATTTTTTTAGTAAATTTATAAAGTATAAATTTCATTAAATTCACGCACTAAATGTTATTTATTTAATGTTTTATGATCAATCCACTTTGTTCTCATAAAAAAAACTTTCTATTAAACTATTGTGTTTACTTTCAAATGATTTCTACATTTATTTATAATAAAATTTTATCCGATGTGAATATTTTATAAATTTATGAAATATAAATTTTCACAGTTTATTTATTATAATTAATTCAAATCATTCCAATAAATTGGAAAATATCCATCTAATAATATTTTAATAGGATAATATGGTTAATTTAAACATGGTGTTATTACAACAGAATATATTAAAAAATTAAATCAAATTATTTAGGGAGTAATATATTATAAAATATTTCTTTTTAAAATTTTAAACCCTATAAAAAAAATTCAAAACAATTTTATTCCCTTTAGATAAAAAATTGAGGATACTTCTGCCTTATCATAGCATTGAGTACCCCATTATCTTCTTCAATTTTAGGAGTTTCCCAAAATAACATTGACTAGGTGATTTCTATTGTTTTTTAGTAATTTATCTCTATTTTATATAATTTTTAAAATATTTTCTTAATAAGAATGATCATTATCTAGTGGTATGAGCTATTAGTTTAGTACATGTAAAGGATCACGTAATTACTCCCTATGGAGATATATATGGATCATGTGAACTTGAGAAAGAATTAGTGGAAGTGAAAAATGATAAACAACTATACTGATACAATGATTTGTTTAAAATAGAACAATGTATCAAAGTCTCAATTATCCATTATTCAAAATCCCCATATCATTACTCCATGGATATATCCATAAAAATAAATTTTCTTTAAATTCAAACTCTAGACCTAATAATTGATTTCTATTATTAATTTGTTGTTTACATTGTGTGGACCTTCTGGGTTATTGAATAAATCAAACCTCTTAGTTTATTTCCTTATATAGATGTGGTCTATATATTTTTTTCATTACAAATTTATCCAATCCCATTTTAAATATTCACTTAATTTCCTAGAGTGATTCATTAATTCTTGAGTGAAATATACTATTATAAAGAAACTCAACAAGATGATGGTTTTAATCCCAATCATCATTATAATCCATAGAAAAAAAACATGACATATTATCTTGGATTTCAATTGTTCTATCACATTTAAAATCTATCTATGGATGACAATATATACTAAAATTCAACTCTTTAACTGGGTCCAACTAAATGATTCTCAAAAACATTGAGCTAAACCTCAAATCTGGATGATTTACTATTCAGAGTGGTTCACAATGAAGCATTACTATTTCCTTAATGTTCAACATAGTAATATGGTCATGATAATGATATTTTTTTAATGGAAATGAGTTGTGCTCACTTCATAATGAAGTCAAATATAACCAATATAGCATTGTTTCCATTAGATGTTTTGGGGAGTGCAATGATGAAATCAATGGTAATATTTCCCATTTCAATTCTGATATGGGACATGGTTCTATCATCCCCTTGAACATGTCTCTATCATCCATAACATAGTATCATAAAAATATCAAAGACGTGTATTCTACAATATCTCTCTTCATGATGTCTCGCAAAAAATTTACTTTTAGATCTCTATACATATTTATACATCCATTTGAGTAGAAAATATAAAACTAGGAGATTACTATAATAGATCATTCTTCGAATATTAAATGTATGGGATACATATATAGTTTTTAATCATTCAAATTCCTTCACAATCAAGGTATGACTCAGAATCAGTTCCCACATTCTTTTTTAGTTCCTCATCTATCTTTTGAGCCAGATTAATATTCATGTGGATGGATGGTTAACTACTCATCTGAGAAAGATATAATCTTACCATTCCCTCAATATGTATATATTCATCTATTAAAAATATTGAAATATAATACCATTCATAATACTTATAATATATAATCTATAGTAATCCATTTAACAAAAATAATCATCCACATTATTTTCATTCCCGAGTTTATAATGTATTGAGTATCCATAATCAATAGTCATCACTAACCATATGTTCTGGAGAATATTCAACTCTTCCTATGAGATAATATAGTTTAAACAATAATGATCAGTATATATATCACACATTTCCCCATAATTATAATTTCTTGGTATCTATATTGAAAAATTTAATACTACTAACTCATATTCATGATTTGGTTTAATTTTATCATGATCCTTTGATTTTAATAATGCATAATAAATCACCATATCATTTTACATATAAAGGAATCCAAATACATTTTTGGATGCATCACAATGGATGAAAAAACACTTATCCACTACAAGGTAGTGTGATTAGATCTGCACTAACCAACCTTATTTTATCTCTATGAAATTATCATGAAATCCATCCCTCAGATGGAACATAGCCATATTACTTGTTAACCTGGTGAGTAGATTAGAAAACCATGAGAATGTATCCACTAATCACCAAAAATATCATGAAAGAAAAGATTACTATAGATCACAGTCATAATAGGTGGTCTAGGACAATGATAAGTGACTTCAATCATTGATATATCCATTAATATACCCACACATGAGATTATATATCCCAATAATGAAACATTCCAATGCAATTATTCATATTTTTATGATCTTTATAAAGATTATCCTTCCTATTGTTTTTCATCAAAATCCTCATGTGATCTTTATATGTTTCTCTTATCATTGAAAACATTAGAAAATCACTTCTAAAGTCTACTGTAAACAGATCAAGTTGATTTATAACGAATCAATTCATTAAATCTATGAAGATTTATGGGGAATTAGTAATACCAAACGGAATCAATATAAAATTTATGTGTCCATACCTTGTATAAAATACTGTATTAGGAATATCCTCATTTTCCATCAGTTGTGGATATACAGAATGATGGTAAATTTTGGTTATGTATTCTCCTTGGAATAGTTGATACAACATGTCATCAATACAGATGGGAGGATACTTTTTCTTGATTTTGATCATCTTTAGTTCATGATAATCAATATAGAGTTTCATTGATCTTTCATTCTTCTTTAAAAAAATAATAGGTGACCCCTTGGTGACACAAATGGCCAAATGTGTCCCTTGTCAATATTCTCTAGGATTTTTTTCTTCAGTTTTTTCAACTCAATTAGTGATATTCTATGTGAATTATTTGAAATAGTTATTGAACATGGTATGTGTTCTATTGATAACTCAACTTCAACATTTGGTGGAAGAGTATGAGACTCTTCCCGAAAGGAATCAACAAACCTCTAAAAAATATACATGTCCTTGATTTTGAGTTTCTCCCCAAATATTTGAGACAAATACCCATCATGGATAAGAATTAATAACCACAAGGTAGAATTAATTTTCATTAGAAGTTTTTATTTACGATCATACTGATATATAAGAATGGGATAATTTGTAATATGAAATTAAACATCCCTTACTTAGAAATTGAAAGGGAAAAAATATAATGAATCCCAATCAAGGATAATAATACCATTAAATTCAACTAATGAGAGAATATCTATTTTGTTCAAAAATCAATTTCCCCCAAAAATAAAATATAGAGGAACTATATATTTATTATGTGATCATTGTATCATTATTTTTTTTGACCACCAAATAAATATCTAGTCATTTAGTTGGTAATTAAATTACCATTGAAAATTCCTAACAAATAAATGAGTGGGAAGAGAAATAATTAAATAAGACCTTATATGTTCTAGAGTATCAGATAATTGTACCTTTCCCCACATCATTATCATAACCCACATCTATAGTTGAGACCGCATTAGATTTACCATTTTATATTAAATTAAGAGGATATTGAATTTTACTATCATAACATTTATCTTCATGAAATGGTTTTCATAATTCTCGTAATCCATTCATTTCATGCATTGGAGCATGGGTGGTGCATTAGTTGGTTCATTCATTTCCACCATTATATCAATTGGACTTTTCATAGACATTCTACATTCCTGTATATATGACCAATATTTCGACATTTAAAACACTTATCATTTCGACTAAAAAAGTCCCATTATTATTCTTCCCATATTTCTTGAATGCAGCATACTGGAATTTAAATCGACCTTACCATTTAATCATGTAATCCTGAGACCCATTATTTCAATAACTTATCAAATCCATGGGAATAATGGGAATTAAAAAATTACATTTCTAAAATGGGTTCATAATAAATCATTTCTAAATAAGTAAGGAAGTCTTTTATATATAACACTTTTTAGATAATTAGTGTTTTTCATAATGAGTATCTCAAGAGGGGAGTCGATTGAGCTTCCAATAAAATATTTCAGTAAAAAAATTAAAATAAAATCCCACAATAAAAATAAATCCATCCATATAATCAAAATTGTAGTTTAATATATTTTTTCCTTTTAAAATATTTATAAATGATTCATTAAGCTTCAGTTAAAATAATATGAAATAACAATTTAACAATTGAATTGAATTTAATAAAATAAATCATAATAAAAATACTACATAAGAATATCCATCAATCTATGAGTTTTATTTAATGATCAAAAATCATATATTAAAAGATTTTAAATGAATAAAATAACAATCCCGCAATACCATGAATAATGGGTGTAGTCTCAAGACGATTCCTTATACCCTTAATAAACTCTCACCCATTGATAATAAGAATATATAAAAATTATCTCAACCATAGCCAAGAATGTGTATGATCGAAAAATCATATCTATATATGCTAAAATAATATCCCAAAATTTTACATGGGATGTAAAACTAAACAATAAACAAAAAGATATCTTCCTAAAATTACATGGGTAAAAAGAAAAAAACAAATTGAAGAGAATATATTGAATACCCCAATTCTAGCGCAGGAGTCAGTGCTTGTTAATAAATATATGAAAAACCACACTATAGAAATGTAAATTAATATGTTATAATGAGAAAGTAATAATATCTAAAAAAATTATGATTCTTGTTCTGTAGTGTTTCAGATGCTCATGTATCCTCTTATGAGGATCGATGTGGAGTTTTAATAGTTTCTCTGAAAGTTTCTTTAATATCGAGCATCACAAAGATCTATTGGTTCCCTTGCAAGGAAAGGATGTTGATCATGAATGACATTCTGTCACTAATAGTTAGAAGTCAGTATGTATGTATTTTTTATGATCTCATGTCAGGATCCATCTAGTTATCAGTAATTATTGATCTTCTTGAAAACACACACACATAAACATTGGGTGTTATTATATTAAGAAATAAAAGAAACATGAGAATGGCGGATGGGGTCAAATAAGAATATGTTACCGAATCCACCAAGAAATGGGTCTACATATCATAGTACAACATATCATTTCCATAATCAAAGTCACCTGCAATCTCCCACTCAGATTGAGCCTTTCCTAATTGAAAATTTTAAGTATATCTGCATCCACCTTCCTTGACACCTTAAAAATCGACCTGGTCAACACAGTCCTAGGAAGATTAGAATAATCCTTTCATAGTCTCCACTTTGAGGGAAAAGGGGTGAAACCCTCACTTTTAGTCACCTTTTTTGTGGCACTTAAGATATCATCCTTGTATGAGGCATGCCCATTACTGCCCAATTCCCTATACGGGGTACCAATATTCCCTCTTTCATCCTCAGAAATGTTCCCCCATTTCCCAGATAATTTAGATGACTGAAGGAGCTTCTGGATTTCCTGATGACAATCAAAAGGTTGTTGCAGATTGGAGACGTCAACTTGAGGGGTGTCAGGGGTCATCAATCCCGGAGACCATGTAGGGATGTCCTAAATTTATTTAACTACTTTAGCCAAGTCAACCTGAGCATTTGAAGGGCCACTATGAGCCCTCTCTGGAGACACATCCACTAGTGGTCTTTTGCCTTTCACATCAGCCATAGTGTAGGGTGGCTATTTAAGAGTAACGTTGTGCTTTGACAAAGCTGAATCTTTCATCTTTGACTTCCTTCGACAATGATTTGTTGGATTAACCCTCATCCCACATTCCTCACATGAAACATTCTTTCAACATAGCTATAAAGAGGGCCATACAGCCATACATTTATTGAAGAAAAGTGGTTTTTTTCATACTCAGCATCTATTTGTATGTTATCATATGTAGTAGATAGAGTTACCTTGTCAATAAGAGTAGATCTAAGATCAACCTCTACTAACATCCTGGAAAAGTAACCATACCGAACATCCTCACTTTCCTTGTCAAGACGAATAGGAGTCCCAATTTCCGTTCCAATATCATGAAAAGGTTTTGGATGCCAAAGGACCCAATTCAGTCCATGAAGACGAACCTAGATCTGTGAGAATGCATTTCTTTCATGCGAGACATTGAAATCCAAGTACCATTCGTCTTAGTGATGCCATCCAGGCTTCAAGAACAGGGTCTAAATACTCCCTGCTCGAAGCTTCAAATCATCAGAAGGAAATAAGCAGTGGAAAAATCCTCAACCACGAGAGACACATTTCTAATTAGAGAAACCCCTAAAAAGCGAGGTTCTGTGAAAAAAATCATCAATCTACCAAGGTTGTGCACCCTTATGAACAACAATTCGTGCGATCAATGAATTTTTCCCAATCGTGATCCTCTCAGAAAAAGCTACAGGATTGGATTCAACATGAGCCAATGAACCCTTGCGAATAATTTTACCAGGAGAAGAGTCCTTGAGTAGAGTCAAGGAATCAGCTCCATCCGGCTTTGTCCCAGAAATTGATTTCATCACATCGACAAAAGATTTAGACCCAACAACATCATCACCTCGAGACAGCGCAGGATCATTTTGAGATTTCAGCATTTTAGAATCCGTAGGATTTGCAGCCACTGATTCCTCGTTCCGAACAACTTGAATCTACGATTAAACAAAATCCTCTCGAGTTTCCCACAGCGACGAACCCTTATCATCCACATCTACACCGCTACTCCTAGATTCTCCATAGAAATCAGCAGATCTCATTAACACAGCTTCAGATCGAATGACTGAATCTGGATCAGATCGAAAGTAGACTGTCTGTTCCACCGCAACCAAAGCACTTCAAGTTTCATCGGCCACCCATGGGGCATGACCAAAATACACAGAGGGAATAGCCGACGCAGAACCTCCATGAGGGAGGAGGAGGTCAAATCCGAGAAAGTGCCTGATCACCATTACCGCGCTGCAACCCTAGAAACCATCGTCGAGAGAGGAGGAAACCGCAGCCCGAAATTCCATCATTAGGGATTATTATAAAATATAAGGCACAGTATGAACCATTTGAAGAATTATCGTCAAGATATTCTTAATATCAATATTAAGTCTGACATTTTTCTTTAATACATCCCTATAATAGTTACGAAAATAACCACAAAATAAAAATCAATATTAATTTACTTAATATATCCATTGGGAGAACTTATTTAAAATAAGGTAGAACAATGATTGTTTTCCTTATAGAGTGACTCATTTATAGTACTAAGTCAATCATGCAGTGACTCATTTGAACAAGATGAGAGTCTATTCGGTGGTGATTTTATATGGTGGTTACTCATTTGAACTAACAGTGAGTTAGTATGGAGGTGACTCATACAATCTAATGATAGTTCATTTTTGGAGACAACTCATGTCTGGTTGTGAGTTGTTTTAGTGGTGAGTCATGTCTTATAGATATTAAAATGAAATAATAGTGATTATTATTTGGTGGGGTCTCAAGTATCTAGGAGATTCATTATAGTATTAAATCGTGTCTAGTGGTGACTCATTTGACTTAATTGTGAGTCATTCTTGTGGTGACTCGTACAAACTAATAGTGAATCAACTCCATACTTAGATGAATTTCATCAAATTAAATTAATGAATAATATACAATCATAAAACATTAATCCCATTAGAAACATAATAACCAGGAATTATAAGAATTAAAATAAAGAGTTTTCAAAAAAATCCCCCTTTTGGTGAACAAAATTTATGGAATTTTATAAACCATGTATGAAATAATCATAGGTATACAATGATAAATTTGAAGGATACTAGCCTATTTGTAAATTAAATTGTCATGTTTGAGATATAAAGAGGTGTGGAATCATAGAAAAAAATATGTGGTATTAAATAATATCATATAAAATAATATATATAAAAAACTATGTATTGATCGTTGATAAATGGAATTCCATCCAATTTTCCTAAATTTTAAATTCAATCATAAATTCTCCCCCATTTTGTATTATAAAAAACATAAATCAATAAATACTAAATGAAAAAATAGATGCATAAAAATAGTGAGACATGTCATTAATCCCCAAATATAATGATATTATTGCTGAAAAAGGGATACATAGAAAAGTAAAAATGTCCCTATAAAAGATTAATATTAATCAGAGTCACTCTCATCCAATGTAAGATGATTAACATTTCCCATTTCCTTTTCTAGAGGTAGGAAGAAAGGAAGTAGAGGCGTCAGGGGATGAGGTAGTGGTCTAAATCTATTTGATGGAAATTGGCATGATATTCCTTGTGTAATGTCCCTGTTCGGGATGCCACCCAGAGGCACCCCGTAACCGGTAGGTCACATGGACTAAAGTGTATTTCCCCGAATGCCAGAGGCTGCTAACTACCAGCGAGGGTCTTGGATGTGATAGTGGGGAAACAATTCCCATATTGGCAGAGTAACACAATGACAGATAAAAAAATATTCAATAGAGGAAGCAGTAAATATCCAACAATAGTAATAAGAGAAAGACTGAAATAATAACAACTCGAGCACACATATATATAATATGATGCATGATACATATGTCTAGGAAAACATCCAAACAAGTCACAATGCTGAATACAACCAGTACTAAACCAAAGTAAAAAAAGGAACAGATAAACAGCTCCTCAGCATCGCAAGCCTAAGCTTGGTTCCATGCCCTTAAGCTCCACAATAAGTCAAGTAACTGAATTAGATGGGCACTTGACCTTATCTATACCTACAACAATATAATATGTTTGGAAAAAAAACAGGGCTAAAAAATGGTGTGAGACTAAATCCGAGTAGGCAATCACCCAATGATCTGTGCCTAACAGTCAGTGAATACATGGATGGTAAAAGTACAAAAAGCATTAAACGGGAAGTACTCAGTAGTAAAAAATCCACAGTTCAATATCAAGCAACAGCTTAAGACAAATATGTAACCCTCTAGATTACCCGCATCCATCCCCTCTGGTCCTACCTAACATGTACAAGCAACCCTCTCAGAAGTTCCCTCAACCTAACACATCTATTTCTGTCAATAGAATTCATAATCATACTCTCGGAGAAAGCTCACATAGTCAATTCCCCTTATAGTCTATGTTAGTCAAGGACTCTTTGAGGAATCTCACATGGTCAATTCCCCTTATTTCCCCAAGTTCAAGGACTCTCTGAGGAAGCTCACTCGGTCAATTCCCTTTATAGCCTAGGTCATTCACATACTCTATGAGGAAGCTCACTCAGTCAATTCCCCTTATAATCTAGATTATTCAATGTAGTTCAAAGTAAAACAAAGACTCTCTAAAGAAGCTTGCATGGTCAATTAACCTTATAGTCTAAAGTAGACCTAGGCTCTTTGAGGAAGCTCACTCAGTTTATCCACCTATTAGCCTAAATTTCTCAAAGACTCTCGGAGGAAGCTCACTTAGTCAATTACCCTTATAGTATACAACACCTGGTTCTCACAGCCCTGTATAGGCCAACGAGCATAGTAATGCAATATGCCTAAAGTAAGACTATATAATTACTTGGATAATCAGCCTGTAGCATATCAATCATGTCATAAATACAAACACACCATCCTACAGCAACAGGCTTGGAAAAAAGCAAGGTGGACAAACTGTCTAAACAAGACCAAATGGTCGTAAACAGAACATTCAAGGGAAAAACATCCAAATAATAGAAAAAAACCAATTCTT
The DNA here is from genome assembly GCA_963277665.1 of Viscum album. Taxonomy (NCBI): domain Eukaryota; kingdom Viridiplantae; phylum Streptophyta; class Magnoliopsida; order Santalales; family Viscaceae; genus Viscum; species Viscum album. The sequence continues at coordinate 852,047,418 of OY728152.1, forward strand.
TTCTAATTAACCTCTACACAGGCATACAAGCATGGAAGGAAATCAACATTGGTAAAATGGTAAACACGCAATACCCCATTCGAGGGTATTGTTGGAATTTTCACATAACATTCAAAGACATTGAACGGAAAGGCACAAACCACCTACCACGATGTTGGGAGACCAATATACTTGAATATAAAGTCTTGAATCCCCATATAATTCCATAGATCTATGAAAATATATAAAAATTTCAACCCACTATATCAAGGAAAAGATGAGCAATTAGAAAAAAATGCTCTAGGAGAAGGAATAACTCACCTATGAGATTACAATGCAAATGATGGTGTTTGATTCAGAGGATGGACGAACGCTCGGGGGTTTGTAAATGATCAGTGGACATATGATGCTCTCGGTCAAACGAGACCTAACAGAAGATGGTTCTGGTGATTATACGAAACCCCGATGTGTTTAATGAAAAAATAGAAAGTACACGGTGTGTACATTTTAAGTACACGACGTGTAATCACCTTTTCCGTACTTAACATTAGGCGGCCTCCGAACACCCCCACATGGCCGTGTTTGTGGTCCCTACATGGATAGAACACGAACATCAGTGGAAAGGCAGTACACAGTGTGTACTAATATAGTACACGACGTGTAGTTCAAAAACATCCAGAAACTCCTCTTACCTCAAAATCTCTAGAAAAAAACATACCTAAAAAGAAGATCCGGGTTCTTAAAAACATCCCCCCTTAAATGAATTCTTCCCCAAATTTCCCTAGCGTGGTCTAGAAAAAAAACCTCAAACAACTCTAGCCACCACGCTTGTACATCATCCTCCCTCTCCCAAATCTCATCCTGTACTCGCCCATGATTCCATATCACTCGTACCAGAGGAATAGACCGACCACATAGAAGATTTGTACTACGATCAACAATACATATAGGATGCTCCTCGAAATATTCTTCCACCTCCAACTCAACATCTTTGGGTTGGATGGAATGAGAAGGGTCTGAAAAGTAATATCGGATCTGAGAAACGTGGAAAACCCCGTGCATAGCCTGGTACCTCTGAGGTAACCACAACCAATAGGTCATCGGTACGGCTCTCTCTAACACATAAAAAATCTCAACGTACCATGGAGAAAGCATACCCTATCTACTGATCCTCTTGTGTCCCAACCTCGGTGTGACACGTAGAAAAACCTAATCCCCGACTTCGAACTCCAGCGGTTGTCTTCACTGACCAGCATTTGACTTTTGACAAGACTGTGTAGTAACCATCTTCTTCTGAATTAATGCTATCTTCTATGTGGTCTCCTGAACAAGATGAGGTCCCAGAAAAGCAGCCTCTCTTGCCTCTAGACAACATATGGGTGGTTATCATGGCCTACTGTAAAAAACATCATTAGGTTCCATCTGAATAGTTTCATGAAAACTATTGTTGTAGGAAAATTACACAAGAGGTATATTCTTCTCCCAAGAACCTCCAAAATCCATAATGAATGCTCGGAGCATGTCCTCAAGCACCTGAATAATATGCTTGAACATTCCATCTATCTGGAGATGGTATATTGTACTCAAAAGTATTTTTGTACCCAAAGCCCTATAATTTCCCTGCCAGACCTGAGAAGTAAAACACACATCCCTATTTAAAACAATGGAGTGTGGAACTCCATGCAGACAAATAATCTCACGGATATACAACCATCCCATATCATCAACACTGAAGGTGTCCTTAATAAGAAAGAATTGAGCGACCTTCATATGTCTTTCAACGACAACCCATAATGCATTATTCCCTCGAGGAGACCTCGGTAAACCGGTCACAAAAACTATCACGACATCATTCCAATTCCACTCATAAATGTGTAACTACTGTAGGAGCCCTGCTGGTTGCTGATGCTCCGCCTTCACCTGCTGACAAGAAAACAAAACCTAATGAAGAAACTAGAAAATTCACTCTTCATACCTAGACACCAATACTGACAATGAAGATCACGATACATCTTGGTGACACCAGGATGAACTACCCAAACCGAGGAATGAAAATCCCACATCAGCTCCTCATGTATATCTACTGGAACCCATACGCACCAAAAGAAATGCAAGATCTCATCATCTCCTATATTCCATCCATGAATAGGGTCATCTCGTGACATACTCTCCTAAAGGAATATGACTTCTAAATATGATACATGTGTCATTCGTACTCGATCAAGAAGGGTAGAGGTAACAACAAAAGTAGAAAGGAATGTCTGCCCATGTCTGTCATAATCCTCCAATGGAATCTCAGAAGACAGACCCATAAGCACTAACTGTTGGCCTCTTAAACTGCCTGTATTTGAGTCCTCCTACTCAACACATAACCAATAGCGATTCCCTTCCCTGGCGTATAGGAGAGATCAAAATCAAAGGACTGAAGTTACTCAAGAAACCTTTGTTGTCTCAAATTCAGGTCATGCTGAGTGAAGATGTACATGAGTCTTTTTTGTCTTTGAAAACCACAAAATTCTCTCCCAGAAGATAATGTCCCCGACAGCATAGGGCATGAACAATAGCTCCCAACTCGAGATCATGCATCTGGTAATTCCTCTCATGTGGCCTCAACTATCGAGACCCATATGCAATGACTCTATCTCCATGCATAAGCACTGCTCCTAGCCTGATACCTGATGCATCACAATAGGCAGTGTAGCTCTTTTCCAGCTTTAGAGAGACCAATATCGGTAATGAAGTCAACCTTCCTTCAGCTCTTGAAATGCTGACTCACAAGAATCTGACCATAAGAACTTCGTACCCTACTTAGTTAGACCCGTCAGTGGTGCTGCTAAGCGTGAAAAGTCCTGTATGAAGTGTCTGTCGTCTCCATCCATCCCTATATAACTCCTCACCTCAAAAAAGTTATTTGGATGCTCCTAGGAAACTACTACTCTCACTTTCTCTAGGTCTATAGATAATCCTATATCTGAGATAACGTGACCCAAGAAGTGAATCTGGTCCATCCAAAAGTGGCATTTTGACTGCTTAGAATATAATTGATTCTATCCCAATGTACTCAGAATGATCTCAATATGTGTACCATGTTCATGTTGAGTGTGAGAGTACACCAAGATATCATCCATGAAAACAACCACGAAGGATGCCATGTATGGATGGAGCACTCAGTTCATATGTTCCATGAAAACTTCAAGCGTGTTTGTGAGACCGAACGACATAACCATATACTCATAACAACCATACCTACTTAGGAACGATGTAACAGGTATATCTTATTGGTATAACATGCAAATGATGATAAACATTCCTCAAGTAAATCTTCGAGAACACCTGGGCTCCTCGAAGTTGATCAAGGAGATCATCAATCATCATTAAGGGATATCGGTTCTTGACCGTCAACTGGTTCAACTTCCAAAAATATACGCAAATCTTGATAGTACCTTCTTCCTTCTTCACAAATAGTACATGCAAACACCAAGGATAATTACTGGGTTGGATGAAACCCTTTGCTTGCAACTCATCCGACTGCTTCTTGATCTCATGTATCTCGGGTGTAGCCATCCTATAACAAGGAATGGACACCGGTTCTGCTCCCGGAACAAACACAAATGAAAATTCAACCTCACACTCCATAGGAAAACCTCAAAATTCCTCTGGATAGACATCTCTGAAACGATCTACCAGTAGGGGAAAGTCTATTTGTGAAGTCCCCTGGTCATACAGATATAGTCTAGCTATCTAGACTGTAACTACTTCTAGCCCATGATGCTCTAGTCCAAATATGCTCTCTGAGACATCCCACTAACCCCTGTGAAGATACTGTCCACCCTCTAGTTATATGGAACACACCCAATGACAATAACAAATGAAGACTACCTAGAAGGGACCCCCCCAGTCCATTATGAGAATGACATCAAAGACTGTCATCTCTAGGACATAGAGGTCTAATAAGAAGTGACACCCACTAACATCAAGAGAGAACTTCTTGAACTGACGTACACTACTACTTATAGTCCCCAAGAGAGTGTCTAACATCAAAATACCGGCAGAAGAAAACATGGAGATCCCAAGGATCTCCACAATATCCATAGAGATAAAACTATGGGAAGCCCATGTGTAGAAAAGAGATAATGATAAAACTGAGGCATCTCTGATCATAACTCAAACTATAGAGGGTCCAGGATCTTGCTCCCCATAGGTCTACTCAACTAAAAAGGCATGCCCTGTACCGCGACGCTGTGACCCTACCTGAGCACTCTGAGATGATCCACCCTGCTGTCGCTTGTATCCTGGTGACTGACCACCGTGACCACAACCTCCACCTCGGCCTAAATGGATGGAATAACTCTAGTTCCCAGACTGGTGAGAAACTGGTGGTGCTACTCCTGAATGAGGAGTCATAGAAGAACCCCTGTCACCAACTGTTGGTGATAAGAACTGACAAAAGTGTTGAAGGTGACCAATATTGCCGCAAGATCAGCACTCCATTGGGTCTCTCAGGAAACATGGCCTTGTATGCCCGCCTCTACCGCACTGGTAGCACACCACCTGGCTACCTGATGATGCATCTCGCCTACTCTAATCTCCTTGTGTAGACTCCCTGGTACACATCCTACTATCTGTAGGATGAATACTAACTCTGGATGTCAAACCGCCCTCGCTCACTTCCTCAGAATCCCTCAGATAATGCTCTGTGATCAGTTCCTGGTTGACGATAGAGGATATCGATTTCAACCTAAAGATGTTCAACTGCGATCGGATGTCCTACCTCAGTCCATCCTCAAAATAATATGCAAGGAGAAACTCATCACCTCCTGGAATAGGTGGGAAACGCTGCAGCTCTGTGAAGTGAGAGGAATACTCCATGATAGTAAGACTTCCCTGCTCCATACTCATAAACTCTTGGGCTCGATCGGCCCTCAAGGTATCCGGATATAATTAGTCATAAAAGATGAGATGAAACTCTTACCAAGCCATACTCTACTGGAGACCCGCTTGTGAGATCACACTCCACCACCTCTTGGTAAAGTACCGAAGCATATAGGTAGTAAGCATCACCTTCTTCTCTGGAGGTATCTCCACGTGCTTGAAAATCATCAATGTGGCTTCTAGCCAGGACTCTACAGCCTAGGGTCCTCCATCCCCTAAGAAATTAGGAGGATGTTGCAGCTGAAAGACCCGCGTCAATTCTGCCATCGACGAGGCATGAGATGGCACTCCCTGAAAAATTTGCATCATCCTCGAAAATCCCTCTATGAACTGTGCATCAAAATCTGTGTTAGGTAAAATGGATGGTGCCAAGACTAGAAAAATTGGAGGATCTCCTGGAAGTCCTTTGTCAGCAATGTTCAGTGTCTAATCACCGCTTGGAAACTGGGAAATAAATGGAGGATGTTTTAGTGGCATGACAATACAACGTGAAGCACACACCTTAAAAGAAGATTATCAAGGAATTAAAACCGGAAGCATATGAAGGTAACATGTGAAATAAAGCATTCATGTTTTACAAAACATGACTACACAGCGTTTAAAATTCTTAGACATCATGTTCCCTTAAGTCATTTACAAGGGTGTGTACTCCTGCCTAAAATTGTTGTGTAACACCCCAAACACACGACATGTTCTCCTAACAGACGGCGTGTACCGGAATAATCATTCCTATAACGTGTCATTCTAAATGGTTAAGCCAAATGGATCTCCTAAGACAAAACTACATGGCATGTTAAGAGTAGACATGGTGTGTACTCAACAAGATTCACCTGGCCTGTGTTGTTAGTGACAAGGCATGTGTACCGAGTTTACCCTACACGGCGTGTTCCAGACAGACATAGCGTGTACTAAGAAGTCCCAACCGACTATGTGGTTTGATACACGGTTGGCTACATAGCTGAGTTTACATGTCGTCTTCCAAAAGGACACAGCGTGTACGAGAAAGGATAACAACAACCTGTTTTGTTCGCGACACGGTCGGGCACCTAGGTCAAACTACACGAAATGTACAACTGATACACGACATGTCTCCGTAAGATCATCCCTATCTCATGTCTCTTCCCACATGGTTAGCGACTATACGGTGTGTACATAATGTACACAGCATGTACATAAGAAAAGCAGTTTCTTCCCGAACAAAGGAACACCTGGAATTTAGTCAAAACTACACGGTGTGTATTCTGGGGTTTTCTGGATAGTATGCCTCATAAACTACTCCGGATCCCTGAAAACACTGAAACACACATTGAAAGTGCCAAATTCCAATATTTGAGGGCCCATACTCCCCACGAATCAATTTTTGGCATCTTATACATGTTATAACAAGGGTAAAAAAGTCAATGATCCACCAAATTCTGGTCCATGAGGGCCCATAACACATCAGGAACCAATATTTGGAGTTCATTCAAGAAAAACCTCACACAAACAATACCCGATAAAATTTTATGTGTATTATGAAGGCATCTTTCACAACAGCATGCATATTCTACACAACATCTATCACAAAAACATGAAATCTCTAATGCATCCTAGATGACATGGCATGAATGCATGGCATGCGATTTCTTGAAAGTTCCTATATGATTACTGAGATGACATACCCTCATCGCATCGGGTTGTGACAGAAATAGAACCTCAATAACATCAACGATAATAGCACAATACATATCAGACACCCAATAGTGAAAATCAGTTCATCTGTATGATTCAAAAAACTGAAAAATTTCAATAAATGAGGTAGATTCGATTTTCCCTGTACATGGGTTAGCTACTACTGGGCAGAGCTTATTACCAAGTACCTATCCCTTCCTATCCCGGGATAAAGGTTCCAAAAAGTAATTCAAGTGAAAAGAATCCTCTAATACCACCTTCTAACATCCCGTTTTTTGAAGACACCCAAAGACACCCCGTACCCTGTTGGTCACATGGCCTCATGAGAATTTCCTTGAACGCTAGAGGCTACCGACTAGTAAGGAGGGCATTGGATGTGACATTGGGGAAACTATTCCCTCATTGGAAGAGTAACACAGTGGATGAAAAACAAATATACAATAACAGAAGCAGTAAATATCCAACAATAGTAATTAGTGGAAGGCTGAAATAATAACAACTAGAGCACATATATATATATAAAACGATGCATGGAACATATATCTAGGAAAATAGCCAAAAAATTCACAATGATGAATAATACTAGTACTAAACCAAAGTAGAAAAGAAAATGATAAAAATCCCCTCAGCATCGCAAGCCTAATCTTGGTCCCATGCTCTTCAGCTCCACAACAATTCAAGTACCAAAAGAAGATGGTAACTTGCCCTTATCTATACCTGCAACAATATAAACTGTTTGCGCCCAAAATCATGTCCCAAATAGGGTGTGAGAATAAATCCTAGTTGGAAACCACCCAAAGATTTGTGCCTAACAGTCAGTGAATATATACGAGTTAAAAGTACAAAAACCAGTAAATAGGAAGTACTCAGCAGTAAACAATCCATAGTTCAATATTAAGAAACAGCTAAAGACAAATAGGTAACCCTCTAGAAGTACTCACATCCATCCCCTCTGTTCCTAACTAACATGTACAAGAAACCCCCTGGGAAGTACAGTCAGACTAATCCCTCTGGTTCTATCATAAGAATTCATAAATAGTCTCTCTGTGGAAGCTCACACAGTCAATTCCACATATAGTGTAAGGTATTCAAGGCCTCTCTAAGGAAGATCACATGGTCAATTACCCTTATAGCCCCAAGGTCAACGACTCTCTATGAAAGCTGACTCGGTTAATTCCCCTTAAATCCCAGGTCGTTCAAAAACCCTCTAAGGAATATCACTCGGTCAATTCCACTTATAGTCTAGAGAAATCAAAGTAGTTCAAAGTAAAACAACGAATCTCTGAGGAAGCTCGCATTATCAATTCCCATTATAGTCGAATATAGTCCTAATATATCAGAGGAAGCTCACTCAGTCTACCCCCTTATACCCTAATGTTCTCAAATACTCTCTGAGGAAGTTCACTTGGTCAATTCCCCTTATAGTCTACTACACTTGGTTATCACGACCCTATGCAGGTCAATGAGCATAGAAATGCAATATGGCCGACATAAACCTACAGAATTACTTGGATAATCAGTCTACTGGTTATCAAGCATGTCAAAAACACAACCTCTCCATCCTACAGCAACATGCATGGAAAATAGGCAAGGCGACCAAACATGATAAATAGGACCAAATGGTCGTTAATAGAACATGCAAGGTAAAAATATCCAAATTATAGAAAAAAAACCCTATTCGTGTCCAATTAACCTCAACACAGGCATACACGCATGGTAGGAAATCAACAGCGGTAAAACGGTAAACACGCAATACCTTGTTCGAGGGTATTGGTGGAATTTTCACATAATACTCAAAGACATTGAACGGAAAGGTACAAACCACCTACCTTGGAATCTGGAGATAAATATACATGAATATTGAGAGTTCAATTTCCTTATACCACAATAGATCTATAAAAATTTATAAAATGTTTAACCCAAGATAACTTTGAAAAAAGGAGGAATTGGAAAACGATGGTCTATGAGAAGGAAGAACTCACCGATGTGATTCCAACACAACTAACAATGTTTTATTGGGAGGACGGACTCACGATCATGGTTTCATCAAAGATCAATGGTGGTATGGTGTCTTGCATAAACGGGACCATAAAGAAGATGGTTCTGATGATTAGACGCCACCCTGGTGAGTTTAATGAAATAAAGAAATTACACAGCGTGTACTTTTGAAGTACACAGCATGTACTCTCCTTTTCCATACACCACTTTATGGGGGCACCAAACACCCCCACATGGCTATGTGTGTGTCCCCTACATGGAAAACACATATACTTTAGCGGCAAGGCAGTACACGGCGTGTACTACAAAAATTTCCAAAAACTCCTATTCTCTCAAAAACTCCAGCACAAAGAAAAACGTACCTGAAAAGAAGATATAGGTTCTTACACATTGCAAATTCAACATGAGACATACTGTAAGAAGGGAATGAAGGAGGTAAAGGGGATGAAGGATAATATTTAAGGTATTACATATGCATGGCAACTCAAAAAACCACTAATGTAATGCATATTTACAGAAATAGGATCATAGGGATGAGATTATACGAAACAATCTTCCCCCAATGGTCCGTATCACTGGAGAAATATTTCTTTTCATCCATAAAAAAATGAAAGCATGTGTCCTGAACATCAAATGGTCAACATTCAATTTTAAATACCTTGTAACAAGTGGAATCCATATCTTTTAAAAAAACATGGAATGTGAATTAATCTCTTGCTTAGTATACACTATTTGAAGATAATATTTAATTACCTTAGTGATGGTTTCCCTATCAATTAAGGATTCAGTTAAAAAATTTCTTACCAGTTTTTATATGTTCTCACCATGATGATGAATGACAATCAAGTCCTACGTATGAGTATAATTAATATCTTCCATAAAATTTTGCTTTTCCTCAATTACTATATACTAGATCAACTCTCCATCAATCGAATATGATGGTGGAGGAACTTGATTTGCAATCATCATAAGGTAAACACTGTAACCTCTTTAATAAATAACACCAACTAGATGAAAACATCTCCTCATCTATTCCATTACTAATCTCTTGGCCTCTATCTCACATGAAAGTCCCCTATTTTTAATATGGACATCTTTAATGAGGAAATTCTTTTAAGGTATAATGTGACACACAACATACTCAAATAGGCGTCTAGCATCATCTTTACACAGTTGTGTGAACAAAGATACCCAATACCACTCAAATAAAATGGATATCAGCATGAATTCCACCCCTAATGGACACTAAATATTCCCTTTAAAACACATCTATTGGAAATGGGTTAGTAATTATTTGAATGAATGTTAAACCATCCTATGCAGGCTCTAATCTGATAGCTAGATGTAAAAAAAATTCTGAATCTCACTAACCTGATCATTATCCTTCCCATTGTGATATAATAGGATCTCTCACAAATCAAACTAAGAGAAAATGTCTATTAATCTTTAATGGACTTATGGTGTCATCATCACATCCATTATCAATTGAATCAGTATTAGATTGAGTGTGTTAACATTATAACCTAGTGAAGTCTTCTGCTTAGAGGATACCTCACCCTCTACCGAGGTAGAATAATCCTGGAAATCCATATGATTTCCAACATATTTCTCAACATCCTTAGACTATGAATATTCTAAACCAATATAAAAACCTATTATAGTATCACCCTAATCATGAGAATATTTATCGACTCTGACTAGATTCAAAACTATAGAGACAACTATATTTGAACTAGGGGATTACTCCCATAGTAGAAACTCATCTCTCTCATCTAGATAATAAATCATTAACAATAGGTGTTTTTTGAACTGATCTCTCTATGGACTTAGATCGTGAAAAACTCAGTCTGTCCAAACATTTATATCTCAGTGATGTAGGTATCTTTATAGAACTAATTGAGAAACTTGAACCAACGTGGGATGAATGACGTGATTTAATTCTCTTAACATCAGAATCCTCATCATGATCATTCCCATTTCTACTTTAATCCTCATCATCATCTCCATTTCCACTATTAATTCCATATTTTATATTATCACCATTAAAGGCCTCCATAACATCTTATTGATATTTATTAGAATAATACAAGATCTGTTCATCACCAGAAACATTAATTTCCTCTTCATAATCTCCTTTATATACGAGTCTCCCTCTAGTATGAAGATATACAGGTGATCATGAAGGTCCAAATGTCATAGAAGGACTCCTTGGGTTATCTGGTTCACTTCCCTTCATAACTGAGGTAACCACCTCATCTTCAACAGCAATAAGAATGTCCTGCTCATATTCCTCATCAGTGTATTTCATAGTATCATATATCTCTACGTCAATATCAACTCAATTATTCAGTTTGATAGGATAATCTATGTTTCAAAATCCTCATATTTATTATATTTATCTCTAACCTACATTTTCATCCAATGGTTAAACCTAGAAATCATCCTTATATATATTACATTGATTATAATGGAATAAAATTTCCCTTCACATAGTTCTTATTCATTAAAAAAAATTATTTAATCAAGGTTGAAATAAACATGGGTTAAATAAGCGAATCAGATCATGGGTAACACAAACACATTAACATCATGTGTACAATGAGGTATATATAAATGTTGATCGCATCCCATATTTTAATAACGAAATGTAGGTATACATCTTGTATATCATCGTATTGAAATAACATTCCTTAATACAAAATAAATGTTGAACAATCATAAAAAAGTTGTTTTCATCTTCCATCCAACTCATTAATAGAACGCCTTCTCAGTATACCACCACTAGTTAACACCAATAATTCCATCTCATAACTGAATGACTCAATATCACTAGGTATTTCAAGTCGAAAATATTCCAAAACACCATGATTATGGACATTTAAACACTTTTTCCATTCCTTTTAAGAAAAGGTAAACTCCTTAACATCTAGGAATCATAGTATCAAATCATTCTCATTTGTAAATCAAAACTCAATGTATGTATGAAAATGATGAACCAACCTAGGATATAAATTTATATGATTTAGGGTGAACCATTGTACCCATACATGGATCTGGAAGACCATGAGCACCAAAATATTAATTGAGATTAACCATTACGAATCCACTTCATTTTCAGCAGCAACCATACATTTAAAAAGTTTAGGGTTCCTTGGCTCAAAAAAATATTGGACAAATTCTCCTCCAAACTTATTATCAAGACTCCATTCATTAAGAGATGAAATTTTATGTGTCTTTACCATCACCATTGAACCAAAACAATGTAGAATATATGGTTTGAATAACATCAAAGCCTATGATAACCAAGGATGGTTTGATAGCTCAAAGGAAGAAGGCGTCAGTGAGAGTGACTCCAATTTAATATTTAAGCCTAATTTATCATTTTGGGATTATAAATAATAAAATTAAATATAATAAAAATTATTAAATAGAATAAAAATTAATATTGATAATTGAATAGTGGAAGAAAAATTTCAAACAGAGGCCAGTGGCTCATCCAGCGATGACTCACTAATGATGACATTGAAATTGTGTATTACCAATTTAGACTCCCTAATGGTTACTAGCCAAGGATAAATCTCTAATGGTGACACACTAAAAGTGACCAACCAATGTTGACTCATCAATGGTGAATCATTAGTGGTGTATCAATAATGGTGACTAGCCAACTGTTACTCGTAAATGATGACTCATCAAATGTGACACAACAACTGTGAATCACTAATGGTGACTCTACCATGTGGATTTTTAATGTGACACATCCAAGACTAAATACTATAAGAAATTAATCATTCATAATTACCTTTTTATTTATCTTATTCTTTTATAATTCAGTGGTATTGTTAAATAATCTTCAAGGAAATGATTTATTGTAATAACTTCAAGGATTATATCACCCTTTAGAAGATGAATACTCAAAAATTGATTGCTTACTTCAATATTCATTGTTCTATAATGACACAAAGGATTTCAAGAAGTTTTAATATCAATACTATTCTCACAAATTTTAGGGACATGTATGAATTGATATCCATACTCTAGTAATGTGTATTTCATCCAAAACATATATGAACAGCAACTTCGTAATGATATGTACTCACATTTAGCAGTAAATAGTTGACACAAATTTTCTTTCTAAAAACACCATGTTATTATAGTCATTCCAAAAAATATGACATATTCTAGTGGTGTTTTATATATCTATTTTACAACAACCATATTCCATATGAGAATATCAAACTATGTAATTTACTTCACCTCTATGTTATAATAGTCCAAAATTGGTTGTATATTTGAGTTATTTTAAAACCCTTTTAACAATATACAGATGAAATTCATTAGTTTTTTTCTAGAAAATGATAACACGTTCACACACTAGACATAATATTATGTCATCCTTCAGTAAAGTATAACAAAAATCAAAACATACCTCTATAATTGGTTTGATCCCCAGATATTCCAGCATCATTATGATCTATCATACAATTTTTACATATAGGATTATCACTAATTTTATGTTAACAACTAAAAATTATTTTATAAGATCATTAGTGTTCTTACATTGATATAAAAAAATTCCATATTTACTACATATTTTTCGAAAAGAAACTATTTTTTCACCCATTATAATCATTTCAAAATAATTTTGCATCATATTTCTAAAATAAGAAAACAAATAATTTTTCAAAGATCATAAAATATTATCATCAACATAGATGTGATCTACTTATTTTTTTGGAAATTATTTTTATAATTCGGGAAGGATCAGCTTTACCTTTTGAATAACTTTTGCAAATCAAGAAATATTTGAGCTTGTCGTGACATGTTCTAAGGGATTTTTTTAAACTATATTAATATATTTTTTTACATTTGAAAATATTTTTTTCAAATATGATACATTGAAATCTAGGGGCTTTCTCAATGAAAATTCCTCAACTATATATCAATTTACGAATTGACATTTAAAACCAATTTGGAATACATTGAAATACAGTTTTTCATCAATGTAAATACATTTTCTAATATATTTCTGTCTAGATACTAGTGAAAATGTATCTTCATAGTTAATAACATCATCATGAATATATCCTTGTGTGACTAACCAAAATTTATTTCATTTTATATTTCTTGATTCATAATATTTTTTCTAAAAAATCCACTTGGTTCCAATAGTTAGAGTGTCCATAGGTCTAAAAATATGTTCCAAAACATATTTTCTTTCAAACTGATTATGTTCCTTTTTTATTTCCATATCTATAATTCATCATTGATTACAGGATTAATATTATTAGGTTCATGATTTTATAGGAATTATTGATGTCAAAAATAATTCATTATAGAATATTAGGTTTGAGTACCTATATCTAGCTCTCTAACTATATAATCTAGAGGATGGAATCTATAATCCATAACAGCTCCTAAAAAGTACAAGAATATTAGTGTCATATATTTGTTTTGTTTACGCTTCAAGATATTACTCATAAGTAGATTATTTTTTGGCTTGTTTTATAAAACTTTTAAAAGGTTTTGTATTATTGTTAAGAGTAGAAAAATCATCCACAAGGTTTTATAAAGGGGTTTTAGATTCATATGGATATTTATCAAAAAATTTAACTTTTTCATATTGTTCTATATCCTTGAGTCTATTATTAAACACTGAATATGATTTATGAGATGTTTAATAACCATGAAAAATTTAATCATCATACTTGGAACAAATGTTTACCAAACTACACTTAGTTTCATAAATAAAGTCATTCCAATATAAATCTATAAAATAGTTAACCTATGGATTTATAGTATTCTATAATTCATAATGTTTTTTCTTTAGTAGAGGTTTAATCAATACTCTATTAATGATATAAAAGGTTGTGGTCATATCCTCTTCCTAAAAATAATTAAGATGGTTATCCTCATTAAGAATAATTTAACATTATAATAAATGGAAATATTTATAATTTATACTACACCATTTATATGTGGTTTCTTAGGAGATGAAAAGTTATTCTTATACACAATTAATGAGAAAAAAGATTCAATGTCTTGATTTTCAAGCACATTTACATTATCACTTGTCAAGGTTATAATTAAGTCATCAATGACTATCAAAACATTTAGCATACACGGTGAAATAAGAGAAACCATCATTTTTTGATCTAGAATGAATACCCATGCATACATATAAAAATAATCTACAATGACATAACAAAATGATCTTATGATTTTTTCTAGAAACTATAGATGGTTCACACAAGTCCATGTGAAATAATACTGGGGGTTGGGAAGTTGAATCTTATTTCTTTTATTTGAATGATATTTTATTTTTTTCCTATTTGAAATGGGTTACATACTTTATAATTTTGGAATTCTTGTTAAATTAGATCTTTGACTAACCCTATTCAAGTTAGATTTGAATGTGAGTGAATATTGAAATTTTCTAGTAACCTATGTCAAATACAAGATTATTTTGGATTGTTACGTAGACATGAAATATTTTGAGAAGAAAAAGAGTCCAAATTAACAGTATAAACATTGTGAATTCATGAGGTTGAAAATAATAATTCCATTTTAGAATACAAAATGTTTTATGAATTAATTTTAAACATCACATGAAAAATAAATCATCACATAGCTGTGAGAGGAAAATCATATTTTACTTTAATCCATTGAAAAATTATAATTTAGAATTAAAACATAATTAGAAATACAAATTTTTCCAAGTCCATTTATTTTCACTTAGGAATTGTCAGCAAGTTGACATGTGTGCCATATACATTAATGAGATTCTTAAATGGTTAATAATATTTAGTAATGTGTCTTTAACAACCACATTCCAATAACAATAAGATCTTATGGATATTTTCAATCATTTCCCTACAAAACAATGTTTACACCAAATATGATTTTGGTACCCAAAACATATTGAGTTTAGAAATGTATGTAATTAAAGCATTAGTAACACATAATTTCATAATATTTTTACAATATTAATATTTTAAACATTTATAAATAAACACTTTGTTAGGTCTTGATGAATAAAAATTAGTAGCAGTAGCAGAACAAGGAAGAAACATATTTTTAACTATTCTCTACAATCTTGGTTGACACCCAATACCAGTAATGTACATGGGAGCCGTCTTCCTTCCAAGAATTTAAGAAAGGGAATTTCTCCCATTAGTGAGTATTTCTAGATCCTTTTATAGTTTCTCATTTAAAAATTTCAATTCATTGTCCTCTTTTAATAATTGAGAATTTAACAGTTTTTTGACAGCAATATCAAAATTAAATATAAATGTTAACCAATATTGTTTCATTAATGTATTATATTTATCCCCATCCCATTAAATGTATCATCAGTAATGTTTCAGTATTTCAAAATCACATAATTAGACATGTATTCATCATTATTTTCTTATTACGGATGATTTAAAATATGTATAGGACAATCTAGATGTACATGGGATACAACATATGAATTTTTTATTAAATACACATGACCTCCATCTTGTTTATTCTTTTTTGGTTGCGCATAAATCACTTGATTTTTCTTCAGAAAAACTCTAATTTTACATCCTTTCATTATTGGACATTTTATCCTTATAATGAAGATTGTTTTTTTATTTCATCTAGGGATAGAATTCTTTTGAAATTTCATTTCCTATTTTACACATAGAATATTTTTTCATTTAAAGAATCATCCCTCTTATAATACTTACTACAATTTCCTCTATTAGCTTATTTACCTTTATATCTTTTTTATTAAATTTATTATCTTCTAATAATTTTTTTGAATGTTATGCCCAGATTGGCCATCTCTTCATCATTATATGTAACTGATTCTTCATAACTTGAAATTTCAGCGTCAATTTTCACCTTATGTTTTGATTTATAATATTTGAATGCAATGGATTTTATTTTTAGTTAATCATAATTTTATCTTTTTTATTTGAGTTCTTCCACAAACATCATAAATTTTTCAATCATCTCCATAATTGGTATCTTATATACATTTCACAATTATCTAATTTTAATAGAGGTTACCCACCAACATTTCTGTAGGCATCGTAGAAGTCACATAACTTTTTCTATATTAGAAACAAGATTCCCTTATAAGTGAAATGTATTCAAAATATCAATAAACCATCGATACATTTCATAAATGGATCATAAGTTATCTTGTAAAATGTATCATATTCAATAGTATAGGTATGTCATTTCAGTTAATTAACATTATATGTTCCGTTATGAGAAGTATACAAAGTGTCTCATATTAAAAAAGAACATGTTCTTGTTGATATTCAGTTAAATTCTTCATCATCTAATGAAAAATAAAGATAATTAAAATAATTATAGTTGTTATTATATGAATGTTTTTTAGGAACCTCCCATGTATTTCTATAAGTTTTAGGTTATTCATTTTTTTCAATAATATCAACCCAAATTATAAATATCATGATCTAAATGTGTTTTTACATTATGATTTTCCAACTAGAATTATTATTTCCATTAATAAAAGGAGTATTTTTAGTAGAAAAACCTTCTTGACTATTATCAATAATGATATAAATTTATTAAAAAAATAAATATGAGATAATTAGAAGAAAACTAAATTATCATATCAAAAAAATATTATCAACGACTGGTACCAAATGTTGGTTGGAATTAGTGACTCATGATTGATTGAATTGAGTTCTCAATAAAAAAATAAATTAAAAATGTGTTCAAATAAAATAACCCAATTAGAATGAATATTAATACTTAATCAAAATATATGTTTAATATATGTTTGATCGTTTAAAAGAATACTCAATGCATGTTTAAAACTTAGTTAAAATAATATGAAATATTACATTATCCTTTTAATTCAATTTACTAAAACCATTTCTTATACAAACAATAATAAAAATGATTATCGATGTATCATTTTCATTTATAGTATATAAAAAACATAATATAAAATATTTAAAATATAGATAGAAAAACACCAACACATAATGAAATAAATAGCGGGTATGGTGTCAAGATGATATGTAATTCCCTCTACATAGAAATCATCCAACGCAGACCTAGTTATATAAATATAATATAATCCACAACCAAGATCAAGTATTCAAAAAATAGATTATCTATTAAGGATAAAATCCTCTTACACAGTTATATAGGGGAAGTTAAACTATTAGGGAACATAAGGACCGTTTCTACAAATTATGAGGGTAAATAGAATAAATGAAATATAAGTGAATATCTAGTTTCTACCAGTTCTAGTGAAAGATTTACTCTGTGTTAATAGGAAAAGAATAAAACACACATCTAGAATATAAATTCTAACAAAATAATGGGTTTTAAATAAGTTACCAGAATGGTAATGTTTCATGGTATGTAATGCTTCAAATTATTGATTATCCCTATATGTGGCTTGGTGATGTGCATGGATTGTTTCTATGAATGTTTTTGTAAAATTTAGTGTTTCACAGATCTATTTGTTCTATCTCGAGGAAAGAATCTTATCATTCAATGAGATTAATTCTTTAAAAGTTGAAAGGTTGTAGATATGAAGCACGAGATATCTCATTAGATTATTATTCTAGTTTTTAGAAATTATCAATCATTATGATCACAGACAAACTTACACAAGATGAATTATTATACTATATAAGGAAATGTACCCACCAATTGAATTAAAACCATCAAGATATTCTGAACTATTATAATGACTCTGAATTTGGTCTTTGATAAATCTCTTTACTAATTAATAAAAAATCCTTATATAACACTTTTCATTATTTAAATTAATATAGCCATTAGATGAATTTATTTGTAATAAGGTTGAACATCATTGTTAGTTCTTCTGAAAGTGACTCATTTCGAGCAGTGACTCAATTTGGTGTTGGTTCAGCCTGGAAGTGACTCATTTAAATTATAGGCAAGTTAGTCTAGATATGTAACATTAGGAAAATAGTGAGTCAATGTAGTAGTGGATCATGTATTGAAGTGACTCACATTCACTAACAATGAGTCATGTCTTACAGTGACCAATGTCTAGTGGTGATTCAGTATGCTGGTGAGTTAGGTACAGTAGCGACACATATAAACTAATGGTGAGTCATGTATGGTAGTGAATCTTGTCTGATGGTTATTTTGCTGGGTGGGGAGTCAATTTTGACAATGACTTATTTGAAATAACAATGACTCAGTTTGGGGGTGACTCATATTCACTAATAGTGACTCAAGTGTGTAATTAACCAAATTTCATCAATTTACATTATGAATGAATATACTATCATAAACTTTTTATATCATTTGAAATATAATAAAAATGATTTTTGATATTTAAAATAAATATGTTCCAACACATAGTTACAAGTCACCACGGAATTGATCAGTTTTTATTTGAAGGCTGATGATTAAAGAAAAATAAATAGTTGGAAGACTTGATCAATTCTCTTCATATGTACTAATAGATTCATCATCATTCATATTGAGCTCAACAAATTTATTTTCTTTTGTTTTATGTATAATATGAGGTAACAACTTACTGAAAATATGACCGTACGACATCCCATTATATGGATTCAATTTCATCCACTTGAATTATACTCTGAATAAGGATACACTTTTGATCGATTTTCTCATCAAAATAATAAACTTTTAGGATATTTTTTTTTATATTTTGATCCCTATAGAATAGATTTTTTTTAAATGGTGTTGATCCATCTCTGAACCGCTAGCGGTTCAGATGATCACCTAAAAGACTGGAGACATTTCCCCATGAAATGAATAAAAATACATTGATCACTTATTGGATTAGTTGGAAGCCCAAAGTGAATAATTTTTTTATAAATTTTTTTAGCATATAAACAAGGGTTTATATCCCAAATACCATGTCATTTTGTTGATCTGGTGTACAATCATTCCATTTTATATTACATTAAGCAATAAATGATTCCACGAGGTACGAACCATTGACTAAAACCATGAAAAATTAATATAATCTTCAACAATCATATTGGAAAACAAAATAATCATCATAAATCATATATTTGATATCTAAATCAAGTAAATATATTAAAAATCCTTGAAACGTTAGTTTTATCCTCATTCATCCATTATTGCTACCAAATATTTGGGATATTGTCATGTTATTAGACTTATCCCCAGTGTTTTGAGTAATGTTTTTCTCGTTACAGTTTCCAAATGTTTAATTAACCTTGATCAGATTTCAACTATTGGTATAGATACTATTCATATAAATATATTACATCTTATTACATAAATATTCATTACATAACATTATGATCCATGCCATAATCGAATAGTTGAATTATCTTTCATAACATAGACACATAAAAAATTAGTTAATATGTTTCACCCATTAAGTTCTTAATAACTATCACTATTCAAAGACATATCCTTCATAATAAATTTATTCATATTGTAAATAAATGAGACATACAAATGGTGAGATTATATGATCTTTATAGTTATCTACGGTTTATATCAATAATCATATACGAATCACTTGATAGTAAGGGTTTGAGAATATGAGAACTACATTTGAAAACCAAACATTACATATAAAAGATAGAAATGTTGTATCATGGAATAAATCATATAAATTAATAAAAAAATCAATGATATGTAATCAAGTAACCTTATCCATGAGAGAATAAAATAGGTATAAAACATGGAATTGTTCCATAAATATAGAAAATTATTTCTTTGTAGTCAAGGCGCATTTGAAATAATATCATATTATATTGGGATCACTCCCCAATCCACAATATTAGTAAATGGTCACTCCAAAAACTATCACATTAGACAAATACCTTTAAAAAACTTGGTTCAACCCCATTTCTAATCATGTTTAACTCACTAGATATCAATTATTTCCCCTAGTATTTGATTTCTATATAATTTGGGGACCACCCATCTTTGGTTATGACATAACCATAATCCTTCTTTATAATATAACAAACATTTTTTTAATGTAACCATCATTATCCTAATGAAAACCCTATATATATCTTCCATAAGATAATTAAAACTCATCATATCATCATCTCAATAACCATGCAATAAAAAATATCATAAACATTTAATCCATTCATCATAGGGCGACCCATGAAAAATAAATGAGTTTTATAGTCATAGAACCAATATGAACATTAACCATCAAAAGAATGTGTAATAATCATATCATTATACAATATCTCTAATAGATCATAATTAACATAAACCAATGATATCATATATGAAAATTCCTATCAAATATCATTAAAAATTTTCTTAAGAAAAATAACCTATCCACAATAAAACTAGCTTTTAAAATAATTAAGTAACATAAATATTTTGGAAAAAAATTATTCGAATAGAAAATCAGAAAACTGTAAAGGATTCTTCAAAACATTGAGTGGTCATAATGGAATGAAATTATGTTCATCCTGTATAAGATAAAATAAAACATTCCTTTCACATTTTTAGTATAATGTATAAAAGAACCTTTTTTTGAAGAAGAAAAAATGATTCCTTTAATTTTTTTTAGAAATTAATTCCTGGCTAAAATTATAATTAATCTACCATGAGATAATTTTAAAAAAAACATTAAATTTTATTAGAAAAAAAGTTACATAAATAAATCCCGAGTGAATACATATATGTTTTTAGTTTTCCACTATAATGTTCAATATGAATCCCTAAAATTTAAAGAGAGGTAAATGAGATGAATTTTTTTTCATAAATTAAAATATATAATAAAAAATTATATAGATTAATACGATAAGTATCATAATATTTTACCAAATGGAATTCTAACCATGAACAATCCCGATTAAAATAGGATCAAAACCTAAATTTTTACCTTAGGTCTGACACCATTCAATGTTTTCGAACCCCCTGTAAAATAAATATAGATTTTATAAATATATCCTTTAATAATAATCATATATATCATACCATATTTCAGTTAATTATGAATTCTTATCACCTATTCAATGACAATTATTTAATTAAATAAATATTCATGGGGATAATAGCTTCATTTTTTATCTATGTTTTCGTTCATTAGTATTGGTACTTGTACAATGGTAATGATATAATTATATACATATTTTATTTAATGGAATAATTATTATATAAATTCATCATATAAATATGTAGATTCATTAATAAAATTTATAGATAAATAAATGAATTTCACTTTTCATTGAGATGGCAGGTCATACAAATGAATGGACGCTATTTCCTTTTATAATTTCATGAAAAGAAATAAATATAAATAATAAATCACCTTTCAAAAAATATTATATTATATATATCACATATATTCATTAGATACATCCTTATTTCCATTCATGTAAAATAGAAACAAAAAACCCATCACTTTTTTGTGGTGGTTGTCCACATATACTTACGAATGTCATTTTTTCCAATGATTTAGAAGGAATGAATGTATATATGATATTTTCATTAAAATACATAAATATATCATAAATATCATATGAAAAAGTTATATCAAACATAATATATATAAGTAAAATATGGTTATGCAAAATTAATTGAATCGCTATTGTGGAGATTGTAAAACGTATATATGTAAGATCAATACATTCAGTTCCAATTTGATAGAAATGGGATTAATAAAGGTAGTTTCATAAAAATAATAACTATTAATTGCATTTAGTATACTCATTTTTATTATACTAATAGTATAATTAATTTATAGGCGTTATAATAATAATTTAGAAGAAAATAATTTTTTAAGTTGATTAACTCTTCATTGAAACAACTCCCCTAGATCTTCTATTAATGGATATAGGGTTTTTATATTGGGGACCTTATTAACTCTATAATGTGGGTATGGATTTTTATAAGATAATTTTTCATATATTTGTTGATATAAAGGGTTCATAGTGTAGTAAATATGTTAAATGAGGGTCCTATTTATAACAGATAGGAGGGACACACTTTGAATTTCTTAAAAGATTAAAATTTATAAAAATTAATTCTTAATAGAATGGATAAAATGAAGTATAAATGATAATTTATTATATTTTGGGCCATATATTATCCAAATTGTTCTCTTGTTATTTATTTACGGTTTTATGAAATTTAATAAAATATAGTTTTCATGCAATATCATTTTTTCCAATTTACACAGTTTTCATTTATTTTGACTTACAAAACATAAAGAAACAGTTGAAATTAGAATTTAATTACATCAAATAACACTAATAGGACATATTCATCAAAAAATATCATGCAACACATTAAATAGATCATATTTTTTAATTTTAATATTTATAAAATTATTTATTATCCTATTTATTAGATGGAGAAATAATACATCACTGTTGCATTAGAATATAAGGTCAATATATAATTTCAGAAAACAATAAAAAAAATTAAATCCTGAAATTAATTTCATTAATGAAAAATAGAAATTTAAATCCATTGATAACATTATTTATTCCCCAAAGTTGATAGATGATATATATTTAAAACATATAGAGAGGCATCTTTTACTTTTTTTTAAAGTATTTCTATAATAATCTTTAATAGGTATCCCATAAACAATTATATTTCAATAATAAGGTGATATGAGTGAAGTTACACCAATACAATAAGAATTAGGATGAAAAATTAGGGCCGTATTACATAAATTTATCCTAGGATAACAACATTTACCTTTTACTATAGTGATACATTTTACTAAAGTTACTATTCTAATGACTGAATATAAAATAGAATTATTTACAAAATTTGGGAATCCATATTCCAAATATGGAATCCATATTCACATATACATTATCTATAAGTTGATGAAATTTATTTTCACATAAGAACACAACACACGATGAAAACCTTATTTTTAGGAAAATTTATCTATATGTATTAAATTGCCGTTAATTTTTATGCCATGTATATAAAAAATGAGATGACTGTTAATTTTTTTTATTAATTAAATTTATATTTTATACATTAATTTAAAATTATTAAATAAATTTGATTTATTTAATTTAATAAGATAAACCACGTATGCGCTCATAAAGAATGTTTTCTAGAAAAATATCACTTTTACCATAAAATGATTTCCATTATTTATAATAACTTAGTGACTAATGAATTTATTTTATAAAAGTATAAACCATAAATTTTCATATGTCAGATAGTACTATTCATACCCTACAATTTATGGTCTGGCTAATATTCATCCAATAATATTTTAATAGTATATAAAGGTTTATATAAACTTGTTGTTACCTATAAGATAAGATATTTAATAAATTAAAATAATGTATTATAAGGCAAATATATTGAAAAATATCATGGTGTTACATAATGAAGATGAAATCACATCATATTCAATAAAAATCATGGATTTCAACAAAAATAAGGTTTAGAGTCCTTACAATAATTTTTAACAATAAATAATAGTTGACAACCCCCTCCCCATGAATCAACCTGATTTAACGCTCGTCAATATAGTTAATTTCATATATGTTTGTCCAAACCGACACCCAGGTTGAATGTTATGGTCATTTGAAGTTTAAATTCAATTTTTAACTTCTTTTAAAATTTTAATAAATTTTATTATATTAATTTTTACTAAATTATTATCTAATTTTATTGTATTTAATTCATAATCTGCAATTCGGCTGATTGTTGTGATAAAACAGATTCTTGGATCAAAATTTATGTTCATTTGAATTTTTTTTAATTTTTAATTTTTATAAATTTATTTTTACATGTTGTTTTATTGAAAAATACTTAAAATTCACTATTTTTAAAAAAAAATTGAATAAAATTATATTAGAAATATTTTAAAACATATTTAGTGACATATTATAAATGTGCAGATATTCCAAAATATCTATTAATTTAATAGTTCAATTTTATAAATTTAGTATGTTCTCACTAATACTCCATGTTCATTGAACTTTCCATCTCATTCACTCACAAAATCCAAGAGGGACAAAAATATCTACATATATAAATATAGATCTCCACTCAATTTATTCATATGAAGTTCAAATCAATATCAGTAAAAGGAAATATTTATTATTTTCCCATAAATTCCAAATAAATGGGTTGATAAATTTCAATTATTTCTTCTAAATATACCTACAAAAATTAAACACTCTTTGTAAGAAGATTTGCAACATTAATATTCAATTAAATAGGATATAGATGAAATAGTTCAGAGATAATATTTATATTAATGGAGTTATCATTCAATATAATCGTTAAACATCACATATCTATCCAAATGTATCTATGAAAATTACATAATCATGCATTCAAATATTTTCACAAAAAAACCTCTTCTAGGTGTAGGCATCAATACACATCCATTAAATAAGATTATATTCTAAAATAACTTATTTAGTATAATCTCTAGTTGTCATCCCTTTCCTACAAATAAAACATATCTCTTCGTGCATATATATTTTCTTCTTTCATTGAATATTTGTTTTGTACCTATCCTTTATAGTATATATCCTATATCCTATAATTATTTTAATTAAAATATTATGTCTTAATATAAATATAAATTTTAATCTCTATTAATTAATTCCAACACATAGATTAATACCCAGATATATATCTACCAATGATTTCAAATATTTTTTTTTCGATTTGGACACAAAACCTACAATGTAAATCCATATCATCATTCTTGTTCAGATTCAATATAATTCGCATGTCATAATGAAAATTGCACTTTTTTGCGTGCTGAGACATTTTTTCCAAAACAATATTTCAATTACCATGTATATAGAGGAGTGTAGAATGACTCCACCTCGTAGAACAATATAGAATCAGTTACATGGTATTTAATCAAAAATCACAATTTTCTTTCTCTGTGGAATATTCAATTCACTAAAATGTTTCCCTTCTTTCAATTCAACCAAACTATAAAACGGTTTTTCTCAACATCATGACAGTTCCGAAATTTAAAAGGCCACTAAAATTAGGCTAATAACCTTTATGGTGTTGCCTCTTTATTTATGACATGTAAAATTACATTATTTGAGTTAAATTATACCAATTTGTTTTGTGTTGTGTCACAATGTCATCCTGTATTTCCAATTTCAGTGAAATCCTATAGAAAACATTTATTTGGGATAACAATCATTTATCAACCTTTGTTTTCCATCCATGGTATAAATATATTCTTGCGGTCTCCCCACAATAATACCAACTTTACCTGGTGTTGACCTAAATGGTTGTTCTACCTATCTCTCATCCAATTCTTCATATAATCCACTCATCCTTTGACAAACCCTCACTAGGCTCTCCAATTCAATTTTTACTTGGTTGTAACTATGGTTGAGCTTTGTTCTTCCTCAAAATGGTGCATTTTTTTTCTGGGATTTTGTAATGGTTAGACTTTTATCAAACAAAAATACAAAAATGGAATGAATTATTCCCCTACAACTTAGTTTTTTGATAGTTTTTTTAATATAACATGACCAGGACATTTAAACCCTTATCTTCTTCAATCCACTACACAATACTTCTAATCGACTCCCATGTGACTTCAATTTTGATGAAAACCCAACTATAAAATAACTTCAATAAAAAATAAAACTTCCAAATGATACAAAACATCACAACTATTGTTATTTTTAAATGACACGTTATTTAAAATTTCTTAGAACAAATCCCATTATGTATAGATTAGTCAAGATATCTCATTTTCAATCTATTCCTCATTGATGTATTTCATCATCATGTTCATTATTCAATTTTATTCAAACCCAATCTAATGTAATGTCTTTTTATACGGTCATTTAATCCAAATATTGTCAACACTTCCACCATCACTACAATTCCCTGAATGTGAATACAATTCCACTAAATCAATAATGTATTTTCATTAACTATGTACATATCAATTTATTCTAAAATCAATAAATCTAATTCATCAATTAATTCATCACATAAAATCTATAACTATTTTCTAAAAATCCTACCCAAACAATTTATTTGAAAAATTATATCCCAATTGATTTTTTGAAAATATTATCATACCATAAATCATTCATCATCTAGATTAACGGTAGACCATTCAACTCAGTCCCTCCCATTTTAAATAAAATAAAATTTCTCCGCTAACCATTATTTTTTACATAATCTTCTCTCCAGAATTTGATATCACTAAATTAATCCTCATAAAATATCACATATCTTCTTCAAATATATGATGGTAATTTCTATAGAATCTTACTACTCCTTTATCAATAATCTTTTTCACCAAATTTTTTGTAGAAATAATCAAATTTTTGTACATCTAATAGTTATAGATTAAGAAATAATATGCTAAATCCTATTGAGAAAATTAAATTATTTTGTCATAGAAAATTAAAGAATATTAACAAAACTATTAAGTCAAATTCCTATAACATTTACAAAAATTAAAAATTTTAATCCTATCATCTAGAAATTGTTTGACTCTCAATCAACTTTTTTTATAGCTATATTATTCTAAACATAATTTTAGTGAGTGGTTTATTTCATTGAAATGTGCCTTCAAAAAATCATCTACTACTACTATTTGAGATAACCATATACTAAAAAATGGTATATATTTATAAATTAATTTCCGTTTAGATCACTACTAATTCAAATAAAATTATTTCATACATGAAAATGTATGATCCACCAAGAATAAACTTCCTGTGACATCAACCAAATTGACAAAAAATAGCATATTTATAGTTATAAACTATATTATAAGATATACAAAACTAGAATAAATTTATTCCATCAGTAATAAATTATTTTCCACTTCATGTACATTAGATTAATTTTTTAAATTTATTTCTATGTCCTTATATTATGATTAATCAATCTTTATTTTCTCATTACCTACATCAGTTTGTTTTTATATTTTTGAACCACGTGTTTTCAATAAAATCTAATATATAGACTTATCTTGTAATTGACAATACATTTTTATAATGAGGTATAATAACCTATAAATTTAAATTAGATAATATTAGATTGTATGTATATAAATAATAGATTGAATAATCCTTTAGAAAAATTATTTAATGCTCCATCAAGATGTATTCCTTCACTAGTTGTAATATAACAATAAAGTTAAACCCCATTATCACTAATAAATATTAAATTTTGAATATATACAATCAAAAAAAACATAACCCCCAACAAATGACTACCTCACCACCATAGAATCATGTCCGAACATCCACCACCTAACTTACCCAAAAATATGAAAAACAACGATGACCTCTCCGTCCAAAAATAATGAGCACATATCACATATCAGCATGAAATCAGGATGAAATAACACATTTTCATCCCACAAGCATGGAAACACATCATGACTAATTCAATAATATTTTTTATATTTTAAAAAGCCGATTTTATCAAATTGAGTTTTATTTTAGTGGTTTCGTCACAAAATAAATAATCATAGGGAAAACATTCCATTGGCCAAATATAATTTATTATGTAATTTCAATGTTATAGTGATATAAAAAAATAAAAAAATAAAAAACTATAAAAACACACATAATATAGGGAAATCAAATTCACCAATAGCCATGATTTTCACCATGGTATCAAACCCATAAAATCTATCATTACACAGTAATATCAACGCTTTAAAATCAAGTGAATCATTACCATTTCCATATCCAAATTAAATAAGCAATATTTTTTCTCTTTGAGTAAACCATCCAAACCATAAACAATCGATAAAAATAGAAAATGCCTCCAACATGATACACAATAAATAGAAATGATCTATTCCCTACATCGAAGAATGTTTTCCATATTTCTTAACACCACAAGGAGAATAAGAAACACTAGAAAATGAAAACCGAATAGGTGAAACCATGGATCAAATTACACAACACCACAATGTTATCAAAAAATATTCCAACTCGCACCCAAATGAAAATAAACATTATTGTGGAAAATTCACAAGAAAAAAATTAGAAACCCATGAAGAAAAGAGAAAACACTCTTATCAAATCATCAATGAACAATTCTGAGAATTGTTGGACTGAAGTGGTGGAATGGGATAGAAGATACTTCCAAGGGTCAGAGGGATCATCAAGAGTTAGAAAGTAATTGAGCGGCTGAGTGAATGGAAAATAATCCATGTAAGGGAATTTAAATCCAAAATCCAAATGTTTTTACTATGTGTAAACTGTACATAGAGTATAATAACCTTGTTTTCCATGAATTTAAACACTTTCTAAAAATCACATTACGTCAGCCTAAATTGATTTAAATACCTGAATTCAAATTTTATAATGTGAATTCATCTCATGGGTAACCAAATTACCACATAAATTTCATGAACCATTCCACTTCATGAGCTATGGGACATCCATTTACACAAACTGTGAACCATTAGTTCACATCCAGTAAACGTTATATTATTTTAATTAACATTTACATCACTCCTACAGTCATAGTTTCCATCAAAAACTCATAAAACCTCGTCAAGCCTCAACTAGAACACTTACAACACTGAAAATAATTAATGTAATTGGTTGGGAAGGTATATTCAATTACATTAGATACCTTCCAAATAATTCTCACCCTCATGAATCCAAAACAAATCTGAGAAATAAAGGAGTCCAAAAAACCATTCTGTGGGATACCTATCAGTTATATTAGAACTCTTAAATTCCACAACTAGCAAAAAATTCAAATCCCAATGGCTACAAAAGTATCACGTAACGTCATTAATACACAGTCGTATTACCACAACAATCTAAAATATGTTTATCCCAAACCAAAAACCATCACAAATAACAATGTGCACTACCATGAACATATGAATATGGTATTTTCATCATCCATGTAAAGATACCATGATCATTGTGCTACACTAACTCACCCCCATGGTTTATATCAAATAATATTATAATGCATCTCAATATAGAATTTGTTCCCCTTTCATAGAAAGTAAATTTTACACACATCATACATCAAGATATTAAGACATCTCAAAAAATAGAGGGATCTAAAATCTTATCAGAAAGATAAATAGAGAATAGAAAAACTCAACGAAAAAAACTACATTTAATGGGCCCACATCTTCTAATTGTTATCTTAAGTACACCCTTCTAGGAAACCATGCAACCACAACCTAGGAACCTATGGAATGGTCCATGCATGCATCATCTTATCCTAGAGAATCTTGATTTCAAATTTTCATTCAATAAACATCGCATCATACCTGACAACAAACTCTCCCCAATCAATGACATTTAAATATCCATGAAGATACCAACGAAGTTAAGATGTCTGTAAGAGACAAAGGTTCCTCTCCATCCATGATGAAAACACCTCTCGATAAGCCACATCACCAACTCATTGTGACACGCCAAAGGACCCGACAAACTAGGGATAATGATTACGAATACATTCAAACATCCACTACATATGTTAATTGTAAACCATCAATAACACTTGGTTCCCAACATCAAAAACTAGAAGTCTCCTCTTTTAATAGGAAGAAGACTTTTTCTAGTCCAACAGTTATTTCATCCCCTCTTGGACAAGGTGAACCTTATCTATTATGTTATTTACTAGATCCGGTCAATGTATTGTTACCTCCCCGAAATCCATCCCAAGAATTGATATTTTCATGGTCTCCCATACAAATCTTAAAATGGTTAATTTTATAATGGTTGACTGATAGATGTTATTATAAGAAAACTCAACCAAGTGATGTTGTTGTTCCCACGGTCCGTTGAAGTCTAGGATGCACGCCAGCAACAAATCCAACATTTTATGGATAGTTTACTATGTATATCCACATATATTAGGGTGTAAAGTAGTGATGATGCATAAATAATTTCCAGAATAATTTTGTTGTCACCTCTTGAATCATGATTAAAAATTTGTCTCTATCTGAGGTAGTTCACCTCTTAATTCTATGTAACTGCATCACCTTATCCATAGACCTATTGGAAAAAGCATCAAATCTGACATACTACTTTGTCACTATAAAGTGGAATTATTTCATTAAATGATCCATGATTTTCCATATAGCATCACAACCTATGTTATGCATGGATATACCAATGATGATATCCCTCAAGAGGTTATCCCATTTCCAGTAGAGAATATAAAAAGGTTCAAACACACATCTAAGAACATGATTCCTAATGTTACTTTTTGGAAAACCCAAAAAATACATCCCAAGACTTTTAATAACATATTTCATCTGATGACACAAAAATTACATCATCAAAACAATTGTACATCATGGATAATGATGGATTTACAAAAAAGGTAATAAATGATTCTAATGATGGAGTCCTTTGGGAATCACATCTATAAAAAAACATCCAATGATTCAACATCTAGTTCTAAGCATCCTATGAACATCCATACATACATTCACCCCGATCAACACAATCTTACATCACGAATTCCTCAGAGTCTCCCCAATGAGACTCTTGCACCTACAACATTATATAATAATACAATAACATCAAAATAATAGAATAAAACATCATCCTCCCTTGTATCTATGTTCATGGTTTCCAACTCCTCCATTACTCTCCAATCATCCCCACACTCATGAATAATATCCTTTACTATCTTCATAACAAATGAATCAGCCCCAAAATAATATTTTCTCATGGTATATGATATCTCAAAATCATAATCAAGAAGAAAATCACTCTAACTCTACTACTTCATGGTTAGATCATGCTATGAATATATATACCTCAATATCATCTGATCATTGTAAACTAAAAATCAATTACCAATACCGTAATTCCACCACAACATTAGAACAGGCACAACCACTACTAATTACTTGTCATGGATTACATAATTTTATACATGGAAATGTAACTACTTTTAACTATAAGGTATCACAAACAATTGATTCACCAACAGAAAACCCAAAACTAGATAAGAATCATCCCAAAACACCTTAATCATAACACCCACCTCATGAAACTGAAGTAATGTAGCACTAACCAACATATTCTTTAGGTACCTGAATGTTTTATGAAATGAATAACTCCAAAAAAGTCATATTATTTACTTTTGAATTATTCTAAAAGGGATACAACATCAGATAAATGGGGGTATAAACTTTTAATAATATCCTAAAATATCAAGTAAGCTAGGATCTTATTCCACATTATTAGGCTGTTGCCATGCAAAAATTATATTGACCTTATATGGGACAAAAAACCTCCTAGACGATCCCTTGTATTCTTGGGAAATATACCACATATATCCAGAACTCAAACACAGAGAACTTCTCATAATGCTTGTGGTGAGGTAGTACCTACAAAACAACGTTGAGATTCATATTATGATCCATATATAAAATCTATTATATCTAGATATCATCATTTAATATTATGAATAATTGTTGAGGAACTCATAGAACATGGAGTTCATCATCTCCATGAACAATACATGTGAATTTATGACACTAAATGAAATGACTACCAAATCTATGTGATCATACCTATATCTAAAGATCGTATTTGGGATATACTACTCCTTCACCTACAAATTGTGATATCCTGAATACAAATTGATTATCAAAAACAAACTCTCCGCCCTCAACTGTTCTAATATATCATTTATCCCCTGAAGAGGGTTATGGTTAATAAACTTCAACTAATTCAATCTTATTTAGTCTATATACAACCTCAAGATACATTCCATATTATTGGAGAAAAACACTAGAGAACCCCACAATGACACATAGGTCTAGATAAATCCCTTTTGAATAAATTAATCTACATGAATAATTAAATCTCAAAACATAAAAGTTCCCAAATGATAAGGATCCATTCAAATCATAGAACAACTAGGATAAAAGTCTATCCAAAACTAAATATAACCTTAAAGGGAAAAATCATGGAAACCCTAAGGAACAAATCTATAACCACCCGAAATACAATGAGGACCTCCATAGTCCTAGAATATATTGATCACCCAAACAACTAGTCCACAAAAAAATGAAGCAGGTCCAAACACTATGTTCCCACTTGAAAAACCCACTATCAAATGAATACCACATAAGGTCCATTCACATTTGAATATTGGACTCTACTATAGAAGCAACTGATAATAGAAAAAAAGAATGAATATAATCGAATCCTACAATGAAATCATATGGATGCATCTATAGAACAAAAAGATAACGACAATACTAATGAGTCCCTGTCGTCAGTATACTTCATTGACACAAACAAAAAATGGTGGTCATGACTCCTATGGGAATATTCTATACTATAAGAATGGGACACATCTATATGTATAGTACATCTGTACAAAAATGTGTGGGTTTAAAAAATGAGTGTGAATTTCATGAATCAAATAAAGATCAAACAACATTACAAAAAAATGATTTCACCTTTTATGATCTTTGGCCCCACATGCACTACTACATCCACTATATGAAACTTTCTATTCCAAACTATTATACCAATATATTAAAGACCATCTACATGACCAAAATTTTGTTAAGTTCCCTTAATATGTGTAATATACAGTTGGTAGAATCTACTTACCCCTTATCCTCTTAGAAGAAAATAAGTCTTCTGCACTAGGTGCTGAAACTGTGTCACTAGAAAATACAGTTGGGGTTGGCTATGATACATTCTACTTCCACCGAACTAAGATTCAAGAACTGCTAGGGAACTGGTATTGGTAATTTCCATGAAACGAAAACAAAAAAACTATCATTATATCCCTAAAAAAATAAACAAAACTACTAGGCCCAAATGGATTAAAGAGAAATGACAGTGGTCCACTCTCTAGTGGCCAAAATCTAAATCGTCCTAATGCCTGATACTTTCCACTGATGAATCTTCTCCTTCAGGAATCCTACTAACTCCTATATCATAAAAACCCTTCATGAACATTATTCCACTCAATCACCTCCACATTATTATTAACCTCCAATTCTATTTGAAATGTAAACAAAATAACTTCCCAACTGATAGAAGTATAGATCACATACTAAAGATAACCCACACAAGACTCCCCATCTTGATAATGATTTGAGTAATAACACAAACGGTATAAGAACATGATTTCCATTTCCAGACTAATATACAACCTTGTGGAAAGGAAATATGATCCTACATTTTCAGTACATTCGTTGTCAATGAGTGGATATCTTCACAAAATTATTTCTGAAATTAATCCCATTAAATATATCCCTCCTTCCACTCACCTAGATACAAAATCTTCCAATAAGATGCCTCACCCAACATCTAACTGAATTATAAAGGGACTTAGTATTCCACCATGGTCTAGATAAAACAAAAATTGATCTTTGGATCTTCCATCAAACTCTCTATCCCCATATCTAAAAGACCTCCCTCTCACTTTCCGATAGCATTCTCCAGAAAAGTGCACAACACCCTCAACTTAGCCAAAACCTCCTCTCATAGATCAACCCTATATAAATAAAATGGATAATCCTACTAAACCACTACTACCTGAAAAACATGTAAATGATGAATATGAGACATATCAAAACAAAAATCAAGGATTATCTATGTCCAAATAGTATTTTAATATAATTTTGATAAATTTTAATTAACATTATCTAATTTAATATTCGGAAAACAACCTAATTAAAACAAGAGAAAAAGTCATTAGGATTCATGTGCCTCTCCTATGTCTCTACCATATAAATAGTTCCACCCCACATGGTCATTGAATTTTCTCAAATTTCAAGAAAAAGATCATGGGGGCCCTAAAATTTTATTTCTAAGCTAGTAGCCCTATTAGATGTCACATACCAATGTCAACGGGAATTCTTTCCATACGAACCTATGGAATCCTCACTATGAGTGACTCAAAACTCAATCCTTTTGCATGAAATCTATCTGACACCACTATATCATGGTCACTCTCACAAAAGATACTAGAATCAATGGATAAAGATAATGTCCCCAGTATCCCTTGTACAGAATGCCTCAGGTTTTCAAAAAGATCTAAAGATATAGAAATGTATTTAGATTGGAGTATGTTTCCTTTACTATAATATAGGCTTCAGGAATAATATGAATGACCCATAAAAAATATTAGAAATAAAATAAAAAACAACCCAACCCCTCCCATGTGTAATTATATATAAAATAGATGATTTTAAAAGCCTCAAAAAGTTAAAACCCAAAAGAAAAGATAATGTTGGTAAATAGAAAATAACCAACGTTCAAAGATGTTAATGTCCAAAATGGTCCACATAATCCACATGGAGACTGAAAAAGTTTTAATATAAGTAGGTTGGGAATAAATGTATTCCCAATAAGAAAAAATGTCTCTTAACATTTTAATGATGCATACTAATACACATTTGATTAAATTGTAGAACCAACAACACCTAAAACAATCAACTACACATCCCAATCGAACCATTTCATTCAAACTAAATAACTCAATCCAATTATAGTAACAAAATAATAATTATATAACCATAATCATTTATTTACATAACGATAAAAAAAGTACAGGTACAACTACAAAAAAATCTAGAAAAAATATAATATAAGAAAAGATAATTAAGGGGGACTATAGTGAGAATCCCAAGGGAATCACCTCTAATATGATTAAAGCCCTCATGAGGAAGATTCATATCATAGATATAGTGTGTAATAACAACCTCATTATTGGATTGGTATGAAAGATAATCATCCACCTTGATTCATTCAAGTCATGTGTGTAGATTTTCTATTTGGTTAAATATGAAGTTTCTACATCATCGAAATATATAAGATATTTACCATGGGGTTACATGGGTATTTTCTATGGAGCCATGTAGTTTAGGAGAATCTATCTCCAATTCCATAAAACAAACATTCTATTTTAATCATACGAGGATGCCTATGAGCATCGACAATGCTTCCAAATTGTGGGATTGACTTGCCCTTAATTATGTAGAATAATAAAATATGAAATTTTTCTTGGGGTCACAAAACACTCCACTACTACATAGGAAGCCCATGGAACAAGACCCATTAGTGATGAATTTGAATCCAGAAACATGCGGCATCGAACATACCCAGTGAACTTGAGGGACACAACAACATGATCACATCACACAATTTCTGAAAATAGTAGGGATGCTACCCTATAGAATGGTAACACCATATAATTCCCAAAAACACATGGGCCACCACCCCATGGAATGGTAACATTTTAGCTCACCAAAAGAAAACTAGGCCATCAAATAACAACCACTTCTATAAGTAATTTTTTATGGTATCATGATCATAAATGAAATAAAACTCATTCATTCCTCATGCCATTCCTCACCCCCATAATAATCCTCCCTATTTCATGGGAACATCACATCTCACCCAAAAAACCCAGTCCATCCCCTAGATCACTAATAAATCTTTGACCATCTTATCATGTGAATATCTACATGGATGAAAGAGAGAATAAGAAAGGGAAAGTAGAAACTATCCATCCTCATCATCAGGATGTTTGAGAAAACATCAATCCCTTGAATATACTAGTTATAACATATAGTTCATGAAATAGTTGGGGATTGTATATAAACCAAAATCAATATACATGTATATAAATATATCAAAACACTAGAAAAGCATGTGGGTTCACTAAAAAATTCCAACCAACTAATAACAACATCACATTTTCAGCCACATCCAAATGTGTAAAAAGACGGAATCTAGACGACACTTTTCAAATTTCCATCCAAATTCCTTTATCTAACCCATTCGATTCATTATTAAGGATAAAAAACATTGATCCTCACATTACATCATTTATATGATCATTAATCATCTCAATTCCATCAACCAAAATAATCCCGATATATATCAATCATTAATAAAAATGTTATTGCATAACTACCTGTGCATGTAGAACAACAAAACCCAACATCACAAAAAACTCATTACCCCCATATACCCATCACCTCACCACCCTAAAAGCATATTTAGACAATTACCTACTCAATTTTTCAAATTAAAGTCAAAGATTCACCACATTGTCTCCCAAAAATAATATATGCATCACATTCATCCTCCCAAAATCACATTGAAATCACATATCACCACCCCACAAGCACGAACACAAATCACAACACCTTCAGGACCATTTTACAGATTTAACATTGTTGATTTGATCACATTTCAATAAATTTTTCGTGGTGTAAACAGAGAATTTGTAATCCTGGAGAAACCATTCCATTATATAAATATATTTCGTTAGGAAATTTAATTTTTACTGTGATATCATAATAATTACAATAGGAATATCATTCATAACACACATCATCCTTCAAAAAGTTCACCAACATCCATAATTTTAAGTGGGGAAACATGGCTATATAATACATCATATCATACTAATATCAAATGTATAATGGAATTCAAATTACTCCCCCTTTCCCCCCTTAAATTTTAATTATCCAATTATTTATATTTGATTAATCTATAAAAAAAATTACCTGAAGTTGAAGTAGAGAAAATTCCCCATGCATGACACAGAATATTGAGAAATTATGGATTCTGAACTGAAAATTAGCTTTACCAACTCAATATACACCATAGAGTGAATAAGGAATCCCCTAAATTTATAAAAACACAAGGTAAATCATGTATCACCCTAAACCATAATAATATTTCATCAATATGTTTCCCAAATCTCACAAAAAACCATAAAAATCACCATAGTGAATCCCTTATAAAATAAAATGAGATATAAATGGAGAAAAGCGAAATAACACACCATGAATCATCAAACAAAAACCACTAGATTAAATGGATTGAAGTAGTAGGTAGGGGGAAAATATCATCCAATGGTTCCAAGGGATTTTTCAAAATAATAGAGGAAGATAATAGATTATTGAATAGGAAATAAGCTAATAAAGGGAATTAGAATCCTAAATACCACCATTTTATGGTTGGTTTAAACAACATATAAATCATGGTTTTACCAAAAATGTCATCTACACTGAAAATCACATCATCTCAGCTATAATTTAGTAGGCTTTATGAGTTTAACATTCATGATTTGAATTTTTCTCATGGGTTCCCCCTCCTCCCGCATAAAATCCATGATCCAAACAACCATAGAATCCATGAACCGTTAGTTCGCTTTCTATTTATATTATATGATGTGAATTTATAAATATTTCACTCCTACAACCCCAACATCCACCAGAAACTCCCAAACTCCTCCTGAAGTATCTTCCAAAATACCTACATCCTCCAAAACCATCCACGTAACAAGCAGGGAAGGCATGGTCCATTACAAAAATACAATTATTATATATTATATTTATATAATTTTTGAGATTATAGAAATTATTGAACCAGGGTTATTGTAAAATTATTAACAAAATAAAAAATCAATAGATACATGAAAAACAAAGCAGTTATTCTCTGAAACATGGCATTAACATGGAATTGTTAACAAATGGGAAACATAAGGTCATAATTAAATCATATATGGTATGATATATACACATATGGTTCTATAATATATTTATAATAATCTTGTATTTATTATACATGTAGATACTTAGGATTATCATATATGAATTTGACATATTTTAAAATGGATATTTGTTACATTGAAAAACATCTGATTTTGGATGGTAATAGTGTATTGCCATTGGAAACATGAATCACAATCTTCTAATCTGGTGAAGAATCTTTAATGATTCCCACAAATATCATTACATTTAATAATATTCATAGATTTACCCTACTGAAATCCTATCTTCATTACCTAGGGTGAATGAAACAAAATATTGGCTTATCCCATATACATAGTATAGTTATGAAAAGGTTATCTGTAATAATAACATGAAAATAAGGGTATGATAACATAATAATATCACTTCAAAACCACACCCTTCTTAGTAAAAAATCATAATACAATGTCATGAAACAAAAAATTCAGTTTATAAGACAAAAATCATATAAATATATAAGAAAAGTTTCCATGAGAGAATAAAATTTGAATACCACATATAATTGGGACACACACATAAGCAAAAAAAATAGTTTCCATTGTAGTAAAGGCTCGTTTCTATTATATACAAGGGCGTTTTATGGGCTGCTACACCTCCTTCGTGGGCCAGACCACCATCCCCAATTTCCTCCCTTTCACCATAGTGTAATTTTTTCACTCCCCATAATACTTAATTTACAGTGTTCACTCCCAAGACAATAATAGTGGAAAATTCCTTT
This sequence comes from Viscum album, assembly GCA_963277665.1. NCBI lineage: Eukaryota > Viridiplantae > Streptophyta > Magnoliopsida > Santalales > Viscaceae > Viscum > Viscum album. The sequence goes on from OY728152.1 coordinate 852,086,210, forward strand.
ATTAAACTGAGTTCAATACTCATTCTTTCCCGATATTTCCAAACTAGGTTCACTACATAGTCCTACCCTTTCTTACTAAATTTGGTTCACTCCATTTTTAAACCATGTCTTGCTAAACTAGGTTCACTCCCAATTTCAACCCTGCATATCTCATGAGATATAAATCATTAATAAATTATTTAGAGATATATATAGGCCCGACCATTCTGTGGTTAAAACATAACCACTGTACTATGTTATATCATAACCACCATCCATGGATACAACATGACCACTATGACTAACGAAAAATAATACATATTTGGGACTCAATATCAAAAAGAATTTATCATAAAATAAGTCATGAAACATGAAGGGTTTCAGAGATATTAATTTTTATCACAACATGTTGAAAATAAATAGGATTCCTAAAAATATTATCACTTCATCATATCATACCCATGGAAGAAAAAAGTGGTTTCATAACAATTTTATTATGGTATAACCTATGGGTCAAAATGTGTTTCATAAAAGTATTTTCATTGTATAATTAAACCATTTAAATAAATATTAATAATGGTTAAAATGGATTATATCCCTAGTAATGAATAAATGACCTCAATAAATATAATCTTAGTTGGAAAATAATTTTGAAACATTTCATGGGAAATTTACGAAGGAAAATATATTCCAACTGAATATAAATTTTAATGAAGTAAAATATAACATAAATTATTATATTTTAAAAAATTTGAAAATTTTTAAATTATTAATTTTAAAAATTATTTAATACATTTCTTAATGGAAATATCCTTTCAAATTTGAATAAAACATTACAAACATTTTAAAAATCTATTTTCTTCATTGAAATAATTTATATAATATATGAAAAATTGAATACTATTTTACAAAAAAAATAATTGTAATTAACATGGAATACTAGAATGGGAATCTTGAAATCATTCAGTAGTCATGAAAATGAGACATACTGTTCATTCTATTCATATAAGAAAAATTCATTTCAATTTTTATGTAAAATACAAAAAATTAATTATTTGTAAAAATACATGAAGATTTATTTGAAAAAAAAATAAAAAAATAAACCTGTTGTGATTATTTGTTTAAAATAAAATATTAGAACATCTTTTGAAAATATTTTTAGAAAACAAGGCTTTTAAATAAAACAGATTTTCATCTGAGGATAGAAATAAAGTCATATTTTCTTATATGATTTTTGTACATTATTTTAAGTTATAAAGAGTGAAAAATTATATTATTACAAGAAATTATAATTGATAATTAAATTATAGTAAAATTCAGGATTTTCTTCAGAAATTGATCGAAATATTTAACCATTAGAAACATAATCATAAAAAATCTTGAAAACGATGAGAATAAAACATAAAATAGTTACCTATTTGGTATCCTAGAATCATAATACCAATGAATAAGAAACATTAATCAAACATGAAATATTAATAGAATGAATAAATTCACTATATTAAATATAAATGGGATTGTATAAACACATCATGCAAGAATATTGGTGAATACCTCTCAATGAAGGAAAATTCATACAGAAAACCATTTTTGATTTGTAATAATTTTAAACATAATACTTTAAAAAGGAAGATAATAAAATGGATTTTTAAATCCAATAGTTTCTATTTTAAACATAATAATACACATTCTTTGTAGATAATATATATAGGTTGTGAAAATGATATTTTTCTCATAGAAGTAAAAAGTGAGATGAAAATCCTTTACCGTAAATATTAACATTCTTCACACTTATTAAATCCTCAGGTATAATAAATATATGTTCACTGAAAAGTTATTTCTGAAACATAATTATATATATCATACCATATATTTTATTAATTATTCCTTTTCTTACAAATTTTTTAACAAATCTAAATTAAAGTCATATTTTTGGTATTTACTGGTTTTTTATATGTTTTTTATTTTTGATTTTCTATTCTCCTACATTGATCACCATTACCTAAAATTAAAAATAATAATAATAAAGTAGTTATAATATTTATAAATCAAATATAATTTTAATACAAACCATGAAATAATGTTTTGATTAATGATGTATGTTATAATCCTGGAGATTGTAGGTCATATGCACACACAAGTAATGTTTCCATTTTTAAATGATCATTATGAAAATAAGATAAGTAATATATTATATTAATATATTTATAATAATATAATAAATATAATATTATTTTTTAAAATATATTTAAACATATCATACATGTGTTTTGTTTATGAAAAGAGTGTCACACAGATTTGTGATGGAGGTAGTCTAAACGTCCATGTGCGGCGTTATGAAGATTCACTAAGTGAAAAGGGAAGAAATAGAATAATATATATTATAATTTAATAATTATATATATATATTATTAAAATAAAAATTATTTAATTTATATCACATATAATCATTATATTTACCCTTATCACCATCCATTTTAATTTTGAATGATACAGATCAGTTCATATTGCAGTAGTCCATATTATAGAAGTGCAGTATAATCATTTTACCACTGAAAATAAAAATACATATTTTTTATATTATATAATAGTTATTGAAGAATAATAATATCATAAATATCATATATAAACAATAAATCAATCAATATTTCCAATAATTAGAGTTGTTAATGGAAAAAATTAATGGCATCGGTTTGCGAGGCGGTAGTCCGCCGTATAAATAAATGATGAGTTCACAACACAATTGATAGAAGTTGATGTAGTAGTATGTCATAACAATAACATATAAACTACTCATTATATAGAATAAAATTTGGTTTTTATATAATAATTATATAATAACAATTTTATTGGGTGGTTCGTGATATAAAACAAAAAATCTAGTTGATCAATATTACCTCTTCATTGGGTGATCTAGAGAAATGTCCAAACCCAAAAACCTTAAACCAATAGAGTGTGAAAAGGGTCATTAATATCAAAAAATATTTTGGTAATAGGAAATAGTTTTATTCCATGTTCCCTTTTTTAATTTGTTGAATTTTCCTGATAAGATATTTTTACTTGTTTTCATTCCATTTCATATACATAATATCACCCATTAGTTGATCCATGAATTATTTCCACTTCATATTGTACTCAATGAAATGAAATGGAATTTTTTATTCCTAAATAAATAATGGGTTATAATATCTATAAAAAGAATTATAATTCATTTTATCTATATATAGTAATCATTAAAACAAAAGTGTTAACATTGGTCATTCATTATTCATAAGTATTCGTATGATTGAATAATCCATTAAACTCTAAATCCTCATTCAAAGATCATAAAAATTAATTCAATAAATAACTAACATTATTATAATTTAGAAATATTGAAATAAAAAAAATTAAAATAACGTTACAAAATTATTAAAAATTAATTTAACATTGATCCCCCATATATAATAATGTTGGTCTTGATTATCACATACCTAACAAGGGAATGACTTTACTATTTATTCTCATAAAACATGGTAATAAACTAAAGCATCATAAAACCATATTTAAAACATACAATATTCATAATTTGTCACACAAGACATAGACTATTTGATATATTCCTTAATCCCAAAAAATTCTAAAATCCATTAATAATAGAACATAACGTGTTGTAAAATAATCATTAATATTTTCCAAGGTAATCAGTATAATCCAATTTACTATTTTATTATCAACATCTCTTACCCCAAAATAAACAGTATTTTCTAAATAGTAAGAACATATTATTAGATAACATCCCTTAATCATGTTTTTTCATTGAATATAACCATGGAATTAAATCAAATTTCATTGTCATTAGCATCATTCAACCTACTATTTCTAATTCTAAATGAGAAACATATACTTAAATATCAATATAAATTATAAAATTCATAATTCCTAAATCTAAATAGATAAATACTCCATTACTCTGACATAAATGATTATAATTTAATTATCCATTCCTTGGTATAGAAGTTAATTCTTGAGTTAGGGAATTGTGTAATGTAATTCATATATTCTCTATAGAAAAGAAATTGAGATTGTTGACAATATGTCACTATTTGACTTATTTCCCACAACGATAACATCTTCTCCTCTGTTTTAGACATTCCATTAGTTTTTTTCTTCCCACATTCTTGACATGTAGGAATATAAATATTATTTTATATGTTTTTATTATGACAAAAAAATTTATGAGACCATGTCTTCATATTTTTTAATGTGTACATAATCTATAGTATGTTCACATTGTTAATCACATATCATGAAAACAGATTAGGTGTAATAACAATATCTTTCCCTCTAGTCATTTTCCATGTTGGTTACTCAGGGTCATTGAAATTTCAATCAGATACAGTGTTAATATGATTCATTGTTGTTCTATCCATTGAACAATGATAATAATCATACTGTCAAAAAATCTAATCATTTTTAGGAACATCATAATAAAGAAAATTAATTTATTGGATGTATAAATCATAATAATTCTTTAATTTATGTCACCATCAATTTATCATATTACATTCATAGTCAATATGTTTTTAAATCGTTCATTATGTTTCATAATATATTTGTGAATTTCCAATGTATATACCATGGGAGTTTCAAACCAGCTTTCATGTATGGACTATTTTTACGCACCATCTCTCATATTAGTGCAGATCAATATAGTGTTTCCGGTGTTTGATTCCCCTAGCTACAACTATTATAAATCCACATCCACATATATTATCCAAACATGGAAGTAATCTTTTGGAAACTAATCTTCATATACAATTCCTAAATTATCTTACATTTTCATTTACATTGAATGATCCTTAGAATTATCCTTATAGAAATCCATAGAACTATATTTCAAAATATCTTTAAGTAATTAACTACTGTTATCTCTTTATACATTAAAAATGATAACTGAAACACTCCACCAATACCAACTATAGTCACCCAGGCATCTTATACATTGATATTACATATTTTAAGATTAATCTTCACCCCAATAAACACACACTCAAATATAAGTTGAAATAGTTTAATTTATTTGTAATATTTGAACACAATATTATTATCTTATTAAAGATAATCAATGTTTCCTACAATGATTTCGCCATTTAGTAATCTTCATAGAAATACAATAGAAAAATCATTTCATTATAATCAGGGGATGGAAACACATGAAAGGGTGAGCTCATATTCTGAATAACGGTACAAAAAATGATATCTAAGTATAAAATGAACTGAATATTATGATAAAATAATAATAGCATTTCATAACCACATCCTAGATAAAAAAGACCATAATATTCTATCCTTCCATAAATATAGTTAGATAATAAGACATGAATCATATGATAATAAATAAACATGGGCCATGATTGCCTAATATTGGAACAGGGCATATAATAATGGAACACACCTATTTATTGAAAATCATTTACTTAGTAGTTGAGGCTCATTTAAAAATCATATCTGGGATTTCTATGGGTAAATACACCTCTCGAGTTATATCCACTAACATCCCCAATGTTAGCCCATTCCTCATCGTTTAATGGGTTTTATCCCCAATTCGTAATAGCAGTAAAAGTTCACTCCCAATAACCTTATAGTTGAACAATTACCTTACTAAACATCATTCACTCCCCAATATACCATTTTCATACTAAACTGTGATTACTACCCATTCAAACCATGTCTTTCTAAACATGTTCCATTCCCCATTTCAGGAAATTTCTTATTAAACCATGTACACTCCCCATTCAAACCATATGTTATTGAACTAGGCTTAGTGTATATTCCACACCTGTCTATGTCACAAGATAAAAATATTTACCAAATATATAGTTGGGTTATGTATGTCCCAACAATCATTGGTTAAATCATAAACACCATACTTTTTTATATGACTACCACCATTCATGGTAATAATGTATCGACATTCACCTAATTAATATCAATTATATATGTCTTCTATAAGATCATAAAACATTAAACATACCATAACTCATGAAATGAATAAGATTTGATAGAAGATTCATCATAAAATAACATATGAAAAATAAATTTCTTTTATAATATTTTCACTATTTCATAAATGAATATAATGTATAAAAAATCACATTTCATAAGAATTTTATCATGATAAAATATATGGAAAAGAAACAGGATTCATAAATATATTTTCATCATAAAAATAAACCCTTCAACGAAATAATAAAAATTGTATACTTCGACAAAATCCCTAGTAAACCATTAGTAACATCAATTGATTTCATCTTGGGGGAAAATATTCTGAAAGATTAATTGGTACATTTCATAAGGGAAATAAATTTTCCTTGAAAATAAAATTTATTAATTAAAAAATTATAAAAAACAATTTTTGTTAATGTATGTGTAGAAATATATAATGGTTGATTTTAGGTAAAACATATAAAATATTTTTCATTGAAATGTCATTTCTATATTCAAAAGTATATTTCAAACTACTTCCAATATTTAATTATTTCTTTTAAATAATTTAATTAAATTTAAAAAATTTAAAAATATTATCGAAAAATTTTAATTGAAAATAACATTGATAATGTGAATGGGTAACATGTTATAATTCAACAATCATGACAGTGGGAAATACCATTCATTCAATTCATTTTTAAAACTGATATTCTTTGCATATTTTTAGTAAAACCCAAAAAAGGAATTTTTTGAAAAAACACAAGAAGATTACATGAAAAACATTTTTCTAAAATGTAAGAATTGTTAAAAAAAATTATTTTACGTATCATATGTGATTTTTTTTGAAAATAAATTATATAATCATGGCTTTGAAATAAATCAGATTTTAGACCAATGACTAAAATAAGTTGAGTTCTTTCTAAAAAATCTCAATTATATAAATTAATAAATATTTTAAATATTTAATATTACTTTAAAATTCTATGAATAGATAAAAAGGATTAAAAATAATGATTATATTGAGATATTGTTAATCTTTTTTTATCATCTCAAACATAAACATAAATAATCATTATAAATGACGAGATTGTAACATAAACTCTTTAATACTATAGTAACAATGAATCATAATTCCCAATGTGGAAAAACATAAAATGAAACATGAAATATCATGGGGACAAATAAATTATTGATTCTTCAGATAAATGGGGCAGTATATACAACATGTCAAAAAATATATGTGTATACTTTTCAAAGAATGAATATTGAGACAAAAATCCCATTCAAATTTGTGAAATTTGAATAGTAAAATAGATTAAAGAGATATCTATAAACGGGTATTTTGGCCCAAAAATTCTTCAATATTATTAGGAAAATATATGTTTGTTTTTATCATATACAGCATATAAATGATATAGGTGGTGAATATGACATGTGTCACACGAAAGTAAAAAGTGTCATGAAAATATAATACCTTATGCATTGATTTCAATCCCCTTCCTTAAAAAGTACTATATAATAAATATGAATTTACTAAAATTAAATTAAATAACTATAAATATGTATATAATCCCATATATTTTTAATGTAGGAAATTTCATAACACATTTATTATCAATTTGTTTGATAAAGTCATGTTTTGGGTAATATCCTTTTTTTAATTTATGTTCTAATTTTTTTAATTTTTTTCCTATTACATTGATCAATATTCCATAACATATTGAAAATAATAAAAACATATTTCTCATATTTATACATTAAATATAATTTTAATACCTATCATGAACGGTGATTTTCGGATATTAAGTATGTTATGATCATGGAAATAGTAGAGCGTATGTATGTGTGAGTAATGTTTCCTTTTTTCCTATGATCTTTATGGAAAAGAGGTATGTAATATATTATGTTTAAATAATTAAAATTATATCATAAAAAATAATTATTTTGTAAAATATATTTATTTACATCATACTTGTTTTGTGGTGTTGAAAAGTGGTGCACACCACTTTGTGAAGTTCGTAGTCCACACGTACATAAGAAGAAATATCATCATTCATAAAGTGAAATGGTTTGAATGAAAATGATATATAATATATTTTTAGAAAGATGAATATGATATAAATATTAAAATTATTTCATTAATATCACATACATTCATTATATTTACCATTACCATATTCCTTGTCAAGGGTGGAAAAATCACATTACTTCTCGAGGCTGTAGTCCGTCGTACACACTAGCGATGTTATCTTATTCCCAAAATAGTGGAATGAATAATGGTATGTATGATATAATAATTCAATAAGAATAATAATATATAAAATATAATATTTACATAATAAATTTATAATTATGTCCCACCATTAAAGGATGTAATGGAATACGAATGACATCAGTTTGGGAGGTGGTAGCCTTTCATAATCATAAATGATGATTTTTTAACCCATTTGATGGATGTAGAGATGCTGGAATGAAATTACATTAAAATAAAAAATATATCGTAATGCAAAATATTCTTATTTTATTACATATATATGACATAATAATAATTGAATGGGGTGAAATAAGAAATAAAAATATTACTCAATTGATGAACATACCCCCTTCTTCGGGTATCCTTCTTTTAGTTTGCACTGAAATCCACCTTGGTGGGATTTACCTACAAAATAACGTTTATTAGAATAGGGGAAGGATTTTTGGAAGTTATTTTTATGGGATTTCTGAACCAAACAGCTGTGAAGCTGTGATGAATAGAAGAGATTGGGAATCCCTTTATAAGATAGGGATATGACACAATTTGTATTTTTGAAAAGATTTTACTTCTCCAACATTTTCCATATGTTAAAGGGGAAATAATTATCATGTAACCATATAATTGTAATTGACTAAAAATTTCTATAAATTTGTATTATTCATATTTATTGGATTTTGACCAATATCTTCTTAGTTTAACCCCCACTAAATCCACTATTACATTAACTATGGTTATTAATTTTTGATGCATTCACAATTTATTTTGGTGAAAATTTAATTGGACCATATTATACATTATATATTAATTTGATTAAAAAATATGTAATATATTTTCCGAAATTACATTCACAGAAGTGGTAGAATTAATTTTAAAATAAATATCATAGAAAAATGATAAACTAGGTTTTTAAAGAGAAAATGTTCAAATATTTACAATGTTTTTAAATAAACAATTAATATTAAATTGATTAAAAATAACTAAATATGTTTAATTGATGTGTTACTTAAATATTTTTTGTTTATGTTTAAATAAAATTATAAATAAACTATATAAATATATTAAAAAATATTATTATAAATAGAATTCAGTATTTTTCTATATTCATCAAAAAAATGAAACCTTTCAGATTACACTATCGACTAAACCTAAGAAAATTTTGCTATTATGAATAAAAAATTATTGGTATTTTTAAATATTAATCTTATAAAATTCTAAATTTTAATTTTAAAAAGAATTGTTCCATAAAATGGAAAAAAATTGTTTTTTTAGAAAAATAATGTTTTTATGTTTATAATTAGACCGATTCTTCTCTCATGTGTTGAAATCAAATAAGATGAATGATAAACAGTTCATTTAATATATATAATATATTAATTTCATTGAAATCATTCAACAAAATGAATTTGTTTATTTTTTTGATGTAAAAGATATTAAATAAAATAAAAAGCTTGTTTTTTAGAAAAATATTTCCATTATTTTTAAAAAAAATTATATTAATTTCTAATTTAATGGTCTATAAATAATTAATTATATATAAATTTTTAAACTATATTTTCATAATTTTTTTTAATTTTATTCATACCATCCATTCCAACAGATATGTGTGAAAATTCATATTAAATAAAAATATTTAATTTATATGACATGTTTCTTTTAAACATAGTGTTGCATGTAATTAAATCTATATGACACATGAAGAACCTAGTATTTCATCTAATGCAGCCTAAAATTATTGTTACATATACCAAAAGAAAATATTAGTGTTTCATTTGACCCCAAGTATCATTAAGATTAAATGTATTCTAAAAACCATCACCATTCTCATGGGGTTAAAATATAAAATGTTTTAACGTGTATAGTAGATGTCAATACATAATGTAAGGGATTTATGTATCACAATATTAAATATATTAGTCACATTACCAATTTATAACCTATTTTGTTGATGTAGTGCATATACTCCTCATGAATATATTTTTTGACACAAATACTCAAAATTATATAGAGTTATATTCCCATTTTAATATCTCTCAATCAGCTGGTTTAGGGTTTCTATGTTACAAAAGTTGTAGGGATTGTTTTATCAATTTTCCTTCTTCAACACATATGTTATGTTGTACAACTCTCTTCTTTTAGGATATGCATATTCTTCCCCATTCTCATGTTACATCAGAAATATACTTCTATTCATGAAATATCATGTTCTATTTAATGTTATTATTTTATGGGGCTTACAATTCAGTGTTAAAAAAGTCATAATGGTTTTGTGATACAATCTCATTGTTCATCAGTATTGTTTATATTTATTCAATAAAGGAGTAAATATTATAATCCATTTCACAATAAACACATTAATTTTCTTATCCTATAGATATATCATGAGAATATATGTCTTCCCATAATTTTCCTCTCATAATGCACTCATGACTATAAATTATTGTGTTTAGTTAAAATAATAGTTATTAATATATTCAGTGATAAAAACCACAAAAATGTGATTTGTAAAATTTTTTTGATTTTTTTTCATTCTAATTTTTTTTTATAAATTGAATTTTTAATGTGATTTTACTTTTTATATAGTTTTTACAAGAATATTTTTTATTCTTTATAAATAATTAGAATTTTTATTTTATAAAAAATATGAAAGGGATATTTTTTTAATAGTTTATTTCTTGAATAGAATTTTCTTCTGTCATCAACACTCATGTTTTAAAAAATTACATTATATGCTTCCATTTTTATTTTGAATGAAAACTATTTGGATAATTATTTAGGTTTTTAATGGTTTTTTTTTCAAATGGATGACATTATTTTCTTCATGAAAGTTTTTAAATGATTATTAATACTTAATTTAAATGTTTACGAAAATAGTTCCCCATAAGAATATTCTGAAAATGTTTTTCTTTTAAATATTTATAAAGAGGAAAGTATATATTCCAAAAAAAAAATCTAGTTGATATTTACAATTAATTTTCCTTGTAATATGAAAACCTTTGATGTTTTTTATTCTTTAATAAGTATATTATCTCAGGATTCCATTATTATTTTTCATCTAGATAGATTATATTTATTAATAAGATATGTTTATAAAATAGTTTTCTTTTCCAAATATTATCATATCATGAAATGTTTTGTTATGACCATTTCTCTTTTTGTGTTTTTATATAAAAAATGTGTTATAAATCCCATTTATTTTAATGGGTTATGATATGATGAATGGTTTATGATATTTTTTCACACTTATGTGTTGTTTTAATTATGGTATAGTGGTTATATTATAACCAAATATGGTGGTCACATTATAACCAAAGACGGTGGTGACCAATATCTACATCCAATGCATTGGGTAAAGATTTATATCTCATGAGATCAATACAAATGGAATATTATTTGAACCTAGATTATTAAACATAGCTTTCCACTTTTTTATTATTTGGATTGAACCTTGAATACTATTATGGTTTTTGGAGTGAACCCATTCCACTATGACAGTCATTGTAATGAGCATTGAACTACTAGAAAAATATTTTTCTATAATTATATGTATGCCAAAATTATATGTATTATCCCAAATCATTGATCCCAAAGTTATTTTTTCTTCCATTATTATTCATATCTTATAAAACAATAAGGTTTATTCCATGAATCATTTTTAGGATCTATGACATGCATGGTACAATTTTGAAAATTTATTCTCATGTTCTCATACCCTATTCACATGATATGTTGAAATCTAGTTGGTTTAACCTTACTGAGTATCTAAGGACATGTTTTCTTATGTTTACATTCGAAATTTTTTGAGTAAAGGTTTTATGTATGAAATTCGAAAATAGGGTACTAATTATGGATATCATAGTGTTATTTGGTGTAACACACCTATAGACTAGTTGTTTATGTGTACAGGTTTCTAAAGGCAAATTATAATTGTGATCCTATATTGTGGGTTTGTGTAATATAATAAATATTTATCTAAAAAATATTTAATATATATCTATGATAATATTGGGTATTTAAATTTTATCCTATTACATCCTCATCAACATCTTTTTTCATTGGAACTCTCATCGTACATAGAAGACTCATATTCAAAACTAAATACTCCAAAAATATACCTTTAAAAAAATCATCTAACGAATCCTTTGAACTCAAATTTTATGAATATAAAAATATTATATTAATGAGAAATAAATGTATCATTTCTTTCATCTATATAAATAATTTTACATTCTATAAACTTATCCTAATCAATAACATTTTTATGCAAAATACTTCATGATGTTGATTCTTTATTAATTTCATCCTCATTTTTAACAAAATTTCAAAGACATTCCTATTTATACTCATGTTTTACAAAATATTTATAAAAATCATTCAATTTTAATTAAAATTTTCAGATTGTATTTGTTTTAATATCCATTTGCTCAATAGAAACCTCAAGCACTACATCATATCCTAAAACTCCTCTAAATTCATTATTATTGTAATAAATTTGATACCTGAAAAATTAATTTATATCATCAAGATTAATATTTAAAATTGAAATTATAATTTCTAAAATTAGAAACAAAATCACCTTTAGAAAAATAATTCTGTTTGAGTACACAAAATATCCAATTTTCTCCAATACCACTTGTAGGATCTCGGGACAACCTAGTAGTTTATGATGAAGATTTATTTAGACATTCACCCTTAATCCCTTTTCCCAATAGATATTATTCCAAATAAATATGGAAAAACATTAAATGATTTATTATTTAATAATTTTTATAATCTTCAATATTAGATATCATGCACAAGGGTATAATGTAAGCCATTAATTAGAACTATAATTTTACCTCCTTAACCTATAGAAATAATACTCCATGAATAATATATAAAAAATGTGTTGATGTGAATAATTAACTATTACATAACATTTGCAGGACTATTATTAGTTTGTTGAAATGAATTCCAGTTTAATATCAATATAAGGAAATAAAATTCACTGAATCTTGTTCTCTAAATAGAAGATCTAATAAGTTTCAAGTACTACTACCAAATCCATTGATGGGAATTTATAACTCCTTTTAATAATGATTTTAACATTGATCAATAATCAAAATCTATAAAAAAATTATCTACATATAATATTTATAAAAATGAAGTACCCTTTAATATACTATTCCAACCCCAATTCATGATCTAGATGTACTTATTAAAATCTATTAATCTATCATTCATAGAATTTCAGAACTACATCCCCCTAAATTTCTAATGATGAATAGACATGCATGCAATGGTAACACTATCCGGTGAAATAAAATATTATATTTAAGACAATACATCGATAAATTTATTCCTAGGAATTGAAATTTCCTCTTCACTTTATAATCCCTTCTTATACTGCATCTTATCTATTTCTCAATTCAATAAGCTAATTATCAAATATCGAGAAAGGATTTAAAAATAAAATTAAAAAATAAAATATCAAATATAATTTTACTCTCTCCCTCTTCAGTTAAATCCATTTGATTAACAATGTGATATATCTACACCAATGAATTATGATTTCATGTTTTATTTTATATAAATAACTACAATGATTCTAATAGAATTCGACATTATCTTTTTTTGTTCAGATTTATTATAAGTCAAATATTATGGAACAAAATTTCCCATTATATTGTGATATTATTTTTTTACATATCAAATTTTAAATTTCCATCCAGGTTTAACCATTTACTAATAATCCACAACATAAAATCCAATTGACTCAGCAACATGAAATTTCATTCATCTTTCAAATTTTCTAAAACCATGCCAAATTAGATACAATATGATGTGGTCCTTCTCTCATTCCAACTAGACTATGGTGTTGAATTTCACTACGGACTTGCATTCCCATAATTTTCATTTCCATTTTAAGTATGCTAATAACCATTAGATATTAGACATTATCTCTATAATTTTTAACATGACCTTCATTATGTCAAATAAATCCTCTAGATTATAATATTTGGCCTCATGGCTAGAATAGTATCTTATTTTAGAAAAAAATTACAGTAAAATTTCATTTTGGTTACCTCTAATTTATCAACCTTAACACTCTTTTAAATACATCTAAATTCCAGTGATGGCGCCCTGAACTTTATTCACATATATACAGTGCTACCATACACCATAGACCCCCATATCTTCTTCCCATATATATTATTCTTTGCATAGCTTCGGGATAACCCATTTTGGGATCACTTTTCCTTTACCATGCTATATATCATTGTGGTTCATCTTGGTGTCACCTCATGGTAGTGACTCTCTCTTTTAGTTCTATAAGGTTTTTTCATAATTTTTTCAAAATAAAAAAACCAAATGTGATATGATCCATTCCATTACACAATATTTTATTCCTAAATCATAAAATATAATAAAACTATTACAAGAAATATTCAATATTCTTCCAACCACTAAACAAAAAATAAGTTTTTTAACAGTTTTTTTAAATCATTGTTAAAATAGGTTTTGTTTTATTGTTAATCCCCTTTTTCTGATACTAAATCAATAATTGGAGTTATTGAAATTTTTCATTATACATGCATTATTTTTTTGTGAAGTTTTTGGATTAATAATTCATTTTAACGAATCATTATTTTAAGGGAATTTTATACTTTTTATAACATAGACCTATATTCTCATTCTTAACCTTGATCGACTATACTTTTTTTAGTTATTTATATATTCATTTAAATATAATTTCATATTATTGATCTCTAGTCGAGGGTAGTTGGGATTCATGATCGAATAATATTCACAATATTGTCTTCATTATCTTGAGGAATAATGTATGTTTTCATAGTTAGTGTTAATTTTTATTTCTAGTAGAGGTAGAGATGAAGGATATATTTTATTGTAGTATGATTTATTCATGAAATATTTATAGAATAATTTTTTTCTAATATCCATTAATATAGGTAGAGTTAAAATTGTAGTTTATCCAACTATAACACCAAATTTTATGTTTTATTATAATATAAACCAACATGATTTCTATGATCAATGGTATATAAATGAGTGATTTGTTTTATATAATCTATTTTTATTGAATAGTTTTCTATAGAAAACAACTATGTACCCTATTGAATTTGATTATTGATATTATAAATAATCATTAAAGATTTATAGATTAATTAGTTATTAAAACATGTTTTAGTAATTTTAGGTAATTATTTTTAATTAAACTACTAAAATTAATCATTATTTTTTACTTCATTAATGTTTTTTTCATTTACATGAAAGGAACTAGCCAACGTAAGGATCCATTTTTTTCAAAATAATAGTTTTTAGTGTGGGGTAAATTAACAACAAATGAATGGTCAGTATAGTATTTTTCTATGACTACAGATGTAAACATAGCATAAAATTTATTTATAATTTAATTTTATTATTTCCCAAACTAACCATGAAATATATTATAGCCTTTTGTTAACAAAACTCTATAGTCACTTGAATTGATAGTGGGTTTCTCCGGAGGACACTATTAGTCATAATAAATTATCAAAAAATATTTAGAACAAACTAAACATAAATATTCTTAATGTTCATGTAATGTTACCATGATTATTTTTATAGATGCATATCCTGGTGAATTTTACAGTTTTTTCAGATAGGAATTTGCATAAAAATTGTGAATCATACATGTTCCACTTCTATAGGATCAATGAGAGATAGAAAAAGATTCAAATATTGGGAATAAAATTGGGAATTTATCTTAAACTAATTATATGAATTTAAAAATTTATAATCATGGTAATAACATTGACATGATCCCAATACATGCATAATGATCTCTTTCATTATAAAATACATATGAATCACATTTAAAAATTGAGAGGCCAAAAATGTGTTATATAAATTGAAAAAATACATACAAGATAGTAAGGACAATTCCACGATGATAATGATATGAAATTTTCAATAAATGTATGTAGAATTATAATTTCCCTATACTGAAAAGAGTTGTACAGATACTCTAGAATTCAATGAATTATGTATTCTAATATGAGATACAACTATATTATTTATTATATAATATACCAGTGTTATGTATTCTTATTAATCTAATTTTTTTATTTAATCTTGTCTAAGTTCATGTAATTCCACAGTAGCTATAAAATGGATATATCTATATTAATTTAATTATATAATTTTTGACCGTATTTAGTATTTTTTGGAACCAAAGTTACCCAAATATTTTAACTACAGGTATCCTAATTGGATATTTTTTTTATTTATTAAAAACCCATTTTAATTATGATTAATAATTTTTAGGATAAGGGATATGTTTTATAAGAAGTGGAATACAAGAAGAGGAATTTTATAATATTAGGTAAAATATTGTAGTTTCCCTGCTTTTTCCATTTTTTTTTATTTGAAAAATATAGGGTTTTAGGAATTATTTTCATTTAGGGTGTATGAAACCATGTATTTGGTAAATAGAACATATTGGTAGCCCACAATATATGGCATGCCTAATAGATTTGAGAGCTTTTTTTACCAGTGCAACCCATTATGAACTACATGATTGAAGATATGCAAAGATAGATTCATAATTTAATTTCATAGAGGATGTTCTATAAAGGATGTTCAAAAAGGTATTAGTATATTGTTATAAGATATTGCGGATTTTGTGTATACTCTTTATGAATTACAAGGAAGGGTTGATCGCTATGGATGTTCATGAAATATGGATAATGAAGTATCTTGATGTAGAATAATATATTATCCACAATAATGAGATGTTTAGTGTAAATTTACTATATATAACACAATACAGTACTCATTAAGGATAAATTTGAGGTTAAATAAGATATAGAGATTAATGAATTGTATATAAGATAATAACATCACATTTCATGGTTAGTATGTTTGGTAGTCAATTCAATAAGTTAAAATTTATGGTAAGACAGTTCATAAAAGAGGATTCATGTAGGTAGTATACAAACATAATGTTCACATAGGAGGTTTTGATAAACAATCCTCAAAAAGGATAATTACATGAAATGTGTATTGTGTAGGTAGTACACATGGGGGACATTTCAATGTCAGTATATAGAAGTGTTTCCCTTGAATGACTCATGAGAAGGTAGTATGTTGAATTGTTTTTTAAAAGAACCATGTAATAGAATTATATAGAGATTATGTGCATATTTGAGTTTTATGAATCCAATTTGTATTAAATATTGTTCTATGTAGGACTTGCACACAAATAATATTCATGCACAAATTTTTATGTATAATATTATGGTCAGTATATTGGAGATAGTGGATCATATTGGCATCTCATATTAATTTTTTCATTTTGAAAATAAAAAAAATAGATATATATTTAAATTATGCGAGTGACATTACTATAATTATATGGAGGAGAAATTAAACCAATGTAGTGATGTTAATAGAGTGAACATAACAGATCAGTGGGAGGTGGTGCTCTATCATTGAATTCATTTTTAAATATTGTGAGTCAAACAAGGATTTAACTTAGATGATCAACTAAAATACATCATAACATGTTATATATAGTGTATTCTAGAATGACTGACACATCATTGGTGAATTATCAATGGACTAGACCTTAGTGTGGAACTAATTTAGAAAATGATTTGTTTTTTTAATTTTCTATAATTTTGATATTGGTGATTGTGTGATTTAATATGGTAGTATTAACATTTTTATAGAAATTTTAGTATAAGAATATTAAAATTAATATAGAAACATGACACTATGAGTCACCCCTCTCCTCTGAAAGATTATAGGGCGAAAAAAGTGGATTCAGAGCTATGGTCATATTCATTGAACTCGTCAGTTTGAAAAAATAAGTATGGTGAATATGGTTAATTCCAATTGGGTACATTTTTTTGATGTATGAAAATATCATATTAAAAAAAAGTGACAATGTTAAACTTTTGATATATAGGGATTGATTTTTTCCCTCATTTTATTTTTGTGATTTAGTTTAATGATGCATAATAATTTTCCACGACGAAACTACATATGAAGTTTATTCATGGTAATGCTAAATTACATAAGGATCAATCTAGAGCTCTGTAAAAATAGAAAAATATAAAAGTAATGATCATCAAAAGTTCAATGACCATGTGATATAAACTGGCCAAAATTTACAAAACATGAAACAAGGTGAAGGAATCCAATCTTCAAATGGTTCATAACATGTTTTTTTAATTATAAATGTTCCCCAATGAAAATAGTGATAGTTTATTAAACAATATCAAAAACGTTTTTTGAGATGTTTAATGAATCATAGAATCAATAAATGATATCATTATTGTAAATAATATATTCTGGTTTTTTCCACCTTTTTATAATCTAATGTTTTTTGATATTGAATAATGGGATCATACTATTCTATATTTGGTTGATCTACTATGTTTTCCAATGGAATATGAAATGTGATTTAATCCAAAAGTTATATCAACCCATAATTGTGAGTTTATGATGTGAAAAAAAAGATCAATATCACTAAATAAGGAGAATAAGAGTAAGATATGGATGATTAATTCATTTCACTCATAGCTAGAAAAATCAATAGTGGAAATAGTAATGTCATTGTCACGTTACCATTTTCATTATTTTTATGTGGTAAATATGGGAATACTAAACCATGATTAATGAGATTATTTTTTGAAAAAAAATTATATAAAAAATTATAGAAAATTTGTCATGAAGATTACTTCTTATATAAGATTCTAAAACAATGAGTTTATCTAAAATATAATTTCAGAGGTGTAACTTGTTTAGAAAATTATATAATAATAAATATTATATGGGGGGAATAAGAAGAATAATTTTAATCATATATATAATTTTTGATGATATAAACCATTTAAAATTGAGTTTATCTAAGGGAATATGACAAATAAATAGATATTTTTTTCTATCTCAAATAAAATTTTTAAAAATCTCTAGAAAAACATGAAATAAAATAGTTGAATAAGAAAAATATTTATGGGTTCATGATTTTAAATTCTATATATATGGATCATCTTGAATAGATGATTAAATACCTATTTGGAGAGTTATGTAATAATTTTTCTAGTCATTAAATATCATGATAAATTTTCAATTCAAATTAGATGTTAAAAATGAAATCCATATGGGTGACATTATTTATATCTAAGGATGGAAGCCTAATAATATTTATTCCCTTTAAGAAGTTCTATTATAATTAAGAGAAAAAATATAATTAAATAGTCAAATAAATAGATAAACTTAATAAGATTCATTAAGTAGGTGTATGTTTGAAGAACTATAAAAAATGGCTAAGAGAGGCTTATAAGAAATCAGGAAAATACTGAGTGAAAAAAATATAGATCTATGAGTTCAATTGGAATTGGAAATTATGTTGATACCTAAAAAATCCAGAATATATTATAATAATGGAAATTATAAGGCTTTTTATTTTTTGTGAAGAAACTAGAAAACCACTTGCACCTAAAAATAAAACCCTAGTTAATATAAATGAAAGAGTTAGATAATCATCTCAATCCATAAAGATCAGTCAAAAGCCTAGATATTTATGAAGGTCTTCTAAAATATTAATAATGGAGGATAAATGATTGATCAATTTATAAAAATTCAATTCTATGGATTTATGGATGACACTATGTCTTATTGTTTTCAGGAGGGAGATACTTGAATGGGTAACCACGTAGAATTAAAAAAATTATAATTTGGTCATATCCTTAATCTAAAAGAATAAATTATTTATATGAATAGTTATTTATTATTTGGTTTTTTACATGAGTCTATTGATTTTATGATAATAAAAAATTATGATGGGTACCACCGTAGATGTCAATGGAAAATGAAAGAAAATCATCTATAAAATATTTCATTAAAATTCAAATTAACATTACTAGAAAAAGTAGATGAGTATAACTATATTGCAAGTACTAATTTAAAAGTAAAGAGGATATTTTATGCCTCCACTCATATGGGTATGACCATGATGAAAAATAAGAAAATATAAAAGGTGAATATTTCAAAAATCACTTTCAAAAAGAAAAATAAAATTAACACCAAGATCATTTACTGTAGGTGCTTATCCATCTTGACTGGGAATATAATCATTATATAAAATATGTAAAGGGAGGATTTGATGAAAATGTTAATTTTGAAAATGATATAGAGATGAAAAAAATGTTAGTGTAAATACACAGATAATAAGTGTTGATAAAGATAATATTGACATTTAATATATAGATGGATTATAACACAAGAAATTGAGTGAGATTCAAATATATGACTCAAGAAATAATGGTATATATAATGGGAGTGGTTGGGAGAAAAATGTAATGTACATGATATCACTTATGAATAGATAGAGGATATATTTAAATTTATATCATGTGGATATAATGTAGAATAATTGACCATTAATAGTTGATGATGAGAAAAAATTATAAAATTTAATGATTAACTATATTCCCCAACAGATAATGGATAACATATAAAAGATAAAATCTATAGTGGATATTCCATTATTAAACATGATTGTGAGAAAACATGTGATGGTTATATGAAAATAAATATGGTCTAAAATCCATATTAGTAGTATAATAAGAGGGCGTCGAATAAAATTGTATAAGTTTATACTAATTCATCTGGTCTAATAAATATATAAGGAACTAATTGGGTAAGATATTTATTCTTTTTTTATGATCATAGTACAATCACATATGATACATTCATGTAGTGAAAACGAGATGAAATAGTGTTTATATAGAAGTACCAAAGTAAATTCTAATATGAAATTTCATACACAATTAAAATACTTTGATCTAACAATAGAATAATATATATATCCATTAAATTTAAAAACATCCTCATGAATCATGAAATTATGAATGAGCTAACCTATATATGGACACTTCAATATAATGGAGTCATTGAATGGTGAAATATTATGGTAAAAAATATGGATAAAAATTCCTTATAAATAGTGGTGTGTCACTCTATCACTAGAAGGATACATTTCGAGTAGTACTATACACTAAAAATTGGGTAAATCTAATCCCGAGGGGACATGGAAGTCCCTTTGAAATTCAGCATTGAAGGACACCTTAGTTGAAATAATTTTAGGTCTTCAGAATAATATGTGACATTTGAAACAATGAAGGATGTCTGGTAAAGTATGGTGATCCTATGATTAATAATTATATTTTTATACTCATGAATGACTATGGATTATAAATATTTTAATAAAATTCAATAAAAAAATTTGGGTATTAATGAAGTCAAATTAAATGAATAAAAAATATAAAATAGCAATTATTGTACAAAATATGATGAATTATTAGAATAAGAGATTAATATTATAACTAGTATTATGGTTGACAAATTTTTTACACTTGATGATGTCTCTATAGTTGAATTGAACGATCAGATCATGGTTAAAATGAGTTGTTTTGAAAATATCATGAAAAAATGAGAAAAATAGTGGATCTATCCAATATATTTGGAGACCAAACTACTCAATCATACACAATTAGGATGATGAAAACATAGCATGACCATCTATTTTCAATGGTAGATATGATATAATTTGATTAATATAAAATCCATGTATCAATGGTTATATCCATTAATATAGAAATATATAAAATTGAAAAAAACCATAAATTTGAACTTGTGATGAATCCAAAATATCATAATATAATTAGAACTAAGTGGATTTTCTAGAGTAATTTTACATACATGCAAATGTGATCTAAAATACGGTATGTTTGGTTTTTAAAGGCTATGTACACATATATGTGGATGATTTTGATGATGAATTTTAACTAGTTTTTTGACTTGAGTCAATAAATCTCTTATTGATGATGCTAATTTGAAGAGGTTCTAACAGATTTCATATGGTTGTTAAATCGACATTCTTGAATAGAAAACTTCAATAGGAGGCATATATTGAAAAAAGTTGTATCATGGTAGGTAATGACGAATCCAATATTCATAGGATAATAAGGAATATCCCATATTGATTAATGTGCTAGGAATATAGTTTCCTCAACCAAACACATACTTAAAGAATCTTTATTTCAAAATTCATTGTTATGATCATAACGATTATGTGAAAACATCATATGAGGAATAGGTTATGGTACTAGTTTCTATAGAATAAATATTATTTTGGTGATGAAAAATACCATGTATAAAAATTCAATTATAATGAGTTTATAATTAGAAATATCCCTGATTTCCAAACTTATATATTATGCAGGATTGTATGTTGTCAAGAGAAGGACGGAACGTTTATCTCTCAAAAAAATTTAATAAAACTGCTAAATAAATATGATATTGACTATTACAAACAAAATAAAACTCTATTTTCTATTTTATCCATTCTTTAGAATAAATAGGTAAACAAATCAATGGATTCCACTTCAAATTAAAATATAATTGATTTCATGAAGCTTTTGACTGCAACTGGGTTAGATATTCTATTTTCATCATGGTTGGTATCCTATTTCTATAAATAATTGACCGAAAAACTTCTCAATGTAGTGAGATGAATTATTTGGTACTTTACATATGGAGTTATCTTTGATGTATTAAATAAACAAGAATTGTGTTATTCTTCTAATTATTTTTGGGATGAAGATATGGTGGAACAAAAGGCCAAAGGTTGTGGTGCATTATTATTTGAAAGAGAAGTTTTTAGAAGGTTGATCTTGAATTATGAAATCAACTTACTAGGTACAGATGTAGAATAATATATCTTAGTGAACAAAGACCATACTCAACATCTAAATATGAAGAAACAATTTTAAAATAACAGTAATGTTTTGATGGATTAAATTGTGATATTCTTTGATAACAAGTGTGTGATAAAACTCCAGAATAGTATCATTCATTCATATCATCGAAAACATATTGGGAATAAGTATAAAATTATTAAATAAAATAAGTAGCATCTAATAAGAAATATGAAGTACATTCGATGTAATTATCATGTGGATGACATTATAAAGAAATCAATTTTCACACTTATATTTGAGAAGCATGGATTAAGAGTCAGGGTTAAACCACCTTACTCAATCTAAAGAGGTTCATGATCACCCCTATCCCCTTGAATTTCAATGTTTCTATCTATTTTTTATGTGGTATATCCTTTTGTAGGACATATTATCCATCTGGTGTAATTTCATGCAAGAGATCATTTATATGTTATGTACGAAGAAATGAAATTATCATTGGGATTTTTTCAAAGGGGGTGTTTTGTTAAATTCAATGGAATATTATTATAACATTAAATTCAATAAAACTCAGATATAGTTATTTTTCATCTATCCAAGGGGTTTAATGGATGACATTTATTCATCACAATGGAGTATATGGTATAAAAATTAGTTTATATTTCACACATGGGAATGGACTTTAAATGAGCATGCTGATAGTGGGGTTATTGAATGAGGATTGAAATGTGGTATGTAATAATCTCTTCTACTCTTGTTTTCATCATAGATCATTTCTCATATCATCTTATAGTGAATGATAAATTACTTTTCTACTATCCTGAATAAGTAAAAATTTATTTGTGGAATTGAATTTCACATTGAATTACTATCAAATCCAATGTGTGATAACGTATGATATAAGGTCAAGAGAATTTTGGAACTATGGTGGAAGGATTATTATAACTATGGGGATCTTAATTTTTTATTTATTATTTTGTCTTTTTTTCATTCCATTTTTAGGATGATCATGTAGTTATTATGAAACCAATGATATAATATTTGGATGATGGTATGTGAAGGAGTATTCAGGGAGTAGTTTTAATCTGGATTACCAGCATTAGATGTTCAAAAATGAATGAATCATTTTTGAGAATGAGTTTTTGATTTCTTTAATAATACATATTATGCACATAGTGTTATTATTTACATATAATGTTTGTGAAAAAAAGTTTCATAATGTAGTGTGAATGTGTATTATGTAATATTGAAGATTAATGAGATTTTCGGGGAATATATCTTATAAATACACCATTAATATAAAAATTATTTAATAATGATATGTTGATTAGGATCTATAGTAATTATAAATGAAAACAAGTTTCAAAGTTCATGTAGTAAGACTGGTATGTGAAATATTCAGTCTTAGAAGAAAAATGGTTTGAGGCGGTTCTTTACAAAGGAGGGTCCACGAAGTTACTAAATGTTAATAATATTCGTTATGTAGTTGTAAACCAATCTACATAATAATAAAACAGTACCCATAGATCATTTTTTAAAGGATGTATGAGATGAGGAACATCAAAAAGGTAGTATATGGGAATTTTTTATGTATATGAGTTATGCAAAGGTATAACACCAAGTGTATGTATATGTATGAGTCCGGAAATAGTAGTACGTAAAGGTTTTATTCGCATTGGAGTTTCTAAAAGAAAATACATGGTAAATAATTTTCCACATAGTTCATATGAGCAATGTTTCTTTATGAAGTCATTTTTACAGAACAACTTCTATTCGTTTATATATAAATAGTGAAATGGATCATAGCATTATATATTGGTTTCTATGTTTAAAATCAAAGCATATTTTTATGAAAATGTTATGGTGGCATTAATCTAATTAAACTATAAATGAATTTATCAAATGTTGTGAGAAAAGATAGTTCTATAGAAGTGATTTTAGGGATTTAGTGTGAAATTGATACATTTATTTGAAAAGGAAATGCTCCTAGAACAATGTGACCATGACTAAAAAATGGAAATCCACAAAAACTAGTAAAGAATACGGGATTCTAGTATGAGTGACACATCAATGATGTATTCTCCATGGAATATCCTTAAGTGGTGAACTCAATAAAAAATTATTTTTTGTTTTACCTTTTAGTATTTTTTATTCTAATGAATGTGTAACTGAATATTATAGATTCAACTCTCCTACCAACATGGGGACATAATCCTTAAATATCAAAGAAAACATTTACACAAATATTCACACATCCATACTCATGGGGTCTGGAGTGGTAAACAATTTACCTATTATATCCTTAATTCCTTTATTTTTTAACAAATAACAGATTTATTAATGGGTATGTATGATAAATTGAAGAGTGAAGTTAATCTTGAGCACTATAAATATGAACATAGTTATTTAAGGAATCATATTTACCGAAGTGGAATTAGTAAAAAATAAATAATTGATAAAAATTTAAAATTCAATATATTTAGGATTTCATTTCAAAATTGTGAGTACATGTTTCCTTATAAGTATGTTAAAAGTAAATTGAGGTATATTTTAGAAATAGAGTATTTTTTATTAACTAATAGTCTAAGAATTTATTTAATCTATTATATAAAATCAATACTTATTCTTATATCCCTAACTCATCATCATAAGGATCATAATAACTCTATTCTCAAATATTATACACATAATAAAACATTACTTTATAATAAATGATAAATTTAAATAATATAGGAAATACACACTACATAACCCATAATATTCAATAGCTGACACCTAATTGAATCACTTTTTATAATATTTTTATATACTAGGTGATGACATCATGTAGAAAAGTAAATATAATAACAAATTTCATGTATAATTATCACTTATAAAATACACCAATTGTGGTTGGTACGTGGGTTTGTAATATAGGAAATTAGTCCATTGTTTTATAATTTACATAAAATCATATTTTAATTTTTAAATATTAAAATGTATAAAAACAAATTTGATCATCATATATCAATTCACTTAATTTTATCCCTCAATATATCCATTTTAGATACACTATATGATAAAAATTAGATCACTATCTATATCTACAAAAATTTATTTCTTAAATCATAATATTTTTTAGAAATGTAATATAAAACCATATAAGATATTAGGGAAAAACAAATACGGATTTCTAAAAGATTTTATAATTAAACTATTCCAAATTTTTATATGTCTACATAGAGGACAATTTATGAAAATATTGAGGGAAAATTTGTTCAAAAAGAAATATAGAATTACTCTACATAATATTGAGATCTAATGTAGAAAATTAAGAGTTGAATAATCAACATCTAAAATACCTGAATAAATATAATGGAATGATTTTAGAGTATTTTAATACTTTTTCTTTGTAAATAAAATATATTTTTCAATATAATATATTATAGGAAATAATGTATGATGATTTTATTTTTTTCATATTTTCAACACTATATTTTACGAAAATATGAAGAATAACTGAGATGAAATTCAATTTATTATTGTGATGAAATTTACTATAGATTTATGATAAAAAGGTACCCAACCAAAATAAACAAAAAACTCAAATAAAAATTGTTGTTTAATGAATGATAATGAGATAACACATGATCAGAATTAGAGATAAATGAAATAATTTTAAAAATTAACTCACTACTAATTCACTTAAAAACAATTGATGTAAATTCTCTATGATGGAATAAATTTTAATAGATAGAATATGGTTGATATAGTAATTGGTGGATACTATAAAGATATGATTATAGATGATTTGATGAACATTTTTCAATTTTTTTTTATAAAATCTCAATAAAACATAATTTGTGGAATTAGGAATATAATTTATTAATTACCTCTTTCATTATAAGTAAATAACACATTACATAATTAAAAAGAAAATAAAAAAATTTATTCTTTATGAGAAAGGCGAAACGAATAATTTTCATAATATGGTGTGTATTAATATAATGAAACTCACTATTTAAAGTTTCATTTTCATATTCAATAATTCATTATAATTAAGTGGAATTAAATAACATTGGGATCTTTGGTAGAATAGAATATATCTGGATGGATCTATTTTCCAATATTTGTAATGTATTTTTGAAGAATCACAAGATTCTATCATGGAATGTGAAAAGAAATCATAGAATAATTGGACCTCATATATTCCAATCACAATAAAAACCTTTATTATAATAGAGTACATAATTATTAAACTTCTATACAGAAATAGAATAATTTCACCTCAACCAAATAGAGGGACTATGAAAAAATAGATCATCTAAATATGATTTTTACAAATCAATCAATAAATTAATAAATATTATGTTATACCTATATATTCCTCATTCCAATATTCAAACATAATAAAAGGTTATTTTTCAAAAACTATCATTTTTTTAATTTCCTCATAATAATAAAGAAATAAATTACATAGAGAATTAAAAATTTAACAATAAGAATGAAAAATCAATATAATAGAAAGGGTGGTTTCTATGAAAAAATGAGGTTAATATTGGAAATTTAGTTATGTAAATCACAAAAATGAGGGCGATGTATATTTTTAGGAATTATATCAATGATATATAATAATTAATATATTATGATTGAATAATAAAATTAACTTAAAAGTGATAAAAATCATCCCATTTTTTTAATAAATAAAATGAAATTAAATAGAAAATTAAGGATATGGAAGGAATGATTATGTGAAATTTCATGAAATTGATTTGAAACCCAAGAGGAAACCATTTAACACTTTACAAAGAGATCAAAATATAGATAAAGGAATTGATTATAATTGAAAATTTATAAATTTTTATGATGACTTAAAATACAATTCCATCTTTAGAAATTGTGAAAATAACCACATTTTCACAATTTTGAAAGAATGTTATTTTCAAATGAACATAATTATTTATTATATCACTATACCATTTATTGATTGATAGAGTATAATTATTAATAATAAAATTACATAAATTAAAAAACATAGAGTTTTAAAATAATATGTATTTTTGAAAAAAAAGATATTCACTTGATTAGTTTTCCACGAAGAAAGAATGAACATCTTACCAGTACTAGTATTCAAATAATTTTGAATTAAATAATTTAAAATCACTTGATCAGGATTATATCTATACAAATATTCTATAATTCTTCTAACTTGAGAGATTGATGATGTGTTCGTTTGAATTCGGAAGATAATTTATAGTACATATTTTATGATGATGTGTAGTGAAATGGATAGAAAAGTGTTGATAATTTTTAGATGACCATTTTTTCCTTAGTAGGAGTATTTATTATTATTCCATGTGGGAAGCTCAATTTTTATTTGGGATAATGTAGGGAAGTGAAAAATTTATTCCATTATATCATGAATGTTAACCTAGAGGATTATTATTTCATGGTTGATATTCATGAAAAATTTCTAATGCACATTGATCCTATCATTGTCATAAGGGATACCCATAATGAATTATTATAATTCATAAGTTTTTAATTCATATTCTAAAGGATAAAGATAAATGTTTCATAATTAAATGTTGAGAGGATTATAACTGAAAATTATTTCCTAACGGCCATTAATTGAACTTCCCCCAATACTAAAATTGAAGTTACTATCATGTTCATTGTGTTATTAATTATATGGAGGAAAAACATTAATTGTGATCATAATAATAGATCATAAAAATTTATATAAATAATATTTATATAAATTTTAATGACACATCAATAAACAATCCTTAAACTAAATCTTTAGAAAATAATTCACTTAATTTTTTCATGGATATTTAGTGTTTAGTTTTTTGGTAACTAGTTTATATACCATACAAATTAGCCCTAAATATAAAAAAGTGGAAATATACACTATGTATTAATTATTATAATATATAAAACATAAAAAATCATTCATAATCCCAAAACATTGTAGAGGAGATGTTAAAAAAATAAACATGTTAGTCCTTGAAACCTTGTTAAAATTTCTATTATAAAATTATCATTGAAATCAAAATAAATATTTTTTCCCCAATAATTAATCTTCTCAAAAAAATAATTCATTAATCATTTTATATAATTTCATATGAAAAAATAAATCTCATAGTATATTCATTACAATCATGAAATACCATGAATCCTTTCACAATGTTATAGATTTCAAACATAAGAAGTAGAATATACATTCCATTAAAAAATAATCATGTTTATTACCTTTTTATAAATAATAATATTTATATAAAACCCCATTTAAATTTTATATAATTCATTTAGATAACATGAGGCATCATTTTCACAAAAGACTTACACCACTCATACAAATGGAATGACCTTCATAATTATATATGGAATATCCATCAAGGTTTAAAATTGAATAAACATAATGGGAAAATCAATTAATATATTATGTGAAACCTAATTGGTAATCTAAGTCACATTACCTAGTTCACTAGATGTCTATAATGGTCTCACTCATTCTTAGTTTAGAATGGAACCAACCATCATAAAATATAATTCCGAATAACCACAAAAATAATAATACATGTCATCTTGCAGCATAAAAAATTAGTTTTACCCATAAGAAATCATTTTTGAATATTGATATACAATTATCCTTTAAAACTAAATTCTATAAACTAAAATTACACTAATAAAATGAATATTGGGTTTTCAATAAATAAAACCTAAAATATTATAAGGGAACACAAGAAAACAAATAATTCCAATGGTGATGGGAAAATCTATTTCTGACACATACATCAAAATGAGTAAATATTTTTTTATTCTTGTATAAAAATATAATAAAAACAAATTAAATTATTCCTTATGATATTTTTGAATTAATGTAAAAAAATATATAAAGTTTCATTAATTATTTTTAAAGATCAGGACCCCGGTAACATAGAGGAAGTGGTTATTCTATTACAATAACATAAGAAACAATCCATCACAACCGAAATGACAAAATATTTTTGAAGTTTTTCTAAAATAGTTACATATTTTATCCTCACATAACATTTTGAGACCTAAATTACAACAATGTTACGGTTAATATTCTATATCATATAACTCATTTAAATATTGTTTCTTCATTTTACAAGGAAATGAAATAATAAATGGTGATCCCATATGCTTAGTAAGGGATTAATTCAACTGAATCTATCATGTATAAATAAATAATATTCAACATATAATGTAAAATTACTAATAACCCAGTCCATTTAATCAATTACCTGATACTGATTAATAATACGGTAGGAATAAATTATAATAAAAAATTATAATAAACAATAACATGATCTTGATGCTAATCCATAGATAATATCAATACAACAATATAATTTATAATAATAACTGATTTAACAATGGGTGTGATCCATTGTATTGGGAATCATTATCTTGAACATCGTGATATATTTTCCATTAAACCCTTGATCTAGGAAACTTTAAACACTGTGAAGTTATACCGATGAAACCTATTAAAAGCTATATGGATGATTTGTCTCATTAGACCTATCAACACATCAAGGGGATATATAATTTATACACCCCATCTATCAATGTATGTCCAATAATTTATATATATATTGAATTATTGAATTAATTAATGAATAATATGTCTTATAAATAAATTTATTTATTGAATAATGAATATGAAATTTAATATTATCAATATAAAATAAAAAAATCAAAGTAAAACAATATATGTATAAATTATATATGGTTTAGTAAATAATAATATCAATGATATAAAAGAATATGGATATTTAAGGGAAATTTAATTTTCAATTATCATAAAAAGGTGAATTTATTAAGACAATGTAATTGAATACTAAATTAACCAGTAATGTTAATGTCCATACATTGTAAGACTAACTTGATCATAAACAATCCAATGAAAAAAACTTGTAGTGTATAATTAATATATATTAAATGTGCAGTAAAATTAATGAATTTTTTTTTATTAATATAGATACCAAAAAGGATCATTAAAAACATTGTTCTAGAAATTTCCCTTCTCACATTGAAAATAAATTTTAAGGAATAAGTGCCACTTGAATAATAGGAAAACAATTTGATATGGAAATAACCTTTTATATTTATAAAGTAATCTTCAAAATAATAGGTGATCCTAACAATGTGAAAATTCATTCCACATCAGGTATTTTAAAAAAATTATTCCTTTCTCATTTTCAGTAATAACTAAAAAATTACCTTTTTTGGAAAATGACATTAAAATAAATTTTAATAATTTTCAAAATTCATGGACAGGGGTAAAATTTACATTAATAAATCATTGGATAATATTAAAAATTTACTTTAAAACAATTAAGGAATATACAAATTTGTAAGAAAACTACTTTTTTCACTGAAAAGAGAAATAATGTGGGTTTTTTTAAAAAATTATTTTATAAATTATTTTAGGTTCTAAAAAGAGGATAATTGTAATATTACATGAATATTTTATAAATAACGAGAGGGGAGGAAGATTAAATTTTTTATTTATTTAATTATTAAATAATTTTATTCATTAATAATTCATGATAAAAAAATCCGGATTATTTTGAGATTGAAGCACAAACTATTAATGGTTTGTTAGTTTTTAAATAATTACACCAAGAAAGGGTAAAAATGAATCATTAAATACCATGAATAAAAATATATCCATTATACAAAATAAAAAAGTGATAGTACATATATATCAACTATTTAAATAGTCTCATAATACAAAATATGTTTTGTTGGACATGAAATTGTGGAAAAATCATTACAAAGATCATATAATGGAGTTTTGAATTAATAAATGCATTGATTATATGTATCAAAATAAAATCCATATATTTGTTTTTGAAATAAAACATAAAATTATTATAATTCATTACACACATAATATTAATATATCAAATATATTGAATACGTAATATAACACGATGATATGAAATTTAGTTACGGAATTATTTAGCACATAGAAAATTGCAACTGAAATTTTTTTGGATGAAATAATTCAGATTAAAAATAAAAATACCAGATAATATGAACTATTCATGATATTACATTTTAAAGGGTCATTTAATATGAGATATAAAAAAAATTAAGTGCATAAGTTTAAAACATGACTCAATAAGGTAAATAAACACTACGCCCCCATTCGCCCCAATTTACCTTTAGTCGATCATCCATTAGCCTCATATATAATAATTTTATAAATTAAATTAAATGATTCAAGAACCATATTATATTTAAAATATAATATATGATCTTTTTAAAACATCTTATCCCCTGTTTATTAATATTATTCATTATTACAATTGTTTCTTATGATAATTGCTATATTTTGTCACGAATGTTTGGTCAAAGAAGTCCCAGTTATTTTGTATCATATATATATATATATAACTCATATAAAGAATTACATTAAATTTATAAATATAATAATTATTTCTTCTATATATTTTTATTATCATTTTTTAATATATGATAAAAATGAATTAAATCGCTTCATGGAGATAGTAGGTCATACGTACAAACGAGTGACGATATCATTTCCATGTTATGTCAATGTAAGTGTTTCATAAATTAAATTTTAAAATATATTATAATTTCAAATTTATATTATATATTCATAAATTATGTCATTATGAATATCAATGTGATTTTAAAATGAAAAACATGTTATATCGGTTATTCGGGTGGTACTCTTCCGTACACATTAACAATGTAGTTGACTCCAATTTAACAGACATGGAAATTTATAAATATAATGAAATAAAAATAGTAACATATCATTATATGGGAAATAATTTTTTTGTTATATTTTAATATTTTAAACATATTTTAATTTTGAAATATTATTATTATAAAGAAAGAGAATAGTGAAAAAATTCACCTTCTCATATAAAACCCTTTCTAGGATCTCTGATTTTAGACACTTGGGTTGGTCTTTTGGGAATAATAGAAGATATATTCTATCTAAATGAATATTGGGTAGATATTATAAATGTTTTTGGTCGATATATTTTTATATAGAGGTGTGAATAATTAAGGGGATGGGGTTCCAATTTACAATTGCGGAGTGCTGGAATTTTTGTATATACCCAAAACAATTCAACAATGGATTGATAGTCTCACCCCAATGTCGAAAAAAATTAATAAATAATGTATTAGATTGAATTTAAAGTCTAAAAACAGCATTAAAACCAAAAAAAATTAAACATGTTTTAAACATGTAATTACCTTATCCAATTTGTTTACTTACTTTTCTATTTTATTATTCACAATGGTAATTATTTTTATTTATTAGCCTAGGTAATTTATCCTTTAATAATAAAAAATAAATTATCCATATTATATAATTTTGAATAAATGATTCTAAATATGAAATAATAATTATAAAATAATCATTATATGTATTTGAAAAATTAATTTTAGCATAGAGACATATAACACACAATACACAATTTTAACCTCAATCAAGATAAATAAATTTTATTGTATTTACTAAAAATTATAGAAACAATTAAGGTGAAATTATTATATAATATTATATATTCTCATTAAAAATATGTAATCTATTTTTTTAAATTCAATTAACCAAATCACTATAATTTAATCTAATGTAAAAACTACATGCGTGATGATAATTCAGTTTTCCAATGTAATGTCTTCTTAAATACAAAATGTTTTGATATCAATTTCAACATTAAATTGATTATAATGACCTAAATAGAATATATAAAAATTTAAATGATCTAAATTATATTTTTAATAATTAAAAAATGTGATCTTTTTAAATTTAATAAATGAAATGCAGTTTTCAATCAAAAATTACATTTGTTATTATTCATCAAAAAATTAATATTTTCTTAAAATTATCAAAAATTCACCATAAGATAAATTTTAAATTTTATTAAAAATAATAAATAAATATTTCAAATAAATTTTCATAATGTGATAAGTATTATATTTGAAATTAATGTGAAAATTGTAATGAAACCTTTTAAAACAATGATGTTTTTAAATATAAAACCAAAATTATTTTTAAACCATGTGTAAAAAATTTGTTAAATGATAGAAATTTTTATAGAATTATTAATATATAAATTTCATTAATATCATTTAAAAATACTTACTAATATAATTTATTTATATAAATCGCACTATACATATTAAAATATTCTTCGAAACAATTATTTCTTTTAATTTCAAATTATTTTTATTTTTATTTATAATTGATTGATAAGTAATAAATTTCTTTTATACATGTGTATACCATATAATATCAATAATTTATTCATCCCTATTCAAACCGTATAGATTAATGAATATGAGACAATAATATGATATATTTTGGTTCCATTTGAAATGGGGTTTCATGTATCACAATCTATTGAAAAGATTTAATTTATTTAAAATAAATATATTGTAAAATATCAGTGTGTTAGATTATCAAACCCATCAATAAATTATTTTCATATAATTTTGGACATCCTCACCAAAAAATAAGGGTTTGATATTTGAAAATTACATATCATAACACATAGATACTAAAAATGGATAATAAAAATACATTTCCATATGAGAGAAAGGGTTGTAATAACATATTTTAGAACAATACATAACTAGTTTTTAATGAAGGAAAACATCAGTGGAAATGGAAATATGGACACAGAGTAGAAAAATAACCCCTAAGGACATGTTGGTTATGATATAAAACTTTTCTAGGAGAAACCTAACAACCACAACACAAAAAATCTATAGTGGGTGAAGAGACCATAAATTCATAAGAAATAAAGGTAAAAGGATTGCTTTTTTATTTCATGATAATTGTCTTAATGTTGAGGAATTCTATTACTACTTATTCAAAAAAGATATGGAAATATAATGTCACACCCAAATTCTCCCTTACAGGTATTTATATTTCATATATTTTTATCCTAGATTTTTGCCCTATGTCCCCTTAATAACCCACAAATTTTGGTGGCATTTGAAGATGTTTTTAAGGGAGAAAGGACAGTGCACGGTTTAGGTTCACGTTTTACCAAACTGTGCACACAAACCCTGCACTTATGTCAAGGTCATCAAAAAATGACAAAAATTTCTTCTTTTACCTCCTGGGATTTATCCAAAGTCAAACCATCCTTCCCCCATTTGACCCTTATACACTTTTTAGCCTCCCAATCACCTAAAGAATCCTTTGGATCATCATTTTGTAGGGGGATTTGGTAGAGGAACTTCCAAAAATCTCAAGTATGTTACATTACCTCCTAGTTCCTACCCTTTTCATGAAGTATCTTCAAATTTTTCTTTAGGTTAAAAATGAAAAGTTGTTAGGGTTTTGATCCTAGGGATTATCCTTTGGTTTTCTTGGTCCAATCATTCATTTTTAGGCTTGATCTACCGTCCTTGAGGTGAGGCGCTGGGGTGTTTGTGTCTTCACAGCAAGGATTCCAGGTTTTCATTACATTGGTAGTTGATTCCATTGTGTGTAGAATTATTTTGACGTGATTGTTGTATTTATGGTGTTTTCATGTTTATTTAATTTTAATGTCACTGTGAAAAATGGTTTTAGTAGTACTTATAATGAAAATGAATTTTTGATTCACTTTAATGTGAAATTTGGGGTAATAAAATGAAATATTTAATTTCTTCACTTAGGGATACACTATAATTGCTTAGTTTATTTTATTGAAATTTATTATGGATTAAATTAATATTTTTAATGTCTATATCCTTTTATGGTATTGGGGAAAATCTATTTTAATTGTGTTTGTAAAAAACATTATTTTTTGGTGCTATATTTGTGAAAAATGAAGGTTTAGCAATGTTAACAATTCCTAAGTTATATGGGTCTTTCGTAAAATTTATTTTTTTGTTTCGTTGGAAGGTTTTAGAATTCCATTTTTTTTTGTAACCTAAAGTGTGCACATGGTGTTCCATGTGGGGGTTTCAATGGGTTTTTGGAACAAACAGGATATAATTTTAAAAAGTTATTTATTAAAAATAAAAAATATTTATAGTGTGTTTTAAGTATAATAATTTGTGTGTAGCTACTGTACTGTTTTTAATTGAATGGTAGTGGTGTTTTTACATTCAGTGGGATGTTTGTTTCTTGTGAAAATTGTTTGAGCACAAAAGGGGAAGCCCGGGTACCTTGGTGAGAAATTATATACTAGTACAACTTGTGAACCCGATGGGTGTTGTCCCTGGTTCAATGATCAAATGGATAAATACACCTATAACTAAACTATATATATTATTATGGGGGACCACTATGTTATGAGTATATTCTCTAATAGTGGATCACACATGAGAGAAGATTTTTCTAGGGTTATATTTCAGCGTTGTACGAGGGGCATAATGCCCAAGACTATCTAGTTGCCTAGGGGTGTTCCCAGTTTTGGTTCTCAATAGATTTGTGGTATTTACCCTTGAATTAGGGTTTGTTTGGATGCATATTATAGTAGATAACATGTATTATTTAATTTTGATAACATTCTAATGCTTTTAGTTTGAAAACTGTTTTCAATTGAAAGTTGCACTACATGGAATTTATCATCTTTTTCTTTACATAGTAAAAATGATTGCTTTTCACTTTTTATTTCATACCATTTAGAATATTTGGGTGGTATCCTACTGGTCTTAGGCTCACACCCTACTTACACCACTTCAGTGTATGTAGACTTCATTATGATTGACTCAGGAAAAAGAAAAATCCTCAGGTGACGGCAGTTCAAGTTGTTAGTCCCCACTAGGTGTGGTGTCATGGAGGCAGCTCGAGGGTGAGGACCCCTTGTCATGTGGAGTCTTAGTGAATATTTTTATACTATTTTTATTTATGTTTTTACCTCTTTTAATTTGATTAAAACCATGTATTCAGTTCTAGTTGTTTATTAATTCTTGTTTGGCATGGAAATTTCGGAATATTATTATTAGTTATTTTTAATGTTTTTTGCTTTTATAGATTGATAAATCATTCCCAACCAAAATTTATTGATATCTGGGAACTTGTGCCAACCCATGGGGATAGGTAACCCCCTTAGGTTCTTTTCATGGGTTGGATTTGATGTTGGTATTAGTGGAGACCAGATTCAGTTTGTGATAAAATGGTATCTGAGGCAGGTCAAGGCGGTGGTCCAGGATGTCAGGGCTCTAGGACATGGAACAAATCCTCTTCCATCTCTTTTTATAGAGGATGATACTGGTTCTATAAAGTATAATGCCCAATAGTTTTTTAAAATTAAGGCTCCCACCTTATGAGGCAGCATAGAACCCTGAGAAATAAAGGAATGGCTCATGAAGATTGAGCGAATGTTCGAGTCCCTGGATACACATGAGGTTCTTAGGGTGAAGTATTCCACTTTTCGGTTGGAGGGTCCTAGACATAGGTGGAGGGACTAATTTCATCTGACTGGGAAGAATGTGCAGATTCGCTGGGGATATTTCAGGTCTGTCTTCAATGAGAAGTACTACCTTGAGGTCTTGGCATATTCCAGGTTTCAAGAGTTCATGGATATTGTTTAGGGGAATATATCTATGATGATTACGCCAACCTTATGTGGAATTGGTTCGGTAAGCCCTTGAAATCATCTCCATTGAGAATGTAAAGTACCAAAGGTATGATAAAGGCTTGCGACTAGAGATATACTTCCAGTTCTTTTTATTCACGATGAAGAAATATGTTGAGGTCGTTGACCAGGCGTGCATGGTGGAGAATCACCATATGTGTATGGATGGTATCTCTAGGTCAGTGTCAGTAATGGGAAGTGGAAGATCTTCAGAAATGAAAAGGAAGCGTGAGAAATAGGTGAATAAGGGAGGTGGTAGTTCAGGCCACTCCTCCAAGCAGTTTTCGTCTACGGATTCTGATGCGAGATTATTTAAGTGCCACTAATGTGGGAAGCTAGGGTCCATCTGACCATAATTCCTAATTCCTCTGAATCCTAGTAACTAGTGTAGAGGTATGGGGCATTTTCAGCACTTCTGTGGGGAGGAACATCAACTTCTGAGTGGCAAATTTTCTGTGGCTTCAAGAGGCGTTTCACCACAGTCTAAGCCATCGAGGAATTGGGGGATCTAGATTTGGTGTTCATGGTTGAAAGGTTGGGTTATCTTTTTGGAATATCCTATTCAAGGAACAACCAAAGACTAGAGGTCGTCCTCGGACAGAGAGAGAACATCTCCAAGTAGTGGATCATGCAACAACAGGATCAGAGGCGGGATCATTGACAGTTCGTGGTATTTTTATGCTCGCATATTCGATATCCGCTGCTATTTTTGATAATGGTGCCTATTTTTCCTTCACTTCTTCCCATTTTTTGAACACACTGAATTTTATAATAGAGTTTCTGACTTTTGCGATGGAGTTGGTGACACCGCTAGGAAAGAAGGTGTAGGGTCTCAGGTTCCTGTCATGTGCACTCACCGTGTGTAGTATAGAGATGGATTTAGACCTTTTGGTCTTATATATGGATCTTTTTGACATGATACATGGAATGTATTGGATAGAACACTTCCAGGAACACATTTATTGTAGAGGCAGAGAGTGATTTCCAGGACACCTGATGGGAGTTGTCTGATTTTTCATGGAGAATGGGATCATTGGTCAGGTCATGCAGGACCTCCAAATTTAGATTTAGGAAGTATTATATTCTAGTTATCGTCAATCACGCTAGAGGACGTTGTTCGTTCCCCTGAATATTCAATACATCATGTAGTGAATGAGGATTCAGATGTATTCCTGAATGGTTTTTTCAGGATTTCCCCATGAGCGGGATGTGGAGTTCTCGATTGATATTGGACTAGAATCATTGCCAATATCTATTCCCTTATATCTCATGGAACCTACCAAGAAAAATGATTTAATGTTACAATGGGAGGACTTGGAATCCAAAGGATTCATTCACCCAAGCGTCTCTCCTTGGGCTGCTTCTGAGGGGTTTGTGAAAAATAATGACAAATCCCTCCAGTTGTGCATTAACTACAGGAAGCTGAATAAGGTAACAGTTAAGAACAAATAACATTTTCTTGAATAGATGATTTGATTGATTAGTTGAATGGGGAAATTGGTTCTCAAAAATAGTCTTTCATTTGAGATACCATCAGCTTAGGTTGAGAGAGGCTCATATCCCGAAGATAGCCTTCCGAAGAAGGTACAACCCCTTTGAGTATTTGGTCATGCCCTTTAGATTGACCAATACTCTAGTGGTCTTTATGGAACTAATGAAATTTTTTTCCATCAGTATCTTGATTCCTTCATTGTGGTGTTCTTGGATGAAATTCTAGTATACCCTGGCTCTGAGGAGGAACACGAACATCACTTGATGATCGTCTTGGGAAATTTGTTGGATCACCACCTCTATTAAAAGTTGTCAATGTTTCCTTTTTGGATTAGGGATGTTAAATCATTGGGGAATGTGATCTTGGAGCAAGGGGTTTCAGTGGAACCCATGATGATCAGTGCGGTCATGTCTCCAGAGCCGCCGAAGAATGTGTTTGAGATCAAGAGTTTCCTTGTCATGGCTGGTTACTATAGGTGGTTTGTTCGGGGTTTCCCTCGTCTTACTTCACCGATGACCGCACTCACCCGAAAATGGGTGATGTTTGTATGGGCCCAAAATTTTAGGCCTCTTTTGAGGAGCTGAAGTGGTAGTTGACTACCGACCCCGTGCTGATTTTGCCTAAGGTCGGGAAGGGTTATGTGGTATATTGTGATGCATCAGGTATGGGTCTTGGGGTCATGCTTATGTAGGATGATCACGTGGTGGCATATGGATATCGCCAACTCATACCACATAAAATGAATTACCTCACCCATGACATGGATATGATAGTGGAGATTCATGCTTTGATGTCTTGTAATCAATATATCATTGGGGAGAAGTTTGTGGTCCACTTTGAACAAAAAATCATGGCCAATATCTCATTGCAGAAGCACCTCAACTTGAGGCAACATCACTGGCTTGAGTACATACGTGGTTTTGAATTTCAAATTGTCTATACCCTAGGAAAGGGTAATGTGGTGGATGGTGACTTGAGCAGAATAGTTATAGTGAAATCCTTGAGGAAGTCCAGTGATGAGTGGACTTTGATGGGACTCTTTACTCATATGCATGTGGATACCAGGGAGCACATTGGAGGTGTGTTCTTAGAGAGAATTCAGTTGAATCCTTCTCTCTTGGAATTGATTCATCGGAAAAAACCTAGTGATGAGATTTGTTAGTGGTTGAGGCAGTTTCTTCATGGTAAGGATACACCCACTAATTGGTCTCCATCTCCCGAGGGAATGTTGTGCTTCAAGGGCCGCTCAGAAGTTCCATCATCTCTGTGGAAGGTGCTGATGGAGGATAGCCACCAGTCTTAGTGTGCTATCCATATGGGTTACACCAAGATCTATTATGATGTGCAATGATATTTTTGGTGGCTAGGTATGCAATAGTACATAGCATACAATGTATCAATATTTTTCACATGCTTGCAGTTGAAAACATAGCATCAGAGGCCCTCCAGTTGGCTCCATCCATAACCCATTCCTAACTAGAAATTGGTGATTATTCCATGGACATCCTTGATGGATTGCCTCATACACCTTGAGGTAAGAATTACATTTTGGTGGTGATTGATCATCTGACCAATTCATCCCACTTCATTCCGATCATAGATACCACTACAGTGGATAAGTTAGGCTGTTTGTAGCTTCTAGAGGTGGAGAGACTCCATAGCGTGCCATCAAAAATTGGATTAGATAGAGACCCCTATATCACTTCTTGGTTCTCTTAAGTCCTTCAGAAGGATTTGGGGTTTCATATTAAGATGAGAACAACATACCACCCTCAGATGGATGGTCAGACATAGTGGCCGAAT
The DNA here is from genome assembly GCA_963277665.1 of Viscum album. Classification (NCBI taxonomy): domain Eukaryota; kingdom Viridiplantae; phylum Streptophyta; class Magnoliopsida; order Santalales; family Viscaceae; genus Viscum; species Viscum album. Next base: position 852,127,040 of record OY728152.1, read on the forward strand.
CAGATTTTGTAGGAAATTCATTGAGCTTGTGTCCTAGACTTTAATGGTTATGGTGATAGACATTTGGGATCAGGTGAGGTTAATAATAATAATAGTTACAAATACTCAATTATAATGGCTCATTTTGAGGCGCCCTATGGTTGGTCTTGTCGGTCCCCCATGTTGGGATGTTTTAGATGAGACCTTACTTCTGGGGTCGAGTCTGGTGCATGAGTCATTTGAGAAGGTCAAATTGATTAGGAAGTTTTTATTGACATCATAGAGTCTCCATAAATTTTATGCTGAACGGAGGCATTGGGACATGGATATTTAATTTTGTGGTAGGGTATTCTGGAATGTGACCCCTCGTATGGGGCATCGTCGATTGGGAATGCATGGGAGGCTGACGTCGCGATATGTCAAAACTTATGAGATCACCGAGCGTTTTGGAATGGTGGCATACAGGATGGATTTACTTTCTCAATTGGCCTCCATCCATGATTTCTTTCATGTCTCCTATTTGAATAAATACAACCTTGATCTTTCTCATGTGATGAGTTTGGAAGAACTGGATATAGAACCAGACTTGTCAGTAATTTAGCGGTCGTTGAAAATAGTAGACTCCTAAGAAAAAGTGATTTAAGGGAAGTCTATTCAGTAGTTATAGGTTCTTTGGCATCATTTTAGTGATACTCAGGAGTTATATGAGAAGAATTCATCGGCCGAGGGAGACTACACATTCCTATTTTCAAATTAAGCCTCTAGTCGACTTTTTTGATATGGAATGTTTCAATGGTGGGAAGAATTGTCACATCCAAATTCATTATTAATGGTATTTATATTTCTTATATTTTTATCCCAAATTTCCCCCCTATATCCCCCCCTAATCCCCCAAAAATGTTGAATCCTTTTGAAGATGTTTTTAGGGGAGAAATGAGGGTGTGTGGTTTAGGTGTATGGTTCACAATACCGTGAAAACAAACCGTGCGCCAATTTCCAGGTCATAAACAATTATTAAAAATTAATTCTTTTCCCTCCCTGTATTTATTCAATGTTTTCCCTTTCTTCCACCATTTGACCCTTATAGAATTTTTAGCCTCCCAAGAACCTAAAGACCCCCTTGTATCTTCATTTTGAAGGGGGATTTGGTGGATGAATTTCAAATAATCTCATGTAAGTTTATTTCATTCTTAGTTATTCCCCTTTAAATGATGTTTCATCCAATTATTCTTGATGTGTCTCATTACCAGAGAATAGGGTTCCAAACCGAGAGTTTAAACATGGGTTTTCAGGGTCAAATCTTCTATTTTTACCCTTGACCTACCTTCCATGAGGTGTCGCAGTGGTGTGTTTGAGTTTTCGCACAAAGGATTCAAGGTTTCCATTACAATGGTAGGGAATTCCATTGTGTGTGAAATTTTTTGAGATAGCTTGATGTTTTTATGTTTTTTTCATGTTTTTTTTTAATTTGATTGTTTTAGTAAAAAATATATTTAGTTGTAATTATAATGAAAATGAATTTTTGGTGTCACGTTTATGTGAAATTGGCTGCTTTACAAAGAAATATTCCATTGCTTCACATTAGGATACACTATAATTTCTTAGTTGATTTTATTGAAATGTATTTGGGCTGAAAATATGGTTTTCAATTTCTATAACCTTTTATGGTTGTTTATTATATCTGTTTTAATAGTGTTTGTGAAACACGTAAATTTTTAGGATCCATGTTTGTGAAAAATGGAGGTTTTACAATGTTATCACTTCATAAATTTTATGGGGCTCCCAAAAAATGAATTTTTCGTTTCATTGGATGTTTTTAGATGGTTATATTTGTTTTGGAAACCTATAGTGTGAACTTGGTGTGTGATGTGGGAGTTTTAAGGAGTTTTGGGCATAAAACAAGACAAGATTTTGAGAAGTTGTTTATTAAAAATCAAAATGATTTGTTGTGTGTTTTATGTGGTATAAAGTGTTTTTAGATACTTAAATGTTTAAAAGTGACCATTAATGGTGTTTTAACATTACATGGGATGTTTTTTTCTTGCAGAAATATTTTGAGCAAGAAAGCGAAAGCCTGAGTACCTAGGTGGGCGGATATGTACTAGTACAACTATCGAATCAGATGGGTGTTGTCCTTGTTTCACTGAGAAAATGGATAAAAACATCTCTAACTAAAATATATGGATTATTTTGGGGGACCACTAGGTTATGGGTTTTTTACCTACTAGTTTCCCATGCACTAGAACATATTATTCTATGATTACTTTTCACTGAGGTATGAGGTCCATTGGGCCTGAGGCTATCTAGTTGCCTAGTGGTGTTCCCAGTTTTGTTGATCATTGTATTTGTTGTATTTACCCTTGTATTAGGGTTTGTAGTTATACAAATTAAAGTATCTAAAATGTCTAATATAATTGTGTTAAAATTATGAAATTTTTAGTTTGAAAACTGTTTTCAATTGAATGTTTCACTACTCAGAATTTGTCATCGTATTCTTTAAATTGTAAAATTGCATGATTTTCAATTTGTATTGCCTACACTTTGGAATATTTGGGTAGTATCTTATTCATCCTAGGCTCAAACACTACTTAAATCCCTTGGGTGTATGTATAATTCATTATGTATGAATCAGGTAAAGTCAAAGCCTTGGGTGAAGTTGGTTAGGGTTGTTAGTCCCGTCCTGGTGTGGTGTCGATGAGGCGGCTTGGGGGTGATGAACCCTTGTCATGTGGAGTCTTAGTGTCTTTTTTCTGATTTTTTTTATTTATGTTTGGACCCCTTTAACTTTGATTAAAATCATTTATTCTGTTCTAGTATTTGATTAAGCCTTCTTTGGTGTGGAAATTTAATATTATTTTTAGTATTTGTTTATATTGTTTTATGATTTTATAGTGGAGAAAATCACTCCATAACAAATTTTATTGATACCCATCACTTTTCCCAACCCATGGGAATAGGTAACATACTTTTGGTCTTGTCATGCACTGGATTTGGTGTCGGAATTAGTGGTTACTAGACTCGGTTATTGGCATATAATTACTTGATATCTTTTTACTTCATAAGTACAATTTCATCCTTTAATTGTTCTTTGATCACATTCCAAATCACCTCTTACATAAAGGAATGAATATTAAATATGAATTTTATATTGATGAATAAGTAAAATTATCATCTAATATATAATATGATCTATATAATATTGAAAAGTCTTGCAGTATGTCTCTAAAAATATAACAATAACTGAATGGTTTTCAGGAGTTATCAAATGTAATACAATAATAAATAAAAACTCCATAGTAAAACAATAAGTTAAATGTAATATTTATGCATCAAATAGTTTATGTATGAAAAATTTAATATTAATAATAACTTCTCATACTCTAGTGGATGGAATTTTACACTAGTCGCCCTTCAATTAATTGATAATGACTCGAAACCTAATTAGATATGAATATTTGTCACAAAATTTATGGGTTTTCCATATTTTGAAACAATATTAATGTAATTCTTATAAAACTCACAAAAATATGATTAACATCTAATATAAATAAATCATTCATCAGTTCAATTTTTATCCAAAATATTATACTATGTGACAATTTTTTCCCATGAAATCAAATAATTTTAATTAATTATTATTACCATAGAAAAACTGATCATATTAACCATAAAAGTTATTAATTCCTCCACTATTATGAAGATATATTTCTTTCTAAAATATTACTTCATGTTGAAAACTAGGATTCTATATAACTAAACCTAATGAAATTCTAACTGAATGTCACTATTCACAAGAAAATCCTCTCTCTTAAATCATAAAATGGTTTTGTAGGACATTGATGTTTTGATTAACCTTCAAATCATAAACCCATGGTGGTATCTATAATTATTAAGTTAGTCATTAATGAATACCTATATTATTCGAAATAATAATCATAATCCTTATATGTTTCAATATTATTATAAACAAAACACCATTGATAAAAACAATTGTACAATATAATCCATTATTCCAAATAAATAAATATATCAATGATTTTACTTTATCATTGGTACTTATGTTGTCTAGGAGTTAACCTTTAAAAGTGTTAATTGACTTAGACAATTCTTAGGTTCCCCTTATTCAAGACAATGAACTATAAATGGACTTCTAGTATTAAATTTATTTCTCCACATTGAACACCTCACTTTCCCTCATCAATTCATTTCACTATATCCTTTATTTACCCAATTAATAATTTTCACATTACATTGGGATATACTCCATGGAATATGTTTCCAAATTTATGAGATAAAAGATGTTGATCTTAAATTCCAATATGGTCTCCACCACCTGATCTGTAAACAGATTCCATCCTTATCTTCCTTTGTTGGTCTGATATTTTGTTAACGTATATGTGCTGAATCATATATCAAGATATATGATTGGGAATAATAAAACTATATTTCACTCTAGTAATCATTCCATTTTATTTTTCCAAATCATTACACTTTATTATCAATATGGTCCATCGTAGGATTAACCTAGGTCATTAATTATAATCATCAATTCAAATCCTTCATGGTAGATCATAATGAAAATGTAAATTAACCCAATAATATCCCCCGGTAGTGTCAAACCGGGTAGGAAATAAGGCCCATTATTTTGTAGTAGGATATAATATATTCAGATTACCATGATCTCATGTTAGATTTATTACCCATAGTGACAATTATTATAGATCCACATCCACTTTTTGAATCCAAATAAAGATGTATATTTTGGAAAACAATATTCTATACCTTACCAAAATGTAAGGATAATATCTAATAATTATAATTATCCTAAATTTTTCTCAAAGGTATATATCCCCTAATATAGGTTTTCATAACTCATATTCCAATGGTTTCTATAAATGTTTTTCAAATAACAACTATAAAGACACATACCTCAGTAACTCAGATCCATTGATATCTTTATTACATTCTCACAAAATACAAGTGATTCCATACCAAATGGACAAATTATTTAGTAGTATTGGTAAATATATATATGTTTTAGAGTCTAAAATTACATTTTAAATAATATATTTAATAAATATGAATCTAAATATTATACATCCATGAACTGTTTTAAATATTCTTTTGTTCCATCAAGTGGAAAGGAACACAAATAAACTGTGAGATTAGATGCTCACAATAGATTATGTACAGTGAATGATATTGTACATAATACAGTACAAATAATAATTCCAGGTAAATAACCAAAGACTCATACCATTTAATCATTAAATTGATAATAATGAATAATATAGAAGGAATTAATTATAATCAAATAATTCCACATAAATATTCACATGAACATGAAGTTAATCTATGGATAATATCAATTCTATAATATAATGAATAATATTATATGAATTCTCAATTAATGTAATTATTAATATTGGAAAACATGGTATCAGACATCATGATATATATACCATCAAGACCTTGTGCTAGGACAGTCTAAACGATGGGTAGGTATAAACTGAAATCCATTTAATGTTATCCTAATGATTTGTCTCTTGAGACCTAAAAACAAATCAATAAGATATACAATTCATTCCACCACTTATCACTACATTCCCTATGCATATCTCATATATCGAATGATTGATTCAATTAATGAGAAATATATTTTTTCATACATATCCATATTTAATAAATAAAAAATTATATCAATATTTCAATAGTTAATCAAATAACATTCGATGATAAAAACATTTTATAGAAATGGTAGACCATTATGATAATATTAATATCCATGATACATATACTATATATATATATAATGTAAATATAATTCACAATGATCACAAGAAAGTGAATGTTTCATGTGAAATTTAAATAAATAAAAAATTAATCAAAAACATGAATGTTAATAATAATAATGATCAAACCGATGATAAACATTATAGATATTAAATAATTATTATATTATTACAATTTATCCACATTTGAGTAAAATAATTTATCGCTTTCATTTCATTTCTAAATTAAAATACCATAAAAATATTATTTAATCATTCTTGAATAAAATACACATTTACTGTTTAAAATCAAAATAAAAAATGTCCCAAATATTTGGAATCAAATTTTATTTCATAATATCTTTCTAAAATTATAAAGGATGATCTAAAAAAATATTCATCTGGAAGGAAGGAATATTCCATTCTTGTCGAGTATGTTAAAACAACTCCAATTTCATTTTCCATAAAAGGTTAAAAAGTACCATATTCTAGAATGTATAAGAAGAGTCTTTTGTAACTATTTTTTAAAAATTAAATATGGGTATAAATTTATTTAGTAAAAAATTATATAATATTAAAAATAATTTTTTAAAAAAAAAAAAAACTACACACTAATGACCAATAATTTTTTTCCTAAAATAGAAACAATGAAGGCTTTTCTTTAAAAGCAATATCGAGACCATTTATTATAAAAAATTTGAGGAAAATTATAATATTAATTAATAAAGTAATAAAAAATATATTTTATGAATATTATATTTTTTATTATTCAATTGTCAAATAATTACATTCAATATAAATTCAATCATTAACAATCCCGATTCAAATGAGATTAGAGCATAAAATCTTACTGATTTGGTAATGCATTAATCCGAAACATCATGAAATTAATAACATAAAATGAAATCATAAATACCATTAATATAAAGAGATTAATGTTATAATATATCAATGTGGTACTTGATACACCACATAAAAATAAATAGTGCTAGGAAGCAAAATATATCTCAATGGAGTGAAAATTGAGATAAAATCTATTACTAAGTTAATACTATTGAAATGAATATTAATAGATGTATTGATTATGTGTATAAAAATTCAATAAAAATATATTTTTTAATAAAATATAAAATAATTAAAATTAATTATGCACCTAAACGTAGAATATAAAATAAAATGAAGATGTAATATAACCCAATGAAAAGAAATTGAGTTATGGAATTCATTACTAATTGGTAAAAATCATGTCAAATAACCTTGGATAATATAATTCAACATGAAACATAAAATAAATATAATTATAAATTATTCTTTATATTAAATGTAAATGGTCACTATATACTCTATATAAAATAAATTTGGTGAATAACAATATTAAATGCCTCAAAGAAGGGAAATTTATAGTAAGTACCTTATATCACATTTCCCTTTTTTTAATCATGATTTAACATCATATATAATGTAATTTAAAATGTTTTCATTTTAAACTAGAACTATATTCATATTTATAAGGAAATAAATTATCTTATTATAATTTCCTATCACACATTTTTTAATTATATTTCATTATTACCATTTTCTGGTGTTCACTACATTGTTTTCTCATGCATATTTTATCACAGAACTACCAATTATTGTGTATATGATATAGATATATCAAATCTAGAATTATATTAATGTTAAAATTATCATATTTATTCATTATATTCATTTTTATAATCTTATAATAACATTGGAAATTGAAAATGATTCACATCAATTAGTGGAGACAGTGGGTCGTATGTACACAAAACAAACTATGTCATTCCATTAATGGGTGCAAGGATAAAGAACATGGTGATTTATTAATTATAAATAATAAATATAATTTCATATTTAACAATTTATTCAATATTTCCCCCATTATGACTATCAATGTTAGTCAGTGGTAGAAAACCAATTATGTCGGTTTGTTAGGTGGTAGTCTAACATGAACATGAGTAATGGAATGGTTTCCCACTTGACAGAGAAAGAGATAGATAAATATTATGAAATTAACATAATAAGATCATTGTATATTTTATATATTGGTGTTATTAAAATTTAATTTTTATTAAATAATTTAATGCGCAAAAATAATTTGTAAGAAAAAGATTTTGGTGAAGATGAGTAACTTCTCTTAGAAAATCAACCTTTGGATATCTTATTTAAGGACTCTAGGGTTGGTCTTTTGGGAATAATATCTGCTATATACAATTTATATGAATTTTAGGGAGTCATTTTGGTAGTTTTTGGGTTAACTAAATGGAATTAGTCATGTAAATATTTGATGGGAGGGGTTTTCATTTATAATTGAGAAGGAGAATAATTTTGGTAAATACCAGAAAATATTGATTAATGGAAAGACAAACTCACCCGAAGATCCAAAGAAACTGATAAATAATGGACTTTATAGATTTTATGGTTAATCCAAACCTCCATAATAATGGAAGATTTTTTAAATAAAATTCACTTTTCCTCAAAGATTACTTACAGTTACAATTTTTTGATTTCACCACGGTAATTCATTTTTTCCTATGTGATTTATCTATTAAGACAATGAGACCTATAATGTAATATGAATCAAATTAATATATATTTGAAATTATATTTATCCTTCAAAAATACTATGATTTTCTAAAAATAACATTAACAGAAATGATTTTAATGCGCTAAACCCTATTTTAACTACAATAAAATTTATTAAATTTTGATGTATTTAATAATAGTCTTGATGAAATTGTGTTGAAAATATTATATTATATTAATTATAATGATTAAAAATATGGAATCCATTTTCCCAAATTTAATTATAATTATTGGAAAATTTTAATTTATACATAAACCTACAAGAGGTTTAGAAATACAGTTCTCCAAAGAAAATATTTCTCAAATAAAAAAATTATATAAAAAATAAAATGTAAAATTGATTATAATTTCATAAATTATATTAATAATAATATAAATGAAATAATTTTAATTTAAAAACAAATTTAAAACAAAAGGGATCTTTTTAAATTCATCAATCGGACTTGATGTTTTGAACAGAAAAATAATATTTTTCGATATTCATCAAGAAATTATTATTTTATGAAAATTGTAAAAAAAATACACCTAATATAATTTTGAGAAGATTAATTCTAATATAATATTATTCTTATAAAATTAATATTACATTTTGGGTAAAAATTGTTTTTAAAATAAGTGTACAAAAAGTGATGTAACCATATTTTAAAAAAATACATTATCTAAGCATAAGACTAAATATATTGTTATCTCATTCCAAAAAAATAATACAGCAATGATAAAAAAATTAATTAATTAAATATTATATAAATTTAATTAAAATTAAAATCTAATAGTGACTAATTTAATTTATAAAGATAAAAACGTCATTCATGCGTGAATTTTTTTTTCAATGAAAATATTTCTTTTACATTAATTTTAATTTTATTTTTAATTATAATTAAATGATAAATAATCAAATTTTTTAATAAATATGTATACTATATATATTATATTATTTAGTAATTTCATTTCACACTCGCTAATTTAATGATAAGGTTTTAATTGTATACTATATTACATTTCATTGATATTCGGGTTGACATTTATCACAAGCTATCAAATAGGTAAAATTTATTTAAAATTCATATACTGTTAAATCATATTGTGTTACAAAATTAATTTATTAGTTTAAAAATAAATTTATAAAAAAATTGTGATTATATTTATATGGAAAAATAATATTTAGAAAATTTATTTGTAAAACCTTTAAAACGAGGCTTTAAAAGTAATGTGTCCCTTATCTAATGTCTAAATCATCATGTACATTATATAACTTATTGAATAATAAAATAAAATAAATTATTTTCCTTATTATGATCCTTTTTCATTTTTTAATCCTCTTATATCCACATTATAAAAAAATACATAATATATTAACTTCATGTAACACATTTTAAGATATTATGCCCATATGTCAAGAATGACTTTGGTTGGTATGATGTGGTCCAAGATTCCACAATTCCATTATATCTAGAATAATATTCAGAAAATAATTATCATTTTTTATATAAATTTTAATTTTTACACAATACATAAAATAGGATTCTGAAAAATTATATTGTTATAATCACATAGATGGTAGTTCATATGGAGGCATGAGTAACATTTCCATGTTTCAATGATCTTTATATTAAGAAGGTTTGTATTATATTTTCTTTTAATTAATTATTATTAAATCCTAAATACCATGTAGTTATTTTTAATACACTTATATTTACTATGCATCTAATGTGGTGGTGAGAATTATATCGTACCACTTATTTTTGGTGGTTTTCTACATGTACGTTTGAATAAATTTATCATTTTTGTTAATGGAAATGTGAAATGTATATAATGTATTAATCTGAATTTAATATCAGATATTTCAAATAAATACAACAATATTAATGATAATTATAGTTGGTAATGGAAAATTAATTACATTAGATCATGAGGAGGTAGTCTTCAGTACACACAATCAATTAAATTTTCCCTACATGATATCATTTTGATATTTATATAGTTTATTAAACAAAAATGAGAACAAATACTTATATGTGATATTTTTATTTTATTATATAGTAGTGGTTTTAAAATATTTTAAGCAGGTATAATAAATTAAAAAACTTAAATATTTGGATAATGGTTATACATCAACTTCAAACTATCTCCATTTCCTTTAACCATATTAACAATATAATGAATAAATATACTGAAAAATATCAATATAATGTGTGGTGGGATATAGTAACGGTATTTGGGTAGGCATTGGATTATAAATTTTTTTTTACCTATGCATACAAGATGATTGGGGGTTCCCTTTCATAATGATGGGAGAGGTATTCTTGGAATTTCATAATGTATTCATTACTACCAATAAATTTTCATTTCCAAAAGGGTAAAGTTTGATATGATTAAAATATAATTTGATGAATCATATAATTAATATCATAAAATAAAAATTTTGATTGTTTAAGTTATTAATTCACCCTTATATTTTTTAAACCATCCCCTGTCCAATTTGAATATTACAACGACAAAATTTATTTTTCTTTATGGGTTTAGATAGTTAACATGAAAGGTTAATTGGGACATAAATGGAGCCTTTTTTATATTTTAAACCATATGAAAATAAATTTCCTCAATATTATATTTTTAGGAAATCTAAATCTATTTGAAAAATATTGTATATTATAAAATATTATTAATTTTGTTTTGTGAAATACATAAAATATTATAATATAATATATGTATAACTAGAAAAATATTGTTCCAAAATAACACAAATTCAAATATATGGATGATATGGTATTAATATATTTTTTGAATATCTTTTTATAGGTTTTGAGTTCATTTTAATACAAAATATTTTACATTAACAACTAGTTTAACCAATTTTATCCTTAACCATAGTAATGTATTTTTCAATGATAAACCATAATTATTTTTAATATAAGGATAAAATTGGATCACAAAATAAATCTTAATGAATATTATGATTACCTATCATCATAATTTTCATTTTTAAATATTTCAATAACTATAATATAATTTAATAAAATATTATTTAACAAAAAATAACATTAATGTGTTTTCTGACACTATTCATTTGATTTGAATTTCATAAAATGATTCCTGAATGTAATGTGAATATAATCATTATTAACATAAATAAACAATTATATTTATAAAAAATCATGGAAAGAAATAATTCATTCATGTTCTATTAATTTCTATATTTTTAGTATCATATATTATTTTTCTTTTAACTAAAAACATAATGTGTTATTTTTTCAATTTAATTTCATGAAATGTTTTCATGACTCAAAATTGGAAATAAATTATCAGGAAAATATAAATAATAATTAAATTAACTCCATATACAAAATATCAAAAAAATTAATCTCGTTCACAAAATACTATTGATATTAATTCCAAGAAAGTGTCATTTTTCCTCTATCTATTACGAAAAATATTATAAAGGTGAAATTCACAGTAATATGGAACCATGATTCAATATATTTAAAAATATAATGGAAATGGAATAACTAGACTCATTTAATAGGATAAATATAAGTGTTATGGTCATTTTATAGTCCTTGTATTATAAATTTTAACCTTAATGATTAAATTTACACTGACCATGTTGATATTTATTTACTATAGTAACTATTCATAATATAAAAAAATTAAAGAGAATTTTATTCTAAATTTTTTCATCTATATTCCAAATATAGAATCAAAATTTCAATATACAATTTCTCTGTGGAAATAAAATTAATTTAAAATTTAAATGAAAAATTGAAATGACAAAACCTTTTAAGAAAAATGCATTTTCAGGTATAATAATGTTTTTGTACATAAAATACCCAATTAAAATGAACATAATTGGATTAATCTAAATATAATAAAAAATATAAAAATGGGAAACAATTTAAAAAAAATATTATATTCTTAAATAAAAATATATCTTCCAATAAAATCAATTACTGATCGATACTCACTTGAAAGTCAATCCGTTCAAATAAATCAAAAATAAAACTATAAGATTATATTAATATAATTATTTCAAAAATGAGGACCATTTTAAAAAATTAATTTTATAAATTTTTTAGATTTGAAATATATTATTATTTCAAAAAACATGATTATATTACTTTTTGGAATGAAACATATTTTTGAAACATTAAATTACCCCATTAACTATTGAATTATTACTTTATATGAATTATTAAATAAATTTTTATGGAGTGGGATATTTATATATATTCCATAATATGGTTATTCCTATTCAAAACCTGTAATTCGATGTCTATATTATAAATGTCATATGAAAATAATAATATTTCATGGTTTATTTAAGAATATTTTTTTGTGCCAAATATGATATCGAACATAATAAATTCATTTTAGAATATTATGGTATTACATTCTACCACTTTATTATATATAATCCTATAAAGTTTATCATGAGATTTGTATTAAAATTTATTAAAATTTTAAAATTCTATTATTTAGATTCCATATATTAAAAAGGGTAAATAAAACATGCACCTGAAAAGAACAAAAAGGGAAGTATAAAGGCCATTGAGAAATAGACATACTAGTTTTCCCCACAAGAGAACATTAGTTGGAAGTGAAAATATTTAAAAAGAAAAAAAAGGTTAAATAATTATGTAGATTTACAGAGATCATTTATCATTAGAAAGTGAGTGATAATGGGGAATTTAACGACCAAAAAACCCGAAACAAAAGAGGTGTAAAAAAGAACATTCAATATTCCAAATTTTTGTAATATGATAACATTTTTTCAAATATCCCTTTCCTAGAATTCATAAATTACATTCCATCTATAATAATAACAAATGAATAATATATGAACATGATATATATAATTTAATTAGTTAATAAATTTCCACAACAATAACTTTCTTTTCTCCAAATAATGAGTATTCAAGATAATATTTTATGCATAAATCACTAAGATTAAATTCTAATGAATCACATAATTATATAACAAGATAAAAATATATTATTTGTGTATTTTGTAAATAATTAATCCCAAAATTCTTGTAAAAAGGTATTATAATTCCCAAAATGAATAAACCACATAAGAATAAAACAAATAATTAATTTGTACAATTATATTGTAGTATCAAATGATAAAAGTAAAGCATTATATAAAAAATAAACTTAAAATTTTTCATATTAATATTGAATAATAATGAATCCAAAAAAATTAGAATTATTTGATAAAATATTTTTCCAAGACAAATTTGAAAACTTTTTCAAAATAATAAAATCACTATTAATTTCTTATACTAAAAAATTATACTCCATAGTTATATAATCATCATTATATGATCATAATATTCATAAATAACCAAAGAGACATTGAAATCATGTTTTTTATAAGGTAACTTAAAATTTTTTCTTAAAAATCCCCTAATATTCCACATACCATAATAGTATTTGATTCCCAAAATAGTGAACATATTCTAAAATAACATCAATCACTTAATCACTAAATCACATTTTATTCCCATGATTATTATTATGATTAAATGGATGTTACAAATTTTTAAATTCCCATAATGCCCTCAATATCAATGATCATATAAACCCAAAATCATATCAATACCATTAAAAATATCTCCACAAAAATAAAGGAATTATTCCACCAATATTACATCATATTAAACGAATGTGTTATATATACCAGAACCCAACAAACTATCTCAAAAAATATCATTAATCACTTGAAAATATCACTAATCAAAACCTAAAAATGATGTGTGTCAGATTACGAACATATAATCAACCATAAAATCATGAAAATTTGATGGTAACCATCATTTTTATAATAACCTCCCATGACAACATCATAATCTCCAAATTATTATAAACCATTCCCCATATCAACTCTATAAGGAAACAACCATAAATAACTTTATATTGAATATTTAGAAATTTATTTGAATTATTCTATACATATATATTTGTTTTTTTAATCTTTTATAGAATTATATCATAACTCATACATAACAGGCCTAAATATTATGAGGTGGAAACTTCCACTCATTATACATTTTTCACAGAATATAAAACCATTAAAAATAAACTCATTTTTATTAATGATAAATCATTATGATTTTTAGAAATACTTATTATTTTTTATTAAATAAAATTATATCATATTTAAACATTTAATAAAAATAGGATAAGTTTAAATAACTTAGTGATGTAAATAAAATAATAGAAAGAATCTTGTTTTTCCATGAATTCTCAGGAACATTTTCCTTTTTAAAAATAATCATTGAGCTTGAAGTAAACATGGTCATACCTATGGAATAATGTTCTTTTCCAAAATTATTTCATATAAAATATCATATTATGTCATTAATGATAAATAAAACTCAGCAAATATTCTATCAAATCATGATAAAACCATGAAAATATCTCGGAAACATTTATATTTTAACCTCAATAAGTAAAATACAAATTATGTTCTAAAATAATCTTTAATCATACTATTTTGAAACATATGATTTCCCTAATAACCCATTGAAAAAAATAGATAATTTATTTAGGTTACATGAGGCATAATTTTCATTTAAATATTACAATAACTCTTATAAATGGAATAATATTCAACGTAACATGTGGAATAACCTTCATGGTGATAAATGGAATATCCTTTACGGTTAATTCCAATAATCACTTAAGAGAACACTAATTAGTTATCTTCATCACTATACATTATTAATTAGAGAGCTATAATGGGATCCTAAACCCATGGCTTGTAATAGTATAACCCATCACAACAAATAACTCCAAACAACAATAACATGATCATAATACGTGAAATACTGAATCCTAAAAACATTATTTGAATCCATAAGAAAGAATTTTTTGATATGGATATATCGCTTAAAATTAAAACCTACAATTACAAACTAATTTCCGTGAATGAAGTAATAGAGGGTTTTCCATTGATGAAAAATATTAATCTTATAACGGTAGCCAAATAAACTATTTTTATACCGGTAAATTTATTTTTCATCGTATATGTAAAAATAGAACAATCATGATGTCTTTTTGAGAAAAAATTATATATAAATAATATAATAATATTACTTATAAAATCCATTGAAATAATGTAAATAAATTGATAAAATTTCATTAATAATAAATTTTTTTACATAAATTTTTTTTAAAAATATAATTTTTAGAATACAGACATATAAGAAGATGATTTAGAAAATAAATCATGGAAACATTGAAAATATTATTTTAAATGTAATGTGCTGCTTAAAAAATGTCTGAATCATCCCATATATTTTTATATTTCTAAATAATAAAAATATTTTAATTATTTAATTTCATGAGAAAATTTTACATTTTTATTTCCATTACGTTCATGTTATAATCAATTTCGAAATCAAATTACTTTATGATGGATATTTTTACGATATTCAACTAATATGTCTAAAATATATTTAGCTAGATAAATATTCTCAAATAGGTAATTACTAAAAAAATATCATGAATAATATTCATTACATATTTTCATTTTATATATCATTTTTTCATTTAATCCCATCTATAAAAATTGTTTATAATAATTGATCAACATTATAATCATGGAGACGGTATGCTGTAAGTGTGCATGAGTAACACTTCCATTTATCTATGATGATCATGGATTTAGTTATATATTATTTTACCTTTATATAATTATAATAATATCATAAATTACATTGTATTTCTCTAAATAATCATTTATATACCTTCTTTGTGATGCGATGATGAAAAAAGAAACGCATCACGTTGTAGAGATGGTAATCCACACATATTCAC
Organism: Viscum album; assembly: GCA_963277665.1. Taxonomy (NCBI): domain Eukaryota; kingdom Viridiplantae; phylum Streptophyta; class Magnoliopsida; order Santalales; family Viscaceae; genus Viscum; species Viscum album. The sequence continues at coordinate 852,143,215 of OY728152.1, forward strand.
AAAAGAAATTATCATTTTCCATAAATTTAATGGTTAGAATAGATATGATATATTAAATATAAATAATTATTAATATTTAATTAATAATATTTATATATTTTTATATATTAAATAAGTCATTATAAATAGTTTTTATATGTGGTGATGGAAAATGAATTATATCATTTTGGGAGGCTGTAGTCTGTTGTACCCTTGAACGATAGTTTCGTTTCTTATTTGATGAATTAAGATATGGATATAGGGTATCAATATTATTATTAAAATTTCATAGTAAAACTGGTATTCTTAGGGTTTTATATAAGCAGGGATTAAGATGATTTTTCATTTGTTGAAAAATTAATTAAACTAAAACATTCGGTTTAATACTATATCTTTTCTTCAAACAAATACTCTTTTAAATAATCCTTAATCCCTCTAAGGTTGGCATTTTTACTGAAGAACGTCCTATATAAGAAGTTTACGGTAGTAAGGAATGTATTTTTGAAGGTATTGGCTGAGAAAAATTGATCTCTAATTTTGTAGACCATGGGAGATGGGGTTCTGTTTTATAATGTGTGCAGGGATAATTTTTGAATTTCGTAAAGTACTAAATTATTATAAATTAATATTCATTTAAAAAAGGATATAAATTGGTATTATTAAAATAATATATGTGTATGAGTAAAATTATTCTCATAAAAATGTAAAATTATAGGGGATTTTTTTCCCCCATTTATTTTTGTTTTGACCTTCTTCTAAGCCCTTTAACGATTAATGTGATAATATATTTTTATTATCTCTATGAGACAAGATAGTTATTTTAAAAGGGAAAGTTGGACTATTAATGGATAATAGTTGATATTTTTAACCGTATAAAAATTAATTTCAAATATATATTATTTAGTTTAATTTTAAATCATTTAATAAAATAATATTAACTATAAAATATAAGTAATGAGATTTTTGAAAATATATGAAATATTCTAATATAATATGTGTCTATACTTTATATAATGGTTCCAAAATGACATGGTTTCTAGGATAAAGAATATATGGTGTTAATATAATAGTCTAGAAAAATATTTTTATGTTTTTTATCATTTTGAACATTATATTTTTTATTAATCCCTTTCATAACCAATTATAATTTCAACAAGTGTAATGATTTTTGAAATGTAATGGGGTTATAAGTTTTCCCATATGATTATAATTGGATAATAAATGGAAAATAGATGAAATTATATACCATTTAACATCATAATTGTAAATTTTTATTATTTTTATTACATATAAATAATTTAAGAAGATATTATTTACCAAAATATATCTTTAATGACATTTTTGACATTATTCATTTAATTTCACATTCGGAACAACATTCAGAAAAGAATTACAATAAAATCCTCTCACACAACCATAACAAGATATATACTTCCAAAATTTTTTGGATCACAATAATTCAATAAAATTATAATTTCTTATCACATTTTGGATTATTTATTTTATTTTTCTATTAATTAAATACATAATATGTTGGTGTAGTGTAATAATTTAATGTAATTTATAAATAACTAAAAAATATTTTTAAATTTCCATGATTAAAAAATTAATTTATTTTATAAATAATCATTTATAACAGAACATATGTTACTTTTATTTAAATCACAAATTATTACATATATTAGAATAAATAAAAGGTCGTTTTTTACGATATCTTTTATATGCATGATATAATGTTCAAAATAAATGAAATAAGGAACAATGCTTCAATATTTTTCAAAAATATAATGGAAATGGCCAATTTCCACTAATATAATAGCTTAAAGTGATGTTGTATAGTCTTTTTTAGTCTTCATTATATTAATTTTGACATTAAATATTGGATATACCCATAATATGGTGATAATTATTTACTATGGTTATTATTCATAATGATAGAAACTAAAAGGGAACTATTTACTAAATATGGAACTACTATCTCAAAATATATAATTTTTTTTCATGATGTAATTTCTATAAGTGAAATAAATTAATTTATGGTTTAAAAATATAACACTATAAAAAACCATTTTTAGATAATTTTCTTTTATGTGAAAAGATATTTTTATACAAAATGTAGTCCTAATATTGAATACTATGAAATTCAATAGATTGTTAATTTTACTATATAAGTAATATTATGTTGAATTCATTGAAATAAATGATGCTTCGTAAATTGTTGAATAAAATAATATTTTTTTAATAAAAGTCATTAGTTTTCTCTATTCATTGGAAAATAATTTTTTCCCAAAATATCCCAAAAGTTTAATCAATAATAATATTTATGTACATATTTTTTTAAAAGTTGATACTTTTATAAATATATTTTATATTGTATTGAAAAAATAAATATTATATTTTATAAAAAAATCATTTTTGAAGGAAATATATTTTTGAAATGTAAAACAACATTACAAAAACATTTAAACACATTTCCTTGGAACTAATCAATAAATAATTATTGTGTTGGAACTATATATATATATATATATATATATTACACTATGGTTTTTCATATTCATACATTCTATTTCAACAGCAATGTTATAGTGATCATATGAAAATAATAATATTTCATGGTTCATTTAAGATCAATGTTGTGTGTCATTTAGTCAATAAAACCTAATGTACTACAATAAAAATCCAAAGGTGCAACATAAATTATTAAATACTTCTAAAATATCTTCAGAATATTATATTCTATAAATCCTACAAATTATTCTAGTTATATGAATATAATGAATTAATATACATCTAGATGTTTAATCAATTGTGAAATCCTATAGAATACTTTATCTAAATATGAAATATGTGACTCTTATAGGGGTCCTCAATATACATGTTTGGAGATAATATACCCAATCACATATATTTTATTTTTAAACTCAATTCATTTGACTTATTGTATAGGAGGCATCACATGGATAGTTCATGAAAAAAATAAATGTATTCCTAATCAATTTTTTACAAGATGGTTGGCCTGCCTTTATTTTATGAAATAAAATCTGGTCCAATGATATATAATTTCCTAAATGTTTTTATTGATCAGATATTGGATATATTATTATGGTAAAACTAATAATACCAATAGGATATATTTTCCCTCTATCATCATATATTTATAATAAGAAATGTTCGAGAGAAGAATATATTCATGTGCCCCTATAAAACTTTTTTGGAAACATATATATTTTTTCTATTATAGAGACACAACTACTTTCTAGATATGTATGGTGACTATCTTGTTAGAAACTATAGATAAGATAATTGAAATAATTATTTATGATTTATCAAATATTTTATTAACAATTTGAGGATGGTATGAGAAAATATTTTGTGTACAAAAAATATATAAAGAGGAAAATTTGTTGTTCAACTCAGTAAAATAGTATTTTATATTTTGAAAGTGAAATGTTTTAGGAAACAAAAATATCTAATTATTTAAGTTAAGAAACAAATAAAAAAATTTAAGGTTATTTTTATCTTTATATATCAAAAATCATTCAAGGTAGTTATGGGTTCAATGAGCCTTCATTGATTCAATAGAGGATTCATTAGAATTATTTCATTGGTTTCAACATCTGTTTATTCATTGCGAATAAATGATGTCTTGTTTATTTCTGATCAACAATACATAGTAGAAATTGAGCAATTTAAATATAAGGTGATTATTATACCAATATCCAATTAATCATATTTTATATTTCATTAGATATTGTGTGACACATGTGATTATTCTAATATATCCTTTTTAAAATAAAAGATGATTATCAATCAACATGATATATATTCTCCCAATAAATTATAAAGTGAACTATTCTTGTATTATTTATCCCTAAATAAATGCATTATAGTTATATACTATTCCATATTAAAATAACAATCATTTTTCATTGGAATAAATATAATAGTGTAAATATTATACTTATTATTGAAGTATATTATAGAAAAAAATGAATCTACCTCAATCCATATTTACTAGAAATTATTTATATAAGACATTGATGATAAAATCAGAGAGAAAAATTATGTTTATAATTTAATGAAAAATAATTATTAAAACTTGTAACAAACTAATTACTATAATTACACTCCAATTATATAAAAAAGTCAGAGTTATTTTTTCAGTAAATATTCATTAATTTCCATGACATTTAGAATTGTTTATTTTTATATCCCTGGAAATCATTCAATATAATATCTTGTATAATTAGATGTTTTTTGATCATTGATGGAAATAATATATTAAATATAAATTATTATTTATGAGAGCATAAAATGGAAATTTTAAATGATATATTCTAGAATATGAATTATCTTTTGTTTTAATTTGATTTACAATTAAATTAGATCAATTTTTAATCAATAAACTTATTTATTCCATTGGAACTAATGTAAAGACCCATAAATTTGAAGGAAATTTTTTTTTATTAATTTTCTATGTACTTTTACAAGAATGCAGTTTCTGACGGCGCCTGATTCTGAGGCCCGGTGTGCCCGGAATTAATTTCCGAAGTTTGGCTCGGGTACGTTCAGTGAACAAACGAGCTGGTTTTTCTAACTTTTGAACCAGTGCTCGGAATAGAATTCTGAGGGAACCGATGGAATCGTAGCGCCGATATTTTCTTAGAAACGCCACTTCCGGAGTTGTGTTTGCACGGTTTTGGTTTTTAATTTATGGGTTTTATGTTAGGAAATAAAATAAAGTTGTAAGACAGTTTTATTTTTATTTCACTTAAAGCTTCTTGAAGACCACTTAAAGCTACTTAAGCTGAGTTGTTGTGGATAGGGTGCTATCCAAAAATATCCTACCCTCTTGGTAGGATATTTGTGGGGTGGGGCCTGCATGAGCCCCACCGTTTCTTTTCCGATAAGTAACGCACCCACGAAAACCCGTCATTATGAAAGTCAACTGATGCGTTTTCTTAATTTCTTAACTCCCAAATTAATTGGGCGGTTTTCATCGTTGAATTAATTATACGAATTAATTTATTTGTTTCTTAATCTGTTTGAAATCTGTTGGCGTAATAATAAAATAAGACCAACACACGACTTCTGGAAAAATGATCGTTGGGAGGATTTGACAGAAACCAAGAATTCTTCATCCTCCTTCGCGAAGAACGCGAAGGATGTGAAGAACGCGAAAAACGCCAACCTCTGAGGAAGAATTCCAAACCCGTGGAAATCAACGACGCGACGCCGTGTGCCGCGACGCCGACATTTCCTCTCCCGCGACGTTCTTCGGCGATGTTCCTTAATCCGCAATAAAAATCTTCGATCATCTGTTGAGGTGAGAGATTGCGGTTCTTTAGTTTTCATTGTGGTTTAAAACAACAATATGGATTTTATTTTTATTAATTAAATATATATGTTCTTGAACCTCGGAGTTTGTCGACGCGCACCGTATTCCGCGACGACGCGACGCCCTTCCGCGATGACGTGATGCCTTCCGCTACGCGGCGATCGCCTCCTTCCGCAGTGATCAATTCCGCGAAGAACGCGCGTGTGACAATTGACGGGGTAGGGGTTTTATTTGAATGCTTTATTTTTCCCATGATCGTTTCTTTTAAATTAAAGAACCCGGTATCTTAAGAACAATTTTAATTTATTAAAATTGTTGTTTGATATGTTGATTATTTCATTCTAATTGATATCGCCTAACGCGGAGGGTGCGGGCCGAACGAACACGGCCCGATAACCCTCCGCAATTCTTCGTTGTTGTTCGGATTTGGCGGGCGATGAAAAAATGCGACGCAAGGGCGATTTGATGATCCCGCGGTGAAGAATAGAACTCGGGAGGAACAGTGGCGCAGATGGGAAGGAAAATGGACCACCGGAGCAACTCCGGTGGGCCGCGAATGCCAACGGCGGCGGTGCCCCAGCGCGCCGCCGGACAAGGCCGCCGAGGCTGAAGCCGCGGCGGCGGCGGCGCCAGCGGACCCGAGGCCGCGCGCGTCCGGCGCACACGCGAGACGCGGCCTTTGTCGCGTCCTTTGATAAGGGCGGCCCCCCGCGGGGGCCGCGGTGTTGTCACGCGGGGGCAGCGAGCCCCCCGCGCTGCTCGGCCGCTCGGCCGATCCGAGCCGGACCGGCCGGCCGGGCCGGGCCGCGCCCTGGCCTGGCCGGACCGGGTCGGCCCGGGCCCAGACCCCCCGTCTTCGGACCGTTTTCGGTCTTTTGCCCGTAACTTGAGCTACGGGCCTCCGAATGATGCACCGTCAGGGGCGATGCGATACCAGGATCGAGAGTATCATTTCAGTATATCGCACTCAAGGTTTCGGAATACTTTGGGTTTGGCCGGGTTGGTTCGTACACGAAACCAAACGGGCCCGCGGAGCGGAAACGCTCATATCTTGAGCTCCGGACGTCTGATTGACGTGCCATTGACTTTGGTGGATTCCTCTAAGTGAGAAGGATCTTTTTCCATACTCTACCCGAGGTTTGGACGTAGGTGGAGTATGGTCGGGTTGGTTTGCCTTAAAAACCAATCGGGCCACTCGGACGAAAAAGCCAATAACTCTCAGACCGGGCGTCCGATTGACGCGCCGTCTGCGACGTTGAGTTCCTGTTGACGATACGGAACTTTTGGATACATAAACTCTTTAATTTAAGTCAGTTGATGTATCATCCTCTCGGCTCGTGGAGCGGACCCTCCCGAATGAGCTTGCTGTGTGCGGGAACCTTAGAGCTGGCTGCTACTACTGCTGTGACGGCAATGACTGTATAGAGATCCTCAGTGGATTCGACTGTGACGATGATGAAAACCGTATGGGAATCCACAGTGTTTCCAGCAGTGACCACTACGGTACATCTTGAGATACATCAACTTCGGACTACATGTCAGTTGATGCATCGACCTCTTAACTCGTGGAGTGGACCCTCCCGAAACGAGCATGTTGTGTGCGGAAACCCTATAGCCAGTTGAGACATGACGACTGCTGATCAAATGACTCGGTGTGTTACAGATAGCCCGGCGGGGGAGCACTTGGTTGTAGCGGCACAGGGGAGCACTTGGTTGTAGCGGCAGACCCATGACAGAGGTGTGCTTGGTTTTAGCAGCACAGGGTAGCGCTTGATGTAGCGGAAGACCCACGACGGAGGAGCGCATGGTTGTAGCAGCACAGGGGAGCGCTTGGTTGTAGCGGCTGGCCCACGACAGAGATGCGCTTGGTTGTAGCAGCATAGGGGAGCGCTTGGTTGTAGCGGCAGACCCACGACGGAGGAGCACTTGGTTGTAGCAGCACATGGGAGCATTTGGTTGTAGCGGCAGGCCCACGACAGAGGTGCGCTTGGTTGTAGCAGCACATGGGAGCGCTTGGTTGTAGCGGCAGGCCCACGACAGAGGTGCGCTTGGTTGTAAAGGCACGGGGGAGCGCATGGTAGTAGCAGAAGGCCGACAGTACCCAATAGGTGGAGAACTACAGTAGTCCAAGGTAAGAGGGAAGCGCTTGGTTGTAGCGGGATAACCACTGCACTTGATGGAGAAGGAGTTTCCCAATAGTTTTGGTTTCAACATCATGATCTAACCTGTGTGAGCTGAATCCTGTTTTCTTTCCTGTGTGGATTGTGTTGTGCTATCCTGTGTGGATTACGTTTTTCTTTCCTGTGTGGAATACGTATACTTTCCTGTGTGGACTGAGTTGTACTTGGGCTCGGAGGTTGGAGTGTATTGGAATTGTTGACTTAGGTATATGTATGGGAATATACCTAAGCAGTGTCAGTTGTTACTTCGTGATTGTATCTTTCATATTTGGTTTATCCTTTGTGGATTTTGGGAGACCCTCGGGGGTCTTGGGGTCCCTACTGAGTAACTTATACTCACCCCTGCACGGGCTATGCCCGCACTACGTTGTGTTGGTTGCAGACGACAGACAGCGTTGATCGTGGTTGAGACTTGCAGAGCAGGACGGTAACTAGAGGAGGACCACTGGGCGGGACGCACTCAGAGCAGACGGCGGGACCCGAGGAGCAGTGGGGCTATCTGTACCCACCCTTCAGGTGAGATTTCCAATGGACAGCTCGGCGTAGCGGCTTTTACCTTTCAGTTACTGTTTTCCATTTTGAGTTGTACTTTACTTTCAGTTTGGGTTTGTATTCTAGCCCACTTACTTTTCGCACTTGCAGTTGTACTCTGTTTTTACATAGTGATTACTTTTTTCCGCTTGATTACTCTGAGGTGCTTGTTTACTTTACAAAGGAAATGTCTTCCCTGTTTATTGGGATTTACTCCTTGGTGCTAGTCGCCAGCCCCTGGTCTATGGAAGGCGGGCTTGGGGTAGTCACGACACGGGCCCCGAGGACGGGTCGTGACAAATTGGTAACAGAGGTGGTCGGTTCTACCGTAGACTTTGATCTTTCTTCTATGTGAAGCAATACTGTTTAGCGTATTGGGTGTGGTTATCAGTCCAGGGAGTCCAGTGTTGGTGCGGCGGCCAAAGTATCCGTACACCCGGACCCTGAATTTTGATTTCCGACTTAATGCACAAAAACATTAATTGAAAGTGTGTTTCAAGTTTTCTTTGTGACTACTTTATATCATCTCACCAGGTATACTGTTCTGACCGTGGTGCACCTCTTTCCTTTTCAGGATGTCCCCACGATGATAGCCAACTAGGGTTCCGAGTGATTTGTGTGGCAAGATCCCACTGAGCGTCGAGGACTCAGTACAGGGCCCTTTGACAGCTAAGGCACCGGCGGTACCTATACCCACCGAGCCACCGATGCTACCAGCCCCAGCCGCTGACGATGCACATCGCCTTAGTGCGTTGTATGAGTTCCAGCGCCAGCGACCGCCCAGGTTCCGCGGGGAGATGAACCCTCAGGCCACCGAGGACTGGCTGGAGGCAGTTGTACGGGTTTTCAGATTAGTGAGGACACCAGCAGACCTCATGGTGATCCTCGCAGCGAGCCTCCTGCACGCAGCAGCAGGAAGATGGTGGAGCTTGATGTTCCAGGTGCACGACGAGACATCTCTCCTTTGGACGGACTTTGAGAGCATCTTCCGCTCCGAGTTCGTCCCAGCCACCCTCTGAGCGGTGCACATCCAGGAGCTACTATAGATGCGGCAGGGCAGCATGACAGTGGCCCAGTACTCGGCGAGATTTACTGATCTCTTGCGATACTCCACAGATATGGTAAGGGTATGGTTCTTCCGGGCCCGGAACTTCGAACAGGTAATGAGGCACGAGATCAGGGCTTCGATGATCTCCCTCAACATTCTGACTCTGGCAGGGGTGTTGGAGTGAGCCCTCTTAGTGGAGAGTTTCCTTGCTAAGCAATCTCCAGCAACAGGACCAACCACTTGCTGGCATGCGACAGAGTCTTCTGCAGTGGAAAGTAGACAGATGACGCAGGGGTCCAAGAGGACTAGACCTACAGGTGGTCGACAGCATGACTCTGGATCGTTTGTGCGAGGAACTTAGGGTGGACAACGACTTGCCTTGAGAGGGAAGTGTTACTCCTGCGGAGGGATTGGTCACATGGCTCCAGACTGTCTGACCCGCCATACGGATGACCATCAGATGGACGAAGGGCCCCCCAGGCAGAGGTAGAGGTTCGATCAGGGCAGGCCGCAAGGAGCAGGCGGCCATGGCCGGGGAGATGGTCGTGCAGCTGGAGGTGGACGATGCATCGGGGTGTTTCCACCACCACCACCAGGAGGTCCACCCCAACCGCAGGGGACATGAGGACATGGGAGATCTTAGCTTCAAGCAGCTGAGGCATACGATCATGGAGCTCCGGGAGAAGATGGACAGGAGCGGGACTATCTCCAGACCTGGAGACTTTTGTTCATGTTGCTTCTAGTTTTGTTGATGTATGTTTTTAGATGCTTTGTGTCTTCGTACTTGAGCTGCAGTAGTAAAGGACACATTTTCTTGTGGCATTTACTTCCCCATCCTCTCTTGTGTTGTTACTAAGAGGTTCTGGTTTAGACTGTCGACTCGACCCTCACTTGAGAGGTACCTATTGGAGGAGACCCAGTAACCACACACTGAAGCCGACAGTGTGACTCAACCCTTGGAGGTGAGAGTAACGGTTGGATCTCTTGGTAGTAGTGTCGAGGCCTTACGACGTCATCCTTGGTATGGGTTAGTATCATCCATGTCGAGATTGACTGTATTAGGAAAATAATGTGGTTCATCCAAGGGATGAGACCAGATTTCTCTTATCGGCAAGGAAGAAATCATAGCAGCTCTTGTGGGACCATAGGTGGTCTCGGCCACGATAGAGAAGGTCCAGGTCATCCAAGAGCGGATGAAGACAGCTCAAAGCCGACAGAAGTCTTTCTCTGACAGGCGGCAGAGGCCACTAGAGGTTGAGGATGGAGACCACGTCTTCATGCGGGTCTCACCTCGACGTGGATTACGGAGTTTTGGTCGAGGTGGCAAGTTGTCTCCATGCCTCATCGGACCCTTTCAGGTCCTCAGCAGGATTGGCGAGGTGGCTTACCGCCTTGCTCTACCGCATTTGTATCCCTAGTTTGTGTTGAAGCTTTATAGGGACGTAAAGCCCTGTGGTGGGAGTAATGTAAAGACCCGTAAATTTCAAGGAAATTTTTTTTTCTTAATTTCCTTTGGAATTTTACAATAACGCAGTTTCTAACGGCGCCTGATTCCGAGGCCCGGTGTGCCCGGAATTAATTTCCGAAGTCTGGCTTGGGTATGTTAAATGAACGAACGAGCGGGTTTTTCTAACTTTTGAACTGGTGCTCGGAATCGAATTCTGAGGGCACTGATGGAATCGCAGTGCCGGTATTTGCTTAGAAACGCCTCTTCCGGAGTTGTGTTTGCTCGGTTGTGGTTTTTAATTTTTGGGTTTTAAGTTAAAAAAATAAAATAAAGTTGTTCGACAATTTTATTTTTATTTCACTTAAAGCCGCTTGAAGACCACTTAAAGCTACTTAAGCTGAGTTATTGCGCATAGGGTGTTATCCAAAAATATCCTACCCTCTTGGTAGGATATTTGTGGGGTGGGGCCTGCACGAGCCCCACTGTTTCTTTTCCGCTAAGTAACACACCCGCAAAAACCCGTCATTATGAAAGTCAACTGACGCGTTTTCTTAATTTCTTAACGCACCAATTAATTGGGCGGTTTTCTTCGTTGAATTAATTCTACGAATTAATTTATTCATTTCTTAATCTGTTTGAAATCTATTGGCGTAGTAATAAAATAAGACCAACACACGACTTCTGGAAAAATGTTCGTTGGGAGGATTTGACAGAAACCAAGAATTCTTCGTCCTCCTTCGTGAAGAATGCGAAGAACGCCAGACTTCGACGAAGAACGCCGAACCCGCGGAAATCAACGACGCAACGCCGTGTGGCGCGACACCGACATTTCCTCTCCCGCGACGTTCTTTGGCGACGTTCCTTAATCCGCAAAAAAAATCTTCGATCATCCGTTGAGGTGACAGAATGCGGTTCTTTAGTTTTCCTTGTGGTTTAAAACAACAATATTGATTTAATTATTATTAATTAAATCTATATGTTCTTGAACCTCGGAGTTCGTCGGCGCGCACCATATTCCGCGACGACGCGGCGCCCTTCCACGATGACGTGAAGCCTTCCGCGACGCGACGATCGCCACATTCTGCGGTGATCAATTCCACGAAGAACGCGCGTGCGACACTTGACGAGGTAGGGGTTTTATTTGAATGTTTTATTTTTCTCATGATCGTTTATTTGAAATTAAATAACCCGGGTTCATAGGAACAATTTTAATTTATAAAAATTGTTGTTTGATATGTTGATTATTTCTTTCTGATTGATAGCGCTTAACGCGGAGGGTGCGGGCCGAACGAACACAGCCCGAAAACCCTCCGCAATTTTTCGTTGTTGTGCGGATTTGGCGGGCGATGACAAAACGCGACGCAGGGGCGATTTGATGATCCCGCAGTGAAGAACGGAACCCGGGAGGAATAGCGGCACAGACGGGTAGGAAAACGGACCACCGGAGCAACTCTGGTGGCCCACGGATGCCACCGGCAGCGGTGCCAGTTCCAGCGGACCCGCGGCCGCGTGGGTCCGGCGCACACGCGAGATGCAGCCTTTTCCACGTCCGTTGACCACGGCGGCCCCCCGCGTGGGCCGCGGTGCTGTCACGCGGGGGCAGCGAGCCCCCCGCGCTGCTCGGCCGCTCGGCCGAGCCGAGCTGGAACGACCGGCCGAGCCGGGCCGCGCCCTATGCTGGCCGGACAGGGTCCCGCCGGGTCGGATCGGGTCGGGTCGACCCGGTTCGGCCGACCCATGGGGGTCCGGCCGGGTCGGCCCGGGCCCAGACCCCCCGTCTTCAGACCGTTTTCGGTCTTTTGCATGTAACATGAGCTACGGGACTCCGAACGACGCTCCATCAGCGGATATGCGATCCATGGATCGAGACGGTCGTTTCAGTATATCGCACTCAAGGTTTCGGAATACATTGGGTTTAGCTGGGATGGTTCGTACACGAAACCAACCGGGCTCTCGGAGCGGAAACGCTCATATCTTGAGCTCCGGACGTCTGATTGGCGTGCCGTTGAATTTGGTGGACTCCTCTAAGTGAGAAAGATCTTTTGGAATACTCCGCCCGAGGTTTGGACGAAGGTGGAGTACATTCGGGTTGGTTTGCCTTAAAAACCAACCGGGCCCCTGGGACGAAAAAGCCAATAACTCTCAGACCGGGCGTCCGATTAACACGCCGTCTGCGACCTTGAGTTCCTGTTGACGATACGGATCTTTTGGATACATCAACTCTGGACTTTAATTCAGTTGATGTATCAGCCTCTCGGCTCGTCGAGTGGACCCTCCAGAATGAGCTTGCTGTGTGCGGGAACCTTATAGCTGGCTGCTACTTTAGCTGTGACGACGATGTCTGTACAGAGATCCTCAGTGGATTCGACTACGACGATGATGAAAACCGTACAGGAATCCTCCGTGTTTTCAGTAGTGACCACTACGGTACATCTTGGGATACATCAACTTCGAACTACATGTCAGTTGATGCATCGAACTCTTAACTCGTGGAGTGGACCCTCCCGAAACGAACATGCTGTGTGCGGAAACCCTAGAGCCGGTTGAGACTTGAAGACTGCTGATCAAACGACTCGGTGTGTTATGGATATCCCGACGGGGGAGCGCTTGGTTTTAGTGGCACAAGGGAGCACTTGGTTGCAGCGACAGACCCACGACAGAGGTGCGCTTAGTTGTAGCAGCACATGGGAGCGCTTGGTTGTAGCGGCAGACCCACGACGGAGGAGCGCTTGGTTGTAGCAGCACATGGGAGCGCTTGGTTGTAGCGGCAGACCCATGACAGAGGTGCACTTGGTTGTAGCAGCACAGGGGAGCGCTTGGTTGTAGCGGCAGACCCACGACGGAGGAGCGCTTGGTTGTAGCAGCACAGGGGAGCGCTTGGTTGTAGCGGCAGACCCACGACGGAGGAGCGCTTAGTTGTAGCAGCACAGGGGAGCGCTTGGTTGTAGCGGCAGGCCCACGACAGAGGTGCGCTTTGTTGTAGCGGCACAGGAGAGCGCTTGGTTGTAACGGCAGGCCCACGACAGATGTGCGCTTGGTAGTAACGGCATGGGGGAGCGCTTGGTTGTAGCAGCAGGCCCACAGTACCCGATAGGTGAAGAACTACAGCAGTCCAAGGTAAGAGGGAAGCGCTTAGTTGTAGCGGCATAACCACTACACTTGATGGAGAAGGAGTTTCCCAATAGCCTTGGGTTCAACTTCATGATCGAACCTATGTGAGCTGAATCTTGTTTGCTTTTTTGTGTGGATTGTGTTGTCTTATCCTGTGTGGATTACGTTTTGCTTTCCTGTGTGGAATACGTATACATTCCTGTGTGGATTGAGTTGTACTTGGGCTCGGAGGTTAGAGCGTATTGGAATTGTTGACTTAGGTATATGTATGGGAATATACCTAAGCAGTGTCGGTTGTTACTTCGTGATTGTATATTTCCTTTTTGGTTTATCCTTTGTGGATTTTGGGAGACCTTCGGGGGTCTCAGGGTCCCTACTGAGTAGCTTATACTCACCCCTGCATGGGCTATGCCCGCACTACGTTGTGTTGGTTGCAGAAGACATACAGCGTTGATCGTGGTTGAGGCTTGCAGAGCAGGACGGTACCTGGAGAAGGACCACTGGGCGGGGCGTACTCAGAGCAGACGGCGGGACCTGAGGAGAAGTGGAGCAATCTGTACCCACCCTTCAGGTGGGATTTACAATGGACAGCTCGGTGTAGCGGCTTTTACCTTTCAGTTGTTGTTTTCCCTTTTGAGTTGTACTTTACTTTCAGTTTGGGTTTGTATTCTGGCCCACTTACTTTCCGCACATGCAGTTGTACTCTGTTTTTACTTAGTGATTACCTTTTTCCGGTTGCTTACTCTGAGGTTTTTGTTTACTTTACAAAGGCAATTCCTTCCCTGTTTATCGGGATTTACACCTTGGTGCTAGTCGCCAGCCCCTGGCCTATGGAAGGCGGGCTTGGGGTAGTCACGACACGGGCCCCGAGGACGGGTTGTGACAACTAATTTCAATTTAAAATTCGATATAAAAACATTTAATCATTTTAGACATTATCTTTTTGGAAGCCCATTGTTTCATCCCACCCGTGGGATTGATTTTAAATTAATTTCTTCCACTTATGTAAATATAATTTTGAAAAATATTTCGCGTATTTGTAATCATCATTATTTAAATTTTCTAAAATGTAAAACATATTTTTTTACCAAAAAATATGAGTGAATGAAATTTAATTCATTTACAATGATTATGGTTAAACGAGTTTAGTTAGTTGTTATAACATAACTTAAGGGGACAAATAACCAAGAAACATGTCCAAAGGTAATTTTATATCCATATTTCGATAATATCATCCATTTAAATAAAACAGGAAAACTATTTTAGGCACATGATTTTAGGTAAACATCTAAATCTTGAATTATAGGGTACACGAGGGTTCCATACCAAGCCTGAAAATAGATACCACACATGGGGGAATCCAATAATTAAATAAGAGGGTACATGGGAGAGAATACAAATCCTTAATCAAGAGGGTAAACTGGAGTTTCATTACAATCCAGAAACAAGAGGTTACAAAGGATGGA
Source organism: Viscum album (assembly GCA_963277665.1). Lineage (NCBI taxonomy): Eukaryota > Viridiplantae > Streptophyta > Magnoliopsida > Santalales > Viscaceae > Viscum > Viscum album. The sequence continues at coordinate 852,158,318 of OY728152.1, forward strand.
ATCCCAAGCCTAAATTGGGTACACAAGTAATTATTCCAAGCCTAACATATTGTGAAGGTCATTGTAGGTGGTCTTAAAATTATAATTTTTTATGCTAATGTGTCTGACACTATTACATGTATTATTATTATGATATGATATCATGACTTATTCTCTTCATTCCATCATGAATTATGTACTATGAAATGATAATATTTATTCCATGACTCATATATATGATTTTTAATATAGAGGGTATGCTATGAAAATGTTATAGTCGTGTTATCATACCCTTATAATCGTGTTAGGATTATGTATCTCTTTTCTTTACCCTTACTAAGAATTCGAGATAACCTTTTATTATGTTTTCATTCATGAGGTTATGAAAAATAATTTAAGTAGAACAATTAAAGTGGATGAACTTTGGGGGAAACATTGAAGATAGATCACCAAGTTAGATGATTTTGTTCCATGTTTCCAAAGAAATTAAACAATTACAATCCTAAGTTATTAAATTTTGTAATGTGATTAATATTTATCTAAATTGATGTAATATCCATTTTTTTAAGCTTGTGTCACTATAAATGGTATCAAAGAAAACGATTAATCATTCTTTCCAAAAAAGGATAAGAAAACTACAGTGAGATCACTGTAGATATTCATAAGGATATGTTAAGGGATACCTACGTGGATAAGCCTATGGTTGTAGAGATTTAAATATAGGTTTCATGGTTTACTCATACAATAATTAATTTTTTAGGATTATGTTGTTTTCTGTTATAATAAGTGTTTCTCAAACTATGTCTTATGATTTTTTTTTCAATGGAAGGAACTGGAAGGAACTTGGTTATCAATGAATGTTTATAATTTGGAATGTATGGGAATTATAAAAATTTATTTCATATGTATATGTATCTGAAATATAACATTAAAGGTCACACAAGTATTTGTTATACTATTGAAGATATAGATACCGTGACTAACATGATAATGGTATGGGATATTTTAATAGTATTTAATATATTAAATTTAAGTAGCATGGTAAAGTTGAGGATGAGGAAAAATTAAAAATGATTCATATTTCATATTTTATAAATGGGGTATTTAAGAATAATATGAATATTATTAGTTAATGTTTATATGTTCAGATTAGATAGTGAAGTATTTATCATTTAAAATTAAAATAATTTTTTTGAATCATGAAATATATAAATATTTTCAATATATGTTTTTATTTATGGATTTTCAAGGATATGTTAAATGATTCTGATGACCTAGAAATTGATTTAATTGAAATGTGATATTTTGGTTAAGGGAATGTAACCCTTAATGGATAAATATGTGAAGAAACTTTTTTATCATTCATAACGATAAGATTTATTAGGATAAATTAAAATGGATAGTATCGATTACCATTGAAGTGATTTCTAATTTATTGTTAAATATGTTTATTTTATCATTGATAATGTTTAAAACCACTTATATTTAATGAATATTTTCATTAATTTTTTTAATAATGAATAATTCATGTTTTATATGGATTTTTTGTAATTAAGGTTATTACAACATTTCAAGAGAATATATGATGAGGGTATTCACATTATTGCTATGTGACAAAAGGAGGTACTTTATGATATATGGGGGATCAATTTTAAAATTGTTTTGAGAAATTTGTCGACCTACGTTCTAATATTTTTGACGGTTGTCTTTCGAAAGTGTTCTATGGTTACCAATTTATGGAATGTTTTATGTTAAAATTTGAATGAGGATTTATAAAATAAGTTATTATCTAACCAAATGGGTATTTAGTCATATTGTATAACTATTTTTAACCATTTCTATGCGACAAGGATATATGGACGAACCTATAATTATATTTCAGTACCATTTGATCTTCTAATTACAAAGGAATGACGAATTCACCTTCATTTTGTGGAGTAAGAGTAAAAAATGGGTGAGATTTTTCTAAATCATGTAATTATATCATATCATATAAATTAAAAAAACTTAAAGAAATAATATTCAAAGAAAATTTACTTGTTATGATCATTTTTTGGAGGATATGAATAACCTATTTCAATCCTATTTGGGTTATGTCTTTTTGATCACTAACTTTCTTCTAACCATTTTTTTTGAATCACTCTCTATTAAAACATGATAGTAAAATTTCCCTTCTATTTTCATTTTTTCACTTGTATCATAAGTTTTTTTGTATGGAAATATAGTTAATATTATCTTTAGATAACCATTTTGTTACCAAATTACCATTTTAAAATGTATGTTTTAGTATTAATTTTTATGATATGGGTTTATATTAATGGAGAATTCAAGTATTAATCCGTTGATGAAACAAATGAATTTAAAGGGATAAATTAATTATAAGGGGTGTATAACGTAACACCATAATTTTTTTTGAGTTTTTTTTTCAAATTAATTTTATCTTTTTGATATTTTACATTTTAGATAATTATAAATATATTTTTTTTATATGAATGAACTATGTTTTTTCATGCATTATACAAAACTACATATTAGTCTTTCACTAAATTAAATGATTTCAGTTTCATATGAATCATTAAAAACTATGGTTTTCTTTTGTAACACACGATTCCATGTCCCTTTGTTATCTTGTGTAACACGCATAGTCAGGTCTTATTGATCTACAAAATAATATAAATATTATTATTAAAATTTTAAAATACTTTTCACCTATCCATTAGAATTATGGTTTTGAATAATTTTAAATATTCAATGAGAAAATGGATTCTATATTTAAATAATAATAAATATTTGGTTACCAATAATCTAGAAATAAAAATAAAAACATTTTTTAAATATAAGAAATATTTTGCTGGAAAACTATATTAATGAAATCTAATAAGTTGTACACTAATTAATTAATTAAATTAATATAAATTAATATATATATATATATATCTATATATTATTCATTCAATTATTCATTGTTCATCTTAGGTGTATTATAAACAAGAAATAATTATAAATTCAATTTTAGGAATACAAAATTGCCTTTCAATAAAAGGTATATTTTCATCCATTTAATGGAAATATTATTTAAAATATAATTTTTTAAACTTTAATAAATTTTATTTGAATAAAATAACTGCATTTTTGAAATATAAATATTAAAATAAACATTGGGTGAATTGTTTTTGTTTTATTGAGAATTTTCTTTTTTTGATGAATAATGAAGATCACTGAATTTTAATTCAGAACTACCTTTTCATTTCATTTGTCTATATAGTTAAATTATATTTTAATTTTTTTATAGCTTAATTAGATCATTTAAAAAAAATTAACCCAATTTAGGTAATTATATACAATTTTAAAATGAAATTGGGAATAAAATCATTTCCAATATTTCAGACTTCTCTTTAAAAATTCGTCATCTCATCAACTTTGTGGGATACATTTTAAATTAATTTATGCCACTCATTTTATTATAATTTGAAAAATTATTCATTTTTTTATTAATAATATCTTTTAATTTCTAATGTGGCCAAAATAAATTTTAACAAAACTATAAGTGACATTAGTTAAAATTAATTAACATTACTAAGGTAATACGAGTTTAATGATTAAATAAAATTTTACTTAAGGGTATAAAAAACATATGAAACATGTCCAAAATATATTTTATGGAATAATTTAGCCCATATAATACGTTTTATATAAAATAGTCAATTATTTTAGGTACATGATATAAGGGAGACATCTCAATAGTGTTTACGTTTTTATATTTACTTGAATCACACTCCTCTACCACGAAAAACGGAATCTCACCCCCGTCCAAATTAGTCAGAACTCTAAAACCCTATTATCATAGAAAACCCTACCTATTTATCCTCCCAACTGTTCTAACATAATATAAGAATAATCCATTTGGTATATAATCAATCCAAGGAATAACTTTAGTGCAAACCAAGATGAGTAACCTAGAGAAGAGGTAACATCTTTCCACAAGCTCTATTGTGTTATTATGATTCCCAATACGATCAACACAACATATTTATTATTATATAATAAAATTAATATCCTTTGTATGATGAGATCTTTTTCCAAATCTTTATACCTAAACCAACACATGCTTTAGTCAAATTGGTGATGAACATGTCCTTCATGTGTACGGTGAACAACCGCTTCACAAAATGATGTAGTTCATTTTTCTTTTACCACATATAATGGTTTGTAATTATGATAGAAATACTATTTTCTATGATATTTTAGATATTTATGTTCTATGTTTTCTTATTTAGGTATTATTTTTCCCATACCATCATGGAGTCAATTTTTAGTAAATACGATAACTTCGTTTCTAGACTTGTGGACGATCTCCATGTCAAAGTTATGTAATTCATTCACACAATGCATGGAATTTATTTATGATGGTTTTAGTATAAATATATGATATATATTACATAATAATAAAACATTATTTATAATATCTACATATATATACATATATTCCATTAAATTTATCTCCTTAAATTTGACAAGATAACAGATAAAACTTTATAGAATACATACGGCTGAACCTCTCTAATAACATTTTATTCCATTTCATATTTATATAATTAATAGATTATTATAAATATTAACATAAATATCATACATGATATATGAATCATTTTCTATATTATGTAAATAATAAATAATTTTCTATATAAGAGGATCAAGAATAAAAAGTGAAAACATGTACGATAAGCAACCATTTATTATCCATAACGTTACATTTAAATGTAATTATTAATAAATAGGTATTACTAAGTTATTAAATAATATTATTAGGTATGATATATAGTAATTTTGTTCTTTTATTTATTTATAATAAACACAACTTTATTAGATAGAATGTTTCAATGTGTACTATGTATCCCATGACTTAAGGTAAGGGTTTATCTCATCTCACTTTCATTCCTGTGAGATATATTCTATATTCACATCATATTGTATATGTGTGGTGTATATAAATCCTTATGAAATATTATATAATTAGTTTAATTTTTTTAATGATATTTAATGTTTCAGAAGATATTTCCTTTTTATTAGTTTCACGATTTAAAAATTAATCATGTAGTAATGGGATTTCTATTGTCACTTTTATTTCGGCATGACTTATGAAAAAATAACTACTGGTTTCTTTTGTGTGGTGTATATACTACCCATATATTTACTATATATTCCTTATCCTTAAATCTTTTAGTATCAATACATCAATTTTATGATATATCTTTCATGGGTTATATAGCTTTAATGTTACTAAATTGGTAATGTAAATTAGCCTCAATTTAAATCCTTTGTAAAACATGTTATGTCATGCACCTATATTCATCTCAAAAAGTATATATTCCATTTTACATGTTATATCATAAATTTTATTCATTTTATTATATTATAAAGTTCATTTAATGTTATTATCTCATGTTTATAAATATTTAATGTTACCAAAGTGGACAGAGTTTATTAATAGAATCCCATTGTTTATACGGATTATTTATCATTATGATTTCATTGATGAAATATTATGATCCAAATATCATGAAATGTCATTAATTTTTATCATTCTCTTGTTATTAATAATATACCCCGGTAATGGTACTATTTATTCACTCTTTGTTACATAAGATAATTCGAAAAAACATTTTTATGCAAATCTGACTTCATTTCCGTTTTTAGTAGAAAAAATTATTGTTCTTTAAGAACTATATTTTCTAAAAATGTTTTTAACAATGTTTTATGTTTAAATACTTTTTAACATTATTTTAAAATAATAATTTTTATGTATTCAAATGGTTATTTCCAATGAAAATGACTTCAACGATTTCATCATTTCTTTACATGTTTCCAAATCCATTTTCTAAAATATGTTTTCCAAAATAATTTCAAGACTTCTGAAAAAAAAAATTCAAAGTATTTTCAAAGAAAATGGTTTTAAAAATATCACCAAGATTCCATTATATGCTCTGAAATATATATTAAAATAATAAGGTCATCAAAATAATATATTTTTTTAAAAATTTTTTAATGATTCAAGTACATGTTCATTATGAAATGTTTTAAATGAAATTGTAATGATTTAATTATATTAAAAGGAATTTTGAAATATATTTATGAATTTGATTTAAATTTAGGGTTAGTTTTATTAATATATTTTTTATGTAATCCTTTAAAATAAATTTCCATTTAATATTACATACATTGTATTGTTTTTTGCTTTATTGGGGATATGATCTTGGAATGCAATTCATATTATTTATTGAATGGTTCATGTTTTGAAGGAGTGATCTTTATGAAACATGTTTCTCATAAATAGGTCATATGATTTTGAAACCCACTTCTTTTTATGGGTTATTATTTGAAAAAATTATTATGAGTCCTATATATTTTCTATAGGTAATGATATGATGAAAATTTTATGATACACATTTAATTTCATGAGTTATGATGTGGTGTTTATTATACCCGCCACTTTTTATTTGCATGATATGATTAATGTTTTTTATCTTCTAGAACATGTATGTATTATTTCATTATGTGATTAGTGAGACCTATATCTCCCTCTAATTAATTGGGAAATGATAAATTTTATATGAGTTTAAAGGCTAAATGGGTTACATCCCATGCAAGAAATAATTTGGTGTATGAGAGGACATCCAATGAAAAAAGGGTACATCGTTGGTAATACCAAGACTAAAACAAGTTGGTATACAGGGATTTCATCCAAATCATGAAACAAGAGGGTACAATAGAGGGAAACCTAGTTCCAAAACATGATGGTACATGGGAGGGAATCCCATGACGAAAACAATAGGGTACATGGGGTTACATCTGAATCAAAAAATAAGAGTTTACACAAGAGGGAATACCAATCCCAAAGTAAGTACACAGGTAGTTTTCCCAATCATAACATGTAATAAAAGTCTTAGTAGGTATCCTTTAAAAATTAATATTCTATTCTAATATTTCTACTACAATTTCATGTATTATTCTAATGTTATTCTCTCATGGGATATTCTATTTGTTTCATTATGATTCATACCTTATGAAATGCCAATCATTATTCCATGACTTCTGTATATATTCTTTGATATATAGGGTATGATCTTAAAATATTATTCTCATGTTCTAATACCCTTAATCTCAATCAATGAAAATTTATCTCCTTTATTTTCCATTACTAATAATCTGAGCTCACAATTTTTTTTTTCAATACCTATGTTTTTAATAAAGATATTAAGTAGAATTACTAAAGGGGAATATCATTGTGGAAGAAATTGTAGATCTTTCACCATGTTTGACTATTTTGTTTAATGATTCTAATGACCCTAAACTATTATGGTACTCAATAAGGTACATTTGAAATAAGCTGAATATTCATCTATGTTGATATGATATCCATGTATGTTAAGCATGGGTCACTATAGATATTATCAAAGGATAGAATTAGTCATCCTTTAGAAAATATGATAAAAAATTAGTGGGATCCCTGAGGATATATCTGAGAATATTTTTAGGGATGTCTCTATGGATAATCCTATGTTGTCATAGATATAAATGTAGGTGTCTTGATTTAGGCATCTAAGAAGTACATTTTAATGATTAAGTGGGTTTCCACTATGATAATTGTTCCTCACACAATACCTTGTATTTATAGTCAATGGAAGGAACTAGGAGTAACATGGATAACATTGAATTATTAAGATATGGAATATATGGGAATTAGGAAAATTGATTTCCTATCTGGAAATATTATTAAGAGAACTGGGAAGGTGGTGTGAGTATTCATTATACTGCAAAAATTTAAGAAATCATGAATGTAATTTTTAAGATATAGGTTGTTTTAATAATATTGTTTACATTATATTCAATAAGAATGCTTAAATTTATATTAATAAACCATATGAAATGATTCATATTTAATATTTTAGTTATGGATTATTAAGGAATAATATATTGAATCATAATTAATTTTTTTGAGAATGAAGTATTTACGATTTATAATTAAAATGTCATGTTATATGAATCATAAAATACATTAGGGATTACAGTATATGTTTTTAAACATGTATTTGAATGTATATGTAAAAATTTTATGATGACATAGAAATGTTTTTTAATGTAAATATGTTATTTTTTTAAGGAATGGTAGCCCTTATTGTGTTCAAGATGTCATGAAAATTATATTTAGCTTGGAAAATGATATGATTGATTTTGATCATGTACATTGGATAGTAAAAATTAGTGTAGAACCAATTTTTTATTTGTTGATAAAGTGATATATGTTACGATGGATAAATTTTACAACTTCTTGTATTTGACGAATATATCTAATAATATTTTTAATAAGTAAGAATGCATGTTTACAAAAGTATTTATGGTAATTTAAATTATTACCATGATTCAAGAGAATATACGATGACGGTACACACATGTTTGGTGTTGGACAATAAGACCTAATTTATTGTATATTGGTAACACTGTAAAGATGGTTTTGAGAAATTTATAAACCGTATTTCTAAACATATGGACTTTCATCACTTATGAGGGTTACAAGGTTAACCATTTATGTAATTTTTTTGGGTAAGAATCAGATGCAATTTTCGAAAATAAATAATTATATCCCCACATTATGATTTATTTATATTGGAGAACTTTTTATAACCATTTTATTTTTATAATGAAATATGGAACTATATATCATTCAATTTATATACTCAGGATCATCTAATGCATTTTGAATGAAAGATACACCTTCATCTTGTGGAATAAGAGATGAAATAGAATTTTTTTGTGATAAAAAATGGGAGATATTTTTCACAATCATGTATCTATATCTTCTCATGAATTTTATTAAACATTAGTAAAAGGGTCTTAAAATAACATTTTTTCCCATTATAATCATTTTTTATTATATCAATGACCTGTTTCAAGTCTCTTTTGGTTATGGCTTTCGGATCCATAACATTTTAATAAATTTTTTAATATTACTCTCCATTAAAATTTGATATTTAAATTTCCCTTACAGGTCCATGTTTCAAATTTCAACCTATGTTCTCTTATTTTGAAAATTAGTAATGGGGTACATTGGGTAACCCATAAGTTACCAACATTCCCTTTTTTACTCTATGTTTTAGTATTAATTTTTACTAAGTGGGTTTTGTTGAAAGGGTTGTCCATGAATTATCCCTTTTATACACTAGAAAATTTTCAGGGAGATACTCATTTTAAGGATTTTGGAATATAACACCCTGAGATTTTGTGAATTATTTTTTTAATTAATTTTATCTTTTTGATATTATTCATTTTACACGACAATAAATATATATTTTCTTTTATGAAATCACAATGTTTGGATTCTGTTATATGCATCACCATGTTACGATTCCACTACAAAAAACACTTCAATTGCATTTTCCTACATACAACACTATTTTTCCTTATGATACAGACAATATCATGTCTCCTGGATAGCATATATAACTCACAAGGCTGAGTTTTACAGAACTAAAAAGTATTATTAATATTGTTATTATAATATTATTATAGATTCACCTATCTATGGGAATTATGGTTATGAACAAAATTGAATAAACAATCAAAATATGGTTCACACATGTTTATCTGCATAATTATATGGTTACTAATTAACTATAAATAAAAATAGAACCCTTTTTTAAAATATAGGAAATCGTTTACTAGAAAAAAAAATATTTTTTCAATCATACAAGTTTTACAATAATAAATTAACTAAAACACATTTTATAAATAATTATAAAGAAATATATATATTATATTGATTCATAAATTTAACTTTCATATTATGAGTTTTCTAGATAACGAATAAGAATGCATCAAATTTTATGAATAAAAGGATTTATTTTTCTAAAAGGTAGTTTTTCTCTCTTTTAATTTCCCACCAATTTTAAATATAAAATTTTATAATTTTATAATTTTTATATTCAACTGTAAACATAATTTTTAAAATTTTAATATTAAAATTTAATTTTGATGACTTTTTGTTATTTTCTTAGTTGTTTTATTTTTTATGACTAGAGAAAAACATTGAATTTTAATTCAAAAATTCATTTTCATTTAAATAATTCATTATGGTAAATTCTATTTTGATTATTATTTAATGATAAATTAGATAGGGTTTTCATCTATTAACACAATCAAGATCATTATAAAATATTGAAAATGAAAATGAATATAAATAGTTTTCAATATTTTGGAATTTCTCACATTAAAAACTCATCATCATGTCCCATCAGTGGGACTTATTTTAAATTAATTTCTGAAATTACATTTTTCAGAAAAATTAAAAATTTATTCAATATATTGAATCAGAATAATTTATTTTCATTAATATTTTCATGTTAATTTTTGACCAATAAAATTAATGAATGTAATTTAAGTTAATTATAGTTACTAATGTAAAAATGAGTTTACCATGTTGTTAATCATTAACATAATGAAAAAAATAACCTAAAAACATGTAACAAATAAATTTTATCTTCATAGATCGGACATATCCTCACTTGGATAAAAATGGATAACTATTAGAAGCACATGATGTAAGATAGACATGTCAATATTGTTTATCTTTTTATATTTACATGAATGTCACTCCTCCCCCACTGTAAATGAGAACTCACCCCCATCACATCTTCACACCAATAATCTCCCTTAATATCAAAGAAACACTACCTTAATCTTCACCAAAATTTCATTCATTGTTCTGGGAAATTTTGTTTTTTAATAAATCCAACCAAGGAATTAGTTTGGTGAAAAACAAATGGTGATTCCCAAAGAAGTGGTAACGTACTTCCAAAAACTCATTCATTTTATTTTCATTATCCATGCCCTAAAATATTATTATTTAATTTTTAAATAATAATATAATTATCTCTTATATGATGAAAAAATTTTATTATAAGGGTTTTACCTACACATACCCACACTTCCATGAAATGGGTTACAAACTAACTGTCCTTCTGTACGATAGACTACCACTTGACAAAATGATGTTATTCATATTTAATCTACCACATATCATTGTTTGGAATTATGTCGTAAATAATATTTTAATGATATATATGATATTTTTAATTTATTTATTCATTAATAAATGTTATATAAACCATGACTTTATTATTTCTATATTTGGGAAATATTATAACCTTGTTTGTAGACATGTAAATTGTCACCTCCTAAAACTGATGTGATTTATTCAAACATTTCATGGAATGGATTATGGATTGATTTTTTAAATTATAAGATCAATAATGAATAATAGTTATAATATAATTAATATATATATAACTCATTTACATTATTTCATTCAATATGACAATAAAACTGAAACAACGTTCATTTGTATGTACGGCCTACTATATCCATGAACAGTGTATTCCATTTAATATTTATATCTTTTATAGATTATTATTAATATTTATATACTGAATGTATATAATTTTTTGATAATTTAATATAGTTAAAAAATAAATAAATAATTATATGTGTATGATGATAAACAATAACAAGTCAAAAAACATATGATAAATTAGCAGTTATTACCGATAATTTTATTTTAATATGAAATTGGTTATAAAAAGGTATGATAAAGTCAAAAGTAAATGAGATTTCATATTATATATGGGAATATTATTCAATGGTTGATATATAATAAACATATATTTACTATATAGTAGGGTTGAATTCTTACGAATAAAGTAAAGACTTAAGGTAAGCCTTTATCTCAACTCACTTTTATTTTATGAGATATATTCTATATTCCCCACTTATTATTCTTGTGTGGTGTATATAAATAATAATGAAATTTTATATCATGAATTTATTTTATTTTATTATATTAAATGTTTCAATTTTTTTTATTATTTCATGGGGATCATGATTCAAATGTTATCCATGTTTTAAAGGGAATTTTAGTGTGATTTTCATTTATGCGATACATATTCCATAATCAACACATTTTTATTTTATGTGTTCTATGAACTAACTATGAATGTATAATATGTTAATTATTTTGAAATATATGGTAATCCATATATCAATTTAATGTCTTATATATCAGGGGGATTACGGTTTAAAAGATACAAAATCAGTAAAGTTAATTTCTCTTAATTTCCCTTCTTTGAGATACATGTTATCTCATGCTCCAATATTCTTCAAAAAATGTATATATACTAAAATTTGACATGTCATATATTGAATTTTATTCTTTTCTAGATATTATAATATTCATTTTATGTTTTTCTATGATGGGGATCACGATTTAATGTTACCAAATTTGTAATAATTTATTTCTATAATTTCATCATTTATTGGGATTGTTTATGATAATGGGCTCACTGATGAAATATTATGATAAAAATTTCAATAAATATCATAAATTATATTCTCCAATAGTTATAAAAAATATCTTCAAGATCCCTTCATATGTTTTCATAGGTATTTTAAAAGAATAATATTTTCAAATTTCTTGAGGATTTAAAAATATTTTTTTATGTGGAAAATATATTTTCCTCATGTAATTTTTGAATTAAAATTGTATAGATTTATTTATAATAAATTGATTTTTGTAATGATTTTATTAATGAGATCATCATAGAAAGGATATTTTTATTAAAAATGCTCCATGTGATAGTTCAAAATCCTTATCCATAAAATATTAAATTCTTTATTATATTTTATGATTTATTGGGGATATTATCCAAGAATAAAAATTGTATTATTTCTTGAGTAGATTATGATCTGATGGAATAATGTTTACAAAACTAGTTTCTTTGACATGGGTTGTATTCCTATGAATCCCACTTGTGTTCATGAGTTATTATTTAATTAATGGATTATGAGATCTATCTATTTTACATATGTAATGATATGCTGAAATTTTTATGATACCCATTTCATTTATTGAGTAATGACATTATGTTTTGGAAACAAGTTTATTTTTATGGGTCATGAAATGATGAATGTTTTATTATGTTTCCCCACATGTATGTATTATTTTATAATGTGGTGGGTGGGAACTATATATATATCCAATGCATTGGGTAGTGATAAAAGTTAAATGCCTTCAAATGGTACACATGTTTCAAAAATAGATTGAAGTAAGAGGGTACATGGGAGGGAATCCCATGCCCAAAACAAGTGGGTAAACATGAGGGAATCCCAAGACCTAAACTAGAGGGTACACTAGATAGAATACTAAGCCTATAACAGTAGGGTACACTGTGTTTTCATCGTAGACCCAAAAAAAGATAGTACATAGGAGGGATTCTCATGCCCGAAACAAGAGGGTACACATGAAGGAATCCCACGCAAGAAATAATAGGGTACATATGATGGAATACAATGCCCTATGATGGTACATTAGTGATTATACCCTTAATATCATGTTATTAAGGTCATGATATATATCCTTGAAAGAGGATTTTATATTCTTATGCATCATTCAAAATGACATGTATAAATCTGATATTATTCTCTCATGCATACTACTCATGATTCTCTTATGATTCATGTAATATGAACTTCCAAAAAAAATTCCATGAATCATGTATGTGATCTTTTATATGCATGTATTATATTTAAATGTTATTCTGGTGGTCTCATTCTCATATGCTCATGTTATGCTTTTGTATAATCATTATTTACCCTTACAAGGTATTTAAGCCCTCCATTTTTTATTCTTTCTTTCCCCAGGTTATGAATAATGGTTTTAAGTAGAAATAATAAAGGGGAAAATATTCATGGGAAACATTGATTACCATTCCCTAAGTTTGAAGATTTATATCAATGTTTATAATGACACTAAACTATTACAGTCCATATGTATTTAATTTTTCAATATGAAGAATATTATTCAAAATCTATTCATATCCATGTATTTTATGCATTGGTCTCTATATTGGGATTCCATAGTTGGTCAGAAAATCCTGGTTTTTTGTCTAACGAATCTGTAAATGATTATATGATAATTTTGTGCTATTTTTCAATCTTATATATAGAATTTTCTCTTATAACATATATTTTATTTGTGTATTATATTAATTTTCTTTTTTTGGTTGTTATTATTCACTATTACCTTGAGGGGTGTTCTAATTTAGTCGTATTCTTGTTGGAACCAGTTTTTTGAGATAGAAGTGCAATTAATGTAATTATTTTCTAACTCGTACTTCAAGAAGATTCCTTTGAAGGAGTTACGAACAGAGTGGGTTTTTTTAAAAAAGGATAGTTAATAATGTATTTGGGATGGTGAAGGTTTTATTTTATGACATGTACTTGATTTATGCTATGATAAATAATTCAAAGCTTAATATTCCTAGACATATGATTAATTTTATGCATCATTACCCAAAAATATTGGATAATCTCAACTATTATCATTATGGTATACTGATATCTATGCATTAGAAGTAAAAATTGGTCAAACTAGATAATGGATATAGAATGATGTGCCACCAAATTGACAACATATCTATTATATTCTTAAAAAACTTTGTATATTTAGGAATATTCATTAAATTACAAAAAATTTATTGGATTTGAAGGTGTTTCTTAGATGGATCCATCACAAGAATCACTACCTATGGTTGTAGCCCATACCGAGATGGTTCCTACTAAGGAAGTGGAGGTGATAGTGGATACTAGATAAGAACCTATGTTTCTTGTGGTAAGTAGTATTTTGGTAGATAAATTTCCGAGTCAAATGGAAGAGGATATTTAGGTCCATGTGTCAGATGTTTCAGTACTACATCAGTGTTTTGAGTAACCAGTTGTTGAGAAGACTATTTATATTCTTGGGGGAAAGCAATTGGATACTATGCCTAGTGGTCAATTTACTGATTAAATACTAGAATATAACAAGGGGAATTATATAGATGATCTAATTCCTACTCAATCACTAGTTCATAGATTTAAAATAGAATATGTGGTTATGGTTATGTTGGACACACTCACAGACCACTACCACCATCACCACCAACATTTTCGTAATGAGGAACCCTTAGTCTATAGATTCTATGATAGTTTATTGAATGAATCATTTATAATACTATAATGACCGAGATTGATTATATCAGATAATATTACAAGGATTTTGAAGGTGGACATTGTTTCATGTAATGACGAGTTATGGAATTCAAATATTCCTCTATCTCCAAAACATATTTTGATAGGTAATTTGGGTTCTTCGTTATACAAACAGAGCTAATAAAGAGAATTAAATCAGTTCCTCCTATTCAAAAAGATTATTCTGAAGTAAATTTTATGGATCAAGATGAAATGAAAACTCTTGTGAGAGGATTAAATTTTTTTTCACAACCACATCATAATATTGTTTACTTAAATTAATGGGTTCATCATAAAGAAATATGTTACAAAACATTAATTTTGGAAATAATACATAATTCAAGAAGTTATTTATGTTATTAATTATTTAAGAACATTGATAAAGGTAACAATAAAAACATTATGATGTTTTCTAATAATCCAATTTAAATCCATGAAGATGTTTTACCCCACTAATGGTTCTTTATCAAATCTTGTTGGTGTTGTAGAGGTTTAGATGGGATTTTATTAGTTATAATTAGAGTTTAGTTTTATTTATTCTCATATCTATTAACTTCAATGTGATATGATTTCCCCAAATATATTGAATGACTTGAAGAATGATGTTATGGTTATGTTCTATGATACAAGGGAATTTCTTTTGAATGCTTGTTATTGAAATGTATCAGTCCATTAATAATATTTTGGGTTCCTTTTATGACTCTAATTGAATGTTGAAATAGATTCATAAAGTTTCAAAATATACTCAAGGAATGGTTTTTAGATTACTCTCTATAGTGTCTAGGAACCATCCATATTTTTTGTGATTGTCAAACAAAGTCTATATGAGTGTTGAAGAGAAAAAATATTCTACTAAGGAGGATTCAAGTTCAATGTCTTGTGAAATTTCAAGTGATCATATTTTTTTACATGTAAATTGTAATCATTTTATATACTTCCATGGTTTATTTCTTTAATGAAACATATTTTTATTTATTCTACTATTTTGTTTCATTTTTACGCAGATTCTATTGTTCTTATTGCGCAAATTTTATAACCATCTATCAATTCTATAAAAAGATGTTGTTAAAAGTTTAATTGAAAAATTTGAATGTTTTTATAGGGAGAATAATTGTATGAATGGTAAAATTATTATCATATAGAGTATAGTGTAGAAGATTATGAAGAAGCTAATATTTAAAATTAAATCATCTCTAAATATTTATGATATTAATCCTTTTGGTTGTCCTCCTATAGTTAGTGTTTTTTAATGATTTATAGAAACAAAAAATTATCATATATATATGTTTCTTATTTTTAGATAAATATTCATTACATTAAATAAACTCAATAATCAGGATCATAAGGGTTTAGTTGATTTAGATATTAGCTAATCAATATTATTAATTATAGAAATATTTTCAATCTTTCCTAAAAATATATTAACATTTTTCACTATTTATAGACATAACCTACACAAAAACTTTATTCAAAACCTAGGGAATAGAAACATAAAAAAATGGGAAATCAGATTCTTAGTAAGGGTTACTAAGGAAAACTATTGGCATATAATCTGAAAATAATGTTATGAGAACTTGAAATAATATATGAAAATCATGCACTATATATCACAGATCAAAATCTTGAGTCATGGCATAAATATTGGTAGTAAATGAAACATGAATCATTTCAAAAAAAAACAGGAACCATGAGATTCTAATGTTGAAATAATACCTAGAATTTTCTCTTACATATGATCACAGAAAATAATTTCCATAATAGTCATCTATCACTTCCATGGGCATCCTAGTATAATGGGTACCCTCCCCATTATAGTAGTTAACGTTCACCCCCAATAGCATCAAATAAATAGAATTACCTTATATAACAATGTTAACTCACTATTAAGTTCATGTCTATCAAATTAGATATAAATATTTACCCAATATTTTGGACGTTGATATCAGTCCCACTCAAATTGGTTATAACATAACCACGATCTATGGTTATAATGTAACAACTATCATATAATGAAAGAAAAACATAATTTTGACATAGGAATATAAATGATTAATCAATACCATAACCAATGAAATGAAATTAATTTTATAATCATTTGATAATTTTATAAACTTTGGAAAATAAAGAGGTTAAATTATAATTTAATCATTTCATTAATCATTAACCTTTGATAAAAGAAACAGGTTTCATAATCATTTTATCATAGTATAACTCAGGGAATAGAAATGGGATTCATAAACTTCTTGTAATCATAAACATACAAAATTCATTGAAATAATTAAAATGGTATGCTTGGATAATATCCCCATTAAATCATAAGAAATATCAAATTATTTCATCTTATATGGAAATGTTAATAGAAATCAAAATCACTAAGAATATTTTGTAAGGAAAATAAAATTCCTACTTCAAAAATAACTTCTTATGACATAAAATATTTCCAAAATGCTTTTATTTGAAAATATCCATGGAAATATATATTATAATATTTAAATATTAATTAAAACGCTTCATCAATAAAATAATCATTCTTTTAAAAACAATATTTTAAAACTAAATATTCATAAAGCATTTCGGAAATCATCTTCCTTAAATATATAGATTTAAACTTATAAAGGACACATTAAATATTATTCCAAAAATTAATTTTGGAATATAAAATAAATATTAAAAACAATTTTTTAAAAACTAAAAATTTATAAAACATATTAGAAATCCTATTTTTTTTAAAAACATTCAACTTATGATGTAATATTTATAATCATTTGTATCATTTATTCGGGAAACAATAACCATTGTTTATTGAAAAAAAAATTTTAGAACACGAAACATTTTGTAAATCATTTTCTCTGAAAATGAACTTTAAAATTTATAAATGAATATTCAATGAAAATAATGTTCATGATGACAAGAAATTATTTTCATTATTTATAGGTTAAAATAATGATTCATTTCCTATTTTTGGAAAAAGAAAAACTGTTATTTTTGGAAAATGATATGTACATTCATTTAAAATCATTTATTAAAAGTTAAAAAATCGGAAAAAATTTATGATAAATTAATTTAAATAATTTTTTTAAAACTATATGCATACATTTTCAAAAAAAATGGCTTTGGATGAAAATTGGGTTTTTGAACAGAGAAATAATGATGTTTTTTATTAAAAATGTAATTTTGAACTCTTGTGTGCATAAAAGGGGGAATATTAATGGAAAAACATTATTCTCAATAAATTTCCATATTACAATAAAATAAGTGAGTTTATTGAGATATATTTCTATATGATTCATCGTTGGATGCATAAACATTAATAATCTGGATAGAGAATGAGACTGTATTATGGAACCCTTATTGTTTTGGTGAAATTGAATAAAAAACAAAATTAAATAAATAA
Source organism: Viscum album (assembly GCA_963277665.1). Lineage (NCBI taxonomy): Eukaryota > Viridiplantae > Streptophyta > Magnoliopsida > Santalales > Viscaceae > Viscum > Viscum album. The sequence continues at coordinate 852,176,808 of OY728152.1, forward strand.
ATTAAATAAAAAACAAAATATCATGATAATAAATAAATTATTCATATTACATGTCAATGGGGATATGTATAAATCTGATAAATATATATTGGTGCATAACATAACATATGTCTCAAAGAAGCAAAAATGAGACAAAAAACTCTTATTGTTTTGTTAAATTTTAAACTGTAAACTCAATAAAAGTGTCACAATTGAAAGGATATGTAATAAAAAAATATTTTTGATGAGAAATAATAATTTAAATTAATTGGTATTATATAAACTACATAACATAAATTGGTCCTGAATATGGCATGTGCCTCATTGTGGTAAAAAATGTGAGATCGAAATCCCTTACTGCTTTAGTAGTTTATTTTATTGTAAGCCCCAACAAGAATAAAATAAAATTAAACATAAAATATCATGAAAATAATAATATCCATGATATAACATGTAAAATTTTTATTATAAAAACGAAAAAAGAAAAGAGTGGTAAATTCTCATATGTCTCCCAGAAATAAAAGAGAGACTACAGATCCCTTACCTTGAGTTTCAGCATACATCTTACATGTTCAAACCTCTTGTATAATAAATATATTTTTATTATAAAAAAATTATTTAACCATATATATATATATATCATACCAGATATGACTTACATATTACCATTTATTACATTTTTATTATCAATTTCATTTTAAATTCACATTTAATGCAATAACTAGTTTGTTTTCATCTATAACTTGATCTTTCATTTTTTGTCCCCTTACATTAATCATAGTTACGTAATATACAGAATTTTTAACATGATATAAATATATTATATATTTTTTCAATATGTATTTATATTAATAAATAAAATTTAATGTTTTAAAATAGAATACATTATTCATGGAGAGGGTAGACTGCACATAAACAAGAACGTTATTTTCATCTTCTGGATGGATTGGAATAAATACAGTTAAATAATATATTACAAATTAAAAAATATTTCTTATATAATTTAAATCACATATTATTATTTAAACCCATCCTTTTTACCTTCCATGTATTTCATATATGAAAAATGAATCAAATGACATTACAGGGCGTTACTCCACTGTACACACAAATAATGTTATCATATCCCCAATGGAATTAAAATTAAGAAAATATGTGATATCATAATTATAAAAGTATCATTATATTACAAATATAATACTTATTAATTTAATATATCTGAACTTGAATCCATGTAAAACAAAACTAAAAATTCCATTACATTGGTTCATGAGGCAGTAGTCTTCCATACACATGAGAGACATTATTGTATTCCAGCGGGATATGAAATTAGATAGTAGATGTGGTATTATAATTACAAAATTATATAAATAAAATAAATATCTTATATAAAAATTTAATCCATCATTATATCTAACCATGATATATGGTGATGGAAAATGAATAACTTTGGTTCATTTAGAGATAGTATATCATAGACACAAACTATAATTTCATATCACATTTGATGGAAGAGGATGTGGATATAGGTAATTACCTTAACATAAAAACATAAAAACATATATGAGATATTTTTGTTATTATATAACAATTTTTTAATTAAAATTTAAATATGTGGAGGAATATATAATATGAAATTATCTATTATAGATGTTACCACTTCTCCTAAAAAATTATTTTGGTTTACCCCACAAGGCTCAATAGGATATATTTATGTAAAAATTAAATATTATTAAATGATAGGGTGGAATTAATTATGTTATTTGTGTAGTTCATGGCCGAAAAAATGAATTTTTATATATTCAAGACGATAGGATAGGATGAGGGCTTTTATAAGTAAGTGAGTGGAACAATTTTAATTTTTAATGAAAAAGTAGCACCCACATTATTAATCCATGACACCTTTGGAATACTCTAGGTCTTTAAAAGTCATTATTTAAATGCATTCGGATCCTTTGTAAAGAGTTTTGGAATTTAACAAGCATATCAACTTGGAGTGTCCAATATGGTGTGTCGTAAAGGCCTTATCCTGCACCAAGTGATGATCGAGTCTAGAACCATGTGATCCTTTCAAAGATATTAATCATAGGAAATAGAGTGACATATCCATATCCAATTGTAGTATCCCGATCAAAATGTAATTTATTGAAAATAACTTTTTCCATCTTATAAAAAATCTAAGGACATTTTTCTATACATTGCGAAATCCTTAGACATATCCTTAGAAATGTCCTTAAATATCTTACTAAACTATTCATATAAAAGTTTTAAAAGGATAACTAAACTATTCCTTTGATACCAAATGTAGTTATTAGAACTTCTCCTACATAGATATTACATCTTTTTATATGAATATTCCTTACATTACACCAACACATTATAGAAGATCATAATTGATTATTGACATCAGAGAATTAGAACACAGTCTTTTTAATTTGGGAATGTTATTCAGTTATTCCACCAAATTTCTTCATATTTTGTAATCTTTAGAGGAATTCCCTACTTAATACTTTTTCCCCAAACCTAGGTAAAGGACTCATATGAATGGGTGATATCATATTGTCAATAGGTGTAAATAATGGAAAATGTGTATACATAATTTGAGAATAATAGAATGAGAATGTCATCATAAAATATGAAAACCATACCCTCCATATAAAATAGAAAAATCATGATTCATGGCATATTTATTGGAATTTAATATGATATAAATTATAAAAAAATCAATGAACATAAACAATTAGATAATAACTTTTACATAAAACAAGGAATTATGGAATAACATATACAAATGAAGTCATTTCCATAATTATCAAGGATCAATTCCAAGTATATCATAGTAGAATGGGATCACTACCCAAACCATTATACTAGTCAAGGTTCTCTCCATTGTATGTCATAGTGGATAAAGACTCCTACTGAATGAGTTTCACTCCCCATTCCAATCCTTTTTATCTCCTGAAATATAAATATTTTCCCAATGTACTGGATTGAAATATAGGTCCCACCAGTCATTGATATAATGTAATCATTTTCCTTGTTTATATCATAACCACCATCACATAATAAAAATCATGTGTATGTGTTCAAATAGATTATAATATTTTTTTCAAAATAAATACCTCTGGAAAGAAATTGGTTTCGTAAAATTTGATAATAAAATAACAAATTGGGAATGAATGAGTTGCTTAATCATTTCATCATTTCTTCAAATAATAACATTTGAACATGGTAGTAGGTTTCAAAATAATTTTATCATGGTATAACCTATATAAGAGAAACTAGTTTCATTATAAAATTTTCATCTTAAAAATAATCCATTTGGAAACAAAATAGAAATGGTCTCCTTCGATTATATCCCTAGTAAATCATAAATAACATCCAAGGTTATTGTCTAATATAGAAGATTATTTCGAAGGAAAATTATCTTAAAATTTTTCATGATGAAAATCATCATCCCATGTTCAATCCCGATTTATTATATAAATAACGTTTTCAAAATACTTTTCCTTAAAAAAAATTGGAAACATAAAAAGGACACTTCAATGATTATTTAAAACATTTCTTATGTAAAATAACCATTATATTAAAGTCACTATTTTATTTAAATTTTTTGAACATTTGGAAATCAATTTCTTTTTACATAAAATTTTAAAAATATAGATAAAGATTTTAAGATTATTTAAAACAGATATTGAGGCAAATAAACTTTCTTTGAAAATAATTTATTATACTAAAAATTTATAAAACATTTTGGAAATAATTTCATTTAAAATAAACATTTAAACTTATAAAATAAAATTTAAAAATATTTTTAATCATTTCATGAATAAAATATTCATTCCTCTTTAAGACACAATATTTAGAACATATTAATCTTGAAAAATACCTTTTTTGAAAATGAACTTGAAAAAATATAAAGTAAAAAAATAATATTTCTCATCCTCATGGGACATTTGTTTTACATGCGTTACAATTTAAAAAAATATTCCTTTCGGGTTATAGATAGAATGAAAATGGGAATTGTTTGGAAAATGATAGAAGGATTCATTTAAAATCTTTTAAATAAATAAAATAGCAGAAAATGTCTAAAACATCATTTCAATATATTTAGACAAATTTTATAAACTATTTCTTAGAAACAATGTATTTGGATGAAACATTGGTAATTGATCAAAGGGAGAAACACATATTTTTTTTATTGAAACCATTATTTTGAACTAATATGTATATAAATTGTGGAAAATGAATTAAAAACATTTATTCTCCAAAAATGACCATAAGAAATAAAATTCCTGAGTTTTATGGGATATTGTTCAAAATATTTCATCATTTCAAGCATAAACATAAACAATCCTGATAAACATTGAGACTGTATTATAAACCCTTACCACTTTGGTAACAATGAATCGTAATCCAAAATGAAATAACCATAATAAATAAAAATAAAAATATCTTGTTAATAATTTAATTCATCATATTAAATTTCAATTTGGATTTATATACACTTTCTAAATTATGATATTCTCATAACATTATTTAAGTCTCAAAGAATGAGAATTGAGAAAACAATCTCATAAAATATTTGTATCTTTTGAACCATAAATCCCATGAAATAGAAATACAAAAATGAATATTTTTATACCAATAAGTATTATGTTAATAATAAAAAAATCATTGATAGTTTATATATCACATAAATGAATTAAGTGGCTAATATAGTATCTGTCTCACAAAAGTAATAAAATTTAGAAAAAAATCAGTTACAATTTTGGGATCTTTTAGATCATTACCCCAAATAAATAGTAACATAAAATTAATCTTTAATTTTAATTAAAATATCTATATATATGATATAAAATTTCAATATGGTAGTATATACACTTCAAAAAACAAACAGGTGTTAAATTTGAAGATGTCTCATAAAAATAAAATAGAGACCATAAATCTCATACCATAAGTCATGTATTCTTTTATAAATGATCAAACGTATTATATAATTAATATAATATTATTATAATTATATTACATAAATATACATATATATATTTATCTCATTATCTATTATTTTCTTATTATCCTTTATTACGTACTGGTTAACAATTTCAAGTTAATCTCGTGTTTCGGGCAATAACTACAATGTTTTTCTTTTATGTTTTAATTTTTTATTTTTGGTCTTCTTAATTTGATCATGATAAAATCATATATATAATGCTTAACATGATTTTAATATAATATATATTTATTTTAAAATTAGTTAATGTAACTATTAATATATATAAATAGAAAATGAAATACAACGTTCATGGAGATTGTTGGTCATACATACGCATGAACATTAGTTCCAGCATCTTAGAGATTGAAATATAGAAATATACATAATATATAACCATTAAATAATATTTTTTATATAAGAAATATAATATATTATTATTCTTTATATACATTATTACCTTCCATGTAAAGTATATGTGAGAAATAAATCACATTTCTTTGTGAGGTGTTAGTTTTCCGTACACATGAACAATGTAATCGTATCCACCACGAATTGAAAATTAACAAGGTAGATATGATATAATAAATAAATAAGTATAATTATATTAAAATTATCATATGTAAAAATTAAATATAACCTTATTACCATACATAAAATAAAAAATGAAAAACACATGACATCGTTTCATGAGGTGGTAGTACACTGCACTCACATAAATCGTTATCTTTTTCTAATGGGTTATGATATAAAAAGGATGATGTGGTATTGTAATTCTATTAACATAATAATATCATAGATATCATATATTAATATTTTATAAGTAATTGTATCTATCTAATAGAGGTGAAGTTAGACAAATATCATCGGTTCGTGAGGTGGTAGTCCTCCTTATACACGAATGATATTTTATATTATTTTTTATGGAAGATGAGTTGGATATAGGTCAGTCCATGAAATAAAATTATATTATTATATATAATATAATTAGGGAATTATATGTAAATGTTTTACTAATAATTTATTGAGGTGTAGAAAGATGTAAAATAAAACAATCTTTTAGGGACATTACCTCTTCTATGGAAAACTTCTTTTTGATCGAACCAAAAGGCTTATAAGGATCACTTTTAACCAAAATAAAGATTATACATTCCGAAAATGGAAATAATGAAGTCTTATGGGTAGTTATTTTCGACACAAATGTGGTTTTTATATGTTAATTTGGAGATAATAGGGGTTGGTGTTTAATAAGTGAGATGACTGTCAAACCTATAATTTTTTGAATGAAAAATGTGTGCCAACATTTTCCACAAGCCACAAGGCTCCAAAAACGACCATTAAGGATACTATAAGATAAAAAATCTAAATATTCATATAAATGTTGTGGTGTAAATTTTTTGGTTAATTTATAAACCATAACATTTTTTTAACCCCTCGTTAAACCATTTTTACATTATCTGCGTTAAATTATTTTTTACAGGTTTTACTATTCATTTTGGAGAAATATTATGTTGGAAATATAAAAAATTTTAAATTAGGCAGATTAAAAATATTGAATCATTTTTTTCAATATATATTAAGATAATTTGAAAATGTTAACTGAATATAAATCTTCTAGGCAAGACGAGAAAGCGGTTTTCCAAACCAAAAAAGTTCAAATGCATAAAAGGAATTATATCCAAATTCAATATAAAATGGATTAAAATGACCTAAATTGGATTAATTTATATATTGTTACACTATTTTTTCCCTTAAAACCATATATTTTTATGTTTTTAAATAAAATAAATGAAATGATAATTCAAAATAAAAATTAGTAATTTTCACAATTCATTGAAATGTTTCACTTCAAAAATATTCTTTAAAAATTAACCCAAATTAATATAAACATGATGTTTTAAAAAAAATATTTTTATTTTGAAAAGAATAATTTTTAAAATTTTAATACACATATTTTAAAATTAGTGTGAATATTTGGATGAAATTACAATTTAGAAAAAATATAAATTAAAAAATAAAATCGGATTTATTCTTATCTATTTTGTAGGACACATAAGATGAATATTAAACCTTTTATGGAATATATAATATATAAATTTAATTATAATAATTCTAAAAAATAATTATTTCTAATTTATTGATGTAAAACAATTTTTCACCTAAAATAGTTTTTAAGAGAAATAATTCCTTTTTTCAAGTAATGTCTATTTTCATTCCTAATTAACTGGTCACCAAATAATTAATTATATATATATATAACATATATTATCAGAATTTAATGAACCTCTTTCATACCCACCAATATAATGAGTATTTTTTTAATTTCTTGTAAAATAATAATATTTAAATAGTATTTCATGGTTGGTTTATTCATGTTTTTTTTATGTAACATAAGAAAGACATTGTGATTCATTTAAGTCAAACTAAATAGTATTTTTCCTGTAAAAAATTTAATTTTTTTTTTGAAAAAATACATATTTCAGAAAATCTCCATGTGTTGTATGTTTTTCTTCAAGATAGCTTGAAACCATCAAATGATTTTCTATAGGAGTATTATTTTCTATTTATCAAATGTAAAAGTCAAGGCCACTATCATTCTTCTTGAATTATGAATGTCACACGTTATTCTAAGAATTTAAATGTGTTCTTAATACCAATTTAATCTGAAAAAATGAATTCCTATCAGTCCGAATCATCCTGAAAATATTAGAGGGTAGAGATAATGAATTAAAGATTTTTATGATCATGTATTAGTCTACATTGAACAAAAATAAAAGTTTGATAATACCAAAACTACTATGAATTCTATATAATGACCTTTATTCTATAATCCTATAGGGAATATACCTTATGTTTCATTTGTATCATATGAGTTTGATAAGGCCAAATATCATATTCAAAATATTATAAAAAGTCATTCCCAGTTCCCAAATATCAATCATTTTATCAGATCCAAAAATAGAGCTAAACTAGTGCCAATAAAAGAAGTAATTTTGTTAGCAATGAAGACTCCAACCACCTATCGATCCAAAGAAACTTTCAAAATACCTCCACACAGATCACCAACCCAGTACAAACCCATTCATATGATTGAGTTTTCTAGATTATACATTTTATTTTAATATTTTGGTTGTCTAGTTTATGTATATTTGTAAAAGATGAATATCAATAATATATTTTTTGACTGGTTTTTTATGTTTTTAATAAGGGTTGATAAACTATAATGTTATTAATTTGCCATCTCTATTTGTGATTGTTTTCATTTGATTTTATTCATTTCTTATATTTTATTTAATGTTTTTTATAATTTTTTATTTTTCAATCCCTTTATTTTGTTATCTATATTCAAAACCAAAAATAATTCAACATTCATTTTTTACAATATAATTAAATGCTTCATTACTGTAAAGTTGTTATATTAAATGTGTTTTCCCTTTCAAAACACTTTACTTTTAATCACAATATAAGTGGGAAAAGTTTTCACCTATCATAAAAAGTTGGATAATTTTTTTCTAATGTATGTGATGTGTCAAATTAAGGGACATATATAAAGGATAAAAACTATATATATATATATATATATTAGTTTTTCTAAAATTCTTAATTAAACCATTGAGAATTTCTTGTTTAATGTCTTATGGGTTTTTATATCATAAAAAAGTTGGATATTATTCGACTAATAATGTTTTCCTATCATATCCAATGAATTATTTGATGATCTCAAATACCCCTCATTATTTTCTGATTATTTTGTTTTTATATGGGTTCATCATGTTTTATCCTTATTTTTTGCGTTTAGGCTGTTAAAAATCATAAGTATGCAATTCTGGATAGTTTGGTTAAAGTTATTATAAGTCTAGAAAAATCATCTATGTGAGCATTCATCTATGTAAATCAAATATGTAAAGGAGTCACCAAGGTAAATAAGATATTTCCAAAAAACATATATGTGAAATTCACATGTATCATTCAAATAGGTACATGAGAAATCAACTAGGTAGATCTATCAGTAATATGAATACGTTATGTGGAGTGATCATCTATTTGAATTAGATACATGGTGAAATCTGCAATGTGGTTCTATTCTCTATGTTATATTTGGCCACGTGTGTAAAAACCTACTTGAATAAAATTTGAAATTTGAGTCGAATTCCACAATATAGATAATTCGGCAATGTGGATAAATTGGGATATGTCAATTCAAATCTAAATTTTGGAAATGTGATGATATGCAATCTTCTACAACCTCATATAATATGTATTTATTACTATTGAATCACTTTAGTGAGCCTTTAATGCTGTTGTGAAATCATCAAATGATGTATAACCTATTTATGGTAAACATAATCATAATAAAATGCATGTGTCATAGAATAAAACAAGTACACAGATAAATTTTTTTATATAAAGGTGATGAGGTATTTCAAAGAAAATAATGAGTCTCTATCCAAATATTTTTGGATCAAGTACCATTAATTTATGTAAGAATTTTTTCATGAATTTTCAAAAATAAAAAGTAAGTAATTTCATGTTAAAAATAGAGATATTTGTAAAAGAATAGAAGTTTCTACAAATATAAAATAATTCTTTCTTTCTTGAATCTATTTTAAACTACAATGTTCTTTCATAAAAATCAATAAGGAGCATCATGATCTACATATTTGTGAGATCATGCATCTTTGTTTGTATTTAACAAGACTCTCCTCGAGCTGTATTCATTTTCTAATCCACTCTCATATAGATTTCATGTTTTTATTAGTTATATCGTACACTTGATTATTTAACTAGAAAACTCTTTGTTTTCACATCCTTTATTATAAAGGATTCCAATAAAGGAACTTAAAATATGTTGTTCTAAAGCTTCAATTGAACCCACATTAAGGATCCTATAAATATTTACCAAGTACCAATTTCATGTATTTAGTCATGAAATCCCTAGAAAAAATATTTGTAGTCCCTCGAGAAACAGACTAGTCGAGTGAAAATCACAAGACTTGTGGAGAAGAGGGTTGGTGATGTCGATTACGAGACTTGAATTCCATGAACCACTATAAATAACTATGTCCAAATATTTTATATTATGATAATTATTTCATCTACTTCTTATCATTAAGAAAATATTAGAATATAGTCATATCTAATAGATGATGGGTTAAGAAGTGAAGAAAATTTCAAGAACACAATTTTCCCACCCTCTTTAGTATTTCGCAAAATATTCATGACATATATGATTTATGGATATAGATATTTATCCCATTATATAATTCTATATAAAATGTAGAATAGGTTATCTCTCATTATGAAAGGATTATATAAGTTTTCTTATATGGAAATCTTACTCCTATTCATAAAAAACCCATTATTATATAGAGGACTATAATTAATTATGAGCACCATATAACAATTAATATGATTTTATGATTTAAATTGTTAGTATGAAATTTATTTAATGGGGTAGAATGTAACCCCCCCCCCCATTTTAATATATGATTTCCTTTATAATATACAATGTATTGGATATCTTTTTCTACACGCATTACTGAACAAAAAAGAATCTAGAATATATTTTAATGAAAATATAAATATTAAGATTGATTTTGGGAACCATTTTATTGATTATATAGAATTAATAAGAGTAATATATTTATTTAATATTAATAAAAATAAAATAATAACTATTTTTAATATAAATGTTATTCAATTAGTAGATCTAAAACTACTAATAAAATCAATTTAGGATTAAAATATATATTTTTATAAAATTGGTGATTTAATTTAGGGAAAAAAGTATATTATGATTATATAATAATAAAATATAATAAAAACATGAATAATATTTATTCAATAAATTAATTATAAATTTAAAGTAAATAAAAATAGTGAATATTTTACATTTAAAAATTTTATTTTCAAATAGGAATAGTTTTCCCACTATTTTTAACATTTTTATTTATATATTGCGTGATAAAATATTAGAAATTTAATTTTTAAAATTAAAATTAAAATTTATATTATCAATAATAAAATAAACTTAACAATAAATATTGGAATTTTTTTAATATAATTTTTTTAGTTTATTACTACATAATATCATTTTTAAAATTAATAAGGATTTTATGAAAATATAGGAAGATAAATATCTATAAAAATTTACTAAAAATTTTTATAATATATTATATGCATTTTATATGGGATTTTATGATTTAAGAATATTGTTATTAATTTACAAACCCATATTTGATACATTAGAACATTTTAATCATTTTCCTAAAACATTTTTAATACATTATAAATTATTATTGTAAAATTAATTTCTTTCAATTTTATAAATTAATTCATACTAATCATATAAAAAATTTTAAACATTGGGTTAAAAATATCTCTAAAGGACAAATTTATTTTTGGGCATAAATATTAAGGAACCTAAAGTAAAAAAAATTCAACATGGTAAACTTTGGAATGGGAAATGTAATAATTCTCTCTGTAAAGGACATGAAACATTATAAAAACATGAATATAATTAATTGTATTAGGTTTTTACTATCTTTATCTATTCCACTATCAAATATTTCTATATTTTGGAGCCACATTACATATTTGACATGTTCCCATTGTATTGAGTTTAAATATTTAAAAATGTCATTCTCATAGATTTTAAAAGGGTCATATCACCCCCCATAATTTCACTCTTCAAAGATAGGATTCATCTACAAACACTAAACCATTTCCTCCAATATAATAATATTTCAATCTACCGATCTTATTTTCATAAGATATTATCCTATGGAATCAATTTCTAAGAGATATTCAAAAGAAATATCAATGTGACCAATGTGAGTAATCATTTTTACTTAATTTATTTGTTTTATATTTTTCATTTAAAATTATAATTTTCAAACTGATATGTAATAACATAATTACTAGTTATATAATAAATTTTATAATTCTATGGTAATAATCATTAATAACACTTATCTTTTTTGTTAAGAGAAAACATTTATTCATGTATAGTCTGTGTTGACACTGAAAAACGCATCCCCAACCTTTTACAAAAGCTCCCATAAATGATCCATGGGTGTAGCTTGTTTTATAAGCTTCGATTTGGAAGGTCATAGAGACCGAATGGAGTTACATATTAGGAATTTTTGACATTTGATGTTGGGCGGTAAAACTGGTTCGCGAAGCCCATTTGCAATGCTCCCTCCGTGATTGTGGAACCCCACCATTGAGCAAGGAGGCATGATGCTCCATAAACCCCTATGATGTTCGCGTACCCACTATAGAGCAAGGAGGAGGGATTATCCGAGAACTCCTTTGACGTTCATGATCCATCGCAGAGTAAGGAGGAGGGATGACCCACGGACCCCTTTGAAGATCAAGATCCACAACGGGGTGAGATCTATCTTCGGGACGAGCATGCTTTTCTTCACGGCACCTCTCCCCTATAAATACCCTGCTCACCACCCTTCAATGGACAGTCTCACTCCGCCCCTCTGGTAGCCGATCTCCCAGTTTGTGGAGCTCTGCTTTCCTTCACGAAGTAGCTCCACGAGTCCATGCACCGCGAGAATCTTCCTTCATGTTGCTGCTCCGGGAGTCCATGCTCCAGGAGAAGCTACCATCACATTTCTACTCCACGATTACATGCTCCTTGAGTATCTTTTTTCATAATACTACTCCGTGAGTCCATGCTTCGCAAGTCCATGCTCCGCGAGACTGCATTTTCAACGAGCCCCATTGCTCTGCAAAGCTACATCGCGAAGACCTATCCTTTGAGAGCCTCCTACCTTCGCACCCTCCAGTCTATACCATTGGGCTACACCCCCACACCACCACTCAGGGTTTGTGCCGAGCTGCAATCCCAACCTTTTGGGCCAGTCCATTAGCTACTGTCACTGACCTTGATGAAAAATGGAAAGTCACACTGCGAACATTTCGGACAGGGACGTCGGGATTTTCTAATGAGCACCCACCTCCCACCTGTGGAATACTATTATTTTAGATACTCTTCCGCACGCCACGAAACACCTTGAGTCGACATATTCCACTTGGTTCATTTCCCATATCATTAGTTGATATTCCCATCATCAATTTCCCGAGTACCTTGAGTCGAACCTTTCTTTAAGTAACTCATCCAAACCCCATCACTTGGCATATATGCCAAGTTAAACCAGAAAGGGACGTCCTTGTGTAAGTCCGAACACCATCAATTTCTAGGTGCCTTATATCGAAAATTACTCCCAACATGACTATAAATTGTAGCGCACCCTGTCTTCCAAACATAGGGTGCCTCTTTCTTGAATCAAGATATGCCTTATGCTCCAAGAATGAGAGGCCATCAGTCCTCTCTACATGACTATAAACTGTAGCGCAACCGATGTGAAAATCATAGGATGCCTCTTGCTACTAAAAAAGATTCCTTATGCTCTAAGCATAAGATAGAAAATTTCATTTCAACATAACAATAAACTGTAGTATTCCATATGTTCCAGACATTGGATGTGTCTTGCTCGAAACAAGAGATGCCTTATACTCTAATCATGAGATGAAAATAGTCCTCTATACATGATTATAAACTGTATTACACCCTATATTCCAAAAAATAAGATTCCTCTTGCTCGAAAAAAAGATATGCCTTATACTCCAATCATGAGATTCCTATAGTCCTATCTACATGACTATAAACTCTAGTACTCTATATGTTCCAAACATAGGCTTCCTCTTACTCGATATAAGAGATGCCTTATGCTCCAAGCATAGGGTTCCAATAGTCCTATATACATTAATATAAATTGTAGTACACCATATGTTCCAAACATAGGATGCATATTTTTCTAAATAAGAGATGCCTTATGCTCCAAGAATAAGATTCCTAATTCCATGATTACAGTGGTGTAATTAAAAGAGCGTTGGAATCTGTTCTAAATTTACATCACTCCACCTCACGCTTTGTGTGTCTTTCATTCAGATCTTCATCCACTTCCATATATAAAGGGACCCTCTAAAGGCATGGTCCCTTGCTGCATTGGCTTACGTACCATCATGGGCCAACACCCCGTAAGAAATTGGACAACGCATTGTGTAAGTTCATGTGTTTCGAACCCGATCAGCAATCGACCCTCATTTTCTTGTCCACATTTCAGGCTAATGTGATATGGATGATGTGTTTTGAACATGGTCAATAGTGACCCTCCATCGTCGTTCCACCCTCATTGTATTCTGAATGTCAGGCATGTGATTCACACTTTTCATCTACCTTTGTTCGTACTGATTCCAACTCCCTTGTCATTATCCTTCTTGTGCACTAGCGCAAAGGTGAAGGCCTCAACACACCCATGGGTTGGGATGCCCTCATGGCCAGACATGAGGAAGTCATTATGAGTAGTTTCCTTGTGTAAGCCCCATTCACCATTTCCCCTCCATAGAGGCACCTGAGCATCTCCCTTGCATAACCCCATTCACCATTTCCCCTCCATAGCTGCAACCACACAGCTTCCTTGCATAAGCCCCATTCACCTTTTTTACTCCATAGCGGCACCAGGTAAGCTCTCTTGCGTAAGCCAGATTCACCATTTCCACTCTATAGCGGCATCCGGGAAGCTCCCTTGCTGAAGACCAATTCACCAGTGTCGCTCCATAGTGGCACACAGACAAATTTCTTGCATAAGCCCCATTTAACATTGTGCTCCATAGCAGCTCCCAGGAATCTTCCCTGCGTAAGCCCCATTCACCATTGCCGCTCCCTAGCGGCACCTGGGAAGCTCCCTTATGTAAGCCCCATTCACAATTTCCACTCCATAGAGGCACCCGGGATGCATCCATGCGTAATCCCCATACACAACTTTCACTCCATAGCAACACCCGGAAAGCTTCCTTGCGTAAGCCCGATCAACCATTGCTTCCCCATAGCGGCACCCCTGACAGCTTCTATGCATAATCCCCATCCACCATTGCCATTTCATAACGGCTCCTGGGCTGCTTCCATGTGTATTCCCCATGCAAAATTTCTGCTCTGTAGTGGCACCCAAGTTACTTCCATGCGTAAGCCCCACCCATAATTGTTGCTCCATAGCAGCACCTGGGCAACTTCCTAGTGTAAGCCCCATCCACCATTGTCACCCCATAGCGGCACCTGGGTAGCTTCCTTGCGTAAGCCCCATCCACCGTTCATAATCTATAGTGGCACCCAAGATGCTTCCATGCATAATCCCAACACACAATTGTGCTCCATAGCGTCACCTGTTCTACTTCCATGCATAAGCCCCATGCACAATTTCCACTCCATAGTGGCAACCAGGAAGCTTCCTTGCGTAATCCCCATCCTCCATTGCTGATCAATAGCCGCACCCGAGAAGCTCCCATGTGCAATCCCCATTCACCATTTTAGCTCTATTGCAGAACCCATGCAGCTTCCATGCATAAGAACCATTCACAACCCTTCATGGAGTCACCTTTGTGCTGTGATTTTCAGGCCCCTGCCACCTCTTGTTTGTCACACCGAGCACGACTCACGTGGGCTTTGTGTAGTAAGCATCGACCATGAAATCATCTCTAGGAAGCCTAGAGGGTAAGCCTCACACATCCATCATGAACTATGCAGAATTTAATAGTTGTCAATGTATGTTATCTAGGAATCCTCCCGGAGGTTCAAGCCCAATACCCGGTCGCTCTGACACCCCTTCACGTCGGTTCATCAAAGCTCATCCTGAACTATGTGGACTTTGATCCTTGCTAAGGCAAGGTACGTAGGATGACTCTATGAGGTTCAAGACCCACAACTATTCGACCGCAGGACCTCTACCACGTCAGATCACCAATCCACATCCTGAACTACGTGGACCTTGAATCTTGCTAAGGCAAGGTATGTGGGAATCCTCCCTGAGGTTCATGCTTTCCATCCAGTGGTTCCAACCCCCTTCATGTCGGTTGTCACTCCATCCTAAACAATGTGGCCACTGATCCCTCTCTCATAGAAAGGGTAAGTAGGAAGCCTCCTTGAGGTTTATCCCCACTCACCAGTAAGCCATTGTCAACCCTATTAAGCGGTATGTCATTGTCAAACCCATTCAGTGGTATGTCATTGTCAGACCCATTAGACAATAATTTTTTGAATTCCCCAATCAATGGTAAGCCGTCTCCATATGAACTACATGGACTTTGATTCCCTTCCATGAGGATAGGTAGGAAGCCTCCTTGAGGTTCATTCTCATCACTCATGTCCCATCCCGGTCTCTCCCTCGATCTTATGTGTTTCGGGAAGGTCATGCCCCAACCCAGAGGTTCCACTTCCTCTGGGTCCCATCCACGCGTCCATTCAAACAGGTCGCCTCCTCAGGTGTTCCATCATTCCACCGAACTATGAGGACCTTGATTTCCTACCACAGGGATAGGTAGGAAGACTATTCAAGGATAAATCCCAACATCGTTGTCGTCCTCACATCAGTTCCATCTCATTTCCCCTACAATTCTTTCTACTCCCGATCATCCATCTTGATTCTTACTCGGGCCGCCACAACCCAGTGGGATCATGTCATACACCTCCTTGCATCTCCTAGCAGCACTAAGGACACAATCCACGTGTAAGCCCGATCATGTATTTGGGTAGTTGTCCTCTGTGTACACCCTATTACATCACCTCTTCGAACTATGTTTGATTTGATCCATGCCATCTACACAGGGTACATAGGAAACCTCCATGAGGTTCAATCCAAGATAATTGTAAACCTTGGTCATCCCCCATTTTGGGATGTAAACTCCCCGATCCGCCCCCTGTGGTGTCTAGATCAGCCTTCATGGTGTGAAATCTTCCCATAATGGGACACATCATATTGGGTCTGCTCTTATTGAGTGTTCTAATCCATCCACTCGATAAACCTTCCAGGTGATCCCCCTTAGGGATGTACCAATCTGATCTGTCTATATAGGACTTTCTAATCACAATCATATCATCTTCGAATGTCATTAAACTTGTGGCGTACCTCATGTTAAACACAATATGACTGAGGAAAAATTCGAAAGACACGCCTTTGGCGTAACTGTCTCTGTTAGATGTCAAACATGTGGCATACCCTGTGTTAAACATGGGAAGCTGAGGAAAACCTCAATGAAATGCCTCCGTCATAAGATACCCCATGACTGATGTGGGATGCCTCATGTTCAGCACAAGTGAGATTCCCTCTTATGATGAAGAATATAGGTTCCCCAATGTACACGCTTCCAGAGGAGCCCCGACATGCCTGATGTTGTCATCTACTCCGACCGAAGGTTGCTACCATGTCAGGACCCCATTGAATGTCTTGAGGGAAGTAATGCAATTAACCAGCGTCCACTAAGATATTTCACCAGTAACAAGATTCACGTACAATGACTTAATATATAAGGGAGACACGAATGAGGTAACAAGTTTCGAGGAGTAATCCACGAAAGGAAGAACTGACATCCCATCATCCCATTTCGATCATGCAGTGAACGTCACAGAACAAGGAATGGATGTCACCTGCCTTTGGAAAGCAGGAATGCGGGGAAACAGCTATGTGTCCTCCACAGACGGATGTGTGCGCCCTTGAAAAAGCGTCAGAAACATATATGGTGAACCTGACATGAATCTCTTCTCCTTCAATATAGAGTAGACCAAATATGTCGGGAAAATTTAGTCATCACCCATGTGAGTCCCCTCTAATTCAAATATTGGAGGTTGAGTACCATCGGGGGTGTGAAGACTATTATCCATCAGCTCCACACCGACCTCACCGCCTTAAGTGGTTGCATAAGTGGCATCCGCCACTCGACTCCATTAGCACCTAGCCGAGTACGCCGCCTAAAGAGGCTGTGCAGGGGGCATCCTCCCCCAACTCCAATGGCTCCTCGCCGACTTTGTCGCCTTAAGAGGCCACACAGGTGGCATCCGCCACCCGACTCCATAGGCTCCTCGCCGACTCCACCGCCTGAAGAGGCCGCGCAGGGGGCATTCGCCGCACAACTCCATAGGCTCCTTGCCGACGACGCCACCTTAAGAGATCGCATAGGGGGAATCCGCCCTTTACTCCATCGGCTCGTCACCGAACCCACAGCCTCAAGAGGCCGCACAGGGTGCATCCTCCCCCGACTCCATCGGCTCCTCACTTACATCGTCGCCACAAGATGTCACGCATGTGGCATCTACCACCCGACTCCATCAGCTCCTCGCCAACCCCCGCCGCCTCAAGAGGTTGTGCCGGGGGCGTCCACCCCCGACTCAGTCGGCTCCTCGCCGACCCCTACCGCCTCAAGAGGCTGCGTGGGGGCATCCACCCCTAACTCTAACTGCTCCTCACCAAACCACGCTGCCTCAAGAGGTCGCACAGGTGGCATCCACCACCCGACTTCATCGGCTCCTTTCCAACCCCCGCCGCCTCAAGAAGACGCACATGGGGGAAACCGCCCCAGACTCTATAGACTCCTTGCCGACCCCTCCACCTCAAGAGGCCATGGAGGGGGAATCCACCCGTGACACCATCGGCTCCTCGCCGACCCGCACTGCCTCAACAGGATGGGCACGGGGCATCCGCCCCCGACTCCATCAGCTCCTTGCCGACTCGCTGCCTCAAGAGGCCAGGAAGGGGGCATTCGACCCTGACTCCATCGGCTCCTAACCAACCCTGCCCCCTCAAGAGGTCATGCAGGGGTATCCACCCTTGACTCCATCAGCTTCTCACCAACCCATGCCGCCTTAATAGGCCACGCAGGGGGCATCCAATGTCGACTCCATTAGTTCCTCACCGACCCCCGCTGCCTCAAGAGGCCGCGCAGGGGGGAATCCACCCCTAACTCCATTGGCTCCTCGCCGACCCCATCACATCAAAATACAGCGCATAGGGCATCCTCCCCCAACTCCATCGACTCCTCATCGACCCCCGCTGCCTTAAGAGGCTACATCAGTGGAATCCACCAACTGAATCCATCGGCTCCTCGCTGACCATGCCACCTTAAGAGGTCGGGTAGGAAGAATCCTCCCCCGAATGCATCGGCTCCTCACTGACTCCGCCTCCTTAAGAGGCCATGCAGGTTGCATCTGCCACCAGACTCCATCGGCTCCCAATAGATTTCACCACCTAAAGAGGCCATGTAGGGGGAATTTTCCACCCAACTCCATCGGATCCACGCCAAATACGCAACATCAAGAGGCCGCATAGGGGAATCTTCCCCTAACTCCATCAGCTCCTCGCCGACCCCGCCGCCTCAAGAGGTCGCACAATGGGAATATGCCCCCAACTCCATCAGTGCCTCACCGACCCACGCTGCCTCAGGAGGTCATGTAGGGGGCATCCGCCCTGGACTCCATCAGCTCATCGACGATCCCTGCTGCCTCAAGAGGCCGCACAGGTGTTATCTGCCACCTGAATCAATCGGCTCCTCACCAACCCCACCACCTCAAGAGGCCACACAGGGGGCATCTACCACCCGACTCCATCGGCTCCTCACCAACTCTGCCACCCCAAAAGGATGTGTTGGGTGAATCCTCCCATGACTACTTCGGCTCCTCGCTGACTCTGCCGACCTCATGGGCCGTGTAGGTGGTATCCTCCCCCTTACTTCATCAGCTCCTCGACGACATCGCTACCCTCATAGGGAATGCTGGGGAAAATCACCCCTAATCCACTAGAACATCTACAACTGCACCAACATCCACTGCGGAGGTGTTCCCTGCACAACTAACATTTATCACAGAGGCTACCACACCTTCCTGGATCCATATCCCCTATCGTACCAACGTCCAGGCTACCACGAATTCCGGGACCTATCGCCCCTATCGTACTGACGCCTTGGCTTCCATGCCATCTGGGCTCCATCTCCCCCGTCATACCGAGGTCCAGGCTTCCACGCCTTCTTGGCTCCATAGCCCCTATCGTACAGAGGTCCAGGCTGACACGCCTATCGGACTGCATTGCCCATGTCGTACCGAAGTCTAATCTTCCTCCCATTTCGGGCTCTATCGCCCCCATCATACCGATATCCAGGCTTTGACACCTTCTGGGCTGCATCTCCTCCTTCGTATTGACGCTCCAGGCTTCCACACCTTCTCTGTCATACCGACGTCCAGGCTTCCATGCCTTTTGGTCTCCATCTCCCCCGTCGTACCAACACTCTAGGCCTCCACGCCTTTTGTGATCCATCTCCCCCATTGCAACGATGTCCTAGCTTACATGCCTTTCAGGTTCCATCGACCCCATCGTACTGATGATCCTGGATTCCACGCCTTCTGGACTCCATTTCCCCTATCGTGCAGATTCTCTAGGCTTTCACGCCTTCTGGGATCCATCGCACCCATCGTAATAATGCTAAAGGCTTCCCCGCCTTCTGGGATCCATCGCCCCAGTTGTACCTACACTCCAGGCTTCCACCCCTTCCAGGAACCATCGCACCCATCGTACCGACACTCCCAGCTTCCATGCCTTCTGGGCTCCATCTCCCCATCCTACTGACGCACCAGGATTCCAAGCCTTCCAGGATCTATCGCCCAGTCGTACCGAAGATCCTAGCATCATTTCCCCCTCCGAATTGAGGGAATGTTATCATCCCTACCACCCTTGTGACACTCTATGTCATCAAAAATACCACATTGAATTAACCACTGAGTTCCTCCATGTGGCCTTGACAGCAGCTTGTGGAAGGTTCATTATGAGGTATCCCCGCTCACGGACGGAGAACATACATGCATACGATTGGGGAATTTTAGGTAAATCGATTCATAGAGATTCCACCCTCATCTCAAATCACCAAAATGGGGTAGAGATGACCATACCTCTACAGACACAATCAATGTGGTTTCCCGTCCCAATTTCTTGTGGTTAAACTGTGTAACAACCGTGTCTTAGTTGCATGACTTTAAACTGCATAACAACTGTCATCTTGGTCGCATGACATTAAACTGTGGGAAAATGTCGTGGCCACATGAGGATAAACTGTACAACATTTTGGTCAAAGCTATGAAACCTAAAACTGGAGTAACCATGGTCAAAGCTATGTTACCCTAAAAACCAGCCATCACTCTTCCTAGATACATGTCTTTAAACTATGCACCAGGCCCGAACTCTATGACCTTAAACTAAGAACCTTTGGTCCAAGCACTAAGACATTATACTATTTTCAACACCAGGGTATGTTAATCTTAGTTTAGATACGTCTTCCCACTGACTCCCTCTGATGTGCTGTGGTGTAGAACCCAGATTGTGGGACTCCAAATGAACATAATCCCAATCCATCCCCATGCTTCATAACATCCCTTTATTTGGATCCATACCTTCTTTATTGTTTTAAGGGACCCCCTAATAGTATGGATTCTCGGGCTATGGTTCGCCTACTTTCCTGGGCCAACGAACCAGAAAATATTGGATGACATTTTGCGAAAGGTCTCGTGTTTCGTACATTGTCTATGGTCAACCGTCATTTGTCTATCATTATCCATAGTAATATGATATAGATTCTTTTTTTGAATCTGTTCAACTGCTATCCTCCATTGTCACACCTCCATCATTGTGATCTAGGTATCAGATGCCATGATTCACCCGTTATCACCGCTGTATGTTTAGGTGGAACTCTAACACCCTTGGTGTTACCCTTCTTTGCATCATTGCACATCGAATAAGTGGGCCAGTTTTGCTGGGATATTTCCAGCCTGATATCTTCATTCAACTACCTATGTGCTTCTATGTGTCATGAAAATCCCTCCATTACTTATTGTTTCCCACACCGAGAATGAATCATAGTGGATTAGTTGTTTTGGCAGGATGTGTACTGATATGGTTGAGTGACCTAGACATATTGGTTCATCATGACGTTAAACTATTCCTTATCTTCCTACACGACTTTAAACCGCATCATCATCCTGCGTGATGTTAAACTATTCATATTTTTCCATCATGACGTTAAACATGTCATTATCATCCTACATGACATTAAACTGCATCATCATCCTGCATGATGTTAAACTAATCATCTTCGTCCACCGTGACGTTAAACTGCTCATTATAGTCTTGCATGACATTAAACTGCATCATAGTGGTTCATGACGTTAAACTGTTCATCTTCATCCATAATTACGTTATACTGCTAATTATCGTTCTGCACGACATTAAACTAAAAAATCATCCAGCATGACATTAAACTGTTCATCTTCATCTATTATGATGATAAGCTGCTCATTATCGTCTTGCATGACATTACACTACATCATCGTCCTGCATGACGTTAAACTATTCATCTTCCTCAATCATGATGTTAATCTGCTCATTATCGTCTTTCACAACATTAAACTAAACCATCATTCTACATGACATTAAACAGTTCATCTTCATCCGTTGTGATGTTAAACTGCTCATTATAATCCGTCACAACATTAAACTGCATCATCATCCTGCAGAACATTAAACTACTTCATCGTCCTGCATGATGGTAAACTGTTTATCTTCGTCCATCATGACATTAAACTGATCATTATCATCCGACGTGACTTTAAACTACATCATCATCCTTCCTGACATTAAATTGTTCATCTTCATCGGTCATGACGTTGAACTTATAATTATAATCCTGCATGACTCTAAACTACATCATCATCTTGCATGACCATAAATTTTTCATCTTCGTCCTTCATGATGTAAAATAGCTCATTATTTTCATTCATGGCTTTAAACTACATCATCGTCCTGCATGACGTTAAATTGTTCATCTTCTTCGATCATGACATTAAACCTCTCTTTGTCATCCAACATGACAATAAATTGAAAAACGGTCCGAGCTATATGACCTTAAACTAAGATCACAATTGTCCATATCCCACGATGTTAAACTGTGTGATCTATCCAAAATTAAGGACGTTAAAGCACTCATCACTTGTCCTGCATGACAATAAACCGCAAACTTGTTGGAGCATCCCATCCTTGGCCCATCCTCAGGCCCCATGGCCTTTACATGCCCCTGGACTAAGTTCTCATTCATGATTGTGTGTTGTCGTACAGACTCATGTCCTCATTCACGTCAGGATATTTCTCCATCCCACACATATCCCCTTGTGATATCCCTTCCATCATTTTTCATCAGTTCCGCATGTACATGCCCTTCCATGCTCGGCATGACTCGTCATTTGGGTTTTCATCGCATTCTTAATCTAGAAGTGATGTCGAATGGAATGGATTCTCATCCCAAGGGATTTCCTACCATCATGGGATAACACCCTCAAGGATTCCAAGCAACAATTTGATACATGTCCCGTGTTGCAAATATGGTCAGCGGTTGACGCTGAATTGTTTTCCCCGGCCTCTGGTTACTCAAGGATGGGTGCTATGTTGCGAATCTGGTTAACAATTTTCCTCTTCCTTCACTTCCTCTTTTAAACAAAACATATATGGCCCGAATTCTATGACTCTATATTAATATCACCTTCATCCTCACTACCAACAGTTAAACTGAAAACTGGGTGGGACTTTTCATCCAAGGCCAATCCTTAGGCCCCTTGGCCTTTTCAGGCCCAGGCCTATGTTCTCACTGTGTGTTATATGGTGTGTTATGGTATTATGTCCTCATTCACATTGGGTTACTCAAGGTAACATTCACCTCCCTCATTGGGGTATCCTACCACTATCCTCTTCTCTTCTAGAACAACATATCTCTTGTTTCCCATCCTTATGGGATACGTAGGGCCACCAGAGCAAATAGACATCGGGTCCAACCCCATCTCTTTGAGTTATCCCTCTTATCTAGGCCCCTTGGCCTGCATTCATCCATGAGAGGGATATATGGTGTGGTACAAGATTATGTCCTAATTCGAATTGGGGTTGTAACAACCACACCATGTACCTATTTCTCATGAGAGTTCTTCGTCTTTTGGTTATATACTCATCATTGAAAATCGACTGCTCTTATATTGAGCCCCTCGACCCTCGATGGTGGTTCACCAGTGTGCCCATAGTACTTTGTTCTAGAACATGGAGTGTTAGATTCTACCTCAACATTTTTTCACCAATTTTCCAGGCTTCATATTCCCCTTCATTTGGGCATCCAATTTCTTTAACATCCTACGGGACACCCAAATGGGAGGGATGCTAGGCCTAGGGGATCTCCTATAATTACGGGCCTACGTCCCCAAGGTTTTGAGACCAAAAATAGATACAAGTACCAAATTGTGAATATGTTCCCCGATTAACACTCATTTGTTTGTCCCCATTTCAGTCTAACACGATATGGATGCTATGTTTCGAACACGGTCAACAGTTATCCTCCATTGTCACAGAAGCCCTTCCAAGCCATGAATATTTGATACATGATTCACATTATGTTTCACCCCATCATGTCCAAATGGAATTTTGACACACCTGTCACTATCCCTGAATGTGAATTTCCACGTTAGGACGACTAACCTGTGGTATGACATTCTTTGGGGCTCCGCACCGAATTCCCTTTGGTTTGATTTCCAGGTATTTCAAGGAATTTCTTCTGCCCTTGTTTCCTACACCGAGATTGACTCATTTGGGCTTACAGATAAGGATGAGGTCCGCACTTGGATGGATTCCACTTCTACTTGGTCCAAGCTCTAAGACCATAAATAAAGATCTCTTGTTAAACTATGTACAGCTTGATTCCCATTCGCAGGGGATACATAGGAATGCCTAGACATCTTGCCTTTGGGTCCAGCTTGAGTTCCACTAATTTATCTCTTCTCCCCTACCTTCTCAGATCTAACTCTCATGGGTCCGCATGGCATGGTGTGGGATTATGTCCTCATTCGCATCAGGTTTTCATTATCCACACCACATATGCCCCTATCTAGGAGTTACCCCCCCATACTTCCTATCCCACGTGACATTAAATAGTATGTTGTCCCACATGATGTTAAATGGAACCTTCAATAATTATGTATGGTTTGATTTCCTTTTTCATGGGATACATAGGAACACCTAGACATCTCGTCTTCGGGTCCAGCTCAACTAAGAGCCAACCTCTCCTACCAATTATCCTCTAATATTTCCTGGCCCCTTGGCCCGAGTTTTCTTTACAGAGTCGCACACGGTATGATGTGGATCTCATCCTCATTCAAGTCAGATATGCACTGTCATTCCATGCACATTCCCTTTTGAACCTCACCCATCTTTTACATGTTTGAGTCATACGACTCTATACTATTCTGCTTAGTCCCACATATATTTAAAGTATTGAATCTATCCTACACGATGTTAAAATACATGTTTGGTCCCATCAAATGACCCTAAACTTTTACATTATCTTCATGTCTGCATGACGAAAAAACGGCACTCCACCGTGGTATCCTCACTCGAAGGGGCATCATGTTTGATATCGGTCGCACACCATACCATTTGTCAATGCCGGCGTACGTCTTGATTCATGTGGTGTACCTGGATTTTATCTCCCAGGTCCATTGCTTAAAAAACACACCTTCATCCTAAAAGGACAAACAAGATATATCTAATACTTCTTCTTTCGGTGCAAGGGCCAAACCCGCACAACCGTATTATCTTTGGCATTGGTATCTTATCGTGCCATTCCAATAACATGGTATGGCTTGATTCACAACCTTGTGGGATACGTAGGAACGCCCGTGCACTTTTCCTCGGGACCATCCTAACTTTAATTTTCAGTCCCTCGACCTAAAAACTTTTCAAGAAACACATGTTGATTCCGATACCAGATCCTCATTCACATCGGGTTTTAAAATTACCTAACCATGTTTCTCCATCATTCCTTACCGTTTATGGTCTATGTTATACGACACTAAACTAAAACACCTTCGTCCTTGTCACAAGATGATAAACAGTAAGACCACTTTTAGAACTATGTATGGTTTGATTCACATCTTCATGGGAAATGTAGGAATTCCCATAAATACTACCTTTGGGTCCATCCCCATGTATCTGAAATCCTATCCCTAACTTTTTCGTCCCCTTGGCCAAAAATCAATTGAAAAATTATGTTCTGGTGAGTACCTCTTAGGTCCTCATTCATGTTAGTTTTTTCAATAGGCTCAAAATGTGTGTCCCATATTTTTTCCTAGCGGGGTCCAAGTTCTATGACCCAAAACTAAGATCTCACTATGAGAACGGCGTGTCATGTTTGGCTATTTTTCCACCTTGCACAAAGTCCATTAAATCATGTCTCCCTTAATGGTCCACCCTAGGACCTTATGTTGGAAACATGAAACCTCGGGGCCCTTGTCCATGGGGGGATTGGACTCGACTCCCTCTATCTGATACGTCTTATTGTCATTTTCAGATGCATTTTGACAAAGAGCATGAAGTGTTGTGTTTTCAAGAGGACATTTCCCTAACTCCATATCCATGCTTCATGAGCCTATCATTTAGATCCTCATCCTCATCTATGTTTGAAGGGAACCCCTTTGTGGCCTGGTCTCATGCCACTCGTGCTTACCTACTATCCTGGTCCAACATCACTGAAGACCTCAGACGACATTTGCGGCAGGTCTCGTGTTTCGAACATGGTCAGCGGCCGAACCTCATTTGTCTATCCTCATTCCTAGCTAACACAAAATAGATACTTTGTTTCAAACATGGTCAATAGTTTTCCCCTATCGTCATGCCACCATCATTTTTGTCTAGATCTCGAGTATCACGATTCACATATTTCCACATTCTTATGTTCAAGTGGAATCCCAACATACTCGGCTTTGCTCCCCCACCCATCATGGTTCATTATATAGGCGGGTCATCATCATTGGGATGTCATTCAGCTAGTGTCCCATCACACCTAACATGTTCTTTCCTATGTCAGGAGAGTCCCATCACTACATCTTGTTTCCCACATCGATCATGGATCATGTGGGATTAGTAGACCTGGTAGGATGTGTACATGTGCAGCCATGTTGTACATGCCTTGATTCGTATAGCATGACATTAAACAATGCCTAAAGAACTATGTGCGGCTGTATTCCCATCCTAATGGGGTATGTAGGAATGCCGAACCACTTTGCTTCGGGCCAAGTATAACTTTCACTTTTGGTCTATTGACTTGAAGAAAATCCTCTGGGGATACGTGGTGTGGTGAAGACTCCTTATGTCTTCATTTATGTCAGGTTTATTGCTACCACACCACATACTCCCTTCCTGGGATCCCCCCTCTCACCCCATATCCTATCGTATGATGCTAAACTATAGGATTCCATATGTACTCAATGTGTGACACTAAACTGTGATTCTACCATGAAAAAATTTTAGTATGCCCCATGTTAGTCATGGGATGCACTGGATCCCTTGCCAGAGAGGATTTCACCTATCATTGTTGGTCCCTGACTACAATGTGCTTCAACAAACAACAATTTTCTTGATTCTTACCCCTATGGGATACTTAGAGATGCCCAGGAATTTCGCCTTAGGCCCACCCCCAGGGTCATTATCGCACTTGGCCCCTCAGCCCTGATCACGATCCAGTATTTGTGACCATAAACAAGGAACCTATTGTTCATGCACCATGAATAAAAATAGTTATCCCTGGTCCATGTAGTATGACCTTTAAACAATGTCAATTGTCCTCACTGTATGACGTTTAAACTAAATGTCTATCATCCTTATTGGTATGATGTAAAACTACATTGCATTCCATGTCCTTATTAGAGAGGTCCTGGTCAGAAATATGTTTGATCCCTGATTATACAGATATCCCCACCTTATGTGTTACCACCATGGTGGCGTGATTTTAGAGTGCTGGATTCTATTCAAGAAAACCACCACTCCGCCTTCCATAATTTGTGTGCCCTTTAATCAGACCCTCGTCCCCTTTCATGTCTAATAGAACCCCAAAACAGTGTAGATTCATAGCCTATGGCTCACCTACTATCTTGGGCCAACATTCTGGAAGACTAATGGGTAGCATTTTGAGTCAGGCCCCTTGTTTTGAACATGGTCAATGGTCGGCCCTCATATTCTATCTCCATTTCAGGATAATGATATAAGGACACTATTTTTTGAATGCGGTCAACAATTATCCTTCATTGTGATGCCAACCCCATTGTGTTCCGGATTTTTGGTATCATGATTCACACTTTCCACTCCCCTCTATTCGGATTAATTCTAATGCACCTACTGTTACCCCGATCGTGCACCAGAGCATGGTGGGAGAAGCAGGTCGACAATCCAGAGATCCATGCTCTCCATATATGACCCCTCTCTATTTTAAGATTCTTCTAAATGGTGATCGATGACTCATGACGATCCCCGTAGACATTCAATTGTTTAACACTCTCATACAAGAGCTCCTATTATCTCTTTTTTCACACACTAATCATGGCTCACTCGGGATTATAGATTTATTCAAGTATCATTTCAATTCAATTGAGATACAATGGACACCAATTCATGTGTTTTCCTCAGTTGTTTCCTCATAACATGATCTGCCTCACCCTCCTCATCCTCGTTGGACCCCATTATTAAGAGGGGCATTTGTTGACACATGAAACCGTTGCTCGAGAATTTTCCAAATGCTCCCATAAATGATCCATGAGAGTAGCCAGTTTTGTAAGATTCGATTTTATAGGTCATTGAGCCCTAACGGTCTTACGGATTAGGAATTAAGGGAATTTGAAGTAGGGCTGGAAAACTGGTTCATGAAGCCCATTCATGAAGATCCCTCTGAGATTGTAGAGCCCACCGCACATCAAGGAGGTGAGATGCTCCATGATCCCCATTGAAGTTTTCAGACCCTCTGTGGAGAAAGGAGGCAGGCTACTCCATGAATGCCTTTTAAGTTCGCGATCTGTCGCTAAGCGAGGAGGGATGCTCCGCGAACCCCTTTGATGTTCGCGATCCGCCGCGGAGAGAGCTCTATCTTCAAGCCGAACAGGCTCACCTTCGTAGCTCCTCTCCCCTATAAATACCATTTTCATCCCCCTTCACCGGATGGTCTCACTCCACCCCTATGGCAGCCGATCTACCAGTTCACGGAGCTTTACTTTCTTCCACGAAGCGGGCTCCGCGAGTCCATGCTCCGCGAGCAGCTTCCTTCATGTTGCTGCCTCGAGAGTCCATGCTCCACGAGAACCTACCTTCACATTTCTACTCCATTATTCCATGCTCCGCGAGTATCTT
Organism: Viscum album; assembly: GCA_963277665.1. NCBI lineage: Eukaryota > Viridiplantae > Streptophyta > Magnoliopsida > Santalales > Viscaceae > Viscum > Viscum album. The sequence continues at coordinate 852,205,866 of OY728152.1, forward strand.
CCTTCATGAGGCTTCTTCATGAGTCCATGCTCTGCGAGTCCCCATTTTCCATTAGCCCCTTTGCTTTTGCGAACCTACTTCACGATGACCTATCCTTTGAGAGGCTCCAACCTTCATGCCCGCCAGTCAAGACCATGGGGGTTGCACCCCCACACCAATAATCGAGGTCTATTCCTGGCTGCGGTTTCGACCCTTTGGGCTTGTCCATTCGCTACCGTCACGTAACCCCATGAAAAATGGAATGTCACACCATGAACCTTTTGGGTCGGGACGTCAGGATTTTCCATTGCGCCCTAATGCACACCCACCTTCCACCCATGGAATAACATGATTTGAGATACTCTTTTGCACACCATGAAACACCTTGAGTCGACATATTCCTCTTGGTACATTTTCAGTGTCATCATTTGATATTCTTATCATCAATTACTTGAGTACCTTGAGTTGAACCATTCGTCATGTAACTCATCCAAACCCCATCACTTGGCTCATATGGCAAGATGAACCAGAAAGGGCTTCCCTTGCATAAGTCCCAAATCCATCCGTTTCTAGGAGCCTTATGCCTAATAGTCCTTCCTACATGACTATAAACTGTACCGCACCTTATGTTCCAAACATAGGGTGCCACTTGTTTGAAACACGAGATTCCTTATGCTCCATGCTTGAGAGGCTAACAGTCCTCTCTATATTACTATAAACTGTAGCGCACCCTATGTTCCAATCATATGATGCCTCTTGCTCCAAAAAAATTATGCCTTATGCTCCAAGTATAAGATGGAAACATACCTTTCTACAAGACTATAAACTATAGTATTCCCTTTGTTCCAAAGATAGAAAGCCTCTTGCCGAAACAAGAGATACCTTATGTTCCAAGCATGAGATGCCAACAATCCTATCAACATGACAATAAACTATAGTACTCCCTATGTTCTAAACATAGGATGCCTCTTTCTCAAAACAAGAGATGCCTTATTCTATAAGAATGAGATGACAATATTACTATCTACATGACAATAAACTGTAGAACTCCCTATGTTCCAAACATATGATTCCTCTTACTCAATAAAAGTGATGCATTATTCTCCAAGCATAGGATGCCAATAGTCCTATCTACATGACTATAAACTGTAGTACACTCTTTCTTCCAAACATAGGATGCCTCTATCTCTAATTATAATATGCCTTATGCTCCAAGCATATGATTCCTAATACAATGATTACATTGGCGTAATTTCAAGAGAGTTGGAATCCGTTCAAACATTCCATAACTCCACATCACGCATTTCTTGTCCTTCAATGAGATCTTCCCCCACATCCTTGTCTAAAGGTTCCCCCTAATGTCCTGGTCCCATGACACATCGGCTCACCTACCATCATGGGCCGACACCCAGTAAGACTTCGGACAAAACTTCGAGTTTGGTCATGTTTTTCAATCATGGTCAGCAGTCGACTTGCATTTTCTTGTCCCCATATCAATCTAACATGATATGGATGTTGTGATTAAAACATGGTCAACAGTTATCCTCCATTTCCATTCCACCCTCATTGCGTTCTGAATATCGGGCATGTGATTCACACTTTTCATCTCCCTTTACTCAGACTGATTCCAAAACCCATGGAATTATATCTCTTATGTACTAGTACAGAGGCGATGTCCTCAACCCACCAGTGGGTTGGGATGCCCTCATGTTTAGTCCAGACAAAGACAATACAGGAAGCTTCCTTGCATAAGCCCCATTCACCATTGCTGCTCCATAGCGGCACCCGAGTAGCTCCTTTCTGTAAGCCCCATTCACCCTTGCCGCTTCATAGCTGCATCTGGGAAGCTTACATGGGTATGAACTATTCACCATTGTCACTCCATAGTGGCACCCGAGCAGCTCCTTTGCGTAAGCCCCATTCACCATTTCTGCTCTATCGCAGCACCCGAGCAGCTCCGTTGCGTAAGGCCCATTCACTATTGCATCTCCATTGCGACCCCCGGGCATCCTCCATGCATAATACCCATTCACCATTGCCGCTCAATAGAGGCACTTGGGTAGCGTCCTGGAGTAAGACCCATTCACCATTTCCACTCCATAGTGGCACCTGGGAAGCTCCCTTGCATAAGCCCCATTTGCAATTTTCGCTCCATAGCGGCACCCGGGATGCTTCCATGTGTAAGCCCCATGAAAAATTTCTACTCCATAGCGGCACCTGGGTAGCTTACTTGCGTAATCCCTATCCACCATTTCCACCCCATAGCGGCACCCGGGAAGCTTCCTTGCTTATGCCCCTTCCACCATTACAGCTCGATAGCGGCACCCGGGATGCTTTCATGCGTAATCCCCATGAACAATTTTCACTCCATAGTGGAACCCAGGCTACTTCTATGTGTAATCCCCATGCACAATTTCCACTCCATAGATGCACCCGTACAACTTCCTTGCGTAAGCCCCATCCACCATTGTCGCCCCATAGCAGAACCAGGGCAGCTTCCTTGCAAAAGCCACATCCACAAATGCTGCTCTATAGCGGCACCTGGTCTACTTTCATTTGAAAGCCTCATGCACAAATTCTGCTCCATAGTGGCACCCGGTCTTCTTTCATGTGTAAGACCCATTCACAATTGTCACACCATAGTGGAAACTAAGAAGCTTCCTTGCGTAAGCCCCATCCTCCGTTACAGCTCCATAGCGGCACCCGGGAAGCTCCCTTGCATATGCCCCATTCACCATTGTCGCTCCATAGTGGCACCCAGGTAGCTTTCTTGCCTAAGAGCCATTCATCTCCATTCATGGACTCACTATTACGCCATGACCGTCAAGTCATGTCCACCTCTTGTTTCTCACACAGATCATAACACATGTGGGCATAGTGTAGTATGCATCAATCATGACATCCTCTATGGGAAACCAAGAGTGTAAGCCCCACACAACCATCCTGAACTTCCTGGTCTATGACCCATGCCAAGGCAAGGTACCTAGGAAGCCTCTCTAAGGTTCAAGCCCAAAACCCGGTCACTCCGACCCCTCTTCACGTCGGTTCACCAAAGCTGATCTCAAACTACGTGGACTTTGATCCATGTTAAGGCAAGGTATGTAGGAATCCTCAACGAGGATCAAGCCCAACAACCATTGGACCCCAGGTCCTCCTCCACATCGGCTCACCGACACCCATCTTGAACAATGTGGTCTTGGATCATGGCCACGTCAAGGTATATAGGAAGGCACCCAGTGGTCCAAGCCTCTATCCACTGGTTCTGACCCCCTTCATGCCGGTTCCCACTGCTTCCTAAACTATGTGGGCATTGATCCCTATCTCCTAGATAGGGTACGTAGGAAGTCTACCAGAGGTTCATCCCCCTCAGTGGTAATCCGTTGTCAAACCTATTCATTTGTAAGACATTGTAAACACCATTCAGTGGTATGTCATTGTTAGCCCCATTCGATGGTAAGCCGTTGAAGTCCCCAATCGATGGTAAGCAGTCTCCAGATGAACTATGTGGACTTTTATTCCCTTGCATGGGGATACATAGGAATCCTCCCTAAGGTTCAATCCCATCTCTCTTGTCTCATCCCAATCTCTCCCTCTATCCTATGTGTTTCATGAAGGTCATGCCCCTACCCGAAGGTTCCACTTCTTCTGGGTCCCATCCATGCATCCATTCTCACGGGTCGCCTCCTCAGGTGTCCGATAATTCCACTAAACTACATGGACATTGATTCCCTGCCATGGGGATACGTAGGAAGTATATTCGAGACTCAATCCCAACATCACTATCATTCTCATGTCGGTTCCATCTCATACCCCCTCTACTTCATTCGACTACCCATCATCCATCTTGATTTTACCCAGTCCACCAAATCCCAGTGGGATCATGTCATCCACCTCCTCACCGCTCCTAGCAGCACTTGGGCCATAATCCATGCATAAGACCCATCATGTATTTGGGTTGTCGGCCCCTGTGTACACCTTGTTTCATCACCCCTTCGAACAACATTGGTTTTGATACCTGTTGTCTACATAGGGTATGTAAGAATCCTCCACGAGGTTCAATCCCAACCAATGGTAAACCCTGCTATTCTCCCATTCTTGGTTGCAAACTCCTCAATCCACCCATAGTGGTGTGAAGATCAGCCTTCACAGTGTGACAACTTCCCTTTATGGGACACACCATCTTGGGTCTACTCTTATTGAGTGTTCTGATCCATCCACCTGGTAAACCATCCAAGTATTCCCTCTTAGGGATGTACCAATCTGGTCCCTCTTAATTGGATGTTCTGATAATATTCATATCGTCTCCATAAGATGTTAAACTTGTAGACTACCTCGTGGTAAACACGAGATGCCTGAGGAAAACCTCGAAAGTCATGCCTTTGGCCTAACTGTCTATGTTAGATGTCAAACATGTGGCATACCCTATGTTAAACATGGGAAGCTGAGGAAAACCTCAAAGACATGCCTCCGGCATAAGATACCCCATGAATTACATGGGATGCCTCTGTTTCTGCACCTTTGAGATGATCTCTTATTTGTAATAATACAGGTTCTCTAATGTCCATGCATCCAGAGAAGCCCCGACAAGCCTGATGTTGTCATATACTCCGACTGAATGTTTCTACCATGTCAGGATCCCCTAGAAAGTCTTGACAGATGTAATGTAATTAACTGTTGTTCACAAATATATGGCACCGGGAACGAGATACACAAACCATGACTTAATCAATAAGAGAGACCCGGACAAGGTAAAAACTTCCAAGGAGGAATCCCAAGATGGAAGAACCGACATCCCATCATCCTATTTCGATTAAGGAGAAAACTTCCCTGAAAAAGGAACAGATGCTGCCAGCCTTTGGAAAGTGGGAATATGAGGCCATAGCTATGTGTCCTCCACAGATGGATGTGCATTCCCTTGCGAAAGTGTCTGAAATAGTGCGCACTACCACCACCATGTCACGACATGTATTATTTTCCTTCACAGCTGTACAAGGATAATATAATATGGGAATTTATTAGATAATTATTATATTTATATCATGTTCCAGATTCATAAAAAATAAATCATTTAACTCCTTTATCTCTTTCAATGGAAATTGAAATTGTCAGTCATGTGTACATATAGACAACCACCTCAATTAAATGATTGATTTTGATTTTTCTTTTCAACACCACATTACAAGGATAGTCAATTGAAAGGGAATAAAGGATAAATATGATTTATATGAAAACATTGAGATTCTGGTATGAATAATTATATAACATATTAATTATATAATCAATACATGATTATCATTAATCCCTTTTTTTAAAACATGATAACTAAGATGAAAATGATCTCATCATTATTAGAAATGACTTTATATAAATTATCTTATCCTTATAATTATTTTCTATTTATATAATTCACACTAATAAGTTCCAAATAAGGCCAATATTCTGTTTTTATTATGGTATTAAAATTAAACTACCTTATAATCATCCATTATTCATGTTATGTTAATGTTTGGGACTCTTTAACCACCATCTTATTCAATAATATTCCATTATATCAAAAATGTTATGAGAACATAATTAATTACATAACATTTTATAAATATGTATATATTGTTTTTTGTATGGTTATATCAATATTAAACTCATTAATTATGAATACACCATTCATTTATAACAAATCCCTAAAATATGGTCATCATTTCTTTCATATTAGTAGTTTATATCCAAAACTACCATGCAATGAAATTATAGTCATTATAATTTTAATTGATCATCTATTCTAGTACCATTAATTTTATTTTATTTATTAGCATTCTAAAAATAATTAATACCAACTATTTTTTTCTAAAACATGTTAAATTGGATATATATTACATATACCATGTGTTGAAAATAGGTAAAAAATAACTAATATATATATATTATAAATGGGGTTTATTAATGGTTATAATTGTGAATAATGTATTTTTATATATATTTAATCATCTTAAATTAATTATTCTTGTATGGTTAAATTGAAGAGAAAATCAATACTGAGGTATGGATTTTTGTGTCGTATCAATCTACTTGGGACATGTTTTGTATTATGCTCATAATTTCATTTATGGTGCTTATATAAATATAATACTAGATATAATATCATTAATTATCTTATAATTATGTTAATTTATGTTCAATTACCATCCTTCCCTTTCAAGGTGTTTTGATTAAATTATTACATACACCACACTAGTTTTCTTTGTCCCAATTGTAATTCCTTTTGACATGATGAATGTTATAAAACAAGATTTTTTATTTTTTTTAAGAATTATCCTTAATCATTACAAAATATCATGTTTTATTCCTAGATTTATTTTCATTCACATTGAGGATCCTTTCAGTATTATAATTTTTTTGATTTCGACCATAGCTCAAATATAACATCTCAAATATTGAAAAGTATATAATTCTTCTAAATATTAATTTTTTCACAAAAATAAATCATCATAAAATAAAACATTATTTCATTTCATGATCAATCCTTACAATTTTCACCTCAATCTAATCCTTGTGTCTATTCTCACTTAAATCATCTGAATTTTTTTTTGAATCTTGGGAGGAGCATAGAAGATTAGTAGGGGATATAAAAAATAAAGTTAAATTTTAGTTAACTAAAATACTAGACACATGGATAACTATTTTCATTATAACATAACATTTTACCCATAAGGGAAAATAAAATTGATTTAAAAATATCATTTTTACCTTATGAAAATAATTGATTCCCATAAAATGAAATTAGAAAGAATGAAAAACTCATTTAGTTACGTTGGTACTTCATCAGATTGAGCCCTTACAGAACCCATATAGAAACCATACATATTTGAAATACTAAAAAACTAACTTCCAATATAATTCTTCATATAATATAATGGTTACCCAATGTACTGGTGCACTATATGTGTGAACCTCTAATTTATGTAATAAAAGGATCACTCATTTTTATTTGGGAACACCAATCATATATAATATCCATGAACCATATCATGGATAAAAAATATCAAATATCACTTTAGAAAACACTGGCATTCTTGAAAAAATAGTTCGATGGAATACCATAGATGATGATTTTTGCAAAGATAAGACTATTATCACTTAAGAAACACTTGAATAGTAAACCCCATTAAAGAATTAGATTAATATAAACATTAAATATAAAGATAATAAATTAATTATTAATGTATAATGTAGAAGAGGTGTATATACATATTATAATAGAACAAATGTGCATAACCCCAAGAATTTCCTCAATGAATGGAAATTGAGAATAAATCCCTTACTTTGTGTCTAATTCATTACACATGTCCTTTATCTTCAAAAATAATAAACATTTAATAACTTTTTACAATATTTAAAATAATTTATTTTTATTTTTCCTTTTATTTCAAGTTTTACAATCTTATAAGAATTATAAAATTAATTAAGTCCACATTGGACATTTTGAGGATATTCTATACTTGAGTCCAACATGATATTTGTATGATGTCTATAGTCAAAGTGATCATTAATCTTTCATATCTTGAATATTAATCCTTATATTAGTATAAATTTTATATATTAATTATATTATCAAATTCATCTATGAAATATGGTTATGAAAAATGAACGATGTTAAAATTAAAAAGATGGTATGTCATACGTACTCATGAGTAACGTTTTTATTTTTTTAATGATCATTATAGAAAGAAGAGAAGTATTATATTATATTTCCAGAAGGTTAATAATAAACTTAATATAATATTAATATTTTAAATATACTTATATATATCATCCATGGGATGTGGTGATAAAAAATGAATCATGTCTCTCTTCTGAAGGTGATAGTTCACACGTACGCATGTACAACGTTATCATATTTTTGTGCAAGGAATGGCTAGAAATTAAATAATACATTATCATTTATTAATGATAAATATGTTATGAAAATCATATGTATAAACATAAATTCCATCATTATATCTAGTGTTGACAGATGGTGATGGAAAATAAATTATATCCATTCTCCAGGTGTTGTTTAATCTTATAAAGAAACTATTAACTATTTTACCCTTGTAGGGAAGAGAATATGGGTATAGATCATTCCAAAAACATAAAAAAATATCATTATATTTAGGATACTATATTTACAATTTTATTATTGTTGATGACATGTTTAATTAATGTAATAAGAAATAATATAGAAACACTTAATAAAAACGATACCTTTTATTTTTAAATCATTCATTGTTTGACACTTTAAGACAACTAATGTTGGTGTTATGCCTAAACTAAGAGATACATGATGTAAAGATGTATTATAGTAAGGTATTAGTGTATAATTTGTAAAAAAATATGTTTTTATGTGTGAATATTAGATTGGAAGTTGTTATATTTTAAAAGTGATTATAGGGGAACTCTGAAAATAATTTAAAAAATTAAATTAATATATATTAATAAGTAATTTTAAACAGATCTGAATTGAGTTATTTAGAATATAAGATTATTATGGGACTAATTAAATTAATATAATGAAATTATACATGTTATATCTATTTTAGCAATCATCTTTGGGGTTTTAACCCGAATTTAACTCATTTTACTCTTAGTATGATAACATGTAATTTACAAATTGAGGTACAAGATAATTACTGTAAAATTACAAAATACCCATAAATGAATCATTTATGAAAATTTATAACATTCCCTAGTATGTTGGATAATTTTATTTCATTTTTTAATTTATTATTATTTAATAAATTAATATTTATTTCAAAATATCATTAATGTCAATTTGGACACTATTCATTATTTTTCCATTTAAAAAACTAAAAAGAGTAGAAAAAGTAGAAAAAATTATTCTAAAACCTCAATAAAATGTAATGGTTATCTATAAATTCTATGTATGAAATTAATTATAAAAAATTGTTTTTATTTTAATTTTTTTAATATCATTTGTTAGAAATTTCCATTAATTAATTAATTAAGGCATCATCATTGTAAGTAATTATTAATTTCCAAAAAATTTAAAATAAAATTGCATGATGTATAAAAAAAGATTATATTGAAAAATACTATTTATAGTATAATTTTTCTTCTTTATAACCATATATTATAATTTTTATACTTATTAAAACATAAGTATGACATCATTGACTTTTCCTTAAAATAAAATATTATAAATTTCATACTCTCATCCAAGTGGAAAACAATAGTAATATTTTTGGAAAACATAAGATTTGGGTTGACACTCTATTATCCATGGAAATTTAGACAAGTGTTATGGTAATTTTAAATTATTTATAATATTATTTTTACCTTTAATTAAAAAAATTATCATTATATCAGTTAAAAAATTTACTAAAGATTCATTCATAATGACCAAAAATAAAAGGGACCTATTTTCTCAGTTTGAACCACATTATTCAAAATATGGAGTCCATTTTTCCAAATTAAAAACAAATAAGTAGAAAATTAATTTACAATTAACCTAATGGACTGGGTGAGAAAACATGATATTAAAATGAAAGCGTTCAAATCATTAAAATGTTTTAAATCCAAATTCAATGTGAAGATAATTACAATGACTGAGGTTGGATTTAATGAAATAAAATTGAAATAATTATATATTAAAACTATTAAAGAATATAATTTTTCATAATAAATTATTTAGATGAAAAATCTATTTTCAATTTAAATCCTGTATTTTCCAATATCTATCAAAACAAGAACAATATCATAAAAATACTAAATTTTCAAAAAACAATTGTCATATTACGTTTTAAAAAAATAAGATTATTTTTTTAATAGAATTTTAAATTTTATGAATATTTAGTTTTAAAATAAGTCCACCATTCAATGGAGATAAACCTATTTATTTAGAAAAATACATTCCTTAGACATAAAACATGATCTATTGTATTCGGTATTGAAAATAGTGTCCCATTAAATTAAAATTGATTTTTTTATTTTTAAATATTAATAAATTTGAAAAAGATTTATTATATAATTTCTTAGACTGTTACATTCTACCCCATTTTTCAAATTTCTTCGTCAAACTATTATTCAAATACTATATATGTGGGGACATTATAACCCTAATAGAATTTTAAATTACTTGATTCATATTCATCCATATGTTTTTTTCATAAGACACTAACATAATGAATTAGCTTATTGGAAACTTATTTCTCTCTGTATTAATTAACATGAAATCGTTATTCTTCATACGAAAAATTTTCTTCCAAATTAACTACATCAAGTTTCATAACATGAATCAATCGGCCACATATTTCGATTACATTGAAACAAAAAAGACATTATCCTCTTAGAATAAACATATAATAAAATACACATGGTATGAAAGTGATCCAACATTCTCTAGTATTTCATTGTGCCTAATGAATCATGGTATCAAATTTCCATTTTTATGAAAACACATGACACTTCAACTTGGAGAAACATTAAGAAATAAATGATCACCTGCCTCAAAAGAATGATCCTTCATCTGGTAATACAGATAATGTTTCAGCTTTCATTGAGTTGTTCTTAGGTATCACTTAATCAAGTAATATTTATCATCTCTTTCATCTTACAAATCCGGTCCCATCATCATCCATTCTTGTACATCACCCCAAAGAGAAAGTGTCTAAGAGTTCATTCAATATAATGCCTCAAATGGTTCCTTATGTATACTAGAAAGGAAATTATATTATAGTAAAACTCAACTAAATAAATATGATGATCCCAAAATTTCTAGTAATATATTGAACAAAAATGTTGCATATGCTTCACTGTTTGAATATTTCTATCTGACTGTACATCTGATTAACGATGAAATGAAGTGATGAAATTTAATTCTTTTCCCAATGACTTTTGAAGGACTTTCAAAAAGTTATATGTGACACTAAGATCATGAAAAAATATAATGGATTAAGGATCTCCATGTAACCTGAATAACTATTTATAATACATTCATGAAAGTTCATCTTGAGATAGAGTGCCTATAATAGGATGAAAATGAGCATATATAGTCAGATGATAAAAAATAACCCAAATCACATTGTCAAAATGACATATATTTAGTAATCTTAAAATAAAATCCATGGAAATATTGTCCCATTTAAACTCTATCACAAAAAATGGATGAGGCACCCTGTTTGATAATTTTTTCCTCCAATAAACTCTTACAAATTCAATCATCTCATGGGAAATTTAGAAATATCACTTTTTATTTTAACCCACTAGTAATACAGTCAATGTTCTCTGTACATCAGTGTACTACCAAAATTAATGAAAAAAGGAGAAAAATGATCTTCAAATAAGAAATGTTTCCATGAATGTGAATCCCAAGGCACAAAAAATCTCCCCACAAGTCACTAAATAAAATATGTTTCAATGTTAAAGTTTGGATACATACCGTTTTAACCAATTATACATTTTTCTTCAACTAAAAAACCTTTATTCACTTTCATAATTATGTCTCATAGAGATAATTACTCTGACAGAAGAAACAAAACTATGGAATTTCCTACAACAATAACATCCAAAAAAAAATCATCCAATAATTAATAAATTTGAAACATTCCATACATATCATGGTAAATGTAGAATAAATTTTCTGACACAAATGATCATACACATTTTTTCCTTTTCTTGGATGGTAACAAATCATTCAATCACAATCCCTGATTTGTTCCAACCATATTCTCTGTACCATCTTGAATTATTTTTGAGTGAGTATGTACATCAAACTTGTTTGATGAATATATATTTTATACTTTAATTCATATAAATGATGCCTCTAAATTTTTAATGAAAAAATAGATGCTAATTCCAAATCCAGGGTTGGGTAATTTAACTCATGTGGTTTCAACTATTATAAATTATAAGTAATTACCTAATCATTATAAATATGGAAACATTCATGTCCATTCAATTATGCATCATTATTGATGAAAATATCACTATTTCTTAAAGGCAGGGAAAAATATAGGGTATTCACTAGCTTATATTCAAGTCCTAAAAAAGCATCACATTCCTTTTTCTAACTGAACATAACTTCTTCTTTATTTAATTTAGTCTGTGGGACAGACAACCAGGAAAATAATTCAACATACATATATTAATATCTTCATAAACCAATAAAACTATGAATCAAAGTGATATTTTTGGGTCTTAGAAATTATTCAAAAACATTAATTTTATTAGGATTAATGGTTACAAAATATATAAAAAAAGTGACAAAGGTATGACATATTCTCAAAAAAAATCAGACATTATAAATTTCTAGTAGAATATATATTCTTTTATGGTCTAAAAATAAACCCTTATATCTATTTAATTATCCTATTAAAATTTAAAATATACCAAAATTTTATAAATGAATACAACTAGAAACATGTCCGAGAAATCATTAAATATACTATTAATATGTCCCATGAATATAGAAGGTGAATTAGATAACCCAAACAACGTAAATATAAATTCATTATTCCTATATCTAGTCTAAAACCTAGTCTTTTGAATGTCTGTATCTTTTACGTTAAACTGAAGGTACCATGATATCAGGTCAACCGTTGAAAAATAATCTTCCCATAGAGATATTCAAACAAATCATAGATATGATCAAAATGATAATTTTTCATAATAATGAAGTTGTTTAAGTATCTATAATAAATTAAATGTCTTCTTGAACCATCATTTATTTAACAGACAAGATAGAAGTGTACCATGGTGATGTTCATGGTCAGATGTAACCTTTATCTAATAACTCCTCCAAGTGATTTATCAATTCTAAATGTTCCACTTGAGAAATTCAATAAGAGGTTTAAAAATATTATTAATAGAAGGTACTAAATTAATAGTAAAATCAATCTCTCAATTAATAATAACACTAGTAATATCATAGGAAAAACATATATGTATTTATTTACTACTATAACATCAAGTATTTGAACAATCTCTTTACAATCGTATATATGAGATATGAAACTTTCATTTCCATCTCTGACTAATTCATAAATATCTTGCTAATTTATCAAAGGCCTGGAATCATTTAACATCACATTCATCGAACACCATTATATTTTAGCTTCATAAACAAAATGCCAATCCAAACTAAGAATGATGTATAACTATAATATGCCACGTTGAACAAGATTTGTGGGAAAAACTATCCCAATGATAATAATAGAAAAAATCCTATAAATATTGTATACATTGATACATATATGATGATATTTCACTATAATTTATATCTTACATTAATTGTGTGATATTCCCAATTTATATGAAAATTTCATAGAACTGAAAGAATGTGACGATCGGGAGCCAAATAGAGTATTTGAAATATTTGAATTCATATGTAACATATTTTTCACCACATCATTCGATGGCCCAACATCAACTGTAGTAGTAGGAAATTTATTTTATACACTTTTCTATTTTTTATCATAAAAATTTATATCATATGAAACAAAATTTGGGCACATAATAGCCTACGGAACCAACTCATTACAGCTAAAACATCTAACTGTTTGATTCATATTAGTTACCTCAGTCCTTGATTCATTGGGAATATTTTCCTCATATTTATGATATAGGTGGCCAAGCCTTCCACATCGGTAACACTTATATATCTTCATAATACATTCTGTGGGGTTCTTCTTACCACACTTACCACATGATTAGAATAAAATTTTCTTTCCTCCATATTTCTTAATTGTATGTTTCTCCATCACATTCCATCCTGAACACGCATTACATTCTTCATCATGAGGCATATAAGATTTAGAAAACATCATCTCATCCTTTAATGAATAATTAACAAATTTTTAACAGATTTTAGATTTTCCTTAAAAAATAATTTTAGGTAACCTATTTCAGTCCACTGAAAAACCAATTAATTTTTCTATCAATATCCTGAATAAAACATAGCAAATACATGACCAATATTGTGATGTTTTCTTCTATTTAAGAACCAAAATATTTATCCTATTTGTTAAATTACCAAAATTGTTATTTTATTCAATGTTGAACAACCTTAAGGAAATATTTATCAATTAATATTTCCTTGAATGTTTCCCATTCCATTGAATCTGGATCATTCTTATTTCCTTTATTCATTTCCAAAACAAAAATCCTTCAAATTCACCTTCAAAATGATAAATAAAAATGACTACCATTTATGTTCCAAAAATCCCTTGACATAAAATATGTTTTCCCGATCATTGATCTATCCATCAGCTACCACCAGGTCAGATGATCCACTAAATGATGGGGCATGTTACCTCTTAGAATTATACATAAAAAAATGTTCCTTCAGGGTATATCAGGTTTATATCCTGAATTTTTACCACTATCATTTATCTCCTGAGTAATTTGATCCATCATAGAAATAAATTATTTGTTTTGATTCTACCCATACTAGGATACTGATTTGGAAGAATATCTCTCTCTCGGTTCCTTCCCTCAACAGCTTCTATGTTTTCTCTTTAGAAAAACATTCTAATGAGGCAAATTTTAGATGAAACAAATTGGTAATATTCAAATTCATTAACATTTTAACTTATCCAAAAGGTAAATTATTTCATGGTAATATTATTGATTTTAAACAAACATAAAATTTTATCTAAAATTTAATTTGATACCAACTATAAATCTTCGTCCATAAACATTACAAAATCATGAATTGTAATCATGAAATATCATTCATTCACATCGAGGATCATTTCATGTTTATATTTTTAATGATATAATAAATATATCATACATAAAAAAATAAATATAAAAATTTGAACCCTTATAGTTAATATTAATTTTTTCACAAAATAAATCTGTTTAAAACAAAACATGGTTTATTTCCATGATTTATCCATAGAATTTCCCCTTGAACTAAATTTTGTCTCTATTCTACACAAAATACTATGAACAACATTTTTAAACATTGGATAAGCATAGAATCTCAATAAAGTATATAAAAAGTGGTTAAAATGTTATTTCATTAAAAACATTAAAATACATGACATGGCTTTTCATTAAATCATAACATTTTACCCATAAAGTTAAATACCATTACCTTCAAAATATCATTTATTTTTCTTGTTTAACTCAAATGATTCCACTAAAAAATCACCATGATTCATAGAAAATTCACGTAGGATCCTTGGAAAATCATCACATAGATCCCTTATAGAACACATAAATATCATAATTACCATAAATAAAATATCAAAAATAATTCCCTATAGAATATAAGCATTAAAAAAGAATTGGAGAGCTAATGAGGAACACCCAATATTTAGGTATAACGGGATCACCTGAAACTATGAGGGAAAACCCATCATTTATAATTTCTAGGAACCATATTGTGAATAAAAAATATTGAAAATCATTTTATTAAAATGGTCATCGATGAAAAAGTGTTTTAAGAAAAACCAAAAAAGAATAATTTTGAAAAGTAGATACCCTTATCAAATGAGAAACACATGAATCAGAAAACCTATAAAATAATGAAATTAAAAAACATTAAACATCAATTGAATAGATGAAATCATTAATTATATTTTAAATGGGATTTATTTACACCTTATAAGAGAATAAATGTGCATAAAATCAATTGTTTCTATAATTATAGGAAATTGAGACGAAATCCTTTACCTTGAGTATGATTTGTCACGTATGTTCTTCATGTTCTTTAATAATGATATTTTTTTTACTTATTTAGTTGATTGATAACATTTTAGAAATTTATTATTTTTTTATATCACTTATTACCATGTTATAATAACTATATAATTATTTAGGCTCATGTTTGTTGTTTTGACGATATTCATTAGACGAGTCCAAAATGACTTAGGCATGATTTATATATTCAAAGTTATCATTAATCCTACATATCCAAAATAATAATCATGAAATATTTTAATTTTATATATTAATTATATTTAAGAATATAACCATGAAATATGGATATTAAAAACAAACAACGTTACAATCATGATGGTGGTATGTCTTACGTACGAATGACTAACATTTTCATTTTTCAATGATCATTATGTCAAAAAGATAAGTGTTATTTTATCTTCATAAAATTGTAATAATATAATTAATTTAATATTAATAATATAAATATAGTTATATATTCAATCCATGTGATATGTTTACAAAATATGAATCACATCACTTCATCGAGGTGATAGTTCACACATACACAGGAATGATGCTAAAATTTTTATGTGCACTAAAATGTTATAATAGAAATGATATATTATCCAATAATAATGATAAATATTGAATATATATAATATAAAAATATTAATTCCATCATTATAACCATTATTTATTGACGGTGATGGAAAATGAATAATATTTGTTCGTGAGGTGGAAGTCTTTCACACACACGAATGATTAATTTTTATCAAATTTTATAGAAATGGGGGGTGGAAATTGGGAATTTCAATAAAATTATACATTATAATATATTTATTATACAATATATATTATTTTACCATTATTGAATAAAAATTTAATGATGTGGATAAAATGGTAAAACAAAAAAACATAATAAAAATGACACCACTTCTTTTGAAATCGTTCATTGTTTAACAACATAGAACCACTACGTAAATAATTATTCCTAAAATAAGATATATATAATGTATGGAGGTATTATAGGATTGTATTTTGGAAGATATTTTCCCAACATAATTCGTTTTCTGTGGGAATAATGTAAAATAACAGTTCCCTTATATAAGAGAGTATAAGGGAACTCGTATAATTCTTTAAAATATTAAATTAATATTAATTAATATTAAATTATGAATGGGTGGAAATTGAGTTAATAAAAATTTAGAACGAATATGAGTTGAAATAAATTCATACAATTAAAAATATACATGTTTTTATTATTTAGTAATCCTTATCTTTGGCGTTTTAACCCTTAATTAACAACTTTAACTCTTAATGTGAGAACATCTAGTTAACACATTGAGTGTTAATATAATTACTATAAATAATAAATAACTCATAAATGAAGAAGTAATGAAATTTTAAACCTTATCCATATATGTTAGATTTTTTTTTTCTTTTTTTAACTTTTAAAATTATTTAATAAAAAAATTATATTTTATAATGTCATTAATTGCAATTTTGAGACTATTCATTATTTTTTATTTTACAAAAAATATATCATTAAGAAAAATTCTAAAAAATACTTATAAAAAACCAATAAAATTGAACAAATATCAATATAAATCATTTATGATATTTATTATCTCAAATTATATTTATGTTAATTTTTTAATATCATTTTTTGATATTCACATTAGTTAAACAATTACTACATCATCATTGTGTAAGGATTTTAGGTAATTATTTATTTTATAAAATTTAAAAATGAAATACCATGGTGAATATATTACATTTTTCATTAAAAATAATTTTTTTTAGTTTAGTATATATTCTTAATTTCAAACTTTTATAAATGTTACAATCATAAAAACATAAGTATTCCATCATTGAATTTTTTTAAATAAAATATTGCAAATTTACCACTCTCATACAAGTCACTAAAAAAGGTTAATATTTAATGAAATGTTGGGATTTTTAATATACTATCTCATACTATAAAACTATCACAAGTTTTAGGGTAATATTTTATAATTATAATATTATTTTTAACCATTTTTACAAAATTAACCCTTAACTGTGTTAATTAAAATTACAAAATCTAATATTAATTTTTTTTAGAGGGAACAATAAAAAATTATGGAAATTTATGATTAAAAATTTTGAATACATTTTTTAAAATTGAAAAAAAATATGTTTATATAATTAAAATTAAATTAATTGCATTGAAGGGGTGCGAAAATAGGATATCAATGTTAACAAAATTGAAAAGATGGTTATTATTTTATATCCAAAATAAATTTGAAGTTGATTACCATGACCTAAAATGTATTATATGATATATAATTTATCTAGTTATTCTTTAAAACCAATCAATAATATAATTTAACAATATAAATAATTTTAGATAAAAAGTTGTTTTCAAATAAAATATAGTATTTTCAATTAATCATCAAAACATAATAATTATCATAAAAATACTAAAAATTCAGCCAATGTAAATTTTTATATTACGATTTCAATAAAGAATATTTTTTTTGGATATTTAATTTATTAAATATTAAACCTTTTTTAAACAATTATGCTATAAAAAGTTGATAAAACAGAATTTTAGACAAATAGTGTTTTTACGAGTCAAACATAATTTATCATATACAACATTCAAAATAGAATAAATTTTAATTTAAATTTAATAAAAAATTTATAAATATTAATAAATATGAAAAAAAATTATTCAATCCTTACCTCGGTCATTACAGTGTTCTATTTATTTCTTATCTTATTACTATAATAAATTTTATTTATTTTTAATTAATTGGATAAACTATTCCGAATAAATTTGATTTCATCAAATTTAATTTAAATCAAGAGTTACCCCAGTCAAAATATTTTTTTATAATATTTTTTTAATTGATTTATGATCCTTATTAAGAACTAATTTCATATATGTTTTTAGTCCCTCGTTATATAAAATATAATAAAACAAATCCTTTTCAAATATTATATACAATATAGTTTATGTTTCTTGAAAGGGATAATGATAACTACAATATACATTCTTTTAGATATAATTTAACATCATAAACATTTATTTTTAATACATGTGTTCTCTAACCAAAACAATTTATTATATGGTGTTTTATTATACTATTTGAGAAAATTATTTTTTAATTAAAATTTAGATTTTTTACTCTTTTTACCATCAAAGTTTTCAAAAAAGGTATTTTGAAAGTAATAAAAAAATTGCATTAGCAATCAGATGTTTAATATTCATCTCACACTTTATCAAAGATAAACATCATATAATTTTCGGGATCCATTATTATATATTATTTATAAGATAAGACGTTTTCAAAATCATGCAATTCCACTTTTCGAAATATACCATTGAATGAGATATTTAAATTTGTATTCAACATTAATATAAGAAATGTCCTCTAAATGAACTATTATATTTCACTTCCATTTACCAGAACATTTTAATAATAATTTTAACATATGTTGTTTCTGTTTCATGATTTATCATATAATATATACATATATATATGTGTGTTTTTTGTTATAATTTTGTGGATTTAAGTCATAGTACTACATACCCGGCTTCTAAAAGTCATAGTATTTATCATCACTAGATAAAATTGCCAATAAATTCCCCTTTATCACAATTAGAAATAGTGTTGATAACAGGTGTAACGCCCTGACTTTAGTTACCCAAAGTTCGTGCATTATTACATAACATTGGAATGATCATGAAATATCATGTCTCGAAAGGCCAATTAGTTTAGTAGCCTTGGAAACAGTAGATACATTCATAAGTCTTACATTACATCATCAAGTAAAAAACTACGATAACATAGTCTCTATAGTCCACACTAATATCCCCTCAGACTATCCTTATAGTTCAATCATAAAATATATCTTCCCATCCTGGTGAAAAGAAAACATAGAAATTGGTGAGCTCTGATTCCTAGTAAAGATAACAATATAGTGGAAAATTTCATAAATAAGCTTAATCATTTAGGCAATGTATAAATAAAATAAAATCCTTTTAAACATGATCTTCATCATAATATGGAAATCATAAAATGAAATAATGCAATTTTCTTATTTACAGGAATATTTTACTAGTTGAATAATCACATGCAATATCAATAACCACATTCATAATGATGGAATGCATAATGCTGGACTATCATAACCACATATTAAAGGCCTTATTCCCAGACTACAAATAATATTTTGTCAAGGCCTTATTCCAAGAAAATATTTTGTCTAATGAGACCTACCAATTCATCGAGGAGCTATAGCGGGCTCCACCCTTCACATAATAAGTCCAATTCATTCCTCATATGAAAAGGTTTAAACATAACCTAAACATTCGTATTAAAACTAGCATACGAAATGTCAATACATCTTCCATAAACCATTAATGGTATAAAAATAACACATCCACTATCAAACATATAAAAAAAATTCTATACAACATGGATGTTTGGTATCATAATAAATTAACATCAAATAAACTTAAAATCCATCCAAGTATGTTGACATAGATGAAATCAAAAACATTTTTACAGAAATATATCTTTCTATTTTGAAATCATTTAAAATTTATGTAATTATATAAGAAAACATTTATATTTTAAAATATTCGTATCTGATTGTAAGGGAAGCATTGATGATGTCATATCGACTTAAAATAGCCGCACCTGCCGTATAAGTTAAAAAAAGTCAATCTTACCTTAATTTTATCGAAAAGGTTATAAAGGACCTTGTTTGTAAAATGAAGGAAATATTCCATTATAAAAATATTATAAAATTAAAACAATGGTATAAATGACTTTATTACAACATCCATAAAATAGTAAAAAACATTTGGAATACATTTTTATGACTCATGGATGTGGATGATAAAGATATCCAAGTAGATAACTACGTATAAACAACCTCGGATAATAAAGAGATTGTGAAATTAACCCTTAACTTGTACTTTTACTTGGTCGAGGGTAGGTTAAAATCCTATATAATATTTAAATAACTGTTATTAAATTATACAAGAATCGTATACATTAATATGATATCATATATGATCTTTCAACATTACTTTGTTAATAATATCTTAGTATTATCAACGTAATGGGTGTTAACGGATTCATTTCCCTTTGTATTCATTATTATGTGAGTCATATTTGTTATGGATTGGATGTATCTTATTCATATTCCAATTTATATCAATTCTTTAAACATTATTTTTAATCATCAAAATAAAATTAGTCTTGAATGGATACGAATGGGAATGAATCTCATCGCGTTCGTGGAGACGGTAATCCGTATGTACGCACGAGTGACAATATCATTCTTTCTCTATTAAAATAATATACAATTGGAAATTTTAACAAATATACATAATCCTTATCATGTTTTATATATTATTTATATAAATTAAACATCATTATTATACCCCTCCAAATAATAATGTATTCAATAATAATTACACCATGACATGGAGATGGTAAGCCGTACATACGCACGTATGGTGACATGTCTTTAAAAAGATAGATTGAATAATGAATTTGGTTGTACCATATTTATAATAACATCACAGTATATATAATATTCTGAAGATGTTATTTTAGAATGGAAACAACAATGAAAAAGGAAGTGGAAGAAGAAAGGAACTTGAAAGAGGTGGTGAGATATTTAACTCTTCTTCGGGTTATTCCTTTTGATTTCATAAAAATGGCTCCATAGGTTTTCTTTTTGACCAAAGTAAGGCCTCTAGGATTAATTTGGGACAGTAGGTAGGGTATTTGCGTAGAGTTTGGCCGAGAAAAATGTCTTGGAAGGTGTGAATTAGGGAGAAGGGGGAGTGTATTTTTATAAGAGGGGTGAGGGGAACCTTAGGAAAAGTTAGAAATATTATTTTATAATAAAATCATTTTCGGTTTATAATGGCTCAGAAATGAATTTTTTAAAGGATAAGGTGTGGATGGGTTGAAAACTACAAAACCAGTAGGATTTAGAGAGGTTTGGGTCACTATAGTATCTTTATTTTTTAGATTTAACTCTTAGTTAAATAGTTGGATGTTTACCATATCTCTTTGTATTTTTATATTAAATGGTTAATAAGCATACTATATACTTCCAAAATAACCCCAAGTGGTTCATTAATTTTAAAAATATCATTATATAAGTCCTTTGGCCGAACCATAAATTTTTAAGAATAGAATATCAATTAATAATATAATATTTTTTTAAAAAACTCTTTTATGTCAATTTTGAAACTATTTGGAATTTTGTTTTTTCTAAATTCATAAAAGCATTATTAATTTAAAAATAATTCATTTAACCAACCCCAATATTTCATATTAACCTATAAAATTATTTTAATTCATAAAAAGTCTCAAATTACATTAAATTGGATATTTATAATATCAATTGTTTTAATAGTTCATTAAGTAGGTAATTACTGAATCATCATTGTGTCACAAATAAAATTAAATATTTAATGTCAAAAAAATATAAATAAAATACCATTATTTAGGAAATAATTACCAATTTATAATTAATGTTTATAGTTTAATTTTTATTATGTTTATCCTTATATTAATTTTTTTAGTTATTAAACATTGATTTTATCTCTTTTAACTCTTCTTTAAATAAAAATAACAATAAATGTCCTAATCTAATCCATGTGGAAAAAGGAAGTTCATATTTTATTTCTAATTTTGTATTTGGTTGAATTATACTTATCAAAAATAATTAGGACATGTGTTATGGTAATAATAATATCATTTTTACCCTTAATTACCCAATTTACTTTTAACCGTGGTAAATAAAAGTAAAAAGTTAATATTCACCAAAAATTATTTTCATCTTATTAAACCAAATTTTACTTATTGATATCAACTGAGTCTCCCTAATTTTTTAAATTCCACTCACTTAAGTAGTAAAATTAAATTTTTTGTGAATATGAAAATTCTCTTAGGAGGAGGGTAAAAGACGGTGAAAAGTTCAATTAACTTTTTATATATATAAAATTTTTATAAACTGACTCCAATGAATTACATTGAAAATATATAGATATTATATATCGATTTTTACCTAAAATAAATTTAAAAAAAATAAATAATTATTTAAATAAAAATTCTTTTTTAAACAATAACACAATGTTTTTCACTAATCATAAAAAATTGTAAGTTTTCAGAAAAATACCAAAAATTCACTCAAACCTAATCTCGATATTCCAAATCCAAAAATGAAGTCCATTTTGAATGATAAAATTTATAAAATTTCAAAACGTGGTTATTACTATTCATAACGGCTACTTTGATTGGTCGTGGTTTGATAGAATCCTGAAGTTGTGTACAATGAAAGCTATTTCATTACTCAAAAGGAAACGTACCATGGAATATTGGGGTGTTACATTATTCCCTACTTAAAATAATTTCGTCCTATAAATATCTAGAATAATACCACATGAAAATACTCGGGTGGTTCTTCATCATAAGTTCCTCAGGTTCCCACGTTGCCTCTTCCATCTTATGGTTTCTTCATAGAACTATTACTAGACGAGTCATCTGGCTTCTCATCACTTGTTCTCCTATATCAAGAATCATGACAGGATCTTCACAATAGGACATATCGGGTTCCAGTTCTAATTCCTCATAGGTGAGTACATGCGTTGGGTCAAGCATGCATTTTCTCAATAGTGATATGTGGAACACATTGTGAACTTTTTAGATATTTGGCAAAATTTCCAAATGATAATCTATATTGCCAATTTGGTCTACAATTTTGAAAGGTCTGGTGTACCTTGGACTCAATTTACCCTTCTTACCAAATCGTATAACACCCTTCCATGGTGATAACTTCAGGAAAACAGGATATCCTACCTGAAATTCCAAATCCTTCCTTCGGTTATGAGCACAACTCTTCTACATATTTTGAGCTTCTTTGAGGTGGGTTTGGATTACCTTCACCTCTTACATCATTTCCTCCACCAGTTCGGGGCCTACGAGTTTTCGTTCACCAACATCATCCCAATAGGTTGGTGTGCGACATCTCTTTCCATATAACGATTCATATGGTGCCATCTAAATACTTGAATGAAAGATATTGTTATAGTAAAATTATACCATAGGTAAATATTGATCCCACATACCTTGAAAGTCATGTGAGGATGATCTCAGCATGTATTCAAAGGATTGAATTGTCTATGTTGACTGTCCATCAGTTTGGGGGTGGTAGGCAGTGCTCATTTGAAGCTCAGTATTCAGGGCTTTCTGAAGACTTTTCTCGAATCATGATGTAAATGGGGATCACAATCAGAAACAATCGATAGTGGTACTCCATGATGTCTGACAACTTCATTAATATATAGTCTTTCAAATCGTTCAAATGGTAAATCATCTATTATAGTGAGAAAATGTGCTGACTTGGTAAGACGGTCAACAATGAACCATATTGTATCGTTCCTTCTTGGAGTCTTTGGTAGTCCAATGACAAAGTCCATAGTAATATTATCCCATTTCCACTCAACTTGGGAAGAGGTTTCATGAATCAACTAGGCTGTAGCCTTCCAGCATTCACTTGTTGAAAAAACATACATCTTAACACAAAATCAGCAATCTCCCTCTTCAAGTTGTCCCACAAAAAAATGTTCCTTAAAATTTCTATAGATCCATCATTTCTAGATCCATGTATATAAGATCCTTTTCAACTCTCATCTTATTCAAAACTACATGATCTTTTCTGCTCAATGGATCTTCCGCATTATTTTCCTTCCCCGGGTGGTAGTGTATAGTGCAATCAATATACTTGAGTAGTTCAAGCCATTGCCTTTGACTCATGTTGGGTTCTTTTTCTGAGAAAATACACTTTAAACTCTTATGATCAATATAAATCAAAAAAATTTCACCATAGAGATATTGTATCAAAATATTAAAAGAAAATATTAATGATTCTAACTAAAGATCTTGAGTAGGATATTTTTTTCTTGAATTTTCAGCTGTCGTGATGCAAAGGAAATAACCCAATCATTCTGTATAAGGACAAAACCAAGTTCTTTCTTCGATGCATCACTATAAATAAAGAACCCATCATTCCCCAATGGTAGAGTCAAGATAAGAGAATTGACTAATATTCTCTTCAATTATTCAAATCATTCTTCACACTCTTTTGTCCAAAAAAATTTATCCCATTTTCGTGTGAGCATTGTTAATGGGTTAGCCATCCGGGAAAAATTCTGGACGAAACGTTGATAATAACCTGCTTAACCAAAAAAACTGCGTAACTCAGTTAAACTCATTGATGCTGGCAATTCTTGGATTGCCTTGGTCTTAGAAGGATCAACAGAGATTCCCCCAATTGAGACAATATGGCCAAGAAAATAAATCTCCTGAAGCCATAATTCACACTTGTTAAACTTCCCATATAATTCATGACTTCTAAGAGTCTTTAGGATAATGTGTAAGTGATTTTAACAATATTCATAGCTTTTGAAGTATACCATGATATAATCAATAATCACTACTACAATGTCATCAAAATATTCCTTGAAAGCTCTTTTCATTAGATCCATGAAGACATAGGGTTAATTATTCAATCCAAAAGGCATTACTGTTATCTCTTTATGCCCGTACCTGGTTCGAAATGCTGTTTTCAGAATGCCTTCCTTCTTCAAACACAACTGATGGTATCCAGATCGAGGTTCAAAATTTCAAAAGTATTAAGATCCAAGAAGTTGGTCAAATAAATCATCAATTTTAGGTAGGGGATACTTGTTCTTTGTTGTTATAGAATTGATCTCCCTGTAGTCAATGCACAACCTCGTAGATCTATCTTTCTTCGTAACAAAAAGAACAGGGGCTCCCCATAGAGAAACACTAGGGTGAATAAATACCTTATAACACAATTCCTCTAGTTGTTTCTTTAGTTCCACTAATTCCATAGTGGCCATTATATAATGGGTCTTTGGTATGGGCCTTAAAACAGGAATTAAATCAATGGAAAACTCAATTTCTCATTTTGGATGATGTCCATGTAAATCTTAAGGAAACACATCAACGTATTCTTTCACAATAGGTACATCCTCTATTGGAACATTCCTTTCCTTCCCCAAAGTTATTTCATTCTCTTCTAAATAATTATTTAATTTAGTTGTGCTATTGGGGGTGGATCTAGGTAAAAATTAGGTAGTGAAGATTCTACTCTATAGATAAGGTGTTCATTATCTTCATCATCAAAAATCATAACCTCTTTCTTCTTACAACAAATATTCACATCATGGTGAGAAAGAAAATCCATAATGAGGATTACATCAAAATTCAATCATGGGTAGGATGATTAGATCCACAGATAAAGAGCATTTATATTCCCAAATGGGAACTGATTCACAAAACATTGTTACAATGATACATCCCTTTGTAGTTTTGACTGACAACTCCATTGTTAAATAAATCTGGAAATATCTAATTTTCATAGAAAACTAGGAAGATATGAAACAATGCGATTATCCAGAATCAAAGAAATATTTTTCTATACTTTAAGAAACCATTAAATTTCCTGCCACCACATATTTCTAAGCATATTCCTCACCAGTAGTGATAGCATAAGCTTGGTCTTGATCCCATGGCCTTTTCTGAGGAAATATCTCCTGATGCTTAGGAAATTCATTCGCATAATTCCATCTTTCTCTACAATTGTTGCATTCAACATCAAAAACCTCTTTCATACCCTTTCAATCACGAGCGTGGTGGCCTTTTTTACCACACCTGTAACAGACTCCCATTCCATTCAGGCAAGTACCAGGGTGTTTCTTCAAACATTTACCGTAGGATGTATATTCAACATTTCCCGTTTTCCCCTTATTTCCATTTCTAGAGTGTCCATTAGATCTTTTCTTCTCATTCTTTTCTTTAATGTTATAAGACTTAGAGAATTATTTCTTTGTATTGATAGCACATGAGACAATAACTTTGCATGACGAGAAGGATTGTGAGACTAATGCTCAACGGATAATTGGTTTTAACCCATCAAAGAAATGATCGATCTTAAATGATGGGTTACTTATATAATCTTCTTTTTTCCTTTCTATCCTTATAAAGATAGCTTCATACGTTGCGACATTCTTTTCCTCCTTTTCCTCAGACTCAGAAATATTCTTTCCATATCTGCTCGATGGTCATGAGGAAAGAATTTTTCAATGAAAATTTCTTAAAACACCGTCCATTACATTTTTGATACTTCTTTATCTTCCATTTTGTTTTGAATCACTGACCACCATTGACCAGTATCTCCAGTGAGGTGGTAAACTGCCATGAAAACTTTTTCCCTTTGGTTATAACCCGAGGCATGGAATATCTTCTCTAAGGAATTTATCCATTTCTCAACTACTAATGGATTTTAACCCCAATTGAAAGTTGGTAGTTGTTGCCTCATGAAGGGGTCTATCATTGATCCTCCACGATGTGGATCAGGGTGCACTATACGGGTAAGGTTATTATTCATAACATGTGTGAGTAGTTCTAGTATGTTGAAAAGCTGATCAGCACCAGTTGTATCCCAAGATCCACTATAATTATCATGAATATGGGATCAATCCCTAAATGGAGTGCGTGCATTGATACAGTTTCCATTCCTTCCACTAGGATCCATTTCTAAATAATGGCATACAATAGATTAGTTTATAAATCGCAATACATAAATCCAAAATTGTAAAACACTTAAAATAAATTGAACATTTTATGGATATAATCCATATTCATAAAAATGTTTTCTTTGAGGATGTATATACTCAAAAACCCTTCATACTGGTTTTTAAAGAAAATTAGAATTATCCGAAGCAAATCTCCCGGGAGCTTCATAACCAAGAGTGTATCAAGGCCCGTTGTCGTGCACTTGTTCCCATTCAAGTCTAGATCAAAGTGGTGTTTTCAGGTTTTACCCCTAGGTAAAACTATGCCAGAGCCGCCTCTACCTTCTCGTATCAATACAAGGATGTATTTCTTGTCAAACTCACAAAATCTCTACAATAACAAATTTCTATGAAGTTCTTCTTTAATAATCCTCAATGTCTATCTTAGGGTAATGTGCTCTAATAAGAGTATATCTAAATCTAGTTTCCATGGTTTTTACTAAACTAACACTAATACCAACTGTAATGCCCCGACCCCAGTTATCTAGAGTCGGTGCACTGTTACGTATCACTGGCATGATCACAAAATATCATGTCTTTAAAGACCGATTAGTATAGTAGTCTTGGAAACACTGTATACATTAATAAGTCTTACATTACATCATAAAGTGAAAAACTACAACAACATAGTCTCCAAAGTCCACACTCATATCTCCTCATACTATCCCTGCAGGTCAGTCATAAAATACCTCTTCACATCCTAGTAAAAATAAAACATAGAATGGGGTGAGCTCAGATGCATAGTAAGGATATCACTATAGCAGAAACTTTCATAAATAAGCTTAATCATTTAAAGTAATGTATATCTAAAACAAAAGCCTTTTAATCTTGATCTTCATATTTACATGGAAAAAATAAAATGATATAATGCCATTTACTTATTCACATGGATATTCTACTAGTAGAATAGTAACATGCAATATCAATAACCACTTTAATAATGATGGAATACATAATTCAAGACTATCATAACCACATAGTCAAGGCCTTGTGGCAAGACTACAAATAATATTTTGTCAAGACCTTGTTTCAAGACAATCGATTGTCTAATGAGACCTACTAATGCATCTCGGAGCTGTAGCCGGTGCCACCCGTCACATAATAAGTCCAATGTATTCCTCATATGAACATGTTTAAACATAACCTAAACATTCATATTAATAATAGCATACAAAATTTCAATACTTTATCTATAAACCATGAATGGTATAAAAACAACACATCTTTAGTAAAACATATCACAAAACCTTAAGTACAATGTGGTAGTTTTGTAACATAATAAATTAACTTGAAATAAACATAAAATCCATCAAAGGATATTGATATAGATGAAATCAAAACCTTTTTTTAGAGAAATATCTCTTCATATTTTGAAATAATTTAAAAGTCACATAATATTAAAATAAAACATTTATATTTGAAAATAATCTTATAAGCTTGTAAGGGAAGCTTTGATTGTGTCATAACGGCGGAAAATAGCCACAGCCGTCGTATAAGTTAAAAAATGACATTCTAACCTTAATTTATTTGAAAAATTTATAAAGGACCATGTTTGAAAAAAATGGAAATATTCCTTTATAAAAATCTTATAAAATTCAAACAAGGGTACAAATAACTTTAACCCATGTTCAATAAAATAGTAAAAAAAATTGGAATCCATTTTTAAGAATCATGGATGTGGATGATAAAGAGATCGAATTAGATAATTACGTATTAACAACCTTGGATAAGAAAGAGATTGTGAAATTAACCCTTAACATATACATTTCATTGGTCAAAGATATGTTAACCTCTTATATAATGGTGAAATAATTGTTATTGAATTATAAAAGAATCATATACATTAATATGATATCATATATGATCTTTCAACATTTCGTTGTTAATAATATCTTAGTATTATCATTGTTTTCGGTGTTAACAGATTCGTTTTACGTTATATTTATTGTTAATAGAGTAATTTTTGTTATGAATGGGATGTATATTATTCATATCCTGAATGATATCAAGTATTTAAACATTATTATTAATCGTCAAATGAAAATTAGTCTTGAATGGGTACGATGGGTAATGAATCTCATCGCATTCGTGGAGACGGTAATCCGTACGTACACACAAGCAACAATATCATTCTTTTGATATTAAAATTATATAAAATATGATGGTATATCATATATAAATAATACTTATCATGTTATATATATTATTTACATCAATTAAACATAATTATTATACCCATCCAAATAATAATGTATTGAATAACTAGTACAACACGACGTGGACACGGTATGTCGTACATACACACCTTTGGTGACATGTCATTCAAAGGATGGATAGTGTAACACCCCAGGATTTCAGAGTGTGTTATTTCTTAAAAATAATTCAATAACTTGCACTACACGCAACACCGAGTTCAATCACACCATTAAAAGAGGTCATGAATAGTATTAACTACATTTTGAACTTTATATAATCCTTATAATTTTAGAATCTCTATAATGAGTTTCTTAGTTATAATGCAAGAACATATTCATTTTCAGTATTGCACTTTTATCAACTTTTGATAGTGAAACCTTTTTAAATACAATATTTTAAACTTTTTGACTAAATGGAGACATCAAAAAATTTAAAATGAAACATCCCAAGCTTCCATGGTACGCTTTCCTTTAAATAAAACAGTAGCGTGTGTTGTACGCAACTTCAAGTTCTAACACACCGTAACCAATCAAACTAGCTGTTATGAATAGTAATACCTACTTTTTGAAGTTATATATATTTTATATTTTAAAATGGACTTCATTTTTGGATTTGGAATATCAAATTTAGCCTAAGGTGAAATTTTGGTACTTTTCGGATAACTTTCATATTTTGATGAATAGTGAAAATTACTAAATTTTAATTAAAAACAACTTTTTTAATCAAAATAATTAATAGTAATAAATTATGAATTTGAGTGGTTTTAAAGTATATTTAGAATATATTTTTACTATTTAATATAATGTTGGTCATTGGACATAATTTTACAATTAAAACGAACATAAACAAGTGTCAATCTTTTGATAGTTATTATCTCTTAAAAACACGCTTTTTGTTTTGACAGCGGGAATTAATTTTAAACTAATTTCTGCCACTTCAGTGTTTTGAATTTAGGAAAATGGATTCCATATTTGGAATCAGGATGTTCAAATTGTGTAAATAGGTAACTTTTATTTTTAGACATTTTGAAAAATTACTGCGGTAAATATTTTATTTACCATGGTAAAGGGTAAATCCGGTAAATAAGGGTTAAAAAAATAATATTATAATAATAATAAATTACCCTAAAACGTGTCTTAACCCTACTGGTTGATACATGGTCGACCATGGGAATATTTGGGTCTATTTTGGGACCCCATGGATCCACTTGTAAGTGATAATGACACTTTATTTTAATTAAGTTAAAATGAATACAAAAATGACACAAGCATATATCTTTTAGAAAAACAATTGTTACATAGGGTTATATATGTTGGATTTTAGATTATAAATATTCATTAGAAAGCTAAAAAGATTTCCTAAATAATGATATTTTATTTATAATTTTTAAACATTAAATAATTTATTTTATTTATGACACAATGATGATGCAGTAATTACTATAATAGTGAAAAATTAAAATAATTGATACTATAAATACCCAAATAAATATAATATGAAACTTTAAATGAATTAAACTAATTTTCTAGGATAATATGATATATTAGGATTGATTTAATTGACTTTGTTAGAAGTAATCAATCTGTTATGAGTTTCACAAAAATCAACCATTGAATAGTGTCAAAATTGACATAAAAGAGTTTTTAAAACAAATATTATATTATTAATTGATATTAAATTCCTAAAAATCTAAGGTTCGGCCAAGAGACTTATATAAGGATAGGTTCATCATTAATGGACCACTTGGGGGTCGCTTGGATGTATATAGTAAGTTTATTAACCATATTATATAAAAATACAAAGAGACATTGTAAAAGTGAAACTAATTAACTTAGAGTTAATACTTAAAGATAAGGTTAATATAAGCACCCAAACCTGTCTAAATTCTATTGGTTGAGTGCTTTTCGACCTATCCCCACCTTAACTTTTGAATAATCAACTTTGGAGCCATTAGAAACCGAATATGAATTTATTATAAACTAATATTTCTAGCTTTTCCAAAGGTGCCCCTCACCCCTCTTATAAAAGGGAACTCCTCCTTCTCATTTCTTCACACCTTCAAAGCCTTTTGGTTCGGCCAAACTCTGCCCAAATACTCTCCCAACATCCCTCACTACAACCTAGAGGCCTTAGTTTGATCAGAAAGCCAACCTAAGGAGCCCTTTTGATCAAATCAAAAAGAAGAACCCGAAGAAGAGGTAATGATTTCACCACCCTTCTCCAAGTTCATTTCTTCTTCCACTTCTTCTTCCTTTGTTCTTACCATTCTAAAATAATAACTCCAGTATCTCACATATACTGTGATGTTATTATAAATATGGTACAATCATATTCAGTATTCTATCCACCCTTTGAATAACATGTCACCATACGTGCGTACGTACGGCTTACCGTCTCCACGTCGTGGTGTAATTGTTATTCAATATAATATTATTTGGATGGGTATAATAATGATGTGTAACTCATGTAAATAATAAATATAACATGTTAATGATTCTGTATATATTATATAACATCCATTTATATATTATTTTAATATCAAAAGAATGATATTGTCGCTCGTGCGTACGTACGGACTACCGTCTCCACGAACGCGATGAGATTCATTCTCCATCGTATCCATTCAAGTATAATTATCATTTGATGATTTAAAAATGATGTTTAAGGACTGGATATCATTCTGGATATGAATAAGATACAACAACCATGGCTTATGTAACAAAACATATAAAAGAAAATGAGTAAGTTAACTCCCGAAACGACGATAATTCTAAGATATTATTAACAAATCAATGTTAAAAGATCATATATGATATCATATTAATATATATGATTATTGTATAATTTAATAACAACTATTTCACCATTATACAGGAGGTTAACCTACCCCAACCAAGGAAAAGTACAAGGTAAGGGTTATTTCACAATCTCTTCATTATTCGAGGTTGTTTATACGTAATAATCTACTGGGATTTCTTTATCATCCACATCCATGTTTCTTCGAAATGTATTTCAAAACATATTTATTATTTACAAGAATATGGGTTAAATTCATTTATACCCTTGTTTGACTTTTTGTAAGAGGTTTATAAAGGAATCTTTCCGTCGTTTTCAAAACAAGGTCCTTTTTAACCTTTTCGACAGAATTAAGATAAGAATGTTTTTTTTAACTTATACGGCGGGTGCGGTTATTTTCCACCGTTATAAAATCGTCAAAGCTTTCCTTACAAGCTTATAAGAATATTTTCAAGAAAATGTTTTATTTAATATGGCTCTTAAATGATTTCAAAAGTAAAAGGAGATATTTCTTTAAAAAAATTTGATTTCATCTATGTCAACATCCTTCATTATTCTTGATTGAGGTCAATGTGATACAATACAATCTTCCATATTGTATTGAATGAGTTATGTTTGATTGTGGATGTGCTATTTTTATATCACTCATGGTTTATGTTTAAAGTTTTGACATTTCAGAAGTTATTTTTAATCCAAATGTTTATGTTATATTTCAAACTTTTCTTCAGATGAATGTGCTGAACAAGTATGTTCCGGGTTGGGGACCGGTAAAAGTAAGCCCTCCAGGTTGGGGACTGGTTAAAGTAAGCCCTCCAGGTTGGGGACTGGTTAAAGTAAGCCCTCCAGGTTAGGGACTGGTAAATGTATGCCCTCCGGGTTGGTGTCCGGTTATTAGAGGCACTCCGGGTTGGTGTCCGGTTATTAGAGGCACTCCGGGTTGGTGTCCGGTTATTAGAGGCACTCCGGGTTGGGTTCCGGTTAGAAGTAACCCCTAGGTCTTGGGATAAGGCCTAGACAAAGAAATTAACGTTTAGCGTTATGCATTCCAACATTATGAAAGTGGTTATTGATTTTTGCATGTGATTATTCGATTAGTAGAATATCCATGTGAATAAGTAAATGGCATTATTTCATTTTATTTATGCCATACCATGTTGAAAGTTCTTGTTTGAAAGGCTTTTGTTTTAGTTATACATTTCCTTAAAAGTTTATTCTTATTTATGAAAGTTTCCGCTATATTGTTATCCTTACTGGGCATTTGAGCTCACCCCTTTTCTATGTTTTATTTTTCCCAGGAAGTGAAGAAGTAAGTTATGAATGACCTGCAGGGATATTATGTGGGGATATGAGTGTGGATTATGGAGACAATATGTTGTTGTAGTAGTTTTTCATTTTATGATGTAATGTAAAACTTATGAATATATCTAGTGTTTCCAAGGCTACTAAACCAATCGGTCTTTCGAGATTTGATCTTTCTTGTGATCATGCCAATGTTATGTAATAATGCACCGACTCTGGGTAACTGGGGTCGGGGCGTTACAGTTGGTATCAGAGGAAGTTTAGTACAAACCTTGGAAACTAGATTTAGATAAACTCTGATTAGAGCACGTAGACCTAAGATGAACTTTGAGGATTAGTGTAGAAGAACTTCCTAGAATTTTGGTATTGTAGAGATTTTGTGAGTTTTCCGAGCAATACATCCCTGTCTGAATACGAGCAGGTAGAGGCGGCTCTGGCACAGATGTACCTAGGGGTAAAACCCGAAAACACCGCTTTGAGCTAGACTCGAACGGGAACTGGTGCACGACAACGGGCCTTGCTGCACTCTTGGTTACGACACTCCCGGGGGATATGCTTATGATAATTCTCATTTTCTTTACAAACCATTATGAAGGGTTTATGAGTATATACATCCTCAAAGGAGACATTTTTATGATTATGGATTATATCCATAAATAGTTCAATTTATGTTAAGTGTTTTATAAGTATGGGATTATGTATTTTGATTCATAAACTGATCTAGTGTATGCCATTGTTTAGAAATGGTGCCCAGTAGAAGGAATGAGAACTCCAGAAATGCACATGATCCAAAGAGAAGGAAGGATCATATCTTTCATGGTCTTAAGCTAGAATTTATAATAGAAATATTCTCCCATGTATTATCACCATATGAAGAAATAATATCATGTGTTGATAAGATGAGTAAAGAGTTTACTGAGTCCTATGGATTTGAAGGGAAGCAAGAGAAGAAAAGGATGGAAGAGAGAAAGATGGATAAAGGGAAGAGGGAAAAGAAGAATTTTCCCATATGTGGTAATTGTGGAAAGAAACACCCTGGAACTTGCCTGAAAGGAATGGGAGTTTGTTATAAGTGTGGAGGAAAAGGGCACAAAGTACGTGACTGCAAGGGTAAGAAAATGGTTTCAAATGTACAATGCTTCATTTGCAAGGATTTTGGACACTACGCGAACCTATGTCCCAGTCATCAGACTATGCCACAAATGATGTTATTGGATAATAATCAAGTTATGATACTACCACAGATGAAGAGGAATGATTAAAGCCCTTATGTTGATTATGTCAATTGAGTGTTGTATCAACAATGTACTTGTTATAATAATTATGAAGTATATAAGGATTGTACTGCAGTACTATTTCATTAAGGACTTGAGATTGTGTGGAACAAAGAAAAGTGACTCAATAGCAGGATAGATTTTTGGAAAATATATGGTTGAGAGAATGATAATCCATAATATAGTTCTGATACTGAGGTAGTGATTTTGGAATAATATGTGATTGTTTTGGATAAATTATATTGGATATTCTTGACTACCTTGGAACTGATTAATGATTTGTATATTCCATCATTGTTGGGGTTTAAAACATTTTTGGATTAATGAAGTATATCCAGCATTCTATATGGAATAAGGGAGCATGAATGTAATCAATAAGGAATATGGTAATTCAGGATGTTTCAGTGTATTAAAAGAATACATGATGAAGGTATTCATATGCTATTACGGGGTAAAAAGAATCTACATTATGCTTACCTTCCTTATAAATGTTGGACTATGAGTTTGGACAGAAGTATTTTGGATAGTTCTAGTTTGGATTATTTTGGATTGCCATAAAAGGACAACCCGGAGGTCGGGCGGCAACCCGTCGCGTCCGGCAAGGCTGCGAGACTTGAACCCGCAACCAAAGGGCGACAAGGGTGTATCACCTACCACTGGCCCAAGAGATGTCCTGGATTAAATAATGTAGTTTTTTTTAAAAGATGTGGTAGATGAATTATAAATTCGTTTATTTTGGAACCCTATACGAATAGTGTAAATAGAATTTTTTTTACATTCTATTATCTTTTAGAGATGAGTTTGTGGTAGAAATTGATTAAAGGATAAAACTATAATTATAAAGTAAGTATATCTCCTTATAATCTTACCCAATCTCATAAATAAATTCCCCAACATTAATAAAAGAAACATAGAACAAAAAATGTTGTCCTAGATGGTACCTTAAATCATCACAAATTTATGGCTTTGAGATTTTTGGACTTTTCATAGCCATGTTCTCTACCACTCTCCATCAGATAATTGATGGTTAGATTTCTCTTCCATATCCATATTTTCCTACATGGAACCCTAGTATGTGTTATTTTCGGTAATCTTCATACTTTCCACTCTTTATTTTAAATAGAGGCCCCATTAATTCATTTTTCGATGTGGGATTTCAACTAAGATATTTTGAAACGTCAAAAATGTGTTATCCTAATACCCTATATTTTGTTGAACCGATGGTACTTCAAATAATCATAGATTGATGAGTTTAAGGACCTCAATTTTATACTTGTTTGTGATTGATGACCTCAATCACTACCTATAAATATTTACGTTTTTCCTCCAATTATATGTCTCTAATTGCCACCAATGTTCTCCTAATCGAGATCATAATTTGGTGGTGACCCTTTCATTTCTCTTTTCCTCATATTAAGACTAAATTTTAGTAACCCAATTTCCGATGTGGGTTTTCCCACAAATATATTTTCTACTTTCAACCTTTTATTTTCGAAGAAAAATTTCAAATTGCGAGGACGCAATTTATTGATGGAAGGGAGAATGTAACACCCCAGGATTTCAGAGTGTGTTATTTCTTAAAAATAATTCAATAACTTGCACTACACGCAACACCGAGTTCAATCACACCATTAAAAGAGGTCATGAATAGTATTAACTACATTTTGAACTTTATATAATCCTTATAATTTTAGAATCTCTATTATGAGTTTCTTAGTTATAATGCAAGAACATATTCATTTTCAGTATTGCACTTTTATCAACTTTTGATAGTGAAACCTTTTTAAATAAAATATTTTAAACTTTTTGACTAAATGGAGACATCAAAAAATTTAAAATGAAACATCCCAAGCTTCCATGGTACGCTTTCCTTTGAATAAAACAGTAGCGTGTGTTGTACGCAACTTCGAGTTCTAACACACCGTAACCAATCAAACTAGCTGTTATGAATAGTAATACCTACTTTTTGAAGTTATATATATTTTATATTTTAAAATGGACTTCATTTTTGGATTCGGAATATCAAATTTAGCCTAAGGTGAAATTTTGGTACTTTTCGGATAACTTTCATATTTTGATGAATAGTGAAAATTACTAAATTTTAATTAAAAACAACTTTTTTAATCAAAATAATTAATAGTAATAAATTATGAATTTGAGTGGTTTTAAAGTATATTTAGAATATATTTTTACTATTTAATATAAAGTTGGTCATTGGACATAATTTTACAATTAAACCGAACATAAACAAGTGTCAATCTTTTGATAGTTATTATCTCTTAAAAACACGCTTTTTGTTTTGACAGCGGGAATTAATTTTAAATTAATTTCTGCCACTTCTGTGTTTTGAATTTAGGAAAATGGATTCCATATTTGGAATCAGGATGTTCAAATTGTGTAAATAGGTAACTTTTATTTTTAGACATTTTGAAAAATTACTGCGGTAAATATTTTATTTACCATGGTTAAGGGTAAATCCGGTAAATAAGGGTTAAAAAAATAATACTATAATAATACTAAATTACCCTAAAACGTGTCTTAACCCTACTGGTTGATACATGGTCGACCATGGGAATATTTGGGTCTATTTTGGGACCCCATGGATCCACTTGTAAGTGATAATGACACTTTATTTTAATTAAGTTAAAATGAATACAAAAATGACACAAGCATATATCTTTTAGAAAAACAATTGTTACATAGGGTTATATATGTTGGATTTTAGATTATAAATATTCATTAGAAAGCTAAAAAGATTTCCTAAATAATGATATTTTATTTATAATTTTTAAACATTAAATAATTTATTTTATTTATGACACAATGATGATGCAGTAATTACTATAATAGTGAAAAATTAAAATAATTGATACTATAAATACCCAAATAAATATAATATGAAACTTTTAATGAATTAAACTAATTTTCTAGGATAATATGATATATTAGTATTGATTTAATTGACTTTGTTAGAAGTAATCAATCTGTTATGAGTTTCACAAAAATCAACCATTGAATAGTGTCAAAATTGACATAAAAGAGTTTTTAAAACAAATATTATATTATTAATTGATATTAAATTCCTAAAAATCTAAGGTTCGGCCAAGAGACTTATATAAGGATAGGTTCATCATTAATGGACCACTTGGGGGTCGCTTGGATGTATATAGTAAGTTTATTAACCATATTATATAAAAATACAAAGAGACATTGTAAAAGTGAAACTAATTAACTTAGAGTTAATACTTAAAGATAAGGTTAATATAAGTACCCAAACCTGTCTAAATTCTATTGGTTGAGTGCTTTTCGACCTATCCCCACCTTAACTTTTGAATAATCAACTTTGGAGCCATTAGAAACCGAATATGAATTTATTATAAACTAATATTTCTAGCTTTTCCAAAGGTGCCCCTCACCCCTCTTATAAAAGGGAACTCCTCCTTCTCATTTCTTCACACCTTCAAAGCCTTTTGGTTCGGCCAAACTCTGCCCAAATACTCTCCCAACATCCCTCACTACAACCTAGAGGCCTTAGTTTGATCAGAAAGCCAACCTAAGGAGCCCTTTTGATCAAATCAAAAGGAAGAACCCGAAGAAGAGGTAATGATTTCACCACCCTTCTCCAAGTTCATTTCTTCTTCCACTTCTTCTTCCTTTGTTCTTACCATTCTAAAATAATAACTCCAGTATCTCACATATACTGTGATGTTATTATAAATATGGTACAATCATATTGAGTATTCTATCCACCCTTTGAATAACATGTCACCATACGTGCGTACGTACGGCTTACCGTCTCCACGTCGTGGTGTAATTGTTATTCAATATAATATTATTTGGATGGGTATAATAATGATGTGTAACTCATGTAAATAATAAATATAACATGTTAATGATTCTGTATATATTATATAACATCCATTTATATATTATTTTAATATCAAAAGAATGATATTGTCGCTCGTGCGTACGTACGGACTACCGTCTCCACGAACGCGATGAGATTCATTCTCCATCGTATCCATTCAAGTATAATTATCATTTGATGATTTAAAAATGATGTTTAAGGACTGGATATCATTCTGGATATGAATAAGATACAACAACCATGGCTTATGTAACAAAACATATAAAAGAAAATGAGTAAGTTAACTCCCGAAACGACGATAATTCTAAGATATTATTAACAAATCAATGTTAAAAGATCATATATGATATCATATTAATATATATGATTATTGTATAATTTAATAACAACTATTTCACCATTATACAGGAGGTTAACCTACCCCAACCAAGGAAAAGTACAAGGTAAGGGTTATTTCACAATCTCTTCATTATTCGAGGTTGTTTATACGTAATAATCTACTGGGATTTCTTTATCATCCACATCCATGTTTCTTCGAAATGTATTTCAAAACATATTTATTATTTACAAGAATATGGGTTAAATTCATTTATACCCTTGTTTGACTTTTTGTAAGAGGTTTATAAAGGAATCTTTCCGTCGTTTTCAAAACAAGGTCCTTTTTAACCTTTTCGACAGAATTAAGATAAGAATGTTTTTTTAACTTATACGGCGGGTGCGGTTATTTTCCACCGTTATAAAATCGTCAAAGCTTTCCTTACAAGCTTATAAGAATATTTTCATGAAAATGTTTTATTTTATATGGCTCTTAAATGATTTCAAAAGTAAAAGGAGATATTTCTTTAAAAATTTTGATTTCATCTATGTCAACATCCTTCGTTATTCTTGATTGAGGTCAATGTGATACAATACAATCTTCCATATTGTATTGAATGAGTTATGTTTGATTGTGGATGTGCTATTTTTATATCACTCATGGTTTATGTTTAAAGTTTTGACATTTCAGAAGTTATTTTTAATCCAAATGTTTATGTTATATTTCAAACTTTTCTTCAGATGAATGTGCTGAACAAGTATGTTCCGGGTTGGGGACCGGTAAAAGTAAGCCCTCCAGGTTGGGGACTGGTTAAAGTAAGCCCTCCAGGTTGGGGACTGGTTAAAGTAAGCCCTCCAGGTTAGGGACTGGTAAAAGTATGCCCTCCGGGTTGGTGTCCGGTTATTAGAGGCACTCCGGGTTGGTGTCCGGTTATTAGAGGCACTCCGGGTTGGTGTCCGGTTATTAGAGGCACTCCGGGTTGGGTTCCGGTTAGAAGTAACCCCTAGGTCTTGGGATAAGGCCTAGACAAAGAAATTAATGTTTAGCGTTATGCATTCCAACATTATGAAAGTGGTTATTGATTTTTGCATGTGATTATTCGATTAGTAGAATATCCATGTGAATAAGTAAATGGCATTATTTCATTTTATTTATGCCATACCATGTTGAAAGTTCTTGTTTGAAAAGCTTTTGTTTTTGTTATACATTTCCTTAAAAGTTTATTCTTATTTATGAAAGTTTCCGCTATATTGTTATCCTTACTGGGCATTTGAGCTCACCCCTTTTCTATGTTTTATTTTTCCCAGGAAGTGAAGAAGTAAGTTATGAATGACCTGCAGGGATATTATGTTGGGATATGAGTGTGGATTATGGAGACAATATGTTGTTGTAGTAGTTTTTCATTTTATGATGTAATGTAAAACTTATGAATATATCTAGTGTTTCCAAGGCTACTAAACCAATCGGTCTTTCGAGATTTGATCTTTCTTGTGATCATGCCAATGTTATGTAATAATGCACCGACTCTGGGTAACTGGGGTCGGGGCGTTACAGATAGAATAATGAATTTGGAAGTATCATATTTATAATAACATCATACTGTATAGAAGATAATGGATTTATATTTTAGAATGGAAACAATGATGAAAAAGGAATTGGAAGAAGAAAGGAACTTGAAAGAGGTGGTGAGATATTTACCTCTTCTTTGGGTTCCTCCTTTTGATTTGATCAAAAGGGCTCCTTAGGATGGCTTTATGACTAAAGGAAGGCCTCTAGGATGAAGGTAGGACAGTTGATAGGGTATATGGTTTGAGTTTGGCTGAACAAAATTGCTTTGACAGTGTGAATTAGAGAGAAGGGGGTGTTCCCTTTTATAAGAGGGGTGAGGGAACCATAGGAAAAGCTTGAAATATTATTTTATAATAAAATCATATTCTATTTATAATGGCTAAAAAATGGATTATTTAGAGGCTGAGGTGGGTTTGTTCGAAAACCACTCAACAAATTGGTTTTATATTTATGTGGGTCACTATATTAACTTTATCTTTTAGATTTAACTCTTAGTTAAATAGTTTAACATTTACCATGTCTCTTTGTAATTTTATATTATATGGTTAATAAACATACTATATACTTCCATTCTAACATCACGTGGTTCATTAATGATACAAGTATCATTATATAAGTCATTTGTCCGAACAATAGATTTTTGGGAATATAATATCAATTAATAATATAATATTTGCTTTAAAAACACTTTTATGTCAATTTTGACACTATTTGGTGTTTTGTTTTTTATAAATTCATTAAAACATTATTACTTTGACCAAAATTTATGTAACCAACCATAATATGTCATATTAAACTAGAAAATTATTCTAATTCATAAAAAGTCTCAAATTATAATTATTAAAATATTTATAATATCATTTATTTTAGTATTTCGTTAACTAGGTAATTGTTGCATCATCATTGTGTCAAAAATAAATTAAATTATTTAATGTATAAAAAATATAAATAAAATAAAATTATTTAATAAGTATCTTTAGCTTTCTAATGAATATTTTTAGTCGAATTTATCTTATGTTGAACCTTATAATAAAATTTGTTTAGTAATTAAACATTGATTTTAAATCTTTTAACACTTTTTTAATAAAATAATAATAAATGTCCTCATCTAATCCAAGTGGAACAAATAGGTTCATATTTTATTACTAAGGTTGTTTTTGGTCAGATAATATTTATCCAATAGAATTAGGACATGTGTTAGGGTAATATTAATATCATTTTTACCCTTAATTACCCTATTTACTTTTAACCGTGGCCAATAAAAGTAAAAAGTTACTATTCACCAAAAAATATATTCATCTTATTGAACCACATTTTACGTACTGATATCAACGGTGTCTCTCGGATTTTTTAAATTCCACTCACAGAAGTGGTAAAATTATGATTTATGTGATTTTCCAAATTCTCCTAGGGGATGGGTAAAAGACAGTGAAAAGTTAAATAAAATATTTATATATCTAAAATTTTTATAAAATGACTCCAATGAATTATATTGAACATATATAGGTATTATGTATCTATTTTGACCTAAAATAAATTTAAATAAAATAAAAAGTTATTTAAATAAAAATTCTATTTTAAACTATATCTTAGTGCTTTTCACTATTCATCAAAAACTGAAAGTTTTCAGAAAAATACCAAAAATTCACCCTAAGCTAATTTCGATATAAGAGAGTATTTTTCTTATTTCACAATGGAGACTAAATTTATTCAAATTTATTATATTCACTGATATATTATTGATTGGAAATATTATAATTTTACACAATCTTGTATTAATTATAATTAAATATACGAATATTTTCTAATATTTACATACAATAATCAATTATAATAATAAATATTAAAACATATATTCATAAAAATGAATTTTTAAATGAATAAACCAAATAGGAATGAGAATTTATTTTTCATTTTATTTTATGTAAAACACATTTTCATATTATTTACCTTATAAAAAATAATTAATAAGTAAATATATACCCATATAATTAATGTTTCTATATAGTGATGTGTGTATCAATAAAATAATAAATACTTATATGCATATACTCATATATGTAAATATATATATATATGATTATGTGATAAATATAAATATGTACATGTGGGTGTAAATATGGGTGTCTGTCTACATATATCAATA
The DNA here is from genome assembly GCA_963277665.1 of Viscum album. NCBI lineage: Eukaryota > Viridiplantae > Streptophyta > Magnoliopsida > Santalales > Viscaceae > Viscum > Viscum album. The sequence goes on from OY728152.1 coordinate 852,248,649, forward strand.
TTGTGTATATACATCATATATAAATGATTTTTTTAGATATATCAGTATCATTTAATATCATATATAAATTCAAATAAAGTTAATATTTGTAAATACATTTTAAAAATAATATATTAGTACAATTAAATGTAAATGTGTATAAATATATATATAAATAGGGAGTCATATAAATATATATGTCATGTATAAAATTTATATCTAAATATACATAAATATGTTAAAAATCATTTATTAATAAATATATCAATCATATGAAACGAATTATAATAAATTTTATTTAAAATAATATCTAATTTTTTTGATACATTATAAAAATATACGATATAAATATACTTATAAAAATTAATATATAATGATTATAAATACATATGTGTATGTATTAATAAATATATATATTCATATTCTTATTTATATTTATAATCCAATATATATAAATGAATAATAAAATATAAAATATTTAAATTAATATATTTGTATACATATTACATAGTTAATAAACAATAATAAAAATAGATATATTTTTAAATATGAAACAAAAAATGGTTTGGTAGAGTGGAAAAGAGCATTAGAAAATATAATGAAAGTAAAAAAGATCAATTCGATGTGGAAACAAATATTTGGGAGTGCCATTATAGCATTGAGGACAGTTTGGTGGGTGTTATTGTGTTTTGAGTTGGTCTTGGGGCCGTGTGATGGAGGGTTAGGGAGGGGGAATCATTGAAAAAAAGGGTATCGATCACTGAGAAAGAAGGGTGTTGTGGTGCAATAAAAAAGTATTTTTTCCATGTTTCATATCATCACTAGTAAAGGCTGTCTTTATCAGCTCTTTTTTATCACATTGAAAGTAGTAATTTTATGAGTTAAGAAGAGCTGATAAAGGAAACCATAATTGGTGATAGAATTTTTTTTATAAAGGAACCAATTATAAGAACAAAAAACTCTGATAAAAGCCAGGTTTTCAACACTTTTATTAAGCACTGATATAGGGTGCCTTTATTTGTGCTATTTTCAAGTGCTGAAATGGTGGGATTTCAACATCACTATAGTAGGAAATGCTTACTTATCAATAATATATCATATTTTATTCATGTTTATGAATCTAAATCATTGTCACAGTATTAATCAATTCAATCCTTGATACACTCTTTACTCATACTATTCAAAGCATTATTTTTATGGTGTTTTTCATTTATTTCAACACCATTATATGTTTACATTATCTCACTAAAGATATTCTATCTTGAAAAAAAACTATATTTACATTTATGTATTATTATCATGTTATACTAGAATTTACATAGTATTATACTCATTACCTTATACAGTATGAATATGTTATTTTATGAATTCTGGTTGGAGGTTGTTCACATAGAAAGAACATTTATTTATTAACATGGTTAAAATTTATATTATTTAATATGTTATTATTCTAATACAGATGATTATTTGTATTTAGCATATGTATTATTTGACCATCCACTTTTTAATGAAATAAAATTATTAAGAAAACTATTATATGAAAAATGATTTCCTAAGCATTATGTTTTCTTAATATTCTTTCATATAAATTATTCAATAAATGAGTGAACATATTTTTTTATATATTAAAATAATTAAATTTTATATAATCATCCATAAAAATATATCGATTTATTTAATTAAGATATAAGTACATAGAACTTTGAATTTTTTTTAGAAAATATCTATTTTTTATATTAAATTATTTGAATCACATCTGATAAAAATCAATTTTTTACATAATGACCAATTAATTTTATCAGTCTATTTTTATTAAAATATTTCATTAAATTTTATAAAGACATAAAATCATTCTTTTAAAAATAATTATAATTATATTTAACAAATAATAATACATATTTTTATAAAAAAACATTTTAATTAATTATTATCTTCTAATTTCATTCCAAATTTTTTTATTAAATGTTAATTATAATATTTTTAGTTTTTTACTCACAAATACATATCATCAATGTACCTATTAGATACAAGTATATCCAATGGCCATATATCAAAGGACCATATATCAAATGGTCATATATCCCCTAATTATATAGCCATTGACCGTATATATAGTAGTTATTTTACCTTCCAATGTATTACCTTACATATATCTATAAAATAGTTCATCCAATAACCTAATTTCTTTTCAAACATAATTACCATAGTTCTATGGTGTTTGATTTTTTATATATTTATAATTGGTGGTATCATATTCACGAAATATCATGATGATGAAAATTTAACCCATTTAGTATTTGCATTTACTTTTGGTTTAATTACATTTATAAGTTTAAAAATTAGGTTTCAGTTGGATATATTGTAATACATTTCATTTAATATTTATATATTCAACAATAATGAAATAATTAAGTGGTAATTTTAGTTCACTATTGTATTTATCAAAATCTATCAAAAACATTCGATAAATTTAAAATAAAATTCATATTATAAATGAGAGGTCTTATAGTTTAATGGGATGATACATCAATATAATTTCATTAATAGTGATTTTCTTGCCAACATAGTTGCAAGGAAACCCATTAGATAAATCCCACTTAATAAATTTACTATATGTGCAAACTATCCTTTTATAATTGAGAAGGAGACATACACTATGTCATATTATCTTTTCAAACCATTTTTTTGAAAATATGAGTACTAAAAAACATTTTTCAACCCATATAACATATTATATGTCAACAACCAACATATATTTACTCACATAATATGAATTCAATGATATTAAGGATTATAAAAAACAATTCACATCTCATGGGTCCTATTTGGATCTCCTAATGAACCCTACTTGGTATAGGTAATACTTTTTAATTCATTTTTACATTGATTGAACAATTTTATCCCTAATGTTATTCCTTTGCAGTGAATGCAAATAATTCTTTATTTTAGGGCTTTTTGGAAATTATTATAAAAATAGAAAAATTAGTGATTTTCAAGTGTCATTTATAATTTTTTGTTTATATCTTTATGTTTTCTAAATAGGTCAAATTTTAAAATTTATATTTTTAGGAATCTATTTTTATTGGGGTTTATTACATCAAGCATCACCTAGTTCTAAATTGAGCCATAAGAGGCCAAAATATATCATGAAAATTGAAAAATAAATTGACGTTAAAAATTTGGACAACCATTTTAAAATTTGGAATAAAAATATATATATATATCCAAATGATATAATTGAAATTTTAAATGGAAGAGAAATATTTGTATAATATCTACATAAAATATTATTGAAATATTTGATCATTGGTGGATGTGTGAAATTTGGGGAAACTGAAAAGGTTGTTTTTCTAGAAAAGTTTTCATTAGTAATTAATACCAATGTATTTATAAACATTTCCAATGGGTCTCAAATAGACTGGGAGAATGTAAAATACAGGTGAAGAAAAATGTTTAAAAATAATGATCTTTTTATATTATGCCTTCTATATTGAATAAAATTCACTCAATGTTGAAAAAAATGAACCGAAAAGCTTCCAAAACACTTGTTTATAAATATGTTTTTTACGTAAATACTAGGGATAGGTTGATTGTGGCTATAAATGATAGAGGACTAGCTGAAGGATATTGACTTGAAAAGACATTTTAAGGTAAATATAATAAGTTTTTCTGAACTATATAGTTTATATTTGAAGTAGATATCTGGGGAATCTTCCATTTTTATTTTTTCACTTCACTAGAATCCTTTTAAATTTCTCTAGAAACTATACATTTTAATGAGGTTGGTATTTTTATATCTTAAACAAAATGCATTAATTTTTTTGGATTTTTATACTTATGAAATTAAAATTATTACACTCCATATTCGAACATCGTATATGATGTATCACATTGGATAAAATAAAGTGGAATAATTTTTTTCCTGAAAGAATTTGGGTAATAAGATTACTTTCATGTAGGGATTAATTCCCATATTAATGTCTCAATATGGTATGAAGTGAATTTTATGTATTTAATTTGAGGTATATGTGTGAGAAATAAGGAATTAATTTGTTTAATATTATTATTAAACGATAAAGGGAGTGTTTCAAGCGTCGAGACATGTCCCATGATGTGGTCTAAAATCATTCCTTTTCAATTTATTCTGATTTGGACTTATAATTTTAATATCTACTATATTTTTAATCTAATATTTTTTAGATTTAAGATAATTTTTTTTAATCTTCTCTTAATCCAAAATTTACTTAAAATATACAAAAATAAATTATAAAAAATGATATTTTGAATTCTAGCTATAAACACCTCATGATATGACCCTATGGACCACTAAACATCATTGTTTAGGAGAAAAATATTGGTTGGGATTTTGAATAAAAAATATCACCTTAATTCATCGCCGCCATCTTCTTTTATACGTTAAACATATATATCCAAGCCTAATTTTTTTTAACAAAACATCACTTTAAGAGCACGAAATTTGTAGAGACCCGAAGCCTAACGTACATGAACATTACATTACTTTTGCGGAATACTTAGTACATAAAAAAACACACACACAAGGATCGTAATAGTTTAGTGTCTTTGGAAACTCGGAACGTAATCTTCTAATCGCGGTGAAAGATCCTCAATATCTCCCATAAAGATCTTCCTTTTTTTACCTAAAACCATTCTTTATATCCTGGGGAAAAGAAAACATAAAAGGGTGAGCTCAAATGCTCAGTAAGGGTAAACAAAAGAAATATCGATCACATCATATACATAAGCACAAAACTTTTGGAAATCTTAACCTGCAAAAGAGATCATAATTTCATAACATGGGGTAAATCATGCCAGTGAAATGTAATCAAGATAATCATAACTTAAAACATGAAACTTTGTAGCATTCACACATAATCATAGAGAATCATTTCTTGTTAGTCAAGACTCATTGCCAAGACTATCTTAGTGGACAAAGTCCCTTTCTGAATCGAGTAACCCTCGTTTCAGTCCTGTTTCACTGAACCGGTATAACCTACCGTTCCAGCCCTGTCTATCTCATGAGATATAAAATATTTACCCAATGCATTGGAGGGAGATATAGGTCCCACCCATCTCATAATGATACCATTCTTATGTGTGCCACAAAATCTTAAAACATACATCATTGCATAACCCATGTAAATAAAAATGGGAATCTTAAACATTGTGACATCATAAAACAATTCATATAAGATAAAGGAATTCATAAAAATAATTCCATCACAACATGATCAAATCAATTTAATAATAGGGATAAAATCAGAACCCTTTATTATCTTAGATGGAACATAATTTTGATAAAACACTTGAACTCCATTCTTGAGAAAAATATCCTTTCTTCTTCAAAAACATTTTTCCTTTCATAACATGTCATACGACTTTAAAATAAAAGAAGTTGAAAAAAATAAACTTGAAAACTTGTAAACGAAGTTTCTTGAAAATAATGTTTTAAAAATCCATTCATGCCGTATAAGTTAAAAAAACATTCTTCTCGTACTTTTGTCGGAAAAGTCAAAAAAGTACCTCGTACGAAAAACGACAAAAGATTCCTTTCATATCTTTTACTAAAAACTCACCGAAGGGTAAAATTGGATTTAAACAATTTTAGGTGGATGGAAATAATATTACATATTGATGAAATATTTATGTGGATGATAAAATACACCCCAGTAAATACTAAAGTATAAACAATCTCGAATAAAAATGAGATTGTGATATTTCCCTTACCTTAAGTCCGATTTACTTCGTAAATGTCCGAACCTCCTGTATAATGATTTAAATAATGTCATTAACTTATTACAGAATCATATTCATTGTTATGATATCATATATGGTTCACTTATGACTTTATATTACCCGTTCATTTGTAAATTCCATGTTAAAGAAGCGTTTTGGGTAAAATCGTCTCATTTGTCGTTCGTGTTTTTAACTTGTATTTATTCATATGATTACTTAGATCATGATTACTTATTTCCAGAATATAAAACATGATTTATATATATATATTCATAATACACATATATAATAAATCAGTAAATGGAAAGAAATACACCGTTCATGGAGACGGTAGTCCGTACGTACGCATGAACGCTGTTTTCGTTTCCTTATTGAATTGAATGGAATTAAGTAGATGACATACATATAAATATAAATAATTCCAGTATCATTATTAGGTCATATATTTCATTATTACTTATTATATATACTTTATAATCATTCATGAATGGTTAATCATTGAGAATGAATCTTATCGCGTCGTGGAGACGGTAGTCCGTACGTACGCACGAGCGATGATATCGTTCCCATGGTCGTGGAATTGTGTTGAAGTGTATGTATACTATTTCAGTATCAATATCACTTTATAATAATCATATATAGTTACTCATTACACCTTTATACCCATCCAATTAATGTGGTGGCGGAAAATAGATTACACCACGGCGTGGAGATGGTATTCCGTACGTACGCATGCGCGGTGATTTCCTTTTTCCGTAGGATGGATAGAAGGTTAATTAGAGTTGTTTCATATTTATAATAACATATCAGTATATAAGAAATACTGATGTTATTACTTTATCATTAAACAACTAAAGAAGAAGAAGTTTAAGAAAAATGAAATTGAAAAAGATCGGTAATGGATATTACCTCTTTTTGACGTGCCTTTTCTTAGCCTCCACATAAAGAACTAAGGATGGTCTTTGAAGAAGACCAGGACCTCTATGATGATACTAGGGAAGTGGAGAAGATATTTTGGCAGGTGTTGGCCGAGCTTGAGTGCTCAAATTTGTGTGAGGGGGAGGGGGAGGAGGTGCCCTTTTATAAGGGAGGAGAGGGGCACCTTAGGAATATCTCAAAATATTATTTTATATTAAAGTCAAAATCGGTTTATATTGGTTCCAAATGGTCTTATTTCGAAGCTAAAGTTGGGATGGGTCTAAATCCTATCATCAAATAGGATTTAGGCAAGTTTAGGGTATTATTGTAACCTTATCAATTAGATTTAACTCTAAGTTAAATAAATTAACTTTTACCGTGTCTTTTTGTTTTCTTACACTATATGGTCAATACACTTACTATATCTTGCCAAACGAACCCCAAATTGATTATTATTAATATATATATCCTTATCTAAGGCATTTGGACGAACCTTAGATTTTTAGGAATAAACTAACAATTAGTAATATAATATTTGATTTAAAAACTATTTTGTGTCAATTTTGACACTATATTATATATGATTTTTGTGAAAGTCATAACAGAATTATATTTTCGAACCAAGTTGATTAAATCAACACTAATATATCATAGTAACCTAAGAAAATTATTTTAATTCATAAAAAGTATCAAATTACATTTATATTGGTGTTTATAACATCAATTATGTCAATATTTCATTAATAAGATAATTACTGCATCATCATTGTGTCATAAATAAATTAAATTATTTAATGTCTAAAAATTACAAATAAAAAAACATTATATAGGAAACCTATTTAGCTTTCTAATGAATATTTATAGTCGAATTTATCTTATGTATAACCCCATATTAAAAATGATTTACTTATTTAACTTTGATTTTAATTATTTTAACCCTTCTTTAAATAAATTAATAATAAATGTCCTAATCTAACCCAAGTGGGCCTAAATGATAATATTTTACACTTAAGGTTGTTTTTGGTCGAGATACACTTGTCCAATAGGATTAGGACATGTGTTATGGTAATATTAATATCATTTTTACCCTTAATTACCCTATTTATTTTTAACCGTGGTAAAAAAAAGTAAAAAGGTACTATTCACCAAAAATTATTTTCATCTCATTGAACCACATTTTACTTACTGACATCAACCGTGTCTCTCGGATTTTTGAAATTCCATTCACAGAAGCGGTAAAATTAAGTTTTATGAAAAATTCAGTTTTTTAACTACCACTTTGTAGTTTCACTATTCATCAAAAATTGATGTTTTTCAGAAAAATGCCAAAATTTCATCCTAAGATATATTTCATATTCCGAATTCAAAAATGAAGTCTATTTTACCAAATTCATAACATAGAAGTTGCATTAATTAATTTTATAATTAAATCCCGCTGTTAAAACAAATAGCGTGTTTTTAAGAAACAATATCTATCAAAAGATTGACACTTGATTATGTCCGGTTTAAATGTGAAATTACATTAAATGACCAACATTGAATTAAATTGTAAAAATATATTCTAAATATACTTTAAAACCACTCAAATTAATAATTTATCACTATTAATTATTTCGATTAAAAAAGTTGTTTTTAATTATAATATAGTAATTTTCACTATTCATCAGAATATGAAATTTATCCGAAAAGTACCAAAATTTCACCTTAGTCTAAATTTGATACTCCGAATCCAAAAATGAAGTCCATTTTGAGAGCTAAAATTTCTAAAATTTAAAAAGTGTTTATTACTATTCATAACGGCTAGTTTTAATAATATTTTAATAGCATATCGTTGTTTCATGAAACTCAGTATTGCGTACTACACACGCTATCAAGGAAGGTTGCGATTGCGTGTAATGCAAGGAAAGTCAAATATGCGTGTTGTGAAAGCTCCTTTTGGTGTAGCGTACAACACAAGACATTAATAAAATTAAAAAGAATATTTTTCATAAAATCTCGGGCTGTTACATTCTACCCCCCTTAAAATGATTTTTTCCCTCGAAATTCGTTGGGGTTATAAAGGGTTTACTCTTCGAAAGTTTATTTAATAGAAACCCACATCGTAAAAAGGAATATCAAAACCAATCTTTAAAAACAAAAGTATGAAACGTAACGGTTACCCAAATAAACTAATCATTGGGTTTCCACATAGGTGAAAATATGGATATGGAAGAGAAATCTAACCATCATGTTCTGATGGAGAGTGGTAGAGAACATGGCTTTGGAAAAGCCAGTAATCACAAAGACAAAAATTTGTGACGATCTAAGGTACCATCTGATTCATCAGATATAAGATCACTAGGACAACATTTTTGGTTTTCAAGATCGTTTCCCTAAAGTTAAAGAATTTGAATTAGAATAAATACTTACTTTATGTTGGTACAACCTCACTGTTGTTCGTGCCTTTAACAATTTCCACTTCATCTCTTAAATAAATGAAGTTGAATTTGTTATTCGTGAAGTGTTATCAGATCATGTGATAGAATGACGGGTCATTCCATCTGTCTCAAAAGGTTAGCAAAATTTATATACATAAGTCGATCTATAGTGAGATTAATCATATATGGTTCCTAAAATGGACTTATAATTTATATATCATACTACTTAATATAATAAACCTAGTTTCTACTAAACAGGGACTTCCTGTAGGTCAGTGGTAGGCGATAAAGGCCAGTCGCACTTCGGTTGTGGGTTCGATTCCTACAGCCTTGTTCGACGCGATGGGTTGTCGCCCGTCCTACAGGTTGTCCTTTTTCTAAAAATACATCACTATAACATCCCATCAATAATATAGAAAATCTTCTATCCTTAAACAATACTAACTTATGACCAACATAATCCATTCTAATCTTTAGGCTTATCCATAATACTGCAGTCCACTCTCACAGCATAGTGAAAACGATTACTAGAGATTTAACACCATCGTTGATCCCCATATATCATAAGATATGTTTTGTTGGTCACATTCCAAACATTCAAAGTCCTTAATCATGTATTCTCTTGAATACCATAGTAAAAACATGAATGCAGTTAAAATTTAACACTTTCCACATACTAAAATCCTCAAAATTCTATATACTCAAACCATGATATCACTTAGTCCTTATATCAATCATGAGCTCATGAATACTGTGAAACATTTCATTTTCTCCTTATCCCTTCATTATGCGCATATCATCTGCTTTCCAAAATATTTGAATCACTTTTCATGGTTACCGGTACCTTAAAATTATTGAAAACCACAATAATACAAAAATATTATAATAAACAATAAAATTACCTCAACAACATTATTCTTGAATACCAATACATAAACACTTCAATCCATCCTCTTCAATTAGTGTCCTGGAATAAGTCCTTCAATGATTTAGAAGTAACTTTTTAGGTCAGGGCATTGAGTTGGGTAATACCCATGTTCTCCACAAATAATACATTGAACTCCATAACAGTCTGTCACTCTATAACCCTTATCTCCACACAAATAACATCGGTCCCTCCATTTGAGGTATTCTTCAAGGTTCTTATTCACTTCTTTAGAAATCTCAATCTTCCTTTCTTTATGTTGCTCAACATGCGAACATGCATAATAGTCTATCTTCCTCTTCTTTGATGAATTAGGTATACCACTAAATTTCACCTTGTTAATCATATATCGCGATGACTGATTCGGCATAATCAAAATATCTTTCTCTCTAGGCATTACATAATTTTGTTGCTATAGTCACCAATTTGTCCATTGGATTCAATGTTAACCGAATTCTGTCTGGTTCCCTCCATTAACTAAAAAACAAAAAGAATTCGTTGAGAGACAAAAATCATGCTAGAGAAAACAACATAGTAAAGTGGAAGTACCTTCAATATCAAACATTTAGGTTTAATTCTATGATCGTTAGCATAATTCTAGTACTATAACCTATACGTATACTTAACCTTAGGGACATCCCTAGTCATACCTTAGAAATATCTCAAGGGATCTCACTAAAGTTCTCGAATCCTAGTTTCCAAAGGTTGACTAAACCTTTCCTCTGATACCAACTGTAGAGACCCGAAGCCTAACGTACATGAACATTACATTACTTTTGCCGAATACTTAGTACATAAAAAAAACACACACACAAGGATCGTAATAGTTTAGTGTCTTTGGAAACTCGGAACGTAATCTTCTAATCGTGGTGGAAGATCCTCAATATCTCCCATAAAGATCTTCCTTTTTTTTACCTAAAACCATTCTTTATATCCTGGGAAAAATAAAACATAAAAGGGTGAGCTCAAATGCTCAGTAAGGGTAAACAAAATAAATATCGATCACATCATATACATATGCACATAACTTTTGGAAATCTTAACCTGCAAAAGAGATCATAATTTCATAACATGGGGTAAATCATGGCAGTGAAATGTAATCATGATAATCATAACTTAAAACATGAAACTTTGTGGCATTCACACATAATCATAGAGAATCATTTCTTGTTAGTCAAGACTCATTGCCAAGACTATCTTAGTGGACAAAGTCCCTTTCTGAATCGAGTAACCCTCGTTTCAGTCCTGTTTCACTGAACCGGTATAATATACCGTTCCAGCCCTGTCTATCTCATGAGATATAAAATCTTTACCCAATGCATTGGAGGGAGATATAGGTCCCACCCATCTCATAATGATACCATTCTTATGTGTGCCACAAAATCTTAAAACATACATCATTTCATAACCCATGTAAATAAAAATGGGAATCTTAAACATTGTGACATCATAAAACAATTCATATAAGATAAAGGAATTCATAAAAATAATTCCATCACAACATGATCAAATCAATTTAATAATAGGGATAAAAACAGAACCCTTTATTATCTTAGATGGAAAATAATTTTGATAAAACACTTGAATTCCAATCTTGGGGAAAATATCCTTTCTTCTTCAAAAACAATTTTCCTTTCATAACATTTCATACGACTTTAAAATAAAAGAAGTTGAAAAAATAAACATGAAAACTTGTAAAGGAAGCTTCTTGGAAATAATGTTTTAAAAATCCATTCATGCCGTATAAGTTAAAAAAAACATTCTTCTCGTACATTTGTCGGAAATGTCAAAAAAGTACCTCGTACGAAAAACGACAAAAGATTCCTTTCATATATTTTACTAAAAACTCACCGAAGGGTAAAATTGGATTTAAACAATTCTAGGTGAATGGAAATAATATTACATATTGAGGAAATATGGATGTGGATGATAAAATATACCCCAGTAAATACTAAAGTATAAACAATCTCGGATAAAAATGAGATTGTGATATTTCCCTTACCTTAAGTCCGATTTGCTTCATAAGTGTCCGAACCTCCTATATAATGATTTAAATAATGTCATTATCTTATTACAGAATCATATTCATTGTTATGATATCATATATGGTTCACTTATGACTTTATATTACCCGTTCATTTGTAAATTCCATGTTAAAGAAGCATTTTGGGTAAAATCGTCTCATTTGTCGTTCGTGTTTTTAACTTGTAATTATTCATATGATTACTAAGATCATGATTACATAATTCCAGAATATAAAACATGATTTATATATATATATTCATAATACACATATATAATAAATCAGTAAATGGAAAGAAATAAACCGTTCACGGAGACGGTAGTCCGTACGTACGCATGATCGCTGTTTTCGTTTCCTTATTGAATTGAATGGAATTAAGTAGATGACATACATATAAATATAAATAATTCCAGTATCATTATTAGGTCATATATTGCATTATTACTTATTATATATACTTTATAATCATTCATGAATGGTTAATCATTGAAAATGAATCTCATCGCGTCGTGGAGACGGTAGTCCGTACGTACGCACGAGCGATGATATCGTTCCCATGGTCGTGGAATTGTGTTGAAGTGTATGTATACTATTTCAGTATCAATATCACTTTATAATAATCATATATAGTTACTCATTACACCTTTATACCCATCCAATTAATGTGGTGGCGGAAAATAAATTACACCACGGCGTGGAGACGGTATTCCGTACGTACGCACGCGCGGTGATTTCATTTTTCCGTAGGATGGATAGAAGGTTAATTAGAGTTGTTTCATATTTATAATAACATATCAGTATATAAGAAATACTGATGTCATTACTTTATCATTAAACAACTAAATAAGAAGAAGTTGAAGAAGAAAGAAATTGAAAAAGATCGGTAATGGATATTACCTCTTTTTGACACGCCTTTTCTTAGCCTCCACTTAAAGAACTAAGGATGGTCTTTGAAGAAGACCAGGACCTCTATGATGATACTAGGGAAGTGGACAAGATATTTTGGTAGGGGTTGGCCGAGCTGTAGTGCTCAAATTGGTGTGAGGGGGAGGGGGAGGAGGTTCCCTTTTATAATGGAGGAGAGGGGCACCTTAGGAATATCTCAAAATATTATTTTATATTAAAGACAAAATCGGTTTATAATGATTCCAAAGGGTCTTATTTCGAAGCTAACGTGGGGATGGGTCTAAATCCTATCATCCAATAGGATTTAGACAAGTTTAGGGTATTATTTTAACCTTATCAATTAGATTTAACTCTAAGTTAAATAATTTAACTTTTACCGTGTCTTTTTTTTTCTTACACTTTATGGTCAATACACTTACTATAGCTTGCCAAACGAACCGCAAATTGTCTATTATTAATATATATATCCTTATCTAAGTCATTTGGCCGAACCATAGATTTTTAGGAATAAAATAACAATTAGTAATATAATATTTGATTTAAAAACTATTTTGTGTCAATTTTGACACTATTTGATATATGATTTTTTTGAAAGTCATAACAGAATTATATTTTAGAACCAAGTTGATTAAATCAACCCTAATATATCATAGTAACCTGTAAAATTAGTGTAATTCATAAAAAGTCTCATATTACATTTATTTTGGTGTTTATAACATCAATTATGTCAATATTTCATTAATATGATAATTACTGCATCATCATTGTGTCGTAAATACATTAAATTATTTAATGTCTAAAAATTACAAATAAAATACCATTATATAGGAAATCTTTTTAGCTTTCTAATGAATATTTATAGTCGAATTTATCTTATGTATAACCCCATATTAAAAATGTTTTACTTATTAAACTTTGATTTTAACAATTTTAACCCTTCTTTAAATAAATTAATAATAAATGTCCTAATCTAACCCAAGTGGGCCTAAATTATAATATCTTACACTTAAGGTTGTTTTTGGTCGAGATAAACTTGTCCAATAGGATTAGGACATGTGTTAGGGTAATATTAATATCATTTTTACCCTTAATTACCCTATTTATTTTTAACCGTGGTAAAAAAAAGTAAAAAGTTACTATTCACCAAAAATTATTTTCATCTCATTGAACCTCATTTTACTTACTGACATAAACCGTGTCTCTCGGATTTTTGAAATTCCATTCACAAAAGCGGTGAAATTAAGTTTTATGAAAAATTCAGTTTTTTAACTACCACTTAGTAGTTTCACTATTCATCCAAAATTGATGTTTTTCAGAAAAATGCCAAAATTTCATCCTAAGATATATTTCATATTCCGAATTCAAAAATGAAGTCTATTTTACCAAATTCATAACATAGAAGTTTCATTAATTAATTTTATAATTAAATCCCGATGTTAAAACAAATAGCGTGTTTTTAAGAAACAATATCTATCAAAAGATTGACACTTGATTATGTCTCGTTTAAATGTGAAATTACATTCAATGACCAACATTGTATTAAATTGTAAAAATATATTCTAAATATACTTTAAAACCACTCAAATTAATAATTTATCACTATTAATTTTTTCGAATAAAAAAGTTGTTTTTAATTATAATTTAGTAATTTTCACTATTCATCAGAATATGAAAGTTATCCGAAAAGTACCAAAATTTCACCTTAGTCTAAATTCGATACTCCGAATTCAAAAATGAAGTCCATTTTGAGAGCTAAAATTTCTAAAATTTAAAAAGTGGTTATTACTATTCATAACGGCTAGTTTTAATAATATTTTAATAGCATATCGTTGTTTCGTGAAACTCAGTATTGCGTACTACACACGCTATCGAGGAAGGTTGCGATTGTGTGTAATGCAAGGCAAGTCAAAGATGCGTGTTTTGAAAGATCCTTTTGGTGTAGCGTACAACACAAGACATTAATAAAATTAAAAAGAATATTTTTCATAAAATTTCGGGTTGTTACATTCTACCCCCCTTAAAATGAATTTCGCCCTCGAAATTCGTCGGGGTTATAAATGGTTTACTATTCGAAAGTTTATTTAATAGAAACCCACATCGTAAAAAGGAATATAAAAACCAATCTTTAAAAACAAAAGTATGAAACGTAATGGTTACCGAAATAAACTAATCATTGGGTTTCCACATAGGTGAAAATATGGATATGGAAGAGAAATCTAACTATCATGTTCTGATGGAGAGTGGTAGAGAACATGGCTATGGAAAAGCCAGTAATCACAAAGCCATAAATTTGTGACGATCTAAGGTACCATCTGATTCATCAGATATAAGATCACTAGGACAACATTTTTGGTTTTCAAGATCGTTTCCCTAAAGTTAAAGAATTTGAATTAGAATAAATACTTACTTTATGTTGGTACAACCTCACTGTTGTTCATACCATTAACAATTTCCACTTTATCTCTTAAATAAATGAAGTTGAATTTGATATTCGTGAAGTGTTAGCAGATCATGTGATAGAACGACGGGTCATTCCATCTGTCTCAAAAGGTTAGCAAAATTTATATACATAAGTCGATCTATAGTGAGATTAATCATATATGGTTCCTAAAATGGACTTATACTTTATATATCATACTGCTTAATATAATAAAACTAGTTTCTACTAAACAGGGACTTCCTGTAGGTCAGTGGTAGGCGATAAAGGCCAGTCGCACTTCGGTTGTGGGTTCAATTCCTACAGCCTTGTTCGACGCGATGGGTTGTCACCCGTCCTACAGGTTGTCCTTTTTCTAAAACTACATTACTATAACATCTCATCAATAATATCGAAAATCTTCTATCCTTAAACAATACTAACTTATGTCCAACATAATCCATTCTAATCTTTAGGCTTATCCATAATACGGCAGTCCACTCTCACAACATAGTGAAAACGATTACCAGAGTTTTAACACCATCGTCGATCCCCATATATCATAAGATATGTTTTTTTGGTCACATTCCAAACATTCAAAGTCCTTAATCATGTATTCTATTGAATACCTTAGTAAAAACATGAATGCAGTTAAAATTTAACACTTTCCACACACCAAAATCCTCAAAATTCTATATACTCAAACCATGATATCACTTAGTCCTTATATCAATCATGAGCTCATGAATACTGTGAAACATTTCATTTTCTCCTTATCCCTTCATTATGCGCATATCATCTGCTTTCCAAAATATTTGAATCACTTTTCATGGTTACCGGTACCTTAAAATTATTGAAAACCACAATAATACAAAAATATTATAATAAACAATAAAAGTACCTCAACAACATTATTCTTGAATACCAATACATAAACACTTCAATCCATCCTCTTCAATTAGTGTCCTGGAATAAGTCCTTCCATGATTTAGAAGTATCTTTTTACGTCAGGGCATTGAGTTGGGTAATGCCCATGTTCTCCACAAATAATACATTGAACTCCATAATAGTCTGTCACTCTATGACCCTTATCTCCACACAAATAACATCGGTCCCTCCATTTGAGGTATTCTTCAAGGTTCTTCTTCCCTTCTTTAGAAATATCAATCTTCTTTTCTTTATGTTTCTCAACATGCGAACATGCATAATAGTCTATCTTCCTCTTCATTTATGAATTAGGTATACCACTAAATTTCACCTTGTTAATCATATATCGCGATGACTGATTCGGCATAATCAAAATATCTTTCTCTCTAGGCATTACATAATTTTGTTGCTTATAGTCACCAATTTGTCCATTGGATTCAATGTTAACCGAATTCCGTCTGGTTCCCTCCATTAACTAAAAAACAAAAAGAATTCGTTGAGAGGAAAAAATCATGCTAGAGAAAACAACATAGTAAAGGGGAAGTACCTTCAATATCTAACATCTTAGGTTTAATTCTATGATTGTTAGCGTAATTCTAGTACTATAACCTATACGTATACTTAACCTTAAGGACATCCCTAGACATACCTTAGAAATATCTCTAGGGATCTCACTAAAGTTCTCGAATCCTAGTTTCCAAAGGTTGACTAAACCTTTCCTCTGATACCAACTGTAGAGACCCGAAGCCTAATGTACATGAACATTACATTACTTTTGAAGAATACTTAGTACATAAAAAAAACACACACACAAGGATCGTAATAGTTTAGTGTCTTTGGAAACTCAGAACGTAATATTCTAATCGTGGTGAAAGATCTTCAATATCTCCCATAAAGATCTTCCTTTTTTTACCTAAAACCATTCTTTATATCCTGGGGAAAAGAAAACATAAAAGGGTGAGCTCAAATGCTCAGTAAGGGTAAACAAAAGAAATATCGATCACATCATATACATAAGCACATAACTTTTGGAAATCTTAACCTGCAAAAGAGATCATAATTTCATAACATGGGGTAAATCATGGCAGTGAAATGTAATCATGATAATCATGACATAAAACATGAAACTTTGTGGCATTCACACATAATCATAGAGAATCATTTCTTGTTAGTCAAGACTCATTGCCAAGACTATCTTAGTGGACAAAGTCCCTTTCTGAATCGAGTAACCCTCGTTTCAGTCCTGTTTCACTGAACCGGTATAACCTACCGTTCCAGCCCTGTCTATCTCATGAGATATAAAATCTTTACCCAATGCATTGGAGGGAGATATAGGTCCCACCCATCTCATAATGATACCATTCTTATGTGTGCCACAAAATCTTAAAACATACATCATTGCATAACCCATGTAAATAAAAATGGGAATCTTAAACATTTTGACATCATAAAACAATTCATATAAGATAAAGGAATTCATAAAAATAATTCCATCACAACATGATCAAATCAATTTAATAATATGGATAAAAACAGAACCCTTTATTATCTTAGATGGAAAATAATTTTGATAAAACACTTGAACTCCATTCTTGAGGAAAATATCCTTTCTTCTTCAAAAACATTTTTCCTTTCATAACATGTCATACGACTTTAAAATAAAAGAAGTTGAAAAAAAATAAACATGAAAACTTTTAAAGGAAGTTTCTTGGAAATAATTTTTTAAAAATCCATTCATGCCGTATAAGATAAAAAAACATTCTTCTCGTACTTTTGTCGGAAAAGTCAAAAAAGTACCTCGTAAGAAAAACGACAAAAGATTCCTTTCATATCTTTTACTAAAAACTCACCGAAGGGTATAATTGGATTTAAACAATTGTAGGTGGATGGAAATAATATTAAATATTGAGGAAATATGGATGTGGATGATAAAATACACCCAAGTAAATACTAAAGTATAAACAATCTCAGATAAAATTGAGATTGTGATATTTCCCTTACCTTAAGTCCGATTTGCTTCGTAAGTGTCCGAACCTCCTGTATAATGATTTAAATAATGTCATTAACTTATTAAAGAATCATATTCATTGTTATGATATCATATATGGTTCACTTATGACTTTATATTACCCGTTCTTTTGTAAATTCCATGTTAAAGAAGCGTTTTGGGTAAAATCGTCTCATTTGTCGTTCGTGTTTTTAACTTGTAATTATTCATATGATTACTTAGATCATGATTACTTAATTCCAGAATATAAGACATGATTTATATATATATATATATTCATAATACACATATATAATAAATCAGTAAATGGAAAGAGATACACCGTTCATGGAGACGGTAGTCTGTACGTACGCATGAACGTTGTTTTCGTTTCCTTATTGAATTGAATGGAATTAAGTAGATGACATACATATAAATATAAATAATTCCAGTATAATTATTAGGTCATATATTGCATTATTACTTATTATATATACTTTATAATCATTCATGAATGGTTAATCATTGAGAATGAATCTCATCGCGTCGTGGAGACGGTAGTCCGTACGTACGCACGAGCGATGATATCGTTCCCATGGTTGTGGAATTGTTTTGAAGTGTATGTATACTATTTAAGTATCAATATCACTTTATAATAATCATATATATCTACTCATTACACCTTTATACCCATCCAATTTATGTGGTGGCGGAAAATAGATTACACCACGGCGTGGAGACGGTATTCCGTACGTACGCACGCGCGGTGATTTCCTTTTTCCGTAGGATGGATAGAAGGTTAATTAGAGTTGTTTCATATTTATAATAACATATCAGTATATAATAAATACTGATGTTATTACTTTATCATTAAACAACTAAAGAAGAAGAAGTTGAAGAAGAAAGAAATTGAAAAAGATCGGTAATGGATATTACCTCTTTTTGACGCGCCTTTTCTTAGCCTCCACTTAAAGAACTAAGGATGGTCTTTGAAGAAGACCAGGACCTCTATGATGATACTAGGGAAGTGGATAAGATATTTGGGCAGGGGTTGGACGAGCTTGAGTGCTCAAATTGGTGTGAGGAGGAGGGAGAGGAGGTGCCCTTTTATAAGGGAGGAGAGGGGCACCTTAAGAATATCTCAAAATATTATTTTATATTAAAGTCAAAATCGGTTTATAATGGTTCAAAAGGGTATTATTTCGAAGCTAAAGTGGGGATGGATCGAAATACTATCATCCAATAGGATTTAGACAAGTTTATGGTATTATTTTAACCTTATCAATTAGATTTAACTCTAAGTTAAATAATTTATCTTTTACCGTGTCTTTTTGTTTTCTTACACTATATGGTCAATACACTTACTATAAAATGCCAAAAGAACCCCAAATTATTTATCATTAATATATATATCCTTATCTAAGTCATTTGGCCGATCCTTAGATTTTTAGGAATAAAATAACAATTAGTAATATAATATTTGATTTAAAAACTATTTTGTGTCAATTTTGACACTATTTGATATATGATTTTTGTGAAAGTCATAACAGAATTATATGTTCGAACCAAGTTGATTAAATCAACACTAATATATCATAGTAACCTATAAAATTAGTTTGATTCATAAAAAGTCTCAAATTACATTTATTTTGGTGTTTATAACATCAATTATGTCAATATTTCATTAATAAGATAATTACTGCATCATCATTGTGTCATAAATAACTTAAATTATTTAATGTCTAAAAATTAAAAATAAAATACCATTTTATAGGAAATCTTTTATCTTTCTAATGAATATTTATAGTCGAATTTATCTTATGTATAACCCCATATTAAAAATGATTTACTTATTAAACTTTGATTTTAACTATTTTAACCCTTCTTTAAATAAATTAATAATAAATGTCCTAATCTAACCCAAGTGGGCCTAAATGATAATATTTTACACTTAAGGTTGTTTCTGGTCGAGATAAACTTGTCCAATAGTATTAGGACATGTGTTAGGGTAATATTAATATCATTTGTACCCTTAATTACCCTATTTATTTTTAACCGTGGTAAAAAAAAGTAAAAAGTTACTATTTACCAAAAATTATTTTCATCTCATTGAACAACATTTTACTTACTGACATCAACCGTGTCTCTCGGATTTTTGAAATTCCATTCACAGAAGCGGTTAAATTAAGTTTTATGAAAAATACAGTTTTTTAACTACCACTTAGTAGTTTCACTATTCATCAAAAATTGATGTTTTTCAGAAAAATGCCAAAATTTCATCCTAAGCTATATTTCATATTCCGAATTCAAAAATGAAGTCTATTTTACCAAATTCATAACATAGAAGTTGCATTAATTAATTTTATAATTAAATCCCGCTGTTAAAACAAATAGCGTGTTTTTAAGAAACAATATCTATCAAAAGATTGACACTTGATTATGTCTGGTTTAAATGTGAAATTACATTCAATGACCAACATTGTATTAAATTGTAAAAATATATTCTAAATATACTTTAAAACCACTCAAATTAAAAATTTATCACTATTAATTATATCGATTAAAAAAGTTGTTTTTAATTATAATTTAGAATTTTCACTATTCATCAGAATATGAAAGTTATCCGAAAAGTACCAAAATTTCACCTTAGGCTAAATTCGATACTCCGAATCCAAAAATGAAGTCCATTTTGAGAGCTAAAATTTCTAAAATTTAAAAAGTTGTTATTACTATTCATAACGGCTAGTTTTAATAATATTTTAATAGCATATCATTGTTTCGTGAAACTCAGTATTGCATACTACACACGCTATCGAGGAAGGTTGCGATTGCGTGTAATGCAAGGAAAGTCAAAGATGCGTGTTGTGCAAGCTCCTTTTGGTGTAGCGTACAACACAAGACATTAATAAAATTAAAAAGAATATTTTTCATAAAATCTCGGGCTGTTACAAAATTTGTTAAATTTAGTTGTCATTTTATCTTATAATCTTAAATCATAATAAAGTAAGAGTTGAGTTACATAAAATATGAATATGGGAATTTAAATTATATCATTTTTTAAATATCATAAATATTTTAAATTACATGGAATGTGCGTGAAATGAACATATCATAAGACTAAAATAGAAAATGATATTTTTGGTGTGGAATTTTTAATTATGGGATAGATTAAGCTATGAGGAAGCATATCAGTATTCGATGAGTTTTAATGAAAATGGAAGACAATGTGCTAGGATATATTAGTCCACCTAGGTGGGACGTCTATTTTGGTTTGGCTATTGACTAACATAATTTGTATGGTTATAGACTTCTAGAACACCTGACATACATAAAAACCCCCTAGGATAATTTGTTGTTTTGTTCCCAAATCTCACATCCACGCCTATTATAGTAGATTTATCAAGTATCTATATAAGGTGAAATATTATAAAAACACCCATTGAAATATATATATATATATATATATATATATATATCTATGTGTGTGTGTGTGTGTTAGTTTATAGTTAAATAGTTGAATAATGTTTTCCTACATGGGATGAAAATTCAAACCTAATTTTCAAGTACCTGAACTGATAAACTACGATTCATGCAACAAAAAATAGGTTTGGGTTTTATAAAGAAAACCAACTTATTAATCATGTATGCTTTTTGTATCAAAAATAGGATACCCAAAAACTAACATTTTTGTTCTGACCCATCCCCCAGGGCCCATGCCATGACTACCCCAAACCCACCTCCCATAGGCCAGGGGCTTGCCACTAGCACCAAATGACATACTTCCTAAAATGGTAAGGTGTTTCATTTAATCCTGTACAAAAACATGGTCCAAGAACACAACAAGATGCAACTGTGAATTAAACTACTATAGTAAAAGACTACTGAAAGTAAAAGGGGTCAGAATACAAGCCCAATAGTAAATGTACAAGTATAACTTAAAATACAATACAACTGAAAGAAATAGTCAAATAGCTACTGTGTCGTCCTCCGAGGTTCCTACCAGAAGGGTAGGTTCAGATCGCTGCCTCAGAACTACTGTGTCGTCCTCCGAGGTTCCTCCCACGTGATCCACTTGAGATCCGTAGAATTTTCCCTTTAGATATCAGTCGTACCTTGTTCATCACTATGCTCCAAAAAGTTGTAACCCAAAGGACCGCCATTTCGTAAGGGTTCCAACGTGAGAGACGGTGCATTAACCGGATGTACAGTCTGTAAGTTATAGGCATTTTAGTACCGAGGGCCAGGTTGGATTTGGGTGTGATCAAACCTATCCAAATTCCAAGTTTCTCTGAAAATCTAATGGAGTATTTCAAAATGATGTTCTCTTTACAAGGGTCCCAACGCCTCAGATAGTTCGTCAATTGCGCACCTGGTCTATACGCTATAGCCATTTTAGTGCTGAGGGCTCGGTTGGATTCGTGTTCGATCCAGCCAGACTGTACCTCAAACGGCACCAGATAACAAAATGGATCACACCATTATGATTCCCATGGAAAAACACAAGATATGGAAAATCCATTTATCCTAAACGGAAACCTGATGAAAAAGATGCATTTCACCAAAACACGTGCAAGCCAGGCCCTGTGGGGCATGCGCGTCGACCTTGACATAAATATCCAAAATTGATCATGAAACATCCATCTATATTTCACGGTTTCAACGTTAGAGACGGCTCATCATTCCGACACCATATGAGGGAGATATGTCAGATACAAGATCTTGTAATAACAATAATAATAATAATATTGGGTGTTTCATGGATCCAAGCCACGAACCTGAATGTAGTATCCAACATTTGACTTGAATCGACCATATTAATGATAGGATCACATTTCCATTTATGGAAAGTCAATCAGACGTCGCACATGGGAGTAATGGCGCATCTAAGATTTAATAATATTATTAAATCTATTAATTCACCAGTGTTTTGGGTACCTGATCCAAAAACCCAAAAAAAACATCCAATATTGGACTCATAATTTGCGTATCGAAGTCAGGGTCACTATGCCATTTATGTTTCATGGAACCGATATCGCACGAAGAAGTTCTGATCGAAATAGTGTTTTACCAACAAAAATAATAATAACATTATTATATTATAAATATTATTATTTAACCATTTTTTTCCTTCAATCCCAAAACCCATGTTTAATATATCAAAGCTCTCATGTGCAGTGAAAACCCTCTTTTTAATCCACTTTTATCATTTATTTCTATTTTAATTTTATTTCATTTCATTTTTTCTCTCTCTGATTCACTCATTCGTCCCCAAATTGTCACGCTCGAACATAATAGAAAAGAACAAAGAGCACAATAGTTCATAAACTCAAGCCAGCGACCTCTCCACCCTAATATTTAGCCACTGTTCTGCGAACATCTGAGATCCTAACGACATCCCAGAAATATCATGTTGCCCCTACACAGCCTCGATGCCACCCTCCGGCTGACCGCCGCCATCGCCTTCCGTTGCGAGCCACCTCAGGCTGCTGCCTGTCCGAACTGCCTCGTCAGACGCCTACCACAATCGCGCCGGACTACCATTGTGCCCTGGACGGAATCAAACCACCATGTCACCCATTTCATGGGCCACCACAGCTTTATTATAGGCCTGAAAAATTATTATCATTGTAGATTCACGATCCTGGGGTCGAAATCACCGTGTATGTATGTCGCTGTCAACGAAACAGTGTGTTTTTTACGGTACATAATTATTTGGTGATGAAGAATGCATTAATAATGTGTGAAGAATGAATAGAAAATATCATGGTATATTTATATATCGATGGTCGTGTTTGTCTGGAAATCGTCGTTTAGAATCAAGAATATGAGTAATCAATAAATTGATATTTATCCTACTTCAAAATAACCCCCCTACATTGATCGTCCGTTGGAGGTGATGAGAGGAGGAATATTATGCATCAGCACTTCTCGAAAGCTGGTTCCACGATCCTTGTTCAGTGGTCATTCTTTGTTGGAGGATCTCTTTCATTGGATAATGCTCTTCCTTTGAGTGTTCTCCACCAAATTGGTTTTCCAACGATCTCCCCCACTAGTGGTGAGGATCCCACTTTAATTGTGTTAAGTTTATTAATTCAATTAATGTTTTCACATTAATTGGGGGAATTAAAAGAGTTTAATCAAATTAAAAGAGGTGTTCAGGTGGTCCCCACCACCAAGATTCTAAATGGTGGTATCAAGAATGAAAAATAAAAATTCATTCTCTTTATTTTTATTCTCCCACGAAAATACAAAAAACTAACTCTCACCCTCAACTTACTACGGTGGAGGTGGAGGTCTTCTTAAGATAATATCTGCACTGCGGGTTTAATGGTGTACTTAGGTTTCAATTCCCTTCACCAGTTCAAAAGTTACAAAACTCCACTCGTGTATTTACAAAATGTACTCGAAAAAAAGATTGGAAAATTATTAACAGTCACCCTCAACCCGCACCGGTCGAGGTTAGGCTCTGGCTAAGTGAAACACACACCAAAAAACCCAATTGTATTCTTATATATCTGATCATAGTTACCATTTAAAATATATGGATTTTTGAGAAAAATAATTGTTACATAAATATTTTATTTACAGCTAAAAACTAACTTTAACTGGTGGCCCCTGCCGGCCAAAGTTAGTATCTTCCCAAAGGGATCATACCCTCACGAGTTCAGAGGTGGTATTTTATTCTTAATCTGTGTTACCGTTCATGAGTTATATTCATTTGAAAAATAAAATATCTTTATTTAATTATTTTCTTTACGGTTATGCCATTTTCGGGTTTTCTCACAGGAGGCCCGCGCCGACTAAACAAAACTCCTGCATGGGCTAAACCTACCATCCTGAGTGCAACTGTGCCATCAGAATTCTGATCCGAGAAACCATTTATGAGTTATAACAATTTTTTAGGAAAACATCTTACGTGCAATAAATAAATCTTAACAAAACATAGATGGATCATTCAAGGATCTTCAGGGCTCAGAATCAGGTGCTGGAAAATTTCACAATCCCAAAATAATTCCAAATAATTAAAAAACAATTATACAGAATTTTTGGGACATTATATTCTCCCAACCATAGGGATTTACATCCCAGAAGTCCACAACATAGACTAAGGAAAGAAATGGGGTACTAATCATGGAACTTGGCCTCCCACTCCAACGTGCTCTTCTATAGGTTCCCATGCTACAAGAGAATTCACACTAGAGGTATCAACCACCGATGAAGGACCCACTCTTATTGATCCTCAAATTCCACTGGGAACTCCGTAAAAGTTACCTCTCCATCAATGTCCTTCTCCCCTTGGTCGATGACTTGAGAATGGTCATGAAAGTATCTCCTCAGATAGGATATGTGGAAGAAGTCGTGCACCCACTCAAACCATGGTGGTAGTTCCAAGCAGTATTCCACCTCACCAATCGTCCAATGTATCACAAATGGTATAATAATCCTCAGTCATAACTTGCCACCCGGCCAAACCTCTATAATCCTGGTTGGTGTGAGACCCATAAGAAGACATGGCCTCCCTCAAAATCTCCACCCGAAGCATCACATGTTCCATGGTGCAACCAATGAAGATGATGACGTACTCCCCAACTTCATAAAATCCATCTGGTTCATGTCCTGTGGTTATCTGAGCACATCGAGCCTCACAGTCGGTGTCCCGAAGTTGCGCCTCCCTGACTCGCTAAAGGAGTGGGGGAGTGACTATCAGAGAATGAAGATAAGTTGCTCCAACTCGATCCACGTCATATATATGCAAAGTAGCTAGCTGATCTGTCACCCCACTCAGAAATTGTATACCAGATCTTCTGCAGATTGGATATGCTACTATGTTCACCTTCCTAGGAGTATATCCTATCTCAAAGTCACAGTGTTAGAGGAACTCTAAATATAAACATTGTCTCAGCTCTTGATAGCTCTGCTTACACTTCTCTATTCATAGGAAAGGCTCCGCCGTTTTTGTCAAAGCTGACAACGGTGACGCTACCCAGGGAAATTTAGGTACAAATATCTGGTAGTACCTAGACAAAGAAGACGTCCCTCTCCCTTTGGGGAGGTAATCATGGAAAAATCTTTTGAAAAGATGTCACATTCTCTTTCACTCCTCTTGGGAACTTAAAACTAAAAACTCATGCTATATTGAGGGTATGTCTAGCAGACTCAAGAGTGATTGGTTGCACCCTCTTATGCTTGAGTTTATCCTGTGCTGCCTGGGTTTCCTTTTTCATTGACCAAGGAAAACCACATTCCCACATTGTAGATAAACCACAACTCCTTTTCCTAATATATTCAATATGAATATGAATGGTGGATGTCCAGTCCATACCTAAACTAAAATCGTAAGGCTTTGACACTACCACCATGAGGTTCAAACTGAAACTAACACCTCAAGGGTCATATCACACCATCAGCATAAGTGTGATTATCGAGTCTCCTACAAAAGATATCTCCATACTTGGGTGTCATATCAGTGTTTTAACTGGAAACTCTAGGTCTTGGACAAGATTCATGGAAGGAAGGAATGATTGGTACCTATGTCAATTGATACGACAGTTCGTAGTAGACATAGGCCATACGTCGAATCATTCATATAGCCATTCGGTCACACACCTTGACCGTATGAAGATACTCTCTTCCTCTATCCTCCAGCTCCCTGAGCCTAGTGGGGACCACATAGGGGGTGGTTTGTAATATTTCGTAATGTAAAACACCTCATGTTTCTTTTCTAGCTTGGCTTCCACGTCTGTAGCCTTAGAAATCCATCTATCCCTATCACATCCTCTTCCCGAAACATTTTACACACCCATGTCTCTAATACTAGCACCAATTTCCTGCTCTCCCACTTCTAACATTCAATTGTTGTATCTACTCAGCCAAATGACATTCAACCCCAAATGTTCTCTCTATCACCCTAACATAGGTATGAATGAATAGAGGAATTTTGTTGGCTCCAATTTCCCCAAATACACCTTGCAAGGAAGTCTGAGCCCCGAAGCACTAGTAGTATCATATTCAACGAGTACTAGGAATGG
The DNA here is from genome assembly GCA_963277665.1 of Viscum album. Lineage (NCBI taxonomy): Eukaryota > Viridiplantae > Streptophyta > Magnoliopsida > Santalales > Viscaceae > Viscum > Viscum album. The sequence continues at coordinate 852,275,930 of OY728152.1, forward strand.
TCGGTATGCCTCAAGGAATACTCAGCTACTGACATGTCATCTTGAAGAAGATATAGAAGCTCCAGGGAACTCTCAACCACCTTCTCAAGCCGGTCCTTAGTCGCATGTGAGTCGTCTTCGCATTGGAACCTAAGGGGTATTTGATGCAAGAACACGTGTAAGTCACTAAGCTTACATGTGTCCTATATTGGTACCTCTTGTTGTAACATCTATCCAATGTGAAGTGATGTAGCTGGAAAACTACATGAAGGTACCATATTGTGCAACAACCAATGTAATGAAGCCTCATTACACTATGAAAAATCCTTGTGGTCACACAAAAAAAAAGACTATAAGCTAAGGTCATCATTTTCTATACATGTGTCTAAACTTGGTGGAAAACTCTAGCCACAGCCTCAATCTAGTCCTCAGCCACCTACGGGTCCATCTCGCCATGGAACCTTCGATTCCTCTCCCACTAGAACTCGTGTGACATGCTCAGTCGTCATGCATCCTCTACTGGTGGGGCTACTGGAAACACATGTCTAATGGGTAGTGGGGCTATAGGTACAACACTCGAAGGTTCTAACACTATAAGGGGGACCAAAATAGAGGTCTCCTCACTCGGTGGGACATCATCATGTAATCTCTCGAGAATCCAAGCTGGTTGTCTAAGCGGAGACATCAGTATAAGGAACAGGTGAACAACAGTCATTAAGTTATACCTAGTGAGATGATTCAAAAAAGAATCAAAAGAAAAACATTTCAAAAACACATTAAATTACTGTTTTCATGTGTGGTGTTGGAATCAGAATTCAGGGTCTTGGTGTATGGATACATCGGCCACCACACCAAAACTGGATTCCCCAATCTGAAAACCAAACTCAGAACACTTAACATTATAGCCACCGAGAAAAGATCAGAGTCCATGATCTTCAGTAGAACCGACTCCTCTGATACCACTTTTTCACAACCCATCACCCTTTGCCCATGTCGTGACTACCCCAAGCCTGCCTTCTATAGTCCATGGCTGGAAACTAGAATTGAAATGAATTCTCCCTAAAATGGGAAGGCATTTCCTTTAATCCTTTGCAAACACATGGTCTAAGAACACAACAAGAAGCAACTGTGAAGTAAATTGTTGTAGTAAAAGAGTTCAGAATATAAAAGGGGCCAGAATACAAGCAAAAATTTAATGGTATAAGTACAACTGAAAATAAAATACAACTAAAAGAAAATGGAAAACAGTTACTGGGTCGTACTGTGAGGTTCCTACATGAAGGGTAGGTACAGATCGTCGCCTTAACACTCTATGTCCATTCGTCTCATCTGCATCACGGCATTCCGAATGTCCCACCTCTGGGAACCGTCCAATCCAAGGAACCTCATCCTCTATCAATGTTTTACTTAATCTACACAAGACACAGGAAGTTGCGGCCGAAGCCCGTGAAGGGGTGAGAAAAACAACACTCAGTAGGGACACTGAGACCCCGGAAGTCTCATAAAATTCCACAAAGAAAAACCACATGTTAACTCCATGAAGATAGCTTACAAATGTATAGTACCACGTGGCATCACCTCAATCACATGCTAAATGTAAAGATATCTCACAAAGTGTCTCAACTCATACCAGGTTTTCAGTGAAGTATAGAAGTACAGATGATTAGTGTTGAAGCTAGATCATCTTATTCTATCAAGAGGCACTACTTCTAACCATACGGAGTTTTAACCACATAGGTTTGATAGGTACTAACCCCTATAATTATCCACATAGGATCTGACGCACCCAGATTCGATAGGTAACTTACCGTTGTTGACCCACGTAGTATCTGACCCACACAGGTTCGATATTCAGTAACCCATACAGGATCGTTGAGCGCTGACCCACATAGGATCTGACCCACATAAGATCGATATGTGCATACCCACACAGGATCGGTATGTGTATACCCACACAGGATCGATGAGCGCTAACCCACATAGGATTTGTATTTTCTAACCCACACAGGATCATTGAGCACTGACCTCTACATGATCTGTCTCCAACCTCTTCCTCACTGCCAGCCACTGGATTCCACAAACCTGGTGCACTTGTGATCCGTTGAATCTACCCTTGAGATATCGTTTGTACCTCGACCATCACTAATCTCAAAAAAGTTGTAACCCTAAGGAACGACATGTCATAAGGGTTCCAACTCGACAGACGGTGCGTCAATCGGATGTTCGGTCTGTAAGTTATAGACATTATATTATCGAGGGCCCGGTTGGATTCAGGTGAGATCCAACCTAGGAAAACTCTATGTTTCTCAGAAACTGTAATAAAGTAAGTCAAAAATATTGTCTCTCTCCAAGGTTCCCAAAGATGCCGACGGTTCGTCAAACGTGCACTCGGACTATATGCTATAGGAATTTTAATGCTGACGGCCCAGTCAAATTCATGTTCGATCCAAGTCGGTCCTACTTCAAACAAAACTGAATAACCAAATGGGTCACACCATTATGATTCACATTGAAAAACACATGAGATGGACTACCCATTTGTCCAAAATGGATACCTAGTGAAAAAGCTTCGTTTCACCGCAACAAGTGCGAACTAGGCCTCGTGGGTCCCGCTCCTCGACCTCGACATAAATATCCAAACTTGGACATGAATCATCCATCATAATTTCAGGGTCACAAAGTCACATACGATTCTTCATTTCGACACCGTATGAGGGAGATATCCTATATTATTATTATTATTATTGTTGGGTGTTTCATGGACCCAAGCCATGAACAAGAATTTAGTATCCAACATTAGACTTGAATCGAATGTATTAATGAAATGATCACATCTCCACTAATGGAATGTCAATCTGATGTCGTACGCAAGAGTTATGGTGGGTCGAAGATTTAAAAAAAATTAAATATATTAATTCATGAGTGTTTTGGGTACCCAATCCAAAAACCCAATTAAAGGCATCCCATATTGGACTCATTGTTTATGTCTCGAAGTCAGGGTTTCACTGTCGAAGGCAGTTCATGAAACCAAGATCACATGAAGATGTTTTGATTGAAACACGGTTTTCCCAAAAATAATAATAATAACATTATTATTTTATTTTTATTTTTATTTAATAGTTTTTTCCTTCAATCCCTAAACCCACGTTAAATATATCAAAGGTCTCATGTACAGTACAAAACCCTCAATTCAATCCACCTTTATCATTTATTTCTATCTTAATTTTTTTTCAATTCATCTTTTCTCTCTCAAATTAACTCATTCTTCCCCAAATTCTCACGCTCGAACCTAACTAACCAGAACAAAGCGCACATCAGTTCTTAAACATAAGCTCACGGCTTCTCCAACATAATATTAATCCGTCATTATACGCACATCTGAGCTTCTAATGGCATCCTTGAAACATCACGCTGCCCCTACACAGCCAGGACGCCGCCCTCTGGCTGTCCGTCCTCACCGCCTTCTGTCGCGAGCCACCTCAGGCTGTTTCCTGTCCAAACCGCCCCACCATACACCTTCCACAACCATGATGGACCACCATTGTGATTTGGACGGAATCACATAGCCATGTCACCCCTTCCATGGGACACCACATCTTCATTCTAAGCCTAATAAATATGTCGATCGTAAATTTGTGATCCTCAGGTCGAGATCTCCGCGTCTGTATGTCACGCTCAATGAATCATTGTGTTTCTAGCACGATTAATAATTTCGAGATGAAGAACATGAAAATAATGCGTGAAGAAAAAATAGAAAATATCATTGAATATGTGCGCATCAATGGTCGTGTTTGTTTGTCCATCGTCCTTAAAAATCAAGAATATGGGGAATCAAAAAAATAGATATTTATCATACATTAAAATAAACCACCTACCTCGATCATCATTTAAATGTGGTGAGAGGAGGAAGATGATGTGTCAGCTCTTCTCTAACATTGGTTACTCATTCCTTGTTAGGTGTTCATTCTTCATTGGATGATCTCATTCATTGGATAATGCTCTTCCTTCGATAGTTCTCCACCAAATTGGTTTTCCAACGATCTCCCCCATGAGAGGTGAGGAGCCCACTTCAATTGAGTGAATTTTATTAATTCAATTAATTTTTTCACATCAATTGGGGGAGTTCCAAAAGTTAACTCACATTAAAAGAGTAGTTCGGGTGGTCCCCACCACCATGATTCAAAATAGAGTTTTGAAGAATGAAAAATAAAATGTTATTTATTTTATTTTTCTTCTCCCACAAAAATCCATAAAACTAAATCCAAGCCTTGACTTAGTACGGTCGAGGTGAAGGTCTCTTTAAGCGAATATCGACACTTCAATTTTAACTATGTCATTGGATCTCAATTCTGATCACCAGTTCCAAAGATACAAAACAACGGTCATGCGTTTACTGAACATACACAAAAAAAAGTTCGGAATATTATTTACAGTCACCATCGACCCACGCCGGTCGACGTTAGGCTCTTCCAAAGTGAAACATTCCCCAATGAACCCAACGGTACTCTCATATTTTCAATTTGTGTTACCGTTTAAAAGTTTTGGATTTTAAAATAAAATAATTGTCACATAATTATTTTATTTACGGCTTAAAACTGACATTCACTGGTAGCCCGTGCCAGCCAATATCAGTTTCTGCCTAAAGAGATCATACCCTCACAATTTTAGCAGTGGTCTCAGATTTTTAATCTTTGTTACCGTTTGTGTGTTATATGCTTTTGAAAAAGAAAATAACATTACTTAAATATTTTATTTATGGTTGTGCCATTTTTTGGTATTCTCACAGGAGGCTCGCACCGACTAACCAAAAGTCGCACATAGGGTAAACATTCCATCCTGAGTGAAATACTTCCAATAGATTTCTGATCTGAGTAACTATTTATGAGTTATTCATCTTTTTCAAGAAAACTAATTTAGCGTGCTAATTAAAGCGTAACAAAATTTCAAGAGAGCATTCTGGGCACTCCGTGCCTCAGAATCACACACCGTCAGATTTCGTGTTCTGAAAATAATTCTATATAATTAAAATAATTATACATAATTTCAACAGAATTACATACTCCCCTCCTTATGGATTTACATCCTTGAAAGCCACAACATTGAATAAGGAAACAATTGGGGGTACTGAGCATGGATCTGAGCCTCCTGCTCCCATGAGATCTTCTGTAGGTTCTCGTACTGCCAACTAACGTGCACCATAGGTATCGACTATCCAAGAATGAATCTCTCTTGTTGATCCTCAAACTCCAATGGTAACTCAATAAAAGTCACCCCATTGTCAATGTCTAGCTTGCCTTGGTCGATGACATGGGAGTGGTAATGCACGTATCTCTTCACCTAGGATATATGGAAGACGGCGTGCACCCAATCTAACTGTGGTGGTAGTTCCAAGAGGTATGCCACCTCGCCAATCCTATAAAGTATCATAAATAGTCTGATAAACCATGATGATAACTTTCCACCCTGCCAAACCTCTGCAATCATCATCGGGGTGAGACCCGTATGAAGATCTGGCCTCCCTCAACATCTCCTTCAAAAGTGTCACTGGTACCATTGTGCGACTTTTGAAGAGAATGACATGATCCCCACCTCAAAAAATCCATTAGGTGCATGTCATATTGATATCTAAGCACATTGATCCTCATAGATAGTGTCACCAAGCAGCGCCTCCCTGACTCGCTGAAAGAGTGGGGGAGTGATTGTCTGAGACTGAAGATAAGCTACTCCATCTCGATCCACGTAGGATATCCGCAAAGCAGCTAGCTGCTCTGTCGCCTCGCTCAGAAACTGTAAACCAAATATCTTACAAAGTTAATCTTCTACTACGTTCCCTTCCCATGAGTAGAGACTATCTCAATGTCATAGTCTTGGAGGAACTCTATCCATCACCATTGATTCATCTTGTAAAAGCTCTGATGACACGTATTTTTCCACAGGAATGGATCCCCCTTTTTTTCAAAGTTGACAACAGTGTCGCTACCCTGAAGTTGTTGGGTACAAATCTCCTGTAGTACCAAGAAAAACCAGACATCCCTCTCCATTTGGATAGGTAATCCTAGAAAAATCTTCTGAAAATATGTCCCCATGCCCTACCACTCATGTTTGCAACAGAAAACTGAAAACTCCTGCCACTACGAGGGTATGTATAGCCGAATCAAGAGTATTCAACTGCACCCCCCTGCGCTTGAGTTTATCCTATGCTGCCTGGGTTTCCTTTTTCAGCATCTAAGGAAAACCCCATTCCCACGTTGTAGATAAACCACAACCATTTTTCCTAATACAGTCAATCTGAATGTAAATCGTGGATGTCCAGTCCATACCCAATCTAATTTCTTAAGGCATCGACGCTGCCATGATGAGGTTCCAACTGAAAATCTCACCTCAAGGGTCAGATCACTCCATCGGCATATGTGTGATTATCGAGTATCCTCCCAAAGGCATATCCATACGTGAGGGTTAAGTCAACGGTTTAACCAGAAACACTAGGTATTGGACAAGATTCATGGAAGGAAGGAATGATTGGCACATAAATTTATGGATATGAAAACTAGTAGTAGACATAGACCATACCTTGAATAATTCATAGATCCCATGGGTCTCACTCCTTGACCACATGCAGATACTCCCTTCCCATATACTCCATCTCCCTGTGCCCAGTGGGGACCACATACGGGGTGATTTGTTACATGTCGAAATGTTCATCACCTCATGTTGCTCTCCTAGATTTACTTTCACGTCAGTAGCCCTATAGATTCATCTATACCTATCACATCCTCTTCCCAAAACATTTTATAGACCCTCATCTCTGAGACTAGCACTGGTTTCCTACTCTCCCTCTATAAGCATTCACTGTATGTATCTGCTCAGCCAATGGACATTCAACCACAATGGTTCTCCCTAGCACCCTGACATAGGTATGAATGCATATAGGAATAGTGATTTTTAGGATTTCCTAAAAGAAACCTTTCATGGAAGTCCAAGGCCTGATGCAGTGATTGTATCGTATTCATTGAGTACTAGGAATGGTCGGTATGCCTCGATTATTACTCATATACCGACATGTCATCCTGACGATGTTATAGAAGCTCTGAGGTAAACTCCACAACCTCCTCATGCCAGTTCTTCACCGCCTATGATTCGGGATCGACTCCTAAACTATGGGGAATTTGATGCTAAAATAGGTGTATGGGACTTTGCATACATGTGTCTTTTACTGGTACCTCCGGTTGTAACTTCTGAACAATGAGAAGTGATGTAGCTGGAATACTACCTGAAGGTACCATCTCGAGTAATGATCAAAATGCTGAAGCCTCATTACGCTACGAACCATCCTCATGGTCAAACACTAAAAAATTCTATAATCTAATGTCACCATCTTATCTAATGGTGTCTCAGCTAGGTGGAAAACTCTAGGGATAGCCACCATCCAGTCCTCTACCGCCTGCAGGTGCATATTGCCTCGGAAACTCAAAGACCTCAGCCACTGGAACTCGTCCGACGTGCTCAGTCAGCGTCCATCCTCTACTAGTGGGCTTGTGGAAATGCATGTCCAACGAGTAGTGGTGCTGCTGGAACACAACCAGTAGGTGCTAATGCCGTAAGAGGGCCCTATACAGAGGCCTCATTGCTTGCTGGGTGATCGTCTCATACTCTCTTGGGAATCCTAGCTGGCTGTCTAAGCGACGACATACATATAAAGAACAGGTACACCACGGTAATTATGTTTTACCAGGTGAGCCGACTCCAAATAAATCAAAAGAAAAACATATAAAAAATAAACGAAATTAGTGTTTTCATGCGCTGGGTTGGAAATCAAAATTCAGGGTCCTTGTGTAGGGATATGTTGGCCACCGCACCAACACTAGATTCCCCAAACTGAAAACCACAATCATTACTCTTAACACTAATACCACAGAGAAAATATCAGAGTCCTCGTTTTTCGGTAGAACCGACTCCTTGGATACCACTTTTTTAGGACCCGTCCCCCGGGGCCCGTTCCATGACTACCCCACGCCCGCCTTCCATAGGCCATGGGCTGGCGACTAGCACCGAAAGGCATACGTTCTAAAACAAGTAAGGCATTACCATCAATCCAATACAAAGACATGGTCCATGAACACAATAAGAAGAAACTGTGAAGTAAATTGACGTAGTAAAAGAGTGTTTAATGTAAAAAGGGTAAGAATACAAGCCCAACTGTAAAGGTAAAAGTACAACTGAAAATACAATAAAACTGAAAGAAAAAGGAAAACGGCTAATGGGTCATCCGCTGAGGTTCCTACCTGATGGGTAGGTACAGATCACCGCATCAGCACTCCATGTTCGTTTGTCTCCTCTGTGTCACGACAATCCAAATGTTCCACCTTCGGGCACCGTCCCATCCAAGCTCCCTCAGCCTTGATAAAAGTTGTACATCGTCTGCACAACACACGACATGGTGTGGGTGAAGCCCGCAAAGGGGTGAGTATAATGACACTCAATAGGGACCCCGAGACCCCGGAGGTCTCCTAATGTTCCACAACGAAAAACCACAGGGTACCACCATGAATGTAGTTTTCCACAGAGGTATAGTACTACGTAGCATAACCTCAATCACAAGCACTAAGTAAAGATATCTCACAAAGACTCTCAGCTCAAACCATGTTTTCAGGGAATTATAGACCTATAAATGATTACTCGTGAATCTAGATCATCTTATTATATCATGAGGAAATTCTACTAACCATACAGAGTTCAACCCAGGTAGGTTCGATAGGTACTAACCCCCTCAATGGTCCACATAGGATCCGACCTTCCTAGAGTCGATAGTTAACAACCCCCACTGACCCACACAGGATATGACCCACACAGGATCGGTATGGACTATCCAACACAGGATCGTTGAGCGCTGGCCAACACAGGATATGACCCACACAGGATCAGTATGCACGGACTCACATAAGATCCCTAAGTTCTGAACCACATATAATCAATATTCGCTGACCCACACAGGTTCATTGAGCATTGATCTCCGCATGATCTGTCTCCAACCTCTGCCTCACTGTCAGCCACTAGATTCTTCATACCTTGTGAACTTGAGATCCACATGATCATCCCTCGAGATATCGGTCATACCTAGAGTGCCACTAATACCCAAAAAGTAGTAACCCAAAGAACATCCATGTTGTAAGGGGTCCAACACGACAGACAACGCATCAACCATACGTCCGATATATAAGATATATGCATTTTAGTATCGAGGTCCTGGTTGATTGAAGTACAATCCATCCCAGTCAAACATCTAGTTTCTCCCATACTCTAATGGAGTAATTCCAAAGGACCGTGTCACTCCAAGGGTCCCAACTCCACAGACGGTTTTTCAAACATGCACCGAGTCTGTAAGCTATACGCATTTTAGTGTCTAGGGCCCGGTTAGATTCGTGTTCGATCCAACCTAGCCATACTTCAAATGGCCCCAGATAACCAAATGGGTCACACCATTACAATTCACATGGAAAACACATGATATGGAATACCCATTTTTCCAAAACGGATACCCAGTGAGAAAGTTACATTTCATCACAACACGCACGAACTTGGACTTGTGGGGCCCACACCTCAACCTCGACTTAAATATCCAAAATTGGTGTTGAAACATCCATCTTAATTTCAAGGTCACAACGTCATAGATGGTTTATCATTCCGACACCGTATGAGGGAGATATGTCTGATACAAGATCTCGTATTAATATTAATATTTTTATTATTCGGTGTTTCATGGACCCAAGACACAAACCAGATTTTATCATCCAACATCAGACTTGAATCGACCTTATTAATGGCAAAAAAACATTGCCCCTAACAACAATTCAATAGGACATCACACACAGGAGTTATGGCGGGTCGAAGATTTAATAATAATATTAAATCTATTAATTCAAGAGCGTTTAGGTACCTGATCCAAAAACCCAAAAAAAGACCTCCAATATTGGACTCATAATTTCTGTCTCGAAGTCAGGGTTACACTACGGCTGATGGTTCATGAAGCCGAGATCACACAAAAATGTTATGATCGAAACACGATTTTCCTAACAAAAACAATAATAATATTATTACATTATTATTATTTTTATTTAACAGTTTTTTCAATCAATCCCAAAAACTGATTTAAATCTATCAATGATCTCTTGTTTTGCAGACAACCCTCAATTAAATAAACCTTTATCATTCATTTCTATTTTAATTTTATTTCATTTCAACTTTTCTCTCTCCAACTAACTCATTCTTCCCAAAATTCTCACGCTCGAAATTAACTGACCAGAACAAAGCGCACAATAGTTCCTAAACTCAAGACCACAGCCTCTCCACCCTAATATTCAACCACATTTCTGAACACATCTGAACTTCTAATGGAACCATGGAAACATCACGGTGCGCCTGCACCGCCTGGACACCGACCTCCGGCTGTCTGTCACCGCCACCTTTCGTCACGAGCCACCTCAGGCTGCTTCCTGTTCGAACTGCCTCATCAGATGCCTACCGCCATCGCATCGAACCGCTGGTGTTCCCTGGCCAGAATCACACCACCACTTCACCCCTACCACTGGCCACCACGTCTTCATTCTATGACTGAAAAAATGTGATCACTGTAGATTTGCAATCCTCAGTTCAATATATCCACGTCTGTATGTCATTCTTAATGAAACATTGTATTATTCGTGCATTTAATTATTTGGAGATAAAGAACATGTGAAGTACTCATGATGAACAAATAGAAAATATCATGGTATATGTTCCGATCGAGGGAAATGTTTGTTTGGCCATCGTCATTTAGAATCAAGAATATGAAAAATCAACAAATAGATATTTATCATAATTGAAAATAAACCCCCTACCTCGATCCTCTGTTAGAGGTGGAGAGTGGAGGAAGATGATGTGTCAGCGCTTCAAAAATGATGTTTCCCCATTCCTTTTTCAGAGGTCATTCTTCTTCGGAGGATCTCCTTCATTGGATAATGCTCTTCCTTCGAGATTTCTCCACGAAATTGGTTTGCCAACGATCCCCCCCACGTGAGGTGAGGATCCCACTTTAATTGAGTTAAGTTTATTAATTCAATTACTATTGATACAATAATTGGGGCAATTACAAGAGATTACTCATATTAAAAGAGGAGTTTGGGAGGTCCCAACCACCATGATTCAAAATGGATGTTTCAAGAAAGAAAAATAAATTGTTACTTATATTATTTTTCTTCTCCCAAGAAAATCCGAAAAACAAACTCCCACCCTCAACATATCATGGATGAGTATAAGGTATCCTTAAAAGAATATTAGTGCTACGAGTTTAACGGTGTCCTTGAATTTCAATTCTGATCACCGGTTCAAATGTTACAAAATGCTGCTCGTGCGTTTACTGAACGTACCCGAAAAAAGTTTGGAAAATTACTAACACTCACCCTCATCCCGCGCCGGTCGAGGTTAGCCTCTGCCTAAGTGAAACAAGACCCAATGAACCCAATTGTACTATCATATTTCCAATATGATTCACCATTTAAATGTTACGTATTTTAAAATAAAAATATTATCACTTAATTGTTTTATTTATAGAAAAAAACTAACTTTCACTGCTGGCCCGTGTCGGCCAAAGTATGCATTTACCTAAAGAGATCATACCCCCATCAGTTCAGTTGTGGTTTCAGATATTTAATTATAGTTACCACTCGTGAGTTATAATAATTTTAAAAATAAAATAACATTATTTAATTATTTTATTTACAGTTTTTCCATTTTTGAGTTTTCCCAAAGGAGGCTCGCGCCGACAAAACATAAGTCGTGACTAGGGTAAACCCGACATCCTAAGGGCAATAGTTCAGTCATATTTCTGATCCAAGTAACCATTTAAGAGTTGTTCTCCTTTTTTAGGAAAATTTATTAAGACTACTAATTAATGATTAAAAGAACATTGACGGATCATTCCGGGCACTCTGAGCATCGTAATCACCCGTCGTCAGATTTGATGGTCTCAAAATAATTACATATAATTAAAAAAATATAACAAATTTATTAGACATTAAATTATCCCCACCAAAGGTCTTTACATCCCTGAAATCCACAACATATAGTATGGAAACAAATGGGGGTATTGATCATGGATATAAGCCTCCCACTCCCATGTGATCTTCTGGAGGTTCCCATGCTGCCAGCGAGAGTGCACCAGAGGTATCGACCACCCACGAAGGACCTACTCCTGTCGACCCTCAAACTCCACTGGGAACTCCGTAAAAGTCACCCCATCGTCAATGACCAGCTCTCCATGGTCGATGACTTAAGAAGGGCCATGCATGTATCTCTTTAGCTGGGATACGTGGAAGATGGCGTACACCCACTACAACCGTGGTGGTAGTGCCAAGAGGCATGCAACCTCATCAATCCTCTGATATATCTGAAATGGTACGATAAACCTCAGTGATAACTTTCCACCCATCTAAAACTCAGCTGTCCAAATCATGTTGGGACTTATATGAAGACATGGTCTCCATGAAAATCTCCTCCCGAAGCATCACTTGTACCATGGTGTGACCTCTTAAGAGGATGACATGCCCCCCCACCTTTAGAAAATCCATCAAGTGTCTGTCCCATGGATATCTGAGCATGTCGATCCTCGTAGTTAGTGTCCCCAAGCTGGGCCTCCCTGACTAGATGAAGGAGTGGGGGAGTGACTATCAGTGACTGTAGATAAGCTGCTCCATCTCGATCCACGTAGGATATCTGCAATGTGGAAAGATGCTTCGTCACCTCACTCAAGAACTGTATACCAAATCTTCTGCTGAGTGCAGCAGCTACTACATTCCCCTTCCCAGGAGTATAAACTATCTCAAATATATAGTCCTAGTGAAACTCTAGCCATCTCCACTATCTCAGTTTCTGAAATCCCTGATGACACTTCTCTTGTCATAGGTAAGGCTCCCCCTTTTTCGTCAAAGATGAAAATGGTTCCGCTACCGTGGAGAAGTCGGGTACAAATCATTGGTAGTACCTAGCTGAAGCAGAAGCCCCTCTCCCTTTGAGGAGGTAATCTTGGAAACATCCTTTGAAAAGATGTCCCCATCCTCTACCACTCTAATTTGGAAATGAAAACTCAAAACTCCTGCTAACACGAGGGTAGTTCTGGCCGACTCAAGAGTGATAGGAAGAACCCTCATATTCTTGAGTTTATCCAGTGCTGCCTGGTTTTCCTGTTGCACCAACCAAGTAAACCCCCATTGCCACGTTGTAAATAAACCACAACCATTTTTCCTAATACAGTCAATCTTAATATGATCTTTGGATGTCCAGTATTTACCCAAACTAGCATCGTAAGGCCTCAACGCTTCCTCCAAGAGGTTCCAACCAAAACTCTCACCTCAAGGGTCAGATCACACTATCAGCATAAGTGTGATTATCGAGTCTCCTCCCAAAGGTATCTCCAGATGTGAGTTTCAAGTCAACATTTAACCAGATGCTCTATGTCTTGGACCAGATTTGTGGAAAGAAGGAATGATTGGTATCTATGTCTATTGATATGATAGCTAGTAGCAGACATAGACCATGCCTCGAATCATTCTTATAGCCCTTGGGTCGCACTCCTTGACCATATGAAGCTAATCCCTTCCCATGTCCTATAGATCCTTGAGTCTAGTGGGGACCACGTAGTGTGCAGTTTGTAAAATGTCGAAATGTACACCACCTCTTACTGATCTCCTATATCTGCTTTCACGACTGCAGCCCTACAGTTTCATATGTCCCAATAATATCCTCTTCCCGAAACATTTTACACACCCACGTCTCTGAGGCTGGTGCTAGTTTCCTGCTCTCTCACAGCTAACGTTCATGGGTTGTATCTGCACATCAAAAGGAAATTCTACCACAAAGGGTCTCTCTAGAACCCTAACATAAGTAAGAATGCATAGGGGAATAATGTTGGCTCGGAATTCAAAAAAGTCACCTTGCTCGAAAGTCCGAGCCCTGAAGCACTGATCGTATCATACTCATCGAGTATGTGGAATGGTCGGTATGCCTTGATGAATACACAACTACCGACATGTTTTCCTCACAAATCTGTAGAAGCTCTATGTAACTTTCAGCCATATCCTCAAGCCGGTCCTTAGCTGCCTATGAGTAGGGCTCTCCTCGGAATCGAAGGGGTATTTGTTGCTAAAACATGTGTAAGGCACTAAGCCTATATGTTTCCTCTACTAGTAATTCCTATTGTAAATTATGATCCATGAGAAGTGATGTAGCTAGCACCCTACCCAAAGAAACTATCTCAGGCAACGACCAAAGTACCGAATCCGCATTACGCTACGAACAAACCTCATGGTCACACACTTAAAAAAATCTAGAAGCTAAGGTCACTATCTTCTCTAAAGGTGTATAAACTAGGTGGAAAACTCTAGCCACAACGTCCATCCAGTCCTCAGCCGCCTGCGGGTCTATCTCACCTCGGATCCTCAGAGGCCACTGCCACTGGAACTCATGCAATGTGATCAGTCGGCGCACATCCTCTACAAGTGGGGCTAGTGGTAATTGAAGTCCAACGGGTAGTGGTGCTGCTGGTACACCACCTGAAGGTGCTAATGCCGTAAGAGGGATTTGCATAGAGGCCTCATCACTCAGTGGGCCGTCTTCACTTACTATCTTGGGAATCCTAGTTATCTATCTATGTGGTGACATCTGAATAAGGATCATGTGTTCCATGGTCATTATGTTATACCTGGTAAGATGAATCCAAAGAATTTAAAAGAAAAATTTTCAAAAACACCCGCAATCAGTGTTTTCATTCACTAAGTCGGAAATCAGAATTCATGGTCCTGGAGTATGGATACGTTGGACACTACACCAACACTAGATTCCCCACACTAAAAACCACACTCATAACAGTTGACACTATTTCAACAGAGAAAAAGTTTGGATTCCTAGTTCTACCGTAGAACCGACTCCTCTGATGCCACTTTTTCGTGACCTGTCTACCAGACCCCATGTTGTGACTACCCCAAGCACACCATCCATAGGCTAGGGGCTGACGACTAGCACCAAAATGCAAACACTCTAAAATGGGAAGGCATTGAATTTAATCATGTACAAACACACGGTCAAAGAACACAACAATAAGAAACTGTGAAGTAAACTGTTGTACAAAAAGTGTGCTGAAATTAAAAGGGGCTGGAATAAAAGAAAAACTGTAAAGGTATAAGTACAACTAAAAATAAAATACAACTAATAGAAAATGGAAAAAAACTACATGGTTTCCTTCCAAGGTTCCTACCTGAGGGGTAGGTAAAGATCGCCGCCTCAGCTCTCAACGTCCGTCTGTCTCCTCCGCCTCATGACACATTGAATGGTCATCCTCCAGGCACCATCTAATCCAGGCTCTCTCAACCTCGATCAATGTTCTATGTCACTTTCACAATACAAAACAATGTTTGGGCCAAGCACGTGCAGGGTTGAGTATAATGATACTAAGTAGGGACCCCGAGACCCCGGAGGTCTCCTAATGTTCCCAAATGAAAAACCACAGGGTAACACCACGAAAGATGTTTACCACATAGGTATAATACCACATAGAATTACCACAATCACAAGCACAAATTAAAGACATCTCATAATGAGTCTCAACTCAAAAATGGATTTCAGTGAATTATAGAAGTACATATTATTAGTCACAAATCTAGATCATCATATTCTCTCAAGATGCACTGTTTATGACCATACAGAGTTTGGCCACACAAGGTTTTATGTCCCCGAAATCCACTATCAGCGGCTGGGGCTGGTAGCATCGGTCTCTGACGTTGAAACTCGTACTGCGCACTAAGGCGATCTGCACTATCAGCGGCTGGAGCTGGTAGCATCGGTGGATCGACGGGTAGTGGTACCTCCGGTGCCTCCGCAATAATAGGGTCATGCACTGAGTCCTCGTCCCTCAGTGGGTTTTTGTCACGTACAAAACTCGGAACCCTAGCTGGCTGCCATTGTAAGGCCATCCTAAAATGAAACAGGTGTGCCACAGTAAAACATTATACTTGGTGAGCTGACACAATGTAATCACAAAGAAAACTTTTGAAACACACATGCAATCAGTTTTTTCGTGCATTGAGTCAGAAGTCAGAAGTCAGGGTCATGGTGTACGGATACGTCGGCCGCCGCACCAACACTTGACACTCTGGACTGATAACTACACTCAATACCCTTAAATTTTTTTCTTCACATAGAAGAAATATCTGAGTCCTGCGTTTTGTGGTAGAACTGAACTCCTCTGATACCAATTTTTCACGACCCGCCCACGGGGCCCGTGCCGTGACTACCCCAAGACCGCCTTCCATAGGCTTGGGGCTGGCGACTAGCACCAAGGCGTAATTCCCGATAAAAAGGGAAGGCATTACCTTAATAAAGAAAACAAACACACAGAGTAAGAAATCAGAAGTAAACACTATGTAAAACCGTGTACAGTAGTAAGTGCGGAAAAGTATGTGGGCCAGAATAAAAACCCAAACTGAAAGTAATGTACAACTGAAAAACAGAGTACAGTAACTGAAAAGTAAAGCTGCAACATCGATCCGTCCACTGAAAGTCCCACCTGAAGGGTGGGTACAGATAGCCTCCACAGCTCCTCGGGTCCAACTGTCCGATCTGAGTATGTCCCACGTAGTGGTCCACCTCTAGGAATCAACTTGCTTCACAAGCCTCAACCATGATCAGAACTGTCCGTCGTCTGCAACCAACACAACGTAGTGCGGGCATAGCCCGTGCAGGGGTGAGTATACACTACTCAGTAGGGACCTCGAGACCCCAGATGGTCTCCCACAATCTATAAAGGATAAACCACAAAGGAAAGATACAATCATGAAGTAAGGTCCAACACTACTTTGGTATATGACCATACATATACCTAAGTCATTAATTGCAGTTCGGCTTCAACATCCGAGCCCATGTTCGATCACATCCACATAGGAGAACACAACCAATCCACATAGGGAATAAAATCAATCATATCGAAGATAATGATTGAAAGTTAAGACTCAGCTCACATAGGTATACTTCTTCGTAAAATGATATAGATGATCAGATGTAGCCATTGATTCATCTAAGCCGCCAGACCCACACAGGATCGATAGGTACTAACCCCTGCAATGACCCACACAAGATCAATAGGTACTAACCCATGCAGTGACCCACACAGGATCTAACCCACACAGGATCGGTATGCGCTTCCCCACATAGGACCACTGGGCACTGACCCACACAGGATATGAACCACACAGGATCGGTAGCACTTATCCTTGCAGGATCGCTGAGTGATGTAGTCGTCACTGTCGAACCCACGGAGGATTTCTGTATAGTCATCATCATCGTCATAGTCGCAGCCAGCTCTAGGGTTCTCACACATAGCATGCTCGTTTCGGGAGGGTCCGCTCCACGAGCCGAGGGTCTGGTACATCAAATGACACGAAGTCCGGAGTTTATGTATCCCAAAGTTCCCTAACGTCAAAAGGAACACAATGTGACAGATGGCGCGTCAATCGGACGCCCGTTCTGAGAGTTTTTGGTTTTTTTGTCCCGGGGGCCCAGTTGGTTTTTAAGTCAAAACCAACCGGACCGTACTCCAACTGTGTCCAAACCTCGATTTAAGTAAGCCAAAAGGTCTGTCTCACTATGATGAGTCCAACAAAGTCAACGACACGTCAATCAGACGTTTAGAGCTTACGTTATAACCATTTCCGCTCCGAGGGCTGGTTGGTTTCGTGTTCGAACCAACCCGGCCGACCCAAAGTTCTACGAAACCTTGAGTGTAATATACCGAAGAGACCGTCTTGATCCAAGGATTGCATCGCAGATAACAGTGCATCGATCCGAGGTTCGTAGCCCATGTCATGGGCATTTGAACGGATCTGTCCGAAAATAGGGGGTTCGGGCCCGGTCCGACCAGACCCGATACCCCACCCCCCTGGTCAACCCGAACCAGGTTCGGGTCTGACTCATTAGGGCACAGCCCGTCCCGGCCTGGGCGCAACGTGGCTCGGCATGGGTGCGGCTCGTCCCGGCGGCCTGGCATGCTCGGGCGGCCCGTGTGGCCAGCTCGGCTGGCCGAGCTAGGCAGAACAGGGGGGCGCGCTGCCCCCTGATTGAAGAGTCGCGGCCCCAACGTGGGGGCCTCTCTTGTTCCAGCCAGGGGTTACAAACCCCTTGTCTCCCCCTGAAACGGCCAGCCCAGTTCGGCTAGCCAGTTGCTTCCGCCGCGGGACCGATGTGGTCCTGCCGTCCTGCTCCGGCGGCCGGCGGTTCCCGCTGCCGCTCCCCGCACAATCGCGGCAATAGGCCGCGGCCTCGTCCGATCATCACGGAGCGACAGCGCCGCACCACTCCGCCGCGTCCCCTCTCTGTCCGCGGCCTCTTCGAGGTTCTCCGGTGGGGTGTGATGGCACCACGCTTCTCCACCCATTCATCATTATTTCTGCGCGGTGCAACAGCACTGCGCTGCCTTGCTCGTGCCGCAACAAAATCAAGCATCAAGGGGGGAGGAGGGTCGACCGTGTTCGTGCGGTCCGACCTCCTCCCATTATTGCGATAACAGGCAGCCCAATTTGAAAACAAAGAACGACGACGCAAGTATTCACGAACACAAAACAATTAACCCCTACATCAAACGTTGTTGAACGAAGGTTCGTCGGGGGGGAAGGGACGTCGTGAAAGACGACGTCGAGGAAGGAGGATCGTCGGCGTCACGGTATATGGCGTCGCGTTGTCGAGCTCCGAGGATGGCATCTCTCACCGTCTGCGGAGAGGGAAGAATATGGTATAACAAACTCCTCTTTGTGGTGATGGAGTTCTTCGTCGAAGCCCGGTGTTCTTTGTTGGCGACAGTGCATTCTTCGTTTTCTTCAAGGAGGAAGATGAAGTTCAAGACTTGAGCGAATCCTCTCCAAATTCTCCCTGCACAACAAAAAACCAAACTTAATGAAATAAGACCTTGTCTTATTTAATTAACACACAATCCAACTTAAAAATTGAAATTCGAATTGAATTGAAGAATTAATTACTTTGAATAAGTTCATCAATTAATGAGATTACTTTTCATTTAATGGGGGGTGGGTTACCTAATTAAAAGAGGGGGGATTCGGAAGTTGAATAGGTGGGGATCGTGTGGGACCCACCCCACAAATATCCTACCTAGTGGAGTAGGATATGGTTGGTCCCACTCCAACCACTTATCTTAGGTTAAACTGCTTTAAATAAAAATCAAATTGGTTGCACCATTTTATTTTATTCTTCACTTAACCATAAATTTTAATTACCACACCTGAGAAAACACAACTTCAGAAAAGGTGTTCCTAAGCAAGTACTGGCGCTGCGATTCAATCAGTGTCCTCAGATTTCGATTCTGAGAACCAGTTCAAACGTTAGGAAATCCCGCTCATTAGTTCACTGAACGTACCTGAGATAAACTTCAGAAAATTATTCTGGGCTCACTGGGCCTCGGAATCAGGTGCTGTCAGAAACCGTGTTCTTCTAAAATTCCAAAGAAAATGAAGAATCAATTTTCCTTGAATTTTATGGGTATTTACATTTACATTCTTATTGTTTTATTTTTTGGGATTTTGTAGATTGGATATATAGTAATGTGTATGATCATGTGATGTATATTGGACTGGTGCATCACGAATGGTAATTCTATTCAGAATTCTATGTTACTAGGGATGGGATTGATGTTCTCAACTTGTATAGTTAGGGTTTTATATAAATTTCACATTGTTAGACACATATATTTCTTTTGTAACTGTGGGTTTATGATGAATTTTTTTCTCTTGTCCCAATTCCAAGAGGCCTATGATTTGGTTTTTAGTCCTCGATTGTAAAGGAATGAGGTGTATATTGAATTATATTTAGAAGATAGGTTCCTCAACATACATGCCTACTAGTATGTGTTTTAATGGATTTTATTTTAATGTAAGGTTATGTGGATCTACGATAAAATTCTAGGTGATGAGGACAGTGGTGTGGTCCACATGTAATATTGGTGATGTTACTCTATGGGGTCTCGATGGTGTGGGTATATTGTCATTGGACCCTTGTTGTGGTTTTTTTTATGAATTAGAAGCGTGTATTTGTCATCTAGGGAGAGATATGATGTTAAAACTCTCAAAGAGGATGATTTCCCTAGTTGTGGATGGGTGGTTTTTCTTATGAAAAAATTTATATATGAGTCCCTATAGATGGATATTTTGACATTTGGATTTCATGTTACGTTGATATGGTAGAATGATTGAACACCTATGAGCTATGACTTTCTATGAGTTGGAACATACCTAGTTTGTTTGACCTAGTGACATGATGTGAATCTTTAATGATGGGTATATGTTGTCATTGCTTTTGACATTATTTATGTTATTTTAGTACATATATTTTTTCAGTGTCACCAAATAGTGGGTCTAAACAATTTATTAGTTCCTTCGGATTCACGAGGTAATAGTGGAAGTCTTTGTACTTTTTAAATTGGTCCAAAAAGTGTAAAGCCTAGGGAGATGTTTAACCTCAATGGATGGATGTTATTTTTGACAAATAACATGTGTCTTTCATTTATTAATCATAGTGGTTATTTGTTAGAGCAGAAGAATCATTTGAGTTCCAAGCATCGGTAATGGATGTATAGGCGAGATACACTTAATGCTTAGTAGATAAATTAGGAGTATAGTAGGTGTGTGAGAGAAAGTGGTTTTTGGTGTGTGGGTTTACTCTGGGTGTTGACCATGCGTGTGAGGTTGCGTTTGGTACGAGGCACATGATATAATGCCCCGACCTTAAAACATTACATAATATTTTATTAAATGAATAATTCACATTGAGGATATTTTCAGGTTTACAGTTTTAGAGAATTAGGACATAACTATTACATCTCAAAAGATTACAATGTAGACACTTCTACTCAGTTTCCATTTTTTTCATAAAATAAAAACTCGTAAAACGAAACATGTTTAGTTCCATGTTTTAGATAGCATGTCTTTCCTTGATCCCATACATGACCCTATTAATCATTAAGTCTGGCGGAAAACAGTTCAACAACTTGGGATGAGCATAAAAAGATCAGTAAGGGATATACAAATATAGAAAGAAAACATTAGTCCTTGTATACATAAAAATAAATGAAATCATACTTTACACATAAAACATAAGTTCATTAAATTACCTAATCAAATCATAAGATTTATGATTAACTCATAGAAATAATTATACATAAAGGTAACTTGAGGCATTCATAACATTCTTACGTAGGGAGTAACCCTCATGGATATGTTTGGAATACCCATCACATTATATTCCCTAAATCTCATTAGGGAAACCTTATCATTTAAATCCTTTGCGTTACCCAATGAATTGGAGAGATATCTCGGGCTCACCTGCCCTTAGTTTATCACGGAACCACCCAATTTCATTAACATCTCCCATGAACCACAACATAATCATAAAACATAACTTAAGCATAAAGGAAAGATAACATTCCCACATTGCAATAATAATGTAAAATTTTAAGATATTGAAATAATAAATCCATTCTAAAAAAACCATTTTCAATACCAAAATACATAAAAAGTTTATATGATATATATTTTTCTTTTGAAAACATTACGGCCTGGTAAGGAAGCCAGAGATGAAATAATACTCGCGGCGGCAGAAAAGGTCGTTGTCACCGCTTATGTTAAAAAAGAAACATTCCTTTTTGTCCTTTAGTAAAACGATTCTTAGAGATGAGATTCCCTTAAAATGAAATGAATACACAAAAGGGTTTTATACACTGTATAAAATAAAGTCATGTAGAAATCAATTGATGCTTCAATGAATGGAGATATAGATGAAGTCCCGTACAAAGACGGTATCCTTAGATTAAGGATAAATCAATTACATAATTATGTGTGAAAAATATAAATACACCAAATATAAGTGGATATTATGTGTAATAAAATCAGATATCATCCACACATATTAATAGCAAGACATAATCAAGAATTAGAGGTTTAACCCAAAGAATTGAAATTGGGTTAAGAAGTTTCCTTACAGAAATTCGACAGCCTAACGACGTCACTTTAAAATTCAGAAAATGAGATGATGAGAGATAAAATAGAGTATCTAATCACTTGGAAATAACATTTATAGAAATATGGTTATATAAGAACATATCCCAACATACTATGACATAAAATAAAAGACCTAACAATATTATTCTTTTAAAAAGAGGAGGGTGAAAGGTTCCTTTACCGATTTGGGGAACTTTCGAAATGTACACCCTATGAAAGAAGGGTCATACAATGAAGATAATATACCCATAAATTAAATTATATTACAAAAAGAGTACAATAATGTTCTGTACATGCACAACACAAAATAAAATAGTGGAAAATGTAGCATGAATCTCACGGGAATAAAAAGTGAGATAAAAACCTCATACCTCATTGTGATCAATCGAGTCATATGACCAAAAGATAATAAACACCAAAAAAATCACATAATACCATGAATATAAATAAAATCATGAAATTATTTATGAAATGGAAGTAAACAATACACCACATGCAATAAATAAGTGGCAGACAATGGAAATCTAATGGAATTAAAAGTGAGATAATAAATCCCTTACGAAAATTCGCCAGCCTAATGGGGCCACTAAAAACATTCAAAAATGGATTGATGAGATCAAATAGGGTATCACATAAGATTAACAAAAAAATTAAATTAATAGTAATATAAAATAACATCCCCCAACATAAGAAAGTGGATCATAAAACAGTATACATAAAAGATAGTACTTAAAAAGAATGAGAGAGGTAGGATCCCTTACCTCATGTCTGACTTGTCTTGTTCATTTCATTGTAATCCTAAATAATAAAAATAGGTCAATTTATAATTTCATAAGGAAATAATTTAATGTTTATTATTCAATTCATATAACATATTATCATATTATAATAATTAGTTAATTATGTGAGTTCATATCAGACGTTTTGTCACTATTAGGTACATGTGTCAAAAATGAACTCTTTGAAAAGAATTGTCCACGTAGTTATAAGTACATCATCTCCAGAATAGTATTAATTATTTAAATATCATATATATCAAGTATATATTCTTTTTATACTATTCCATAACATTTGGAGATAAAAAATGAAATGCACAGTTCATGTAGATGGTAGGACATACATATGCATTAACGCTACTTTCATTTCATTGTCATATTAATGGAATTAAAACTAAATGAGAGATATATATATTATAATTCCAGTATAATATATATTTTATATAGGTCACATATGTTCATTAATTTTATTATTTATACATTTCATGAATTGCATGAACGAGCCACATTACTTGAGGGGGCGGTAGTCCACACTTCCTCAAATGAAATAATCATATTTACACAACATGCAATGCATAAAGATATGTTTTAAAAATAAAATACAGAATAATAGAGAGGAATTAAATATAAAATTTATCATATATAAATATAGTCCCATCATAATGGCCACCATGATAGGTGGTAGGAGAATTTTGAATAATCATCGTTTCGTGAGGCAGTAATTCGCCATCCACAGAAACAGTATGATATTTAACCATTAGACGAAGGTGTGTGTATTTTTAGCTCTAATAATTCTCATAAAAACATCCTATTATATTGAAGATACTGTTGTTGTTACAAAAAAAATGAATAAAAAGAGTTTAGGGGGTTGGAGAAGCAAAATAAAATAAAAGATCATAAGAGAAGACATTACCTTTAAATCGGGTAAATCTTTTTGATTTGAGCCAAAGGATTCATTGGAAAGACTTATGCCCAATGTGAGGCTACTAGGAGTAATATAGGGATGTGGAGAGATAATATGATAAGATTTTGGATGATAAAATTGCTTGAGAGTTTTGGGTAAGGGGGTAGAGGTGGGGCCTTTTATAAGAGGGAGTATGGTCAATTATGGATGGTCTTGAAATTATACATTATTATAAAATATGTTTCCGATTTTAATGGTCCTAATATGATATATTCAAGGATATGGTGATAATTATTCTAAATAAACCCATAAAAATGGTTTTAGACAAGTTTATGTCTAAGAGTTTACCTTATCCTTTAATTTTATTTAAATCATTCATTAATGAGGTAATAAATGCATCATCATGGTGTCATAAATAATTATATATATATGGTGTTTAAAAATTATAAAAAAATACCATGATGTAGGAAATTTTTTTATATTTCTAACCAATATTTATAGTGAAAAAGATAACTTATACAACCCCATGTAAAAATTGTTTTAGTAAAACAAGACATGTTTGTGACATTTTTATTTTAACATTAAATAAAAGGTATTAATATCATTATCATACTCAGGTGGCTCTATGAGGTACCGAAAATTGACCCATGGATTTTTGTGGTCGGTCATGACTCATAAAATAAAGGTGGTACAACTGTAAAGGAAATTTAATATTATTATAACATTAATTTTACCTTTAATTACACTAATTACCTTTAATCGCGGTTAGTAAAACTCAAAAGTTACTATTCACCAAAAATTATTTTCAGCCCACTAAACTACGTTTTACATACTAATGAAAACCATTTATGTCATATTATTGAAATTCAATTCACAGAAGTGGTAAAATTCATTTAAAAGAAATTTTTTTTTTCTAAACTACCACTTAGTGGTTTCACTATTCATCAAAAATTGAAGTTTTTCAGAAGAATACCAAAACTTCACCGTAAGAGATATTCGATATTCTGAATTTAAAATTTATTTATATTTTAAAAAATTCAAAACATATAACTTACATTAATTAATTATATATTTAATTCCAGTTGTCAAAACAAATGGCGTGTTTTTATGAAATAATATCAATCAAAAGTTTGACACTTGTTTATGTCCAATGTCAAAGTGAAATTACATACAATGACCAACATTGGATTAAATGGTAAAAATATATTTTAACTACACTTTAAACTAAATTAAAAATATAATATAACCATACAAATAAATTATATTAAAAGGAGGATTTGAATTAAAATACAGTATTTTCACTATTCATTTAAAAATGATCATTACCGGAAAAATAAAACAAATTTACACAATGTAAATTTTGATGTATTTATTATAAAGAAAGATTTTAATTTGTCAAATATAACATATAAAATTGTGAAAAAGTAGATATAAAAAGGGTTCACCATCAAAAGAAGGTTAATCAACCTTTTAAAGAATATTAGAATATTTATGCTTAAAATTGGATTCATTCGCATTTTAAGCCTCTATAATTCAATGGGTAATTGTTAAAATATTTAAAAAACATATATAATCATTTGGTAGTTATTTAGGTTCATTCCCACCATTAAAATGTCTAGGTGTTAACTACCAATTAAAATAATATTATTTTATTATTAGTCTGCAACATAAGATTTCAAAGAAACTCGTTGTTGCGTATTGGGTACGCCATCGAACATAGCATTCCATTTTAAGTAATATTAATATTTAATTCACAAATATTGATAAATATGAAATTTTCATATTCTCTATTTACCTGGGATGTTACATCCTTCCCCCCTTTTGGAAATTGCGTCTTTGCAATTTTAGAATTGGGCTCAAAAACTTCATTGAAAGCCCCACATCAGAAAAGGAGTCAATTAAACTGTCACTTTAAAAAAAAGAAAGAGTAGAAAAAAGGTCACACAAGTTATCCCATAATAGGATTCCATGTAGGAAAACATGGATATGGAAGAGAAAACAAAGGGTCATGTTCTGATGGAGAGTGATAGAAAACATGTTTAGGAGAAAGTTAACCACCAGAAAATAACAAACGTGTGATGGGTTAAACGGTATTTGATTCCCCATTAGGAATAATTAATAGAAAATGTTTCTGTTTCAAGTTACTTTTCATTGATGAATTTATTTATGAGCTTAACTAAATCATAAAGAAACATATTTACTAGTCTTTTAGACATTCATCTCTCACTATATTTTTTACACAAACATGAATTTTCTCCCAAACTTGAGTATTTTGGATGACTTGTTCACATTAAGAGAGCTATAATAAACTTCAAAAGAATCACCTATTCCCTAAAAG
Organism: Viscum album; assembly: GCA_963277665.1. NCBI lineage: Eukaryota > Viridiplantae > Streptophyta > Magnoliopsida > Santalales > Viscaceae > Viscum > Viscum album. Next base: position 852,302,009 of record OY728152.1, read on the forward strand.
AGAACTATATATTTCCCATTACTTTAAACCAAAAACAAAATGGTAAGTACAAGATTTGATAATCCCCAAAAAGGACAATCTTTTACAAAAAGAAAACTACTCTTAATCTCTAATATTTGTCCAAAAACCCAAAGTTCATAAAAGACAATTCAATAAACAGATATCCATAATATTCATCAAATTAAACTAAAATAATATTTAAACCCAAATCTCTGAAAGATTTAATCACATAGTCTTCCAAGGTAAATCTTAACATTTATCTCCAAATAACCTCAGTTACTCTTAAAGTCTCAAACTGAAAAGTAGTTAACCTAATAACATATCCTCCATTATAGGTTAATCATTTCCATAGATAACCCAAAATCATCTTATTCTAGATTCATAAGATCATTTAACTAAAAATAATTAGTCATACTAACCAGGGACTTCACGTAGTCCAGTGGTAGGAGATAAATCCCAGTCACACATTGGTTGTGGGTTCGATTCCCACAGCTTCATCCGACGCGACATTTTGTCACACGGTCTGCGTGTTATCCTTTTTCCAAAACTATATGATTCTTAAAAGATTGCCCAAAAAGAGATAAAATCTTCAAAATTAACCATAAAATAGTTTAACCTCATGTTTATCTAATGCCTTTCATTTTCCATCATAACATATAGTAACCCATAATTACCTCAAAAGTAAGGATCATATAAACCTTAATGGTTAACTTTATAATTACTACATGAACTTACACATAGAGTTGGTTATCTCGTACATGATGCATTAGAGAACTCACCAAGGATCATGTGGTTAATCATGAATCATGATATTTTTTTGATAATAACCACAAGAGTTCTCATTAGAGTTCCCATATCATTCACTTGTTCTTTCAGAAAACCATCACAGTTTCCTTCACATCCACTATTTCTTTGGTGCCTACTAGATCCAGCCATTTACTAAAACAAAAAAGGTCAGTGTTATTATAAAAATAGAATCATCATATAATATCTTATGATGATGGTAAATACTAAGATATAATTATTCATGTTATCTTAAACTAATTCACTTTATCTAAACCTATGACTCTATCAGAAATCCTATCCATTATGGTAATGTCACTTATGCCTAAATAATACACTAAGATCTAATGTTATATAAACCAAACTCTGTTACCAACTATAAGGACCATACTTTAAAACATTACATAATCATGAATTAAATGAATAATTCATATTGAGGATCTTTGCAGGTTTATAGTTTTCGAGAATTAAGATAGAACTATTACATCTCAAAAGATTACAAAGTAGAAATTTCTAACCAGTTTCCATTTTTTCATAAAATAAAAACTGGTAAAAAGAATCATGTCGAGTTCCATGTTTAAGATAACATGACTTTCCTTGATCCCATCCTTGACCCTATTTATCTTTAAGTCCTATGGAAAGCATTTCAAAAACATGGGTGAGCATAAAAAGATCTGTAAGGGATATAAAAATATGGAAAGAAAACATTAGTCCATGTATACATAAGAATCAATGAAATCATACTTTACTCATAAAACATAAGCGCTTTAACATACCTCATGAAATCATAATATTTATCAATAAATCATAGAAATCATAATACATAAAGGTAACTTTAGGCACTCATAACATTCTTACGTAGGGAGTAACCCTCATTGTTACGTTTGGAATACCCATCACAGTATATTCCCTAAATCTCTATGGAAAACTATAGATTTAAACTCTTTCGCATTACCCAATGCATTAGAGAGCTATATCGGGCTCACCCACCCTTAGTTTATCACGGAACCACCCAATTTCATAAACATTTCCCAAGATCCACAACATAATCATAACGAATAACTTAAGCATAAAGGAAAGATAACATTCCCACATTGCAATAACAATATAACATTTTAAGATATTGAAATAACAAATCCATTCTAAAAAACCATTTTTAATACCAAAATAAGTTAAAAGAGTATATGGTATTTATTTTTCTTTTGAAAACATTACGGCCTGTTAAGGAAGCCAGAGATCAAATAATACTTGCGGCGGTGGAAAAGGTCGTTTTCACCGCTTATGTTAAAAAGGAAATATTACTTTTTGTCATTTACTAAAACGCTTCGTAGAGAAGAGATTCTGTTTGAATGAAATGAAAAATAAAAAGGGTTTTATACACCATATAAAATAAAGTCGTGTAGAAATCAATAGATACCTCAATCAATGGAGATTGAGATGAAGTCCCATACAAATGCAATATCCACAGATTAAGGATAAATCAATTACATAATTATGTGTGATAAATATAAATAAACCTAATATAAGTAGATATTAAGTGTAAATCAATCAGATTTCATCCACACATATTCATATCATGACATAATCAAGAAGTAGAGGTTTAACCCTAAAAATTGAAATTAGGTTAAGAAGTTCCCTTTCAGAAATTTGACAGCCTAACGATGTCACTTGATAATTCAAAAAATGAGATGATGAGAGATAAAAACAAGTATCTCATCACTTGGAAATAACATTTAATTAAATATGGTTATATAAGAACATATCCAAACATAGGAAGATGTAAATGAAAAGACCTAACAAAATAATTCTTCTAAAAAGAGGAGGGTGAAAGGTTCCCTTACCGATTTGGGTAACATTTGAAATGTACACCCCATGAAAGAAGGGTCATACAATGAAGATGTAAATACCCATAAATTAAAATATATTACAGAAATAATACTATAATGGGCATTACATACACCACAAAAACTGAAATAGTGGAAAATGTAACATGAATCTCATAGGAATAAAAAGTTAGATAAAACCCATTACCTCGTTTTGATCAATCGAGTCGTATGACCAAAAGATAATAAACAACAAATGAATCACATAATAGAATTAATATAAATAGAATCATGATAATATATATGAAATTTCAGTACACAATACACCACATGAAATAAATAAGTGGAGAACAATGGAAATCTCATGGAATTAAAAGCGAGATAAGAAATCCCTTACGAAAATTTGGCAGCCTAACGGCGCAACTTAAAACATCCAAAAAATGGATTGATGAGATCAAATAGGGTCTCTCATAATATGAACATAAAAATTACAGTAAGATTAATACAAAATAACATCCCACAATATAAAAAAAGATGAGCTTAAAAGAAGTGACATAAAAGAGAGTACTTAAAAAGAAAGAGAGTGGTAGGATCCCTTACCACAAGTCTGACTTGTCTTGTTCGTTTATTTATATTCCTGAATAATAAACATAGTTAAATTTATAATTTATTAAGTAATTACTTTAAAGTATATTTTTAAATTCATATCACATATTATCATGTTATAATAATTAGTTAATTATGTGAGTTCATATCATAAGTTTTGTTGATGTTCGGTACATGAGTAAAAAATGAACATGTTGAAAATAATTTTCCATGTAGTTATAAGTAAATCATCTCAAAATAGTATTAACGATTTAAATATCATATATATCCATTATATATTCGTTTTATAATATTATATAACATTTTGAGGTAAAAAAATGAAATGCACCGTTCATGGAGATGATAGGCCGTATGTACGCATGAACCCTACTTTCATTTCTTTGTCATATTAATGGAATTAAAACTAAAATAGAGATATATATATATATTATAATTACAGTATAATATATAAGTTATATAGGTCACAGAAGTTCATTAATTTCATTCTTTATACATTCCACGTATTTCGTGAATGAGTCACATCACTTGAGGGGGCGGTAGTCCACAATTTCTCAAATGAAATTATCGCAATTGCACAACATGCAAAGCATAAAGGTATGTTTTAAAAAGAAAATACAGAATAGTAGTGAGGACATAAATATAATATTTATCATATATAAATATAGTGCAGTCATAATGGCCACCATGAGAGGTTGTAGGAGAGGATTGAACAATCATCGTTTCGTGAGGCAGTAATTCGCCATCTATGGAAACAATATGTTATTTAACCATTAGAAGGAGTTGTGTGTAAGTGTAGCTAGAATAATTCTCATAAAAACATCCTATTATATTTAATATACTGTTTTTGTTACAATATAAAGGAATAAAAAGAGTTTTGGGGTTTGGAGAAGCAAAATAAAACAAAAGATCATAAGAGAAGACATTACCTTTAAATCGGGTAACTCTTTTTTATTTGCGCCAAAGGCTTCATTGGAAAGGCTTATTCCAAATGTGAGGCTTCTAGGAGTAATAGAGGGATTTTTAGAGATATTATGAGCCAATTTTGGATGTTCCAATGTCTTGAGATGTGTTGGTAAGGGGGTAGAGTTGGGGGCCTTTTATAAGAGGGAAGAGGGTCACTTTTGGATGGTCTTGAAATGTTACTTTATTATAAAATAGTTTTCAGATTTTAAAGGTCACAAAATGATATATTTAGAGGATAAGGTGATAAGGGTTCTAAATCAACCCATATAATTGGTTTTTGAAATGTTTAAGTCTTAGAGTTTACATTATCTTTTCATTTTATTTAAATTGTTCATTAATGAGGTAATCACTGCATCATCATGCTGTCATAAATAATGTTTTTTATATTATCTCTAAAAATTAAAAAAAAATTATAATGATGTAGGAAATCTTTTTATAATTCTAATTAATATTTATAGTAAAAAAGATAACATATATAACCCCATGTAAAAATTGTTTTAGTAAAACAATACATGATTGTGACATTTTTATTTTAACTTTAAATAAAAGGTATTAATATCAATATCATACCCATGTGGCTCCATGGGGTCCCAAAAATTGACCCCATGGATTTTTTTGGTCGTCCATGACTCATCCAATAAGGGTAGGACATGTGTAAAGGTAATTTCATTTTATTAAAACATTATTTTTACCTTTAATTACACTAATTAACTTTAATCGCGGTTAATAAAACTCAAAAGTTACTATTCATCAAAAATTATTTTCATACCATTGAACCATATTTTACTAACTAATAAAAACCATGTATTTATGTTTTTTAAAAATCAATTCACATAAGAGGTAAAATTCATTTAAACAAATAATAAGTTTTTTAACTACCACTTAGTAGTTTTCACTAATCATCAAAAATTGATGTTTTTCAGAAGAATAAAAAAAATTCTCAATAAGATATATTTGATATTCCAAATTAAAAATTGTTTTCAATTTTAAAAAATTCAAAACATATAAATTTCATTAATTAATTCCCATTGTCAAAACAAATAGCGAGTTTTTAAGAAACAATATCTATCAAAAGATTGACACTTGTTTATGTTCGATTTCAAAGTAAAATTACTTTCAATGACCAACATTGGATTAAATGGTAATAATATATTTTAAATACAATTTTAACTCAATTAAAGAGATAATATAACCATATAAATAAATTATATTAAAAGGAGGTTTTGAATTAAAATACAACATTTTCACTATTCACTAAAAATTAACTTTATCGAAAAAATAAAAAAAAATTACAGCAAGTAAATTTTTATGTCTTGATTCTAAATAAGGATTTTATTTTTTCAAATATAACATATAAAATTGAAATAAAATATAATTAAAAAGGGTTAACCATCAAAAGGTGGTTAATCGACCTTTTTATGAATATTGTAATATTTTTTATTAAAATTAGATTCATTATCATTATAAGCCTATATAATTTATTGGGTAATTGTTAAAATATTTAACCAACATATATAATAATTTTGTAGTTAGTTATGTTCATTACCGTCATTACAATGGCATGGTGTTAACTACCATTTAAAATAATATTATTTTATTATTAGTGTGCAACGTAAGATTTCAAAGAAACTCGTTGTTGCGTATTGGGTACGCCATCGAACATTGAATTCCCTTTAAATTAATATTAACATTTTATTCACAAATATTGATAAATATGAAAATTTCATATTCTTTATTTACCTGGAATGTTACACATGAATATTTCATATTTTTTAAAGATGGAAATCCCTTGGAGAGGCAATGTTTTGGTAGCACATGTCATTTTTGAGGGCAGAAATAGTTAGGTTTCTGACATTATTTCCTTGGAATTAGTCATCCAGAATGTTTTTGGAGTATAAATTCTCTTTGTTTAATTATTGGAATGATGCATAGGTTTTAAATTATTGAGACTGTGGTTTGGAATAAGTGGTATTCCTTTTATTTTGGAAGGTAACAAGGGTTCCTCGTGGTGCATGAATCATGCATGGGAGATAAGCATGGCCAGTGAATAGGGATTATCATTCAATTTTTCATGAGATGTGTCTCACTAGAGACATGTAAATTTTTTTCAGTTTAGCTACAAGATAGAGTGTAATGGTTAAACTTTAATGTTATATTGGAGGAACACATTATTATTGACAAGCAATGTAATTATTTTTGTGGGTCGAAGGTTACAGGAGGGTACACAAAGGTGCTTCAGTAAAGAGGTGTCCATGAGTAGTTTGAGCCTAGTGATGGTGTGATGAGACACATGTAGTTAGGGAGGCCTCAAACATTTTTATGGGTTTAACATGTCCCTATAATTTTAGGTGACATCATAAATGGTTGAGTTATAGGGGTATTAACCAACAACTTCTTATTATAATCACCATTTGGAGAATATCATTCCCAATAACATAACATTGTCATCATTATACAAATAGGAAATCTGATATATTCCCCAATATCTAATGTTTTATTACTTTGATGGAGGGCCTCCATTGTGGTGGCGCTTGTGGAGTAATGTATGTGATGATTTATGGTGGGAGATGCACTATCAACTGTCTATTAGAATTTCCTTATAGGGATAGAATTAGAGTAAATATCGTTGGTTTCATTATGACGTTTTGGGAATTAGTTATATTTTATGTATTTATATATGAAGTGAGACCATGATTACCACATCCAATTCATGGGCCATAGTCATTGGAGTTGGTTGAATGAGGAGATAACAATGACACTCCTATAGTGGGGAGTGACTTTCCTATCAAGGAGGTAAAACCTTCAGTCGAGATGGGTCGTAAATGTGTCGAATTGACCATGGATTTACATGGTGGAATTGTGATGTTAGTGAAGAATTGATGAAGTTTGTGGTTAAAATACATAAGTAATGTTAATGAGAATATATTGTGGTTGATGATAGAGATTATAGTGGAATTGGCCATGTGGTGGTTTTAAAATGTATCCTAATGTAACGCCCCGACCCCAGCTACCCAGAGTCGGTGCATTACTTCGTAACATTGGCATGATCACAAGAAAGATCAAATCTCGAAAGACCGATTAGTTTAGTAGCCTTGGAATCACTAGATATAAACATAAAGTTTTACATTACATTTCAAAGTGAAAAGCTACAACAACAACAAAGTCTTCATATCCACACTATTAACCCCTCATAATATCCCTGCAAGTCAATCATAATTTACTTCTTCACTACCTGGGAAAAATAAAACAGAAAAGGGGTGAGCTCAAATGCCCAGTAAGGATAACAATATAGCGGAACATTCAAAATAAGCGTAAACATTTAAGGCAATGAATTACTAAAACAAAAGCCTTTTAAACTTGAACTTCAACATAGTATGGAAAAAGTAAAATGAAATAATTCCATTTACTTATTCACATGGATATTCTACTAATCGAATAATCACATGCAAAAATCAATAACCACTTTCATAATGTTGGAATGCATAATGTCAAACATTAATTTCATTGTCTAGGCATCATCCCAAGACCTAGGGGTTACTTCTAACCGGAACCCAACCCGGAGTGCCTCTAATAACCGGACACCAACCCGGAGTGCCTCTAATAACCGGACACCAACCCGTAGTGCCTCTAATAACCGGACACCAACCCGGAGGGCATACTTTTACCAGTCCCTAACCTGGAGGGCTTACTTTAACCAGTCCCCAACCTGGAGGGCTTACTTTTACCAGTCCCCAACCTGGAGGGCTTACTTTTACCGGTCCCCAACCCGGAACATACTTGTTTAGCACATTCATCTGAAGAAAAGTTTGAAATATAACATAAACATTCGGATTAAAACTAGCATACGAAATGTCAATAGTTTCACCATAAACAATGAATGGTATAAAATAGCACATCCACAGTCAAACATATCACAAAACCTTCAATACAATATAGAAGTTTTGTATTATAATAAATAAACTTCAAATAAGCATAAAATCCATCAAAGGATGTTGACATAGATGAAATCAAAATTCTTTTAAAAGAAATATCTCCTTTTATTTTGAAATCATTTAAGATCCATATAAAATAAAACATTTTCATTGAAAATATTATTATAAGCTTGTAAGGGAAGCTTTGAAGATTTTATAACGGCGTAAAATAACCGCACCCGCCGTATAAGTTAAAAAAAACATTCTTACCTCAATTCTGTCGAAAAGGTTAAAAAGGACCTTGTTTTGAAAACGACGGAAAGATTCCTTTATAAACCTCTTATAAAAAGTCAAACAAGGGTATAAATGACTTTAACCCATATTCTTGTAAATAATAAATATGTTTTGAAATACATTTTGAAGAAAACATGGATGTGGATGATAAAGAGATCCCAGTAGATTATTACGTATAAACAACGTCGGATAATGAAGAGATTGTGAAATAACCCTTACCTTGTACTTTTCCTTGGTTGGGGTAGGTTAACCTCCTGTATAATGGTGAAATAATTGTTATTAAATTATACAAGAATCATATACATTAATATGATATCATATATGATCTTTTAATATTGATTTGATAATAAAATCTTAGTATTATCGTTGTTTCGAGTGTGAACTTACTTGTTTGCTTTTGTATGTTTTGTTATGTAAGACATGTTTTTAAAGGATAAGTTGTATATTATTCAAATCCAGAATGGTATCATGTCCTTAAACATCATTTTTAAATCGTCAAATGATAATTATACTTGAATGGATACGATGGATAATGAATCTCATCGCGTTCGTGGAGACGGTAGTCCGTACGTACGCACGAACGCTACTTCCATTTAATTTTTATTTTAAAAGAATCAAATACAGATGATACATAGGTATATTACTATTCTAGTATAATATAATATTTTATACATGTTACTTAAGTTCATTAACACCATCCTTTATACGTTCCATGTGTGGTATGAACGAGTCATATCATTTTAAGGGGGCGGTAGTCCGCACTTCCTCAAATGAAATTATCGTATGTATATACAACATGAAACGAATAATGGTATGAAATAAAATGGAATTACAGAAGCTTATATATAAAATATATATCATTAATATCATATTTAATTACAGTTCCATCATAATGGCCACCATGAGAGGCGGTAAGATGTATTTGAACAATCATCGTTTCGTGAGGCGTTAGTTTGCCATCCACAGAAACATTATGTTCATCATCCATTAGATGGAGTTGTGTGTATGTGTAGTTTGAATCCTTCTTATAACAACATCCTAGTATATTGAGGATACTGGTTTTGTTACAAAAGAAAGGAAATAAAAGAGTTTTGGGGTTGGAGAAGCAAAATAAATGAAAATAATTTAAGAGAAATCGTTACCTTTAATTTAGGTAACTCACTTTGGTTGGAACCAAAGGACTTCTTGAAATGCTTTCTGCCTAAGGGGAAGCTTCAAGGAGGAGTAGAGGGATGTGGGGAGCTTAGTTGGGTAGAGTTTGGACGAGCCAAGTGGCTTGAGAGGTGTGAGGAAAAGAGAAGGAGGAGTGCCCTTTTATAAGAGGGGTGAGGGGCACCTTTGGAAAAGCTAGAAATATTAATTTATAATAAATTCATATTCGGTTTCCAAAGGCTCCAAAGTTGACTATTCAAAGGACGAGGTAGGGATAGGTCTAAAACAACTCATCCAATAGAATTTAGACAGGTTTGGGTACTTATATTAACCTTATCTTTAAGTATTAACTCTAAGTTAATTAGTTTCACTTTTACAATGTCTCTTTGTATTTTTATATAATATGGTTACTAAACTTACTATATACATCCAAGAGACCCCCAAGTGGTCCATTAATGATGAAACTATCCTGATATAAGTCTCTTGGCCGAACCTTAGATTTTTAGGAATTTAATATCAATTAATAATATAATATTTGTTTTAAGAACTCTTTTATGTCAATTTTGACACTATTCAATAGTTGATTTTTGTGAAACTCATAACAGATTGATTACTTCGAACAAAGTCAATTAAATCAATCCTAATATATCATATTATCCTAGAAAATTAGTTTAATTCATTAAAAGTTTCATATTATATTTTTTTGGGTATTTATAATATCAATTATTTTAATTTTTTACTATTATAGTAATTAATGCATCATCATTGTGTCATAAATAAAATAACTTATTTAATGTCTAAAAATTATAAATAAAATATCATTATGTAGGAAATCTTTTTATCTTTCTAATGAATATTTATAAGCTAAATTCCAACTTATATAACTCTATGTAACAATTATTTTGCTAAAAGATATATGCTTGTGTCATTTTTGTATTCATTTTGACTTAATTAAAATAAAGTGTCATTATCACTTACAAGTGGATCCATGGGGTCCCAAAATTGACACAAAGATGCCCATGGTCGACCATTTATCAACCAATAGGGTTAAGACACGTTTTAGGGTAATTTAGTATTATTATAATATTATTTTTTTAACCCTTATTTATCGGATTTACCCTTAACCATGGTAAATAAAATATTTACCGCAGTAATTATTCAAAATGTCTAAAAATAAAAGTTACCTATTTACACAATTTGAACATCCTGATTCCAAATATGTAATCCATTTTCCTAAATTCTAAACACAGATGTGGCAGAAATTAATTTAAAATTAATTCCCGCTGTCAAAACAAAAAGCATGTTTTAAAGAGATAATAACTATCAAAAGATTGACACTTGTTTATGTTCGGTTTAATTGTAAAATTATGTCCGATGACCAACATTATATTAAATAGTAAAAATATATTCTAAATATACTTTAAAACCACTCAAATTCATAATTTATAACTATTAATTATTTTGATTAAAAAAGTTGTTTTTAATTAAAATTTAGTAATTTTCACTATTCATCAAAATATGAAAGTTATCCGAAAAGTACCAAAATTTCAACTTAGGCAAAATTTGATATTCCGAATCCAAAAATGAAGTCCATTTTAAAATATAAAATATATATAACTTAAAAAAGTAGGTATTACTATTCATAACAGCTAGTTTGATTGGTTACGGTGTGTTAGAACTCGAAGTTGCGTACAACACACGCTACTGTTTTATTCAAAGGAAAGCATACCGTGGAAGCTTGGGATGTTTCATTTTAAATTTTTTGATGTCTCCATTTAGTCAAAAAGTTTAAAATATTGTATTTAAAAAGGTTTCACTATCAAAAGTTGATAAAAGTGCAATACTGAAAATGAATCTGTTCTTGCATTATGACTAAGAAACTCATAATATGGATTCTAAAATTATAAGGATTATATAAAGTTTAAAATTTAGTCAATAATATTATTAACCTCTTTTGAATGGCTTTTTCCTTTGGTAAGTCATGGTGTGATTGAACTCGGTGTTGCGTGTAGTGCAAGTTATTGAATTATTTTGAAGAAATAACACACTATGAAATCTTGGGGTGTTACATTCTCCCCTCCTTCAATAAATTGCGTCCTCGCAATTTGAAATTGTTCTTAGAAAATAAAAGGTTGAAAGTAGAAAATATATTTGTGGGAAAACCCACATCGAAAATTGGGTTACTAAAATTTAGTCTTAATATGAGGAAAAGAGAAATCAAAGGGTCTCCACCAAATTATGATCTCGATTAGGAGAACATTGGTGGAAATTGGAGACATATAATCGGAGGAAAAACGTAAATATTTATAGGTAGTGATTGAGGTCATCAATCACAAACAAGTATAAAATTGAGTTCCTTAAATTCATTAATCTATGATGAATTGAAATACCATCGGTTCAACAAAACATAGGGTATTAGGATAACACATTTTTGACGTTTCAAAATATCCTAGTTGAAATCCCACATCGAAAAATGAATTAATGAGGCCTCTATTTTAACTAAAGAGTGGAAAGTATGAAGATTACCGAAAATAACACATACTAGGGATCCATGTAGGAAAATATGGATATGGAGGAGAAATCTAACCATCAATTATCTGATGGAGAGTGGTAGAGAACATGGCTATGAAGAGGCCAACAGTCCCAAAGCCATAAATTAGTGATGATTTAAGGTACCATCTAGGGCAACATTTTTGTTCTAAGTTCCCTTTCTTAATGTTGTGGAATTTATTTATGAGATTGGCTAAGAACATAAGGAGGTATACATACTTTAGAGTTTTATCCATTAATAAATTTCTACCACAAACTCATCTTTCACTCTAAAACATAATAGAACGTAAAAAAAATTCTATTTACACTATTCGTATAGGGTTCCAAAATAATCGAATTTATAATTCATCTACAAGATCTTTTAATAAAAACTAAATTATTTAATCCAGGACATCTCGTGGGCCAGTGGTAGGTGATACACCCTTGTCGCCCTTCGGTTGCGGGTTCAAGTCTCGCAGCTTTGCCGGACGCGACGGGTTGCCGCCCGACCTCCGGGTTGTCCTTTTATGGTAGTCCAAAATTAATATCAAACTTAGAATTTATCCAAAATACATCTGTCCAAACTCACAGCCCAATATTTATAAGGAAGGTAAACATAATGTAGATCCTTTTTACCCTATAATAGAATATTAATACCTTCATCATGTATTCTTTTAAAACACTGAAACATCCTGATTTACCATAATCCTTATTGATTACATTCATGCTCCCTTATTCCATATAGAATAATGGATATACTTCATCAATCCAAAAATGTTTTAAACCCCACAATGATGGAATATACAAATCATTAATCAGCTTCAAGGTAGTCAAGAATATCCAATATAATTTATCCAAATCAATCATGTATTATTCTAAAATCACTACTTCGGTATCAGAACCATATTATGGTTTATCTTTCTCTCAACCATATATTTTCCAAAAATTTAACCTTCTATTGAGTCACTTTTCTTTGTTCCACACAAACTCAAGTCCTTAATGAAATAGTACTGCAGTACAATCCTTATATACTCCATAATTATTATAACAAGTACATTGTTGATACAACACTCAATTGACATAATCAACATAAGAACTCTAATCATTCCTCTTCATCTGTGGTAGTATCATAACTTGATTATTATCCAATAGCATCATTTCCGGCATAGTCTGATGACTGGGACATAGGTTCGCGTAGTGTCCAAACTCCTTGCAAATGAAGCATTGTACATTTGAAACCATTTTCTTACCCTTGCAGTCACGTACTTTGTGCCCTTTTCCTCCACACTTATAACAAACTCTCATTCCTTTCAGGCAAGTTCCAGGGTGTTTCTTTCCACAGTTACTACATATGGGAAAATTCCTCTTTTCCCTTTTCCCTTTATCCATCTTTCTCTCTTCCATCCTTTTCATCTCTTGATTCCCTTCAAAGCCATAGGACTCAGTAAACTCTTTACTTATCTTATCAACACATGATATTATTTCTTCATATGATGATAATACATGGGAGACTATTTCTCTTATAAATTCTAGCTTAAGACCATGAGAGATATGATCCTTCCTTCTCTTTGAATCATGTGCATTTCTGGAGTTATCATTCCTTCTACTGGGCGCCATTTCTAAACAATGTCATAAACTAGATTAGTTTATGAGTCAAAATACATAATCCCATACTTATAAAACACTTAACATAAATTGAACTTTTTATGGATATAATCCATAATCATAAAAATGTTTTCTTTGAGGATGTATATACTCATAAACCCTTCATAATGGTTTGTAAAGAAAATGAGAATTATCCAAAGCATATCCCCCGGGAGTGTCGTAACCAAGAGTGCAGCAAGGCCCGTTTTCGTGCACCAGTTCCCGTTCGAGTCTAGCTCAAAGCGGTGTTTTCGGGTTTTACCCCTAGGTACATCTGTGCCAGAGCCGCCTCTACCTGCTCGTATCCAGACAGGGATGTATTGCTTGGAAAACTCACAAAATCTCTACAATACCAAAATTCTAGGAAGTTCTTCTACACTAATCCTCAAAGTTCATCTTAGGTCTACGTGCTCTAATCAGAGTTTATCTAAATCTAGATTCCAAGGTTTGTACTAAACCTCCCTCTGATACCAACTGTAACGCCCAGACCCCAGCTACCCAGAGTCGGTGCATTACTTCGTAACATTGGCATGATCACAAGAAAGATCAAATCTCGAAAGACCGATTAGTTTAGTAGCCTTGGAAACACTAGATATAAACATAAAGTTTTACATTACATTTCAAAGTGAAAAGCTACAACAACAACAAAGTCTTCATATCCACACTATTAACCCCTCATAATATCCCTGCAAGTCAATCATAATTTACTTCTTCACTACCTGGGAAAAATAAAACAGAAAAGGGGTGAGCTCAAATGCCCAGTAAGGATAACAATATAGCGGAACATTCAAAATAAGCGTAAACATTTAAGGCAATGAATTACTAAAACAAAAGCCTTTTAAACTTGAACTTCAACATAGTATGGAAAAAGTAAAATGAAATAATGCCATTTACTTATTCACATGGATATTCTACTAATCGAATAATCACATGCAAAAATCAATAACCACTTTCATAATGTTGGAATGCATAATGTCAAACATTAATTTCATTGTCTAGGCCTCATCCCAAGACCTAGGGGTTACTTCTAACCGGAACCCAACCCGGAGTGCCTCTAATAACCGGACACCAACCCGGAGTGCCTCTAATAACCGGACACCAACCCGGAGTGCCTCTAATAACCGGACACCAACCCGGAGGGCATACTTTTACCAGTCCCTAACCTGGAGGGCTTACTTTAACCAGTCCCCAACCTGGAGGGCTTACTTTTACCAGTCCCCAACCTGGAGGGCTTACTTTTACCAGTCCCCAACCCGGAACATACTTGTTTATCACATTCATCTGAAGAAAAGTTTGAAATATAACATAAACATTCGGATTAAAACTAGCATACGAAATGTCAATAGTTTCACCATAAACAATGAATGGTATAAAATAGCACATCCACAGTCAAACATATCACAAAACCTTCAATACAATATAGAAGTTTTGTATTATAATAAATAAACTTCAAATAAGCATAAAATCCATCAAAGGATGTTGACATAGATGAAATCAAAATTCTTTTAAAAGAAATATCTCCTTTTATTTTGAAATTATTTAAGATCCATATAAAATAAAACATTTTCATTGAAAATATTCTTATAAGGTTGTAAGGGAAGCTTTGAAGATTTTATAATGGCGTAAAATAACCGCACCCGCCGTATAAGTTAAAAAAAACATTCTTACCTCAATTCTGTCGAAAAGGTTAAAAAGGACTTTGTTTTGAAAACGACGGAAAGATTCCTTTATAAACCTCTTATAAAAAGTCAAACAAGGGTATAAATGACTTTAACCCATATTCTTGTAAATAATAAATATGTTTTGAAATACATTTTGAAGAAAACATGGATGTGGATGATAAAGAGATCCCAGTAGATTATTACGTATAAACAACCTCGGATAATGAAGAGATTGTGAAATAACCCTTACCTTGTACTTTTCCTTGGTTGGGGTAGGTTAACCTCCTGTATAATGGTGAAATAATTGTTATTAAATTATACAAGAATAATATACATTAATATGATATCATATATGATCTTTTAATATTGATTTGATAATAAAATCTTAGTATTATCGTTGTTTCGAGTGTGAACTTACTTGTTTGCTTTTGTATGTTTTGTTATGTAAGACATGTTTGTAAAGGATAAGTTGTATATTATTCAAATCCAGAATGGTATCAAGTCCTTAAACATCATTTTTAAATCGTCAAATGATAATTATACTTGAATGGATACGATGGATAATGAATCTCATCGCGTTCGTGGAGACGGTAGTCCGTACGTACGCACGAACACTACTTCCATTTAATTTTTATTTTAAAAAAATCAAATACAGATGATACATAGGTATATTACTATTCTAGTATAATATAATATTTTATACATGTTACTTAAGTTCATTAACACCATCCTTTATACGTTCCATGTGTGGTATGAACGAGTCATATCATTTTAAGGGGGCGGTAGTCCGCACTTCCTCAAATGAAATTATCGTATGTATATACAACATGAAACGAATAATGGTATGAAATAAAATGGAATTACAGAAGCTTATATATAAAATATATATCATTAATATCATATTTAATTACAGTTCCATAATAATGGCCACCATGAGAGGCGGTAAGATGTATTTGAACAATCATCGTTTCGTGAGGCGTTAGTTTGCCATCCACAGAAACATTATGTTCATCATCCATTAGATGGAGTTTTGTGTATGTGTAGTTTGAATCCTTCTTATAACAACATCCTAGTATATTGAGGATACTGGTGTTGTTACAAAAGAAAGGAAATAAAAGAGTTTTGGGGTTGGAGAAGCAAAATAAATGAAAATAATTTAAGAGAAATCGTTACCTTTAATTTAGGTAACTCACTTTGGTTGGAACCAAAGGACTTCTTGAAATGCTTTCTGCCTAAGGGGAAGCTTCAAGGATGAGGAGAGGGATGTGGGGAGCTTAGTTGGGCAGAGTTTGGACGAGCCAAGTGGCTTGAGAGGTGTGAGGAAAAGAGAAGGAGGAGTGCCCTTTTATAAGAGGGGTGAGGGGCACCTTTGGAAAAGCTAGAAATATTAATTTATAATAAATTCATATTCGGTTTCCAAAGGCTCCAAAGTTGACTATTCAAAGGATGAGGTAGGGATAGGTCGCAAACAACTCATCCAATAGAATTTAGACAGGTTTGGTTACTTATATTAACCTTATCTTTAAGTATTAACTCTAAGTTAATTAGTTTCACTTTTACAATGTCTCTTTGTATTTTTATATAATATGGTTACTAAACTTACTATATACATCCAAGCGACCCCCAAGTGGTCCATTAATGATGAAACTATCCTGATATAAGTCTCTTGGCCGAACCTTAGATTTTTAGGAATTTAATATCAATTAATAATATAATATTTGTTTTAAGAACTCTTTTATGTCAATTTTGACACTATTCAATAGTTGATTTTTGTGAAACTCATAACAGATTGATTACTTCGAACAAAGTCAATTAAATCAATCCTAATATATCATATTATCCTAGAAAATTAGTTTAATTCATTAAAAGTTTCATATTATATTTTTTTGGGTATTTATAATATCAATTATTTTAATTTTTTACTATTATAGTAATTACTTCATCATCATTGTGTCATAAATAAAATAAATTATTTAATGTCTAAAAATTATAAATAAAATATCATTATGTAGGAAATCGTTTTATCTTTCTAATGAATATTTATAAGCTAAAATCCAACTTATATAACTCTATGTAACAATTATTTGTCTAAAAGATATATGCTTGTGTCATTTTTGTATTCATTTTGACTTAATTAAAATAAAGTGTCATTATCACTTACAAGTGGATCCATGGGGTCCCAAAATTGACACAAAGATGCCCATGGTCGACCATTTATCAACCAATAGGGTTAAGACACGTTTTAGGGTAATTTAGTATTATTATAATATTATTTTTTTAACCCTTATTTATCGGATTTACCCTTAACCATGGTAAATAAAATATTTACCGCAGTAATTATTCAAAATGTCTAAAAATAAAAGTTACCTATTTACACAATTTGAACATCCTGATTCCAAATATGTAATCCATTTTCCTAAATTCTAAACACAGAAGTGGCAGAAATTAATTTAAAATTAATTCCCGCTGTCAAAACAAAAAGCGTGTTTTTAAGAGATAATAACTATCAAAAGATTGACACTTGTTTATGTTCGGTTTAATTGTAAAATTATGTCCGATGACCAACATTATATTAAATAGTAAAAATATATTCTAAATATACTTTAAAACCACTCAAATTCATAATTTATAACTATTAATTATTTTGATTAAAAAAGTTGTTTTTAATTAAAATTTAGTAATTTTCACTATTCATCAAAATATGAAAGTTATCCGAAAAGTACCAAAATTTCAACTTAGGCAAAATTTGATATTCCGAATCCAAAAATGAAGTCCATTTTAAAATATAAAATATATATAACTTAAAAAAGTAGGTATTACTATTCATAACAGCTAGTTTGATTGGTTACGGTGTGTTAGAACTCGAAGTTGCGTACAACACACGCTACTGTTTTATTCAAAGGAAAGCATACCGTGGAAGCTTGGGATGTTTCATTTTAAATTTTTTGATGTCTCCATTTAGTCAAAAAGTTTAAAATATTGTATTTAAAAAGGTTTCACTATCAAAAGTTGATAAAAGTGCAATACTGAAAATGAATCTGTTCTTGCATTATGACTAAGAAACTCATAATATGGATTCTAAAATTATAAGGATTATATAAAGTTTAAAATTTAGTCAATAATATTATTAACCTCTTTTTAATGGCTTTTTCCTTTGGTAAGTCATGGTGTGATTGAACTCGGTGTTGCGTGTAGTGCAAGTTATTGAATTATTTTGAAGAAATAACACACTATGAAATCTTGGGGTGTTACACCTAAGGTCATTATCATAGAGGTGTGTTGATGTGTTCGGAAAAGAACGAAAATGGTGTTAGTTCAATTGTGGATATGACCGATGATTCTCATCAAATGTATAGTATGTACTCCATCGATTGTGTTAGGGGGATCATGGAATTCCTTCGGTGATAAAGGAAATGTGATTAGGTGAGGTGTAAGCATACCAGCAGTTGAACATATTTTTTATTGGAACAAGCTGGAGATGATAGTTGGCTTGGGGTTGTTTATTAAGTGGAAGTTTAAAATTTTAAATATCAAATTTCCCATTGTATTAAAAAAATATTTCTTTTGGAAGATGAGTTATAAATTATTAGAATATATAGTTCATTCTTACATCATTTAGAGACTTCGAATATGAAAATTATGTAGTTATATTTTTATTTTTATGATGGATTCTGATGTTGAGTGTAATTATCATTTTTGTATGAAAATGGAAAGTGGAGAACCATTTCCAGTGAGTTGTATGATAATTATTTTGAATTTCTATTGGGTACTTATAATGGAGGATATGACAAGCAACAAAATTTGGTGATTATGAGCTAAAGATTATGGGGGGTGGGGGAGAACCATTAATCTCATGAGTCTTCATAGGGTGAAATTATTATTGTTTTTGTTGGATGGGATTTTTTAGCATCATATTCTTATCGTAATTATGATAATGAACATGGCCTAGGTTGTGGATGGTTTATTTCCTTCAGTTAGAGGTTGTGATTTTTTTTATGTCTCCAACATTTGGAAACTGAATGAGGTTGTTGGAGGTAATAGGTTACTGACGCAGGTCTATAGATGAAAATGTATGACCAATGATAATTCACATAATTGGGAAGTATTTTGGTGAGGATGTTATAAGATCCTAGTCTGGATGGGTTGGATGTTTTAGAATGATTTTAAATATCAGTTATTGGATGGTACAAATATTGGATCAATGCTCAAAATTAAATTCAAAGTGTTGGAATGCCTCATTTTCGATGTTTGAGATGATGATTGATTTTTGGGAGGCATCATATGTTTTTTATGATCTGTATTAGACTTCAGTTATGATTTGAGACATTAGGAGTTATCTAACAAAATTATATGGTTTGGTGTTCATGGTTTTGGACAAAAAATACTACCCATTTATGCATAGGGTGATTTAAATTCATTTTAAACTATGAATGGTTGTCATTCATAGTTACAACATGGTTATGGAAAAGTTGTGTGGGGCTCAAGGGAATATTTTGCAGGGATCAGGAAGACATGTGACATTGTACCTGAACAAAAAACTATTTCATAGAAATATTCTTCCTTATTAATGAAGGTGTCACGTTGGGTTTGCATGGTTGGTGCATGAATTGAAAAACCATGTGGCTACCCATATATTCATTATAATATAAATTTTTACAAAAATCCCCCATGTTTTTTGTTTTCATTCCCACTTCATACCACATTTGGTGTCCGTGAACCAAGGGGTTTCCAATCACCATTATCTTACTATGAACTATTGATTTGGGTCGTTTTCATTTTAATTTCTCGGAATATTAGTTATGTTGTATTCTTATAGTGGCTTCCTTTCATCTTCTTATTTCTCGTCTCTTATTTTAATGTTCTCCAGTATCAGTTTTATTGATTATTCCACTATATCATGGTATAGTGATATGTCTTCCATGGGGCTTTTAGTTGTATTTCATAGAAGATAAACTGAGATGACTTCCTCTTGTCTTTTCATTACTATTCATTAAGGTATGCGTTCCTGGTGAATTTTATTCTGTTAAATTTGTTAACGTAATTTAACTAATTTTTTTAATGTTATTTCCTCTTAGGTATTTTCATGTGAATTGTGTGGATAGTCATTTGTGGACCACCCATTGTGGTGTCAGGGAGTTTCAATAATAGGTGACCACATATTGAGATTGAAGATTGTTAAAAAAAATTATTTAAATAATTATTAATTTTTAAATTTTGATTTTATTTTTTCATTATTTTTTGGCATTAGGTTAGATCATGGGTGGTTGAGAAGAGATCTCGTGGATATTGAGGAGTTTTAATGACACTTGGATGAGAATTGGAAATGATGTTTTTATTGGTAAAGATTATGCAATGCATCATTAATGTGGTAGGTTGTCTAACAGATTTACCAATATTATTCTATTTTTTTCATTTGAATATATTATGTTCCCTAAAGCTACTGTGTTGTGTGATTTCTACCTTTGCATAATTAAATTGGTTTTGGTCTTAGGATTGATACATTAGACCATTAACAGATCTCATTGGATTCATGGGTATTTAAAAAAAATATCAAATGGCGTACTATGGGGTGTCCCATTTCATATAAATATTAAAGTGGGGTTACAAGGGTGTTAAGATAGTGGGTTACAAGATTAAATCAGTTTGTATTATTGATTAGATTTATTGAATATGTAAGGGTTACCTAATGGGGGTGGGGATCTGTTTTTTAAAATATGTTAAAGGATGATTTGGGTGAATTTATGATTTATAATTAAATGAAAATTTATATAAATAATTTTAATTTGTTTTAAACATGTTAATTGGGTATTGACATAGTTTGGGTTGCCAAATATGGATATCCTTGTTTTGATGTGGTATTTGTTTTAAAATGAGGTGTTTATGTCAGTTGGGTTTATAAAAAAATGTTTTATGAATGTATTTTGTTAATTTATTTGAAATTGGTGTGGATTCCCCTTTGGTGAAATTACTAGGGGGATTTTTTAATGTTTTTATGAAGTGGGGGATTTTGGCCTTGTTTCGGTGGGAATTTTCTGAGGGATCTTGGAAAATGATAATAATTTAAAAATGGGTTTTTTGTTGTTTTCCTTGGTTTTGTACGGTAAAAATTTTGGTCCAACAAAATTTATTTTTTGTGAATGGTTTATTGTGTTATTCAATGATTTCAAAACATATGGAAATATATATTGGTTATGGTAATCCACATAATTGTTGGGTTGTTAGTCATAGAGGTTCACACCCTTGGTTTACTATTTTTATCTGGACGGGCCACATCATTATTATATTTTTGGTCATGGTATTCCACACTCATCATTTGGGATGTCAGTCAAGGTAGTCCATATAATCAATTTGGATTTTTTCACATGGTGCTTGGTATAACTATTTGGATTCCATGACTAATGTCCCAGAATCTATGGTTTTATTAATTATGGTTTAGGTGATGGACTGAGGATTCAATCATGGTTGTTTATTATGTATGATTCTTCCAAGATTTAATGGGAAATGAAAATCCCAATTAGTTATTCATAGTATGTATCACAATATGTTAAGAATTTAGATGATCAATTTGGGTTGATGAAATTTTGGTTTCTATGGGTTCCACCATAGAACTCTAGATTCATATCGTTACTAGATTAACTATATTTATTTTGAGATGTATTTTCATTTAATATACTGTATATTTTTTCATTTCTTACTTTCATACATTTTTTCATTGATATTAGTTATATTTAGATAGCTTTAGTGGGGGACTACATAATTCTACTCACATTTGGATTGATCCACCATTATACATGGTTTCCTGAGAATATATCACATATTTACTACATGCATAGATTTTGGGTTGAGTCCCATGTTGTGTTTTTCATGATTAAGAATGATTTTTTGAAAGGGCTCATGATACTATGTATGTGATGTCGCTCTAAGTTGTTAGTAGAGCCAGATATATTTATTTTTTTGTTGTTTATTTTCTATATGTGATCATCCCATTGGGTGATCAATGTTGTTGTCTGGAATAGTTTTTTGGGCCTTTAAAATATTTCATTTTATTATAGTATGATTCTATTTCTCATTATTTATTCTTTCCACAAACTCTATTGTGTATGATGTTGGTTATTTATTTCTATTTATTCAATCCGATATGGAGGAACTGTTTCTTAACAGTTCATCCTTAGACCACTGCACTGTGTTCATGGCCTCTACAATACAAGTAGGTGCACTTGATATCAAGGGACAAACAATTTTACAAAACCAATTTAGTGGAATCTCAATCTGTATGTTACAATGTAAATGGATAAGGATTTATATCCAGGTCTAGTATATATTGTTCATGAAATTTATTAATCATATAATGACACAAATCAATCCACACATAGTTGTTGGAGAAACAATATTTCTTCTCAACATAATGTCAAATATTAAATTACCTAACATTAATGGGGAATCATTCCTCTAGGAAAGGGTTGGATAATAATAAAAATTTTAGACATGCCATGAATGAGAAATATGGGTGTCAAAATATATAATGTGAAAAAAGAGTCAAGACAAAATGAGTTATTATAAGAATAGGTATGAAAATAAATTTAACCCTTGTTCAAGGGATAGATGATAAAATAATTTTATCTTAACAAAAGTCCATTAGAGTATATCAATCAAGAATTGGTGTGGTCTGAAAAAACCAAAAATAAATTATGAATTGGAATGTGTGAATGTGATGGATTTTATTTAAGAATAATATAAAACGTTTAGGGGTCTCCATATATCCCATGGAAACACGAATCAAGCAAAAAAATGATATATAATTGTTTTATAAAATACCTCAGAGTGTATGTATGGGAACGATGGTAAAATATATTAATTCCCTATTGAGATAAGGTTTGATGAACACTAATATGAATTGGAAAGGTATTAACACCAACAAAAAAAGGAAATGTTTCTAAATATTTAATGTCCATTAGAGGACCCGAAATTAATGGGAAATGGACCCAAAAACATTAATAGTGTGATGGAATTTAAGTGGATAAAATTTGAGGCTAAACATTAGATAAGATATTTTGGAAACACTAAGAATCTTGTAATTGAATCAATCAAGGAACTTGTATATCATAAATATGGAGGAGTGTATTTATAATAACATTGGATTATATCTTAGACAAACCTTATTGTAAAGACTCTTAAATGGATCAGTTTCTCATGAAAGGAAAGCAATTCATATTGAAATGACTAATGTATGAATTTTAATGGTTATATGAAATTGAATTTATGTCATTCATATTAACATATTATGATAAAATATGTGATCCATATTGTTAAATTACGTACAATATAGACTATAATAAATGTAGTCTAAAGATGAGAAATATAGACTTCGGTTTCATATAGTTTAGTGTTTTATGGTGATGACCATTGTGTTTTTAAATTTAAGGTCATATTAATGCGATCTTTGATTCTTAACATGTGGTTATGTGGAGTATTTTTTCATTAATATCATATTGATGTTTAGTGTAATATATCCTCCATCATTTTTGATTTGGAAATAAGCTCTATTGGGGTAGAATTTTTGTATGATATATGGCCCTTCACATTTACATTAAGTCATTAGGGGATTCATTTCTGGTATCATTAATATTGAAAAAAACAACTAAAATTTACAATATATGAATGTGCTGAAGAATTATTTTTTCAAATCTTATAAAAATAATTTTTAGAAACTTCATGGTTATGTAATGTGTGTAACCATTTCTCATCAAGTCACTCTAATATGTCAAGATGGATTTGAGATCATTTATCTTAGGATAGTTAATCATAAATAGCTATGAAATATGATTGAAACTTATAATTGATGGGAAATAATAATTCCACCTCATATAAACAAATATGGGGTCACCTGTATAGAGGTATGACTTCTATTATAGTAAAATTACAAATAATGATGTATTTTATCATGATAAGTCTTATTGTCCTTATATACAATTTTCTAATGTAAATTACAAAGATTTTTATTAAAGACCACTATCTATCCACCAATCACTTTATGATAGTGGGATAAGTGATTTTAAAAGATTTTATACACCTACTATAGTTACTTCAACTCAATGTCATGTTATATGTTTCACTATCCATTCAGATTATATGAGAGGCTCAATTCTAGTAATGATGTCAACCTTCATTAAATTGATTATATCCTTTGTACAAACCACCATTAGTAGTGTAGATTTATATCATTTTTGGAAAATAGTGGGTATTAATAAGGATGAACCTATATATTGTAACCATGGATAGAGGGTATGATCCCAATAAATATATCCCCAAACCCTAAATGATTTAGTGTATTTAGTGATAAGAAAGAAATCCCTATGTAAATAAATGATGATAGAATATATCTAAAATGAATGGTATTTTTGCGTGAATTTAATGAAATAATGCATCATTGTTGTACAAATATGTCCATTAACATAATTTCAAATAAGTGCTTCACTCTTATATGATGAGAACCATATGATGCATCATGGACATTATACAAAACAACGATGGGTTATCCTCCTTCAATGCTCTTGAAAATGATCTTTTGATGTCATCATTTGTAGAATAAATTTTGAGAATTTGGGCCATTATAAAAGATGAAATTTTATACTCATTGATATATGTTGTTCATATTATCCCAATCTTATATAATATATCTTTTATGAAGATAATACACTATAGGATTCATCAATGTAGTTTTAACATTAGATGAAAATGTTGAGGAATTTTTTGACCTAAATTTGCATTCACTTCATTTATCTCCAATATATCATTACTTATAAATGGATATACCACATCTTGTTATATAATAAAAATCAGTATTTCATCCTGACTTTGGATAGAAAATCTCGAAGCTACATTTTCAATGAATCAGCCTATGTATATTTTGGTAATGGAATATGGGAAAACACATATTCTAAAAGAAACTCCTATATCCAATATTATCCATAGTGGAGTTGGGGTATAATATATTCATTATTAATGGAGTAGCCTCCATTTTATACATATTTACCCACTCAAAATGACATGTAATTGTTAATCGGGTAATTGGTATCTATTGAGCTACTTACAAACCTACGATAACAGCCTAATGTTTTATTATGATATTGATACTCCTTTAGGATATGAGAAAATAATGGGTCAATTATTCTTTTTTAGGGGAAATTAATAGAATCTATATTCTAAGCTAGTTGAGTCTCAGGTTCTCTATATATTTTCTATTTAGACCTCAAGAAGAAAAATGAATGTATATTTCCTATTATTAGTATGTTATATTGGTAGATAATACCTCTTCGATGGGGAACAGTTTTTATAATAGATATTCTTATGGGGTAGGTATGATACCATGATTTTTTATTGTGCCTTTCCAATAATATCCTTATAAGAGTCAAAACATATCGAAATTTTATAGAGGATAAAAACCCATTTTTACAACCTCCCCATTAGCATATGATGGCTAAAGATATATATTGTCAAATCCACATTTGAAATTAGTTGTATCAAAATGTATTAGATATCAGTCTCTAAAATTATCATTATGATGAAGTAATGATTGATCTCTTTTATAAGACCATTATACAAGTTAATTGGGGAACGAAACGGTCTCTCAATGGTTTAAAAATAAAATAAAATATTTTCCCTTCTATACATGTCATAAATACTATATGTTGTTGAATATTATATATGAAATCCTATAAATTCTTATGATAACCATTAAAACATTAGTATTTTAACCATTTCATCATCAATTTCATAAAGGGGATGAATTTACAAATGATGATTTATATCTATAACATGAGATATGTGATATTACCTAGAATTAACCTCAAAGAATAGATGTTTTGACAATGGGGATATCAAATATTTATCTTGTTTTATTAGGGTTAACATTGATACCACATTGGCCTACTATGAAGCTAATGAATTTTTCTGATGTCACCAGAGTCACATTTCTATGGGTTCATATTTAATATATGTGTTCATAACTATGTGTACATTACCTCGAGGAAAAAAAATTATTTCACCATTAATAGTATATTAGTTGAATATTATTAAAATAAAATTTTATCATTTTTAAAATAATGGATATTAATAAATAATTCATGGAATATTGGTAAGTAGCCATGAAATTCTTCAATCAAAAGTGAATCAACCAATAATAGTATAATATTTTTGATTCTCAAAAGGCATTTAATTCAACATATTCAAGATCCATTAATTTTTTTAAATTGGGAAGCCTTTTAATGAGTGGGTGGTTGTGAAAAATAACAATTACATCAGAAAAAAGATTAGCTATAAGGATGAGGAAATCATACATTTGAAAATAATTATTCAAGTCCCTAAAGATGATAATGTCCCTACATTTCCCATACTTATTATTTATAGGGATAATTTCGGTAAGACAGTTACCGTATTTTACTTATCATATGAAGTTTTTATTAATAAATTTTCAAAATTCAACACCCACATTGGTTAAATGAGTAAATATTATGCTACTTATTAACTATTAAAAAATTTGTTTGGTTTTTTGTAAATAAAATTGATGAATAAGTACCTAATGATCAATACCAGGAATCTCTATGCAATTCCATAGATAAAAAATCCAAAATGTCTCTCAATAAAGGATATGTATTCTACTTGTTCATGGGGTTTTTAGAGGCAACAATCAATGTGGGTCCTTAATCATATTTTGTAACAATGTTCACCAATCAATGGTCATTGATGTGGGTTAAGACATAATCATAGTTTAACGCCCTTGTTTCGGGAGCCACCTAGAGGCGCCCCGTACACAGTTGGTCATATGACCTCATGCACATTTCCCCAAACACCAGAGGCTGCCGACTAGAAGCAAGGGAATTGGGTGTGATAGTGGGGAAACTATGCCCTCATTGGAAGAGTACATAATGGTAGATAAAACAATAAACAATAGAAGAAGTAGAAAACAATCCATACAAAAGTAAACAGCGGAAGACTAAACAATAAACAACTAGAGCACACACAAATATATGAAATGATGCATGACACATATGTCTAGGAAATCCACTAAACAAGTCAAAATGCGGAATACCATAATAAACAAATGTACAAAAGAAAAATATATAAGAAACTACTCAGCATCGCAAGCCTCGGCTGGGTCTCATGCTCTCCTTCTCCAATGCAAGTCAAGTACCAGAAGTAGAAGGGTGCTTGCCCTTGTCTATACCTACAACAATATAATCTGCTTGGGCCCAAAAGCAAGAACCAAATAGGGTGTGAGACTAAATCCCAGTATTCACCCACCTGAAGATTTGTGCCTAACATTTATTGAGCATATGGAAGGAAATATTACAGTAAGTTGTAATCATGATGATACACAATAGTAACAATCCACAGATCAACAAGCAGCAGAGAATCTAACAGCTAACCACAAATAGGAAATCCCTCTTGTAAGTACTCATGACCATCCCCTCTGTTCCTATCCAAGATTTAAAAACACCCCCTAGGTAGTATACTCAGCCTAACCCCTCTGGTTTGGTCATACGAAATTATAAGACTCTCTAAGGAAGCACGCTCAGTGAATCCCCCTTATAGTCTAAGGTAGTCAGGGACTCTATGAGGAAGATCACGTGGTCTAGTACCCTTATAGCCCCAAGGTCTAGAGACTCTCTGAGGAAGCTCACATGGTTAATTCCCCCTATAGCCTTAGTTAATCACAAACTCTCTGGGGAAGCTCACTCGGTCAATTCCTTATATAGCCTGAAGTGGTTTAAGGAAATTCAAACAAAAAAAATACTCTCTGAGGAGGGTCACTCGGTTTATCCTCCTTTAGTCTATAATATCCAAGACTCTCTAAGATTCACACTCAGTGAATCCCCTATAGTCTATAATATCCAATACTCTCTAGGAAGCTCACTCGATCTATCCCCTATAGTCTATAATGTCCAAGAATCTCTAAGGAAGGTCACTCGGTCTATCCCCTTATAGTCTATAGCACCAGGTTCTCATGGCCCCATGTCAGTCAGTGAATAATAATGATATAAGTCCAATGTAAACCTATAGAGCTACTTGGATAACCATTCTACATCATAACAAGCATGTCAGACAACAACACTCTATCCTATGGTCACAAGGCATGGAAAACATGTATAACGACCAAAGGCTGAACAAGACCAAAAGTGTGGAAATAGAACATAGGCATGGGAAAAACATCCAAGAACAGCAATTATACTCATACATAACCAAATTACCTCTAAACAAGCATAAATGCAAGGCAGGAAAACAACAGGGGAAAAGCAGTCAACATGCAATACCCCGTTCATGGGTATTGGTGTAAATTGCTCATAAAACACAACGTCATTGAACAGAAAGGCACAAACCACCTACCATGATTCTCGGAGATCAATATACGCAAACCACAAGGCTTGATTATGCTTATAACGTCATAGATCTATGAAAACACACAAAACATTCATCCCACGATAACATGTAAAGAGGAGGAATTGGAAAACGAAGCTCTAGAAGAAGGAAGGGCTTACCGCTACAGTTCCAACGTAATCGACGAAGGTCGATTTTGAGAAAGGACGGAGGCTCGAGGGATCATAGGGGATTTGCGTCCATACATGACACTCTTGGTCGATGAAGCTAGAAAAAAAGATGGATCTGGGGTTAAGACGCGACCCCGACCCGTTTAATGAAAAAAATAAAGTACACGGAATGTACTTTTGGAGTACACGACATGTACTCAACTTTTCCGTACTCCGCTTTAAGCGGCCTCCAAATCACCCCTACACGGCCCTGTGTGAAGCTATGACACGTCCCACAAACAGCCTTGAGTGTAATGGAGTACACAACGTGTACTCATAAATATCACGGCATGTACTTCAAAAATTTCCAGAAACTCCTCTTTTCTCAAAAACTCTAGAAAAAGGAAAAACATACCTGAAAAAGGCCTAGGTTCATACACTTAGAATACTAAATAATCACCCTTAATAACATCCTCATAGTCATTTTTAAAACTGGAATAATTTTTTACACATTGATATTTGGGGTACAATATTGAAGTGACAACATTTTCGTTGAGATCATACACATATAATGAGAGTGGGGGTTAGTCATGTTTATATGAAACAATATAAATAGTGTTATAGTTGAATAAACCCCATGTTCTTCCATGATGGTTCACTTATATACGTTAAAAGTTCCTTATCCACAATGACAAATTTCACTATGTCCCACATCTAGGAAGAGAAGCTCAAAGATCCTCTTGATTCACATAAAATTCATGATAATATAATCCTTAATTGATATATGTTGTTAATTAGAAGCATATTAATGGAAATCATGGGAGAATATTGTAAATTAAGGATCTATTTTACTGGAATACATGACCATATCACTCCCTAATTATAAGTTTGTCACTTCAATATGATTGAAGCGGAGTAGAAAATCATTACTGAGTGTCCTCCATGGTTTTATTGGAAAATATTCTAGGATTTCAGGTATAATAATTTCTGATTCATATTTCACTAATAGATTTTTCTACTGAAACATAATCTATTCATACATATATATTAAATAATTTTAAAATAATACATGATACATAAAAAAAATTCCTTATAACCATAATGTTTTAGATTATTTGGATACTAGACACATAATCACCTTATTTGATGAATGATCAACAACATTTCCCACAAATATCAGGTCACACGATAGACTTATTAGTCATACGCTACTGAATAAAATTCTTCATAACCTGGGGAAAGGAAAAATAAAAAAGATTGATTTGAAATTCTTAGAAATGGTTAACAAAATTGATATCAATCAATGATCATAATTGATGATAATAAATATATATAATAGTATAATAACAAGATGAAAAATTAAAATAATCATACCCAATCTATTTAAGATCATTAATCATTAATCATTACATAAAAATTTATAATATAAAAATACATAATTAATAAGTGTGAATTAATACCAATAATAAATAATGATTAATGATATAATAACATAATAATAATACATATGTTTTTGTCCTATACATAAGTACAAAAAACTATTTCAACAGTAAAGTATCTCTAACAAGGCTATCATAGTGGGTTGGGATAACAATATATTCCATAATATCCTTAGTAAAGATTGACTCCCAAGACTATCATAGTAAATATAATCCCATACTAATGTTGGTTCACGCCACATTCATGTCATTATTATCCCATGAAATATCTATCACTACTCAATGTATTAGAGAAATATATAATTCTTGTCCCATACCTTAAACAAAGTAAAACAGCCATGTATTCCCCAAGATCATAAAATAATAATCATATAATAAAACCATAACATATAAAAAGGAAAAAAATTCCTAATAATTTTTCATTTAATCATTCCATAACCCATGGCAAGGACATGGGTTTTAAAATATTTAATCATATCTTGATTAACATGTGGAAAATAAACCTCTTTCACAGAATTGTAGATAAATCCACATCATCATAAGTCATAAAATGAAATAATTTGGATGGTATCATACCATAATATCCAAACAAATGCATAAAATCCATAGTTGTTGTTAACATAAATAAAAAATTACTTTAAAATATCATTTGAACCATTCTCTGAAAACTTGAGATGTATCGCCCCAACCCTAGAAGCCTAGAGTTGGTGCATTTTTACTTATCATTGGTATGATCATAAAAGATCAAGTCTCAAATGACTGAATAGTTTAGTATCCTTGGAATTACTAGATACATTCATATGTCTTACATTACATCATAAAGTGAAAAACTACAACAACATAGTCTCCATAGTCCACACTCATATCCCCTCAGACTATCCATACAGGTCATTCATAAAATACATCTTCACATCCAAGGACAAATAAAACATAGGAAGGGGTGAGCTCAGATGCTCAGTAAGGATAATAATATAGAATAAACTTTCATAAATAATAATAAACATTTAAGGCAATGTATAACTAAAACAAAACCCTTTTAAACTAGAACATCATTGTAATATGGGAAAAAGAAAATGAAATAATTCCATTTACTTATTCACATGGATATTCTACTAGTCTAATAATCAAATGCAATATCAATCACCACTTTCATAATGATGGAATGCATAATGCCAAACTATCATAACCACATAGTCAAGGCCTTATACCAAGACTACAAATAATATTTTGTCAAGGCCATGTGAGAAGACATAAGTTTGTCTAATGAGACATACCGATGCATCAAGGAGCTATAGCGGGCTCCACCCATCACCTACTAAGACTAATGAATTCCTCATATGAAAATTTGAGACATAACATAAACATTCATATTAAAACAAGCATATTAAATGTCAATACATTATCCACAAACCATGAATGGAATAAAAATAGAACATCCACAGTCACACATAACTCATTCAATACAATATAAAATATTGATTGTAACAGATTAACCTCAATTGAGAATAATGATGGATATTGACATAGATGAAAATAATCATCAATAATATTTGAGATAAATATCACATTTTTTCTTGAAAACATTTCAAAGACTCACTATATATCAAGAAGCCATTTAAAAATAGATTTTAGAATAAAAGTGTCCCATACAACTTTGAAACTTTTAAATGGAATTTTAATTTTAAAAATTTAATTCTCGTATAAATAAATCCTTAAAAAAAAATTTATAACATGGGAATTATTGAAAAAGATTTAGAATAACAAATTTTTAAAACATTTAAAATGATATTTTAGTTGGTGTTCCTAACCAAAAAAGAGACACTTAAATAAAAATAACTGGGGTACTAAAAACATTATTATATCATGATAATAAAGGGATTCATGATATAATATGTCAAATTACATTATATACACCATATAAAATTTAATTGGTTTATAACAAGAAAGAAGTCTCAATGGAATGTAAATTGAGATAAAATCACTTATAAAGACTATATCCTTAGGTTAAGGATAAATCAAAAACATAATTATGTGTGAAGAATATAAATACACTCAATACGATGGGATATTTAGTGTAAATCAATTAGTGGACATTCACACAAATTCTGGTAAAAACGACACCTATGAATTGGATGTGTAACTCAATAAATAGAGATTGAGTTAAAATTAATCATTCCAAGTTCATATCGATGACTTGAGAATTTATCAATGGATTTATTTTGTGTATAAAAAGTATATCCACAAAATGGGGAGTGGAAATTATGACATAAGAAAATTAATAGTGATTCCACACAAAATCATGGAGTAAAATAATCAATGATGTATGTGTAAATCCGAATTAGTGGAAATGGGAATTTCAAATTCCCTTATCGATTTAGTAACATATGAAACATACACCCATGAAATAAGGTCAAAAAATGATGATGTAAATATCTATAAATTATAGTATATTACACAATGAATAAAATCATAGGTAGTACACACACCACATGCAATAAATAAGTTGTGAACAATTGAAATCTCAAATATTTAAATGTGAGATAAGAAACCCCTTCCTTTGTAATTTTTCCATGGTCGAGGGTTGGTTAACCTCCTTTATAATGGTCAAATAATTTCTATTGAATTATACAAGAATCATATACATTAATATGATATCATATATGATCTTTTAACATTTATTTGTTAATAATATCGTAGAATTATCGTCATTTCGAGTGTTAACAGATTCGTTTTCCATTATATTCTTTATTATGTGAGCCATATTTTTTATGGATGGGATGTATATAATTCATATCCAGAATTATATCATGTCCTTAAACATTATTTTTAATCTTCAAATGAAATTTAGTCTTGAATGGATACAATGGGGAATGAATCTCATCACGTTCGTGGATACAATAATCCGTACGTACACACGAGCGACAATATCATTCTTTTGAAATTAAAATAATATATAATTTGATGTTATATCATATATACAGAATCATTATCATGTTATAGTTATTATTTAAATTAATTACATATCATTATTATACCCATCCAAATAATAATGTATTGAATAACAATTACACCACGACGTGGAGATGGTAATCCGTACGTACACATGTATGGTTAAATGTTATTCATTTGATGGATAAAATAATGAATATGGCTGTAACGTATTTATAATAACATCACATTATATAGAAGATACCGGATTTAATATTTTAGAATTGAAATAACAAATAAAGAAGAAGTGGAGGAAGAAAATAACTTGAAAGCGTGTGGTGACATTATTACCTCTTCTTCGGGCAATTCCTTTTGATTTGATCAAAAGGGCTCCTTAAGATGTATTTATGACAAAAGGAGGGCCTCTAGCATGAATTAATGGAATTTTATAGGATATTTGGGAAGGTTTTTCTGTGCCAAAAGGCTTTGATGGTGTGAATTTGATAGAAGGGGAAGTTCCCTTTTCTAAGAGGGATGAGGGAACCT
The DNA here is from genome assembly GCA_963277665.1 of Viscum album. Lineage (NCBI taxonomy): Eukaryota > Viridiplantae > Streptophyta > Magnoliopsida > Santalales > Viscaceae > Viscum > Viscum album. The sequence goes on from OY728152.1 coordinate 852,335,811, forward strand.
TAGAAAAAACATAAAATATTTTTTTATAATAAAATAATTTTCAATTTATAATGGATAAAAAGTGTATTATTTAAATTATAAGATGTGTATGGATCAAAAACCACTCAAAAAAAGGTTTTAGACCGGATTGGGTCACTATATTAACCTTAACATTTCGATTAAACTCTTAGTTAAATAGTTTGACATTTACCATGTGTCTCTGTATTTTTATATTATTTGGTTACTAAACATACTATCTACATTCAAGAGAAGAACAAGTGGTTAATTAATGATACACCTATCATTATATAAGCCTATTGGCTAAACCTTATATTTTTAAGAATATAATATCAATTAATAATATAATATATGATTTAAAAACTCTTTTATGTCAATTTTGACACTATATGGTATTTTGTTTTTTCTAAATTCATAACAGCATTATTACTTCGAAAAAAATTCATATAACCAACCCTAATATGACATGTGAACATAGAAAATTATTGGAATTCATAAAAAGTATCAAATTATATTTATTGGAATATTTATAATATCAATCAGTTTAATATTTCATTAATTAAGTAATTACTGCATCATCATTGTGTCACTAATAAATTAAATTATTTAATGTCTAAAAAATATAAATAAAATACAATTTTTGATGAAATATTTTAACATTTCTAATTAATATTTATAGTCTAATTTATCTTGTGTGTAACCCTATATTAAAAATGATTTAGTTATTAAACTTTGATTTTAACTCTTTTAACTCTTCTTTGAATTAAATAATAATAAATGTCCTAATCTAATCCATGTGGACCAAAGAGGTTCATATATTATTCCAAATATTGTTTCTGGTCTAATTTTACCTAGCCAATAGAATTTTGACATGTGTTAGGGTAATAATAATATCATTTTTACCCTTAATTACCATATTTTTACTTTTAACCGTGGTAAATAAATGTTAAAAAATTACTATTTAGAAAAAAATATTTTAATCTTATTGAACCAAATTTTCCTCCTTGATATTAACCATTTCTCTCGGAGTTTTGAAATTCAACTCACATAAGTGGTAAAATTATGTTTTATATGAATTTACAAATTCTCCTAGGAGGTGGGTAAAAGAAGGTGAAAAGTTCAATAAAATTCTATATATCAAATATTATTAAAAACTTTCTCCGATGAATTAAATTGAACTTATATGGGTATTTTGTATCTATTTAGACCTAAAATAAATTTTAATAAAATAAATGATTATTTAAATAAAAATTTGGTTTTAAACTATAAATCATTGTTTTTCACTATTTATCAAAAATTATACGTTTTCAGAAACATACCAAAAATTCACCCTAACCTAATTTTGATATTCTGAACTCAAAAATAAATTCTATTTTACCAAATTAAAATCAATTAAATTGAATTTATCAGTTTAAAATTAATTCCCTTTGTCAAAACCAAAAGGCGTATTTCTATGAAATAATTACTGCCAAAAAATTGACATTTGTTTATGTCCAATTTCAAAGTGAAATTATTTACAATAAAAAACATTGGACTAAATGTTGAAAATATAATTTAATTATACATCCAAACCATTCATATGTATATTTTAAAACTATTAATTATTTTGATTAAAAAAGTTGTTTTCAGTTAAAATATATTATTTTTCACTATTCACCAAAATATGAACGTTATCTGAAAAACACCAAAATATTATTGAAACTAAATTCTTATGTTCCAATCCCAAATAAGAAGTTTATTTTGGAAAATTGAATATATAAAATTTCAAATATTGTATTTAAAATGGGGTTTCCATTAAAAGGCGGCAAAACTGCATTTTTTTAAAAATACTTCTTTAATATGAAAAAAATGAATTTGTCTTTACATTATGTCTAAGAAACTCATAATATGGATTCTAAAATTATAAGGGTTAAATAAAGTTCAAAACTATGTTACTACTATTCATAACCTCTTTTGAGTAGCTAGTTTGGTAAGTCATGGTGTGCTTGAACCCAATGTTGCGTGTAGTGTAAATTATTGAATTACTTTGAAAAACTAATGTACTATGAAATCATGGGGTGTTACATGAGAAAATATATTTTTCTTTTAACAAAAGATTAACTAAAAATATCATTAATATAATGAAAATAATTTTTATTTATAAATAACCATCATAAAATTTAATGGTATCATCAAATATATAACAATCATGATGGTGAGAAAATTGATTCATGTCATATACATTAAAAAATAATATTTATTTCAATCTTTTGTAATAAGTAATAGGATATTTCGAAAAATGTTTAGAATGACTCCCTTTAATTTTTTTTAATAAAATAAATGGTAGTGAAAAAAAATTAAAAGCATACCAATTATAACTAATAGACTTTAATAAAAAAATTTATGATGGACATGAAATAAAAAGTTCGATTGACATAGTTGAAACAATGATCAATTTTCAATAAACAAAATCAATCATATTTAGTAACAAATGAAGGAAAATAATACTAATAAAAAAACAACATAAATAACCATATAATAATATAATATAAGGGTTTATAATGATTAAATCTATATAAAATATCCCTCAATGGAAATTTTGAATTGATTATCCTGAAAACAAATGATATTGTAACAAAAAACATTACCTCAAGTTACATCTTTCTTCAAACACGATAAAATAAATTGTATGATAAATATAAATATATATATATATTAAATATGTCCTATAAAAATATTATTATATAACATAATATGTAGCATTACTTTATAATTTATAATTACCATTTTATTAAGAATTCTTCTTTGAAATGAATATTGAGGTGAAATCTAGTATGTTCTACATGCATGTTTTAGTTTTATGGTTAATATACTTGCACATTGCTCTTTATTTCTTTATATATATAGTGTTAATGACGATATAAGTTTAATATTTATTAATTATATACACTTTTATAACCATTCATTAAAATTGGTGGTGAAAAATGAATTATATCACATTGTGGACATGATAGTTCGTACGTTCGTAGAGGAATTGTTTTTACATTTCAATGGATGGAAAATAAGTAAGATAAATAATAATTAAAATTTATAAAATCAATATCATATGATTAAAATAATTTATATTCATTAATTATATCCTTATTACCATCTATGTAACACATAAATGAATAAAATCACATCACATTGTGGAGGTGGTATTCCAAACATAGACATCAGTGACATCATTATTTTCTAACAGATGGAAAGGTAAGAATATAGATAATACCATATAATTACATAAGCATAAATAATTTTTAAAAATCATAAATATTATTTATTTCATAATTATTGTGATGTGAAATTAATCATATCACTACATGGAGGGGGTACTCCCCGCGTACTCATGAGTGATTATTTCATTTCCCTTTTGATGGATAGTTGGTGTAAAATGGTTAATCAATAATAATAATAATAATAATAAATTTTATTTAAGATAATGAATTCATTATTTTATAATGTATACCATATATTTATATTAGGATTAGTAATAAATAAAATTTAATTTACTTTTCAAATAGTTATTAGTCTTTTTTGGGAACCCTTCTTTGGATTTCACTATTAACATGGAAGGATTGGTATTATGATCATAAAAATAAATCAATAAAATGATTATAGATCTTATGAATGTATTATGGTAGTTATTGGTTTAGATATATGTCTCAAGAAGTGAAAATAATAGAGTACATGTGGTATACGTTTATAATGGTGGGAGAGGACATACATGTAATTTTTCAAAAGTATAAAATACAGCATTGTCTTAGTCAGGTAATGATGATCAGAAATTAAAAATATTCGAATATAGGAAGCATAATGTTGAAAGAAATTTTCCAAAAATATTAAATTAGGTATCTTATAATATTTAAAATCTTATCTCTTATGTTATCCCCTATAAGCACTTTTGACCTTAATCATGGGAACAAAATTTTACAATTCTATATATTTATTATGTCTCAAAATTAAATTAATATTAATAAATTATATTAATTATGTAAATTGAAAATATAAAATACATGATAAAATATCAAATTTAAATAATTTTAATTATTTTATATTAAATTAATTTCATAAAATGCAATGATTTTTTTTTTCAAAATTCAATTTTTTTCATAAAAATGTGTTTACCTTAATTCCATGCCACATAATAAATAAGATGAATCTTAAAACATTTTATTGATTAAGTTATATAAAAATTCCATTAAAATAATGAAAAAAATTAAATTAATTTAACAATAAAAAACACATTATGGACATAAAAGTAGTTCTTTATAATAAAAAATATTTTTATCTCTATGTAATTTTATTTTCATTCCATGCCAATTGATAAGAAATTATTTAATTACAAAAATGCGTAAAAAATAATTTTTCATTATTTCAATAGTAAAATTCATACCCTAAAATTTAATAGCTAGGTGATAATTAATTCACTAAATATTAATATTTTAATAGTGTATCATAGTTTGTATAAACTAAGTGTTTGATGTAAATAAAATTTTCAAAAAATGAAAATAGTAAATGAAAATATATCCTAAAATCCTTTGGTGTTTAATTCGATCCTCTTATAACAATTATTCCTTCAAACATTCATCACTCTAATACAAACTACTATGGATTCTTATTCCTCATCACATCTTCTAGTTCTCGCATATCATTATCATAGTCATGGTTTAACCACAAAACATTGACTAGGATAGAGGTCTTATCATGTATTAAATTCTATATTCTACCTATAATTTCCACTAATAGGTAATCCTAAGATAGATCATGCTATAGTGGTAAAATCACTGAGTTAATTACATGTTTAGTATTAGGTATGCACTCCCTCATGAGATATAGATGGTTGATATATGAACTTGAAAGAGATTTGGTGGAAAATCAGAGATATAATAAAGAGTCGTGATGTAATCAATAATTTCAAAGGTATTGTTATATCCTGTATTTAGTTTTCCCTTCATTAAAAATCTCATAACGTTTTTAAAATGAGTTATTTATAGGAATACATTGTCACCAAATAAGATCTCCAGATATCACCAATAATTGTTATCATAAATTTTATATCAACTATAATCTAATAGGATGGATTATTGAATAGATCGAACCATCTATACCATTTTCTGAGGAACCTAAATTCTTAATATATTTATTTCTCAAACCCTCTCCCAGCATAATAGAGTTCGACACTTTCTTTAATTTAGGGATTTATAAAGATACATCTAAATTATTGAGAAAAAGTTATTGTCATAAAAAATATACTATAGAATGGTGTTGATCACATCCACCATTAAAATCCATAAAACATGATACCAACATATAGTCTATGGTTTTAATGGACCTCTCATACTGAACATCTTTATATGTATGGTATTCCTTACTGAACCTCTAGTATAAGTGCCCAGCCTTAAACCGTACTTAATCTTGAGTTATTGCAAGATTACACCTTGAGGATCTTTTCAGGTTTAGAGTTTTAGAGAATTAGATCATAAAACATGAATTACATTCCACATTTAAACAAAGTGGTTACATAAAAGATAGTATTCATTTTTCCCATAAATGGAAACATATTTAAAATAAAACATGGATTCTTTCATGACACTTCCTTGACACTATCATCATATCATGTACCTTTTCCTTGACCTATGAAAAACATTTCAAAAACTTGGGATGAGCATAAAAAGCTCAGTAAGGGATATAAAAATATGGAAAGGAAACGTGGGTACATATATACAAAAGAATGAAATCATACTTTACCCATAAAACATAAGCTTATTAAAATACCTCATCAAATCATGAATAAATCATAGAAATCATAAGAAATAACGGTAACTTGAGGCATTCATAACATTCTTACATAGGGAGTAACCCTCTTGGTTACGTTTGGAATAACCATCAAAGTATATTCCCTAAATCTCTTCGGAGAAACCTTAAAGTTTCACTCCTTCTCATTACCCAATTCATTAGAGAGCTATAACGGGCTTACCCGCCCTTAGTTTATCATGGAACCGCTCCTCTTCATAACAATGCCCAAGAACCACAACATAATCGTATCACATAAAACATGCATAAAGGAAACATATAATTTCCATCTTTCAATCAGAAGATATCAATACAACACATTTATATTAAAATATTATGAAAACCATTTTCAATACCAAAATAAAGAAAAATAAAACAAGTTTTTTATTTTTTCTTTTTTTAAAAAAACGGTATGGCTTGTAGAGGTAGCCGAAACTCAAATAATGGTCACGGCGGAGGAGAAGTCATTGTCGCCGCATACGTATGACAAAAACATTCCCTTTTGTCATTTAGTAAACGCTTCATATAAAAAATATTTCTTTTGAATAAACGTAAAAGTCAAAGGGGTTTATACACCGTATAAACGAAGGTTGTGTATAAAACAAAATATGCCTCAATGAAAGGAGATTGAGACGAAGTCCCATACCTCGGGTCCGACTTGACTAGATCGTTCTGTAACCTCATGAATAATAAACTGTAGTTATTTTATACATGATTAAGAACCTTTTTCAAGTCCATTATTCCTTTTATATCACTTATTACCATGTCAAGAACAATATGTAATTATTTAAGTTATTAACGGTCGTTTTAACGATCATTAGTACTTGAGTCAAAAATAAACTCTTTATAATTACAAGTTGTTCATGTATCCATTATATCCAGAGTTATACTCATGATGTAGATATCATATATATCATATATATCCAGTATATGCATGCATTTATAATATTACATAACGTTTAGAGGTATGAAATGAAATACACCATTCATGGAGACGGTAAACCATACGTACGCATGAACGCTACTTTCATTTCTATTTCGTATTTTATGAAATGGAATCATAATTATATAATGGTATATTATAATTCTAGTATACTATCATATATAAAATCGTTAATTACATCCTTTATACATCCCACATATGGCATTAATGAATCAAATCACTTTGAGGGGGCGGTAGTCCGCACTTCCTAAAATGAATATATCGCGTTTACCCATAATGGAAACCATAATGGTATGACATAAATGAAAAATACAGAAGCTTAAGGAAAACATAAACATATTATATATAATATATAAATATAGTGACATCATAATGGCCACCTTTGAAGGTGATATATGAGTGTTGAACAATCATCGTTTCGTGAGGCAGAAATTCACCATCCACGGAAACAGTATGTTATTTAACCATTAGATGTATGTGTGTGTAAGTTTATCTCGAATCCTTATTATAACAAAATCCTAGTATATATAATATACTTTTTTTATTACAAAATAAATGAATAAAATGATTTTAGGGGGTTGGAGAATCCAAATAAAACAAAAGGACTCAAGTGAAGACATTACATTAAAATCGGGTAACTCCCTTTGGTTTGAGCTCAAAGGCATCCTTGGGAAGAATTCTGAGCAAAGTGAGGCTTAAAATAGTTATATAGGGATGTGGAGAGACAAAATGGGCAGGGTTTGGCCGTGCCAAAGGCTTCGGAAGTGTGTGTAAGGAGGTAGAGGTGGGGGCCTTTTATAAGAGGAGAGGAGGGGCACTCTTGGAAAGTAAAGAAATGTTACTTTATTTTAAAATGCGTTTCGGTTTAAAAACGTCCCACATTGATATAATTCTAGGATAAGGTGATAAGGGTTCGAAATATACCCAACCAATAGGTTTTTGACATGTTTAGCTCTTATATTTTACATTATCTTTTCATTTTATTTAAATCGTTAACTAATGAGGTAAACGCTGCATCATCATGATGTCATAAATAATATAATTTATTTAATTTCTAAAAATTATGAAAAAACTACTATGATATATTAAATCCTATTATCTTTACAATTACTATTTATAGTCAAAAATATGACTTGTATAACCCCATGTAATTTTTTTTAATAAAACAGCTCATGTTTGTGTCATTTTTACTTTTACATTAAATAAAAAGTTATTTATGTCATTTCCCAAAAAAATTGGTTCCATGGGGTCCCCAAGAAGACCCATGGATTTTATTGGTAGGCCATGACACATCCAATAAGTGTAGGACATGTGTCAAGATCATCTCATATTATTAAAACATTATTTTTACCTTAAACTACACTAATTACCTCTAATCGCGATTAAGAACTTAAAAGTTACTATTCACCAAATATTTATTTTAATCTCATTGAACCACATTTTACTTCTTAATGAAAACCATGTATGTCGGATTTTTGAAATTCAAATCACAGATGTGGAAATGTTTCATTTAAAAAAATTAGTTTATTTAACTACCACTTAGTGGTTTCACTATTCATGAATAATTGATGTTTTTCAGAAAAATACCAAAACATCAGCCTATGATATATTTGATATTCCGAATTCAAAAATGATGTCTATTTTAAATAATTCAAATCATATAATATAAATTAATTAATTTAATAATTAATTCCCGCTGTTATGACAAATAGCGTGTTTTTATGAAATAATAAGTATCAAAATATTGACACTAGTTTAAGTCCAATTTCAAAGTGAAATTGATTCCAGTGACCACCATTGGATTAAATGGTAAAAATATATTATAATTTCACTTTAAAACTAATTAAAATGATAACATAATCATATAAATAAATTAGTTTAAAAATCGGTTTTGAATTAAAATACAACATTTTTCACTATTCATTAAAAAATGAACTTTATCGGAAAAATACCAAAAATTCACACAAAGTAAATTTTGAGGTCCTAATCATAAAGAATAAGTTTATTTTGAAAAACATAGCTTATAAAATTTTCAATAGATAGATTTAAAAATGGTTTTCAAATAAAAGGCTGTAAAATAATCTTTTAAAAATATTAGTGTATTCCATGCTTAAGATTGGATTTATTCTCATTTTGAGCCTCTAAAACACTATCTAATTCACTAATAGACATAGATAAAAATATCTATTATTAATTACTTACTTGGGATGTTACATCCTTCCCCCCTTTATAAAATTGCATCCCCGCAAATTATATACTTATCGAATAAGTGGGGGTATTTATCCCTCATTGCGTTTTCAGATTCCCATTTGCCTCTTCAATCATGTGGGTTTTCCTGAAGACCATTACCTGATACATCACCTCATTCTGTAACACTTGATCCCTGTGGTCAAGAATCTGGATCGGTTGTTCCTCATAAGGTAGGTTCTCTTCCAGCTGAACTTCCTTTGGACTCAAAACATGAGATGGATCTCGCATGTACATCCTTAACATTGAAACATAAAAAACATTGTGTACCTGAGATAAACTTTGAGGTAATGCCACTCGATAAGCAACTGTTCCACTCTCTCTAGAATTTCATATGGTCTAATGATCCCTGGACTCAGCTTTCCTTTCTTACCAAATCACATCACACTTTTCAATGCTGATACTTTGAGAAAAACATGATCACCTACCTCAAAAGAGAGATCCTTCCTCCTGTTGTCCGCATTAATTTTCTTCCTGCTCTGAGCTGTTCTCATGTGTTTCTATATAAGATGAACTTTTTCGTCCAACTCTTCAACCAATTCTGGTCCCATTAGCTTCCTTTCACCCACTTCATCCCAAAAAGCTGGAGTTCGACACCACTTCCCATATAACGCCTCAAATGGTGCCATCTGTATACTGGAATGAAAACTGTTATTATATAAAAACTCAACCAAAGAACGATGTTGGTCCAAACATCCCTGATAATCCATCAAAAAAGCACGTATCATATCCTCCAAAGTCTGAATTGTTCGTTCTGACTTTCCATCTGACTGAGGAAGAAAATCTATACTAAAATTAAATTCAGTACCCAATGACTTTTGAAGGCCCTTCCAAAAGTTAGACGTAAACCTGGGATCATGATCGGATACAACGGAAAGAGGAACTCCATGCAACCTGACTATCTCTTTAAGGTACAATCGAGAAAGTTGATCCAGTGAGAAAGTATCTCGAATAGGAAGGAAATGAGCAGATTTAGTCAAGCGATCAACAATAACCCAGATTGCATTATTCCCTCGAGATGTTTTCGGTAATCCCACAACAATGTCCATGGATATATTCTCCCATTTCCATTCTGGTACTGGTAAAGGATGAAGCATCAATTTTGGTAACAACTGCTCTACTTTTACCTGTTGACATGTCAAACACTTCATAGTAAAATCAGCAATATCTCTTGTCATTCCATCCCACTAGTAATACTCCCGATGATCTTTGTACATCTTAGTACTGCCAGGATGAACTAAAAATGGAGAACTATGAGCTTCACATAACAACTCTCTCTTCAACGGTGAATCACACGTCACACACAATCTCTTCCCAAATCTCAAAACACAATCATTATCAATGTTGAATTCAGGTAACTTACCTTTCTGAACCAGCTCTACCTTGTTCTGCAACTCACTGTCTTGCATCTGTGCTTTCTTGATTCTGTCTGATAGAGAAGATTTCACTGATACCTGAAACAAATCAGAAGAACATCCTGCACCAACAACATCTATTCCAAATTTCATCAAATCTTTAACCAAAGGATCATGTTCCAAACACAACATTGTTAATGAAGCATTACTTTTTCGACTCAAAGCATCGACCACTTTATTTTTTTTCCCGGATGGTAATGAATTTTACAATCATAATCCGTGATAAATTCTAGCCATCTCATCTGTCTCATGTTCAATTCTTTCTATGTGAATATATAATTTATGCTTTTGTGATCGGTATATATTTCAAACTTTACTCCATACAAATGATGCCTCCAAATTTTTAGAGAAAAAACAACAGTAGATAAATCCAAATCATGTATAGGGTAAATTACCTCATGAGTTTTCAACTGTCGTGTAGCATAAGCAATTACCTGATCATTCTGCATTAGGACACAACCAATTCCTTTCAATAAATCATCAATGTAGATAACAAAATCCTCATTCCTGGAAGGTAGTGCCAAAACAAGAGCATTCATCAATCTTCTTTTCAACGACTGATAACAATCATCACATTATTTTATCCAGATAAACATAACACCCTTCTGAGTTATCTTAGTCATTGGACTAGATAACTGTGAAAAAATTCTAACAATCCTTCAGTAATAGCCTGCCAAACCAAGGAAACTATGAATCTCAGTTACATTTTTTGGTCTTTTCCATTCTTCAACAACCTTTGTTTTTGCAGAATCAACGGTTGTCCCATCTTTAGAAACATTGTGACCAAGGAAAGAAATTTGTTTCAAAAAAAACTCACACTTCCTGAATTTCCCATACAATTTCTTTTCTTTTAAGGTTTGAAAAATAACCCTTAAATGTCTATCATGCTCCTCTTTACATTTAGAAAACACCAAAATATCATCAATGAAAACCACCACAAACTTATCCAAGAAATCATGGAAAATTCTATTCATTATGTCCATGAATACATCAGGTGCATTGGTTAGCCCAAAAGACATTACTAAAAATTCATAATAGCCATATCTTGTACGGAACGTAGTCTTCGGAATATCTGCTTCCTTTACCTTCAGTTGATGGTACCCCGATATCTGGTCAATCTTTGAAAAATACTGAGCTCCCTGGAGCTGATCAAACAAATCATCGATATGAGGCAAAGGATACTTGTCCTTAACAGTGATATTATTCAAGGCTCTATAATCAATGCAAAGTCTCATAGAACCATCTTGATTTTTAACAAATAAAATAGGAGCACCTCATGGTGATGTGCTAGGTCGAATGAAACCTTTATCTAATAAATCTTCCAATTTCTCCTTTAACTCAAAAAGTTTAATTTGATCCATTTGATAAGGGGGTTTTTAAATTGGCTTAGCATCAGGAACTAAGCCAACAGTAAACTCAACCTCCCGATATGGTATTATTCAAGGAAACTCATCCGGAAAAACATGAGGATACTCATTTACCACTGGCACATCATTAATCTGAATAGTTCCTTTGATTTCAAAAATATGTGCAAGGTAACATTCATTTCCATCTTTTACATGTTTCTCGGCCTCTTGATATGTTATCAACAGTAAGGGTTCATTCTTGTAAACAAACTGCAAGTCTTTCTGAAATGAAACTTCTTTAGCTCTACAGTGAATCCTAGCATGGTAAATAGAGAGACAATCCATACCCCGGATGACATCAAACTCTACTAGAGGTAGAAAAAAAAGGTTTTCAAGTAGGTTCTTTCCACAGATAAGGATAGGAAGATTCTTATAAATTCATTTTGCCTCAACATTTCCCCCAGGTGTTTTTACCACAAGTTCAAGAGTGTTTTCTTGAGATGGTATTCCCATTTTACTAGAAAATATTTCAGAGATGAAATAATGTATATACCCCGAATCAAAAAACACACTGGCATAATCTGAAAAAACAAACAAAGTACCTGATACAACATTATTTGATGGCCCGACATCTGCTGAAGTAGTTTCAAAGGATTTCACCACCCCTTTCTGCTTGTAGTCTAACTACTTCCCATCACTCGATCTCTTTGTCGGACACTCGTTTGCATAGTGACCCTTCTCATTGCACTTAAAAAATTTCACTAACTGTAAATCAAATTTGGACTTACCATCTGCTTGATCTTTTTTAGTGAAATCACGAGCCGTATGTCCCATCTAACCACATCGGTAGCACTTTCCAGAATTCAGAAGACATTCCCCAGCATGACTTTTCCCACATTTATCTCAAACTGGAAACTTAGTTTTCTTACCATCATACGTTTTTGAAGAATTCTTTCCTTTCTCCTGCCAACTCGGTCTCTTCTTCTATTGTTTGTTATAGTACACTTGACCATCGACAACCTCCATTTCCACCATCTCAGCCCATCGAACAAGCTTTTTATATCTTTTGAACTCAAGAGAAGAAAAATCCCTTCGATATTTTGGCTTTAATCCTGAGTAAAAACAATTGATTTTACTATCAAGGTCTTGGATAAAATTTGGAGCATACCTTGCCAATCGAGTGAACCATTAATCATAGGAAGCCACTGAGTCTTCATCTTGCCTCAATTCCAAGAATTGTTTTTCCATACTAAGTTGAACAGCCTTAGAAAAATACTTCTCCAGAAACATACCTTTGAATTCATCCCAGTCAAGAGCATCAATCTCATCAGTTTCCCTGATATTTTTAACCATCGACCACCACTAATCTACCTCACCCTCCAAACGGTAAATAGCAAGACTAACCATTTGATTATCTGAACACACCATGAAATAGAAAATCCTCTCTAGTTCATTAATCCACCCTTCAGCTAGCACAGGGTCAGATGATCCTCTGAATGATGGGGGATGTTGCCTCATGAAATGATCCACCACTGACATGTTCCTCTGCGGTTGATCTGGCTGATCTCGTGCATGGATACCGCCACCATTTATCGCTTGAGTCAACTATTCCATTACTGCAAGAAATAGTTCAGTTCCAATTCCGACCAACTCAGGATGCTGATTCGGAAGGTTATTTCCTTATGTAAGCCTTCCTAGCACTTCTTCCCTGTTTCCTCTGCAGAAAACCATTCTGAACAAACATGTCTTAGATGAAGCAACATGGTAATCTTCAAATGCTTTGTCATTTCAATTTGACCATAAATTTTTTTTGGATAATCATTTAATAAGATTCTAACTCCTAATGTTATATAAACCGACCTCGGATACCAACTATAAGGTCCCAGCATTAAACCATACATAATCTTGAGTTATTACAACATTACACCTTGAGGATCTTTTTAGGTTTAGAGTTTTAGAGAATTATATCATAAAACATGCATTACATTCCACATTTAAGTAAAGTGGTTACATAAAAGATAGTATTCATTTTTTCCATCGACGAAAATATATTTAAAATAAAACATGGATTCTTTCCTGACACTTCCTTGACACTATCATCATACCATGTACCATTCCCTTGACCTGTGAAAAACATTTCAAAAACTTGGGATGAGCATAAAAATCTCAGTAAGGGATATAAAAATATGAAAAGGAAACATGGGTACATATATACATAAGAATGAAATCATACTTTACCCATAAAACCTAAGTACTTTAACATACCTCATAAAATCATGAATAAATCATAGAAATCATAAAACATAAAGGTAACTTGAGGCATTCATAACATTCTTACATAGGGAGTATCCCTCTCGATTACGTTTGGAATACCCATCACAACATATTTCCAAAATCTCTTCGGAGAAACCTTAACGTTTCACTCCTTCGTGTTACCCAATGCATTAGAGAGCTATAACGGGCTCACCCGCCCTTAGTTTATCACGGAACCACCCGTCTTCATAACAATTCCCTAGAACCACAACATAATCGTATCACATAAAACATGCATAAAGGAAACATAACATTTCCACCTTTCAATCACAAGATATAAATACAAAACATTGATATAAAAACATTATGAAAACCATTTTCAATACCAAAATAAAGAAAAGTAAAATGTGGCATTTATTTTTTCTTTTTTTTAAAACGGTATGGCTTGTAGAGGAAGCCGAAACTCAAATAATGGTCACGACGGCGGAGAAGTCATTGTCGCCGCATACGTACGACAAAAAAATTCCCTTTTTTCATTTAGTAAACACTTCGTATAAAAACTATTCCTTTTGAATAAACTTAAATGTCAAAGGGTTTTATACACCATATAAAAGAAGGTTGTGTATAAAACAATATATGCCTCAGTGAAAGGAGATTGAGACGAAGTCCCATAACTCGGGTCCAACTTGACTCGATCGTTCTATAACCTCTTGAATAATAAACTTGAGTTAATTTATACTTTCTTAAGAACCATTTTAAAGTTCATTATTTCTTTTATATCACTTATTACCATTTCATTAACACTATGTAATTATTTAAGTTATTAACGGTCATTTTAACGATCATTGGTACTTGAGTCAAAAATAAACTCTTTATAATTTCAAGTTGTTCATGTATCCATTATATCCAGAGTTATACTCATGATGTAGATATCATATATATAATATATATCCAGTATATGCATGAATTTATAATATTACATAATGTTTAGAGGTAAGAAATGAAATGCACCGTTCATAGAGACGGTAAGCCGTACGTACGCATAAATGCTACTTTCATTTCTATTTCATAATTTATGAAATGGAATAATAATGATATAATGGTATATTATAATTCCAGTATAATATAATATATAAAATCATTAATTACATCCTTTATACATCCCACATATGGCATTAACGAATCAAATCCCTTTGAGGGGGCGGTAGTCCGCACTTCCTAAAAAGAAGATATCGCGTTTACCCATAATAGAAACAATAAAGGTATGACATAAATGAAAAATACAGAATATTAAGGAAAACATAAACATATTATGTATAATATATAAATATTGTGACATCATAATGGCCACCTTTTAAGGTGATATATGAGTGTTGAACAATCATCGTTTCGTGAGGCAGAAATTCGCCATCCACGGAAACAGTATGTTCTTTAACCATTAGATGTAGGTGTGTGTAAGTGTAGCTAGAATATTTCTTATAACAACATCATAGTATATGCATGATAATGGTGTTTTTACAAAATAAATGAATAAAAAGTGTTTAGTGGGTTGGAGAAGCAAAATAAAACAAAAGGACTCAAGTGAAGACATTACCGTAAAATCGGGTAACTCCCTTTGGTTTGAGCTCGAAGGATTCCTTGGGAAGACTTCTGGCCAAAGTGAGGCTTCTAAGAGTTATAAAGGGATTTGGAGAGACATAATTGGTAGGGTTTGGCCAAGCCAAAGTCTTTGGAAGTGTGGGTAAGGAGGTAGAGGTGGGGGAATTTTATAAGAGGAGAGGAGGGGCAGTCTTGGAAAGTAATGAAATGTTACTTTATTTTAAAAAGCGTTTCATATTCAAAATGTACCACATTGATATAATTCTAGGATAAGGTGATAAGGGTTCGAAATATACCCAAACAATAGGTTTTTGATAAGTGTATGTCTTATATTTTACATTATCTTTTCATTTTATTTAAATGGTTATATAATGAGAAACGTTGCATCATCATGATGTCATAAATAATTTAATTTATTTAATGACTAAAAATTATGAAAAAAATAATATGATGTATTAAATCTTTTTATCTTTCCAATTACTATTTATATTAAAAAATATGACTTGTATAACCCCATGTAAAAAGTTTTTTAATAAAACAACTCATGTTTGTGTAATTTTTACTTTTACATTAAATAAAAAGTTATTTATGTCATTTCCCAACCAAAGTGGCTCCATGGGGTCCCCAAGTTGACCCATGGATTTTCATGGTTGGCCATGAATCATACAATAATGTTAGGACATGTGTCAAGCTCATCTCATATTATTAAGAAATTATTTTTACCTTAAACTACACTAATAACCTCTAATCGCGATTAAGAACTTAAAATGTACTATTCACCAAAAAATTATTTTAATCTCATTGAAACACATTTTTATTCTTAATGAAAACCATGTATGTTGGATTTTTGAAAATCAAATCACAGAAGAGGAAATGTTTCATTTAAACGAAAAATAAGTTTCTTTAACTACCACTTAGTGGTTTCACTATTCATCAATAATTGAATTTTTTCAAAAAAATACCAAAACATCACCCTAAGCTATATTTGATATTCCAAATTCAAAAATGATGTCTATTCTACAGAATTCAAATCATATATGTTACATTAATTAATTTAATAATTAATTCCCGATGTCATGAGAAATAGCGTTTTTTAAGAAACAATAAGTATCAAAAGATGGACACTAGTTTAAGTCCAATTGAAAAGTGAAATTGATTCCAATGACCACCATTGGATTAAATGGTAAAAATATATTCTAATTTCACTTTAAAACCAATTCAAAAGATAATCTAATCATATAAATAAATTAGATTAAAATGAGGTTTTGAATTAAAATACAACATTTTCACTATTCATTAAAAAATGACCTTTATCAGAAAAATACAAAAAATTCACTCAATATAAATTTTGATGTCTCAATAATAAATAATAAGTTTATTTTGACAAACATATCTTATAAAAGTTTCAAAAGATAGATTTAAAAATGGTTTGCCAACAAAAGGTAGTAAAACAATCTTTTAAAAATATTAGTGTATTCCATGCTTAAGATTGGATTTATTCTCATTTTAAGCCTCTAAAACACTATCTAATTCACTAATAGACATAGATATAAATATCTATTAATCATTACTTACTTGGGATGATACATATAGAATGTCTCAAATTCCTTTTGATTTCTTCTCCCGGACATCGAGGTAAATCTCAGATCATCATCAAATATAATTGAGAGTGCTACTCTATGAAATATAACAAATTATTTTATTTATATACAAGAAATATGATCAACAGATAAATTTTATTGAATGGTAATAATTTTTTTTAAATTTATATGATGATTTAATACAACTGCAATAGCATTATTCCAATAATATTTTTTGGGGTTTTCAATGATGAAATCCATGGTAATGTTTTCCCATTTGCAATCTCTCATGTGTAATGGTGGTAACATAGCCATAGAATTTTATCTCATAGACATAAAATTTTGACATACTGGTCATTTTGATAAAAAATTTATAATATATATTTTCATGTTATCCCACCAAAACTACTCTATTATATATTTAAACATCTTCATACATTTAGGATGAATAGAGAATAACGAACCATGATATTCATCAAACAAATTCGTAAAATTTTGATATTGATGGGAAACATAATTGGTTCCTAATCTTAATTATACAATAAAAATAAATATTGAACTCGGGAATATTTCATGCGTTCTTCAAAAATCCCATAGTATCTTTCGATGCTTCTTTTATCCTCTCATTGAAGGATAGTTTAACATTAAACATAGAACAATATGATCTATCCATATTATTCAATATTTATAGATCCATCTACTTTATATCCACAAATATGGAATATCCTTCCATCGTCGCCATGGCTAAACCGACATAGTCTTTATGATTTTTTGCATCAGCCACTTTTGTTGACTTTCCAGGGTGGTACTATATTTATCCATCATAATATTTAATCAACTAAAACCATCACCTTTGTGGAATATTAAAATCATACTACATGGATATATATTTCAATATTTTATTAACTATAAATATGTATCCCACAATTACCCATAATTATAAATCCTCTCTATTTTTAGTAAAACATTTTCTGTTCCCAACTCTAAATTTTGAGTCGAGTAATTTATCTCATGAATGCTCAATTGGAAGGAGGCATTATCTGTCACCAAATAAATATTCAAAAGTATAAATACCATTGAATTCATTTATGTATCACTAAATATTACAACACCTTATCCAATCTACAGTAGTGTAAGTATTGGATTATTGACCAGTCTTATTTATTACTCCATAAAACATTGCTCGCATTAATGTCTCCAAAGGAATGTGGATCTATTCTGAGTCAACTATGTTTCTGTAATAGGTATCCCGATGAAATAAAATAAAAACTATCAGTATTATCTATACAATAAAAGAAAAAAATGGATCTTTATTAAAGTAGTTGATGAATATATTTTTTAATAACAACTATTTTTGAATGATCCGCCAATATTTCCTCACATAAAATTATAAGAACTATGATTGCGACTTTCTGATGTCAAAATTCACACATGGTAAATTTTTCATACAGCTACTCCTTCCTTATGGTTTTTAGTACAAACCTAATAAATCATTATATTCCTTTATCTTATATTATATAATAATATGTTCTATAAGGATAACCAAAAATGGATCATGATATTCTCAGAAAATTTATTTATTAAATACATCAATACAGTAGGAGATTTATTAAGTCTAAATGGATTCCGTATAAATTAATAATGACCATACCTTATATTGATGGATATCTAGGATATATCCTATTTATTGACATTCAATTGATGATATACAAATTAAAGTTAAATCTTTGAAAAGTATCGATCTCAATACATTTGACAAAACAAGTCATCAATATGTGGTAGATGATAACTGTTCCTTAAATTGATCTTGTTATTTTCTAGATAACCAGTCCAAAGTTTAATTGCCCCATAATTCTTCTTAACAAAATGAATAGGTGAACCCCAGGTAAATTAAATAGTAAATATGAATATCTTATTCAAATTCTCTGGGTGCTTCTTTTTCAATTAGTTAAACTCAATCTATGTTATTAAATATAGGGTCTTTGAAATAGGAGTAGTACCAAATATGAATTTTATTTAAAAATCAATGTGAATAATGCAAACGTCATTAGTAAATCCGTCAAACTAATCCTGATCAACTAAAATAACATTAACATTGAATTTTTTCCCAGCCATTTGATATCGATGTTCCTCTTGAATAAGTTGTAAGAACCATATAATAGAAGTAACATATATTTGATGTTCACATTCATCCTCTAACCATAAAATTCATATTACTATTTGGAATTTCAAATTTTACATACCGTCCTCATAAATTGATATTTGAAATATATAGAGAGATCTAATCCAAGCACTGAATCACATACAATTCAACTAGAGGTAGAATCACATGATTTATCAAAAAAACTGTCACAACCACTTATATAAAAAATGTGATATGTTCTTGATATGTGTTCATTGTACCGTTTTTATTATTTAATGAAAAGAAAATATCTAATAATTTAGGACATTAATAAACATCAATATAATATTTTCCTTATATAATGGAATTAAAAATTCTATGATCAAATGATCTGCTTCAGAATTTGTGCATTCTTTTCACTACGTCAACATCATCATTCTATCATTATTCCCATACTAAAACAAAAATAAATTAGCAACATTATTAAAAATTAACATTAAAAATATGAAATTATATTATTATAAAAATAATTCATAAGATGTCAAGAATTTTTAAACCATAATTCAACTCAGGATTCCTTTGGTTTATCTAAAGCCATCAATGGTAATTATATATTCAAATATTTTGTAATAGTTCATAAATAAAATTTGAAATATCCAAAGGATAATAACCTAGAATGTCTAGTTGTGTGTCTGGTCTTAACATCACTGATTATGAACTAATGACAGTCTTCTATTTTCCTAATCCACCCCTTCATAGTTGTCACCACTAGCTGAATCTATGCCTTAATTGTTTCTCGATTCTAGTATCTAAAAAGGGATGCACTTTCTTTTATAAAAGGAAATATCTAAATACCAAATATTTTACTTTCGTTCCTATACATAAACCGATATTACCATGGTTTTCTGTAATGTTTTCTAATCACAATAACTAATTATTAACTAAAACCATCTCTGGTACAAACTATGGAAACCCACTCTTTTTATATGTATGTATATTACACTAATTGTTTTTACTATTCAATACATCTCATAACAACAGATTTCATATAACCAAAATGACTTAGTGTGTTTGGAGACTATATAAAATATAATTTTCCTTAATGAAATATCATCATCAATTCACACAGATATATTCCCACATATCACACTAGATATACATACCCTTCAAAACCCAGAGAAAGTAAAAATAATAAATGATGAGGGTAGATGCTCAGTAAGAGTAAAAATTAGAGATTTAAATTAATGATCATTTGTGATCTTAAGATAAGAATAAGTGTTTTAAAACCTGACCATAACAAAAAAATAATCTTACAAAATAAATCAAATATTATTATTAATTAATCATTTAATAGTTTGTTTCAAATTGAAATAAATAGTAAATGAATGTTTGTGATCATTATTAATCAATCATGAGTCCTGGGAACATATCAGAAGAATAAGAATTTAGTTTCTTTAATATACATAAGAATAGAAAATCATTTCCTTAGTAAAGGATCAATGTTATGACTAAAATAGTGGATTGGGTACACTCACAATTCCATCATTTATGTAGTCAAGGTTTAATCCAAATGTTATCATAGTGGATATATTCCATTACTTAAGTGGATACACTCCACATTCATGTCCTTGTTATCCCTTGAGATATCCATCATTACACAATGCATTGGAGGGATATATAATTTCAGACCCACCCCTCACATAAATAAAATAATGAATATAAGGGATACACTATCATAAAACATTTATAATATCATTAAATCAAAACTCGTGGAAGGGAAGTAAGTATCATAAACATTTAATTATTTCATCATTAAAAAACACAAATAAAAGTAATGAGTTTCATAAATGTTTCATAACAGAT
Source organism: Viscum album (assembly GCA_963277665.1). Taxonomy (NCBI): domain Eukaryota; kingdom Viridiplantae; phylum Streptophyta; class Magnoliopsida; order Santalales; family Viscaceae; genus Viscum; species Viscum album. The sequence continues at coordinate 852,356,987 of OY728152.1, forward strand.
TAATAATCTATTGGTAAATTAAAAACATTAATAGAATCACCAATAAATCAAAATCATCATAAAAAATCAAAATAAATTATGTTGATGGAATAAAAAGATTATATTCTCAAGGAATCATATGAATCCATTCTGGATATTGACATATATGTAAAATACATTTGAAATTTCTCTAGAACCTCTATCTAAAAACAAGAGAAAATATCCATTTATTTTTATAACATTTTAACTAAAAATTCCAATAATATATAGAATATATATTTATTTCGAAATAAACATTGATAAATGTATTGTAAAACTTAACTAAAGAACAAGCATGACAATGGTAAAAAAAATTATTTCATATATTTTAAAAGAGGACATTATTTTCACAGTTATATAAAACGTCAAAAATATTTGTCTGAATTTTTTATAGATACATTATTTATTAAACAAATTTAAATAAATTTAAATATTTTAGAAATTAACATTTAAATCATTTTATGTATCATTCTAAATATTTAAAAAAAGTGCAGATCATGGACATGAAATCAAAAAATTTGAAAACCAATTATGAAAAAGCAAAACCATTCATTAAAAACATTTTCCAAGCAATTTTTTGATCCAAATTGATAAAAATGGTAATAAAATAGAAAAAATAATAAATAAAGATATTATTAGTAAATATATATTGTATAATATTTGATATCCATATAATAGTTCCCCCAATAGAAATTTTTCATTGAAAATCTTCAAATGAAATGAGATTTTAACATAAAATCTTACCTCATGTTTAGTCATTATTTTAATGAATTCAAGTATCATATACAATAAAAATATATTTATTAAGAATATATTAAATTACAATTTTGACAAAAAAATCTATGTATCATTCAATTATAATTTATAATTATCTTTTTTATCAATTTTCCATAAAATAGAGATTCTTGTGAAAACTAGCATGATTTCCATGCATGTTTTGATTTGATGGTTATGGTACATTCAAATTGATCATAATTACATCATATATAGAATTTTAATCATTAAATAATCTTCATATTTATTCATTATATATAATATTATAACTATTCATAAAAAGTGGTGGTAAAAATAAATTACATAACTTCCTGGAGACGGTTGTCCGTTCGTACCGACGGGTGATGTTTTCACATTTTGATTGATAGAATGAAAGAATGATAAATTATAAATAAAATTTATGGAATAAATTTTATACCATTATAATCATAAATATTAATTAAATATAACCTTATTAGCATCTATATAAATCAGAAGTGAAATACGAATCATATCACTTCATGGAGGCGGTTGTTCGCACTTATGCATGAGCGACATTATCATTCTATAATAGATGGAATGTTAAAAATATATATAAGATAATGTAATTATATGACCAAAAATAAATGATTAATATAATATATAAACATTAAATCCTTTAGGAAAACCAACCGTGAGTTATGCATATTTAAAAAGAATCATATCATAATGTGGATGTGGTAGTCCATGATGGTTTTGGTACCCTCGAACAAATGTATGTATACATTGTGGTAGTCGGCATTCATAGTTTTTAATATTAATAAACTTTTAATCACATAATAATAGTTCTTCTATGTTACATAGTATTTTATGATGTACAAATAGTAGTTATCACAGTAAAAGGTCATTGCAGTTCCCTGATAAGATGATAACCCAGAAGTGCAATGACTATATTCATAAATATATGTTATATAGAAGGATTAAAAAAATTTGGACTCAAATGACTCATGATATCAATGGGGGAGACTCAAAGTGCCATGATGCATATTATCATGGCGAACACCCTTTGTAATATTTGGTTTATGATATTATGAGAATGAGACCCGCGAGTAGGAAATCCACATTTATAAGTGTCATTGGACATTTCTATCTTTATATGTGTAAATTAATCCCTAGACATTAATATTATTATTGGTGTTTATTATAAGTCACATAATTTGATGTATTGCAGAAAATTATGTCGCCATATATTCTCAGAGATGAATGATTTGATGTGTAGGTAAAGCGAAATATAAAATAAATTAATAATGTGAGAAAATATTTATCCCTTCTACTGTTGGAGGGAAATTAAAATAATAGGATCATTATCTCGAATGATATAGCCCAAATAAATCAATCTATATTGTTTTATATAAATGATTTTGGTTTTTATAAACTCATAGAAGGGTACATCGATCACATAAGTTAATATAACCCACATTATTCCTTCTCGATTAGAGATATATTGACAAATGGATTATATAAAAAAGTTAAAATCCATATGAGGTAATATTTCATTACAAAATGAGATTCATTTTCTTTGGGTTCCATGTCTGCCTATAAGTCCTTTTTTTCATTTTTAAAAAGTAGATTATGGGTTGCCAGTACCCATACAACAGAAACTCGGTACCACAAAACACAAACAGATTGAAATTTCAAAATTCAAAAACACCGCCATCAATGCCTCGATCCGCGAGCCTGACACCTCGAGCCATGAGCTTGCACCAGGACTGACACACCAAGATCGTCAGACAAAACCACTACCCCGGATCACCGACAAGCTTCACCTGCATCGGTTGTCACCAAAATCAACGCTGGAAAGAGCCCTTCGTCACAGTCGCAAATCCAAAATCCATAAAACCATCACCCACACCACATACAATCACAAAAACCAAAAATTCAAACGCAACAGATGCACATCACTAACCAAATCAATTAGAAAAAAAGAAGTCTATAGTGATTCACACCAACATAACTGCATCCACATGAGGATAAAACCACCTGATCTCCTGACCTTTCACCATTTCGACATCACCATGTCGGAAGAGCCCACCAGAATCCCCCTCGGAGTCATCTTCAGCAACGCAACCCAAATTCCCAAGCAACACACTGTTTCTGAAGATCCCGCCGTCACCGAACAAATCGACCGCATCAGACACAAAAAAACCCCAACACACTCACCTGAGAAGATTTGGGACACCAAGAACCGCCAAATCATGAAAGCGACCATCAGATGCTGAGAGACAAACCACAGGACACCAGCGAGCTGCCGAGAACAAAACCAGAAGCGCTCCAAAGAGTATGTCGTCGACGATAACCAAACTTATACCCGCATATCTGAACTAGCAACCACAGAAGCCCATAGTGCATCTCCACAGTGAGAGGAGACCACGAAACTGCATGAAGCCATTGCAGCATAGTTCTTTCACCAGCCCACTGAGCTCGAGGAGGAGTGTCGCGCTGTCCGCAACGAAGGAGCATGCGGCGGTGAGAGGGAAACCGTAGACTGGGAGCCTATTACGGGCGCATCCTCCGTTAGGTACATGCACAGAGGTGACTAGTAACCTGGTATTTCCCATACCTCTCTTTGGGTTCCATGTCATGTTATGAAATCCTATCCATGTACTTTAGGACATTTCACCTAATTCCATTGAGAAGGATACGTGTATGGCCACACAGTAAGTGTATCCCAAATATGAGTCAAATAATATATTATTATTATATAATTGTTCAATTATAATAAATATTATTCCTATACATTGGTTAATAATTATTCATGTTTTCTTTATCGCATATATTATATGACCAGCAATGCAAAAAAATATTCTATGAATGGAATAATTAATATATATTTTTCCTCTATTTAGGGAATATAATACCTAATTATTATTTTTGAATAAAGTAGTGGTATTTATTTATTTAATAAATATTCAATATTCATGGATATATAAATATTTTGAGGGAATAGTGGACTGAGTGTAATTGTATGTTGGGAAATGATATATATTGAATATTATTTTGATAACAAAATTTTAATTTAATTGATGATTTTAGAATATGTCGACAAATAATAATAATAATAATATCATTTTTATTTTAGACATTGGGTTCTGCAGATATTGAATAAATAATAAAGGGGACTTAATCAACTATATATTTATAACCCTAGTGATATATAAATAGAATTATCTTATTTTTTACAAGATTCAATTAAATTTACTGTGCACAATTAATATAGAGAATAGTCCTGAAGCCCTAGAGATATCCCTTCTCCAGGAAAGCTTCCACGAATAGTGATCATTCTTCCACCAACTTCCTCTATCGAGTATATAAGATCATGGAGAATCATTATGAATATATTCATTAGGAAATAAAATATGTATGATGAATGTGTTGGGATCTACTGTGTTGGAACTCACATATTACTACGATGATTTTTGGATATTTGGGGGATATTTTTGGATCAACACTTGAGTTAATATTCCCTTGATTCCTAGAATGAAACTATGGTACAATGTAGATCTATTTTTTGATCCATTTACGATGAAATAATTATTTACATTGTAGTTATTTATTATCATAAACGAAATTAAATCATTTGATATTACCGTATTCTCTAGTTCTAGAATTTAACTCATTTTATATATTATTTTATTTAATTTCATTGATCATTATGTTTATCATCTGTTAAAACCCAGTTTGTTCATCGATCCCAACCTAATGAAATGTTTCAAATTACCCATCACATTCATTCATTATACTTGATATGTACAAGTGGTATTAGATTAGTCTCATTATTATTTATAATTATTTAATGTAGAATGATTGATTTACGCATTAGGGATTAATTCTAAACTACAGTTTAATAATTCATTTATATGATATGATATATATACGTCTTAATATTCATTTATCATAAATCTAATTCAATGGATTAATAATATGACCATAAATAAATTCAAATAGCTCATCTAGAGGTGACGATGAATATAGACGAATAACACAAGTGTTCACCATGTAAAACTGAGTTATACATCAGGTACTAGGGTTTAATGAAAACAAAATCATAATTATATCAAGGATGTTCATTTATTACACATGGTGTACATTATTAAACATTACATGTTGACTATGCCATCTTGGTGAACAATCAATCGAATTGAACACCTTTTTACTCCAATTCATGGTGTGTAATCCCTCAGTCATAAATAGGATTTGTATCTTCTTACACAGCCTATCTAAATGGTGATTTAATAACTATAGATGAAATGATCTGGTTCCCTTGAAAAATTCATGTAATTTAATTTTTTCAATTTCATGGTTGATCATTAGGTCCCTAGGCATGTGTCGCAGATATACAATGAGAAAAAAACACATGATGTCACTCCAATGTAGATGTCGAATACATTTACCAAAATATTCAAAATTAAATTAAATTTATTATGTTTTGAAAAACATATAAACTTGTTCTTATGTGCAGTAATTAAGTTAATAAGAAAATGCATGTGATGTGTTTGAGTATATAAAAATGTTTAAATAATTTCTACGTAGTTTTTGGATCTACATATCTTGTATGCGTCATATTACAGTTATTACTCTATTTGAATTTAAGAATTACACCTAACCGAAATATCATGTAATATGTGAAACAATTATGTAGATATTAATTGTTATTAATTTTCATTATAAGTCATGTATGTCGAATCTCTCGAGAGTAAACAATATATGAGTATAATAAATGTTGCGCTGTTGAAACATGTATCATAGTTTTTCCTCTAATGTACCTTTTATTGTAAATAGTTAATTTTAAATAAATTTACATAATTTGTTTAAAATTTTATTGATGAAAATCTAATAGAAATTCAAATGTAAATTAAGATAAAATAATTAATTAATTAAAGAATACATTTAATTGATTCGAGATTAATTTATCATAAATAATAATGTTCAAGAATTAGATTCCATTTTTATTAAATTCATACTTTGGTGCTTGTGTATTGTTGACCACGATCCTAGACTAGACCATTGCATGTGATTCATTTCATTTCATTTATTATTAAATTAAATTTTTATCCTATGTTTCATATTTCTTTTTATTTTGTATGGGAATGTTGGTCCATGGTTTCTTTTATATTAACATCTTCCCCTAAACTACTTGCGAGTAAAATGATATGAAATGGATTGATATCTTATGCTAGTGGTGGTGGTTCTAGTTTGGAGAAAAGGTGCAACCAATCCATTGAGATACATATGTTGATAAGTGGAAAATCGTAACACTAACCATAAATGATTCACATTATTTTCCCAACGGTCTATGGTTATTTTATCATCTTCAAGATAAAATTTCCATTCATAAAAGATCATGGTCATAACAATTTATTATTTTATTTCTATCATGATTGAGGGTTATTTCATTATGGATATTTTTTCGCGATGATAAGAATTGATGAATTAATAGTCATGAATGGTATAACTAAAATAAATTATCTTATATATAAATATTATGTATGACACGGTTAATCAGTTATGTTAATCTAGATAATACTAACAATAATTTAAAAAATAATATTATTGGTAATATATTAATAAAAGCTACAATCCATCAATTATAAATAATATGTTGGAATTGAAATCATCTAATTCAGTTAAAATATTATAATAGATCAAAGTACATGGAAAGAAAATCCTCAATAACATTAAATAATGTTAGAATTATAACAATAATTTTTGGGTTCACATAACTTAGTTTACATCAAGGACTGAAATCAGAAGCAGGTCATTCGTAATGGAGATGAAGGTGTTGAGGAAATAAAATTTTAGCATTTTAGTATTGAGGATTATACTCAATAGATAAAGGATATGCGAGCTAATGAAATTGGTTTTTTAATTAAATCCTAAAATCCCTCAAATTCCATGATAATCAAATTTTTGGGTGATAAGAAGGTTAATATGGATCATTACCAATATAATTTCCAAGAAATATGTTATTTGGAAGATAATGGTTAGAGCTATTGGGTTTTGTTAAAATTATGTGAGATTAACAAATATAATAATTATAAATTTTTTTAAAATTTATTAGATAAATCACCAAATATCTACAAATATTACTGATAGAGAGAGTAAAAAATTATGTCCAACATATCGATATGATTCATCCTTTTGTAAGGTAACCTTCTCACCAAAATATATTTCTATGAGTGCTATTGGTTCTTGTGAGTTATTCTATTTCATGAAAGGAAATTATATGTGCTGGAAGAACCTATTTCTGATGTTCGTGTTAATTAGGCTATTGAGGAAGAGTTTCATCTCTATGGGAAACATTTTAATAATAATACATATTTTCATTTTTTCAAGCTAGAATCCATGAACAAAGATATTTTGATGAAATACTATGACATTGAATCATTTAGAAATATGTGTCAGCTTCAGGATATCTATCAATAGATGCTGAGTCGAGAGATATACAAGATCTTTAATGATTTTTTACAACTAATAATAGTGTTTATAGTCCATTTTAGCCTCATATATTTAATATTATTCACTACATTGAATTTTTAGGCATATTAGGGATTAAATTCTCAGATGAGTTTCACAAAGATATCAGACATTCCTCACAACCCAGGACCTTATACAACATTATTACTAATTATAAATTGATAAATAATGAGAAAATTCCTTCCAAACATCTTAATTTTATTCTCTATTTAGGTAAGGACATGGGTCATTATAAACCTATAAACTTTATATTGATCAAGAAAAAGTAGAACAATGTGAATGGTCCCAAAACTCATAAAAAATATAAATCTTCTGATCAACATCCTTCCATGAAGTGGAAGATCCAAGGGTAGGGATTTAATAAAAAGGTAGTATGTTTTCCATGTGGCAAGCCTGGCCACCAAAAAAATATCTACACCCTAAAAATGGGGAAGCTAAATGTGTGTCGTTTATCGATTGTAATGATTCAATATCTACACCTTGGGTGTTAGATACATCCTTTAGGGCTCAGAAATGTGTATAAATATAGGAACTATGTATATTATAAAATATTTATAGAGGAGAGGTAGACTAATGAGTTTTCAATTATTTGAGGCTAGATGGTCCAGTGAATACTGACTAACACCATTCATTGAAAATGTGATTGATAGTGGTGTTTGGGGTTGTTTATTATATATCAACTATTATTAAGAATAGAAATTATATTTAATGTCTCGATAATGATTTTTTATTTTAATGTTTGTAAATAAAAGGTCTTTCTTTTATAAATAAAACACATGGTATGGTAATCTACATTTGAATAATGGTCTTCATTTATTAAATTTATATAACCATGTATGTGGATTATACAATGAATCATGTTCACATGACTAACATTGCACTCATATATGGAATCACTACCTTGTTCATGTAATTGAAAATCATTTTATAATGATCTATGAAGACTGTTTTTATACTCTTCTAAGCTAAAAAATATAAATAATATAATTCTTGTTTACAATGAATAATGGCCAAACCTCTATTCGTTGGCAATGGAGAAAGAGCCACATTACTTCTAATTCTAATACACATTAATGTGAGTTGATAATTCCTAATAGAATAGATTTTCGGGGTTTCGTACATCAAAACTTTTAGTGATGAATTGATTAGATATGAATATGTCTACATGATGATCTATATCTCTTGATTCATTAATAAATTAGAAGAATTTAATAATATAGAATAGAATCAACTCAGAAATAAAATAATGAAGAATCAATTGAATTGAGGTGATGAATAAATTATCTAAGAGTTTATAAACATTTTATGAGATTTTTAGATACTATCTCAACACACTCAACCTTACACACAACAGTGGAATGGTGTTAATGAATGTAGGAACATTACCTTGTTTGAAAAGGAAAGGCACATGATGTGTCATGCATATATTCTATTATCTATTTTGGGAAATTCATTACAAACTGAAACATATATATTAAAATGAGTAACAAATAATATGGAAATTGGAACTACCATAGAGATATGGAGTTGAAAGAAAATAATTTTTTCACATACACGTGTATATAATGGTGAGGTGTTTGTTAATCCCTTCCAATGTAATGAACTAGAACCTCCAAGTATAAAGTGTATCTTTGTAGGGTATACTAAGGAAACAAGGGATAATACCTATACAACCACTCAATTAAGAAAGTGATTATATATAGAAAATATGTCATTCATTATAGGGATAACATCCTCAAAAAGGCAATTGGAGAGATATTGACTATGATGGAGTTCATGATCAATTTAAACACGATTTGATACAGGAACAAATTCTATAGGTCCCTATAGAAGAAGTAATTACTAAGACATAATTACTTTATAGGATCACCAGAGAGGTAAGGGATATATAAAGATATGTATTTCTATACATTGATTATGGTGACTCATTTTTGTTTTAAAATGATGTACCTCTCTCATAAAAAGCGGTGGTAGAGAGATTAGATGCTTTAAGATGGAATGAATCCATGAATTATGAAATGGATTCATTGTAACAGAACCAAATTTTTTGTCTCTTCGATGCACCATTTGATGTATAACCTATAGGTTGTAAAATAGTATTCAAGAGAAAACATGACATGGATGGTAATGTAAATACCTATAAGCCAAGGATAATAGAAAATGTGTCAATAATACATCAATGAGTTGACTATGATGGAACCCAATAACAATTTTCAATGTTTAAATATATCATAATTCTACTTTCTATAGTGTCATACCATGACTATGAAATATGGAATGTGGATGGAAAGATTTTCTTTCCATAATCACTATTATAATTCTAACCTATCCTACTAGTTCCTACAACCATTTTTTCATGGGCTGTCAGGTTATCTAGATACCAACGGTTTACAAAAATACATTAGGATTGGGTGGGAAGGATATCAATTTACCGAAGGTTCCATATGGACAATTAAAATAGGGTTTTACTAGTGGTTAGGAACTTTTTGTATAGGGATATACCAATGGCTTATAAACATTTTTATAATCCTATTCCAACAGTTCATATGGAACCGTTGGTATGGGGTGAGGCAATGTTGTTTTATATATGGTTCAAACTGGACCGTTGTTATAAATCCCTCCAACTCAACCATAATCAGCATTCACTAACAACACATGAAACATAAAAATTGATGTTGAATAATCAAATACCCCATTCTATCCCCCCTGAACCACCATTCGACTTCACAATTGAATCACTTAATACCCCACTATGCCCCCTTATCTGCACCGGAATCTTCAGTTTGAATCACCTAATACCCATGTTTTTGACACACTAAATATTTATTAATCACAATTCATAGACCCCCTTGCATAGAAATCCCCAAATACCACATAAATTCACATTAATCCTCTACACATGAATCTAACACATGGAACACACCATATGAATCCCCCACTACTTATGTCTTCTATTGGGTTTCAGAAGATCAAGAATTTTGAGTTTCATTGGATGTGATTAATAATATCTAATTTTAGTATAATTAAAACACTCCACTCACTACAGAATCTAGGTCCATCATCCCACTCCACTACATTAGAGTTGTGATGTAAATAAACACTCTACTCTACTATTCCCAACTCCATTGTACAATGCCCTACTCCACTACTAAAGAATGATTACATGAACCTACTCATGTTCATGCATCAATTATGTAATCCAATAATGGATTGATTTTTTTGGGACTCCTCAAGACGATTCAATAGAGAGGACCTTAATATCATGAGTTCCATAGAGTTTTGTACACTATACATCACTTTTTTTGTTGTCTATGCATTGTAGATCATTAATTTCTAAACAAAAAATTGAGAATGAAATATTTTCCTGTCATACGTCTCCTTGGGGATTAGTAGAAAGTCCATGTGATGGATAATGATAGACAGAGAATGAATATAATTGTATTTTCCTACTTGATTGAAAGAATCATTAAATAATCATAAACAATCCCTTGTGTGTTTCTTCAAGAGTAAATGAAATTCCATTGACTACGCAACCACTAAACAACCCTTCCACATATTTTTTGTGTGTGAATTGATCTTCAAGAGTGATAAACATATGCTTAGGCCTCAATTGAAAAACAAAAAATAGATTCTTCAATAAATTATAGTGATTTATTTCTCTTATCATCTTGAAAGTGAATTATTCATTGAAAATGAAAAAAATACAAACCCAATTAATTATCATATCTTTATTCAAAATTTGAGGGAAAGATAATTCAATTTCGTGTGTACTCATTCTCAATATTGTACCTGATTATCTAACTGTTTTCCATGAACTAGATAAATTAACACACCCACTACGACTAGAAATAACTAGAAAAAAAATAATAACATAGAATAGTCTCACAAAACCCTTTAAAACAAACACATTCACTTATAATATGCAATGACCAACAACATAGAACACTTAAAAACAAACACTAGAAAACCACCAGCACATTCACCGTCAATGCCTAGATAACTTTCACAGAACACGTGAAAGAAACCAGCATAGAAAAATTCCATAGAGGTAAAACCAAGTGATGAAAATAATATTATGAAAAACACCTACGTAGAATAATAAAACACAAGAAACATTCACCTAAAATACCACTATAAACAACCTATACAGAACACTTGCACCTATAATGACCACTCTTGTGGGTAGACTAAACATAAAAGAACCCCAACCCTAAGGAAATCAACTGATTCCTTTAACCAACCATAAAAACCTACAAAATATCACATATATTCTATTAAGACCATGTTGATGATGAAGAGTTCCTTTTTTAGGAAATTTCTATTGTTGTCATGGATGTATGAGATGAATGTAAATTACATCAAATTGTATAAGTGTTTCAGGGAAGACATGTATGTTACTATAATTTCCATCATAAATCTGATGATGCTAAAGGAGTTCATTCAAAGACTATATATCACGGTATATGTGGTTCATGAAGAAACATCCATTTTTTGAATAAGCCCGATGAAAATGATGCAACATTAATGTTCTTTCCTATGAAGATTTTATGGTGGTGCAGTTTTCCAATGTTTTCAAAACTTTTGGTGTCTCAAAATTTAGAGGTGGGATAGAATTTTAAAATGTATATTTCATTGAATATATCATCAAAATAAGGAAATTTCATGAATTTCACGAATATGGTATTCATGAAGACTGAATCACACCGGTTTAAAGGATTATAATGGTGAGCTCTGTGAGTATGAAAAGCTTCACGAATGATAGAAGAATGGAGAATTGTGGGTGACAATTGTGGTTTTGAGGGTGAAGTGCATTATAGTAGTGAAAAGGAATAAGGAGCATCACTTTAGTGAAATGGTTTTTATATAATTCATCATGATTATGAAGAGCTTTGTGATATCTGAAAATATCTATTATGCTTCATGAAACAATTTGAATTTTGGCATAAATTTCAGAGCTCTGTGATTTGGTACTGATGTGGCACTGAGATGGAAGGAAGGTTCTGAGGTTGGTGGGAAATTCCTATAAATTGTCCCATATCCCGTGATAAGAGTATATACACAAAACTATAATTTTGGAACTCGTGAATTGCGAAGAAGGTTCGCAATGTTTGTGTGATCTATGAAGGAAATATTCGCTTTGAAGGGAAAACACATTGAGGTGCGCCCATTAGATTTTTGAAGGGAGTGGACATCTGAAAGACCAAATTGGGATATATGAAATAGTGGGATCTACACAAAAATAGAGATCAGTGAACTAGTGTGATCTGCAAAATAGTGAGCTCTACGATCTAGAGTTCTCTGCAATGCTGGGAGATTCGTGAAGGAGCTTAGTAAGGGTGATTTGCGTGTTGAATATTTGAGTTTAATGTCAAAGTGGGAAGTTCTTTCTGAGTGCATAAATACTATATTTTGTTATCTAACTATCTATCATTATGATGTCTAGGAAACTCCTAACGACTTTTGGGTGGGAAAGAGAATAACTATTTTAAGAGATCAGATTTTTGAAAGACCGTCATGGTGCATATAAACATTACATTAAAAATTTTGTGCTAAGAGGGTGCACATGTTCTTGAGGATTTTTTTCCAAGTGCTAAATGAGTGTAAGGATATAATCTTATCATTTTATTCCACATCAATACATTATTTTCTAGTGTATTATGTGGTATTGTATTGTTTTTGTACCATACTAAGGACATAGCTACTCTTCATGAGTAGTGATCCATGTAAATATTATGTTCCTATTGATGTGTGTTCCTATTTTTTAATCATGGAATGAAATATTTAATAGGTTTAAAAGGTTTTTTGAATAAATAGAAAACATAAAAGAAAAAGATATCCCTGATTCACCCCTCCACCTCTCTGTGATTCATGGATCCTGAATGGGATGAATCAATTGGTATTTGAGTGTCAGGTTCCCATCATTTTCTTCACTGCTGATGTTTTGAAGAGAATTTTTGATGGAAAATATAAATAGTGAGAATATTAATTGGATTCCGATAATTTATGGGATGAATTATCATATCTGGAAAGATAGAATAATGCTTTATCTTCTATCTCTTGGGTATGATGGTCATGAAGCTACAATAAATGGATTCCCTACTATTGATGAAAAGGTTACTCTTACACTTATTGATTAGGAGAATCATGAGAATTATGGAAGGGATCAAATTTAGTTACTCTCATATCATTCTTAGAGTGAGTTTTTAAGATTGAATATCGTCATTATTGATAAAGAATTCTCGGATAATTTGAAGAACATCTATGAAGGAAATAAAAAAGTAAGGAAGGAAAAACATTAAATCTAGAGGATGAAGTATGATGAATTTAAAATGGGTGATCCTAAATCCATTGGGGACTTCTTCACTTGGGTAAATGAAATATTCAGTACAATAAAATAACTTCATGAAAAGATGGATGATTTTACTGTTATTGAAATGAAATTTATAATTCTACCAGACATGTTTGATGCTAAAGATTCATAATTGGAAGAAAAAGACCCAAAGCCATTATATCTATATTATTTACATTGAACTCTCATAACTTATGAAATGATAAGGTTAAAGACTATGAAAAGTTAAGTAAAATGTGGCAGAGAAATGTCTTTCAAGTCCCTAATGAAAGGGAAGTTAATGAAAAATCATATTGAAGATAATACTGGTGAACTCAATTCTAAAGATCAGGCATGTCAATATTTTGATGTAATTTTATCCTTGTTTTCTACAAATGAGAAAAGTGGTATAGAGAAATACAAGGTGAAAAATCCCTTGAAGTGTTTTGAATGTTCATCTATTTGACATTTTTCAGAAATACATCCTCAAAGAAATAAATAAGAAATAAGTGAGTAAGATGAATGAAGGAAAAGAAGATTACGGAAGAAATATGACAATAAAGATAAATATTCTGGGAGAGGGAAGGATAAAAATTTCATCAAATCAAAAAGAAAAATCTTTTTAAATAAAGATTATGAAGAAGAGGATGGTATAGATGAATCCAAAAAATATTGTTTTGAGAAATCTAGAGAGAGTATTTTTATTGCAGTATGGAATAATGATGATTATGGAAGTAGCAGTTATGAAGATGAAGAAACTTAACTTGATTATCATCTGAAAGAAGAGTCGAAATAATGATTGAGATATATTAGATGGCTTGATAAGGAAAATAGAAAGTTGATAAATGAAAATTTGTTATTAAAAAATAAAGAATGTTTTCATGATGATAATATAAATTTTTTATAGTATATTTATGATCTGAAGAATTATCTTCAGAGTGAAAAAAATACTATTGAACATATGAATATAAAGAATAAGGAAAAACATGATGTGTTGGATCATGTCCAACTAAATATTTCTGAAGCTGATAAAAGGAATATATGTTTAAAAATCACTATCTTTGATGATTTTGAATGTTGTAGCAAGAATAAAAAAATAAGAACAATGAAATTACCTACAAAGGTTGAGAAGAAATATGGTACTGGTTCTAATGAAAACAAAGCTGGAATGGTTATGTATGTGGCCAAATATAATAATGATGAAAAATCAGAAGTATCTAAAAATCATATATCCATTAAAATATCTACTACGTCAGGATCTAATAAGTCTAAACAGAAATCTAAGCTTGAGAAGAAATTTATGATATAAAATAGGAAGGAAGATGGAAACTAGTGTTCTATTAATAAGGTTATTGGGAATCATTTTCACCACACCGCTCAGTATGGAAATTTCAGAGGTAAATATTATTTTTAAGGAAAATACTAGAAGTGTGGTGGATTCTGACACCTGGAATAAATGTTTTGGTTTAACGAAAAACATTATTATTATTCAACAAGTTATGGAAGACATGGTTTAGGGGGATTCGATCCTCTTAAAAGACACATTACAAGAATGAATTTCACATGAAATCTAATAAGGCTGGATTATATGTAAAGAATTGGTTCCAACTACTGGAAACTATATGTGAAATATGTGAATATCCAGGATATGATTTTAATGGATGTATTGTTTTATTTCCAGCACAACAAAAGGTTCTTAACAAATCCCAAAATTTGGAGGTGAATAGTGAAATGGATGAACAAAATTCTTATTCTATAAACCACATTGAATGATTCAAAAGGTGGACATCCTTGGATTCTTGATAGTGGGTGTTCTTCTCATATGATAGGTGACCTAATTTTTTATATGAATTTTAAATACATCAAAGAAGGAAAATGAAATTTTTTCAATGGTGACTCTCTGAGGATCAATTTCTTCAAATCCTCTATCATCGGGAAAGAAATGATGAAATATGATAAAACATTATATGTTGATGGGATGAATAAAAATTTGATGAGTGTTTTAAAACACTATGATGAGGGAAAGAAATTTATATTCAGAAAATATTTGTTTTTTGTGAATAGTGAACAGGATGGATAGGTTGTTACAAGAGGCCAATGTACAAAAGTGAACTTCATCCAATTTGGCGATGTACAAAACTCTTGTTACATGGGTACGATGGAAGAAAATAAATTATCTCATAAATGGATGTGACCTATCTGTCAGAGAAACATGTGTATGTTATCAACATGAGATAGTTTCAGAGATATGATAGATTTTTCAATAAGAAGAGACTGGTGTTGCACTATCTGTGAGAATGGGATGATTAAAATCTATATCAATAAGATAGATGGATTTTTTACAAAGCTAACATTAGATCATATATATTATGATATCTATACACCAAGGGGAATGCTATAAAAATAATGGATAGAATTAATTCATTACTTCCATTGATGAATTTCATCTCATTACATGTATTATGTACATGAGACAGAAGTCAGATGCTCTGAAAATGTTTAAACGTTTCATGAGGAAAGCAGAGAAGGAATGTGAGAATTCAACAAAGAAGTTGAGAACTGATAATTTTGGAGTGTATAATAATGGAGAGTTTGAATGTTATCTTGGGAATAATGGAATTCATCCCGAGTTTAAATCACCATACACACCTCAACTGTGTTGGGTTTCTAAATGAAAGAATAGTAGTCAAGTGTAAATAGGAAGAATTGTGTTACTTGAACATAGAAATTATCATTATTATTGGAGGCATGCCATGATAACTAATAATTATATTCAGAACAGATGTTTTTACTGGCCAAATTCAGATATGACTCTATAAAAAAATTTCTTTGTAGAAAATCCCAGTTTGAAACACTTATGTGTTTTAGAATGTTAGTACATTATTAAGAATAAAGGTGAAAACCTTTGTAAGTTTGAGAAAAGAGGAGATGATGAAATTACTCATAGCTATGATCTAGAAAGAATAGGATATAGATGTTTGAGATAATAAATAGGGAGAATTATTGATTCTATTGATGCGAATGTAGTTGAAAATATTGAGTAAGACAAGCAATCTTATGATGATGTGGAATATGATAAGGATAAGGAATGTTTTGTTTACAATTCTTACAATGCTGTAGATAGTGGTAATCATACTGATGATGAAGAATCAAACTCAACAATTTTATGTGGTGAGGAATAATTTTCGACAACTTAACCTAGGCTAAGGAAGCAAGTGGAATCTCAAAACATTATTTGTGATTAACATCAAAAGGATCATATAAGAAGAACGTCAAAAATTTTGACACTCACTTCTTTGTCTTCAAAAGTCAAGCCGAATGATGTGAATGATGCTTTTCGGAATCTATACTAGGTTTAGTCTATGAATGAAAAACATGACTAGATTTAAAATAATGATACATGATAAATTGTACCCAAGAAGGAGGACCAGAATATTATTGGTACAAAGTGGGGATTTTTGAACCATATGAATGAAGAAGGTGATGTGATATGAAATAATGAAATATTGGTATTAAAAGGGTATTCAAAAATTGACGACATTGATTTTGATGAATCCTATTCTCGGATGAAAATGTTAGAAACCATCAGAATCATTCTAGATAATTCTACACAACAAGGTTATAAAATATGTCAAATTGATGTAAAATCCTCATTCTTGAGTAGTGGTCTGGACGATGGATTTTACATTGATCAACCTTGTGGATTTGTTTTTGGGAAGGATTAATGTTATGTGTGCGAGTTGAAGAATGATTTTTATGCACTAAATTAGGATTTGAGGGGATGGAATTCAAAATTGGACACATTCTTGAGGAAGATAAATTTCAATAATGGGAGAGTTGACAACATCCATTTCACAAGAAATGTGAAGTGTTTTCTCTCATCGTAAGTGTTTTGGTTGATGACATTATAATTTTTAAATGATGAATGATTAAGTGAAAGATTTTATGGGGAGATGAATAATTCATTTGATATGTCCATTCTTGGATAAATGAAATATATTTTTGGGTTTCAAATTTTA
Organism: Viscum album; assembly: GCA_963277665.1. Lineage (NCBI taxonomy): Eukaryota > Viridiplantae > Streptophyta > Magnoliopsida > Santalales > Viscaceae > Viscum > Viscum album. The sequence goes on from OY728152.1 coordinate 852,374,618, forward strand.
CAAAAGATGAACCATATATTTTTTTCTAAAGAAATATATGTTAAGGAACATCAAAATATTTTGGTATGGAAAATTAGAAACTAGTTTCCACACTAATTTTAGTGGGGCTTTTTAGGTATATTAGGAATGATACCCTGAGTGTCGGGGGTGAATCATGGTATGAAAAAAGAAAACAACTAACCCTTTTGATCTTATTTTTTTGTTAGAAAAAACCCTCATCTCTCTCCTTCCCGTTGCATAGTATGAATGAATATTAAGGAATGCAGAGGACATAACAATTTTACTTGGTTCACCCTCACTGGTCTACATCCAAGGAGACTACACCAGAGAAGTGCCGATATAATAAATCCATTATAAGTGCACTATTGTTTACACGTTTTAAGAGGACTCATTGTCCATTCTGGTTTACAACTAATCACAATTTCAGAACTCGCTGCTCTCCCAACTAGTGGGAGCTAATTTCTTCTTCAGAAGATCCACTCAAAATTTATAGACTCGTAGGTATCTTAATTTTCACAAATGAATTCATCTTTCTCTATATGTATATTTTTTTCTGACATCCAACATTCACCCACAGATGAGTCACACTTTGCCCTAGAGGTACCAGGCAATCTCTCAACTTTCACGCAATCCTAGAGTGATAGGTGTGCTTCTCTATGACTTGCGTGCTTCTCTAATGCCTAGCAAGATTCATCAAGCCTGGCACACAACTGTCACCTAAACACTTGTGCGACACTCCCTTTTCCAACAAAAAGCTTCGGAGACTCATACCCTTTAACACCCAAACGAATATTGGTGCACAACTATCAACTGGCATGTAACTTCTGAATAACCATATACTTTCACGCACACACCCCCCCTTATGCGCCCAAACCCTATCCACAACTGGAGCTCTAATTTTATCTAATTGTTTATCTCTATGAAAAATGAGGAAGGGTAGCCCTCTATTTATAGGAATTTTTGGTACCTTGAACACTAGTGTGCAAGTCTTCTCTCGGCGCGCAAGTCCAGCCGCCCTAGTCTTAATTTCCCAACTAATCTTTTGAGACCAAACAAAAACTTGTGCACCCCTCTTTAATTTTCCATATTTTTATGATCTGATCTTGAAAAACATTTGGCGCGCAAGTTTCCAAGCATCCAAGACACTAGATAACATGTCCCTTTTCCAAAAACACTTTTATCCATTTGTATCATCTATTTTTGTACCGCCTCTTAATAGTCCATTCATTTTTCATGGGTCTTTAATCTATCATGTATTTTTAACAACATCCCTTGAACAAAAAATGTCTCAATGGAAACACCCTTTGTCAAAAAAAATTGTACATCATGGGTTTCTTTTTCATCAAACTGAACACAGAGGCCCCCTTTTTCAATTAACTCAATCAACTCAAAAATGCTTTAATGACACCATGCGGGATTTTTTACCAATATGATTCAAGTTATATAAAGATGGAGAAGGTAAGGAAGGTGATAAAATAGTTTCGCAAAAGCTAATTGGACATAATTTATATTTCACTGCATCAAGAACCAACATCACTTATTTTGTTAACTTATGTGAATGTTTTTAGAGTGCACATAAAGAATAACATTTTATTGATAGGAAAAGTATTATGAGATATATAAAAGGCACAAATTATTTTTGAGTCGAGTATGATGTCTTATAAAATATTTATCTATTCAGGTATTTAGATGCTGATTGGGTAGGAAATGTTGATGACAGAAAATCCACATCTGGTGGAGTTTTCTTTCTGGGGAAATGTTTTCTTAGTTGGCATAGAAAAACTGAATTCAATGACTCTTATCATAACTAAATACAAATATGTTGCCTCCACTCAAGATGATACCCAACTTATATGAATCGGGACTTAGTTGGAAGATCAAATTGTTGATGTAACGTTACCCTTGCTTATGGGTTGTGACAATAAAAGTGTAATTAGGTACAAAATTCCCAGTCAAATCATATTTACATCATGTACCACTTCATAAAAGAGCATGAGGATATGCATGATTTGATGTTGTGGTATGTTCTGACATCGGAACGAGTTGTTGACATTTTCACTAAACCTTTACCAAAGGAACCATTTTCTAAATTGATGTTGAACATGGGAATCCAACCTCAAATTTATGCAAGTTGAGGTTTGAGTTTCATTCCCCTCCCAAGTCTTTTCATTGGATAGTGTTGTCAAGGGGGAGAATTATTTCATTAATCTATCCTAATTTCCATGCATAAAGGGGGGTTATGGGTAAGCATTGAGTGCAACATTTATGTGAGTGAACTCTTCTAAATATTTGTTAGAGTGGTTATAGGAAACAAAATTTTTGTTTTCTAGGAATTTTGAATATGTGGAGAAAGCTGAGGAAGAAATGATGATGAAATTTCATAGTCACTACTTTTGGACAGCATGGGGTTGGATGTTAGTAATTCTTATTTCCTTCAATGATTTAGCTCATAGAGGCTTAGAATTGATGATATGTAATCCATTTCATGAGGTTTCAATGTTCAGTGATATATGAATATTCATTGAAAACAATATCCAAAGGGGGAAATGTTTATGACCAAGATGATAATAAAGAGTATCTTTTTCTAGTATTGTCTTTTGTAGTCAAGGAAGTTTGAGAATAAATAATATCACTTCACTTTTTACAAGTTGATGAGGGAAGATAGAGATGTTATAATACATTCCATGGAAAATATGATGATGGTAAAAGTGTTTGATCAAAGAATATATATCCCGGTAGGTGTGGTTCATGATGAAATAAGTTGTTTGTTGAATAGGTCGTATGAAAATTAAGAGGCATTAGTGTTCATTCCGAAGCATATTTTAAGGTGGTGTAGTTTTCAAGAGTTCACCAAATTTTTGAGGGGCCAAATTATGGAGTTGGGATAGCATTTCAAAAAATGGATTTCCCTGATGATCTCATAAACATATGGAAAATTCATGGATTTAAAAAATATGGGATTCAAGAATTGTGAATCACAATGATTTGAAGGATTTTGACGGTGAGCTCTACGAGTACGATGACCTTCACTAATGGGATAGGAATGGAGCATTATAGGTTAGAATTGTGGTGATGAAGGTGAAGAGAAATGATGAAAAACAAATGAAAAAAGAGCATCATGGTTATGCAATGGTTTTGATGAGATGCATTGCGATTATAATCAGATGTTTGAATCCCAAAAATAGAACTTATGCTTCACAAAACAGAGTGATTTTCAGAGAATATTCCAAATCTCTACGATTTGGTGCTGACATAGAGATGAGTTGGATGGAAGGTTCTATGATCCATTTTAAATGCCTATAAATAGGCCCCTAATCTCTTTAGAATATTAGATATTCTCAATGATAATTTTCCAAAAATCTAATGGTGACGATGGTTCATGAAGGTAGTGAGCTCTATGAAGGTAGTAATCACTACAAAGGGAAGAACCAACATGGAGGGCTGTTTAGATTTGAAAATTACATAAACATTGCAAAGACAAATATTGTCTACGAAAAATTATAATCATGTATAACTAGTGAGCTCTGCAAACTAGAGTTCTATGTGATGTTGGGAGCATAGCAAAGGAGCTTTGAAAAGGAACTCTTAGAGTTGAAGATTTGAGTACCCAATTTAAGTGGCATGTTCTTTCTATGTGCATCAATATTTGACTAGGGTATCAATCTAAGTAACATTATGAAGTCCTAGAAGTTCCTATCATCTTCTTGGGGGGAAATAGAATAATTGTTTTAAGAGGTCATATTTCTGAAAGATTTTCCGGATGCATAGAAATATTACACTATCCTCTTGTTACTAAGAGGGTGAATACGTTCTTAGGGAATTTTTTCCATATTCTACACGAGTGTAAGGTTATATCATACTCATTGTATTCCACATAAAAGTATTATTTTCTACTGGATTGGGTGGTACTGTATTGTTTTGGTACTATACCAAGGATGTCACTACTCTTGTTGAGTAGTGAACCTTGTAAATCTTTTCTTCTTTTGGATGTGCGTTTTGATTGTGTTTAGAAGGGAATGAACTCTTTAACATGAGGCAAAGGTTGTTTCCAAAATTAGAAAACATAAATGAAAAAGATATAACTAATTCACCCCTACCCCTCTGGGTGATACTTGGATCCTGGCTGTGAAACTTCATATTCATTGTCACCAAATAATCAACAGAAAATGCCACAAATCATTCAAAAATGTAATAGATTAATATTTCCCATGTCACCATCATTATCTACACCATCATCCTCAGGTTCTTCCCCATCCTCGTACTCATCTACTTCCTCATCCTTAGCCTCACCCTCTTCCTTTCCATCATCCCTACCATCTTCATTAATGTAATCCCTACGCTCTTCCTCATTGTCATCATCATCATCTCCATAAAAAGGAACATCCCCATCCTGACCACCAATAGGACTACTACCCAGTGCACTATAAAAACTATAAATACTTGAAATATATGAATCAAATTCTTATATAGTCTCTGGTGGATGTGATGGATAAAATACTTCCATTCGTTTTAAAAATTCATCATTCTCCATTTTAGCTCATTAGTCCATTTATACGACCCTTTTTCAGTCTTTTATTTCTCTCCCTCAACCAATTAGACCCTTTCTGAATCAGTGTTACTAGAAGTTTCACATGAACTAGGCCAACAACCTTTTAGGGAAATACTCTTCCCTAGTTGGCAACATACACTTCCACAAGGCTCATTTCCAAAAAACCAAGATGTAAGTGGTCATTTGGGTGACATTTGTTGGGATTCTATGTATCAAGGTCCTCCAAAGAGTCATTTTACAGATAAGAATACACTTTTCTGTTAAAAATGGTTATTAAAAATTGAAAAATGAAAGTAAAAAATAAAATTTGTTGTTGCGCAAAACGGTTTCACTCAGCTTCCATCTTTTTTATTTATTCTTGAGAAAATTAGTTTATCTTGTGGTACACATCCTTCAGTATTTAAAACCACACACAGTAATGTAATTTTTATGATACTTCTAATCAGAGAAAAAAAGAGGCATATTTCTTTCAATTTCCAATTAATAAAATTAATAAATGATTATTTAAATGTGAAAAAATTATCCCTAGATCATGGATGTATCAACATGGGATAATAATAATAATGAAAATGTGATTATTTTCAAATGATTCAACTAAAACACAATTAGGTTAATAGAATAAATATCCATTTCTTGATTTAAAAAATCAAATCACTTAATAATTATTATCATAGGAAGTTTTTAGTTTTATTAAATTTACATCTATATTACAAGGCTTCTCTAGATGCACAATAAAAGTAATGGTTTTTATTCCTTTTGTCTACTATTAGAACCTATCCATCTAGATTTTCTTTTTTGGAAATGGAATTTGTAAGATAATTGACTCCTTTATTTTCCTGAGGTATAAATAATTAATTACACCTATGTAACTATGGTAACCACATTGTCTCATGGTCCGACATCATATTCATCCCCAAAGTGTAGATGTAATACCTAGAATCCTTGTTTTTTTCCTAATGATTCCAAAAAAATGAAGTTATACTAATATTATTATAAATTAATGTCACCATAATTTATATTTAAAAAAATCAAATTTAAATAATACCTTGAACTTGGAACTCATACTATGAGTAATCATTTCCTAATAATATTCTACTGATATTTCCTCCATAACACTTGTTGCCTCTAAATATATGCCAACTCTAGAATGAAGAACACTATATAATGCATTCTTATAGCCTCTCTAGACAACAGCTAAATCCATTAGATGTTCTGGTCTCAAAACCTCTCCATAAAAAATAATAAATAAAATCTGACAACAAAATACTAATTGAAATAAATAAAATAATAATATAACATTAAATCCATAGAATTTTTACCCAAAATTATTCACATGTGTTATCCTTTATTTCATTTGGCTTGTGTCACAAGGTGAGTGGAAAGATGGGAATGATGTCAATGTATTATGAAATCATCACCAAAAAACTCCTACAATCCTATAATAGTTTTTCTGACATTTAATGGTATTCATTAAACTCCACCATCAACATAATGAAGTAGTTCAACACAACATGAATGTATGTACTCCCATGCCTGTTTTTGGTAGATCCAGCTATTAAGGAAGAAAAAAGTATTATATCATTAAATTTTATAATAAACTAAATAATTATAAAAATAATTAACCATATTCTATAAAAATACTAGAGTCACTATGATCAGTAAGAGTCGATGGAAACCTAGGCACTGAATTAATATCAACGCGTACCGATGTAGTGGGTTTATATGTGTTCCCCAGAGGGTCAAAATGTGTCAATGAATAAATAGAAAAATCTGGAATGTATTATCCCATTTGGAATGATGTAGAAGGAAAATAATATGTAATATAAGTCCATGAAAATGAATAATAGGAATGAGGAGTAGGAATCATTGATGGATACAGGAATGATAAGTGAGGAGGCTCAGAGGAAAATGGATGTTCAAATGTAGGTGGAATAGTTATCCATGATGTCTGTAATGACACCATGGATTAGAATGTTTGGTAAATGGTAAAGCAGTGGTAGGGAGAGGGTTAGATCATCCATGCCAACACCTAGCTATAGTACCACCCTGTCCTCAAATGTCCAACTTGAGAACTAGAACCACTATACCAGACGGTGAACAACATGAACCTTGATGGTGGATCATGAGTAAAAATTTAAACACCATAAAAACATAACATTATATATTAATGATATATATTATTGAAATAAAATACAAACTACCTGCAATGGAAGATAGAATCCCATTCGAAACATTAAAAAATTTCTTTCTTCCCTCTCTTTACTTTGTTTCTTCTGAGTGTTTTTCATTTAAATCATTTGAAAAAAAACATGGAAGTAATTATAAATCCATAATTAATGTGTAGTTGAAACAAGAAATAAGATATAGAATGGATTAATTGATTAATAACAATAGTTAAATGAAAATAGAGGATACACATTAATATATCACGCTTACTAAGATTTAATAAATTTAATTCATTTTCACTATTTATTTTTTATATATTAGCTTTTAATGACAACATAACATAATAAGATAGCTATAATTATTAGACCAAAAAATATTCAAATGGAATCAGGGATTCTGATGTATATTAAGGTTATGTGGTTGAAAGTGTGGGTGAACAAAGATGATACGATCATGATAGGGTGGAATGTAATGAATATCCTACAAGACATGTCCTTAATGAAGATGATTATGTTTTGTTAATAATATTAAATTATGGATAAACACATCCTACTAATGATGAATTATTATTACTAGAAAAATACTAGTTTTTGATGAATAATCATATACTATATTCTTCCGTTTATTTAATTTATGTGTCAGATCAATGAACTAGGGACTCCAAAAATTTATCTTCAATGATGTATAATTCAGTTTTTCATGAACTATGATATACAAAAACTGATATACATAGGTCAGTTAGTGTGCACTGTGACATATGTACAGAAGGAGAGAAGTGTAGGTTATGATATATATATTAATGTAGAGTACATTATTGCATAATATGAGGTTATGATAGTATTAGAGTCCAAATATAATGTATTTGGAAATACATGGGATTAGGAGACTACCATGCTTTCTAATTCAGGACAAGAAGTGAACATGAGGAAATAAATAAGTCAATGATAATGATTTTTGCACCACCTAAAACCAAAAAATTATATTTTAGTAGGGGGAAAATGGTCCCTATATGATAAAATAAAGAAATAAAAATAAAAAAACCACATCTTGATTGTTTTCAAGTCCCCAAAAATATTTTTTAGGAGTCCCATATGTTGAATTTTGTTAGGTTAGGCTGTTATAAGAGGATGTCTAGGTAGAGTGTTGGGGTGAAAATATTCTGAAGGAATCAGAACACTGACCTGGGTGGGAGAGGAGAAGGAATCGTTTGTATATCTCAAATCATTGATTCCTCTCCAACATCTAATTGTGATATTTCTAAATCAATATGTTGAAATGTTAAAAAATATATTCAACATAATGTGTATTAGAAAATGTATTATAAATTTTATACATAATTTTTTTTCATGTATAATGTTGCTATAGGTGGATTTCAATTCTATATAATGTAATTTCAGGCTACTAGATTGTGATATGGTGTAAAATAAACAAATAATATACTTCTCAAAAAAAATACAATTTCCAATATTGAAATAAATGAAAATTTTATCGATACGATATGGGTATTAATTAATATACCATGCATTTTAATAAATTTGGATATGTATTGGGTTGTAGAAGAGTGATATACATAGGCATGTAGTGTCCACTCTGAAGCATGTATAAAAGCCAAATAATATTTACTAGAATTATGTAATGTGATATATGTATATATATATTTTATTCAATTAGGGTTTAACGTGTTTTGTGTAAACATGCAATGAAATGTGTACTAGAAGTATGGAATGTGGTATAAAGAGTTGATGAAGTATAATTCACAACAGAAAAAGAGGATATGAAGAATCAGAGGTCAAGTAGTTTGTACTTGGAAATTAATCGGTCAATGATATATTTAATGACACTCTTATATCGTATAATGAACATTCAATAACGGTTGAAATAAATATCAATTTTTACTTTTATAGAATTTAATGCACATTCTAGAAGGGGGAATCATAGTCACTAAAGGAGATACAAGATCTTATACATAAACTATAAAAACTGGGATCTTGAGATTCCCCACAACTATTTTTTGTAGTCCCATGTTAATAATAATGTATGGTCAGGTTGTTAAAAGGGAGAGTTGGAGATATTATGGGGTGAAAATAATATTTTACCAGAAAAGACCAATTATACCTCATGATAAAGTTTATTTTTGAAAATTTTTAATATTAATTTAAAATAAACAATTGTGTCTCTATATCTGATGTATTAGGAATGGAAGTATCAATATTTAATTTAATAAAAAAATGTACATGAAAAAAATCAAGGAAAAATATAATGTAATAGAAGGATCAACCACTTCCTGTAATTTAACAAAGTTGTTAGTGTAGATAGGTATACTATAATTATAGAGATCCTTTTTATAATTAAAGTACAATATGTGTAGTGTATAAAGAGATCGGAATATTTAAAGACTTCTATGCTCATATTGTAGATTATTTGAATATGTATCTAATCTATTGTTAATCCAATATAAAACCAGTAGCATCTATCCCATGAAATATGTAACATTAAATCAATGAAATGAAATTTATAGTAAAAATTACTATATGTAAGATTTGGATTGAAGTTGAATTTTTATGTCATTATTTTCATTGGTTTTTATTTTCATATCAAATAGTTTAATTTGTCCAACTTAATTAATATTTTTTTATTAGAATTAAATTTATTTTGTTTTTTTAATTTGGTACGTTTGAATATATTACTATTCAATATTAAAAATTGTATCTCATAGAAAATGAAATGAGTAAATATTTAAAATACACAAGAATGTTATTTAGATACAAAATAATTTTAATCAATATTAAATAAATATTTTTAGAACCACCCTCAATAACTCATGTCTTTCTAATTGAAAATAATTGGGAATACAAAAAATGATTCTATATATTTCCCACCACATATTTAGATTCTAAATCAACTCTAACAAATGATTAATTGGAGTGAACTTTTATAACAAATTTATCAGGGAAACTTTGAGCAGGGATAGTGTCAATTCCATTATCACCATAATCATAAATATGTCTTCAAATTACAAGAATAATGAAACAGAATTCAGGTAGAATTTGATATATTTTATAAAAAACATGTTTCTATGTTGATTCCAATACATATGGTTCATTAGTAGTTAGAGTGTCATTCTTGTTAATTAAATTATATCCAACATCATCAATAAATATTACAAGCATTATCAGTGAATCAAAACACTGGAATTTCATTATATTGAGTCCACCATGAGAGTAAAAATCCTATATTAGTATTTTACAAAGGACACCATAATAAGATACATTTTCGAATCACGGTCTACTATCTGATGCACTGGAATTATAGTCTACTATGGCAGTTCACATAATCCCATCATGTTGTGTTCTCATGTTTATTCCTCATTGAATTATAAATAATCTATACCAATTTATTATAATTAATTTTCAATAATGGGCCACATGACTTGGAAAAAAATCTAAAGCTATCATTTCATTAGAGATAAAGACATCAGGAAAACTCAATTCCTTAAATAAAAATGATTATTGAAATTAATTGAATATTGATTTTTTTAATTTATTACAATAATATGACTACATTCATTTTAAAAAATTTGAAATCACTTTTCTTTGAAAAGGATCTCTCCGTCTCAATGATAAAGAACAATATACTCTAATTATTAATTTTTTATGTCATATTCCAAAAAACTATTAATATTTTAACATATTTGTAAAATTTCATGAAAAACATAAGACATGTATGTTAAATTTATATAATTGATGTAGTCATTGAAAAATCATATTTAAATAATAATGTTTGATATGCCATATCCCATTTTTCAAGGTCCAATGTCAAAAATTTATATGATGCATTAATTCCCCCTATTCAGGGAATAGATATAAAACTGGGTTTAGTTTTCTCATTCTATTCTTATTCATTTCTCATTGGTTTGTTCTATCACATAGTCAAATTAGACCAATACATTGATCAGAAATCCATATATTCCTGAGACAAGTAACTGTTGATGATAGAACCTTTGGGATGATATCTGTTCCAAACATAAGAATTCAATGTGAAAATATTTCATTCAGGTTAAAACATCAATTGAAAATAATCATGACATCCAAGAAGTATTTCAGTTGGAATATAGACAGACAGATGCAACATTCTTTTGAAAAATTATAGAGGAAATATTTTCTCTAACACACACTAAATTAATGTTGCATCGGACAACATTTTTTCAGGAAGTAATTTTAAAACATACTTAGAACAAATATCACTAATGAAATGGAACAACTGAATAAATTTCACCCTTAAATTATTGGAAATAAGATGATAGATTTTTCTAGTAATCCACTCATGTAGAAAGATGTGATTATCCTGACTCTTCCAGGATTTCATCTTCACCTCTTTTATGTTGACAAGCTTTTATACGATCCTTGAATATACATCAGTAACATTAATAGTCTCTAATACATCTAGATATTGATTGTTTATGAATGTTTCATTACATATGAAGCACGTAGAACATTCCATTTAATTTCAATGATACTCACTGGATGAAATATTGGTCTACTTCCCCAGTCCACCAATTATTGTCGAGATCTTACATCCCCTTTTTTTTCTTTCCCTTGACATTTAATAGAATTGAAATAACCTTTTCCCATATAATCTATTCAATTTGAATTAATTATATTAAATGGAATAAAAAATTGGTTGACTAAAAAAGAAAACATAAAGAAGATACACCACATCTTCAAATTATAACAGGTTTCAGTGGAACAATTCTTCATATTTCTAGATTTTAGCTGACCCTTCTAAATGAAAAACTAAAATATTATAATGTATAAAGGTCATCAATTCCATAAATATGATGAATTGGATTTTTTGTCTCCATGGAAGTTAAAAATCTTCATAGATGATTAATATATGGATGGTCCTTTAGCAATAATCTCTAATGTCCCATTAAGCTGAAACTATATTGATATTTTAGTTTCTTGGATCATTTATTCTTCATACAAATATGACATGATATTTTTCATGTGGTTCTCTATATAGAAATAATTACGTATGAATGAAAATCATTCTTCATCCTCATAAGAATCACATGTATCTGAAATATGTATTTCAAACATGTATCATATGTGATCACTCCCACACTCCAAATGTGATTCAACTATTTTGTTAAAGGTGAATGTATACATATATACCATTTCTAGGATCATAATGTCTTGATATAAGTAATCATATGAAATTGAATGATTTATTTGTACATAATCTTAGAGTTAGGTTAGAATTGTGTATGAAAACCAACCATATGCTCTATGAAGAAATCCGCTTCCCAAATGGATTAAAATATTCACATGAAAAACACATCCAAACATTAGCCATGTATGTTGCATAATCTGGATATCGATCATCAATCCCCATGCATGTAAATCCATCTTTATTTTCAACCAAATAATCATTATTCTTCATTCACATAGTGTCATTCCATCAAATTTTTATTGACATTTCATCCGTCATGAAACAATTATGGAGTCTTCAGATAAATGAAAAGTACCACATTACTTTATGCGGAACATGAGTTGGTATTCCACCAATATTGAGGGAATATATGAATCATATGGAAGAAGGTCCTTAAAAAATGTACGAATGTAATAGATTACAATATGAGAAATCCAATTCATTGTTTTCCAATGGAACAATCAGACTTAAAATTTGAACTTCATTATTTTACAACATTGTCGATATTCTGGAGTATTGATAACATCATTCAATATTTTCATCCTATCAACATCATAATTATCATTAGACACATCATCTGTGCTTGTATCTATGTCTTATTTGGTCAATATCTCTTTCTTATCTTGATGAATAATAATCAATAAATGTTCATCAAAAAAATTCTTCAATCCAGTCCTCCCATTTGGATAATAATCATTTTGAGATCTCATTTTCTCCCCATTGTGATACCACACATTGTAGTATGTGTGAAAACCATATTTATTTGTATGGTCACTAACTTATTCATGGATAAAAAATGATCTTCAAATATATTGAAAACATGGGAGAAGTATGTGTCCACAATCTGAAGCATTAGGAAATGAAAAATCTAAAAAAATCTCCAACATTTTTTGAAAATTGGTTGAGATATGGTTAGTTTCATACATCCATCTTCTATACATTCTGTAAAAAATTATTATTATTCATTTCATAAAAGAAGTTAAATAACTCTAAATTTTATTTGAAATAATATTTAATGAAAAAATAATTATTCCACTAATATGTTACCATGACTAAAACTCTTGTCTATATGATATTCATAATATAAAATCAAATGAAATACTCTATATAAAAAATATATATATATAAATTTGAAACATAATATAATAGAAAAAAAAATACTATATATATAAAAGAAAAGAATTACTATATGATAATCATAATATTAAATACTATGACATACTGTATATATAAAAAAATACTATAAATATAAAACAATGATATTGAATGGGATTATATCAATGAGTTATAATGTGTAAAATCCATATACATTCATGGATTTAATTATGAATTTTTTTATTATGGAATATTAATACCCATGGGTGTTATTTAAATGATATGTTCTATATATGAGAACATATATCACTACATATACTAATAAACCCCACAACAAGGACTAGAAAATCCATCAACAGATCGAAATTTAACAACTAAAACTCCACACTCCATGCCCCTCACTATTTAAAGGAAGTTTCTATTACATAGTAATCACATAAAAGGATGTTTACCCATCATAGATATTACTATGAATATATTTTGTATAACCATTTTAATCTTCATAGTCATTCATATTAAATAATTCTTTTTTCATATAATTACATGATTTTTATAGATATAATACATGTTTTTTTACATCAAATTAATTTCATAAGATACATTATTCATATATTTATGTAATCTCATGTAGATTTTAATATTTTAAGACTATGGGGATTAAGAGACAAAATAATACATCTTTTATATCAGGATGTGCGATGTAGGAATATATTCTATTTAATTACATAGTACATGTCCATCATAATTTAAAGTATTTCACATTTTCATATCCTGTGAAGGAAGTCATTTAATGATTAGATGATCATATGTATGACTGATTTATATATTTTTTCATTTTTAATTTAATGCAATTACTTATTAAATATTTTTTTATGTATAAAATTTAATGGAATAAAATTTGATCATCTTCATATATTCACTTCTTATAGGTAATTTATTGTCTTGTGTTTGCAAAATTATTTTATATATCTACAAACACATAGTTCCCATAAACTATAAGTGGTTAAAAACTAATAAATAAATGTACTCATAAAAATGAAATAAAATTTCTAGACCACATAATGATGAAACCATCCAACGAGAATACACTATTTATTCGTTTAATGAGGAAATTCTACCCTAACCATAGCTAATGGTGGTATTTATAATGGTTATAGATGCAATTTATTGTCCACTCAATAAACTGATTAGGAGTGACATCTCATAGTAATATAACATGATTATTTTATATTATCATATTTATAATTATTTATTTATGGGATATATTTTAATTTAAAAATGATAAAAAATGATTTTATATATTATAAAATTGAATTAAATAATATTAATTGATTATAAGAAAATTTTATTATCAATACATGGTTATTTAATGATGGTTTAGGCAAACAACTATATGAATTTAGAATAAAAATATAGATATTGCACTAAATGGAAAAAAATGATCCATAGTAAACAATAATGAACCAAAAAAATTATTTAACTAGCCCACACTAATCCAAACTATCATTAGAAATAAATCTTAGTTAGGAAACCCCTATTCCTAAACATTAAATATTCTTACATGTCCATTTTGATGTACACGTATCATTCCCAACCTAGTCAATACACAATGAAAATTGAAGGTATAAAACAGTAAAAGGGGTGAATGTAAAAAAGGGAATGGAAAAAAATAATAAGGTGAACATTAGGATGTAGTCTAGAATAAGAGGTAAATCATTCATTTATATGGAACATGTCAGGGAAATTATAGGGAATGGTGCACCTATAGATATTACATAAGGTGAATATTCCAGACTAAAATGGATCTCTTAATGCACAACCTTCCATTTCAATTGAAATGAAAACACTTTTATATCATTCTTGTTTTAGAAAGGCACATATATAAACCACTAATTGGATATGGGAATCTAATTGATCTATCTAGAGTAGAAAAGATAATTCTTGGATAATGAAACTAGAGAACCTATCATAGTCATATGACCTCTATAATTACTAGGGATATGATTAATGTAATGTCCCTTCTAAAAAAGTTAATTGTCTAAAACATTGTCATCCATATTTTAGAGACCTTTAATGAATCCATAGACCTCAAAACCATTGAATGTTTTTGAAATTTTTACTAGGTGGGTCTACACTCTTCTAAATCACCCATTAGATATCTAGGACGAACCATTAGAATGATATTCCTAATGGTTATTTTATAACCGTTTGGAAAACATCATCCAATATAGTATATCCCAACTTTTTTACTAAACCATTGGGATAGTTTTGTTTCTATATATAGCTATTCCAGTAGTGAATTTTAACCATTAGAAAGATATCTATATTACACAATAGAAAGGGTTTGTGGATCTAGGTGATTTTAAAAAGTATTTTAGAATGCATAGATTCATTCATGTATTGAAGAAAGCATCCATGTTATAGAAATTCTGATTTTACGATTCTATAAAATTATTTACATTCTTTAAGAAAAAATTTGATGCATTTGATTACAATAGTTTTAGTGGGAATGAAGTAATTATCCATATAGTATATTTTGATGAAATATTAATTTTTAGAAATGAAATAAACGTCTTACTATCTTTTAAGGACTGGTAAAAAGATATTTTCTCCATAAAGGAAAAAATGTGAAGAATTCAATATTCAAGGGATCATGATCATTTATGATAGATCCAAGAGGCCTCTTGGACAACTTTAAAATATATATATTTACCAATTACTAATGAAATTTAGTATGGAAGATTCCAAAAACAGATTGGTTCATATGTCACATGGTATGTATCTTTCCAAAAAAATATGTCCTCACACACAACTATTTAATAAGTTAATTAGTAAGATACCATATGATTCATCACTATAGTCAATCATGTATTCCATTTCATATACTAGGCAAGACGTTTCTAATGAATTTGAATTTTTAGGTAGATATCAAGTAAATACAAGAGAATAAAGTTTTTATAGTGTTAATGATATCCTCAAGTATCTGATAAAAAATAAGGATTTTTTCATGGCGTAAGGATGACATACAAAGCTAGTCATATGAGGTCATAATAATATTATCTTTCAAAAATATTATATTGATCTAACTTCATAGTCAATATATGTTTTCTTTATCAATATAAGAGTTGTGATGTAGAAGTGTTAAAAGCATCATGCAGGTTCTAATTTTACAGTGGAGTCCAATTATATAGAAACTTATTCTACATTGAAGGATTCCATTTGAATATGAGACTCTGTCCAAGGGCATGTTGTGGAACCTAGTATTAAGGACCCAATCACATTTTATTGTGATATTACTATAGAATCGACTCTTGGAAAAGTATCACGGTCACACAAACAGACCAATAACATACATAAAAAGAATCACCTCAAGAGAAATGTTTTCCAGAGGGGTGTAGTTTTGGTTAATTAACATCCCATAGAGAAAAACATAGGGGATAGCTTCACTAATGGCATGTATCATCAGAATCCCGAGTATCATGTGAATGTTAGTAGCTTGAATGTTGTAACCTGTTGGCCCTAGTGGGAGTGGGGGTATGTAGAAATTGGTTCCTTGGAACTAGATTATGTGTACCTTATGATATCCTTTATTAATTTTTTTGGAAACTAATATTATCATTATCAAATCATGTTTTTTAACATATTATATGATAATGATCTAGGAGTAGATTTCGCACTTAAAGGATATAGAAGGTCCCCAATTCGATTAGACCCCATAAGATCCAAATTATTATTCATAAATATATTCTTTATAAACATATGATAACATTTTATGTTCATAAATGATTCAAACAATTAGTGGTGGAGACTCATATGAAATTGAGGCATCATCTCATGATGTACGCCCTTGGTAATATATACTGTATGTTATTTTAAGAACAAGACCTTCCAGTAGGAAATTTACTTTTATATGTGTCATTAGATGTACTTATTGGTGAGTGTGTGTGTTAATCATTAGTCTTTCTGATTATTATTAATGGGTTTTATAATCCACATACTTTTATTATTCTATGAAAACCATACTTACATATGTTTGCAGTGAGGATGGACATGTTGGGTGTGTCAAAATATATATTCAATTAATGAATAATGAGGGAATGGGTTTTGCGTTATGTTTTTTAATATAAGTAGATATCTCATTCCTGTTTATAAAAATGATACATTCTAAATAAATACATGAACATTATGTTCTATAGGCATGTTTGATTTTTGGAAATTAAAAAAAGACCCCTCAAGCAAATTTAATGATTGCAAGAAAACTACATGATTAGAGATATCGTGACAAGGGGAATATATTATACAATGAGAATTTGTATGAGGTATTATGTCATTTTGGTATTAATTTCATTCACATTGGGTGTCATAAAATGTCATTAGACATTATCCATGGACTTTGGGATGCTTCTCCAAATTCCACTAAGAATGAGGACGTGAGGGTCACACACTATGTGAAACCAAAAACATAGTTAAATGAAATATTATCTTTTTATTATTTAACATGTTGCATAAAAATTATTCCTAAATGTGGTTTAATATTTATTCATTTTTTTCTGGATATCATATAATCTTTCACCAGTTATTTAAAAGAATATTATGAGAGCGGAATATTTTATAAATATTTATTTCTTATTTAGTGAATATAATTTTTATTTATTTATAGTATAATAATGTATTGATATTTTTTTTATTAAATTAATATCAACTATTCAAGGCCTAATAAATATTTTGGAGGAATGGAGGATCTACTTTAATATTCAAGTGAGAAATGAAATATTAAACATAATTTAATTATATAATATTTAATTTAATTCATGAGGATAATGGTTTTGAATTAAAAATATTAATATTATTATTTAATAATGATTTTATGTATGGATAAAATAAATAATAAAATTCACATGTGCATATATTTATTTCTAACCCTAGTGTAATACTAACCCAGTTATAATGTTATTCAAGACAACCAATTCCATTTATTGAGGACAACGAATCCGGTGAATCCTCTCAAATCCCAAGAGAGCTCCCTTCTCGAAGAATGATCTGATGAATATAGTTAATTATTCCTTAAACATAAAATATATATTCTATATATATAAATAATAATAATTTGAAAGATATTCTAAAGGTGATCAAAGACGAATGACATAAGAATCCAGATCTACCACGCTAGCACCCAAAGATTCCTACAATGAAATTCAAAGATTTTTGGAACATGTGTCAATATTTCTAGGTGAAATATACCCTATATTACTAAAATTAAATGATGGTAAAAAATAGAAACATTTTTAGATCCATTAATGAGGAAATAATTTCTCACATAGTAATTATTTATTCTCCTAAATTAATTATAAATAATATGTGATGATCTTACACTCTGGTTTCGATGTTTTATCTATTTTATATACTATTTAATTAAATTCTATTGGTCAAAGAATTATCAAAATTTAACTCTAATATTTTTCATCTATCATGAAATAAATAAATATTGGGGATGACCAATCACACAATTCCACTACACCTGGACAAACACTCCACATATATGCATGGGTGATACATTCATTTCTCTTATGACATAAATGGAGTTGAATGTTTTCAATTATTCATAATAATTAAAATTATGTATATATATGACTCTAGAAAAATTAATTTATAATAGATAAGATTTATTTATAGGTGTTATAAGATGGAATAATTTTTATTGTACTTAGTTAAGAGTTATACCTATTTTTGAGAAACCCCCTTTAAATTTCCGCTTAATCATTGATAGAATGGTATGGTGATAAATAAAACATCTTGGACATGGGGAGGGATTTTAGGAAGATATTATGCTTGGTATTGAAAAATATAGATGTTTTATAAAGTGTGGGTAAGATATGAGTGGAGGAATCCTTTTATAATTTCTGGATCAAATACAGTTGGAATTTTTCAAAAGATTAAAATATATTAATATCATACTCAATATTATTGTATAAAAAATAAAAAATATTATAATAAAGGAAGTATAATTTAGAAATCTCAACATCAAATCAAATTAATGAAAGTGATTTGTGTAATTTTTAACCTTATCTTCTAAGGTCTCCCCTACTGAAATGTTTTTAACTCTTACTAAGGTAACACAATTTTACTAATTATACTATTCAGTTTGAACACATATTAATTTTGATTTATAAAATAACATTAAATGTTTTGATTTCAAATGAATAATTGATTTTACAATATTTTCCATCCACAAGTGAATGAAATTCATTTTAAAATATGTGTTCATGATGGAATTAAACCCATTATTACCTAAATACATTTTTTATGTTTAAAATGAATCATAAATTCACTTATTGATAAGAAAAAATATTAATATATGAATATTATTATAATTTTTTAAAAAATTATCTAAAAAAATAATTAAAATTATTCCTAAATAGAGAATAATTTAATGTATTAAGATAAAAACACATTTTCTAATATTTGTTTTAAAAAACAAATCATTTTTGCTCAAATTGATTTTATTTTAATTTCATATCAATTGGAAACCAAAGAAGTAATTTTATACATGTGAAAAAATATAATTTTTTTAGTATTATTCATTATCACAAATCCAATTTCGAGGATGTAACTATCTTATTACATAATAATATTTTTATAGTATATGAACCTTTTCTAAAATCAATGTTGTGTGTGAATAAAGCTTTCAATGAAAATAAAATTTATTAAGGAAAAATATATCATAAAATATTTTGGTATTATATAATCCTCTATCATTTTAAAAACCATAAATCTATATATCGGTACTTTTGGAATTAAAAGAAAATTCATTACCTTAGAGTACCCTGAAATTCATATTTAAGAATAAGTTTTTTCATTTTTAATATAAATATTAATTAAAACCCTATATTTAAAGTCAGAGACTTTTGAAAAAGTCATTGAAAATAAATTCATGGAATACTAGAATAAAATATTAGTCATAAACAAGGTCACGATATTTGGTTCTTAGTCTAATACTCAAATCGGGATTCTATTAGCTCTTGACATATTCTCAGATCATCATGTTTGAATGCTACAATTCAACATCTTTATACCAAAAATTACGGAGTGTCTCAACTTGAATTTTATTTATTCATGAACCACTTCCAACAAGTTATCAATGAATTTTGATATCAGGAATATTTCTTGTCATATATTAGGGTTTAATATGACCCTTTTTAGAGGCTTCTTGGTCCTATTATGTAAATTAAATGTCCATGTAACATTCAATGGAAACCATTTCATTATGGTATATCTCAATGCATCTTGTTTGGCCAAAAATTCCTAATGGGTTTAAGGAAAATCAAAATGGGATTCCCTAAGTTCCTTGGAGACATTAACGGTGACAAAGATTAAAGTATAGAAAGATGGATAAATAACTCAACACATAATAATTTTGACCCAAGTGCCATTTATTTATTTGAAATAGATGTTCTTGAGATGGATAAGATGGTAACTCCCTCCCAACTGATATATTTTATGGATTTTTTCCCTATATATAATGTTGAGATATCATCCTTATGTCCCAGGGTTAAATATCCAACTATTTATATCTTTGTTAAAGAACCAATATGATATATTTAAAATTAACCTTATATTATTTATGATTAAATTGATGAACCTATTAATCTTATTAGATAAACTATATTTGAGTATCAACTTCTTGTATGATTTTAGTTGGAATGATGAATGAATGTTATATTCCACCATATTCAATCATTCTTTAATATTTGTTGTTTCCTAATGAATACTGGTAAGGAATTATATTTTAGATGATTATTCTTCATCTATAAATGGTAATTTAAATTGTAAAACAATGATGAAATAATATTGTTACTCATGATCAAATTAGATCTCAATTTACAGGGATTGTTCACATCTTATCAATGATAGGGAGATAACATCCAGAACAGTCTAGAATTGCATGTAAAATTGTAGATGTACCCTTTTTAAAATTCACTAAATAAATTATATTTGTTTCAAAAGTTTTATTTTTTTGGAGAAAAAGATGTTTATTTTTGTGTAATATATATAAATGAGGTTCAATACTAATTATTAATTCATTCGTTAATGATGTCATATTTATAATCGGCTAATTACTTTTTAATCTAATCATATCAAATTTGTGAATTGTTATGTGTGACTTGTTTCTATTCTTCCACTTCATAGGGTGGATCATAAGAGTTATAGGTAACGAAATAGTGGAATTTCATGGATTCACATTCATTTTATCTATCATATTCTAAATAAATTCCTGAAAGTTAAATTACCCAGAATGATGTGTCTTAACATTGTATAGTAAGGTAAATAATTAGGGTAATCATTCAAACCCACCTCATTTGGATTTTTATATTTATACACTATGATATAATTTACTTGCATGGTAGTAATGAAATACAATGAGACATTCTCATTATGTAAATTATTGACATTATTCTTCCTATTTTTTATGTTTTTTAGATTCTATTTTTTTCTCAAATTATACATATTCACATTAGGGATCTAGAACTATTGTTTCTACATATAAATAGTTATTTTAAAATATTCATTTATCTCAATAGAGATAGTTGGAATTGAATCTATCTTCTTTTTTATAGTCATAGTCTATTTCTAACCAAATATTTTCACCATAATTAATAATGTAGATTGTGATTTGGGTTTTTATCATCCAAGGGAATATTATAAAAATAATTATTCTATAGAGAAATCTTGAAAATTTTTCGGATATTTTATTTGAATGAGGGATGTTTATAGTTCATTTGAAATATTTTCAATATAGATCACCATCAGTAATTCTGGTGGAATTTTAATGTCCAGGAAATAGGTAATGAATTTTCACCATGTGATGAAGTCTCAAACCTTATCATTTTCCATGTATTTTTAATTTTATAGGTTAGATATAGTTACCTTACTCAGAATCAAGATGAATTTGTAAATAAATTTTCATCCAATGTAATACCAAATGTAAAAAGATCTGATCATCAAACTGTTGTATCATAAAAATGATGACCCCTATAATGTATGGATAAATAATGTAATATTAACTAACTATCATTAATCATAAATTCCCAAAATAGGTCCACATAGAGATGTGATTTGTGTATGACTATTTTAGAAACTAAAATTTCATTGAAAATAGATAATTTGGGTTTTTCATTGTGGTGTGGAAGAGGAGTTAAATACATATACTCAATATATGTCTCTATTTTTAGATACACTATTACTCATAGACCATCCATAGCCTTCACTCATGTAGTAATTGATTCAAGGTATTCAAGAAATAAGGAATAGTTTATAGAGTCTACTAAGGTTTCATTATCTTCACATGTGGTTAATAACAATCCAATTTTGGTCTGGGATAACACACCTGGACTAGTGGTCTTTGCTTCAATACTGTAAAAAATTTGAATTAATAAATTTGAATTGGACTCATCTAAACTAGTTTCATTGATCATAGGTGTATTGTAATAATCATCATTTCAATTGAGGTTTGAGATATCACTTCATGTATATGGGGTTCAGTATTGGGAGGTAAAGGATCACTATCTATAGAGTTACACCTACTGTGTATATTCCCTCTAAATAATTATATTATTATAGTTATTATATGTGTCTAATTAAACTTTATATAATGAAATATTTTCCATTGTATAAATATCCCAAACCCATTATATTGATTGGTGGGTTTGGACATAGCAACACATTTCTCCCTTTCCTAGGCATTTCCAATCTGGGTTGGAAAAATGTGATAGTTGATGGAGAACCCAAATCATGAATCTTCCATTGATACAATGTAATGCCACCATATTCTAACACATTAGTTAGGACAATATTATAAATAAATTACTCTTTTTAATGATCACCCAAATCAATTTCATTATTCATATATTATGATGGATATGTATCAATAATATTTAACATTGAAAATAAAATGTTAGGAATCATATCCACATCTACATTCGAGTGGTATTGGGACTTATCATCATTTTAGAATCATTAAATGGGTATATCATAGTCCTCCTGTATGTTTTCCTTCCAAAAAATTTCTTATACATATGGACCCTTCTATGATTTAATCCACTAACATGGTTCTCATATTGATTTGAAGAAACAAATTGTTCATGGATGGTGATTCTAATTTAATCTTATATAGTCCCTAATAAATTTACCCCATGTGTAAGGGATTATTATTAAAATTACATCTGATTAAACCCTAGAGTCTCTTCTTATATATATTTTCCTAATATATAGAAAACCTACATTATGGATAAAGGGGTGTAAAAAATAAACCAAACCATATGGGATGTTTTTGTCTTTTCTCTAATATGATTTTCTTTGCATCTCAATGCATGTATAATGATTATATGGGTTGTCATGGAGGTAATCATTCATCCATCATTATGGTCTCAGGCATTCCCTATGTTTTTGGAAGATCTATTTCAACATCAAACATCACCTTTCAAACTCACACTATATAATGACCTCGATGTAGTTATCATTTTTTATTATCTAGATGAGAATTTTCACCCATCAAAATTTTATCATCTCTCATGTGATTTTATTTTCACACATTATCTATGTGCATCCCCTTTCTATCAACATTGTACAGAAGAATTTAATGGTATTTTTCTCATCATGTTAAAATTTTATATAATCAAGGGATATAGGGATTTTTATTAGATTGGCCAAAATGAATATCGTGATTCATTACTAGGTTTTTATAATAAGGTGATGACATTTTATGATTCATTTTTTGATGATTCTCATTAACTAGAATATTGTCTCATGTAAAAATATTTATATTTACCCTACCATTTGATCCTAATATTACATGGATTATCACTATTTTTGTGGATAATTATTAAACTATTTATGTAGTCTTGTTAAAGACACATACTAAAATATCCTATTTTGGATCTTTGATCCTTTTAATGTGTATCTCTACCAATATAGAGTCACATCTCATCTCAATCCATAAGGGGATTAGTGAATTTGTTATATGAAATTTTCCAATATTTTAGGTGATGGAATATTTACCATAGGTTACAGTAGAGATGAGGTATGAATTCATCTTTCAAGGACATCATAATGTTATATTGATGTGTATAAAAGAGATAAAACATAAATAATATTTTATCTTCTACCATATATCTCAAAATAATACACGTGTTTTATTCATCATCTATGAGAAATATTTAAACATTATCTAGTCCTAATGGTCATTTTCAAAATGTTTTATTAAAAAGAGAATGATTATTTTGAATATCTCCAACTGCATTAATGGATTTCTAATTTAGGAGATGCACTAATGATTATATGGGATGAAATTTCACTAGCTTGAGGATATTGTGTCCACTTTGTGTATGAAGATTGTATTTGTTGTCAATAGTGTTCAATGATGGTCAAAATAAAGAAGGTGATGGAGAAGGAATCCAAAGTTAATTGAGATCGGCTGAAGTAAGGATGCCTTCCAAAATGTTATGCCATAATATCATTGGATTTTATTATTGGGAAATTCTCCATGAAGTAAATTTATACGATTAATGCACTGATCCTTGGTTCAAAGAACATATCTCAAAGGTGACACATTGTATACAACAATGAAGAACGGTGAGGTATCATCCATATGAGGATGAATCAAGAAGGATGTGGATTTGAAGAAGACAATGCCATTCTTCATCATTGCATGCGAACCATGTGAGATATTACTTGATGAATAGAAACATATTATTTTCATGAAGTAGATAATTATTAGTGAGGAAGAAGAGATAATGTGGAAGGAATTGGCATTTTGAGATGTCCATGCATTTCACATGGTATCCAAAATTATACAATGCTATGATGATATGTATTTCATAAATATCAGAAGTTAGAAGAACTTTTTATGCACACCTTATGAAGGAATGGAAGGGAAATGATGATGCCAGTCATATAGTGTTTTTATTGTAAGGAATGATGTTGCCAGAAGGTAGGGATATTTCAGTGCTTCTCATTGTAAACCTGACGATGCTAAAGCTGTTCAATCAATGGATACATACCACGATAGTGGGATTCATGGTGAAAACTGAGGAATGGATATGGTTTTTAGTGAAGAGAGAAATGGAAAAGGAACAGACGATCTAGAGGTGGTACAAAGGATGTTACATGTAATTATGAAGATGGATTTGTATGTTGTGATTAGGTGGGGTCCCATGATCCGAAAAAAAATCATGGAAAAGAGAGGCTTGCACGAATGATTGGGTTTTGCACGCATGATTGAAGTGAGTAGGGAATGTTGTGTGCAAGGCGTGATTTGAGGTCCAAACATTGAAAAATGGAAAAGGCATGAAGTGAGAAAAAGATTCATGAAGTGCGTGAAAGATGAGGTTTGTACAAAAGAGATATACATGATCAATGCGACAACAAATGGGGTTTGGCATGACACGTTAGGATCAAGCACAACACATCAGGGTTTTTGAGTGTAGGGGTCAAAGAGGTCAATAAATAAGAGGTGACCCCTCTCAAAGTTTAAGCCCAACACTTAAATAAAATCAGATATTTGATGTGCATATGAAATATATGGAAAGGTAGATTCATGAAAGAAGTAAGTGTGGTGTGAAAGAAAGGATAGTTTTATGCACGATGAGAGTTCCACACAAGATTGATGTTGTGTGCAAGAATTATTCTACGACATGTGTTGAATGTTACGTGTACGTCTTTAATGTTGTCTGAAAGTTTCCTAAAAGGGGTGCATGAAAGAATGGGGTCCCACATGCCTTCGATAGGTGCATAGAACTCTCTAAATGAATTTAAAATAAGGATGTACTTTGAACCATCGATTTCAAAAAGAAAAGCTGCACAACACTCACATGACTGGGGTTTATCACTCTCGTTGTGATTTGTGAAGTGAATAAGAACTAGATGTGAAATTGAAATCATATATGCACAATTTAAGAAGTTAGAATAATGATTCACTTATGTGTTGGTATTGATAAGAGAATAATTAATTTAAGAAGATGAAAAATGTGTGCCCAAGTAAAGACTAACAATTATACAGGGCACTTCAACTGTTATGAAGCTAAGATGAGCTGGTCTTCATTGTTCTAAAAATCACAAAGGTAGTTTGTGATAATTTTAGATAGAATATGATGTGATCTCAGTGTATCTAGTTTTTCACTAAAGACAATGGGGAAGAAGATTGTACAACATTTAGGTTTTCTATAGAGAAAGAAGTGGTTGTTTACCGGCATGATACTAGGCAGGTAATAATTGAAGAGAGGAAGAAAAAAGTAGAATGGTGACATCCAAAAGGTATCAACTAGTGCATGATTTTTTTTGGTGTTGAAAACTCTTTTAACAGAGATAAAATTATCTTCAGAGTTTGTATAAAGAACTAGCTAGTGGCTGCAAGAGACTGTCTACACTGGTAGTATAATGAACCAACGAGTGTAACGGTATATCCTAGTCATTGCAAGTTGTAAAATGATTGTTTCCCTTCCCCTCCGTGTGTATGGATAAATACTACCAAGCAATTGTTTCCTCCCCCCCATCCATGTGTAGGGAGCCACACAGACTAGAGGATTGTTTTCCTAGTCAATCTACTGTAACAACATATCACATTATATTGGAGAATCCATGCATTGGTCATTCCCAAGCATCGAAAGGAACTAGCTACGCTTTTTGAGTGGTGAACCTTGTAAAAATATCATGTGCATATTTTTACTATATATTATTTTCCGAGATAGGGAAAATAGATTAAGAGAATCAGGATCCTAAAAGTTCAAGAGGTACAGTGATAGAATGTTAGAATTTGTTTCAAAAGACCCTAACACTGATTCACCCCCCTCTCAGTGTTAGATATATCCCAAACTGTTCCTCTTAGAGGAGTAGTTCCTAATGTAGATAATTTAATATTTTTAGATGTCCCATAACATAAGGGAATACATGGATGAAATATGAAAATAAAATTACCTACATTCCAAGGATAACCCTCAGAGTGAATTCTCAAGGGAGGAACTCCATAGATTTTTTTCATTTTTCCACAGTCATCGGGTGGACCTCCAAATTTTCAATTTTTTGACCCCCATGGGGATAAAATATGTGGTTTATAATTTTATAATACCATTCATGGGGTGGAACTTCACATGGAATTATAATCTAATCATGGGAAGGACCTCAATGATGAGTTGTGAAGGGAGAAACTCTATATCTTTAATCATAATGTCCATTTAGAGGTACTCTATGGTTTCATATTTTTTGATTAATATTTTTGGAAGGACCTATACTATGGTCAGATATTTATTCAATAAAATATATCTATGATGAAAATAATAATTATGGCCTCAATGGTATTTGGTTGATATTCCAACAATGGGAGGACCAATATTATTTTTCTTCACATAAAAACATTGAAGACCTTCGTAGTAAGGACTCTATAGAAGACTTCAAGAGTTTCCCCCCTGTAATTGACCATGGAGATGACCCATTTTGTTTTTTATAATATTTATTACCATAGGTTGGACCATAATTTTTGGTATTAATATTTCCATAGGGGGGATTCTATGATAGGTTTTTTGGGGAGGACCTCCAGAGTTTCATGAAATTACACTATTGGAGGATCTCCATAATTCTTATTATTCTCCCATATTTATAAGGTGTCTATGAAAATGATAATAAATGCTTTTCATGATGAAAAGTGTGTATTCTTAGTCATTATGATCATAAATTATCCCCAAGAAACTATTAGTGTATGACTATTTGTTTTTAGGGCATTGGTAGTAAAATGGGTGTAAATAAATACTTTGACCTCACTATTTGACTACCCCTAATGAGATTTCATCAGTTCCATAGGTTTGGTGAATCTGTTCAATGATTATTTATTTTATTCGAAATTGGTTGGGGTCATATAGTAGAAATGGGCTTGGTTTGTAAGATAACTCATTCTTGAATCCTAATACCTAGAAGTTGGATGATCCGAGACCTCCCATCTCTAATGTGGATGATTCTAAACAGCTAGATCCATATACTAAGTAGTATAATCATTCTTATTTTCATTAATGAATGATGTAACTAAATATTGTATCTAACCATAGTTCAGAAGACAATTTCTAGTAAGATACTATTTTTTATAGATGTGGTTGAAATCCTCCTTTACCATCCTATGATATGGATACAAAGAATTTCTTCATTTTGTGTTTTAATTTCCTATTTTTAGAATATTATTCATAGGACTGCCTCTGGGCGTTCATCTTCCAATGGTTTTCACTAACCATATCAAAAGTGGGAATGGAGAAATTGTGATTACAATTATAATATAGGGTTTTTACCACTAGTAATTATAGACAACGGATGCTTGATGGGAATTGTTAGGGTTAAGGGTCCACAACATATAGCATGTAATATGTGTTTCTTTGGGGATCCATCTCATAAGGAGGGAAACCACCCATGTTATATTTTGATTTCCCACAACCTTTTTAGGGAATTTTATTCAAGAAATGAATTTATTGATCAACTATATGGATTTTATGGGAAACGATTTCAATATTAAAAAAAGGACCCATCAGTGAAGCATCTAAAATTCGAGTTCATGGTATGTTTATATGTTTCAAAGTAAAGGGATTTTAGGTTGGTTACACAAATTTAAATTCTAGTGTATTCATATTTTCATTTATTGCTACGATAGTCCCACATTCCCAATGCATGTGTTCTTTAGGATGAGATGTGTACACATTAAATTATACATTCAAATTAAGAGCATGGGAGTATTTCTCATCTCATAATGGGTTTAATTGTATATTTTGACACTGTCTTAAATATATAAGAAATATTTTATAAATTCTTCTATTAAATATACTGGTTAACCTTTTTATCAATGAAATTGAATATTGTCAGGCCTCTATATGAATATCAATATATAATATTTTTTCTCTATAGATATATATGATATGTTATCTGTCTTTACACTAATTGTTTTTTTTATGTTCTTGTTTATAGCCATAGAGCTAGGAACTGTAGAATTTAACATCAATCAAGGTGGTGGTAGGTTTTGTTGAGTTTAGATTGAACCTATCGGAAGGGATCACTATGAATTCCTATGGATAAAAATAAAACACATATATTTTATTTCCCTTTAAAAGTGAACTTTATACCTTTTAAGGTCATGTGATAAGGAACATAATGGTTCCTTTTATGGTCACCCAATAATAACCAATGAATTTACTATTAATTTCAATTTTTTGGAACCAAATAAGTTCATTTTAAGATCATGTAAAATAGGAAATGATGTGTATTTTAAGTTCATGCATCCATAACAGATTATATATATTTTATTTTCATGCATCAAAGACTGATATATTACCATTGGTGGTTGACCATATATAACTAACTATGTTCATTTTATGGCTATGCCTTTTAGTGTGGGACTTATTTAAGAGATGAACATTATGGTTTTACCAAATAGATGGGTCAGATAATGGTAGGTTGGGGTCGGACCATGTTAGTAAACCATTGTTTTTCCCCTATTTATTTGGATCATTATATTTTTTAGTGATATGAGGATCATCTTGAATTGGTCAGTAAGAGTGTCTTTATCCATGTGAATTTTTTCCAATTTCCTAAATATTGGAATCCATGTTATCAATGGAAGAATATAGTAATTATATTCGTAGGATACTATTAGAAAGGTAGGATAACCAAGAGGTTCCCATTATTAAATAAAACATTTAATGGATGATGTGATGTATGATAGTGATCCTTTCATGTAAATTAGGGGGATTTGAGGGAGTACTTTTTATGAAATTCTAATAAATATGTTGGCATGAGTAACATAGTATTAGAAATGTATTTTCAGTTATTATAAAAAATATATTTATTTTTACCAAGGCGGAAGACCAAGGTGTAGAAGGTATCAATGTTTATTTTTGTGATTTGGAATGATGATTTTTGAAAGAGGATATATTTCCATGATGTTTAATCTGAGAAATAATATTTTACGAAATTATTTATCTCAGGTAAAATCCATTATAATTGTATAAATGTTAATATAGTGAAACTGATATTTTTGTAATCTTGTAGATGATATAAGATTGTATTCATATCTGGGTTTTCTCAAGTGAATATATTGATTTTTTGACGATCAACACATAAATTTATTTGTGATAATACCTCTATGAATTATTCAATTGGGAATTACCATTCTTCTAATGTAATACATAGTGATATGTGAAATATTAATGAGGGAGGGTCTGTAAATAAATTTTTTTGAGGATCCCATTAGATTTTAATGTAGAGGATACATTCATATAAAATCATTATATGGAAATATAAATCCCTCTTAAGAAACAGGTCTACGAAAATGATGTGCCCGTAAGGGGCTCCTCTATGCTAGGGATTTCTCCCCCCACCACCGTCTTCCACTTCCTTGCAGCGGCTCGACATCCCTTCGTTTCTTTGGTCTGATGGGTCGTGGCATGCAGTGTTCCCTACGGAACTATCTCTCAATTATACTGTTGATTTCATCCTGCCTTCTTCACGCCCTTTGTTAGAAAGGGCTCTCATGGCGGTGTAGCGGTCCAAGGATTGAGTTTCTAGCTGCTGCGTTGTCTATGTTGTCACAATTCCATGACATCTGGTTGCATCGGGCGAATGCAGGCACCGTGTGTGGATTTGAAGGCGGCGACGGGCTGTGGTTCAGGTTTGTGGTGCATTTTATTCGCCCCATGGTTTGCATTTTTGGTTCCATGTTTTGCATATTTGATGCGATGTTGGTTTGCGGTTTGGATCTGAATTCATGTTTTTCATTTTTACTGCTCCAGCGTTGTGGAAACAGTGGAGTGGTTTTTGTGAAGGCTGTTTATTTCTTTTGGGTTTTTCCGATTTTGGAAATTGTGGATCGTGATGGATGTTTCAGGATTCTGTAGTATTTATGGAGGAGATGCAACTGGTTTGTGCAGGTGTTGGTTGAATGCATTGATTTTGTGGAATGTCTTCTGGGCATTGTTTTTCCTTGTTCCCCCTTTGGTGCGAGGTTAGAGAATGAAGCCTACCTTATTTTTTATATTCTTTTTATGCTGGTTAGAGATCTTATGTGTTGTCTTGATGAATTTTGGATGTAAACATTGATTCCATGGTGGTTTAGTTGTTTTAAGTCATGAAGTCATATATGGTTTCTCACTTTTTCCACAAAAGTGTTTGAATAATAAGAAATTAATATTCAGTCA
This sequence comes from Viscum album, assembly GCA_963277665.1. Lineage (NCBI taxonomy): Eukaryota > Viridiplantae > Streptophyta > Magnoliopsida > Santalales > Viscaceae > Viscum > Viscum album. The sequence continues at coordinate 852,405,854 of OY728152.1, forward strand.
GTCTTAGGAAACAAATTTTTGATTTACAAGAGTGAAATTTCTTCCAAATACATTTTAGTGAATGAATATCCCTCAGACGATGTGATTTACCAAAACATCACACTATAGTAAAATAAAACTATATTTATATTGAATTAAAGGTAAATTATTTCTAGAAAAATTTAATAACCACCTCACATGGAAATTTCCAAGCCTCCACCACAGAAAAATGTTTCTTGTTCACACAGAATCACCACATTGGCACCATAAATGAGGAATCATTAAAAAAATATATTGATGAACTGAAACGTTCTCCTCCATTATAAAAATTATATGAGGGTGAAAAGGAATATAATTACATAAATAATTTCCATACCCACATTAAATGAATTCTTAAATTATATAATGTATCCACCCCCCACAAATAAAGGAATCTTATATAACCCACTTACTCATTATATGATTGATCGCTTATATAATATTTGAAAACATATCTCTACCCAATTATCCTCTAGAATTTATTTTATAGTATTTATCACTTTTTAATTACGAAATGTAATTAATGGGTGAATCTATAAAATACATTTTATTAAAAACCTCAGAGCATCTTCAACAAATATGGTATTAAAACTATAATTACCACTATTATTTGTATTTTTTATGATAAATTATTCTCCATGAACAATAGTGAGCCGAAGAAAAACAAAAATGGTAGTATTGTACTACCACTATCATGTTATTTAATTTATTTATATTAATTTGGAATGTTATATTATATTATATTATTTAACATTATATAATTATCATTTTTAATTTTTATTAATCAAAAATATTGATGAATAAGAAAATGGTGGTCATAAAATTATAATTGATGCCTAAAAGTGAAAATATTAAAATAATTTATTATATTATATTATTATATCATTTTGAGATATGAATAAATCATATAAAACTTATTGAATTAATGATTATATTAACAATGATAATCTAACTGAATATCTACTTGCCAACTCCTTTTATCAAAACGTTCATCTCCCATGAAAAAACTAAAGAGAGAAAAGGGATGTGATCATAATATATGTGTGGAGTGGGACACAAACATTATTAAAAAGCCATTCCAGATACCTTATCATTAACACACCTTCATAAAATACAATTATTCAATATTCTCTAGTTCACTGTGATTGACCATAATATATTCATTATTCAACATTTACAAATATGAAACCCTCAAATAAATTCCCCAGATCATATTAATAATTTAATAACATTCCAACCACATAATATTAAATATATATCATAATTAAAAAATAAATATTATAATGATATATTTATATTTATCATGGTTAAGGATATAAAATCAATAAACTCAATAACATATTCGTAAACATTTAATAAATTAATGTGATTAATGTTTTAATTATTATTTATTAAAATTAGTATTACAAAAATATGATTTCATTATCATTTTTGGTTTACACATTTATGTGAAAATTATTCCGAAAATATTTTATTTGTTCCATTTTCAATGGTAACTATCCATTGAAAACCATGAATCACCCTTGAATCCTTAATGTATCAAAGATCATGTCTCAGGATTTGGCCCCCTATGTCTGGGTGTTCAAAAACTGTACCATGGTGGCTTTTTAGTATATTTCTATGATGTTTTAGTAATCATGGAATATAATATGTTTATAATTTCAAATTTAACTATAAAAATATATAATTAATTTTTTTAATAATCTTTGAGGTTTTATAAATATAGTGTAGAATGAGAGGTTTTGGATACCACTATTAGATATTATTAATTATTTAAATTTGACACATGATGGGTCATAACTCACTCATTTATGAATCATAATATTACTAGTAAAAATTACACACATTAAAACAAATTAATGAAATTACGATCTCTCATGAATATGGATTTATGTTGACTCGATGATGTATGATTTCCCAAAAGTAAATTTGAAAATAATTTTCTAAAAACCAAGAATAAATATTTTGAAAATGTGTTTGAATATTTTATTATGCAAAAGTAAATTAAAGGAAGACACCTTAAAATAGTTCATATTTGAATTTTATTATAGTAAATGATTAAGAGATTGGTTGAATTTTTTGAATGATACAATACATATATAACTATAATGACTAGAATGGATTTTTACTTATCAAGGATGAGGATAGCTGTAAATTGATCATGTAGATATTTAATTAAGGAGCATGATTTTTATCAAATCCTTATGATTGGAAATGAAACTAATCCGGATAATTGTAGGAGATATATCAATCCTATAAATTTTAATTCCCCAATAAAACATTATTTAGTGATGATCTTGGGTAAGAGTAGAATGTTGAATGACTAGATATGATATAATATATATTCCAATTTTTATTAATTTGATAAACCATTATGGTTTAGTTTGAAGTTTATTTGTTAAATATAAAATCTTATTAACTATGGATTCAATTATTGACAAAATAATTTATATAGTTTGTGACTAGAATGGTTTATAGAAGATCATTAATGATCAATATTTCTCAAAAGAGGTATTTCTAGATAGATCTATTAATAATTTTAACATTTTTAAGGAAAATAATTTTATTATAATGTATTTAGTGATTTTGGGGAGTCGTGTTTATTATATACACTGTTTTATAATTAAAATGAGGGTATGGGATTAAAGGTTCAAAGTATTGTTTCAACTAGTTATAATGACATAATTTTTTATGAAATTACATACTTATATAGAGGTGTTTAGTAGGGTAGAAATGATTAATGTGGACATGTAAGATATAAAAATTTTAATACTATCTCCTGCTGAGTCTACATGAGGGTTAAATTTCTAATTCGAATAAATGAGGTGGCAGAATGACTTATAATTGAAATAATCTATATCTTCCTCTCATATTTATCATTAGAGGATTTGACTAATGTCCATCCCATAAAATGGTTCAAGACATTATAAATAAAAAGTTATAGTCCTATATCAACCATTATTCCAAAATGTGTTGATAGATCATCTATATAACTTCTATAAATATTCAAGAGGATAAATAATTTTCAATCATAAAACCTAGTGCAATGATTAAGGACTATGGGTAATGGTAAGAGGTAAAATAAGTCAGGAAGTCATAGAGAAATGAAGAATAAAAATAAAAATTTTCGTTCTATATGATAGAAGAGTTAAGTATATATTATCCTAAAAATATACAATTTCGATAAATTTTATGATTATTTTTTAAAAAATGGAACAAAGGAATCAAAATAATTTATATCTACATGAATGGTTGATCAATTGGGTTTTCATCTAAATTTGATTTCATGCTATATAAAAATGGATAAGCTATAATATATAATGACTAATTAAGGGTCTAACCATCAATCCAACTTATTTAGGATTGGTGACATGAAAATATTATTGAACATCATACTACATTAGATGGTATTTCATGACTTAATAATAATTATAGATTGGATTAATAGATTAAAATATCAGATAAAATAACACATTATATTATTTCACTTCATAAATTTAGATAGGATAATCAACATATTCAGGGTATAGTGGGACATTCATGAAAGAGGGGCATGTCCAATGGATAGAGACATTAGTGAAATATCATTTACATTTATGGTGTTAGTGCTAAGATTAAAAAAACGATAAGAAGGGCCTCAATTTCAAATGGTAGTGAATTAGTATCCAAAAAATTTCCCAAATTGTTCTTCTATATTAATGCTAAATATCAATGTGAAATTTTCTATTGGAATGGTTCTCTGAAACAAAATTTTTATCAATCAAATTATTATGTTCAAATAAAAAATTATAAGATTTAAAGTTAATAAATGTATGAGGTTTAGTAAAAAATATTTAGTTAATATAGTTTTTAAATTTAATAAATGAATATTTTGTTTTCTATGGCTAGTGGTCACCTATTTTTTCATAAAATACTAGAATTCGAATATGTGATGGTTTAAAAAATACAATGCAATGAATTGATGATTAATTTGTCAAACTAAATGGTAGTCATTTTTTTATAAAAATGAAAACTTTTTTTGGTACCCACATTTAATGATAAAGTAAGAGGTCATTTGGAATATGGTCTTATTATGTTGAAAGGGTCAATTTTAATTTTTATCCATCCCCATTTCAGTTACCAACTTGCATAGAGCATTCATGGAATTAATTAATTAAATATTCCAAATGTACATAGACACATTTATGGTCAAATTATTTATTGATTCCCATAAACAAAAAATAATGGAGTTAGATCCTGAGACACGGTTGAGGATTATTTTGAAATTACTATATTGGTTTAATAGGTATTATATGTTATCTAAAATACACTTTTCAATTCATGAACTAAATTTTCATTTTAATGTTGTTTCTAATAAATTAATTTTAATAGAACATGACGAGGTGAAGTTGATGATTTATTAAGATAAATATAAGAATATATTTGATATATAGTGTTTTATATGTTTCAATATATATTAGAAGAGATTTATTTAGTATTTTTTTTAATTTTCCTCACATGTAACATTTCATTCATGGAAATATATATAACACAAAATTTGAATTTTGGGTGTTTGTGATATTTAATATATTTTCAATGAATAATGGTAAAATTTTAATTTTTTTTGTTCTCAGAATATACATATGAGAATTATATTGGATATTGGATGTATATTTTACCAATTGTTGGTTTTATATTAATTTTTTAGGGGGTGATATTTGGGTATGAAATATCATGTGATAGTGAAATTTCATTTTTTATTTATTTTGTAAGTGATTTTATATTGTATATATTATATTTTATATATAAATAATTTTTTATGTGTTATATTTTTATGTTGTGGTGATGCCATGAAAAGGATAGATGAATTAGAGGATGAATAATTTTTTATGTCACAACATTCCATGTCCATAGATTATATATAGTGTTATGATAGATAAATTCGATAATTAGTGATGGAAAAGTAAAATGATGAATTAATGATGGTATTCACCAGAAATTGATTAAAAATAAATATAGAGAATGTTTTTCCACTATTTTTATTTTTATGAAAAATTATCTATTAATAATTATGTCATGAAATATATGACCATTGGTGATGAAATCATTACAAATTTGACAAATTTAAATGAAAAAGGGATTTTGGATGAATGATTTTTAGAGATAATTATAGGATTGATAAGTATAATTTTTCCTAGATTTGTGGTATAATAATAAAATTATCATCTCATTATTAATCATTATAAATCTACCATGCTTATGATTTTTCTTATTAGGATATGATTCAAAATAAAATGAATAAATGATTATATGGTAAAAATAAAAATTTGATGATTTATGAAACAATAAATGGTATAGTGCATATTATTTTTGAATAATTAAATTATGATATATTAGTAAAATTATATAGTATTATTGAAATTTATTATTTGAGGAAATTTGTATTGGATGTTTTTTAGACGTATAATTATGGGACTAGAGTATGAATTGATAGATATGGAAAATGATGACATATGCATTTGTTTATGAATTGATGAATGTTTTATTGAATATCAAATTTATTTTTTATGTGAATTATTTTTCATGGTTTGATGACAAATGCATTAAGGATTATGAAAATTTATGATAAATATGAAATATTTTCTATGTCACAAATATGGAATTAGAAAAGAAAATATTGGAAAATGTAAAAATACCATAAAGAAGATAGGGTGAAATTTAAATAATTTATCATGGTTTTTTTCCAATTTAGTTTGGGGTTTGTTCCAATCTTTATAGAATTTTGAATAAGATAGGGTGTGGGATGGGGGAATAGTGGTATTCAATCCCACATGGTTTAACCATATTTTCCTAGGGTCATTCTTCATTATAGCATGGGAGGAAAATTGTTTGTAGAGAGTTACATGGGGTGGAATGATTTATAAAAGGTCGTGATACAATAACATGGGTTCATGACATTTCTATTATTTTTTATAAAAACATATACAGATGAGATATTTTAATTTTGGAGTGAGATGATAATGGTTTTGTAACATAAAATGAATAAGAACAATAGTATAATTGTTTTAGTGTGAATTGATGGGCATTTTAATGCATGGTGGTGTAATATATTCTTTTCCTTCATTTAATGGGTTCATTTTCCATGTTTTGGAAATGTAGCGAGGTTACGATGCAAGTGAATTTATAGGATATTAGATATTTTAGAGATATGGTGGGGTTCAACTCCATTGGATATCAATTTTGGAAGAACTATATTGGAGCATATTATATTTTGTGATATAATTATATATTTTTTGTACCCATATATATACAGTTGGTCATTTGGGTTAATGAGTGGATTATTTGTGTCGAATCTATTTCAAATGTGGGGTTGTCATGCATGACTATTTTTTTCAGTGGTTAGGGATATCAGATAAATGGGATAAGGATGATGTGATTTTGGTGTAGATTATATAGATATATATGGTTAATATATGTAATTTATTTCTGAGAAATCATCTGGAAAAGATGATATTCATAAAGAGTGGGAAACTTCCTAATGATTATAGGTTATGATAGGGAGAACACCTGAGGGTGGAACCCGAAAAACAATTTAGAGGCCCTATAGGTGGATAGTTTCCTAACTACTGAATGTAAGATCAAAAGTTATATATGAATATATATATATAACATGTTTTAGAGGTGATGGTGATATATTATTGATTTCCATATATTTGGATAACTACATGGTGGGGGAGATATTATAGGGATGTCCTTTTTGTGGAAAACTCCTTGGTTATGGAATTGGTGTTAATTATAATATAGTACTAGTTATCTAATGAAATTTGTAAGGATATGATGTGATTTCAAATATTTGATTAAGTGGATTGGGATGTAATTTATTGGATGATTTACATTTGGAAGAGGATTTTTAGTTGAATATTTTATTATATTTATTCCATACACAAATTCATTGGTGTGATTCATTCACCTTAAAAATGAAAGTTCAACGGAGGATCCTAATAAGTATATTAAAAAGATAGAACATTAATTAAATAAAGTATTTTAAAATTATATAGATAGAATTTGTGTTGGTTTCGGATACCACATATCTGTAGAGACATGTTTATGGATAAAGATGCTCTATACCTTACCAATGGTGTTTAATATATGATATACTAGATATTTATTTCCTTTATGTATAGGATTTTTATGACATAACATGAATATATAGATATTATTCATGTATTAGGATTGGGAATTTCATTATATAATTCATGTTTTCATGGATGTTCATCTTATAATGGGAAATGTATTTCATATGTGTGTGAAAATATATCCTTTCTACTAATGACCAAATCAAGGCATGTTGAAGGTTAGTTTCAAATGTCATACTCAAACTCCTTTCCTACTCGAGTGAATTCCTAGAGAGTAATGGTATTACATAGACCTATTATTTTATTTATAATATAGAGACCATCTTATTTTATAAGGTCCCCATATAATATATTAAATGAATTTATAACATATTATTAAACACCTTTGGGATAGTATGAAGGCTTCTGATTGGCGTGGAATCTTATATAATATAAATTCATGTAATTTTGTTTTTTATTATCTATGTATTTGTTTATCTTTCTTTAAAGTAGTACATATTTTGTGTATATATGGTTAGAAATGGTTGACGGGGATGTATGGTTAGAAATTCTTTATATATATGTATTTATATATATCATTGGATTAAATTGGATTATCTATTTGTGGTTGTTTGTTATGTGATGTCATCCTCAGTTTCCATAGTATGAGGTGCAACAACCATCAGATTATATGAATCAGTGTGTTGAAAAAGAATCTAGGTAGGTGTGTAATATATCGGTGAAAGAGTTTTCTACTAAAGAATTGTTAGGGTACAAATGATTCATTATGATTCAAGAGACTGACTGTTTGTTATAAGAGGATGATAGGACAATCAAGATTATTCAAATAGGATATGAGCATTGTGTTCCATTATTAACATGTTTTTGGGAGGTTCAACAAGTTTGTGATGGGTTTTTTTATTGGAAGATCCAAATAACACATTTATTGGATGAAATCAGTTTAGGAGTTTTTCAGGAAAGTCATCCATGGAAGGACTATTTTGATTGATAGGATGTGGGGTATCATAATGATATAGAACATGAATTATTCTATTCAGTACTTTTGAATATTTTTTACATGGATCACTTGTTATTTTCAAAATTTTATTACTGATATAAATTTAAGAAAACATTGTTTTTAAAAGGGGTTTGAGGCCTAAGATTCAGGGATATGTAAGGGTATTTTATTTTAGTTAATTCATGATTATATTAGACAGGGATGAGATGTAATTAATTTTTTTATTACATTATGACCTCTTATTGGGAGAACCCAACTTTGTTTAGCCTAGATTAGAGATAAGTTTCAAATTATGTTTTTTGAAATCATTCATGCTCTATGTGAGGCCATGTTATTTAATTTCTAATAAGATATTAATTTTCTAGGATGGGTAGTAGATATCAATCTGCAGGGGGACCTAATGTTTTTTATGTTTCACTTATATTGGTATAGACTATCTCAAGAATGAATTCACATCTATTTGTTTATTGATGAATATTAATGACCAAATTGTGACTATTTATAAACAACCCCATGTCAATAATGGTAGGATATGGAGGCCATTTTAATATTTTAAAATCTTTTATGGATTGATTTTTGGTCTATCTTGTCCTGGGTTTCTATATGTATGAATATATAACAATTTATATCTGGAATAGGGTGGTTACATCATGAAATAGTACTGTAGGATATCATGAAGTTATAATTTGAATGATTAACTGGTTGATCCATGGTTTCAGGTTTGAGTTCCTCATGGGAGTCAATGTTCACTTCATGAAGTAGTGATTCAAACTGTGAAGTGGACTATGTCAAATATTTAAATTTTTTAAATTTATGTTTATAAACCACCTGATTCATAAATATTTTAAACTCATATTTCCTTCTCACGTATGCCTCTCACGATTCCCAACTATGACCCCTTGTGATTTCACTTTCCATATTTGATTCCCCATTATCTAATATCGATTATCAGTGGATATATTATGAATCATGTCTAGATCGCCAAATTCATTCCTCACCTTCCCTATATTCTTCCTGTACTATTGGTTTATTCTTTTCTACTCATTTTACCCTCCCGATTCCAAAAAACAAGGTGTTTGTTTGACCTGGTTTTTGTGATTTCTTTGGGAATATGATTTGTGATATATTCTTTAAGATTATTTCATCTTCTATTTCACATTACATACCATTATCCATAGATTCAAGGGATATCTTCCCATTTCATAAATTTTATTTTTATAACCATATAATTCTTTGTGTTCTAAATTTCTATTTTTTTAAAGATAATATTAGATGTTTTAGTTTGATTTCTATTAATAAAATTAGGTTTAAAAATTATTTCCACCAAAAGTAAAGTTTTTATCTATTTTAAATCGAGTTTCAAACCACATTTCATTTATTCATGTACAAAAAATATTTTTATGTTACAAAAATCAATATTTATGAATGAAATTGAAGTTACTATGGATATTTTGTGTTTCCAAACTTATTTTTCAATGGTTTTATTTGTCATTTAAAGTAATATTTTAAATTAAAACTAATTTTAAATTATTTAAATGATTTGTTCAAATATTTTTTTTAAAAAGTGTTTATAAACCATTACGTTGAGAGGGTAAAGTAAAAAATTATGATTCATTTTTAGGACTCTATTATAGTGGGATAATTCTTAAATAGATTTCAAGGGTGATTTTGAATTATATATTTTATAATAAATGTTTCCTAAATATCATTGAAATTTATAAAATAATGACTTGGAGTCCTAATTACGTTTTCTAGAAGATTTTTTTAGAAAATTAATGTGGTTTCTTAAATGTGTGGGTGTGTGGAACCATTTTTGAGCCACTATTCTTCTTCCACGTTGAGGGTTGGGGTTTGAAGTAATGGAAACTGATGGTGGATGTTCAATGTTTGTTTCATGAGAGAGATATGGAGACGAGAGTGTGATTTTTGTGTGTGTTTTATGATGATCTTTATAATTTCCATACACATTCATACTTTGTTGGTCATGGGAATATAGTTTTTTAAGTGTTAAATCTAGACATATACTATCATAAATAGTAAAACATTGTATGTTTCTCACTAGTTATGTGTTACTACTAGTAAAGAGTGATTTTGATTATATTCCTAGAGTAGGAAATTATAGTTCCTTTTATTGGAAGAAACTAAAGTTTGAAATTTGGACCCCATTTAGTAAATTCATAGACTGTATGAAATTTTGACCTTGGGTAGAGCCCACGACACCAATTCAATGGTTGGTGGTTTTTTGTATGGGATATATTTTACATTTTTTATATCGCCTTATTGATTGAACTATGTGGAAATGTAAGTTAATTCCATTATTTTTTATTATTGTTTCATTTGGTGAAGATTTTCTATTATATTAATCTCTTTGTTTATGCAGTGTGTATTGGGTTTTGAAATGATTTTATGAAATGATTTAAAATGTATCACTTGAAATGGTATGGTTATTTTACATGGAATGCATTGTTTCCAATTAAATTTTTTATGTGATTGATTTAATTTGAGAAGAAAAAGGAAAGTAAATTTTTTAAAATCATATGGCGTGTGGTATTGATTTATCCAAATGTATGAAAATTTATAAAAACCATTTTCTATTATAATAAAATATTGCTCAAAATGAATTTGTAATTAATAGATAGGTGTATCCTAAAAATGTTATTGAGAGTATTTTTACTCATGACTATTTTATTATATTTAAACGTTGGTATTTTATTAAACTCTTCATCACTCATGGGGAATGAATATCCTCTACCCGATTAGTGTGACATGAGACTATATAGGTTGATTTTTTTCCATTTTTTCTTTATCACGTAAACTAAATCAACAACCACAGTCTCAATTCCTTTTATTAATTATAAATGACTTATGTTTATGTGTAGTTATCAAATATAAATTAAACGTGTTGTTTTATGTGATGGAGTTATATGTTACTTGTGGGATTGTTCATTTAAATTTATTCATTTTTTCATCTTTGATAGTGCATGGACTATAAATATAAATAATGGAAAATATATATTTTCATTAGAAATATAATCATTCTTATACTTTAATTTGAGGAAAAAATAATTCCAATAAATTTTTTATAATTCTCGGTTACTGTTTTCTAGAAAATAGTGAACCGAAAAACATATTGGGCACAGTCACAAACCAGATAGGTAATCCTATGGATGGAAAGCCTGAGATGGATATTGATGAAATGGTACACTATTATAGGTTCATAAAAAGGGTTTTAAGAATTTATATATCAATATTTTTATCTATAGTGTGTCATGGTAGTATGGTGTTAGGTAGTTAAAAATCAAGTGGTACATGTGGTGGAGTGTTTCATGAAATCTATTCCATTAGGAACCTTATGTTTTATGGGTAATTCTGGCATGATTCGTGGATTTAAATATTTATTTGGAATGGTTTGGTGTGTTTAACATGTAATATTATATTTTAATTCCCAGGGATTTCATTGTTATTTTGGAGTTATATTGATCTTTTTGAGGGGGGGGGGATATCCAAAGCTGCAGAAAAAACTAACATCGTCTGAAAACCCATATAAATACCATGATAATGGTTTTATGGACTACTAAAAATTCACATGTGGTCTTATATTTCTTTTCAGACTTATTATTTCCTCTTTTAATTCCCAAATATGCTATCAATATTATTCTCACTTATAGTATGGGATGTAAATATTAGTTTGGTAATGTTTAAGGATATTGGAGTGGATTTAATGTGTTGTTTTTAGATATGTATTGTTTTTAATTTAAATATTTAAAATGGTTGTTTTTAGTGAAAAGGGGGTTTTATGTTTTCTATGAATTGGTTTTTTGAAAAATATGTTTTTGTGGGTTGTTTAATTTTTTCTTCTTATTTTCTAATATATTTTTAATAATGTAATATATTTCAATATGGGTTTTGAAAAAAATCAGAATGGGTAAGTGGGTTTTTTATTTATATTTTATGTAAATATGTTAATTTAAAAGTGATTTGAAATAATAAAAATTAATAATATGGTATTTATTTTGTTTATAAATCATGTGTTGTGTTTTTAAATTTTTTATTGAATGTCGGGGTCTTAAAACGAAATGGGATTTTTTTGGTGGGAGAGTGAATTTTTAATGTGGTGTCATCAACATTTAAATATTCCCATTTTTTATTCGACCATTAGTTGTGTATTATGAGACTTGAATTAATTTTTTTTATATATCACGTTATTTCATCTATTACTCCCAAAATTATAAAAGTTAATATTATAATGTTTTAATAATAGGATGATACTTTCTATGGGTTCTTTACCATCTAACGAATATTTTTTCCATTATGTTATCTACCCAAAATCCGAATAGTGTGGTAGAATTAGAATATTTTTATATTGGACCATGTCATTGGAATTATTATATCATTTGAAGCCCTGTTTAGGAAGGTATATTGGTTTTTGGGGTGGTGGAGTGATTATAAATAATTGTGAAAATCATTTATTTTCTCCACCCTCATATAAATTCATGGTCGAGTGTTTTTGTGATTCTATTATGTTGACTCGACTGACCATGGTAATGGACAAGGGTTTCTTCTTAGCTGTATATGGGATTATCTCATGAAATTTTCAAGATGATGTTCATTCATTGTTTGTATACCAAGGTTGTAAATCTTTGAATAGTTATTGAGTTTGTAATCATTATTTAATACGATTGGTTAGTGAGTGAGTATGCCAATCACTTCTCAACGATGGATGCACTCTCCCATAAAATGATCAAAAATTATTATTAGAAATATAATTCCCAATTTATTTTCATATGTTTATCTACCTAAAGATATTTTAAATACATTATAGTTCTTTTGAATCCATTTTTGATATGTTATTTTGATTTTAAATATTGAGGTAATATTTGTTCAACTGTTTCGTTTAGGATCTCATTGATTAGTTAATATGAGATGTTGACTATATTATGGTCTCATTTTTGGTTGTTTATAGAGATTGATTTCCTGATTCTTGTGGGTGTGTTATCCTGGTGTGGAAGTATGGTTATCAATAGAGGGAAATGGAAATAAACTTAGGTGTGTTATTTTTTTAATATAGTTTGGATTCTAATAGTTGAAGATGTATTCTAGCTAGTATTTTAATTTACATTTTCATGTACATCATGCGATAGAATACCAGGGTTTAGACCCTGCATTTCCCTTCTCTATAATGACCCAAGGGTAACTTCAATGTTGTTATTTGGGTTTTTTGTTATCTTTGTAGTTTTGGTAGATTTTTTTTTGTGTATGAGTGTTTTTTTCTTATTCCTCTCTTAATATCAATTTTATGGTTGGAGGATGATTACTTTTTTTTTCTATGGTGATATTTATTTTATGAGAGTTTTTCACATTCTTTTGTATATTTATCCCTTATCTCACCATTTAGATGTGTTGTATCTTGGTGGGAGAACCATAATCATTATCCATTTAATAAAAGGACAATATGATTTTTTATTTCAATCAGTATGTTCTGGGAAGGGTGTTGTGGTTTTATGAGTTCTATTTAGTTATTTTTGGATTTTGGATTGGTAGTTCAGATGAGTAATCATATTGAGTTGTTATATTTTATTCAAAAACTCTTTATTTTTCAGGCTAGCCAACCCACCTGATGAAATGATGTGTAATGATGTTTCATATTTTGATTCCTTATATATTGACACTAGAAATTATTGTGGAAGAAAGTATTATGGTGGTGTGAACTTTCCCATTGCATGCCATTGTATACAATTACTAGAGTCATTTCCCCCCTCATTTCTTATGAATTTTCAAGTGGTTAATAGTGTCTCATGAGGAAGAAGGTCTAAATCTACTATAGTTTACTCCATGATATGGGTTTCCACACTATGAACCACCACCATGACAGTTCATTATACTACATCAAAATACCCAGTCCATGAAATCTAGAATCCTTATATGAATTCCTCATAGGGGTCATATTTTTGTTACGATGAAGCCAATCAAATTATAAAATAGTTTGTATGGAGTTTCAAATTTTTAAATATGTTACTTCATTCCCCTCTAAATTTTGTATCCCTTGAACCCTTATTTCCTTCATCCCTATGCCCCATGGGATTTTTAGTTATCACCCTACTTGTGATTTATCCTTCCAATCATATATTCTCTAGCACTCATTTGGATTGTTGATGGATTCTTCATAATTCAAGGTCTAGGGTCCTATATAAATCTACATTAACTTTTCATCACCGTCTCCTCTTTTTTTCTTTTTCCCTAATAACTATTCCCTCTCTCAGCTAAAGCATAGGGTTTCAATTGACATGATTTTTGGGTCCCTGAATGTTTAGGGAGTTATATGTCATCTTTAAGATATTATCATCCCGTATTTAATTTTTTGGGGCATTATTTAGTGATTTTAAGATGGGTTTTCAATTTCCTAAATGTTAATTTTAGAGGTGTTATTTTATTGGTGTTTTCATTTTAATATTTAATTTACTAATGAGTGTACTAAAGGGGGTTATGGATTTATTTTATGAAAATTATTTCTCAACATTCTTTCCATAAAAAGTTAATGGTTTCTCTTTTCTAAATATAGTTTCTATGGTAATTTACTTTATCCATTCACAACTATATTTATTCATTTTTCTGTATGGATATATAAAAATTATATTATAATTACTATTTTTTTCATATTCAAATTTAATTTCCAATGATTTTACATGGTAATTAAAAAAGATCATTAAATGAAAGGTATTAATAAATTTTGTAATGTTTTTCATTGAATAAAAAAAGAAGTTTAGAATTATATTAACAATATTTAGGACTTGAGATAAATATAAAATTAATTTTCAATCATTTATGGGGTTTTATAAAAATAGATATCATTTTTAAAAATATTTCCATGGTGATATTGAATGGAATATTTTTGAGAAATGTTTTCTTATTTATTTTGAATTTATAAAAACTTATCATCCAAAGTGAATTTTAACAAAGGCTTATTTGGCTGTTTAAAGTGGTTTTATAAATTTATTGGTGTGTGGAACCCTTCATGAGCCTCTATGAATATTCCCCATTAATGGAGGGAGTTTTGTTAAATAGGTTATCAATGATGTATGGTTAGGGGTTGTTTCTCGAGATGGATCTAGAGTTAATGGTGAGATCATTGTTTATGATTTATGATTACTGTGAGTATTGCTTTTATTGCACTTATTTTCGTGTTCATGTAAATTCATGTAGCTATGTGGGATGTCCAGACTTTTTGAATAGAAATTAGTTGCACATTATTAGTGTCCAAAAATTATATTCCAGGGAGTGTGGGGTGTTCCCAGATTCATTTTATAGTGTTTGCTACTTTAGTGGATTTTGATTGGGTGAAAAATAGGCTAGTTGGATGGCCCCCAATTGGCAATGTCCAGAAATATCACACATTAGGACCTAGGGTAGAGCCCATGAAAATAATTCCTTGTTTTATAGTATAAGGGATTTATATAACATTATGTTGTATCCCCTTACTGATTGACTTATATGGAACCCCATGATTTTTCATTTATTTAATGTTATTATTTAATTAAGTGATGTGGTTCCATTTCAATAATTTTTTTATTCATACTGTCTGTATTAGTTTTCATTATCATATTAGGCAATGGATATAAAGGAACATTTGAATTGGAGAAGTCGGTTATTTTTCATGGTGTAAATGATTTTAAAATAATTATTTTTAAGGGATAATTTTAATTTAAAATGAAAATAGAAAGGAATGTATATATAATTTTCGGGTATGTGGTATTGGTTTCTCCTTATATAAGAGAATTTGAAAACATATCTTTCAATTGAAATTAATATTATATTGAAATATATTTATAATTAAAGGATAGTTGGGTTTCATGGTGGGTGGTGATCCACATAGAATCATTTTTGTTATGATTATTATTATACTTTTTAAATTTTGGTTTTGATTCAACTATTGATCAGTCATGGGATGTGCATAGATTCTAGGTCTTTTGTGACTTATGGGGTAATGAATGTAATTTTATTTTTTAAACTTTTTTTATTTTTATCACTTAATCCATATAAACCACCCCTTTTCCTTTTACATTCACTAATCGTTTCTACATTATATATGTGGTGTTGTGGATGTTGAAATAAAAGGGTTGTTTCATGTGATGGTGTTGGAGGTTGCCTATGAGATTGATTTTTTTAAAAAAAATTATTGTTTTTTCTTTCTTAGCGCATGGACCTGTAATGTATGAAGTGATCATATCCAATTTTCATAATAATTTGTTTAATATGTTTATTTGATGGGTAAATCATTCCAATTGATTGTTGTTTATTCCAGGTAACTAGTTAAAATTTTTGGGGATTATGAACTTCCCTAGGACTTTTCATCGGTTGGCTCGTACGTTTAGTAGAGGGAGGGATCTAGTTGGTTAGTAACACCCCATCATCCACATATAGATTTTTTATACAGTAGTGGTTTGATAGAGCACTGTTAATACCACCATCTTTTTGATATATGGATAGAGTTCATTATGGATAATCTAAATCAAAAGGTGTCTCAAGAAGAGGGGGATGTAGTAGGAGAAACAAAAAAAAAATCAATGAGCATTTAATTAGGATATCCACATTTAAAAACAAGGATTACTCATTTTACCATTTTTTTAAAATTTTGTTCAATGAGGTGTCGGTAAATTGATAATGTTTATTTAGGTGTTATTATCAAAAAATGAATAATTAGTTAAATGAATCAACATTTATAAAATTATAAACAATTTTTAAAACAAGGGTAATTTGAAACCTTTTTTAATAATGAAGCTAATTAATCACATAAATAAATGTTTCAACTACCCATGTTTATTAATAGATATATAATTTTAATTGTAACCCCTTCCCACCCTAAAATGATATCCCAACCCTCCCAAGACCTTCTTCCTCTCACATATCTATGCCTACCTGCTCCATCCCTCAACTGACCTGACACCTCTCACCTCGCTCGCCCACCTCAAAAACACCCATCCTAACCCCCACAATTTTGAATACTCTTTTACATGATACCTTCCAAATACCATGAACCGAACCACCTTCCAAGCTCACCCCCATCTAGTAACCCACACAACCTACCATCTTTCCTGCACACCCTGCCTGCAAATTAAATTTGTAAAGATGCAAGTTGTGGGATATGAAACACAATGTTGTGGGAAAGTTAGAAATTTCTTTACCAACTAGTCCATGAAAATTTCAAGTCATTCATAAAAAATATCAGTACATATATTGCTATATACTTATATTATTTTCTATATCATATAATATATATTTTAAATATTATTGTTTTTATATATTTTTAAAATATTTTATTATATTGTTTTATTATATAATATATATTTAAATATGTATTCATATATATATATATATGTGTTTATATCAACTTAATATTATAAAAAAATATTTATAATATTACTATATATATTTTATATTATATAATACTATTTGTATTTGTGTTATATATATATAATATTAAAATACAATAATTATTACTATTTCATAAATATATATTAATTATAATAATATTATATAAATTATATAAAAATATTTATAAAATTACATAAATTATGTAATAACATTTATAATATTATATGGATTATAGAATAACATTTATAATATTATATATATTATCAAATAATATTTAAAATATTGTATATATCATGTTTTAGTTTGTGTATGTTTATATGTTTAAATATAGTTTCATAATACATATATATTTATCTACACACACTCACACAAAAATATATAATATATATATATATATATTTGTTTAAAAAAATATAATGAATACATATATATTAAAAAAATTCTGTGGAGATGGATACAATGAAGAAAAGAAAATTTACGATACCTAAAAGTACTCGGGGAGACTTGATCCTACGATCTCCTAGGAGACCCATTAAAGGAATAACCATTAGAATACTCCCATGGGGGGATAATTGTCTATAAATATATATATATATATACACATATATATATGTTTATGTTTACATGTATTTTTATACTATAGTTATATAACATATTAATAATTTTAATAATATAATTGTTAATTTTTATTATATGTAAAATAAAGTTGTTCAATTATAATTTTTATTACAAATTTTTATAGAATATATATTTTCTATATATTATTTTAATATTATATATTTATAAATATATTTTTATTTAGAATTTATGTATATATTTTTAAAATAATAATTTTATTTAAGTGATTATATGTTTTTGATAAACATTATTCACATATATGTAATTATATTATTTTAAAATTTTATTTTTATTATAAAATTATATGTTATAAATTATACATATGATTTTATATTGAAATGTATTTATATTTTAAAATGAAATTATTATACATATATTAGCCATGTTGATTAGGAAACATAGTTAATTGTTGTTGTTTTAGAGAAATAAATTCTAATTTAATGGCGGTTTCTAATAAATATAGATAATTTTTTGACATTTTATCTCAATACTTGACTAATATATTTAAATATTTGTATATTTAGATCATATTATTTGTGTACGTGTATCTATATTTATATATATCAATTTTAAATATAATTTTAATATATATATATATATGTTAATATTAATTTATATTTATGTTTTTAAATTCATATTTGGTGTATATAATCTCTCTCTTTTTTTGGTTATATATATATATATATACTATTTTATAAAAATATTTTTATTTTAAAATTTTTATTTTTTAAGATTTCATATTTTATAAAATTTATATATAAAATTATATGAAATTTTTTATAAACTATAATTTTAATTTTAATAATATATTCCTGCTTTTTTACAAAACACTGAAAATTGGATATGTTTCCATGAAAATGTTGCTAATTTAGTGGTGCTTTTCAGAGAACCTTTCTAATTTAGCTACATTTGATTAAAAAAATAACTAATATATTATATTTTTCATATTATATATATATATATATATTTTAAATATGATTTTATAATATATAAATATATATGTTTATATTTATCTAAATTTATTTTAAAAAATATACATCTAAAATATATATATATATATATATATCTTTTTGTGTGTCTTCAAAAATATATATATATATATATATATATATATATATATATATTTTACCATGAATTTTATTTTAAAAAAATATTATGATTACATATTATATATAATAATATATATTAATGTATATTGAAATATATTTATATAATAAGTTTTTTATTTTAAATATATTATCCTTTTTTTAAAAAATAATTATAAGTTAACTAGGTTTTATTAGAAAATATAGCTAATTTCCTATGTTTTCAGGAAAAACACAACTACATAGTCAATATTATAAAAAAAATTACTATAGAGTGACATTTTTTGGGAAACATATATAATTAGACAGGTTTTTTCAGAACATACCTAATTATCCAATTTTTTAGATAGACATATCTTATGGACTATGTTTTCGAAGAAACAAGTTCAATTTAGCTATTTTTTTAGAATATAACTAATTAGTGAAGATTGTCACAAAATGTTTATAATTAGATATGTTTTTCAATAATCTAATCATTGCTGTTTATTGATATTTTATTAGTGATGGGTGTAGAGGAGGTGGAGTTGTCAAAGGGAAACCCCATTCCATTGAAGTTTAGGATGTATATGAACATAAGGTGGTTTGAGAAATATCTTTCATTTACTTCACTCTTCTATTTGGATTGATTGATTATAGTAACTCATATTATTTTATCAACCCTTCCGTAATTTATGTGTTATATCTTATATTACAGAATCTCTGGAGCCAATTTGATTTTACTATTTTAGTGGGAGGTCGAATGAGGTTGAACGAGGTGTGCAGTTGTGAGTTGGTTGTAGAGTTGGATAAGTCTCTTGGGACCTAGCCTTATAGTAAATACAAACCGATGACATTATTATCATTATAGAATAGATATACTCTATAGATCCTTGTATCAATTATTTTATTTTTATTGTGAATTTTTATATATTAGGTGGTGATGCGTGTTGTTTTTTTGGATAATGGGATTTTGTTATGAGGTGGAGATGAAGAAGAAGTTTCCCCCTGTTATACTTTCAATTAGAGATCTAGAAACATTGCAAAAATATTGAGGTGATGGTGTTTCCTCACTTGGTGAGGGTTTATATTGATGTGCTCTAATTTATGGTGATGAGCATACCTTAAAGATGATAGATTGTGTTTGTGATTGATTTATGTCTATGTTTATCACTAGCCTAAACGTGAACTCCCAAATTTGGTGACAAAAACATAATCATTAAAATTATGGATTTGATACCAATAATTTTGACACAATTTAAATATTTCAAAACATAAAACATTAAAATTCAATCCTAGATCAATTTCATAAAGAATAACTTTATATGTTTAGAGTTTTATAAAATTAAGAAAATCACTAAAATAATAATATCCATGATTTTATGTCAGTGTTTTTTAATCTATTCCTTAATTTTTTTATTCCATATTAACAACTCAAAATATCCCAAAATATCTTCACTAAGGAATCTATTCTAGAAAAAAATAATTTAACGTCAACCCTTATAAACTTAGGTAATGAAAAAAATAACAAGGGTCAACACAAACACTTAGAAAATGTAAACATAAGAATTAAGAATTTATTTTCAATCATAAGATGGGAATAATGGTATATTGTCATAATCCAAGTGCATAATCATAACATAATAGAATTCATATAAATCAAAATATTGTTCTAAATATTTATACATGGAATAAAACATTAATTTAAGGAAAGAGTTATATATTTCAACATTCATGAGCCATGTGGAAACAATCCTTATGAAAATGGTCCTTTTAAAATTTTATAAATAATCCAAATATTGTATAGGATTCTTGGAACATCATATATTAATGATATAATCACTTAACCAGATTACTCTATACCTCTTAGGATTATCCTATAACTGGTAAACACCAATATCTCTTATGAGTATCATAACATTTCATTCTATTTAGAGTAACATTCATCCAGTAAACTCTATATCATTAACAAATGCATTGGAGGGTTTTAATCGACCAACCCATCACATATTGAGAAAATACCATTAAGGATTCCGTTTCACTCCCTAATCCTTATTTTTTCAAAAATATCTGAGGAGTTAAATATTTAGTGATGGAAATTTTGACTAGAGGGTGGTGAATATTACTTTTAAAAAATATAAAGACAAAAAATTAATGTTTATAAAATTTTTATTTAGTGAGTTCAGTGTTATTTAAACTAGTTTGAATAGAAATAAAATGTAATAACGCTTAGATTTAAATTATTTTTGATAAAAAATGATCCTAGTTCCCTCTTCAAACTCATATTCTCTCGAAATATATATCTATCCATTAAAAACCTAACTTTTAAATGAGTGATAATCATGTTTAAATAAAAATATGTTAAAACATCCTTGAGGAACAAACAATATTGTTACATGAGACTAATCTATTCTATTTACATAAAATTTGATCGGGTTTAACATCTTCAACCACCTTTATTGTGGTGGAATAAAATGATAAATGAAATTATTTATTTTTATGTGAAAACAACAAACCAACCATGAAAGAATTTACTTAGAGAAGGGAAAAATATTATAAAAACAAAACCTAATATAGAGAAGATAGTAGATGATCTGGGTGTTGATGAAGTGGAGGCTTGATTGTCATTACTCCCTTGGGTGGAACAAATTTCAAAGTTTAAGTCCTTTTTATTATATATATAGTTAATATTTTTCATTTGTTCATAAATAATTTAGAGTTGTATGAATGTCAAACTTATGTCACAACTTATCTATATTCAAATATTTTTACTATTATATAATTTATTCCTAGAATAGATCTCCCAGATCATTAAAAGAAGATCCCATAGTAGTGTTTCCATGTCCAATATTTACACGATACTTGTTATTCTATAAACCATAAATATTATGATTATATTTTTGGTTTTTTAAAGACACAGTGAATAACATAGAATACAGTTGATCATTATATTTCATCTTGAAATTCTTACATAAAACAATCAATATGTATTTTTTTACTATTTTATAGAATTAAAAATTACTAAATAAATGGAATATAAATATAAACATATCAATTATTCAAACAGAAAAAACTGTAGCAATAATGTGCACAAAATAATCAATAAAATACAGGAATAAATGTTCATAAAATAATGTTTCTATTATTTTTACAAAATATATAATTATATTTCAATATAAAATAACACAAAAATTAATAATTAAATTGTATTTATGAAAAACAAATTTGAATTATATATAAATATTTTAAAAACATATTTTAACTAATGGTAGATTATTTTTTCCGTAATAGAAAACAAAGAGTGGGGACTCATGACTCACCGATGAAAAGAAAGAGAGGTGAATCATGAATCAAAAAGGTAAATAGAGATCAGTGGCTCATGACGTACTACTATATGGTGTCCAATGGTGACTCAATAAATAAAAAACATGAATAAACTACTACAAAATAAGATTAAGACATTTGATAAAAATATAATAATGAGAAAAAATGGAATGAATCCTAATGTAACTAAAGAGATTAAATAGAAAAAAGACATATCTACCATTATATTTTAACAATTTCATATGAATCATTATTTTATATTTCAAATGATGACACACTATAAGTATAAATCGGAAGAATCAGTTAAAAAATATTAAAATAATTTAATGAATGATGAAAACAAATTAAATAATAAATAAAAATATAGGTAGTTATTTCAAAACATCTTTTAATATATCATTTTTGAAATAAAATATTAAGGGAAAAAATAGTAAGAATTATACATCAGTATGTAAAAAAAGGTAGTGCTCATTTTGGATCCTGAAGAATCTTCTGCAATCAAGTGATCGAGGAATGATAAAAAATGGGTAAAAATGATCCACCATTGATTTCAAAAAATGACTCTAATCATTGTTAGTGTCCAATGGTGACTCGAATCACCATTAATGTCCAAAGATGACTTGACTCACCATTTTTGTTTGTCAGTCACTTGTCGAGAAACCAACATAGTTGATGGCTTTGAAATAGTCAAGTAGTGGCTCCGACCAATGCTTCATGAAAAACTCTATAGAAAATATTGAATAATGAATAAGAAGAAGTTTTGATTACTTTTAAAACACTGCCCATGATATATAGTATATAAAACCTCGATGAAACATGTAATTTTAGAATATTGAAACATAAGAGGAATAATGGAAGAGGTAATAAATATACAGAGGATCCAATAGGAAATTTTTTTAAGAGAATTAAATATCCAACAAAAAAATGCATGGGTGTTCCAAAAATGAGTGTATAAAAAACACAAGGATCAGATGATGGGTAATGATCTGATCTAATGGACCATCTTCCAACCATAGTATTCTTAGATAATGAAGATATATGATGTGCATAAATAATTTATTTTCCCACTTATAAAAATGAGAATAGTAGAACGAGAAATATATCAAATATCGTATACTGATCCTTGTTCTGAAATGGAAACTCGAGATCAACACTGGTTTACACTACACAAGAATGAGACTACGACTGAGAAGCTGACCTAGCCCAACCCATTTTCCTAATAACATGCTCTATGGTAATTATACATAGGTGGATCTGGTTGACAGTATAGTATGAACACCCTGATTCATCACATCCTTCTGGGATTCCTTTAGGGAACATTCCCATAGTATTTACCCAATCGGTTCCCTAAGAGGTTCAGTACTTTCCTAAGTGGATCACAAGGATAACGTAATAGTTTTTTAAAAATTATTAAAATTAAGTTAATTAGAAGACATAATAACATGATGTATCAATACAACATTAAGAAAATAATAATAGAGAAATTAAAAACTTTTTTAGATCTTATAAACCAAAAATTCTTCATTAATTAGAACACATGAGAATAAATAACCATGAGAATATTAATATGTTTGATTATACCAATTTAAAATTTAATAATAAAATTTAATAATTTTTTCATTAAGGGTAATTTATCAAAAAAATTGGTTAAAATATTTTAAAAAATACTAATAGTAAAAGAATTAACATAACATGAAATAAAATTTATATATTCTTTTATTTCTTTAAAATTGACAACATTATTTAACTATGAAAATGAAATGGGTTTCTTTAAAATTACATTAAAATATCATCGGGAACTATTCAGTGAAATTACATTAATGGGGTCATAATATAAAATCCCCAATGAAGCATAATAACCATTAAAATATGTTGTCATATGTGAAATTAACATTAAAATATCAATTAATATGTTTCCTCAAAAATAGGGGAAATTTCCATTTCATTGGGTACAATAAAAAATAAAAATAAAATATATTGAAAAAAAATATTTTTTATTTAAAAATCACAATGTAATCATAAAAAAAATTCAAATAAAATAATTGTCCTGGTGGCTGGAAAATTTATTAATTTTTTAAAAGTTAGAAATAAATATTCTTTACACACTTTTGTAAAGAGAGTGAATAGTGACCCACGTGGAAAACATTATCAAAATCAATATTAAAAACCTTTTAAAAATGGTCAAAGGTCAGGAAAAATAAAATTAGGTTATCATTTATATTTAGAAAATTAAATTCATGAAATTTGATAAAGATGATAGTGGAGGAGTTTGTTTAAATGTCTTAAAAATGATCAAAATGTTTTTCAATGAAATACCATTTACACTCTTTAAAATCCAACTTTTAAAAATTGGAATATATATTTGAATATAAAATACCATAAGTATAAAAAATTTGTGATATTACATTACATTATGGATTATATACACCATATATATTAATATTGGTATATAAATCAAAAATAGTATCTCAAAAAAGGATGTTTGAAATGAGAAACCCTTACAATGTGGGTAATGTTTGATTAAAAAATACATAAAATGATGGAACATAATATTAATCTTTATATCAAATATGTTTCATAAATTAACATGTGAAAACACACTCATGGGGATGTAATTACAACCTATAAAATAAATCATGGTGCATAACTTGAATAATGTCACAAAGAATTGAAATTGAGACAACGAAAACCTGTTGAACTTATATAAAATTTGAATCAATATCTAATTATGGAGATAACTTCAAAGGAACCATAAATATCATGACAAAATATTTATTAATTATATAATATCTCATTATAAAAAAATATACACATTCTAAAAGTAGGTAGGATCATAATACCAGACATGTCTCATGAAAACAATATTTAGATGAAAAATAAATAAAAATATCATATCATTGATGCTAATGTTGTCTCAGTAATGTGAACATTTTTAATAGTTTTAAAACCAAAATAACATGTGTATATTTGTAATTTCACACATAATAGTTAAATAATAGAGTCAAAGAAGTAAAATAATATCCCAATGAAATATAAATTGAGTTAAGAATCCTTGTATAATAAGGTAACATTCATGCCAACTCCCCCTGGATGCAATAATTGATTTTTAACATAAAGTACCATGATATATGAAGGATTAATTATATAACATGTAAAAGGGAATGTATATACACTATATAAAATAAATTAAATGCATCAAACTGAAACCCTACTTGAAAAGAAAACTATTCCCATAGTTATGGAAAACCCTCTGGGTATTGGCCATCCCAATACCGATGGTTTTCCAAAAACAATGGGTACATTGTTTAGATTCGACATGTACACATGGTTTTTCAAAACATGTGGGTATATAGTTTTTTTCATGAACTATATAAACCCAGGGAATAAGGTTTTGTCCATGACCTATAACCATGGATCATTAAAAACAGTGGGTATAGGTCAAACCTATAACCACAATTTTGCAAAAACTATTTGTATAGGTATTTGTTCAAAACTAATAGCCATTATTCTCTAAGATCTAATGAAATAGGTCATCCCTATATCCATGTTTTTGTAAAATGTGACTACAAATTTTCCTATGTAGGCGTGGGATAAATAAAATTCTCACAGAAATACATATTTCCACAATTTTCAACCAATATCAATAGTTTAAATTATTAAATATATGTAAATATAATTCTTTTAACAGATAATCATATATGTTGTTATAGTTAGGTGATTGGATTCTTTTGTGTTGGTCCAGGGTTGAATCCAGCAACTTGAATTTGTTAAATATTATATACACAATTTCAGAACTCTGTGTGTAGTGTTATTGACACGACATACACACAAATTTCCATGGTTCATTACTGAGGAAATAGATTTTTCAAACTGTGGGTATAGCTCAAAGATATATCGATGGATTAATCTCAACGGATTCTCGAAATCTTGGGTATAGAATATACATATAGTTTTATAGGATATAATCATATATCCATACTATGGGTATATGTTAATTTTATAGTAGTGAAGAAAACCTTAATGAAGGCGAATTGAGATTATATCCCTTACATTAAGTCCAGAAGTGTCATGTATACCCTTTATATCCGATATAATAAACAAATAATAATCATTTACTTATTTATAAATCAATTATCGTTTATTAAATTACCATTAATCAATTTAATTCATTTATTTCAGTGACAAATTTTATTTACACAATTGGTTAATCCCACATTGGATGTTTTCAGGACATTCATTTCTTTTTAAAAAAATGACCATAATATGTTGATCATGGTCAATGAGATCATTTATCAATAATCTATTGAATAATAATCCTGAAAAAATTATAATTTTTAAACATAAAATACAATTATATAATCTCTCCTTAATTTTGGATGTGAAAAATCAATCACACGACAATATGGAGGTCGTATTCCACATGCACACTTGAGTGAACTTATTTTTTTAATGAATGTAATAGTAAAAAATATGTTACATAATTTTATTAAATAATAATAATAATATCATGATTAATATATATATATATATATAAATTAATATCTTCATTATAACTATCCATGAGAATTAGATATGGAAAATTAAACACACTACTTTGTGATGGTGGTAGTCCACATATACACACGAATGAGTTTTTATTTACCCATTTTAGGGAAAAGCAGTTGAAAAAGTGTTGTAACATAATGATAATAAAATATCAACATATTATACATACATATCTCATTATATACTCATGGTTTAATAATATATAATTCATTTTTTAGAATAAGTAAAATGAAATTTCACAATTAAGAGTTATAATGCTTCTGGGGAAATACAACATCGACATACAACTTAAGGATTTTAGGTTTGTATTTTGATGATATAAGAGAATGTATGTCATTTAGTGGAATTTTTTAGGGACGCATGGGTAGGTATTTTCTATATTAGAGTGCTCAAATGGTGTTTGGAATAGAATATAAGGGGTTCCCATAAATATTTGAGCTATGGGGAACTCTTGTATCTTTTAAACCATTATAATATTATAAATACTCATTCATGGAAAGTTGTTATAAATTGTCTTAATTTAGAAATATATATTATGTATTTTTGAAATAAACTCATATAATATGATTTATAAAAAATTAGGTCATTCTAACCCTTATCTCATTAGTTGACCCCCTATTAAGCCTTGTAATCATTAACAACAATAACACCTTATAAGATCATTAAGGGTTATATATTTAATTATAACGTAAAATATTACTCATAAATTTCTAATGGATGCAATTTTTTACCATTTTTCTTCTAGTTTTCTTATTTATACATTTTTATGAATTTGAAATCATTTAATAAAACAATATATAACATTAAATATCATTAATTCCATTTTAATTACTATTCACATATTTTGACATTAAAAACATAAATGAATGTATATAATTTGAATATAAAATCATTAAAATTAAATAATATTTTATTATTAACTATAAAAGATATTCTACACCATAATAAAAACAAAAAATACTACTTTTTATGTATTTAAATTCATTTTCCTTAATATTCTATTGCATGAAAACCCACCGTGTGAGCATAGTATAAGTGTTTAAGAAAATTATATAATCACTAAAAATTATAAATAAATTTAATTCATTAAGATGTTTTAATTTTTCTCAATATAACATGTATTCTAAATTTAATCCTTATTTTAATCCCTATTTAAACAAAATTAATAAATTTAAAATCAAGAGAGTGAAATTTTTCTATTTTTCCTTAAAATAATATATAATTGAATTTCAATGAAATATGGCACAAAAATTCCATAAAATCATCTTTTTGATAAGGATAGAAAAAAACACATCATATAGAATAAATTCATGCATTTCAATTATGTTTAGATTTTATCACATTATTGTAAATCTTAATTCCATAATTTACCATTACTAAGGTGAAAAATATGAACTAAGGTTTTTGTTAATAATGAAAAAATTAAATATGTGATATTTATCAAATAATAATCTTCATATTAATAAAAAATAAATAATTTTTTGGATTCCATTCTCTATTTTAGGATTAAATAAATTTATGATAAAAATGAAAAATTCAATGAAAAACAGTTTTAAGAATATTTGAGTTTTCAAACAAAAAAAGATCTTATACAAGAATAAGGTATTACATTGATTCCTATGTAATAAACTATATTATTTCTAATTAAAGTGAAATTATGTTAATTTAATATCAAATTTAAAATATAAATTACTTTATTTAATGAAAATTAATGACACTTGGAAAAATATGTGATTTTAATGATTCATTGAAAAATCGATATTTTTAGAAAAACCACGTAATTTAACCTAAATATAGTTATGAGAGGTTAATTTATAAAATGATATAATTTTTAAAAAAATATAATATATATATATGGAATATATTAATTATAAAACTCACTTATAAAACATAACAAAACCCATTTTTTAGAGAAAGGTATTTTTGAAGCATAAAATAACATCACTGAAAATCAGGTAACAAATAATTAAGAATTAATCAATATATGTGGATTATATAAAACTTTTATAAATTTTTTTATTAATTAGGTAACGTCTATTAATACATTACAATTAATCATCTAGGTAATGACATTCAAATTAGAATAAATATATTTTTATTATGTATCGCAATTCTTTAAAGATTATTGTTTTGTGTTTAGAAAGCTATCAATCATAGTGTAATTTTAGAATATCATAGTGTTACATTCTACCCACTATAATAAATTATGTCCTCATAATTTTAACTTCATCTTAGTAATCAAATGTTTAATAATTTATTGTAATTTTTATGAAATCCCACATCGTAAAATGGGTAAACAAAACATCATTTTTAAAAATAAAAAAATAGAAATATTAAGGTCATCTATAATAACAGATAAAAAGGATTGAAAATAGGTTATCATTAATGGGATGTGAAAATGTATACATGGATGAAAACATAATGTCCATATAATGGTGGATATTGATATAGAACATTTATATTAAGAAAAAGAGTGATCATGATAATGTGAATGAAAAAAATGATAAAATAATGTTTTTGGAAAAAGGCCATTGATTCTTTAGAAATTAAGGTTATAGTATAGCATTTTTTTTCAACATCCGTTTACTATAGTTGAGGAATAATTTTACCATCTATACCATGAACATAATAAAATATAATCACATTATTTTATTTAAATACTTATTAATAATTTCATCTATTTATTACATGTTTCAATTAGTATCCTCCTTTACCCCATCTTTTACTCTAAATGTTGTATATGAATATTTAATTTCATAATTATTATAATCAACTTAATATTGTCAATGAGTTATATAAAATGATAAAAAAACCATTATTCCTATCTTTATTAATACCAAAACCGTGATTACATGATTAGATAATACCAAAAAAGAGTACACCCTCATATTATGAAATATTTCATTAATATCCCAAATTCATCATGGACACCAAGGGTTAAAAACAGATAATATCGTGAATAAATAACCATAAATCCCAGTGATGGTCAAAAATATCAACATTAAATTATGTGTTAACCTCAATGGTATTCTCATACAAGTTATCTTTTATACTTAAAATGTATGATTATTTTTCCAAAATAATGCTTCACGTTAAACAAAAGGGTTACATATACCTCAACCTATTAAAAATCACTAAAATTTTAAAATTAATAACCATAACATATAATATATTACAAAAATGATTTTTTTTAAAATTCCTTCGAACTTATAATCATGTCTAAAACATTGAAATATAATGGTATTCATAACTCCTAAGTAAAACAATCAAGAAAAAATCTAAGTTAACAGTGTTACATAATCCTTACTCTAATACAAACTATAATATCCCTGAATCCAAACCCGAGATCTTTTATTAAAAACATAATATTTATATTTTTCGATATGATAAAAATAAATGTAACCCTATTTCAAAGGTATAAAACTTTAATAATCAAAAACAAATATTTGATCACCTAAATACACAACGAATTTTAGGTTCAGAGTTTTATATAATGGGGAAAAATCATACATAACAATATCAATGCCTTTAAGTGAATATTTTCTACACAATAACATACTATTATTATTCCACATTCTTTCTTAAATATCTCCAATAAATTTATTCACACATTATTCATTTCCTGAAAATTTTTATATAACATCAATCTTAAAAACATGGTGAAATGAAAAACAAAATAAGGGTGATCACAAATTCATAGAAAGGGTAAAAATAAGAAATAATAATTTATTATCATCAGTGAGAATAAGATGAAAATAAAGGAATGATGACATAATAAAATTTCATGATAATGAAATTAAAAAATACATACTCTCAAAACATGAACCATATATCAAGTGACACAACAAAATAAATAAATATAAGATATTAGATATATAACTCAATATTCACGATCCATGTGAAAATAATATTTAGTTAAATTATCCATTAGAAATCATAAAAATAATTGATACAATATATATGAATCTGATATATTATTATCATGGGGAAATTAAAAAGAAAATATATTTTCCTTATACACCACAGAGGTTAACCAGGGTCATCATACTTGAGAAGCTTCTCATTTATTTAACACACATAATCTAATTCACTTAAACTACTTCATTTTTTTGATTTCATTTATCCTAAAAAATCAATGGAATTTGAGAAGGTAAATAAAATTCTAAAAATGTATACTTACATACAATGACAGAATGTTTTTTGAAATGATTGGACATGGAATTTTTTGTTTTGTTTATAGGGTTTTCCATTCCCCTTCTGGGTTTTTATGTTTATTTTGATAATTAAATTACGTGATCTAATGTCTTAAATAAAATTATTTATTTTATTACTATGAAATTTAAAAATCATGTATAAATATAAATTCCATCACCTCCTGTATTAATGTTCGAGGGCACACCATTATCTATAATTTTTCACTTTTTGGGACCTGACTCCACAAATATCTTTTCATCCACTAAAAAGAATATCTCCATCACAAGAAGAGATTATTTTTATAAGAATGGACAGATGGAATTTAATAATTGAATAAAAATGATTTTTATTTCAGTGTCTTATTAAAAAACCAACACAGTCATGAAAAACAATCTTCCTCACCAAAAACGTAAAAAAACATAAGATTTTTTGTGAATTAAAAATGGAATCACCACATACATCTTGTTGGTAATCCCTCAGGTTAGTCCCTCGTTTTTAGGTTAAGAGGATATAATGTTATGATGAGAAAAAAGATAACAAGGGAATGAAATAAAATAAAATAAAGATGAATATAATGATAAAATAAGAAAAAGAAAACAGACACACGAAATAAAAAATAGATGAATAAGAGGGATATGTAGAGAGAAAATAAAATAAAATAAAATAAAATAATAAATTAAAACAAATAAAATTTTATAGAATGAGAAAAATAAATAATGAATATGTAGAAGAATAAAAATAGTAATATAATGAAAAATAAGTATAACGGTAGAGGAAAACACATGGTAGTAATAAATTTCATTAATGAATTTATTTAATAAAATAAAATTACGTTATGAAGTAAAAAATTGTAAAAAAGAAAAGAAAAGAAAAAAAGGAATGACAGTCATGGGAAATGACCTCCCCATTTAGTTTCGGGTGTCAAAATCACAATTTAGAATGGGCCTTTTTTTATATGAAAAGGATAGGGTAAATATTCCTATATATCTGCTTCAGGTATAGATTATAATGGATATTCGTTGTTTTTACAAGTTTAGAAATTGATATTTCAATATATCTCACTGATCCATGGAGATATTATATGGAATGGATCAGATAATCGAGATGTTGAGGAATTCGTGGTGCATGGAATTGAATTGATTCATGCATGGTTATGTGGGAAGAGGGACGTGGAAATAGTAAATCAAGAAAATATGTGGTCGACTCCTTTATCTGGTCTCTGATGTGACTGAATGATCCTAAAAATTAGAAAATGGAGGTCACATTGGGTCTTGGAGGTGATACATGGTCTCTTGGGCCTCATCAAGGGGACTGATATCGAGAAGAATGTTTTGTGGACTACCACAAAGGAATATACATAGCAGTAGTGACATTCATACATTGATGATGAAGGAGGTGGTCATGGAGCATGGTATATTCAGTGGTGGAAATTGTTAGAGTGTTCGATGTGTAGAATTGGAATGGGATGGATACATTTTCATAAAAAATGAAGAGAGAACAGAATTAAGACCCCCTACATAAATTTAGTGGTCTAGGGGAACAACTTATAATGTCAAAAAGATGTAGGATTCCTGGTTTGGATGTTTGCAGTAGGGATGGTCTCCAGCATCCACATGCACACACACTGGGCCACATGACCCATGAAGGACATAGACTAAGAAAAAATTGTT
This sequence comes from Viscum album, assembly GCA_963277665.1. NCBI lineage: Eukaryota > Viridiplantae > Streptophyta > Magnoliopsida > Santalales > Viscaceae > Viscum > Viscum album. Next base: position 852,438,765 of record OY728152.1, read on the forward strand.
ATGGGTTTCAACCTCTTAAGGGACAACATTACATGTGTTTGATTCCCCCATGCAGTTGTGGCTATATATTTCCTTCCCACTAGGCACCATGATTATTCAGCCTTGTGATGGGCTATCTATGTGAATGAATCCCTAGGTCAGTTGAGGGCTAGCCGACTTGCATAGTTTTTTTACCTATATTACATTTAAAAAAAATTAAAACATATAATCAAAATAAAAAAAATCTCATACTAAAATTCAAAAGGAATAAAATCTTCCATTCTAATAAATTTTAAACAACTTTAATGTATAATTTTTTAAATTCTCATTTTTAATTAATTATTCAATTATATGGCCTTATTCATTAAAAATGGCTCAATGTCCATATAAAAAATGATAAAAATAATCATGAAATATGATTGTTCCAAATACCTTCACTAAGAAACTTTTATTCTTCATAAGCATAAGATCTACACATAATAAATTAGAGGTCACTAATGTTTCCAATATTAAAATTCTCAAGTAGTAAAATTAAGCAATTATAAATTTAACATCAAATATTCAAATTCTACATAATATATCAATTCAATTCCCTAATTTTTGAATAAAAAGTCAATTAAATTATTTTAATTTATAATATATGAAAATGATGGAAGTTATTCTTTCAAATTTCATATTCAACAATTTATTATTATTAAACATTCCAAATCATTATTTACCTCTCTCGAATAATTACTCTCATCACTCATAATATTAATTCAATTGAATTTATTGAAATATCTGGAGAACTTTCTAATTATATATACTATTTTAAATGAACTCCTTCCCCTATTTTTAAATAAATATGATATATAAAATCCTGAGGATATTGATTTAAGTTTCAAATGACTATGAGGCTTATGTTTGTTAGGAATTAATTTTTTAAAAATTATATCTCAAGGAGGAGGTTTCAATAATTATGTAGAAATATTGATATACTAATTAATTGTGAAATGATATTATTCCATTCAAATTTTATCAACTCCCACGTTCCCCAAAATAAAAGTATGTTCATGATCAATGTAAATCATAGTTAATGATTTGAGAAACATCATTAATTTGTCTATACATTTATTATATTTTTTCCAATTACATTTTTCAAAAAGATATTATTACATTACCTCAAATCCAATACATAACATCATATGAAAAAATCATTGTTCCAGTAATAGTTATTTTTTAGTCTTCCAATTCACAGCATGGACATAATTTTTACATTTTTTATTATTTTATTTTTATTAATTCTAGTAGGGGAAATCAATAGAGGGTGAAATTTATATATTCCTTTGTTGATGCCCATATGTGTCACACACACACACACACTTATTTTTTAGAATTTAAATCATCCAATTCTTTTTTATTCCCTTATCCACAAACCTCATCTATAATATATCAATAAAGAACTAAGATGAGGGTTGGAATGGATAAATCTGGCAACAAACATTGCTTATCTATAACAAGGTCCTTAATGATCTCTATGAGCTAATTAAGGATTAATTTAATAGGGGACTTCAAGGATATGTTACTTTCAAAAGATTTCTCAATCATTTTAAATTTTGTTTCAAACAATCATTGGCTTTGAAAATTACATATGAAATTTATAATAGGTGTCATTTCCTAAGATCACTCAAGAAATATGAACAATGTAAAATAAGAAGTACATGGTTTAGATATCCTCTCCATAATGGAATACATGGTATTGGAAAAATAATCAAGGGATGAATTATTATAATATATAAATTCCCCTAAATATAATGAATTCCAACAATGAAAAATTACAGGGAATTTTCAATTACATGAATAAAATAATTCCCTTAAATCAATAGTCATTATTTTAATATCCATGCTTCACTTTAATAATTCAATTTCACATTTTACTCATTCAGTTTATTTAACACTGAAATTTAAAACATAAAATCACATGATTCATAAGAAACTCATGCCTCTTAGGTATGTCAGTAAAATCTGGAATTCAAACCATGGTCATGCAATTTATAGTTTAAAGCATAAAACATGACTTCAAACAAAAATGTAGACAGTTTGAAATTTAGTGAATGGTGGAATGAATATCCTATACCATTTAGTAATTTTTATCCCCTTTTTAGAGACTGAATTATTTCATCATGAACCTATAAAGGTGAATTTCTCAATTAATCACAAGGATCATATCATTTATTCGCATAATAAATTGATGGAGTGAGGTTCATTTGTAGACAAGTCATAATAATGAAATTTAATCCCTAAAAAAGTATAATTCTATATCATGATGTGATACCCTAAGTGGGACCTAAAATTTTACTACCACAATAGGGATGTACAAGATATTTTTGAATGCTTGACGGGGAAAGGACCTCATTTTACTTTAACCCACACATGAATCTTGTTCCAGCTTTCACTAATTCTATTCCGGTGAAGAATAATCCATGGATAACGTATACTAAATCCCCCCTTCACAATTTAATATATCTAACATGGATATATTATGATGAATTAGGGATCATCCAATTACTTGATTACTACTTTTTCAACCTCATCATTCTTTTCTAGTGTTGTCTTAACATGGGTTTCATTAATTGATTCGATAAAGGACAAGAAAGAAGGTATTTTTACGAAAATAATATTTGAATTTGAATTATTGATAACAATTTTCTCTACATTCATATCAGAATCCTATTTGTTGAATTCCTATGGATTAAATACTTGGATATTTTCATGATCTTCCTCAACTACATTTTCATTAAAATTAGGTAGCTTCATGTATTCATCAGGAGGTGCATGTGTTGTTTCATCATCTTCCTCTAAGGCATACAAATGATTTTCCAAGACTGAAAATTCATGGAAGTGGGAATTATTAATCAATTAACATTTAATATAGTCAAATTAAATAGAGTTTTAGATAATATGAACTCCATAAATTAGTTCTACTAAAATCTATTCTTTAAGGGTGATTGACTGTTTGAGTTGAATTGTGGTAGGTGGAGGTATGAAGTGTGGATCCTTTAACTTTTCATTACAGTCCACAACTTCGGTGGTCTCTCATTCCATGTATAAAATGATTCTTTATAGTCCATGTTCTTCTACTATTTAAGGACCGGGGAGATCAAGTTGTTCCACACATTAATCCAATATGTCACCCAAATATTGTCGATCTCCTATAGGTATCTCGACAAGTAATTATTCCACATTATGAATCAAATTTAGCTCATCATGGTCGTCATTAAAACGGTTATTCAGATGTTTGGTATGTGGATACATATCTACATTGGCCCAAATTATTTTATTTCCTCCAAAAAAATCTTGGAAGGCCAGTGCCTCATCATTTAGTTTATGTTCAGGTTTCTTGAAGGATACAATGATGAAAATAGTTTTTTAAAAAAAAATTTCCTTGAAAATATTGAACACTCTCTTCCACCATTTGAATATCATATTTTAATTTTCTATTAGTCAATTTCTCTTGGAATTAAACCTGGGGTATTTCTTCAGAAATGTTTGGGAGGAAACAATGAGTACTCTACTGGTTTCTTGGCCGTTTCGTGATAATATAATGAGATGTACACCAATAATTTTGTTAAATATCTAGCCAATAGTCAACCACTGGTTGATCGGTGTTTTCTAAAAGGTACTAAATACAGTCCTTTAATTTATCCTATAAAGTTATTTTCCTTCAAGATCGAAAAATATATCTAAAAAAATAAGGCAACATAATATTCCATAGAATAGGATGGTGTAGTTATTGGTTATTTCACATTTGATTAGTCAGTATTGGAAGAATATTAATAATTTTAATAAATAATAAAAAATTATTTTTTTGGTTTATTGAATCAATGAAAATATTCAAATATGTGAAGATATAAAAAGAAAAAATACTAATGATGAGCTAGACAAAATGGTTCGCATTTTTAGGAATCCCGATCATTGGGTGTGAAAAAAAAATTATTTTCCTAATACAACACAGAGGCTAACCAGGGTCATCACACATGAGGTGCATATAATATCATTTAGTCACATTATCTAATTCAACTAAACTACTGCATTTTTTATTTTTATTTATTTAATAAATGAAATAGAATTTGAGAAGATAAATGAAGTATTAAAAGTTTCAGCTAAAATTAAATGAAAGAATGTGATTTGAAATCAAATAACATGGCCTTTTTCATTTGGTTAATCAGTTCTATCATTTCCATAGTTGGTGTTTAAATATAGATTCAAAATATAATTATGAGATCTCACTACTATTATTTTATTCAGTGGTATAAAATCATAATTTCCTTCAGCAATATTATTTCCACCTCCTATAATCAAGTGTCATGACACACCTCAATCAATAATGTGACACTTTCCAGTACCTGAAACCATCATATGTCTTTTTATCCACAAAAATATAGACATAATCTCATTAAGAGATTATGTTTATAGTATTTTAGGGAAAACATTTATAAAAATAATAGAAATGAGTTTTCTTTCAATGTCGTAGTGGAAAACCACCATAGTCATGCACATAACTCTCTTTCACTAAAAATGATAATAGAACATATGATTTTATGTGAAGAATTAATGGAAATATCACTTACCTCCCCTAAGCCGAGGCTCGGGGTTTCCCTTCATTTTTAGAGGGTTCGAAAATATGGTTGTATGATTAGAAATTGGATAATAAGAGAAAGAAAAAACGAAAAAAGATATGAATATTAGAAGAAAAAAACACATGATTTTACATAAATAAAAATAGAAGATAAAGAGAGTGATAGAGACAGTGAATAAAAATAAATTAAAATTAAATGAAAAAATAAATTAAATGATCTTATAAAAAATATAATCATTAAAGGAAAAATAAGAAGAATAATAATTATGTAGAAGATGAATATTGTTGGAAAACTGTTGGATAGAGAAATTTTTTTACAAAAATTTATTTAATTATAGAAAAATAAATTACAATGAAATAAAAAATGATGATATAAAAGAAAATTTTAAAAAATAATGAAGTGGGAAGTGGTATCATACTCTAATGATGGACGCCAAACTCACTCTTTGGTATGGGTGCTTTATATTTTATATGTATATTATAGAGTACATCTATATTGATCTACACTCGGATAGATTATTTTAAGGCATCTTCATGTATTTTCCAGTTTTGAAAATAGATATTTCAATATGTCATAATGATATATGGATATATTTTGTGGTTTGGACCATATCACTAGGTAAATGGGGGTTGATTGGTTATTGTCTTCTCATGGTGGAATGCATGGTAATGTGGATGTGCCAGTAGTTCATCAACCGCTGTAGTGGTGGCCTCCTTCATCAATACATTCAAGTGGTTGGATAAACCTCAAAATGATATTACGAAGGCCTCTTTGGATTCAATAAGATGTCACAGATGTTCCAATGCCTTGACAAGGTGATGTAGACAGAGATCAAGATTCTAGTGGACTCTCATTGATGATTTCAGTTAGTATTGGTGGCAAGATGTTGAAGAAGAAGGTGAAAGAAGTAGATCATATAATAGTTAGGGTCGATATGTGTCCATCCATGGGGTGCACATAAATGGTCTGGGAAGAAATTTTTTTATATTAAATAAAGACTAACTAGAATTTAGGTGTCCTACATCAGTATAGAGGTCGGTGAGTGCATCTTCTTAAGTAAAATTATACTGGAGTTAGAGCATCAACACTCACACATCAACACACACACACACACACATTTATCATCGTGTCCCATGATTCACATAGCCATAAAAATACTCCCCATGGGTTTGACCACACTTCAGTCCAACTCTGCATGGGCCTGACACCCCTTGTGTAGCTGCGGGTCCAGTTGACCATCCCACAAGGCACCATGTTTAGCAGTACTTGTGATGAGCTAGTTATGTGATCTAGTCCCATTTTTGGTTGAGGTCTAGCCAGCATGTATAATTTTTTTACATACAATACTTCTGAAAAAATGGAAACATGTTAGGAAATGAAAACATGAGTTTATTCCATAATGAAAAAGTTCTAAATGTATCCACTCTAATAAATTTAATGTTATTTTATCTGGTTTTTTTAATTTATATCTTTTTAATTAATCATTGATTTTTATTGTCATATTGATAAAAAACACTCTAGATACATATAAAAATGATTAAAAATATTCATGAAATATGAGTGTGTTAGTATCATGGAACATCTATATTTCATCATGGAATCACATAACCAGAGAAATCCATATCTCCTTATAGTAACTTATAACTTGTAAAATAATATATCAATTATGATTAACATAACTATACAATCTATTAGATGTAACATCCATCTAGTTAACTCCATCTCATTACCTAGTACATTAAAGGGATATAAAGGACCCAAAAATCATATATTAGACAATGACCATCAAAAAATGGGGTTCACTCCCAAATACTACATTAATCAATAGTGTGTATGTTTGTTATTGTGAAATAAAATACATAGATACACACAATTCATAAAAAAATTCATAGATTTAATTAACCATGAAAATGAAATACGTTTCCAGAAAATCACTTTGAAACAAAATTATAAACCAAATAGAGAAATAGAATGAAATGTTTCACAAGATTATATACCCACATAAGAATAATATTCATTAATTTTTTTTACATAGATGAAAATAACATTAAAATAAAATTAAAAAAGAATATCAGAAAACATGGGAACGAACCCTTTTCATCATTTATGCTTTAAAACTAAAAATTCATAACATATCATTTTAATATGTTTATTTGAAAACAATTATGGAACCTTATAAAGGATGATTAAAATTAAATAAGGGTCATGATGGTGGGAAAATCCATTCATATTATCAATGTTATGAAAAAACATTTATTTCAAAAATTCATAAAGAGAGTCAAAGGTGAACCATGTGGAAATAATTAAGAGAATAAATTTTAAAGGATTTGAAAATAATGAAAAATATCATTGAAAATAACATTAGGAAATAATTTCTTATTTCATAATAACATTGTTGAAATATGATAATGATAATAAAGGAAGTGTTTGGTTAAAAATCATTAAAAACATCAAGATAATATATTTAGAGAAATAACATTTATAGTGTTTAGAAAAAAAACCCATTGAGAAAAAGAACATGTAATGAACATAAAATACCATGATCATAAAAAATTTATATATATTATATAAATGAAAATTTGAGAATCGATGAAAAAAATGTCTCAATGATGGTGTTTTAGATATGAAACCCTTGATACAAATGTAATTCTTTATTCCAAATTTTTTTTAATGAAGTAACATTACATGATTATATAAAACTGATAATTTAAATGAAATAATATGTGAAAAATTATGCATGGGAAACTAAGTACACCAAATTAAATAATTCATTAGGCATAACCTGAATAATGTCTCCAAGAATAGAAATTGAGACCATGATGACCTTATAAACTTATATAAAATTTATTCAATATATAATTAAATAGAGAACATCAAAGGATCCTACAATATCATCATCATTGATTAATTCATTATATAATATATTAACTATTAGAATATACATATTATAAAATGATGTATGTTCTTAATACATAACATGTATCATAGAAAAAATATTTAGGTGAATAATCCATACAAAGATGATATCATTGAAGTAAGAATTACATAAATTAATTGATTATGTGTAATAATATTAATACCACAAAAACAATTTTAAATACAACAAAATATAATAAATATTCATTTCACAAAAAATATTGGCCTATCATATAAAAAGACGTAAATGTATAACACAATGAAAGGAAACTATGGTAAGGAAAATTGTACCAATCAGTAACATTATCGTCAATTCCCCATGGATGAAATAATTATAATTGTAACATAGAATATAATTTAGTATTAAGGATTCATAATATAATTTTTAAAAGGGGATGTATATACATCATATAAGATAAATTTTTGGATTCAGATAAAATACACATCAATTAAGGGATGTTATGTTTAAATCTCTTACCACAAGTCCATAAATTTTATGTATCGTATATTTAATATCCCATGGGAAAGAAACGTTATCTAAATAAAACTAAACTAATCTCTAGGAGAAAATATATAAGGGGTAAAGAATTGAATACCTATAATATGACAAAATATATCCAAATATAAAAGAAAATAGAAAGACTACAAATCATAATCCACATTATAGGCATCCCTATATTCAAACAAATTGAAATATTCATTCAAGGAACTAATCATGTTTGATTACTATAGAGTCCTTGTGACCTGGTGTGGTCCTTGTGCTCATTGTTGATTTTATATAATAATATTTATTCTAGATCCCTCACTATCTTCATAGGATAATATGAATGTCCCTATTCACCAATATTTCTCCCTTGAGACACATTGTCTAAGTAATTAGTTTCAATCTATTGAAATTTTACATGCCCAACAATGACTAAGATGCCTCCCAAAATTCTAGTAATACATGAGATAAAATTCACCTCTTTGATATCTGGATGGAAATAAAAATTCTTATTCTCCTACAAATAATTGATATAAACTTCTAGGGAGTAAATATTTACAATCACCATTTTCATCGTAAAAAATCGTTGATCTTCAAAAAAATTTATCAGAGAAGAATATGATGAATACATGTAAAGAATAGTATTGGTCATAGATACCATTTATTTTTAACATGATTATGAAAAAATTCATCTCATAGTGGAACAGATGCCATGAACTAGTCCAGTTCCTACTTATCCACTATACCATAACTAATTTTATATGATTTCTATAATAACCGAATTTTTGAAAACCCATGTGACCTGAGATCAAGGATAAATTTCCTTCATTGATTCTAGTATCTTCCTCCATTTAAAATTCACTCCCCTCGTCAATTTTTGCAGTGTCACCCTTTTCATATCTCCTCACCAAGGTAGAAGCTTGAGGTTTATCAGCATCAACATTATAATAGAAATAATAAATATAAAAAAATTAGATTTACCCTAATGGATGAAGGACCAGAAGTGACAACTTGAATCTTATAATAATTATTTTCATACCACTTTGCATCATCACATTTTTGAGAAAGGTGATTCATGTTGTTTCTATTAGGGCCTACATTATAAAAATCATTCCCCTGTTTATTCACTAAACTATTACAATAAGAGACATCATTTTTAGTTTTTTATCATATTGAGAAAAATAGAGACCTCATAAAATTTCACATAGTATAAAAAATTCCTTACAAACATTACAAAAATAATGAATATTCTCATAATCCACATAAATATTTTATTTATCCGACTCAGTGGATAATACCACCATCCTAGTAATGGTAGAATTTAAATCAAACAAAATGAGAAGTCTAGAATATTATCCAATTAATTTCTGTTATTTTATCCTATAAATTTTTATGGGAACCCCAATTGAAATTGGAATGTCAAAAAGAATCTTTTGGAGCCAAAGTATCTAGTTTATACCAAACAATTTTTCCCAATGTTTCATATAATTACATGTATGTACTATAGATCCTATATAATAAACTTATTTTGTATATTTACATATTTCAGATACATTTAATTTTTTTTAATAATTTAATAATACATGATAATTAATTTTTTCAATGACATATCTAATTACCCAATCAGTTAAGTCCACATTGGTTGTTTTGAGGAAATTCGGTACATATTTGATAGACAACATCAGTATGATGACAATAGTCAAAGAGGTAATCATTCCATATTCCAAAAAATAATTATCCTGAAATAATTTTAATTTTTATACACCAAATAAAAATTTATATTAACCCATGTAGTAATACGTGAAAAATGAATCATATCTGTTCATGGAGGTGGTATTCAACACTTACACATGAGTGGCACTATTATTTTTTAGCAGTTGAATCTATAACAAAATCGATGGTATATTATCATTAAATAAATATAATTATCTTTTTAATATGACATATATGCATTTAATCTATCATATAACCATACACAAGAGTTTTATATGGAAAATGAAGCACATTAATTAATGGGGGTGGTTGTCAACATGTACGCAGGAACAATGTTTTCATAACCCATATAACAGTATTGGAGATGGAAAATGGTTGTAAAACCATCATAATAACATCTCATAATATATTTTATATTAATTTTATTCTATCATATATTTTTAGGAATATTGTATATATATTAAAATGATAGAAAATGACAATGTACAATTATTAATTATACCTCTTATTCGGAAAATCATATTTAGACTAAAACTGAAGCCTTATAGGATGGTTTTTTGGTGATAATAGAGACTCTAGTCCATGTAACATAAATATGGGGATAGAATTTGGTAGGTATTGGATAAATTATAGTGAGAAAGAGGTGTGAGTAATAGAGGTGAAGATGTGTTTTTTTAAAAGTGATGGGAATGACACACTTATAATTTTTCGGAAATTGAAATTTTATAAAATCAAATTCTTTTATATATGGTTCCAAATTATATTATTTTAAAATTAAAAATTATATATTATCGAAATAAACTCATACAATAAGATTTAGAAATGTTTTAAGGGAAATTTAACCATTATCTCTTTAGTATAAGCCATGTTAATCCATCTTATCCATAACTGTGGTAACATGTTTTTCTATCATAAAGGATTTGAATTTTTCTTATAAGGTATATATTTGTTCACAAATGGGCCATGTATGAATTTTTAGGCTACTTACATTCATAAGGTTTTAATTTATTTTTTAAAATTTTAATCACTTAATAAAATATTATATAACATAAAATATTATTAATTTCAATTTAATAGAAATTGACATATTTTGACATTTTAAATATCAAGAATGGTATGGAGTTTGAAAATAAAGTCTATAATCATAAATTAAAAATTATTATACATAATTATATCTATTTATGCCATATTTCATCTAAAATAATAATAATTTTGATATTTTTAAATTCATTTACTCTAATTTTTGATTGCGTACCAAAGCAATGTGTTAGGGTTGTGTAAGAATTTAGGAATGTTATCTAATAATTAAACATTAGAAATTAATTTCCATAATATAAAAAATTAATTATGCTTAAAATTAACTTCAATATTCATTCACGTCTTATTTTTATACCAATGTGAACATATAGTATAAATTTAAATCATAGGGAGCGACATTTTGCTTTTTTAATTACTAACAAAATATAATTTATTTTTCAGATAAAAATTGGACAAAACATCCATAAAATAGAATCTTGGATGATTATAGTTAATACCCAATCATCAAATATACTAATTTCAAGTTTTATGGTCAGTTTTAGGCATCTGGACTTTATTTTTAGGCTTATTGTCCCGATGCTACCCTTAATAAGGTGATAAATATTTACGATAGTTTTTATTGAAATTAACAAAAAATAAAATTGAAAATATTTGAATAAATTATCCTCCTAATTTCAAATATTCTAAAAAAATAATTTTTAATTTATATATTTGGATGAACTTAATTTTTGATAAAAGCATGAAACAAAATATAAACATTATTTAGAATAAATGTGTTTTTAAACCCAAAAATGAACTTATACCGAAATCATTTATAATTAATATTTTAATTTAATTAAATATTTTTTATATTTAAAATTTATTTATGTTATTTTATGATAATATTTTATTTATAAATTACATTATTTAATGAATTTAAATCAGTGTATTTCCGAAATATTTTTTTTCACTATTCAATGAAAAATCAATATTTTTCAAAATATGTCAATATTTCTCCCTAGGATAATATTATTGTAATTATTTAAAAAATTAAATAGTTTTATCAAATAAATTTTATAATGATGGTATAATTAAATTATAATATTTTCACATAAAAATAAATAATCCCATTTTTGAAGAAAACTTATTTTTGAATCCAAGAATGTCATTACAAAAAATTGAGGGCTTATTTTATATAAATTAATCAATAAATTTTATTATATAAAATCAGCATACATAAATTTTTATAATGTGTTTATTTCTATTCATAGCATTTAATTTAATGAATATGTAATAATTTCTCCATTTATATATTATTATTTCTATAGAATTTTGAGATTCCCTTGGATCTCTTTATAGTGTGTTAAGAATGATATTTTTAAAATGGTTCGTATAAAATATCGTTTTATGCCGTGGTTTTTCTAGAATTTCAATATATAATTTTTATATTGAACAATAATTTCATAGGGAGTTCAGAATCTAATTTATTGACTTATTATTGCGAGGTTTGATAGAACGTAGTGTTTTATTAAGGGATGCTCTATTTTTGTATAGACAAAAGATATATAGATGATTTGGGGATGTTAATATATTCTCAGTATTTTAATAATGTGATTGTGAAAATTGTTATCTTCTTCAAATTATAGTCGATTAATTTTACCAGTTTAAATGAGTGAAGTGATTTTCTATGATCTATTTTTGATCCATATATAATCAAATGATAGTTAAGGATAATTAAATCATGATGAATTTTTTTTTGTTATGGCTGTTTGGAGTTTTTTGTGATGTTTTTAGAGTTATAAATACACTAGTTGTTTTTATGGGGATAATGATTAAATTTTTTTAACACTACCATAACAATTATTTGGTTATCTTAATTGTTGATATTTTAGTTTATTAAAATATGGTGGAAGTTCATGCGGAAGATCCTAAGATGGTGTAAGAGTATCTTAGGAAGAGACAATTGTATAGGAAGTTATCAAATTATCAATTTTTAATATCTATTGTACAGTTTCTGGGAAAAAAAAATTTCTCACGGTATAATAGTTGACCTAATGAAGATGGAGGTTGTTGTATCATAGAATTCACTAAAAAATGAAATTGAACTATGGAGTTTCTTAGGATTAGTGAGTCATTATAAGAGGATAATACCAATGTTTAAATGGATTGTAATAATAGCATCTATTTTTTATGGAAAAGGGAGTTATTATTTAGATGGTGGAGTGTGTTGGTGATTTTAAATTCTTAAAGGATAAGTTGTTGAGTTCTCATGTTATTAAATTTCATAGGGTGGGAGTTCCCTAGGAGTTCTAATATAATGATTCTACTAATGGATTTATATGTATCTTTATTTTTTAAGTATAAGCCACTATGTGTGGGGAATGTAAATTACATCCCCATGAAAATAATTATTCTTCTCATGCTTTGGAGTTCTCGACTATAGTTTTTATGCTCTATATTTGGAGGAATTGTTTTCTTGGATAATACTTTGTGGTTTAGTCTACTCCCATGATATTTTGTAATATATTTACTAAATTTATTTAAATAAATAAATAATAATTTTCGTTTAATTTCATGAATATTATGTATTTAAGATCACATATAACCATGGTAGGGGAAATAAAATTGTTAACATTGTAATTCTCAAGTCTGGTGTTGAGGATGAAATGTATACAAGTGATAAATAAAAGGTAGTTGTGTTTTTATCATATATTTAGCATTCTTATAATAATAAGGATTATGGATCATGTATTTATTAGATGATAATTAAATATTTATTAATGAAATAATTGTAGGAGTCTCTGCTATGAGACTCTAAGGTGGGTGCATAGATAGATCATATTGTGAATGGTGATGTTTTGGATTTATTATCAATGGACAAGGAACAAATGGTGTTCGAACATGGAAATTTTCTTATTCCCAAGAGTATGTAAGAAGAATTTATGAATAAATATTATATTACACCTTTAGAAATTTATTTGGATGTTAGGATGATATATCATTATTTGAAGAGATAGTTTTGGGGGACATGGATAATCATGGTTGAAGCTATTTTATTTTCTCGATGTCTAGAGTGTAATAATGTGAATTCCAAACATTGAGTTCTAATAATATTTTCTTCATCCTTTGGATATTTATAAATGTGAATAGGATGGAATTTCCATGTAATGTATTGTAGTATTTCATCATACCATACAATTCATTGATATTATTTGGATCCTTAAGGATACATTAACGAAATTAAATCATTTATTTCTAATTGAGGAATCATTCTTGGTGTAATTTTTATCTAAGTAGTATATAGTGGAGGTTTTGAATATATAAAGAGTTATGAGGGTATTATTGTCTAATCATAATGATTATTTTACATCATATAAGTGTAAATGATTTTATAAATCCTTTAAAACCATTATGTTCCATAGCACTAAATTTGACCCATAGGATAATGGAAAAAACAAATAGGCAATTCATGTATTAGAAGATCTGTTGATGTAATATATCCTAAAATTTGAAGGATCATGGTGGACCCTTTATTATTGGTTGATATTTCATATAATTAATGTTTCCATTTCCCCATTAGTATGAAAACATATGAGCCTTTTTATGGGTGACCATGTCAATTAGAATTTTCAACATTTAAGGTCGGAGAACTAATTAATGTAGGTAATGACAAGGTTCATGAAATGATAAAGTGTGGGAAATTTTTATGGATTGTATAAAGACTACATAATTTTAACATAAATTAGATTCTGGAATGAGGTGATGCCCACTACAGTTTTGGTCAGAGATAAGTTTTTATAGTGATTTTATATTTGGAATGAACTTCTATAGGCTGGTGGAGGATGAATGTTTCCCCCAAGATTTATTGTTCTATTTGAGGTTTTGTAATGGTTTTTAAATGTCTCTAATTGGTCAACACTAACTCCATGGTTGAAAAAGGTTCATGAAATGTTCCATCTGTTGTATCTCTTAAAGTGTTATCACGAACCATTTTGTGTGATTTATGTGAGTTAATTAACTATCAAGGATGATATGACCTTTTGTATTATCTGATGTAAATTCAATACCACAAAATGAAATTTATATGGGGATGAGTTATTCTATTACTATGAGTTCTTTATAAGTTTGGTAATATAAAGAAATCACTTGGTAGAAGGAATCATAGTTTTATGTGTATTTTTACATTATTATTAGTTGTTCTTTTAGTATTTTAGTGTAATTTTGTTGTATTTAAGAAACATGAATGAAACGTTTCCTTTAGTTTTTCCCATTTTATAATTATGGATGAAAATTTTATAGGATGAATAGTTTTAAATCTTCATGAAATGTACATACTTGAAAATTAAATGTTGGGTGTTTATGAAATTTTATAAATTTTTATATAATAAGGATAAAAATGTAATTTTATAATTATAGAAATGGAAACATTTTTATTCCATTATAATAAAAAATTACCCTTTGAATTTTTTTTATTAATTTCTTAAGGTAAAAATATTTACACATGAGGTGTTTGGTGATAATGTAATTTAATTATTACTATTTTATTTAATAAATTCAAATTTTAAGGAATATATATCATATATAAATAGTATAGAATTCAATAAATTTTCATGTGCTGGAAATGATGTAGAAAAATTAGATGAATTATAGGATATATAATTTTTTTATAAATCATTTTACCTTGTTTGTGGATTTATTGTCAAATTTTAGGAAATGAAATAGAGAATTAAGAGGGATAATTGTAATTAGTGGAATAAATTATCTAATATTAAGGGAATTAAATGGAAATTAATATATAGAATTTATTTTCCACCATTGGAAGTTGGTGGAAAATCTAATATTCTATATTTTATTAAGAAGGAGAGAACCCCTTGTGATCTAATCATAGCATGTTAGGGAATATTGAATATATGAGAATATTATGGATGAATGATCTTTGTCATTCATTGAAGTACTTAGAAAAACAATTAAAAATGGAATCAATGATGGTGAATAAATTTCTCATTTCCTTAATAATCCTTCTTAATCTAAAATTATTCTTATTTTCATTTTTGGTAATATGATTCATAATAATCTAAATGATTGATTTTTTGGTAAAAAATTGATATGTTTGTTGAATGTAGACATAGTGGATTAATTATTCTTATATGATAAATGTATTGAGATAGGTTTCAAAACTGAAATATTAATATTTATATTGATCATTTTTGGTAATAATTCATTTAAAATTCATGGAAATATAATTTATTTATTTAATAATGTGAATTCAAAATATAGAATGTGATAAAAAATGGATTTCATTATGAATTAATGAATTTGTTATTGAATACTTATTTTAATTCATATGTGAATTAATTAGATGGATTTTATGGTGATATATTTAATTTTTTTTATTGTTTATGAACATTTATGAAATATTTTATGTGTCCCTTTTATGAATTTATAGCATAGTGTATTGAAAAAAGTAAGAATAACTTAGAGGGGAGAAGGTGAAATTTATATGACTTTGAACAATACATGCCAATTTTCCATGGGGACATGATACTCCATAAAAGATTTTATAGATATTTTTATGTGGTCTTGTAGATGATGTATGAGTGAGTAAAATAACATCATTCCATATATGTATAGGGTTTTTCTACATTTTAGAGTTGGAGGAAAATTATAGTAAGAATGTTAAATAAGATGTTTTTATTTGAAAAGGGATATTATTCATTAGAAAAAGGTTATTCCATTAATAATATGGGTTATTAAGCAAAATAATATTTATATATAATAGTTTTTAGAGGATATAATAATGTTGGTGGGACTCAAATGTAATAGAAACCTCTATATAACATCATGGCTATGAACAGATAATGATATTAGTGAAAGGTGTTGTTGAATATAATGTGTTTTTATTGAATGGGTTCATTTTCAATGTGTTTTATATGTGATGAAATTTTGGATCTATTGTATTCCCAAGATATGAGGACTATTATTGATGTGGTGTGATTATTATCCTTATTATATAATGTATGCAAGACCCAAATGGGAGGATAAGATATGATGTGAAGTGATTTTATATCTAAGTACCTCTATATGTATGATGGCCAAGGTGGACGAATAAATGGATAATGGGGATATGAATACATTTATGATATTATGTATTTATTTAATGCTCATTATGTGATGGTGGTTTTTGATACAAAATGATAAAGATGAAAATGAAGTTATTTTAGTGAGGATTACATGGCTAGTTATGGTGGATATGTGATGTGTAGTGGTGATAATGATGTTTAAGTATGGGAGATACCACAACAGTAAACACTTTTTAATACAATGAAATGAATCAAGGGTTGATAACTACTCCGTGACTATAACTTATAGTGGATAGATTCCATTACTATAGGGGACAATGGTCCAACTATCAAATAAATAATCAAAGAGTAACCTATGGTTGGATATATAATTGGTGGTGATGGTGATATGTTATCTAGTTTTATATGGGTGGATATCTACTCAATGGAGGTGATATTTAAATGAGGTAATTGTGGGTGGAAAACATCATGGTGTGGGATTTGGTGGTTGTTATTCTATAGTGGTGGTTATATGATAAAATGTGAGAGAATGTGATGTGGGTTGGAAAGTCATATGATGTGGTATGGGTTATAAGTTGTTGTTTGGATGACTTACAAAAGGTACATGTTGATTTTTTTGCTTGATACATGCATTCACGATTATTCTTTACTCAGTTGGAAAGAATGGACTTGAAGGGAGGGACATATTAAATATATCTCTATGCACACCCTATATTTATATAATTTTTTTAATTATCTAGATAGATTTATGGGTGGTGATGGAATGCCTTATGTCTAGACACAGTAGAATTGTTAATGTATATGGATTCATTATACCTTACATAACCAATAGAGGATATGTTAGAATGGTGTTTTTTATTCATTTTCGGTTTGGTATTATTTGAAATTATAGACTTTTATAAATTATTCATAAATATGGAGTGATAATAACATTATATAATTCATGGTGTTATAGATTTTCTTTTATAAAGGTATATTCCTTCCATGTATATGTTACAGTGTCTCCTTTTTTCCATTCACCAATTTATGCCCTATTGAATGTCGGCCTTATAGTTATAATTAAACTCATCATAATATCAAATTGAATACCAATGAAGGTGTTTTTTGATACAAACTGAGGGAAATTTGAAAATATTTATAGATAATAATTTATAAAATGATGAATGAAATAGAATTTTGGATTCCCTAAATGAAAGGTAGATCATCGATGGATGGAATATTAAACCAAATTTAGTCATTTATGTATATTGGTTCCAATAGTGCTATGGAATGGATTATTGAATTGTTCCACCATTAGAATATGTAGTGGTATTATAAATCTACCAAATTGATATTGGTTCCAATAGTTCTATGGAATGGGTTTTTGAATTGCTTCACAAATAGAATAGTTCATGGTATTATAAATCTACCAGGATGTATCATGACATTAAAAAACAATTCTATATTATATGGATTGAAGAAGGTTGTTATTGAACTCATTTATTGATATTTTGTTTCATCAATTAAAGGTTTTATATATTATATTAGAAATATTTTTATATATGTTATCAATTTTTTTGGAATTAAGAATATATTTCCTTGAATTTTAATGTTAAGATGATTATATTAACTTAAATACCAAACCAATATTAAGCATTAATGGATCATATATTGAAATCATTTTATTTATATCATATTCAAAAAAACAAATTGAATTTATGAACTTTATAATATTCATCTGATGGATGTTTTTATAATTCATATAATTCCAAAATCAAATATATTATATATATCTCCCTCATAGTTTACTATATTTTTTAAGGGACTATATTGTTTTTATGGGATATAGTTGAGGATGTGTTTCTTTTAACACCCGTAGATAGATGGATAGATGGAATGTAAAATTCATATTTTGGAACATTTTACTTCAGAATGTTGATTTCACAAATGGTCATCGTTATTTCCCTACAGGTCCATGAAAAAACAAATTTATAAAAACTCAAAATATGCAACAAAATTAATTAAAATTTAGTATTAGGAAATTTTAAGATAAAACCCAAATAGAAGGTGAATTTAGTATGATTATGTTTTCAAAGGATTTAATTTTACTGTATTGAATAAATATGTTGGAAATGGTTGGTTTTTTGATTTGACGAAAGCCGAATTAAGACAAAGTAGTAGATTGTTTTGTTTTATAGGTAGGTTTTGAATGTGTTCCAGTGTTTTCATAATTTCACAGTTCGAGTACAATTGGATTCAATAAAATACGATGATTAATTAATTATTGGTGTCATATTTGAGATGAGAAAGATCCAATGTTCACATTATCTCATCTACAGCTTGAAATGACCCTATTTCCCTTAGTCTGGTAATTTAGGGTTTCGCCGAAATGAGTATATCTCAATACCATATTTAATATTTATTTCCCCTAATGTTGACATTTTTCATGATTTATTTTTGGTTTTTAATTTTAAAATTAATATTCCCTTAATATTTAATATGAAATGGTCAAGATAAAAGAAAAATAAAGGGATTTGATGTTGATGAATAAATTGAAAATAACAAATACATTAATAAAAATAAATGAAATTAATATAATGAAATATTCTCCATTAAATTATATTACTCTAGAATAAGGCATTATTAACTCCTCATCTAAGATATTATACAATAAAAAGGAAGGAGAAAATAAAAAAAATATAACAGAAAGAATGAATGAATTGTAAAGGGAACAATGTCTTAATTCTAGTTTTGTACTGTGGTGGATCTGTATATGAATTCCCCCAATAGTAGCAACCTGACCTTATTATAATAAGAACTATATGGGATAATACTGCATTGAAATTTTTTAATATTTGGTTAAAAATGGATCCTGGGTGATTCCCAACTCAGGAACATGATAAAAAACAATGATACATCAAATCTAGTCACATAAAATTCATATGGACAATTTAAAAAATGTGTAATGGTGTCTCATGTCATGTAATTATTATCCGAGTTTTCTTCCATGATATTTTTGGATATTCCTGAATCGTTTATGAGACTCATTTGTATATTTGGAACGTTGACTCTTTTCATGTAGTTTAATTGGGACTCACAATGTTTAACTGACATTCAATCCTTGAAATCGTTTTACGTCCTATTTTAGATGTTGTAGTTTATTGATGAATTCATGTCTTTTAATTGTGTTACATTCCATGAAACAATTTTTCTCTAGTTTTCCAACTCTAAAATAGCCCCAAAAACCAGGTTCTATTTCATGATATTATATTTCAGAACAAAGTATATTTCAGCTCCATTATGCACCCCATTTAATTCTTTTTTCATAACTTCATTTTTTCCCTTACAAAAATAATAAAATAAGTAAATACACTCAAGAATGTTCAAGATTCACCATTTAAATATATAAATCAGTACAATAAAACACCCAAAATGTATGCATGAA
Organism: Viscum album; assembly: GCA_963277665.1. NCBI lineage: Eukaryota > Viridiplantae > Streptophyta > Magnoliopsida > Santalales > Viscaceae > Viscum > Viscum album. The sequence goes on from OY728152.1 coordinate 852,458,997, forward strand.
ATACATTGATCACATATCCACATGAGATTTTAATGTATTGGGAAGACCACCTATCAATGATCATGTTTTTATATAAAAATAATTATCACTCATAAATATGAAGAGTTTCATTTGAATAATTATATGGTAGAACTTATTTTTCCCCAATAAGATATAAAATGATCAGTGAAAAGATTTTTTTATGACCTAATGTGATGAATATATAGTTTATTCAGTTAAATTGATTAAAAATATGTATCTTTTTAGGTCAAAATAAGTAAAAAGTATTATATAAATCATTAATGGAAAACCATGTGATTTTATGTTAAGGGTCATATATTCTTAATATTTTCTTCTAGGTAAGGATACCAATGGTTGTGAAAATAATGATATTTAATTCCATGATATGTGATACATTTTGAGATCACAGATTAAATTGGTGATGTTTATTTCCAATTGGTATTACGACAACAATATATAAGAATTCATAATTAATTCATCAATTATAAATTCAAAATATTCTTAATAGAGGATACTCGTGATTTGGATTTGGAAATGGTTGAGTTAGAGTATGAACTATATTATATAGAAATAATGATTTGCATTTTGGATCATAGATATAGTATTCAAAAAGTATATACTATTCCATTTGTGGGACTATTATGGAATCATGTGGTTATTCATGAATAATCTTGAAAGAGACAATCCCCTATATTATAAGAGTGAAAAAATCATATCAATGATGATGATACCTAAAGAATTTTTTGGGATAAAATATCTTATGGTTTGGATAATTGTAACACCCTTATTTTTTATTGCATTACAAATAAGTGAATATGTTATTATTATTTTTATTTTATTATAATTTATCTGTGAAATATGAATTTATCCTAACAAATTTATTTTTTAATTACGAGATATATTAGTACTCATCCGGTGGAATGAGAATTAAATTATTAATGATATATGGGGGGAATTTATTTGATAATTTTGTATTTGAAAATGTTTAATTAGAAATTCATTATATTCAACCATGTTGAATTAGAGGATTAAGAGAGAATTTTCAGAATGAGTTTGATAATGGTTGACCATGATAATTATGATAGATTATAGAGGGTGTGAGAAAAAATTGTACACAATTGTGATGATAGTTTCACATGGTGCATTTATAATGGGAATGTGTTAAATGGTTTCTGAATAAAGGGAGTGGCTAAAACCTAACATCAATGTTTATCATCTCCGTTGATAAAAATCTAATTTTTATATGGGTAGTTCATATTGGGAGGAAAGGAGATCAGAGGATCAATATTGTGTAGGTTTATTAAGGCATGTGGAATAAATTATTCATTATGTTTTATATCATTCATTAAAAGTTCTTTATAAAATGAATATATTTTAGAAAACATTATTTTTGATATTATCAATTTTGATGCTATAAAAAAATTTATGGAATTTAATATGGGGATTCATGACATAATGAAATTTCATTCATATACATCTCTCCTTATAAATGTAATAATAATGAGTTACGTGGGGATAATGTGTAGTGTAATTGTGGTCATCCAAATTTTCATGGAGGTCATTCCTCTCATTGTAGGTTGTGTTCTCTAAGGTAGTTAGTTAAATTGGGGGCACGTTAAAATAGAATATGGTTGGGAAAATGTGCATGGGGTCATACATAATATAAATTACTAGTTCCAAACTCCATTAAATATATATTATGATTATTTTGTCTAAAAAATATTATTTAATTAAAATTTTGTTGAAAGGACTAGGTGATGCATCATATAAAGAACACTAATATTATAACTTATATAAATATTATGAAATTAAATTTAGGTATATTGATTTAGTTATTTTGTAATATATTGGGAAATCAATTTGTGTTTTTTGTTGATAATGTTTTGGAAATTGTTTGATTTTTTGGGATTTTTTAGAAATCATGGTTTTTCATAAAACATATAATTGATAGAAAGTTAATATTTCAGAAAATAACCTTGGAGATGGTTGAATTTTAATAGTGGCTTTGATGTAATTTAGTTTTAAATTCTTACATGGTGTGTGTGTGTTTTTCGGCTAAAAATGAATATCTTGTCATTTTTTTAAAAAAATAACTAATCATTATCTAAGGTACATTAGATACGTGGTGTGAATGAGTTAAGGTGAGAAATGGTTAATATGTCTAGGGCCATAAGGATAACCCCAATCCTTTTAATTGTAAATTAATTAGATTTTTCTTACTGTGTGAACTGGTAAATAATTGTTTACCAAATGTGATTGGGAAAATCGTCATTCAATTATATTAAAGTGAATGATAACCCATTAATAGTAGATAGATAATTTTTTTAGAATATATTATACACTCTTTATTCATATAATAAGTCATTTTCAAGGAATATGGTGTTTCTAGTGAATTTTTTAATAAATAGGTGGATAGTTGTGAGACTTCGAGAAAATGGTAATTTTTATGCAATGATATTTTTATGGAGAAAACATGGATTAATAATTGATTTTAAATCAACGGTTTTATTTTTATTACCTCCATTAAAATTTTGATTTTATAATTTATTGGTTACGGTTGGAATTTATTTCTTGGTTTTGGAAAGGATTTTTATAAATCTATATTTTTGGACAAAGAAAAATTTTATTTAACATTCAAAAATAAAAAAAATAGGTTTTAACATCAACATTTTAAAGTATGTTCTTCAAGACCAACATTAAAAGTCACTATATTGATTACATTTTTCATAAAATTATGATAAAACTCAAATATAAGTTTTATCTCATTTCCCAATCGTCAATTTGACCAGTCATGGAGAAAAAAACGGACTTACTAATCAAACTATTTGGACGTTGGAAGATTAACATTATAAGAAATGATTTTTAATGTTATATTTTTTTAATAACCGACATTAAATATCGCATTTTGGAATCCATTTCATCAATAAGTAATATTAAAAATTAGACAAAACATTTATATCATTTCTTGAGCATCAATTGGACAATTCGTGGAGACTATATGGACTTACAGATCAAACATATGGACGTAAATGTTTTACCAATATAAGACATGATTTCTAACATTTTTTTTCAATAACCAGTGATAAAAGTCATTTTTGGAATTAGTTTTTCAAATAATTGATTTCAAAACTAAAATCAAAGTTGTATTTAATTTATCATTTTTTAATTTTATAGTATATATAGAAAAATTGGACAAATAGATCAACTGTTATGGACATCATAAATTTAACATTACAAGACATGATTTTTAACATCAGTTTCTTCAATAATGGATTTTAAAAGTTACTCTTTACCATCTATTTTTCAAATAATAGATGCTAAAAATAATTTCAATGTTGTATCTAATTTATCAATATTTAATTTCACAGTTCAGGATGCAAAAACAAAAATAAAAACCAAACGTTATGGATGTTCAAAATTTAACATTTTAAGATGTGATTTTTAACATCATTTGTTTCAACAAACATTATTAAAAATAAGTTTTGATGTTGGCTTTTAAAATAACATATATTAAAAACAAAATCAATTATGTAGATAATTTCTTAATCATTAAATTGATAGGTATTGGAGCTAAATCATACATACAGATCAGATGTTATGGTTTCTGGAAGTTGAATCTTTTAAGACAATACTTTTAAAGATGATTTTTTCTGTAACTGACATTAAAAGTACCAGTATGAATTTTAATTTCTAATAATCGATGATAAAATTTAGTTTTTTCCTATTTTATTCAAAAACCGATTTTAAAACCCAAATATAAGAACATTTTTAAAATCAGTTTTATATTTACCTAATGGTAAAAGTAAAATTTCCAATGAACATGTTCGTTTTTTCCATTTTTTCACAACTAACATTTCTATTATCAAAATCCCACTAAAATATTATTACAAAAACAATGTAAAAATATTCATTTATAATATATAATACCTCATAATATTTCTTTCAATATTTTTTGACATATTCGATACAATCAATATTTCAACAATTATTCAATCGAAGATTTGTACATGGGATTTATTTACATCATTTAATTTCATTATTATTGTTTTCCTTATCACTAAAAATCATGATATTTTTTATTATGAAAATGAAATATTCTTCCGAAAAATAATAAAAAATAAAACATCTGGATGATATGCATTAGTTGTGGTGCTAAATTTATTATTTCTCACCATTTTAATTAACCCACGAGATTTCCCTTAAAACAATGCTAAATAATGACAAACAATATATTAATGCGATTGAAACTAATAAAAGAATTAAAATTATTTAAAATAAGTATGTATTTTATTTATTATTCATTTGGATTATACATTTAGGTTCTTGTTTTACATGTTTTACTTGAATCATTTTATATCGATCGAATCATAAATAGGTATATCTTATAATGACCATAACATTTGATCCTTAAGTCTATTTTACTTCTATAACTAGTCAAATTGAAGCATCTGAAACAATATATAATCAAATATTAAGATTTTAAAAGTTTTAAAGTAGTTTTTTTTGCAAAACAGATGTTAAAACCCATGTAGAAGCCCAATTTAGTCATCACTTTTCTAAATACCGGCACTAGAGACACCCGGGGAAAATTTTCAATGTCAGTTTATAAAAACTAATGTTGAATATTAAAATTTTAAAGTCTCCTTTATTGACATCAGTTATAAACTGATGTCAAAATGTAATCAAAGGTCATAAAAATAAATTTTTCCACCAGTAATATTAATGAGATTATTCTTTTATGGAAATATGTAGAATCCATTATAGAAATATTAAAGAGATTATTCTCTCCAGCTATATGTATTCTTTGGTGTTATATTGAAATTTTGAGTCATGATATAGGGAAGGGGAAACCCTTAATCCTCATTAATATTAATTCACCAATACATTTTAGATATATGTAGAAGAATATGAATGATTCAATTCCAAATAAAAATATTTTCCTTGAAATAATACATATAGGTTATTATATTCTATTAGTGTTGGGTTATAAAACTAAAATATTTTGGTTGTAAATTATTTTTTTATTTTATTTAATAAAACTAGTTTTCTAACTTCATGAATTTATTATCCTTTTTAGATTATGTATTTTGATTGAAAATCATTACACAAATACATTATTTTATCCATCTACCCAAATGATGGCCTTAGGTGATCATGGGGTGCCCATAAGGCCTTGTGGAATATTGGATGAAATATTAGAATTTTTGTCCCTCAATAAGGGTATTATATATTACAATGTACCTTTTTAACCTTAGATAATAATTAATATTATAAAAAATGCATCATAATTATAATAATTACACATCTTGAATTAAACAGTAGACGGGAATTTCAAAACAAAAGTCACCCTTCTGTCACATGAGTGAACTCTGTATCCCTATATGAGTACCTACTCATGTTGATCTTAACATGTAATCACCACATATATTTCTCTTCTATGGAATCTGATTATGAATAAAAATTGAATAATATATAAGAGTTTACATTCCAATCATATATGCATTGTCTCTATTTATGAAAGATAAAGAAGATATATTGTAATGAAGGAGATTAGTCTACCATCCAAAACGGCTCTTGAACTGACCATACACTAACCCGAAGGGAGTTCCTAACCATCATGTGATGTATAAATGTGCATAAGAATCAGATATATATACTATTGAAATTATTTCTCCCTTCAATCATAGTTATGTAACATTAAAATTCAACAAATAATACGACATGACTCGTCCATAGGTTGTAAATCAATGCCAAAAATAAAATAGTCGATATATAAACAAAACATAAACAAATAATAGGTAAAAAATTTATAATGTTAATAAATTTCAAGGAACACCTAAAACCCCCTAATATTTCCATTATACCTCCTAACACCCACCATGATCCATTAGTATGTCGTTGCTATAAAACATCACTGATTATTTACATAAATAATGAAATAAATTGATAAACATAACTAAAATAATTTAATAACTTGTTTAAGGGTTACCCTTAGACTAAATATATATTAAATAAATGTTAGGTCCTACAAAATCAACTAATATTCACTCATGGTTGAATTCAACAATATAAATGACTAACATAAATCCCCACAAGTAATCCATTCTCCAAAGAGTAGAGAAGAAAATAATTATAAACCTATAAATAAATTAATATAGGCATGATCATAAAAATATGTAGTAGGATACCACTCAACAATAAATAAAAAAATATTAATTAATATATCATTTCATGGTAGTTTGAAATATTGTTTAATATTGGTTGTAAATTGTATTTCATTAGACGAAAAAAATCACTATAAAAAAATTCTTCGACCAAATCATCTTTTTAAAACCAAATAATTATTTCCATATCCATGTAAAATCACATCAATACATTTACCTTAAAATAGTTTCCAAAAACACCTTCAAAATACCTCTTAAAAAAATTGAAGCAAGGATAATAACTAGGACATGCTAGAATTATATCTACAAGAAAATAATGTAATAAAAGTTAGTATAACAATGTAATTACACAAAAATAAATATAATTTGGTGAGAAAATACTCAAGCCCAAGATAATGGTCCCACACATCAACCACTAATCAAAAATATAGGTTCCATGGGCTCTAACCTATAAACTCAAGTAAAAATGTCATAAGCCTGTAATATGATCTTAAGGACAAACTCAAAAACCTTTTTCCCAGAGTAATCTTTTCTGAACCACTCAGTCCCTCGAACCATCCTAAGAGAAAATATCTCCTGGCAGAACAAAACAAGTTCCTCAACAACTAATAAAACCTCCCAATGATATGCACATAAATTATCTATAGGTTCCCACTCATTAATTAATATATAAGTGATCATGGTATTCCATAACCAATATAAAAGTATAAAAGTTAGAAACATATGAGGAAAAAATAAGGAATGAAATTATAATAAGATACCACAATAACCTCTCATGTTATCATATGAAATCATCCCCTATCCATTTCATCCAATCACTACAACAGTAAGGATAATTCTCAATAGGTGTAATAATAATAAAGAGAAAAAATGGGGATAATAAGAAAGATAGAAAAAGAATTACCAAGCCAACCTTTTCAGAATCCACTTAGGATTGAAAATACTATTAGGTAATTGCTAATCCATTGATAAAAAATATCCTCACAAATATTATACATTGAATCACCCTTAAAATATAATTTTTAAAATAAAATCACTTTTTAAATGTCAACATGAAATAAATGAGGTCAAATCCATTTAAAGCGATACCATTTTATTTAAATAATATTTATATAAACATCCATAGTTTTAATTTTACTTCCAACATGAAATTAAAAGTTACAATCTTTAAAAAATAATTTTTAACTCTATTGTATTTGTAAATTTAATTTTTTTAAATTCAGTAGGAAATTCCTCAAACCATTTGCTGAAATAATTAAATAAAGTTGAGTTTTTTTAATAGTTCTGAAATTTAAAACTCCATTCATTGAAGAGAATATCATGTAAAAAATTATTTTGTATTAAATATTTATTGATCATAATTAATACCATTATTTAATAATAATATGAAAAAATAAAAAAGAAATAATAAAAATATTACAAAATAGAAATCACAGAAACATGGGAAAATAAACCTAGAATAGATGAATATTGAGGTGGAATGCATCACCATAAATGGATATGGAACCCACAAGAAATAAAAGACACACATAATCACAAGAAAAAATGAAACCTCAAAAATCAGGAAAATACGGAACCATGGAGTTCAAAAAAATCTTGTTTAATGATAAGGAGGAATAAAATTTAATAAAAACAGATAAGAGAATAAATTGAAATCATTGTTAGGTGAGTTGAACCAAAACATTAAATAAATCGAAATGAATCATCATTTCAAAAGGATGTGTTTCAATGGGTAACTCTACTAGGGGTTCTCACATAATAGGGGGAATGACCATAGACGAGGCATTCTTGAACAAATGATATGAGAGGTTCACTAATGGAAGGAGTAATGGATGGGGGTCATGTGATGGAGGATGTATCATGTGGGATATCGATAGAGAATGTGTTGTGTGGAGGTCAGGGTAGAGGAGAGTGAGAGAAAAAGAAAAAAATCATATTAAAACATAAAAATTAGGTAAACTAAAACAAAAACAATTAATAAAAATTCAAGAAACCCATACAATTTACCAACACGACTTAAAAAACCTTGTGGAGACTATGTTATCAACACTAGAAACCCAAAATCCCTATAGACGGTTACTCCTTGGTTCCCTCCAGTTTTAATAAACCATGAGAAGAACATTCCAAACAAGAATATCCATGATAGACCTAATACCCATTGTTGATACATGGTTTTTCAAACATGTAAACTAAACATGTTACTCTTTAAAAAAAATTAAAAATTTCTTTCATGATACTCCCAAAAACTAATAAATAATCAAAATAATATAAAAAATATTAACTAAATAAATAAATAAAACATAGTGAAATGGCATGTGTCATTGGTTCTATTTTATAACACAATATATTTATAAATTTATAAATTACTTAGGAATTTTATATCAAAACCATGTAATATAATTATTTCTACCATATCCTAAAATAAAATGAAATTATTTCTTGTTATTTATTTTATTAGTTTGTTTTGGTAAACATTTTACATCTCATACTATACCTAATTAATCACCATTTATCCATCCGATAAATTATCTTCCAAAATTATTTATAAAGGTAACACCTAATTAGAATATAAGTTTTAATAATTGTTAGATTATTAATTTTGAGACAATGTTCAACACTAGAGCATCATATTTTATACATTTTTATCACAACATTCAATGTTATAGTCTTAATAGTTTTATTATATTAATATCTTCTTAGAACGTTTTAGGTACATTTTTTCTGTATTCACGTCTTCCTTTATATAGTAATAAATAAATACAAATCCTGAAATGGATAATTTTCATTGGTAATTAGTACCTATGTAAGACTTAAAACAATAATTATTTTTCTAAAAAATCATGATTATTTTTAAATCTCTTCTAAAAAACATACGAATTAGTTGGAAAATACTAAAATGAAAAACATTTTAAATAAACTAGTTTATTTTATTAAGACACTAAAAATTGTATATATATATATCATTATATCTATTATATCATATATGATTTATTTTATTTGTCTCATAAATCTTCTGTCTTATATCAATATGATTTTTGATGAATTAATGAAAAATATAATGTATTTTATTATATTTTCATCATATTTTCACACTAAACCATTTTATCACACAACCCTGGTATATATAACAATAAATATGTTTAACATTAACAACACTTGTGATATTCCACACCTACCTTCTTATTATTGGTTATGAACTACACTATGTTCATATTTTACTCCCCATAAATCTTAATTATTATAAATTCCTTCTCAAGGAATACACTAAAGAAAAAAGAGTTTTTGTTTCAATACCTTATTCAAAAACCAATCAGTTAATTCATGAGAGGTAAATAAATAAGAAATGTCATGATTTAAATTTGAATCCAAACATCATATCTTCAATCATACCTTTGATATATTTTTAATGATAAAATACGACCCATTCTATACATATTTCATATTGTGTCACTTAAATTATTATATATATACATTGGATTAGTGAAACATTACTATTGAAATAGGAATAACATTAATAGTTAAATTTTTAATTTTTTTACATTTTAGGCAATCATTTCACTTTTGGTCTGGGTATTCAACCTTTCTCTCATTTATATTTAAATTACTTTATAAAACAATAGTATTTTTTTAAATCCTTTGAATTATTTTAAGACATCACTCATTTTAATCTTATAAACAATACTTATAGGACTATAAATATAGTAATAGGTTTAATCATTCATTTTCTCTAAAAAAATATTATCTATCAAAATAAATAAAACTTTGAAAATATCAAATGATTAAAAATTAAAACTATTTGATGTATCTAAATTAGGGATATTGGATATAGTTTCCTAAAATGGTTTAATATTTAGAATTTTTATTTCCAATTAATGTGTAAAAATTTTCTTATATTCCCCTACCATATATATTTTTTGTCAACATAAGAAAAATTTTATAATTTAATTATAATACTTTTCTCATTAATGGATTATAGCAGTTCCCTATAATAACATGAACACATAGATGGCATGAAGTTTTTCATATATAAATATGACTTATGCTCTTGAAAAATCATTTTGATGGGAAAAAATGATTCATTAAAATCACATATCATGGGATTATAATAATTGATACATCTACTCAGGAATTTGACACATGGTGATCATTATGATGAGAGATCAAGAGTAAATACCTACCAATAATAATTACACATGTCTAAAAAGTTGTTTCATATTCTTATCTTTGAAACCCCCTTAAACCATGGTATTTTAAATTATTTTTTCCTATGTTATTTGTTTTTGTTTTTTGTGGGTGTTTTTGTAGTTTTGAGTTATGGGTGAGCTCACCACACCATAGTCGGGGGAGAACCGGTCGTGGTGCCACTCTTGGTTGTGAAAAACAGTGAAAACCTATTATTCTAGTAATTCCCTAGGGGTTTTGTCTATATGGTTTTCACGCGGGAAATATCCAGGGAGTCTCTGAAATACATGTGGGAATTTTTCATAGCCTTTATAAAAATATGGCATCCACCACATCATGTTGTATTCTTTGTTGGTGTCTTAGTGGACCATAGGGAGAACCATTCAATAGTTCTCTCCATGTTGGGGTGGTCAAGGCCCCTGTCTAAAATTCCAAGTAGGGGAAAACACTACAATTATGGATTGAAATTTTGGGCCTCCTATATCTAAAAAATTAAATGGTTCCTTAGAAAAATTTCGAGGTGTGGACTTTTCTATTTTCATAAAAACATATTGCTTTAAATTTTTAATCCATCATGTTTTTAGGGATCATTTCCCTATTCTCCAACCTCACTAATTTCACCAGAAATAGATTTCCCTAGGGTATCTCCTTGATTCCCTCCATTGAGTCCAATACATTATTTTTTGGTTCCATGACGATTTGGAAGGTAAATTCATCTTTTCCCCAGTTTATCATCCTCTTTCCCTTTCATTCATGTTCCTCTTCTTCTAGAAACTTGAATTCCCATGTGGTGAATTTTGGGTTTTGATGAGACTAACCGTGGAGATTTATATTTTTATGGATTTTAAATTCTATCTCCTTGACTCATTTTTCACCATATAATTCAGTTCACTATGATTAGATTCTGCTTTGATTGAGATTCGTTCATATATCACAATTTCATTATAAATCATGTCACTAAATTATAGAAAGTATAAATTTTTTTATAAATTATATGCCTATATGTAACCACACGAATTCCTAAAAATGGTTTTCGTACTTATCATAAATATTATTCTCATGATTTTCTAAATAAAGGTTCTACTTTGATCATTTATTCATGTAATTTTCATCTAAAATGCAAAATTTTAGTTTTAAATAGAACATGGAATTTAAAAGTTTTCATTAGAACTGATTGGTTTTCAAATATATGAATAATATTTTAAATTTTTGTTTGATAAAGAGTGTATTGTGTGGCATTTGTTAAATGCTTTTAAGGAGTAATGATTTTGTGGTAGTTTAAAATGGGTTTTTGAAAAATATTGGCATCCAAATCGATTTCAATGTATGTCTCCATGATTACATTTCAATTTATTTTTTCAAATAAGATTTAAAATTTTTAAAAATAGATTGGAACACAATGATTATTTGAAAGATCATGTTTTAAAATTTATTAATCAATTCTTTTTTATTACGATTCCATATTTAAGGCCCCCTTTGGGTCTACATTTTCCCCCTCGTTGGATGTTTTATACTATTATTATATTATATGATGATTTGGTATGAATTTAATGAAAATGGGATATTTTATATAATGAGGTATAAGGTGATATGAGGAATATTTAATTGTGTTTAATGATTAATGATTCTGGTGACAAACTCATTCTTTGTTTTTTTCTCAACATCCTTGATTGATATCACAAAATTCTAAGTATCAATGTATAATTTTAGGATTTCTGATATGTTAGCTTAGTGTATGAACACCATCAACTTCCCATGTAATGGTTTACCACTTATGGGTGTGTATATTATTCATTGGGTTTGTGGGGTTCAAAATTGGATGATATGTTTTCACATTGGGGCCAACTGAATAATTTTATGAAGTAATTTATATACCATTCAAGTTAGATCCTAAGGAGTTTCAATTGATTCTCTATTCCAGATGTAGATTATTTAGGGGATTCAATTTCATTACATACATCTATCCCATATCCATTATTTGACTATGTTGAACAATTTTTTTGTTATTTCATTTTTATCCTTGATTCTTTGATATCATGGTTCCTAATATGGATGTATTTATTCTGATGGATTTTTTATTTAATCTTAAATTGATTCCAAAATTATTTTTGAAAGTACTATATGTTATCTCGAGTGTAAATTGTTTTCTAAATGTCATTTTGGGAAAATAATTTTCAAAGATAATGGTTCGGTATTGATTAAGATATTTTGAAACCCACAATTTCTTTTTTAAATATAAACTAGTAGATCAAACAATTACATTAATGGGAAATACTGATCCAAACCTCTTTATAATGAAATATAAGATAAATGTTTTGATTGTTAAAATTTATATTGAAGATATTATATTTGGTTCAACAGAGCAACCCTTAATGAATTCGTTTGTGAATCTAATGAAATCATAATTTGAAATGATTACGATGTGTGAGTTAACATTTTTCCTAGGTTTTCAAATTTTAAAAAAACCAGAAGGAACACATCTATCCCAATATAAGAATATTAAATAAATTCTTAAAAAGTATGGATATGACAATAATAAGCGTATTAATACTCCCATTGGAACCTCAAATTCACTTAATCTGGATGAAACTAAGAAACCAGTAGATCAAATATCATTTAGGGGTATGATAGAAAATTTACTATACTTGGAATCTAGTCGTACAAAAATAATGTTTTCAGTATGAATATTAGTAAAATATTAATCCAATCATTAGGAATCTCATTTAAAGGAATTGAAATTAATTTTTCAGTATATAAAGGGAACCATGGATTTAAGACTCCTTTAAACTTCTAAAAATGATTTTGTTTTAAAAAGATATTTGGATGCTAAATTTGGTGGATTTATAATGGAAGGGAACAGTACATCAAGAACTTTTCATTTCATAGGAGATTCATTAGTTTATTGGCCACGCAAAAATCAACAATCAGTAGCCCATTCCACTCCCGATGCTGAATATGTGGCAGCTAGAAGTTGTTGTGCTCAAATATTGTGGATGCAACACACACTCACAGACTATGGTATGACTTTTACCAAATCAAAAATATTGTGAAATAATAATAGTTCCATTTACCTAAGTAGAAAACCATGCACATCACTCTCATGCAAAACACATAGATATTATGAACCACTTTCTTAGGTACCACACTCAAATAGGAGATATCATTCTTCAATTTATCGAAACACAAGAACAACATGTAAATATTTTCCCAAAATATGTACCCTACGATAGATTTCAATACATTAAAAAAATTTAGGAATGATAACCATAATGTAATATTCCATATTAATATTTTTTTGAAACAAATATCATTACTGTAATAAACTGCATTCCATTTGGGGGTTACATTTGCTTTTTAATCAAAATTTTTGTAATCAATATTTTCGTAATCAGATTTTGTTTCATACTTAAATTTTCGTAATCAATTTTTTATGTAATAAATTTTTTTCGTAATCAATATTTTCATTAAATTTAATTTATATTTTTCTAAATCTAATGTTCTTCAAGAATAATTTTCCTCGTTAAGAATAATTTTCCTAGAAATTTGGAAGGTATGTTTTTCATTCATAAATTGTTGTGATCATATTTTTACATGTGGTTATTTTTATCTTGTTTAAGAAACATTTTTGGATTTAGTTTCTCTTAAATTAGAATGTTTATCTTAAAAACCTAAAAATACAAGATCCTAAAAAAATCCCTTTGATTATCATCTCAACTGTCAAATCTGATCAAGAGTTTTTTAAAGATTGGATCAATCATGGAATTTGAACTGTCAACTCTTACACATATATAAGGACCCCATGTTGGTTGTCCCACATTGATCTTAAAATCCTTCGCGTGCTAAACATTCCCACCCATATATATGGTCATTCCTGATCTTTATGTTTTCCTCAATTCCGAATGTTTGTTGAAAAATCTCCTCAGAAAGAAATTTTAACTATAAAAAATATGTGAATTGATGATATATAGAGAATGGTTATTCAATATGAATCTCACTTCAATGTATGATTCAATTATTTCAAAAAAATCAACCAGAATGGCGTGGAATGTCATTGTATATAAAAACCAATGTCTCATGATCTATTTTATCCAGAGTTGTTGGTTAAATTTTACTAATCAGTATGTTAATTCAATGAAGGAGGGAGAGATAATTTTTCATTAAAGAGATATGGAAAGACCTACTCCCTTCCCTACACTAAGACTGCATGTCTCATTATAATTTATTATGAAGGGGAAGCTGAAATTTGCACCCATAAATTACCGGATGTATCAGGTTTTTTTGAGAATGAAAATGATTTATAGTGCATTTGATTGAATAAAGTAAAGACTCCTATGATTAACAATCTATATACAAACACCCAGATTCATGAATTATTGGTTCATGGTTTTATCATTCCGAGAAAAAGGGATAAGGATTTACTGTAAAAAGTGACATCTATATTCTGGATTTCATAGTGATCCTCAGGAAGATAAAATTTTTCAAGTTTTCTTGATCACAATTAATAATATAAAAAATGAAAATCTCAAATCTCAAATCATCATATATATGGATATTCTCTCAATGATTATCATTCATTGTTTAGAATCATTAAAAATCCCTTGCAGTTTTAAGCTATGAAATTACATGATTATGCTTCTGAGTGATGATACCATGAGAAGGATGAAGGCTTCCTTCCTTAATGAATCCGGATATTTTTATGAGCTAACATAAGAAGAATTATAAAATTTACCAATGAAAAAGGAAGTGGATGAGACTTCCAAAAAGGGTGTAAGGAAGAAGAATTCAATCGAACCGTAAGAAAAAGAAAAAATATTTACAGCTAAGAAAACACAATCATCACTCCCAAAGGCATCGAAGAAAAAGACTTACCCTGATGAAGTAGTGGCTATGTCGAGAGAGGACAAGAAGAAAAAGAAGGTAGGGGAGCCTCATTTTTTCTTGGACCCTAGTGAGGAAAAATTATTAAAGGTAAAGGCTACTAAAGATCTTTAGAAGCAAGATAATGAAAGAAGAAGTGGAAGAAGATGACATTGGCTGAAATCGTTCAATCACTTCTTAAGGCTGATGAGAAAGCCTCTGAACAACACGAGGTGCCAGAATAATTTTTACAAGAATCACTTCATGTGCCTCCAGGAACGAGGATGGTGATTTTGGAACCACTAAATGGGGATGAAGTAGAAGAAAAATATGAAGAATGTTGTGATACCGAATACATGATAAAAATGTAGAGGATTATCCTGAGAAAGATATTACTTCTAAAAAACAATCAATCTGAACATCTGAAGCCATATCATAAAAACATGATACTCCAGGAAAAGAAGAAAATGGTCCGCAAGAAGTGAATAAGCTATCTAAAGAAGAAAGTAGAAACCATGACTTCATTCATCTAGAGGATATTATGGTAGGTGTAGAGAATGAAAACCTTTATGAAGATAAGATTGTTCAGTTGTTAGATAATGATCATGAATCACCCAAAGAGGAAGAGGTAATTCTGAGAGATGATAAGGGAAAACATGTTTTGGTTGATACACCGAGAAAATTTAGTGTGTAAAAGAAATATTTTGGTGCTTCATCTAAGAGGAAAGCTGAAAAGATATAAAAAGAATCCTCCCCAACCATACACTCCGATTTGGAATTGTCCTCTCTTGGACATGATTTTTTGGTACAGTCTTTAAAGAAGTTGGTTGATACAATTCCTTTGTTCCCGAGTATAGAATAAAGGTTCCAGATGCCTCAACACATATTTAATTAGAATGTAGATTCAGTCACTATGCTTATGGATAAGATTGTAATGCATGAGGTAGATTTCAAAACATTCTTCGTTTTATATTAATCTATTAAAAAATCATGCAAGAATATTACAAGTTTGTTAAGGAAGAATATTGAATATTTAAGATCCTTTCATGAATTTCATGATAAAGTGAAGGATGATTTTGACACTAAAGATGGGATGTTTAATGATCTTACTATGCGTTTTTAAGAAAATATGACTCTCGAACAAACAACCGAGAAGCAAGAAGTCAAGGACCCGAATGGGAAGCATAATTCAGTGGCTATGAATTGGAAGAGAGAAAGGGATCTAAAAATTGAGTTCGAATAAAATCATGTTAAGAAAGAAGAGGTTTATATGGCTCATGTAGATATTCTAAAGCATCCTGAAGAAAATATAAAATCCATATAGAAGAATATTGAAGATCAGGATCATCTACTCATGTGTGTAGTAGAAGATCAGAAAGAGATAAAGAATCTAAAAACGATTTTCAAGAAGTTAATGTCGAAGGAGAAAGATGGATAATACTAACCAATTCAGATCTTTTGTTGAATTTTTCTTCTATATAAAAATTCATTCAATCATAATGGTTCACTGTTGTTCTTTATATATTTGGTTTTTTATTACTAATTTTTCAGGTACCTTATTTTTTTCCATTCTATTTATTTTATTTTTGGAAATCACAAAGGCAAATAAAAGAATGATAAAAATAATTCTATATAAAGAAGTGATTTATCTACGTAAGGGGGAGTTCATCTTAGGGGATGTTCTTTTCAAATATGATTTTTGTATATAGGAAAATGCAAAATCTCATTCATGAAATCAAGAATATGATCCTTAGGGATTTAAGAACCTAAGGGGGGAGTTGTTATTATTCATTTTGATTCATATATAATGGGAGATAAGTTTTCTTTTTATGTTCATAAAGGAAAACTCTTAATTACATATAATAATGTTTATATATCTCTATGGAAGTGATATGAAGATTTTTATGAGATGTATTCAACAGGAATAATTCCAAAATAAATAATGAATCATGAGGTGACTACTTTTAACACATAAAGACTATATATTTTAGGAAAATATCTATTTTTTATTTCAAAATATTTCCCATATTAGTATTTAGTAATATCTTGAAAATATATTTATATCATTCACAGTATAGAAACTATCTCATAGAATATCACCAGAACATGGGAAGGGGAATTATTTCAAGGGAAAACCATAAAATTTATATGTATTTTTCCTTTTATGTTCTATATATTTGAGTAAGGCTAAAAGATAACAAGAAGAGTGGATTTCTTCATTGTACAAGATTAATTTGAAATATATCTCCCAAAAAAATCAATCGTTTTTAAAATGAGAAAGTGATGTTGAATCCTATTAATTTTATTTTGGATATTCTGAAACTAAATCATCAGATGTGTTGGATAAAGGATGTTTTTGAAAAAATTCCACCTATAGTGAGGAGAAGTGTAGATAAATTTAGAAGGGAAGGCCCTAATAAAATATTATTAATAGAGGCCAAATGATTAATGTAAAAAAACTAATTAACTCATCAACATAATGAATGATAAAGCATCAAGAGATACTATTGTTTCCATTTATGTTTCAGGTAACTGGGATTACCCATGTTGACTCGTATTATATTAACTAAAAGAACTTGGAAAAGTTGTATATGTGGATCTACCCTAATATCCAAAGAGAATAGGGTTGTAGTTAATATTTAGAATGTTAGAATAAGCTATTTTCATATACCTTTAACTCAAAGATATTACAGATAAAATCAGTAATTTATGGCCCCAAAATAAACATGTAATTTAATTGTCAACAAGGGGGAGAAATAAATTATCACTCATATTTACATTAAAGACATGTCGTCATATTAACAAAAATTATATAGAAAGAGATTGTTGTTCCCACACATGAATTGAATTTTTTTTAAAAAGGAATGTGACAAGTATGATTTCAGAAAAAATTAAAAATGAAACGATTAAATGTATGATTGAATTGTATATTAAGAATTTATATTTCTCAAGGGATATTTTTAATTCTTAATTTCATCATCCATGATTAATTTATTATAACTTATATTGGATAATAATTCACAATAAACTGAATGAATTTTAACTAGTTTAGTGATAGTGGACAACTAGCCCCTCAGTAATTATTTGAAATTATTGGACATGGGGATCCTCTATCAATTTGTGTATAATGATTTTTGCGAGAAGTTGAGGTTCAACTATCATACCTGGTAATGAAATTAGTGTCCTATGTTTCTTGGAAGAATTGGTTGGACTTGTTAAATAAAAATCCCAAAATGTGGTGTTTTTTTATTCAAGGAAACTAAATGTCTTTTTTGTGGATGTAGGCACAAATTCAAAAATATTTTTTTGTTACAAGGATTAATGTTTCTATTTTATCATTTAAATTATTATTTTAGATGAACTGAGATATGTTCCTTATTTTATCATTATTTTAAATTTATTTTGGGACATATTTTATTATTTCTGCTATTGGTATCTATTACTTAAATATGAATTAATTGGGGATGAATTTTTATGCAAGTGTCATTGGAAAAATTTGAGGACCTTTAATGTAATAATGAGTATTATTATATACTTTGTGTGGATATAAATTCATTTCTCTTTTTTTAAAATTTCAATAATGGGTAATAAAGGTTTAAATGGAGTATTATTGTTTTCAAAAAAAATGTGGCAATATTTGAAATTGGAGTGGGTGTGATATTTTTGTTTAATAAATTCAATAATTTTAAGAATAATGTAAATAATCATAAAAATTTGGAATTTATATATACAATATTACATGATTACTTAAGTATAATCATTATTAATAAAAATGAACTATTTTTATGCTTTTATTCTTGATAGGAATATATAATATGGATTGAGACATATATGAATTTTCTCATCCATATTTAAGATGCATGGTTATGATTAAATGACATGTTTCTTTTGTAGGAAAATTTTAAAAGGGTTCATGTTTAATTTTATGGACTTACATGTCTTTAAATCATGATTATAATATTTTTCTACTATACAGGTGTCTTGAAAAAGTTTTCTTTCAATTGTTTTCACTATTGAGTTTACGAGTTGATATATTTGTGTTTAATTATGATGTAAAACTTTTAAATGGTTGTGTTTTTTTTATTATTTGGATTATGTTTGGATTGAAATTCCATGAAGTCGTGATTCCATGAAGCTATTAGGGCAATGAGCCCATCAGTCCTGGGCCCTACCATGGTTAAAACACCTAAATGACCTAGTTAGACTCTAATACTGGAAAGACTATGATGGAATATAGTGGATGAGATATACACAGGGGATGACATAAGTGCTTTGGAATCAATGAATCACCGCTATGGAAAAGTTTCATCCATAGGAAATTAATTAATATAGTAGTAGAAAAAAGTAAAATTTTAGCATGACCCATTTGTAAATCAAACATCCACAATGAAGGAAAACAGAATTAATATAAGAAACATAGTATAAAGTGTGAAATAAATAGATACACTAATTAATCTCTGGACTGACCTAATCTCCCTCTCCTAGAAAGGAAACCACATAGCTGCCTCTAGTTCCTTTCTGGCCCCCTTAATAAAATATAAATACCCTCTATCCAAAGAAAAAATTAAAATGCATAAGTGTCGAATGTGACAAAGAAAATAAAATAGAAACTAAACTACAATATAAATGTATTTTATGAATATACATGTAACCTCCTGACATATAAGAAATAAAAGAAAAGCCACAGTTCCTATACCAAATAGGCAATATTAAACCTTATAGACCGTTCTGAACCTATATAAAAATAAAAACCTTAGTACATATAATTGTTCAACATTGAATCACGCAGAATTTCCAAAAACCTATATACTATTGTTTTCATAACAAAATTACAAAAAAATTATTTGACATTAAACATTATTCCAATAATAACAAATAATCATATTACCCGTACTCGTAGATATAACATAACCACATAAAGAGAAGGTATCAATAAAATTATGGTAATAAATATTAATTAAGATGTTTATTCATATAAATAACTATCTAAGAAGTTAGATAACATTTTATATCAATAGGGTAATAAACATGAAAAATTATAAGAATATTTATACTTTTTATTCACATTAGCTAAACCCATTCCGAGCGAAGATTTAAAAACAAGTAGTGTACCAAGATTTTATTAGTGACCTATATGTTGACAATTAAACTAATAATTTATCCTCTATAAGAAGTTATATACATACATATAGATATATCCATTCATATATACATATATACATATATATATATATATAAACTTACTCCCTAAACGGAAATTCTCTCCTTATATAGAGGAACTGTACATGATTACTTATATCAACGTTTCCTTGGAGGCCACTAATCATATCCAAGGAAAATTGTCGATATATCTATATTGGCTTAACAATTTAGTATACTATCATCACATGCGAATGAATGTATTCATATATATCCTTATTTATACATATATAAGTATCCCACTTATATATGATTACTATATCCTCTTAGGGAGGGACTTATCATATTTATATATATATATATATATATATATGTTTATAAAGTACATAAGTCTCAAACTGTAACCTTCAATACATGGTCTACATACCCACATAAAAAATACATAGAAAAACTAAGGATATGTTTTTTTACTGTAGAGGTAATCCTTTAAGCATAGTTTTTATATCAATATCAATTAATGATAACATAATTGATAGATTCAATATCATACAACTAAACATGCCATAAATAGTAGTAATAATCATTCTCTATATAAAAAATGAAATCTCTTAACATTATAGAAATAAATAAGTTCTATGTCAATTCTGTAAATGTTTGTTATAGAAAAACTATAGAATGGGTCCATGGTAATGTAAATAAACATTCACTAAAAGTAAAGAATACATCACATTCTCACTATACACTTTTATAACACCATTATAATATCATAATAACAACCATGATGCATAGACATGGAAATTCTTTTTAACTATAAATATTTAAAATATAATAACACTACAATCAAACATGATAATCTAAATCCAAATAAAGAATGAGTATAGAATTTTTAATCTATATGACACACTAGGGAGATTTCATTTGAAGTTATAATCTTGTCATGTAAAACAATATCAAACACATTATAGACAATACAAATTATTAATAAACTAGAGACTAGTTGTGGTGGTTGGAATAATGTATCAAAACATTTCCAATAATCATAAGTAAAAAAGCTGTACTGTATTATTATCAGAAATGGGTTCATCAAATGTCCTTTATAAATGTTAATTTGTACTAATACATTTTAATTCCCCACTTTATTTAATCAATACATCACCTTTAAGGAAAAATGTATCTTATATTGTACAAAAAACTAAATTTTTTTGAGGTTATAAGTGCTCATGACCTAAACGAATATCTGGAAACCAACTTCCAAAATCGTTCTTTTATTAGTATTACAACTCATATTTAAGAAAATTTAGGTTTTTAATATAAAAAGTAAAAGATAAAAAAGGGAAAATGGTGATTCCATTTACAAATACATTTTATTAAAACATCTAAATAGAGAAATTATTTTAACTTGGAATGTGTTTTCAAAAGGATAAAATTGCAAAACCAGGTTTTTAAGTAAAACATCAATTAATATAAACCTTATAATAACAATTTTAACTATCAGAAAATAGTACATATGGTTAAATCCAAAACCATTTGTAATTTTAGGTTAATTAAAATCCTCTCACTTAATCGATCCAACCACTACATTGCCAATAATTCTCTTAACTCTTAGTATGACCCCTAAGATCCCATGACTATAAGAAATGATGGAGGTGGGAAAACAATGAATATATTACATCTAAATCAAAAGATCCATTTTCTATGCTAATCCAACTCCTAACAATACCCATATGAATTCCCCCTAAATGTATAGAATTTATTGAGGTGGCTACTTTTTCATAAAAATCCCCTAGGGAACTAACCGGGACTCATTATTAGAAAACAAAAAATTTCCATTTGAAAACTAATTCAAATATCATTAGACAATTGAACAAATAATTAAACCATATTAATAATACCATATAGAAGGGAAAACATTCTAAGAATTTAAATTTTTATAAACAAAACAATTTAGATGAAAAAACAATTTTTGATTGTATTTAACCTTTCCGAACAATCATTTAAAATCCTTTTCTACTGTTAAAATCTATATCCATAGTTTAATAAACATGGTAAACATAGGCGAGGCTAGTTTCAATCATCATAATAAATATAAATTATTTATTTACCAAGAATCATCATAAATATCACCCAGAAAAGAACACATGTAAACTAGGAACTGAAATTTTACTTCTATTTAGATTCTCTTTTGAAAAATAAAATAAATTTTTATGAAACAAAAAGTCATTTACAATGCCAACCAGATATTATGAAACATACTTATTTTGAAATGTTGAATAGAAATATTCAAACAATTATATTCAAAGATAAAACCACATTATTCTATTTCAAATAATTATTCTAAATATTACATATAATAAATTATCATCAAAATAAGGTGTAAACATTCATAATTTTACAATAAAATGGATAAGGAAATCTAGACAACGGAAACTCCAAATGAAAAATCATGGAAGGTTGGAATTTTCTATGGTTGGAGAATTTAGTTTAGTGATGAGATAAAGGATGAGGATTATTAAGAGTTTAGGCCATAGTTCGAGTGAGAAATTAAGAAGGCAGGGTCGCTGCATTGGAGGATAAGAATTGGGGTTAGATGCATCGAAAGAGGAGGATCCGAGGAGGTGGGGTGGACGTGTGTGAGCCATGTCAAATATGTGTCAGAGAAATGTTCAAGAAATATTACATTGGGGAAATGGGGTGGCTGGGTTCGAGGCACAACGAGGGCGGAGGGGGGAGGCTCCATTGGAGTAGCATCAACTGGGGTGGCTGCATCGGAGGAGGATAATTTGGGGGATGGGTGGCCACGGCGGAAAAGGATTGTCGCCATGTCAAAGGATGGTTGAGAGGAGTATCAAGGAAGGAGGGACATGAGGACCCTAAGGGATATGAATTAGGGATAGGGGTTACTACCATATGGTTAGTGTTAAAAACATGTTAATAAATTAGGTATATCCAACGTTATTATATATTGTCGATATTGATATGTGACTATAACTCTATAGTTTCAAGGTACATTCATATTTTGTGTTGCAAGTAGAAATAGTTAATGATATTTTTTTACGTATATATGAAATGAGACTACATTTATCTAAACAACAATATTAATATTAAGTAAATGAAATTTCACTCATATTGAATATAATGTGAACAATAATTATGGAGGAATAATATAAAGATCATGTGAAACTAGAATGGTTAGAATCTATGTTTAATATTCTTGAAGATCAAATGATGATGTCTAGTGAGTAATGTATATCAATAAGGTTCAATAGTTTATTTATCAAACAATGGTTTTCAATACATCATTTTTATCTCTATATTATTTTAACTTTTTAAATATACAAATAAATAATGTTTGTAGTGTCCTCATCAAATTCCACGACACTTATTCAAAAATATATCACATGCATGATTCTCAAATGTCCCTCCATTATAAAATATTACAGAATAATTATGATAATGATAATGATAATTGAAAAAATAAAAAATTATAGAAATATATACCCCATGAAATTTACCTATATTAATGTATAAATAACATTCATTTAGGATCAAATAACATCAAAATTGATTCCTCAAAACATAATAACTAAACCAATAAGAATAATTCAATTGAAACACTCTAATTTGGGAGTTACAATTTATATAGTGATCCCAGATGAAGAAAATGATTTTTTCTAAGAGGTGTTGTCCAAGTGATCGAGGAAGAAGGACACTGACACATATTTATCTAATATGGTTCCACCATCAAACCATTTAGAACGTTATGTGCTCAATATTGATTATTAAGCCAATATGATCCCATCTTAATATATGGATTAGATCATAAAATTAATGAAACATGATGAAAATAATAATAATAATGATTAATCATGAATATAAAATCATTAATAAATCAATATAATCAATAAATACAACACCACTATCCTCAACTGATTACCCACCGATCCGTCGCATGGTCATACAGACCTCCTCTATATACATGGGGGGATCTCAATAATAAAAAACATGAAATTAATAATCCAAACAATTAAAACCAATAATCACAAATCATAATAAATTTCGTACACCCTAAATAGCCACACAGTCCCCAAACCCGGAGGAACTAGTTGTGGTCCACTCATGGAAGACACCAAAAATTAATTCACATTTAATCCCAAAATTTAAAACCCAAATATACTGCCAATTTTATCAGAAATATAAATAAAATACAAAGTGAATCGTAAGGAAACAGACCTCATGTGAAACAATGAACTATGGATTGAAGAGGGTAGCTTGATCATGAAGAGGTGTAGTTGGATCAAGCAGAATATGTGGAAATCAATCGCGAGGAGGAGAAGCACTATCTGACACACTGAATGGAGGAGGAACTCCCAAAGAATAGTATTGATGATAGAAGGAATGTGAGAGGGATATATGAACTAAGAATGGAGATGAAGATGAGGGATAGAAGAACTGAGAAAGAGAATATGATTAGGATATTATATGGGAATATTGTTCGTGTGAATATCAACCAAGGATAAGGATTTCAGGAGAGGATATCCCAAGCAGGTGGTGGGAGAATAAAGTATAAGCATGATGGTGGAAGAGGAATACCAACTGAGAATAAAATTTGAGAGAGCTGTTTCCATGGGGGATAACCTGCTCATATAATTATCTTACTTGTATCCATAGGCCAATTAAAAAAACTTATTATTCCATAGATATTGGTCATTTTTCATGTAGTGAAAAGTTATCAAAGGAACTAGTTGTTGTGAGTCAAAAATTACAAAATTAGTCTTAAGCGTATGTAAATAAAAACTATGTGTTGTCTGTAGTGAAATATTTTGTATAAATCATGATTTACTTTCTGTAATGTGTAATGAAAGCCATTAAAATACTTTTTTAAAAAAAATTAAAAAAAATCGAAGGTGTTACGGAAGTGGATTTTGATTTTTACTCATCAATATAAATATAAACAAAGGAACATAATTGTGTCATTATTTAATTTCATATAAATTGTTACTGTAGATATAAAATACATACCATAATTTTTTTTGATACATACATGATCATTGATTTATGGTGGGGTTAATTTTTTTTGATGAATACTACTCATTTTAGCACTAAATTTCAGTTCATAAGTTATGAATTCTTAATAAAAGTGATTTATAAATGTATTTCTAGGTAAAAAATTAGTAAAAAATTTCCTGAAATTTTTCTTCCTCACTATGGCCAATAAATACATTAAATGCTTCTTGGTTTATTATGTGTGCATATATATATGGTGGGTTAGGGTTACATTCCCTTTATATTATCTAAGATTATTCCTCGTAATATTTTTTTGAAAGGATCAATAATCCTTTCTAGTAATAATTAAAAAAAGCAATTTACATCCATTCAGTATAAATTCACTTTAAATTGGACAATAAAGAGTAAATTGATATTTTAATTTTTTAATTTTTTGTAAGATTTAGAAAGTAAATCATAATGGTAGCCTAATCGCTTACTAAATTAGTGCCTTCCTCATGATCACAACATTTCACCACGTAGTTGCATCAATTGAAATAATAATTTCACTGGTTAACCCATTATAACTAATGAAAGTAAAATTTTTGGGTTAAACATGTTGGCAGTGTCCATTCTGTCTAACCTCAAATTTTATGTATTTTCTTCTCACATTGATAATTTTATTAACACTCTCATATTACAATTATTTTTTTCTCATATATAGGTCGGTAACCTTCTACGATTTTCTCATTTTCATTATTTTATATATATGTTTCTCCAATATTGGTAGTATTTCCTTTTTGGGGAACCTATTGTTCCCATAGATATGGTGTGTTAACATGTATAGAAGCATATTTCTCCAAATGATGGGGAGCCTTAACACGTGGAAAAGGAATTATTTTCAAAAGTAGTTGAACATTTAATTTATATGGATAATAAAAATTTATATTAAAAAATCAACCTAATTGTTGAAATCAATTTTCTTCTTTAAATGTTTGAGGAATCCAATCCCTATATAGAGTAACAAAATCCCCATCGTATAGTCTCTTTTGATATATAATACCCCTACTACACTGGGATGACCAAAAAATAATTTTGATTCCGAAATGAATGGGATATCCCCATTTGGATTGACATCGTACCATACATTGGTTTTTAGAGATGAAAAAAAGTATTCACTTTCTATTTATATGATCTAGAAAATAAAACACATGCATTACATGTGAATCCATTATAAATGAACCATCATCATACCCATCCAAAATTAAATCCAATTTCATTAATCCTATCTCAATGATTTTAACTACACTTCTTTTATCAACCCACATTCCTTGAAAATCGTCACTTGGAATGTTGTATAATACAACTCATAATTAATTTGATGATGCCAAAGAATGACATAATCATGTAAATTTGATTTATGTCTTTGGAACCAGATATAAACACTTTTACACAATTTGTGTAACTCTTATATTTTTCATGCTTTTGTGTTAATCATGTTAATTTTTATAAAATTTATTACCATTAATCACATAACCTTTATTATACAATATATGCACACTTGGTCCCCAAGCTATCATTTGTTGTCATTCTAAAAGTTAATATGTAATTTCAGTTGACTATTTGAAAATATGTTCTCAAACCCGTCTTATAAATTGTCTATTATTTTCATTTTATATCCAAATTTTAACCCATGATGGAATCAAATTCAAGATAATTACGTTTTGGGTTCAATATATGGAGAAACATTTCAAATATTGTATAAAATGTCAATTAAATAAATCTCACACATTGTAATAGTAATCGTGACACCATTTTTGTGGAAATTTATTCAACTACAACTTCTCTTATGTGCTGATATTTTTGTATACCAATTCCTACAAAATATTATAAGTAGTCATTATATGATTCAATGGATTATTAGACAATATATCACTCAAAAATACAAAATAACTTCAAAATTCAATTTTTAACAAACCCATTCAAATAATTATAATACCATTCAATTAGTTACAACAATCTATTTGGTATAGGCATACATTTTATTATCTCACTAACCAATTGAACATTCAATTGAACAATTATATCAATGAATGTTGTTGGAAGAACTACACCATATCCCATTATATGATATAAATTTTCGTTTCTATAATTATAAAATCCATTGTGTCTATAAAATTAATATATATAGTCTTCAAAAAGATTAAAATCATGTTTAATTCATGATGGAATGTTTTAATAAAAATATAATATATATATATATTATATTTAATCAGAACATGGAAGTAATGTGATTTCATTCCATTTTACATTAAATATATCATTGAAATTATATTCATGATAATTGATGAAAAACCAAATGGAACATTTACATCATTCAAGAAGATAAAAAATTGATAACTCTCTTTCTGGGAAAGAGTGTAGGATTTCTTAGAAAGAAACATCCACCTTTCACTCATTACTGTCATCAAGTATTCTTGTATCCCCATGTACATCAAATCCAAGATATACATAATTCCATATTTTTGGTTGGGTGTATTTAGTATTGTCTGAATGCAATTATCAAATATACTTTTTCTCAATGTTTAAAACATCAATAAAATGTATACCCTACAAATACATGCAATAAAATAATTTTTTAAAAAAATGATCTCATTTTCTAACTAGTTTTCATATGTTTTTTTGAAGAAGGATTACCATAATTAGTGACCATATCCTTTATCTTCTTATATAGTTTATCACAAATGGCGGGAGACAATTTTTTTCCTCCTTTGAATTCTCATTGAATGATTTCATCCATGATATGCATTTATTCCAACCATGTGAAAATTTGCAATCACCTAGAATCACAATATTTATTGAATATTTGAACCAATAAATGTTTTACATTGTTCAAAAATAAAAGACTAACATTAATTATTAATATATCATGAAAATTTTACAAAAGAAAAAAAAATATTTATCCCCCAATACGAAATTTCTCTCAATGTATTGTAATAATTTTTATATGTATCATACAATATAACACATAAATCGAAAATTAACTTTGTATATTCGATTAATGGATTGAAATAAAAATTTATATGATTTCCTAGTTGATTTGGTCCTGATATAAATTGAGGAATCATTATATATTTTCACTTTATTCATAACCATGGTGGAATTTTATGGTTTACCAACATAATTTTCTATGTAATAAAAGTTCAACGTCATACAGCAAATGGAATCACTCTATTAGTATATAGAAAAAGTGTAATTTTTCAAAGATGGTTTCCAATTTTTTGGATATTTTTGATCAATTTTCAACTTCTGAGGTGAGTTTTTGGGGTGGCGAAGTTTCCAATATTAATTTCATATATCTGTGTTCCATATTAATTCTCTTAAAATCTCCAAACATTCATAAGGGTACCTAAACCATGTAATTATTGGAAAGTACCATACAACCTTCTAAGGACTGGATACCACATTTTTTGTATAAATATGGATCAATATTTTGGAATTTAATAAGTGATTAATGGTCATTATTAAACAATTTAATGTTTTTTAGATATTAATGTATTTATTTAGTGACCATAAAACATGAATGTGCAATTATGTTAGGATCATATGATTGAAACAGAAGCTCAATATCTTCTAGTAGAATATCGTTATATAGAGAAAGTAGTTCTATAAAGTTTATATCACTCCATACATTCCCATATTTAAAATTATTATGAATTTATATTTGTTGAACCCCAACCCCATTTTCCACTTTATTTGTTCTTCGGGTTGGTTGACCATTGGGCCATAGGTTTTCCTCCTAATGCGACAAAGTTTTTCGACTACTAGAGTACATAGGATTATTTGATAGTGGAGATATTATACCCTCTAATGTTTATAATAATAATGGTCCATATATATAAAACACATAGGTTGGAGTACCATTATAGCAGAAACAATAATAAAACATAGTGTAAGCTTAAAAACTAGAAGTTGTAATGTGTAATCCCAAAAGCATCATACCATTTGATGATAAATAGACATGTCCTAACTATTCATAAAAATAATAACAAAGGAATCCCATAAATGAAAATATTAGTGTGTATATATATATTATATCTAAATAAGCACTAATCTAATGTAGAGAAAGTACAATATTCACTACCATCCATCGCATGAAATAGATGTACAATCATGGTCACTAAGATCACACTCCAAATCTCGATCCCTTACATGATCTCAGGGAAATAAAGTCTAAACGCATCCCAAGGGGGCCATGTAGGGTTTGATTATGAAATCGGTATGCTTCCACCTATATGTTCCTTTAGTACATCAATCATTATATAGTCTATTCAAATATAATTAAAATGGGAATGTACACATATTTAATAATTAACATGTCCCACTTCGGCACAATTTCCACAAGTGAGAATTTACGTATTTCATCCAATGCTAGAATATCTGTAAATACATAGGCCCAAATATATATTTTTCATACCATAGATGTATAAAAATATATATTTTCAGTGGCGATGACCTTTGGGTTAGCACACAAGCATCGCTAGATGAATATAATTCCTAGAGATCCACTAATAATATCCCATAAATTCATAATTGACACCTCATGTGATCCATCACTTCCTATTACACCATCACATGTCTGTCACTCAAATGGAATGCTCATAATTAAGTCCAATGTCCCTTGAAACTCTGCTCAAAAAGTCATTTTCAGCTCATAGATGAACATCCCATGTCATGATGATGCCCTTCATCCTATGTATTAGAAATCAGCATTAGCTCACCAGCCTAACATCTTGAGGCACGGTGATATCAATCCTCAAATAAACCTATCACATCGACCTAAAATATTTAAGTGGTCCTTGTCTACCGATGGATGGACTTGAATATATATATCTTCACTATTTATCACCATCAACTGTGGAATTCTATAGTGATACCCTCCTCCATATTATATGGTCAACACCATTCTCTATGCCAAATAACTTTGGAGGCCTCCGCCTGCAGCGAGATGTAAACAACACCTCAATTGAGTCCTAAATTTGTGCACACAACTCTAATAATTTGTCATCCAACAATGATCAGTGGAAATCACAAACATTTTCTTATCAAAAACATCCATCATCCCAATCCACTATGACCACAACAAAAAATCCTGCTGGTCACCAACATCCCAGGTCATGTGTTCTATTACCTCATCCTGATGGATTCTCCACCTAAACCTAGTGATCTCCATAAACTCATATATCCCAAGCCAACCGCAACCTGATAAACTATGATTCCTCAATCTAATTGGTTATCATCACCTTGAAGCCTTGCACATTCCTTTTATGTTCTCATAGAACACATTCAATAATATTACATTAAATTAATTAACATATTTATAATGTCCAAACTAGCCCAGTTGGTAAAATCCCCTTACGTAGCATTATATAATTTATATTGGAATGATAATAACCAATGACATCCAATAATATATATTAATCCATAAAAAGGGAATAATTATTTTATTTAGGGTCTCACATAGTCGACCCTTCAAGCGTATTAAATCACACACCCTCAAACACCTAAAAAAGATTAATATAGAACCCACATACCTTATGCTCCTAGGATCACAGTCATTGAATATCATTATATTAATTAAGTGACAATGAGATAATAGTGCCTTTAGGAAAACATAATGAAAATATGGGGAAAGTTCTCACACATATTTAGTAGTCCATATAATGAGATAAAAAAAAAGAAAATAACCTTGAGGACTAAAGGAATTACCACTACACGTACAATGAGAAATATGGATATCAGATGGGAGCACAAACAGTGACAGAGTCTCAAAGTCTAGGGAGAGGATGAAATGCAAGAGCTCCTAATATAGAGGTGCAATACAAATTAATTGAGAAACTAGAGAGAAACAGGTCACACGGTTTGGCCACACGGTTTTTCCAGACCGTGTTCCAACCATGAAGCCCATATATAAAAACCAAAATACATAGAAAATACTAACTAAAACATGACTCAATATTAAAAAAATCCATTACAATTTGAAAATAGGTCTCATAGTTTGGTTCACACCATTAGATAGATTGTGGGCTAACCATCCTCCCTTGTGTACTTTTTCACGAAACTGGTTTTTCAATGTCTAGTGGTTTCAAAACCAAATAAAACTATTGAGTCACTTGAAATCCCTTAAAATTCATCTAAAAAGTTCCTTAAAGCTTTCAAAATTTCATAATTTGGTTATGAATCTTAAAAATGATGTTGGCCTGACCACCTATAGAAACAGTTCAAATATATTGATGGAATTCCAACCGGCTAAAAATTATTAGATCATATTGTCTCCTAACCATTCAATATCCCCATGAAACTATGAATTACTTGGAGATGTTGCCTAATATAAAAATCTCATTAAAATCACCACGGTATACCACATTAATTATGCCACAACTTACATCCCATTGTGGTGATCACTACTTCTATAATTACATACCTAGAATCCTCCCAATTAAAATTTCAATCATTACGATATTTCCATCAATCCTATCAAGGAATAATGTTCCTCTCATGATATTTCATAATTCATTAACATCATCTGGTGCTCAATTATTATTCTTGTTTTACCGAACACCCATAAATCCCTCAACCTCCTCAGATGAACATTACTACATATTCTATAAACGAAACTCACGATTAATGCATCTCATCAGATGCTTGTAAGTCATATATCTCAAATAATTCTAAAAATAATCATGCATAATGAATGTATATATTCATCTCCATCACAGTCTCGATAAAAATTAACCATATACATTTAATTAATCATATTGATTCCCACACACTAACCAACACTTAGTTAGAACAAAATCAATGTGTGCGCCTCATGAATCAAAAACAGTCATGAAAAAAGTGGTCAAACCATGATCAAGGTATACCAATAACCATAATTGAATTGGTGACCTACTATGAACTCACTAGATCAAAAACACATACCAATCATGAATCCTAACTACTCATGGCTTTCCCTCCCTATGGAGTTAAACTGGATACCAGCTACAGACCACACTATTGGGACTCTCTATCCCTTCCACAACCTATGCATGCTGTAGAAAACTATATAACATCTCCTGGTTTCACTCACTATCGAACCTCAGATCCCTATGTTTGACATATTACCTTGCTCCCAATTATTCAAAAAGGCTTCCTATGAAACCCTGCTAGATTACCTATCTAACTGAATTCCCATGAATCTTCTGAATTCCACTCCAATAGAGTCCATCCACACCCCAGATTCCCTCACTAGAATCACACCATCTATGAACCACTCCATGGTGGCCAGGACAAGTATTTTTCATGACATTCCTACTAAAACACCTCATGGTCTCACATTCAAATACCCAAATAATCATAATTGAGATCACAAAATGTTGACACCTAAATTGAATATGATCATTTAAAAAGTCTCCCTCATATTTCATTGCCAAATTAACTACCTCTAAATGGAATTCAACAAGGAATTCATGAACCTTCACACCCTGGTGATTTAATCCCGCAGCATAATCGGTGAAATATGGATAGGCTGGGGAAATTGTCTACATAATCTATTATAGTTGCATCCCAAAACTATAGGTTCATGAAATCAATGGATATATCCACCCAAAAGGTATCTTTAAAGACGTGATAATAGAATATCGCCTTAGAATCCTTCCAATGAAATCCATCATGTCCACCATCCTACAGCTATACATTCCTCCAGTGCTTTGCTGGTCCAATGAGAATATAAATAACCACCATCACCCTCTGATCTAGGTGTGTCTATAGTTGGTCAAAAATAATATGCACCAACTTGATACAATTATCTAATGTCTAATGTTTACCCTCTCACAGAAATAATGGTGGTTTATGATACTATATTTCTTTATTCTAATATTTCCAGGCATTGTCATCTCCCTGTGTTCCCCTATCAATACTATTTTTTAACCAAACCATGGTCTCCATGAGCTAAATGTCTGTATAGAACACAAAATATACAAAATTCTATAGCTACCTCACATGAACCAATGCTTATACATATGGCTCATGATCAACTTGGCCATCTAGGGCCTCAACCCAGCCCTCAAGGATTCCATCCTATGCACTCTCATGTGGTACCACATCTACACCATCCCAATGCTCTAGAAAAATCCATATTGGTGGTATAAAACTAAATATCTAATAATAATGTAAAAATATAATATATATATATATATATGTGTGTGTGTGTCATAGATAAGGGTAGATTTAACAAGAAGCACATCTCACCACACATACACTCTCCCACCAAACCCATGATGCATGATATCTACTTAAAAACTCCTTACCTACCCCTAACAGAGTTATGTATCATGTATAATACGGCCTCATGCCCCCTGATTACACATATCTGAATTAGGAATCACATATCATCGATATCTAATATCATAAATCTAGGGTTGTTGAGTAGAATTCCATAATAAGGCAATATAATAAAATTATGAATATATTTATGTTGACATTTTATTCTGGTCACCCCTTTTCCATTAGGATATCCCTACAAACTCATAATATATTTCAGACCAAATATACTATATACATATAAAAACACATATTGATCTCATCAGTAACCACATACATGGGTTAGATGAGTTTAATTCCACCAAAATATTCAATGGATGAAAACAATGTTAGGATTTTTGTGGAAACATTAAAAATCCCAACCCTCTTAGAACATTCTTTGTTCAATATAGAAATATGAATAAAACACACATCATATGAGCCTATCTGCCTCTCATGATGCACAAATACACATCTCTTTCCATATTAGGCCAAGGGTCAAACCAATTAATTGAATAACATCACACCCATCATGGTCGATCGTGGTGGAAATCAATAAACTATAAAAGTGAAAATAATAACATCAATTTCCCACCCCTGGACACTTGGTTTGACCCTCATGCGTGGGACTGTAGGCACCCAAACATTATATTTTTACCCAATTATTACTACATATTAGTTTATGGTTTACTACAACCTATGTAGTGAGAAAAAATGGAAAATAAAATCATTTTATTGCATTTGTTGGGCCCTTTCAAATTTAACCACTTTATCCATGCTTTGAGATAGTTTTATAATGGACTATAGGAATGTATCCCCTTATTCTAATGGCTTCGGAAAATATGTAATGTCCCAATTAGGTTATTGTGGTGAGACCATACCCTCTGATGGTTATAATAAAAATGGTTCATATATAAATAAAAGTATGGAATAATGACTATAATAATATATGAAACGAAAACAATTTTTGGAAGAATAATAAATAAAATTAGTAATAAAGATTTTGAAATGCATCATACCATATGTAGATAAATATTCACGTCATGAAAGGTCATATAAAAAAGATATGAAAAGTTTCCCATAACCTTACATTTCAATAAATATATATTGATCCCGAATTAAAGGTACATAATTATGAAGAAGAACTTTTTGGCCAACATTTATCCATCCCATGAAAAATAGACTCACTTATGAACACTATGATCCAACACCCAAGAATGATCCCTTACCCGATATGAATGTCATAAAGTCTATGTGCATCTCAAGGGGAATCTGTAGTGTGTGAGTATGAAAACAGTAGGCCACCACCACTGTCTTCCTGCATTACAACCATAATTATAGCATGTATGAAAATGTAACTAAAAAGGGAATGCACATACAATTAGTAATTTACCCACTCCACATATTCTCAACAACCCCAACAGAGAATTTACCTTCTTTATCATATGAAATTATATCTGAAAATATGAGCCCCAAAATATATGTGTTTCTTACCATACAAGTCTTAAAATATATATTTTTAGTTTTGAGGACCCAATAAATAGTTCCTAGGAATCCCTTGTAGAATATCATACCCAGATAACCCTTAACAATCTCCTATAAATGAATAACTGACACCTCTGTCCATTTGACATATCTTGCGCCACCTGTCATGTTTATGGTTTTTAAACTACATTCTAATCAATATGTCTTTGGTACCTCATACCATTGAAGAAAAAGTCACCATAATCTCATAATCTGACAACCTAAGGAATGATGATTTCCATCCTATAATCCATGAAAAATAAGTTTCAAATCAATAGCCTGACATCCATTGGTGTGGTGATATATGACATCTAATAATACCATCCCTTCAGAATAAAATATAATATTGATCCTTAGACCCCAAATGATGGTCTGAAAAAATATATTGATGGTCCATCACCATAAAATGTGGCATTATATGTTGATAACCTCTATTATAAATGATGGTCTTCACCTTCCACTACGTGACATAAATTCAGAGTCCTAAACCTACATTGAGGGGTCACCGGTAGCTAAACTCAGACCCAACAATTTGAAAATGACTCCAATGAAACATCGGTAAAGAACAGTATGTCTAATTTACAAACATTTACTAGGAGACATCATTTGACACCATAATCCCATATGACCACATTGCTAAATCCTCTTTGTCAACACCATCAAAAGTCCCACAGGCTATTCCCTCATCCTAATGAACTCTATACCTCAATGTGGTGATCAAAATCACCAGATATATCCACATCCAAGACCATCCTGATTAACCAAGTTTCCTAAATCCAGGTCATCATCATCACCTTGAAGCATCGGTCCATTCCTATCATGTTCCAATGGAACCCATGCAACCGTATAACATTTAGTTTATTTAAAAAAGTAAGTCATACTAACATTCCATCTTGCTCAAATCCCATTCTCGACATAGAATAATTAAAACAGGTTTGTGAATACCCAATGACCCACCATATCATCATTTATTCAATTAAAAGGGAAGCATTAATTTATTTAGGTCATCACTTGGTCATCTCAAATCCCATATTCAATCATACTCCCAAGAACCACTAATATTAATGGGAAATATAATAACCAAATTTATACTCGTGAGCACCTGCTAATTAAATATCAGACCCAAACTCGAGTCGAATCAGGAGATATCCTAAATTTATACAAACACCCAGAAAATAAGAAAAATTTGTCATGGATTTATCATTATGTATGGAGAGATGACCTGTGAAAATAATCACGAGGAATAAAAGAATTTCCATTATTCTTAAATTGATAAATAGTAAGCTCAAATCAGTTCTATGATGGGGATAAAGGCTCTATGTTGAGAGAGATGAAGAAATGTGATGCTCTCAGCCTGGATGGTTTACACATGTTAATGGAGAAAGAAATGTAGATCCCACTTAAAGAAAGAAGTAAAAATAAGGTAATCATGGAACCCTTAAAAATATACTTGGTTTCCAAATAGTTTTAAAAACCATTTTCAACCACGTGGTGCTTAGATTTCAAAGGGTGAACCACTTAATATAGGTCGTATAATATGGACACGCGGTTTGGCCACACCATATTCTAACAATGCACACCCTATGTGATGACATGAAGACACGTACCCACACATAACAGAAAGTGACCACATAATTAAACCAACCCATTCCCATTTTAAAATAGGCCACATGGATTGTGCTTCTTGGTTTGGGGTGCATTGTTAGATAGACCATGTGCCAACCGTGCACCTCTGCCAACCATTTCATGAAACTGGATTTTGGGAGCATGAAAATTCTAAAACCCATTAAAAGTCTTGAGGATAATTATTGATCACTAAAATCTATTTTAAAATAATTCACTAAAGTGTATAAACACTAAGAATTTGATTCATAATAAAAAATATGATGTTTTCCTAGGCAAAACTTGAAAAAAAAATGGTTGAGGACATTCCACCCCACTAAAAAATCCATGAAACTAAAGTAATGATGAAAATGGTTTATATTTAATATAATCGGTATAAAACTTTTTCTTTCATATCTCTTTAATTTCTAAAACATCTTTAAAAAACCATAAAGTTCATCATCAATGGTCGATTTCATTTCATTAATATAATGTTCATTAGTGCTTACATCTATAATCATATCCTTTATAAGATTTTTATAATCATTCATGTGTTTAAATATATCTTATGATCCATAAAATTTATTTTTATTCATGTAACTAGCTATATTCATTTCATCCTAATTTTTAGTTCAAAATTTATAGAATTGATATTTTACCTGATAGATCAGGTGTTCTTCATACTCTATTGAATTAATTAGTCTTGATTAAAAACAATGTAAATTTTTGAAGATGACTTTAGATTGTTCATCTGAATGATCTTCTTCAAACATAATGAACTCTTAATGCCCAACCATGTACGATTTTTTCATATGATTACCACACATCTTTTTTGGTTCATAACAATCTTATTTTATTTAGTATTACTCATATTCATAATAAATAATAAAAACACATTGTGTATTATCATAGAATCCCAATAAGCTATTATTTATAAATAAACACATATAGTCACCATATCTAATAAAATTTTAAAACAATGTAAAGTTTGAAAATTATGTTTAACATAATTTGGTGACTTATGTTGACTATAATTGGGAAACAAATTGTCTGAATATTCATGAAATTTTGAATATATAGATCAATTAAATAATTATTTTCATTATTTCCACAAGAAATTTATGAAATTGATATATAAAAATTTCAGATCATTTAAAAATCTCATAAAAATTATATATCTAATTAAAATTAAATATTAAAAATTAAATCATACTTCCACACAAAATGTGCAGGAATCCATGAAAAAACCATTCAATATAGAAAAATTCTAATGGGAAGAAGAATAATGAAAATATTATGAGGAAGGTAAAAATTCCAATGTTTATTAATTTTTTTACCATAATTTATTATTATTGAAAACTGAGGAGTTTAAAAGTTATTTTTATGTGACAATTTCAATGTAATTACCCATTGATAATTAGTTTTTTTTTAACTATGATGTTTTAACATTAGATAATTTGTATTTCCTTTTCATTGAGGTAGAAATCTATTCTTTTGTGAAAACATGAGTTTATTTGTTACTTCTTTAAATTCATGAATTATTTTTAATTAAAAAGTTATTTTTTAAATGTTTTTATTACCATGTTATTGGTAAATTAATTGATAAATTTATGAATTATTTTACATATGATATTAATTATATTATTGAGAAAATGTAAGAAATAATAAATAAAAATGTTGAAAAATGTATACATGTACCATCCAAAGAGATCACACGAGATATGTTGGTGAACCGGAGGCATAGTTTGTGGGGGGAGGAACTACACACATTGGGTAATTATGTGGGGTGGCACGTTGAGATATCAAAATTTATATTCAATTTATTCTCTCTTATGAACTTTTTTATAGACAAAGATAAAAAATTATGTATGGAAAATAAAAATATGAACCATGTTTTAAAATTAAAACATGTGTTATGAAGTTGGTGTGTGATGGAATCAAGAGGAGAACTAAGGAGAAGAACAAAAAAATCATGAAAATAGTGGAAAAAGATCAAGAAATAAAGAATAACCCAATGAGAAGAACAAAAAATCATGAATAATTATGAAAATATATTATAAATGAGTAAGGAATATAAATCCATTGATAAAAGATTGGATTTATTTGAAAGATATAAAGGAGGAGACAACATGATTTAGCTTCCACAAGAGCATTAATAAAACTGGTAGAGCCAATTTTTATTTGAATTTGTTTAAAATAGTGAAATAGGTTTTATCAATACTACTAAAAAGTGTAGATAAATTATATATTTATCAATGCTAAAATGAAATTCACTGATAAATGTATGATTTTTCAGTTCTAAAAGGGTTCTTATATGAAATATTTTTATCACATCTCATAGATAAGCATCGTTAAATGAATCGTTTATAAATGAAAAATAGTTAGTGATGTTAAATTCCAATTTTATCAATAATTAATAAAACACTGATATACACCAATAGAAAAAAATTGAATTTAAATTTTAAATTTACAATAAAATGCTAATAATATTAAATTACGTACCTGAAATACTTTTATAATAAAAACATAAATATTAAAAATCATTATATAAAAATAAATTAAAATAAAAAAATAAAATTATTTTTATTAATTGTATTAATAATTGTGGAAATATTATTAATAATGTTTTAATATTATGAAAATTGATTAAATAATATTTTTTGAACAACTCACTAAATTTTATAAAATGAATAAATTATATATTTTATATATTTTAACAAATAACAGAAATGAATTAATACAAAAAAGTACATATAAAAATAAAATATTTAAAATAAATTTCAAATTAAAAACAAATATGTAATTTCTAATTAAATATTTAAATAAAATTTATTTAAATGAATATAAATAAATATTAATTAATTAAATTAAAAATATATTAAAATATTACCTATTAATAAAAAATCTGTAAATAAATATTTAAAATTGTGAAATTATAGAAATATTAGATAAAAAATATTAAAAATTAATAAACATTAAAATAATATATACCTTAAAATTTAAATTTCAAAAAAATATACTTGTAATAATTTAATGATTTTTAATGATTAAATAAAAATTATAAAAATACTCAAATAAAAATTCATTGAAATTAAAATTAATAAATATTAATTATAAAATATACATACATATTAAAAGTATTGAATGTTAATATTTAAAAGTGGAAAAGTAACTATCAAAATTGAATATATTACAAATATATTAAATGAAGAAATATTCAAAATAGAGAAATGCTAAATATTATTAAATTATATTAAAGAAATTAAAAGTGAAAATTGAATAAAATACAACATTTAAAATTAAATATAATAAAACAAATTGGAAAATAAAAACTTAATTAAAATTATAGTAGTCACAAAAATATTAAAATGATAAAATATTAAAATGTAAATGAATAAATATTAAAATGTTTATTTAAATGAAAGGTATTTTATGAAGCGGTGTCATAGAGGCTCTTAAAACATTTTTGATTTTATCTAAGAACAACACATTGGATGAACTAGTTTATTTTCTCGAGGGGAAATTATAGTCAATCACTCACTCAATCAAATTCAAATTTCTTTTTTATATTTTATTATGTATGAAATTCAACTAAAATAAATGTGGTTTCAAAATATAGAATAAAATACTAAAATTTAATATTTAAATTCATTGCAATCACAATGAATGAAAATAAAATTAATGTAGAAGGATATGACATATTCACAATTAAATCGCCCTGAGTGAACATTCATTATCATATTGTTAGTTTCAAATTTAGCTAATGAACGCACTGCAGAGTATGTGTGAGGATCCTCTTCTTCCTATTGTTTTGAATATAGTGTTCACTTCACAAGATACACTCCACATCCATCTATTTAGACACAGAAAAATATTGTATATTTGAAAGAAAAATATCGGGAGGCAAGTGGAGACACGATGTTTCCATTCCCACTAAGGCATCCATTGGCTTGATACTATGAAAACAATAATAATTAGGCATGAATTTTCAAATACTTGGGTTCATCAATGGATTACTCTCCCTAGAACTTCCTCAGGATATCTACATAGGGTCATGAGCAAAAGAGTTCTCAGGGTTGAAGATAATGGGGAAAGAAAATGGAAGATATAGATAATAAGAGAGAAATAAGGACACTAAAATTAAAAAATGAAATACAATTATATAAATACATATAAAGAGAGATATAGAACTAAACTACAATATAACTTCATCGAAATATTACATGTAGAAGCCCATCCTTTGAAATGTTAT
This sequence comes from Viscum album, assembly GCA_963277665.1. Lineage (NCBI taxonomy): Eukaryota > Viridiplantae > Streptophyta > Magnoliopsida > Santalales > Viscaceae > Viscum > Viscum album. Next base: position 852,500,043 of record OY728152.1, read on the forward strand.
GTAATTATAAATTTATTGGAAGAGGGGTGAAATATTTTGGATTACTAGTATTACTCCCAAATATTTCACACAGATAAATAATTTAGTAACCATATTGGGAATTATTTTCTTCTGGAATGTTTTCCCATTTTTCCCCTCAATCTAACCATGATATTTAATATTCATTTCCAATCTGTGGAGAGAAATAGTCAATTTATGATGGATATTTATTCAGTCCTGGAAGGATCTTCATATTCCACATATCGGATTTCCCATGTTGTTATGTCCTTGAATGATTGAGAATCAGTAATGATAACTTTTATTATTTTCTAAATAACATGTAATAATTTTTTTTCAGAAGTCAATTTAGTTTGATATTCCATTTATGTGATATGGTCCAATATTTCATAGTATCCTAATCAGTGGAGAAATTTTGAGGATTAAATTGTGATCTTGTTTGGGGTCTTCAAATGATGCAATGTGGTTTTGGTGTAGAATAAGTAAATTAACCCAAATGAAAATAGAAACATAAAAAAGAAGAATATTTCAATTTCTTATGTTGTATAATGTTTTATGCACAAAATAAACAATTAAATTAAATTAATTAAAATCCACATTTAGGTCATTTTTTGCAATTTATCTCAGAATACATCTAAAACAATAACATTTGGATATTTTAATTAAAATAAAATATTTTTTGGATTAAAAAAATTAAAATAATGGAAAATTAATTGAAAATATTTTATCGATCAATTCCACTTCACAAAAACATTTCACTCTTAGGCCATCGTCTAATTCCTCGGTAAAAACAAACATCCCAAATGATAAATGAAAATACAACTCAAAGATGTAATTAGAAAAAATATCCATCCTGCTACATTGATTAAATTTAATTAACTACTAAAAAATATTAAAAATAAATTCAATCAAATTTCATTCCTCACATGCATGTCATACCTACCAACCTGTAAAAATATTTCTCTATTATATGAACTTTTACATTGAGTTTTTCTCATTCTCAAGAACATGTGTGATCTCCATAAGCATTATATACTCATATTATCTCTACATCATAGAGTCCTAAATGTGTACATCATGATTTGTTTTTCATTATTTGTTCTAAATATGGGTTTTGGAAGGATATAAATATAAAAAAAATACAAGTTAGAATGAGGAGGGATAAGCACTAATGTGATGTAAATGCTTGAAAATACTTTTTCTCATGAATGGTGTGATCCTCACTCAAATCCAAAGTGAATCACCTCCAAAAAAATCCAACATTTTTTTTCAATGTTCACACACATAATTTATACATCAACAATAAATCGATTCTCTCTTCTCTTCAAATTATACCATTGTTTTATCCTAAATTTTGATTTGGATTTTTTCTATTAGAATAATATTGTTGTGGAAAAGAGAAGAAAAAACTGATCATCAAATTTTGGAGAACATCGAACCCTAATTATAAATTATAATTTTCCCCACCAATAAAATATTCAATCAATAAATTTCTTTCAAAAAATAATCAATAAATATTGAAACACATTTTTTCAATTAAACTAAAATATATTCTTCCGGAAAATATAATAGTTCTTAGCTCCCCCACCCACACTAAATCCATTTACTACCCTCTTTTATTATCTATTCATATGAAGAATGATTTGAATACAAAATATTAATTTGGAAGCTAGTAGAATAATGAAACTAAAGACACAATGTGATATATTATTTTGTGGTATCCTTAAACAATGTTCTTAGGTTCAATCACATTAAAACTACAATAACGAACCGATAAATATAAGAAAAATAAGGAAAATGAAATAGAAATGTGAAAGAAATGGTATAATTCTCTACCAATACACCATAAATGGTTCTAGGGTTTTAATTCCCCTAGCCATGAATTTGAATAATTTTATCACTATTTAGAATGTGGGTATGGTTTCTTTGAGATGAAAAACTACATGTGACTTTTAAGGATGTCCATTAGTAGAAAAAATTAATAAATAAAATAAAAGAGTAAAAAAATTCCAATCCTCAATAATGTATAAATATGGAATTTTAGGTCTACAGTATGAGTGAAAATATGTTATGGGTCCTCCCAATAGAATTCCATGGTTTCCTACTCTATATGTTATAGAGGTCTATGTAGAAGAGGTCATCACACCACCAGAAGATCATTAATATATTCTTCTTCCTTCACCACCACACAGGTGGTATCATAATTAACATCAATAGACTTATCCAATTGTGAGGTATTGTAATTTTTAGAAAAGGGAATTTTTGAAAAAAAACCAGCTTGAATAAGTTTAAAATTTAGATATTAAATAATGAAATATTCTCTTTCAATCAAGTCATCTTGGAATTTTACCTCCTTACAAATGACAATAAAAAACTCAATATCATTAGGTGAATCATAATAATAATATTCCAATGTATTATATAGGAATTGAGGTGTTGATTTTTCATTATCGATGGTGGTATGATCAGGTTTTGTGTTATATTTGACAATGAAATTCTAGGATCATTCCAAAAAATGTTGATCTCCCATAACTGGGTCAATAGAAATGTGTCATTTATAGTCATCTTAAAAAATGGTTGGGTGTGGTATGATAGTAGTAATTCCACTATAATATCCTTCTCAAACACCTTAGGTTCATTAACAAAAAAATGAATTGTTAAATCTCTTCCACCTTTTGTTTTGGTTCTGGTTTTTGTTTCTCCAACAGTACACTAATATATTGGTCTTTCATTTCATATTTGATGTTCAATTTTGGAATTTTTTCTTTATGTTCGTTAATATGGGACTTAATATAAAATTTTACTTATTATTTCACCTATGTTTATTTAGTTGATTAATAAGTATTTTAATTGTAATGTATCATGAAGAAAGATATATTTTTTTATTATTTTGAAATGAAATATGAAATAATTATTCAAAAACATTGAATAAAATAGTGAATGAAGACAACATTGATCCATGAAAATGGTGATACATCGATGAATAATTTTCATACACACTCTAAAAATATTTATCACTTACACTAAGTGCATCATAGTGGAAGACCTAAGTTGTTCTCTTAATGATTTTTTGCGGTCAATCACACAATAATTATAAATAATGTTTTATTATTAACATATTTTATTTATGAAATAAAATAAAAATTAATGATTTTTTAGAAATGGGAATGAAATACTAAAATTAACATGCTGATGCAATGTGGGACAAATAAATGAAAACCAAATGATTTTAGAATGAATGGATAAATTCTAAAGAGAATAACACTAAGAAAATCTTCATTGTATTATTTTTAGTTTCAAATTTATATAATGAAAATAATACATCATGCATGCAAACATTCTCTTATAACTAGATATGTGAATATAAAATTTACTCAATCAACTAAAAAGCACTTTCACCTCCTCAATCGAAGAAAAATATTTCAAAATTGAAAGCTCAAACATATGTGGAAAGTGGAGGCACAATGGTATCCTTCCAACTAAGACCCCCTGGCCAAAACCTAAGAAAATAATTGAAATTAAGTATTATTGTAAAAATAAAAGGGGTATTTACAAGATTACTCCATTGATAACATCCTCAGTTAATATACTCATGATCGTGTGAATAAGACATCATCGTGAAGAAGAAAATGGGTAGATAAATTCAATGAGTGAGAGATATTAAGAGAGATAAAAGAAAAATAAAATAAAAATATGAAATAAAACAATGTAATTGGGAAGAAAATTAATAAATATACCAAAATAATATATAAATTAAACCAAATATTCAGTGTAGCAGCTAATTACATAAAATATTATGGAGTTACAAATTTATAGGAAGTGGGGTGAAATATTTTTTATGAAAAATATTACTCTAAAATATTACATGCGGTATACCAATTTAGTTTCTAAATTTGGAAAATTTTACATATAAGAAGTTATTCCCCTATGCATAAAATATATAGTAATGAAATTTATGCTTCTTTGGTCATACCGGGATATAGTTATAATTAATTCATTCACGATATTTATTCGGTCTAGACCGAATCTTTGTATTCCACATATTTCATTTCCCTTACATTTATGACCTTGAACGTCGAATAATGGGGCTCAGTATCCTGTATTAAAAATGTTCATTAAAATATTATAAATAATTATATAAAACGTAATCTCATTATTACCATCCATTTATGATATATGGACCAATTATAAAGAGTATCTAGATTTGTGCACAGAATGTGATGCCTGATTTGTGTGCTGGTTTTGCGCCTTAAAATGAAGGTTTGTGTTTTGGGTCCAGATTTTTTAAATTAAGAACAACAAAAACAAAATATTATAATAATTTTGTAATTTTAATCAATATATAAAATTTTATGTATGAAATAAAGAAATAAATTTAAACAGTTGAATCCAAAATTATGCAATTTTTTTAATTTAGCAAAAAAAAATACTTAAAAACCATACAATGTTACAATTTCACTTGAAATAATCCGTTAATGGTATTACAATATTTATATTAAAATTAAACTAATTGAAAGTATTTGATGAATCAAGATTAATAATAAATTACTAATTAAAATTAAAAAAATATGGATTATATAGATATTTAAATATAATAATTAAAATTAATTGAAAAAGTTTATAAATTTAAAATAAATATTATAAAATTTAATTATTAACTATTATCAATATATAAATATATGTGAAATTTTGAAAATAATTATAAAAATAGTAAATTTGTTTGAGTATATATACTTCTATATAAAATTCAAAAATTGTATTGGAAATAAATAAATGGCATTTCCTCTGATTGTGTATATGTATATGTGTGTGTATATATACACATATAATATAATGAGATATGTCATATTGAAAAATAAATTGGATTTTCTTATTGTATAATGATATAATGATATATATACACACACACATGGACATACACATTACATAAATACACACAAACACCCAGAAATAAACATTTTCATTCACGTACATGTATATAAACATAAATACACTTACCCATACACACATAAATACATACAAATAAACATATAGAGACACATACAAATACACATTCACATAGACATCCCCAAATGCATACATATAAATACATACACATTCATACAATTACATGCACATATAGATACATACATGTACACACACACACACAGAGATATTTATATATATATAATTTTATACACGTACATACATGTACATACACATATATATGAATACATAAACAAGCTACATAAATATAAACATACTACATGAACATACACACATTCAAACACACATATATACACGTAGTAATACACAGATACATACACATATATAGAATTATAAACAAAAACATCCATAGATGTACATATATATACATACACAAACACTCAAATACATACATACATACATACATATATCCACATATATGAAACTACATATGCACAAACACATACATACATGTAAACATAAATATACATGCACACAACACACAAATCAACATAGACACGTATACGAAACACATATATACACATACCAGACAAACACATACATACATATACCCTTGCATACATGTACACAATACATACATATACATATTTTTAAAGACAAACACACACATAAAAATATAAGTGTACATTTTAAATTATTTTTAATGATTATAAATATATATTCTTTTATATATTCATAAAATTATATACAAAAAATGTTAAAATGTTATATTTATATTAAAATTTTTAAATTAATTTATATAAACATATAGTTAAAACAATTATTACTTCAAATAAATTTGAACAAAAATTATATATATTTTGAAATTATTAATTTTTTAAAATATAGTAATAAATATCAAATATATATATTAAGTTTATTTAAAATATTATAAATTTGTATTAATAATTTAAATTATTCATGATTCCATTTATAAGAGAATTTTTGTGTGCTGATAATGGGATCCCCTTTATTATTTATTCAGTGATGATAAAGGATAGCACTAAATAAAGTGATATTTGTAGTAATGGTCCTAAAATGGTACATATTAGAATGAATATGACACTTTAATGGTTCTTAGTTTGATTTAACCATTGTATCTCATGTATTTATTACATCACCCCATGGAATTAAAAAAATAAATCTTCAATTAAAACATCTGTTTTTCATTGATATATTATCTGAAACACCCATTAACAATGTGAACATCCATTTATTTCATTTTATAATATTAAAAAAGAATGTTAAAGGAATTATATAGGATTAGTAATAATATAATTTTAAAATAAAAACATATAAATAATAAACCTTAAATTTGAAAATTCAATGGGTTGTGGTCTACTATAAATGCCACAGACCCAAGAAACACATTAAAAAGAACAAAATATTAGATAAAGTATTGTAATTATATAAATAAAAGGTAAATAACATCGAGATAAAATTGTTTGATCGACAAATAAATGAATAAAATGATTTTATAAAAATTATAATTTTTATTTAACCTTTAATATAATTATTGGATGTTAAAATAATACATTAACCATGAAGAGTATTAAATCTCATAATACTAAATATTTACATGAAATAAAATAATTAAATATAAATCTTACAATATGATAATTTTTTTCTAATATTATATAACAAAAAATCATGTATAAGTTTAAAATTTAAAAAGTTATTTTTATAATTTTTTATTACAACATTAATTTCTATAAGAATATTTATATAACCAAAAATTGAATTTTTTTTTAAAATAGTCCACATTGTAAAACTCAGCTTGGTGAAATTATCAATAGGAATAATTTTTTAATTTTCAAAAAAATAGTATTTTTGGAGGACAGTAACAAATATAGTATTTTTAAATAAGGTAATATTTATAACATCGTTGTTATATAAAAATGAATCAATAATTTATAACCATTTTTTCATGAATTATAATATATTTAATGTATAAATAATATTTTTAAAAATAATAAAATTATTTTCCAAACCTATAAAACTATTTTAAAATCTTAATTATAGTTTATTCTAATAAAAAGTAATTGTTTATTTTTTATACTGAATATGATATTTAAAAGATAACATTCAGTTTGGATTTTATTTAAATATTTAAAAAATATTTTTAAATGAGATGTAGTATAAGTTAAAAAAACCCACCTTATTCAAAGTATATTCAATATAATAAATTAATCAATATTCTATTCAATGATATGAATCTCTTATACATATAATGGAACCCCTTCTCCATCCATTAATCCTCACTTAAAAAGTTATATATAAATGATATTGTGGTTTTATCTAACAAAAAAAATCATCTACTATTAGATTATGTTTCGCACTAAAGTAGGTGTTTCAATGAGAATGTTAGGGGTTTCAAAACAAATAACTCTATTTTTATATTCCATTATTACCACATCCATAACATAACTTATCCACGTAGTAATAATAAAATATTATTAAAACTCATAATAACATATTAAGGAATACTATATATCAGTTATATTTTCATACTTTTTAATATCCCTTAAAATAATCCTTCCATGATGGTCGCTTTATAATTCCCTGATAAACAACATTGTATTATTTTAAAATAAATATTACATGATTATTAAAAAAAGGTTATATATTTAAATAATATTAATTATAAATTAGTATAATATTTATGATTCAATAATTTCAATATTTGTATGATATTAAAAATAAAAAATAATATCTTAAAAATTAATGCATGATAGATGATTCTCAATTTATAAATACTTTGGAGTATCTCATGAAATATTTAAATTACATAATACTATAATGAAATGAATATCTACCTAGAAAATTTTGGTTCTTATAAAATATTTTTTAAAATTAAAATTGATCATTATCATTACACTAAAGCGTCTTTGAAATAGATGGTAAATAACCCAAAATGAAAGACATGAAAAATTTTAATCTTAAAAATTTAATAACATAATAAAATCATTGAATAATAATAAATTAAATAAATAAAAATATGTTTTTAAAATATATAATTAACTAAATTTTATTAATAAATATGTTAAATGAGTATAAAAATGTGTCTAGAATCAATGTAAGTGGATTCTTCCACTCTTTCTATTTATTCTAGGTTATATTCTCTATCACTATCTCTTTCTCTAACTCACTCTTTAACATTCTATATTTCTCATATAATATAATTATGTTCATTAATGAAATGGACCAGTCCCAAAAATATTATATTATTTATGTTCTTTATTCTTCCGTTAAATTTTTTCTTTAGGGGGAAATCTTGTCTCTATAGTTCCCTTTTTTAATATCATTATACTAAACCATGTGATGTTTGAAAATTAATCTTTTACATTTTAATAATTATAATGAAAAATTATTCTTATGTATTTTATTAAATATTTATTATTTTATTCGTACCCTATTTTTTAATGATTTGTTTAATATGATCATTGAATGTAAAATATGCTATATTTTAAACATATTTTGGGTATCTATATGATTCATTATTTGATTATAGTTTTTATCACAATTATGTAACTAATTCATTTCTCAAGTGTGTATTTCATATATATGATTTATATATAAATATATTTAATGGGAAACAAATATGAATTATATATTTTGATTTGATTGGTGGGCCAATTATTAAAAAACCCTTTAATCAAATATGTGATACTTACATATCGTGAGATACAATTTATTTTTCATAGTCATTGGGCCTAGTAAATTATTTTTTGTTTCCATAGAAGAAAACCTTGCATCATGGTATTAATTAAATATACTATGTTTATTCAACATTCTTCTGTTCATCATTATTTACATGTTTTCAATCTAAAATTTCCTTATTTTATTCTTTTATGAGATAATTAAATATTATACTCCCTGTTAATTTCTTTTCATGATTATTACCTCTTAATATATCTCACCCTTCTATTTAAAATAATTTATCCATATACTAGGATTTTAACTAACCCTTTGATTAATGAATTACCCCATGGTTTCTCATGTAGTTATAATAATATGATTAGATCTATGAGAATATTGTAAATTTTAATATAAAAAAAATTGTAGTTCATTTAAAAATCATGTGATATGTATCTACTATCCCAAATAAAATAGACTTTAAGATTATTGGGTGTATTGTATATGGATTTAGTGATAATAATATTATGATATTATATATATGATACATATTCCAATATATTATTTTCAAACATGCATTATTTTTATTACATAATTTAACAATTTATACATTCACCTAGATTTACATGTTCCATGAATATTAACATGTAAATAATTAAATAACTAATGACTTGTATTTCTCATCCAAAATAATAGTTAATTATATCCAAAAATGTCTTATTTAATCTATTTCTTAATCTACCTGAAAATATTTCATGTACATGAGAAAAATTTAATGAAACCCACAATCATATTAAATTTAATGTATGGTAACACATACAAGAAACAAATAAAATTATTATTGAACCATATTTCCCTGGTCAGTGTAACATAACCTAATTCACCATTACCCATATAATTACACTTAAGAGGGATATGTATTCCAAAATTATTGAAAATTATAATATTCAATAATAATAATAATCTATTTTTTAATTTATAATGATAAATAATTGTAGTCCCATTTAAAGAAATCTATATCATTTGAATTATATAGCATATAACTAATTATATGTGTTGTATTCCCTTTATAAGTAATTTAAATACTTCATTAAAAATGATATATCCATTCATAGTATAAATTAATTATATTTTTTAAAAAATAATTTGAATAATAATAAATAAATAAATATTTCATTAATTTATGACACAAGATTTTTCATTAAATATTTCATAAAAAAATAAATTATTAAAAATTTATCATTTAAGAATGATATTGTGGGAATTTCACAACACCAAAATTTTACTAATTAGTATTTACATTCAAATATTAATTCTTTATATTTAATATGATATTTTCTTTCACAAAATCATTCATAATTATTAAATGATAAAATTATTTTAGAAAAATAATTTTTTCATACATCATAATATATATAAATATCATATAAACTTTTTGAAAACGTTATATAATTATAGGTTGGAGCCACCATGTTATTATGTGAGACTTAAGACACCTTATTTGTGGTTGTGAATGGGGGACTAACCAGTTGAATATTTTTATCTCTAACCATAACTATCATTAGATCTTATTCCAAGGATACTTGGAACTTCTTTCAATCTATATATCCACTGAATGCACCCACACAAGAATATTTTAAGCATTAGAATGATATAGAGAACTCAAGATGACAAGGATTTTACATAGTTCACATCATTGGGAACACATAATTAGTATACACTCAATGATGTGCCAGTGTACCAAAATCCACTTTCATAAACTATTCAGTAGATGAGATGTTTGGGATGGAAAATCCTCACCAAATTCCACTACATTAAATGAGATTTAGGGATGGTACACTACCTACCAAAAGACACACAATATCTTACAATAATCACCAAATATTTCCTGATGAATATATATATATATAATGGATATACGTGACTCTATAACAATATTTACTATAAAACTAATTAAGATGTCACTATAAATCCATATTTTGTACTGCATTGTCATTCATCTATTACATCATGTATTCACAAGATAGAAATGAGATAATCTATGATATTATATAGTTTTAAGGTATACAACATGTTATTTATAGTATAATCACATCCATATATTACTAATTCCCAAAACATAAATTCCTAATTAAGGGAATTTTTAATGTGAATCTATGAATACATCTATCACTTATACATTGATTAATATGTCGATTATCTTACATGGATAAGAATTAATCTCTTATATAACTAGATATTTCAAGTATATTTCAATAACTCTAACTATTTTAGACCATTAGTAGAATAAAAAATATATAGAATGTTCTCCATCAAAACCCATAATTAATTATTTGGATCATTCTATGTAATTATTTTATATTCCATTTGTAACATCATGTTACATTATTTTATATACTGATTTATCCTTTATTGGATCTCATATTAATTTTGTAATATTTTTTGTGGTAATTTCATGAGAAATTAGAAAAAAAGTTAATCCAAAGGGGCCATGCACGGTTGATAGGTAGTTTAGGAAAACTTTGTAGGTTGGACTAGGAAACCATGAAACCTAGCCCAATACTATATATGGATGTGCATGGCTTTTTCAAACATGTATGACTAAAAACACCATATCATACAGACTAGAACTGTGAGTTTTTTCACAGTTGTAACATAGTTTGACAAAAACTCTTCTCACTGAGGAAAAACTGTGCAACCCGAACAATAGAAGCACCTAGTCACAACATAATGTTGGTCTAACTATGATGACCTACTCGGAAAATAGTCACGCTAGTTTTAATTCTAATGAAAATTATATTAAAATACTAATACACATCTTTTTAACCCATAATATACCTATATTGACCCTAAATCAAATCCTTGTTCCCTACAGGCTCCCAAGAAAATATTTTTACTCCTATAAAGCCTGTTTATGGGGAATCAATGCTCCAGTGATTACGTTCATTATACTCTATATAAGTGGATATACTATCATGTGGTTTAATCATAATAGTTTTTCAATACTCTTTAAAGAGTTATAGATAAATAGTTTTTTAAATGATATAAGAATTTTTTTAATAATTCATGATTCAAGGTTGTGTTTTTTTATCTCTCTCATCTTCATTCTTCGTTTTTGTTTTTAGTTATGGGAATTGTGCATTGTGATATCCTAATATAAATAATGATGGTTCCATAATACAATTCATTATAATTGAAACCATAAATTTTATGATTGAATGTAAAAGTGATCGTAATTGATTTAAATACCCTGATTTGGTAGGGGTTGATGTTTCATTTTGATATGGGCATAAAAATAATTAAATCACGCAATAATAATTGAATTCAAATGTTGGGTGGATTTGGGGAAAATGGTCCATTGATTTTGAAATTGATTTTATAAATTTATTTGGTGTTGAAACTTGATAATAATGTCTTACTATTTATGATGTTCTGAAATAGAATATATTAATGATAACATCTATTTTTCTTTTGAAATGAGAAATGCATGTTGAAAAATGAAACATGCAAATTATAATAGTAATTGGTATGAAATTTTTGACCTTCCCATGTTTGGTTGATTTTTTATTTGATACACTTGTTATCTTGGGTAGCAAGTGTTTAATGGGAGACGAACACTTGGACCTTGTCTCCTTAGAAATTGACCATCAATGAAAAATCTATATAATAATTGTGGCAAGATCACCCAATGGGGGTTCCCATTTGGTGATGTAGATAGCCCATTAGGGTTCCCCGATTAGTTTGTATATTGATTTGAGTGTGTAGACCTATCTAGAAAAAATAACATTATTGAGATGAGTGAGGATAATATTACTTTTACTAATATTTAATTAGTGTTTTTTAAATAGTAATTTTATTTTTTGACATGAATATACATTCCATTGATTATTGAAATTATTTATTCATATCAAATACATTATATAAGTGTTTCAAAAAATTGTTTAATTTAGGTTACTTTTAATTTATCTATAGTATCTTCTTATGTGAATTAGTTATTTTTTTAAAATATGTCCAAAATGTCAAATATGACACTAAACATAAAAAAATAATCTGCTTAATAGTAATGAAATTGATTATGGAACACTAGGTGAGACTATAAAGGGATTTATATTATACACCCTACCATTTTAATTCGCCTTTTGTATATTTCCATTTTCTAGGTATGGTCAATAAAAATTTTCATATTAGATGTGATGAATGGCCATCATCCATGTGAACATGGAGTTATGAAAGAGAGTAGTGGAAATATTTTCTAATTATTACATTGGATTTTTTGAGGCTTTCATAAGGTTTATATTGTTGTTTCATTTGCGATATTTATCTTTTTTTATGGGTATTGTCTTACTTAGTTTTTATCGTATAATCTCCATATAGATTGTTGATAATACTTACATATATATATTTATCATACACTATTTTTGTGTCAAATTTATTCCATCATAATTACTATTTGATTCTAGGTGATTTTAACCAACCCATTGATATTTGGAATGCCCTTTGGGCTATTTTAGAGCCCATATGGGGTTTCAGAGTACTATGGTTTCTGGGTAAGTTCATGAAAATTGTTATCAAATTTGTGAGGTTAAGTGTCTTCCCTTGATTATGTATGCATTTTGGATGTCTTGACAGGACTTGAGAGGTAGCTGCTAGGATGTTGCTGACCATGTCTCACTATAATCATCCTTACCTCACCACAGGTTTCTAGGAAATGTGGATTTGAAGAATGTTTTGATCTAAATCATGTTTCCGTTCATTTTGTCTTAGCTTGTAGATCTCCAAATCTTATGTTTCGTATAAATAGAATTGATATTCATGTGTCTCTTGTCTGATTTTTTGATCTATCTATTCATTATTAAGTGTTTAGTGTTTTCTATCGATGCCCTTTATCTTAATGAATCTAATAAAATGGGTGAATTTTTTCCAATCGGGATGTTATTGGGAAACCACCAAGATGATATCCCTTAGTGAACTGGAATATTGATGAGATAGTGGTGTTGGATGTCCATGAATTGGGATAAGCACCTTTACTCATTCTCATGCAAGATCTAATAGTGTATCCCAAATGGGATCAATCATGTGATCATGCTCAATTTTTTTTTTCTATAACATACATACATACCAATGATATAATGATACTAAATAGGATGGGGAATGTTTGATAAAATACGGATCTTCCATTAGTTATTGGAATCCTCTAATTTGATTAAGGTGTAATGTATACATTTAATATTTATGGTCCTAGTACGAAATGGTGGAATTCAATGGTAATTTAAAATAAGAATTTTGGGTTGGGATGGGGATAATTATTTGTTCATTCCATGAATAAACATGGTCTATATTCTATGGTCATGCTGAAATCTATAGTGCTATTCATCCTCTGTTAGGGTGTGAAAACTGTGAGTCATTATGAAAACTAGTTTATTAAGATAATTCAATTTACTCTTGTTGTGATGACTAATGACAGGATAACAAAATTCTTATTTTAGATGGGTCTTAAATATGACATCAGATCTTAGGTTTTCTTTCTGAATATGGATTATTATACTGATTTGTTGGATAGAGTGTTGATAGTTGAGCTTTAAATGTCTGGTAATTCATGGATGGTGGGAGATACTTTTCCCCCCAGTGGTAGTAATGTGAGTTCCTCTAGAAGAATGATGATGGGTTAATGAGTCTCAAAATTGTTATATATAGGATAATTCTTCCATTTCCCCTATATTACCTGACATAGGCCCTTTGACTTTCTTTTAATGTGTTAAGGTAATTTTTTAAATATGTTTTTACTAAGGGCCAATGATCTGTAGTTTCTATGGTATCTCATGAGATATATATAATTTATCTAACATATTTTATACATCATGCAGTGGAACAATCTAAACAAATATAAAAATTAATATGTTTAAATTGATTCTTCAGGATATAATAGATTCCATCCATGAGAATCTATAACAAAGCTTCTTCATGTAGTGGAACAGTCTCTATAGGATGCTGAAATAAGTCCAACTACACTGAGTAGTAGAATAACTATATCTTCATCATTAATGACTAATTTATTTGATACTGCTTCATCTCCCACATATAAGTTGACTAGGTTTTTGATCATTCAAAATATTACCATGGAGCACTTTTCTATTGTGATGAATATTAGTATGCCCCTCGAAATGAAAATAGAGGAGGGTCTATATTGTCCTTCTTGTGTTTTATCATTATCATATATTGATCTTTCCTTTAATTTTATGAACCCAATTATAAAAATCTTCACATATTTTTTGGGATGGATTATTTGGTGACTCAGAAGGCCTAGATAGAATGAATCCTTAAGTGTATCTCCATTACCAAGACTGATAGGGTGAGCCATGTCATTGAGGGAGAGTGGGACATGAGGTAGAGAAGAGTCAGATGGTATTTTCCAAAGATATGTTTCATAATTTTAGTTTACCATTTTGAATTGGATTGAGAATTTTGGAGTGATGACCAACCTCCAGTCATCGCCTATTTCCCAGACGTGTTTCATTATGATTTCAGGGTTTTCTACTGGAAAGAGTGGTAGCTTTTTCTTTTGATTCACTTCCTAGTACTCAACTAGAATATGTTCCTTCTTACTTCATAGTTCCAGATGGTTTCAAAGAGTTAAATGAAAAGTTTTATGATCTTTTTGGGAAAAGATTTAAATGATCATGTCTTCCACCATGGGTGTAACATATTCTTTTTGTTAATAAAGATGATAAAACATTGACCTCTATGTATATTTTTGAAAACCCAATAGTTTTATGTTGCAACACAAGTATCTATTACCAAGAATAAATGATCTAATTGACCTGTTTAATGGAGAAAAGTGGATCTCAATTATTTATCTTTGATCAGGTTATAACTAGTATAGAATAAAAGACACTTACATTCCCTAAATTGTCTTTATAATCTGGTAGGATCACATTGAGTATCTTATAATTACCTTTCTCTTGACAAATGATCTAGCGGTCTTTAGGGATTTGATGAAAATAATATTCCATGAATATCATGAATTTTTTATTGTAGTATGATGATATTTTGGTTTACTCTAAAACTATGGAGGATCATGTGTGTCATTTTAGTATTGTCCGAGTAATCATGATAAATCACATACATTAAAAATGGAGTTCAAAATTTAATTTATGGATATAAAAAGTGAATTTCATGGGACACAATAACTCAAAAAATTGAATCTCATTAGATCCAAAGAAGGACAAGTTTGTTATGACATAGGAACGACCATGTAATTGTTTTGAGATACAGATCTTCATGGGATAAGTGGGGTATTACCATAAGATTGAAAACTATTTCTCTAACATTTATTCACCAATGATATATCTAACACAAAATGGTGTGACGTTCAATTGGGATGAAAAATTTCAGAGTTCTTTTTTTGAGATAATCTATTTTTTTAATTTTGTACTACTGTTGAATCATCCATAAGTTGAACAAGGCTATGAATAATTTTCCGATGCATTAGGTTTGGATTTGGGATGTTTTCTCATGTGGTGTGATTATGTGGTATCCTATCAGTCTACACATCTTAGGATAAAAATAAGAAATTTCCACTAAATGATCTCAAACTCCCATTTATAGTTAATGATCTTAATATTGGGATGAAATACCATCCCAGAGAAAGGATTATTATTTATTAAAACAAAATAATGTTGAGGTATATCTTTTTATAAAAGGATTAAAAACTCAGTTCGAGGAATTAGGTGGACTACATGAAATAATATAATTTCTACATTACCAACACCCCGACGAAGGGAAATTTCATTTTAGTTTCTTTGATCATGAACCATTCATCCCAAGATGTGAATGAATCATCCTAAGAGTGAACATTGTGCCTTTTTTCCTAGTTGAATTTTGGATTCTATGAAGAAGAGGTCGTTGTTGTATTGGCAGATGTTCAGTTGACCTACACTCTTCTTGATACAATTATTTAGGATTAGCATCTTGATGATTAAATCCATTTTCTTTATGATCACTTTTTATAGTGGGGATACTGTTGGTGAGTGGACATTCTCTTATGTGGGAATTCTAGGTTTTTAGAATAGTTTTTTTTAACTTTTCATGTATGAAATGCCAATATGGTGGATTTCTATAATTTCTAATTGGTGTTGAATCCTGTAACAAAAAATATGGTTTATGATTTTTGTAGATGATTATATAATCCACTTATGAGATGAGATGTCACTATGATTCATTATCATTGTTATACCTATTAGTAGGTATAAGGCATGAACCAAAAACCGTTGGAATTTCTTCATCCACATCCTGTTCCGACTGGGATGTGGGATGAGATATATATGGACTATTTGGTTGGGATTTTGCATACCCCTAGGATGAAGAATGGGACATGAGTTTTTATTGATTGGATGTCCAAATAATCAAACTTTATACCCACTAATTATACATACAATTTGGAGGATTTGGGACATCTCTTTGTGTAGGATATTATTATATTTTAGAGTGTTCCATCCACTACAGTTTCTAATAGTGATCGTTGGTTCAATATTCTATTTTAGAGAGCCCTCCAATTGTAAATGTCATCTAATGTGGTTTTGAGTATGATATACCAGCTGTAGAGTCATGACCAAACAAAATGATCTATATATATATTTGAGGACATGCTTCACATTTTGGTATTTAACATTTGTGTATCTTATGAAAACCATTGGAGGTTTATTGATTTATCCAACCAAAATAATTAACATTATGTTATCATAATTTCTAATTTTGAGTCCTTATGTGGTTGGACTTTTAAATTTTCATTGGGTTGTTTACAGATTGGTGAAATATTTTTCGTTGGACTGAGTTAGGACTAAGAGATGGTGAAGAATATTTATTTTAATTTACCGAAAATGTTAATGTCACATAGTTGATAAAAATATTATAATTACCATCATATATGACCATTGGAGTTTTCTGTTAGTGACCAAGTGTTTATGCGAGTTTCTGCCCATTTAGTTCATCGACATCTTGGGAAACAAGGTCATGTTTCAATGGGCTATGTGGGACGTTTTGTGTTTTTCGAGAAGGTAGGGATTGTGTCTCACCATTTATCACATCCACTACAATTTATGTTCATACATAGTGTTCTCTATATATTTTATCCTCAACTGTTTCTTTCTGAACCATATCAGGTCGAAAACATGGATGGTCTTCATGATGAACATGATTTATCAGTTACTAAGTAGCTATTTAGGATTTTTGACTCTATGAAAAAGGTACTTCATGGGAGGAAGATTCCCTTAGACTATGTGATTTGGTTACATTGTTCTGATTCACATGAAACATGGGAGTGTGAGGTCTTTATGAGAGGGAAATGGACTCTCTTATTTGATATAGAGTCTTCCTAACATAATTATTGGGGAAAAATTAATATTATGGAGAGGTTTTGACATCTCATTTACTTAATCAGGTTTTCCAAAACCCTTTATTTGATCGGCTTTAAGTTGTGTCTTGTTTTGGTGTTATTATGGGATAATTCAGAAAACATTTGATGCCCAAGGTTTTGTGCATGTTGGGTTCATGGTTTAGGAAAACCATGTGGTTTGGACAATGAAATGGTGTGCCCTTGGTTAAGCTTTTAATAGGGAGCACGTGGTTTTTCCAATCCATAAGGGTATCCCCTAAAAAACATGAATTGTTAGATAGTGAGTGTTGTCAAATTTATTGAGTAGTTTTATAAAAAATGCCCCCACCTAGGAGAAACCATGAAGCCCATATAGTTGTGGGGCCCAGTAATGGTGCATAGCCTTCTAACTATATAATCCTACCAAGAAAAATGTGTCTAAAGGTTTTAATTCCACTAAAATTATTATAAAAATATAAAAACCCTCAGATTTTACCCCTTTTCACCACATTTAGAGCCTAAATTTAATCTTTAGATCATGATGGCTCCCAAGAGGATATTTTGACTCCACCAAAACTTTTTCTTGGTGGATAAATTCTTCTGTCATTGTGATCAAACTCCTCCGACTATGTTGATCGCTTATCATGTGTTTTTTTTTCGGATATCACTTTTTCTCCTATATAGAGAGTTATGTATGATCATATTTTTTAGTGATATAATACAATTTATAATTATATAGATACATGGTTTTTTTCTTGATTTATGCTTTCTTTATTCCCTACTTGTGTTCCATATTGTGGGAGTAGAGCATTATGGTCACATGATTTTAACATTGTTAATTACGTTATTATTTTCACTATATTTGAAACATTAAATTACATGGTTTAATTCAAATGAGTTTCTAATTCCTT
This sequence comes from Viscum album, assembly GCA_963277665.1. NCBI lineage: Eukaryota > Viridiplantae > Streptophyta > Magnoliopsida > Santalales > Viscaceae > Viscum > Viscum album. The sequence continues at coordinate 852,518,922 of OY728152.1, forward strand.
TAAAATCCCATATATTAAAGGATTTTCTATTTGAATTTTAGATTGGCATGGAATTTATTTAAATCTGAATTTTAAATTAATTGAATTATGTAGCATATTTTGGGAAGTTGTTAGCATGATTCTAAAATTAATTTGGTAAATAGATTTGATGTTGAATTTTGAGAAAAAATTATTAGTGTTGATGCTCATTTTAAATGTTATTAATTGATGAAAACATATGTTTTTTTTCAAATGATAAATGAGTATAGAAAACTGAAAATGGGATATTTTAATTCTAATTTATTTAAAAGGATTGAATTTCCATTGTTGGATTGATTTTTTAATTAAATTTTATCCTATGTAGTTAGTTGAAATTGGGACAACAACTCTAGTATCATAACTCACTAGAAATTGGATTGATGATGAAAAATATAACTAAACCATTATTGCAAGAATGGTTGAGGGGTTCCCCTATGTGTGTGTAGATGGACCATTAGTGTTCACTGATTGGGGTGTAGATTGATTTGAGTGTTCACACCTAACTTGATTCGAGATCATTATTGATATTTTTTTAGGATTCTATTACCTTATCTAACATACCATGGTGATTATATACTTAGTGATATTTTTTATATAAATATACATATCATTGATTATTGAACAGGTTTATTATTCCAAACATCCTTATTTAAGGGTTTTATAATGAATGTTCATTTAAGACAGTTTTGATTTATCTTTCATCTCTTATGATGTTAAAAACTATTTTGTATTACAATATATTATTGGTAAAGCATGCACCATTAAATTGTAAATGAAATAATAATTTGGTAATTAAATAGGGTTTTGAGAATTGGACACTTGGTGAAACCCTATTATTATATATACCCCACATCCATTCATTGTCTTCATATATATGTTGATTTATTTATTCCATGTTAGATTAAACAGAATGTGCCACTTATTGGTGGTGGGTGGTTTTTATCCATTGTCATTTGGAGTGATTGTAGTGATCTATAGAGATATTTTCCACATATAACATTGTATATTTGGGCCATTCTTCTTATTGACATTATTTTTTCCTCTGTGATTTTTTTATCTGGGTACTATTTTAACTATTTTATTCTAGTACTTTTTCCATTTGGCGTATTTATCATAGTAACTTGTATATTTTATCTTCAACTATTATATTGGAAAATCAATACCGTCTCGATTCTTGTATAATTCCTTTGTCTTATTTCCAACCAATGGGTATTGGGGATTCCCTTCAAAAAAATTTCGATTCAACTCTAGTAACTGAGTTCTAGGGTGTCTAGGCTGGTTGGCGAAATCATTTCCATAATAATGTATATATTCCATCAATAATTACTAATTTAATGGTCAATAATATCGTTATAAATATTCCACATCACTATAATCATTCATCATTAAATATATACAAAAACATCTAGTCAAATATTTTATTAGGATGATATTATCATATTAATCATAAATATAGAAAAATTCACTCTCTTCAGGCAAACATCACATTCATATTAATTTCTCTCAATGAAATTCAACCATTGAAATAATGAATCTTGTTCAATGATAGATTCATAACATTTGAATCAGTATTTTATCAGTTATTTTCCATGTTTCAAGTGCTTCATCATGATTAAAGTTCCACCATAGTCAAAATTAAAATAGCACAATAACTCAAGTCCACCGAGACCATCACTCGAGCTAGAGGACAATAAGGCCCCAAGCATGTTCTTGACAACCAAGGGCTGGAAACATGCACCTTGGAACCAAAAATAGCCATTTGGGAAAAAGTCCCTTACAAAACCCACATGAACTATCCATGAATTATATGTTCACATTAGCTAAATAAATAAGAGTAAACTTATATAAATATAAAACATTGTATATAAATCAATGAATAATAATAGATATCAAAAATAACATCTCATCGCCATATATAAAAATTCATTTAATATATATGTACCCGAAATCCATATGAAAATATTCAAACTAAAAAATGATCAAGACCCAAATAGTTAATTAATGTTATCTGATCTAAGAAAAATTCCCAAAACAGATCTTCATATGTCAAACCCCATGAAACATCATCTCCACCAACATAATAAACACTAGAATATTGTAAACATGAATATGGATCATAATTCATGTTTGGAATTCCATTAATGGTTTCCTATAAAAAACATTCTATCCATGGACAAAAGCATATGTAGTATGTGTGTCACATAGCCTAGTAGGATACCATCATGAATCTACAATATGTTTTTACCAATTCAATTGACAAATAAAATATTAAAAAACATTTTGAAAACAAATTTCACTTTAACAAAAGATCACATGAAACCTTTCTCCATTTTTAAATATTTTTTCCCTTTCTCAAAATGACCAATAATGAAAAATAATTAATTGAATTGTTGTTTCAAATAGTTAAATAAGATCTATGACATAACTTTCTCAACAAAACCACAAAAGGAATCAATGTTGAAATAATTAAAAAACTATAATATAATAAAATTGGAATGGTCATAACATAAGATATCTCAACCAAAAAAGGAACTAACATAATTTGTGGAGAAGTATAAATCAACATACCATAAGAAATATATATATGGTCTATACTCATAAGGGCTTATATGGACTTAGTATAATTAAATTTTATAGGTATCAAATTATATTTAAAATGCTGTAATGTATTTTAGTATTCCATGGGATTAAATATCAATGATATATCTTAGTCCCCTGGAAAACATTTTTGGAAGTCAATTAGTCTTCATCCAAAAGGATGATATGATCCTTATGACATCCCTTTGTAATTTCAGTCAATATTCTTACCAAGGGCTCACTCAGTCCCTTAGACAACACTTTGGATTCTCACATGGAATTACTGACAGAGGATCTCTAGGTCTTCTGGACAATATAACAATTGGATAACTAAAACACCAAAACAAAACAATGTTTTCCCATGTGATACTCAATGAAAAACATTTCCACATCAACATGTTCCATGTAAAAGGAAAATTTAGTAAACCAAAAAGATTTTTTTATAAAAAAAATTAATAATGGTAATTTTTTTGTAACAACCCATTATAAATACATTTAAAGTCATAAGAAAACACTAAGACCTTTTATCCACAACGTAAAGTTTATGCAAGGCAAACACAACTGAAAATCCATTTGAAACATATAATTATAAATAAAAAAATGCATCACAACATAAAATGGAATAAAAATCATTTATAAATCAATCTCAAGCCAATTTAATAAATAATAACCAATGGTGATAAGAGATTAATGGATATCCCTTGAAAACACTATTAAATTGATAATTTGACTTTTGAATTAGTTCCAACATTATCACATTCAATTATAAACTATAGTAAAACAATATAAACACACCATTATCAAATTTAGATTAATCCAACCCTCCGTGCTGGGATTTCATTATCAATGTAAAGAGAAGAACAATAAAATAATATTGGAATTGAAGAAGAAACCATGAATAACTTTTCTTACCTGTTTCCAAAATAGCAAATATCTAATTATAATCTACTACATGTAAAGGGGAATAACCTCCTATCATGTGGAAGAATTTTATTTTCATGGGGATATGAAATGAGGGTGAGATAATTCAAATAATTCAATGTACAAGTGGTCATATCCTATAACAACTAAAAAATTGAATTACTCACATGGTTTTCCAACACAGTTAATAATGGGTTTTCAACTATACGAGTTCTATTATCTCCTAAAACATAAGACACATGGTTATTAATGAGCTTCACAATGTTTTAAAAATGATTATAAAACCATGGAAAATTTCACAATCCTTAGAAACTCACACTCACATAGTTAGCAACCTATTTAGAGAAACAATGTGCCAAACATGTGTTAGGGTCTTTTTTCCACAAAATACTCAATATTTTACCCATCTCTCCAAAAAACTAAAATAGAAAATAAAAATGTAAATAAAATCTCATATAAAAAAACAATTGACTTTCTTGTTGTCACCAATCCACCATGGATAATTTTTTAAATGATTCCCTTAAAATTTCTCTCAATTTTTTTTCCAAAATTATCTCTATAGATTTCTCTTGGTCAAACCACAATGTGTAATCCATAATTGGGCATCCAAATCAATTCAAAAATATTGAGTAAAAATTATATAAAAACATATAATTTTTTATAAATTAAAATTATTCATATTTATATATCTTTAGAAATAATGTAAACTACAATGTGTTTATTTCCAACACATCATAGTTTCTTAGTCAACATGTTTGAATCAAAAAATTGTGTCCTTCAATTCTACATGTCTTGAAAATAAAGATGTTTTTGTATTTATAAAACAATATCTTTACCATAATACAAGGGAGTTTTCACTAGAAAATAATGTGCACCAACCCATATATATTCTAAATTAATTATATAAATTTATATTTTTTTGGAATGTGTAGCATCTAGGACACTTTATTTCCCATTGTTTGTTTGAAATGTCCTTCTAAATCAATGTGTGATCTTCAGAAACCATTTCTCCAATATTACAAGATAGTGAATATCTCAAAACACTTCTCACCATGTAAGGATCTTCACTAGATTGTTATATTTTTCAACCATACATATAGAAGACTTCCTTATTTTTACATGCTTTTAAACACAATTCCTTAAAAATGGTTATACATTGTGGCAGGAAAAATCATAAAATGATTTCTAAAACATAACGAGAATAAAAATGTGGTTTTTTGGAATGGGTTTAATTATTTTGAGTTTAATTACCTAATTATTATCTAATTAAAATAAAAATGAATTAATTATTACAAACACATTAAAACAAAATAAATTTAAAATCAAAATAAAAATTACAAGGAATTGCATTAACAAATAAAGAATAAAGAGGAATACAATCCATTACTGGTAATGTGGTTTCTAGAAGCATTAGTGTGTTTTATTAAACCAAATTGACTCTTCATAAAGGATCTGGAGAGATAAAATGATCGGGACGTCATTTTCAAAGGATTTAAACTGAATAATAATGGACCAATGGGTGAGTATTTATTGAAAAATTTGGAGATTTCTTTAGTAATTTTTAAAATTTGGAATCTAGATAATGAAAAATTCAAAACCATTGACCTTATAATGGTATATCCCATGTTATTATCTAGGTGGTAATTTTTCCAATTTTAATATCTTAAGGAACAAAAATATTTAATTAGTAATAATTTGGAGGTGAAAGTGTTACCTTGTCATAAATTGTTATTTCTAAAACCATTAAATTTTGGTTTTGGTTTTGAAATATTCATTTTTTCTTTGTAAAATGATTATTATCACATTAATATAACATATTTTATTGATTATTAATAATTTTATTCCTGAAATAAAATATTATTTTTTACATAAATTTTATGTCATTATGATGTCATAATACTCATCGTATATTTATACCATATTTTACTCTATATTTAATAAATCGATTGTTTACAATATTTTGAAAAAATATTTATTCCCTAATTTAAACATAATAATTTAAAGAATGAAATCAAATTTATCAACATATTCTTCTAAATATATGAAATTTAACATTTTATTAATGATTTATATTTATTAAAAAAGACAAGTTTAATGACATTTTCAACATTATAATCCTTATTAAAATATTATGGGAAATCATAAAAATATTTTATAATTTATATAAAGATAAATATATTCTTATAAATCAATTTTATAGAAATTATTGTTATTTATAATTCATGAATTTATCAAATAAATTTTTAAAAATGATAGGAAATATTTCAATAATTACAATATTGTTTAAATTTTATTAATTTTTTTTGATTATATCCATGAGTATTTTAATTATAATTAAATTGGAAATTAATTAAATAATACTTCAATTATTGTAAGAAAATATTCACCTTCAAACTACTAATGTATATATACATAACCCTTATCTCTCCATAATAAGCCTTATGATGGAGGTATCTAGTGGTGGTACTCTCACATAGTGGTTCAACTGACATCAATCCTATAGTGATCTCCACTAACATAGACATCTACCATAGGTGATTCAGACCAATCCTCAATTGATGAAACACTTCTAGTTCCAGGTCAAGGAGAAACCTCAATGATGCTACCTCCCATACAAGATTTGATAAATGGGCTCAAAATTGTAGAATCTTACTTGTTGAAACCACAATTTCTACCTTTTTCACCGATTAAATCTCTTAATTAACAATTATTTACACTAATTTGAATAGTAACATTGTTAGTTGAGGTTATAGTTCCAAACAGTCATATCGAACAATAGTCATAATAACCAATTGATAGATAATGGCCAAATCAGAATGGTCAGGTAGCGCATTACACAATATACATATAATACACCAATCTAATACATCTTCATTAACTACGTCACTTATAATGTTTCTACACATCCATTTATAATGTAGATCATATTCCCAATGATTCAATTTTTTTTTACTATTTTTAAAGGAGGAGTGATATTCATGGGAGAATTCAAGGTTTTTGATATTACATTAGTGTGTCCATTATTATTTTTATTTTATATCCCAATATTATTACCATATATTATCTTCATCTTTATTTCTTGATGTGTTAAAATTTTAAAATTCATTATATGAACATATCTTATAAAAAATAATAAAATAAACATTGTGAGTAGTAAGTTATTTAATTGGTAAGAAACAAAAATTACATAATGTCACACTATATATGAACCATATCTGAACATCTAAATTTCCAAATCAACTCATTATTTTGGATAGATCCATTATTTTTTATTGAACCAAAAACAAAATATTACATGAAAAACATGAAGATATTACATTTAAAAGTTCATGATAACAAAAATGACTTTTTTTCCTTCCTCACAACATAAGTAATTTCAACATGTACGACAACTATGAAAATACCTTCAACCACGATAGTTATTTCGTAAAATCGATGTGGTAAACTCCATTAATAAATGGTTTTTGTATCTTTAATAAATATTAGTCTATAATTATCATATCTTATTCAATCATGTTCATAAATCATCTAATTCCTTTCGAGACCATAATTAAAGATGTTACACATTTATGTATTCGACCAAAACCATATCATTTAAATCTATCTATCAATAGTTCTTCAACATATAAATTTTCTCATTAGTCTTTCGATTCTATGTTACATTAACCTAGATCTTTTTATATCTTTAATGAATTCACATTGAAGACATTTACACATTATCTTATTATCCTACATGCATCACTATTCTTATCCCAATATATCAATATCATGTATTTCCTTATTTATATCTTATTGTAGACTTTCCAGGGTCTTCCTTCATATCTATGTATACTGCCCATGAAATTTTACATCCATCCCATTCCACTATTAACTGATAATATATTTATCTCTTGCTGAATATGAAAACAATTCATAACATTTGGTTGAAACAATATCACCATTTTTATTTATTACTAATTCTTCAATGAATCCAACTTTATAATCATTTTTTTTATAAATTGTGAAGATAATTCACTCCAATATTTGTAGTAAATATAAAAGTAATAAAATATATAGATTTATGTTGTGTCCCCCCATGATATCAAAATAACATATTCTATGGGTTTATACCATTTTTAGGATCCATTAAACAGAGTAATCGAATTCCCCTTTAGATATATCATTATAATCCCCAATGATCAATTTTTTACAATCTGTTTATAGAAACACCTCTTTCTCATGTCCATTATCTTCTCCACCATTGACAAAGAATAAATGGACATCAACCACCTAATCTAATAAATAATATTTTAAAACGTTCCCAATTTAGTAAGTAACTCATTCTCTAATAAAGCATTTGATTCCTAATTATTTTCAATGATCAGACATACCACTTCCAATTCTTTTTCAACATATCACCAAATACATTATGAGTCAAATATTGGTGTAGTAAATAAGACAAAATTTCAGTTTCCTGAATGTTTCGTAGTGTACTCACCTACTTATCTACTAAAATAAAATATGACCACTTGATTTATTTAGATTCATCTTATGAACAAAATAATACTTTTATAAGAATATTAGCAAATAAGCACAAATAAAAAATTACCAGAGTCATAACACTTGTTTAAATAATGTCTCCTTTCATGAGGTATACTTCTTTTACCAAATAATGCTTAAAACTATTAAATTTATCGAACAAAATCTCTAATAAAATTTATTAGCCCCATTAAAGAATTTATAATTTAATATTTTTTGGATTTCATTTTCCAAAACTTCTTTACATGACATAGAATAATAAAAAATGTTACCACATGATAATTCATTATAAATGCATCACAGATCCCTCCTTGAAGTATTTCATTACTATATATATATATACTCTTCATTCATCAATGTATAATCACAGTTGGTATGGGATATATATCAATTATGAAATTTTATATTTTCTTAGTTACCACTAGAACTATTTGATAAGTCTTTATGACTTCTGGTAATAAAAATCCAACGTAAAAACTCTGAATCCTATTTCCCATGGTTATTACTTGTTTTGGAATAATGGTATATAATACATTTATAATAACAGACAATATCCAAAAATTTAGTAGTCTTGAGTGACTATATGAAAACATATTCAATACATTGTATTTTAAATTTATTGTAAATTTGGAAAATACATCAATATTTATTAATTATTCTTTATTATACTTAAGTCACATTTAATAATATTTTTTTACTTAGGTAAATGGAAAATAATGGCGATGGTCTAATTGCATATGATTTTTATGTTGAAACATATAATTGTATATATCCTGAATAAATATGGAATATATAATATGGAAGGAATAAATAGTTAGGTGACATCATATTATTGATAAATTGAGTACAATATATCCATAGATAATATGAAATGGGAATAAATAACAACAAGGATAACAATAATTTATATCATGGTGATGGAATTAATAATATTGGTTATCAAAATTAAAATGTTAATGAAATATCTGACACATCATTAAAAAAATGGGAAAACATGCACAAAATGACCAAGCATTTATGAGTCATGACAAATATCTATTTATCAAAGAGATATATAATTACATCCCATACGGATAAAATAATAAGTATCAATATAGTATTTTATGATATATTTCTTTTAAAATAAATTTACTCTCTTTGATAACATACGAAATATGAGACCCTAATTCTATATGAACAATAATATCTTATACCATTGTAACATATCCATTAAATTGATAAGTATGTATCATATTAACAATTTTATGAAATATTTATGGTTTACCCATGTGTAAAATAAATTATATGGTTCAAAATCGATTAAAAATAAAAAAATTAAATCATTTGACACTAAAATATATGTTTTCTAAATTATTTATTGTTAAACATGCAATGTATTTTTCTTTTAATAATTTTAAAAATTCTTTATTATAAGATGATTTTATAGAATTTTATTTATTATATATAAAATAATTTTTTTAAATTTCCTATTATATTTTTTGTATGCCTAGTATAATAATAAATCTTGTTTTATGGTTAAAAATATTATTTCACTCTAAAAGAATCTTTCATCGCGTTTTTCTACTTTATTTTAAAATTTATTTCACCCCCATATAGGTAATCAATTTTGTAAAATTTATTCCATATTTGAATCTGAAATATCATATTTGGTAAATATTGGCCTTTTATTTATAGTCATTGTGAATAGTATTTATTGTAAATTTTATCACTTTAGTGGACAGTAAATCATGTTAATATAGGTTAAAAATAAGTCATAAGGTCATAAATTTGCATCTAAATTTCTACAAGATGAATCTAATTCGACCCATAACACATTAGGCATGACTTATAATTATTGAAGATACTATTTTAAATTAAAATGTTCTATATGATATTTTAACCAAATAATGATATAAAATGTCACCCTCCATGATATAAAAATCTCGTATCTATTAAAGAGATAAAACGAATGTTTTTAATGAATGTTAATGTTCACTTTATTCATATAGAAATTATCAACATAATTGTAATTTATTTCCAATTTTTGGACACCAAATAATTATCTTAGTTTATTTTCGAATGTTAATACATTATTTAGTAAATCAATTAAAAAATAATTGATATTAAAAATAATTATAATATTATAATTAGAATGAGTTATAGTGTTCCACTATTAATTAGATAAATTTATCATATTACTATTTTGTAAAAATATTATATTCCAATTTTATCTTTATCATGTTGTCTTTAATGTAAAATTAAATAAATAGTTCTAAAATAATAATTAATTATATTTTATAATAAATTGTATTAAATTAAATGTTTCAATGTTAAAAATAGGCATATCATAAGCAATGTGAATTGAATATGGCTGAAAAAACATCAATGGTCTATTTATAATTCATGTTTTAATTTATTGTAATATTATTAACCCTTTATGATTAAAATAGTTGTTTCTATGGTTATGTTCCAATGTAATTAACAAACAGATAAATAAAAAAATATATGGTTTAAAATGAAACCAAAAACGATAAAAATTTCATTTTTTGGTTCTATTTAAATTGTAGAAACTTTTTCATTAATTTTAGGCCGAAATAGAATTATTTGGATTGATAGTTACATTATTAACTTTTAATATTTTATGAAATTCCATGTGTTTCATATCCCTCACATATAAAGGACATCCCTTATTCCTCTACATCACTACTCATTGAGACATATATATAGACAATAACATAACAAAATACTATAAAATTAATTATACACATTATATTGGTTATGGAATTACCAAAATATCGACACTAGTACCCTTATGTGGAGATCTAAATGAGTTGTTTCAAAGAATTGGTGATCACCTAAACTGATCACTTTAATTTTTATATCTTCATTTACACCTATAATTCAATGTTATATTAAATAAAATAATTAAATTAGTATCACCAACATTCATAAATTTTATTATTATCATTAAATCTCCATTTTCCACCCTCATTCCCCAAAAAGGTAACTAAATGTATCACTGGTACGTAAATAAGGATTATCATCTCCACAAAGCGATACAATTTATTTTTTACCACCATATTTCATTGATAGTATTTATGATGGGTTTAAGGATTATATATGATACTTATTACATTTTTAATCTTAATTAATTGTAATATCACATCCAAATTCTTACCATAAAATCTGATGGAAGACAATAAAATTGGTTGTGCATACATGTGGATAACCACCTCCACGAAGCAATGTGATTTGTTTTTCATTTATATATAACATGGATGGTAATAAGGATAAATTTAATTAATATTGATTATTTATAAGATATAATAATGATTCTATAAATTTAAATTATTATTACTTTTTATTTCATTCAATCAATAAAAATGTAAAAACAACGTTTGTGAATACGTACAACCTTTCATAACCATTATTAGTGTAATAAATTTTTCTATCTCTAATTTTATAGAAGAATATAAATATATTAAAATTAATATATATTATATGTATATCATGGATAATAGTATAGATATTATTTAACAATTATCATTGTATATGTTCCAAAACTACCCAACAAAAACATATACAAAAAATGAAGTAGTTATTACATGAAACAGTGATTTTACCAAATAATTGTTATTAAATGGGTGATAAAATTTTATAAGTAAATAATATATTCCCTAAAATATATTATTATGGTAATAAAATATATATATATAACAAATTTAGGTTTATTATACAAGAGGTTAAAATGTATATGCGGGAAGTCAAACCAAAAGTAAGGGTTTATTTCACAATCACTTCATTGTTTATGATTGTTTTTGTTAAAGTCCACAATGGGGGGATTTTGGATATATAAATATTAATACCAATATATTTTTTATGGATATTCTTATTTATGTAAATTACATTATTAAATTATTTTTCCACTATTTATTTACTTATTACACTGATTTTTTTTGAAAAATCGAAATTATTTTTATACATAGAAGTGAATATTTTTCTTCTATATCCATAATTTAAACAAAATTTTTTGAATAATAATTATGAGGTTATAATATTTTTTATTAAATAAAATAATATCAATGTTATAATTTTGAAAAATGTGTTAAAAGGATTCTACAAATCATTTTATAAATAATTTATTTTTTGACTTTTCATACAAGAGTTTGATATGAATGTTTTCAAAATATAGTACATAAATGAAATTTCCAACCATTATGAATACATAATGTTTTAATGTTTCATAAATATTTTTTCTAGGTTCCATTAAATAAATTTTTTTGTTTAATATTTTAGAAATGTTTATTTCCAAAGGAAAATGATATCTTCCTCAAGATATCTTCCTCGGATCATTTTAATGTATATTCATCGATGTTAATATTCATTGGTCAATATTATAATTTACAGGGAACTTACTATTTTGATACCAATATCCATATTACACTAGATGGGTTATGATTATGTTTATTGATTGGGTAAATTATTATCCTTTCATACTGTAAATTTTTAATATGAATATTTACATAGATTATGTTTCACCCATTTTACATGAAGAATGAATTAGACATAGTAATTGATCAGTGGAGACCACTATAGCCTCTAGATGAATCAATAGGTCTAATGAGACAAACTAGTTTAAGAATATTTCTTACGAATTTCTTATTAATGTATGTTTTCATGGCACAATACCTTGATGGAATGATTATGATGCTCGTAATTTTGAATTAAATGACTATGATACTACAAATTATTATTCATGTGATTGTTTATGTTCTTATGTTATACATAGATTTATTATCCTATTTTATTGCATTAGATATATTTCTTATATTTTTACTATTAATATAAACCATATTATTAATTTATTAATTACTTTTTTGTAAGAATTAATTTTATGCAAAACATTACTGAACATCTAATACCACCCATTTCTTATATTTCCATTACCCATGATTCCATTATGTGTATAATTATTTATATTAAGGGACATACTAAAGGTAATAATGATGTTCTCATTGAAAATAGGATTTTACATTTTAGGTTTTCAAATTCAATGCCTGATTCAAGTATGTATATTTTATTTTATGACTACTAAACTACTCAATCCTTTAGCATGTGAATGATTCTATGTATTAACATTTTAATATATTAATCCCCAACCAAGGGATACTATTGTCGAGGTGTTACATAATAATTCCAATTCATCCATCACATTAAGAGAATATATTTAAAAACATATCATAATATTTTTAAGGAATCTAATACAATATATTGGCTATGTAATCAATAGATTTAAATATTGAAATAATCAATATATGGAATATAAAAATTGAATTCTTTAATTGAATAATATGGATATATTAGTGAATTTTTTATAATAAATTTTTAGACTATAAGATATAATTTAGGAAATAGAAAATACTCTTACAAAACCCATGATAATATTGTTATAGTATTCTCTACTTCCATAGTATAAGGATATTAATTAGAAAAAAATAATTGAACATAGTCGATTTTAATGGTAAAATACTAAATCAAAGATAGATAAATCTTTTATAAAATGAGGAGAATGTTTCACATATATTTGTTACGAATTATGGATTTAAAACTTCTATAATGAAATACTTTTGGGTGGATTTGAATTGATAAAAATGGTGATATATTACCTATATTTATTTTAATCCACATGGTACCTAATATATGTTCCACTTTATTGGTAGAAAAATCATTATTCCATTTACAAATACCACATATTACAAGTAATACATCCATAATAAAACAAATAAAATCTTATACAGAGATTTGGATAATGGAGTTTATGTAATTGACAATGTTTAAGAATAATAAAAACTTATAAATATTTTATAATGATTGATAATAGTAGTATCTCATTAACATATATATCTATTGATATATAATAAGAGAGTGTAAAAACATTGTCCATATAAATTTAAATAAATTAAATGATTACAAATTAGAAAATGAATGAATGAGGTTATGAACCCTTAAATTTCTTAATATATTCCTAAAGCATGAATAAGTTCAATATAAAAACATAATAAACCCTTTTATGAAGTCATGAGAGGGAAATTGAGAAGACACATATAAAAAATGGTTTTTTAGTGAACATGATTTGTAAGATGTGAGGGTATTTATAGAAAATGATGGAGAATTGATTATAAATTACGAGACTTGGGATTTCCAAATATAGGTTTTGTGAAATTATAAACCATTTTTTATACTTGGATTTAAATAATAATTTTTGTTCTTTATGGTATTGTTTTTGAAATTTCTATATTTTAGAATTTAAGTAAATTTGTAAAATTACATTTTCCATGGAAAATAATTTTATTAAAAAATAATTGTATTCAAAATCATTGATTCCATTTAAGGTGTGAATTTTGATTTTAATACATTAAAATCATTTTTTAGAAAAACTAAAATATTTTTTATCAAAGATTCAATTATAGTAATTATTAAATAATTTCAATAACATAATGAGCTCATAATACATTCCAATATTCATAAAATATTTTTTCTACTTATCAGAAAATTAGATTATCATGTATTATAATGAAAAAACACAATTTGGTGATTTTAACATTTTGAATAAAAATTTAAAGTCATTTTAATGAAAATAAATTTCTATATAAGAAGAGTTTTATTGTTAAATAAAAATCATTGTATTTAAAAATCCTATATTTTTCACTAAGAAGTTTAATACTCATTTTATAAATATCATTTTATTATAATACATGTATTATAATAATATTACTATTAATTAATAATTAATATTTATTAATAATAATTAATAATAATTAATTATATTATTACCACAAGATTTTATTTATTTGGTAGACACTTGTATTTCAATACCAAAGAAATTATATTAAGAAAAAGATATTTTATTACAAAAATGATTTTGTAAAAATCAATAATACCGATTTATTATGACTATTGTAACTCATAAGGGATAAATTCAGAAAAATAACATGAGTACGATAATTATTTATCCAAGACTACATTATCCCATAAGCAATATATCAATAAAAAACAATTAAAAAAACACATATCATGTAATCGATATATTTAATGATCAAAAAATTACAAATTTTCATTTAGAGTATTGCTATGTATGTATTTATGGGAGGTAAGAAAAAAAATTCTTTCATATGACCAGGGATTAATTCAAATGTTCGTGATGTAAATGAACAAAATTAATCATCGTAATAAGTGTATATTAATGGAAATGATGTGAGCTAATTGGTTTAAATGGTTGAAGCAACGGAATTCAGTAATAGTATCATCCCTTAAGAAACATATTTATCATATATTGGGAAAGAGGTAGCATCGCTAGGATTTTCCATTGACTAATACATAGCAGAACATCACTAATTGATTTTTTAGTGGTATCATCTATAATACATGTTCATGTAAGTATATATAACCACTAGATCAATGATAACCTAAACACCTCATTAATGTACAAAAATTTCACAACATAACCTTCTGTATTATATAGTTTAATAAATTATTATGTATCTTCGGGTTTTTTATTATTAATGTTAAAATTATTTAATAATGAAAATTTCTTTACATTTATATAACATTTTTGTTAAATTAATCAACTATATATTAATTAAAAATTGTGGAAACATTTATTAATAATTTGGTGGAATGGATTCTATGTTTGAAATAAAAATACCAAAATTGGTTCATGGGATAAATTTTATTTTTGTGGTAAAAATTATAAAAAATAGAAAAAAATGGTAAAATATGATGAAATATGGTAAATATTACATCATATATAGAAGATCATTTAGGGAAGTAATAGATAATATTGGGGAAAGGGGTAGTTAAACAGTCAAGATAATTGAAAAATGAAATATTAAATACTTTAACCCCAGAAATCCCACCCTCTTCAACTATAAATAACATCCCCTCTTATCATTCCAATACAGAAAATTCAAATTTATCTCATCATAGATCTCCCAAGGATTCATTCTCAATTGACTACACTCAATCTTGATGATTTGTTTAACGATTCTATTCATGTATAAGAAGTTCAAGAGGGGTAATGGTCCTATTTTCTCATCTAATTTACTATATACATACCAATTGTAGTATATTTTAAATAATTAAGTTTTTATTTGAACATTGTGTAAATATCATTGTATGTAGAAACTTTATGATTTTTTAGGCACGTGATAACCCATTTCACTCAAATTTTACACCATTTATAATCCATTATGATGATGAAATTATGCACATAGGCATATATATCAATACTTCCCCATCATCAATAATAACCGTATATGACATATAATTATGGTATAATGATTTTTTAATATAAAATTGGGTACCTATTATAATGAAATTTTATTTTATATAGTTGGTATGGAGGTTTCTCTTTTTGAATAATTTGAATTTTTAATGTGTATGAAATATGCCTGAATACATAATTCTTATTATTTGTGGGTCTTTTTAATAAATTACCCAATATCCAACACTTTAAAATATATAAATTCAATTATATAAACAAAATTATTAAATTAATATTTTATTGTACTTGATAACTCTAAATATGTATTTCTCACTTGATAAGGGATATATTTTATATATTGGGAACCACAAATTATTATAAATAAGATTCAATAGAATTCACCTAGAACAATTTAATTAAATAATAGAGTAGGAAAATCTACTAACATGTCCACATAATCCTATATTTTATAAGGGAAAATATTGTAAGATAAAATTACTAAGAGTTATTATATGTATTTATAATTTTTTTATTCATGATCATTTTTCCATCTATTTCTAATGATATTTAAGTATATAATGGATTTAATTAGACTTTTATATAATAGGTGGCACCTAGAATTATCTTTCCCCCATTACAGGGGTATGTTTCATGAGATAACTAAGATAAGGTAATGGAAGCATCCTTTCCCTTAATATATGATGTCTTTCAATATGGCCATGTCAGTATGTTTATGATATCCAAAATTATTCATTACAGTCATTTACAAAATTATAAAATCATTATTTATAATTCATACTATTAATATTCCCATGGAATCCTAGGATTATATTACTCTTATACATTCCTTGATATGGAATAATTTATTTCTCTTATTTTTCATATCTTATTATTATTCGATGCTATTTTCATTGTTATGTTATCCCTTACTAAGAATTTAAACACACCATTTTCTTTTTTTTCTATTTTGCATAGGTAATAAATTGGAATATTATATATGATCAATTCAATGGATATCATTTGTGAATAATGATTTCCATTCAAATGGTTTAATATGTTATGTTTTAACGTTATTATATGTATCTAACCACTTATGGACCAAAAAAACATGATCTTTGGAATGTAATATCATGTATTATGATTAATATTTAATGAATAATCCATTGGCTCAAGGTG
This sequence comes from Viscum album, assembly GCA_963277665.1. Taxonomy (NCBI): domain Eukaryota; kingdom Viridiplantae; phylum Streptophyta; class Magnoliopsida; order Santalales; family Viscaceae; genus Viscum; species Viscum album. The sequence goes on from OY728152.1 coordinate 852,536,374, forward strand.
ACTAGGGTTGAGGTAATTATAGTTTTTATCATATAAAGGTTTAGTAGAAACCATTGGAACTGTATTTGGAAGAAAATATATAGAGGGGATGGATTTTACATCTAGAAAAATCTATAAATTATTCTAGAATTAGTTTTATATGTCTTTTTATAAGGTGTATAATCCAATATTTACAAATACTAGGAATGAAATGTATGTTTTATACATTATTAGTAATAAAAACAGTTATAATTAAGATATTTCATCAGTTATATAATGGGGAATTCTAAAAGGAATGGGAATCAAAACAAAAATCAAGGTAATGTGAGGATTGTATGTATAATGAACATAAATGACATTATGTGGACGATGAATAGATTAGTACAATTATATGGAAATTATATAAGGTTATGACCAAAAATCAAACACCTATAGAATAACATGTATCCCCTTAATAATTATTAATTTATTTAGGTAATTTTCTGATGTATAAACCTCCATTAGTCATTGGTTACAGTAATACAATGGTGGAATAGAAATTGATATTGTCCCTACAAAAAATCAGTATGGAATTTGAGTTTATTGAGAAGGAAAAAATAATCATCGATGTACCTCATTTATGGTATACTTTTACAAATTTTTATATACATTTAAAAATATTAATAAGTAAGAATGGATATAAAACATTTTTTGGATTAAATTAAATGTGATTTTTCTAGAATATTATTATCCTTAGGAGAGACCTATTGAGATGGAAAGAGAATACAAGAATTTATCAGAAAAGTTAGGAGAGTTGTTTAATGAGTATGAGGATACTTCCTTATGGTTAGAATTGTTGGTTATAGAATATAAATATAAATATAAATATAATGTGGAATAAAATATTGATCATTTTTCTGATTTTCCAAATCCAAGTCATTATGGATCATTTTTCTCTCTAACTATTTCAACATATAAAGATATAGTAAAAAGTGATTTCATTATTAAGATGTTGTTTTCAAAAATAAATAATTAATAAATGGAATCCTAAAATTAATATTACTGTTTATTTACTGTAAATAATTTTGATAGTATATTCACAGTATAAAAAATCAGGTTAAAGTTCTATTTCATCATAGGTGAGTACATGTGTTGGGTCTCATATGTACTTATTTAATAATTATATTTGGAACACAACGTGAACATTGGAGATACACAGTGGAATTATTATTCTTTAAGCTATAGCTCAAATTCATTCCAGAATTTCAAATGGTCTGTTGTATATGGGGATGAGCTTCCCTTTCTCACTAAACCATATGACCCCTATCCAGGGAGATACTTTCAGAATGATATGATAACCACATCAAATTCTAGAACCCATCTCTGATTTTCAACACAACTATTTTTCAAAAATTTGTATGATTTAATATGAGACCAAATTGTCTTACATATCCTACCACGTCATCAATAGGTTCCCTCTCACCAAAGTCATCCCAATAAGTTGGAGTATGACACTTCTTTTCATATAACAATTTATATGGAAATATTTTAATAGTTTAATGGAATCCATTATTATAGTAAAACTCTACTAAACGTAATAAATAATCCCATATTCCATGAAATTCACGTAATAGTGATCTCAACAAGCCTAAAAATGCATTAATAATATTTTTTACTATCCAATAGTTTCTGGGTTATAAGAATTACTCCAATGAAGCTCAGTATCCAATTTCTTCAGAAGAAATTTCAAGAATGTTTATGTAAAATAGTGATCTTGATCAGACACAATTGATAGAGGTTCACCATGAAGTTTTACAACATTAATAATATGGAGTCTCTATTGGTTCTCAATAGGTAATTATTTTCTTATATAAAGATAATGTTCTGTTTTTTAATAAATCCAACAATAAAACAGATCACATCATTCCTTTAGGGGTTCCATTGTATTATGTGATGATTCATATCAAAATTTCATCCAACATCAACATTGGAATAGTTATAGGTTGCAAAAATCCACTAGGATGATATCTCATATGCATCACTTGTTGAAAAACATGGCATCGTGACACATCGTCAACAATTTCGTGCTTTGTATAATTCTACAAAAAAGGTCTCCTTCACATCTCCCACGAGCATCCTGGGGGAAGACCCGTAGGCCGCTCCCTTCAGCGGGCCATCGCCAGTTGCCCGGGTCGCCTCCCCAATGGGACGGGCCATGCCCCACCGGTTGGGTTGCACCCCATAGTCGGTCTAGAAACTCCTCTTCTGGCCTGGCAGTGCCCCTATGGTTCAGGACGCCCATATCCGGGCCCCACCCTACACGGGATGGGCCGCCCTTATGGGCTAGGTTGGAACTCGACCCCATGGGTGGAGTTCGCCGTGGCCCTGAAACACTTGAAGGGCCTTATCTTGAGAACCAGACGTTTGTTTGAAGAATCCTTTGCAGTGTTGGGATCCTTGGAGCGAGACGGTCCTTTTTGATTACTCAATGAGAGTTTTAGAGAAACTTGTAGTATAAGTTGATTGGATTGCACTTGAATCCAACCGGGCCCTCGGTACTGAAATGTCAATAACGCACACATTGTGCGCCTGGTTGATGTGAGATCTATTGAGTTGGATCCCTTGTTACACAATATATCATCGGGTTACATCTTTGTGTGACTTCATGCTGGTTGAAATATGACTGATGGATTTGGGAAAAGTTCTCCCAAGAATTCCATGTACAGAACCCTATGACTGGCTAAGACCTTAAGATGGGTGTCTTTATGACTCGGAGTGTCTCGATGGACACAATACGCGATGGGGAGGAGTAACTCAGCAGACCATAGTGGGGAGCATCCATGGAATGAAATGTAGAGGAGTACCTTAGGAGGCCACAGTGGGGGAGAATTACCTCTGTAGTCCAATGTTAATGGGAAGCACCTCTGTGTGTCAAGACAGGCCCACTGTACTTGATAGAGGATGATTTCCCCATCAGCCGAGGTGTTCGACGTTGTGACTGGGAATTTTACTAGGTTATAAGCCTTGGGAATCCATGGCTGGCTATTAGCATTCATAGTGATCCTATGTGGGTCTGCATCATATCATGTTTATTTGATTTGTATTCTTGGTTTAAGATGTGACTCTAATAGATTTTTGTCTATTGCATTGTGATTTGTGATTGAGATCATGCATTTAGGAATTCCTTGTGGAATTCTGAGAGACCTTTAGGGGTCTCGAGGTCCCTAATGAGTATCATTATACTCACCCGTGGAAGGGATTTTCCTGCACCTTGTTGTGTCTTTTGAAGACGATGAGCATTTGGCCTGAGGATTGAGGGAGCTAGGACTAGGTGGTATGCGGAGGAGAAAGGCAGACATGGAGTGATATGGAAGAAATCTATACCTACCCTTCCGGTAGGATCCTCAAAGGACAACTCAGTAAATATTTTTCCTTTTTCAGTTGTATTGTTCCATCCAGTTGTACTTGTACATACAGTTGGGCATGTATATCAGCCCCATTTTACTTTCAACACTCATTTTTACTACAACAATTTACATTACAGTTTCTTATTTTTGTTTTCTTATACTGTGTGTTTGTATTGGTTTAAAGGAAACACCTTCCCATTTTTATGAATTTTCCTATCAGTGCAAGTCACCAGCCCATGTTCTATGGAAGGCGGGCTTGAGGTAGTCATGGAACGGACACTAGGGGATGGGTCATGACATAATATTCCTCATCCATATATGTTTCTTCACATCCTCCCCAATAATTTCATTCAGAATAGAAAATGGTTGTGTAACTAGATAGTAATTAGATGACTTGGTTTTCTCTGTAAAGATAATGGATTCTATGTCTTCTTCACAAATTTTAATTTACTTATTGCAATAATGTTTCTCATCATATTTTGAATTCCAATCCATACTGGGTACTATATCAAAAAAACCATCATTATACTGACAATGTAAGAAAATAAAGAATTTTATATGTCATTATAGGGAATGACCAACACATTTTTGTCGCAATGGGACTCTCCTTAGGAATTTTAACCTATACCTCTCTTATTAAATCAATTGGGAATTTCGTATTTTCATAGAAAATTTGGTATATATAATAGAGTGTAACGATCCCTAGTTAAATAAAGAATTGTTTAAATATGATGATTTGGTTAATGAACCTACCACCACATCATTTGGAACTTCAACATCAGCAGTGTAGATCACATAATCTTGGGAATCCACTCTTGGCCTCTTTGGTGGTATATTCTATTGACTCATGGGACATTGGTTTGAATAAAGCCCAATTTCATTATATTTGAATCATTTGAAATCAATGGTTTGTGTCTTCACATTGTATTAATAATATCTATTCCCCTATTCTATAAACTTATAAAAAACTCACATTCCATTCAATCATTTCACAGTACAATTATTTCCACCATTTTGGCATTTTGGAAATTTCATAATTAGCCAATTCGTAATCGAATCTTTTAATTTTTTCCTGGTTATAAATAGACATATTTTTTTACTCGGATTCCCTTAAACATATAGGATCTAAAAATTTCCATCTCTATTATAATTACACTTAATACCATTTCATCACATTATGAGAATGTTTATGAATACAATTTCATTCAGAAATGTAGATTAATACCCTAATGGAAATGAAAAATCTTTATTTTGGAATCATGTATATAATCTTTTGAATACCTAGAGTGTCTTTTCGAGGTATCCTCATACTCTACATCAATTGCTTCTACTTTTTTCATTATTTTAAGTAAAATTATCTTCATCTCTATAATTTTTTCATGAGGGAAATATTTTTAGAATAATGTTTCATTAAAATTTATCCATTCCTTGTATTCTATTTCATCTTCCTTCATTGTATTATAGATCAAAGAATAACATTGATCAACATCTCCCTTGAAAAAATATACCACTATTACCACCTTTTCATTCTCATTTTGTAACAATGCATGAAATATAATTTTAAGTGAATTGATCAATTTCTCATTTACATCTATATTAGTAGTCCCATAAAAATATAGGGGAGTCATCTACATGAAACGATACAACATCGGTATAGTGTGATTAATATTCATAAAACAAGTGAACTATCATAATAGAGTCGTGATTTAATTAGCTCTAACACAAACTGTGTTGAATTTATTAGAGGGGTAAATCAATAAATTATCTGTGGGTTTTGATTACCATTCTTCCATTAGGAAGCATCACTAAATAATGGCACTCTATGAGTTAACAGAAAATCATCGAGATAAATGAACAATAAAAATACATTATAAGGAATTATTTTAATTCTTGTTTTTATTTAACATAGATATCCCATGTTTTTAGAGAAATGATCTCTAATAACAATGATAATATCCACGACCCATGTACCCTATAGATGGTGGTTATTTTATTACAATTGTATTGATAGTGGAGATCACATCAACAACGATCAATTAGTTTAGTAAACTAGAATAAGAAGATAAAAAATTGGTTTCTTTGTTACATTGGTAATTAATCATATGACACAGAAAATAAAAATAAACTTTTTCCTATACACTTATTCATTGATTTCATCATAAAAACTCAGGGAAGGAAAAAATTGAAGGGTGAGCTCAAATTCTCAGTGGTAGTTATATACATATGAAAAATGAATCAATAATATGTTAATAATAATGAATAAGTAATTATCAATATGGAAAGGTAAATAACTAAAAAACACATGACATTTAATAATTAATTAGATAATAAAATTTCATTTATATATTTTTTCAAAGTGAAAATATAATGGATAGTCATAACTAAATAATGAATAAAAGAAATTCTCAATTATTAGATTTAAAATATATGGTGCATTGTCCTATGAATTCAATACATTTAACAAGATGGATTATGTTTATATATAGAAAATTTTCATATTATTCTTGGAAACAAATGATAAGGTTTTGTCACCATCTATTTTATCTCATGATACTAATCTATACATTAAATGGATTTATAATGTCGAGACGCACCTTTCACTACAGGTCCAAAGAATTCTTCATAAATATATTTAATTCATTAACATGATGATTTATCAAAATATATGTGTTGACTAAAATATAAAGATTTATCAATATTTCCCTATTTAAAATAATATTCATTGTAAAAAACGCATGTAACAATGGTATTTAGCTAAAAGAAAATCATATCACTAATAATATAAATATGGATATTTAATGAAGTAAAATTTCAAATTTAAAATGTTAATAAATGTGTATTTGATACACCACAAAAAAATGATTTTGTATACAATACCATGTATGTCTCATTGAAATTGAAATTGAGATGAAGCCCTTACCTTTTGTATGAAAGCCTTCTACATAGGTAATTAAAGCCATGGATAATAAAATTAATTTCATTTATTATTTAATTAATATATAACCTATTAGAAAATTATTTTATTTATTATAATTTTATTAATTTCACTTATGAATATTTTTTTGAGTTATAAGTTTTATTTTAGTTCTTCTTTGAGTTCTCATTCTATGGTTATATGGTCATTTCCTTTGATTCTAATTATGACAGTTCTTGTAGAATAGAAGAGAAACTAAAAAGTGGATTGGAATGATATTACTATATTTACATGATTTTATGTGTTCCAGATATATCATTTGGATATATTTTATTAACATGAATCAGTAGTTAAAATGTTAATGAAAAATGATTCGTTTATTTTGGAAAATTTTCTGGCAATTATGAACATGCATCATTTTATTTAATATTATATTTTTATAATAGTTATATAACATTATATAAGTTTAAATTAATATGTTATAATATTTTTTAGTAATTAAAATTTATTTATGGCTAGGCTTGATGTCGATAATTAAAAATAAAAACTCATCTTCCATGAATTTATTTAATTGACACCTCATGGATGATATTTTGATTTTTAGAATAAATATAGAGGAGAATATACATGATGATGGATATTACCTTAACATAATAAAATTATAGTAAAAATATAATTCTAGATATAAAATTTCAATTTTTATAGGGGTGGTGCGGAGAGGATATGAAAATAAAAAAAATAAAAGAGAAGAGACGAATTTACCTATTGAATATTCTATCCTTCCAAACCTCCTAAAGACACTTTTTCAAGTTATTATGGGATGAAAATAAGGTATTTTACATGTCTAATATTATTAGGAAGTTCTTTTCATTGAATTTATATAATCTTAAATGCTTATAATGTGTGAGGAGAAGCGGTGGTGGGGGTGGTATTTATAGTGCTCGAGAGGGGTGTTTTGTAATTTTTTATACATTTGTTTATCATTTCAGCTCAAGACAATCAATATTACTGATTATTGGGATTAATTAATTTTAATAGAGAATATTATTTAAAAATAATGTCTTATTAACTAATCCATATGAAATCCATGACTCAATAATTAATTTATTTATATAAACTGTATAATGCAATATTTCCCTATTAAATAAAAATTAAACTATTTCAAAAAATTATGAACAATTCACCCATATTTTTTTCAACATTTATATTTCAGAAATGGAATACATTTCATGAAAATATCTTTCAAAATTTAATATTTTTAATATTTAATATATGTCGTAATTTTTTTAAAAATAAAAATTTAAATATTACAATTGATTTTATGACACATTGAAAATTTCTCTATGATCTCACAAAATTATATAATAATTATAATCAAACAAAATATTAATTTATAATTATATTCTAGGAAATTAAATTTCCTTCAAATAATTAAAATAATTATTAATTTGTAAATAAACATTTACATTGCTTATATAATCCAAAACCTAATTTTTCATTTGTAAAACATGTATTTACTTGTTTTACGATATAAATATTTAATACATTCATTTATGAGATACCAAAATTATTAACTATTTAATAGTTGTAGTTATTATTCCAATATACACGTTAATATAACAAAATATTGTGTTGTTATTTCAATAGTAATGTAAAATTTTATAGTATATGATTCTTTGTTTTTGCAATGTAAACTATTGAATAAATTGAATTAATTTAAGAAGATACATAAAGAATATTTATATGTTATTAAGAGTTGGAATTGAATTACTTATATTTGTAGGTGATATTGCATTACCTGAATCATGGTAGTAACCAACCCCAATTTCTCATCCTAATGAAGTCGTTTTGGAAGAATTGGATGATCTCCAATTTATGATGGTTAAAGAGGACTATAAAATAGAATACATTTCCATTGTGAAAGAATATATTGATGAATTTCATAATAAATTACAATTATATTCTCATAATTGGGAATTTTAATTCCTTATAGATCATATAGCTGAAATAAAACATATTTAAGAGTCCATATAAAATAGTATTGGTGGAGGTTGTTGAGTTAACTATGAAATTAAAATACTTATATGATAAGTGTTTCATTAATCCAAGTGTTTATCCATTTGGATAACCTATTTTATTTGTGAAGAAGAAGGATTGTTGAATGAGTTTATTAATTTATTATAGGGAATTTATTTAATTACTATATTTCAAGAAATACCAATTTCTAGATACTGATAAATTTTTTGATTCACTTTAAGGGGTTAAATATTACTCTAGTGAAAATATTTGATTTGGATATAACCATCAAAAAAATAATGATGGTTAATATACAAAATATAACTTTTTTTATGAAGTATGGTTATTATGATTTCAAATTAATGCATTTTTATTGATAAATTCACCGTATGTATTTATAGATTTGATTAATAGAGTATTAATGAATTGTGTTGATATGTTTATGGTGGAATTTATAAATGATATTGTTATATAATCTAACTGTTATAAAGTGTATCAAAACCATGTAAAAATAATTCATATTTTTTTTGGAGAAAGGTTTATATGGAAAATTCAGTAAATGATAATTTTTTCTTCAATTATTTATATTACTTATCTATATTATTTTTAGGATTAGTAAATTTGTTGATCCTTATAAAATAATGGGTTTTTTGGAAATTTTAATGCAAAAAATGTAACTGAAATACTTATCTTCCAAAGATAATCTGGATACTATCAGTGGATTTTTGAAAAAATACTTTATTATTCAATAGGTTAAATGATTTATCCTATATCAGGTTAAAATCCCAATTTATAAATGACTAGTAAAATTTTTCTAATTAATTAATGGGGATATTTCAAATAAACATTCATTAACACCTCAATATGGGAAATAAGGTTTACTTATTTACTATGATGCATCAATGATAGGCCTTTTATATGTTATGATGTAATATTATGGAGTAGTGGTTCATTCTTCTTTAAACATGATACTCCATGAGAATAACTATCCAACTCATGATTTGGAGTTTTATGGGGTGATAGGTTTACTAAAGATATAAATTAATTATCTCTACGAAGATATAAATGATATATATACTAACCAAAATCGATTAAAATATATCATAACTGATAAAGATATTAATATGAGGTAATGAATATGGATTGAACTACTCATAGACAATGATTGTTCTATACATTGTCTTTTCATGAATAAAAATAAGGTAACATATGCATTGAGTAAAAATGATTATGGTATCTTATCCATGGTGATGGTATAGAATGATCTAATTATCAATGATTTGTTCAGAATGGACATTGGTATTGAAATATAAGGGGAGATTCATACTTTATTTATATAGTTTTCTCCCCTTATTTATCTTTTAGTATTAATAAATCTCACCATGATGTTTAGGACCTTAAAAAAGATAAATGAAGTGAGAAATGGGAAATTACTATAGTTGAATATTTGTTATGATAGTGTTTTATAGTAATTTAAATGGTTTTATGTTCCAAAACTACTATAGATAATGGAACAACTATTGGATGAATCACATAACAAAAATTTATTTATACGTCTTTAAAGTACTAAGATATATAGTGATATTCGAGATCATTTTTGGTGGGAAGATAAGAAGAGTGATACTGAAAATATCATTGAATAACGATTATAATACCAACAATTGAAGTTTCAAATATAACTTCTCAAAAGAGGTGAAAAAAATTTACATATACCTGGGTGAAAGTGGGATAATATAAATATTTGTTTCATCACAAGGATACTCAATAAATATAATAGGAATAATGTAATATGGATCATTATTGATCATCTAAAAAAGTCATCCCATTTCCTACGATTTTGAAAATAAATTTTTCATTTTTTTACTATATTTTATATAAATAAAACTAGGGGACTCCATGTAATTCCATTATCAATTGTATATGATCGTTATCTATGATTTAAATCAAAATATTAGATGAGTCTTCATAAGGCTATAAATTTAATGGTTATTAATTGTTTAAACAATCATCCTCAAAAATATGGAATGTATGGAAGGACAATATAAATAATAAAGGACATGATAAGATCATGATCACATGGATTACAAGGAATTTTGGATCTATATTTATCTATGGTGATGTTTTTATGCAATAACAATTACCACTCTAGTATAAAAATGGAAAAATATGAAGCCTTGTACAAAATTATATGTTGAACTCCCACAAAATGGGATTAAGTTGGATAAATGAATTCATTAGAACTAGAAAATATAGAAGAGTAATAAGAGAATAGAAGATACATCTAGAATCATACAAGTCTCTTTCTAGTAGTTAGAAAAGTTATGTAGAAACCCAAATGAATGATATAGAATTCCATGTAGGGGACCATGCATTCATAATGATATCACCATGGGAAGGAGTTATGATATTATGTGTGACAAAGTCCAAGGAATATTGGTTTTCTAAAAAATTAGTGTATTAAAGTAATAAAATATCTTTTAGGAATGCCAAAAAACCATTCAATAGTGAATGAATTATTCCATATGACACTTTTAAGGAATTATATTCCAGAAATATCACATAATAAAATTGTAGAAAAAGTTTTCTCATAGGATAAATTATCAAATAATAAATAGTTGATTTAGATAAATGATTTAGGATAGAAATTATTTCAAAATCAATTGACTCAACTTGTGTAAGACAATTAGGGGAATCATTAACTAGAATAGGAAATAGGGGAGCCTAAGGATGCAATGATAAAGGCTTATCCATATATAGTCATGTATTTATTTACAATTTCCATTATTGAATTTTTCTAAGGTAATGATTTTAATTCATATGAAATTTTTGTATAATATAAATATTTTTTATTAAAAAAATAGTTTCAAAAATCAATGTTGGAAATTTATTATAAATCTTATATATAATAATATAAAATAGATAAAAATAAACAATACTAGTAAAATTTAGTTTCATCATGGCTTCTACTCTCTAATAATCATCAAAGGTATAGAAATTACAATATAAAAGAAAAATAACAAAATCAATCAAATCAACATGTTGAAATAAAACTAAATGTGTATTATTTTTTAGTTTATTAATATGAATGAGTTTATAGGAGATAAGAATAAGTATATCTATTATATAACTATAGGTAATTTAAACCATATATGATATATTCATTATAATTTAATTGTTATAATTAATGTATATTATGGGTAATGATGATATTTAATTGGAAAATATGTGTGAATGTATGTAATGGACTAGTTGGAACGTCCCTTATGAAACACATTTGTCAGAGCATGAGAAGAAGGCATCTTCATTTGGGTTTTCCATGGACATGGCCTAATTTGAACTATAAAAATTTTGTGTTTGGTGGAAAATTATATGGGATAAGTTTAAGTATGTAATTATCAACACCAAATTAATATTTAAAAAAACCCAACGGATATAACCCCATTAAAAACGAACCGTTAGGGAATCTCCTAGTGTAATGAAGGGTTATGTATTTTCTAGTTAAGTATTATTAATGTGTATATTATTTTATTAATATTATTTGATACCAAATTTTAATGAAATTCAAAACCACTATTTTAAACAAATTTTTTATATTACTAGAGTTTGAATTTAACAAAATTGATTATATATTTGGAAAAACTAATTAAAAATAATCTATAGGGTGAAATTTGGCATCTTTTGGAAAAAATAGAAAAATACACTCAAAATGGTGAAATATGGAGAATTAAAATAATGTTTTCATAATTTATATGTAAAAAAGACTCAAGATTTTCAACATAGTTCAATTTACCTAATTTTGGAAGTAACCATTATATTATAGCACTATGTTAGGAAATGGGGACTGATGGGGGTAGTGGAATGCATAAGATAGTGGAAAAACATTCAATACATTAATCCTTGAAATTCCAATCAGCACTACTATAAATAGCCCCCCTTGTCTCATTTTTCCCACACCAAATTCAGTGTTCCTTATATATATATATATATCTTTAATGAATTATTTCCCATATATCTCTATTATATATTGAATATTTTTTTATTTCCAATGGTCATAGCTAGGATAAAAATTGTAAGAGATGCAAGTGTCTTGTTTGTCCCCATCTTTAATTCCAATTTACATTTCATATGTATTATTATTTTAAATTTTAAAAAATAATATTCCCTTATAGTTTTTATTTTCTTATAAGATCTTTCCTTATGAGATTCTTTGCATTTGAAACCCAGTTTCGTTCACATTATTCTTCAATTATAAGGAATAATAATGCCCAAATTCTTGAATGATGCATACAACTCTGTATTGTTCCTTTGTCAACAATCCATAAGCATTAGATATATATATGGTATTATGGATGTATTATTTCAATGTGTGGACCCTATTTATAGATGTATGGTTAAGATATAGCTGGTGGATCCTCAATAATATCCCAATTTGAATTGACATGATTTTAGAATAACTTTACCGACAAGTCAAGACGTACCATGGACCCACTGAGTCCGATAGTAAGCTTTGAGTGCCCCCAAGCCCACCTCTAATTGGACAAGGTTTGGTGAAAAAGAAAAAATAGGAACGAAAAATAATATTTATGACCTTATCCTAAATTAACCTACACAAAAACATAGACATGTATCCAATTCATAAAATAATAAGAAACAATAGAAAGAAATAAATAATAAACCAAATTGTATAAAAAATGAATGAGAAACCCAAAACGTTATTCAATGGAACCAACACATAATCAATAATGCAAATGGTTTAAGATACATTCCCTATATAGAAATAGTACATCCAAAAAAACAAAAATTATAAAGACCTCAAATAATTTTGTCTCTAATTACAAATATCAATTACTACTACCAAACCTTGGAACTACTAATCTATACCAAAACCACATCCACTAAGGTTACCAAGAGGAATCAAAGAAAAATAAGCGATATCACCTTAATTTCCACCAAAAAACATCTCCGATATGTGTTATATTCATAGAGATAATACATGTGGGCATAAATATTGTGCATGGGAAACTATTAACATGCACAGAATAACACCCCAAAACCATAATAGATATAAAAAATGTCTTCTAAAGGCCACCAATAAAAAATGTAATTAGAGGTAATGAATAAGAAATTAATTTATATATTCACAAACACAGAGGTTCCAACATGATAATCTCTTCCCCATCCCTATATGGTTGCATCATCACATGATTACATAGATTCTCAGTGTCCCAATAAGATGACAATGTTTGAAGTTGATACACCAGTTTTATATCACATCTAAAAGATATCCCCAATAATAAGAGGCGTTATAATCCTAGATATATCCAATCTACTAGGCCTTCCCTTCACAGAACCACCAAAATCCACAAGGACCTACAAAAAATTGAATAACGTGTGTTGATAGACAGTTTTGTTGGTATTATCCCCTTGAGGGAGAAAGCATCAACACAAATATATTTCTATAAATCCTTACAAAATATTATAGCAAGGAAATATATTAGTGAATAGAGAACTAACTTCTATAACTATATTACCTCAAGCTTCTACAAAACATTGGTCACTACATAGTGAACTATAGTAGTGTAACCCTTTCCTCACTAATTGAAAATAAATAGGATGATGTGGATAGAAAATTCTAGTGGAAGAGTACCAAATCGAGAAACACATATAGTATGAGAAAATTATTTTACTTCATAGTTAGAGACCTCACACTAGCATACAACAAGAATGTTGTAGGTATGGATAATACTTGGTAATAATAACCAATCACACAATCATTGAATATATAACTTTGTAGAAGAGAGGGGGACAATGGTCAACTGAATTCCATGTTCATCATGATAGATCCCCACTTACTGTCCCATGAATTTAATTTTAATAAGATACCTATACAAACTCAAAATTTTCCTTAAATAGAAAAGTGGTCATAGTAATTTGATCTACGTATAAAACTTAGGATACATTATCTATTTGTTAGAAACATACACCAGATAAAAAAATTGAATTTCATTAAAATCAGTATAAGAAGTGTTTTATGGAGGAACCTAAGGCTCATTCATGTTGAATGGATTATTTATCATTAATCGGTATTTTATAGCTCAACTCAATATATGCAGAATGATGTTGAAGATTGATTTTCAATACAACATCATATAATGGTAATACAACTGATATAGGAAGTTTTATTATTATTATAATTACTATTATTATTATAAATACTGTTATTAATATTATTCTTAGTTAATTTTGTGTGTATGTTGGGGAAGGAATTCATATGAGAACCCTTAGGTAAGGTATCCATTATGCACTAAATATAAGTCACATGGTTTATCTATTATTATTATTATTGTTGTTATTGTTCTTGTTGTTTTTGATGTTTTTGTTATTGTTGTTATTGTTTTCATCATCATTGTTGTTATTATTTTTATTGTTGTTATTGTTTTTCTTATATAATATATATATTATATAAGAAGATGTCCATGTTCGGATACCAGCCTTCCAACCCTTTGAGAAAACTCTAGGAGACCCCACATTCATTAATAAAAATAAATTTTCATCATAATTAATTAAAAAATTCCACATGTAATATTAATAGAGGTGGTTTCTCATGCTTCATGCATCATAAATTTTCTAACCCATCACTTCCTCAATTCATGACCATACATTACATCGTCACTCCTAAATCTACCAAAGTATTTCCCCCCAGTGAATCAAACCCCTCCAATCTCATCAATCACTCCACTACAACAACTGACCATGTTCCATGTCAGGCCACAACATCAACTCCCTCATAGGGAATTCTCAACATCCCATTATCATCCAATGTTATGGTTAATGGATAAATTCCACATATGTCTTAAATAAAATTTTGATATAGAAACAATTAAATAGAAGAATTAATAATTATGTGAACTTTTATATAGGTATTGTCATCACAAAGAACTAGATTATGGTAGGATAAAGTGTAAATATTAAAATAAAATATAAATCAAATATGATGAGTTTGAAGGTTGAGTGTCCAAAGTACTAAAATAAAAAGAACATACATATTGGGAATAACTCTGGTATGAATTCCACAATGAATGGGAGAATGGATTCAAACAAATTATTCCAATAGTTAATATATGGGGAATGGAGCAGAAATAAAATAGCTTATCCCTTCCTTGATAGATAATCACAAATATTTCAATCCATTACCAAAAAAATTTGTTCATTCCCTGAGGTAATGTTGGAAAATCATCAAGAACACTACATATCTTATGTATCTCCACCAATCTGATTATGTTTTCACTGAAATTTGGTCTCTCCCCTTTTCCTCCCTCTATGGTTTATGTCATCAACCAATGAATAACTATATCTAGGGACTATATTTAGTATTTAAATATAAGATTATTCAATTGCTTCCAACAGTTAATAAATTAATTATATATTATCCAATTTCATAAAATGATGCAACTGCAATGAAACATCTCATTACCAAGGATGTGTACCAAAATTATTTCATTTCAAGGGTAGAAACCCAAATCAAATGAAAATGTGAAGTCAGATTCCCCATACAAGGCTATATTGAGAATATAAGTAATTATTCCTGATTTCTCATTCACATCGACAAATAGAATTTTTATACTCTATATACCATTATTAAGGCCCTTTTGTTCGCATAATTCTATTTTTTCTCAATGTAAGGGTTAACAAAATAACATAGAATGAAAATATCCATTGAATAATTTTTTTACTATTTTATATATGGGTAAATTTATTATTTTTCCCTAGAGAGGCCCTAGGATGTGAAAACTCAAAACCCAGCTAAGCTTTAATGGGAAAAATTCTGGCTCACTACATCCTCCCCATCTTAAAAAAATTTCATCATAGAAAAGTAATCCAATAGAGATCCATAGGAATAAATATTCAAACTTCATGTGTAAAATTAAAACCATCACTTAATCCTTATTTCCCAATATATGTTAGCACTCTATGTGAACTCATAACTCAACCACCCTAGAGGAAACCATTATCATTAATCAATTATGATATAATATTCTACTCAACTAAATGAATATCTTATAATGTAAAAATGTATCCTATAAATGTTAGTCATTAGCATCCTCAATACCTAATACATTTATATATATTATGTATTGTACACCAAATTAGATTATATGAAACCCAAAATGAAAATCCCCATTATAAAATGGTCCTTCAACAAGTTTATTACTAACATGATCACTATACTCCGAACCCTTAAAATGAATTATTGATAGTTTATGCATTAGTTAAACTAACCCATATCATAAAAAACTGAGTTCTCTTCCAAATTCCATACTAAAACTAAATAAATATCAAAGTAAAATGTTTCCCTTGAGAAATTTTATTTTCATTATTGTTAATTTCCCTTAAGGAAGAGGCACTAAAGTTTATAGATTACAAAAAAGTGATGTAATAAATATTTTATGATCTCATAAATCTAGGGTAATCCTCTATTGTAATTCAAATTTCATATATGTATGTATCCATTGACAAGTATAAATTATTATTTTTCATTGGATCTATTTAATTAAATCTCATTATAGGAACATAAGGATCAATACTAATCTAATCAATCTACCCAACAACAAAGATCTACCCTATGGGATTCCCATTCCACCATAATATTAAGTGGATGGTCTTGAATATTTATATGAATATAGAATCTTTATTAAAAACCACATGAGGAATAGGAACTCGAGTTACTAAAATCTACAACCTCTTGAGAAATTATTTTCCTCTACAATATAGCTTATGTAGACTATAAAATGGAGAAGATTATAAATATATATCAAGTATACCACACTAAGTGTATCACACCACTAGGGTGGTATCCAGATAGAAGTACCATCCCAATATCCACTATAATCCTTAATGGGTTAACGATATATGTTTGGTAAAGACATAGATGTTCTTCTAAACTTCATTAAACCCCTTCTATACTCATCTCCTAAGAACGTCTGAGTTTATAGACCTAATATGTTTATATTTGAGTCATGGACCACTAGAACATAAGGGAATATTTTGGGGAGACCATTATAATTTGACTGTGATAAATATATCCACCTCTAAATAATATTCTCTAACTTGAAGTTATCACCACATGTAATTCCTTCATCACCAGGACATTCTGTCATTAAATAAATGTATCAACTCCCATGCTGCTTCTACACCACAAAAATATCAAAATTTTCTATGGAAATAATATCATGATGGAATGTACAAATTCATGGATATAAATCTCACAAAATGAACATTGATGGGTAGGGTTGTGATCTATCTGTTTCCATCAAATCATACATGCCTAGAGGTTCCTATTTTAGTAAATTTTCTACTCTCTATTTGTATAATATATGTTTGATTACACATGTATAATTTTAGATGGATTTTTTCCATATATTAATTTTTCACCTATAATTTTAAATATTTTTATTCAATTTTTTAAACAAATTGATCAACATAATCTTAATATATAACTTATAACTATAGTTTTGTATTCTTCACTTTTAAGGGTACTTATTTTAAAATTATGAACACATAATTTGTCATAATATGAATTAATAGAATTCATGTAATCCTACAAATTAATTCATTAAATGTGGAACTATAAAAACCTGTCTATATAATTTTATTTTCTACACAAGAAAATCATCTATGGTGAGATTCATTGAAAAATTATGTTATGGATTTTCTTTTTTTTGTTCATGAATCTTACTCTATGTATCTCATATGAACATTAAGTAAATGATTGAATGAATTGGACTTTTATGTTATGGGTAGGGATATGAATTATATACCCCCTTAGTGCACTACTATGTCTTATAATAAAATTATGATATAGTAATGAGATCATTCATACAGATTGTATATTCTGCCTTCGAGAAAGGACTAGGTGGAGAATTTATAATATGTATTATTAGGAATTTCCATCAATACCAGAAATATAAGATCATTTATTATTATCCATGCTATTATTTTTTATCATGATATACCTTGATTATGTTATAATTTTGTATTTGTTGATGTGGAATTTTTTCTCTCTCCAATGTTTCATATTCCATTAATATTTAATATTAGCTTCAATTATACGTTATTCATTACAATGTGTTTGATCTCTCTCTTTTGTTTTATTTCTAATTTCCATAGGTAATGGAGTAGAATATTACATATGTTTTGAACAAGGATTACATTAAGGAATAAATTTTTATACTTAAATGATTCAATATGTGGTTTTTTAATGTAATGTTATGTATAATGTCTCTTATGTAATATTAAACCTTGGTCTTGGGTGTCTGAAATCATGTAATTTGAATAACATATAATGAATAACCCACAAATCTTTGTGACTAGGGTCAAAGGAATAACATGTATGTATAATAATTTCATTACTGTTATAATAATAATAATGGTAATATACTATTCCAATGGTCAGAGTAACATTCAATATTTATATTACGCATTGTATATATACACCTAATTTTACTATCTAAAATCATTCATAATGTTTTCTCAGTTCGTATACCAATTCAATCCATTTTCTTATTTTTTCATTATAGAGACAACAAATATTTTATATTTTTCACTCTTTGTATAGTATGATCCATTGGAATTCAAGATTATGGGGTTCCCCATTTTTTTTCATTGTTTTATAGCACTATTTTTAACCCTAATATTAATTAAAATGTCTAAATTTTTTAATTGTACTATGATTGTGTTACCAGAGGACATATATTATATAATGGAAATTATGATATGTTTTTTATTTGAAATAATAATATTTTAGATCATACATTCACCAACATAAATAAATGTTTCAAAAAAAATTTCTTCACAATAATCCATGTACATTTAATGGAAATTCATCCGCCTTCTATCCTCTATTGTGATTAATTGAATGTTGCATCAATAGTTGGGTTTTCTGATTTAACACTCTTCTAACCAAGTGTTTCTATTTTCCAAATTTTCTTAATTTTTAGATTACCTAAAAGCAATATCTAATTCATTAATACTGAGTACATACATTGAGTTTTGAATACACTTCCCGAACAATGAGACATGGAAGATAAAATTCACTTTACATTGGTAATATAGAAGATGAAAATGATAATATACTCTTATAATTCTCTCTAAAATCCTAAAATTCCCAATATGCATTTGTCATAGAATATCTTTATTAGGAAACATTATAACTCCCTCTCATTTTGTTACATTCAAGAATACGTGATCCCCTACATGAAATTTTTTATCCTTTATGTTATTAATAAACCCGATTTTCAATGATATTTGATTAATTTTAATATATTTTTGTAAGATTGGGATTTTTTTGTTATGTCCTCAATAAATTATTTACCAATTGGCCTCAATTAACCAACTCCATCATAAAAGTTGGGAGTGTGAAAACATTTACCATAAAAATAATCATATGTTTCTATTTGTATATTTAAATGAAAACTATCGGTGTTTTAATTTTATGATCCAGATAGATTTTTGGCCCCATGATTCATGGAGGTGAGTCAGCATGGCCTCAATATATCCTCTATTATTTGGAAAATACATTTAGACTATACATATTATTGGTTATGATTAGCATCTCTAAAATATTTCATAATGTTTAGATAATATTGAAGACTTTTAAAAAATTTCACTGTGTAAAGAGCATCAATTGATAGGGGAAAACAATGAAACATTATAAACTCATACATATAAGGTTGTGCATGTTCTTAAGCGGTAGATCCTGCATTATTATGTAAAATTTGTATTTTTTTTATAGTGATACACATTTACCAATATAACATCAGTCCTTTTATATGTCTTAGAAATACTAGTAATAATGTCCATTTTAGTATTATGCAACTTCAAATTTAATATAAGGAGTGGTTTAGTAGAACTCCATAGAATTTATCTCTTAGAATTTACTTATTGGTATACCTACCATCTTGAAACCTAGTCCAAAAATTCATAATTCAAGTTATATAAAAAAAATTCTCTTAATTTCATATACATCATAGTGCTGTTATGGGGTAAAAAGAGAGTTGAGAATTTATATTTGTCTATAATTTCTATATTTATCTTCAGAAATAATTATATGTATAATATCTTTCCAAACATCAATACACCATCTTCATCGATAAAATTTATCAATTTCTAATTTATATTGATTTCATATTCTTTTATAATCCCTCGCCATCATTTTTATACTTATTTATCTTATTTAACAATTATTTTTTTGATGTTAATTGATAAAGGAAAAATGTTTCCCTTTATTGACGAATATTATTTTCTAAATTTTATACATCCATTAGCATTGGGTCCTTCTTTACCCTCATCATGGATTTATATCTGTGATCTTTCCTATTCAATTCATCTTCAACTTTTTTTCCTTTCCATGGTTGTATTGTATTGCATAATTATATTCCCTGAGTATTCCCAGTCATCCACTTTGTCTCTGGTTGAACTCAGTCTATGTGACTATATACTTAAAACATCATAATCCATATTTATATTACAAATTTCACAATACATATAGTCTCTCTATATCATCATTGGAAATATTATTATATCAATATCAATATAATGACTTATATATTTTTCCCTTTGGGTATTTAATTACTTTAATGTATAATCAACAACTCTATCATTTTCCATAAGGAAACACCACATTCCTTCCATTAATTCATCATTATATATCATAAATTCGTCCTTTTGAATTAGAAAGGATAATAGTTGAATTTAATTAATCTATTCTTAAGTTTTTAAATACATTCTGTAACTTTATTTGAACATGAGAATTTCCATTCATTATTTGTCAACTTGGTTAATAGATTAGATAATCAAGAAATGTTTTTAATAAATAATTGATAATAACAATGTAATCCAAATAATATATTAATCTCATTTACATTCATTAGAAAATATGCATCTCAGGTAAATTCCATAATAAATTTATCCACAAAATCCATGAATGTCTCTATTCGTCATATTTTAAAATATAGAGGATTTATTTACAAATCAACATTACATTATTTTCAACTCATAATTATCATATGTTTTATGGAATAATGATGGAGTTATATAATTCCTATTGAATTTTAATTGATGATAATAAGAATAATGATAGATATTTTAAATGTACTAGTCCCAATGAAGTTAATTAATCCAATCATCAATGTGTGGTAAAGGGTAATTTATTATAATGGTAATGGAATTTATTTCCTTATGATTGTTGGAAAACCTCATATAAAAATTATTTTAATAGAAAATTTGGATATGTTATCACAAGGGTGTCACAATAGGAAATATAATTCCGTTATCATACAACTATTGTAGATTAATAATTAATTCCACATCCAGAGGCATTCTTTGGGGATGATTATATGTGAGTTTAAAATTAATGATAATATCAATAGAGAATTCAACTTCATAATCTTATTGATTTTCAGGAAATTTATATGGAAATATATCAATATAATTTTTAATTGTATATATATTCTATATTATAAGAATATGCTTCTAATTCATTTATTTATCTTATCTAATAATTTCATAAATATGAGAACTAAATTTGATTCTATACAAGACTCAAGAAATGAAGTCTCACCTCTCAAAACATGGGTTTCTATTCTAGAATACAAAATTTTAATCTTATATCATTAATGAATTAATTTTTAACGATTTTAGAGTCAATCAAAACAAATAATTTTATCCAAGAGAATTTTTTGTAATAAAAATTGTTTTGTAACAAATAAAGAGCCATGAATTTCAATAGATATAACCTAATATACTTATATTACAATATTATTTCAACTATGGTAATTAATCAGAAACTCCTTCCATAATACATCAGGGGATTATTAAATATTCTTCTATATACATACACTAATTAATGGTGTTGTCACCAATTCTATTCATTATATTATGTTCCCTTTTTAAATACTGTCGTGTACCTAATAATATATTGAATAAAAATTTGAATTTTAAATCAAAGTATAAAATTATAATTAAATTTTTATTAAACATATCTATTTCTATATATATTTTAGAAAAAAAATCTATAATTTACTACTTTTTTTCTCTACGGATTTATTCACTTAAAATGTTCATCTAAATCTAGTTCGAAGGGGTTGTAGTAATATTTCACTAATAACAATTATAAAAAACGTTAATATAGTAACCTATTGCTGGTGTTTATTTTTGTATAATGGTCTTGACCATATAGATAAAATTAAATGAGATTCATTTATTCAGTAGTTTTAAGAAATTGTATGGATTAATGATCAATACATTACATTGTAAATTCAATGATAGTTATGTCAATATATCAAAATTTATTAATTACCATTTTTTATCCTTAAGTCATAGGTAGTTATCTTCATGATTTTATAGGGTTAATGAATATAATATGGAAGGGTTGAGCTCTGATGCTCAGTTAGGGGTAGCATACAGTGGAATGTATCTCGAATAAATAAGTCATACATGATATGATTGAAACAAATAGGTAAATAATACCAGATGACATAAAAAATTACAATAACATATAAAATAACAACATAAAAATGACAATAAATAATCACACAAATGACAATAATTGATCTCTTAGTGATGGAGTACATAATATATGACATCATAGCATAATTTTTGAGGCCTTAACCAAGAAATCATGAAGAAATGGGTATGTATACATGAAATACCTAATTGAGTTGGTCTTATAATAAATACCATTCCATTGAATGGAAGTATAATTTATTGATCTTCTTGACATATAGAAAGTATAATTCATCCATAATATAAAGATATTGTCTTCATAATACATATATTAATGTTCTCTAAGGCACCTTATACATAACCATGGTAATGTAATCAGTAGTTATCGGTATAGAAATAATGTACATAAACTTATCAATATATCCCTATGTAATGTAACAATGTGGATATATATGTGAATATCAAAAAATAAACATTGAAACTAATTGTTTTTCACAATGTAATGGAAGGTACCCTTTACACAAACATGAAAATGATATAATAGTGTTGGGTGACTCTAAGGAATCATAATATTGGAAATAGTAATTAAATACCATATTTTTCATTGGAATTATTCCAATTCAATGATATTAAAACATACTAATAATTGTTGTCTATGTCACATATATTTGATCTGTATTAGGGATACATAATTTTAGTATAGAAATACATCTAGGTTGGTATAAATTGTTTAAAAAGAGAAATTATGACACAATTGAGTTTAATCCCATTGGGGATTGATAGAGGATCCCATATATATAACTTAGTCATCCATCCTTTTAAAAACCCCACCTCTTAGAAATAATAAATCCATAACTCATAAATTATATATCATGTAAAAGTATTTGTATAATGGAGTTTATGTCTATGAGAATAAATGAGGATAATAATAGAAAATGATGATAGTGTAATGATATGGAAAAGTATTATATCATTAAAATAAAAATAATAGATTTAAAACTGTTTTGATAATAGCATTGGATATGGAAATTAGCTGGATCTAAAATCATTATTAACGTGAAATTAATAATAGATCTTAGGAACCCTTTCTTTTCTATGTATCTTATTGAATCATGAGAGAGAAAACCATTTAAAATTAATAACATCTTGGAGAGACACTTAAGAAGGAAAATCATAGGAGAACTATTATAATTAATTTTTTACTGAAGAAAAATGATAGGATGGGTCTGTATTTATAATTAATGATAACAAAATGTTTATTAATTCTCATATTTTTTATTTCTAAATCTAGGTTTTTGAAAATGAAAACCCATTGGATTATAAATTTTTAAACATATTATTTTTTAATGTTATTACACGGTTTTTTACATTTATTAATTTGATAACCAATGTCTATTTTTTAATATTATTGTATCCGTGGAAAAGGCTTTTTCACACAAATTTTTTAATCATATTTTATGTTATAGATTTGTAATGTAAAATAGAGGTTTATAAATTAATTTTAATAAAATATAATGAATTATTTTGAAAAATTGATATTTTTTTCATTATTCAATTATCTTCATTATTTCATATATATTAGATCATAGTGATGTCGCGATAATTACCATATATTCATACTGTATTTAAATATTAACACGAAAATTAGAGTATAATAGATTATTATGAATAATACATCATTGGATTATTTTGATGTGACGATCCAAATTATTATGTCCATTATGTGATGTGACTATTTTTTTAAGAGAAATTTAATTAATATATAAGATTATTTTCTATATTTCAGTTTCATGTATTTTTCATAAAAAATATAAAAAACTCTTTTAACACAGAATATTTTAATTCCACATCCTAGGTGTTTAATTATATTACTATTTGTTAGTTAATATAACATTTTAAGAGTTATTAATTATATTATTATAAAGTAATTTTATGTATTTTTTAGACACTTATATTGTAATGTCTCAGATCGTTCCATGTATAATTTTAATATTATATGGGAATTCTTTCGAGACCAGGCTCTGAGACGGCGTGGAGTTCCGAGGCCCGGTGAGCCTGGAACAAATTTTTGAATTTAATTTAATAATTTAATAATGCGCATGTGCGGTTTTCCTGGAAAAAGTGGAATAACTCCAGAACGGGTTCTCGGATCAGAAATATGGGGGCACCGTCGCGTTCGGAACATCAATTTTACCTTAGGCGAGGCCTAACATTGGCCAGCGTAGGTAGGTGGTGGAATCTAGTTTTTGAGACGTTTATAGTAATAAAATATTTAAATAAAAATATTTTATTCTGCAGCGAAATCTTTCAAATCTACTGAAAAAGATATCCCTTACCATTTTAATTAAAGGTTGGTGAAATGGTCCATGGTTACAAACCTCATAACCCTGAAACCCTTGGCGGCTCTAGAGGCTCTGGAGAAAACCTCCAAACACGGTGACGACGACGTAGTGACCAGATCATCATCGACGAATGCCGCGGAATCTAGGTAGGACTTTTGTTTGTGATTTCATCCACGATTTTGATTTCCACGATGAACGCGGACTAATCCACGAACATATTGGCATGCGGATCGATCGTTCTTACGAGATGGGATATTTTCGGGAATCATGGGGATTCGATTCTTGAAATTATGTTGTTTTTCGTTCAACCTTCTAACGGTAACGAACCAAGATCGACACAAACATAGATCGAGGTTCATCCCTCCCGATTGTTGTTTTTTTTTCTCCTGGTTCATACCCGTTCTTCATGTGCGTTCTATGTGTTCCTGGAGGAAATCGATCGTTGGGAATTCATTTGATGGTGCAACGATTTGAAATTCAAGATCCAACACAAAGATGGCCTAGCCGAGGTGCGATGGTGATAGAGACGGAAAAATCGATGTGGTTTGGAATTTCCGTTCGTCGAGCGTTTTCATGCGGATGGATTGGGACGCGCTATCAAGGCCGATAGGGAGCCTGAAACTGACGGAATTTGATTCGTAGTGGTGGGATGACCCCATATCCGGAGTTTCGTGATGATCGTACCTTTTGATCAAGATTCGGAGAATCGGCCAAGCCGCGAGGAGGAAGAAGACGCTTCTGGAAATTTTCTGACTACACGCCGTGTAGTATGGGCTACACGGCGTGTGTTCATCGGTAGGATGACATGGCGTGTACTTCGGGAGTACATAGACACGGGCAGGGTACACGTCCAAGGACATGTTGTGTATACCCCTCCCAGGCCAGACCCAGCCAGATACACGGGATACCCCGTGTACTGGTACAAGGGCAGGCCACACGGACACGGACATAGAACGTGGACGTGCACATGGCCAGCGTACATGCGGCAAGCCCCAGGTGTTCGGACATGGCATGTGATTATTCAACATGCCATGTAGTTTCTTTCTATTTGATAAGCCGAATGACGCGGTCCGTTTACACGGGCAGTACCCAGGGTCAAGGAACAGAGCGTGTACTTTTTATACACGCCGTGTAGTTTGGTTTTACACCACTTGAACAAATGACACGGGCCATTTACACGGGAAATACCTGGGGTCAAGGAACATGTCTTGTAACCATACTAGACGTCGTGTAACCTGTGTTAAATGACTTGATCCACTTGTCTTCTATGACTTGGACTAGTTTTCTTAGGGTTCGTACCCTTTCTCTTTTCCCTGAAGGTTCTGGTATCATTTTCTTTTACAAAGGAGTATGACCCCTTCCGAAAAACATCATGAATAGAGTTATTGGAATCCCCTTTTTGATACATAGAGCCAGATCCTCTATTCATTGCTGGAACCTTAGGTATAGTTCTTGGTATTGATGTGACAAACTTTACCCGGGCCCCGATCCTCTGCTTAGTGGATTAGCTCAGACTAAGTTGTCGGAATCACCCCATTACTTGGTTGTGATACTCATCGGAGCTTCATGTTCTCAAGGTACATGGGGAGAGTGTTCTCGCGGAACGAGTCCTTCGTATCTCTCTCCCCCGACCTAGGAGTGTGTTCTCCTTGATATGTGCTTAGAGGAAATCTTCGAGCTGGGTCTTATTGGTGGTTTCGCGGTAGTCGATCCTGTATGAGTGTATCTGGATATTCATGTTATATGTTCGGTATACATATACTATGTAGAGCTGACTGTATCATTCATTGAGGTATTTTCCATTTTTGTATTTCCTTTGTGGTTTCGGGGTGTCCTACTGGGTATTGTTATACTCACCCCTGTAGGGGCTTTTCCCGCATGTGTCGTTTCTTGTGCAGACGAACGAGCCTTTGACAGGATTATAGGTGGACCAGGACCAGATGGTGCTCAGTGAGGTCAGGAGGGCCGAGGTGTGTTCCTAGGGATATATATTGTCGTACCAGTACCTTTCCTTAAAGGTTGGACTTTGTTGTAGACCTTATTTTGGTGGGATTGTATTTTTGGCCTGGGGTTTTACACGTTCTGTACATTAATTCCTTTCGTACTTTGTTGATTGATATTTTTAGTGTATGCATGAATTTCCATTTTTAGTAGTTTTTACTTTTCAGCATTGTGGGATTGGATATGTATGTGCATGTGTACAGGTTTTTAGTAAATGCCTCCCATGTTAGTAGCATTCCTACTCGGTGCTAGTCACCATCCCTTGGCCTATTGGAGGCGGTGTTGGGGAGTAGTGGCTCGGGCCCCACTGGGACGGGTCGTGACAGAGTGGTATTAGATGTGGTCAGTTCTACCTTAAGATCGAGAGTCTGTGAGTTGGTTTGGGGGAGCAGTGTTAAATGTTTCGAGTTCAGCTTTCAGGCTAGGGACCCCAGTGCTGGTGTGGGCGGCCGATGTATCGATACACCAGGACTCTAATAACATTATTTTCGAATCAGAACATGAGAAAACTAGTTGTAGGGGATAAAAATGGCACATGCATCATATAGGAATGAGTTGTGGCTTCCATGTCCTTCTTGATTCAGCTCTCCAGATATACTCACTGTCTGAGATACATCTTATTTCTTTACATGATGCCTCTGTGACGCACACCCGCTAGGATCCAGCAGCTCGATCAAGAGGATGACCACCTCAGTGATGATGCCTTGATACAGAGACTGGATCCCCTAGTTTTACCACCAGGAGGTGTGCCAGTTATCCCGCCACCTGTGGAGTAGTGTTTAGAGCCTTCTGTACCAGTGGAGGAGGAGCGCAGGCTGAGCGCACTCCACGATTTTCAGAGACAGAGACCCCTCCGGTTTCGAGGCGAGCCTGAACCTCAGGCAGTAGAGGACTGGCATGAGGCAGTGGCCAGAGTCTTCAGTCTGGTCAGGACACCACCAGACGAGATGGTGATCCTGGCAGCGATCCGTCTACAGGGATCGGTAGGACGACGGTGGAGTTTGGTTATCAAGATCCACGATGAGGTGACACGTGCATGGTCAGAGTTTGAGCGTCTCTTCAAAGGGTAGTTTTCACCGGTTACCATGAGAGTAGTACGCATACAGGAGATTCTTCAGCACCAGCAGGGAACCATGACTGTGGCTGACTATTCGTCGAGATTTACCGACCTCTCGCAGTACTCGATGGATATGGTCAGAGATCAGTAATTCACATATCGGACATTTGAGTGGGGCTCGTGAAGAGATATTCGAGCTAGCATCATCCCTATGAGCATTACTACTTATGATGGGGTTCTCGAGCGGGCTCTGGTGGTCGATATCTTCTTGGTAGAGCAGAGATAGCTGGCAGAAGTCAGTAGTGGGTGAGCGGGAGAAGAGACCTCGGCAGCAGGGAGCCAACGTTAGGGACCCAGGCATGGGAGACGTTTTCAGAGGAGATCCCAGTACAGGGGATCTACCATACAGGGTTCACAGGACGCTTCCAACCAGCCTCGAGAGAGCTCTTGCTATTCATGTGATGGTAGGGGACATCTCGCTCGAGATTGTCCGAACCGCCATACTTCTGACACAGGAGCAGTGGATGGACCACCGAGGCCGAGGCAATGTGTGGTGCAAACGGATCCGTGGGGCGGCAGATGTGGTAGGGGAGCTAGGAGATCAGATATATGTGGTCGACGTTTTGATATTTTACCACCACCACCCCCAGGAGGTCCACCCCAGGATTAGGGAGCTGGTGGACAGAGGTAGGGACTGCTGCAGGCAGTAGAGGTTTATGACCCTGGTACTCTCGGAATGATTATAGGTACTATCTGTGTCTTTTCTACATTGGATGTTGTACTGATAGACACATGGGATAGTCATTACTTTCTGGATGCTAATCTTGGACAAGACCCTGAGATTTTAGTTGAGCCATTGACTCGACCCTTACGCTTAGAAACCCCGACTAGAGAAGATTCAGAGATCACACACCTCTGTAGACAGTGTGACCTAACCCTTGGAGGCAAGAGTTTCGATTAGAACCCCTTGGTGGGAGCGTTGAGGCCTCATGATTTCATTCTGGGTATGGATTGGCTACCCATAGTTCATTCATAGATTGACTGTTTTAGGCGAAGGGTGCAGTGTTTCCGTAGTGATGGAACGAGGTTCTCTATTGTCGGTGAAAGGGAGACCCATCCAGTGTAGGATGGACCCGTGCATAGGAGGACACAACCGATTTCAAATCTGTTGGCTAGCCTAGCCCTTGGCGCAGCAAATGTAACAAGTTTCTAGCTTCCTGCAGTGGTGGATGAGTATGAGGACATCTTTCCAGAGTATTTCCCCGGGCTACCTCCCCATCGGGAGATATATTTCTGCATTGAGTTGCAACCGGGGATGACATTGATATTAGCATCAGCATATCATATGGATCATGCAGAGCTTCATGAGCTGAGGGTGCAGTTGGACGACTTTCAGAATAAGTCCTTTGTGAGACCTAGCGTTTCTCCATGGGCAGCCCCAGTTCTGTCTTACAAGAAGGCAGACGGGAGCGTGAGGCAAAGTGTGGATTACTGGCGCATGAATCAGGTGACCGTGAAGAACCGGTATCCACTACCAAGGATCGATGACCTCTTTGACTAGTTGAGAGGTCCACGATGGTTCTCGAAGGTTGATATACGATCAGGCTATCACCAGTTGCGAGTATGGTAGGAGGATATACCGCATACGGCTTTTAGATGTCGCTACGGTCCCAATGAGTACTTGGTGATGCTTTCGTCATGACGAACGCCCCATCGGTGTACATGGGACTCATGGACCGGATCATTCAGCCCTACCTAGATCAGTTTATAGTGGTCTTCATTGACGATATCCTTATGTACTCTACGTCTGAGGAGGAGCACGCGAGACACATAAGGATGGTTCTGGAGACACTCGGAGAGCACCAGTTGTATGGGAAACTCTAGAAGTTTCAGTTCTGGTTATAGGAGGTCCATTTTCTGGGACACTTTATCTCGTTATATGGTGTAGCAGTGGACACAACCGACCCCAGAACGTGATGGAGGTACAGAGTTTCCCTGGGTTGGGAAGCTAGTATCGGAGATTCATCCCTGATTTCTCCGGGATTGCAGCACCCATGACAGATTTGACCCGAAAGGTACAACCTTTTGTTTGGACCAAGAGATGCCAACATGCATTCCATCAGTTGAGACAGAGTCTGAGGAGCGCCCCAATCTTGAGATTACCAGAGGAGGGTGTCAAGTACATAGTGTTCTGTGACGCATCAGGAACCAGGCATGGTTGTGTCCTGATGCAGAGGCAAGCAATGATTGCCTATGGCTCACATCAGTTGAGGCCACACGAGTAAACCTACGTGACCCATGATCTTGAGCTGGATGTGGTAGTCTTCGCATTGAAGATGTGGGGGCACTACTTGATGGGCGAGCGGTTTACCATCTACTCTCATCACAAGAGTCTCAGATATTTCTTTTCTCAGAAGGATCTGAATATAAGACAGAGGCGATGACTTGAGTTCCTCCAGGATTACGACTTTGATATCGTTTATACTCCTGGAAAGGGGAACATGGTGGACGATGCTCTTAGTAGGAAATCTAGTTCGCAGTTGCTGGATGAGGCGACGAGGCAGTTGGCCTCCTTACATTTCTCCTTTGTGGATAGAGATGAGGGAGCGTGCCTTCAGTCGATGGTTGTTACCCATCCACTCTTACAGCTAGTTAGGGAAGCATAGCGCGAGGATGCTAGGTGTGAGACTCTACGTGTTCAGATATGCACAGGTGATGCTGCTGACAGATATTCATAAGTTGGGGAGCACATTTTTCTTTTTAGAGGGCACACTTCAGTACAAACAACGTTGCGGGAGGAGTTTCTAAGATAGTTCCATACATCCCCTTTAGCAGTGCATCCTTGCATAGAAACGATGTATTAGGACCTCCGATGTTTGTTCTGGTGGCCTGGAATGAAGAAGTGTGTGGCAGAGTTTTCTCTTGGTGCCTTACTTGTCAGCAAGTAAATGCTTGGCACCAGGTTCCAGCAGGATTTACTCAGCCCCTTGAGGTGCCAGAGTGGAAGTGGGACGAGATATCCATGGAATTCGTGATGGGTTTACCACATACGTCCAGGGGACACAATGCCATATGGGTGATCATCGATCGACTCACCAAGTCGACCCACATCCTAGCCATACTGTAGCAGAGTTCGGTAGAGAGATTGGGGTGCCTCTACATGCCGGAGATTTTTATACTCATGGAGTTCCATCCACGATCGTCTCAGATCATGATGCTCGTTTCACATCCCTGTTGTGGAAGGGATTGCAAGAAGATTTTGGGACTCAGTTATTCTTGAGCACAGCGTTTCATCCCCAGACTGATGGTCAGACAGATCAGACCATCTAGGTCCTAGAGGATATGCTTCAAGCTTGCATACATGACTTCGGTCGTAGCTGGGTGGATCACCTACCACTGGTGGAATATGCTTATAAAAATTGTTATCATTCCACTATTGGTATGGAACCATTATAGGCTCTGTACGGGCGACCTTTCAGGTCACCACTTTGTTGTACTGACCTGGGAGAGTCATCACTCATGGGCCCAGAGATGGTGAGAGCTACTATAGAGAAGGTGTAGGTCATCCAGGATCAGATGAAGACTGCATAGAGTCGGCAAAAGTCTTATGACGATAAGAGGAGGAGGCCCTTGTATTTCATGTAAGGAGACCATGTGTTCCATCGGGTCTCACCTCGACGGGGATTGCGGAGATTTGGCCGAGACAGAAAGCTATCTCCGAGGTTCGTTGGCCCTTTTCAGATTCCGAGTAGAGTTGGCGAGGTGGCATATCGCTTGGGTATACCTCATCAAATGGACCGGGTACACAACGCCTTCCATGTGTCATAGCTACGGAAGTACGTGCATGATCCATCACACGTTATCAACTGGGGCGAGCTGGACATTGATGATGGGGTGACCTTTGTAGAGTACCCAGTGGAGATCGAGGATCGATAGGAGAAGATCCTTTGTGGATGATCTATTCCCTTGGTGCATGTCCGGTGGCAACACGGGAACCTCCAGAACATCGATTTTACATTAGGTGACGCCTAACAATGGCCATCCCAGGTTGGTGGTGGAATCCAGTTTTGGCGACGTAAGAGTAATACAATATTTAAATAAAAATATTTTTATTCTGCAGTGAAATATTTTAAATCTATGGCAACAGATATCCCTTACCTTTCTAATTAAAGGTTGGCACAAGGGTCCTAGGTTACAAAACTGATAACCTTGAAACCCTTGGTGGCTCTGGAGGCTCGGGAGAAAACCTCCCAACGCGGAGATGACGACGCAGTGACCAGATCATCGCAGACGAACGCTGCCGTATCCATGTAGGATGTTGGTTTGTGATTTCTTCCCCGTTATTGATTTCCACAATGAACGCGGACTAATCAACGAACATATTATCCCATTGATCGATCATTCTTAGAGGATGGTATATTTGTGGGAATCATGGGGATTGGATTCATGAAATTATTTTGGTTTTCGTTCAACCATATATCGGTGACGAACCAATATCGACACAAACATCGATTGAGGTTCTTCCCTCTCGATTGTTGTATTTTTTTATCTCCTAGTTCGTTGCATTCTTCATGTGTTTTCTACGCGTTCTAGGAGGAAATCAATCATTGAACATTTGTTTGTTGGTGCAACAATCTGAAATTCAAGATCCAACACCGAGACAGCCTAGCGGAGGTGCGATGATGACGGCGGCAGACAAATCGATGTGGTTCGGAATTTCTGTTCTTCGAGCATTTTCGTATGGATGGATCGAGACGCGCTATCAAGGCTGATCGAGAGCCTTAAACCGACAGAATCGATTTCGTAGGGGTGAGACGACCCCAAATCCGGAATTTCCTGATGATCGGACGGTTGGATCAAGATCCAGAGAATCAAACGAGGCATGAGGAGGATGAAAACAATTCTGGAAATTTCCCAACAACACGTCGTGTAGTATGGGCTACACGACGTGTGTTCGTCGGTAGGATAACATGGTGTGTACTTTGGGAGTACACGGACACAGGCTGAGTACACGACGAAGGACACACCGTGTATACCCCTCCCTGGCCAGACCTGTCCAGATACAAGGGATACCCCATGTACTGGTACACGGGCAGGTGACACAGACGCAGACAGAGACCCTGTAAGGGCACATGGCCAGCGTACACGGGGTGAGCCCCTAGGGCTCGGACACGGTGTGTGATTATTCGACACGCCGTGTAGCTTCTTTCTATCCAACATGCCGAATGACATGGGTTGTTTACACGGGAAGTAATCGGGGTCAAGGAACACTGCATGTTCTTTTTCTACACGCCGTGTAGTTTGGTTTTACAAGGCATGAACGAATGACATGGGTTGTTTACACAGGCAGTACCTGGGGTCAAGGAACACTACGTGAAACTATACTACATGCCGTGTAACCTGTCATAAATGACTTGAGCCACTTTTATTCTATGACATGGAGTTGTTTATTTAGGGTTCGTACCCTTGGTCATTTCTAGGAAGGTTCTAGTATCATTTACTTTTCATAGAAGTATGATCCCTTCAGCACAACATCCTGAATAGAGTTGTTGGAATCCCCTCTGTGAGACTTAGATCTGGATCCATTATTAATTCCTGGAACCCTAGGTAGAGTTTGTGGTATCTATGTGACCCACTTTAACTGTGCACAGATCCTCTGCTTAGCGGATTAGCTCAGACTGAGTTGTTGGAATCACCCCATGACTTGGTTGTGATCCTCATCTGAGTGTCATGTTCTCAAGGTACTTGTGGAGTGTGTTCTCCATGAACGAGTACTTCGTATCTCTCTCACACGACCTAGGATTGTGTTCTTCTTGTTATGTGTTTATTGTAAATCTTTGAACTGGATCTTAGTGGGGGGTTCACGGTAGTCGATCGTGTATGAGTATATCTGGATATTATTGTTATATTTTCGGTAGAAATATACTGTGTAGAGCTAACTGTATCTTTCTTTGTGGTATTTTCCCTTTTTGTATTTCATTTTTGGTTTATTGGTGTCCTACTGGGTATTGTTAAACTCACCCCTACACGGGCTTTGCCCGCCCGTGTCGTGTCTTGTGCAGACGAGCGAGCCTTTGACAGGATTCTAGGTGGACCAGGACCAGATGGTGCTCAGTGAGATCAGGCGGGCCGAGGTGTGTTCCTACAGCTACATATTGCAGTACTAGTACCTTTCCGTACATGTTGGAATTTGTTACAGATTTTTTTTGGTGGGCATGTACTTTTGGCCCAGGGTTTTACACTTGTTGTACATTACTTCCTGTCATACTCTCTTGGTTGATATTTTTAGTGTATTCATGAATTTCCATTTTTATTAGCTTTTCCTTTTCAGTTTTGTGGGCTTGGCGATGTGTGTGTGTGTGTACAGGTTTATAGGCACTGCCTCCCATGTTAGTAGCATGCCTACTCGGTGCTAGTCACCATCCCCTGGCATATTGGAGGCTGGCGTGGGGAGTTGCAGCTCGAGCCCCACTGGGATGGGTCGTGACATATATGTATAAAAGCACTATATAATTATAAAATTTATATTTTGCGGTTATGATTAATTCAATCACCTTACCCACCAAAAGGATGCATTACCATCTAAATATATTCATCATTATAAAATATAAAACCATAAATAAATTTATATTAATTATAATAAAATTTATATTCCATAGTTAATTTACTTTTCATAATAAAAATTTAGGCTTTTTATTTTACATTCTTCATAGATATAGATCATCCATATTTCAAGATTATAGTGTTGCTTATATATTTATGTGTTCAATAACTCCGATTATGGACAGTATATTCAATATTTTTTTTTTGTTTTTTATATTATACTATGCTACTTTAATTAAATAGATAGTGTTTTATGATAAAAATTATATTATGTTGTTAATTTAAAATTATTAAATCTT
Organism: Viscum album; assembly: GCA_963277665.1. Lineage (NCBI taxonomy): Eukaryota > Viridiplantae > Streptophyta > Magnoliopsida > Santalales > Viscaceae > Viscum > Viscum album. The sequence continues at coordinate 852,571,473 of OY728152.1, forward strand.
AGTTCTTACAGTCTAACATTTTTAACATGACTTCTTTGAATTTAGAAAAATTAAATTTTTGTTCTCATTGAAATAAAAAATCCTATTGGATCAATTCTTCCCCTTTAACTATCATTTATATAATACAAGCTATTGAAATTAATTATTGGGTAATAGGTTCAATAACATATAATCCTTATGTAAGGAAATGTAGTTGGACCTTGTGAAACAACCCTTTTCATTAATCTTCCATTACATCCATATTTGTTATTATCCTTTATGTGATATGTCATTTATATTGTTATTTATAAGCATTTTTTTCATCCTCCATATTATTTCTCCTACTGTCCTACTCTAATGAAGTAATGATGCTAATAAGCAATATTCCCTCTATTAAGATATCTTTATCACATCCTTTGAATTGTTTCCTTTTCCATGTGAGTATAACTCCTCTAGTTTCCATTAAATTTCATATAGTGTAATTTTAGAATCTTAATAGTCATGATACATGTTTCTTATCTTTGAGATATATTATATTGAGGTAAGAATTACTTATCAGTGATGAGTCATTTTTCTATCATTCTTTCGTTATTTCATTATGAAATATTCATTTTTTAACGTATCTATTTGATATCATTAATTACATAATCATAATTATAAGTAATTAAAATTAGTGGTTTATCCACAATACATTTACTTTTATCTTCATTGTATTCTTCCAAGATGAATCATTTTTTAAAATAAAAATTTTTCCTCCTTCTAAACATCACTCCCCTTAACATTAATATGGACAATTTATACATAACTTATTCATTAAATTTGATTATATTATATATTTTCAAGAAATCATAGATTTTATATATAAAATTACACTAAAAACCCATTACTCAAATATTACATTAATGGGTAGGATATAGAAACATTTCATCATCTTTCTTTCATCTCCATTCATTCATAAACACGTCCTTAATTTATCTTATAAATCCATAGTAATAGTTCCCTTTTTAAACACATATTTTAGAATAGTTTTCTCTAGAATTAATAAAAATCCCCCTTTATTTTTAAATTCAATATTTATAACATTTAAAAATCCACTCATTTTATCATTTATACAAGGTATCTCTAATATCCACTCTGTGGGGATGTTTTCCCTATTTAGTGCTCCATGAACCTTATATTTGTTTCCATTAGTTTGGAAGCCATATCCTCTATTCAGGAAGAATTCAAAATGATAGATTTATCCCCTATATTTTTTTTATTGAAACCAATAATGTTTGATTTTATTTCATTCTACTTGAACGTCACTTTTATTAAATTATATGTTCGTATTCCAATAATGTTAATGTGTTCCTATATATTTTCACTCATAATTTTGGGGAATTTATTTAAGGAAAACTATTATTTTATTAAATTTCAATTTTCAAATATCAATTGTTTCTATTAATTTAAAATACAATCCTGGTTATATTTGTATATTTTACATAATTTCATATAATATATGTATATCCACTAGATTTTTTAAAAAATAATTCCTCATATTGAAAACTAAATATATTTTCCTATTACTAAATGAAGTCCCTACTACATTACATAGAAAAGGGTCAATATCGATTTATAATTTATATGATACTTCCATGAAATATTTTGTTAAATGTTGGTTATTTAATTCATTAAATTTTAACATTGTGTGAGTTCTCATCTTCTTTTTCACTTGTTTCTTCATCTTTTTATTATAGTTCATAATAAATTTTCATATAATTGAATTTAAATCATCTTTTTTATGGGTAATTGAAAAAGAAAATATTTTTCACTCATCATTTACAGATGGAATCAAAAACCCTTATCCTTTTATGGGTTCTTAATATATCTCATTTTAGTTTTCTTGTGTTTCAAATGTTGTTGCATAATAAAGCGTTTTCCTGAGGAATCTTAATAGATTCAATTATTTTTAACGGAATTGTCAATGTTTAGATTTATCTAATTCTCCCGCTTTCAGTTTTTTATATATGATAATGATTCTAATTTGATTAAACTCACTCATAATGAAATAGATATGTCATGTATGTATCACTTTATCCCTCTCTTATTCCCCTATTATAACATCCAAGTAAATGCAGTGTGTTCACTAAAAAATCCTTAATATAATGGCTATGATATTTACAAAAAATCAATACATGTATCATTTCTATAAAAAATTATATATTATGTAAATAATACTTTATTTAATTTCTAATAATATATTTTTAAAACATTTATACTTCCATCAGAATCATGCTTAACTATATCATTTAAAATATATAGTAAAATGGTATATTATGATTCAGTTTCAATGTTAACCATAATGATAGAAACATACCCTCTCTCTCTTTTGATCAAGAATTAATTCCTTAATAATTAATCACCATCAATTTCTATTATTATCCTATTAAATAAAGGTTAATGATTGATTTATAAAGTGTGAGTCTATATTTTATCATTCATCTTTTATAGTCAGAGTTCTATAATTGTAAAATTTAAACCATATTCAAAGTTCAATCGTGGAAAATTTCTATAAAGTATTCAAATGAAATATTTATCTTATTTTTTCCCAAAACTATTATTGTGATATTCTATAATTCAATACACCTTGTGTTACCCAAAATTTGGTATACAATTCCATCAAAATAATATCTTCAAATATAAAAATCCATGACATTATAGAACTAGTAATTTGTGTGTTATAGATATTAGATATTTTATCGGAATGATGAAGGGGTAAATGCATGTTGTATAGGAAATTTTAGCTGTAAAGAGTGAGTCACAATGTGGTATAGGGGGTCATAATTTAGATGGTCTACTAGTGGATAGGTTGATTCTATAGATTTTTTTGTTTCACCATAAATAAATGTGTTATTGAGTTAGGGTTTTTAGGTGGGATTCAATAAATAAGTTATCTATTTTAAATAGATTCATTTTTTTATTAAGAATCAAATTACTCATATTATTTTATAATTTTGATTTCACAATCTCGATTTGGTGGATTCGGTCCTAGAATGAAGGAATTTTGAAATATTAATTTATATATTCTTGAATGGACAATGTAGTGTGTTTATGGATGTCATTGTGAGATATCTCATGTGCATATTTCCAGGATTATTCCAGTTATATATTGCAAAGTGTCTATATCAATCACAAGTTGGGGACATATAGGATAAATTTCGTGGTTCTTGCTCATTGTGTGGCACGTTTTCATGATAACTTAGTCATGGAACAATCCATCCTTGATCATTTCAGATTAAATTAATATTTATATTCAAATGGGGATAAATATTAGTGATCACAAAATAGATCTTGGAATTTCATTTTATTTATACCATAAAGGCGTGATCATGATCTATCAAATCATGACATAGTTAATTTCTAGAAACTATAAAAATTAAGAAGACCCTCTAAATTCAGTTTTATTCCTAGGATTCCACTTAAACATTTGGTGATTAGATGTATGATTTTGGGGACCATTGTGTTCCCATGGTCTGGATTTATCTATTATCTTCTGTAGACTTATTGAATGTAATTGGAGGTGAGATTATTCATTTTCCATCCCTTTTCATTTCATCATTATATAGGGGTGGTGTATGGGGGTTGACCTTAGATTCTATGGGGAATTTGTAGTTGCGATTATGAATACTCATTATGTTAGAATGTTCTTTTCTAGAAGTATAAAATCCATATAACCCGTTTTCAATGATATAGTTGTAATAATTGTTTTCAATATATTAAAATGTGGTTGTTAGAAATTATATTTTACTCATTTACTCATAGTTGGTGGTATCTAACTAGATGTTGATTAGGTATTGAGATCACTAGATGGGGGTAGTTTCTACATTTGGGCCACTCAACAACATAGTATTTTTTATAAAATGGTGATTATTTAGTAATTATTTCTTCTTCTTTTTGATTAATATCTTTTTTGAGGATAGTTAAAGGGGATCTATTGAAACACAATGAAATTGATGTAATCCTATAAATATTTGATATTGGTACAAGTTGATGGCTATGTGGGTCACTCTATTTTAAGGGGTTTGGACTAATTTTATATGGTGTTGTAAATTTAATCATATATTAGTGATATGTATATATTCTTAACCATAATGATGGTAACAAATAAATTTTGATGAAATTAATGTGTGTGGTCCTTCTCTGATGAATTTAATATGAAATAACGAACCATGTAATTTTTTTGTGTTATTTACTAGATCTTATTTCCTTTTAAACTTTATTTTAATGTTTTTTTAGGACTAAATAATCTAGAGTATTTTAAATTTTTATGGGGACAAGGGTAATGGAATTTCATTCATAGTTCATATACATTGAATATACAAATATTATTTTTGGTGACCTTTTTCTGCATGTGTTGTTTTCCGATGGTGAAATTTTTGTGTTTGATGTTTGTGGAGGATTCTCAATTACTATTATCATAGAAAAATGAGGGTTTCTCATAGTCTCAATAGTTGACATGACAATAACTCAGGTACTTTTCTTTCTTTCTCAATGTTTTTTCAATTTAGTTGGAGGCATTGTGTCAATGTGTGATTGAATTTAAATATAATAATGTCCATATTAGTAGATTTTATAGAATAGATTTTTTTTTCTGATAGATGATGATAGTGGAATATCACATCCATAATTATATAGATATTCCATTGAAAGTTTCTAAACTATATTCTATTGTGAATGGATAATTTTAAAAGATGAATATAATAGATTTGGGTTTGGTGAATATTTCATTTCCATAAAATATATAATTTAAAATGATGGAGATGAATAATATGATAGACTTTGTGGTATAAATAATAGTTATATACAAGAATCCCACTATACTCAACAATGTGTGTTTAATGAGAGGATTGCTCACAATTTGGTTCTCGATATGGTGGTATGCAGCCAAATCATGTCAATGATCTCAATATGACCAGAAATCATTTTGAGTCTATGATGTTTACTTTCAAAAATGATGTATATTCCATACAAATTTTTTTCACATTAATGAAATCATGGAATGTAATGGTGACCATGGTGGGTAAATCAAACATAAACCCCAACATATAAATTAAGGATTTTTTAACTTGATTATCAACAAATAGCCATGGAGGAGGGATATTCATGAACCTTATATAAATGCATACAATGTATAGGGAATAGGACACCCTCTTTATCATGTAATTCAAATATGATTTCAATATTAGTTGAGAAAAATGTTTTTAGGATAATATAAGATAAGTGGGATAGCCTATTATCTTTATTAAAAAAACATGACCTCTCACGAAGGATAGTCACAAGAAAAAAGGATATTTTGGAAGAATAATTTTTCATTGGTTATTCCTCATTTTGTAAACAAGTGATATTTGTGAACAAATACTCTATAGTTTCAAAAAATAATTTGAAACTTAATCTTCTAAATCTATTCCATCATTCCACTCCATTAGTAAAAATAATTTTATAAGGAATTATGTGTCTTCAATTTTAATAAAATTGAATCTAGCATATGATAAACATTTACCATCATTGGGAATATAAATTGAAAATTCATTTAAATAATTGAATTGAATTTGAGATAAATGGAGTCATATATATTTTAGTTCTTTGGATGAATATTTTTTCTATAAGATTGTTAATTAAATTTTTATATAGAACATCCATTGAAAATTTCGTGTCTAAAATTAGTCAGGGTTGTTCATTTTTAATAGTTATAGGTATAAATGAGGGAAGGCTATATCTAATTGTAATATAAGTGGGAACTATATTAGTTGGGAATTTAACATAAAAATGATTAGATTTATGTCATTGACTACTTGGGCCTCATAATGATAATAGAATATGTGTATTGGAATAAAAAATAATATTTAACATAGATCAGTTAGAATTCAGAAGTTGTGAGAGTTTCATACTCAGTATAAAATAGAAGCAAATCATTAATTTGCCTAGAATGACATTGAGATTCTATAAGCTAAATCATGTACATAAATATTAATGGGGTCTTTTTCCAGTTAAATATCATATATGATCATAGTATTTTGGGATTTTCCTTAATGAATCCACTAGTAAAGTATGGGCATACATCCTGAAAAATAAATTTAAAGTGTTTTCAATGTCCACTATGTAAACAACTGTGGTTGATAGGGAATCATGGTGCAAACTAAAATCCTTACGATTAGATAATGAGGATGAGTACTTCTAAATAAGTTTCACAAATATTTGTAGAATCATATGAATGAGGCATCTGTATATTGTCCCAATAACACCTATATAGAATGGTGCAGCTGAACAGATGAAGTATCCATTGATAAAAATTATGTTGAATATTATGTTACAATCAAGAATTCCCATGTCCTTTTAGGAAGAACTAGTGAATATTGTTTGGAACCAAATTAATCATAGCCCCAATGTACAAATGTAATATGAAATAAAATAATCACTATGCATAGTAAAAATTCTATATTGAACTATCCTCAATGAATTTGGATGTTTATAGTATACACATGTGCAGTTCTATGTTACTGATAAGCTATAACAAAAATCATATACATGATTATTCATAGAATATGGATATAAATAACATGGTTTCAAACTTTAGGATGTTAAGAATAGATAATTCATCAGATACAAAAAGGAAATATATAATGATAAATACTTTTTGAAGGATATGAATGTGGAGATGAATGATGCCGAATGTGGAGAGTAAAAAAAAATTCAAGTAATTTCGCATATTGGCATCATAAGTTCAATAAAATTAGAGAGTTTAAATGGTTATCAGAATACCAAAAATTCAAAAAATATGAAAGAATGTTTAGAGTTTACCGTAAAAGTTTATAGAATGGGTGAAATATGAGATAAAATTGAATATTTGAGAATTTTTTAGGCCATATCTAGAGTTATAGAGGATGCAATTTTGGATAATTCAGTTCCATTTATAGAAGAACCCAATGCTAAATTACAGAGGACAACATGGTTAATGAAGCCTGTATAGAGGTATATTGTTTGCTTAGACGTCATAATTCTATTATATGAGGAATAAATAATGATCCTTGAAGAAGTTACTAACATTTGATATTCTAATAAGTTTGTGGTTTACATAAAATATGAGTTGGATTCAATACATGTGGTCAATACATCACAGTTAGGGGAATTACCCCATGGAATGAGTGAAATTGAAAACAAGTGGTTTTAACAGTTAAAAGGTGAAAATGTTTGATGTAGATAGTATTATATGAGGTTGGTTGATAATGGATTTTCAAAAAACGAGGGAACGAACTATTTTTAAATTTTCTCTAAGATAGGTAAGAATAATACCATTCAAATAATTCTCAATGTTGTTTATTTTGGGTAATCATAACTACAATAAAGGGACCTTTAGAAAATTTTTATCCATGGGGATATAGAGGAAAAAATATATATGGATATACATGTTATTTTTGTGGATCAATTGAATCAGGTATTTGGTGTAAACTCATGAAAAGTCATTATGGGTTGAAATAAGAACCAATATAGTGGAACTAGAAGTTTGAATCATTCATGGAGTAGAATGGTCTCACATTGAGTAATGAAGATCATTTTATATCAAAGTAGTACAATGTTTGTAATTTTATCATTCAACTATTATACATGGATGATATGCTAATAGTGGGTTCATCAATACAATAGATTCATGAGTTAAAGAAATAAATGTAGGGGAAGCTTGAAATAATGTATCTAGTCTATGTGGAGAAGATATTAAGTAGGATATTTTAGTTAGACCAGAATATCCTAATTTTGGTTCTATCATAGAATGGTTTTTTCATATAACTATAGAAAAAAATTTAAAGACTAAATGAAAGGCTATTTTGACTTTGCATGTTGAACACTAAAAACTCTTAAAGGGAAAATCAGCATCATTGGAATAATTGGAAAAGTATATGGTGTGAATATGATATTACTCAGTGATATGAAGCCATATATATTCCATAGTGTCCAGTAAATTAGATATCTCCAATACAAGGACCATTTTCTGTTTTTTCATGCCAAATATTAAGAAATGAAATTGAGAGGATATGAAGTTGATCCCAATATATCATAAAGGAATGGAATACATTTCCATTCACTTCAAATATAATTATCTTTTAGTTGTATATGTTAATGTATAATTTATTGTTGAATTGGACCCATGTAAAATAAAAAATTTGTTTTTATTTTCCTTATGTGGATCCATGGTCAATTGGATGTCAGGAAAACAATTAGTGAATTAACTCTCGATAATGAAAGTAGAGGATGTGGAAAAAATAAAGAAATACATGAATATTTTTGTTCAACAATATTATTAAGGATCAAAAAATATATAAGAAAGTAAATTCCACAATTTTATATTCCATAGTTCTATATAATTAGCTCTAAATATGATGTTCCATGAAAGGGTAAAAAAAATAAACCTAAAGTACCATTATAACTAGAAGATATAGTGTTGGGTTTCTACAAGATAGTTATATGAAAAAAAATATATTGGATATTATCATAAATTAATTAGTCCAGGAGAGTCTAAGGAAATAATCTCACAACATTCATTAATGGGAGAAATAAATGAATTTAAGAAGATAATTTCACACAGTGGATGTTGGAAGTATGTTTCATTCCAAATTTTTGAATGATGTGTTTGAATTGTTAAAGAAGACGTCAATTTATAGATTCCAAGGATTATAAACACTATTTATGTGAATATGTTTTTTTAATAAAATGATCAAATCTAGAGTGACCATTGGTTTTTTTATATAGTATTTATTGGTCTCTAACAATATGGCAATTAGGTTGTTGGAAATTATGTTTTTTAATGGGACCCCAAATGGTGGTATTCTCACCAGAACTTGATCAGTTGATGTGATACTCATAAAGAAGAAATTTTTTCCAATTAGATTCACTTTATGAAATTTAATTTAAAGGAAAATCCTTAGAAATTTGAATAATTTTTGTCTTACCAATGATAGGTACTCATATCGAGGAGAGCTATAGGGTACTCGCTGTTTCATAGTGAAATAAATTGTGTTGCATAATTATAGGAATGTGGTGAAATGAATCGAATGGGTGGGACCCTATAGATTATGTTGATGAGTTATATTTGACATGTGTTTATATATTCAAGTAAATTTTAGTTATCTCCATTCCCACCTTCTCACATTTATTGTAAGATTTTACATTTGATGAAATAAAATTTCTTAGTGCTTCTCATATGTCCATAGAATGAAATTATGATCCATGTATAACCATTTTATTCATTAAATGCATTATTTTTTTCATTACTGAAGTTGAATGTTTGCATGAGTTATAGATAATTTTTTTTAGTACGTGATTCTCAGTGTGCTGATTAGGGTGAAGGATTTTATTCCTAATTCTGATACATTAATCTTTCAAGGATTCCTTTTTTTTGACATTATTTCATTTGAATTGTCTTCCAATAGTGAACTTACAAAGTGTGATATTTTTTAATGATTCTCATTAAATTTGAAATTTAGGACAAATGTGGTTCGAAAGTCATGGTTAGTATCTTGTGTCCATCTTCTTCTCCTCCATTATCAAGAAGCGTACATCGAAGCTTTAGTTGAGGTATGGTATTTTCAAATTCATCATTATTATTCTAGAATAATGTGTTTCCCATATCATTATAATCAATTACAATAATTTTTTTGTATAATATTACTTTATTTTGTGATATGGATTCATGGTTGTTCTTGGTTTAGGGGCGTGTAGAACTCTCTTTAAAGGAAAAATTAAATGAATATAATTTGATGACTAGGGGAAAATCTATGGGTGGTGTGTCACATGATATATATGAATTTTCATACTATATTATATGTGATGATTTATTTTTGACTGATATTAAGTAATGAATTTATTTATTTCCATTATGTTTGAGTATAATATTACATATTTAATTGGGTAATTACTTAAAGATTTCAATGAAAATGGTGGTGATTGAAAACTAGAATACCATTGATCTTTTATTCTTGGTGGTTTTTTGTTTTTTTCCTTCACATAAAAATTGATAACTAGATATGGTGTGATGGTTTTAATGGGAATAAGTATAAATGTGTAATTTTTTTCCTGTATTAATAAACATGACGATTATGGAATATATTGAAATAATGATGATAAGATAGTGTTAAAAGTGGTGTTTTTAGGTTGGTGTGTATGATGGTATAAGATGAATCTATTTTAAGTAAAATAATTAACGAATATTAAAAAACTAAAATAAACTATTATAAATATATGGTTTTTATAAATATGATAATAAGGATAGAAAAATAGTAGTATTGGGATTAAAAAGGGCATGAAATGTGAAATTATTCACTACATGATTTCATTTTATACTAGTAGTTTTAGTTATGTCATTGATGATAATGTGATGTGGGAGATGGTTTAGTGGATTTTTGTTGTTTTGTTTTTATTTATATATCATTGATAGAGTTGTGCGATATGATTTTCGTAGAGTCGGATATAGGTGAACTCTTCTAAAGTGGGATGGATCACAGTTGAATAATTATTATATCCAATAATATCTCTTAGTTGGTTTACATTAATGGGTTCTGATACTTCTAAGTAGGCATGTGAATATAAGACACAATGGATTTAATAATATTAGTATAGAATATTCTACAAGATTGAAAATATAGTGATGAGGATAAATAGTGATGGTTTCATGGTAGAAGTTGGTAATGAGGCTAACATCCTAATATTCCTAATCACCTACCATAATGACTAAGATGTGAATATATGATTTTGTGTGTGGGGTTTACATAAATGTTGAAGGGAATGAGGTTTATTTTCATCTGTTATTACATTATACAATATATTTTTCATTATAATGGCTGATATATGTTGAGTCATTTGACAATATATGGTGACACGAATATGGATATGTGATGATTGGACTTCAGATATGTAGTAAGGAGGAATATAGAGGTGGGATAAAAGAAAATGTTGAGGTATATTGGTTTGTAGATAAGTGTGATGGTAATAAATTGATTGATGAAATGTTGGTGATGATTTTAAACACCATGATCCTCGGTTATATTTTTATGGTATTTAGTACTTTCTACAAGTTTCAGTTGAAACAGTTTCTATGTAGACAGATGGGAGCATTGCTGAACGTATGTTCATTATTCAATTAGTGATTTTGGTTATGGTTATAGAATTGATGATATTTATTTGTTATTGGTTGTTGATCGAATTGAGGATCATTATTATGGAAATAGTTTTTTATATTTTAGTAGTTGGATAATTTTACATAAATGATATAAAATTTATATTTTAGTGATTATCCATCACATGTTAATATCTTCTCATATTTTTGGGTTTTCATTTCTTAGTTAATATCACATTTTCTTAATCATGAATATTTATTCCAGATATTTCTCAATTGGTTTATAAATATGATCATACTATGTAAACCCATTTTATCACCCTCCATATTTTTTAAGTGTTTTATAGGACAGTCTGGGGGATATGGGAGTTGTTGTTTTGGTATCTTAGATGGATATGGAGAATTATTTTTAGTTTTAGGAGATCGATATAGTATGTTTATTATGATTATTTTATAAAATATAGGAGGAAATTAGGTTTTGGGAACCAACTTTTTTCTTAATGGAAATACAACTCTATTGATTGGTGGGGTGTTTTTATTATTCCTAGGATTTTATAACGGATATTCCTCCCATATTTTGGTTTTATACAATTTGTGATAGTTTCTATCATATGGCTTATTGGATTTCAGCATCAAGGGTTATCTATGATTTATTTGTAGGTAAAAAGGTGTTTTAGAAGGGTGTGTGTAATTAAGAAGTGGAATCATGTAATTTGGTTTAGATTTATGATATATTTTTTAGTTAGAAACATGTAAGGATTTCATGGGATTGGTGTGGCAGTAGTGATACTCGAGCCAAAAATGTGATGTATACCATATAAACTGACTGCGTTATTGATATTTGGGGGACCCAATTATATAATTCGAGGGAATTGGAAGATAAAAAAAATGTTTTGGTGGAATTATAACCATTTAACAGTAGGAATTACATGAATGTACATGCATCGATGTAATTATATATTTCAAAATTTAAAATTTTAATCTTATCCATGATATTTGATTATATTTTTTTTACTATATAAATTATTATATTATAGTTCCCTTACTAAAATTATTTCATTAATTAGTGGTAAAGTAAATTTTTTATTATCTATAATATACGATTTTACTAAATTTATTTTGAAACATGGATGTTTTATTCAAAATATTTATACAATAAATTTTCACATCATCCAATTTCCATTTTCATTGTTGAAATTCATAAGAGTTTGATCTTATCCTATGATCATTAAAAATGTTATTAAATTATGGATTAGTTGATCTTGTTTAATGTAATTAACAATTTTTAAGATCCATTAAAAAAATTTCAATAATAAATTCCATTTTGTTATTGTTTTATAACCAGGCATAAGGAGTTTCGAATTTTACAATGATTTTTTATTGTATGAGTTAAAAAAAATCATGATAAATTATGTCAATGTGTTACGAATTTATTATAGGAAATAATTTCAGTCAATTAATTTTATAGTTGTTTTAAGATGATAAAAAATATTAAAAATAAGCAATAAAATTTAGTGAATTTCTACTTGAATAAACATGTTTCTCTATTTCATGTGTGATTCAATTTTTGGAATAAGAGAATATTTTTGTGTAAAAAATTGATCAGTAAATAGCATTCATTACTTCGATTTTTGAAATGATGATATGCATTATTATGGTTATATTGTCTTTATATAAAATTTTCATGTGATATTTTGTGTAAAAATGACCTCATTAATACAATATTTTTATATAAAAGAAGACAAAAAATTATTTCAAGAATTTATATGGTAAGATTTAAGAATTTATGTCACATAATACTGCACATGTACGAAATTTTAATAATTAATTCTATTTTCCAACTCTATATTGTGTGTAAGGTATACTTCACCTAGAATACGGAAGAAAGACAGTGACACCCTTTATGTTATTTAAAAAAATTCTTCATTATTAATGGGAATTTTAGATATTTTTTTTCATTACCTTCATGAATCACAGTAATGAATATGCAATTTTTATTTTATAATCTAGTGGCATGTTTCTATGATCTTATTGAATTGTGACGTTTGATGATTTAATGAATTTTTACTATAGTAGATGAGGTGTAATTTTATTATTATTTTTCATTAAAGAAATTGGAATTTTTTTTTCTAGAATCATATCTAGTATAAAACGAAAATTTAAAATATAAAATAAGTGTAATTTGATGCATTATTATAGAGAATGATTATATTTGGGAGTTATATTATCCATTGATAAAAATAATTTTAAACATATCATTTCAATTTATTTTTACTGATATAGAGAATACATTCTCTTATTATGATTAAATTGATGCCGTCAACATCTATAAAAAATGTAAACATTTTAAAATTTAATGCTAAACAAAAATTTAATTCCACCAAAAAGGCTACAATAAAATGAAAAGAAGGAAGCATAAAATGTTGTGATGTACATGGTGAGACTAAAACATGATACCTCATCGAGACCCATAGGGGAAGCAACCAATGAACATCTCCCTAGAGGTAGGATAATCATTCAAATATAATAATATTATAGATGTGTATAATATGGAATTTTTGTATTGTTACTAATGTAATAGAATCTAAATTAATATCATGGTGTGATTATAAAAAAGGGAATTATTAAACTAATTCATTGATGAGATTGATTTTGATTTGGTTATAGTATTATTATTTTTTATTCCAATGATTAGTAGCATAAATTAGGGTTATTATTGTAGGTTTTCAGAGTGTTAACATTAATCAGTTATTTTGTTAGTGATATTGGCGGGGAATAGTAGGTTATATGAGAAGAAAATGGCTTTTTGTCTATTGTGGGGTTATTTAATGTATCATTCTTCTTTACATTTGTTATAATTTATCTATGGTTTTCATGAGGTGATGGGGGCGATGTGATAGAGCTTGTATGACATTGTGCTAGATGGGGAGTGGCGATGTGGTGATATGGAGTGTTGTGTTGGAAAATTGGTCAGAGGAGTAGTATAAGTATTGATCTGTTTTTCTTTGATATTAAATTAATATCTATGATTTTAACATACTTTTTTTATGATAATAATTTTTGGTTTTACCTAATGATATTACATCAAAAGACAATTTAGGTGTTGGTGTTGTGCGTGGAATGAAAATTAAGGGACGTTGGGATAGAGAATTAAATAAAATTCTACAAAAATAGGTACCATTGTACTTTTTTTGAGCCTCCATACTAGATGTTGATGATTTTATTGAAGAAACTGTGGTTTCATTTGGGTTGGTGAAAAATCCATACTGATTCATAGTTTATTTTTTTGTTGGATTCTTTCAGGTGTTGGAACAATTATGGTTGGAGATAAAGCATGCATATCCAAAACAGATGTCATGGGGATTATTTCTTAAATAATTAATGATATTTTTCATTTAATGATTGTACATTCATGATACTATGAAATATATTCGTGATATTTTGTAGGTATTGAGTGTGTATTTTCATTTTTTAAATCCTTTAGGGATCTGATTATTTCATTTATATATTTTATGCAAGATGAAATAGAATGAGTGTAGCATTTTGATTCATAATTAAAGACATATATCCCATGATATATTTAATATTTTCAATTTAATTCCTACTAATGATTGATGTATTGATCATAGATCATGGTAATAGGTTTATCAATGATGTGAGGGCCTTTTGATGACCCATATCGACTTGTTGGTAAGGATGACATGAGTTCCCTATATTGTGGGACTCGGGGTTCACAAAAGAAGAGAGTGAGGTAATCCACTATATCTATTGCGTTTCATAGAAACACAGGGTCGAGTATATTAGGGTTTACTATGATTCGAGAGATGATATGTTTCTAATGTTATGTTGTGGGGAACAACCAATCTGATTTCCAATAGATTTGTCATGATTCTTTGTTTTTAGTAGTGATTTAATTTTTGGGGTGTTGATATATTTTTCCTCACAATTCATTAAAAAACATATCAAGGATTTTGAACACATTTTAATTTTTTTATTGTTTGATATTTAAAATATAAAGTACTTCAATTTTATGTAAAATTCATTCTTTTGTTTTTTGGGAAATGGTTTTAAACGGTAAGAGGATTTGTTTTTAAAAGGGGCATTTATTTTTAAATAATGTTTGCAGTGAAAGGATCTGTCTATGGGGATTGTGTTTGGAGTAAGTCTTGGATATGATATTCTTATTTTATACTAATTTTATTATAATTATTTGAGAGTCATATCATGTTTTTGTGTGGCTTTCTTCATATTTCCGTCATGGAGAGATGTTGGATTTATGTTATAGACCATGCTATTAGGGTGATTCTCTTACACTTGTTCGGATTGATAATTATGTCTCTTTAGTGTAGAAGATATTTTTATCATATTATATGGGGTTTGTTTTAATTTTAATGGATGTAAATAACTTAATATGTATATATTGAAATGGTCCGACCATACAGACTCGTTACATTTTATGTTTCAGGTGTTGGAGGTGTTATGATAAATATATACGAGGATAGGTGAGTTGGGGATGGGATTTTATCACTTAAGAGTGAGTCGCATGGTTTTTGGGGGTGTCACACCCTATATTGTTATCTAACAGTTAGGGTGATTATTTAGTTTGTTTTATCACATTGTTTGTGGATGAGTCAAAACATAAGGGGTTTTTCTTTGGGTTTTGGTAATGTATTATTAAATTTTTGTCACAATGTATTTTTTTAATAAATTTTTTACTAAAAATGTTTTTATTTTATGGTTTTATTTTTGATATATGTAGGCCTTAGAAAGATCATGAAGGAGTTTTGGAATATTGATTTTTATTTATATAAATAACCTTTGTTATATATCCATAGATGCCATGACTTCATGTCTTGGGGGATATTTTATGTGGTTCATCTAGTTGGATGTTGGGGCATGTTGATATTATTCATTTTATGAGGGACTAGAGGGTTTTTTATGGGTTTTGGTCTTTTGGTGTCCTCACACTAAGGATAATATTCCCGATGTGACACTTCTTCAGTCAAATCATATTAAAACCCTATTCAAGATTAAAGTAATATAGATATTGGATATTGTGATGTGGAGCTTGATATTGTTTTCAATTTAACACATCACAGAATGGCCATGACCTATCACATAATGAAACTTTATAATTATATAATTGGGGTAAATTCATTAGTCTTAATGAATTCATTTATATTCCTTTACATCTTCTTCAACTCCAGGAAACAAAATTAATGTTTTTAGGGACATTTTAGTTAACTTTGGTTGGATTTATCTATCATCAATGGGAAATCAATTTATTTTGATCAGAGGCCAGTTTCTCCCTTATTCGTTTTAGTTCCCTCCATATCCCTACATCATGGAAGTTTTATACAGTTGGTTTGATTTTATTTTGATAGTGGATCATTGTCGTTTTGGTTGATTGTGGTCCCACACACATGGTTTGGCTCTTGTAGCCTACTTATTATTATCTTTGATATTTCATTGCACTTATTTTTATTATGTACAAGTAACATTGTCCCCAACATAATTGGGTAATTACATAAAGCTATTAATAAAAAAGGTGATGATCAAAGGAAAGAATTTGAGATGTTACTATTATTGTTATTGATTTATTATTTTTGTTGGGATGTTGTTTATTAATCATTCCCTTAAATATAAATAACTACTTTATGATATATTTTTTTTAATGTGAATAAGGATGGATGTGGAATTCAGTATTGATATAATTACAAATGTTTTTAGATATATCTTGTAACAATGATGATGGGATGATGTTAAATATAAAAGTCATTTTTGTATGTAATGCATAAGGATATGATTTTTTTAAAAGATAATGATTGATGATTGTGAAAAAATAATATAAAATAAAAGAAATTATAATTTTTTATTAGTAATATAATTTGGATTGTAAATGGTTATGATGGTATTAGAAATGATATGAAATGTGAAATTATTGATTGTTTGCTTCCGTTTTCTGCTTAAGGTTTATCTTATAAAATATATGATAATGTTTTGTGGAAGGGGATCTTTTAGAATGTTTATATTAGGAGGTTATTTGAACATCATGGATGTGGTTGTGGGATTATAGTGTAGAAAAGGGGGAATATAGGTGAATAATGACAAGCTATTATGTCCCTAAGATGATATATGATTATGGTTTGTAATGGATCTCAATTGTTTTATGTTTATGGATTTTGATAACTCAATGTTGGAATATGCATACAGTATATAATAGAATGAATATTATAATTATGTGATATGTCGTTGGACTGGTGATATAGAGGTGATGATATATGGTGGGGGTCATGCATTGTGGGAAGATGTTATGAGGATAATATCCTATATAACTCCTACAAAAATCCATTATTAGGAATAAAAAATGACTTTATTAGACATAGAAAATGGATGAATACCCCCAGTGCGATTGAAATCACAAGGGTATTATCATTTCATGAAAAGTGATGATAAAGTGATTCATAATTATAACAAAACAAAGAGAACTTATAAAAAACACATTTATCAATACTTTTTAGAAGTGCTGAAAAAAGACACCACTTCCCAATGCTTTTATTTAGCAATGATAACGAGACCATTTTATGAGATCTTGTAAAAGGGATGATAAATAACCCTTTATTGGAACTTCTAAAAGTATCAATTAAGGATAACCTTTTTAGTTCTATTATTTAACACTAATAATGGAGAATACTATTGTGTTACTCTACAACATACTACAACACCAGAAACAGGGAATGTAGTGTGTTGTATAAACACACTACATCACTTGTAACATAAAAAAAATTAAAAAATTGGGTAAATATAAATAATTTAATTTAAATATAATTTCATACCCAGATAAAAAAATTCCATATTATAGATTATGTCAGTGTTTTTTTACTAAAATTAATGTTAATTTTTGAATAAAAAAGGAACACACGGGGTAATACGAATCAAATTATGAGGTTGATTAAGGTGAAAGTGATTCTTACACATCACAAATGACTTATGGATCATTTTCCTAAGGTATTAAAATAATCTGGATGCATTTTATCAGTTTGGAGGAGGTGTACTATATTTTTTTTAAAATTATCATGAGTTTCGTGTAAAAATTTTCACTTGGAGTCATACTGGTAAGACTATGTGTTGTATTGAGTTGAGGATGATTTATACACATCCCAAATTACATACGGATCGTTTTACTAAATTATCAAAAAAATAGAGTCTATTTCCTATGTTTTGATTAGTCCACTTATGTTTTTTAAAAAAATTTCATTTTAATATAGAAACATTAGCGGTGATTCATACAGGTGGCATAATGTGTGGGTCTGAAATGAGAATAATTCATACACTTAATAATTGATTTATGAAATGTTTTTTCTAAATTATCTAGATAATGAAAGCGTGATTCATAAGTTTTTAATGTATGGCACTTTTTTTATTAAAATTTTAATTTTAAACTGATAACAGATACTTTGAGTCATACCGATCACATCGTGTGATGGATTAAGTTGTGCATGATTCCATCATGGTATAAATGAATAATGTAGCATTTTCATAATGAAAAAAATTAATATTAATATTTTTTTCTTGGTGTTTAGTAATTCAATGTTTTTATTAAAATTAACATCAATTTTGAATAAAAAGTTGTCAATAGAGTCATAGAAGTCACACCATGTGTCTTATTGAGTTGAGGTTGATTCAAAAACATCCTAAATGACATATGGATCATTTTACTAATTTATTAAATCAATCCAAATTAGTTTCCTTCAATTTGAGTGCATCAGTTGTGTTTTTTACTAAAATGAAAATATAAACTAGAAACCAGAACATTGAGTCATATTGGTCACATCATGTGGGGGCATCATATGATTTTGATTCATAAATATCAAAAATGAATTTTTAATAATCCTTATAATTTATCAAGACATATCGATCATGTTTTCTCAGTTTTTAGTGAGTGACACTTTTTATATCAAAATGTCAATTTTAAACAAATAATAGAAACTTTCAGTCAAATTAGGAACATCATGTATCAGATTGAGTTTTGGATGATTCCTAAATTTCAAAAATGATTTCTGGATCATTTTAGTAATTTAAAAAAAATCCTAAATTAATTTCCCAATTTTTAGTATGTCATTGTTTTTCCCTAAAATTAATGAAAATTTTGAATAAAAAGAAAAAATTGGAGTCATACCTGTCACCCCATGCAGCAGATTGAGGTGAGGATAATTTTGAAACATCTCCAATTATAAATTAATCTGCTATATAATGTATAAAAATAATCTATATGTGTTTCCTATGTTATGAGAATTCCACTTGTGTTTTTAGAAAATTGTAATTTCAATTTGGAAACACATACATTGAGTCATACAAGTCGAATCATGTGTGGGTTTGACATGATACCAATTCATACACCTAAAAAATGATTTATTAATAGTTTTACTAAATAATGAATATAATACGAGCATGTTTCCATGGATTTCATTGACTATCTCATTTTTCTATTAAAATGTCATTTTTAAAATGATAACAGACACATTGAGTCACATCGAAAATATCATGCATCAAAATGAGGTGTGGTTGATTCCTACTCTCCATAAAAGAAATATAGCTTTTTATTATAACTTTACTAGAATAATAACAAATTTTTCCCTATATTCTATTATGTCAATTTTTTCAACTAAAATTAATGTCCAATTTGTATAAAAAGAAACGCTTGGAGTCATGCCAGTCACCCGAGGCATCAGATTGAGGATACGTTGATTCCAACACGTCTTAAATGACTTATGTATAGTTTTCCTAATGTATAAAATCAATATGAATTTATTTCCTTGTATTTGATTAACCCCTTTCAATTTTTATAATAAAATTTCATTTAAAATTGGAATATTGTACATTGTGACACATAGGTAACATAATGTGTGGGTTTTACATGAGATTAATTAATACCGATCAAAAATGTAATATAAATAATGGTACTAAAACAATCCAAATATGTTTGACCAATTTTCACTATATTATCTATTTTTCAACTAATATTAATTTCAATTTTAACTAAAAAGTGTCCCATGGAGTCACACTCGTCACACCTTGTGCCGGATTAAGATGCAGATGAAATTGAAACGTCCCAAATAAAAAATGGATTGTTTTACAATGTATTGAAATAATTTGAATGTGTTTCCTTGATTTTGATTAAGCCAATTCTGTTTTTTATTAAATAATAATTTTTATCTAGAAACATGTACATTGAGCTATACTAATTTATTGTTTATGGGATTGACATGATATTGATTCATACAATTCACAAATAAATTATGAGATATTTTCTTAAAATATGAGGAAATTTTAATTTTTTATTCTCAATTTTTATTGAGATCCAATTTTTTGTTTTCAAATGTCAAATATAAACTGATAAGGTAAACTTTGGCATTGGCGCACTTAGATGACCACAATATATCAATGATTTTTTCCAATAATAGTAATTTCATAAACATTCGTACATAAGTGGTTTATTACACACATATTTATTCAAATATTAATGTTGAATTATATACCTATGCAATGATTGGGAGTTGTAAAATTTTTCCATCAATAACACTAGTGAATAAATTAAAGCATCCGATATAGAATGAACATACAGGTTGTATATAACCACATCAACATGTCGTGAAAATCATTATTTCAATAGTCCACCTAAAATACATTTAGAATGGATCTTTTCATAAGTGATATTTTTTGGGAAATTTTCAACAATTTTTCCAAAACCCAATCTTGTTATGATCATCATTCCACTTCATTTCCCAAAAACATTATTGTTTTCAAGCCAGCACTTCATCTCCCCATATTCCTTGGACTCCACCCCAGTCTCCACCTCTACAATCTCCTTCAATTCAGTATCTGACTCTGATTCTTCCTCCACCTTCCCCTCCCCCTCCACAATCACCTCTTCCTCCATCTCTTCCTCCTCCTCCACCACTGAAATATCCCAAAAAATTATTTTTTGGAAATCTGGAACTACTAAAAAAATTTCTTTCCTCCATTATAATTCTCATTGTGAATGATATCAAGAATAATATATGACAATTCATACTCTATTTCTTCATACTCCAAATATATTTTCAAGTTTATAACTCATACAAGATCCCAAACATATTAGTTAATCATGTAAATTTTATGTCGTCAAACATTTTGAGAAAGCATTTCTACCTGATCTTCTCTAAAGAAATTGATTTCTTAATTTTAATGTCTTGGTTTTCGGAAATCATAATATTATATAGAAAATATATACAAACAAATGATAATGAAGTATATTTACTTAAATTGCAATTACCTTTGGAAATTACCTGTTGCGAAATAAAAGAATTTTCATGATTTATGATTTATCACATAAATTCACAAACAAATCATTCACAATAGATTAAATTTACTAATTTGAAACACATAAAAAAATGGACCAAAATAAGTAATCTTTTTTCAAATGTTTTTATATTTAAATATTTCTACTCATTCTTTAATTGTTTTCAATTGGAGTAATTCACTGTATTTTTCAATTCATACATAGACTACATGCCCTGATTTAGCCTATATTTGTCAACCACCCTCTCATAAAT
Organism: Viscum album; assembly: GCA_963277665.1. Classification (NCBI taxonomy): domain Eukaryota; kingdom Viridiplantae; phylum Streptophyta; class Magnoliopsida; order Santalales; family Viscaceae; genus Viscum; species Viscum album. Next base: position 852,593,190 of record OY728152.1, read on the forward strand.
AAATCTTGTTAAAACACATACTAAACATATAATTTTAATATTATCTATAAAATTTTGATTATAGAGTATTAAATATTAACAATACACATCATGTGTGGCCTATTGGTTGGATATCCAGGCATTATATAGAAAAAATAAAAATCTGGGGTGTCCATATTGTCTGTGATCAGAATCCATTGGACTATAAAAAATAAAAACATTATTAGTAAGGGAATATCTAAAAATATATTTTATGTGATTAGATTTTAGATTTTTACCTATGAAATGTAGTATTCAAAAATATTATGTCGTCTGATAGTGTTTTATTAAACGCTTTGACTAACTCATCCAATTTCTAATCAACTATTTTCTTATCCAAAGTAAGTTCCACCATAGAAATTATATTGGAATTATTGAATCCAAATATTTATTCACATGATCTTATATTTATATACTAATTTTTTATTCCAAGGAATATCCAAATATTTCATCATAATATTCAATGTAAGGAATATTTTTATCTATAAATGTGGTGTCTACATGATGTTGCAATGATATTAAATTTTTCTTTGCAACTAGCAGGGAGAAGGTACCCTTAGAAAGAAATTTTATTTTCAGGGTCAATTCACTAGATTTTATGGATTCATCCATCTTTCCATCTACCAATTTATGCATATGTATCATCATACATCAATTAGAAAATTTCTCATCAAATATTACTGGTTTTTCATATGATTTTTTTAAATATGTACCACATGAATCATTATCTATTTAGATGGCCATGCTATGAAATATCCAACACCTTCAATGAACGTTTTAATTTCCATTTCATCAAGTGGAACAAAAAACATAGAATTAATATGATTAGATTCCTAAATTTTAACACTCATGTGATATTTTGGGAGGTCATTATGGTGAATCTTGTGTCCCATGATGTTATACATTGTAAACATTGCAACATAGCGGTTCATGGGTGTTGATAGATACAAATAACATACAACTATACCCTATAGAATTTGAGTAATATAGGATTATAATATTTTTTTGATTCCCATTTTTGTAAATGATTAATGAGAAAATTGATAATGTCGAGGAAGTTTTGTGGTTTGTGGGAATGACTAGCCTCAAAGCTAGTGGGAACATTTGGTTCTGTTGTCGATCTTTTCTCCATTGCTGGTTCTCCTTCATCATTTCTCATATATTGGTATCCCAATCCAAATTGTAATATAATATATTATAGAGAGTTTATTTGTGTGTACAGTAATCTCACCATGTTATATGTATCATCATTTGGTTAATTATCATGGAATATGTTCTAGGGGAGACTCCAAAACATAATCCTATGACATGACCATATTTTTTAGGCTGATTAAATGATAATAAATGTATACTTTATTCTAGTAAGGACATTATTGATTCTTATGTCTAAAACATATAAAACGATATGAACATAAATATATATTTATAAGTAATATTGTTAAAATGCATAAAAAATTACAATTATGCCATACTTACACAAGCATCCCATACTATTTTTTTGTTTTCATCAACTAATTTACCCTCCATATTTACAAGATCCTCCTTCAATAACAACTGGAGTGGGATGGAAGTGGTATCAGATTTCGATTCATCAATATGCATATAATCAAAGGAAGATATGATGGTTCATATAAAATAATTAATTTTTTAATTTTTCTAAAATACATACCAATTACTTATCTATTGAAGTGCAACCCCATCCATTCCTTGAGGTAGGGGTAAATTGAATATGATGCACATTATTAATTTTGGGAAATATTTTTCACTTTCAAAAATTAAAAAATTTGAATCATTTGAGATAATATAATGTCAAATAATATATTATTAACTACAATGACCCTAAAAATATTTCCCATTTAAATGATTTTTTAAATATGTTACTTATTTCATGCTTTATAATGTGTCTTTAACTAACTAATTGGTGGTTCTTTATTTTCCCCTCATCATCCCTATGATAAATAATTATAAGAAGTGTTAGAAACCCACTATGGGATTTTATAGTGTCTATTACTAAAAATTCCTAATGTAAAAATTCTAAAATAAATGAATTCTACAAAAAATATGGAAAATTATTACTATAATAATTTTATTAACCACTAGGATGTTGCATTGTTGATGTTTTCTTCATAAACATATCGTTAATACCATAATAAGATCATATTTTTATTGAAAAAAGTATTTTATTCTTCAGTATTGGTAACATCATCATGTAAAGAAGAACCATTATTCATGAGTAGTAAAACAATTATGTTTTCCTAGATAACAACAATACAATAAACTCCATAAATTAAAGTCCACATTTTCATTAGTCTTACATAAAAATTTGTACTACCTTGAAATGCGATATAACACATCAATACTCAAATACAACTAACCTTCACAACATTTGTTTAATCAACCATCAAATTCTTTATTGTCTTCCATTTCTTGATGATGGGCTGGACCACCTATTTCCAAATAGCCTTCCTCCCATAATTTAGATCCAAAATTCATTCATGACATATCCCCAAAAGAGATATTATTTAATTTTCTTCTTGATTTCTATCCCCCATATTTATTGGACATTAACAGATGTTTCTTGAACTAATCTATCCAAAATTTATCTCATACATTGTGCTGGTGATCATTTCGGATGAATAATTCACAGAGTTGTTCAGATAATATAGAAGAGATGGGGGATGCATCTCAAGCAATAAAATTCAAAAATAATTATTTGGGACATGAGTGGTCCCTAACGGTAAAATGATAACAAAAATTATTCCCTACTATGTTACTCAATCTACATAATATATTAGGATTCCATTTCCCTCACATATATCTCATATATAATAGCTCTATATCCACTGAGGTTCTAAAATAACCAAAATTATATTTTAATTTTGACTTCTAAAATATTACATTTCAAAAATGATGGGATAGTCAATCACGTTAAAATTTCATTGACTCATAGAAATTTATTCCAACTGAAAAAAATTTATTGTTTTCTAATTCTGTTGAAGTGATTCTTTTCATGGATGAGTTTATAGGAGATACAAACTTTTGGTGGTTTTTTTAGGAATATGGGATAGCGTAACAACGAACCATTTCTCCAAACGTCCATTATATGGTATCCTGAATATGAATCCGAAAAAGGACTATAGATCACATGAAAATGTGGGAGGAATAACTTTGAGAGTTAGTTTGGAAGTATTTTAAATATACCAATGTTTAATTGTAAGTGAATCAAATGGACAATTTGGATTGTTTGTTTTCATAAATAATGTGAAACCCAAGTATTTTCAATATGTCACCAATCAAAATATTATTATCATATAGGTATGCTTAAATATGGAGTTGTAATATGATCCAATGTGACCTCACTATATCTAAAATATGATTTTGATGATGTGTTGTCAAAATTAACAGACTGATTAATATAATAAAATTTATTCCATGAAACCAACAAATTCAATAAATATGTTTTGATTATTTTTTTGGGGTCATTTTTTGAGTTCTCATTATGTAATAAATGAGGAGGATAAATTGTTGAAATAATTGAAGAATGAGTTGGGATATTAGGAATTCAAATCCATGACTGATTCTTGGCTGTATATTAATGAATACATTCTGAGTGAGTGGTATGTCATCAAGGAACATGAGAACCATAATGATTAGTGGAAGGATTTTTTTGAAAGATGGATTCCAATCCACCATCCAGAGATTTACGGAAATAAAGCCTTATAGGATTGATTAAATAAATAATGTGAAGGTCAGTAGTACTACTCTACTGGGGTTTTATATCTCTATTCAAGACTATATTAATTTCCATGAAAGATTCATGAAACTGTAGACTTTTATGAATGAATTTTATTGCATTGTATATATATCATCCCAAAATTAATCTTTATTAGTGAGACCCATACTCATTTTATGAAATGTTATTTATTTTACTTACGACTATTATGTGTTGTATCCTTCTTTCAATTATCAAAATTTAAGAAAAATTTCATATAATAAAAATGGGATACGTGGTTTTCATGTTGATCAGGGGTAGAGAAAATCATCATAGAAAATTACAAAGTTACATTATATGACACCTTATTGTGGATCTATGTTCACATGTAACTAATGTTTCCATAGGCTGAAAGATGAAATGGTTGATTTATTACTAGAAGGTATTGAGTATGAAAGGATAGCTAGATGAGATTTTTTTATTCTGTATCCTTAATGGATGGTTGGTTATTCATATATAGTTTTATTTTTAAAAGGGATTTCTGAAATTGTTAATGTTTTTATTTGTGTAGGAATTTATATTCATAGAATTATATTGTTTATTATTTATATATATGTATGTTCTAGGTGAGTTGGTTTTTAAATTATTTCTCATCAATCCTGATAAATGCAACATATTTATCATCAATCCTTTGGAAGTTGGTCGATGCTTTTGTGGGTTGAGTAGTATTTTAATTCAACTCATGTCGGTTAATGAATAGTTGGACTATATTGTGATTTTATCTTTTTCTATAAGATGAATTTTTTGATAATTTAACACACACACACAAATAATGAAGATAAATTTTTATAAATTATTTAACATCATCAAAAATCACTTCACTCTTGGAGAGGAATTTATTTATAATATATTTTGATAGAAAAGTGAACTCATATATAACATCTTTTATTGTTTACGTCACATGTAGAAACAATTCATTTATAATATTATTCGGTGTGTTATGCTATGACATATTTTCATTTATAAAATTCAAAAATAAAAACTCAAAAAATCTATTTACTATTATTTTTTAAAAAATAAAATTTTATTTTAGCTAAAAATAAATTTAAATGACATGGGAAATTATTGGAATCCTTTCACTGGTAACAGAAATAAATGGTATCTCATTTAATGATATCTTTATCCCATTTGATATTATCATTTCTCATAACTATAATTTTTTTTGAATATAATTTTCAGTAACTAATCTAATGTTAGGAACATATCAAACACTTATAAATATTCCCCTTATTTAAAATATATCACAACATTCTAGTTTGGATCAAATAAAAAAAATGAAAATGTATTCTTATGATAATTTAAATAATAATTTAATAGTTTTTTCTTTTTAAAATTATATATATATATAATTGATATATTTAAACAATACAAACTGGAAAATGTAAACATCAGTTCCTAAAAATAGAATAACTCATTCACATTAAAACTATATTTATATTTACCAAGTTTATATTATTCATATCAAATAATATTAACTCTAATGTAAGTCAAATATACTGTTAAACATGTTTATATATTCATTTTCATGTCATGAAATGGGAAAAATATACAAACAATCAAAAAAATAATATGTAAAATGTAACAATAAATTATATAACATAAAGATCAAAAAGTTCACCATCAATTACAATATCAGATTGAGATGTAGTTTGCGGTAGTCTTGTATGAATCTGTAATAATTTTATGAAGTAGGAATAGTATTCTGTACGTATAGATAAGTGTGTGAGAGGAGGATATGAGTTATAAGATTAGTCTTGGTTAAGAATATCACAAAAACACAAACCTTGTGACCGAAAAAATAAAAAAATTTGATAGGAAAGGATAAAATAACATGAATTTGATTTTATCCTAGATTTTACTGAGAAAACATATAAGAGTATCATCTATAGAAAGGGAGTTTCATGAGAAATTGAGAATCCAGAATGACTCAGTCTTGTTAGGGTTATTCTAAATAGACTGGCGACAATTTTATTAGTGATTTAAGAAAATTGATGATAATGATCCCTTTTAAGAGTAAAAAATTGATAAGTGCTGATAGAAGGAATATTTATCCGTGCATTTTTAGCACTGATAAAGATAGAGATTCAGGATCACTAGAAAAATGATGACAAAATTCATCTTTATCACCACTCACATTTCAACATTGTTAATGGTTTCATTTATCATTACATTTTTAGAACATATAAAGATCTATATTAATCAGCGCTAGAAAAAGAGATAAAAAATGAACATTTATCAATGCTAAAACATTTGTACTAATAATGGATTTATAATTATAATAATTTAAATATATTTATTATAATTTTATAATTATTTAAATATATAATTATTTATTTATAAATATGTGAATAATAAATATTAGAAAATAATATATATATATATATATATTTAAATATTTATATATATAGCCCCTATGGTGGAGTATAGTGGTAGCTACCACTATGGGTCTGGGTGGGGTCTCAAGTTCATGTCTGTCTATGAAAATTGTTTAAACAAATTTATAATAATATTATAATAATTTAAATATACATATTTATTTATTTATAGTTATATAAATAATAATTCAAAAAAATATTATTCACTTATTTAAAACATTTATAAATTTATCAATATAGAAAATATAAATTTATAAATATATTTTTGAAAAAATATCTATTTATAATTATATATCTAACATTATTAGCTGATATATAATGTTCAATACATGGATTTTAAAAATTATTGAAATTAAAAAATTCAAAATGTGTACACTTTAAAAACATTTAAAATGGATATGTTTTATTAATTAAATATAAATTATTTAAAAAATTATAGAGATATATATATATACATTGAAGTAAAAATGAATACATATTGAAAAAACTAAAACATAGTAAATAAATATATATACAACTAAATAATAGAAAGTGATCAAATTCAAAAATAAGATAAAAATAAAAAATATTAAAAATTAATAAATATTAACCTAACTACAATAGTTATCAAATAAAAATAAATAATTTATCATAATATATTAAATGTACCATGTTATAATGAAATATTAAAATATACTAAAATTTGAATAAATTACCAACATATAAGGTGTATGTGTTTCTATATAATATTTCTTTAATTTTGTAAATATATTTGTCTATGCATTGTATATAAAAATGAATTATTCACATATATATATATATATATATATATATATCTGTGTCTGTGTGAAATAAATGAAACATGTGACGTTTTATATAAGATAAAATGAAAATACAAAAAAACATTAAAAATCATTCGGACATTAATATGTAATTAATAATTAAAATTTCATCATTTTCTATATTTTAATATTTAAAATATAATATTTTTACTATTTATAATAAATATTTATATGTTGAAGCTGTAAATTTTTATTAATAATTGATTCATTAATAAATTTTTAAAATTTTTTGAAAATTATTCATTTTTTATTTTTTTTGTTTTCTTATAAAAATATATTCATTTTATATATTTATATTTAGTATATTCTGTTTATTAATAATTTTAATATATATATATATATGCTAAATTTTATCATTTTTATCAAGAATTATTTAATTAATAAAAATTTAAATTTTTTTCTAAATTTAGCCCATTATTATATTATTGTTTAATTATTTAATTTTATTCACTTTATAAACCTGTATATTTAATAAATATTGTTTATTATGTTTTAATATTTTTATATATGTACATTCAATTATTTCATTTTTATCAAATATTATTTATTTAATAAAATTGTTTATTTTTTTATTATTTCTTTTTATTATGGACGTTTATCAGTGCTAAAACTAAAAGAGTTGATAAACTTTAACCGTTATTAGTGTTAAAAATAAAGCACTGATGATGGGTACCCTTTATCAGAGAATACTTTGGCACTTATAAAGAAGGACTTTATCCTCACATTTTTCTTACACTGATAAATCTCTGTGTAATTAAATGCATATTTTATAGAAGTGTGTGTACATGATACCATTCCCAATAGATGAGGATGTGGATATGAGATTATGGGTAGGGGATGTACTTGTATGGGGGAGGGAATGAGGTTTATTCCCTCCATTATTACATTACCTTGTCTATGTGCAGTTGGAAATGAAGATATAAAGTGATGCGGTTGGGGATTTGTGGTGATGTAGTTATAGGTAAGTGATGATAATGTTATAGACATGTGGAAAGGTAGTATGTGGAGATAGAATGGTGGTGATGTTTGGGATGTTTTATATTTCATATTTTTGTTATAGTGAACAATTTTTAGATGACATGTTGATGATATTATCATATTCAACCACTCATTTCTTGTTAGTGAGGGGATTTCTATCGGATTTCTAACATTTCATATTGGAGAAGTCTATTTACTAACATGTGTTGGTGGTGGGGAATTTTCATGCCTATTTTTTTATTTTTTTTATGGGAATAGAAGTAATTATATTTTTTAGTAATTGGTTATGGGAAATATTTGTGTTATTTATTGTAAAAATTGTCGAGGATGTGGCAGGACATAGATGATATTTTAGTAAATGATATATAAGTTCAGTGTGGTGATTATACATATCATATGTATTTATTCTTATATAAGGGGATACTATTTTCTATGTTTATCTTACAATTTTATACTAATTTATATTTATTACACATGGATTTTTATTTTTTAGAATATTATCATATTGAGTACTACCAAGTGCTAACCTCTCCACAATTTGTTAAGTGTTTTTCTGTATAGTTTGAGGGAGACATGATTTATCATTTTGGAAACATAGATGGATACAGAGGATGATTTTTTGTTTTATGATATTGTTCTTGTGTTTGTTTTATGATGTTTTTATGTAATATATTCTACATCCATGTTATATGAACTTGATTTTTTCTTAATGGAAATCCTTTTGTGTTTATTAGAGGTTGTTTTTATTATTCCTTGTATTTTATGAGGGTATAAAAACCTACATGTGAGATGTATACACTCTGTTCCACTCACTAACCAATGACTTATTATAAATGATCTCTAGGGAAAACCATCAACTATGTTTTAAGCTCAATATGGGCTTCAGTAGTGTTGGTGATAAACATAACTTTACTAAAAACAATTAATGTTTCCATAACTTTAATTCTTATAAATCTCCCATATCTTATAAAATCATGTAAACCATAGTGTTCATATGTCCAATAAGATGAATTTCCTTGGATAATGAGTCTAAATCTAATAACCCAACCTTTATGCCCATATCTATTGAAAAATATGGCCATTTATAACTTTGAAAAATCATATCATAATCACTCCATGATGAGTTGTTCAACAGATAACAACATTTTCAAGATATCCTTAATTATAAATGCATCCATGAATGTTTTCAGGAAAACTATTTACCACCATGACCCCTAAAGTCACATATTTCCAATAAAAAAACATTTTACAATATTACATTATAATTTAAAAAATATATTTTCTTCAGAATTATAGAATACTCATTGTCAAAAAAATAATGGAACCATGATATGATCAATACTAACTCAATGATTTTTTTGACTGTATCTATGAACCATGATCAGATGAACCAAAATCCACTTTCCAATTACTATATTATCATACTATATTCCTCACAATCAACCCATATAATTAAAAATTGAGAGAAAAAATGAACATTTTTCTTTTCAAAGACCATATTGATGAGCACAGATATGTTTTCCTTGCTTATAGAATACATGAATTTTAATTATAACATTAACTATAAAAATTCCATTGACCAAAACTATAATAAATTGGTATTTAAAAGTATCACAATGTTTGATAGTATATACAACACACAATACCTTACTTAGATAAACAGTGAAATATAAATATTTAAATGTTATATTTAAAACCTATCCATTAAATTAGTGGTATGAATAGAACTAAATGAATTATTAAATAAATATATATATATATATATTGGTCCTACTTGACACAAATTTATTAAAACATTATTAGGATGTAAGCACTTAATATTTATTTTAATTTCATTTTTTTCTTAAAAAATGTGTATTCTTTAAAATGATTTTTATTTATTTTTGTGGGTGAATATTATAAATATTTTTTAGAACATTTACAAATTTTATTTTATAAAAAGGATAAAATGTTTTTATTCCTGGAGATATATTTTACTTAAGGTGGTTTTTTGATATTCTTCTAAAAAGATTGTTTTCCAGTTAATTAAAATAAAATCCCTTTTTGTAATCTTTAAAATTTTTTAAATAAATTAATTTAGATGTACAATTAGTCATTTAAATTTATCTCAAAGTAAAATATGTATGATTTACTCATATATAATCTAATTAATTTCATTTGGGTCATAATTATATCATATTTTGGTATAAGATCATATTTGGGCTTAAAATTCATTTTTTTAAACTAATTTTCACTCTCTATTTCATTTATTTATAAAATGGATAGAAATAGAATCTTGAAAATTTGATTTCATATTTTAAATCAGCATTTCCAAATTTTTTAAAATAAATCCCTTTTATTTATTTTCATTATTAATAGTAACTATAGTACACTTTTGTTACCATAAATAGGTTAATTAGGCTTAAAACTAATGTGATAAGGATTTAAAATCATTAAAAAACATGCCATAATTTCATTTAATGAGTTTATTTAATAAAACATCCAAATTTTAAAATATTACATTTTCCATTTATCATTTTTTGACCTTTATAATATATTATTTAAAGTTAAAGTGAAAAATGTCACATTATTTATTTTAATATTAATATTTTTAAAATGGATAAAACAACAAATATTTTTATATAAATGATTATTTTAAAGATAAATAATATTTTTATATATTTTATTTTTTAAAAATTTAATTTCTGAAATATTTATCTCAATGCTTTTTGAAATGTAAACATAGTGCTTTTGAATGTAGTAGAAACTTCATGTTTGTAATTTAAAAATCTCTAAAATTAATATTTTTTTAGTTTAGTTAAAAGGTATCAATAATTTACAGATAAATATAACATAAAAAAGATGTCTGAAAGTTTTATATTAGATTTTAATTAATTCACATTGTTCTCAAAGTCAAATTATGTGAATAGTTCATAAAATGACAATAGTAGTATTTAATGTGAAATATATACTATTAAATTAATTAAAGATCATAAAATCATAAAAATCATATAATTATGTTGAATGGTGAAAATTAGGAATACAAATGGTCTTAAATTTCATCCAGTTTTCATGCTTTTTTCAATTTAAATCCAATATTTAAAATTTAATCTCTTTAATATTGAAAATTTCATTAATCGGGGTAAGTATTAGATTTATTAACCAAGTGGTTAAACATAAATATAATATTTTGAATGATATCTAAACCTATATAAAATTTATTGGGGGATTATATTAAAAATATATCATCTATTATTCTGAAAAATATAATTTTGGAACCATTATATGAATGTTATACACATAATATTTTTAAATATTTCATTTATTATTAAAAATTATATTACTGAAATTTTTTAAGAAAAAATATATTATCAAATGATTTTAAATTTATAAAAAACCTATATATAAAATGGTGAATATTAATTTGTCTGAAAGATCAACCATGGTCTATTTATGGGTCATTTTTCCCTTTATATTAACTTTCGTGACCCATAAAGAGTAAAAAAATTAATTTCACAATAATTGTCAAAAAGGTTAAAGGGGTTACGAATATTATATTTGGGTGAAAACATAACAAAAAACTGTCCATATTTTATTTTTTGAGATTATTTTGAATCCTAATACCATTATCTTCTAATTATATCATTTTGGATACCTTTGACTTTAAAAATTAATTTATATGAATTTAATACTTCATGTAATTCCATGAGTTCCACATTACTCACTTATAAAAGGCCACCCAAATCATTACTATAAACTAATAAAGAACCATTTTTATACGATTCCTACCTATATCTATTAATATGACCCATAAATATCTTTTAGAGGTAATATTTCATGTATAAATCCAACCATTGAGGGTAAAATGTGTAAAGAGAATGTATTTATCTAAAGAAGAGGTATAATGTTACATCCCACACTTGGATGTCACATAATGGGTCGCTCGAGTCCATTCGACCACATGGTCTATAGAGTATCTCCCCAAACACTAAACGTTGACGACTGGCATCGAGTGCCTAGGGAGTGTCAGGAGGGAAACTATTTCATCGCTATCAAACTATCACAAAGCTAATGAAAGTAAACAATGGGATAAATAGAGGAAGAAATATATATATATATATATATATATATATATATAAACTAAAGTCACAACGGATAATAGATACAATAGTAAGAATAAATGAAACTAATGGAAAACATTCAACAACAGATAACTATATTCCATGTACTAGAAAACTAGAAAACATGCAAACAAGACAGTAGACATAACATGTTCCACAAAGCGTAAAGGAAGTCAAAGAAATTCCTATGAGTCTTGAGTTCCAACTCATTCATCTACTATCAATCTCTATACTAAAAATAAAGAAATTTAGTGATTGAAGTTGTATTCTTCTAATTGGCTACAACTACAACGATGTTATCGAATCTAGGTATGGAATGGTACCTGGAGAGGGTACGAGATAAATCTCAATGGGCCACCACTAATCATTTCTATAACCCTCAACTTATGTAATGGAAATGTAATAGTGTGAAGGCATTCAAATATAATGTAAAGTAGTACAATGTAACTAAATACCCATATACCTTCTTCATCCCTCGGCTGGTGTTTGAACGTAACCAGCCAACATATTTAATCAATAACTAGTTTATATTTATAGGTCTTGTAGGGCATGGCCATCACTAATATAGTCTCATGATGGTGTAGATAGTGAATGTTCCAAGGTAATGACAAAAGAAATGTATAGCTCAAGGGTCACCAACTCTACAGTAATTGTAGCCTGGCATGGGTAAGAGTGTAATTCAAGGATCATATTCTATGGAATTCCACAATAGTGTGCCTACCAAATCAAAGGTGATCATCCAATATATGATGGGACTAAGAAAATATTGGGCCCAATGGGATGTAACCATGGAACAAACTTATTAAGGATGTATCAAAGGAGTGTATCTAAGGCATCATGTAATAATATGGAGGGATACTATGGTGTCGTACTGAGAATCCAAGAACAGACAAGGATCGGGATCTATGTGGGTATCAACCTATGTAAGTTGTATCCTTGAATTAGAATGGGGTTCTCGAGTGCTCATGGAATTCCCCGATTAGAATCCAAATCAAGCCAGATTCCGTCTATTCATATTAGAATATGAATTCATGCTATATATCAATTGTGTGATAAGGTCAAGTAGCATGAATATTTTTTATAATGTGATTTGGATCAATACTTTCCTTTCATTAGGGTGACAAGTCCATATAGAATGAAATAATAAATTTAATCCATCAAAGGAATATTCCATAATTTAATGTTCATTATGATAACTTCCATTAATCTGGAAGGAATTCTATGAATATGAAACCAGTTAACCATTCATATTAAATTATCAATTTGAATCACATTCCATAGATGGGTCAATTGGAATGCATACTTGGTACATTACATTATGAAATTCAAAATATAAATCAATCTTACTAATATTGAAAAGCATTCCCTTGGAGTGGTCAAGCCATGGAACACTCGAATGGTGGCACAAAAGTGAAAAAACACTCAACAACAATTATATAATAAGATTCGACATGAATGGGATGTGGTTGTGGTCATAGGAACAAATAAATTAATCAAATATTTGTAATGTGGATTAACATGCGGTTCTAATTATTATAAACATGTAATTTTGATTCTATAAATGGAACATGATGAAATCGATAACAAATCCAACATCAACAGACATTAGGGGAGAGTTATAGATCACCCACCTTAGGGTTGTACGACGCTATTACTCCAATATTGTCCCTTGATTAGGCTCTGATAGGAGTAGATCTTAGAGAAAGAAAAAAATTCTCATACCTCGATATCTTGGTCGATATAATAAGAGAAAGAGAACATATCAATATGACTCAAGTACTTATAGTTGCACATCCAATGTGACGTACGGAAGGTCGATCAGTTCCTAGATGAAGGATCTATTTTGATTACAATATCATGTATTTATAAAGTCCCAAATTGATGTAGAAATAGGTTAAACCCACAAAAACATGGATTAGAGAAGAAGGAGGGAGCTTAATTAGAACACTAAGGGAAAATAATTATTTTACAAAAGAATTAGCCTGCACATGGTTAGTCTGTATGGTTTGGAAAACAATGCGCAAACCATTCATGGGTACTCAGCAAAAAAAGGGTGCTCACACAATTCGGATACATGACTGGGAAACAACTGTTCAAGGTGGTTCTGTCTGAAAAAACACAATCTTCATAGTTTTCCAAACTGTGTGGAATGCATGCATGGTTTACTCTAAACCATGAGTCAATCCTGTTTTCCAACAAAAAGTTGGGTTCCAGCCCCAAAACATGGCCCATACTCCCCTATTACATTTTATAGCAAATTTGAAATCAATATTAAGTCCAATGATAGGATTTTGAAGAAAATATAAATGCTCCATACTAGAGTGAAAAATTAGGTTCTTATAGTTTTCCTTCCACAAAAGTACTCATCTCTGAGTTCACCTTTTAAGGGTGGGGAATCATTATCTGAGAAAAACTCTGGCCATTGGGCACATACGTCAGCTTCTCTATCTGATGTCTCATCTTATAACTAGTCGTGCTTCCATATCACTCGTACTAGAGTGATAGACTGGCCTTAGAGAGACATAATGTTCTGGTCGATGATGCATACTGGATACTCCTCAAAGGTAGAATCATTATTTAACTCAACATCATTGGGATTAAAATTAGGGGACATGTCTTCATTATATTGGTGAAGCTGTGAAACTTGAAATACGTCGTGCATGTCACGGTACCTCTGAGTAAGTATAAACTGAAGGCCTACCTTCCTAAATCTCTCTGGAATTTCAAAAGGCCCTACAGCATGATGTGATATAATCTCTTTCTTTCATAACTATCTATTCCCATGCCTAGGTGTCACCCAAAGGTATACATGATCCCCAAAATCGAAATTAAGAGGAAATCAATGGTGGTTGGAATATGATTTTTTCCTAGACTGAGTTTCCATCATACACTTCCTGATCAGCTGAACTTTCTTTTAAGTATCCTAAATGAGACTAGTACCTAGTTGGGATACCTCACCATCCCCTAGCCAAAATGAGGGTGAATGGCAAGGACTTCCATATAAGGCCTTACAATGAGACTTCAAAATTTTCTCCTAAAAGCTATTATTATAGGATAACATGATGAGAGGGATATGATTTTCCCATTAACATCCTAAATCAAGGACACATTCCCAATGAATATCCTCTAGAAGCTGTATTGTCTTTTTTGATTGTCCATTAGTCTGATAGTGAAAATATGTGCATAGAAGCACCTGTTTTCTGATATCCTTCAGCAATCTCTGCTAGAACCGTAACGTTAAACAAGAATCCCTATATAAAACAATAGTACATCGAACCCTATGTATTCATTTTATCTCAAAAACATATAGTCTTCCCAAGTCATCAATTGAGAAGGTATCTAGAAAATTAATGAAGGGGGATGATTTTGTAAGATGGTCAATGACTACCTAGATAGAATCACTTCCCACCAGTGACCTAGGTAATCTGACTACAAAATCCACAGCAACATCTTCCCATTTACATTCCATGACTAGAAGCGGTCGTATCAATCCTGCAGGTCTCTCGTACTCCACCTTCACCTGCTGGCTAGTAGAACACCTATTGATAAAGCCCGCATTCTGATTCTTCATCTCAGGCCACCAATACTGGCGTCACATATCTTGATACATCTTTGAGATGCCTGGATGAACTACCAAACAATGAAGAGTGGGACTCCTTCATCAATTCCTCTATCATATCAGTAGGAACTCATATACATCCACGTAGATGCAGGATATCATCTCTATCTATAGACCAATCAAATGTGGATTATCTCCTTATATACTCTTATAGAGAAACCAACCATTAGGATCCGAAAATTTCATAATCTTCACCTTCTCAAGGGGGAAGAGGTAACTATCAAGGATGGGAGGTAAGACTTCTCATGACTATAATGAAACTCCATATGAAGCTAAAAAAAGGGATGTTAACTTCCATTCATCATTGGATTGTTGTACAATATTTTCTTGAGTTTTCAAACTCATTGCATCTTCAACCATATAGACTATTCTAGGTGTATAGGAAAGCTCAAAATCAAAGGATTATAGGTATTCAACCCATATCTAGTGTCTAATGTATACTTCATGCTAATAAAACATTTATTTTAATCTATTTTGGTGATGAACACCAAAATGTACTCAACCAAGAGATAATGTCTCCAGAAACAAATTAAATAGGCAACTGCGGTATGTTGAAGCTCATGTGTTGGGTAATTCCTCTCATTAGGACTCATCTACCGAGTTCCACAAGCAATGAATCTTTGTTCCTACATTTACACCACCCCTATTCCAATTCCTGATGCATCAAAAATGACTATATAACCTTTATCATTCTCATAAACAATTAGAATACGTACTGATCCAAGACACCCTTTCTACTCCTAAAAGGATTTATCACTTCCTTCTTACCATGTGAACTTGGAACCCATATTAGTAAGAGCAGTAAGAGGTGAAGGAAGGTTAAATTTTTTTTCCCTAAAACATGTGTAATATCCAGCCAGCCCCAAGAAGCTCCTTATATCAAACACTTTCTTTGGATATTCCTAGGAAACTACAGTACTAATATTTTTTGGGTCAACATATAATCTTGATTCTATGATAATATGACCCCATACGTGGACAACGTTGATCTAGAAGTTGCACTTAGTAAGCATGGAATAATGCTGCTACTCTCTCTATGAACTAAAAATGATCTCAATATGTCTAGAATGGTCGCTACAATTGTAAGACTACACCAAGATGTCTTCAAAAAATAAAACTACAAAAGAGTCCAAATAGGGGTTGAAACCCCTATTCATCAATGCCATGAAAATGTTATGTCTGTTCATAAGACCAAATGACATCACTAGGTTCTTGAAAGACTATAACTACTACGGAATTCTTTATGAGGTATTTATGATGGTCTGACTCCCACATGATGATAAACTGATATTCGGTTAATCATAGAGAATAACTTTTCTCCTAAGATATGGTCAAATAGATCATTTATTCGAGGCAGTGGATACCTGTTCTAGATTGTAAGTCAGTTTAATCATCTGATATCCATGGATAGACATAAGTCTCCATCCTTCTTCTTGGTCAAAAGGATGTTCGAACCCAAAGGGGGTGTATTGGTCCTTATAAAACCATTGGCACATAAATCATTTATCTTTCGATCGAGCTCCTGAAGCTCTGTAGGTGATATCCTTTACAAATGATTTTAAATTCGAGATAGTCCTAGGCCAATATAGATTGTGAACTCTACCTCTCTATCAATTGGTAATACAGAGAAGTCATCACCAAAACAATCCCTAAAATGATCCACTACAAAAATGAAATAAGATTTTTGTAAACTCAGATACTCCATGAATAGATTTTCTCTCTAGTTAGTCACCCCCCTAGCCCTTGATGCGCTGGTCCAGCTCTAAAAGTCTGGACATTCCACTCAACCTTTTATAGATAACTGCTACCCTTTGGTGATGGAAAAGATGCCCTGCAGATATATCATTCCTAAAAATCATGATAGTCAACCAACCAATCCATCCCACATTACCTTAATAAAAAGAGGCTCTATAAGAAAGGGTAACTATCTAACTCAATATGACAATAAATATATGTGCATATTCCCTTTTTTAGTAACCTAACCGCATATCTAGGGTCATTGCACCATAGTGATACTGTATCTATATTCTGAGACATACCATGATAGATAATGATATAAAAAATTCTGAATCACCTATATCAAATAAAGAACATACTAAAATATACGATACTAGAAGTGTACCTCATACTGTAGATGGTACCGTAGAATAATCATCGAGTAGTGTTTGTAGTTCATTCCACTATCCGGATCCATGTCCCTATGCAATTGATGTACTACCATGGTCAAAACTACCATGTTGGAAATACAGGAGATCAGGGGTATGGCTACCACAAACAAGACCTTCGCCTCAGCCTGAACTTCTGGTGTTATTCCCATTCACCACCTAACGTGGCATAAAATAACTCGCTCCTAAAGGTTGATCTAGTGCAGATCCTTCTAGACTCGAAGATAATGGAAAGGTCCTATATAAATGATGAAGATTCCCCATACAGTCGTAGGACGGGAACTCTATTAAGCCTCTATCACACTATTACTTTGAATACCTCCATCGTCCACATTGAAAATGCACTAAAGAGATATTTAAATGTGTATTATGGTTGTCACTAACCTGACAAGAAACCTCAAGGGAATGTTTCCTTCCATTAGAAGAACTACTGGCCTAATTTTGCACTGATCCTCTATGCCCGGTGCTATTTTCATCCCTCAGGTTATTCTTAGTGACAAGAGCCTGATTGGATATTGTAGAAAAAATAGGCAGGAAAAAGGCATTTCCATTTTTATGGATGGAATACTGGAGACCAACCTTGAAATGACTGGCATGTGAAAGCTCATCATCGACATGAAGTGGTGAAAATCACTGAAACTCTATGAAACATGCTGAATATTCCATAATTGACATAGAACCCTACTAAATATGCACAAACTCAATATCTTTATCATCTCTCAGTGTCTGAGGAAAGAATTGATCACAGACATTTGTCTGGATATAAACCCATAACATTCCATGATTAAAACCAGCCTCGATAATCACATTCCACCAACGCTTTGTCGACTCCCGAGGAATGTATTTATAATGCATGAACCTCCACTATGGATGAATCTATTGATGCTAAAATAAAGAAAGAGTCACTTTAAGACAAGACCCTTCAGAAAGTGGACCGCCATACCCCGAGGAGGTAAAAGGATGTTGTTTCTGGAACTCAGGTGTCAAATCAGCCATCGTGGGTACAATCCATAGAGCACTATAAATGGACTACATCAGACATATGAGAATATCATGAACATGGGATTAAGTTCCCAGATCAGGTACATCAGTCGATGCCTCAATTGGCACTCCTGGAGGTAAGACTGGCAGCTTAGGTCACTCCATATCTAGAGCATTAACATCACCACCATTCATGCGTACGACACAAGGGCTTCATGGAGATATTTGTCTAAAAATTCCAAGCACACACCTTTGAAAACTTTTAGAAGGATAAGATAACATCACTAGAGGAAATAGAATGTAAGAATACTCACTAACCAAGGAATAATACCCCAAACTACCCACAACGATGGATATGTATCTCTACATCCTCAAGTATAAGTTTCATGTCATTTCGCAGTTAATTTCCATGTACACTCATTTTCCTTTAATAACCATGACAATTCTGGTTAAGGATATGCAACAAATTCATTTTATAATTCATGATTCACTTAATAATGGATAGAGATTTCTGATGAATCAATTCCTATACACCTATCACCAGAATCAACAACCATTTATTTATAGCATAATAGATCAACTTAGTAAATTAATCATCCCAACCAATGAAAGCCCATACACATCATGAATTGAGAAATGCCATCTCTCAATCACAACCAAATGTAAAACAAGTACAAGCAACCTATCACAACATCCCTCAATAATCACAAGTATATCATGTAACGAGAGCAGTGAAATACCCCTATAGTGAATGGAAATATGACTTAAATGTGAATTCTAGGTGCTTATAATGACGCATGTAGCAATGATCCTTGCTTTTAAATCATCTGGCTAAGGATGAAATAAATCCACAATCAGAGTAATATTCAACAACACCACAAAACATGTGCATCACACAATGGTGAAAGATGGAAACTATAATTTGGAAAACATAACAATAATTATATTTTTTGTAACTTGGCCTTTTCCTTGAACTTGGGTTCACAATCCCTAAACCTGACTTATGACCAAGTGTCAAGTGTTCCCAATCTCCAATATAATGTCTCTAAATAGTAAGGCAAGAGATGGAAAACTCCTCTGATACCACATTATGACATCTTGAACCCGAATTCAACTTAATGGGTGCCTTGATCATGGTTATCCACATGGACTCAAGTGCATCTCCCTAAACGCTATTGGCTTCCGACTAGAAGTGAGAGCTTATGGTGTGTCAGTTTGGAGACTCTAACCTCCTTACCAAAGTGTAGCATAGAGGATGAAATAAAATAGGGGCTTATATATCCGAATAAATATATTTATATATATATATATATAATGAAAATCATAAAATAGAGACAACAGTATTAATAACTAAAACCACTAGAATAACATTCAACAACAAATGATGATATTTCATGTACTATAAAACTAGAAAACATGATTACAAGACACTAGAAATAACATGTTTGAAAAAAAATACATGAAATAAAAGACTATCCGAAGCATTTCGAATTCCAACTCGGCTCTCTCCTATCATGATCCATACTAAATAGTAAGAAATCATTTGTTTGAAGCCATATGATTTCGTTTTTCAACAACTCCAACCATGTAATCTACTCTGAGTACCAAATTGAGATTGGAGAGGGTGTGAGATAACTTTTAGTGGGACACCACCAATGGTTTCCATAACATTCATCTATTGTAATGGACATAAAACAGCTTGCATGAATTCATTTGTAATGATAACTAGTATAACATAACTAAATACCCAAGTACCTCCTTCAGCCCTTATATGATGTTTGAATGTAACTAGTCATTTTATTTAATAAATTAGAAGTTTATATTAGTATGTCTTGTGAGGAATGGCCATCACTAACATAGTCTCATGATGGTGTATCTTGTGAATGTTACAAGGTAATGACCAAGGAAACGTACACATGAATGATTTCAAACACATTATTAATTGTACCCAGGAATGGGGTTAGGATTTAATCAAAGGATTATATTCAAAGGCATTCCACAATAAGATGCCTACTGAATACAAGGTGATCATCCATTGTATCATGCGGCTAAGAATTGATTGATCCCTATAGGCTATAACCATGTCACCTACATTCCAATGATGGATCCAAGGATTGTATCCAATGCAACCTATAATAATATGGAGGTATCCTACACTATCCTACTGGGTATCCAAGAAAACACAACCATCTAGATCTAGGTGGGTATCAACCAATGCAAGACTTATCCTTGAATCAGAATGATCATCCTGAGCGATCATGTTATTCTTCGATCGGAATCCAATGCGATATCAAGATAAGCCATTCCTATATTATTATTAAGTCATATAATATTTAATTTGGTTTAATCCTTTCCTTTCAATAGTTTCATATGGCCATGTACGTGAAAAATATTTATCAAGTGATTTGGTTCAAGACTTGAAATTAATTATTGTAGAAAGGTAAGGTAACATAGAATTATTAATTTAATCCATCAAAGGAATATTCCATAATTTATGGTTTATTCAGATACCATCCATTAAATTGATTGGGGTACTATGGATATGAAACCAAGAAATCATTCACATTAAATTAAAAATTTGAAACACTAACCTTAGGTGTGTCAAGTAGAATGAATTCATGGTACTTTCCATTATGAAATTCATAATATAAATCAAGCTAATGAATATATAAAATCCTACCATTAGAGTGGTCATGTCGTGGGAGACCAAATGGTGGCACAAAAGTTTCAAAAAATCAACCCAAATTATGGTATTACATTCAAAATGGACGGGATGGGGTTGTGGTCATAACAACCATCAATTAAAAAAATATTACAAATGAGAGTTACCATATAGTTCAATTGATTATAAACATTGAATATAAATTCTATTAATGGAACTTAATGAAATTGGTGGGCCCCACACAACAAATCCAAAATCTATGAACATTAGGGATGAGTTATAGACCACCGACCTTAGGATTTTAGGACTCTCATCCTATGTGATTGAATATTTATTTTTCCCATAACATAGTAGGTCTATGAAAAATGAAAAAACTCTCATACCATGATGTCTTGGTAGAGATAAAATGAGAAGGATAATGGATCAAGAGGACTGGAGTACATACCGTTGCACATCCAATGTTATGAACGGAAGCTTGATCGGTTTCCGGATGAATGGGGTCTCATGATTACATGGTTAGATATTCAATAATCACCAAATTGAGATGGATCTAGGTTAATACTGTATAAAATTATTTTAGGGAAGAAGTAGAGAGCATAATTAGATTATTAAGGGAAAACTATAATATCACCAAAAATTTAGCATGTGCAAATTTTGTCTGCATGGTTTAAAAAACAATGAACAAACCATGCAAGGGTACCTGAAAAAAATGGTGTCACATGGTTAAGCTCTATGGACTTTCCCCAACCGTGTGTGGTGGCTTTGTTAGAAAAAATAGAATCCGCACGATTTTCCAAACCATGAGGAATTTTTTCCTGTTTTACGCTAAACCATGCACCAAGCATATTTTTTCAAAATGATGATTTCTTAGCTCTGAACATTCCAAAGAAACCCTTGAGACATTTTCTAACCCATTTTTAATTCATATTTGGTTTGAATAAAGTATTTAGACTGAAATTTAAAGGATCTATACCTGAGTGAAATACTAGGTTCTTAAATAGAAAATTTAACCAAATGTTTTAGATATATTTTTTTCCATAACCTTAAAATTTTATTCAACCATGATTAAGTAAAAAAATGTACACTTATTATAATTATATTTAATGAAGTTAGTGAAATAACGTATATCCATCTCCCCTTCTGTCAAATGGGAAATGAAACCATCGTTCATGGGTATGATGAACAAACACATCACAATCTAATGTGATTCATTTTTTATCCACAAATATCATAGATGGTTATAATTATGGATTTAATATATATATATATATGATATTAATAACATAATTATAATTATTTAAATAGAATTTATCCTATATTTCATTATATTCCAACCATTGAAAAATGATAACGTCATTTTTGTGTATGTGTGGATTACCACCTCCACAAAGCGATTTGATTAATTTTTCATCACCAAATATCATGGATGGTATACATAAATTATTTAAATTATTAATATGATATATAAAATATAATAATTATTATTTAATGAAGAAATATTACTTATACTTTTACCATATTGTTTGATGAAATGTGGAAATTGACACTCATGTGTGCGTACGACCTACTGTCCCTATGATTGTGACGTTATTAATTTTTCATACCCATATTTAATGGTAGGTTTTAAAACTATAATTTATTTATAAATTAGATATCTCATTATTTTCATTCCTTATATGATGGAACCATTACCAATTTTACAATAATCAAAATACCAATGTCATTTTCATGATATGTAACTACCATCTTCAAAACACAAGATATGGAAAAAAAGATTAAGAAACTAAATTTGCCATTAAAATAAATTAAACAAATAGTTTAATGAATTTTTTAAATATAATAAAATGATAGTAATAAATAAAATTAATTATATATGTTTATTATACATGTGTTAAATGACATACATAGAAACTATGGACTCGATGAATGAGATTTCATCTCAATTTCCCTTTATTAAAGAAAGTCTAAATGTTATGCACCTAAATTATATTATATGATATATATACTAAATTTTTTAAATTTTAGAACAATAATAATTAATTCTTCATGTTATTTTATATTGTAATTAAAATTATTTCACTAAAAATGATTTTTCATAAAAAATACCCATTTGTAAGAGGTTTCCCATGTCAACTTTCATTCATTCGGGTTGTAATTCTACATCATTGGATTTTTTATTCCATTATTATGTTTTAATTGATATATAAATATATTTATTCAATATTTTAATTTGACTTATGTGTATTTAAATGTTTTCACACAATTTCTTCTTATAATAATTGTAACTTAAAAAGATCTGATCTTTGAAAGGGTTTTATTTATCTCAATCTCATTTTATTAAGGCATGTTTCATGTCAGGAACCAACATTCACATGTATGGTGTACATAATCTAGCATGAATTAATAATGACACATTATGTCATGAAATTAAATGTATTTATAGATCCATGTCACATTCTTGCTTTTAATGACTTTTTATTCAAGAGTTACTAAAGTGGTAAATTTTTAATGTTACAATATTGTTTTCTATCAAGATTGTATTTGTATGATGTTTCTTGAGTGAAATAATGTTATGATTTATTATTAAGAAAAATATATTTTATTCCATTTTTTAATTTTTTTCATTTTTAATTTCCATTTCCTCCCATATTTATCAAAGAAACTTCAATAATAATATTTATAAGTGATACAAATCCTGAATCTTCTTTCTTACCAGGAATATTTTTTCATTCACATCCATTCTTTATAAAATGTTTAAAATTTGTTTTTTCATATTATAAGACTATTTTTTGAATTAAATTTCACCATTTCTTTTACTTTTTACTAAAATTTTAAAAAAATATTCTACTCATTTTTGGAAATAGGAAAATTTCAATAAAGGTATAAACATAATCATTTTTATATAAATTACATCATGAATAAAAACTATCCACTTATCTTCCCAATTATTTTAATCTTTAATTACATGTTTCTATGATTATTTTAAAATAAAGTTTTTTTTTCTAATATTATGAAATTCTTTAGACTTTTAAACATGTTTTTTCATAGAGAAAATTGAGTTTTCTTAAAAAATTATCTTTGTAAACTATTAATTTAATAATAATTTTTCAAGGATATTAACAATAGATATTTCATATCCTACTATAGATATAATTTTTAATACCACCATCCTAATTCATAATTTTTAATGATTTTGATTGTTTCAAATGGAGTATCATGGAGCACATTTATTTTCAATTGGTGTATCAAGTAATAAATGAACAATAGTTATTGTTTTCTTGAAAAGTGCTTGATCCTAATTGTTTTTCACATTATATGTTACCTATAAATATTTATTGACTAAGGATGGGTATTTTTTTATATCAGGGATGCCTAGTCCAATAATAAACTAATGATGGTATGGCCCATAATGGCCCTCAAATGCATTAGGTAATGAGTCAGAGTTTACTAGATGTATATTTCTCGTAAGAGATGACATAGTTATATGAATCCTATGAGATGAAGGATTTTACCATTTATAGGATAATCCTAATTTATTTTTTACTTATTTTGTTATTTTATTCTCTGATGAATGTTCAATGTTCTAAGATTCGTACATAGTTATTCCACCCTTGCTATTAATACTACTATATCCTTTATTCTACGATTGTTGCCAAATAGATCATAATTATTTTATTTTATAATTTATTTTATTTTTCTCAGGAATTAGGATCCATTTTTTATTTGTAACAATAATTTTATTTTATCCTCAAATAATTTGATTATTTCATCAATCCATTATTCTGAACTTGTTCTCACTAATGGAATTAAATTGTTAATGATTATCTTTACCCTTACCGAGTTTTTTAGATCAACCGTATAATGTTTCCCTTTAACAAGGATGTGAAGAAAGGTGTTTTGTTTTTTATTCCTAACAAATTCACTATATGTAAATATCTTATTGAGAGATGTTTTAGGTTATTATTATTATTTTTATGTATACTAGTTTTTATGAAAGATTTTTTCCTAATTATATAAAACTCTAAAACTCAATGGTCCATAGATATGTAAGTGATCTAATATTTCCTTTTTATGTTGAATGTTTTTTATGGTTGAAATTGTGTATCTTTAATTGGTTCTAAATATAAAAATTGAAATATTATTTTCTTTGAACATGATATGGGAGTGTGGGTATGGGGATGTAATAATAATATTTTTTATTAACCAAGAAGTGTTCTAATAATTTATGTTGTGGTATGTGTATCATTAATGAAAGAAGACTCTATCCTTATCTAAACATCATTAATAATTCTTATCATTCCCATTATTTATTAATATTCATTAATAAAATATTCTACCTCTATAGATATTCT
Source organism: Viscum album (assembly GCA_963277665.1). Taxonomy (NCBI): domain Eukaryota; kingdom Viridiplantae; phylum Streptophyta; class Magnoliopsida; order Santalales; family Viscaceae; genus Viscum; species Viscum album. Next base: position 852,619,033 of record OY728152.1, read on the forward strand.
ATAAAGACCAATTCATTTTTCTTTATTCCTTAATCCAGATTCACCTTCCATATATTGTAATTATACTTTCCATGAAATGTCACAAGGAACTTCTATTTTCTATAGCCTTAATGAATCGAATGTGGTTCGTTTTATATATATTCTCTTAATATTTCATGCACCATTATGGTCATCATCATATGTTAATAGTTTACATTTCCTTTTTCATATCATACCCAAATATTACAAGGTCATTTATCACCTCTATTTATGTTACTTGTGAATAATCACCATCATCCATTAACAACATTAATTGATAATTAATCCCACTAATATTGAAAATGAATCCAATAAACATACATTTGTTTGAACATTTTATATGTTATTAACCATGTAAAAAAATTTAGAACATGGAATAAACATGGTAAAATCATATTTATAAAATATTTCAATTTATTTAATAATTAAAATGTGAAAATTCATAATTTATAATAAAATTAGTTTATATTAAGTTATTATTTTATAATATATAATTTTTTTGGAAATAATCAATATACATCATTAAAAAAACCTAAATTTAAAACATATTACATCATGGGAGGTGGCATACACTATGTCGCTACCCATGTTATAGAGTTATTCAATATCAATTCCCATGAGTATAACGGTATATTATAAAATTGGTGAGTGAGGTTGGATTAGTGGTATCTCATATCACATTACATTTATCAATCATGGGTAATATTTTATGAATTACACTCTCCTATGATAAAAATTTAGATGATTAATATAACACATATAATTTTTCATAGATGATATTAAAGGATTTTAATCACATGATTTTATTGTAATGACCAATATAAATTATAGAAAGTTTTTTTTCATAACATATTCCATGATATAATGATCAATTTTCATTATTTTTTTGTGCTATTAAATAACTTCATCCAACCATCAATATTCCAATATTGTTTATTGTATAAGTGTTTTAATCATTAATTTCAAAATAAACATAAAATTAACCATCATTGAAGTGGATCTAATTACAATGTTGGATTTTTAGTGGTATTTATTAATTTAATAAAAAAAGTACCATTTCTACAATATTCAATCCTAATACGTTATAAATTAATGCATAATGTATAAAGAACATGAATCTCTTTTATAAGAAATATTCACTTAACAGGAGTGTGTGAAAGATCCTAAGGGACACCCATAAAAATCCATCCTCCATTCATATTCCATATATTATGTAAGCCTCCTTATACTTATGATGGACCTCTATATTTCCCAAAACCTACTATAAACTTATGAATAGTTGAAAGATAAAAATAAGAGAGATTATACTATAGAAGAGTTTCCTAAGATAATATTTCCTCTTTAATCCTCATGTGATGATGTTATTTTATAACCATCCATAGAAACTCAAAGAATGCCCAATAAATGGAACGTTAATAATATATTACTAAATTTTTTTATGAGTATCTCTCTTTTATTAATTTTAGTTTAAACTTTAACATCATTAATTTAACATTTAAATGATTAATGTGGGACATTATTACTCATTAAAACAATGTTACACCCATGTTTTGAGGTAAATTATTTTGTTTAATTCTTCATTTTTTGGTTTTTATATATTTTGGATTTGTTTCATAAAGTGTTAGTAGGGTACACAATGGGAAATGTGAGTTTTGGATCAATGGGATGAAGTACATATTTATGGTCCAAATGGTGTGGATCATAGTGTTGTATCTGGAGGTAACTATATTTGGGTAAGAGTGTGATGAGTCATCTTGGTGGAAAATATAATCATGCCATATGGTCCACTGTTTTAGTGGGCGTAGTATGTATGGAATATGTCTATGTGAAATGGGTTTATCACTAATATTAAGGTGATAGCCATGTGTTTTATTTGGGTGTGGTGTAGTTGAGTTCAACCACTAAGGAGGAAAATAGTAAAGGTGGTCCTATTCACCTTGTACTAAGATTTGGACTTAAGAAATATTGAATAATGATTCTTCAGGTTGTGCTAATCATTGTGGTGGGTCTCAATGGGGGTGATACAAGGTCAGAGGCACTATATACATGACGAGAACTACCATTCCAAGGGACCGATCATCTGGAATTTTTTATGAATAGATGTAGTAGCCACAGATTTGGGGGAATTATAAACCATTTTGAAAACTAAATGAGACATTTAAAGAGGTATCTCAGCTTAACTTTCTCATCATTACTCCCTAGAAAAAATCACATTCTCTTCTCCTCGTTAAAATTATCAAACAAAATGATTTCATAATTGATCTTGGATGAATCGTATCAATATGAGATGTTATTTTTTTGGACCTGTATTATTATGGTATTGGAGGTAGTTGGATTCTATCTCTATCCACATATTTATAGGACTTGAAGGACTATGCATGTAAAATATTTATCTTTTTTATGAACATTCTTGACTAATTCACTTGAATGTATTAATATTGTTAAATTATTTTCAAATTAATGGGATTTTGTGTGTGTAAATTAGATTTCTTTGGTTTTTGTCCATTCATATCATCCATGTCTATGACATTGTTGGTTTATACATGGATACTAGTATCAAATTTTTGGGTACATGGATAGGCACATCTAGGTGATGATTTGGGTGTTGTATAATTTTATTATACTGAAGATCTTGGATAATTATAGGGGATACTAATATGTAGGGTATGCATTGGGTTCATGGATGGGATTTCATTATAAAGGGTGTGGTTCTGTTAATGGGTTATTTCATCAGCATTTTATTTTGTTCATATTACATGGAATATTTATTATGCATTTCTTAATTATATATATGTCAAGGAATTATAACTTGTAGTTTTGTTAGAGGTGTGTGTGGGAATTCAATAGTTATTATCTACTGTTTTATACACTATACACTATATATGAACCATGGTGTGTATATATAAATTGATTATTATAATAAAATAATGGGGGAATTTTCATACCTTACTAATATATAAACCAAATTTATCACATACCCTTGGAATTTATTTGCAAACTTTTGTGTTTGGGGTAGAAGCAAAAGTCTGTGGAATTATAGTAATACCCAAGTGAATAGGTTCTGGTCGGGATACTACAAATGCTATAAAATATGTATGGACCTTCAGTTTTGATGGTAGGCATGGAGATATGATGTGTTAATGTTTTAAATGTAGAGTATGAAAAGATGTAACTATCCTCTTAATGTCATAATTCATGTTACTAGGGTATTTTTGGTACAAAGAGTGTTGTCAGAAACTTCTTGGATTTTCATCAATTCATCTACTAGGGTTTAGCTAATGGAGGATAAATATTATACATTAGAAGCGAGACTTCCCCTTTTGATATCATCATTGATAAAATATTTCCTGATTCATGATTCATATTATTGATATTATGAATTTTTTGTTGTGATATGTTATGTAATGAAAATCATGAATGAAGATTTTGGCAGTGAATGAATGGTGATTTACTTTTGTCAATACGGTAATAAAACATGTTAGGATACATATAATCACTCAAGAGGGAGTATCTAAGAATGTATTTACACATGAACCATGGGTCAATCAGGAAATCATTTGAATTCTAAGAGAATATTTTCCAACAGTGAAAAAAGGAACTAATATTTATCTTACACATAATGTCGAACATTCATTTAACATTTAATTGAATAACCCCCTGATCTTTTGGGGTGACAGAGGACCCAACAAGGATGAGTTATGAATGATAAGGGTGAATTGAATCATTAATATCTTCTTTACTCTTACTAACATTTACAAAATATTAGGTTTTTAAATGCTTAAGGAATATCCATGATAATTTTTGGAATTTTGAATTCATGAAAATAATTATCAAGGCCTTATCTCAAATGGATTTGAGGAATTTTTTAAAAAATATATCAATATAATTTTATTCTATATAGGATGATAGAAATCATTTATTTAGAGAATGAAACCACTAAGCAAAAAATTATATATACCACTTTATGTATTGTACCCACATTTTACTAAAGGTGGAATTCGCTGAATATCTTAATATTTCTATATTTGAGTAGGGGATATTATAGACATTTATTCAAGAGTATTCATGTTCAAAAATTAAAATTATAAATTTGTGGTAAATATAGATATGGTTGATGAAAATGACTTTATAAAGAAGACCACTATAGGTAATACAATTTTCAATCTAGGGACGGCTGGAAACATTAGTCATGGGAATAATCATAATAGTGATAGATATTCCTAGGGCATCAAATTACTAGATAATAAATCTACAGGGTCAAATTTTCATCATCTATATAAAAAGAACAAAACATGATGTTTTATATTTAGTTCATTAGACCCTATTAAAGGTATATGTATAGTGAAACATAGGGGTCCTAGAATTTTTGATTGATGGTTAATATCAAATGTTTATCAAGAATCCTTCAAAATTGAATAGTGGAAGTGTTTCTAATTTAACCAAGGACTCATATGGTCCTCTTATATGATCTCACATAGTTGGTCTCATGCTCAATATCATCCTAGTTAGAGTGGAACTATGAAAACCATTATCTATCTGTAAGATCAATCATATCAAGTGGGTAGGAATCATCTAATATGGATTTATTAAAACACCTTGTGGAACTAAAAAACGTTTTTAATGAGAAACCATGTCACTAAATGGTGTGAGGTATGATTCTTTATGACTCTAAATTAATGAAAATATTGAACACTGAAACCTCCCATTCATTTCTTTCTTATTGTATAGTGAATGAAACAAGATTACACATATATATAATACCTCTTGTCCGGAGAATCAAGACACCTCTCGAATAGTAAGAGTATAGAGGATTTATGTGCAATGTATGTTCTATAACCATTGATGAAATATAGTTTCCATTGAAGTTCAACATCCTAGATATGTAATTTTTTTATCTAGTCAAAGGGATGTGATGGCTGATTGTATTCAAATATCACATTAGCATCTACTCTTAATAGTTTAATTCTTCATCTCTAGATGGGATAGTTTTATTGTTTAAAGGGTAAGGGGATTTAAATGATGTGGGGGATGGTCCATTTGTGAAACATGATGAAACCATTTCATAACAGCTAACAACAATGTTTTTGGGGGCTATAGATGTAGTCAGAAGAAAGGATCTTCTCGATATCATTGATCGATACCACGATTCCTTTTAGAATCATTTTTAAATGATAGAAACTAAAATAGAAATGTATTTTTTTCATTTAACTACTAATTGAAATGGTTAATATTTCTCTTACATCATATATAATTGAAGCAATGGAATTTCAAAAACAAAATTACATGTTTCAAAAATTGTAAATTAATGGATTAATAATACCAATGACATCTATGTGGATCACTCAAATATTATTTTTGAATAAACTGAATACTACTCTTTGACTCTATTTCTATTATCATAATTTGAATTATGTTACCATTCCATGATAATAAAATATTTCTATAATTGATGATTTTTTTTCATCAATTTTTGGGAGCTAAGAGGTACTCTTATATTGATCTATGATCAGGGTACCATAAACTAATTTCTATAAAAGTAGGCACTCCATAAATAGCATCATGAAGTCATTATGATAACTAAATGTACGTATTCATTATTTTTTGTCATATGAATTCATTTAAAGCTTTTGGGATATTATGAAAAATATCTTCGAAAAATACACAATCCCTTTTAAGGTTGGTTATTGATGTCACCATGGTGTACTCAATAACTATAAAAGACAATGAAAGGAACACTTTGATCTTGTTGATAAAATTCTGGGATCCTGATATCTTGGATAAATTTTCTATGTGTGGATTTTTGAATGAATATGTTATATTCCATAAAAAAACCATATCTAGGAATGGAATTTTGGTATATCTTTAAAGGAAATAAGTTTTTATTTCTTTTCATGTTCCTAAAAATGTTTTTGATTTAAAAATATTCTTTAAGTTAGAAAGTTATTATCATCCTTTTTTATATGATTTCTCATATTTAGACTCTCATATGGTCTCATTATCCTGAAAGAGTATTCTATTCCTATGAAATAATGAACCTTATGACTATTTCAATGAGCTAAAGGATTATATTACTTTGATACCTATTATTATTTATCAATAAACAACAAAGGATAACAAGGTATACTATAATGCATATTTACAAGACTAGGGTATGTCCTTATGAAAGGAGAATATATCATAGCATATGTATCATGATTTCTATATAAATATGGAAATAATTATCCAATTAATGACCTAGAATTCCTCATATTGGTCAATGCATTAAAAACATGGCACCATTACAACTTTGGTGAGAGTTTCATTGAGTTATACGATGATAAAATCTGGAAACAGATATTTGACAAAATGATTTGATTCTATGGATGTTGAATTGGATAAAGTACCTTTATATGATTGAATTTGAAATGGTATATACACTTGGGAATGAGAATTATGTGGATGATTTATTAAGAATGAATTGTTACAGCTAATTGTTTAAAGAAGATTAAAATCAATGGAAACTAATGGAGGTGGTTTCTAATATTCATTTAGACCATGTAAAATAGACAAGTTTCATGAACTTCTTTCCACTCTAACTTATCCCAGTTTTTATTGACCATGTACTGTAATATTAATGGACAAAACCTATATACATTAACCTTAGTTAAATACTCATTTTTGGGGAGTCCACTAGTGTTTTCATAGAGGATGTGAATTTTAACTTATGTTTCTGATACCACAATATACATTCCCCTTATTCAAAATTATTTATACTTCTAATTTATGGTTAGTAAAATTGGATAGTTCACTCATGAATCCTAAATATTTACCCCATTATGAAAGAATATTTTTGGTGGTAAGTAATGAACAATATGGTGGATGAGTATATTTGATGATGTCTCTCCTATCAATAGGTTATTTCTAATTATTAATTACTTGATTAATTCTATGGTATGTAAATTTTTTGATGTGATAGAATATTTACATAAACCTCATCATCGGGTAATTTTATATTCTTTGAAATCGAAATGTTATTTGGGTGAATTTTGATCATCTTACCTAGTCAGTTCACTTTATTCAGATCATGGTTGAGAATTTGGTTGATGAGATCGAAATGTTTTATATTCAGGAAGTTGTCATGTTCCATGGGGTACTAATTTTGATTGTTTTTTGGTGAGATACTAGATTTTCAAAATTATTTTTTCAATCATTGAAAAATTACCTTAGAACCTTATTTTCGATGAGTATAGAATACCCATTTTAAACTAATGGACTGTCTGAATGCACAATTCAAATATTCAATGAAATTATAAGGGAATATATTATGAACAATCATGGTAGGACAGAAGACAAATTTAAATTAGTAGAGTTTCCATATAACAAAATTTATATTGATTGGATGCATGCGTCTATGTATGTTGCATTATATGATTGACTATGCTTGTCCCCACATTGTTGGGTAGTGAATTTGGAAACATTAGTAAATGGAACAATGATTGTATATGAGACAACTATGAAAATTTTGATGATCATGAAATTGATTGAAACCATCCAAAAATGTTTTTAAGACTTATGTAGATCATCATCATCATCAAACATTATCTTTTAAGGTGTTAAATCATGATTTCCCTTAACTGTCACCAATGTAAGTGAATTGTTTTCTAAGTATGAATGGGAATCTATATACTTGGTATGTGGGGATATTTTAAAATATTAAAAACATTGGTTATGTTTCTTAAAATCTTGCATTACCAAATTGGTTCAGAACAATTCATAATTTTTTCCATATATCACAACTAATATAAGTTTCACTTTGAACTAACATTTGGTATTAGTAGGGATCATGTGAATCTTGAAACACATTCATCATTCATTTTTTTCCCTCATCATTATCCTGGATATTAAATACATGATCAAATAATAAAGGAATATTCCATTGAAATATGAATTGTGGAAACATGAACAAGAATTTGTGTAATATTACGAACGTGAGTACTTATCATGAGAGAATTGTTAGAACTTTTCCAACACACCACCTAACTCAAACATTTTGAGGTTGGGAATACCATTGGTAGGGATAATGTGACACCCCTATTTTGAGAAATATTTTAATTATTATTATTAATTTTCACTTTTTGATGTGTTATGTATTGTGTTTGAGATGTTTTGGAAGGGTGTGATATTGGAAAAGTGGAGTTTTGGATCATTAGGACACAACTTTTCATAGAGATTCACATTGTTCCAGATGTAGGCATCGATGAAAAGATATTAATATTGGGTATTGGGTGTAGTGATCCATCATAGTGGAAATAAATCACCATAGTATAGGGAACTCTATTTTGGTGGGTGTGGTGTGTTGGGAATATACCTCTAAGAAATAGAGGGATTAATATGAGTGTGATGATGATCTCAGGGTTCATTAGATGTGGTATGGTAGAGTAGTACTATCATGGTGGAAAGTATCATTGATGAATCCTATATACTTTATAGTAATTGAAGTCCTTTGAAAAGGGTAAGAAAGTATCCACTACATGATGTTGGGTATTTAATTGGATAGATGTGGTCAAGGACATCACATGCATGGTGGGAATCACCAGTCCAAAGTTCCAGTCTTTTTATATGTTTTTGAATACCCATGATAACCTTTGATTGGGGGTAGTTAAACCATTTTATATAAAATGGGTGTGATGTTTAGGGAGGGATCATAACCAAATTTTTATATTATTACTCCCCTAAAAGACTCTCATTCTCCTATCCTCATTATGAATATTTAACCAAATAATTCCATAGGTGATTCTAGATAAATAATGACTTTCTGAAATACTCATTCTTATGCTCTATAAAATGACAAAATGAGGTAGGTTTATTGCTTCCCTCTACACATATATCATGAACTTGACGGATTGGTACTATATAATAATTATAATTTTTATTGATATTTGTTGACTAATTCTATTGAATTTACTAATTTAGTTGATCGATTTTGAAAATAATTATTTTTTGTGTGGATAAATGGGACTGCAATGGTTTTGGTGAATTAATTCCTTCTGTTGGTGGGGATTTTAGGGTTTTTACTTATCCTTCATAATCATATTTTGGGGAATGTGTATAGTAACCACTGTGTGATTACTTGGTTTATGTGGAATGGTATTATTATCATGACTTTTATCCATTCGGGGGATCATACTTGGCCAGTGATGTATTGGGTTCATTGTTGGGAATTTATTAGAGAATACATGGTGCATTTCAGTGTCTACTTCATTAAATTATTCTTTCATTGGTAGTACATAGATTTATTATTTATCTTCAATTGAAAATATATTTTTTAATGTAATCTAATAGATTCTTGTCTTAGGGGAACATATTGGAAGTCTCTTTGGATTATCTAATGGGTTGAATATTCACCCCTATATATGAACCATGGTGCAGATGCAGATGGTTTCATTACAATACATGTAAGATAAATGTTTCTTACATCACTATTGGATCACCTTATATTGGTGATCATGGTTTTTAGTGTCCGTTGAATGGATACAGTTTTTTGATAGAGTCCGGAGTAGTTCTTCAAACTTCACATTGGAATATTTTAGGAGTTTTAGATCATATGGTCTATGTCAGGTATTTAATTTTTTCACTACATATTTGATTATTTTATGATTTTTCTATCTATATTCGGTTATTTTATTCATAAATTATATTTCTGTTATAACCTATTATAAATTTGTTTTCCAGGAAGAGATAGATTTAAGGGTAAACCATCCCCAAATAATGTTACATAACATTTGCATGTTTTTCAATAATTATGTTTTCAGAGGATTCATCTGAAGTCTACTCCATTTTAGTCCTTCCCATGCCAATGTGATGGGGTCGATATGTTACAATCCAATATATAATAATGAATTTTTAAATCATAAAATCTGAGGAGGGAGAAAAGAGAATCACACATGGGATATTACCGACCACTATAAAAATGATTTACAAGATTCATAATTTGTTAAAAAATATGGGGTTTTTTATTTTTTATAAAATTAATTATAAAATCCCTTAATATATATTAAATACATTGTAAAAAAATCTATTTGTGTATCTTTCAATGTATTTTTATTTCTTTGATGTCAATTTTGAAAAATTAAAGTGTTTTTTATCATAAATTTCTGAAATGATGATTCATCTTTGATTTAATCCATTAAAATATATCGTTGAGCTTAAAATTTAAGTAATACATGTACATGTTTACATTTTTTGAAAATATAATTTTATTCCAAAAAATGAAATAGTAAATTGTGTGGTATTTTCTTGAATATTTTTTAAAGTCACATTTTATTGGGTTATTGTTGAAATTACAAGTGTTTCATATAAAAATATATTTAAAAAATTATGTGAACTATTTGGAAAATCAATCTAGCACAAAATACAAGAAAATTGTTTTGCAAAATGTATGTGTATTTCATCATAATGATGTCTAAATATTTTATTAAAAAAAAATATTCATGGAATAACATTAGAAATTTTATTTCTTAATTCCATGCTTTTTAGGGAACCTATAATTAAATTGAACAACATGATAGTGAATATATATTTTTTTGAATTTTATTTTAATATTCAATTTTTTTAATTTTTGAATAATATTTAATTTTGTTCTGTTAAATTTTATAATGATTCACTTTTTATCATTAAAGTGTTTTTTATTATCAAATTATTATGAAATATGTTGTGGAATACACCCCCATGAAACATGAGGATCACCTAATAGTAATTGAATTTAATTATGAATTATTAAAATATAAAGGCTTATTGTGATGAAAATAACGACATTGAAATAATATAGGCCATCCATTAAAATCATGTCCTGGCAGGACAACAATATAGAAAAACAAATTAAATTGAAATAAAGAACATGAAAAAGGTAAAGAAGAAAGATTAAATTAATGTGTTTTGTCCAGTTTTGGACCTATGTTTAGACAAGAACACCACCACTACAAATTAATTTTATTAAGATCAAAATGAAATCAGTATAAAATACAATTTGATATATGATCAATGGTACACAAAGGAACATAAAATATATTTCCTGATGAAAATTAAAATAATCTTTTAGTAAGTTTAAAATGCTAGATTATTTGTACTATCCAGTTATCTAGATCTATCTATACAGCGTTGGAGGAGTAATTTTTTGAACAAGTACATACACATCATTGGAAATATCTACTATATCTTAACCAGAGCCTCTACATCAAGGAAATTGTTGCACATCATTACTATGAAGTATCTTTTTCTTGCTCCATGAATCAATTGTGCACTAAATGTACTCTAAGAGGAACACATACATGGGTTTTTAAAATTTCATAAAATGTAACAATCCCTAAGAATGTATTTTTTCCATTAATGTTACTGAAAATCCATGACGAAAATTGATAAAAAAAATAGAAGGGGAAATCACAGTGCTCATTAATACATCTAATAGAACACAGTATGTAAGAGGCACCGACTGACCCCATTCAGTATATTCCTTGAGGTGTAATATACTCTCTCTGTGTAAAGTAAGGAATAGGTGGATTACTAATATCAAATCATTGGTGATGACAATAAAAAACTCTGAGGAGTCCCCATATATGATCATTTACATGTAAAATTAAGAAAATTATGATCTAGAAAATTCATAAAGAACCACCCCATATAAAATTCAAAAAATCCATCAATATAGGAATACTTTTATAAATAATTTTTATTATAAAATTATTTTACAACTATTAAATCATGTAAAATAAAAGGAGGAATTTTCCAAACAAGGAAGTTTCATTTATGGATATCAAAATTCAGAAATCTCCATCAATTTTTAATGATGTTGGTGATGTTCATGCACCAATGGTTTTTGAACTGGAAACAAATTCAATATATGTAAATGCTGATAAAATTTATATAACACTACCACCATAGACACACCATCATCTATGTAATTATAATTTTTTTCCTTTTTGACACATATATTTCAAATTTAAATAATACCTCTAAAAATGTGTATCCTAAAGTATATGTATTTAGATTTACCATGGCATACTAATTTTTTGATAAATTAATTGATGATTTACTGAAATAGAAAACAACAATTATATAACAATAAAAATTATCTTTAGAAATAAAAAATATTAACTAGATTTCTTCTTTGAATTCCATTGTTAGAAAAATGTACCCAACTTCGCTAGTTGATGTAACATCCTGGTTTCAGGAGTTGCCCAGAGGTGCCCCGTACCCGGTTGGTCCCAAGGCCTCAAGTGCATTTCCCCAAATCCCAGATGCTACCGACTAGAAACAAGGTCCTTGGGTGTGATAGTGGGGAATCTATTTCCTCACTGGTAAAGTAATGCTGTGAATATAATCATATTTAAATAGTGGAAGCAGTAATAACATGCAATAAGTAAACAGTGGAAGTAATAAACAACTGGAGCACTCATATATAAATGATGCATGATAAAATATGTCTGGTAAAGCATCCAAATAAGTCACAATGCAGGAATTATGTATAAAACAGTGTAAAAAAAGAAAATAAATAATATCTAGCAGCATATCAAGTCTCAACTTGGTCCTAGGATATCCAGCTCCACAAAAATCATGTACCTGAAGTAGAATGGAGATTTCCCTTATCTTGACCTACAACAATACAATCAGATTGGCCCCAAAATAATGTCCCAAATTCGGTGTGATACTAATCCTAGTAGGCAACCATTGAAAGATATGTGCCTAATAGTCAGTCAATATATTTGATAGGATATAAGAAAAAATAAGTAGTAAACAAGGAAGTACTCAGCAGTAAATAATCCTACATCTCAATTGAATTCAATTTCACATCTCATGTAAGAAACTAATCGCAAATGTGTAACCCTATGGGAAGTACTCACACCCTAACCCCTCTGGTTCAACCAAAAAAACCCAACCAACCCTCTGGTAGGTACTCATAGTCAAACCCCTCTGGTTCAACTTTAGTAAAGACTCTCTCAGGATGCACTCACCATAACCCTCCCCCCTCATGGTCTCGTATCGGTACCTATAGACACTCTTGGGAATCACTCAATGTCCAATTCCCCATGTGGTTAAATAAATAGGAACTAAATACACTGTGAGGGTGAACTTATGTCCATCCACCCTATGGTCTCGCAACGTAATGTAAACAGACACTATGGAGAAGCCCTCAGCATCTATTCTCCCTATGGTCTACGACACCAGGTTCCCATAGCCCTATGTAAATAGTCGTACACAAAAATTATATGGAATGAAAAGTAGACCTTAAAAAATACTTGGCAAAACAACCTATATCATATCATAACATGTCAGATAAATTCACTCCATCCTAACAAAACAAGGCATGGAAAATAAAGCACCCTAACAGGAAAAGCCAGACCAAACGGTCAATATCAAGAAAACATGGGATAAATATCCATAGAAAGGTAAAACCCTATTTACAATCATAAATACTCTACTCAATCAGAAAAGGAATAGTAGGAAAAACAAGGGTAAGAACCAAAAACACACAGTACCCCGAACAAGGTTCAAGGGAACTTTTTCACATATAACTCAAAGACAAACTACAGAAAGGCACAAACCACCTACCTCAGCATTGTACGAATGATATATGTGAACCTCATTCCTTGAATCACCCTAGAATGTCATAGATCTACAAAAATTATAAAAACGATAAAACAAGGATATCTCGTCAATGAAGAGGAATCAGGAAACAAGGCTCTACAGAAGGATGAGTATACCATGGCGATTCTAATGCAATTGACAATAGTTTATTCAGATAACGGATGAGTATACCATGGAGTTTTTCCACACTTTTCAGAATTTTGAAACTACACGTCGTGTAGTGTGAGAACACGTCGTGTACCACCATGCCGGGTATACGCCGTATTGAGGCCGTGTCCTTGCCCTATAAAATAAATGAGTACACACCATGTAGCCCATACTACATGTCGTGTAGTTCCTCCCCGCATACGCGTTACCCTCAAAATGTGTGTTGAGAAGTCAACGGCTGTGTGTCGTGTTGAGGCCGTGTCCTTTCCGCGTGAAATAAATGAGTACACGACGTGTATCCCATACTACATGCCATGTAGCTCCTCCCTGCGTACACATTACCCTCAAACTGTGTGTTGACCAGTCAACGACTATTGTCCACATTGAATGTTGTGTTGGAAGCCTCGTGGAGACCGTGTGAAATGGCCATGTACACGTCGTGTACTAGAAAGTACACGCCGTTTACTTTAGTTTTCTCGCCTATAAAATGAGGGGGCCTCTCCTCCTTTTCAAAACACTCCTCTCCTCCCCTTTCCCTCGAGCAGAGCTCTCCCGAGAGACTGCAAATATCATTTCTTCCAAAACTCCTTCGTCCGAGCTCCAATTTACGATCCATCTGCGGCCATGAGATCTTAACGACGAGGCAGAACTTCTAAGCTTGGATCTATTGTTTTTCCTTTTTCATTTCCTTCCCAGCTTCCACCCGAGAACTTTTTTATGGGTTTAACAAATGTGACGGACACTGACGAACGTCTTCTAAAGCTGATCTGGGGGAGCGTTGTGATCATAACCTGTTGAGGTTGGGATCTTACCTTCATCTCTATAAATTGTGCATCATGCGGGGTGGGTGTCCTCTTGTTTATGTGAATCACATTTGAACCGGTTTAATAAAGATAACAATTGTCTTGTATAACGGGGATGTGATGTTTTTTAATGCAGTTACATTATTTATATCATGTGATATTATTTTTTGAATTGAATAGGATTATGCCTACTGAAAATCACGGTGGTTGGGGGCCTTTTCTTGTGCAATTATATGTTTCCATATCCTTCTAGACCGTTTTGTGGATGGAACTTTGTGGAATGTGGAATTTGGTAAATCACATAATGTTGGCTGATTTAAAATCTGAATCCCGTGTGTGATCACCCCTGTTGAAAAAATTGGAATAATGAACATGTGGGTGCTGGTTGGTTATGTGGTGTGTGGAATGGGGTGATTCCTGGGATGTTACGAATAGGATGGCAGCGGGGCTGCGGTAAATTGTATTTAAGGGGAGATGATGTGGCACGTGCCTTGTTTTGTGATACGGTGGTGAAGATGTGGTTATGGTGGCAGGAGGGCTGCATTAATGGGTTCTGTTATTAAAAGAAAGTGGAAAGATGATAAATGAACCGTGGGGAAAGATAATGAAAGTGGGAACAATATACGGGGTTTGATTGATGATAAAAAGATGGGTGGTGTTGATTTTGTTTTATCTAACATGATTTGTGGTTGGCAGGGATTTTTTTTCTATGAAACGCTTGATCTGGTTTGATAGTTTCCCATTTGTTAAGGAACTAATAAACTATTACTGATGAAACATGAAAACCGAAATGTGGTTGGGGTTGTTTATTGTATGCATGCTTCGTTGTAGCAGTGCGGAGGAACGTGCTCAGTTTCTCTGTTTAGAAGCCATAGGTTGGGATGTGTGTTTGGTATACATATATATATATATATATATATCTGTATCTTATTTTTTGTCACACCCCACCCATGTTGAGCACATAGTTCCGAACACTCCCATTTCATGAGAGAGGGTTTTTTCCCCTTAGCTACTATATACTTCATACTCCTTCCATAGTATTATATGGATTGAGGAGACCTTACAACCAAGACTCTTCGGGAAGGTTTCAATTGTGGTGGTATTTTCCCAAGACTCTTCGGGCAGGATTACTGTTCCCAAGAATCTTCAGGATGAGGCCCTGGTGTGTGCGGGCGGGATGTGTGGTTGTCAGGCACATGTGTGTGCGGTCAGGATGTGTGGTTGTGAGGCCCAGGTGTCTGCGGGCGGGATATGGGGTTGTGAGGCGCATGTGTGTGCGGGATGGGATATGAATGTGGTTCTTGAGGCCTAGGTGTGTGCGGGCGGGAAGAGTGTGGTAGCGTCCGGACATTCTCCATTTGGACGAGCTGCTAACTAGTGGGAAATGGTGCGGGGTACCCAATACTCTTGTTCATATACACTACTACCTATTGTTATGTGTTTCTAGTGAGCATGGCTGGTGAGGTTGGGTGGATAGATTTCCTTGTTAGGTTGGTTTCTTCTGTTGATATCACGGGACATTAGGATGTCTCCCCACCTGTGCATTAGAGCTATATGTTTCCCTACTGAGTATACTTCTATGGTCACCGTACGTTTACTTTCAGGTTTCTAGGAGGAGTACCAGGGCAGTGCGGTACCCTACTAGTCGGGACAGTTGGAGTTATTGCAGTTGTTGTACTCTTTTTTCTTTTGGTATTGTACTTTTGAGATTTCTTGTACTTGTACTTTGTTTCAAAATTATTTAAACATGCATGTGGGATTGGTTTGGGATTATTTCTATACACATGTTCTTTTCCTTTTTGGTAGTTGACTTGTCCTATTTCCTGATCTTAAAAAAAGGGTAATGCCTCCCATATTTTTGAAAACTCATACCCTTGGTGCTAGTTGCCACCCCGGTGCCTACTGGAGGCGGGACTAGAGGGTCATTATCCCCCTTTCGTCATTTCCAGCTCAGGAGGGGCATCTTTGGTGGGAGGGGTTCATGACAGAATGGTATCAGAGGTGATGGTTGAGAGATAGGATGAAGTCTCGAGTTAGGCATAGTCAGGATTGCATGGGATGGTAGGGTGACATTGTTGGCTGATCTTGGTGCGTCACATAGGCCAGGAAATACCGGCTAGGGAACGGGATTTTAGGTCCCCCCATGATCTGATGCAAGGATTTTGAGCCTACCGAACATCCAAGTAAAACTACATTGATTGCAGGGTAGAGACCCTAGGGATGGTACATGCATGAACATGATTATGGTTTACTTGATTTGGGTGTTATGGGATGGAAATAATGTGATAAAATGAAACCTTGAGAAATTTTACTTGCAACTTGGGCATAGGAGATCCTTGTTTACTGTACAGCTATGCCACCTGGACGTCACCCCCAGGTGGCTCAGACAACCGAGGACCAGCAGATTCATGCGGTCGATCATTTGAGGATTGACCGAGCAGGGGAAGATTTCCAGTGGCATAATACTCTCTGTTCCTTCCTACGACAAAACATAAAGAATTACAAGGGTAGTACTTCATATATGGAGATAGAAGGGTGGCTTGAGGAGCTAGGGATCGCTTTTACTTTGATCTATGATCTGACGGAGTACTGGGTTCCCCTAGCAGTTAGTCAGCTGAGAGTTGCATCACGCCAGTGGTGGATACTCTACCTCAGAGAGAGGACAGAGGCAGAGGTTCCATGGGCAGACATTGAGATGGAATTCCGAGAGAAATTCCTTTCTTCCATGATCAAGGCGGAGAAGCGGAAGGTGTTACTCTCCCTTCAGCAGGGGAGTATGTTAGTACGGGAGTTGAGGATCATGTTTAAGGATATATTATGCTTTACTCTGGATCTCATTCTGGATGAGGAGTCTCAGGCGAGACATTTGGAGGAGGTGCTTCATCCTTCACTCTATTATATTGTCACCCCCTTCACCCTTCTGACGTACATGGCAGTACAGATGAATGAAGAGGTTGTAGAGAGGATGCAATCGCAAGGAGGTGCACCACGAGAGGGGATCCAGACGGGTTCATTGAAAGGGAAGGCAGTCAGTAGCAGGTCTCCTGTGACGGGACCTTCCAGATTTAGTCCAGTGGGGAGCAGGCCCTAGTAGTTCTAGTTCAGATCATCGGGTCCTCGTCCCTTGCTCACGAGGCCAGGACCAAAGTGTTTCTCTTGTAGAGGTTTTGGGCACAACCAGAGTTGGTTCCCGACCCGAGCTCAGTACGGTGGAGGTGGGAAGGTTCAGCGCCCGCCTCAGCAGCACCAGTTGCCGGCAAGGCCCTTCCAGCAGCAGCAAGACCCTGCTCCTCTGAGGGCAGACTTTGCAGGAGGAGGCCAAACTCAGGTTGCTTCTTAGGAACCTCGACCAGGGCGTGGTCAGGGAGGTGGTTGACATCAGAGGGGTAGAAGAGCTGGGACCAGCATATCTTGTGTTTTCCGTGGATTTGGCTGATGTTGGGACCACATCGATCTAGTGGGGTTCTTCTTTTGCTACAGATGCAGCCCTACGATGTCATTATAGGCATTGACTGGTGGTTTTCTGTTAATGCCCTTATATAATGCTTCCAAAGAAGAGTCGTGTTCTCCGACATGGATGGGCAGTGTGTAGATTTTGTTGGAAAGAGTAGTTATCAAGTGGGAAGTCGTCATGTGAAGCCTCTCCTTTCCTTTCTAGGTGGGGTATCAGTGGTTTCAGCTGATACAGAGATGGTGGATGTTCCAGAGGTTTTTGGGGAGTTCCTTGATGTTTTTCCCGAGGAGGTTGTGACTCTACCCCCCAACATGACGTTGAGTTCAAGATAGACTTACAACCTGGTGCCCGTCCGATTTCGATGCCCCCTTATCGGATGGCACCTTTGGAGTTGCAGGAGTTGTGGATTTAGATTGACGATCTGATGGAGAAGGGTTTTGTTCGACCCAACGTGTCGCCATGGAGTGATTTAGTTTTGTTTGGGAAGAAGGTAGATGGGGGTCTCAGGCTATGAATAGACTACTGAAGGTTGAATCAGGTAATAGTCAAAAACCATTACCCCCTTCCAAGGATAGATGATCTCTTCAACCAGCTGAGGGAAGCATGTAGGTTTTATAAGATTGATCTGCGATCTAAATATTATAAGCTGAGGGTAATGGAAAGTGACATCTCGAAGACAGCTTTCAGGTGAAGGCATGGGCACTTCAAGTTTTTATTGGTGTCGTTTGGAGTTACGAATGCAGCAGCTGTGTTCATGGGACTTATGAACGTTGTCTTCCGAGAGTTTCTGGACCGGTTCATTATGGTGTTTATTGATGACATCCTAATCTACTCAAGATCAGAGGAGGAGCATGCTGAGAATCTCAGGATAGTCTTGGAAGTCCTTTGACCCCACCATCTTTATGGGAAATTGTCAAAGGGTACGTTCTTGATGCAAGAATTACACTTCCTTGGGCACGTGGTGTCTCGGCATGGAGTGTCAGTGGACCCATCGAAGGTGGGGGAACTTGTTTCTTGGGCGGCACCCAAGAGCCTGGTAGAATTTCGTAGGTTACCGTGGTATTCAGGCTATTACCGGAGGTTCGTTTCTGACTTCAATCGAGTTTATGCTCCATTGGCAGCTTTGACTGGGATGAAACAGGTATTCCAATGGAGCATGAAGTGCCATGAATATTTCGACTTCCTGAAGGAGAAGTTGTTCAGTGCCCCAGTACTCAGTCTTCCAGAGGAAGGGTTGTTTTTGGCTGAGTTTTTTATGCTTCTGGTCATGGTTTGGCATGTGTACTGATGAAGAAGAAGGGTGTGATCTATTATGGTTCTTGGAAGTTGTGCCCTCAAGAGCGTAACTGTGCCACCCACGACCTAGAGCTTGTAGCAGTGGTGTTCTCACTAAAGTTGTGGCAACATTACCTCTTTGGGGAGCACTTTGTGGTCTTCTCAGATCACAAGAGATTACGTTATATCTTCTCCGAGCATGAACTGAACATACGATATTAGAGATTGGTCGAGTTTCTTCAAGACTATAACTTCAAGATCTCTTACTCTGAAGGTATGGGAAACATTGTGGCTGATGACCTAAGAAGGAATTCACACAAGTAGGTGTTTCAGGAATCCGTTGATTCTTGGAAATGGATGGGAGAGTTGGCTGCCTTGCACTTGGATGCAAGGGTAGAAGGTGTTAGAGGCTGTTTGTTTTAGATGACGGTGCAGTCCTCCATACAACTGCAGGTGGAATAGTCACACTGGGGAGACTCCGAGGCGGAATTAATGTAGGATCTTATAAATCCGGGAAACGCTCCAAAAGGATGGTCAGAGGATAGCCATCATCGGATTCTTTTTCATGGAAGGTTGTTTGTTCCGAAGGCGATGCATGAGGGAGTTCTCCGTGAGTTCCATAGATCAGCCTTGGCGGTGCATCCGGGTGTTTCAAAAATGTACCGAGGCCTAAGGGAACAACTTTGGTGGCCCGGGGTGAAGTGGGAAGTGGCAGTGTTTGTGGCTATGTTCCGAGTGTTTCAGCAAGTAAAAGTTGAACACCGTGTTCCCAGTGGTTTGGTGCATCCTTTAGTTGTTCCTGAGTGGAAATTGGATTACATCTCAATGGACTTCGTCACAGGATTACCCAGAGCTCAGGGTGGTTATGATGTTATCTGGGTAGTGGTGGATCGGCTGACGAAATTAGCTCAATTCATAGAAATTAAGGAGTTGGGCCCAGTGATTACCTTAGCAAAGAGGTACGTAGACGAGGTGGTGTGTTTTAATGGGGTTTTGAAGACTATTGTCTCAGATCGATATACTCGGTTTACCTCAGAAGTATGGAGGGGATTACAACATGCTTTTGGCACCCAACTACACCTTAGCACTGCTTTCCACCCCCAAACTGATGGGCATACCGAGCGGACTATCCAGACGTTGGAGTACATGCTGCGGGCCTGCATTTTGTATTTTGGAGGATCATGGGTCTGACATATTCCTTTAGTAGAGTTTCCCTACAACAACAGCTTCAACTCTACTATTGGCATGGAACCGTTTTATTCTTTGTATGGAAGGCCATGTCGTTCACCTATTTGCTGGGAAGAGGTTGGTGAGATAAGTGCTCTTGGGCCAGAGGTAGTACAGAGCACCACAGAGAAAGTCCTTCTTTTGCATGAGAGGATGAAAGCGAATCAGGACCGACAGAAGTCTTATGCTGATCGTCGAGGTAGGCCCTTGTAGTTCGAGGTGGGAGATCATGTGTTCTTGAAGGTTTCCCCTTGACGGGGGAATCCGGGTTTTGGGAAGGGGAGTGAGCTCTCCCCTAGGTTCATCGGACCTTTCGAGGTGCTGAGGTGAGTCGGAGAGGTGGCATATCAGCTGGACCTTCCACCTCAGATGGAGAAGGTTCATGACATTTTCCACGTCTCTCAGCTTCGTCGGTAATTACACGACGACTCTAACATTATCAACTGGGGAGTGTTAGATTTGGGAGATGATGAAACCTTCGAGGAATGACCACTCATAATCGAGGATCGTAAAGAGAAGGAGCTTCGTGGATGAACCATCACCTTGGATCGTGTGTTGTGGAGGCATGGCACCCTCGAGGAGAGAACTTGGGAGCGGGAGGCTCAGATGCACGCTCAGTATCCGGATATTTTTTGACATGTGTTTTTCTTTGTTCTTTTGAGTTTTTTTGGATGTTATGATCTGTACCTTTGATATATGGAATGCTTGGCTTGTTGGTTGTGAGACTTTTTGTTTCCTTGTTCTATGGAAGTGCTTAATGTGTCCGGACATGTGGGAAAGGGGAAAACCTGATCCTTAATCAAGACACATTAATGCGGATGTGATTGAACCCATGTGGGTGAGTCAGTGCCGCCTAATGCGGATAATATCTCGAAATGGGAGAAGGAATTTCCCCAAACCACGTGTTCGGACAATGTGTTGGTTGTACGATGTTGGGGGTAGTGTAAGTTGAAAAATCCTAATATATAGAAGTGGGAAGACCCAATTCGTAATCGAGACACATTAATGCGGATGCGATTAAACCAGTGTAGGCGAGTCAGTGCCGCCTAAAGAAAATAATATCTCGACATAGGAGAGGGAATTTCTAACACATATGATTAGGGTTGTTGGTTGGGTTCCTTTTATAACGAGATCCCTAAGATGTATCTTTTTGGGTTCATCTGGGTTGGTTTATGAATTCTCGGAGATGAGAATGTTTTATGAGGTATCTGATGTAATGGCTCGGACCTCTCCAGCCCATTCCTTTGTTTAAATAGTGGGTCATGAAGTGTTCTGGAGGGTATAATGGACTTTTCCCACACTTCTCATAATTTTGTAACTACACGCCGTGTAGTGTGTGTACACGTCGTGTACCACCTTTCTGGGTATAAACCGTGTTGTGGAAGTGTCCTTGCCATGTGAAATAAATGATTACATGCCATGTAGCCCATACTACACGCTGTGCAGTTCCTCCTCGCGTTCGCGTTACCCTCAAACCGTTTGTTGACTAGTCAACGGCTGTATGCCATGTTGAGGCCGTGTCCTTTTCGCGTGAAATAAATGAGTACATGCCATGTATCCCATACTACACGCCGTGTAGCTCCACCCAGCATACGCGTTACCATCAAACCGTGTGTTGACCTGTCAACGACCGTGTGCCGCGTTGAATGATGTGTTGGAAGCCGCGTGGAGACTGCGTGAAATGGCCGAGTACACACCATGTACTAGAAAGTACAGGCCGTGTACTTTAGTTTTCTCACCTATAAAAGGAGGTGGCCTCTCCTCCTTTTCAAAACACTCCTCTCCTCCCCCATCCCTCGAGCAGAGCTCTCCCAAGAGACTCAAATGCTCATTTATTCCATAACTCCTTCGTCTGAGCTGTGATTTAAAATCCGTCACCGGCCATGGGATCGTAACGACGGTGCGGAACTTCAAATCTTGGATATTTTGTTTTTTCCTTTGGCCTTTAGTTCCTAGCTTCCACCCGAGGAGGTTTTTATGGGTTTAACAGAAGTGACGAACACCGAAGAATGTCTTCTAAAGATGATCTTGGGGAGAATTGTGATAAGAACCTATTGAGGTAGGGATCTTATATTCATCTCTCTAAATTGTGCATCATACGGGGTGGGTGTCCTCTTGTTTACGTGGAAAACATTTGAACCGGTTTAATAAATACAATAATTGGATTGTATAATTGGGATGGGATGTTTGTGAATGCAGTTAAATTATTTATATCTGGTGATATTATGTTGTGAATTGAATAGGCTTATGCCTACGGAAAATCACGGTCGTTGGGGGCCTTTTCTTGTGAAATTAAATGTTTCCCTATATTTCTATACCGTTTTTCGGATGGAACATTGTGGAATGTGGAAGTCAGTTAATCACGTAAAGTTGGCTGATTTAAAATCCAGAACCTGTGTGTGATCACCCCTATTGAAAAAAAAGGAATAATGAACATGTAGGTGTTGGTTGGTTATGTGGTGTGTTGAAGAGGGGTGAATTCTGGGTTGTTACGAATAGGATGGGCTGTGGGGATGTGGTGAATAGTATTTAAGGGGCGATGATGTGTCACAAGACTTGTTTTGTGATACAGTGATGGAGATGTGGTTATGGTGGCAGCAGTGCTGCAGTAATGGGTTTTTTATTAAAAGAAAGTGGAAAGTTGATAAATGAAATGTGGGGAATGATAATGAGCGCATGAACAATCGATGGGGTTTGATTGATGATAAAAGGTTGGGTGGTGTTGCTTTTATTTTATATAACTTGATTTGTGGTTGGAAGGGATTTTGTTCTACGGAATGCTTGATCTAGTTTGATAGTTTCCCAACAGTTAAGGAACTAATAAACTATTACTGATGAAACTTGAAAACCTAAATGGGGTTGGGGTTGTTTGTTGTATGCATGCCTCATGGTAACAGTGCTAAGGCACGTTGTCTGTTTCTCTGTTTAGAAGCCATAGGTTGGGCTGTGTGTTTGGTATACATTATATATATATTTGTATCATATGTTTTGTCACACCCCACCCATGTTGAGCACTTAGTGTCGAACACTCCCATTTCTTGGGAGGGGGTGTTTTCCCCATAGCTACTAGTTCTTTCCGACTCCTTCTTCCAAAGGCTGTGATGGTATGAGGCGACCTTACACCTAAGACTCTTCTGGTAGGTTTCGATTGGGGTGGTATTATCCCAAGACTCTTCAAGCTGGTTTACTATTCCCAAGAATCTTCGGGATGAGGCCCAGGTGTGTGCGGGCAGGATGTGTGGTTGTGAGGAGCAGGTGTGTGTGGGCAGAGAAGTGTTTGTGGTTCCTGAGGCACAGGTGTGTGCGGGCGGGAAGAGTGTGGTAGCACCAGGACGTTCGCTGTTAGAAAGGGAAGCTAACTAGTGGGAAATGGTGTGAGGTACCCAATACTCTTATTCTTATATACTACTACCTCTTTTTATGTGTTTTTAGTGACTGAGGTTGAGTGGATATATTTCCTTGTTAGGTTGGATTCTTCTATTGTTCTCACGGGACATTAGGATATCTCCCAACCTGTGCACGAGATCTCTAGGTTTCCCTACTGAGTATACTTGTATGATCACCCTAAGTTTACTTTCAGGTTTCCAGGAGGACTACCAGGGCCGTGCGGGACCCTACTATTCGGGACAGTTGGAGTTATTGTAGTTGATGTACTCTTGTTTCTTTTGGTATTGTACTTTTAAGAATTCTTGTACTTCTACTTTGTTTCAGAATTTTTTAAAAATGCATTTTTAATTGGTTTGGGTTTATTTCTATACACTTGTTATTTTACTTTTTGGTAGTTGACTTGTCCAATTTCCCGATCTTAAATAATAAAAAAAGGGTAATTCCTCCCATATTTGTGAAAACTCATACCCTTGGTGCTAGTCGCCACTCCGGGGCCTACTAGAGGCTGGACTCGGGGGTAATTATCCCCATTTCACCATTTCCATCTCAGGAGGGGCATATTTTGTGGGAGGGGGTCGTGCGAGGTGATCGTCACCGTAAACCTTTAGAGTTATTAGTTAGTGACCATGTTTTCTTGAAAGTTTCTCCCTGATTGGGTCATCGACGGCTTGGGAGGCTAGGGGAGCTTGCTCATTGTTTTGTGGGACCTTTTGAGGTTATTGGTCTTGTGGGGAAAGTTTCTTACACTTTAGATCTACCACCACAAATTAAGTCGATACATAACGTGTTCCATGTATCTTAGCTGCGAAAGTACATCTCTGATCCATCCCATGTTGTGAGGTGGAGTGATCTTGAGATTGAACTAGATTTATCTGTTACTCAACGACCAGTCAGGGTTGTTGATTCTGAGACCAAGGTACTTCATGGGATAATGATACCTATGGTATGTGTACTATGGAAGCATGGTTCTGATTCACATGAGACATGGGAAAGGGAGGCACTGATGAGAGATCAACGGCCTCATCTTTTTGACGTGGAGGTTTCTTCATAGGCTTTCTAGGGGCAGAATGATCTTATGGTGGGGAGGTTGTAACATCCCGTTACATTTCGAGGTATTTTTGATGTTTCTATGTACCTATATTTTGGATTAAAGACTTTGGTTGTGTTTTGGTGAAATTTTAATGAAAAACTAGAGGACATGGTGTTCTGCACGGTTTGCGCATTGTTTGACAAACCGTGCGACCAAACCCTGCCAGCCTTGAAACATGGATAGAAGCTTCCGCATGGGCGGTGCACGGTTTTTCTAACCGTGCAGCCAAGCCATGCGATAGGGTTGGTCGAGGTAGTAGCTCACACATGGTTAGCGCACTGTTTGTCAAACCATGTGGCCAAACCGTGCAGTCACTTATAGGAGATCCTTAAATTGTGGATCTCCCTCAGTTTTTCTTCTACGTTCCTCGTTTTTCCTCCTAAGCGGCCCTAACTCGGGATTTTTCTTCTCCTAAGGTCTGAGAAGGTTCTACCATTATTCTGGAGGTGATCCAAAGGCTCATCCTGGTGAATCGAAGTCATATTCCTGAGGTATGTGATCATTCGTCATCGTTCTTTATTGGTTTCTTAGATATACATAGATATGCTTCTCCTCTTCTCTTGGTTTCTTAGATATGTGCACGTTTTGGGTAGATCTAAGAGTGTGGTACAAAGTTTGATGATATTTGGTCTTAATACTTCTAGGAGAAGTGATCTAAGGTGGGTTATTGAAGAAGAGACCCGGGTTTCTTGAGCGTTCTAGAACACTGTGGTTTTGGTCAAAAAACATCGAGGTAGGTGGTTCAGTCCCGAGTTGCCAAATTGATTTTCATTGTATTTTCTTGATTTATTTCAATCATTGACTTAAATTCAATTTCTTATGTTTCTTTAAATTAAATTGATAAAAACTTGATTCCATTGAATTGAGATATTTGACTTGGTTTTGGCATGAAAATTTGGAAAACGCCAATTCCATTGAATTCGGTGTGGTTATGCAAAAATGGTCGATTTAAATTTTTGGATTTAAATCGAGGATTTGATTGAAATGTTTTCAATTAAATTGTTGAATTTAATTGTGGATATAAATTTGTGAAATGATGGAATTGGATTTGAATGGATTTCAAACTTATGAGAATAGATTATAATGATTTGATAGAAACCCTTTTTTTTATCTTGTGAAAGAGGAATGTTTTGAATAAAACATATTTTGGTTTTAAATAGGATGAAATTGACACTTTTGAAATGGAAGAATGGGAATGATCATATTTTAATATTTCTTAAAATAGTTCGACCATCATGTAATAGTGCATGCAATCCTTAGATAGTTAGTGAGTTATTTGGATACACTCTATGCTACGACAACGTTCTAAAACATACAAATGGCGGGTCACATCCCCGATGGGTTTGTGAAGAGTCTCCCTTGGCCAGTGTCATAGGGATGTGTGTATAAACATCTTGCTGAGTTCACATAGAGAGTGTGGAACCCTATAACAGGTTAATATTATCGTATCTTTTGGCATATGAACAAGTTGCTCGCTCGTTTATTTATATTTGAGATATAAATGAATGCCAATATTTTTTAACTGCTTTACATGCCTTATGAATTTATATAAACTGTTTTATATAAATTGTTTTCTTAAGACATTGTTTTATAAACAAACCCTCATTTGAAAATCCTTTTCTTACAAATATTTATTCCATCATTTACAAATTTATATCATGTTTTTGTTAAAATATTCTTTTGAGTTTCCAAACCTATTTATTTGAAAAATGGAAAGCTCTTATTTGGATAATCTGTTATTGGCATCTATTATGAAATATTTGGTGGTATCCTACTGGGATTAGGCTCACACCCTACTTTTTCCTTCGGGTGTTTGTAGACTATCTTCTTCTAGGATCGTGCAAAGGGAATGGACCTCTTTGAGGTGGATCAAGTTGTTGATTTCTAGGCTTGGTGAGTTGTGTCCTTTGGGACCATGGGACTGTTTTCACTTATTGGTACTTGGGTTTTTGTACTTTTTCCTTTTGTGCCTCTTTGTTTTCTAGTACATTAATCCCAGTGGAGTTTATTTTGTTATGCATACTGTTTTATTTCACTCTTGATTATAAATTCTTGTGGAAAATACGTTCCCACTTGTATTTTGTACGATGCCAGGTGCTAGTCACTGATCCATGGGGATCGGGAATGCCCTTCGGGCTATGTCAAGGCCGACTTGGTTATCGGGTTACCAGGGTACTCGGGCTAGTTCGTGACATGAAATCTCTTAAAACCAATTAACATTATTTTGTTCATATTTTGTGATGAATGAAACAAGATAATTTAGATCTTATCACTTCATATTTCAAAAAGAATTATTTTCATCATCCATTAGATTAACAAGTGTAAATAGTTTATATTCACAAAAGGGATATATAACATTAATAACAAATAGATTCATGTATACAGATATATACAGAGACACACATGTTTCCTTACTACAAATACAGGATCATTTCTTAATAATCCATTTTTCTATGGTTACATGTATAATTCTTAAAATTAAAGATCCTTCTTAGATACTCATTGAATATATTATATATTTGGGGTGGTTTATTTTTTATCTATTTGTTTAGTCGTTCAAATTTTTGTTGAACATACATCGATCTATTACTTTTCATCTATTTTTTGATTTTCACTCTTTTTTCTGAGTGTGTAAAGACTGTGGATATTCATTTTGATGGTAGAGACTATTTAAAGTTTCTTAGGCCTTATAAAATGTTATATATGGTTTCATTTATCTTGTATGACTCTATAAAAATTGTTGGTCTAGTGAAAATCAAAACACATAATGATTAGAGTGCTTGTGGAGCAGAGTAGGGGATATTTGTGCCCGAAACCACAATGAATCATATTTTTTCTATATTTCTCTTACAGTTATTCATTATTTTTATTATTTATTATAATAACATATTATAATCGGCCATACCATAATATAGGGTGGTATTAAATTAATAAATTTTAAAATACAAATTCCCCCTGTAGAGTTATTGTGAAAATCCTTCTGGCATGTGGGATTGTGACTATGTGTTTCCCCATATTATACCCCTAACAGATAACAGTATGTATCTATAGAATTGGGCAACGATAACTAAGGAGTATTACTACAGTATTGGTTGTAATTTCTTTATTTAATATTTCCAAAACTACTTAAGTTGAAATACAATTAAAGTAGTTGCATATTTTTTTCCCAAAGATCATTTCTAGAATTAAAATAATATGAAAAAATATCTTCGAGGGATTTTCTATAGGTCACTTATAGGAAAAAGAGGAGAGTTTTGAATCAAACCTCTCTTGTAAAAGAAAATAGAGATGTTATATCTCCTATTCATGTCAAAGACAAGCACAGTAACATTGATGTGGATACTACCAAAGTTATATATTTTTCTGATAAAATCATATCAATGTTTGATGAGGTAATAATAGAAGTTATTTTATTTATGTATTTATCTTTTTAATCTACATAAAATGTTCAAATTCTTAAGGTGAATTCAGTTTCAATGGATGATCTTGATTCCCGGAACACAATATTGGCATCCTAATTTGAGTACATCAAAATAATACTAAAACATCATCCTAATATGTTATCAAAGATTTATTTTGGAAGTATGAGTATCTTAATCCAATCAAATTTGGATATATGTCAAGGATGTATTGTTCCAAGACCAAGCGATCAATGATCAAATTATCTTGATTCTACGGATGATAAAGTAGAAACTTTTTCTCATAAAAATCATTATATGACTACATGAATTGAATCTATGAAATATTATATTATTTATATAGAAATTGTCCATTTGGATAGAGGATTTTTATAAGTTAATTATCAAATTAATCGATGTTTTTCTAGAAATTTTTCTAGATTATCCGCAAGACAATGTAATAGTTAAGATTTCTTTTCAGGACTATGTTTCTCTAGAAAAGGAACCCAATTACAAAACCCTACAATAGAAACTTTTAACTATTAATGGAAATGTATATATGATTGATTCCCTTTAATAAAAATTTATATTTCATGAAAATATAGAATAAATACATTACTTGGTTTACTAATCTTAGTATTCTTACTTCTCATCATCTGATGATAATGCTTTTAGGGAGATAATAGAGAGAAGTGATTCTAATAAGAGTAAATATTTTTTGTTCCTACTAATCCTATGGTTTTTTCATTTGTATCTTACAATTGAACAAGTGATTCAATTTTATCATATTCACGTGTTGATGTGTTGAATATAATTTTAACCAGTTTCACACAAAAGTCTATTATTTATAATTTCATTGCTATCATTGGATAGAAATAATGGAATGGTTTTACTAATCTTCTATAATTATACCAAAATAACATTATGAAGTGGATCACCTTTTGAATAGATGTACTATTTCAGTTATGTGTAAGATTTTCAATTGGAATTATTTTTCTATATCACCAGCCTACTGTTTCATAGTTCCTAAAATATATTTTTTAAATCTCTCTTCCATGTCACACCCTAATATATAGCATTGTGTATGGTATCTATTTTACCATTTTATTTTCATTCTAAAAATCTATATAGGTTATTTTTAGTTCAAAATAGAGTTTTTTGGGATTTATGTTGCAATACAGAAATTCCAATAACTATGGGTGTTTAGTGTAATTCTATTGTGTCCTCTATATGAAATGGCTATGAAAAATTGAATGTGATGGGAGTAGCCAATGGTGGAGTGTGATAGAGATTCTCCTATTATATAAGGCATATATGTCTCACCATGGGTGTGTTTGATACTAGTTTAGGACAAAATTTCATTGGTCTTGTGGCCAGACTATGGTAAGTACCCATGGGAAAGGTTATTGCACCGTTGTGGGAAACACCCAGTCAGGGTGGTGGGGTTTCTAAATTAGAAATTCTCATTGGTTATTTGATCACCCATGGGATATTACACAATCAAAACTCCACGTTAATGAGGGGTTTTATTTGGGCTACAAGATCTATTCTCAATATTAAACGAATCATTCTATACATAATTATTATAATTTCATATTCAGCGTGTTCCGAAAATGGATTTTTGATGTTCATCTCTCCTCTAACAGTACCTTATGAAATTTCCCTTCTTCTTTCATTATCTCATTATATATCAAGGTTTTTGTGGAATATATCACTTCCCCACCCATCATAGGTTTTGTAGGAAACTTTGTTTCATTATTCTTGAGGTATCTATCTCTAGGAAATGGTTATATCAATATATTTATATATTATTCCTGTAAAAATACATTGAATTGATATTTAAAATTCATTGATTTAAAACATATTAGGGTTATTTTATGAAATTACATCTCGGGTGGTTTTTGAAATTGTTTTTAAAGGGATTTTAATTTAAAAATTTATTTATACACATCATGTGTTCAATGAAAGGAAACAAATATGGGGTTTAATCTAAACAATATTTCTATACATGTAAACAATGATGATTCACTCGTGAATTTTTTTTTAAAATTTATGTAAATGTTTTATGAATTGTTTTGTGAAACAATAGAACATGAAATCATTTGAGGAACCTTGATAATAAATTATAATCATTTTAGTGCATATAAAACCACCAGGGTTAATTATTATGATATCAATAGATTGATGTAGGACATGATATAGTATGATTCATGTTAATTCATTGCTTATGATTCCTTGTATGTCCTGGTCATGTTATCCCACAAGGTCGATCCCAATTATGTTTTTTCTCAAGTTTTAATTTATGTATCATGTATTATCTTATCACATGTGTTTCTTTTGAGTTATTCATGCTTCGATTATTTCCATCTATATTTTCAGTCATGGTTATAGTCATATTTATATGGCTTTGAATAGGAATTTTTAAAAGAATATAAATTATTCTTTATGAAAATATATTCATAGTAAAGCATATTTTAAAATAGTTTTCTAATATGTAACTAACATATTTAGGTGGATTTACTTTATATATATTCTTTAGGGTGTCACGCTGAGCTTTAATTCTCACAATCTAATTTTATCATTTCTGTGTTTATAGATATGGTATTTTGGAGTAGAAGTATGTGTAAGTGTATTTTGTAACTCACCAATTTTCCACAATTACCATTTTATTTTTAGTATGATTGAATGGGGATGATATATGTTCATATGGAGATATTGTTTTGTCATTGGTCATGAAATTGTTTTATTTTGTTGGTTTTATCTTTTAGCCTAGTGTATTTGTACTATGCATTTTTACACTTTCCTCACACAAATTACATTGATGTTTTATCAAAATTATGGTATATACTTGGTATATTTTTATTCTTGTATATATTTCCACCTTGTGGTGATATATCTTGGGAGACATGTCAGGCTAAAGTATGATGTTTCATTAAATTTCATCTATTGAAAAGAAAATCAGAAGCTTCTTCCTAAAACCTCAACATTTTTTGTTTCTCCTTACACGTCTTTACAGATTAATTTCTCTCATATAGAAAATATGACCTAGAAAATTATCATGAAGTATTTAATGTAATTTAGAATATTACAACCTTGTTAGTTTTCATAAATTTTGTGTTAATAGGGGAAAATATAGATATGATCACTCCATTGTTAATTTTTCATGAGAGTGTTACACTAATCATATGACTATTTATTTCTTATCAATCGGACAGCATTTTTTATTCATGAATCCTCCACATAAAAATACCACTCATGATATTCTTCCAAAAGACAAATTTTTTCATATATTTAGTTTTATTGATGGTTTTTTAATATTTTCTTATGAATTATTTTTTCTTGAATGTTTATCATGTAGTTATTTATTCATTTCCATCATAGAATGTTTTTGTGATTTTTATGAATGTTAGTTTTTTAAGAACATGTAAAACCTTTATACATTTCATTAAATTGTATTCAAACTATTTATACATGATAATGTGAAATAGTAAATTTCATTCTCCTTATTTTAGCCTCCTTTTTAATATCAGAAAAGGGGGAGTATTCATTAAACTTTTCTCATAAAACACGACATTTTTAAAAAAAGTCATTGATAAATATTAAAAGACTGGTTTGACTGTTTTTTCATGGGTTTTATAATTATCCAAAGTAGGGATATTTTTTGATAGACTTATATTGATCAACCATATCTAATAAACCTATCTACATTGTTGTGGTAAAAAATTATTCTTTTTCATTGATATATTTATAATAAGAATTTAGGGTTCATATTTCATATTCATAACTCACTTTAATTCATTGAGTTATCCTAGAAAATATACCTAATTATGTTCTCTTATGAAAATAAAATTTACATAAAAATATCATATGAAAAGGAAATTTGTATTTAAATTATCATATTCATTGGAAAAGTAAAATGATATGAATAATCATTTTATCATACATATAATAATTTATATTATGTTACTATAATTATAATATGAGAATATAAGATCATTATAATTAATCTGATATGGATAAAATTATCTTACCAATGTTGAAATATCATCCATAGAGCTTGCTTTTTTTAGAGACACTTTATTATTATTAGATCTTTTATAATATCATCATATTATTTTATGTGTATGAAAAAAATAATTTTCTCTAAAATGGAATGGATAATTTAATTAATGAATTTTTTTCCATGAATAGAACAATCCAATGATGATTTAATCTATTAGAACCAACTACCTTTGTTCATGCCATATTTGGAAAATTACAATACACACTAATTAATATAATGTCTCTTTATATTTAAAAAATGTATTAGTAATCTTGAAACACATATACATAAATTTCTATAAAGTTCAAAAACAAAAAAAACATTTATATATAAATAATATACAGGTATATGCATATAGATAGATATAGATGGATAAATATATACTTTCTCATACTACATGATAAATTTCTGAGAATTTTTATTTTTTCTTATAGGTCTATCTCATATAATCAATGAACCTATTTAGCTACTTATTGTAGAAATTATAAATTGATATTTCTTCTCCAACAATCATTTTCTTTTTAGAACCATGTGATGAGCATTCATTAATCTATTACTTTTTAACATTGTATTGATTTTAAGGATAATAGTGTTATCTAACACCAAGGAAAAGAATTTCAAAGCAATATTTGGGTTAAATTATCTTGGACCTTTTTACAAAGTGACAATTTCATTCACACGGCTGTAAATCCCCTAAAAAAAGGGATGACCTTGTGAAATTAACCAAAATCATGGAGTAGAGTGTAGGGGGTGTTGATTAGCGGATCATTGTGACTAAAACCTAGATAAGTCCTCCATGTTCTATCGTTGTCTCAATAATTTTTTTGTTACTTATATTTGAAAATAGATAATCAAGATCATTCATACCATAAGTGAGGATGATTTTATTTAATTATTTTTTAAGAACTAAATCTTTCCCCACCACACAATCAATTCATTGTTAAAATCATCTCTAAAAGAACTTGGACTAATCAGTCCGGTTGTATACTAGGAAGATACAGACAGGGGTTAAAATCCCCTATTCATCATGTTTTTTGGTAAAAGTTTTGCGTTTTGGGCCTAATACTGTCATGTAGGGAAGAAAAATGGGCTAGGAATCCATCAAACCCATATAGGTCAATTTTTTGGGTAAGTCTATGCCGTAATACAGTTTCCCATGAATATATTAGCATATATCATACTATTTCGAACTGGGCAAAGTCAAGCTGCAGGATAGGTCAATCAGGATTTTGGGTAGTCATGTTGGATTTACACTATTACCACAACCCATTTCAATCATAATATTTCAT
The DNA here is from genome assembly GCA_963277665.1 of Viscum album. Classification (NCBI taxonomy): domain Eukaryota; kingdom Viridiplantae; phylum Streptophyta; class Magnoliopsida; order Santalales; family Viscaceae; genus Viscum; species Viscum album. The sequence goes on from OY728152.1 coordinate 852,652,783, forward strand.
TTCCATATGTCTTGAGGCAACATTGTCAACTAACATAAACCTTAGAATTGATATGATAATATGTTTGTTCTGTTATATTTTTTTATGCATGTGATGCATATCATGGGACTATGATACCCCTAATGTTGCATGGGATTATGATTTTCCATATCATATGGAATGGTTTATGAATGATAATACCTTCGATAATTTAGAATATTGGATGAAAACTATTATAATTCATTGATGTTTACCATATAATATCATTTATGATATGTCACATAAGATATAATAGAAGGGAGTTAAATGCATACATGCATGAATTAGTTTAGGAATTAACTTATGTGCGATAGGACATGATTTAATTAATATAATGTTATGTATAATCCTAAAAGGATATATAAATTCTGTTAATATATGAATGTTAGTGTGAAATAATTCATTGTCACACTTTGTCAAAATTCACTAAATTGATGTTCTCTTTATCTACCTCTGTCTCCCTAGAGAGACGCTAGCATACTATGGTGTGTATATATATTATAATTGTTTGACGAGAAATTCAACATCTCATGGATACCTTTGGTGGTGGGGGATATTTGACTGTCACCCCTACGATTTTTATCAAACTCATTCGATGATAGATGAATATGAAATGACATCTTCTGTTTGAGTTATCATAAATTATAGTTTCCCCCACTTCTAGTTTCTGTGTAATTTCATTTATTCTATCCTGGAGTTGATAGTTTAGATTTCGGAGTTTCATTCAATATTACTAATACGTTTTATTAGGTCCCCATGAAACCCAATATTGGGATCAAATCCTATCATCCGACTATATTCACAAAATCTGGTTCCAAATGATGTTTTTCGATATCATATTACATATCATAATACCAATAATAAAATAATATACTATGAAAATACAATTTTTTTATATATCATTAAAAATCCCTCCTATATATCATATCTTGCTATTACATAACATGGTTCTTTTAAAAAATGAATCATCAAATCACTATGGTGAATTCAATGAAAATAATTATATATCATATTCTCATTATAGGAAAAGAAAACATTATTGATCATATAATGTGTCTAATTGTGCTCAACCGTTTGGCTACTATAGCTTTCCATTAAGAGGCTTTGTTTCAACATGAATTATGGAAAATAATTCTTGAAATTCGACTATGAATTGGGTTTTATAATTTATAAGTTGTTTATAAATAATGATAACATTTATTTTGGGAATATTTATATGTCTATAAATTAATTACAATAATTTTATAAATAATTAATAATTGTTTTTCAACCATTTACTATAAATATACCATTATATGATATGTTAATATTAAAAATAACTTTTACCTAATTATATAATGTGCATTATGACTTATACAAAAAATATATATTAAAAAAGCATAAGTGTAATTTATAAATTGTTTATAAATTACAAAAAAATCAAAATATAATGCTTCTCTTATTAAATTATCAATGGTTTATAATTTTTATTTTTATATGTTCAAATTAAATCCTGATTTTGTGAAATTATGAAAACCTCATCAAACCAAGTATTGATGTTTTATTGTAATATGGTTTAAATAATGTGATGTATATGATATATAGGTTACCTAAATATTTTACATAATAGAAAATGAGTTTTAAAATGTTTATAATTAAAAACTATATCATATATTTATAATGTGAAGTTCAATATAATGAATAATTTTATGGATAATATGATGGAGTTCTTATAATGGAATGAATTTAATGACATTATAATCATTCTTATACAATGTCCATTATGAATATCCAATTAATTAAGTGTTTATAATTATCAATTTTTTATGAATTATTCATAAACATATATCCCTTGTTTAAATATTTATAATTTAAATTTATTTAATTGTTATTTCCTTGTTTTTTCAATGTAATAATTTTTTATATATTGAACATGTGTATGATTAGTTTAATAATTAAACAACTTCAAAATATCATCATATTTTCTTTTAAGGAGAAACATTCTTATTATGAAAATGGTGTTAGATTGAATATAACATTATTATTAGTTCATATCCATTAATTAATTTCACTTCTTTTACATACCAATATATCCCTTGCTTTGATAACATTGTGACATGTTAATAACATGTAGACTAACCCAATTCATGTAAAATTTTAATGAAACATTGGTTAATTCAATGTTCAAGTGACTATCAAATCACAACACATTATCAAATGTCAACCCATTTTCATACACAATAACTGTCGAAAATCCATGGACATCCCCCAAGCACCTAGAAGAACACAACTGGGCATTGTTTCAGTCGCCAATATCACCCTACCCATTCTAGAATTTCGAATGACATATAAAAACACTTATCAAAACATAAATATCTAGAAACATTTAACAAATAATATCATAGGTCTTTAATTTTTTAACACCTCGATCCCAGTTACCTATAGTCGGTGCATTATTACATAACATTTTCTTGATCACAAGGGATCAACTCCCGAAAGACCGTACAATTTATTTTCCTTGGAATTACTAGATACATACATACTTTTTACATTACATTACGAACTGAAAAGGAAGTATTGTGCCTCCATTGAACACACTTATATCCCATAGCCTATCCCTACAGGTCTGTCATAATAAACATCTCCATATCCTGGGAAAAATAAATCCTAGAAAATGGGTGAGCTCAAATGCTCATTAAGGATAACAATATAAGAAAAACTATCATAAATAACAATAAATATTTAATGAAATTTATAAGAATAAATCCTACTCCTTTTAAACATAAACTTCAGCATAATATGAAAAAGATAAATCAATTAATTAAATTTATTTACTCAAACGATATTCTACTAGTCGAATAATCACATGTAATATCAATAGATAATTTCATAATGAAGGAATGCATAATGTCGGACACCATAACCAGATAGTCAAGGCCTCGTGAAATGACATTAAATATAAATTTTGTACATTCCTTGTGCCAAGACATTATGTTGTCTCAGGAAAAATAACTATGCATCGTGGGGGTATAACGGGCCACTCACATCACTTACTACGTCCAATGCATTCCTCGTATGAAAAGGTTGAAACATAAAATAAACATTAGTATTAAAAATGACATTATAAATGATAATACATTAATCATAAAGCATAAATGGTATAAAAATTTCACATCCATATTCAAATATATCACAAAACCTTCAACTTTAGTATGGAAATATTTTATCATATAAAATCAACTTCAAACAAGTGTAAAATCAAAAAACGTATGTTGACATAGATGAAATAAATCCAAAAACTATTTGACAGAAATATCTCTTTGTACTTCAAAACCATTAAATAGTAAAGAAAACATTAATTTTGATAATATTATTATAAGAGTGTAAGGGATTATTCGAATACGTTATAATGGTGGAAAATAGCCGCACCAACCTTATAAGTTAAAAAAACATTCTTTCCTTAATTTTGTGGAAATGGTCATAAAGGAACTTATAAGGAAAATGACATAAAGATTCCTATAAAAAATTTATAAAAAGTCAAAAAAATTTATAAATTAGTTTAACCCATATTCTAGGAAATATTAATATTGTTTTCAAATACATTTTTAAGAATCATTTATGTGGATGAAAATGAAGTCCCAATAGATACTTAGGAATAAACAAGTTCGAATAAATAAAGTTACTATAAATTTAAACCTTACCTGGTTATTTTCATTAGTAGAGGGTATGTTAACCTATTGAATAATCATTAAATAATAATTATTATTAAATTATACATGAATCACATAAATATTATATCATATATGATCCTATGATATTTCATTGTTAATAATATTGATGTAGTATCATTATTTCGATTGTTAAGTGATTCGTTTTACTTTATATGTTTTGTCATGTAAGTCATTTATTTTATGGATAGGATGTATTTGATTCATATCCATAATGATATTATGTTCTTAAACATTAATTTTAAATTGTAAACTAAAAATTATTCTTGAATGGCTACAATGCGGAATGAAATATCATCTCGTCGTGGAGATAGTAAGTCGTACGTACCCACAAGAGAAAATATCATTCTATTGATTATGAAATTGTATTTAATTGGATGGTATTTTACATATACATAATAATTGATATGTTATATTTTTAATTTAAATTATTTATACTTATTATTATACCAATCAAAATAATGATGTGTTGAATAATAAATTATACCACGACGTGGTGACAGTAATCCATACGTACGCACATATGGAGACCATTTCATTCCTAGGATGGATAGAATAAACAATATGGTTATACCATATTTAAAATAAAATCTCAGTAAGTATAAGGTATTGGAGTTATTATTTTAGTATGGAAACCACAAAGAAAGTGGAAGTGGAAGAAGAATGGAATTTTAAAGAGGTGATGAAATAATTAAATTTTCTTTGGGTGCTTCCTATTGATTTGAACAAAAAGGATCCTTAGGATGGACTTATAATAAAATTAAGGCCACTGGGAGGAAATGAGGTTATTTGAGAGGGGATTTTGGCATGTGTTGGTTGAGCCAAATGCCTTTGGAGGTGTGAAATTGAGTTGAGGGAAGTACCCTTTTATAAGAGAGGTGAGGGGTACTTTAGGAAGAGCTTGAAAATTTTATTTATTATAAATTCATTTTAGGATCCAAATGTCTCCAAATGGATATAATTCAAGGGTAAATTCGATATGGTTTGAAATAATCTCAACAATTATATTTTAGAAATTTTTAGGTCAACATATTAACCTAATCTTTTATATTTAACTCTTAGTTAAATAGTTATACTTTTACCATGCCTTCTTATATTTTTATATTACATGGTAAATATATTTCCTCTAAATGCTATGAGAACCTATATTGGTAAATTAATAACATATATAACATTATCTATGTCCTTTGGCCGAATCTAATGATTTTAGTAACAAAATATTATTTAATAAAATACTATTTGTTTTAAAAACTCTTTTATGTCAATTTTTACACTATTTAGTATTTAGTTTTTATGAAAGACATATAAACATGATTAATTCAAAAAAATACATTGAATCAAACCTCTCATGTCATATTCACCTAAAAAGTTCAGGTATTTTATAAAAAGTCTCAATTTACATTTTTTTAATATTTTTAATATGAATTATTTTAATCATTCATTAATAAGGTAATTACTGAATCATCATTATGTCATAAATAATTGTAATTTATTAATGCCTAAAAATATAAATATAATTCCATGATGTAGAAAATTAATTATATTTCTAATTAATATTTATAGTCTAATTTATCTTATGAATAACCCTATAATAAAAAAAGTGTTAGTTAATATAATTTGAAATTAACCCATTTAACTATTAATTAAATAAAATATAATAAATGTCTTATTCTAATCCAAGTGGATAAAAAGGATCATATTATTTTCCTAAGGAATATTTTGGTCTAAAAACATGTATCAAATAGAAATAGGAAATTTTCTAGGGTAATTATAATATCATTTTTACATTTAAATACCCCATTTTCTTTTACCTTTGGAAAATAAAATTCAAAAGATACTATTCACCTGAAAATAACGCAGTTCTTTTCACTATTCATCAAAAATTGAATTTTTTCAAAATAACAAAAAATCACCCTAAGATAATTTTGATATACAGAAACCAAAAATTAATTCCATTTTGAAAAATACAATTTAACAAATTTAAAAAATTGTAGATTTCTATTCATAACTGCTTTTTAAATGCCTAGTTTTGTTGGTTGGGGTGTGATAGAACATAGGGTTGCGTACATCTCAAACCATTAAATTATTCAAGGAGAAGCATATAGTGGAAGATTGGGGTGATACATTCCTCCCCCTTTAAATAATTTCTTCCTTGAAATTTATATAATATTACTTCATAAATTGATTCAGGTGGTTCTTCATCATAATTTTCTTAGGTTCCCACTTTGCCTCTCCCTTTTTATTATTTCTACAATGAACCTTTACCAGATAAGTCATATGGTTCCTCCAAATTTGTTCTATGGTGTCAAGAATTTTTATTTCCACTTCACAATAAGACAAACTGGGTTTTAGTTCTATGTCTTCATTGGTGTGTACATGCATTGGTTCAGGAATGTATTTTCTCAATAGTGATACATGGAACACATCATGAAATTTGGAGAGACTTGGCGGCATTGCCAAATAGTAAGCTAAAACTCAAATTCATTATAGAATTTTGAAATATCTAATGTACCTGTGACATAATTTTCCTTTCTTATTGAATCATTTAATAAAATTCCATGGGGGACCCTTCAAGAAAAAATGATCTCCTATTTGAAATTCCAAATCCTTCATTCGGTTAGCAGCATTTCTCTTTTTCCTACATTGAGGTGTTTTGATGTGGGTTTGTATAATCTCTACCTTTTCCATTTTTTACTCAACAATTTTTAGGCCTATAATTTTTCATTCAAAAACTTCATCCCAATAAGTTTTTGTGCGACATCTCTTTCCATATAATGCTTAATATGGTGCCATGTGAATACTTGAATATAAGCTATTGTTATAAGAAAATTCAACTATAGGTAAACAAAAATCACACATACCATGAATTTCTAGTGAGAAAGATCCCAACATGTATTCTAGGATTTGAATAGTCTATTCTGATTTTCCATCAGTTTGAGGGTGGTAGGCAATTCTCAACCGAAGTATTTTATATAGGGATTTCAAAAGACTTTTCGAGAATATTGATGTAAAACGAGGATCATGATCAGTAAAATTTGGCAGGGGTACACCATAATGTATTAAAACATTATTAATATATAATCTAGATAAATGTACATGTGGTAAGTCATCTCAAATAGCAAGAAAATGTGATGACATGGTAAGATGATCAACAATGAACCATATTGCATCGTTCCTTCAAGGTGTCTTTGGTATCCCTATGACAAATTCTATCGTAATATCATCTAATTTCCACTCAGGTATGGGAAGAGGATGCATGAATCCTCCCAGATGTTTTCTTCTAGCATTAACCTATTGAAAATCCATACATCTTGACACTTAATCAAAAATCTCTCTCTTCATGTTGTCCCACCAAAAAATGTTCATTCAAATCTCTATACATCTCAGTCATACTAGGGTGTATTATGAAATTGTAGCTATGAATATCATCCAAAAATTCCATTTTTAATTCATGTATATCAGGAACACAAAGCCTCTTCCCAAATTTCAAAATTATATATTCATATATGAAGTTGATCAATCTCCCATCATTCACCGATTAAATATTATTTTGAGACACCTCATCATCAGTCTAAATTTTTTTATCCATTCTAATAAATATTGTTTTGGAAACCATTTAAAAAATTATTATTGTTTCACTTTCCATGATTATTCCCATATCCATCTTTACTAATTCCTGGAATATATGATCCCTTTCAGTTCTCATCTTGTTCAGAACTCCATGATCCTTTCTGCTCAAAGCATATGTCACCTTATTTTCCTTCCCTAGGTGGTAGTGTATTGTGCAATCATAATCCTTGAATAGTTAAATCCATCACCTTGGACTCAGGTTGAGTTATTTCTATGAGAAAATAAAATTATAAAACTTATGATTAGTATATATATCACATTTTTCACCATATAGACAGTGTCTTCATATATTCAAAGGAAAATATTACAATTGATAACTCAAGATCGTGATTAAGATAACTTTGTTCATGAAATTTTAGTTGTCTTGATGCATAGAAAATAACTCTATCATTCTATATAAATACAAAACCAAATCCTTTTATTGAAGCATCACTATAAATAACAAACCCATCATTCCCTGATGGTAGATTCATGATAGGATCATTGACTAATCTTCTCTTCCATCCTTAAAAATATTCTTCACATTGTTTTGTCCAAAAACATTAACCCCTTTACGTGTGAGCTTGGTTAATGGTTTAGTCAATCGGGAAAAATTATGGACGAACCACTGATAGTAACATGCTAAATCAAAAATATTTCATACCTCAGTTATACTCCTTGGTACTGGCCATTCATACAATTCCATGTCCATTTAATCATCAATAAAGATTCTATCTATAGAGACAATATGGACAAGAAATGAAATCTACTGAATCCATAATTCACACATACTGAACATCCCACATAATTTACTTCCTCTAATAGTTTTCAGAATTGTGCGCATGTGATTTTCAAGATCTTCGTTGATTTTGTATTATACAAATATATAATTAAAAAAATACCACTACAAATTGATCAATATACTCATTGAAAACTATATTCATTAGATCCATGAAAATAGAGGGTCCGTTAGTTAGTCCAAAATTAATTACTATAAATTCATAAAACACAAACCTGGGTTTAAATGCATTCTATGGAATGTATTCATTCTTCACGCACAATTGATGATATCCATATTGAAGGTCAATCATTGAAAAATGATGATCTTCAAGAAGTTGACAAAATAAATCATCAATGTGAGGTAGGGGATACTTCTTCCTTATTGGTATATCATTTATCTCCATGTATTCAACGTACTTCATCATAGAACCATATTAAATGTTAACTAAAAGAACAGGGGCTCCCCATGGAGAAACACTAGGGGAATAACTCTTTTATTACTCAATTCCTCTAGTTGTTTCTTCAGTTACACTAATTCCTAAGTGGCCATTCTAAATAGGGTATTAGATTTGATCCATGAAGTAGGAATTATGTAAATAAAAAACTCAATTTCTTGTTCTGGAGGATGTCTAGGTAAATCCTCTAGAAACACATAAAAATATTTGGTCACAATAGGTAAATACTCTATTTAAACATTCCTTTAATCCCCGATAGTTATTTCACTCCATGATTCCCTAATTATTGAATTTAGTAGATCTTATATGGGTGGATCTTAATGAGAATATGATGGTGATGTTTCTTCTCTAACGATAAGGGATTCCTTATCATCATCAAATATTGTTACATGCTTCTTATGGTATTAATTTTTTGCATCATGGTCCCAAAGAAAATACATACATGTGATTATATAAAATTCAATTATGGGTATGACAATAATATCCATAGTTAATGCAAATTTATATTCCATAATGGTAACTGATTGAAAAAACATTATTGCAATAATACATCCCTTAGATGTTTTGACTGAAAACTCACACAATAAGTCATATTGGAAATTTCTATTTTTTTGGAAAACTAGGAAGATAAGAAAGAATGCGATGATCTAGAATCAAATATATCATTGGATAATTTTTGAAGAAATGATTAATGTACATTCCAGTACATCATTTGAAATTTCAAACTCTGCTGTTGTGATCTCAAAAGATTGTCTATCTCCCTTGTCCATTTTTAAGTATGTTTCCTTGACACTTAGAACATTTATTTACATAATTCCCCATTTATTTATAGTTTTAGCACTCAATATTGAAAACTTTTATCTTCCCCTGTAAATCGTGATCTCGGTGGCCTTTTTCTCCACACATATAACAATCTCTTATCCCATATAGGCATGTACCCGGGTGTTTCTTCCGACAATTACTGCAAGATGGAAATTCAAATTTTTCCTTATTCCCTTTATTTCCTTTTCTAGAGTGTTCAGTAGATCTCTTATTTTTGTTATTCTCTTTTATGTCATAACACATAGTGAATTATTTTTCTATCTTGATAGAACACGTGACTATATCTTCCTACGACTGGAAGGATTTTGAGAATAATGCTCGAAAGTGATATGGTTTTAACCCATCAAAGAATCGATCAATCTTACTTCTTGGGTTATGTATATAATCTACAACATGGATTTATAACCATGTAATTTTATCCTCAAACATTGTGTAATTCTCATCCTCATTTTCCCTGAGACTCACAAATTGACATTCCATGTCTGATGGATGTTTGAGAGGAATGTATTTTTCTATGAAAATATCCTCAAACACCCTCCATCACATATTTGATACTTATTCATCCTCCTTTGTATTATTAATTAATAACCACCACTGATCTGCATCTCCTATGAGGCGGTAATCGTCCATGACATGTTTTTCCATTTCGCTACTCCCCAATCCCTGAAATATTTTTTTATAAAGAAATTATCGATTTTTCAGCTACAAATGGATTAATAGTCCAATTGAATGTTGGTGGTTGTTGCCTCATAAAGTAGTCTAACATTTATCCTCAATATTGTGGATCAGGGTGCTCTATAAGGGTAATGTTGTTATTCATAACCTGAGTGAGATTTCCATGTATGGTTATAATCTGTTGAGAACTAGTTTCATCACCAGCACAACTATAATTATCTAGGTTAGGAGGGAAATACCTACATGGATTACGTGCGTTGATACCATTTTAATTCCTTCCACTAGGTGCCATTTTTAAACAATGGAATACTCAATGTTGGTTTTTGAATCACATTACATAATTCCAAATTAGAAAAATAATTAACTTAAATTGAACAGTTTATGAATATAATATATAATCATAAAAATGGTTTCTTTGGGGAAACAATTACTCATAAATCAATCATAATTGTTTTTATAGAAAATATTTATTATCATAAGCATGTCCCCCAGGAGTGTAAAACCAAGTGTGTAGTAAGGACCGTTGTCATGTACCAAGATACCCTGGGTTAAGTATGAAACTCCTTGTCAGAGATTTCACTCATAGGTACATCTGTGCCAGAATCACTTCCACTTGTATTATCCATAATTGGATGCATTTCTTTGAAAACCCACATAATATCTACATTACAATTTTTTTTATTTTTCTTATGTACTAATCCTCAAAGTCTATCTTTGGGTAATGTTCTCTAATTTTTTTTTTCTAAATCTGGTTTCCAAATATTGTATTAAACTTCCTCTGATAACTATTGTATTGCCTAGACCCTAGCTACCCAGAGTTGGTTCATTATTAAATAACATTGGAATGATCACAAGGGATTAAGGCCCAAATGACTGCTCAGTTCTGTAGCCTTGGAAGTACTACATACATACATATGTTTTACATTACATTGAGAAATGAAAAATCAACATTGTGTCTCCTTTGAACACACTCATATACGTTAGCCTTTCCCTACAGGTCAGTCATAATATTTTTCTTCGCATTCTAGGAAAAATAAATCATAGAAAAGGGGTGCGCTCAGATTCTTAGTAAGGATAACAATATAATGGAAACTATCATAAATATGCATATTCATGTAAAGAAATGTATAATAATCAAAAAAATTCCTTTTAAACATAAACATTAGCATAATATGGAAAAGATAAATCAAATAATTCCATTTACTTATTAAAATGGATGTTATACTAGTTGAATAATCACATGTAATATCAATAGATAACTTCGTAATGACGGAATGCATAATGTCTGACATCATAACCACATAATTAAGGCCTTGATCCTAGACTACAAATATATATATTTTCAAGGAACTGTGCCAAGACACTAGTTTGTCTCATGAGACCTACTGATGCATCATGGTCAATATCAGGCCCCTACCATCACATACTCTGTCCAATTCATTCCTCATATTAAAATGGTGAAACATAACATATACATTCATATTAAATATAACATACAAAATGTTAATACTTTAATCATAAACCATGAATGGTATAAAAATTTCACAACCCCTATCAAACGTATCCCAAAACCATCAATACAATATAGAAATATTGTTTCATAATAAATCAACTTCAATGTAGAGTAATATCCATAAAATAAAGTTGGAATAGATGAAATCGATCCAAAAAACTATTTGAGAGAAATAATTATTTCAATGTTGAAATCATAGAAAAGTAAAGAAAAAATTCATTTTTAAAATATTTTTATAAGCTTATAAGGGATGTTTTAAATTTTTTATAACAGGGTAAAATAGTTGCACCCACCGTATAAGTAAAAAAACATTATTTCTTTAATTTTGTTAAAAAGGACATAAAGGACCTTGTTTGGAAAACGATGGAAAGAACCCATTCAATTTTTTTTTATAAAAAGTAAAATTAGGGTATAAATTACATTAACACATATTCTAGGAAATAGTAAAAATGTTTTCAAATACTATTTTAAAAAACATTGATGTGGTTGATAAATAATGCTAAGTAGATACTTACATTTAAACAATCTCGGTTAATAAAGAGATTGTAAAATTAAACCATAACTTTTACTTTTCCATAGTCAAATGTACGTTAACATCTTGTATAATGGTTAAATAATTGTAATAAAATTTTACTAGAACCATAAAAATATGATATCATATATGGTTCTCTAATATTTATTTGATAAAAATATTTCAGTATTGATATTGTTTCGATTGTTAAGTAATTTTTCTTCTTTTATATGTTTGTTGCACAATTAATGTTTGTTATCAATAGAATGTATATTATTCATATCCATAATGATATTAATTTCATAGATATTATTTTTTGATCCTCAAATGATAATTATTCTTGAATGTTTATGATGGGGAATGAAATCTCATCACGTCGTGGAGGCGGTAAGCCGTACATTAAAATGAGCAACAATGTCATTATGTTTTTGGTGAAATCATATTTAATTGGATGGTATATTATATATAAATAATAATTAACATGTTATATTTATTATTTTGATCAATTATAACCATTATTATACACATACAAATAATGAAGTGTTGAATAACAAACTAGACCACGGCGTGGATATGGTAAGCCGTATGTAAGCACATATATTGACTTGGTCATTCATAGAATGGATAAAATAATGAATATGGTAGTACCATATTTATAATAAAATCTTATTATGAATAAGGTAATGGAAGTATTATTTAATTAGGGAAACAACAAAGAAAGAGGAAGTGGAAGAAGAAAATAACTTCAAAGGAGGTGATAAAATAATTACCTCTTATTCGGGTGATTTCTTTTGATTTGAAAAAAATGACCCATAGGATTGACTTATAATAATATTTATCCCTAAAAATTGAACTTAGTGTGTTTTTAATGAGATATGGGAATGGTTTGTCTGGCCCTAATGGATTTGGAGATGTAAATTTTAGAGATGGGGATGTACCCTTTTATAAAAGAGGCGAGGGAAACATTAGGAAGAACTTGAAATATTAATTTATTATAAAATAATTTTCGTTTAATAATAGGTCAAAATATATTTATATCAATGATAAGGTGGGTATGTATTGAAATCCTCTAAACAAATAGATTTTAGACAATGTTAGGGCCCCATATTAACCGTATGTTTTAGATCTATCTCTTAGTTAAATAGTATAACTTTTACCACGCCTTCTTGAATTTTTATATTAAATAGTTAATATAGTTACTATAAATTACAAGAGAACCAAAAGTGGTTCACTAATGACATATCTAACATTATCTATGTCCTTTGGATGAATTCTATTTTTTTAGGACTAACATATTTTTTAATAAAATAGTATCTGTTTTAAAAACTCAATTATGTCTATTTTGACACTATTTTGTATTTGGTTTTGGTGAAAGTCATAAAAACTTGATTAGTTCAAAAAAAATACATTGAATCAATAATAACATGTCATATGAACCTTCAAAATTCTTGTATGGCATCAAATCTTTCAATTTACATTTATTTTAATATTTATAATATCAATTATTTTAATCTTTTTTTAATAAGGTAATTACTACATCATCATTGTGTCATAATTAAATTTAATTATTATATGACTAAAAATTATAAATAAAATAAAATGTTGTATTAAATCGTTTTATCATTATAATGAATATTTATATTCTTATTTATCTTATGTATAACCCAATATTAAAAAATATTTTTGTTATTAAAATTTGATTTTATCAAATGTAACGTTACATTAAATATAATATAATAAATTTCATAATCTAATCCATGTGGATCAAAAGGATCATATGTTATTACACAAGGTTGATTTTGGTCTAATTAATCTTATCCAACAGAATTAGGACATGATTTGTGATAATTAAAATATCATTTTTACATTTAATTACCCTATTTACTTTTAACTATGTCAAATAAAATTCAAAATTTACTATTAACAAAAAATTATTTTCATCCAATTAAACCAAATTTAACTTACTTATTTCAACTGCGTCTCTCTATTTTTTTAAATTTATTTCACAGATGTGGAAAAATTATGTTTTATGCAAATTATCAAATGTTCCTACAAGGTGGGTAAAAGATGTTAAAAAGATCCATAAAATTTTATATATCTAATCTTATTATAAAATGTTTATAATGAATTAAATTGGACTAATATAGGTATTATTTATCTATATTAACATTAAAATAAATTAAAATTATAAAATTAGTATTTAAATAAAAATTCAGTTTTAAACAATAACTTAGTGTTTTTCACTATTCAACAAAAATTGATTGTTTTCAGAAAAATAGAAAAAATTCACCATAAGTTAATTTGGATATTATAAAACCAAAAATAAATTCAATTTTGAAAAATTAAATTTATCAAATTTCAAAAATTGGGTATTACTATTCATAACTTCATTTTTAAACAACTAGTATGTTTAGCCGAGGTGTTCTAGAACTCGGGGTTGCGTACAACACAATCAATTGAATTATTCAAAGACAAGTGTACCATGGAAGTTTCTGGTGTTACGTTCTTCCCTCCTAAAATAATTGTTTCCTCTAAATTTCTAGAATATTACTGGATAAAAAGATTTAGGTGGTTCTTCGTCATATGTTCTTAAGGTTACCATGTTGCCTCTTCCATTTTATTGTATCTCCAAAGATCTTTTACTAGACAAGTTGTCCAAATCCTAAACACTTGTTCTCTGGTAACAAGAATTGTGATAGGATGTTCACAATAAGATAGATCGAGTTCAAGTTCCATTTCATCATAGGTGAGTACATGTGTTGGGTCAGGCTTCTAATTTATCAATAGTGTTACGTGGAACACATCATGATCTATGGATATACTTAGTGGAATTTCCAAATGGTAAGCCACAACTCCAATTCGTTCTAGAATATTGAAAGGTCCGGTGTACATGGGACTTAATTTTTCCTTCTTACCAAATCATATAAAACCCCTCAATGGAATAACCTTTATGAATATATTATCTCCTAGATGAAATTCCAAGTCCTACCTTTGGTTATTGGCAAATCTCTTTTACCTACTTTGAGATTCTTTGATGTGGGATGGGATAATCATCAACTTTTCCATTATTTCCTCATCATGTTCTGGGCATATGAGTTTTCTTTCACCAACATCATCCAAATAAGTTTGTGTGTGACATCTCTTTCTATATAACACTTCATATGGTGCCATCTGAATAGTTAAATAGATTTTGTTGTTATATGAAAATTGTACTAGTGGTAAATAATGACCGCACCTAACTTTAATGTCATAGGAGAAATATCACAACATGTCCTCTCTGATTTGAATATTCCTTTCCTATTTTCCATCAGTTTGAGAGTGGTAGGCAGTGCTAAACTGAAATTTAGTATCTAGGGATTTCTGAAGACTTTTCAATAATCTTGATGTAAAATGGGGATCACAATTAGAAAATATCGATATGGGTACACCATGAAGTCTTACAACATCATTAATATATAGGCTTTATAAACATTCAAGTTGTAAATAATCACATATGGAAAAAAATGTACTAAAATTTTTAAGTGATCAATAATGACCCATATTGCATCATTCCTTCTATGAGTGTTTGGTAGCCCCATGAAAACGTCCATCATAATATCGTCCCATTTTCCACTCAGGTATGGGAATAGGTTGCATGAATCCATTACGATGCTTTATTCCTACCATAACCTGTTGAAAAACCATACATCATGACACATAATCAGCAATCTCACTCTTCATGTCGTCCAACCAAAAATGTTCCTTCAAATCTCTATACATCTTTGTGCTACCATGGTGTATAGAGAAAGTTGATCTCTGAGAATAATCCAACAATTCCCTTTTTAGATCAGGTATAATGAGAACACAAATCCTCATCCCACATATCCAAATTCCATCTCCATATATGAATTTGATCAATCTCCCATCAATCATAGCTTTAATTTTCTTTTGAAACTCCTCACCATTTTTTTGAGAAATTTTTCTACATTATATTTAATATTATTTGGAAACCATTTGAAAAAGTATTGATGTTTCACCTTCCATGATTATTCTCATATCCATCTTTACTAGATCCATGAAAATACGATCCATTTTAACTATTATCATGTACAGAACTTCATGATTCTTCATTCTCAAAGAAACATCCACCTTATTTTCCTTCCCTTGGTGGTAGTGTATTGTGAAATCATAATCCTTGAGTAGATCATGCCATCTCCTTTGCCTCATATAGAGATCTTTCTGGGAGAAAATATACTTCTAACTCTTTTGATCGGTATATATCTCACCTTTTTTACCATATATATAGTGTCTCTATATCTTTAGACCAAAGATTGCAGTTGATAACTCAAGATCATTAATATGAATGTTTTTTCATGAATTTTTAGCTACTGTGATGAGTAGGAAATAACTATATCATTCTGCATAAATACACAACCATGTCTGTAAAACCATAATATTTCATAGTTTGTTATTTTATTTAATTCAATATATTGCGCTACACGCAACACCGAGTTTGAGCGCAACACGACTTAACAAACTAGAGGTTAAAAAGCTATTATGAATAGTATTAACTGAATTTCTAATTTTTTGCACTACATATAATTTTATAATCCATATTATGTGTGTCTTAGACGTAATATAATAACAAATTCAATTTTTTTAGGTAAAATAAATATTTTAAAAAAAAATTTCAATTTTAAAACATTTTAATGGAAAATC
Source organism: Viscum album (assembly GCA_963277665.1). Classification (NCBI taxonomy): domain Eukaryota; kingdom Viridiplantae; phylum Streptophyta; class Magnoliopsida; order Santalales; family Viscaceae; genus Viscum; species Viscum album. The sequence continues at coordinate 852,669,571 of OY728152.1, forward strand.
CTTTTTAAAACCAATATTTGGAACTTTTATATATTCAATTTAATTAAATTAAATTCTAATTTAAAATAGGGACATAAAAATTTATTTTGGATAAATTTTTGGTTCTTTTCTAATAACATTAATATTTTGATGAATACTAAATAATACTAAATATTATTCGAAAACAACTTTTTTAATCGAAATAATTTATAGTGGTAATTTTTTTGTTTTTAATGGTTTGGAAGTAAAATAAAATTATATTTTTATAGTTTAATACAATTTATGTTATAATATGTAATTTCTCATTAATATTTGACATAAAAACATGTCAATATTTTGATAGTTTTTGCTTTTATAAAACCCACATTTTAGTTTTGAGAACGGAAATTAATTTTTAATAAAATAATGATACATCTATGATTTTAATTTGGTAAAATAGAATTCATTTTTGAAATTTTAATATCAAAATTAGCATAGGGTAATGTTTTGGAATTTTTCTGAAAACATTCAATTTTTTATGAATTGTGAAAAACACCGCGTTGTAGTTTAAAACTGACTTTTTCGTTAAATAATTAATTTTTTTAATTAAATTTATTTTAAGTAAAAATATATATATAATACCTATATATTTTCAATATAATTAATTGGATTCATTTAATAATAAAATTAGATGTATAAAATTTTATTGAACTTTTTACCATATTTTACACACCTCCTATGAGCATTTGAAAATTTACATAAAACAAAATTTTACTACTTCTGGGAGTTGAATTTAAAAAACCTTGGAGACACGGTTGATATGTGTAGGTAAAACGTGGTTAAATAAGAAGAAAATATTTTTTGGTGAATAGTAACTTTTTTACTTTTATTTACCACGGTTAAAAGTAAATAGGGTAATTAATGGTAAACATAATATTATTATTACCCTAACACATGTACTAATTCTATTGAATAAGTGTAATTAGAATAAAAACAAACTTAGGAGTTATATATGATCCTTTAGGTCCACTTGGATTATATTAGGACATTTAGTATTATTAAATTCAAAGAAGAGTTAAATGTGTTAAATTCAATGTTTTATAACTAAAATATTTTTAATATCGGGTTTTACATAAGATAAATTTGAATATAAATATTCATTATAAATCTAAAACTATTTCCAAAATAATAGTATTTTATTTATATTTTTTAACGATTAAATAATTTGATTTATTTATGACACAATGATGATGTAGTAATTAAATAAGTAATGAAATATTAAAATAATAGATATTATAAATATACAAATAAATGTAATTTGAGTCTATTTATGAATTCCACTAATTTCCAAAGTTAATATGACCTTTTAGGGTTGGTTAGAATATTTTTTTCGGAGTAATAATGCTGTTATGTATTTAGAAAAAACAAAATACCAAATAGTCTCAAAATTGACATAAAAGACTTTTAAAACAATTATTATATTTTTAATTAATATTCTATTCCTAAAAATCTATGGTTCAATAAAAAGACTTATATAATGATACTTGTATCATTAATGAACCATTTGAGGTTTTCTTTGAAGTATATATTCTCTTTATTAACAATATAATATAAAAATACAAATAGACATGATAAATGTCAACCTATTTAACTAAGAGTTAAATCTAAAAGATAAGGTTAATAAATTGAACCAAACCTGCAAAAACATCTTTTTGTTTTTGTTTTTTTACCCATCCCTACCTTAGACATTAAATAATTAATTTTTGTGCTATTATAAACCAAAGATGATTTTATTATAAAATAATATTTCTAGCTTTTCCTAAGGTGCCCCTCACCCCTCTTATAAAAGGGAACTCCCTATTCTCTCTAATTCACACCTGCAAAGGCATTATTCTTGGAAAAAACATACCCAAATATCCTCCCAACTCTCCTCCCTTCATCCTAGAGTCCTTACATTAGTCATAAATCCCTCAAATAGATCCCTTTTGATCAAATCCAAGGAAAGAACCCAAAAAATAGGTAAATATTTCATCACATCTTTCATGTTCCTTTCTTTTTCCACTGTCTATTTCATTGTTTTTTACATTATAAAATAATAACTCCAATATATTCTATATAATATGATGTTATTATAAATTTGGTATAACCATATTCATTATTCTATCCATACCTTGAAAGACATGTCACCATACGTGTGTATATACGGCTTACCGTCTCCACGTCATGGTGTAGTGGTTATTCAATACATTATTATTGCGATGGGTATAATAATGAGGCATAATTGTTGTAAATAATAAATATAACATGATAATTATTCTCTATATATGAAATACCATCCAATTATATATGATTTTAATATCCAAAGAATGATATTGTTTCACGTGTGTACGTACGGATTACTGTCTCCACGAACGTGACGAGATTCATTCCCCATCATATCAATTCAAGAATAATTTTTATTTGATGATTAAAAATATTATCTAAAGACTTAATATCACTCTGAATATTAATAAGATGCATCCTATCCATACCAAACATGCCTTATATAACCACACATATAAAGGAGAACGAATCAGTTAACACGCGAAAAGATGATAATACTAAAATATCAATATTAGAAGACCATATATGATAACATTTTAATGTATATGGATATTGTATAATTTTATAACAATTATTTAATCATTCTAAATAAGATTAAAATAACCTCGATCAAGGAAAATTACAAGGTAATGGGTTTCTTTTCTCACACTTAAATCCATGATATTTCCGTTGTTCAAAACTTATTTATTGCATATGGTGTATTATGTACTATGATTTGATATATATTTTCATTATTGTATTTATATTAATTGTATTTTGTGTTTAATTTGGTGGTTGTTACCTTTTGTTCATACGACTCGATTGATTACAATGATGTAATGGTTTTTTCTTTCACTTTTTATTCCCATGAGATTCATGCTATATTGGCCACTATTTCCTTTTGTGTGGCATATGTACTATCCATGATTGTATTCATGGTGTAATATACATTAATTTATGAGTATTTAAATCTTCACTGTATGATCTTTCTTTAAAGGGTTGTATGTTTCATAAGTTACCAAATCGTTAAGTGAATTTCATATTTCAATTTCCACTCAGTGGGCTTTACCCATACTTCATTGATTATTTTACTCCAAGATTATGTGTGGAATAACTATTTAATAATTATGTTGTAATTTTCACTCCCCTTTGTTTGGATATAATTTTGATACACATAATCACTCCACTGATAATTTCTCAACTCATTTATATAAACTTGATCATAACTCAATTTCCATTCATTGAGTTAAACATCCAAGTCATTGGTGTTGTTTTTACAAGAAAATGTGTGAATGTCCTCTGATTGATTTACACTGAATATACAATCATATTGAGTGTATTTAAAATTTTCACAAATAATTATGTCATTGATTTATCATTTACCTAAGGATACTATCTTTATAAGGGATTTCATCTAAATTTACATTCCTTTGAGACTTCTTCGTTGTTATGCACCAATTCACTTTTATATAGTGTATATACCATCCTTCAATATAGTATATAATGAAATCCTTTATTATCAGGGTATTATAATGTTTTTATTTTTTGAATTCAAGTATATCCTCTCATTTGGAAAGAAACTCTAGCAAAAATAAAATTTTAAATGTTCTAAAAAAATTTCTTCTAAAAATTTCTAATTAATGTCCATGTTTTAAAAATGTTTTTATAGTTTTATTGATATGGACATTAATGTTTTAAAATTAAAATTCCTTTTAAATGTTTCAAAGTATTATGGTACATTTTGATACAAAAATCTATTTTTAATTGGCTTCTTCACAAATAGTTTGACTTTTATATTTTTTCAAGATAAAGGGGGATATTTCTCTCAAATAGTTTTGATGATTATTTTCATCTATGTCAATATCATTCATTATTATCGATTGAGGTTAATCTATTACAATAGAATCTTCCATATTTTATTGAATGAGTTTTGTTTGATTGTGGATTTGCTATTTTTATACCAATCATGGTTTTTGGAAAAAATATTGACATTTCGCATGCTAGTTTTAATACGAATGAATATGTTATGTTTTAAAATGTTCAAATGATGAATGAATATGACTCAGTATGTGACGGGAGGAGCCCACTGTAGCTCCTCAATGCATCGGTAGGTCTAATGAGAGAAACTACTATCTCAGAACAAGGCCTTGACAAAATCTTATTTTTAGTCTTGGTACAAGGCCTTGACTATATGTTTATGAAATCTGGAATTATGCATTCCATCATAATGAATATTGCTATTGATAATGCATGTGATTATTATAATAGTAGAATATTCATGTGAATATTTAAAATTAATTATTTGATTTTAGCTCTTCCATATTATGTTGAATGTCATGTTTAAAAGGCTTTTGTATTAGTTTTATGAATTGTCTTAAATGTTTGTTCTTATTTATGATAGTTTCCCATTTATTATTATCCTTACTGAGCATTTGAGCTCACCCTTTCTATGTTTTCTTTTTCCCAGGTTGCGAAGAAGTATATTATGACTGACCTACAGGGATAGTCTATGAGATCTCATTGTTGTCTATGGAAACAATGTTGTTGTTGTTTTCCATTTTATGATGTAATGACTACCTAATGAATGTATCGAGTACTTCCAAGGATACTAAACTAATTGTTCTATCGAGACTTGATCTTTTGTGATCATGCCAATGATACATAAAAATGCACCTACTCTAGGCTTCTGGGGTCAGGGCGTTACAGTTGGTATCAGAGGAAGTTTAGTACAAACCTTGGAATCTATATTTAGATAAAATCTGATTAGAGCACAGTACCCTAAGATAGACATTGTGGATTAGAATGAAAATAAGGTATTATGTTATTTTATAAATAATTTTAGGACTCACACTATGCCTTCTTATGTTAGTCAATTGCTAAATTCCAAGGAAGTCATGGTAACATTGAACCTGATGTAAATGGTGGGCACGACGGACGAAATGAGAAAATGAATGGGATTTTGATAGGTGTAAAAGATATCATGTTCATTCTGAATCAGTTATCCAAAAATATTATCAACAAAATATATATTAACCAACTCCAGGACTCAACAAAGAAGTGAAAGGCGTTTAATGATAAGAGCTCCAATAGTGGATACCATAAAGAAAAGAAAGATGAATTTCCATCATGTAGGAAATTCATAAGGAGACACCTAGGGAAGTGTCTTAATGGAACAAATAAATGCTTTATGTGTGGGAAAGAAGGACATAAAGTAATGAATTTCCGAGAAAAAGTAAAGATTATTATGGAAGAAAATAAAAATTATCGCATGAATCCATTTACTTTCATTTTTCGTAAATGTAGGAGACCGCGGCATTACCTGATTGAATGCCATGTTCTATACGATAACCTCTTGGCCATGTAAGAACCAATGTGGAAATAAATGGATGGTCAAATGTTTTAATTTATTAGTGCTATTTGTTGATGGGATTACTTTGGAAGACATTTTTCTTATGTGTAACCCTGCAGTGTATTATTTGAAAAATCTATTTTAGCAAAAAATTTGTTTTATATTGTTGATATTGTTATAAATAACCATTTGAGTATATATTACTCTTGAATTTGAGGAAATTACATGTTATTAAATTTTGGGTTAATAATTTGAGGAAAGAGATAACATTTGTGGTGAAATTATGTAATAGTTATTTTGAGGAATTTATCTCATTTTTGGAACATTATAAAATATTATTTTTTGAAAAAGTAAAACACATAGTTCATGTGACAACCCATCGCATCAGTCAATTCTGCAGGAATCAAACCCACAACCATATTTTGATTTGGATTTATTGCATACCACTCGACTATGTGAAGTCCTTGGTTATTGTGACTAATTCTTTTTAGTTAATTGATTTTGTTGATCAATAATAAAATGGTTTGGGATATTTTGTCTTATCAACTGGATATCCTTAGTATAGGTAAATGATTTGGGGATTAAGTAATAAATGTTATTTTTGAAGGCGTCCACTCTGTTGGGAATAGTATTTGGCTAAGGGAAATAGAATACTATTGGATTTCATTTGAGGAGAAATGGTTGATTTCTATGTATGTTTTTATTGTGGATTTATAGCGATTTGGGTTATATATAAAATTTATTAACCTATCACATAGAATAGATGATTAGGTTAATTACATTTAAGTATTTTAATTTAAGAGTATTCGATGTTATTTGTTAATACAATTTAATGTGGAAGACTGCGTAATCAAATACGTCTATGTTTTGGGTATCAATATTATTTTGGATTATATTTATGGATTTTAAGGACAATTGTTTATTAAATAGTATTTATTGAACTTTTGGTATTGTTGGTCTAATTTTAAAAATTAAGATAAGTATTTGTTACTATAAAGGATTATCCTTTTTGGGGATCATATGATCTTGTACTAACCATTTTGGATTTGGTTTATCTCTAAAGATAAGGTTAATATATATAGTTTATCCTTTGTGGATTATGTGATTCTCTAGAAGTTGATTCTAGCGCTTCAGGTGTGACGAAGTCATCATGAATACACATCGTTTGAAAACAAAAATGAGTTAGTGGTAAAAATTTATTAAACGATGACACTCTACTTAAAAATTAAGTATATATATTTATGTTCTTAGTGAATCTCATAAATAATTTTCTCAACATTATGAAATGGAACATTAAACAAAAAATGTTGTCCATTTACTTTTGCTACTAGGAATCTAATTAACATTTATATCATCACAATTTTTTGGTTATCTTGTTGTTAACTTTCTCATAATCATGTTTTTTATCAATCTTCCCTAGAACATGACACTTATTTTATCTTCCATATCCATGTTTTCCTACATGGAATCTTAGTGTGGGTTCTCTCGGGTGACCTTTGTACTTCTCTTTCTTTCTTTTAAAGAGATAGTTATATTGACTCTTTTTCCGAGGTAGGACTTTCAAATAAGTTCCCAAGCGTAATTTTAAAATTGCGAGAACAAAATTTCCAAAATGGGGAAAAATTAACACCCTAATATTTCATAGTAAGTTATTTCCTTCAATTCAATAGATTGCGCTACACGCAACACCGAGTTCGATCGCATCACGACTTACAAAACTAGCCGTTCAAAAGCAGTTTTGAATATTATTATCTGAATTTTGAATTTTATATACTCCATATAATTTAATAATCCATATTATGAATTTCCTAGAAATAATTTAAGTAGAAATTAAAATTTTTCAGATAAAAGAAGTATTTTTTAAAAAATTGCAATTTTACCACCATTTAATGGAAAAAACCTTTTAAAACCTATATTTGGAACTTCTATAAATTAAATTTAAGGAAATTAAATTCTTATTTACAATCAGGACATAAAGATTTATTTTTGATAAATTTTTGGTAATTTTTTAATAAATTTTTTATTTTGATGAATACTGAAAAATACTAAATTTTAATTGAAAACAACATTTTTAATCGAAATAATTGATAGTGATAATTTATGTATTTTAATGGTTTGGAAGTATAATTAGATTATATTTTTATCATTTAATACAATGTAGGCGATTATAAATAATTTCAAATTAATACTTGACATAAACTAATGTCAATCTTTTGATAGTTTTTACTTTATAAAAACCCAGTTTTCTATTTAGAAAATGGGAAATAATTTTAAATTAATTAATGAAAATTATATTTTTTGAATTTGGTAAAATAGAATTCATTTTAGAATTTGGAATATCAAAATTTTCTTATGGTAAGGTTTTGGTATTTTTCTGAAAACATTCAATTTTTTATGAATTGTAAAAAAACAATATGTTATAGTTTAAAAATGACTTTTTATTTAAATAATAATTTATTTTATTTTAATTTATTTTAATTAAATATAGATATATAATACCTATATAATTTCAATATAATTCATTGTAGTCATTTTATAAAAAAAATATATGTATAAAATATTATTGAACTGTTTACCGTCTTTTTCCCGCCTCCTATGAGCATTTGAAAATTTACATAAAACATAATTTTACTGCTTCTATGAGTTGAAATCCAAAATTCCGAGAGACATGATTGATAACGTTAAGTAAAATTTGTTTCAATAAGATGAAAACAATTTTTTTCGAATAGTAACTTTCTACTTTTATTTATCACGGTTAAAAGTAAATAGGGTAATTAAGGGTAAAAATGATATTATTAATAACCTAAAATTTGTCTTAATTCTATTTGATAAGTGTAATTCTATTTGATAAATGTAAAAATATCCTTTGGAGTAAAATATTCACAACAACCCCTACCTCGTCAATTCGTCGCCCGCGGGTTCCTCGCGGAATTGGGGATCGTCGCGTCGTCGCGGTATCCAGCGTCGCGTCGTCGCGGAAGGGTGTCGCGTCGACGAACTCTGAGGTTCAAGATCAAAAATATTTAAATAATATTAATTAAATCCTTCTTGAGTTGAAAACCACAAAGTAAAATTTAAAAGAAAATCCGAAACTCTCACCTCAACGGATGATCGAAGGTTTTTGTTGCGGATTAGGGAACATCGCCGAAGAACATCGCGGGAGAGGAAACGTCGGTGTCGTGGCACACGGCGTCGCGTCGTCAATTTCTGCGGGTTCGTCGTTCTTCGTCAGAGGTCGGCGTTCTTTGCGTTCTTTGCGTTCTTCATGTTCTTCGCGAAGAAGGGTGAAGGCTCAAGAATTCTGTCAAAGCCTCTCAACGTGTAATCCTCCAAATGTCGTGTTGGTCTTATTTTATTATTACACCCACAAACGAAAAAGAGGTAAGTAACGACCCATTAATTCGTAAAATTAATTCATCGAAAGAAACTGCCCATTTAATTCACGAATAAAACCGCCCAATTAAATGGTGCGTTAAGAATTTAAGAAAACGCGTCGGTTGACTTTCATAATGACGGGTTTTCGCGGGTGCGTTACTTAGCGGAAAAGAAACGACAGGGCTCGTGCGGGCCCCACCTCACAAATATCCTACCAAGAGGGTAGGATATTTTTGGATAGTACCCTATCCGTTTCAACTCAGTTTAAGTGGATTTCAAGTGGCTTCATGTGGCTTAAGTGAAATAAAATAAAGTTTGTCGAACAATTTATTTTATTTTTTAACATTAAGCCCAAAAATTAAAAACCACACCCGAGCAAACGCAACTCCGGAAGAGGCGTTTCTAAGAAAATACCGGCGCTGTGATTTCATCGGTGCCCTCGGAATTCGATTCCGGGCACCGGTTCAAAGGTTAGAAAACTCGCTCGTCTGTTCACTGAACGTACCCGAGCCAAAATTTGGAAAATGATTCCGGGCACACCGGTCCTCGGAATCAGGTGCCGTCAGAAACTACACTCTTTTAAAATTCCAAATAAAATTAAGAAAAAAATTTCCTTGAAATTTACAGTTCTTTAAATTACTCCCACCTCAGGGCTTTACGTCCCTGTAAAGATACATCATAAACTTGGGAAACAAATGTGGGTACTGGGCACGCATCTGAGCCTCCCGCTCCCATGTCCTCTCCTGGAGGTTCCCGTGTTTCCATCTGATGCGCACAAGAGGAATTGAGCATCCACGTAGGACCCGCTCCTATCGATCCTCGATCTCCACTGGGACCTCCGCAAAAGTCGCTCCATCATCCACGTCTAGTCCCCATGGTAAATGATGTGCGTCGGGTCGTGCACGTATCTCCTCAACTGAGATACGTGGAAGACGTCGTGCACCTAGTGCAACTGAGGTGGTAGAGCCAGGCGATAAGCCACCTCGCCAATCCTGCTGATGACCTGGAATGGTCCAATGAAGCATGGAGACAACTTGCCGCCTCGGCCAAATCTCTGTAATCCACGTCGAGGTGAGACACGCAAGAAGACGTGGTCGCCATCCTCGAACTCTAACGGCCTCAGCCTCCTGTCATCATATGACTTCTGCCAGCTCTGAGTTGTCCTCATCCGCTCCTGGATGACCTGGACCTTCTCTGTCATGGCCCGGACCATCTCTGGTCCCACGAGTGCTGACTCCCCAGGGTCTGTCCAGCACAAAGGAGATCTGCATGGTCTGCCGTACAACGCCTCGTATGGTGCCATCCCGATAGTGGAGTGTTAGATGTTGTTGTACGTGAACTCCACCAATGGTAGGTGGTCCTCCCAGCTGCGACCAAAGTCGAGGACACATGTGTGGAGCATGTCCTCGAGAGTGTGAAAGGTCCTCTCCGTCTGACCATCCGTCTGCGGGTGAAAGGCGGTGCTAAGACGTAGCCGCGTCCCTAACGCCTCCTGCAACCGCTTCCAAAGCCGGGAATTAATTCGAGCGTCCTGATCGGAGACGATAGACGATGGCACACCGTGAAGCCGTACAATTTCCTGAACGTAGAGACGCCCCAAGATCTCCACTGAGCCCTGCTCTCTAATGGGTATGAAGTGTGCCGACTTGGTGAGTCGGTCGATAATCACCCAAATGGAGTCGTGACCTTTGGTAGTGCGTGGAAGTCCAGTCACGAAGACCGTAGATATTCCATCCCACTTCCACACTGGGACCTCCAAGGGTTGTACCAAGCCTGATGGTACCTGATGCTCTGCCTTCACCTGCTGGCAGGTGAGGCACCGTGAAACGAACTCTTCCATAGCCTTCTTCATGCCCGGCCACCAGTGATGTCGTCTGAGATCCTGGTACATCTTCGCCACTCCAGGATGTACTGCCAAAGGAGAAGTGTGAAACTCTCTCAACACCTCCTCTCATAAAGTGACTGGAACCACGGTACGTCCTCTGAAAAGGATGTCGTGCTCTACTTCAAGGGAGAAACCAGCAGGTGCCTGTCCGGAGGATATCTCTGCACGCCGCGTCTCACAGTCGGCATCCACATGTTGTGCCTCTCTGACCCGCTATAGTAGTGGAGGGGTGACTGTGAGAGACTGAAGGAAGGCAGATCCATCCCTATCCACGAAGGATATCTGCAAGGCGGCTAGCTGCTCTGTTGCCTCCTCAAGTAGCTGAATGCCCATCCTCCTCCTTAGGGCATCAGCTACTATGTTCCCCTTCCCAGGAGAATAGACTATCTCAAAGTCATAGTCATGGAGGAACTCGAGCCATCGACGCTATCTCAGGTTCAGGTCCTTCTGAGAGAAGATGTACCTGAGACTCTGGTAGTCAGAAAATACTGTAAATCACTCGCCCATCAGATAGTGCCGCCATGTCTTGAGAGCAAAGACCACTGCTGCTAACTCCAGGTCATGGGTAGCGTAGTTCTGCTCATGCGGCCTCAACTGACGTGATCCATAGGCAATCACAACCCGCTCCTGCATCAGTACACATCCGAGTCCGGTCCCTGATGCATCGCAGTAGACTACGTATCCAACTCCCTCCTCAGGCAACCTCAAGATAGCTGCGCTGGTCAATCTCTGTCTCAGCTTCTGGAATCTCTGCTGACATCTGTCTGACCACACAAAGGGTTTTCCCTTCTTCGTCAAAGCTGAGAGTGGCGCCGCAACTCTGGAGAAGTCTGGAATAAATCTCTGATAGTATCCGGCTAGACCTAAGAAACTCTGCACCTGTGTCACGCTCCTGGGTGGCTCCCAAGCTAGCACTGCCTGGATCATTACGGGATCCACCACAACTCCCGCCTCACAAATGACATTCCCCAAGAAGTGGACCTCACGTAACCAGAACTGGCACTTCGAGAGCTTTCCATAAAGCTGGTGCTCTCGAAGTGTGTCCAGTACAACCCGCAAGTTGTAGGCATGCTCCTCCTCCGTGGTCGAGTACACCAAAATGTTGTCGATGAAGACCATGACAAATCGATCGAGGTATGGCTGGAAGTTCCTGTTCATGAGGCTCATGAACACTGCTGGAGCGTTGGTTACACCGAAAGGCATAACCAAGAACTCATAGTGGCCATATCGACACCTGAAGGTCGTCTTCTGCACGTCCTCGTCTCGAACTCTGAGCTGATGATAGCCTGACCTGAGGTCTATCTTCGAGAACCACCATGCTCCCTTGAGCTGATCGAAGAGTTCATCAATCCTCGGTAGCGGATACTTGTTCCTCACTGTCACCTGGTTCAGGCGATGATAGTCGACACACAGTCGCAAGCTCCCGTCCTCCCTCTTGGCGAACAAAATCGGGGAAGCCCAGGGTGAAACACTGGGTCAGATGAACCCCTTGCTCTGCAAGTCCTCCAACTATACCCGCAGCTCTCGAAGCTCAACGGGGGCCATCCGATACGCTGGAGTGGATATCGGGGCTGTCTCGGGGTACAGATCAACATAAAAGTCTACCTCTCTGCGAGGAGGTAGCCCTGGAACGTCGTCGGGGAAGAAGTCTGCATACTGATCCACCATTACAGGAAAACTAGGACTCTACACGTCAACTGCTCCAAGGATGAGGCTAGCCAACTGATGAGTGATGGGATTCCCTCTCCTCTGCGTGAGTCCATCCTATGCTGCAAAGTCTCCCTTCTCACCGGTGAAGGTTAACCTGCTCCCGTCGGTGCGCACACATGACACCTTGCGCCTAAAATAGTCAATCTGAGCATGGACTGTAGATAACCAATCCATGCCCAAGATGACGTCGTAAGGCCTCGACACCGCTACAAGAAGATTCCAGTCGAAGCTATCCCCTCCTATAGTAAGCTCACACTGCCGGAACCAGTGCGTAATCGTTGAGTTTGCTCCCGTAGGGGTCTCTAGCCGTAAGGATCGAGCCAACGGCTCTGTCGGAATCTCCGAGCTCCGAAGAAGGGCAGTGGCAATGAAAGAGTGACTCACTCTTGTGTCTATAAGAGGTGCAGCAAGGGGGGAATAGACATAGATTGTACTTCAAATCATCTCTGGCACATCGTGGTCGTAGGCCTTCGCTTCCTGGAGCTGTGCTTGTCTCTGCCCGCCAGCTCCCTGTGGTCGGGGCGAACCTCCTGGTGGTGGTGGTGGTAGAGTCTCAAAGCTTCGCCCACCACCTGCTACTCGGACAACTCCTCTGCCTCATCCACCTCCTCCCTATGGACCACCACGGTCGACCCTCTGCCTCTACCTAGGTGGCCCCTCCACCGCCTGCTGCTCCTCGGTACGGCGGGTCGGGCAGTCACGAGCCATGTGGCCCTACCCACCGCATGCGTAGCACTGCCTACCTCTCGGAAGACATGCTCTGCGCTGTGTGTCCCGCACTGCTGAGCCAGTGTCCTGAGGTCATCTATGAGAGGGTCTGGTCTATCTGGAACCATGAGTCATCCATCGCCTACCTGCTGCCGAAGACTCCGCTACCTGCCGCCCTGCGGTAGGTCTCGCTACTAAAGTAGACTCAACAAGAAAGCTCTCGATCAGAAGGGCTCGCTCCAGTACTCATGCCTGGGTCGAGATGCTGAGGGAGATCATCGATGCCCGGATCTCGTGTCTCAAACCATGCTCAAAGGTCTGGGCCTGGAAGAAGGGGTCTCGTACCATGTCTGTCGAGTAGCGAGAGAGATCAGTGAACCTCGCCGCGTACTGGGCGACCGTCAAGCTGCCCTACCGCAGCTGAAGAAGCTCTTAACTGCGCACCGCACGAAGGGAGGCCGGGACGAAATCTGAGCGGAAGAGGCTCTCGAAGTCCGTCCAGAGAAGAGAGGCCTCATCGTGCACCTAGAGCATCATGCTCCCTCATCGTCCTGCTGCTGCGTGCAGTAGGCTCGCCGCGAGGATCCCCATGAGGTCTGTTGGTGTCCTCACGAGCCTGAAGACTCGAACGACCGCCTCCAGCCAGTACTCGACGGCCTAGGGGTCCGTCTCCCCATGAAACCTGGGTGGTCGCTGGTGCTGGAACTCGTGCAGAGCTCCGAGGCGACGTGCATCATCATCGGTCGGTGCTAGAAGCATCGGGGGCTCGGCGGGTAAAGGTACCGCCGGTGCCTCTGCTGTCAACGGGCCCTGTACCGAGGCCTTGTTTCTCGGCGGGCTGTCATCGCACTCTACTCTTGGAACCCTAGCTGGCTGTCGTCGTGGGGCTATCCTGAATAGGAAACAAGTGAGCCATGTTCAGAACAGTATACCTTGTGAGCTGACACAAGTAATCACAAAGAAAACATGAAACACACATGCAATCAATTTTTTCGTGCATTAAGTCGGAAATCAGAAGTCAGGGTCCTGGCGTACGGATACGTCGACCACCGCACCAACACTGGACTCCCTAGACTGATAACCACACTCAATACGCTAAACACTATTTCTTCACATAGAAGAAAGATCAGAGTCTGCGGTAGAACTGACCACCTCTAATACCAATTTGTCACGACCCGTCCTCGGGGCCTGTGCTGTGACTACCCCAAGACCGCCTTCCATAGTCCAGGGGCTGGAGACTAGCACCAAGGCATAAATCCCAACAAAAGGGAAGGCATTTCCTTTGAAATGTAAACAATCACCACAGAGTAAGCAAGCGGAAAAGTAAACACTATGTAAAAACTGTAACAAGATGTGCTGAAAGTAAAAGGGGCCGGAAATACAAGCCCAACTGTAAAGTACAACTGAAAGGGAAAAACAGTAACTGAAAAGAAAAGCCGCAGTGTCGAGCCGTCCTCTGAAGGTCCCACCTGAAGGGTGGGTACATATATCCTCCACAGCTCCTCGGTCCAGTCGTCCGCTCCGAGTACGTCCCGCCCAGTGGTCCACCTCCAGGTACCGTCCTGCTCTGCACGCCTCCACCATGATCAGCGCTGTCCGTCGTCTGCAACCAACACAACACATTGCGGGCATAGCCCGTGCAGGGGTGAGTATAAGCTACTCAGTAGGGACCCCGAGACCCCGAAGGTCTCCCAGAATCCAGAAAGGATAATCCAAAATGGAGAGATACAATCACGAAGTGACATCCGAAACGGCTTAGGTATATTCCCATACATATACTTAAGTCATCAATTCATGTTTGGATCTAACATCCGAGCCCAAAAACAACCCAGTCCACACAGGAAAGCAAAACGTATACCCACACAGGATAGGACAACACATTCTACGAAAGAGAGTAAACAGTAAATCCACACAGGATAGTTCAAAACAATCTACAAAGGAGAGTAACACAAGATTCAGCTCACACAGGTATACTTCTTCGAATGACGATAAAGATGATCACTGATCCCTCTAAGTCGTCGGACCCACAAAGGATCGATATGTAACTAACCCCCGCAATGACCCACCCAGGATCGGGCCCACATAGGACCTGTAGGCGCTGGCTCACACAAAACCGCTGAGCGCTGACCCACACAGGATCGGACCCACACTGGATCGGGCCCACACAGGACCTGTAGCACTGATCCACGAAGGATCACTGAGTGCAGTAGTCGTCGCAGTCCACTGAGGATCTCTGCACAGTCGTCGTCGCAGTCCACTGAGGATCTCTGCACGGTCGTCGCTGTCGAAGTAGCAGTCGCAGCCAGCTCTAGGGTTCCCGCACACAGCAAGCTCGTTCGGGAGGGTCCGCTCCATGAGCCGAGAGGCCGATAGATCAACTGACACAAATTCCGAAGTTTTTGTATCCAAAAGTTCAGTATCGTCAACAGGAACTCAACGTCGCAGACGGCGCATCAATCAGACGCCCGGTCTGAGAGTTATTGGCGTTTTCGTCTCAGGGGCCCGGTTGGTTTTTAAGGCAAATCCAACCCAACCATACTCTACCTGCGTCCAAACCTTGTGCGGAGTGAGACAAAAGATCCGTATCACTTAGAGGAATTCAACGAAGCCGACAGCACGTCAATCGGACGTCCGTAGCTCAAGAAATGAGCGTTTCCGCTCCGAGGGCCCGGTTGGTTTCGTGTACAGACCAACCCGGCCGAACCCAAAGTATTCTGAAACCTTGAGTGCAATATAAAAAAACGACTTCCTCGATCCAAGGATCGTGTTGCCGCTGACGACGCGTTGTTCGGAGCCCCGTAGCTCATGTTACGGGAAAAAGACCGAAAACGGTCTGAAGACGGGGGGTCTGGGCCCGGCCCGACCCCCCCTGGGTCGGCCGAACCAGGTCGACCCGACCCGGTCCAACCCGGCCGGACCCGGTCCGGCCCGGCTGGTCGGACCGGCCTGGCATGGCTCGGCCGAGCGGCCGAGCAGCTGGATGTCGCGGGGCGCCGCCCCAGAGGTTTGGAGGTGTCGCGACTCCACGTCGGGCGGCATTGGTTCAGTCGGACACGGCATGTCGCTGCGTCCCATGCGGGCGAGCCGGAGCCGCGCGGCCGCGGGTACGTTGGCCGCCGCCTCCGCGGCTGAAGCCGCGGAGGTGCGCCGGGGCGCCGACGGCCGCTTCCACGGGCCACCGGAGTTGCTTCGGTGATCCGTTTTACTTCCCATCTGCGCCGTTGTTTCGCCCAGGTTCCGTTCTTCACTGCCGGATCATCAAAACGCCCTTGCGTCACATTTTGCCGTCGCCCGCCAAATCCGCACCACAATGAACGGCGGAGGGTTTTCGGGCCGTGTTCGTTGGTCCCGCACCCTCCGCGTTAGAATAATAACCAGGGGAGAATTATGCAAGACATGAAACAAAAATTTTAATAAATTAAAATTGTTCATATGAATCTGGTTCTTTAATTTTAACGAAACTTTCACAGGAAAATAAAATATTCACATCAACCCCTACCTCGTCATGTCATCGCCCGCGGGTTCCTCGCGGAATTGGGGATCGTCGCCGAAGAACGTCGCGGGAGAGGAAACGTCGGCGTCGCGGCACACGGCGTCGCGTCGTCGATTTCTGCGAGTTCGGCGTTCTTTGTCGGAGGTCGGCGTTCATCGCATTCTTTGTGTTCTTCGCGTTCTTCGCGAAGAAGGGTGAAGGCTCAAGAATTCTGTCAAATCCTCTCAACGTGTAATCCTCCAAATGTCGTGTTGGTCTTATTTTATTATTACGCCAACAAACGAAAAAAAAGGTAATTAACGACCCATTAATTCGTAGAAGTAATTCAATGAAAGAAACTGCCCATTTAATTCACGAATAAAACCGCCCAATTAAATGGTGCTTTAAGAATTTAAGAAAATGAGTCAGTTGACTTTCATAATGATGGGTTTTCGCGGGTGCGTTAGTTAGCGGAAAAGACACGGTGGGGCTCGTGCGGGCCCCACCTCACAAATATCCTACCAAGAGGGTAGGATATTTTTGGATAGTACCCTATCCATTTCAACTCAGTTTAAGTGGCTTTAAAGTGGATTCAAGTGGCTTAAGTGAAATAAAATAATGTTTGTCGAAAAAAAAAATTTTATTTCATAACTTTAAGCCCAAAAATTAAAAACAACACCCGAGAAAACACAACTCCGGAAGAGGCGTTTCTAAGCAAATATCGGCGCTGCGATTTCATCGGTGCCCTCAGAATTCGATTCCGGGCACCGGTTCAAAAGTTAGAAAAACCCGCTCGTCCGTTCACTGAACGTACCCGAGCCAAACTTCGGAAAATGATTCCGGGCACACCGGGCCTCGGAATCAGGTGCCGTCAAAAACTACGCTCTTGTAAAATTTCAAAGAAAATTAAGAAAAATATTTCCTTGAAATTTACGGGTCTTTACAGTTTCTCCTCTGAACACACTCAAATCCATTATCCTATCCTTATAGGTCAGTCATAATAAAATTATTCTCATCCTAGGTGAAATAATACATAGAAAAGCAGTGAGCTCAGAATTATATCAACGTAGTCAAGGCCTCGTTCCATGACATGGATATTACACTAGTCAAATAATCACATGTTAAATAAATAGATAATTTCATATTGATGGAATTCATAATGTTCTGAATTATAACAACGTAGTCAAGGCCTCGTTCCATGACATAAAATATAAATTTTTTCAAGGCCTTGTTCCAAGATAGTAATTTTTTCTCATGAGACATACCGATACATCGAGGGGCTATAGCGGGCACCGCCCGTCTGTATTATTATGTCCAATGCATTCCTCATATTCATGCCTGTAAGTTATTTTTTTCGATTTTCAAAAGCTGTTTTAAGGGTTTCTAAAGCCCAAGTTTACAATAAAAAACACAAAATAAGAGAAGCACAAAATAAATGTGCTCAACCAACACATATTTACATATCATAATAACCATACTCATCTCCGCATCCCATTAATGATTCATCTTCTCTAGTAGCTGTAGCTAATTCCCATTCTGGCGATCTCTAGTAGCATTCACATTGAACTCGAATCCTATGCTGATCAAGCATTGGTTGTTCCGGTGATGTGCCTTTGACCAAGCTACCCTTCTAAAAACCCATGATCACATCACTATTCCTCTTAGAGTTAGATCTAGTCTGCATCGGCTACATAAGCCATGATAATCTCTCATTTTTCGTCTTCTTGGAGTAGAAGAAAAAGGACCCTCAACTATAGCCAATTTATGATTCCCACATTGAACAACATCACTGAAGGAGAGACCAACAGGTCCATTCAAAATTTCCTTCCCTCACTCAGAGATCTCCCTTCTTTTACCGGTTTTCTCCCCTGAACCCAAAATAGAACTCCCTGCATTGTTCTCCCACCATTGATCTAGAGTTTTTATCACCATTAATGGTGGATGTTCACCCTCTGTAGCATTCCTCCTTGCAGCTACGACATGTACCTCCTTCATGCCACCACCATCCGGAAGATCCTCCACCATCAATGTGGAGCTCCTGGTCACATTGCAGCTGTCTTCCACAGACAAAACAACTGGAACGTGACCCATATCAACATCTTGTTGGTCCTCCACAGCCTCATCTCCATCTATAGCAGTTAATTTTCCAAGACTTCAACCGGATGCATGTCAAGGACCTCCTCACCATCATCCCTTCCTCCAACACAAGCCTCCTCCAGCTCAGCGGCCAACATACCATCAGAAAGTCCATCAAACCTGTTACTCGGTGAAAGAAAGGGAGCATCCAATGGGACCAGACCTCTAGATTCCATAGCACCCACCTGGGCAACTACCTCAATTGAATTCAAATCCCTTCCATCCCCAACCTTTCTAGCACTCACACTACCCAGTGAGCTAGTAGGAGATCCAGCATCTGCCTAAAACATTGAAATCTCACAGCAACATCCATATTATTCTTATGTCTCTTACCATCCGAAGCTCTTGAATCACATATGCTCTCAAAGGAAACTTTATGAGACCCAACATTTTTACCTCCCAAATATAGAATAGCCACATCATAACACCTCCCTCTATCAGCAGGTCCTGTCAACCTCTGGTCCCGACTCGACTCCAAGTCTTCTTAAAAACAAGTACACATTGAAGTGCTCATAGGGGCATGCTTCTCATCGCGACAGATCCCCCTCGACCCTAGAGGATGTTTCCTATGACATACCTCCGCCAAATAACCTAGCATCCTACAAGAACCATATAACTAGGTCTAATATTCATACAAAACTTTCTGCTTGCAACGATAATCTTCTCCAATTGTTATCCTAACAAAGTCAAAAGGAGTGAAAGATGCATCAATTTCAACACAAACTCAGTGGTTCACCGGATAGAAAACTACCTCGGTTCGACTATCAGCACAAATAAATATAACTACCATGTTTCACAGCATGCGAATAATTAAAGTGTTTTGAAATGGTAAAGGGAGTTTAGGAAAACATACCCAAACTATGATGGAAGGAGAATCACAGTTCATATATAGGTCTAAGGACCAGCACAGAAGAAGAAAGTGATAACCCTTGATGTAGCGAGGAGCCCTCGACCACGCTTGAATGATGTCTGCCTCCGTCTCAAATTGAATCATAATTTGTTTATTGTTGATCAATCTAACCACCGCTCGCTACTGTAGATCCCAAGAACCGATGAATAAATGGTCGAAGTCATCCACTGATGGACTCTTGTGCATAAACTGTGCCACAAGGGTGAGATTCAACAAGCTGGAAGATTCCATAAACTCAAATGAAGAGAGGTGAAGATTCAGCAGCCCATCGATCAGATATGGGACCTTAGGGTTTAAACAAAACATAAAAATTCACATTAATAATATCATGCGAAATGTTAATACATTATCCATAAAACATAAATGGTATATACATTTCACATCTACTGTCAAACATATCAGAAAACATTCAGTATAATATGGAAATATTGTATCATAATAATTCACCATCAAATAGGCGTAAAATCCAAAAAAGGATGTTAAAAAAGATGAAATCAATCCAATAATGATTTTAGTGAAATATATCTTTCAACATTGCAATCATTTAAAAGAAAGAAAAACATATAATTTGAAAATATTTTTATATGAATGTATTTGAAGCTTCAAATGTGTTATAAATGTGGAAAATAGTCACACCACCGTATAAGTTAAAAAACATTCATTCCTTAATTTTTTTAAAAGGTCATAAAAGACATTGTTTGGAAAATAAAGGAATGATTCATTCCAAAAAAATTATAATAAGTAAAAAAAGGTTTAAATGTCTTCAACCAATAGTCTAGGAAACAGTAAAAATGTTTTCAAATGCATTTTTTATAAACATGGATGTGGATGATAAAGAAGTCTTGATAGATACTTATGTATAAATGTCATCGAATAATAAAGAGATTATAAAATTAACCCTTACCTTGTACATTTTATTATTCCAGGGTAAGTTAACCTTCGGTATAATAGTAAAATAATTTTAATTAAATTATATAATAACCACATAAATATGATGTGATATATGATCCTCTAATATTTCTTTCTTAATAATATTTCAGTAGTATCATTGTTTTGATTGTTAACTGATTCTTTTTCATTAATATGTAAGTCTTGTTTGTTATGGATAGAATGTATTTTATTCATATCCATAATTATATTAGGTTCATAAAAATTAACTATTAATAAAAAAATGATAATTATTATTGAATGGTTACGATGGGGAATGAAATCTCATCGCGTCGTGTAGACAGTAAGCCGTACGCATGCACGAGCGAAAATATCATTCTATTGGAGGTGAGATAATTTTTAATTGGATATTATATTATATATAAAAAATATTTAACATGTTATATTTATTATTTTAATTAATTAATCTCATTATAAAACACATCCATATAATGAAGTCTTGAATAAGAAACTATACCACGACGTAGAGACGGTAAGACGTACATACACATGTATGGTGACTTTTTCATTCATAGGATGGATAGAATAATTAATATGGTTTTACCACATTTATAATAAAATCTCATTATGTTTAAGGTACTGGAGTTATTATTATATTACGGAAACAAAAATGGAAGATGGAGTGGAAGAAGAAAAGAACATTAAAAGGAGTGATGAAAAAATTACCTATTCTTTAGGTGCTTCCTTATGATTTCAACAAAATGGATCATTAGGATTGCCTTCATATAAATTTAAGGCATCTCAGATGAATTTAGGGTAGTTGGGAGGAAATTTGGTAAGGGTTTTGATGATCCAAATAGATTTGGAGTTTTTAATTTTAGAGAAGTAGAAGTACCCATTTGTAAGAGAGGTGAGGGGAACCTTAAAACGTACTTGAAATAATAATTTATTAAAAAATAATTTTTGGTTTCTAATAGCTTAAAATGGTTTTATTTCAATTATAAGGTGGGGATTGGTCTCAATCCACTCAACTAATATATTTTAGGCTTGTTTAGATAACCAAATTAACCTTATCATTGAGATTTTACTCTTAGTTAAATAGTTTATCTTTTACCCTGTCTTCTTGTACTTTTCTATTGTGTGGTTAATATTGTTAATATAAATTCCAAAACAACCTCAATTTTTTAATTAATTATATATTTAACATTATCAATATCCTATGTCGGAATAATATATTTTAAATAATATAATATTATTTAATAAAATAGTATTTTTTTTAGAACCATATTTATGTCAATTTTGAATCATTTTAGTATATGTAATTTTTAAAGTCATAAAAACATGATTACTTCAAAAAAACATTAAATAAACCCTAAAATTTTATACTCACCTATAAAATTCATGTATGGAATCAAATATTTCAATTTACATTTATTTTAATATTTGAAAATATCAATTATTTTAATCATTCATTAATAAGGTAATTACTTCATCATCATTGTGTCATAAATAAATTTAATTATTGAGTATAGATATATTATAAATAAAATAAAATTATGTTATAAATCCTTTTATGTTTATAAGTAATATTTATAGTATAATTTATCTTATGTATAACCCTATATTAAACCACAATTTAGTTATTAAAATTTGAATTTAACACACTTAACTCTTCTTTTAAAAAAATATAATAAATGTCCTCATATAATCCATGTGAAACAAAAGGATCATATTTTGGTCATAGGGTTGATTTTTCACGAAAAACACTTATCCAATAGAATTAGTACATGTGTTGGTGTGATTATAATATCATTTTTACCTTTAATTACCCTATTTAATTTTAACCGTGGTAAAAAAAATTTAAAAGTTACTGTTCCCCAAAATTTATTTTCTTCCAATTGAATAAAATTTTACTTATTTATTTTAATGGTGTCTCTCATAATTTTTAAATACAATTCACAAAAGTGGTAACATTATGTTTGATGCAAATTTTCAAATGTGCCTAGAAGGTGGGTAAAAGACGGAAAAATGTT
This sequence comes from Viscum album, assembly GCA_963277665.1. Taxonomy (NCBI): domain Eukaryota; kingdom Viridiplantae; phylum Streptophyta; class Magnoliopsida; order Santalales; family Viscaceae; genus Viscum; species Viscum album. Next base: position 852,692,077 of record OY728152.1, read on the forward strand.
CAATAAAATTTAATAAATCTAATATTATTATAAAATGAATACAATTAACTAAATTGGACTAATATAGGTATTATGTTTCTATTTTGACATTAAAATAAATTTAAATTGAAAAATAATTATTTAAATAAATATTTTGTTTTATACAATAACGTAGTGTTTTTCACTATTCATCGAAATTTGAATGTTTTTAGATAAATATAAAAAATTCAACCTAAGATAATTTTGATATTAAAAAACCAAAAATGATGTAAAATTTGAAAAATAAAATTTATAAAATTTTAAAAAGTTGATATAACTATTCATAATAGCTTTTTAAAAGGCTAGTTTGATTGGTTAGGGTGTTATAGAACTTAGGTTGGGTACAGTGTAAGCTATTTTATTATTCAAAGAGAAGTGTATCATGGAAGCTTGGGTTGTTAAAATTTTCAACATATGGTGTGATTAAAACCAAATTGTAATAAATTTAAAAGACAATGAAAAAATTAAAACAAAATTATTAGATGAAAATCGTCAGACCGTGGAAAAAAATAGGAACAATTGATAGAGGACTTAGAGGTTTACCGGTGATAACTCCATGTGATAGATATCACTCCGATATAGAAAAAATATATGAATCCACACATTGTAAGAGACACTATTGATTTAAAGAGAGATAAAAATATCTTAAATAATTCATTGGAAGGTACATCATCTGAAATCATCAAAGTTGTATACAATTGGAAACAAGATACAAAACATTCTTGATCGAAAGATACCCTGAGATGTTGATGTACCAAAACAAAGATATCTTAATCAAATTGTAAATTACCACACCATTTATACATCACACGTGAAAACATTAAATATAAAAAACTCTAATGGAAAAAAATTATTTTTATTTATTATGGACATTCAATTCAATGTCCATGGGAGAACACTACTAAATTTTCATTTCTTCAGAGGATACATGAATTAAAATTACCTTGGAAAAATTATACCAATTAGATCGCGAATAAAAAATAATCACACAATACTCATTGACGTAGTCCCCCCAAAACATTATATTGGGCCCTAGAAAGTCATCTGATTGCACTATCCTTTAATATTAATGGGTATACCTTTATAAAACATGACAAAAACTGATTACCTATAGAAACCAATAGTTGACCACTGACCATCATTGAATATTCATGTTACATTAAAGAAGGATCTAATGAAATTTATCTATCCACTATTTTTTTCAAATAACATGCAATGAATGAACCTTATATTCCATCATCAAATGTCTTTGATTCAAGTCATAACATCCAATCACATTAATTTTTGAATGTTTAACCACTTCATCATCAAGTTTTATATCATCTAAAAACCCAATTTTAGTATATTATGACATATGTTTATGTACAATGTCAAGGATATGTATTAGATATCATCATTCCATTTATTTGAATCGTGACATGTAAAATATAGAATATTGTCCCTAAAAATCTCTCAAATGAAGACTTATTTTAAGGAAACCATATCCAACACCCCCAATTAATTGAAAATGTAAATATTACACATCAATAGAAGCCAATTTATCTACTAAATTATGATTACGTTGGTCCCAATAAGGGAAAATATTGTCTCAGAATGAACTATATGAGAATCTTGGTGATTATGTGAATGAAATTTAATCTTTTTTCAATCTTCTATAACTCAAGCACTCAGTCCTTCAAAAACTAACGGATTATGTGTTATTTTCGGTCAATATGATTTCTTAGAGCACAAACCACCATTTTATAAGCCAATATTAGTTCAATATGATAGTTATAGTAATGGTATTTGACAACCTTTATTATAACCAAATTCTTTCACAAAATTCTTCAACAATACCGGTTATTTCCCCACATTCTATTCAATCACATGTCATACATAAACTATTTAAATAGCTACCAAAAGTTTCAATCTTGATATATAGTTAACTAAAGTTACTCGGAATGTGATCACATATCCTATTAATCTCATTTGTCTATTTAAATGTATTATAAAGACTATATTAATATAACTAAAAAATGGATCATCAATCAAAAAATATAATTTTGTATCTTACGATCCTTTGATATACATTTATTTATTTTAGGCCATCCAAGTGTTTTTTCCCTAAATTTTCCATCTACCAGTTAATGAATCCACTAAAAAGGAAATTCTTGTGTTAGTACACATCATAATGTACAACATCCATCCCACCAATTATTAAAATATTTCATTATGCATATATTACATCTCATATTCCTTTCTCGGAGCATTATCCTTGAATATTTAGATGTTTATTGACAGTGGAATTGGTACTGGCTTCCATCCTGACATTGAAAACATTTTAATTATCTTCTAGATGTAATCCTTTCAACACAACACCAAACAACCTACTTTCCTTTATTGATAAATTCTAAAGCCGGCATTTTTATTTACCTTACAAATTTTTTTCATTTTGAATAACCTTGACAAAAAAAAAATCTACAGTTTAATCCTACCTAATTTCGGACCCAAAAAGAGCCTACCATTCACATAAAAGGGAAATAAGATAATTAAATCATCCATAATTTCTATAGAATATTGAAAATGATTAGTATTTCTCTACATGAAATAGTTCTCCATTAGGAAATCATTGAACTTTATGTTTCATTTTATCAGTGCTTATTTCAATACATACAAAATAATTTTGATCTTTTATACCAATTCCATATTCTTATTTCCATCTAACCATGTTGGTTATATCATGAAATTTTCATTCTCTATATCACCGTAGAGAAACCTTAACATTATATTCATATTCTTGAAGAGAAATATTTTTACTACAACCAATATAAAGACAGTTTATATGGTAGTGTTCTTAAATACTAGTGAAAATATTTCAGTGATATAAATACCTTCATTCTAATAAAATACTTCAAAAAATAACCAAGCCCTATACATAATATTTAAACATAAAGGACCACTTTTTTCAAGATCATTCTTCTTATATGGTAGTTCTTCCAGCTCCCATGATTTATTCTCATGAAATGAATTCATCTCATATGTCATAGAAAACATTCATTATTTATAATTTCTAAGACTATATGGTTCTTATAGATTCTCATGATCTCCTTCATTCACTAAACTTAATTAATTCATGTTATAAAAAATCATCTATGCCAACCATATGAATCAGTGGAATATTCTAAAATTTATTTTTGAATGCTCTTATGGATATTTTAATTTTAAGAGATTCAAATTCTAGATCTCTAACCTAATCCTTACTAATCTTATAGACATTTGATATATATTCAACATATATAACCATTTATCATTTGTAGATCCCTAAACTATCATGAAATTATATCCTTCCAGAGATTCTTTTTATATCATCTTGAACATGGTATCTCGATTATTTTTTCTAAATATTATTTCCTACAAATTAGGTGTCCTTACATAAGACTATTTCAATGAAGAGAACATTTTGACTCCTAACTATCAACTAATTGTAATATTCCCAAAAATAAAAACTGACATTTTTATCATCGTATCACATAAGGAAACATTCCAGAATATTTTTTCAGTCATTATATTAATTTGGAGTCAAAATGGAAAAATGATAAATTTCTTGAAACCATCATGTGATTACTTTCCACTAATTTATGGACCATAGATTATTTGGAATCTCCATCTCTGTTGTTGTTAGTGGACATTTTTTAATTAAGTATGAGAAACAACCAACTACTTCCACCTAAATATAATTAGATAAAATATAATGTAACCTCATGCTTAATGAATTTTATATTAACATCTGATTTATTATCTCAGCAATAGTATTGTTCTTTGGCATCATATGTGAATTATTTTCCATCATGATTAAATTAATCTAATAGAATTATTGGAATCAAATTCTTCATTAATAAGCACTATTATCAGTTCTTATGAATTTTATCTTCTATTTGGATATCCTTTTCCCCACATCCTTCTTTTGAGTAATCACTCCAAAAACTTATGATTTTTTATTCATGGTTCAAAACCATATTTTCATTGTTTAATAAGAAATTAATTTTTTGAAGTATATTGATCCTCCATTAAATGTTTTGGAAAATCCAAAAACATATACATGTAAAAGTTCTAACATTTGAGATCTGGGATTAATTATATTCTAATTGAATGATGCCTTTCTCCACATTTTCTGTTAGTAACTCTAAAAAATTATGAATTTATTATCATTGAGATTAAATGTATCCCTTGATTCTATATCATTCATTCTATTATCCATGATATTTCTATGATTTAAATTCCACAACACCATAGTATTAAACGTTATTATACCAACTATTACTACTCGACTTGATGTTTTGATCAAATATGGTGTTCCATCCTTTACACATTTCATGAGGATCATTTGAAAACATCTTTATCTTGGGGTCTGGTAAAAAGTTTGTAACATTATTTTACATTATATGAGTCCTGTTTAATTGAGTTTTAATATTCTCTCATTTTAAATTCAAATAATGGCTCCACTCTTCCCCCTGATTTCCAGAGCATATTCATTGGTTTGGTGAACCTCACCAAATTTCCTAGATACATAATTCAGTATGCATCCTCGTTCTTCTAAAGAAAATAATGATTCTCTACAACCAAATTACTAATGAATACATGGAAATTTAGGTAATCAATAATAAGATGATGATACCAGAAGCTATATTAATGGAACATGAACTACCCAATTCTCCCCATATGTCCTTTACCTTGAAATATCTAGAGTCATTGTTAGATTTCCTTCTTTTCCTAATATACCAGCACATCAGACCCAATCTGATCAATTTACCTTGACTTCAATCTCCATAATTATTTTTCAATTTCCTACGACCTATCATATGACAAGGTGAATTTCATCTACCATTTTCATTCCACAATATTTTGTGGGTTTATTATCTCCACACCATACGAGATCTTCATTGCAAATAAAATTTTAGACAACCTCAAACACTAATTCATTTTTAATGCATCAATATTCTTAATGATATTTACAATTCCATCCCAGGATAATAGAAGTGATGGTGATAATATATATGCCCACACATCTTTTAGGAACATAAACATAATTGATTCGAGGTTTCCTCAAATCATGATAATGAAATTTAAATGATTTACCACATGTCTTCCTTTTTAAAATATCATACCAAATAGAATATGCATAAAAAATACCACGTTTAAAAGAATCATCTTCTGATACATGATCTCCAAAATATTTCATCATCTCAAATGTTTTTTTCACCATTTAGAAAACTCTATATTCTTTTCCAATATCATCCTAATCAAACCAAGTGTTTTATTGGATATCAATTCACATTATGATTTCCCCATATTATCCTAAACGACTCCCGTCAATAAAACTCTCAGGTTCATCAAATGAGACTGTCCTCCATAAACATTATCTAGAATCCACTATTTGTCCCTTAAAATTTCTCTATCTATGCCTATACTTATTTTAATGAATCACATTCTAATACAATTAATCACATTTAATATAAATATCACCAAAAAAAGGGAGCCAATTTTAACAAACTATATAAACTATGTTTTATTGATATTTGATCGAAGATCGGATACCACTATTTTGAACAAACACTATTAATATCTAGAAGATGAGTTTTTCGAATGAATAAAATGTAAAAACTAGTTATAGAACATTCTTGACTAGAAGATACCCCAATACACTAATTTATAGAATAATTGGAAGCTTATCAAACCTTAAATAACATCACCATGTGTACTAACACTCTTAGACTAATGAAAACTTCCACAAAATTAAATTTTAATGGAATGAATACTTCTGATTTATATGGATTGAACAGTAGGTAATATGGCCACGGGAGAACACTACATTGGTTTCCTTTATTCATAAGAATAAAATATTTTAATCACTTTTGTCAATTCATCCAATAAAATATCCAATATCAAGTAATCACATAACACATTTTCATTTGGTCATACCCCTCCTTTTTTGGGTCCCAACTAGTCATCATTTTTCCCCAACCTTCAATATTTTTGAACATCCTACCATTTAACTTGGAATACAATCATTATTTTTTGTACCAATCAGCACCCGAACACTAACCATTGGTGAACATCAATGTTAATTGAACATACTATATTATTAATTTTATATATCCACTCCTTTTACACAAATCCATTTCATGGATGACCATTGAGATCCATAATTTTATGAATTTGACACAAAACATAAGTTCTGTTTATTGAAAAAATTTAAATCAATCAACAACACCTTTTAAAAGTGTAACATTTAGAAACATTCCATTACATGATTTTTATATTACTATTTCATCAGAAAGGAGCTATCTTCTGAATATCTTTCTTATGGTTATTCAAAACAGAACACGAAGAACGATAATGACTCATAAAATAATCAAGACATAATTACAAGATTCATAAGAAGGGTTTCTATTTCTTATAATTCCAAAATATTTTTGGATTATATTCTTATAGAATTTCAAAAAAAAACTATATTACATACAATGAACTAACATAAATTGTCATTTTTTCCACAAAAAGCAGATTCTTAAGATCATGGTCTAATTTCATTCAGGACACACTCTCTTCCTTCAAGGAAAACATTATTTTATCAATTGATTATCATTATAATAGTTATTACCCATCCATAGGCCCAATGAAAAACATTTTAAAATGTTTTATGAGTAAATAAATCTCAATAAGGGATATAAAAAGAAAAGAAACAAGTTACCCCATTATAAAATTAATAAAAAACTATAATGGACTTTCATTTTTTTTAACATAATACACATTGACCTAAAATTAATCACTACATAATCATGGAATAAATTTCAAAGGAAAATGTTTAAATAAAATTTTTATCATAAATCATATTGTAATAAACCATAATCAAGAAAAGAACTAAGGAAATCATTAGAAGTCTTAAAAATAATTGATTCACCTTTATAAGATCATAATAATTCTATTATTCAAGAGTTCAATTTTAATACCTTATTAAAGGAAAATATTTCCATTAAGACACAAAAAAATAATTAAAAAATATTTCAGTATCTTGGGAATTTATCCTTAAACTAACCCTTAAAAATTAATAACCATCATAATTATTTATAATACATACCTTATGACTAACATAATTAATGTAAACTATATCAGATTACCAAATGCATTTAGGAGAAATATCATGCTCATATCTTATCGAATAAAATTCCCAAGAACCATATATCGAGAAAAATAAATGATTTGTTTCATTTATTTCATATAATATATATGATTTTTAGTTCTATCTCCAAAGGAGATCCACATTCATGTATCTAATAAAAATATAATGAAAAATCCTTTTCTATGGAAAATTTTTAAAAACTAAATATTCCCAAAACAACTAGATTACAATATTATCTTAAATAGTCGATATAATATTAGAAGAATCTTGATAACATATATATTTTATAATTATAGGAAAGATCCAACTGTGTGGTAAATGTTTAAAACAATTTTTTCTATTTAGTAAAACAACTAAAATGTGAACCTTATAGAAAAATTTTAAAATATTACTTTAGAATACATTTTTAAAAATTCACGGATATTTTAGAATGACATCAAAAAATCATTGGATCATAGGGAATAAAATCATCAAAATATATCAAACAAAACATATATATTTGAAACGAGTTTACCATATTTAAAATAATGTTTTATATAAAATCATTTACCACATTCATAAATTTTAAATAAAAATGATATTGATGAAGATAAATTTAAAAATATTTAAAAAAACTAGAATTTCAATGAACTAATTATAAAATAGATCTATATGATATTATATACACAAAAAAACATGTGGTAAAAATGATATGTTTCTCAAAGAAGAGAAATTGTGAAGAGAAATATCTAACCTCATATCCATAATCTCCATATATGGCTTTTACTAAAATTAATAATAGAACTATATTAATTTTATAATTATTTAATTTACGTTTTAGTATTAGTTCCCTTATCATAATACTTTAATTTAATTTATTACCTTGTCTTATATTATTACTATATTTTTTATGTTCATACATATTGTTTTTGAGTCTTTCAGTTTCCAACCTCAAAATAATATCAGTGTGTTGACTATGGTAAATAGGGTAATTATTAAATCTTCTTAAAAATAATAATCATGTTATAATTATAATTATTAATCATTCAGTATAATTTGTTAACAATCCTTGAATGGATATCATTAAAAATGTAGAATATTTTTTCTTGGGTAAGTAATTTTATACATACATATAAACGATGTTTTAATTTTTCTAATAGGTGTAAAATGAAAGAATTAGATAATATTTTACATTTCTAAAACCGTAATGTGTCTATAAATTTCATATATATTCATTTGTTTCATCATTATGACCATCAAAGGAAAGTGGAAATATGAATTTAATCACATCTCTTTGTAGTGGATGATGTCCATGTGTATGCGTGGGTGACATTATCGTTTATCAATAGATAGAAAGCGTATGAAGTTATGTAATAACTTATATCTATAGAATAGTTATAATGTCACAAAAAAATTATATATTCAGTAATTTTTATTTATAACGATCTATGATATGTATCGTAGTACAATGAAATACATTTATTTGTGGAAATGGTAGTCCATACATACCCACAAGTTAATAACTCATTTTACATTAGAGGAAAAGAGTGATAGACCATATTTATTTGATTAACATTCTAAATTTTTTATATTTTTATGATATTTATGATATTATATCATAATGGTTATTAATAATTGGAAGATTTGAAGAAGAAATATACATAAAATATCTTTATTAAGAGTTATATATCTTCTTTGAAAACCACTTTTAGCATACACTTTAATCATTATAGAATTGTACATTTAGTGAAACAGTGTCCTCAAGGATATGGGGAGATAATTTTTGAGAGGAATTTGATCAAATATTTTTATGAATACAGAACTTGAGTCTTGTTATGAAACAGTTGAAGTGAGCCCCTTATTATAGGAAAAAGTCAATGACAACTTAATAAATTATTTCAAAACCATATTTACACCAACTAAAATATCAAAACATTAATTATAATCATTCAATAATAATTTATTATCTTGTTAAAGTTTTTTTTCATCATTAGTTATTAATAATCTTCCATACTTTTCACATTTTTTTAATGAAGATATAATTCCGGATACTCTTTGACTGAATTTCATCTTTCATGTATCATTTAATTTACTTATATATTTGTTATATAGTAATTTATAATTTTTTAATATAATTACCTGAATAGTATATCTATAATTCATTAATATGGAATCATTGATGAGCTTATTTCCTTATTTTTCATCGAGAAATAAATGTTATTTTAGTAATAATTATTATATTAATATAACACTTCTGGAAATTTAATAATTTTATAGATATATTTATAATTTATTAGATATGTTATAAGAATCATCCATGTAGGTCAATGATGAAAAAATATATATCACTACCTGGAGGTGGAAGTCCATATATAGACACCAACAACATTTTCAATTTCCATATAATGAGATAAAGGTAGAAAATTATATATGTATCTAAAATATTTATCAGGATAGAAATATAATATTAAATAAATAAAAAAACAACTAATACTAACCATGCTACCTAGATACGGAAAATAAAACCCATTGTTCGTGGATGAGGAAGTCTGCATGTATGCACAAGTGAAGTTTTAATTTTTTTCATTGTAAAATTGGGGAAATGGTAGTTAATGATTATTTTCACAATATAATTTAATTATTTATACTAAAAATACTGAATTGAATAAGATTAAAAAATAAAATTATAATATGTGTAGTTATATGTTGAAAGAAAATGACATAAGTAAAAAGGGAGTGATCGGGAATTTTTCCTTAATATCCAGAAAATTACCTTTGAAATTTTCATTAAGGATTTTAGAGGTGTTATATTCAGAAAGAAATAACCTATAAAAATTAATAATGTTTTTAGTGAGTCATTTGGGATGATTTTAGTAGAATCTCTAAGGCTTGAGATCTGAGGAAAAGTGGAGTGGTGATGACTTCGTTCTAAAATATTGAGTGTTACATTTTTGATATATTATAAGAGGATATGTCACTATTAAATGGTCTATTTGATCTAATATGTGGAAATTAATATATTTGGGGAATGTGGTATGATTGAGAGGACCTCAAAAATACATTTTCACAAATTGTTTTGATATTTTTATAAGTCTTTTACTCTAAGTGTTTTGAATTTTACAATTTTATGTTTTACTGTGGTAACTAATTTTTACATATGTAATTTAATTTTAATGCATAAAAATTAAATTTTATTTATTACAGAAATATATATATATTTATATGAAAAATGATACCTATTTTTCAAATAAAATTTGAAACGCTCATAAAAATTATGTTTAATATTAGCACAAATAACCAGTAAAACTGTTTTTGGAAGAAATATATTTTTAAACTTAAAAATAACGATTAAAGATAGGATTATAGTTTTTTTGATTATGTATGTTGTTATTTGTTTTATTATTAACAATATTTACATTTTTTGGAATTAAAATGAATCCAATTTCTAATTTATCAATGAGAAAATTTAATTAAAAGAATGGTAAAAACAGAATTATTTGAAATAAAATATTACTTATGTTCTAATAAGTTCAATATATCTAAATTAGTATTTTTTAACACATAATTTTCTTATTTAAATAAAACTCTCATATGTTAATATATATTTATATATTTTAAGTCTTTCTAATATACTGATAAATTTGTAAGAGTCCCCGAGTTCATTAAAACTATATTTTTCACTGTTTATTAAAAAATCATCAATTTTAGAAAATTCCTAAAATTTTATCTTAAAAAAAATTTATAAATTAAAAAATGATTCTATTTTTTCAAATTCAGTTTCTAAAATATTAACGTTTTACATTTAAATATAATAGAAAAATATAATGAAAATTCTTTTCATTGGAAACCGTCTTTTTCAAATATTCTCTATTATAAATTTTTTTATTAACAATTACTAATTTTATTTTTATTTATATATTATTTATATTAACAATATACATTTTCTCTAAGATATTCAGTTTCATAAACAATTTATATAAAATCAAATTTTACAAAATTATATTTTTAGTACAGAATTATCTTATTTGATATTTAACAAAATTAATTGACATTTATCAATGAATTAATATTAAAAATGGTTTCTTTTTTTTATATATACATATATATTTCATAATTTGGTTACCAATCTTTTACCTACAAATTCAATGAGTAAAATTTAAGTGTTATAGGAATTTTCATGGCTTTTTTTGTTTTGGTGTTTCATTTGAAGACGACCATTCTACATTTTTTTTATTTAATAAAATACATATTGAAATATCTATTTTTATATTATCCCCTATATATAATATCTTCCTTTAAATTGGGATATATAAAAGCTATTAATAAAATGTGTTAAATACTTCCTCATTGCACCATTAAAATTCAAATTTTCCGCCTTTATTGTGTTATATCACCAAACGAGATTCCCTAACTGAGTTTTTTCCATCTACAACACATTCTTTATAGTGTCAAAAATCATTATGGGGTACTTATTATAAGACTAGATAGGTTCCAAATATATTCCATAATATATTATTACATTCATTGGATATAGATTTTACTTCCCTAATAATTAAACACAAAAGATGAATTTTACTTTTTAGAGGTTGGGTTTATAGCTAAATGTAAATTTACACTCACAATATCAACCAATGGGTATATACAATATATACCATCACAACACACAACATCACCATAGGGCCTCAAAACCTCTATCACATTTCTACTATTAATAAATGAATTACACTACATTATAAAGAAACAACCACATTCCATATTCCATCATTACTTTATCAAGTAAATCAATTTCCAGATTTTCTGATTTCCAATGACCTTACTTTATCAATAATGTTAATTTCCGGGTTAAATACACACTTTAACCACTATTAACATTTTATTTCAAGAGTTTATTAGTCATTACCACCCATTCCATTTTAGTTTCACCATTAAAAATTCACGAAATACGTATCAGACAAATAAATCAACACAACACAATATATAAAAACCCATAACAACACATAATTTTCATATCATGAATCCCGACATATAAACCACACATTTCATGAAAAAATATCACATCACAACCACTCAACCTTCCTTATATCAACAAAAAAATGAATCAACCCTCACACTTCCTTAATAAAACCCAATAAAATTCATTCCAAACTGCCACATCAACCGGATTACAAAACCATTCCTCCACAAAAAAACCACCAATAAACACAAAATTAGTTTTTAAAAAATGGATTTCACTGAAATTTACTATTTCACTGGTATCCTCATAAATATTCAATATTCAATGAGAAACCAACATATTTGTTTCATATGAGTTCTTATGCCTTATCAAGTGTGGCGATTCAATTCACTAAACACAACATGGATCAACAATTCAACATCTATAGCTACATAAAAAATCATCTAAATAATATTTTTAATGAAAATCATCCATGCTCAACCCTATATGAAAAATTATATGACTATTAAAATTGATGATATTCCATTCCTACCACTTTTATTTTAATTAAACAATTTAATTATCTTCATTTAGATGATTCCTAAAAAATACCCAATGGAAATTAAATCCTATTTTATCCACATGTACATATAATGTGGAGAGTTAAAAGATCACATTCCATAAACTGAGAATTCCAATTTTCTATATAAGGATAGAACAAGAGGAATTTGAACTATAGGAATCAAAATGAAGGAATAAAACATTATTAACCTTGAACATCAAAATAAAATCATCCTAATTCCATTAAACAACACAAATCATCAATCTAATAAAGAATAACCTTATGTATAATAAGAAACATGTGAGAAACTGAGAAGTAAGAGTAACAAAAAACCATATAATTACTGATTCTTGATCTTTGGATTCTAAGAGTCAACTACCTCATGGAGGAATTAAAAGACCACCAAAAATCACATAGGATTATCCTAGATATCTAGAAGATATGCTAGATTAATTTAGGGATCAAAGGGGTTTTGAGAGTTTATAAGCTACCTAAATACAAAAGACCGTGGTTCATTAAATATAAAGATGGTGAGATGGTGTAGACGTAGAATCAGAATATATAATAAATGGAAGGGACCACACCATAATGGGGTTGTTCAATGTTTCTTCTCAGAAACATGGAAAGGGCTATTCCATATATCTAATTAACTATGAAAAGGACTCCAACCCAAGGTAAGATAATACAATTGAAAATTAAACAACCAATATGATGGTAATAAGGAATCCAAAATCCACAATCAAACTCCCCTAAAATATATATAACTGAATAAATCCCTCCTCTTTGGCTCCATGGTAGATCATATCTCTCTAAACTGTATCTATGTTGAAAATGGGAGAACTATCAAAACTCCATCTTCATGATTCTATTACACAACCAATATCTTCAATCTATAGAGACTAGATTTACCTTACATCAAAAATATCTACATCATAAAATTATTATCTAGATGAAATATATTTACCCTTTTCCTTGTACATATATTAGTACATGATTTTGAGCATAATTAACTATAAAATATAATCCAAGGATTGTAATGTCTAGTGTCATTGGATTTTTAGGTATATGAAACATAAAACATGGAATTGGAAAAATATACTTATATTAATCATCAATAATTATCTCGTAACATCCATTGAGATATTATATCTTCATAGTTTTGGCTGGGTAGCACATAAACAAAATAGTTGATATAAAAATATTGGTAAAAGATGAAACATAGAAATAAATAATAAAACAAGGGTTAGAAGGAATAACATGATTATATAAAAGTAATGGAAATGAATAAACACATGGAAGCATAAAATATAGAACATGTGATCATATAATCATGGAGACAAAGAAATATAGCCGAAGAAATTAACATTACATAAACATGAGTCAAGGTTAACTTCCAAGCCAATTTCACATGGTTGAAAATTCCTATAAACGAATCAAGATTACTCCTTATCTCAAGAGGTTGTCTCATGAGACTGAACATCGAACATTTAATTGTAAAAATATTTATGTGCACCCATAATAACATGTTTCTTCTTATGTATTAAACATCAAGAATCAAACATTATAGATAAACATAAGCGTTATCAATTTAATGAAATGGATATCAGAATCATGTTATCCAGTATAAACAAAGATAAAATCATATTGGTTTCCGTGAAAGAATTCATTTTAATCATTCATTGTCATTGATAATGGAAAATACGAGATAATGAGAAAATATATCCAAATTAAGGGGAATAATATAAAAATATTGGTTCATAAACTTTAGAAATATTCTATATTAGTGTCGTTTAAGAAAAAAATGTTAAGGCGTATTTAAATGGGATAAAGTAAAATTTGATATCATAAAATAACAAATGAGATATGATAGGTTTTCATGATAAAATTAGTGATTTAAAAAAATTATTTATTAAAGTCAATTTTGGATTTTACTTGAAAAGGGGTGTGAGATTGGGATGTTCCATTTAATCAGGCTATCATATTAGAAGTAATTGAAAAGGTATCCTTAAGAAAAATCTATTTCCCCATAAAATACAACATAATAAAGCATGGTAAAAAATTTTGTAAGATAAAAATATAATTTATGAGGATTATATAAGAAGAGTTAATAATTTTGTGTGGGTAATGAGAGAGAAATCGTAACCTGAATGAAAAAAATGATTTGTAGATAATTCCTTACCTTATGTCCAAATGTGTTAGGTACTAGTACATAATGTCCAATTGAGTTTCGCCTCCTTGAAACTTCATTAAAGAACTTCTAAATGGGTTGTTGTTATAAAAAGATAGACTAAAATATGGAGAATATGTTTTGGAGAGGAAATGGGAATAATAAAAGAAATATCAATGGCATAAATGGTATAAGAAGAATAGGTGGTGAGTGGTTGTATTTATTGAGGGAACATATGGGTATTTGTCATTATTTTATTCATTTTTTGTTCTGGCTCAATAATATCCCTTCTATGGATTATTATTTCTATGTACCGTAACTAGAGTCTATTGTTTCTAAATAATTGGTGCATACACAATACATGACTCAGAGATTCATGTATTTGGATTAAAATTATAAATAATGTAAACTATTATATTTCACTATTAACAAAAAATTAAACTATTTATGGAAAATACCTGAAATTCAAACAAAACATTATTTGTCCTGTATCTTTCAAAAATAGATTCCATATTATGAAAATAATTTTTTAAATATGAGAAATTTAATTTTTAATTAAAATAATTATATATTAAACAAATTATTCTTTTATTTATATAACTCATTTAATGAAACATTGAAAAATAAATTAATTTCATATAAAATTATCATCTAATAATAAGAAAAAAATATTAATTTTATGAATCTATTTATTTAAGTAAATTTTCATTAAAATCATTATATTAACATGAAATTTGTAAATAATCATTTACATTTAACAAAAATACTAACACTAAATTAATCACTGTTAAAATATTTATTTACACATTCTGTGATATAAATATACTTTATTTTTATTCGTAAGAGAAAAAAATTATTGATTCTTTTATTGGTGTTGTTAACATTTTATTGGACGGTTATTTATTCTTAATGGTCACATTACTATCCCAATAGACAAGTTACTATTTCATTGATATAAATTCCTTGTATTCTATAAAAACCATTTATTTCATTATTAATTTATGAAAATAATGTTTTTATTAGGTCCCCAATTTGATGTATGTGTTTTATACTACATAACATAATTCTTCAAATTGAAATTTGAATGTTAAAATTAGGGGTCATTACATTCTTCCTCCCTTATGAAATTTCACCATCAAAATTTCTCTTTACATTCTATGATTATAATAGGTGAGGTTACTTCTACATAATTTCAATCTCTAGATCCCATGTCTCTTCTTAATTCGTGTGGTTCCACCATAGCTCATTGACAATGTGAGCAGTCTTGTTATATAGAATTTTATCTCTATGGTCAAAGATCTTCACTGGGTAGCCTTAATACGAGATTTCCTTCTCCAATAGTAAAACCTCCAAATTCAGTACATGTGATAGATCAGTTATATAATTCCCTAAGAGTGATATGTGGAATACATCATGTAATTGAGAAATGGTATGTGTATATTTTAGTTAAAAGGCCAAAGATCTGACACGATTAGGAATCTCAAAGTGGATGGCGTACATGTGAGTTATCCTTCCATTCTTCCAAAATCTCATGATCATATTCCATCGATATATGTAGAGGAATACCATGTCTGCAAATAATAAAATCTAGGTCCCTTCGATTATTGTTTTCATAGATCTTCTTTTAAATATGGGAATACCAGATATATTGCTGATTGGTTTTCACCTTTTATTCCATTTCATTGACCATTTCAGGACCTAATAACATTTGTTCACCAACTTCATCCCATAATGCTGGTTTTTGGTAAAATTTCCATTAATTGTCTTCATATATAGCCAAATCTATTCTTGATTGGAAACTATTGTTTTAAGATAACTCAACCATATGTATATGTTTGTCCCATCTTCCTATGGAATCCATAGAACATGCTCTGAACATTTATTCTAATGTCTGAATAGTTTATTCAAATTGGACATTAGTTTTAGGATGATATTTCATACGGATATTCAACTCATTGTTCAGATCATGTTTAAGACTTTTCAAAGTCATGGATGTAAATCTAAGATCTCAATCTGATTTAATCGATAGTGGTAATCCATGTAGCCTCACCACTTCACTAAGGTATATTTGTGCTTGATGATCAAGTGAAAAGTCCTTCTCAATTGAGATAATGTGATATGTCATTGATAGATGATCCAAAATGACCTATATATAATTATTTCATATTGATGTACTTGGGTATCCAGTGAAAATTTCCATAGTGATGTTTTTATATTTCAATGTTTCTATGGGTAATGGTTCCATAGTTCCCTTATAATTTTTCCTATCATCTTTCAATTTATAACATACCCGGAACTTCAATGAATATTCTGTGATCTCTTTCTTCTTATCACCCCACCAATAATGCTATCAGTGATCTCAAAACAAGTTTGATATTTCTAGGAGAATAAGGGTTTTGAGCTATGTAAATCATTAATAATCTATTTCTTTATCACTAGATGAGATGGTACCTTTATTCGTGAACCAAATCTTACGAACCCACCCTTATCAAATTTGAATTTTGAATATTTTCCATTTCTGATAGATTCCACCTTTTTCTGAATTTCCTCACCATTACTTAGAGTATCCATTATTTCATTCACAAGGTGTTTTGTGAAATCAATTTAAAAAAGGAT
The DNA here is from genome assembly GCA_963277665.1 of Viscum album. Taxonomy (NCBI): domain Eukaryota; kingdom Viridiplantae; phylum Streptophyta; class Magnoliopsida; order Santalales; family Viscaceae; genus Viscum; species Viscum album. Next base: position 852,709,508 of record OY728152.1, read on the forward strand.
TGATTATTTTCCTTCCTAAATTATTCACATGTTAATCCATTATAGGTCTACGAATATTAGATCCTTCTAAATAATCATCATTGATAAAAATGAAAGATCCATTTCATAGAGAGCATGAACCACTTTATTGTTTTTCAATGATTGTAGTAGATTGAGGAGTTGTAATACTTGATTAGATATAACCATTTTAACTGAAACATATTAAGCTACTTCTATATGAATATATATTTTAATATATTATGATCTGTGTATATCTCACACTTCTCTCCATAAAGAAAATTCCACAAGATTTTCAACAAGAAGATCACAGCTGCCAACTCCAGATCATGTATAGGATAGTTTTTCTCATTAATTTTTATCTTCATTAAGGTTTAGGCAATCAATTTTTCAGTTTTTTTCATCAAATATACAACTAAATATGTTATTTGATGAATCCATGTATAACATAATGTGTTCCCCTCATGTTAGTAGAGTAGTTAATAGTGCAGTGATAAGCCCTTTTTCAACACATTGTAGAAGTCTTCACATTCACTAGTCTAGATAAACTGCACTCCCTTCTGTGTAATTTGGGTTAGTGGGTTTGGAAACTGTGAGAAGTTACTCTCAAATCATCAATAATACCCAACTAGACCAAGGAAAAATGGATATCATTTATAGATGTTTTCATGGGCTGGTATTTGATTACCTTTGTCTTGGAAGGGATAACATATATTCCTTTTTTTGTGATACCATGCCTCATGAATGGTACATACTCCATCTAGAAGTCACATATACTATAATACACAAAACCATTCTCCCTTATCAAGGTCTTTATCAATTTATTAAATTTCTCATCATGTTCTTCCATTCTCTTAGAGTATATCTTAAAATAATAAATAAATTATACCCAACTATTTTTTCATGGTAATCTCAAAATATTATATTCATAAATTCTATTAAATTATTTGGAGCATCAGTGAGTCTTATGGGTATCACTATGAACTCATATTTTATATACATATATCAAAAGGTAGTCTTGGGATTATCTTCATCCGTTATAATTAATTAGTGATATTTGGATGGATTGTCCAAATTAGGGAAATACTTGGTCCCCCAAACGTTGTCGAATAAGACTTATATCCATTAAAGGGGTACTTGTATTTAATCATGATTTAGTTGAACTCATTATAATCAATGTTGAGGTGCTTGAATCCTTCCTTCTTCTTTATGATGTGGATTTGAGTACCCCATGGTGAATCACTCGGGTGTTTACAACCCTTTTACAAATTCTCTTATAATAAATTATTCAGTTCCTCCAAATCAATAATGTCCATTCTATATAATGTGCTTGATATTGGTAGATATCCATGAATATGATAAATTGGTAATTAAACCTCTTGATCAATAGGAAGACCAGTAAATAGCTCAGAGAACCCATCAGGGGAGTCCCTTAGAACGTGCATGTCCTTGATCCGGATTCTATTATTTGTCACAATAATATTAATGGTATATAATTTCTCATTAGAAAATATTATCCACAATAGATATTATAATTTTAAAAGAGATTCATCCTCCACCTTACACTTGTAATGAATATGTAGATACATCAGGATATGAAGAGTGGTATCCCTTACCCAGTAGTTGATGTTGTAATAATTTAATGATTTCCAATCCATGAAAAATATATCATCAAAACCCACGAATGGAAGTATGAAAAAAATATCTAGGAGGATAAGTCAATAAACATTAGTCGTGGACGAGTTATACACCTTGGATGCAACAATTTCTTCATTAACTATTCTCACAGATAACACAACCTCAATATTTTGAGGTGGTTTTTAAATTTTTCTAAATAACTTTAAATACATGAATGAATGCATAGAACTGTAATAAAATATTACATTTTATATTCTTGCATGAATAACCAGCATAACTGTCCCCACAACATTCTCAGGCTCCACCTTAGTTATAGTGGTATTTTTCATATCCTTCGATAGTTTTTATTTAGATGTCCCTCTTTTCCACATTTTTTGAATCATATGGTTCACCTTAGTTAGTTCCTAGGATACTTATTCACACAATTTTGACACGAGGGATTTTAGGTTTTCATTACATCATGGTAATTTTCTTTTGATCCTCCCATATTAATCTTTATTTTCCACTTTTTGTTTTAGGGCCCATGAGACCAGTGAATATCACTTATCTCCATTTTAGCCTTCAGGACACAATAAAAAGTATCCTCACAGCTATCAATGAATCAAATATCCGACACTTTTCATTACCTCAACATTAATCCACTAATGATGCTATCCACCTTCATTTCAGTGTTCATGACAAAGATAGAGTCGTATCGTGAGATATTAGTAATGTTTTCCTTATACATCCTGATAGATGAATTCTCTATTATCATTAGATAGAAGAACACCCTACGTATCATAAGATGGATATGTTGGGGAAATTATTTATTGAGAATTATTTTAATTAAATATTCCTAATCCATGGAACCAATATCCTCATTAGAAATTTTTCTTTTTATCAGTGCCCACCACAGATCAGTTTCCTCATCAAAAAATAGATTGACAGTATGAAATTATCTACTTTTAAGAACTGAAGGACATATAATATCATCTCAATGGTGTTAATACATTTTTTAATGATGGGATAAGAAGATTCCCAAAATATGGGTGGAATTTTTCTCATATATTTTTCAATTGAAACATTCCCTTACATCAGAGAATGATGGAATTAAACTAAATTCAATTCATTAGTCATAACATGATCTTATTAATAAAGTAATTTCATGGAGTTTTGATACCCCATTCCAATCATATTAGGTATTTCATTGGGTCAATCATCAAATTCCCTATCACATTGACTGTTGGAATGGGTTCTCCTATTTCCAGCAATTAACTAAATAACAATAGTACAATTTGGGGTGGGGTTTGAATAATTTGATAATATTAATATAAAATGGAATCATTTACATCAAAGGATAAATTAAAAATGGAAATTATATCCTATCTTTTTATTCCATAAGTTTCAATCTATGTTATCCAGGGTTATAAAATTATCCTAAGGGTTATTCCAAATATCATCTAATCCTAATCTCCAAAAATAACTACACAATACATTGATACCAACTATAATTACAATATCCTTTTACAGAAATTATCACATGAGTTTATGCATAATTATTCATCAAATGAAAACCAGGGATTGCAAAATTTGGTTCATTTTTAATATTAGGTATAGAAAACTGAAAATATGGAAATTGAATAAAACAAAATTATATTAATCATCCATAATGATATTGGAACTTCCTTGAAGCTATTTTATCTTCCATGGATATAATATAGAATACATAGAAAATTTAAATGATCTAGAAATCTAGTAAGGATGTAAATGAAGAAATAAACCATTGCTCGTAGGTTAGAGGGAATAAAAAGATGACATAAAATGGAATGTATAATGAATAAAAATATTGAAGCATAACATGTCAATTATGGGATAATGTAATCATGAAAAATTTCAATGTTGTAGAAAACTATGTCATGATATAAGCATGAGTAAAATCTAACTTCAATGAATATATAACATGGTGATCAAATAACCATAAAATAGTTTGGTTTACTCCTTGTCCCAACTTGACATCTCTTGAGACTAAACACTATGAAATAAATTAGAGTGCAATCTGGGTGCACCCTTGATAACATGTTCATTCATATGTGTGAATCATGAAGAATTATTCAAATGTGACAAACACAAGGTTTTCTTATGGAAATAAATTGGTTTCATAATCATGTCATATGCCAAAACCAAAGGGAATATCAAAATGGTGTTGATGAAATAATGGATTTAAGTCATAATTGCTCATTTAAAAGGTATAAAAGTCATTGATCATGATAAATAATTTTTTAATTATGTGATTTTTTTAAAATTTTTATTAATAAATCTTTTGAAATAATCCACCTTAGTCTATTTTAAAGGAAAAAATTTACAAGTTTTTAAAGAGGATAAAGGTATAATTGCTATCATAAAACAAGATATGGAATAATATTGATTTTCTGGATGGAATGAGTGATTTATAAAAATTAATGGTGGAGAATGAAGTATTATGGAGTGTACTAGAATAGGGGTAAGAAAATGGGAAGTTACATTTAATCAAGAATGTTTATTGGAATGAGTTGAAAAGGGGACCTTGTAAAACATTTATTTCCCCATCAAAAAATGATGAGTAGAGCTATGTAAATAAGATTGGATCATAGAAACATAATATAGGAGGACTAGATGAGAAAAAATTATAATTATATTAGGTTTAAAATAGATAAATAATAACCACCTGTAAAATAATGGGGGTCAAAGAGAATCGCATACCTTACGTCTGAATGTGTTATGCTCTTGTACGTAATTTCCTCTGACTGTCGTCTCCCTGATAACCTCCATAAAAATTATAAATGATATTTTGGTGAGATATGAGAGATAATAAAATGGGGAAGTTTTGGAGAGTAATTGGGATTCATATTAGAATACTCCAAGGTTATGAATGTTTTAGGAGAATAGGTTGTGAGAGGTGGTATTTATAGTGGGAGTATATGGGTGTTTTCGATTTTTTTATTCTATGATTTTTTATTTCAACTCAAGACTATCATGTTTGAATATTTTTTGTGACTATGAATAGGAAATAGTGCGTGTGAGTTCATTCTAATGTCTTCTTATATCCTCAATGAGTCTGAAAATTCTTGTATTTGTCTTTAAAGGTTAAACACTATAAATTACAGTATTTTTCTATTCAGAAAAATTCTACTATTTTAGAAAAATACCAAAACATTTACCTAACATTTTTTTGATATGTATACTTAATAAATTTACTCCATTATATGAATATAGTATTCTAAATATGCGATATTGATTTTTTTTAAAATCATCATTTATTTGTAGAATTTAGATTTTATTATTATAACTGATTTTATGACACTTTGAAAAACTAACTAAGGACTTAGGAAATTATATACTAATAATAAGACAAAAAAATATAAATTTATCAATCTATTTAATGAAAATAGATTTTTTATTTTAAAATAATTTTATTAATTATATCATTTTAAATAACCATTTACGTTTCACAAAAATACTAATACGTAATTTATAATTTCCAAAATATTTATTTACTAATTCCATGATATAAATATATTATATTTTGATTCATAATATACCTATGTTTTCCTTATTTATTCATATTTTAAGTTACTATTCAATTGGTCAGTTTATTTTTTCTAATGGTCTGATAAATATTCTAATAGTTATGTTACGATTCTTTTTGTATAGGGTCTTGAATTGGTTTAATTACAACTTCATTAATTCTTAATTTAGGAATGCAATGATTTTATTTGGATATATATGTGATTTATATTTATTATAATATATAAATAAATTATAATAATGGAAACTAAATTGATAAAATTCTATGTCGTTAAGTGAAATCTTAGTAAAAACTCCACCATAGATCCCTTAACATCCTAAAACCCACACCCAAACAACACCATTACCTGAATATTCAAAAATTAATGGGTAATGATGTCTTGAAAATTAATTTAGATTATTCAAAAAATATTTTCGTCCCCAATAATAATAACAAATCTGGAAAAGGAATGGAAATTTCTAACCAACTGTCTCCAGAGATACGACTCATGGATCTCATTAAAACAAAAAAATTCCACCTTACACCATCTATAAGCCATATCTCACCCACATAGCCATCGAAATATCAATTTCATCCACTATATAAACCAAGAAAAAAATCATAACAGTCGCACAACACTAGACCAATAACAAAAATAATGGATTCCCACCCTCCATATCTAGATATTGTCCACCTTGGGTGAACTATATCTCCTATAAGGTTTAAAAAATGTTTTATAATATAAAATTCTAATGATTAAAGGGGTTATATAATATTTATGTATGTGAAGCCTTAATATACATAATCATCAAGAGGAAAGTGAAAATTTCATAAATAAACCAGATCCAGACATAAAATTAACAAATAAAAATATAATAGTGAAAAAATAAAAAAACATAGGGTATCAGGCTCACATCTATGCCTCATGCTCCCAATTACTCTCCTCTAAGGAAAAATTCTTCCAAAGAACACAAACCAAAGGTATTGTTTTTCTATAAAGAACCATCTCCTAATGATCCTGGAGATCTATTGGTCCCTCCATAATTGTCACATCATCATCGATATTCAAAACTACATATACAATAACATAGGATCCATCATGAACATATCATTGAAGGAAATAAAAGTTGAAGATGTCATAAATCATATCAATCAATGGTGGATTCTCAAACAGATATGTCACCACTCCAATTCAATCCAACACCTCAAAGTGTCCCATGAATCAGGGAGATAGATCTCTCCCACTTCCAAATATATACCACCCAGGATAAGGAGAACCATTTATAAACAAATATTTCTCAACCAAGAAATCAATAGGTATCATCCTAGGATCGACATTATATTTCATCAAGTCTTATGTTTCCTTCATCCTCTCTTGAACTAACTAGATGATCTTTTCTTTTTTATACACAACATCATGATCGATAACTAATTACACTCCAAACTTGTCCTAGTAATTCAGGTATTGAAATGGCCTCCCAAATTAATCCTCAAATGGGGATATTTAGATGGATGAGTTGTATATGTTGTTATAGGAAAACGTAATCAAATGAAAACATATTTCCCAAAAATTTTGGAAGTCCAAATTCGATGCCCATATCATATCCTCCTACATCTTGACAGTAACTTTTTCCTATACATATGTATGAGTTTAGAAAGTAGTGTTGAGAAGTAACTGAGTTCCAATATAAAGTATAATTTCTCTCCAAACTCATGAGGTAAAATGATAATCCCTCTTTAAGGAAATGGATCATAGAACTCTATACAACTTCATGACTTCATTAACATAACTCCTTCCCATAAAATCTATAGGTCCTGAGTACATTGTTTTTAGAAATTGTACTGAAATAATATCTTAATCCATGATTACCCAGACAGAATCAACTACACCCTTATACTTGGTTAATCCTATGATGTAATCCATTGACATGTCATCCCACTTCAACTCAATAACTCTAAGGGTCAATGGAAACTACCAGTAACAAGATATTCTATCACTACCAACTATGATACCAGACATCGATCCATGAACCCCACCCCTTAGCATTTCATCGTGGGACACCAAAATGATTTACTCAAACAATTGTGAATCTATGATATTGTTAGATGAAACAAAAATAGTTAATTATGAAACTAATAAATTAATCCCTCACACATATTCATTGGGACGAATATCTTCCTCTGAAACAACATATTACTCTTACTATCCTCTAAAAATCCTTTTGGTGAATCACCAATACTAATATGTTTTTTCATCCCATCTACCTCTGAATCTCACCATTGGTACTCTTACACATTCTAAATCAGAAAATTATACACTATCATATGAAATAGAAAACCTCGAACATACACTAACTCTATATATATATTAATGGTCTGAAAATCCTCTGTCTCCCTCTAAGCATCCCCAGCCTCTTGTAAAACCTAACTTTATAACTACTTACTTAGTGAATAATCCATGAAATTTTTTATTATATTGTTTAAGAGATATAAAAGTAATAGTACCATTGAAACTCCATCATTCTCTATTACTATATATTCATATCACACAATGATAAAATATAACTGTATAATTTTTGATCAATGAAGGTGAAAAATCATTCCAAGATGGGGAAATGTCACCATAACTTTATCACGAAAAAAACAATACTAATTCCACATCATGGGTGGTATAGTTTCACTCATGGGTACATAACTTCATATAACAATAATATATAAGTACATTTTATGAAATATATATTTGTCCCAATAAGAATATGGATTCATCATTGAAGACCACAAAATATCATTTCTTCATCTTGAAAGTGATGCACCAGATCATCGATCAACCTACCCTTCAAGTAGTAAAACATTTCCTGACATTTATTTATCTACAGATGGACTATTATTTTCTTGTTATAGATTTTAAAGTGGTATTCCAGTAGATAACACACAAAAACCAATAGTAATATACATTAAAACCATGGATTCTTTGATCTACTACTACATTCGTGGGTGCGGCCAAAGGAAAAATTTACAAAAACCTGTGGAGGTTCCATGAAAACAATTTTATAGGAACAACATGCTCATGGAAATTCAAATATCATGTATAGAAATTTAACATGGGTATATTTCCAATGAGCATATTCTGATAAAAGAACAACCAGGAAACTCTATGATGATCTACTGGACCCTCCTTAAAATTCATGTTGATCAATATGTTATCGATGAAATCGATAAAAAATTTTCCATGAATTCATAGAACATAGAGTTCATGATTCCTATAAACACAGGTGGTTCATCCATGACATCTAATTACCTAGCCACAAATTATAAGTGCCCATACAAATATTTAAATGAATTATTCATAATTTTTTTCTCCACCACCATCAACTAATTATATCAAAATCATAGATCAATATAATAAAAACAACTATTAGCTCTCAACTAGTTGAAAAGATCATCAATCATTGGATGATGGTAGGGATTCTTTTATCATTAACTGATTCAAATTTTGGTTGTCTATACACAACCTTAGACATAAGTCTTACTTTTTCGAGAATAGAATTGGAGCACTCTATGGAAGCACAATATTATGGATAAAACACTTATACATCTGATCATATATCTATATACTTAATTCAAGTAACTCGGATGGTGACATTCGACAAGGATTCATTAAATCCAGAGAGACACCTTCAAATAAATTTACCAAAAAATCATTATTACTTCATGGGGGTACTGTCACAGCCTCCTCGAGGATAATATATAGATATTAATTTTTGAATTTAGGAGCCTTCAATTTCCCATAACCCACTAACATTATAGGTTATTTTTCCATCATGGAGATAAGAGGTTGTACACAAATACAACCTATCCAAAAACATTGTTCTCCCAAAAAAACACGATAACCATCCAAACTTAACAAAATGAACTTCCTCCAGAGGAAGTCAATAAGTTCACACAAAGAATAAAACCAATAAATGTTTAGGATTACAAATTACGACTATATCATTAGTTATAAGATATCCCCACATGACTAATTCTCCCCCATATTCAGTATACACCTCCAACACACATCAAATAAAGTAGTCTGACCGTTGAATGGTATTTTAAAAACCAGAGACATTGGAACACATTTTATTAAAAATATTAGTGGAACATAAAGAATGGTTAAAAATATGTTTGAGGATTAGAAATAAAAAAATTAACAAACAATGTTAGATGAAATACAGATTTAACATATGATGATCATTGTCCAATCTAGTGTTGTAACCTCTACAATATGAATCTATCCACATGATGATACCTTCCACCACTGCTAATTGACTCTTTTTCATCCAAGATCTTGTTGGGATACACGAATTAATGAAAAAACGTGAGTTTCCCTCGGATTTCCCAATCTATTAATAGAGCATTGGCATACTTCCCCTTCTACTAAAATGGCATTTTCAGTTGATTCTATCAAGGTTGATGTTGAACCATACAAAATACATCATGATAAGATTTAATAAATACTTGGAAGTTATGTTAGAATTGACGATGACCCCCAAAAGTGTGAAACATTGGCCTAAATACACCAGGAAAAACCAGAAATCCATATTCCCATGAGTGATGAAATGAAATAGTCAACCTTGACATTCTATTAGTTGAATACTTGATGGCCTTTGTTCTTGAGACCTATTACTAATAAATTATCTCCTTCAAGAACCCCACTAGTTACCCTCCCATTATAACCATCATTATGAGGAAATATTCTTGATTACCTATACCTTATTTTGTACATATAAATCTCTTGGAAGTATGAATAGAGCTATAATATACAGTATAAAAGGCATAGGTGCCTCCTCAAGAAACCATGATTGAGACTCCTCATCACGGAAATGATCAGTGGTGAAATGTAAAAGATCTTTGATCTTAATCCAAAACTCTAACACCGAATACTATCGTAATAATGGTAATTTATCTCTTTCCTCTTCAATTAATTCATCATCAATGAGAGTAAATCCAACAAAAACTCATTCAATAAGTCTTCCAAATAAATATCTGGCTTTTTTATCTTCTTGATATATAACATCCCCCTTAATGAGTTCCAAAACTCATATGAATAACTTGTAATGGGACCCAATAATTTTTTCTATCCCTAAGAAGCCTAAAGCTGATCTCAAGCTCTTCCAACCAATTATTTATCTCCAAATAATAGACAATGTCCTTATACGAAACAAAATCATTCGGTTAAAACACCTGAAATGTCCTCTTCCAATCATTATCCACATATAAAAATAAATCCACTTTTTCAACCATGTTAGACTATTGAATCCCATAAACCTTAATAATGTTTCGATGACATCCATGATCCATAAAAAAAATATAAAATATAGATTCCATAATCTTGGTAGTAAGTAATTTTATTGTTATTTATTTAATAAATTCATTTTAACTTCATAAAACTGCACTATTCATATGGAAACAGAAATAATAATGATGTATGTACAACTCATAGGTCCCTATGTTTCTTGTAGAACCACCTCAATTTTTCATTTGTTAAAAATTGTGTCCTTGTATAAGATCAGAGGGGGAACTCAAATCCAATATCATTGCCAAAATCCCTAACCAGTATCATGCACCAAGATTGACTAGAACCATTCCCCTACCATCCTAGGAAATCCTCATTATTACTAACTAAAAACTAGATCAAATATACCAACCTATCTTTTGATACCACTTTGTTATAACCCCATCACTTCAATGGTAACTTCATAGATCGATAATGGAGCAGTTATAATGAACCATAATTCCTTGCTTTAGTAGGCCCCATTTTTTAAAATATCTCCAAGGGTATAAAAATATCAAATATTGACAGAATTATCTTAAATAGATAAAGTAATATTATTTTATTGGAGATCCAACATCAATAAACTCAATTAAATAATATTAAATAAATAATTCCCAAAATACCACAATATACTTGTGTAGACTAAAAAAATACAAAGAGTCTCCAATATATATAACTCCAGAAAACCTAAGGTAGTGAACTAAATATAACATTATTATTATGACTAGTAATGTTTATGTCCTTTATAAAATTCATCTTAAAATACTTAAAAAAAATTCATATATAAATTGGTTGAACATAACATGTATACTAAATAAGAACATACCTAGAGTCTCTCATTTAGATGTGAAAATAGAATACTAATGCACCAGTGAAAAAAAGAACCGACGACATCCTCAGAAGGTCAACTGACCAACCCCATATTCCCCATGACATACCAACTAAATAATTCATCACAGTGTAATAAAATAATATGAAAAATATCCACAATAGGGTAAAATTCATGACATTCCCATTGATTTTACCACTATCAAATCCTGATGCCATATGTCCAAATGGTCACATCCCTTCCATAGAATAGTTCCAAAAAATAGGAAATGATGCCATTCCATGCACCCATCATACAACTGGTCATCATATCACACCCTAATACACCTAGTAAACATATCATTCCATGCATCCCATGTGAAACTAGTCATCACATCCACATCAACCCATAACCATGGCCAGGTATCCATGATTGTTAGGTATCATTATTATGAAGGAATTTATCCTATTTTGATCCTCCTCCCATGACCAACCACAAAAAGGACCTACCACATCAATCTTGTGGACCAATCCATTAGTAAACTATCTTAATAATGCAACAATGCCAATACATATGATCCTCACCTGGAAAAGCGAGTGGGAATAGGGGTTATTCTTCCATCTTTACTCCCCATAATGGAGTTTGGAAACCACACCCAAAAAAATTTGGTTTCATCATATAGTGCTCCACATGGGTGGGGTGCATATATGATCACAATTAAAATATAGTATAACAGTTATAAACAAAATACCATTCTATGTAATTATAAAAATAGTACCATCACAACACAAAAAATCACCATAAGGCCTCATAACTCAACATTCACTAGAACCACTAAGTGAATTATACCACAAAATAATCCACACACATAATACGCATCCCTCCTTACTTTTTCAAGTCATGATATTTCTTATTTTATAATTAACAACCATCTTTGATTATCAAGCCTATTCGTTACATTTTTATATTAATCCACATAAAAGTAATTCTCAATTTAGTTTAAGAGTTCATTACCCATTTCAACACATGCCATTTAATTTTAACAATTAACATTTAATTCCCTCAATAGTAGGAAACTAACAAAAAACATATGAACCCAACACAATCCATCCCTTTCTCATAAAAAAGACACACATTCCATCTACACATCACATGAAAAATACCTCACATCACAACTAGTCCAAATTCCTCATATTAATGAGCCACATATCTCACCCATCTAACAAAATGACCCTTATACAATACAAATCATCCAACAACAAAAAAACCCCACACAAAACAAATGTTCCATCATAATATAACCACCAAATTTTATAACTTTATTTTAATAAAAAGAGTTACGTAGTAATTTGTTATGTCAATGGTATTCAAACTGAAATTTCTGATTCCAGAGGAAACCAATTTATTTTTTTCATATAATTTCTAAGCCATTATCATGTGGAGTGAGATAACACAACCAGAACAATAGGGTTAATGAATTCAATGGCCATAATAACATAAAAAAACTCTACATAAGTCATATATGGAATAAAATCATAAACTATCAACAATATTGTAAAACTAGTATGGACATGTAAAAGTGATATTATTTCATCCCCGCCACATCAAATTCAATTAAAATAATCAATTAACATCATTATTATAGTTCATACCTTCTCCCAAAGGAAAAATCGTGATAACTCCATATAAACAATTAAAGAGGTGAGAATATGGATGACTGATCTCAGAAATAGACTTATAATTTGTTTTTCAGTGTTATAATAGTAGAAAGACAACAAAAAAGAACCAAAACATTCAAAAATTCCATGATGACCAGGAAACACAACCTCCCCATCAATCGCCCTCCAAAACACTACCCAAAACAACAGTATCCAAAATCATAACCTTCTATAGAATAAGTAATGGGGAGAAATATATAATTAAGATAGAGGAAATATCGCAGAACAAATAATTCTTCATCACTAGGTGCCATGAGTCAAATCCCACAAGGATAGGGTGAATGGAATCCCAAAATAATCTAGGATTCACCTATGAGTTTTGGGGAAAGAGTATTGAATGTAGTGTTTAGAGGGGCTTGAAAATTTATTAGTTTAATATAAATAGAAGACCATAATGAAATTCAATTTATATGGATGGAAAAGTTCTACCATATAGTTGGAATATAGAATATTTATAGGGGACTATGCCATAATGAGGATAGTCAAATACTCATTATTGAAACATGATGAGGACCATGCTATCAATCTAACAATTTAGGAAAAGGACTATTGGAAAAGGAAATCCACCACACTACAGAATTCAAACTTCTAAAGGATATCTATACAAAAACTTATCTCCATAGTTCACCTACCCTGAAAATGATTAGACCAGAATAATCCCCCAACTTGCACTCCACATCACTATATCAATGTACATTTTGGCACATTCTCATGATGTATGCCATTGGTAATTTTTTGAGTAGGGAATTAAGATAATTTGACCCACCAGTAGAAAATCCTCATTTATTTTTGAAATTGGATTCTCCTATATACATAAATTTCAAAATCCTATACATTTTCTTTTTATTATGTAATAATGTATAATAAACAAAAAAACAAATTGGGGGGGGTAGAAGTGGTGAAGACAAACTGTGTCCCCCATAACAGTAAACATGCAATCTTTTGGGAGGGATCGAGGGAAAATATAAACAATACTTTGATGTATTGATGAATATTATGATGATATATCTTCACTGTGAGGTAGGATATGTTTGGTGATTCATTTGTTATATTTCATTAATGAATAATAATATAAATGATTTTCCCTACTATTCATTAATGTAAGTTGATATCTCATGACCATTAATGGAAATTATAAGTCCTAAATAAATCTGGATCCTTGGTGTTTTATAGGAAAGTATAATTTCTAGAAATTCAAAGAAAGAGACACTAAGTATATAGGATGATGGCTTAGGCACATAACTTGAATGATTATAGATATCCTGATAAATAAATTATATTACACCCTCATCATATTCACGAGGAATTATTTCATTAATAAATTAACTTTTTTCTCTATGGGTACATTAGTTGGTTTCTAGATGCTAGCCTAGGAAATTGGGTTGTTTCACCTAATATCACATAGAAAAAGGCCCAGAGGGTCACACATTAAGTGTTTTTAAAATATCAAATAAATATTATTATTATTTATTATTTAAAAAAATTAAAATTTATTATTCTTTCATATGTTTTAGTAATTATTCATTCCTCCCTGATCATATATTTCTTCATCAACAGATATTCAAGAGAATATTTAATGAGACGAATATTTAATTAATATATATTTGTTATTTTGTGATTATAAAATTTATTAATTTATTATTGAATAATGTTGTGATATTAATTAATTAATTAAATTTTCATTATTCAATGTCGGTAAATATTGCGGAGGAATGAAATACCTTGTTTATTAGTCTGGTGAGAACTAAAATATATATTACATATTATTTGAATAAATATTATTATATTTAATTCATTATTTTTTTCATTTCATGAAATATTATTATTAATATTATTGTACACTTAGGATTTCATACGGATTACAAAAAAATAAGTGTTCATGCACATTTATTATTTTCTTACATTAGTGATATACAAACTAAATTATTTAATTTTATTGTGTAGCCCATTCATTTTTTTTGCACAATAACACTCAGATGTAATTTTTTAAATCCCTGTAGATCTAACTCCACAAGAACAAGATCAATAATATAGATAAATCCCCCCCAAAAACAGTTAGGTCTAGAGGGATCTATAGAATTATTTTTCAGGTAACTCATAGATAGATCAAATAAGAATGTTAAAAGAATTAGTATCTACCACAATAGCACATGGACATTCATACTATGACATTTGGAGGTTTTATGGAAAATGTGTAGATCATCAACAGAGGGAATATACTCTTGATTCCTATAATATATTGACATAACAATATAGTGAAATTTTCGAATACATAAACAATGAAATTATTTCATTCAAAGAAATTCAATAATTGATTGAAATGATTTTAAATAATTTTTAATGATCCAATTCATGTTTCTAAAAATATTAATCACAAATAAATATTTGATTCAATTATGATGATAAAAGTTTTTATTTTCCATTAAATATCATATTAATGATTAATTAAGAAAAACAATTATGAGCTGGGATTGCCCCATCAAATGCATCCACTCCACCTAAAATATATACATTGTATCAGAGAGGTCACATAATTATTAATAATTTTTTAAATATTATTTATTGGATTATGTGTTTTTTTAGTTTTTAATACCTATTAAATCCTTATTTAATCTGAATCAAATTATCTATTAATCATTCTATTTTTACTCATAAAAGTAATCTAGTCAATTAACAATATTAATGAAATAAATTATTTAATCTCATCTAGAGGTGTCAAGGAGGTTGGTCAAACAAATAAGGAATACATTCCATGTAATGCATAGGTATAATTCATGTACCTATTTTTAACAAACACATAACTAATTAATAATTAATTTAATCAATGTGAAATTATTACACGTGGTGTTTATATAAATACACCATGTGTTAACTACGTTATCTTCGTGCATGGTCAATTGGAAAACTTTCTGTGTATCTTCTATACATGATGTTTAGTCCATTTTTCAAATAAGATCCATGTATTTCAATACATGACCCACGGGGAAGGTTACTATGTAATTTATATACCACATGTCGTGTTTCCCAGGTAAATTATGTTTAATCCAAAAAATTTCATTGCTCAATTACACACTGATTCCCAACATGTGTCACCTAGATAGACAGTGAGAAAAATACACGATGTGTTGCTAGAATGTACTCACCATGTACTTTTAAGAAATTACAAAAAATTAACAAATGATTTATTATACTAGTTTAACCTTATTAACATGTCTTCCCTGTGGTCATTGACATAAAAGTAATTTCCATGTGATTGGTTACATACATATGTCTAAATAATTTATTTTTAACTTTTGAAACATCTTATCATTTGTAACTCATAAAAACATATTACTTAACCCACATTGAAACAAAAAAAGGCTACATAAATAACGTTTGTTTCGTGTGTTCATTAAGATTATTGTACACCACATGTAATTACTTGATAAGTATTGTATTTTATATATCACATGATTATATAGTATATGAATATTATAAAAATTGGTTAGTTGGGATAGTTACTCACTATTTTTCTTCCATTATACCTTTTTAGGTACATAAATAATTTTAAATAAATTTAATTTTCTGTTAATAATCATGGTGGATGAGAATATAAAAAATGCATATATGAGAATTAAGATAACATATTTGATTTAATAAATAAAATGATTAATTAATTTGAGAGTGATTTATCATAAATAAGAATAATTATAATAGGATGATGAGTTATTAAATGTATAATTCGTTTCATATATTTTAATGATCATGAGCATAAACCTGGAATTTTATGTGAAATGTTTCATTTAGTTTATTAAAAAATTAAATTTATTGTTTGTGCATGATCCCTCATCTCATTAGGTAAGATACTGTGTGCCAATTGTTCCATTTATGTAAAACCCATAATCAATATGTTGGCTCCCCTCACCTATGTGCGTGTAAATGAAAATTTAATTCATAGAGATAATAATTTAGTTGACCAACCGATGAAATATACACTATTTGTTATGTGTAATGTTTTTGCACAACCCTAAAATCGTTCGAGGTATTTCCCCTGATGTTGATGGTTTATCATCAACTACATAGAACAACCATTAGTAATTTATGATCATTAAACCAATTAATTATTTTAGTTTCATCATGTTTCATTTTTATTTCATTATGGATTTTTTTTGTGATCACATGAAATAATGAATTAATGATCATAAAATATAGAAGATGAATAAATTGTATTATACACCAATTTTATTTGATTGGGCTAATCACTTATGTAAATCTACATAATATTATAAATCACGTAATAAAGATAAAATGGGAAATTGATGCATAAATATGAAATACCTCAATTATATATATTAGGTTGGTATAGACATCCACTGATAATGTTAAAATAGAACCATAGATAAAAGTGACTTACTAGCCAAAGTAGTGGTGATTTCAATTTTTGTGGAACATTAACATGAAATATTTGCTTGTATTAACTTATTTCACATCATAGATCGACTACTAAAGAAGGAATTTTTTGTAATTAGATTAATTTTATCGGAAATCCAATTTATGTTTTTCATGATTGGTGGTCCACTCAACAGATCAAATAATTTTATTTAATAGAGTTTGAATTTGAAATTCCTACATAAAACCAGTAAATTTTCTAGACCAGCCATAGTTAGGATGTGGATACGTGTATTGTATATACCTTACATTAGAATTTATAATTAAATAGATATTACAAATACAAAAGTGAGTGATATTTGTTTTAATAAAACAATGTGAGATGAATAAAAATAATATATATTAATTTTTCAAATTTAATCAGATAAAGTATTAAAATTTTTCTCTTCTTATTTTGAGAAATATAAATAAGAATTACTTAAAACGTATAACTATGATCCATACATTAAAAGTGTAACCTTCTCAAACAATATATTTACATGAGAGGAAGATGTGTTTACAAGGTATCCTATGCCATGAGTGGAAAATTTATATTCTTGATGAACGTATTCTAGATGCACCTAGATAAGAGGCTACTAATAAAGAGTTGTCTATCTATGAGAAACATTTTACTAATATAAATAATGTTTAGTGTTTTATGTTATCATACTTAACCTATTAGTGTCTAAAGACACATAAGGAGATGTATGTGTATAGAATTATGTACCACCTACAATATATTCATTAATTGAAGGTGATATATTATAGATTAAGTATCTCAAATAATTTTTTTATAACCAATCTTTGATAGACAGTTCTGGATAATACTCAGGTTGTCATGATTTTTATCCATAATGAATGCTTAAACATCATAGGGATTAAATTGCCAGTTTAGATTCACATAGATCTAAAACATTACATACTACCCAATACCTTTCCTAATTTTATTTTCTATTATAATATTAGAAATAATGATAATAGTCTTTTATAAATTATGAATGTAATTTTTTAAGTTTATAAGGACATTGGGTGTGATAAAAGTGTTAATTATAGTAAATAAAAAAATTTAAGATAAACGAAAAGGATCCAAAGACTGAAAATTCATCTAAATATCATGATAACCATATTTCCATGAGGAGGAAGACATCGAGGTTGGATAAGAAAAGGATGTAGTATTCTTTAATTGTAGAAATAAAGTCCACTGGAAGATGAAATGTAGCCTAAATCTTGGAAAAAATGATGTTTTGTTTGTTATCAAGTGTAATATTATTATATCTACAAACTGAGTATTAGATAGATCTTTTAAATCTAAAATATTAATCCATATTTAGGAACCAAGTATATTATAAAATATTTCCTGTGGAGAGGTGGATTTATGGGCTTCCAATGGTGTGTGTTTGGTTGCTCTAACCAATGAAGAGTACCAATTATCATTTCCAATAGGAAGGATATTGGTTTTAATAGATTTTTATAATTTAAAAACTATTACAACGATCATTATTCTTGTGTCCTGGTTTGAAAAATATGTTTTTGTTTTCAATGTAGGATGTAAAAGATGTTTTTTATAAAAAAAATATTTTATGTTATAGATCATTTAAATATTAGACATTATGTAATAAATTATGAAAATAAATTATTTAAATTAGGAAAATAATAATGTTATCATGACTCGTGTTTCTCCTATCTAAGGAATCGCTATATTTTTCTGGTAAAGATGAATCACATGAAAATTATATACCAAGATTGTTAGTTAGAATCCTTTTTTCTAAATCAACTTCAAATATGTAATTCTTGACCACAATGAAAAATTTCCAAACCACCGTTCAGGGGTTATGATGATAAGACTACAGAGCTTCATGGATTGTTATGAACCAATGTGTGTGAAAAATTACAGAGTAATCGATGGTTAGGAAATCTAACTTTAGAATTTTTACTATTGACAAGAGTATATTCGGTGATGTCTAGTTGATTAGGTATAAATCTGAGTCCTTTGATAAATTCAATGAATTAAATAATGATGTAAGGAATTATATAAGAAATATGATAATGTTCCTTAATTCATATTATGGTGGTGAATATTTTTATAATGTCTTTATGGGATTTCTATAGGAATTTGACATTTTACCTCAACACACTCTAAATTAAACAATATAGTGTAATGGAGTTAGTGAAAGGAGGAACCATACCTTTCCTTACATGGTAAGGTCAAAGATAGGTCATTAAGATAATCCATTATATTTTGGGGATATGCATTAAAAACTGTGGAATACATACCAAATAGAGTACACAAAAATATGAAAACAAAATTATCTTCACGTCATGGAGTGGAATGAAACACCTTTTATCACATACATGTGTATGGGGTTCTGAGGAATTTGTTAAGGACTTCATGGACATAAAAATAGAACTAAGAGGAAAAATTTTCATCATTATAGGGAATCCCATGGAATCAAATTGATACTACCTATAGAACCCCTATGAAAAGAAATTAATTTTTGAAATAAAATTCATCTATCTTGATAGGGATCACATCCTCAAGAAGGATAGTGGGAGAATAATTGGATTAAATGAAGTTGATGGTCAAGATAAACAAGAGTTATTGTGGGGACATATAACATAGGTCTCGATGTTAAAATGTGTTCCAAAAAATTTTGTATTGTATAGGACAACAAGGGATGTAAAAAAATAGCGAGATATGGTTTTCACGCCCAAAATAATAATCACAACGAAATATTTTTAGTAAAATGATATAAGATGATCATATATGATATCATATATAATTTATATATTTATTTAATAACTTAATTAAATTATTTAACCGTTATAAATGATGTTACTGAACCCTCGACTACAGTATAAAATGAGGTGAGGGTTAATTTTTCAAACTCTTTATTATCTGAGATTGTTTATATATAAGAATTTACTGGCACAAATATTCCATCCATGTCAAAGTTTTTTAAAAATTAATTTCAATACATTATTACAATTCTAGTAATATTTTTTGATGATATTTTCACCCATGTTTTATTTTATAATTAGTAATCATTTTTTCATTTTTCATTACAAGGTAAATTGTTTTATTTTCAACAAATTACGAGAATAATTTTTTTAACTTATATAGGATGAGAATATTTCTCTACCATCATGATGCATTAATGTATTGAAGTTTCATTTACAAAATAATCATATTATTTTTTTAAAAAAAGTTTTCTGTTCAAATTGTGTAGAATTTTATTTTTTTTTCAATGTAAAAAATGGTATTTCTCTCAAAGAGGTTTAATAATTTTTCTAGATTTTTTTCAATGTCAAAATCCTTTGTTGGAAGTTATTTTTGATTGTTTTTTATATATTATAATACAAACTATCATATATTATTGATGTTTTTATGATTATTTTCACTGTGGATGTGATGTTTTTATACCATCCATTATTTATTATTAATGTATTAACACTTTATATGCTTGTTTTAATAAAAATGTTTATATTGTTTATGATTTCCCCTTTACAAATGAGGACTGTATTAGACAATGTATGTTACAAGGGTGGCATTCTATAGGCCATAAATGCATTGTTAGGTCTCATGAGACAAAATAGATTGGGTTTTTACTTTTTTATGTATGGTCTCTGCATGAGGCCTTTATAGTATGGTTATAATGACCGGCATTATGCATTCCATCATTATGACATTATTTATTGATATAACATATAATTATTAGGAAATTATAATATAATTGTGAATTTTTAAATGGAATTATTAGATTTATTCTTTCTATATTATGCTCAATATTATGTTTAAAAGGTTAGTGTTTCAGTTTTATACCTTTCCATATAATTTTGTGCTTATTTATGATAGCATCTTCTATATTGATTACCCTTAATGAGAATTTGAGTACACCCCTTTCTTATGTTTCAAATTTCCCCTAGTTGTCAAATGGTATATTAAGACAGACCTATAGAGATATTCAGACAGATATGACAGTTTTAAATGGAGATCCTATATATATTTTTTGATTTCTTGATGTCATAAAAAATATATGATTAAATCTAGTTTTTTCCAAGGCTATTAAATTAAACAGTCCTTTAGGATTTGAATTATTATGATCAAGCCAATATAATAAAATAAGTCACCAAATCTATGAATATGGGGCTAGGGAATTATATTTTGTATCATAGGAAGGTCGATAAAATCCTTGGAAACTAGATTTAGAAAAACATTGATCAGGTACCAAAACAAAAAGATAGAATTAGAGGATAAGAATAAGATAATGTCAAAAAAATTTGGTAGTGCAGATATTATTTGGTTATTACTATAAAATAAATCCCTTTTTGGAAACTACAAGTGGATTTCATTCGTGAACAGATGTACCTATAAGTAATAACTTAGAGAAGATGTTCTAAACCTGACTTGAGGTAACTTGATACAAGTCAACGAGCATCATTGTGCACCTCATTTGACACTCCTGGTGATATGCTTAGGATAATTCACCTTTTCATTATGAACCATTATAAATGATTTTATTTTAAATATGATTCCCAAGAAACCATGTTTGTTATTATGAGATTAGATATGAACAAATTTTTCAATTTCTGTTGTATATCATGACATAACTCATTATGATCCATAACCTAATCTAGGGAATGTCATTGTTTGGAAATGGTATCTAGTAGAAGAAATGGAATTTTTATCAATGAAAATTACACATGTAGTTATTTCCATCCAAATGAAATATAATCTTATTGGAGAAAGGGATGAAAATGGTTCTGAACAACATTTAACTATGTTGGGACTGGTGACAGAGGTTATGAATTATAAACTTATCTATATGGAGAATACCAATCCACAATGGTGAGGATCATGACTAGAACTATTAATGATACAACAGCCTCATCCATTAAATGGGACTAAAAATCCTTATGTTACTAAGAAATGGATATGTTCCCTAGATAAAATATTTCTTTCTTTGGTGACTATCGAAATGGAAAAAAAATTCATGGTTGTTTATCATGTCTCGGGTGATGGGGATCGATGGTTATAATTGATTAAAAAAATAAAGAAGGATGGTATGTATAAAATGTGGAATGGATGGAATATAAAGAACTCTTCCTTGAAAAAAACTCTTCTCGTGATCAGCGAGCAGATATAGAGAGAAACTTTCTGGTTGTGAGGCAGAAAGAGGATGATAATGTTTCCAACTATGAATCTAACTTCAACAGGATAGAAATACTTTCTATATATTATATACATAACCCAAGAAGTATTATTGATCAATTATTTTGGGGGATAAAACCATTACTTTTATAGGGACTAGTCTCACAAAATGTCTCATCATATGATTATATAGGCTCACGTGCTATCAATAATGGAATGTAGTTCTCTAAGACTTATAACTTTTATGGAAATAAAGAGAAGAATAGGTATGCTGAACATTCTAGAATGTGAGATAAAGAAAAGGGGAATAAGTGAAAATAGACTTCCATCCTATAATAATTGTTGATGGAATCATCATGGAACATGCCTATTGAGGATGGGAGTTTGTTATAAGTGTGGAGAAAAAGGTCACCAATCCCCTGATTTCACGGGAAAGTAATAATTTACCAATTTCCAAGATAAAAATTTTATTGAGATGAGGATTTATGAAAATTATTTTCCGAACTGACATGGAAATATTCCCTTGAAAAAAGGACAAGGAATAATGTCCATGATTTTTTGATCCCAACTACTTAGGTTGAAGCTCCAAATGATTTGTGGTAGGTAGATTAACCATCTCATCAAATATTTCCAAATATTTAAGTTATTATGGATCCTTAAATTCTGTTATATATTCCTTTTTTCATTAAAAATTATAAAATTCCAATTAATATTAACAAGGTAGTTTTCATTTAAAACCTATAATGGAAGTCTCATTGCAACAAAGATGTGTTATTAAATTCCCATTATTGAAAATAAAAATTATTTATCTGCTAAATTTATCATCATACCTTAGTTGAACATTGATATAATCCTTGGTATATATTGCCTATCAAAATATGATTTATATATTTATTTCAAGATTAAAAAAGTTATGATTTTTGAGGAAGATGTAGAATCCATTTTCTTTATAGCAGAAACCATATCATCATATTCTTATCTAGATCTACCTCCTACAAATTTCTAAATGAAATTATTTGGAAGAAGTGCTGTTAAAACCAACTGATATTTAAATTGGGGATGTTTCTATTGTACAATAATATATTTTTGTATTTCTATTGTACTTACCTAGACATCCTCTAGAGTGGGATGTTGAGTTTTCTATAGACTTATCCATGACGAAAGACTGATAGCAATGTCTCCTTATAGAATATCCAATGTGGAATTATAATAGATGAAGAAACAACTAATGGATTTTAGTAATAATGGATTTATTTTCCCTATTGGTTCCCCATGGGGATCCCATGTTCTTTTTTAGGTATAAAGTTGGATCAACAGGGATTTTAATTGACTTTAGATAAATAAATACTATTACAGTAAAGAAAAGGTATCATTTTCCTCTCATTGATTATTTGTTTGATCAATTTCATGGATCTAAACATTTTTCAAATATTTAAATTCATTATGGATATCATCAATTGTGTTTATAGAAGTAATATATTCCAATGATTTAATTTCAAACATGGTATGGACATTACAATTTTGTAGTAATGATATTTGGACTAATTAATACACCGTTTATTTTCATTGATCTAATGAATAGAGTATTCAAGGAATATACTGATGATTTGGTTGTATTATTTATCGATGATATCTTGGTATAAACCAAAATCTGTTAAGACCATAAGAACAAATTCAAGGTTTTTCTTATGTATCTTATCAGAAATGAGCTATATGGGATATTTAGAAATTGTGAATTTTGGATTCAGGAAAATTCTTTTCATGGAAATATTATCTCAATGGAAGGGATATATATTTATCCTACAGTGAAAAAGAAAATCTGAAAACCCCCACACCAATGATTATAATTGAGGTATACAGTTTTATTGGTTAATTATTTACTATCAGTGTTTGTTCCATAATTTTTCTATAATGGATAATCTATCAACCTATCCCCAATATAAGGTGTTAATTATTATTTTGACATAAGAGTGTGATGATTTTTTAAATAATTGAATAGAGTTTTATTCAGTGCTTTTATCGTGACTTTACCATCTGGAAATTTTGGGTATGTGATTTATAGTGATGCATAAAAGGAAGGATATGGATGTTTTCTTATGCATACTGATAGAGTTATTGCATATTCATAAATTGAATAAAAAATTCATTAATAAAACTACCCAACTCATGATATGGAGTTACATATAGTAATATTTTCTATAAAGGGATAGATATAGTATATATATGGAGAAATATATGAGACATAAACTAATCACATGAATTTTCAATATATCATATCAAAAAAATAACTCAACATGAAACAAAGGTGACGGATAGAGCTACTCAAGGATTATGATTTCACAATACACTACAACCCATGGATGGTTTATAAGGTGGAACATGATTTGAGCAAGAAGGACTGTGGAATTATGAAAAAAATAAGAGCTAAAAGGGATCCATTATTCATAGATCAGGTAAATATGGATATTGGATTTATCATGGAAGGTGAAACCTCATTTTTTTATCAAATGGTTTCCAGATGATCATTATTTTAAGGAATAAAATGTTCTCAGAATAATGATGGATATTTTCAAAGTAAAAATAAAGCTAAGTATAATGGGATATTGATTGACTTCCTATATGAAGAAGGAATTTTGAAATTTGTGGAGATACATTGTGTTCCCTCTATACCTTACCATAAAAGGGGATTATTGGGTGATTATCATAACTCCAATTTCCCTATACACTCCAATAGCAGTAACATGTATTGAGATTTTAGGGAACATATTTGGTGGGACAACATGATGATGGAAATTGCTTATTATGAGTCAATGTGTCTGATTTTCTAACCACTGAATGCTGAGAGAAAATGTATTAATGGAATCATGAAAACACTTTCTATACATGTGAGTAAATGGGAAGAAATTACAAGGAATTTTTTCACTAGATAATAAAATACTCCAAGAAATAAGGGTGTGATATGGGTTATTGTTGATCATTTTACCAAATCAGCACATTTTCTTGGTATAAGAGAAGATTTACCTCTGGAAACCCAAAAAAGACTATACATTAATGATGTTTTAATACATAATGGTTCACTTATTTTGATTCCTTCTAAACAAGACCCCCATTTTACATCAAAATTATAGAAAATTATTCAAAAGTCTCTAGATAATTAGCTATAATTGAGCACTTCATACTACCCTCAATCTAATGGGAAATCAGAAAGGACTATTCAATCATTATAAAACATGTTGAGATCATGGTCAATTTCCTTGATGGTATGTGGGATCATTGATTACCACTTGTAGAACATTCCTATTAGAATAACATCCATTCAAATATTTAATGGAATTGTATAAAGCATTATATAAAAATAGATGTCAAACACCAACTTATTAGGAGGATGATTTTTGTAAGGAGGCTTGTAGGCCAAAAACATGTAGAGAAAACAACTGAAATTGTAAATATGATCCAAACTCATATCAAAATTGGTCAATTTATGAAAAATTATTATACCAAAAACTGATGGAAGGATTTGGAATTTCATGTAGGATATCAATTTTCTGGAAGTTATCTCCATGGAAGGGTGTTATATGATTCATAAGGAAATGGAAACTAAGCCCAAAGAGAATAGGACATTTTGATATTCTGGAATAAATTGGAGCAATAGATTACATATTAGTAGTCCCACTAACTCTCTCTGAATATCATGATATGTTCCATGTATCAATGTATGGGAAATAAATTATAGACCAAAACACATGTACTCACCTATGAAAAAATCTAAATAGAAAATGATATGTATTATAGTGTAGAGCCTCTCAAGATTTTTGATACATGGTAACAAGTGTTGAGGAATTAGAATGCTCTATTGTTAAAGTTTCTTTGGAGAAATCACAAAATGGAAGATGTGACGTGGGAACCTGAAGGGATTTTGATAAAGAGCCACCAAAATATTTTAATGTAGTGATATTCTATAAATTTCAAAGGATAAATTATTTTGAAGGATGGAATAATGTAACATCCCAAGATTCCATGGTATGCTTCTTCATAAATAATTCAATATCTTTCGATGCACGCAACACTGAATTTGAGAAAATCAAGATCTAGCGAACTAGACATTTAAAAAGTAGTTATAAATAGTATTAAAAACATTATGAAATTTTTTAATTTTCTTTCTCAAAATAGACATCAGTTTTATATAGGCATATTCAAAATATATTAGGGTTAATTATTGGTATTTTTCTGAAATGTTCCAATTTTTGGTGAATATTAGAAGATACTGGATTGTTGTTAGAAACATGAATTTTTCATTTAAATAATTATTTTAATTTAAATTGATTTTAAAATCATAATAGATAAATAAGACATATATTAACCCAATTTACATCATTGGAATCATTTTTATTATAGAATTATACATAAAAAATTATTGAAATTTTAAATGTCTATTTCACCCACCTTCTCCCCACATCTATGGGAATATCATTAAATGTAATTTTTCCTATTTTGTGGATTGAATTTATAGAAATCGACATATATGGTTGTAATTAGTATGAAATTTGGTATCTAATATGACCAACATATTTTTTTATGAATAGTATCTTTAGTAAATTTTAATCTGTTGACCATTGTTAAGAGTTAATCAGGAAATTAATGGTATACAAAATAATATAATATTTTTATAAAATTACCCAAAAACAAGTCCTAATTTCAAAAGATATGTTTTTTTCCACCAAAATCACCCTTATGCAAAAAAAAATATGATCCTTTTCCAGATACATGCATCATATCATGACATTCATTATATTTTATTTAAATAAGAGTTAAAAATTTCATATTCAAATTTTAAAAACTATATCAATTTTAATTTTAGGTTATATAAATGTTATGTTGGACTATAAATAGTCTTTATAAAGATAAAAATATTATCTACATAAAGATAATTTATTTATAATTTTATAAAATAATTAATTAAATTATATTGTGACCGAATAATGATGTTGTAATTGAATTATTAAAAGATGACTCTATTAAATGTTAATAAAAGTATTAAAATAAACATAATTCGAAATATTTTATTCCGTAAATGAATTCTTTGGCCAAATTTGAAATATTAGGGATTTTTTAATGTAGTTTGTTTCTATGTATTCTTATTGGTCTAATATTTTAAAATGTCAAGTAATAAATAGTATCAAAATTGACATAAAATAGATTTTAAAATAGATAAGATTTTATTAAATGATATAAAATTATTTAAAATATACATTTAAGTAAAAACTATGATAATATTATATATTTCATAAATTATCCTATTGATGTTTTTTTGTATTTTTAAAGTAAATATATTAACCCATTAATATAAAAATACAAGTATACACGGTAAGAGTTAAACTGTTTAACTAAGGGTCAAAGCCATAAGATATGTTTAATATTGTAATATGTACATTTATAGAATTCATGGGTTGATATTATTTAGACACATCCTCATCTTATCCTCTAAATAAATCACTTTGGAACTATTTGAAATCAAAAATCAATTTATAATAAATAAATTTCTTTGGGGTTTCGTAATGTGCCTCTCCCCTCTCTTATAAAATGGAACATCTTCTTATCATTTATTCACACCTCTAATTTCATGACTTGACCCAATGGGGATCAAGTTGCAACTCCCCAATATGACCTCCATAGTCCAGGTGCTGGTGTCTAGCACCGACTAGGCTAAAACACACAAGGAGGCCTTAGCCTAAAGTACCCATACGCACGAACCCACATACACATCCATGTAACTACACATAAATATAAACAAAACTGAAAAGAAATGAATGTATACATCTATCCAAAACTAGAGTTTAGTAGACGTAAAAAAAGGGTAAATATAGGGCCCACCAAAATAAAACTACAAAAGTATCCAACCTGCTATGAAGAAGATTGTAGTCAAACTCCCATTGGTTAGCTCCACAAAATAGCTCTTGTAAACACCCCTTCCAGTCTATCACATTATGCTCTGCCTTCTCTCATCCTCTTTGGACTTTTTAAAAAGTCATGTGATCTTCACAAGACACAAGACATGTGTGGGAAAATCCCATGTAGAGGTGAGTATATGGTTACTCACTATGCGCCCCAAAATCCCAAACCAAAATGGGAGAAATTGATAATCATCAGTTAACTAGACCTAACCAGAGAGAAACCAAATAAGAGTGGAACTCCATCTCAAGAGCATCCTCAGCAACACCCAACTAGCCATCTCAATGTCCCTGGCATGTCAACAATTTGACACATGCCAAGCAAACCCCTAGAACACACACAAATATACCCATATTCGTGTCTCTTGGTCCTGACCATAGACACTCCATTGTAAGAAAATATATTTTCCAACCCAAAACTCACAATAGTCTCATTGTATAACGAAAACATATTGAGAAAAATGATATGACTCAAGGTAAAGGTAGAAAAAATCCTTGGAGAACACACAACACGGGATCAACCATACTCGATGGCACACAGAATGACCACGGACAAACATATATATATCAATGTCGACGATCCAACCACACCATCCCAGATGAAGAACCAAGAGATACCACTCCATTGGTAAAACAATCAAATAACACACCTGAACCACCCTTGTTATA
The DNA here is from genome assembly GCA_963277665.1 of Viscum album. Taxonomy (NCBI): domain Eukaryota; kingdom Viridiplantae; phylum Streptophyta; class Magnoliopsida; order Santalales; family Viscaceae; genus Viscum; species Viscum album. Next base: position 852,738,679 of record OY728152.1, read on the forward strand.
ACTATCTATGAGGAAATTCATGTTGGACAGTGCCAAAGAAGAATTCATATAGTGACTAAACTACCTCAGATTCCTCAGGTAGGGGATCCCACCAAGGGATTGTTGGGGGATAATAAAACTCAACATGATCACTGAACTAAGAATGTGTTATCACAAAACAACCCGAATCTAGTATAACTCATCACAGTAAGGATCAATGCATATGTAGTGTTGGTCATGATGATATCAAGAACTCAACTGATGAAAACATCATGATATATCATAGATGGAAGAAATAAATATTGATACACGTATAGGGAGTTTGTACCTAGGGCTCAATGGGGGATCCATACCCTACTTGAATATCCTAGGTAGAGGATTAGAAACCATGTAAATATTGGTCACACCGACACCGAAAACTGTTCCATGGAAACATGAAGGGATGTGAGGATCATGCCAAGTCTCTTAGGGAAACTCATGCTCCAAATCTCATGAGTCTGCAATCAATGTGGATTGAAAAAACTCACTCCAGAAAGCGGGAATGCAATTTCATTGTACGTACCGAAAGCAGCCAAAGAGGGGTCACAGTCTGGTGAAGGGGACGTGATACCAAAAACCCTTGTTGTGGATGAATAGTGGTATCCTTATACTGAAAAGGAAGTGATATTGAAAACATTTTGTAGCAAACGGACTAGGGGGGGGAACTCAACCCAACTGATTGAGACATCGTCATCCAAGACTCGAGGGAACCACTCAACCAATCTAGTAGTAACATATCCAAGGAAGCCACAATGTCTGACACAACCATACTAATCAACATCTCTAACCCAAGTGACCCACATGACATATCCTACACATTATGTCACTTAAGCCCAAATTGTGTCCACCTTCATGTTCTATGTAGAAAAAAATAAAGGATTGGCTATTTACTCTCCCAAAATGGACAACCGATGAAAAATGTAATATTTAGAGCACCATGTCCTAACAGGGCCCATGCATTGATCTTGGAACACAAAAAGTTGATCGTGATGTTTCAATCCTCTTTGAAAAACACAAGGGATCGACTACATATTCATCCAAATTAGTCACCTTGTAAGAATGTCACATTTCACCATAAACTCTCAAACCAGACCTTATGAGGACCAAAACACAATTTCAGTTTATGAAACCAAAATCAATCTCAAAACGTCTGCCATTAAATCATGATATCAACAAATATAATGGTACGACAAATGGATATCAGATTCATCAAATACATTTGATACAAGAAATGAAAAATAATAATTATTAATATTTATATTATTAATTTTGGATGTTTCATTCCACGAAACATAAATCCCAAATCAAAAAGTTCTGCAACAACTCTCAAAAGGAAAGTCTAAAAGAAAGGGCTTCTTGAGAATAGACGAAACCCAAATCCAACTCCTAGATTAAGATTTAAGGTGATTCCAAACCACCCGTAGACAAAACTAGGTTGGACTGGCCCATTCTGTTTGGTCTACCCCACTTGGGTCGGCCCTGCCCAATGAATTGCAGCCAAGATGAACCATCCCATTGTCGAGCCAGCTACAAGATTCTTCCTTTCCCGCACGCCACACCTCTATGCGCCTAGTGACTGTTGCCCCTTGCTCTCATCGCCCCACCTTGGCCTATTGGGCCTCCACTGTGCCTCCACGAGGATCCGCCCTCAACATCACTAGATTCCACCACTAAACTAGCGGATTCCACATCCTTCAACATTTCGGCCCACCGTCAACATCTCCACCCACCAGATAATTTTCCGTAGACCACCAGGAGAACCCTGGTGCTCCAAATTCAAATCCCAAACCAGATCAGGGATCCTCATGAACAGAACCTCACAAACATGATGATTTAATCATGAAGTGTAGCATAAAATAGGGAATGTGAATTAAATCTCAAACTCTCTACCAGGCTATGTGAAATGTTGAAGATTCAATGCCAGATCAATGTTCTGCTACTTCGGATTCTCGATATAGGAGCATTCACTGTCACGATCGGATCTTAACGGCGCTTCATTTCCTCAATTATACTAGTTCATCATTGAAAGAGGAAGGGGGAGGGGGTCTTTGAATACTCAAAAGACTATGTGATAGGAGAGGTTTTTGTTTTAACAAATACCATCATAATCCCCTATCCTGACACACCACCAACCCAAAACCTGGTGCCAACTAAAATTATGTCTTCCTTTGGGTAAACCCGGCATTATAGACTCAACCGCGCTCTTAGAAATTCAATCTGAAACACTATTTAGAAGTTATTCGAGCTGACTTCCATAAATAAAATAATTTAATTATTTATGAAATCAACCTTGATAAATTTTTACACATAATTCTCACGCATGAAAACGTTATACCCCACCTAGGTTAAATGGATCGCTTCGAATGCAATCGTGGCCTCAAGTTTCTAATTCAATTGATTATTTGAGATATCACCTATTTCCTCTATGTTCATAGTATAAAAACAATTAATATCTTAATAAAATTTAATTTTTTCACAAAAGGCTTCAAAATCGTACGTCATCTCCATGACTAACTCTTGAATTACTCATATCAATATTCCAATGTCTGATAGGGAAAACCCCAAGTCACTACATCCTACCTGCCTAAGGATTCTTCGTCCTAGAAAATAAAAGTCCAAGGAAAAAGGGAAAGTACCTAAGCTCTCTATTGAGACTCCCACACCAATGACCTCACCCATAGTTCTTGTGCTACCACAAACATGCACCAAGAAGAACCAAAACACCGATACTACTAAGGATAATACAACCTTAGAATCTTGACACACTCCCCACCTTAGGAAAATCCACCATAAACCCACCTAATGGATATCCCATCATGAGAGTCCCATCAAGAAGACCGCAAAACCTCTAATAAAATGTCCCTGTATAAGAAGAGTCAAATGGGGTTTCCCAAGAATACACAATAGGTCATATAATTCCTTAAGAAACCACCTCAAAAACATGAAGCTGGCCTCAACCTCATGGGTTTAAGGAATTCATCACCCGCACCTCAACACAATCCACGTTGAGTGGAACTATCTCACCTTCATTATTTTCAATCATGCCTTAATGTTGTGTCTTACTATGGTAATTTTCCATCCTTCCTATGAATTTGATGGAATAATGAACCATACTACAACCTCCTTGAGCTTCCCACATACAAGATGACACCGAGCATGTGATGGAAGCAACAAACAACAAAGGCCTACCTAGATGCTCACACTGGGTATTACCATCCCATTGGCTAGGAACACATTTCCATGTCTCATGTACAAAAGTCTAAGTTACTCAACCACCACACCATGGAATTGTTCTCCATAGATGGCACTGGCTTGGCCGTATGGTTTTCATCACATCACAAAAAAAATCATTTTGATTGTTGAAGTTTCCCTCCTCGTCAATTAATTGAAGCTATATCAAACAAAATCTACAACAACAGAGCCATCCACGGCTTGGTCTAACCTGATGGATCCACCCGTACCCTCAGTGGCGCGTCAACTCACTACTCAATGGGTGGTGGCTCCACCAACTAGACAATGAGAAGATAACCTACCTCGTGAATAGTCAAATTCTATTTGACCTTATCAATCATCAGGTTGTACACCAAATCCATCTATAGATCCCTCGAAGTCTACCATCGTGGAATAATCATGAACTAATTCAGGATGCACAAAGGTCAAAGAGTATATTTGGGGAGCTAACTCAAGAAGGGTAGAAAAAACCCAAAACCCCTTACTATATGATGAATGTACCATTATTCCCCTATGACTATTTTCCTAATGTCCAGTGTCAAAAGACAGATTATCAGAGACTTTTTGTAGGGATACGTCGACCCCTACACGAACACTGGAGTCCCCGACCTAAATGAAAAAGTCAAAACATCCTAACACTGTCTCTATTAACCCAAAAATAGATCATAGCTAGACCAACTACACATTGTGGTCCTAGTGGTAGAACCTTCTCTGATACTACTCTATCACGACCGGACCCAATATGGCTCGAGCCGCAACTCCCCAGGACCACCTTCTTCAGCCAAGGGCTGATGTCCAGCGTCATGTAGGATATCACACAAAACAAGGCCTTATACTAATGTAATGGTACACATGAACCCTCATTCACCTCCATCAAAAAGTTCAACGATGTATAAAAAATTGAAAAGAAATTTATACATATATCAATCCCAAACAAGATTATAACAGATGTGATAAAAGTGAAAATACATGGCCCACCAAAATAAAACTGCAGAAGCATCCAAATTCATCTAAAAAAGTGGATCACTAGAAAACTCCTTCTAGTGAGTTCCTCAGACTAGATTTGTTAAACAACCTAGTCGGTCTAGCTCACTATGTGCTTCCTTCTCCGGGTCCACCTGAGACTCCGTTGAAAGAATTGTGGTTTTCAGAAGACATAATTCATGTTTGGGAAATGCCCGTGAAAGTGTGGTTATAATAATACTTAGTAGTTACACCAATATCCCAAATAAAATAAGTGAGAAAATGATTGGCATTAGTGAAATTGAGCCAACTAGAGGGAACACAACTGAGATAGGATCTCCATCTCGAGACCATCCTTGGAAATACCTAAAAAGTCATATTCACATAACTGGCATGTCAATAAAATGATAGTTGCCACAAGGACACCTGGAACACACCCATATATACCCATCTCGAAGTCTCATATTCCTAACCATACACTACCATTGTTAAATGTCTCAATGTTCTAACACAACACTCGCACTAATCTCCTGATGTACCGACCTCATTGAATGAAAAGTTCTCCGGCTTGAGGTAAAGGTAGAAACCATCCTTGGAGCACCCAAAATGAAAAGAAAACCATCCCTAATGGAATCCTGAATGAGATGGGAAGAACATTGATAGATAAATGTCAATGATCCCACTACATCATCCCATATGGGATACCGATAGATACAACTCCATCTATAAAATGAACAAATGTAACACCCGACCAACCCTTGTGATTTCATTCCTTGTGGGAATTCTCGACGGACAACTCCACGGAAGAAGTCACCTGGTGACAAAAATACCTACAACTCCTCAGGTTGGGATACCACCTAGGGGAGAGTGGGGGACATTAAAAGCCTATATGGAACACCGAACATAGAAATTTGTATAACTCAATAACCATAATCTATTATAACCTATCTCGTAGAAGATCAACACTCGTGTAGTGTTGGTCACACAAATACTGTGAACTATATTGTGGAAAACATCATAAAAGATCATATAAGGAATAAATAAATAATTATTCACGGATAGGGAGAATGTGCTCAGGGCTCACTGGGGGAACCATACCCTACTTGTAAATCATGGGTATAGGATCTATGCCCAGATGAATATCGTGAATGTCGTAACCAAAACCCCTACTAAGGAAACAAGAAGGGATTTAATATTCGCACTAGGCCTCTTGGGGAAACACATGATCCAAATCCACCGAGTATGTTATCGAAGATGATTGGGATAACTCACTCCATTAAGCAAGAATGCATCCACACAATACATATGCCAATCTGCCAAATAGGGGCCACAGTCAGGTGAAGGGGACATGATATCGAAAACCCTCGGAGTAAACGAATAAGGGTCACAGTCTAGTAATGGGGACATGATACTGAAAACTCTCATAGTAGCTGAAGAGGGTCACAATTTTGTGAAGTGGAAATGATACCAAAACCCTCATAGATAAATGACCACATAGACCCGCTGGACCCAGCTGATCGAAACATCCCAATCCATGACGTGGGAGAACAACTCAACCCAACAAGTATTAACATCTCCAAGGAGACAATGGGGTCCCACACAACCCTATTAGTCATCATCGATAAACCAAGCAACCCACACAATATAACCTACTCAAAACTTCTCTTAGGCCCAAATTGTGGTCACTATCGAATTCTATGTGAAAGAAACACACATGATAAGCTATTTACTCACTTACAATGGACAACTGGTGAAAATGACACTATTAACCACAATGAGTCCTCACAAGGCCCACACCTCGATCCTAAAACACATCAAATGAATCTCATAATTTTGATCCTGTTAATAAAATATAGGGGATCAGCTACTCATTCATCCAAAACATTCACCTGTAAAAAAGGACACACATCACCGTAAATGATCAAATAATGCCTCATGGGGCTCGCACCACGATTATATTTTAAGCACCCAAAATCTATATAAAAAACATCATCCTTTAAGTGATGGTCTAAATGCCTCCAATAGTGCATTTAACATTCATTGGACTCAACAGATATTTATGATATAAGAAACACCAAATAATATTAATTAAAATATTATTATTATTTTCAGAAGTTTCATTACACCGATAATCAAGACTGACCCCCAATATCCTCCATCTAGCCTCAAGAGGCCCACCTCGAAGAAATGATCATGTGGCCATAGATGGAACACGAATCTGACACCTAGATTGAAGGTTACAGTGTTTCAAACAACCCACAGAAGAGAATTGGGCTGGACCAGCTGACATTTGCCTACTCGGTCTGCCGAACCATGGCTCAGCCGTGCTGGCCCAGTAGAACCCCCCACTCCCCCCAGGGATCTAGCCTCCACTGTGCTTCCATTTCGTTCCACCGTGCACCCAGTGGTCACCACCCCAGGAACTCCCTAGACGACCTTACCAAATCGGGCCTCTACCATGCCTAATCGGCTCAGCCACGCCACAACTGGATCTACTGTCACCGTCACCGGAGTCAACCATGAAACTATTAGATTCCACCTACTATAACCTTAAAACCCTCCAACAACACCACCATCCATTATAAAACCCTCTGTGGACCACCAGGAGCAATCATGTTCCCATAATGCAAATCATATAATAGATATGTGATCCTTGGGACTAGACCTTCACATAATCGAAAATTTAAACAAAAAATGAAGAATAAACAAGGGGATATGGATTAAAACCCAAACGTTCTACCTCTTTGGGGAAACCTTCAAGCTTCAAAGAAATATCAACACTCTTCTACTACCACTTCTCAATCTAGGAGTTTCTATTGTACTGATTGGAGCTCAACAGTGCTTTATTTCATTGACTGTGTAACTTCGTCATCGAATGAGGAAGAGGGTAGGTGTGATGCATGCACTAAATATGGGTGTTATGTAGGAGGTATTTTTTTTACTAATATCTTCTTAACTCACCGGCCCGACAAGCCCCCAACCTGACACCCGTTGTCGACTAATATTATGTCATGCCTAGGGTAAACATGGCATTCTAGACTCAAATATGGTCTCCAAAATTCGATCTGACACCTTGTTCAGATATTATTTTATCCATTGATAATAAATAAATTTATTTAATAATTTACAAAAATACAATACATAACGTTTTGCATCGATGTCCCTCCCCTGCAAAAGTTATACCTATCCTAGGTTAAACGACACGTTCCAAACGCAAACATGGCCTCAAATTTCTAATTTGAGAAACCATTAGAGATATCACCTATTTCCTCCAAAAAAATAGTATAAAAATACCATATAATTTTATAAAATTTATTTTGGGAATGCAGGACCTCGGAATCGCACATCGTCTCTACGCCTATCTCTTGACGTATTTGTAGTAATATTCCAATGTCTGATAGGAAAAAACCGAAGTTGCTAAATAAAAATCCTTTTTAATTTTCCAAAAACTATCCATTTGACCTATAAATATCCATAAATTCATCCTATAAGCCTTTATTTTATCAGAAGTCTACACTAGTATGTTATATTGTAAAAAAAGGAGATATTCAAAAAAAGGGAATTGTTTTACCAATTATAATCAAATTAATTTATTCTTCTATTTCTTTTTCCTAGGTTGTTTTCAAAATAATGTAATAACTACACTATCTTATACATTCTGAGATTTTTTTATTTTTTATGGAACAAATTAATTCCTCATTTTATCAACCCTATGAATAACAATTTCACCATGCCTACAAACATACAGTTTACTGTCTCCATATCATGGTATAATCTGTTATTCAAAACCAATTTATTTGGATGGGTATAATGATGAGTATAATGTATATAAAAATTAATTATTTGATTATAATGATTCAATATAAATAATATAAAATCCAATTATATAACATATAACCATTAAGGGAATGATATCGTTGCTAATGCATACGTACGGCCTACCATCACTGCATGGCGATGTGATTCATCCTCCCCAACAATAATTTATGAATGAATATGAACATTTATATAATTACTGTATATAAAATTTATTAATTTAATATCATTCTGGATATGAATAATATATATCCTCTTCATATCAAACCGGACATAAAAGAAAATCTAAACATTAGAAAATTAAGTTGTTCACGCACAAATAATTATAATAATGAAATATTATTAAGAAAAATATATATGAGGATCATATATGTATCATAAATAATGGGTATATTTATGGAATAACATAATAATGTTATTTAACCATTATATTGGATGTTAAGACACCCTCAACTGAAGAACATTATGATATAAGGGTTAATATCGCAAACTCTTATTATCTGATAATGATTATACGCAATAATTTTCTATGAAATTTTATCACCCACATCAGTATTTCATAAAAATTCATTTCAAAAAATTCTTGCTATTATATTTCAATTTTTTTATGACATTTTAGAACATTTTATATTCTATTTAAATGAATATTTTTTTTACTTTTTGAGTTATTTTTTTGAATTTTTCAACAAAATATGAGAAGAATGTATTTTTACCTTATACGACCTAATCATCTTTTCCTACCATCATGGAACCATGTAGTTTTAAATATTACACTACAATATTATAAATTAATATTCAAAAGAAATGTATTCTTTTAATATTTCATGGATATTTAATGTTTTCAAAGAAGAAAAGTGATATTTCTCTCAATGATTCTTAATGATTTTATTAGATTATGTTCCTCTATGTCAACATCCTTTGTTGGATCTTATGTTTGACTGAGGTTGATATATTATGATTCGAGCTATCTTATTGTATTGAAGGGTTTATGTTTAGTTCGACTATTGATTTGTTTTTTAATACCATTAATGGTATATGGTTAATATATTAACATTTCATATGCTATTTTTAATATGAATGTTTATGTTGGTTTTGATTACCCATTTTTATTTGAGTAATGCATTGGACATAGAAAGTGAAGGGAAGGGCCCACTATATACCCTTGATGAATCGGTAGGTCTAATAAGAAAAATAGATTTGGGATTTTATTTGATTGTGTATGGTATTGGAAGGAGGCCTTGAATGTATGGTTATGATATCTGGCATTATGCAATCCCTCATTATGAAATTGGATATTTATATTACTTGTGATTATTTGGGAAGTTAAATATATAAGAGAATGTTTAAAAGAAATTATTTGATTTATTGATTTTATATTATGCTCTAGATAATGTTTAAAAGTATTTTGTTTTAATTTTATACCATTCCATAAAAGTTTATGCTCATTTATGTTAGCTTCTGCAATATTGATTACCCTTACTGGGCATCTGAGATCACCCATTCAATATGTTTCATCATTCCCCAAGTTCCAAAGTGGTATAATATAAATGATATTTATGAATATTATAAGGTATATTAGAATTTTTTCGGGAGATATTTTTTTTATTTAATGATGTAATGTAAAAAATTATGTTTTTATAAAGATATTTTCAAGGCTACTAAACTGATCATTCATTTGGGATTTGATTTTGTATGATCATTCAAATTTAATAAAATATTACACTGGATCTGTGTATCCTGGGTCATGTTGTAATAGTATTCTTCATAGAAATTTTTATTTGACGATTCTATAAATGATTTTTGGTTTTATTATGAATAAATGTTAGCCATGTGTTTGTAATAATTTTTTTGGGAATATGGTCATAATTTTAGTAGTATATGATGATGAGATATTGATTTTAGGAAATGACATACCAATTTCAAAATATATTAGGAAATAGTTAAAAATAGTTTCTTTAGGTCAAAATTAAGTGAAACAACCTATACACTATGTATTGATACCATTATTTATAGATATAAGAGGGTGTACGTTCTATGTCAATGTACATAAATTTAGAATATAAAAAAAATATTTATTATTGAGGAATACTAGACGGGATTAGTTCCAGTGTCACATTAAATATTTCAATGAAAATTGTTCTTCAAAACAACATGAAGAAGAGAGAATGGGTAAGATTCCATAAATTTCTATGATTAGATAAATCATATTTGTTGTGTTATATAGTAGACATGGTTTTTCATACATATTAATCATGGAATGAGGATATCATGAAGATATCGGAGAATATTATGGGTTTACTGATAAGGTTTTCCATAACTATAAAATAAGTCATATGGATATATTATTTGTGTTTGTAAGAGATTAGGGGACATTCATAAGGGTTGATACTGATGATAATTTTTAACAGATCGGAATGATATGAAGTTGCAGTCAGGAAATTTTTTCTATCTCAACAGAGGAGCTATGTACAGGAATAGTTCAATATAGCTATATTTTATCGATTCTAGAGTAGAGTCCTAGTATAAAAAATATTATGATGTAGCAAAGTGAACTATTTATATATTAATCTTTTCACATGAGCTTTATTTTCTCGAAAGTACTAAAAATTCAATCACTATATATGGTGATAATATAATAGTGGTGGCTCTTGAAAAAGAGAAAAGGATGCACTAATGAAAAAAGAACAAACATTTAATCTTGAGGGATTTTTCATAGGGGGGTGAACATGTAGTATGTAGAGTCCCCAAAGAAGAAAGCATGGTAGACCACTTCACAAAAGACCTATCTCTACAGAAGCATGTGTATCATGTGAGAGCAAGTAGATTGAGGGTTGATAGTAGTTGGATCCAATGTATTTTTGAGTCTATTGGACTTGGTTCCCTAAAATAATTTACTATGTAATTTATGATTCCTTTATTATATTTTATTGAATATTAATAAACTCATTACCAAATCACAATTATTCTTCTATGTTACATATTATGTGACCATTTCCAAAGTGTATTGTCACAGAGAACGGTCATTGTAGGCCCCTGCTATGATGAAAACTGATAAGTTCCATTGTAGTTTTAATAAAATTTATATTATATATTAAAATTTGATCATATGAGAGACATAAATGATATAGGCTATCATGGGTGTAAGCATGTAGGAATTTTAGGCACCTTCCATTGATGTATTCCTTTGGAAATTTCCAGTGTAGGAAATTATTAGAATAACACCCACCAGTGTGAAATATATATTTATATTGTCACAACCCATCCTTGGGGCCCATGTCGTGACTACACCAAGCCCGCCTTCCATAGTCCATGGGCTGGAAACTAGAACCAAAGGTGTAATTCCCGATAATAGGTAAGGCAGTGCCTTTATATAAGAAAACAAACACCATAGAGTACACAAGCTGAAGTAAACACTAAGTAAACTGAGTACAATAGTAAGTGCTGGAATGTAAATTGGCTACTATACAAACCCAACTAAAAGTACAATATAACTGTGAAAAGAATGCACAACAGCTGAAAAGTAAAGCAGCAACCACCAAGTCGTCCTCCGGAAACCCCACCTGAAAGGTGGGTACAGATGGTATCCTCTACACCTCGAATCCGTCCATCCGCACCGTGTATGTCCCGCCTGATTTTCCTCAACTGGATACTGTTACGCACCACAGCCTCAACTACGATCAGCGCTATCCGTTGTCTACAACCAACACAACGTAGTGTGGGCATATGTCGTGTAGGGGTGAGTATACGATATTTAGTTGGGACCCTGAGACCCCCGAAGGCCTCCCAGAATCCAAAAAGGATATACCACAATGGAAAGATACAAACCCGAAGTATCAACCAATGCGACTTAGGTATATTTCCATACATATACCTAAGTCATCAATTCCAGTTCTTCTCAAACTCACGATCCCAAGTACAACCCAGTCTACAGAGGAAAGCACATCCCAATCTACACAAGAAAGCACATCACAATACACACAGGAAGGAAAGTCAATCATATCAATGATAATGATTGAAAGTCAAGATTCAGCTGACACAGGCATAATACTCACAAAGAGGGGTGGAGATGATAGATTTAGCATCTGAATCCTCTCCCCTGCCGAACCCACGTAGGATCCAAGTACAGAAGTCGTCGCTGTCGAACCCACGTAGGATCCTAGTACAGTAACCATTGCTACCGAACCCACGTATGATCCAAGTAATATCGTCCTCGCTACCGAACCCACATAGGATCCCAGTATAGTCGTCCTCATTGCCGAACCCACTTAGGATCCAAGTACAGTCGTCATCGTCATCGCAGTCGCAACCAGCTCTAGGGTTCCCGCACACAGCACACTTGATTCTGGGAGGGTCCGCTCCACGAGCCAAGGGGTTCATTACATCAACATTCACTCAGTCCAGATTATATGTATATCAAAGATACTTCTCTTCAATAGGAACTCAATGTGACAGACGATGCGTCAATCGGACGCCCAGTCTGAGAGATATTGGCTTTTTCTTCCCAGGGGCCCGTTTGGTTTTTAAGTTAAAAACAACCCGACCATACTCAAGCTGTGTCCACACCACAATTTGAGTAAGTCAAAAGAATAGTCTCACTAATAATAAATCAACGTAATTTATTTTACTTAAATTGGACGTTCGGTCCATAAGTTATAAGCGTTTCCGCTCCAAGGTCCTAGTTGGTTTCGGGTTCGAGCCAACCCTGCCAAACACAAACATCGCCGAAACCTCTAGTGTAATATAACTAAACGACCGTCTGGATCCTAGGATCCCTATGAAACTGACAGTGCATCGATCAGAGCTCTTTAGCCGGTGATACAGTCATTTGAATGAACCTAGCCCGAAAATAGGTGGTCTGGGCCCGTTCCGACTAGGCCCAATACCCCATGGGCGGCCCGAATCGGTTAGACCCAACCCGGGTCCAGGTCCGGCCTGATTGGGCATGGCCCGGCTCGCGGCTGGTGCGGCCCGGTCTGGCTGGGCACGACCGCCCTTTCCCGTGCGGCCTGCGGCCCGACTCGGAAGATGGTCGCAGCTCGGCGCTGGCAGAGTCGGGCGCAAAGGGGGGCACCGCCCCCTTGTTTCCGAAACCGCCGGGCATAATGGTCAGCCTTGTTGTAAACACGGGACCCCCTCGGGTCCCGCCTCCAGGTGGCATTGGCGGCCGACAAAGCCGGCCACCCCTCGGATGTCCGACGCGGTCTTAGGCCTCAGCTCCTGCTCGACCGGCCCGGCGCGACGGCACCACGCCCCTACGCTGCGGCCTGCCCCCGTCGTGTCCCCCTTGAAACTCTGGCGTGACGCGACAGCTCCGCGCCCCTCCACCATAGCTCGCTCTTGGCCACGGTCTCTTTCGGGCTCACCGGTGCGGTGCGACGGCACCGCGCACCACCACCGCGGCCTGCTCCTTCCGCGGTCCCCTTCATCCCCGCATGGTGCAATGACACCACACCTCCTTCTCCACAATCATCAATGAATATCAATAAGAAAGGGGGGGAGAAATCGGTCGTGTTTGTGCGGTCTGATCTCCTCCTGTTATGACGATAACATTCAGCCCAAGTATACAAGATACTCAATGACAAAACCAAGCACAATTTTTTTTCATTAAAATTGAACTTAACCCTTGACTCAAAATATTCTTGCGTTTATCAAACTCCGCGGATGATGGTGTTGTTTCCATCGTCGTCTTTTTCTCCTCCCTTGTCGCAGAGGAAGAAGAGGATGGAGAAACCGAGCCGCCGAGTCGACGTTCTTCGTCGGAGAGTTGGCGTTCTTCGTTGAAGAAGAAGATTTTCAAAAGGACTAGAGCTCTCTCCAACAATTCTCAACACAACCAGCCAACCCAGAAATAAAATAAGGCTCCTCTTATTTTATTAAAACATGAAAAGCATTCAAATTACAGAATTTAAACACTTAATTCAATTAATTGATTATTTGTGTGTTGGCATGAATTAATGTGGGAGAGTGGGGAGTTACCCAATTAAATACAAGTGGTTTAATGGGGGGGGGGGGAGTTTAAGGGGTTTAGGAAATGAGAAGGGTTGGGGCTCGTGGCCCCACCTCACATTTATCCATACATGGGTAGTTAGGATGTTAGTGGGTCCCACCCTAACTCCCCCATGTAGGATAAAACCACCTTTGAATTATAAATAAAATTGTACACAATTTGATTCACTTTTATTTTAATCCACTTTTTTTAACAACTATCCAAAGCAAACACATCTTCGGTAAAGATCCTTGGTTTCACCGAAATTTACCCTACCAGTAATAGCGGTCGTTGAAGTACAAGTAGGGATCGAATCCACAGGGACCGATGAAGAAACCTTGAGACACTAAGATTGGATACGAGATTGGCTATGCAGTGGCCAACTTTGGATTGAAATGATTTGAAGAAATATTGATTTAATTTAAAGAACAAAACAAATAAAATTACTTGAATTAAAACAACTAATTAAGGTGAGTAGATCCTAGGTTGTCTCCTGGGCTTTATTGGATGTATTTGTCTTTCATTTGATTTTCTGTTCATCGGGTCAAGAGGTATCCATTAAATGAAATAATCCCTCAATATCATTATCCGATTTAATCCATAATCAATTTCAAGGATAATCACCAATTTACATAGAGAATCAATTAAATGAGCACTCCAAGGAATTGGATCGTACTAGCACTCAAAATGTGTCATCGTTAAAGTCGGTGAAGACAAAGAAGAAGACAAATCAAAGAAAGGAACTCTTAAAATAAAGAACAAATTTAAGAATTTAAGAACATCAAATAACATTCAATCAATCTCATGCAACTCCCTAGGATCAACCAATAAAAGTTTAGCCCTACATTGTTGTTATTATATCAATGGAAGCAGGAAGTTTACTTAAAGAAGCGGGATTGAAGAAGAACAACATTAATCAAAATGAACACTTCACCGTTGTGTGATGAATTCACAACGGCTGGTGTGAATAAATTCACACATAGATTCAACGGTATCAAAATGTAAAAAAAAAGGAAAAAATGAAAGTGAAGAAGGATAAATTTTATTAAAATACTAATCATGAATGAAAAACTTACATTAGAGAAATTGACGATGCCATTACAAAACAAAAGCGCGAAATTACAATTGAAAGAAAAACATGGATTCAAAGAAAAATGTTATATGATTATTCCCTTCACCACAATCTCATTATATAGGTATATTAAGAGCCTTATGTCCACCCCCAACAATAAATTCACCCCCAACAATTAAGAGAGTCAAAAGGAGGGTGAAGACTCAAAAGGAAATTAACGTTACAAAGTTGACCACAAAACCAGCCAGATTCATCCTCCATTTTGACGTGTGAGTTTGAAACTTCATACGGCCGAATACGAAGGTGTCATAAATAGAAACTATATTCTTCCATGTGTCTTATAGATGCTAGAAAAATTTCAGGAAATTTGAATCAACCGTATGGATGTTATGGTCGAAATGGTGGAACGGATTTCTGTGCATTAATGTCGGGTCCACCATTTAAATATCAACTTCAGATCTCTTAATCATCATGAAAAAATCAGAATTAGCTCCGGCCACAGTTGAATAAAATGATCCTCATATTTTTATCTTTCTACTGTATAAATTTGAGCTTCATTGGGCTTGGTTTCTGGGCCCCAAATTTGTTTGATGGGTCTTAGGCCCATTATGCATTTTCCAGCAAGTTTTTTCCTTCACGCGCAAAATTCTCTATCTTCCTTTGGGATTCATCCATCGAACCTACAAGATAAAATGTTCCAAAAAAAGTTATATATCATATCACAAAATTTAAAATTCAGAAAATTAATATAATATTGTCAACAAAGAAATGAATGATTGGGCCCAAATTTGCATTTTAAAAAAGAATTGCATTTTTGATGAGAAATGAAGTTCTATTTATGTAATGCACTAAAAAATGTTTATGGAATTTGAAATAATGAATATAAATATAATAACAATTAATATTATCCACTTTCAGTGACTAATCACACCCCCAACTTGAGTTTTGCTAGTCCCGAGCAAAATAAATTAAAAATATGAAATTCAAAACCCCTTTTCCAAAAACATTTTAATACACATTGCTCACCCAAATATCTAATACCAAAAAAAATTATGAAAACCCATCAAAATCATTAAAAACAAGCTCGGTCCATAAGCATATCCCAATCCCAAGCCCATTCCGTTGTTCAAATTCATTGCCACATTTCATCCAATTCCAATTAAGCATGATAAAGTGTTGTGCATCATAAAATATATGGGGTTCATTTTATTGTTCAAGGGGAAAAAATGGAAGCGCTAGGTGGGAATCACATTAAACCTTATGATGAGTATCCTTTTTTTATTTTTTTAACAACAATAGATATGAAAAGACTAACTCTGGGCAAGAAAACTATGGAGTCATGATCCCCAAGTGCCGGACGCCACACATATTGTCAATTTCATGCTCTACACTAGAGATATAAAGCCTAACTCTGGGAAAGAAAACTATGGAGTCACGATCCCCAAGTGCCGGACGCCACACATTTGGACAAAACATTTCTCTATGTGGTCTTTTTTTTGATTTTTTTGATTTTTTTTTGTTTTTTTGGATACTCAAATTAAACTAAAATTGACCCCAAAACCCAATGCTATAATAAAAGGGACCCAAGAACTCAAATTTAAACCCACAATCTAGTAGACGTGCATTGTGGAATTTTTATTAAGAGGATTAAATTGTAAACATTGAAAAATCACATCGGACAACCGCACTTTCCAAAAACTATGCTCATGAACTTAAAATTGCATTAAAATCAGAATCAAGGCATGCAAAATTTATTTGATATCAAATTTTAGAGTATGCAATGTGTGTTTATCATGTTTATGGTTAATGAAATTTTTATTTTCATGCATGTTTTTATTCACAAAATTTAAAAATCATTTTTTTATCTCCCCCCAACATAGAATGACATTGTCCCCAGTGTTTAAAGAAAAAAAGTTTGAAGGGGGGTGGAGAGGAGTTCAAAGATGAAATTTAAAATGAATATCAAAGAATGAAGTCACCTGGTGGTTGATGATGATAGTGCATGCCATAGTCTCCCTTCACTCCTATATTAGAGTCTCAGTGGCTTGGATGGTGGTGAATAGATTCTCCATATAACTTAAAACATGTCCTTTTATTTTTTTAACCTATAAAAACATAATAATAAACAAAACAAAATAAACTGATGATAGATTGTCTTCTTTTTAGATTTCTAGGTAAGGTATTACTCAAAGATCATGCCACGTGACACGAATGAATATGGAGCTCCCCTTTCATACACATCCTTACTCATAAAAGAAGAACATGTCAACAATCTATGGTAATTTATTATATGAAAAAGAAAATGATTCAAAATGATTAGAAAACATGAAAACCATGGGTTGCCTCCCATGCATCGCTTTTGTTTAACGTCGTTAGCTCGACTTGAACCCCCCAAATTATCCAATTCCAACTTTCAAAATTTTAATTAACCCATCTTTCTCCACTTAAACAAGATTGAGATTGATTATTTGTTTGAAATATGTTTCATGTGAAATCCTTTGTTCTATAATGAGCGGTAAAATCCATGTAATATCAGAAATGGTTGATTGAATTGAATATCTAGTATTGCCTAATACATCAATAAACATTCCCAATTTTTTAGTTTCAAGAGGATAATAAATTGAAATTTCATGGTATTGGTTATCCACATTTAAGAGTGGGGAAGAAAGGAGAAAAATTTTGAGTTCAGGTTGATAAAAATTTACAAAAGAAGAATGGAAATTTGAATCAAAAATAGTTTATTCTACATGAAATTTAGAAATAATTGGTTCCTTTTGAAATTTTGATTCCTCGCAATAATTTTCTTTTAGAATGTCGGGAGTGGGTATAGACTCAATATTTGTTAACTCTCCCAATGGTTCAATGATTGGTGATTCTAAAATATCATTTTTGGTGCAATATTCTAGACATTCAATCCTTCAAGAATAATTTCCCTCTTGTGAATTCATGAAATCAATTTCATCCTGATTTAAATACTCATTAACAATTCATTCATGTTCTTTATCTTGAATTTAAACATTACCTGACCAAATCTCTTCATTATCCAACTCTGTATTCCAAAATTTTAAAGTGGGTTCTTTACTAAATTCACATGAGTTATGTGGGAAACAAGATTCTTCTATAAGTGATGTAGAAAGGACATCCTGAGTGGGAATGGGTTCTTCATAAGTCTCAATGTTTTTTATTTCTAATCTCAGTGATGAAACTTATGAATTCATTTTAACCATTTTTTTCACACAAATGTTCAAGAATGTTTTCAGAATTAGGATTGATTGTTGTTTGTAAATCATCACCATCATTAAGTTTGATCTCTTCAATCATCCTTGAGAGGTATGGAAATTGATCCTTTAAAAAATCAGCATCCCATTGATCGTTCATGTTATCGGGTGTGGGTTATTCATTTAAAGGTTGATCAATGTAATTTCCTATGTGAGGGGATTCCCAATGTTGATTTTCTATTCGATTCCAGCCCCATTTTATGAAATGAAATTGTTGATGATACTCCATTGGAGTTTAATGAAATTTTGATTTTGATTTGTTTTTTTTTTGGAAAAACAGAAAGGGGAAAAGAAAAGAGAAATATAGGCGAGAAAAGAGAAGTTAGTTGAGAATAGAAGGTGAGTGTCTAAGAAAACTTACTTGGGTCCCCAGAAACAGCGCCAAAATTTGGTTACGCCCAAATTTACCCTACCGGTAAAAGCGGTCATTGAAGTACAAGTAGGGATCAAATCCACGGGGACCGAAGAAGAAACCTTGAGACACTAAGATTGGATACGGGATTGGCTATGCAGTGGCCAACTTTGGATTGAATTTATTTGAAGAAATATTGATTTAATTTAAAGAACAAAACAAATAAAATTAATTGAATTAAAACAACTAATTAAGGTGCGTCGATCCTAGGTTGTCTCTTGGGCTTTATTGGATGTATTTTTTTTTCATTTGATTTTCTGTTTATCAGTTCAAGAGGTATCCATAAAATGAAATAATCCCTAAATATAATTCTCCTATTTAATCCATACACAATTTCAAGGCTAATCAACAATTAACTTAGAGAATCAATTAAATTAGCACTCCAAATAATTGGATCATACTAGCACTCAAAATTCGTCATCGTTAAAGTCGGTGAAGACAAAGAAGAAGACAAATCAAAGAAAAGAACTCTTAAAATAATGAACAAATTTAAGAATTTAAGAACATAAAATAACATTCAATCAAACTCATGCAACTCCCTAGGATCAACCCATAAATGTTTAGCCCTCTATTGATTCTATTCTATCAATGGAAGCAGGTAGTTGACTTAAAGAAGCGGGATTGAAGAAGAAAAACATTAATCAAATTGAACACTCCACCGTTGTGTGATTAATTCACAAGTGCTGGTGTGAATAAATTCACACTTAGATTCAACGATATCAATGTGTAAAAAAAGGAAAAATGAAAGTGAGGAAGAAGAAATTTTATTAAAATACTATTCGTGAATGAAAAACTTACATTAGAGAAATTGACGATGTCATTACAAAACAAAAGCGGGAAATTACAATTGAAAGAAAAACATGGATTCAAAAAAAAATGTTAGATGATTATTCCCTTCACCACCAGCTCCTTATGTAGGCATATTATAAGTCTTATTTCCACCCCCAACAATAAATTTACCCCCAACAATTAATAGAGTCAAAAGGAGGGTGAAGATTCAAAAGGAAATTAACGTTACAAAGTTGACCACAAAACCAGCCAGATTCATCATTCATTTTGACGTGTGCGTTTTACACTTAATAAGGCCGAATCCGGAGGTGTCATAAATATAAAATATCTTCGTCCTTGTGTCTTCTAGAAGCTAGAAAAATATCAGGAAATTTGGATCATCCGTTTGGATGTAATGGTCGAAATGGTGGGACGGGTTTCTGTGCATTAATGTCGGGTCCACCATTTAAATCTCAACTTCAGATCTTTTAATCATCATGAAAACATCAGAATTAGCTCCGGCCACAGTTGAATAAAATGATCCTCATATTTTTATCTTTCTACTGTATAAATTTGAGCTTCATTGGGCTTGGTTTCTGGGCCCCAAATTTGTTTGATGGGCCTTAGGCCCATTATGCTTTTTCCAGCATGTTTCTGCCTTCAGGCGTAGAATTCTCCATCTTTCTTTGAGATTCATCCATCAGACCTAAAAGATAAAATGTTCCAAAAAAATTTATAAATCATATTCCAAAACTTCAAATTCATAAAATGAATATAATATTGTCAACAAACAAATGAATGATTGAGCCCAAATTTGCATTTGAAACATGAATTGAATTTTTGATGAGAAATGAAGTTCTATTTATGTAATGCACTAAAAAATGTTTATGGACTTTGGAACAATGAATATAAAGATATTAACAATTAATATTATCATCTTTCAGTGACTAATAAATCCTCTTAAGCAATTATCAAAGCTTCGGTTCAATCGGTGCCCTCAGATTTCAATTCTGAGTGCCGGTTCAAAATATAGAAAATCCCACTCGTTCATTCACTGAATGTACCCGAAATAAACATCGAAAATTTATTCTAGGCATACCGGGCCTCTGAATCAAGTGCTTTCCAAAAATGCATACTCGTAAAATCCCAATGTATTTAAGAAAAAATTTTCCTTGAAATTTATGGGTCTTTACATATATGTGTCACTGGATGTTCTAATTTTTAGAAATGTGTATCAGTCCATATACATTATGATTATTATTAATGGATTTTTTGAGTAATGTGCATTGATGTATTGATGAAAACTATGATTAAATACATTATTGGTTAGGTAGGATATGTTGGGTGTGTTATGATTAATATTAAATTAAACAATAATGTGAGAATTTATATTTCCCCTCTGTTCAATAATTTAATTTGATAACCTTCACCTTTTGAAAGAAATAATATTTATGAAATAAATCCATTTCTATGGTATTTTATAGAAACTATTAATTTAAAAAATTTAAATAAAAAGACAATAAGAATATCTGTTGATAGCACTCGCATGAAGGCTTCTTGATTAAAGATAACACCATAAATGTATTATATTATAAAGAATGAATCCTCATGGGGAATTATTTAGTTATTTTGTTAACATCTCTCTTAGTGAGTGTCTTGGCGGGTTTCTAGGCTATAACCTTGGATATTGGGATGCATCACAAAATGCCATTGACAAAAAGTCCTAGAGGGCCACACACTATGAATTTCCCGAATCTAAATTAAATAATGTTTTTATTTATTAGGTAACAATATGAAAATATATTCTTCCCACCTATGATTAATAATTACTAATATTTTCATGATCATATGTTTTTTATTACCAATTATCTGTGAAGCTATTTTACATGCATGATATTTAATAATAATTTATTTCCTATCTAGGGAATATAATATTTCTTTAATAATTGGTTAATAATGTAGTGATAATTATTTATTAAATATATTGTTATTTTCAAGGATGAAAAAATATTATAGAGGATTGGAAGACCAAAATATTATGTCTAAGGAAAAACTATATATATATATATATATTAGATAATATTATAATATATTATATTTAATTTAATTAGAGACTTTATCACATGTTTATAAATTGTAATAAAAATATTATTATTCTTGAAATGGGGTTCCATCTGGATTATAGAAATAATAACGGCGTATGTGTAATTATTATTTTCTAACCATTGTAGTAAATAATTACAATTATAATATTTTAATTTGTATCCAATTATTTTTTTTTCATAATGACAGCTGAAGAGAACTCTGTCAAAGCCCTAGTGAGATCCCTCCCTACGAAATATCTGATGAATTGATAGATACACTCCTCCACCCAAACTATTTAGTCTAGAATGATCAAGAGAATCCGTCTTCATGTGATTCTCCAGGAGATCAAAGAAGAATGATTCAAGTGTTAGTATATACCATGATAACACTTTGAGATTCTCATAGAGATGTTTGGAGGATCTTGGAACACATTTGAATCAACACATTAGTGAATCTACTCTTGATTCCTATAATATAATGATAGAATAATATTGATAAATTTTCAAATCCATCAATGAGAATTTCTCACAAGGTAATTCATTAACTGTTAAAATTAATTAAAAATAATATGTGGTGATGCCATTTTATGTTCTGAAGCTCTGAATTATCAACAATTTTTTGAGTTATGTCAATTGAACCAGGAGTTTATCATCATGTAACTCTATTATTAATCATTATTTATAAAAAAATTGAGGTTGGATCACCCCATTCGATACTTACACTATGCCCAAAACATATAAAGTAGACTCAGAAATAAAATAGTTTGGTAGGAAAATATCATAATTGAAATAAATTTTCCACCCATTAATTGATGAATTATTTATATTAATTGATACAATATTAATTTAAAATGAAAATAATCTTCTAAATTCTCGATAAGTTATCGTAAATATACAAACTGGTATATATATAAATTTATTTCTAGATGAGAGAAAATAGTGGAGACACAATTTAAGTACACACATTTATCATGAAAAAACACATTTAAAATATAAAACATGTTCATATTTTAATCTTAAAAATAAATTATTCGCACTAAAAGAATAAGAAATTAAAATGAAGATATACAAAAAAGTGAATTATAAATCTATAAAATGAATTTTTAAATAGGTTAGTAGAAAGGAATAAAATTAATACTAAGAAATAAATATTTTTTCACAATTAATTTTATTTTCCCTCTTTTTAAAAAAACTATTTCATATTTATTAAATGAATTCAAAAATTAAATATAAATATATTTTTCTTTAAATGTCATTTAAAATGAAAATATCAAATAAGTAGAAGTATATTTTAAATTCTAGCATTGAACACTCCTCCAAAAACATACTTTAATACCACATAGAGCCATAGAACATGTTATAACATATTCAAGTAAATTTCAAATCAAACAAGAGATAATATCAAAAAAGTAGACCAGAATTTACAACTAAAAATACATATTTAATAACCATTTTTATATTAAAATTATTGTTCATTACATAAAAAAAAATTTACCCACGTTTAATTACCAAGACATACGTTTAATATTCAAGAACATAGTAGTATGATATTTTTTACATGGTATTCAATATTATCCAAAAATCAAATATGAATAATTTATTTGCTTGTCCTAATATTCCAAGAACACAGTTATATATACTTACATTCAGAACAAAAGAATCTAAAAATTCATAAAACCCAGGTGAAAATAATTGATTAATTTCAAATAAATTAGAATACATACCATTATTTATGAAAGAAATTGAAGGTTTATACATTTTAGACCTGAAAATGATTTATAAATAAAATTTGTTTCTTGAAAAAAAACTAAAGTTACATTAAAATTAATATTAAAACACAATGACCATAAGATACACCTTTAATTTAATTAATAACGGATATTACAGCAGACATTCCCTTCAAAAAATTATTTTTAACCATATCGAGAAAATATTATCATAAACAATTAGTTTTTGTTTATAAAACAATATCTTGAAATAAAGTATTTGTAATTTTAACAATTGAATAATTTTTATTATGAATTAATATTTTAAGAAAAACCTTTCATTTCTAACATTATCTAATTCCTTCTTCCCACTATAATTTTCATTCTGAAGAAATTTTATTTAATTAAAATCCTTTCAATTTGTTGAAGTAGTTATGTTTCAATGATTTTTATTTAGCATGTCATTTTCTTCCTTTGTATTAAAATTTTTTATTTCCATATTCATTATTTTAAATGATATGCTATTTATTTTTTCATGAAACGTTCTATATTTCTATTTTAGTGACAGACAAATAGAAGTAATTTTATTTATTTGATATTAAGATGAATCACATAATTCATTTACATGACCAATACTTGGATAATCATTTCCATAATTTATAAATTCAAAAGAATGTAAAATAAAATAATTTTTTTAGTTATACATTTCATAAAAATATTTCTCAAATTTCTAGAATAAGAACCAATATCACAGGAATGTGAATGTGGAGGGGAATATGTTACAATATAATAAATTTTAGAAATGCAACAATATATATTTCATTAAGAATTTATCCAAGTTAAATGATAAATCATAGTCATCCTAATTACTTAATGATTATTTATCTGTATTTTTGACCATCCTATGATATTTGAGAATTTGAAAAATTGTGTGTAATATTTCCTTTCTTCCTTCAACCATAAAAAATATTATTTTAAAAATATAAACTCAAATGTGAATTAAATTGAGTTATATATTCTTTTTTAAAATGTGGTCTTTCTAATTTCTTAGTCGGGTGATCAATATTTATCTATCCAAAAATTAAACAATTATGGGAAAATTAATTTCTTATAAACTACTTCTTCAGGTATAATTTATTCATGATTTTTTCAAATTTCTTGTGTAGTTCTACAACTATAATTTTTATCAAAAAAATTTCTACAAAAATAACAATAATGATTATCCATTAACTTATAATTAAGATCATTTTTGGTAGAATCATTTCCCCTAAAATAAGTATGATTAGATTTAGGTAAAATCAAAATTTTATTCATATTATCTAAAAAATAAGTTGTCAGTACTCTTTAGATAATATTATATCAAAATCATCCATTCAATATACTTACTAGAATTCAAATATAGTGTTAATGTCAAATTGAATCCATTTTTATTCTTGATGTAAACCATCAAGAAAAATACTATTCCCATAGTCTTGTTAGATATTATGAAAATAATTGTTGAGTCAAAATGTGTTTTGAATTTCCCAACAATATTTTGTTTTGAGAATCACAAATCACACATAACATAATCATATATATTGTTTATCATCTGTGTTGTTTCACAATCATAATCACTCACATTGTCTTTTTTATATGTTGCATTCTTATCATAATCATGTATATTTTCACTCACATTTTTTATATGTTTTTTCATAATCATAACCAGATTATATATTAAATCATAATCTGGAACAATAACCAGATTATGTCTTACATCTTAATCAGAAATCGTAACCAGATTATGTCATACATCGTAATCAGAAAAAGTAACCAACCTATCAATCGCCTCTTGAAGAGGATTCATAAATAGCTCATATACTACATCGATTTCACATGAATTTTTATCACATGTATCATAACCAGGACATGTATCGTAAGCAGGTCATCATAACTATGTTCATCATGACTAGGAAAAGTACCACATCATTATTATGAATCATTACCATTTAAGTATTGCATCGTTGTCATGAATTGTTGACAATTTATGATTTGTAATATTATATATTCATTGTATTCTAGTATCATAACCTAATTAAATAGCATTCACTATAACCATGTTATGAACTGTATCCAGGTTATAAATTTTAACCTCGATATGCATTATTATCATAATAATCCCTGTAAAAATGTTATGTATCTTACTTTTAAAATGCATTAAATTCCTATCATAACTTCTATACCAATTGTGTGTTACTCATAGTTATTGTTTCATATCATTTTATTTACTTTTTTCTAACCTAAAACTATGTTTTTGAGTTGGTTTTTTATGAATCAAAATGACGATTTGTGTTCTATTTGTTTTGACCAATGTAATGCGTGTTTTCCATGTCCCTCTGAGGTTTTCAATGAAATAAGACTGTTAGATAAAATATTACCATTGTAATTTAAATCATATAAATAGAAGGTCATTCAACCCATCATAATTAACTTTGGCTTCTATCAAGTTCTAGATAGAGATGTTGTGACTTCTATCTTGCTTTTTGTAAAAATACTTGAATATACAAGAAGTGAACAACTTGTCCTATGCTCATATATTTCTATGTACATTTCCTTTTTTTGTGCGACCGATCTTTTTTATAATGAATGAGGGGATCTAGGGATAAGAATATGTGTTTATTATCATCATATCGCGGGCTTTCAATTTATTGAATGATATAAGTGATGATTACCTTCTAAATCAAGGGCTTCTAGGGACAAGATGATAGTCGTGCCAATCCCCATATCGAGGTCTTACCATGGAAGTGGTAAGACAAACCTTTTATCCTAGGTGAAAGGATATCCTACTCTATGGGATTAAATAAATTTAATACTTTTACATTTCTGTGGCTATTTGTATTAGAAAGGGAATTTTATTGTTTCCTCTTTCTATTCATATTCATTTCAATTGTAATTATTTCAATTATGATTCTTTCTCTACATATTGTATATATTGATTCTATACATTGTATGGTAGAGTCATTTATATTCATATTAATCTTATTATTGTATTCAATCCAAAAACAATAGTTCTTCATTACTTATGGTATTACATTGTTTCAAATTCATCGGATCCTAGTCTTATATAGTCATTGTTATTGACTGTGAATTGAATTAATTTAAGACATCATAAACTAAGTTATTTATTATGTGTGTAAATACAATGTTTTAAACCTACAATTCACCCACCTTTTTTATGGTTCCATATAATATATATTTACTTCTATATTATGATCTTCCAATTGGTATCAAAGGGGGTTTCCACTATATTGTATTACATACTTTATTTCTTTTGGAAATACAATTTTATTTATTTTTCAAATCATTTTTTTATAACTACTTACTAAAATAATGTGTGGAGTGGAAAAGTATTGTTTTAAAAGATGATCAGAATGCATATGGGATCAATTGAAAAACTAAATCCAATAAGACTGCATATTTTTTATTGAAATTATTTTGAGTAATAGTGATATCAAATGAAGACAATTTTATTAAAAATAAAGCAAAAAAACTATATCATGCTTAATGGAGGTTACAAAATCCTTGAAAAGGAAGTCAGCAACTTCAACAATCAAGATAAACAATAATATCAATTTAACTACAAGGTACAAAATACATTGTTATGGTCAATGATCGGGAATATATATAGTCATATATCATAATGTGATGAAACCAATTGTATAAGGAAGAAATTATAAGACACACATTTTGGTACATCTGATGATATAGAAATAAGAAGATAAATGCTTTGAGCCTAATATCATGGGTTTATTTTTTCTTATGGAGAACTAGTATGAAAGGTGAAACAAATATTTATCACAATCTTTAATAGTTTTCAAACTTATGGGTGAATCTTTTCTCTATGAAGAAGCACTTGTTGACAATATAATTTATATAATGCCCAATGAATGAGAATAGAAAATGATAGTTATAGATAAAAATTGAAAAGTTACTCAAATTAATAATGATGATTTATTTGGTACTCTCTTATAGCACGAGACTAGAATGAAAAGAGATGGTGAATTCAATTAGAAGATGAACTATAATAGAAGTGTAGCTTTTACTACTACATCACAAGTTAATAAATTGGAATAGATAACTTTATCCAAAGCTTAGAATGAAATTTTCATATCAGAATCAAGTGATAATGATCACTTTGAGAATGATTTATCCAATCTTGCTCGAAGGATAAACAATATTGTTCGAATGAAAAAACAATCAATATAGATTGAAAAAGAAAATATAAAGGAAAAGAAAGACTCAAAAGTAACATGTTATGAATGTAAAAGAGAAGGTCATATTAGGCCAAATTGTCCTTTAATAAAAAGAATATATAGGAAGGATAAACATTTTGAAAGAAATAATAAAAAGTATTACAAGTAAAAGGAAAAGAAATTCTTGACGGAAAAAGATACTTTGAATTAAAGTGGTGGTGATTCATCAGATGAATCGTCAGAATATGATTCTTCTGGTTAGAAAAATTTAGGAATTATAGAGAGACTACTAATTGAAAATAATGGTTTCATGGATAAGGCACAAAATGCTTAATCTCTTACAAATGTGGCTTTAAATGAAAATTAAACATATGAGAAACATTCTTACTCTTCCAATGAATAACCTTCTTAAGGAGAGTACAACTAAAAATATTTTGAAGATGTATCCAAATTTTTCAAATTACGTGAGAATGAAAATTCCAAACTCAAGAAAAAACATGATAGGGGAAATTAGAGAATATATATTCTTAAAAAGATGTGTCAGAACTTTCAAAAGATCTCGATAAGTAAAATATTGATTTAGAACATATATAAAAACCATTATGGATTTATGTTCTTAGAATGATAAAAATTAAATGGATTTTAAACTTGTTTGTTTAGAAAAAATGTTTTTGAAACCAAAAATAATTCCAAAACAATTTCTTGGGAGAATGATTATTTTTCCATAAGAATAAAATATGAAATATTTTCTCTTAAGAAACTTTTATCAAACATCAATGTTAAAAGGAAATAATTTGACAAAATTTATTCTCAAATTCAACCTATATGGAATCGTTTTGGAATTGGTTACACTCACTCAAACCCATTTTTTATTCACAACTATTTTCTTCCTCAAAATGCACTTTTCTTCACTAAATTTCAATTGGTGGGAATTTGGAAAAAATTTGTTTTCTTAATAATACTAAATCTTTAGGATTTAATAAATACCATTTTTCAAAACAAAAGTGGATTCCTAAAAATATTTTATCCGAAATGTCTAGATCAAAACAAGTTTGGGTTACAAAAAATTAATTGAATCTTTTTTAGGAAAACAAGAAGTGAACCAACAATAAGAAAATTGTCTACATGGATTGTGGTTGTTCTTAACATATTACGGGAAATAGTGATTTCTTTGAAAAGATTACTGAAATGAATGTGGGAAGAGTGACTATCTGAGATAATTCCAGATAAATATCAATAGTATAGTTAATATTGATCTTTTATGAATAGATTTAATTTCAAATTTTTTGTCTGTCAAAGGACATAAGCACAGCCATGTCAGTACATGTCAATTATTTGATGAATGTTACCTTGTAAATTTTAGGAATGATAAAATTTTAGTTCACAATTCCAATGATGAATTCATTATTTCTCCCTATAGAAGATATAATGTATACACAATCAACCTGGAAGACCATCGGAGCCATGACATGCCATTATTATGTTCAATAGAGGATCAATCCTAGTTATGGCATAGATGGTTAGGATATTTTATTCTAAGGAACCTTTGTAATCTCTTAAAGAAAATACTTATTAAGGATCTACCAGATCTAAAATATGATTCTTCAAAACTTTATTACCCTTTTAAATATGGAAGGAAATATAAAACTATCTCCAAAACAATCAATGAAGTTCCAAATTCTAATTTATTAATGTTAGTGAAAAAGGATCCCTTTGATCCAACACATACAGGGGGAATTAGAGGCATGTAATATGTATTTGTTTTAGATGATGACTACACAATATTAAATGGGTCTATTTTCAAGCAAATAAATCCGAAGCCTTTTTCAATTTCAAAAAATTTATTGCCCAAGTTTAAAATAATAAAAACCTACCACTCATAACTAATCATAGTGATCATAATGGAGAATTCCAAAATTCAGATTTTGAAGAATATTTTTTTAAGAATGGTACTAGTCACAGAATTATTGCTCCATGAAACCCATTGAAAAATGATGTTGTTGAGTGAATAATTAGTACTATAAAGGAAATTACAAGAACCTTGTTGATTGAATACTCAGTTGCTAAGAATTTCTGGGCTTATGTTTTTAGTACTGCATGTTATACTAGGAATTGTATTTTAACTCAACATTTTATAATAAAATACCTTACGAATTGTGAATGGGCCGAAAGCCTAATGATTATTACATTAGAGTTTTTGGATTCAAAGTATTCATATTGAATTCAAAATAAAATTTATATAAATTCACTCCCAAATATGATAAAGAAATCTTTCTAGGTTATTCCACAACATATTAGGCTTAGAGGTTTTTTAATAAAAACTCTTGTACAGTTGAAGAAATAGGGCTTGGTATGTTGGTTCAATCTGATCCCTTTGATTTTAAACAATCCTTACCTACATCGACTGATGTATTTTCCCAAACTGTTTATTAATATTTAATTCAAGTCACTTCTAATAATGGAAATAATCAAGAAAATGTTTCTAAAAATTTTACCCTAGAGACTTTATATCATATGTTGATGAATATGCTTACAAAACCAAAATCAATTGTTTCTTATGAATAATCATAGTGATAATATCATTGGGGATGTAAATACACCTGTAAAGACGAGAAATTCCTTGAGAAATGATATCAAATATATTTATTTTCTCTCATAACTCAAACATAAAACATATATTGAGGCCTTAGGTGATAAATATTGTATTAAAGAAATGAAAGTTGAGATAAATTACTTTTAATGGAATAATGTCTAGACATTGGTTGATATTTCTTATGAAATAAATTTAATTGGTGTAAAATGGGTTTTTAGAAACAAATGCGATGAAAATAGAGTCATTGTAAACAATAAAAAATGACTTGTTGCTAAGGGATATAATCAAAAAGAAGAAATAGAATATGTATAAACACATGCCCTGATAACTAGACTTGAATATATTTGAATTATATTATCCATTGAAGCATAATTCAATTTCAATATCTTTTAGATGGATGTAAAATGTGATATTATTAATGGTTTTGTACAATAAGAAGTTTTTGTTGAAAATCCCCATTGTTTTACATATTCCAAACTTCATGTTCATGTTTTTAAATTTACCAAATCATTATATCATATTAAACTAACCCCTAGAGCATGGGAAGATAGACCCACCTAATTTCTTTTTTAAAAAAAATATGAAAAAGGTACTGCTAGAGCAACTATTATTATAAAAATGGAAAACAAAATTGTTTTGATTGTCCAAATCTATGTTGATGACATTATATTCAGCTCAACTCACCGATACTTGATTGATTATTTTTGGAATCTAATGAAATTTTATTTTGAAATGAGTATGATGGGTGAGTTAAAATTATTTTTACATTTTCAAATATTTCAAAAACCATAAGGACCCTATATATCTCAGTATAAGTATATCAAAGACTTACTCAACAATAACGGATATTACAACACTAAAAGTATTAGAACACCAATTCCTACCTCGAATATACCTGATCTTGATGAAGATGGGAAACCAGTGGATCAAACAACTTTTAGTGGTATGATAGGAATCTTGTTATACATGACCAATAGTTGTACAAAATTAATGTTTTCAATATACTTATTTTAAATATACCAATCTAATCCAAAATAATCTAATTTAAATGTAGTTAAAATAATTTTTCACTACGTAAACATATCTTTAGATTTAGGACAATTCTATTCTTATGGAAATGATTTTATGTTAAAAAGTTATTCAGATGCTTACTTTTGTGGATGTATAATTTATATAAAGAGTGCATCTGGAATGTTTCATTTCTTAGGAGATTCTTTAGTTTCTTTGTCATGAAAAAAAACACTCAGATCCACTTTACTCTATGGAAGCTAAATATGTTGTTGCTGGATGTTGTTGTGCTCAGGTGTTGTGGATGCACCACACATTCACTGACTATGGCATGAGTTTTTTCAAAACTCATATAATATGTGAAAATACTATATCCATTACTTATATTTAAAACCCTTCACATCACTCACATGCAAAAAACATAGATATTAGATAACACTTTCATAAGGATAACACACAAAAAGTTGATATTGTTTTACATTTCATAAGAACGCAAGATCAACTTTATGATATTTTCACAAAATAATTATATTCTGAGATATTTGAATACATTAAACAGAAACTAGGAATTATCAATGTTTAGTATTAATTCATATCTATTTCTTGTTTAACCCATCTCCTTACATTACGTTCTTCCTATCCAAAGTGGGTGTATAAATAATTTTATAGGTTTTACCGTATATGTTTTTAGTTTTTTTTTACTTATTAGTTTTGTATATATGGGTTTTGCATGAATCAGTTCTTCTTTTTATGGGTTTCACTTATCTATTACAATTTATATATTTCTCTACAATTTGTTTTATTCTTCAGTTTTTATAGTCAATCAGTTTCACCATTTAGTTTTATGTTTATCATTTTCAATATTATCAGCATTGGTTTTATAGGTTTCATAATTTAATCGATTTCATAATTTTATCAGTTTCAAAATTTTAGGTATTAAATTAAACAATGATTGTTATAATAATTTATTAGTACTAAAATATCAGCAATGAAATACATTATCGATACTAGATAATCAGTATTGGATAACCTTGTTGGTAACAAACTATGGGTTATAGATTATTCTATAGGTACTAAATAATCAGTGTCATCCTATTTAATATTATATATTTTAGAATTCTTTTTGGATTTACATTTTCTTTATTTTCAAAAGTAAATATATTAAAACCAATAAATCTATCATGGTACTCCGACATGTACAATTTATGAAACCTTATTTTGGTAGTTTCAATGGTTGTTTCTCTTTTAATTCTTTTAATTTTTAATTGTTTCAATTTGTATATGATTTTATATTAAGGAAAACCACAAAACATCGAAATAATTCTCGACCATTGGATCTATCTAATTTAATCTTGACCATCAATTACTTTTTAAAAGAGCCTATCCCACATCGAACTCAACTGTTTTCTCACAAGATCAGTTTCCCTATAAGTTGTCAGCATGGTTTGAAATCGGATCTTGCCTTAGTTTTTGTAATCATATATATCCTCAAGTTTTATAATGAAAAAGTTCTTTAGGGTGTGAGTTAATGTTTCATGACTGAGTCAACTACATCTTCTTTGAAAAAATGGCCCAAAAATAATTCTCTTCTATGACATTTCTAGGGGAATGGTTGGTTTCTCGAGACTTTTATATTTCTTTTGATTCTTATTTAGAAAGGATTATAAGTTATCAAGGATCAGAATTAATTTGTGCGGAAATAATATGTTATGATCAAGATTATATGTATCATGATGAGGTGATACAATTTTACAAATCAGTAGAGATAGGGAAGGATCATAAGATTTATTTTATGATGTTTCACAAGAAATATACAACCTCCTCAAATAGGCATATATGTTTCTAGGTGTTCCATCTAAGGGAGATGAATTATGTCTTCATAAGTTACTGGAATCTAATTGAACTTTAGATAGGTTTAAATAAAAAGAATCACTTTTCGAGATTCATGATAAAAAAATAACTGTAAGTCATTTATCCAGAGATAATAGACTTATATCCCTATGGATGTAGAGGTTTTGGTGTAGAGAAATAGTGAAAAGGAAACATTTAATGTTTCATATGTTGAGGTTCTTGATTACGTGGTTAACATAAGGAAGTTTAACCATATGGGGTTTATATTCGTGATAATTAAGAAGCTCAAATCTGGTGGTATAAAATCACACCTAATCAGGTTTACTAATATTATCATCATGTTTTTGAAAGATTTATTGAGCTTATGTATTTTTGAAAAAAATGAAAGTCTGACTTCCTTCAAGGAGACCTTAATTAGTAAAGATGCAATAAGGATTCTCATGTTATGATTCAACCCAAAATCAAAAAAGAATGAGAAATATCTGAATGCTGATAAAAAAATAAAGTTGTTCATGGTAGTGAGAAACCTTCTAAGACATCAAAGACAACTTAAAATAAATTAAAGGTCGCTAAGACTATAACTCCAAAGACTTCAAGGAAACCAAAGGGTGTTTCAGATGAGGTTGTTGCTAAATGGATAATGAAAAATAAAGGAAAGAAGGGGATCCTCAGTTTGGATTGCATCATGTTGAAGCCTTGTATTTGAATGTGAGGTCTGAGTAGACATTGAATTAAGAAGATAGAATTAAGATATTGAATACGAGAATGGATGAGGCCATTGGAATTGATATTCCTCTCAAAATTACTGAACAACTAAAAACTAGAATTGAAATTATGGATCATTCTGATAAAACTCAATCGATTTCATCAGAGAAAGGAAAGGGGAAATAGGTTCTGGACTATTCAGCTAAAAAATATAATACTCAATAATATGAAGAAGATGAAGTATATTTTGAAGGATAAGATGAATAAGAACAATGAAAAAAACGAAATAGAGGTCCAAGAAAAATAATATGAAAAAAAAGAAGTCATATTGCGATGTAATCTGAAGTACATTCTTTCAATCTTCCATCTCCGGATCCTTAGTCTTCCTAAAAATAATCTCAAAAGTTCACCCCAAGAAAGTTATTTAGATTTATGATAATGAATATAATGAAGAAGAGGAAGAATATGATAAGAATCAGAATCATAGAGCTCAACTAATTGGCACTAAAAATCAATTTGGTGATTTTCCGCAATACACTGAGGACACGAATTCTAACAGAACAATCACTGTGAATGGAGTTATGTACATTGAACAGGCCTTGAATATATTGGGTATGTTATTATTTTTCATTCAAAAACATGAATCTATCCATAAAATTCATTCAAATTCCCATAATGATACACCATATTATGTTAATGTTTTGTTGGAGAAACTTCTTAGTCTTGAATCTCATATCAATATTTTCAAGGAACATGATACTGAGCACAATAATGTATGCAATAAGGTTTTAAAGTGGTCTTATAACAATGATAAAATCCTAAAAAAACCATATGGACAAGCATGAAGAATTTTTACGCTGGGTAAATTAACTCAACTCTCTTAATATAATGGTGATTGATGATTTGAATGAGAAGTTGGAATAATTTCAATGAAATAGTAAATCAAATGGTGTAGCGTCATAAGATCATTAGAGTTTAAAAGAAAAGTTGGAAAATGATATTAATGAGACGATTTCACTCTCAAATATTTTTTTATCCTTAAATATTCTTATATTCTCAGTTTGGATGATTTTAATAAATATGAAGCATGGCTCAAAACAGAGGAAGTGATGCTTAAATCCCAAAAAGAAATCAATCAGCTTCTAAAAAAAAGGATCTAGAAGGAAGAATTTATTATTACTTAAAAAGATGTAAAGTAAAAGGCTCAACAAGAAGATATTGATAAACTCATGGAGGACAGAAAGG
The DNA here is from genome assembly GCA_963277665.1 of Viscum album. Classification (NCBI taxonomy): domain Eukaryota; kingdom Viridiplantae; phylum Streptophyta; class Magnoliopsida; order Santalales; family Viscaceae; genus Viscum; species Viscum album. Next base: position 852,773,644 of record OY728152.1, read on the forward strand.
TGTTCAAAAAGATTAATCTTTTGGTGATTAATCTTTTGAATAAACAAAATAAGAAAGAATGAGTTTTGAAAGATTTTTTTTAATGAAATTTTGTAATAATTATTGTTTTGTACTCTGTTTCTCTAACCTTTTGTGTCAAATTAATACTCTTCCATATTATTTTTGAAAATCAAAAAGGAGGAGAATGTTTGTGAAAAGTAAATTTTTTATTAATTCCTTATTAAGGAGGTGAAATATAATGTAAAATTAAAGAGAATATTATCCCTTGTGAGTTATTTTTAATCTAAGGGTGGAATTAGTTGTATTCAATATCATTTTAGAAGAGTTATTACACTTAAGGGGAGATATTTTATTATTGTTTATTTCATTATTATTTTTGTTTTGTGATTTCAAAAAAGGGTGATATTGTTGAGTCAAAATGTTTTTCGACTTTCACATCAATAATTTGTTTTGGAAATCACAAATCACACATATCGTAATCATATATATTTTTTTTCATGTCTTTTGTTTCACAATTTTAATCACTCACATTGTCTTTATTATTTGTTTCACTCTTATCATAATCATGTATGTTTTTCACTCACATTGTTTTATATGTGTTTTTATAATCATAACCTGATTATATATTACATCATAATCCAGAATTGTAACTAGATTATGTCTTACATCATAATTAGGAATCATAACCATATTATGTCTTAAATCATAATTAGAAATGGTAACCAGACTATCTATCTCATCATAATCAGGATTCGTAACCATATTATTTACCAAATTTATTTCACAGAAATTGTAAACACATCAATGGTAACCAGTCCATGTATCGTGACCAGGTCATTGTAACTATGTGCATCATGACCTGGCTATGTACTGCATCATAATTATGTATCATAACCAAGATAAGTATTGTATCGTAGTCATGATTCGTTTCCACGTTAGGATTTGTATCCATTTTTATTAATTTTATTCAAGTATCATTAACAGATTAAATATCATGCATCATAACCATGTTAATAATTGTAACCATGTTATGAATAGTAACTTTGTTATAAATTGTAGACATAATATGCATTATTATCCTGATAAGCCTAGTAAACAAGTTATGTATTGTACTTTTAAAATGAATTAACTTCGTATCATAACTCTTATACTTATTTCATGTTGGTCATACTCTTTCTTCCATATATTTGTACTTAATATTTTCTACCCTAAAACGATGTCGTTGAGTTGGTTGATTACCAATAAAAATGATGTAATGTATTCTGTTTTTTTACCATTGAAATGGCATGTGTCCATGTACCTCCATGTTCTTTCGAGAAACAAAAAAATTAGTGAAAATATGACCATTGGAACCTGAAGCCTATAAATAGGATCTCATTTGAACCAGAATAAAAAACTTTTTCTAATATCATGTTCTATAGTGATACGTTGTGACTTCTCTCTTTATTGATGTGATAATCCATGAAGTTACAATAAGTGAAGAACTTCTTCTGTGCTATTGTATTTCTATGTAATTATTTTTTTCTTTCTATGACCAATCATTCTGATAATGATCAATGGATTCCAGGGATAGGAAGACGTGATGTCGATCATCGTATCAAGGGCATTAAAATTTTTTATAGATAAAAGTCATGATTACCTCAATCGAGGGAATCTGAGGATATGAAGAAAGTTGTGCCAATAATCGTATCAAGGGCTTACCAAGGCGGTGGTTAGACAATCCTTTTATCCTCAATGAAAGGATAACCAACTCATTGGGATAAATGAATGGAAATACTTTTACATTTCCGCTTCCATTTGAATTAGAATGTGAATTTTATTTTTACTACTTTCTATTCATATTTATTTCAATTATATTTGTTTCAATTATGAGTCTTTCAGTACATATTGTATATAGTGATTCTATATGTGGTATGGTATAATAATTTACATTTTTATTACTCTGATTATTGAATTCAATTCAAATACAATAGTTCTTCATTACTTATGGTATTACATTGTTTCATATTTATTGGATCCTAGAATTAAATACTCATTTGTATTGATTGTGAATTTTATTAGGTTAAGAAAATATAAACTATGTTCCTTATTTTGTGTTTAAATACAATTTTTTAATCATAAAATTCACCCCCCTTCTTGTATTTATCCATATAATATAAATATATTTCTATATTACGATCAAAAAAATCTCATAATTAATATAAACAATAATATTCTGAATGAAATATCCCTAAGAGATCCATACACTGTTACCAATTGTGTGGTATCAAACAAGGTAATAGACTAACTTATCATCAATGGTCTAGGATCTGATACAATTTGTAATGTTCATAAGGGGTGATTAAAGTGGTCCATATGGGTGGGGTGAATTGAATTTTTAGAAAACAAATTATTCAGAGAGTGAAAATTTAAGAAACAATAGTTATTGGTTGAAATATTTAAAAAAATTAGCAACAGATATATAAGAAAATATGGGAGAAAAGAGAATGAAAGAAATTAAAATATGAACATATTATTTTTATAGTACGTTAAATCTAAATGGTTGTTCTAAATTATTGACACACAAACCTAGTCTATAGAACCTACTATGGTATATAATTGTTGAGGGATATTATCATCTCATTTCATATTCCTTTTTCACACCTAGAGGCTTAACCTAATTCCCATTCCTTCTAAATGTTCATAAAAATACTCAACCATTTTTTGGATAAGGCCCCACATAGAATCTTATTGGATCAATCCAAACAACATGCCATTTTCGGTTTTAGATAGAACCAAGTCTTTTATAGGGTGAAACTTAACCTATTCCTTAAAGAGTTAAAACACAAGAAATAATTTTATAGGTTAATTCCTAACAACTTATATTTTACATGTTTAGAGGTGCCCTAAATTTTATTGGGGATTCCTATAACCAATATCTTATAAGAATGTTCCTTTATTCATTTATTTTTGGGGTTTTGTTAAACCTGTAATATAATGGGATATTCAAAACACATTCTAATATGTGGGTAGTCATTTCCTTGTATTCTAATGATATATAATAAACCCAGACATGAATTTTGGAAGGCTAGTATACCCTCGTACAAGATGCACTAACTGTGACCATACAACAGATGTAGTTTCATCAGAAAGAATGAAAAAAATAAACCATTGAATTATTGTATATAATTATTCTAGTGATTGAATCAAGTAATCCCCATGTAATTCAATATGTTTAAACATAGAAACATGGGTAACCAGTAGTTTACGCTTGGAGGAAATTGAATAATTATTCTTTAGGACCTAATTAAGAATTTTGTATAATTAAAGTTAAAAGTAACAGTCACATATATCTCTCTTTATATCATCCTTCCTTTTACACATAGAAAATAATAATGAATATTTTTATCACTTTAATGTCCATAATAGTCCTTCATAAAGTCCACCAATAAAATATTTACATATAGGTAGGTTTTGATATATATTAAAAATGAAACCAATTTTAAAAAAAATCATATAAGGATAGAAAATAAAAAAACTTATATAGAATTAAATATATCCATAAACTTGATAATAAACACATTTGAAAAAACCCATATTTCATACAAGACTAACTCTTCATATTCTAAAAACAATTCCAATTTGAACATTTCAATTTTTATACATTCATATAGTTCATTCTTATTTCCCAGATAATTGTTTCACATGTATTTAAAAAAATTGACATAATTAATCTACAATTGAGTTTATTATATATATTATTTAAAAAAAAAATAATATATATTTTTATGTTTAGAAAAATTAATATAATAGTTAATAATCTATATTAATTTTTTTAAATTAACTGATACTATATGAGACAAACACTTAATATTTCAACTGGTTAGTATTTGAATATCAGATTTTCCAAAATTACAGTGTTATTATCCATAAACACTTAATCCTATATATATAACATTAAATTAATCATATAACATTATAAAACATGTTCTCATGTATTATATATAATTAATATATAATTTTATCATAAATTAACATTATGAATAATCATAACAAACATGATGTGAACAGAATAATGAAATAACATAAAAAATAATGTATATTAATAGGTTAATAGACAACCTATAGTTACATTAAATTACATTTTATAAAATTGATATAACTAAGTAATATTCTCACTGTTTTTTTCATGTTGGATTTTTCATGTAGCTGACTCTTACTGTGTGATCGATTTTCACAACGTAGTGGTTTTCACATAGTCAATAAATTCATTTAGAAATATATATTTATGAATCTTATTTTAAGTGAAATTTCAAAACCCTTAAATTAAAAATACATTCTATGTAGGGGTAAAAACTTTTACACTTATGATGCTTATAAATGTAATGTGATTATTGGAGAACCTAGATTACCATTCTATGAGACTCAAGTTACCTTTACAGAGCGTATATTAATGTAGTGTTAACATTATAAATGTATTAGAAATTCTTTGGTACCCTTACATAAGTATATGGATATTGTGAACTATTATATTTTAAATGAACACTATGTTTCATAGTTTATAAAACCCACACCACCAAGCATTAAGCGAACCACAACATAATATTAAAATGTTATTATTTATTTTAATAGTTTTATCATATGCATTGGATTTGTGGGAATTAATAGGGATAACCAAATTATGAATATATATATATATACCTTTATAATATATTTAATAATTTTAAATAAGTAAACATTTTTTTAGTTAAATAATTTTACATTTAAAAAATAAGTTTTCTTAGAAAATATTTTTAATTGAATTTTGTGTGTAAAAATAATAATTTATTTCATTCAATTTTAAAAAATAAATAAATTTTTTGAAATACTCATATCAAAATCAACTTCTTTTGATATTTAGGATTTTTTGAAATGATTTATTTATAAGTAAATAGTGAAGAAATATATTTTTCATATAATATAATTTTTTTCCTTGAAATAAATTTATTTATATTTCCAGAAATAATCAGTATTTATTATTAAGGTGACATATGATCCATATTATTTATTATAATCAAATTTCATTAACAAATCATGATAATGATATATGATAAATTTGTATGATTAAAACAAATTTTTCAACAAAATTGTTTTCCATTTTGGTTTATGTATTTATATTAAAATTAATAAATGTCAAATCTATAAATTTTATATTGAAAAAGAGATTCAATATTTTTAATAAGGATGTACAGATTTTGAAAATAGTTCCCCTTTATTTTTTATTATTATTAATAGTAACCTTGGTAAATTGTTTTCACCTCGTTAATGATAAAATGTGTAGAATAGTGTTATAACAATGATATACGGTCTCCAAATATACCCAAAACATTACTTGTTCTTATAGAAAGTCTTATGTTCATAAATTTACATCTATATGTTGAAAATATAGACTCATATATCAATTTTTCATTTATTAGTACCTTTATATAAATTTAAGAAAATAATAAATAAAAATTATCAGTATCTTGGCTTTAATAAATATAAAATTTAATTATAAGGGAAAATATACTAAAATTTCATTTCAATTTATGTTAAAGAAATTATTTTTTATCATGTAATTTATTTATAATTTTTATTGACTAAATATTTACCTTAAATGCATACACGACATCGATATATTATTAATTTAATTAATATAAAAATAAAATAAATTTTTTTAGAGGAACTAAAAGTAATCTTTTTTGACTGATTTAGATAGTCCCATAAATTTTATTGATATATATGATATATTATATATTTAATTGAGAGTATATATTCATATTAAATATTTTTATCAATGTATTTAAAGTCAAATTAATAGTATATTGTAAAAAATCATTAATATTGTTTAAAAATAATTTTATATTAATTATATAAAATAACTAAAAATATTGACAGGGGAAAAGTAGTAAAATATATGGTATATAATTTCATAAAATTTATATTTATGAGCCAACTTTAATCTTATATCTAAAATTATAACTCTTTATGAATGGAAAATGTGTTACCGTGGTTAAAGTTATAATATGTTAACTAAGGGGTTAAACCAAAAGGTAAGGATTACAATACACCTAAAAAAATTACAAATTAAATTGGTTGATGTAATTTAATGCATAACTTATATTACATTCTAAATAATGTATACATTGTTCCACATTAATATATAAATGAATTTATTATATTTATATCTTTTTGTTAATTCTATATGTGTGTATTCTCTCACTATAAAAAACCACATATCATCTCTTATATACTCCACCTATAGCAACATATATCGAAACAAAAACTTCCAAAATCTCTCCAAAAAATCCTTATACATGATCTATATGTTTTTTTATTCCGGAAAGGCCAACCCTAGGTCCCCTAATAGAATTTCTAAAGGACTTCTTTCAATGAATAGGTGGTCACCTTTAATGACCCATTAAATTTTCATTCTTTTTCTAATTCCAATATATATATTATAACCATATTAAATTAATGACTATAACATCCTAAATATATTTATATAACATTATTATTTATGTGTAACCAATTTACATCACTTTTCAATCCTTGGAAAATTGAGAACATCGCTCGTGCATGCAGAGGTGTTACCGTGCCCATGTAGAGATGTAATTCATTTTCCCAACCACATTATTAAGATGGTTATAAATATGGAAATAATAAATTAATAATATATTCATTAAAAATTTGATCTTGTAAATTTTTTATATCATTTCTATATTCATTCCTTTTTGATCGATTGGAAAACTATAATGTTGCTTATGTATAAGTGTATACTACAACATCATCAAAGTGATGTGATTTGTTTTTCATATACCATTTACATGGATGTAACTAGGGATATAATAAATAAATATATATTATAAATAGGAAATATAATTTATTTTTTTATGTTGAATTATTATTCACCATTCTTTTTTTCATTCGTCGAAATGTGAAAACAATGTTTGAGCATATGTATAGCCAACCGTCCCCATAAAAAGTGTAATTAATTATTATAATAATACCATTAATGGTTATATATAAATGGATATATAATTAATAAAATAATTTTTATAATAATTATTAAATTTTTAGATTTGATGGAACAACGATCAAATTTCAATGTCCAAAACTACCAAACTAAAACGTATATGAAAAATGTTGTTGTTATCACCCAGGATATTGATTTTATTAAAAAAATTAATAATAGGGTCATAAAATGTTATAAGTAAATATTATGTAGTATAAAATATATGATTATGTTTCTTAAATATATGTATAATAAATATATATTTATTATACACCTTTTTCAAAAACATATAAAAGAGTTTAGAACTATGGTATGTGTTTCATTCATAATCTCAATATTATTTGGGAATATTTATGGTAAAGTCTTAACCGAAGGAATTATTTTATCATTATATCATAGACCTAATATATTTTATTATATTATTATTAGTAATGGTTATTAAATGGTTTCCCTTCATTTATTTTTTTTTAATTATTCATGATACCAAATTCATTTTTTTGAGAATACAGACATTGCTTCCCAACAACGTCTAGAATATTATTCTTCAACATCCATGTTATCCTTAAAATAATTTAAATAATATTTGTATTATTGGATAATTATTTCAAAATAAATTTATACACACAAATTACTTTTTTATAGTTTTGTAAAATGGATATTCCTATCATTTTTCGAGCAAGGTAATTTTTTAATTTTGTAACAAATGTTTGAAAGGAATTTTTTAACTTCTACATCATGAAAATAATTTCCCACCATCATCACCTATTAAGTTTTTTAACCTTACGTTATATGTTTTTGTGTTTATTTTCAAAGAAAATGTTTTCATTAATATTTTCGAATTTTTTTATTTTAAATTAGTTATTGAAATGTCGAAAGTGTTATTTTCCTCTAAAAATTTTCTCAAGATCTTTTTAAAGTATTTTTATCTATGTCAAAATCACCAGTTTAATCATATACTTTACTAAAGATACAAAAATAATATAACATCCCTTATATTTTTTATCTATGGTTTATATTATATTTTTATCAGGTATATATAAATATTCTGTATACTAGTTCTTCCAATTTGGATTGTTATTGGGTTTTTTGTAATATTGTCAAAGTTATATTATCTACTCATATAATGAAAGTATTTTACTTATTTAGTGATGGGTGGGACCTGTAATTACATATAACCATGATTCATTGGTCCGTACCATGATACAAAATAGTTATATAAACTTATTGAATGGGTTTTTTTATATACCTACCCATTATTTAAAATGTCTTGGAAGAAATCCACAATGTTATATTTTATATGTATGACATTATGCATTACATAATTATTAAATAATTTATTATTGTTCGTTAAATTATTTTGAACAATTTCATTGGATAATTATCAAGATCATAAATTTTTTTGTATGGAATGATTTGATATTATTTTATTCTTTCTATATTATACATCAACCTTGACTTATTTATTATATGGACTGTGTTTTCAATTATATACATTTACATATTGATCATAGAATCATTACTGAATATTTATTCCACTCTATGCAACAATTTATGCTAATTTTATCACACCTTTATCATTATTTATTTCCCTAGGATATAATGAAGGAATATTGTAATGAGTTCAATGATAAAGATTATTTACATTCACTATTTTCTTGTATTTTATGTTCTCAATTGTAAAGTGAGATTAATGTACATATTTACTTTACCAAGGATAATAAATAATTCCATCCTTTAGGATTTGATCTCTTATATCTAGTGCCAATGTAAAAAAGTAACCATTATAGTATTTCCAAACATTTAGGATTGTTATAGATTATATGTTCTTCCTAAAAATATATACCTAACATGATAGTACATGAGGACATGTATAAGGACCCGGCCTTAAAACATTACATAATCATGAATTAAATGAATAATTACACATTGAGGATCTTTTGGGGTTTAGAGTTTTAGAGATTTAGGACATAACTATTACATCTCAAAGATTACAAAGTAGACACTTCTACTCAGTTTCCATTTTTTCATAAACTAAAAACTCTTAAATAGAAACATGTCTAGTTCCATGTTTTAGATAGCATGTCTTTCCATGATCCCATACTTGAACATATTCATCTTTAAGTCTTTTGCAAAACATTTCAAAAACTTGGGATGTGAAAAAAAATATCATTAAGAGATACACAATGAATAAAAGCCATTAGTTTTTCAAATTAATAATTAAATCATGAATACTTTATCATAAGTAATAATTTTCACCTTTATGAAGTAGTAAATACTCTTAACAGAATAAAAGACCATTGTTTACCTTTTTATAACCAAAATATCACCATAAAACCCATATAAAGAACACATAACATATAAAGGTAACTTGGAACATAAACATACAAAAATGGAATTACCATACGGTAGAAATCCACAGATGTTACTAAATGGAATAGCCATGTTGCCGACATCCGCACAAGTCACTAAATGGAATAGCCATATGACTGAATTCCATACCCAATTCATTGGAGTTTATAATGTAACCACCCATCCTGGTATTCATGGAACCACCTTTAATTTGGTTTATCTTGTTACCACCGGTCAAATGTCATAGTACAATTTTAAAATCATAAGACAGAAAACAAATATAAAGGAAAGAAAGCAATTCCAAATTTCAATCACAATACATCACTTAAATATATTTTCATAAAAAATCAATTATCAAAACCATTTTCAATACCAAAATAAATAATAGATTATATGGTATTTATTTTCATTAAAAAAAATTACGACTTGTTGAGGAATCCAAAGATCAAATAATACACACGATGGCGGAAAGGTCGTTGTCACTGCATATGTTAAAAGAAACATTCCTTTTTTTTCATTTAGTAAAATGATTGATATAAAAATATTCCCATGAAATGAAAATCCAAAGGTGTTTATACAGAGTATAAAAGAATGTCTTGTATTAAAACAAAATATTCCTTAACGAAAGGAGATTGAGACGTAGTCCATTACAAAGACTGTATCCATAGATTAAGAATAAATAAATTACGTAATCATGTGTGAAAAATATAAATACACCCAATATAAGTGTATATTAATTGTAAGAAAATCAGAGGTCATCCACACATATTCATATCATGACATAATCAAGAAGTAGAAGTTCAACCCCAAGAATTGAAAATGGATTAAGAAGTTACCTTGTAAAAATTCGATAACCTAACGACGTCACTTTAAACATTAGAAAATGAGATGATGATAGATAAAAAGGGTATAATATCACTTGTACATAACATTTACAGAAATAAGGATATATAAGAACATATACCAACATAATAATATGTAAATTAAAATACCTAACAAAAAGAAGTCTTTTAAAAAGCGGAGGGTGAAATGTTCCCTTACCGATTTGGGTAACTTTCGAAACGTACACCCCATTAAATATGGGTCATACAATGAAGATGTAAATACCCATAAATTAAAGTATATTACACAAATTATAAAATCATCGGTAATAAATACACCACACAAAAGGAAATAGTGGAAAATGTAGCATTAATCTCACGGGAATAAAAAGGTAGAGAAAAACTGCTTACCTCGTTGTAATCAACCATGTTGTATGACAAAAAGATAATAAGAAACAAATGAATCACAAAATACCATGAATATAAATAGAATCATGATAATATATATCAAACTATAGTACTAAATACACCACATGCAATAAATAAGTGGCGAACAATGGTAATCTCAAGGAATTAACAGTGAGATAAGATATCCCTTACGAAAATTCGGCATCCTTACGGCACCACATAAAACATCAAAAAATTGATTGATGAGATCAAATAGAGTCTCTCATAATATCAACATAAAAAGTAAATTAATAGGAATATAAAACATCATCCCCCAACATAATAAAGTGGATCTTAAAAAGAAAATACATAAAGAGAGTACTTAAAAAGACAGAGAGAGGTAGGATCCCTTACCTCAAGTCCGACTTGTCTTGTTAGTTTCTTTATATTCATGATTAATAAACTTTGGTCAATTTATAATTTAATAAGGAACTCCTTTAAATATTATTATTCAATTCATATGCCATATTATAATGTTAAAATAATTAGTTAATTATGTGAGTTCATATCAGACGTTTTTGTCGATGTTCGGTACATGAGTCAAAAATGGACTTCTTATAATTACATGATGTTCATGTGGTCCAAAGTTCATTAAAACCAGAATTATATTAATAATTTATATGTAATATATATGATATATATCCATTATATATATGTAATTATATTACATAACATTTGGAGATAAGAAATTAAATACACAGTTCATGGAGACGATAAGTCGTACGTACGCCTGAAAGCTACTTTCATTTCTATTTCATACATTAATGGAATTAAAACATAATGATAAATAGTTATATACTAATTTGAGTATAATATTTATGTTATATATGTTACATAAGTTCATAAATTCTATCTTTTATAAGTTCCACGTATGGCATGAACGAGTCATATCACTTTGAGGGGGTGGTAGTCCGCACTTCCTAACATGAAATTATCTCATTTACCTATCATGGATACCATAAAGATATTACATAAAAGAAAAATAAATAGGCATAAGGAAAACATGAACATAATATATATAATATATAAATACAGTGACATCTTAATGGCCACCATGAGAGGTGGTAGGAGATAATTGAACAATCATCGTTTCGTGAGACAGTAGTTCGACGTCCACAAAAACAGTATGTTCTTCATCCATTCGATGGAGGTGTGTGTAAGTTTAGCTCGAATAATTCTCATAACAACATCCTAGAATATATTTAATATATTTTTTTTGTTACAAAATAAAGGAATAAAAATATTTTACAGGGTTGGAGAAGCAAAATAAAACAAAAGAACATTAGAGAAGACATTACCGTTAAATTGGGTAACTCTTTTTGATTTGAGCCAAAGACTTCCATGGAAAGACTTCTTCCCAAAGTGAGGTTTGTAGGAGTAAGAGAGGGATGAGTAGAGATAATATGAGTAGGTTTTGGAAGATAAAATGTCTTGAGAGTTATGGGTAAGGGGGTAGATGTGGGGGCCTTTTATAAGAGGGAATAGGGTCACTTTTGGAAGGTCTTGAAATGTTACTTTATTATAAATTGATTTTCTGACTTTAAAGGTCCCACAATGATATATTTAGAGTATAATGGGATAAGGGTTCTAAATCTACCCATACAATAGGTTTTCTAAAAGTTTATGTCATTTATTTTACCATGTCATTTCATTTTATTTAAATCGTTCATTAATGAGGTAATCAAGGCATCATTATGGTGTCATTAATAAATTAATTTATTTAATATATAAAAATTATATGAAAAATACCATGATGTAGGAAATATTTTTATCTTTCCAATGACTATTCATAGGCTATGATTTCACTTATATAAAAAACTATAATTATTTTGCTTTGGTGATAAATAGTTTGGTTATATTTTCCATTCTTTAAAAAAATATGATAATAGGTCACTATCACAGTGAAGTGATTCCATGGGGTCCCAAAGTTGGCACAAGGATTACCATGGTCGTCAATGACTCAAAAAATAGCATTTAGACAAATGGATGGGTAATTTTATATTATTATGATATTATTTTATTAGCCTTAACTACCCGATTACAAATTAATCAGGATAATTAAAGATAATTGACGTCGTTACTATTCATAATGTCCAATAAAAACTATTAATTACATATTGGACCTTCTGATTACAAATATGGAATCCATTTTACCAAACTCAAAAAAACAGAAAATTCAGTAAATAATTTAAAAATAATTCTCATTATCAAAACAAAAGACAAGTTTTTAAGAAGTAAAATTTATCAAAAGATTTACATGTTTTTACATCCAATTGAAATATAAAATTACATACAATTAAAAAAATTGTTTTAAGTGATAAAAAAATAATTCTATTACACTTTAAAACCAATTAAAATTACAATCTAACTATATAATTAAATTAGATGAAAAAGCAGTTTTGAAGTAAAATGCAGTATTTTTCACTATTAATTAAATATTAACATTTGTCAGAAAAATACCAAAAAATTATCCAAAGTAAATTTCATATTCCAAATTAAAAAATTATGTTGATTTTACCAAATTCAAAAAATATAAGTTTCATTAATTAATTTTATAATTAATTCCCGCTGTCAAAACAAATAGCGTGTTTTTTAGAAACAATATCTATCAAAAGATTGACACTTGTTTATACCCAATTTCAAAGTGAAATTAATTCCAATGACCAACATTGGATTAAATGGTAAAAATATATTTTAACTACACTTTAAAATAAATTAAAAAAGTAATCTATCCAAAAATAAATAAATTATATTAAAATGAGGCTTGAATTAAAATTCAACATTTTCACATTTCATTAAAAATGAACTTTGTCGGAAAAAAAAAATTCCAAAAGTAAATTTTGATGTCCTGATGCTAAAGAAGGATTTTATTTTGTCAAATATAACATATAAAACTGTCAAAAATTTGTTTTAAAACGGTTTTTCCATCAAAAGGTGGTTAATCGACTTTTTAAAGAACATTAGAATATTTATGCTTAAAATTGGATTCATTCACATTTTAAGCCTCTAACATTTATTAGATGAATGCAAAAATATTTGACAAAAAGATATAATAATTTTGTAGTTTGTTATGTACATTTCCAAAATTACAATGGGTAGGCATTAACTACAATTTAAAATAATATTATTATATTATTAGTGTGACATATAAGATTTCAGAGAAACAAGCTGTAGCATATTGGGTATGCCATCGAACATAAAATTCCCTTTAAAGTAATATTTACATTTTATTAAAAATTAATAATAAATTTGAAAAAAATTTATTCTTTATTAACCTGAGATGTGACAACATGGGTTGGAAATAGATTCATCCAGGGGTAATAAACCTGAAAAGAGTTGGTCGAGTATATATTAAACATAATTATGGAGCACAGTGAGTGTGAACCTAATATTAAAATCCTACTAGATATGATTGGGTTTATTCACATTTTCATTAAAATATATTATCAATTATTGGAATGAATTTCTATTTTAGAATATTATCAAATAAACAATGGTTATGATTATAATATTAGTTAGGAAAGAAATTCAATTTTTTTAAGAGTTACACTTGTCTAAAAATTATACATTTGGAATCATAATTTTATGATATGGTTTAATGTATTTATTTTTTGTGAAATATATCCTATGTTAAGGAATGGAAACCGTATCAATTAACATAATATATGATGGGATTTTCCTCCTAATAAATATAATTAATGTGGATTTGTAGGTAGAACTGATCAAATTATAACATTATTGATGAAGCTAACTCGGGTTATGTCCAATAGCATTTAAAATATAGAGAATATTGATAATATATAATTAACTATAACAATTTTAAACATTTTCATACCACATAAACCTCCCTCATTCAGTGGAACTATAATTCTATTAGTATCAAAACTATGGATATGTTCCTTCGAAAATATATTTATCACAATGGGATGTATTCAAAGGGAAAACGTTGTCATGGATGATTATCATATCATGGGGGTTGTTGATCAATGGTTCTCATTGATTAAAAATGTAATGGATTAGTAGAAGAAAAATAGAATGGATTGGATGGGTTTCAATTTATATTTAATTGATGAATATTTTCCTCAATAAAAAAATATATGCATAAAGACAGCTGTTGAGTCTAAAATGAAACAAAGTGGGAAATGTTTATAAAGTGTGCAGTTGACTTTACAAGGAAATATGGGCTTCATTATGACTATTTACATAATCCAAACAGTCATATTAACCTTATCATTGATGGCCTAAATCCAATCCTTCAATGTAATATACTCTCAAAACATTCCAAACAAAATAGGTTATAGTATCAACTTCAAAAAAGATAAGGAAATAATTCTCCAAGTTTTATGGATGTGATATAAAGAAATAGAATAAGATGGTTAGTGTGAAAAAAAATGATAAGGGGAAGAGGAGATATTTTTTTTCAACAGGTGATACATTTTTTAAGAAACACTATGGTCCTTTCTTAAGGGAAGACGGAGTTTTTTATAAGTGTAGAGAAAATGTAATCATGCTCATTAATAAAAGTGTAAGGGATAATCCATCAAATTATAACACTTTAACTACAAGGATATGGGATATTATTCCAACCAAATCCTAAATCATTATGGGAACATATCAAATAATAATCCATGGGATAAATTTAAATATTATGAAATTAATATAACTGATGTAGGATAATTGAAGTTTTTATGTACTATTATTCATGAATTCTGTTTTAATGATGATTTATTAATCATATTTTCATTATAAGAATCATGAAAAATATAAGGACTATTCTATAGCTATGTTTTATGTATTTTCAAAAATATCATACTGATAACCAATAAAATTATTTTTTTTATATTTTCGATGAACACAATTTTAATGGAATAACAACCATTAATAGCAGAATGATGTTGTATTAATATTGTTTAGTTAGGAAAAAGAGATGATTAGACTTAATGAACTAAATAATATAGTATTGGTGATCTTAAAGATGATTATTTATTTGATAAAAAATAATTTTATGACAGAGTTCAACACATTTTTGAATTCATGCAATATAATTGATACTCTGTGAATTTATTTTAATAATAGAGATATAGTTAATTTTTAGAAGTGATTTTATTTCTGTGGAGTTCACATTGATATTCAACATTTTTTATGTGAAATTATGAGTTACTTTATTTGGGGGATTAATGATGAGTAAATTTTTGAAATTTAGTGGCCTCCATTCTAATTTTTTGGATTTTCATTTTGGTAAAATGTATTTTGGAAATTTTTTAAAGATAAATACTTATGGAATTTATGAAGTTTAATTTTTGGTGTCACTATTAGGGTTTTGAAAATTAATATACTATATTGGATAAATTTTGGTTTCCATATTATTATTGGTAAATATTTATAGATATAAAAAAATAAAATTCATTGTATTACAGATGTTATGAGTTTCTAAATGTTAATTATAGTTCCTCATGTATAAAAAAATTCAACATGGATAATAATTTCATGGAGTAATAGATAATGTAAAATTTGATTGAATCACCACCAAATGATGAAATTACGCTTCTGTAAAAATAAATTATCATTTAAGTACATTTTATGGTCCTCTATATCATGATAGTAAAACAATCCATATACATTTTGAAACGTTATTGAAATAAAAATGTCATTCATTTTCCTTTTTTTTTAATCAATGGTATTTAACCCATCAATGATTTAATGATAGGTGGTTGTTAAATTTATCCTAACCATGTTATATATAAGTATATATTAGTAATTATGCTGGATTTTTCACCAACATATCTATATTTTAATTTCCCACTAATGTTCACATATTATGAAACCTATTTTTTTTATACGACCATTGTATTCCCTTTCGCGATTTTCAATAGGATGATTTATCAATAATATTTATAATGTGTGTTTTCAATGAATGTATGTTTAATTTACAATACCTTGATTATATAGAAAATGATCAAATTTTTAATGTAAAATTTATTAATTAGGGGATAATTTTATTTTCTAATTTTTTAAGAATAAAAATTTGTTTAATAGAATATATAATACACCACATAGAGCATAAATCAAACCATGTGACAATAATAAAAAACTATTATATTATATAACAATTACCACCTAACAATTGGATTGGTAGGAATGAATTGGGAAAACAATTTAATTAAAATATTTATAATGGGTTTATATAATGTACTCATCAAAAAAAATTAAGTACTACTTTCGTATTATAATCATTTCATATTTTAATAATACATTTTCATCAAAATGCGATTTATTTAATTTTGTGTGTGGAAATGAAAATTAATTTATTCTAATTTATTAAATTTTATTTTTATAAAATTAACCTCATTTTTGAAATTATAATTTTGAAATTAACATGGGCTGAAATTTTTGGATTGTACATAATGATTGATTTTACAGTGAATTGTAAAATATATGGATTTTTTAAATATTGTCATTAAATTGTATTAAATCAAATAATTTAAAACTTACAATAAATTTTGGATGTATTATTAATGTGAAATGTGGTCTATTTATTTATAATAATCTAATATCAATCAAAAATATCCATTGATACTGATACATGTAAATTTTATCTTTTGAAAAAAAAATTCAAACAAAATGTTTTTCATTATGTTTTAAGAATTTATATTAAATTTAATTCTAACAATTCTAGAAATTTAATATTGAAAAATGGAATAAATATTTGGAATTAATAGGAATTTGTTTCTAAAATAGGACCCTTTTATTTTGTGGATTTATGAATAGTATCCATGGAAAAAGAATCAACATATTAGGGTTATAATGTGTAAAATTGTGTTAAAAGCATGAGATAAGGTCCCAAAATCATCCTAAAACATGCGTTTATCCTATTGTATTGGTGTATTTCACCAGTTTAATTCTTTATCTTGAATATATGGACACATGGTGCCATATTTCATTGATTATGATTTTTATATTAATTTATGAAATGAATATATACTATATTTCTCTCTCTTGACATTAATAACTCTAATTTTTTATTATAATGATAAAAATAGAAAATGTTAATTTTTAAATTTTTATTTGAAGTATTAGGCATTTTTTATCATGTAATTTAATTTAGTTTTAAATGATTATATATTTACGTAAATTTCATACGTAACACTGATATATTATTTATTCATTTAGTATAAAAATAAAATAAATTATTTTTTAAATTTTAAAAGTATTATTTTGATTAATTTTACCATGAATGAATAATTATATACATTTCTGACACAATAGAGAATTTTTAAATGCTATATTTTAATTACCTATTATTTGTGATACCTTTAAATTATAATTAAATTATTTTGGTAAAAAATAAATTTTTTAATTTGTTTTTGAATTTTTTTTAAAAAAATAAAGAATTCATTCAATAAATTTTAGAGTAAAACTGAGATTATATTTTGTATAAAATTTCATACATTGACCATTTAAGGTAAATTTTTTAACTTATAAGTAAATTTATTTCCCTTTCAGAGTTAATTTGTTTTCTATATTAAAGGTATAAATGTATTAACAATGTGGATAAACCCAAAGATAATGTTTAAAATGATACAGAAAACTATATATTTTTTTAAGGGATTTAGACCATATCCTATCTTAGTTTCTAAATGATTACCACATTTTATTTGTAGTACATGAAAAATGAAATTATTATATGTAAATCATTTTTCTATTTCCATGAGTGTCCTCTCATTCCCTATAATAAATAACCACTTATATTTTTTTCTATATTCCAAATAGAGACTAATAAAATTCTCATACCCATACAAAAGCTAATAATATTACCATACCCATAAAAAACCATATTATTTGTATCAAATGTATTTCATTTTCAAATTCCAAATTTTGAAAAATGGATGGATTGAATTTTTGTATTTTTA
Source organism: Viscum album (assembly GCA_963277665.1). Taxonomy (NCBI): domain Eukaryota; kingdom Viridiplantae; phylum Streptophyta; class Magnoliopsida; order Santalales; family Viscaceae; genus Viscum; species Viscum album. Next base: position 852,792,183 of record OY728152.1, read on the forward strand.
TGAAATATTTTAATTTAGGGGAATAGTAAATATATATATATATTAAAAAATTTACGGTAGTTTTTTGTGATTTCATGATGACATATTTATGTTTAATTTTTTTTACATTTATTGAATAAATAAATTATTCTTTTATAATATTAATATTTTCCTGAAATAATTCTGAATGTGTATGTTATAATTTATTTCACGATAGTTATAAAAATTATTGTCAGTGCCAACAGAGTGTCTGCATAACTTCAGAAATGTTAATTTTGGTCGTTTATGAATTTATTTTTACATATATATGAGTGAATGTAAATCATGAATGAATCTATGATTATATTTTGAACCTAATTTATTTATTTTTATGATATTTAATTTATTTATCATTTTTATATATGAAATAATGATCATAAATTCCTATGGAACGGTACTATAGTGCTTCTGCCATCATGAAAAAAATAAATAAAAAGTTTTTAATAAAATTTTAAGAATTATAAAATAACCTAAATTGGGGAAAAAATATTTTATATAAGAAAATATTTACCCTTATCATTGGTTTTATTTGTATTTGCGTCATTTTGGACCAACATGGTTCACATTGTTCCCTTAATATTATTATATAAAAATGAAACAACATTTGTTCACATTTTAATTTTAAATAAGTATAATATTTAATTATGAGGACTTCCATAAAATTTTTAGAAAATGAATAGTATTTTATATCTAAGACAATTATACTCTTCATAATTTTTATTTTTAATTTTATGGAAATAAATTGTTTCAATAATGGCTTGAACAACTATGATGTAGTAAATATTTAATTTATAAATAAATAAAATTAATTATTTTAAAAATAGTAAAATAAATATAATTTTATATTTTTAAGTCATATAACGATTTTAAAAGGTAATTATAATATTTATATGATATAATAAAAAATTTATTTTAAATTTGAAAGGTAATGTGGTGTATTCTATGTCATAATTGAGAATAGATTTTTTTATTTAAATAATTGTATTTCCGTGAATATAATATTTTATTAAATTATTTAAAAATCATAAAAATTATGAACAAGTCTAACAATTATGATATTCCTTAGAAATATTAGTCCCCTTTATTTTTAATCTTTTTTATGTCTTAATACCTATAAAAAATTTATTATATTTTAATAATTTGTATAATTTCTATGTTACCCCTAACCTCAATTATAAAAAGAGGCTCCCAACATCACTTTTTTCATCATCTCAAGCCGCATTATTTTGATAAAATCTACCATATTACAACCTCCTTATCACATTCAACATTCTTATTCTATTGGTTTCATCAAAATACCACATTCAAAATCTTTAAAGAGGTTATCAAAGAGGAAATTTAACGAAGTAAGGTTCCTTTTTCTTCCCTTTTTATTTCTTTTTCACTTATACCTTATCCTTACCTATTTGAAATTATTTAATGAAAAATACACTATCAATAATATACTAGTGTTTTGTTTTATTATGGTATGTTCATCATAAAATCTCTCATATAATATTTTTTTATAATATAACAAAATCTTTGTTCATGGTACGTTAATTGACGACGTTCATAGATGATGATTTTTCATTTCCCTTATCCAAAAATAATATCGTGGTTATATTCAAATTTAATTGATTAAAATGACCTAACCATATATATTTATATATATATATATATGTTGTCACTTTTATTTTATTATTTAATATTTAAAGGCATGACCATAATAAACTGACTTTGATAACTATGTAATGAATGTACCTGAAACAATGGAAATAAAAAAGTTATTATTAATAAATCGGTTGAATAATGTTATAAAATGATCATATAAGGAGTTATAAACATAATTATATTTATGTAAAATATTAATAACACTCTTGTAATCCTTATTCATGAGGTTTAATCAAGTTTTAATTAATAATTACTCCTGTTAATGGAATTCTTATCCAAAAATTCCATTATTTGGGTTAACCTTAAACATCGTTCATTATGTGGTATTATGATTATTTGTGTGATTAAATTTTTTATATTATGTTTTATTATGTGTATTTACTTTTTATACACATATTAAATTCACTATTTGACTCTCATATCGGTTTTATGATATTTTTAAGGGACTGTTCTTATAAAATCATAGATAAAATTTTATTTTTTCAAAATTCAAAATGAATGTTTCTCTTAATGTATTTTTTTTAATGATTATGTTATTGTTTTTTGGGAATTTTTTATGATAATGAGTGATACCTATATCCCCTTCCAATGCATTTGGGGTGTGTAAATTGGATGTCGGTCGTATGGTTACTCCATTTGAAACAATGATGGTTACACCATAAGCGAGTTGTGAGGCTTATATTGGAAGGTGTCCATGAGGGTTACATTGTAACTTACCCCTGAGGGTTAAAAATAATATGGTATCCTTAAAGTTTATATTCTAATCTATGTAATGACCCATGTTAACAATATGTTTTTTACACTTTTGATTCTTTTATGGGAACATCTTATATTTATAAGTAATACTATTAAGTTTATGTTCAAAGTAAATTGTTTTTAAGTATTTATGGACTAATGAGTTATTTATTTATTTAATCACTTGTAGAGAATTTTTCTCATAAAAGGTTTATAAAATGTTTTACACATGATACCTTATAAGTTCAATAGACTGTTAAGGTGCTATTTCAGATAAATCTAATTAGTTATTTTGTAACTATTTTTTCTAAACTCTAATTAATTGCATGATTTGTCTAATCGTCCAAAACCTATATTGGAAGAGGTCAGTAAATTTATAATGTATCATTTATTTTTTTATTATATTCTATAAAAAAATACACAGCATGTTTTAGTACTAAATCTGGAAGAGTGGGTTAAGGGATTTACAGTTGCTATCAAAGGAAAGGTCTAGGTAACATTAGTTATTAGATGTTGTTATTTTAAAAAAAATTATATATAATTTAATTTTAAACATCTTTTTAATTATGTTCGCATAATAAATGGATTTTTATAATTATTTATTGGTAATTTTAAAATTATAAGAACAACTAATGAATAGTGAGATCTCAATTCATTTAAAGGGGGAGAATGTAACGTCCCAAGATTTTAAAAGAAAACAATATTTTCTTAAATGAGATACTAAAAACTATGTTATCTACCAATAAAACAAAAAATTTCTACATCTATGAGATGAATAATGGAAAAAAGAAAATACACAGTTGTGGTCAGTATGTTATTGGGAATCTCATACAACTAACATATTTTTTGGTGAATAGTAACTTACATTTATGAATAGTAATGTTACCGTTATGAATAGTAATATGAACATTATAAAAATTAAAAAGGCCAAATAAATTTTAACCTAACCAATGAATGTTCAATAAAAGGAGTCTTATAAGTGACAATATGATCATTATATAAGTGTTGGTATTTTTATAAGTCAAAAAATTTTAATCACAATTTAATGATTAATTAAAATATTTAAATGAAAATGAATTATTATAAAATTTAATAATAAAATATTATTTTATTTTATATGGAAATAAGATATTTTTATGAGATCTTGATTATTTATTCAAAGTGTTATAAAATCGTTTAATGTTTAAAAAATGTATAGTTTTTAATAAATTCTAATTTTATTTAAAAATTAAATTAATCATATTAACAAAATTACTTTGATAAAATGGATTTAATTTTTTAATTATAAATTCCTCAAAATGGCTAGGATGAATTTTTGGGATTTTTCTGATATACATTAATTTTTGGAAATATTAAAAAATATAGTTTTTTATAAAATATTTTTTCTATTGATGTCATGAAGAAATAGTAATGATATAAAATTTATTATTTTTTTGAATTACTAAATTATTATTTTATAATATTAAATTTTTTCTGAAATAATACATAACATGTATGTTATAATTTGTGTCATGATATATATAAAAATTATTTTCAATGTCGATGTAGTGCCTACACAGCTTTGGCATTGTCAATTTTTCTCCATTATGAATAATAATTGAGTGCTAAAAATTATTTTCATGAATAATTTATTAATTATTATGAATTGGTTATGATTTTGGATATTAATTTATAATTATTTAATTATTTAACAAATATCTTGTCCAAATGTCTCTGCAATGTGTGCACATTGAGAGAAAAGACAAAATAACAAATTTAAAAATTTATTTTATCATATATATTAGTGAATATAAATAATGAATGAATATAGAATTTTATATTTAACCTAATTAATTTATTTTTATGATATTAATTAATTTATCATATTTATATATCAAATAAATAACACAAATACTTGTGTTACTCTTCTATAGTGCTTGTGCAACCATAAAAAAATAAATATTTTTTTTATTAAAATTATAAGAAATTTTAAATGACCTAAATTGTGGATAAAAATTTTTATGTAAGGAAAATTAGTCAATCATCACGTTTTTATTCAGATTTGGGACATTTGTTTAACCACATGGTTCACTTGGGTGCAATTATATTATTTTATTTAAAAATAAAGACAACTTGTTCACATTGTAATTTTCAAAAAGTAAAATATTTTATTATGAGGATTTCTAGAAGATTTTTTCAAAAATGTATATATTTTTAAAGGAACGAAAATTATCATTCTCATAAAATTTTATTTTTAATTTTTGGGTAACATATAAATGCATTAATTTCTTGAAAAATTATGATTGAGTAAATATTTAATTAATGAATAAATCCAATTAATGATTTTAAAAATAATAAAATATATATAATTTGATATTTTTAATTAATTTCAGGATTTCAATATGTAATTATAATATTTATCAGATATAAAAAAATTATTTTGAATTGGAATCCCATTGTGATGTGTTTAAAGTCTTAATTGTGAATAGTTGTTATATTGATAGAATTGTTTTTCTATAAATAAAAAAATTTATTAAATTCATTAAGAATTAAAAAATTATTTCAAAATTTAAAAAATTACCAAACTCTTCTGAAAATATAATCCCATATATTTTTAATCATTTTTATGTCTTAAAACTAGTAATAAAATTATTATATATTCATAATTTTTTAATGCTTATGTTACTCCCCACACCACTTATAAAAGGTGGACCCCTCCATCACTTATCTTTCATCACCTCAAGCCATATTGTTTGGATAAAATCTAAAAAAATTCATTATCCATTTCCCTTGAGACATTATTGAGCGATTTGTTTCACTAAAAAGCCACTTCCAATATCCTTGAAGAGGTTCTCACATATGATCTTTCAAGAAGTAAGGTTCCTTTTTCTTCTCTTTTAATTTCTTTCTAACTTATACATTATCACCATATCCCATCCAATTTTTCGTGAAAACTATAGTATCAATTATATAATATATTTTAGTTTTTTATGGTATTTGAATCATAAAATATCTCATCTATTCGTTTTTTTGAAAATAATGAAATCGTCGTTTGTGTTGCGTTAATTCACAGCCTTCCTGGACGACGATTTTTTTACCTTTTACCAAAATCATTGAAAGGATAAAATAAAATAAAATTGATTAAAATTATATATATATATATATATATTCTTCAATTTTTTATTACATATTTATAAGGAATACCACTGCAAACCGACCTTGGAAACCATGTAATGAATGCACCCAAAATAATCGAGAAAACAAAATATTTTTAATAAATGGGTCGAATGATGTTATAAAATGATCATGTACGGTGTTATAATCAAGAATATGTATCTTAGAAATATTAATAACACTCTTTTAACTATTATACAAGAGTTTAAATCATGTTTTATCTGAGACGAACTGGAGGAAAAGAAATTTTAAACCAGAAATTCAATTATTTGGGAAAACCATCTACTTCTATCATTATGAAGTATTAAGATTATTTTTGTGATTATTTTTTGTTTATATTATGTTTTATAATATGTATTTATAGTTTATACACATATTCATTTCACTCTTTTGATTCTCATATCAATTATATGATATTTTTAATGACTTTTCTTGAATAATCATCTTTTAAACTTCTAGTTTTACAACATTCAAAATGATTTTTTATGAAGGTATTATTGTTTGATTGTTATGTTATTGTTATGGGAATTTATTATAATGATTTTTGGGACGTATATCTACCTCTAATACATTGGGTATGTGTGTTGGAGTTTAGTTGTATAGTTACTCCAAGTATTACTACAATGGTTACACAATACGTTATCCTTAAGGGTTACATTTTAATGTGGACATAAGGGATACATTGTAATATAACATTGAGGGTTAAATATCATAGGTTATCCATGAGGGTTACTATATAATGTAACTATTTATCCATGTTACTAGTATGTTTTATTTATATTTTTGTTCATTTATTGGGGACCTCTTGTTTTCAAAAGTAATGTTATTATGTTTATGTTAACAGCGAAATGTTTTATAAGTATTTATAGACTAATGATTTCTTTACATATTTTATCCCATAATGTTATTTTTTCCCATCTCATCTTTCAAAAAAATCGTAGGATACCTTATAATTTCAATGTATAGTTATGGTGCAAATACATTTGGATCGAATTAGTTATTTTGTAATTATTTTTTTAAACTCTAATTTAATGTATGATTTTTCAAAGTATTTAAAACCTTGACCATAAAATGTCATCAAGTGTATAATGTATTTTTTTCTGTTATCTCATATTAAAAAAAATAAACTACATGATTTATTTCGGAATCTTAAATTCTATGTTCAGGGATTTAAAATTATTATTTACCTTTACTTTTTTGCTTCTATCAAAAAGTGAAAATAACGATCATTCAAAGGTATGACTTACCATTCAATGAATCGTTTAATTAATTTTTCAATGTATTTATTTTATGGAAATATTTAAATGTTCATATAATTAATATATATAATATTTATACAATTATTTACATTAAATAGATGTTGGAACTATGATAAAATTTTAATGACCAACACTACTGAAGAAACCCATACATGAATAACGGAGCAGTTATCAGTCAAAAAAGTGGTTTTAAGAAATAATTATTAATAAATGGGTGATAAAAGGATTTATCTAAATAAATATGGTAATATATATTAGATTATAGTTTAGGAACATATTTACAAAAAATATACATGACTTCTTATACATATGTTCCACGTAATAGGTTCCCTAAGATAGGTGGGCCAAATGGCCTTAATTGCATCTCCTCAAATGCTGGATCCCACTGATGAGCATACATGTCTAATGGTGCTTCCATGGAAAGTTTATTTCTTCAATATTAGTGTGTATCATAGTAGAGATGTATAAACAGAGGTAAATAGTGGATGCAATATAAGTAAACATAATGAAAAATAGAAAGTAGAGTCCATAGTACAAATAACTGAAATAACTAGAATATTTTATGATGATATGTCTACCCTTAGTACAAAATAACACCTGTAGAGGGTGTATGATAAATATATTTGGGATAAAAAAATGTTGTATCTATCATCTGATCCTTTTAATTAAAATTTAAAAGTGTGTAGTTGGGGTTTGGCTTAGTGGTAAGCACCCCATAATTCTACATGAAAAATGGAGGTTCAAAACCCATGGGGTGCAGGTTACTGTAGCAGCACTATAGAGTTACTGTAGCAGCTGAGATACTGTTGCAATGGTGGCACTGTATTGGCAGCAGGGGAACTGGAGCGGCGGCAGGGGAACTGTAACGGCGGCGTGTACTGTGCGGAACTGTAGCAGCGCAGGTACTATAATAGTACTATTCACAGAATGGGTATTGGGCCCAAAATTTGGGCCTACGGTCTATGTAATGGGATAAATGCCCCATAGGACAATGGGATATGTAATGGGTCTCCCTCTACCCAGTTAAAGAGGTCTTTGATTTTATTTAAAAAAATTGAGTCTTCGGCCCCAAACTTTAAAAAAAGAAATGTAAATGTGTGCCGACATGCATAGATTAACTAAAGCAGTATAATGTAACTAAATACCCTAGAACCTGCTTCATCCCTCAGATGGTGTCTGAACACATAACCAAGTCATTATTAGATTCCAAAAATTTATAAATAAGTCACACATTATCAATGGTGACTGTTCCAAGATATAATAAAGATACCATAAATAATTGTTAATTATAAGTTTTTCCATGGTATTCACCAATGCATCATAGACCTAAGGGGTCTCTAAATCAGTATTAATATGGTCTATCTAAGGATCGGAGTGTAATCTAAGGATCGTAGTCCAAGTATTTTACAATATTTTTTCTATTGAGTTCAAGATGATCTTCCAAGGTAAGCTAGGGATATGTAGTGACTGGTCCCTATGAGCTTTATCCATGGAACCTACTTCTCAATGTTGGATCTAATAAGTGTATCCATTAAATCCATAAATACTATGTGAGTAATCCTATAGTGTCATACCCGTCATCAATGAGTAGTTGAGGATGAGGATCTAGGTGGGTCTCAAACTAATCAAGCCACATCCTTGAATTATACTGATATTCCCAAGTGCTCAAGGAATTCCTCAATACGAATCCAAGGCAAGCTCGAGTCAGGCCACTCCTATTTAATAATGAACACATGTATACATTCAATTGGTTCAAGGCCTTCCATTCCTTAGGGTAAATAGTCCATGTATCATGAATCCTTTTGGTAATTGATTAAGGTATTATTAAATAATTAATTTCAATTCCACTATCTTCCATTGATATGGTAAGCGGTTAAACATACATGTGACCTTTAATTTATTTAAATTTAATTAGGTCAAATCATATAAATACTATACATCTCAATTTACAGTTCAAATTTAATTATCAATTTATGAATCTACCTTATGAGGGTCAACTTGTGAGCATTCATGGTACCTTCCATTGTAAAATTCGCAATATTAATCCCACCATTTAATATATAAAACAATACCCATAGGAGGGTTAAGAAAAGTTACACCCAAACTATGGATCAAACGATTCGAATAGTAAAACCCAATTATAGAATAACATCCAACATTGGATGGACGGATTTGTGGGAATAACCTCCAATAATAAATCACATATTAAGAAATAGAATAACTATACGGTTATAAATGAAATATTAATATCATATAAGTTAAATAAGCATCACCTGATTAAATTGGTGCGACCCACTATACAATTTGAATATCAATGAATATGTGGGATGAGTTTTAGACCACCCATCTTTGGGGTGTATGACTTTCATCCTCTAATTTCTAGGTCTAATTAATCTTAGAAAAGAGTAGATCTGAGAAAAAGAGAAAAATTATCACATCTTGTAAACTAGGACAAGAGAAATAGAGGATAAAAATGACTAAAAAGGACATGAGTACATACTGTTACACATCTAACATGATGAACAGAATCTCGATCAGATCTCGGATGAAGGAGATCATTCAATAGCTACCTTAGGCCTTTACACAGTGCTAAAATGAGAGAACAATAGGTTCATCTAGAATTAATTCTGAATATAGAAGTAGGAGGGTAAATTAAGTCATTATGGGGAAAATAGTAAAATTAACCACGATTTAGCCAGTGCACAATTTGTCTACACAATTTGAAAAACCATGAAAAAACCATACTTGGGTACTTGGGGAAGAGGTTAACTATAATGGTTTGGCTGCCAGAAAAGGGGAATAGTACACCGACCATGTGGTAAGGCTCTATCAAGAATGAAACCACCAGCACGGTTTGATCTAACAGTGTGACCTTACGACACAGTTTACTACAAACTTGGCACCAGTTCTAGTTTTCCCAAAATGCTATGTTTTGTGCTCCAAACAAGCACAATACCACCTCATAACATTCACTAACTATTTGGGAATCCATATTAGGTCCAAAACAATTTATTATACTAAAATTTAATGGATCCACACCTGAGTGAAAATTTAGGTTCTTATAGTCTGCCCCCCATAATAGAACATTTCCACAATTTCATCTTCCTAGGGTGAACAAACATGGTCTGAGAGAAACTCTTGCCACTCAGCATGTGCGTCAGAATCCCTCTCCCATGTCTCTTTTTACACATGTTCATGCTACCATAGCACCTATACTAGAGGTACCACACAACCTCGAAGAGCCTTTGGTTCTAGTAAACAACATGTACTATATATGTCTCAAAGGTAGCATCAACATGTAACCCAATTTCATTAGTATTAAATGTATGGGATAAGTCATTATGATATTGGGGAAGCTATGAAACATGGAATAATTTGTTCCTAGCATGGTACCTATGAGGTATTATCAATCAATAGGCTATCAGAACAACTCATTATATCATTTAAAACAACCAAAAATAATGATGCGACAAATTCCCTTTCTTTTATAAACATCTATTCCTTAGACTGGGGGATATTGGAAAAAAACAACCCCAACCTCGAACTCTATAAGTCATCAACAGAGATTAGCATAATATTTCTTTCTAGACTATGTTGTAGTCATATGATTTGTTATTATTTGAACCTGCCTTGAAGTCTAATAAAAGATACGAGGACCTACTATTGCTACCTCACCTACCTCTATCCAACACAAAGATTAATGGACTAACCTACCATATATGTTCTCAAAGGGATCTGCATAAATTTTCACCTAAAATATATTATTATATTTTAATTTAATTAGAGGGATATGATTCTATGAAAAACCACTGAAATCAAGTAAATATACTCAGATAATATCCTTTAGAACCTGTATCTTATATTCAGATTTTTCGTTTGTCTGAGGGTGAAAATATGTTCTTAGAAGCACTGATGTTCCCATTGAATTCAGAAATCCCTACCTGAATCGTGATGTGAAATAAGCTTCCCTATAAGAAATTATATTATGCGGGACCCAATATAGTATTATGGTCCCCTTGACATAATTTATTCCAAGATCATCAGCTAATAATGTATACTAAATAGGTATGTAGTGTTCCACTTTCATCAATCTGTCAATGAAAACCCATAAAACATCTCTACCTCTAGGAATGTTATGAAAACTGACTAAAAATTCCATTGAAACGTCTTCCCATTTCCATTATGGGACTGGAAGTGGTTGTAAAAATACTATAGGTATTGGGTCCTCTTCCTCCACCTACTGATAGGTGGAACACTTAGTAACAAATACTAAAATCTAATGTTTCATCCCACGCCACCAATGTTGGCATCAAATGTCTCAATACATGTTCAAGATTCCTGGATGAACTGCCCACTATGAGGCATGTGAATCTTTTATCGACACCACTCCCATATCAGTAGGGACCCATAATCATCCATGAATACATAGGATGTATTATATGTCCACACACCAATCCGGAGGCGGATCATCTCCTAATATACTCTCATAGAGGACCAATACTTCAGGATAAGAAAATAATCTACTCTTAACCTTCCCAAGGTGGAAATATTTAACTACCAAATATGAGATATTAGTCTGCTCATGACTATTATGAAACTCTAGATACATCTCAGGGAAAAGGTCCATTAACATCCATTCATCACAGGCTTCTCGTACTATATGTGCTTGAGTTTTCCGACTAATTGCACCTACAAAAACACTTCCCTTACCAGGCATATAAGAAAGCTCAAAATAAAAGGATTATAGATACTCAACCCATATTCTCTTTATGAGTTTCAAGTTACACTATTAAAAACATATATTTGAGGCTATTTTGGTCTGTTTACACACCAATGTGCTCACCCAATAGATAATATCTCAAGAAATGGAATGCATGTTCAACTACTGCTAGATCAAGGACATGTGCCGGGTAGTTTCTCTTATGAGATCTCATCTACCGAGATCTATATTTAATGAATCTATCCTATTGCATTCATACTACTCCTAGTTCGATGCCTAGCATTTCAAAAAAGATGATATAGCATATTCCTAGTACTGAAATAGTTATAATAGGTGCTAAGAAAAGCCTCATGTTCAGATTTGGAAAGAATTTATCACAAGCTAATAACTGTACTAACAAAACACACTTCTTAGTAAGGCGAGTAAGTGGTGAATAAATATTTTTAATGTCCTGTATGAAATTATTGTGATATCCAGCCAGCCCCAAGTAACTCTGCATGTCAAACAAGTACATGGGTTTCTCCTTGGAAACTAAAGCACCAACCTTTTCCAAGTAAATAGATAATCCTGATTCTAATATTATTTTACCCAAGAAGTGAACTTTTTCGATCCAAAAGTTGAACTTATAAATCATGGAATAAGGCCGATTCTCTCTCAGTGTACAAATAATGATCTCATGGTGATTTTAATGGTCATTATTTATATGGTAATACACCATGATGTCTTCCACAAAGACCATGATTAAAGATTCGATATATGGATGAAAAACCCTATTCTTAAGATCCATGAAAGTAGAGAGCATGCTCATAAGACCAAACGACATATAATGGTACCCATACATTCCAAACCTACTACAGAATGTTTTACGAGGTATTTCTAATTGCCTAACTTGCACCTGAAGATAACAGAATCTCAGGTAGATCTATTCGAGTTAGTGGATACCTATTCCTGAAAATAATATGTGTCAACATTCTTTAATACACACATAGATGTATAGATCCATCTTTATTCATGGTGGAAAACATAAGAGAACCCCAAGAGAATGTATTGGACTGTATAAATCTGTTGGCCTCTAAATCCTATAACTACTATTTGAGCTATTTAATCTATATTATTTCCCACCTGTAGAGATGAATAGACACTAGATATTCTCTTAGAAAAATTGTGATTATAAACTCTACCTCCCTATTAGGAGGTAATCCAAAAAACACCAGGAAATAAATCCCGATAATAATCCACTACTGGAGGGAAAATAGTATTTTATATATCATTATCTTTGATGAAGATATTTTAATTTTGGATTGTCACTCCTCCTAGACCATGATGTTATGGTCCTACTCTACCAGCCTGGGCATCCCACCCACCCTTATATAGATAAATACTACCATTTAATGATATATATGATACCCTATGGTGATATCAGTCTATAAAATCATGATAATGAACCAACTAATACATACCATGAATTACATCGAATCATATAATCTCTAGAATTAATAGGTTCTATAAGAAATAGTAACTTCCTACCTCAAGGGGACAGTCCCAACATTGGTGTGTTCCCTCTGATCAAATTCTTAATTATGTATAAATTTTCCTTACACAATAGTAATACTGTATATCTAGTTAGTTGCATTCCACAAAAGATATATTGTTAAAAGAGTTCAATGAACCTATATCAAATAATGTAGATACTATAGTAGATTACATGAAAATATTAATACATACTATAGATGGTCCTGCAACCTAATCCTTAGGTATCGTATATAGTGCATGAAATTGGCCTGATCCACAACCATGTACAATGGGTGTACTACCATGATCGTAACTGCTCTACTAGCACAGTCGGTGACCTGGGTTTTGGCTACCACAGTCGTAACATCCTCCATGGTTAGTCCAGCCGATGATATTACAAATCCTTACCTAGAGGGGCGCAAAATAACCCACTCTAAAAGGTAGAGATTGTATATATCCTTTTCCACTATAATCTAGTGGAAATGGGTTATATGTTTTTTAAAGATCCCCATAAAGCCGCAATCCCAGCACTCTAGTTGGTCTCAATCACACAAAGGATTCAGATTCCCCTGTCATCCAGACTGATCACACACTATGGATATATCTAGACATGTACTCTGCTTATCACTTCCCTAATGAGAAACCTTAAGGGAATGATTCGTACCATAGGGAGTTCTACTGGCTTGTTGTGGCACTGATCCTCTATTTACGATATTGTTTCCTTCCCTTAGGTTACGTTCAGGGATAAAAGAATAATTTACTCTTTTAGAAAAATTATGTAGTCATAGGACATTCACCTTTGTACCGATGGCATGCAAAATCCAATCCTCAATTCTTCTAGAAAGTGAAAATTCATCATCAAATAGAACTGGTGAAAAGAATTGTAAATTAATGAAACACACTGAATATTCCATTACTAACACAGAACCTTTCACAAAATGAATGAAATCTATGGCTCTTTAGGCACCCAACATCTATGGAATGAACTATTTATTAAAGGAAGTCTCTAAATCAACCCATAACATGCCCTATGAGGACCTTCTTGGGTAATCACATCCCACCAGATCTTGGGTGAATCACGTAAAATGTACGTTGAATGTTTGACCATCCACTTCGGAAGAATCCCTATATACATATTTATAGATAAGGTGTCCTTAGGCTAAGACATAGTATCCTATGTATTTCCATCCCCTAATCATGTAGGAATATGTTGTTACCATAACTCAAGAGTTAGATCAGCTGTCGTAGGTATATGTTTTGGGGTACCATACACAGAAAGCATCAGACATGTTTATTATCACAAACATGGGCATCAGTGCCAGGATCAGGTACAACAGGTGGTGCCTTCAATGGCACACCTAAAAGTAAGACTAGTGGCTCAGGGTCCAAATTTTATAGATAATGTATGTCTCTATCCTCCTATCATATGATATGTGGATGTTGGGGAAGTATTTTTTAACAAACTCTAATAAACCCACTCAAAACCAACTTTAATCAGAAAGATTGAATCACTAATTGATGATGAACGTAAGGAAACTCAAAACCAAGGGCCTACTACCCAAACTACCCACTTAGACAACCAGGTATCTGTATGTTCTTATGTAATGCTTCATTGGATTTTACATTTAATTAATAGGATCACTCCATTGCCTTTCATGACATGACAAAGTGGGATATATATGTGAGACAATTTCATATTATAAGTCATGTTTCAATTTATAATGGATATTCATTATAATATAATTAGAACCCATACACCTCATTAAAGAAAATGATATCCATTAATTTATATCATAATGGATCGACTTGGTAAATTACTCCTCCAAACCCATGTCGGCCCATACACTTCAAGAATTAAGACAGGAAATAATCAATCATAATCAATATAAATTCAAGTATATGTTCACTATCAAAGCATCATTCAACAATCATAAGAATATCAACCAATGTAAAATAGTGAAATTCACCTATTTGGAATGAAAATATGCATGACATGATAATACTAGGTTCCTAATATGATGCATGTAATAATTCTCAATATCCTCATATCATCATTCCAATAATGAAATAAATCCTCAATAGGAATAATAATCAACTACTACACCCATGATATTTGTCACCCAATGGTGAAATAATATGAACTAAAATAAAAATAAAGTAGAACAACAATTATATTTTATGCAACAATGTTTTTACCCCAATAATGGGTTCATGACATTCATGCACAACTTATAACCATGTCCCAAATGTTCCTCATCTATAATCTATTTACTCTCAAGAGTAAATCATGAATGGGAAACCCCCAGGATACCATTTTGTGACGTCCAGTACAGAAAGTCCACTTAATAGGTTCCCTGAGCCTAATGGTACACATGGCCTCCAGCACATCTCTCAAAATGCGAGAGGCTACCAACTAGAAGCATGGGCCTAGTGTCTATCATTTGGGAGATTATTCACCCATTAAGAAAGTGTAGCACATCAGATATGTAAAAAAATGAGGTAATTAGTGGCAGAAATATATGTTAAAAGGAGACACAACAGAAAGTAGATAAAATAGTAATAATAATTGAAATAATTGGAATAACAAATCATGATATGTCGAGTAACTATAAAAATGGAAATCATAGATAAAATTCAATAAGAATATCATGTTCCACAAAATTAAAATAAAATCAAAATTCTATACCCAAAATCTCGATCTCTTTCCCGGTCATCTACTTTCAACATCCATCATAAAAAAGTAATCAATCAAGAGTTTGAAGACGTATGCTTCCCTATATCATCTCCTACAATCATATATTCTGTACTAGGTACCATGTGGCACCAAAAGTGGGTGTGATATAAATATCAATGGGCCACCACTAATGGTGTCTATACCATGAGTAATGTGTAATGGAATTGAAACAGTGTGCATGCATTCATATATTATGAAAATCAATTCGTTGTAACTAAATACACATGTATCTAATTTTTCCACTAGCTAGTGTGTGAACATATAACCAAGTCATTATTTTATTGTACAAATTTATAAATAAGAATCATATTATAAATGTTGAAGGTTCCAAGATGTAATAAGGATACCATAATTAATGGTTAATAAGAAGTGGTTCCAAGGTATTTACCAAGTAAACCTTGACCTCATGGGTCTCTAACTCTATAGTAACTATGTCTAGCTAAGTGTAGGAGTGTTATACAAAGAGAATTGTCCATTAGTTTCCACAATAAGGTGTTTACCAAGTCCATACTGGCCATCCAACGTTAAATGGGGATAATTAGTAACTCGACCCTAAGAGCATAAACTATGGAACCTACTTGTCAATGATGGATCCATGGAGAGTATCCATGGAATATTTTTTTTCTATGTGAGGGATCATACAATGTCATATTGAGCATCCAAGAGTATACAAGGATCGGGATCGTAGTGGGTCTCAAACTAAAAAGTTGTATCCTTCAATCAGAATGGTGTTCAAGTGTGCTAAATCCATTCCCCGATAAGATTCCAAGGTGAGATAAATTTGGGAAAATGTTGATTAATAAGGATTTCTTGTATAATTTCAATTGGTTCTAGACTTTCCTTTCCTTTTTTTAGATTTTCCAAGTCTCATGAAACCATTATTTAATCCATTTATTAAAAATTCTATAATTCTGGTCCATTCTACTACCTTCCATTGATGTGGTATTGGGTGATACACAAAAGTAACAAATTATTTATTTACATTTAATCAGTTCAAGTCATAAACTTCATATACATTCCAATTTCCATTTCATATTTAATCATCAATTGAAGAATGTACCATAGGTGATTCAAGTGGTGAGAATACATGGATCTTTCTATTATGTAATTTATTATATAAATGAATCCATTTAACATAGAAAATCATAACTATAGTAGTTCAAGCCATTTTACACCCAAATGGTGTATCAAACATGTCAAATACTAAAACCAAATTATGTCATAACATCCTATATGTGAGGAATGGAGTTGTGGGTGTAACCACCAAAAATTAATCACATATTTATAAAGAGAATAACCATATGATTCTAATTAATATAAGCAAGGTATATAAATTTAATAAATGACCCCCAATGAAATTGGAGGGACCCACATGAAAATTACTACATCAACGAACATAATGGATCAGTTATAGACCACCAAACATAGGGTCATATGACTCTCCTCTAATATCAGCCTCTAATTCAGCTTATAATAGAGAAGATATAATAAGAAAGGAAAACTTATCACACCTCGATAACTAATTTTAGGGAATGTGTGGAGAAGAACGTCAAAATACAACTTGAGTACACACAGTTTTACATCCTACAGGACAAATGCATGCTCGATCAGATCCCTATCAATGTTGATCTTTCAATCCAACCCTTAGGCCTTCATGAGATCCAAAATGAGATTAAAATGGGTTAATCCCATGGGGTTTCAGATTAAGGAAGAAGGAAGAGGTTTAATTATATCATTAATGGAAAACTAATTAAATTACCTATAGTTTATCGATTGAATGGTTTGATTCCATGGTTTCACAATTAATGAAAAAACCATGCACATATACCTGGGGAAGAGGGGATCTAGCATAGTTAGGCTGAAAAGTGAGGGAGACTATATACCAACTGTGTGGTAACTATTTTTGAAAAATGGACTTACCCAAAAAAAATTATCTTACCTTGCGACATTCCCACCCATATTACGACAAATCATGAACTAGGCCTTATTTTCCCAAAACAAATCTATGTTCTAGGCTCTGAACTAGCCCCTGACACTC
Organism: Viscum album; assembly: GCA_963277665.1. NCBI lineage: Eukaryota > Viridiplantae > Streptophyta > Magnoliopsida > Santalales > Viscaceae > Viscum > Viscum album. Next base: position 852,810,002 of record OY728152.1, read on the forward strand.
TTAGAACCATTACTAACTAATTTGGAGCCCATATTTGGTCCAAAATAATGAATTATACTGAAATTTAAAGTATCCATACTATAGTTAAAACCTATGTTCATACAATATATGTTTATAATATAGTAATTTTTAACACATATGATGGAATTTCGTCCTAAGGAAATGGTTTATTTCATAATCTTAACATTATTAAGGATAAATTATGTTAAAGTCTCCAGTAGGGTAATTATATTTTGATTATATAACAAAACCAATATATTTATTCTAATATTGTTATTTATAAAAATTTTAGGGTTTCCTTTGGTTTTCCAATCAAATTTTACTCAAGATAGTGAAATCATCTTTCTAAGGAAAATCATCATTGGTTTTCTACAAAGTTGGGACTCATTTTATTATATATCCAAGTTATGTAAAATTAATTCAACAATATTCTTAATATTATAAAATGATTTATAAATGAAAATTTTACCCAAGTTTGAATTTTACCGTTTGGTTTAAAATGTATCTTCATATTCATTTCTGAATGAGATAATTTATAAAATTCCAAACAAATGCATGAATGAATTTTTTTAAACATGTATGACATGAATAGAATTTCATGGAATCATTATTGATCAATGTATTAAAGCTCCATTTTAAATTTTATATATTCCTTCTTAAATAAACATTTTTTCATAATAGTCTGGAGATTTATAGATTTTAAATATGTGATTTCAAAGTGAAAAGGGTTATTTTCCTAAAAAACCTTTTCCATTGATATTTTTAAATTATTTTCATTATGTTGATATAAATTTTTTATTATTATTCTTTAAAGATTATATACACCTAATATACCATCTACCATTTTGTATGGATGGATTATGTTCTATTTTTGGATGAGAATTATTCTCATTTTTGTTTTCTAGTTCTTCAAATATGGATAATTTTTTATTTTTAAGGCATATTGATTATTTTGTATTGTATACTTATAAGAGGAATTCATTAAAATTATTATATGATGGATGTGTCATTGAATTACATATCCCCCAATGCATCAATATATTGTATGAGAGAAACCTATTTTCTAGCTTTATTAAATGGGATTTGTGTCTATACCTATTCATTGTTTAATCTATCAGGACAGAAGGCCCTAATGGTATGTTTTAGATGTACGATATTATGATTTACATTATTATTAAATAAATTATTAATTTATATGAAATTATTTTGAATAATTTTCATGGATAATAATCAAGAACATTTGATTTTTTATATGGTATAATTTGGTATTCATTTACACATTCTATATTATTCTTGATGTAAAAGATATTTTTTAAATGTAATTTGTTTTAGTGTATTGCCTTTCAATATTTATTATGACATAATCATATTGATTCAAATTTATGTTACTCGTATGATTCATTTAAGATCACTATTATTTTGTCTATTTTCCCCATAAAATAAAGAAATAAACTTTTAATGAGATAATTGATACAATGTATTTAATATCACTATGTTTTTTAATTTATACACTCAAATATAATATGTGATTCGTGTATGTTTCATGTTAAAAAATAACATGAATGAAATCATTTCTTTGGGATGTAAAATCATTTATTTAGTACTAGTGTAATAAATTAACCTATGACTATAGAATATTTTTGTCATGTTTAATGAAGTTACCCTTACAAAACTGTTAGAAATAAACGGATACCCTCATACTAGAAATACACTAGAACACTATGGTATGTCATTAATGAAGCCTTTAACATTTATACGAGATTCTATTATCTTCATAGGATGTTAGTTAACTTTACCTAAGCTTTAGTTACCTTTATGAGAAACAGAATATGGTATCTTACCTTCTATGCAAGTAGGGAGTTACCCTTATGTGATGCAACGAGAGGGTATTACCTTTTTGAAAGTATGTAGTGTTATTACATGGGGTTCATGATACCTTTGAAAAATTATTACAATTTATAGGTTACCATCACCAAAATTTAAAAACATATGGGTTAACATTACTCAATAAATGATATAACTTTACATATTCCTAGGGATAAGGGGTTAACCTTACACAAATCTAGAAATGAATACTTATACAATACCTATTGTAAATTAATATTACCTTTATGGGACACTATAAAACATTTAAAAATTATTTGTAATGCTCTAAATGAAATTTTAATCCCAAGATCTCTTCAAATATGTTTCATAACATGTTATAAAAAATGAAAAAATGAAATCAATACATATTTTAGACATTGATATATAGGAATAAAATTAAATTATATCTCAATCAATATATAAGATTACAGCCTAAAGAAAAATCTCAATGAGGCCTTGAGAAATTATAATTAGACAAATAAAAATATTATAACTTATGTTAAATATGTATCTATAGATACACCACAACAATGATGTGTGAAATTATAATTACAGAAAATAAATATAGTATAACTTATGTAAAATTTGTAAATATGTGTAATTATAAAATAATATATTATTTTATGTAGTCAGTAAAAGAACATGAAATACAACACAAATACCGGTGGGATATTTATTATTTACTAACATGTCCATGAAGTTAATCAACAGACACTTCTAATTACCCAAGGTATAATAAACAAAATAAATGGGTTCAATCATATGCTATGTATGAGGAGACATAAAATGGAAGATTTTATAAAATAAATAGGGCTTGGATAATATTGTAGTGATCAATATTATTAAAATTTTATATATAACTAATATCATAAAATATGATTATATCAATGGGTTATATATAAATATAAATAATCACATGGATAGTAAAAACTATATTCATTGTGATATAATCCATAATTTTTGACATCGTAATATTAAAGTCAAAGAATCATGCTAGGACATCATTCATATATAGGCGAGGAATACACCAAATACCCAAAAAAGTTTCTCTCATAAGACCAGTTGATTCATCGATGGGATAAATAATATTTGACCACAACCTTAAAATACTAATTTCTAATAATTAATTATATAAATTGATTTGATAACAAATATAATATATATCCAACATTCCTTAGTATTAAACAACTATGTTGGAAAACTATCATATGATATATCAACATTCTCCCCATTAAAAAAATGGAATGACATGATCATAAGCCACTAAAAGATAAATCATGAGATAGATTTGTAAAAACCATAATTTAATGAATGTATAATAAAAATATCCCTAGTGAAGTACAAGAACCACACTATATAATATAAGTAATGATTATGATATATGCCATAAAAAATAAATGTGAGATAAGACACTCCTACCATTTACTCATGACTTTATTGAAATACCCCTAAATTCCAATATATTTTTCATTACTGGTCCAATAAAACTAATCTAACTGTTCTCCAAACCAGTCAATGATAATGTAACACCCACGTATTTTTTGGAATTTCCTTTTTAAATATATTTAATATTCTTTTATATTTTATGTTACACAGAAATGAGTTTATCTGGAATTACATGAAACACATATTTTTTAATCATTATATACATCGCTGATTTTATTTTCCATTACACATATCAATATTCTTGCTTTTCATTACAAAAAACACGGAGTCTATCCTTCATTTCATGAAATACTGAGTGTAAATGATATGTGACATACTATTAAAATAATATTATTTAATATGATAGTTATCACTAAGCCATTGGAATGGTGTGTATGTATAATATTTGATATATTTTGAAAATATATGGTTTACACATTTATATGAAATTAATTCCATAGTGAACAAGTAATTATAATTGAAAATAAATTCCATTTTTAAAAATTGTATTATTCCTGGAAAACATGTTTATGCGTATAACCATTTTTTACCTAAATAAAATAACAAAATCCCATTTGGTGAATTTTTTTAATTAAATTTATATATTATTTATTCACTAAAATATTAAACATTTATCTTTTGTTTCTTCAAGAATATGGATAATAAAAAATCAAATTATACACTAAAAAATGTATTTTTATAAAAAAGTGTTTTTTGTCTTTTGCGGACATATTTTGAAATTTATTTCATAAATTTTAATAAATTTAATTTGATGAATCAAAATAAAAATTTCAATTAGGTAATTCATAATTATCATGGGGTTAATTTTAGTGAATTTTCTAAGAATAAAATTTTTTTATGAATAATGAAAAAATATATTTTTATAATAAATCTCAATTAATTTTAAATCATATAAAAACTCATAATTGTATTAAGATGGGGGTAATGGAAAAAATAGTTCAATTATATATCTATTAATCCTATTTAGTTCATTTTTTTAAATTTTATATTGAATTTTGATATAAATATTTTTTAAAACTTTTGACCATATTACCTTTGGAAAACCAATTCCTGATAACATTTTTGGAGTTAATTTTCAATTAAATTTTAAAATTAAGTGATTGTAATTAGTAAAATGGATTCCATATTTTGAATAAAAATAATATATATTATATAATAATCTAATATTAATTTCATTCCATAATGTATAGTAAAAATAGTAAAAAATATTTACCATGGTTAATTTAATAATGGGTTTACCATTGTGTTAAACTAAAATTGTAAGGGTTAAAAATGAAAAAAATCATTTCCAACACCCACTTAATGGATATATTTTGAAATTAACAATTTTTTTTATATAATGTAATATTTTGGATTCATTTTTCATCTATTAAATTTTTTGAACCTTTTTAGTTTCTTAAATTACATGTTTTTCTATCCGCTTAACTATAAAAGGTCACCAAATCTACTATCCTCTTAATAATTCCAAAACCCTTTGTATCACAAAATAAATATCCAAATAAATTATTTAATTACCACATATTATCATTGAATCCTTTTTTTGCCATAAATCCTACATAATAACACATTCAATGAAAACCAAAATATGTTGTCTGAATATGATGTAATGTCCAAAACTGATCCTTTTATTTTATTTCATCCTCCACCTACATAAATTATTATTAAACCATGATTATAGAATAATATAAGTATCTTAAATACAAAAATATGTAATTATATTAATCTAATAACCGATATCAATATCCATTTCCATCAATTGGGTTATGAAGTCATTATTTAGTTATACAACGTACTACCACCCCGTGAAACGATGTTATTATTTTTAAATCACATCCTAACATAGATGGATATAATTATGGATTTATTTTTTATTTAGGATATTTAGGATATTTTTATTCTTCTGAAATAATTATATTACATGTCCATTCTTACCCTCCATTCCATGGGAATACGAAAACATCGTTCATGTGTACGGAAGACTACCTCCTCACGAAGCTAGGTGATTTGTTCATACTTTAGATAGAATGAAAAATGGACGTGTTTAATCCAAATATGTGATATATATGAATAATTAATGATAATTTAATGGTAATATATTATTTACCTTTTTCTCTCTCTTCTTCAGAAAAATGGAAACAACGTTCAAGAATATATACGGCCTACAATATCCATGAGTTATGTATCTCATTTTATATATATAAATTTTATGGATCATATATAAATAGATATATAATTAATAGATGTGATATTTATATATTCTTTAAATTTATCTAGGTTATGGAACCTTGATCAAATTAATAGGACAAAAAAACAAAAACATAAGAAACAAATATAGTTATTGCCTGAAATGTGACCTTAAATTGGAATTGTTGATACAAGGTTAAAAAAAGGTCAAAAGTATATCATATTTTATATGATATATATAAGTATGATTATTTAATATATTTAAAAAAACATTTATTTACAATACATGTGGTTTTAATATGTTTGATGTTTATTCAGACTTATAGTAAGGGATTTCTATCTCACTTTTATTTTCTGTGAGAAACATTCCATAGTCACCATATGATTTATTTATACGGTGTATGAACATCCCATGTATTGATTTTATTATTACTGTCCTGAATATTATTTTGATTTAAATATTCATTTTTGGATATCTCTTTCATGGGGTTTATAGTACAAAATTGACCAAAGAGGTTTCGTTTTTATTATTAAATCTTATCCTTTATCCGAGTTGATTATATTTTTGCTTCCCATGATGAAACATTATGATAAATATCTTATTAACTCTTAAATTTTTTTATCATGTCGTTATTTAATAATTATAATTGTTTTTTAATTAATTTTCTCTCTTTCAAGACTTTATTTTTCAAAATATTTTTTTTATATATATCTGACTTTATTTCTATCTCACCAAAAATAATTTTTTATTCCTAAATAATGATTTCTAAAAATGAATAATTTTTTTTATTACTCAAAATTATTTATGTTGGAAAATTTAATCTATATTTTACCTTTTTTTGAAATGGATGTTCCTACCAATTTTAAAGTAATGCCTATTTTGATTTAAAAACATTGTGAATGGAAGCATTGTTTCATCATGAATGGGAATTAAAAATATTTTTCAACAACAGGACCATATCATTGTTTTAAATATTTGATTCCATGTTTAATAACATTTTTATAATAAAATTGTTTCTAAAATGTGTAATGAATTTTTCATTTTAAAAACTAATTTTCAAAATTGAAATTCTATTTTTAGAAGGTACTCATTTAAATTATAATAAATATTGATTAATATTTTTTATAGTTATTTTATGAAATTATTATGAAAATGTTTTATGTTTTGAAACATATTTTTTCAATTTGAATGTCTATATTCCCCAATAAATATTCCATTTGATCATTCAAAATTAGTTTCCATCTTTAATGATATCCTTTCATGTAACTTTGGACTTATGTGGGATAAGATTGAATGATTCCACCCTTATTCCTTCCCTATTTGGAAAGAGTTTATGTTGATGAGATTATTATGAAAACCATTTATTTTTCATTAGGAAAAATATTATGAATTGAATACATGATTATGATACTACTTTTGTTTATGAGGGTTATGATTAGAAGATATGATTAATGTTTTATGATATTGGGGAACACATATGTATCGTATTGTTTATGAGAACATTGGGAACTATATCTCCATATAAATAATTTTCTAATGTTTTTAATCTGAAGGTATTTTTATGGGAATCATGTCAATGTGAATGATCCACTATGGTAAACTGGATTATCCTAATTCACTAAGGTAAAGTGGTGTGTCCTGGTCTACAATGTGAAATATGTTATAATTCCTGATCCTCTTTGTTGATACTTCAGTTAGAAAACCATGACTTTTATATTGTTTTTTCTATATTAATGATGGTAAAAACTATTATTATATGGTTTTACGGTTACTCATTTATTGGGGATGATTTCTCACTCAGATGGGCCATGTTTTTTATATAATAATGATTTATTATTTACATCATGTTTATGATCTATGACAGGTTGGGTATAAAATTCTGATGTTATATTCATGATAACATATCCTTATTGTTATCTTATTATTTCATATGAATATATATTCTATTATTACCCTTACTGATCATCTAATCAAACACTTTTGTTATGTTTCCATCACTAGGTTACGAAAAATGAATTAGGTAGGGTATGCTTAATCAGGGCACTATGTGAGAAGCTATTTGACGAAGATATTAAGCGTCCTTCATGAAATAAGAATATTTTCATTCTTATCTAGATGGAAACATTAATATTACATTACTCACGTGTTTTTTCATGAAGTGTACGTAATATTCCTAAAAAATGTGATATTTACTTATAACATTTGGGGACTATATAGTTAGTACTGGAGGAAAGGTTTTGTCAACATTTGGGGATTAGGATTTGAAAAAAATAGTGATATCCATAGGAATATTCCTATTTATATGTCTGGGGATAGGTTTATGTATATCTATATGGATAAGTCTGGGAATTTTTTTAGATATAGAAAAATATATTGATATATTTTTTATGGGAAGTTCAAGGGGTTTCCAAGTAATTACATCCATTCATGGATACTTCTAGTTGATATGGCTCTTTCTTAGAGGTACCACGTTTTAATTACTCTAAATAAATACCAATGGTATGAAATCAATATTCTCTTAAATCATGACAACAGGTCTTTTGAAACACCTAGATTCACACTCCTAAAGGATATGAAATGGATATTTATAATCGCTTAACAAACCATCATGAAGGATTTACATAATGACACTGAATGACCTACATTATGACTAAATAGTCTCATATTTAAAATAATTTGTTTTTATTTAGACTTATTATAAAATATTTTTCATCATTATGTGGTATTACAATGTAATAATTTTTTCTCAACGTATGATTTCTAGTATTAGTCAATTTCTTGAAGATGAAGGAAATGAATTAATGCTGATTGTGATTGAATATGAAATTGTTGTCCTCCTATGAAAGGAAATATTTTGGGATGTGGAAAAAAATTATTTATATTCTGAAAAAAATTCTCCAGATATAAAACATGATAAACATGAAAATAAGAAAAAGTGGGAACAATATTATTTTGATCCATTTACGAGGAAACATCATCCTTCAATTAGGGGTTCTTTTGATCCATTAGTTTCTGAGAAATGAATTAGTACTAATGAAAAAAAATTCATGTTTTTACTATTCATTGAATGAGAAAGTAATTATGTATTTTTATCATTTTCAAGTCAAAATAGATTAGTGGAGGAATCTCTGAAAGAACATAATAGAACATAATGAAATTGAATCTATGGAATGGGAATTAATTAATAGGATATTTCAAAGTATGTACATCTCTCATATTCCTATAAAAAATATGGATTGGGAATTCTTGATCATAATAAAAAGGATTATTATTTTATTAGTTCAAATGAGGATACTTTTACAAGGGATGAATGTTATGCTTATGTTTTATTCATCATCCTTGGATGAAAAAATGAATGATTTTTTTGGGGCCCAAAATTTATTCTTGAAAAGTACTTTACTATAAGATACATTAGCAGCTATAAATAAGTATTTTTATTTGAAAAGAAGGTAGAAAATGAAATTGGATATTCTCCCCATTCATATTATTTTAATAATAATAATAATAATATTGTGTCTTATAAAAACCAAAGTGGTGAAAAGAAATTATAACCATCTTCATTCCCGAAATGTGGTATGAATAATCAAGGTTATTTCTTGAATGGAATTGGGAGGTGCTTTAAATTTGGAAATGTAGGCCATAAATCACTTGAATGATGAAATTTTATTAAAAGGCTGATGAGTCCAATGGAGGATAAGAGGAAACCAACTAATTCACCGCCCAACTCCTATGTTTCAAGTGCATTGAGTTTGAGTATTATGTGATTCAATTCCCTAATACAAGGGGTAATTTGGATGATAATACAAAACATCCTCTGAATAAAAATCAAAAAAGGGAAATATTATTAAATCCCAATGGATGATGTTAATAATGATAATTAAGGAACACTTATCCTCCCCTATATAGTATATAATTTCATGTTTTCTTTTGTATGAATGAGCACTATAAAAATATTATTGTTCACTATTTAGAAAAATTTAATCAAATTCTCTACCTCTACAAGGATTTAGGAAAAATAAAATATTTTATTTTATTTTATTCATACAAGGAAGAAGAAAAAATTTAAAAAAACCATGTTTTCTAAAAGATAACACCATATATCAGGAATTAAGTTTAAATTAACATTTGTAAGTGTATATTACTTCATGTGAGATAAAATAATGAGATATAGATATGATCATGGGTTCATGTGTTTAACTATGATCTTAAATTCAAAGTCATTACCCACACCCCCATTTGATGATTATTGGAGGGTAGTTTATCAATATTAAGGACATTTTAGGAGACAATTATTTCAATAGAACAGAATATTTTTTATATGATTTAGTGAAAATATTATTTAAGGTTTAATAATTTTAAAATTTTTATTCAAATAATTAAATGTAGTTGTAACCTTCAGTGTTTATATTATGTTTTATATTGATGTGATTCTGGTTCGTAGTCAATCAAATTATGAAGTTAGAACACATTTCTACAATAATATAATATTTCTCTCGAGATCTCCTTTTATAATATATATTAATAAAGTGATATGGCTGTATAGAGTTCCAAATTCAATTGTATCTGATTGGGATATGAAGTTAACCTCAATTTTTTGGAAATGTTTATAAATGATCTTAATATAGAGTTGAGTTTCAGAACTTTGCATCATCCTGAATTAGATGGTCAACCTTAGAGAACAATTAAAACCATAATGTATTTTCTATGATCTTGAAATATGATTTTCAAAGGTTGTTTGGATTATCACCATCATCTAGTTGATTTTTTTTTTGAAACAATATCTTTCAATCAACCAGTCAAGTGTCTCCTTATGAATCCCTTTATCTGATGAAGTGTATCACTCCAAATTTCGGGAATTAAGATTCATAAAGAATGATATTGGTACATGAGAAAGTGTATGTGGTGTAAGAGGAGGTTAGATCCATTTAGGATAATGTAAAGATACCATAGAGCTGTAAATAATGTTATGATGACAATCTTCGACATGCTCTATAATTTGAATATGTTGAGAAGGCCCTTATGTTTATTACACCACTGAATAAGGAATGAAAAACTAATCTCTAGTTATATTGGTCTCATTGAAATAATTTATAATATATGGATAATATATTATCTTTTGGTTCTTCCATAAAATCTCTCCTCGGTTTATGTTCAGTTACATGTACCTCTATTGAGTATGTACATAACTTATTATTCAAATGTACTGTGTAACACCCTGAAATTATAAAATAACAACATTGTATTCTATAGCATGCATGACACACAACACCATGATTGGTTGAAAAAATAAAACCTCTATACATTATAAATTATTTATTATTAAATTAATTTAGTCTCTTAAATATATTTCCTTACATGTAGCACTGAAGTTAGATTACATTACAAACAACTCGGAGTTTATCTATCATTACATGAAAAATTATGCATAAATAAAACATGACATATTTTTAAAATAATAATATTTAATATGATAGTTACCACCAAGATGCTAAATTGGAAGTTATTAATTATACTAACTAATATATAAAAAAATTATGGGTAACTATTGTTAAGAAATAAAATAAGAATAATTTAAAAGAAAAATAATTGTTCAGTGGGAAACTATATTTTTCTAAATGAATATTTAGTCGAACTATTGAAACAAAATTTAAAATAAATTTTTACATATTTTAGAAAATTTAGTGGATAAAATTATATTCATTTTTGAAATTATAATATTAAAATTATTTTAGGGTGATTTTTTTGGATTTTTCTCAAATGATTCATTTTTTGATGAATAGAGAAAAATCTATAATTTTAATTGAAAACAATATTTTTGTATATAATTTATTATGACAAACTATGTATTTAAAAATTTATATATTACATTTAATGATATTAACATTATCATTACAACCAAACTACACTAGAATCTTATTTGTTTAGAGTATTTGGAAATATGGAAACAAAAATAACAAGATCATAAAACGTATTCATTGTCTCCAATTTATTTCTTCATTACTAAATACATTTTTGAAATAACAAACATAATACCATTTTTCATATCCTTGTGAAAAGAAACATAAGAATAGGGTGATCTATGATTCTCAGTATGGTCAAACAAGGGTGGTATGACTCATATCATAAACACAAGGGTATAAAAATATGAACATGACATTTCATAATTACACCACACATATCAATGATCCTAATTTTGAGTCATATAATAAATCATACATGTTTATGAATCCTAAGTCAATAAAATTAGAATAAGGAATTTAATTGTGTTATACACATAAAAGTTTAACATTCTCAACAAGTATAAATAGAAATAGGTTCACTCTTTTGTTTGAGGATGTGAAAATCTAGACATTGATTACATTTATGGACATGATACTAGGTCCACACAAAAACATATTTACATGAAAAACTAGTCCATGCATAATGCTGTGAAAAAATAAAAAGATTCACTCATAACATTGTGATCATGTAATCAATTTGACACATAAAATTTTTGAAAATTTAATTTGGTTCAGGCATAACATTTTTTAACATGTAATTTGGTTCACACATAACATTTTTGAACATGCAATCAGTTTCACACAATGTAATTTTTACTCATGAGTTATCCATAATTAGGTATTTCATTGGAGTGGGATATACGTTCAACGATTTAAACAATGAAAATAACACATATGTATTCCATAGAGACATATATCATTCATCACATTAGAACTGATGAAATGAAATGAGATTCATAATCATTTTATCATAACATAACTCATGGAAAATAAATGGGGTTAATAAGAATCATGTCATAATATAGAAAAACTAACCATAAAATAATTGAATATATTATTCTTATAATATCACTAATAAATCAACACTAACTTAAAATAATGTTATCTTATATGGAATGTAATTTTGAAAGATCACTCAAAATAATCCTTATGTAAAATATCCTTTCTTTTATTGATTTTTTTTAATGTGAAATTATCAATGAAAAAAATTATTTTAAATAGTATTTTGATATTGAAATGTATAATTCGAGGAATTAAATCCTCATTCCATTTGAAAAATCCACACATTCTCTATAAGTTATAAAAACATTCCTTCTATATTTTTTATGGAAAATATATAATGATCCCTTTTTTTTAAATGTCAAAAATATTAATTTCAATTTATTTTAATGTAAAAAATAATTTGATATTAATATAAAAATCATACGAGAAATGTAAAAATATTTGGAAAAATAAATTTTCATTAAATTTTCATTGATCTAAAATGATGTTTTTAGGGTAACTATAAAAATATGATTTTTAATTTAAAGTCCCTTAAAAATATCATATCCTTGATGTAGGAATTTATAAAATGTCTCTAATATGTCAATCAATTGTAAATGAACATATGAAATGTGAAAATAAAACATTAGATACTCAAAAGTCAATTCACAGATATTTTTAGAAATACATAATCAATAATTATGATTTTAACATGAAGAATTGAAATTGGGTTGAGAAGTCCTTACATTCAAAAAAAAATACAAATATTAGGCACCATAAAATTAAAAATTAAAAAATTAAATATTTTCATACATAAAATAATGAGATTAATTATCTGATATATCAAAGGATATAATATACATAATTTACTATAAATTAGTGGTGAATAATACATAAATATCATAGAAGTAAAAAAGTGATGGGAAATCCTTACATTACACTTCCTTTTGGTCGTGTGTTCATTAAAAAACCATATAATTGTTTTAAGCATGTTAAAATATTATTCACAATACCATATTAATATTAATTATTTCATATATGATCCTTTAATAACATATTATTTCTTATAAATTATTAATCACTGAATATTTTCATCGTTTTGGGTAATAATTAATTAGTTTTTCTAGTATATTTTGACCTTTTAATTATTGATAGTCTTACATAATTCATAATTTTATAATATAAAATATTTAAAACACAATATAAATATCATATATATTCATTATATATCTATTTATAACAATCCATTAAATTTATGGATAGGAAATATGATACACTGTTTGTAACATCCCAGTTAAATAATGAATATTAATTTTTTATATTTATTAATATTTTCAAATAAAATATTAATTTTACTTTAAAGGGGTTACTTTGTTTGATAGCGTGCCCGATACGCAACAACGAGTTTCTTTGAAATCTTACGTTGCACATTAGTAATATAATAATATTATTTTAAATGGTAGTTAACAAGTAGTCGTTGTATTGGCAGGAATGAATAGAAAAAACTAAAATATGATTATTTATGTTTTTTAAATGTTTTTACATTTATCCAATTAAAGGCTTAAAATATGAAAAGAATTCAATTTTAGGCATAGATACTCTAACATTCACTAAAGGTCAACATATCACCTTTTGATGGAGAACCATATATAAATATAGTTTTCTTCACTCTTATACATGATATTGGACCAAATAAAATTTTTCTTTAGAATCGGGACATCAAAATTAAGTTTTGTGAAATTTTCTTATTTTTCCGATAAAGTTCTTTTTTATAATGAATAGTGAAAATGTTGTATTTTAATTCATAACCTCTTTATAATCTAATTTTTTTTATATGATTAGATTATATTTTGAATTGGTATTAAATTTCAATTAGAGTATATTTTTACCATTTAATCCAATGGTGTTCATTGGAATTAATTTCACTTTGAATTTGAACTTAAACTGGTGTCAATCATTTGATATATATTGTTTCATAAAAACACGTGGTTTGTTTTGACAGCAAGAATTAATTGTTAAATAAATTAATTCAACTTATATGTTTTGAAATTTGTAAAAAATAAATCATTTTTGAATTTGGAATAAAAAATATAGCTTAGGGTGAATTTTTTGTATTTTTTTGAAATACATCAATTTTTGATGAATAGGGAAACCACTAAGTGGGAGTTAAAAAACTGATTTTTTTGTTTAAATGAATCATTAACACTTCTGTGATTTGATTTTCAAAATTCCAACATATATGGTTGTCATTAGGAAGTAAAATTTGGTTCAATGGGATTAAAATAATTTTTGGAGAATAGTAACTTTTAAGTTTATTAATCGCGATTAGAGGTAATTAGTGTAATTTAAGGTAAAAATAATTTTTTAATAATATGAATTGACCATGAAACATGTCCTACCCCTATTGGATGAGTCATTTCCAACCAATAAAATCCAGGGGTCATCTTGGGGACCCCATGGAGCCACTTTGGTAGGAAAATGTCATTAATAACTTTTTATTTAAAGTTAAAATTAAAATGTCACAAACATGTATTGTTTTACTTAAACAATTTTTATATGGTGTTATACAAGTCATATTTTTTACTATAAATATTAATTAGAAAAATAAAAAAATTTCCTACATCATGATATTTTTTTTATAATTTTTATATATTAAATTTATTTATTTATTTATGACACCATGATGATGCAGTGATTACCTCATAAATGAATGACTTAAATAAAATGAGAATATAGGGTAAAATCTAAGTCTTACACTTGTCAAAAACCTATTGGATGGTTGGATTTCGAAAACTTATCACCTTAGCCTCTAAATATATCCTTTTTGTACCTTTAAAATATGAAAAGAATTTTATAATAATGTAATATTTTATAAATTTCCAAGAGTGCCCCTCCTCTTCTTTTATAAAAGGCCCCCGCATCTACCACCTTACCCACACCTCTCAAGCATTTGGATCAGCCAAACCCTACCAATTTCATCTCTCCATATCCCTCTATTCATCATTGAATCCTTCCCTTAGGCATAAATCTCTTAAAAAAACCATTTTGGTTCATACCAAAGGGAGTTACCCGATTTAAAGGTAATGTCTTCTCTTAGGTTCTTTTGTTTTATTTTTCTTCTACAATCCCCTAAACTAATTTTATTCCTTTCTTTTGTAACAACAACAATATCTTAAATATACTAGGATGATGTTATAAGAAGGATTCGAGCTACACATACACACACATCTGTCTAATGGTTAATGAACATACCGTTTCTGTGGATAGCGAAATACTGCCTCACGAAACGATGATTGTTCAATATTCTATTAACACCTTTAAAGGTGGCCATTATGATGTCACTGTATTTTATATATGATATATATGGTATTTAATTTATCTATATGCTTCTGTATTTTATATTTAAAACATACATTTATTATTTTCATGTTGTGAAAATGCGATAATTTCATATGAGGAAGTGTAGACTATCGCCCCCTCAAGTGATGTGACTCGTTCATGGAATACATGAAATTTATAAAGAGTGAAATCAATAAAAATATGTTACATATATAACATATATATTATACTGGATTTATAATATATATATCTCTCAATTATTTGTAATTCCATTAATATGACAGAGAAATGAAAGTAGCGTTAATACGTACGCACGGCCTACCGTATCCATGAACGGTGCATTTCATTTATTTTTATCTACAAATGTTATGGAATAGTAAAAAATTAATATTTACTGGATATATATGATATTTAAATCATTAATACTATTCTGGAGATGATTTACTTATAACTACATGGACAATAATTTTCAAACAAGATCATTTTTGACTCATGTACCAAACATCGACAAAAACGTCTGATATGATCTCACATTATTAACCAATTATTATAACATTATAAAATTTGATATGAACTGTATAATAATCTTTAAAGGAGGGACATAAGAAATTATAATTTGACCAATGTTTATTATTCATGAATATAAATAAACGAACAAGACAAGTCGGACTTGAGGTAAGGGATCCTACCACTCTCTTTCTTTTTAAGCACTCTCTTTTATGTCATTTCTTTTAATCTCATCTTTATTATGTTTGGGGATGTTATTTTATATTCCTCATACTGTAATTTTTATGTTCCTATTATGAGAGACCCAATTTGATCTCGTAAATCCATTTTTGGATGATTTAAGTGGCATCGTTAGGCTGCCGAGTTTTTGTAAGGGATTTTTCTTCTGACTTTCTTCCCATGACATTTATGCTACATTTTCCAACATTTCCATTGAGTGGTGTATGTACATCCCATTATTCTAATCTTTGTTTAATATACTTTCATTTATGGGTATTTACATCAATGTTGTATAGTCATTCTTTCATGGGGTGTACGTTTCAGATGTTACCCAATTCGGTAAGGGAAACTTTCACCCTCCTCATTTTAAAAGTCTTCTTTTTGTTAGGTCTTTTAATCTTATTATGATCGGATATGTTATTATATATCCTTATTGCTATAAATTTTATGTCCAAGTGATGAGATACCCCTTTTTATCTCTCATCATCTCATTTTATTTATTCTTAAGTGACGCCGTTAGGCTGTCGTATTTATGTAAGGGAACTTCTTAACCCACATTCAATTCTTTGGGTTAAACCTCTACATCTTGATTTTATTATGCCATGATTATGTGTGGAATCTCTATGTTGTAAGTTCCACAAACCTTTGTGTGGATGTACTATTTCTACACATAATCATCTCATTGATAAATTCTTATGTCATTTATACGAACTTGTATGGGAAATCATAACTCAATCTAATTTCATTGAGTTAAATATCTATGTCATTGGTTTTGTTTTTTTTATGTGTATGTGTGAATGAACTCTGATTGTTTTACACTTAATATTCACTTATATTTGGTTTATTTATATTTGTCACACATAATCATTTAATCGATTTATCATTAATCTAAGGATACCGACTTTGTAAGGGACTTCGTCTCAATCTCTTTTCTTTGAGGCATATTTTGTTTTATACACTAAATTATTTTATATGGTGTATAATCCCCTTTATCTTCTACTTTTATTAAAAATTAATCTTTTCTATACGAAGCGTTTTACTAAACGACAAAAATTATGTTTCTTTTTAACATACGTGGTGACAACGACCTTTCCGCCACCGTGAGTATTATTTGATCTTTGGATTCCTCAACTAGCCATTTTATTTTTAAAAGTAAATAAATACCATATACTCTTTTATGTATTTTGGTATTCAAAATGGTTTTGATAATGGAATGGTTATGACAATATATTTATGTGATATATTTTGCATGAAATGTGGAAATTTTTTCTTTCCTTTATAATTGTTTAATGTGTTATGATTTTATAATGGTACATGGACATTTGACGGGTGGTTATGTGATAAACCATATGACAGGTGGTGTCGTGAATACCAGGACGGGTTGTTACGTTATAACCTCCAATGGATTGGGTATGGAAGTCGGTCGTGTGGCTATTCCATTAAGTATGTGTGGAAGTCGACCGTATAGTTATTCCATTTAAGTATGTGTATGTCCCAAGTTACCTTTATATGTTTTGTATTTATTTATATGGTTTTTATGGTAATATTTTGGTTATAAAAGGGTACGTAATTATCTTTTATTTAGTGAAGAGTTTTTACTACTTCATAAAAGTGAAATGTATTACATTGACAAAGTATTCATGGTTTACATGATGTTTTGAAAAACTAACATTTTCCCTTCTTTTTGTATCCCTTAATGATATTTTTATGCTCATCCCGTGTTTTTTTGAAATGTTTTTCACAGGAAATAATTTGGAATAGGTTCAAGGATTGGATCAAGTAAAAGTCATGCTATCTAAAACATGGAACTATACATGTTTCTTTTTAAGAGTTTTTATTTTATGGAAACTTAGAAGAAGTGTCTACTATGTAATCTTTTGAGATGTAATAGTTATGTCCTAATTCTCTACAAATCTAATCCTAAAAAGATCCTCTATGTGAATTATTGATTTAATTCATGTTTATGTAAGGTTTTAAGGCCGGGAACATATAGTGTTCATGGAGATAGTAGGACGTAAGTACAAATGAATGTTGTTTCCATTTTCCTGTTGCATTAAAAGAAAGAAAAGTAAATAAAATATCAATATTTAATAACTATATTATATTTTTTTGTTCACATACAAAATATAATATTATTTAACTCTTAATTAATACATAACTTCAAAAGCATGAATGAATCACATCGTTTGAAGGAAGCGATACTCCACACGTCCACAAACAATGTTATAATATTCTCACAAAAAGGAAAGCATGATAACATGTGATATATTAACTAAATAATAATAATGAAATTATAAATGTAATATATTGTATATATATATATAATATAAATACAACATTATTACCAACCTTTGGTTGTGAATATAGAAGAACAAATGACATTGGTCCATTATGTAGCAGTATGTTGTACACCTAAATGATTATTTTGTATCCTATTTGATTGAAGTGTGTGATGTTGTAGGTCATACCAATGAAATAAAAACCCATAAATTTATTTAATATAATGAGGTTATTATACATTTAATATAGTAGAATAAAATGGGTTTTGTAGAAGAAGATAAAAAAAATTATCATCGAAAAACACTATCTCTTCTTCGACAGACATCATTTACATCTCTTCTTAATGGATCAAGGGTTGGTATTTTTGTGATACCAGAAGACCATATATGTGGTAATAGAATGTTGGATACGGTTTTTCATATATTTGAGGATATAAAAGGATTTTGAGTCAAAATGGGGTGGTGAGGTGTGGCATTTATACTTGAGGATAGATGGGATTAAGTGATTATATAATGATTATTTTATAATTAAATCCCTCCACATTGAAGTGGAATTAGTTTCATCACATTATATTTTTAATTAATATTTTGGAGGCTAGATATGGTCACCATATAAATAAAATAACTATATAAAATTTTATTTTTTACTTATTTTATGCCTTTACCATTTAACATTAACCTTCTTTTATTTTACATTTACCACGGTCAATAATTTTTTTTACCTTAGTAACATTTTTATGTCTAACAATTAAAATGATGATACTAAAAAAGATGGAAATTTTTTCTCCAAATAAAAAATACATTACACTTAATTCAACACATTGATTTCGAAAAATTATATTTAAATATTATCCCATGTATAAAAATGAAAAATTACTTTTTTTATAATGAATGGTTGAACATATTGAAATGTTTTTATATCCAATTTCAATGCGAAAATGATTACAATGACATAAATTAGTTTTATTTATTTATTGTGGAATAAATTTTAATTTAACAAAATTTTAAATATATTCTAATTATTTTAAAAAATTAGACTGAAATAAAATTCTGAATTAATGTTATGTATTTTCACAATTAATCCAATAATGAAACATCATCAAAAATCACCAAAATTTCACCATAAGATAATTTTTATATTAAAATTACAAACTAATGTTTATTTTTTCAAATAAAATTTACTAAATTTTAAAAAAGAAGTTTAATAATAGGTTCCCCATTAAAAGTTGAAAAAATTACCTTTAATAATAATATAGATTTTTCTGTATATAATTGGATTTGTTCTTACATTAAGACTATAAAACATAACAGATGAATATAAAAAAATAACTGAATATATAACATAAAATTTTCATTACATTGAATAATTTAAATTTATTAATTTAATTTATTATCATAAAATCCCATTATGGGCATAAATATAGTGTTTTTTTATAAAAACCTACCCTTTATACTCAATTGGTTTTTATTTTTAGTTATAATTAATTTTTGTCTAATTAATTTATTACATAAATGCGTCTTAATTATATATTTTATATTTTAGTTATTGTAATTCATTCGGACCATTCCAATATCCAGGTGATAACTATCACAATTAAATAATAATATTTTTGTAGTTAGATTATTCATAGTGTTTTGTGAAATGTATTATATCAATGATATTATATTTATATAAAAAAATACATACCATAAAATATTTTATTGTTACATTATACCGCAATAATATTAATTTCTACCACAAAATGCTAAAATTGTTATAAAAAATATTATGGATACCTCTTCACGATCATATCCCTAGGTTCCTAGGTATGTTCCTCGAAATCGTTCTTTCACGATTAGACATTAACTTGATGAGTGATCCTGTTTCGTAGTACAATATCCCTTTGATATAGATTCTATAATAATTATTATTTATAAGAAACATCTTGCCCAATAGGTATGAAAACTGAGTTTAGTATGTGATAATGATCATGTATGTGATTCCTTAGAAGATATTCATGGAACAAATTAAAATTTTAGGAGAGATTTAGTGTAATATCCAATTGATAAGATACCATATCTATGGGATCATTAATTTGTTACGTAATCATCCTTTCAAATTTAAAATTTAACTTGAAAATAAAATATTGATGTTTTGAAATATATTTTTTGTCAAACTGACATGGAAAAAGGGGTCAACACATTTTCTCCTTAAAATGAGGTAAATTAATATGAAAAAATTAGAAAATTTTATGGATTTTCATTTGGATAACATTAATTAAATCTGAAAAAATTGAAATGGAAGATAATTTAATGTACCATGTTATATTTGATAATGATAAATTTAATGGTCATTATATGGTTAATTACTACAAAAACATTGACAAAATAATTCTAAAAATGCAATTGATATTATTAAAAATTATGATAATAAGATAAAATTTCATTTCAAAATCAATTGAAATTATATTGTTAATTTATTTCATCTTATAAGTACAATCTCAGTCTTTGGATATGCCTTGATCAATTTTCCTCATCACATATTAATCCATATAATGGTGTTGAAATTTTCATTCTTTCATAACTAGAGGATCATATGATTGAAAATGGGATGACAAATTATTATTTATGCCTTTAATTATCAAAAAAAATGATAGAATGGATTATCTAATACATATAAATATGAATAGAGTAATCTATAATACCTCATACAAAGATCAATGTATATTTCTTTTAGAAATTGTATCCCTTATAAACATTCAATATGATTAAAATCCAAAACATTCAAATGAATGTCACCAAAATTTAAAAATATACTTATTATTAATCCTCTGTAAAACTAAATGTATCTGTTAATTATAACAAAAATACAAGTTAAGATCTATATCATGTATTTTCATGGAACAGTGTAATAACCTGAAAAAACAAAACACAATTATGATAACATACATTCTTTCAAAAAATAATACATTCTGCGTACCATAAATCACAAAATTCTTTAAACGCAATCCCTGATATCTTAAACAACCTTATCTTCATAGTTCTAA
This sequence comes from Viscum album, assembly GCA_963277665.1. NCBI lineage: Eukaryota > Viridiplantae > Streptophyta > Magnoliopsida > Santalales > Viscaceae > Viscum > Viscum album. Next base: position 852,831,630 of record OY728152.1, read on the forward strand.
CTAGTTCCTTTTTATCAAAACTATCCCATTTAATTTTTCACTATTTAACATATATTTATATAATTTTTAACCCTACATCTACAATATATTCAGGTTTATCATTCCCTTAATCACATCTTCACAAAAAATATCACTTATCCCATAAATCACATCTCAAGTCCATCAACATCACACAGTATATCCTTTCAAATCCTTAATGGAAAACTCATTATGAATAGTAATTATATATTTCATGATCCCTATAACATAATATTAAAATTCCAATACATAATTACATCATTCCTTCCACTTACATCAATGGAAATTAGCTAATCTTCATCATATTATTACTTAAAACGTCCTTCCTTGAACATGTCATTTGACATCTCAATATAGCCATTACTCCTACCACCTTTCTGGTTTTATTCACAAAATTTCCCCTAAGGACATATATTTTCATTATTTTCACACTTTTACATTTAATGTATAAATATATTGACAATACCATAGGGATATAAATATTCACATCCATTACATTGAAATAACACTTCAGGTTTCCTTTATAGTCACTCACTTTGTGTACTTATTTTTTACAGTCTAATCATCTTCAAGTTCCTTTGAGATATTATCCTAGATGACTCAACCCATAATCCGTACATAAAGAAAAATAGAACATTTGTTTCCAATGTGGTCATCATTAAACTCAATATTTATCTTATTAAATTGGTATGGGAGAACACCAGTATTGATATTATTGATCATATTATGAGATTTATAAATATTAAAAACAATAGAGTATTGAATTTTGACCCCAATTTAATTTCATTTCTAGTGTGTATGATCATTCTATTATCCCTCAAATTATACATTAACATGAATCCTCCTAGTTACTACCATTGTATAAACACTAAAAATAATAATTTGGTCTTCACTATTCATACTTGAAAACCCAAATAATTAAGGGAATATTCTTATAAAATCTAAATATTAGACACCATAGATTTTAGTTGTGTTATTAATGATCATTTTCAAAAATTATAATATTATAACATATACTTATCCTTAGGGTTATTACTAAGGTTTATCATACTAGTTTCCAAATCATAACTAAATTTTGGCTTTGATACCAACTATAATGACCTTCAATTTTAATATGTATATATTAAATATAAATAGATGAATATACATATTAAAAAAAATAACCATAGAATTATTTTGGAATAGTGTTTGGAAACAATAAAACAAAAACAAAAAATTCATAAAACATCAACATTGTTTCGCACTTATTCCTTCATAACTAGAATTATTCTTAATTCATTTAATAAATCACAGAAGATAACAAGACATGAAACATTGGAGAATAACATTCCAATAAGATAAGAAGTTTTGGAATAAGAATAAAATTTTAACATTGGGAAAATTTATAAATATAAATATGCCCAACAATTTGGTTAATGACATTAAATATGGCACTTTCATAGACTTATGGACATGATACCAGGTCCATGACTAAAAAAATAGACATGAATGATAGGTCCATGGATAAAATTTTGATTAGGTAATCAGGTTTTCACCTAAATTGTTTAGCATATTATTTTATTCCAAAATGTCATTTTTACCATGTAATAAGATTAATGCATAACATTTGAGAACATGTAATCAGTTTCACACATAATATTTATGAACATTTAATCTGTTTCTCACACAACATTTTCACTCATGAGTTATCCATCATTACCCAGTCAATCTGAGGGAGATATAGGACCCACCCATAAAACAATGAATATAATATATACGTGTTCCATAGAAACATAAATAATTCCAAACATCATAAACCATGTAATGAAATGAGTTTCATAAACATTTAAACATAACATAACTCATTCAAATGAAATGAGAAACATAAACTTCAAGCCATCATAAAGTAAATACAAACATAAAATGAATTAGGATCTTACTCTTGAATAAAATCCCTAATTAATCATAATTAACATCTAAAAATGTTATAGAATGTAATTTTTAAAGATCACTCAAAATATTCCTCGACAAAAGTATTCGTTCTTTTATTGAAAAAACATTTAAATTGGAAATTTGAAAAACAAAAAAATTTCATTTAAAAATAAATATGTATTATTGTAAAGTAATATTCAAGGTATTAATGGTTAATTATAGTGGGAAAATATAATCATGTCATATAAGTAAAAAAATATTCCTTCTTTATTTTTATAGTAAAATTCATCAAAAACCTATTTTAGAAAACAAAAACAATAATACCTTAAAACCCTTTTTTAAAAATATAAAAATGTGGTGAAATTAATATGAAAAATCATAGGATAAAAGTAAAATAATTTTTGTAAATTTATTTAGAAAAAATCGACATTGAATAAAATGGGAGTTTTAAGGGTAACTTTAAAAAGGAAAATATTTAAATGAAAATCCATTATGAATATGATATCATGGAAATATGAATTAATAAAATGAATCAAATATGTGTATCCACTGTAAATACATATAAACCATATGTAAATGCAACATAAGATATTAAAAATTCATTTAACACATACACATAGCATGATATATTCAAGATGTAGGACTTTAACCTAATGAATGAAAATTGGGTTTAAAAATCCCTTACATTTTGAAAACATTCGAATCATATGCACTAAAAAAGTAATATTTATCAAATGGAAAATTGTATTCAATGATGATAATTCGATTCATGATATGGTATATCAATGTTTATAATACATAACACATATATATAGGAAATAAATGGTGAATAATGCATAAACCTCAATGAAGTAAAAGTAAGATGACAATCCATTACATTACAAATGTTTTTAGTTGAACATTATTCATCCTCCAATATAATTGTTTTAAAAATTTTATTAACTTCTATGATAAATATATTAATTTTCATGATATCATATATCATCCTTTAATGACTTATTATTTCCCGTTCATTAATAATCTCATAATATTTTCATTATTTTGGGTAATAACTCTATTTTTCAAGTATGTTTTGACTTATTATTTGTTGTTCCAATTACATAGAACATGATTTAATAATATATATATTTTTTACAATTATATAAAAATAATATAGATTCTCTATATATTTAATTATAATAATCTATAACGACTAGAGATATGAAATTGAATACACCATCCATGGATATGGTGGGTCGTACATACGCATGAACATTGCTTCCATTATTTGGTCATATAAAAAAAGAAAAATGAGAGACATATCTGTATATTATAATTAAAGTATAGTTTTTTCTGATATATGTCACTTATATTTATTAAACACAGCCTTAGTATATTCTATGTAGGGCATGAATGAATCACATCGCTTTGATGAGGAGATAGTACACATGTCCAAAAAATATCATATCGTCCTCCCACGAAATTGGAAGCATGGAGGTACATGTTATATAATAATTAAAAATCATAAATACATTATAAATATCATATATATCTAATATAAACAATAACTCTTTCATTATTTACAACCTTTAATGGTAGTAACTAAGGAACGATCAACATCAGTTCACGATGTGGTACTATGTCGTACACATGAATGATGATTATGTATACCATTTTATTGAAGTGTGATAATTTATAGGTAATAAAATTCATATAAATTATATAATTATAAGTAATAAACTATGGTTTGTATATAATAATGGTATGAGAAAATTTTAAGTGGTGGAGGAATAATAAAAGAAAGGTTCTCATTTAAGAATGTTACCTCTTATTCATTGGACTTCCTTTAGATATCTTCTTAATGTATATAGAATTAGTATATTGGTGAGAAAATAAGCATTGAAAAATGGTTATATTTATTTAGAGAGGGTTTGGGAGATATTTTTATAGATTTAATGATTGTTGGTCGAAGTAGGGAAGTATTTATACACGACGAGGAGAGGGTTTATGTGATTAAATAATGATTATTTTATAATTAAATCTAATTACAATGATTTTGCATTGATTTAAAATAATTATTTTTTTAATTAATTTTTTTCAGGCCATTTTATGATTTACAAACAACTCATCCACCCATTAAATGTTGTATGTTTTATGTATTTTAACCCTTTACCTTTTAACTTTATCCATTTTTTTATTGTTTCCATAAAGATATAAATCATTATTTTACTAAGAAATTATTATTAGGTAAAAAATGAAAATATAACTACTACAAAATTTGAAACTACTAATAAAATATGGAATCCATTTTCCCTAATTCAATACAGCGAATTTGAAAAATTATATTTTAAATTAATCCGACATATAAAATGAAAATGTGGGTTTTTAATGTGAAATTTTCTAAACATTGAAATGATTTTTATAACCACTTTCAAAGTTAAAATGATTTAATGGAAAAAAATTATTTTTATTTATGTTTAATTAAACTAATTATACATTGAAAAATTGTAAAATATAATGTTACTATATAAAAAATAGAAAAAATTTTGTTTTCATTTAAAATTAATTATTTTTCACTGTTAATAAAAAATGAAAATTCTCCAAAAAAAATGTCACCCTGAGAAAACATTCCTAATAAAATTTAAAAAACTACGTTTATTTTCCAAAATAATTATACTAGTGTCAAAATTTAGGTCAAAAACATGTTTCTGATTAAAAGGTGGCAAAATAATCATTTTGAAAAATATAGATTTTATGACTAAAATTTTATTTATCCTTATCTTAGGCCTATCAAACATTATGGATGAATTTCAAAACATTAAATTTAATATAATAAATAAAAATTTGATTATGGACTTTCAGTAGTAGTTATTAATTTAATTTATTAAGAAAAAATACAATAGAGAGAAAAAAATATTTTTTTTTATAAAAACAGTGGAAATATATTCATTATTTATTTAATTTTTTTATAATTTATTGGATTCCAATAAATTCATTTTATAAAAATATTGAAAAAATATTTTAATAATATAGTTAATATCATTCATTACTATAATTCAATGAGCTAGGTGATAACTATTTTAGTTAAGTAATAATATATGATTATTTTTTTAAGATCAGTGCTTTTGTAAATGTAAGCTATCGAAAAGATTAAATTTATGTAAAAAAACACATAATGTAAAATCATGGGTTGTAACATTTAAAATGTCAATACGTATTTTCAATTGGTTTTTATAAATAATTACATTCATTATATCTCAATTCATCTAATTTATTTCATTGTAATCATTTTCCATATTGTGTTTTGTTGTAAAAACATTGAACACTTTTGAACATTTTTTCTTTAAAAACTCAATTTCTTATCAATTTTGCTGGAATAATATTAAATTATATTTTTACAATTATTATAATTGAATTTGGAAAAATAAAATCCATATTTAGAATCAAAATAAAATATATGGTCACATAAGTGAAATTAAATATTTCTCATAATAATTAGATTATATAATAAAAATTAATTACTGTGGTTAAGGTAAAAATGGATACAAAGTGTGTTAAACTACAGAAGATAAAGGTTTATATCATACAAAAATTTATCAAAAACCATTTTATGGACCTATTTACACCAATATAACCATAGGCGCAATTTTTTTGTGATTTCTTGTGCACTTTTCCATGATAGTGACCAATAAAATATGTTATGTAATGAAAAGAATAAAAAAGGAACCTCCCTAGCTCTTACTGAAAATAAATAATTTGTATGGGGACAAAAAACCATATGTTCGATTATAAATGTTATATTTAAAGATAAATTTATTTTTTAACAATGATAATTTATTTTTAATTTTATAGACGATATATGTTATTTTAATTCTTAATAAAACCATCATATTAATAATTTAGTTAATAAAAAAACAAAATGATATAAAAAATATTAAATTTAAATAAAATTGATGATATTATTTTTTTACATTCATTTTTTTGATATAAACACCATTTTATACACATTATAAAAGAATATATTCTATTTCCATCATTTTATTAATATTTTAAAAATTTAAATTAAATGAATAATAACAAAATTGATTGTAATGTTATTTTATAAAAAATGATATTATACTAAATGATTTAAAATTCATCAAAAATATTATATTATTCAAATTTTGATTCTAAATTTTAGAAATATCTAAAATTTTCAATTCGTGGAACATGTATTCTTTTATACTAACTATATTTCCCACTATATTGCAAAACCTCTATAAGAATTATTGAGGTTAAAACTGTGTTTTTTACCACGTTGAAAGCAATAGTGGTAAAATTAATTTTCAACACACCATAGATTTATATGTGATAAATTTTATTTAATATTTATTATAACTAGTTACAAATTTTATAATGAGACTCAGTTTATTTTAGCCTCAAACATTCAATTAACTATTTTAAAAATATAAATATTGTAGTGGAAACTAAAGCAGTAAAAAGGGAGTAAACGTAAAGGCTAAGGAATAAAATGTTTAAAACATGTGTTCTTTTATGTGGTCGTGGTGTATATTGACCATATAATACATCCCATTAATTATTTATATATTTTCTAGCCACATTATCCTATAGTGACCTCCCATTGTTGAATACTTTGGGTATTTACAAAAATGAGACTCCTCCCCATTTATAAATGGGAACTCACTCCCCCTCAGCTATTTACACCTCATAATACATTTTTCACAACCAATACCTGTCAAAATCATGTTAAAGAATCACTAAAATCATCCTATAATACATATTTTGGGAATAATAAAACTTTTGATGGATTTTGTGCAAACCTAAGGAGGTTCATAAATACGAGTCATCATTTTTCAATGGGAGTTTCCATTTTATTTCTTCCTCTACCAACATAAATTCATTATTACCCCATGATGATGTAAAAAATATGTATATTCCAACAAAAAAAATTATTTTATTTTTAAGTGCCTAAAACCATATCTAATTTCATCATATGGGTTACAAAATCGTCATTCTTGTGTACGATGGACTACCACCTCATGCACCGATGTGTTTCGTTCTTCGATTACCACTTATTATGGTTAGGTACAGTGATGGATATAAATTAAAAATATTATATATATATATATATAATATTTATAAATTTTGAGTAATTACATAATATATTACAATTTATGTTCCATTTCTAATGGGATAGAATGATGTTTCTCAGGTGTACATTGGACAACCACCTCATGAAGCAATTTGATTCGTTTTTCACTTACGCATTACAAGAAATAAAATAAAGATAATGTTAATTAATATATCTGATACACATGAAATAATTTTAATATTAATTACATAATTATAACATTATAGTGATTTTATATATCATTTTCATTGTTAGATTTTTACTCACTAAAAGATGATAACATCATTTATATACCTTTGGACTACCACCATAACGAAGAGATATGGCTCTATTTTCATAGCTAATGAACGTGAATTATATATATAATGATAAATAAATAATCAAAATTGTATTTATGATACTATGATTATTATTAAAAAATAAAATATTTCTTAAATCCTTTATATTAATATCATAAAAAAAGAAACGTTACCCATGCATACGTATGGCCTATGACCTCTATAATCAAAATGTTTTTTATTTATAAAAAACCAATAATGATTAATCTTAAAAAATATTATTTGTTTCTGAATATGATAATTATATCATGATAATTATAATGGATATAATATTACTATATAATATGTACAACAACCAGAACTCACATAAAAAAGCGTGAATGAGAAAATACAGCAATTAACACCTAGATCAATGAAAATAATGAAATATTAATAACAAAAAGGTGATAAGATGTTTTAACAGGAAAATATGTTATTCTATAATTAACGATATGATTATATTATATGTTAATATGAATTTTAAAACCAATATACATGTGGATAAATAATTTTCACCCAAAAGTATTCAGGAGGAAATGTATTTTCTCTTAATTTATATTCTATTGAGACATGTAACACCCCAGGATTTCAGAGTGTGTTATTTCTTAAAAATAATTCAATAACTTGCACTACACGCAACACCGAGTTCAATCACACCATTAAAAGAGGTCATGAATAGTATTAACTACATTTTGAACTCTATATAATCCTTATAATTTTAGAATCTCTATTATGAGTTTCTTAGTTATAATGCAAGAACATATTCATTTTCAGTATTGCACTTTTATCAACTTTTGATAGTGAAACCTTTTTAAATACAATATTTTAAACTTTTTGACTAAATGGAGACATCAAAAAATTTAAAATGAAACATCCCAAGCTTCCATGGTACGCTTTCCTTTGAATAAAACAGTAGCGTGTGTTGTACGCAACTTCGAGTTCTAACACACCGTAACCAATCAAACTAGCTGTTATGAATAGTAATACCTACTTTTTGAAGTTATATATATTTTATATTTTAAAATGGACTTCATTTTTGGATTCGGAATATCAAATTTAGCCTAAGGTGAAATTTTGGTACTTTTCGGATAACTTTCATATTTTGATGAATAGTGAAAATTACTAAATTTTAATTAAAAACAACTTTTTTAATCAAAATAATTAATAGTAATAAATTATGAATTTGAGTGGTTTTAAAGTATATTTAGAATATATTTTTACTATTTAATATAATGTTGGTCATTGGACATAATTTTACAATTAAACCGAACATAAACAAGTGTCAATCTTTTGATAGTTATTATCTCTTAAAAACACGCTTTTTGTTTTGACAGCGGGAATTAATTTTAAATTAATTTCTGCCACTTCTGTGTTTTGAATTTAGGAAAATGGATTCCATATTTGGAATCAGGATGTTCAAATTGTGTAAATAGGTAACTTTTATTTTTAGACATTTTGAAAAATTACTGCGGTAAATATTTTATTTACCATGGTTAAGGGTAAATCCGGTAAATAAGGGTTAAAAAAATAATATTATAATAATACTAAATTACCCTAAAACGTGTCTTAACCCTACTGGTTGATACATGGTCGACCATGGGAATATTTGGGTCTATTTTGGGACCCCATGGATCCACTTGTAAGTGATAATGACACTTTATTTTAATTAAGTTAAAATGAATACAAAAATGACACAAGCATATATCTTTTAGAAAAACAATTGTTACATAGGGTTATATATGTTGGATTTTAGATTATAAATATTCATTAGAAAGCTAAAAAGATTTCCTAAATAATGATAGTTTATTTATAATTTTTAAACATTAAATAATTTATTTTATTTATGACACAATGATGATGCAGTAATTACTATAATAGTGAAAAATTAAAATAATTGATACTATAAATACCCAAATAAATATAATATGAAACTTTTAATGAATTAAACTAATTTTCTAGGATAATATGATATATTAGTATTGATTTAATTGACTTTTTTAGAAGTAATCAATCTGTTATGAGTTTCACAAAAATCAACCATTGAATAGTGTCAAAATTGACATAAAAGAGTTTTTAAAACAAATATTATATTATTAATTGATATTAAATTCCTAAAAATCTAAGGTTCGGCCAAGAGACTTATATAAGGATAGGTTCATCATTAATGGACCACTTGGGGGTCGCTTGGATGTATATAGTAAGGTTATTAACCATATTATATAAAAATACAAAGAGACATTGTAAAAGTGAAACTAATTAACTTAGAGTTAATACTTAAAGATAAGGGTAATATAAGTACCCAAACCTATCTAAATTCTATTGGTTGAGTGCTTTTCGACCTATCCCCACCTTAACTTTTGAATAATCAACTTTGGAGCCATTAGAAACCGAATATGAATTTATTATAAACTAATATTTCTAGCTTTTCCAAAGGTGCCCCTCACCCCTCTTATAAAAGGGAACTCCTCCTTCTCATTTCTTCACACCTTCAAAGCCTTTTGGTTCGGCCAAACTCTGCCCAAATACTCTCCCAACATCCCTAACTACAACCTAGAGGCCTTAGTTTGATCAGAAAGCCAACCTAAGGAGCCCTTTTGATCAAATCAAAAGGAAGAACCCGAAGAAGAGGTAATGATTTCACCACCCTTCTCCAAGTTCATTTCTTCTTCCACTTCTTCTTCCTTTGTTCTTACCATTCTAAAATAATAACTCCAGTATCTCACATATACTGTGATGTTATTATAAATATGGTACAATCATATTCAGTATTCTATCCACCCTTTGAATAACATGTCACCATACGTGCGTACGTACGGCTTACCGTCTCCACGTCGTGGTGTAATTGTTATTCAATATAATATTATTTGGATGGGTATAATAATGATGTGTAACTCATGTAAATAATAAATATAACATGTTAATGATTCTGTATATATTATATAACATCCATTTATATATTATTTTAATATCAAAGAATGATATTGTTGCTCGTGCGTACGTACGGACTACCGTCTCCACGAACGCGATGAGATTCATTCTCCATCGTATCCATTCAAGTATAATTATCATTTGATGATTTAAAAATGATGTTTAAGGACTGGATATCATTCTGGATATGAATAAGATACAACAACCATGGCTTATGTAACAAAACATATAAAATAAAATGAGTAAGTTAACTCCCGAAACGACGATAATTCTAAGATATTATTAACAAATCAATGTTAAAAGATCATATATGATATCATATTAATATATATGATTATTGTATAATTTAATAACAACTATTTCACCATTATACAGGAGGTTAACCTACCCCAACCAAGGAAAAGTACAAGGTAAGGGTTATTTCACAATCTCTTCATTATTCGAGGTTGTTTATACGTAATAATCTACTGGGATTTCTTTATCATCCACATCCATGTTTCTTCGAAATGTATTTCAAAACATATTTATTATTTACAAGAATATGGGTTAAATTCATTTATACCCTTGTTTGACTTTTTGTAAGAGGTTTATAAAGGAATCTTTCCGTCGTTTTCAAAACAAGGTCCTTTTTAACCTTTTCGACAGAATTAAGATAAGAATGTTTTTTTTAACTTATACGGCGGGTGCGGTTATTTTCCACCGTTATAAAATCGTCAAAGCTTTCCTTACAAGCTTATAAGAATATTTTCAAGAAAATGTTTTATTTTATATGGCTCTTAAATGATTTCAAAAGTAAAAGGAGATATTTCTTTAAAAAATTTTGATTTCATCTATGTCAACATCCTTCATTATTCTTGATTGAGGTCAATGTGATACAATACAATCTTCCATATTGTATTGAATGAGTTATGCTTGATTGTGGATGTGCTATTTTTATATCACTCATGGTTTATGTTTAAAGTTTTGACATTTCAGAAGTTATTTTTAATCCAAATGTTTATGTTATATTTCAAACTTTTCTTCAGATGAATGTGCTGAACAAGTATGTTCCGGGTTGGGGACCGGTAAAAGTAAGCCCTCCAGGTTGGGGACTGGTTAAAGTAAGCCCTCCAGGTTGGGGACTAGTTAAAGTAAGCCCTCCAGGTTAGGGACTGGTAAAAGTATGCCCTCCGGGTTGGTGTCCGGTTATTAGAGGCACTCCGGGTTGGTGTCCGGTTATTAGAGGCACTCCGGGTTGGTGTCCGGTTATTAGAGGCACTCCGGGTTGGGTTCCGGTTAGAAGTAACCCCTAGGTCTTGGGATAAGGCCTAGACAAAGAAATTAACGTTTAGCGTTATGCATTCCAACATTATGAAAGTGGTTATTGATTTTTGCATGTGATTATTCGATTAGTAGAATATCCATGTGAATAAGTAAATGGCATTATTTCATTTTATTTATGCCATACCATGTTGAAAGTTCTTGTTTGAAAGGCTTTTGTTTTAGTTATACATTTCCTTAAAAGTTTATTCTTATTTATGAATGTTTCCGCTATATTGTTATCCTTACTGGGCATTTGAGCTCACCCCTTTTCTATGTTTTATTTTTCCCAGGAAGTGAAGAAGTAAGTTATGAATGACCTGCAGGGATATTATGTGGGGATATGAGTGTGGATTATGGAGACAATATGTTGTTGTAGTAGTTTTTCATTTTATGATGTAATGTAAAACTTATGAATATATCTAGTGTTTCCAAGGCTACTAAACCAATCGGTCTTTCGAGATTTGATCTTTCTTGTGATCATGCCAATGTTATGTAATAATGCACCGACTCTGGGTAACTGGGGTCGGGGCGTTACAGTTGGTATCAGAGGAAGTTTAGTACAAACCTTGGAAACTAGATTTAGATAAACTCTGATTAGAGCACGTAGACCTAAGATGAACTTTGAGTATTAGTGTAGAAGAACTTCCTAGAATTTTGGTATTGTAGAGATTTTGTGAGTTTTCCGAGCAATACATCCCTGTCTGGATACGAGCAGGTAGAGGCGGCTCTGGCACAGATGTACCTAGGGGTAAAACCCGAAAACACCGCTTTGAGCTAGACTCGAACGGGAACTGGTGCACGACAACGGGCCTTGCTGCACTCTTGGTTACGACACTCCCGGGGGATATGCTTAGGATAATTCTCATTTTCTTTACAAACCATTATGAAGGGTTTATGAGTATATACATCCTCAAAGGAGACATTTTTATGATTATGGATTATATCCATAAATAGTTCAATTTATGTTAAGTGTTTTATAAGTATGGGATTATGTATTTTGATTCATAAACTGATCTAGTGTATGCCATTGTTTAGAAATGGTGCCCAGTAGAAGGAATGAGAAATCCATAAATGCACATGATCCAAAGAGAAGGAAGGATCATATCTTTCATGGTCTTAAGCTAGAATTTATAATAGAAATATTATCCCATGTATTATCACCATATGAAGAAATAATATCATGTGTTGATAAGATGAGTAAAGAGTTTACTGAGTCCTATGGATTTGAAGGGAAGCAAGAGAAGAAAAGGATGGAAGAGAGAAAGATGGATAAAGGGAAGAGGGAAATGAAGAATTTTACCATATGTGGTAATTGTGGAAAGAAACACACTGGAACTTGCCTGAAAGGAATGGGAGTTTGTTATAAGTGTGGAGGAAAAGGGCACAAAGTACGTGACTGCAAGGGTAAGAAAATGGTTTCAAATGTACAATGCTTCATTTGCAAGGAGTTTGGACACTACGCGAACCTATGTCCCAGTCATCAGACTATGCCGCAAATGATGTTATTGGATAATAATCAAGTTATGATACTACCACAGATGAAGAGGAATGATTAAAGCCCTTATGTTGATTATGTCAATTGAGTGTTGTATCAACAATGTACTTGTTATAATAATTATGAAGTATATAAGGATTGTACTGCAGTACTATTTCATTAAGGACTTGAGATTGTGTGGAACAAAGAAAAGTGACTCAATAGCAGGATAGATTTTTGGAAAATATATGGTTGAGAGAATGATAAACCATAATATAGTTCTGATACTGAGGTAGTGATTTTGGAATAATATGTGATTGTTTTGGATAAATTATATTGGATATTCTTGACTACCTTGGAACTGATTAATGATTTGTATATTCCATCATTGTTGGGGTTTAAAACATTTTTGGATTAATGAAGTATATCCAGCATTCTATATGGAATAAGGGAGCATGAATGTAATCAATAAGGAATATGGTAATTCAGGATGTTTCAGTGTATTAAAAGAATACATGATGAAGGTATTCATATGCTATTACGGGGTAAAAAGAATCTACATTATGCTTACCTTCCTTATAAATGTTGGACTATGAGTTTGGACAGAAGTATTTTGGATAGTTCTAGTTTGGATTATTTTGGATTGCCATAAAAGGACAACCCGGAGGTCGGGCGGCAACCCGTCGCGTCCGGCAAGGCTGCGAGACTTGAACCTGCAACCGAAGGGCGACAAGGGTGTATCACCTACCACTGGCCCAAGAGATGTCCTGGATTAAATAATGTAGTTTTTTTTAAAAGATCTGGTAGATGAATTATAAATTCGTTTATTTTGGAACCCTATACGAATAGTGTAAATAGAATTTTTTTTACATTTTATTATCTTTTAGAGATGAGTTTGTGGTAGAAATTGATTAAAGGATAAAACTATAATTATAAAGTAAGTATATCTCCTTATAATCTTACCCAATCTCATAAATAAATTCCCCAACATTAATAAAAGAAACATAGAACAAAAAATGTTGTCCTAGATGGTACCTTAAATCATCACAAATTTATGGCTTTGAGATTTTTGGACTTTTCATAGCCATGTTCTCTACCACTCTCCATCAGATAATTGATGGTTAGATTTCTCTTCCATATCCGTATTTTCCTACATGGAACCCTAGTATGTGTTATTTTCGGTAATCTTCATACTTTCCACTCTTTATTTTAAATAGAGGCCCCATTAATTCATTTTTCGATGTGGGATTTCAACTAAGATATTTTGAAACGTCAAAAATGTGTTATCCTAATACCCTATATTTTGTTGAACCGATGGTACTTCAAATAATCATAGATTGATGAGTTTAAGGACCTCAATTTTATACTTGTTTGTGATTGATGACCTCAATAACTACCTATAAATATTTACGTTTTTCCTCCAATTATATGTCTCTAATTGCCACCAATGTTCTCCTAATCGAGATCATAATTTGGTGGTGACCCTTTCATTTCTCTTTTCCTCATATTAAGACTAAATTTTAGTAACCCAATTTCCGATGTGGGTTTTCCCACAAATATATTTTCTACTTTCAACCTTTTATTTTCGAAGAAAAATTTCAAATTGCGAGGACGCAATTTATTGAAGGAAGGGAGAATGTAACAACCCAGGATTTCAGAGTGTGTTATTTCTTAAAAATAATTCAATAACTTGCACTACACGCAACACCGAGTTCAATCACACCATTAAAAGAGGTCATGAATAGTATTAACTACATTTTGAACTTTATATAATCCTTATAATTTTAGAATCTCTATTATGAGTTTCTTAGTTATAATGCAAGAACATATTCATTTTCAGTATTGCACTTTTATCAACTTTTGATAGTGAAACCTTTTTAAATACAATATTTTAAACTTTTTGACTAAATGGAGACATCAAAAAATTTAAAATGAAACATCCCAAGCTTCCATGGTACGCTTTCCTTTGAATAAAACAGTAGCGTGTGTTGTACGCAACTTCGAGTTCTAACACACCGTAACCAATCAAACTAGCTGTTATGAATAGTAATACCTAATTTTTGAAGTTATATATATTTTATATTTTAAAATGGACTTCATTTTTGGATTCGGAATATCAAATTTAGCCTAAGGTGAAATTTTGGTACTTTTCGGATAACTTTCATATTTTGATGAATAGTGAAAATTACTAAATTTTAATTAAAAACAACTTTTTTAATCAAAATAATTAATAGTAATAAATTATGAATTTGAGTGGTTTTAAAGTATATTTAGAATATATTTTTACTATTTAATATAATGTTGGTCATTGGACATAATTTTACAATTAAACCGAACATAAACAAGTGTCAATCTTTTGATAGTTATTATCTCTTAAAAACACGCTTTTTGTTTTGACAGCGGGAATTAATTTTAAATTAATTTCTGCCACTTCTGTGTTTTGAATTTAGGAAAATGGATTCCATATTTGGAATCAGGATGTTCAAATTGTGTAAATAGGTAACTTTTATTTTTAGACATTTTGAAAAATTACTGCGGTAAATATTTTATTTACCATGGTTAAGGGTAAATCCGGTAAATAAGGGTTAAAAAAATAATATTATAATAATACTAAATTACCCTAAAACGTGTCTTAACCCTACTGGTTGATACATGGTCGACCATGGGAATATTTGGGTCTATTTTGGGACCCCATGGATCCACTTGTAAGTGATAATGACACTTTATTTTAATTAAGTTAAAATGAATACAAAAATGACACAAGCATATATCTTTTAGAAAAACAATTGTTACATAGGGTTATATATGTCGGATTTTAGATTATAAAGATTCATTAGAAAGCTAAAAAGATTTCCTAAATAATGATATTTTATTTATAATTTTTAAACATTAAATAATTTATTTTATTTATGACACAATGATGATGCAGTAATTACTATAATAGTGAAAAATTAAAATAATTGATACTATAAATACCCAAATAAATATAATATGAAACTTTTAATGAATTAAACTAATTTTCTAGGATAATATGATATATTAGGATTGATTTAATTGACTTTGTTATAAGTAATCAATCTGTTATGAGTTTCACAAAAATCAACCATTGAATAGTGTCAAAATTGACATAAAAGAGTTTTTAAAACAAATATTATATTATTAATTGATATTAAATTCCTAAAAATCTAAGGTTCGGCCAAGAGACTTATATAAGGATAGGTTCATCATTAATGGACCACTTGGGGGTCGCTTGGATGTATATAGTAAGTTTATTAACCATATTATATAAAAATACAAAGAGACATTGTAAAAGTGAAACTAATTAACTTAGAGTTAATACTTAAAGATAAGGTTAATATAAGTACCCAAACCTGTCTAAATTCTATTGGTTGAGTGCTTTTCGACCTATCCCCACCTTAACTTTTGAATAATCAACTTTGGAGCCATTAGAAACCGAATATGAATTTATTATAAACTAATATTTCTAGCTTTTCCAAAGGTGCCCCTCACCCCTCTTATAAAAGGGAACTCCTCCTTCTCATTTCTTCACACCTTCAAAGCATTTTGGTTCGGCAAAACTCTGCCCAAATACTCTCCCAACATCCCTCACTACAACCTAGAGGCCTTAGTTTGATCAGAAAGCCAACCTAAGGAGCCCTTTTGATCAAATCAAAAGGAAGAACCCGAAGAAGAGGTAATGATTTCACCACCCTTCTCCAAGTTCATTTCTTCTTCCACTTCTTCTTCCTTTGTTCTTACCATTCTAAAATAATAACTCCAGTATCTCACATATACTGTGATGTTATTATAAATATGGTACAATCATATTCAGTATTCTATCCACCCTTTGAATAACATGTCACCATACGTGCGTACGTACGGCTTACCGTCTCCACGTCGTGGTTTACTTGTTATTCAATATAATATTATTTGGATGGGTATAATAATGATGTGTAACTCATGTAAATAATAAATATAACATGTTAATGATTCTGTATATATTATATAACATCCATTTATATATTATTTTAATATCAAAAGAATGATATTGTCGCTCGTGCGTACGTACGGACTACCGTCTCCACGAACGCGATGAGATTCATTCTCCATCGTATCCATTCAAGTATAATTATCATTTGATGATTTAAAAATGATGTTTAAGGACTGGATATCATTCTGGATATGAATAAGATACAACAACCATGGCTTATGTAACAAAACATATAAAATAAAATGAGTAAGTTAACTCCCGAAACGACGATAATTCTAAGATATTATTAACAAATCAATGTTAAAAGATCATATATGATATCATATTAATATATATGATTATTGTATAATTTAATAACAACTATTTCACCATTATACAGGAGGTTAACCTACCCCAACCAAGGAAAAGTACAAGGTAAGGGTTATTTCACAATCTCTTCATTATTCGAGGTTGTTTATACGTAATAATCTACTGGGATTTCTTTATCATCCACATCCATGTTTTTCGAAATGTATTTCAAAACATATTTATTATTTACAAGAATATGGGTTAAATTCATTTATACCCTTGTTTTACTTTTTGTAAGAGGTTTATAAAGGAATCTTTCCGTCGTTTTCAAAACAAGGTCCTTTTTAACCTTTTCGACAGAATTAAGATAAGAATGTTTTTTTTAACTTATACGGCGGGTGCGGTTATTTTCCACCGTTATAAAATCGTCAAAGCTTTCCTTACAAGCTTATAAGAATATTTTCAAGAAAATGTTTTATTTTATATGGCTCTTAAATGATTTCAAAAGTAAAAGGAGATATTTCTTTAAAAAATTTTGATTTCATCTATGTCAACATCCTTCATTATTCTTGATTGAGGTCAATGTGATACAATACAATCTTCCATATTGTATTGAATGAGTTATGTTTGATTGTGGATGTGCTATTTTTATATCACTCATGGTTTATGTTTAAAGTTTTGACATTTCAGAAGTTATTTTTAATCCAAATGTTTATGTTATATTTCAAACTTTTCTTCAGATGAATGTGCTGAACAAGTATGTTCCGGGTTGGGGACCGGTAAAAGTAAGCCCTCCAGGTTGGGGACTGGTTAAAGTAAGCCCTCCAGGTTGGGGACTGGTTAAAGTAAGCCCTCCAGGTTAGGGACTGGTAAAAGTATGCCCTCCGGGTTGGTGTCCGGTTATTAGAGGCACTCCGGGTTGGTGTCCGGTTATTAGAGGCACTCCGGGTTGGTGTCCGGTTATTAGAGGCACTCCGGGTTGGGTTCCGGTTAGAAGTAACCCCTAGGTCTTGGGATAAGGCCTAGACAAAGAAATTAACGTTTAGCGTTATGCATTCCAACATTATGAAAGTGGTTATTGATTTTTGCATGTGATTATTCGATTAGTAGAATATCCATGTGAATAAGTAAATGGCATTATTTCATTTTATTTATGCCATACCATGTTGAATGTTCTTGTTTGAAAGGCTTTTGTTTTAGTTATACATTTCCTTAAAAGTTTATTCTTATTTATGAAAGTTTCCGCTATATTGTTATCCTTACTGGGCATTTGAGCTCACCCCTTTTCTATGTTTTATTTTTCCCAGGAAGTGAAGAAGTAAGTTATGAATGACCTGCAGGGATATTATGTGGGGATAAGAGTGTGGATTATGGAGACAATATGTTGTTGTAGTAGTTTTTCATTTTATGATGTAATGTAAAACTTATGAATATATCTAGTGTTTCCAAGGCTACTAAACCAATCGGTCTTTCGAGAATTGATCTTTCTTGTGATCATGCCAATGTTATGTAATAATGCACCGACTCTGGGTAACTGGGGTCGGGGCGTTACAAGACATATTTTTCATTATATACCAATTTAATTTTATATGTTGTATATAGTCCCAACATGACCTTTAATGTCATTAATGTAACACCCCAAGATTTTATGAGATATAATATTTTTAATTTCTTTAATGTATTCTGTTGTACAGTACACCAATATTAGCTTGTTCAATACGCAACACTGTATTAGCTTGCAATATATACAACAATATTATTGGCTTCTGTTGCACACAATATTATTTTCTTCAGAATGAATTTATTTCATGCAATAATAAGTATAATTTTTTTTCAATGTATAAATAAACTAATTTTATATTATGTAATATAAAACACCAAAGGGATATTGCACTACACGCAACAGTAAATTGGCATGGGTTACACGCAAGAGAAACCTTCCTCGATAGGTGGATTTGTACGTGATACTGAGTATCCCAAATCAATGATATATTATTAAAATATTATTATTTAATGGGATATTTATTACCCGTTATAAATATCATGAACCACATTTTAAATTTTATATATCATTATAATTCATCTTACAAATATTATAGAACATGGTATGTGAATGAAATTAATTTTTCAGATAAAAGAATTATTTTTAAAAAAATGATTTTTTACCACCTTTTGATGGATCACCGATTTTAAATCAAATTATTGACACTTATATAAGTTAAAATTGAAAATATAGACTTCTCATTTGGAATTGGGATATAAAAAGTTACTTTTTTTGAATTTTTTTTTCTAATAAAATTTAATTTATAGTGAATTGCGAAAAATACTGCATTTTAATTCAAAACTACATTTTCATATAATTTATTTATATAGTTATATTATAATTTATATTGGTTTTAATGTTTAATTAGATTTTAATTGAATGTTTTAATTCAATTTTTTCATTGGAAGTAATTTCGCTTTTAAATTTGACATAAACACATGCCAATCTTTTGAGAGTAATAACTTCTTAAAAACCTGCCTTTTGGTTTTGACAACGTCAATTAATTTTAAATTATTTATTGAAAATTATGTGTTCTGAATTTTTATAAATGGATTTAATATTTTGAATCAGAAGGGATATATTTTTTAAATAGATACCTTTTCATTTTTTACATTATGAATAGTAACATCAGTAATTATTTTATTTACCATGGTTAAAAGATAAATCTGATAAATAATGGTAAAAATAATATTAAAATAAAATGAAAAACCCAAAATATTTTTTAATCCTATAGTATGAGATATTTAAGACCACGGGAATCCTTGGGTCGATTTTGGGACCCCATGGAACCACATGGATGTGAAACTGACATTTTATAAGAATTAATTTAACGTAAAGAGAAATATGACATAACCTTGTATCTTTTTATTAAAACAATTTTAATATGGGGCTATACAAAAGATAAATTAGACTATATATATTTATTATAAATATAAAATGATTTCCTACATCATGGTATTTTATTTATAATTTTTGGAAACAAAATAAATAAATTTATTTATGACACAATGATGATGTAGTTATTACCTTATTAATGAATGATTTAAATGAATGAGATTATAAATATAAATATAAATATATTTTAAATCGTTTTATGTCATCCATGAACATTATTAAAGAGTGTGACTTGTTATATTTGAATTAATGATTGTTTTTTGAAGGAATAAATTTTTTATGGATTTTTAAAAAGTCAGGATATGAATAGTATAAAAATAGACAATAATGAGTTTTTAAAACAAATAATATTTTATTAAAAGATATAATATTACTAAAAATATTATATTTAGAAAAATATCCTAGTTAATCTTGATCATGTAGTCAATTAACCAATTGAGGTTCTATTGTAATTTTATAGAAACAATATCAACCATATAGTATGAATAGACAAGAAGACATTGTAATAGTGAAATTTGTTTAAAAAGGGTTAAATCCAAAAGATAAGGTTATATTTGAATCCCAAAATAATTTTATAATAAGATAATATTTCAATACATTCCTAAAATTCCCTCCACCTCTCTAGTAAAAAGGAATCTCCTCCTACAGTTTCTCACACCGCCAGTAGCCTTCGAGCTTGACCAACCCATACAAAATTCTCCTATAAAAATTATTACTTAACTTTTGGAGGTCCAGGTTTTTAAAAAAGTCCATCCCTAGTTTCCCTAAAAAGATATCCAAAGGAAATCCAATTAAGAATAGGTAATTTCTTTACCAATTCAATTAAATTTCTATTCTTATTCTACTCCCTCTTTCTATGTTGATTCCATAATAAAGTAATAAATATAGTATATTCTACATTATGAGATGTTATTATACTTACGGTACAACTTTATACATCCTTTTACTCATCCAACGAATAACAATATCACTATGAGTACATACATACAGCTTACCCTCTCCATGCTATGGCGTAATTTGTTATTCAAAAATACATTATTAGGATGGGTATAATGATTAGTATAATGTATTTAAAAAATTAATATAACATGATAAATGATTCTGTATAATTAATATACAATCTAATTACATACCATTTAACCATCAATATAATGATATTGTCGCTCCTATGTACGTACGTCTAACTGTCTCCACGACGTTGTGAGATTTGTTCTCCACTTTAACAAAGCATGAATTATTATAAAATCTATTTTAGGAGTGAAAATAATAATTATGAACTTTATTTAATGAATAAATTTCATCCTATTCATAATAAACACGACTTACATGGCTAAACATTAATGGGTAAATGAAGCTGTTATCACTCGAAATAATGGTAATATTGAAATACTATTAACAAAATGATATAAGAGGATCATATATGATTTCATAAATTTGGATATGGTCCCGTTAAAATTTGATAATATGATTTAACTGTTATATAGAAAGTGAAAACACCCTCAGCTAAAAAAATTTCAAAGTAAGGGATAAATTTTAAATCTCAATATTATCCAACACTATTTATACAATACTGTTTACTAAGAGTATATTTATCCTTAATATTCATGTTTTCTAAAAGTGTTTTCATAATATTTTTACTCTTATTCTTGGTATGTTTAAATTCATTTTTACCCATTATTTACATCTACGACATGTTATGGAATACAATTTTCTTTTTCTTACAATATGATCTACTTTTTGACTATTTCGGAAAAATAACATGGCTAATGTTTTTTAACTTATACAGAATGAATGGATTTTTATGGTTTCATGACACCTTATTTAATTGATTCTTCCTCTATGAGTTTTCATGTTTATTTTAAACTAAACTCTCTTATTTTAAATTTTTTTTGAATTTTTAGAAAATAACCCGTTTTTTATGAAAAAAATAATATTTTCTTCAGGAATTAAGTTCGTATGTTTTATTAAAATTAAATTCCATAGAAGATAACGCTCTTAAATAGGGTTATGTTGCTATCAATATTATTAATATTATTTTATTATGTTAATTATGGAATGATCCATCATATAGATTATGTTATGATGGAATGGTGTTTTAGAAACCCGTTTTGTTTCTTGGGTTATACTATGATGAATGTTTTATGTTTTTATGGAACATGCACAAATGATATCACTATGGGATGGGTGTGACCTATGTCTCTCTCCAGTACATTGGGTGAAGATTTATATCTCATGATATATATATGACTCGAATGGAAATTAAATCAAGTTCATTAACACATTGATGTAAAATGTAAACCTGGTTCAGTAATGGACTTTGTCCACTATGATGGTCTTGGAAGAAATTCCATGGATACTATAGAAATCGTAGTATGTGATAATTAGTTTTCCATAATTACATGGTTCATACCAATTCTATTCCTTCGTGGTTAATGTGAGTTTATGATCTATTCCTTATGTACATCCACGATTTACTTCATGGCATACGATTTTAATGATTAAAAATTATGTTCATGTTTTTACGTTCATAAGTTTATGGTTTGTTTTGTGTTCTCCATGTTTACCCTTACTAAGCATTTGAGCTCACCCTTTTAATGTACTCACTTCCCCAGGATATAAAGAATGGTTTAGGTATGAAAAAGGGGTAATTTATTTATGGGATATGTTTAATATCTTTCACAAAGATAAAAGATTATGTTTCTAATTTCCAAATGCACTAAACTAATATGGTCTTGGGGAATCTATTTGTGTCTTGTATTATGTATTATGAAAATGTATTGTATGTTACATGTACTACAATTCTGGGTCGTTAGAATGAATAATTTATAATTCCTTGTATTTTAATTTTCTCATTGAATCATTTACTTCATTGGGATTTGACATGAAAATTATCATGTTGTAAAAGTTATTTCACAATCAATCTTTGTTTTGTGATTTTTAGATTTCTCTCGAAAAAATCAATTTATTGTGACCATTCTTCATTGGAAATTAAATTTATCTTATATATATATATTATTTTTTATGTATGTTATTATTTCCTAAATCGTATATCATTTTTACATATTGTGTCAACATTGATAGTTATTTCATTAACTGGGAATATATTGATATATATGTATCCTTTACTTAATATATATACATGATGATTATTCCCATTCTTTAGTAATTAAATAGATTATTTGGTATATGATGATTTATTTAGACATAAAATATATGGGTGGGGAATATTTATAGATATTCGCTCGATGCATCAATATTCACATTAGGCGAATTAGTTGGGAAAATCCGATGAGTTATTACATAGTAGATTTAAAATTTATCGAGGATAGATTTTGGCTGTAATATTATCATGTGTCTAGGAAATAATAATTAGAAAAATTAAGAATTTACTTAATTGAAAATTCAGATAGTATTTGTATCCATGCTATTTTCAATACGATATTATCTTGGGATGAATTTATATTTAAATTTATTGATTAAATAGTATGTGTCTTCAGACAGTTACCTTCCCACATTGATTATGACTTCTCTATTCATGAATTAAAGTTATTTAATGGAATTTGTGTTTTGTTTATTCCCTTTATAAGTTGATTATAGTTTATTTATTCACAATATCTTCCTCTATACATAACCCTTGCTGGACATTTGAGCTCACCCTTATTTTTCTCTTTTCACCATGATATAATGAAGATATCATTGAATGTGTTTTATATGATATGGTTCATTTTATTTTGTTATGTATTGTGTTATATTGTTAATTCCCAATATAAAATGGGTATCATGTGCGGGTTTAAGTTTCTCTAATATTTATAAATCAATCATTACTTTAGGTTTTTACTATTATTATTAATGATAATGTAACAATGAAGACATAGGTTTTAGGTTAATGGGATTAGAGTCCCTATAGTTGGCATTAGAGGATGTTTTATAAAAAACATGGGATCTAGATTAAAGAAAAAATAGAATAGGGAACATAACCCTATGATAATAAATAAGGAAATGTATTGACTAATGTATTAATGTTTTGAAAATGAAGAGATTATGTGGTTTTTATATGTAATAAATACCTTACTACATAATAAAAATCAACATGATTCTGGAATAGAGGTATCCACGGGAAATAACTATGAAAAGAGAGCATTTGGATTTACTCGATCATCACATGGTTCAAAAAAAGCCTTACTTTGTACATATTTTGACACTTCTCATGGACTATCCTAGGATATTTAACATTTTCTTTACAAAAAAAATATTAATTATTCACTAATAAAGATATCCCCAAATAAACCATATTGATGAATATGAGATTATCTATGCATAATTATTACAATTTATGTTAAATATTTCCTTAGTATTGTGACTAAAAATTATTTTTTCAATTATTTGATCAAATCTATTCCATAACATAATTTTGAAATGGCTCTTACTCTATATATTGATAGCCACATCAGTCCATCTAATCAAACTAGTAATAATCATTGTTTCATTGATGGGTTTAAGACAATATTTTGAACGGAAAATGTCTCTAAAAAATATGATCATTTTAGGACATAGTATCATGTTTTACCATAGTAGTAAATTAATTATTTAAGTAATATGGATTCTAAGGTAAGAAATATAAGAAGAATATGGCATAAAAAAGTCAGATGAAGGGTTGATTGAAAGAATAACTTTTCTAAATGTGATAATTGTGGAAAGAAATACCATGGTACTTACCTGAATGGAAGGGATATTTTGAAAAGTGTGGAGAGAGTGACTACCATGATCCAGATTCCAATATGTAATCCTTAAAATATAATGATAAGGGTAACTACATAAATTAATTACCGAAGCATTAGGGGAATATACCTCAGAATAAGTTAGGGGATCAAGGACAAGTTTATTCTATTGATTTAACAGAAGTGGAATGATTAATGTGATGATGTATTTAGATACAAAAAATATTCTTTAAAATTACTTAATTTATGATATTATTGTCATATAAATAATTAAACATATATGGATTGTACTATAGTATAATTTCATAATGCATTCTGGAATCATGTATCAAATGGTACCAAGAAAAGATGTTAAGTGGCAAGATGAATTTTTAGAAAACACATTATTAAAGGAAATAAAATACTTAATATGTTCTTTATGTTTAGATAATAATTTTTGGATAATGTTATGATTGATATGAATAAATTATATTGGATTGTACTCACTATCATGGGGAAGATTAATGATTTTTTTACAATTTCGATTATGTTATCATTGATAAAGTTTTCAACATCATTGGATTAATGAAATATATCCAATAATCTATGTGTTAAATTATTATTAATGAAAAATAATGTTTTCAATAGCGTATTATGGTAATTTAGGTTATTAAAACCTTTCAAAAAATTGCATGATTAAGTTATTCACATGTTTGTTACGTGATGATTAAGAGATACTTATTTTTTGGGGGGGATTAATGATAATTTCATTTGGAAATTTTTTAACCATTATTAAAATGTTTTAGATCATAATTTATTATAATGGTGACACGATTATGCATTTATGAAATGCGGTAAGGTTAAATTTGTATGAGGTTTTAGTGATTAATGGATTACTTCAACATATGAAAATATATGCATTTTGGATAACTTGTACTAACGATTTTTTTATAATAATAACTAAAAAATTATGGAATGGATTAATATTATATTAAGGATCCTACTTCCATTTAAAATGGAATTTTAGTAATTCATGTATAAAAACAAATTCTTTTTTGGATGATAATTTCATTTAGTATGTGATGAATTTGAATTTTATCAAAGCACAACAAAAGGATTAAGTTGTTCTTATGAAATTAAAATATTTATAGTAAGTAAATTTCCTTGTATTCTTATAGGGTAAAATAAGTTCTCAAATATTTGATAAGGATCGTGAAAATAATTTTTCTTATTATCATCATTTTTATTATATCAAAGACCTTTTTTGAAACTCTATAATGTATGCCCTTTTGGACATTATTTGGGTGTTAATTTATCAATCTATGTCAATGATTACACTTCTCACCCGTGTTTTCCAATTTTTAAACCTATTATGTGTTATTCAATATGACCTTTGTACTTTAATTTATCACTTATTAAGAGATTATTTTATTAACACTTAGGATTATATGGGTTTTTAAACAAAAAAATTTCAACTATTAGACATTGGATTACTGTGATCAATTTTAAATTACATGGAATCCATTTATTTAAGGTTGGGGGAATAAGAAAACTTATAAAATCTAAAAGAAGAACATTGTATTTGATAGAGTGTATATAAAAAAACATCACAATTATAAGAAATAATAAAACCATGAGACCTTATGATATATTTATTTTTAAATACATTATATCTCAGGAATATCTATCATTACACAAAACCCTGAGTTTAGCTTGTGTTACACGCAATACTATATTTAGTTTGTGTTACATGTAACCCCAAGTTTAAATGAAACATGAAATATTACAAAATAAATCATATTTATTATGATAGTTGTCAAATAGTCGATAAATTGGTGGGTATGAATAATATTAACTAAAATATGAATGTAATTATTTTCTATTGATTAGAAATAAAATAATAATCATTGAAAAGAAAAACAAATGTTTTCTGAAATAACTCTATCTTTTTAAAAGATGGGTTAGTTAAGCTTTTTACACTATATTTAAAAATATTTATTACCACTATTATAAAATTTATTTTATAAAATGAAAGTCATTTTTCCAATTAGAGTATAAAAATTAGATTGGGATCTATATTTGGGTTTTTTCTAAAACGATTCATTTTTTGATTAATAGTGAAAAATACTAAATTCTAATTAAAAATGAATATTCATTTAAATAATTTTTAATGTTAAATAATATTTTTAATTTCGTTTAAAGTAAAAATATTCCAATAGAATATAAATAAATATAATTTAGTTCATTTTAACAATTCTCATGTTTTCTTTTTATATTAAAACATTTTAATGATTTGAACATTTTCTCTTAAAAAACCAACTTTTCCATCGCGTTAGTGAGGTTTATTTTAAATTTTATTTTGAAATTGATATTAATTTAATTATTAAAAATATATTCCATATTTTTAATTAGAATAATATTTAATTTCCAATATGTTCAAATTAATTTTTGGTGAAAACAATTCGTAAAGACCATAGGTATTGATTAATACGGATAAGGTAAAAATGGATTTAATAATGGTTAAATTAAAAAGATAAGGGTAAAAATGACCTAAAATATTTTATATCTCCCAATTTATATCCATATATAAACCCTTATAACCTTACTATCAATTTTTTTATTTTTGAGAGAGTTTTCCATGAATTTTACCTATATAAAAGGTTATTTAAAGAAAAAGAAAAAAAGAAACCTTCCTTGATTTTAATATCTATAAAGCTTTGGGATAGGGAAAATGAATATATGGTTATTTAAAAATAATATATTTATATATAATTGAGTTTCTTTATCATTATAATTTATTTTTACTTTTTAGATATGAAATATTTACTTTCCTTTCATAAGACACACTGAAACATTAATTATTTAGTTAATTGAAATAAAAAATAAATGATAATAAAAATATTAAAAGTATAGTATGTTAAAGAAAATTGTTTTGTTATAGTATTTTTTATATATAAATATATCATAATATATAGGATTTTGAATACTATGTTATAATTCCATAATTTTCCTAATATTTTTAAATTTAAAGTAAATGAATAATGTCAAATTTGATATTATTGTTAATATACAGAAATTTATATTTTATTAAATGATTCAAAATTTCTAAAAATATTATATTCTACCAAGTGATTCATAATTATTAAAAATTTAAAATATTTTCAATTTAGGTACAAATTCTTCATTTTTAGTTGCTATATTTACACCTAAATAGTAAATAAAATGTTAACATTATTTATATAAAAATAATGTTTCTACATGTTTCCTAGGTTGATGCTAAAATTAATTTAAAACACACATGTTATAAATTCTTTATAAATTAAATTTCATTTTTTTAATTATTAGTTATAAATTAAAAAATAATATTTATTTTATATTGGGATTTATGATTTAATTACCTTGGTCAAAAAAATGTATTATTGTGGTTGAAACAAAAGTTGTGAAATTGAAGTAGACATAAAGTCTAAGCAATGAACTTTTTAAATCATGTGTTATTTTCTATGGTGGAGGTGTTTATCGACCATATCATCCCTCTCAAAAAAAAACTAATCAATTTTTTACCCACATTATGTGAGATTGACCTCCCATTAATGAATATTTTTGGGTATTCACAAAAAAAATTGATTGTCCTCCTCAATTTAATAAGGTCACTTACTCCCCTCACCTATTAACAACTCTCAGGCCATTTGAATCTGCCAATATCTTCCGAAATAGATTACAAAATTACCTTGCTCATTTTATATGGAATATATTTGGATGAAATTCATCCTTGGAATGATTTAGTGAAAAACTGAGGATATTTCATGAACAATAGACAATGTTCTTCAACGAGCATTTTCATTTTAATTCTACATAAACCTCCTTTAATTATAGTTAAACCACGATGATATGATAATATAAATATCATAAATATAAATAGATATTTTTTTAGGTAATGGCCTATAAAAAATTTCACTTCCATAAAATGGGTTATGTGATCATCATTTTTTGTACGGCGTATAGCTACCTCACATACAGATATAATTCATTTTTCAATTACCACCTATCATGGATGGGTATCATGAATTATATAAAATATAAACATATATAATTCTTATACCAACAAAGTCATTATATCATATATATAATTTTATGATCCATTTCACATGGGATAAGATGTTGTTGCCTGTGTGTACAACAGACTATCACCTCATGATGTAATGTGATACATTTTTCACAAACGCTTTTCATGGAGTGAAATAAGTAAAATGTGAATATAATGAAAAAATTATGAAATTAATTACATAATTATTATTATGAAAATATAATACATTATATATATATATCATTTTTTACCTTACGAATAACATAAAAATGACAACATCATTCATGTATGTGTAGAATACCACCTTCACGAAGCGATGTGACAATCTATTCTTTATCAAACCAAATTTATGATATATATAATTGTACATGAAAAATAACATGTTATTTATGATATTATGATACTTATATAAGTATAATATATTATTTACGCCCTTTCCATAATGATCATTTAAAATTGGAAATGATACCCATGCATACGTACGGCCAACAATATCCATGATCGTAAGGTACATCATTTTTTAATAGATTAATTATTGATTTGTATTAAAATTATAATTTTTATATGAATATTAAAATTATTTAAGGATTATAATTCTATAGATAATGAAACTATATAACAGGCACAATTAACAAAATATCGAAAACAAATCACAAATGAGAAATACAGCAATTACCAATAGAATCAATTACAATAATTAATAATTATTAAAAAAAGGTGATATGTTATTATAAATTGATAATATATAATATTATTAATATTAATATGATTCTATTATATGTTAATAATATATTTAAAACCACTATAACATACGATTAATAACGTTCAATCAATTGGAAGTGTGATATAAGTGATTTCATATCAATTTACATTCCACTGAGATATATTTGTTTTTATAAAACAATTCACTTTTATATTTTGTATATACCACCCCCATAACATGTAATATCACAATTTATTCAAGTTTACAATAATTTCAATTTTATCTTAAAATAATTTCATTCATGGGGATATTACTTGAAAATTACCAAGTGGTAAAAGTTAATGTGCAATCTCACTTTATTTTTTGATTGTTGTCTTTCTGAGGAAATGATCATTTTCTTTTGATCAAATTTATTTAGACATTATATTTCTATTAAATATAATTATTCTTGTGTTATGGATATTATCTTTTTTAAAAGTGTATACCTTTATTCATTTGGTGTTGAATTTGAATGTTATTTAATTAACTAGGGAAATAATGATAAATCTATATCCATTACTCCTTATGTATACTTGATGATAAGAACAATTACCATACAGGTTTGGGAATATTACTATTTATTAAAAAAGGTAAATAAAGGTCAAATTTGAGATAGATGTGGTCATAAAAGCACACATTCCCTCATTTCGCGAAGAACCAATGAAAATAAAAAACTAAAAAATTAAAGTCAGACTAGTAAGAAGCGTCCGTCACCATAATAGTCAGAATAATAATAAGAAGATCCATGATAATTTTTAACCATAGTATGATTTAGATATGAATATTCCTTCTTATTTCTTTCATTCTAAGGTGGAAGTGGTTGAAAAGCTTCATCATCCACAATTACATTTTTTTCCTTTGTACAAAGCCTGACTGTAGGATGGTTTTTTGGTCATCCATCCCCAGCATCATCCCACCTTACCTTTAGTTTCTATATTTAATTTAATTTAATAATTTACTCTTGGTTACTTGAAATAATCACACCATCACTCAAGATTTGGGATTCTCAAATACATGATCGAATTATTCGTCCTCCTTTTCGATAAGCACTCCTGACTTCATGTCACCCTCAACTTAGAAAACATACTTAGTTAATCCTATCCCATATTCAGTAATCGAATCCAAGCATTGTTGTATTTGATGTACTAGAAAATTTTGTTCGGTATCTTGATCCACATATGAATCTAGTTCAATTTCTTCAGAAACATCTTCCACCACTTGTGAAACATCAACACCATTGTTCTCATTGGTTTAGTATGAAAAAAAGTTTGTGAATTAAATAAATTATTTTATATATGAGGAATTATATGGACATGTAATACATGGGTGGGTCCTACATATAGATACTTTCTTGATGCATTAGTATTCCCATGAGATAAATTAGATAGACGAATAAAAAGGGTTTTTACCCAGTATATTTAAACATTGTTGAGGATAGATCTTGATGGAAAAGGTATAAGTTGTCAAATAATCATTAAACATAATAAATAAGCATTTACATCATTTATAATTCAATTGTAGTTATTATCCATGATATTTTCCCTATGGTATTATCTCTTGATGCATTTTATTAAATTATTGATTAAATGGATTGTGATTAATGTTATTTACCATTCTCAATTGATTATTAATAATCTATTCATGTAGTAAATTAATTTAAATTGAATATAGATTGAGTTATTTAACTTTCCAAATTTATTATTCTTTTTTAATTCAACTTAGATTTTGTTGTACATAACTGTTACCAAGTATTCTAGATCACCGTTAGTTTTTTTCATTTTATTGAGTACGATGAATAAATGTCTTTATGAGTTTTCAAGGATTAAGTTCATTTGAGTTTGTTATTTATTATGTTTTATATTATATTACCTATGTAAAATGGGTATCTTGATTGTATCTGGTTCTCCAAAACTTCTATAATGATCCATCCTTCGTGATTTAACACTTTATATTCCTACTAATGTAATAGAGTAAACATCAGATCTGGGTAATTGATACTGTAGAAACTATATATTTTACCTAGAGGTTTTACTATTTTATCATGATAATTCTTATAAGAAACAATCATTTTAAATTTTTCATCATATATAGAAAGTGCTAAAAAAATTCAACACACCACATCATTATTTTTTGGAAAAACCACTAGATTGAGAATTCCTTGTGGGAACCCGAGGATGTAATGAGGTGTATGTATCCTTAGTTTTTTATTATAATTTTAAGAATTTCAATGGATAAATTCATATTAAGGGGTTATTGTAACACCTTATAATTTTGTGAAATATATTTTTTCAAATAAATTTAATATTTTTCATATTTTCCATTACACTCAACACCCAGTTTATCATTAGATATAAACAACACCGAATTTATCATATATTAAATAAAACATTGAGTTTAGTTTTCATTACATAAAACAATGATTTTATATTACGTCGCATGCTTCATGTATTTTTAGATGCATTTCACGCAACACTGAGTTTAAACAAAACATGAAATTCTATTAAAATATTGTTATTCTATATGATCATTCTCACATAGTCATTGGAATGGTGGGTATGGCTATGCTGAAATAAATTATGAAAATATTTTATTACATATGTATGAATATTGAATTCCATGGTGAAAAATTAATTAGAAATTAAAATAAAACTATTTGAATATAGAATAAATCGTTTTATGAAAAACAATATTATACCATATAAACATGTTTTATTTTAATAAACTGATGAAATCACTTTTTTATTATTTTTATTTAAATTTGAAAATTATATATTTA
The DNA here is from genome assembly GCA_963277665.1 of Viscum album. Lineage (NCBI taxonomy): Eukaryota > Viridiplantae > Streptophyta > Magnoliopsida > Santalales > Viscaceae > Viscum > Viscum album. Next base: position 852,864,206 of record OY728152.1, read on the forward strand.
ATAAAAAATTTATCATTTATTATTTTTTTAGTAAATAATAATAAATCATAATTGACACTTAAAAACATTATTTTAAAAAAAATGGGTATGTCGCCTTCTGAACGCTTATTTTAGAGTTAATTTTTTCCAGATTTATAAAATTTATTTAACTAAATTAAAATAATTTTATAATATTCAATTGAAAATCTTGTTTAGGTGAATATTTTAGAAATATTAAACAAGATAAATATTTTGATGAATAATGAAACAAATATTTTTTGAATTCTCATTTCTTTTAAAAACATTTGAAATATTAATATATTTTATGATGGGATTAATTTTAAAATAGTTCAATTATATATATATATAATAGTTTGGTCATTTTTATCAATTTTATAATAAAATTTTTATGTAAAAGAAATTTAAACATTGGAACATTTTCTTTTTGGAAAACTGCATTCTCATCATGTTAGTGGGATTAATTTTAAATTATATTTCAGCTCTATTATGAATGTAATAATAAATATAAAATAGATTATGAATTTAATTTGGTAAAATGGTTTAAATAATTTTAATCATCATAATTAAATGTACTTAACATGGTCAACATATGTTTTAACCATAATGAATAGTAAAAACTATAAAAATAATTTACTACGGTTAAGTTAAAAAATGGTTTATAAGGTGTTAAAATAAAAAAATTGTTAAAAATTTCCCAAACATTTAAAAACAATATTTTATGAACATATATAGACCACATTTATTATAGTAAAGAAAATGACCCATTTTAGACTATTTTAGGACATGAGAATCGTGGTTACATAATTTTCTTTTAAAAAATTTAAAGTGTTCCACTAACCAAACATATAAAAGGACACATCATATCATCTACTCTCCACACATTAATACCCATTTAGTTTAGAAATAACCTACCCAAAAAACATAATTCACTCCCCACAGTTGATAATCTTTATTTTAGTCAAAAATACAACCAAATAACCATTTTAGAAAAAACAAAAATAATTCATCTAAACAAGTGGTAAATCCCTAACCAAATGTTTTATTTTATTTATTCATATAATGAATTAAATTGATATTAAAAAATTATCATATAATAAACATATTATATCTCATATATTGATATTTTATTATATTAACGTAATATTTTAAAATCTTCTCCTCTTCCCTCAAATGGATTAAGAAATCATCATTTATCTGTTCGTTAGACTACTGCCTCGCAGACCAATGATATTAATTTTCCATCACCATCAATTAATAATGAATATAATGATGGATTTATTGTTTATATATTATATGTATGATAATATTATTCATCTATAATAATGATATCACTTTTTCCTTATCACCTTACATTTTGTGGGAATATGATTATGTTAGTCATGTTTACAGGGAACTACCTCCTCGCAAAGCGATATGATTTTTTCGCACATTACATGGATGATAATAAGGGTTGATTTTGTGATCGTATGTGAAATATATGAAAAATGACTCTAAATATGAAATATATTATTTACCTTTGTTTTTATCTATCGGGAAAATGGAAAAACATTCATGCATACATATCACCTACCATCTCCATGAATGGTGCAATTCATTTTCTATATCTAAATTTTTATGGATCATAAATAAATAACTTTATAATGAATATATATGATAATTATATAATTACTAACATTATATAAAGTATTCAACCATTATAAATTTACTGTTAACAGAAATAAAAAATCAAAACAAACATGAAAAACAAATCAGTTATTTACCAAAATGTGACATTAGCATGGAATTTTTAATAAAAAGGAAATAAAAAGTAATAATTAAATCATATATGGAATGATATATATATTTATGGTTATTTAATATATGTATAATCAAATTAATTTGAATATATTTGAGTTTTTAATGTTTAGAATATAATTTTATACTTATGGTAGTAGATTTTGCCTCACATTTATTTTCATGACGACACGTGCTATATTCTCCACCTGTTTCATTTATCTGGATTATATAATTCCCATGAATTTATTTTATGATTCCTATGATAAAATTTTTTTAATTACATGTATAATTTAGGATCTCAATTTAATGGGTTTTACGGTTCAAAAGTTACCAAAGTTGTAATGTTTTTATGATACACTCCCATTAATTATAAGAATTGTTTATGTTTATACATTTGATAAAGAAATATAATGTTAAAAATTTCAATAAAAAATTAAATTCCTTATCATATTGTTACATCATGAGAATATATAAGTTCCCTTAATTTTACTCTCTTTATTTACACATCATTTCAAATGAATATTTTTTTAATGAAAACAAGCATTATTTCTCTCTTCATCCTGAAATTGTTTTTCCGAAATCATGTTTTTTGAAATTGTATCAATTTTTTTATATACTCCAAATGATTAATTAAATAAATATTTACCCTTGTTTGACCTTTTTATAATAAATTTTTAATGGAATCTTAATTTCATTTGTAACGCCACGACCCTAGTTACCTCGAGTCGGTGCATTATTACATAACATTGGAATTATAACAAGGGATCAAATCTTGAAAGCCCAATCAGTTTAGCAGCCTTGGATGTACTAGATACAAACATAAGATTTACATGAAATTAATAAATGAAAAACAAAAACAGTGTGTCTCTTTTTAACACATTCATCTCACATATAATATCCCTAGAAGTCAGTAATAATACACTTCTTTGCATATTGGAAAAAAGAAAACATAGAATGGGGTGAGCTCATGTGCTCAGAAAAGATAACAGTATAGAAAAAACCTTCATAAATATGTATAAACATTTAAGACAATGTACAAGACTAAAAAACAAGCCTTTTAAACATAATTTTAAGCATAATATGGCAATGTTAAATCAAATAATTCCATTTACATATTCTCATGAATATTCTACTAGTGTCATAATCACATGTAATATTAGTAGCCAATTCCATAAGGATGGAAAGCATAATGTCAGACAACATAACCACATAGTTAAGTCCTCATTCCAAGAAAAAAATAATATTTTTTCAAGTCCTTGTTCCAAAACATTAGATTGTCTCATGAGTCCTATCAATGCATCAAGGGGACATAGCGGGCTCCACCTCTCACTTAATATCTCCAATGAATTCCTCGTATGAATAGGTTGAATCATAACATAAACAATCGTATTAAAACTAGCATAACAAATGATAATACATTAACTATAAAACATGATTTTTATAAAAATAACATATCCCTAGTAAAACATATTATAAAACCTTCAATACAGTACGAGAGATTATATCATAATGAATCAACTTCAAATAACTGTAAAATCCATCAAACGATGTTGACATAGATCAAATCAAAACTATATGAGAGATATATCTCTTTTAATTTGGAAAAAAATTAGAAGTAAAATAATTATAAAATAAAACATTTACATAAAAAATAGTCTTACAATCTTATAGGGAAGCTTAAAAGGTGTTATAACAACGGAAAATAGCCGAACCCTCCGTATAAGATAAAAACACTCTTTCCATAAATTTGTCGAAAAGGTCATAAATGACCTTGTTTGAAAAACGACAGAAAGATTACTTTATAAATATTTTATTAAAATTTAAAAAGGATAAAAATGTATTTAAACCATATTATAGAAAATATTAAAATTGTTTTTAAATACATATTTAATAAACACGGATGTGGATGATAAAGAGGTCCAAGTATATACTCACGTATAAACAACTTCGAATAATGAAGAGATTGTAGAATTAACCTTTAACTTGTACTTTTCCTTGATCGAGGGTACTTTAACATATTGTATAATAGTTACATAACTGTTATTAATTTATAAAATTACCACATTCATAAATATGATATCATATATAATCTTCTAAAATTGCATTGTTAATAATATTTCTGTAGTATCATTATTTCGGGTGTTTAACTGATTTGTATTCCTTTATATGATTGGTAACATAACCCATATTATTTATAGATAGGATGCTTTTGATTCATATCCATAAGGATTTTATGTTATTAAATATTATTTTTAATCAAAAAATGAAAATTATTCTTAAAAGGTTATGATGGGGAATGAATTTCATTACGTTCATGGAGAAGGTAATTCGTACGTTTGCATGAGAAAAAATATAATTCTATTTATGGTGAGATAGTATGACATTGGATGGTATATAATATATACTGAATACTAAAAATATCCTAATTATTATCTAAAAATTTATAATAATTATTATATGCATCCAAATAATGAAGTGTTTGAATAACGAACTACAATACGACGTGGAGACGTTAAGTCGTACATACGCACGTATAGTGACTTGTCATTCATATGATGGATAGAATAATGAATATGGTGGTACCATATTTATAATAACATCAAATTATTTATAAGGTAATATATTTATAATTTTGGTATTGAAACAATAATTAAAAGAGGAAGTGGAAGAAGAAAAGAAATTTTAAAAAGGCGGTAAATTAGTACCTATTTTTCGAGTGCTTTCTTTTGATTTGATAAAAAAGGATTCTTAGGATGGATTCTGATCAAAGTAATTCTTCTAGGTTATTTTTAAGGTATTTAGTAGGATATTTAAGTAGGGTTTTACTAAGACAAATGGTTTGGAGGTGTGATTTTGAGAGAAGGGATAGTACCCATTTATAAGAGACGTGAGGGTCACTTTAGGAAAAGCTTGGAATGTTATTTTTTTATTCAATCAGATTCGGTTTATAATGGCTCCAAAATTATTTAATTCAAAGGTGTGTATGTGTCAAAATCATCTAAACCAATAGGTTTTAGATAGGTTTAGAGGTCCATATTAACCTTATCTTTTAGATTTAACTGTTAGTTAAGTAGTTTATCTTTTACCATATATTCATGTATAATTAAAATAAAGGTTTAATAAACATAATATAAAAAGAAATGTGAACCCCAAGTGGTAAATTATTGATATATTTGACCATATCTATGTCCTTTATCCGAAACATTGATTTTTAGGTATATTATATCAATTAATAATATAGTATTTGTTTTAAAAACACATATATGTCAATTTTGACACTATTTGGTATTTTGTTTTTGTGAAATTCATAAAAACTTTATCACTTTGAAAAAAACATTTAATAAATCTCAACATGTGATATTAAAATAGAAAATTTGTGGAATTCATCATTAGTACCAATTTACATTTATTTTTGTATTTATAATATCAATTATTTTAATATTTCATTAATATGGTAATTAGTGCATCATCATTGTGTTAGAAATATATTTAATTATCTAATGTCTAAAATTTAAAAATAAAATACCATTATGTAGGAAATTAGTTTATCTTTCTAATGAATATTTATATTCTAATTTATCTTGTTTATATCCCTATATTAAAGATTGTTTAGTTATTAATCATTGAATTTAACACATTTAACTCTTCTTTAAATAAAATAATAATAAATGTCCTAGTTTAATCCAAGTCAACCAAAAGGATCATATTTTACTCATAAGGATGATTTTGGTCATAACACACTTATCCAACAGAATTAGGACATGTGATAGGATAAATATAATATCATTTTTCTTTTATTTATCATATTTACTTTTATTCATTGTAACTAATAGTCAACAGTTACTATTCACCAAAATTTATATTCATCTTATTGAAACACATTTTACATACTAATATAAACCGTGTCTCTTTGATTGTTGAAATTCAATTCACCGAAGCGGTTAAATAATGTTTAATACAAATTTTCAAATGCGCGCAGAAGGTTGGTAAAAGAAGGTAAAAAGTTCAATGAAATTTAATATATCAAATATTGTTATAGTAATAGTACTCACCCATGAATTTAAATAGAGATATAACACAATTCTTAGATTATTTTTTCACACGCTGATATAGTTCAATGCTTTTATTAAGAAGATAATACTAAATTTCCATGATAATAATGAACAAAAACATCCGTATTTTGAAATCACAAATTAATGATACTTATTATTAGAATTCAATTAGTCAAAATATAGAAACATCATTTTTTTAGTAGATTGAATTTTGGATAAAATCATTTGAAAAAAATCAGAAAAATCTATACGAAATAAAAAATGAATTTTAGTATGGAGATTTGAATTCAATGAATGAAAAGAACATCAAAATTGAAATTTAAAATTATGTAAATTATGATAAATGTTGATGTAATTGAAAATATACAGATATAAAAAAACATGGAATAAATGATTTAATTGAAAATCATATTATCTTATAGTAATAATAAATACATACCATAATGCATACAATAGTCATGTCACAATGTAATGTATACTGATAAAATAAGCACATAACTGAATATGTATTTTGGAAAATAAATAAAATTATGGATCTGCATGGAGAATAAGTGAATATAGAATAAGGTGGCAGTCTACACCACATCATTGAGAATTTTACATAAGACATTAAGGGCATGCAGTACTGTGGTGTTTTAGATCAAGGCTCTAGGATTCTGGGTCTACAATCGAGACACTTCAAGGTACCATAGGTTCAAAGAGTATCTGAGGGGCTGATGATGGGGAAGTGGAGTAAAACATTTGTTTTTTCCATGGTTTTTGTAAAGGGAAGGTACGTGGGTGGTGGTGTGGATGAAAGAAGTGGGATGGTTGGAGGATGCACTGGAGGGTTTTCTGAGATTCAGAGGTCTGTCGATATACAAGTGGTGTGGGGTCGCAAAAATTCAGTGTGCGATGGTTCATGAACTATTTTTATCTGAGATGGGAGCTGTAAGATGAGGGTGTCACTGAAGGTAAAGATTGTGGGGAAACTTCCAAGAGTGGTGGTGGTGAGGTTCCTTCATTTCAATAAGAATGGATTACTGCTCTTCCCCTTATGCACTTGACCTCTGTGTTTTTCTTTTTTTAACTACTGCTTCTTCATTATCTTAACATTTCCTATAACAACATCCAAAGCTATGAAAATTTTGTGTACCATTTCATTTGTTGTAAATTGTAACGAAATATATTTTTCATGGGATTGTGTTTTGAGAATAATATGAAAACACATATAAGTTCATAAAAAATGCACCTATTTTATATAGGCATTTCCTGACCCCAGCCCCATCCCCATCCCCAACCTCATCTTAAACCCTTCATGCCTTGCTCTCACTTTTAAATTAGCTACACTCCTCTACATTGGGTAGTAACCCCATACAACCCTGGAAACCAAAATATTTCATCCATTACTAGTATGTTTCTCACTCCGTAAAGAGTAGCATATTCTTCTATGTGAGATGGCCAAACCATGTCTACAATTTAACTCATTTCCATTATGAACAAACAATGGTGTTCCTATCACAGGCCATTCGAATATTCATATGGAACCACCATAATAACACTAAAACTTGTAAAAAAACAAAAGACAAAAAGAAGGATTTTTTTTGATTATGCTCATATATAATCATTTTATTATAAACCATAAAATGACTTATTTGAATGATTTATTTAAAAAATGATTAATGATGGAAATATTATTAAATTTGTTTCTAATAATAATTGTTTCAATATAGTATCGAACAAATTATGTACCTAATCAGGTCTAAGCCTCGCCAAAAATATAGTTCCAGCTGTAATGTAAATGTGGAGAATGTAACTTCTATATAAAATCGTTCTTGATTGAATTCATGTTATAAATTTCTCTAAAAATAGTTTTCTAAGTAAAATGTGAGAAAAAACTAAAAACTAAAATGATATATAATTTAATGTACTGAAAATGAACATTCATTTTAGTAAAACTTGTAACGTCCCAAACATTCATTAATGAAAATTCCTCTTGATCTAATTAAATGTCTTATTATGGTTATATAAAATGTGAAAAACATTAGTCTAATGTTTCTGGATTATAAAATACCATTATTAATTGTCACCATTGTAAATATAGTCATTGAACAGTGATCACATGATTAGTATAAATATAGGGGTTTAACAAATCCAATTTACTCAGACAAAGGAAGCGATGGACTCATTCAGTAGACATACCCTTTACGAAGCCCATTTTTCAGAGCTCGGAATTGAGGTAGCATCATTGGTCTTCATTCTTGACCTAGCCCAAGCCGAGATTTAACACGTTAAGATTGAGCGGAACGAACTACGGGAGAAGTGAAAGTTAATAGAGATTACCACACGAGCGATGGTATCCAAGCCACCATAAGAGTCTATCACCATTGCACACCATTCTCATTGGTCTTATGCAGGTGTTATAAGAGGTTATGTAACAAGACCCTAGCACTATGACAATTTACATTTTTTTTATAAAGAATGTGCATTCATTTTAATATTTTTACTTTGTAAATAGTTTTTAAAGCACAAATAGTATTTTTATTTAATATTAAACCAAGAAATTTATTTTGATGAATAAAGGTATTTTTCAACTAAATAATATTTTAATAAAATTTTATTGTTAAATATAAATGATTATATAATTTTTGAATGCAATTGTTATTTTTATTAAGGTTTGAAAACTGTTTTTGTCAAAACCCATAAATTTTCGACAAATGTCGGTTTTTATTTTAAAATTAAAAATTCACATATTTATAAAATTATTTTGATAAAATGAATATTATTTTTGCAATCAAGATGTCAAAATTATCCAATGGTGGTTTTTTCATAGTTTACTGAGATAGTCAAATTTTTTGGGTAAAAATTAAATACCATTCAAATATATAATGTCTTTTATGACATCATTATGACCCAATAGTGATGTAATCAAATACTAAAAACATTATTTTCGGCCAATATATATTTTATCGTTAATATAATGTGATTTTATTTAATTTTTTTGATTTATTTTACAAAGCTTCAGTGGACCCTCCAAGACTAGTATAACATTTTTTCATTTTTAAATTGTTTTCCCTGAGAGTGTGACTCACCTACACAAAAGCAACCCTATTATTTTAAGAAGTTTGTTCATTGGCCTTCCACTCCCCTTTTTCCAAAACCATAGGCAAAAACCATGGGATGGTTTCTGGTTTTTATTAGATTAATGTGAGTTGTCCCAAACCTAAATAATAAATAATTCCCTCTCCTTTCCTATATAAACCCACCCAATATCCCACTTCCTCTTCACTCAATGCCTTTTTAGTACTAACAAACCCTACGCTCCTCTCTCTAAAATCCTCTCATGGTGCCCCAAGCTCCCATGAATCCACTCTAAAGCCTCTCCCAAGCCTTTGGGATCAAACATCCAATTAATGGATTTCTTCCTTTCTAATTTTTTTTTCAATTTAATTAAGTTGTTATGACTTTTGTTTCAAATACAAATGTTGGGGTATGATTTATATCCTCCCCCATACTACCCTTATTATGTTTGGATGATGGGAGACACCTTTCTTTCTCACTAATTCTTCCCATGTACACCCGTTATCATACTGAAATTCTGTGAGGGGTTTCTCTCTCCTCTTTTAAATAAAAGTAATTCTTTTGTATTATGCATCTAAATTCCATTAAATTTGTTGGGAAATGTATCTATATGACCCCATTACTATCCATTTAATGTACATATTAGGATACTATCATTTCTCTCTCATAAACCATTTTCATGAATCCTTATGTCACGTCGTTATGATGTCGAAATTGCACCGTGTTTTTCTAAGCCAAGATCATCGTGTACTGAATACCATACCCAAGTCTCTATCAAGAGTATTCACTTTTATGAACATATACATATTTAATGATACATTAATGTATTTATTCAACATTATTTAATCATGTAATAACTTATGGTTTTCATTGATTCCATGTTATATGATCTATGTGGCACACTTATGCATGAAATGAAATGTTTAAGAAGGGTGCGCCCTGATAGCGCTCAATGCATTGGGTAAAGTATAGTATAATGATACGCCATGTGCAATGGATGATGACTCATTCTAATTCAAGTGAAATGAGGGTTTACTCATTTTTCATGTGAATTGAAGGTTTACTCCTTCTCTAAGTGTAATGAGCCTTGGCTCGTGCTAATTCTATGTTTACTGATGTTTCCACATTTCCATGTTATGATTATCATTATTTATCATGACTTCATGTTCATGTTTCTCTTTTCCTCCATTGAAATGACTATTTTCTAACATTATTGTATTCCTCATGTTATTCCATGTTTTTTCCATTACTGTGCATTATAGCTCACCCTTTTCTTATGCAAAATCTCAGGTTATCCCATGCAATGCAAAGTATGAGAAAATGTAGTGGTCATGTAAAGGATGATTTCAATAAATATATTGTATGTTTTATGTTTTAAGCTCTAATATAATGTTCCAAATCCCCAAATACACTAGACCTCTCTATCTTCTATGTTGTATCATGTGAGGATTTTAAGTAATAATTCATGTTTATGTGTGTAATAAAATGCATGGTTGTTATAGTTTGTATGAGAGGATAGGTTTAGTTATTTGGGGTATTAGGATTAAAAAACCCTATTGAAGAATTAGAGGCAAGAATAAGTATAATAATAATATCCCTAAGTATTAGTGAGTATTGAGTAAGTGGTTTATCAAGAAAATACATCTATTTCTAGATACGATCATGTAGAGGCAGCTCTGGCACAAATATATCCTAGGGGTAAAACCCAAAACACCACTTTGAGCTAGTCTCAAATGGGAACAAGTGCACGAAAATGAACATTGTTGCACTCTTGGTTATGACAGTCTTGGGGGATAAGCTTTGGTAAATTCACAATCTTAGTACCGACCCTTAATAAGTGAATAAAAAACCCCCCTAAGAATATATGTTATAAAGTAGATCATGAATATCATAGATTGAATCCTATGGATACCAATGTTAAAGAAATAAAAGTTATTTAAAATTCAGCAATTATATCCTTGGATTACCCTTTATGTGTCACCCCTAACTTTTATTTTATTCCAGCCAGTGGCCGATAATCTGAGGACTCGGGATAACAAACAACGTGAAGATCAATGTGAACACTGTGCTAATGAGATTCCCAATCTTATGGGATCGAGAATTGATAACTTTATCACGCTTCCCTATCAGTTAACTCATTAATTGAATAGAATCGTGGGTCAAGAGGAACGTTCAACCCCCCCCCCCCCCCTCCAAGAAAAAAAGTCTCTATCAGGAGATTCATGAGAAAAATGCCTCCTACTTTTAATGGATTGTCTGGCCCCTCAATTAATGAACAATGGATCCAATCCATTTAAAATATCTTCTCCATCCTTTAATGTTCTGAAAAATAGAAGGTTTTTTTGGATGATTATCGCATGGAAGGTGAAGCTGATCCATGGTGGTCGTTGATAAAAATACGAAGCCTAAGTAGGAGATCTAGTCATTTAGATGGAAGGATTTCCGGAATATGTTTTTTCGATAAATATTTTCCACGCTCCCTCCTTCTCAAGATGGAAAGGTACTTCCATGCCGTCAAGAAAAAACATTGAGAATCTATCGAAGCGTACAAGGCAAACATCACAAGTCTTGCATGATATGCCTCTGGATTTTTCAATACCCCCAAATGAATGGTTGACCACTTCATTGGTGGGATGAAACCCATCCTACAGAAAGAGCTGGCGATCTGTGACTTCGACAGATATGATGGAATTGTCTGATGTGCCCTTAAGGTCGAAATGGAGATCAGAGAATCTCAGGTGTATCATGGGGATAATAATATTAAGGTGGAATTCAATGTTGGAGGTCTGATGGATAAATCCAACGGTTCTAAGAAGATCCAGCACCCCACTTGCCAAAGGTGCATAAAGAAGCATCCCAAAAATTTCTTGAAGGGGAAAAGGAAATGATTAAGGTGTGGAAAACAGGGGCACCTAGCTGTTAACTGCCAACAAGAAAAACCCGTGGATGCAACAGAGGAGAGGAATTCTCTGTTTGAACCTCAATGCAATGTTCATTGATATATCTTCAATGAAATAGGGCATCATTCAAATCATTTTCCTAAGACAAGGGTTTTTGGAGTCAACCAACAACCTCCAAGGTAGCAAGGGCATGCATTTTCCATCATTACTACCGAAGTAAACCCCAAAAACAAAGTGGTGATAAGTACACTAGTTATTCATTCAAGAATAGTGAACATACCTTTTTATTCAAGTTCTACGGATTCTTTTATTTCCAGAAAATTAGTAGAACAATCCTAACACCACCACAAATCATGGAAGTAAAGATGTCGGTGAGTACGAAAAATGCGGAAATCATAGAATCCCGAGAATATAACTCCTCCCCCATCATTATCAATGGATTTAATTTCCCGAAGAACCAAATCATACTCCCTCTAGTGTAATTTGATGAAATTATCGGCATGGAATGTCTTTCCTTATATAGATCCAACATAAATTGCTATGAGAGGGAAATAACTTTCCATGTGAAGAATCGACCCCTGATTCTATACAAGTGCAAAGTGGAAGATGAATATTCTTTACCTCCATCATCTCATGTGTGGATATTACTACCCTTTGAGCATGTGTATATGGATCATATGATTGAGTCTAAGGAGGAAACCATCCTTGAATACATGCCTATTGTGAGGGAATTCACTGAAGTGTTTCCCGAGAAATTGTCTAGTCTTCCTCTTAGAAGAGATGTTTAATTATTAAATGATCTTATACATGGGGTGTTTCCAATATCCTATAATCCATATAGAATGGCTTTTGTGGAGATTGAGGAGCTGATGAAACAACTTCAAGAGAATATGGTGAAAGGGTTTATATGCCCAAGTGCTTCACCGTGGGGGGAACCAGTCCTCTTCGTCTAGAAGAAAGATGGGTAAATTATCTTTTTCATTGATTATCGCGAGCTTAAAAAATCACGATAAAGATAAAGATCCTCCCCCTTGAATTGATTACATGTTCGATCTGCTTCGTGGAGGAGAATACATCACCAAGGCGGATTTTCAGTTCGGATATTATCAAGTAAGGTTGAAGAAGGAATATATCCCCAAGACTCCTTTTCGTACGAGATACGGGCACTATGAATTCATAGTAATTCCTTTTATACTCACTAATGATCCATCAATCTTCATGTACATGATCAATATAGTCTTTTGGGATTACCTTGACAAATTTTTTGTAGTATTTATAGATAAGATTCTGATATACACAAAAACTAAGGAGGATCAAGGGGAGAATCTTAGAACTGTACTAGGGACCTTGCGGACGATGAATCTCTATGAAAAGTACAGCAAGTGTTTGTTCTGGTTGAAGGAGGTCTCATTCAGGGGCCATATCATCAAAAACAATGGGATATCTGTGTATCCCTCTGAAACGGATCTAATTGAGGGATGGACAAGTCCAATATTTGAAATAGATATACGTTTCTTATTGGGGTTAGCTGGATATTATAGACGATTTGTGAGAAAGTTTTCATGATTTTCCAACCCTCTTAACATTATAACTCGGAAGGGAGTAAAGTTTTCATGGAGTTTTGAATGTGAAGAAATCCTCAAGTATTTTAAAAGGTGTCTTATCACTGCGCATGTTCTCACTTTAACCTCAAGTGGAGAACTTTTGTGGTATTCAGTGATACTTTGAAGAAGGACATAGGCTGTGTGTTGAGGAAAAATCGAAAAGTCATTGCCTATGATTTAAGACAATTTAATGTTCATGAGCATAAGTATCCAAAACATGATTTAGAGTTGGCTTCAGTGAGAGTCTCTTTAAAAATTTGGCATCATTATCTCTTTGGTAGAAGTGTAAAATACATACGGACAACATAATCCTCAAGTATATTTTCCCACATAAAGAGTTGAACATGTGCCAATTAAGATGAATAGATATGATCAAAACTATGTCTACTCAATCCATTATAACCATAGGAAAGCGAACAAGGTGGAAGATGCAACAAGTAAAAATGACCGATCAATTCTATCATTAATGAGAATTGAGAAGGATCTGTTCTTCACAGATTTAATGAAGATAGACATGGGAATCATAAATAAGGGAGCATCAAGAATTCATTCACAAATTATTGCTCAACCATTTCTTTTGGAAAGTTAATGGATGCTCAAAAGGATTATGTGGGAAATTAGAAGAGAGTGGAATCTATCAGAAAAGAGAAATCCTCAATGTTAATTATTAATGAAGAAGGAATTGTGAGATTTGGGAAAAGGATATGTGTTCCATCAAGTCCAGAGCTGAAAAATGAACTTTTGGATGATTCGCATAGATCAAATTTCTCTATTCACCAAGGACACACAAAGATGTATCAATATCTCTAAGAGCATTAATCATTGGATAATATGATGAAGGAGATTTTTGAGAATACATGAAAGTTCCTGGTGTGTCTTCATGTGAAGGAAGAGAGGCAGAAGTCTAAGGGGATGATGAAACCATTCCCATACCAGTATGGAAATGAGAGAACATCACCATGGATTTTGTCATTGGACTCCCATAGGCATCCAAAGGAAACAATTCAATCTGGGTTGTTTTGGATCATCTTAAAATGTTTTCACACTTCATTGAAATACAGGTGGATTTCTCATTGGATCAACTAGCACAGATATATATTTTGGGAAGTGGTCAGGAAGCATGGAGTACCACTATCTATTGTATCCGATCTAGATCCATGATTCATCTCTATGTTTTGGAAGAGTCTTCAACGTGCTCTAGATACTAAGTTGAACTTCAGTACGACTTATCATCCTCAAACTAATGGCCAATCCGAGCGGACTATCCAAACAGTTGAGGAAATGTTGAGAGCATGTTCTATGGGCTTCAATGGAGGGTGGTACCAACATCTTCCAATAGTTGAATTCTTCTACAGTAATAGTTTCTACTTGAGAATCTGAATGGAACCATATGAAGCCATTTATGTGATGAGGTGCAGAACACTAGCATGTTGGGATAAAGTCTATGAACGTAAGATGGTAGGACCATAAATGGTTGAAGAATTGGTGGAGAAGTTGAAAACCAATTTGTAGTATATCAAGGCATCCTAGAGTCAATAGATGACTTAGGAAGATAACTATCGTTGAGACCTTGAGTTTAATGTTGGAGACTTGGTATTTCTACTCATATCTCTATGGAAGAAGGTCATGATGTTTGGAATGAAAGGGAAGTTATGTCGTAGGTACATCGTCACTTTTGAGATTCTTGGTCGTGTTGGGGTTGTGTCCAAATGACAAGTTCTTCCACCTACCATCACCAATGTACATGATGTCTTTCATGTATCCCTCTTATGTAAGTACCTTCCTGACCCTTCACATGTACTATATTAATAGGTAGTACAGATAGAAGATGCTCTTTCTTTCCAGGAGAATTACTAAAGATCTTAGATCGTAGAGATAATGTTCTATGAAATAAGATAATTCCCCTCGTCAAGGTATTGTAGTGAAACCAGATGTTTGAAGAAGCGACGTGGTAATCGGAGGAAGTAATGAAGAAAAGTTACCCAAATTTGTTTTATAGTGGGAAAAACAAATTTTGAGGGCCAAAATTCAGTAAGGGGGGAAGATTGTAACAACCCAAACTTTCATTATTGAAAATTCCACTTGATCTAATTAAATTTATTATTATGGATATATAAAATGTGAAATTAATTGTATTTATGTTTCTTAATTTTAAAATACCATTAGGAATTGTGACTGTTGCTAATATAGTTGTTGAACATTGATCACATGATTATTATAAATATAGAGCTTTAACAAATCCAATTTACCCAGACAAAGGAAGCGATGACCTCATCCAGTAGACATTCCCCATACGAAGCCCCTTTGTCAGATCTCGGAAAGGAGTTGGTTTCATTGGGCTTCCCTTTTGACCAATCCTAGGCCAATCTTGGACACGTTAAGCTTGAGCAGAACTAACAATGGGAGAAGTGGATGTTAATAGAGGTTACCACCCGAGCGATGTTATTCGAGCCACCCCAGGAGTCTATTGCCATTGCACACCTTACCCTTAGTACTTTTGCGGGTGTTATATGGGGTTAAGTAACAAGGTCATATCACTATGAATATGTACATTTTTTGTATAAATAATGTGCATTCAGTTTATTATTGTTACTTTGTAAATAGTTTTTAAATATCAAATAATATATTTACATAATATTCAACTAAGAATTGTATTTTAATGAATTAATGGATTTGGAATTAAATAGTATTTTAATAAATTTTTTTTATTAAATTTAATTTTATAAAATATAAATTATCATATAATTTTATGAATGAAATGGTAATTTTTATTAAAGTTTGAAAACTGTTTTTGTCAAAACCCATGAATTTTCTATAAAAGTTGATATTTATTTTAAAAGTTAACATTCACATATTTATAAAATTATTTAGATAAAACGAATATTTTTTTTAGAATCAGGATGTTGAAATTATCTAGGGGTGAATTTTTCATTATTTTCTGAGATAGATGATTTTTTGGGTAAAAATTAAATACCGTTTAAACATATATAGTGTTTTATGACATCATAATGACCGAATAGTGATGTAATAAAATAATATAAACATTATTTTCTTCCAATATATTTATTATCATTAAAATATTGTTATTTTATATTTTTTGATTAATTTTACAATTCTTTAGTGGACCCTCTAAGACTTATAAATCATTTTTTTATTTTTAAATTGTTTTCCTCGAGAGTGTGGCTCACCAACACATAAGCATCCCTATTATTTTAAGAATTTCGATCATTAGAATTATGAAATATTGTGTTCAACTCCACTTTGGAAAAACCCAATGGAAAAACCATGGGCTGGTTTGTGGTTTTGATTAGTTTAATGTGAATTGTCCCAAACATAAATACTAAATAATTCCCTCTCCTTTCATATATAAACCCACCCAAGATCACACTTCCTCTTCACTCAAAGACTTTGGTTTTAGAAAAACCCCTGACTTCCTCTTTCTATAATCCTACCAAGGATCCCCATGCTCCCAAAAATCCTCTCTCACACCTCTCCCAAGCCTTTGGGATCACGCATCCGTGTAAGGGATTTCTTCCTTTCTCATTTTGGTCCAATTTTCATTAAGTTGTTATGCAATTTTTTTTTCAATTAAAAATGTTGGGGTATGAATCCAAACCACCCCCTTACTTCCCTCATTATGTTTGGATGATGATATACCCCTTTCTCTCTCACTAATTCCACCCATGTACACTCGTTAACATACTGATATTCGGTGATAGAATTCTCTCTCCTCTTTTACAGCCTAGATATTATTTTGTATTATGCATCTAAATTCAATTTTATTTTTTGGGAAATGTATTTATATGACCCCCTTATAGTCCATTTCATGTACATATGATGAGACACCCATTTATCTCTCATCAACCATTTTCATTAATCCTAATGTCACGACGTAATGCTGTCGAAATTGCACCGCATTTTTCCAATCAAAGATCCTTATGTAGTGAATACCATGCCCATGTCTCTGTCAAGGGTATTCATCATTATGCGCATATACATATTTAATGGTACATTCATGTATTTATTTTACATTACATAGTAATGGAATAAATTATGATGTTGATAGATTCAATGTTATATGATACATTTGACACATTAATTTATGAAATGAAATGTTTAAGAAGGGTGCACCCTGAATGCGCTTCTATGCTTTGGGTAAAGTATAATATCATGATACGCCATCTAAAATGGGTTTTTAATCATGCTAATTCATGTGAAACAAGTTTTTACTTGTTCTTAATGTGAAATGATGGTTTACTCTTGCTCCATGTGCAATGAGCCTTCGCTCATGCTAATTCCATGTTAAGTGTTGTTGCCACATTTCCATGTTAGGATTATCATGAATTTTTGTTCATATTTCTCTTATACTTCATTGATATGACTATTTTCTAACATGTGTTGTATTCCTCATGTTATTCCATTTGTATTCAATTACTGAGCTTTATAGCTCACCCTTTTCTTATGCATTCCTATACGTTATCCCATGTAATGCTAAGTACAAGGGAATGTAGTGGTAATGTAAATGAAGTTTTCAATAAAGATATTGTGTGTTTTACAGTCTAAGATGTTATGTAATGTTATTAATCCCCAAACACACTAGACCTCTCGATATTATAAGTTTTATCAAGTGGAGATATTATATAATAAATTAGGATTATGTGTATAATAAAAATAAGGGTTGTTATAAAACTGGTTGTATCTATTACTAAATCCACCAACCAATCTGTTGTAAGGTGAGGATTCCAATGATGCAACTAAATATGTTTCTAATTGAAACTGTTATTTCTATTTCATAGTTTGGAGTTAGGTTTAAAAGGTGTGGTAATCCCCACTCGATTACATAAAATGGTCTAAACAATCCATTTTCAGTACTGTCTTAACAACAAGTTTTATATAGACCGAATTATTTGTAAGAACTACAAATGGAATGTTTATTCCTTTGAATAGACTATTTGAATAGAAAATGGATTGGCAAGTCAACTGAATAGACAAAATTTATGTTCATTTTCAGCACTGCATATATGATGTACTGATATTTTTAGAACTATCAAAATGCATGTTTATTTTCATATTCATTACTTTATATTCTGAGTATTGAACTAATGAAACTGAAAATGAACTTGTGTTGTATATAGACCATCACAATGGACTAAACAATCAATTTTTATAAAAATTTCTTAGTTCATTGGAAGTACAAAAAATGACAATGTATTTTTTTATATAGTTCATATCCCCTATTATTTTTCCCCAATGTTTTTTTGTCTGACACGAGCTGTATGTACATTATTTCTTCACAAATAGTGTGTATCCTGTTTTGACACTCCCTTAGATATTGGGGGAATCTATAGGGTCTATGTAACATACTACTTCTAGGCATTCTTAGACCAACATAACCCTATATTTTTTCTAACATTTAATTAAATTCAAACCTTTAAATCCTAAAATTGTAAATATCATTTTTTGATACAAACCTCTATTAGATAAAATTCTACAACAAAAAATATAGCTCAATATCTCTCTACAGTTCCAACCATTATTTCAAACATGCGTATATATTGATATTGTTTTCTATTTGGAAAACCAACAAAAATAGAAACCATAATATGGATATCTATGACTACATCCATTACATTAGTAGTAACTTAACGATAAGAGGAAAATAAATAGAGGGATCAAAAGTGAGCGAGTAAAAATCCAGAGGGAGTTGAGAAATATGTAAATAAATTTCCATTATTAGGAAAAACTTAAATACATAATGAATCTTCTATATAAAGTTATACATATTAATTTCATTAATGAAATAGATCAATAATAGGAGATGGTTCGTGGATTTCCAAAGCACATACAAAATTTCCTCTTGAAATTTACCATAAGGACTGTCCAATACAATTGCATTTAAATGTGAAAAAAAATAAACATGAATAGTAAGATCCCTAGTGAGCAAGACATAAGAACCTGAAAAAAGGCCTCTTGAAACCTAAATTTTATTTTAAAACGTATGAGAAATCTAGTTTCAAATAGCTTATGTATCACATGCTTCAATACAAGTAATACATGAATATCATTCCTTGTACAGTACAAATCTGAATCAATGATAAATATTGTGTTAAAAATTCCAAATACTAAATAATAAATTAGAATGTAAAAAGTTATCATCACACAACAAATAAAAAAATTAAAATAAAAGAGTTTAAAAACAATTATGTGATAGTGATGAAATTTAAATTATTATATTAGTAATATACCATGATAACAAAGAGAGTCAAATGGAAAAAGAGAGAATGTACCACATTTTAATAAATATACAATTCATTCTAGTAGTAACATACCATTACATCAAAAGTGTTAGATTATAACTTATGTACCACATGGTAAATGAATATATATTACGTCCAGATAAGACATTTATTAGTACAATGATGAAACAAAGAATATCTTAGAAGAGCAAATGTGATGTACAATTGTCATTGTATTGTTTTATGCAATTAAAAATATGGAATCATTTAAAAATTAATGTTAAACATTGAAATTTAGAGTCAATAGATGTATAATATTAAATTATCCCCACCCAACCCTTTTCTATGGAACATTGCAATATCATTTTCAATAATAATTCCAATTATTATTGACCTAAAGTCATAAATCATATTGATAAATGCATAATAATACCAAGTGGTTCATTAATGACAAAAGTAAACATATTAATTTTTAAACATGAAAATATAATGATACTGAAATTTTACCCTTTTTAATTCCATTGATGTTGTAAGATGGAGAAACATCAGAAAAACCATTGATTCCCCCCCAATATTGAAAACATTAATCAACCAAACATGAAACCATATCTTATTATAGAAATATGAGAAAAGGGAATGAGTAGCTACTTCTAAAAGATGCACGTGCCAAGAACGAAATGATAAATTCATCACTTTTCACTCAGAATATGGGTTTTATAATTTTTTAACATCTACCAATGAAAAATATTTATAACTGAAAAAAATAATTCTTATCGAGATTAATCGATCATAGATGGCAACAATAAAAATCACAATATTTTCAGTGATTAGACTTGCATCATCAGAGAATATAATCATAGGAACTGGAAAAACTCATATAGAAACAACTAAATATAGAACCATAATCATACATCCCATAATAATGTATGAAACAAATGGAAGTGAAAAATAAAAAGGATGACATTATAAACTAGTACTTGAAAGGAATAGGGTGATATTAGAGGCTAGTGAGAAATGATAGGGAGGAAAAAATGCTTGGATTACAAAACAAATGCTTATTGGGACTTGATTCCTACCAATTGGTAAGGGGTAATTTGAAAGGACTTACTAGAAACCAGTTTTTCTACATTGATTCAATCATTTAGGGCCTGAAAAAATACCAAATGTGTTAAAATAGTGTGTTGTTTGGAAGATACCAAAATAAAAAAGTTAAAAGATGAGAAAAATGGTACGTAGAATTTATGAAGGGTAAATTACCATTTTTTTGATATTTCTGATTTTGTAAAAGGCGGAATAGAAGCATGGTGAGGCAAAGGATGTAGCGAAAGAGTATCCGGAGGTGGATCAGGAAGATTCGGAGTATTTGGAGTAGCCGTCGGTGGAGCACCAAGAGTCTGATCAGCCTGAGGCGGAGGAGTGTGAGGAAAAGGAGTATGAGGCGGAGGATACAGATGTGGAGGTTCCCGAGGGGAGGAGTCTGACACAATAGAGCTAAATTACGAGTATCTATAAGTTGATTATTTGGGTTAGAAGTGTACAGAAAGAGGTGTGAGTGCATGGTGTTGAGGGTGGAGGCAGACGTGGAGGTGAGGGCAGAGGCAGAGGTGTATATGGGGAAGAAAAGATTTCAGGCGATGGAAGATGATGGTTGTGGTGCGATGGAACCCTAGATAGAGAGAAGATGAAGGGAAACTAGAAGGTGAGCCCGATGTAAATTGTGAGTAGAATAGGGTGGATATACAGTAATGTGGTGATGGTACATGTAACATAGGATGGGCATGAGCATGGAAGTCTGGTCGGAAGGCACGTGGAATGAAGAGGTACCGAAGTTTAGTATATTTAGTAGATGAATCCAATGGATTGCATTGAACATATATAGGTATTATGAATCTCTTTTTACATAATTTAAATTTAAATAAAAATAATAATTATTTAAATGAAAACATTATTTTAAACAATAACGCAGTGTTTTTCACTATTAATAAAAAATTGTTAGTTTTCTGAAAAAAACCAAAATTCAACCTAAGCTAATTTTGATATTCAGAATCATAGAATGAAGCCCAATTTAAAAAATAATATTTATAAATTTTCAAAAAGTGGTTATTATTATTCATAATGGCTGGTTTGATTGGTCGTGGTGTGATAGAACTCAAAGTTCCGTACATTGCAAGTTATTGTATTATTCAATGAGAAACGTATTATGGAAGCATGGTGTGTTACATTCTTCCCTCCTTCAAAAACTATCATCCTAAAAATTTATATAATACTACTGCATAAAAATATTCAGTTTTTTCTTCATCATAAGTTCCTCATGTTCCCATGTTGCCTCTTCCATCATTGTGGTTTGACCATAGAAATTTCACCAGACGAGTTGTCCAATTTATCAGCACTTGTTATCTAGAATCAATAATCTTCAAAGGCTCTTCACAATATGACAGATCAAGCTCACGTTCTCTTTATTAATTGGTTAGTACATGCATTAGGTCAGGCATGCAATTTCTTAATAGTGATACGTGGAACACATCATGTACTTTGGAGAGACTTGGCGGCATTGACAAACGATATGCTACAACTCCAGTTCTTTCCAGTATTTTGAAAGCTCTGATGTACCTAAGACTTAATATTCTTCTCATAACGAATAGTATAACACCATTACATAGAAATACCATCATTTATACATGATCTCCTACTTTAAATTACAAATCTTTTCTTCCGTTATCAGCATAGAAAATTTTCCATCTTTGGGCTACTTTGATGTGGATTTGGATAACATTCTCCTTTTCCATTGTTTCCTTACTAATTTCTAGGCCTTCAATTTTTTTCACCAACATCATCCCAAAAATTTGGTGTGAAAATTCTCTTTGCATATAATGCATCATATGGTGCCATATAATTACTTTAATAGAAGCAATTGTGATAGAAAAACTCAACCAGAGGTAAATATTTATCCCACATTCCATGAAATTCAAGTGAGTAAGATCTCAAGATGTATTCTATGTTTTTAATAGTGCATTATGAATTCCCATTAGTTTGAGGGTGGTAGGAATTTCTCAAATTAATTTCAGTATCCATGTCCTTCTGAAGACTTTTCTAGATTCATGATGTAAAATGTGGATCATGATCCAAAAAAATCAATAGGGGTACTCCATGAAGTCTTACAACTTCATTAATATAAAATCTTGCTTAACGTTCAGGTGGAAAATCTTCTCTTATATCAAGAAAATGTTTTGACTTTTAAATGATCAACAATGACCTATATTTCATCATTCATTGTAGGAGTCTTTGGTATCCCCATTACAATGTCCATCATAATAGCATCCCGTTTCCACTCAGGTATTGGAAGTGGATGCATGAATCCTCTAGGATGTTGTCTTCCTTCCTTAGCCTATCGAAAAACCAAACATATTGACACGTAATCAGCAGTCTCCCTCTTCATTTTGTCCTACAAAAAGTTTTCTTCCAAACCTCTATACATCTTAGTGCTACCAGGGTGTATAGACAAATTTGAGCTATGAGTATCATCCAACTATTCCCTTTTTAGATCATGTATATCATTAGCACGAAGTCTCTTCCCAAATTTCAAATTTTAGTCTTCATATATGAATTCAATCAATCTCCCATCATTCAAAACATTAATTTTCTTTTGAAACTCCTCATAACTAGTCTAGAAACTTTTTATCTTTTCTAGTCAAGTTGGATTGGAAACTATTATAAAAAGTATTGATTTTTCACCATCCATGATTATTCACATATCCATATTTACTAGATCCATGAACATAGGATCCCTTTCAACTCTCATTTTGTTCAAAACTCCATGATCCTTTCTGCTCAAAGAATCGTCCACCTTATTTTCCTTTACTGGGTGGTAGTGCATATTGCAATCAAAATCCTTGAGTAGTTCAAGCCATCTACTTTTCCTCATGTTAATTTTTTTTCGGAGAAAATATACTTCAAACTCTTGTGATCAGTATATATCTCACATTTTTTACCATAGAGATAGTTTCTTAATATCTTCAAAGAAATGAATATAGTTGCTCACTCAAGATCATGAGTAGGATAGTTTTGTTCATGATTTTTAATTATCGTGATGAATTCTAAATAACTCTATCATTCATCATAACAAAATTACCAAGTCCTTTCATTGAAGCATCACTATAAATAAAAAACCCATCATTACTCGATTGTAGAATCAAAATAGGTGCATTGACTAATCTACAATTAAATTCTTCAAAACATTCTTCACATTCTTTTTTCTACACAAATTTAACCCCTATATGTGTGAGCATGGTTAATGGGTTTTCCAGTCGAGTAAAATTCTGGACGAAATGCCGATAATAACCGGATAATCCAATAAAACTGTGTACCTCAGTTATACTCATCAGTGCTGGACATTATTGGATTTCCATAGTCATTGAATTATCGATAGAGATTCCATCCCTAGAGATAATATGGTCATGAAATGAAATTTCCTAAGACCAGAATTCACACTTGCTAAACTTCCCATATAATTAATTTCATTCGAGGTTTTCCAAAATAGTGTTCAAGTGATTTTCATTATCTTCGTTGATTTTTGAGTATACCAAGATATCATCAGTAAATACTACTACAAATTCATTAAGATATTTCATGAAAACTCTATTCATTAGATCCCTGAAAATCGAGGGTGCATTATTTAGTCCCAAAAGCATAACTGTAAACTCATAATTCCCATACCTAGTTCGAAATGTTGTTTTCAAAATGTCTTCCTTCATCACAAACAACTGATGAAATCCTGGTCGAAGGTCAATTTATGATAAATATTGAGCTCTAGGAATATGGTCAAATAAATCATCAAATAGAGGTATGGGATACTTGTTATTTATTTTTTATAGACTTGATCTCCATATAGTCCATGAAAAAACTCATAGTTCCTTCTTTCTTCTTAACAAAATGAACTGGGGATCCCCATAGAGAAACACAAGGGTGAATAAATACTTTATTACAAAATTACTATAACTGCTTCTTTAGTTCCGCTAATTTCAAAGTTTCTATTATATAAGGTGAATATGATATGGACCTTGAACTAGGAATTAAATCAATTGAAATTTCAATTTCTTGTTCTGGTGGATTTTAGGGTAAATACTCTGGAAATGAATCAACATATTCTTTCACAATAGTCACGTCCTCTATTTGAACATTATTTTCCTCAACCATAGTGATTACATTATCTTCCTCCCTAATAATTGAGTTTAGTAGTGATATTGGGGGTATCTAGATAAGAATCAGGTAGTCATGTTTCTACTATAAAGATAAGGTACTCCTTATTATAATAAAAAATTCTAACCTTCTTCTTCTTACAATAAATTTTCACAACATGGTATGAAAGCCAATCCATAACCAGGATTATATCAAATTCAATCATGGGTATGAGGATGAGATCAGTAGATAAAGAAAATTTATATGCCATAATGGGGACAGATTCACAAAATTCTGTTGCAATGATAATTCCCATAGAAGTTTGTACAGACAACTCCCTTATTAAATAAAATAGGAAATATCTAATTTTATTAGCAAACTAGGAAGATATGAAACAATGTGATGATCTAAAATCAAATAAAACATTGACTAAACATGAGGAAACCATTAAATTACATCCCACCACGTCTTCCAGAGCTTCAACCTCAGTAGTAGTGATTGCTAAAGATTGACCATTCTCCTATTGAATTGTATGAGGTAAGTTTCCTTGCCTATTAGGATATTCATTTTCATAATTCCCTATTTCTATACAATTTTAGAATGCCACATTGATAGCCACTTTCATTCCCATGCAATCACAAGCATGGTGGCCTTTTTCACCACACTTGTAACAAACTCTCATTCCCTTTAGGGAAGTACCGGGGTATTTCTTCCCACATTTACCGTAGGTTGGAAATTAAAAATTTCCTTCATCCCCTTATTTCCATTTCCTGAGTGTTTATCATATCACTTCTTATATTACTTTTCTTTAAAGTGGTATTACTTAGAGAATTCGGTGTCTGTCTTGATAGTGCATGAGACAATATCTTTGTATGATGATAAGGATTGTGAGACTAATGCTCAATGGAGAAATGGTTTTAACCCATAAAATAATTGATCAATATTACTCCTTGGGTTATGTATATAATCTTCTGAAATTTTTCTATCCTTGTAATGGTAGCCTCATACTTTGGGACATTCTCATACTCCTTTTTCCTCAGACTCGGAAATTTTTTTTTCTATATCTGCTATATGGTCACAAGAAATTTATTTTTCTCATAAAATATCTTCAAACTCTTTATATACTATATTATATAATTTTTCATCTTCTTTTTTGTTTTGAATTAATGGCCAAAATTGATATTTGTCTCCCATGAGACGATAAACTGCCATGAAAATTGTTTCCCTTTCGCTACTCCCTAACGCATGAAATATTTTCTCTATGGAACTTTTCCATTGATCATATACAAATGGATTTGTAGTCCCATTGAATTTTTTTTGTTGTTGCCTCATGAATCAATATATCAATGATCCTCCACATTATGGATTGGGGTGCTCCATACGTGTAAGGTTATTATTAATAACCTTAGTGAGTTGTCCCATTATGGGGATAAACTGACCAGCACCTATTGTATCACCATCTCCTCTATAATTATCTTGAGTAAGAGGGAAATCCCTACATGTATTACGTGAATTGATATGGTTTCAATTTATTATAATAAGTTTCATTTCTAAACAATGGAATACACTATATGAGTTTATGAATAACAATACATAATTCCAAACTTGTAGAACACTTAACATAAATTGAACAGTTTATGGATATAATCCATAATCATAAAAATGATTTCCATGAGGAGGTATATACTCATAAATCCTTCATAATGGTTTGTAATGAAACTGTGAATTATCATAAGCACATCCCATGGGAGTCTCATTACCTAGAGTGCAACAAGACACATTGTCGTGTACTAGGATACCCTTGGTCAAGCCCGAAACTCCTTGTTAGAGTTTTCACTCCCAGGTACATACGTGCCAGAGCCGCCTCTTCCTGTTCGTATCCAGACTAGGATTTATTTCTTTGAAAATTCACAAAATCTCTACATTACCAAAATTCAAGTATTTTCTTCTATTCTAATCTGAAATTCATGTCTAAGGGATGTCCTCTAATCAGAGTTTTTTAAATCTAGCTTTCGAAGGTTTGTACTAAACATTCTCTGATACCAACTGTAATTCCTTGAACCTAGTTACCCAGATTATGTGCATTATAACATAACATTGGCATGATCCCAAGGGATAAAATCCTGAAATAATGATCAGTTTAGTAGCCTTCGACATACTAGATATAGACATAATTTTTACATTACATTTTGAAATGAAAAACAACAATATTATGTATCCTTTTAACACATTCATCTTCCTTAGAGACAATCCCTACAAATCAGTCATAATATACTTCTTCACATCCTAGGAAATATAAAACATAGAAAGGGGTGATATCATGTTCTCAGAAAGGATATCAATATAGAATAAACATTCATAAATAAGCATAAACATTTAGGGTAGTGTATAATACAAAAACAAAATCCTTTTAAACATAAAATTCAGCATAATATGGAAATGATAAATCAAACAATTCCATTTACCTATTCACATGGATATTCTACTAGTCAACTAATCACATGTAATATCAACATCCAATTTCATAATTTTCTAATGAAAAATGTCAGACAACATAAAAACATTGTAAAGGCCTCATTCCAAGACTACAAATAAGATTTTTTCAAGGCCTTGTTCCAAGACACTAGTTTGTCTCATAAGAGCCACAGATGCATCAATGAGTTATATCGGGCTCCACCCGTCAATTAGGAAGTCCAATTCACTCCTCATATGAAAAGGTTAATACATTACATAAACATTCATATTAAAACTTTCATACAAAATGTTAATACTTTAACCATAAACCATTAATGATATAAAAATAACACATCCATAGTTTAAGATGTCACAAAACCTTCAATGCAATATGGAATATGTTGAAATAGTGGGTTCCCTAAACCTAACTATTCAGAGATTTTGATTACAATATCATCTATATTGTATGCTATGCATGATTTCATATTACTATTATAGTGTATAATTTTCTGGGTCCACTATTGAAATGGTAATGTCCAAAGATTAATTGTCGTATCGAAAGGTTATAGTAGTTCCCAGGCGATAATGAGAACCTCTAGATACTATGACATTAATCATAAATATAAGTTCTATGGTCTAGATACATCTTACTAATTGGACACAGTATATATTTAACCATCCTGTGCTGGGGGCTCGTAAGAATTGAGACTTCTTCTCATGAAGTTCGCACTTGGTGATCTCTAGTAGTGAGATCACGAGGACTGACCCGCCAGTAAAAACTCCACATGTTTCAGGTGTCATTGGATGTTCCTATATAGGATCATGTGTAATGGTCTCTAACTTGAAATCATTACCAATGTATGTCATTTGATTTCATACATTGATGCAAGATGAAAACCATGGAAATGAAGTCGTGGCGATGTATTTTCTGTCGGGTGCGTCGTTGGTGGCATGACATTTGTTGAATGGTCAATAAAGTATTTGTCGCTTCCGAGTTATGGAAGTAATATATCTCAGGCCATGTTGAGATGGATCGTAGTACCTTTATATGACCATGGCCATGGCAGTCAAGGGTAAATCCATCCAGTTAAATCAACAAACAATAAAGCAAGAAAAGGGCCATGACACGTGAGTGCATCCTGGTTTATGAGATATTACAGACAAAGAGATTATATTACACAGTGCATGTTCATAGGTTGGTTGTCGCTGTTGTGACAATCCTTATGTCTTCAGGGGCCATAATGGGTTGCTAGATCCTGCTCTTGGTCTGTGAATACTATCCACAACTGGCGAAATAATAGCCTAGAGGGTCACACAGAATAGCGTATTCAAGAATATTCCCTATTCAGTTGAATAGGATTTTTGGACATGGTGGGCCCCGCCAAAGGGGTCCAGGATTTGTCCAAAGTTAAACGATCACCAATGCAATAAATAAATTCTTATTATTCAAGTCTAAAATAATAAATTTTGAGTTTATTTATTAAATGTATTTATGTGTTTAACTAAATACATGAAAAAATATTAATTGATGAATATTAAATTATTTAGGGTTCAATTAATATTTATGGGAGAGACGAGTCAAATTAATGACTTAATTATTATCATGTAATATATTTTAATATATTACAAGTAAATGATAATAATATTTTTGGCCATGTTTAGTAGTCATAAGATGTCGTTGATAGTGCGTTAAGTATTCGGGGCCGGCGAGGCGATACCAGATATTTTAATAGAGCACTATAAATACAAGAGGAGGGACATTTGCCAAACACTATTCCTAGAGCTTCTCTATCCTCTCCTCTCTCCCACATTCTAGATAGAGATTCTCTCGACTTAAAGAGCTCAGATAGAGCTCTCTCTCGGGCATCGCTAGTGATGTGATGTAGTGGTCGTTGGAGCGTCAAAGGCATCGTCACAAATCTGCACTAGCACCCGAATTACAACGAACGACGATCCCACATATTCCTTGAAGCACGTCTGGACGATCTAGAGGAATTAGACTTCAGATTCTTCGAGCAGTGATCACCAACGACGAGTAGATGTCATGTGCGGCATTAGATTTAAACCAGGTATTTTACGGCATAATTTTTGTTCTTACAATCCTCCACGTGTGGTCCTCAGCTAAGATGGGGCTGCTCTTCTCCGACGTCGACATGTTTACATTTACCGTCGGTGAAAAATCTTTAAAAACCCACCTGTTTGGGGCTTTCTCTACATGCCTGGTTCCAACAGAATATTGTATGGTAATAAATCAAATTCTAATATGCTTAAAATCCATCAAATGATGCCGACATAGATGAAATCAAAAATATTTGAGAGAAATACCTCTTTGTTTTTCGAAATCATTTCAATGCCACATAATTATAAAATAAAACATTTATTTTTAAAATAGACTAATAATCATTTAAGGGAATCCTTGAATGTGTTATAATGGAAAAAATAGTTGCACTCGTCATATAAGTTAAAAAAACATTCTTTCCTTAATTTTGTCGAAAAGGTCGTAAAGGACCTTATTTGGAAAATGACCAAAATATTCCTTTAATTTATTTTATAAAAAGTAAAAATGGTATAAATTAATTTAACCCATAGTCTAGGAAATAGTAAAAATGTTTTGAAATATATTTTTATGAATAAAGGATGTGGATGATAAAGAGGTCCCAGTAGATACTCACGTATAAACATCCTAGGATAATTAAAAGATTGTATAATTAACTCTTACCTTCTATTTTTCCTTGATTGAGGGTCCGTTAAAATTATTTATAATAGATAAGTCATTTTTATTAAATTTTACAAGAACAAAATACATAAATATGATATCATATATGATCTACTAATATTTCTTTGTTAATAATATTTCAGTAGTATCGTTGTTTTAGGTGTTTAACTGATTTGTTTTTCTTTATATGCTTGGTTATGTAAGCCATGTTTGATATGGATATGATGTATTTGATTAATATCCATAATGATATTTAGTTCTTAAAAATTATTTTTAATCATAAAATGAAAATTATTCCAGAATGTTTATGGTGGGGAATGAATATAATCGCGTTCGTGGAGACGGCTATCTGTACGTATGCACAGGTGACAATATCATTTTATTGATGGTGTAATCATATATAATTGGATGGTATATAATATATACATAACAATTAAAATCTTATATTTATTATTTTTATTATTAATACTCATTATTATACCCATCCAAAAAATGAAGTGTTTGAATAACAAGATAAACCATGACTTGGTGATGGTAAGTTGTACGTACATACGTATGGTGAATTGAAATTCATATGATGGAAAGAATAATGAATATGGTTATACCATATTTATAATAATGTCACAGTATGTATAAGGTACTAGAGTTATTATTTTGGTATGGAATCAACAAAGAAAGTGGATGTGGAAGAAGAAATGTTCCAAGAAAAGGGTGGTTAAATTATTACCTCTTCTTCGGGTGTTTCATATTAATTTGATCAAAAGGGCCCCTTAGAATGGATTCTTATCAACAAAATCCCTTTTTCCTAAAGGTATGGAAGTTGGGAGATTATTTTAGTAGGTGTTAGCTGATAAAAATTGCCTTGTAGAGGTGATTTTTAGAGAAGAGGATATACTCTTTTATAAAATATGTGAGGGTTTCTTTTAGAAAATCATGAAATGTTATTTTATTATACAATAATTTTCCCTTTATAATGGCTCAATAATAATTTATTTAGAGGATAAGGTTTTTATGGGTCTAAAACCTCTCAACCAATAGGTTTTATATAGTTTTAGGTCCCCATATTAATCTTATATTTTTGATTTATCTCTTAGTTAAGTAGTTTATCCTTTTCCACGTATTCTTGTGTTATTATAATAAATTGTTAATAATGATACTATAAATAGACCAGGGAACCCCATGTGGTTCATTATTTACATATCTAACCTTATATATGTCATTTGGGTGATCCTTATATTTTTAGGAATATTATATCAATTGACAATATAGTACTTGTTTTCAAAACTCATTTATGTCAATTTTGACACTATTTGGTATTTTGTATTGTGTAAGTCATAAAAACATTATCACAAAGAAAAAAAATTATTTAATAAACCATAGCATGTCATATTAACCTATAAATTATTATAATTCATCATATGTCTCAATTTATATTTATTTGGATATTTTTTATATCATCTATTTTTATCATTCAATAATAAAGTAATTATTGTATCATCATTTTGTCATAAATAAATATTGTTATATAATTTCCAAAAAATTAGAAATAAAATACTATTATGTAGAAAGTATTTATAAATTTCTAATTAATAATTATATTCCAATTTATATTATGTATAAACCTATATTAAAAATGGGTTAGTTATGGAACTTTGAATTTAATACTTTTAACTCTTCTTTAAATAAAATAATAATAAATATCCTAATCTAATCCAAGTGGACCAAAAGGATAATATTTTATTTATAAGGTTGATTTTGGTTAAAATGAACTTATCCAATAGAATTATTACTTGAGTAACAGTAATTATAATATCATCTTTTACCTTTAATTACCCTATTTACTTTTAACCTTGGTAAATAAAAGTCAAAATTTACTATTTACCAAAAATTATTTTCATCATATTGAAACTCATTTTACTTAATGATGTAAACTGTTTCTCTCATATTTTTGAAACTCAATTCATTGAATTGGTAATATTATATTTTATGCAAATTGGAAAATGCGCCAAAAAGGAGGGTAAAAGACAGTAAAAAGTTCGATAAAATTTTATATATCTAATATTATTATAAAATGATTCTAATGAATTTCATTGAACATATATAGGTATTATGTATATTATTAACCTAATATAAATTTATATAAGATAACTAAAAATTTAAAAAAATTAGTTTTAAACAATAACGCAGTGTTTTTCACTATTCATTGAAAATTTAATGTTTTCAGAAAAAAACCACAACTTCAGCCGCGGTGGGAATCTGTCGGCGGCGCGCCGGGGTGTCGTCGCCTCGAGGTAGTCGGTCGGTGCCGAGGGCTTACACGGGATGCTGGAGTCATTTTGGTGGTCCAATTTCACTCCCGTCTGCTCATGCGGTCGTCTCGGGACCCGTACATCACTCTAAAGGCCTATAATCGCCATTTCGTCCCTCTTCGTCGTCGCCAAATACTCCACGCATCAAGATAAAAATAGCAGTGGGTTTGGTCTTGTTCGTTAACCTGAACCCACCGCGTTAGAGGTTCAAAACGTCTCCCAGCAATTTAATTACCAAGCACGAGGTTATAATTCTCATAAAAGAAGGAATATACAAATTTTCCCTACCTCGTAAAACGATGTCAAATGTCGAAGTCGTGGTAGACGGCGTCGCAGGGAAAGAGATCTTAGGCAATGCCGGAGTGCAATGAGGAGGAAGCAGCGTCTCCCCTCTTGTTGCGGAAAAGAGAATTGATGGCACGTAATCGATCTTTGAGGAAGCGATGTTCTTCGTAATTCTTTGTCGGAGACTGGCATTCTTCCAAAACCTCATGAGTTTCCTAAAACATCCTCTCACAATGAAAGCTCTCCCCCTTCATAAAATAATAGGTTTCTATTATTATTCTATTACACCCGCAAGGTAACTCTCCCGAAATTAATTCACCACATTAAATAAAATTTGTTGACAATCAATTAAGGAAGGGAGAGGGAAGGTCCCCAATTATTATACATGTTGGTAAATAAAAAAGGGGGGGTTGCCAAATTTAAGAGTGGTTTTTAATGATCTTAGAGGAAATTAAAAGGTTGGGGCTCGTGTGGGACTGACGTCTCTAACATCCACCCTTGGGTAGTTAGGTGGTTGGGGGTCCCACCATTAACTACCCATGGGAGGAAGTAACCTCTCTAGGTTTAAAATAAAATTGAATAAAAATTTTATTTACTTCTCAAATAAAACCCAAAAAGAAACTTCAAACCCACATAAAACGCAACTGTGGTAAATGTACCCTTAAAAATTTATCGGCACTGCGATTTCATTGATGACATCAGCTTTTAATTCTGAGCACCAGTTCAAATGATAGAAAAACCCGCTCGTTCGTTCACTTATCTTACCCGAGCTAATCATCAGAAATTGATTCCGGGCACACCAGGCCTCGAAATCATGTCCCATTAGAAGCCACATACTCGTAAAATTACAAAGTATTTAAGAAAAGGAAATCTCCTTGAAATTTCTAGGTCTTTACATTACTCCCACCTCAGGGATTTATGTCCCTGTAAAGCTACAACATAAACTAGAGAAACAAATGAGGGTACTGAGCTTGCATTTGAGCCTCCAGCTCCCATGTGCTCTCCTGGAGGTTCACGTGCTTCCAATGAATGCGCACCTGAGGAATCAACCGTCCACATAGGACCCACTCATGTTGATCCTCAATATCTAATGGGATCTCCGCAAATGTTTCCCCGTCATCGATGTCCAGCTCCCCTAGGTTGATGATATGTGTCGGGTCATGCACATATCTCCTCATCTAAGATACATGGAAGACGTCGTGCACCCGATGAAACTGAGGTGTAAGGGCCAGGTGGTAAGCCACCTCGCCTACCATACTGAGGACCTGGAATGCTCCGATGAAGCGCAGAGATAACTTTCCGCCCTAGCCAAATCTCTGAAATCCATGTCGATGTGAGACCTGTAAGAAAAGGTGGTCGCCACCCTCGAACTATAGTGGTCTCCACCTCCGATCAGAATAGGACTACTGTCTGTTATGTGCAATCCTCATCCACTCCTGGATGATCTACACCTTCTCCGTCGTAGCATGAACCATTTCTGGTCCTACGAGTGTTTACTCCCCCGGGACAGTCTAGCGCAGAGGTGATCTGCAAGGTCGGCCGTACATTGCCTCGTATGGTGCCATCCCAATGGTGGAGTGGTAGCTGTTGTTGTATGCAAACTCCACCAAGGGTAGTCGATCCTCCCAGCTACGACCAGAGTCAAAGAAAAATTCACGAAGCATGTCCTCGAGTGTCTGAATGGTTCTCTCTGTCTGTCCATCGGTCTGAGTGTGAAAGGCGGTTCATAGGCGTAGCTGCGTCCCAAAATCATCCTACAACCCCTTCCAAAACCGGGAAGTAAAGCGAGCATCCCAATTGGAGATGATAGATGATGGCACACAATGAAGCCATACGATCACCTAAATGTAGAGGCCTCCCAATCTCTCTATTAAGCCCTACTATCTGATTAGTAGAAAGTGGGTCGACTTGGTGAGTCGGTCTACGATCACCCAGATGGTGTCGTGTCCTCTAGAATTATGTGGGAGCCTCATCACAAAATCCATGGATATCTCGTCCCACATTCACTCCGGAACCTCTAAGGGTCGTACCAAGCCTACTGGTACCTGATGCTCCACCTTCACATGCTGGCAAGTGATGCATCGTGAAACAAACTCTGCTACAACCCTCTTCATACCCGTCCACTAGTACTGTCGTCTGAGGTCCTGGTACATATTCTCTACCTCAGGATGTACCTCTATAGGGGAAGTGTGGAACTCCCTCAGCACCTCCTCCTTTAGTGAAAATGGTACCATGGTACGTCCCCTGAAAGGGATGATGTGCTCCCCGCCTTCAGAAAATCCATCGGGTGCCAGCCCTGAGGATATCTGAGCACGTCGTGCCTCACAGTCAACGTCCCCACACTCTGCCTCTATGACCCACTGATGTAGTGGAGGAGTGACTCTGAGGGACCGAAGATAGGCTGCCCCATCTCTATCCTCAATGGATATCTGCAAAGTGGCTAACTGCTCTCTCACCTCTCAAAGTCGCCGATTGCCCGATCCCCTGCTAAGAGCATCAGCCACAATGTTCCCCTTCCTAGGAGTATATAAAATCTCAAAATCATAATCATGGAGGTACTCAAGTCATCGCTTCTATCTCAGGTTCAGATCCTTATGTGAGAAAATGTACCTGAGACTCTGGTGGTAAGAGTTGATGGTAAAGCGCTTGCCCATCAGATAGTGTCGCCACATCATCAGGTCAAAGACCACTACTGCTAAATCAAGGTCATGGGTAGCGTAGTTCTGCTTATGTTTCCTTAACTACCGTGAACCGTAAGTGACCACTTCTCACTCCTCCATGAGGACACACCTGAGTTTGGTCCCTGATTCGTCGTAGTAAACTAGGTACCCTACGCCCTCCTCCGGCAGCCTCAATATGGGCGCACAAGTCAATCTCCGCCTGAGCTCCTGAAATCTCTGCTGACACCTGTCTGACCACACGAAGGGATTTCCCTTCTCGTAAAAGCTGTATGCGGTGCTACAACTCTGGATAATTCTGGCACAAATCTCTGATAGTACCAAGCTAGACCTAGAAAACTCTTCACCTTCGTCTTGCTCCTGGGTGGCTCCGAAGTAAGTACTGCCTCGATCATCGCAGGATCCACTGCAACTCCCACCTCTTAGATTATTTTCCCGAAGAAGTGAACATTTTGAATTTAGAACTGTCACTTCATGATCATACCATAAAGCTGGGGCTCTCAGAGTGTATCAGGTACAACCCATAAGTGGTAGGCGTGCTCCTCCTCAGTAGTCGTGTAAATCTTTATGTTCTCAATGAAGAATACGAAAAACAGATCAAGGTAGTGTTGGAATATCCTATTCATGAGACTCATGAACACTGCTGGAGCATTGGTCAAATCGAAAGGCATGACCAAGAACTCATAGTAGCCATACCGACACCTGAAGGTTGTCTTCTTCACATCCTCATCCTGAACTCGGAGCTGATGGTATTCAGACAAGACGTCTATCTTCGAGAACCATCGTGCCCCCTTGAGCTAATCAAAGAGGTCGTCAATCCTCAGAAGCAGATACTTGTTCCTCATGGTCACCTATTTTAGGCGACGGTAGTTGACACAATGTCACATGCCCCCATCTACCTTCTTGGCGAATAGAATCGGAGAAGCCTAGGGTGAAACACTAGGTCAGATGAAACCTTCTCCCAGTAAGTCTCCAGATGTACCCGCAGCTCATGATGCTCGTCAGGAGCCATCTGATATGCTGGAGTAGATAACGGTGATGTCCCAGGGTACAGGTCTATGTTGAAGTCTACCTCTCTGCGAGGAGGTAGTCCTGGAACGTCATCAGGAAAAATGTCCACATACTGATCCACTACAATAGGAAATCTCAGACACTGCACGTCAGCTACTATGAGGATGAGACTAGCCAACTGATGTGTGATCAACTTCCCTCTTCGCTCTGTAAGTCCATCCTATGCTGCGAAGGTTCCTTTCTCACCAGTGAAGGTGAACCTAGTCCCATCCGTGCGGACACACTACACCTTGTGCCTAATACTGTCGATCTGGGAATGAACTATAGATAACCATTCCATTCCCAAGATGACATAATAAGGCCTCGACGCCACTACAATAAGATCCCAGCCAAAGCTCTCGCCTCCGGGAGTAAGCTCACACTGCCGGCACCAGTGCGTAATCATCGAGTCTCCTCCCGTAAGAGTCTCTATCCATAAGGATCGAGCCAACAGCTCCATCAGAATCTCCGAGCTCCGAACAAGGGCAGCGACAATAAAAGAATGACTCGCAACTGTGTCTATAGGAACTACATCAAGGGTGGAGTAGACACAGATAGTACCTCGAATCATCTCAAGTGCACCTTGGTCATAAGCCTCCGTTTCCTGGAGCTGAGCCTGCCTCTTCTCGCCAGCTCCTTGTGGTCGGGGTGGACCTCCTGGGGGTGGTTGTGGTAGATCCTCAAAGCGTTGTTTACCACCCACTGCTCGGGTAGATCATCTGCCTCGTCCTTCTGCTCCCTACGGGCCTCCACAGTCGAACCTCTACCACTGCCTGGGAGGTCCCTCAACTGTTTTCTTCTCATCTTCATGGTGTGTCGGGCAGTCACGAGCCATGTGGCCATCTCCGCCACATGCATAGCACAATTTTCTCTTCATAAGGCTGGATCTGTGCCATGTACCACGCACAACTGAACCTGTATCCTGAGGTCACCCACCTGACGGCCTGGTCCGCTTGGACCCCTGCATCATCTGTCAACTGCCGGCTGTATAAGACACCACTATGTGTCGTCCCGCGGTGGGTCTCGCTGCTAATGGATGCTCGGTGATAAACCTCTCCACTAACAGGACTCTCCCCAGCACCCCTACCTATGGCGGGATGTGGAGGGGAATCGTCAAAGCTCTGATCTCTTGCCGCAATCCCCACTCAATGGTCTGGGCTCAGAAGAATGGTTATCGTACCATGTCCATGGAGTAGCGTGAGAGGTCGGTAAATCTCACTGAGTACTGGGCTACAGACATGATGCTATGCCGCAGCTGTAGTTAATCCTAGATGTGCACTGCACGGAGGGTGGCTGGAACAAACTCCGAGTAGAAGAAGCTCTCGAAGTCCGTCCCATGTAGAGATGCCTCATCATGAACATAAAGCATCAGGATCCACAATCTACCTGCTCCTGCGTGAAGGAGACTTGCGGCAAGGATCACCATAAGGTATGCTAGTTTCCCTACTAATCTGATGGATCTGAAGATAGCCTCCAGCTAATCCTTGGTTGCCGGAGGATCCATCTCTCCGCAGAACCTGGGAGCCCTCTGCCTCTGAAACTCGTGAAATGCACTCGGGTGGCATGCACTCTCCGCCGTTAGGGTTGGTAGCATTGGTGGATCAGCGGGTAGTGGTACCGCTGGTTCCTCCACTGTAATGGAGCCCTACACCAAGGCCTCATCGCTCGGTGGGCTGCCATCCCGCACGTAACTAGGAACTCTGGCTGGCTGCCTTCATGGGGCCATCCTGAAAATAAACAAGTGTGCCACTGTGAAACAGTATACCTGGTGAGCTGACACAAAGTAATCACTAAGAACCTTTTTGAAAGGAAACACACATGTAATCATTGTTCTCGTGCCCTAAGTCAGAAGTCATACGTCAGGGTCCTGGTGTATGGATATGCCGGCCACCGCACCAATAGTGGACTCCCTGGACTGAAAACCACACTCAATACTCTAAAACTATTGCTTCCCCTACTAGCATCATGAGTATAGAATCATTCATCTACTCCCTTGTCCTATCCTCATACTAAAAATAATGAATCAGAATAAAACTATTCCATTTAACCACCCTTGTAATCATGATGAATACTCAGGTACTAGGGGTGGCCCGATTAGGGTGTGAGATATACTAAGTATTTCAACACTAATGGTGTCTAGGTAAATCCATTTTGTGCATGTTAAATGAGTAGTGTGTAGGTACATTATTAATGTAAATAAAAAAATAAAAAAATAAAACATATCGGTCCAGGACCCCCATGGATACCCATATGAAACTAACTACTATAACGCCCCGACCCCAGTTACCGAGAGTCGGTGCATTATTACATAACATTGGCATGATTACAAGGAATCAAGTCCTAAAGTACTGATCTGTTTAGAAGTCATGGAAAATAGATTACATACAAGAATGTTACATCAACCATAATAAAATACAACACAACATAAATAATCCTTTATGAATGTCATTATTTCCATAACTTAACCCTGCATATCAATCACAATACACTTCATGGAATCCTGAGAAAAATAAAAAAAAGAAATGGGTGAGCTCCAACACTTTGTAAGGGTATGAAATATAGTGGACGATAACATAAATATTAAGAATAGTGAATAATTGAAACCACATTCCTTTAGCAATAATAAACATGAATACTTTTATGACAGGAATATGAGATGAGTAAATAATGTCATAATAAAACATAATAATGGGTATTCTACTAGTCGAATGAACACATGAACAATTTTTATTATTTTCATAATGATGGAATATATTACACAAATCATTAATTTTTGTGTCAAGGCCTTGTTCCATGACCTATGGGATAACTGTAACCAGACCCAATCTCGAAGAACCATTGTAATCAGACTCCATCCTGGAGAGTCTTTATAACCATTCTCCAACACAGAGAGCCACTGTAACCAGACTCCATCCCGGAGAGCCTCTATAACTGGATTCTATCCCGGAGAGCCTTGGTAACCGAACTGCAACCTGGAGGCTCTGATATAATTGGACCCCAACCCAGAGGGCTTACTTTTACTGGTCCACAACCCAGAAAATACTAGTCCAATACATTCCTCATAAGAAAAGGTTCAAATGTAACATAAACATTCATATTAAAACTACCATACAAAATGTCAATACATTATCCATAAACCATGAATGGTATACGAATATAAAATCCATAGTCAAACATATCATAAAACCATCAATATAATATGGATGTTTTGTGTCATAATAAATCAACATCAAATAAACATAAAACCCATCAATGGATGTTGACATAGATGAAATCAAAACCTCTTTTTAAAGAAATATATCTTTCTATTTTGATATCATTTAAAAGCCACATAATGTTAAAGAAAACATTTATTTTGAAAATATTCTTATTAACTTGAAAGGGATGCTTTGACGATGTTATAACTGCAGAAGATAGCTGCACCTTCCTTATAAGTTAAAAAACATTCTTACATTAATTTTGTCGAAAAGTTCATAATGTACCTTGTTTGTAAAATGACGGAAATATTCCTTTATAAACATATTATAAAATTCAAACAATGTTATAAATGAATTTAACCCATCGTCTATAAAATAGAAAGAATTTTTTGAAATATTTTTCTATGAAACATGGATGTTGATGATAATGTGGTCCATGTAGATACTTACGTATAAACAACTTCGGATAACAAAGAGATCGTGAAATTAACCCTTACCTCGTTGTAATCAATGGAGTCGTATGAACAATAGTCAATAACAATCAAATAAATCACAGAATTTCATGAATATAAATAGAATCATGATAATATATATCAAATGGTTGTACACAATACACCAAATTCAACAAATAAGTGATGATGAATGGAAATGTCACGGGATTAAAAGTGATATAAGAAACCACTTACCTCATGTCCGACTTGACCCGTTCGTTCATTAATATCCTGAATACTAAACTAAAGTTAATTTCTAGTATCTTAAGAACATTTTTCTAGTTTATTATTCCCTTTATATCACTTATTACCATGTTATAAACATTATGTAATCATTTATGTTAATAACGTTCATTTTGTCGATATTTGGTCCTTAAGTTAAAAATGAACACCTTACAGTTACAAGTTGTTCACATGGTAAAAAATTCATTATATCCAGAATGATATTCATGATTTAGATATCATATATATCCTATATATCCATTATATACAGGTATTTATAACAGTACATATCATTTTGGGGTGAGAATTGAAATGCACTATTCATGTAGACGGTAAGTCATACTTACGCATGAACGCTACTTTCATTTATATTTATTATTTTAATGGAATTAAAACATAATGATATAGATATATTATAATTACAGTATAATATGATATATTATATCATTAAATATATCCTTTACGCATCCCAGATATGGTATTAACGAGTCTTATCACTTTGAGGGGCTGTAGTCCCCACTTCCTCAAATGAAATTATCACGTTTGCCCATAATGGAAACCATTAAGGTATACTATAAATGAAAAATACAGAAGAATGAAGAAAACATAAACATAATATATATCGTAAATATATATATTCCCATCATAATGGACACCACGATAGGTGCTAGGAGGTAATTGAATAATCATCATTTCATGAGGTGTTAGTTTGTCATCCACATCAACAATATATTCTTCACCAATTAGAAGGAGGTGTGTGTAATATTAGTTTGAATCCTTAATATAAAAACATCATAGTATATTGACGATATGGGTGTTGTTATAAAAGAAATTAATAAAAAGAGTTAATGGGTTGGAGAAGTAAAAAAAAGAAGTAAAGAGAAATTGTTACCTTTAATTTGGGTAACATCCTTTGGTTTGAACAGAAAGGACTTCTTCAAGTGCCAAGGTATCTAGGAGGAGAATAGGAATGTAGGGAGATTAAGTTGGTAGATTTTGGATGATCCTAAATGCTTGAGAGGTGTGAGTAATTGGTTAGAAGTGGTCTCCTTTTATAAGGGGGACGAGGGGCTCTTTAGGATAGTGTGAAAATATTATTTTATTATATAATGATATTCAGTTTATAAAGGTCAAAAAATAAATAGGGTAGACGAAAAGATTCCTAATGGTATAAATAAAATCATCCAATTATAATGGACATGCTTTAGATATTATTTTAATATTTATAATCTAATTTATTTAAATTATTTATTAATGAGGTAAATACTGCATCATTATTGTGTCATAAATAATTTAATTTATTCGTTGTCTAAAAATTATCAAAAAAATACCATGACGTACAAATTGTTTCTATCATTACAATTAATATTTATAGTAAAAAATATTATTTATATATCACCATATATAAATTAATTACTAAAATATTTTTGTTTATGTCAATTTTGCCTTTACTTTAAATTAATTAATCTAAAGTGTCATTATCATTCATAAGTGGCTCCATGGGGCCCCAAAATTGACCCACGGATTCCCATTGTCGGACATTACTTATAAAATAAGTTTATTACATGATTTAATGTAATTTTGAATTATTAAAATATTAATTTTACCTTGAATTATCATATTTAACTTTAACCACTGTAAATAAAAGTCAATAGTTACTATTCACCAAAAATTATTTTCATTTTATTTAAGCACATATTACATAAAGTGGTTTATTGTGTCTCTAGGATTTTTTAAATTCAACTAACAATAGAGGTAAAATTATGTTTTATGAAAATTTGAAAATACTCCTAAGAGGTTTGTAAAAGACGGTAAAAAGTTCAATAAAATTTTTATATTTCTAAACTTTTTATTAAATGACTTCAATGAATTTTTTTGAACATATATCGGTATTATGTATATATTTTGACATAAAATAAATTTAGAAAAAATAATTATTCAAATAAAAAGTTTGTTTTAACCAATAACTCAGAATTTTTCACTATTCATCAAAACATTATGTTTCTCAGAAAAAATACCAAAAATTCAGCCTAAGATATATTTGATATTCTGAATTAAAAATTGATGGGTATCTTACTAAATCCAAAACATTGAACTTTCATTAATTAATTCCCGTTGTCAAAATAAATAGAGTGTTTTTAAGCAACAATATCTATCAAAAGATTGACACATGTTTTTGTCCAATTCCAACGTGAAATTAATTAAAATAACCTGAATTATATTAAATGATAAAAATATAATCTAATTATACTTCAATACGAATAAAATAAATAATTTAACACCATAAATTATTTCAATTAAAAAATTTGTTTTTAATTAAAATTTAGAAATTTTCACTATTTAACAAAACATGAAAGTTATCAGAAAAATATCAAAAATTTATCAAAACTAAATTTTTATCTCTATATTCTAAAGAAGAAGTATATTTTTTCAAATTGAATACATAAAAGTGTCAAATAATTGAGTATATAAAATTCAAAATGATGTTAATACAATTCATAACCTCTTTTGAACGACTTGACTGGTAAGTCGTGGTGCGCTTGAACTCGGTGTTGCGTGTAGTGCAAGTTATTGAATTAATTTGAAGAAATAAAGTACTATGAAATTCAGGGGAGTAACATTCTTCCCTACTTCAATAAATTGTGTCCTCGGAATTTGAAATTGTTCTTAAAAAATAGTAGGTTTAAAATATAAAATACCTTTGTGGGAAAACCCACAACGAAAATTGGGTCAATAGAATTTATTCTTAATAATAAGAAAAGGGGAATGAAAAAGTCACCCCCAAATTTTGATCTCGATTAGTAAAACATTGGTGGAAATTAGAGAGACCTAATTAGAGAAAAAAACATAAATATCAATAGGGAGTGATTTAGGTCATCAGTTACAAACAATTGTAGAATTGAGGGCCTCAAAGTCATCAATCTATGATTATTTAAAATATAATCGGTTCAACAAAATATAAGTTATTAGGATAACACATTTTTATTTTTAAGATCCTTTGCCTAAATTTCATTAATTAATTTATTCATAGAATAATAGAAGATATATATATATATCTATATATATATACGTGACATGTAGAGTTCCATCCTTTAACTAATTTCTACCACAAAATCATCATTCACTCTAAAAGATAATAGATCTTAAAAAATATTCTATTTACCCTATTTGTATAGGGTTCAAAAAAAATATGAATTTATAATTCACCTATCAGACCCTTTAAAAAAATAAACGAAATTATACAATCCAGGGACTTCACGTAGTCCAGTGGTAGGTGATAAATCCCAATCGCACTATGGTTGTGGGTACAATTCATGTAGCTTTGCCCGACGTGACTGGTTGTCACACGGTCTTCGTGTTATACATTTTATAAAAATACAAAAATAACCTTACCAATAGTATCTTAATCCATTCCAAACTTCAGACTTATCCAAAATAAATCTATCCAAACTCACAGTCCAAAATTTATAAGGAAGGTAAAGATAATGAAGATCCGTTTTTCCACGTAATACCACGTGAACACCTTCATCATGTATTATTTTAAAACTTTCTAACAACCTAAATTATCCAAATCAACCGTCTATTATTCCGAAATCACTACCTCTATATCAAAACCATATTATAGTTTATCTTTCTCTCAACCATATATCTTCCAAAAATTTAACCTTCAATTGAGTCACTTTTCATGGTTCCACACAATCTCAAGTCCTTACTGAAATAGTAATGTAGTACAATCCTTATATACTCTATAATTCTTATAACATGTACATCATTAATACAATACTAAAATGAAAAAAATACTTTAATAACAACATATGAAATCTAATCATTCCTATTCATCTTCTGTAGTATCATAACATCATTATTATCCAATAGCATCATTTGGGGTATACTCTGATGATTTGGACATTGATTCGCGTAGTGTCCCAACTCCTTGCAGATGAATCATTGTACATTGGAAGCTGTTTTCTTACCCTTGAAATCGCATTCTTGGTGTCCATTTTTTCCACAATTATAACAAACTCACATTCCCTTCATGCATTAACGAAGATGATTCTTTCC
This sequence comes from Viscum album, assembly GCA_963277665.1. Lineage (NCBI taxonomy): Eukaryota > Viridiplantae > Streptophyta > Magnoliopsida > Santalales > Viscaceae > Viscum > Viscum album. Next base: position 852,908,473 of record OY728152.1, read on the forward strand.
ACAGTTATCACATATGGGAAAATCCTTCTTTCCCTCTCCCCTTTATCCATCTTCCTCTCTTCCATCCTTTTCTTCTCTTGCTTCCCTTCAAAGACATAGGACTCAGATTAATCTTTACATATCTTATTAACACATGATACTATTTATTCATATGTTGAGAATACCTGGGAGACTATTTCCCTTCTAAATTTTGGCTTAATACCAAGGAGGATATGATCTTTCTTACTCTTTGGATCATACGTATTGTTGGGGTTCACATTCCTTCTATTGGGTGCCATTTCTATACAATGGCATACACTATGTCAATTTATGAATTTCAATGAATAATTTCTAATGTGTAAAATACCTAACATAAATTGAACAGTGTATGGATACAATCTATAATAATAAAAATATTTTCTTTGAGGAGGTATATAAACATAAATCTTTCATAATGATTTGTAAAGAAAATGATAATTATCCTAAGAATATCCCCTGGGAGTTTCGTAACCAAGAGTGAATCAAGGCCAATTTTTGTGCACCAGTTCCCATTTGAGTCTAACTCAATGTGGGTTTTTCAGGTTTTACCCCTAGGAACATTTGTGCCAGAGCCACCTCTACCTGATCGTATCTAGACATGTAGGTATTTTCTTGGAAAACCCACAAAATCTCTACATTTCCAAAAATATAGGAAGTTCTTCTATACTAATCCTCAAATTCTATCTTAGGGATACGTGTTCTAATAAGATTTTATCTAAGTATAGTTTCAACGTTTATTTCTAAAATTCCTCTGATACCAAATATAACACACTGACCCAAATTACCTAGAGTCGGTGCATTATTATATTACATTGTCATGATTACAAGGAATCATGTCCCAAAGAACCGATCGCTTTATTAGTATTGGAAAATATATTACATACATGAATGTTAAATTACAATTTATTACATAAAACACAACATAAATAATCCTTTATGAACACCATTATTCTATTAGCTTAACCCAGCATATTAATCACAATACACTTCTTGGAATCCTGGGAAAAATAAAACCTAGAAAGGTGTGTGCTCAAATGCTCAGAAACGGAAATAAATACAATGGAAGATAACAGAAATATTAAGGTAGATGAATAATTGAAACCATATGTCGTTACCAATAATAATCAAGAATAAATTTATGGTAGGAATATGAGGTGAGTAAATAATGCCATAATAAAACATAATCATGGGTATTATATTAGTTGAATGACCACATGAACCATTAATATTATTTTCATAACGAGGGAGTGTATAATACCAAACATTAATTTCTATGTCAAGGCCTCATGCCAGGACCTATGGGATAACTATAACCAGACCCAAAATTGGAGAGCCTCTGTAACCGGACTCCATCTCGGAGAGCCTTTGTAACCGGACTCCAACCCGGAGAGCCTCTGTAACCAGACACCATTCCGGACATCCTCTATAACCAGACTCCATCCCAGAGAGCCTCTATAACCGGACTCCAACCCGGAGGGTCTACTATAATCAGAGTCCAACCTAGAGAGAATACTTTTACCAGTCCCCAACCCTGAACATAGTAGTCCAATACATTCATTATAAGAAAAGGTAGAATTGTAACATAAACATTCATATTGAAACTAGCATATGAAATTTCAAATATTTAACCATAAACCATGAATGGTATATGAATAGAACATCCATAGTCAAACATATCACAAAACCATCAATATAATATGTAAGTTTTGTATCATAATAAATCAACTTCAAATAAACATAAAACCCATCAATGGATGTTGACATAGATGAAATCAAAACTTTTTTTAGAGAAATAGCTCTTTCTATTTTCAAATCATTCAAGAGTCACGTAATTATAAAGAAAAAATTTATTTTTAAAATATTCTTATAAGCTTTTAAGGGACTCCTTGACGATTTTATAATGGCGGAAAATAGCCTCACCCGCCGTATAAGATAAAAAACATTCTTACCACGATTTTGTCGAAATGGTCATAAAGTACCTTGTTTGGAAAAAGACTGAATGATTCCATTATATTCATCTTATAAAAGTCAAAAAATGGTATAAATGACATTTACCCATAGTCTATAAAATAGTAAGAATGTTTCGAAATATGTTTTTATGAAAAATGGATGTGGATAATGAAGAGGTCCCAGTAGATAATTACGTATAAACAACCTCAGATAAAAAAGAGATTGTGAAATCAACCCGTACCTCGTCGCATGAACAACAGTCAATAACATCCAAATGAATCACAAAATATCATGAATATAAAGATAATCATGATAATATATATCAAATCTCATTACACAATACACCACATGCAATAAATAAGTGGTGAATAATGGAAATCTCACAGAATTAAAAGTGAGATAAGAAACCCCTAATCTCGTGTTTGACTTGACCCGTTCGATATTTAATATCTTAAATAATAAACTAAAGTTAATTTAGAATTGCATAAGGACCTTTTTAAAGTTTATTATTTATTTTATATCACTTATTACCATGTTATAATCCTTATGTAATGATTTATGTTTATAACGTTAGTTTTGTTGATATTTGGAACTTGATTCAAAAATAAACACCTTATAGTTACAAGTTGTTCACATGATCAGAAGTTCATTATATCCATAATGATATTAATTATTTAGATAAAATATATATCACATATATCCAGTATATAAATGTATTTATAACTATATATATCATTTAGGGGTAAGAAATGAACTGCACGGTTCATGGAGAAGGTAAGCAGTACGTACACATGAATGCAACTTTCATTTCTATTTCATATTTTAATGGAATTAAAAAAAATGATACATAGGTATATTATAATTCCAGTATAATATCATATATATTATCATTAACTCCATCCTTTATATGTCCCACATATGGTATTAATGAGTCATATCACATTGAGGGGGTGGTAGTCCGCACTTCCTCAAATGAAATTATCGAGTTTACCCATAATGGAAACCATTAAGGTATGCTATAAAAGAAAAATACAGAAGCATGATGAAAACATAAACATAATATATATCATATATAATTAAATTTCCATCATAATGGCCATCATGATAGGAATTTGGAGGAAATTGAACAATCATCGTTTCGTGTGGCGTTAGTTTTCCATCCATAGAAACATTATGGTCTTCACCCATTAGATAGAGGTGTGGGTAGGTGTAGTTATATTAATTTACATAAAAACATCCTATAATATTGAGGATACTTATTTTTCAATAAAATAAATTAATAAAAATATTTTAGTGGTTGGAGAAGTAATATAAAAGAAAATAATTTAAGAGAAACGGGTACGTTTAATTTGGGTAACTTCCTTTGTTTTGAACCAAAAGGACTTCTTGAAGTTCCTTCTACCTAAGGTAAGGCTTATAATATGAGGATATGGATGTAGGGAGATCAATATGTCAGAGTTTGGAAGAGAATAAATGCTTGGGAGGTGTGAGGAACTACTTAGAAGTGGTCTCCTTTCATAAGGGAGGAGGGGCTCTTTAGATATGTTTGAAACTATTATTTTATTATATAATGATATTCGGTTTCAAAAGGTCTAAAAATCCTTGGGGTGGAATATAAGATGACTCTTGGTAGAAATAAAATCATAAAATAATAATTATACATGTTTTGGATATTATTTTAATAATTATATTCTAATTTATTTAAATCATTTATTAATGAGGTAAAATACTACATCATTATTGTGTAATAAATAATTTAATTTATTAGATGTCTAACAATTATCAAAATAATACCATGATCTAAGAAATATTTTTATATTTCCAATGAATATTTATAGTCAAAAATATTACTTATATAACACCATATAAAAATTCATTACTAAAATATTTTTGTTTTTGTCAATTTTTCCTTTACATTAAATTAATTAATATAAAGTGTCATTATCATACATAATTGGCTCCAGGGGTCCCAAAATAGACCCAAGGATTCCCATGTTCGGTAATTACCCATAAAATAAGGTTATGAAATGTGTTAAGGTAATTTTGAATTATTACAATATTCTCTTTTCCTTTAATTACCCCATTTACCTTTAACAGTGGCAAATAAAAGTCAAAAGTTACTATTCAACAAAAAATTATTTTAATCTTATTGAACCACATTTTACATATTGGTGTTAACCTTCCCTCTTGTATTTTTGAAATTTAACTCATAGAAGCAGTAGAGTTATGTTTTATGCAAATTTGCAAATACTCATAGGAGGTGGATAAAATACGGTAAAAAGTTCAATAAAATTTTTATATGTCTAAACTTGTTATAAAATGACTCCAATGAATTATTTTGAACATATATAGGTATTATATATCTATTTTGTCCTCAAATAAATTTAAATAAAATATATAATTATTTAAATAAAAAGCAGTTTTAACCAATAACTTAGTGTTTTTCACTATTCATCAAAAATTGAAGTTTCTCAGAAAAATACCAATAATTCAGCCTATGCTATATTTTTTATTCCGAATTCAAAAATGGTGTCTAATTTACCAAATTCAATGAATATAAGTTGCATTAATTAATTCTGGTTGTCAAAATAAATAGGGTGTTTTTAAGAAACAATATCTATCAGAAGATTGGCACTGGTTTATGTCCAATTTCAATGTGAAATTTATTATAATGACATAAATTGTATTAAATGATAAAAATATAATCTAATTACACTTAAAAACCAATAAAATTCATAATTTAACACTATAAATTAATTCTATTAAAAAAGTTGTTTTTAATTAAAATTTAGAAATTTTCACTATTTACCAAAATATGAATGTTATATGAAAAATACCAAAAATTTATCAAACCTAAATTTTTATCTCAAAATTATAAAGAAGAATTTTGTTTTGGAAAATTGAATACACAAATGTGTAAAATATTGGAGTATATAAAATTCAAAATGTGGCTAATAATATTCCTAACCTCTTTTGAACGACATGATCAGTATGTCATGGTGCGCTTGAACTCAGTGTTGCGTGTAGTTCAAGTTATTGAATTAATTTGAAGGAATAACATACTATGAAATTTTGTGGTGTGACACCTACATTTTCCTAAAAAAAGTTCTCCTTACAAAGGTGTACTTGTGTTGATATTATACTGGTGTAATTATAGGTCATCATAAGATTACAATGAGGACTCAACTAAAACCAAACATATTTTTTTGTTTGGAGGATGCATACCTCGATAAAATATTTGAAATACTTGTCATTAATATAAAATTAATCATTAGTTTTTTTATCAGAAGAACCCTATGCCTATATGTGGTGATCCTAAAAATAATCCAATGTATCTAACATGGGGAATTATAAATACCCAACACCGTATGAGTCCTTCCAAGGTGATCCATAAATGGATTCCGAAAACCACTCCTAGGATGGTGTGATGATAGAACCTCTGAGCCAATCACTGGTACAACACATAGGGATCTTAGTATCACCAATTACATAGTATAACCAACTTTCCACCAAGATATTCCATGGGGTCTCCCCTCTGGAACCTTTATCCCTCATAAGGGGGTAGATACTCTTCCCGGTGAACTTATCCAAGGAATACAATGTACCAATCATAGTGTATTTACAATCAATAGAATAAATTAGTAATATTTTACTATGATCCCATCAATGTTTTCCTATAATATTCCAAGTATCTCCCTTGGTATAGTATGATGAAATGTTCAGATATCCATAACTCATATTATTTCTATAAGTTTTTATCATCATTATATGCTAAAAAATTTGTGCCTGAATTCAATTAATCCTACTTATTGGTTTATAGAATAATGTGTAGGGGCCAAAATCATGGCTTATAATTATTATTAATTGAATTAATACTTCATTATAATTTAAGACATGGAAACAGAAACACCTCAAGATCGATTAAGAATTTAATTAATGATAATTCACGAAATTATGGAATGGAATGCCAACAGGGGAGGATCCTGTCATGGTGTGAAACTAAGAAATTTTGATTCCCATAAGTTTGGATCATATTGATCTTAGAAGATAACCATTAATTTATCTAATTTAAAATTATGGGGGAAATTGTATAAGGTACGATGTATGGACAAATTACTCTAAATATAATTTCCACAAGAATTATGGGAATGTAACTATGAAATATTACATCATCCCAAATCACTCCTATAATCCAATATTAGCCCTTTATTGGTGCTGGAATATAAGAAATCATTTGAATGAATCAAAAACCTAAAAATATGGAAAATGGCATCACACCAAAATATTATATATGAAGGGAATAGATACTATAAATTACAGGAATTTGATTAACTATCTTACCACTTAGGATCCAATGCACCTGATAGTGAAGCAAATGGAGATCAGATGGAGGAGAAATGACAAATCCTAACATTCCTTGAATAGGGATCACACATTAGGAAGGTTGTACACTATAGGAGGAAGGAAGAAAGTTAATTAAAATACAAATTTGTTGTGAAAATTGTTCATTTCAACATTTATTAAGGGATCATATTTGTTTTTTGTATGGTTGGAAAATCTTTCCCCAACTTTGTAAAAACTACTACCCAAAAAAGCCTCTCACTCAGGCTCGACACACAGTTTGACTAACCCTGCATAGACCGTTAAAAAAGTAACTATCAATAATGTCTTCCATACTACATATGTGTTAATCCATTTTCACAATGTTCAAAAAACCATTTCTCCATTTGATGAGCTTTGATTTACCACCACAATTGAGTCACACGGTTGGCACTAACCGTGTTCTAACTGTGTAGAACATTCTGCCTCCTCAGTATCTGGAGATCCAGGAACCAAATGAGTCTCATAATCGAAAACTTACATCCATATCCATTAGAGAAAATTATTAGGATAAAAAAGATTTTTTAAATGGTGATTTGTTTACCACTTTCATAAATTTTGGTTATTACAACATCCCATCCTTGTATCAAATCATCCCTGAGTTTCCCTTTCGAGGGTGGTAACACGTCATTTTAAAAAATATTCTTCCACTAAACATGTAAATTGTACTCTCACTCAGAGTTATAATTCTCTAAATGTTATTTCTATAATGTAACCTAGTCAAGAAGAATTATCCTACCTCATAGACACTTTATGATCTAAGCAATGATACGAATCACATGTTCCACAAGGAAAACATCTTCCTAAAACTCAATATCCTCATGATCAAATGAATGATATGGTAATAATGATACCAAAAAAGCTATGATACCTTGAAGAATCATTCATGTAATAGTAAATTTGACCTAATATAAATTGATAGGCTACTGGTCTAACTCTTTATATGATCATGAATGGATAAAATTTACGAGTTAATATATTTCCCTATATTTGAATTTTTCTATGACCTAATATAGGAAACCATCACAAAATGACCTGATTTCCAACATTGATCTCTAGAGGTCAGGGAAGATGATCATTACAACAATTCATCCTATATTTATTTGTATATGTAAACCTTTTAATTGGTTGTTCTTTCTCTAAAGCATCCTAAGAAAGATGAGGACCCATTTGTGTTGCCTCACCTGCCTTAAACATACCCAACAGTGAACAGAATAGACATCCTTAAAGGAGATCAAAAGGAACCATTTGAATCATTTTCTCAAAACTATTATTTTATGAAAATTCAACTTGATGTATATTATTCTCCCAAAAACGTTTTAAATAAAGTAAATATTCCCTAATTTTGTCATCCCACACATGTATTGTCCACTTAGACCACCTATTGGTTTGAGGATGATATGTTGTATTATAGAGTACTAGTGAACCTTGTTCCTTCTATAACCCCTCCAAGAACTACTAACCAGACCAGCTATCTAATTCTGATATGATGGAATAGATAAAACTATGTATGAATATAATCTTCCAAATATAAAGCCTCCCAATATATTCAAATTATAATTTCTATTGGATATGTAGGAAGTGAGAAACCATTTTCATCCTATTGATGATCACCCAAACTATATCACTACCTCAAGGGGTTCACATAAAACCCATCCTGAAATCTATATATAATTTCATACATTTCCACTATGGAATTTATAGAGGCTATTTATTTCTTTCAATCCACTAGTTCTCAGCCTTCATATACTAACAGGGGGAGCACAATGTGATAAACCCTACAATCTTCCTCTCCATACCTGGCCATCAATACTGGTGATTTATGTCTTGGTACATCATGGTAAGACCAGAGTGAACTACCCAAGAAGAGGCATTATAATCTCATCTCAACTACTCATGTATGTTCAGAGGAACCCAGTATCATCCATTGAAGTGAGGGATCTTATTCCCAGTGAAAAATCATCCAGTTGGTTGTTTCACAACAAAGAAACTCTCCCTCTGGATGGGGCCTTCAAGATCTGATATTTATGTCTTCTGAACACATTTTATAATGAAGGATGTACCTCCTAAAGTTACTAAAACATGATTCCCATGACATTCTTGAATGTCTAAGTTCATCTTAGAAAATATGTTCGTCAACTTCCACTCACTATTGAATTCTTGGATTTAATGAATCTCATTCTTCCTTCTTTGGGAATCAATTACTAAATTACACTTTCTAGGTGTATAAGTAAGCACAATGTCAAAACACTATATGTAATATACCTCGTGCACTAACTCAGATTCATGTAACATGTTGTGGAAGTGTATTGTATACTTTAATGTTCTTTGTATATGATGAATTGATCTCCTATTATAAAATGTCTCCAATGGTATAATTCATCAACCATAGATTCTAACTCATGGTCATGCATAGGGTAATTTTTATTATGATGTGTCAGATAATGGGACTCATATGTTACTACCCTATTTCCATACATCAAAACTAGTCCTATAAAAAATACAAAAGCCTCCCAATAAACTGTATAAATTCTTCCAGACTCTAGCTGATTCAATATCATCATTCAATTCATTCTCACCTTTAACTTTTGAAAGGTTATCTCATAGGATTCAGACCAATGTAATTTCACACCCTTGGTAGTGAGAATTGTAAGAGGAACCTATAGGGTGTTATATTAAGGTATAATCGCCTAAAATATCAATCCAACATAGATAAAATATGTGTCTAAAATAAATTCTTGTGCTACACCTAAAAACCCATGCCTCTTACCTTCACGAGGTCAGTAGATTCAACTTCCCCTAAAATGATATAACCCATGATTCTATCCTTATCATTCCCAAAGTAGATTTTTCTATTATTAGAATATAAATGATTCTCTAGTAGTGTAATTACCATGATATCAATATGGTTATCATGGCCACATTTAGAGTGAGAACACAAGAAGATGTTTTCTATGAAGACATCTACAAATGAATAAGGGTACGTGTGGAAAACTTAATTCATCAAGTCCATGAAAATGAAAGGAATATTCGTAAGGAAAAAACACAACCATATACTTGTAAAAGATGTATATACTATGAAATTTAGTACATTATATATAAGATGGTTCAACATTAACATGAGGGTATCCTGAACTCCAATTGATCTCAGAGAAAATTGTAGCTCCTTAGAGTAGGTCAAAGATGTCATCTAAACGAGGTAGTGGATACCGGTTCTTCCACATAAGTTAGTTCAACTATTAGTAATACATTAAAAAACTAGTTCTACCATCAACCTTAAATGTTAAAATAAAAGGTAAACCCCATCAAAGTGTATTGGGTTATATAAAACCTTTTATGGCTAAGTCTTCTTACTGCTTCTTGAGTTCTGGAAACATATAGGTACTCTTTTTTAGGGAGGAATGGATAAAAAATATCTCCAGAAACTATCCATATGTTGAACTACACATCTCTAACTAGAGGTAATATAGATAAATAATCCCTGAATATATCCTTGAAACTATCCACCAGAGGTAGGAATTTTGTAAATGGAATTCCCTAATCACTCCAGAAGAGACTAGCCATTTTGGATGTCACCCTTCCCATTCCAGGATGCTCGGGTCCAGCTCGACTCACTTGTATATACCATTCAACCATATCAATATATGTTATATCCTTGGGTTATGTAAATGAAATTCTTTGTTGATAGCAATAAACTTGGGAAAGATAATGTACTAGCTACTCCATACTAACAATGACATCAAAACTAGTCATCTCATGGAAAAATAAAATCCATAATATATGGTGCCCCCTAATCTCAAGGGTCACACCTTTAAATGAAATATACTCTTTGATCAGTCCCAAGATGGTTTTTTGAGAGTCTTAATTCCACAAAAGCACTCCATCTCTTGGTCATGACCTTCCATTAGAGTTATAGATATAAAAGAGTGCAGTGACCCTATATAAAAAAATGTAGAAACAAAAGTTTGCTATTTTCGAATTGTACCTCATATTGTATAATTCCTTTGACTCTACTCCTCAGCTATATGATTCACTGTATTTAGATGGCTCGATCGACGACCCTGTGAAGAAACCAAACTTACATGTGAAGGTTTTCTCCACTAGTGTTGAACCTTTGAGGTATATCTACATCATTCATGACCACCTGTTTATCCTGATCGACTAGTAATAGAATAAATCCCTACATGATTTGGTGTTAAGGACCATATATCAGAATGAGGTGACAGTATAGATCCTTTCTCACTAAGGAAAAGAGGGAAGGTATGGAAGAAATTCTGAAGGCAACCCATCATGTCACAATCTCAACAGCCGATCAGGTTCATCATAAACTTATTTATTATATTCACAACCCTACGACACTAGTGATGCACCTAAATTCTATCAATTTGTTCCAACTTTTTGGAACTTCTCCCAAATAAACCATAAAAAAGACCATTCATGCTTCTAAACAAACTATCCCCATAACTAGAAGCTAAAAACCCCTGGCTCACAAATCATACTTCCCCTATGTTCTGTTTTATGATGAGAACCTATTTAATTATCTTTGAAATGATGTTCAGCAGAAAAAAGTTGTACTATGATTGGATGGGGTATAAAATCCCCTCCTAAAATTGACTTATAGTCATCAAATTATAACCGATCAGATCTGATAAAAAAATTTGAAGCAAATTTATATGATCTGTGTACTACATCACTGTTATAGCTCACTTTTATAGGTTAATAAACTCTAAATCATAGTATTCACACTACGTTTTATGGGAAAAATAATTATAAAAATACATTTAGAAACTTCCACTTACCATACCCTAGTGATTCTAGATATGGGTGATTACATTCCTCTAATATTTATCAAAATCATGAAGAATATAGGTGTGGATCTTGAACCTCTACACTAGAGGGATGTCCAAATTACCAAAGATAGTCAACATGACCATGAGTCCTCATAAAGAAGCCTAAGGACCACCATCCCTCAAGAAGGTGGGAGGATTCTTATTCTGTAATTCCCATGTCAGTTTTTCCATAGAAGAGATAGTTCCTAGAGCTCTATATATAAATGTCATAAAGCATAAGAATCTATCGAGGAACTTGCTATCATCACCATGTTTAAAATCAATATCAGGTGCCTCATCAGTCACTATAAGAAGTAACACTAGTGGATAAATTCACACCACCTAATGGGTAAGGTCACCACCACCCTCCTAGCTTACGAATTGAGGAGATCAAGGATAAATTTCTCTACAATTTGATAATACATGCCTCAAATAAGATTTAATTAGAAAATAGAAAATAGTAAAAGAGTGAAGGGATATGTACAATTCCTTCTTATGAATCAGTCAAACACTCTACCATCACCTAGAACATGGTCTATGTGTTGAAGAAAAAACATATTTCGCAGGATACACTACCTGCATCCCACTATAAATTAAAATGTTTGGGTTAAGGTAGTATTAATTCCAATGAATAGAGGAATGTACCCCTTACTTTGAAATTGGATTCCCCATTTAATAGCAACAATTTTATATTAAAATATTAATCAATTGACGATAATTATTATTTATAGTGATTTAGAGATATATATTTTGTCAAATGTGTAAGAATTCCCAATTTTTAAACAACCATACTCAATATAAAATACAATTAGTTTACCAAGTATCTATGACCCGATGTTTATGTTTAGTACCAGGATGTAAGAGTAAATGAATGTTTATTTCATTGAATAAATAAAATTTCCTAGTTCCTAGAAGTAATTTCTTTTTAAATTACAATTTTCTTTCATCTATCAATTCAATAAATATTTCTACCCCTATAACCATTGGTTCATGGATCATCTATGTAATGTCTAGATAATTAATGTTACATCATCAATATCTTGGGGAAAACACACATTTGATTTAGTTAGTCACATTAACTAATACAATTTTTTCATCCCTCTAAGAAATGTTATCACATTTATGTTTATAACATTCAAGGGACTCAAAACAATCACATGTAATACAAGAAATGCACATTGAAAGTAAACATGCCATGGAAAAATAAATGGAAGGTAGGTAAAAAATTTCTATGATGGTGAATGTGAAAATACCTCGTTGTAATACCAAGACAAGTGAAAAAGGGAAATCCATAGCTATAATATCAGTAATAATAATGTTATAATTCATGTGTGTAACTAAATGGAGAAATCAACAAGTCCAAAACAGGAAAAAACCTGAATAGAAATAGCACATCCAATGTTTTTTTGGTTTCCCATGTATGTGGGTTAGTTACTCCCAAGAATAGTCTCATTAAAAAATTAAGATACATCCTAGAATCTTTCCTAATACCCAAATATTAATAAAAAGGAATAGAAGCCATTGATACCACTTTGTAGCAACCCACCACAGAAGACACTAAGCGGTTCCCTGGGAAGGTTGTACACATGACCACAAGTATTCCTCCTTATATTCCAGAGGCTACCAACTAATAGTGAGGGCATAGGATGAGTCCATGGGGAGACTATTGACTGATGATTAGGGTGAGACACATAGGTGTATAAAAATGATAAAAATGTTCCATAAATAAAGAATAAGAGGAAATAATAATAAAAATCTTGATAAATAAATAGGTAGACGTTGGATCATAATTAGATACAAAAACAATTATGATGATCATGCCATGTAGCCATAAAAATGATGTGCATGAGGTATAGGGGAAATCGGCATATACCACATTATATAAAAAAATATAAAAAGTAAAAAATATGCATCTTCTAGAATCATGAGAAAAAAACCACCCTTACAACCATACTACACACTAGTATTGAAAATCTTGCATCCAAAGTGGGAGGATTCCCTTTACCCACTCCCAAAATCATGAAGACTCCTCGGGTACCTCGGGATGACCCAGTAAGGTGTGAGATATATTCCGTAAGCAACCTTTGATGGTATATAGTTCAATCTTATCTGTGTATATAAAATTTTTAGTGTGAAGGATCATAATGAATATAAATAAATAAATAATACATATAGGTCTAGGTTCCTACTGTATACCAGTCCAAAATAACCAACTTCTGACTAATACAACATCTCTAACCCAAGGGGTACCTGTATAGATATGATAAGAGAGTAATATTGGGTCATCATAAAAAAGTAATCAATAGTATAATGAACCCATTTATGTGATTTTTCTTGGAGAACACAAACTAAGATAAAAACATTATATTCTTTGTGAGTAATATAAAATTCATAATTATAGTATAAATATTGGAACCGTAAACTTGTTCGAGGTGATCGAAAAAAGAATAAATTTTATTGTTCTAGGGAAACAATCAATACCCAACACTATATGATTCATTCCAAATATATTCAGAAATGGATTCCAATGTATCCCACACGACATGGTGTGAATCCAGGTCCTTTGAGCCCATCCCTAGTATCTCATGTACGTGTCTCTAAGAATCACACGTTAAATGGTGTAATGTTATTTCCACCATTTACATTCATGCGGTATCCCATAGAGAACCAGTATCACTCTCAAGGACATAGATAATCCACCAGGTGGTCTCATCCTAGGCCTACCAAGTATCGCACCAACATTATTTATTATCCATTTAAAGTCATTGTTATATATAATGATGATTCCATCCATGGAATCCCATATTTATCCATGTATCTTCATAAATATAGTATGAATATTTATTTACCTATCCACCTATAATATTATTTCAAAATGGAATTATATTCAAGATATATAAATTTAATTTTCCTATTTAATTTAATCCGAATAATATAATTATTGTATAAACTTTAGGGTCCTACCTCATGGCATATAACTCATCTATATTAAATTAAAACGTAAAATGATTTTATGATAATGGAAAACACACATGTAATTGTGGTTTAAAAATTTATGGAATGGTAATTTAGGCATTTGTAGAAGGGAAGACCTATAGGGGTGGCTCATATCGATGCATTCAACCATAAATATTTATTCTCAATAATTTAAGACCCTATTGACAATATAAAAAAACCATAAATATCTTGAATTTAAAATTATAGAGGTAATGATGGAGTTTTTCTTTCATTGTACAACCATGGATAATATAAATTCCACAAGATATTGGGAATGGAACTATTCCATCTACCTTCATCGTGTTATTCTCTCCTCATCCAATTTCATCCCTTGAAAAGATCAATAACGTAATATATCATAAGAACCGATGTAGGAACTAAAAAGAGGGAATTTCAGTTCACAATGAAATATCATATGATAAGGTAGGAGAGAATAGAAAATATAATGAAGAAGATTAATGAGCTTAATTCTTTGGATCCAACACACATGACGGTAAAGCAAACAATGACCAGATAGTAGAGAAATGGAAAAGCCTAACTTGGCATGAAGGGGTAGCTCTCCTATGAGGAAGGATATCCTCAGAAGAATGAAGGAAAAATAGTTAATGATTCAAACATTTCAGGGGTAAATTTTTCATTTTCCACTTTATTAAGGAGTGTCATAGTTTCCCCACATGGTTGAACACACTATGTGCCACAGATGAGATAAATGATTCATAAAGAACCCCCTCGAAAGGGTCAGGCACACGGTTTGACAAACATTGTGAAGCCTATGTGATATGAATCTCTAAAAAAATTAAAAAATATCATATATGTCTAAAAAGATTATTTAATGGTATTAATCAAATCGTGTGGCCTCATTTCGAGCATTGAGGGCCCCACACGGTTGTGTTGCGCCATTGGCACTAACCGTGCACTATCTGTGTGGCTCAGTCTGTGAACCAAAATTATAGATAGTTGAACATTAAATGAGCCATGAACCCCTCTATACCACTTCCCTGCATTTTGATAACATTAATTGGAATAAATTTTGGGTTTTAATATTATAAAAAGTTTCCACATATCTCCAAAAAAGTCTAGATATTACACAACCACTTAAAAAGCACACCTCCCCTTCCCCTTATTATAAGAACATTGAACCTTATATACCAAAAAAACCATTCAAATTATCTTATAAAAAACATTATAAAAATTATAGATGTGTTTTTATTCCAAAAATACTAGCCTATGTTTCTTTAATTGGATATCCAAAGGATTTTATTTCAAATTAGGGGTAATCATCTTAACCTACCAGATTCTTTTAAATTATTATTTTATATTCTCTAAATATATTATTATCATAATTTTATAAAGAATAAATAATAATATAAATAATAAAATGTTATTATGACTATAAAACCACAGTCATTTACCTTCTTGGTCATCAAATGGGAAGTAAAACTATCACTCATGCATACGTACTGCTCACCATCTTCACATAGTGATATAATTAATTATTCATCACCATATTCTATGGATGATTATTATGATAGTTTTAATTTTTATATATGATATTTATGAAATAATTATTCATATTAAATTATAACATCATATGTAACTTCTAAACATTCAAACAGATGTAAAACAATAATGTCACAGTTGTGTATGTCTGGACTACGACATCTACGAACCGATTTTATTCATTTTTCATATATTATCTACATGGATTATAATTGGGATGAATTTTATCTTTAATTAATATTTATATTATATAATAATAATTCCTTAGTATTGAATTAATATCTACCCCTA
Source organism: Viscum album (assembly GCA_963277665.1). Lineage (NCBI taxonomy): Eukaryota > Viridiplantae > Streptophyta > Magnoliopsida > Santalales > Viscaceae > Viscum > Viscum album. The sequence goes on from OY728152.1 coordinate 852,924,438, forward strand.
TTTTGATACATCTTTTGTGAAGTGAAAATAGAGATCATCTGTACATACGGGCTACCGCCTCCATGAATGGTGTAATTCATTTTTATATCTATAACATAATGGATAAACGTATATATATATATATATAATAATTATATATGATATTAATATAATAATTAAATTTTTTTAATTCATCTAATCATATCAAATGTACGAGGACTGGGAATGCTGAATTGAAAATTCACTGAAAAAACAAATCAGATATGCTAAAAAATTGTGATTTTAATAAACAAAACTCAATAAATGGGTGATAAAATTTAAAAAATAAATGAAATATATAATGATACATGTTAATATGGTTATGGAATATATTTTTAATAAATCTATAAAAAATAGACTAGATGTTTTAACATTTTTGATGAATGTCGATAGTTCGGGTGTAGGAAATAGGTTTTAATTCAACTTTAATTGGGATTGTTAATTATGGAATTTTCATTGAAGAAATTATATTTTCATTATCTAATGAACCAATTTTATTTTTTTCTACTAATTTTATTTCTTTAGAATATATTTTTTCTTTTCATTTTCCTCACCATATGTATTTAATATATTGAACGGTTTTTATGGAATATCAAATTTATTACACTCTTCCATATAAAATATTTTTCCTTCCACAACAACTTTTTACAAAAATGTTTTAAACAGTGTTTTAAGGTATTCCTATTATTTTTTAATGTAATTTTTTCTTATGTTTTAATTTAAAAAAGTTATTTTAAATTAAATCTTTTTGAAGTACTCTGTATGAGATTCTTTTACAATTTTTCTACAAAATTGTCAAAGGATTTTTCTTTTAACATATACTGCATGAACTAAATTTACCATATTCATGAAAACTAAATGATTTTAAGAGTCCATAATAATATTACATAGTTATTTACAAGGAACTGTTTTTCAATAATATCATTGAATGATTTATATTTTAAATATTGGATTTCAAAATTGAGAGGCTAATTTGGATATAATTTTTTAGTTGTATTTATAATCATCATCCACTAAAAAATTCATTGTTTTGGTTGTTTTACTAAGTATATGATCAAATATTACCATAAATATTCTTTATATGGATAGTTTATGAGTATTACTATAATATTTTGATTAAAAAAATAATTCCCATGGGTTATTCTATGATTAGATTATTAAATGATTCTAAAACATGTTTTATTTTCATGGGTTTTGATATGATGAGATGATGAATGTTTTTTGAACTTTTGGAACACATCTATATGGTTTTAATTATGTCAAAGGTCATCTTATATTATATGGACTTCCAATTTATTTGGAAATGTATTATATCTCATGAGATAATTATGGGAAACACACCGATGTGCTAGATCCATTATAGGAAACAAGACAATATGATTGATACATTATGGGAAACAAGTTGATTTGATAAATATATGGAAACATGTCGATTCTGTTGTTTAATTAAAATTAATAATCTGATTTCATTCATACACTATAGGAAATAGTCTTTTAGTCTTAATCCATTATTATTTTTTTGTATTTAACCTTGTCATATAAAATTTTTCCTATACATATCATAGTACCAAATTCTTTTCACAATAACATCTATTTCATGATTTATTTATGATAACATTGCTCTTTTATGAATAAACTATTTTGAAATAACAATTATTTATTTTATGACTCATGTTTATGATCTTTGATATATTTGGAATGAAATTTTTATGCTATGGTTATGATATAATTCTTAAATACTTATCTTATTATTTCATATGATCGTTGATTAATATTTCGCATATTTACCATTACTGAGCATCAAATATTTTCCTTTCTAATATAACATTTTCCTAGGATATAAATAATAGTTTTAAAAATTTTATTTCTAATAATCTTATTAAATATATGTATATTAACGGAAGATATTGATGATCATTCATGAAATAAGAATATTGTGCATCTAGTATTCAATACAACTAAACATTATAGTCCTTAGGCCTTTTTTGGGAAATATATTGAATTTCATATATAAATATGTAATATTAATCTATGAAAATATTTTTCCTTTAAATTAAATAATGTATTTTAAATAAAATTGAATATTATACTCTTAGATTTTTTATTTTTATTATATTTGGTTTTTTCTATGGTATCAAATTTTTACATAATTATTTTACTTTTAATGGATAAAATTGAAATAGGCCTTATAATATAACATCAAACTAACTATTACAAATATAAAACATATTTTAAGAAATAAAATTTTTTTAGGTGGTGAAAAATAAATTTAATATTAGTGCACATAACTAAAAATCTATTTTTAGAAGAAAAAAAATATTTTTTTTCATAAAAGATATGATGATGATAAAATTATAAATAATTAGAAATATTTATAATTAGTTATTTTATTATTTAACAAATAATATTTATTTTTCTAAAAACGAATCCAAATCCTAACATCAAAATTAGGATATTTAATTAAATGAAGGGTTAAGAAAAAAATATTTGGAATAAAATATTGCTTAAGTTCTAATAAGTTTTATAAATCGAATAAAGTATTTTTAAAGAATAATTTTAAAATTAAATCAATAAAAAAATTAAAATGATTTATAAAGTTCAAAACCATGCTTATATATTGATAAAGTAGTAAGATAAATAATATTTTTAAAAACATTAATTTTACACTATTCACGAAAAAATTCAAAATTCAGAAAATAATGATAATTCAACCAAATATATTATTGTTTTTATAAATCAAAAAATGAAGTTAATTTTTCAATTTAAATTTCAAAATAATTGATTATTTAAATTTTATATAAAACAAAAAATATATATAAAATGAAAATTGTTTTCATAGAAAACTACACATTAAAATATTAATTGTTCTTATTTTATTTTCATAAAAAAATACTTATAAATGTGGGGTTAATATATTATTCATAAAAAATATTTTATCCTTTATTTATTTGGTTTCATTACTAAATATCATAAACATCGTGTTTTTGAAAAATATATTTCTCTCATAAAATATTATGATTATCTATTTAGCTATATTAATTGAATTTTAGCAATCCGTTATTATTAAAAATGGAATTTGTTTTAATTTAATATATATTTCACAATGTGGGAACCTATATTATTACCATACAATTCAATGAATAAATATTATTGGTTATATAATGTTTTGTGGTCTATTTTGGTTTTGTGTTTCAGGTGAAGCAAGCAGTTAAACATCATATTTATTTAAATTAGAATCATGCATTAAAATTCTAGGTGTTATATTTAATGTATGATCACCCAATACTACTAACAATGAATCCTAGAGAGTTTCACACAAAGTGTTTCATGAATCTCATTAAATTATTAAAATTTAATATTAATAATAAATATTATTCATAGATTGTTGTGTAATAATTATTCAAGTTAAGTAGAATTTGTAAATTCAGTCATCAGATATTCAAGTCTACTGAATATGATAAACTTTTTACCCGTTGTTTATAATTCCCAATATTAAAAAATATATATATATTGATTGACCAATTTTATAAATTCATTAATTTAAATATTAATTTTCTGACATGAATATTGAAATAATTATTTATTCATATTGTTAGGGAAGATAAATTTTATTTATTTTTAGAGAGATTAATAATTTTTAGGATTGTTGAAATAAATTAATAATTTATATAAATAAATATAATAATTTTTCGTTTTATCAAATTTTTCAATAATATAAAAATTATATTATTATTATTTCATGTATGGATTAAATATAATAAAAAATAGATAATGGTCCCTTGAATAATTATTAGATTTTTAACCCTAAGTATTTAATCCAAATTATATCATTTTTTATCAATGTTATTGGGCATAACATTTTGAATCTATATAATTCTCTCAATCCCTATAGAGAATCTCTATGAATTTTTTCAATCCTCAATAAAACATCATCCTCCCTACTTCTCTAGAAATATAGGCATGATGAAGATAAATTTTTATTACGATCACAGAGATGGTCAAAGGAACTTAGATACCCTATGCTAGAACCCAGAATACCTAGAGTGTTGTTCTATGGTCTGTGGAGCATGTGTGGAAAACCCTCATAGAATTATAGATAAAATTATTCACTATAATGATAATATGAATGGATTTAAAACTAAATTTATCATGTGTAATTATCACATTCAAGGTAATTCTATTGGTAAATTAATTAGAAAATAAATGTTAAAGATCCACAATATTGTGTTTTGAGTAACCAGTATCATGTTATTTGTATATTATCCATTTAAACCAACTAAAAAAATAATGTGATTCAAAAAAACCACTATATTGATATAAAACTATGCAATTAATGTTTGATTAGATGATTATTTTTTAAATTAATATCCATGGTCTTAATATTATTATTTTTAAACAAGTATGTAAAAAAATATAAAAATAAATATTTTGAACAATTATAGTTGTTTATTTTAACCATTGAAATTTTGATAAGTTGAGGTCGTGTAAGGTATAAAATAATTATATTAAAAAATGACACAAGAATATACAATATGATGATTAAAATTCAAAAAATATGGGTTGATTAATGTATAAATTATTTTACTAGGGACATCAGGAAATTATACTAGGTACTCTTATTTTAATTTATATAGAATTGATGTTTAATAAATTCCACACACCACTTTATTGAACACATCATGTTTCCTTATGAGAATACATAAATATAAAAAATAAAATATATAAATCTATTTGATTCAAATATGACAAAAAAAGTTCTCATGAAAAGGTTTCTATATAAAATTCCATATGACATTACCAAATACAACAGTACACAATGAAATTCTTACCAATACATCATTAGTAAATTCTATTGAATAAAAATCATGGGTATTCTACTGATTATAGAAACATTGTTTATAATTTCTTATTTAAGGATCATTTACATGAAATTTTACTTTATATATGGTTTTTTGAAGACTACCTCATGTATTATGAAAAAATCAAATTTATATTGTATTTTCATTCATTATACCTAATCTTGCATTATTTCATGTGATAAAACATATGCATTGATTTTTATATGGTATTTTGGATTGTTAATTTTTGGTATTTTCTTCATAAAAATGTTTTGAATTTGATGATATTTTTAATGAAGAAGAGAACCTATTGATTAAAAATACTATAATAAATGTGAAATATTGTAGTTAAAACCAATGTTTTTATAAATGATTATTACCATATTTTATATGAACTATTAATATATCATGGTGTTACTATGTCTAAATTTAACAAATTTAAACAAATTACACTACCCAATTCTTTTTAAAACCCTTCCTTAAATTATAATGTATTGACCAAAAAATGATTTCACCCATAATGTATTTTTTATAAATGTTTGAAGTATCTTTTAAAAAGGTTGCAGGAGGAAGCAGGTTATTGAAAATAATTTTTCATGTTTTTGTTTTTGTAATAAATTTTTTATCAATGTGTAACCAATTTTAGTATCCTTGGTTGGTAGAGAAATAAAATAACATGATATTACACATGATAATGGTAATAAAGTGCATAATATATTTAGTAGATATAAATATTGTGTCCTAAATTTTAACGTAGTAATAATTTACTTGAAACATATTCATTGTTAAAACCAATAAAGAAGAATATTATATATAATACAATATGAAATGTTCTTACTGATATTAATCCTGATTCAAAAAAATTATTAATGTTTTAATTGAGAGTTAATAAGAAATATTTTATATAAGACACATTTTAATATAGGTTCAAGATTATACATTTGTCTCCATCACCGATTTTTCATGATAAAAAGGAAAAAAATATGTGCAATAGGATATCATCCACTACATAACATGTACTCCACAAAATCATAAAGTGGAATGTTTTATAATAAAAAATTGTTCCCTTTATGATGAATTTATTACTTACACATGTGATATATTTACACACCTGAGAATATAGAAACGATCTATAATATTTCAGCAATGATTATATGAACATGGGTTTTTACTAAATATAAATTTTAAATAACTTATTTACCCCATCCGGGTGATCTTATACAATCCTCAAGACCAAAAAATAACATTAGATTGTGGTTCACCAATAGAAATTCAACTACACTCAGTTTTTCATTTTACTACAATTTTCTTATCATAGAGAACTATAACGCTTTAATTATTAGTAATATTCAAATATTACATAGAAATCGTTTACATACATCAAAGGAAAATAATGTCTTTATCTCTTATATCTCGGTGTTAATTTTTTGAATATTGTGTCCATCATTTTATATTTTTCCATAAATTTTTTTCTACTCTAAAACTGATCATAAGAACATTGTGTGTTATGATTAAGCGTGATATAAATTAAAATATTCAATTTTCAAGAAGTAATTTATATAAATAATTGTTCGAAGATATGATAGTAAAATAAAGAGTATGTTATATAATGTTTAATGTGGACATAATAAATTTATTGAAGATTCATATTTGGTAGTGGTAAATTGATGATATTTGAATATCCGAGGAATAATTTATTGGTGATGTCTTTATATGGTTGAATATAATTTTCATCACCATTTATGCCTGTGGTGAAAATTTTAATTACATAATTGTAAATTAGATGTAGATCAGAATATTCCCAAAAAACAATTATCTTAAAACCCTTTTATAGAATTACTTTAACCGGGATAGTTTACCACTAAATAATTTTCAATGCATTTTGAGAATATATGAGGTGAGAAGAGTTTATGTATAAAAAAATATTATTAAGATTAAAAGATGATAGAATTCTTTTCCAAGGGTTATAGAAGAAATATGAAGAAAAATACTTCTCTAGATGGGTCCATGAAAAAATTATATAATGGAAATTATGTTATGAAGTCCCTATTTTCAAAAAACAATGAAGCATAAAGGGATGATATAATATTAATATCTCGTTTTAATTTTTCCATTATGTTAATTTTTAGTCACACTTTTCCTTATTTTTGAATAACTTGTATGAAGGTATAGAATAGAGGAAAACATCAACGTAGCTCATAAAAAGAAAATTAGAGAAAGGGAGAACTTTTAAAATGGGAAAATAAGTCTTATGGTGAAAATAAAAAATGATATTAATGCTGAAAAGAAAAAACTTCCTATAAATGGGGAAATAATTTTTAGATAGTTTTTATAGAGATATTGATAGTGGAAAAAGTTCAAACATAGAAGTTTAACAACAATTTGTGGCTCAGGATGAAGAGTAAGTGATTCCATTAAAGATGAGGGAGGTTGAAATAAATTAAATTATAAATATAAAACACAATATTTCTTTAGACTTACTATTGAGTCATTCTAAAAAATATATCTTAATACAATGAATAGAAATAAATTTCTATAATTAATTTACACTTAATGGAACATGTATTAAAAACCCTCAATAGGAAAACTAATTGTTGAAAATTATTGAAATTATAAATATATTTCATTATAATAATGATAAAATATTTGATCATTTAAAATAGATAAAAATTATGTTTAATTAGTTGAATGTTCTAGAAGTTTAAATATTCTTAAATAAACAAAAGTTCCATTTTTACAAATTTTCATGGATATAGGTTCGAAAAAGAAATCTATTAAGGGAAAATATAATGAATTTAAGAATAATTATGTTGGACTAAACACAAAATATAAAATCATATTTAAGAAATATATAATTTTTTTATATTTTAATGTTGATATTTTCAGGGAAAAAATAATAGTCAATTTATTTTGTGCCTTAAGAGAGAAAATTATTATTCTTATCATAAAAGTGGATTTAAAATTATATTAAATTATTACTTAAATATAAAGTTTAAAAACAAAAGTAAAATTTATAAATCAATGAAGAAATAATTATTCTTAAAAAATTATAAAACCGAGTGTAATGTACCTCTTATAATTTATTAAAATAGAAAATATGATATTTTGATGAGATTTTGATTCAAAAAAAACTACTAATTTTAATGAAATTATTGATTTTTAAACACAATTATAATTCTTTATTGTAAATTTTTTTCTTTAATATATAATTTAGATATTTTTAATTTAGGTGATGAAAAATCCAAAACAAATATAAAATCAACCACTATAAGTACTACAAATGTTTGAGTTGTAAATTCAAAAAACATATCTTGATAAAACATGATAATGGTTTGACAAGTATGGAAGAAAATGATTATATTGAATAAAAATTATTCAATATTAACATAGAAAATATAGATCCCAATTTTTATAGAAAATACTATATAGAAATTAAAATATTCTATTTAATAGAGGAATAGAAAAATGTGCCGAAGTTGGATACATCTAAAAATATTAATAGTAGTCAATCATAAAACATAAAGGATGTAAAATGTACTCATATTCACTAAGAAATATAATAGAAAAATTTTAACATTAATAAATGGAAAATCATTTATAATTTTTTGTATTTGTAAAACTGATATTGGAAAAAAAACCTCAAATCATAGAATGTTTTATATGGAGATGGTTTGAATAAAAAACACCTTAGTGTTTCCCAATTATGTGACAATATAAATGAGTGAATTTTAGTAGAATAATGGTTACATTGTAAAAATTTTATTGGATGGATAACATTTATAAAGGTTAAAAGAAATAATGGATGAATATTCCATGTTATTGATAAGAAGACTCCATGATTCCTTGGATAATCGAGCATAATGTTATTTTTCACGTGTTATTTTCCACCTTGTCCAAAAGAATATGGAAATATGGTTTGTTAAGACATTTATTGTAACATTCAAAATATAAATCGGGATATAAAATATCCTTTTGGGAAATTATATAAAGATAAATTTGTGAATTGATTTCATAAGTGAGTTGAGATAAAAATAAAATAGACTCTAAAACATATACTTTATAATATTTATTGCTTCATATAAAAGAATTTGAAAATTTTATTTAAATATTTTATTTGTATTATAAATATTTTCACCCAAATGAATTTTCTTTTATTAATTTAAAGTAAATAACAAATCATATAATGGTCTAATAGTATATAACTGTTCTATAAGAATGAAATATGTATGTAATTAATATATTTAAATCCAAAAATGGATTGGAATACACTAATTATTAATTGAATGAATATTTTAAGAAGAATGGTATATATCATGAGATTATCCCACCATACACACCTTGAAAAAAATATTATACTATATAAATAATCATATATTAAAGACATGAAGAGAACCATACTAAACATTGAACATAAAAAATTAGAGGGAATATATCGTGATTGTATTACAAGTTGAAGACAACTTTCCCGAGTGAGGTAGAATTCTAACATGATTCCATATAAATTTCAATACAAGGAGTGAACTAACATAAATCAAATTAATGGTTTTGAGAGCCTATATGTGATCCATAGAAAGGGTAAAAACCATCTTAAATATAATGCGTGATTTTGTGATGGTATTTTCATTAGATATACAATAAATAGTATAGAATTTCAATGATTCAAAAAAATAAGATAAAGGTAGATAGTTTTATTATAATTATAATTTAAGTTTAAATAGATATAAAAAATACAATAGATATAAATTAAGATAAAAAGATACTCATTAAATAGATATCCATGAAATATATATTGTAAGGTGTGATATTGAATATGGTGTAGTTTATTACATCATGCGAAATTTAAAATGGGGGTGAGTGTATTTTGTGTTTCACTACCTCTCTCCATACCATTCTTTCAATGTTTACTATCATTATATTGACCTAAACATTATTTTATGTCATGTTTGAAATTATAATAACATTATAAAAATAATTTTTTAATAATTTAATCATTTTAGATATTTTTATTTATTACGTAGTTTGTTAAAAAATTATTAGGTTAACATTATTTCACTATGAATTTATGAAAACATTTCTTTGGGAACCACCTTCATATATGTACGGATGAATATAAAAGGATATATAATTATTATTTTAAGGTACTCCTAAATATTTTAAAACTAATTATGACTAGGACTCTCCCTTGTCTCTCTTTTGATCAATATTTTAATCGCTATAGTTACTTGCCCCTCTCTCTATCCTTTTCTTATGATGTATTAGTGTGTTATAGTGAAAATTGAATTCTTATGAATATGAGTCACGATTCATCTTATTGATGTATATATATCAAGATAATTGTTTTTTGTAGTTTTTAGTGAAGTTTATTAAGCTTATGAATGATTTTTTTTGGATCAATATAGAGAAAACTATGAACATTATTTACTCTTCATTGTTTTTATTTCACTTAAAACTCGCATGGGAGATCTTATGATTTTTTATTGTCTTTACACTAAAAATAGTCCTTTAATACATTGGAGAAACCCTTCAGTCGTATGATACCCAAATGTGATGCCGTTTTGAAAATCTCTATGTTGTTAAAAAGATTATGAAAAAACATGAAAAATTGATATTGCATTAGACAATATAGAGATATCACAAGATCTAATATAGATTAAGGTATCATGGAAATAATATAGTTGTTGGATACCTGTATTATTGAAAAACTATTTGATATTACACTCACTGATATGTTTTGTTGGGAGTTTTAAGAACAATGCAACATATCATTAACAATACCATAGAGTTATTTTTATGAATGATACAGTACGATGATTTTTTTTGGCCATATCATCTAGGGTGATTTGAAATATTCTATTGTAAAATGTTAAACTGTGGAAAATAAAAAAAAAACAAACATAATTTCATTTAAATATTAATCATCTATATCATATGTTGTGATATGTTCTATATATATATAAATGTAATATAATGTCGTGATATAGGATATGGTTTAAGATTTTTAAAAACAATGTATGTTTATTTATACCTCTCATATAGAAATGGATTATTTCCTTAATAGTGATATTAGCTATAAAAAATAATTTTTGAAATGAATAAAGATTAATAAATAATTAAATTAAATATGTATTAAAATCTTATTTTATATTTATGAAAAAAATTTAAATTAAATTATATTAGAAAATTATTATAAATTTTTCATAGAAATTAAGAAATTATTAATAAATATGAAATACTCAAATTACTGAATTATTATATAATTAAGTCATTGTTGTGTCCCTTTATCACTTAAGGCCATGGAAGATTTATTTTAAAAGATTTAATATTTTTAAAAAGAAGATTATATTCATAGTAATTTATATGAAATTATATTTAAATTTAATAATATTAATTGTATATATGCTATATGAAGTGTCCATATGACATATTGTATGAGGTAAAAAAATATTAAATATATCGAAAATATTATATATTATGAAAAATATAAATGATCTATCTTTATTATATGTTTTATAAATATGAATTTTTAATATTAATATAAAAAATATTTAAAATAGTCTATAGAGGGGGGATAAATAAAATTAATAGCATACACTAGAAATATTTAATAAACCATTTAGGCTTTGAAATGGGGTCTAACTGAGACACTCTAAGGGCTTTTAATATGTTATTTTCATAAATTATGAACTTTTTATAACCCTTCTATTTAGATTTCTTATTTATTTATTTATTACATTTATTTATTTATGTTTTTTATTGATTAATATATTAATATTTATTTTCTGGAATTAATTTTCCTAAATAATATCATATATATTCCATACCATGGAATTAATGATTTTTAGGATAGTTGATTAATAAGATTTAATTTATATCATCCAAATATATAAATTTTTCATACATTTTATGTAATGTTTGTAATTTATTTTTTCTGACTTATTGGGAGTTTAAAATAATGATTTAACATTAAATTTTTCTTAATTAAGGATCTTTGGATAATGGTACTTAAATTGTGATTTTTTACTAGCTTAGTGTTTCTGATTTATAGTGAAAAGTTACAGATATCTTTCCATCACACCATAAATTCTATAATGTTGGATTTTATTTTTTATGATTTCATATATTAAATAAAATGAGTTTCATATATAATATTCATGTAATTCATATCAGATTTGTTTTAATGTTACTATTAAATTTTTAATATTGATATGTTATATAAATCATTTTCTATAAAAGAAATATATATTTTCCAAATTGAGATAAGTTCATTATTCAATTACATGAAATACATAGAATAAAAAATGTGAATAGTTAGTTCATAAAAAGAATTTAAAGGATAAAATATTCAATGTATTTAAATAAATTTAGGATAATGAATTCTTTAAAATGTTGAAATATTTAAATGTGTTGGATTCCTTCCTATGACGGCTCACATAAACACTTGCTGAGAGAATCATGAGGAATTAGGAATTTTTTTCCTAGGATTGTTTCAAGGGAAGAATAGTATTTTCTATATTGTAGTGATCTCAGATAATTATTCCAATGACTCATTTGGTCCTATAATAGTGTGTTTTCCATCAGAGATGTTTTTCTTGGAAACCTCATCATTTGAATTTCAGTGGAATATTAACATTTTATAATTTAAATATTATATTATTCACATATTCTTATCCAATGACATAATATGATAGGAGTTTTAGGTTTATTAATCTGAATTGGTTGTTTATTTCAAAATGGGAGTTTTCATAGGCATGGAATTACCCCATCATGGGCACAAAGATCATGTTTAATTCTCATCTTAATTAATTTTATTTTCATTCACTTCATTAATTAATTTTTTCTTTCTATTTTATCCCATCAGATTTTTGTATATGAAATTTGACCTATTTATGTAATGTGGATGAGAGACGGATATGGAGAGAAGAGGGAGGGGTAGGAGGTGAAACTATTGGGGATCATGTTTTGAGATTGACTGATCATCATCGGGTATGTTCCTTGGAATTTTAATGAAGAAATGAAATTTTTTGACTTCGTGGTAGGATCATATTAAAATTTTGGATGAAAATCCCCACACATTCATAGTTTTCATTTTTTAAATCCTTATATATTTTTTTGGGATGATTTCAAATTATTTATAGAAAATCATGTGTTTTAGGGGGATTTTATGGGATTTCAATTTGAGGCTCCCATTTACATATCTTGTAGTTTATAGAAAACACACCATGCCTTCTTCAATAGGGGTGATGTGAGGAATATGATTTTAGAATGTGTGTGTGTTTTTTTATTATTTTTTGAGACACACAATATTTAATAAATTGGGGTATGGGATAGGGAATTATTACACTCCCCGTGTTGTGGCACATGGCCCTGTCAGGTACACAACAAGACTTCGGGTGCTAGAAATGGATTGACACCTTATTTGATACTCATTCAAACCCTGTGTAGGGTATATGGTTAGATACCACATGTGAATGAAATTCCATGTATGATCGGTACATGATTTGTTGGCAAGGGTTCTTCACACTGAGTGCGTTATTTCATATGACAAGGGATGACATTTGGAGGTATATATTATGTACATAAGGACCACTGAGTATACACCCTTCTAAAATGATATTTTCATATTCTCTCACCATTGAGATGGATAAGGCCTTTTTTAGTAGAAAATTTTGGTTATTTTTCTAATTATATTTTTATGGTGGAAATATTTAGAATTTAGAGGATGTGTGGATGGTGTTTTTTTTGGGAGACTGTTTTAATGAGTATGTCTATGATGTTTGGATTCAAAATCCTCAGATATTTTGGGTTGTGTGATGAGAGACCTAAGAGAGGGTTTTGATCCTTTTAGAGGACATGAATTTTTGAATTCAAGGTCTCTTTTTATGAGGTTATTTTAGATGGATCACATAATAATGGATTGAGTAGTATCTATCAGTAGATCATGGATCGTCCCTCAATGTTAGGACTAGTTTCAAGTGTCTAGATATTTTGAAATTTTGATCCTATGTTTTAGGATCATTTCAATTGAAACCCTTTTACTATGATGAATTTTTGGGATGGATCATACATTTGGGTAACATAGAGATTACGTTCAAGTGATTTTGAGAATATCATGAGGATTTCGCTATGGGATTATTTGTAATCAACTGATCTTGGTATTCTATAGTGAACTATTGAAAATTCACTTATGTTATGTTGGATTTTTAGAATATCCTTTATGGTTTCATTGTTGACTAAGGATACATCGTCGTCCATTGCTGGGAATTAGAAGATACACCCATGGATGGGTTTTATTAGTATGGATATGGAAGAGGAACCCTCTTAGGGTTTCCTATTTTGGGTGAGGTCATGAGGAACACTTATCAGGCCCCTGGAGGTAGTTTCTTGATCATGGAATGATTGGAGTCCATTGAGGGACATATGTAGATAATTTATCATGATGGAATTGGGATGATATTTGGATGATATATGTGAACCCCTAAATGCGTGTAATGATATTGATATGGCCTTATGGCCATTTGAATTTTTTTTAATGGGAGAGGCCTGAAAGCATAGGTTTGGTTTGGGAGACCCTAATAGGACATCCCTTTGTGTTATGACCTTAGGCACCATGGGAGCCTTGAGTTTCGTTTGACCCTAATGTTGGTCAGAGTGAGCCTATACTACATTATATATGGTTGATCAAATCTAGATGACTGAGTGATCCGAATAATTTTCTATATGAGATTTGATAATTTTATAATTTTTCCCCTTGGATTATTGGATTTAAATTTGTATTAACCCACATTTTTATGGTAATTTAGTCATGATGTTGAGGTATTTCTTTCCCATTTTTGGGTGTGAGATGATACCATTTGGTTATCTATTACTGTGCATTATCCATATAACTTAATTTGGATCTCTCCTCTATTATCTGGTTTTTGTTATATGGTTCAATGGAGTTAATAAATTAGCCGAATGAGTGGAACCCCTCTATCAGCTTGAGGATGTGTTACCTCAGCTGGGGATTTGTTGTATGTGGTAATGGAAATTTGATTGACCCAGAATCTAGTTCTTTCCTTTATTAATTCATTGTCCAATTTTGGTGAGTTCTAAAAGAGAATTTTGTAATGGATAGGTACTCCTAGTTTTAGGGGAGTTCCTACCACCAGTTAGGACCATTCCATTAGATTCTTAGAGCCGAGAATATGAATGTTTTCGTGCGAATTCCTTTTCTTATTCCCAATGGTCTGAAATTCTTTAATGTACCATTTTTTGACAACTTGGAGCTCCATTGTAGGTATAGAGTACATTATTGGTTTCATTTGGTTGGGTGAGGTGTGTGCAATAAATCATCCAGTTTGGGACATATAGGGGATAGTTTAAACTCAGGTGTCATACTTGACCATGTGGTTTTATTGTTTCCTTTCATAATTACCCCCCTTTAATAAGGCATATTTATTTTATACCATATGTTATTAGTTCATACTAATAAATACATATATCATGTCAATTCCTTTAATATAACAATATATTATAGGTTCCCCATAAGAGGTGTCCTATTGAAAATTGTTTCTCACACATATATGTGTACCTTGGTGTGTGTGTGTGTGTGTAGATTATATATCAATTATTAGGTTGAATAATAGGTTCCAAAGTGGATTAGGAGGATGACCTAAGTTAATTTATTGATAATAGTCACACATGCTGAGACTCAAGATAAAGATGGTGCATCTTGAGAGTTTTGATGGCTAGGAATATGATATGTATCACTATTGGATGTAGAGACCAATGTATATACTTTTTGTTTTTTATCATTTATATGTGTTTGTAATAGTGGGAAATATGTTTTTGTATGGTTTATCATTCTTTGGGTCTCTATGACTGTATTTTATTTTTTATAGCGTGATATAATTTTAGTTTATTTATTATAAATACTTTTTTTATTAATGTAGATTGTTTTGGATAATCATTAAACTAATAACACATAATTAAAAAATGTTATAGCATGCCTTGTGTATAGATTAAACCCGCACTACTTGTCAATAGCCTCTTCCGTTTGGGTATCGACACATATTCCCTTATTGTATACCATATCGGGTGATGTGTTAGGACAAATAAGGTTGATTCTCTTGAAAAAAATTAGAGGTGTCTCGCTTAATTATTTCGGGAGTTGGTAGATATTTTTTAAATTAATTTTTTATAACATATGAGGAATTTTGATCTAGTGAGTCAACAAAAACAATATAGATAGTAATTCAAAGTGACAAAGGCATTAGAATCATTTTCCTTATTTCCATTTGTTTTGGTTTTATGATTTTACCTACAGTGATTCACATGATTTTTTTGGATTTATTTTTTATTTTAATTTATCCCTCTTAGGTCATGGGAAAAGGAATAGTGTTCAAGAATCATTATATTAATATAATATTCACGCGACATAATTATATTTTTTGGGTTTTTTATGATATATGTTTAGTTGTTTAAAATGTATACAACAACCTATATTGGTTGTCACATATAGCACATTGGTATTATTCTACTAAACTAAACCATTTGTCTACATTTTTTCTCTTGAAGGTCGCTTTGGATCATTTAGTGATAGGTTTTCTAATAATGGAAATATAGTCCCTTAATAGATGAAATCATGGAGACCCTAAATGGGTATGGGTTAGTGTTGGATGCCCTGTTACTGTTGTTATTGGCTTGATGAAGGAAATACATCATCATAGATTCTTGGATTGATGTTGAGTTTCCATGAGGATTTGGATTTCCTAAATTACAAACCATTATTTATTTGTATGGATTTTATCTTTCCACATGTTTTCGATCAGGTCATGTGGTGGGTCATTTTTTGCATTCTATCCAAAGTGGATTGGTTGGACATTGTACTTCTTTCCTTTTGGGGTAATAATTTTAGTATACATTCACTAGGTATTTATCTGGCCTACGGATCGTAGTTTCATAAGAGGTGGAGCACTGGGAGTTCACCTGGTCTCACGGTCGGATTGAGATGGTAGGTCTGGCTGGTTTTCTATCCTTTTTCATTTTTGTTTTACTCTAGGTTATGCAGCAAGAGTGTGGTTAGGTGAACGTTCATTTGGATCGGCACATTAGGGTAGAGTGGTTTTGTGGTTTATCATATCATGAGGGAGATGCCTCAATTTTTATTCGGATGGATAAGGGTGCTCCAACTTGTTCGAACAAACCAATGTAATGAGAATGTTTAGTGGTTTTACACATGTTAGCCTATGTTTCATGGTTCATGGATTGTGTGAGTGTGAAATCCTATGAATGGTAATTGGGGAATCACTTTCCCTTTAGATGTACAGTAGTGTTTGGGGTGCCTTTTGGATAAAGCCTTACTGTATAATTTAATGTTCATATTTCCTTGTTTGGTACCAGTTGGTTCGTTGCTTGGTTGAATAGATCGTGATTTTAATAGTTTAGTGTCTATAGTTATTGAGAAAACATTTGATGTTTACCACAATCAATCCATTGAGGATATTTCTTTAGGAGAGATGTAATGAAGCCTAATTGTGTGGAGAACACCCTCGTACATTGGAGTACGTTATCCATGTTTTAACTAGTCTATTGAATTTGGTAAACATCATTCCTGGTGTGCTATGAATGGGTGGTAGTTGATGTTTTTAGGATGGTGCTCTGGTGTGATTAATTTTTCCACATCTAGTCATTTCATCTAGTAATGGACATAGTGTGAGTTGTTAGTTTTTCCATTTAGGTTATTTGGTAATTATATTTTACACTCCAATGGTGGGGATAATCCGATCAGTTGATGATAAATGTCTCTTGCCCTGGGGGGGGTTGTGGTTGCT
Source organism: Viscum album (assembly GCA_963277665.1). Lineage (NCBI taxonomy): Eukaryota > Viridiplantae > Streptophyta > Magnoliopsida > Santalales > Viscaceae > Viscum > Viscum album. The sequence continues at coordinate 852,942,106 of OY728152.1, forward strand.
ATAAAACCATTCATTTAATAGCCCCAATAGCATTGTTTATTCTGATACAAGAAGTGACATCAAGGATGTTAGTAGAAAATCGATAATTATTAGGAGTGTGAAGCATTTATAGTGGGGACATTGTGATAACCCATGTCATCAAATGTTGAGAAAATCAGGATAAATTAATATTTCTTATCCTATGATTATTTTAGGAGAAACATGGTAATTTTTCTTATTAAGTTATCTTGGATAATTATTATATCCCCAACACTGGTCCTGAAATTTATTGTTTACCCAAGAATATAATTTTAGTGCAATTCAAAATAGTTCTAATTATGATAGAATATTAATATTTAATTTTTTAAATATTAATTTATTTGGTCTTGTTTGTTTGGTGATATATTTTGATTTGTGCATCATATTGAGATTATAACAATTTTATTATCATATAAAGTAGATTGTTTCCTAGTATTTTCATAATGTCATTATGAACATCATGTGTCATGCAAGGGAATTTTTTCATTTTCTTTTTTTAATTTCGTATATTTTGTCCATTTTTTCCAATTCATTACTCTCCATGGATTACTCTATATTTTATTATCCCCCTATCATTTGTGTGGAAGAGAGAGTGATAGGGATTTATGAGGGATATATAGGGGTAGGATCCAATGAGGAGCTCATCTAGTGATACATAGAGTGTCGATTAGTGTGTTTCTTAGAACTGGTTTGATGCTACCACATTTTCTAACATGAGGTTGGACCATTTTAATTTTTTACAATAAATTATCATATATTTATAGGTTATCATTTTTTAATCTCTATATGAGTATATTGATACCCCGTTGGGTTCTATTTAAGATTATTTTGGGATAATTATGGTTTTGGGAAGATCATAAGGGATTTCATGGAAAGAAAATTGTTTATATGATGTGTAGTTTTGTGGACACTTGTCATGTGTTCTCTGATCTGTGTGATGTATTGAAGAAGAGGTTAAACAAATTTTTTGTTCAAGACACATCATGTGGGATGACACATGGTATGGCCAAGGGAACGACAGGACACCCCATGTCAGAGCACATGGTCGTGTAGGGTACACTATAAGATCTTATGTGATGAAAAAAAACAGATTTTGTGGGTTACTTGGCCACACCTAATGTAGGGTATTTTAATTGGTACCCCATTTGACAAATATTTCATATGTTTTTGTAACACTATGTGTATTAGGAGGTTTTTATCACCGATTGTGCTATAACACATGACTAGGTGTAAATTTTTAGGTACACTAGTTGTATAGGAGGAACAAGATGTGTACTCGCTCCTTGGAATATGTTTCCCTATTTTCTCACACTAGAGTAATAATAGGACTTTTGAGTAATAAATTTTGGTTTTTGTTACAATTTAATTGATAATTTACATGTTTCGTTTTTTGGATTCCTCCATTGGGATAGGATGTACAATTTGAGACTTGAGAGAGGGTTGTGAGATCATTATATGACATTTCTAATTGAATCCATGTTGGTTTTATTCAAGATTTATTTGGACGGAAATTAGAAGGATATATTTATTAGTATCTCTAATGAGATCTTGGATGGCCATTTGATTTCTGGTCTAGATTATCAAAAATAAATCAAATGAGATTTATATACTGTGTTTTAGAATGATTTTACATGATGCATTTGGACACGATTGATGTTGTGAGATGAAATTTACAACATTATGGAATTGAGATGATGTTGAGATGAGTCAGAGGTACTCTCAAAGATTTCCTTTTGGGTCTATTTACTAATCATGAAATTCGTGAATTACATAGTTGAATATTTTGAATTCCCATGTGGCATGATAGAGCTTTTTTATTCCAATTTTGGGCACATTTTAATTGGAGATCATCCATGCTCTATTGTCCATTGTTGGAGGCTACCTTCATCGTAGGTTTAACTCATGATTTGGGTAAGAAGTGGGATACCTTGAATGGTCATATTTTTAGGAAGTTAGTGTAGACCATTGATATTTTACTTTTGGAAAATTATTTTAATTGAGGATTGGATAGAGACCAATGAGAGCAACAATGGGAAAATTTCCCAAGATGAGATTTGAAAACTTATTTGATGAGAAAGGGGAACCCATAGTAGAGAGTAATGTTCTAATTAGATCCTTATGGAAATTAATAATCGTTTGATGGGTAGTTACTGATATATTTTCGATAGTAGGGGATCCATGAGTAGTACATAGCTTTGTGTTAAACTATTAGGACCATGGGACCTTCAGGTTTTTATTGACCTTAAAGAGGGAAGGGGATATCCCATGGTGGATTTTTTATGGATGATTTTATCTAGGGGAGAATGATCCCCATTAATTGGTAATTAATAGGGGATCAATTATGAGTTTCATCTATTTGGATTAGGGTTCCAAGAGTTATATTGATCTATGTTTTGATGTGATTTTCCCCCGATTTTGTTGTTTTTTCTCATGTTCGGATATATGAAGATACAATTGGGATATACTAGACTATGATTAAGCCTTATGATTTAATTGGTTCAATTATGAATTAGTTGTATATTGTTAGATGAATCTAGGATGTTAATGGACGACCATGAGAAGTGAAATCCCGCTTTCAGCCAAAAAATGTAATGAACTGGCTAAGAATTAGGATTATATGGTCATAGAAAACTGATGGAAATGTGTTATAGGTTTAGTTTCCCAAATTTAATATTATGGAGTTAGTTATTTTTCAAGTACTATCATGTTAATGACATGACCTCTCATTTATATTAGAGTTCTGGTCACTAATTAAAATCATTCCATTAGAGATTTAGAACATTATGAATGTGTTTTTTTTGTATGGAAACATATGGTTATTCCCTTGAGTCTGAAATTCATCTAAGCTATGTTTTAGATATAATATCTATCATTTTAATATATGGAGAATATTCCTGATGTTTTCTAAATGGGTGATCCATGATCTAAAAATTCTCTTGAATGGGCTAGATCATGGGTAGTTTTAACCATGTTTTTAGACTAAAAATTTTGGTTTATTATTTCCCATTTTTATCTAATCCCCTTTATTTTTATGAACTTATTTGATTCTGGTTGTTATTAGTTTTCAATCAGTAGTACATATCATGTGTGCATTAACTTATTATGAAATAGGATTATAGGTTCCCCTTTGGGGTTGCCCGGTTGAGATTTATTTCTCAGACCCCATATATGTACATTTTTGTGTGTTCACAACATATATCTAATTTCATGTTATATCACATATTTCTCACTATATTTCATAGAGTTCTAGTGTTTCATGATCGCGCGGAGTTTCCACTATGGAGTCTTAGGATTGGTAAAGTATATCACAATAGTTTTTTTAGACCGATTATTTAATATTGTATGGAGTTGTCAAAATATACAAATCACCTTATGATTAGTTTTTTTGGATTTTTCATGAAATATTAAACAAAAAACTAAACCAAAAAAATATAAATTAATCAATATGAAGTTTTATGTTCATCATCCTTTCATCACTGGTGATCAGTCCTTAAATGAACTACAGTTTATTCCCTAATGATTATCCAGACATGATTCAAAAATCTATGGGAGAATAAATCAACATATTTTTTGTGATATAATGGATATATGATGATTCTTTTAATGTCCCAATGATCACCTAATATCTATACCATCAATCAATGATGGGGTACTTCGATTGATATCATTGAATTAGAAATTCTCTCTCTATAAATTAGGAGAGTGTAGAGACAGGGTCTGGATGTTGGGTGATGAATGAAAACATTGTTTTGTCCCCTCTCCTCATTTATATAATGTTTTAATAAAATACACATATTTGGATCCCCATACACCTAGATATTTGTTACCCACTATATAAACTATAAAAAAATATTTCCATATTGTTTTTCGGAGTCCAAAATATCATTTATATATGGTAACATTGTCGAAGAAGTTGGTCCAAGGATTTAAAAACTTTCACCTGGGATTGATGTATATATATCATCATCAAGGTTCCACATACCATGTAAAGGATCAAGGATACATCGTTACCATTTTTAAGAATAAAAAATAAAACAAAGGATACATATTTTGATTTAAATTATCACTCAACATCGTCTCATTGCTGGTCATCACAACTCAATGGATCGGAATCCAAATCCATATACATCATCCTCATAAATATCAAAATATTATTAGATCATCAATAATTGATTTATGGGTGAAATCATGGAAATTTGATGATGCCTTTGATGTCTCCACGATCCCCAAAAGGAAAATCAATATATCCATGAAGGGGATATTTTATTTGGAGAGAATATCATCAACTTCTCTCACTTAAAAGTGAGATATGAGAGAGAGATTCTCTCATCCTCGATGTGATTAATAGTATTCTATGTGTTAGCCTCTCATCCTGTATATAGTGAAATTATAAAATACCTGAAAAAATTTCCTCCAAAAATTGAATATTTATTACCTAGTAAATATAATGTAAATGATATTTCAGGAATGACCATGTGGGTGACTGGTTTTTTTATTTTTTACCATTATTTTTGTTTGTGTGGACACATTTAATTTGTTATATGATGCTATTTTTTAGTTTAGTTGTGATTTTTTCATTGATATTTATTGAAGTGTATGAGTTTGGTTTGTTGTTATGATTTTATTACACTCTCACTAGATGGTATAGTCTCCATAGTATAGGGATTAGACACTCTCTACATGATTGGATCCTCATGCATGAACTGTTAAGGCCTTATGGTGGAATATATCTATATGTATTTTGATTCAGGTACATTGAGTAGTGATGAATAACAATGAGAGGATTCCTTTGAAATATCCAAGATCCCCACAATGACAATCCACCGATCCACGAATGAGATATATGATTGGGGGATCATATTATCAAATTCTCTCTCTTAAATGTGAGATGTGATAGACAGAGGCTCTCAACCTCTATGTGATTAATTATATTCTATGTGTTAGCCTCTCCACTTTTATATACTGAAATTATAAAATAAATGAAAAATGGACCCTAAAAACTGAATATTTGTTACCTACTAATTATACTATAAATGATATGTCATGAATGGCCATGTGGGTGACTAGATTTGTTATTTTTTACCATGATTTGTGAATGTATGGACACATTTCATTTGTTATATGATATAATTTTTTTAGTTTATTTATTATTTTTCCATTGATGTTTATTGATGTCTATGAGTTTTATTGGTTTTTATTCTTTTATTACACTCTGACTAGAGGGTATAGTCTAAATAGTGTAGATATTAGACACTCTTCACATGTTTTTAGCCTCAGGCATTTATTGTTATGGCCTTATGGTGGAATATATATGGGGGCATAATGATGTTACAGATACATCATTAGATAAATTTATGGAAAATATTTTTCAGTTAATTAAATAAAATATATATGATATAATTTACTTTAAGGCTAACCTAAATAACTATGTAATGAGAAAAATTATTGGTCTTAACTAATGGATAGTAAAATATAGGTATTTCATTAAAATTGATATAATATGGGATTATATCTTTCTATTGAGAATATTTAATAATATTCATTACTCAACGAAATTATAATATGTTTGTTGCCTAAAACGAATTGAGGTTTTATATTATTAAATAAAATATCATCTAGGATTCTGCGGTCTATCCATAAGAGGGATAATTTTAAATGGAAATCGTTTCCTAGATTGGTATACTAATTTGGGAAATATTCTAATTTATAATTAGAGAAATTAGAAGTATACAAATTTTTAAATTTAATAAGTCAATTTCTCAAATTTTGACTCAAGGGTAAGAGTTACTAGTTATGGAATAATGTATTTAAAGATTTACAAGGACTAAAAATTAACATTAAATTGAGTTAGATAAATTTAAATCCCCATTGTTTTAGAAAATATAAGTGTTGTTTCAATATATATATATATAGAAATACTATAATAAACAACATATTGGATTGGTTTTATAATTTTAGAAAAGTATTTTTATATGTATCAATAATTCAATATTTTATTTGAAAATTTATTTTTTAAAAATTTATTTTCGTTTATGTTTATTAAAAAAATTATTTTTATAAAATAATGAAAATTTTTAGAGCATCAGAAATTTCATTAACCATTTATAAATTCTAAATTATGAAAATTATGTTTAGAATATACATATAATGATTTTATGAATTATTTTTTATAAAAACACTTATTAATGTTTATTTTTGTAAAAATTGTAGTTTTTTAGAACTATTAAAAATAATAATAAATGTCAATATAGGTTGTTTAAAAAAAATCATAAGTGGTATTTATATTTTAAAATATTCTAAATGTTAAATATGTTAAAAATAAGTAATATAATAAATTTTAAAACTTCTTAGATACTTTTACTAGATAGTTCTGTGGAATAAATTTATCAAGAGTTCAATAATAAATTTAATGTGTATAATAGTTTCATACCTTGATTTTTAATAAATTCATATTTATTTAAAATAAATTTTGTCTCTTAAAAAAACATAAAAGGAAACATATATGTTATGAACTGTGAAATTATTATTTATTATATTTTCCAATGCATTTAGCAGTTATTTTTGTAATTTATCTGTGAGTAGATTTATATTATTTCGTGAAATGGAATGTATAATTCAATAAAATAGTGGTAGGATTTTGAAAATTTGAATTTAAATTATAAAAAATTGTAAATTAATGATGGAAAGTAAATTTTATATCTGTTTCTAAAAAGGGAGATAGCTCAGAATACATGATAGATTGTAAATATATGTAGGATGGGGTAAGTGTAATTGCATTTATCGATATTTTATAACAAGAGTCTATGATATACAAAAGAAGTTTACGGTTAGTCTTTTTGTTTTATTTTTAATATAAATATACTAAATAATATTACAAGAATATAAGATAAGTATATAAAAATGTTATAAGTGTTGGTAGAGGTTACATGGATTTAAAAGTTAAATTATAAACATAGGATATTTTTAAATATATAGTGGAATCATAATTTCAATAATAAATAAAATTAATTTTAATAAAGAGGCCATATAAATAATTTTTATTTTTTGAGGAATGATGGAATGATTTGTTGAGTGGATACATGCTGATGTAAAATATTTTAAATATTGATAGAACACATTTTTTGAAAAAACATTAATAAAGAAAATATATAATAGATATAAATTTATTATAAATAATAAAATGGTATTACTTTTTCTAATTTACATGGGTTTTAAATGTTTCTTAAGACATATTCATGTGATGCAAATGGATTAAGATTATACAAATATATCATTATTTTTCACAGAATGAATTTAATCTATCATTCATTTATGTGGGTTTCATTTATAAACCTAATACATGTATGATAAATAACACATAAAATTTAATGGAACGATTTATCTCTAGTATATGATCATCATGAAAATAAGGGATATGATTATATGTTAAGCTTATTTTTAGAAAGGGTTCATATATAGATAAAATGTTCACTCATGGGACATAGGTGTAATCTGTTTTATGGTCTGAATCATTCGAGTGCACCAAATATTTTGTAAGATATCATGTTATTTGTATATTAAGGTGTATATTTCATAATAATCCACAAGACATATGGTAAAAAATATATCCTAGATGTAAAAATTCATACTTTCATATATTATTACATCAACCTCAATGATAAATCTACTGACTTGAACAAAGGGAGTGTAAGAATATGCAAGATGATATATACAAATTATCTGGATAATTGAATGGAGATATATTAATTTCATAGATAAATCCTTGGATCCATTTTCATATTTAGTATAACTAATATATTTATCAATTTCCATATTTTCTTATAGGGTTGAATTATGTATATTTGATAAATTAAAATATTATAATGACCTATATGGTCTCACAAAAGGTAGTGTGATATGTTTTACAATTTTATTTCTAAAATATAAGGTTGGATTTTAGTAGATTATTTATATAAATTTTAAATTTTATGTTACTATATTTTTTATGTGGTTATATCAAATTTTTATATATGATGTATCGTGGTGAAAATAATATAAATAAATATAAGGTTTTAGTATTATTGGGTGATTAAAATCTATATTCCCTAAATCCATTATATCAATGCATAGTACATTGAATACTAAAATATACCAGTGGGGACTGAAATATACATTATATATCATTATCTCACATTATATCCATTTTTTCTATGAGGATTATTTCAGTAATGTTTGATATATGAATTGATAATGTATTCAAATAGTGTTTCACATGTTATAACTAATGATAATATATTTTTAAATAACATTCACGCTAATTTTTTAATCAGTATTTTACCAAAGTTAAAATATACTTCCATTATTAAATGTTTTAGAAATTTTATTCCATTGAATCCATGTTAATTCATTGATGGATGTGTAAAAATGATAATCAATGATTCCTCCATGATGAAATTATTCTTTTAAACACACTATATCATCATGAACTTCTCTTCTCTAACCAATTATATTTCCACCACTTATGAGGTACTAATATATCATGGAGAAATTATAGGTCATATTTTTAATACAAAATATACATGTTAGATAAGGATGGACTAAGAAGATATTCAATATATATAGAAAATTTAAATCCACCCCACCACATAATGGACGTGGGTAGGCCTGTATCATGGCTTCATTTTTTACATGCTTTATAATTTCAATGATACCCATTGTGACAATTGTCTCAAAAAATGACATAAGGAAATAAAATAGTTCATTTTTAATTAAGGGAAAAAACAAAGAAAGGTGATATAATGTTATGAGGAGGATTAAGGAGATTGGAAATTTATATGACATGAAAGCTCTGGTAGATGCTTAATATTTAATTATTATTATTTTTTATTTCTAAGTCAACTCATTATTAATATTTATAATTGTCAAAAACATTATGTTTTTTGTGGATGGTGGCTAGAGAGACATAGTTTTAACGTTGGTAAATTTTACTGGGATGCATCCCAAGTATCCTTGCTCAATATATAAGAATCGCGTGAGTGGTATTTGGCCTTATAGGGTTGAAAGATTATATAAAATGTTAATTAGTTTTTTGTATTATTACCATATAGTCCTAGTTGTGGATAATGAGGAAGGGTAAAACATGAGGCATCAGCAGGGTTTAAAATCTCATTTAATCTTGATTGAAGGGGGGTGTAAATGGGTCATGTACAATTTTAGAGTATTTTTTGTAAAAAAATATTAATAATTTTAGGTGTAACCCGTACCCAATTATTTTATTAATAATTGAGGTTATCTTAATGTTGTTTTATTAATATTGTAATGATTTTATTAGCTATTTTTTTGTGCAAATTATCATGTATATGGAATATACAGATTTGATCAACATAGATATTAGTACATAATTTTTATGATTGTTCTGATTATTTCTATTTTACCTATACCTTTCTAGGTGGATTGGTGTTTAGGTTTTTTAATTTACCACTACATTCATAATTTTCATATATCCGAAAAACCATTATAAAATTATAAAAATTCAAATTATTATACTGAATATGTTGAAAATGTTGTTGAATTGGGTGGAATTACATATATTTTTTAAATTCCATTTACAAGGATGATATTAAATTCTATTAAATTAATCATTTATGTTTTATTAAATAATTGAATACTATGAATAATATTGTAAATCATTATGGTGGTGTAAAAAAGGAAATAAATATTTAGAAAATAGGGAAAACAATCTTTCTTTCATAATTTCAGTATATATATATTGTAGTGGATCTTTGGAATTAGGAATGGGTCAATTCTGTGAATAATGATCTTAAACATGATGATAAGAAAAATAATTTGGAAATGGTATCTTGGATGACTAATAAGAATTATAAAATCATTAAATCGATATTTTAAAAAATTTGTATAAAAAGTGTCATGTTTCTAGGAGTAAATGTAATCTCATATAAAAGGGATTTAGATTCGTATGAAGAATCACATTTGAGTGTAATTTTCACCATTGTAATGGTTGGTATTTTTCTGTATTTATCTCTATATAAATTAATAATTAAATTCTTAGTTTTTTCCAATGCATTCTGGTATGTGTTAATTAAAAGTTATTTTGAATAGAACTTTGTATTAACCAATAAGAAGATTTTTTCTTGATAAGGATAGAGTGTTATTTTTTCTGTTTCAGTAGAAACTATATGGGGTGATGAAATCATCTTAATATTACTAATACAATATTGATACATTCTTATATGGTATTCTCCTCAAGCAAGAAAAAATATAAAAAACAATTATTTCCAAATGAAAATCACAAAAATACACTCATTGTTATTGTGTTTGTTTAAGGAATAATATTTTTTGGTAATATTGTAATAGTGAGTGATTAATCTATTTTCAAAGTGATTATGAATTTTAACATGTTTATAATCTATGATATAAAATTTATCAAAGGTTTTCACATTATTTATGATGGTGGAATGTAATTTTTATCACATTACAATGATTATTATGATAATCTAAATTGGTATGGAATAATTGATTAAAAGTAGGTTTCACTACCTATGTATGTTGAAAAAATATATTATCATTTGATGATCTGGGAATGGTGGAAAATGAAAGGAATATTATAGGTTAGTTTAATGGTATCCTTATAGTATATAGTTCGAATATAATTATTTATTTATGAATGTAGTTACATTTTAGAGCTTTTATAGGTATCATATCCTTATTGAAGAAAAAGATGATTATTTATTATTTGAATAAAATACTTCAATACATCCATGAAAAAAATAATGAAATATAAATTTAGTGAATGAATATAATAACATATTTTTTTTAATTTTTATAGATAAATAATTTATATAAGAAAACATTACTTCAGGATGGATTTTGGGTGTCATAACATTGAAAAAAACATTGATTTTAGTAAAAAAATGATGTTTAATATATTTTCTTAACACAAGACACTAAAAGAATTATTTTAATTATATACCACATAAAGGATATAATAGTGATGGAATAGGATCCTTAAAACATTTATTGTTATAATCAAAATACCAACAATATATCTGAAAAAGTTGTTCTACGTACGTGTTGAAATAACATCAACAAAAAAATCACATTATCTTGGAAACTGAGAATAAGGTGAGTTTTCATAGGAATATATTTAAAATTAGAATAATATAATTGGTAATATCATGAATTATATATATAATGATCAATTTTATATTTGAAGATGTTTTTGAAATAGCCTAAATTACAAAAAAAACTCAAGATTCTCAACCAATCACCTCAAGAATGTCCCCATTGAATATTGAAGTCTACTAAAAAACAGTAAGGGAAAACATATATCACTGGGGAATGGTTTTCCTACAAAAATACTTTCCATATTTTTTACTTCCATAAATCATTTAAAATAATAATAAATCCATTCATGTGTACAAAATCAATAGAAATTACATGAAATAATAAGAAATTTTTTTATAATAATTAACCATAGATAAAACCCTAAAAAATCTTAATAAGAAAAACGATCAAGTGATTTTCATCATACATGGAATGTAATATCCTTAACATCTCAACCAAAATTGGTAATACATCCCTCCAGTGATCAAAATGATAAGTAACTTTATCGTTAAACCCAAAGAATTTAAATAATAAGTAACTTTTGAATATTCCCAAAGTATATATGTTGGGGGTGAGTATATAAACATGAAATGTATGAAATAGCAATATAAATTATATTTTAAAAGCATCTATGAATAAACCATCATTCTAGTTTCAAATCATTGAACACCATTTACATGAAAACATAGTTGATTTTATTTACCAAAGATTTTCTTTAAAGAAATAAAAAGGATTCTCCTTTATTGCCAAATAATGCGTTCATAAAAAAAATAACCAAATGTTCTATAAAATTTAAACATATATATTATTTAAATAATGCCAATGTAATCATGGAATAAATCACTTTAATACTAGATGAAAATATTGATGTTGACAAAATGATACAATTTTTCTTGTATTGATGTTATCTACAACCCTAATTACCTAATCTAAGACTTATCAGGTGATCCTAACTAATCACAGTGAAATCATAACTTGTAGTTTACACGAGTTAGTGTGAAATTACATCCACTTATAGTAATTTTTTCATAATCCAAATTAGTGAAGCATTTATCACATAAAATATTGCAAAAAATATCTATAGATCCCATGATGTTTTGAATTGAGTTATAAAAACAATTATATAAAACACTCAAGTAAAATCTCCTTGAACTCCATTTACTAAATATATCTCTAAATCACTTTATAAATAACTAATTCATATCTATAATCATAATAAAAAAAATTACTAGGAATAAAAATTTATGGGATTCATTACATGATATTAATAATTTAAAAACAACTATTTTAAAAACAAAGAAAGGTTTTACCATCCCAAAAATATGAATTTCATGGCATTTAAAATCATTTTAAACTAGGGAAAACATATTGTTTCAAAAAAATCCTCCAAATCAATTTTTATTATTTTCAAAAACCCACTTTCAGGGGAATAGAGGGAACCTCACAATGTCTACATTTCACATTTCTGTAGGCCAAATGATCACAGATTCTAAATTCAAAAACCCAAAAACCAAAACACATTTGATCACAAATTAAAACATCAAAATATAGAATAAAAAACAAGTAATAAAGCATGTATTCGAAACATTTCATAAATGAAAATCCCTTCAACTCAACTAAGACATAAAAGAAACCCTAGATCAGTTATGCCATAAAGATACCACTTCATCATCAACTATGTCACTTTCAACACATATCTAAGGTTATGATGCTAAAACATGGGATGGTTTTATTTAATTTTTTTATAAAAATACCCATGAGTAATAAAATTAAAAGAAAACATAAATTTTAGATTTTTATAAAAAATAAATTCAAATAAATTTTGTACAAGATAAATACTCACATGAAAAAATTCATAAGACTTTTACTGATTCAAAATTGTGTTAACTAACAATTGAATATAAAAAATCCATTATTTTATAGTTAAAAAATTCTAATGAATCATTAAATCATTGTTCCTACCTCAAATAATATGTATACAATAAAAATCCAAGCATCAACAATATAAAATAAATAAATAACACATTATATTGAATTATAAATCAATACCAAATTTAATCTAATGAAATAAAGGGGTTTTTTAAATACATAAGTATTTATATACTCATAATAAAACCAAATTATGTTTCCAAACCCTAAAAAATAGGGTGATGTTACAATAGTGATCTTATTTCCTTTAATATTGAAATTACTTTGAGAAAAAATAGTTTAACCACTCCATGGTGAATCCATAATAAATGAAAACCATAATATTTTAATTTTGTAATTAGAAGACGAAGAATTGGAGGTAAAGAAGAAAAAATAGGATGAAAATAGAGGGAAGACAATCATACCTATATCTGAGTATCAAATTCCATAGTAGAAAAATTATTTAGAATAGGTTAATGATGATAAATAGATTATATATCCTCCCTCTACTTGCTGGTTGTGAGTTTCCAAGAGATAAAATGGTTCACCTCCCTTAAAGATTAAAATTGATATAAATATAATAACATAAAATATGATCACAATAATACTAATTACACATAATAAGAATAAAAATTTTGATAAAAATAATAAAAATAATTTTAATAAATCCTATCATTAATATACATATACCACATACATGTTTAATAAAAAAATAAATTTTTAATATCTCATTCATAATAATAAGAAATCATTTTAATTCAGTGGATATAATCATAATACCTTAAATGAATGAAAAACAATAACTAATGACTTATAAAAGTTTTTTACTAATATATATTATAATACACAAGGTTTCATGATTAAAAAAAATTTGAATAGATTTGAAAATTTTAAAAATTTATATCCATGGTCCACAACATTGGAATAAAACAATGCATAATCCACTAAATTAAAAAAACACAGAGTATGGTCTACCTTAAGTGTCCACTAAGGCATGAAGATAACCATTATCCATAGATATTTTCTAAAAACATCAGTATGTTTCAGTAAAAAAAATTAGAATAATTTGATTGAATTATTTATAAATAAGTGGGTTTCAAAAATCACTTAACCTTACAAACATTATACCCCTATAAATTCATGGAAGAAACATATTAGGATTATTTTAAAATTAATTCACATTGTAGAAACTGTCACATTATATTAGGTAATTTCATCAAATTGGAAAGCCTCAATGACGGAAATATTAATATTTTATCAACAACACTCTAATCTTAATTTCCTCATCTTAAGGAATACTTTTTATTAACAAGGTATAACAGTGACCTACATTCAACATGAACTCATATCATTACTTTGAATTAAGTGTCCCATGATAAGAGACGAGGTTTGTTAAAAAATGAAAAAAAATATAAAACCATCAATTGACTTGAGATAAATCCATATGTATAATTCACGTCAAACATTAACAAGGTATATTATTATATTTATTATATATCACAAAAAAATAATCAAAAGGAAAGGTACTCACCCCAATAATTAAATTAAACCCATCATAAATTTCCAATTATACAAAACATATAATCAACCTCAATTCATAGAATAGCCAATATATTTATCAATAAATAAATTCAAATTTTCCACAATAAAAACACTCTTACAAAACATAATTAAATCATCAAAATTACAATACATCCTTGGTAAAATTTACCCATCAATAAAATTCACCATAAATATAACAATTGAAGACTGAAAAAAATCGTATATTAGACATAAATATTAAATAATTCTCTATTTCTATAAATATTAATTTTACTATGAGGCCAAAAATAATAGTGTCCCTGATATGAAAAACATTTTAAAAATAATTTCAATCCAATTTCACAAGGAAAATATGATGTTATAGGAATATATGCTACTTATAATGATATATGTTTTCATTATCATCCATTTTTTCATATCACCTATACAAATAAAGCACTCATAAAAATGTTGGATTGTTTCATGTTCATATTCCATTTTCAAATTACCTTATGGGTTTTAACAATTTTTTGGAAAATAACTAAATTACATGATGGTATTTATGGTTAAATAAAGGACATTTTTACTTGGAATGATGGCTGGAATTGATTTTAGGTCATATACCAGGCTATGGGAATTACATTGTCCCAAAAAACACCACACTTGGTTAAGGTTCCCTTTTTTGGATACCATGTACCTTAAACATCATGGCCCATTGTCCCACACAAAAATGTTTGAGGGACTCTGATATAAACCATAAAACTCACACTACAAACTTTAAACTACTATATTTTCCCATTTTATTAATAACTTTATCAATTTGACCCCTAAAATAATGTCCTAAATTCTTAATAACACTATACGCCTAAATATTACTAATTCCAGTCATAAAAAATCATCAAATTTATAAATAAATTGATCTACCCCTATAAACATCAATTTTTTTAAATTTAAATTATTCTATAAAAGTATAATTTAGATTTCCATAACTATCATTCCATTTCTATAAAAAATAATACAAACTCTTTAGGAAAATTATACACAAATTAATTATTGTATTAGAGAATTTATTACAAATAACCCTTTATCCAAATCATCAGACTAATAAAAATGATTATTTTATACATATATCCAAAAATATTCCAAAAATAAAATGATTACAAAATAACCAATTAAAATGAAAGAAATCCCTCTGAATTTCATCATATCATCCCTAAAAAGTAACTCTATTACAACTACCTCATTCACCAATGACAATAGTGACCCTAACCATTCTAGTTAATTTCTATATTTAATTTATTTGTTTAATGTAATTATTAGGTATGTTTTGAATTATAAATGAATTTCAAATAAGACTAGAGAGAGAATAAATGTGACACCAGGTCCAAGAGGCCAGAACATACTGAGTTTACTTAGACCAGTTGCTCAGTTGGAATCCTAAGGTTATAGGTAGTACTGTTTTCCCACAAAGAACCTTGTAAATATTTATTGAGTAATTAGTAGACTCATAAGAAAAACTCTTTTTTGGAAATTTTATTGTGATGTTTTAACTTAACAATTATAAACCCTATATGAAGTTAGATCATGATCAGTTATTATTTTTTGAATTTATCCATATTTTTAGCTCCCAGTATCATTTTCAATATTATTTTATACATCCATCATCAAGATTTATTCATTCATGGAAAAGGGAGATATTTAATATATTTTGGTATGGGTCACCTTAGTTACTCTCATAATAATTAAGGGATTGATTGTAATTAGTATAGATATGATTGAATTTAATTAAAATGGTTGTTTTTATGAGAAATAAATTGTTTACCAACCTTTCACATAGTATAAAGGTTCTATATGTTTGGTAAAAATTTATACATGTTCACAAGTATATCTTATGTGGACAATGTGTTTCTTATGATATTGTTAGAAAAAATTTATATTTGTATGAAATGAAATGTTTAGCTATTACAGTTTTTATTATTAAGAGGTGATATGACATTTTTTAGGTGTTTTTCATATAGTAAATTGTAGTTTTCTACCGTGAATAACTTATTTATATTATTTAATTATTATCATGTACTACTTGGTCTTAAAAATATACATTAAATGTGTTACATGGATGTAGTATAATTTTCAAGAATATACATGTTTTATTAGAGTAAGATGATTGGTTGGGCTATAAATGAACTAACCTTTTTTACCCCAAACCCATTTTCCATGGGATGGGTATGTTCCTTAAATCATGTATACCCATTTCAATTTTTATGGGATGCGCCTATTAGATGATTCTTATATATGTATTCACCTAGATGGGATTTTATAAATGATTCCCCTACCTCTAGAAAATTTCAAAACAAGTATAAGATTGAAGATGGTAATTAAAGGTCATGACACTCTGTGTATATAGATCTTCACTTTATAGTAAAAAATTCTATGACATTAAGTATATTAAGAATATATCTTAATATTTTAAACCAAAATATAAGATATATTTTGTTTCAAACATACATTATCGATTATGATAGTAAAATATGTGTGGGGACATGACTACATGCATGGTATTATAATACTATTTCCATATACATGATCCTTTGGCATATATAATTTTATTTTCATATATAATTCATATATGGTTAAAGAACTATTTCATGGGAGCTAGTACCAATGGATTTCAGAGTGTGGGTGGTAAATTTTTAACTTTATGATGGGCATGTGTACTGGATGTATAAAATCTACATTGGTTGTTTACTTTGTTAATTTCACTTGGGTTTTCAACACTTTTTATCCATAGGTTAAGATTGGTTTTATAGTTATCTGTTTGACTTGTTTTTTTCTTATTTTGTATTTGGGTCAAAAATGTTGTTTTTAGAAGGTATTTATATATATTCATGTTCATGTAGTATCTCTTGTTTTATTATTAACGTGTTTTGATAATGAGGTAAATATATAAGTCTCCCATGTATTTTGGGATTACACATCCAATGACCACAAGGTTTATGTTTAAGTTCTAGTGTATCTAAATATTAATTTACATTTTTGTTCCTATGGGGGAAACCATCTCCAAACAAAACATAATTTAACCCCCAAATATTAAACAATCCTTTGTTGATCCAGAGGTGTGACCAATGTATTGTGAAATTTTTATTCCAATTTTGATCAGTAATTTAGGAAATATATATTTGATAACTATATTAGATCCCACCTTAAGGGATCATTAATTAATAGTTTTGTGTAGAGAACATATAAAATTATCATAACCAAGTAAGCAAGCCCAATATATGCAAGGATAATAAAATTATGGGGGATTCTAGAATTGATATGCGTAGAACATGATCATTATTCCCTACTTTTCTTCATCTCGTAATGTCTCTAAAATGTACATGAGTCTCATGCATTATATAATTTTTCGATAGGTACAAACTATTGGGACCACATGACATTTCACATACTTGATTATTATTGTTTCTATTTTTTGGATAAATTGGTTGTTAATATTAACTGAATCATTAAAATTTAATAAATACTATTTTTATATATGTTTTTTAAATGATTAAGTAAATATGAAATAAAAATTAGTTATCTAATTTTAAACATTCTTTTAATCCCCAGGCCAACAAGATTTATTGTTTTTTATTTTTCATTTTTAAATTATATTTTATGCGCAATTACGTTATTTGCAAAGCATATAAAATTAATTCAAAAACGATTTTTTGGATGTTTTTTGTAAAAAAATTATAAATTAAATTTTTAATTTATATTGAAATGGGGTTTTACACTAAATCATAATTATATAATTCAAAAAATGTTTATTTTTTACCCAGTAGAATAAATTGGTGTTGTTATCTACTTTATTATTGATTATTCCACATAAATTATAGTCACCAATCATACCCAAATATACATATGAGCATGCATTACCATCTCAACCTACATTTAATCCTTATTTATAGGAGTGGATTAATCATTTTATATATTCCTTCAATAAAAGGGTTGTCAAAATTGAACCAATTATTTCAAATGTTATAAAATATATTCAATTTCATCTTCCTTTAGTCTACAAGGATGAGGCCTCTCCAACTGATGTTATGAGCAGACCATTCATGTGCACTATATCATTCAGAGTACATATATCACAAAGAAACACATAGTCAATATATCCATCTTCCTACTATAAGGGGTATCTCACTGATAGTAGAATTTCGTGATAAAGGTGAATAGATACCAATTCATTACTTGGAGGAATTTCATAGAATTTTTATTCAATAAATTTTACCCAATCAAATTATTTTTCTTGAAGGAAAATGAGTTAATAAATCTCTATTAAAGAACATTGTTTGTTATGGAGTATGTGTATAAATTAATATATATTTTTTTCTTAAAATATGAGTGGATAATAGTATTCAATGGTATAATATTTTGGGAGAGACATAGATGAACCATTGCATACCCATTTGATGATTTTTAATATGTCTACTTTTTTTGAAGTAATAGAGAATGTCATAATTTGATGAAACCAAATGTGAAAGTGTTTTATATGTGGGTAGCTGGTTGTTTGGATTATAATAAAAATATTATTTCTCCAGTAGAAAAAATAAATGATAGGAGGAGGTGATCATGGTTTCCTGTAACTAGGAGAGCCTAAGTGATGGGTACCACCATTACCTAGTTCTGGAATACCTCATATGTACTTCCACTACTGTGTCCATATAGGGAATATAAAATCCAAATTCACCTTTGAAGTGAATTAGTTCCCCACTTCTGGAAAATAAGTCTATATACATATTTTTTATAAAGGCAATCTATCTAAAATAATCCGGCATTGAACAAATGTAATCCAATCATCCTATGATCAATCGACTAATTGTTTCATTAATATTAGATAGCCACCATAGGGAAGGTTAGGAATAATAATTCATTGGTGTTTTTAGGGAGGTTTAGATATTTTTTTGGACTTTTTTATATATTTTTTATACTTTGGGGAACTGGTAGGTTCTATCCTAGGAATATATCATAGGGTATTCCACTAATGGAAATAAAGTGGGTCCATCTACCATTAGATTTACTAATATAGAATCTTCTGATTTAAATTTTTCATTATTTTATACAGTCTCATAACATTCCATTATTTATGAGGAACTATTTTTCTTTAAATATATGAAATTTGACATATTTCATAATTAAATAGTTCTTTTTCCAGCACTATGAATGTTAATAATGTCAAGAAGGAAATGTTCATCTTCTTTGTTAGTGGTTGATTCGTATGGGAGTATCAAGGATACTATGTTTCTTAACATGATTTTTTTTAATGTAATTATAAATATGGAATAGTTAACACAATTTCATGCATGCATTTATTTCTATTCTATGAGAGTATAGGTTTTATCTCTAAAAGGAGTGTAATATAATCTTCTTGGGTAATTGGGATTTAAAGCTATCTAAAAATGGCCTTGTCAGGTTTATGTGTGGATGAACATTACTGAAATGAATAGCCTTGTTCACAATGCAGTGGAGGATAAAAGGTGCCTATTTTAGCTATGTGAGTTTATTTTCACCCATTATGTGTTCCAAAAATACATTATAAGGATGTATCTACAGTTAGAGGTGGAGTTCACCATTAATCATATACAGAAAATTGAACCCATCACAATCCATCTAAATCATTTGGATCAAACTGTATTGATAGAACTGAATATCCAATTAGAGGATCATGAGGCTAAGGAATTCATTATATTGATAACATCACCTTTTGGTGACCTGTTCCTTTTTTCAAGAAGTAAAGTGTAATTATATTCCTTTTGTATCCTATTGGATGTTCATCCATGTTAATATCAAGAACAATAACTTATTTCAAAAAATTAAATATCTTCATCATATATCATAGGGAGAAACATTGTTCTTTAATATTGAACTACATTTTTGAAATCAAAAACAATAGTTTCGATTATAAGAATACCTAAGACTCTTTTATATATTTGATATTATAATTTCAAATATATTATCATGTATTTTTATCAATAATTAATTCCCCAACTATATTTGTTTATCTAATGAATAATATCTTAAATCTATTTTTATACCCATCTATTGTGTTTTTCTGGATGATGGATTTATTTATTATAAATCATTAGATGGACTTGCTCAAAATCACTGAAGTTATCTAGAAACCTTAAAATAGACCAATTATATTTTAGGAATCCAAATGACTTTTTAGGATGCAAGAAGTTATGTTCCTTAATAATTCATCTTAAAATCATTCATTTTAGTATACCTCGAAAATATTGAATATGTCATGTTCATGAAATATCAAACAAATGAATTTGAGATTTAATGTTTTATTATGAATTTGGAGTATTATCACCACTTCATAAATTTAATTTCATAGAAGTGTGATTATATGGTTTTATTGACCAATAAATGTGTTATATTTTTATATTTAGATCAATATGATGTATTTTTTCAATAATTGAAGATAATTTTAATCTAATATCATATCATTATCTTACCAAAACTGGGTGTGTGTCTTGAGTTGAATTGTAATGAATCCTTAGTTATAATTGGATATGTTGTTATTCAACATCATTGGGCAATGGAATATAGTCCTTAATATATTAATTCTCATAAAGATAACTATCTTATAGATGATTCGAAATTGGAAATGGGGGTCTATAAATTTTAGTATTATAGGAATTATTTGTTTAGTGAGTACATTATAGTGTTGAATATCATGAAAGCTCCAAAAATATATTCTTAAAAGGGAATTGAATATCATATGGGATCATTAGGTATAATATCTCTATTTTTTATTACTTGATATCTAGTACACTCCTGGTAAAATCAATGCAGTTACTCAGTCTCTCATCAAGGAGATTCATCCCCAAAAGGTGATGGAGGCAATGTAAAAGTGTATATTTTTGTTTCTTATTTATGTGATCAACTTAGATGTGGTATATGATCCTATTATAGAATCTATACATGAATCTTATGTATCATAATCTATTAGGGTGCACACCAGGGACTCATAGATATCTAATCTGGATTATAAAATTAATCAACAGAGACTCACTAGTGGGTGATCCTTGATTGTTGGTTCTAAGATTATCATTCCATCTTTTATATCCATAGAAGTATTTTAAATTATATAAGTAGGAAGAATAAATTTATAAATGAGTAAAATATGTTTTTATCTGAAAAAAACCCTAGGATCATAAATTTATACCATAATATATATCCCTTGTTTTTGTGTCCTAGAATGAAGAAAGACAACCTAGGATATATTTGTGGATTCATTACCTGTCAGTAGGTAAAGGAATTACTAAAAAAGGGTATAGTACTATTTTTCACACCCACCACTAATATTCAAATGGGATGATATCATAATAGATTTCATAGAATATCTTCATTGATCGCCAAAGTGTATGGAAGAAATTTTGGTTATCAAGGAACACATTACTACAATTGCTCGTGTTTTTCTTATAAAATAGGTGTCATTAGTAGAAGAACAATGAAAATATATTCCAGATAGATCATAAGGATTCATAGAATAGTCTTCATTATCATATATGATAGAAATTTTTGGTATTCATCCCACATTTGGAAATATATTTAGTGAGTATTGGGCTATCAAAGAAATTGAGCACTTTTTCCACCTATAAACTAATGTAAAGATCAATATTAAAATTCATAATTTATAGGATATCTTTTGGGAATGTAGTTTTTAATATATTGTCTCATTGGAAGAGAACCACCCACTCTTGTAATTCTACTACAATAATATATAGTATCATAATATTATAATTGAAACATTTGAGGCTATTTATGGAAGACCATTCTATTCTCAACTGTATTGGACAAAAATAGGTGAATCATTCATGATCAGCCCAAATATCATCAAGGTGACAAACCAAATATGTAAAGATGATTTGAAAATGCTTCATAAACACTCACATTTTTAAAATTATCTATGATTATTAGAAAAATGAATCATTTAATTTATTTTGGGTGAAAATTACTTATGCAGGTTTTCATTGGGGTTGGATGAACAATTTAAGGGAGGGCATGGAAGGGGACCCTAATCTATATAGGGACTTTGAAAATATTATCTATGTATATTAATGATTCCTATCAGATAGATTTATTTCTAAAATTAATGAACAATGATTCAACCTACCATATTAACCAATTGAGTTATATGATTGACCACCAAATTTTGATCTGATATAATTATTAACATTGATGTTAACACTTCTTATGTGATCCATCATATCAAAATCATTGAAAGGATTGAAAGGTGATACAATTAAGGGTAATTTATCTTATTTGGGTTATGTCAAGTCATTATTATATCAATTATGAAACATGAGAGTAAAAACACTTATATGAAAATAAAATGTTTGGAATTGTTTCCTCAATAAGATCAATGATGCTTCATATGGATGAGATCCGTTATATTAGGGTGGTTTTTAGGACCCTAATAATTTTAGCTATTTTTTCTGTCAAATTTTTTCTATTAAATTACTTTCAATGTGTTCATTGAATTATAAAATAGGTTGAATGAGTTTAGAGGAAGAATATATGAAGAAGAAAAGGTTTCCTATATTTAGGAGGCCATTGGGTACAAGGAGGACATTGAATTGGTAAAATATGGAGGTAAAAGTGGTTTTAAGTGGTTTTAAGTGGTTATGTTTGAAAAACTATGTTCTTAGTGGCTATATACATTATACATAATTGACGTATAAAAAATATATTATAAATTGGAATTTTATTCAACAGAAATTCAAATTATAAGCCATTAATGTGGTTTGAATAGGATTCCATCTCATTATTTGACTTTATCCCCTAGTTAAGATCCCAAACTCCTTATCTTCATTATTTTATGGATCCTCCATTATAAATTATACAAGGGTGTGTATTTAGTCATGAATAATACCCTTTAAAAATATAAGGTTGTGAACTTCCTTTATCTTATTCGTATTATCTCATCCTCATAGAAATATTATAATTTGTATTTCCTTAATTCTAAGGATTTTGGAATTCATCAAATCAAATGATTCCTTCTTGTGAAGTAGTTGTGTGATTTTATTCAATTTAATGTTAACATGATTATTTTCATTTTATTGTTTTGTATTTTTTATCCATTTAGGGATGAAACTATAATATTTTTTATTCTTATCTTAGGTAGGTGAGAGCAGTTTATTGTGTCATACACCTTCCTCTGAAATCCCATGGATTCTACAACATTTATATTTTTTAGTATACCATTATATCCCTATATATCTTTAATGTATTGATTTAAATAAATATATATTTGTGAGAATTTAATTATAATGATGGTTTTCATGATTTATAAATTCATAACCACCCATTAAAAATATATGATTTCTTTTTAGGTTTTTTAGAATATATAGAGGTTCTCAACTATTCCTCGATTGATTAGAATGAAATAGGATTAAATTACATGTATATTGAAATGTAGGTTTAGAGACTATTAGAGGGAGGATGCATATTCTTGTATAAGTTTTGAATAAGATACATAGGAGGAATTTATTCTCCCCACCCAAGATGAATATAAATTCTAAGTAGGAATATATGTTCCTAGAATATTCCTCTATACACATTCGCTCATTCTATTACTCCATTATAAAATCCTATACATGGATCCCATTCAGATAACAAATCAACCTGTTATACTAACAAAACTCCCCCAAAAATATCATTTTATAGCTTATAACCCATTATAAAATGATATATGTAGGCATACTAAGGATTTATATATCTATAAAACTCACCCCACCTTATAAACGATTCCTTTTCTGAATTATTAGGAAAATAAACTTATTGTGTTTCCCCCTCTCTTCCCAAAATCATCATGAAATTTTCCATATGGTTTTATCTAGTTTTTGGTCTTGGTTAAACTGAGGGATATGAACACATTATTCAAATATTCTCTATTAAATAACCTAGATTAACCTTGCTATATTGTGGTGGAATTTTTTTTTTAATAATTATGTTATGAGTTCCATAATTGTGTTCCCATATGCTACTTGAAATAGATTTATGGCCCACTTTCATGACTCCAACATTAAACCACTACATGTAACTCTTCATGTGTCATTTACTTGAGAAACGAATATATGTTATGGAGTAATTACATAGAGGTTACTACCTTTTATATCTCAATTGTTCCAAATAGTGAAGAATAAAACAAAGACAACACTAGAAGTGGAATTGGATTCACCTCCTACTATGGAAGTAATGCCACAGACATGGTCAACTTATCCTTGAATTTAAATAGAAATGTGTTTTACTTCCCTATTTTAGAAACAAACACAAATATCATGAACAACATCACCATTTCATAATGCTATTGAAGGGGAAATTTGTTGAATATATTACAATTATCAAAAAGAATAAAGTCCTCTAGTAACTATATTATAATAATTTTTTGGAACTATGCTAACTCATCTTCATGAGGTGGTATCTTTTTTAGATGACATAGTTAGGATGAAAGGGATATATAAAACTAATCATTATCTTATGGTTTTTGGCAGAGATTGTAATTGATTTGAGATATTAATTATTTTACCACATCGAGAAACATCTTCATCATGTTGATTTTTCGTTTTTTTTCCTCCCGCGAAGAAACTCTAGAAGTGATCACCATAATATTTATAAGAAAAATGTAGTTCCCCAAACCATCAAGAATGATTCTCACAAACACCATTCCTAAACATAATATCTAGAAACAATTCTCTCTGATAGTTTCCACCACCATAGATGTTACTAATTTATGTGGTGATGCCTATTGAAACTAATGGCGAATCCTCAATGGATTGTATTTTGGTTATATAGGAAACCACTTTGTAATAGGAAAAGCACAATCATTGGACACAAGATGATTATGATCATCCTCCCAATATGATATTGTGAAACATGCCTCCATCAATTGATGTTGATCCATTCAAGTGTGACTCATTCAGAGAAGAGTTGATAGTGTTTTAAAACCTACCATGTTCTCCTCACTTGAGAAAAAAAGGGAATAGTTCAATCCTCTCTCAAATGAAGAACACATACTATGAACTACAATTGGGAGTGGGGACATTGATTTTATAGTATTATTGAGGAGAAGTGAGAAATGTTAATCGTCATAATGAATTCAAAAAATCATTCATAAGAGGTGGGTTGAACTAAATGATTGGAAAAATGGATAAACATCTTGTAAATTAAAAAATTTAAATAGAGACTATAAGAGAGAGGAATAATATGAATGGATGTGGATAGAAGAATCTATATAGGAGGCACCAATATTACCCACCTAAGCCAAATATAATTTCCATCCCATAAAATGAGTTCCCAGAATATTCCACTCCAACCCTTCACATATTCTAGAACACCCTTATAACTTCTTATATATGGGGACTATTTTTAAAACAAATACCCTCAGTGGCCTAACAAACCCTCCCCCAAAACGACCATTCTACCCATTACACATCATTATAGAATGATATTTTCTTGTGTCTTAAAGAAATAAATGTATCTAATAGTGATCTCTATGTTTATTATGATAATGTTAATACCATTGTTTATGTGTGAAACTTTTTATTTTTAAATTATAATTTTCAAAATTAGAAAGAATAATTTTATTATGTTTTATGTTACTTTCAGAAATCACATAAAATTTTCCATCGATGTATAATTTATTTGAGTAATAAAATAATTATCATATATTAATTTGATTTACAAATATAAATTTTAATGTCTATGTGTCTATTAAATAATTTTTCAATAATGTGTATCATACCATTTAATATAGTTATGGGATTGGGTCATAATGACCCGCCATTATATACCCTTACCATTCTACCATTGGGTTTTATTCACATTGAATCTATTATACAAATTTCCTTTTCTATGGGATGGGTTGTGGAGTAAAAAATATTATTTAAACATATTTTTTTATGTTTTATCATTGGTTTTTATCAAAATCTATTTCGTTTGAAATACATAAAAAATAATTAATATTAATTTTATAAAACTCATACATAAAACATACCATGTACTCTTTAAAATAAGTTGGGTGGTAGGTACCTTTCCAAATCATTTATTAAAATAATTTGTGGAATATGTTACATTTTTTGTTTGTAATTTAATTAACAATCATCATTTGATATATTTTTGTTTTAAGAAATAATATTTCAATGTGAATTACATGAAACCAATCAAAAAATTAGTTAATACTAGAAAATTTTAGAAAACATATAATAAAAACATGATGTGATGATTCTCCTTCTTATCCTAACTTGACTTTGTGTACTATGCCTTTAGAGATCATTTAATTATATATATTTTCATTAAAATGAATAAATATGGTGATATTTTAATCATTGAATGATCGAAATCATGTGGAATAATAATCATTATCAATCCATTTGGAAGATTCATCCTTGTAAAAATTTAAATATAATTGTCAAAATAATATATAATAAAAATAAATAGTAAAAATAATATACATAAAAATAGATTACCACATATAAGTTTTATAAAGGTAAATCTATTGTAGGATAAATAAGTACAAATCAAGATAACTTTTAGGATTGAAAAAATGAATTATATTGTCCAGGGAGTTGTATTTATTGATGGGAAGATATAATGTTGAGAATTCATGGTGAAAATAAAAAGAAAATCACATATATAAATCTTAAATAAAATTGTTTTATAATTGTCTTTTATGGTTTTTCAGAAACCTCCCTTGTAAGCACATTATTCATGTCATTTAAAAAAATCATTGTTATAGATTAAATTATTAACATTACTTTTTCAAAATTGAAGAAAAAAATTAACATCTATTATTTAATAACAATGGTTAAATGTATTTTTAAATTAAATTTTGGAACAATCAATATTAAAATATCAATTCATTAAACTATTTTACTTCTAGTGGGGAATGTTTATTGACACTTGTACATGTCTCAACCTAGATTGGATGGGTTGCATGATTTCTCTAACTCTAACCAACATCGACAACATGATAATCTCTAAATCAGTACATAAGGGTGATGACCCTCTCGATATAGGGAGGTACTTGTTCTAGTAAAAAAATATAATATCCTAAATATGTTATGCATGTTTCATCCATTATTATTACAATAATATTACAATATACAATTTTTTCATTCACTTTAGTTTATGGCATGTATGTTGTGGTTGGGTGGGGACGAAATTCATATTATTTTCAGACTCATTACGTATATGGGAGTCTATAGGATGAGTCCAAACATAATTACATGTTATCCTAATAAGGGAAGTATAACAGATAACAATGGATAATACTATATAGAGTTGAGAGCATTAACAGTATATTTGAAATTCATTTGAGGGAATGTGGAGTGGATGAACATGATATTTCTTGGAAATTTTCCTTGAGAAATATTATGTTGGAGTTAACCTACATTCATCCATAAAGCACATTTGTTTTGGTTGTTCAGTATTTGACACAATTATCTATTTTTTTCAAACTTTCTGATTTTTTGGACAAGAAATTTTTTTATATGCATGTTCATGTATTTTTATGTTTTTATTATTAATGTGGTTTATAAAATAGGTAAATTGTGTGCACACTTTTGAATTTTATATTTGGATGTCGGACAACACCCTGTTTCATGTTCAAATTTTGGCGTGTCACAATTTACATTTCCAGGTATTTTGGATTGGTGATTTTGTTCGAATGAATGTCCATTTAAATTTTGGACTTTTAGATGTGTTGAAGGTGTCATTATATTCTGGGTATCATTTCTTATCAGTTTTCATGGTTATAAGTTTTAAATTATTATGAAATTTCACTGCTGCTAATAATTGGGATATTGTTGTAGTTTGGGATTGAATTTTTTTGGAAATATTTTATTTAAATTGGATTTTTTGACATGTATTAGGATGATTTTGGGTGTATTTTTTATTTTTAGTAGATTTATAGAGAACTAAAAACTATGGTAAATAAGGATCTCCATGTATAAGAGTAACCCTGGGTGATGTGTAAATGTAAACTCGTAATATGTAAGATTCACCCAATCAAGGGTTAGGAAATTTGGAAATGTATAATATGTAAAAGATACTCCATGATGAATAAGAATAATATTAATGATATATATGAGTAACTCATGAGTATTCTTGTTTGGGAAAAAGTGAACATGTTGAAACTGTTTGATATAAAAAAGTAAAACACGAATATATAAGGGTATCTTTGTGTCACCATGTTATACGTAATGGTAAATTTTTGGATTTATAAGGGTAACTCCTTTATAAAAAAATATATCCATGATGACTCATTTCAGTTAAAATTGTGTTACCCTATATATATAAAAGTAATCCTATAGAGAATATTTGATATATAAGTGTAACTTTCGTGATAAATAAGGTTCCAACTATTTGGAAATTGGTAATGTGTTGGAATACCATTATTAAATGTAAAGGTCATCAAGGGGTGATATGTAAGGGTTCCATATATAATTTTTTATATATAAGTGTCATATACCTGGTGAATTTTTAGGTTAATGTGTAAGGGTTAGTGATATATATGGCTTCTATTTTGGTGATACATAAGGGTCAACCATGTGTAAAGGACATGTGTAAAAGTCTTAATGCATTCCAGAAATTGTGTTTTTTGAGTTTATTCTAGATTTTTTGAAATTATTATTAAATGAGTTATTGATTATAAAAAGTGTAAATTTAGTTATTTTAACTATAATTAAATGGGTGTTCCCAAGTTATTTACTCTATCTCAATCCACCATTCTTATTAAGAAAACTTCATCAATTCTTTCTTGTTACATGTATTTTTTGTTGTAGGGAGTATCCAAGGGTAAGGATAGATTTGCCTTGGTTATTATTATGAATTCATATTATCATTTTTTATTAATTATTTATTCCCATGTTATATGTGTGTTTTTTCATTGTGTGATAATAAAATGCTGGTAAGGTTGTGTCTATGACCATAAATTGAACCACATTGTGTTTCCATTACCCATAAGAGATACACATGGGTCGTCACATTTGGGAAGTTATGTGTTTGTACAGATATGGAATGCATTTAATGTTTATTTGTTTTTATGTATTTATGGGACTGATTTTAGGTGTTGTTGATGAAATTGTATGGAATTTTATGGCTAATGTGGTTTCTTGGGAAATAGATGTATGTAAATCGGGTGACCATGGGTAATGTTTATCATATTGTATACGGTGATGAGGTTCTCTAGAATGGTGAAAATTGTATTGACCATTATTAGGGTTGGTGATAGAGGTGCATCATAGTGTGGCCTACGTAGTTGGTGATTTCCAGCCACTATGGGGGATGATTTCATTGTGGTATTGTGTACATATTATATAAAGCATTAGTTGTTTAGTGATCATTTTATGGGTGGTTCCCCCAATATATAGAGTAGAATAAGTGTGATTGTGTTGACCAATGATAAGGAGGAGGGGTTCACTATATTTTCTCAATGTTGTTGGGGATTTACACCACTAGATAGATGTGTGATGCCAGTCATATATTCATGACATGTTGAGGCTAATTATCTGCGATTTGATATAGACAGGAATCACCATGTATTTGGTTTATTATTATTTTGAACTGAATAATTGTAAAGGGGTTGGATGACAATGATAAATTTTAATCTGAAATTATTCATCAAGTTTGAATCGCAAAAGTGATGTAGGTTATGGTTGACATATACCGCTAATTTATTTGAATTAGATGGGATTTAAAGTTTAGTTATAGTATGAAAAATTGTGGATTCATAATTGAACATCAACACTAGATGATTCCAGAAAAATATCACTTGATGAATGTTCAAAATTGATGGAGAAGGTTTTGTTTTTTTATTTGATGTTATCTATTAAACTATTCATACACTAGTATATGTATGAATAATATCTAGTGACAGAAATCATGGTTCCCTACTGCGTTTATTCGTAAGACCTATATGGGTCCTCTAGGATACATGAAAGCCTAATTTTTTATGGAATTGTTAAGGGTTATGGTTATTCATCTGGAGATATGTAAATATGGGAGTGTATATGGTGCATGAGATATTTGCTATAATTTTTAAGATGGTCAAGGTGGTTCATAATTTCTTGTTTGGCTGTTTATCAAGGTTATATTTCTACAAGTGCATTTATGATGGGACTCTACGTGATCCTATATACAATTGTATAACTAACTTTCCATTGTGTTTGTTCATATTACTTATTATATGTGTGTTTTTAGTTATTACTTCTTGATAGTTAAAAAAGTTTCCAATGTTGGTGTGTTATAATTCTTTGTTATCTTCATAAGTTATAGTCTCCTCTATTATATCCCAATTTGACCC
This sequence comes from Viscum album, assembly GCA_963277665.1. Classification (NCBI taxonomy): domain Eukaryota; kingdom Viridiplantae; phylum Streptophyta; class Magnoliopsida; order Santalales; family Viscaceae; genus Viscum; species Viscum album. The sequence continues at coordinate 852,973,010 of OY728152.1, forward strand.
TCATTACTATTCAATAGCCTTTAGAGGATTGAGAGGTGATCACAAATAAATATAAAGGACAAGTTTGGTTACTATAGAGTGATCTAGATCATGGAGTTTCAAAGTGTCATCAAATCTAGGTGGTTGAAAAGGGGTATTAAAGTGGATCTTCTTTAATTTCTGGGGATATAGTTAAAAGAAGTATATAGAATGTGTTTTAACATAGGATATATGTCATGATATTGTTGGATATTAATATGAAAGTGTATTTCTCTTTTAAAGATATACCCCATGTCATATTTTGTGACTTCTATGGGATTTATGTATTGATATATGAAATAAAAGCATTATAATGAGGCATATGATTCCTCTATTGACAATATTGTATGTTAAGATAGGGAATATGATATAAATCCCCATTTCATATGATGAATGTAACATCCCTATCCCAACTATATTTTTTTCTTTTATTTCTAATCCATGACATGGATTATTCATAGAATATAATTCGTTGTTAAATGATTTGATTAGTGAATCATATGGGGTGTAATACATTAGTACATTGAGATGGTACTCAATGAATTTAATATAGAAGACACTATTTATTAAAATAATAGTTTCAAGAATACATATTGAATGATTATTTCCTTCCCCTATTAAGTTCGCCTCCCCTCCCCCACCCTAATCAGTTACATGAAACGCTATCCAATTATCTATTTCACATGAGAAACAATTTAACTTTCATTGAATTTTCTATAATTACCTTTCATGCATTGGGAAACAATAAGTTATGAATAAATATATAAATCTCAAGGGATCAACTATGGAGGTTAGAAGATTTGTTTTTCTATTTTATGATCTTTATCAAACAATATATTTTAAAGATTGAAGTCGAATTAAGTCACTATATTTTTAATGTACGCATTTGTTCTTCAATCCCCTGAATATTTGATTCTTAAAGATAAACTAGGAATCATATGAGTTTTCCACTTCAAAATATCATGAGATGTTCCCCTAAAATCCATCAAAGATAACATAAAAATAATAATAAAGCATTAAATGTGACTAGTTCACTTCTTCAATATAATTATATATCTTATATAATTTTTCTTCATAACAAAAAATATGATACATTGAATGCTTTACTTTTGTCACCCACACATATTATAGACAAATTTTATAATGTATAATATGACTACATCCAAAGTCAATATTCTATACTATGGATTATGATAAAACAAATATTGTAACATAAGAGAAAACCTATGGTTTTTTAAAAAGAGAGTTTCATTTCATATATATGATATCCCTTTTATCATAAAACTTACTTGTAATTATATGATATTGAAAATCATTAGAAATGGTAAAAAAATTATTGTACAATATATTTCTATATCATATAATTTGATTGATTCAAAAAACTACCTATATAGTATCAGTCATAAAATATGATAAGTATATTTTTTTAATTTATAATTTTGATTTATAAATAGTTTATAAAATATAATTATTAGGAATCCTAAATTAGGATTTTTTTTATTCTTAAATAGTATATGAAATGATTATATTGGTATATGATTTTTATAAAAATAAATAATTTGGTCATTTGTTGTTTAATTCTTTTTTATTCAGGTTTATAACATGTTAATAAAATATTAATAGTTTGTGTTTTTATTTATATAATATAATCTTTTAACAGTTAATACCATTCATTACTTGTTATGTGAAACTTCATAGTATTTAGTACTAATTTCTTTTAACATGGTTTATTTTTAGTGTTATAAGATTGAGAATAATTATTCAATATAGTTTTTAAAATTTGTTTTTGGAGACATCATGAATTGAATTATATCATGAGTATAGTATTCTTAAGGATAAGGACTTTAGGTCAAACTACTCACTTACCTAGTGGCTTATGGATTTTTATAAATTGGTGAATGTTTGGATATTGTTCAATCTAGTTTACTCATGTGAAGATAGTCTATATCATATCAGCCTAACCCTTTACATGATGAGTTTATTCACCTTATACATGAATTGAATTTAGATATGTATTAATATTTTTGGATTTTGTTTTTTGGGTGACAAACAAAAACCTCGGTGTTGCGTAAAATGGTATTCATTTATATGATTTGAACACATTAATTTAGTGGATATAACTAGATTCCATTATAATATCATTAAAATAATGTATACAGAAGTGAAAAAACGTGATATAATAGTGATTTAATGGTTCACAAATGGTTTAAATTGAATGATATGCATATAAAACCTAGAAAGGATTTAAAGAAAACCCTTTAAGAATCCCTATATAAGATTCTTACCAATGTTGCACAATCAATAACATGATCATTAAATTTTTTATATTCTGCCATATAATGTTGAACAAAGATTATCATTTCTAAAACAAGGTCGAAATTTATTACCCTAAAAAATATATAACCAAATTTAATTTTATGAATAGGGTAAAACATACCTAAGAAACCATACCAGTTTTATACTAGAGTAATTGAGGAAATGTTTTCCATATAATGGATTCGTTTAAATAATTTCCATATCAACGATTCATAAATCATAGTTGGGATAATTACCGATTTAAATGACTAATTAGTGAGAGGAAATCCCAACTAGACTCACCACTTACTGAAATATGTGTCCTATCACAATAAATCATTCTAATAGATAGGGTGACTCTTTTTAGTGCGATTAAATTTATTGTTATTAAATAATAAAAATATATAATATATTATGCTAATCAGTATATTTTTCTCTTTTGTAGGTTTTTAATTATTATATGACGATGATATTGAGATTTCTCATAGTCACGACCTATAAAACAGTTCTGTATTGGGAACTAAGTTTACAAAATGTTCTCAAAGAGATGATATCATAACATTTGAATGGGAATGTTATAGAGGTATGTTTCCGCAAAATTGAATCATGGGTATTGGACACTAGGTGTTCATAAAAATTTGTTTAAAACAAAAAAATAAATTATGATTTGAGTGAATTGGTAAATGGTGAAATAGATATTCATGTCAATAATGGAGAAAGAGTTTTTTCATTGGATGTTAGCACATATGATATTATTTTAATAGGTGGATTAATACTAGAATTATAAAATGGTTATAATGTTTCAACCATAACAGAAAATATTGATTCTTTTAACTCTTTTGGAAAACAAGGAATTTTCCTCCACTATTATGAATAAGAATTTTTCTATATACATGAATGATATGTTTTATGGTAGTAGAAATATGTCAAATGGGTTATATATTATAGAAATGGATAATTCTATTTATGGAATTTAGTGTAATATATATAATGTCGATTTCAATCCCACCGACCTTTTTCCATTGTAACCTTGGCCATATTAATAAGAAATACATCCAAATACATGAAATGTGGGGATTAGTAGATCCATTCAATTATTACTAAATTGGAAACACTGAATGATGATTATTATAATTGATGACCAAATTGTATTTTAGTGGAAAAGTTAAAAGGGCTAGTGGACTGTGGTAACTCTTTTATAGTGATGTAAATGGACCAATTAGTACTCAAAAAAGTGGTTGTTTTATGAACTTTTTTCTTTTATCAAATAATTTAGTTGGTATGGATATGAGTTTTTTATGCGATAGAGGAACAAAACTTTTGAAATTTTTTAATGATTTTTGAATGAAGTAAATAATAAATTACGAACATGTATTATGATCACTTAATCATATTTAGGTAAAGACATATCAGTGCTATAATTTATTTTTCATATGAAGGATTGTGGAATTGTTTCACATCTCACTTCTACTAGAACAAATAAATTGAATAGTTATTTTGAGATTAGTAGTAGAATATTAATAAACTTGGTTTGTTTGATAATGAGTCACTGTGAACATTCTATTTTATTCTATGTTTATTTTCTAAATTCTACTACATATCTAATAAATCTTGTTCCTTCCAAATAAATCACAGATATACCAAGTGAGATGTGGGATGAAAAATAGACCATTTTTAATTTAAAAATATTTGGTGTTGTGATGATTTCATATGATGTATGGATTCTAATAAGAATGATTATAAATATAATATATTATTATTCATTGTATACACATATGAAACAATGAGAGATGTTTTCTATAATCATTTTAAACACATAGTTATTGTGGCCCAATGTGTTTTTTCCATCATTGGGAACACATATTTTGAGGACTAAATTAGATTAAAGTATAACTTATATATCTTAAAGACCAAAAAACTATAAATTTTATGAATTTCTAGGTTAAGAAACTCGCACAAAGAGTTATAAAAGAATAATTGGATCAATTTACACAAGAACCTCAATTGTTTGGTTGGAATTTTCAAGAGGTCACGACATATGGATTTCCTGTAGATAATTATAATGAATTAATATATATATATATATATTGGATGAATCAAATAGAAATTGAAATTCCATTGAGAGTTTTAATTAAAAGAAATTGATAAAAACCATTTAATCTAAAAAAGAATTTATTTATACAAACTATGTTTGTGACATGGTGTAAGTACCTAAATGGGCTATGATCCATAGGGTGAAAGTGGGTTTTCCAAAAAAACAATTACATGATATCTAGTTTATCTAATTATAAATTATTCCAGGTAAAAAAAATAAAATAAAATTCATATTTTTCATTATGAATAAACTTTCTCTATTTGGAAATTTCTATCCATAAAATCTCATTTTGATTGTGAGATATATAAAATAGTTTTAAAAAAAGCATTACATTATATAAATTTATTTTAGGATGTGTATAAAATATAAACATATTGTTTTAAAGTAATAAATATGATTTTCAACGTATAAAACATGTGATGTTCAATTTGGGGACTAATGTAAGCTTCTTCGTGTTTGAATATTAGATTTGATGATGAAATCAAAATGTGTAGTTCCATAATAAATTTGGATGACTCTTGTGTATACCATAGGATTAGTGAGATTTTTATTATAAAAAGTATAGTGTATGTCGATGACATACTTATTATTAGAAATTATATTTAGATATTTCACATTGTCAGTATGTGGTTGGGTAAATTATTATTATTTAAAGACATAGATAAAGAAGGATATCTACATGGTATGAAGATCTATTGAGAAAAATCCAAGAGGTTATATAGGCTAGATATAGAAACGTACATCAGTATTGTAGAAAATATATTTGACATGGATAACATTATTAAGGGGAATTTATTAGTTCTACATTCAATGAATCTTATGATGATTTTAAATCATTATAATTATTTTTAAAGGACAAATAAACTTATATATTAATTTTCTATAGGTTTTATCTTGTATTCTATATTGTGAACTATACATAATTTCACCTATTCTCTTATCATTACATGTCCATTCCAATCCAATCCTTGGGAGTGTCGCAAGATTAATATAAATAGCATCCTTATTTACTTGATAAGGACTAAGGTTATTCTCATAATCCTTGATGTATAGGATGATCTCTATGTGAATAGTTACAACGATGAAATTCTTAAATATGATAAATTTGATATAAAATTTCAACATTATTTCATTTTTTCATAAATAGTGATCCTATCAATTGAAAGAGTTCAAAATAGTCTACTATAGTGGAATAATCAATATTAGTGGATTAAATCACTGCATCAGATTCTATAAAGGTTGATGTTTATATTTGTAATTTCATCTTTGAACAATAGGTTGTTAAAACCATTGGGGGAGCGATTGAGATTTATTTTGATAACAATAGAGTTATCACTTGGTCAATGGAACCCTTGTCGCACCAAAAGACATACTATATATTTTGAAATTATCATCTTATACATGAGATCTTTGAGTGGAAATGATAGGGTCTTTTTGGTGGATATATATAAAAATCTATAAGATCTATTGATGAGACTATTATCACAAAAGAATATTGAAGGTAATATATATTTTATTTTTTTTACAGCAGTTAATTGATTGGTGTAATGGTTTCATAATGTATCATAGTATCAGAATAAAAGTTAATACCCATTTATCATTCATTAATATATGTTTTCGTTTTTTTATATGATCTATGGAAGGATTATATCCCCACAATGTATGATTTTTATATATCCATAATCGATAGCTATCATAGATTAATATGGTTTGTGATGATATCTGATTATTGAAATGCATGGTGGACTAGTGAGATAATAAGTTGAGACTTATTATTTGAGATAATCCGATAATATAACCCATAGAATTCCATATATTAATATATATATATATATATATAAAGTTTTATGATTTTATAACATCCTTCTTACCTATTTTCACTAATATACCAAGAAGAAAATCCATAATATGTTGATAAACTTCTTATGGAAGTTTTTGTGACATAACTTATTAGGGGGTGGTTTGTTATGATTCTAATCACATATTCAGTAGGAGCAAGACTAAGGTGAGATTTTTCAACTCCAATGATGAAAAACAAAATATGAACACTTTATTTAATTATATGATATAAATTAATGGACATTATTATTTGATTTACATGAGATTTTATCATTAGCGTGGATGATGGACATGTGATGTACTCATCAACTAGATGAATGAAATGTGATTTATCTATAGATAATGTCAAAATGTTTTAAATAATTAAGAAATATGAGATTTACTATAGTATATTTGCATTGTTCTATGTCCAGTTTCAACCTAAATTCATTAAAAAGGGATTATATAGGTATAAAAATAGTTAATATGATACAACTTATGGTGGAAATGATTATATGAGATATGATTACATTTTATTGAGATCACACCAGTACCCTTAGTAGCTTACATATAAATACCTTTTTATAAGTGTCACCATTTTCTTAAATATTTGAAATGTGGATTTAATTTTTTTAATTGATGTTAAGGCATATATGGGTAATTAATTAGGCCTTTGGTTAAGGATTAAGTTTTTGAAACAATTTTTTTTTTCAAATGAAGAGAGTTTGATAACCCATATCCAAATGTTCTTTGGAAGGGTTCACTAGAATTGAAAATTAATTCCTTGAGTTGTTGTTTGATTTATGTGAATTTGGGAGATTGTTTGATATTTACTTAAATGGGTTTTTTGTCTTTAATAACAATCCCTATGTCATATACTATTAATTTCATGGAATGAATGTTTTAAATATTTTTATAATATCTCATAATGATTCCTTTGTTACCTATTTCATATCATATGATTTTAATGTAATAAAAACCCTAAATTCCTGAGATTAATGCATCTTCCCCATCCCAATAGTATATTTTCTTTATTTTCTATAACATGAGATGCATTATTCTATGAATTAACTTCCTCATTGACGTGATTAATTATTGAACTCAACGGGATATAACTCAAGAGTTTCATGAGATAGAACCTAATACATTGAGATCAATTTTTTTCTTTATTTAGTGAAGATAATAAACAATTTTAATAAAAGGATAGGATACTTCTCCTATTAAGTACCCCTATGGTATCATTTCTTTATTTATGACACACTATTCATCGTGAAAATAAATTTATCATTCAAAAAAAATTTTGTCACTCCTTTAGAAGATATTGGAATCCTCATGTTATGAACTATGGTCTAAATTTCGGTGGATCACCTATAGAGGAAAGATTATTTATTATTCAACTTCTTGATCTTCATCAAACATACTATATAATATATTGAAAAGTTTGGCAATCACTATAATGTTTCATTGATTAAAAATGATTTTGGATTATAAAAACAATTAATTATTGAAGATAGATAGGGGATAATTGTTTTTGTTTTATGATGAAAACAACCGGGAGATAATCCCTTAAAGCCAATCAGATGTTTTCCCTACCAAAAAAGTATAGGATGAAGACCAGGTTTCAGTAGAAACATGGTTTTTTCATGGTTTTCATGGTTATATTTAAGTTATCTGATAAATAAAAATTTATTTTTATTGATAATTATTTCTATTTTATACTCTTGGCCTAGATAGGTATGGGGTAACACTCGTACATCATTTATACAAGTAGGGTCAACATGACATTTTTTTTATTCTTTTTGTTATTTTTTTTAAATCTATGATTTAAAATGGGTCAGCTGTCTAAATAGTTAGAAACATAACTATATAGTTATTTCCCATATACCTTATTAGTATAATTATAAATAATTAGATTTGGGATATGATTCCGGATTTGATTAGATATGTATATATTGTGTGTGTTCTATGTGTGTGGTTCATAATCCTTGCATGGGTTGGAGGATTAGTTATTCCAGAAATTATGGGATTTAAGTGAGGCATGGAGGTGTAAGAGATAGTGGGTGATGATTCCTATTATAATTTTTCCTATTTTATATATATGGTTTGTTATATAAATATTTATAATTGTATTTTTTATAGAGATATTACACATAGTGGGACCCCATTGTAGCATTAAAATAGAATGGATATGTTTTCTTTGAGACAAGCACTGAATGAGCCCCAAGAGGGTGGAGGTTCTCATGATCCATCGATAATGTTTGTGATGTTTTAAATTCAGACGCAGGGGCTCGAGGTTCTAAGGGATTGGTTGGATGAGCAATTTAGAGAGTGGGTGGTATTGGTTTACAAAGATAATTTATTGGGGAGATCACAAAGATGAGTAATCCATGGTATACCAGGAAACAAAGTATGTACACAAGGTGTTGTGATTGAATTCTAGTATGAGTAAATTCTTTGGTTATGGAGAATAGTCCATGACAGATATGTCTTGAGGTTTATAAATTTTTTATGATCTTTTTTAAAATTAGTTGAAAATTAGATCACCAAAGAGTGTTGATTTGGCGATGGTTTATGATATACTATCATGTTGCATAAAAATATCATTTGGTTGAGAAAATTTTCATAGATGTTGAACCATGAACAAATAGTAAAGTAAAACCTAAGGGATTGAAGAATGGTGGATTTGGATAGTGGTGTCAGGTGATATATGTAGTTGACATTTTGGTATCCAGGAGTGATAACATGAGAAAACCATGTTTGGTCATTATATAAAGGGTTCAGTGATGCCCTATAGGAGTTGGTTTTCTACAATGTTTTTCTAGTATGGGTATATATTCAAATGTATTGTGCCTTCTTTTCTCATTATATGGATTATTTTCTAGGTTGAGAGTGTTTAGAGGAGGTCCTGGAGGGTTATGTGGATGTTGAAGCTATAACAGAACAACAATAGGATTTTTACATCATAAATTTGTAGATTGCAGTATATGTACAGAGTTTATAACTTTTGTTGATAGAAATTTATGAATTTCATATGGATATGTGATACCTTTTCTAATTCGTTTACTATATAAAGTTTTTTTGTGTATGTATGTTCTGTTTTAGGCACAATGAAAATTGGAGAAAAATCCAATGTTTTTAGTTCATGCCATAAAATGATTCTATGGGGTATGTTTTATAGAGGCCATGGATACTACACATCAAAAGTGTGGCTTATACCATTAATTGGGTGAGTTATAGGTATTTTATAATCCTTATCTGACCAACATACTTATAATTCGACTATCATCTCTCTCACTATGTAGGATAATGCTTTGTGATTTTGGGATCTCATCTTACCTGTTCTTTATCCGTAGGTTATGTTGGATAGGTTTTTTCAATCTAAGGTGAGTTCTCCACCAATCCCCCATTTGTTTTCCTTTTGTTTCTTCTCTTAGAGTACTATTTTAATGATGTTGTTTTATTTTGGGGGTTAGTCCGGCTATTTTCTGATGATTACATTGTATGATCATGGATGATCTATGGTATCTAGAGAAGCAATGGATTCTAGGTTCTTCCATCTTCCCCCTATAATGTTTAGTGAGACTGGAATTATTCATTAATGTAGGGGACCTCCTTCCCCTTCCTTTAATACATTATATGTGTGGGAATTTTGTGGATTTTATTTCCATTAGGTTGATAATATGTTTTAGCGTAATATGTTAAAAATTGGAATATCTTTAATTGATGGTTAAGGGGGATATATTACGTAATTTACTTTTTGATATATGTTTTTGATGATATTGGGCATGCATATTTCAAATACTGGAAGTAACGTTTGTTGGAAGTCATATTTGTGTTGTTGACGATATGTGATGAGACAGTTATTGTATTGTTGTGTGACCACATCCTAAATAAAAGGGTAGGGAATGTATATTTGGGTAACAAATTGGTTGATCATGCGAAAATTCTATAACTTATAATAGTCATGCTAAGTATATAATTAATCTGATACATGCCCTGAATAATTGTTTAAACTTTGATATGTAATAGTTGTGTGTGTTTGTGTATGTTGTGTTAATCTATATGGTTTGGGACAATTATGGTGATGGAGGTGACCAGTTGCGAGGTGTGATGCGTGTGGAAGTATTAGAGTGTTGTTTTATCATATATGTTATGTGTGAAGTTGTTAATTATGGTACGTTGTTGTTATTATGTGAGGTTGTGGTGTGCAATGGATGTGGTGCATAGTGGTGATGATGTGTGGGTGTGATGTGTAGTTATTATTAATGGAAATTGCGATATGATATTTGGTTGGGTTGTGTTATGTATGTTAATTATAGGTGAGATGGATTTATTTATGTGGCATTATGATGATGGCAGAAGCGTGGTGTTGTGGTGATGGTTGTATGAGTCAGTCTAGTCGTCGAAAGGTGTATGAGGGTTAGTTACTCAGTTGTAAGTGGAATAATATATGATTTTTAATTAAATAAATAAATTAATTGGTTGATAATGATTAAATGTGATGGATATTTCTAGGTTGTAATTTTCTAATTAAATTGAATTGAAAAAAACAATGATCAATGTAATTATGATTGAATTGGATTAGTAAATGAAATATTGTGGAATACGTTGAGACTAAAAATTGATGAAATGTGTAATTGAAAGTCGGTATGTCTATGGTTATGTTTTTTGGTATGATGGGTATCAGTTAGTGGTGGTATAAGTTATAGTAATAGATGATTATTATTGTGGTGGTGAAGTTGGGTGTGTTAGTATGGATGTTGTGAACCGTTAGGTTATGAATTATATTTTATCTATATATCATGCACATTATGTTATTTCAATAAATTATCCATCGTATTTTTATAGCCTTAGCAACATTCAAATGGTTTGGGATTCTATTTTTTCACCAATATATAGGTTTTTGGTACTATATATGGCTGGCTACACCCAATTCCCCACACATCTGTTAACAATGATGTCCCATGTGTCTTTAGGAGAGATGTGTTGTGATAGACCAGGAGTTTTCATGTGAGATTTGATGTGATGTGTCTATGGTGACAAGTGATATGTGGTGTTGGTATGTTTTTTAGAATGAGAGAATAAACTTTATGTACTTCATGATCGTTATACCCTACTGCTCTTTTTATTTGATGAGGCTAGATGTACTAAATTTTCCTAGGAATCATTGTGTGATATGTGTTGTAGTGTGGTTGTGATGTGATGATACCTGATTCTAGCACTATATAATCTAACTTATGAGCGTGGTGTAGGTAGGTATTCATCCTGACAAACATCATATATGGTTATAATGTGATGTGATTTTTATAAAAGGGATGGGAGTACAGAAAAATCAACATTGGGGCATGAGTGTAGAAAATCAGAGAGATGCCGTAGTGGGGTATATTTCTTTGTTATAATCACAATTATATACAATTACATTTGATGAGTGATTTTCTAAGTGATACATGGTGATGTTAGTATTGGATATTTGAACTCTTTTGGGGCATTTTGGTTCTGATAATTTTTCACTAGTGTATTAACAAGTAGTTTTCACATGTACACTTAAGATCTATAATATGATACAAATGAGTATATATTTTATTCTTACCTAAGGATATTAATTATTATTTAGGTTTATAGGCTGACTTTGGGGACTGAAAAAGTAACTAAAAGCTTTGGTTTTGGGGCATCTATTGGGTTTTATTCTATAACATTCATCTTTTGGTATTTATATAAGAATTTCATTTCCATCTGTTGACATTGAACATGTATTGTGGGATGGTATTGAGTTTTATTTTATATTATATATGGGATTTATTGTTGTTTTTATCCAATATCCCAATCCAGTTTTTTATTAGATAGTAATTCCACCCATATGCGGGGTTTTTATAACCATGGTTCTTTTATCCAAATCGAGTCCTATTGGAAGTGGGAAAAGTGGCTTATAATCCCTCTTCCTTCATTTTAGTATCATTGGAGGGAGGGGTTAGGTTAAAGTGGTATCGAAGGCTTGGTTGAGGGATATGATGTTGTTTGTAGTTAGTAACTATGATTATTTCTTGGGTTGGTAGGGAAACAATGCAAGTTCATCTTGTTACATGACATTGTCTTGGGAGACAAAATCTGAAATGGGTTTTTTTTCTCCCAATGATATGGTGGTTGAACTATATAATTATTGAATTACATAGTAATGTGGGAATATTTTCCATGTATAGACCTGGGAGAGGTACATGAATCATGTTTTTTTGTGTTCACGTTGGAATTAGGTAATTTTGGGAATTTTAAAATGAAATAAATAAATATATATTGATAAATTTACATGATATCAGGTTTATGATGTTCTTTTTTCTTTTCTGTAATGGATTTGGGTGGTCTTTCATGAGTTTTTTAGGTAATTGAGGTTCATCATGGTAATCCGATCAGTCCTTAGATGATTAACTCTCCCAAGGAAGGTGAGGCATGGTAAAGGGACTCGTCTTCCTTTTAGTGATAGATATTGGAGTTATAAGAGGGGGGAGAGAAGTTATTGGAGGAAATTGAGGTCATTTTCAGTATGATCTGATAACAGGATGAATTATGGGTTCCATTAGTAATTATCCATGAGAGGGGAGATGTGTGTAAGTGGTGGATGATGTTAGTTGCTGACAAAAATTAGGATGAAGTGTTATGAAAAAACATTTACGAGTTCTGTTCAGTGTTCTTGGTGTTGATTGAGAGGGGATCCAATAACAAGGAGATTATCTCCCTTCTGTTGGGGATACAAAGTGTATGGGACCTTAATAATTGGTTGACGGACCTTATTTACATTTCTCCATATTTTTCCCATTTGATAAGTCTAGAGCATAGCATCTTGAGGAGGCTTTGATCCCAACGATTAGGTATGTTGTCACTCCATCTATTCTCTCAATATATATAGATGTCTAGAAAAAGATTTATGATATAATTAAGATACATTCATTGATATTTTATCCTGGAGATAGTGTAAATAAGGGCATCTCAAGGAGTCGAAATTTAGGTAGAGTTCCACAGGTGTTCAGGCAGTCATGGTTTCGACCATTGGGGAACCTAATGTCTCGTATTTCTTTTCATTCTACTAAGGCAGGTGGAAATATAGAACCTATTAAATGATTATCATTTTCATGATATTTTATGTAGAGTACATGCGATACACTAGGCTATGTTCATAACCTCTTATTGAATCCTTTATCAGGTGGGTGTTGATGACCCTTTTCTATAGGAGCAACTCTTTCCTTCGATGCATCATTAGTAGTATGGACTACTGGTTCTTTTTTATTATCTAAGAGAAGATTCATTTGGAATATGGATCACCCACATATTTTAAAATATGAACACTATGTTCGATTGGGTACCCAACACACATCAACGAGCCTAAACAAACCCCAATATACAATTAAAATAATGTGCTTTATTGTAACAATTATCACATAGATTTTGAGTGGGAGAGTATGAATACAACTAACATAACTAATATATATATATATATATATTATTAAAAGTTAAATGATTAGTGCTTATGGAATAAGTACGCAATTTTTAGTAAAGTTATTTAATGCTTCCAAAATTATTTTTCAACAAATTTGAATTTTTTTAAACAAAATAGATTAAAATTCTAGAATATTTTTAAATTTTATTGTTTTTAAATCATTTTTTATTCATCATATCAAAATTATGTTATGTAATTTTTTTAATTTTTTTTTTTGAAAATATTTATTTTCTAGTTGACAGTAAAAAATATTCATTTTATTGAAAACAGTATTTTTGATTCAACCATTTAAAAAGATATGTTTTTATTATAAAATGGATTCAAAGTAAATTTAATTGTATTATATAATTAATAATCCAATTAAGTTATTTTTCATTAATTATATGTTTAAATTGGATATAAAAATAAATTCATAAATTAAATGGCTGTTTTTTGAAGAACTATTTTTTACATGAACTGTTTGTTTATCTTAATAAATGTAATTGATCAATATAGGTGAATTATTTTAATGAAATTTTTATATTATATATCAAATAAAAATATCTTAACATTCATATAACATTTTTACTATGCATGAGATAATAAAAAATCTATTTTATCTATAAAAAATACATTTTTGAAAAAGATAATTTATTCACATTTTGCATAAGTATTTTAGAAATAATTTCTTCCAATTATTGGTATTTAATTTGATAATTTTGATTATATACCTTCAATCGTGAAGTTAAAATTTAGTAAATAAACCCATTATATTTTTTCAATATGAATAGAAATCATGGTCAGATTTATCACCTCAGTAAAGGGTAAATTCGATTAATCTTGGTTAAAACTAAGTGATAAGGACGAAATATTTAATATCAATTCTTAAAGTATGAATAAAATTATAATATAATCACCTTATTATTTAAATGGAATTTTTTAATTAACATATTTAATTGAAAATTACCCTTATAATATTTAAATCATAAAAATTTATAGAATGTCACTCTCTTAGTTATAAATATCTATTATATGCCAACATAGATAAAAATTAGGATATGACCAAAAAATTTCTATTTTGAGAGTAATGAAATTATTTTCATGTATAAATTTATTTTTATTTCATAGAAATTATATAATTTCATTAAAATCTTGTACAACAGTAATAATGTTATTATTTAATTAAAAATAAAATAACCTCATTGATTTTAAAATTAATAAAATAGATAAAATTTTAATGAGAAAATGTGACCCATTATATTATTTCATCTATATGATATTTTAGGGTAATTTAAATTTATTAAATTTTAGATGACCTTTTGTATTTATTTAATTAATTTCAAATTATTTATATAGTGTAAAAATTGAAATTAATGATATTTTATTAAACTATTTTGTTATTAAATGATTTAAAATTAAAAAAAAATATATTATTTTTATAACTTTTAATAAAACTTGGTTAAAAAAATCATCCATTTTCTATTTATGAGTAACTTTTCAATTTATAATAGCATTATTAACCCTAAAGGATTAAAATCGTGGTTACCGTGGTAAAGGTAAAAAAATAATTAACTAAGGCGTTAATAAATAAGATATGGTGAAAATGATATCAAAACATGACCAAATTTAAATGGAATAAATAATTTAAAATTATCATCAACTTATCTTCAAATTATATCTAATTTATACATGATACATATTTTATATTAATTCATTATTTTAGGATATTCGAAAAATGACCCTCCCCTTAATTAAAAATGCAAACCCAGCCTTCAATTATTTACTCGAAATTGAGCCATCAACCTTGATCAAACCCTAACCATTACTCTTATAAAAAACCCTAATCATGTTCTTCATATTATTTGACCTCCAAAATAGTAATTCTATTTCCCTTAATAAAAGATCTAAAGGGGATCCTCTCAAGAAGAGGTAATCATTTTTACTAACTATTTCAGGTTTATTTCTTCATCTATATCCTACTAATTTGTTGTTCCCATCCAAGAATAATAAATCCAGTATAATAAATATAATAAAATTTTATTATGGTTGTGGTACAACCAGATTCAATCTAGTTTCCATCCTACGATAAGTGAAAACATCACTCGTGACAACATTTGGTTATCCATCTCTATGTAACGATGCAAGTCATTTTTATCCCCACTTTACATGGATGTTTATAAAGATATATATAGTACATATGTATTAAATATATGAAATAATAATTAATCTATAAAGTCTAGTAACTATATATTTTTCTTTTTTTATCAACTGAAAAATTAAAAAAATATTCATGCATATGTACGTCTTACTATGTCCAAGAATGTTGTAATTATATATATATATATATATATATATTGAATAAATCTGATTATATATATATTTAATAGATATTATATCTATAATATGGATAATATTCAATAATTGAGGGAATGAAAATAAAACTATATAGACCAGAACTACAGAATCAAAACATACATGAAAAATAAAGTAGTTAACACTTGATATAATGATAATAGAAAAAAAATCATTAATAAATGGGTAATATAATGTTATAAATGGATCATATATGAAATAATAGATATTTTTATTGAAATATATTATGTATTAATTTATTATACCTGATATTTAATGAACATTCTAGTGATGTCATACCTAAGGTTATGGTTTCTCATATCCCTTTTACATCTACAAGACACAAATCATATTCACTACTTATTTATATTTTGTGGTGTATGTACACCATTTTATATATTATATCATGAATACTTTAGTATTAATATAATTAAAATTTTATTTTTATTTTATTAAATTCATGGAGATTACGATTCCAAATAAATCTAAGTTGTAAGGGTTTATTTTACAATCTCATCATTATTCAGGATAGTTTATTTTTTTATGGCATGGATGAGAATTATTTTTCATAAAAGTACATGTTTTCATCAAATGTATTCAATATTTTTAAATGATTTTATATTGAAAATTTTAACATTTTTACATTTTACAAAAAAAATTAAAAGGATTCATTCAGCCATTTTTAAGACCATGTATTTTTTATTTTTCTTATAAAAATGTGAAAGGAATGATTTTTAATAATATGGAATGAACATAATTTCATGAAATAATGACTACTCAATTATTTAAATCATAATTAACAAGTTTACACTATTATTTTAATATAATATTTTTTATTTCTTTTTTGCATAGTTTTTATATTCTAAAAATTATTTTCCAATTAAAAAATGGTATTTTTCCGAAAAAAATATTATAGTAATCTCTTTAAATTAATTTCATCCATGTTAACATATTTTTTTAATATTATATTGTTTATTTTATCTAACTATACCATTCATCATAATTATAGGGGTGGTTTATGATCATTCTGACTGGGGAAGATTTTGAAATTCTAAATAACTTGTTCTTCCAATACGGAAAATTATTGGTTATGTTAAGGAACACCAATTTGGTATACTATTTCTTCATAAAAGGACTGTACTAGACTTACAATCTGATAATATGGTACTAAAATGTCCCCTGGATGCATAATTAGGTCTCAAAATAAAAACTAGCTTAGTTTTTTCTAAGGCCTTACCCATTTTTATTGATGTTAGGTCACAAGACCTAGATGTTATTTTCAGATGTCATGGTTGAGGCCTTGACAGTTTATTTTAGAAGTGTTTTCAAAATTAATTCCATCAATATGAAATTAATTATTTCTTTCCATGCGATTATTTGAATATATTTTATTCCATGTATTGGTTTCTATTACTTGTAATTACTTATATTGAATTATTTGATCAATAATTATTTTTTCCATATTTTCCGTGCATTATTTAGCTTTCATTGAATGTATATAGTTACATATCATCTATGATTACCAATTTTATATGTTTATTTTCCTTAGTATATCAAGAAATATTTTATGATTAATATGAAGGGTTATACTAGAAGAAATAATGGTTTCCATGAAGAAAAATATATGTCTTATTTCATGTTCCCAAATGTAATTTGAAATTCACGAATCCATCTAGTTTTTTATGACTAAAAAACAATGTGGTCCTTTGGGATGTGATTTCTTGTATATAGTGACTATATAATAAATTAACCACTAACACTGGGATACTCGGTTAGGTGAATTTGTTGTGAATCCTTTTAATGGTCCCCTTCAATTGGGACATAGGAAAGATGGTGTTCAATGGGGAAAAGTATAGAGAAAGAGGATTTGGACATGGTTAGAGAATTTTGTTGGATGTAGTCATTATAGAAGTAGAAGAGGATATATTTAATGTCCTAGAAAGTGTACCACATTTCGGTGACCTATGCTAATCTATTATAGGACCTCAAGCATGCCTCCCCATATACGAAAGGCTTTCAACTAGCGGCAATAGTCTAATATGTCTTTTATTGGGAGACTATACCCACATTGATCAGAGTAATACACCAGAATAAATAATAACCAATAGAAGATATAATTTATATCTATAAACAATGCCAATATCTCTAGATAAGAGAAGTCGGAAATACAATATCCATGTAAAATTGAAGGATGTCATGCTAAATTAAGGTTCATGTGTCTAAAATGAAAATAGAAAATAATTAAACCAATAACACCCAATAAGGTCTCAATCCTAATTTAGTTCCCTTATCTAAGATCCATCCATAGACTACCTATCTAAAACATGGAATTTTACCTTATCCTCTCCTAAAATAATATAGTCTATTCGAGTAGCAATCAGGTAACTTGAATTTTTTTGTTAATACTACTCACTAGGCTACCACCAACGGTGTCTAAAATAATATCCAGTCAGATAACAGAGCATGAATTTATATAATAAAATAATTATAGTGCATAATCAAATATTAATTACATTATCAATTAATTACTATTTAAGTACATAAACCTAAGTATCCTATGTACACCTATATCTCAATACTTGCTTCATCCTATTCCGGAGTTTGCTCTATTCACATTGGATATCACATGTTTGAATATCTATGTTACCAATATTAGTTTCATAAATGAGTAAACATGTTACGAATAATTAATTCATACATTTTAATGACCATGATATAATTATTTATTTACTAGTTTAATTCCCATGTCATCATTTACCATTTGATAATACATAATTGAATGAGAATGTTACTATTCATAATATTTCTCTGAATGCCTAGGTTTTCCTTCCCAATTTAATAATACCTAATTGAATGACCATGTTACTATTCATAATATTCAACAGAATGTGCATGTTACCAATGACCATTTAATAATACATAATTGAATGAGCATGCAGCCATTCATAATATTTTCCCAAATTAAAATGTTACAATTCACCGGTTTATAATACATAATTTAATGAACATGTTATCATTAATAATACTTGGATGAGTGTCTATATTACCATGTACCATTTAAATTTATCATAACAACAAAATATTACACATATATCTCTACCACTGATTAATTAATTTAATAATTAATTAATTTTTTCCCAAAATAAATCTTCAATAATAAATTCACTAATTAATTTTTCAAATCATAGTTCTAACATCAAATAATTAATTACCAATTAATTTTTTGATTCACTCATCAATATCACGCAATCAGTTTCCATAGTTAAATATATCCAAATCCCATAATTTCAGAATTATATAATTAATTAATTAACCAAATTAATTAATTCTATTGTATATTTTAATTTCTAATCAAATATATAAAATTTAAAATTTTCATTCATGAAATCAAAATCATTATTATGGAATTTGAACATTATACCACCTATCCCAATTTTTTGACAATACTCACCAATGGAAGAATCCCCAAATTGTAGCAGAATAGTCATGTACATAATGAAGAATGGAAATTAGATCCAAATCTTATATAAAAAATCAGTTGAATCAAGGTTTAATAATATTATAAATTAATCTAGATCCTATAGTGGTTAAACATCCTATGTTTTTTTGGAGGGTGGAGTATATGAGGGATATAGATGTATATGAGAAGAAATCACAGGGCTAAATAGTAAAAATAATCAATACTCCTTTCAATTAACTGACAATAGAGGTTAGAAAGTATTTGGATCTATCAAGGGGCCTCCAAAATCCTGAAAACAGATCCATGGGTTGAAGGAGGAGTATTGTGTCAAAAGACTAGATAATTCATTTGCCCAACATTTTTAAAATATAAGGATGGAATTTACAAGGAGTGTAATCCCGTTACAAATTGTTACATTATTTTTAAATATTTCTTCTGAAAAATATATCACCTTGGATTTATTTATTAAAACACACTGACAATTACATGACTTGTAATTCCCATACATGACGTATAAATATTCTATAGTTGAGTTTTCAGGCCACATTCCATTTAACTCCTCTCTACTCACCATGAACCACTTTTTCCCAGAATCCATTAATTAAATCAATAAAATTTCACCTGAATGATATCTTGTTCCTTTTAGTAGAGGATGTACGTCTTCGAACAATATTTGTTCCCTCAAATCAAATGTAATGAATATAGAGATAAATGTATATAAACCAATAAGGTATTTTACAATCTCTATGCCATAAAACAGCTTATCCTCGAGCATCATTTCGAAGCATCTCTAAGATAATGAGTAAAAAATATTTGGACATTAAGCCTTCATATCTTCTTCCTATTCCCATGATTCCTCCTATACATGCCCATGTTTCCACAATACAAGAAAAATCAGCACGGTCTTTCACCACTAGACATTCTCGTTGTGATGCAACACACACATCAGATGCCCCTCAATGGAAATATATATATCATGATCAATATCCTCTACCTAAATCATATGTTAAGGTTTGGGATGATACATATTATGTTTTGATATATGGAAAAAATAATGTGTTCTAATATTATTCGGCGGAGGAAACAGCCAATATTCCACTGGCAGGATACTCTCTACTACCTCAAACAGTCCTACAAACTATGATGCCAACTTGCCCTACCTCAGTATCATGTCATGAACCAACCTAGGAAAAACCATAAGGAATAACCGATCTCCCACTGTAATGACTAGTGGTCATATCCTTCTATCATCATTCGACTTCTACCAACTCAATGTTGTACCCATTCATTCCTGAATTAGCTGAACTTACTCTAATGTCTCCTACATGAGACTCGGTCCTAGAAAATATGAATCTATATCATCTATCCATCATAATGGTGTTCTACATGGGTTACAATAAAGTGACTCTTATGGTTCCATATATACTGTGTCTTAATAACTATTTTTGTTGGAAAACTCCACTAAAACAAACTGTTTCTCCCATGATCCTCCAAAGACATGTACACATGAATGTAGAGTATCCTCAAGTACGAGTATAGTACGGTCCAACATCCCATATTTATATGGGTGGAAATCCATACTTAATAATAATTTCGTACCAAGTTCTTTATACAATCCATTCAATTATTGTGAAGTGAAACCTGATTCATGATGTGAAACTATAGTCAATTAAACCCCGTGCAGATGGATTCTCCCTCGTACATCCAAAACAACATGCTTCTCTACTATGAATTTATCTTTAAAATATATGCACTAGTTCATTTAGTTTATCCAAAATAACCTAGATACAATCATTCTTCATTGGTTTCATCAGGATTTCCACCACAAGATTCATTTTCACATCATCCACTTGCACTCTAGGGTGTGTAAGAAACCGGGTTATTAGAATAGGTCAAAATCCTGACCCTGTTGGAATTTTGACTTGTCCATGAGAAAACTGGGAAAATTTGGGATGTTATGGAAAATTTCCAGAATACTCACCATATATTCTAGAATACATACCATGTATGGTTTGGCGAGTACCGGCCGTGTACCCACCGAGTAAATTCCTTTTGATGAACCTGTAGGAATTTATTACTACACTGCATGTAGTTATAGACACACCAAGTACCCAGGATTGGGTGGAGGCTATAAATGGTGTGTAATATTTTTGGCATGGTAGAATGTTTTTATCAAGTACACATTATGTACTATTCCAACATGCCGTGGAGAGGGTCTGTGTATGGGGATATACATAGCGTGTTGGGATGACGGTCGGGTAGATAAGTACAAGACGTGTACCTCTAGGTACACTCCATGTAGTCAGTCGGCAAATCCATGGAAAAATATCAGCCATCATGTGAACAGTAAAATGATACATGGCATGTAGTCTTAAGTACATGCTGTGTATTTTCATTTTTTTTTCTAAAATGGGAAGTAGCCTAGTTTTAAGGAAGAAAACCAAACCCTCGATGTGTTCGAGCAGGGAGGGACGGCCAGAGCTCATTTTTTCTCCTGATCATCCGTCTGGTCTCAGTTTCGATCACCGTCAGATGCATCAGAACCCCCTCGGTAAGGCCTTGATTCAACATGAGGAGCTCTTCTTGATGTCTAATATAGAATAACTTAGAAGGGTTTGAGTGGTTTTGATTCTTTTATAGATCTACCGCATTTTAGACCTAATTGAGGGTTGTTATCGGAGGACTATCATCATAAGAGTCTCAGGTAGGTGGTGCATACATCATTTTGTGTTTTTAGAGACTTTTTGGTGATGCGGAATTTGGCGCGTTTTCGGGTATTTTGAGCATGACCCTGTTTTACATGTTATTGATTATTTAACTATTATTTGGCTAATGGGATGCCTTTGGGAATGCCATGTTACCTATTTTTCTTGAGTAGGTCCAGGAAAGTAGTCATTTATCATCGGGGAATTTTGGTCAGGGAATGCCAAAATGGTTATAATTATTTTCTTTTGATTTAACTGTTGATATTAGTTTATTAGAAATTGATTCGAATTCTTGGAGTCATGGAAGACCTTAGTACTATTGTTTGATAATTGTTGGGCTAGGGAAATTCAACAATTTACATTTTTTTCCGGTTTATGTGTTTTTTAAAGGTGTTATATATGTAATTCCTAAATTTCATATGATTGAACATTTGGGTTGTGTTGGGAATGGCCCAGATATTCCTGAGTGATGCTGATCATAGGTTGGGCTGGGACCGGGTTACGTTGGGTGGTTCTAACCACATGATTGGGTGTCCTGGACATCGAATTGAGGTAGTGTGACTGTCAGGTTGGGAATGTCCCAGGTTACTTGGTTTGTAGGGCCATCAGACTTGAGCGACATGGTCGCAGTGGCACAAGGTGTCAGATAAATTGTGGTTTGGGTACTATTTTGGTGATTACTGCTCAACCAAAACTATGATTAGTGTTCCCATAGAGGGACTCTGTGATGAGTTAGCTTTGACCACTCATGTGGGTAGAGGCCCTCATTAGTTATGGTTTAGGTGCTATTGGTTTGGTGTTGCTTTCCATAGGAAGCCACGTGGAAGGTGAGGAGACTTCATGGGATAACATTGAGGCTATCAGGTTGGCGGAAGAGGCTTTCCTTGATTTGAGGGTTGAAATAGTTTTCCCTTTGTTTAGTTAATTTTTAGGGAAGACATCATTGTCCCTCCAGTTACTTTATTTTGAGGGTAGACATTTCTATACCTCCATTTACATATTCAAGACATGCATCACTATTCATGCGGGTTACTATATCTTGGGTATGCACTACTGAAAAAATAATATATACAAACGGTTTGAAACCATTGGTATAGGCCTCAAACCCATTGGTATATTATATAACAATGGTTTTGAAAACCTTTGGATTGTAAGCCACTGCAAAAGGCCCATACCAACGATTTTCTTCTAACCGTTGGTATGTGGCACTCTAGCGTTCAGTATGCCAACGGTTTTATAGAAACATTAGGTATATATATATACCAATGGTTGATAAACCGTTGTGATATATAGATTACATGTTTTTCACCAATGGTTTCAAACCATTGGTATATTGTATTACCAACAGTTTCTTAAAACCATTGGGACAAATATTCTTGAAATACACAATACCAACGGTTCAAAACTATTGGTATAGTGTATTACCAACGTTTTATTTAAACCATTTGTAAAACTATTCTCCAAAAAACGCATTACCAACGATTTAAAAATGTTGGTATAGTGTTTTTCCTGAAAACAGCACAGCAGCCACCCATTCCCACCACTGCATACACCTGCAAACACAGGTTGCAATGTATAAACTTGCAAACACAGATTCAAACAACACATAAAATAGAACTCTTTTCACTTAATGTAGAAAAAAACACCACCCATAAAACAGAACAATTTTCAAATAAAATAGAACAAAAAAATACCTGCAATATCGCATAAAAATAGTACACTCTTCCAACCATGACATCTTCCACGATATTGTTTTCCCCCTTTGAATCTCCACATGAAAACCAGTATTCCATCTAACCCATTTAAATTTCATTGTTGGGGACATATCATAATGGTGAGTGGACAATAACATTTCTGAGATCCCACCATAGTCAGAGTTACATACACCATTAATAGAATTAACACATAATTCATAAGGTAATTACAACAAGTATACACATACAAAAAGTATACCCATACACCAAAAAAACATACTTTACAAGTTAATTAAATACATAATGAATTATATTCATAATTCAAGGGGTTGGGTGAAGTTCAGGGGTTTGGGGTGGCCGCCAAAGAGGGTAGGGGTGTTCAGAGGGGTGGGGGTGTCCGGGGGATGGGGGTGTCCTGAGGTGGGGGGGGATATCTATGGGGGTGTTTAGGGGATTGGGGGAAGTTAAGGGTGTGGGGGGTATCCATGGGGGTGTCCGGGGGGTGGGGTGGTGTCCGGGGGGGGTGTTGTCTTTGGGGGTGTCCAGGGGTGGGGTGGTGTCTAGGGGGTTGGAGGGGCATTCCAATGGTGGGGGTGTCCAGGGGGTGGGGTGGTTTTTGGGGGGTTCGAATGGTCCATGGGGTGGCGGGTATGTCCAAGGGGGGTGGGGTGGTGTCTATAGATACCTAAGACTTTTACAAAAAACATTTCATTATTTCAAGAATAATTAATCATTAGAGTACAATCCAAGGATCGTTTAGTCTAGTGTCTTGGAAGACTAGGTACATATAACATAAAACATGGGACTAAAAAAACTTCTTTATTTAATCTCTATAAAGAGCTTATAACTTCCTTTGATCTCTTACATCTTCATAGGGTACCCTATGGAACACATGAACAAAGGGATGAGGTAAAATGCCCTGTAAAGGAATATACATAAGGATACATCTCAAGCACAAGCGTTAAAAGGCATGACATAATGATTTCAAAAGAATGAAACATTTAAAATCAATTAATATAAGCATGGGATCTTATAAACATGGAATCATATAAATATGGAAGAATCATAAATCATATCTTTATTATGGGTCAAGGCTAACCGCCAATCCCATTTCCCATTTCAGTACGGGTCATGGTTAACCGCCAATCCCGTTTCACATCGCATCTCATGAGACTTTTCCATACCCAATTCATTTGAGAACTATATGGGTGCACCCATCTCAACATATTCATGAATATTATTTCCATATAAATAAACTTTCCACATAAATAATCATACTTAATTAATCATACAGAAACATAAGGTTACCCATGGAAAGAATTGTGTACCACAATCATGACATAAAATATATTCAATGGGTGTATCACAAAATTATCCATGAAAGGAAGGGATTAGAACATTCATGGACATTCATTGGGTGAAATCGGCATATAACATGGGATGTGGTGTCAAATATAAGTGAAAACATATTCAAAATGTATTTTAGAAATATTAGCATTAAAACATTTTTTTTGTGGTTTTAAGGAAAACACTCTAGAGCTTTTCAAATAGAAAGAGGACATTCTATTCTATAAAACTAGAACTGAAAAAAAGGTTTTAATAATAAAAATACTGATTTAATAAATAAAATACTATTTTAAAATATATGATTGGGTTCACTTGAACATTTAGTTAACAATTTGGGAAGTCCCCTCAAAACAGGTTGGCTTATCGGAAAGTTCTAAGGAGATAATCTTTCAAAATCATATATATCCCCAAAATAATGGGATGAAATATTCATGATATAAGAATATTTTACAAATAAACATAATTCTTAAGACTCACATAGTTAGGTAAAAAACACCATTTTGAATGATAGATAAGGATACCTGAAAGAACAATGAAGGTTTAGGTAGAATTCGTTACGATTTTATCAGCATGCTGTCGGGTGTGACAAAGAGGGCTTAATGAGAGAGAAATCAGGTTTCTCATCACATATAAATACAGAAGGATTTATGGTGGGGGTGGGTTCTTAAACATACCCCATCATTTTCTAGTACACATATAATGGCATATTATAGAGGATAATCATGATTAAGAGAGAAAAGGAGAGGATCCCTTACCTCAAATCTGGTGGTGTTCTCCACATGTTATTAATGACCTGAATAAAAAAATTAGTATTATTAATTCATAAGTCCATATCCTTTTCTATATATAATTTATTTATTATAATCCTTTTTAGTTCATTAAAATCCATTTTCATTGGTTATAAGGTTCAATTTCATTGTTCGGACTCGTTTGTTTACTTGGCTATAAAATATCGGTTCACTTATATTCATGTTTTGAATAAATACAATACGAAAGTGGTTGTCCAGAATTGAAGTTAAATTTATTAGTTCATATCCAGGATATTACAAGGTTTTAATTTTAATTATGTTATTTAGAGTTATGTCGAATTATTATATATATAACCTTAGTGATAACCGTTTTTGTTAATCGGTGGATTTGATTACAAAGAATGTGTTTTTTATTATAAAAAATTAAACTTGTACCAAAAGATTACGAAACCAAAAATAGGATATATTAAATATATAATAATCATGTTTAACCATAACACAAATGGTTTCATGACCAGAATTAACGATAATAATAGAAATTGATAAACAGTTGTCCTTGGATGTGCTAAATTTTCACATCTCAAATGGTGCTTTCATTTATTTCAAATAAAAGGGTATGGAAAGGAGAGAAGATAATAAAATATACCACTAGAAGGAATAAATTTCAGTACATGTATGTTATTGGATTTATCATACTATTATGGTTAAGGGAGGTGAGGAATGAAATAAAAAAAGAAATGAACTTAAAAGAAAAGAAGAAATTTGGGAAGAGGAATTTACCTCTTGAGACTTCCCCCTTTGAGAACCTTTTAAGGGGAGAGGTTTTGGTATTTTAAGGAGGATGAGACATTTTTGAAGTGGGGGAGGACCTTGGGGAGGTATTTGGGAAAAATTTACAGATGGATAGGAGTTTGAGAGGATTGGAGAGAAGAGGGAGTAAGGGGGGTTTTATAGTGGAGGAGAGGAGGGATTTCATGATATTATAATCATTAATTAATTATTTCATCAAAAGACAAAGAATAGTATGTATTCCATGACCAAGAATAGTTATTTTATCATGTGATCCAGAAAAAAGTGGGCTTACATCAGCAGATCATCATCGATGACTCAATTAATCCATTATTTAGAATTATTGTAAATTATCGGATTCTACTATTAATCAAAAATTCAAGTATCTTAGAAAAATCCAAAAAAATCAACCTAACCATTTTTTGACATGTAGAATCCAAAAATGATGTTAATATTTCAAAAATAATTTTCTAAATATGATTATTTTAATATTTAATTAAAATGATAATTTATTATCAAAACCAGTTTTAAAACACTCATTAACTTATTCTAAAATATAGGTATATTGCACTTCCAACTTGAATATTATTTTTATACCACCATAGGTGAGGGTACTATTCATTAGGGTATGTCAGTATTCATAAGGGTATGTTACTATTCATTAGAGTAGGTGACTATTCACCAAAAATTATTTTTGATTTATTAGACTCCAAAAAACATCTTTAACACAACCGTGTATGTCAGATTTCAAAAATTCCAAACACAGAAGTGAAAAAATTAGATTTAATGGTCACGTATCACATAGTAGATAATTATTTTGTGATTTTATGACATATTTATAAGAATTTAATTTCCATTAAAAACATTTGGTCGTTACATTTTCCACCCATTAAGAATTTTCTCCCTCGAAATTTCATTTTAAATTCTAGGCCAAAAACAGATGTGGGTATTTTTCCTTCATTGCTTCATCCAGTTTCCATGTTTCTTCTTCAAACTAATCGTTCCTCTACAACACTTTGACAAGATGGGTTGTCCTGTTGCGTAGAACCTTATCTATCTGATCCAGAAATATTACTGGATGCTCCTCATAGGAGAGATCATCATCCAACTGCACCCCCTCTCTGCTTAGTACATGTGAGGGATCAGGTATGTACTTCCTCTAGAGTGATACGTGTGAAACATCATGAACATGATCCATATTAAATAGAAGTTCAAGGCGATAGGCCACGGATCATATGTGGTCAATGATCTCAAAGGGGCCAATATACATTGGGTTTAGCTTCCCTTTCTTCCCAAATCGCATGACTCTCTTCCATGGAGATATTCAAAGAAAGACATTATCTCCAACGTCTAACTCCAAGACCCTTCGACGGTTGTCAGCATAGCTCTTTTTTTGACTTTGAGTAGCTTTGATGTGTTTCTGGATGACATGAACCTTCTCTGTCAACTCTTGAACAAGATTGGGTCCATGTGGCTTTCTTTCTCCAACTTCATCCCAACAGGTTGGAGTTCAACGTCGCTTTCCATACAGAGCTTCATATAGAGCCATCTGAATACTCGAGTGGAAGCTATAATTGCATGAGAACTCAACCAATGGTAGATGCTGATCCTAACCATCATTGAATTCAAGAGGTCAGGCTCTTAGCATATCTTCAATCATTTGAATAGTACTTTCAAATTGGCCATTAGATTTTGGGTGATAGGTCATGCTGAAATTTAATTCAGTACTCAAAGCATGTTGAAGACTCCTCCAGAATAAAGATGTGAACCTTGGATCGTGGTCGGAGACAATTGAGAGTGGAACACCTTTCAGTCTCACCACTTCTTTCACATATAACTTTTCATTTTGGTCAAGTGAGAGATCTTCCCAAATAGCGATGAAATGGGATGTCATGGTTAGTCGGTCAACCACAACCCATATCGCATTATTTCCCTTTGATGTCTTCGAGAGACCCGTGACAAAGTCCATAGTAACATTTTCCCATATCCTCATGGGTATATTAAATGGATGAATCATACCTTTGGACATTTATTTCTCAGCATTAACTTTCTGACATACCAATGAAGTTGATATATATTCCACAATCTCCTTCTTCATGTTATCCCACCAGAAGTGTTCTTGGATACCACAGAACATTTTGGTACTCCCAAGATGGATAGAGATGGTCGAGCTATGTGCATCATTTAATATCTCCTTCTTTATCCTTATATCAGATAGTACACATAATCATGTCCCAAATCTTAAAATCCTTCCTCGTTAATTTTGAAATCGAAGGATTTCCCATTTTTAATAGCTTCCACCCGTTTTCTGAATTTCCACATACTTTGAGTAACCAATATTTTCTCCATGAGGGATTGTTGAGCAATAATTTGGGGAAGGATTGATGTTGTTCCTCCCTTAATGATTCCCATTTCCATCCTTTTCAAATACAAGAAGATCAGATCATTTTCAATTCTCGTCATTGATAAAGATGCATGATCCTTTCTACATAGGGCAACCGCTACCTTGTTTGCCTTACCAGGATGGTAGTGTATTGAGCATTCATAATCCTTGATGATCTCTTTCCATCTTCAATGGTTCATATTAAGCTCCTTCAGTGTTAATATATATTTGAGTGTCTTGTGGTTAGTATATTCTCACATTTGTCCCCATAGAGATAATTCAGCCAGATTTTCAACTCAAATATCATAGCTGCCAACTCTAGATCATGTGTGGGATTGTATTTCTAATGGATTTTCAGCTTCCATGAGGAATAGGATATCAATTTATCATTTCTCATTAGCACACATCCTATTCCTTTATTAAAAGCATCAATATACACCACAAAGAGTTCTCTAGTTGAAGAAAGTGTGAGTACCGGTGCAGTGATAAGCCTCTTTTTCAACTCCTTGAAACAGTTTTCACATTCTTGTGTCTAGACAAACATTACTCCCTTCAATTTCAGCTTGTCCATTGGGTTTGAAAATCGTGGGAAGTTCTTCACGAATCATCGATAATACCCAGCTAGACCTAAAAATTTGTGGATATCCGTTACAGAAGTTGGCCTTGGCCACTCTTCAATTGCCTTCGTCTTGCAAGGGTCTACAAATAACCCTTTCCTGGTGATAAAATGCCCCAAGAATGATACTTCCTCCATCTCGAACACAAATTTACAATAATTTTCATATAACATCTCCCCTCGCAAAGTCATTAACACACTTTCCAAATGATTTTCATGATCCTCCTTGCTCTTGGAGTATATCAGAATATCATCAATAAATACCACCACAAATTTGTCGAGGTAATCTCTAACAACTATATTCATTAAATCCATGAAAATTGCTGGATATTTAGTGAGGATGAAGGGAATCAATATGAACTCAATGTGTCCATACCTCTTTTGAAAGGCAGTCTTGGTAATATCTTCCTTCCTCACCTTTAGATGGTGATATCCTGACCAAAGCTCCACCATAGAGAAATAACTGGCCTCGTGAAGCTAATTGAACAAGTCATCTATCAAGGGAATGGGATAATTGTTCTTTATAGTGATTTTATTGGGATCACGATAATCAATGCAGAGGCGCATTGATCCATACTTCATCTTGATTAAGAGTACTGGATCACCCCACGGTGAAGCACTCGGGCATATAAAACCCTTCTCCATATTCTCCTGTAACTACTTCCTCAACTCTTCTAGCTCTACGGTGGCCATTCTTTATGGTGTCTTTGAGATTGGAAGAGATCCAGGGATATGTTTAATTGAGAACTCAACCTCTCAGTCAGGGGGAAGAATATGAAACTCTTCAGGGAATACATTAGTGTAATCCCTCACGATGGGTATGCCTTCAAGCATGATTCTCTCCTTTTTCTCAATCATTTGAGATAGGTATGCTTTCTCAAAAGGAAGCAGTATCCAAACATAAGACGAAGATTCTAAAGGATACTCGTCCTCCTCCTTGAACTTGTAATGAATTGGAGGATGCTTCGGGATGAGAAAAGTAATCTCCATTTCAGGAAAATTGATGTTGGCCTTATACAAAGATAGCCAATCCATGCCCAAGATAGCATCGAACTCCACTAAAGGAAGTATGAAAAGATTTTCTGGGAGGTTCAGTCCAAAAACATTAACCAGGGAGGAGTTATAAACCATGGATGCAATAATTTCCCCATTCTATGTTCTCACAAATAAATTTTCCTCCAAATTTTGAGGTGGTCTTTTAATAGTTCTACTAAACTTGTATAATATGAATGAATGCATAGAACTAGAATCAAATAGTTTGTTCGCTATTATTGAATGAATAACAAGCGTACCTATCACCACATCGTTTTCCGGCTCCACCTCAGCAGTAGTGATAGCATAATACCTTCAATGATTCCTTGTAGGTTGTTGTGGATTGCCTCCGACAGCCCCTGGATTATGGAAATTGTTCGCATAATGGCCAAGATCCTTACAGTTAAAACACTACACTGCTGGCTATGTGTTGATCTGAATCTTCCATTCTTATTTAACAATAGATGTATTTTTCATATCCCTTCAGTTGTTCTTGTCTAGATGACTAAACTTTCTACATTTGAATCAATTCCCGGTTCCCTTGAGACAGTCACCAAGATGCTTCTTCCCAAAAATCTTGCAAATGTGAAAGTGAGGCTTCTTTCCATCATGGGATTTATTTTATGAACCACCCATGTTGTTATTCATTTTCTGCTTCTTTTAACAAGGCTCATGAGACCACTATGAGTCTCCAATATCCATTTCAACCTTTAGGGCACAACAAAAAATCTCCTCATAGCTGTCGAAGTCTCGAATTGAAAACACATTTCATAGACACGTCTTTAGTCTGCTAAAGAAGTGGTCCACCTAGATTTCAGTGTTCATGACATAGAAAGAGGCGTACCTTGCAGGCCTTGTAAAGTCACTTCATACACCCTGATGGATTCATCTTCCTTCTTCTTGAGTCCAAGTAACTCTCTTTCCATCTTGA
Source organism: Viscum album (assembly GCA_963277665.1). Taxonomy (NCBI): domain Eukaryota; kingdom Viridiplantae; phylum Streptophyta; class Magnoliopsida; order Santalales; family Viscaceae; genus Viscum; species Viscum album. Next base: position 853,004,759 of record OY728152.1, read on the forward strand.
TATGGTGGTTTCGAGGAAAATATTTGTTGAAAAACATCCTATTAAATTCCTCCCAATTTATGGAATCAATTTCCTCACGGGACTTCGTATTCTTGATAATTTTCCATCACTGATCTGCTTCCCCATCAAAATGATAGACTTCCAGTACAACTTTCTCTTCATTCGAGCACTGGAGGATAGAGAAAATTGATTTAATGGAGTTAATCCATTGTTCTGCGAGGAGGGGATCAGAAGACCCGCTAAACATGGGAGGCCATTGCCGCATGAAGGATTCTACGACAAATTTCTCTTTCTTTGGAGGAGGGGGATGTTCCACCCAATTCAGGTTAGTATTCATAACTCGAGCTAGCTGAGCAGGTACTACAATAATGTTTTGATCACCCGCTTCCATCACATCAGGCATGTCATTAAGGAAATAATCACATTGCCTATCACATTGGTTGTTGGAACGTGTTTTTCTATTTCGCTCCATTAACTAAGAAAAAGAACATATAATTAGGGGGCTTGAATACATAGCTATTGAGCATAAAAATGAATCATTGAACATTAAGGGATAAACTTATAAAGAAGAAGTACATCTTAACATGTGATTCCTTAGGTTTATATCTAGGTTATCACCGATCTATTTCACATCTTATATTCTTATGGGATTTATTTGTCCCTTAATAATGGTTGGTACTAAGATCGTGAATCTACCGAAGCATATCACCCGAGAGTGTCGTAACCAAGAGTGCAGTGAGACCCCTTATCATGCACCAGTTCCCGTTCAAGTCTATCTCAATGCGGTGTTTTCAGTTTATACCCCTAGATATATCTATGCTAGAGCTGCCTCTACCAGCTCGTATCCAGACCGGGATTTATTTTATTGATAAAACACTTACTCTATACTAACCAAAATTTAGGATTGTTTCCTTATACATATCTCCTCCTTAAGGTTCTCACTAACGTGCTCTATTCCTAATATCCAAAAATAACTAGACCATCCTCTTATAGCAACGATAGTGACCCAAGCCTTTTATATAAAACATTTCATTATTTCAAGCATAATTAATCATCAGAGTACAAGCCATGGATCATTATTTCTAGTGTCTTGGAAGACTAGGTACATATAACACAAAACATAGGACTAAAAAATCTTTATTTAATCTCCATAATGAGCTTCTAACATCCTTTGAGCTCTTACATCTGCATAGGGTACCCTGAGGAACACATGAACAAAGTGATGAGTTAAAAATCCCAGTAAAGGAATGATCATAAGTATACATCTTAAGCACATGAGTTAGGAGGCATGACATAATGATATCCAAAGCATGAAACATATAAAATCATTAAATATAAGCATGGGATTTTATAAACATGGAATCATATAAATGTGGCAGAATCATAAATCATATCTCTAGTACGGGTCAAGGCTAACCGCCAATCTCGTTTCCCATACCAGTATGGGTCAAGGCTAACCGCCAATCCCATTTCACATCGCATCTCAGCAGACTTATCCTTACCCAATGCATTGGAGTGCAATCTAGGCGCACCCATATCAACATATTCATTAATATTATTTCCACGTAAATAATCATTCCACATAAATAATCATACATAATCAACCATACATAAACATAAGGTTACGCATGGATAGAATTGGGTACCACAATCATGACATAAAATATATTCAATGGGTGTATCACGAAAGTGTCCATGAAAGTAAGGGATTAGAACATACATGGATATTAATAGGCTAAAATAGGCTTATAAAAAGGTATTTGGTGTCAAATATAAGTGAAAACATATAAAAAATGTATTTTAGAAACATTACCAATAAAACATTTTTGTGCGGTTTTAAGGAAAACACTCAATAACTTTTCAAATAGAAAAGAGAAAATTCATTTATATAAAACCAGAATTGAAACAAGAAGGTGATCATAATAAAAATACAGATTTTATAAATATAATGGTTTTTTAAAACATAGGATAGTGTGCACTTGAAAATTTGGGTAACAATTTGGGATGTCCCCTTCAAACTGGTTGGCTTATCATAAAGTTCTACGAAGGGAATATTTCAAAATCATGTATGTCCCAGAAAGAATGGGATGAAAGTTTCTTGATATAATAATCTTTTAAAAATAACCAAAATTCATAAGACTCACATATATAGATATGATAACACCATTTTGAAAGAAATATAAGGCAACCTGAAAGAACAAAGATGGTTCGGGTAGAATACATTAAGAGTTTATCGGTATGGTGTCGGGTGTGACCAAGATGGATTGATGAGTGAGAAATGTGGTTTATCATCACTTATAAATCCATAAGTATGAACGGGGGAAGTTATTAAACATACCCCATAATTTTCTAGTACACATATAAAGTCATAGTATAGAGGACAATCTTGATTAAGAGAGAAAAGCAGAGGATCCCTTACCTCAAATCCGGTGGTGTTCTCCACTTGTTATTAATGACCTGAATAAATAAATTAGGATTACTAATTCATAATTCCAGAAGCACTTATAAATGAAATTTATTTATGATAAGCCTTTTGAGTTCATTCAAATCGTTTTTATTGGTTATAAGATTCAATTTCATTGTTCAGGCTTGTTTGTTTACATGGCTTTAAAAGATCGGTTCACTTATATTCAAGTTTGGATTATATGAAAAATGAAAGTCATTTTCCAGAATTGATGTTATATTATTTAGTTCATATTCAGGAGATTAAATGTTATTAATTTTAATTATGTTACTTAGAGTGATGTCGATTTATTATATATATAACCTTAGTGATAACCGTTTTTGTTAATCGATGGATTTGATTACAAAGAATGTGTTTTTCATTATATCTTAATTCCATTTGAACCAAAATATTAAAGAACCAAAAATAGGATATATTACATATATAATAATATTGTTCGACCATAACACAAATGGTTTTATAACCAAAATTAAATATAATAATAGAAATTGATAAACAGTTGTCCTTAAATGTGCTAAATTATCACATCTCAAATGGTGCTTTCATTTCATTCAAATAAAAGGTTTGTGGAAAGGGGAGAAGATAATGAAATAAACCAATATTATGAATTCATTCCAGTACATGTATGTTAATGGATTTATCACACTATTATGGTGATGGGAGGTGAAGATAGAAATAAAAAAAAGAGAGAATATCTTAAAAGAAAAGAATAAATTTTTGAAGTGAAATTTACCTCTTGAGACTTCCTCCATTGAGAACCTCTTAAGGGTAGTGGTTTTGTAATTTTGAAGAGGCTGAGATTTTTTGGAAATGGGGGAGGACATTGGGGAGTGATTTAGGAAGAATTTAGGTAAGGATTAGAGCTTGAGAGGAGTGGAGAGAAAAGGGAGTGCAGGGGGGATTTTATAGTGGAAGAGAGGAGGGATTTCATGATATTATAATCATTAATTTATTATTTCGTCAAAAGACATAGAATAGTAAGTATTCCATGACCAGAAATAGTGATTTTATCATGTGATCCTGAAGAAAGTTGGCTTACGTCAGCAGATCATCATCGATGACTCAATTAATCCATTATTTAGCATTTATTTTAAATTATCGGATTCATTTATTCATAAAAAATTCAAATATTTCAGAAAAACCCCAAAAATTGACCCTAAACATTTTTAGACACGTATAATCCAAAAATGTAGTCCATTTTTCAAAAAACAATTTTCTAAATATGATTATTTTAATATTTAATTAAAATAATAATTTATTATCAAAACCAGTTTAAAACACTCATTAACATATTCTAACATATATATATTTTTGATCTTCCCACTTGAATATTATTTTTATACCACCATAGGTGAGGTTACTATTCATTATGGTATGTCACTATTCATAAGGGTATGTTACTATTCATTAGGGTATGTTACTATTCACCAAAAATTATTTTTTGTTTTATTAGACTCCAAAAAACATCTTGAACAGAACCGTGTATGTCAGATTGACATCATTCCAAACACAGAAGTGAGAGACTTGTGATTAAAGGTCATTTATCACTTAGCAGATCATTATTATTTGATTTTATGGCATATTTATAAGAAGGTAATTTCCATTAAAAACATTGGGTCGTTATAGTGTCCACGGGGGTGGGGGCTGTCCAGGGGGTCGGGGTGTCCAGGGGGTGGGGGGTTGTCCATGGGGATGAGGGGAGGGCGGTCTAGGGGGTAGGGGGTGCCCACGGGGGTGGGAGGGGCTGACCAGGGGGTACGGGGTGTCTAGTGGGGTGGGCGGGCTGTCCACGGGGGGTAGGGGTGTCTGGGGGGGCTATCCATGGTGGGGGTGGGGCTGTCCACGAGGGGAGGGGTGGTCCAGGGGGTGGGTGGTACTATCCAGGGGATGGATGGGGATGTCCCCGGGGGTGGGTGGGGCTGTCCAGGGGGGTCGGCAGGGCTGTCCAGGGGGTTCGAGTGTCCAAGGAGTGGGGGGGGGGGATGTCCACAGGGGGAGGGTTTGTCCAGTGGGTGGGCAGGTTGTCCATAGGTGTGGCGGGGTAGTCCAGGGGTATGGGGTTTCTTGGTGGTGTGGGGGGCGTTTGGGGGGCTTCCCAATGTCATTGGGGTGGGGGGCGTCCATGGGGGTGTCTGGGGGGGGGGGGGGGTTTCCATTCGGGTGTACAGGGCATGGGGTGGTGTCTTGGGAGGTGTCCAGGGGGTGGGGTGGTGGCTGGGGTGGGGTGGTGTTCATGGGGTGGGGTGGTGTCCAGGGGGTGGGTTGTCCACGGGGGTGGGAGGGGTTGTCCAGGTGGGTACAAGGTGTCCAGGGGGGTGGGCGGGCTGTCCACGGTGGTGGACGGGCTGTCCAGGGGGGTCGGGATGTCGAGGGGGTGGGCGAGCTATCCTGGGGGGCTGTCTAGGGGTTAGGGGGTGTCTAGGGGGTGTGCGGGCTGTCCAGGGGTGGGATGGCTGGCTACGGGTGGTAGGAGTGTCTAGGGGGTGGGGCAGTCCACAGGGGGTGGGGGTGTTGTCCATGGGGGGAAGGGGTATCCAGGGGGTGGGTGGGCTGTCCACGGGGATGGTTGGGCTGTCCAGAGGGGTGGGGGTGCCCAGGGGGTGGGAAGGCTGTCAATAGGGGTGGGTGGGGCTGTCCATGGGGGGGGAGGGGGAGGGTGTACAGGGGTGGGCGGGTTGTCCATGGGAGTGGTCGGGCTATCCAGGGGGTAGAAGGTGTCCAGGTGGGTGGGCGGGCTGTCCAGCGGGTGGCCGGGGCTGTCCTAGGGGGTACAGGGTGTCCATGGGTGGGGGGTTATCGACAGGGGGAAGGGCTATCCAGGGTGTTGGTCGGGCTATCCTTGGGGGTGGCGTGGTTGTCTGGGGGGTACTGGGTGTCTAGAGGATGGGGGGGGGGGCTATCTTGGGGCGGGGTGAATCAGTCCCAACAAATCATCAAGTCATTTTGTTTTATTTATAGATAAAAAATCATGATAATGTTACCTACCTAATCACACATATATTCAGGCACTAAAAATCAATAAACATCACAGGTCAGTAATATCAGTCAAAAATGTAATAGATCAATCTGTTCCTCATCACCATCACTATCATCTCCATCATCATCAACATCATCCTCGTCCACATCATCATCCCCATCATCATCACCACCCTCCCCATCGCCCTCGTAATCATCCATGGCCTCCACATCACCCTCCTCCTCCTCCTCGGCCTCATCATCGCACTCCTCCTCCACCTCAGCCTCCTACCCGCCCTCCTCATCCGCTTTGGCCTCCTCCTCACCCTCCTCCTCTACCTCAGCCTACTCCACACCATCATCTCGACAAACACTAGAAATTCCACATGGTTCACCATATATAGAACGCATCGATAACATATATTCATCACAAGCATTGATGGCCTCTGGTGGAAGTGTTGGACGTTAAACTTCCATCAGTTTCATAAATACAGTGCTTGCCCTAGTAGACTATTCTTCCATCTCCGTGGGCCTTTTTTCAGCGTTTTCTTTATGTGCCATAACCTACAGCAACTCAGGAGCACTAATAATCGTAACAGCGGAGGTCCAATACCTCATCATAACTATACTCTTCCCAGGTTAGCAGTGTACTCTATCAGGGTGCTCATCTCCCAACACCTGATGTAAGTGACCGTTTGGCACAAAATTGTTAGGTTCTAGGACATAAAGGGCCTCTAAAGCACCCTATTACAAATATAAATAGATTATTATTTAACAAAATAGAGATTAAAATTTTAAATCTACAAAGTAAAACTTACAATTTTCTACGGATTCGGTTCATTAACCGCACTTCCATATTTCTTTTTTCTACTCCAGAAAAACAGTTTTCCTCGAGGAACACATTCTCCTATATTCAATTTAAGTCTCAATAATGACATTGAATGTTGGAATCCAAAATTAAAAACATTATTCCAAAAAAACATTAAATTAATAACTAAAATTATATAACATCTTTCGCAATCTAATAAATTATGGTGGATGAAATTGAAAGTGCAAATCATAATGTAATATTATAAACTGTCATACATGTTGCCTCTCATGATCTGGCATCATAGTACGTCCCAATGTGTGGACATATTTCTTAGCATCATTGTGTTTTTATTTCTTCAATATGAATCCAAAATAATATTCAATAATTCATAATAATGAAAAAAATGAAATATTATATTTAAATTCCTCTAATTTGAGTAATACCTTAAATTGGCTAGTCATCCAATGAGTAATAATCTGTCGGTAATGTTCTAATGGAAAATAATCCCTGATAGGGACCGCCTCTAGCTCTTTTCCCATTCAATCATGCCATCCAATGTACGACTCAAGCTTATAATCTCTCTATAGCTCACCTAAATCCTTTAGACGTGTTGGTCGTGCACACTCACCATCAGGGAAATTAAACCACAGATGACACCAAAATATTAATTCATATAAATACAAAAACTTCATATATTGAATTAAATAGAACATGTTTTTTACCCATATCTCGGCCCATGATTTATCCTTGACTTCATTTTGCAACTATCTCCATGATAGAGGGCTGATAGGAATGATGTTATAGTATCTGGTTAGCATCGCCAAAAAACACCGACATTTCTACCCTGATTTTTCAATCATCTGACTATCTTCATTACAGTCCACCATCAACTGTGTTTCATAGTTCCACACCACACGCATGTGTGTATGCCCCTTCCCCCACCTCCTATCAGTATATGTATATGTTATGAATGAAAAAATAATAATTAATAAATACATGTTATAATTAAAATAAATAGTGGTGTAAAACTTTCTTAAGGTTGTATAAGTATTCATGCGGTAGTCTAATCAATGGGCACCACTAGTCCTGCAGAAAATGAAGTAACTCCCTATACATATGGAGTGGGTCCTAATGCATACTCTGTAGGGATAGACTCTAGTGTATTAGGAGTCGAAGAAGATGAAATATAAAACCCAGGAGAGAAGGAAGAAGAAGTAAAAGATGGTGACAGGGATGATAGGACAAATGTTGGATGGGTAGTGGGAATCATCATCGGATATGGTACAGATGGGTGAGGAGGGTCAGGTGTAAATGGTGGTGAAAAAATCGGAGGCCTAAATAACTTATGTGTCCCTAATGACACACCAGGATCAACATGTGGGATGGATGGTATGTCAATGGGAGAGGCATGGTCTAATCGAGTACGCCGACCAGATCGTCTATCTCTCATACCACCGCCCTTGTACGAACACCCTGAGTACTAGGACCACTACTAGGTTTCTCATCAAATAACTATTGCGTAATAGATGGATCCGTCAAAAAAATTAAAAAACAATTAATCACATGACATTATATATTATATAAATATATATATATTTCAAAAAAATACTCACTATAGGCACTAGTGGTGGACTACCCAGCTCAGCCATGTGACGATTGCTATGTATAATTTGATTTCATTTACTCTCTTCAATTGGATTCATTTCCAACATTTGAAAAAAATGAAATTAAATATAAAAGTATAACTAATTTTTATCCCAAAAAACAAATTAAATAAGAGGGAATATAGGGTTTCAGGGATAATTTAACTAACCATTTTTTAGATGATCTTGAACAAATATATAATAAAGTAAATAAATATTGAAAGATGTAATAAAGAAATATAATTTTTTGTAGGGTGGTTATTTACTATGTTTCATCAGTCTATTAAAATCATGTAATATTTATTCTACCAGATTCATAAGTGGTAAATTATTGTCAAAATTAAGGAAAAATTAAATTTCATTAGCGCAAGTAGTTGATACAGGTTTCAATACATGTTTTGGAGAATAATAAAAAACCTCATGTTTGTTACCTAGTAAAATGTTAAAGAGATGTATTAGAGTCATAAAAATTATATACAAACCACAGTTGAAGCATTGAAATTTTCAACAAGTTAGAAATGTTGGTTTTGTAGGTTTTAATATAGTTCAATTCCAAATAAGAAAATGCAGCTCAAATAAATTTGCAAACAGTAAACATTTATAATTCACATAACATTCATTTCAGATACAACATATTAGTAATCAATTTGAATAGTAAAAACCTCAACAGCCCAATTCAAGGTAAACCAAAATAATTGAGAACCCGAATAGAATATTTTATATATTTCCCACCCCAACATCAGGTTCACAGTCAATTTTGAAAATTGAGCTATTGGAGTCATCAAAAGTAATAAATGGATCATTTCCGATGGAAGTGGGGATGGTGTCAATTCCATCATCACCATCATCAAAAATATGTCTTGGAATGACTTCAATAATGACACCAAATTCAGGTCGAAGATGGTCTTTGACATAAAATATTTGTTTCTCCATTGATGCCAATACATATGGTTCATCGGTAGCAAGAGTTTGAGTCATATCAATTAATCGAAATCCCCGATCATCAATAATTGAGCCCTTCCTCATCATCGAATCAACCCTATTTCATTTCATCATCGTGACTCGTCCATGAGAATAATTATCCAATATTATTATTTTATTAACGACTCCGTAATAACCTACATTTTAAAATCACGGTCTACTGTCTGATGCACTTTCATAACATTCTGTTGTGGCAGTAACTATAACATGATCATTTTGTGTTATCATGTTCCTTTCTTGTTCAGTGATAATAAATTTTTACCAATTGATAACAATTGATATATAGTCACGAACAATAGTATTAGGACTAAAATCCAAAGCTCTTATTTCTTCAAAGAAAGAGTCAGTAGGAAAACTCAATACCTAAAAAATAAATCAATATTAAACATAAATAATTATTGTTTTAATTATTTTAAATAGTCATATTATTACCTTTAATTTTACCAAAGAAGAGAACTCTTTGATATGAAAATTCTCCCTTCTTCTAAAATATTAATAATGATTCTTTCTATTTATCATTAATTTATAATCCCTTTAAAAAAGTAGGAATAGTTTAACAGATATATATATATATATAAGATATAAAAATACAATTTACTTACAATATGTAGTCATCGAAAAAATCATTGTTGAACAAAACTATGTGATGTGCCATCTCCCACTCTTCAATGCTTAATTTAGTCAATGTATATAATCCAGGAATTCTACCTGTTTGAGGTAGTGATGGAAAACGGGGATCAATTTTCTCATACTTTTATTCTTTATTTCTCATTGGTCTGTTCACTCTTGTAGTAAGATTAGACAAATACATTGAGCAGAAATCCATACATTCTTGAGCCATGTAACCATTCATCATAGATCCGTCGGGATGATTCATGTTATTGACATAAGATTTTAATGTGTACATATTTCGTTTAGTTGGATACATCCAAAAAACATTAGGTCCTCCGAGAAGTATTTTGGTTGGAATAAGGAAAGTCAGATGAAGCATGCATGTGAAAAATGATGTAGGAAATATTTTCTCTAACTCACTAAAAATTAATGGGGCATCTACCAACATTTTTTGCAAGAATAATATTGGAAAACTTCTTAGCACTATGATCTCTATCAATTGGAACAACTGAATAATAACCCACCATACAATATTGGAAAAAATATGAATAATTTCTATTATAATCAACTCATGTAGAAGGATGTGACAATCATGAGTCTTCAAAGAATTTATCTTCAACTCTTTTCTGTTGACCCATTTGAATATGTTTCTTGAATAGCCATAAATAAATTTATTAGCCTCCAGTACTTCCAGAAAATGATTTTTTTGTAGGTATCATCACATAAGATGCACATGGAAGTTGCCATTTATTTTCACTCATACGCATAGGATGCATTTCCGGTCTAATGCCCCAATCCACCAAATCATGCCAAGACTATAAATCATCTTATTTATTTCCCATAACATTTACAATAATCAAAAGTAACAATTCACAGATATTTATTTCAATGTGCATTATATCTATGAAATGACATAAAAATTGGTTGACTAATAAGGAAAATCAAAGAAGATACTTGTATTCTTAAAATTGTGACAGATTTCAGTGGAAACGTTCGTTCTCTTTCCAAATTTCATTTGACCCTTACCGATTGAAAAACTGAAATATTTCTATTTATTTAGCACATTTTTTCTAGACATACGCTAAGGTGGATCATCAGTCTCCATGGTATTGTAAAATCATTGATTATTATTTCTATATGGATGGTCCATTGGAAAGAATCGTCGATGTCACATAAAACTAAAATTACAATGATGTTTCAGTCTTCTAGATCGTGTATTATTTATACAAACAGGACATGCTATTTTTCCCTTCATGCTCCATCTAGACATCATTGCATAATTAGGAAAATCATTGATCGTCCACATAAGTGTATCATGCATCTGAAATATGTCTATCAAACATGCATCATATGTGCGCACACCCATATCCCTACAATGTTTCAAATCTTTTATTAAAGGTTTCATGAATACATATATATCATTTTTGGGATCAGAAAGGCCAGATATGAGTATACTCCTGAAAGTTAAATTTTTTTTCATACACTAGAATGGGGGAAAATTAAAAATGTGTATAAAAATCGGCCATGTGTTTTGCGATGTAAGCGTCTGCCCAAACAGATTTAAACCATCACATGAAAGGCCAAACCTCACATTACACACATCATCTAAAAAATCAGGATATCGAGCATCAAATATCTACCGTGAAAATCCATCTTCAAGGTGAACCAACTCATTATTACTCTTCTTTCTCTTGGTATCATTCCATATCATTTTTATTGATATTTCATTGGACATAAAAAGATTATAGAGTCTGGGGATCAATGGAAAGTGCCACATTACATTCTATGGAACATGGGATGGTGTTCTATCATCTCTTGTATTCCATCAGGATGTGCCACATTTTATAAAATCATTCCATTCAGGAATTTCCTCAAATAATACACAATAATCTTTTCGGAAAGCATGAATTTTGTTTCCTGAAAATCCTGTTCCTCAACTAACTTCCATACCATAGAGTGTTTTGATGGAATATCTACATCATCTGGAAGTAAGTCCTTTATGAAGGTAATAATGTAATCAATGTATGAATTAGAAATCCCATACATAGTTTTCTCATGAAACAATCGGATTAAAAATTCCAGATTTTTAATTTTACCTCATTGTCGATATACTGGAGTCGTGGTAGTATCATTCCTTTTTTTCACCCTGAAAACATCAAAATTTTCATTAGATTCATCATGTGTGATCATATCAAAATCTTCTTGGGTCGGAATTCTTTCTTCTTTATGAGGATGAATCAAAGGAAACCGGTCATATAAAAAAGTATCTAATCCATCCCTCTCATTTGGATCATCAGAAATTTGAGATGTCATTTTCTTCCAATTATGATACCACAGAGAGTATTTTTCTTGAAAACCATGTATTATTTTGTGGTATATGACTTCTTCACGGCTCAACAAATGTCTTCCAACACACTTGTAATAAGGGCAGTGTATGTGACCACTATCTAAAGAAATGTGTAATGAAAAATCTAAAAAGTTGTCCAAATTGTTTTGAAAATAGCTTGAGATCCTATTAGTTTCATACATACAACTTCTATCCAATCATTAAAAAAGATTTTTTTAATTCATTTCATCAAAATCAATTCAATAATATTGGTGTTTCATCGAAAATATATTTAAGTAAATGATAATTTTTCACTTTATATGAAACCATAATGGACACACTACCCTATATGAAAATCTTAATATAAAAGACAACAAAATACTATATTTATAACAAAATATCTTTGAAGAACTATACATGAGTGTACAAGATCATGTACACTTGTGGAGGAGAATTATTCAGGAGTTGGATAAATTTTAGATTGAATAGATTTTATATTTTAGTAGATATTTTGAGTGATCACATACATTTCCCAATGGGGAGGGGGTGTCCAGGGGGTGCAAGGTGTCCAGGGGGTGGTGGGGTTGTCCAGGGGGTCGGAGGTATCCAGGTGTGGGGGACTGTCAAGGGGGGTCAGGGTGTCCAAGTGGGTGGGTTTTCCATAGGGGTGGGGGCTTTCCAGGGGCGACGGGGTGTCCAGGGGGTGGGCGGGTTGTCCACGGGGGTAGAAATGCTATCCAGGGGGGTTAGGGCAATCAGGGGGGATTTCCATTTGGTGGGGGGATTCCTAGAGGGTACGGGGTGTCTAGGGGGGTTAGTGGGGCTGTCTAGGGGGTGGGAGAGTTTGTCTAGTGGGATTGGGGTGTCTAGTGGGTGGTTAGGCTATCCATGGGGTGGCGAGGCTCTCCCGGGTGGTACAATGTGTCCAAGAGGGTGGTCAAGCTATCCACGTGGGGGTGGTCGGGCTATCCACTGGTGTGTGAGGGCTCTCTAGTGGGGTCGGATGTTTCAAGGGGTGGGAGGGCTTTCCAGAGGGTGGGGTTGTCTGGGGGGATGGGAGTGTCTTGGTGGTGGTGGGCGGGGGTCCAGGGGGGTGGGTGGGCAGTCCATGGGGGTGTGGCTGTCTAGGGTGTATGGGCTGTCTAGGGGGGTGGGAGGGCTGTTCATAGGGGTGTCCAGGGTGTAAGGGGTGTCTTGTAGGGTGGGGGACTTTCAGGGGTGGGGGATGTCCAGGGGGTATGAGGTGTCCTATAGGTTCGGTGAGCTGTCCAGTGGGGGTGGCGGGGGGAAGCGCGTCTGTCCTGGGGGGTAAGAGTTGTTCAGGGGATGGGCGGGCTGTCCACGGGGGGTGGTCGGGCTGTCCACAGGGGTATCTAGGGGGGATTTCTAGGGGTGGTGGTGTCCGAGGGGATGGGAGTCTCGGGGTGGTGGGCGGGTGTCCAGGGTAGTGGTGGGAGGGCAGTCCATGGGGGTGGGGGAGCTGTCCATGGTGGGAGTGGGTGTCCAGGGTGTGGTCGGGCAATCCACGGGGGTGGTGCAATTGTCTAGGGGGGGTCGAGGGTCTCCAGGGGGTGGAGGGGGGGGTCTGTCTAGGGGTATGAGGTGTCCAAGGGGTGGGTGGGCTGTCCAGGGTGTGGCGGGGCTGTCCAGGGGGTACGGGGTGGGTGGTTGAGCTATCCACGGGGGTGGCAGGGCTGTCCATGGGGGTACAGGGTGTACCGGGGGGTGGGTAGTCTGTCCATGGGGGGTGGGTAGACTATCCACGGGGGTGGCAGGGCTATCCACGGGGGTGACAGGGCTGTCCACGGGGGTGGCATGGCTGTCCATGGGGTGGGGGTGTCCATGGGGTGGGGGGAGGGGGATGTCCATGGGGGTGGGGGCTGTCCAAGGGGTGGGGGTGTCCCCCACCAAACTAGGGTTGTAAAATCCAATATTTATCCAATTTTATCATGATTTCAAGACTATTATAAATGACCAATAAGATTGCTGGTGTAAACTATGAATATCATACAAATAAATCACTACACACCCAATTGTAAACACACTGCCAAATATCATATGTGGATCGGATTTTATGATCCATGTTTCGATGGGAGAGTAATCATAAGATTATGATCCTTGAAATATCATTTGGTGATATGGAGTTGTAATAATGTTAAATTTTTATGAGATCAATATGGATAGTGGATAAGAACCTGAGTGAGATTTATTTGCTGAGATCACTTATTCTTGGAAGGGTAAGAGTGAACGTTGGTATAAAAGTTCATGAACTGTCATAACATGTGACAGAAACTATACATTGGTTATATTTGATTCTTTTTTGTAGAGTATCGGAGTGGAACCCCCCCCCCCCCCCTCCCTGGACAGCCCCCCCACCCCACCTGGATATCCCACCCTCACCCCCTTGGACATCCCCCCCTGACAACCCACACCCCACTCCCCCACTTGGATAGACCACCCACAACCACCCCTAGACAACCCACCCCATCCCTAGATAGCCCACACCCCCTCCCCTGCATTCCCCCCCAACATCCCCCCTGGATAGCCCCCCCATCCTTGGACATCCCACACTTGGATAGACCCCCCCCCCCCCCAAGGACAGACCACCACCTCCATGGACAGCGCACACCCCCTCCCCTGCACCCCCCACATGGACAACCCCCTACCACCTAGACAGTCCACCCCCACCTGGACAGCCCACCCCCCACCTGGATAGCCCCCCCAGCCTGAACAGCCCACCCCCAACTGGGACAGCTCCCCCCCCCACCTGGACAGCCCACCCCCTCTACAGACAACCCACACCCCTCCCCCACCTGGACACCCATCCCTGACCCCATGGAATTCCCACACCCCTCCTTGGGGAATCCCATACCCCCTCCCCCACACCCCTATATACCCCCAGCCCCCATGTATCCCCCTACTCCCCTGTACTACCCTCCCCCACCTAGACAACCCCCTACACCTTGAAAACCCCATACCCCTCCTACAAGCCCCTTAGGGTAATTTTATTTAAAATCATTTTATTCATTATGAAAGCCAATGTATCATGCATTTTCCATTTCATTCCAAACAACTCATTCAATTTATTATATCATGAAAAATTAAATTTATCAAAACATGAAAAATTTAATTTATCCAGATATGAAATATTCAATTTATAATGCTCTATGGGTCACTTAGATATTGTCATTGTGGAAAAGGGAAATCAACTCAATTTTTAATTCCAATTTAAATTTTTTTTCATCCACTTAGGATGTGTGGTGGTGTCTAGGAGGAGTGGTGGTGTCTAGGGGGCTGTATAAGGGGGTGGGGTGGGGGCTATCCAAAGCGGTTGGAGGGTGTCCAGGGGGTGTGCGGTGTCTAGGGGTGGTGGAGGTGGTGGGGGAAGGCTATCCAAGGGGGTTGGGGGCTGTCCATGGGGGGTGAGGGTTGTCCAAGGAGGGTGGGGATGGGGGTGTCCAGGGGGTGAGGGGAGGGGGCTGTCCAAAGGGTGGGGTGTCTAGTGGGGTGGGGGTGGGGGTTTTCCAAAGGGTGGGGGTGTTCAAGCGGGTGGGGGTGTCTAGGGGAGGGGGAGGGAGTTGTCCAAGGGGTGGGGGTATCCAGGAGGTGGGTGTACAGGGGGGTGGGGGCCTATCCAACGGGGGGTGTCCATGTGGGTGGGGGTGGGGGTTGTTCAGTGGGGTGGGAGGTGTCCAGGGAGTGGGAGTAGGGGGTGTTCACAATTCCAATCCATCATCGAACCAACACCAAAATCCAAATCCAATTTTCAACGAAACTAAACATCAAAAAAAAACAAACCCCTTACCCCCATACAATAAACACACCCCACTAAACAAAGCCTTTTACATGTTTGATGTGTAGAACATAAAAACACAAAACAGACCAAAGGGTTCAGTACTCTGAAGACAACATGAACTCTAATTAAGCCAAAATCAAAATAGAAAATATAAAAAAGAAGTAAGAACACTAAAAATAAGGTAAAACATAGTAATTTTATTTATAGAAATAAAAATTTGTTTGATTTAATATGGATATATGGCTGGAAGTAGTTTCCTAGCCAATAAGACTTCGGGAGGAGCTCTGGATTAGGTCTAAAATTCGGCTGAATGGGAGCTAGGGCGCTTGGTATTTGGGGGAAAACATTACCAAAGGATTTTAAAAACTGTTGTGAAAGCCTATCATTCCCAACAGTTTTGATAAACTGTTGTTATATCATATTGAAAATATTTATTTCCATTGTTTTTTGATAACCATTGGAAAATATAAGGCATTGCTAATGGTTTCTTCAAACCATTGGAAAATGTTTCCTTCTTTTACACTGCAAAAAATGGTTAGAAGAAACCATTGGTATATTACATTGGGAGAACACCAGATCCCAGTAGTGATGCCTTCAAGACGTTGGTACTTGATACATACGGTGTCAGGGGGAACATGGTACCAGGTTACATGATAGTGATTCCGACGTTGGTCGAAGTAGGTGACACTCCATAGTGCCTGCTGATCACCAGTGGAGTTTGAGTTTATTTGTGTGTCTTATTGTTTACTATTTTCCATGTAAATTTATTCCTTCTTAATCACTTATATTAGTTATTCACCACTTGGTGGTATCCTACTATGATTTGTCTCACACCCTGTAGAGGCCCTTCGGGACGCGTGCAGACATTAGGGATTTATGTGCCGGAAAGAGCCCAGTTTCAAGAGTTGGGCTGCCTTGGCTATTGCATGGAGATGGTATGGACCTTGAGGAATTACATTGCTGGAGTTTACTTTGTTTTTATTACGTTCCTGTGTCAGTATTCTTTCTTGTTTTGTAGCTACAGTTGGTTAGCCATTGGATCCTTTACATATTGATATATATGAACTACTTTGGATTCATGTTTGATGTTTAGTGGTAGTTACAAGTGATCAGAATTCTATTGTATTTACTTTCTGCTACCATTGTTTATATTTATTGCTTCCACTTTTTATCGATATTGAATGTGCCTCTACTCTGCAGGTCTGGTTCTAGTCTGCTGATTCATTTATTCCGCTTCATTTTTATTACTATACTCGGACCAGTAACATTTTTATCCTTCGAGAGGGTATATCCTCCCCACTATACCTATAAAGACCCTCACTGCTAGTCGGCATCCTTTGGTGTTCGGGGATGTGCGCCTAAGGTAATAACACCCGACCCGTTTAGCACTGATTGGGTGGTTGTTCGGGTTATGGTCGTTACAAAGTGGTATCAGAGGAGTTTTTGACATGGATTTAGTAGTAGAGTTTTTCTAGATACTAATGAGATTAAGACTTCTCAATTTATTTTTTCTTTTTTTACTATTTGGGATATGGTAGACTAAATATTGGTTTTGACTGGAACTGGGATTCAAGCTTGTTCTTAGGTTCCTGTAGCCCCATGTACGAGTAATTGACTAGGTTTCCATGGGTGGGAATTGATGTTTTCCATTTTTCTCAGATTACCGTTTATATGATTTCCACCTCAGTGGCTCACTTGGTGTGTGATGTTATTGATTTTTATATGTGACCCATGAAAAGATACGATAAGGCATAATTGGACCATGGTCAGGTATGGAAAGGCCAGTTTTTTTTATTTTGATAGACCCATTTTTAGGGTATTTCAATTTTATAACAGCATGTATGCTTTGTGAAGTGATAATTCCAAGTTAGTAATATCAAATTTCTGTGCTTTGTATGCTTTGAAATGTGAATATGTGAAATTCCTGATAAAATTGTTTTTTATTGCAATATGTTATGCCTTACGTTATATTTTTGTAGAATTACATGTGGTGGGGTATTTGTGTCTGGCTCTTATATGAGAAGATGGGTACTATGGATGAGGTGATTTTGATCATCAGGATTGGGCCACTCGATTATTGGTTCGAGGAAATGTTATTTGTTAGTATGGGCATGGCCCGAGGTACTTTTTATACTTGGCTCTGTTGAGGGCATGTAAGGAGTCCATGAGGCCGGGATGCCATAGGGATGGGTTGCGATAGAGGAGAGAAAGAGTGGTTGTTTTATGATTCCTCTTTACTTCTTTACTTATCTGGGTTGAATATATATTGTTATATATATATGGTATGTCTACCCATTCATGGTATTTAGCGGGTTCCTTTCAGTCGACTAAGATGGAGCGTTGGGTGGGAGATGATACATTGCCATAGGATTAGGTTCAGGATCTGGTGCATGCAGTGTAGGAGCCACAAGTACATGCTCAGGAACAAGATCAGGTTCAGGGTCCATTGCAGGTAAGATCATAGCAGGGTTTGGCTATGCTCGGACCATTTCTCGATGAGTATCTCTGAGCTAGGTCAAAACGTGTCTTGTAGGGGATTGATAGAGGTGCGCATGGTATAGATCCATCAATGGAATATCTGACGTAGGAGTTCCAGTCACAACACCTGCCACTTCTTTCGGGTGAGGGTGGTCCATAGGGGGCTGTGAACTGGATAGAGGGAATGTAGATGATCTTTGGGAATCTAGAGACGCTCACAAGATGGAAGGTCAAGTTGGCAACGTACATGCTGTGAGGACCAGCAAAGCGCTGGTGCGATGTACAGGTTCAGGCTCGCAGGCATGAGGGTCTGGCATGGGAGGACATTGAGGATAGTTCCTTTGAGCACGTTTTCGTGGAGACCCTGAGGGATGAGAGGGCTTGAGAGTTTTTTAGCCTTTAGCCGGGACACATGTCCATCATGGACTATGTAGCTACTTTCACTCAGTTGTTGCACTTTGCACTAGGTATGGTGAGCGATGACATGGAAAGCGTTGGGTGCTTGTAGTATGGATTATGACATGCCATTTGGATCCTTGTTAATATCCTCAGGCTGGGTTCATTCTCAGAGGTGGTTAATCAGGCACTCATATTAGTGGTTAACCAGAGGGATATGCCCCAGGTTGGCTGGGGAATAGTTTGAGGTGATAGTTCCGACAATAGGAAGCGAGGACGGGAAGAGTTCCAGTAGGTTAGTCAGGACAAAGACATAGCAAGATCACCTCATAGCAGTTCCTTAGTGGTTTTATTTTATTGTTGACATCCTTTACATGTTCGGACTCTGTGCTATAGTCCTCCAAAGGAGTGATGGGCATGTGGACAGTTCAGGCATCTAGAGAGGTTCTGTTGGAAGCCTTCTCAGATAGCCAACATGCAAGGACTAGGACATACAGTGGCATCTGGGGTTGGTTCTACTTCAGTACCTGGAGAGGGTATCTGAGGTTCAGCTACATGCGTAGGGCTTGACAGAGATAATGAGACCTAGATGAGGGTTCAGTGGCCGCTGACTGGTGTAGCACCGTATGGAGGTCAGGCATCAGGAAGTCGTACTTCATGCCAAGTGCACGTCGTGGAGCTGTTAGAGGCTGAGCAGGATGGTGAGCTAACAACGGTTCGAGGTACACCGCGTGTATGGTTGTGACTTTCTCGTTTTCTTTTGTCATGACCTGCTGAAGCAAGTCCATTTTGAGAGCATGAGGTAAACAAGATTCTTGTTGACTGACTACATGCTGTTTAGTGGGATTGGTGAAACATTGGGTGCATTATATATTTTTATATATATTTATGAGGTACCATGGGCATCAAGGCATTGAGGATGCGAGTTAATTGAGTTGCCTTGGGCATCGAGGCATCAAGGATGCAGGTTACTTGAGGTGTCACGGGCATCAGGGGCATCGAGGATGTGGGTTACATGAGTTGTGTTGGGCATCGGGGCATCGAGGATGTGGGTTACATGAGGTGCATGGCATCGGGTTTTCTTTTTAGTATCCATGGGATACCGAACATCATGGAGGCGGACCCTGATGCGGTACGGGATACGTTGGGTGTCGAAAATGAAATGGGAGAACCAATGAGGTGCATGGGTGACGATGCATCATGAGAGGACCATTCATCTAGAAAACTGGTTAGTGAACCCCTGCTTTTGATGGGTTTTGTTAGGTTGAGACTGAGTTTGGTGATTCCTAAGGTGGGGATCCCCTTGAGGAATTTATCCAAAACCCTTTAGACCAGGGGAGTCCGGGTCACTTATATCAGGGTATTATGTTTGGTGCCATATCTATGTTTCATTTGATAGTTTAGGGATGGGCTATGTTAAGGTGGGGAGATTGTAAGAACCCGGGTTTTTAGAAAGGGTGAAAATCACAACCCTGTTTGAATTTTGACTTGTCCCTAATAAAACCGGGAAAAATGGGATGTTCTGGAAAATATCCTGACTACACGCCATGTACTATAAATTACATTCCGTGTATGGGTTGGGCGGGTACCGGCCGTCTGCCCACCAAGTAAATGTCGTGTGATGACCGTGTATGAATTTCTTACAACATGACCTATAGTTATAGACACGATGTGTACCCTTGATAGTATGGAGGCCATACAAGGCGTGTGGGACTATTGGCTGGGTAGAATGTTTTTAGCATGTACACGTAGTGTACAATTCGCACACTTCGTGTATAGGGTTCTTTTATGGGGATATACATGGTGTGTTGGGGATGACGACCTGGTAGATATGTACATGTCATGTACCTCTAGGTCTATATCGTGTAGTCAGTTGAAAAATCCTCGATGAAATATCAACCATCATATGAAAATTATAATGAAACATGGAATGTATTCCTAATTACATGCCACATATTTTATTATTTTGCTAAAATGGGATGTAGACTCGTTTTGAGGTAGAAACCCAAACCCTCGGTAGGTTTGAGTGGGGAGAGCTAGACGGAGCTCATTTTTTCTCATGATCATCTATCTAAACTCTGTTTCGATCGTCATTAGATGCATTAGAACCCCCTCATTAAGTCCTTGATTCATATTGGTCCATTCTTCTTGATTTCTGTTCTAGAATGAGTTATAGGGGTTTGAGCGGTTTTAATTCATTAGAAGATTTACAGCATTTTAGACCTAATTGGAGACTTTTCTTGAAAGTGTGTTATCATATGAGTCTCAAGTAGGTGGTGCATACCTCCTTTTGTGTTTTTGCAGAATTTTTGGGTGGCATGGCATTTGGCACGTTTTCGGGTATTTTTAGTGTGACCATGCTTTAATTTTTATTGCATGTTTAGCTATTATTTGACCTATGGGATGCCTTTGGGTATTCCCTTTTACCTATTTTTCATGAGTAGTGCCAACCTAGTGGTCGTTTCTCATCGGGGAATTTTGGAAGAGGTATTCCAAAATGGTTATAATTGTTATTGTATGAATAAATTGTTGAGTTTAGTTTATTAAACCATGATATGATTTATTAGAGGCATTCAGAACCACAGTACTGTTGTTTGATAACCATTGGGCTAGTTCAATTCAACTATTTAGTATGTTTTTCATTTTTATGGGTTTTGTTTAAATTTTTTATATGTGTAAATGATGAATTTCATATGCTGGAACCTTTTTCTTATTTTGGGTGTGGCCTGGATATTCTTGAGTGATTCTGATCAAAGGTTGGGCTTGGTTCTGGTTACGTTGGGTGATTCTAACCACATGATTGGGACTCAATGATGTCATCTTGAGGTATTGTGACTGTCAGGTTGGGCATGGCCTAGGTTACATTGATGATAGGGCCATTAGACTTGAACTACATGGTCACAGGGGCATGAGGTGTCATAGATGTTGTGTCTTGGGTACTATTTTTGTGATTACTGCTCGCCCGGAACTATGAGTAGTGTGCATACATAGAGTCTCCATGATGAGGTGGTTTTGACCACTTTTGTGGGTAGAGGTCCCCATTAGTTGTGGTTTAGGTACTATTTGTTTGGGGTTGATAGCCGTAGGAAGCCATGAAGAAGTTTAGTAGCCTTTCGGGGATAGCATTGAGGCTATCGGGTTGGGGGAAGAGCCTCACTCTGATTAGGGGGAAGACATCGTTGTCCCTCATGTTACTTTATTTTGAGGACAGACATCATTGTCCCCCTCGTTTCTTTATTTGGAGGCTAGACAACACTATCCCTCTAGTTACTTATTGACGATAGACATCACATTCTTTCCGGGTTACTATATCGTGGGTGTGCCTTCGGGACGTCAATACTGGAGAAACACAGCGTCAGGGGGCACATGGTGCCGGGTTACTTGATAGAGATTTCAGCGTTTCCCGAAGTAGGAGACACTCCATGGTGGCTACTAATCACTAGTGGAATTTGTATTTATTTTTGCATCGTGCTATTAACTTTTTCCATATAAATTCCTACCTACATAAGCAATTATATTAGGTACACACCATTTGGTGGTATCCTGCTGAGATTCGTCTCACACCCTGCATGGGCCCTTTGGGACGTGTGCATAGATTATAGATTTATGTGAAGGAAAGAGGAAAGCATTAGGATTTGGTCTACCTTAGCAGTTTCATGGATATGGTATGGACCTTGTGGGCTTTCCTAGCTGGAGTATACTTTGTTTTGTTTACTATTACTATATCAACATGCTTACTTGTTTTGTATCTATAATTGGTTATCTATTGGCTCCATTACATATCGATATGTATGACCAGATTTAGATTCATATTTGTGGTTCCATAGTAGTTAAATGTGATAGGCATGCTATTGTGTTTCGTTTATGCTTCCATGTCTGTTTTAAGCCTGATGAGTCGTTTATTTTGCTTCATCTTTATTACTATAGTCGGACATGTGCTATTGTTATCATCCGAGTGGGTATAGCCTTCCCACTATAACAATAAAGACCCTCACTACTAGTGGGAAGCCTTTAGTGTTCGGGGAGGTGTGCCTAATGTAGTAAAACCCCACCCGTTTATCGCTGTTCGGGTGGCTGTTCGTGTCATAGTCATTACAGAATGGGTAGCAACCAAAGAAAACCCCAAAGTCATTGATGCTCTTCCTTCTCCTAATGATAGGTGTAGCATCGTGTCATGAACCATTCTATCTCATATTTCATTACTGCCCACAAAAACAATCATCATAGATCACAATTCATTTTGGTTACACCTAGATGTACCTCACACATCAAGGCACCAAATTCTCGTATGATCTCATCTCACATAATGGTAGGAAGAACAACTTTATTCTTAACAAAAATGATCTTATTTTCATTTATTCTCTAATATAAATGTTACTCCCCACCATTGTTGTTTTACATCCATGAAAAACATTTTCATTCCTTATACTTCCTTTCCTGGATTCGTCTCAAAATCATAGACTCCATCGCAATTGATACAAGAGTCATCTATTTCAGGTTCGTTGGAACTACCACTGGTAGCATATCCATTGATGTCATCATCTTCAACTAAACACTAGAATCATGAACTATCTGATTTTGAGTTTTCCTTATTAATGAATCAGTATCACTTTTTCCATTAATGTCCATATATTCCATCTCATTCTCAAAAGAGTTCACATATTCTACACAACTCCATTATCTAAGATTCAAATATCCTTCAACATAATAAAACTAAGGCTTTGGTGGTCGATTGACCTGGTAAAAATTTCACCCATCAGATAGTTCTGCTAACACTTTAGAGCATAAATCACTAATTCCATATCAATATTGTGTGTAGGGTAGTTCCATTCATGTGGTGTCTACGTCAGGGACACGTACGCCATGACATGATCTCCCTACATCAACATAGCTCCATGTTTGATTTTAGTGGAGTCATAATACACTATATACTCCACACTAGGCTCAATTAGAATAATGATTAGTGTCAATGCATAATGCATCTTCAACTCATGGAATGCATTCTTACAAGATTCCATCAATTAAAACTTCACCCCCATATTTTTCTGTCCTGATAGTAGTTCGGAAAAATTGGAAATTTCCTTAAGTAATCTCCAATAATATCCATATAACCCCATAATGTTTTGTATATCCAAAATATTCTTGGGATGCACCCAAGAAAACAGTACTAGAACCTTCTTTGGGTCCACTGAAACACCTTCTTCAATGTTGATGTGTCCTAATAAGTGTACATGGATGATAAAAAACCCATCACTTAGATATATTTGATTATATTCAATGCTCTATCATTGTAATTAATATGTTGTAAATATATCAATCATGATCATCATGAGTCTTGGTGCAAAACACATTTTCATTAATGAACACCACCGCAAACTGATATAGTTAATTATGGAAGATTATGTTCATCAAGTCCATAAACACTGCTATTGCATTATTCAACCCAAATAGTAATACGAAAAACTCATATTGGTTATAACTGCTCCTGAAAGAAGTACTTGGTATATCAGAAGTTAAAAATCCCAATGGTTTATACGTCGATCTCAAGTCAATCTTCGAGAACACAATAGATATTTTTACTAGTCAAATAGATCATTAATGTGTGAAAGAGGAAGCTGATTAATTATAGTCATCTTGTTCAACATATATTAATTGACAGCAAACTAAAATATCCCATCACCATTCTTTCAAAAACACATGGTTGATCACTAAGTTGACGTACTATGATGGTTAACTACCTTAAACTCCAACTCCTCTAGATGATTCTTGAGCTCTTGATGATCTGTTTTTTCAATTCAATATATTGTAATAGATATTGGCTCAACCCCCTACATGAGCTCAATTTTGAATTCAACATATCACTAATGATTAGTCTGGAGAATTCTTCAGGAAACACATCATAAAACTATTCCCCTAATGGTGGGAATGATTCATTCTATACTCCCAAATCAACCTACAATAATATAGAAACATGGGATGTGAGATCTCCCAGTAGCTGAGTAATTGGAAATGATTTTATTTTATTGATATCCCAATCCCCATAGAAAATATTATGGTTACTCTTAAGAGATATAAATGACACTCTCCTTCATTAACAATATATGAGTGCTTAGTATATGACATGATAGTCCAAACCAATAATTAGATCAAATACTATCCTGAAAAGGATACATAGTTCCCATAGAAATTGATATTCCATGATTTATAGGGAACAAACCTTGCACAAATAGTTGTCTCTAGACCATACACCCAACAGTGAGTCTATATCCATGACATATCTTCTGAACTCAAACTCTAAGATCAAAACATTAACATGTTTTTCATAAATAAATAAATTACAGGAATCAGTATCCAAAAATAAAGTACCTACTGTAGAATCTTCAATGTTAGTAACTCTCACTATTGATAGTCTAGCCTCACTATACACAAGTCTAGGTTGCACTACATGTAGTTGTCATACCCCTCTCACCTGTGATATTTTCTGACTCCCCTGAGCCACACCACTCTAATAATATGGGTCTTTTCTACTATAATCTCACATCTACAACCTCTACTACCTCAGCCAGTGGAACTCCTACTACGATCCTGATACGGTGTAGAAGATCCCCTTCCCACATTTTTACAATGGCTTGCAAAATCCATATTGACCATCTTTCTCAATGTCCTACAGAACTGCTATAAATGTTCCATATTTCTACAAGACATGCACCCTACTGGTGGATGAAAAATAATCCCTACAATAGTGGCTCAAACTTCATCATAGATAAATGATCACACTTATAAGGTCTTATGAAACTGAACCTCACACCATTGTACTCTTCCTTCTACTGCTCTCACTAATGTTGATATAGTGTTTCTTCTATCTCTCAGAAGGAGAACCTCCTCATCAACCAGTAGCAACTATCTATCTAGAGATCGAAGCATCATTCAGGTTCCCCTCATCTATGATAATGTGATCCACCACCTCTGAAAAATTCACTAACAAAAAATAAACTCGGTAAATAATTAAAAACTAATGTACATACTAAAAGAATCTCATCATAGATATATAATTTATTATAAACATTGGAGAATAGAATTTAATGTCTATAAAGTTTCTATCATAATTTATCATGGACATTCTCCCCAGATTCATCCACTATAATTCCACCACATTCCCTTATATCAGCGACTCTGTGTATATGTTCTCAAATAACATTTCCAAGAACTCCTTACATAGAATGAAATCCTCATGTGATGTCCAAGCCTAAATATCCCACCTTTTCTTCGCTGATCCTCATCGAATATAAGTTTACAACAAGACCATTTCGAGGAGGAGTCTCTAAATTTTCATGTGTCTTCATGATAAAATGAACCCAGAACTCAACCCCATCATGTCCACCCTATCTAATGAAAGTCAAATGGTGCTACAATTGGAACTCCCTTGTTTCATTAGACATGATTTTCCCAACCCAAACTAGTTCTTTTTTCCTTGAGTAGCATGAAACAAGCACTTTTCTCCTAGAACGGCTCTCCAACATCCTCACCCAGCACTATTTGTACCTCAGTTTCCACCATTTGAGGAGCTTCCACTACCATGTCCTTTGGTTTTCCTCTCAAGAAGCATTTTCATGGAGGAATAACTCAAAAATTACAAACATGATCTATATGACACATTTAAAAACATTGATGCATTTATAAAAACCCAAAACACAAAACTTCACAACATGTCTTTTCAGAAAATTATGACATGTAGTCAGATCTAAGGCACTATCACTACCCTTAACCATCCTACACATATGTCATGGTTATGAGGGTAAAAAAAATTTCACAATTCATGTTTTGTTTCATTTTGAAAACCTTTTACTCACATTATTACATCATTTTACTAATTTCTATTTCATATTAGGAACCATTTTGTATTCAAATTCAAAAAGAAAAAAGATTGTTCGAGTTCAACAACATACCCAAAATCCATTTTCCCATCCATGCATAAAGTGATGCATGTTAGAAAACAATATTGTGTTCCAAAATGACACATGTAGACTCAACTCTCAATCCATTTCTGTTGATGAGTAAATTCATATAAAATCTCAAAAAATAATTATCACAAAACACAAATAATTTGTCACTTATAGTGGAATAATATTATACTATAACAAAAAACAACAATAACAGCAATCCCACCCTACCTAATTGGGTTTCCCCCATAAATGGGTTTGAAACTTCCACACACGAGATCATTACCAAGGCCCGACACTTCCGAGTCTCATGTATACCATTAAAAACTATTAAAACAAATGAAAAAAGAATATAAATATCATATCATACCATTTTGTAGCATCCCAACCCAGGTGCCACATGCTTGTGCCCTGATCTAGTCAGTCACATTACCTCAAGCATGCATCCACGTATGCCAAATGTAGATGACTAGCAGCATGGGTATGATAAGTAACTCATGGGGAGACTATATCTTCCTATATTGAAGTAATACTACTGTGAAAATAATGAACAATAGTTGAAAATATATATAACAATAAACAATAATATGATATCAAGATAAACAAAGAAGTAAATACAATATCTAACTAAAATAGAAGCATTCCATGTTCAATTAATTATCCATTGTCTAAATTGAAAATGGAATTTGTAGACACAAACAACTCCCAAGAGGATCCCAATCCACTTCTAGTTCCCTCATCAAAGTTCAATCCCCAAAATAGCTATCTAACATAAAGAATTTTCCCTTTACTTTTCATGTAATAATAATGTCTATTTGCGTTCCAATCAGGTAGACCGAATAGGGTGGGAGTAAAACACTGAAGGCCACCCCAAGGGTATCTAGATAAATATCGACTCATATAATCATTCTTGGATTTTTGTAAATAAATAATTAAAATAAGTAATTCATCATTTATTACATTGTCAATTAATAATTATCTAACCACATAAACCTCATGTTCCCATGGATAACTATATCTCAATACCTTCTTTAGCCTTTGTTGGAATATGAATTATCCCTGTGGGATATCATGTTTCTGAATTTCCATGTCACACTTATTATTTTTACAAATTAATTCCCATGTTACCATTAATTTATTCATATATTTTAATTACCATATTTTCATCCTTTATTTCTTTGTCGAATTCCCATGTTACTAGTCACCATTTGATAATACATAATTCAATGATAATGTTACCATTCATATTATTTTACTGAATTTAAATGTTATCATTAAAAATTTAATAATACATAATTTAAAGAACATATTTTTATTCATAATACTTGGCCCAATTTCAATGATACCATTCATCATTTTATAATAAATAATTAAATGAGAATGTTACCTTTCATAATACTTGGTCAAATGTCAATGCTACCATTAAAATTTTACCTATATCGTAATTAACCAATATTAAAAATATTTATCTACTAACCATTAATTAATTAATCCTTTCATAATGTCAATATTAATTAATTTATAAACCAATAAATTCTTCAACGCTCAATTTTTACCTCTCATAATTAATTATATGATTCACTCATCAATTTCACAAAATCCATTTTCGTAGTTAATTATCCCCAAATCCCACAATTTCATAAATTTATTTTTAATTAATTCTCCAAATTAATTAATTCAATTGGGATGTTTATTTTGTAAACAAGTATTTCAATTCAAAAATTTCCATGCATGAAATCAAAATCAAGACTATAAGTTTTGAACATAAGACTACCTACCAAATTTTTTTTGATGATGATCATCCTGGGAAAAATCCCCAATTTGAAGCTAGTTAGTCAAGAAAACATTGAAGAACATAAATTAGATTGATGTCCAAAATCCATGTTAAAATGAATCAAGATTAAAAAATCATAGAACTTGATCAAGATCTAACATCGGTTAAACATATTTATCTTATCCAGAATGTGGAGAGGACAAGAGATAGTGATCTAAATGATAAAAAGACACATAGTCATATTGTGAAAATCATCATTCTATTTTTGATTATCCATGGAGGATTATAAGGCTTGGACTCTCTCTAGGATCCTCCAAAATCATGAAAATGAGCCTAGGGATAAAGGAGGAGATAATTTATTGAAAAACACTAGAGAATTCATCCTCACAACATGTTTAAAATAGCATGTCAGAAATTTATAAACCGCTTAATCTAGTTACATGTCATGAAATTATATTAAAAAGTTTCCTATAAAAAATATGTCACCTTGAATTAATTTATTAATACCCACTGACAATAACAATATGTGCAATACCATTACATGATGTGTAAATGTTCTGCAGTATAGTTTTTATCCCAATTTCCCTTTAAAGCCTCTCAACTTGCCACAAAACCTTTTATACCCAGACTCTATTAATTTAAAAGAGTATGCATCCCATAACATTAAGTCATTTTCAATAATTTAGGCTCTCTATATCTAAACAAGACTGGGACACTCAACATTGAAATAAAAGAAGATAGAGATAAATGTACATCAAAAATAATGGATTTCACATTATTAGAGGTATGGTGAATTTTTCGTATGACCTTTTGAGTTTTTTTTGGATTTATGAGCTTAAAAATCCATTGTTTTGACATCATTATTTCATGCCATGGTACTAGATGTATAGAGGCTTCTAGTTCCCATAATGTTATGTACATAAGTTACGGATGGGGTTTTTTTTAATTTCTAATCGAAAGGTTAAATGGTGATGGGGTACGACCAATCACGGGGAATATTCTCATTATTTTAAATAAATCAATATTATGTTACACTTTTCATGGATTGGATTTATTCCATAAGATAATTTTTTGA
This sequence comes from Viscum album, assembly GCA_963277665.1. NCBI lineage: Eukaryota > Viridiplantae > Streptophyta > Magnoliopsida > Santalales > Viscaceae > Viscum > Viscum album. The sequence goes on from OY728152.1 coordinate 853,034,010, forward strand.
TTATTTCTAGTGTATAGTTTAATTTTATATGTGGTGGGATATTGAGTGGGGTTTCTTGTAGAGTGAGGTTATCATATGGGTGGAGTGGAAATGTTGCCTATTTTCTATTAGGTAGAGGGTTTATTATTGGATGCACTTATAGGGGATGTTCCTAAATTTATGGATATTTTCCTAGATGATTACCCATTGTAGTTTATGATTGTTCCCCCTTGATGAGACATTGAGTTTTATATAGAGTTTTAGTTGGGGTTTTCTCCAATTTCAATGGATCCTTATCAGATGGTGCCTATGAAGCTTTGTGAGTTGAAGTTATAGGTGGGTGATATGATTCAGTTGGTTTTTATCTAACCAAGTGTGACTCCATGTGGTGATATAGTGTTTCTAACTAAATAGGAAGATTATAGTATGAGGATGTGCATTGACTTACACAGGTTTAATTAGGTAACAATCAAGAACCATTAACCCATTTTGTGCATAAATTATCTTTTTAACTAGTTTTGAGGGAATAATTGGTTTTCTATCATTCACTTGTTGTCTGTATATTAATAGATGAGGGTGAAATATGAGGACATCACAATATCTACCTTCATGTGTAGTTATGAGAGTATCTATCCAGGCTGTTCAGTGGTATTAATGCATTATCCATGTTCATGGGGATCACAAACTCCATATTCAATGAGTTCCTAGATTGTTTCGTTATTTTTTCATTGATAATATCTTAATCTACTTGCAGTTAGAGGAGGATCATGTTGAAAATCATAGAGCTATTTTTTGTGTCCATCAACACCATCATCTTTATAGAAATATATAAAAAGTGTTTTCTCTAGATGTGAGTGGTGTATTTCCTTAGGCATGTTATGTCTTATCGGGGTGTGGCAGTTGACCTATCCAAGATCCTGATTGTTCTTTCTTGGGTAGAGCCAAAGAAATTAGAAGAGGTTTATAGATTCCTTGGTCTTGTGCGCTATTATAGGAGGTTTATAATCTCTTTCTCTAGAGATTTATCCAAAATAGCCACATTAATGAAGAAGGAACTATATTTTATGTGGATTGAGTATTGTCTAGAAGTGTTCAGTAACATGAAGAATAAGTCATTTAGTGATCGTAAGCTTTAGTTCCTCGGGGAGGTTGTGTTGTTTTTGTATTTCACTGATGTGTCCCGTCAGGGATTGGGATGAATATTGTTGCATTAGTGGGTTGAAATATCATAATGTACTAATAATTTATGTCCCCTTAATAATAATTATACGACCCATTATGTGGATATTATGGATGTTGTGTTTGTGCCAATGGTGTGGCAGCTATACCTCATCAATGAGCGTTTTTTGGTTTTTATGGACCATAAGATCATAAAATATGTTTTCTCTTATCAAGATATAAATCCATACTAGTGTAGGTGGATTTAATTTCCATTAGATTACTTTTTTTGTATCTTTTACACCTCGGGAAAGGGGAATATGTTTTCTGATGCATTGTGTAGGAAGCTCTGAGGTGATGTGGTTTAGGAGTCCTATTATGATCGTAAATGGATGATGGAGTATTAGTTAATTAATCATGATATTGAAGAGATAATTTTTCATATTTTTCATTATTTGATGGTTTAGTATACATACTTGATGAATAATATGTAGTTGTATCAATGGGGAGAATCCTAGAAATATGTGATGTGAATCAGTATTGGAAATGGTGATGATTCGGAGGTATGGTTAGAGGATGTTATGAAATGTATGTTTTTCCAGGGGTAATTTTGATGGTGATGTGTGAGGTTGTTCTTTGTGAGTTTCACATCTTACCTTTAGAGGCACATATAATTTTAAAAATAGGTATTGTGGCTTTATGATTCAAATTTGGTAGTTGGGGATGAAATAGTTATTGGAGGGGTTTGTTGAGTGTTTTCTGGTTTTCTAGTTAGTGAAGATAATTCACCATGTTCCTAAAGTATTTTAATTGTACTTTGATATTATTGATTTTATATGGGAGGAAATTTAGATGGATTTCATCATTACGAGAACCAAATATCAGGGATATTGTGATGCGGTTTGAATGATAGTGGATTGACTGATGAAGTCAAGTCATTATTGGGTGATCCATTAGTCAAGTGGAATTAAGGTTTTAGTGAGATGGTATGTTTATTATTTATTCATGCATTATAGGGTATTGAGGTACATCGTATCTAATGAGGATCATAATTTTACCTAATTATTTTTAGTGTATTGAAACATTATTTTGGCTCCCATTTGTGCTTTAACAATTCTTTACACCCTTAGGAAGATGGGAATATAGTGAAAACCATTCATACATTAACGGATACGTCAAAATATTTCATCCACGACGTTAGAAAATCATGGAAAGGGAAATTTCCTTTAGTTGAGTTTGTATAAAACACCATCTATCACTCATGCCTTATAATGGCTCCATTAGATTTGTTTTATGGATGACCATGTCATACATTCTTGTTTTAGTTGATGTTTGGGGAATAAGACGTTCATGGTCCTGATGTAGAGCAAAGCACCACTGAGAAGATCTAGTTTGTCTATGAGAGGATGTGGGAGGTGTATTACTATTAAAAATATAATGTTGATCCTAGGTGGTTACCCTTGAAGTTCATATTTGTGTACCATGTATTATTCTTTGTCTTCCCTCAACATTGGAAATAGAGGTTTGGAAGGGTGAGGAAGAATTATCCTGATCATTTTTGGGCCATTCGTAGTATTGGGGTGTGTTTTTGATTCACAATATCAGTTATTATTTTCATCACGGATAGACAAGATCCATTACATATTACACATTACTGAGATACATCATTTTTATTGTAGTGACTCTCAAATTATTTAATAGGTAGAGTTATATTTGGAGGATGGCATGATATTTGTGGAGCTATTAGCAGAGATCATGGATCATTGATAAATGATATTTAATGGATGAACTATCCCCTTGGTTCATTTTATGTGGATTTATGGTGTCCTAGATAAGAGTACTTGGTAGAGAGAGACAAAAATTAATTTCAAATAACGAGACCCAATTTGTGAATTTCATTTCTCTATTTTGTATTGATAATATAATATTTGGAAACTATTATTTTATTCTATGTGTTATTTTATGTGTGGTGTGATTTTAATTTTTCATGAATGAAAAAATGGGGGAACCTATTTCACTATCAAGATTTTTAATACATTGACACGATTAAAACCATGTGGGTGAGTCAGTTCCACCTATTGTAGATAATATTCTAACATGGAATATATAATTACCTAATTTTTGTGCTTGAGTCAGTGTTGTGTTTTGGTTGAATTCGTGGTTGTTTTAGGTTTTGTGGAGTTATATCTGCAGAGGTCAGTCAGTTATGAATATGGTTGTGTGGAAAAGTGGTGATAGTGGATGGTTTCATAAGTCTTTAATTGTACCAGGTGAGAGGTGGTGATGTGGTTATGATGTGTGGTTTATGGGTGTTTCGGTTTGTTGTCAATGGCTGGCTGAAATGATTGGATGTAACAAAAACATTGAGAGGTATCTCGCATGGTATTTAATTATACCCTTTCTTATCTACTAAGTTTTGTTTTTATTTATTTGAGGTATAATGTAACACCCCAAGCTTCCACAATTCACTTCTTTTTGAATAATACAATATCTTACGTTGTATGCATCTTCGAGTTCTAACACACCACAACCAATCAAACTAGCCATTATGAATAGTAATAACAACTTTTTTAAATTTTAGAAATTTTATTTTTCAAAATGGACTTCATTTTGGGATTCAGAATATCAAAATGAGCTTAGGGTGATTTTTGTTATTTTTCTGAAAACTTTCCATTTTTGATGAATAGTGATAAATATTTCATTATTGTTTAAAACCAACTTTTTCTTTTAATAATTAACTATTTAAATTTTTATTAGGTAAAAATAGATACATAATACCTATATATGTCCAATTTAATGCATTTGAGTCATATTATAATAATATTAGATATATAAAATTTTATTGACCTTTTTACCGTCTTTTGCCCACCTTCTAGGTACATTTGAAAATTTTCATAAAAAATAATTTTACCACATCTGCGAATTGATTTTCAAAAATACAAGAGACACGGTTGACATCAGTAATTAAAATTTGTTTTAATAAGATGATTTTTTTGTGTGAATATTAACTTTTGACTTTTATTTACCATAGTTAAAAGTAAACAGGGTAATTAAAGGTAAAAAATGATATTATAATTTCCCTAACACATGTACTAATTATATTGGATATGTGTATTTCGACCAAATTAAACCTTAGGAATAAAATATGACCCTTTTTGTCCACTTGGATTATATTAGGACAATTATTGTTATTTTATTTAAAAAGAGTTAAAATTGTTAAATTCAATGTTTAATAAGTAAATTATTTTTAATATATGGTTATACATAAGATAAATTATATTATAAATATTAATTAGAAATATTAAACTATTTCCTACATAATGGTATTTTATTTATAATTTTTAGATTTTAAATAATTAAATTTATTCATGACACAATGATGATATAGTTTTTACATTATTATTGAATGATTAAAATATTTGAAATTATAAATATCCAAATAAATGTAAATTGATACTTCTTATTAATTCTACTAATTTTATAGGTTAAAATTTTATTTTAGGGTTTATTAGAATTTTTTTAGTGATAAATTTGTTATGACATTCAAAAAAATATCAAATAGTGTCAAAATTGACATAAATGATTTTTTAAAACAAATACTATATTATTAATTGATATAATAATCCAAAATATATAAGGATTCTCAAAATTACTTATATAATGTTATATATATCAATAATTAACCACTTCGGGTTCTCTTGTCTTTATATGGTATGTTTATTATCCATTTATTATAATAATACAAGAACACATGGTAAAAGTTAAACTATTTAACTAAGATTTAAATTTAAAAGATAAGGTTAATATGGTGATCTAAACCTATATAAAACCTATTTGTTGAGGGGTGTTAAACCCATACAAACCTTATAATCTAAATAAATCATTTTCATCCCATTATAAACCAAATATTATTTTATAAAAAATTAATATTTCATGATTTTCCTAAAGTGACCCTCACCTCTCTTATAAAAGGGTACTTCCCCTTCTCTCAAAATAACACCCCCATTGCTATTTGGCTATGTCATAACCTGATCCAATATAATCCCAACTAACCTCAATTCGAACTAGCGGCCTAACTTTTATCATAAATCCAACCTATGTAGCCCTTTTGATCAACTCAATGGGAAACACCCGAATAAGAGGTAATAATTTCACAACCTCTTCCAAAGTTTTTTTCTTCTTCCACATCCTCTTTCAATATCATTTCCATAAAAAAATAATTATTCCAATACCTTATACATAATTTAATGTTATTATAAATATGGACCAACCAAATTCATTATGAAATCCATCCTATGAATGGAAAGTCACCATACCTGCGTATGTACGACTTACCGTCTCAACGTCGTGGTGTATATTGTTATTCAACCCCTTCATTATTTGGATGGGTATAATAACGAGTAAAACTGATGTAAATAATAAATATAAGATGTTAAGGACTATATATATTTTAGATAACATCCAATTACAAACGATTTCACCATCAATAGAATGATATTGTCGCTCGTGCGTACATACGGATTACAGTCTCCGCGAACGTTTTGAAATTCACTCCCCGTCAAGAACATTCAAGTATAATATTCATTTTATTATTAAATATAATGTATAATAACTTAATATCATTCAATATATAAATAAAATAAATACTATCCAGAACAAACATTGCTTATGTAACCAATCATATAAAGAAAAATGAATCAGTTAACACACGAAACGATGATACTACTGAAATATTTTTAACAAAGAAATAGAAGAAGATCATTTATGATATTATTTTATATGTATTTGGTTCTTGTATAATTTAATAACAATTATTTATTATTATAAAAAAGTTTTACATACTATCTATCAATGAAATTTACATGTTAATGGATAAATTATACAATCTCTTCATAATTTGAGGTTGTTTAAACGTGAGTATCTATTGGGACCTCCTTATCATCCACTTCCATGTTTCATAAAAATGTATTTCAAAACATTTTTAATATTTATGACAATGTGGGTTAATGTAATTTATATTCTTGTATTAATTTTTATAATATGTTTATAAAGTAACCTTTCTATCGTTTTCCAAACAAGGTCCTTTACGATCTTTTTGACAAAATAAGGATAGGATGTATTTAACTTATATGGTGGGATGTTATTTTCGGTCGTTATAACACCTTCGGTGATTCCCTTACAATGTTATTATAATAATTTCTAAATAAATGTTTTATTTAAAAATTAAATGTCTTTTAAATGATTTCAATATATAAAGAGATATTTCTCTTAAATAGTTTTGATTTCATCTATGTCAAAATACTTTGTTTGATTTAATGCTTGTATGGAGTGGATGAATTATGATACAATCTTCCATATTGTGTTGAGGGTTTTGTGATTTGTTTGACTGTGTATGTGATATTTTAATACCATTCATGGTATATGGTTAATGTATTTACATTTTTTATGCTCGATTTAATATTAATATTTATGTTATGTTTCAACCCTTTTATTTGAGGAATGCATTGGAATTAGTATGTGATGTGTGGAGCCAACTATAGCTCCTTGATGCATCAGTATGTCTTATGAGACAAACTGGTGTCATGGAATAAGGCTTTGAAAAAATCATATTTGTATTTTTGGCATGATCCCTTGTCTATGTGGTTATGATATTCGGTATTATGCATTCCATCATTATGAAATTGGCTATGTATATTACATGTGATTGTTCGACTAGTATAATATCCTTGTGAATAAGTAAATGGAATTATTTGATTTATCTTATCTATATTATGCTGATGTTTATGTTACAAATTCATTTGTTTTAGTCTTATGCATTGTTTTAAATGTTAATGCTTATTTATGAAAGTTCATGCTATATTATTATCCTTACTGAGCATATGAGCTGACCCCTTTCTATGTTTTATTTTTCTTAGGATGCGAAGAAGCATATTATGACTAAACTGTATGGATAGTTTAAGAGAGATGAATGTGTTAAAAGTAAAAACAATGTTTTTGTTTTTCATTTCATATTGTAATGTAAAACTTATGTTTGTATCTAGTACATCAAAGGATACTAAACTAATCAATCTTTCCGGATTTGATCCCCTGTGATCATGACAATGTTATGTAATAATGAATCGACCTTGGGTAACATTGATCAATGTATTACAATTGTTATCAGAGGATGTTCAGTACAAACCTTGGAAGCTATATTTAGAAAAAATATATATTAGAGAACATTACCCTAAGATAGACATTGAGGATTAGTATATAATAACTACATAGAATTTTAGTAATATATAGATTTTGTGAGTTTTCCAAGAAATACATCTCTGTCTAGAAATTAGCCGGTAGAGGTGGCTCTAGCAAAAATGCACATAGGATTGAAAACTCTGACAAAGAGTTTCGGTCATGACTAGGGGTATCCTGGTACACGACAACCGGCATTGTTACACTCTTGTTTACGACACTCCCAGGGGATATGCTAAGGGTAATTGACATTTTATTTATAAACCAATATTAAGGATTTATGAGTATATACCAACTCAAATAAATCATCTTTATGATTATGGATTATATCCATAAACTATTCAATTTAGGTTAAGTGTTTCACATTTTTCAAATTATGTATTACGATTCATAAAAAATTCTAGTGTATAACATTGTTTAGAAATGGAGCCTAGGGGATGGAATGGAAACTATATCAACGAATATAATCCATTTAGGGATTTACCTTCAACTAAAGATAATTATAGTGGAGTTGGTGATGCAACTGGTGATGATTAGCTTATCACCATACTAGGAAAACTCACTCTGGTTATGAATAATGACCTTGCCCGTATGGATCACCATAATCCACAACGCAGAGGATCAATGTTAGACCAAATCATGCAGAAACAACCACCAACATTAAACAAGACTATATATCCAATTTTAGTTGATCAATGTATAAGTTCCATAGTGAAAATATTTCATTCTTTTGGGAGTATTGAAAGGGGAAAAGTTCTCATAGAAGTTTATCCCCTCATGGGAGAAGCAGATCAATGGTGTTCATTAAATCCAAACACAAAGGAAGATAAAGAAGTATCAAATATTGAATGGAGGGAGTTTGAATATATTTTATTAGAAAAATACTTTCCTCGTGACCATAGAGGATAAATGAAAAAGTCAATATCTGAGTCTATGGTGAAAGGGGTATTATAATGTCGCAAAGTATGAGGTTAACTTTATAAGGTTATCAAGGTATGCAGTATATTATATACGTAACCCAAAGAGCATGATTCATTGATTCTTTAATGGGATAAAACCATTTATCTGTCAAGAATTAGTCTCACAAGCCTTGTCATCATATGAAGATATTATCTCATGTGCTATCAAGACAGAAAAATGGATTCTCTAAGTCTTACGACTTTGAAGCAATGAAAGAGAAGAAGAGATATGATTAACACACTATAAATGGAAATAAGGGGGTGAAGGGAAAAGATGAATTTTTATCATGCGGTAAATGTGGGAAGAAACACCCTGGTACTTGCGTGACAGGAATGGGAGTCTATTACAGGTGAGGTCAAAAAATCTACTAAGCTCGTGATTTCAAGGGAATGAATGTGGATGTCAATGATTAATGCTACAATTGTAGAGAAATGGGGCTTTATGCAAATGAGTTTCATATTCACCATGGAAACATACAATAGAAAAGGCCATGGGAGTAAGGCCAAGGCAATGAGATCTTTAATGCTGGGGTTGAATCCCCAAATTACATTGTGGTAGGTAATTTAATTGTTTCCTCCAATTTATACAATGATTTATTTGATTACGGATCATCACATTGTTTCATATCTTCCCAGTTGGATAAAGAATTAGATATTTCCAATTTATCGTAACAAGGACGTTTTCAGTCAAAAATCCTAAGGGAAGTATCATTACAACAATGTTTTGTTAATCTTTCCCCATTAGGGCGTATAAATGTTCATTATCTGCTAATCTCATTGTCATACCCAAGATTGAATTTGATATAATCCTCGATATGGATTTTTTTTTACCATGATGTGGAAATTTACTGTAAGAATAATGAGGTAACAATTTTCGATGATGAAAAGGAGTACCTTATCTTTAGAGCAGAAACATCGCCACCTGATTCTTATCTAGATACAACCCCAGTAGATCTAATAAATTCAATTATTGGGGAGGAAGAGATTGAAATAACTATTGGTGAGGAAAATAATGTTCAAATAGAGGATTTACCTATTGTTCGTGAATATGTTTATGTGTTTCAGGAGAATTTACCTAGACATCCTACAGAATGATAAATTGTGTATTCAATTGATTTAATACCAGTTTCAAGGACCATATCGAAGACCACTTATAGGATGGACACAATGAAATTATTGGAACTAATGAAACAACAAGAGGAATTTAGTAATAATGGATTTTTTCACTCTTGTATTTCTATATGGGGAGCCCTTGTTCTTTTTGTATAGAATAAAGATGGATCTATGAGGTTGTGCATTGACTACCAGGAGATCAATGAAATATAAATAAAGAACAAGTATCCCCTACCTCACATAGATGATTTATTCGACCAAATTCATGGAGCTCAATATTTTTCAAAGATTGACCTTTGATCTGGATATCATTAGTTGTGTGTGAAGAAGGAAGAAATTCCAAAAAAATCATTTCAAACCAGGTACAGGCATTACGAGTTTACAGTAATTCCTTTTAGACTGACTAATTCACCCTCCATTTTCTAGGATCAAATGAATAGAGTTTTCAAGGAATCTCTTGATAAATTTATAGTATTATTTATGGATGATATTTTGGTATACTCAAAATGATAGGAAGATCATGAAAATCATAGGAACACTATTATAAAGACACTCAATCGAAATGAATTACATGGGAAGTTTAGAAAGTGTGAATTATGTCTTTAGGAAATTTCTTTTCCTGGCCATATTATCTCTAATGATAGAATCTCTATTGATCCTTGAAAGACCATGGAAATCCATGAATGACGAGCATCGACGAGTGTAACTGAGGTACACAGTTTTATAGGTTTAGCATGTTATTATTGGTGTTTCATCTAGAATTTTTCCCAATAGGAAAACCCATTAATAAACTCAGACGTAAAGGGTTTAAAGTTTTTTTGAAAAAATAATTTGAATAATATTTTCAATGAAATAATTCAATTATTATTCAATGATTCTATCTTGAATCTACTATCGGGGAATGATAGGTTTGTTTTTTTATTGATGCATCAATGAAAGGATTTGGTTGTGTCATTATGCAGAATGGTAGGGTTATTGCATATGCATCACAACAGCTAAAAACTCATGATCAAAACTATCCCTCTAAAGATCTTGAGTTAGTAGTTGTATTATTTTATTTGAAGATACGAAGACACTATCTCTATGGTGAAAATTGTGAGATATATACGGATCACTATATTTTGAAGTATATTTTCTCACAGAAAGAACACAACATGGGTTAAAGGTGATTGGTTGAACTACTCAAGGATTATGATTTCACTATACACTACAACCCATCAAAGGAAAATATGGGGGAAAATGCTTTGAGAAGAAATTATCATGAAGTTCTGAACAATATGAGATTCGAAAGGGCTCCTATGTTCATGAATCTAGTAAATATGGATATGGGAATAATCTTTGAAGTTGAAACATCAATACATTATCAAATGATTTCAAGACCATCCTTACTAGAAATGATGAAAAGTTCTCAGACTCATGATGATGAGTTTAAAATGAAAATTAATGCTGTGAATGATGGGAGATTGATTGAATTTATATATGAAGATGAAATTTTTGAAATTTGGGAAGAGACTTTGTGTTCCCGACATATCCGATCTAAAAAGGAAATTATTGGATGACGATCATAGATCCAATTTCTCTATAAAACCTGATAGCACTTAGATGTATATGGATTTGAAGGAATATTTTTGGTGGGACAACATGAACAGGGATATTTCTGATTATGTGTCAAGATGTATGGTTTTTCAATCGGTTAAGGCTGGAAGACAACATCTTGGAGGAGTCATGCCACCTCTTCCCCTGCCTGAGTGGAAATGGGATTATATTACGATGGAATTTGTTATGGGCCTACCAAAGAGTTCAAGAAGGACCGATTCAATATGGGTCATTATTGATCGTCTTACTAAGTTAGCACATTTTAATTCTATAGAGAATATTTACCACTTGAATGTTTTGAAATACTATATTAATGATGTCGTAAGACTTTATGGAGTAACCCTATCGATTGTTTCTAATCGTGATCCCCATTTTACATCGTGATTCTAGAAAAGTCTTCATAAGTCCCTAGATACTGAACTTAATTTGAGCACTACCTACCACCCTCAATCTGATGGACAATCAGAACTGACTATTCAAACCTTAGATGAAATGTTGATATATTGCTCAGTTGACTTTCAAGGAATGTGGGATCAATATTTACCTCTTGTTGAATTTTACATTGACAATTGCTTCAATTCAAGTATTCATATGGAAACATATGAAGTGTTATATGGAAAGAGATGTCGCACGCCAACTTATTGGAATGATGATGGTGAATGAAATCTCATAGGCCCAGAACATGTTGAAGAAAAAATGGAAAAAGTGAAGGTTATCCGAACCCACATCAAAGAATCTCAAAGTAGGCAAAAGATATATGCTGATAACTGAAGGAAAGACATGGAATTTCAAGTAGGATATCATGTTTTTTTGAAGTTATCTCCATAGAATGGTGTTATACGTTTCGTTAAGAAGGTAAAATTAAGTCCCAGGTAGATCGGCCCTTTCAAAATCCTAAAATGAATTGTAGTTATAGATTATCATTTGAAAATGCCACCATGTCTTTCCGATGTTCATGATGTCTTCCACGTATCACTGGTAGAAAATTCATGCCTAACCCAACGCATGTAAACACCTGTGAAAAAATAGAAATGGAACCAGATCAATCTTATTGCGAGGAGCCTGTCAAATTTCTTGACACTAGAGTACAAGTCCTAAGAAACCAGACAACTCATCTGGTGAAAGTTCTATGGAGAAACCATAAGATGGAAGATGCAATATCAGATCATAAGGAAAATATGATGAAGAACAACCGAATCATTTTATGCAGTAATATTCTAGAAATTTCGAGGAAGAAATTATTTGATAGAGGGAAGAATTTAACACCCCAAGCCTCCACGACACACATCTCCTTGAAAAATACAATAGCTTGTGTTGTATGCATCTTCGAGTTATAACTCACCACAACACATCAAACTAACTATTATAAAAAGTAACACCCACTTTTTGAAATTTTATAATTTTTATTTTTCAAAATCGACTTCATTTATTGATTCATAATATCAAAATTATCTTAGGGTGAATTTTTGGTATTTTTCTGAACACTTTCAATTTGTTGAGAAAAGTGAAAACACTGCATTATTGTTTAAAATAGAATTTTTATTTAAATAATTAGTTATTTAAATTTATATTAGATAAAATAGATACATAATAACTATATATGTTCATTGTAATTCATTGGAGTCATTTTATAATAATATTAGATATATAAAATTTTATTGAACTTTTTACCGTCTTTTTCCCATCTTCTAAGCGCATTTGAAAATTTTCATACACCATAATTTTACCGCTTATATGAATTGAATTTAAAAAATATGAGAGAGACGGTTGACATAAGTAAGAAAATTTTGATTCAATAAGATGAAAATATTTTCTGGTTAAAAGTAAATTTTGACTTTTATTTAACACTATTAAAATTAAACTGGGTAATTAAAGGTAAAAACTGATATTATAATTACTCTAAAACAAGTCCTAATTCTATTAGATAAATTTATTTTGACCAAAATTAACCTTATTAATATAATATGATCCTTTTGGTTCAGTTGGATTAGATTAGGAGATTTTTTATTATTTTATTTAAAGATGTGTTAAAAGTGTTAAATTCAATGTTTAATAACTAAACCATTTTTTATATAGTGTTATACATAATAAAAATTCTACTGTAAATATTCATTATAAAGATATCATTATTTCATAAATAATTTTATTTTAATTAAAAAAATTCTAAATTAATTATTTATATTCATTTATGACCCAATGATGATGCAGTAATTACATTATTATTGAATGATTAAAACAATTGATATTATAACTATCTAAATAAATGTAAATTGAGAATTTTGATAAATTACACATATTTTAATGGTTAATATGACATTTTAGGGTTGATTAAATTAATTTTTTTTGAATTGATAAAGTTGTTAGGAATTTCAAAAAAACAAAATGTCAAATAGTGTCAAAATTGATATAAATGATTTTTTAGAAAAAATACAATATTATTAATTGATATAATATTCCTAAAAATATAATGTTTTGACAAAGGACATAGATAAGGTTATATATATCTATAATTAACCACAATGGGTTCTCTAGGATTTTTATTGTATGTTTATTAACCATTTATTTTAATAATACAAGAATACATGGTAAAAGTTATACTATTTAACTAAGTGTTAAATCATAATGATAAGGTTCATATGGCGACGTAAATTTGTCTAAAACAGATTGGTTGAGATTTTTTTGGCCCATACCCACCATATCCTCTAAATAAATAATATTTTAGACATTATTAATGGAATATGATTGTATAATAAAATAATATTTCAAGCATTTCCTAAAAGTGACCCTCACCTCTCTTATAAAAGGGTACTTCCCCTTCTCTCAAAATCACACCTCCAAAGCCATTTGGCTCAGCCAGACCCAGCTCAAATATCCTCCCAACTACTGAAATTATACCAACATGACTTACTTTGATCATAAATCCAATCTAAAGATCCATTTTGATCAACTAAAATGGAAACACCTGAAGAAGAGGTAATAATTTCACCACCTCTTTCAAAGATCTCTTCTTCTTCCACTTCCTATTTCGTTGTTGTTTCTATACCAAAATAATGACTCTTGAAACTTATAAATATTTTTATTTTATTATAAATATGGTATAACCATATTCTCAATTCCATACATCCTACGAATGACATGTCACCATACGCGTGTACCTATGGCATACCGTCTCCACATTGTGGTGTAGTTTGTTATTCAAACACTTCATTATTTGGATGGGTATAATAATGAATATAACGGATGTAAATAATAATTATAAAATTTTAAGGATTCTGAATATATGATATACCATCCAATTACATATTATTTCACAATCAATATAATGATATTGTTGCCCGTGCGTACGTACGGATTACCATCTCCATGAATGCTGCGAAATTCATTCCCCATCATAACCATTCAAGAATAATTTTCATTTTATTATTAAAATTATTTTTTAATAACATAGTATCATTCACCATATGAATAAAATACATCATATCCATAAAAAATGGATTATGAAACAAATCATATAAAGGAAAACGAATCAGTTAACTCCCGAAACGATGATACTACTGAAATATTATTAACAAAGCAATATTACAATATCTTATATGATATCATATTTATTTATGTGGTTCTTTTATAATTTAATATCAATTATTTACCTATTATTTTGGATTTTAACGTACCCTCTATCAAGGAAAAGGACAACGTAAGGGTTAATTCTATAATCTCTTCATTATCCAAAGTTGTTTATAAATGAGTATCTACTGGGACCTCTTTATCATCCACATCTGTGTTTCTGAAAAACGTATTTCAAAACATTGTTACTATTTCCTATATTATGGGTTAAAGTCACTTATACCCTTATTTGAATTTTTATAAGATGTTTATAAATGAATCCTTCTGTCATTTTCCATATAAGGACCTTTATGACCTTTTCGACAAAAAATTAAGGAAAGAATGTTTTTTTAACATATATGGTGGGTGAAGCTATTTTCTACCATTATAAAACATTAAAAGATTAACTTAAATTATTATAATAATACATTCAAAATAAATTATTTCTTTTAAAATTTCATGAAATTTAAATGATTTCAAAATCTTAAGATATATTTCCCTTAAATGGTTTTGATTTCATCTATGTCAACATCAGTAGTTGGATTTTATGCTTGTTTGAAGTTGATTTGTTATGATACAATCTTCCATATTGTATTAATTTTTTTGTGATATGTTTGATTTTATATGTGATAGTTTTATACCATTAATGATTTATGGTTAAAGTATTGACATTTCGTATGTTATTCTTAATATGAATGTTTATTTTATGTTTAGACCTTTTTATTTGAGGAATTCATTGGACTTAGTAACTGAGGGGTAGATCATGCTATAGCTCCTCGATGCATTGGTAGGTCTCATTAGACAAACTAGTGTCTTGGAAGAATGCCTTGAACAAATCTTATTTTTTGTCTTGGCACAATCCCGTGATTATTTGGTTATGATGTCTAAATTATACATTACATTATTATGAAATTGGCTATTGATATTACATGTGATTATTCAACTAGTTGAATATCCCTGTGACTAAGTAAATGGAATTATCTGATTTATCTTTTTCTAATTATGATAATGGTTATGTTTAAATGAATTTTTTTAGTCTTATACATTTCATTAAATTTTTATGATTATTTATGAAATTTTCCACTATATTGTTATCCTCACTAAGCACCTGATATTACCCCTTTCTATGTTTTATTTTTCCAAGGATGCAAATGAGTATATTATTATTGAACAGCAGGGATAGTCTAAGGGAGATTAATGTGTTAATAGGAGACCCAATGTTGTTGTTTTTCATTTCATAATATAATTTAATACTTATGTTTGTATCTAACACTTCCCTGGCTTTTAAACAGATCGATATTTCGGTATTTGATCCCTTGTGATCATGCCAATTTTATGTGATATTGCATCAATGCTGGGAAACTAGGGTCAGTTAATTACATAGAAAGTCAATTTGGAGGTATTTAATGTAATGGTTTATACCTTCCCAACCCATTACATTTCTTGTTTTTTGGCTGGATAGTGTTTAGAGGATTTCATGGATGGTTTTTTGGGGTTTGTAGCATCAGTGGAACTGTAGAATTTTTTTCCCATAAAATAGGAGTTTAAAAAATCATATTATAAAGCTTATGTGTCATGTAATTTAATGCTATTGTGTATATAATGGATACAAAATGAAATGTGTCTACTCCAAGGTTATTTTATCAGGAAAAATTAATTCTAGTCAAGGAACCATGAAAATTGGATGAACCTATAATGTTTTAGTGTTAATGGAATAAATTGGTATTACAACATACGTTTTGTGAAGCCTATGGATTTTATGCATTAATATTTTGGTTTATGAAACTAATTGGGTGAGATAAATGATATTTATAAGCCTCATTTTCCTAATTATATTTTCATTCATCCAATATATCCCTTGTTTTGTGGTAAAACACTATGTATTTTGGGAATACCTTCTTTCTCATCTTCACTCATCTTATTCCTTGGGTTATGCTGGTTGGGTTTTGGTGATACAAGGTGTGTTCTTATCCCTTCAATATTTTCTTTCATTCGGTTCTTCTCTTGGGAATCCAATGTGGCAAAGTTGTTTCATTTTGGGGGCGAGTCTGGTTGTATAGTGATGATCCATTAACGTTATCCATGTTAATTCATTGTATCATAGAGATGATGGGGTTTTTTGTGTGTTCCTTATTTTACATGTGATGCATGTGGGATGTGAAAGAATCTTTGAGGTAGGGGATCCTCATTCTCAATATATTATACATGATTTGTATGGGATTTTCAGAGTCATTCTATAAATTTAGTTGATAGTAAAGGTTGGCATAATAAGATAACAATTGGAATAAAAAAATTGATGGGTATATGGGAGATATCAAATTGCATACTACTTGAAATTTTCTATTGGAGGTATTTTTCCTGCTTGTTTCCATTACTAAGAATAATTGTTTTTAGGAGCCCAATTTTTGTTGTAGATTATATGTGTTGAAACCCTTTCTATGTTTTTGAGTGATCTCAACCAAAATTAATGGCTAAATTATATACATTTGGATAACCAATTGGTTTCCCATAGAAATATTATTTGTATATATTACCCATGATATGTATATAAGTAATGTAATAAAGCCCATGAATAATTTTGGAATCTTGGATGGTTTGTTGTGTTATGTGTTTTTTCATATAGTGTTACCCTATATGGATTGGGATATTATTATGTGATGTTGGTGACTATTTGGTCTGTGTGATGAATGCAACCATTATGTGGTGGTTGTGATTGATACGATTTGGGAAGTCTTATATTGTGGTATGTAGTGGTTGTGATGTAAGATTGTGGTGCGTGTTGGTTACGGTGTTCAATAGGGAATATTTTTTCTGCGTTTATTTCATGTTTCTGTCCATGGTGGTTGTATTGTGAGATTTTTTTGGGTGGTGTGGTGTGTGGTTTTTATAGGTTATATGGATTGGTTGATGTGGCATCACAATGATGTAAATATCATGGTTTTATAGTGATGGATGTATGATTTGGGCCTGTTATGGTAAAGAATAGTTTTCTATGCTTCCTTGCTAGAAATGGAATTAATTGTGATATGAAAATTAAATGTATAAATGAATGGGTAGGTAATAAATAAATGGGATGGTAATAGGAATGTTGTAGTCGGTTGATGAAATTAATTTAACAACCCAATGAGGATTGTAAATGTTAATGAGGTGTCTTAGTAGATGATAGATAGTGGAAATTGATGTATCTGGAATGTGGTTGAACTTTTAATTGAAGGTGGGCATGTGTGTAGTTAGGTGTGTTTTCACGGTGAGTTGAATTTTTTCTTGGGATTGGTTGTGAGGGATGACATTTTCTATAATGCTGGAGATGTGGAGTGCAGTAGTACAGTTGTTGTGAACTGTTAGGTTTGAAATTGAGTGATATATATATATATATATCATGTATTATATATTTTTTATATATCTCCCCCCTATGTTGGATTTCCCTACTAACGTTTAGATGTTATGGGTTTTGGTTTTTCATTTCATTACCATTGTGGTGATATTGACGGATGGATACCTCCACTTCCATATTCTTCCTTTATTATTGATGGACCAATTTTCTTTAGCAGATATGGATTGTGTTAGCCTAGGTGGTTTTGAGCGAGATGTGATTTGATGTTTCTGTCATGAGATGTGATATATTGTGGGGGTTATTTAGGATATGAGGAATTCACAATGATGATGTCCTTCTTGTTCATGTTTTCCAACTACTCTGTTTATATTATGAGGCTATTTGTGTTGTGTTAGTATATGTGTCTTCAGTTGAGATGTGGTGTGCTGTGGATGTTCTATTATGATAAAAATTTAGCACAACATTATCTACCTGGAGAGGGTGAGGGAGGTAGGGATATGTCCATACCCACCTTAAATATTTTTGGAATGTGACATGATATGTATAGAACAGATGGAATCATATGACAATAGAAGTTGGTGTATGAGAGAAGAAAATTAGGGGGAAGTGGTAGTAGGGTAACTTGATTTGTTATTACATCAATAATATATTATAATATTAGATGTGTTATTTGTTGGGAAATCCATAGTGAGGATCGTATTTTTTTAGTTGAACAGTTTAAGTACTAATTGGTTCTATTGTTTGTTCCCTGGTAATTTAGCATTCTCTTTTGACGTATGCACTTGAGACCTTGTGTATGATCTGACTGAGTGTATATGTTATTCTCACCCATCATATATAATCCGTTTTTTATGTTTCCAAGAGGACATTGGAGACTTATATAGACATTACTAACTTGGGATTTGGATATTGGGTTGAGTTTCTACTATAGTAACTGTATTTTGGTATCTACTTTGATGACGTTTATTTTAATCCTTTGACATTGTATATGATTTTTGGGATTTTTTGGGTTTAGTTTTATGTTATTTGATACATTTTTTATCCTATCTCATGATAATGTTTTATATTAGATGGTGATGCCTTCAAAATGTCATATTTTTATACCCTCGGTGCTTCTCGCTAACCTATAGTCTACCGAAGTTGGGACTTGGGGGTCATTATCAATCTTTTTTCTTATAGTATCTTTAGTGGGAGGGGTTTGTGAAAAACATGACATGTTCCACCCTAGTTTAATATATTTTCTATGGATTTTTAGTTTTGTGACTATATGGGACATCTGGATATGTTTTATTGGATGACTAGTCAATTCTTAGGTATCATGGATAGAATGAAACTTTTTTTTAAGGTAATACTAGGTGCTAAGAGATGGTATAAGATGATTCCTATAGGTCAAGGTAGTGTACTAGATACACATTAGTTGGGTTAGAGGATGATAGTGAGTGAAACTCTCAAAGAAGGGATAGTATTAGGTATTCAGGGTCCAAGTCCACTATATGGGATCAAGATGACACATTTAGAGTAGGTAGAGGTTCTTTCGATATTTATAGGTACACCTTGATCATGTTACTTATAATTTTGTGGAATGGTTATGGGTGAATTATTTTTATAATTGATTAATGGATTGACCATTAATTGGTTATGTAATGAGTATTAGATATAATGCATGGAAATTGCGGGATGTGTTGGAATCAAGTTTAATATAGTCACCGAGTAAGATATATGATTATACTGGGAATTAAAATAATGTATTATAATAATATATTATAGGTAATAAATAGTGGAAATTTTTAGATTACAGAGTCATACTGGATTTGAGATGATTTTTGGCATGGTAAAATTAGTATGTTTTGCAAATTGGTTGGGATGAGACTGGGATGGTGATTCGCATGGTAGGGTGTTCCTATGAAAGGAATTGGTCGATTTTAGATATTTAGTAGAGTTGATCGAGGAATATATGGATGATTTCAACGTCAAATTAGGGTTTTAGGGACGATGTGGGTTGAATTCATAATTTTTTATAATAATTGGTTAATATGTGGTGAAGATAGTTGTAAGAGTTTCTATCATATACAAGGGGGGTTTCATAGGCATTAGAATTTATGAGCATGGAACCATTTTGGGTAATTGATTATCCATTTGAATTTGGACATTATAGAGGTTTTGTATATGTTTTTATAGGATGTGTATCATATCATGGGAGTTAACCTGGTCTTGAGGGGTAAATTATTATGAAATTATGCTACTAGTAATAGTATAATTATGGAGGTTGGGAGTAAACATTTTAGTGTGAGTTTCTATAAATTAGAAGTCTACACATGTTATATGATGATTTTGGACGTATTTTGGAGTTATAGATGATTTCATGAAAAATGAAAAACTCTAGTAAATTAGGGTAAACCTACATATGAGTAACCTTGGGAAATACATAAAAGTAAACTCTCCCTATATAAGATTCACCCCATAAAGAGTTGTAAATATAGATAAGTATGGTATGAATGATTAACTTTTTTATTCATAAGACTATCCCTGATGGTATGTCAGTGTAAATCATGAGTTACCTTAAATACATAAATTTAACATAACAAAAATGGGTTGATATGTAAAATTAAACACTAAAAACATAATTATAACTTCAAACCACACTTTGATACAAATAGTTAACTCTTAGGACATTGAATATTAAATCCTTGATGTGTAATAGTAACACTAATGATACGTAAGAGTAAATATTTAGTCACCTTATATATTTATAATTAAACCTATGTCAAATGGTTAATATGTATGGGTAAAGTACTTGTTACATAAGGGTCATCCTCTATGGGAAGTGGTAAGGTGTTGGGATACCATACGATATATAATTGTCATTAGAAGGTGATATGTATGCTCCCATATGTAAGGGTCAATATATAACGGTTCCAGACCTAGTGAATCATGAGGGATGATATATAATGGCTAGTGATACATAAGGGTTCCTTTAAAGAAATAAGTAAGGGTTACTCATGCATATTGTTCATACAAAATAGTCCCATTGATTTGAAAAACCTATGATTGGTGTGTGTTTTTTTAAAATATACCCAAAATTATTATTAATTGATTTAGTACATATAAAATAGGGAAATTAGGCCATTTTCACTTGAATATAGTGGGAGTTACCTACTTCTTTTCTCTCACTAATTCCAATTTCTTGACATAGATCATTTGATTCATTCTAGTTATTTGTTCTTTTTTTGAGAGTATATTACTGAAATGATAAAATTCCAAGTTATTTATTTTTTATTTCTCTTACTATTTTATTTTATATCTGTTGATCCCTAAATTAAGGTTTTTTTAGATTAATATATTTTTTCCTATTTAATCCATATAAGTTAGAGTTTCCTAATGAGTGGATTCCTACATAATTTAGGTTTGTAACACCTGTAGATTTTCTATGTTATAATTGTGTTTATATGTAATGTAATAATCAATTGTAGGTAAGGTTGTGTGTGAAACCAAGAATGTAACCAAATCAGGTTTCCATTTTTCATATTAGTTATATTGGGAAAGTCTCAAGTGAGAAGTATTTTTTATAGTGATATGGAATGACATTAATGTTCATTTGGATAATGTGTATAGGGCGGGGTATTGTTGATAAGGTTATTTTGGATGTGATGATTGTTGTAGTTTCATGGGAATGTGATGTGTGTAACCCAAATGGTTATCAATGATGTTGACCATTTGGCTTGTGATGATGAGGTTCTTTGATATGGTGTGGATTGTGTGGACCACCACCACTGGTGGTGATGGAGGTTCACTGAGGTGGGGCCTAGGTTGTTGGTGATTGCTACTCTCCATGGGGATAAGTACATGGGGGATGAGTACACACATTATGGAGACCATGAGGTGGTTTAGGAAACTCATTATAGGTGGTTGTGTTTATATATTAAGTGGCATAATGTCAATTATGCTGACCATCAATATGGAGGAGGGGAACACAATCGTTTTCTTTATTTTTTTTTGATTGATACCACCATAAGTGAGTGTGAGGCTCTTAGTATATGTTTGATATGTTTAGGATAATGTTATAGGTTAGATAAGGATGGGTATCATAATTATTTATGGATTTTCAGGATGATGACATGACATATGGTAATGGGGTTAGATGACAATTGGATAGGTGATGTGGGATGTGGATATGCCATTGGGATTCATGGTTAATTCGAAATGGTGATCTTTATTATGGATGTATTATGACACCATGTGGTTTGGAATTGGTAGAATGGTTGAGGGTACTACTAGTATAAAAGACATTGAATACATCATTTCACTCTAACACCTGCTAAATCAGGTAAATATCAATTGAGGTTGGATAAGAATTGCTGGATTAGGTTGGGTAGTGTCCATTGGATTGTGATTATTTCACTTTTCAAACACCCATATATGCAATGATATTATCTATGTACACCAATGGTTAAGACATAATGATTTCATTCAGAAAACCTATAAATCCCCTCTAAGCACTAGTGCAGAAAACGTTTTTTACGTCGGTTATTTTTATTTTTTTACGTCGGTTTCTAGCCGAAGTTAATACGTGCGACGTTATAAACAAGGTTTTTGACGTCAGTTATTTAAAAACCGACGTCACAAACATAAAATCGCGATGTTTATCACGTCGGTTACTTTAGAACCGACGTGATAAAGGGCCTGGAGAATGGTTTATCACGTTGGTTATCGATGAGCCGACCTGATAAACGGCCTGGAAAATGGTTTATCACGTCCGTTCTTAAACAACCGACATGATAAACAAGGGTGAGGGGGTTTATCACGTCAGTTCATATAGAACTGACATGATAAACTGGGGTGAGGGTGGTTTATCACGTCCGTTCTATATGAACCGACGTGATAAACCGGGCTGAGCGTGGTTTATCACGTCGATTCATATAAAACTGACGTGAAAAACCGGGGGAGGGGGGTTTATCACATCGGTTATTGTATAACCGCCGTGATAAACTGGTGGGAGGGGGTTTATCACGTCGGTTATTCAATAACCGACGTGATAAACCATTTTCCAGGCCATTTAGCACGTCGGTTATTCAATAATCGATGTGCTAAACCATTCTCCAGGCCTTCTATCACATCGATTATTAAATAACCGACGTGATAAACAATTCTCCAGGCCTTTTATCACGTCAGTTATTAAATAACCGACGTGATAAACCATTTTCCAGGCCTTTTATCACGTCAGTTATTAAATAACTGACGTGATAAACCATTTCCAGGCCTTTTATCACTTCGGTTATTAAATAACCAACGTGATAAACCCAATTTTTTTTTAAACTGAATGCAGTGATCTTCTCTCCACCAGAATCAACCAGAAAATAAAACAAGAAACCGTACCACAAAAACAGAAGTACATCAAATTTAAGCATGTAGATAGATAACATATAAACCTTACCCACTAGAAAGCATCCACCCTCATTTATACCCAATGGACAGCCCTCACCCACCCCGTTGGAGCCCGCACCCTCATGTATACCCCATGGACAGCCCTCCCCCACCCCATTGGAGCTCCCACCCTCATGTATACCCCTTAGACAACCCTCCCCCACCCCATTGGAGCCCCCACCACACTCTTGGACTACCCCCCGACCCTCTAACACCCCCAAACACCCATCGACAGCCCCCCACCCGCCTGAACAGCACCTCCTCACCCCCTCACCCCACTTGACAGCCCCCACCACACCCCTGGACAACCCCCCCCCCCACCCCTGGACAGCACTCCCACACCCCCTGGACCGGCTTCCCACACCCCTGGACATCCCTGCCACCCCCCAAGACTGTCCCCCCACCCCACCGGACATCCCTCCCATACCGCTGGACACCCCCAACCACACTGAGCACACCCCCACACCCTTGGAACCCCTCCCCCACAGACCCAAATCCATACCAGAAGAACCATCAAAAGTAGACCAAAACAAGAAGTAGAGAAAAATTAAACATTCCCTTATATAACATTCAAAACTTACACTATCAACTTCAAAAAAAACTAAATCAAACCTAAACAACTAACAAATACACAAATAAAACGACAATATTCAAAATTACATTTTACATTACAAACAACTAAAATTCAATCAAACCTGTAAAATAATTTGACCACTCCACTTGTACGTGTTTGATGTCTTCAGCAGTATAGGGTTGAGGGTCATCAAAAAGCTACAAATGAAAAAGAAGATAGTTAACGTGTATAATGAATAAATCAAATTGAAATATGATGGCAAAGTTTAAGAGGAAATCGTACCATGTCAAAATTCACAATTTCCTCAGTTGTTATTATTTCATACATAAATCTTAACATATAATATCCGCATTCCAGGAGGCCTTGTTGTTCATGACAATTCTGTTTTGAATGAGTGTAAATTCAATATATTATTTTTATGTAATAAATCAAAAAGTACAAATTATAAATGGAAATTTACCTTCGCCTTTACATATTTGATCTTTGCATTTCTTTTCTTTGTGTTTTTTCGAAAGTAGACCCTTGCACTGTTAGAAAATAATACGAATGGGGTAAATTTAAAATTCATTATAATATATAAAACTATTAAGAAATTGAAACTTACTTTTCCAATATATTCTTAAAACTTGCCTGCACATCACCATGAACAGAGCATATCCAATAAAGAGCTTTCTCCCTTGGGCAAAAAATCCCTAACATCCAATGATTACTGATAAAAGGAATTTTAATGTTAGTGGTTTTTTATGTTAAAAGATAATTAAATCTTTGAGAGAAATATGTTTCGTACCTCTCACAAAAAGTCATCATCCATCATTGT
The DNA here is from genome assembly GCA_963277665.1 of Viscum album. Lineage (NCBI taxonomy): Eukaryota > Viridiplantae > Streptophyta > Magnoliopsida > Santalales > Viscaceae > Viscum > Viscum album. The sequence goes on from OY728152.1 coordinate 853,058,795, forward strand.
TCGATTATATTCTTTTCAAATCTTTCAGCAATATAAACCATTCTTTGTTCCTCAGTCAATGCACATGCTTCAGGGGAAATCAATTGTGGGTCCATGAATCCATATACTTCTGTTAGTTCATTCCTCTCACAAATTTTATAAAGATAACTAATACAAAACATATATAAGTATACATTTTTAATAAATATAACGCAGGGAAATGGTGTTAAGACTTACATGGAAAAAATTTGCACCACATTGATGCCCAACTTATCTCCAGTAACAAGCTCTATGATATCAGATTTTGTAATCCACACACATATTTCACGTCCACAAACATGAGATTCCATTGGAAACTCATAAAAACCCAACAACAAATGTGAATATCTTGACAATCTATCAAGACCACTGGAATCTATATCTGATGTCATAGCCTGTTGTCTTTGTTGTTGTCTATACAGTATTTCTTTACCATTGAAGTATTCCTGTGAAAAAAAATTGATAATTATAGTAGTTTTCAAATGATAAAACAACTTTAATAAAAAAATAAAATAAAAAATATAACATTCATACCTCTATGGTAATGAGTCGAAGAAGTCTGGATGGCCAAACTAAAAAATGGCTGATACTCTGTCCAACTGTCGCCACCTCATCTGTAGGTATTGGTACCCTAGCTGATCTATCTATAATATCCTATACAGTGACCCTCTGATTCTCTACCTCTAATTGTTGATGATGAACTGTATCTCCTATACAATATACCAACCTGTATGCTACAATATGATGTTGAGAATCATCAACATACAACTCGCAATATGTAGGAAGCTGCGGTGGAGGTGTAGGATAAAAAATGGGGTCTGCAGGCTGAGGTGGGGGAGTGGGAGCTACTGGCGGAGGTGGAGGATAAATAATGGGGTCTGCAGGGGGAGGTGGAGGAGTGGGAGCTGCAGTTTGAAATTGTCTTTGCATTTCTGCAAACATAGACTGCACCGAATCTCTAATCTTGTCTTCCATCGTCGCATTAATATTTTGAACTTTAGCCTCCAAGGATTCTATTTTTTTCATACACCCCCTCAATGTTAGAAGTTGAAGAATGTGGAAACACTTTTCTTACCGATACACCTGCCGGATATCCTCTTACACGACCAGGATGTTCGGGCCTTCCCAATGCTGCAAATAAAATATCTTCCCTCCAAGTAGCTGTAAATGTCCCCTCTGAACTCTGATCCTCAAGAGAGTCCGGTATTAATTAATTGAACATTTCTGTAATGATTGAAACTTATATAAAGAAAAAAGTTAACTTAAATAAATTAAATAGATATCTTACAATCCTCTCAGCTACGATTCTCGATTCTTCCGAATGATATTGCATTTTTTCACTTCCGAGCTCTCTTCCATTTTTCATGTCTATATGGAGGGGATGCAGGGGCCACCTCTCCAGAGCTTGAAGACTCAGCTCTTAGTTGTTGAAATTTTCCGCAATCATTTTTTCTTCCAATAATGTATACCCTCCTCAAGATAAACTATGAGGGTATACATTTTTAGATTGGATCTCCTGATTAGATTTCCTTGTTTTCTGTATTTTAAGAATAAGAAATCATTAAAAAAACATTAATAAAATCATTTATATAAGAAAGTTTATAAAAGTTTACATTGCCCTTACCAGAAATGACTCTTTTTTTCTACTTTCAAAAAACTGTCTCTATGTGTCTTCATCTATAAAAGGATATATACGACATGGATTTTCATGACTCCTATGACCATAAATGAAATCAGATGAGAGGGTTGATTTGAAATCCATTCATCTCCTGGCATCCAACGATAAGCATTTCTTCCTGACTTCTCCAGTGTCAGGAATATCAAATGTCATCTGATAAAGAAGAGGTTAAACATATTATATATACTAGAAACATTAAAAGAATGGTCAAACAATGACAAAAGATCTTACCAAATTCGTCTCCCACAACTGAGAGATAATCTCTTTATCCAAACCTCTCCAATCATCATACAGAATGCTTACTTTGGTCTTATCCTGAGTTGCAACAAAACACTTAAAATCTTTGGCATTCGGACCTCTAGGAATATCATCATCATCAAACTCAACTACTATCCTCTGATCCTGCGTACGGGCAAGTGATAATTTTGGTAAACGTGTGGAACCACGTTTACCTACCTTTGAAATCTTTGTCGTAATAGGAGCATGTGAATGTTCATCCCCAGAGGTATGACTAGCAATATGCTCCTCTCCAGAATCATGTGGTTGATCATCTGAATGATCTGTCATTATCCTTCAAATCAAAAAAACAAACGTCAGTTCACAAATATACAAATTCAAATATTTTAATACTACTGTAATCAGAAAATAGAAAAGTGTACTAGGTTACATAATAGTAAACATTGGTAATATGGTAAGCATGTTAAACAATGGTAAACCTGGTAAACATTGTAAACATGGTAAAGTAATTGTCAGTGAACAAATATAAAAATTCAAATATTTTAATACTACTGTAATCAGAAAATAGAAAAGTGTACTAAGTTACATAATAGTAAACATTGGTAATATGGTAAGCATGTTAAACAATGGTAAAGATGGCAAAGATGGTCAAGATGTTCAAGATGGTAAAAATGGTAAAAATGGTAAACCTGGTAAACATTGTAAACATGGTAAAGTAATTGTCAGTGAACAAAAATAAGCATTTTAAAATTCATGTAATGGTTATAAACATGATAAAGTAAACTAAACAAACTTAAAACAAACAAAAACATATACTTATTTTATTTTAAAACATGTTTTAATAAATAAAAAACTTACAATATCTAACATTTATGGACAAAATAAATGTAAACAAGAAATAAACATATGTTACCTGTAATTTTAGGAATGTACAGATGGATTGTTTTCCCAAATTCCTTCGTCTTGATCTTTCCTTATGGCACAAACTATGTCTTCAACATGATCGTCATTATGTTCTGTTAATATTTCCATTGAAGTAGGGATCTCACATAAATCAGCATATTCATCATGTTAATCCTCACCAACATATTTTTTTCCCTTGTAAAACAACAGCCCACTGCATATCTGATTGATCTACTACATAAAAAATTTGTTTTGCATGTGTTTCCATTAGAAAAGAATCAGCTGTGTCTTCCAATATATTCAGATTAAAAAGTGTCATTCAAAATTCATCGTGTCTGACACTGTTGTTACCGTTAAACCATTTACAGTTATAAACGAGAACATTAATTTTAAAGTAATCAACCTCCCATATATCTTCAAATACTCAATAATATGCATTTGATGCAGAAATTGGGTTTTTGTCCTTAGCACTCGAAAAATGCATTGCTTCTGCAAACACCAATACACCACTATTCTGAACTGCACTTCTGTTGTCCTGAGATTTTGTATGAAATGTATAACCATTAATGTCATAACCAGACCATGTTATCACATTTAAACTTGGACCACCCACTATCGATTTTAATGTCTCTGATACATCTGATCTACCAAGCAAAGTCTTTTTAATCCATGACAAAAAAGTTTTGATGTGCTCATTCAAAATCCACATTTCTTTCTTCTTTGGATGACATTATTTCAACTCATTAGTAAGAAATTTGATATATGGTTGAGCATCAGCTATGTTATTCAAGATGTATGATTCTACCTTCTTCATCTGTTCAGCTGACAATGATTTGACTTTCAAGCTGCGAATCCCCTTTTCCCCATTATTAACTCGTTTATGGCGAGATGGAGGCAAACCTATGTGTTGCGCCGCATCCAAGTAGCTCGTACAAAACTCTGATACCTCCTCAGAAATATACTTTTCAATAATGGAGGCTTCAGGTCGATATAGATTTTTAACATACCCCTTTAATATTTTCATATATCTTTCAAAAGGATACATCCAACGAAGATATACAGGTCCACAATGCTTTATTTCTCGAACTAGATTAATCATTAAATGCACCATTATATCAAAAAAAAGTGGAGGAAAATACATTTACAATTGACAAAGTATAAAAATTGCATCCTTTTTCAAAATTTTCAAAGCATTCACATCAATCGCCTTGTTACAAATTTAATTGAAAAAATAACACAACTTCATTATAGTCTTTCTGACATGAATGGGAAATATTCCACGCAATGCAACTGGTAGAATTTGTTGCATCATGATGTGACAATCATGTGATTTCATACCTATCAACTTCAAGTCCTTCAATGAGACAAAAATTTTTACATTAGAAGAATAATCTTGAGGCACATTGGTATCATGAAGACACTGACAGAAGCTAATTTTCTCCCTCTTCGATAATGTATGACAAGCCGGGGGAAGAAATGTTCGTCTTCCTTTAGGAGTGGGAGCTAACTCCAAACGTATTCCCATTGATAGTAAGTCTAATCTTGCATTCAACCCATCTTTAGTCTTTCCTTTAAAATCTAACAATGTTCCAATAAAAGAATCACAGATATTATTCTCCACATGCATGGCATCAATATTATGTTTAACTTCATGATACCTCCAATATGGTAGCTCAAAAAAATTGACCTTTTCTTCCAAATATGTCTATCATGACCAGATTTTTGTGTCTTTCCCAATGTCACATCAAGGTTTTTCACCCTCTCAAAATACAGATCAGGGGATAAAGGTTTTGGAGCAGTATCAAATTCTTGTGAGCCATTAAATTCATTTTTTAGTCTTCTATAAGGGTGTTCCATAGGCAAAAACATTCGATGACCCATGTACACTGTTTTCCTCCCATGATGCAATTGACAATAGGACGTCTGTTTTTTGCAAATTGGACATGCTTTATTCCCTTTAACACTATATCCAGACAAATTTCCATATGCTGGGAAGTCATTTATAGTGAACAGAAGCACTGCATGCAGTTGAAAATATTCCATTTTATAAGAATCATACACCCTAATACCATCAGCCCATAACAGTTTCAAATCATCAATCAACAGTGACAAGTAAACATCAATATCATTACCGGGTTGCTTTGGACCAGAGATCATTGTACTCAACATGACATATTTTCGCTTCATACAAACTTCAGGAGAGAGGTTGTAAATTACCAATAAAACAGGCCATGAACTATGTGTGCTACTGAGTGTTCGGTATGGATTCATTCCATCTGTGCACAACCCTAGTCTGAGATTTCTTATTTCATTTCCAAATATAGAATACTGCGCATCAATTTTCTTCCATTGTGGACAATCAGCAGGATGACGTATTTTTCCATCACATACCCACTCTTCAGCATGCCATATTAACCTTTTTGCATCATGTGAATTAGCAAATAAATGTTTGAAATGATTAATTATAGGAAGATACCAAAATACCATTGAAGGGAGCTTTGTAATCTCTACATCACCCTGTGATTTTTCTTTCACCTTATACCGTCATGTCCCACATTTTGGACACTCTGACATAAATTCATATTCCTTCCTATATATAATGCAGTCATTCAGACAGGCATGTATTTTCTTGTATCCCAATCCCATCGGGCATAATATTTTCTTGGCTTTGTAATGTGAATCTGGAAGATCGTTATCTTTTGGAAGAATGTCTTTCATCAATTGAAGCAGCTCTGTAAAACTTCTGTCACTCCATCCATGCTTCGCCTTCAGGTTAATCAATCTTAACACCGCCGACAGAACCGTAAAATCTGTACAACCGGGATATAATGGTTTTTTAGCATCACCATATAGACGTGCAACTATCGGTTCTATCTCAATTTGTTCTTCTACAATATCGCGAATCATTTATTCAATTCCATCAGAGTTACCATCTTGTGAATCATCATCATCAGTGACATTCTGTCCAGTTTCACCATGCCAAATCCAAGGGCTGTAACTCAGATTAAAACCATGACATATCAGATGATCTTTTATCTCTCTACTTTTCAACTTCTTCATATTCAAACATTTCAGGCATGGACAGAAAAAAATGTCACTACTTGGAACATTTCGTTTTGAAAATTCCAAAAGGGCATCAACACCTTCCTCAAATTCATTACTCATTCGATGTGCCGTAATCCAACTTCGACTCATTATTACCTATAACAAATATCAGCAAAAAATATATATTTTTAAGATAAGAAAAATACATGTTTATATGAAAAAAATTATAATTTGAATGTAAAACAATTTAAAATATAAAACAAATCTATAGGTATTTAAAAAAATACGCTTGAATATTATTTTTTTAAAAAAATATAGTTAGATGTAACAGTTTTAAATTTCATTGAATCAAAGAAAACCATGACGCCTAATGATTCTCCAAATAAAATATACATCAATAAAATATAAACAAAATGATTTTTATCTGGATTAAGTGAATATGATCAGATGATATACATTTATAATAATCTCATGCCAGTATACTAATAAACATGTTAAAATATAGGAATACCTAATGGAGCATATAACATGTGTTATTCATGCTTGTTGTTCAATCATTATGATCTAAAGTACTCAACACTTTCAAGTGCCAAAATCATGAAAGTAGTAGTACTTTTCATAAGTACCCAACACCAAATAGCTATACATCGTAAGTTTCATGTTAGAAATATGAATATAGACCATTTGTTTTATGTTTAATAATATTGTCATATTATCTGATCATTCTGATTATATATTAGAATTACTATATCCTTTTGATCCGATATATAATCTAATGAAATTAATATTTCTTTAGAAAAAGTAATGTTAATATCATGGTAATGTAAAAAAAAGTATATGTCGAACAATATATATGTAATACCAATAAAAAAATACATATGTGTTTGGCCTGGGTTTCACACATAAAACAACTCATCTCACAGATTAAATTTTTGAATCATCCTACATAATACTTATTTTTATAACTTAGGGAATGAAAATAATAAATGTTTTGATTTACGATACTCATTATGGGTAAACATGATATATATAAATATAATATCTAATCTCATAAAAAGATATCCATGGGGGTATAAGAGCATACACAAAGCACATGATCAAAAAGATAAGTGAAACAGTTCTATATAATCATAGATCATAAAACCTGAGTCCAAGTATAACAATTTTAGCATAACATAAGACATGATTTATATGATAGTGGGAACATGATTTAAAAAACCTTATTCACAAGATCACAACATTGGTATGTGGAATAACATAAGAGTGTGGCACAAACATAATCATATAAGTCATAACATATGTCAAGGGAAAACATAGTTTCATTCACCTCATATTGGGATATGTTAATCACCTTTCCTATAATTTATTATAATATTTCTTACGAGACACATCACATAACACAATGGACATGGTATAACCATCTGTATCCCATTTTGATCTATGATATATAATGCATTGTCGAATGCATTAGAAGGATATTATGGACCCAAATGTCACATAATGACTAACAATATATATGGGTGAATCGTGATCATCAAATCATTTATAACACTTTCGTAGATCAATTAACTACAAAAATGAAATGGGGGTCATAATTGTTTTTACAAAACATAATAATTATTAATACATAAAAATTTGTTTGGATGGTAAGATAAGATAATATACCTAATTCAATCTAATTATCGTTAAATTATTTCTACCTAGATAGAAAAGACCTTTATAAAAAATATAATTTAACTTGAGAATGAAAAGAAAGTACCCTTTACCTTTTTTATAATGAAAAATCTGAAAAGGATGATAATAATATTTAGGTATTATAATTTTTTTATGAATTATTAATAATAAAAGAAATCACCTCACTTGGTTTTGTTGAAAATCGGACATACCATCGTATTCAAGAAATCAGATACACTTTGAAAATCATTTTCTGGACAATCATATTATAAATATGAATTTATGAAAATAAGTAATACCAATCTTCATCTTGAAAGACACATTCTAGCTAAGTAGGAAATAATAATGTTGCTGGAATAATGGAACGTTACAGTACAACCCATTATTTTTCAGATTTTACTGAAGCTAATCCTCAATGTTTTAAAATTAATTATTCTTTCTAAATGATTGAATAATTTGAATGGTTGTGAAGTCAAATATCTATGTTCTCATGGTCATAGTAATATTTTTATCAGATATTGATTTATTTAGTTACTTAATAGGTTTCTCGTAATGAAGTTTCTAGTATTCAGATAGATCAATATAGCGATCATATTGGAGTTGTTACTGATTCGTATTTCAGAAGAAAAGATGAAGTATAAGTGGTTTAAGAAGCTTTAATGAATCTACTTTTTCATTGTACTATAGAATTGTAAAGCGTATATCAGAATGAAAATCTAGAATAAGAGTTAAAAATAGTCTTATCCAAAATACACCTGCTTGAATGTTGCGAGTTGAATGTTGCGAGTTGAATGTTGCGAGTTGAATGTTGCGAGTTGAATGGACATAATAACCATTTGCAATAACAAAAAATTCCACGAGATTCAAAAACAAACGAAAAGCACATCAAGAATCGAAACAAAAACGAACGAAATAAATTCATGGAAGGCTTACTTGAATGTCGCGAGTTGAGATGATAGATCCGAGAGGAGTGAAGAAGATAAACAATGAAGCCAAAATGAGTTTAATTCAGGCGATCGACGAGCCGATTAGGGTTTACCGCGCGAGAGAGAGACGAGCTGGCGACTGTCAATCGAAAAATCCTAAATGAAAGAACACATGCTTTAATTTTTTTAAATGTTTTATAACGTCGGTTATATAATAACCGACGTTATAAACTATTTTTTAGCTTTTTTACGTCCGTTATCTTAAAACCTACGTAAAAAAGCTCCCGCGCTTTGGTTTTTTACGTATGTTATTTTATAACCGACTTAAAAAAACCCGATATCTATGCGTTTTTTACGTCGGTTATTTGGTAACCGACGTAAAAAACCCCCCGCGCATTGGTTTTTTACGTCCGTTATAAGATAACCGACGTAAAAACCCAATAGGTGCGATTTTTAACATCGGTTATTAAAATAACCGATGTGAAAAATCTACTCGCCGCATTTTTACGTCGGTTATATATAACCGACATAAAAAATGGTGACGTAAAAAATGATTTCTGCACTAGTGAAGGAATGTGTAGACTTAATGTTTCATTGTACATGAAAGGGTAATTTTTTATAATAATTATCTTAGTGGTGATTGGAGAACAGATGGCACATGAGATGAATGTTTTAGTTTTTTAAATTGGTTGGGTGGTTCCTTAGTGTCATTTTTACTTTCTATATTGGGAACATTTGTGAAAATATATTTTTGTGTGTGTGTGAAAATCCTATTAGTGATCCATTTTAATTTTTTATAACTAAGATAACATTATTGATTTCTAAAATGAATTATCCTTTGTCTGTTTTGAGTTGTTTCAACTTTTTATCTATCAATTCTTCCAATTTTGTTGTGTTGTAACTATCTTTTTATGGAATAGTCTCTCCAATATAAATACATAGACCCTTTATTATATTTTGAATCTATTTTTTTGTGGGGTGTAATGCCTAAGTGCATATAGAAATCAATTAAATTTATTGTAGCATGAGTAAAGAGGTCATGTTAAACACAAACCCTTTTTATATTTTGTTTCATAGGGGTAAATCCATATCCCATAAATTTTTTAGCCTTTTATGTTTACACCATCCTCTAGGGATTGGTAGGTTGACCTAAGGTGTTGTCATAGTGTGATTCATATTTCATTCAATAATTTTAGAAAGGTAAATTTCACTACCCTAAATTCAACTAAAAGTCAATGTTATATCTTGTAAAAACATAAAATTTACAAATTCAATTCAATTTACAGAAAAAAAAATTACCAACAAAAACACTCTACAAATGAAGGAAAAATATAAAATCGCACCAAAGAGGACACGAACACATAATCTTAAATCGATATAGGGGATATTAGCATTTAATTCAAACTAACCTCAACTACAACTAAATAAAAAATTAGTATATGGAAAAAAATATCATAATGAAATCCTAAATTAAAAAAAGGAATGGATTTAATATATTTTAAAATCCTCTTTCCAACAAAACTTGATTTATACCATACATAAATTAAATCACTCATTTTCAATACCTTTTCTGTAATTTGAATGAATTATATTTTTTTTAATGTCGAATTTTTTCTTATATCCAATGATTATGAAGATAAACCTCTTTTAGTTGAAATAAATCAAGACTTGAACAATATGAAAACATTTTATTTTAACTCAATTGGGCCTTGAACGACTATATTTTAGTACTAAATCAATAAAAAACATTAACATAATAATATTTATCAAAATTAAGGATATAAAATGTAAAATAATATAAAAATATACTTATATAGCCCTATTATTGAATGTGAAAATTACAAGATCAAAACACAGTTAGACTAATTATTAAAGAAAATTCTCATTTTCTGTAGAAGACACAAATGAAGAACCTAACCAGTTCAAAAAAATATTATATTTAAAATACCCAAAATTTAATTTGGAAATCATCATTATAAATACTTATTTTTTAATCTTCTAAACTAAAAACTTTCCAAAATTGAATCGCATGATTATTTTTATTGATTATTTACAAAATATACATTTTCTAGAATTTTATGAAAATTAAAAAAAACATATCTAATTCAAATGAATCCCTCGAAAACAATTTCCACAAATGGGTAATAAATAAATAGGCTTCAAAAATACCATATAAATAAAAATCATTTTGAAAGAGACATGGAAAAAACACACTCACATTAAATTATTGAGCACCCAAAAGAAAAAATTTATAAAATTTACAATATCATATATCTTAATGCCCAAATATTAAAATAATTAATATATATATATATATATATAATCATTATTTTATTTCTATCACTCTATAGTAAAATAGAGATACATTTTATTACTTCGACATCCTATAATATATAGGGAATACCACGTTTCATTGTGAAACCCATGGAACCCAATTAGGAGGGTTGAATTAAGGTAACAACCAAATAAAATATCACCTTTTAACATTCAACTATCATTGGATTATATTATAATTTTTATAGGAAGATAGTTCAATATATCATTCTCTTAATTTAATCCACACCAAATATAATGAGTGTTGGGAAATTATATCACAAAATGGCAGAAGATTATTTATATGGATCACCTACACTATTATATGTAAATATTACATAAAGATAGTGGTGTTTCAATGTAATAGAATTCAACTATAATAAATTTTAATAGCGGATATATGATTATAATTGATATAAACCATTCCAAAGCTCATAATCACTACAATATGTATTTAGGTATGGCTCACTACCTCTCCAGAGAAACTTCCTATTACAAAATTCTGATGAACAACAATGATATGGTGCTTCAATAATTTATAGAATTGGCGATATCATAAATATTATTATAAGAAACTAATTTTTATACATCAATAAATTTATTATGGGATGTGCTGATTATGACCACTTTTATGTCTCATTATTAACCTTTTAGGTATGAAAAACTTCGCAAATTATTAGTAATTTCTTTCAGGGATTTCACGGACCCGGATTCCACTTAATGGGTGCCCTAAGCCTGGTGGGGTATATTGGCTAAATCACATCTTCCTGATTTCTACATAAAAACGACTAGTAGTGAGGTCCTAGGGTTTGTCCATGGGAAGACTATGGACTCTTTAGAAAATTGTTGCATAGAGGAGGGAATTTAATGGAATAGAAAACAATGGAAGAAATATAAACGATTTAAATAAATAGAATATGCAAGTCGACACAATAGATAATAGAGAATAATAGTAACTAAATCATCTGGAACAATGATGATGTAATTTCATGCCACTAGAAAACTAGAAAAACATGGCTACAATGCTGAAGTATTAACATGTCCTACAAGGTAAAAGAAAACAAATACTACTCCAAGAATCATGAGATCCTACTCATTCATCTGATTTCATGCTTCAATCTGTCAGCATGCAATCATGTGTTGGACATTGTGTGCTTCCCTTTTTCAATACCTGCAACCATGTAATCTACTACAAGTACCAAACAATTACCGGAGAGGGTGTGAAAAAAATCTCAGTGGGACACCACCAATGGTGTCTATAATATATGGCCCGTGTAATGGAATATAGTAGTGGGCAAGCATGCATATTTAATGTAAGGAAAATATTAAAATGTAACTAAATACCCAAGTTCCTGCTTTACCCCTTTGCTGGTGTCTGAACATGTAACCCATTTATTAATTAAGTATTTACCATTTAATGTTAATATACCACATGAGGCAAAGCCTGCACTGACAACACCTCATGATATTATAAGTATTGAAGGTCCCAAGATGTAATATGGAAACATAACAAGAAATATAGTGAGGAACATCCAGGATAATAACTAACGTAATTTAAATCACATAGAATACTAACCCAGTAGTATCTGAGTCTATCTTAGGGGTAAGAGTGTTATCCCAGGAGAGTAATCCAAGGAATTCCACAATAAGACTCATACCGAGTCCAATGTGATCGTCCAAGGTATAATGGGTCTAAGCATGGACAGTGCCTTATGGGATTTCACCATGGCACCTAATACTCAATTCTGGATCCAAGTAGTGTATCTGATGTATCCTATTATAATGAAAAGGACCCAATGGTAGTAATCAGGCATCTATGGAATATACAATAACCGGAGTCTAGGTGGGTATCAACTTATGCAAACTGCATACATGAATCGAAATGGGGTTCTAGATTCCCAAGATATTATCCTCTTAGAATCCAAGGCGAGATTGAGTCGGTCCATTTTTATTTGATTTTTTAATAATGTAATAATTCATTTGATTGATCTATATCCTTCAATTAGTGTGGATAGGTCATGTACAGTTGAAACCATTATTATTGGTCCATGCATTGTCTTCCATTAGTGAGGATATTACAAGTAGTGGTGCAACCATTTAATCAAGTCTTAATTAAACATTAATGAATAGAAAAGTAGAGAGGTTCACCTTGTTACCTTCCATTAACATTTAAAGGGTTGCAACAGACATGTAACCTTAATTCAACTCATTTGTTAGGGCCACGATATATACATATTATACATTCCATTTCACATTTCACACTAAATAAATAATTTAGAAGAACTTACCATAGGTGGGTAAAGTGGTGAGAAAACATGTTATATTCCATCATGCAATACACATTAATAAAACCCCATTTATTATAATAAGGCTCACCTTTAGGAAGGTCAAGAAAAGGCACACATGAATGGTGGCTCAATTGTGTCAAAACACTAATGACCAAATAATGGAACAACCTTAACTATTAGGTGGATTGATTTGTGGGTGTAACCACTAACAACCAATCAAATATTTGGAAATAGAATAACCCATAATATTATAAAAATAATAACCATGGTGTGTAAATTTGTGAAATGATTTCAAATGAGATGGGTGGGCCACACACGAACATTCCAAAAAATGATGAACTTTAGGGAAATGTTTTAGACCACCCACCATAGGATTGTACGATCCTTATCATCCAGTCTCAGCCCTATATTTTCCTAGGATCAGAGTAGATCTAAGAAAAAGTAAAAATTATCACATGTCAATATCATGGTCAACATTGAAAGAGAAGATGAATGGTTAAAAGGTACTCTTGTACATACCATTGTACATCCAACGTGATGAACAAAAGCTCGATCATATTTTGAAACAATGAGATCTCTTGTTTCCAATTTTAGATCTTCAAAAAATCCCAAAAATGAAAGAGAAATATGTCAATCCAGCGTAAACTCAAATTAGGGAGGAATTGGTGAATTAATTATATTATTAAGGGACAAACTAGAAAAGTTTCCCAAAAAATATCTTGTGCACGGTTTCTACACACAGTTTTTCAAACCGTGCACAGACCGTGTGGGACAGCACTGCCCAGACAGTTTGGTCCACATAGTTTATCAAACTATGTGAAATCCATGAATGGATACCAGGGAAAAGGGTTTCCGGTACGGTTAGGTTGCATTTCCATGCACTAAACTTGTGATGTGGATCTGTCTAAAAAAAAGTCCGAATGGTTTTCCAAACCTTGTGGAGTTCCTACACTATTTGCTCTAAACTGTGCTCAAGGTCTATTTTATCCAAAATGATAGGTTATGGGCTCCGAACACGACCTAGACATGCTTGGAATCATTAATAATGCATTAGGCATCCATATTGGGTCAAATGTAAATATATAGAATAAATATTAAAGGATCCATAACTGAGTAAAAAATCGGGATCTTACAGTATTACACCCTTAAAGGAACTCGCCCTTGAGTTATCTTACCAACGGTAAAGAAACACTGTCTAATAAAAACTCTGGCCACTAAGCACATACATCTACATCCTTCTCCAATGTTTCATCCTGTACTTCATTGCACTTCTATAGAACCCATAAGAGAGGGATAAACATGCCTCCGAGAACCTTTGTGCTTCATTCAACGATGTGTATTAGATACTACTCATAGGTAGCATCGACATCTAACTCAAATTCATCAGGATCAAAGGTATGAAATGAGTCATCATGATATTGGAGAAACTGTGAGACATGAATTATGTGATTCTTGTTACAATACCTCTTTGGTAGTAGCAACTGGTAGGATACTGGCCCGAATCTCTCTAGAATCTTGAATGGCCCGACGTAAAGAGGAGACAACTATCCCATCTTTCTAACTATCTATGCCCAAGCCAGGGCGATACCCGAAGAAAAAAATGAAACCCAACCTTGAACTCAAGAGGTCATTAATGGATATTGGTATAACATTTATTTCTAGACTAAGCAATAGTCATACACTTTCTGATCAGCTAATCCTATTTTGAAGTCTCTTGAACGATATGAGGACCTAGTATGGCTACCTTACATGACTCTAGCCAGCATAAGTGGGAATGGAATGGCCTAAAATATAATGCCTCAAATGGATCCATATGGATCATTGAATGAAAATGTTATTATAAGGGAACTGGGCAAGAGGGATATGATTATACCAAGAACCACCAAAATCAAGAACACATGCTCATAGCATATCCTCTAAAACAAGAATCATCCGTTCCAATTTTCCATCGGTCTGACGGTGAAAGGTTTTGCATAAAATCACCTAAGTACCCATATCTTTCTGCAAACCCTTCAATAACCTTGAAGTGAAATGAGCCTCCCTGTTTGAAAAGATAGTATGTGGAACCTTGTGTTGTCTTATTATCTCTCAGACATAAAGACTTCGCAATTATTTTACTGAGAAAGTCTTCTGTATTGGAATGAAGTGGGTTGATTTAATTATTTAGTCAGTGACTACCTTGATAGCATTTCTACCCCATGCTGACCTAGGTATACTGACTACAAAATCTATAGTAACATCTTCTCATTTTAATTCTAGGACTGGAAGCGGCTGTAACAAGCCTACAGTCTAAATTTCCATTTTGGGAAACTAATACTAGTGTCACATATCTTGATACATCTTCGAGATGACTTGGGGAATAGACCACTGGGAAGTGTGGGAATCTTTAATTAACTCCTCTCTCAAATAGGTAGAAACCCATATATTTCCATGTAGACACAGGACGTCATCCCAGTCCACATACCAATCTAGAGGTGGGATATCTCCTGATATACTATCACGGAGAACCAAACCTTCAGGATTTGAAAACTGCATAATCTTCACCTTTTAAATGAGGGAAGAGGTAATTGTTAAGGATGAGTGGTAAGGATACTCATGACTGTCATGAAAGACTATGTGATGTTTAAAAAGAGTTAAATTAACTTTCATTCATCACTTCCTTCATGTACATATAGTGTTAGAGTTTTTTAACTCAATGTATCTGCAAACACATTTCCATTTACAGGCATATAGGCAACCTCAAAATCAAAGGATTATAGATATTTAATCCATCTTTGTTTTCTGAGGTTCAATTAATGCTGAGAAAATATATATTTGAGGCTTTTGGGATCAGTATACACCATCAAGATCTCACTCAGCCGATAGTTTCTCCAAAAACGTAAGGCATGGACAACTGTTGCTCGCTCAAGGTTGTGCATCAAGTAATTTCTCTCATGAGGCCTCCAAAGTTGAGATCTGTATGCAATGAATTTGTCTACCTACATAAAAAATACACTTTGGTCAATTCTTGATGCATCACATAAGACACTATATCCATTAACGGGCTCGGGTAGAATCATAATCGGTGTCGAGTCAAGCATCCCTTTCATCTCTTGAAAGGCATAATGATATGATTCCAACCACAAGAACATAAGAGCCTTCTTTGTAAGTCCATTAAGAGGTTAAGAAAGATATGAGAAGTCTTCTATGAAACGCTCGTAATACCCATCCATCCCCAAGAAACTATATATATAAAAAATGTTATTGGGCTGCTATAAGGAAACTACAACACTAACATTTTCAAGAACAACAGACGCTCTTATTTCTGAGATAAAAGGACCCACAAAGAGTACTTTTTCGATCCAAAATTAACATTTATCAATCATGGAATAAGTCTAATTATCTCTTAGTGTAATCAAAACGATATCAAGATGTTTGTCATGGTCGTTACATGTGATAGAATACACCAAGACGTTGTCCACAATGAAGATGACAAAAAGTACCAATAGGGATGAAAACCCTATTCATCAAATCTATGAAAATGGAAGGAATGTTCGTAAGACCAAACGTCATAACCAGATACTCATATAGACAATACCTATTAGACAAGGTTATATGTGGTATTTCTAATGGTCTGACTCACACTTGATGACAAACTGATCTCAGCTCAATCTTAGAGAACACCTTTTCTCCTCGGAGTTGGTCGCAGAGATCATCTATTCGAGGAAGTGGTTATCAGTTCTTCACTCTAAGTTAGTTCCAAATTCTATAATCCATGCAAAGACAAAGACTTCCATATTCCTTCCTTGAGAAAATCATATGTGATCCACAAGAGGATGTACTAGGCATTATAAAGCCTTTGGCCTCTAGGTACTCTATCTGCCTCTTAAGCTCCTGAAGCTCAGTAGGTGACATCTTGTATAGAAGAATGGACACTTCAGGTGCTCTTGGAACAAACTCAATTGTAAACTCTACCTCTCTTTTATGAGGTAATCCTGAAATGTCTTTAGGAATTACATCCTTGAAATAATAA
This sequence comes from Viscum album, assembly GCA_963277665.1. Taxonomy (NCBI): domain Eukaryota; kingdom Viridiplantae; phylum Streptophyta; class Magnoliopsida; order Santalales; family Viscaceae; genus Viscum; species Viscum album. The sequence goes on from OY728152.1 coordinate 853,075,889, forward strand.
ACTATTGTAGGAAATTTAGTTTGAAGAGAACGATGATTCTCCATGAAAATATTTTCAATATGCGTATTCACTCCACATATCCCTTGATGATTCACTACATCTCTCCCATCCTGGACATTCCACTCACCTATTAAAAGATAATTGCTTCTATCTGGTGATGGAAAAGAGACCCCTCAACGATAGTAGTAAAAAAAGGTGTGGATGTGGACTAGTCATTCCATCCCTAGAATTACATCGAATCCTGTCATATCGAGAACCAAAATATTCCACAAGAAAGGGTAACTGCGTATCTCTAGTGGACGGTCCCTGCTCTGGAATATTCCCTATTTTCATATTCCCAATGATGTGTTGAGGTTCATTACCTTATAGTGATAATATATCACTAGTCTGAGAAAATCCATGATAGATAAAGAAATGAAAGAGTTTGAATAACCTCTATGAAACAATGAAGGGACAATAGTATAGGCTACTAGAATAGTACATCGTTCTATAGATAGTCCTGTAACCAAATCCTCGGGTATCGATTGTAATGCATGAAACTAACCTGATCCACAACCGTGTGCAAAAGATGGACTACTATGATCATGACTACTGTACTGGCGCTGCTGGTGATCAGGGATCGTACTACCACGACCATGACCTCCTCCTCGACAAGACTTCCTAGTGCTATTCCAACTCCCAGCAAGATATGGTGAAAAAAAACTCACTCCTGAAATTAGGGCTACCACGGATCCTTTTCCACTTGAAGCCGGTGTAAACGTCATAAACAATCATTGAAGATATCCCATACGGCCACAATATCAGTACTCAATATGATCTATGTCACATTGTGGATTTTTATGACCCGGTATTTTATAATGATGAAACACCCCTGAGCTATGAAACTGGATAGTCTAGTTATGATTTCCCTAACATAAAACCTCAAGGGAAGGTTTCCTTCCCCCGAATGAACTACTGGCATAATACGACACAGGTACTTTAAACCAGGTACTTGTGTCATCCCTCAAGTTATTCTCAGTGATAAGGGCCTACTAAACTATTTTAGAAAAGGTAGGAAGTTGAAATACATTCACTGGAATTTGGTTGGCATAATAAATCCCATCCTCAAAGCGTATAGGACGAGAAAGATCATCACTAGATAAAAGTGGTGCAAGGCGCTATAAATCAGTGAAATGTGATGAATAATCCATACCGGACATAGAACCCTGCTCAATATGCATGAACTCTCTAGCTCTATCAGCCCTCAGTGCCTAAGGAAAGAACTGATCGTAGATGGTATTTTGGATGTCAACCGATAACATGCCTTGGTAATGACCGTCCTGGGTAACCACATCCCACCTACTCTTGGACGAATCCCTAAGCATGTATTTAGAATTATTGAATCTCTACTCTATAGGTGTTTATAGATGCTCAAATATAGACAACATGGCCTCTAGCCAAGATATAGCAGCATGAGAACCACCATCCCCGGAAAAAGTAGCAGGATTCTACTTCTAGATCTCTCGGGTGAGATCACTCATCGTAGGAGAAACCCATGGAGCACCTTTCATGGACTACATTCAATGTAAGAAACTAACACGGACATGATCATCAATCCTCAGATCATGTACAAAAGGTAGTGCCTCAGGTGGCACTCTAATAAGTAATACTGGCAGCTCGGGTCCCACCAAGTCCAGAACATTGTCTTCAAGAGCCTCCTAGCGAACAACACAAGGACATCGTGGCAGCATTGGTCAAAAAATTCCAATCACACGCCTTAAAACAAGCCTAGATTCATAGTATATCATCACTAGAGGAAGATGAACATAAGAAATATCACTACCTAAGGAAAACTACCCAAACTACCAGCTTAGATGGCCAAGCATCAGTGTGTGCTCATGAAAAAATTTCATGTCATTTTATAGATAAATTTTAGGTTCACTATGTTACCTTTCATTAGCATGACAATGCAGGATAATGATCTGTAGCCAATTCATTTTACATTCCAGGATTCACTTCATAATGGATTCCCATTTCCAATGAATAAATGCCAATAAACCTATCACAAGAAATGATGAAAAGTTTTATCGTATAATGGATCGACTTAGTAAATTACTCATCCTAACCCATGAGGGCCCATACACCTCATTAATTGATAAAACTAATCGGTCAATAGCATCCAAGAATAATACAAGTACAAGATTATATCACAACATCACTCAACAATCAAAAGCATATCAGGAAATAAAAATTAAAGAATCACACCTATATAGAATGGCAATGTGCAAGACATGTGATTTCTAGGTGACTATACAGATCCATGTAATAAGGATCCATGACCACATCTCATCATGATAGGATGAAATAAATACTTATATCAAAAAATAATCAACAACACGACATAGCATGTGCCTCACCCAATGGTGAAATAATATTAAATATAAATGGAAAAATCTGAATAACAATTATTATTTAGAGAACTTGGGTTTTACCCCAACCATGGGTTCATGATGCCCAATAAAATCTTATGAATATGTCCCAAGCGTTCTTATTCATCAATATATTGTTTCCAAATAGTAATGCAAGAAAAAAAAACCACCTCTGATTCAACTTTGTAACATCCCAGACCCAGATGTCACATAATGGGTTCCCCGAGCCAGGTGGGCCACATGACCTCAAGCACATCTTCCAGAATGCTATAGGCTGCTGACTAGCATTGAGGGCCTAGGGTGTGTTTGTCGGAAGACTATGCCCTCATTAGTAGAGTGTATCATAGAAGAAGGAATATAATGGAATAGTAAACAGTGGAAGCAATATATATGATATAAATAAATAGAATAAGAAAACAAATGCAATAGATAAACGAGAATAATAATAACAGAATGAAATGGAATAATGATGATGTAATGTCATGTCACTAGAAAACTGAAAAACCATGGATACAAGATAGAAAGAATAACATGTTCAACAAGGTAAAAGAAAACCATGACTACTACAAGCATCATGAGATCCTACTTAGTCATCTGCTATCAAGCTCTATCCCATTAGGAGGCAATCATGTATTGAATGTTGTATGTTTTACTTTTTAAATACCTACAGCCAATTAATCTACTCCTGGTACCAAATGATGTCAAGATAGGGTGTGAGGCAAATCTCAGTGGGTTACCACCAATGGTGTCTATAAAATCCGACCTGTATAATGAAATATAGCAGTGTGCAGGAATGCATATATAAAGTAAATAATATAGTACAATGTATCTAAATACCCAAGTACCTGCTTCAGCCCTTGGATAGTGTCTGAAAATGTAACAGGTTCATTAACTAATTAATTACCATTTAATGATAATAGGTCATGTGAGGCATATCTAGCACTGACATCACCTCATGATAGTATAAATAGTGAAGTTCCCAAGACGTAACAAGGCAACCTCACAAGATATCCATTGACAGAGTTCCTGGGTAATAACCAAGGTAATTTAAATCTCATAGAATGTACACCTGGTAGTACCTAAGTCATGATTAGGGGTAAGTGTGTAATCCAACTAGCATAATCCAAGGCATTCCACAATAATATTCCCACAAATTCCAAGGTGATCAACCAAGGTAAATTGGGCCTAAACATGGGTAGGGCTCTATAGGCTTTCACCATGGAACCTACAGGTCAACGCAGGATACAAGGAGTGTATCCGATGTATCCTATAATAATAAAAACGAACCAATGGTGCTATACCGAGAATCTGAGGAATATACAACAACCAGAGTCTAGGTGGGTTTCATCCTAATCAAACTGCATCCTTGAATCGAATTGGGGTTCTTGATCCCCAAGGAATTCTTCTATCAAAATCCAATGCGATCTCGAGTCATTCGATTACTATTTGATATTGTAAATATGTAATAATTAATTTGGTTCATTTATTTACCTTCATTAGTGTGGATAGGTCAAGTAAAGGTGAAACCATTATTATTGGTCCAAACCTTGTCTTTCATCAGTTTAGATAGTTCAAGTAGCATTGCAACCATTTAATCAAGTCCTAATTAACCATTATGGAAAAAAATTTAGAGAGGTTCAATTCATTAACTTCCATTGACATGTAAATGGGTTCTACGAACATGTAACCTTAATTCAACTCATTTGTAAAGTCCATGATATATACTTATTATATTTTCAATTCCACTTTTCACATTTAATAAATCATTTTGTAGCACTTACCTTATGCTGATCATGTGGTGAGCATACATGGTACATTCCATCATGAAATTCTCATTAATAACAAACCATTTATTATATGAAGGCTCACAATTAGGAAGTTCAAGCAAATGAACACTCAAATAGTGGCTCAAATGTGTCAAAACACTAAAAACCCAATTATTGAATAACCTTTGATATTAGGAGAAATGAGTAGTGGGTGTAACCACAAAAAACTAATCATATATTTGGAGAAATCATAACCATGTGATTATAATAAGTATAACCATGCCATGTAAATTTAATAAAAAAATTCCAACGAAACAGATGGGGCCCACATGATCATTCCAAAAATGACAAACATTGGGGAAAAGTTATAGACCGCCCACGTTAGGGATGTATGATCCTTCTGTTATGGTATCCGCCTTTGATTTACCTCTGATCAGAGTAGATATATGAAAAGGTGAAAAACACCCACATGGAGATATCTAGGTCGAGAGTGAAAGAGAAGAATAATGACTGAAGGTGACTCGAGTACTTACCATTGTGCATCCAACGTGATGAATTGAAGCTCAATCAGATGTAAGACGAAGGAGGTCTCTTGATTCCAAATTTAGATCATCAAAAATCACCAAAATGAGAGAGAAATATGTTAGTCCTACATTAAATCGAATTATGGTGGAAGGGGTGACATAATTAGATCATTAAGGATGAAACTGGAAAAATTTCCCAGAATATAGTTTGCCCACAGTTTGTATGCACAGTTTGTCAATACGTGCATAGACCGTGTGCGATGGCTTTGCCCGAATGGTTTGTTCCGCACAGTTTATCAAACCATGTGCAATCCATGCACAAAAACATGGGAAAAATGGGTTCCCTAATGGTTAGGCCGCATGGTCGTTCTCCAACCGTGTGATGAGGATCTTTCCGAAAAAATGGTCTGCACGATTTGCACAAAACCGTGCGCAAGGCATGTTTTCTCTGAAATGAATTGTTCTGTGCTTCAAAGAAACCATTGACTCCCTTAGAACATTTTCTAACTCATTAGGAATCCATATATGGTCCAAAGTAATGATTTAGACCAGAAATTAAAGGAACGATACCCCTGTGGAAAACCTGTTTCTTACACTTTCTCACCCAAAAATATTCTTTATTTCATAAACTTATTTCAAATAAGATCAATTACTTTTTATGTGAATTTTATTCAATACGGTCCAATTTTTTACATCAATCTATTAAATAGTTCAATTTTATTCATGGATATAGAGTCCCTATCTCTCAATGAACCAAATATATCTAGGTAATTCAGTTCTCTTTTTTTATTCATCTATACTATTAGTTGTTCCAATATAACATAATATATTGATTTTTCCACTTCCAATAACTATTTAATTAGTTATTAGGATCAAGTATAGTTTTCTTAATCTTCCAAAAATACACATCATAAAAATAATTACATTTTTTCAAAATCATCCAATCTAATTAAGTAAAATCCAAAAAAATACATGTCCATATATATTAAAAGTTATCTAGTTATAAAAATCATATATTTTACCTATAAACCATGTGGTGTTTCACTAAAACACAGCCTAATTTTTTTACTCAAAAATTTATCTTTGATAACCCTAGAGTCTAAATATCTTCTTTAATAAACTATTTCTTCATTCATTAATTTTAAAACTATATATATCATAGTCCATGATTTAGTTTCTCTATCACTAAATTATGGTTACTTTTAGAACTCAGGATATCTTCTGTAGATTTATCTAGTTGAATAATCAGAACAATGATAATAATCAATCCCACATCACTCACTTTAGAAAAAAATGGCCCCGAACCACATTCATAATTCAATATACTCATAATTATGAATAGTAACTCTGTAAAAAAAAATCAACACTAAAAACAATCATATCAAGGTTTATATAGAAAACACTATATTTTAATTTTCAACTAGAACATGGATGTGTACTACAATGTGGTCTAATCCTGAAATGTCAAATAGAAACATTAGATAAAACACTTGATTTTATACATGAAAACCTCAGAACATTCCCCTTTTTTCTTGATGATGATGAGAACAATTTTTTTTTATATCATCGTTTCTAGTAATTATATAGAAAAAATTTCTCAAAAAATATTCCATTTCATGATGGTGGTTTCCAAAAAAAATAGTACAGTTTATAAAACAATATCTTTGTTTCTCATCGTGGTGTCCAAAAATTTTATCTTTCTTCTATATCCATTCATCTAGAACCGTGAAATAATGCCTCTAAACATGTCATAGTATTTTCAGCTTCACCGGATCATCTCTTTGTGCTACTCTAATAAAATTTACTTACATTCATACATTACCTAATTCATATAAATAATAGAATACATATATTTTTCAATATAACTTCTATATTATTACTATATTATGATTTTCACAACACAATACAACTTCACCCTTTTCTATCATTCATAAGACTATGAGTTCTTATACATCTAAGTGAATCTATATTAATGTTTTTATAAAATCCATAATAATTAGGGTGACTAAAACCATAGATCTCTAAAATTATTATATATTAGTAGCTATATATCACCATACTATATCCCTTAAAAGTATATTCTTTATCACATCTTTTATAATGTATTTCCATTTTCACTTCTCCGTGTATGATATATACATTATCGTCTTCAAATACATTCACTTTTTTTTTCTATGTTATATTAATTTAACCTATTATATTATAATATTGATCTTATCCATTTATATTATAATTATTAGTAATAATTCATGACAATTAGTTGATATTAAATTTAAAAAATCTAAATAGTTAGTCGTGATATTTTACTTTTTAGAATTTTATAATAAAAACAAATAAAAACATATCTTTATTAATTACAACATGTATAATTAATTTACATCCACAATTCATTTCATATTTACAATATATTATAAAGGATATTTTTGGGCAATTATCTCACCAAGTAAATAATTTCAAAACTCATACAATTTTAGACCCTCTCTATTTACTATGGGTGATTTTATTTAATGTTAATGGATTTATTGAACAATGTATTATCATCCTCTTGATGAAAAATTAAAAGGAAATATTCTCTATTATTTTATCATACATTATCATACAAAGTCAAAGTTATAAAACTCCACCTTTTATAAAAATTTCAAAGTTCCACTATTTGTCCCATTTTTCAAATCAGTTACTTCTTGTTATAAGACACTCTAAAAATATTTGTATAGCACATAAAATGAGTGAATGAAAAGGTAAAAGTTTCTCAAATTTTTATTCCTTTTTGGAAACACTAAATTTTTTATTTACTCGATAATGTTCTGATACAACTTTATGTTTTCCAAAAGGCCATATCACCAATTACTAAAAGTATTTATATAACATTATTTTTCATCAACATGAATAATACCAATTATTGTTAAAATTATAGAATCATATCTAGAAAAAAATATGAGATATTTTAATTATGTGAACTTACCACTTCAAAATATCTATCAGTGAATATAATTACCAAACTTGAGTTAAAACTCAGTCTAAATTGCAATAGAATAAGTCAATTACTTCTATTCATTCAATTACACTCACTTACTAATTTAAGATCACGAAACATTTTTAAAATAACTATTCATAAATATCATTTTTTTCTCAATTATAATACAAAAAATAATATATAATATCATGAAAACAAAAAATTTATGATTAATAACACTAGATAAAATTGGTTTTCTCCCAAAACAAGTTATCCTCTAATACTGAATGAGGCTAGTAGCTTTTGTGTATATTCTAACATTTAAATTCATTATAAAAACCAGATTTAGAAAAATTATCTTCATAAGATTTTATTTTCTATAACAATGTAATGTATCATAAAAAAATTTAGTTGATACCGATTATTTTCCTTAGATCATATAATATGTGAATTCTTTCTTATTTATTATTGAAAATCCATCATAATAAATCTATCATCCAACTTCTTATAAATTTTATATCTCATATATATATTCTTCCATTGTATATCACTTGTGGAGAATATTGTTACCACATTAAAATATTGATCTTTTCTCAAAACCATTACCCTCACAAACAATATTTCAAGATAAGGACTTGACAAAAATTGATATTTTAGATCATAAAACTACCATATTTCAAGAAATGACAACACCAGATTTTTACTAATATTATGAATAATATTTTTCTATTTTTACATGAATTACCATAACCATCATGACATTAAATATGTTCATTAATTTCAACATATTTTCACTATGAATACTATCTTCCCATTAAACATACAATATTTTAATAATAGTTATTAAAATTAAATATGTCCAAAGATTGGTATATCCCATCCAACATCAACTTGTGAAATGTTGTTTGCTTTGGTGAACAAGATATTTTCTTCCAACTTGATTACAAACCTTAAATTTTGTTTTCATTGAGTGATTCGACTTATACAAAACTCTAATTAATTATTTTTATTCACATCCTCTATATTATTTTACTTTTTATATAACTCTAATACGAAATTTATCCCACTACCAGATGTTCATAAATTTGATGTGACATCACTTCACTCTTCTCAATGATTCCTTATCTATGAGAGTTTCATTACATTAATTTTATTTTAATTCCTCATAGTGATATTCTTTTATAATCACAAATACTTCATGCTTCTTCTTATAGTGATCTATTAGTGATACGTAAAATCTATTAATCCTTGGTATGTATTTATCGATCCATTCTTCATCCATTGGTTCAATAATAGCTTCTTTCTACCGATTTAATTTCTATATCTATCCTAGTTTTGTCCATGTTTCATTTTAAATCTTTTCAACAATTGGTTTAGGATTCATACTACATTTAGTTAATTCTTTTATTAATCAATTACATTGAATATATTTTATAGAATATTTTTTTGTATCATGTTAAATTTTCACCCACAATGTAAAGGGTATCGTGGAACTCTACATGGAACCTTTATCACATCCAATTCTAAAAAAACATTCTATATTTCTAATTTCAAAATAAATAAATCATATAAAAAATAAACCATTCCTCTCATTATTCATTCATAGGAAATAAATTTCATTTGGATTCCACGAATTTATTAGTTCTTTTGCTTCCAAACACCCATCCATGTTGAGTCACATACCTCAATGGTTTTATAGTATCTTTTTCATTCTCCATTTGGAATTATTTTCTTCCTTTTTATGATTAATTATAATATATTTTTCTTTTTCCATATTATTAAATTTTCATTAATCACTTTTTAAGGTTTTTATATGAGGTATCACCAACAACACCATGCCCATTGACGATTTTAGATCCTTTTTAAAATTAAAATTTTTAAATTAAATTAAATTAAGGGTAATATCCATATATTCAAAAATAAAACAAAAATTATTAGTAAATTTTATTTTCCCAATGAGATATATCTTCAGATAGATCACATTATATGTAAATAAATTCTCTATAGACATTTTTTCCTCCACTTTATGTGTAATTTCTAAAAAAAATTCTCCTTATTTATTTATCTGCTCCTATAAATAGATCATCTATAGTAAAAATATTAATTATATATCCATTATATTTTTAAAACCATTTATTCTATATATGTATAATCAATATATTTCATGATTCTAGATGATCCATGTTTTATTATAAGGATTAAATCTCTTATAGATTAATAAAAGTACACCAAAAATCAAAAACATAATGTAGTTCCTTTTCTTCAATGATATCACCACATATTTATATTAATATAGACTTTTTTGATATTATAAATTTTAATGATTCTTTAAAGGATGTTTTATGTAAGAACCTGAACCTTCTTTTTAGGTTTGTTTTTTCTTTTATGGTTGTTTTTGGGAAAAAGTGGAAAATATGGAAAATATGGAAATTTTAGGAGTACACGCCGTGTACTTTGATCCCACTCAAGGTCGTGTTCTGGCCGTGTCATGGCTACACATGCGGCCATGTAACAGTGATTTGGAGGTCACCTTAAGCGGAGTATTGAAAATAATACTACACGCTGTGTACCCCAAAAGTACACGACATGTACTTTCTTTTTTTGTTAAATGGAATGGGGTCACATCTTAACCTCAAAAACGTCTTCTTCTCCAACTCCTTCTACCGAGAGTGAGGGTACAACTGCGGATCTTTTCCGAGCCGCTGATCTGTCACTATTTATCAAAATCGAACACCATCGGGTGTAATAGAATCGCATTCATGAGTTCTTGGATCATCATGGCAACATTTCAGGATTCTTTATCTCATGTGAGTTATCCACGGTTTAACATTTTAGATGTTTTTGCAGATCAACTCCATTCTAGGCCGATTCATAGGCCGAGGTTCATGTATATTGATCTCCTACGATCTAGGTAGGTGGTTTTTTCTCTACGTTGAATGTATTTGAGTTTTTGTGAAAACGTGCGGAATTCCCATGTTTCGGGAATTTCAAGTTAGGGTTCTGATCCTATATTATTATCTTCCTTATATTTCATGTCTGCTAGAGGCTATTAGATGAATAATTATTTCTTGTTATCATGTTTTAGGATCACCCCATGGGTGTTTTCCCTCGTTTAGGATGTTTGTCACCGTTTGTCTTAGGTTGCCTATGAGGCAGACCATGTTGCATTGATTTCCTGACTTGCTATAATTGATTGCACGTACTGCCTACTGTTTATATACTTTTGATGCAATTTTTCTATTATCCAAGTAGTTTTTGAACTTACTTAGGGATGCTGATAGTCGATTACGCACGTCTAGGCTGCACCGGGCTGTGTGCACCTGGTGCGGTAGACTAAAGAAGTAATTGATGATTAAGAGCTTCCCTAGAGAGTCAGTTATAAATTAGTATCATTCATAGGACCTATGGTAATTGGAATTTGTGCTTCCACATAGTTTCTTTAGTTATGTATCGAGACTATAGGAGGAATTAGACGTAAGTGCTTCCTCAGAGAGTCTATAGCTATCGTTACTTGACCACATGGGAATTGATGGTGAGAGCTTCCCAGAGTTTATGTGCTTTTGTATGATTACTTGACTAGATGGGTCTTACCGTATGAGCCACCCAGAGAGTTAGTGTGAATATTTTTTGGTTGGTTTTGATGAGTCCACCATTTCAAAGAACAAGCATGGGTTTTGTACTGATTTTTTTAGGTAGTCTATTGAGATACCAATTGTGTTATTTGTTATGCCTTGGCAATATAAAGATTTTTGTTAGATTCCTTGGTTAATAATTAAATGAATTAATTAATTGATAGATAAATGTGAATGGAAATTTGTAAGATTTATTACTTTATTGTACTCATGTTTCACTACATCATTTATTTCCATTACTTTTCCTATATTGCTCACTAATAGTAGGGAAAAAATCTTGAGGTGGTTGCCTACTGGGATTAGACACACACCTTGTTTGGGTCCTGCTTTTTGGCCCAAACAGAATATGTGGTTGCAGGTGTGGATAGGGATTGCGGCCCTTCTACATCAGTTACATGATTACTGGTTGAATCTGGAGAACATTGGAACGATCATAGGATTGTGATGATGCTGGAGTTGTTATTTACTTTTAGGACTTGTTCTTAGTTGTATTTGAACACGTTGTTGTGTTTGCTTCTTTCATTAGATACTTGTACCTGTTGCATCATTTTCATCATTACTATATATTCATTACTTATTCTATTTAATTTTCGTTATTGTATAATGTTTACTGCTTCTGTTATTAACTATTATTCCCATTTCCTATGTCCACTTTACCAAATGAGGGCATAATTTCTCCAATGACTCACCAAGGCCCTCGCTGCTAGTCAGCAATGTCTTGTGTTTGGGGAAATGCACTTGAGGTCATGTGGAGAACCAGGTACAGGGCACTAATTGAGTGGCTCCGGATTCGGGTCGTTACAAAGTGGTATTAGAGGAGGTTCTTTACTTTTCTTTTCATTTCTATTGATTTACTATTTATCAACATTAGACAGGGATTGGATGGAATAGTTAATTTGTAAATATCTATTCCTGGGGGTTCTAGAACCTGTGTATAGGGAAATAGCCAGGTTACCTTGAATATTGCAACTTTTGAGTTTTGAAAATGTTACAGTTTACTTGATTTCACTGTTGGGTGGTGCACTTGTGTTGTTGTTCACTCTTTATATGATTGTGGTTCTATTATGTTGCAACCAAATGAGATGAGGGTATGATATCTCATGCATCATATATGCACTTTTTAGAAAATCACATGTCATGCATTTTTTCCATGCCATCTATATTTCATTAGAAATTTCATGCTCTTGTGATAGAATTTGTGATAGACAATACATGTTGTGTTGATAGATGATGTGATTGAATACCTTCTATGTTGATAGGGTATCGTTTTTTTAGAGCTTCATTATCATGGACGCCAAACGTTGGACTTAGAGGAGTTATGGGCCCTCGAGGATCAGAATTTGGTAGATCGTGAGTTTTTTATGTTGATTACTTGTTATATACATTGTTATGATGCCAAGATTTGAATCACGAAGAGTATGGGCCCCAACGGATCGAAATTTGACACCTTAATGCTTGTTTTCCTATGTTTTCTGGGCTCCGGTGTAGTTCTGAGGCTACTGTCCAGAAAAACCCAGAATACATGGCATGTAATTTATGCATACATGCCTTGTAGCTTTTAGCCGTGTCGCTTACTGCGTGGGAAGGGACACATGGTTGTGAAATTTTATGTAGGAACACGTCATGTACTAGTTTACACACTGTGTAGTATGACATGGGTATCCGGACATGTAACGAACAACATGGGTCGGGGATTTCCTTCAAGTACATGACTTGTTTGTCTGGAACACTCTGTGTATTGTTGGCTGTGTGTCAGGCCGTGTCGCTAACAACACGGGCCATGTAAGGCAGGTCTAGTACACGTCATGTATCCTTTGAAACACGCCGTGTAGTTTTGTATTAGGGGAGTCATGTGACCTAGCCGTGTAGCTGGATACATGGGTTGGGAAATCCTTAGGGAAACACGATGTGTACCATGTTGACATGCCATGTAGTAGTGGTTAGTGTACCAATCCGTGGGACTAATGACACAAATAATGGAAAAATATTAAGGACATGTCTTATAGTGGAAAGAAATGATGTTTAGTTTCTTGATGGGACTGTCCGTGTTCCTAGCCATGAAGGAGTAACCGGGTAGGAAGAAAAATCATTAGTAAAGGCTCTGTAGTTTGATAACACACGGTGTAGCTGGGTGGTTTACATAGCCATCTATGGCCAAGGTACACTCCAAGGGTAAAATTTCAGGAAACATGCCGTGTAGTCATGTTTTTCCAAAATTTTAGAGTTTTTATCTCCTGTTACATTTATTCTCTTAAGTTGAAATTGTGTTTGTATTTAATGAAGGTGTTCTTTTGACCATTAAGAGCTATGGAACCAAGACGTCCTGCAGTTGCATGTCAGGAACCAGGCAGTGACCATACGCCTAATACGGCATATTTGGGACTACTAGGAGTTCTGCCTATCATTCTGGACATGGCACCTGTAGTGATTCCAGACACTGGTGCCAACACTAACATTAGAGAGGGTTTCCAGATATTCATGTAGAACTTTCAGGGAGCCCAGCATTCTTCCCCATCTATGGTAGAGCTGACGCAGGTTTTTCAGCAGCAGCATCCTCCCACATTCACAGGGGATGGAGGACCACAAGCTGCGGAGTTATGGATAGAAGTCATGATATCCATCTTCGAGCACCTAGAGATGCCTCCAGAGAGAATATTGAAGCTCATGACTTATATGCTACGAGATTCCACAATGAGTTGGAGGGATTGGATTTTACAGGCAGGGCACCAATAGGTTATGGCTTGGGACAAGTTCTAGCGTACGTTCTATGAATACGTCTTCCCAGCAACACTAAGGGATAACAGAGCCAGAGAGTTCATGAACCTGTAGCAGGATACACTCACATTTATGGATTATTTATCTCTCTTTACTGAGTTATGGTGTTTCAATTTCATTCTGGGAAATGAAGAGCTGTTTTTAGTGACGATGTTTGAAGAAGGCCTCAGACCAGACATCAGTTCTTAGGTGAACATCTTTTAGTTGACTTATATTACGCAGATAGTCAACCAGGTGCTTATCACGGAGAGAAATATGAAGGAGACTAGAGCTATGGAACAGAGCTGTTTAGTATCCAGGGATGATTCATTTCAGATAGACAATAGGAAGCACCGCCGAGAGTCTATATGAGGTGAACAAAGTAAGTGAGGTATTACTTCTAGTAGATGGGATCTCCCCTCTTCCAACCAAGTGGTGTGCTATCAGTGTGGAAGAAATAGGCATAAAAATACTCAGTGACCAAGGGACCCAGTGGAGTGTCGATCTTGCAGCAAGATGGGTAATCTGCAACATTTCTGCATGGCTCTACTTCCCGCGGCTAGTGAAGGAGGATCATTTTCGACTTTGCGTACAGGAGCAGGATTACAAGTTCTGCAGCAGATTGGGGGCTGGAGATCTTTAGGTCATTCAGGCCAGGGTAGGGGCCGTGAATGCACTGGTCAGGCTCAGGGAGGGTTAGCTCAGGGACTCAGGCCACTACACATGGCCGCGGTGCAAGACATACTTTATCGGTAGAGCATATTCATCGGGAGCATGATCTTGGATGTTCTACAGTTCGAGGTATGATTTAGAAGCCCCAATTTTATCATCTGCACTTTTCGTTACTGGATCATATCATAGCTTTATTTATGTGCACAATATGGAAATCCTTAGACTTACTATTTATACCTTTGATGATATGATGACGCGAGACACTCCCTTGGGAATTAGAACTTCTACTGTGCGTAAATGCTTAGATTTACCCCTTGAGGTTCTTGGGTGTCATTTTTCATGGAGTGTCTATGTGTTGGAGTTGATAGGCTATGATGTCTTTCTTAGGATGGACTGGTTAGTTCCCTTCCATGCATTTGTCGATTTCTATTGTCGTAGGGTGAGTTTCACATCACCAGAGGGATGAAGGTTTCATTACAAGGGAGAACGGGATGTCCAGGCGAGCAGAGATGGAGAAGAGCATCATGGGTTGGGCGGTGTTATGGCCTAGATTGCTAGCTTATATTAGGATGAACAAGGGATTTCTCATATAGATTTTCCTCCGGTGGTTGATTGCTTTCCAGATGTCTTTCCAACAGACTTTTCCAGTATTACTCTTGAGAGAGAGGTAGACATCTCTATTGAGATTGTTCCAGGAGGGGCACTAGTGTACATTCCTTATTATAGGATGGATACACTTGAGTTGCAAGAGCTCAAGAAACAGTTGGAGGAGTTTTAGGCAAAGGGTTTTACCTAACCTAGTACTTCTCCTTGGGGTTCACATGTCCTGTTTGCAAAGAGGGAAGAAGACAACCTTACGCTTTATGTGGATTATCAGAAGCTAAACCAGTTGATGGTCATGAACTGATATCCATTTCCACAGATAGATGATCTCTTTGATCAGCTTCGAGGATCCAGAGTGTTCTCGATGATAGACTTGGGTTTCGGATATCATCAGCTGCTTGTCAGACCATCTGATAGACCTCTTACAGCCTTCCGAAGCAGGTACTGTCGGTATGAGTATTTGGTTATGTCGTTCAGTCTAACGAATGCGCCAACATTTTTCATTACAATGATGAACATATTTTTCCATCCTTATTTGGATTCCTTCAAGGTGGTTTTCATGGAAGATATCATGGTGTACTCTCACACTCGACAAGACAATGCTACCCATCTTGAGATTGTTTTGAGTACACCAAGGGAGCATAAGTTATATTCTATGCTCTCAAAGTGCCCCTTTTGGATGGATGAGATTTAATTCTTGGGCTATGTCATCCCAGAGATAGAAGTATCAGTATACCCAGTGAAGGTGAGAGCAGTAGTCACCAGGGAGTAGCCAAGGAATGTCTTCAAGGTACGATGTTTCTTAGGGCTGGATGGTTACTACATGTAGTTTATACAGTACTTCTCATGCTTATCAGTGTCATTGATGGGATTGATTAAGAAGGGGGTGAAGTATGTTTGGACAGAAGCCCGTGATTTAGACTTTTAGGAGCTGAAGGGATGATTGACTTCAGCACCGATTCTAGTTTTGCCGATGTCGTGAATGAGATATACAGTTTTCTGTGATGCATCTGGCATCGGGCTTAGAGTAGTGCTCATGCATGAGGATAGTGTTGTTGCATATGGATCTCGACATTTGAGGACGCATGAGAGGAACTATCCAACACATGACCTAGAGTTGGATGCAGTTGTCCATGCTTTGAGTTGTTTGACACATTATCATCTAGGAGAGAATTTTGTGGTATATACTGACCACAAGAGCCTCATTATATCTTCATGCATCCTGACATGAATCTGAGACTGCAGAAGTGGGTTGAGTACCTATAGTATTTTGATTTTGAGCTTGCTTATACACCTGGGAATGGAAATGTTGTGGCAGATGCACTGAGCCGGAGGACACAGATACAGGCAGTTCAGGAGGCCAGCAGCGAGTGTCATCATATGGATATGTTCTCTGAAATGAGTTTTGAGGTGCATGAAAGACAGGGTCAAATGTTTATTTCTTCTGTAGCTATTACCTCTACCCTTCTTCATCAAGTTCTAATGAGACACCTATCATATTATTAAGGCCTAGTCCTACGGGAAAGCGTGTCAGGAGAGGACCATCTTCCCGGATAGACCGTAGGTGAGGGTGAGATCTTGCATTTCCAGGGACGCATATGGGTACCAGCAGATATACGCTAAGAGCTGATGTGAGACATTCATTCCTCAGTTTGGGATTTTCATCCTGGCTTCACTAAGATGTATCATGCTCTACACTGCGAATATTGGTGGCCAGGTATGAAGAGATATGTTGCTAGTTTTTTCATGTGGTGTTCCACCTGTAAATAGGTGAAGGTAGAGCACCAGCAACCAGCAGGGCTTTTACAGCAGCTACCCATTCATGAGTGGAAGTGGAATGATGTCACGATGGACTTCGTTATAGGATTTTCGAGATCACCTTGAGGGACTGACACGGTATGGGTTTTTATTTACAGGCTCACGAAGGATTCTCACTTCTTGCTGATTAAGGAGACCTTCGGTGTTGATGAGAATGGACGGTTGTACATCATTGAGATTGTACGCCTGCATGGGGTTCTGAGTACTATCATTTCAGATAGGAATACCCGCTTCACATCGCATTTTTGGCAAGGGCTATAGAGGGCTTTGGGTACACGTGTACTTATGATTATAACATACCATCCCTAGACAGATGGCCAGTCAGAGCGCACGATTAAAGTGGTTGAGGACATGCTACGAGCATGCGTCCTTGATTTTGGAGGTTCTTGGGCGAGACATATACCTCTTGTGTAGTGTTCCTACAATAATAGTTTTCAAGAAACTATTCAGACAACACCTAACGAGGCTTTTTACGGTAGGTCGTGCCGATCATCATTGTGTTGGCTAGAGGCAGGAGAGGCAGCTCTAGTGGGACCTCATCTTGTTCAGGAGACCATAGAACATGTGGAGTTGATTTGGAAATGGATGGCTGCTGCACAGTCCTGGCAGAAATCTTATACTGATCAGCGGAGATGACCTTTGGAGTTCAAAGTCGGAGATCAGGTTTTCCTACGTGTTTCCCTGAGGGTGGGACACAATATGATCAAGAGTTTGGGTAGGCATTCACCGAGATACGTCAAGCCATTTGAGGTTCAATAGAGAGTCGGGATGGTTTCTTGTTGTTTGTAGTTACCTCAAATGTACTAGGCTATGAATGACGTCTTCCATGTTTCTTAGCTTCGACAATATTTCTCAGACCTGTCTCATGTTTTTCAACCCGAGGAGGTTGATTTAAAGATGGATGCACCATTTGAGGAGCATCCTAGCAGGATTGTTGATCGTAGTGCAAAGGAAATCCTTGGATGTTTTATTCCTCTGGTACGGGTGCTATGGCAGGACGACCATGTAAATGATGAGACTTGGGAGAGGGAGGCTGATATGAGATCATAGTGGCCAGAGTTGTTCGGGGTTTCTTTTCTTGCACTGTGCTAGGGAAATATAGGGATGAATTTCTTTAATGGGAGAATTTGGTAAGAACTCGGACCTTCTTTTCAAGTATGTTTTTCCTTTTCTAGTCATTTTTGGGAAAAAGAGGAAAATATAAAAAATATGGAAATTTTAGGAGTACACACCGTGTACTTTGATGTTGTTCGAGGCCATGATGGGCTATGTCATGGACACATACACCGCCATGTAAGGGTGATTTGGAGGTTTCCTTAAGCGGAGTACGGAAAATCATAGTACATGTCGTGTACTCCAAAATTCCCACCATGTACTTTATTTTTTTCGATTAACAGACCGGGGTCACGTCTTAACCCCAAAAACGTCTTCTTCTCCAGCTCCTTCGACCGAGAGTGAGGGTACGACCATGGATCTTCTCCGATCCACAAATCCATCACCAGTTATATGAATCGAACACTTTTAGGTTCAATAGAATCGCAGCGGTGAGTTCTTGGTTCTTCTTTGGCCACGTTTCATGATTATTTATCTCGTGTGATTTATCTGAGGTTGAACGTTTTAGAATTTTTTGCATATCTACTCTATTATAGGATGATAGACGAGCTGATGTTCAATTATATCGATCTCCAAGGATCGAGGTTGGTGTTCTGTTTCCCTACGTTGAATGTCATTGAGTTTTTGTGCAAAAGTGTCGGATTCCCATGTTTCAGGTATCTCGAGTTAGGGTTATGATCATGTATTATTATCTGCCTTAGAATTCTTGTGTTCTTGAGGATATTAAAAGAATAATGATTTCTTTTTAGCATGTTTTAGGATCACCCCATGGGTGTTTTCCCTTGTTTTGGCTGTTTATCACCGTTCGTCTTAGGTTGCCTATGAGACAGACCTTGTTTCATTGATTGACTGCCTTGATATAATTGATTACATGTATTTACTATGGTTTATATGATTTGGATGAATTATATCTATTATCCAAGTAGTTGTGTAATTTACTTAGGGCTTTTGACATTCAATTACGCACGACTAGGTTGTTCAGGGCTGTGTGAACCTGGTGCGGTAGAATAAAGATGGAATTGATGATTATGGGATTCCCTAGAGAGTCTGTTATAAATTAGTATCATTCACAGGACATATGGGAATTGGACTTTGTGCTTCCTTAGAGTGTCCTTAGTTACGTATCGATACTACAAGTGGAATTAGACGTAAGTGCTTCCTCAAAGAGTTTATAGCTATCGTTACCAGACCATAAGGGAATTCACGGTGAGAGCTTCCTAGAGTGTGTGTGCCCTTATATGATTACATGACGAGAGGGGTCTGCTAGAATTAGCCACCCAGAGAGTCAGTTTGAGTATTTTTTAGTTTTTTTTGAATGAGTCCACCACGCCAAAGAACAATTTTGGGTTTTGTATTACTTGTTTTTTAGGTAGTCTGTTGAGATACCAGTTGTGTAATTTTTTATGCCTTGGAAATATAGAGTTGGATATTAGATTCATTGGTTGATAATTAAATGAATGAATTAATTGTTAAAAAATGTGAATAGAGATTTTTCGGATTGTTTTCTTTAGTGTACTCCTGTTTCACTACAACATTTATTTCCACTACTTTTTCTATATTGCTCACTAATAGTACGACGTAGATCTTGTGGTGGTTGCCTACTGGGATTAGGCTCACACCATGTTTGGGTCCAGCTTTTTGGACCAAACAGGTCATATGGTTGCCTGTGTGGATCGAGATTGTGGCCCTTCTACATCAGGTACATGATTTCTGGTTGGAGCTGGAGAGCATAAGACCGAGCTTAGGCCTGCGATGCTGCAGGAGCTTCTATTTACATTTAGCACTTGTTCTCAGTTTTATTTCAGCACGTTGTTGTGTTTGCTGCTTTCCGTAGATACTTTTACATATTGCATCATTATCATAATTACTATATACTCATTACTTATACTATTTATTTTCAGATACTGTATGTTGTTTACTTATTCCGTTATTGACCGTCATTTCCTTTTCCCTTGTATACTTTACCAAATGAGGGCATAGTTTCCCCAATGACTCACCAAGTCCCTCAATGCTAGTCGGCAGCCTCTGGCATTTGGGGAAACATGATTGAGGTCATGTGGCGAACCGGGAATGGGGCACCATTTGTGTGGCTCCAGATTCAAGTCGTTACATTTTACTTTCAAATATATTAATAAAATATGGTTAGTTTTTAATGAAGGTAGTTCCTTTGTCATTTTAGGATTTTTTATTCTTATTTATCAACTTCTTATTACATTTTAATGGAAAAAATTATTTATCCCAATCCGTGAGTAAATCAACATCATTATATTTATATAAATTATTTATGGATAGAGTCAAAATAACATCAAAATTTACAGGTTCATTTATATATCCTATTAAATGTTACTAATAATACAATAGTAGTCACATAATCAATGGTTTTCATTAAAAATATCTATGTAAATGATCTATCCATGATCCTTGAATAATATCCATTATGTGGAATTTAAGTAGACATACTAGAATTAGTTGTAACGCCCCAACCCCAGAAGCCCAGAGTTGGTGCATTATTATGTATGATTGGCATGATCATAGAAGATCATGTCTCGAAAGACCGATTATTTTAGTAACCTTGGAAGTACTAGATACATTCATAAGGTTTACATTACATCATAAAATGGAAAACTAAAACAACATTGTTTCCATATACAACACTGATATCCCATAGACTATCCCTATAGGTTAGTCATAATATACTACATCACATCCTATGAAAAATAAAACATAGAAAGGGGTGAGATCAGATGCTCTATATGGATAACAATTAAGGGGAAACTTTCATAAATAAATATAAAAATTTAATGAAATGTATAAGACTAAAAAATCCAATTAAACATGAACTTCTACATAATATAGAAATGATAAAATCAAATAATTCCATTTACTTATTCACATGGATATTCTAATAGTCGAATAATCAAATGCAATAAAAATATCCACTTTCATTATGATGGAATGCATAATTCCAGACATGATCACCACATATACAAGGCCTTGTGTCAAGACTAAAAATATGATTTTGTAAAGGCCTTTTGACAAGACAGTAGATTGTCTCATGAGACCTATTGATGCATCGAGGAGTTGTAGTGGGCTCCACCGATCACTTAATATGTCCATTTCATTCCTCATATGAAAAGTCTGAAACATAACATAAACATTTGTATTATAACTGGCAAAAAAATGTCATTTATTTATCCACAAACCATGAATGGTATAAAAATAGCACATCCACAGTCAAAATTAACTCATTAAACACAATATGGAAGATTGTATTGTAATAGATTAACCTCAATTGATAATAATGAAGTATATTGACCTAGATGAGAATAATCATCAAACCTATTTGAGAGAAATATCCCCTTTCTCTTGAAAATTATTAAAAGTCACACTATTTGTGTAGAAGATGTTTAAAAATAGATTTTTTAATCGAAGATTCTCATAAAACATTGAATCTTTTAATAGGAATTTTAATTTTAAAACATTAATGTCCATATGAATAAAATCATAAAACTATTTTTAAAATATGTACATTAATGAGAATGATTTAGAAGAATTTTTTTAAAAACATTTAAAATGGTATTTTAGTTAGAGTTACTATCCAAAAGAGACACACTTGAATAAAATTAATCAAAACATTATAATTCCATGAGAATAAAAGATTTAATTATATACTATGTCTTAGGACAATATATACATAATATAAAATTGAATTTGTACATAACAACAAAGAAGACTAAAAGGAATGTAAATTGAGATGAAATCCCTTATAAAGATAGTATCATTAGGTAAAGGATAAATAAATGACATAATTAGGTGTGTAAAATTTAAATACACTCAATATGATAGGATATTTAGCGTATCTAAATCAAAGTACATTCACACATATTCTTGTAAAAACACCACCAATGACTTGGATGTTTAACTCAAGGATTGAAAATTGCGGTAAGATGAAGTTTATATCAATGATTTGAGAAATTATCAATGGATTGATTATGTGTATCAAAAGTATATCCATAAAAAGGAGAGTTTAAATTACTATATATATAATAAATAGTGATTCCACACATAATGTAGGAGTAAAATAATTTGTGAATTATGCATAAATCCCACTGAGTGGAAATTGAAATTTGAAATTCCCTAACCAATTTGTTAACTTATGAAACATACAACCCATGAAATAAGTATCATACAATGAATATGTAGATACTCATAAATTAAATTATATGACACCAAGAATACAATCATGGACAGTACATACGCCACCCAAAAGAAAATAGTAGCCAATATAGCATCAATCTCACGAGAATAAAAAGTGAGATGAGAAAAACATACATCATTGTAATCCATCGATAAGTTTGACAAAAAGTTAATATCCACAAAATGAATCATTGAATAAAATTAATATAAAGATAATCATGATAATATATATCAAATGACAGTACACAATACATCACTTGCAATAAATGAGTGGCGAACAATGGAAATCTCACAGAATTAAATGTGAGATATGAAACCCCTTACCTTGTACATTAACATAGTCAAGAGTATGTTAATATAATTTATAATGGTGAAATAATTGTTATTAAATTATACAATAACCATATACATTAATATGATATCATATATGATATTTTAATATTGATATTTTAGTATTATCGTCGTTTCGGGTGTTAACAGATTCGTTCTCCTTTATATGAATGGTTATGTAAGCCATGTTTGTTATGTATGGGATGTATCTTATTATGATTAAGAATGATATTAAGTATTTAAAAATTATTTTTAATAATCAAATGAAAATTATTCTTGAATGTATATGATGGGTAATGAATCACATTGTGTTCGTGGAGATGGTAATTTGTACGCACGCACGAGCGAAAATATCATTATTTTGATATTAAAATCATATATAATTGGATGATATATCATATATAAATAATCATTATCATGTTATATTTATTATTTAAACCAATTATAAATCATTGTTATACCCATCCAAATAATAATGTATTGAATAATTACTACACCACAACGTGGAGACGGTAAGTCGTACATATGCGTTTTTGGTTACATGTCATTCAAAGGATGGATAAAATAATGAATATGGTTGTACAATATTTATAATAACATCATATTATATATAATATATGGGATTTTTTATTTTAGAATGGAAACAAAAAACAAAGAGGAAGTGGAAAATGAAAGGAACTTGAAAGAGGTGATGAAATATTTACCTCTTCTTCGGGTTCTTCCTTTTGATTTGATAAAAAGGGCTCTTTAGGTTGGAATTAGGAATATTTTAAGGCCTCTAAGATGAAGGGAGGATATTTTTTAGGATATTTGGGAAGGGGTTGTCTGATCCAAATGGATTTGAAGATGTGAAATAGAGGGAAGGGGGAGTGCCCTTTTATAAGAGCGGTGAGGGGCACCATAGAAAAAGCTAGAAATATTATTTTATAATTAAATGATTTTCGATTTCTAATAGCAAAAAAATGAATTCTTTAAATGATAAGGTGATTATAGGTATAAAACCAGTCAAAAAGAATTTTTTATACATGTTTGGGTCACTATATTGACCTTATCTTTCAGATTTAACTCTTAGTTAAATAGTTTGACATTTACCATGTCTCCTTGTATTTTTATATTATATGGTCAATAAAAATACTATATAATACCAATAGAACCACATGGGGTTCATTAATGATAAAACAATCATTATATAAGTCTTCTGGCTGAACCATATATTATTAAGAATAGAATATCAATTAATAATATAATATTTGTTTTAAAAACTCTTTTATGTCAATTTTGACACTATTTGGTATTTTATTTTTTCTAAATTCATTTCAACATTATTAATTCAAAAGAATATTTTTATAACCAACCCTAAAATTTCATATTAAATTATAAAATTATTTTAATTCTTAAAAATATTCAAATTACAATTATTTGGATATTTATAATATCAATTATTTTAATATTTGAATAATCATGTAATTACTGCGTCATCATTGTGTCATACATAAATTAAATTATTTAATGTCTAAAAAATATAAATAAAATAAAAATATGTAGGATATATTTTTAAATTTCTAATGAAAATTTATAGTCTATTTTATATTATGTTTAACCCTATATTAAAAATGGTTTGTTATTAAACATTGAATTTAACACTTTTAAATCTTCTTTGAATTTAACAATAATAAATGTCATATTCTAATGCAAGTGGACCTAAAGGATAATATTTGACTCCTAAGGTTTTTTGTAGTCTAATAAGACTTATCCAATAGAATTAGGACATGTGTTAGGGAAAAAATAATATCATTTTTATCCTTAATTGCCCTATTTACTTTTAACCGTGATAAATAAATGAAAAAAATTACTATTCACCAAAAATTATTTTCATCATATTGAACCAAATATTACATACTGATATCAACAATGTCTCTCGGATTTTTTAAATTTATCTCCCAGAAAAAGTAAAATAATGTTTTATTTAAATTTGAAAATGCTCATAAGAGGTGGGTAAAAGATGGTAAAAAGTTCAATAAAATTTTATACATCTAATTTAATTATAAAATTAATCCAATGAATTATATTGAACTTATATAGGTATTATATATCTATTTTGAATTAAAATAAATTTATATAAAATAAATAAATATTTAATTAAAAATTCGGTTTTAAACTATAACGTAGTGTTTTTCACAATTCATCAAAAATTGAATGTTTTTAGAAAAATACCAAAAGATTACCCTATAATAATTTTGATATTCTGAATTCAAAAATAAATTCTATATTACCAAATTAGAAACATAGAAGTTTCATTAATTAATTTAAAATTATTTCCCATTGTCAAAACCGAAAATTGGGTTTTCAAAAAGTAAAGACTATCAAAATATTGATATGTGTTAATATCAAATTTTCATGTGAAATTACTTATAATCACCTAAATTGTATTAAATGATAAAAATATAATCTAATTACACTCCCAAACCATTCAAATACATAATTACGCAATATAAATTATTTTCATTAAAATAACTGTTTTCAATTAAAAATTAGTATTTTTCAGTATTCATCAAAATATAAAGGTTATTAGAGAAAAGTACCAAAAAATTATCCCAAATAAATTTTTATGTCCCAATTGTAGAGAAGAATTTAACTTCATTAAAATGAATATATAAACGTTTGAAATATTGGTTTTAAAAAGGGTTTTCCATTAAATGGTGATAAAATTGAATTTTTTAAAATACTTCTTTTATCTAAAAATGGAATTTGTTCATATATTATATCAATGAAACACATAATATGGATTATAAAATTAAATGGAGTATATAAAATTCAAAATTTAGTTAATACTATTCATTACTTCTTTTGAACAGCTAGTTTGGTATGTTGTGGTGCTCTTGAAATCGGTGTTGCGTGTAGAACAATCTATTGAATTAAAGAAAATAACTTACTATGAAATATTCGGCTGCTACATTCTTCCCCCTTTTGGAAATTTCATCCTTTCAATTATAAAATTGGTCTTGGGAACTTCTTTGGAAGTACCACATTAGAAAAAGAGTCAATATAACTATCTATTTAAAAGAAAGAAAGAATAGTTCAAAGGTCACATGAGATAACACACATTAGGATTCCATGTAGGATATGGAAGATAAAATAAGTTCCAAGTTCTAGTAGAGAGTGATATAAAACTCGATTAGGAGAAATCTAACATCAAGAAACCCACAAACTTGTGATGAGATAAACGTTAATTAGTTTCCTAGTAGCAAAAGTAAATGGACAATCTTTTTTGTTTTAAGTTCCATTTCAGAAATTTAAGGAATTTATTTATGATTTTGACCATGAACATAAAGAGATATACTTACTTTTTAAGTATA
The DNA here is from genome assembly GCA_963277665.1 of Viscum album. Lineage (NCBI taxonomy): Eukaryota > Viridiplantae > Streptophyta > Magnoliopsida > Santalales > Viscaceae > Viscum > Viscum album. The sequence goes on from OY728152.1 coordinate 853,102,015, forward strand.
GATTCATAATTTAATAAATTTCTACCACTAACTAATATTTTTTTTTCAAATTATGAGTATTCAAAATGACTTGGTCACACCTGAAGCGCTAGAATAAACTTCTATACAATCACATAATCCCCAAATGATAAACTATATATATTTACCTTGTATTTAGAGATTATCCAATACCAAAATGGTTAGAAAAAGATCACATGATCCCCAAAAAGGATAATCCTTTAGAGAAAGAAATACATATCATAATTTCTAAAATTAAATCCACAATACCTGAAGTCCCATAAACATCATTCTATAAAAAATTGTCCTTAAAATCCATCAATATAATCCAAACTAATATTGAAACCCAAAACATAGAATAATTTGATTACACAGTCTTCCATGTTAAATTGTATTTCCAAATAACATCGACTACTCTTAATGTCTCAGACTTAAAATTAATTAACCTAATCACATATTCTATTTGATAGGTTAATCATTTGTATAAATAACCCAAATCTCTATAAATCCACCATGAAAACGTAGATAAAAATCCACCATTACTCCTCAAATGAAATCCCATTGTATTCTATTTTCCATAGGTAAATAGTATTCCCAATAGTGTGAACGTCTTCCAAAATAACATTTATCACATAATCCCCAAATCATTTTTTTATACTAAGGATATCCATTTGATAAGACAAAAGATCCCAAATCAACTTATTATTGATAAATAAAATCATTTAACAAAAAATAATTAGTCACACTAACCAGGAAATTCACGTAGTCGAGTGGTTGGTTATAAACCCCAATCTAACTCTGGTGGTGGGTTTGATTCCTGCAGCTTTTTCCGACGTGACGGGTTTTGAAATGTTATGTGTGTTGTCATTTTTCAAAAAAAAATATTTTATAATGTTCCTAAATTGAGATAAATTCCTCAAAATAGCTATAACATAATTTTACCATAAATGTTATCTCATTCCACGCATTTTTATCCAAAAATTTAATGACATGTAATTGCCTCAAATTCAACGATCATATAAACCCAAATGGCTATTTATAACTATATAAACAATATAAAACACAATTCTTCATAAAATAGCATTTTCACATAATAAACTGTAGGGTTACACATAAGAGAAAAGTCTTCCAATGTAATCCCATCAACAAAGAGCACTAATGATTTTAAACATTTGACCAACCATTTATTTCCACATTGGTTCTTCCTTGACCAATTGGTTATCCTATAGAATAGGGAATTCAGTCGGGTAATGCCCAAGTCCCCTACATTTATGGAAAATGACGGTAAATAGATTCAAGGGATAATTTTTATTTTATTCCATATTACTCTTCATTTTTCCTCGACAGTTATTTAATTTATGTCCTTCTTACCCAAACATAATGAATTTCATTTTTCTATTGTGACACTTCCCTAGGTGTCTCGTTCTCCATTTCCTGCATGATGGAAATTTATCTTTCTTTTCTCCATGGTCTCCACTGCTGGAGCTCTTACCATTCACTGACTATCTCTTCTTTGTTGAGTCCGGGAGTTGGTTAATATATATGGTTTTTATCATATTAATGGAGAACCGATTCAGCATGAACACAATATCTTTTACACCTGTCAACATTCAATTATGTTTCTCATTTCCTCCGCCATCCCCACCATGCACATCATGTTCAATGTTACTTTGACTACCTTGGAATTCATCCATTGACTAACATAAGAAAGCATAGTTTGAGTCATAAAATCATTTTTAGAATATCATAACACCTTATTTTCAATCTAAAAAACCATAGTATAAATGACGGTTATTAATTCTCATTTTATATTAAAATCCTTCAAATCATTTTCTATAGAAAATGTGAATTATCCAAAGCATATCTCCCGAGAGTGTCGTAACCAAGAGTGCAGCAAAGACTGTTGTCGTGTACCAAGATACCTCGGGTCAAGCCTGGAACTCCCTGTCAGTGTTTTCACTCCTAGGTACATCAATGCCGGAGCTGCCTCTACCTGATCGTATCCAGACAAGGATGAATTTTTAAGAAAACATTGATAATTTCTACAATACCAAAATTCTAGGAAGTTCATCAATACTAATCCTCAAAGTCTATCTTAGGGTAATGTACTCTAATCAGAGTTTATCTAAATCTTGATTCCAAGGTTTGTACTAAACTTCCTTTGATACCAACTGTAACGCCCTGACCCCTGAAGCCTAGAGTCAGTGCATTATTACATATCATTGGAGTGATCACAAAAGATCAAGTCTCAAAAAACCAATTAGTTTAGTAGCCTTGGAAGTACTAGATATATTCATAAGGTTTACATTACATCGTAAATTGGAAAACTACAACAACATTGTATCCATAGAAAACACTGAGATCCCATAGACTATCCCTGTAGGTCATTCATAATATACTAATTCGTATCCTGGGAAAAATAAAACATAGAAATGGGTGAGCTTAGATTCTCAGTAAGGATAACAATAAAGGGAAAACATTCCTAAATAATCATAAACATTTAAGGAAATGTATAAGACTAAAACAAAAGCCTTTTAAACATGAAAATCTGAATAATATGGAAAAGAAAAAATTAAATAATTGCATTTAATTACTCACATGGATATTCTACTAGTCGAATAAAAACATACAATATCAATAGTCACTTTCATAATGATGGAATGCATAATGCCAGACTTCATAACCACATAGTCAAGGCCTTGTGCCAAGACTGCAAATAAGATTTTGTCAAGCCCTTGTACCGAGACACTAGTTTGTCTCATGAGACCTACAGATGCAACAAGGAACTATATCTGGCTCTACCCATCACTTACTAAGACCAATTCATTCCTCATATTAAAAGTTTGAAACATAACATAAACATTCGTATAAAAACTAGCATATGAAATGTCAATATATTGTCCACAAACCATGAATCGTATAAAAACAGCACATCCACAGTCAGACATAACTCATTCAATACAATATGAGAAATTTTATTGTAACAGATTAACCTTAATCTATAATAATTTATGATATTGACGTAGATGAAAATAATCATCAAAATGATTTGAGAGAAATACCCCCCTTTTTCTTGAAAACATTTAAAAGTCACAGTATTTTTCAATAAGGGGTTTAAAAATAGATTTTTGAATCAAAGTGTCCCATACCAATTTGAATGATTTAAAAATAATTTTAATTTTAAAACATTAATTTAAACTTAAATAAAACATTAAAACTAATTTTAAATCATGGACATTAATGAGAGTGATTTAGAAGAATATGTTTTTAAAACATTTAACATGGTATTTTAGTTCGTGTTATTATCCAAATGAAAGACGCTTAAATAAAAAAAATAAAAACATTATAATACCATGATAATAAATGATTTCATTATATACTATGTCATAGAATAGTATATAAACCATATAAATGTGAATTGGTGCATAACAACAAATAAGTCTCAAAGGAATGTAAATTGCGATGAAATCCCTTATAAAGACAGTATCCTTAGGTAAAGGTTAAATCAAAGACACAATTATGTGTGAAAAATATAAATACACTCAATATTATTGGATATTAAATGTAAATCAATCATATTACATTCACACATATTGTTGTAAAAACAACACCAATGACTTGGATGTTTAACTCATTGTGTGGAAATTGAGTTAAGATCAAGTTTATATCAATCACTTGAGAAATTATCAATGGAGTTATTATGTGTATCAAAATTATATCCACAAAACGGGGAGTGGAAATTACTAAATAAATAATAAATAGTTATTCCACACATAATTTTAGAGTAAAATAATCAATCAATTATGTGTAATGGCCACTGAGTGGAAATAGAATTTCGAAATTCCCTTACTGATTTGGTAACATATGAAACATACAACCCATGAAAGAAGTATCGTACAATGAAGACGTAAATACTCATAAATTAATTTATATTACACCAAGAATAAAATCATGGACAGTATATATGACACAAAAAAGGAAATAGTGGCCAATATAGCATGAGTCTCACGTGAATAAAAAGTGAGATTAAAAACCCTTACTTTGTTGTAATCAATCGAGTCATCTGACCAAAAGTTAATAACCACCAAATCAATCACATAATAAAATTAATATAAATATAATCATGATAATATAAATCAAAAGGAAGTACACAATACACCACATGCAATAAATAAGTGGCGAACAATGGAAATCTCATGGAATTAAATGTGAGATACGAAACCCCTTACCTTTTACTATTCCTTGGTCGAGGGTATGTTAATCTCTTATATAATTATGAAATAATTGTTATTAAATTATAAAATAACCATATATATTAATATGATATCATATATGATCTTCTATAATTGATATTTTAGTATTATCACTGTTTAGGGTGTTAACTGATTCGTTCTTTTTTACATGCTTGGTTACGTAAGCCATGTTTGTTAAGGATGGGATGTATCTTATTAATATTCAAAATGATATTAAGTATTTAAAAAATATTTTTAATCACAAATTAAAAATTATTCTTGAATGGATATGATGGGGAATGAATCTGATCGGCAACATTGTAGCAGTGGAGGGACTGTTGCAGGCACTGTAGTCGTGGTGGAACTGTAGCAGCACTGTAGCAGCGCAGGTACTATAGCAGTACCTTTCAACGAGGGGTCCTTTGGGCCAAAAAATGGGCTTTAATGCCATGTATTCAGGCCAATTGGCCTTGGGACATTGGGATATATAATGGGTCTCTCTCTACCCAGTCTAAAGTGGTCTTTGCATTCAATAGTAAATTGAGGATTCGACCCCAACCTTTAAAAAATGAATCTCATCGCGTTCATGGAGATGATAATCCGTATGTACGCACGAGTAAAAATATCATTATTTTGATATTAAATTCATATATAAATGGATTGTATATCATATATAATGAATCATTATCATGTTATATTTTTTATTTACCACAATTATAAATCATTATTATACCCATCAAAAAAATAATGTATTGAATAACAACTACACCACGACGTGGAGACGGTATACCGTACGTACGCATGTATTGTGACAGGTCAATAATAGGATGGATAAAATAATGAAAATGGTTATACATTATTTATAATAAAATCACAGTATATAGAAGATATTGGAGTTATTAGTTTAGAGTTAAAACAAAAAAGAAAGAGGAAGTGGAATAAGAAAGGAACTTGAAAGAGGTGATGCAATATTTATCTCTTCTTCGGGTTCTTCGTTTTTATTTGATCAAAATATCTACATAGGTCTGATATTTGTCTAATTTAAGGCCTACAGGATGAATTAAGAATAGTTGGGAGGATATTTGGGTAGGTTTTGTCTGATCCTAATGGCATTGAAGGTGTGAATTAGAGAAAAGGTGGAGGGCCCTTTTATAAGAGGGGTGAGGGGAACCTTAGGAAAAGATAGAACTATTATTTTATAATAAAATCATTTTAGGTTTATAATAGCACCAAGATGAATTATTTAAATTATAAGATGGGTATGGGTCGAAAAACACTCAAGAAATAAGTATTAGAAATGTTTGGGTCACTATATTAACCATATCATTTAGATTTAACCCTTAGTTAAACAGTTTAATATTTACCATGTCTCTTTGTATTTTTATATTATATGGTCAATAAAAATACAATACAATTCCAAAATAACACCAAGTGGTTCATTAATGATAAAAAAACCATTATATAAGTCTTTTGGCTGATCCTTACATTTTGAAGAAAAGAATATCAATTAATAATATTATATTTGTTTTAAAAACACTTTTATGTCAATTTTGACACTATTTGGTATTGTGTTTTTTATAAATTCATAACAGCATTACTACTTCTATAAATATTCATCTAACAAACCCTAACAAGTCATATTAACTTATAGAGTTATTTTAATTCATAAAAGTCTCAAATTACATTTATTTGCATATTTATTATATCAACTATTTAAATATTTCATTAATTAGATAATTACTTCATCATCATTGTGTAATAAATAAATTATATTATTTAATGTCTAAAAAATATAAATAAAATAGCATTATGTATTAAATCATTTTAGATTTCTATTGAATATATATAGTCGAATTTATCTTATGTTTAACCCTATATTGAAAATGTCTTAGTTTTTAAACATTGAATTTAACACTTTTAACTCTTCTTTGAATTTAATAATAATAAATGTCCTAATCTATTCCAAGTGGACCTAAAGGATCATATTTTACTTCTAAGTTTGTTTTTAGTAGAATTACATTTATCCAATATAAGTAGGACATGTGGTTGGATAATAATAATATCATTTTTACCCTTAATTACCCTATTTAATTTCAACCTTGGTAAATAAAATTAAAAAGTTACCATTCAACCAAAATTATTTTAATCTTGTCGAACCAAATTTCACTTACTTATATCAACCGTGTCTCTCCGATTTTGTTAATTCAAGTCACAGAAGTGATAATATTATGTTTTATGTAAATTTCCAAATGCTCCTAGGAGGTGGGTAAAAGATGGTAAAAAGTTCAATAAAATTTTAAACATCTAATTTTATTATAAAATGAATACAATGAATTATATTGAACTTATATTGGTATTATATATCTATTTTTAATTAAAATAAATTTAAATAAAATAAATAAATATTTAAATAAAAAGTCGGTTTTAAAATATAACTTAGTGTTTTTCACAATTCATCAAAAATTGAATGTTTTTTGAAAAATACCAAAACATTACCCTAAGATAATTTTGATAATATGAATTCAAAAATGAATTCTATTTTACCCAATCCCAAAAATAGAAGATTAATTAATTAATATATAATTAATTCCCGTTGACAAAACCGAAAAAGCATGTTTTTAAAAAGTAAAAACTATCAAAAGATTGGCTTCTGTTTATGTCAATTTTTAAAGTGAAATTATTTATAATCACCTAAATTGTAGTAAATTGTAAAATAATAATCTAATTATACTTACAAACCATTAAAATACATTATTTATCACTATAAATTATTTTGATTAAAAAAGTTTTTTTCGATTAATATTTACTATTTTCGGTATTCATCAAAATACTAAAGATATTAGAAATGTACTAAAAAAATTTCCAAAATAATTTTTTATGTCCTAATTTTAAAGAAGAATTTAATTTCATTAAATTTAATATATAAAAGTTCCAAATATTGGTTTTAAAAATGATTTTCAATTAAAAGGTGGTAAAACTTAATTTTTTTTTAAAAATACTCCTTTTATCTGAAAAAAAGAATTTGTTCTTGTATTATGTCTATGAAACACATAATATGGATTCTAAAATTATATGGAGTATATAAAATTCAAAATTCAGTTAATACTATTCATAACTACTTCTGAACGGCTAGTTTGGTATGTCATGGTGCGCTCGAACTCGGTGTTGCGTGTAGCACAATCTATTGAAATAAAGAAAATAACTTTCTATGAAATATTGGGGTGTTACATTAGTATCAACCAATATATATTTTAGACAACATATCTATAATTTCATAGACAAATAATAATTTATTTAATAAAAAACTCGATGATATATCAATCTAAATAAGAAATCATTGAATTTTAAATCACATGTCATTTAATTTTTAATAAAATATATAAAATATTGATACCATATTTAGAAGATATATGTTACAATTTATCAAATTGGGACCACTATAATATGAAGTGAGACCCAATGAACACTAAGAGGTTGTGATTTGGGGTGATAGTGAAATTAAACATCTTCTTTTAACCATTACCCATTGTTAGATCTTATTCCATTATTTTTAGGAACACATTTTAATCTATCATCCTCTATAAATAAATAAAAACCAAATGTAATTAATATAACTAAAGTGACACACACGACATCCTGATTATATTCTCATGATTTAGTTGTAATGGGAAATTTTTAACGATCATTAATACATAAGTGTTTTAGTATACATAAAATCTACCATAAAAAAATGTTTAGGTGGATTGAAGGTTTTTGATAAATGAGACTCCATTCCAAGGAGAATTAGCCATAAAAAAAATATTTATAGATATCATATTACATATTTACGATTACTCCCTCTTCCACTCTCTCAAGCCAATGATTTGAGGTATATCATTAATAGTTTATAGTTATGAGTCTCCCATTAGTAAAAAATTAATAAATTGATATATATATATATATATATATATATTATGGATATAGTGTGTTGATTTGGTTTATCTTCAATAGTCATAGATAAAATATACATGCAACATGAATTATTCAATTGTATTCTAGAAATATTCTAACAAATGTAAAATTATTTCAGATAAAATAAATTCATTATTCATGTAATTTATTTTATTACACTACTTCATCATCATTTTTAATATCTTATATAGGTCAATGTTCATAAATATATAAGTAGGCTCACTCTAACAATAAACAAGATCTAAAATTGTGGTTATGTTTTCTATTTTACTAAAACAGCTATCTTCTTCCATATTTTACCATAATAGATTAAGTATTGTTTTCTATTATTTTAATGAAGTAAATCAGTGGTTAGGATAAAATAGAGTTTTTATTATCATTCAAAAATAATCCATGTGTCACACATATTTATGTGTGTTTTATATCATCCAATATTTTTGAGTTATAGGCCCAAAAAATTCAATTTCATCTTTTTAAATTTGAAAATATTTCTAGATCCATAAATCATGATTATTCCATGTAATCCCTAACAGGTCACAATAAGACATGACATCATTTAATTGAAAATAATTTGAATCCAAAAATCATATCTGATAAATCCAAAATTTCTTACAATCTATCCCATAAATTTATTTAAAAACATATATGATTGACACAGTATGGTGTGGTTTACCTTTCACTATATTACTGGTTTGTTCAAATTACTCTAGAAATAGTATATTTATTTATCTAGTTTAATGATATGAAAAATTATAACCAATATTCTCAAATTTCCCATTTTATAGAAAAACATCCTTAAAACTTGACTATAATTCAATATACTCCCAACATGAAATTTTAAGTCTATAAAACACTAACATTAACCAAGAAAACAACTAAGATATTATTAATATAAAGAATCTCAATTTTAAATCTTCAAGAAAACTATGACCAATAAAACACCACAGTTTCATCCTTTAATATTAAATAGCAATTCCAAAAAATAACATTATTCCACATAGATCCTTGGGAGCATTATTTATTTTTATAATCCATGATTTGTTTTATATCTTATGTTGTTAAATAATTATGTATAAGAAATTCCCCAATAATGACCAACCAGAAGATTTAGGTTTCCTAACTATGATTTTTTTTATTGAACCATGGAATTATCCATCAATGGGAAATCCAAAATCATTAACAATTAGTCCATACATTCATAATCACGGTCACCAAAATTCATCTTTCTATGATGTCGATTGTTCTATCTTCATCAAATGAAAATACATGATCATCTAATCATCTTAATTCACTATGATACTTAACCAAATTCTTAGAAAATCCATAATAAATATCCTTATCCAATTAAATTAATCATTAAAACTACATATAAAATTTTGATTATTTAATTTATCTTGAACATATTCTAGTGTTCTTTATCCTTTCTTTTTTACTCCATAAACGAGTCTTAAATTTTCATTTATAATAATCTATATAATCACTATTGTGAATTTAATGTAATATCTTCTAAATATCATCATATAAATACACATGTATCCCCGTACTATATCAATATCTTGCTTCTTTATTCGCACCTCTTGGATGATTTCTTACAGTTTCACTTCACTATGTATAGTCCATGAATTCTCTTCCATGCTTTTGGAAATTATCCTTCCCATTTTCCTCATTTCATGATGCATGATATGACATTCAAATTCTCTATTTATTTTATCCTTATTTTTTTCTAATGAATAACATTATATTTATAAAACATCTAAAACCAAGCTATCCTTTATTAGTAAAAATCATCTATCCTATAATAATACATATTACATGGGAAATAAGGAACTCCATATCCATTCATAGAATAAATACATTATCTTTAAACATGAAATAATAATACGAAAACAAAAAATTTGAAAACCCCTAAAAAACTCTTTAAAAACAATTACATTCCCAAATAAGAACATTTTCTACAAACACAATGTATTTTTAATAAAATAAAAATGACTTAGACTAAACATGCTTCAAAAACCATTATTAAAATTAAAATAACACACTATGTTTCTCAATATATAACTCACTGATTAACTAAAATCCATTTTTTTATTATAAAACACTTTAAAATGGTCAAAAATTAATAAAAAATAATTTCAATGGAATAATATTACTTTAATTAAAATAGCACAATGTTTATATAAAAAATAAAATTAACTTTTTTAAAAATTCTAAAAACAATTATAAAATCATTTATCACTGAATACATATCATTTTATCATATTAAAACAAGATACATCAAGTAGCACTAAATAAAAACCATTCTACTAACACCAATAAACCCAAAAAATTATCTTTCTGTATAAAATCAAAATAATCACATTATAAGAATTATTTATATTTAAAAATAAATTTAAATGTTTTATATTTTAATAAAACATATTCAAAACCCAAATAAATAAATAAATAAATTACTTGACACATCATAAGATACACATTCCCCATAATCCTGAGCGACATTCCCTATTCAATTTGGTAAAAAAATATTTAAAAAAAATCACCAGTGTTATGTGGTTGTTTGGTTTTTTTAAATATCCCTAAATCCGCTTCCATTTCACATGGTCTTTATGATAGTCATTTATATTGAATAATTTTAATCAAAATATTATAATAATAAATCTTAAATTGTATCTTAAATCATATTAATTTAAGGAAATTGTAGAGTGATGTCTCATTTAACCATGTTTTTAGAACCTAGATCGTGATATTATTAAAGAATAAAATTAAGAATAATTTAAAAATACGAAAAATGATCCATGTATGCCTACATGATTCCCAAGACACTAAATTTTTACCATTCTATATATTCCATAAAAACACCTCATTGTTGTTTAAAGTAAAATTGTTGGAATATGAATTTCCTCTCAAAGGTCACCCAACATAGAACACACTAAAACAACCCTAGGTGAAGTGAGTTTTATTAAAAATGATATTATTTTGACATGTTTACTAATATTCCTGTATAGTTATAGTGCTCTAATATCAATTCCTACCACTGATGAAATTTCATAAACCAATCGATAATGTAATTTGAAACAAACTAGTTAGAATTACATTCAACCCCTATCACCCTACCACTCACCTCAAAAAATAATTAAATGATAAACCGACACCATAGGTAAATTGGTTTTTTCCGATACAATTTCCCATAAATTATACATTTATAAAATATATAATGATAAAAAAATTAAATAACGTGCATGTATACATGTTAACTAAAGTCAACCATCAATGGGTGAGTGTATATTCATAACTGGTAGTAATTATCCAAAATTATTTTATATAATGTCTATATAATCATAAACCATCATAATAGTTTTAAAATAGTAAAGTACATTAAAATAAAAAAAAATCATTTCATTTAATAATGATTCTTTTTAATAAATTATAAATGATTCCCCTTTATTAACAAATCATGTATCAATTGGAAAATATGTATCCAAGTGTTTTTTGAAAAATACACACAAACAAAAACATAAAATAAACATAATGTTATCATAGAATAAACCAGATGGAACTAATTTGAAAATATAACGACAAACTAAATGGAATTAATCCACTAGAATCATGGAATATGTACCTGGATGTACTTGAAAGAAGAAAACCTTAGTAATCCCAACTATTTAGGGAAAACTAATAAGTAGGGGTTTCAATAGTGAAAAATAAATCATATTAAATTTTAAAAGTCATAGTGTAATCTTAACTTGTGAAATATGTATCATAAGAAACTCTTAAATAAGTAATTATCGATTCTATGATGTTTATAACCATGGGATTGAAAAAATAATTTTATAAAATACTAATGTGTCGCACCTAGAATTCTCTTTCACAATAATATCCATGATTCTCATTATAAACATCCAATCTATTTCTCCGATAATTAAAAAAATAATTCCTATATATAAATAATATGAGGGTAAGTAACATAATAATCAAAACAACACCTTTATTCAAAACTAAATAAAGATATCTCTTCCAATAAAATTATCACAATTAAAATTATTTGAAATATTTTCAAACAAGTCCACATTACCTATAACCAATTTCAAGATAATAAAACATTGGATTGTTTGATTAAAACCCATTGCATCGAAATGGTGAAAAAATTAAATGAAGACTACAAATTCAAATTTTAATCCATTAAAAATTCGAATAAATCGTGTATAAGAAAAAACTTAAAATGAACCACTATAAGAAAATATGAATAAAAATAGGATTTATTTACAATCGATTGAAGTTGGAATCCAGGAATAGTAGGTTATAATAATCATATGAAACATTTAATGAAAACAAATTCTTCCAAATATGAATAGATAAGAAAATATAAAACACCAACACTATAAAATAAATCAATTCCACCTAATAAGTCCTAAATAATCTGTAACAGCCCAAGATTTTATAAAAAATATTCTTTTTAATTTTATTAATGTCTTGTGTTGTACGCTACACCAAAAGAAGCTTTCACAACACGCATCCTTGACTTGCCTTGCATTACACGCAATCACAACCTTCCTCGATAGCGTGTGTAGTACGCAATAATGAGTTTCACGAAACAACGCTATGCTATTAAAATATTATTAAAACTAGCCGTTATGAATAGTAATAACCACTTTTTGAAATTTTTGTAAATTTTATTTTTCAAAATGGAATTCATTTTTAGATTCGGAGTATCGAATTTATCCTAAGGTAAAATTCTGGTACTTTTCGGATAACTTTCATATTCTGATGAATAGTGAAAATTACTAAATTATAATTAAAAACAACTTTTTTAATCGAAATAATTAATAGTGATAAATCATTAATTTTAGTGGTTTTAAAGTATATATTTTTACAATTTAATACAATGTTGGTCATTGGATATAATTTCACATTTAAACTAGACATAAACAAGTGTCAATCTTTTGATAGATATTGTTTCTTAAAAACACGCTATTTGTTTTAACAGCGGGATTTAATTATAAAATTAATTAATGCAACTTTTATGTTATGAATTTGGTAAAATAGACTTCATTTTTGAATTCGGAATATGAAATATAGCTTGGGATGAAATTTTGGCATTGTTCTGAAAAACATCAATTTTTGATGAATAGTGAAACTACTAAGTGGTAGGTTAAAAACTGAATTTTGCATAAAACATAATTTTACCGCTTCTGTGAATGGAATTTCAAAAATCCGAGAGACACGGTTAATATCAAGGACTAAAATGTGGTTCAATGAGATGAAAATAATTTTTTGGTGAATAGTAACTTTTTATTTTTTTTACCGCGGTTAATAGTAAATAGGGTAACTAAGGGTAAATATGATATTACTATTACCCTAACACATGTCCTAATTCTATTGGACAAGTGTAATTCGACCAAAAACAAACTTAGGAATAAAATATGACCATTTAGGCCCACTTGGATTAGATTAGGACATTTATTATTAATTTATTTAAAGAAAGGTTAAAATAGTTAAAATCAAAGTTTAATAAGTAAATCATTTTTAATATGGGGTTATACATAAGATAAATTCGATTGTAAATATTCATTAGAAAGCTAAAAAGATTTCCTACATGATGGTGTTTTATTTGTAATTTTTAGACATCAAATAATTTAATTTATTTATGACACAACGATGATGCAGTAATTATCTTATTAATGAAATATTGACATAATTGATGTTATAAACACCAAAATAAATGTAATTTGAGATTTTTATGAATTCCACTAATTTTCTAGGTTACTATGATATATGAATGTTGATTTAATCAACTTGGTTCGAACATTTAATTCTGTTATCACTTTCACAAAAATCATATATCAAATAGTGTCAAAATTGACAAAAAATAGTTTTTAAATCAAATATTATATTATTAATTGTTATTGTATTCCTAAAAATCTAAGGTTCGGCAAAATGACTTAGATAAGGATATATATATTAATAATAAACAATTTGGGGTTCGTTTGGCATGTTATAGTAAGTTTATTAACCATATAGTGAAAGAAAACAAAAAGACATGGTAAAAGTTAAATTATTTAACTTAGAGTTAAATTTAATTGATAAGGTTAAAATAATATCCTAAACTTGTCTAAATTCTATTGGTTGATAGGATTTCGACCCATCCCCACTTTAGCTTCGAAATAAGACCCTTTGGAACCATTATAAACCGATTTTGACTTTAATATAAAATAATATTTTGAGATATTCCTAAGGTGCCCCTCTCCTCCCCTATAAAAGGACACCTCCTCCCCCTCCTCCTCACACCAATTTGAGCACTCAAGCTCGGCCAACCCCTGACAAAATCCCTTCTCCACTTCCCTAGCAACATCCTAGAGGTTCTGGTCTTCCTCAAAGACCAATTCTAGTGCCCTAAGAGGAGGTCTCAAAGAGGCACTTCAAAGAAGAGGTAATTACCGTTACCAATTCTTTCATCTTTATTTCTTCTTCCACTTCTTCTTCTTAGGTTGTTTCATTATGAAGTAATAACATCAGTATCACTCAAATACTGATATGTTATTATAAGTATGAAACAACCCTATTTCACCATCTATCCATCCTACGGAAAAAGAAATCACCGCGCGTGCGTACGTACGGAATACCGTCTCCACGCCGTGGTGTAATCTATTTTCCACCATCACCTTACATGGATGGGTATAATGGTGTAAAGAATAACTATACATAGTTATTACAACATCATATTGATTCTGATATATTATATAATCCACTCCAATTTAATTCAATATTTATAGAAATGATATCATCGCTCGTGCGTACGTACGGAATACCGTCTCCACGACGCGATGAGATTCATTCTCCATGTTAACCATTTAAGAATGATTATAATGTATATATAAGAAATAATAATGAAATATATGACATTATGAAGCTACTGGATTTATGTATATATATACATATGTATGTCATCTACTTACTTCCATTTCAAGACAATAAGGAAAGGAAAACAGCGTTCATGCGTACGTACGGACTACCGTCTCCATGAACGGTGTTTTTCATTTTATTTATCTACCTATTATATATATATATATACTGAACATATATGATATATAAATAATATTTTATATTCTGGAAGTAAGTAAATCATGATATAAGTAATAATGATGTCAAGAACAACAAGTCAAAACACCTACGATAAATGAAACGATTTTACCCAAAACGCTTCTTTAACATGGAATTTACAAAAGAACGGGTAATATAATGTCATAAGTGAACCATATATGATATCATAAAAATGAATATGATTCTTTAATAAGTCAATAACATGATTTAAATCATTATACAGGAGGTTCGGACACTTACAAAGCAAGTCGGACCTAAGGTAAGGGAAATATCACAATCTCATTTTTATCCAATATTGTTTATTCGTAAGTATTTACTGGGGTGTATTTTATCATCCACATCCATGTTTCATCAATATGAAATATTATTTCCATCCACCTACAATTTTTTAAATCCATTTTTACCCTTCGGTGAGTTTTTAGTAATATCTATGAAAGGAATCTTTTGTCGTACGAGGTACTTTTTGACTTTTTCGACAAAAGTACGAAGAATGTTTTTTTTAACTTATACGGCATGAATGGATTTTTAAAACATTGTTTCCAAAAAGCTTCCTTTACAAGTTTTCAAGTTTATTTTTAATCAACTTCTTTTATTTTAAAGTTGTATGACATGTTATGAAAGGAAAAATGTTTTTTAAGAAGAAAGGATATTTTCCTCAAGAATGGAGTTCAAGTGTTTTATCAAAATGATTTTCCATCTAAGATAATAAAGGGTTCTGTTTTTTATCCCTATTATTAAATTGATTTGTTCATGTAGTGATGGAATTATTTTTATGAATTCCTTTATCTTATATGAATTGATTTATGATGTCATGATGTTTCAAGAATCCCATTTTTGTTACATTTGTTATGCGATGATGTATGTTTTATGATTATGTGGCACACATAAGAAAGGATTCATTATGAGATGGGTGGGACCTATATCTCCCTCCAATGCATTGGGTAAAGATTTTATATCTCATGAGATAGACATGGCTGGAATGGTAGGTTATACCGGTTTAGTGAAACAGGACTGGAACGAGGGTTACTCGATTCAGAAAGGGACTTTGTCCACTAAGATAGTCTTGGCAATGAGTCTTGACTAACAAGAAATGATTCTCTATGATTATGTGTGTATGCCACAAAGTTTCATGTTTTAAGTTATGATTATTGGGATTTCATTTCACTACTATTATTTATCCCATGTTATGAAATTATGCTCTCTTTTGCAGGTTATGATTTCCAAAAGTTATGTTCTTATGAATATGATGTGATTGATTTTTCTTTTGTATACCCTTACTGAGCATTTGAGCTCACCCTTTTATGTTTTCTTTTCCCCAGGATATAAAGAAAGGTTTTTAGGTAAAAAAAAAGGGAAGATATTTATGGGAGATGTTGAAGATCTTTCCCCACAATTAGAAGATTTTATTCCGAGTTTCCAAAGACACTAAACTATTACGATCCTTGTGTGTGTGTTTTTGTTATGTACTAAGTATTCCGCAAATGTAATGTAATGTCCATGTACGTCAGGATACGGGTCTCTACAGTTGGTATCAGAGGAAAGGTTTAGTCAACCTTTGGAAACTAGGATGCGAAAACGTTAGTGAGATCCCTAGAGATATTTCTAAGGTATGTCTAGGGATGTCTCTAAGGATAAGTATACGTATAGGTTATAGTCCTAGAATTTCTCTAACGATCTTAGAATTTAACCTAAGATGTTAGATATTGAGGGTACTACCCATTTATTATGTTGTTTTCCCTAGCAAGATTTTTGCCTCTCACACTATTCTTTTGGGGTTTTAGACGATGGCTGGAACCCGAAGGAACCGTGTTGATCAATGCAATGGACAATGCAATGATTGTCCCCCTGAGCAACCAAACGATATGGGAGCTGGAATGAAAAATCTTGTAGCCATGCTCACACAACTTTCTCAAGCTATGAATCATGCAGGACTTCCAAACGAGCAAAGGAAGGAGAAACATTCTGTTGAATCCTTCATGAGGCAGCGTCCGCCTTCTTTCAGTGGGTCTACTGATCCATTAGTTGCTGAACAATGGATTAGTACTACTGAAAAGATATTTTCAGTTCTTCAATGTTCCGAACATGATAAAGTCATCTTAGCAGTATATCGTTTGGAAGGTGAAGCTGATCAATGGTGGGATCTTATCAAGAATACGAGGCAAAGAGATGAAATTTATTCCATGGAATGGGACGAGTTCAAGAACTTGTTTTTCAGTAAGTACTTCCCTCGTATTCTTCGAACGAAGATGGAGAAGGAGTTTCTTGAACTAAAGCAACAGGATGATGAATCTGTTGGTATATACGAAGCGAATTTTACAAGACTTGCAAGGTATGCATCTGGCATTATCATCCAACCTGAAAGTAAAGTTGATCGATTTTTCAGTGGCTTAAAACCAAGTCTTCGAAGGGCATTAGCTATAAGAGACTTCAGTAGCTATGAAGAAATTGTGCGTTGTGCTATCAAGGTAGAAATGGAAGTTGGTGTTACATATCCATCTCATGGTTTTGAAAAGAAACGAAAGATGGAGTTCAAGGAGAAATCTCAGAATAATGGTGAAAAGAAGATGAATGTTTCCTTATGCACAAAGTGTGGAAAGAAGCATGGTGGAGATTGTCTTAAAGGGACTAGAAAATGTATTAAGTGTGGAAAAGAAGGTCATCGAGCAGCTGAGTGTCGAAGTAATGGAAAAAGGGATTCTAATGAAGTGAATAAAGCAAACACTGCAGAGAACGCACAACCAACACTTCAATGCTTCAAGTGCAAGGAGATGTGACATTATGCCAATAAATGCCCTAATCCAAGGGTTAGTGATGATCGACATGAGCAACCGCTTAAGGCAAAGGACAAAGGGAAGTCACATGCGATCACTATTGGCAATGTTGAATATGACAAAGATGTGGTGGAATGATTAAGTTTTTATGTAATGGGATTCCAAAATAATGTTGTATCATGGAATATTGGAATATTTATGTATTGGTCTAATGTGGTATTCAAAGTGATTGAGATATTATGCGCATAATGAAGGGAAAACGAGAAAATGAAATGTTTAATAGTATTCATGAGCTCATGATTGATATAAGGACCAAGTGATATCATGGTTTGAGTATATAGAATTTTGAGGATTTTTGTTTGTGAAAAGTGTTAACTTTTAACTGCATTCATGTTTTCACTAAGGTATTCAAGAGAATACACGATTAAGGACTTTGAATGTTTGGAATGTGACCAACAAAACATATCTTATGATATATGGGGATCGACGATGGTGTTAAATCTCTGGTAATCGTTTTCACTATATTATGAGAGTCGACTGCAGTATTATGGATAAGCCTAAAGATTAGACTGGATTATGTTGGACATAAGTTAGTATTGTTTAAGGATAGAAGATTTTCGATATTATTGATGGGATGTTATAGTAACGTAGTTTTAGAAAAAGGGACAACCTGCAGGACGGGCGACAGCCCATCGCTTCGGACAAGGCTGTAGGAATCGAACCCACAACCGAAGTGCGACTGGCCTTTATCGCCTACCACTAGCCTACAGGAAGTCCCTGATTAGTAGAAACTAGTTTTATTATATTAAGCAGTATGATATATGAAGTATAAGTCTATTTTAGGAACCATATGTGATTAATCTCACTATAGAATGACTTATGTATATTTAATAACTTTTGCTAACCTTTTGTTTGAGACAGATGGAACGAACAGTCATTCTATCACATGATCTGCTAACACTTCACAAATAACAAATTCAACTTCATTTATTTAAGAGATGAAGTAGAAATTGTTCAAGGCACGAACAAAAGTGAGATTGTACCAAAATAAAGTAAGTATTTATTCTAAGCAAATTTTCAACTTTAGGGAAATGATCTTGAAAACCAAAAATGTTGTCCTAGTGATCTTATACCTGATGAATCAGATGGTACCTTATATCATCACAAATCTATGGATTTGTGATTATTGGCTTTTCCATAGCCATGTTCTCTACCACTCTCCATCAGAACATGATGGTTAGATTTCTCTTCCATATCCATATTTTCACCTATGTGGAAACCCAGTGATTAGTTTATTTGGGTAACCGTTACGTTTCATACTTTTGTTTTTAAAGATTGGTTTTGGTATTCCTTTTTACGATGTGGGTTTCTATTAAAGAAACTTTATAATAGTAAACCATTTATAACCCCGACGAATTTCGAGGGCGAAATTCATTATAAGGGGGGTAGAATGTAACAGCACAAGATTTTATAAAAAATATTCTTTTTAATTTTATTAATGTCTTGTGTTGTACGCTACACCAAAAGAAGCTTTCACAACACGCATCCTTGACTTGCCTTGCATTACACGCAATCACAACCTTCCTCGATAGCGTGTGTAGTACGCAATAATGAGTTTCACGAAACAACGATATGCTATTAAAATATTATTAAAACTAGCCGTTATGAATAGTAATAACCACTTTTTGAAATTTTTGTAAATTTTATTTTTCAAAATGGAATTCATTTTTAGATTCGGAGTACCGAATTTATCCTAAGGTAAAATTCTGGTACTTTTCGGATAACTTTCATATTCTGATGAATAGTGAAAATTACTAAATTATAATTAAAAACAACTTTTTTAATCGAAATAATTAATAGTGATAAATCATTAATTTTAGTGGTTTTAAAGTATATATTTTTACAATTTAATACAATGTTGGTCATTGGATATAATTTCACATTTAAACTAGACATAAACAAGTGTCAATCTTTTGATAGATATTGTTTCTTAAAAACACGCTATTTGTTTTAACAGCGGGATTTAATTATAAAATTAATTAATGCAACTTTTATGTTATGAATTTGGTAAAATAGACTTCATTTTTGAATTCGGAATATGAAATATAGCTTGGGATGAAATTTTGGCATTGTTCTGAAAAACATAAATTTTTGATGAATAGTGAAACTACTAAGTGGTAGGTTAAAAACTGAATTTTGCATAAAACTTAATTTTACCGCTTCTGTGAATGGAATTTCAAAAATCCGAGAGACACGGTTAATATCAAGGACTAAAATGTGGTTCAATGAGATGAAAATAATTTTTTGGTGAATAGTAACTTTTTATTTTTTTTACCGCGGTTAATAGTAAATAGGGTAACTAAGGGTAAATATGATATTACTATTACCCTAACACATGTCCTAATTCTATTGGACAAGTGTAATTCGACCAAAAACAAACTTAGGAATAAAATATGACCATTTAGGCCCACTTGGATTAGATTAGGACATTTATTATTAATTTATTTAAAGAAAGGTTAAAATAGTTAAAATCAAAGTTTAATAAGTAAATCATTTTTAATATGGGGTTATACATAAGATAAATTCGATTGTAAATATTCATTAGAAATCTAAAAAGATTTCCTACATGATGGTATTTTATTTGTAATTTTTAGACATCAAATAATTTAATTTATTTATGACACAACGATGATGCAGTAATTATCTTATTAATGAAATATTGACATAATTGATGTTATAAACACCAAAATAAATGTAATTTGAGATTTTTATGAATTCCACTAATTTTCTAGGTTACTATGATATATGAATGTTGATTTAATCAACTTGGTTCGAACATTTAATTCTGTTATCACTTTCACAAAAATCATATATCAAATAGTGTCAAAATTGACACAAAATAGTTTTTAAATCAAATATTATATTATTAATTGTTATTGTATTCCTAAAAATCTAAGGTTCGGAAAAATGACTTAGCTAAGGATATATATATTAATAATACACAATTTGGGGTTCGTTTGGCATGTTATAGTAAGTTTATTAACCATATAGTGAAAGAAAACAAAAAGACATGGTAAAAGTTAAATTATTTAACTTAGAGTTAAATTTAATTGATAAGGTTAAAATAATATCCTAAACTTGTCTAAATTCTATTGGTTGATAGGATTTCGACCCATCCCCACTTTAGCTTCGAAATAAGACCCTTTGGAACCATTATAAACCGATTTTGACTTTAATATAAAATAATATTTTGAGATATTCCTAAGGTGCCCCTCTCCTCCCCTATAAAAGGACACCTCCTCCCCCTCCTCCTCACACCAATTCGAGCACTCAAGCTCGGCCAACCCCTGCCAAAATCCCTTCTCCACTTCCCTAGCAACATCCTAGAGGTTCTGGTCTTCCTCAAAGACCAATTATAGTGCCCTAAGAGAAGGTCTCAAAGAGGCACTTCAAAGAAGAGGTAATTACCGTTACCAATTCTTTCATCTTTATTTCTTCTTCCACTTCTTCTTCTTAGGTTGTTTCATTATGAAGTAATAACATCAGTATCAGTCATATACTGATATGTTATTATAAGTATGAAACAACCCTATTTCACCATCTATCCATCCTACGGAAAAAGAAATCACCGCGCGTGCGTACGTACGGAATACCGTCTCCACGCCGTGGTGTAATCTATTTTCCCCCATCACCTTACATGGATGGGTATAATGGTGTAAAGAATAACTATACATAGTTATTACAACATCATATTGATTATGATATATTATATAATCCACTCCAATTTAATTCAATATTTATAGAAATGATATCATCGCTCGTGCGTACGTACGGAATACCGTCTCCACGACGCGATGAGATTCATTCTCCATGTTAACCATTTAAGAATGATTATAATGTATATATAAGAAATAATAATGAAATATATGACATTATGAAGCTACTGGATTTATGTATATATATACATATGTATGTCATCTACTTACTTCCATTTCAAGACAATAAGGAAAGGAAAACAGCGTTCATGCGTACGTACGGACTACCGTCTCCATGAACGGTGTTTTTCATTTTATTTATCTACCTATTATATATATATATATACTGAACATATATGATATATAAATAATATTTTATATTCTGGAAGTAAGTAAATCATGATATAAGTAATAATGATGTCAAGAACAACAAGTCAAAACACCTACGATAAATGAAACGATTTTACCCAAAACGCTTCTTTAACATGGAATTTACAAAAGAACGGGTAATATAATGTCATAAGTGAACCATATATGATATCATAAAAATGAATATGATTCTTTAATAAGTCAATAACATGATTTAAATCATTATACAGGAGGTTCGGACACTTACAAAGCAAGTCGGACCTAAGGTAAGGGAAATATCACAATCTCATTTTTATCCAAGATTGTTTATTCGTAAGTATTTACTGGGGTGTATTTTATCATCCACATCCATGTTTCATCAATATGAAATATTATTTCCATCCACCTACAATTTTTTAAATCCATTTTTACCCTTCGGTGAGTTTTTAGTAATATCTATGAAAGGAATCTTTTGTCGTACGAGGTACTTTTTGACTTTTTCGACAAAAGTACGAAGAATGTTTTTTTTAACTTATACGGCATGAATGGATTTTTAAAACATTGTTTCCAAAAATCTTCCTTTACAAGTTTTCAAGTTTATTTTTAATCAACTTCTTTTATTTTAAAGTTGTATGACATGTTATGAAAGGAAAAATGTTTTTTAAGAAGAAAGGATATTTTCCTCAAGAATGGAGTTCAAGTGTTTTATCAAAATGATTTTCCATCTAAGATAATAAAGGGTTCTGTTTTTTATCCCTATTATTAAATTGATTTGTTCATGTTGTGATGGAATTATTTTTATGAATTCCTTTATCTTATATGAATTGATTTATGATGTCATGATGTTTCAAGAATCCCATTTTTGTTACATGTGTTATGCGATGATGTATGTTTTATGATTATGTGGCACACATAAGAAAGGATTCATTATGAGATGGGTGGGACCTATATCTCCCTCCAATGCATTGGGTAATGATTTTATATCTCATGAGATAGACATGGCTGGAATGGTAGGTTATACCGGTTTAGTGAAACAGGACTGGAACGAGGGTTACTCGATTCAGAAAGGGACTTTGTCCACTAAGATAGTCTTGGCAATGAGTCTTGACTAACAAGAAATGATTCTCTATGATTATGTGTGTATGCCACAAAGTTTCATGTTTTAAGTTATGATTATTGGGATTTCATTTCACTACTATTATTTATCCCATGTTATGAAATTATGCTCTCTTTTGCAGGTTAAGATTTCCAAAAGTTATGTTCTTATGAATATGATGTGATTGATTTTTCTTTTGTATACCCTTACTGAGCATTTGAGCTCACCCTTTTATGTTTTCTTTTCCCCAGGATATAAAGAAAGGTTTTTAGGTAAAAAAAAAGGGAAGATATTTATGGGAGATGTTGAAGATCTTTCCCCACAATTAGAATATTTTATTCCGAGTTTCCAAAGACACTAAACTATTACGATCCTTGTGTGTGTGTTTTTGTTATGTACTAAGTATTCCGCAAATGTAATGTAATGTCCATGTACGTCAGGATACGGGTCTCTACATAATCAATAGCATAATTTATTTTATTAAATTAATGGGTTTTTTAAATGACCGAGAACTAGAATACTCACCAGGAAATTAGAAAGACATTCAATTATCTAAAATGTGTGTTGGGTGGTTAATGCAATTCTCTTTTTGTAATTTTTTGGAATAATATCTATTACAAAACTTTTATCTCAACATTCCATGGTTATGCCCCTATAAATTAATATAGATGTAGAAAATATGTATTATAGGTAGATATGGAAAGATGAAATAGAAAAAACAGACAAATGGGGTTAAATTGAATCTTAAAAATCATTGAACAACAACTTCCATTGAACTAAAACCAATAAAAAATTCTTGAGTATTATGGGAAGAGATATTACAAGACTAAAACTATAAGAATCCATCTTGGTCCAATATTTTGGCCATCTTAGCCAACCAAATTCCACATTTAATATGCTAGGGGTTGATGACTAGTACTATGATGGAATATCACACACATGGGGGACATGGTCTAATAAAACTTCTTATATCCCCATTAATTTTGGATTATAATAACCAAAAAAATCTTGGTATAATAGAAAAATATATATTGAAATGCATGAAACAAATGAAAAAATCCATAACAATGTTAAAAATGATCACATTAAAATTGTTGCAAAAACTAATCCAATATACCAGTGTAAATACAATCCTAGAACAACTAAAACATGGAGATCCACCTCAAAATTACTCCAAACATGAACATTATCAGTGTCCATCACCACATTGAACCACAAATCTCTATGAATAAAAACACCATTTCCTCTCTAATCACAACCAAATTATTGGGAATATATATAGAAATTATTAATTTCTAGAAAAATATCATTTTAGGGTGATTATAAACATACCTTTTATCAAAACTATAAATTTTATTGAAATGAAATCATAATGCATATATAAACCTAATATAGGGGAAAATTGAAATGAATAACCATGATAGGAATTATGTACTGATGTAGTTAAAGAAGTAGTGGAGTACCAAAATCCTAGACTATCTAGATAACGATTATATACCAGGTGTAACTTAAGATACCTGTAATATCAATGGAAACATATAAATTAAAATATTTAGCTTCAACAACTCTCACATCGCTACATTGAACAATTAGTGGGGAACATATACCTCATCAAGGGAATGATATATTGATAAAGTATTGAAACCTATTATGGACCCACACCTCATTAAAGAAAATATATATTTATAGAGGGAGTATACACTATATGGGTGTAGGATACATAACCCTACACACATAGGGTTTTCTTAAATCCATCTGTTATATGAGGGACCAACACCAAAACACACGACAGAGTATCAAACCCTAGGTCAATAAGGGAGGATTTTCATTTATAAAATGTTGAGTCCATAATGAATTAGGGGCAATTTTTCCTTGATGTAAGTATGTCTGCATGTGTTTAAAAATCTCATTGATTCTTTGAATACCTCACCTTAATCCTATTTTCTCCTATATAAAAATAATATACTCAAACTAACCAAAACTTATCACCGGATCCCTATAATGGTTAAGAACACTCCACCATTGTGTTCTATATGAAAAATCTCATAGAAAATAATAAATTCGTATTGGATTCAATCATTCAATTGTGATGATAAAAAATACAGTCAAATAAAAAAATTAGGATACATGGGCTTCGTCTAGATGGAAGTGTATTTATTGGTTACACATCATCTGTCATCGATACTTCCCTAATAATTCATAATTTGACCCCCAAAAACCCTTAACATCTATATCGTAGTGGAAGGCTCTTACTAAATAAAATCATCATACCCAAAGGGGAAACCCGAATAATCTATTTCCTAATTATTGCACAAAACATGGGGGAAAACCAAAGGAATAGAAAATAGTTCACAACACCAATAATGATTTTGAATCGACCCATTTTTAAGGAGGTGTTACCTAGTAAAATTAAATACCACCCCTTGTAATATTCTTCATAAAGTATTCTATTTCCAAAATATAGAATATCACCTTAAAAATTTCCATATACCTCATAACTCTATCCCACTTAATACCTTATCCCTAAATTACACGCTGACATCCTGTTCAATTTAATGTCTTTGTACCCATTATTAAATGTAAAAAACTGTGAAATTTTTTATAAAAATTCATCCTCTAACCTTTATAGTATTTTCAAACATTTTCCCCTAATTAAGGATCAATATTTTAATTTTTTTTCTTTTCTAAATGTTACCAAAACAATATATTTTAGTAAAAAGGATAATAACTATCATAAAAATCATATCAATTAAATAGAACATGAATTATAAACCACTATTTTGGGAAAATAAAATATATGTGGTTTTATTTATGTACAAATATTATAAAAACCTAGAATTTATCAAAATTTAACCGATATTTTAAATTAAACGGTTTATTATATTTTAAACTCAAAAAGTTTAAATTTTATGAAATTAGTAAAGGAAACACTTATTCTTCCAATAATGAATCCCCCTTGTTATGATTCTTAATCCATCATCCATTAGTTATTAATGAATAAAATTCCATGGAGAATCCAATTTAGAATTGATAAATCTAAAATCACCTACCTTGATTCAATGATAAGAATTATCCTTCAATCCTATGAATATTTCCATTGGTAACTTATCTAATAAAATTCATCATTATCATTTATTTTCATCTTCCACATCACCATAACTTTTAATCTATAAAGAAACTCTAATCCTAGTGAAAATGGATTGAATTAAATTATAGATAAAATAAGTGAAATATTTACGATGTTGAAGTAAATTCCAAATAATCAAACCTTTAATTTTACCAATATAATTATATGCATTAATTTACCCTAATCAATTCTCTCATCAATACTCCCCACAATATTCTCTTTAACAACCCAATTATATTCCATTCCACCCTCCTATTTCATTCAAATTTTAGAATCATTAAGTTTTAATGACATAGTAACAAATATCTAAATCCAATAAAAAATATCATAATTCCACTATATTTATTCAATAAATAAATATCATGAAATGAACAACTAAATAAATATTAATAATCTTCTAAGATAATACATTCCCGAGATAACCAACCCTATCTAAAAGTATCCAAATCACCACCCAAGGATAAAGAAGGCGTGCATAATCCAATGGAACTTTCATAATTCCATTCCTAGAACTAATTTTTGCAATTTTATATTTTTTATCTAACAATGAGACCACATAATAAAAAAATTATAAAGCACAAATTATAAAGCACTTAATAAAATATTATAGTTTTTTATATACTTTCCAACAAATTGGTTTTTCATATTAAAGGAAAAAATCCCAAATAAGTGAAGGTGTTGTGCTCACATATGATTATTTCACTCTCATAATCTCTCAGGAAGATTCACGTGTTATCACAAGACACTCACAAATGATATCACCCACTACCAAGGGTCCCTCTCCTATCAATCCTTGATCATGGTTGGGTGATCCACAATGGTCATTTCATACATAATATGTAACTCACAAAATTTTATAATATGTTATAGTTCATTCACATATATCATATCTTATGGCACATATAATAAATTTCAAAACCATTCCATATATGAGGGTAATTCTTGGTGATAATTGAGTTCACCTACACATTTCTAGTTTAATATTTTAGGGAATAAAATAAATCATATCCACATAAAAGGAAAATTTATGTCCCTAAAAACCATTAAACACCATAACAAGAAAACAAAAACCCTTTTAGAAAAAATAATGAATAATATTCATAACATGTGTTCACTCATGTCAGATGTAACTAGAGTTTGGTTTAATCGATAATAGAAATTATTTCACCCTGATATTTTATGATTTATTTTATTTTTAAATTATTTAAATTTATTTAATATATTGTGTTTCATGCAACAAACAGTCTAATTGAACTATGATATGCTATATAAATTTTATTTAAATGGGATCCTTATTAAATAGCCATTAAAATTGGAAAATGATGAATAATACTAACTAAACTTTAAAACATTTATGGTTTATAAAGAATTCATTAGTAATAAAATGATTATTAATGAAAATAAAAAATCATTTGAAGATATATGTAATGTTTTTCAAAAAAAATATTTTGTACTCTTAATGTTATTTATCACAATAAATTAATTTGATACTAATTGGTGAATGATGTGAATAAAATACATATAATATATATTCAACCATATTTATTAAAATCAATCAAAAGAATTTCTAGGAATTAGGTTAAAATAAATCCAATTTTATTCATAAAACTAAATTTTTCTAAAAGGGGTTCTCTTCATGTTGTTTTAAATAATTTAAAATAAATTTCTGAAATATAGAGAGACTAAATCATGAAAAATAGATATATAAATTTGAAATATTTACTTCAAATTTTTTAAATAGGACACTTTTTTGTCATTATAAATTGTAAAAGTGGGAAACATTATGACCGTATTAAAAGTTTAATAGGGTAATTAAGGTTAAAAACTGACATTATAAGGCATTAAAATTGCTATAGAATATGAATTTATCCTATTTTTGGAGTTGACTACAGTAATTTTAAAAAATTTCATGAATATGTTTTCACTTCGTTCCAGTTTTTAATTGATTTAGGCCTTTATATTATTTTACATAATAAAAAATACAAAATGCCAATCTCTTGACATTAAAATTTTACTTTATGATCACATAGTGGTAAAATAAGTTTTAAATGAATACTAAAGGGTATTTTTTAATAATGAAATTTATTTCAAAAAATTAGTAAATATATATTAACCTTAAATGCTTGCACAATGATGACTCAATATTTATTCAATTAATTGAAACGTAAAATGAATAAAATTAAAAGTATTTAAATTAATAAAAATTGAAAGAATAATTTGTTCAAAGGACTTCAATATATGAATATATCATATTAGTGATTCATTCAACTACTATATTTTAATTCCTTGTCTGTATTTTTGTATTTAATGTCAAACAAAACGAATAGTGTCAGAAATTAAAATAATGATATTTTATGAAAGAAATATTTTACTAAATTAATTAAAGACATAAAAATATTAAAAAAGGATAATTGTGGTAATATATGGTACAAAATTTCATCAACATTCCAATTTTTATATATTAGTTACCTTCTAGGTAAATTAGAGCCCTTTATGATTGAAAATGATGTTACCATGGTAATGGTTAAACTTGTTTAACTAAGGTGTTAATCCAAAAGCTAATGTTCAAAATTACACATAGTTATTTCCATATTTTCTGGTTGATGATATTGAAACAATATAAAACATTATATTTGAATATATAACCCTTCAGATTCCATTTTCTTAATAATGGCTTAGTTGTAATTCAATATTTTTATAAATTTCAATTGTGTCCTTTCTTACCCTTAAAATTGGACAGTCATTCCCTCTATTATTTACACCACATTGAGAAACATTGATCAACCACTACCAGACCATTTATCTTCTCAACATAATTATAAAAATTATATTGGTGATTTTATCCCCAAAGTACCGACCCTGGAGTCCTTAAGAGTGTATCTCGAGGATTATTTCAAAGAACAAGTAATATTATAACCCAATCACTTCCTTTTTAATTCTTATTTTACTTACTATTCATCTTTGGTATTTATCATAAATAATAATTATAATTATATTATGTTATTATTAATAAAACGCTATTATCCATACTATTTTCTCTCAAATGAAACATCGTAACGTCACTCGTGCATACGTATGTACTACCACCTCCATGAAGTGATTTGATTCATTTTTTGTTTCTGATTAATGCAAATGCTAATAAGGGTATAATTATTAAAAATATAAGAGACATATTATTTAATATTTATTTTATAAATTTTAGTTACTATATTCCAATATTTTGTTCCATTCATCAAATGTGATTATAACATTCAGGCGTACATACAGCCTTCCGTCTCTATTAATGGTGTAATTAATTTTTATATCAATAAAATTTATGTATTTATGTAAATACTTATATATATAAATTTATTGAATAGATATTATATTTATGTCATTATTAATAATTTTTAGACTATGGAACCAGTATCAAAGTAAAATGACTGAAACTACCAATCGAAAACATACCTGAAATACAAATGAGTTTTTACACGGAACATTAACATTATAAAAGTATTATAAAAATAAGTGGGTGATAACTTATTGTAATTAAACAATATATGGTATGATATATATGATTATTTTTTTTATCATATATTTATAATAAATCTATATTTATTATACAGTAGGCTTTAACAAGTGTGATGGAAGCCAAACCCGAGGGAAGGGATTATTTCACAATCCAATCATTATTCGGGTATATTTATACTTGTGTATTTATTATGGGAATTATTTTATATTTTTATCTCAAATAAAATATATTTTAATATAATTTGGTTTTTTCAATAAAATAATAACCTTTCTTTCATTTTCCTCTTTTTATGTACTTAATATACTAATGTATGGTTTTTAAGGAAAACGGTACTTGTATGTTCTCCACGACCGGGAATCATTCTCTTTCAGGACCATATTTATGTTTAAATGTAAAAAGAAAATCTAATCTAACATTATAAGATGATTTATTAAATTTCTCTCAAATATTTTTACTTTTTTAAAAAATTATTAAAACGAATCTTCCTTTCATTTTCCGAATGAGGAACTTTTTTTGACATTTTTAAAAAACTGTGAAAGGAATGAATTTTTAACTAATTTTCCCAGAATGGAATTTCAGGCGATCAAGAACACTAATTAATTTGAGTCTTACATTATATTTATTCATTTTTATTTTCACTAAAAAAATTTCCTTATTTTTTATAAAATGATTTTATTTTAAATTTTTTATTTCAATGTTAAATGTGTATTTTCATCACGAAATAATCAAAGAACTGATGAAAGTATTATTTATCTATGGAAAAATAATTTATTTAATATTATAATTTATTGGGATTAAACTTTAAAAATCATTTATATAATATTTCGGTTAATGGTTTTTAAGTGGTTAGACTACTGAAAGTACTGATATTACGTATGCCAGTTCGTTCAATACAGATTATTATTTATTTTTAATGAATGTTGATTAAATTGATTTATTTATTCATATTATGAATGAATTGTATTTATTAAGAGAGTAGTGGGGTTCATAATTATTTTTCCACCCATTCTGGTGGTCGGTCTCGTGATATAAACTATATTGGGTATTTGGATGATGGCAAACCCATTTCTGTAAGATATATTGGAACTTGTCCATGATGGTAAGGATTAGATTTCAAATATTATGTATTCGAAAATTATGACGTCAATTATTTATGTAAATGATATTATTGGAATAGTTATTATATTCATGAATATTTTTATCTAATGTGGTTATTTATTTGTAATTCTATGTGAATAATTTATTCATTTTGTAATATTCATGCCTTATTAGAAACTATTGTAAATATACCCAAACATAGTATATAAGATCACACATTTCTTATGTTTCCTTTCCCTATGATTCAAGGAAGCGTGTTATGTTAGATATAATGAGTTATTATAAAATAAATAGTGCTATTGTCTAATAAAATACTATGTTATAATTTAATGTTTTAAATGTAATTTCAGACACATTTTCATATGTAGTTTTCCAAGAGTACTAAAATATTTGGTCATTTGGGATATAATATATTGTATATAGAACTAATGTAATAATTTACCCACTGACTCTGGGCTACATGGGTGGGATCATTATATAAACCACCATAATTAACTCTCTCCTTCTTTCCATATATAACAAGTTATATTTCACAATGAATTAGAGAACAATATTAGCCTCACCCACTAAGTATGTTGTATTGAGCTCACATGATGTTTGAATTTGTATCAATCACACCCATTCATATAAGATATATCAGGCTCATCTATTCATATAAGCTATACCAATCATACTCATTTAATAAGCTACATCAATATCACTCTTTATCATATATTAATATATTTACATCAAAATGGTTATCAGATTTTTTAAGGACGTATAATAATAAATAAAACTAAAATATTCGGTAAAAATCTAAACCTATTATTTGGAAACCCTCCTTTTCAATAATTTTTTCAGAAAATTATGTTATTTTATAACCCTAATCTCATTATTTTAAACCCCAATTTACCTATTTGATGATGATAGTGATAACAAAAAAATTACAGTATAAGAGTTATGAAATTTAATAGAAAAGTAAAACAGACCCATAAATGGACCATGGATGACATTTTAATCCATATCTAATAAACATGGATGGATTAATATTTTTATGAAATTTAAATAATTAAATAATGTAACGATTATTGTAAACTATAATTAATTTTATTTTAAGATCTATTCAAATTATATATCTTAAAACATCAAAACAAGCACACAATTACAATATAAACTCTTAAAATTAAATTATAAATTAATATTGACCATAAAATTATTTTGGTACCATAAATAACCTAAAAATTTATTTTTATGTTTTTGAAATCATTTACATTATTTTTCAACTATTTCACAAGCACTATGACCTCATTGTATATGCACTTAAAGAAATTATATAGTCACTCGATATTAGATAAAAAATACCTCATAATTTATTTCATTATTTTAATGATAAAATTTATCATTCATTCGCAAATTATTTTTATCTGTATATGAACATAAAATAAAAATTTAGAATCAAGAGGGGGACAATTTCTATTTTTCATTATACAAAATAAAATATAGATTATTTTTAAATTAAAATGGAATAAAATATTCGAAAATAAAAAAAATTGGATGAATATGGTTGAGAAAAACTCATGAGAAAAATTGGTGGAAATTTTAGGAGTTATTATTTTGAATTTTCATTTTATTTCTAACCCTAATAACCTAATTTACCCTTTGTTGTGGTTATAACTATTTACCACAGTTAATATTCATAATGAACGAAAATAAAAGGGACATGTTTACCATTTATGAACATCTAAATTCCATATATGTAATATATTTTTATTAATTAAATCTCTAAAAGTGGAAAAAATTTTTTAATATAAAAATTCAAAATAAAATGAAAATTGTTTTAGAAAAAATGTCTTCTTAAACCCAGAATAGAAATAATAAAAACATTTGGCATAAAAATTATTCAAATTTAATTAATTAGATTATGAATATATAAATTGATACTTATGTCACATTTTTATCAACATTAAATCATAATTTGATATTCTAATGAAATTATATGATAATTTTACAAAAATGAGTTTTTCTCTAATTAGTAAAAAATAATTTTTTCCTAATGAGATAAAACAATTCCCCTTAAGAATATTTTGATATTATTTATTAAAAAATTATATATATTTTATATAATTAAATATGTAAAATTTATTAATTAAATTTTCAGATAAAAACATATAATACCTGAAATCCCAACATGATTGGAAATAAAACCTTTTCCTTTTGATTGAAAAATTTCATAGTATTCTTATAATTAACAAAACTATGTAAAATATATTTCATGATGATTAATAAAAAATTTAATTGAGTCAATATTATAAAAATAATGGCTATTACATTCTTTCCTATTTTGGAAATTTTGTCGTAATAATTTAAAAACATGCCTGATTGAAAGGGTATAAAACATTTTAAAAATCAGTTCTAAGGAGAGGAAGATAAAACATACATTCACGGAATCAAATTATTTTAATATTTAAAAAATCCATTATGAAATCTAAAATTTTAAAAATAGTTAATAGGTCATATTTTTAATGGAGGTGAAGGGAAATAGAATGGTCATATGGAATTACTCATAACATGGTTTCAAAAAGAATAACATTAGTTGTAAGAGAAAATATGGACAATATAAATTGTAATGTCCATGTAATGATGGAGAGTGGGAAGGAACACTTATCAATATTAATTTAATGATCATGAGAAATTCAATTTCCAAAGAACCCATACAAATGATGTTTGTAACGGACCAAAAATTCATGAGAAATTAATGTAAATGAATTAAATTATTTATTCAACATCCTTTTCAAAGAGTTAATAAATTAATTTACCACATAGAATATGAACATATTCAAATATACTTACATTCATTCCATATATTAGATAAATTAACATTTATATTTTGGTTATTTGTTTCAAAAATATTCCACCTTTATCTCATCTCTTACTTGATGAAATGAATATTCAATATGAATTTCTTATGCCTGATGAATTAAAATCAACTACTAATGGATTTCATGATGCATAAAAGGATAAAATTTTATTCCTTATTTCTTTAGAATTTAAACCAAACCAAATTGGTTATCACAATATAAGATAATATACAATATGAATAATCCTTCTTATGAATAAATACAACATTAATCTCTAAATCTTCGACAAAAACTCCCAAAGCGTAACTTAAATAATATGATAAATAATTATGCTTTAAATTCATCAAATTATTCATGAATATCTTCTAAAATCA
This sequence comes from Viscum album, assembly GCA_963277665.1. NCBI lineage: Eukaryota > Viridiplantae > Streptophyta > Magnoliopsida > Santalales > Viscaceae > Viscum > Viscum album. The sequence continues at coordinate 853,136,207 of OY728152.1, forward strand.
TTAATTGGGAGTATTTTATCACATATGTTTCAGAAATAAAAAAAATTTGTCTCGAAACAAAATTATCAAATCATAAAGTCATATACGAAAAACATTTATATTTCCTAATAATATAATTTTCAAAGAATGATAATTATTTCCATAAATAACCCAAATAACTATAAATCAAAAAATAAAATAATATATATATATATATAATATAATTGAACGTTTATTCCTCAAATAAAAATAAAAAATTATCCAAAAGTATATCTATTTACCTTAATTTAATAATTTCACTAAAATAGTGAGCTTTTTCGAAAATTGAATTAATGAAATAGTCACCAAATCATAATCCAATATCATGATTATCTATATTATAAATAATATATTCTAAACAACTAAATACAATTTTATCCATATTACCCAAAATACAATAATCTTTTGAGATCATATTAACCCTTAAATTTACCATGAACTCTCAATTTATGACCATATAATATAAAAGAATTATTCCTAAAATAACCTTTTCACTAAAACAGAAAGAAAACCCATGTGTTTTATTTTCATAAATTTCTCCCAAAATATTGTTAATAATCATAAACTTCTAACACCTAAATCCTGAAATTGATATTATTTTAATTTCAACATATGATGCACCATTATCCTATTAACTCGTGATGGTATCTATAAATCGTAATTTAACCTCACATGAAAACATACTAATCTCTAATGTTATCTTAACCCTTATTTGACACCAACAATATTTACACATACACAAAAATTACATAATAATGTGTCATTCCCAAATATCATTTAGGTTTATAGATTTATATAATTATGTCATATATCATGTATAAGTACTCAATATATTACAATGTGTAAAATTCAACATAGTATCTTTTATTCACACAAAATAAGTTTTTCATAATGATATTATTTATTCATTGAATGTAAATTTTGTATATGGAACTCTAAATTTATTATATTTTATACTATTTCTCACCCACTTTGAAAAATACCTTAAAACATGGAATGAGAAAAAAACACTTTAAGGGATATAAATGTATGAAATATGTTAGTCGAATAAAAAACAAGGCAGCCTATAAAATATTTACCTTTTACTTGTTATTATTTAAACATATAAATTAAATAATACCCTCAAAAGAAAACTTTATCCAAAAAAATTAATAAACATAAATAGTAAATAAAAACAATTTTAAGAAACAAAGAGCATTATATTCATAACTCGTGTTGACTCATGTCCGAAATAACTAGATCCCAGTTAAATCAATATGATAGATAACCATGGTTATCTAAAATTTTATATTATTTTAATACAATTAACATTACCCATCGAATTGTAGAAATATACAAGGTTCTCCCACTATATAATCTATATTTATCTCACATAAATTTATAAATTGTATCAGAGGTTTTCACGATATTCATCTTTCATATGAAAAATGAATTTAGTTTGTTGAATGTGGTAAGATAGGTAATTGTTGCATTATCTCCAAGATATTGATCATTAAATAATAATCATGTTATATATTAAAATAAATTTTATTACCATCTATGAACAGAATACAGTATAAAAAAATAACATAGCATTATGAAAGTGGTAATCGACACATGCACTTGAATGACATAATAATTTTAGAATGGACAGAAAGATAGAAAAAATTACGATAATTTATATTTCCATAATTATAATATCAAAATTAATATAATATAATATATTAAAACCATAATTATAAATATTGTTGATATGTGGTGCTGGAAAATGAATTACATCACTTCGTAAGCTGGTAGTGTGTTATACTCATGAATAATGATTACATTTTCTATATTGATTAATTAAGGGGATGTATTCAGTTTAATGTATTGAAATAATAAAATTGAAATATATATAATATATGAATTATACTATATCATAGTCATTAAAATAATTTTGGAGAATGTAGATGTAGAAATAAAACTTAAGAATTCTTTGAAAAGCTATAACTGTTCTTTAGAAAACCTCATTTTCATTACCCATTTATCCTTATATGGTTGGTATTATAAATAAAATAAGACCTATTAAAAAATTTTGTGGATTTTATGAATGAATTTGAGAGGTTATTGTATGAAATATTTTTGTCAGAATGTGTGAGGAAGAGAAGAGAGGAGGTTCCCTTTCAAATGCGAGGGGAGGGGAATTACTAGAATTAAATAATGTATTAAAATAATATAAATTATTTTTCATTTTTACATCAAATAAAATTTAGATAATTTCAATATAATATGTGTATTAGTATAAATCCTCTTATAAAATAATATTTCGACAAGATTAAGTGATTTTGTAGGCTTATGTATTTGTTTTGATCCCCTATTAACCATTTTCATGATAACCGTGCTATCAAAATAATTTATAGTATAGATGTTATGAATGTCAACATAAAAAGTAAAATTGGCCAAAAAATGAGACATGGGTGATATTTTAAATAATATCCCATTATATTGGATCAGTATTGGTTTTTAATAATTTTAAAACATATAATAAAATATATTTTTTTATAAAATTACATTATGGTCATTTAGAAATTATTCACATATTTTAACATTAAAAACATCAATACATGAATGTAATTTGAATATATGCTATTTAAAAATAAATTATACATTTTAATTAACAATAAATGTTTTCATCGTTAATTTATCCAAAAAAATTACATTTTATGTTTTTAAAATCATTTACTTAAATTTTCTACTTTGTTCATAGGTAGTGTTTCAGCGTTTTATTTGTGTTTAATGAAATTTAATAATCTCTATAAATTATAAAAACATAAAAAATAAAAATAATTTGATTATTTTCAAAATAAACATTATTTTTCATTCAAAAATCATTTTTATCCCCATGTAAATAAATAATGTAAATTTAAAAACAAGAGAGAGATATTTTATATTTTTCATTAGTAAAAATAATATATAAGTAATTTTCATATAAAATAACACAAAATTTCCATAAATTCTAATATGTTATAATTATGTTCTAAACACACTTATAAAATATTTTAATATCATTTTATAGGGTTATATATAGGTCTAATAACATAACTATTAACCTTAATTTTCTGATTGACTCGTTACTGTGGATTTAACAATTTTCCATGGTTATTATTCATAACTACCAAAAATAAATGGAATATATTTAAAAAAAATAGACTAATGATTAAAAATATGGAATAAATTTTCATGAAAATGTATATACATAAATCAAAAATTAATTTACGATAAAATCCCAAATGTTAAAATAAATAGTTTTTAGAAAAAATTGGTTTTTAACCATAAAACTTTACTTATAAAAAAATATAGTGTAATGATTATTCAAATGTAATTACAAATATAAAATATATGTAAAGATTTAATATTTTACATTGAGATAAGATTCAAATAATAATGTTTGTTTTTATCAAAATAAATGATAGTTTTTCTACAATCGATATTTTTAACTATTCACTAAAAAATCAAAAAAATTAAAATTTAAAAATTTACATGTAAGTTATTTTTGAAATTTTGATTTCAAAAATTATTTCATTTTTCTAAAATTATAATTCTCAAATTTATAAATTATATTTTTAAAATAAATCATATATTACATGAAATCCAATTTGTTTAGAAATAATTGTTTTTACCTTTTGAGTGAAAAAATACCTAATTTATTATAATGAATATTAATATAAAAAAAGAAATTCATTAATTATAATTAGGGATTAAATTGATTTAATATTAACAATACATAGGTTTTTACAAATGTGACCAATGTATATATGTCTCAAACTCTCCCTTGAACTTCACTCTTAAATAGGGAGGAAGTGGGATGATATGGAATGTCATTAAATAATAACCCAATAAACATTATGATACTTATTCAAAAATAAAATTCATTTCATGAAGTATATAACACAATTATATGGTATAACATATAGAGGCTAAATAAAGATAGTTATAACCTAGTGCTCTGTCTACACTAACCGGTAAGTGAGGTATTAATACATAAATATGTAAAGCTCCACATTTTTTATAGATACTAAAACCAAGACTAAATATCCCAATAGATTTTTATATTTCATTATTGATACATTAAATGTGATGAGTGAAATTTCCCTATTAGAACCTCATGTAGCTCGACTGGGACCACTATCCACCCATGTAACAGGATGAAGTACACCATAATTTCAATTAATATATCAGGTGTATAAATATAAAGTATTTTTTAGGAAAAATATCACAATTAATGTCACCAAGTCGTGCCCCATTACTCAATGAAGTAGTTTGGTGGAAACTACCATCAATAAAAGGAAATTTATGTGATCCTATTCCAATAAAACCAACTAAATCATGACTTTCTAGTTAACAATTCCTATATCAATTGATCTTGAGGTTTCTTACTATGGGAATATATAACCATATTTACATTAATGAGGAACATAATATCTCGAAACTGTAATCAAATAATAACATTAGGAGATACCAAAATATCACGTTTATATCATACATGGAGAAAATATATCATAAAATATTGTCAATTTTTAGCCAAAAATCACTTGATAATAAGTTAGTTTCTCCCGGTCATCAAGGAATACAATTCTAAATAAATATCCTAGGCATGGGTCTCATAGTTTTTCTCACGGAGTTTCATCTACCATGACCTATACATTAACAGTTCATATCTTTGTATCAGTACAACGCCATGACCAGTTCCATAGAGATCATAGAATATTGTGTACTCAACTAAATCATCTATAAACCATAAAACATTAGTGTTACTATACCTCAACCTCATCTACTCAAAATATATCAAATAATAGTCAAACCATGAAAAGATTTTCTGATTTGGTTATGTTTGATAATGGGATGTCCAATAAATGAGAAAAATTCTAGGATTATTTGATAATATCCTACTAAATCCATAATTATACACACAAAGAATGAATTATTGTTTTGATCCCAAATCCATCACTATATTAATATTTATAGGGTCATATTTTACCTCACCCTTTGGGATGATGTATCCTAGAAAATGGGCATCTCAAATCCAAAGAAGGAAATTTTAAAATTTTCCCAAAATTAAGTTCCCTTAAACAAGTCCAATAAAATCCTATGATGTTCAACATGGTTTCACTATAACACATATTTTAATATGACTGACTTCATAAAGACTACCATTAACCATTCTACGAAGGGGTAGAACAGATTATTTATGACACCCATGAAAAAAACTAGGGAACATTTCATACCAAATGAAACCATTGGGAACTCATATTACTTATAGTTACTATAGAAATATTTCCTAGGAGTGAGATCCTTGTGAACTAAAGATGGGGATGTTTGACCTTGGGCCAATATTCAAGAAAAATTATCTCTCATCATCTATTTTAGAAACTCACTATTGGGGGGGTCCAATAAACCAATGTAAGGGGGTCCCAAATAAGAAAATTTTCATTAGTTTGTTGGTCTATCCACTACGCCTCCATGAATTTGATCATTGGCCTATCATGTTAGTAAGTATCAAGTTATATTTACTCAACCCTAAAATTCATAATAATTCTTGTGTCTTTAATAGTTTGATCCTCCATATAACGTTCCCATCACTGGTCCAACAGAATGGGAACAAATATACTAGTGCCCCTAAAAATAATATTTTCTCCCATCATTTACTAAAAACTATAGATGATTCTTTTTGAGGAAATGAATCCTTCCCTGTACCCTAGATACCACTCCCACAAGAAACTCTTGAGATTAAGGGATATCTACATTATCCTGATGTCAATTTGGAAGCATAGTGGTATAACCCCAAATCGAATCTATCTCTGAAGGGATTTATTTAACTTATGAGAATGTATAAATCTATCACGAATGATTTTTGTTGACTACATTATAAGTCTATGAAAACTGAACACAAACATAGGCATGTCCATGCTTCTCTATTGATGTTCTAATAGGTGAGGCCGACAGAACATCCTCTATATCACTGATAAGTACCCCTTCTTACAGAAGTGATCAAAATATAACCATGGGAGTGTAATATCGTCATGTTCGAATGTAATTATATTCCTATAATAACTCATCACTTAGTGTAGAATATTTTATCACAAAAATATCAACTAATTATTGGATATCTAAACTAAGTGGAACAGTATTTTCATCACCTCCACCACGTCCATGGTGACCTGTAGATCAATATATTCTCCAAAGTTTGGTGGCATGTATCATTGAAACTAATGGAATTCAGTTAAAATGTAGATTAACTAATCATTCTAAACTTGAATCATCATTTTCATGGTAGGTGGATGACTTCCCCCAGACACAATTGGTGGAGGATATGGTAATTACACAACTAGTGTAGGGTTTTCTCACTTATCTCTATGTAAAGATACCACTCAATTAGGTACCTAAATTAAATAATCATTACTCATCTGATCAGTTGAAATATCTCCATGTATGACCTCTCCCCTAAATTTATTATATCCACATCCTCTATATCCACTACAACAATATTACTCTCCTTGATGATACACATCAGGGGATGGAAATACTCCCATTCTTGTTTGAGTAATAAAAACCCCTAGTATGAAAACATAAAAAAAATTGAAGATTAAAAATAAATGTTATATCTAAACCCATGATAGTGGTAAAATTTCTCAAAGGACTCATATATTCCATAATTATATTTAAAATCAAAAATTTGGGGAAATAAAAATACTACTTCATAATTGAATAAAGATTGTATGCCATGAGAAGCAGAAGATACCTTTAATATTAACAGACTAATAGAATCTGACGTACATATATTTCATGACTCCAACATCACCTTACTAAATCTTCCGAAAATAACTTTGACCTCATGATTTTAATTTCAAATCGATCAAGGGAGTACCAACCATTATGGAGGTACCGTACATTATTTTCAAAAATTTCTATTGATTATGGGAGTACCAACACTATGTATAGAGAACCTACACCCCAGATCACATGGGATTACAAAAAATCTATCTATTATATGGGGGGTATGTGCCATAACATGTGAGGGAGTATCAAACCCCATGAAAAAAATAATGTATTTCACCCTAACACGTGGGGGACTATTATCTTCATAATGTATGTAGTCTACTTGATCCTTAGTTTAATTATGTCTTTAGGGGAGTATCAACCACATATCTAAAATGAATTACTTGAACAAACCCTATCATCACCTATTCAACTTCAATATACTCAAATTTCCTATAACATCTCATATAAAATTTATAATGGAGAAAAGAATCTCACCATTATAATCAATGTGGGAAAACACATTGAATGATCTATTTTCTTATTAAAATGCATTAATCTTGGGAGAATATAAAAATTACAGTAATGATGAAAAATACATAGCATTAACTTCATTTTACATGACATGTAATTATGGTATTCACACCATATATCATTGCTACTTCCCAGACCATGTAAAATTTTATCCCCAAGAACCATTAATCACTATATGCAAGTGAAAACAAAGTTTTAGAGATTATAATCATAACTATTATTATACACCCTAGATACTATTACTTATGTGTTGAACATAATATAATTGAAACCATGGGATGAAAAAATGGTGCATGAACACATGTGAGATTTTGAATAACCCTCCTTGTTAACGTGGAAAAACATTGTAAATTTTCATAGCACCCCATGTAACATATTGCCTAAATTCTTTGTAATGACCTACCCTAATAAGACTACTCCACCAAGGTGAAATTCCCCAAGTCCCCATGTGTTCTACTCTATCACTGAAGGGGGGTATCAATTTCTAATGGTTTGTGGTTATCACATGGGGGTAAAGTTACCCTCCAGTGATTGTCTTATCAAATTACCAAATAAAGGGATACAATAACAATGAAAAATTGAAAAAAATTTAATCTAATCAATACAATATATAAATAAAATGTAAAATAAAATAAATTTAAAACATATAAACAAGAAAAAAAAATTAAAAACCAAGTACCATAGTTTAAAAAATGCATCTGAAATGACCAGAAGAACTTGAACACGACCTCTAGATGTCTCCCAACATCATAACTATACTATAAAGTCCTATTTCCATTACCTGAAATTCTAAGAACATAATTTTCATACACATGAGGTTTATTAATTTCCGGAATAAGAATATAATCCTCAATAAAAACCACTACAACCCAAGGCATCTAAAAGAGTTATATGTGATCTCATATATATAGTGAAATCCATTAATTGATTGAAAAACATAATTTTTAGAATGTTAATCAATTAATAATTGAAATCCAAGTCTCCCAAGAAAACATATACCAACATATTACTATTTTAGAACACATATAACATGTCATCAAAACACATGGATCATTTTCAACACATATTTATAGAACATGAAATCAAAATATCTCACATTCCAAAAACATGGCATCATAAATTTTTCGAGCATAACAGATGGCTAGTCAAAACACATGGATACCACATCATTATCATATGTCTTATCCAAACCCATGTTTCCATTTAATAGACCAATTTAATAAAACATTCACCTAAAAAATGTGTTAGAGATAATTATCTCAAGAATCAATTTATTTTTATCACAACACGTCAAATTCAACCCCTAATTTTTAATCCTAATTAACTCAAATAATTTTAATATTCATATGAAAAAACCAATAAATCCAAAAACTCATTCAATGTTTAATAAATAATATATAGTACACATTCAACAAATAAAAAACCAATTTTATATCGCATTAATCAATGAATTAAGCAATCAATGTCATGTTACATTTTACAATTTTTCATATCATTTTTCTTCACATTAAAAGTAATTTCTAAAATGCATGTACACATTGTTTCCTAAATTCTTGATTGAATGTTTTATCAATTTTCTGTTTATATCCCTTCATATAATCATAATTACTCTCCATTATCTTGTTTAACAGAAAAAATTCCAAGAAAACACACAACAAAACATTAGGAAATCACTTACCAACATGTCATTTAAATTCATATAAACGAAATTTGAAATTAAATATATTAAAAACAAATTTAGCACATCATATTCAAAAATAAAACATAAATTACGGCACTTTTTTATTTTTAATATATTATTCAATTAATTATTTTTTCATTTTCATAACTCAATTAATTATTTTTTACAAAAAATCACTATTATATCGTTAATTAATATAATTCCAATGCTATAACACATTATGAGACAAAACATTCAGCTCTATATTTTAGGGAAAATAAATACACAATAATAAAACTAATTATAAATGTAATAATTTTCATAATAATTCATTATATCCTAAATAAGTACAAAAATTATATAAAAACATGATTTCCACACGAAAAGTAATTAAGAGGTTACCTACCCCAAACATGTAGCAAAATACATATAATGTATGGAGCCATGAATTCTATAGGAACACTTATAGATCAAGGATATTTCTAATCTAGATTCAATGATAAGTAATTTTAATTTAATTTTTATAAATCCTCCCATCATTATCAATTAAATTATACGTTAATAAAATAATTTACTAATATGAAGTAAATTACAAAAAACAGATCACAAATGCACCATAGAAGGATGAAATCATCACCTAATGAAGATGGGAGAAGATAGAGAGAGGATATAGTACTCAATATTAAAAAAAGGCCCATTGAACTAAATAAATATGATTTCTATAACACCCCAAGATTCCATGGTATGTTTCCCTTTGAATATTAGCTTGCATTGTACACAACTTCAAGATTTTAACACACCGTGACCAATCAAACAAGCCGTTATGAATAATAATACCCAATTTTTCAAATTTTATAAATTTTATTTTTCAAAATGGGCTTAATTTTTTAATTCATAGTATCGAAATTACCTTAGGGTGAATTTTTGGTATTTTTCTGAAAACATTCAATTTTTGATGAATAGTGAAAAACACTGTGTTATTTGTTAAAACCAACTTTTTATTTAAATAGTTGATTATATTATTTAAATTTATTTTAGGTAAAAATAGATTTAGAAAAATAATATAAGTTCAATGTAATTCATTGGAGTCGTTTTATAAAAAGTTTAGATATATAAAAATTTTATTGAACTTTTTACTGTCTTTTACCCACCTCATGAGAGCATTTGCAAATTGGTATAAAACATAATTATACCGCTTCTATGAGTTGAATTTCAATAATTTGAGAGACATGGTTGATATCAGTATGTAAAATCAGGTTCAATAAAATGAAAATAATTTTTGGTGAATAGTAACTTTGGACATTTATATACCACGGTTATAAATAAATTGGGAAATTAAGGGTAAAAATGATATCATAATTACCCTAACAAAAGTCCTACTTCTATTGGATAAGTTTAATTCTACCAAAAAAACGTTATGTATAAAATATGATCCCCTCTTTTCCACTTCGATTTGATTAGGACATTTATTATTATTTTATTTGAAGAATAGTTAAAAGGGCTAAGTTCAAGGTTTAATAACTAAAAAATTTTAGTATAGGGATATACATAAGATAATTTTGACTATAAATATTCATTAGAAAGATAAAAATATTTCCTAGATAATTGTATTTTATTTATTATTTTTATACGTTAACTAATTTAATTTATTTATGACACAATGATGATGCATTAACAACCTTATTAATGAATGATTAAAATAATTGATATTATAAATATACAAATAAATTTAATTTGAGGATTTTGAGGAATTCTACAAATATTTTATGTTATTATCATATTTAAGGGTTGATTAAATAAATTTTTTTGATGTAATCATTCTATTATGATTTTCAATAAAACCAAATACTAAATAGTGTCAAAAATGACATAATTTAGTTTTTTAAAAAAATTCTATATTAATAATTGATATAATATTTCAAAAAATATATTTCTTGTCCGAAGGACTTGTATAAGTTCATATATATTAATAACTATCCCATTGGGGTTATTTTGGATTCTTATTTTAAGTTTATTAACCATATAATATAAAATTACAAAGAGACATGGTAAATGTCAAACTATTAAACTAAGAGTCAAATCTAAAAGATACGGTTAATATGATGACCTAAAGCTATCTAAGACCTATTGGCTGAGCTTTTTTCAACCCATATCCTCTTTATCCTTGAAATAATTCATTTTTAGCCATTAGAAACACAAAAATATTTATTTATAAAATAACATTTGAAGCATTTCCTCAAGTGACCCTCACCTCTCTTATAAAATTGAACTTCCCCTTCTCTTAATTTTACACCTCCAAAGACATTTGGCTCCACAAAAGCCTACCCAAATATTCTCTCAACATTCTTACCTTAATCCTAGGGGCCTTCCGTTGGTCATAAAGCCAACCTATGAAGCCCTTTTGATCAAATCAAAATGAAGAACCTGATGAAAAGGTAAATGTTTCATCACATCTTTCAAGTTCTTTTCTTATTCCACTTCCTCTTTCTTTGTTATTTCCATTCTAAAATAAAAAATCTAGTATATTCTATATACTGTGATGTTATTATAAAAATGTTACAACCATATTAATTATTCTATCCATCATATGAATGACAAAGTTAGCATATGTGCGTACGTATGACTTACAGTCCCCACGTCGTTGTGTAGTTTTTTATTTAAACACTTCTTTATTTAGATGGTTATAATAATGAGTATAAATGATGTAAATAATAAATATAACATGTTAATGATTATTTATATATGATATATCATTTAATTACATACAATTTCACAATCAACATAATGATATTGTCGCACGTGCATACTTAAGGATTATCTTCTCGATGAACGCGAGGAGATTCATTCCCCATCGTAATCTTTCAAGAATAATTTTCATTTAATAATTAAACATAATATTTAAGAACATATTAAAATTATGAATTTGAATAAAATATATCATATCCATTACAAACATGGCTTGTGTAAAAGAGAATATAATGGAAAACAGACCAGTCAACACCTGAAATCATGATACTAATAAAATATTATTAACAAATAAATATTCATGGATCATATATGATATCATTTTTTTGGATATAGTTATTTTTATAATTTAATAAAAATTATTTAACTAATATACAGGTGTTTAATGTACCCTTGATCAAGTAAATGTTCAAGGTAAAGGTTAATTCAACAATCTCTTTACTTATCTGAGGTTGTTAATACGTTAGTATCTATTGGGACCTCTTTATCATCCACATCTATGTTTTCTTTAAAATGTAATTCAAAACATTTTTACTATTTACTATACTATGGTTTAAAGTTATTTATTCCCTTATTAGACCATATATGTTTGGAAAATAATCTTTTTGTCTTTTTCCAAAAATGGTACTTTATGACCTTTTCGAAAAAATTAAGGTAATAATGTCTTTTTTAACTTATACGACAGGTGCGGCTATTTTATGCCGTTATGACATCATCGAAGCTTCTCATACAATCTTATAAGAATAATTTCAAAATAAATGTTTACTTTTATAATTATTTGGATTTAAAATTTTTTCAAAATAGAAACATATGTTTCACTAATAAAATTTTATTGCATCTTTGTCAACATCCTTTGATGGATTTTAACCTTGTTTGAAGTTGATTTATTATAATACAGAACTTCCATATTGTACTGAAGGTTTTGGGATATGTTTGACTATGGATGTGTAAGTTTTACACCATTAATTGTTTATGGATAAAGTAATATAATTTCATATGCTATTTTTGATACTAATTTTTATGATATGTTTAAACCTTTCCATATGAGAAATGCATTGGACTTAGTAAGAGACGGGTGGAGCCCACTATAGCTCCTTGATGCGTTGGTAGGTCTCATTAGAAAAACTATATTCTTGGAACATGGCCTTTACAAAATATTATTTGTAGTCTTGGCACAAGGCCCTGAATATGTGGTTATGAAGTCTGGAATTATGCATTCCATCATTATGAAATTGGATATAAATCATGCATGTGATTATTTGATTAGTAGAATATCTATGTGAATATGTAAATGGAATTATTTGATTATTTTTATTTGCCATATTATTCTGATGTTTATTTTTAAAATCCTTTTATTTTAGACATATACATTTCCTTAAATGTTTATGCTTATTTTTGAAAATTTCTGTTGTATTGTTATCCTTACTGAGCATCTAAGCTCACCCCTTTCTATGTTTTCATTTTCCCAGGATGTGACGAAAAATTTTCTGGTCGACCGGAAGGGATAGGAAAAGGATATAAGTGTGTTCAAAATGAAATAAAATGTTTTTGATATATTTATTTCATGATGTAATGTTAAACTAATTAATGTATCCAGTACTTCCAAGGCTACTAAACGGATTGGTCTTTCGGGACATGATTCCTTATATCATACCAATGTAATGAAATAATGCACCAACTCTGGATAACTGTGGTCGGGGTTTTATAGTTGGTATCAGAGGATGTTTAGTACAAACCATGGAAACTAGATTTAGATAAACTCTGATTAGAGAACATTACCCTAAGAAAGACTTTGAGGATTAGTATAGAATAACTTTCTTGAATTTTGGTAAAGAATAGATTTTGTGAGTTTTCCAAGAAATACAACCCTATCTAGATACAAGTAGGTAGAGGATTCACTGAAAGATATGTACCTAGGGTTAAAACCCAAAACACCACTTTGAGCTAGACTCGAATGGGAACTGCTGCACGACAACGGGTCTTGATGCACTCATGGTTACGACACTCTTGGGGGATATGATTAGGATAATTCACATTTTCATTAAAAACCATTATTATGGATTTATGAGTATATACTTCCTAAAAGAAAACATATTTTATGATTATCTATTATATCTATAAACTACTGAATTTATGTTAAGTGTTTTACATGTTTGCAGTAATGTATTTCAATTCATACCCTAATCTAGTGTATGCCATTGTTTAGAAATGGCTCCTAGTAGAAGGAATAGAAACTGTATGAACTCATTTAATCAATGTATGGATTTCCATCCAACTCATGATAATTATAGTAGTGCTTTTGAAGGAACTCGTTTTGATCAGCTTATCACCATAATGGGACAACTCACTCAGGTTATGAATAATAACCTTCCTGTATGAAGCACCCTGATCCACAATGAGGAGGATCAATGTTAGACAGCTTCATGTGGAAACAACCACCAACATTAAATGGGAGTAGAAATCTATTAGTAGATGAGAAATGGATAAATTTTTTAGAGAAAATATTTTATGCTTTGGGGAGTAGAGAATGGGAAAAAGTTCTCATGGAAGTTTATCGCCTCATGGGAGATGTAGATCAATGGTGGTCGTTAATCCAAAACACAAAGGAAGATGAACAAGTAAAAAACATTGAATGGATGGACATTAATGATATTTTCTAAGAAAAATAATTTCCTCTTGACCATCAAGAAGATATGGAAAGACAATTTCTATATCTGATGGAAAAGGGGGATGAGAATCTCGTAATGTATGAGGCTAACATTAAATGTTTTTCAAGGCATGAAATAGATTATATATGTAACCCAAGGAGTAATATTGATAGATTTTTTGATGGGTTAAAACCATTTCTCCATCGATAATTAGTCTCACAATCCTTCTAATCGTACGAAGATATTGTCTCATGCGCTATCAAGATAGAAAAAAATTTTCTATTTCTTATGACGTTAAAACAAAGCAAGAGAAAAAGAGATCAAACGAACATTTTGGAAATGGAAATAAGGGGAAGAAAGGAAAAATTGAATATCCATCCTATGGTAAATGTGGGAAGAAACACCCTGGTACATTCCTGAAGGGAATGCGAGTCTATTATAAGTGTGTTGAAAAAGGAAACCAAGCTTGTTATTAGATGGGGAAGAAAGAATCTTTCAATGTTGGATGCTACAATTGTAGAGAAAAGGGGAATTAGGAAAATTAATATACTAAGATCCAAGAGAACATGACTCCAAAAAGTCCAAGGTAGAATGTACAAGCCAATGTGATCACTACTGCTGAGGTTGAAGCTTCTAAAGACATGGTGAAAGGTAATTTAATGGTTTCCTCATCTTTAGACAATTATTTATTTGATCTTGGATCATCCCACTGTTTCATATCTTCCCAGCATGATATGAAAATTAGATATTTTAAATTTGACTTAAAAGGGAGTTGTCAGTCAAAAAACATAAGGGAATTATCATCGTAAGAATTTTTTTTTAATCAGCTCCCATTAAGTAATAAAAACGTTCATTATCTACTGATCTAATTGTTATACCCATGATTTAATTTGATATATTCCTTGGAATGGATCGGATTTCAGACCGTCGCGTGAAAATTTATTGTAAGAAGAAGGAGGATACATGTTTCGATAATGATATGGAGTACCATATCTTTAGATCAGAAATGTCACCACCTGATTCTTTTCTAGATCCGTCCTAGTAGCTCTACTAAATTCAACTATTAGGTAAGAAGAGAATGAAATAACTATGGGTGGGTAAAAGACTGTTCGAATATAGGATGTACCTATTGTGCAAGAATATGTTTATGTTTTTCCCAAGGATTTACCTAGACATCCTCTAGAACGAGAAATTGAGTTTTCCAATGATTTAATTCATAGTTCATTTCCCATATCGAAGACCGCTTATAGAATGGCCATAGTGAAATTAGTGGAACTAAATAAAAAGTAGAGGAATTGTGTAATATGGGATTTATTCACCCTAGTGTTTTCCATGGGGAGCCCGTATCATTTTTGTAAAGAAGAAAGATAGATCTAAGAGGTTGTGCATTGACTACAGGGAGATCAATGCTATGACAATAATGAACAAGTATACCCTACCTCGCATTGATAAATTATTCAACCAAATTCACGGAGCTCAATATTTTTCAAAGATTGACCTTCAATCTAGATATCATCAGTTGTGTGTAAAGAAGGTAGTCATTCCGAAAACAGTATTTCGAACCAGGTATGAGCATTATGAGTTTACAGTAATCCCCTTTGGATTGATTAATGCACCCTATGTCTTAATGTATCTAATGAAGAGAGTTTTCAAGTAATATCTTGATGACTTTGTAGTGGTATTTATTGATTATATCTTGGTATATTCCAAAAGCTACGAAGATCATGAAAATGAGATACCATTTCATGGCCATATTGTCTCTAAGGATATAATCTATGTTGAACCTTCAATGACCAAGGAAATATATGATTGGATAGTACCGACGAGTAAAACTGAGGTACGCAGTTTTATTGGTTTAGCAGGTTATTATCAACGTTTCGTCCAGAATTTCTCTTGGTTGGATATCCCATTAACTAATCTCACAAGTAAAGGGGGATAATTTTTTTGGAAAAAGAGTGTGAAAATGTTTTGAAGAACTAATGAGAAGATTAGTCAATTCTCCAATCTAGAATCTACCATCATGGAATGATGGGTTTGTTATTTATAGTCATGCATCAAACAAACGTATTGGTTGTGTCCTTATGTAGAATGATAGAGTTATTTTCTATGCACTAAGATAGATAAAAATTCATTAGAAAAACTATCCTACTCATGATCTTGAGTTAGTAGCTGTTATCATTGCTCTGAAAATATGGAGACACTATATCTATGGTGAAAAATGTGAGATCTATACTGATCAAAAGTGTTTGAAGTATATTCTGTCATAGAAATACCTCAACATGAGGCAATGACTATGGAATGAACAAATCAAGGATTATGATTTCACTATACACTAACATGTGGTGAAGGAAAATAAGGTGGACGACACTTTTAGTAGAAAGGATCATGGAGTTTTGAACAAGATGAGAATAAAAAGGGATCCTATTTTCAGGGATCTAGTAAAGATGAATATTGGAATAACTAGGGAAGGTGAAACATAAATAATTTATCAAATGGTTTCCAAACCATATTCACTAGAATGGATAATGAGTTCTCAGACTAATAATGGCGAGTTTAAAAAAAATAGAGCTGTGAAAGATAGGAGATTGATCGACTTCGTATGTGAAGATGGAATTTTGAAATTTGGAAAGAGACATTGTGTTCCCTATATACCTGATCTAGAAACAGAATTTTTGGATGATGCTCGTAGATCCAATTTCTCTATACACCCTAGTAGCACTAAGATGTATAGAGATATGAAAAATCATTTTTGGTGGGACTAAATGAAGAGGGAGATTGAAGATTTTGTGTCGAGATATATGGTTTGTGAACAAGTAAAAGCCGGAAGAAAATATCCTTAAGGATTCATGCTACCTCTTCCTATACATGAGTGGAAATGGGATGAAATTACAATGGACATGGTCTTGGGACTACCAAAAACTCTAGAAGAAATGATGCAATATGGGTCATTGTGGATCGTCTTACCAAGTCAGCACATTTTCTTGCTATAAGAGAAGATTTACCACTTAAACATTTCACAAGAATATTTATTAAAAATGTTTTTAGACTTCATGGATTAATCCTATCGATTGTTTCTACTCGTGATTCCCGTTATACATCAAGATTCAAGAAAAGTCTTCAAAAATCCCTAGATACTGAACATTGTTTGAGCACTTCCTACCACCCTCAAACCGATGGAAAATCAAAATGGACTATTCAAACCATAGAAGACATGTTGAGATCTTGCTCACATGACATTCAAGGTATGTGGGATCAATATTTACCTCTGGTAGAATTTCCTTAAAATAATAGATTCCATTAAAGTATTCAAATGGAACCATATAAAGCGTTATACAGAAAGAGATGTTGCACACCAACCTGTTGGGATGATGTTGGTGAAAGAAAACTCGTAGGCCCCGAACATGTTGAGAAACAATGAAAAAGGTGAAGGTTATCCAACCCCAATTCAAAGCATCTCAACATAATAAAAAAGGGATATGCCGATAACCGATGAAAGGATTTAGATTTTCAAGTATATGACCTTGTTTTCTTGAAAGTATCTCCATAGAAGGGTGTTATACGTTTCGGATAGAATGGTAAATGGAGTCCCAGGTACATCAGACATTTTGAAATTATAGAACGAATTTGAGCTATAGCTTATTGTTTGGAAATTCCTCCAAGCTTCTCCAAAGTTCATGATGTTTTCCATGTATCACTATTGAGAAAATACATGCCTGATCCAACGCATGTACTCATCTATGAGGAAATTGAACTAGAACCTAATCAGTCTTATTATGAAGAGCCTGCAAAAATTATTGATACCAGAGAAAAAGTTCTGAGAAACTGGAGGGCTCATCCGATAGTGTTCTTTGGACAAACCATAAGATGGAAGAGACAATGTGAGAACATGAGGAACTTATGATGAAAAACCACTAGAATATTTTTATCAAGTGATATTCTAGAAATTTCGAGGACAAAATTATTTTAAGGAGCGGAGAATGTAACACCCCATGCTCTGAAAATACGTTTCCCACTGAATAAGGCAATAACTTGCATTGTACACAACTTCGAGATTTTAACACACCGCAACCAATCAAACATGCCGTTATGAATATTAATACCCACTTTTTGAAATTTTATAAATTTTAATTTTCAAAATATGCTTCATTTTTGAATTTGGAGTATCGAAATTAGCTTATGGTGAATTTTTGGGTATTTTTCTGATAAATTTCAATTTTTGATGAATAGTGAATAACACAGCGTTATTGGTAAAAACTGAATTTTATTTAAATAATTATTTATTTTATTTAAATTTAATTTAGGTCAAAATAGATACATAATACCTATATAAGTCCAAGGTAATTCATTGGAGTAATTTTATAGTATGATTAGATATATAATATTTTATTGAACTTTTTACTGTCTTTTACCCACCTCCTAGAAGAATTTTCAAATTTGCACAAAACATAATTTTAGTGTTTCTGTGAGATGAATTTTAAAAATCTAATAGACACAGTTGATATCAGTATGTAAAATGTGGTTCAAAAAGATAAAAATAATTTTTGGTGAATCATAAATTTTGACTTTTATTTGCCACGGTTAAAAATAAATAGAGTACTTGAGGGTAAAAATGTTATCATAATTACCCTAAATCATGTCCTAATTCTATTGGATAAGTGTAATTCGAAAAAAAAAGAACCTTAGGAATATAATATTATCCCTTTTGGTCCACTTGGATTAGACTAGGACATTTATTATTATTTTATTTAAAGAAATGTTAAAGGAGTTAAATTCAATGTTTACTAACTAAACCATTTTTAATATATGGATATACATAAAATAAATTCGACAATAAGTATTCATTAGAAATATTATATGATATCATACATAATGGTATTTTATTTATAATATTTAGGCATTAAATAAGTTAATTTATTTTTGACACAATGATGATAGAGTAATTACCTTATTAATAAAAGATTTAATTAAATGATATTATAAATATCCAAATAAATGTAATTAGAGACTTTTAATGAATTAAAAAAAAATTATAGGTTATTATGACAGGTCCCGATGGATTAAATTATTTTTTTACTAAGTAATCATGATTTTATGAGTTTCACAAAAACCTAATAATAAATAGTGTCCAAATTGACATATTTGAGTTTTTAAAACAAATACTATATTATTAATTGATATAATATTCTTAAAAATATAAGTTTCGAAAAAATGACATAGATAAGGTTATATATATTAATAATGAATGACTTGGGGTTTTCTTGGCTTTTTATAGTAAGTTTATAAACCATATAATATAAAAATACAAAGAGACCTGGTAAATGTCAAACTATTTTACTAAGAGTTAAATCAAGAAGATAAGGTTAAAATGATGACCTAAACCTGTCTAAAACCTTTTTGATGAGATATTTTGGACCCATCCCTACATTATCCTAGAAATAAATCATTTTGGAGCCATTAGAAACTGAAAATGATTTTATTATAAAATAATATTTCAAACTTTTCTTAAAGTGACCATCACCTCTTTTATAAAAGGGCACTTTCGCTTCTCTTAATTTCACAAGTCAAATGCCAATTTTCATGGCCAAACCCTACCCAAATATCCTCCCAACATTCCTCCCTTCATATTGGGGTCCTTAATTTGGTATGAAATCAATCCTATGGATCCCTTTTTTCAAATTAAAAGGAATAACCCGAAGAAGAGGTAAATAATTCATCACCTCTTTCAGGTTGTTTTCTTCTTCCACTTCCTATTTATTTGTTTTTTCCATTATAAAATAATAACTCCAGTATATTCTATATATTATTATGTTATTATAAAAATGGTACAACCATATTCATTATTCTATCCATCATATGAAGGACAAATGTCACCATACGTGTGTACGTACAGCTTACCATCTCCACGTCGTGGTGTAGTTTGTTATTCAAACACATAATTATTTTGATGGGTATAATAATTAATATAACAGATATACATAATAAACATAAAATGTTAATTATTATTTATATATGATATACCATCCAATTACATATTATTTGACCATTAATATAATGATATTGTCGCTCGTGCGTACGTACAGATTACCGTCTCTACGAACACGATGAGATTAATTCCGCATCGCATTCATTCAAGAATAAGTTTAGTTTTTTTATTAAAAATAATTTTTAAGAACTTAATAAAATTATGTATATAAATAAAATATATAATATCCATAACAATCATGGATTACGCAGCCGAGCATATAAAGGAAAACAGATTAGCTAGCACCTCAAACGATGATACTACTAAAATATTATTAAAAAAGAAATTTTAGAGGATCATATATGAAATCATATTTGTGTATATAGTTCATTTATAATTTAATAACAATGATTTACCTATTATTCATTAGTTTAATGTACCCTCTACCAAGGAAAAGTACAAGGTAAGGGTTAATTTAACAATCTATTTACTTATCTGAGATTGCTAAAACATAAGTATATACAGGGACCTCTTTATCATCCACATCCGTGTTTTCATCAAAATGTAATTCAAAACATTTTTATTATTTACTATAATATGGGATAATGTCATTTATACCCTTATTTGACCATATATTTTTTTAAATTAATCTTTCCTTCTTTTTCCATACAAGATATTTTATGCCCTTTTCGACAAAATTAATGTAAGAATGTCTTTTTTAACTTATAATATGAGTGTGTCTATTTTCCTCCATTATAATATCGTCGAAGCTTCCCATAAAAAATTATTAGAGTATTTAAAAAATAAATGTTTTCTTTTATAATTATATAACTTTTAAATGATTTCAAAACATAAAGAGATGTTTCTCTAAAAAAGTTTTGTTTCCATCTATGTCAACATCCTTTGATGGATTTTAAGCTTGTTTGAAGTTGATTTATTATAATACAAAACATCCATATTGTATTGAAGGTTTTGTGGTATGTTTTACTTAGGATGTGTTATTTTTACACCATTCATGGTTTATAGATAAAGTATTGACATTTCGAATGCTAGTTTTGATATGAATGTTTATGTTATGTTTAAACCTTTTCATATGAGGAATGCATTAGACTTAGTAAGTGACAGGCGGAGCCCGCTACAGCTCCTCAATGCATCGATGGTTATTATGAGAAAAAATAGGGTCTTGGCATAAGGACTTTACAAAATATTATTTCTAGTCTTGGAATAAGTCCCAGACTATGTGGTTATGAAGTCTTTAATTATGCATTCCATCATTATAAAATTTCCTATTAACCTTGCATGTGATTATTCGACTAGTAAAATATCCATGTGAATAACTAAACAGAATTATTTGATTTTATCTTCACCATATTATGAGGAAGTTATATTTAAAATGCATTTGTTTTAGTCGTATTCATAGCATTAAATGTTTACGCTTATTTATGAAAGTTTTCGATATATTGCTATCCTTACTGAGCATCTGAGATCACCCCTCTCTATGTTTTATTTTTCCCATGATGTGAAGAAGTATTCTATGGTTGACCTGTAGGGACAGGATAAAGATATAAGTTTTTTAAAAAGGATACAAAATGTTGTTGATATTTTTATTTCATTATGTAATGGTAAACTTAGGAATGTATCTTTTACTTCCAAGGCTACTAAACGGATCGGTCATTCAAGACATGATTCCATATATCCCGCCAATGTTATGTAATAATTCACCTAATATGGGTAACTGGGGTCAGGGCATTACAATTGGTATCAGAGATAGTATAGTAAAAACATTGGAAACTAGATTTCGATAAACTCTGATTAGATCACATTACCCTAAGATAGGAATTGAGGATTAGTATAGAAGAAATTCCAATGATTTTGGTAATGAAGATAATTTTTCAGTTTTCCAAGCAACACATCCCTGTCTGGATAAGTGCAGGTGGAGGCAGCTCTCGAAAAAATGTACCTAGCTGTAAAACACCAAAACACCCCTTTGAGCTAGACTCGAATGAGAACTGGTGCAAGTCAACATGCCTTACTGCACTCTTGGTTATGACACTCCTAGAGGATATGCTTAGGATAATTCAAAATTTCATTAAGAACCATTATTTATTATTTATGAGTATATATTTCCTCAATGAAATATTTTTTATGATTATGGATTATTTCTATAAACTCCTAAATTTATGTTAAGTGTTTTACAATTTTGGAATTATGTATTGAGATTCATAAAATAATATAGTGCCTTCCATTCTTCATAAATGGCGCCAAGTGGAAGGAATGAAAACCGTATCAGCACAAATAATCATTGTTGGGATTTCTCTCCAACTCAAGATAATTATAGTGAAGCTGGTGAAGCAACTAGTGCTGATCAGCTTACCACCATACTGGGACAACTCACTCAGGTTATAATTAATAACCTTACTCGTATGAAGCACCCATATAGACAAAGCGGATGATAAATGTTAGAACGCTTCATGAGGAAACAACCACAAACATTCAATGGGAGTAAAAACCCATTAGTAGCTGAGAAATTGATAAATTCCATAGAGAAAATATTTCATGCTTCAGGGAGTAGAAAAAGGGGAAAATTTGTCATGTTAGTTTATCGCCTCATGGGAGATGTAGAACAATGGTGGTCGTTAATCCAAAACACAAAGGAACATGACGAAGTACCAAACATAGAATGGAGGGAGTTGAAAGAGATTTTTCTAGAAAACTACTTTCCTCATAACCATCGAGCAGATATAGAAAGATAATTTCTGAGTATGAGGAAAAAGGGGGATGAGAATGTCACAAATTATGAGTCTAACTTTACAAGGTCAGCAAGGCATGCAACAGATTATATATGTAACCCAAGGAGTAAAATTGATCAATTATTCTGTGGGTTAAAACAATTTCTCTGTTGAACATTAGTATCACAATCCTTCTCATCGTACAAAGATATTTTCTCATGCTCTATCAAGAAAAAAAATTAATTCTCTAAATATTACGACATTAAAGAAAATCAAGGGAAAAAGAGGACTTTTGAACACTCTAGAAATGGAAATAATGGGAAGAAAGGAAAATTAGAATATCTATCCTATGGTAAATATGGGATGAAACACCCTGGTCCTTCCCTGAAGGGAATGTGAGTCAGTTACAAGTGTGGTGAAAAAGGCCACCAAGCTCGTGATTGCAAGGGGAAGAAAGTGGCTGTCAATGATGAATGCTACAATTGTAGTGAAAAGGGGAATTATGCAAATTAATGTCTTAAGAGACAAGGGAACTTACCTTAGAAAAGGCCTAATGAGAAAGGAATAGGTAATGTGATCACAACTACTGAGTTTGAAGCTCCAAAAATAGTGGTGGCATGTATTTTAATTGTTTCCCCAAGTTTAGCCAATGATTTATTTGATTCTGGATCATTGCATTGTTTCATATATACCCAGATTACTAAGAAAATTATATATTTTTTATTTGACATAACAATGGAGTTTTTAGTCAAAACACCTAAGGGAAGTTTCATCGCAACAATGTTTTTTTAATCAGTTCCCATTAGGTTCTATAAATGATATTTATCTGGCGATCGGATTGTCATACCCATGATTGAATTTGATATAATCCTCATAATGGATTGGATTACATACCATGGTAGGAAAATTTATTATATTAAGAAGGAGGTTACAATTTTGGATGATGAAAAAGAGTACCTTATCTTTATAGAAGAAACGTCACCACCTGATTCTTATCAAGATCCTCCCCTAGTAGCACTACTAAATTCAATTATTGGGGAAGAAGAGAATGAAATAACTATGGGTGAGGAAAATATTGTTCGAATAGAGGACG
The DNA here is from genome assembly GCA_963277665.1 of Viscum album. Taxonomy (NCBI): domain Eukaryota; kingdom Viridiplantae; phylum Streptophyta; class Magnoliopsida; order Santalales; family Viscaceae; genus Viscum; species Viscum album. The sequence continues at coordinate 853,160,370 of OY728152.1, forward strand.
TACCTATTGTGAAAGAATATGTAGATGTGTTTCTAGAGGATTTACCTAGACATCCTCCAGAATGAGAAATTGAGTTTTCTATTGATTTGATTCCTTGTTCAAGGCCTATATCAAAGAATCATTATATAGTGTCAACTGTGGAATGACTACTAGGATTCAAGGTATATGCGACGAGTTACATACGACGGGATCCCGTCGCAAATAAGATTTAGCGACGGAGACCCGTCACAAATAGCCCGTTGTAGAAAATGTCATAGCAAAAAAATATTTTTTGTGATGCGAAACTTCACTGTCACAAAAAAGTCTCTGATTATATAATTATTTATATATAAGTTATTTTGCGACAGGACCGTCGTAAATAATCTTTTGCGACGGGTCCGTAATCCCGTCGCAATTTTTTTTTTTGAAAATATTAATTCAGATTATTTGCGACGGGCCCCTAATCCCATCACAAATACCTTTTTTAAGAAAACATTATTTAGAATATTTGGAACGAGATCCCGTCGCAACATATCCCATCGCAAATAATAAATAAAATTTTTAAAAAATAAATTTATTAAATATATGATTATTGAAAAATTAATTTTAATGTTATTAAAATAATATAAAAATATAAAATATTAAAATTATCAATATTCCCATAAAAAATAAAAAAAAATCATAAAATATTATTATCATTATTGAAAAATTAATTTTAATATTTTTATAATTATAAAAAAATTAAAAAAAATTAAATTTCTCAATATTCACAAAAAAAATATAAAAAAATTCATAAATTATTATTATTATTATTATTATTATTAAAATAAAAAACTGGTAAAAAATGTAATATTGAAAAAATATATTTAATAAAATTATGATTAATAAAACAATAATCTTAATATTATTAAAATAATAAAAAAATTAAAATTCACTATATTTATAAAAACAAATCATAAAATATTAAAAATTAAATTATGTAATAATCACACCGATATAAAATACCAAAACTGTAAATATTTCATATTACAACATATTTAAATTCAAATGTTTTTGACATAAAAAAATCACTGGGGGTCATCTTATGGAGGAGGTGGAGGAGATGAAGGAGCTGGTGGAGGAAATTCCATCTATAAACTACGAGTCAAATGGTGCATGTACTCCATCTGCTCGTGATACAGCTCCTGCCATCGACGTATCTCCTCCTCCTGCTTCTGCTGCTACTGACGCATCTCTTCTTACTACTTCTGCAAACTCTCTATAAGGTCATTCTGAGCTCAGAACTACTACTGATACTGTGACCCAGAAGATGATGCCTCTCCACTAGATTCTCTCAAGATGGACGTCGACATCGCAGCAGTACCATAATAAGTACCAGGAGTCACATGAGAGCTGATACCAACTACACTTCCCTTCTCAATGCCATACTGAGTCGCCTACATCCATGCCGCCTCGTTGAAATAATGGGCACTGGTCTGATTAGTCGTCTCTTCCTGACCCTCATCTTGTGTCTGAGAAGTCGCAGCCTCATATGAATCCTTCAATTTCAATTTGAAATTAATATTGTGAAAATATTATATGCAGTTAATTTTCATACTGAAAAAAATAATACAAACAACAATCTGACACTGACATCCTCCTCTAATCTCATTAGTGACTGGATCACTGTACATCCTCCGATAAACATCGTACTCTATAATATTAGTATTCTCAACTGCCTATATGAATATAAAATAAATTGTTTATATTTGAAGTTATATAAAATATTTAAGAAAAATTACTTACTAGATGCTTTCTATGCATACTGAATGTACGACTACCAGCTCGATGTGTCACCTCCTGTCTCCCCCGGTTCTGCCGACCCAATGAAGACCTCATCTGAAATCCACCACCCAACTAGTGTGCACATAATCCATCCCAAATCTGATATGAAATGTACTCCGGTTGGTGGGATCTACATGACTAATCAAATACTGTCCCTCCTACTTTTATAATGGTCGTATTTCTCAAATTGTTCAAAAACTGATGCAAACGCTCACGCATATCCACCTCCCATGCTGCATGGATAGCGTCACACACACTACCCATGATGGGATACCATAAAACCTAAATATAATTTATAATATCAGGTTATTAATAAAATAAATTTCCAAATAAAAATTATTTATTTCTGTACCAGCCAATGATTGTACATGCCGAGCTCCACATCAATGTGAATCTGTTCACATGTGGTCCATGGCTGAGAAAAATAATTGTGCAAGATAGTGCTCCCATGTCCAACAGATACATGTGAAAAACTGTGAAAAAAGTATAAATAATCAAACAATTATTATATATCTAAATAAATTAATGAAATCTATCAAAAAAAATACAGGTTATCATACCTCAGTGTGCGTGGATCGAAGCCAAGATGTGGAAGTCACTCGGGGATAGTGTCAGGAATCATCAATCGCGCAAGACCAAGCCCCCTCCGCGTACCTCCTTAACCACCAGTATGTTGAGGGTCAGATGATCCCACATCCCCATCATCCCAAGGTAGCCAAGCCTACTCTAACTCAAACAATAGATCAATGTCCATCTGAAATAGAAAATGATAGTTGTTTGCATATAGTTGAAAATAACTATTATATATATATATATTAGTTATGATCATAACCAGCATTTAACTATGCCAATGTTCCCTTCATCGTCATCTTCATATCTGATGACGTCAATGTCTTCATATTCCTCCCCAGCATCATCAATATCCATATGAGTTTCACTTTCATTATCTCTTGTCATTTTAATTTCATTTGTAACATCATTAACATCTTTGTCACCATGGACCCTTAATTGTGGGGTTTCATCATCGATATTCATATTTCTTTGTGAAAAAGATGGATTTTGAGTAGTTTGTTGAAAAAATTAAATTTCTTCCACTTTAGTGGAACCACATTAAGTTTGAGTAAATTTATTTTCACATGATTTCATTTTTATTATGCTCCACCAATCACCCAGATCTCTTGAAGTAACACAATACATTTCATAATAAAAATTATGTGCCTATTGAGCCAGTAAAAATGGTTCATTTAATACAAGAAGGCTTTTATATCTAATATTGACGAATCCATGAGTCGGACAAACACACAAGCCTCTCTCAGTATCCTACCACCAACATTTAAACATCATTATGTAATTTTTTCCAAGATAACATAGCTCAATAATTTCATCCAGAATGCTGTAAAAGTCAACTATAGTTTCTCTATGATGAGATCCTCTCAAACAAACTTCAATGTTCATTGTTCCTTTTGATTTCCTATATGCACATGTATGAAATAGAAAACCATTCACCACATATGCATTATAAGATTTAACCATTTTGGATGGTGGGTTACTCAATATACACAGTCGCTTATCAATTTTATCTGCATGTTGAGACACCTGAATTTTTTTAAAACAATTATCAATATAAAAAATAGTAAACTGAATTGATAATAAACCATCATTAATTTATGTTACCAGATTTTGAAACCATTTAGAAATTTTTTTTGTCATCGTTCTTCAAGATCAGCTGCTATAATTTGTGGAACTTGTTTCTGGAAATGATTATCATATAACCTAAAAATAAAATAAGTTTACATACTATAACTGAAATTATAAAATAAGTGATAGAAGCACTCACAGTACAAATGCTGTCATTTCTTCATAGTTGAGCAGAACATATGTATGATCTCTGTGATGTTCATCATCTCAAAGCCATCATTCGTGAACTCCATCATATCCATGATTTGGAAAATTAAAAACTGATAAATGATTGTCCATTTCATCATTATCATTTCCCTCGTTCCATCCCATGTGGTTTTTTTTATGGATATTCAGATTTCAAAATATTGAGAGCATAAAAAATCAATTTACTCTTGCAAATAAGCTTCAACAATAGAGCCTTCAACCGATGCTTTGTTACGTACTTTTTTCTTCAATTTCTGCAAGAATCTCTCGAATGGTTACATCCATCGAAACTATACTAGACCTCCACATTTATATTCATGTGTAAAATGTAATATTCGATGTTCCATTGAGTCAAATAAAGCAGGTGTAAATATTTTTTCCCATTTACATATAATTATAGCAACATCTTCTTCCAGTTTTCCTAGCGCATCGTAGTCAGTTTATGTTGCACAAATGTCTCGAAAAAAAATATGGTATGTCTGTTATCAAAACAAAAATCATAGATTTCAACAAACCTCTAAATCCAATTAGCATATGTCTTTCCATTATAACCTGACAATCATGACTTCTTAATTCGGTAATATTACCATTTATAACACATCTTCCCAAATTGGAAGCATAGCCATCTGGAAGTCTCAAATATGCAATCCACTGAGAAAATAATAAATGACTCTCTTTGGAAAGTGTATAAGAAGCTTTTGGCTTCATTAACCTCCGTGATCTGACATTTTAAAATTGTTCATGTTCTGGTCGCCTGCAAATTTGGGAAAGATCTAATCGTGCTTTTACATTATCTTTGGACTTTCCTACTGTATCCAAAACTGTATGAAATAAATTATAAAAACAGTTCTTCTCAATGTGCATGACATCCAATATGTGGTAGACCAAAAAATCATACCAACAAGTGAGTTCCGAAAAATGCTTCATTTTATCTCATTATGTTCTTTCCCAAAGCCATGAATTTTCTATTGGTTTGTAGTTCACCCAAATGTGATGGGAGGTAATGAAAATACAACTGATTTTAACTCTATACCTGAGATCATTTTTGGAGGTTCATCCCATTCAATTGTACCGTTTCTAAAATGGGATTTTTTCCTTCGAAAAGGATGATCGGTTGGAAGAAATCTGCGATGATAGTCGAAATAGCAAGGTGTTTTTCCATTGACGAGCATAAAAGCTTTGTTGTATTTCATACATTATGGACATGATTTCGGACCATGTGTACTCCTTCTAGATAACATGCCATATGATGGAAAGTTAGTAATCAACCTCATCAATGCATCTTTTAATGTGAAATTTTTTCTCGCAGTAACATCATATGTACTAACACCATTACTCCACAATGCATTTAACCCCTCAATCAATGGTTTCAGATAAACAACAATATTCTTTTTTGGATGTCCTGGGATTAATAAGGTCAAAAAGATATAGGGCTCCTTCATCAATATCCATGGACATATATTGTACAGAGTTATAAATACAAGCCAACATGAATACTGACTACCATAAGAACCGAATGGATATAAACCGTCAGTAGAAAGACCCAATCGCATGTTATGGTCTTCTAAAGGAAAAGAATAATGCAGATGATCAAAATGTTTCCATGAATCACCATCAGATAGATGATTCAAGATTTTACCGGTTGAAATATTGGTTTTGTTCCATGACATTATTGATGTTGTGTTATGAGACATAAATAAAAATTACATCCAAGGTGTAAGGGGGAAATATCTCAGTTGTTTTACATGAATCGATCCAGACTTCCCTGGTTGAGCTTCTTTATACCACGATTGTCCACATTTTGTACAACTATCCAACGACTCATTTTCACTAGAATATAAGATTCAATGATTTTCATATGTATGGATCTTCCGATAACTTAGGCTTAGATTACGAACCAACCTCTTGATCTAATAGTATTTTGCAGGCAACACATTTCCTTCATTTGACAGTGTTTTAACCAAAGAAAATATTTGATTAAAATAGTTGTTTGACATTGCATTATCTGATTTAATAGCCATGAATTTTGCAACCACTTCTTATTTTCTTATCATTCAACCAGGATATAATGCATCCTCAACAGACCTCAAAAACTCATAAAATTTGGATGGTTCCAACTCAGGAGTTAAATAAATATCATCGTGAGTTTCAGTTTGTTGTACATATGGACCTGCAACATCATGTACTAAATTTTGGAACTATGATGGATCTAGAATCAAGTTATTAGTATCTTCTCTAGAACATCGTTCACCATGTTGATAAAAAAAATCTCATTGAAAACCAAAACTCAAGAGATGTCCCCCAACCTTGTCAAATGTGTCAAACATTATCAGAGAACATTTTTTACAAGGACACTTAATTGTGCCTTCTGAAACATATTCTAGTTTTGATGATGAGTATGCTAAGAAATCATAAACACCCTCAATATAAATAGTATTTAAACAATAACCATTTGGATTTCTATGCTGATTTATTCAAGCGCCATCATCTAATAATGACTGATGTCAACTTCCTTGTTCCATATTTTACTCTAAAATATAAAATCATCACTGTTTTTGAATAATTTGAAATTATAAAAATAATATATGAAAAAATAAGATAAATAATTACTACTACTACTTAATAATTATCATTAATTAAAGGCGACAAAATTTCCAGTGGATTGACGACTACTCTTTTGTCTGATGGTTTATTTTACTTGCATCTTTCTCACACTGAAATCACAATGATGAATCTCGTCAGAGGTACGAATATTAATTCTCATATGCACGAGAATGAATATGCCTACCTCTGAACAGATTCTTCATTGTGATTTCAGTGTGAGAAAGATGAAAGTAAATTAGCCTTCCGACGAAAGAGCCCCCTTTTCATCGATGAATCGACTTCTTCCAACTATCACCGCCTGAAAACATTATACAAAATGTGATCCCATGAATCCATATCCAATCTCGTTTATATGAGATTCAATATGCCTATCTAGCAACACATTTTTCATATTGTTTTGAGTCTGGGAGAGTTGAATGGGGAAAAGTTGCCGAGTAAAAGGAGTGTCGTCAATCCACTGGAAATTGTGCCAGGTTCTTGGAATTTAATAAAATTTATTAAAATTTCTTTCTAACTGTTCCTAACTAATTATTACTATTTATTACTATTTATTTCAAATTATTACTAATTTATAAATACTTAACAACACATAGAAAAATGTAAACTGCTTGAATAAGGAAACCAAATTTGGTAATCATCGTTGTGGAGATAATGAAATTATTTCCCTTCATTATCCAAGGAGTTTTCGTTTACTAATTATAATTATATCTAATTATTACTAATGAAAAAATTATATTGTAAATATTTATGAAGAAACAATATTAATATTATTAAAAAAATAAAATACTTACAAAATATTAAAATTATCAATACTCGCAACAGGCATTTCTAATTATTTTTAATTATTGAAAATTATTGTTATTTATTGTTAATTATTTTAAATTATTTCTAATTATTTCTAATTATTGCTAATTATTGCTAATTATTGATAATTATTGATAATTATAACTAATTATTCTGAATTATTACAATTTATTTCTAACTATTTCTAATTATATCTATATATTGCTAATTATTCCAAATTATTGTTATTTATTGCTAATTATTAGTATTTACTACTAATTATTAGTATTTTTTGATAATTATTAGTATTTATTAGTAGTTATTACTAATTATTAGTATTTATTACTAATTATTAGTATTAATTACTAATTATTACAAATTATTACTAATTATTACAATTTATTACTAATTATTATAATTTATTTCTAATTATTGCAAATTATTGCAAATTATTGAAAATTATTGCTATTTATTGCTAATTATTACTATTTATTTCTAATTCTTACTAATTATGCTAATTATTCCGAATTATTTCTATTTATTCCTAATTATTACTATTTATTTCTAACTATTGGTAATTATTTCTAATTACTAATAATTATTCTTTATTATTGCTATTTATTGCTAATTATTAGTATTTATTACTAATAATTAGTTTTTTCTGCTATTTATTAGTATTTATTAGTAGTTATTACTAATTATTAGTACTTATTACTAATTATTACAATTTATTCCAAATTATTATTAATTATTGATAATTATTGCTAATTATTGCTAAATATTAATAATTATTACTAATTATTGCTAATTATTCTTAAATATTTCTAATTATTCCTAATTATTGCTAATTATTTCTAATTATTGCTAATTATTTTTAATTATTTCTAATTATTACTAATTATTAGTAAGTATTACTAATTATATGTTTTTATTCCTAATTATTACTAATTATTACAATTTATTACTAACTATTACAATTTATTACTAATTATTATGAATTATTCCTAATAATTATTAATTATTCTTGATTATTACTAATTATTCTAATTTATTACTAATTATTCCTATTTTTTTACCATTTATTTCGATTTATTACTTATTATTGCTATTTATTGCTAATTATTGCTAATTATTCATAATTATTGCTAATTATTCATAATTATTGCTAATTATTCCTAATTATTTCTAATTATTCCTAATTATTGCTAAGTCTTGCTAATTATTTCTAATTATTCATAATTATTGCCAATTATTCCTAATTATTTCTAATTATACCTAATTATTACAAATTTTTCCTAATTATTGCTCATTAGTGAAAATTATTGCAAATTATTACTAATTATTAGTATTTATTTCGAATTATTAGTATTTTTTGGTAATTATTAGTTATTATTAGTATTTATTACTAATTATTACAATTTATTAGTAATTATTTCAGTTTAGTACTAATTATTACAATTTTTTACTAATTATTACAATTTATTACTAATTATTATTAATTATTGCTAATTATTAATATTTATTCCTTATTATTCCTAAGTATTACTAATTATTCCTAATTATTACAAATTATTACTATTTATTACTATTTATTGATATTTGTTACCAATTATTATTAATTACTACAAATTAATTATATACATTAATAATTATAGTTAATAATTACTAATTACTAATAATTATTAAAAATTAAAACTAAAAATTTCAATTTACTAGTACAAATAAACACTAATGACAAAACAATTTAAATTTAATTTAATTACAACTCATCAATAAAAAAAATTAACATAAAAACGAAATAAATAATAAATTTCAAATACATAAATACCTTTAAGACTAAATTTTTATTGATGCAGACGGCTTCACAACTTCTTCGTTAATAAAAAAATAAACATAAAAAATTCTCTCTCTAAAATCCGAGTTTAGAGAGAAAGAGGATATAAAATTTGAGAGGAATGAGAGGAAAACAGGATGGGGGTATATATATGTTAGATTAGTTGCGACAGTATTATTTGGGACGGGTATCCCGTCGCAACTCGTATCTTTTGCGAGGGGACCCATCGCAAATACCTACTCTCTCATTAATTACTGTCAGCGGTTAAAAAGTTATTTGCGACCAGACCCATCGCAAATAGTCTTTGCCGACCCAGCTTTTGCGGCGAGACGACAACCCGTCGAAAAAGGGTATAAACAGCCGCTGGTTATTTGCGACAGGGCCCATCACAAATACTTAACTATTTGCGACGGTGGGATACCACCGTCGCTAATAACCTTCACGTGGTTTGGTGCGCTATTCACGCCAAACTATTTGCGATGGGAGACGAAATTCCGTTGCAAATAGTTGGTTATTTGTGACAGGCATAACGACTCATCGCAAATAACCTCTTGGACGGACCTCTTGCGACGGGATTTATTCCCCTCGCCAAAACTCCTTTTTCCTCGTAGTGAATTAGTGTAACTAAAGAAACAACTTGAGGAATTGAGTAATAAAGGATTTATTTTCCCTAGTGTTTTCCATGGGGATCCCCTATCCTTTTTGTTAAGAAGAAAGATGGATATATGTGGTAGTTCATTGACTACAGGGAGATCAATGATATAACAATAAAGAACATGTATCTCCTACCTCGCATTGATGATTTATTCGACCAACTTCATGGAGCTCAATATTATTCAAAGATTGACCTTTGATCTGGATATCATCAATTGTGTGTGAAGAAAGAAGACATTCAGAAAACAACATTTCAAACCAGGTATGGGATTATGAGTTTACAATAATGCCTTTTGTATTGACTATTTCACCCTCTATCTTCATGGATCTAATAAATAAGGTTTTCTGAAAATATCATGATAAATTTTCAGTTGTATTTATTGATTATATCTTGTTATATTCCAAAAGGAACAAAGATCTTGAAAATCACTTTCGCATTATTCTAAAGACTCTTAGAAGAAATGAATTATATGGGATGTTTAGCATGTGTGAATTCTGGAATCTAGAGTTTCGTTTTCTTGGCCATATTGTCTCTATGGATGGAATCTATGTTGATCCTTTAATGTCCTAGGCAAGCCAATAATGGCCAGCACCGATGATTATAACTTAGATACACAGTTTTATTGGTTTCGTAGCTTATTATCAATTTTTCATCCAGAATTTTTCCCGGTTGGTTAACCCATTAACTAAGATCACGCATAAAGGGGTTAAATTTGTTTGGACAAAATAGTGTGAAGAATGTTTTGATGTATTAAAGAGAATATTATTCATTGATCCTATTGTGACACTACCATCTGGTAATAATGGGTTTGTTATTTATAGTGATGCTTTAATGAAAGGACTTGGTTGTGTCCTTATGCAGAATGATAGAGTTATTGAATATGTATCACGATAGCTCAATATTCATGAGCAAAACTATCCTACTCATGATCTTGAGTTAGCAGTTGTAAGCATTTGTCTGAAAATATCGAGACACTTTATCTATGGTGAAAATGTCAGATTTATACTGATCACAAGATTTTGAATTATGTTTTCTCCCAAAAAGAACTAATCATGAGGCAAAGATGATGGCTTGAACTACTCAAGTATTATGATTGAACTATACACTACAACCTGGTTAAGGAAAATGAGGTGGCATATACTTTGAGAAGAAAGGATCATGGAGTATTGAACAACATGATAATTGAACAAGGTCCTGTTTTCAGGGATCTAGTAAATATGGATATGGGAATAAACATGGAAGGTTAAACATCAATAATTTTTCAAATGGCTGCCAACCCATCTTTACTAAAAAGGATAAAGATTTCTCAGACTACGGATGAGGAGTTTCAAAAGAAAATTAATGCTGTGAATGACGGGAGATTGTTCGAGTTCGTATATGAAGATGAAATTTTGAAATTTGAGAATACACATTGTGTTCCCGATATAACTGATCTAAAAAGGGAATTTTTGGATGATTATCATAGATCCAATTTCTCTATACACCATATTAGCACAAAGATGTATAGAGATTTTGTAGAACATTTTTGGTGGGACAACATGAATAGAGAGATTTCTGATTTTGTGTCGAGATGTATGGTTTTCCAACAAGTGAAATATGGAAGACAACATCCTAGAGGAGTCATGCAACCTATTCCCATACCTGAGTGGAAATGGGATGATATTACAGTGGACTTTTTCATGGGACAGCCAAAGACTCCTAGAAGCAATGATGCAATATGGGTCATCATTGATCATCTGACCATGTTAGCACATTTTCTTACTATAAGAGAAGATTTACCACATGAATGTTGAGAAAGACTATATATTAATTATGTTGTAAGACTTCATGGAGTACCCCTATCAATTGTTTTAGATTGTGATCCCCATTTTATATCAAGATTCTGGAAAGGTCTTCAAAAATCTTTGGATACTGAACTTAATTTAAGCACTTCCCACCACCCTCAAACTGATGGACAATCAGAACAGACTATTCAAACCTTAGAAGATATTTTTAGATCTTCCACACTTGAGTTTCAAGGTATGTTGGATCAATATTTACCTCTGGTATAATTTTCCTATAACAATAGCATCCATTCATGTTTATAGATTGCACCATATGAAGCGTTATATGGAAAGAGATGTCACACAACAACTTCTTTGGATAATGTTGGTGAAAGAAAACTTGTAGGCCATGAACATGTTGTGGAAAAAATGGAAAAGAGTATGGTTATCCAAACCCACATTAAAGCAGTCGAATGTAGGAAAAAGAACTATACCGATAACCGAAGGAAGGATTTGGAATTTCAAGTAGGAAATCAAGTTTTCAATAACGTATCTCCATGGAAGGGTGTTATACATTTTAGTAAGAAGGGTAAATTGACTCCCTGGTACAATGGACCTTTCGAAATTCTAGAACGAATTGGAGTTGTAGCTTATCGTTTAGAAATGCCTCAAAGTCTCTCAAAGTTCATAAAGTGTTCCATGTATCAGTATTGATAAAATACATGCCTAACCCAATGCATGTACTCGCCTATGAGGAAATTGAACTTGAATCTAATCTGTCATATTATAAAGAGCTTGTCAAAATTCTTGATACCAGAGAACAAGTGCTATGAAACCGGACGACTCGTCTGGTAAAAGTTCTATGGAGAAACCATAAGATGGAGGAGACAATGTGGGAACCCGAGGAACTTATGATGAAGAACCGCCCGATTCTTTTTTTGAAGTGATATTATAGAAATTTCGAGGACAAAATTATTTTAATTATGGGAGAATGTCACACCTCGAGCTTCCACAGTACGTTTCCCATTGAATAATACAATAGCTTGCATTGTATGCAACTTCGAGATTCTAATACACTATGACCAATCAAACTAGCCATTATGAATTGTAACACCCACTTTTTGAAACATTATAAATTTTATTTTTCAAAATGAACTTCATTTTTGAATTCGGAATATCCAAATTAGCTTAGAGTGATTTTTTTTTTTTGAAAACATTCAATTTTTGATTAATAGTGAAAACACTACGTTATTGGTGAAAACCAAATTTTTATTTAAATAATTATTTATTTTATTTAAATTTATTTTAGGTCAAAATAGATACATAATACCTATATAAGATCAATGTAATTCATTGGAGTTATTTTATAATAATTTTAGATATATAAAAATTTTATTGAACTTTTTACCGTCTTTTACCCACCTCCTAGGAGCATTAGAAAATTTGCATAAAACGTAATTTTACCACTTTTGTGAGTAGAATTTCAAAAGTCCGAGAGACACAGTTGATATCAGTAAATAAAATGCGGTTCAATAAGATGTGAACAATTTTTGGTGAATAGTAACTTTGAAATTTTATTTACCACGGTTAAAAATAAATAGGATAATTAAGGGTAAAATTGGTATCATAATTGCGCTAACACATGTCCTAATTCTATTGGATATGTGTAATTAGACCGAAAAAAACATCAAAATAAAATATGATCCCCTTTGGTCCACTTGTATTAGATTATGACATTTATTATTATTTTATTTAATGAAAAGTTAAAAGAGTTAAATTCAAAGTTTAATAACTAAACCATTTTAATATAGGGTAATACATAAAATACATTTGACTATAAATATTAATTAGAAATATAAAAATATTTCCTATGAAATGGTATTTTATTTATAATTTTTAGACATTAAATAATTTAATTTATGTATGACACAATGATGAAACATGAGTTACCTTATTAATGAAAGATTAAAATAATGGATATTATATATATCCAAATAAATATAATTTTAGACTTTTGATGAATTACACTAATTTTCTAGGTTCTTATTACATGTTACGGTTGATTTAATAATTTTTTTCAAAGTAATCATGATGTTTTGATTTTAACAGAAACAAAATACTAAATAGTGTCAAAATTGACATAATTGAGTTTTTAAAACAAATAATATAGTATTAATTGATATAATATTTCTAAATATCTACAGTTCAGCCAAAAGTCATAGATAAGTTTATAGATATTAATAATGGACCACTTGGGGTTATCTTGGCTTGTTTTAGTATGTTTATTAACCATATAATATAAAAATACAAAGAGACAAGGTAAATGTTAAATTATTTGACTAAGAGTTATATCTAAATTATAAGGTTAATATGATGACCTAAACATTTCTAAAACCAATTTGATGAGTGGTTTTCGACCCGTACCCACATTATCGACGAAATAAGTCATTTAAGAACCATTAGAAATAGAAAATTATTTTATTATTAAATAATATTTCAAGCTTTTCTTAAAGTGACCCTCACCTCTCTTATAAAAGGGAACTTCTCTTCTCTTAATTTCAAAACTGCAAAGCCATTTGTTTCGGACAAACCCTGCCAAAATATCCTTCCAACATTCCTCCCTCAATCCTAGGGGTCTTCCTTAAGTCATAAATCCAACCTATGGATCTATTTTGATCAAATCAAGAGGAAGAACCCGAAGAAGAGGTAAATATTTAATCACCTCTTTCAAGTTCTTCTCATCTTCCACTTCCTCATTCTTGGTTGTTTCCATTCTAAAATAATAAAACCAGTATATTATATATATTTTGATGTTATTATAAAAATGGTACAACCATATTAATTATTTGATCTATCATATGAATGACAAAGTCACCATATTGTGTACGTACGGCTAACCGTCTCCACGTCGTGTTGTAGTTTGTTATTCAAGCACAACATTATTTGGAGGGGTATAACAATGAGTATAAATGATGTAAATAAAAACATAACATGTTAATGATTCTGTATATATTATATACCATCTAATTACATAAAATTTCACCATCAATATAATGATATTATCGCTCGTGCATACGTACATAATACCATATCCAGCAGTGAGATGAGATTCATAGACCATCGTAATCATTCAAGAAAAAATTTCATTTAATGATTAATAATAATGTCTAAGAACATAATCTCATTATTTATTTTAATAAAATATATCCTATTCATAACAAACGTGGCTTACTTAACTGAGCGTATAAAGGAAAACAGATCAGTTAACACCCAAAACGATGATACTAATAAAATATTATTAACAAAGAAATATTAGAGGATCATATATGATATCATATGTATGTATATAGTTCTTTTATAATTTAATAACAATTATTTTACTATTATACATGAGTTTAACGTACCCTCAACCATGTAAAATTACAAGTTAAGGGTTAATTCTTCAATCTCTTCTCTTATCTGAGGTTGTTAATACGTAAGTATCTACTGAGACTTCTTTATCATCCCCATCTGTGTTTTCTTAAAAATGTAATTCCAAAAAAATTTACTATTTTCTATACTATGGGAAAAAGTCATTTATACACTTATTTGACCATATATGTTTTGAAAGAAATCTTTCCATCATTTTCCAAACAAGGTACTTTATGACCTTTTCGACAAAATTAAGGCAGGAATGTCTTTTTTTATCATATACAACATGTGTGGCTATTTTCTACAGTTATAACATCGTTGAAGCTTACCATAAAATATAATAAGAATATTTTCAAAATAAATGTTTTCTTTTATAATTATATTACATTTAAATGATTTCAAAATAGAAAGATATGTTTCTCTAAAAAAAGATTTGATTCATCTATTTCAACATCCTTTGATGGATTTTAAGCTTGTTTGAAGTTGATTTATTATGATACAAAACACAAATATTGTATTGATGGTTTTGTGATATTTTTGACTGTGGATGTGTTATTTTTACACCATTCATGGTTTATGGATAAAGTATTGACATTTTGTATGCTAGTTTTGATATGAATGTTTATGTTATGTTTAAACCCTTTCATATGAGGACTGTATTGTACATAAGAAGTGATCGGTGGAGCCCGCTATAATCCTCGATTCATCTGTGGGTTTGATGAGACAAACTAATGTCTTGGAACAATGCTTTGACACAATTTTATATGTATTCATGACACAAGGCCATGACTACGTGGTTATGAAGTCTGGCATTATGCATTCCATCATTATTAAATTGGATATTGATCTTGCATGTTATTATTAGACTTGTAGAAAATCCATGTGAATATGTAAATGGAATTATTTGATTTTATATTTTCTATATTATGTTAAAGATTAAGTTTAAGAGGGTTTTTTAGTCATATACATTGCCTTAAATATTTTGGATTATTTATGAATGTTTCCGATATATTGTTATCCTTTCTGAGCATTTGACCTCACCCATTTCTATGTTTTATTTTTCCCAGGACGAGAAGAAGTATTTTATGGTTGACCTACTGGGATAGGATAAGGAGATAAGTGTGTTAAAAAGGGGAAAATGTTTTTTGTTTTTTTATTTCATGATCGAATTTAAAACTTATGAATGTTTCTAGTACATCCAAGGTTACTAAACTGATCGGTCATTTGGGACATGATTCCTTATATCATGCCAACGTTATTTAATAATGCACCGACTCTGGGTAACTGGGGTAAGGGCATTATAATTTCAACCTTTAAATACATTAAAACACAATGAAAAAAATTATCAACATTAAAAAACATAGGCAGATACCAATTACATGGTGACCCACCACCAACTACCCAATTATGGCCTACTGATGTTCTCCTATACCCTCTACATCGGGTACCTCATACCCAACTATCAATTACCAGATGGCCACAATTATAAAATTCATGAATATGTTTCTATTTAACCGACTTCATTCATCCATATTATCATTAATTTTCAAAACCAACTACAAAATAACCCAAGATTAAATTTAAAACATGAAAATTAAATAAAAAACCTCAATGATTGAGGATTTTACAATATTCCCACCATAGATCTTGTAATATTCACGAAGCATCCTTGAGTATCCCTAGTGAAAGACTCAATCCATTTGGACCTAATTTCAACTTATTATTCATAACTCAAACTTTTTCATATGCTCATACTACCATAGGACACATAAAAGTGGAAATACATTCTGGCAAACTATTCTAATAGTGGTCCCCAATATGCACCATATTCATCATAAAATAAGCATTTGGAACATTATCCACATTATTACATTGAATCATACTATATGTATATGTTTCACATTTTCCCAATTGAGAAATAATAAAATCCTAAATGGGATTATACATTATATGTAATTATAGGAGATAGTCCACTGTCACAGTCCTATCTCATGCATCAAATAGCCTAAAATAAATGGATATATCATCCCCTTATTTCCAATCATATGATTATATATATGAAGAGATACATTTATAAAATAACATTTAAAAAAGTAAAAAACATCTAGATTCATCGTTTGATTGGATTAGGAATTTTTCATAATATATATTGTGGCTATCCACTTCTTGATCAAATGTACGTGAAAAAAAGTCGTATACACCTATCTAGTCCCAAATAATATTGTCACTATATATTTCTTTGAATATATATGATACTGACATTTTGTTCCATAAAAATATTATAACTGTTTCATTTGAATAGATTATGTCAATCTCTTGTTATAAAAAAACGCTTCCAATTCTATATGATCTTCCACATGCCTTAAATATTATGAATACATTCCCAAAATAATATCCTCAATAATATAAGTATTATTCTTTGATTAGAAGACCATTTTTGAAACAAAAGTTGGTCTCAACTTCACATGATAATCAAATTAATTCTATAAGAATTTCCAAAATTTATATGTGAACATCACATTATGATGAGACATAATGATATAGTGTAACCCATGATGCCTCAAAATATCATTGGTATAAATATTTCTAATCTATTTATCTATCTAATCCTCACATATCGAGGGAAATGGAAAATTTTGTCAACCTGCAAATGAAAACAAAAAAATGTATCAATTCTGTAAAGCAATCATGGAAAACCTTTAACAAAATCCATAATGACATCATCTAGTTTCTATTAAAAAATATCTAATTGTATAATCTTCCGTACTTGACTTTATGGTTTATTCATCACCCATTGATAGGTTAAGAATCGAGAAACAAAACCATCCATGTCTATGTTAATACCCATCCTATAACACCCCAACCCCACTAGGCTGGAGACGGTGCATTACTTGTGATATTGGCATGGTTATAAGGAATGAAAATCCCGAAGGAACTATCAGTTTAGTAGTCTTGAAGAAACTATATATATTCATTTAACATAAATTATATTGGATAATAGTACAAGATACAACACATAATGAAAAACAAAAACTGCATGCATAAGCACTCAATAAATGACTTCCTCTTCATAACCTATTGAAGGTATACAATGAAAGGGGTGAGCTCAAACGATCAGTAAGGGTAACAAATAGAATAATAATGAGTACAATAATATGTGAATCATAATCAATATGACATAATCAAAATGGCCTAGTGAATAAATGAACAACTAATTCCATTAATAACCCAAGAATGAAACTACATCCATTGAATTTTTCATAGTGAAAACCTCATGGTTAATAATAATAACTGATAATGAATAAATAGAATTATTATTAATTGGAAATCATGTATCAGGCACATGAACCATAATACCGAAAAAAACATTTTAGTTCTATGGGTAGAAACCCGTCTAATTTTTTGGAAACAAATTCAAAGGGTCTGTCGCCAAACTATTTTGTCTCATGAGACCTACCGATGCATATAGGGGCTATAGTGGGACACAACCTCCTCTAAATACAATGTATTCTTTATAAATATATTCAATAATAGAGAAATATGTATTTACATCATCCATATAGATTAGAGAATATAGATTCAACAACATTTCCATAGTCAAAACAACATTCAAAATAAATATCGTTTGTCAAATGGTATACGAATTAGACAATAATAATATCCATGATATGAGAATATGGATATTTAAATGGAATATAATTTCAATTGAAAAGGGATCTCAAAAGTTCAGTGGGTACACCAAATAAGAAAGAGTAGGAGCACAATTACTAAGCAAGTCACAATGAAGTGAAAATTGAGACAAAGCTCGTTACCGTGTTGTATTCAATTGACTCATATGAAAAACGATAATAACCACAAAAACAGTCAAAAAAAATACAATGAATATAATGAGAACTACGATAAAATATTTCAAATGGTATTACACCTATACCACATATAATAAATAATAGGCGAACAATGAAAATCTGACAGAATTGAAGGTGTGATGAGAAAACCTCTTACAAACATTTTGGAACGATAATGAGTTTTATTGAAAGGTATTAATGAGAGGTAAATAGGTATCCCATTATTTATATGTCAAAAGGGATGTATGGGGGAGGTGAGAAAACATACCCCATCATTAGAAATTAAAAACAAAAGCACACAAGATAGAGTGGATTCTTGAATAAAAGTGAGAGAGAGGATCCATTACCTTATGCCTGAAGGTATTCTTGACATGTTATTAAAGACCTGAATAAACAAATTAGGATTATTAATTCATAATTACAGAACCTCTTTTATATGTAAATTATTTATTCTTATCCTTTTTTGTTCATTCTAGGCCTTTTTTATTGGTTATAAGGGTCAATTTCATTGTTCGGGCTCGTTTGTTTACTTTGTTTTAAGTGATTGGTTGACATATATTCAAGTTTGTATAAATATATAACACGGATGTGGTTGTACAGAAATGAATTTATACACTATTAGTGAACATCCAAGATATTACATGGTTTTAAATTTAATTTGGGTTACATAGATTGAATTCGAATTTATATATATATAACCTTAGTGATAACTATTTTGGTTAATCAGCGGGTTATGATTACGATGAATATTTTTTGCTTTATAAATTAATACCTTGTGTAAAAAAGTATTACAGAACTAAAAATATGATATATTACATAATAATCTATTTTAACCAAAAAACAAATGGTTTCTTGATAGGAATTAATTATTATAATAAAAATTGTTAAACTATTGTCCTTGAATGTCCTAAATTAGCACATCTCAAACGGTGCTTTCATTTCATTCAAATAAAAGTGGGGAAAGGAGAGAAGATAAGGGAATATATATCATTAGCATGAAAACATTACTGTACATGTATGTTACTAGATTTATCATACTATTTTGGTGAAGGGATGTGAGAAAAGACACAAAAAATAAAAGAACTTAAAAGAAAAGAAGGGATTTGAAAGGGGAGTTTACCTCTTGAAACATCCTCCATTGAGAACCTCTTAAGGGGAGAGGTTTTGGTCTTTTTATGATACCAAAGCTTGCTAGAAGTGGGGGAGGAGGTTGGGAAGGTATTTGGACAGAATTTGGAGAAGCAAAAAGGCTTGATAGGAGTGAAAGGAAGAGGGAGTGAAGGGGGTTTTTATAGTGGAGGAGAGAGGAGTTTTCTTAATATTATAACCCTTAATTTATTATTTCCTCTCTAGAAAAGAAATAGTGAGTATTCCATGACAAAGAATAGTAAATTGTGCATGTGATTTCTATATTTTGGGTTCTTACATCACTCATGATGCTATTAATAGTTAATTTAAATTATAATGTATTTATAGGGTAAATAAATGTATTTTACTATTCCAAAAAAATTCTAGTATTTCAGAAAAATCCCAAAAATTCACCCTAATGATTATTTGACATGTAGAATCCAAAAAGGATGTCCATTTTTCGAAAATTATTTTCTAAATATGAATAATTAAATATTTAATTAAATCATTTTTTAATAAACATATATATACACTTAAAATATTCATCATCGTTTTAATGGTGTCTAAATTCATTTATACAATCAAGGGTATTGATACCATTCATAAGTGTAATATTTATATTCATAAGGCTAAGTTACTTTTCATAAGTGTAGGTAACTATTCATAAGGGTCATTTACAATTCACAGAAAATTAATTTAATTCTATCAGAGTCTAAATATCACCCTGAACGCAACCATGTATGTCAGATTTTCAAAATTCAAGTCACGGAGCTAGTAAATTTAAGTTTAGTGTCTAAGTTATGGTTATCTCCTATAAGTAACCATGTTTTGTTACATAGGGGCTCAGTGATTCATGAAATATAGGCTACCAAATGAATAGAGTGTATTTAAGATAAACATGCCATAAAATGTTTGGGGTGCTACATTATTCCGTCCTTCCGAAATTTCTTCCTCGATATTTTTATGTATAAATACCACCAAAAAGATGTGGGTGATTCTTTTTCATAACATCCTAAGGTTCCCATGTTTCTTCCTCCATATTATGTTTTCTCCAAAGAACCTTCACTAGGCGAGTTTTCCGATTTCTCAATACTTGTTCCCTTGTGTCAAGAATCCCTATAGGCTTTTCACAATATCACAAATCAGGTTCCAGTTCAATTTCTTTATATGTGAGAACATGAATTGGGTCTGGTATGTATTTCTTTAACAATGACACATGGAACACAACATGAACTCTAGAGAGATTTGATGGCATCGCTAGATGGTATGCTACAACTCCAATTCATTCCATAATTTCAAATGGCCTGATGTACATGGGGATCAGTTTCGCTTTCTTACTGAACCTTGTGACACCCTTCCATGGAGATACTTTTAGAAAGACATGATCTCCCACCTAGAATTCCAAATCCTTTCTCCGATTTTCAGCATAACTCTTCTGCCTACTTTGGGCTGCCTTAATATGGGATTGAATTTTCATTACCTTTTTCGTGGTCTCTTAAATAAGTTCTGGGCCTATAAGTTTCCTCTCACCAACTTCTTCCCAACAAGTTGGATTTCGACACCTATTTCTATATAATGTTTCATATGAAACAATTTGAATACTTGAATGGAAACTATTGTTGTAGGAAAATTCTGCCAAATGTAATTATTGATCACACATACCATGGAAGTCAAGAGTGAAATACCTCAGCATGTCTTCTAATGTTTGAATAGTCCTTTCAGACTATCCATCAGTTTGGGGGTGATAAGCAGTACTCATACAATGCTCAGAATTCAAAGCTTTCTGGAGACTTTTCCAGAACATTGATGTAAACCGAGGATCTCGATTGGATACAATTGATAGAGTTTCACCATGATTTCTTACAACTTCATTAATATACAATCTTTCAAGGTTCTCGAGTGTAAAATCCTCTCGTATAGGATGGAAATGTGTGGATTTTGTGAAATGATCAACAATTACCTATATTGCATCATTCCTTATAGGTGTCCTTAGTAGTCCGGTGATAAAATCCATCGTAATGTTATCCCACATCCACATAGGAGTAGGTAGAGTTTGCATAACTCCTTTGAGATGTTGTCTCTCTGCCTTCACTTTTTGACAAACTAGAGACCTTGACACGTAGTCAGCAATTTCCTTCTTTATATTATCCCACCAGAAATATTAATTCAGATATCTATACATCTTGGTGCTACCCACGTGTATAGATAAATTTAAGCTATGAGCATCGTCTAATAGTTCCCTTTTTAGCTCAGGTACTGATGGAATGCATAAAGTCTTCCTAAATTTCAGAACTCCTTCTTCATACACGAGGTTAGTCAGTATTTCATCCTTGAAATCATTAATTTTCTTGTGCAGATTCTCATCATCAGATTTAGAGATTTTTATTTTCTCTAATAAAGATGGTTTAGAAATCATTTGAAAGAGAAAAGATTTTTCCCCTTCCTTAAAAAATCTCATATCCTTGAGTAGATCCATCAATATAAGATCTCTTTCATTCCTCCTTGGAGTTATAAGGCCATGATATATCCTACTTAATGCATCTTCCACCTTATTCACCTTTCCCAGGTGACAGTGTATTGAACAATCATAATATTTCAGTAACTGAAGCCATCTTCTTTGCATCATGTTAATTTCTTTTTGTGTGAAAATTTATTTCAAACTCTTGTGGTCCGTATAGATCTCACATCTCTCTCTGTAGAGATAATGCCTCCATAATTTCAAATAGAAGATTACAGCTTCTAGATCAAGATCATGAGTTGGATAATTTTTCTCATGAGTGTTAAACTGTATTGATGCATAACCAATAACTTTATCATTTTTCATAAGGATGAAACCCAGCTTAGTCTTGGATGCATCACTGTATATCCAAAATCCATCCCTTCCAGATGGAAGAGTCAAAATTGGAGCATTGACCAATCTTCTTTTCAATTTTTCGAGGAATTCTATACACTCCTTTATCTACCGAAACATAACTCCTTTACATGTGAGCTTGGTTAGCAGGTTAGCTAGTCGGGAAAAATTCTGAATGAAATGCTGATAGTAACCTGCTAAGCCAATAAAACTGCATACCTCGGTTATGTTTGTTAGCGTGGGACAATCTTGGATTGCCTTTGTCTTTGCATGATCAATTAGGATTCCATCCATAGAGACAATATGGCCTAGAAAAGAAACTGGCTGAAGCTAGAATTCTCACTAGCTAAACTACCCATATAATTCATTTCCTCTAAGAGTTTCCAAAATAATCTGCATGTGATTCTCATGGTCTCCATAGATTTTTGAGTATACCATGATATCATCGATAAACACCACAACATAGTTATCAATATATTCCTTGAAAACTCTATTCATTAAATCAATGAAAACAGAGGGTGAATTAGTCAGTCCAAATGGCGTCACTGTAAACTCATAATGCCCATACCTGGTTCGAAATATTGTCTTAGGAATATCTTCCTTCCTCACATGCAGCTGATGATATCTGAACCAATGGTCAATCTTAGAAAAGTATTGGGATCCATGTAGTTGATCAAGTAAATCTTCAATACGAGGCAAGGGATACATATTCTTTCTTGTAATAGCATTGATTTCCCTATAATCAATGCATAGCCTCATGGATCCATATTTCTTCTTGACAAACAGGATTGGGGCTCCCCATGTAGAAACACTAGGACGAATAAATCATTTTTCACTCATATCCTCTAGTTGTTTCTTTATATCCACTAACTCCACAGTGGCCATTCTATAGGGGGTCATTGATATAGGTCTCGCCCTAGGAATTAAAGAGAACTTAACTTCCCTCTAAGGAGGATGTCCAGGTAAATCCTCTGGAAATACATCAATGTACTCTTGCACTATGTGCACGTCTTAAATTTGAAGATTTCTTTCCTTTCCCATAGATGTTAGTTTATCTTCCTCTCCAAGTATTGTATTCAGTAGAGCTACTAGGGGTGGTTCTCGGTAAGAATCAGGTGGCGATTTTTCTTCCCTAAGGACAAGGGATTCTACACCATTTTAAAAAATTGTAACTTACTTCTTCTTACAAAAAATCTTCTCATCATAATTTGATATCCAATCCATGCCGATAATTATATCAAATTCAGTCATTGGTATGATGACATGGTTAGAAACTAAAGTATGTTTTAGTGACTGGAGGCGGACTAGTCGACATGCTTTTGTTGCAATGATACATCCCCTAGAATTTTGATTGAAAAATATTTTATTAAATCAAATTGGACATATCTAATTTACTCGGAAAACTAAGAAGATAGAAATGAATGCGATGATCCAGAATCAAATAAGGTGTTGGATAAGTTTGAAGAAACAATTAAAGTACCTTCCACCACATCATTAGGAACTTCGACCTCCACATTTGTAATCGCATAAGCTCTCCCTTGATCTCTTGGCCTTTTCTGAGTCAATTTTGCGTGGAGTTTAGGACACTCAGGTGCATAGTGTCCCATATCTATGCAATTGTAACATTGAATAGCATTGAATTTTTTCTTCCCCTTGCATTCATCGGATCATTGACCCTTTTCACCGCTGTTATAGAAGACTCCCATGCCTTTCAAGAATTTCCTGAGATGATTCTTTCCATAGTTATCACATAATGGGAAACTATTCATTCCTATTCTCTTGTTTGGTGATTCTCATTTTCCTTTGTTATCCGATTACTGCTTATTATCATGGTTTCCTTTGAAAATATTTGATCAAGAAAATTCCCTCTCTATTTTGATGGCACTTGATACAATTCCATCATATGATGAAAATATTTTGGAATCCAGTTCCCTCCAAAGACATGGCTTAAGGCCTTCAAATAAATGATCAATCTTGTCTGCCGAGTCATGTACCTAATCTATGACATACCTGTCCAGCCTTTTAAAAGTATCCTCATACTCTGAAACACTATCTTCTTCCCTTTGTATTATATTATGGAATTTCCTCTTCATTTCTGTTCGTTGCTCATGAGGGAAATATTTTTCGAAGAATATTCCCTTAAATGTCCTCAATTACACATATTCTATTTCTTCTTCCCCGATGTTATTCTGAATCAGAGGCCACCATTGGTTAGTGTCTCCCTTGAGACAATATACTGATATCACCACCTTCTCATTCTCATTGCATCTTAATGCCAAGAATATCTTCTCAAGTGACTTGATCCAATGCTCAGCTACCACTAGATTAGTAGTCCCACTGAAATATGGGGGCTTCTGCCGCATGAAACGATCCAACATAGGTGTGGAATTGTTATTCGTTACAACTTGAGTAAGTTGTCCCAATATAGTCATGATCTGGTCTTCTCCGACATTATATGTGTTGACTTGCTTATTAAGGATATCCCAACCTTTCCCACGAGTATTGATTCCCCTTCTTCAATTAGATGCAATTTCTTAATAATGGGATAAACTAGATTAGATTATGAATCTTAACTAGAACATAACTCAATATAGATTTAATTTCTATGCATAGATAATCTTATAAACATGGTTTCTCTGAGGTAAAATTTACATTAAACATATTCATAATGTCTTGTAAAGAAAATCTGAATTATCCTATGCATATCCCCTGGGAGTGTCGTAACCAAGAATGCAGCAAGGCCTGTTGTCATGTACCCATTCCCGTTTGAGTCTATCTCAAAGCAGTGTTTTCGGGTTTTACCCCTAGATACATTTGTGCCAGTGCCGCCTCTACCTTCTTGTATCCAGACATGGATGTATTTCTTAAATATCCACATTATCTATTCCTTACCAAAACACTAGGATGTTCTAGTATGTTTTTCCTCAAATACTATCTTAGGTATTTGTTCCCTACTATATATTTCCTACTCTATTTTCCAAGTTTCCTACTAAACTTCTTCTGATACCAACTGTAACACCCCGACCCCACTTGGCTAGAGCCGGTGCATTACTTGTGATATTGGCATGGTTATAAAGAATGAAAATCTTGAAGGAACTATCAGTTTATTAGTCTTGAAGAAACTAGATACATATATTTAACATAAATTACATTGGATATGCTTACAAGATACAAAACCTAATGAAAAAATAGCATCCACAAGCACTCAATAAATGACTTCCTCTTCATAACCTGTAGAAGGTAAACAATTAAAGGGGTGAGGTCAAACTCTCAGTAAGGGTAAAAAATAGCAGAAGAATTTGTACAATAATATGTGAATCATAATCAATCTGACATAATCAAAGTGGCATAGTGAATAAATGAACAACTAAAGCAATTAATAACCTGGGAATGATACTACATCCATAGATTTTTTCACAGTGAAAACCTTGTGGATAATAATAACCAATAATGAAAAACGATAATGCATATTAATTGGAAATCATGTTTCTGGAACATGAACCATAATACCGTAAAAAATTGTTTAGTTCTATGGGTAGAAACCCGACTGATTTTTATGGAAACAAACTCAAAGGGTTCGTCGCCAAACTGTTTTGTCTCATGAGACCTACCAATGCATCGAGGTTCTTTAGAGGGCCCCACCCACCTCTAAATCCAATGTATTCTTTAAAAATATATTCAATTCGAGGGAAATATGTATTTACATTATCCTTATAGAATAGAGAATACGGATTCATCAACATTTCCACAGTCAAAACAACATTCAAAATAAATACCGAATTTAAAATAGTATACAACTTAAACAATAATAATATCCATGATATGAGAATATGGATATATAAATGGAATATAATTTCAATTTTAAAGTGATCTAAAATGGGTAGTAGGTACACCACATAAGAAAGAGTAGTTGCATAATTACTATGAAAATCACAACGAAGTGAAATTGAGACAAAGCTTGTTATCGTGTAGTATTAAATTATGTCATATGACAAAAGTTAATAACCACAAAAAGAGTCAAAACATCCAATGAATATAATGAGAACCAAGATAACATATTTCAAATGGTATTACACCTATAAAACATATAAGAAATAAGAGGTGAACAATGAAAATCCCACAGAATTGAAGGTGAGATGAGAAAACCTCTTACAAACATTTTGGCACGATAATGAGTGTTATTGCAAGGTCTTAATGAGAGGTAAAGGGTTATCCCATTATTTATATTTAAAAAGGGCAGTATGGGGGAGGTGAAAAAACATACCCCATCATTAGAAATTAAAAATAAATGCACACAGTATAGGTTGGATTCTTGAATAAAAGTGAGAGAGAGGATCCCTTACCTTATGCTTGAAGGTGTTCTTAACTTGTTATTAAAGACCTGAATAAAAAAATTATGATTATTAATTCATAATTCCAGAACATAATTTATATGTAAATGATTTATTATAATCCTTTTTATTTTATCCTAGGCCTTTTTTATTGGTTATTAATTAATAATCCTAATTTGTCTATTCAGGTCTTTAATAACAAGTCAAGAACACCTTCAATCATAAGTTAAGGGATCCTATCTCTCACTTTTATTCAAGAATCCACCCTATCTTGTGTGCTTTTGTTTTTAATTTCTAATGATGGGGAATGTTTTATCACCTCCTCATACTTCCCTTTTGAAATATAAATAATGGGATACCCCTTTACCTCTCATTAATACCTTGCAATAACACTCATTACCATGCCAAGATGTTTGTAAGAGGTTTTCTCATCTCACCTTCAATTCTGTGGGATTTTCATTGTTCGCCTCTTATTTCTTATATGTGTTATAGGTGTACTAAAACGACCCGGACTTTTCATACTTTAATATTACATCATTTCAAAGATAAACAACATAATAGTATTACACATGGAGGATCCAGAGGTTTAGTGTCTTGGGAAAACTAGGACAATACATAACAAATACAACATCAAGTATAAACATTTATTTAATTTCTTCTTCACTAGATTCTTAGTGGAACTTGTCATCTCCATAGTACATGTAGCCACATGAGGATATACATCAAAAGGGGGTGAGATAAAATCCCAGTAAGAGGATATATAAGAATAATACATCATGGGGTGAGAATAATCATAACATAGGCAAAAGATCATGATCATGAGAGGAGCATAATTAAAAGACTTGAAATGTGGCAATGCATAAAAATGAAACATCATGTCTTAGTTGTTAACTACCACACATACTTGTGAACAAATATAGCATCATGTTCACACATCATTTCAAATTTACTCATGAGATTCATCAATTTACCCAATGCATTGGAGCGCTATATAATTCCGGGCGCACCCGTCACATTTAAACATTCATATTGCGCTATATAATTCTGGGGGCACCCGTCACATCATAACATTATCATTATCACGATTGCCACATAGAACACATATCAAACATGTACAAAAATAACCCATGGAAAGGAATGGGTTTCATCTCATAATAACACATTCATAAGCTTTGGGTTCCCAGAAGAAAGAGGGAACAACATACTTGATACAAGAACCATCGACCTTGAATGAGAGGTAAAATGTGAGATCTTGAAAGAAGAGTTCTTTTGGAAAACATTTTGGTGGACATAAAAACCAGTGACAAACATGTATATCCCAGAGAAGTAAAGGAAATTATGAACAAATTATCTTTAAGGAGTAACCATATCAAAAATGGAGTGAGAGAGGGAGAACCCGAAGGAAGAAAATTGGGTTCGAGAATTCCCCTTACCTTGTACTCGAATGCCTCCTTCCCTATAATGTCCAGTATAATGACATTATATTCAATAATTAGAAATTAAATAACCTTTTATACATTAATAGGGTTCATTCCGGTTTCATTATTTCATATTATGCTCCTTTGGATGACTTATAGAGTTTAAAAACATTGATCGGGGATGTTCGTTTTCATGGTTTTCTTGAGCGGTCCACTTGTATTCTTAATTTGATGTTTGGGTAGATCATGGGTAAACATCCAGAAATGATATTAAATGTTATTAATGATATTACAGAAGCTTGAATGATTTTATAATGAGTTATATTAGATCCATGTGGACGAATCATTAGATAATAATTAAATGAAGATTATTTGGGTTTATTTGAGCGGTTTTTGGATCACAATGAACTCGTTTTAACTTTTCACTTTGTAATATGGACATAGGTTATTTCTAGAACATAAAATAGAACATAATACATATAAAATATTATGGTTCAACCATAAAATAGTTTCATGACCAGATTGAAGGTAGAAATGGAAGAAGAGAGCATATTGTTTTTGAAGGTGATAAATTATCACCACATGAACAACGATATCTTTAATAAAATAAAAGGAAGAGGGAAAGGGTGTGGGGTGATATAATATAACATTAGAATCATAATATTACAGTATATATATAATACTGGATTTACAGAACAATTTGGATGAAGATAGATAGAGAGAGATCAATAAAAGAACTTGAACTTGAAAGGAAATTAAAGGAGAAGAGAGAGAGAAATTACCTTTAGAATCCTCCTCTTGAGATCCTCTTTAAGGAAGCTATACTTGGTATTTTGATGAGACTAGAAGATTTTGGACGTGGGGGATGATCTAGGGAAGGTGTTTGGGCTGAATTTAGAGAAGGATTGGTGCTTGAGAGGTGTGAGGAAAAGAGGGAGTGAAGGGTTGCTTTTATAGTGGACGAGAGAGGGGTTTCCTTAATATAAAATTGATTAGTTTATTAATTTCACCAAAGACAAGGAATAGTGAGTCTTGGATGACCAATAATAGTAAAAAAATCATGTGAGTTCTGGATTTCGGTGCTTACATCACTTGTGATGTCAGGAATAGTGGGTTTTAATTAAAATGTATTTATATGGTAAATTAATGTATTCTACTATTCACAAAAAATTCAAGTATCTCAGAAAAATCCCAAAAATTTACCCCAACCATTTTTCGGCGTGTAGAATCCAAAAATGTAGTTCATTTTTAAAAAATAATTTTCTAAATATTATTAATTTAATAATTAATAAAAATCATAATTTACTTTAAAAAATAGTTTTTAAGATTAAAACTGAATTTATAGTTCCTTCAAAAATTACGTAGGGTCTTATAAACTTATCTAAAAACTATTAGAAATTGATTCAATAATTTATGAGTTCATTACAGGAAAATAAATATTATTTTAAATTAATTAATTAATTATAATTAATTAATTATGACTTATAAAATACCAAAAATGTTTACTAAGGTCAAATTGTCACTAAGATGTCTAAATTTTATTTTATTATTCATAGGTAATGTTACACTTATTTACTATTCATAAGGGTCATATTACTCTTCATAAGGGTACGTTACTATTCATAAGGGTTGGTTACTATTCACCAAAAATTATTTTTGTTTCATTAGACTCCAAAAACTGTCTTGAACACAACCTTGTATGTCAGATTTTTAAAATTCCATACATAGGGGTGACAAAATTATGTTTAAAGGTCACATATCAATTAGTAGTACATTATTTTGTGTTTTTATGACATAGAAATAAGAAGGGAATTTTCCATTGAAAAACATTGGGTTGTTACATTCTTCCCCCCTTAGGAAATTTCCCCCCCGAAATTTCACTTTACACAAACAAGTGAGGGTACTTCTCCTTCATTGCCTCTTCCGGTTCCCTAGTTGCTTTCTCAAACTTTTGGTTCCTCCACAACACTTTGACAAGGTGGGTTGTCTTGTTGCGTAGAACCTTTTCACTTCAGTCCAAAATTTTTACCGGCTGCTCCTCATAGAAGAGATCATCCTCCAGATGTACCACCTCTAAGTTTAGTACATGTGAGGGGTCTGGTATGTACTTCCTCAGTAGTGATACATGAAACACATCATGAACTTGAGCCATATTCCGTGGAAGTTCCAGAAGATAGGTCACAGCTCCTATACAATCAAGGATCTCAAAGGGGCCAATGTACCTTGGGCATAGCTTCCCTTACTTCCCAAATCTCACGACTCTCTTCCATAGAGATATTCGAAGGAAGACTTTATCTCCAACATCAAACTCCAAGTCCCTTCGACGGTTGTCAGCATAGCTCTTTTACCGACATTGAGCAGCTTTGATGTCTTTCTGGATGACATGAACCTTCTCTGTCATCTCTTGAACAAGATCGAGACCAATTATCTTTTGTTCTCCAACTTCATCCCAAAAGGTTGGAGTTCTACATCGCTTCCCATAAAGAGCTTCATACGGAGCCATCTGAATACTCGAGTGGAAGCTATTGTTATATGAGAACTCAAACAATGGAAGGTGATGATCCCAACCACCTTTGAATTCAAGAGAGCAGGCTCTTAGCATATCTTCAAGCGTCTGAATAGTCCTTTCAGACTGAACATCAGTTTGGGAGTGATAGGTCGTGCTGAAATTTAATTCAGTACTCAAAGCATGTTGAAGGCTCCTCAAGAATTTAGATGTGAACCTTGGATCACGGTCAGAGACAATTGAGAGTGGAACACCGTGCAATCTCACTACTTCCTTCACATATATCCTTGCAAGCTGTTCAAGTGAGAGGTCATCCCGAATAGCGATAAAATAGGCAGTCTTGGTGAGTCGATCAACCACAACCCATATCGCATTATTTCCTCTTGACATTTTTGGGAGACCCGTGACAAAGTCCATAGTAACATTTTCCCATTTCCACATGGGTATAGGCAATGGCTGCATCATACCTTTGACTTTTTCCTCTCAAATTTAACTTGCTGACATACCAAGCACCTTGATATATATTCTGCAATCTCCTTCTTCATGTTATCCCACCAGAAGTGTTCTTGGAGATCATGATATATCATTGTACCTCCAGGATGAATAGAGAATCTTATGCTATGTGCATTATCTAATAGCTCCTTCTTTATCCCGTGTGATGAAGGCACACAAAGCCGCATTCCAAACCGAATCACACCATCATCGTCGATATGGAACACTTGCAGCTTCCCTTCCTTTACTGCATTCACCCTCTTTTCTATCTCCATATCATCCCTTTGTGCTTCCTTAATCTTCTCTTGGATGGATGGTTGCACAATAATTTGGGCAAGGTAGGATGTATCCCCTTCCCTTACGATTTACAAATCCATACATTGCATATCCAAGAAGATAGGGTCTTTCTCAATACTCAACATGGATAGATTAGCAGGTTCTTTCCTGCTTGGTACATTAGCTACCTTGTTCGCCTTTCCAGGATGATAGTGAATAGAGCAATTGTAATCCTTGATTAGCTCTAACCATATCCTTTGACACATGTTGAGCTCCTTTTGTGTGAATATATACTTTAGGCTCTTTTGGTCGGTGTATATGTCACACTTCTCACCATAAAGGTAGTGCTGCCAGATTTTCAATGCAAAAATAATGGCTGCCAGCTCTAGATCATGCGTCGGGTAGTTCTGCTCATGGATCTTCAACTGTCGTGAGGCGTAGGCTATCACATTATCATTTTGCTTTAGTACACAACCCAAGCCTTTCTTTGAATCATCACTGTATATCACAAAACATTCTCCACTTTTCGGTAGTGTGAGTACATGTGCAGTGATCAGCCTTCTCTTTAGATCCATGAAGCATCCCTCACATTCTTCCGTCCAGACATACTTTACCCCTTTCCTTGTTAACATAGTTAGAGGGCTTGACAATCGTGAGAAGTTTCTCACAAAATGTCGATAGTACCCCTCTAATCAAATAAAACTACGGATTTCTGTGACACTAGAGGGCCTGGGCCATTCTTCAATCGTCTTTGTCTTTGAAGGGTCCACAGAAATTCCCTCTCTTGTGATAAAATGTCCCAAGAACGTGACTTGATTCATTCAAAAGTCACACTTGATGAACATGGCGTATAACTTCTCCTTTCTCAATGTCGCCAACACAAGTCGTAGATGTTCTTCATGTTCCTCCTTGATCTTGGAGTAGATGAGAATATCATTGATAAACACTATCACAAATTTTTCGAGGTAATGTATAAATACTCTATTCATCAAATCCATGAATATTGTAGGGGAATTAGTAAGTCCGAAGGGCATCACCAAAAACTCAAAGTGCCCATACCTTGTACGGAAGGTAGTCTTCTAAATATCTTCCTTCATCACCTTTACATGATGATATCCAGAATGATGATCCACCATTGAGAAGTATTGAGCTCCTCTTAACTGGTCGAACAAGTCATCAATCCTTGGGAGAGGATACTTGTTCTTTATGGTGATCTTGTTTAATTCACGATAATCGATACAAAGCCGCATGGTTCCATCCTTCTTCTTTACAAAGAGCACTGGCGCACCCCACGGTGATGCACTAGGGCGTATGATCCCTTTTTCCAGAAGCTCTTGCAGCTGCTTCTTTAACTTCTCGAGTTCGATAGGAGCCATCCTATATGGGCACTTCGAGATAGGAGTAGCTCCAGGTATGAGTTCAATTGAGAACTCTACCTCACGATCCGGGGGAATTCTGGGTAACTCTTTCAGAAATACATCGATGTATTCCCTTACGATGGGAATTTACTCAATTTTGGAACTTTCCTTTGACTTAAACATTTGGGCGAGGTATGCTTCTTCATAAGGAATCATCACCCACACCATTGAAGGATTTTTCAAATGATATTCATGATCTTACTTGCATTTTTAGAGGAGCATTGGATGGTTCGGAATATGAAAATATATTTCCTTTTCCTGACAGTTGATATGTGCTCTATATAACGAGAGCCAATCCATTCCCATTATAGCGTCGAATTCCACCAATTGAAGTATTACGAGATTTTCCGGAAGAATCTTCCCACATACGTCAACAAGAGAAGAGTAAAACAGTTGGGTTTCAATGATTTCACCACTTGGAGTTTTTACAGATATCTCTACTTCATGGTTTCGAGGCATCGATTCTATAGTTCTAGAAAACATTCAAGATATAAAGGATTGCGTAGAACCAGAATCAAATAAGACTTTTTCCATTCTTGAGTGAATAGGATGTGTACCTTGTACGACTTCATTATCATGTTCCACCTCCGCAGTAGTGATGGAATAAGCTTTCCCTTGTTCCTTTGGCTTTTGTGGTTGTTGGCGCTGATTACCCTCGAGAGCTCGAGGTTTAGTGCACTAGTTTGAATATTTACCTAGCTCCCTACAGTTGTAGCATTGAACCACGAGTGGTTCTCCCCTCTCATCGGCTACATTATCCTTCCTTTTCATGTCTTTTCGACACTCGTGAGCTTGGTGTCCTTCCTTCCCACACTTAAAGCATTTCGCCGTACCTTTGAGGCAGTTCCCATGGTGCAACTTCCAACATTTTTGGCATGTGGGTCGTTGTGTTTTCTTCCCATCTTCATCACTAGATCCTCCAGCTTGAAACTCCATCTTTCTTTTCTTATCACCATAGCCATGGGACCATTCTCCAAACTCCATCTCCACTTTGAGAGCACACTGAACAACTTCTTCATAATTACCAAAGTCTCGAATTGCAAGAGCCTTTCGAAGATGTGGTTTTAATCCACTAAAGAATCTATCTATTTTTCTATCATTGTTGATAACAAAACCCAAAGCATACCTTGCGAGTCTTGTTAAATTTTCTTCATAGGTTGTGACAGATTTTCCTTCTTTTTTCTTGATCTCTATGAATTCTCTCTCCATCTTCGTGTGAAGAGTTCTTGGGAATTACTTATTAAGAAACATTATCTTAAAGTCTTCCCATTCCATCTCTTCAATTTCCTCCCTTGGCTTGGTGTTCCTAATAAAAGCCCACCATTGATCAGCTTCTCCATCTAGACGATAAACGGGTAGAGTCACCTTCTCCGTCTCGGAACAGTGGAGAACAGAAAAGATCTTCTCCATGGATTTGACCCACTATTCCGCAACTAGTGGACCAGAATATCCACAAAACGTCGGTGGTCGTTGCCACATTAAACATTTGATAGCTCGTTTCTCCCTCTTTGGTGAAGGAGGACGTTCCCCATTATTATGGTTATTATTCATAACCTGAGATAATTGGGTAAGCATCGCCATGATGTTTTGAACTCCACCTCCAAAATCATTGGGGATGTCGTTCGGGCAATCGTTGCATTGGCCCTTATAAGAGTTGTTGGCCTGATTTCTCCTGGTTCCCACCATTTTCTAAAATAGAAAAGGTTAGAACAAAACATAAGTAAATAAGTCATGAATAACTTATTCATTTAAACAATTATACCAAAAACATAACATATGGGATCCCTAGGTAAATATTCTTTTGTACATATTTGTACGTATTCCCATGCTATAGGTTTTCTCTAGGGTTTACTAATCCTAATTCCCAAATTAACTAATCCTTTGCTCTGATACCAACTATAACAACCCGGCCTTTTCTTAATTTACTATTACATCATTTCCAAGATAAACAAAATAATAGTATTACACATGGAGTATCCAGAGGTTTAGTCTCTTGGGAAAACTAGGATAATACATAACAAATACAACATCAAGCATAAACATTTATTTAATTTCTTCTTCACTAGCTTCTTATTGGCACTTGTCCTCTCCTTAGTACATGTAGCCACCTGAGGATATACATCAAAAAGGGGTGAGATAAAAGCCCAGTATGAGGATAGATAATAATAATACATCATGGGGTGAGCATAATCATAACATAGGCAAAAGATCATGATCATGAGAGGAGCATAAGTAAAAGACTTGAAATGTGGCAATGCATAAAAATGAAACATCATGTCTTAGTGGTTAACTACCACACATACTTGTGAACAAAGATAGAATCATGTTAACACATCATTTCACATTTACTCATGAGATTCATCACTTTACCCAATGCATTGGAGCGCTATATAATTCCGGGCGCACCTGTCACATTTAAACATTCATATTGCGCTATATAATTCTGGGCACACCTTCCACATCATAAAATTATCATTATCATGATTTCCACATAGAACACATATCAAACATGTACATAAATAACCCATGTAACAGAATGGGTTTCATCTCATAATAACACATTTATAAGCTTTGGGTTCCCAAAGAAAGAGGGAACAACTTACTCGATACAAGAACCATCAACCTTGAATGAGAGGTAAAATGTGAGATCTTGAAAGAAGAGTTCTTTTGGAAAACCTTTTGATGGACATAAAAACCAGTGGAAAACATTTAT
This sequence comes from Viscum album, assembly GCA_963277665.1. Classification (NCBI taxonomy): domain Eukaryota; kingdom Viridiplantae; phylum Streptophyta; class Magnoliopsida; order Santalales; family Viscaceae; genus Viscum; species Viscum album. Next base: position 853,196,085 of record OY728152.1, read on the forward strand.
ATCCCATATAAGTAATGTAAATGAAGAAAAAATGATCTTTGAGGAGTAACCATATCAAAAATGGAGGGGGAGAGGGAGAACCCGAAGGAAGAAAATTGGGTTCGAGATTTCCCCATACCGTGTACTCGAATTCCTCCTTCTCTTTAATGTCCTATATAATGACATTATATTCATTAATTAGAAATTCCAGAACCTTTTATACATTAATAGGGTTCATTCTGGTTTCATTATTTCATATTATGCTCCTTTGGATGACTTATAGAGTTTAAAAACATTGATCGAGGATGTTCGTTTTCATGGTTTTCTTGAGCGGTCCACTTGTATTCTTAATTTGATGTTTGGGTAGATCTTGGGTAAACATCCAGAAATTATATTACATGTTATTAATGATATTATAGAAGCTTGAATGATTTTATAATGAGTTATATTATATCCATGTGGACGAATCATTAGATAATAATTAAATGAAGATTATTTGGGTTTATTTGAGCTGTTTTTGGATCACAATGAACTCGTTTTAACTTTTCTCTTAGTAAAATGGAAATAGGTTAATTCCAGAACTTAAAATAGAACATAATACATATAAAATATTATGTTTCAACCATAAAATGGTTTCATGACCAGATTGAAGGTAGAAATGGAAGAAGAGAGCATGTTGTTTTTGAAGGTGATAAATTATCACCACATGAACAACGTTCTCTTTAATAAAACAAAAGGAAGAGGGAAAGGGTGTGGGGTGATATAATATAACATTAGAATCATAATATTACAGTATATATATAATACTGGATTTACAGAACAATTTGGATGAAGATAGAGAGAGAGAGATCAAGAAAGGAACTTGAACTTGAAATGAAATTAAAGGAGAAGAGAGAGAGAAATTACCTTTAGAATCCTCCTCTTGAGATCCTCTTTAAGGAAGCTAGTCTTGGTCTTTTGATGAGACCAGAAGCTTTTGGACGTGGGGGATGATCTAGGTAAGGTGTTTGGGCAGTATTTAAAGAAGTCTTGGAGCTTGAGAGGTGTGAGGAGAAGATGGAGTGAAGGGTGGCTTTTATAGTGGAGGGGAGAGGGGTTTCCTTAATATAAAATTGATTAGTTTATTAATATTACCAAAGACAAGTAATAGTGAGTCTTGGATGACCAATAATATTAAAAAACGAATGTGAGTTTGAGATGTGGGTGCTTACATCACTTGTGATGTCAGGAATAGTGGGTTTTAATTAAAATGTATTTATATGGTAAATTAATGTATTCTACTATTCACAAAAAATTCAAGTATCTCAGAAAAATCTCAAAAATTTACCCCAAACATTTTTTGACATGTAGAATCCAAAAATGTAGTCCACTTTTCAAAAATAATTTTCCAAATTTTATTAGTTTAATAATTATTAAAAATCATAATTTACTTTAAAAAAACAGTTTTTAAGATTAAAACTGAATTTATAGTTCTTTCAAAAATGATGTAGGGTCTTATAAAATTATCTAAAAACTATTAGACATTGATTCAATAATGTATGAGTTCATTACATGAAAATAAATATTCTTTTACATTAATTAATTAATTATAATAATTCATTTATGACTTATAAAATAAAAAAAACGTTTACAAAGGTCAACTTGTCACTAAGATGTCTATATTTTATTTTATTATTCATAGGTATTTTTACACTTATTTACTATTCATAAGGGTCATATTACAATTCATAAGGGTATGTTACTATTCACCAAAAATTATTATTTTTTCATTAGACTCCAAAAATTGTCTTGAACACAACCGTGTATGTCGAATTTTTAAAATTCCAAACATAGGGGTTGCAAAATTATGTTTAAAGGTCACTTATCACTTAGTAGTTCATTATTTTGTGTTTTTATGACATAGATATAAGAAGGGAATTTTCCATTGAAAAACCTTGGGTCGTTACATGTACTACCCTTTGACATATGTTATCCTGGTTCTCATTATATTAATTGGAATTTGTGACTATTTTGGTGGTTATTAACTTTTGTCATATGACTCAATTGAATACAACATGGTAATGAGCTTGGTCTCAATTTTCACATCGTTGTGACTTGTTTAGTAATTGTAAACCTACTATTTCATATGTGGTGTACCTACTTCCCATTTGAGATCAGTTTTCAATTGATATTATATTCCATTTAAATATCCATATTCTCATATCATGGATATTATTATTGTCTAATCCGTATACCTTTTTACATACGGTATTTATTTTGAATGAAGTTTTTACTGTGGAAATGTTGATTAATCTGTATTCTCTATTCTATATGGATAATGTAAATATATATTTCTCTTGTATTGAATCTATTTTTAAATAATTATTGGGATGTATAGGTGGGTGGGGCCCCCTACAACCCCTAGATGCATCGGTAGGTCTCATGAGATAAATCAGTTTGGCGACAGACCCTTTGAGTTTGTTTCCAAAAAAATCAGATGGGTTTCTACCCATAGAACTAAACCGTTTTTTACAGTATTATCATTCATGTTCTAGATACATGATTTACAATTAATAAGCATTATCTTTATTCATTATCGGTTATTATTATTATCCATGAGGTTTTCACTATGACCAAATCTATGGATGCAGTTTCATTCTCATGTTATTAATGTCATTAGTTGTTCATTTATTCACTATGACATTTTGATTATGTCAAATTGATTATGATTCACTTATTATTGTACTCACACTTCCACTATTTTTAACCCTTACTGATAATTTTATCTCACCCCTTTTATTGTTTACGTTTAACAGGTTATGAGGAGGAGGTCATTTATTGAGTGCTTGTGGATGTAGTTTTTGTTTTTCATTATGTATTGTATCTTGTAACCTTATATAATGTATTTTATGTTAAATCAATGTATCTGGTTTTTTAAAGACTACTAAACTAATGATTCCTTTAGGATTTTCATTCCATCTAACCATGCCAATATCAAAAGTAATGCACCGGCTCCAGCCTACTGGGGTCGGGGTGTTACAAATCCACCAAAAATATCACCAAGAACTATGGTTCACTTTGTCCAATCCAATAATAATATCCCAAAAAAAATATTAAAATACCTCCTAACCCCCCCCCCTCCGAAATTCTGTGCTTTTTTATTTTTAATAGGTTGGAAACATTATGGGATTAATGAGAACCTAAAAAAGCATTAAAAAGTTGTTACATGATAATAGAAAAATCCAAACCATTCTAAATAATTCAAAAATGTAGGGCCCATAGATATTTTTTTGGTATGGCCCTGACCCAGGAGCCTAGAGTAGGTGCATTACGCTTTTACATTGGCATGGTTAAAAGTAATCAAATCATGAAGAATCGATCAGTTACTCATTATGAGAAATGCATATTTTATGCATGATACAAATAACACATTGTGAAAGTTGGAAATACAAACATGGTACATAATAAAATGAATTAAAATGCATCCATGAATTCAAATTCAAACAATTCTTCTTCATAACCTAAGAAAAGAAACATAATAAGGGTGAGATCAACTAATCAATAGGGTGACATAAAGTGGAAGCAATAATTAATCAATGGAAACAAACCAACATGGAATGGTAAATAACTGATAACATATTCCATTCAAATTACTAGAGAAGAAAAATTCGATATGGAAGGATAAGGAACTAAAAGTCATGTCATTTATTCAATGAACTGTAAATGAAATATATATATATATAGATATGTCGATGCAAAAATAACTTGGATTAATAATACCTAAAATATCTACGAATGAAATTCTTAATTATTGGAAAAATGTCTTAATAACACGAGGACATAAAATATCAGGATCTATTATCCAGATAGTTTAAAAATATAGGTAGAATCTTGTTTAATTTGGCCAAATTAATTGTCTAAGGTACCTTATCAATGCATCAAGGAGATATATACATTTTGGGCTCCACCAGTCCTTTAATGTCCAAAGAATTAATCATATCTAATAATCAATATTATAAATAAAAATTATGACTTATTAAATATCTATATTGAATAAAATATATGGATTTATCAATAATTCATCAATTTATAAAATAATTATCAATGTGAAAATCGTATGAAAAATGGTATACGGTTTAGGAAATATTAATATCCATTATGTGAGAATATGGATGTTAAAGAAATATTTAATGCACCATAAAAATGATAATGATGAAGTGATTGTTTCATGATAATTTTAACAATCACAAAAGGAAGTGAGATTACGAAGATAATCCTTAACATCATTCTTGAGGAGAATAATCTTTAAACATTACAAAGTGTCCCATACCATTATGAAAAATTTGAATTATAATATCTAGAGATTTATAACATGAAATTTAAAATATAATATCATGATAGTAAGTTAATTCATGATATAAGATGAAAAAGGTAGTATATACATCATGTAAAAGTTAATTGGTGAAAAATAATAAATAAGTGTCAATGGAATGTTAATTGAGATGAAATTAACTTACCTTAACAATACTTCTCTTGTGTGTTATTTATCCACCTATATAGTGTTTTAAAATATGATAATATCAAATCAATGAACCATAAACAAGTTTATAATAACATATTTTAACTTTTATAATATTTTATTACCCATTTTTTAACAATCATTCATTACTTTAACTATTTTAGGTGTTAATTTCCATGTTTTCTTATGTTTATTTTGATTTGTGATTTTTTGTTCCAATTAATTATATCATGATTTCATCAACTCCAAAATTCAAACCATGACATAATTATCATATATATTCATTATATTTGTGTTTATATTGGTTCCTAATATTTTTAGATCAGAAATGTGGTGCACCATTCATGGAGTCGATAGGCCCTACGTACACATAAATTCTACTTTAATTTATTTATTTTATTAAAAAACGTAATAATAAATGATATATATGTATATTATAATTCATTTATCATATCTACATTCTATATTTTCTATAGGATTATTAAAACTGTCCTTTATTCGTTTCATGTATTTCTTGAACGATTCATGTTGCTTTGAGGGGGTGGTAGTGTGCGCTTCGTCAAATGAAATTATCATATTTACACAAGATGAAGAATAAATGTATATACTAAATAATAATTATAGATTCATAAAGTCTTTATTGATATCATATATATCATATATAAATAGAGTTATCATCACAATGGCCACCATGATAGGTTGTGAAGGAAAAATTAACAATCATCATTTTGTCGAGCAGTAGTTCTATGTACATAGACACAATATGTTCAATACCCATTAGATGGATGTGTTTGTAAGTGTATGTCTAACAATTTTACCTAAATACTTACTAGTATATTCTGGATATTGGTTGTAGGACCCCAAAACACCCTGATAAGGTAGGGGTGAATCATGGTATCATGTTCTCCTTTTAAACTGACTGGTCTTGTTCCCTCATTAGTAAGAACCTATTAAACCTGTCGAATGAGAATGTCCAAAAAACAAATAATCACATGAAAAGAGATGTTATAGAAATTTTATTTGGTTCACCAATGAGACCTAGTCAAAGTATCATATGCTTATAGGTTGTTGGTAAAACCAATGTCCACTAATCTTCCCTAGGAGTAGAGTACAGTAGTTCATAAATAGCCATTGTATGTTGTGCACAACACCTTTACAATGATTTTAGGTATAGCAATCTGTGTCCCTCAGAAAAATTCTATCCACCCCCTCCCCTCTCACTAATGTGGGTGAAGTATTACATAGTATTTCAACTTGAATGAATCTTCAAATTATTGTAAATTAAGTCATTTTCTCTTTCCATCATGAGACCCTGCTTGCACCAAATTCCTGAATTGATTCACTTTAAAGCACTAAACAAACCTGCCACATAATCAAAACCTGAAAAAAGCTCAACACATCACTAGAGTGTAACAACTATTATTGTGTGTAATATTTTAGGTTTTCATGCAAGATTAATTTAGAGAAACCCTTACATTCCATGAAACCCTTATCATCTGTGAAAATACACTAAAAGTGTCACCTGGTTCTGTTTGAAAAAAGGAACAATTTTCGCGCAAGATTATGTCTCTACATATATTAGGTGCACAATTATTTTTCATGGTAGAGGAACCTGATGTTCATTAAAGAGTTATATTTATTGAGTGTGGGTAGGAAATTATTTATAGGACTCAATTAATTTTCATGTAATATTCTAACACGTCGCAAAATATTCTATTCAAGTACACAAAACACCTTTTGACGTCGCATTAGGCAAGCAAGTCTCTTCTTCTTGAACTGTAAGATCCCCTTCCTAACAAACTCATTGATCTTCCATGTGAGTATAGTAGAAAAAATACCATTCACCATTTCCGATGAATATTATTCATTATTAAAACACTGGTGTTGTTATATAAACATATAATAAGGATATTTGAGGTGGTAGATAATGGAAATGAAACTAGAGATCTTGAGAGAAGACGTTACTCTTAATCAGGTAACACCATTTTGTTTGTATTAAAAGTCTCCCATGGATTACTTCTAGTACAATGGGAGGCTACAATGTATAGGGGAAGGTATATTGGGAAAATATTTTGGCCCTTTTGGGATGATTTAAGGAGGCTTTAGAGGTTTGAGTAAGGCGTAGATTATTTGTCTTTTCATAATGGAGATGGAGTAGAACTCTTATAAATACCAAAAGTTATTCATTAATGGGAGGTCTACATTTCATAAAGTGGCTCCAAAATGGGAAAGTAATGGATTATAGGGGAATATTGGTCTATTTAAACCTCCACCGAACATAAATATGTGTATTTTAATAATTTGGTTCCACAAATTCTATGATTCCCCAATTTAATCATTTTGGTTTTTATAAAAGCGTTTAGTTTTCCAACCTATGTAATATAACCATTAAAACTAATATAAAGTGACATTTTTTTATAAAATATAGATATAATTAATTTTTAATATGATATATAATTTATAAATTAGAAATACCATGTGGTTGGGAAATTAATTTTAAACCAAGCACATGCGACGTGCTAGAACACCCCTTAAACATGGCCCATGTTGACATCATTTCTACAATATATGGGTCAATATGTAAATTATATAAGATAAATGGTTTCCTTTATTGAATATATTTAATATTAACTAATAATTAAAAAAACAACACAATATATATTATTTTTAATGATTTTATCTCATTAAATAAATTATCATTATTTGTAAACAAACAATAATGTTAATATTGGCAGTAAATATTTAATTTTAATTATAAAAAACCAAAAAAGTCAGAATTTGAATATATTATGTTTATTGCTATGTAAAATGATATATCATTCTATAAAAATAATTTATTAAAATAGATAATTCAATATAATTCACTTTTATTATTTATAGTATCATTTATTTTAGTTAATTATTAAATAAATAACCACTACATTGTCATTTCTTAAGCATTTTATCTAACTAAATCATCCATAAAAATTATTGATTAGTAATAATGATAAAAATATTTCATTTAGATCTCAAAAGGATTTGTATAACCGAATATATGGCATTTTCTAGAAATCAAATTGTTTTTTAAGTATTAAAGTTAAGGAAAGTTCCCTTTTTGTCTTTTTCTATACATATACTTTTATATAGGGAACTTCCATTAAATAACATCCCAATAAAAAATAAAAGTTACAACATGTGCGATATAGTAGATTCATTGGAATCCAATGGATTTTGGGCAATTTTCACTTCATTTTGTTCCTTATTATTACGGTTTAGTCCCTTTTTAAGCTAAATTTTACCGTAATCTCTACTATTAATTTTAAACACATTCACAAATATTTGTTGTCAAAATTAATGTTGATAATATTGGAAAAACTATATTTTATTGACTACAATCATGTATGTCTATTTTTAAAAATTTAAATCACATAAGTGCTAACATTACGATTCACACTAATCCCACAAATGTGGTGAGAATGCAAGTTTTTAAATTTAAAATGTTCAAAGGTAAAACAATATTTTATATGTAATTTAAATTTAAACATGATTCTCATGGAATTAAATGGATTAATATATAAATATTTGATCTATTGTTACTTTAAAACACTATTTAAAATAAAATTGAATAGTCATAATTATTTAATTATAAATTTAGTTTTCAACTAAATTGAAGAAATTTTCAATATTCATCAAAAAATAATGTTTCTTATAAAATTAAAAATAATTAATCCTAAGAAAATTTCAATATCCTGAATTCAATAATTATTTTTATTTTTAAAAATAAAATTAAAAATATTTTTAATATTTATTTTTAGATTAGTTTCTCTATTAAAAAGTAGTAAAACTCATTCTTTCATGTAAAACATGAAAATTCTATGTTGTGTGTAGTGTTATTTTAACATTATTTTTCTTATAAATAAAGATAGAAACAAAAATAATTTTATTTTAATATTGAAACATTTTAATTTATTTGGTTGTTACATTATACCCACCTTATTTAAATTGCATCCTCATAATTTAAATGTGATATCAGTAATTAAGTGGTTGTAATTTGAAAATAAAATATTGTTCAAAAACCCAAATCGTATATAGATTTAATAATACATATTATTCAATATATATAAAGGTAGGTAAAATGGTAGTGTAACTAGGTTCCCTAGTAGCGGAAAATATGTGAGAAATTAAAACGTGGATATGGGTGAAAATTATAACAATCATGTTATGATATAGAGTTCTAGAGAACATGGTTATAAGAAAGTTAAAAATAAAAAGCCCAAAATTTATGATGATCTGAGGGGATATTAAATTCATTGAAAAAAAGGTATTAGGAATAAAAATTGGTTTAAAAATCAATTTTCCTTACAATGAGTAATTATTTCACTCTCTGTGAATATATTTAAATATACTTACATGGTATGATTCTATTAGAATAATATTATCCTTTTTTCTCGCCTTAAACTATTTTGTCATTATCTCCTAGAAAAAGGTTCATTTTTTAGTGATGTAATATATCAATCTCTTAAACAAAATCAAAAGTTAAACATAAACAATTTCATATAAGGTAAAACGTTCAAAAATAATATGATTCAACTCATTTTAAATACGATCATAGAATTTACAAAATTATCATACCATTAGCCATTAATCATCATCATGCATCTCTGAATTTTCACATTCCAAACACGGGAATGACTTTATCATTTCTCTTCATGAAATTTGGTAATAACTTGACTCACTATAAAAACATATTGGAATCAAGAATTATTATTTATTCCTTAAATAAGAAGCATGTTATTGGATATATTTTTTATATAAAAAAGTGATGTAAACTCCATTAGTAAAATAATAGACCACTTTTCAAAAAATAATTAATCAGTTCCAAGGTAGTCATTACTTGTCCAAATTAATCATTTCTTTATAATTATCACAACATCATGAACCTATTAAGGGTTATCATTCCCTCAATCATGTTTTTTATGAAATTAATAAATTTTCTTGGTACCATTCATTATATGACTTCAAATTTTTAATTAAAAGGTATTGGAAAACAATACTCATATATTTCATAATTCTTATAAACCATACATCACTGATAAAATATTAAATGAAACAATTCTTTAATACATGTACAGATGAACATTTATTTTCATAATTAACATTCATTTAGAACATAAAAAATTTAATTGTTGATGATGTATAAGGGAGGCCGATATTCCCATCAATTGCATCAACAAAACTCCTCATTTTTCCTTTGTAGTTTCTTGATTCGTGTCGTTTTTTCCACAGTGAAATAAAATTCTTAAAATTCTATGTTATTCACATGGGTGATTGTTTCTACATTATGGAAATAGAGGAAACTGAATATTCTTTCCTCAATAGTCTCCATTACGAGAACACTTAATTAACTCATTCGGTCTATTCCTTGGTGAGTCGGAGAGTTAGTTAAGGTGAACATTTTTAATCATGTTCAATGAAAGTAGATTAGGCATGATCACAAAATCCTTCACTTGATTGATAATTCATTTAATTTTTCATCATTAAATTATCCATCACATTCAATGTTAACCCAATTCCATTAGGTTCTAACCATTAACTAAAACCAGAAGGAATTGATTGAACAACCCATTTAAAATACAAAAAATAACATAATCAGGAAAGATTATTATAGGATGATTAAATCATGGCCCCTACATCTTAAATTTATGACATCATAGGCTTATCATAGGATATTCATAGTCATATTATACTTAAAATCCTTCTTGATGGTTCATAAAGAAAATGGAAATTGTCTTCTGTGTATCCCATGGGAGTGTCAAACTAGGTGCAAAGAGTGGACCATTGTGGTGTATCAGGATACCCCAAGTTCGGTCCGAGACACCTTGTAAGAGTTTTACCCCTAGATACATAGGTTCCAAAATAATGTCCACATGAAGTATCTATATGGTGATTTATTTCTATGAATACCCACAGAAACACAACATTACCAAAAATATAGGTTGTTGTTATATACTTATCCAAAACTCCTATTATAGTGTTGTGCTCCCTAATAAATGTTTTATAAATTTGGTATCCATGAATTTTTATAAACTTCCTTCGATAACAACTATAATTCCCCAACCCCCAATACTCAGAGACGTTAAAATATTTTATTACATTGGCATGATTACAAGGGATAACATATTAAAGGACATATTAGTTTAGGAAACTTGAAAATCCAGATTAAATACATGATACCATTAATACAATGGTACAAATGGGAATTCAGACATGAAACATTTTAAAATGTAATAAATTTCATCCTTCAATGCTTATTCAAATATTTATTCTTCATAAATTGGGGAATGAAATATAACAAGGTTGTGATAAAATGCTCATTAAGGGTAAATCAACTGCAATAAATAATAATTCAATCGAAAAAAACAATATGGAAAGGTAAATAACTAAAAACACACTCCATTCAAATAACTAGAAATTTTAAATTCAATATGTCAAGGAAGGAAACTAAAATGCATGCCATTTAATCAGTGAAGTGAAAAAGAAATGTCTCTAATGACATGTCGATGAAAAATCTCATGGATGAATAATAACTAAAATATCTATTAAGGATATTCTAAATTATTGGATGTCATTCATTATGTACATGAGGACCTATACTACCATGATCCATCATTCAGAAAGTTTACAACAATAGGTTGAAACCTATTTATTTTAGCCAAATTAATCTTCTCATGAGAACATGTCGATGCATTGAAGAGATATATAATGTCTAGGTTCCACCCATTATTTCATTTCCAATGAATTCATCATATAAAATAATAAATTTAATAAATATAAAATAATCCATATTAAATATCCATATTGAATAAAAGATATGGATTTATTAATAATTCATCAGTTAATCAAATTACTGTCAAAGTGAACATTGTATGAAAATGGTATATGGTTTAGGAAATGGTAATATCTATTGCATGAGATTATTTATATTTAATAAATAGTTAATATACTATAAAAATTAAAACAAGTGTGTTATTTTCCCAATAAAATGTTAACAATTAGAAAAGGAAGTTATATTTCAATGAAAATCATTAAGAACATTCTTGATTATAATAATATTTAAACATTCCAAAGTGTCCCATACCACTTTAAACATTCCAAAGTGTCCTATACCACTTTAAACATTTGAACAAAAATAACTAGAAAGGTATCAAATTAATTGTAACTTATAATATCCTGGTAATAATAGGATTTATGATATAACATGAAATAGGTAGTGTATACAGCAAATAAAACTAAATTGGTGCCAAATAATAAATAATTTTCAATGAATTTAAATTGATATGAAATTCTCTTACCTTAACAATCATTTTCGTATGTGGCCTTTATCCTCGTGTATAGTGGTTTCAAATGTGTTACTAATGTATTCTAGAAACATAATTATGTTTATAATATCATATATTAACTACATAATCAATGAATAACCCATTTGTTACCACTATTTCATTACATTAACTATTTCAAGATTTAATTTCCATGTTTTATCAAGTAGGTTTTGACTTTTCATTTGTTGTTCCTATTAATAAGATCATGACCTATTCATATCTAGTATTTAAACCATTGCATATTTATCATATATATTAATTATATATATATTTAGAGTATTCCATAATATTAGGATATTAGAAATGAAGTACACTATTCATAGAGACAGTAGGCCATATGTATGGATAAACGGTACTTTCATTTCATAGTTGTATTAAAATAGTGGAAAATAAAAGATAGATATTTATATTATAAATAAAATATCATATATATATGTTATATTTTTATGTAGGTCTATTAAAAATATTCTTTACTCATTCCATGTATGGCATGAATGATTCATATCGCTTTGAGGGGACCAAACAAAATTATCATATTTATACAAGATGGAAAGCATAAATGAATGTTATAAATAAAAATTAAATAAGGACAAATACATTATTGATATCATATATAAATACTATTTCAAACATAATTTCCACCATTAAATGTGGTAATAAATAAATGAACAATCACTGTTTCATGATGCATTAGTTCATTGTACACATAAATAGTATATCGGTTACCCATTAGATGGAGGTGTGTGTAATTTTAGGTATAACCATATAAATAAAAACATAATAGTATATTTAGGATAAAATATTTGTTATATAATCATATTATATGATATATTATGTGGGTGATAAAGGAAATGAAACTTGAGATCATGATAGAAGATGTTACCTCTTAATTAGGGAACTCTTTTTGGTTTGCACCCAAATGATTCCTTGGATTAATTCCTGACTAATGGTAGGCACTAAGGTATAGGGGGGGGGGGAATTTTGGTGGACTATTTGGGAAGACCCTGGATGATTCATGGAGAATTGATAGGTGTGAGTTAGGGGTATAGTGCATTTTTATAGTAGAGGAGGAGTGAAGCTCTTGTAAACACCTAAAGGTATTCTTTAATGGGGGGTATAACTTACCCAAAGTGCATAGAAATGGAATTATAATGGATAAATGTGTAATATTTGTATATAAAAACCTCCAACACTCAAAATTATTTTCATTTTAAAAATTTGGTTCCTTAACTTCTATGATTCCCAAAATGTATCATTTTGGTTTTTAATAAAGCATCTAGCTTTTCAAACAAAGTAATTTATCCATTATGAATTAAATAAAGTGATATTTATTATAAAACAGAGATCCATATAATTATTAATATTATATATAATTTATAAAATATAAACCGCATGTTTTTTTGGAAATTAATTTTAAAATAAGCGCATGTGGTGTGCAAAAACACTGCTTAAACATGGACCATGTTAATAATGGATTTACAATATATGGGTCAATTTGTTAATAATAAATGATAAATTGGATACTTGGTAGACCATATTTAATAATTATTAAAACGTGAAAATCTCTTCTAATAATATAGTCTTTTAATTGATTTTAAATCATTTAATAAAATTTCTTTTATTGAAAAATAACAATAATTTCAATTTTGACATTATTTATTTAATTTTAATTTTGAAATATCTAGAAATAATGGAATTAGAATACATTAAGTTCAAATCCATGAAAAACGACATATTCATCTAAAATGATAATTAATTACAAAAATTAAATCAATGTAATTAATGTTTAATATTTATTAAGTCATTTATTTTAGTTAGTTATTAACTAAATAATCACCATGTTTGAATTTATTAATAATTTTTTGTAAATAAATCATTTATAAAAATTATTTACATTTTATTATGATAAAAATAACCTATTTATCGTTCAAAAATGCATGTATTATAGAAAATATGATGTTTTCAACATATCTCAAATTTTGATAAATGTTAAAGGTAGGGAATGTTCCCTTCTTTCCTTTTCCTTACATAACCTTTTATATAAGGAAATCATATTTAAAAAATCCCAATAACCCATAAAGTTGAAACAATTGGGGATATGGTTTATTCTTTGGCGTCCAAGATCTTTTAAATAAATTTTCCAGGACATTTTAGTCCTTAAGATTAATGTATAGTCACTTAATAAGCAAAATCTTACCTTAATAACCATAATTAATTCTAATCTCTTTCACTAATCACTTTGGTAAAAATATAAGCTAATTTTAATAGAAAAAAAAATTATATTGATTACCACCTTGTATGTATTTTTTACAAAATTCAAATCAGAGAAGCTAGAAAATTAAGATTAACACTAATCACGCAGGCAGGGAAGGAATGAATCTTTTTAATGCAAAAACAATTCAACAGTACAATAATATACTGTATATAATTTAGATATAAAAATTATTCAAATGAAATACATTACATTAATATGTGAAAAATATATTTATTATGGAATTAATAAACAATTTAAAATATAATTCAACACAAATCATTAATAAATTAAAATGGCTGCTTTTAACTATATCATAGTAATTTATCATATTCATAAACAAAATATTGTTTCTCAAAAAATGTAAAAAAATTACACAAATATAATTTCAACATTTTGAATTCAAAAATGATATTTCTTTTAAAAAAAATTGAAACAGGGTCAATTTTTAGTTTTTAAATAGTGTCTCTATTAAAATGTGGAAAAAACATGGTCTTGCATGTAACTCAAGTAAATTATGTGTTGTGTAAGATTAAATTTGTGCTACGTATAAAGAAAGATAAAAACAAAATTAATTTTATTCTAAAATTAAAACATTGTAATGTCATGGGTTGTTACATTTTCCCCATCTTATTTAAATTTCTTCCTCGCAATTTAAACATGATCTCAGTAATAAAGGGATTGATATTTGAAAATTAACTATTGTTGAAAAAAACCACATAGTAAATATGGTTAATAAGATATCTTATTAATAAGAGAAAAATTGAAGTACAATGGTCATGTAATAAAGTTCCCTAGTAGGATAAATTAGTTGGGAAATGTAAACACATATATGGAATAAAAGTCTAACAATCAAATTCTTATAGGTACAGTAAGATAACTTGGTTAGGAGATTGTTAACAATAAAATTCCCTAAATATGTGATGATCTGAGGGGAAATTTGATTCATTTTAAATGATGTTATTAGGAAAAAAATTTGTTTTCAAGAATATTTTTCGTGGAGGTGAGTAATTTATTCACTCTCTATGAATATAAGTAAATATAAAGACTTGGTACATTTCTATTCACACAATATTATCCATTGGTCTTGTATTGAATAATTTATAATTCTTCTCTTAAAATATGATTCATCGTATAGTGGTTTAATATATCAATTTCTAAAACCAATTTTAAATCTCAATATAAACTATTTTATAAATGGTTAAACATTCCAAAATATAATGATTCATCACATTATAAATAAGGTCATTGAATTTCCAAAATGAAATATCATTATCCGTTAATGAACATGAACCAAACCTAAATTTACACATTCCAAACATGTGAATAACTTCATCATGCCTCCTCTTGAAATATGGTAATAACTAAAAAACAATATAAAACATATTGGAAGTAGAAATTATTCCTTATTACTTCTGTAAGACGCATGTTATTGGATATATTCCTTAAATCCAAAAGTGATAAAAACTCTATCAGTGATAGAATAGATGACTTGTCAAATAGTCATTAATATTTTCCATGGTCATTAATACATGTCCAAATTAATCATTTATTCATCATTATCTCAAAATCATAAACATATTAAGGGTTATCATTCCCTCAATCCTATGTTTTATGAAATAAATAACTTTTCTTGGTTATATTTTGCATATGATCTCAAATCTATAATGATAAATTACTATAATATAATCACCATATATTGGGTAATTCTTATAAACTTTACCTCCTTGATAATAAATTCAAATTACATAGCTCATAAATCCAAGTACATAAGCACATCCATTTCAATAATTCCCATTAATTCCACACATAAATCATTTAATCGTCGATGATGTCTTAGGGAGGAAAATATTCCCATCCATTGCATCAACATAACTATTCATTTCTCATTTGTATTTACTTGATTTTTGTCCATATTTTCCATATTAAAATCATCTTCTTAACCCTCTAAAACATTAACTTGGGTGATTCTTTCCACATTCTTGACTCCTAATAAACCAAAGATTCTTTCCTCCTTTTTCTATATTACCCATAATCAATGGGAACTCATTCCTTCTCTTACATGGACAGTCTGAGGGTCGGTTATGGTGCATGTGGTTAATAATGTTTCATGAATGATGATTAGTCATGATCACAACAACCTTCACTATACTAACCATTCTATAGAACTTATAATCAATAAATTTTCTCTCACATTCAATGATAACCCACATCCTTATGGTTCATTCCACGATCAAAAACTAGAATGCATAGTGTGAGAAAACCTTATCAAAATAGAAAAAAAAACATAATGATGAAAAATACAATATGATTCCTAAATCATGGCTCCTACATATTTTATCTATGATACAGTAGGTTTATCGTAGGTTATTCATAGTCATTTTATACTTAAAAACATCTTAATGGTTCATAAGGAAAATGTGAATTATCCTATCTGTATCCCACATGAGTATCAATATATGTGTGTTATAAGGCTCAATGTCATGTACCAGACTTCCAAGTGTGAGGGCCAGGACACCTTTTCAGAGTCATTTCCCATATGAACTTCTATTCTAGAACCACATCCACATGTAGTATCTAGATAAGGATGAATTGCTATAAATTATCTCATAATCACTACCTTACCAAAATTTTAGGATATTCTTGTTTACTTATCCTCAATGTTTATTATAGGGGTTTTCCACTAATGTAAGTTTATATTTATAGTTTCAATGGTTTTTTCAAAACCTCTATTGATACATACTATAACGCCCCGACCCCAGAATCCTAAAGTGGGTCCATTATTTTATTAAATTGGCATGATTACAAGGAATCAAATCCTAAAAGACCAATCGTCTTATAAGTATTTTAAATTCATATTAAATACATGATACCCATAATACATTGGGAAAATATAAAATACAAACACTATACATAATAAAATGATATAAATTTCATCCTTGAATGCTTACTCAAAGATATCGTTTTCATAATATGGGGAACGAAACATAATAAGGGTGAACTGAAATGCTCAATAAGGATAAATAAAGTGGAAGAAATAATGGATCAAGGGAAACAAAACCACATTTCAAGGTAAATAACTTATAAAATATTCCATTAAAATAATAATATATGTAAAAATTGAATATAAAAGTTTAATAAATTAAGGTACATCACATTTAAAAATAGTGAAAATGAAATATATCCATAGATATGTCGATTCAAAATATCTTAAATGAATTATAACAAAAATATATTTGAATTAAATTCATCAATATTGGAATTTATCTCTTTGGGACATTAGGACCTATTATTTTAAGATTCATCCTCTATAATGTTTAAAAGTACAGGTTGGAACTTGTTTTATTTGGCCAATTTAATCGTCTCATGAGAACCTATCGATGTAACGAGGAGCTATATAATGTCTAGGCTCCACGCATCATTACATGTAAAAATAATTCCTCATATAGAATGATAAATTAAATAAATAGTCAGTATTAACTATTAAATATCTGTATTGAATAAAAGATACACAATTATCAATAATTAATCAGTTAATAAAATAACTGTCAATGTGAACACCGTATGAAAATGGTGTATGGTTTTGGAATAAGTAATATCAATTATGTGAGAATATGTATATTTATGAAAAATTTAATGTACCATAAAAATGATAATTTGTTAGTGATTTTTTCAAGGAAATTTTAACAATCACAAAAGGAAGTGATATTACAAATAAAATCATTATGATCATTTTTTAGGAGAATAGTCTTTAAACATTCCATATTGTCACATACAACTATGATACATGTGAATCATAATATCCAGAATGGTATGAAATTAAATTAAACGTATAATATCATGAAAATAATTGGATTCATGATATAACATGAAAAAATTTATATGCACCAATAAAAGATTATTGGATGATAATAACAAATATGTCTCAATGGAATGTATATTGATATGAAATTATCTTACATTAACCGTCCATTTATTGTGGTCTTAATCATATATTATAGTAGTTTAAAATATTTAAATGACTTATACCAAAACCATAATATTGATTATAATATCATATATTCACTTATTATAATATTTTATTACCTTTTTGTTAATACTCTTTCATTATTTTAATGAGTTCGTGTGCTAATTTCATAGTTTCCTGAAGAATGTTTTGAATTGTGATTTTTTGTTCCTATTAATTAGATCATGATTTCATAATATCATGAATTTTAAACCATAATTAATTACCATATATATTCAGTATATATTTATTTATAAAATTAAATAATATTAGGGTATTATAAATGAATTTTATCGTTCAAAGAGAGGGTAGCTCGTACATATGCGTGAACGCTAATTTCATATCTTTGTTGAATTAAAAGAATGTAAAATAAAAAAATATATATATACATATATATATTATAATTCCATTATCATATATATGTCATATATGGTACACTGGTTTATTAAAACTATCATTTATTTATTATTGGTATGGCATCAATGAGTCGAATTACTTTGATGGCGCAGTAGTCTACACTTCCTCAAAAGAAATTATCATATTTACACAAGACATAAATTATATATGTATGTTCTAAATAAAAATTATATAAGAATAATGATATTATAGATATCATATATATATATATATATAATATAAACATATTTTCCATCCTAACGGCCTCAAGGATTGTTGGTTATAGAAAAATGAACAATCATTATTTTGTGAGAAGTAGTTCACCGTACAAAAAAACAGTATTATTATTACACTTTAAGTGCAGGTGTCTGTAATTTTAGGTATAAACCATGGCATAAAAACATACTAGTATATTTCGGATAGATTTTTGTTATATTAATAAATAATAAAAATATTTTAGGTGGCATAGATTGGGAATGAAATAAGAGATCTTCAGAGAAGACGTTACATCTTAATTGGGTAACTCCTTTTGATTTGTTCCAAAACGATTTATCGGATTTCTTACCATCAAATGGTAGGACTCTAGGTAGAGGTTAGGGATTCTGGGAGACTATTTGGGTATTTATTGGATGATTCATGGTGTATTTATGGGTGTGAGTAAAGGGTAGAGTGTTTTCCTTTTTATAGTGGTGGGGGAGTGCACTCCCATAAATACCAAATGGTATACATTAATGGGGAAAATACCTTAACAAAAGTTCTTAAAAAATGGATGCATAATGGGGTAATGTGAAATAATTTTATATTTTAACCTCCACTACACAAAAGTATATTCACTTTAAAAAATTTGTTCCTTAACTTCAAATATTTTCAAATTATATCATTTTTGTTTTTATTAAAGAATATAGTTTTACAACCATTGTAATTTTCCCATAAAAACATAATTAATAATAGATTTATTAGAAAATAAAGATAAGCTTAATTATTAATATTATATCTAATTTTTAAAATTAAAATCCCATGTGTTTTGGAAATTAATTTTTAAACAAGCGAATGTGACGCGCTATAACACTACATTAACCTGAACCGTGTTAACAACATTATTAAAATATATTAATCAATATGTTAATTATAAAATATCAATTTTTACCTTGATAGAACATATTTAATATTTATTCAAACTTATAAATTACTTCATAAAATATAGTAATTTTATAGATTTTAAATAATTTAATAAAATATCATTTATTGTAAAATAATAATAATGTCAATTTTGAAATTATTTTTTAAATTTTAATTTTAAAATATCAAAATATATATTGGAATTCATATCTATTACGTTTACTACTATGTAACATGATATATTATTTTAGAAAATTAATTAATTATAACATTTAAGTTAATATAATTCACTTTTAATATTTACAGTATCATTAATTTATGTAAATTAATAAAACAAATAATCACTATGTTGGTGTTTCTTAAATGTTTTAGGTCACTAAATCATATCTAAAATTTATTAATATGTTATAATGAGGAAAATAAACCAATTGTACTTCTGAATTTTATGTATGACTGAAAATGTGAGGTTTTCTACATATCTCTATTTTTTATAATGATTAATGGTAAGTAAAGTTCAATTTTTTATTTTTCCTTACTAAACATTTTATATAGGGAACTTCCATTTCATAATATCCCAATAACCCATAATATTTGAGACATTTTTTTATATTCAATTAATTTCGGTCCAATGGATTTTTTAAAACATTTCTCATTATTTTGGTCCTTAAAATAATGGTTGAGTCCCTTATTAAGCTTACTCTATACTTAATAATTGTAATTAATTTTTATCACTTTCACCAAATTTTTTAGTTAAATGTTAAGAAGACCTTATTAGTCCAAAAATATTTTACAGATTACAACCATGTATTTTTTTTCTACATTTAAATAACAGAAGTTGGAAAACAATGATTAATGATAATCCCTCACACATAGCGAGAATGGAAGGGTTTTATAGAAAAAACGTACAAAAGTACAATTAAATTTTATATCATTGATAAATATAAAAATGATTCCAACTACCTAAATAGGATTAATGTATTCAAATTTATCAATTTTTTCTTTTAAAAAATACAATATATAATTTTAATCTACAATTTATTCAAACAAAAAGGCTACTTTTTACTAAATTGTAGTAATTTTCACTATTCAAAAAAAATTTAGTTTCTTGGAAGAATCAAATATAGTTACCCTATGATAACATCGAACTTTTGTGTTCAAAATTGATTCTGATTTTTAAAAATAAAATTCATAAAATTATCAAAATTTAGTTTTAAAATTGGTTCACTGTTAAAATGTGGAAAAACACAGTCTTTCAAGTAACAAAAGCTAATTTTATTTTTTTCATAGTGTAATTTTAACATTCTGTTTTGTATAATGAATGATAGAAACTAAATTAATTTTATTCTAAAATTTAAATATTTTAATCTCTTGGGGTGTTAAATTTTTGTGTCCCCAATCAAAGATAAATTTATCACATTCCATATATTCATTGATATGATCTTCAAAGAGAGTATCCAACATAACCCAAGTCTTAATATACTTCAAAATGATGATATAACCTTTGTTTAATATATTGAGAATAATTATCTGTTGATTTTATATCCATGCCAACGGTTTTTTATTAAATTTCACATGGAGATTTATTTCAAAAATCATATTTGTATCTTAATCTGAATAATGGGTTATAGGTTTATCTTCCATCATCTAAATTTAGTGTGCATGAAAATCTATTGAGGTTTATTCGGTTATTTCTACTTGGTGTTCCCTTTCGACACCAAAATCAATCCCTAACTGACCTTGACCTTTTGTGGTGTCATGCACATCCATTGGACCCTATTATTGAGTAACAAGTCCCTAAGTATTCTTCTATCTAGGTTATATATTATTCATTCATGAATCCATATAGCCTAAAAACTTCTTTATTGATACATTTCTCTATTGGTTTAGATATAGAGGAATACCCTTTGGGACTCCAAGATCACTTCCATGTATTCTTGGAGAAGCCACCCATATCAAAGGTTCCCTTCTTCCCTTTCTTCATTCATTGTTAGTATTTTTCTCCCACTATAAATTCATCATCGTATTCCCATGAAAATGGAAAAGAGGTTTCCACGCCTATGCCACCCTTAGAATATGAATCAGATTTAATTTTAGGTAACTTCTCTTACTCTAGTTCTATTGATGGGTTCACCACCCTTTCATTGTTAATTTTTTTTATTATTTAATATCATTCAATCGCCATGTTCATTATCTATGATATCCTCCATCAGTCTCTAAAATCGATTTAAGAGCTCCAACTCAAGTGAATCCCACTTTAATACTATATTACTCATGGATGTTACTATACCATATTAAAAATCCACACATCTTTTCCCAAAAAAACAAATTGAATACAATCCTTCATCATTGAAAATGAGGTTGAATATGAAATAGTATTCAATAAATAAAGAATCGGTTGTTCATTATTGAGCTTCATTGAATATAATATATGGAAAATATTTATATCCTTTATTGCCTCTTATAGTAACTTAGAGATTGGTTGATGATCCACTATGAGAATATCCATCCTAGGTTTAAACACAACTTCAAGGAATAGATATTAACACTCACCCCTGAACTCAAATTGGGGACCTATCTAGAATAAAATTATTTTTAATATGCTATACATGATCTAGAGACACCTGTAAAGAATTTTTTTGGAAGGATAATTATAGTTATTCTATAATCTCTTTCCAATGTCAAAACCCCTTCCCTAGAATAATCCTTTCCAATATGAGGATTCAGTCTTTGAATTCAATAAGAGTATTAAAACGAATGGGAATTAGTAAAAATTTTCTTTCTTCCATCATAGAAAATATCGACCCCTTTGGGAAGAGCTAGCTTATGCATATTCTAATGACCTCTTCGGACCTCAATGACAAGCTTAATATAGGTGACCCAACCAATAATGTAAAGAGGAATAATCACTCAAAAACTCAACATTAACCACATGAATGCAAAGGTATTTTTCTTTAATATCAATAAAAATGAATTCCATAAGGGGCTTAATAACATCAAATTTATTTCTAATGTTTGAATAAAAGGGAAAACACAAGTACTTACTCCTTATTTTAGGGAACATGAATCAGGAAACCATATTTATGATAATTTATAGAACAATTTCAGTTTGGAAGGTAATGGGAAACGAGGTAAAATACCAATATATATAAGGTTGATGGATCTGGTTTCATCTGAAAAATATAAAACCATATTAATAAAGATAAATAAATACCATTTATAACGTTTTGGAATTCTGGATAAGAAATGGAGAGTTCGTTATCATCTATTATTAAAGTGAATGTATTTCTCAAATTTAGATCCCCCGCTATCATGCACTCATTCATTCCCTATGAAACCTTTTTTAGAATTCATAGGGAATATAAATAGTGAAAATATTTGATAAAATGGGAAACGAAAGAAGGATATTAGAGATTTAAGTCATTAATGAATTCCGTTGAGGATAGTGGTTGATTTAGAATCCCATTTGCACTAAAATGAACCTTTGGACATAAGAAAATTCTACAAAAAGATGAATGATAATTTGGGTAATTGAAGGAGAAAATCTCTAGGGATTGATGTGGATGAATTATTGGATAGTCACCACACCCCCTATAGTTGGTAATTCCATGGTAGAATGGCCATCCTGACTATGGCAGAAACCCTAGGGAAATCTGATAGAGAATTAACCAATATGGAATGTCATATAACAATAGAGTTATAAGGGAATTCAATGCATTTATACTCGTTTGTTCACACACATCCTAACTTCTTATTATATAGTCATTAGAATATAAATATTACAATTTATGTATAGGATGGAGTCACCAACAATATCATAATTCAACATCTTCTCTCCAACAAACAACTTCCCTTTATAAACACACAACTCAAAATCCAAACTCCAACCATCATTCACACATTCTATCAAGGAATATGGGAAGGTAAAATGATTTAAAACAATATAAACTTACTATTTAGATTCATTATTATGTATCTCATATAAGATATACTTCTTGCACCATTCCTCATTCTACTCATGAGGTACCTCTACTTGAGACTACCTCATAAAGCATCGCTAATGGAATTTCCTTTCCAAAGTTTATATATAATCTCAAAATAAAATTTTTAAAGATATTCAACCCATTTCCATTATATGTTTTTTTAAATTAATATGAAAAAAATATATTATTCAATATATTATTATTGGGGAATAATAAAATCCTATCACAAAATAAATAATATTTTTAACTTATATGAGAAAGAAGAACTATAACTAAATAAAGATCATGTTGGATAATTTATCTCATGAATCCTAATCTTCTGAGAGTTGTACACTATCAAAATTAGTTTTTCATTGACACACTTCCTCAACACATACCATAAGTGTCATTATATCTCACATTACACTTTATTGGCTATAATAAAATAAGAATATATTTCATTATGATCCTCCTCCATAAATCTAGGAAATAAATTTAACATTTATCATACCAATAAAACACAACTCGTTTCTTAGTCTGTTCCATCGTTCTCATAGATAGGTAATAGAAATCTTATATAAACCAATGATAATTTCCCATATGTCCCATGAATCTTTTCATTTTAATGAATATTTTGGATAATCTAATACATCATATAGTCAAAATTTATAATATTCATTAATATTCCATATCATGGGAAAACATTCTCTGGTATCATTAGCTTTTATATCTTCAGCTAATACATTAACATCCTAGTATGCTGAAAATGAGATCAAAATGTATTCATTTCTATAAAATAATTATTCCCATAGTCATTATTGGATCATGAATATATCCATAAATCATTTGTAAATAATATTACAAATAAATAAAAATATTGTTGAAAAAAGTTCTATCATATCCTCAAATATTTCTCGTTCTCTCATCACTCAAAAATAATCATGGCCATATCATGGATGAATGGAATTCTTAGGCTCATCCTTAGCTCAAAACATCAATTCTTGATACCTTGTTTAAATTTTGACCTCCAAAAAACAATGAGATCCTATAAACTAAACAATTAACTCTTCTATTTATGATAAAAAGTAATATTTTATAACAGTAACCTCGATTAACCTATAGTAATCAACAAAAAACTGTACAATCTCATCTGATTTATTACAAAAAACCACTATATATCCCCCATAAAGACATTGTTTTCTTAATTAATCATTTTTATTATAAAACTTATAAATGTGTCTTTGAATCCATACTCATTATCAAAGAGATATGATACAGTGGTAGAGAAATTGTTTCAACATCGGGTATTAAATTGACCCCAAAATCCACTTCCTTCTCTTGAGGGAACCCTATAAAATATTTGTGAACAATATATTTATATTATCCAACTAATGAGGAAAAAACATCAAAAAAAATCACAGATAATTCGAGAGACTTCCCTTTTATATGATATTTAATTTTATTCAACTTCCCCAAATCAGAACCCACTCAACTAATATGATTTTCCCATTTTCCCAATAAGTCAAACAATTCATCCCAAGAAGGAAATAACATCACACATATTTTATAATAATGAATATGCTACTAAAAATGGGATAAACATTTCATATCAATTATTACAGAAAATTCAATCATAAATAAGATGATTAAATATCAATTATTTTTATATCCACATATATAAATATCATAAGATATAAATCTCATTACATGATCCTCTCATCTTTATGAAGGGGTATTTGTTGACAAAATCTCAACAAACAAACCATTATAATCAACTAAATAAGTAAATATAAAAGAATAAGAATCATCAGGATAAAACATAGAACCAAACAAGGAAGATTTAACCAACTCCATACCTCTAACGATGGGATAAATCTAACCTATATACATTGATGCCTACTCAATTGTGTGCAGCTAACCCCATAATACACCTTAACATTTCCTTTAGGTCACCTCACTCTCCTATATATAATCTCATCATTTAACCCACCCCCAACACCTCCTCAACCTGCATGAACAAATATCTTAAATGAAATATATCTCACACTCTTTTATAGACCATAATCCCAATAAAATGATTCTTATATGAATGTTGAATCTTTACCTCCATTCACTTAATATACCATCCTACAAAACTTATTCATGTATCCCATATTTACACATGAGTCAGACTCCATAGGTTTATTGGGAAAAATATATTCTGTTTTGACCCATTACACTCACTAATGACACTCTTATGACGCCATGACTATAGAAGTAGGATAAGAAAAAGTTCTTCCTCTAAGTATATGATATCTCACAATCCGTGGGAAAATCATCTCCCATAGACTTTATTCCACTAATATATCAATCTATCCCCACCAATTCTATCTTATCATCATTAGGATCCTTCTCTACCATTATATTCATTTAATATTTCCTTATATTTGTGTGAATAAAAGATTTGAAAATTTCACTGAATCTCTATATTCATCCCATACTCAAATTAGTGATCTTTATAAACATAATCACCTTAAAAGATCAATTAAAAGTTGTTAAAGTCTATTAAACATGTAATATAATAGAGAATAAATATGTTTACATGTATCACATCTAACTATTAGTCTTTATCCACCCACAATATCTGAGGATAGAGCTATTAAAATAAGTGTACCTAAAAATAATTCCAAGATAACCCATCTATCCTCTTATCTTAGAAAATTATCTTTAAATAATGATAGGTTAGACCCTCAATCATGAAAATAGAAAACCAACCTTTCATCCCCTTATTAGAATCAATCACCTAAAAGAACTGCTATATTACTTCTTTCTACTCATTGGTTTCCCAAGGCACAACATTCTGTCTTTAGAAAAGATGATGCTCTAATAAAAAATATTAAATCACAAGGTACACCATTTCTGCTTCATGATGTGGTATCGCATTCATATTATGAATCACTTTTAGAAATTTCTTAGTTATTATATTCTCTATTATAGTGTCTGGGTCCCCCGCCAGGGGAATATTCTATGCTTCCCCAACTATATAGCCCTCATTATAAGTCTCTCACTGAGCATATTTTACCAAAGGAAAAACAACTCACTTATTAAGATCAATTATTATATAAAAATAAATACACCAATTTAAAATTTAAAAAACAATTGAAACCACAAACACGTCATATATAAAATTTTTTAAAACATGAGACAACGTCCAACTGACAGGCCTCCTAAATATTAAAATATAAAATTCAAAATTATCTAAAGGAATGAATTTTACATTTTTTGAATGTAAAAAAGAGGTATTATCTTAATAGGTTGGGTGATAGAAAATATTCATGCATCTACACCCACCGTCTCTTGTTTAAGGTCATCATCAATAGAGTTATCTTCAAAAAACACATGTGTGATTATGTAATTCATTTAGGAGAGACTACCTAATAATTTGATCTATCTTGCTATCAATTTCAATGATAGATTCATATAACCAGGTCTAATAGCCTACAAAACTATTGTAGATTCACACTGAGACCATAAATTATTCCATATCCGTTGAATTTCCAAGTCCACTGCATTAATCTAACCAAACATATCATCTTCCATAGAAGTGGAAATTCCAGAGGGGAACTAATGGTATCTCATGACCTCCCAATTATGGTATCTATAAATATCCCCAAATATTTCAGGTCTCGGTTCTCCTCTAGAATCTACATCAAAATTTTATTTATACTATACAATGAAATTGTAATTCCCAAAAACATTAAATGTTCCCAAGGGGGAGAAAATTTAACTACAATTTTATAACATATCAGCATTGAGAAGTCCTTAAAAAATTATTGTATTGTCCACATTGTAGGGAATTAGAATTTTAAAGAGCCATTGCAATATCAATGATGGATGAATGAGATATGAATAATATTTTATTGTGGATCATCCTATTCCTGTCATTCCAAATAACATTTAAGAGTTATGAAAAGTCCTCCTTGAAGTGATTCATCAGTTGGAAAAACATTGAGAGCATAAAGTATGATTTCAAATTGTTCTTGATCGATGGAACATGGGGGAGATGAATCTAAAAAAACCTGATGTACTACATTCCATAATACTGTGGTTATTTGGAAGCATACAAAATATGATCCATATCCTCTCTATGTTGGTGGTCGAAAACACACCTCGAGCAGAGAAAGATGTCTAATTTTTTAAAGTTTGAGTCAATGGGTAATTTTTAAAATCAACGTCTCCATAACATTGTATATATGGAAGGAAATATCTATTTATTATTAAAGGACCTAATCTTGTTAGGAAATCCATAGATTTTTTTTCTTGTAAAAAACATTTATCTAACATTTTATTCACTATAGGTACCCATATTAACATTTCCACTTTCTTGAAAATTTTAAAATTTCAAACCGTTGAACATACATAATTCAGAATTAAGTAATGTTAATCCATTTGATATTAAATTATAAAGACACTCACTTTTCATACAATAATTTTTCATTACATATGTGGAATACTTAAACATTATTCAAATAGAAACCTAAATATCATAGTTCTTATAGTGCCTTTTGAAACATAGAAACATAAACACTAGTATATAAGTGAGTTACCACATCTACCACTTGGTTCATCATGACTAAAACCCCTCTTAGACATATAAAATATAGTAACTATCTTCACAACCTAGGGAAGGAAACATAAAAAAGGTGTCATCTCAAATTCTCAGTAAGGGTAAACTGGGGAGACATGTAAGTATAAACATTAGCATAGGGGTATGAGAACTTGATCATGAAAATAGAAGATCATACCATGCATATCAAAGATCATATACATGAATCATGGAATAAATCTTTGTAATACATAAGACGTGAATCAAATAAAGTACATGACATAATCCATGAAGTCATAATATAAAAGTAACACATAGAATTGTGGCAACACATAAGCATATAATGATTTCGATAGTGTCCATGGATTGAATTCCAAGACCATCTTAGGTGTAAAATTCCTTTACTGGACTAGGTAACACCCTTTCTAGCCAAGTATTACTGAGCCGAGTGACCCTTGATCCAGCCATGTATTATGGAAAAGAGTAACCCACATTCTATCCCTATAATACTGAATTGAGTAAACCTCATTCTAGCCCTGTTTTATCACATAAGATATTAATCTTTACCCAATTCATTTGGAGGGAGATATATGTCCCACCCTTCATATAATGAAATCATACATACATGTTCCATAAGATAATAAATGAACATATCATAACCCATGAAATGAAATGGGTATTATAAAAATGTAAAAATATCAAAACTTGTGTAATGAAAAATGTTTTATAATAATTTATTCATAAACATTACCCATGAACAGAATTGGGGTTGAAAAGCATATATCCCATGAAAAAGATACATGCTTCATAAACATCATTAAATTAAAACATAATCCACTTAGAGAAATAATATGAATTGAAACATTGAATAATTTCCCATAAAGGTATAACAAAAACCAATGGATATTATCTTATATTGAATATAATTTTCGATGGACTTTCAAAAACATTTCATTAGTAAAATATCCTTTTTTGTTTATAAAATGATTTTCATAAACTAAATCCTTTTGAAAACCACTTTCTTTGAAAATATATTGGAAAAATTATAATATAATCCTGTAAAAAAATAAACACTTTTAAAATAATTTTCCTTCAAAATGATATTCAAGGATATTTTGAAAACATTTTTTAAAACAAGGTTTCTGAATACAATGGATTTCTGACCGAAGAGAGAGATGGTCCAATTTTATTAAAAAAAATTATATTAATTTCCAAATAGTGGAAAAAATAGTACTAACGAATGAGGATATATTTAATATACATTGGATAATGAAAACACATAATATTCTAGAGATATTTCATCAAATGAAGCATAAACCTAAACAATCCCGGGAAACGATAAAATTGTCTTATTAAACTCTTGTAACTTGGTTAACTAGGATCATACACTCCATGTAATAAATGGAATTTATATGAAGCTTAATATATCAATAAAATAAGTATATTCATTATTCAGCATGTACAATGGATGTGTGTACACCTCAAAAAATAGTTTCGGTGCATAACAAAACATCAGTCAGAAAGATGGCAAACTAAGACAAAACTGTTTTACCGATTTGGAATCTTTTGACAGTTAAACCACATAAAATAAGGATCATAGAATGGGAATGTGAATATCCATAAAAAATAGGGATTATATCAGTATAATTAAATCATTTTCATTACATACACCATGCTAAAGGAAGGATTTGTGATCATAACATGGATCTCACAGAAATTATAAGTGAGATGAAATTCCCCTTACCTTGTGTTTTGAATCTATCCATACTCATACAGACTTCATGTATAATAAATAAAATATTGATATAAATATTTTAAATAATACTATTCATATATCTATGACCATATATGGTTTTATTATAACCTCATATTACCTAGTTGTTAACGATCCGATATTAAATTTTCTCCTTGGGTAATATTCTCTTTGTTCTTCAAATGTATCCTTATTGGTTATATCGTTGATCCTTATCTTTATATCGGGATTAAATAATTTATAAAATGATATAAATATCATGTATATCTAGATTAATTATATTATATTAATCTATATCATAATTATGTACATAATGACATACATCGTTCATGTAGATGTTAAGTCGTACGTACGCATGAATGATGTTTTCCGTTTTTATTGACGTATTGAAAGAAATCATATAAATGAAATATGTATATATATATATATATATAATTATTCCAGTAGAATTAATATAAGATATATATCATATAATTTCATTAAACCAATCCTAAATACAATCAATGTGGTGTGTGAATAAGTCATGTAGTTTTTAGGGGCAGTACTCCACACATCCTTAAACAGGATTATCGTATTGACACCATATGGAAGGTAAAAAATGTGAAGTAAAAAAGGAATAAAAAATAAAAAATATATAATAAATATAATATATTTCATATATAAATATAGTGTCTATCGTAATGGACACCGTCATTTGTGGTAATGGATAAATGAACAATCATAGTTTCGTGAGGCAGTAGTTCGTTATACACAAAAATAGTTTGTTCATCATCCATTAGATGGAGTTGTGTGTAAGTGTAGGTTAGACCACATTCAAAAAACATCCTCTTATATTAATGATCATGTTGTTTTAACAAAAAAAAGGAATAAAATGAGTGGAGTTTGTGGATAAGGAAAATAAATGGAGATTGAATGAAGAAGATACCTCAAAATTAGGTAACTCCTTTTTGTTTACGCCAAAAGTATTACTTGATGGGGTTCACCCCAAGGGAGGATTCAAAGTCAAAGGGATTATTGTTGGGGTAAACTGTGGGAATTTCTTTTCCGAATATAAGTTTCTTGAGAGATTTTAGGAATGTGTAGACTTGGTGGCCCTTTATAGGGAAGGAAAAGGACTCACATGAAATATTTAGAAACAAATTATGTGTGTTAATGTTCATACAAATAATAGTATTAAAAATAATCTAAACTCCATAATAGAAGGTTTATATCCAATATATGGATATAAAATAGGTTTTTGACAAGTTTATAGGTTGTTTGGGCCCTTAATTTTTAGGGTTAGTCCCTAATTAATCTTATTTTGGCCTTAACTACTTTGATTAATTTTAATAACTTTTACTAATCATTTTGGTCAAAAGTTATCATGGCCTCATTAAAATCTAAATATTATACTGAATAAAATGGTTTATGTTGTATTTTTTAAATTAACTTCATATAATATCATTTTTTGTAAATAATTAGTTAGAAAAAGGTTTTTTAACTAAAAAGCATTATTTTTAACTATTCATCAAAAAAAGATATTTCTTAGAAAAATCCCAAAAAATTCACCCTAAGATAATTTCAACATTCTGAATTCAAAAATTAATTTTATTTTATCACATTTAATTTCTAAATGTGTATAAATTTACATTCTTTATTAGAATTATTTTATTCCATAAACCGATGTTTTGAAACATAAAAAGAACATTACAAAAAATCATATTTTTTATTATCAATATACTTTATTTATATAAAACAATTATAACCAATATTCGAAAAGTATTTATTACTATTCATATTAATAAGTTTAACATCTAATTAATTTATTTAGATAATTAAAATTATAAAAAGTTAAATATCTTAGAAACTCAGTGTTGTGTGTATCATACGCCTACTTAATGTTGTGTGCATCATATGCTAAATTAGTTTCGTGTGACGGGAATAAATTACTTAGTGCGTTGTCTGATATAAATGAAAATTTAAATTTATTTGAAAAAAATATCTTCCTAAAAAATCATGTTGTAACATTTTACCCCCTTAAAATGAATTTCTCCCTTGAAATTCATCACTCGGGTAAAAACACGTGAGGATACTTCAACTTCATAATATTCTCAAGTTCCCACATAGCTTCCTATAACTAGTGATTTCTCTATAAAACATTAACTAGCATAGTGTTCATGTTTCATATAAAATTCTCAAGTTGTTCAAGTATTTCAAAGGGTTTCTCCTCATAAGAAATATCCTCCTCCAGCCATATGACCTCTAATTTCAGTATATGTGAAGGATTAGGTAAGTAATTTCTTAGGAATGATACATGGAAGACATCATGGACTTGAGAGAGATTTAGAGGTAGTTCCATGGGATAGGCTACTATACCAGTATGATCAATAATTTCAAAGGCGTTGATATACCTTGGGCATAGTTTCCCATTATTCAAAAATCTCATTACTTTCTACGACTGTGATATTTTTAAAAACACATTTTCTAGAACAATGACATCTAGATCACACTGACTTTTATCAGAATAACTTTTATTCTGACCTTGAGCTACCTTGATATGATGATGAACTCTTGTAACTTCTACCATTTCTTCAGTGATCTCATTCCTTAATATATATTTTTATCCTTCCTCATCCCTGAAAGTTGGAGCTTTAAATTTCTTCCCATATAGGGCTTCATAATCATACATATGAATACTTGAGTGAATGTGATTGTAGAAATAAAACTCAACATGGGGAAGGTGTTGATCACATTAACCTTTGAAATCTAGAGAACATGATCTCAACATATCCTCTATGGTTTGAATTTTTCTTTTCAGACTGACCATATGTTTGAGAATGAAAAGAAGTATTGCAACTCAATTCTTTATCAAGTGATTTATAAAGAACTTTACATAACATGGATGTAAACATCATATCCCAATAAGATACAATATAATGTGGTACTCTATGAAACTTTACCACTTCCTTAATGTATATTATGTAAATCTGGTCAATTTAGAGATATTCTATGATAGTAATGTAGTTTTTTGATTTAGTAATGTGTTTAACTACCACCCATATAGCATTAAACCCTTTAAAAATTTTGGGCAGTCCAAAGGCAAAATCCATAGTGATGTTCTCCTATTTCCATTCTTTTATGGTAAAAGATGTTGCATCCCTTAAGACTTTTTTCTTTCATCCTTAACTTACTGGCATAACAAACACCAAAATACAAACTATGTGATATCCTCATTCCATACCCCCCCATAAGTATCCTTTCAAGTCCCTATATATCTTCGTACTTATAGTTTAAATAGAGAATGATAAACTCTGAGCGTCCTTTAATAGATCGTTCTTAAAATATGGTATTGAAGGAACAAATACAAATTTCTTGACCATTATCATTCCATCATGATCAAGGTTAAACTCATGAACATTACAAACCTTCTTTTGCAGCACTTCATCATTATTCTGCACATCGTCAATCATCACTTACAAATAGGGATGAAAAATAATTTGAGAAGGATAATATTTTACCCCTTCCATCATGATTTTCAGATCCACCATTGTCAAATCTAGAAATATTGGATCTTTTGTGATCCTCAACATGGATAAGCTGACCTGATCTTTCTGACTCAAAGCATCGGCCACATTGTTCACTTTCCCATGTTAGTAATGTATTGAGCAGTCATGGAACATTATCAACACTAACCATCTTCTCTAGAAAATGTTCAACTCCTTATGTGTGAATATATATTTCATAATTTTATATTCAGTATAAATATCACACTTTTCATCATAAAGATAATGCATCTAAATCATTATTTCAATGACTACCACCTCAATCTCATAATCATTAGTAGGGTAATTTTCCTCAGGAATCTTCCACAGTTGTGATTAATTGGATATAAACTTATTATTTTTCATAAAACACATCCCAATCCCTTCATAGATGCAACAATATATATTAAAAACCCTTGTCCATTATAGGTTAATGTAAGTACAGGTGCACTAACCAATAATCCCTTCAGTTCCTTTAAATTTTCCTCACATTTTTATGTCTAGAGGATCATCCCACCCCTCCGAGTTAACTTTTTCAAAGGATTATAAATTCATGGGAAATTCCCCAAAAACCATCAATAATACCTAGCTATTCAAAGAAATCTATGGATCTCAGTCACTATGGTTGGTCTAGGACGGCTTTCAATAGCCTCTATCTTTGATGGATCTACAACTACACCATCTATTGAGATTATGTAATCTATGAAGACTCAATTCATTAAATCTATGAAGATACAAAAGTCATTAGTAAGAAAAAAAGGCATCACTATATATTCATAGTTATGATACCTTGTATGGAATGTTGTATTGAGTATATCCTACTTATTTACCATCAACTAATGATATCTCGAACAAATTTCAATCTTGGAAAAGTATTTTACTCTATAAAGTGGATCAAAAAATCATCAATACAGGGACGATGATACATTTTCTTTATTTTTATCTTTCTCATCTATTGATAATATATGTAGAGTTTCATTGATCCATATTTCTTCTTCCCAAAAAGAACTGGTGCACCCCAAGGGGACACACATTAATGAATGAATCACTTATCACAGTTTTTTTGGAAATTCATCTTCAATTCATTCAATTCAATCAGGTTCATTCTATAAAGAGTATTTTAAATTAGTGTGGAACTAGTTACAAGTTCTACTGATAACTCAACTTCACGTTTCCATGGAAGATTAAGAAAATATTCTAGAATGACATCATAAAATCCTGAAAAATAGTAATATATTCCATTTCATTATTCTCCCCAGCTAATTGAGATAAAAAACCATTTTGAATGGGAATTAAAACCCATAAGATAGATGAAATCTACACAGGTTGTTCAGACTTATCATCACATTGATGTAAGATCATAGGAGGGTTTGAAATATCGAATTTAACATAACCTCCTTGACAATTTATGTGGGATTTATTCAGAGAATTTCAATCCATGTCTGATTTTAAATTGGATTATACCGCAGGAATAATGATAGGATTTGCAGGAATCACATTCCCAGATATATCAATCGGATAGGAATCGTAAACTTGAGATGAAATCATCATACCATTATAAGTTTTCAATGATTTTTCCACATGTAATTATTTTAGAGCAACATTAACACCTTTAGAAATTTATATATAAATGAAAGTTTGTGTAGATCTATAATCAAATATGACATTAACAGTTCTAGAGTGGATGGTAAGTGTACCTTTCATCATGTCGTTATCACAACCCTCATCAGATACAACTATTGAATGAGATTTCCCCTTATCCCTCAGCATCAAATGTTCCCAATGTCAATTATCTTCACCAACCATTGGGTTTGGTACATGGGTAGAAAATTTACCATTCTTCTTACACATGTAGCACTAAATATAACATCGTATCTAACTTGATATAAATGAGTTTTTTTAAAAATTCTATATTATTAATTGATATAATATTCCTAAAAATCTAAGCCTCATCCAAAAGAATTAGATAAGGTTATATATGACAATAATGAAGCACTTATGTTTCCCTTGTATTTTTAGAGTATGTTAATTAACCATTTATAATAATAATACAAGAATACATGGTAAAAGTTAAAGTATTTAACTAAGAGATAAATCTATAAGATAAGGTTAATATGGTGACGTAAACCTTTGTAAAACCTATAGGCTAAGTGTTTTTTGATCCATTCCCACCTTAGTCTCAAAATAAATCCTTTTGGAGCCATTATAAACCGAATATGATTGTATAATAAAATAATATTTCAAGGTTTTCCTAAAGTGACACCTACCTCTTTATAAAAGGGTTCATCCCATTCTATAAAAATCACACCTCCCAAGCAATTTATCTACGACAGACCTTGCTCAAATATCCTCTAAACTACCCACAATTCGGCCTAGAGGCCTTACTTTTATCAGAAATCCAACCTATGGATCTCTTTTGATAAACTCAAAAGGAAACACCTATAAAAGATGTAATAATTTCACCACCTCTTTCAATGTTCTTTTCTTCTTCCAATTCCTATTTCTTTGTTGTTTCCATACAAAAATAATAACTCTAGTACCATATACATTCTGTGATGTTATTATAAATATGGAACAACCATATTCATTATTCTATCCATCATATGAATGACAAGTCACCATACGTGCATACGTACGACTTACAGTCTCCAGGTCGTGGTGTAGTTTGTTATTCAAACACTTCATTATTTGGATGGGAATAATAATGAGTATAAATTATTTCAATAATAAATATAACAAGTTAATGATTCTGTATATATGGTATACCATCCAATTACATATGATTTAACTGTCAATAGAATGATATTGTCACTCGTTCTTTCGTACAGATTAGCGTCTCCATGAACGCGATGAGATTCATTCCCCATCGTAATAATTCAATAATAATTTTAATTTTATGACAAAAAATAATATTTAAGAACATAATATTATTATGGATATGAATCAAATACATCATATATATAACAAATATGACTTATGTAACAAACATATAAAGGAAAATGAATCATTTGACACGTTAAAAAATGATACTACTAAAATATTATTAACAAATCAATATTATAAGAGCATATATGATATCATATTTATGTATATAGTTCTTTTAAAATTTAAAAATAATTATTTATCTATTATACATGAGATTAATATTCCATCGACCAAGGAAAATTATAAGGTAATAGTGAATTCTATAATCTCTTCATTATCTGAAGATGTTTATACATGAGTATCTACTGGGACCATTTTATCATCCACATTCGTGTTTCATAAAAATGTATTTCAAAACATTTTTTTATTTCTTAGACTATTGGTTAAAGTCATTTATACCATTTTTTAACTTTTTATCAAATTTTTATAAAGGAATCATTATGTCGTTTTCCAAACAAGGTACTATATAACCTTTTCAACCAATTAAGGTAAGAATGTTTTTTTAACTTATATGGTGGGTGCGACTATCTTTTTCAATTATAACACCTTCAAAGATTCCCTTACAAGCTTATAATACTATTTTCCAAATAAATGTTTTCTTTTAAAATTATCTTACTTTTAAATGATTCAAAATTGAAAGAGATATTTCTCTTAAATAGTTATGATTTTATCTATGTCAACATTCTTTAATGGATTTTACACTTGTTTGCATATGATTTATTATGATAAAATTTTCCATATTGTATTGAATTTTTTTTGATATGTTTGACTGTGGATGTTTTATTTTTATACAATTCATTGTTTATGGTTAAAGTATTAACATTTTGTATGTTATTTTTAATACAAATATTTATGTTATGTTTCATCCTTTTCATATGAGGAATGAATTGGACATAGTAAGTGACGAGGGAGCCTTCTATAGCTCCTAAATTCATCGGTTGGTCTCATGAGACAAAGTAGTGTCTTATAAGAAGGCCTTAACAAAATCTTATTTGTATTCTTGGCACATGGCCTTGACTATGTGGTTATGATGTCTGACATTATGCATTCCATCAATATGAAATTGGCTCTTGATATTTCATGTTATTATTAAACTATTAGAATATCCATGTGAATAAGTAAATGTAATTTTTTTTATTTATCTTTTCCATATCATGTTGATGTTTATGTTTAAAAGTCTTGTGTTTTAGATTGATACATTTCCTTAAATGTTTATGATTATTTGTAACAATTTCTGCTATATTTTTATCCTTACTGAGAATCTGAGCTCACCCCGTTCTATGTTT
The DNA here is from genome assembly GCA_963277665.1 of Viscum album. Lineage (NCBI taxonomy): Eukaryota > Viridiplantae > Streptophyta > Magnoliopsida > Santalales > Viscaceae > Viscum > Viscum album. Next base: position 853,233,721 of record OY728152.1, read on the forward strand.
TATTTTTCCCGGGATCCGAAGAAGTATAATATGATTAACCTATAGGGATGTGCTTAAGTATATGAGAGTGTTTAAAAAGGGTCACAATGTTGTTTTTAATCTCATTATTTAATGTAAAACTCATGTACGTATCTAGTACTTCCAAGGCTACTAATATAATCGGTCGTTCGAGACATGATCTCTTGTGATCATGCCAATGTTATGTAATAATAAACAGACATTCGGTAACTAGGGTTGAGACACTATAGTTGGAATCAGATGAAGTTTACTACAAACCATGGAATCTAGATTTAGAAAAACTCTGATTGAAGAACAATACCCTTAGAAAGAATTAGAGGATTAGTATAGAAAAAAATCCTAGAATTTTGGTAATGTAGAGATTTTGTGTATTTTCAAAACAATACATAATTATATGCATACGAGCAGGTTGAGGTGGATCTGGAACAGATGTACATAAGAGTGAAAAATTTTACAAGGAGTTTCAGGCTTGACAGGAGGTATCCTGGTACACGACAATGGGCCTTACACCACTCTCGTCTATGAAACACCAGGGGGGATATTCTTAGCATAATTTATATTTCCTTTAAAATCCATTATGATAGATTTATGATTATATACCTTAAAATTAATTTTTCTTATTTCAAAAGTACTTTTAAGATAATGTGGGAAACCACACATGTTCAACATCCAAAATCAATGAGCGCAATAAGAAATCACAAAATCGTTGAAAATGAGGCTAGGGTTATTGGATTCACTTAATTTATGATTATATATGTTCTGAAATAAAACGTTTTTATGATTATGGATTATATCCATAAAGTATTCAATTTATGTAAAGTGTATTACTAGTTTAGAATTATGTATTTCAATTCATATATTAATCTAGTGCTTACCGTTGTTTAGAAATGTTTCCTAGTTGAAGGAATGGAAACTGTATCAATCCACGTAATCTATATATAGACTTCCCTCCTACTAAAGTTAATAATAGTAGAGCTAGTGATGCAACCAGTGCTTATCAAATTATCTCCATACTGGGACAACTAACGCAGGTTTTGAATAATAACCTTACCCATATGGAGTACCCTAATCCACAATGTGGATTATCAATGTTGGACTGCTTCTTGAGGTAACAACCACCAACATTCAATGGGACTTCATATCTATTTGTATCTGATCAATCTATAAGTTCCTTAGAGAAAATATTTCATTATTTTGGAGTAGCGAAAGGGAAAATGTTTTCATGGTTATTTATTGCCTCACAGGAGATTCAGATCAATGGTGGTCATTAATTTAAAACCCAAATGAGGATTAAGAAGTATCAAGTATGGAATATAGGGATTTTAAAGAGATTTTCTTAGAAAAATAATTTCCTCTTGACCATCGAATGAATAAGGGATAGAAATTTTTGAGTCTAAGGAAAAAGGATGATGAGAATGTAACAAAGTATGAGTCTACCTTTACAAGGTTATCAAGGCATTCTACTGATAATATATGTAACCCAATGAGTAATATTGATCGATTCTTTTATGGATTAAAACCATTTCTCCGTTAAGAATTAGTCTCACAATCCTTCTCTTTGTATGAAAATATAGTCTCACGTGCTATCCAGACAGAAAAAAAAATCTCTAGGTCTTATAACATTAAATTAATGTTGGGGAAGAAGAGATCTACTGAACACTCATGAAATAGAAATAAGGGAAATAAGGTAAAATTTGAATTTCCATCCTATAATTAAGGTGGGACGAAACACCCTATTACTTGCCTGAAGGGAATGGGAGACTATTACAAGTGTGTTTTAAAAGGCCACCGAGTTCGTGATTGAAAAGGGAAGAAAGAGGTTTTCAATGTTGAATGCTGCAATTTTATATAAATGGGGAATTATGAAAATAAATGAACTAAGCAATAAGGAAACTTATATTAGAAATTGCCAAGGGGGAAGGGCCAAGATTATGCGATCACTACTGTTGAGGTTCAAGTTCTAAATGATGTGGGGGACGGTAATTTAATGGTTTCCTAAAATTTATCCAATGCTTTATTGGATTCTGGATCATCACATTTTTTCATATCTTCCGATTTTTCTATGAAAAATAGATATTTCCAATTTAATTTAACAATGGAGTTGTCAGTCAAAACTCCTAAGGGAAGTATCAATGAAATACTTTTTTTTGAATCAGTCCCCATTAGGGAATATAAATGACCTTTATCTAATGATATCATCATAATACCCATGATTTAATATGATATAATCCTTGTTATGGATTGGCTTTCAAACCATGATGCGAAAATTTATTTTAAGATGAAGGAGGTTACAATTTTTGATGATGATAAGGAGTACCATATCATTAGAGAAGAAATGTCACCACCTTATTCTTATCTAGATACACCCACATTAGCTCTACTATATTCAATTATTGTGGTGGAAGAGAATTAAATAACTATGGGTGAGGAAAACAATGTTCAAATAGAGTACGTACCTATTGTTCAAGAATATGTTTGATGCATTTCTAGAGGATTTACCAGGACATCCACCAGAATGAGAAATTTAGTTTTCCATTGATTTAATTACTGTTTTAAGGACCATATAGAGTTCCCCTTATATAATGGACACTATGGAATTAGTGGAACTAACGAGAAAATTTGATTAATTGAGTAATAGAGGATTTATTTTCCCTAGTGTTTCTCCATGGGGATCCCTTGTTCTTTTTGTTAAGAAGAAAGATGGATCTATGAGGTTGTGTATTGAGTATAGGGAGATCAATGTAATAAATATAAATAAGAAGTATCCCCTACCTCACATTGTTGATTTATTTGACCAACTTCATAGAGCTCAATATTTTTCAAAGATTTAACATCGATCTCGATATCATCAGTTTTGTGTGAAGAAAGAAGACATTATGAAAACAAAACTACGAACCAGTTATGGGACTTATGAGTTTATAGAAATACCTTTTTGATTGAAAATTTCAGCCAGTATTTTTAATGGAACTAATGAATAGAGTATTCAAGGAATATATTGATGACATTTTACTGGTAATTATTGATGATATCTTGGTATACGCAAAAATCTACGAAGATCATGAAAATTACATGCGCAATATTTTGAAAACCCTTAAATGAAATGAATTATATAGGAAGTTTAGAATGTGTGAAATATGGCTTCAGGAAATTTCTTTTATTGGCGATCTTCTCTCTACGGATGGAATCTCTGTTGATCCTTCAAATACCATGGTAATCCAAGAATGTCCATCACTGATAAGTATAACTGAGGTACGCAGATTTATTAGTTTAGCATATTATTATCGGTGTTTCATCGAGAATTTTATTCGATTGGAAATCCCATTAATCAAGATCACATGTAAAGGGGTTAAATTTGTTTGGAAAAAATAGCGTGAAGAATATTTTTGAAGAATAGAAGATAAGATTAGTCGATGCTTCTATCTTGACTCTACTATATGGGGAATGATGGGTTTGTAATTAACAGTGATGATTTAATGAAAGGACCCAGTTGTTTCTTTATGCCTAATGAAATAGTTATTGCATATGAATCACGACAGCTAATAATTCATGGGTAAAACTATACCACTCGTAATCATGAGTTAGAAGCTGTAATCATTTCTTTTAAAATATGGAGACACAATATTTATGGTGAAAAATGTGAGATATTTACAAATCACAAGAGGTTGAAGTATATTTTCTCATAGAATGAACTCAGCATGAGGCAAAGACGATGGCTTGAACTACTCAAGGATTATTATTTCACTATACAATACCTCCATGGGAAGGAAAATATGGTGGCAGATGCATTGAGTAGAACGGATCATGGAGTATTGAACAAGATGAGAGTAGAAAGGGATCTTAAATTCATGGATCTAGTAATGATGGATATGGGAATAATCAGGGAAGTTGAAACATCAATACTTTTTCAAATGGTTTCCAAACCAGCTTTAATAGAACGGATAAAAGGTTCTCAATTTGATGATGAGGAGTTTCAAAAGAAAATTAAAGCCATGAATTATGGGAGATTGATCGACTTCGTATATGAATATGGGATTTTGAAATTATCAAAGATACTTTGTGTTCCTAACATACATAGTCTAAAAAGGGAATTTTTTGGATGACACTCATAGCTCCAAAAATATTATTAGAATTAGTTTAATCAAGAAAATGATGTTTTCAAACATTAAAACTACTTTCCCAAAAATATTATCTTTTACTATCAATATCTTTTATTTATATAAAAAAAATTAGAAGCAATATCTTAAAATTAGTTATTACTAGTCATATTAATATGTATAACCATTGTGTTATAATTATCTTATTTAAATAATTAAAATAATATAAATATATATTTCATAGAAACTCATTGTTGTGTGCATCGTATGCAAACTCAGTGTTGCATGTATCATATTCCATGTCAGTTCTGTGTGAAAGGAATTATTGACTTGGTTCATTTCAATATATAAATTAAAATTTTAATTTTTTTGAAAAAGGTCTATAAAAAATTAGGGCGTTACATAAATATTTATATTGAAATCTATCAGCATATCAATGTAGTTAAATAAATTTACCAAGATATTCAATATCCAATCATGAAACCATCATATAAGGGAATAGTTAATGTTATAGAACCATTGAGATGGAATTCAAATTTTATCAAGGATATATTTGAAGACATTTTAAATGGAAGAATAAATATAATTTAAATTTCCAGATTTCAATCTTCCCAAAATTCCAGTTCTAATAAATCCCAAAGAATCTGATTTATCATTGAGAAACATTTAGATAAGGTTCTCTTAATGTGATTGATTAAAGATAAAACTATTTTTTATCACTAGACCACCAAGGTCATATGGCTTACAATATTTCTTCCAAGGTATCACCATAACCCCTTTTTAAATAATGCTTTGACTCTAGAAAATATTCATCATAGAGGTTTTAATTCTTTTGAGAAAATTGAAATGACATTAATAAAAAATAAAATAATTGTAAATTAAAGGGAAATCAATGTTCTTCATAAGGAAAATTATTCAATCTATTGAGATAGATTTACTTTTTCATGATTCCAAGAGTCTTCTGATTTGGTAAAAAATATGATAAAAATAATATGTACTATGTCTTCCCCAGAACATTGGAAATTCTATGTAATTGAAAGGAATAATACCTATTCTAATTCCCATTGAATCTATAATACTCAGTTTCCTAGCGGAAGACATTTTAAAAAAAATGAAATATTTGTTCGAACTAATTTCATTGTCTGAAAATTTTACATAATTTATAAATTAATTATTTAATAATTTGGATTTTTTTCACACCCTCAGTGAATAGAATTATATCATTAACATATAATAAATGAGAGGAATTATATATACCTCTCACATCCATGGTGGTCTTCTAATCACCCTTATACACCATATGGAAAAGAATCGTGCAAATATAGTCTTCTACAATATCAAAGATGATAGCTAAGTGGGGGTTACCTTTTCTGACCCCTCTTGAGTATGTCAAATAACCTTATAGTGTTCCATTAATTATAATCAAGATGTGAGAAGATCCAATAAGATCTTTAATCCAATGAAAAAATTCAAATAATGTCCAATTCAACTCAAGACATTACCAATAAAATCTCAATCCTAGGTTTTAAAGGATTTTTGGAAATTTATAATTAAGAAATTTAACCTACTGTGCTTTTTATCCTGAGAATGTTAACTCACATCCAGGTAATGACGAGAGAATCTTGAAATCATCTTCCTCTGATGAATCCAAATGGAATCTGTGAAATTATTTTATCTGAAATATTTGAAAGCCTATTCCAATGGTTATTTTTTCATTATTTTATGAATAGTTTTTACAAGATCAACTGGCCAGAATTGAAAAAATTTAACATAGTTTTCCACTTTTGGAATAAGGGTATGGAATTTAAAATTAACACCCTATGAGAGAGATCTATAATTTAATCAGAGATTGACCAGTTTCCAAACATCAAGATAAATAATATCTCAATAGGCTTGAAAAAAATGGTGAATGAGTCCAGTCTAGGAGAACTCCCCTCATTTATTCCAATTATTGCAACCTTAATTTCAAATTCCCTATGATTTGAGGTAAGACTGAAATTATCTTCACCAGATTCTAATTTATAAATGATGTCTTCATTGAAATTCTCATGAGTGTGAGGTCTATTGAAAATACTCATATATAATTAGACAATATAGTTGGAAAGGAAATTCCTATAATCTAGAAAATAATCACCGTCCTTGAGAATAGATATAGGTCTATGAACCCTTCAATCACCACAATGAGAATTTAAAAGTGTAGTGTTTCAATCATAATATGTAAGCTATCTAGTATTAAATGATGCCTTTAGGAATGTCATCCTAGATATCTATAAGGGTTTTGATCTTGGAAGGAATTTCATCTTCACAATAAACACTTACATGGAATCTATTAACAGTAATGGACCCTTGAATAATGTTAATAGAATTATCAATACAATTAGTTTCTTTATCCAAAGTGTAGAAACATTTTCTACTTTAATAATTCATTCTTATTTTTATAATCTTATGATTTAATATTCATGAAAAATCACTTTATTTGAGACCAATAGAGGTCTAGGTATCATAAAAATATTTACCACATTTTTTGTGAGTAATATAGGAATTGCTAAATCTAAATTGAAGTGGTGTCTTAACTTATTTATATAGATGATTCTCTAAGATTGGATGATGATCATAATTAGACCTGAGCAAAGAAGCACTTGAAATAGAACTCTAATAGTTAATGTAGTCATCATTAAAAAAGGAAATATAAATTCTACTATCCTTTATACTATTTAAATGTGTTATATAACTGGTAAATTTAATTGTAAAAATATTTACCTCAAGAATATTGAAACATTAAATAAAAGCTATGAAATCATTAATATAGGGTGAGTTAGTAACTCGGACAATATTTCTACCATAGTATAATATTCCATTAACTTATCCAATAATGACCCAATTATCATTAATGAAACTTGAGAGTGTTCTGATTTCTATCCAATGGTATATTCATTTAAGGTAACTATTAAAAGTTAAATCATGTAAACAAAAATGCTTCTGACCTATCATTAAGTAACTGGATGTGATAATTTACTCACATTCACTAAAACTTGATGTATTTTCAAAATTCATATGTTATAACATCTAAAAAATTATAGTAGTTGAACATGGATGATTAATACGAGAAAACGGTTATCCACTTCATTCAATAGGATCAATTTTTCTGGAGAAACCTCACTTTTAATATGATAGTGTAACAAAATAATTCTTGTTTCGGATATATATAGCCTCAAGGAACTCATAGTTTAATAGTTAGATAATACTTTATGGTTCTAGAAAAAATTTCATCATTTAAATATTATATTTTGGGGAATCTCTCCATCTTTTTTGCTTCAATATTCTTTATTCTCACTGATTTCCTAACAGAACCTTCACTTTTCATGAAAACCCCACTACTTACTCACAATTGAGTGATCATTAGGCAAAAAAAAACACCCTTTATAAAGTGAAAAAATCCAATACCCCAAGGTGACTTGGACTTCTACCTTGGTTATGGAAGCTAAGAACACACACACACCTTTAGTACCAAGTCCCTACTCATAATCTCCATCCAACTGAATCCCAAATATCGATACCTCGTAGATGACATTTTTCTAATACATTTCTGAAATGTCCCATCATGGAATGAATATGTCATCAACGGAAAACTATAGTTGGACTCAAATTCACCAATCCAACCAATAACCAATGGATGAAAACTAGAATCAACTTTTTATGGATTGTTTTTGGGTAATGATTTTCCCTCTAGTTCTCCATGGTATCCAAATAATAAATAAATGGATATTAAAACAATAAGTATAATAAAACATTAAAACCTCAATACCTCAATTAAATATCCCATAAATTACTAAAAATTTCACAAATCCAAATATTTATCAAATTTAAAAACCGAAAACCATATTGTAGATACTACATCTGAAATTAAAATAAAAATAATATGTGTACATTCCCTTCAACATGGCTCCAGAATCTGATGACCATCACTCCTAGATGTCTCCTGAAATCATCTCTATACTACAATTTCCTCTTGTATTTATCTGAAATTTTGGGTACATAATTTTTTCAAACATGATCTATGTATGTACATGGAGTGGAAATATAATCCTAAGTAGAATCCAATGAAATCCATGGAATCCAAATGAGTTAATTATGATAATTTTTATAGTTCAATTCATTAACTTGTTTAAAAGTATCATTTTGATGATGATAATAATGGGATAACTGAGAACCAAGTCCCTTAGGTAAACACAAACCTACATTGGTCAATTTTAGTACACGTAGAGCATAGTATGCAAATAGTTGGCTAGTAATCATAACATATTCTAACAAAACTGAGTCACAACATCTCATATGAAGAAATTTTTCCATCATATATTTTTGTGGCTAAACATAAAAAATGGTTATAACATTATTATGCCAAAACCCATCCTAACCCAACGCTCTATAATGGTAAAAAACTTCATGGAACTCCCACATCATAAAATATCTAGAGAAAATTAAATCAAGAATAACATTTAATAAAATATATCCCCTCGTTATTCGACCAAAAGAACACAGCAACTTTGTATATTTCCTTGAAAAAACTAATTAATCCAAACACTCTATAAAGTATTAATACATATATTATTTCATTTATGGAACACATAAAAAACCATGTTCTTATCACATTAAACAACTACATAGTCAATCATAATTACGTAATTTTTTCAATATTAATGTCACTTTAGTTCCCTTTATTATAATTTCCAACTTTCATGTACTCCATTCATTCCCATAATATTCATTTCAATAATTAACAAAACACACAAACAAATCATTTAGTATATTTAATATATTTAAACCCCATTCATAAAAGAATTTTCATACAACTGTTTCATGTTTAAAGAATTATTTAGAATCAAAAACACACACAACATTAAGTAATCACTTCTCAATTACTTTTTAATATTTATATAATAACAAAATTAATTTATATGGCTGTGAAACACCCATTACAAAACATATTAACTACTAAAACAGTAATTCTAACTCTTTATTATATATCATTAATTATTCTATTCATTGTTCTATCATTTTCACAAATAAATTAATCATCCCCTTACTAAATAACATCTTTTATAATTACTTTCAATAGTTTCTTCTATATAACACATTATTAAATCAGAAACATACTCAAATAATTATGGGGAAATAATTTAAAACATAATAACTAATTATCCATTTAAAAAAATACACAACAAGTCATTAAATCACAGATTAGCTTAAAAAATGTTTAAATACAAGTGAAATATCCAAAGGAAAAAATAGGTCACCTAAATAAACCTCATCATTATCTCACCAAATGATATTGTTATCAAATCTACAAATATTATTGATCAAATGCCACCAATGGTCTACACAAAAAACTTCAACAAAAGTAGAAATCAGACATTGATGTTGGGAGAAAAAAGTGAGAGATTAATGTTCTTAAGGTTTTTCAAAATGACACCATGAACAAATGAAATCTATATTTTTACCTTAAACCAATTATAGTAAAGTAAAACAATAAGTATATTTAAAAACACATTGGTAGATAACTAGTACTTAATCACTAACTACTATGTACTCATTGTTAATCCAGCTAATCCTCATCTCTACACCACCACTGGTTACCCCATACCCTTACATTAGGTACTATATGTTATATGTTAGGATATTATATAAAGTGACACCACATAAACCCCTCCTATATCCCCATTCACATAAATCATCAAAACCCACTAAACAAATAAACTCAACATTAATTTTAAAAATTAAATTTTAATAAAAAAATATTCCTCAATGAATGGTATTTCTATAGTCTTCCATTTATTGAGGATGTCATGGGAATATAAAAAAGTGAAATGGCTTGTATAAGTCTTTTTCACTTCATCCCCCCACCTCTCACCATCACTTAAACTCCTAATAAAAGTAAATAGAACGACCCCTTGTGAGAGTTCTTTAATTATAATCCTCTCAACTCCATGGAATTTTATAAGAATATATACTTTTTTAATATCTACATTTGAAATTTGGAGTGTTCCAAAATATAACAAATTCATCAAATTTCAAGATAAAAAATATTTTACATGTTTAAAAAAATTAACTTGAACATGAATTATAAACAAGTGTGAAAGAAGGAGATCACATATCAATGGTTTATAAAAAGAGTCAAAATATTTTATAAATATGTAATTCATAAATTTATAATTGATAGTGTATATTCCAGTGTGTTCCATCATATTATATCCAAAATCATGAACTTTAAGAATTCATCCATAGAAACACATATTTTTTCAATTGTGATTTATCTTTTTTCTTTATTATAACATATATGGGTAATGAGGGAATGAAATTTCATGTAGAATCGAAAAATGATGTGAAAAGTATGGAATCCACAATCTCAATTATATGAAAACCGTTATCACTAACTACTTCATTGATATCATGTTCTAGATCCCCAAATCATGTTCTTCATTCCCCTATATTTAAATATTCCACCAAAATATGAAATAATACCACAAAAGAATCTCCATTCCTTAAGAAAATTAATTGAAAAAAATGTTCTTGGTGGAAAACTCAATACCAAAAATTCAATAATACAATTTTATCCTCATTATTTCATTTTATAATTTATCCACATTCATTCTTCGATAATTACACTCCTCCCTCTTCCTATATATTCTGAAAATAAATTCCATTCAATCATACCATTTATATTATTCACTTAAATTCCAAAACATCCATTTTATAATTTATCCACATTCATTCTTCGAGAATTACAATATTATATTTTTTCCATTCTTCTCCTAACATGAAACCAATTAATAAAAATATTTTTAAATAACATTATATAAAAAATCCTTATGACCACATGATATCTCATCTCTCCACCCACAGAGCATAGCCCACAAAAGTAAAATATTTTATACTCCCATAAAAAAATACCACATTATAAAAATAAAGCTTATTCGATTGAGGGGATTAAAAATCACATGTAACACACACACACCCATACTCCCTAATTGGTCGAACGTCATCAGTACCCACACAGATTGGAAGGAAACAACTAAGACCAATAAAATTTGATAGTCTGAGATCCTTGTGGCATAATAACCCATTACATTACGCAAAGGCCCAATTTAATAGCCCAAATTCCCAATCTGTGAAAAGTAAATATATGATACATTTATTCTACAATAGATGTTATAGTACCTTCTATTGCAATAATACATACTTCTACTACAATAGTTTTACTATTATATTGCATTGTTAAAGTATATGCTACTATACCCACGATTTCTATAAGAATAAATACATGAAGAAATACCCCCCCCCCCCAAAGGAGGCCATTAGGACATGATCTATGTTAATTTACAAGATTATAAGGTGAATTTACCACTTAGAAAATCCCCCAACGACAACAAATTATAAAAACAATACTAGTTATAATTATACATATATAAATAAAAAACTATTATAAAAAAAATAAGAAAACATAATAAAATATGAATAATAATTCCAATATAAATAAGTACGTAAATAACCCATGTATGTTATAATTATACCCCAAACAAATGTTTAATAATAATCCGAATTTTTATTAATTAATATTTTTTACTTTTAATGAAGTAATCACTAACACTTAAATATAATGAAAACCCACCTCTAATAACATATAAAATTATCATTCAAATAAATATACCCAAACCAATAGGTTAAATATTAAAATTATAATATTAGTAAATTTCTAAATGACTCATCGTTGATATGCATGGTTCTCAACTCATGAACACAACCTTAAATAAGAAATTGGATTTTATAATCAATGTTCATGATTGTATTTCATAGTCCATTGAATTTTTCAGTGAACCATAGATTATGGAAATTTTAGTAAAATTTACTACCTTTCATTAAAATTATAATAAAATAATTTATTTAATTTATTTATATAATGGTTGGAGTTGTATGTTTGTTATTTGTGAAACCCTCTCTTGAAAAAAGGTAAAGATAATCAATAATTTCTTTCATTATTTTTGTTATGTTTTAGTATTGTATTTAGTTAATATGGGGGAGGAGAGATAATCCATAAGTCGAAGAAGGATTATTTTCATATAATGGGTGAGATAAATCATATAAATTATATATTTAAATTATAAAATAAAACTGATAAAATTCATGACTGAATAGGAAAAATGTGAGAATACATATCAGTGGAAAATCAAAAAAAAGAATGAGTAAATGTTTAATGCATCAATGATTAAGGGATATCATGAAAGGATTGAGTTTTATGATATCATTTTAAATTATCAAATGAATTAATTTTTCTTAATTTTTTAAATATTAAAATGGGAAGATTGATGAAATCAAACATTAATTTTGAGTGGTCATTGGGTTAGTCATTTAAGAGTTTTGTATTCCTAAAAACCCCACCATGGAATGACATTTTCACAAAAATGTCATTATAAAAGGTAGTGTATTGTAAATATAATCTTTATTGAGAGTATGATAAGTAATAAACATCTTATTTGGTTGATATTATTTTAATTCTTTCTTCATGGTCTTTTTTTCAATTTACAGTCACTAGTAGAGTCAATAGAATCCAAATTTTCCATAAATAAATATTTGACATAATTTAAAGAAATAAGTTATAAATCTAGAAATCTTAATTTGTTATGGATGTCTAAGTTATAGAAGAATTATATTTCATATATCGCATGTTTTTACTATATGAAATGAGTTTTAATTGATTAGCTCTATTTTTTCCAAATCATAATACACACGTATATTGCATGCAGTGACTTTAAGTCAAGTGACACTAAAATTGAAAATTTTTGTCCACAACTAAATTGGATGCAGTAATTTTTCAAATAGAAATTCATAAATTTACTATGTTTTACAAATGAGTCTAATATAAATAACTCCAATTCACATAATCTTATTAAGAATCCAACCACTTATAATACATCAAGATAATGCAAAACTACATGGTGTAGTTAAAGAATTGATCTACAAGATATAGTGTTACATGAAATAGTCTATGCACTACTATAGTTATGGATTTTTTATCACGTGAATATTTATTTATCACTGATAAAATAATCATTGATGTTCCCAGTGCTTATAAAATCACTTTTTATTAGTGATAGATTTCTAGCTGATAAAATTGTCTTTTATTAGTGTAGTTGTTAATGATGATAAAAGTGGATTTTATCAAGAATATCTCGTGTGTTGATAATAGTTATCATCTATAAAAATGATCTACTATATGAAAACACTCTAGGGAAAAAAATTAATTAAAACTAAATTTAAAATAAATTTACACTAAAAAATTACAATTATATATAAATTTACAATATAAAAATTACAACACATTGAAATTACATTGATATGTATTGTCCCTTAAAAACATTTAGAATTTCTAAAAAAATAAAAAATAATTCAACTCATAAGATTTTAGGAGTTATTTTAGTTCAATGCCTTTAAGGACCCCCTCTAGTAGGGATTGACAATTCTACCACTTTTTGAACATACCACCCCCACCATGATGAAAAGAAGCAAATTCCTATAACAAATATCGAAAAATATATTAGAAATACAATAAATAAAGATAATGAAAAATAAATAAAATACAATATTTCAAAAAATAAATAATAATTATAAAGGAAAAAATAATGATAAAATATAAAATATAAATAAAAATAAAAACATAATACATAAATAAAATATATTAAAAAGTAATATGACATTCATAGTTCATTGTTTTTATTTGAGCATGTGACTCACTTTCAGTCATACCAACCGCATCATGTGTTTGATTTATGTTAGGTTAATTCATACATATCACAAATGAATTATTGATGTTTTTTAATGTATCCAGTAAATATGAGAATTTTATCTTGGTTCAATGTATGTGACATCTGTTTTGAACAAAAATGTAAATTTTAAATGAAAACACTCATGTTCAATCATAACGATCACAGTAGGTGTTGTATTGATATTTTTTTAATTATTATATTTATAAAATGAGTTATTGATCTTTTTTCTAATGTTTCAAGATAATAAAAATACTTTTTATCAATTTTGATAATATAATACATGTTTTGAATTAATATTTCATCTTATTAATAAAAAATAAGAAATTTCATTCTTATCAACCATATTAAAATAAATAACCCATCAGGAACCCTTATGGGTACTGGTAATTCCACTATATAAGTCAATACCCGCCTATAATAGACTAGGACAGGGTGACTAGTACCAAGTAGGAATGTAATATATGACAGGAGACGTTATGAGGGTGTAACAAATGGATGAAAACAATGAAATATAACACAATTTCTTATTATGAGGGTGTAACAAGGGAATTATTAGAGATAAAAAATATAAATATTATATATAATCATACAAAGGGACTCAAAGAGGTCATGTTAATCTTAGTACCCATACCATAAAGTTTATTTCTAATTATCTCACATGCACATAAAAATAATCAAGGTAACAATGATCCTTTATTGTCCAAATTAAATATCTCAGTTGTACGCCTGACTTCAAAGGAATCCCTGAGATGATTGAGGAGTATCAAGTCTTCGAGTATCTGATGAATCTACCCATGCATTCAAATAACCACTGGAAACAACAATTTAAGACTCATTACTCGATAAAATATTATCTTCACTCAAGGTGTATCATTCCCTTTCATCTATAACCACTAAAATAATCCTCCTACTATAAACCCTTAGGGTAACCCTCACTATGGATATATTTTTACCAAGTAATAATTGTCCCCTTATACTATAAGTAACTAATCTATTAGTAAAAACACTTCATGTAAAAACTGTTACATAATTTAAGGAATTTTCCCCCTTTTTCATCCAATGTTTTCGTATATATGTTTGGTTAAATTAATGGACTCCAGTTATAAATGTGTAAAAGGTTTTAGAGTGTGTTCTTTTGGCATGGGTTGATTGGGAGAATTTTTATGCCACTTTCTATATGATTTGGTTGTGTACTACTTGCAAGATAGATTCATGATTTGAATGTAAATAATTATATAAATCAATAGATTGATGGAACATATGAATTTTTTTGATAAAATGAATTATTTTTATGCAGTAAATTGTTTTCATGACGTTAAATAGTCAAGATCAGGATTTGAACTGAAGGTGATTATTTTTTTCATTATATATTCCACTTTATATAATAACTTCATGAATATGGGATTCGTGAAATGAATTCATCGTGTCCAGTGGGTTATTTGTACCATGGCACAAAAAATAATTCATTCATTCTGCATCCGCATCTATTGAACCCACATGGATACCCTAGGTTATTATTTGTCGATTCCTTCTTTTTTGGATGTATTGGCTTAGCATATAATCCCCAATGAGATTCGTCTCAATGGTTTTCTCCTTATCCCTACTTCCCTTCTTTGAAAATGGTTAATATCATGCTTTTGGTTTGAATCAAATTTTTATCTTGACAGTTTGTGATTTGGATATTCTTATTAATCTTGGTTTTCTATGTAATTAGTATGTGTTTCTCATTAAATATTTTCATTGATCACTGATTAAAGGTAGGTGGTTCCATATTTATTTTCCCAATAAGTGGAACCCTTATTTTCTTAATCGACTTGAAATGATTTTTTAATTAATTTAAAAACCTAAATTTGATATAATTGATGTTTGATTATTAAAACAAAATAGATATTTCTGAAAACACTCAATATCAATGGAATAAAAAAGATTGGGGGACGTGGAATTTTTTTTTGGTGTAGCTTCAAAATTGATTTGACGAAATGATTTTATATTGAACCGCAAGATCATTTTTTTAAATTGAAATATTATTTATAATATCATTAAATGAAGAAATATTTTGTTTTAGTTTGGAAATGAAAATATCATGTTGAACAATAAAATTTAGATATTATATTCTTTTATTAGATATGATTGATTTTCATATGATTGGTTTAGTAATTAAGAACATGTGAACATGTGTAGTTAGTAGGTAATTAGTTCCAGAACACTATAATTTGACAACATGATAATGTTTTGATGAGAAAAAGACTAATATAAATATACTAGGACATGATTTCCCTAGTGGAAAGTTGATTCCTGAAAGGATGAGCTATAGAAAGTGTGTACATATTGTGTTAGGATCACCGATTGAGTAGTGCGATGATTTTATTTCTAGAAATTAAAGATCATTAGGGATTATTACATGTTTCCATGAGATTTTTTATTTTATGATCACATTATAAAGATTATTGCCCTATTTTATTCATGCCCAAAGCATTATGTAAATGGTTTATATAATATTCTCAATAATTACTAATATTAAATATCAACAATCATTTTGAATATGAAATCATATTTTGTTGAAAATATGTTAATACAATTCCGTGATTTTTTTATTTAAACGGAAATCAAAATTATTTTAATTATTAAGGAATGGATTATATAATAGTTTTTGAGAAATAACTATGATTTATAGTTTACACCATAAGTTTAAAATCAAAATTTTGTATAATATCTCATAGTTGGTTGAATAAAATGAAACTATCCATTTAGATGTGGTCGATGTTCTTGATCCTTGGGACTTGGAGTGATTGAGGTGACCAGTGTACATGTGATCCACTTAATACATGAAATATTTCTAAGATTTTACCTTAAAATTTGTTTTGTCTTATAAGGATGTACTATTTGCATATTATTTTACCCTTCTAATTCTATTAATTTATCCCATTTCAGTGTTCATAATACAAACTTGTATCTTTTCTCTTCCACTTATTTGTGGAAAAAACTATTCCAATATTATTCTTATATGATGTTTAGTTCTAATCATCAAACTGTGGGGATCGATAATTTCCTTCAGGCTATGTCAGGGCTAGCTCAGGTATTTGTATAATAGGGTATCCATGATATTTCACAAAAAAAGATGTATCATAGACTAGGTAAGGTGTTGAACCATTACCTGATGTTAGTATGTAGTTTGTTTTTCCTAGAAGATAAGATTTTAGATTATATAGAGTTGTGAGGTATGTAAAAGTATGTGTCCAGCTAGATCTCATCGAAATGAGCCTTAATTCTCCATGGGTTTTTGGGAAGGTGTCTTTAAGGAATAATTTTATCTAATTTATGGAAATTTCCATACTTTTGATCTGAATATGTTGAAATGAAAATCATATATTATTCATGACTAAATTGATATTCTTGTATCTCTTGTTTGAGTTGATGATCTGTGTATCCTTAATAATTTTTTATTTATTTTCTATTGATGTTTTGTAGAAATATAACTCCGAGTAGATGGTGAGATATATAGTATGAGGAGGTTTCTTTTGAACCACAATAGGTGAATCCCCTAGTTGACCACAATCTTTTAGAGATATTTATATGTTCTTTCCAATACCTCGGCTATGTATTTGACCACATTCCCATTCATGATCCAATGGTATAACCTCAAAGTGATGAATCTAGATATCACAAATAAGATACTATTCAACACAATCGAGTAGATTTTAATGGTTTGGATGATCATCAAGGCACTGAGTATCGGTTAAAAAATTAATCTTATTTTTGATTCTGGGAAATATCATATTTTATTAATGTGAAATATTCTTGCTTCACGCTTGAGGGGGATAGCTGGAGATGGTGGGATTTGATAGTATAGGTGAAGAGGAATGAGGGTTTAGAGTGGAATGACATTAGATTTTGTTTAATTTATCAGTTCTATCTAGAATCTACTGTTTTGTTAATGGTTTTAGATATTATCAACCTTTATTAGTGTGACATGATAGTGACATAGAATTTGAATCATTTTATAGATCCTGTTCACTTTTTGCTTGAAGTTGTATCTAATGAAAAGATGAGGGATCAAAAGTTTGATATGGGTCTCTATCTTGATATATAATCACAGGAATTAATTCTAAAAATCACATATATATTAGGTTTCTAGATATAATTTTAGTAGTTGATCTTGACCTGGTTGGTATGTTAGTGTTGATTATAGTTAATTTTTCTCAAAAATTTATTTTTGTCAGTTCGATTAAAGTAATGATAAAGTAAAATGAGTCTCATTGTGGTTATAGATAACAAGAATTTTTCATACCTCCTAATGTTCCTAGAAGAGGCCCATTGACATAATTTTAATGTGAAGAGGTTGGGGACCAAAATCGGTTTGCATTGAGGTACCCAATATCAGATGTATCTGTCGTCACTTAATCCACCGGAACAATTTCTTCAATTTCTTATTTTCTCTGCGAAGCTGTATAGGCTCATCATCACCAAAAAACACAATGGTATAATCAGATGCTTTAAAAATTAAGGGGTTCCAACCACATGAATTTGGAACAATGATTCTTCACAAAGGGGAGGAGTCTCTAGATGAAACTGATGTTGGTCTAGTGAATGTAAGGGGTACCACTACTATATATTCATCTTTAGTGACTACTTTATTTGAATCTGATTGATCTCACTTGTTTATAGTGACCCATGTTTTTGGGTCTCTAAATCTTCCTATGGTGATTTTGTCATATGTGATTGATATTTATATTCTCTAAGAAATGAAGATATGGTACAATATTTTATGTCACACCTATGTTTTATCTTTATCAAATATTGATTTTACCGATAATTTTATGGTTCTTAAATTGAAACCTCTTGACATAATTTTCAAGATGGATTGGTTGATTTCTCATAATGTTTGGAATAACTATTATATTTTTTGGGTCTCCTTTACAACTATTTATGGGGTGTGGTGTGACTTTCTGGGTGAATGAGACTCATGGTCAAGAAGATCCATGCCTCCTTTTCCAATTTGGGGTAATGTAATATCAGTGTTTTCATTCAAATTGGTGAAGGAGTCATTGAGTGATGATCTCCTTATGGTTGTTTATTTCTTAAATATCTTTCATTCTGAAATATTTTTGATTTCCACTGATATGATAGGTATAGTTTTCAAATGATTTATTATATCATAATAATCCTGTGTCAATTATTTCTTACCATGTGGAACTAGTGGAGTAGAAATACTTGAATAATTAGTTGGATGGTTTAGTAGGGAAATGTTTAATCCACCCAATTGAGTCACCTTGGGTGGAACATAATTTTTTTAAGAATTATTATTGAACACTTCACCTATGTGTTGATTACCAAAAACATGATTGATTCACAGTGAGTATTAAATATATGATTCCATGGATTAATGATTAATTTGACCAGCTAAAAGGGGTTAGTGATTCTTGAAGATCTAGCTTTGATCAGGTTATCAACAGTTAATAATTAAATTTTATAGAATTCATAATATTGCCTTCTGTAGTCTGTATGGACATTATGTGAATCTTTTTATTGTTGGATATGGTTCCCTATAACTGACTACTTCTGCTTTATATTTCATGTATATTCTAACAACAGAATATAATTATAAATAAATTCTCACATATTGATTATTCTTATAAATAATATTGATGTAATAAAGTACTAAAGTATATATCACATTGATAAGGTCATAGAAGTTCCCAATTATGAGGATAACCTTGATATGATATTGTGGTATCTCGAAAATATATTTCAATGAATATATAACATTGTATATTGACTGATAGGTTTGAGTACTCAAAAAAGGATGGAGATTCATGACGTGGAGGTTACAGAAGTTAATATCCATGGTGAGAGATTATAAGAAAATACCTTACAGTAAGAACTCCACATGTTCCGGTGTCACCATATATTCTTATATGTGAGATTGTGTATTGTTCCTTAGAATTTATAATTATCATTGATGCATGACATGAATCGTTCACTAATAATGAATAACCAAAAATGTCACACAATATGTTGGAGTATGTTGGCTATGTTAACTGCATAACAATTGGAATGTCATTTATGAAGAAGTCATGGAATAATTTTCAATTCCATATTTATTGAAGTTGATATCTAATCCAATTTATTAGAATAGAATCGTCACATTAAATTCCATGTCCATGGTGTAATGACATTTATTTCATATATTCAAAGAAATATGTAACAGTAATATTGGTTGGTGACACTGATGTGTGACCTCAATGATGAGATATTGCGAAAAATAGATTATATTATACAATGAGAGTTCGTATGTGTTTGTTGTAGTCCTAATTTTTTTTCTTCCTCTTGGGTTCATTGATGCATTTCTAGAAATTAATCATTCAATTTAGGAATGATTTCCTAATTCCAATGTCAAAGAATCCTAGAGATCCACAGACAATGTTCTTCCATTTATCTCAATTAAATTCTATTTGAATGTAATTAATAGATTAAATTTTATCCTTAGCACCGAGGAATAATTTTATTCATGATATATTGATCTCTTAAAATAAATAAATATTTATTCACCATATCCTGAATATAATATTTTTATTTATTTTATTTAATTATTAATAAATATTCAATTTTTGGTATGTGAAAAAAATATTTATTTTTGTATTTAATAAATACTGATAATTTTGAAAGAAATATAATCGCGTTCGATGATAAATAATTATTTACAAGATGGAAAATATGATGTATCAATTAGTATAAATTAGTTCACACCACAAAAATAATATTATTTTTATTATGTGTCATGGAGTTTAATTCGTCATTATAATATTATTTAATGGTCAAAATGAAATGAAATTATTATTTTAACCTAAACCCTTGCTCTATAACTAGACGGTTATGTCTATTGTGTAGAGTATCCAATAATCGATCAGTGCAATAAAAACTGAGAATTGTTGCACACACAAAAATTCTATCTAGAATCCTAAATCTATCTCCCTCTCAAGAATGATAAAAAATAGAGATATTTCTTCAAGACTAAAAAATGAGTTATCAAGAATGAAAAATGAAATAAATTCAATTCATCGTGCTGGATCCTGACGTTCGAGTGGTATTGATTAAAGATCCAAAGAGTATGTGTGAATCAACACTAGAGGGACACTGTCCATGTATAATCATAGATAAAAGAAGTAAATCCCAAAATATATTTTTGTATGATAAACATTCATCATGGAATAAAATTATTAAGCCCATGTTTTAATTTATTTATATAATAAATAAATAAATTATTAATTGGAGATTAAATATCCCCACACATACTTTCAAGAAGTTATAATTAAAATGGATTTTAATATATCCCCCACCACCACAAACTTATACTACATATAGAACCAACATGTGGTATTAAAGGATTCATGTTTGAATTTACGATTACATATTTTATTTTTTATATGTTCACAAATGGGTATATATTTCTATTTCATGTTATTCATTCATTTATCTAATTAAAATTAAAATTTTTCAAAATATTAATCATTATTTGTTAAGTGTTTCATTTTTAATAAAGTTATAAGAATATATGACAAATATCCAGAGATTCCCTTGGGAAATACAAATTTTTTTGCTGATAAGACAGGGTTACATGGTGTATTCACAAAATTACACACAGTGTACCCTAGTGAAAATCATCTAGATACACATAGGGATACACAGACAACCACAATGTAATTATAAAAAATGTACCCTACATATTGACTGACCATCCATGAAAATGGATTTCGGAGTATGAAACGTGTATCACTGTACACCCCACATAGTCTTCACGAGTTTGCATCATAAATATTGCAATCTATGTGGTCATTATTTTTTGTCAAAACCACATGAGACTGATAACTTGAAGCATTCATGATATAAACGACATGTATGTGGTGTACATAACTCGTATTTTATCTAATCCTACATCCAAATAACATGTCTAACCACTCAGAGAGAAAGCATACACATGGATCAATGCGATACATGGTGTGTAAATGGTATGTACTTATTGTGTAGTGAATTAAGACACATTTTGTTAACCCAGGTGTGCATCCAGAACATAGGGAAAGTAGAATACAGAACTTTTAGGTAGTCTATAAATTTCTTGTAATCTGTCTTTGGTACACACTGAATACCCAAGCATATACCCAGGATAAACGAAAATCATGATACATGGCATGTGACGGGTTGTACACCCAATGTAATCTTCCATTAAAAAATAGAATTAAACATTAAATTAAATTAAGAAATAAGAGAGTTAAAACATTTTTTAGTTATTTTAACACCACTATAATTACATATATATATTGATTGGAAGGCCACTGTGTGCTTGACAATTTAATAATTGTTTTTTATAAACTGAAATGATCAATTAGTCTATTGAAATAAATATATGTCATTATTGGTTCTACCACTTATTTTTCATGAATACCATATATTATGGGAATCTCTAATTATGATTGAATTATCATTATGATGGAATGGATTTAATTAATTAATTAATTAATTTAAGTGGTTTCATCAAAATAATAAATAAAAAAATAAAAAAATTATAGCAAGTTACTTTTACATATTGTCCTCATGTTTGACCATTAATAAAAATAAACAAGACCTATGTGTTAATTGAATGTTCTAATTTAATATAATGAATTGTTATGAAATTATTTATTATTAAATTAAATGGGATGGTCTACTAGTCATCCCTCTCTCTATATTGTGTAGGACCTTCTTATCCAATGATATTTATGTAATCCACTTTTGCCCAATTCATTTGATCTGATCACCAAAATGTGAGTCATAAATACATGTAATTAACAGAGTATCCAAATTTCCATCATGGAAATTCAATATGGGACCATTATGATTTCAACTCCAGTGACACATATATAAACTTGTGGAAGGCTGGAACTCATTCCAAGACTGAAAATATGAGTAGTTTCTATAACTCCTCGACCCTATTTTCTCAGAGTCGGTGTATTAGATTAATACGTTGGTATGATCACAATAAAATAAAATCCTGAAGGCGTGATCAGTTTAGTATCCATGGAAATACTAGATACAAACATAAGTTTAATATTTCATCTTGAAATGAAAGAATCATATTATCCCCTTTGAAAGCTCTCATATCCCTTCGACTATCCCATAAGGTTGATCATAATATAATTCTTTGAATCTTGTGGAAAATAAAACATATGAAAGGGGTAATCTTAGATTCTCAATAAAGATAAACATTATAATTTATTCTATCATAAATAAACATTGACTTTTAAGGCAATGTATAAAACTGAAACAGAAGCCATTAAAAGATAATCTCAACATAACATGGCAATAATATATCAAATAATTCCATTTAAATATTCACATGGATATTATACTTGTTTAATAATCCCTTAAAATATTAATAAATGATCTCATAATGAGGAAATTCATTATATCGGACATCATAACCGTACCGTCAAGGTGTCGTTCCAAGACCATTCCTATACCATCATGGACTTGTGTCCAGATCTTTACCATATCATCAAGTCCTTGTTCCAAGACACTAGCTGACTCGTGAAACATATCGATGCATCTAGGGGTAATAGATGGCCCCACCAATCACTTACTAAGTCTAATTCATTCTTCTTATAAAAGGGTGAAACATAACATAACAATTTGTATTAAAACTATCATATGAAATGTTAATACTTTAACAATAAACCATGAATGGTATAAACATAGAATAACCACGTTGAAATATATCATAAACCCTTCAATACAATGGGAAATATTGTATCATAATTAGTCAACCTCAAATTATCATAAGATACAACAAATTATGTTCACATAGAAGAAAATAATTTAATAAGTTCATTACAACTCTTTTAATGAAATATCCCCTTTTTAATTTGAAATATTTTAAAAGAAGAACAATTGTAAAAGAAAAAATTTCTTCTGAAAATACCCTTATAATATTGTAAGGAATGCTTCAAAATATTTAGGATTCATAAGGGCATAAAATATCTACTTGCGCCATATAAGATGAAAAAACATTCTTTCCTTAATTTTTCAAAAAGGTTATAAAGTGCCTCATTTGGAAATCGATGGAAAGATTCCATTCAATATATTTTGTAAAAATTAAAACATGTATAAAATTACTTCATACAATTTTCAATAATATTTTTAATTACATTTTAATAAACATGGACACATATGATAAGGATGTCCTAACATATACTAATGTATAATAAATCTTGGATAATAAAGAGATTTTAAAATTAAACCCTACATAAAAGCATTAAAATATTCCTTTTTTAAAACATTTTAATGATCATAAAATGTAAATAAAATTTACTTGATATTCCTTTTATATCCATATAAATAGTTATCTAAAATAATATCAAAAATATTGAAATAAGTAATGGATTAATTCTATAAACATTCAATGCATCCCATACAAATTTGAACAATTAAATTATATGAATGATATCATAAAATGAAAATTTAAACACCATGAGGAAAATTAATTCATTATAATAAATATAATAGGGGTATTAAAAACACCACAGATAAGAAATTGGTGGTGGACATGCCTTTTATCTCATGAAAAATAAAAGTGAGCCGGAATTCCCTTACCTTAGGTCTGATACTCTCCAAACATGTTTGAAACTAATGTATAATGTTTTTAAAAATATTATTAACTCATATAAGAATCATAATAATATTTATGATATAATATATCATTAATTTGTGAATTTATATTACATATTTATTATCAATTGCAAGTTAAATCAACGTTTTGAGTAACAATCGCTCTGTTTAAGTTACATGTTTTGACTTGTTATTCTTGATCATATTACATGGATCAGGAATTACGTACATCCAGGATATATAACATGATTTATATATCATATATTCTCCAAATATAAATATATATATAATAGATATATATATGAAATGGAATACACCGTTCATTGAGACAGTAAGTCGTACATACACATGAGCATTGTTTCCATTTTGTTGTTGTATGGAATGAAAGTAAGTGAATACAATATATGTAAATACATAAAACATATATAGATAGATAGATAGATATATATATTATAGTATCATTTTTATGTCATATATTTCAAACATACTAATAATATATTTTTATTATCATTCTTGGATGGTGAACATGGAAGATGAGTCCCATCGCATCATGGAAATTGTAGGTTGTATGTACACACGAGGGATGATATTAATCCCTTTATGATTAAATGGTATATAATTGGATGGTATATTAATTATAAAGAATAATTATCATGTTATATTCATTATTTAAATCCATTATACTGATCATTATACCTTTCCAAATAAAGTATTTTTCAATAACAAATTACACCACAACATGGAGACAGAATGTCATACATACGCATGCATATTGATATTGTTATTCATTGGTTGGATAAAAGGAGGTATATGGTTGACCCATAATTATAATAAAATCTCAAAATTTATAAACTACTATAGGTATTACTTCAGTTTGGAAGAAACATATAAAGAGGAAGTAGAAGAATAAAATACCTTTTATTGAGGTGAAAAAATAACTACCTCTTTTTCTGAGTGTGCTATTTTGATTTTCACAAAAGCACTCCATAGGATGGATTTCTACACAATTTATGGACTCTAGGATGTATTTAGATCTATTTTGAGGATAAATGGTAAAGATATTTTCCAAACTAAAGAGATTTAGAGGAGTGAATAAAAGTGAAGGAGTACCATTTTATAAGAGTGGTGAGGGGAACCTTTTGAAACACCAAAACTAATAAATTGATATAAATTAATTTTTAAATTACAATGGCTCCAAAGATAATTATATATAATATAATATGAATATGTTTCTAAATCATCTTAAAAAATAAAATTTAGACATGTTATTCTATTATTTTAAACCTTATCATTTTGATTTATCATTATCTAATCTCTTTAACTATTAATGTGGTAGTAACATTATTAATATTAAATTGTTATAAATATTTAATTATAAGGATTCAATTGACTAAAAATGTATATTTTATAAAATTTTAGTCCTTATAATTTTCACTTTGTAATTTTAAAATATTTTTATTATTTTTAAAAAATTTAATACAATTTTAATTCTATAAAATATCAATAGTGACAATTTTGACACTATTAATTTCATTGATTGTAAAAAAAATCCAAACAGATGACTACATTGAAAAAAACATTTAATATACATAAAAAATGTAATATACAACTATAAAAATTATTTTATCACCTATTTAGTTAGAATTATATTTCTTTTATTATTATTAAATCATTTATTTGATATTTCTATTAATAAAATATTTTTTTGTGTTAGTGTTATCTCATCCTTAATGGAATTTATTTTATCTCTAAAAAGTATAAATAAAGGTCTAATATTTAGGTAATTATTTTATATTTTCATACACTACCTATAGTTAATGTTATCTCGTGTTTATCTATATATTAATATTAATATACATAAATAAAATGAGAGTGGGAAATTTTGTCCCAATCATTGATTTTAATAATATTAATTTCATATTCATGGGAAAGTGTCCATTTAGTTATTAAATTAAGAACCATTTATGATAGGACTATCATTTAGTCTTACAATAGGATTCTGATAGGTGTTAAGATAAATTGTTAATATTATTTTTACCATTAATTGTAAAGACCTGTAAATTTCAAAGGAATTTTTTTCATAATTTTCTTTAGAATTTTAAAAGAACGCAGTTTCAGATGGCACCTGATTCCGAGGCCCGGTGTGCCCGAAATCATTTTCTGAAGTTTGGCTCAGGTACATTTAGTGAACGGACGAGCAGGTTTTTCTAACTTTTGAACCGGTGCTCAGAATCGAATTCTGAGGGCATCGATGGAATCGAAGTGCCAGTATTTTCTTAGAAACTCCTCTTGCGGAGTTGCGTTTGCTCGGGTGTGGTTTTTAATTTTATGGTCTTTATGTTAAGAAATAAAATAAAGTGATGCGACAACTTTATTATTATTTCCCTTAAGCCACTTAAAAGCCACTTAATGCTTCTTAATCTATGTTTAAGCGGATAGGGTACAATTCAAAATATCCTACCCTCTTGGTAGGATATTTGTGAGGTGGGGCCCACACGAGCCCCACCGTTTCTTTTCCGCTATGTAATGCACCCGCGAAAACCCATTTTTGAATGAAAGTCAACTGGGGCGTTTCTTAAAAATTTTAAACGCTCCTATTAATTGGGCAGATTATTCGTTGAAATTAATTCTATGAATTAATGGGTCGTTACTTAGTTTGTTTTTCGTTTGTTGTCATGTAATAAAATAAAACCAACATTTTTCTTCTTGAGTGTTGTTCGTTGAGAGGATTTGACAGAAGCCTTATGTCCTTCATCCTCCTTCGCCAAGAACGCGAAAAACGCGAAGCACATCGGCCTTCGACGAAGGGCGACGAAGAACGCCGAGCCCTCGGAGATCGAAGATGCGACGCCAAGTACCGTGACGCCTACGATTCTTCTCTCGTGACGTTCTTCTGTGACTTTCCTTCAACCGCGAAAAATCATCGAACATCTGCTTGAGGTAGGATATTTAAAATCTTTTAAATTTCCTTTGTTGTTTTTATACATGACATGGATTTAATTAGTGTAAAGTAAATCCGTTTTTTTTTCTTTACCCCTCGGAGATCGTTGACACAACGCACTTCCGTGATGATGCGACGCCCTTCCGCGACGCGACGATCACCTCCTACCGCGATGGTCAATTCCGCGAAGAACTCTCCTCCGACGACAGCTACGAGGTAGGGGTCGTTTTGAAAATGTTTTTACCATGTTGCTTTCTTCCAAGGTAGGAACTCGAACCAACCAAATTAACAAGTTGGTTCGCGGATCATTATTATTGTGGGACGTGGTTTATCAATTGCTGGAATTTATGTTTTTTTAAAAACCGCTAACACGATGCTGCGGACTAGCGAACAAGTCCGAACCCACCGCACTTCTTCGTTATTGGTGCGCGAAACGGTGGACGATGACAAATGGGGCTGCAATGGCTATTTGAGGGCCTGGCAGTGAAGAATGAGACCCGGGAGGAGCCATGGTGCAGACGGAAGTGGAATCGGACCACCGGAGCAACTCCGGTGGCCCGCGGATTCCACCGGCGGCGCGGGTCATCGGTGCGGCGGCGCCGACGGCCGGAGGCGGCGGCGACGGACCAGACCCGCGACCGCGTGGGTCCGGTGTCACACGGGACGCTGCAAAGTCGCGTCCGCTGACCAAGCGCGGCCCCACGCGGGTCCGCGACACCTCATCCCTTGGGGGCAGCGCGCCCCGCGGTTCCTCCGCTCGGCCGCTCGGCCGAGCCGAGCCGTTTCGGGTCATGCCCAACCGGGTTGGACCGGGACCCGTGTCGGGTCGACCCGGTTCGGGCCGACCCGGGGGGGGTTCGGGCCGGGTCGGTTCGGGCCCAGACCCCCTGTCTCCGGACATTTTCGGTCTTTTTCCCATATTTTGGGCTCTGGGCCTCCGAAGGACGCGCCATCAGTAGATATGCGATCCTTGGATCGAGACGGTCGTTTCGGTATACCACACTCAAGGTTTTGGAATATCTTGTGTTCGGCCGGGTTGGTTCGTTCACGAAACCAACAGGGCCCTCCGAGCGGAAATGCTCATATCTTGAGCTTCGGGCGTCCGATTGTCATGCCGTTGACTTTGGTGAATTCCTCTAAGTGAGACGGATCTTTTGGCATACTCCGCCCGAGGTTTGGATGCAGGTGGAGTACGGTCGGGTTTGTTATGCCTTAAAAACCAACCAGGCTCCTTGGACGAAAATGCCAATAACTCTCAGACCGGGCGTCCGATTGATGCGCCATCTGCGACGTTGAGTTCCTGTTGACGATACAGAACTTTTGGATACATAAACTCTGGACTATGTGTCAGTTGATGTATCAGCCTCTCGACTCGTGGAGCAGACCCTCCCGAACGAGTTTGATGTGTGCGGGAACGCTAGAGCTGGTTGCGACTGCTACTGTGACGACGACGACTGTGTAGAGATCCTCAGTGGATTCGACGGCGATGACTACAGCACCCAGCGATCCTTTGTGGGTCAGTGCTACCGATCCTGTGTGGGTCTAATCCGGTGTGGGTCAGCGCTCAGCGGTCCTATGTGGGCCAGTGCCTACAGATCTTGTGTGGGTCCGATCCTATGTGGGTCTTTGTGTGGGTTAGTTACCTCTCGATCGTTTGTGGGTCAGATCCTTTGTGGGTCATTGCGGGGGTTAGTACCTATCGATTCTTTGTGGGTCCGACGACTTAGATGGATCAGTGATCATCTCTATCGTCATTCGAAGAAGTAAATATGTGTGAGCTGAAACCCTGTTTTGCTTTCCTTTATGGATTTTGTTGTAATATCCTGTGTGGATATACGTTTTGCTATCCTTGTGGATTGTGTTGTGCTATCCTGTGTGGATTTACATTTTGCTTTCTTGTGTGGACTGGGTTGTACCTGAGCTCGGATGTTGGAGCTGAGAGAGAATTGATGACTTAGGTATATGTATGGGCATATACCTAAGCCGTGTCGGATGTTACTTCGTGATTGCATCTTTCCATTGTGGATTATCCTTTGTGAATTATGGGAGACCTTCGGGGGTCTCGGGGTCCCTACTGAGTAGCTTATACTCACCCCTACACGGGTTATGCCCGCACTTCGTTGTGTTGGATGCAGACAATGGACAACGCTGATCGTGGTGGAGGCTTGCGGAGCAGGACGGTACCTGGAGGTGCACCACTGGGTGGGACGTACTCGGAGCGGACGGCTGGACCGAGGAGCTGTGGAGGCTATCTGTACCCACCCTTCAGGTGGGGCTTCAAGAGGATGGCCCGATGCTGCGACTTTTTCTTCAGTTGCTATTTTTCCCATTTCAGTTGTACTTTACAGTTGGTCTTGTATTTCCGGCCCCCTTTACTTTTCCGCACTTACTGTTGTACCAGCTTTTACTTAGTGTTTACTTTTTCTGCTTTCTTACTCTGTGGTTCTTGTTTACTTTACAGGGGAAATTTCTTCCCTTTTTACTGGGATTTACGCCTTGGTGCTAGTTGCCAGCCCCTGAACTATGGAAGGCGAGCTTGGGGTAGTCACGACACGGGCCCCGAGGACGGGTCGTGACAAATTGGTATCAGAGAAGTTAGGTTCTACCACAGACTCTGATCTTTTCTATGTGAAGCAATAGTGTTTAGCGTATTGGGTGTGGTTATCAGTCCATGGAATCCAGTGTTGGTGCGGCAGCCGACGTATCTGTACACCAGGACCCTGACTTCTGATTTCCGACTTAATGCACGAAAACACTGATTGCATGTGTGTTTTAAGTTTTCTTTGTGATTACTTGTATCATCTCACCAGGTATGTTGTTCTGACCGTGGCACACCTATTTCCTTTTCAGGATGGCCCCACGACGGTAGCCAGCTAGGGTTCCAAGAGTCATACGTGACGACAGCCCGCCGAGCGATGAGGCCTCGGTACAGGGCCCTTTGACAGCAGAGGCACCGGCGGTACCTCTTCCCACTGAGCCACCGATGCTTCCAGCCCCAGCCGCTGATGATGTACGTTGCCTCAGTGCACTGCAAGAGTTCCAGTGCTAGCGACCGCCCAGGTTCCGCGGGGAGACGGACCCCCAGGCAGCCGAGGACTGGCTGGAGGCTGTTGTACGAGTTTTCAGGCTAGTGAGGACACCAGTAGACCTCATGGTGATCCTCGCATCGAGCCTACTGCACGCAGCAGTGGGACGATGGTGGAGATTGATGCTCCAGGTCACAATGAGGCATCTCTCCTCTGGATAGACTTTGAGGGCCTCTTCCACTTAGAGTTCGTCTCGGCCACCCTCTGTGCGGTGTGCATCCGGGAGCTTCTTCAGCTGCGGCAGGGCAGCTTGACGGTTTCCCAGTACTCAGCGTGATTTACCGATCTCTTGCGCTACTCGACAGACATGGTACGGGACCCGTTATTCCGGGCATGGACCTTTGAGCAGGGATTGAGACACGAGATCAGGGCATCACTGTTCTCCCTCAGCATTCCGACTCAGGCAGGAGTACTAGAGCAAGCTCTTTTGATCGAGAGCTCCCTTGCTGAGCCTTCATCAACAGCGAGACCTACCATAGGGTAGCAGGTAGCAGAGTCTTCCGCAGCAGGCAAACGACGGATGACTCAGGGGTCCAGGAAGACCAGACCCTCACGCATACGACCTCAGGACACTGGCTCAGCTGTAACAGCCCGAGATTTTATGAAAAATATTCTTTTTAATTTTATTAATGTCTTGTGTTGTACGCTACACCAAAAGGAGCTTGCACAACACACATCTTTGACTTGCCTTGCATTACACGCAATCACAACCTTCCTCGATAGCGTGTGTAGTACGCAATACTGAGTTTCACGAAACAACGATATGTTATTAAAATATTATTAAAACTAGCCGTTATGAATAGTAATAACCACTTTTTAAATTTTATAAATTTTATCTCTCAAAATGGACTTCATTTTAGGATTCGGATTATCGAATTTAGCCTAAGGTGAAATTTTGGTACTTTTCGGATAACTTTCATATTCTGATGAATAGTGAAAATTACTAAATTATAATTAAAAACAACTTTTTTAATCAAAATAATTAATAGTGATAAATTATTAATTTGAGTGGTTTTAAAGTATATTTAGAATATATTTTTACAATTTAATAAAATGTTGTTCATTGGATGTAATATCACATTTAAACCCGACATAAACAAGTGTCAATCTTTTGATAGATATTGTTTCTTAAAAACACGCTATTTGTTTTAACAGCGGGATTTAATTATATAATTAATTAATGCAACTTCTATGTTATGAATTTGGTAAAATAGACTTCATTTTTGAATTCGGAATATGAAATATAGCTTAGGATGAAATTTTGGCATTGTTCTGAAAAACATCAATTTTTGATTAATAGTGAAACTACTAAGTGGTAGTTAAAAAAACTGAATTTTTCATAAAACATAATTTTACAGCTTCTGTGAATGGAATTTCAAAAATCCGAGAGACACGATTGATGTCAGTAAGTAAAATGTGGTTCAATGAGATAAAAATAATTTTTGGTGAATAGTAACTTTTTACTTTTATTTACCACGGTTAAAAGTAAATATGGTAATTAAGGGTAAGAATGATATTAATATTACCCTAACACATGTCCTAATCCTATTGGACAAGTGTATCTCGACCAAAAATAACCTTAAGTGTAAAATATTATCATTTAGGACCACTTGGATTAGATTAAGACATTTATTATTATTTAATTCAATGAAGAGTTAAAAGAGTTAAAATCAATGTTTATTTACTAAAACATTTTTAATATAGGGTTATACATAAGATAAATTCGATTTTAAATATTCATTAGAAAGCTAAAAATATTTCCTACATAATGGTTTTTTATTTGTAATTTTTAGACATCAAATAATTTAATTTATTCATGTCACAAAGATGATGCAGTAATTATCTTATTAATGAAATATTGACATAATTGATGTTATAAACACCAAAATAAATGTAATTTGAGGCTTTTTATGAATTCCATTAATTTTATATGTTACTATGATATATTATTGTTGATTTAATAAACTTGTTTCGAACATATAATTCTGTTATGACTTTCACAAAAATCATATATCAAATAGTGTCAAAATTGACACAAAATAGTTTTAAAATCAAATATTATATTATTAATTTTTATTTTATTCCTAAAAATCTAAGGTTCGTCCAAAAGACTTTTATAAAGATATATATATTAATAATAAACAATTTGGGGTTCGTTTGGCATTTTATAGTAAGTTTATTAACCATATAGTGTAAGAAAACAAAAAGACACGGTAAAAGTTAAATTATTTAACGTAGAGTTAAATCTAATTGATAAGGTTAAAATAATACCCTAAACTTGTCTAAATCCTATTGGATGATATTATTTCGACCCATCCCCACTTTAGCTTCGAAATAAGACCCTTTGGAACCATTATAAACCGATTTTGACTTTAATATAAAATAATATTTTGAGATATTCCTAAGGTGCCCCTCTCCTCCCTTATAAAAGGGCACCTCCTCCCCCTCCTCCTCACACAAATTTTAGCACTCAATCTCGGCCAACCCCTGCCATTTTCTCCTCTCCACTTCCCTAGAATAATCCTAGAGGTCCTGGTCTTCTTCAAAGACCAATCGTAGTTCCCTATGTGGAGGATTCAAAGAGGCGTTCCAAAGAAGAGGTAATATCCATTACCGATCTTTTCAATTTCTTTCTTCTTCAACTTCTTCTTCTTTAGTTGTTTCATTATAAAGTAATAACATCAGTATTACTTACATACTGATATGTTATTATAAATATTAAACAACTCTAATTAACCTTCTATCCATCCTACAGAGAAAGGAAATCACCGCGCGTGGGTACATACGAAATACCGTCTCCACGCCGTGGTGTAATCTATTTTCCGTCACCACCTTAATTGGATGGGTATAATGGTGTAATGAGTAACTATATATGATTATTATAAAGTGATATTGATACTGAAACAGTATACATACACTTCAACACAATTCCACAACCATGAGAACGATATCATCGCTCGTGCGTACGTACGGACTACCGTCTCCACGACGCGATGAGATTCATTCTCAATGATTAACCATTAATGAATGATTATAAAGTATATATAATAAGTACTAATGAAATATATGACATAATAATGATAATGTATTTATGTATATTTATATGTATGTCATCTACTTAATTCTATTCAATTGAATAAGGAAACGAAAACAGCGTTCATGCGTACGTACGGACTACCGTCTCCATGAATGGTGTATTTCATTCAATTTATCAATATATTACATATATGTATATTCTGAATATATATGATATATAAATCATGTTTTACATTCTGTATATAAGTAATCATGATCCCAGTAATCATATTAATAATTACAAGTTAAAAACACCTACGATAAATGAAATGATTTTACCCAAAACGCTTCTGTAACATGAATTTACAAAAGAACGGGTAATATAAAGTCATAAGTGGACCATATATGATATAATAAAAATGAATATGATTCTGTAATAAGTCAATAACATGATTTAAATCATTATACAAGAGGTTCGGACACGTACAAAGCAAGTAGGACCTAAGGTAAGGGAAAATATCACAATCTCATTTTTATCTGAGATTGTTTATACTTTGGCATTTACTGGGGTGTATTTTATCATCCACATCCATGTTTCCACAATATGTAATATTTATATCCTTATACAATAGTATATATTCAATTTTACCCTTCGGTGAATATTTAGTAAAGGATATGAAATGAATCTTTTGTCATTTTTCGTACGAGGTACTTTTTTGACTTTTCCGACAAAAGTACGAGAAGAAAGTTTTTTTAACTTACACGGCATTAATGGATTTTTAAAACATTATTTCCAAGAAGCTTCCTTTACAAGTTTTCAAGTTTATTTTTAATCAATTTCTTTTAGTTTTAAATTGTAAGACATGTTAATAAAGCAAAATGTTTTTGAAGTAGAAAGGATATTTTCCTCAAGAATGGATTTCAAGTGTTTTATCAAAATTATTTTCCATCTAATATAATAATGGGTTCTGTTTCTATCCCTATTATTACATGGATTTGATTATGTTGTGATGGAAATATTTTTATGAATTCCTTTATCTTATATGAATTGTTTTATGATGTCATGTTGTTTAAGAATCCCATTTTTATTACATGGGTTATGCAATGATGTATGATTTATGATTTTGTGGCACACATAAGAATGGTATCATTATGAGATGGGTGGGACCTATATCTCCCTCCAATGCATTGGGTAATGATTTTATATCTCATGAGATAGACATGGCTGGAATGGTAGGTTATACCGGTTCAGTGAAACAGGACTGAAACGAGGGTTACTCGATTCAGAAAGGGACTTTGTCCACTAAGATAGTCTTGGAAATGAGTCTTGACTAACAAGAAATGATTCTATATTATTATGTGTGAATGCCACAAAGTTTCATGTTTTAAGTTATGATTATTGTGATTAAATTTCACTGCCATGATTTATCCCATGTTATGAAATTTGCTCTCTTTTGCAGGTTATGATTTCCAAAATGTTATGTTCTTATGAATATGATGTGATTGATATTTCTTTTGTTTACCCTTACTGAGCATTTGAGCTCACCCTTTTATGTTTTCTTTTTCCCAGGATATAAAGAAAGGTTTTAGATATAAAAAAAGGAAGATCTTTATGGGAGATGTTGAAGATCTTTCACCATGATTAGGAGATTACGTTCCGAGACTCCAAAGACACTAAACTATTACGATCCTTATGTTTGTGTTTTTGTTATGTACTAAGTATTCCGCTAAAGTAATGTAATGTCCATGTACGTCAGGCTTCGGGTCTCTACAGTTGGTATCAGAGGAAAGGTTTAGTCAACCTTTGGAAACTAGGTTGCGAGAAATTTAGTGAGATCCCTAGAGATATTTCTAAGGTATGTCTAGGGATGTCCCTAAGGTTAAGTATATGTATAGGTTATAGTAATAGAATTACGCTACCGATCATAGAATTAAACCTAAGATGCTAGATATTGAAGGTAATCCCCCATTATTATGTTGATTTCCCTAGCATGATTTTTGCCTCTCACACTATTCTTTTTGGGTTTTAGACGATGGCTGGAACCCGAAAGAACCGTGTTGATCAATGCAATGGACAATGCAATGATTGCCCTCCTGAACAAACAAATGTTATGGGAGATGGAGTGCAAAATCTTATTGCTATACTTACACAAGCTATGAATCATTCTGGACTTCCAAATGATCAGAGAAGGGAACAATATTCTATTGAGTCCTTCATGAGGAAACGTCCACCTTCTTTCAGTGGGTCTTCTGATCCAGTTGTTGCTGAACAATGGATCAGTACCACTGAAAAGATATTTTCAGTTCTTCAATGTTCTGAGCATGATAAAGTCATCTTAGCAGTATATCGTTTGGGAGGTGAAGCTGATCAATGGTGGAATCTTATCAAGATTACGAGGCCAAGAGATGAAATTGAGTCCATGGAATGGGACGAGTTCAAGAACTTGTTTTTCAGTAAGTACTTCCCTCGTATTCTTCGAACAAATATGGAAAAGGAGTTTCTTGAGGTGAAGCATAAGGATGATGAATCTGTTGGTATATACGAAGCAAATTTTAGAAGACTTGCAAGTTATGCATCTGGCATTATCATCCAACCTGAAAGTAAAGTTGATCGATTTTTCAGTGGCTTAAAACCAAGTCTTCGAAAGGAATTAGCTATAAGAGACTTCAGTAGCTATGAAGAAATTTTGCGTTGTGCTATCAAGGTAGAAATGGAAGTTGGTGTTACATATCTATCTCATGGTTTTGACAAGAAACGAAAGATGGAGTTCAAGGAGAAATCTCATAATAATGGTGAAAAGAAGATGAATGTTTCCTTATGCACAAAGTGTGGAAAGAATCATGGTGGAGATTGTCTTAAAGGGACTAGAAAATGTTTTAAGTGTGGAAAAGAAGGTCATCGAGCAGCTGAGTGTCGAAGTAATGGAAAAAGGGAATCTAATGATGTGAATAAAGCAATCACTGCAGAGAATGCACCACCAACACTTCAATGCAACAAGTGCAAGGAAATGAGGCATTATGCAAATAAATGCCCCAATCCAAGGGTTAGTGATGA
Organism: Viscum album; assembly: GCA_963277665.1. Lineage (NCBI taxonomy): Eukaryota > Viridiplantae > Streptophyta > Magnoliopsida > Santalales > Viscaceae > Viscum > Viscum album. Next base: position 853,270,386 of record OY728152.1, read on the forward strand.
TCAACATGAGCAACCACTTAAGGCAAAGGACAAAGGGAAGTCACATGCGATCACTATTGGCGATGTTGAATATGACAACGATGTGGTGGAATGATTAAGTGTTTATGTAATGGGATTCCAAAATAATGTTGTATCATATAGTAATGGAATATTTATGTATTGGTCTAATGTGGTATTCAAAGTGATTGAGATATTTTTGGAAATAAGTTGATATGCGCATAATGAAGGGAAAACGAGAAAACGAAATGTTTAACAGTATTCATGAGATCATGATTGATATAAGGACTAAGTGATATCATGGTTTGAGTATATAGAATTTTGAGGATTTTGGTATGTGGAAGGTGTTAACTTTTAACTGCATTCATGTTTTCACTAAGGTATTCAAGAGAATACACGATTAAGGACTTTGAATGTTTGGAATGTGACCAACAAAACATATCTTATGATATATGAGGATCAACGATGGTATTAAATCTCTGGTAATCGTTTTCACTGTGTTATGAGAGTGGACTGCAGTATTTTAGATAAGCTTAAAAATTAGAATGGATTATGTTTGACATAAGTTAGGATAAAACGTTTTTCGATATTATTAATGGGATGTTAATGTAGTTTTAGAAAAAGGACAACCTGCAGGATGGGCGACAGCCCATCGCGTCGGAGAAGGATGTGGGAATCAAACCAACAACCGAAGTGCGACTGGCCTTTATCGCCTACCACTGGCCTACATGAAGTCCCTGTTTAGTAGAAACTAGTTTTATTGTATTAAGCAGTATGATATATGAAGTATAAGTCCATTTTAGGAACCATATATGATTAATCTCACTATAGATCGACTTATGTATATAATTTTTGCTAACCTTTTGTTTAAGACAGATGGAATGACCCGTCATTCTATCACATGATCTGCTAACACTTCACGAATAACAAATTCAACTTCATTTATTTAAGAGATGAAGTTGAAATTGTTAAAGGAACGAACAACAGTGAGGTTGTACCAACATAAAGTAAGTATTTATTCTAATTCTAATTCTTTAACTTTAGGGAAACGATCTTGAAAAACAAAAATGTTGTCCTAGTGATATTATATCTGATGAATCAGATGGTACCATAGATCGTCACAAATTTATGGCTTTGTGATTACTGGCTTTTCCATAGCCATGTTTTCTACCACTCTCCATCAGAACATGATGGTTATATTTCTCTTCCATATCCATATTTTCACCTATGTGGAAACCCAGTGATTAGTTTATTTGGGTAACCGTTACGTTTCATACTTTTGTTTTTAAATATTGGTTTTGATATTCCTTTTTACGATGTGGGTTTCTATTAAATAAACTTTCGAATAGTAAACCATTTATAACCCCGATGAATTTCGAGGGCGAAATTTATTTTAAGGGGGGTAGAATGTAACAGCCCGAGATTTTATGAAAAATATTCTTTTTAATTTTATTAATGTCTTGTGTTGTACGCTACACCAAAAGGAGCTTTCACAACATGCATCATTGACATTCCTTGCATTACACGCAATCGCAACCTTCCTCGATAGCGTGTGTAGTACGCAATACTGAGTTTCACGAAACAACGATATGCTATTAAAATATTATTAAAACTAGCCGTTATGAATAGTAATAACCACTTTTTAAATTTTAGAAATTTTATCTCTAAAAATGGACTTCATTTTAGGATTCGGAGTATAGAATTTAGCCTAAGGTGAAATTTTGGTACTTTTCGGATAACTTTCATATTCTGATGAATAGTGAAAATTACTAAATTATAATTAAAAGCAACTTTTTTAATCAAAATAATTAATAGTGATAAATTATTAATTTGAGTGGTTTAAAAGTATATTTAGAATATATTTTTTCAATTTAATAAAATGTTGTTCATTGGATGTAATTTCACATTTAAACCCGACATAAACAAGTGTCAATCTTTTGATAGATATTGTTTCTTAAAAACACGCTATTTGTTTTAACAGAGGGATTTAATTATAAAATTAATTAATGCAACTTCTATGTTATGAATTTGGTAAAATAGACTTCATTTTTGAATTCGGAATATGAAATATACCTTAGGATGAAATTTTGGCATTGTTCTGAAAAACATCAATTTTTGATGAATAGTGAAACTACTAAGTGGTAGTTAAAAAAACTGAATTTTTCATAAAACATAATTTTACCGCTTCTGTGAATGGAATTTCAAAAATCCGAGAGACACGGTTGATGTCAGTAAGTAAAATGTGGTTCAATGAGATGAAAATAATTTTTGTTGAATAGTAACTTTTTACTTTTATTTACCACGGTTAAAAGTAAATAGGGTAATTAAGGGTAAGAATGATATTAATATTACCCTAACACATGTCCTAATCCTATTGGACAAGTGTATCTCGACCAAAAACAACCTTAAGTGTAAAATATTACCATTTAGGACCACTTGGATTAGATTAAGACATTTATTATTATTTAATTCAAAGAAGAGTTAAAAGAGTTAAAATCAACGTTTATTTACTAAAACATTTTTAATATAGGGTTATACATAAGAAAAATTCGATTGTAAATATTAATTAGAAAGATAAAAATATTTCCTACATAATGGTATTTTATTTGTAATTTTTAGACATCAAATAATTTAATTTATTCATGTCACAAAGATGATGTAGTAATTATCTTATTAATGAAATATTGACATAATTGATGTCATAAACACCAAAATAAATGTAATTTGAGACTTTTTATGAATTAAATTAATTTTCTAGGTTACTATGATATATTAGTGTTGATTTAATAAACTTGGTTCGAACATATAATTCTGTTATGACTTTTACAAAAATCATATATCAAATAGTATCAAAATTGACACAAAATAGTTTTTAAATCAAATATTATATTATTAATTTTTATTTTATTCCTAAAAATATAAGGTTCGGCCAAATGACTTATATAAGGATATATATATTAATAATAAACAATTTGGGGTTCTTTTGGCATGTTATAGTAAGTGTATTAACCATATAGTGTAAGAAAACAAAAAGACACGGTAAAAGTTAAATTATTTAACTTAGAGTTAAATCTAATTGATAAGGTTAAAATAATACCCTAAACTTGTCTAAATCCTATTGGATGATAGGATTTAGACCCATCCCCACTTTATCTTCGAAATAAGACCCTTTGGAACCATTATAAACCGATTTTTACTTTAATATAAAATAATATTTTGAGATATTCCTAAGGTGCCCCTCTCCTCCCTTATAAAAGGGCACCTCCTCCCCCTCCTCCTCACACCAATTTGAGCACTCAATCTCGGCCAACCCCTGCCATTTTCTCCTCTCCACTTCCCTAGAATAATCCTAGAGGTTCTGGTCTTCTTCAAAGACCAATCTTAGTTCCCTAAGTGGAGGATTCAAAGAGGCGTTCCAAAGAAGAGGTAATATCCATTACCGATCTTTTCAATTTCTTTCTTCTTCAACTTCTTCTTCTTTAGTTGTTTCATTATAAAGTAATAACATCAGTATTACTTACATACTGATATGTTATTATAAATATTAAACAACTCTAATTAACCTTCTATCCATCCTACGGAGAAAGGAAATCACCGCGCGTGCGTACGTACGGAATACTGTCTCCACGCCGTGGTGTAATATATTTTCCGTCACCACCTTAATTGGATGGGTATAATGGTGTAATGAGTAACTATATATGATTATTATAAAGTGATATTGATACTGAAATAGTATACATACACTTCAACACAATTCCACAACCATGAGAACGATATCATCGCTCGTGCGTACGTACGGACTACCGTCTCCACGACGTGATGAGATTCATTCTCAATGATTAATCATTCATGAATGATTATAAAGTATATATAATAAGTACTAATGAAATATATGACATAATAATGATACAGTATTTATGTATATTTATATATATGTCATCTACTTAATTCTATTCAATTCAATAAGGAAACGAAAACAACGTTCATGCGTACGTACGGACTACCGTCTCCATGAATGGTGTATTTCATTCCATTTATCAATATATTACATATATGTATATTCTGAATATATATGATATATAAATCATGTTTTACATTCTGTATATAAGTAATCATGATCCAAGTAATCATATTAATAATTACAAGTTAAAAACACCTACGATAAATGAAACGATTTTACCCAAAAGGCTTCTTTAACATGAATTTACAAAAGAACGGGTAATATAAAGTCATAAGTGGACCATATATGATATAATAAAAATGAATATGATTCTGGAATAATTCAATAACATGATTTAAATCATTATACAGGAGGTTCGGACACGTACAAAGCAAGTCGGACCTAAGGTAAGGGAAAATATCACAATCTCATTTTTATCCGAGATTGTTTATACTTTGGAATTTACTGGGGTGTATTTTATCATCCACATCCATGTTTCCTCAATATGTAATATTTATATCCTTATACAATAGTTTATATTCAATTTTACCCTTCGGTGAATATTTAGTAAAGGATATGAAAGGAATCTTTTGTCGTTTTTCGTACGAGGTACTTTTATGACTTTTCCGACAAAAGTACGAGAAGAATGTTTTTTAACTTATACGGCATGAATGGATTTTTAAAACATTATTTCCAAGAAACATACTTTACAAGTTTTCAAGTTTATTTTTAATCAACTTCTTTTAGTTTTAAATTGTAAGACATGTTAATAAAGGAAAATGTTTTTGAAGTAGAAAGGATATTTTCCTCAAGAATGTATTTCAAGTGTTTTATCAAAATTATTTTCCATCTAAGATAATAAAGGGTTCTGTTTCTATCCCTATTATTACATGGATTTGATTATGTTGTGATGGAAATATTTTTATGAATTCCTTTATCTTATATGAATTGTTTTATGATGTCATGTTGTTTAAGAATCCCATTTTTATTACATGGGTTATGCAATGATGTATGATGTATGATTTTGTGGCACACATAAGAATGGTATTCTTATGAGATGGGTGGGACCTATATCTCCCTACAATGCATTGGGTAAAGATTTTATATCTCATGAGATAGACATGGCTGGAATGGTAGAATATACCGGTTCAGTGAAAGAGGACTGAAACGAGGGTTACTCGATTCAGAAAGGGACTTTGTCCACTAAGATAGTCTTGGAAATGAGTCTTGACTAACAAGAAATGATTCTATATGATTATGTGTGAATGCCACAATGTTTCATGTTTTAAGTTATGATTATTGTGATTACATTTCACTGCCATGATTTATCCCATGTTATGAAATTTTCTCTCTTTTGCAGGTTATGATTTCCAAAATGTTATGTTCTTATGAATATGATGTGATTGATATTTCTTTTGTTTACCCTTACTGAGCATTTGAGCTCACCATTTTATGTTTTCATTTCCCCAGGATATAAAGAAAGGTTTTAGGTAAAAAAAGGAAGATATTTATGGGAGAGGTTGAAGATCTTTCACCATGATTAGGAGATTACGTTCCGAATTTCCAAAGACACTAAACTATTACGATCCTTATGTGTGTGTTATTATTATGTACTAAGTATTCCGCAAAAGTAATGTAATGTCCATGTACGTCAGGCTTCGGGTCTCTACATCAGTAGTGCGGGGCACGCAGCGTGGAGCTAGTCTTTCGAGAGGCAGGCAGTGCTACACTTGCGGCGGGCAGGGTCACATGGCTCGTGACTGCCCGACCCACCGTGCCGAGGAGCAACAGACGGTTGAGGGGCCACCCATGCAGAGGAAGAGGTTCGATTGTGGCGGTCCGCAGGGAGGAGGCGGACGAGGCAGAGGAGCTGGCCGAGCAGCAGGTGGTGGGAAACGCTTTGAGGCTCTACCACCACCACCACCAGGTGGTCCACCCCGGCCACAGGGAGCTGGTGGGAAGAGACAGGCAAAGCTCCAGGCAGCGGAGGCCTACGACCACGGTGTGCCTGAGATGATTCGAGGTACGATCTATGTCTATTACACCCTTTCTGCAGTTCTTATGGACATAGGAGCGAGTCACTCTTTCATACCCACTGCCCTTGTTCGGAGCTCAGAGATTCCGACAGAGCCACTAGCTTGATCCTTACGGTTAGAGACTCCTACGGGAGCAGACTCGACGATTACACACTGGTGCCGGCAGTGTGAGCTTACTCTAGGAGGCGAGACCTTCGACTGGGATCTTCTTGTAGCGGCATCGAGGACTTACGACGTCATATTGGGCATGGATTGTTTATCTACAGTCCATGCACAGATTGACTGTATTAGGCGCAAGGTGCGATGTGTACGCACCGACGGGAGCAGGTTCACCTTCACCGGCGAGAAGGGAGCCTTCGCAGCACAAGATGGACTTCCGAAGAGGAGAGGACAGCCCATCACTCATCAGTTGTCTAGACTCATCCTAGGAGCAGTTGACGTGCGGAGTCCAAGTTTTCCTACAGTGGTGGATCAGTATGCAGACGTCTTTCCCGACGACATTCCAGGACTACCTCCTCACAGAGAGGTAGACTTTTATATTGATCTGTACCCCGGCACAGCCTCGATATTGACTCCAGCATATCATATGTCCCCCACTGAGCTTCGAGAGCTACGAGTACAGTTGGATGACTTGTAGGGCAATGGATTCATCCGACCCAGCGTTTCACCCTGGGCTTCCCCGATTTTTTCGCCAAGAAGGCGGACGGGAGCTTGCGACTTTGTGTCGACTATCGTTGCCTGAACCAGGTGACAGTGAGGAACAAGTATCCGCTACCGAGGATTGATGACCTCTTCGATCAGCTCAAGGGAGCACGGTGGTTCTCTAAGATAGACCTCAGGTCAGGCTATCATCAGTTCAGAGTTCGAGATGAGGACGTTCAGAAGACGACCTTCAGATGTTGGTATGGCCACTATGAGTTCTTGGTTATGAATTTCGGTGTAACCAATGCTCCACCTGTGTTCATGGGCCTCATGAACAGGATCTTCCAGCCATACCTCGATCGATTTGTCGTGGTCTTCATCGACGACATTTTGATATACTCGACGACTAAGGAGGAGCACGCCTACCACTTACGGGTTGTACTCGACACACTCTGAGAGCACCAGCTTTATGGAAATCTCTCGAAGTGTCAGTTCTGGATACGTGAGGTCCACTTCTTGGGGCACGTCATCTCTGAGGCGGGAGTTGCAGTGGATCCTACGAAGATCGAGGCAGTGCTAGCTTGGGATCCACCCAAGAGCATGATGGAGGTGCGAAGTTTCTTGGGACTAGCTAGATACTATCGGAGATTCGTGCTAGACTTCTCCATAGTTGCAGCGCCACTCTCAGCTTTGACAAAGAAGGGGAAACCCTTGTGTGGTCAGACAGATGTCAGCAGAGCTTCCAGGAGCTGAGACAGAGATTGACCAGTGCACCTATCTTGAGGTTGCCTGAGGAGGGAGTAGGGTACGTAGTCTACTGTGACGCATCAGGGACCGGACTCGGATGTGTTCTGATGTAGGAGCGGGCAGTGATCGCCTATGGATCACGTCAGTTGAGGCCGCATGAGAAGAACTACGCTACCGAGGACCTGGAGTTAGCAGCAGTGGTCATTGCTCTGAAGACATGGCGACACTATCTGATGGGCGAGCGCTTTATAGACTTTTCTGACCATCAGAGTCTCAGGTACATCTTCACTCAGAAGGACCTGAACCTGAGACAGCGGCGATGGCTTGAGTTCCTCCAGGACTACGACTTTGAGATAGTCTATACTCTTGGGAAGGGGAACGTGGTAGCCGATTCTCTCAACAGGAGGACGAGCATTCAGCTACTTGAGGAGGCGACAGAGAAGCTAGCCTCTTTGCAGATATCCTTTTTGGATAGAGATGGAGAAGCCTTCCTTTATTCTCTCACAGTTACTCCTCTACTACTGCAGCAGGTTAGAGAGGCACAGCATGGGGACGCTGACTGTGAGACGCGGCGTGCACAGATATCCTCAGGACACCCACCTGATGGCTTCGCCTTTGGAGTGGATCACGACATCCTTTTTAGAGGACGTACCTTGGTACCAGTCGCTTTACGAGAGGAGGTGCTGAGGGAGTTTCACACTTCTCCTTTGGCGGTACATCCTGGGGTGGAGAAGATGTACTAGGACCTCATACGATAGCACTGGTGGCCGGGCATGAAGAAGGTTGTGGCAGAGTTCGTTTCAGGATGCCTCACCTACCAGTAGGTGAAGGCAGAGCAACAGGTACCAGCAGGCTTGGTACAGCCCTTGGAGGTCCCGGAGTGGAAGTGGGACGGGATATCAATGGACTTCATGACTGGACTTCCACGCACTTCCAGAGGTCATGACTCCATTTGGGGGATTGTCGACCGACTCACCATGTCGGCTAACTTATTACCCATCAGAGAGCAGGGCTTAGTGGAGAGCTTGGGGAGTCTCTACGTTCAGGAGATTTTACGGCTTCACGGTGTGCCATAATCTATCAACTACGATCGAGATGCTCGCTTTACTTCACAGCTTTGGAAGGGATTGCAGGAGGTGTTCAGGACACAGCTACATCTGAGCACCGCCTTTCACCCTAATACGGATGGTCAGACAGAGGGGACCATTCAGACTCCTGAGGACATGCTTCGCGCATGTGTCCTCAACTTTGGTCGCACCTGGGAGGACCACCTACCCTTGTTGGAGTTTGTGTACAACCACAGCTACCACCTCACCATCGGGATGGCACCATACGAGGCGTTGTACGGCAGACCTTGCAGATCTCCTTTGTGCTGGACAGACCCTGGGGAGTCAGCACTTGTGGGACCAGAGATGGTCCGAGCCACGACAGAGAAGGTCCAGGTCATCCAGGAGCGGATGAGGACAGCTCAGATCCGGTAGAAGTCTTACGCTGATAGGAGGCGGTGGACACTAGAGTTTGAGGATGGTGACCACATCTTCTTGTGTGTCTCACCTCGACGTGGATTACAGAGATTTGGCCGAGGCTGCAAATTGTCTCCATGCTTCATCGGACCATTCTAGGTCCTCAGCAGGATCAGCAATGTAGCTTATCACCTGGCTCTACCACCTTAGTTGCACCGAGTGCACGACGTCTTCCACGTATCTCAGCTGAGGAGATACGTGCATGACCCGACACACATCATTGACCGTGGGGAGCTAGACGATGATGATGGGAGACTTTTGTGGAGGTCCCGGTGGAGATCGAGGATCGACAGGAGCGGGTCCAACATGGACGATCGATTCCTCTAGTTCACATCAGATGGCAGCACGAGAACCTCCAAGAGAGCACTTGGGAGCGGGAGGCTCAGATGCGTGCTCAGTACCCACTTTTGTTTCCCTTGTTTATGATGTATCTTTATGGGGACGTAAAGCCCTGAGTTGGGAGTGATGTAAAAACCTGTAAATTTCTTGGAAATGTTTTTCTAATTTTCTTTTGAATTTTACAAGAACGCAGTTTTAGACGGAACCTGATTCCGAGGCCCGATGTGCCCAGAATCATTTTTCGAAGTTTGGCTCGGGTACGTTCAATGAACGGACGAGCAGGTTTTTCTAACTTTTAAACCGGTGCTCGGAATCGAATTCTGAGGGCACCGATGGAATCGCAGCGCCGGTATTTTCTTATAAACGCCTCTTTCGGAGTTGCGTTTGCTCGGGTGTGGTTTTTAATATTTTGGGCTTTAAGTTAAGAAATAAAATAAAGTTGTGCGACACCTTTATTTTTATTTCACTTAATCCACTTAAAAGACAATTAAAGCTGCTTAAGATAAGTTAAAGTGGATAGGGTACAATTCAAAATATCCTACCCTCTTGGTAGGTTATTTGTGAGGTGGGGCCCACACGAGCCCCACCGTTTCTTCTCCGCTATGTAACGCACCCGCGAAAATCCCTTTTTAAATGAAAGTCAACTGGGGTGTTTCTTAAACATTTAAACCCTCCTATTAATTGGGCGGTTTATTCATCGAAATTAACTATATTAATTAATGGGTCGTTACTTAGTTTGTTTTTTGTTGGTTGGCATGTAATAAAATAAGACCAACATTTTTCTTCTTGAGTGTTGTTCGTTGAGAGGATTTGACAGAAGCCTTAAGTTCTTCATCCTCCTTCGTGAAGAATGCGAAGAAAAGAAGAACGCGAAGAACACGAAGAACGTCAGCCTTCAACGAAGGGAGACGAAGAAGGCCGAGCCCTCGGAGATTGACAACGGGATGCCAAGTATCGCGACACCGACAATTCTTCTCTCGCGACGTTCTTCTGCGACGTTCCTTTATCCACGACAAATCTTCGAACATCTGCTTGAGGTAAGAGATTTAAAATCTTTTAAATTTCCATTGTGGTTTTTATACTTGACATGGATTTAATTCGTTTAAATTAAATCCGTGTGTTTTCTTTATCCCTCGGAGATCATCGACGCGACACCCTTCCGAGACGACGCGACGCCCTTTCGCGACGCGACGATCACCTCCTACCGCGACGGTAAATTCCGCGAAGAACTCTCATCTGACGATAGCTACGAGGTAGGGGTCATTTTGAAAATGTTTTTACCATGTTGTTTTCCTCCAAGGCAGGAACACGAACCAACCAAATTAACAAGTTGGTTCGCAGATCATTATTATTGTGGGACGTGGTTTATCAATTGCTGGAATTTATGTTTTTTTAAAAACCCCTAACGCGATGGGTGTGGACTAACGAACAAGTTCGAACCCACCGCACTTCATCGTTCTTGGTGCGTGAAACAGTGGATGATGAAAAACGGGGCCTAAATGGCGATTTGAAGGCCTAGCAGTGAAGAATGGGACCCGAGAGGAGCCACGGCACAGACGTAAGTGGAATCGGACCACCGGAGCAACTCCGGTGGCCCGCGGAATCCAACGGCGGCGCGGGTCACCGGCGCGGCGGCGCCCGTGGCCGACCAGACCCGCGATCGCGCAGGTCTCGTGACACACGGGATGTGGCAAAGCTGCGTCCGCTGACCAAGCACGGCCCCACGCGGGGCCGCGACACCTCATCTCGCGGGGGCAGCGCGCCCCGCGGTTCCTCCGCTCGCCCGCTCGGCCGAGCCGAGCCGTGCCGACCCGCCGGGCCAGGTGGCGCCTAGGCTGGGTCGGGTCACGCCCAACCGGTTCGGACCCAGACCCAGGTCGGGTCGACCCGGTTTAGGCCGACCCAGGGGGGTCGGGCTGGGTCTGTCCAGGCCCAGACCCCCCGTCTCCGGACGTTTTCGGTCTTTTGCCCATATCTTGGGCTACGGGCCTCCGAACGACGTGCCGTCAGCGGTGATGCGATCCTAGGATCGAGAAAGTCATTTCTTTATATCACACTCAAGGATTCGGAATACCTTGGGTTCTGCCGGGTTGGTTCGTACACGAAACCAACCGGTCCCTTGGATCGGAAACACTAATATCTTGAGCTTCGGGCGTCTGATTGACGTTCCGTCGACTTTGTTGAATTCCACTAAGTGAGACGGATCTTTTGGCACACTCTGCCCGAGGTTTGGACGTAGGTGGAGTTTGGTCGGGTTGGTTTTTCATTAAAAACCAACCAGGCCCCTGGGACGAAAAAGCCAATAACTCTCAGACCGGGCGTCTGATTGACGCGTCGTCTGCGACGTTGAGTTCCTGTTGAAAATACGGAACTTTTGGATACATCAACATTGGACTATGTGTCAATTGATGTATCAGCCTCTCGGCTCGTGGAGTGGACCCTCCCGAATGAGCTTGCTGTGTGCGGGAACCCTAGAGCTGGCTGCGACTGAAACTGTGACGACGACGACTATACAGAGATCCTCAGTGGATTCGACGGCGACGACTACAACACTCAGCGATCCTTTGTGGGTCAGTGCTACCGATCCTATGTGGGTCGGATCCTGTGTGGGGCAGCGCTCAGCGGTCCTGTGTGGGCCAGCGCCTACAGATCCTGTGTGGGTCCGATCCTGTGTGGGTCTTTGTGGGGGTTAGTTACCTATCGATCATTTGTGGGTCAGATCCTTTGTGGGTCATTGTGGAGGTTAGTACCTATCGATTCATTGTGGGTCCGACGACTTAGATGGATCAGTGATCATCTCTATCGTCATTCGAAGAAGTATACCTGTGTGAGCTGAAACCCTGTTTTGCTTTCCTTTTTGGATTCTGTTGTGCTATCCTGTGTGGATTTACGATTTTCTTTCCTTGTGGATTGTGTTGTGCTATCCTGTGTGGATTTACGTTTTGCTTTCCTGTGTGGAATGGGTTGTACATGAGCTTGGATGTTAGAGGCGAGTGAGAATTGATGACTTAGGTATATGTATGGGCATATACCTAAGCCGTGTTGGATGTTACTTTGTGATTGTATCATTCCTTTGTGGATTAGCCTTTGTGGATTCTGGGAGACCTTGGGTGTCTCGGGGTCCCTACTAAGTATCTTATACTCACCCCTGCAGGAGCTATGCCCGCACTTCGTTGTGTTGGTTGCAGACGACGGACAACGCTGATCGTGGTGGAGGCTTGCGGAGCAGGACGGTACCTGGAGGTGGACCACTGGGTGGGACGTACTCGGAGCGGACGACTGTACCGAGGAGTTGTGGAGGCTATCTGTACCCACCCTTCAAGTGGGGCTTCCAGAGGATGGCCCGACGCTACAGATTTTTCTTCAGTTGATGTTTTCCCCTTTCAGTTGTACTTTACAGTTGGTCTTGTATTTCCGGCCCCCTTTAATTTTCCGCACTTACTGTTGTACCAGCTTTTACTTAGTGTTTACTTTTTCCGCATGCTTACTCTGTGGTGCTTGTTTATTTTACAAGGGAAATGCCTACCCTTTTTAGCGGGATTTACGCCTTGGTGCTAGTCGCCAGCCCCTGTCCTATGGAAGGTGGGCTTGGGTTTGTCACGGAACGGGCCCCGAGGATGGGTCGTGACATTAATTACCTGATTTTTCCTTTAACCATTGTAATAAAAATAATTACTAATGTTACTATTCATAACACCCTAAAATAAAAGTATCCTATTAACGTAATTTATAATCAATGATTCCCAATATGGAATCCATTTTCAAGATTTATACAACACAAGTTTTAGTAATTAATTTAAAATTAATTCTAATTGACATCACAAAAAATGGGTTTTTCCAATGTAAAAAATGTCAACAAATTGACATGTGCTTATATCTAATTTTATTGTGAAATTATTTAAAATTAACTACATTAGATTAAATTATAAAAATAGAATCTAATTATAATTCAAAATTAAAATATATAACTTAACACTAATAATTATTTCCATTAAAACAGTGGGTTTCAATTACAATTTATCATTCTTCACTATTCATCATAATAAGAATGTTATCAGAAAAACAAAAAAAATTTATAAACACTAAATTTTGGTGTGCTAATTCCAATTAAGATGTTTATATTGTAATATTGAATATATAAAATTTTCAAATATTGGATTTGAAATGGGTTCTCCATTAAAAGGTGGTAAATGGCATTTTTTTGAAAAATACTTCTTTTATCCAAACAAATGAATTTGTTCTTATATTATGTCTAATAAACACATTACATGAATGTTAAAATTATACAGAATATATAAAATTCAAAATAAGGTTAATACTATTCTTAACCTCTACTTTAACGTATTGGTTATAAATCATTTTAAATAATAATATTTTATTAATATACTGTTGTTCGATAAAACTGGGCATTGCGTGTAACACAAGAAAAATAATTATGGTATGTATAAAAAGATTAAGATTGTGTTGGTTAAAAATAAATCGAGAAATAATATTATGTTTGTTCAGAAATGAAAATATTGTAATGACTTTGGGTGTTTCATTCTCCCCTCCTTCAATAAATTGTGTCTTTGCAATTTAAAATCGGGATAAAAAACTAAGGGTTTGACATTTCAAAACAACATTACCAAAATCCCACATTGAAAAATGGATTAATGAGACCTCTATTTTATAATAAAGAAATGGAAGTATGAAGGATACTAAAAATAATACATACCAGGGTTCCACTTAGGAGAACAATGACATGATAGAAAAATATGGCCATCAATTTCTGAAGGAAAGTGATAGAGAACATGATGAGGAAATGTTAACAATCACAAAGATAAAAATCTAAAATGATCTAAGAGGCCATTTGATTTATTAGAAAAAGGACTAGGATAGCATTTTTTGTTTCAATATTTTTTCCTTAGAGTTGAAGAATTTTTTTACTCTTCAAAAAACCAGCTAATTTATTTTTTCCCATGTCATAATCTTAGTCTTATATATTGGTTGTGCTTCGATCTATTTTCACTTCATCAGGTAAAAATGGAAATGAATGTTCAAAATGTATTTTTCATGTCCAAATAACATTTTCTAAATCGTAAGTCCTGGATGTATTTCCTTAATACACTAAATATTTACTGAAACAAAAAATGTTAGCCCAAAGTATCCAATAAATGTTACTTTAAGAACAATCAATAATATCCAGTGTTCAACTTACCCCATTCCAACATTTAGGCTTGTTCAAAAATATTCTTTCCAAACTCATACTCCAAATTTTATAAGGACGGTCACATGACATAAAGCAGATTTTTTTTTCATATATCAAGTATGTGAATACATTCCTCATGTATTCTATTAAAACCTGGTAATACCCTGAACTATCATAAAACCTTATATGATATAGAATATTGGATATACTCCCTAAATTAAAGAATGTTATGAACTCCTATAATGATGGAATAAAAAAACCATTAATCAGTTCCAAGGTAGTCAATAGTATCCAATATACCTTATCCAAAACAATAGTCTCTTTATTCCAAAATCACTATCTCAGTATCAGAAACATATTAAGGTTTATATTTCCCTCAACCATATATTTTCCAAAATGTTTATCTTTAAACTATGTCACTTTACAAGGTACTATACAATCTCAATTCCTTAATGAAATAGTACTACAATACAATCCCTATATACACTATAATTATTATAACTGGTATATTTCTAATTCAAATTAAATAATTCCTAAAAATTCATATTAATCATACCTCTTCATTTGAGGATGTATCATAACTCGATCATTATCCAATAGCATCATCTATTGTAGATTCCTTTGATAATTGTGATATTTATTTTTATAGTGTCCCATCTCCTAGCATTTTAAACATTGTACATTGGAAACCATATTTTTACCCTTCAAATCACGAACATGGTGTCATTTTTCTCTACACTTTTAACAAACACCCATTTCATTGAAGCATTTACTTGTGTGATTCTTTACACAATTTTCCCATGTGGGAAATTCCTTCTTTCACTTCATCCCTTTATCCATCTTTTTCTCTACCATTCAGTTCTTCTCTTAATTCCATTCAAATCCAAAGTACATATAGAATTATTTACATATCTAATTAACACATGATAATATTTATTCATATTATGATAATAAATGGAAGACTATTACACTTTTAAATGTCTACTTAAAACTAAAGAGAGATATGATTCTTTTTACACATTGAATCATGCACATTGCAGAGGTTCACATTCCTTCTACCGGGTGCCATTCTTAAATGACGACATACACTAGGCTAGATCGTATCGTAAAGTATAATCCAAAAACTAGAATAAATATTAACATAAATTGAATATTTACACATATATAGTCACATAATTATAAAAATAGTTCCATTTGGGGAATATTTACTCAAAAATCCTTCATAACAGTTGTAATGAAAATATGAATTATCCTAAGCATTTCCCCAAAGTGTGTCAAACCAGGTGCCCAGTAAGGCATGTTGTCATGTACCATGTTACCCCGAGTCAAGCCCAGAACACGTTGTCGTAGTTATTACTCCTAGGTACCTCTCTTCCAGAACCAAATCCACATATAGTATCCAGATAGGGTTTTACTTGAAAATAATACGCACATAATCTCTATGTTACCAAAATTATAGGACATTCTTCTATACTTATCATACAAGTATATCTTAGGGAAATGTTCCTTAATCAATGTTTTTCTAAATCTAGTTTCCATTTATTGTACTAAACTTCTTTTGATACTAAATTTAACACCCCTATCCCATTTTCCCATTGTCGGTGCATTATTTTAATACATTAGCATGATCCTAATAAAATAAAATCCCAATGGACTGATTAGTTTAGTAGACCTGGAAATAATAGATACAAACATAAGTTTTATATTTCATTTTGAAAAGAAAAAAACATATTATCCCCTTTGAAAACTCTCATATCCATTATACTATCCCTATAGGTCAATCAAAATATACTTATTTTCATCTGGTGGAAAATAAAGCATAATAAAGGGGTGATCTCATATGCTCAGTAAGGATAAACATCATAGGAGAAGATATCTTAAATAATCATTGAATTGTAAGGAAAGGAATAAAACTAAAACAAAATCCTTTTAAACATAATATTCAGTATAATATGGAAATAATAAATCAAATAATTTCATCTGAACATTAACGTGGATAATCAACTAGTCAAATAATCGCATGAAATATCAATAACTAATCTCATAATGAGGAAATGCATAACGCTGGACATCATAACCATACCATCAAGGCCTCATTACAAGACCCTTTCCATACCATGAAGGCATTGTTCCCTGACCATTATCGTGCCATCAAGGCCTTGGGCCAAGACACTAGTTTCTCTCACGGTACCTACCTATGTATAAAGGGGATCTAGTGGGACCCACCCATCACTTACTAAGTCCAATGCATTTCTCTTATGAAAATGGTGAGACATAACATAAACATTCATATTAAAACGATCATACAAAAATGTTAATACTTTAAAAAAAACCATGAATGGTATAAACATATCACATTCAAAGTGAAATATATCATAAATTCTTCAATAAAATATAGAAGATTCAACCATAATAAGTCGACCTCAAATAATCAAAATTCAAACAAAGGATATTGACATAGATGAAAATAATTTAATAAATTCATTAAAACTCTTTGAGGAAAAATATCCCTTTTTTACTTTGAAATAATTTTGAATCCACATAATTATAAAAGAATAAATATAATTTGAAAATAACCTTGTAATAATATAAGGAATTATTCAAAATGTTAAGGCATCATAATGGTGGAAAATATCCACATGTTCCATATAAGATAAAAAAAATCATTCCATATTTTTTCAAAAATGTTATAAATTACATCGTTTGGAAAATGAAGGAACGATTCATTTAAAAACATTTTGTTTTTTTATAAGAGGTGGTGCCTCAGTCAAAGACCAAGGAACTATTTATTGTTCAAAAAAGTAGAGGAGTTACAAATGTCTGAATGACGGAATCTTATTACAATCCTTATCATAAAAGGGGAGACAATCATCAGGAAAATCATCCAGCCATGTAATATCATGGTTGACCCCTTTTTGGCAAGACTATCAGCAACCATGTTCTCTTCATGGAACACATGAGTGGAAATGTAGTTGAGAACCATGAGAAAAGCAAGGCATTTCATCCATTGAGAGGTAAGTGGCCATACAAGGTGCACCCCCCCCCCTTCCAGATAGCTTGAAAAACAGTGGTTGAATCACATTCAATCCACAGCTTTCTCCAACCCTTTTGTTTAGAAAATTTCACCGAATGGATCACTCCCAACATTTCTGCTTCCAATGCCAAGGCCGTACCACATCCACCGAAGAAGAATCCAAGGAATCTGCAAAGAAATTCTCTAAAAAAGGAACCAAAACCTGCCGGACTCTGGTTTCCTCTAGAGGCACCATCGACATTCACTTTGATCCATCCTGGAAGAGGAGCATTCCAGAATACCCTAATGGTGCGTAGAGGTTGCCTATAAGATCCCGCAATCCGAAGACGGTGAAGGATCTCAAAATCACCAACAGAGTTGTCACAATGATCATTCTGAAGAGAAGAAACATCTTGATGGCAATGAGAATATGTTTTTTACCTGCATTAAGACTGAATGAGAAATTATTATGAATAAAATTATTTCTGTCATACCAGATCACATGTAGGATTTCTGCCACTACAGTCAAAAAAAGATTCTCGATTTTCTTAGAAGAGTCCCAATTAACACAGTGCTGTAATTGAGAGCTGATAGTTGCGGGAAGTGACCATCTGCAACCAGAAATGTCAAAAGTGTAATTCCAAAGAGCTGCAGCTTTAGCATAGGACAAGAACAAATGGTTAGCATCCTCATGGTGTTGATTTCACAAATTACATCTAGAGAAAAGAGTAATCCCAAAGGATTGAAGGCGGACATCGGTGGGGACCCTATTATGGGAAACACTCCAAATAAGAGTAAGTCTCAAGGGCTTGATCCAAGGTTTGTTAAAGGATTTCAACCAAAAAAAATTGAAACGGAATTGTTGAAGTTGTTTTTGTAGAAACTTTTGGAGTCAAGGACTTCATTAAAAGTAGGTTCCCAAATGAAGAAATCGACCATGTTATAAAGAGAATTGTTGTCAATGATGTGATGATGTGATTTTGAAGGGATCTGTTATGGGAGTTAACAACATCCCTGACAGTGGAGTTGGTGTTTCCAGGAGTAGTGTTGGACATCAACATAGAGATTTAGGGGACACTAGTCCAGTTGCCCATCTAGAAATTCAAAGAGGAATTAACACTAACCATCCATCTCGAGTCATTCATGATATTAAGGAAAGAAAGTCTAATGGAGGGCCATATGGAAGAAGTGATGTAACCTTTTTTCCATTCCGAATCTTGGTAACAAATCTTTTCTAGAAAAATTCCAAAGAATCCAGGTTGTTATGGATCAGATTCCAAGTCATCATCGCTTGAAGAGATTCATTTAAATATTTACATTCTTAATACCAATACCACCCTTGTCCAACGGTTTGAAACAAGTGACCCAAGGAATGGTGACAATTTTTCTTTCAATCATACTACCAAACCAAATAATGTTTTTAATGTAAACATTGATTTTCTTGAGAATACTGGCAGGCGAATGGTAAACCATTATCGAGTAAACGATCTTGGAGACCACCGTAGATTTCACTAGACAAATTCTTACAGCCATAGAAATAGATTTTCCCTTCAATGATGAAATTTGATTTGTAATTTGATCAATAATGTTTTGAAAATAGCTAGATTTTCGTCTTCCCCAACAGATGGGAACACCCAGGTATGTGAAGGGGAAAGAGCCTTCTTTGATTCCTAAGTAATTAATGATGTGAATTTTTCTGGTGGGGGAAATGTTCTTCCCAAAGAAAACAAAATATTTGCTCCAACTTATCGCTTGACCTGAAATGTATTCATAATGGTCCATGGCACTTTCGATGTTTTGGATGTACCTTCTATCACCCTTTAAGAGTAAAATAATATCATCAACATATAAATGATGGGTAGGAACATTTAATTTTCTAGAATCTCGAATTGGATTAATCTTGTTTTGTCTCACAAAGCTCGTAAAAAGTATACTTAAAATAGTCTTCAGCAATAGAAAAGAGGATGGTAGAAAGAGGATGACCTTGCCTGACCCCTTTGGTGCATTTAAACAAGCCTTTCGGGGTCCCATTGACTAGAACATATATGGACGCCAAATTAGGTAAGGTGTGGATCATGGCAGTAAAAGTATCATTGAACCCAAGTCTCTGATCACCTTCAAAATGAAACCCCTATCCATGGTGACAAAAGATTTCCTGATGTCTAATTTTATGGCCACACTACCTCTTCTAGAGACCTTATTCATCATATTAGTGCATTCCATGGCGAGCCAAATACAATCTTGAATTGTTCTTATTTTTATAAAGCCAAATTGATTCCAAGAAACAATGTTTTTAGTGATATAGGTGAGTATGTTAGCAAGGAGTTTGGTTATAATATTTTAAAGGGTGTTGATGAGAGAAATAGTCCAGAAAAGGTGAATCTCAGTGGCATTGTCCACTTTGGGAATAAGGGTAAGAAATTAAGCGTTTATCCCATGAGTAAGAACATTATTGGAGAATAAATATTTAACAAGTTTACAAACATCCACATGAATATGATCCCAGTAATGTTGGAAGAAACCATTGTTGAAACCATCAGGTCCCGGGGCACTATCAGATTTGAGACTAAACACAATGTCCTTGATTTCATGATCCACATGTATGCTTAAATGGTGATAATTTTCCTCAGTAGTGACCATATTAGGGATGATGTCAGGGAGAAGATCCTTGCTAGACTCTGGACCGTTGAAAATATTATGAAAGTAATCAACCACATGACTAGAAATGGAATCCTCAATGTCAAGAAGAATGTCATCAACTTGAAGAAAAGAAAGGGGCCTATAGGTTTTCCTGATTATTTGAAGAGAGTTGTAAAATTTAGTATTTCTATCACCATCCGAAATCCATTTGGTTTTAAAGATTTGTTTTTTCATGTTATCATTGATCTTAAAAAGAGAGATAATCTTCAAATAAGTAGTGAATTCAGGTTGGGGGTCAAGAGTATACTCAGAGCAGGTATTAGAGCTTTGAATGCGATTGTGGTCATTCTCCAAAGAGGAGATGTATGCATAAAGCTGTTTTGTTTTAGAAAGCACCAACCCTTGAGATTTCATTTCAGAAGTTTTAATTTAGCAATGCAGGCAAAACAATCATTTTGGTGATGCATTCCATCCCAGAAATCCTTTATCATGTTGGAACATTCTGGGCCCATATCCAAAGCATTGCTATATTTAAAATGGAGAAGAGATTTTAATCATGTGGAGGCGAGGTTGAAAAGAATGGTGTGATGGTCAGGGATTATCCTGGGTAAGGTAATACGAGAAATGGAGTTCCATTTATCAAGGGAAGCAGTATTAGTGAAAGCCATATCAAGTTTACTAGCCACTAACCTATTGAGGCATTTTCATTACCAAGTATACTTAGAGATAGTGAGATTGATTTCCATGAGGTCACAATCCTCAATGGAGGCTTTAAATTCTCTAGTTGAGATAGAAAAGTGTGACGGTCCAATCTTTTCACTCAGAAGAATAATGGCGTTAAAATCTCCAAGCACAAGCTAGGAATCCTAAACAGATCTACAGAGGGAAAAGAGGTCATTCCAAAGGGATCTTCACTCTTGAAATCTATTCTAAGCATATATAATAGTGCAGAAAGTATGAATACCAACAGAGGAAAATTCACAAGTAAACATTTGGTTAGAAGTTTTAACAACATTAATAGACTGCAAGGACAAGTGATAAAAAAATCCAAAGAGTTTCAGTAGATGTTCCATCCTGGAAAGTGCTAAGAAAATTATAACCAAAAGAGCAGAAGTGTAAGCATTTCAAAGATAAATTAGTTTTAGGGTCATTATTAGGAAATAATTTGGGTTTGTGGGTCATGATAATTCTCCTTAGCACAATAAATGTGTCTGAGTTGGTTATACCCTAACAATTCAAAAATAAAAAATTCATTTGAACCTATGTTTGGAGTTAGAACTCCCTTTTTTGATCCATCTGCACCCTTTTTCCTTGCTGACCTTCTAGTTCCCTGAGAGGATGTTGGCCTGGATTGTTTTCCCTATTTATTCTTAGAAGAAGCAGTAGAGATATTAGATACAGTTTTAATAACATCACCCTGATTGTCATCCAAAGAGATTGTGGACCCATGCGAGGTCATTGGGCAATCTTTTGGAGGTAATTCAGGTGTGAGAGTATCAGAGGTGCTGCTGGAGGCAGCCATAGTGGCCATAGGGCCCACTGCCACTGTGTGCTCATTTATAGGCAGCACCTACTCTGGAGAGTCTTTATTTATGTTGTTAGAATTAAACATAAAAGGGGTATCCTTTTACATGGACTATGGTTGATCAGGTTGGCCATATTGTCCATGCGAACATTCAACAGCCTTGGAAATGGGTTGTGAACCCACTGCAATATTATGATCCTTATTATCACAGAAACTGGGAGATGAAGAATTACCTACAACCACACACAATATCTTTTTACCTGCATCAACAGACTCTTCCACCTCAATACGAGTCTCGTCCTGCTGACCATCACACAAACAGACAGGGTGACTCGAGTCGAGGGGAACATGATCATTCTTCGACTACTGAAGGAAGGTCAACACCATGGTTTTGATCTCATCCCTTATAGTGATATCAGTATCATTGGATTCCTCTTCCTCTAGTATATCCGACCACTTGACACTAGAGGTCTCTCTCGATTGGGTTGGATTTTTCACATATTTGTCAGTTTTTTTCAGGGGGTCATTGGTCTTACCGGAGGAGGCAGCCTGAGTTGTCTTCTTCCATCGGATCGGATTCCAGTCATCAAACTTAGGCGACTCCTCCGGGTTTTGCACTTGGCTCTTCATGACACAGTAGTTCCGAAGTGAATGTCCCAAGATTTTTCATAGATCACAGAAAGGGGGCCTACGTTCATATTCAAATCGTACTTCAGCTTTATACAACATGGCGTTGAAGGCCACAGTGTCTGGCATCTTGTGCTCCAAATTTACCTCTACCAACACCCACGCGTGCAGCCCATGATCATCATTAAGTGTTCGATGAATGATCTTAAGCGGGGTTCCGATGCAGGAGGTAATATCTCTTAAGATTTTAGGATACCAGATGAATAAATTCAACCTGTGGATTCTTACCTAGATTTGCGCCGTTGTATTTCTGTGGGCGTGCAGGTTGAATGAGAAGTCCCATTCGGACAGGCGGAGTAACCCTGGCTTCAATTGGATGTTTCCAAGCTTCCAGACATGATCTACATCATCTTGAGATCTAAGGAGGATATGAAAATACCCATGCCTGATAGGAACAGGTTTCCAGTCACTAAAACCCCAGATATGCGAAATCTGCTGCTTGAGATCCATCGCCGGCCATGGTTTATCGCCTTTCAAATACGAGATGTGACCCATAATAGAGATCTTACAAAATTGTGAGCATTGTTGTAAATCCTCAGGGTCTACTTCAACCAAAAATCGACAATACTCCACTTTTTGAAGAGCAAGGGTTTTTTTGAGATGTTTGTGCACAGATATGTGGTTTTAAGAGCATCGAGAAAGGATTAATTCTTTAAGCATTCAAAGCGTTCTATTCAACTTTGAAAATTTTAATAATAGGCCCTATATCTTAAAATGAAACATAAATACCATGATAAAAATGTATCCATGATATGAAATATAATAGGGGCAGTACTTATATCACACACAATAAATAGGTGGTGAATACAGGTTATATCTCATGAAAATTAAAAGTGAGTTGGAATTCCCTTACGTTAGGTCTGATATTATCCATACATGTCTAAGACTCCTGTATAATGTTTTGAAACCAATTATTAACATATATCAGAATAATAATAATATTTATTATGTTATATATCATTTGTTTATGAATTTATATTACTCATTTATTAAAAATTACAAGTTAAACCAATGTTTTGGTTAATAATCACATTGTTTATCGTGCACATTTTGATATATCATTCGTGATCATATTACTTAGATCATGATTAAAAAACTTCTATAAAATAAAACATGATTTATATATCATATATATATATATTATATAAATATAATATATATATATATATATATTAAATGGAATAAAATGTTGATGGAGACGGTATGTCATACTTACGCATGAACGTTGTTTCCGGTTTCTTATCATATTGAATGGATGTAAGTAAATGAGATATATTTACAAACATATACACACACACAGACACAGACACAAATATATATATATATATATATATTATTCAAGTAGTATTTTTATGTTATATATTTCATACATATTAATAATATATTTTTATAATCATTCATTGATGGTGAACATATAAGATGAGTCTCATCGCGCTGTGGAGACGGTAGGTTATATGTACGCACGAGTGATTATATCATTCCCTTGATGGATTAATGGTATGGAATTTGATGCTATATTAATTATATAGAATAATTATAATGTCATATTTATTATTTAAATCTATTATACTCAACATTATATTCATCCAAATAATGTATTTTTGAATAACAAATAACACCATAATGTGGAGACAATAAGACGTATGTGAACAAGCATGGTAATATATTTATTAGTTTGTAGGATAAAAGGAGGTATAAGGTCTTCCCATAATTATAATAACATCCCATAATTTATAAAACAAAGGTTTTATTACATTATTATAAAATCAACATAGCAAGGGGATGTAAAAGAATCAAATATCTTTGAAAGAGTTGATAAAACAATTACCTCTTTTATTGGGTGTCTCCATTTCATTTGCACAAAATGACTGCATAGGATGGATTTATTCCCAATTTATGGACTCTATGATGTATTGAGGAATGTTTTGGGGATAAATGGGATGGGTTGGAAATAACACCCCAAGCTTCCATTATACGCTTCTTTTTGAATAACACAATAGCTTATGTTGTATGCAACATCAAGTTCTAACACACCACGACGAATCAAACTAGAAGTTAGGAATAGTAATACCCACTTTTTGAAATTTTATAAATTTTATTTTTCAAAATGGACTTCATTTTTTGATTTTAAATATCACAATTAGCTTACGCTGAATTTTTTATATTTTTCTAAAAACATTCAATTTTTCATGAATAGTGAAAAACACAGTGTTACTGTTTAAAACAAAATTTTAATTTTAATAATTAGTTATTTTATTTAAATTTTAATTAGTTAAAAATAGATACATAATACCTATATATGTTTAATGTAATTCATTGGAGTCATTTTATAATAATATTATATAAAAAAAATTTATTGAACTTTTTTCCATCTTTTACCCACCTTCTAGGAGCAATTGAAATTTCCATTAAACATAATTCACCGCTTCTGTGAATTAAATTTCAAATATCCAAGTGAAACGATTGAAATCAGTAGGTAAAATTTTGTTCAATAATATTGAAATAATTTTTGATTAATAGTAACTTGTAACTTTTATTTACCACGTTTAAAAGATAACATGGTAATTAAGGGTAAAAAATGATATTATAATTACCCAAACACATGTCCTAATTCTGTTGGATATGTGTATTTCGGCCAAAATAAACCGTAAGAATAAAATATGTTCCTTTTTTTCCACTTGGATTAGATTAGGACATTTATTATTATTTTATATAAATAAGAGTTTAAAGTGTTAAATTCAATGTATAATAACTAAACTGTTTTTTAATATAGGGTTATACATAAGATAAATTCGACTATAATATTCATTAGAAAGATAATAATATTTCCTATATAATGGTAATTTTATTTAAAATTTTAAGATACTAAATAATTAAATTTATTTATGACCCAATGATGATGTAGTAATTACATAATTACTGAATGGTTAAAATAATTGATATTATAAATATCCAAATATATGTAAATTGTGACTTCATAAGAATTAAACTAATTTTGTAGGTTAATATGAAATATCAGGTTTTATTAAATAAATTTGGTTCAAAGTGGTAATTTTGTTATGACTTTCACAAAAAACAAAATACCAAATAGTGTCATATTTGGCAGAAATGAGTTTTTAAAAAGAATAATAAATTATTAATTGATATAATATTAAAAAAAAAATAAGTATAGGTCAAAGGAGTTAGATAATATTATATATATCAATAATTAACCACTTGGGGTTTTTTTTGGCTTTTTATAGTAAGTTTATTAACCATTTATTATAATAATACAGGAATACATGGTAATGGTCAAACAATTTAACTAAGAGTTAAATGTAAAATATTAGGTTAACATGGTGACCTAAAAATGTCTAAAACCTATTGGTTGATTGGTTTTTGACTGATCCCAAACATATCCTTGAAATAAATCATTTTGATCCATTATAAACCGAATATTATTGTATAATAAAATAATATTTCAAGCTTTTCCAAAAGTGACCATCACCTCTCTTATAAATGGGTACTCCCCCATCTGTCAAAATCACACCTACAATGCCATTTGGATCATCCAAAGCCTGCTCAAATATCCTCACAACTACCCTCACATCGGCCTAAATTCCATAATTTTATCAGAATGCCAACCTATGAAGCACTTTTGATCAAATCAAAAGGTAACTCACGAAGATGATGTAATAATTTCACCACCACATTCAAAGTTCATTTCTTCTTCCAATTCCTCTTTATTTGTTTTTTCCGTACCAAAATAACAACTCCAGCACCTTATAAATATTTTTATGTAATTATAAATATGGTACATCCATATTCATTATTCAATCCATCTTATGAATGACAAGTCACTATACGTGCATACGTACGGCTTACCGTCTCAAAATCATGGTGTAGTTTGTTATTCAAACACTTCATAATTTGGATAGGTATAATAATGAGTATAACTGATTTAAATAAAAAATATATCTAGTTAAATATTTTTTATATATGATATATCATACAATTACATATGATTTCACCATCAATATAATGATAGTGTCGCTCGTACGTATGTACGGATTACCGTCTCCACGAATGCGATGAAATTCTTTCCCCATCATAACTATTGAAGATTAATTTTCATTTTATGATTAAAAATAATGTTAAAGAACTTAATATCATTCTATATATGAATAAAACACATAATATCCATTACAAACATGGCTTACGTAACCATGCATATATAGGAAAACAAATCAGTTTACACCCAAAACGATGATACTACTGAAATATTACTAAAAAACAATATTAGAAGATCATATATGATATAATATTTATGTATGTGGTTATTAAATAATTTAATAACATTTATTTAACTATTATACAGGATTTTAACATACCCTCAATCAAGGAAAAGTTCAAGCTAAGGGTTAATTCTACAATCACTTCATTATCTGAGGTTGTTTACACCTGAGTATCGACTAAGACTTCTTTATCAACCACATTTGTGTTTATTAAAAATCTATTTCAAAACATTTTCACTATTTTCAAGACTATGTGTTAAATTCATTTACACCCTTCTTTTACATTTTATAATTTGTTTATAAAGGAATCATTCTGTTGTTTTCCAAACAAGGTCCTTTACGACCTCTTTGACAAAAGTAAGGAAAGAATATTTTTTAAAACTTATATGGATGGTGCAGGTATTTTCTGACATTTTAACACCTTTGAAGATTCCCTTACAATATTACAAGAATATTTTCAAAATAAATGTTTTCTTTTAAAATTACTTGAATGATAAATGATTTCAAAATAAAAAGATATATTTCTCTCAAATAGTATTGATTTCATCTATGTCAACATCCATTGTTGGATTTTCCATTTTTTTGAAGTTGATGTATTATGATAAAATCATCCATATTGTATTGAAGTTTTTGTTATATGTTTGACTATGGATGAGAAATTTTTAGACCATTCTGTGTTAATGGTTAAAGTATTGACATTTCGTATGCTAGTTTTAATACAAATGTTTATGTTATGTTTCAACCTTTTCATATGGGGAATGCATTGGTTTTAGTAAGTGACAGGTGGAGCCCGCTATAGCTCCTCATTGCATTAGTAGGTCTCATGAGACAAACAAGTGTCTTAGCACATGAACTTGAGAAAATATTATTTGTAGATTTGGCATGACGCCCTGACAATGTGGTTATGATGTCTTACATTATGCATTCCATTATTATGATATTGGCTATTGATATTAGATGTGATTATTCAACTAGTAGAATATCCAGGTTAATACATAAATGGAATTATTTGATTTACCTTTTCCATATTGTTCAGAAGTTTATGTTTAAAATGTTTTTTTAGTCTTATACAATGCCTTAAATGTTAATGATTGTTTATGATAGTTTCGGCTATATTGTTATCCTTACTGAGCACTGGACCTCCCCCATTTATATGTTTTATTTTTCCCCAGGATACAATGAAGTATATTATGACTGACCAGTAGGGATAGTCTAATAGATCTGAATTTATTAAAAGAAGACACAATGTTGTTGTTTTTTATTTCATAATGTAATGTAAAACTTCTGTTTGTATCTAGTACTTCCATAGCTACAAAACTTATCGTTCTTTTAGTATTTTATCCCTTGTGATCATGCTAATGTTTTGTAATATTGCACAGACTCTGGGTAACTAGGGTCTGTGCATTACAGTTGGTATTCGAGGAAGTTTAGTAAAAACCTTGGAGGCTAGATTTAGAAAAACTCTAACTAGATAACATTATCCTAAGATAGACTTTGAGAATTTGTAGAGAAAAAAATCCAAAATTTTGGTAATGTTGAGATTTTGTGAGTTTTCCAAGAAATACATCCCTGTCTAGATTTGAGAAGGTAGAGTTATCTATGGTACAAATGTACCTCGCAGTGAAAAATCTGATAAGGAGTTTTGGGATTGACCTAGGGTATCCTGGTACATGACAACGGGCCATGATGCACTATTGGTTACGAAACTCTTAGAGGGATATGCCTATGATAATTTAAATTTTCATTATGAAACATTATGAAGGATTTGTGACTATACAACTTCTCAAAGAAAACATTTTTATTATTACGGATTATATACATAAACTGTTTAATTTATGATAAATGTTTTACAAGTTTGGAATTATGTATTGTGATTCATAAACTAATCTAGTGTATGAAATTGTTTACAAATGGTTCCAAGTGGAAGGAATGGAAACTATTTCAACGCTTGTAATCTGTGTAGATATTTACATCCTACTCAAGATAATTATAGTGAAATTGGTGATTCAAGTGGTGCTGATTAGCTTATCACCATAGTGGGAAAACTCACTCAGGTTATGAATAATAACCTTTACCATAGGGAGCAACATAGTCCACAATGCGGTGGATAAATGTTTGACCGATTCATGGGGTAACAACAACCATCATTTAATTGGACTAAAAATACATTAGTAGCTGAGTAATGGATAATTTCCTTCTAGAAAATATTTCATGCATTAGGGAGTAGAAAAAGGGAAAACTTTCTTGGCAGCTAATCTCATCACGGGTGATACATATCAATGGTGTTCATTAATTAAAAACACAAATGGAGATGAAGAAGTATCAAATATGGAATTTAGGGAGTTTAAAGATCTTTTCATAGAAGCCGACTTTCCTCATGACCATTGAGTGGATATGGAATAACTATTTCTGAGTCTGAGGAAAAATTAGTATGAGAATGTCACTATGTATGAGGATAAATTTAAAAAGTTAGTAAGGCATGCAATAGATTATATATGTAGCTCAGGGAGTAAGATTGATCGATTATTTGATGGGTTAAGACCATTTATCCTTCAAGAATTAGTCTCACAATCCGTCTCAATATATAAAGATATTGTCTAATGTGATATCAAGATAGAAAATGAATTATCAAAGTCTTGCAAAATTAATGCAATACAAGGGATGAAGATATCCGCTAAACACTCTAGAAATGGAAATAAGGGAAGGGAGGAAAATTTCTATTTTCCATAATGCTGTAAATGTGGGAAAAACAAACTGGAACATTCTTGAAAGGAATCAGAGTCTGTTACAAGTGTGGTGAAAAAGAACACCAAGATCATGATTTCAAGGTAATGAAAGAGGTTTTCAATGTTTAATGATACAATTTTAGAGAAATTGGGCATTATGAAAATTAATGACTTAAGAGCTAGGGAATCTTACCTCCAAAAAGGAAAGGGAGAACAACAGAACTTATGTGATCACTACTACTGAGTTTTAAGCTCCAAATGACGTGGTGGAACGTAATTTAATGGTTTCCTCAAATTTAACCAATACGTTATATGATTCTGGATCATGGAATTGTTTCATATATTCCTAGTTTTCTAAAATAATAGAAATTTCCAATTTGATTTATAAAGGATTTTTTCAGTCAAATCTCCTAAGAGAATTATCATTTCAACAAAGACTTGCCAATCAGTCCCCATTAGGGAAAATAAATGTTCTTTATATGCTGATGTGATCATCATACCCATGATTGAATTTGATATAATCCACATTATGGATTGTCTTCCAGACCTTGATGAGAAATATTTTTGTAAGAAGAAGGAGGTTTGAATTATTTATGATAATAAAGAGTACCTTATCTTTAGAGAAGAAATGTCACAACATGATTTTTAACTAGATCCACCCCTAGTAGATCTACTAAATTCAATTATTAGGGAGGAGGAGAATGAAATAACTATGGGTGAAGAAAATAATGTTCAAATAGTGGACGTAAATACTGTGGAAGAATATGCAGATGTGTTTCTAGAGAATTTCCTGGACGTCCTCCAGAACGATAAATTGGGTTTTCCATTGATTTAATTCTTAGATCAAGGACTATATCGAAGACCCCTTACAGAATGGTCACTGTGGAATTAGGAGAACTAAAGAAACAACTATAGTAATTTATTAATAAAGTATTTTTTCTCCCTAGTATTTCACCATGAGGATCCCTCGTTATTGTTTTTTAAGAATAATTATGAATCTATGAGGATGTTCATTGAGTATAGGGAGAACCGTGCTATAACAATAAAGATCAAGTATACCCTACCTTTCATTGATGATTTATTAAACCAACTTCATGGAGGTAAATATTTTTCAAAGATAGACCTTTGATCTGGATATCACCAGTTGTGTGTGAAGAAGGAAGACATTATGAAAAGAGAATTTCGAACCAGGTATGGGCATTACGAGTTTACAGTAATGCCTTTTGACTGACTAATGCACCCTTGGTTTTCATGGATATAATGAATAGAGATTTCAATGAATATCTTGATGACATTGTAGTAGTATTTATTGATGATATCGTGGTATACTAAAAAAGCTAAAAAGATCATGAAAATAACTTTCCCACTATTCTAGAAACATCCATAAGAAATGATTTCTATGGGATGTTTAAAAAGTTTAAATTCTGGCATTAGGAAATTGTTTTTTGGGCCATATTGTCTCTAAGAATGTAATATTTTTCGATCCTTCAACGACCAAGGCAATAAAAGAATGTACATCACCGATGAGTATAACCGATTTATGCATTTTTATTGGTTTGGTAGGTTATTATCAGTGTTTCATCCATAATTTTTCCTGATTGGAAAACCCATTAACCAAGATCACACGTAAAGGGGTTAAATTTTTTTTGGGACAAAAGAGTGTGAATAACGTTTAGATGAACTTAATTGGAGATTATCCAATGCTCTTATCTTGAATCTACCATTGGGGAATGATGGGTTTGTTATTTAAAGTATTTCTTCAAAGAAAGGAATTAGTTATGTCCTTATGTCGAATGATATAATTATTTCCTATCCATCTCGACAGCTAGAAATTCAGAAAAAAACTGTCCTACTCATGATCTTTAGTTCGTAGCTATAATATTTTCTTTCAAAATATAGTGACACTATCTCTATAGTGATAAATGTGCGATATATAATAATCATAAAATTCTGAAGTATATTTTCTCACAAAAAGAACGCAACCTGTGGAAAATAAGATGGCTTGAACTACACAAGGATTATGATATCATAATACACTACAACATGGGGAAGGAAAATAAGGTGGCATATGATTTGAGGAGAAATGATCATGGAGTTTTGAACAAGATGAGAGTTGAAAGTGATCATATGTTCATGGATTTAGTAAATATGGATATGGGAATAATCATGGAAGTTGAAACATCAATAAAATTTCAAATGGTTTCCAATCCAACTTTTCTAGAAAGAATAAAAAGTTCTTAGACTGATGATGAGGAGTTTCCAAAAAAAATTAAAGATGTGAATGATGGGGGATTGATTGACATCATATATGAATATGGAATTTTGAAATTTGGGAAGAGACATTGTGTTCCTGATATACCTAATCTAAAAAGGGAATTGTTGGATGATGCTCATAGCTCCAATTTCCCTATATACACTGTTAGTACTAATATGTATAGAGATTTGATGGAACATTTGTTTGGGACAACATGAAGAGGTAGATTGGTGATTAGGTGTCAAGATGTAGGGTATGTCAATAGGTTAAGGATGGAAGACTACATCCTAGAGGAGTAATGAAACCTCTACCAATACCTGAGTGGAAGTGGGGTGATATTATATTGGACATTGTCATGGGGCTACCAAAGACTCCGAGAAGAAATGATGCATTGTGGGTCATTATTGATGATCTTACCAAGTCATCAAACTTTCTTGCAATAATATATGATTTACCACTTGAATGTTTATCACGACTATATATTAATGATGATTAAGCCTTCATGGAGTACCCCTATCGATTATTTCTTATCATGATCCCCATTTTACATTAAGATTCTTGAAAAGTATTCACAAGTCCTCAGATACTAAACATCATTTGAGCACTACCTACCACCCTCAAACTGGTGGACAATCATAATAGACTATTGAAACCATAGAATACAGGTTGAGATCATTCTCACATGACTTTCAAGGTATGTGTGATAAATATTTACCTATGGTAGAATTTTCCTATAATAATAGATTCCATTCCAGTATTCAGATGGATCAATATGAAACGTTATATGGAAATAGATGTCGCACACCAACTTGTTGGGGTAATGTGGGACAAAGAAAACATGTAGGCCCATAACTAGTTTAGGAAACAATGGAAAAGGCGGAGGTTATCCAAACCCACATCAAAGAAACTCAAAGTAGGCAAATGAGCTATGTCGGTAACCGAAGGAATGATTTTGAATTTCAAGTAGGATATCATGTTTTCACGATGGTATCTACATTTTAGGGTGTTATACGATTCGGTAAGAAGGGAAAATTAATCCCAAGTACATTGGAATTTTTGAAATTCTAGAACAAAATGGAGTTGTATCTTTTCGTTTGGATATGATGCCCAGTCTCTCCAAAGTTCATCATGTGTTTCACGTATCAATGTTAGGAAAATAAATGCCTTCCCCAACACATGTACTCACCTATGAAGAAATAGAACTGGGACCCGACCTATCTTATTGTGAAGAACCTATCAATATTCTTGATACCATAGAACATGTTCTGAGAAACCGAATGACTCATTTGGTGAATGTTCTATGAAGAATCCATAAGATGGAATATGCAATGTGGGAACTTGAGGAAATTATTATGAAGAACCACATGAATCTTTTTATGCCGTAATATTCTAGAAATTTGGAAGAATAAATTATTTGAATGAGGGAATAATGTAACACTCCATTCTTCCACGATACGCTACTTTTTGAATAATAAAATAGCTTGCGCTATACGCAACTTCGAGTTCTAACACACCACGACCAATAAAACTAGACGTTATGAATAGTAATACTCACTTTTGGAAATTTTATTTTTCAAAATTGACTTCATTTTTGGATTTGGAATATCAAAATTATCTTAGGTAAGATATTTGTTATTTTTCTGAAAACATTAAATTTTTGATGAATAGTGAAAAATAGTGTGTTATTGTTTAAAACTGAAATTTTTAAATATTTTATTATTTTAGTTAATTTTTTAGGTGAAAATAGATAATTAATACCTATATATGTTGAATGTAATTCATTGGAGTCATTTTATAATAATATTCGATATATAATATTTTATAGAACTTTTTTCCTTCTTTTATCCACCTTCTAGGCGCAATTGTAAATTTTCATAAAACGTAATTTTACCACTTCTGTAAATTTAATTTCAAAAATCTAAGAGATTCTGTGGACATCAGTAAGTAAAATTTGGTTCAATAAGATAAAAATAATGTTTGGTGAATAGTAACTTTTGACTTTTATTTACCACAGTTAAAAGTAAACATGGTTATTAAAGCTAAAAAATGATATTATAATTACCCTAACACATGTATTAATTATATGGGATATGTGTATTTCTACCAAAATCAACCTTATGTATAAAATATGATTCTTTTGGTCCACTTGGATTATATTAGGACATTTATTATTATTTTATTTAAAGAAGAGTTAAAAGTGTTAAATTCAAAGTTTAATAAATAACCAATTTTTTTAATATATGGTTATACATAAGATAAATTAAACTATAATTATTCATTATAAGGATAAAAATATTTAATACATAAATGTATATTATTTATAATTTTTATAAATTAAATAATTAAATTTATTTACGGCACAATGATGATGCAGTAATTACATTATTATTGAATGATTCAAATAATTGATATTATAAATATCCAAATAAATATAAATTGAGACATCAGATGAATGTATTTAATTTTATATGTTAATATGACATGTTAGGGTTGATTAAAATTTTTTTTTCTATGTGGTAAAGTTGTTATGACTTTCAAAAAAAACAAAATTCCAAATATTGTCAAAAAATGACAAAAATGATTTTAAAAAAAATTACTATATTATTAATTGATATAATATTTCTAAATATATAATATTCAGCCAAAAAACTTAGATAAGGTTAGATACATCAATAATGAACCACTTGGGGTTTTCTTGTCTTTTTATTGTATGTTTATTAACCATTTATTATAATAATACAAAAATACATGGTAAAAGTTAAACTGTTAAACTAAGAGTTAAATCTTAATGATAAGGTTAATATAGTGATCAAAAAATCTCTAAAACCTATTGGTTGAGAGGTTTGAGACCCAACCCCACCTCAGACTCTAAATAAATCATTTTGGAGCCATTATAACATGAATATGATTGAATAATAAAATAATATTTACAGCATTACCTAAAGTGACCCTCATCTCTCTTA
This sequence comes from Viscum album, assembly GCA_963277665.1. Classification (NCBI taxonomy): domain Eukaryota; kingdom Viridiplantae; phylum Streptophyta; class Magnoliopsida; order Santalales; family Viscaceae; genus Viscum; species Viscum album. The sequence continues at coordinate 853,304,880 of OY728152.1, forward strand.
TAAAAGGGTACATCCCTTTCTCTCAAAATCACTCCTCCCCTGAAATTTGACTCAGCCAAAACCTTCTCAAATATCCACCCAACTATTTTCATTTTTACATAGATTTCATACTTTTATTAGAAAGCCAACCTAAGGATCCCTTTTGATAATCTCAAAAGGAAACACCCGAAGAAGAGATAATAATTTCACCACATCTTTCCATGTTCTTTTCGTCTTCCACTTCCCCTTTCATTTTTGTTTCCATAAAAAAAATAGTAAATCCAATAATTTATACATACTGTTATGTTATTATAAATATTGTACAACCATATTAATTATTCTATCCATCCTATGAATTACAAGTCACCATACGTGCGTACGTACGACTTACCGTCTCCACGTCATGGTGTAGTTTTTTATTCAAACACTTCATTTTGTGGATGGGTATAATAATGAGTATAAATTATGTAAATAATAAATATAACATGTTAAGGATTCTTTATATATGATATACCATCTAATTACATACTATTTTACTCTAAATAGAAGGATTTTGTCATGCGTGCGTACACACAGAATACCGTATCCACGACGTGATGTAATTCATTTCTCCATCATAACCATTCAAGAATAAATTTCATTTAATGATTAAAAATAATGTTTAGGAAGGCAATATGATTATTTATATAAATTAAATACATCCTATCCATAACAAAATGGCTTACATAACCAAGCATATAAAGGAAGATGAATCAGTTAACACCCAAAAAAATGATACTAAAAAAAGTTTAGTAACAAAGCCATATTTGAAGATCATATATGATATTATATTTATGTATGTGGTTCTTTTATAATTAAATAGAAATTATTTAACAATTATATAGGAGGTATATGTATCCTAGATCAAGGAAAATTACAAGTTAAGGGTTAATTCTACAATCTCTTCATTATCCCAGATTGTTTATATGTGAGTATCTACTGGGACCTCATTATCATCCACATTTTTGTTTCATAAAAATGTATTTCAAATCATTTTTACTATATCCTATAATATGGGTTTGTCATGATCGGTCCCCCGTGGCCCGTGCCATGACTACCACAAGCATGCCTTCCATAGGCCAGGGGTTGACTACTAGCACCAGAAACGAATATCCCTAAAACTAGGAAGCCATTGCCTTTATAACCTGTAAACTCACTCAAACAAGCACACGACAAGATAAGAGAAAAAGGGTAACAGTATTGTAAAAAGAGTGGGAATTGTATGAAAAAATGGTCCAAAAAACAAGACCAACGGGAAAGTACAAGTAAAACTGAACATCTTCCAAGGATCCTACCGGAAGGGTAGGTATACCTCTGATAACGTCGCCTCTACATATCATCTCATCGAATGTCCACCTCCGAGTATCCTCCAGTCCTGGTACCCTTTCCCTTGGTCCGCGTTGTCTGTAGTCTTCACAAGACATATCAAGGTGCCGTCGAAGCCCATGCAGGGGTGAGTATAACGATACTTTGTAGACACACTGATACCCCTAAAGGTCTTTCAGAATCCACAAAGGATAAACCAAAGAGAAATATCGAAATCACCAAGAATGAAAAAATAGCAGTCAACCCTACTTAGGTATATTCCCATACATATACCTAAGTTATCAAGTATACCCATCTAATTCAAGAGGAAACATAAGGCCCAATTATTTAGCCAAAAGAACAATTGTTCCATAATGGAAAGAATACCAAGAAGGAAACACCACAAAGGTATATACCACATAGGTAATGCCACACTGAAGAATACCAAAAACTTATCACCACAAAGGTAAGTACCACAAAGGTACACCACATAAAAGAACACAACTAAGGTATCACTACTAAGGTAAGTACCCCAAAGGTACGCCACATAGACGAATACCACAAATATAAAGACTCAACTCACACCATGTATAACATAAGTACATAAGTATAGATGATTAGCTGTATTTAAAGATCATATTAGTTCATCTATAATCTCTTCTTATAACCCACACAGAATTAAAGTTCACCCATATAGGATCTTAAGATTACCCACACCGGATCTGGAGATGACCCACACATGATCAATATGAGATGAACCACACATTTTTTATTAGCACTGACCCATATATGATCAATATGCACCGACCCACACAGGATCGTTGAGCACTGACCCACACCGGATCAGTTTGCACTGACCCACACAGGATCTCTCAGCGCTAACCCACACAGGATCTGTAGATGACCCACACAGGATATGAAGATTCTTCACGTACAGCAAGTTTTAGGGTAACAGCTCTAAGCATTCATGATTCCAGGAGGTTCCACTCCTCAATCCATCGGTTGATACTTCAACTGCCACAAAGTCCCATGAATAATCATTCCAAAGGTCTTTCACATCAAAAGGGACCCAACGCGATAGACGGCGCATCAATCGGGAGCCCGATCTGTCATTTATTAGCATTTCTGTTCCAAGGCCTCGGTTGGATTCGACTTCGATCTGACTCGGCCATACATCAAATTTATCCAAAACTCAAATTGAGTATAAAAAATGACCCTCTCTATCCAAAGATACTAGTGTTGTAGGCAGTACGTCAAGTGGACCCCAGGTTCTCAAGATGTGGATAAAAAGGTGTATCTATGTCCAGATGATCCCAGGTCCCATCCGACCCGGTTGGACAGACCCAACCTGGTGCGGGTGGAGCTGCATGGTCCGGGTTCTGCCTGGATGGGCTTGGCTGCAGCGGGCCCATCCCGTTGGAATGCAGTTTGACTCGGCCCGCGATGGGGGAGGCTTGGCCCACTGGGCGCACCCACTACGGTGCGTCCCACTTCACTGGGTGGTCTGCCAAGGCGGGTTCTGCCCTAGTTGACACCCAGGAGGGGTGGTTCTCCCCCTAGGTCACATGAACAATCCGATGGACCTTTTGGTTCACCGTGTTGGAACGCGGGACCCACCGAAGGGGTCTCGCTCGGTGTGACGCGGACAACCAGTTCTCCTCAATGTGGTGCAGGAATGCGCTACTTCTCCCCCACAGCTGGTCAGATGCCATCCGCCCTCTGACCTCTACCGTGGCCAAGCAGGTGTGGTCGCTAGCTTTGGCACGGCGGACGCATGCCGCCCTGCCTCCACGCGGCCTTCCAGCATACCAGCCACCGTTCTCCTCCATCATGGCCTCCTCCGGTAACGTAGTTGCACCACAACCACCTTGTGCCCTACTGGAGTCAGTCTCTATCCTCCTCCATCGCGAGCAACGTGTCCACAATGAAGATACAGTGGGATTGGGCCGTGTTTGTTTTTCCTGTACCCTCCGCATTAGACTGGTAGGAGGCGGCTCAGGGAGAAAGATTCAATGTAAATAAAATTAACGAAGAAATTCATAAGCACACCCCTACCTTGTTTTCTCGATGGAGATGGCATGAGGAAGATAATGAAATCACTGTAGGGGATGCCGACGTTCGTTGCTCCCACAAAACATTTATGATCCGGGCTCATGTGTCATCTTTATTCTTCATTGGGGGGTGGTTCTTCATTGGAGGATATCCTTCTGAGTTTTCCCAAGCTCTCCCCTTTTCCAATGATCCCAACCAAAAGGGTGAGCAGCCGACTTTAATTGAGTTGAGATTATCAATTCAATTAATGTTAGAACCTTAATTAAATTAATGTTTTCACGTTAATTGGGGGAATTCCAAGGGTTAACTCACAATAAAGGGTTGTTCTGGTGGTACCCACCACAATGTTTTCAAAATGGAGGTTTCAAGAAAATAAAATAAAAGTTTTTGTTTTATTTTATTTGTATTCATTTTAGTCTCCCATGAAAATCCAGAAAAATAACTTCCACCCTCAACGTACTTCGGTCGAGGTGACGGTCTCCTTAAATTAATATTGGGGCAACGAGTTCAACTAATTCCTTGGATTTCAATTCTGGGAACTGGTTCAAACGTGAAAAAATACCTATCGTGTGTTTACTAAACGTACCTAAAAAAAGTTCATAAATTCATTCCAATCCCACCGGGCCTCGAAATCAGATGCCATCAATTTTTGGGAACTCGTAATAATTATATATAATTAAAAAAATTACATGGAAAATTATGGGTCATTACAATCTCCCCACTAAATTGATTTTCATCCCTGAAAGCCATAACACAAACTAGGGAAATAGGTGGGGGTACTGAGCATGAATCAGAGCATCCAGCTCCCATGTGATCTCTTGAAGGTTCTCGGGCTTCCAAAAAACACGCACCATAGGTATCGACCACCCATGAAATACCTTCTCCTATCGATCATCAATCTTCACTAGAACCTTCAAAATCATAATCCCATTGTCGATATCCAGCTCTCCGCAATCAATGATGTGCCAAGGATCATGTACATATTTCCTCAACAATGATATGTTGAAAATGGCGTGCACCTAATGCAATTGAGGGGGATGAGCTAGGAAGTGTGTCACCTCTCCAACTCTAATGAGGAGCTGAAATGGTCCAATGAACTTTGGAGAAAACTTGATGCCCTGGCCAAATCTCCGCAAACCATGTCGGGGTGAGAGACGTAAAAAGATATGGTCAAAATCCTCAAGTTTGAGAGGTCTCTATCTCCTATCAGTATACATCATCTGCCTGCTCTGTGCAGTCTTAATCCGTTGTTGTATGATCTAAACCTTCTTCGTTGTATCCCATACCATATATGGTCCCATGAGTGTTGGATCCACTGAGTCATTCCAACACAGAGGTGATATGCATGGTCACCCGTACAATGCCTCAAATGTAGCAATACCGATGGAGGAGGGATATCTGTTATTGTATAAATACTCCACCAGGGGAAAGTGATCATCCCAGCTATAGATGAAATATTGGAAACAAGCACTCAACATGTCCTCAAGGGTCTGAATGGTCCACTCTTTTTAACCTTCCATGTGTGGATGGAAGGTGGTGCTCAACCGAAACTGTGTCTTGAACGCCTCCTGCAACCCCGTCCATAACTGGGAAGTGAAACATGCATCAAAATCAAATACAATCGTAGATGGAACTCCATGAAGTCGTTCAATCATCTGCACGTAGAGGCATCCCAAGCCCACTACTGGTCCCTTCTCTCTGATAGGTAGGAAGTGGACCAACATGATGAGTCGATCAAAGATCGCCCAGATGGAATCATGCCCCTTGGGCATGTGTGGATGTCCTATCACAAGGTCCATGGATATTCCATCACACTTCTACATTGGAACCACTAGTGGCTGAACTAAGCCCACTGGAAGATGATTCATTACCTTCACTTTGGTGACATGTGAGGCACCCAGTGACAAACTCTGCTACAACATTCTTCATTTTCGTCCACCAGTGCTAATGTCGGAGGTCCTGGTAAATTTTTTACACTTCGAGATTTACCGCTAGAGGGGACGTATGGAACTCCCTCATCCCTTCCTCCTAAAGCACCATCAATAACATAGTATGTCCTTTGAATAGGATGAAATTCTCCCTACATTCTGAAAATCCATCATGTGCATGTCCTGTGGATATCTGAGCATGTCGGGCCTCAAAATCAGTGTCCCCAAGCTGCGCCTCCCAAACTTGCTGAAGGAGTGGGGGAGTGACTGTCAGAGTCTGTATATAGGCTACTCCATCTCGATCCATATAGGATATATACAAATCAAATAGTTTCTCCATCGCCTCACTCAGGAACTATATAACAGATCTCCTGGTGAGTTCATCTGTTACTATATTCCCCTTCTGAGGAGTATAGACTATCTCGAATTCATTGTCCTGGAGGAACTAAAGCCAACATCATTGTCTCATGTTCATATCCTTCTGGGAGATGATATACCTAAGACTGTTGTGATCAGAGTAGACTGTAAAATGTTCTCCAATCACATAATGTTCCCACATATTAAAGGCGAACACCATTTCTGAAAACTCCAGTTCATGGGTAGCATTGTTATGTTCATGTTGTCTTAGCTATTAGGAACCATACACGATCACAACCTACTCATGAATCAGGACACATCTAAGTTCAGTCCCTGATGCATCGTAGTAGACTAGTACCCAAAACCCTCCTCTTGTAACCTCATGATGGGGTCACGTGACAGTCTCTACCTCAGCTCCTGGAAACTATGATGGAATCTATCTGACCACACTAAGGATTTCCCCTTCTTTTTCAATGCTGATAAGGGTGTCGAAACTTTGGAAAAGTCAGGCACAAACCTTCGGTAGTAACTGGACATACCGAGAAAACTCCACAATTCTGTCACACTCATGGGTGGCTACCAAGCAAGCAGAGCCTCAATCTTCACTGGATCCAACACAACTCCAATCACTGAGATAACATGTCCTTGGATGTGAACCTCTCCTATCCAGAACTATAACTTCGCGAGTTTACCATAAATATGGTGCTCTTAGAGTGTGTTCATATCTTTCTGTAGATTATAGGCATGCTCCTCTTCTATAGCTAAGTATATCATAATGTCATCAATGAAGACTACCAAAAAGCGATTGAGGTATGGCCAGAAGATCCTATTCATGAGTCCCATGAAAACTGCTGGGGCGTTGGTCACGTCGAATGGAATAACCAAAACTCATAATGGTCATACCGACATTTGAAGGTAATCTTCTGCAAATCCTCATCTTGTACCCTGAGCTGGGCATGGCCTGATAAGAGGTCTATCATTGAAAACCAGCGTGCTCCCATCATCTGGTCAAAGAGATCGTCAATCCTCGAGAGTGGTTACTTGTTCTTCGCAGTCACCTGGTTCAGGAACCATAGTCAATACAGAGTCTCAAACTCCCATCTTCCTTCTTTGCGAACAAAAAAAGGGCTTCCAAAACAGAAACACTTGGCTTAATGAACCCCTTTCTCTGCAAGTCCTAAATCTATACTCACATCTCTCGATGCTCTGTTGGAGCAATCTGATTTTTTGGTGTACATATCAGTGTCATCCAGGGGTACAATTTGATATAAAATTCCACCTATCTGCGATGAGGTAGACCCAGAACTTCATCTGAAAAAATATCAACGTACTGGTCCACCACTATAGGATGGTTCAGTCTCTCAGCATCAACCTCTACGAGGGTAAGGCTAGCCAACTGATGTGTGATCGGCTGAACCCTCCTCCAGGTAAGTCCATCCGATTATTCAAAGGATCCCTTCTCACCGGGGAAGTAAAATCATGTCCCATCCGTGCGGACACACCGCACATTGTTCCTAATACAGTCGATCTGATCATGAACTGTAGATAACCAGTCCATACCCTAGATGACATCGTAAGGCCTCGACGACACTACTAGAAGATCCCAGCCGAAGTTCTCACCTCCTAGAGTAAGCTCACACTACCGTCACTAGTATTTAATCCCCAAATCATCACCTATTGGAGTCACTAGCTGTACAGATCGAGCCATCGCCTTCACCAGAATATCCGAGCTCTGAACAAGGGTTGTGGAAATAAAAGAGTGACTGGAACCCATGTCTATAATTAATGATGCTAAGGTGGAGTAGACACAGATCTTACCTCATGTAATCTCTGGAGCACTGTGGTCATAGCCCTCAGCTTCTTGAAGCTACGCTCGTCCTTATCCACCTACTCCCTATGGTCGGGGTGGACCACCTGGTGGTGGTGGCTATAGAACCTCGAATCGCCACCCACCACCTACGGCACGACCTACTCCCCTTCCACGTCTGACTCATACATGCGGACCACCATGATCGTATCTTCGCCTATATCCAGGTGTTCCTTAAATAGTTTGTTGGTCGTCTGTATGGCGGGTCGGGCAGTCGCGAGCCATGTGACCCTGCCCATCACACAAGTAACACTACATGTTCCTCTCCTGTCCTACTCTGTCTCGAGAGCACCACACCACTGACCTTGTATCCAGAGGTCTTCCACCTAAAGGTATAGTCCTCTTAGACCTCTACGTCATCTGTCTACTTCCAGCTATAGATATCTCTACTACATAGCATCTGCTGGTGGGTCTCGCTGCCTGTGACTACTCAGCAAGGAAACTCTCCACTAGAGTGCTCTCTCTAACACCCTCGCCTATGTCGGGATGCTGAGAGAAATCATTGAAGCTCTAATCTTCCGTGTCAGCCCCTGCTCAAAGGACCAGGCCCTGACGAAAGGTTCCCACACCATCATAGTGGAGTAGGGTGAGAGGTCGGTGAACCTAACTGAATACTGAGCCACGATAATGCTACCCTATATCAAGTGGAGAAGCTCTTATATATTCAATGCACATAAGGTCGTAGTGAAGAACACTACCCTGAAAAGTATCTCGAAGTCTTCCCAAATGAGAGTCACCTCATCGTGAACCTAGAGCATCATGGTCCACCATCTGCCTGATGCTTCCTGAAGAACACTAGAGGAAGGGATCCCCATGTGATCTGCTGGTGTCCATACCAGTCGAAAAACTCTAACCACGGCCACCATCCCATCCTCAACCGCAGATGGATCTGTCTCAGCCTAGAACCTTGGTGGCCACTGGAACTGAAACTTGTGCAACACACTCAAGCGGCATGCACCCTCTGCTGCTGGGGCTTGTTGTATCGGCTTCCCAATAGGTAGTGGCGATGCTGGTACACCACCCGATGGTACAACTGCCGTAAGAAAACCCTAATCCGAATCCATGTCGCTCGGTGGTCTTTATTCACATACTATACCTGGAACCCTGGCTGGCTGTCTGCGTGGAGGCATCCTGAAAAAAAACAAGTGTGCCATAGTAATTAAGTTATACCTGGTGATCTTAATCAAAGTGCTCACATAGAAAACTCTTCCAAAACACACACGCAATCAGTGTTTTCGTGCGCTAAGTCAGAAATCAGTAGTCAAGGTCCTGGTTTTTGGATACGTCGGTCACCGGACCAACACTGGATTTCCCAAACTGATAACCACACTCATAACACTTAACACTATTGTCGATTAAAAGATCAAAGTCAAAGTTCTTTAGTAGAACTGACTCCCTTGATACCAATTTTTCACATCCCGTCCCCTGGGGTCCATGCCGCGACTACCCCATTCCCGCCTTCCATAGGCCAGGGGCTGGTTTCTAGCACTAGAAAGGCATATCCCTAAAACTGGGAAGTTATTGACTTTATAACCTATAAACTCACTCAACCAAGAACTCCTCAAGATACAAGCACAATGTAAACTGTATAGTAAAAAGAGTGTGTACAGTAAGACAAAGGGTCCAGAATTCAATACCAGATGGAAAGTAAAAGTAAAATTGAAAACTGCTCCTGCAAACACCTGCCAATGATCCTACCTAAAGGGTAGGTATATCTCTCGCACGATCACCTCTATGGATCATCTCGTCTAATATCCTCCTCCGAACAGCCTACAGTATTGATACCCTCGTCCTCAGTCCACGTTGTCTGTTGTCTGCACAATACACAACAAGTTGCGGGCGAAGCCCGTGTAGGGGTGAGTATAACGATACTCAGTAGGGACACCGAGACCCCCGAAGTTCTCTCAAAAACCACAAAGGTTAAACCAAAGAGCAATAACAAAATCACCAAGAAATAAAAAACATCAGTTAACTCTACTTAGGTGTATGTTCATGCATTTACATATGTTATCAAGTATACCCCTCTCACTCAAGAGGAAACACAAGGCCCAACACTTTAGCCAAAAGCACAACTATTCCATGAAGGAAATAATACCTTGAAGGTAACACCACAAAGGTATGTACCACATAGGTAATTCCACACAGAGGAATACCACAATGGTATCACCCTGAAGGAATGTACCACAATGGTACGCCACACAGAAGAATACCACTAAGGTATCACCACTATGGTATCACCACGAAAGTAAGTACCACAATGGTACGCCACACAGAAGAATACCACAAAGGTAAAGACTCAGATCACAAAAGGTATAACATAAGTATGGACATATAAATGTTGAGCTGTATTGCTAGATAATATTACTCCTTCGATAATCTCTACTACTGGCCCACATAGGATCGATGATGACCCACACATGATCACTGAGCGCAGACCCACATAAGATTGGTATGCACTGTCCTAAATATGATTGGTGAGCCCTGACCCACACATGATCGATATGCACTGACCCACATAGGATTGCTGAGCACTAACCCACACTAGATCTGAAGATGACCCACACAGGATCTAAAGATTCTTCAAGTATAGCCTGCCGTAGGTTTCCCGCACTAAGCATTCTTGATTCCAGGAGGTTCCAGTCCTCAAGCCATATTTTGATACATCAAATACCAAAAAGTCTTACGAAGAAGAATTCCAAAGGCCAGTCACGTCAATAGGTACCCAACGTGATGGACATCACGTCAATCGGGCACCCAGTATGTCAGTTACAAGCATTTCCATTCCGAGGGCCCGGTTGGATTCAAATTTGATCTGACCCTTGAATTCTCCAACATTATCCAAAACTCATTTGGATTATACCAAAATTACGATATAAATCCAAGGATCTTGGTTCCATTGATGGTTCTCCAAAGGACCCTCGGTTCTTATGATATGGCCAAAAACCTGTATCAGGGTCCTGATGAGCCCCGGTCCCGTCTGACCCGGTCGGACTTACCCGGAGTACCCCGACCGGATGGTCATGGCCCGCTGAGGCATGGAATGTGACAAATGGGTCCCGGTGACAACACAGATGGTTCATCAAAAGGACCACTGGTTCTCATGATATAGCCAAAAGGGAGTATCTTGGTCCAGATGATCTCGGGTCCTATACGACCTATCCTGGGCCGACCAGACCCTATTAGGGCCAACCCAACACGGTTCGGGCCGCCCCATCCCAGTCCGGGTATGGCCGGACCCGCGAAGGGGGCAGCTGGGACCGCTTGGTAAGACCTGATGCGGCGCTTCCCACTAAGCGCGGCCCGCGGTGCGCGACCTGCTATGGTGTGGCCCACTCAGGTGGACAGTCGGAGTGCTTGCCGCCGCCTTGTACCATGCAGGTGTCGGCCACTGTCCTCCACCACGAAGAAGCCGCCAACAATAATGAGGCATAGGGATCAGACTGTGTTCGTTTGTGTTGTACCCTCTGTGTTGGACATGTAGCACGCTACTCAAGGAGAATGATTCAATGTAATGAAAATTAAAATGAATATTCATAAACCCACCCCTACCTTGTTTTCTCATGGGATATGGCATGAGGAAGAGGATGAAGTCAATGAAGGGTATTTCGGCATTCATCGCTCCCGCAACACATTTCTAATCTGGTCTCAGGCGTCGTCCTCATATTTTTTCGGGGCCGGGGGGGGGGTGGTTCTTGATTGGAGGATCTCCTTCCGAGTCTCCCAAGCTCTCCCATTTTCCAATGATCCTATCAAAAAGGGTGAGGATCCATCTTTAAATGAGTTGAGATTATCAATTCAAATAACGTTGGACCACTATTTAAATTAAAGTTGGCACATTAATTGGGGGAATTCCAAGGTTTACTCACATTAAAAGAGATTTTGGGTGCTCCCCACAACCAAGTATTGAAAATGGAGGTTTCAAGAAAATAAAATAAAAGTTTTTGTTTTATTTTATTTTTCTTTCAACTCTCCCACAAAAATCAATAAAACTAACTTCCTCCCTCAACATACTGCAGTCAGGGTGAAGGTCTCCTTAAGAAAATATCATCACTACGAGTTCAGCAGTGTCCAAAGAATTCAATTCCGAGCACCGGTTCAAAAGTTATAAAACACGACTCACATGTTTACTAAGCATACCTAAAAAAGTTCAGAAATTCATTCCGGGCACACCAGTCCTCTGAATCAAGCCCCGTCAATTTTCGCAGACTTGTAATATTTCCATACTATTAAAAAAATTACATGGAAAATTCTAGGACTTTACAGGGTTAAAGTCATTTATACCCTTGTTTGAATTTTTATATGATTTTTATAAAGGAATCTTTCTATGTTTTCCAACTAATTTCCCTTACCACCTATTCGAAAATGTTAAAGAATGACTGTTTTTTAACATAAATGGCAGGTGCGGCTATTTTCCGCCATTACAACAACTTCAAATATTCCCTAACAAGATTATAAGAATATTTTTGGAATAAATGTCTACATTAAAAATTACATGTCATTTAAATGATTTAAAAAAATATATTTCTCTCAAATAGATTTGATTTCATCTATGTCAACATCCTTTGATGGATTTTATTATTATTTGATATTGATTTATTATGACACAGTATTCCATATTTTATTGAAGGTTTTGTGATATGTTTGACTTTTGATGAGATATTTTTATACCATTCATGGTTTATGGTTAATATAATGACATTTCATATGATAGTTTTAATGTGAATATTTAAGTTATGTTTCATATTTTTCATTGGAGGAATGCATTAGAATTAGTACGTGACGATTGGAGCCTGATATAGCACTTTGATGCATCCGTAGGTCTCATGAAACAAAATAGTATCTTGGAATAAGGCCTTGAAAAAATCTTATTTGCAGTCTTGGAACGAGTCCTTGACTTTATGGTAATGATGTCCGGGATTATGCATTCCATTATTATGAAATTGGCTGTTGATATTACATGTGATTATTTGACTAGTAGAATATCAATGTGAATACATTAATGGAATTATTTGATTTATTTTTTCCGTATTATGTTGAAGATTAAGTTTAAAAAGCTTGTGTTTTATTACCTTAAATGTTTTTTCTTATTTATCAACATTTCTTCTATATTTTTATCCTTACTGAGCACCTGATCTCACCCCTTTCTATGTTTTATTTTCCCTAGGATATGAAAAGTATATTATGACTAACGTGTAGGGATATTCTAAGGGAGATGAACGTGTTAAAAGGATACTACATGTTGTTGTTTTTCATTTCTTATTATAATGTAAAACTTATTTTTGTATCTAGTACATCCAAGGCTACTAAACTGATCAGTCTTTCAGAATTAAATCCATTGTGATCATGGAAATCTTATGTAATAATGCACCGACTCTAGGTAATTAGGGTCAAGGCGTCACATAGGCTGAACTAAAGAGCTTTAGATGAGTGAATCAAAGAGAAAGAGAGGTCCCATTTTGTAATAGAGAGGATAGGCCTCTTTGAAAACACCAAAACTATTAAATTAATATAAAATAATTTTTAAATCGTAATTTCTCTATAGTGGATTATTTCAAACATAATGAGTATGGGTCTAAATCCTCTTAACTAATAAAATTTCGAAATGTTTTTCTTTTATTTTATACCTTATCATTTTTACTTATCACTATCTAATCTAATTAATTTTAACTGTGGTAATAACATTATAAAAATTAAATGGTTATAAATATTTTCTAATACAGTTTCAATTGACCACAAATATATATTTTATGAAATTTTAGTCATTTTAATTATCACTTCAGAATTATTAAATATTATTATGAATTTTAAATAATTTGATAAAATTTTATTTTTATAAAATATCAATAATGTCAATTTGACACTATTAATTTCATTTATATTAAATAAAATCCACACAGTAGATAACTTTGAAAAAACATTTAATATTCTAAAAAAATTTCATAATCTCCTATAAAATTCATGGATCACCTTAATAAATTAAAATTATATTCTTTATCTATTTTTAAAATCATTTATTTGATATTTCTATTAATAAAATAGTTTCTACGTCACTATTGTGTAATCGTTAATATTAATTATTTAACCACTAAAAATTATTAATAAATTTATATTATGTAGATAATTCTTTGAGATTTCATGATATTATCTATAGTCAATGTTATTTCATGTTTATCCGAATATTAAAATTCATATACTTATATAAAATGTGAGTGTGACATTTTGTCACATTCATTGATTTTAAAAATATTAATGTCATATTCATGGGAAAATATCTCATTAAATCAACCATTAGATAAATATCATGAAGGGGTCATTCAATTATTTATTTAATTATATCTATTCAATAATTTATTTTATGAATGATATTTTTTATTACATAAATAAATTAATTAATGAAAAAATATAGTAATTAAATAATTCCATTGTGTGTAAATGTTTTATCCAACATGGTTAATTAATTAATTAACTTTCATTGAATATTAATAACAAATATAAAAGATAAAAACATGAAATTTATTCATAATAAATTAAAATAACATTATTAAATATTATGTTGGACTTGGGGTTCAATTAATTGATTCAGAATGAAACTCAATAGGACTTAGTATTTGACCACCACTTGTTGGGACACATAATTTTATAAGGGGAGTTATTATGGATGTTTTGGTTTGAATTGAAAATTTTACATCAATAAGAGTATCCCTTTCTAGAATTGGTTCTATTTTGAAGAAAGTTTTTTGAAATTAATGATAGGATTTCTGGATAATGAATTTTATTCAATTGATCATGGAGCCACAATCCCATAGTTAAAACTGACTTTCCAACCGAAATACCTTCATGTTTCTTGACAAACCCTTTTAGGAGTTATGCGAAGGGGAATATGGTTCCTTTCCACTATCATTACAAACAATAATTAAATTATGAGTTCAATGGTGGGGGTTATTGGGACTTGATAAAATAGTGAGATAATTAGTAAAATCAAATTATATTATTTTCCGACATAATTAACAATCAAATAAATCAAATAATTATATTTTCCATTATTATAGAAAAATGGAAATAAAAAACACGAAGGTAGTGAAATAATTCCTTGGATCATTGCATATCCTTACAAATATTAATTTTTATATGTTTTACAATCATTTATGTGATTCACTATTATCATAATGTTTTTATTATGAGTTGGGATTACGTATTCATATTATTTCACCATAATAGAAGAAATAAAGGGAAAGAGAAGCCTACTAGATATATATTGTGGATGATTCTCATGTATGTTGTATTATATTATCAACTATGACCAGAGAAATCATGATACAAGAAAAACACATAGATTCTAACACTTTAATAAACCATCTCTATTATTTTAAGAAATGAAATTAAAGGCTTCAAATAAATAATAATGTCAATGCACTTTATTTCTATAAACTAGAAGAAGGAAATCTAGCTACTGATCATGCTTTCAAAATATTGGGGTATATTTATCGATTAAAAAAATTACCCTTCCACATGGATATGAAATTATAAATCAATATTATTTTATTAACCTTACCACCAATATTACCATTATTCTTCCAAGACTAGATAAAAAATAGAAAAGTCACTCAGGAAACATTTGAATATACTTTACCAATATGGTAATGAATCGTTGAAACCTATTTCTATTCCCTTTATGGTGGAATGTTTGAAATACATGGATGATGATCCCATGGATAATTTAAATATAGAAGAACCTTTATGGTTTCCTTCAATGATAAAAAATGTTTAAAGGTTTAAGAATGAATGGGGGATACTTACATCTTATGTGGAAAGCTTGGAAATTATAAAATAAATTTCAATGAATTGAGAAAGAAAGAAGTTCCATCAACTTTCATTATATTGATATTGTTTCAACTCACCGCTTGTGTATTAAATTATAAATTATTACAACATATATGTATTTAAATATCAGAAATGAGTGATAATATAATAGTTCTAGACTGTACTCAAAAGGAACCGAGAAAGGGGGATTCATATGTTAGGTAGGTAGAACTTACTATTTATAATTACAAGTTTGGATTGACTCAATCTTATAATAATTATTTCAAAAATATTTATCTTAGTTTCCATCAATACAAAATGATCCATTATTTATTTTTGGAATAAATTTTTTATGGTACATTAAATATGAAATTATATGTTTAGTAACTCTTGAATCATATATATCCATTTTAATACGTGATGAATGTAAAATATAATAATCTTACCTCATTATGAAAATATAATTCTTTTTCTCAAAAAACTCAATATAGTTTACCTGTTTTTCCATATAACATATTCTACTCTCAATTAATCTAATGTACTGGATATATAATCAAATTGCTAATCATGTTTTAGATTAAGAAACCTTTATACCTAAAGGCACATCATTAATCTTTTAGAATTGGTTCAACCTAGAAATGTGAACTATTATAAATCTGAAAATAACATCCTGTACTACTTTAGATACATTAATGAGAATTTTGAAATTTTTAGTGAAGTATATGTTTGCACATATTGAATATAAATGAATATACATGATGAAATATCGAAGAGATTATTTTAAAAGTAATCATTGGTCAGAAATGTAGAATACTACTTATCCAAAACATTCATTTCCATATATATATCAATGAATTTATCCTAGTAAAAGGATAAATAATGATGATTTTTATATATCCATCAAATCATCCATTATATCATCAAAGAAGTATTTTTAAAATATATGTGAAACAAATAACTATATGATAGCTATATATTCTATTGGATATCATATCATATGACTAGAATAAATTATGAAACTACAATAAGTGTTTGTTGAAAACCTTTTTTTTTAAAATATTCTTCTAGTAATAAAAAAACATTAAAACACTAAGTTTCATCTATGTTAATGATCCTATTCCCACTAAGGATATTAACATCTAGTAAAAATCAAATATATTTCCAAAAAAGAATCTTATCATTTTGTAGATAGTATGATCATAATAAAATTATATGGATTATAGCACTGGATTCATATAAGATTGTAAAGGAATACTGGACTCCACTACGCTTAGTGGGAGGACAAGTTCTAGAGACACATACTACAGAAGATATCATAACCAATGAAGTGATTTATGTTCACTATGGTTGGTGATACATGTATTACTATTTTAGAAAAACAAATCCTACAAATATGTAGTAAATGGTAATATTTTTGGTCTAATATGTATATATTAATTCAAATAATTGACTCCTTGTATCATGATTTGGGACTCCGTATTTTCAATGTTTTTAATAATTGATATTGTTGTTGAGTATTCAATAAAAATTGAGAATGGATTCTATAAAATGGTACCAATAATGAATGATTTATTATTGATCATTTTAGTCTACGAAGAAATTATTTACCACTCATCAAGACTAAAATTATATTTTAATTTTACTTGTCAAAGAATATTTTTCTTATCATCAGATTAGTCTATTTATTATCAAGGCCACCTTATTTAGAGAAATCCTCACATAGTTTTTCTACAAGAGAAGGAGAAAAGGATACCATAGGGTATATTTCACCTAGGAAAAACTGGAAGGGAATAGAAACCAATAAATATCAATATGATATATTGATTATATAAATTTATTTAGGAATAAATCTTGCTTTGTGAGCAAAGTATATTATTTTTGAAACAAATGAGTCGAATGTATTCTGGACTATCTAATGGGTTTACTATAAGTTTTCAAGATAAATATTTTAATAACATATGAAAAAAATCATGTCATACATGTTTTTCAAGAATATGGAATTAAATTTATCCAAGATTTTCATAAATTAGAAACCATGTTCTGGGGAACATGAACAATAAAAATTGATATATGTGTTTTCAAAATATATTCATATTACAGATGTTAATAAATTATTGAAAAATAAAAGTTGAATAAATTCAAGAATGAATTTTTATTGGAATACAATCCTTCTATTAAAACTTACATGAGAATTAGAAGTCATTTTGGAGATTAAAATAATTTCACAATATTATATGTTGGTAATTCATCTCATGTTCCCTGATATGAACTAAAATTTGATATTATTGATTTATAAATATTAATAAGTTAATTTCAAATAAATCAGTGATAATTTCATATATATTCAATTAAAAATACCATACAATACTTTGAAAACTAAAACTAGATGAGTTCTTTGTGTCTTGAGAAGTGAGAATACTTGTGATCAAGGGAATTGAACAATTATCTTTACATAGTTCAATTTGATCAGGTATCACTAATAAAGATATATTAATAAGTATGGAAAACTTATTACAGACAATGGTTTCTATATCTACAATATCTGAGTATGTGTGGATTTATATACAGATTTGGAAGCATTTTAGAAACTTCTAGTCCAGATTTTGGGTTATAACAAATAATAAGGGGATTTCCATAATATTATAATCATTAACGATGGATTTAGTCTTGATTTCAGTATTCTAACATGGGAAAAAGTGGTGGATACATGGTTTAATATATAATTGATGGATTTTATAAGGATAGTTATGTTTTAGTAAAAATATCTACCGCATAGACATGTGGCATAACCTAGAGTATCTATAAAACCTGGCAGGCATAGAACCTACACCTATACTCAGTAGAATAATGTTTATCATGTGATGACTATCTGATCATTATATGTTTTTTCTAGTTTGAGTTGGATTTTGTTGTATTTCATTCCCTAGAACAAACTATATTGTATTTTATTTTATTTGTATATTTAATTATGTGAACATTAATGTAAATAACATATCATGGACTAATTATTCTTATGCATAACATTGATGTTATAATGTCATAGAGTATCAATCTCAATAATAAGGTTGTAAAAGATCCCTACTATGATGAGAACTAGAATATGATAAGGTGATACCTCTCAAATATAGATCTGGAGTAGTGTAATGTACTATGATAGGAAATATGGAATGTAGACCATATGGTGTGAGCACTTGTAAGAAGATAATTCTTCCTCTCATGAAATATGAACTATTTAGTCTCTAAGGTGGGAGATTATGATACTATACCAACCATTAAAAATTATACATGTTTTTGTGTCATCAAATATTCCTATCAGAGAGAATGTGTAATGGTCCTTAGACATTAATATTATCATTTATTCTTTTCATGAATCATTTACTTATATTTTTATAATGTTACCATTGTGCAGTATGTTTGATTTATGTGGGGTAGGTTGGGTGCATCCTGGTTGACATTTCATTAATATATAATTCAATAGAGGATTTCTCCCTTCCATCTTTGTGAAATTTGATATCTCAACCACTTTATTGTAACATAATTGTTGAATTGTATTCCATGGTCATGGTGTAATGATATTTATTTCAGATATTGGAAGAAAGATGTACCAATCATATAGTTTGGTGACATAGATGTTAACATTATTGATGATATATTGTGAAAAATATATTATATTACATAATCATAATTCTTATATGGGTGTTTTCATTAAAACATTATGTTCTTCCTCTTGGTTTCCTTAACCCGTTGTTATATATTAATCTTTTAATTTATGAAATATCGCCTAATTCTAATGGTAAATAATCCTATAGGTTCATAAACTATGTTCTTCTATTGATCTTCATAAAATTAGATTTGAATTTTATTAATAGAATAAGTATTTTTCACATGACTGATGAATATTTTATTCATGTTTTGTTGGTCACATTATTTTAATAAATACTCATACAACATATTATGAATAATATATATATATATAATTTAAAATTTGTTCCCCAGTATGTGAGTGAAATATTTATTTAAGAATAATATATTCATTGTGGCATTCGATAAAACTGAGGAGTTTAAAAATACCAATACTGTGTCCTGTGACAAATAATTATTTACATGCAGGTAAATATTATTTATCAATTTTTCAAAAGTTGGATAAAACACACAATTATTGTTATTATTATTATTATTATATGGAATGGGGTTTCATTAAAGTTTATAATATTTTTTGACGGCCAACATTAATTTAAAATTATATTTTAACCTAAACACAAGCTATAAAAAAGGATGGTTATATCAATTTAGAATAGTATCCCAATTGATATGATCAATGGAAATAATGAATTATTTCACACAATGAATTCTCTCACGACTCCTCCCTATCTCCAACTCTCAAGACCAAGAAACACAAGAGACATTTCTCCAAGACGAAATAATAAGCGATCAAGAACAAATAACACAATACATATGATTAGCAATACTAGCACAAGAATATTAAGTGGTTTTGCTCAAATATCAGGGGATCACATGGCGATCATCATTGGGAAGAATCTATCCATGTGTCCTCAAATTGCAATGATGTTAATATGAAATGGTATTTTCATATGATCAACATTCATCTACCAAGAATGATCCTCAAAAAATTCATAATTTTTTACATATATTAAATAAATTAATTATAAATTGAACAAGAAAGATCCACACTAATGTTTAATGAAAATTATACTTAAAATAAATTTTAATATATCTTCAACAACCATACACTTCCACTGTTCCTAGAACTAATTTTTATTCTATTTGGTCTAACAAATAATCCTATATTTTTTATGGATTTGTTTAATTGGATATTTCATGACTTCCTTAACTCATACATGGTGGTATTTTAAGATTAAATCCCATTTCACTCTCTATCCAAGGAGGACCATGGGTGTTATTTGATAGTAGTTTTGAAAACACTGATAAATCATCGACATTATATGAATTTTTTGAAATTTAATTTAACGATTCGTGAAGTGATGTTATTAGACAATTTGGTCTAAAAATATGTTATTTTTGTTGATATTGAGTAGATTAAATTTATTATAACATGGGGTAGACTAAATAAGGATTTCTAAATTCAGAGTTCTTTGGTTTCGTGAGAAATTACCAAATTTTTTTCATAGATTTTTCGTAGTGGGATACTTTAAGTACCACTCTCATCAGAAAAGGAGTAAAGTTCATTTAGGTTGTTAAATGTTAGTGTTATTTAGTTGATCTAAAATATCTTTTGACTTATATTGAATTATTTACTATTCCCTAGGTTAGTTAGGGATATGTTGTATTTTTTCAATGCATGAGGTTTAATTTTGTTTGTATCCTTATGCAAGATGACCATATAGTAGCTTGTGGTTCTATACATCATAGTCCACACAAAAAAAATTTATGTCCCATGAAATTGAACTCATTTATATGATACATTCTCTTAAAAGCTTTCAAAATTTCCTTTTTTTGTGATTTTTTTACCATTTATAACAACAACCAAATCATTAGTTCTATACTGTTTAAAGATGAAATGATCCTCCAAAAGTGGCGTTGGGTGGAGTATATGTAGTCCACTAATCTTGAGACCACCTATAACCATATCAAGGAAAATTTCATTGTTTATATTTTGAGTATGAAAAATATGACCCAATCCATAAATGAATCGTCATAGTAGTGGAATCTAGCATATCTATTTATTCGTCTACATTTGGGTGTCTTGCATAATGATTTTGAGGGTTTTCTGAAAATTATCTAGTTAATATACTCTCTTCTTGAGATGATTTAATTGGAGAATTATTTTTATGATGAACTCCATGGAATTAGGGAATCTCTTTATGGTGGGGATACAATTGGTGACTTTTGATTCACTTCATAGAGTATTATCTTTTTTTAGAATATGTATGTTGTGCCTTTTCTAAAGAGAAAGGTTGTGATGGGGTATTTTTATAATATACAATGGTTGGTGTACTCGAGTACAACGAAGTTTTTATATAATATTTGATGATGATTCAAGTTTCCTAGTGTGATTTGAGACATTTTTGACTTTGATTGTTTTAATAATACATTCCTATTGCTCAAATCCAAACACTAAAGACCTTTGGTTTTTATTCATACACTTTTGATGTCAACTTGAAAGTGAGATGATATTTTTTTTGACATTGATGTTGGATTTTCACATACCCCTCAGGGGAATAATTTGTTATGTGTTGTGATTTATAGGCTACTAAAATTGGATAACTTATTACCCATTAGAGGTTAAATAATAGTTGAGGACTTGGTTTGTCTCTACGGGAAGAATATTTTCATATTACATAGAGTACCATCTACTATATTACATAATAGTTATCACTATTTTACTTATTTCTTTTAGAGAGGCCTCAAATTGGATAGGGTATACCATGTATGTTTAATCATTTCATATCATCTGAAGACAGTTGTCCAGATAGAGTGAACTATACAGATTCTTGAGGATATGATTTCTGCTTTTTTTTTGACTTCGTAGAATCTTAGTATGACCATTTGGGATTGGTTTAGTTTTCCTGAATCAGAATTTAACAATATATAACAGGAATAGACCCTTTTGAAGCCTTTAATGGCTATAATTTTTTATATCTATTGGTTTGGTCATATATTTGTGAAGGATCCATGGTAATACAATGTTTTTTCCAGGAGATGATAGTGAGGATTTAGTTGATAAATTAGAGAATGGTGATGGGACAGAGATAGTATAAATCCTATATTGATCCTCATCAGTGACTATTGGATTTTTCTATTAGTTACTAGGTTTTTTAATGTTTCACCTTGGCTAGGTCATAAATATCTTCAAAATCAAGGAAATCATGTGCCAACGATTGTGGTTCCATTTGAGATTATTGAGAAAGCTAGAAAAGTGTCCAATTGTTTTTAAATTCCACCATAGTAGAATCTTATCCATAGAGTAATTCATGTATTAAATATGTTAAAACATCATTATAACACTTATCTTGTCTTTAATTGAGAAGATATTTAAGTTGAGATGAATTTTTCCTTGACAGGCCATCTAGTTTAGATTGTTTATAATGATAAAAATGTTATTTATGGGAAAATGATACCTTTGGTCTAATTTTTATGGAAGTGTTTATTTGATTCAAATGATACATGGGAATATGAGGCACTGATGAAAGAGAATTGGCCTTGCCTATTCAAAATGGAATCTTCTTGATTGTATTTTTGGGGACAAAAAGTGTGTATAGATGGGGGGTTGTAACATTACATAACTCTTATTAGGGATAATTCCTAACTGTTGTTTTGATCTAATGTTTGGGAATATTTTTTATGAATTAATAGAGTTTTGGTATAATTGTTTCAGAGATTATAGTGGGTTATATTTCATTTTGGGTTGATTTTGAGTCTTTTTTTTGTTTTCCTACATGATATTTTTTGTGTTGACAACCACATTGATTCATGATGTGAATGAAATTCAGAACCAGAATACAATTCATGACAAGAATCCATATCTTGGTAGAATCCATGAAGTAGTTTCTTGATGCAAATTATTTTTATGTTGTGAATTGTTTTAATGATTTGATATTATCAGGATTAGTATTTTATCTGAAGTCAATTACTTTTCAGTGTATATTCCACTCAAGATATTTGCATCATGAATAAAGGTTTCATGAAATGAATCCCTCATGGACACTAGTTTTTTATGCACTGAAGTAATCGAATTATTTTAATCATTGTGCAGTCTTTCCTCTTAAATCCCTAGGGATAAAATATGTGATATTTGGGAGATTCCTTCTTTTTCATACATCATGGTATGGAGTTTGACCTTCCGTGAATTTCATTGAAATTATTTTTTCATTATTTATAATACCTATATTTTACAGTTGATGATAACATGTTTTCTAATTGAATTGTAATTTGTTCTTCATGATTATTTATCTACAATTTTATTTTTAATCTCTTTAACCATCATTATTCATTAGTTTTTCTTATTATAGGTGTTGATTTGATCACTGATAAAATTTAGGTGGATCAATATGATTTTTTAATATAATTGAAAATTTTATTTACTTCATTGATTTGAAATGATTATTTAATAGATTTAAAAACCATGATTTGATATGATTGTTTGTTTTATTTTTAGAAGGGTGTTGAAAATTGTAGAACTCCCTAATTTTAATGGAATTGAAATTATTCGGTGGATGTGGGAAAAATTGATGTCTTGATTTGGAAATTGATTTTATGAAATGATTTGATGTTGAACATTGAAATAAATGGATTTTATTGGAAGATGAATTAAAAATACATGAATTGATTAAAACCAATTATTTTGTTTTGTAAATGAGAAACAAATTTAGAAAACATAAATTGGGAAATTGTAATTACAATTGATTTTAAATTATTTATTTTCCCATGATTGATTGATTTATATACAAAAGAACATGTTCAACTATGTATTTAATAGGTTATTAGGACTATCATGAAAGTATATAACCCAAATGAAATGGTTTGATGATGAAAAAACTGATCTAAACAAAATATGGAATGATTTCCCCAGTTGGTAGTCAACTTTCGATGGAATGAATTGTGGAACGTAAACACACAATGATATGAGATCTCCAATTGAGTAGTGTGAGGATGAAATTTCAAGAAACTAACAAGCATATATTGTAATTACATAGTGTCATGTGATGTTTGATTTTTTTGATTACATCCCAATGATTATTTCACTATTTTATTCATGCATACTAAATTATATAAATACTTTGTATAATATTTTCATTTATGTCTCCTTTGAAGTATATTCCATATTTTTTAATATGAAGGCATGTTATTTTGATAATATGTATAATCAATGTCCTGGTTTTTTTATTTAAATTAAAAGAATAATTGGATTAATTCCTATTGAATTAATTTTGGGAAACATGGTGTGACAATTTTGGGTTGTTTAGATAACACCATACATTTTCCTTCAAGAATTTGTAGATTACCTTTCTCCATGTCCTGAAAAATTGAAGGCATCACATGGAGGTAGTGGATGTTCTTTTCCGTTGGCACCCAAAGTGATGGACATGACCAGTGGAGTTGTGTTCCCCAGTTACGTGGGGTATGTTTGATCTATTACAATGAAAAATGTTGGGACTTTTGATGATGTATTTTTTTTATTGTTTTATCTTTTTGATTCTAGTACTTTTTTCCCTTTGGTGTTTTAATAATTATGACTTGTATATTTTTTCTTCCACTATTTGGTGGAAAAAATATTCCCTAGTTATTCATGTATGATTCTTGGTTCTAGTCACCAACCCTTGGGGACCAAGAATTCACATAGGATATGTCTGATCGGGATCACATATTAGTATTCTTTAGTATCTGGGTTGGTTCATGGATCATTACCTCCTAGAAAACCATAGTGGGAGACTCATAAATCATTGAGGGAAAAGAGTATCAGTCAAGGTGTCAATCGAATATAGAGAAAGGCATGAAACCTGAGTATCATATATATAGATCATGGAATATGGGACCAGGACAGTATATGAATAACAAAGAGTATCCAATTTAATTACTAATGTAGAGGACCCGTGCTTTATCAAACAACATACAATATATGATGGGGGTACCAAGCCCTGTGGATTCATTAATCATAATGACTAAACCTCATCCTGGTATATAATGAAATAAATTAAAAATATACCTATCTTTCCTTTAAAATTCTCCTGGATGTCCAAACTGACCACACTATTGAGATCTACAATGAATGATAATTATGAAGGAATGTTTATTTATTAATAATATGTATGAAATGGAAAATATTTATTTCATTATAACATAGCTATGAGAAATTATTCAATGAGACACAAGTCTTATGCCATGAGTTAGAATCATATTTCACATATTAATCTCATATCATTTGTCTACAAGTCATGATCATAATTCAAAAAACTGATCATCAGTTTTATTTCATTGTAAAAAAACCAAATTAAAAAATAATTATTACTTATAATAATGATAATAATAATAATAATAATATGATTATTATTATTATTATTATATATTTTATAATGAAATGGTGAAATTTTTACATGTCCTCTCAAGCTCATTCTTTATGCTTCACCATTTCCACTACTATTTTTTATTTCAATTCTAATCACTTGATAAAAAATTGCACATAGTTAGTATTGAGATCATAGTACACCACTCCATATTTCACCCAGGAATACGGTGGATATATAACCACTAACTCAAACCTATCATCCAATTTCATGGATGATCAACATTCAACTATCATTTTATTTATAATCACCCCCCTCTTTGTGATGACCCTTCGCATGCTAACCTTCTCACGTCAGGTACCTAGTGTTGTTTTGGTCCCCCATCACTGCCTGAGTGTATCACCCTCACATCAACCCTCATTGTCTAGCATTTCATAACATGATACTATATATAGATAAACATCAATTCATCAACCTATACACAGTCTAAAATAAATATATGTAGAGGGGAGATATAGGAAAGAGATGTGAGAGAGAATAAAAATGAGGATAATTTCATTTCCCCATTCATCATCAATCTAAAATTGAAAATTCTTTCATGATATGAAGAAAAAATAATTTAATTAAACTATCCAATATAAATACATGATATGACATTAAATATTCAAGATTGAGAATTTAGGGTTCAAGGTAATTCTACTTGATAATCCACCTGAATTCAAACACAGAAGTCAAAAAGTACAGTTATATAAATTTAACTCAAAATTCACAAATATTCAAGGATATGAGAAATGATGAATCCATACCTTTATTTTGATCTATCATTAGATATGTAACTCATCCATATTGGTTCTAATTAGAAATGGAGACGATTTCAATCATTGATTACATAATTTATCCATATTTTCTCCAATATACCAATATAGACATCTCCATTGACTACTCTATAATATTTTATGGTTTATATGGTTTATCCAAAAAAATTGATATTATGTTCCTCTAAATAGAAAGACCCTCAGAAAACAAGAATTAATTTCCTTAATAAATTAATTAATTCTTAAATTAAAATTAAATAATACATCCAAAATGGCCTAGCCTAAGTTACTCTATCGTAAACTAAATTTTTTCCACCCATGGGGCTAATCACATGATCTAAATCCAAAAAAAATGTATATTTTCCCATGAGAGAATCTTTTTAAGGGTCCTAATAATGTTATCATAAATATAATTGTACATAATGAAAATGTTATTTTTATACTTTGTATACTTTTATTGAAGCTTTATCACACCCACAATTTGTTGTTGGCTCACCTTGAGTGTAAACACCTCACCTATGTGAAAATGGGACCATCATATAACTTTTCTAGAGTAACATACTTGGATTGTTTTTCTATTTTTACTATAGTAAATTCATTAGACTTTGAAAATCAGAATTCAATTATGTCATGCTTCAGAAAAAGCCAGATCTCTACATTCTCCTCATCTTAAACCATTTCAATACTTGAAAAGGAAGAAACTAAATACCCCTAAAGAAATTTGAAAAATATACAAATGGGGAAATAATCATCATCACACCCACCCTATTCTTTAGAGTTTCAATCTCAAGGAGAACTTGGAACTCAACCATATCATAAGGAAACAACCTCCTTTACGAGGAATTTAATGGGCTTCATCTCTTCTGATATAAATCATTTTAATGGAAACATGAATTCAAATTACGTTTAGTGTTGTTAATCTTCTACACATAAAACAATTCCTAATTAGAAGTTCATCCTTATACAAGTGATTATGATAGTCCATGTATCATTTACTTCTACCATAAAATTATTTTACAAAAAGGTTACCACTGGAAGGAGCACCTTGCTCCCCACCATGAATGATCATTCCTACTAGTTTTAATATATAAACAACCCATTCATGATGCACTCCAAACATTGAGTGTTTAACCAAGATTTTGAACCAACACATGAAGAGTTTCAAGGTAGCATACTCCCCTGGTCACGAGCAATCTTCTATAACATCTCCTTCTAGAAATAAACATGCAAAACTAACTCTATATTTTTACATAATAGAAATAGGGAATTTTTATAAATATATATTCAATCGTTTTTGGATTTAATTTATTCATGTTGGGTCAATGTTGGTTGGAAAAGTTTTTGGGCATATGAATATGTTTTTTTCAAGAGTGTTGTCTTTTGTTTTCAAAAAGGATCTGTCAATTAACTTTGTAAAAGCTATAAAAATATGATGATTAATTGCTGATTTTTAGTTCACAAATATTATAACATGTATAGAGAACTTGTGATGAATGTATTATGAACAAAATGGGGAGTATATGTGTTTCTAATCATATTCATGTCTTATTGGAATGATTGATTTTCCTAATGGAAAGGACATTTCAATACTTTACTCATAAAATCTGATGCGGCTAAAGATGTAGGGTCAAACACTATACATCATAACAATATAAGGTTCATGATTAAAGTAGTTACTTTTAGAATAAGACAGATTACAATGATGAATAGTGGGTGTTCCTGTTGAATTAGATCTTACAGTTTCACCATTTCCCTATGTTTTACAAATTTTCGGTCCTCAAATTTGAGAGATTGTTATTTTGTGAAAGGAAGAGTCTTTTCAATGGAGTTATTAGAGTGTAGTACACAGACCATGAAGGACTGTTCATAGAATTCATAGCAGGTATGTGGAGTTGAAAATGAAAATCAGTGAAGGAAATATTTAATGAAGCTCAATACATGGACCACGTAGGAGAAATAGATTGAGGGTGGATAACTGTTAATGTGAGGTTTATAGTCCATAGGAGGAAAATAGTTCACGATGAAGGGTATTATTCACGAAATTGAGTTGGTGATTTTAGATTCCATGAAGGAATGTCGTATGTGGATTGCCTATAGAAAGTGGTTTTTATGATGTTCACGATATGTGTTGAAAGACGTACCACATGGAAAAATTGGGTAAATCGGATTAGAGATATTTTCAAATCTATTTTCCTAAATAAGGAATTCTAATCCCACCATTAAAATGATAGGTTTTCCATAGATTACATGTTCACTCTAAGGAAGAATTTGGGTATATTTGGATGATTTTGTAAGGGAGAATTTTTTTAAGGGAAGTAGTTTGTAGAAGAAATATTATTTGAAAGATGAAGTTTTCTACTGAAGAAGAAATGGTTCATGGAATACGATGAAGGAGTTTGTGGATGATGTAATTCCACAGAAACAAAAGTTGTACGTGGAATTAGTTTGAGGATGTGTGATGAGGAAGTGGAATATAGAAGTAGCACATGGAATTGGGAAGTGGAAGTGGTACTTGGAAGCAGTCTACATAAGTGGTATGCAGAGAATTAGCATGACATGGAGAAGATATAGTTCGTGGAAGAAGAGGTGGTTCGCAAAGAAATTGCACAATGTGGTCCAACTCAGTTCGTGGTGGATACATGTAGTTCAAAAAGTAAGCATGATAGTTCCGTAGGACTCACGGAAGTTCTTACCAGCTTTTGGTTAGTAAAAATAAGAATTAATTTTAAACATAATTTTTTTTAAAGATAATGAAGAAGCACTGAAATATTGATTTCCATCATTTTTTTCTAGAGGATGCACATGAAAAATTGGATTATGTTCATAGTGATACATGGGTTAAAGGTAACATCATACTAATTGTATTCCATATCAATGTATAGTTTTCTAGTGGATTTTTTGTTTTATATTTCTTTCCAAACAGTACCAAGGATATAGCTACTCTTGTTGGGATGTGACCCTTGTAATTTATTGTGTTCCTATGGTTGTTTGGTTAAATTGTGTTCAGAAGGTAATGAAATATTTAAAATGAGGTTAAGGTTGTTTCATATGTAAAGAAACATAAAAGATAAAAATATCACTGATTCACCCCCTCCCCCTCTAAGTGATACTTGGATCCTGACTGGGAAACATCAATTCGTGTGTTAACATCCTATAGGTCTTGTAGCCATTGTTAAGATATTTGTGATATATTATCTCCATTTTTCATGGAATATATTTTTTGAACTAATAATAAACCAAATATATTTTCTCAAACTTAATAGTTTCACACATATCCCCATAGAGAAAATAATTCCACCACATTCTAATGTGGGAATTACAAAACATTTAGATGAACCTTCACTATCAGCTCTAAAACCCATGAAAAAATATTCTTTAATGATAAAAATACACATAATCTTGAGTAAACCTCTTCATAAAACATATATAAAAATATTCCATATTAATGGAACATTGAAAAATGTCTCGTTGGATATAACACACAAAGGGTAGTGTTCAGAAAGGGTGGTTTCTACCCTAGACGTACATCACAATATTCAATAGAAGAACTAATAAAATTAAACTATACACCAGGGAATGAGGAATAGTTTCACACCACCATCATGTAAAAAAATTAGGTTTGTTTCTTTAAAACACCTAGTCACACAATTAGACAAATATGAAATCCCCAATGTGCCACTCTCACCCACAAAGATAATTTTTTTTTGACCACCATCAACTAAAGGTGAACAATGTAACTATCTCCAAAAAAGGATCCCAACTAAAAATTTAATATCTCATGTTCAGACTCTATCATCAAGAACTAGAGTACCTAATAATAAAAATCTACTACCCTACTACTCCTAAAACACTATGATCTCATCAACTTCTACTGACCCAATCACATAAACACAAACACTTATCCAGGAATAGAAATATTTCATTATGAGAGGTTATTACTGCAACAATTAGGAAATTATGATAGAATATGAAATCATCCTCTTAATTTGGGAAATATTACCTAGACTACCAAGCACTACCAATTTCCTATTAGACATATGTGGTCTCATAACTAGTGTCCACCCACAATCACAAATATATAATCAGAATAATGAATTCTATCACAAAGTGACAAATGATATTTTAGTTTGATGTTTTCTCTCTCACAAATAATCATTGGTAAACATCCCATGTAGTCACCCATCCTAACACTACTCTTGGGAAATCCATGATAAATGGTGGAGTTATAATCAGGTAGACACCCAAAAAATAAGGTGATTCGATTTTACATGGGTTGTAAAATTTAGCCTTTTATGTCTCAAACTTTTTGTGGTTTTACACTCTCCATCCCGTTAAAAAACGACTTATTCATTTTAGAACCCACAACTATAACCCTGGTAGTTCTTCTACACGTCATATTGGGTATTGGCTCAAATAAAATTTTGTAGCACCCGACTCAATTGACCATGTCTGAGTCAAGATTCCACTTGACCTGAAGCCCACATCCCTATACACAAGAGGCTGTCAACTACTATATAAGGTCAAAGTAGAGGTATGGGGAGAATATTCCCTTAGAAGCAGAAAAAAATAATAATAATAATAAAATGGAATTGGTAACCTTAACCAAATAATTAATAAATAAATCATCCTAGTAGAAGCATTCAGCCAAAGTAAAAACCCATTTATCATCAATATGGGATGTAAGATTTAGAAACAAAAACTAAATAAAATGGGGGCCCCCATAGGTGTTAGAAAATAGTGTGATGAAGAGAGGATAATATATAGTAGAAACCTACTCTATATACTCATTTGGAAATTCCCACATCCTTTAACTGAACCTACACACCTATCCACCATTGGGCCCTTTCCATTCATAGGATCCCTAGCCATGGAATATTCAAGAGTACTATAATTTCCATGTTGTGTGTGAGTATAAGATATAGTAGGACACCACTAACAACCCCTAAAAAATGTCATAGGATATTATAGCGGATTACACAAAAGTAAAATACTCTAATGAAATAAAAATTTTGTCACAGAATAACATTATATGTGCATGGTCTTTAACGACCATCCCTACATGATTTGGATCTATTCCAAAGGGAACATTGAACCATAACCAAATATATTCCCCTTTAAGTGATTTTCTAAGAACATGGTTGAACCATCCCCCTTTAATGATATAGTCTAATTCATGTTGACATCTCATCTGACACATCAATCTCAGGGGACAGTCTATTAAGATCAACTCACATGATCAAAAACAAAAGATTAAAGAACTGAACATATGATACATTTAAAAAATGAAGGATCTAACATCATATAAAATCAATATATTACCATAATCATCATATCCCACAAGAAAGAAACATAATAAAAAGCCTCTAGGAAACACACACACACCCATCTCAAGTGATCAAGCATCAAAAATATGTCACATTGGTTAAACATTCATTCCAAGAATAAAATTTACAACCCTTTTAACACATGTGATAAAGGTAAGACCCCCTAACATATGTGAAATGATGATTAATGGAATGGGTCACCTTATGAGTCTAAAATCACAAAAAAAATCCTAGATTTACTCTTGAATAGACACAATTAATAAATCTATGAACATTGTTTTGAAGAAACCACACCCTAAAGTTTGTACAAGTTAAAATGTAAACAAGAATATTTTAGGTCAATGTATACATTTTAAGACTATGCCAAGACCATTATATATGATCAAGAAAAAATGATTTAATCAATTGAAAAACATGGGAATTGATATATATTATGAAATATCGCAAAAATGAAGAATACATGATTGATGCACTGTTTAATCATCGAATTTGGGAGTTTTCATAGAGGATGAGACCCCAAAATCACTAGATATGACTCCTATTTTTCAAGGATTCCAGAGAGAACTAAGAGAATGAGAAACTGTGAAAATTTTTATGTTTAAAAGAACTCATATAAAATTATCATAATCACTAAGCTTCCACTGATTTCACCATGGATCAAGTGGCCATTGGGTTGATCTATTTCTACCCATGTTCCATAACAACTAGCTGGTTGTTTTGGGGATAATAATCTCTACCCAATAACATCACCATCTAGCCAGTGGGACTGTTATATCTTAAAAATATAAATTTATATCATCTGGTCCTCATAATATTGAGGAATGGATATATGTCATTGAGGGTATTTTTGACCTAGTAGAGACCCCAGAGAATCTCAAGTTGAAGCTACGGACCTTTAGGACTCAAGGAATAGTTTGATAATGGTGGGATGTCATGCCGTAGGCTAGTATACAAGAATTGATTACATGGTTGACCATTATGGACCACTTATTCATGGATTTATTCTATTATTAGTTGATGTTGGATCATTCTCTAAGGTATGTGGAGATATAATAAGGGATGATTATAATGTCCCCCTACATAGCTTGCTTCACAGAGAAAATTACATTTTATTGTATTTAGTGTTGAATAAGAAATAGATGGCCAAAAATTTTGAGATTGGCATTCCAATAGTACTGAAACATAAATTTGGTAACATTAATTTGATGTCCTATACTTTTGTGATTTTTATGGAGATAATGTTTGAGAAATGAATTTAGGAATACATAGCCAAAAGTATTTTTCCATTTAAGAGTGGATAAATGAAATAAGGTTCTATGAGGGAAGACACTACTATTTTTCATCTTCTATTGAAGCATGAATATATTATGGAAGAGACGTGGGTGTGAGAAGCCAATGTTCAGGCCTAGTGGCCCGATTTTTTCAATAAGACATACAAGGATACATGTCGAGGATGAGATTTCATGAGAGGGAGAATTCATAAGCCTATACCTTGGTTATCAATATCATTATCATTTATAGAGCTTTTAATCAATTCATTTAGTGTTTAGAGGTGTTTTTGTGGTGTTAAGGAGGTTATAACTGAGGTTAGGTGTGGTTGGTGTACATTTTTTAGATCATTAAGCTACAATAGTCCCACCAAACTACTCTTGGGAAGCCAAAAACTTACTATTTGGGTTCCTAGGATTAGTTAATTTTTCCAAGAAACCACCCGCAAGATGGTGGGGCTCCTAGCCAGAAAAATATATACCCAGCATCAACAGGCCATTGAAATTTTAGTACAACACCATGTCTATTGAAATTTTTTTGAAACCAACCATCACTCACTTTTTCTCATTTCTTATGTTCTCTCTATAAACCCACTGATATAGGATCCCTATATAGAAATTTTTTTGACTTCTCATCTCTTCTAAATCCTTCATTCAGTGCCCGAACAACAGATTAGTCCTACATTCTTAATCATGTGAGTTCATTATTAATATTGATCAATTCCATTATCTTTTAATTATTCAAATTTGAAAATGTTCTAAATTTATTTATTGAATATAATGGATTTGTCATGGAATAATAAGGTATTAATTTATTATTCATAGAATAAGCACCTGAATTTAATTATATGGTTTCTTCATATCAAAAATACCTAAATATTTTTTGACAGAATATATTCATGGTTATGTTTGAGAATAAACAACCATTGGGGTGTGGCTTATTCTCCTCCATGATCATATGATGTAAAACCGTGTCAACTAAAGAATGTTTATATATTAAGTGGTTCTTTTTTACTCAAATAATTCCTCTTTCTATCAATCAATGTTTCACATCAAGTATGAATCCTTTGACATTAGAACATGTTTTACATATTTTCTAGAATGATTTTTGGAATGTGTGTGTAGACAATAAGATATATTTTTTATTATTGATCACATGAGGTATGTGTGGGTCACTGAGAAATTTTTGTGTGTTTCCTTCATGTATTTCATGATGATTATAATACATTCTTGATTTACTGTCATTTTGTTTCTATCATTTGCATCATGTATCATATTTGTTGTTATTATATCTTCTATTGATGAAAATTCAATATGAACCTAATGCAATATCCCCTGATAGGGATATGTTAGAATAGGCTTTGGTATATATTGGACTATCCCTTCAAAGGGGGATATGTTAGCCATGTTTTTATTATATTCTATAAAGGGGGTATTTTTCTGGTTGTAAGTCATTGTTCCAATCAACATAGAGTTGATGTAGGTAAATCCCCTATCAAATTACATGAAATTTTTATTTTTATTTTTTATATACATTATTCTTTTATCTATTCTATTTACTTTCATGTATTGCACCAAAAAATATTATGCACTTATTTTAAGAGCTATTGGTAGTGTCTTAGTGTGTCCTTTATTCACACACTACTTATGAATTCTAGTAAAAAAATATATTTAATGATAAGGGATTTGATAAAGGGAGAGGGGCCTATGGTGGATGGTTGAATATGTTTAGGATAAGGATTCAAGTATTACTGGATGAGCTTTTGGATTAATATTATTGTTGTTATTTTAAAATTATTTAATTATTAATTTGATTTACTGTCTATGGGGATCCCCTTTTTATTCAGTTTTGGTATCTGAATTTGAAATTACATATTGACACTCTAAGGGTTTCTACTATTGTTGTATTCTTCTACATGGGTGTTTATTTATTAATTATTATTTGGTTATGGTTTTCATTTTTGTTATTTTACAGTGATTTTTTATATGGTGCTGAGGGAAGAGTCTCATCACATATCTCCCTAAACCATTACATATTTTTGGAAGCCTCTTTCATATGGGTATGTTCTCATGAGGTATTGTGGAATCCTAACTCCGACTCGGTGGTTTGGGTCAGGGTGTTACAATTACATGGCTTATCCATGCTTGGTATGAACAGTGAATTTTCCAAAAACACTAAATATACACCTCCATGAACCAATAATAAATAGGATTCAAAATTGATGCCCTAAAAGCACCACAATGGGGTCCATCATTCCACTTAGAAAAATTTTAACATCACCCTCATAATGAAATTCGATGCACACATCATCCTCTCTATAAATTCTAAGGACGTGTCACCCTTAAAATGAATATCTACATTCCTCAATATTCAGAGGATGTAAATTTCTTATTTTTTGACTCAACAAATGAAGGTTATTCAAGCCATTTGATGTGTATAGGACCCAAAATTTTCGAATTTGGACTTTTCTCATTGCACCTAAGAGGATCTCACCCACTATTTTGGGTGAACCACACCTTACTTACACAACTACGCATCACCCTATAGTAATGGTATTGTAAACCAATAATTATCAATATATATAATATCTAATCTCATTTCTACCAAAAATAATTTAATGAAATGCCTTTTTCTCCACTATGGATAAATACACCTTATCAACTTATATTAGTTATAGACAGTCACAATCAGTGAAACAACACTTTCTGAAAGGGGTTTGACAGTGGGTTAATTGGAAATCAAAACGTCTAAAAACCTTATATAAAAACAAATACTTGTGTTAGTGTTAAATAGTACAATATTAATTGAAATAAGATCATGAATCACTTAGTTATTAGACTAGTTTTTTCTTGACAATAGGCATCATATTTTCATGTCATCCAATAATTTTGAATGAAATCACCTCTCACTAAATAGGAAAAAACTAAATATGGTGATTGTGGTAGTTCATTGATGCATATTCCATACATGATCCTTCACCAAACAACTCTTTTTTAGTTAATAGATCATATAACAGACATTCCCACTCACATCACCATCTCTAATATAGAGTTCCTCCCAAAACATCACTCTGGATACCATCTAGTGAGAAGAAAACACACTCCCACTACAAGAGTATAACTCAACCAAGAGTTTCTACACTAATTATCACTAAACTAAAGAAATCTATTATAGATGTTGTTTTTTGAAATCAAAACCACATCTTTTATCATAATCTTTCGAATTATTTTCTAAAACCAATAATATTGAAAAATTTCTCAAATAAACATTTATAGAAAACATTTTACCCAGTGCATGATGCATACACAAATATGTTTTTAATTCCCTATATAAAGATCAATATTATCTAACCAAATTTCATTTTACTCATAGGATAAAACTTAATATATGATAGATAATTAATGTAACATGTTCAAAAACATTATCCATTATCACCTCACCATGTGGTGTCAGAGGATAAATACAATAATTGACATATTATAAGTATATTTCCAAGACTAATGGAAATACCAATCTAAAAATATAGTAAAACATTAGTCACCTGAGGATCAGGAATTCCTCATAAACTTATGTATATACTATCATTCGAATTCATGTAACAAAATTTGTCTATGTTTCATATCATCCAACTAAATGGGTAAAGCACCAATATCACATGATTATATAATTGAAACAGATGTGCCTCTCCATCGCTCTAAAAGACATCTTAGTATCCTCATGATTTGCTCCTTTGTTGAAACATCTTTTCCAAGTGAGCTCATAGTATTGACAATCTCATTGAACCATATATACATATCAGAAATAGGTTCATCAGGCTTCATCATAAAATTATCATAATTAATAGTATAGGTGTTCAGTCTCATTTATTTTTCATTGGTTGTACCCTCATGAGAAACACCCAGGGTATCCCAAATTTCATAAGTAGTTGTACAAGAATATATGTGACTGAATTATTCATCTCCTGAAGCACAGTACAATGCATTCATTGCATTACAGTTATTATTGTATGCAGTCTTAGTAGTTTCATCCCAAATAGTTATATCAGTTTCGGGAATCTTATATTGAGTTTCTAAAATAGTCTAGATATCAAACACCATACCTTCCAAATGAATTTTCATTTTAAGCTTCCACTGAGAATAATCTGTACCATTAAAAAGGGTGGCATGTTGGTAGTAGAACCTTCTAGTCTATTTTCCATAACTAGATTTTAGAAAATATATTTAAAGAGATAAAATTTAGAACTAACAAAAATTTAAGATATTTAAATATTCAACTAAAATCACAGTTGAAAAATAGAGTGTTTTGAAATCCTGTATTAATAAAAAAACCTCTGATACCAAATGTTGGTCGGAGTGGACACTCAAGAGGGGGGTGAATTAAGTTCCAATTTTAATTTCTGTTAAAAAATATTTCTATTAAAATCCACCAAATTAAAAAACAAGTAAAACTGTAGTGAATTTATACAGATGGTAAATGTTCAATTAGTTTCTCAAAGTTTTATTGGGTCTCTGTTAATTTAATCAGGGGATTAAATTAACATTTGAAACCAACTTACTCGTTCACAATAAGTATAAAAACTTTCTAGTTTAGCGATCAAAGTGACATTAAAACAAATAGTATTTCAAAGTAATTAGGAGTGGACTATTCAATATAGATTATAACCAAAATAGATAAGCACAATAGTTTTTGAAACAAGAGGTTCAGTCTCAAGACGAGACTCAGTCCTCTCAAACAATTTATATAAATTTGATCCACACCCTGGATCCGGGTAAACAATCGTACAAGAGACTGTCCAGGTCCTAAGACTTCTACCATAGTTATACATGGGAAAAAAATAATATCAATAGCACACAGGCTGTCCAGGTCCTACTTGACCTCTACCACTATCCTTAGTGGGATACAAGAATGAGTTGAAAGATTGGTGTGAGGATTTTGTATCCTCCAGTTCTAAACATAAGTCAATGTGTGTAAATTATACCGAGTACACACATAGCTCGAAAAAGTAAATAATGAATCAACTAGAGAAAGTATATGAGATTTTAGAATGCTCTAGTGATAAACAGTGCAGCTCGGGACTCCTTCAATTCAGTATAAATTCTTCTAAGTACTTCTCTGGTTTTTGTGTAGAAGCACATAGTGTCATGGTTCTCCTTCTTTCACTTCCAGTGTAAGTGTTCAGCTCGATTATGAGTAAACGTTATAGCCCTTGAACTTTTTCTTTGAATTTTTGTTCTTGATGAGTTTGAGAGTTATTTGTGTGTTCTTCTTTTCATGTATGTGTGTTCATGGAAGAATTCCATTTATTAATGTCTTTCTTGTGTTGTTTGTTGTTACTTTCTTTTTCTACAGCTAGATATTCCTTATATTCCATGAGCTCCAGTAATAGGAATGATTACCTTTTCATAGGTACGAGGTACGGTTCCCTGACATGCCGACAATGAACATTAAATATCATTAATTGCATTAAAAACATCAAATATGACCATTGGAATTATATATGAGTTAATAGAAATTCAAACAGTTTTTATGACAATCAGTGATTTATGAGATCAGTGAGTCATTTTAAATCTGAATCGGTTTCCGTAGGTCATGATCATCGGTATCGATAGCTCCTTAGATCATCGGTATTGTTATCTCCTTTGATCATCCATATCGGTAGGTCCTTTGATCATCGGTATTAGTAGCTCCTTTGATCAGCGGTATTGGTAGGTCATTTGATCATCGGTATCGGTAGCTCCTTTGATCATCGGTATTGGAAGGTTCCATTGGTGTGTCTATTTACATCGGTGTGACCGTTCATCAATGGTGTGACCGTTCATCATTGGTGTGACCGTTCATTGTCGGTGCGACAGGAAAATAACTAAAGGTGAGTCAAAACATTGAATTTTCAAAAAGTGTTTGTTTAGTCTAGAATACTTCCAGGTCAACATTACAACATAAATTAACATGGATAAAAATATTTAGACATGATTTAAACATATATAAAAACATTTAGAGAAGTTTGAACAAAATATTAAATTCTCATAAATAAAACATTGATTTGGGATTGTTAAAATAACCATCTCACAGAGAGTTCAACAAATTCGAATTGAATTTTAAATATATGTCTTATTATATATTATGGATATAGAAAATACATGCACTTATATGGTTTTATTATATCTAAACATATTTAAATGATCATTAATAATCATTACCATTGATTATATTGAAACTGAATAGTGATAACATTATTAGTATAATGGTATGGTTTTATGTAATCCAATTGACATTGAAAAAAGAAGTGATGACCTCAACCAGTTGGATCATACCCAATAACGCACATTCATCAAAGATTTTGAGGGAGATAGAATCATTGGTCATTTCCCTTTACCAAGCCCAAGATGAGATCCAATAACATATGCCTGAGAAAAACGTTGTACTAGATAAGTTAGAGCTCATCCAGATCATGGGCCAAACAATGTATGTCGAGCCACCCCATGAAAGTCTCACCATCGCACACCTTATCATTAAGGAAGTTACAGGTGTATTAAAGGGATATGTAACAAGACCAAAATAATATGAATATTTATATTTTATTTTCAATATAACAATGTTCATATTATCTTCGTATCGTTACTTTTTAAATGATTTGGTTTTTATACAATAAAATACAAAATAAATTTTTAATTAGTATTCACTTTCAATAAAGTTGTTTATTTTGATGAATAAATGGATTTCTTAAAACAATATTTTTTTAATAAAATATTATTATTAAATAATTTTTATTAAATATAAATGATCATATAATTTTTATGAAGTGAAATTTAATTTTTATAAGCTTTGAAAACTATGACTGCCAAAAAACCAAGCATTTCTCAATAATTGAGGATTCATATTTTAAAAGTGAAAATTCACATATATAGAAAATTAATTTTCTAAAATTATAATTATTTTTGGAATTATAATATTGAAATTATACAATGGGGAATTTTTAATTATTTTTTAAGATACTAGAATTTTCAATTAAAAATTAATTACATTAACAATATACGTTGTGTATTATTACATCACAATGACCAAAAAGATATATAATAAATAAAATAAATTGTATCCATGACCAAATAATTCGATTCCATTTAAATTAATGTGGTTTTACTTTTATTTTATTAATTTTATAAATCATTTTTGAATCCTACAAAACAATTAATAAATATAGAGGTTTTAAAAGCATTTCTTTAAGTGTATGAACCACATCCACATAAAAATGATATTATTTTATTAATTTCATCTGATTTCCTTAATAAATAATTATCTCCAATCCCATTTGGTATAAATCATTAAAAAACTATAGGATGGATTTTGGTTTTGTTTATTTTATTATATAGTGTCCAAAACCAATGTTTGAGAAGTTAAAAATATTTCCCCAATCATTTCCTATATAAAATGACCCAAGATCCAACTTATCTTAACTTAAAACAAATGGAAAATTAACTTACACTCTCTTACCCTTTTTATAATCCTCTTGTGGTCACCCCAAACTCTCAAAAATCCCCTCCCAATATTTTGGGGCCATACTCTCAAGGTAAGGGTTCTTTTATTTCTCCACTTTATTCAAGTATCGTCATTATCTTGTTCCATTTTTGACCAATTCCAACCATTGTGATATATTCATTCATATCCGTTTTACATCAGATATGATTTCTAAATGATGACATACCTTTTCTATTATCATTAATCCCTTCCATTAATATTTATATACTGCGTTATGCTGCCAAAATTTCACCATGATTTTCCATGCCAACCAAATGTATAGTGAATACCCCTACCCAATTCATATCAATGGGTTCCTCCTTCATGAACTTATACTTATTTTTTGGGGATAAAAATGTATTTATTCTACAATCCCTGATTGTGGAGAAAAATATAATGATGAAGGAATCCATGTTTTATGATCTATTTGGGACACTTATGCATGAGAGTAAAATGATTGTGATGGGTGTGCCTAGAATTATATATTTCCCTAATGAAATTGGTAATGTTTTATTATAATAAGCCCTCATTCAAGAAAATTGGGAGTGATATAAATCCATAACATGAATATTTTCATTAATACTTACTGAAATTTATCCTTGACCTTTGTTTAGGATGTAGTGTATTAGGTTTTCTCCCACATTTCTTATGTTTCCTTGATGTTATCATGCTGTGTCTTGCCTCATTTTTCATGTTTATGATTCCTACCCATTTTATGTACCATTGATATCCCTATTTTCTAACATTTAATAGATTCTTCATCTAATTCCATATTTATTCCCTTATTGGTCTTTATCGCTCACCACATTCTTATGTATGTCCCCAGGTTATCCCATGCATATTTTAGTATGAAGGAATTTTATAAACATATTAAGGAGGTTTTCAATAAAGGATATGAACTCCATATTTTATGTTTTTTGTAGTGTTACTAATTCCCAAATTTACTTTTCTTCTTAATCATATAGTATGTATTTTTTGTAATCAAAGGAAATAAATAATGAAATAATATTTCATAAAGAGATGGGTTGTTATGCTCTTGAAATGCCAAACCTGACTATATGTTCGGCACTCACTGAGTCTGTACTTGTACTGGTATCCCACACTAGAGGTACATTATTGATGATCCACATTGTGGTTTTTTTCCTGAGTCCATGTCATGATTTACATACTAGAACACCAATCATCTTTACTTACATCAATCTAGAATATTTTCACTAAAGTCACCAAATGTCATCTGTCGGATCGAGTAAGATCAATCCGTTATGGTTTCCTCATATATGAATGTCTGATCACCATCTCTGAGAATGAGGCCAACCTAAATATGTTTACCTACACTCTAATGGGGTTCTATAATCCATCCTTAAATTTAGTCACCCTTGAGGTGTCATCGCTCACCATTTTGGGTGAAAATAGATATAATTCATTGAATGCCTCTGTATAGTCTAGGATGAACTTTTCACCCTATTGTAGGCTCAAGAACTCCGGGGCACCTTCTTCTCTCAGCGTATCTGGGAAGATGTACTTACAGATCCTAGCCTCAATGACCTTCTAGAACAGTCACTTGTGTCTTCCAACCTAAACATATATGTCTCTCCAATGCTTAGTTATTCCTCTATATATGTAGGTCACCAGCTTCACCCTCTTCCGTGGATGCATCTCAAGCTACGTGAAGATCATCTACATTGAATCGGTCTAGTTATCAGCTATCTGGGATCCACCCTCAACCTAGACTAGTGGCAGGTGCTTCTACTAGAACTCCCGAGTAAGATAATCTATAGAAGGATCTACTCCCAAAGCTCCCCTATTAATCTCCTAGATTACACATACCATAATCACTCTGAGTTTCTCATCAATCCATGATCCAAATGCTTCAAATATGGTGGCTAACTCTCCATCAATGGAACTTTATCCTGGGATTTTACTTGTGCCTATACCTATGGATCATTATTTTCCTAACACTATGTAGCCCCATCCCAAACCTCTGGGGTCTCAACCTATTCTCTCTCAAGAGGCACCCAATCGCCACCCGCCTGACACTCCATCTGAATCCATCCAGGTGGATGCCCACTAAAAACCAGTACATGGTCAGATAGTCTAGATAATATATACATATATATACATATATCATGTATATTGTTAAAGTAGTTATAAGAAATGAATACTCACTACCAGTACCCATCCCCAGTGTAACCATGTCACAAGGAAACCTACCCTCCTGGCCTCTTTACACAATAGTAATAGTGCCAAGTATCACATTTTCGTTGGGCCAAGCCTGTTTTTATAAACAATGTCAACTCAATTTGATGACCATGTCACCCAACAATGTGATCAACATCACCCCAGGTCATCATCCCACCTTATCCTATAAGAGAGAGGCCCATATATATATATCACATTTCATAAGTAATCATTTTCATGTAACAAGTACATATATACTCAACTCATATGTTCATTCCAAATGAAAAAACATGCATAACAAACATAGGAAACACCCTATAATATACCATACAATTGGTCTTATATCTCATCTCATTCTATAAAAAAGTCAAGGGTCACATCTCAAAACAATTAAAAATAACTCCCATATGATCCTCTCATAGTGAAAATCATATCAACTATATTATGATAAAAGAATTATTGAAATTTGTACCCCGAGAAACTTGGTGCATCCTTCATTCATGGGGCTACATGCCCCCAAAAACGAGTTATAAACCGAGTAATAACTATTTCCTAATTTTTTGTTCCACCTTATCCCAAAGAGTTAGACCAGAAATAGGTAAAAGAAACATCTATGGTGCCATTTTCCTTATCCCGAACCATTTAGCTACCCGAAGAGTGATTCCGACCGAGTTCTAGTTGGTCTTAAGTGTTTTTCCCTAAATACCAAAGGCTGCTGACTAGAAATGAGTTCATAAAGAGGTGATTCAGGGAGAATATACTCTCTAGTGATGAAATAAAAATGGTATTACCAAATATAAATCATTGCAAAAGAATACCAATATAATGGACCAGTAACCCACCAATGGTGGAAGCATAAGAAATAGTATACAATAGCATAAGCATAATCAATAACAGTAGCAGAGTAAAAAAAACAATCCAAACATAACATTTTTTTTCTAATCATGTATACAATTAAAAAACATAAAATAAAATAAATAGACGTTTCACCAATGGCCGACCACAATACATACATATATGAAAACATGATGATACAAGATGAAAATAAATAACAGAAATTCTAGCGAATGGAGGAACCTCAGGGTCCATTTCCATTCAACCCATGCTAACATCCCAAAAAATATGGTTAATCTCCATATACCAAACCGTTACATGAAAAAACTTAAAATCAACATGCGTCCCGAAGGGCCTGTGT
Source organism: Viscum album (assembly GCA_963277665.1). NCBI lineage: Eukaryota > Viridiplantae > Streptophyta > Magnoliopsida > Santalales > Viscaceae > Viscum > Viscum album. Next base: position 853,348,483 of record OY728152.1, read on the forward strand.
CGGGTAGGAGAACAAGTCTCAGTAGGTCACCACGAATATGTTCATATCTTAGAACTTCTTTGAATCATGATTGTCTAACATAAATAAAAAAGGATTATATATAAACATAAATAAATCTACATCCCTCCTGCTCAATAGTCCAAAGGAAGACTTTCACTGAATTCAACCATTACCAGTATAATAGTATATGGTAGGATCCTTAGCTAATAGCCCAATGCATCCCTCGATGGAACTCATCATAGGTTAACAATCAGGTTCCACCATAAATAAAGTCACCTAGAACCTAGTTCTAACTGACACCTAATTTCCAAATAATGCAACCAGTGTCTTAGTGGAACCCCCATTAGTATGTACCCGGTCCCTCCGACCTCATCTCAGAACTAACATTGTCATCTAGATGCCCAATGTTAGAGGCAAAACGATACCTATCCTTCAAATAAAATCACCATCCTCTCAATAGATTATTTCATAAGGAACGACGATTTCCATCTTCCAAAATAAGTCCTCCCCCATTTTCCTCATGTATGGAATGACTCATCCCCAAACTGACAGTATCATCACTATCATCTAATGTGTCCCCACCATTCCCATTTCATTCTATGGAACGAACATCAAACCATAATTCCTAATATGCAACTATTGGAGGCCTCTACGACATTACGTGTCAATACAACTTCAACATCTCACTCATAATGTGTGCACACGACTCTAAACAGTGATTTGGACAACACAGGAGAGTTGAAATCACCAATTAGAAAATAATCCACACCAATTCTAAAACTCCTACCCATGTGACCGTGTTTCTAAAATTGATGGCCAGTGCTATATAATATATCTTATGCCATGCTCACAACCTAACATCCATATTTCCTTAAACGATCACTGAGTCACCTAACCAATGATCAACATCACTCAAAAACATATATATCAGTCCACGATAATCCTTAGGATAACATCACTTAAAAATATATATCCAACACTATTTCAATCTTCGGGCCAATCCTGTCACCCTCCCATGGAACTCATCATATGAAATTCATATTTATAAAAATATTATCAAAACAATTCAATTAATATAAATGACACACCCCACCTAACTACCTAAGATATCAATGGCCTCTAACATGACCCCACAAAGATCAACATGGTTAGGGAATACAAAATGGCATCTCATTTGATCACTTTAATTAATTAAATTTCAACCACTAATTTAATTAGTCCTTTCTCAATCAAAATAATAGTGTGCTAAAAGCTGCATAACCAAAAAACACATGAAATCACAAAGAATGTTAAAAACCACATGCCTCATAGTCATAGTTGTAGGAACGTCAGATCATAGCCTATAACATTCATTGATTTTGGAGAAATCTATTTTTTACATGAAAATCTTGTAAATAGGGTAAAAAAATCACATGGATATATCTCACTATATGGTGATGGAAGGGAAGAATAAAATAATGATGAATGAACAACCTATCAATACAGATCCAATGTAATAGAAAAATTGAATAATCGGGGTCGGATGGAGATTTTTTGGGAATATCTAACAGAGGAGGAGAAAATTATCTAGATATTTTATGAAAGTGGGTGAGGAGTAAAATTAAAGAGATAATAAGAAATATAAGAGGAGGGAAAATGGTAAATCCACACTTTTAATGGGTCGGATGGTTAGCTTGGATGTTTTTTTTAACTATAAAGTTTCTACTATGTTCAAACACCACATGGTTACTCTGTAAACTTATGAAAAACCATGTGGATCCAGTGCTTGCTATAGGGTAAGGGTACTACCAATTTGGATCTAACCATGCATCTTGGGAATATTTGTCCCAAACAATGATAATATCATGTATATTGCTTGTTCAAAAAAATTATAGAATTATTTCATGATTGTGAACCTCCTCTTGAATGGTTTACCAAAACCGGATTAGTGAATATTTTTACACACAATTACTCCTTTAAGGTCACATGTCTTGTCCAAAATATGCACCTTAGACTATGCACCTCAGAATGTTTGGGGTCTCAGCGTCCAACACACCCAAAACTAAACGAAAACCCTAAGATACATTACAAGAAAATAGAATCATCTAAAAATAAGGTCTTATGTTAAGGAAAATCTCAAAATTAATTTGTGTATAACTATAGAAAAATTTTTCTACCCACAAAACTCCAAATATTAAAAATTGGAATGAAATCCAACCCATTCCAAAAACCAATGATGTTATACCTTGACCCTGACCAGAACATAGTAGTGGGTAGTAGGGACTATATATCATGACTTAATAATCATCTAAAATTTATAAGACCTAACATTAGGAGTAAAAAAATGGGTGTAAAATAATTAATAGGAAGGTGTTATACCTTAACTATTTCTGAATCTTTGAACTAGTCATATAAATCTCAATTCAGTGGAATTTTTTTGAATCAGTATATATATTCCTCCATGATGACCTCTAGTAGTCATTGGAAGGTATTTATTACCATTATATTAGGGTGTTGTGCCCAGTCCACTGTTGTTACCTCCAGTAGTGAAACCTATTGCACCACATATTTTACCAGAGTTGGTCATTGATTATCAGTTCTGAGAGAGTTTCCTATAATTTTATACAATCGGTTCATAGGGATAAGCAAGTTACATATTCTATTCCATATTTGATATGAGAGTTCTTCTAGTAACACCCACATCTATTCTTGGGGGATGGTGGCCTCTATGATTCTGTGTCATGGATGGATTCTTTGATTTCAATATTTGAACACTTGGATATGTCTTTAGAAAAGAGGGTCAATTTCACAACCTACATGTTTAGTAATTCATCAAAGTAATGGTTAGACATTCTCTCCCAATATTTTTAGTAAAGGGATATGGTCTGGATGGATTTATATAGAACTTTCTATTATTACTTATTATCGTAGCACGGAGAGCTATGTAGACAAGAGAATTTATGCACCTTCACCAGGTTGTTATATCCTTAATGGGGTATTCTTCTTATTTCATATGGCCAAAGTGTTTTTTCATACTTTCACTGAGGATGATTTAATGATAGTGAAACACATTTAGTATGGTATGTATACACCATCTGATATTAGGTTAATATCTTCTGGTCAACTACCCTTTTATAAATAGTAATCAAATCCTTCATTATTGACTAGACTTTAAGGGAAGATGATTGTGTGGGCCTGAGAGATTCAGAACAGAGATAACTTAGTAGCTCATCTAGAAGCATAAAGTGAAACCTTGACTCTTGTTGTTGGAGAAGTATTAATCATTTGGATCATAACAAAAAAGTGATATGATACCAGTGTGGGAATCCTAGTCGTATAAAACCCCATTTCACTAGAGATACAGGAAAATTATGATCATATGAAAAAATGACCCATCTGTAAAAAATTTGTATAACATTTAAACTAATATCTAGTGATTAGGGGAATGAAATGATTCAATTTTTATGTGTTGGTAAATTAAATTTAATTCATATAGAAAGTTGTGACACTACGAGCCGATCAATCCAAGGTGGTGGAAATGACCGTGGAATCCATTATTATGAGATATAACACCAACATAGTAGTTTGGAACTCGATAATTTGGTTCTATATTACAGTTGTGGTACTGTCCTTCTCCATGTTTTTCAACCTAGACCATAAGACAAGATAACGAACACATCTTATGTTCGAATTACTATTATACTGTCTTCTTCATTAGTGTTTGCAATATTTGACTTATGTTCATTTGATTATTTTATCTCTTTAGCTATTATGTAATATTTTTGATTTAAAATTGAGAACGTCAATGGGGTAGTAACTCCGGAAAAATAATTGGGAGCAAGATAAAAAATTATATGATGATGTAAAGAGTGACCCCTTGAGGTTGGCGGTTTCTCTGTCTTGTCGAACCTCTTAGATCAGGAGATGATTGGGATTAACATCATACTTGGGATGGATTTTTCAGTACCCTATCATTACCATGTTTATTTCTATTCCTACAAGGTGTCTTTCACAATAAAAAAATGGTGGTACCATTGTTCACAAATGGTAATTGGACATATATGATAGTGGGCCTATAACTTTGCATTGTGGGTTGGGTGGAGTCACTTCCCACATTTCTAGTCTCTATCTAGTTGATCAGGAATCATATCTAATAGGTTTTCCACCTTTATTGAATCATTTTATGGATTTTTTATCTGGTGACTTCTCTAGACTACTTCATATTAGATATGTACAATTCACCATTGAGTTAGTTAGAGAATTGGCACTAGGGTTCATTCCCCATCATCGGATGACAACTACGGAGATGTAAGTGCTCAAAAGGTAGCTAGTTGACTGAGAAGCTAAGAGTTTCATATTAACAAAAACAACTCAATGGAATTAAAATATTATTTTCTCTAAAACGGTGTAAGTTACCATCCTTATTTGTGTGGATTACCATCACTTGAACTATATTACATTAAATATATGGTATACAATACCTCAAATGGGAGAACTCTTAAACCTACTCCTAGGGTAAATATTTTTCTCCACTATTAATATGATGTTGGGTTTCCATTACGTGATTGTTAGACCATTATACATACCACATATACTGTTCCAGAGTAGATATGGCTTTAGAAAGAATATGGTTATGTCATCTAGTGTTCTGAACATGCCCATTATTTTCATATCTTGGATGAATCAGATCATCCACCTGTATCTGAAATCATTTTTGGTAGTATTCTAGGAAAACATCTTTGTGTATTCACATACTCAACAAAAATATTCCAAACATCTTGAAATTGTACTGATTACACTGAGATACCACCATATGTATGATCGTCTAACCAAATTACACATTTAGACAAGGTTCATATTATAGGTCACATCATCTTAGAGGCAGGAGTATATCATAACCTTGAAAAGGCTCGAGACATGGTATCCAAGGAGTCTCCCAGGAACTTCATTTCTATATTTATTTTCTAAGGGTATGATAGGTAGTATAAGTTTTTTATCCAATAATTTTCATGCCTATCAGTGACTCTAATGGGATTCACTAAAATGGGTGTGATTTTTTCATTGTTTTATCCATGTGAGATGACCTTTGAAGAGATGAAAGGGATATTGAATTGTTCACTGTTCATATTATGTCAAGAGACTGGTAGAAGCTATATATAATATCATTATGCATCATGTATCATGCTAGGAGTTGTCTTACTATATTTTGACCAAGTCCTGGATTACAGGTCTTTCCAGTTAAGTCATCATAGGCATAACTACCTGACCCATGACCTCGAGATGGATGATGTGGTCCACTCCTTACATTTTTTGAGTGAATATCTAGTATGAGAGATTTCTGTGGTGCACTTAGACCAAAATATAATTACATATATTTTTACACTGGGAAACAAGAATATTAGGAAACATATATGGGTACAATACCTAGAGTATTTTTATTTTGACCTCATTTATATGCCCAAGCGGGAAAATATTGTGGCTGATTTTTTAATCCAAAAGAATTAGACACAGGCCATCATGGATTCCAATAGAAAATGGAAGCCGGCAGACCTGTTTTCTATGTTCACAAGGAGGTGAAATATGTTCAGAGAAAACCTATACTCGCATCATTAATAGTGACATCCTCTCTTATAGAATGGGTACATATGAGATAGCTTTCAGATTCTAGTTGCTAAATAATAAGGGATGGGGTCTTTAGTGATTTCCCATCACCGAGTTGGGTTATTGATGAGAAACAAAATCACATTCATGGGAGTGTCTTGGTTCCTGCAAACAAATGGAACAAAAATTGATGTAGGAGTCTCATACGTCTAAAAGAGATGTATACCTTGTGATTACCATGATTTATGGTGCTGTATGTTTCCAATATTTATGTTCAGGTTTGAAGAGTCGTATTGCTTGTTTTGTTACATGGTGATACCCCTATCAACAAGTGAATGTGGAGCTCCAGTGGCCTACTATTATTTTTAATCCTCTATCAATTTCGGAGTGGAACTAGTATTACAATACCTGGAATTTCATAATGGGATTTCTGAGATCCCCTTAAGACAGTGACACAGTATGGTGATTATTAATGTTTTTCCAAGAACAAGGTCTCACACTTATACCAATCATATTTTCCCTTTTATTAGATGATTTAAGGTGATTATATCTAAGAGATTGAAAAAATCTTTGGTTTTCCTTATTCTATTATATTAGGTAGAGTCTCTTATTTTACATTTTGATTCTGGAAGGGGTAGCATATGTCACTAGGTTCATAAGTTATTCAGAGTACATCATATCACTCTCAGAAAGATAGTATACCTAAGTATAAAATTCATGTGTTAGAGGACATATCTAGGCATATTTCCTTGATTTTGGAGATTCTTAAGGGAAACAACTACCTACCACCAAATATTTCTGCAATAACATCATTTCAGAAACTATTAAAATGGATTCATATGAGGCCCCATATGATTTTTCATTTCATTCAACCATATGATGATTAGGGGTAGGTGAGGCGGTGTTTTTGGGACCTCATCTAATTTAGAAGATTAAAATGTATATGTAGATTATCTAGAAGAATGTCGATTTAGATCAGTTTAAGAAGAATTCATATACTGATAATCACCAGAAGCCTGTCAAGTTTGAGGGGGACATCAGGATTTCCAATGAGTTTATACTATATTGGGTTATAGACATATCTAGAGATAGGTTAAGCTATCACCTCTTTACATCAATCCTTTTTAGATTTTGGAGAGTGTCAGGCTTGTAGCCTATTAATTGGTCTTAATGTAGAGGTATTGGGACATGCTTTATGTCTTCCATGTATCACTGCTTCATTATTAATATTCTAACATGTATCATTCCATTGACCCTGAGGATATTATTTTAGAGTAAAATGGGTCCTTTGTGATGAATTCTATATGTATCTTTGATCTGAGTAGGAAAGATCTATGAGGAATGTCAGTTCTTATAGTAAGGATGTTATGGATGCACAATAAATTATAGAATGATACATAGGAGGAGCTCGATATTGACATATGTTCCTAAAGGATGGAAATTTTCTCACATGTTCATTAAATTCTTATAGGGAATCTCACCTATGAATTTTATTACGGAGGTTAGGTTGTAACACCCTAGATTTTTGTGGAGTAATGAACCTTTAAATTTCCTAATAAAATCTTTCCTTTAATAGTTGAAATTTTTTCAAGAGGCTAGGAAGAATTCCCAGAACATCTTGGGATCATTGGGAACCATGATCTCTAGATTCTCTAAAGGAATATTTAGCCACATGGTTAGTGTAAAGTTATTTATAATAGTGATATTCAACCATGATGTGTGTTGTGGGGAAATGAAGAGGGCTTCATAGTTTTTTTTAATCCATTTCCATAGGACACACGACCATGCGAGGTGTTGTAGTTAGTTGATGGGTGTCACACTATTTTCCCAAACAGTGTTCCCACGTTCACATGCTTAGTGTCACTTAACCAGTATTTCCAAACGGTTTATATTTTTGGTTTGAAGAACAATTCACCCAAACCATGGTCCTATTAAAAGAGGGTGAAATTTAATTTTTTACCCTCCCTAATTTTATACTTAATCAATTTTGTCATTTCTCTTTTTCAATGTAGACTACACTCTTGGATATCTGAAATCCACTCCTCTATTTATTAGTCTCACTCCTTCATATGGACTCTGATCGGACCACCATCAGTTGCATTAGATGCCTGAAGATAATATCTTTAGGCCTATTTATTCCATCCATCATTAATATGACACTCATGATTGTTATTTAAATGCAATCTAATATGACCTATTTTTTGAGATATTTTCTATTTTGTCAACTTATTCCATTTTAGCGCAAATTAAAGGAAAAAAAATTGATAAAGAATTTTCTACTACCATAAAGTTGGTGGTCTATTAATTTTCCCTTTGTTTTAGTCTATATATCTTACATAGTGTTTCTACAATGAATTAATTTTAGTTCATTCCATTAAAAAAATAATTTCCCTTAATCTAAATATTTAATCATTTAGGAAATTTCTTCTAAACTCTTATATCATTGTCTGAGGTCACCCATATCGAATCATTCCACCTATTTTTGTGTGATTTTTAAATTACATGATTAAATGGATTATTAAATGGTTGAAAATCATCATTGGATTATGTCATGGAATAATATAAATTATTATTATTCTTATTATATATCACCCATGTTAATAACCATTAAGACATGGGGGAGAAAAGTGTCATACATAATGCTTCATTCTCTCTTGATGTGTGATGTTGGGCATGATGACTTGCATCATTTATTGAATGATGGGCATGATGTCCACATTCAGTGACTGGTAATTGGGGATTTTTTTCACTTCACTCATTGGGTTGAAGGATATAATGACATCTCTATCCCTAAATGAATCCCGGTCTTGTACACTATTTACAGAATGAGACTTTTATGTCTAATCACAGATGCTTGAGTTACACCTTAGGTCCTATATAGTATTTTATCTATATACATGGCTATATATGTCACAATGTATATAGAATATATATATACACACATAATTATATAAATATACTTATATATCACTCTATTAATATAGGAACATGTTCTGTGATATTCCGACATAAGATGAAGCATGTATAATCGGGTAGGTGTCTTTTAGGAAACTAACCGGACTTCGTTACTATTTACTTTTCTATTTTATATTATTATACATGTAAAAATATATTTTCAATGACTTTGATGGATATTTCTAGAAGTCATTGGTGGTGGCTTACTAAATATATCTCAGTCTATGTTTGTGCCAATAATTTGTACCTGCAAATACTTCTTGGTTTTGGTTTGGAACAAATATCAGGATCCATCTATAGATGATTGATTTTCTTCCAAGGATAGAGTATGGGTGCATAAGACCGATCTTATGCTCATGATTCTACAGGATTTATATTATACCTTTTGTTTCCTTTTTTGACTAACAAGTTGTATATTCACATTTCTCTGTATTTCATTCATTTACATTTTTTATAGTATCATTACATGATCATCATTTTATATATGATATGGGTTATTTATTATTTAATTCAATATTATATATATATATTCATCTTCATTTAATACTAATTATTCATTTCCACTGTTTACATATTGTTTTAAACATTTGTGTTCCATTTTAACAAGATTGCATAATATCCATGCAAATAACACAACCTGGTCCCTCATTGCTAGGGAGTAGCCAATGGCGTACAAAGAGGCACTCTTAAGGGTATGTGGCCAACCAGGATGATATACCTATTCATGGATCTCAAGTTAGGATTGTACAAACATAAAGATTATTCTTTCTTCAACGAAAATCTAACCTTTCAATCCCTATCATAAAGAATATTTGTTACAATTAAGCTATAACAATGAACTCCATTGAAAATGAATATGTCGAACTCCTTTGAAATAATTACCCTATGATAAGAGATTAGGGTTGATAAAAACATTTTAAAAAATCATCAAATCATCAAATCACATGACATAAATCCAAAAAACTAATAAATTCCATATTGTACCAAGGTATATTATGACACATACATTATGTGACCAAACATGACTCAAAATTAAATGTCACCTCCCATTCAATTAAACGAAGTCTATTATATAAGGCATTTATAAAAATCATATAATCTACCCCAATTCATAGAATAACACATATATTTATCTATAACTAAATTCTGCATCATAACCAAAATAAACATATTGTCCAAAACTGCAGGAAAATATGAAATTTCATATACTTACTTAGGAAAATGAATCAAAAAATCAATTCTCCATATATATATATGAATATAAAACCAGAAAATAATACATAATACCTAAATTGTTAAAAATACCCTCTTCCACCGAATAAAACTTTTATTATATTGTCTAAATATTGGTGAACAAAAATTGAAACCAATTTTAAAAGTCCTTTCAAACCATTTTGACATTGGAGAACATAGGTAACGAGTATATCTGGTAGTTATAATACAATAGTTTTTAAATATCTTTCTATTGAAATATCAAATATCGAAAACAAAAAATCATATATAAATTCATGATTTTAATATTATATTCCATTTTAAAATCCACTTAGGGTGTATAAATTTTTTGAGAACAATAAATAAACTTTAGGGGAGTTTTTTATGATAAAAGACGATATTTTTTACTAGGTATTATTGGTAGAATAGTTCTTGGATCACGTACTAATATGTGTGAATATCAATGTCCCCAAAACACCTAATATGGTTAAGGTGCACTATTTAGGAGACCATGTTCCTATTGTTTCACCACCCACTATCTCAGACTACCTAATTCGATGGACCATGTTCTAAACCATTAAAAAACACTAAAAACCTTGAAACTACTAAATTTTCTCATTTCAGGGATAAATTTTAATTTTGACCACTGAAATAATTTACTAAATTTTTAAGAACACTATATACCCCAATATAACTAATAAAAATCATCAAAAACCAAAATGGTAGATATTTAAAGATATACCTCATGAAACTTCATTTTTTTAAAATCCACTATTCTAAATAACCCCCACATAGATATCCATATTTCTCATTAAATATCAATAAAAAATACAACATCCTCTTTAGGATAATTATAAAATAAATAAGCCTTAGTTTAAAAAATTGAATCAAAATAAATCTTCAAAAAATAATATATTTAATAAACTAACATTATTTTATACCTATACACAATAATCTACCAAAAATGAAAATTTTTAAAAACCATATATTAAAATGAAATAAACCCTCTGAATCCCACAAAAATCATCCATTAACTCTAACTCTATTTAAACAATAGTAACAAATAATAATTCCATTAATGAAATTTCCCTGCATATAATTATTTCATATATTAATAATAACATAAAATCACATAAAGAAAATAATATAGATTTCATAAATGATGAATGGATGAAATAAGATAGTTTTTAAAAAATTAAGGATCCTAACCCAAGGGAAAAGTAATGTGACCTTCAAAATAGTAATATGTCCCTTAGGAATAGTAATTAATCCAATAAAATAGTATCCTCATGTTTGAAAGTATAAATAAAATTTAAGTATGTTATAATTGAAAATATGGTTTATTTGTATTGTGGAATAAGTAAATAAATGTTTTAAAAATGATAAACATAGTATTGGTATTTTTATGAAACATAAATGTTTATTTGGAATTTCATAATTAATATAAGGACTTAAAAGAAATTTATTTTCATAAAAAAATTTAATTTGTTAATATTTTGTGGTTTTATGGTTATAATATATTGTTTTGAAACCTCAATTGATTTTTCTATGTTTTTTAAAACGAGTTACAATTTTAAAATTTGTATTTTTCAAGTAAATTGTTATTTCAATTAAAAATAAAATTTATAAAATATTGAAAATTATTTTCACAAAATAGTGGTAATTTTGTAATTCCATATGTCGATAAAAATATTGTGAATTTGTTCTATTCTCTTAAAATAGTGGAATTTTTGTGAATAGTGAAATATGATAATTTATGTGATATGCTAAATATATGAATTACTGAGTGATGGATAATGCATGTATAATGTAATAAAATTTAGTTCAATCTCAATTACACTATTTAATATATTTATTCACAACAATCAACAATATTACTTGTCTTGAGCCAAAATAATAAACAAAACAACAAAATAATCCAAAAACATTACCCTCTCTTGTGCTATAAATACCACCCCTCACAACCACTTCTCCTCACACCTAAAAATCATTTAATGTTTTATAAATTCTATCATATCCTCTTCCAAATTCTCTCCCCTCGTTTTTAGGATCATTTATTCTCAACAACTGACAAAACCCAATTCTGCTAAGGAGGTTCTCAAGGAGAAGAATTCATGAGATAAAAACCTCTTTGTTTTTCATTTAATTTAATTTCATTTCTTCTTATCACATGCCTTTATCAAAGTGAAATTATAAATCCAGTGTGTATTATATATTGTAATTTTATGTTTTTAGTGGAATAACCCATAATCAAATCTCTTCCCCTCTCATTTTGTTATAAAATTGAAAATGACATTCATGATATGTTGCTTTGTCACATTCAATGACGATGAGTTTTCAATTTCCATTAACACCTTCAAAGCTGGTCATAAAACTATTTTTTAATGGATAAATCATATTATAAAATATTTATAAAATATTATTAAATATTCTATAAATAGTATATATACATAATATTAATTAATAAAAAACTATTTTACGATGATCAATAAAACAACAAACAAATTTAAAGGTTATCGTTAACAATTTATCTAATGAATAATCCCTATATCTTGGAAAAATTGAAATATACGACCATTTAATATTATATAATATTATTGATAAAATATAATTTAAAATCTATAAAAATATTCTCATTTTATATGATTTCCCATACATCTATACAAGTAAACTGATCATGAAAACCAAGGAAACGAACGCTCCTGGAATGATAAAATTGGATCACATAAGCAACAAAAAAAGAACCTAAATGAACATAATAAAATTATAATAAATAATATATATATAGATAAGGTTATGAATTAATTATATAATGGATTCAAATTTATTATAAAAGACATTAATTTCAAGTGCATAACACTTTCAGACATAAGTTAATGGATTCTCTTTGAACCCTCATTTTTTCCTTTGGTTACGCTATCTCTCTCATTACCCAAATATAATTATTAATTATTTTTATATAATATTATTTTGTTTTTTATTTATGTTAAAATTATATTTACCTATCCAAATTATTCTTTCATTTATGAGAAAATACTTGTTTTATAATATTCTATTCTCAATTCTTCCCGATATACAATCCCAATTAAAGGAAACTTCCAGATTTCTAACCCATTTTTATGTGCACTCAATAATATTTTCTAATCCTAACTATTTTAATAAAATCATTAATTGTATCATGAAAAAAAATATAAATTCATTTTGTGTTCTATACAAAAAAAATATTCCATTTTTGTTTTAAAGAATCTTGAAAATATTCCCTTAAACACCAATAAAGTGGCTCTTGTCTATAGTTCCTTAAATAATCTTTTTACATATTTTCAATTAATTTTGAAATTAATTGTCATGATCTATGCCTATTCTCCATTATTAATGTTCATTTATTATTTAAATCCATTCTTTCTTGGACACCATTATGATAAACCCATTGTTTATGCTTTATGAAATGGATATGATACCCATTTCATTCAATGGGTATCCCTTATGTTTATTCCATATGTTTGATTCATCATGTGGAACACATATGCATGAACATGTAATGATGGGTGTTCCAAGATAGATATACAATGAATTTTGTAATGTATTTTCTCATGAAACAACATTTTCAAATAAAGAGTGAACCTGAATCCTTTATGGGACTTTGTCGGTGTTGTACAATGGTCTTAAAAGTAACCCTTGAGTCATTCTACTCTATGTGTAGTGGTCTTAGAAGTTATCCTTGACTCATGATCATGTCATTTTTTTGTTGTTTTCAAATTTCTATGATTCCTTGATTACATGATCCCATGTTCTATATGTTATGCTCTCATATGGTTATTTATTTTACATTCCCATTAGAGCAATGTGTTATTCCTTATAACCCATGTATTATTCATTAACCATATGTTTATTACCTAAATGATATTCGAGCTCTTCCCTTGGTTCATGTATTCCTGATGTTATCTAATGAATATTTAAGTGCTAAGAATAAGTTAGTTTTTCATTATGAATTTTAAATAAAAGATGTTTTTTTGTTTAATTCGGATTAATTTTGAACCTAATCTTTCAAAGTCACTACCCTTTATTACCCTTGGTTATAATTTCTATTTAAATATGATTAAAATCCGGTAAAAATATGAGTAAAAGGATGGGGTGATTATAGTAGGTATTAGAGGATAGTATTTTTTTATTTTGGGATACTAGGACCCGAAACCATTTGGAGAACCCTAGGGATAATTCTATAACCATGGATAACCTATATGGAATCATATGGAATCTTATGTTCGGATATACTTGTCATTTACAATATTATCGTTCTAGGTTAAAAGTTTCATTTTTATATTCATATTATCTAAGTATTCAATCCCATATAATTGTAATTTAATTTCTTAGTTAACAGATGAAAATAGGTGAACCTATTCCAATAATCAATGTGATATGAAATGTGACAATTTCCCTATTCAAATGCAAAATTTGAGAGGAACATGATCTCAACCCCTTATTAAAGTACTTGAAAAGCAGGTTCAAGTGATGAATAATAACTTGAACAACATGGAAGTCCCTACTTCTCCTATGAAAGAAAAAGTTGAAGTGAAATACATTATGTGAAAATGGCCTCCCATGTTTAGTGGATCTCCTAATCCCATCCTCACAGAACAATGGATTGACTATGTTATGAATATATTCTAAAACATCTAGTGCTCAAAATAAGAGAATGTTGTGTTGGTGGTCTATAGTTTTTATAGTGAATTTGATTAGCAGTGGACATTGATAAAGTACACAATTTCTATGGATTAAATTTATTCCCTTGATTGGGAGGAATTCATTAAAATATTTCTCAATAAACATTTTCCCCAAACCCTCCATCTCAAGATAAAAAGAGATTTTCTTAGAATAATGAATAAGGTAGATGATTCTATCATGCATATGAAGAAAATTTCACAAGGATTTCATGATATGCCTCCATCTTTATCAAGAACACTAAAATAAAGATAGATCACTTATTTTCTATGTTAAATCTGGATCGATGAAAAGAATTGATGATTCAAGACTTTTATAGCCATGAGGAGATATCCTTCATTCCCTTATGGTTGAAATTTAGATTAGATACTTGCAATTTTCTTGTGGAAATAGAGATAAAAATAATAATATTGAGTGTAATATGGGAGGAGCAGTATATAAATCCTATGATGTAATGAAAACCCAACATCCCAGGTCTCAACATTTTTGGATGAATCTTCCTAGTTAAAATTTAAAGGGAAATAGGAGATTCATCAAATGTGGAGGAATGTGGAATTAGGATAATAACTTCAGAAGGAATATGAATAATACCACTAATGTGGAAGAGAAAAATGAGGTTTTTGTCAACACTCTCCCTATAGTTTAGTTTTTCAACTGAAAATAACATCATCATTATGTGAATCATTTCCCAAAGAAAATGGTTGTTGGAGGAAATCAACAACAAAAATATCCAAGGTTGAAAGAAAGGTAATATTCTATAACTATTATGGAGGTGGATCCCGATAGTGAGGAGTTGTTTGGTACACTAGTTATTCATTCAATAATAGAAAATATTATATATATTTTTTCTATGCATTTAGTAATATAATGAATGTTTAAAGGTTCTATTAAAAAAACCTCTGAATATTGAATTTAATTTTCTATGAAAATAGAAAATGTTGAAATTATTCCATCCAATGAATATAACTCCTACCCTTTAATTTTTGTGGAGTAAACCTCCCAGAAAATATTATCTTAATTACATTAAGAGATTTGTATTCTATATTGTGCATGAATTTTCTATCATCATACACAGCCATCATCGAATGATGGGAAAGGTATATCACTCTTCACATCCCGTGTTATCGTCCAATTTGATAAAAATTTAAGGAAGATAATGAATCTCCAACATAATCATTGTCTCAATTGTGGATATTATTTCCTTATGGAAAGCATGTCAAGCTCAAATGATTGATACAATGGAGAGGATTATGATCGAAGACATCCCCATTATGAGGGGCTACACTGATGTGCTCCTTAAAGATTTTTCTGGTCTTCCACCTGACCAATAGGTTGAGTACTTAGTTGATCTTACTCATGAATATCCACCTATATAAAAGATACCCCATTTAATGTCCACCATTTACTTGTATGAAATGAATATGTTGTAATAGGGTAATCTAGAAAATGTTTTTTAACACCTAAGTGTGTTCCCATATGGTGTACTGGTTCAGTTTTTAAGAATACCAGTGGATCAGTGATACTCTCCATTGATAATCATGATCTCAATAATATCACGAAAAATAAAAAGTATCCCCTTCCATGTATAGATGAAATATTCAATCAACTATGTGGGGATACGTATTTATCTAAGGTGAATATTCATCCAGGATATCAGTAATTAAATGTACGGAAGGATGAGGTTCCCAATACTGTCGTTTGAATAAGTTTTGGGCACTATGAGTTAATAGTGATGCAGTTCATACTGACTAATTATTGAGTAATATTCATAGACATAATTAATAGAGTCTTTAGATATTACCTTTTATAATTTTTGGTTGTCTTTATTGATGATATTCTGATATGCTCCAATAGCAAGGAGGAACTCGAGGAGATTTTGGATACTATGAGAAAGACTTTGAGAAGGGAGAAAATATGTTAAATATATTGAAAATTTTTCTTCTGTGTTTAGTAAGTATAATTCATGGGGAATGTTATTACCAGTAAAGATATATCTATAGACCCTACCAAGATAATGTCAATCGGGGAGTGGCTTAGGTGAAAATATGTAACCAAGATTCATGGTTTCCATGGTCAAGAAGGGTATTTACAATGATTTTTGAATAATTTATAACAATTTTCATAACCACTAACCATTCTAACTAGGATGGGAGTGTTGTTTTTTTGGTCCAGTGAATGTGAAGAATTCTTCAATGAGTTAAAAAAATTGGCTTATCACTGCACCAGTACTCATGCATCCACCATGTGGGAAACACTTTGTGGAATAAAAAGATTCTTAAAAAGGTATTAGGTTTTGTACTAATTCACAATGATAAAGATATATCCAATTCCATGAGGAATTTGAAAATTCATGAGAAAAATTATTCCATTCATGATTTAGAGTTGGTGGTTGTGATCTTTGTATTGAAAATGTGGTGGAATTATCTTTGTGGGGTGAAGTGTGAGATATATACTCTTTGTAAGAACCTAAAATATGTATTCCAATATAATACTTTTAGTATTAACAATATAATATGGTTATAAATCAAAAAATATTATAACTTCCCAATCCAATACCATCCTAGAAAATCAAATAAGGTGGTGAAATCTCTATGTAGGAAAGATCATGAATCTTTATCAATGATAAGAATTGAGAATGATCCAATTTTCATAGACCTCAAAAGGATGGACATGTGAATCATAAGAAAATAATGACATTAATCTATTCTCTAATGATTTATCAACCGTCACTTATAAATAATATAAAGTATGCTCAATGAAATGATGATGAAATTCCGAAAAATATGGATGGTATAATAAATGTGAAAACCTCATAGTTCAAAATTGAGGAGGATGGACCAATAAGATATGGGTCACGACAATGTGTAACATCCAATCTAGAGATAAAAAATGATTTTCTGAGTGATTCACATATCCCAACCGTCTATATTTACCGAGGGACTGTAAATATGTATCTAGATCACTAAGAGAACTAGTTTTGGGACAATCTGAATAAAGTTATCACTGAGTATACATCAAAGTGTCTAGTATGTGAGAAAGTAAGGAATAAAATGACGAAAGTATAAGGGTATGATGAAACCATTGCACATACCAACACTGATATGGGAAAACATCACCATGAAATTTTTCAATAGACTTCGGAATACATACAGAGGAAACAGTGCTTTATGGGATATTGTGGATCATCTTACAATGACAGATCACTTTATTGCAATTTGATAGGACTTATCACTAGATCAAAATGCATGGATATACATCAGAGAAGTGGTAAGGCTTCTTGGGGTACAACTATAAATTGTATATGATTGTGGTATGTCAATCACCTCCATGTTATGGAAAATTCTTCACCATTCTCTAATCATTGAGTCGAGCTTCATTAAGGCCGATCATCTTCAAACTAATACCCAAACTGAGAAAACAATTCCAAAACAAGATGGAATGTTGAGAGAATATTCTATGGACTTCCAGGGAGGACGGGACCAACACCTACCTCTAGTTGAGTTCTCCTACAATAATAGTTTTCACTCAAGCATCAAAATAGATCTATATTAACGCCTTTATTGGAAAATACATAGAACACAGACATACTACGATGTAGTTGGTGAATGTATGACCCTAGAACTTGAAATGGTAAAAGATATGGTGGAAAAGGTGAAAAACATTCAAAGTTGCAATAAGGAATCCCAAATATGAAAGGAGAGAAATGAAAAAATGGTCGATGAGACCTAGAGTTTGACGTTAGATACATGTTATTACTCCAAATATTTCTATGGAATAGGATCGTGGTATTTGGAAAGAAAAAAACCTATGTCTCAAAGAAATCAACTCATTAGAAATAAATCATCGTGTCGGAAATGTGGCCTATCAACTAGAACCTCCACCTTCTATATTTCAAATACATGATTTAGTCCATGTATCCTTCTTGAGAAGTACGTACCATATCACTCAAATGTACTAAATATAGAGGTGGTACAATTGGAATATGATCTCTCTCATAAGAAGCATCTAATAAATATCTAGGACCATAGAGATATTTTTCTATGCAACAAGACCACTCACCTGGTCAAAGTTCTATTGCAGAACCATAAGTACAAAGATGTGACATGGGAACTGGATGAGGCAATGAAAGGTATGTACCCTCATCTGTTTTCCCATTAGTTTGTAAAATGAAATTTTGATGTAGAAATTCCATAAGGGGGGAGGAATGTAGTGATTAATAATTCTATAAATGAAATATCCCTAAATTTAATTATTCCAATTAGAATAAATCACATAAAATCACATAGATAGCACATTATTAATTATATGAATGGAGAATGAATTAAATAATACTATTTTAAATAAATTTAAAAACCTAATCCAATGGTATAGTAACATGACGTTTGGAATAATAATATGATCATTAGAAATATTAATCTGGCCAACAGAATATTTAAATCACCTATGAAATTATAAATAATGATTTGGTATCTTATAAATAAAAATATTATATATTTATATTGTGGTTTATGTAAATAATTTTTTTTAAAATGATAATCTTAGTATTGGTATTTTTATGAAACATAAATGTTTGTTTATAATTTTATAATAAATATAATTGCATAAATGAAAATTTGTATTAATAAAATATATTCATAAACTAATATTTAGTTTTATTATTATTATTATATAATTTTAGGATACCTTCTTATATTTTTCCGAGTGTTATAAAATCGATTATAATAATAAAATCATACTTTTTTTTAAATGATGATTTTAATTAAAAATTCAATTTCTCATTTAAATAAAACTATTTTCATAAGATGGAGTCCATTTTTGAATTCTAAACTTCAATAAATTGGGATGGTGAATTTTTTGAATTTTTTTAAAAAAATTTAAATTTAAGTTGATAGTGAAATACGGTAATTTATGGTATATGCTAAATACATAAATTATTGAGTCTGCGATGATGTATGGATGATGTTAGAACCATTAATTCTAACTCACATTAAGTAGTTATGATATTTAGTCATAAAAATAAACACTATTCATATTCTTTATCCAAAACAATTAACAAATGGATAACATAATCAAGAAACAAATCACTCCTCCACTATAAATACCTCCCCTCACAACCTCATTTCCTCACACCATAAAATCATTGAAGATAATCCAAATTATACCCAATTATCTCCCCATGTCTCTCCCCCACATCCAAGATCCATTGTTCCCAGCAAAAGACTAAACCCAATTCCCCTAAGTCGGATCTCAAGGAGGAGAATTCTAGAGGTAAAAACCTATTTCTTTTTCATTTATTTTATTTTCTTCTTATTTTACTCTCCTCAACTCCCCGTATCCAATTGAAATGCTAACTCCTTTAAATTTTACATAATGTAATTTTATTTTTCTAATGGAGAAACTCATCCTAAATTCTCTTCCCCTCACCTTTTGTTCTGAAAATGAAAACATTGTCCGTGATGGGTTGATTTATCGCATCAAGGGTGATGATTTTTCAATTTTCATTACTACATTAAGAGTTGGTTATAAAAATATTTTTAATGTATATATAATATTATAATATATTTATTACATCTTATTTATTATTCTATATCCAGTATATATATACATTATATTAATTATTATACCAAATTAGTTCATGATGATCGAAAAAATGGATTAAATAAGAAAAACGGTTATCATTAACAATTTATTGAAAGAATCATCCTAATATATTTAAAAATTATATATATAACTATTTAATATTATTTATGTTCATTAATAACATATAATTTCAATTCTAGAAATCTACTCTAATTTTAGATGATTTACTATACATGTATAAAAGTAAACCGATCATGGAGACCTTGGAATGGAATGCTCCTGAAATGATGAAATTAAATCTAAAAACCCACAAAATGGCCATAAATGAACTTAATAAAGTTATGATAAATCAAATACTTGTAGAAAGGGTTTTGAAATAATTAAAAATTGGATTTAATTTTATTATCCAAGACATTGATTTCTTCTATAGAACACTTTTGGACATTTAGTTTGGGATTCTATCTGAACCCACATTTTCTCCTTTGTGTTACGCATTCACTATATTTAGCCCAATGAAATTTCTAATTATTCTAATGTAATAATATGATGTTACATCTTCATGTTCAAAATATATATTCCTATCCCAATGGTTCTTCCATTTTGATTCCCTGACCCCAAAAGCTCAAAGTATGTGTTTTTTTATTTCATTGGCAGGATTACAGGGAATCAAATCCCGAAGGACAACTCAATTTAACATTCTTGGAAATAAGATTATTTTCATGATATTTACATTAAAATTCATCAAATAAAATTATATAGATATAATAATTTGATAAGTGCATTATTCTCCTAGATTTACGTTACATAACAATCATATAACACTTCTTGGCATGCTGGGAAAGTAATTCATAAGAAAGGGGTGAGCTCAAATGCTCAATAAAGGTAAAAAATATATATAATGTTGTCATAAATATGTATAAAATTTTAATACAAGGTATAAAAATAAAAAAAATTTAAACCTGATATTGAATATTATATGCAATAATAAATCAAATTATGTCATTTTATTATTCACATGGATGTTATACTAGTCAAATAATCAAAGGTAATATCAATAAATGATCTCATTATGAGGGAATGTATAATGTTGGAAGTCATAATCATACTATCAAGGCCTCATGCAAGGACCATATATAAACGTGTAAAAACCCAAACTATTTTATATTATGAGAGCTACCGATGCATCAAGGGGTTATTGCGGGCCCCTCCATTCACTTATTATGTCCAATTCATTCCTCTTATGAAAGGGTTAAAACATAACCAACATAAACATTCTTATTAAAACTAAAATACTAAATCTTAACACATTATACATAAAGCATGAATTGTATAAAAATAGAATTTATATTGTCAAAAAATTTATAAAACCTTAAATACAATATGATACATTTTATCATAATAAATCAATGCCAATTAAAAATAAGATCAAAAAATGGATGTCGACAAAGATAAACATAATTTTATAAAATAATTAAATGTATTTAAGATGATATCCATTTTTTACATTGAAAACATTAAAATATGTATAATTTTAAAATAAAAAATTTCAATTGAATATAACTTTTTAATATTGTAATGGAATCTTTAAAATGTTAAGATGTCATAACCGTGGAAAATGAATCTCATGACACATAAGTTAAAAAGATATTCCTTCCTAATTTTGATGAAAAGTTAATAAAGTACCTCATTTGGAAAATGATAGAAATATTCTATTAAAGACATTTTATAAAAATAAAAACATGGGTAAAAATGAATTTAAACTATTTAAATGAATATTAAACCCATTTTGGAATATATTTTTACAAATGGACTTGGGTGATAAGGATGCCTCAATAGATACATATATATAAGAAATCCAAAATAAAAATGGGATGGAAAATTAACCCTTACATAAAACCTTAAGAATATTCCATTTGAAAATATTTGAATGAAATTCAAAAAATTTATATAAATTTATTTATAAAACTTTATATGAATATAAATAAATATGTTTTATAAAATCAAATATATTTAAATGGATAACATATTAATTATTTAAACATTCAAAGCATATGATACCACTTTGAACATTAAAATAATTTTCCTCATGAAAGAATAATATTTATAAAAATATTAACTATTTTTATATTAAATAAATTAATTATATTTTAATTCAAAGGGGTTGTATATAAACCTCATAAAATAAGGTGGGTTTATAACATCAAATTATCCCTCAATGAATGGAGATTGGGAGAAAATCCCATACCTTAGGTCTGATACTCTCCAGACGTGTCCAAAAATCCTATATAATAGTTTTAAACATATTATGAACTTTAACAGAATCATAATAATATTAATGATATCATATATGATTCATTTATCACATTATGTTACCCGTTTATTGATAATTTCCATGTTAAATCAAATTTCGGGTAATAATTGATTTGTTTATCATACGTGTTTTGACTTTTGATTATTGATTCTATTTCATATATCATGATTTAGTTACATCTGTAATCTAAAATAGGATCTATTTAACATATATATTTATTATATAAACATATTTAAAAGATATATATATATATATATATATGAAATGGAATACACCGTCCATGGAGGAGGTTAGTCGTACATATGCATGAACAGTGTTCTATTTTCTTATTGTATTAAATAGAAAATGTAAATGAAACATATATATATTATTATATTAGAATTATTATTTCTTATATTTCAAACTTATTCATTAGGTATATTTTTATAATTATTCATGAATGGTTAACATGGAAAATGAATCTTGTCGTGTCGTGGAGATGGTATGTCGAACGTACATACGAGCGATAGTATCATTTCGTAATTATAAAGGTTAAGGAATTGGATGTAATTTGAATTATAAAGAAAAAATATCATGTCATATTTATTATTTAAATATTTTATTTTCATCATTATACCTATAGAAGAAAATTATAGATGAAAACAGATTATACTATGGCGTGGAGACGGTAAGTCGTACGTACGCATGCACAGTGAAATTGCCTTTCATAGGATGGGTCAAAGGGAGAAATTAGTTGTCCCATAATCATATAAACATATCATAATATTTTATATTCTATTATTGTTACATTATTATGGATTCAATATAGGAAAAGGATGTTGAAGAAGAAACGAACCTAGAAATTGTTGGTAAAGCAATTACATCTTCTTTGATTTTCTCCAATTAATTTTAAAAAACGGACTCCATAGGTTTTCTTTCCTTCACACATATGGACTCTATGGTTAATAGATGTATTTTTTTAGTATAAATGGTTATTTTTGGGTGGAACTAAAGGTATTTAGAGCTGGGAATAAAAAAAGAGGAGAGGTGTCCTTTTTTAAGAGAGGGGAGGGACAATTTTGCAAAGTCCAAAACTATAAATTTAATATAAATTTGTTTTCGATTTAAAAAAGATAAAAAGTAAGTTATTTCAAAGATAAGATGATTATGGGTATAAATTATCTTCTAAAATTAATTTTAGACATTTTTAGTCCACAAAATTAACCTTATCCTTTGGCATTAACTGTTAGTTAAACAATTTAACTCTTACCGTGACAACTTGTCTTTTTCGACTATAGGGTTAATATAGTTACTATAAAATTCAAGAAGAGAAAAAATTGGATAATTAATTAAATATTAAATATTATACTAGTTATTTTTAAAAATAATTTATTTTTATTAATTTATACCATTTAATAAAATATAATTTATTTTAAAATCTCATTTATGTCAATTTTAACACTATTTATTAATTGAATTTCTAAATTATAATATAAAATTTATCACTAATAAAAACTAAATTATATAATCCTTAATATTTCATTATAATCTATTTTTTTATCTCATAAAATATTTGAAATTTATTTACTTCAAAACTATTTATATCATTTAATTGATTCTCCATTTAATAATTCAATTACTGCATCATTATTGTGTCCCCATTTAATTTAATTATTTATTTTATAAAATTATAATTAAATTAAAATCATGTATATAAGAAATATATATTTCTAAATACTATTTATATCTGAGCACAACACTTATATAACCTCATATTAAAAATGATATAGTTATTAAATTTTGAATATAACATTCATAACTGTTTTTAAATATATTTTAATAAATGTCATAATCTAAGAGAAGTGGAATAAAAAGTATGATATTTTCTTCCTAAGGATTATTTTGGATGAAAACAAATTATCAAATTAAATTATTATAAGTTTATGGGTAATTGTTTAAAAATAATATATTTTTTTTACTTTTAATTGCCTAATTTACCCTTAACTCTTGTAAATAAATAAATATTTAATAAAGTTAATATTCACAAAAAAATAATTTTGTCATATTCGAAAAAAAAATTAAGAATAATTACCTTCATTTATACCCATTTTTTAAAATTCTATTAACATACATTGAAAATTAATTTTAATGCTAATCTTGTAAATGTGGTGAGAATGAGGGTAAAAGAGATGCTCAAAAGTTCAATAAAATTTTATATCTAATTATATTATAAAAATTATTATAATAACCTAAATTTGATTATTATATTTATTATTTTTATATTTTTACATTGAAATTAATTTAATGTAAAATAATTATTTAAATGAAAAGGTATATTTTTAACAACCCTGAAGTATTTTTCACTATTCATTAAAAATGAAACTTTTTAGAAAAATACCAAAGTGGCACCCTAAGATAATTTTGATATTATGAATTCAAAAATTAATTATATTTTGATAAATAAAATTTCATAATTTCATAATTTCTTTAATACTATTCACAGATGTTATTTAAACGACTAGGTTAACAGATCATGGTGCACATGAAATCAGAGTTGCATTCATTACAATATATATAATATATTTCAATTTTAAAAAAGAAAAATATTGAACATTATTGGGGTGTTACATTATCTTCACCGGGACTAAATTTAATCCCCAAAATTTAAACTTGATCTCAATAAACAAGATTTTCATATTTCAAAATACTATTTTTGAAGAACCAACATCATAAATAGGGTTGATAACATATATTATGAATTAGTAGGAAAGGGAAATGTGAAGATCACAAAAAAATTAGTATTTAAAATAGAATAACATTAGTGTAAAGTTGAGAAACAAAAATAGAGGAAAAAATAAATATCTATAATGAGTTATTTAGGCCATTAATCATAAATAAGTGAATGATCAATGGAAAATTAAGGGTCTCAAAGACATAAAAATATGATGATTTAAAATTTCATCGGTTCAACAAAAATTAACATTTTTTAGATTCTATTTCTTTGTTTGAGTAATTAATTTAATCTATAATAAATTTAATGAAATAAAATAACTTGACATTCTTCTATAAACACAATTTTATCCTTTACATGAATCCCACATCAGAAAAATGATTAATGAGACCTCCATTTTTAATCAAATAAATGAAAGTATGAAGGTAACTATAGATAACACATAATGGGGTTTCATATAGAAAAACATGGACATGGAAGATAAATTTAACCATCAAGCTCTGATTGAGATTCATATATAACATGATCTAGATAAATTTAATAATCACAAATCTAGAAGTCGGTGATGATCTATGGGACCATTTGATTCATGAAAAAAGAAAGTAATATGTAAAAAAATTTGCTTTTATGATCTTTTCCCTATAGTTTATTAATCATTTTAAATCCTATAATATGTTCATAATTAAATATACTTAACAAGTATACTTTCCCTCTTTAATCAATTCCCACCACAAAATCATCTTTTTATCTAAATGATGATTGTTCATGATGAATTTTCAGGCTTGAAGTACAAGATTCATATTTTAGAGAAACACATAACCCACAAAATATTAACTATATTTTTCTACTATATTTTTTCATTAAAAAAACAAAAGTGTTATTATAAGATAATATAATTCCCAAAAATAATCTTTACAATCATATAGTAAATACACAATGTTTAAGAGATATCATTCAAAAAATAACTATCTTTCCAAAAAAATATTCTAGAATAATATTTAAATCCAAAATTCAAATGTATTTGATCATATAGACTTTAAAAAATTCACTCTCAATGTCTCATACAAAATTTAATTGTCTAAATATCATAATTTCCATGTTTTTCTATCCATTTCCATAAATAATCAAAATCAACAAAAGTCCACAATAAAAATAATATTTTTCTCCAAAATATAATTCAAAAATGGCACATTAAAATATTTATTCTACCAAATCATATACTTTTTCAAAAATAGAAAATTTATTCTATGATAACATTAAATATATAATCCCCAAATAATTTTCCAAATCCAAAATTTCCTATTTCATAAGAAAATTCCATTATATAAAAAAATAACCTCTATCCATATGAAGAAAAGTAATTCTAACTAGGACTTCACATAGGCTAGGGGAAGTCAGTAAACCATATTATACCTTCAGTTTTCGGTTCAATACCCACAGCCTTGTTGGATGTTACTGGTTATCATCATGTCTTTAGTTATTACTTTTTATAAAAAAAAATTAATATAACTTCCAAAATAAAAATGTTGAACATTATTGAAATAAGGATAATCACTAAATAACCCTATTAGTGGTGTTATAAATACAACATTAATACATTAATAAATCATCTTATTATTTCTACATAGGACCTTAATTTTCATTGAAGTTATCCTAAAAAATAGGGAATTGACTCTGGTAATTCCGAAGTCCCTTAAATTTATAGAAAATAACTACAAAAGGATTTTTTTCCATTAGTTATATTTCCTTCCAACATACTCTTCATTTTCCATGGAAATTATTCTGTATATGTCCTTATTTCCCACACATAAATAATTTATTTATTCCATTAAAACACTTTCCTTGGGGTTTCCTTCCACCTTTCTTGTATGATGGAAATAAATATTTCTTTTCTCCATGGTCTCCACCATCAGTTCTATTAACATACCCCTCATTTCTCTTTTTTGGTGAATTCAAGAGTTTGATAAAATATATGTTGTTAATCGTGTTTTTGAAAAACGTACAAGTCATAAACATGGTATTTTTAACTCATATTAACATTCCATTTGGTTTCTCATCACCACCACCTTTTCCATCATGTTCAATGATAATATGACTAGTTGGGTTCAAGACATTAACTAAAACCAAAAATCACATTGTGATTAACAATAGTCGTATAACAATTTAATGATTATAATGACACATTATTTTATATTTAAAACACTGTAGGTTTATCCTAGATTATTTATTCTCATATTGTACTAAAATCTTTCATATTATTTTGTAATGAAAATGTGTATTATTCTAATCATACCCACTGGGATTGTCAAACCAAGTGCATAGTAAGGCTCGTTGTCAAGTACCAGGTTTCCCCAAGCCAACCCCGAAACACCTTTTCGGAGTTATTACTCAAATTTTCATCTATTCCAAAACCACATCCACTTGTTGTATCCATACTATGATTTATTTTCTAGTAATTTTTAAATAATATCTACACTACCAAAATTCTAGGAGGTTCTTCTATACCTATCCTCAAAATCAATTTTAGGGTTATGTTACTTATTTTGTGTTATCTAAATCTAATTTTTATGGTTGTTTCTAAACGTCTGTTGATACCAAATGTAATGTCCTGACCCCAAAATCCTAGATCTAGTGATTTATTTTATAAAAATTGGCATTATTACAAGAAATCGAATCCCGAAGGACCTATCAGTTTAGTAGCTGTGGAAAATAGATTACATATATGAACATTACATTACAATACAAAGCATAAAATAAAAAATATATAATTCTTTGATAATGTCATTATTCTTCTTGTTTATCCCTGAATATAAATCATAAAAATCTTCTTATAATCCTCATAAATTGAATCATAAGAAATGGTTGATCACAGATGCTAAGTAATCAAAAATAATATAGTGGATGATATCATAAATAATCCAAACTTTTAGGGAAATGAATAAAAATAAAACAAAATTTTTTTGAACATAATATTTACCATAATATGGAAAGAATAAACAAAATTAATCCATTCAATAATTCTTAATGATATTCTATTAGTCTAATAATCACATTTAATATCTATAAATAATCTCATAACGAGGGAAAGCATAATGTTGGACATCATAACCATGTAGTCAAGCCCTCATGCCAATACCGTATATAGATGGGTAAAAACAAAAAACAATTGTCTCATGAGACCTACCAATATATCGACGGTATATAGTGGGCACTGCCTATCACTTAATAAGTCTAATTCATTCCTGTGATTAAAGGGGTAAAACCAAACCAACAAAAACATTCATATTTCAAATATTATATGAAATATTAATACATTATCCATAAAAAATTAATGGCCTAAAAATAGAAAATCCTTAATCTAACTATTTATAAACCCTTAAATATAATATTATAAGTTTTATCATAAGAAATAAAACTCATTTAAACATAATATACCAAAAAATGATTTGGACATAGAGGAAAATATTCGAATAAAATCATTAAATTTCTTTTTGAAAAGTATTCCTTTTTTCATTAAAAACATTTAAAACCCCAAAAATTTTAAAAGAAATCATTTATTTCTGAAATAACCATGTAATCCTATAAGAAAATATTAAAAAATTTATGGCTCCATGGAGACGGAAAAATCCTCTCATGCTAGATAAGTTAAAAACACATTCCATTCTTATTTTATTTAAAAGGTTATAAAGTACCTCATTTGGAAAATGGTAGAAAGATTCCATCAAAAACATTTTATAAGTAGTTAAAAGTGTGTAAAAATTAATTTAATATTTTTAAAAGGAATAGTGAGAATATTTTGAAATAAATTTTTAGGAAACACAAACATGGATGATAAGGATGCCCCAATAGATACTTATGTATAAACAATCCTGAAGAAAACGAGATTGCGAAATTAAACCTTAAAAAATCCGGAAAAATATTAAATTTGAAAAAATTTAAATTAAATTAAAAATTGACCTAAAATTTTAATTATAATACTTTATATAAATATAAATAAATATATATGATAATATCAAGAATATTGAAACTGAGAAAGGATTAATTTGTTTAACATTCAAAGCGTCCAATACAACTTTGAAAATTTAAATAATAATCTCAATGAAGAAAAATATTTATTAAAATAATAAATAAGTTGATAATAAATTAATTAATTATATTTTAATTCATTGTGGTTGTATATAAACCTCATAAAAATGGTGGGTGTAGAAAATCAAACTATTCCTCAATGAAAGCAGATTGGGATGAAATCACTTACCTAGTGTCTGATACTCTTCGTACGTGTCCAAAACATCTGTATAATGGTTTTATAATTACTATTCACTTTTAATAGAGTTATATTAATAATTATGATATCATATATGATTCAATTATTTCTTTATTTTAACTGTTCTTTAATAATTTCTAAGTTATAACAATATTTTGGGTAATAATTTCCTTGTTTATTGTATGTGTTTTTACTTTTTATTCTAGATTCTATTACATGTATAATTATTTAATTACTTATATAATCTATTAAATGATCTATATATCATATATATTCATTATATACACTTATATAATATATTGATATATAAAATGGAATACACTGTTCATGGAGACAATATATCATATGCACTCATGAAAGCTATTTCTGTTTTATTATCATATTAAATGATAGAAATTAAATAAAACACACACACACACATATTTCTATATTATTCCAATAGAATTATTATGGTATATATTTCATTATTATTTATTATTCATATTTTTATAATTATTCTAGAATGGTTGACGTGGTGAATGAATCTAATCGAGTCGTGGAAAGGGTAGGCGGTACGTACGCACGAGCGTTGGTATTATTCTATCAGGGTAATGGGTAAGTAATTGGATGAAATTTGAATTATAAAGAAACAATATAATTTCATATTTATTATTTAAATCCATTATATTCATCGTTATACACATTGAAATAAAGTATATATAAAAATAGATTACACCACGACGTGGAGATGGTTAGACGTGCATAAGAACGCATAGTGATATTCTTCTTCATAAGATGGGTAAAAAGAGTAATATGGTTGAACCCTAATAATAAAAAAACTCCAAATATATTATATTCTGTATTTATTACTTTATTATGGAAAAAAAATAGGAAAATGAAGTAGAATAAGAAAATAACTTTGAAAGAGTTGGTAAAACAATTACCTCTTCTATGAGTGTCTCCTTTTGATTTTCACAAAATTACTCCTTAGATTGGATTTGTACCCAAATTATGGCCCCTAGAATTAATTTAGGTATTTTTATAGTATAAATTTATAGTTTTTCTTTGAAATAAATGGATTTAGAGGTGTGGATGAAATAGGAGTACTTCCCTTTTATAAGAGAGGAGATGGGCACATTTGGAAATTCCAAAACTATTAATTTAATATAAATTTATTTTAGAATTTAAACAGTTCCATAGTTATTTATTTCTAGTATAAGATGATTAGGGGTGAAATGCCCCCCAAAAAATAATTTCTTCTTTTTTTATTGAAAAAATTATCTTTATCATTTGGATTTATCACCTCGTTTAACAATTTTACTCTTACAGTGAAAACTTGTCTTTTTACATAATTGGGTTAATAAATTTACACTAAATTTAGAAAAGAAACTCAATTGTATCATTTATGACATATTTAACATTATCCATGTTATTTTTTTTGAAATATATACTTTTATGAAATTTTTATTTTTTAATAAAATATTATTTATTTGAAAATCTCATTTATGTCAATTTTTACAATATTTATTAAATGACTAATTAAAATATCATAACAAATTTATTTCGTTGAAAAAACTACATTAAATCATACATAATATTTCCAATCCATCCATAAAATTATTGGATGGAATAAATAATGTCAAATTATATTTATTTTTAATCAATTAATGTCATTTAAATGATTCTTCTTTTAATAATAGAATTTCTGCATCATTATTGTGTCCCCATTTAATTTAATTATTTATTATATAAAATTATAAATAAATTTCCATGATATAAATATAAATTTTATATATATAGACTATTTATAGTTGACCATAACATTTATATAACCTCATATTAAAAATTACATAGTTATTAATATTTGAATTTGGAATTTTTAACTCTTCTTTAAAAAAATAGAATAAATGTAATAATGTTACACAATTAGCTTAAAATGGATCATAATTTAGGCCTAAGGTTAATTTTGTTCAAAAAACAGTTATGTAATGAAATTAGTACATGTTTTAGGGTAATTTTATAATAATATTATATTATTTTTACCTTTAATTACCGAATTTACCCTTAACAATGGTAAATAAATTAAAATTTTAGAAATTTAATATTCACTAAAAAATAAGTCTATCCTATTAGACCAAAAATTTAATAATACATTCAACCATGTATGTATGTTTTTAAAATTTCAATTCACATACATCAGAAAATTATGTTTTACGCTAATCCCATATATGCGGTGAGAAGGCGGGTAAAAGAGACGTTCCAATGTTCAAAAAAATTGTATCTAATTCAAATATAAAAATGATTCCAATGACCTAAATTGGGTTAATATATGTATTATTTTTCAATTGTGGCATTAAATTCAATTTAAATTAAAATAAATATTTAAATGAAAAATTTGGTTTTTAACAACCATGTAGTATTTTCACTATGCTACGAAAATTGAAACTTTTTTGAAAAATAACAAAATTTCAACCTATGAAAATTTTCTTATTCTGATTTCTAAAATAATGTCAATTTTGAAAAATAAAATTTATAAATTTCATAATGTGGTTCATACCAATAATAGACGATATTTAAATGACTAGGTTAATCGATTGTGGTGCGCCAAAACTCAGTGTTGCATGCATTATAAGCTGTAGAATATATTAAAAAAAATTAAAATGAAAAATATTGAAATTTATTAGTCAGTTACATTATTTTTTGTGGAAATAAATGTTTTATAAATTTCCATTCTCAATTCCTCAGGATAAGAAATCCTAATTAAAGGTAACTACCCTATTTCTGACCCACTTTAAACTACACTCCATAATATGTTTTATGCCGCCATTATTTTTCTAATATAAGTAATTTTATCATGAAAAACTATAATGGATCATTTCTAGTTTTATTGTATCAATTATTCCTTTTCCATTTTAAAAAAACATTAAAATTTTCATACAAACTACAATAAATTTACTCATTTATAATGTTTCTTAAATACACTTTTTACTAGTATTCAATTGAGTTGTAAACCATTTATCATGATCTATGACTATTTTACTTTATAAATTTCCATTTATTATTTAAATGCATACTTTTGTGGACACCATTTTGATACACCCATTGATTATGCTTTATGGTATTGTTATAATACCAATTTCTTTCCATGGAAAACCCTTATGATTATTCCTTATGTTTGATTCTTCCTGTTTCACACATACATATGGACATGTTATGATGGGTGTTCCCAGATAGTGCCTCAATGAAATGAGTATTTTTTAGCCTCATGAAACTTAATTTTGGAACATGGATAGAACCAGAAAACATTGTGCGACATTGTCTACCATGTGCAATATTCCAAGAAGTTTGCCTTGAATCATGGCCCTCCATGATCAATAGTCTTGGATGTTATCCTTGACTCCTGCTTATGTAATGTTTTATATTTTTCTATATTTCTATAATTCCATGATTACATTATCCCATGTTCTATATGTCATTCATCCATTTTGTTATTCATGTTCCATGCCTTTTTATGTCATCATGTTATGCCTTCTAACCCATGCACATTGTTTTATTCATATTCTTATTCCCTTACAGATATTTTTATCTCATATATTTTTTCATGTAGTCCACGGGTTATCTTGTGTAGATATAAGGGAATAATGGAAGATAGGATCTCTTTATGAATATTAAATAAAATATGTATTTATTTTGGTTTCATGCTCTTTAATTCTTTAACTAATCATACTAATACAACAGTATTTATGATCCATATATTTAATTGATGGATAATTATGATTAAAATCAAGTAATAATATGTTCAATAGGACATTACCATTATAAAATATACATTAAAAATATCTACCTATAAATACATTAAACATTCTGTGTAATTTATATAATTAATTTCAAACAGAAAATTAACATTTATTCAAGTTTGAATTTTTCATGATTTTAAAGTGAAAATAGAGGAATAATAAAAAGGAAATAGGGTTTAAGAGTCCATTGGGTACTTAGTTTACTTGGGCCATGTACTTTGAGGGAATCTTTGTGGTTTCTATAGTTCATTTTTTACCATTGGGTACATGGAGGCTCTATAATGAGTAATCATAAGACTTATAGGAAAAAACCATATTTAGAAAATTGTACTTTGGTCTTTTATCATAAAAATTATAACCCCTAAATGATGTTGTATCGGGATCCATCTTAATGTTTAGAATTTATCACCTCCATTCAGTTCTAAATCTCTTTCTCCACCTTATTCCTATTATCCTTCCTCAAACTTTATTTTTTCATGTTACCAATTCATCAACAAAGATGGGTCCCAACTTTCCTTTCCCTTCTTCTTCTTTTCTTCCATATATAGAAATATGTATAATAAATATATCTCTTGTTCCCTTGATTTTTTAATTCATAAAATAAATTGGATTACTTCTCTTTATGATGATTCATGATCTTAGTCTAGGAAAACCTATGGTAAGTTTTTTATAAGGGTTTTTTGGATTTTTCCTCCCTTATGGGAAGTCACTTTAATAATTTATCACACTTTCCTTAGGTAGATAATATTATTTTATTGGGAAATACTAATTTATATTAGAAATAAAGGGAGATAATGATTTTTTTGGTACATGTTGCCTTATTTCCTACCATCCTTCTCATAGTATTGATTTGAATTGGTATACAGTTGAGTGATGTTAATTAAAATGGATTCTTTTTATGATAAATAAATTATTTAACAAATTTTCACATGGTATAAAGGGATTTTTTGTTTGGGAAAAAATATACATTTCCATAAGTGTTACTTGGGTGATCTACCTGTTTCATATGAGCATGTTATAAACATTTTATATTTTTGGGAATGGAAATTTTTAACAACGACCTCATGTTATTAGAATGAGGGATTCTAGAATTTTTTAGGGGTATTTCATAAATTACATAAAATTTTACTTCTTGTATAAGATATTTGTTCTATCATATGACTATCATATTTTTCCTGGTGTTCATAATATACATTAAAAGGGGTATATGGTTGTTATTTAATTTTTAAAGTAGTTATATGTTTTCTCAGATTATGGTGATGGGATGGGATCTTAATGTAAACATTTTTACCCCTTCCCCTTTTCCCATGGGATGGGTGTGTCCCCTGAATCTAGTATACCATTCCCCATTCCTTGGGATGTGCCTATTCAAGGACTCTTGTATATGTATCCCCCTTTATGGGAGGTGATACATGATTTTGATACATCTAGCCAACATCAATACGAGGATAAGCATGGAACTGGTATGTAAAGGTGAGAATCCACTATGTACCGAGAGTTAGAAGTTATTGTTGAAAGTGCTAATCTTTTAGGTCTATTTGGAATATATTTAAACATGTTCTACCTATACTCTATATATATATAGTTTCTTACATGCACTTGTTTTTATGATAAGTAAATAGGGGTGGGGTGGTGACTAACTACTACGTATTGTGTACTCTTTCCGTATACATAACCATTTGGAACATATATTGTCCTTATCATACTTTTTTGATAAGACGATAGTGCCTTGGACAAAAACCCAAGGAACAATTATTATAAAAGAAATAGATTACTAGAGTCTAAAAGATAGGAACATGTTACAACACTTTTTTCAAATGGGACGTAAGTCAGTAGAAAGATCATAAAGCGAGGTAATATCCTGATTGACTCCTTTGTTTGCAATGCCATCAACAAACATGTTTAATTCATGATATATATGAGTGATGATGTAGTTATTTTCAATAATAAAATGGATGAAATCAATCCAAAAGGTGGTGATCAACCACGCAAGATGTATCACACCATTATCAATTGCATGCACAATGGTGGTCGAGTCTCCCTTAATCTAGAGGTTTCTCCAACCATATTCTTGGAAAAGGAAACGACATTTATCATACTCATCATTTCAACCTCTAGTGAGGAATAAATTACACAGCTACCATAAAAGTTTCATTGGATCTGACCGAGATGGTTCTCAAAGATATAACCACAACTCGCGGGGCATGGATTGCCTACATATTATCCTTAATCCATCTAGGGAGAGGAGCATTCTAGAAAACATCAAAAGAGCGGTGGGGTTGGAAGAATATTCCATCAATACAAAGTAATTTCAAAATTCCAAAGTCAGGAATCGTGTTGTTGCATTGGCCCTTTTGGAACGAAGCAGCTTCAGAATTGGAAATGAGGATCTACATCTAACCTGAATTATGTAGAAATTAGCACTTGTTATGTATAATATAATTTCTATTATAATAGATCACATGGTGAAGTTTAGAAAAAGAAACAAGAAAAAGGTTCTTAATTTCTTGAGAACTATCCATATCCACACATCACAATAGTTGATTTTTGATAGAGTCGTGATTCAACCATCTGGAGTTAAAAATGTCAAAAATATAATTCCAAAGAGCAGATGCAGTGGCCCAAGAAAGAAAGAGTTGATTGGTAACTTCTATATGTTTATTACAAGGACTACATTTAGAATAGTGTTGAATACCATGTGATTGAATATGATCATTTGTGGGATAGTACCAATGGAGTATATAGTCTGGGTCGTACCTATTTCACTCTCTAAGGATCATGTGGGGTGGATTTAAAGAAGCTTTTTTGAGAGTTTTACTTTAGTAATTTCACTTGGGTGTTCACCTCTTTTTATCTATAGGCTATGATTTGTTTTGTTGTTATCTGTTTTAATTTTTCTCTTGAATTATATTTTTGTAATCATTTTCTTCATTTTGTACCATGGGTTTATATATATGAATCTTCATGTATTGTTTCATATTTTATTATAAATGTATATTGATAAATATGAACCAATGGTAGTCACCGTTGTATTTTTTTTATTACACTTATGATGACCCCAAGCATCATATCTATTTTTTGGTGTATCTAAACATTTATTTATATTTAGTTTAGAAGGGGAAACCATCTCCAAAAAAATTATTTAACCCTGATAATTTATTTCAACCCATAATGATCAGGATTTGTTTTTTAGGTAATTTATTAGTGTGATTCATGTATCTTTAAGGAATTTAAGTCACATATATTATAAAATAGTATCAGTGCCAACCTTAAGGGATCGTGGTTCTTGGGTTGGGAGTTGCCAAGATATGTAATATCATAACCCAGGATGTAACCCCAAAATATTTTTATCCAATATAATAATGACGGAATCTAGATTTTCTAAGGGTGCTCTAGGATCTTTATTCCCACGTTTTCCTTTTTTTTATCTTAAATCTAATATAGTGTACGTGAGTCTCATTCATAAAAATAAGTTGTCCATGGGTTGTAACTGTTATGACTGCATGTCATCTCCCATGATTAAATATTTTTATTATGTTATAGTCATATCAAATGGTGGTTCATACTAATGGAAACATTACAAATAAATAAATAGTATTTTCCAAAATATTTTTGTATATGTTGAGATTACTATAGACTTAAAATTTATTCTCCAATTTTACATGTATATTAATCCCATTGATAACCATATTTTTTCCCATATTATTTTTAAATTATATTTTATATTCAATTTAATTAATTCCAAATGATGTTTAAATAAATTAAAAAATTCAAATATTTTATTAAATGAGTCTTTTAAATAAACCAGTTTTAATTAATGAAAAGGGGACATAAATGGGGGGTTAAAAAAATATTATATAGTTCTAAAAAAATATATTTTCAATAAATGATAATAAATTTGTGTTGTTCCCTATGAAATTTTAGATTATTCCACCTAAAACATTCCCTATCATACTGGTAAAAGAATACGATCATGCACTACTAGCTCAACCTGCAGTTAATCCTTACGTCTTATAGGAGCATGCTCAATTTCTCTAAGCTATCATGAATGTGGTTCATCAAATGAAACCAATGATTTTTAATGTAATGAAATATTTCAAATTTTATAATCACTAGGTATACTATGGGTAGGATTATCCATAATAACATTCAAACATCCCATGTTTTTTAATGGAAACAATATGTTCAATATCATTCCTGATATGCCACATCATGATTAAACAAACCATTAAATATTATTATTATTGTATAGAGGTTATAATGGAAGGATATAACATGATTAACTGAATAATGAAAATATAATTTTCATGTGTATATATATATAATTTATTTTTTATGAACAATTAATTATAAATTAAAATAAAACCGTTTTTAAAAAAATGGCATTTTTTTTCTGAAAAACTGTTTAAATGTGCACATGTTTTATTTATACCAATGAATAATAAATATACACTTGTTGGATTATATTAATGAAATATATATATATATTCAGTTTAATATTTGACATTATTTTTCAAGACACCCTCCCTAAAAAGTGCAATCCTCCTAGTTCTTTAATGGGAGGATAGGAAAGGTGACCCCCTGAGTCCTGCCTCTAGTATGTTCTGAGTTGGCGACTAGCACCAAGTGTATAGTAAATAATTCAATGGGAGGAATTACCCTCTAAAATGAAACATGAGAAAGAGATGGATAATATATACACCAAATGACTCCAGCTCAGATCAAAAAGTAAAAGAAACCCAAGTGAACATAAGTAATGTCATGAAAAAACTACTACCACTAGAATGGGAAAACTGAATATACCAAAAGAATGTAAAACAAAATCGACCATGAACCCCAGACGGACCGTAAAAAACCCTAACAAATTAATAACAAGATTGATCTCAATCCTACACCTTCTAATCTGAATTTTTTTTAAATGTGTAGGGTGTGTATTAGGGTATACTCAGTAAAATAGTCCCTGGAGCCTCTCATGAAAAAATAACGAATTCATGCTAAAGCACAGTAAACAAAAATGAAACTACCTAATCACCTAAATCGGTGTACTATGTTCGAAACCTCACCAAGGAAACACTCATTATGTATCACATACAAGAGTATATAATATAATAAAAAAATATCCAGGGTACCCCGCTACAACTTCCCCACTAGTTTCTCACTTTTCCCCAAAGACGCATGTCATGAGCATCTCTCTCCAAAAAAGGCTAATCGGAAGACACTAGGGTGAATCACCACAAATTTTACCTCATGAAAAACACCACAACATCCCCATAACCAAAAAGAATAAGGTATTTTCCATGATCCACCACAACCATCATAACTTGTGTCAAATATCGGGTATTATACCTCATGTCGTCACACCCCATACACCGAGTAAGGATCCTGAAGGCATCACATCCTATACATGTTACACCAATAGTAGTCTATACAAAACTATATCCAGAATAACTATGTGTGAAATAACCATAATCAATTTGATCCCTCTAAACACATATATGGGGAAAACAAACCATTTTTCATACCATCACAAGTAACTACAATGAGAAGAGTGTGTGTCAAAGGGGATAGTCAACCATCCATCCTCCCACCTAGATATTTGGGAAAACACCCCCAGGGCTTAGAATATACAGGGTGTTAGTTTCAAAATCTATAGGGTGGAGTAGTGTATGGAAACAAAGTATAGGATATCATATAGATCACAACCAAACTATAAGAAACACCTTGTATTGGACTCAACTACTGCTAACATCTATCAGACTTCTGACAACCACTGAGAAGATTGGATACCCAATAAGAATACAACAATTTAAATAGATTTATTAAATCATCTTACCCCTTTAATCATATTCACATTACATTAATTAATTCATTAACCATCAATTAACCATCACCATTTTTTACATTCAATTACATTAGCATTTCAACAAAGATCCATTCCCTCCAGGAATAACCAAATAAATCCATACCTTCTCAGAATCACAACCCCAGTATTTCATCCCAACAATATCCAACCCCACAGGTTAAATAATTATTCCTTTATTAATAACATTACCACACCCATATTTCCATCAATCTATATTTACAGGTATTCTAGGAAAACATTCGATGATACAAAACAGAAGTGACTCAACATGGTAAGTAGGTGAACTACACATCAAGTCATTTCCTCCTATAGTAGGAGCATAGACCTATCCATCCTGGAGAATCTAAACACAGAAATCATGTGGAATAACCTACACATCTTCACCTCTTTTTGAAGTATGGAAGGTAAGAACATATGCCTCAGGAAGTATGGAATGTAAATTTGATAAACAAACAACATATTAAACAATAATACAACATTTTTCTCAATATGTTATCCCATCTTCAATCCCATACATAATATATCATTTCTTATCTGACATCACATGCTTAAACGGATGCATCTTTCCACTCTAGGCATCAGCTGATACAAAAATTACTGATCCACCTCGACGCATGTACCACAACTTACCTTTAGGCTCATCCATCCCAATCTCACGTCACATCTAGGCCTCCCCACCCCACATACCACAAGTCTAATATCTAGATCACATCACATGTAGTAGAAAAAAAACCATACTATGGGATATTAGCCCCAAAGAAATGAATTCAGCCTTCACATGAAACGAGCCTTAATGGATCCAAAGCAGAAGTCAATTGGCCATTACATGAAATAGGGAAACTCAGTCCCTACAAGTCATTATCTAT
Source organism: Viscum album (assembly GCA_963277665.1). Taxonomy (NCBI): domain Eukaryota; kingdom Viridiplantae; phylum Streptophyta; class Magnoliopsida; order Santalales; family Viscaceae; genus Viscum; species Viscum album. The sequence goes on from OY728152.1 coordinate 853,388,319, forward strand.
TATCAAACAAATGATTCTTATTCCATCATGAATTAACCTATTAATCATTCAGGTTTCAACTATGGGAAACCTATGAAACATGCTTCTCAAGATATCACAAATTAATAGAACAATTAATTTACCATTCATTTAATAGTTTTAACAACACACATCAACATGATTCATGTTCATTAACAAATTCCATTAAACATGAACACTGCATCAATTTGATTATCATCAAATTACAAAGACAAATGTATTCATTAAAATATCATTTAAATCATAATATAATTTATTATAAATTAATTAGTAAATTATATTCTTTGTGAATTTCCACCAAGAACAACATTCTAAAAAAATAGATTTCACAATATCTAGAAAATCAAGAGGCAATAACATTGCTAATCAATCGATAAAAATTCTATAATCTGGTTCAAAAAATTATTATGCAAATTTAATTGTGATCCATGTTCTAAATCATGCTACCTATAATGTTTTTGGAAAATATATAAATAAGAAGCGAATCCCCTACCTTATAAGGTTTTTAATTTTCTTTTTAAGAGAATAGGCCATCACAATAGATCACAATCACCTCTCCCGCAATGACTGCATCCATCCAAGGATGATGCGACACCACCGCACCAACAATCAACCAAGAAAGATCTATTAGAAACATGGATATTACATTCCATCTCTTGGAAATGAGAAATAGGAAGAAACAGATCGAGGAACCTACAAAAATGAAGGTAGATCATACCTAATATTGAAGACGGATCGACACATCATGGTTGCACCAAAACAGAGGGTGCACATGCATCATAAAAAACTCCAAGGGGAATACATCCCATGTCTACAACACAACACGTGAATTATATGGGAGGAAAAGTCGAGGCGTCACATACCAAGGAAAAAAAGTAAGTAATGAATAAAGTGAAGGCCCCTATATTAAAAATATTAGATCCAAAACTCATTGGATATGAAATGGTTTTGAATTTAAATTAAATTTGAATCACAACAACCCATGTGGTTTCACCTTATAAAGGCTCCCAGACCCTTAGTAAAAGTCATATGAGAGTTATGTGTATTGAATCCACCTTCAATCCATTAAAACATGGCCATAAAAGTGTTTTACATCAAAGGAAATGTCAAAGGGGTCAAACTGTAGAAAACTGGAAAACTAGAGAAAACTACAATTTTGACATTGTTGGAAATGATTCACATTTGTGTGTCACTGGTGGATGAGCTATTGGTGGATGAGTCACCATTGGATAACTCACCATTAGATGAGCTACAATTGGATGAATCACTATCATGAGTCACCAAGGGATGAGATATCGGTGCGAGTTACCATCGGAGATCTACCTGTGCGAGTCACCGTTGGTGAACTATCAGTGCGAGTCACCATTGGAGAGTTACTATTGTGAGTCCGCCTTGGAGATCTACCAGTGCGAGCCATCATTGAAAATATATTTGTGTGACTCAACACTGCGACTCCTCACTATGACTCATCATCTGGACTCACCATCAGTATCCTTCCATCACCACCTACTGTTCCTGACTGACCAGTCTTAACCACCTGTTGGAAAAACTAGATTTTTGAAAAACTCTTGAAATGAGTCACTTCTACCTTATATAACACCTCAAACACTAGATTTTCACAAATTAATGGACCAAGGATGTCTGTCCCATTATATCAGATACCTCCCAAAATATTCTCATCCCCGAAAAACCAAAACCAAACCAACGAGGAAACATAAAAAGGGGTCATCCGAACAGACTCCCCATGAGATACCTCTCAAGTCCCTTGCCACCAAAGCAGATCAAACACATTATAAATGGAACAATTCTAAACCTTGTGACTACCACAACAAAATACTAAACACTCTCCTAGGGAGATACCTCTCAAAAGATAGAAATCCACAATAATAAACTAGATAAATCCATATCATAACCAGAAATTTTATACAACTACTAAAGGAACAACTTTACAAGAGAAGATATAAACATCAAATAGCTCGGGGTACTGAGCACACATCTATGACCCAAATTCCCATGTACTCTCCTCCATTTCATCATGCCACCACCAAACATGAACTAAGGGAGTATCATGCCCACGCAACACATTCACCTTATAGTCATGGATCTCCATAGGCCACTCTTCATAGGTAACATCATCGTCAACATCAATCTCACCCCAATCGATGACGTGAGAGTCGTCATGAAGATAATGAAGGAGTTGTAACATGTGGTAATCTTCATGTATCCATTTCATCTATGGGGGAAGTGATGCCTAATACTCCATGAATCCAACATGATAAAACACCTTAAAAGTCCCAACAACCCTGGAAGAAACATTATAGTCACAACCCACCCTTCGCTTCCCATGACAAGGAGTCAACTTTAGAAACACATGATCCCCAACGCCATATTCGAGAGGACTCCTACTATGATTGACATAGGCCTTATGATGATCATGTGCTACCTTTATCTGCTCACTAATGATATGAATGATCTCATTGTACTCTTAATCAGTTCTAGCTTGAGAATTTTTGACTCTTCGAACCAAGTCCAACACAAAAGATAATGGATAGTTTGGCCATACAAGGCTTCAAAAGGTTCCATACCAATGGTGTAGTGAAAACAATTGTTGAAATTGAACCCTCAAAAATCTAGGTTCCTTATCCACAATACTCCAAAATCTAGGACACAATAGGGAAACATGTATTCAAGACACCAGATTGTATATTCCGTATCACCATCCGTATGAAGATGAAAATCAGTGCTAAGGAATAGCTGAGAACAAAAGGCATGTTGGAGAACTCTCCACACCCTCGAGGTAAAATGAGGATCTCAATCGGAAATGATCAACCTCATACCTCCATGGAGTCTTGCCAAATCCTTCACATACTACCTCAAAAAAACACCACTTATATCAACTCCTTGATGGCTAAAAAGTGGGTTGATTTAGTCAAACAATCCACTACTACCCATATAGCATCATAGCCTCCCTGAGCTCGAGGGAAATTGGAAAAAAAGTACATCGAGATGACCTCCCACATCCATTGAGGAACATCTAACAGTTGGAGAAAACCACTAGGAACATGGTGTTCGACCTTATCCTTCTCGAACACCAAAAATATAGACACAAACTCTACAAGTGAATGCTTCAACCCAGGCCTCCAAAAATGACTTCTCAAATATCATTAATATTTTTCATTCCAGGATGTACAACTAAGGGATAACTAAGGAACACTCTAAGAACCGTCTCACACATCATCAATGTAATGGAAATACTTCACTAAATCAACACCCATTATTGTTCATCCTCAAACCAACCATCAAGGGCCTCACCACAAAAAAACTCGATCTCTATAGACTTCCACCTCAAGATCCCCCCACTGGGGCTCTTTTACTTGTTTCACCAGATATGACTACAACATTATCTAGAAAGGAAAATCTATACCCCCAACATCTCCCATATCCATAAGTAGTGATGAATGTTCTTACATCACTCTCCAAGAATCACTTGATTCATACACTGCATCACAACATGACTTCCTGATTAGCACATCAGCTACAACATTCCACATTCTAGGTGTATACAAATTTTTTAATACATAATACATTAAAAAAATCCATCCACTAACATTGTCACAAGTTCATGTAACACTCGGAGAAAACAAACCTTATGATATTATGGTCGGTGAAGACCAAACAATTCTCACCAATGAGATAATATCTCCACATCATCTGGGAAAACACCACTTCCACTAACTCAAGATCGTTATTGGAATCGTTAATTTCATGGGGACGCAACTACTAAGACCCCTAAGAAATGATCAATATTTTATGTATCAGAACATAGCCTAACCCCAAATGTGAAGCATCAAAAAAACCTCCAACTAAGATTCTTCTACTAGAAGAAACAGAATTAGAGCACTACAAGCTTCTCCTTCAGATACCCATATGTTGTCTGACACTGATCAGTCCACAGAAATGCATGATCCTTTGAAGTCAATGATGTTAGAGAATCCATAACCTAAGAGAAATCGGCTATGATTATCTTGTAATATCCTGTGAGACGAAGGATACTTCACACCTCTTCCACTATCTTGTTTGATTCCTATGACACAGGTACTTATATCTTTGACAGGCCCACATCTACACCCTATCGGGATACAACATGTCCTATGAAATAGACTTCTCATGCCAAAAAATCACACTTCAGAAACATCCCAAACAGCTTATCATGGCGTAGCACTCCCAAAATAGCATGCAGATGTCCTACATGCTCCTCCTAAGATGTAGAGTACATAAGGATATCATTGAGGAAAACCACAATGATGTTATCTAGGAACTCATGGAACAAAACGTTCATCAACCCCACGAACATAGCTAGAATATTCTTCATAGAAAATGGAATCACAAAGTACTCGTAATGCTCATGACGATAATAGAAAGCTGTATTTTGGATATCACCATCCTTCACATGCATCTAATGATATCCGGACTACAAATATATCATAGAGAACTGAATTTCACCCTTCATTTTATCAAAAAACTCATTAATATTTGGAAGGGGATAGCAGTTCTTCATTGTCAGTTAGTTTAAGTGACTATAACTATACACAACAGCAGACCTCCATCATCCGTCTTCATGAAAAACTCTGTGCACCCCATGTTGACACACTCAACCAAACAAAACCACACAGTAACAAACCATCAATTTGTATACATAGCTCCTGCAACTCAGAAGGTTCCATTCTATACAGAGACAAAGAGATAGAAAAAATTATTGGATGTAGCTCGATCCCAAACTCGATCTTTCGTCGAGGGGGTAACGCTATAACCTTGTCTGGAAATACATCATTTTACTCTTCTATGTCCCTAGGAAACACCAAATTTTGAACTTCTAATGAACTCACCATTACCTCAACCACCAAGGATAAAAAGTAAGGAACATGCCTCTAACACATTCGAGGGTCTCTCTCACAAAAAATCATTGCTGGCTCTCTATCAGCATCGAAGAATACAACCTACCTCCAGACACAATCCATGATAGACTACAAAGAATACAAAAAATCCTTGTTGAGGTAGAAATCATATGGTTTTATTTATAAATATAGGAAATCACCACAAGAGTGGTGATGCCCCAGAACTATCTCACAGTTTCTACATAGTTCAAACAAGTCATCTCAACCTCCTTCTGGCGTAGTCAACGTCAAGGGAACTGAAATTCTCAAAACCTTGTGTCCTAAATCATGGATAAATTCAGGTGATACAAAGGATGTGTTTCTCCTGTATCAAGCAAGGCATGAACCCAAGTAGAAAATAAGAAATATTTACCTCAAATGACATTTGGAATGCATGGAGATAGTAACACTAATGCATGAAGCTGACCACAACTTTCTCCACGGACTCTCTAACCCTACTGAAGACCACCGATATTGCTTCACTCTGATGAGGAGTGGGAGCATCTGGGGACTATCATCTACCAACCCAATTTTCACTTTGTTGATCCAAAGCTGGTACAACCTATTGTTGCTTCCTCGGATGGAATCGCCTTAACAGAGGATCCTGGAGCGGAACACTTGGCACATGCTGACTACTCAAAAAGTTTAGGCATTCTCTCAAATGATGACCTCAGCCTCTACAAGTATTCTTTTTTGATCTCTTAGATTAAATCTTGAGAGGCGCTACAATTATATAAACGATACATTGAGTGCTGGGACCAACCCATGACTGATTGGAAACTCTTCCCTGATAAACGGGAACCCCAAACCACATCTCTGCTTTAAGAGGTATCCTAACAACTCACATATTATAACGATTTAGTTCTATCCAATTTCATCTCGATTACCTCGTCCCTTTCCATCACCTCTAGATATGTCTCCAACATAAATGGGGTGACCTGGCACTAGATCCCTATATGAAAAGCCTCTTGGAAATTCCTCCCCTGGCCTTTAAATCTGGAAATAGGTCCGAATCCTACCACCAAAGGTTTATGAAATAGATCCTGAACTCTCACATACTAGATATCCTCTACCAAAGGGTAATAAACTCTTAGAGACTTTACACATTCATGGTTGAGGAAATAGACTCATCTGTGATCTTCTCTCACAACTTCTCCCACAAAACAATCGAATCATTGTGATCCCTGAGGAACAAGAACCACCACTACCTCACTACCCCATATTGAATCCTCACAAACAACGACACACAGAGCTCCTTTCGAGTGTGAATCAAACTGAAGACGTTCTCAAACGCCTCTAACTAGTTTTTTAGGACTGCATGGGAAATGGATACCTCATACTTCATTATGTTATAGTGCTGAAATTCTTGGAGTTTCCTCCTCCAAGTGTCTTCATCGTCAATCTATACTCTACGGTGATCGGCTGTCATAACCTACTGAGCATATTCTATACAAACTAGATTATGATGTTGACCCAGATCCATACTTGTAAAAGAAAATAAATTATATATCCTAAACATGAAGTATGGAATACATTAACATTAGTTATTTTTTTTCTTTTATTAAATTTAGGTGAACATATCCCAATGTCTACCCAATCCAATGTATTCACAAAGAAGAATGATGAATTATCCTTTCTAGGGCCTCTACCTTACAAACAGTATCACATTGTTTAGTAGATTTCATAAGATTAAGTTTTCTTTCATTGTATCACAGTGAGACATAAATATTCATAACATAGCTTATCTACCATGATTACAACACATTCTAACCTTAAGTGACACTATTTCTCTACAAACCCATGCAACATCACCAGTGCCTACCTTCAAACTCTATCCTATCCGTCAACCAGACCTCTGATACCACTCTGTCATGACCCCTACCCAAAAAGTGTACCCCTACTAGGATGGAAATATGAGGATAAGGATAGTGGCCCTGATTCCCACCTCCAGTAGGCCCGGGGTTGGTAACTAGCACTGAGGGTATAATAAACACATATATGGGGGAATTACCCACTAAGAGACCACATGGGAAATATAGAGTTAAGATAGACACCAACAAACTCTTGATCAGACCAAAAAGTAAAAGAAACCCAAGTGAACATAACTAATGTCATGCAAACACTACTACAACTCAAAAGGCAAAAATTCCAGTACCAAAATAATGTAAAATGACAACGACCATGAAGCCTGAACAGCTCCCGCAAAACCATGATCTAGTAGTATGTAGTCTAATCTCCAAACTTCTCCAACAGACCTGAAAAATAATTTATATATATAGGGTGAGTATAATACTCAGAAGTATCCTCCCTAGATCCTCTCATGAAAATATAAAGCATGCTAATGCACAATGAACAACAAGTGAAAATACCTCATCACCTAAATAGGTACACTAAGTTCTCAACCTCAACATGGCTACTCTAACCATGTATTGAATACAATAGTATATAATATAACAAAAAAATTTCAAGGGTACCCCCTAACACTTCCCCACTGGGTTTCCATTTTTCCCAAAAGTTTCACGTTTTGAGAATCTCTCTCCAAAAAGGCTAGACCGAAGACACCTGGGTGATGCACCACAATATGCACCTCTTGCAACACACCACCAAATCCTCATAAAAAATAGTAACTAGTTATAATCTAGGACACACCACTCCATGCATAACTTTTATCAAACTTTGGGTATTATAACTCAAACCATCACAACCCGTACACCATTTAAGGTTCCTCAATCCTTCACAGCCTATACACGTTACACCAATAATAGTCCATAAGAAAACATTATCCAAAATATATGTGTTTGAAATAAAAACAAACTATTATATCACTCTATACACATATATATGGATAAATAACCATCATGCATACTAGATAAAGTATGTACCAAGAGAAGAGTGCGGGTCAAATGGGTAGTCAGCTATCCATCCTTCCACAGAGATGTTTGGGAAAAAACCCTCCAGGTCTTAGAATCCTTAGGTTGTGAGTTTACTAAACTAAAAGGGTGGAGTAGTTAATAATAACACAGAAGTACATGATATAATATAGCTCACATCCACACTATGGAAAGCAACTAGTATCATACTCAACTACAGATAACGTCTCTCAGACACCAGGCTACCACTTCTAAGACTAGATATCCTATATGTGCACAACCATTTTTAGTGATTTATTTAATCATCATACCCCATTTAATTAGTTTCACATCACATTAATTATTTAATTAACAATTAATTAACCACAGTCATTTTCAACATTCCATTACATTAGTATTTCATAGAAGATCCATTCCCTACAAGAATAACTGAACTGAGTCCATAACTTCATAGAATCACAACCTCTACGTTACATCCCATCAATCTCCAACCTCATGGGATAAAAAGGAATTCAATTGTTTACAATATTTCCACTTCCATAATTTCATATTTATATATTTCTTGGTATTCTAGGACAACATTCTATGATAAAAAATAGAAGGTATCAACAAGGTTAGAAGATGAACTACCCGTCAAGCCTTTTCCATATATAGTAGGAGCATAGACCCATCCATCATCAAGAAGTTAAACACGCAAACCATGTAGAATACCCCATGAATCTCCAATTCACTTGGAAAGAGGGAAATAAAGACGATATACCTCAAGTAGTTGGGTAATTAAATCAGAAAAACAAACAACATATTCAACAAGCATCCATCATTCCTATCAGCGGGTACGCCCAGCTTCAACCTGTTCCATCTTCTCTGGTGTCCTCCCCAACACCAAATGTATAAATCGATGAATCTCACCACTGTGTCAACTACTTCCACAAAAATTGTCCCTCCTTTTCACATATAGAGAAACATCCCTCCACACTTAGACATCCTAGGCTCGCATCACATCTGGGCCTCCCTACCCCACATACCACAAGTCTCATATCTCGACAACTTCACAAGCAGCAGCTAAGAATATAGAAATAGTATCTTGGACCCAAAATAAAGCATTAAACATTAATACAAAAAAATGTTTCATAGCTCAAAATCATAAGGCACTTTTCCATTATATGAATGTGGATAACTCAAGCCTTATAACGATTTATATTTTATCACACAACCAGTTCTTATTCCATCTTGAATTAACCAATTCATTATTCTGGTTCCAACAATGGGATACCTAAGAGAAAAACATATCAAGATATCACAAATTAATTAAAAAATTAATTTAACATCCCTTCAATACTTTTATCAACAATAATTAACATTATTTAGGTTCATTAAACGATTTTATTAAACATGTATTTTGCATCACCTTGATTAGCCTCAAATTAAAACAACAACTGGATTCATTAACATACCTCATAAACCAATTAATTATAAATTTATTCTATTTCCAAAATATTTACCAATTTATATCAAAAAAGATATTATAAACAATAAAATCATAGATATCACACTGTCTAGAAAATCAAGAGGCAATGACATTGCAAAGCAGTCGATACCAATTCATTAATTTAGTTTAAATAATTATTATATCAATTTCATTATGATCAATGGGATAAATAATTTTATCTCCACGGTTGCACATAAATATATAGGGAAGAATAGAATCTTCTACATTATATTGTATTCAATGTTCTCTACATGATAACGGGCCAACACAATGGATCATAATCACCTCTCCCACAATGACTGCATCCACCTGAGTACACTACGACACCACTGTACAAACCACCAAATGGGAAATCTCCATTAAATACATGAAGATTATATGGAATCACATGGAAAATAGAAATGGGAGGAAACAAATAGATAAAAATATAATAATGGAGTTATAACATACCTTATATAGAAGAAGGATCGACACATCCTGGTTTCACCAAAACAGAGGGTGTGCATGGAGTAAAAAAACTCTGAGGGGAACATGATCCAAGGACACAACAAAAAACATGACTCCTATGGGAGAATGACCTATGGTAATACCATAATAAGGCAAAATAAGAAGGAATTAATGGATGAAAGTCCCCTAAAATAGAAGGATTTTATATGAGACTCACATGTTATAAAATTGTATTGGATTTCTATTAATGTCGGATCTCAAGAACAGACATGGCATGACTAAGTAAAGGCACTCAAACACATAGATAAATATATATAGATTTTATGGGATATAAATTGCACTTAAATCACTTAAAAAGTTGTTTTAATTCATTTTACATAAAATAAAATGTCAAAGGGGTGAAACTAAAAAAACTAGAAAACTAGAAAAAACCGATGTTTTTAACCTATTAGATATGAGTCAACGTTGGGAGAGTCACCGTTGGGAGTCACTATTGGATGAGAAACTTTTGGGTGACTCATAGTGGTATGAGCTACCACTAGACGACTCACCATCATGATTAACTAGTGGATGAGCTTCCGGTGCGAGTCACCATTGGTGAGATGCTGGTGTGAGTCCCCATTAGATAGCTACCAGGGGGACTCACTATTTGCGAGCTATTGCGGTGAGTCACCATTGTAAATATACAAGTGAAAGTTACTGTCAGAGATCTAATAATTCGGCTCACTAATGTGCCTAACCATTGTGATTCTCATTCAAGACTCACCATCATTGCCCTACCATCACCACCTACCATTTCTGCATCACAGGTCCTAACCATAGTTAGAAAAGAATTGATTTCTGACAAGCTCTTATAATGGGTATTTGTTGCCTCCTAGAACTCGTCAATCCCCAAATATTTAAAAATAAAATTATTGTGTAGGTATTGTCCATTACATTCATCTAATGTGTTTTCAAGACATTATATGAGAACATATCCATTTTTAAATATAAAAGAATTATTTTTCTATCAGAGCAGTTTTATTGCATTTTGATAGATCACACATTTTAAATCTAATTTTAAACACTCTTATAAATAATATTTTACAATATAATATTATTATTTTAAATCAAAGTATCATCATTTACTTTGGTTTTTTTTGATAAGTTTCATTTTTTGAAGAATAGTGAAAAAAACTATTTTTAATTAAAACCTTCTTTTTCGTCTGATTTATTTATATTTATAGATTATATTTTAGAATAATTTTAAATTATATTTAGATTAATATTTTGTCATTTAATCCAATTAATGTAGTTTTGATAAATTTCATGTTGAATTTTTATATAAAATCATTTAAATCACTTGAAAAAAAATTTACGTTCAAAACTCATGTTTTGATCTGTCAATGTCATTAATATTAAATTAATTTTATCAATTTTTTTTAATTTTAAAAAATGGTTTCTTTTTATTTTTTATTATAAGCCCAAAATTTAGTAAATATTTCCCTTTTATTATTGTATAAAATAATAATACTAATGTTGGTAATTGTTATTCCCATGGTAAAGGATAAATCAGTTAATATATGGTAAAAATAAAATTTTAAATAATAGAAAATTACCCTGACACTTGTAAAATTTTTATTTTATGATTTATGTTCGACTAAAATTATCCTTGGGAATATTTTCATCCTCTTGGATCCACTTTTATGACTTTAATCCATTTATATTATTATATTTAAAGAAAAGACAATGTTGTAATACTTTTTTTAACATGTACAATATTTTAATTATGGGGTTATATATGGGATATGATCAACTATGAGTAGTATTTTTAAATAAAAAATAATATATCTTCATCATTATAATTTATTTTTTTAAGGGAAGAAATAATTAACTCAAAATATTAAACAATGATGATGCAGTAATTTTTTAATTAAAGTAAATATCAAAATATATATATATTAAAATTATAAAAAAAACATAATTAATATGATCAAATATTTTAATGGATGGATTTGACATGTTAGGGATGAGTTAAAATATTTGGTTTGAATATATCATCTCATCATGATATTTATTTAAATTCAAGTGATGAATAGTGTCAAAATTTACATTAAAGGTATTTTAAAATAAATATTAATTTAATAAATGATATAAATTTCATAACAATAAATAATCAAGACAACTTATGGGGATAAATATTAAAATTTAATGAATGAATCATTTATTGGTATTTTGGAATTTTATAAAAATTATATTAACAGTCATAGTATAAATAACATGACATCACAGAATTAATTAAAAATGTTAAATAGGGGTTAAAACAAAATTATAAGGATTACATAAAATAATTAAACTTGTCTAATTTTCATTGGATAAATTAATTTCGACCCATAAGAATCTTATAATCTAAATAAATCATTATGGATCCACTTTGAATAAAAAATTGATTTATATTAATTTAATATTTTTTGAATTCCATGTGTTCCCCTCACATATCTTATAAAAGGGTACCCCTTATTCTCTTTTTTTCACTTCGCAACCTACAAGGTTTATCCAAGATCTACAAAAATACCATCCTCAAATCCCAACCCACAATATAGATTCATTAGTTTAGGTATAAAAACCACCTTAGATGTCTTAAGGCGTCAATCAAAGTAGATCATCTAAAGAAATGGAATATAATGATTGTACAAGATTAGTCAGGCTCAAGGTAAAGGACTTCATCCCAATCTCCTTTTATTGGGGAATATTTTGATGTTATATACCCAGATTATTTTATGATGTGTATATACATCCCCTTCGACTTATCATTTCATTACTTTTTTATTAAAATTTTATTTAATATTTTGTTAAATGTTATTCTTTCATGGGTTTTATGATTTAAATGTTCAATGTGGTATGCAACACATTGAATGTTAAAAGATTTAATTGTAATATATTTCTATCCATGGAAATATTTTAGATACTATTTTTAAAATATATATATATATATATAATAATTATAAAATAAAGTCTTTGTCTATTTTTTAATTTTATTCAATGGTTTTTAAAATAAATATTTTTATGAGTTTTGTATGGAAGATTTTGAAATAAAAGAAATATTTTATTCTTAATGTAAATGTTAAAATGAATTTCCACCACCATGGAAATTATTTTATTTTTGGAATCCTTTTCAGAATTCAATATTTTATTAAATGAAAATTCATCTTTATCGACAGTTATTTTGGTATTGAAAATGGGGTTTCAAATGAAAGGTGTATTTTGTGTTGAAAATGAGCGTTTGAAAGTTAATTTTTTATGAAAGTGTTTTGCATATGAGTTTAAATGTAATTTACAAATGATTAAATTTTATATTACATGTTGTTTTTCTTTGAAATTATAAATGACAGCTGGACCCATATAGTAATGGGTGATCCCATTATAACATAATTATTCGGTGCACTGAGATAGTGCTCTAATACATTGGGTGATCCAGAGATAGAAGTCAACCATATGGTTATTCCATTTGTATGGTTTTGGTAAGGGTTCTATGTGATGTTTTTCCAAGGTATATACATGAATTTTGTAGGCCTTCTAATGAGTTTAAATTGGAATCATTTTTTTTAAAAAGATAAAATAAATTATCATTCTAAATTCATGATACATACCTTAATGTGTAAAATTTTATGTTTTCAATGAATTTTTATTTGCATGGAATTCATGTTTTTAATGAAATAATAGTTTAATTTATTATTATATCCCTTAAAAATATTTTTGCGCTCATTCTATGTTTTAAAATGCCTTTCACATGGTATAACGAAGGATAAGAGAAACGAGGAACGCAGGTTTAATGTTATAGAGATTTTTAATCAAAATAAAACATGTTTTATTTTAAAATTATAATATTATTAGGGATATTTTTTTTAATATTATCTACTCTGTATAAAAGTAATATTCTATGTATAAATTATGACCAAATTATATAAAACTCTAAACCAAAAAAGAACCTCAATGTTAAAAAAATGTAATTTCATAAAAAAAACTCATGATTATATAATTTTTAAGGATGGGACCTTATAGTTGATATGAGTGGATGGTTTAGAAAACTTTGTACAATAGGATATCATCTTGATATTTAAGTATATAATCATGTGTTTATAAATTAAGGATGATCATATATTCAATGTTTCAGAAAAACCATTTGTGGATTTAAGTTATAAAATATTAACTTTACTTATAATATTTTTGGAGATACTAATTTGTCATGTAACTATGGGTTATTAAATTTTGGAATAGTATATGTAGTTTATGAGATATGATTTTAGGATAAAATATATTATGGTTAATTTTAAGGATTTTTCTAATATTTATCGATTTTTATAAAGGCTATATTATTATTGTTTTATAAAAAAGACATCTTATAGGATTGGTGATAAACCGTCACATCCGACGAGGCCACTGAAATCGAACCCACAACTAAAGGGAACCAAGAGTGCATCGACTACCACTGGCCATTGTGAAGTCCTGGTGAGTCTGAATTTTTTAGTTAAATTATTTTATGTATGAAGAATAATTTTATTTTGGTAACATATTTTTTATCAAATATATTTCCATGGAATTAGAAAATTATTTGGTTATTATTTGAAGAATGTTTTTTTTGGGAGATGTTCACTATTTTGGGTATCCTATATAATCATGGTCAATAATATACTTTGGTATTTTATTTATTTAATAATGCTTGATTTATATTTTGGATGAGTCGATGATTTTTTGTGGAATTATGGTGACTTGTGCAACTGGTTAGCGTATCGTGAGGATTAATAGTGAAATAAATTTTTCTTATGAGACCTCAATGGTAATTAATGTTATTTAGAGTTAAATGTTAAAATTTATCTTGTAGTCTAGGTGATTAAATAATTCTTCTTTTTGGGATTTAATATTAGTTACAATATTTTTCAGGAATTTTAAGGATATTTATTTATTGAATGGTCTATCTTGAACATCAGGTATTACAATTTAGTTTTGGAGATTAATGTATTTTTTCATTTAATAATGGTTTACTATTTTGGTGTAATTATATTATATCATACCAACCAGTTCGGTCCTTTTATTTATTCAAGATAGGATAAATATATAGTTAATATTTTTTCGATTATGTGATTCCCTATAAGTTTTTTCTAGTGCTTCAAGCATGAAAAATTATTCTTGAATACTCATTGCTTGGAGAAAAGGATTATTTTTAGAGGAATTTGATTAATGGATAAAACAATTTTTTTCATTTAAGTATATTTCCTTACATTATTAGTTAAATTAGTAAAATAATTCCTCAAATATATGAATAGGATCTTAAAACAAAAAAAAATTATCCATTTACTTTTGTTAAAGAGAAATCAATGACATTTTAACCCATCCCAGATTTAATGTTTTGTAATTGTTAGCTTTTTAAATTACTATATTCTCTTTCACTATCCATCATAACTTGTTGGTTATTTTTTTGTAAATATCCATGTTGTACTATATCAACCATATCATGTGTCACCTTAATTGACCTTTTCACATCCCTATCAATACTTTAATGTGCTAGTTTCATTAATCATTTTTTTATGTGGGATTTAATCAATGATATTTCAAAAATTAAAATACCTAGTTTTCAATGTTGTGATAAATTTTTGGAACACAATTTATTAAAGGGGGATAATATAACATACCTAGTTTTTAAAGGTAAACACTATTTTCAATTTCATACATGATATGCCACATCAATCATAAATGATCAACTAAATATTATTTTTATCACATAGCCAATAGAATGGTGGGAAAGAAAATCATTAAATAATTATAAGAATATTATTTAAAATTTTATTTATAATTAATTTTATGGTAATTAATTATTTATAAATGAAATAAACCCCCTTATTAAAACAAATAGTTTTTTCAGGACAAAACTATTTAAATGTGCACATGTGTGTTGTATACTAATAAATAATAAAATCACTCTTTTCAGATTATATTAATTAAATATATATACATATATAATATATTCAATAATATATTCAACATTAATCTTATTTGTTTTGAAACAAGATTGAAGAACAAATTCAATTTCAAATATAAAAGAAGTACTTTAAAAAAATTAATTTTACCCCCTTGGGATGGAGCACTTATTTTACATCTAATTTTTGAAAGTTTTATAAATTATATTTTAAAAAATATTACTCTTATTTGAAATCATAATATCAAAATTTTCATTTCCGGAATTTTTGGTATTTTTCTAATAATATTCATTTTTTGATTAATTAACAAAAATATTGTATTTTAATTTAACACTAATTTTTTCAATGAATAATTTATAAATTTAGATAATATTTTTCAATTTTTTTAAAGTAAATTTAGATCAATATTGTATCATTTAGTAAAATTAATTCCATTGCAATAAATTTTACAACAAATTGGATATAAAAATCATTCAATATTTTGAATGTTTTTACATTAAAAACATGTTTTCTTAATCCATCAACATGATTAACTTTAAATTAATTTTATCTAATTTTGAGATTTGAATTTTAAAAAATTTATTCAATTTTTTAAATTAAAATTTCAAAATTTATTAAAAAAATTCCTTTTATTTTTGGACAAAATATGAATAGTAAATTTGACAATTTTTATTACCACTGTAAAGGGTATATCTGGAAATTAAGGGTAAAAATAATATTATAAATAATATAAAATTACCCTCACACTTATTATAATTTTATTGTATAAGTTATATTTATCCAAAATCATCTTTAGTAAGGGTTTTTGAGCTAGTTGAGCCACTTGGATGACTTTAAGACAGTTATAGTGTTATATTCAATGAAAAGTTGATTTTGTCAAATTTTTATATTTAACATTTGAAATATTTTTAATATGGGGTTATATAAGTGATATGTTCACCTATAAATAGTATTTTGAAATCTAAAATTTTTATATTTAACATGAAAATTAATTTTTATTATTTAGGGAAAAATTATTAATATAAAAGCTTATAAAATGATGATATAATAATTCTTTAAGAAAAGGAAATATCATATAAATGAAATTAAAAATATTAAAATAAATATATTTTACATAAATAATGTCATCCAAAAAATTTATGGATTACTATATCATGTTATTGATGAGTTAAAAGACTTTTTTGGAGATATTATGTCACCATGATATTTACAAAAAATTGTGTGATGAATAGTGTCAAAATTTGAATTAATGGTATTTTTAAATAAATAATATATTATTAAATGATATAAAATTCATCAAAATATAAAATTAGTCCAAATTATTGGTATTACCCTATAATTTCATCAGTTAATCATTTATTTCTCCTTTGGAATTTTATTGTAATTATATTGACCCTCAGTGTGTAAATTACATGATATCACGGTAAGAATTAGAAAGATCAAATAGGGGTTAAAACAAAAATAAAAGGATTACATATATAATTAAAATCGGGCTAATTTTCAATGGATTAGTGTATTTAAACACATCATCATCTTATATTCAGAATAAATTATTCCAGATCCATTTTGAAAAAGAAAATAATTTATATTAATTTAGTATTTTATAGAATTCTAAGAGTGCCCCTATCCTCCATTAACAAAGGGAACCCCTTATTCACATTTCATCACACTGCAAAACCTATTTGGGTTAGAAAATATCTACCTGAATACATTACTAGATTACCTCCCCACACTATAGAAGACTTATTTTTGGCAATACACCCTCCTTAGAAATGTTATGGTTTTAATCAAAGGATATCGTTTAAATAAGAGGAATATAAAGATTGTACGTGATGGGTCAGACTCAGGGTAAGGGAAGTCATCTCAATATCTATTCATTGAGGTATATTTTGATGTTATAAACACACTTTAATTTATGTTGGGTATATACAACTTTTTTTAGTTTAAATTTCATTAATTAATTTATTATCATGTTATTTAAATTTTTGTTATATGTGATTATTTCATAGGGATTATGAGGACATGAGCCTCAGCCCAGTTGGTGAGGTATCCTTAAGTGCATCCATAAGACCTAGGATCAAAACTAGGTAGAGGAATATTTATGACGGTACTGTAGAAGTACTGTAGAAGTACTCTATCAGTACTGTACATTGTGTGGGTACTGTAGAAGAACTGTACACTGTATAGGTTCTGTAGTAGAACTGTACCCTATGCGGATACTATAGTAGGCCCTGTAGAAGGTACTGTTTTGTACAGTAGTAGCTGGGACTATTCACCATGGGCCACCGGTTTGGGCTTGGAGTGCTTAAGGCTTTCGGGAAACCCAGGCCTTCGGGTCAGTAGGGCTTTCGGGCCACCATTAAGGCCCTTGGGCCATCTCAAGGCCTTCAGGCCACATGTAGTTTCCCCTTACACAGTACAAAAAAGGAGTACCCCAGATGAGGATTCAGAGGAGATGCACTCACCAGAGTATAGCCAAATGGATTATTAGAATGAGAGGGTATGGCTATGCCATTGGTACCAGCCTGTGCTTGCATGGGAAGCCCAGCCAGACAACCATGAAAAGGTGGAGAGCTGCTATCATGATGCAGATGCTAGGGTGGGGAAGTTTCTTGTAGATAGTCTAGTTGAATTCCCAATGACCTTCGGGTCATTTAATATTCTAAGCTACAGGTCTTGTAATCTCTGAGCCTACGGGCCTTGTAAGGTTTCTCCCTCATCCCTTGAAAGGGGGGTTATAAAAAATCAATAAAAATGAAGGCCATCGGGCCATTCGGAATCATTGGGCTTATGATTTAAATGTTCAAAGTGGTGTGGTACACATTGAATATTTAAAGACATAATAATCAAATATTTTTCTTAGTGTAAATAATAATGATATTATTTTACATATATCAATATAAAATGATTATAAATAATATTTTATATCTTTTTTGAATGAAATTATATGTTTTTAAAAATGAATCATTTTACATGTTGTATATGGAATATTTTGAAAACTGACAAAAGGAATTTTCTATTATAAACGTAGAAAGAAATAATGAATATTCCACCTCCATGTACATTACTTTGTTTCATGATTCATTTTTCATGAATTCCTGTTCAATTAAATGAAAAAACCCTCTTTATATTTTTGGAATTTTTTCATTGAAAATGGTTTTTCGAAAGAATGGTTTATTTCTCGTTCAAAATTGTTTATTTAATGATAATGGTATCAAAAACTGATTTTCATATGAGTATTAATGAACTTTTTAAATGATGATTTTTAATGTTATAGGTTTCAGTTCATGGAAATTATAAATGATGGGTGCGCCCAGATAGCTCCAGGTGAGCCCATTATATCTTAAACAATGGGTGCACCCGGAGAGAGATCAAATGCATTGAGTACTTTTAAGATGGAAGTCGACCAAATGGTTATTCCATTTATAAGGGTTCTGTAAGGGTTCTATAAGGGGTTTATGTTATGATGTCCCAAGGTACCCACATGAATTTTCTATACTTTCTAAATAGTTTTTATCAGAATTATTTTGTTTAAAAAGGTAAAATAAATTGTCATTCTAAATTGATGATATTTACATTTATGGGTAAAATGTTATGTTTTCAAGGAATGTGTTTTTCAAGGGTTTTCATGTATTTACTAAACTAACATGTTCCTTTATATTTTATTTCCCGTACTAGTATTTTCTCTCAACCTATGTTTTAAAATTGTTTTCACAATGTGTATGTATGGGTTAGAGAAATATGGAATTTAATTTAAATGTTATGATGATTTATCAGAAAAAAAATCATGTTTAATTTTAAAATTTATATATTGTTAAAGAAATGGATACTATTTTATTAATATATAATTTTTTTGAAAGTGAGATGTTTTGTATGAATTATGGCGTGATTCTTTAAAAATGTAAACCTAAAAATATCCTCAATATGAAAAAATTCAATTTCTCAACCTAATGTCAAGATTATATAATTCTAAAGGTTTGGTGCTTATAAATATAATGAGTTTATCATTTATATCTACTTCATCGTTGAGAGTGTATAGACCCTGTAGTAACACTGGACTAATCTAGTCACCTTCATACATGATGGGGAAATTCACAGGTGGTGGTATCTCCTGCTCAAGGTGAAGAAAGACCATTTCCTTATAATAATTTCTTAAAGATAATAATTGATAAATTTTACCCTGAAAACATTTGATGGGTGAATTTAAATGTGTTTATAAATATCTAAATGGTTCATTTTTGTATGTATTGTGTCTCAATGTTCATTGAAAAGCTTGATTTTCTTCATATATGGGTGTATATGAGTACTCAAAGGTATGATTTTTTAGATGGAAATAAAAGATCCATTACAAACCTAGGTTATTCTTTTTAACATATCAATTTTTTTGAAGTGGTGAAGAAAATTTTCAATTAATGAAATCATATCTAAAACAGTTTTAAGAGCGAGTAGTTAAATCTTAAGAAGAAATTAATGTGATTAATCCTCTGGTGGATAGAATAAAATACAGGTGGAGGTGAACATGGTTTTATTTCACTAGGAGAGCTAGGTGGTGGGGTACCTCAATTACCTTGTTCTTGAATACCTTTTATTTAGTGCCACTAGTGTTTCCATATGGTAATATAAAGTTAAACATCACCTTTTCAGTAAATTAGAGTTCTTATTGTGGGAAATATGGGTATATCCTAATGTTTAATAAATTTTATGTACTTGAAATCATCAGTAATAGGACAAATACAACCTAGAAATCATATGATTAGTCGCCTACATAGTTCAATGGTGGTAGTTCACCACCATATTTTAGGTCAGGTCTAATAGTTCACTGGGGTAGTTGGGGCTGTTTAGCAATTTTTCAAACTTCTATATAGAGATTATCACATTATGGGTAGTGATATGGACTAGCTAGGGTATATGTCATAGTGTAGTCCACTTCTAAAAATGAAGTGGGTACTTCTTTGATTAGAGGTATTATTCTAGTATCTTCTAATACAAATTGTTCTTTATTTTATATAGATTCTCAACATTCCCTTATTTATGAGAATCTATTTTTCTTTCAAGATCTAAAATTAGATCAATTACATACTTATATGAGTCATTACAAACCACTCTAGAAGTGAATAAATAATACAATGAAATTTCCATCTTATGCTTTGGTGGATGATTTTCGATGGAATCTGTGGGTTCTTATAGTTCTCAACATTAATTATTTTGATGTCATTCAATGGATGGACTAGTTAACCCTATTTCTAGCATGAATTGATTGTTTCTATATGATAGTATAATTTTATATCTAACATGTGTATACTATATTCATCTAGGGTTGTGTGGGATTAATGCTAGACAAAAAGAAATTTTTCAAGTGATAGTTGGGAGGACTACTGCCTAAATGGATAGTCTTTATCTTAGTATAGTGGTGACTAAATTTAAACCAGTCATAAATATGGAACTAGATAATTTCCACCAATGTCTTCCCAAAAGTAATTTTATAGATTCATCCAAAGAAAGAGGTGGATTCCAACATTGATCATATAACCTGTATTGACCCATTTTAATCACTCTATATCATATAAATCCTTAAAATTGATGGAATTGAATATCTTATTGGATGATTTTGAGGTAATGGTTTTAATTTGGTTGAGTAATTCTTCTTGGGGTACCCTCTTCATTTCTTCTAAGAAGGCCATGAATTATATGACTTTTTATATAATATTGAATGTTGAACCTAGTTAAGACCAATAATAACTACATATTTACCAAAATTGAGGATATCATTGATTAGTCAAAGTTATAAAGGTGGTTCTATGATATTGAACAAATTTTTTAGATGTCACCAACATTTTTTAGGATTAGTGGATATATCCAAGACTCAATTATCAAGTTAATATTGTCATTTTTAATATCATTTCATTGCTTTTGAGAAGATTAATTCTCCTACTATATTTAAGTATCTAATAAATATGATTGTTCATCCATTTTTAGAATCTTTTAATTGTGGTTTTTTATAATATCTATATTTATATTCAATCATATAATGAAAATATTTTACTTATTCACATTGGCTTAGAGACCTTATGAGAGAAAAAATTATACTTTATGTCTCCAAAATGAGTCTTTTGGATCCAAGAATTTAGTTTCCTCAACAATGTGATCACAGAAGCTAATATTTTAGTATACCATAAAAAGATAGGATATATCATTTCTATGAAAGTTCCATCAAATTTATTCAATGGAAAAAAGTTTTCTCATTCTTGAGGGGTACTATAAACACTTCCTCAAGGGATTTTAAATCAAATATACTTCTATAGAGGTCTTGGAAATGAAATGTGTTAATGTTTTATACATAGACCACTATTATGTAATGTTTCTATAATTAAATAGAATGTTAAATTCAATTTTTGACTTAATTTCACCTCAAATTGGGTATTTTATTGTGGTTTATTGTTATAAATACTCATTTATACGTGGTATGGTTCTTATTCATGATCATTGGATAGTGGTGTAAAACTATAAAAACATAATTCTCATAAAAACAACTATCCTACCCAGTATATGAAATTGATCAGGGTGTTTTATGAATTTAATTAATATAGACATTTTTTTGGTGAGTACCTTGTGGTGTTGAATAATCATAAAATCCTCATATATAAATTTTCTCCTATGGAATTTAATTTCATGTGGAATCTTTTGGTAGAATACCTCGAATATTTATACTTTTATGTCTATTATATTTTTGGTAAAAGAAATGTAGTTAGTGATTCAAAAATTTAATAGATTCATCCCCAAAAGTTTATTAAAGAAAAGAAAGAATGGAGATGTATTTCTCTTATTGTGTAACTCAAGTTGGATGTGGTTGGGGATCCTAGTGGATCATCTCTACACCAATTTTATATCACAATGTCAATTGGGATGGAAAAAAAGACTTTTATATATCGAATTTTGATTAAAAAATTATTGAAGAGATAGTCAATGGTGGGGTGATCCTTGATGTTTAGTTCCAAGATTCTCATTACTTCTTATATATCCATGGAAGACTGGAAGTTCTTATGAGCATGAAATATGAAGTGATAAAAGAGTACCATTCATCTATATGTGAAATACACCCTAGGGTCCTGATGTTTTATAAGGATATTTATCATAACTTTTGGTCTTTAGTAAGAATTCAATGTTGGAAATCAAGGACACTTGACGTTGATGGATCATGTTTTTCTTATCAAAGGGGCTACATTTGATGACGAACTTGGAAAATTATATGAAAATTATATCTTAAAGCTTCATGGTGCACTCACTATTATCATATTTGATAGGGATTTATGGATTTCATCCTAGTTATTGAAAGAGTCTTAGTGTGTATTTGGGTCTTAAGAAAATTGGATAGATTTTTCCACCTATAGACCAATTTCCATTTCAAGAGAAACATTCACAATTTTGAGTATATTTTGGGAGAATTTGTTCTTGAATCCAATTAATCTTGGAAGGATACCCACTGCTTGTAGGAATTCAATTACAATAGTATCTGTTTGTATTATATTAAAATGTAATCCATTGATAATATTTATGGGAGACCATTTTAATCTTTATTGTGATAGAAAATAATAGGTGAATCTTTCATGATTCGTTCTAGTTTTAGAAATTTGACAACCGAGTATGTAAAGATGATTTAATAAATGTCTCATAACTATTCCACATAGTAAAAGTTCTTAATATTATCATCAAAATAACATTTTTAATTTAGAGTGGTTGATAATTACTTTCTTTAGGTATTCACTGAGGTAGGGCCACTAATGAACGAGCAAGTCGGGGGACTAGACCTTGATCTATGTTGGGCCTTTAAAAATATTATGAACATCCATAAGTGTTTATTTTTTGGTAGTTTTTTTTTTAATTCATAACCATGCGCAAAACCATAAATATTTACCAATTGATGAGGTATGTGTTGGACCCCTCACATGTGAAATGATATAGTGATGTTAAGCTAGAATTTGACACCTCCTATGTGGAGTATCCAATCATCATCATTAACCGAAGTAAAAAAAAATTATTCGGTAAGGTAATTAATATTATTCAAGGTAGTTGGTGCCAGGGTAAGATCAAATATGAAAATTGGGAGTGATAAACTAATATGAGGAGGCAATGGCTATAATTTTTCCTCAAGATTTTGAATGAAGCTTCATAGGAATGAGAACCAAGATAGTGGGGGAGGTTTTAAAGACCCTTTCCTTTCAGGTTAGTTTTTCTATCTACTTTTTCAATTAAATTTTTTTTCTGTGTGTTTTCAAACTGAAAAGTGGAAGGATGAGTTTATAGGAATAAGGAAAGTTTCCCAATATCCAAGATTCCATTGGGTTTATGGTGAACCTAGATCAGGTAGACAATGTGTATGAAAGGGGTGCAGGTGGTTCAGTTTGAACAACTAGATGTAAAAATGCACTATATAGATTAAAAAAAGACTTATTATAAAATTGACATCGTATATTGTTCAACTATCCATAAAATTATAACCCATGAATGCGGGTTTCCTAGGATTAAATCTCATTTTTAGATATTCTCCCCTCAGTTAAGTTCCCAAAATCATTATCTTCCTTTATTTATGTATAATTCAACTTTCTAGATCTAGGGATCTTTATTAATTCATTAAAACACTTCTTTAAGAAACTAAGAACCTAAATTTCCCATATATTGTTCTTATCCTCCCTCCACTAAAATAGTACAATTCAACTTTTATAATTATAAGTATTTTGGAATACATCCAATTAATTGGATTCCTTCTTGTCATGTCATTGTATGATCTTAGTCAAGGTAAACCTAATATGATTTTTTTCATTTTGGTTTCAAGATTTTCATTCCATTTTTGGTATAAAAAAACCCTATTCATGCTTATCTAAGGTATATTAAATTTTTTTAGTGGAATACACTTTCCACTCAAATTTCAAGGGAGATAATGCCTTTATTTTTTTAGTTCTACCCCTCCTTCCTAATATATAGGGTAATGTATTGATTTGAATAAATATAGATCTAAGTGAATTTAATTATAATGGATGTTTTTAATGATTTAAAAATTAATAACACTCATTTCGCAAAATATAAATTCCATTTTGGTTTTATTTGAATTTATACATGTTCAAAAACTTCTGGGTTATGTAGAGATTTATACATTTATATAGATAGAACATATTAATTTGGAGGATTTATTAAGATACCAAAACTAAATAATTACAAGAATGAATACACAAGAGGAATAAAACATCGGAATTAATAATTTCAGGCGATGATATGTGTTAAATATTAATGAGATGTATATTAAATTGCTTAGTCTATTTAGAGAACAAATTAATATATTAATTATAAGATTCATTCCAAAGAATAACATGTTAATATCTTTACCATTCAACTGGGTATTATCTATCATAGGTAGGTGACCATGGATTTTATTTGTGTAAAACATTGTGGAAATTTCATTACCAAAAAGTTAGGTAACCAAATTTTACTATGCTATTTGGGTAACACATAGTTTGGAAACACAAAAAGATAGGATACTAGAGGAATAACGGTCCATTTTTCCATATAATAGATTTATGTAAATAATTACATACTCAACTATCAAAAAATAATAATTTGAATGATTCACTGCATAAATAACTATGTGCTGAAAGGAACTCCCTCACTGACTCATCACTTAATGAAATATGGGTTTTCGCTCACTAAATAATTAAGATGAATAGGAAAAAAAATTTATTGGTTTTAATTTCATTAAATGTAATTACTTAAAATATATAATATATAATAGTAACCCATAGATATATCTATGTTTAAGGCTTTGAATAATTCATAAAAATCATTTTAAGAACCCACATTTATATGACCTATAAAACGGTTCAATACTGGTATCTAATGTTGAGACATAATCTCAAAGTGAATCATTCATAACATTTGAATGTGAATGGTACAGAGGAAAATTTCCCCAAACATGAATCATGGGAATCAGATATCAGTTGTGCATCACACTTTTTTTCTAAAAACATGGACTTATAAATATGAGGTAATTCATAATGGTTAAAATCGATCCAAATGTAAAAAATATAGAAAGAGTTGTTTCATTATATGTCATCAATTATTATATTATTTTACAAAGGGTATTAGTACTATAATTTGACAGTGGTTATTATATTCCCACCATAAACTAAAAAAATTGTTTTTGTATCTTTTTTGGACAAGAAGAAATTCTAATTCACTATTAACAAAAAAATATTTTCTGTATACATTAATGATTTGTTTAATCGAATTGGGAATATGATAAATGGTTTATATATTATAGATAAAGATAATATTACCTATAAAATTAATAGTAGGAATTTTTAGGTACATTATAATCCCACCCACCTTTAGCATTGTTTTTTTGGAGATATAAATAAGAAATGAATAAGAAGGAAACATAGGTATGGAGTGATAGATCAATTCTATTATGGAACATTTGGAAACATTGAATGTTTTGTATTTAGAAAGATAACAAAAGTAACATTTAGTGGAAAACATTAATGGTCTAATAGACTATCGGATCTCCTACATAGTGATTTATATGGACCAATTATTACTCAAGAAAGGGAATATTTTATTTACTTTGTTTATTTTATTGACAACTTTAGTTGGTATATATATGTGTTTCTAATGAGGCACAAGTATGAAATGATTGAAAATATTGATGAGTTTTAAAACTATATACAATAGTAATTTTTAAAGTGTATTAATATCCCTAAATATATCAATGTTGTGAATAATTGATGCTTGAATTCATTGATCTTATGAGGAATTTTTTAATTGTTTCACAACTAAATCCTCCTAGAATACCACGATGGAGTGGTTTTTATTATATTAGTAATTAACCCGTATTAGAAATTTTTCAATTGATAATGTTTTAGTGAAACATTGCCACATAATTCTATGTTTATTTTCTTGATTCTAATACATTTATAATAAATTATTTTCCATATAATGGAACCATATAGATACTATATGAATCATGGGATTATAGATACACCATTATTTCATTAATAATTTTGTGGGGATGTGAGGCATTCATATGCCAACTAAAATCTGATGACAATGATTAAAAATATAATTTTTTTATTAATTATTTACCCCAATTAACTATGAGATGTTATTTCTGTAATTCTACTAAAAAATGTTTTTGTGTCTTGAAATGGTGTTTTTATTGATATTCAATAGATAATTTGAGGATTAAATGGGAGAAAATATTTATCTTAGAGAAGTTCAACACTGAAAAATAGGAAATGTTTTGAAGGTGGAGGTTTAGTCGGTCCAAAAAATCATTATATAAGTTGAATCGAATCAATTTACACAATAACCTCATTAGATTAGTAGGATTATTAAAGAGGTCATGAGATATGTATTTCTTTTAGCTAATAATAATGAATTAATATTCATTTAAAATGAGTCTTCCACCTACCGAGATTCAATCGAGAGTTCAAATTCTATGAAATAGATTTAAACTAAAGAATCAAATATAGACATCTTGTACACTAACTAGGTTTGGAAGATGATGGATGCACCTAAATGGAATAGAAATATACGGGCAAGTGTGTTTTCCATAATAAAATTGACATGTATGGAAAATTTTGTACCTATAAAGTATTCCAGATATAAATATGTTATAGAAAATTCAATGTATTAACTATAAAGAAACATTATCCATTTGGATATATCTATCCATAACAGTTCATTTTGATAATGAGATATATAAAAAATATATAAAAAATTATTTCTTTAATTTTAATTTAGATGTGGACATATATATAATATAGATTTAATTTTTTATTGTTATTAATGAGAATATTAAATTATTCCATATGAAATGATCAATTTATGGATTGAATTAGGCTTCTGGGAGTTAGAATTTATGATATGATGGTGCATACAAAGAGTTTGGTTTCATAAATATTGTGGATGTTTATTTTGTATACAATAGAATTAGTAAGATTGTTATATTATCTATAATATTGTATTTAGATGATAGAATTGTTATAATGAATGATTTTTTGAAAATTTTCTTTTTGGATATTTGGGTGTGTAAATTAATTTTTGTGAAGTTCATGGCGTAAATAAGCCTACATACTTGGTATGAAGATCTATAAAGATAAATTGAAGATGTTACATAGGATTAGTCTAGAAGCATGCATGAGTAAATTAGTAAATATATTTAGAATGGAGAGATCCATTAATGGGTCTTTATCTGTGTTATAATTCATAAATCTTTTGAAGCTATAGGTTCCTTATATGTAGTTATCAAGTATAGATAAAATTCACACTGCAACTTCTATAGGTTTTATCAGGTATTCCATCTTGTGTACTTTATCTAATTTCACCTATGCTCTAATAATTACATGTAGATACCAATCCAATACCAATGAGAGTCACATGATTACATTTAATAACATCATTGAGTAATAGATAAGGAAAAAGTTTATGTTCTTGAGTTTATGAGGAGAGGATGATCTATGATTAAAGGGTTACATGGATGAAAGCTTTAAATCTGGAAAAGATAATATAAAATATCAATATGGTTTGATTTTTTACAAAATGGAAGTTATTTCATTTTAAAGAGTTAAAAACAATCCACCATAGTGGAATCAACAAAAGTGGAAGTGCAAAAACCTTGCATCAGATGCTATGAATGAGTATCCTTGGATTAACAAGTTAATCTTCGAACAAGAGGTAGTTCCTATAATTTTGTGAGCGAATAAGATTTATTGTGATAAAAATGGATCTATAACATGGTAAATGGAACCTACATCTCACCAAAATACCAAACACATCCTTCTAAAATACCTTTGCATATGAGAGATCATTGGGTGGGGAAATATTAGGATATTTTGGGTGGATACATATAAAAATGCAGTGGATCCATTGAATATACTATTATGACAGAAGAAGTTGGATGGTTATATAGATTATATTGGTTTACCATAAGTTGTTATTTACGTAATGGTTTCATAATGTATCACGTTATCATAATAAAATTCAATCCACATTTATTATTCAGTCATTTGTGTTTCAATTTTATTTGTATGAACTATGGATGGATGATATCTCCATAGAGTATTACATCAATTTATTTTTAATCGATGTTCTTCAAAGAGTATTATGGTTTGCAATGATATGATAGGATTGACTTGAGTTATGGACTGGAGAAATAATTTGTAGATTCTTATTATTTGAGCTATTATTTTTATTATATCCCATATAATTCTATACAGTCACTAATATACATTGGGTTTTATTATTATAATGAGTCCTTCTTACCTGAGGTTGGTGAGATACCTAGCTTAAGAACCTTCAGATGTCGATACCTTTATTATTCAAATCACTATGAAATAACTAATAATCGGGGTTTTGTTATGTTTTTTATAATGTATTCAGATGGAGAATGACTATGAAGAGATTTATCAACTCATTGGTTGTGAAAATACATTCAAGCCGTCATTTAATTCAAGTGTAGAAATTCATGGACAGTCTAATTTGAGTCACACGTGATGTTTTTATTGACATGGATGATGGGAACGTGTTGTACTCATCCATTAGATGAATTAAATTAAATTTAATCCTAGTGTAAGATATAATTTTTTATATAATTAAGAAAAATGAGAAGAACTATAGTATATTTACAGTTTTCCATGTCTAGTAGTCATCTGATGTTATTAAAAAATGGATTATATTACTATAAAAATATGGAATTTGATATGTCTTTTGGTGGACATGTTCATATGGGATATGAGTATGTTTGATTGATATCACACTAGTCTCCATAGTAACTTTAGTAGCTCTGAAAAATTTCTAGAGGCCTCCCAATAATTATATATATGAAATGGGGATTTTATATTAGTTTTGGATACTACTATGGAACACAAGGGAACATGATTAGGAATTCGGGTAAGGATTTTATTTTGGAAAAATAATTTTCTCTAAAATGATGAGAGATCAATAAACCATATTCTGATGTGTTTCGGATGAGTTTACTAGAATTGTAATGAATTTCAATATGCCCTTATGGAATTTATATGAAAGTGGGATATTTTTATATGAAATTAGATGGATGTATTGAATTTAACAATATAACCCATGTCCTATGATACAAAATTAATGGGATGAAAGTTGCTACTTATGATTGGAATGTATCATAATGATTCCTCTATTACCCATGTCATATCACCTGATTGGGAATATAATAAAAACACTGAATGAAAGGTATACATGCATCTACCACGTCCTTTATGTATCATTTTCATCATTTTCCAATCTATAAGACGAGTTAGCCAGGGAATGATCCTTTTCTAAAGATAATGAGAGATTTCCCAAATTGAAGAGCCTCATTTATTCAAAGAAATAAAGTGTAACCAAGTCTAATATAAGGTCTTTTACAATAATCCCTTTGAAAAAAAGATGTAATCTCATCAAGTGTGTAATTGAGTATGGTAAAATCAGAATCAGTTATCCATTTATTAGTTATCCCATCAGCAAAGAAAATTTATTCCCAATATGCATGTGTGAGGATGTAAATCATTGAAAAAAGAGAATACAGGCTATTACTCCACCTTGAAGTTAGCATCCATGAGAGTTAAATAGTTCCATTTCTAATAGCATACCCAATGGTGGTGGAATCACATTAAAGGTTCAAATGAAACAAACAATGTTTCATTACCCTTTCCATCGTACTGATGCTAACTAGTATTTCAACATCAATAGATATGGTAGTTCTACAAGAACCATAGAGGAATCATATTGCTTCACTATAATGATTTATGAAGATCACACCGTATCTAGAGGGGCCAAGATCTCCTCTGGAATCTCTATCCATGTTTCGTATGATCCTTTATAAAAAAACATATCCACACAACATCAAGTGTACCATAAGGATTTTGAGAGTTCATTGTGATGAAAAAACGTTTGAGAACAATGAAATAATGTGTAGAATTATCACAAAAAAATTTTTGGATGCCATTTGCATTCTTCACTATTGGAATAATTTTGACCAGCACCTCTAGAAGTAGGAATGAACATTCTCATGTATGGATTTGTTTCGGATGGTTCATATTATATGAATGTGTATAGAGATATCCCCTTGAAAAAAATTCATCATCTTCTAGATAGAGGTATCTTTATTCAAGCGGAAATATGGTCCTTGATGCACATTGTAAATGGTACGTTGACCATAAAAAACATTCTATTTCAGTCCAAATTTTAGATGATATATTATAGCTACTGAAATACTGATCAGTATAATTCTAGTGATAGTGACATATAACACATCTAGATCATTGTTTAATTCCAAAAACATGTAAGAAATCATCTTTATGAATTTTAGAATGCATAAGCATCCATAAAAGCATAAATTTTGATGGAATTATCCAACAACTACTTCCACTGCAAGCCCAGATATTTTTCTAACCCAGCACAACAATTTGACAAATCAACATTGATTAAATGATCCTTTTATAGGATGGTTCCCAAACTATAGTATCATAACTATTAATAATGGTGTATTTTATGACTATATTCAATATTTCAGTAGGAAGATAATTGATCGAAACCTCCATTTGCTAAATTTTGGACACATTTGTGCTAATTGATGGAACAAGAGATTTTATAATGTTAAGAAGAGGCGTACCTTTCTAGTCATCTGACCAAAAATTCAGATAATACTTCTAGTAGGACAGATAGTTACAATCGACTATAATACTAGAAAAATAGCCCTTTAGGGTATCCCAAATTTAAGAATTTATATAGTTGGGAGTCTGCTTTAGAACTTGCATCTTTGAAAATAATGTTCCTGAGACATATCATTGATGAGACTATACATAATGAAATCCTTCAATGATTCATTAAACTGACTGATAATTTTAATACCAAGCCCTTTTTAATCAATATGTTCACAGTAATATTTCCATGGGATAGTAACAGGTCTTCTCTATGTTATGAATCCACTCTAGAAAAAAATTGATGCAATTATAGATATTTTTCTGTGAGGGATATCGACCATTAATAAACCATTAATGGGTAAAGAAATTTTAAAAAAAATCACCCCTTTCACAATATTAACCCATCCTTCCATTGAATTCATCCATCCTTTCCAATAATCTAGACGATTTATAATATATCTTATAATGAGTGAAAAGTAAAAAATACGGGGTTTTGCCCAAAACACTGGAAAACTAGTGTATGTGAAAAGAAAATACACCTTCTCTGTTGTCCAATATAGTAATTATCTATTTCGTTCTAGATGATGGAATATTATTTCCAATGTTTATGAAGATATTTTTCCAACTAAACTCTTCTCAGAGGCATTTTCATAATAAAGGAAGAAAATTTTAATCTTCTTGATATTTATTTTATCGACTTGTATGAAAAGTATAATTTCATCACCACATAATAAATGAGTGGGTGAATTTGGGCATTTTCCATCTCTAACGGGATAAATTTTGTTGGAATTAACAAGGCTGAGAAGAATCCTACTTAAATAGTCTTCAATAAGAGAACAATTTGATGGAAAAAAGAGGATCAACTTTTTGAACACCAATATAGAATGTAAAGTATACCTCATGAGATACATTGATATGAACTAAAATATAGACTGATCTCAAACAAAATTTAACCAATTTAATAAAATATTCTTCAAATCTAAACTAGTCAAAACCAAGAAAATGAATCCCAAATATAATGTTTCAATGGCCTTTTTGAATTCATGATTGATAGAAATATTGCATCCTCCGGTAGATTTCCTAAGAAGGCTAACACATTCAAAGGTACAAATGAGGAAATATTCAATAGTTATACCTTTGATAAAGAAAAACGAAGTAGTGGACATAATTATCCTAGAAATACTAGCAAACCTTTTAGTTATAATTCCCAAAACACTGATTCATCCAACTCTGATATATGCAACTTTAATGTGAGTAACTCTATTGTGCACATCTCTTTCATGAATTAAAGGTTACGTATCTATTTTGAGATTGTATATTATAGACTAGAGGTACTCTCATATTTATAGATTTTTTTGGCCCTGTACACCACTCTCTTTCATGTTATCCCCCTCATTCTCAACTTCTTGGTTCACTGAACTTCAATATTTTGATTTAAAAATTTATGCACAACTCTATATGTATTTCATGTGTGCATTTTCATATCAGAAAAATTATTGTACACAACATGAATTTATGCTTAATTTATTATGTTATTTCATTAATATATAAGATCTAGTTTCTCCCACAAGGAATTGGCTACAGTGAAACTCATCACCTTTAACTAGATTTGACCATATATACCTGCATTATGGTAATTCCAAGATTTTGTATCTACATAAAGAATTTTAAATTCTATTTTATTCATTGAAATAATTTTCACATCATATACCTAAATCCCATGAACTATGGTGTAGATAAAATCCATCAAAAGTTATATAAGATGATATATCACTCTATTATTCTAAATCTGCGAGTTGTTTCCATCAAATAGATAGACTCTCCAAATATTCAGTGAATAATCCATGAAAATAATAGTAGTGGACATGATTTACATATAAACCTGGGACCTATATCACATCCACAAATATATTAAACCATTTAACATAAATGGGTAGAGGGTTCCAACCAGAAACTCCCCATGCAATGGTAGGTGGCCGAACACTAAGGCTCAACCATTGTTTCTCAAAAATTGGTTCTACAATGGTATAGTCATAATGGAAATCACTTGATCATTTATTCCAACATGATCAGTTTAAATCACAATTTGTTCAAATTATTCTTGGATGAAGTTATATCTAATCACAATATGCCTGTTACGATAGTGTTGGACCATATTTTTTATAATATTTATCATTATCTTGTTGTTATAGTGTATAATCATTTGATGTTTCACCTAATCACTATTATTCATAAGTTCTTACTTCATCCACAAAACCTATGTTTCTTCCATTTTCATAAATATATACTCTACTTCTATAGTACTAAGAGATGTGATTTCATGATCCATTCATAACCTGAAAGAACATTTGTTTCCAACAAATAATGCACCACTTATTATATACGTTATATCAAAAATATATCCAACCCATTTAGCATTAAAAAATAAAAATATCATTATCTAATCTGACTACAGATTATAATGAAATGTTGATAGAACTTTTAATATAAATCATTATTCTTATACCTTCTGTTAAATTTTATTCCTTCATATTACATTGAAAGTGATTTGATTATCACCTTGTACAAACAATATCTTGCCTTTTTTCAGTCAAACATAATAAGATTCCAATGATTCTCAAATACAAGGTTGGATCTAAATATTTACCATCATCCAACTTTTTATTTTCTTTTACCATCCAAAATCAGAGTTGAAATTGGTTTTTAGTCATCCTTGTTGAATTTCATTAGAATACCTCTTGCATACTTATCCTAAAAAAATAAATGTGTATAACTTAATCAGAATTACCTACATCCCTAACAAGTATGTGAGTTCACCAATCATGGATATTTAAAATTATTATTTCTTTTGATTATAAAATTCTCCCAAATATCTATACTAGTTTCCTCCAAATATAATAATATCCATATACATGAGAATTATAAATTATTCTCCCTATGAATTCTTAACATATAGATTCTGTTCCAAACCATAAATTTTAAATTATTGTTTCTTCAGATAAGAAACTATTCTATAATACGATTCTTATGATATCCTATTAAAAAATAAAGATCCTTGTTCAGTATACAATCCATTGTTTCATCATTTCTAATAAAAAATCCTACTATTTGTTCCTTGAATAATTATTCTTATAGAACACAATTTAAGGATATAGTTTTTTCATACATTTGATAATATTTATACCCTATATGAATTTTCTTGGAAAGGAAGAGACTAATCATCTGTAGTTATGCTAATGGTTAAAACATGTCTTCAACATCAATACCTTAAATATGTGCATCGCCTATACACACTAAGAGACCTATATAGCTGATCACATTACAATGATCATAAAATTAATTTTTGAAAATATACACTTTTTCTAATCACATTTGGATCTTCTAGTCCCGTAACAAGATCCAAAGTATGGTTCTTATAAATCGGATTCATTTTTTTCATGTACTTACCCCATGATTCTTCCTTCAATTCTTTTTGAAATGAGTTTGGTTCCATAATAGATATGAGCGTATAATTCCATTCATTCATTATTCTCCTTGTACGTGTAGTTTTGGACCAATCCCTAATGTTGTTAGATTGATCAAATTATTATGTTATATTTCTCTTGTGGGGTTATTGTATAGTTTCATCATATATGATATCATCATTTGATTCTACTTCTAAATCAACATCATTTTTAAAGCCCTGGATGTTTCACAGGCCTTTCATAGTTCACGATTTTAAATCTTTCCCTTTTCCACATTCTTCTTCATCTTTAACCACATTAGAATTCCTCGTGTTCTTATTTTATTCTCCTCAATGATATGGAAATCATTACATTACAAAATCATTCCAAGATGATTAATGTAGATTTTTTATTCTTTTCTCCCCATTGAGTTTCCAAGGAAAATTACCACATCTACAACATCACCATACTTTCCTTGATTTATATCTCTGTTTCAGATGAAAACATTACTTCCAAAAACATATAAATACTTTAGGGAGGGCATTCTTACATGACATATCCCATATGGTGACATTAACTCTGTTATAAAGAACTAAATTTTATTTTATTTTTTAAACCACAACTTGATCAACCTCTTTCCAATAATGAAGAGAAACAAAACTCTCAATTAGTATAGTTCTATAAATATTTTTCTCCCGTTGATTTTTGTGCTCAATGAACCAATATATTGAAATTCTATGTCTAAATAATCCTTGTGATTTATCCAAATTTTATAGTGTTAATTATTAAATTTAATGGATATGTATTTTGTTCCACTTTTAGATCACAATATCTTGATTATACGGCCAATTTCATTCTCAACTCTTGGATGATATCTATTTATGTAAGAAATCACTTTTTGTTTATTCTATATAAAGATAAAACAAGCCATTCTACAATAATAATCAATAAAAATAATGAACTACCACTCTTCATAACTACCAACCACATTTATTATACCAGACTCATTTTTATAGATGAGATCATGTAGATTCTAAACCCTCTTGTTCTTCAACCGATATGAATTTCAAACAATCATTACTCATTTTGGATTATGACATGTATTTTCTAGATCACACTTCAATCTAAGAATGTCTATAACTTCATTTATCTTAGATATGTTTTCGGTGATCAATTGATTTAATTTGACCCAAACTATGATTCCAAATCATTTTTTATTATTCAGTTTTGATGAAACAAATTTTTTCATTACAATATACATTGTATAAATCTCCATTTTTTCTGGAATCCATTCCAGATATAATTATATATCATTTCGATGATTGTTCACCCCATCTGATTAAATGTGACTACCAATCCTGAGTCAAAATGTTACCTCACACTTAAGAGATTGTGATGAAAACAATCCATACAGGGAACTTCGTTTTTCATTATATCATCATTTTCTAATTCTATATTTACATTCCATTTGATATTTAAGTCACTATCATTGTTGAATCTCACTATTCCATCAACCCATTAATTATAATTTTTTATCAAGTTTACATTTCCAGTAATTTGGTATGATAATACACTATTAAGATTCTATGTGCTATTATTCCTTGAATCATTGAGTGGAATTTCTTCCAGGTCAGATTCATCAAAATTATTATTTTTCATTCCATGAGATATGATATTTATTATAGGAAAAGGCAGAATCTCTAATCTCTTTTAAATATGAAAGTTTTCATAATACTAAAATTCTTATTTTAGATGAGACTACCTTTTTCTAAGGGAAATTATTCTTAGTTGTCTAGTATTTATATTTCTTGGAGTTTTACAGTTATTATTCCCACCTTTCCTCTTCCTATGATGAATATAATTATCGATAAAATTAGAATAGTAAAAAATCCCTAGAAATAGTTTCTTCTATATGATGTTGGATATGGACCCATTATTCTTTGTTGGCTTCCAAGTGATTACCCATATATATATATGTCCTTTCCTCTTTCTGTAAGACATTGTATCTCCCAAAAATCCAATGAAACGTAATTTCATAATAGGCAATATCATCTCACTTTTATTATTGCAAATGTTCTCTTAATTTTAAATTTTTTTTACTAGTGATCATCTATAGATACTAGGGGATTATTTATATCTCTCTTCCCTATTTGGTTTAAATCTATCCCTATGAGGACATCAAGTTCCTTAGGGATATGTCCAACTTTCTACTTCCCTTTACATTGGCTCATCCCATTTCTAGCCTTTGATGTTTTGATATCACATCCAATTCCACTTTTTCTCGTAAATTTAGATCTTTTATCATGAAATACTTTATCTATAGCTTGAGAACCATGTATATCTCTTTATAAATGATCTACATCAGAAAATTCTACAAACTTAAATTTTTACTTCATTTCCATTTATTATGATTTATTTTCCAATTTACCCTATAAAATTAATGAATTCAACTTATATACCTTTAAATATCTTATACTTTTCCCACAGTCTCGATGTGAGTTCATTGATGACTTTCCCATGTTCTTTAATCCTCATATTAAACTCCACCACCTCTTCTAAGATTTTCAGAGTTGTAAAATTCTCTTTTGCTACTCATTCTAGTTGATAAACATGTGCTTTATGAATATCCACATACTCTGATTATTCATTCAACATTTCTCCCATATTTTAATTTTCTTTGTTTAAATTTAAAT
This sequence comes from Viscum album, assembly GCA_963277665.1. Taxonomy (NCBI): domain Eukaryota; kingdom Viridiplantae; phylum Streptophyta; class Magnoliopsida; order Santalales; family Viscaceae; genus Viscum; species Viscum album. The sequence continues at coordinate 853,425,871 of OY728152.1, forward strand.
CTCATCATGGGAACCCTCAAGTAATACCTTCATACCAACAAAACCATTTAAGTAATTATCATCACATTTTACAGGTTTCACTTTTTATACTATATGAATAATGGATGCTTTAGTATCCAGTTTAAACTCTCATTTTACATACTCAAAAATTTCATTATCATCATATTCTTATTTTTATAACAAGTACTTTATTTGTAATTTTTATCCTGATTTGAAGTCTCCATTTTATGGTAAAACTGGTTCTACATCCTCTAAAAATTAAATATAAGCATATTGTTTCATGAAAATGAAATAATTTATCTATAATTTTATTCCTTATTTGAATTATCCTTTTTTTGGAAACACAACCTCGACTCTCATTACATGAAACTCTGAGTTTTAGTAAAACCATGATGTATTAATAATATATTTATTCAAACTCGACTATTATAACATATCTGTCAAAACAAAGGGATATTAATAGTAATTACTAATTTTAAAATATTATATTAAAACATTTATACCATAAGGAAACAAATTGATAAAATAGGTACTTAATTTTTGGTAGTCTATGTTTTTTGAAAATACTATTTTGACACAGAAATTATTTTTAATTAATTTTTTAAGAAATAATAAAATTAATTTTCAAAATTCTAAAAAATTAATTTTATAAAATAAAATTCATTTTTTTAAATCATAATTTCAAATTTACATTTGGTAAAATTTTTGGTACTTTTCTATAAAGGTACTTTTTTTAAGGAATAGTGAAAAATAATGATTTTTAATAGGAAAATACATTTTTAAAATAATTTATAATAAAAAATTATATTTTATGTTGGGTTTTGTAATGCTACAAACCTTATTCCCCAGAGTCGGTGCATGATTACCTAACATTGGCATGATCACAAGGGATCAAATCCTGAAAGACTGATCAGTTTAATAGCCTTGGAAGTACTATATACAAACATAATTGTACATTAAATTATGAAAAGAAAAAAAAATTGTGTCTCCTTTTAATACATTAATCTCCCATAGACTATCCCTACAGTTCAGTCATAATATACTTCTTCGCATCATGGGAAAAATAAAACATAGAAAGGGGTGAGCTCAGGTGCTCAGTAAGGATAACAATATAGCAGAACCATTCATAAATATGAAAAAAACATTTAAAGCAATGTATTTTACTAAAACACAATCCTTTTAAACTTAAACATAAGCATAATATGTCAAAGGTAAATCAAATAATTCCATTTACTTATTTACATGAATATTCTTCTGGTTGAATAATCACATGTAATATTAATAGCCAATTTCATAATGATGGAATTCATAATGTTGGACATCATAACCACAAAGTCAGGGCCTTGTTCCAAGACAACAAATAAGATTTTTTCATGGCCTTATACCCAGACACTAGTTAGTCTCATGATACATATCGATGCATCAAGGAGATATAGCAGGCTCCACCTGTCACGTACTAAGTCCAATGAATTCCTCATATGAAAAGGATAAAACATAATACATACATTCATATTAAAACTAGTATACGAAATTTTAATACTTTAACCATAAACCATGAATGGTATAAAAATAACACATCCACATTCAAAAATATCACAAAACCTTCAATACAATATGGAAAATTGTATCATAATCAATCAACATCAAATAAGTGTAAAATCCATCAAAGGATGTTGACATAGATGAAATCAAAAGTATTTAAGGGAAATATATCATTCTATTTTAAAATAATTTAAAAGTCACATAATTATAAAAAAAAAATTCTTTTCAAAAATACATTTATAAGCTTTTAAGGGAATCTTCTAAGTTGTTATAATGGTGGAAAATAGCTTCACCCGTCGTATAAGTTAAAAAAAACTTTCATTCCTTAATTTTTTCGAAAAGGTTTTGAAGGACAATGTTTGGAAAACAGAGGAAAGATTCCTTTGAATAACTTTTATAATAAGTAAAAAAATGGTAATAATGAATTTAACCCATATTCTATGAAATATTAAAAATGTTTTGAAATACATTTTTAAGAAACACGGATCTAAATGATAAAGAGGTCCCAGAAGATAGTCACGTAAAAACAACCTCGGATAATGAAGAGATTTTAGAATTAACTCATACCATGAACTTTTCCTCGATCGAGGGAATGTTATCCAAATATATAATATTTGAATAAATGTAATTAAATTATACAAGAACTACATACATAAATATGATATCATATATTATCTTTTAATATTGCTTTGTTAATAATGTTTCAGTAGTATCATTGTTTTAGGTGTTCAACTGATTCGTTTTCCTTTATATTCCTTGTTACATAAGACATGTTTGTTATGGATAGGATTTATTTAACTCATATCAATAATTATATTATGTTCTTAAACATTATTTTTATTCATAAAATGAAAATTATTCTCGAATGGTTATGATGGTGATCAAATTTCATCACGTTCATGGAGACCGTAATTCGTACGTACGCATGAGCGACAATATCATTTTATTGATGGTGAAATAATATGTAATTGGATGTTATATCATATATAAATAATAATTAACATGTTATATTTAATATTTACATCAATTATACTCATTATTATACACATCCAAATAATGAAGTGTTTGAATAACAAACTACACCACGATGCAGAGTCTATAAACCATATGTACGCACGTATGGTGAATTTTCATTCATAGGATAAATATAATAATGAATATGTTTGTACCATATTTATAATAAAATCATAGTATATATAAGGTATTGGACTTATTATTTTGGTATGAAAAAAAAAATAAAGTGGAAGAGGAAGCAGAAAAGAACTTTGAAAGAGGTGATGAAATTATTACCTCTTCTTCAGGTGTTTAATTATGCGTTGATCAAAAAGGCTCCATAGGTTGGATTTAATATCATATTATGGGCTCTAGGTATAATTGAGGGTAGTTTTGATGATATTTGAGTAGGTTTTGGCTGAGCCAAATGGATTTTTAGGTGTTATTTTGAGAGAAGGGGAAGTTCCCTTTTATAAAAGATGTAAGGATCGCTTTAGGGAAAGGTTGAAATATTATTTTATTATTCAATAATATTCCCTTTATTATGGATCCAAAATTATTTATTTCTACGATAAGTTGGGTATGGGTCGAAAACCTCTCAAACAATGTCTTTTAGACAGGATTAGGACACTATATTAACATTATCTTTTAGATTTAACTCTTAGTTAAATAGTTCAACATTTACCATGTATTCTGGTATGATTATAATAAATGAATAATAAAATTACTATAAAAAGACAAGATAACCCCACATGGTTAATTATTGATATATATAACCTTATATATGTCCTTTTCTTGAACCTTATATTTTTAGGAATATTTTATCAATAATTAATATAGTATTTGTTTTAAAAACTCGATTATGTCAATTTTGACACTATTTCGTATTTTATTTTTGTGAAAGTCATAGAAACTTTATCACATCGAAAAAAATTTATTTAATAAACCATAACATGTCATATTAACCTAAAAAATTATTGTAATTCATCAAAAGTCTCAATTATCATTTATTTGGATATTTATAATTTCAATAATTTTAATCTTTCATTTATAAGGTATTTATTGCATCATCATTGTGTCATAAATACATTTAATTATTTAATGTCTAAATATTAAAAATAATATAATATTTTGTAGGAAATAATTTTATATTTATAATGAATATTTATATAATAATTTATCTTTTGTATAACCCAATATTAAAAATGGATTAGTTTTTAAAAATTGAATTTAACACTTCTAACTCTTCTTTGAATAAAATAATAATAAATGTCCTAATCTAATCCATGTAAACCAAAAGGATCATATTTTATTCCTAAGTTTAATTTTGGACGAAATACACAAATCCAATAGAATTATAAAATTTTTTAGGGTAATTATAATATTTTTTACTACCTTTATTTACCCAATTTACTTTTAACCGTGCTAAATAAGTCAAAAGTTACTATTCACCAAATATTATTTTCATCTTTTTGATCCAAATTTTACATACATATGTCAAATTTGTCTCTCATTTTTTTGAAAATTTTTTCACAGAAGTAGTAAAATTTTATTTTATGCATATTTACAAATGCACCTAAAAGTGGGTAAAAGACGGTTAAAGGTTCAATAAAATTTTATATATCTAATTTTATTATAAAATGACTCCAATGAATTACATTGAATATACATAGGTATTATGTATCAATTTTTAACTAATATAAATTTAAATAAAATAAATATTTATTTAAATTAAATGTTGGTTTAACCTATAACATTGTGTTTTTTACTATTCATCAAAAATTGAAAGTTTTCATGAAAAACAAAAAATTCACCCTAAGCTAATTTGGATATTATATATCCAAAAATGAAGTCCAATTTGAAAAATATAATTTATAAAATTTCAAAAAGTGGGTATTAATATTCATAATGGCTAGTTTGATTGTTCGTGGTGTCCTAGAACTGGAAGTTGCGTACAACGTAAGTTATTGTATTATTCAAAGTGAAACGTACCATGGAAGCTTGGGGTGTTACATTGTTCCCTCCATCAAATAATTCCATCCTCAGAATTTATAGAATACTACTACATAAAATTATTTGGGTTGTTCTTCATCATAACTACCTCAGGTTCCCACGTTGTCTCTTCTATCTTATGGTTTCTCCATAGAAATTTCACCAGACGAGTCGTCCAGTTTCTCAGTACTTGTTCTCTGGTATCAAGAATCTTGATCAGCTCTTCATAATAAGATAGATTAGGTTCTAGTTATATTTCTTCATAGGTGAGTACATTCATTGTTTCAGGTGTGTATTTTCTTAATAGTTATACATGGAACATGTCATGAAATCTGAAGAGACTTAGTGGCATTGCCAAACGATAGGCTACAACTCCAATTCGTTCCTGAATTTAGAACGGTCTGATATACCTGGGACTTAATTTTCCCTTCTTACTGAATCGTATAACACCCTTCCATGGGGATACCATCAAGAAAACATGATCTCCTACTTGAAATTCCAAATCATTCCTTTGGTTATCTGCATAGCTCTTTTGCTTACATTGAGCTACTTTGATGTGGGTTTGGATAACCGTCACCTTATCCATTTTTTCCTCAACATGTTATGGGCCTACGAGTTTCCTTTCACCAACATCATCCCAAAAATTTGGTGAGTGACATCACTTTCCATATAACGCTTCATATGGTGCCATTTGAATACTTGAATGGAAGCTATTGCTATAGGAAAATTCTACCATAGGTAAATACTGATCCCAGATACCTTTCTAGTCTAGTGTGTAAGATCTCAACATGTATTCTAAGGTTTGAATAGTATATTCTGATTATCCATCAGTTTGATGGTGGTAGGCAGTGCAAAAACAATGTTCAGTATCCATGTCATTCTATATACTTTTCCAAAATCTTTATGTAAAATGAAGATCATGATCAGAAAAAATCGATAGGGGAACTCCATGAAGTCATAAAACTTGATTAATATATAGTATTGTTAGTTGTTCAAGTGGTAAATCTTCTCTTATAGCAAGAAAATTGGCTAACATGGTAAGAAAATCAACAATGACCCATATTGCATCATTCCTTCTTAGATAATTTGGTAGCCCCATGAATAAGTCCATCATAATGTCATCACATTTCTACTCAGGTATGGGACGTTATTTCCTGTCCCTTCTAGGATGATGTCTTCCATCCTTATCCTATTGAAAAACCATACATTTTTACACATAATCATCATTCTCCTTCTTCATGTTGTCCCACCAAAGATGTTACTTAAAATCTCTATATAGCTTAGTGTTACTGGGGTGTATAGAGGAATTGGAGCTTTGAGCATCATCCAACAATTCCCTTTTTGGATTACATATATGAAGAACACAAAGTCTCTTCCCAAATTTCAAAATTCCAACCTCATATACGATGTCAATAAATCTCCCATCATTCACAACATTAAATTTCTTTTGAAACTCCTCATCGTAATCTTGATAAATTTTTAACCATTCTAGTAATGATTCATTGGAAACCATTTGATATAGAATTGATGTTTCACCTTCCATGATTTTTCTAATATCCAACTTTAATATATCCATGAACATAGTATCCATTTCAACTCTCATATTGTTCAAAACTCCATTATCCTTTCATGTCAATGCATTTTTCACCTTATTTTCCTTTTCAGGTGGTAGTGTATAGGGCAATAAAAATCCAAGAGTAGTTAGAGCAATCTCCTTTGCCTCATGTTGAGTTCATTTTGTGAGAAAATATACTTCAAACTCTTTTGATCAGTATATATCTCACATTTTCACCATATAGATAGTGTCTCCATAAATTCAAAGAAAATATTACAGCTGCAAACTCGAGATCCTGAGTAGGATAGTTTTGTTCATTAATTTTTTGTTTTTGTGATTCATAGGCAATAACTCTATCATTCTTCATAAGGACACATCCAAGTCCATTCATTGATGAATCACTATAAATAAAAAACCCAGCATTCACCAATGGTAGAGTCACGATAAGAGAATTGACTAATCTTCTATTTGGATTCTCAAAAAATTATTCACACAATTTTTTCCCAAAAAAAGTAAAACCATTACGTGTGAGCATAGTTAATGGGTTTTATAATCGGGAAAAACTCTGGAAAAGAGGCCGATAAAAACTTTCATAACCAATAAAACTGTGTACCTTAGTTATACTCATCGGTTCTATCCATTCATGGATTTCCATGGTCTTTGAAGAATCCACATAGATTCCATCCTTAGAGAAAATATGGCAATGAAAAGAAATTTATTGATGCCATAATTCACACTTACTAAACTTCCCAGATAATTCATTTCTTCTAAGGGTTTTTAGAATAGTGGACAAGTGATTCTCATGATCTATATAGAATTTTGAGTATACCAAGATATCATACATAAATACTACTACAAAGACATCAATATATTCCATGAAAACATTATTCATTAGATCCATTGAAATATACGGTGCATTAGTCAGTCCAAAAGTCATTACTGTAAACTCGTAGTGCCCGTACTTGGTTAGAAATGTTGTTTTCGGAATGTCTTCCTTATTCACACACAACTGATGATATCCAGATCGAAGGTCAATCTTTGAAAACTGTTGAGCTGCATGAAGTTGGATGAATAAATCATCAATGTGATGTAGGGGATACTTGTGCTTTATTGTTATAAAATTCATCTCCCAATATTCAGTGCACAGACTCATAGATCAAACATTATTTTTAACAAAAAGAACAAGGGATCCCCAGAGAGAAACACTATGGACAATAATTCCTTTAATAATAAATTCATATATTTATTTATTTAGTTCATCTAATTCCATAGTGGCCATTGTATTAGGGGTCTTCGATATGGACATTGAACCAGGAACTAAATCAATGGAAAACTCAATTTATCATTCTAGAGGATGTCCAGGTAAATCCTTTGATGAAGCATCAACATAATCTTTTACAATAGGTACTTACTCCATTCAAACTATATTTTCCTCAATCATAGTTATTTCATTCTCTTCATCCCCAATAACTAAATTTAATAGAGCTACTATGGGTGGATTTAGATAAGAATCAGTTGCTGATGTTTCCGCTCTAATGATAAGGAATCCTTATAATCATCAAAAATTGTAACCAACTTCATCTTATAATAAATTCTCACTTCATAGTCTAAAATCCAATCCACACTGAGGATTATATCAAATTCAATCATGGTAATGATGATGAATCACTAGATAAAGAACATTTAAATGCCCTAATGGGCACTAATTCACAAATCCTTATTGTAATGGTACATCCCTTAAAAGTGTTGACTGAAAACTCCCTTGTTAAATAAAATTGGAAATATCTAATTTTCTAAACAAACAGGGAAGATATGAAATAATGTGATGATCGTGAATGAAATAAAGCATCGTATAAACTTGAGGAATCCATTAAATTACCTGCCAGCACTTCTTTCGGATCTTCAACCTCAGCAGTAGTGATCGTATATACTTGTCCTTTCTCCCATGTCCTTTTTTGAGCTATTTTTCCTTAGCACATTGGACATTCATTTGCATAATGTTCCATTTCTCTACAATTGTAGAATTCAACATTGAAATACTTTTTCATTTCCATTCAAACATGAGCTTGGTGGCATTTTCCCCCACACATGTAATAGACTCCCATTCCCATCAGACAGGTACCAAGGTGTTTCTTCCCACATTTACTGCAGGATGGAAATTCAACTTTTCCCTTCTTCCCCTTATTTTCATTTACAGAGTGTTCAACAGATCTCTTCTTCTACTACTTTTCATTAAAGTCCTAAGACTTAGAGAATTACTTTTTTGGATGGATAGTGCATGAGACAATATCATCGTACGATGAAAAGTATTGGGAGACTACTTCCCAACAGATAAATTGTTTTAGCACATAAAAAAATTGAACGACCTTACTCCCTGTGTTACGTATATAATCTGCTTCAAGCCTTGCTAACCTTGTAAAGTTATCCTCATACTTTGTGACATTCTCATCCTCCTTTTGCATCATACTCAGAAATTGCCTTTCTATATCCTCTTGATGGTCACAAGGAAAGTATTTTTCTATGAAAATATCTTTGAACTCCCATCATTCCATATTTTATAGTTATTCAAATTCCTTTGTGTTTATAATTAATCAACACCATCGATCTGCATCTCCCGTGAGGGGATAAGCTACCATGACAACTTTTTCCCTTTCACTACTCCCCAAAAAAAGAAATTATTTTTCTAAAGAACTTATCCATTTCTCAATTACAAATGGATTTGTAGACCCATTTAATATTGGTGTTTGTTGCCTCCTAAAGCAGTGTAACGATTATCCTCCATGTTATGGATCAGGGTACTCTATACGGGTAAGGTTATTATTCACAACATGAGTTAATTGTCCCATTATGGTGATAACATGATCAACACAAGTTGAATCATCAGATCCCGTATAATTATCTTGATGAGGAGGGAATTATTTACATGTATTACGTGCATTGATACGGTTTTTAATTCCTTTCACTATGAACTATTTCTAAATAATGGTATACAATAGATTAGTTTATGAATCACAATACATAATTCAAAACTTGTAAAATACATAACGTAAATTGAACAGTTTATGGATATAATACATAATCATAAAAATGTTTCTTTGAGGAGGTATACACTCATAAATTCTTCATAATGGATTGCAATGAAAATGTGAATTATCCAATGTATATCCCTTGGGAGTTTTGTAACTAAGAGTAGAGCAAGGCCCATTGTCGAGTACCATGATACCTCGGGTCAAGCCTGAAACTCCTTATCAGATTTTCACTCCTAGGTCTATCTGTTCCAGACCCACCTCTACTTGTTCATATCTAGACAGGGACGTATTTCATAGAAAACTCCCAAAATCTCTACATTACCCAAATTCTAGGATGTTCTTCTATACAATTCCTCAAAGTCTATCTTAGATTAATGTTCTCTAATCATAGTTTTTCTAAATCAAGCTTCCATGTTTTGTAATAAACATTCTCTGATACCAAATGTAACACCTTGACCCTAGTTACCTAGATTCGTTGCATTATTACATAACATTAGAATGAACACAAGGGATTAAATCCCAAATGATCGATCATTTTAGTATCCATGAAAGTACTAGAAACAAACATAAGTTTTAAATTTTGTTACGAATTGAAAAACAACAACATTGTGTCTCATTTTAAGACATTCATCTCCCTTATAATATCCCTACAGGATAGTCATAATATACTTCCTCACATCCAGGGAAAAATAAAACATAGAAAGTGGTGAGCTCAGGTGCTCAGTAAGGATAACAATATAGCAGAAACAATAAAAAATAAGCATAAACATTTAAGGAAATGTATAAGACTAAAATACAATCCTTTTAAACATAAACATTATTATAAAATGGAAAAGATATATCAAATAATTCCATTTACCTATTCACATGAATATTCTACTAGTTAAATAGTCACATGTAATATCAATAGCCTATTTCATAATGATGAAATGCATAATGTCGGACATCATAACCTCATAGTCAAAGCCACGTGCCTAGACTAAAAACAATATTTTTTCAAGCCCTTGTTCTAAGACACTAGTTGTCGCAAGAGAAATACCATTGCATTAGGGAGCTATAGAAAGCTCCACCCATCACTTACTATGTCCAATGCATTCCTCATATGAAAAGGTTGAAACTTAACATAAACATTAATAATAAAACTAGCATACAAAATGTTAATAGTTTAACAATAAACCATGAATGTTTTCAAATTAACACATCCATAGTCAAACATATCACAAAAACTTCAATACAATATGGAAGATTTTATCATAATAAATCATCTTCAAATAAGTGTAAAATCCATCAAAGGATGTTGACATAGATGAAATCAAAACTATTTGAGAGAAATATCTCGTTCTATTTTGAAATCATTTAAAAGTCACATAATTATAAAAGAAAGAATTTATTTTTAAAATATGATTATAATCTTGTAAGGTAATCTTTGAATGAGTTATAACAGTGGAAAATAGTTGTACCTTCCGTATATGTTAAAAATATATTCTTTCCATAAGTTTTTCGAAAAGGTCGTAAAGGACCTTGTTCGGAAAATGACGAATGATTAATTTATTAACAATTTATAAAAAGAAAAAAAAGGGTATAAATGAAGTTATCAAATATTATAGTAAATAGTAAAAATATTTTGAAATTCATTTTTAAGAAACATGGATGTGGATGATTAAGAGGTCCCAATCGATACTCATTTATAAAAAACCTCAGATAATGAAGAGATTGTAAAATTAACACATACCATGTACTTTTCCTTGATCGATGGTACATTAACCTCATGTATAATAGTTAAATAATTTTTATTAAATAATAAATTTACCACATACATAAATATGATATCATATATGATATCCTAATATTGCTTTGTTAATAATATTTTAGTAGTATCATTGTTTTGGGTGTTTAACTAATTCGTTTTCCATTATATGCTTGGTTACATAGGCCATGTTTGTTATGGATAGAATGTATTTTATTCATATCCAGAATGATATTAAGTTAGTAAAACATTAATTTTAATCATAAAATGAAAATTATTCTTGAATGGTTATGATTGGGAATGAATTTCATCGTGTTTGTGGAGATGGTAATCCGTACATATGCACGAGCGACAATATCATTCTATTGATTGTGAAATCGTACATAATTGGATGGTATATCATATATAAATAATCAATAACATGTCACATTTATTATTTACATCAGTTATACTCATTATTATACACATCCAAAAAATTAAGTGTTTGAATAACAATCTACACTATGACATGGAGACGGTAAGCCGTATGTACACACGTATGGTGAATTGTAATTCATATTATGGATAGAATAATGAATATGGTTTTTCCATATTTATAATAACATCAAATTATGTATAAGGTACTAGAGTTTTTATTTTTTATGGAAACAACAAATAAAGAGGATGTAGAAGAAGAAAAGAACATTGAAAGAGGTTGTGAAATTATTAACTCTTCATCGGGTGTTTCCTTTTGAGTTGATCAAAAGGGATCCTTAGGTTCTCTTTCTGATCATCTTAAGGCCTCTAGGTCTAAGTGAATGTTGTTGGAGGATATTTGAGAAGTGTTTTTTCAAGCGAAATGGATTTGGAGGTGTGATTTTGAGAGAAGGGGATGTACCCTTTTATAAGAGAGGTGAGGGTCACTTTAGGGAAAGATTGAAATATTGTTTGGTTATATAATCATATTCTATTTATAATGGCTCCAAAATGATTTATTTAAAGGATATGGTGTGGATGGGTCAAACACCTCTCAACCATTAGGTTTAGAGAGGTTTAGGTCACCATATTAACCTTATCTTTTAGATTTAAATCTTAGTTAAATACTTTGACTTTTACCATATATTCTTGTATTATTATAATAAATGATTAATAAACATACCATAAAAAGTGAAGAAAAACCTAAGTGGTTAATTATTTATATATCTAACCTTACCTAGGTACTTTTGAAGATCCTTATATTTTTATGTATATTATATCAATTAATAATATAGTATTTCTTATAAAAAATCATTTATGTCAATTTTGAAACTATTTGCTATTTTTTTTGTGAAAGTCATAAAAACATTATCACATAGAAAAAAAATTATTTAATAAACCCTAACATGTCATATTAACCTATAGAATTAGTGTAATTTATTATAATTCTTAATTGACATTTATTTTAATATTTATAATATAAATTATTTTAATAATTCATTAATAAGGTAATTATTACATCGTCATTGTGTCATAAATAAATTTAATTATTTAATGTCCAAAAATTAAAAATAAAATACCATTATTTAGGAAATATTTTTAGATTTCTAATTAATATTTATATTCTAATTTATCTTATGTATAACCCTATATTAAAAATGTTTTAGTTATCAAACATTGAATTTAACACTTTTAACTCTTCTTTAAATAAAATAATGATAAATGTCCCAATATAATTCAAGTGAACAGAAATGATAATATTTTATTTCTAAGTTTAATTTTGGTCGAAATAAACTTATCAAATATAATTAGGACATATGTTTGGGTAATTATAATATCATTTTTTACCTTTAGTTACACTATTTACTTTTAACCGTGGTAAATAAAATAAAAAGTTATTATTCACCAAAAAATTATTTTTTTCTTATTGAATCACATTTTACACACTGATGTAAACTGTGTCTCTCGGATTTTTGAAATTCAATTCATAGAAACAGTAAAATTACGTTTTATGAAAATTTGCAAATGTGCCAAGAAGATGGCTAAAAGACCGTAAAAAGTTTAATAAAATTTTATATATCTAATATTATAATAAAATGACTCAAATGAATTACATTGAACATATATAGGTATTATTTATCTATTTTTTCCAACTATAAATTTAAATAAAATAATTAATTATTTAAATAAAAATTTGGTTTTACACTTTAACGCAGTGTTTTTCACTATTCATCAAAAATTGAATGTCTTCAGAAAAAACAAAAATTCACCGTAAGCTAATTTTGATATTTAGAATCCAAAAATGAAGTCCAATTTGAAAAATAAAATTTATAAAATTTCAAATAGAGGGAATTACTATTCATAACTGCTAGTTTAATTGGTCGTGGGTGCTAGAACTTGAAGTTGCGTACATCGCAAGTTATTGTATAATTTAAAGAGAAATGTACCATGGAAGCTTAGGGTGTCACGGGTTTAAAGTAATATTATATTAATTTTATATAATTCAATATATTTTAGGTCATTTAATCAATTTAATTTTAAAATTCTATTTAAAAACATTATAATCTTTTGAACACTTTCTCTTTAAAAACCCAACTTTTTCATCGTGTATGTAGGAATAATTTTAAATTAAAATTTTCCAATTATATGAATTGGATTTTTAAAAATGTATTCCATAATTGGAATTATAATAATTTCTAATTTCTAATTTTGTAAAATTAATTTTTGACCAAAATAAATGGCGAATGCGATAATAATTAATTTCTGCGACTGTGGTAAACATGAATTTAACTAGTTGGGTTAATCTAAAATGATATGAGTAAAAATGACATAAAATGTTATATTAAAATTAGGTAATTAGTTTATTTAGAACATGGAAATAAAATAATATATAATACAGATATTACTTGCCACCATCCTTTAAATATGACCCATATTGTAACTAAAGTTACTGAAAAGACAAAAAGATACTTTTCTTTATTTTGATATCGTTAATGCTTTATGATCAAGATAAAAATAACACATGTATGTTCATATATATCCTTAATAAATATAAATCTGTTTTTTTATCATAATAATTTATCTCTAATTTTTATACATAAAATAATTACTTTAAATGCTTACGAAATTCAAATATATTTATTACTCAGTTAACAATTAAAAAAAATAAATGATACTAAAAAAATTAAAAATGATGTAAATAGAATTAATTATTTTTTTCATTACTCAATTAGATGAATATGTCTATTTAAATATTTTTTATCATAATATATTCTAATTACATTGTTTTCATCATCTTTTTAAATTTTAATTAAATTAATAATGTCATAATCGACATTAATGTCATTTTATAAAAATGTTATTTTTCAAATTTATTTAAAATTATTAAAAATTACATTACATGTAATGTGATCTATAAATGCTAATAAATATAAACTATGTCCAATTGATGGACCAATTTTTCTATTATAGAGAATATATTGACCATTAATGAGTAAAAACTTGGTTAGCGTGGTTACGGTTAAAGCGGTTTTCTTGCGTCTTACACGTGTTTATGTTATAATAAATTTTTTCCACAAATATTATTTATAATTTATAAATTTTATTCACATATTTATAATCCTTGGGTTCAAATTATTTATTAATTATCATTTTATTTTAGTCTTAGTGGATAAAAATCATAGGTTAGAAAACTAGTTAGCATAATTAAAAATCCAAAATGATAAAAATAAGGAAACTTAAAAGTTAAGTAACAAAATTCTTGAAACATTTGTTTTATTGTGTGTTATAGGTTATCATAGACCAAATAATCCATAAAACCCACAAATTATTGTTCTTGGATCAAATTTATGTAATTTTGACCTCCCAGTAGTGATTATTTTTTAGTATTTACAAGAATGGCACTCCTCCTCCACTATAAAAGGGTGCTCACACTCCCCAATTTTTCACACAAATAAAACCATTTGGATTGATAAATATCTACCCAAATAGAATCCAATATTCCATACAAAAATCATATAATTATCATTTTGGGCATAGAAACAACCAATAAAGTATTATTGAAATCCTAAGAAGGATACCCAAAGAAGATGTAACGATCATCAAACGAGAATTTTATTTTGTATCTTCCTCCACCCCCATAAATTATTATTTTACCATGAATATATAATAACTCAGTATATTTAATATAATAATATTTTTTTGTTTTAATCTTATAACCTACAACCACACACACTTCCATAAAATGGGTTATGAAATCGTCATTATTGTGCACGGAAGACTACTAGCTCGCAAACCGATGTCATTCCATTTTACATTACCACATTTTATTGTATAGGATGATGATATAAATATATATATATATATATAGTTTATATATGATATTTATTATTTTTATTATGTTATTAATATTCTTAAATTATTATATCACACATAACTTTATTCTTTCTATTTTGCGAGAATACAATGTTGTTTCTCGTGTGTATGGCGGACAACCAGCTTGTGAAGTGATGTTATTTGATCACATTATATATGGAATGTATTAAGGATAAGTTTAATAAAAATATAGACTATATATGATAAAATAATAAAAATATAATTAATATATATATATATATATATTATTTACTTTTTTTATTTTAATATGACAATAAAATGAAAATAGTGTTCATGAATATTTACAGCCTACTGTCTCGAAGAACGGTTTATTCCATTTCGTATCATCAAATATAATGGAATAATATATATATATATATATACTGATAATATATGATATTTACATCATGGTTTAAATTCTTGAGATGATAAAACCATGATCAAATTAAGAGGACCACAAATGAAAAGTCAAAATGTGTATGAAAAACATAGTTATTACTTGAAACATAACCTTAATAGTGAATTGTTAATAAATGGGTAATATAAAGTCATAAGAAAATAATATACGGTATGATATATATGGATATTTTTTGTGATATACTTATAATAAGATTTTATTTATTATACAGGTTGTTTGAATCAGTACGACCGAAGTCAATATTTAATTTAAGGGGATTTCGAGTCTAAATTTTATTTCTAAGAGACTTATTCAATATTCACCACTAATTTATTTTGGATGATGTATATAATATGCAGTGAAATGATATATAATTAATATATATCATTTTATTATATTTAATGTTTCAATTTATGTTATTCTTTCACATGGTTTAAAATTCTAATGTTACTCAAGTTGTAAGGGATTTCGTTCTCATTTTTTTCTTTTTGAGAAACATGTAATGTTCTCCACATAATTTTTATATATGGTTTATATAAATCACATGAATTAATTTTATGATGATTAAAATTAAATTTATTAGTATTCTATTATCAATTTTAGGATATATCTTCTAAAATGTTTATAGTTTAAAGTTACCAATCAGTAAGATATGTTTACTTCAATATTTATTCTTTTATATGTACGTTATGTTATACACCTATATTATTTCATGAGGTGTACCTATAGCCCATTTGAATTGAAATATCATGAATTTTTTCATACTCGTGATATGATGAGATTAATTTAATTTTATTCCTTTGGGGGACTTATGATTAAATGTTACCAAAGTGTTAATAATTTTATGTTTCAATCTCATCAATCATCATGATTGTTTTTATCAAGTCTACAATGTTAAAATATCATGATATAACTATCAAGAATTTACATGACATTTCATATCCTCTATTTATTCTTGATATCATCAAGTAATGGAAACAAATATTATTATGAAAATGTTTTTTAGAAATTATGATTTTATTCAACTCTTTGGACAGAAGTAAGTTTTCTTCCAAAACCAAGTTTAGTAAAAATGTTTTCAATTTGTTTCAAAGAACATTTATTGTCATTTTAAAGGAAAATAATTTATACTTTTTTTATGTTTTAATAACTATTTTGAAATATTATAAAAGATTATTCTATGATTTTCAAAGGTTATTTTCTAAGAAAAAAGATTTTAAGAATTATTTATGTTTTGAAGACAAAATTAAATGATATTCAAATCATCCATTATAAGTTTTAAAATTTATTTTCAATGAAATAGGATTTAAAAAATGATTTATTTATTAAAAGTAATTTTGAAAATATGAATGGATTTTTCCTTAAAATATGTTTTAAAATGATTGTTTTAAAATTATTTTCCAACTATGATATCATCTGTTGGTGTTACCTATTCCATACAATGGAAATGTTTAAAGGATTCTATTCGTATTCCTTCTATGAATGGTTTATGTTTGGGATAAAAAAATTTCAATGAAACCCATTTCTCATATATGGGTTATACCATTATTAAAATCTTATGAAAACCCCTTCTTTTCATAGGGTTTTTATATTGAAATGATTATGATAACTATCTGTTTTCTATAGGTTATGATATGATGAAATTATTATGATATCAATTTCAATTCATGGGTTATGATATGACAAGAATTTATGATCTTATGGAACTAAAAGATATAGTTTTCATTTTGTGATATTTGTGACCTATATCTCCCTCCAATGCATTTAGTAAAATTATTTGTTATATGAGCTCATAGGATACAATGTTAGTCAACCCAAGCCCATAAAAGAGGGTACACAGGTGGTCATCATATTCCCATAAAGGATGGTGTGTTGTTGGTTAGAAAAAACTTGTAGTAGGTACATAGGTGGTCTACCCAAGGATAACATGTTTTTAATGTCTTATTGGGTAGGACTGACATAAGATTTTCTAATATTATATGTATTCAATAAATCTATGATTCATTCCCATGTTATGATTTTATGGATCATGTTCTCGATTACCTTATGATTCATGTCTTATGAACTACTAATATTTATATAATGACTCATTTTATGATCTATGAAAAGTTGGGTATGATAATTGAATGTTTTGTTGAGTTTCACATACCCTTATTCTTATCTCATGTTTTATATGATTATAGATTGATATCTATAATGCATACCCTTACAGAGCATCTAAGATCAACATTTCTCAGGTTCTCTTTAGCTATGTTATAAAGAATAGTTTTATGTAGGGTACTTCTATGAATAGTAATAAATGGGATGATATTTTTTGGAAAAATTGATCATCTTTCATGATATTATAAAATTATGTTTTCATGTTTCAAAATACTCTAAGATTATAGGGTCCTCAAGTGTCGGTTTGTGTAATATAATGAATATTCATAAAAAATGATGTGATATCCATGTTTGATAATTCAGGGTCTCTATAGTTGGTATCAAAGGAAATGTTTCATTAACCTTTGAAAATCATTATGTTAAAAATTTAATGGTATCCCTAGGTATATTTCAAAGGATATGTCTATGGATTTATTTTATGGATAAGTCTTTGGTTGAGTCAGTGTTTAGGAAAATGTCCTGGAATTTTGGTATAGGATTAAGAGAGTGGTTTCTAAGAAATCACCACCCTATATGGATTCTACAAGTGTATTTGGCACTAGAATAGATGTATATTGGGTTAAAACCCCAGAAAACACTTATTAAGCTAGACTCGTTCAGGAACTAGTACACAACAATGATCCTTACAACAAACTTGGTTTGACACTACCATGGGATAATCATTCAAAATTAAAAAAGAACTTTACGAACCATCAAAAAGGGTTTAAATGAAATTTTCTATGAATAACCTATGATAAAACTAAGGTTTCATGGACTAAAAATGGATTATTATGATTTAGACATAGTATATGTGTTTTTTAATGATTATGGATATTTCCCTTTTGATTAGTGTTTTTTATAATTTTTTTTATTTTAGTCGATGGATATAAATAGAAGTAATAATCATAACATTGAATATGATGAAACTTTTAGGGACTATGAGAAACCAAATCAGAAGATGACCAGAGAGAATGATATATTGATTATACCTAATAATATGTCATGATATATAATTAATGTTTTGAACATTAGTAATATTCATAACACACCGATTATGGAGATGTTTTCTTTTTTATGAATGATCATGAGGTAATGGAAATAGAGGAAAGAAGACTCAGATTCCTATATCTAAAGAAGTTAGAAATAAAATCCTGATGAAATATCTCAAATTGAGGATAAGATGTTATCTATTTTGAAAAATTGTATGTAGAGTGAAAAATTATCGAGGATTTCAATGTCTTATCTGAAGGTAATTATATAAATCTTGTAATTATAATGTTACCCCTGGTAGTCTTTATCAAGTTATTAATTAATTCCTTCCATTTCTAAATCATTTTTTCCCACCTATGTTCTCTAATATGGAAACCTAGTTATGAGTTACATTGTGTAATAATTATTCATACAAAATTCCCTTTTAAGAAGAAGTTCTATTAATCATTTTTGAAATGTTTTTTTCTAGGAAGGAATTTTTAAATGATAAAACATTGACAAATAAGATGAATTTTGATGGTAATTTTCATTTTATGTGGGATAGAATGTAACACCATGTGTTTCTGTGAAATATTTTTCAAACTAATTTAACCAATTAAATATTTTTCATTTCACGAAACAATAAATTTTTCTTGAGATACAAACAATACCAAGTTAAACATTAATTCTACACAAAACCATATTATTCATGTGCTACACAAAACACTAACTTTCCTAGCATTACATGCATCGCTATTTTTTAATAAAACCATTATATATGTGTAATATAGTTATTTATACTCAAATGTTATAACCAAACCATCAAACATAGTGATATAAATAGAAATTAATTCTTGAAAATATTGAATTTAATCATTTCTCATAAATTAAACATATCTATAAAATGATACATTACTTTTTTAAAAGACATTATATGTATTGAAAATACTATTTTCTCAAAGAAATGATTTTTTTCATTTTATGAAAAATAATACAATAATGTTTTGACAATTTTAGAAAATTTATATTTTAAAATTATATTTATTTTTGAAATCATAATTTCAAAATTAGTTTAGGGTGATTTTTCAAAAACTATTCATTTTTTATGAATAGTAAAGAATACATAATTTCAATTGAAAACTACATTTTTTTGAATAATTAATATAATTAAATTAAAATTAAAATTTGTTTTAATGTATAATCAGATAAATTTTATGTAAATTAAAAACATTTATGTCATTTTAATCAATTTAATGTTGAAATTGGATATAAAAACATTATACACCTTTGAGAATTTTCTCTCTATAAAAATATGCATTCTCATCGGGCATACTGGATTATTTTAAAATTAAATTTTTACAAATATATGAATTGAATTTGTAAAAATGGATTCCATATTTGGAATGATAATAATTTAAAATTTGTCATATATTAAATTTCATTTTGTTCAAAATGAAAACTGAATGATGTAAAAATTAATTACTACAACTAAAGTAAAAATGGATTTACTAAGTGTTAAACTAAAAAGAAAATGACTAAAAATTACCTAAAATATTTTCATAATTTTATTTAATAAATTTTTTTCTTCCTTGGAAATAAGATTCTATATAATATGGAAATTATTTATCAATAACCTTTGAATATGAATAATATAATAAATTTAGTAAAGAGCATGAAAAAAGATACTTTTCTTAATTTTATTATTTTTAAAGCCTTAGGATTGGTAAATAACATATGGTCATTATATATATATATCCCTTGGAATGATTAATATGTTTCTGTAATAATTATAATTTAATTTTAATCTTAATACATAAAATAATTACTTAAATTTTTTATGAAAATCCAACACAGTAATTATTTAGTTAACAATTAAATAAATAAATTATACAAAAAATATTAAAAGATAATTAAATTGATAGAATTATTTTGTTTCATTATTTTTCTAGATAAATATATCATTTTAAAAAAGTTTTTATCAAAATATAATATAATTCCATTATTTTAGTCATATTTTTAAATTTACATTTTATAAAAATGTCAAAATTAACATTAATGTAATTTTATAATAAATATTATATTATCAATTGATTTAAAATTAATAAAGACAAATAGTATGTGATTTTTTAAAAAATATTAATAAATATAAAAAATTCCATACATGGAAAAAAATTTCTATTATAACAACTATATTATCCATGTAATAATAAAAACTATGATAGAACAGTTATAGTTAAAGCGGTGTTTTATTCATATTATGTGCGCTATTGTTAAATTTAATTCCTCACACTCATAATATTTAGAAAATATATATTTCATTATTATATTAATAATCAGTGTGTCCAAATTATCTAGTGGTGATCAATTTAATTTAGTCTTAATAGATAAATTACATAGGTTAGAAAACTAGTTAGAATAATGAAAAATCAAAATGATAAAAATAAAAAACATTAGAGTAAACCAACTAATTGTTTTGAAAATGTGTTTTATTGTGTGTTGGAGGTGTTGATCGACTATATCATCCCTCATTCCCATTAAATATAAATATTTAATCCAAATAAGGTAATATTGACCTCCCAATAGTAAATACTTTTTGTGTATTTATATGAATGATACTCCTCCTCAACTATAGTAGGGAAATCACTCTACCCACTAATTCACACATATCAAGCCACTTAGATCAACTAAAAATTGAACAAATAACATCAAAAATTATATACAGTAATCATATAAGACTTTTATTAATAAATTAATACTAGAAATTATTTATTGAAAACCTAAGAAGGATACCTGAAGAAGAGGTAATGATCTTGAAATGAGTGTTTTATATTGTATCTTCCTCCACCTCCAATTCTTATTATACCATGATTATATAATAAAAATAGTATATTAAATATAGTTAGAGTTTTTTATTTTATGCTAATTTCCTTCAACAATACACACTTCCATCAAATTCATTATGAAATCTTTTTTCATGTGTACAACAAACTACTGCCTCGCGAACCGATATTGTTCATTTTTCCATTAACAACATTAATGGTTGGGTATAATGATGTATTTATAGTTTATATATGATATATACGATATTTAGAATTTCTTTATGATTATTTAATTATTATATCAAACATACCTACATGTTTTCCATTTTTTGGGAATATTATAACGTCAATCTTGTGTAGGGCGCACTACCACCTCGCGAGGTGATATGATTTGTTCAGACATTACATGGAATATAATAAATATGAGTATAATAAATATATGTGATATATATAAAATTATAATGATACTTAAATTAATATATCTATATATATATATATAATTTACTTTTCTTTTATTCAATACGATATGAAATTTTATCGTCAATCATGAGTACGTATGACCTACAATCTCTATAAATGGGGTATTCTATTTCCTATCACCAAATTTTATTGAATTCTATAATTACATATATAGTGAATATATAATACTTATATCATGTTTTACATTATTTATATGATTAAACCATGATCTAATAAAGAGAACCAAAAATGAAAAGTCAAAACATTTATGAAAAACAACACGATTATTTCCAAAAACATAACACTAACATGTAATTGTTCATAAATGGGTTATATAAGGTCACAATAAAAAAATATATGGTATGATATATATAAATATGGTTCTGTTATACATTTATAATAATTTTATATTCAATATAAATGATGTTTTGATGAGTATGACTGAATTTAAGACTTATAGTATAGGTTTTTCTAATATCACTTTTATTTCTAAGAGACTTATTACATATTCACCACTGATTTATTTTCTATGATTTATATACTATACAAATAATTGATATATTATGAACATATATATCCGTTAATGATAAATAATGTTTCCATTTATGTTATTCTTTCATGGGGATTATGATTAAAAGGTTACTCAAATATTAATGGATTTATGTCACACTTTTGACTTTAATGAGACACATACTATAGACACAACATCTTTATTCTATGTGGTGTATATAATGACCATGATTTTATATTATGGATATTCAAAAAAAATTATTTGTATTTACATTTCAATTTTATGATCTATATTTCACAGGATTTAGGGATCAAAATTTACCCAATCGGTAAGGTATTTGTTTCTCAATTTCCATTCTTTGAGGTGTATGTTATATTATGAACATGTATTATTTCATTAGGGTTATATACCGAAACTTTTACATGTAATATAATTAATTCATTCATTCTTGTGATATCTTATGTTTCATTTTATGTTATTAGTTTATGGGGATTATGATTCAATGTTACGAAAGTGTTAATGATTTTAGATGTTTAAATTTCATGATCTATCTCTCAATAACTCTCATGAATTTTCTTTTAATATGTTTATCCATTATACCATAAATTAATTTAACCATTTATGCAATCTTATGGAATAAATATAATTAATTAATTTTTTTTAAAATATACAAATTTTTTCCACTTTTTCTATAGAAGTACTTTTTCTTCCAAACCCATGTTTTGTAAAAATGTTTTAATTTATTTAATTATATTATAATCTCATTTTCAAGGAAAGTAATTTTTAAAATGTTTTATTTAATAAATAGTGTTTTAAATTATTTTCCATGCATAACTTATAATTTTGAAATTATATTTTCAACGAAATTAATTTTGAATATTTTTTATGTTTTAAATAGGGTTTACAATGATTTTAAAAGATTAATTTATATTTTTTAAAGGTTCTTTTCAAAAAAAATTCAAAATTTTGTTACATTTTAAAGATCATTTTTCATAAAACAAAAATATATTTCCCACAAGAATTTTTTTTAATGTGCATTTCATAATTATTTTCCATCGAAGATTTTATCCCTTGGTGTTACCTATTACATACATGGGATATGATCCATGGATACCATTCTTATTCTTTCTTTGAATAGATTATGGTTATGATGAAAATATGTCTCTGAAACCGGATTCACTTCTATAGATTATACCATGATATAATAAATAATAAATCTACTACTTTTCATTAGTTATGTTATGTTTAAATGATTATAAAAACTACCTATTCTCCATAGGGTATGATATGTTTGAATTTTTATGATACATTTTTCATTTCATGGGATATGATATGATGAATGTTTATGATCATTTGATAGACATAAATATAGATATCATTATGTGATGTGTGGGACCTATAACTCCCTCCAATGCATTGGGTAATGATAAATGAACTAAGAGCTCCGAGGGTACATGGGTGGTCTGCCCAAGCCCATAAAGGAGGGTATATGGGGGGTCCTCCCAAAACCATAATATAGGGTACACTAGTGGTTAACCGAAGCCTAAAGTAGATACAAATTTGGATACCCTAATACTAACATGTTTTAAACATCATTATGGGTATCCTTGATATAATATTTTCTATTATTATGTTTATTCCACAAATAAATGTTTTGTTCCAATTTTATTCTATCATGGTACATTTTCTTCATTACCTTTTGATTCATGTCTTATGAACTATCAATATTTATTCCATGAATCACGTAAATGAACTATCATAGGTGGGGTATGTACAAAATAATTTATTTTTATTATCACATACACTTATTCTAATCTTATTCATCCATATGATCATAGATTGATATCTCCTATTCTTACCCTTACTTAGCATCTGAGCGAACTCTTTCTAATGTTTCATTTCTTGGGGTAATGAAGAATGATTTTATGTAGGGTATGTTTAGGAATTTTACTAAATGGGATGGACTTTTTGGGAAACAATGAATATCCTTCACCAGATTAGAAGATTATGAATCAAATATTTCAAAAGCACTGAACTATTATGGCCCTCTAGGGTGTTTCTTGGTAATATAGTGAATTTTCCTAAAATATTATTAAATATTCGTGTATTATAATCCTAAGTATCTATATAATAAATTCATAATTAAATTATGATCATCATAAACTATTATTAATGGATAATATCCTTATCCTATTAAGTCCCCATATGGTACCATGAATTTCTACACGATACCCTCTTCTAATTGCACAACCATTTATCCTTCGAAGAACTTTTTAACACCCATTTCAAATCTGTGGGAAACCTAATGTCACGAACTATGATCTAAATAATATTTGGTCACCAATGGAGACAAGTAGTATTAGTTTTCTACTTATTGATCTTTATCAAAAATTATCTTTCAAATCATAGAGATGGACAGAATCACTATAATATTTTATTTTTCAAATTTTTTTGGTTTTCTTTCAAATTTGATTTTTGGAGATATATTGGGCATCATATTTGTTTGTTTACACTGATAAAGTTCATGTGATAATCCCAAAAACCCATAAGTTGTTCTCTTGTAAAACACATTTATGGATTGAATACCATGTTTCTAGGTATAATGGGGTTGTTTTTTTGTTTTTAGTGGCTATATATGATTTATTTGATAAGGATAAATTGGTATTTAATGTTAATTATTTATGTTTGGGATTATTGGGCTCAAGAGGTACGTGGTTATACTCATACATCGTTTAGAAATGTAGGTTAAACATGAAATATTTTTTCTTATTTAGAATATTGTTTATGTTATAAATGTAAAAGGGGTAGAAAATCTAAAGTGTTAGTAACAACTTATAATTTTTTCCCATATACCTTCTTGGTGGAATTCTACTCAATTAAATCAGGGATTTGATTTTGGGTGTGATCAGATATTTGGATCTTGTGTGTGTAGTATGTGTTTGGTTCCAAATCCAAACATAGGTTGGTGGGGTTGTGATTCCATATAGTGTGAGATATATGTATATTAGGGAGCTGTAAGGGCTAGTGAGTCATGCTAACTATTAAAATTTTCCCTATATTTGATATCTTGTTTGTTATATCTATATTGAGATTAATATTTGGTTCTTAAAGTTATTATACCTAGAGAGAATCCATTATTTCATTATTGGGGAATAGATAGGGCTTCTCTCAGGCATGAACATAATGAGTCCCTCAAGGGTGGAGGTGAGCATGATTCATAGATTAAGGTTTTGAAGACGGATAGTCAGCCATAGGGGCTCATGGTTCTTGTGTAGTTGT
The DNA here is from genome assembly GCA_963277665.1 of Viscum album. NCBI lineage: Eukaryota > Viridiplantae > Streptophyta > Magnoliopsida > Santalales > Viscaceae > Viscum > Viscum album. Next base: position 853,451,631 of record OY728152.1, read on the forward strand.
TGGATGAGATTTTTATAGAGACATCTATACATGTTATATAGATATTTGATTAGGGATACCACAATGTTGATTTATCCACGCTATACCTAACACAATATTATATACACCGTATATGGGTAATGAATTCTGGTGTGAGTGGAGACTTTGGTTATAGGGAGTATTCCATGACATATATTTCATAAGGTTCATAAATTTTCTATGATTTTTTTAAATTGGGAAGATATGTAATTTCCAATGTTTAGTGATTCAAGGATGGATTACGATATTAAATCAGGGTGTATATAAATATCTTTAGGTAGACCAATTTTGTAGATATTGTAAACCATTTACTAATAGTTGAGAAGATATTGTTAGATGTAATAATACAATGATGGACTATGGTGTCAGGTGATATAATTAACAGATCATCAGGTATATAAAAGAAAGAACTTGAGGAACCCATATAGTCTAGTTAGAGTTAAGGTTTATCAATGGCACTAAAGACTGGGTTTTCTATAATGTGTTTTCATTGGGGGAAAATATTTTAATTTTTTATGACTTCCCATCTAGTTACATTGATAGTTTTTAGTTTCATTGTTTTTAGAAGAATTATTGAGGGTTTTTTGGAGTTTGGAGCTATAACATGACAACATTTTACATTTTACAATATAAAATATGAGTTTACGATATAGGTTAAAAGATAATGTCTAGTGTAGCAAGTCATTTGTGAATTTTGTGAGGTTGGTGGATATTGTGTGAAATTGGTTTACACCATAAATGGATAGTTTACAATGTATGTTTTTTTTCCGAGGCATCAGGAAAATTGTATGAATATCCAATGAATTTGATATTATGTCACAAAATGGCCTTATAGGGTAGGTTTTGTAGGGGCCATAGATTTTGAAAAGTATGGTTTATACCATAAATTAGGAGAGTTATAGGTTTTTTATAAGCCATGTTTGGCTGATTCTCCTCTTATTTGACTATCATCTCTCTTGTTTTTTAGGTGAACCCTAGATGATTTTTAGAGACCTTCCATCACATCTCCCCTCATCTTGATCCTTTGGTTTTTGTGGTTGAATTTTATAAATAAGAATTTAGTTACCCTCATTTACCTTTGGTTTTTATTTTCGTTCTTCTCTATGGTCCCACTATAGTGATGTTGTTTATGTTTACGGGTGATTTAGGCTATATTTTTTTATACCCTAGTGTCATCTAGTCCGGTCTATGTTTTTTAGAGTGGTTTTGTTTTCTTGTTTGTTCCTTATTCACCCTATGGTACACAATGATATTGGAAATCATCTTTAAGATAGGGAATCCTTGTTATCAGCCTCTTATACATGATATTTGTGGTAATATCATGGTTTTATTTTCTTTTAGGTGGATAGTATGCTAATCGTAATGAGATAATAATTATCATAACCAAAATTGATGGGTATAATGGAGATATCACATGATTTACTAATTTGATATACATTTTTTATTATATATTTCTTGTGTATTTCCAATACTAAAAATAAGTTCCATTCAGAACCATATTTTCAATATAGATGATACTGGTTAAGACCCTTATGTTTTGTTTCATAGCACCCGAATTAAAAGGATAATGAATGTATATTTTGATAATAAATTGGATGCTCACAGATAACTAGTTTTTGTGATTATACACATTCTAAGTAAATAAGTAATGTGATAATGGACCTTAATAATTATGGAATCTAGGATGTGTTACTATTGTGTGTTTTTGTGCTTGTTGTGGTGCCCTATGTGGCTTGGGATATTAAGTGGTGGTGGAGGTGACCGATTAGGATGTGTGGTGTTTTAATACATTGGTTGGTTGTAATGGATAGGATGTGGGAATTTACACACTGTGGTGTGAATTGGTTTTTATTTTAAGTAATGGTGCGTGATGGTTGTGGTGCATTGTGAAAATGATTTATGGTGGAGATGTGTAGTTTTTGTGAATAGTAGTTGTGTTTTGAGATGTTGTGGGTTGTTTTATGTGTGGTTATTGTATGTAAGATGAATTTTTTAACATGGAATGATAATAATGGTAGATGTGTTGAGTTGTGGTGATTTTTGTACAAGTTAATCCTATTTTAGTAAGGCATAGTTGTGTTAGTTTCCTAGTTGGCATTGGAATAAATTATGATGATGAATGAAATAAATAAATAAATGGGTTAGTAATGAATAAATGGGATATAAATTGGTATTTTTTAATTGGATAGAAAAATGAATTAAATAAATCAATGTGATGTGTAAATTTTAATTAAGTGGCTTACTAAATGATAGATAGTTGAACTTTTTTTATCTGGAAAGAGGTGAAGCTTGTAATTGAATGTGGGGATGTTTGTGGTTATGTGTAGTGGTATGGTGTGCTTCTTTTAGTGGTGTAAATGGTTATAACGGTTGATGTGTGGTATAATGGTGGTGATGTGTGGTGTGCTAGTTCATTTTATGTGAACCCTTAAACTGGGTATTGGGTGTTTTCTATATACCATAACTTTTATGTGTTTTCAATAAATGACCTATCTATGTTGTATAAACTTGCTAATGATTATTGAGTAATGGCTCCTAGCGTTTCCCAAATATCAAGGTTGGTGGTGATATAGATGTTTGGCTATCCCCTCTTCCTCTCTCTTCTAATAGCGATGATAGCCTAAGTGTCTTGAGGCGACATGTGTTATGATGGAAATTTTTTTAGGTGATATTTGATGTGATGAGTCTATTATGTGATTTAATATGTGGCTGGAGTCATTTTTGTTCAGAGGATGGAATGAGTTTTATTCCTTTCACTTTCATAATACCATAACGCTCAGGTTATTCTATGAGGTGATATGTGTCGTGTTCGCTTAGGTTTCTTTGGGTGAGATATAATGTGGTGTAGCTATGATGTGATGAAATCTAATGCAAGAACCATATTCTAGTCCTTGGGATGGTGGTTAGTTAGGGATGAAAACTAACCCACATCAAATATTTCTAGTATGTGTTGTGATAAGTATAGAAGCGATGGGAGTATAGGACATTCTGATTTGGGGTGTGAGAGCACTAAATAAGTAGGGTTGTGGAAGTGGGTCACCTTGATTTGTTATGATTGAGATTCTATATTACTATATTGTATTCATGATTTTTTGACATATCCATGGTGTGGATAGGATTTATTATTTAACCTATTTAGGTTCTTGTTGGGTTTTTTGGTTTTTTTGTTTCTTCCCTAGTGTATAAGTAATATCTTTTCACATGTTCAACTGAGACTAGGGGTATACTCCCAATGATTATACATGTAATTCTCACCCAACATTAATAAAATATTTTTTTATATTTATTGGAGGACTTTTTGGACTGAGGTAAACACTGTTATCTTGAATTTTAGAGGTGTTGTTGATTTACTATTGTAGAAATTGTCCTTTGGTATTTACTTTGGACACTTATTTATACTTGATTACATTTTACATGCATTTCCAGATATGTTAAGCATTTAATATTATATTTTATGTTGGAGGTTTTGGTGTTTGCTTAACCTATCTCCTAATCCTGTGTATATTATAGGTTAATTAGTCCCATATGTGATATTTTTTTAACCTCAATACTATTCAACAACAGCGGGCCTATTGGAGGCGCGACTCAAAGGTTAATATCCATCTTCCTTCACCATGGTATCTTTTGGTGGATGGAGTTCTGAAAGAGTTTTATCAAATGTTTGGTTGAGAGATAGGATTGATTTTGGATTTAGGCACAATGATTTTTTTGTTGGCTGGTAGGGAAATAGTTAGATTTGATCATGGTACTTGACATAGGCCATAGAGACGAGCTATGAAATGAGATTTCATGGGCTCATCTGATCTGGTATATGAACCCTGATCTTATTGAACAATCATGTGAGGTGGACCTATTTCAAGTTTATAGAATGTGGAGAGTTACAAATATCATGATTTTTTGTGTTCATGTTTGAATTGTTAAATCATCGTAATGTAAAATATTAATTAAATAGATAATATATGATCAAATTCCATTTTACCGGACTTCTGATGTTCTCCATGATTTTCAAAAATGGATCTTTTCATCATTCAAGAGTTTCTTAGGGAGTTGATGATTGTCTAGCCAATCTGGTTGATTGTTGTAGGATCGTCTCACTAGAGGATGATAAGGCATGGAAGAGGTCCTTTAATTACATTTAGTTGTAGAGCGTGGGGAATTATTAGGGGAGAATCTCAAATCAGAAGATAAGTAAGTGGTTGGATGATCATTAGATTTCATTCAATCTGATCTATGAAAAAGATATTTTTTGTTTTCCGTTAAAATTTAATTTAATATAAGGAGATGTGAATTAGTGGAAGGTAGAAATACTTAGTGACCAAAAATAGGTAGAGATGTTATGGAAAAACATTCAGAAGGAGTTTCATTTAGTGTTCCTATCACTAAATGTGACAAAATTAAGGAGGGTGGAGATGCTCTCCCTTCACTAAGAGAGAATAAGTGTTTTAGAGCTTAGGGTCAGGTTCATGGACTTTCTACACATCTCTCTAGATGTTATTTCATATGATGTGTCTAGAGTGTGGAATATAGAGGAGGCTTTGCACCCAATGATCTGGGTTTCCATCACACCATTTGTGTTCCTTAAATTTATAGCGGTGTGGAAAAGGGTGTTCCATATCAATAGGATTCCATAATTGGGATTTGATCCTCAAGATAGTATCCATTTTAGTGTCTTGAGTAGTAGGTCTTCAGGAAATGGGTTGTGGGTGTTTAGGCAGTCAATGTTCATACCAATGGGGAACCAACAATGGATGTTATTTTTATGTTATTATTAGGAAGTTGGATTCTAATCACCACTATAGGATTCCGGTTTTCATGTTATATTTTCATAGGACATGTGAAACACTATAATGAATTTCATGAACTCTAAAGGATTGCAGTATTTGGTGGTTTTTCAAGGCCCCATTTTAGAAGTATAGGTAGTTTTCTCAGATTCTATTTTAGTTGTAAGGATCTTCAGTGTGTGTTCATAATCCAAGATATGGTGTATATTTTATATTAAAACCATTTGAAGATCACAATTAATAGGTACCTATGATATATCATGTCAATCGAGGCTAAAAGGAGAAAGGAATATGAGTTTGGTGTGGTGTGATTTTTGGGTTAGAGATGGTGATGCCAACAGGACCAGATGTTGTTATAGGTTCAATCCTTTTTTTTCTTCCCTTATGTGTTCTTATTTTATTCTCGAGAAGAACAATCCTTTTTTCTCCCACTTTATTATTCCTTGGTATTGTATTTATATAGGCTTCAAATGCCTCTAGTGTTATATTTGTTAGTTTTGTGTCATTCTATTTTTTTATATGTGTCGGTAGCAAGACTAGTGATGGGGAATCACCGGTTAGTGTTTGACATATTCTTATTATAGATAAAACCATATGATGTAATGATTCACATGTATTGGTTCTATATCATGTGGTTAGTCATCTATTGTTTTCATAGGAATGTTTTGTTTTCTAATGTGTATGGTCAGTGAGTGGCATTCATTGGCAAGAGAAGATATCAAATCAGTGGAACACAAGTGGATCCTTTTTTCCTTAGTTGGTGGAGATATCAGTAGAAGATTAGGTTTGGGATGTTCTTAGATTAATAAATGTGTTCCTAAATGTTTACTAGGAGGAGTTTAATAACATAAAACCTTTATGTTTCATTGATATAGGGATACATTTACAACCAGATGTGTCTCTAATTTCAATAGATCCCTATAGGGTCACGTCTATGAAGGTAAGTGAGTTGAGGTTACATGTGGTCTATATAATGAAGATGGGTTTTATCTAAACCAATGTGTCTTCTTTGGGTTCTATAGTGTTTTTTCACTGTGAACAGATAGTAGTGTGAGGTTCAAAGTTGACTACTAGAGGCTGTACCATGTAAGAACAATAACTTCTAACCCCTTCTGAGGGTCAATGATATTTTTAACTAGGTGATATGATCCAATGGGTTTTAAAAATTTTAATTAGGGTTTGAATATTAGAAGATGAAGTTGAATGGTTTGGATTGGCCAAATATTGTATTTAGGTATAGTTATGGTCACTCCAAGTCATTATTCATGTTGTCATGTGTTATGAATGCACCATATGTGTTCTTGGGGCTGATGAACTCCATTTTCTATGTGTTTCTTGAATAGATTTGCATCATGTTAATTTATGCTATATTAACATTATTGATGTTATAGTAGGAGAATGTCAAGAATATCAAAGCTATCATCAGTCCTTCATCACCATCTTCTTTATGGTATGCTATCCAAGTGTAACTATTGGATGCAAGTGGTGCATTTCATTATACTTGTGTTGTCTCAGTAGGGTGTGGAAATAGGACCATTGAAGATCAAGATAGTGTTTTACATGGTATAACCAGAGAACATGGTATATTTTCATAGTTTTCTTGGTCTCATAGGCTATTATCAGAGTTTTATACCCAATTTCTCATGCTTGTTATCCTACATAATCACATTGGTCAAGAATGACCAAGATTTTGTGTGGTTTGATTATTTCTAGTCAGTTTTTGGTTCCCTTACTGAGATGTTGGCCTATTCTCATGTGCTTTATTTTCTTAAGGAGGTTTTTTTGGATGGTTTTTTAGGTGAAATTTCCATCTATTATTAGGATGTATATTCATGTGAAAAATAGAGTTACTTTATTATGGTTCTATGAAATTACATCCCCATGATGATAACTATTCTACCCATTATTTGGATTTTGAGGTAGCCATGTCTGCGCTATCATTTTTGTTCTATTACCTCACTGACATGTTCGTTGTGGTTTTTATGGTACGTGAGAGCCTTAAGTATATATTATCATTGGGGGATGTTAATCTATGCAAGTATATGTAGATTTCTTTTCTTCAAGATTATAATTTTTAGATATCTTACTTCTCTAGAAAATTTAATGTTTTTGTTGATGCGTTGAGTCAGATGTCTTGATGGGATGTGGTTTGGGAGTCAAAGAATGTTTTTGAAGGGGTGTAGGAGCTTGAATTTATGAAACTAAATTTTAGATTGGGTAGTGGTTAATATTATACTTGTTCAATCACTATGGTTTCATCCTTGATGAATCATGCAAAGGATTATTAATGGGTATAATCATAGGCTTAGGTGATGACTCGTCAGGTTTTCCATTATGTCAGAGGTATGATTAGAGGATGGTCTGAACTAAATGTTATTACTAGTGTGGTTTTTCAATCTACAGGAAATATCTGAGTGATTTTTTCCTGAGTTTCACATCTCACTATTAGTGGAACATCATGGTGTGAAAAAAATGTTTTTTTTCTTGAGGAAACAACTTTGGTGGCTAGGGATGGAGTAGTGAGTTGAAGAGTTTGTGGTGAGGTGTCTGTTTTTTCAGTAGGTGAAGGTAGTGCACCATCATCCTATTGGTTTTTCATAGTACATGGATATTACAGAGTAGAAATGGGAGGATATATCAATTTATTCAATCACTGGGATACCCATATCTCAGGAAGGTTATGATGTGGTTTGGTTGATAGTGGACCGACTAATATAGTCTACTTTTTTTGGAGATCCATGAGTGAGTTGTTTTTATGTTTTCATGAGACGGCATGTGGGTGATGTGGTTACATTTCATTGGGTAACAAGAAATATAATCTCTAATAGGGATACTTATTTTTCCTCGTTATTCTAAATGGGATTGAAGCAATATTTTGTATCATAATTTCCCCCAAGAACTATTTTCCACCCTCATATATATAGCCAGATGAAGTAGACCACCCTGACACTGCAGGATATGCTGCGATCATACATCTTAGAATTTATAAAATCATGTGTAAGTAACTTTCCTTTAGTTTATTTTTCATACAATAACCACAATAACTCTTCCTTTAGCATGATTCTTTTTGAGGTCTTGTATGGATAGTTGTGTCATTTTTTATCATGATGGATAGTTGTTGGGGAATCTGTAGTTCTTGGTCCTAATGTATTATATAGAACAAGTAAAAAGATCCAGTTTTTCAAAGGGAGGATCACTAGGCCTATGTTGATCATAGGTGGATTCCCTTAGAGTTTGATGTTAGAGACCATGTGTTCTTAAAAGTATCCTCGTGTTGTTGACTACCGATTATTGGAAGGTGAGTAATATTTATCCTTGCTTCTTGGGCCCTTTGAGGTGTTGGGGAATGATAGAGAGGTGGAGGGTCAGTTTTCATTTCAACCACAGCTAGAAGGGATCCATGATGTATTGAACATGTCCCTCATTATACAGTTTCTTCATGATGAATCCCATGTTTTTGAAAGGGGAGAGTTGCATATCAATGTTGATGTGATGTACATAGAGGGCTAGTGGAGATCTAGGATTGATGGGAATGGTGCTCTGTATATGATCCTTCCTCTTCATTCATGTGTTGTGGAGGCGTGGTGGCCTATAGGAGTGTACTTTGGAGAGATATGTAGATGCATTCCTAGTAACTATAACTTTTTAAGTTTTTTCTATTTCTTCTAACTGGATGATGTGATGTTTCTGTACTACTATTTTATGAGATTTGTTTCTTGATGTGTGATGTGTGATTACTCCTTATAAAATGAAAATTGGGTGAAAACAAAATCCCAATAAAGATATGAAATATTTTTACATGATTAAAACTATTATGTTGACTCTATTCAACCCAAATTGGATAATCACAAACATGGAAGGTAGAATTCCCTGATTTTTATACTCGATCCAATGTTTTGTTCCAGTTTTGAAGGTGGTTCACTTGGGTTGTGTGGAGGTTGGATGTGTAGAGGTTGGTCAATTGCGAAGATAATTATGTGTGAATGATGCAGTTGTGGGTCATATCATATGTGTGGTGGTGTGCTCGGTGAGAGGTGGTGATAAGGTAGTGCTATGTGTTTTGAGGGATTTTTTATTTCTCATGTTTGGTTAGTGTAAATGTTTGTGTGTTATGAGAACATTAATATATATCTCACATGGAGATTGATGGATCAATATCCTTTATTTGGATTTTTCATTTTATTTTTTAGGGTCAAATCAGTTTAGATTTATCTAATTTAATGTTTTTTTCCTTCTAGTCCCATTACATTGTGGTTTTGTGCATGGAGAGTGTTTGGAGTTCATATTAGAGGGTTCTGTGGAGGTTGGAGATGAAAAAAAACTACATAAGGCTTATGATAACATAAAAGAGGAGTTTACATCATATGATCAAAGTTTACGGCTTCTGTGGTAATATATTTATAGATTTTGTGTGTATTGGGGATTTTGTGTGAAATAGTTTTATGCCATGGATTGTTTATGGTGTAAGTTTATTTTGAACATGGTTCCATGAAAATAGTAGTTACAGACATTTTTTTGGAGTTTATGTGGTAAAAGTATTTCATGTAGTAACCATTGTGGAGGCCATGGATTTTGTGCCACCAAATTATGGATGACATCATAAATTGGTTGAATTATATGTTTTCTTTAAGTATTATTTTTATGATTCACTTCTCATTCGGATTTGGACTCTCTCTTATTTTTAAGGAACTCTAGGATATTTTGGGATACCATTCATCCCATCTTAATTCATTTTGATACTTTATTTTCATCAGTTGAGTTTTAGAGATCCTAGGTGGGTTGTCCTCCCTTAAATATTTTTTTTCTATCCATTCTTCCCTCAATATTCTATTATAGTGATTGTTTTTTGTTTGGGACATGTTAGGATATGTTTTTATGATCCCTTGGCATGCTCCAGGTTTATCCGTGGTTTCATATGGTAGCTATGGTTTTTGGGTTGTCCCTTCTTCACCTGGTGGTGTAAGGCGAGATCAGAAAGCATCTTTGAGGTAGGGTATTCTCATTATGTCAATTTTATTGATGTTATTTATGGTAATTTCATATATTTAATTTCCTTTAGGTGGATTTTAAGGGTCAATATAATAAGATAATGATTTTCATAACTTAAATTGATGGGTATGGGAGAGATATCATATGCTTTATTTCTTTAATATATTTTTTTAATGATATTGTACATTCTTGCTGCCAATACTGAAAAATGAATGTCAGGAGCCTGGGTTATAATGTAGTTGATTTTGGTTGATACCCCTTACTATGTTATTGTATGATCGTTCCCTAGATAAATGAAAAAATAACATATATTTAGACAATAAATTGGTTTCCCATGGAATAATAGTTTGTGTGATAATACCGATGCTAAGTAAATAAGTAATGTGATAAATACCCTAAATAATTGTTGAAGTTGGGTTGTGTTCAAGTTGTGTGTTTTTATTATTATAGTGTTACCCTGCATGGTTTGGGATATAGTGTTGAAACAGAGGTTACCAACCAGAAACAGTGATTTCTAGGGATGTGACATTATTGTTGGTTGGAAAGGATGTGATGTGGGAAGTTGTGAGTAATGGTGTGTAGTGTTTGTGACATGAGGTTAAGGTGGGTGATGGATTTGGTGAAAAATGGAAATAATGTTTAATGGGTATGTAATTTTTTTTGGGCTGCTTATGTTGTGATATTTGGTTGGGTTGTGTGATGTGTGGTTGTTATAGGTGAGATGGCTTGGTTTATGTGGTGTAATGATGATGGTAGATTCTGGTTTTATGGTGAACGTTTTATGAGTTGGGCCAGTTGTGGCGAGGAGTGGATGTTCTTGTTCCCTGGTTATATATTGAATAAATTTTGATAATAAAAAAATGAAAAATTGAATGGTTTTATAATGATTAAATGGTCAAGAAATCAATATGTAGAAATCAGATAGTGAAATAAATTGAATAAACCAACGATTTTCATAATCTTGAATGAATTGTATTAGTAAATAAGCAAAATGGAACTTGTTGTACATGAAAAGTGGTGAAAATTTTAATTGAATGTGGGAGTATGTGTGGTTATGTGTTGGGGCATGGTGTGTTTCATGTACTGGTGTCAGTGGTTATGATAGTTGACATGTTCTATAGTGGTGGGGATTTGTTGTGCCCATGTTTAGTTTATATGAACCCTTAAGTTGGGTATTCTGTACTATCTATATATCTTGTATTTTATATTATTTCTATTTGTTCCCCACCCAATTTGGATAAACATACAACTGATCATAGGTTATGTGTTTCTGCTATTTTCCCCAAAATCCATGTGGGTGGTGATATATATAGATGGTTACCCACTATTCTCTACTCTTCCATCAACACTGATAGCCCCTATGTCTTTGGAAGAGGTTTTCTGTGATGGCCTAGTTATTTTTGGTTAAAATATGATGTGATGGGGTTGTTATGAGATTTGATATATGGTGGGGATTATGCATTGTATGAGGGATGTTTTTGATGTCCTTCTCATTCAAGATACCCTATTTCTTTGGGTATATGATGAGGCGAGATGTGTTTTGTTTGTATAGGTGTATTTGGGTGAGATGTGATGTCGTCGGGATGTGATGTGATAATACTGATGTTATCACTGGATTCTAGAACATACTTGGGTGGGTTAGGTATGGATGAATCCACACCCACATAAAAGATGTATTTTATGTGATGTGATATGTATATAGGGGAAGGAAGCATAATACATTTGATGTTTGGTGGTGAAAGTATAAAATTAGATGGAAAGAAATAATAGGGAATCTTAATTTGATATGATCTATATTACTATATTGGATTCATGATTTAGTGGGGGGACCAAAATGATTCTGGGATTGGTTAGGTTTCAAATTTAGGTGCGTGTTGGTTTGGTAATTTTTCCATTGGTTAATTAGTATATTCTTTTATCATATTATCTTAAGGTATTGGGTATGATCCTACAATTTGTACATGTTATTCTAACCATATGATTGTAATTTTTTATCAGGTTTCGAAGAGGACATTGGGGACTGAGCTAGACATTAAAAGCCTGTGATTTAGATTTGTTCTTGGGTTGGTGTTGTTGGACATTTCTTTTGGTATTTACATTAGAGAATTTTGTTTGTATATTCTGACATTTATAGGTATTTTGGGAGGGAATGTTATTTATTTTTTAATATATTATATAATTTTTTCTTGGTTTGTTATCCAATCTCCGAATAATATTATAATTTATAGGGTAATTCCTCCCATATCCAAGATTATTATACCTTTAGTTCTTGTCTCCAACCAAGGGCCTATAAGATATGGTACATGGGGTTATTATCACTATTCCTTCACCACAATATCATTATATTGAGGTGTTCATGAATGATATGAATTTTTCAATCCCAATTTGATTTATTAACAATGTATTGTTGGGCCTACATCCAAAAGGGACACATAAGGACGTTTTTTTGGATAATACCTCCAAATCCATTTTTTGGTATTTTCTATGAACCCACTTTATGGGTAAGTGGAAACCTCACATGCAATTTGTTCATCCATCACACCCTCACATCACAAATTTAAAATTGAAAAAAGATCCACAAAAATGAAATTTTAAATTCAAAACGATATTCCTTGAACCTATCACCATAAAACTACCTCGAGTCACGAAATATTGAGCTACGGTCCTACTCAAGCCATGCCATTGACTGATGAATAACCATCTTCAAGAAAACAACACTACCGGCAAAGATCACCAGCAATCATCCCACCGAAGCTACATACCACGAACACTGAAGACAAACAATCATTCCATATTTGAATCACCTTCTTAATGATCTGAAATCCATACCAGTACCATATTTTAGTAGCAGCACCATTCGAGACAAACATTGCACAAAATGGAAAAAACAAGATCCATTGAGAACATGCCCAACATAGACCTGAAGGCAAAGAAGAATCCATCATGAACAACTAGATGGGTATTGTGGAATGAATCAATCTCGAGTGTCTAAGGTAGGAATCAATGTCAAAATATATAATGTAACAAAACCTAAATTTCAAGTATGTGGATGGGATACCAAATATTGGGGGTTGAGTTCTATAATGAATGTGACTCCACCAAGATGATAGGTTTTAGGTATTCAGGATTTAAGTCAGTTGTATATGATCAGGATGACGTATTTAGATGATGTTTCAAAGAAATATATAGTCCTAGGTACACCATGAGCATGTTGATTATAGTTATGTGTGACTGGTATGGGTATGTTATGTCAATATTTGATAAATGGACTGTCCATGCACCGATTGAGGTTTGATAATTAGATATGATACATGATACATGTGGTATGTGTTGGAACCTTGTGTATTGTAGGCATAGAGTAAGATATAGGATTACAATGGGAATTTTAATGATGACAGATGATGAGGTATTGTGGTTAATGACAAATTTTTATGTGTGTATTACTAATTCTTGAAGGTTTTGAGATGATTTTTGGTGTGCTATAATTTTTACATTGAGTAGTTTGGTTAAGATGAGACTGAGAAGGTGATTCCCAAGGTGGGGTGTTTCCATGAATGGAATTGGATAATTTATGATGGGTAGATATGGTGATTGTGGAAGAGAATGAAAAATTCATAATCATCTTAGGGTTTTTGAAATGAGCTGAGTGGAATTCCTATGTTTTGATAAGAACTGGATATGATGTGGATGAGATATTTTAGGGATGATATATCATATAGGGGGGGTTTATACTCATGTGTATTTGGTACCGGTGATTTTATTTTGATCATGGATTGTCCTTATTAATTTTGACCTTGTAGTTGTGTCATTGGTTTTGGTATATGATGAGGATGAATTCTCAGAAGTTGACCCAGGCTCGATGGATATATTTTAATAAAATTATGCTACTAGTCATAATATAATTCTATAGTTTTGGAGTGAATTTTATATGTGATTTTCTATAAATTGGAAATATGGAAATGTTAACGGGTTATTTTGGGTGTATTTTGGAGTTATTTAATATTTATGGAAAAATGGAAAAATATTCTATGTGAGGGCCACCGTACATCAGAGTATCCTTGGGAAATGCATAAAAGTAATGTTTCCTTATGTAATATTTACCCTATGAAGATTTTGAAAAATATATAAATATTCTATGAAAGAGTAATGTTGTGATGTGTAAGAGTGACCCTAATGATACATAAGATTAAATCTTATGTTACCTTTTATATATATAATTAAAATTAAAATAATGGTTGATATGTAAATGAAAACCCTATATATGTAAGTGTAACTTTGATTCACCATGTGATACATAAAGGTAATTATTAGGATACATAATAGTAACCCCTTGATGCATAAGTGTTACCCTGATGACATGTAAGAGTAACTATTTAGTAATATTATATATACATAAGTAAACCTATATATAATGTTTTATATATTAGGGTAAATCCCATGGTATATAAGGGTCATCCTATTTGGAAAGTCATAATGTGTTGGAGTACCTTGTGATCCATAAGGGTCATCAGGGGATGATATGTATGTGTCAATGCATAAGGGTTCCAAACATCATGAATTTTTAGGGTTGATGAATAATGTTTTGTGATATAAAATGTTTCCCTTAGGGAGATATATAAGGTTTAACAATAAAAATGCGTCATACATAAATGTTTTGATGATTTTCAAAACTTGATTTTGGTTATTTTATCATGATTTTCTAGATGTATTATTAATTGATTTATAAAATATAAATGGGGGAAACAAGGCCATTCAGATAGAATATAGTGGTTGTTCCCTAGTTCACGGCTCTCTCTTATTCCACTTTCACGAGATAAATTCATTGATTCATTCAGGTTATTTGGGAAATTTTTTTTAAAATGTTATTAAATGGTAAGGCAGTAGTCCCCTTTATTTTATTAATAATATCTCTCACTATTTTATTTTATTTTAGTTGTTCCCAAAATCATGTATTTTTTAATTTTACCATAAATCATTCAATTGAATCCTTATTGGTTGGATTTTCTTAATGAATGTATTCTTGTATAGAGTAATGATGTGATACCAAGATATTTTCTTGGTTATAGGTGCATTTATATGTCATGTAATAATCATGTTACATAAGGTTGTGTGTGAAATAAGGGATCAAACCACTTCATCATTCCATTGTTCATAGGAGATACTTAGGGGTATTCTCATGTGTGAAGTGTTTTTTATTGGTACGACATGAATTTATTATTTATCTTGTTCTAGTGATTAATGGGCGTGATTTTTGGTATTGTTGATGATTTTATTTGAGATGTGATTGTTGAAATTGTTTCCTGGGAATGTGATGGGTGTAACACTAATGAATATCGATGATGATGATCATCTAGCTTTGGGTGATTTGGTTCATTGATAAGGTGTGGATGATGTTAACCATGGCCATGGGTTGTGATGGAGGTTCCCTAAGGTGTGTCCTTGGTTGTTGGTGATTTCAAATAACCAAGGTGGCTGAGTCGATTGGGATTTTGAGCACATAGGATAGTGACCATGAGGTTTTTTAGTCAACTCATTCTAGGGGTAACTCTGTATATATTGAGTGGCATAGTGGATATTGGATTGACCTTGTTATGGAGGAATTCCACACCATAGATTTCTACAGCTAGTGGTGATTGAGAACACCATAAGGGAGTGTGTTTCCCATCATATATGTGTGATGTGTTTGGGTTGATGGGATAGGATTGAATAAGGATGGGTATCCTCATTCTTTATGTATTATCAAGATGTTGATCTAATAGATGTTAATGGGGTCACATGACCATGGTACGTGTGTCGTGGGTTATGTACATGCCTTTGGGCTTCTTGTTTGACTTGGAATAGTGATGTTTGTTATGGTAGTCTTATGAATCTAAGTGGTTTAGAATTTTTAGTACAGTCAAGGGTACTACCATTTTGAAATACATTGATTGCATCATTTCACTATGGCATGATATGGAGTAAGAAACATCTCACTTGAGTTTGGATAATCTTGGGTAGGGCAGTTTGGGTAGTGTGTGTTGGTTTATGTTTATTTCACTTTACATACACCCATATATGTAGGGATAATATCTAGGGACACCATTGTTGGTGGCCTTATGTGTTCATTCTCACACCCGGTATAGGACCTTTGGGATGAATGAAGACTTAATATCTCATAGTATAGTTAAGGGTAGGTTATTATCATCTAGATCCTAGTGGATATAAAATCATAGAACTTACATGAGATGAATTTGGTGGATTTGTATATGGTTTGGTTGGTTACTTAGTGTGGTTCGAACTGTTCATCTTGGGAATATTTGTGCATATATATATGTGGGTGTGTGTGTGGGTGATCAGTCTATGAGTGACCATGTTTACTTTTCTATAATTTACATGGAATTATAGTTGTTTATAAGGATTATTTTATGAGTGTTATGAGTTGTTTCAAATTTTTATTTAAACATTCTTCAACTTTTGTTGTGTTATATCTATATTTAGAGGGCATAGTCTCTCTATAATCACCCCATCGACCCTTTAAGCTAGTAAGCGGCGTTCGTAATATGGTGATGCATTCCTATTCCCATGTGAAAAACTATTCAATTTAATGTAGAGTGAGTCATACCATAGTGTTACACAAAACCTCTATATATATTAATTTTCATAAGGGTAAATCCATCTACCAATACTTTATTTAACATTTTATGTATACTGCATCCTCTTTTGATAGGATGGTGAACCTAAGGTGTTGTGGAAGTTTGAATTTAATTTCATTCAAGAATTCAGTTCAAGGATATTTAGCAAGAAAAAATTCAACCAAAAATCAATGTTATATCTCATAAAAAGTTAAAATTTATAATTTTAATTCAATTCATAGAAAACATTAATTATCAAGAATACTAAACTTAAAATCAATAAATAAATTTAAAATCTAATCAGAGAGGACACAAAATCTTGATCATTAATAAATATATGTACATTAAAATAAAATTCACACTAAACATGAATTTACATAAATAAAAAAGTACAACATCACCGCAATAACAAAATAATGTTAACATAAATTAGAAAAAAAAAGAATGGATTTTGAATATTTTAAAACACTCTTTCTAACCAAACATGATTTATCCCAAACATTATAAAAAATCACTCATTTTTAAAACCATTTTATAATATTTATGTACACTATGAATATTTAATCTATAAAAAACTTCATATCAAATGATTCTAAAAATAAACCCCTTTTAATTTAAATAAATCATTCCATTATCCCAATGGAAACATTTTAGTGAAACAAAAAGGGCCTTAAACCCCTATAATTTATAAAAATCATTAAATAATTCTAATAAAATAAAATTTATCAAGATTGGGGATATAAAAATTTTAACTATAAAAATATATGCATGTATAGACCTTTCATTGGATGTAAAAATACCTGATCAAAACATATTTTGTGTCATTATGAAAAACATTATTAGTTTTTAATGGATAATAAAAGGAAGAAACCAACCAGTTCAAAAAAATTATTGTATTAAAAATGGACCAATATTTCCATTGAAACTAGTCCTTATGAAACCCCCTTATTGGTTATTTAAAACTCAACACTTTAAAAAATTAAATCTCATGGAGAGATTTATCAATCCCTTAGAAAACATAGATGTTCAAAAAAATCATCAACATTATAAAAGCATAATATATAATTCAAAATATTATATAAAACACATTTTCAGTAAATGGGTAATATAAAAAATGGTTTATAAAATACATTATAAAAAAATTTAAACACACATGGCCAAAACTCACTCAGTTTAAGTCATAGAACTCCAAAAAGTTGAATTTTGATAAAATTTTATAGATAAAATATATTAAAAACAAAATTTTACAAGAATTGATATATAAAACTATTATTTATATCTATAAACTTATAGAAATATAAAAATAAATTTTATTTATTTTAATCATTATAACATGTTGGTGTTTCAATGTTACAAAGTTATACCCAAGGAACCCATATATTCTGAAATGAATCAGGGTAGAAACCAAATTTAAAATATTCTATTATCACTCAACTATAAATGGACTGTATTATGGTGTTAATTGGAATATATTTCAATATATCATTCTCTTAATTTCATCCATATGAAATAAAAAGATTGTTGGGAATGTAAAGCACACAATGACAGAAGGATGTTTATATGTTTCACCAATACTTCTCCATGTAAAAGGTACATACACAAGGTGATGTTTTGGTGTTACAAAAATCCTTTATAACAAATTTTATTGTTTATAAAACATTATATGTGATATAAACTCTATTATAAGTTAAACTATCATTGAAATATATATATAGTTAAGGTGAACTACCTCTCAAGAGCCACTTCCTCTTATACAATCCCAATACACTTATTCAAGGAGGTGATTTAACAATTTATAAACATGAGGGTATCTTCATGAATAGTATAGGAAACTAATTTTCATATATAAAAAAATTTACTGTGAAATGTATTTATGATTTCTACTTTTATTCCTTGACATTCACAGGTCCAATATGAAATATATCTTGATAGATTGGTTATTCCTTTCTCTTCCAAAAATATTCATTATCGCAAATACTTATCCAAAATAATTTTAATTACTTATTAGGGAAATTTTCTTAAATACTAATCGTTTTATTCTAAATTAATATGCCAAATAGGTCAATTTCCCTCAATGAATATTGTCTCTATCACCCAATGAATCAGATCTATCAATTTTAATAACTTATCTCTTTTTTTAATTCATCCATACTCATAATTATTCAACTACAAAAAAATATGGATATTTTCAGACAATCTCTAAATTTTTTATTAACTATTAAGATCCAGTAGAGTTTTCATGATCCTATGAAAATAGTCCACTTTTCATAAAAATTTAATTTTTTTATAGAATCTTCCGATCTAGTAATGTTAAATCTCCAAGACTCTGATTAAATTTTTTATATTTGATAATATATCCAAATATAAAAATAATATATTTTAACTATAAACCATGATGTGTCACACTAGACCACATCCTAATTTTGTATCCAACAATTTGGCTTTGAAAACCACATCCTCTAAATCTCTACTTTCCTAAAATCATATTTGTCTCCTTGATTTTTAAATTATATCTATCAGATGGCATGATTTTTTTTCTCCTTTACTGCATTTTTTATTTTTTTTATGAACTCTAGAAATATTGAGCTAATTTATCTTGTAGAATATTCATAACCTTGATAATAGTTATGCTCACATCATTCATTTTCCAACAAAATGGCCCTAATCTACATTAATTATTCCATGTACTTCATTATTTGCAATAGTAACTCTTTCAAACAATCAAAAATAAGCCATGAAAACCCCCAAAATATGTTTATTTATAACTAAAAAAATATTTATTTTAAATTAGATCATGGATGACTAATATAATTTCATTTTACTCCATAATATTTAATAGAAATGTCAGATAGATAACATAATTTTCCTTATAAACCCCTGATCACATTCCTCTTTTTTATTGACCATGATTACCACTATGATTTGGTTATTTATATCATAGTTTCTAGTAATTATGATGGAAAACGTTTTCTACAAATATTCTATGTCATGATGGTGGTTTCCAAACTATATCATGGTGTATAGAACTATGTTTTGGTTTCTCCTTGTGGGGTCCAATAGTTTCAACATTTCTTCTATATCCTTCATTTTGAAACAACTAGATAATGTCTTTAACAATAACATGGTTTGTTTAAGTTCAACGTATTAAATTTTATGCAAATTTAACCTTATATATAAAATTAATACATTAATCAATTCTTGAACAGATGGGAAAAATGATATTTTAATAA
The DNA here is from genome assembly GCA_963277665.1 of Viscum album. Lineage (NCBI taxonomy): Eukaryota > Viridiplantae > Streptophyta > Magnoliopsida > Santalales > Viscaceae > Viscum > Viscum album. Next base: position 853,471,260 of record OY728152.1, read on the forward strand.
AATAAACTCTATTAGAACTATATTATGACGTTTCTCCATTAAATCCATCTTTAACCTTTTCAAGCCCTCATAGGCCTTCCAATTCTTATCCATCTATGTAATTTTTTCTTTTTAATTCTATCAACACCAAAATCATTTTAGAGACTAAAATATAAGCTCTCTAAAATTTCCAAATATCAATATGTATATATTAACATACAATATAAATTTAATGTATCCTTTTTATCACCTCCTGTCTACTATATTTTCATCTTTACTTTTTCATGTATGATACATGCATTCTCAGATTCCATTATTAGAGATTTTTTCTATGTTCTCTTCAATTAACCTTTAATAACATGATTTTGATCTTATCCTTTAATATTATCATTATAGTTTACCAATTAATTAAATTTATTTTACATTAAATCCAAAAAATCAAAACCATTGGTTATGGTATTCTCCTGTTTTATATTTTATTATTAAAACTATACAATAAAAATATTTATTCACTACTCCATGTATAATGAATTGACTTCCAAAAATCATGTCATAATTACATTATATGATGAAGGATATATCTCTCAATACTTGTGAACATTAATGTCAATACAATTTTTATAATTTATCTCCCCTTAACACTAAATTCAAATCCCATACATTTTTTTATCCTATTTATTTAGTAAGTGTTTTAGGATATGATGTTCATGGACTTATTTCAATTTATATTATCGACCTATTGATGAAAAATTAAAAATATAATTTCTCTAATTTTTTATCAAACAATATCATCAAAATTCATAGTGATAAAGCCCTTTATTGGACATAAAATTAAAATTTCATCTTTCTTTTTCATTTCAAGAATTTGATACTTATTATTGTAATCCACTATAAAATTAGATGCTTACCCCTAAAAAATAATATCCCAAAGATAACTTTTTATTTATTGTTTAATCCTTATTGGTAAAAAATTATTTCTCCTTTATTGGATAAAATTATAATACCACTTGATGTGTGGAAAAATTCTATGTCACCTTTATCTAAAAGGATTTCTATGACATTAATTTTTATCACCATGTATGATAAAAATTCTTGTAAAACATATAAATTTATATTTAAAGGAAACAAACCTCACACCTATATCATATTATTGTATAGTTTCATTAATATAACATATCACTCCAAAAAATAGCTATCAATTAATCATCTAACCAGAGTTGAGTTAAAACTTTATGTAGATTACAAGATAATATATCCATGATTCCTATGAATTCTATTTAAATCACATACTTTCTTAAGATCATAAAACATTAATAAATAATTAGTCATAAATATCATGATGGTATCAATTAAACTACTAAAACATTATTGTTAATGGCTTGAAAAAAAAATTATGAATCATAATAATAGTTAAGTACATGTTTTCCTTCAATAAGTTGTCTCTCCTATGCTGAATAAGGTTGGTATATCATGAGCACATACTAACCCTTAACATATATATCAAAAACATTATTTATAAAAATTATCATAATAAGAGATTATTCTATTTAACATTCAAAATTATCCTAAAAACAATTAGTTGATACAACTTATTATTTTATGGTTAATTAATCTATGAACTCAACCTTGTATATTGTTTTTAATTCATCATAATCAAACTATCTTAATACTTATTATGGAAATTATTAAACATATATATATATATGCCTCTATTGTATATAACATTTGGAAAATATTGGGACCAATTTAAATTATTGAACTTTTCTTAAAATTATTGTCTTCACAAATTGACATTCAAGATAAGAATTGTATCATACTTGATATTTTACATCTAGATATTACCAGTTATCTTGAATTGAAACCACTAGATTTTTAATATTATTATTAATAGTATATATCTATTTTATCATAAATTCCAATAAACATTATGAATTCAAATATTTTCATTAATTTCAAGGCAGTCACCATCGGAATCATATATTCCCCTTCACCCACATCATTTAAACAATAGTTATGGAAATTAAATAAATTAAGATAGGATTATATCTCAAAAATCACAAGGTTTAGAAATGTAGATTCTTTTAGTGAATGATACATTTTCTTCCAAATTTTTTCTAATGCTAAATTTTGGTTTTCCTTTGAATTAATCGACATGTAAAAAACTCTTTTTCAATATTTTCATTTACATCCTTTATATTATTTTACTTTTCTACCAACTCCTATATGAAATTTATCCCATTCACAAATGTTTCTTATTTCAATGTGACATAATTGAATTATTCTCTATTCTCACATCTCTATGATAGTTTCATTCCGCAAATTTTATTTTTAGGCCTCATATTGAATTATTTTGATCAAGTCAAGAATACATCATGATTCTATTAATTGTGTTCTACTACTAATAACTCAAAATTTCTAATCCTCGGTAAGTATTTATCCGTCCATTCATATTATTTTAGTTCAATAGAATCTTATTTATCCTTCATTAATATCTAGATTTGTTACATTTTATTCCACAATTCTTAATATAGGTAACATGATATTGGTTCATGATACACAATCCCTTTTGTTTATTCTTTTATTTCCATAAATTCCATGAATACATTTTATAACATAATTGTTTTTTAATCGTTTTATATTTCTCTCCACTCTGGAAACGGGATGGAGTCACTCCTCATAAAACCTTTACCACCTCTCATGTTGTAATAAGATTATATATTTCTAATATTATAATAGGAAAACATATCCTAAAAAAATTATACCTCTCATTTTTCTTTCCTAGAAAATAAATTATTGTATTATTTCTCATTTTTCTTAGTTCATTGTCTTCCAAACACATACATTTGTCACATACCTCTGTGGTAGAAAAATATATTTTTCACTATCTGATATGAATTATTTTCATCTTATTTAGGAACAATTACAATATATTTCTCTCATTTCATATTATTAAATTTTAAATCCGCACTTTTTAAGGTTTTTCTAGGATGGATCCCTAACTCCCTCTCCTCCTTGGAGGATTTTAAATCATTTTCCATCTCCTTGATTTTTAAATCAATTATCTTCAATTTAGTAGCCATATTCCCCAACATAAAACACGAATACTGACCAGGTATTATTTTATCTATGATATAGATATTGAGATGGATCATTTTAGCTTTGAATACCTTCTCCATATAAATAAATATCAGATCCTCCAATTTATGTGAAATTTTTCATCAAAAATTTTCTTTGTCCTTCATCATTTCAATAGATCGTTTCTAGTTTAAATGCCAGTAAATTGGAATTGTATATTCTAAAAGTATTTATGATATAAATGTATAACCCAGAACATTATTGATTCTAAATGATGCACATTTTCTTATACTTATGGGATATATTATAGACTAACATAAAAACACTCTCCAAACTGAAAAAAAATAATTTCCAATTCATCAATGAAATACATACTTATTTCAATTAGTATTGATTAATGATAGATTTTATATATTTACTATGCTTGAAAAAATGTTTTACTTTCAAATATATCAACAAAATCTAATACATTCCCTACATGGGGAGTGAATTTAACATTAGAATACATTGTATTCTTATTCATTGTCTTATTCTAACCTTTTAATAAAAGTAAATTTCTTTATCTCGATCATTGAGTTACTCAAAATCATTAGATTTATATTAAATATTTATAAAGGGAATGATTGTATCTTATCCTTACAAAGGTTCTTTACAGATCACATTTAATGTTTCATATAACTAAATGTTTGTAGCATAATGGAAGGTTTTTTAAATACATTCTATGTTAATACTCTAACCATTATCCTTTAACAATATACACTAGTTATACTTTTACTATAAAATATCAAATTAATATCAAGATGTATATAATTTACAACATCATCCCCACAGTTCCATGGATAATTAAGAATTTACTTCTTCTAAAATTAAATTTTACAACCATAAAAATAGTAATCATTAAATTAGAATCGAGGTGTGACATACTTTTCAAAAACCTATATGACATATTGATACCAAATTTAGAAACTTTGGGATCTAATACCATTTATTTTGATAACAAGAATATGAATTCAAACACAGGGAAACATAAAAGTGGGGTAAATTATGGTGAAAATGAAATTAAACATATTATTCTTACCCTCATCCATTGTCATATATTATTCCCATATTTGAAGACTTTTTTTTAATTTTTCATCTTCTTAAATGAATCCAAAATAAATATAATTAATAAATGTAATGTGATGAAAACAAAAACCTATGTATGTTTATATAGTTGTCTTAAATTGGTCTATATTCATTGGTCTTGTACATAAGGATGTTTTGGTGTACCAAAAATCTAATATAACACAAGGTTCATGTGGATGAAAGGTTTTAGGTGATAGATACAAAATTCTAAGGAACACTGACCTTATAAGAAATATTTAGGGATATATTATTACCAACTAATTGTAACCCCCTCTTATACTATCAATAAACACATATTTGAGGTAGAAATTTAACAGTTTATATTTGTGGGTTTCTCATGCAGAATAATATAAGAAACTGATATATATGTATCAAAAAATTCTTGATGTGATGCATTGATAAGGTCCAATTTAATACCCTTAGTATTACTAGTTTTATATGAAATACTATAGGCAAGATTAGTTATTCCATTATGTTTTTAAAATATTCATACCAATATTAACGTAAAATTAAATAATATCAATTTTTGTTAAGGTAATTAACTTCATTATAATTATCTCTTAACTATCAGCTTATGGGTAATTTCCTACTGAGGGTAAACCCCTCTTAAAATATCCACAATGTATTTTAAAACATATTTTCCTAGTGGAAGTGATGTTTTTAAAAAAATAAATGAAATATTTTTTCAAACCAATTTTCTAGAATGAAAGTTTTTCCAAATAATAGAAGTGATTCTTTGATTTTTTAGATGATTATTTTTTCACCCTAGTTAAAGAGAATAATATCATCAGCATATAATAAATTTTAATGAGAATATATAAATCTTGAAGCCCTGATGGTCTTCTAATCAACCTTATCCACCATGTAGAGAATAATCCAGCTAAGATAGTCTTCTATAAAAGAAAAGAGGATATCAGAGTGTGAACCACCTTGCCTGACCCCTATTAAGCAAGTGAAATATCATTCTAAATATCCATTAATGGTAATTGAGATGTGAGAAGATCCAGTAAGATCCTTAATCCAATGAAAAACATAAAATAAAAACCAATTAAAGCCAAAATTTTACAAATAAAACCAAAATCCTAGGTATTAAAGGATTTCATGAAATTAACAACTAAAGCAATGTGACCTTCACTACTTATTTTCTAGAGAATGTTAACAAATTATAGGGTAGTGATGAGACAAACTCAAATTATTCTTCCTTTGATGAATCCAATTTGATTATAAGAAATGATTTTATCTAACACATTAGAAAGCATATTCCTAATAATTTATCCCATTACATTATGAATAATTCATACAAGATTAATCGGCTGTAATTGAATAATGTTTTTATAATTTTACACTTTTAAAATAAGGGTATGGAATTGAGCATTAACACCCTATGTTAGAGAGACACAATTGAGAAAAATATAGAACAGTTTTCAAGCAACATGCTGAATAATATCTTAGTAGGATTTAAAAAGATATTGTTAAAGTAGTCCAGTCTATGAGAGATCCCCTTGTTTAGTCCAAAGGCTTCGACATTAATTTCGATTTCCATATTAATTGATTTCATCATGAGATTATCTACATCACTTAAAAATTATGGAATGATATCTATTATAAAATCCACATGAGAGGAATGGATAATTAAAATATTCATATTGAATGAAACAAAATTATTGGAAAGGACATGCCTATCATCCTGGAGATCATCACCATCCTTGAGAATATTCAGATTCCTATTATCCCTTCTATATCTTTGAAGAGAATTGGAAAATTTAGGGTTTATATACCCATATGTAAGCCATCTGGTATTAAATAGTTCCTTATGAATGTTATCCTTGCGATTTATAAGGGTATTGATCTTGGAATACATTTTAACTTTTTAGTCAGGATTTTCATTGAAGATAATATTAGTAATGGAACATTGAATAAGGTGAATAGAATTATCCAGAGAGTCAATTTCTTAATCCAATATGGTGAAAGATTTTCTACTCCAATCATTAATTCTTATTTTGAGTAGTTTATTCTTAAATAATCATTCCAAAGTAATGTATTTGAGATGAAATGAGATCCAATTATCATAAAAATTATTACCATATTTAGGTTGTGTAATCTAGGCATTGTTAAATAATAAGGGAAGTGATGGCATCCCTTATGTACAAACAATGTTCACTAGGATTGGATAATGATCATAATTAAACATTTTCAAAGAATAACATGAAATAGGACCCCAATATTTAAGTTATTAATAATTGATAAAGGGAATATCAATTATAATAGCCATCATGCTATTTAAATTTCTCACATTTTTGGTAAATTTAACACCAACAATAATTATCTCAATAAGATTTAAATCTTAAATAAAAATTCTGAAATTATTAATAGAGGTAAAGTGAGAAATGTGTCCAATATTTTCAGAACATTATAGGATTTAATTTATTTCTCCAATAATGATTGAAGAATCATTAATGACACTATAGAGAGTTCTGATTTTCATCCAAAAATATCTTATGTTAGGGAAATGATAAAACCATAAACATCTGAATGAAAATGCTTCTTACCATTGTTAACATAACTATATGTGATAATATACTCACTTTCACTATGAATGGATGGATTTTCAAAATTAAAATGAGTTAAGAGCCATAAAAATCATGTATTAGAGGAGGGATGATCCATACTAGTGTTGGTTAGAGCAGGACAATCAAGAGGGGGTTAAATTGAGGTCCTATAGAAAATTTTGTTAATAAGTATATTTAAAATATTCCCCCAATTTAAAACATAACATGCCAATTAATCAAACTTTTGAATTTATAATATTATGATTAGTTAACTAATTTATTAAAAGTTTGATTATTTCGTAGTTGTAATAAAATGAGATATTGATACAACTTTTGAAAATAATATAATAATCCTAAATAGTTATAAATAATATCCAATGATATCTATCAATGTAAATTTAGTTTTCTGAAATATAGATAAAAATAGAGACAACTAAATTTGAAAAGATAGGGGATATAAAACAAAAGGTTTAGTCGTAATCCGAGACTTAGTCCTCTCGACTTTGTGATCACCTACCACCAAGTTGTCTATATAGACAATGGTTTTGATCCACACCATGTATCGGGGATTACAGAATAGTTTACTATTATCCAATTCACTTGACCTCTAACGTAGTTATACATGGGAAAAAATACAACTAGGTCACACAAGACTTCTTCCAGAGTTCAAAGTGGGATAAACAAGCATAAAAACATAGTTGTGTGAGGATATCTATTGTCCTCCAGTTCAGTCCAGGAGAGAATGTTTGTTTTACAGACTGATGCACACACTGCTCAAATATGTAATTAATAGGAACAAAATAGAGAAATAATTATTTCACATGGATTATAATGTGCTGTTAGTTATGCAGTTATGCTATGGAAACTTTGATATATCAAAGTTGAAGCTGGAGTCCTCTTCTGAAATCAGACACTGAAACAGAGTGTTGTGGAGCACTGTGTTCTATCTTCTAGGAAGATAAGATGTTATTCTTCTTAGGATTAGTTGAATACTGCAGAGATGTTGGAACATTGGGGGATTAGAGTTCTCTAGTTCACAAAAATCAGGAATTAAGAGTTCCTCATGTGTTCTTCCATTCGATATGATTCTCTTGTGGATCTGCTACTATTTCTATTCGTATCTTTGTATATATTTTTAGTTTGAGATAATTCATCTTTTATATTATATATCCCGAAAATGTTCATGTATGAGTTAGGTATTTTACCTCATACATCTAACGTCATCCTTAATGATTTTTTCGAAAAAGAATTAAATTAATGAGTTACATTAAAACACTCAAAATGTAACTATTAGAAATAGTATTAAATAAAAGGAAATTTAAACAGTCTTTTAGGGAATCCCTTTTCAGTGAAAAATGTGTTGGTGAATCATTCAATTGGTGAGGTATTCTATCTGTATCGGTGTCTAATTCTATTGGTGTCTCCTTCTATCTATTTATCCATGCATCGGGGAGACCTTGCATTGGTATCACCATGCATCAATTTCACCATGTGTCGGTACCACCATCCTTCGGTAGTTCATTTCTTCTATCTGTGAGACAATTGAAATATTAGTGACTCATTTGAACTATCGGTGATACATTATATCTATTGGTATCAGTGATTCCTTTGTGATTTTGGCATCAGTGAGTTAAACATATTCTATCAGCATCGATGACTCAATTATCTGTCAGTGTCAGCATCTCATTCTGCATAAATATTTCTGTTCGGACTGTCTTATAACATAAGTATTATCAAAATTTGTTAAAATTATATGTGATCATAGATAATCATAATTACACATCTTGAAACTTACAAAAAAATTATGGAAATTATTTGACATGATTTGTGATTATTATAACCAGGGTTGGTGGCCAACAATATTTTATGGGCCAAAAATCTCTCCCTTTTGATGATAACAAATCATGGCATTATAAAGTAAATTCATTTGATGTGTAATACAATCATTATACTTATCACCACCCATAAATAATTATTTCCCTCACAATATAGATAAGGTTCATAGGTAAAATAAATAGTAATGTTATCAATGGAAGGAAAAATAATGGTATCAAAGACTAATGCCTTTTTATCCCATATGTAATCAGAGGAAAGGAAAAAAAATACATAATAGTGGTATCGAAGGTAAAATAAATAAGGATAATGCTAAACTGTTCTCCCACATTAATATTATCAAAATGTGCAAGGGTATAAAATGATAATATTAATAATTAAATGGAATCAAATTAGTAATAAATAAGGAAATAGGTACTAAAGGAATAATATGTATCAGAGAATAATAGATATATAAGAAATAAAAGAATGGTAAGAGCATTGAATTATATTGAATAGTGAAGGACGAGGTATTACAATAGTCCGGGAAATAACAAAAAAAAATTATAATACATAAGCCCTATCAAAAATCATCCACCCTACTTATTAGGGTCAAGAGGGGACTTCCCTTTATCTAAGGGATCAATCAAATGTCAAGTAGAAGGTGGAAACTAAGAGTTACGAGTGAATAAATGGACTTTTAGAGGAAGTAGGATCACTCCTTTTAGAACAGGTGGGGAAAGGCTAGGCTTGTGTTGTGACAAAATACAAGGTTGAGAATGCACTATGATAACTGGCCAAATCTAGCGAAATTCCTGAGCAACTGTCATCTGAGGTTGATGCACGGATCCAGCAGGTCCAATAGGTGCAATATTAGGCAACACAATTTCTTCACTATGCACATAAAGGAATGGATTCAACAGCTTGATGAAATCCCCAATGATTTCACCACCATAATTCACATCTTTCTCAAAATCATATTTATTCTCCCTAACATGTCTAGAAGATGTTCTAAGTACTTATATTTTTGAACATGATCCTTAAAAGCGTTTCTTTACTGTATGAAATATCAGATTCTCTATCAAATTTTTAAAAAGGAATTTAAACTGCTACTTGGTAATAATATTCATCAAATAATAATCAAGCCTCTCTATAATCTCAACATTGGAAGTCCCAGCACTCATTGAATAGAGCCTGACCATATCATGAACATGGTCATTATTATTCTCAATTTTTGAAATTTTTTATAATACAGAAGCGAAAAACAGAGCTTGAATATCTTCTTGTTGAACATTTATAACTACCTCAATGTCCAAGGCATGGGATGTATGACCTGAGGTAGAAGGAATGACTGGAGATGAGGTGTGGTCCATAAGATCTTTAAGCACTGTCTCCAGACATCCTTTGTACTCATAGGTCAGATGATTTATTGCAGAGACAAGCCAAATAATTTATTTTCATAGCATGGTGGTATTTGAAAAAATTGTTTCATCCTTTCTGATTAAGTTTGGTTGAATCTCTGCTATAAACTTCTCTGAAAGATTAATTGCATTGGCCTCATTCACACCAACTATCTGAACTAGAATAAGAGTTGCTTTCATAGAATAATTCATCTCTTCTGTTGAAGATTTGAGAGAGTGTAATTCATTACTCACCTGATTGTTTTCCATTATATCTTGTTGAATCTCATAGATCATCTGATATTGAACTGATACTCTCATAGCTGAACATATTTCATCCTTTATCCTCTCAAAATCTGATCTGATTACATAGTCACTATGAACTAAAAAACAAAAGGAGTAGGGATTGTGGCAGATTCCACTGCCTGAGGTGTCTCAATAAGAACATGCTCTTAAACATGTGGTCTCTATAGAACATCTACACCTTCCTCAGCATCAGAGTCAGAATAACCCAAGACAAGGACAAAAAACCCATGATTCATTTTCCATTCATATGTAACATAGGGTTCCAAAAGAGTGAGTCTGTTAACATTCACACTTCTAGCATGAGGCTCTTCCTTAACTTGTGATCTTCTATCTTGAATCTCCCACACAATATGTTCAATTTTCACTGGTTGCTTACCCTTATCTTAAGGACTCGTTATTTCACACACTAACTGAGGAGAAGGAATCACCTTATCTTCCACTTCTCAATTAGTTTCAACTACTCTTACTTCTTCAGAATCTACTATATAAGGTTTTACAACAACTTTATGGACCATAGCATCAATGACATCTACATATCCACCTTGATCATCCATATTATAGTCACTATCACATTCATCACCTTCACCAATGCCTTCGTTGCCTTAATCATCCTCATAATCTCCATTCTCTTCACTTACACATCCATTAGAATTCACATCATCTCCTCTTTCACTTCCAGAACTACAACCACATTCACTTACATTGTTACATTCATCACTGCAAGCTTCTTCTTCTTCTTCTCTCATCATCTTCTTCTACATCTGATTCATCTTCAGAGCTATCAGATTTGCAAACATACACTGCATTTCCTGAAATTATTGTATCCTAATCTACATTGTCTCCAAGTGCGTAAAAATCAGATGTCAATGAAAATGTAGGAAAATGAGGTCCATATGAAATGCCTTATTGAGATTTACTGGTGTCAGGATCACTCCAAGCATCGATAGGTGACAATTGATCTCTGACTTGTGTGGCAGGATCTTGTACCTTGTCTAAAGAGTAAACAACTTGAGCATCACGTCCAAGACCTGGATTCACCATATTCCCTATCCTAATAGGGTGGTCCAATAGGTTTAACTTCTCATATAATTTATCCTCATCCCCAACCCATTATTTCCTCTATGGGTTCCCATTTATTTTAATCCATTAAGAGATTTATTTTCTCAGTCAGATCCCATAGCACTCAGAAACAATCTCATCTGCATCACTAACACATCCCTTCTCTTTATGTATGGCTGAGATCATCCTAGAGTAAAACAAAGGGTTTGTCTTTCAAGAAGGCTTGATCATCCCAATTATATAAATCATGATATATATACATTGGTTTACCTTAATTCCCTTATTTAGTAGGTACACCAAATACAAATCCTGATATTTTAATGATGCATAGTCCCATTTCCTAGGACAGATTTGGGGCTGAATGAATTTGAACAGAATTCTGCACTCCCCATATAATTCAGTATCAATAGGCCTTTTTTGCTCATCATTTTGAGTATGCTCCTTCAGACATGTCTCATAATAAAAAAAAGTCACTCTCATGTTTTCAACTTCCATGATAGTCATCAAACAAACCCTCATGGGGTACCTTAAGACATTCATCCCACTATCTAGATTAAAAAAATATCATCTTTACTTTAAAAAATTACTTGATCCAAGAAAGTTCACTTCCATATTACAGAAACTACACATTCATGTAAAAATCAGGAAATAACTTCTGGTAGAAATATCTTGTATTGTATGAAAACCACTTAAGCCATAATTGATCCTACGTCACCTTCATCATAAAGGATTTTCTTTCCAACAACCACTTAACCAACACATCCTTTTCTGGTGTAACCACTCAGCTTGCAGGTGAAATATTCAAAGGACCTTAAGACTCCCCTTTATGTTTCTTAGCAACATGAGACTCTTCGCCTAAACCACCTTCTAGAATGTTCATCACACGCACCATTCTTACTATTCTGTTGAAGGTTGGGTGGTTAAAGGTAGAAGGTAATAAGGGAGAAACAGTTGTATAGTGTAAGGATTAAAGTAAGAGGGTAAGTAGTAGAGTTGATCGAGTCAGTTTATATCATTTAGGGAATTTGGGACTGAAAAATTGTGAATTGGGCTCTACAAAATAAATTAAATAGTGTGGTTTTGGTAAAAACATTAAAAAGATAAAAAAAGTGAGTCATCGGCATCGGCTTGAGAGAATTTTCATAACACCAATGGTCTCGACATGACAATGCATTGGTGTCGGCATGACAACTCTGTCGGCATGACATTGTGTCGGCATGGAAAGGTTAATGGTGTCGGCACAACATTTTCTACTTCATATTATCAGTGTCTGCATGACACTATATGTTTGAATTTTCCAGAGTCGGTATGACAAATTTACATAAAATTATCAATGGACTAAAAACATATGGTCCTATAGATTGATCATTCCAAACTCATCTCTGGTGTAGTTCATTATTTCAGTGTTCAATGGATTAGTGAAAATGTCTACAAGCTGATGTTCAGTACCAATGAATTCTAAAGTCATATAACTTTTTTGATAATGGTCTTTTAGAAAGTGATATCTTATATAGATGTGTAGACCTAAATAAACAAGATTCTTAGAAATATTAATATCAATTATGTTATCAAAATTTATAGGGACATGTCTGAATTGAAATCCATAGTCTTGATATGTGTTTTTTATCCACAAAATTTGTGCATAAAAACTAATAGAAACTATTGTATTCGACTTTGATAGTAGATAATGAAAACAATTTTGTTTCTTATTACACCATGAAACTAGTGACTTTCCCAAAAAGTGACATGTTATTGAGGTTCTCTTTCTTTCTAACTTACAGCCACCAAAGTCAGGAACTAAATAACTCACCAAATCAAAAGGTTATCCACTAGGATAGAACAATCCGAAATTATTTATATATTTAAGGTATTTTAAAATCCTTTTGATAAGATTTAAATGATATTCATTTGGGTTTTCTTGAAAATTTGCACACATTCACACATGAAACATAATATTGGGCCTACTAGCAGTTAAGTAGAGTAAACTCTCAATCATTCCACTGTAAGTGGTTTGATCAACATATTTACCATATTCATAAAGGTCCAACATACACGTGGTGCTCATTAGAGTGTCACTACACTTATTTTATTCAAATAATAATATTTTTAAAATATAATTATTATATTTACTTTGATTCAAAACAATACCTTATTTATTTTGAAATTTTTGAAATCCAATAATGGGTTTGAGTTCCCCCATAAAACGTATCCCAAATTCTCTTTGCATCAACATGGAAAAATCAAAAAATAAATAATGTTTATAGGATACCAAATTAATATCATCTACATATATTTGTACTACTAAATAATCATTGGAAATTAGTTTTACTAAAAGGGTAGGATCATCAATACCTTTTGTAAAACCATTAGAAATTAGAAAAGTGTTGACCCTATCATACCAAGCTCTTGGAGATTTCTTTAAACAATATAATTCTTTAGTTAATTTAAAAAACATGATTTGTAAAGTGGAGATTTGTAAAACCTGGGGGTTGGTCAAGAAAAACATCCTCAGTTTTATAACCATTTAAGAATGCACTCTTGACATCCATTTGGTAATGATTGAAATCTAGATGTGAAGTATAGGCAAGTAGATTATAATAGCCTCAAGTCTAGGTAATGGTTCAAAGTTTTTCCCAAAGTCAATACCTTCTTCTTGACTATAACATTGTTCAACCAATATATCTTTTATCTAAATATATTACTATATTCATCTACATTATTCCTAAACTCCTATTTAGTGATTATAGTGATGGTGTCTTTGGGTCTATCTAAAATTTTCTAGACATTGTTTATTTCAAACTGATGAAACTCTTCTTGCATAGACATCACCCTAAATTCATCATTAATATCATCATTGATGTTCTTAGGTTCATGTTGTGATAAAAAATATTGATGTTCAACATGATTTCTAAGAGAATCTCTAGTCTGAGAGGAGTGAAGAGAAGAGGGAGTGAGGGGGGTTTATAGTGGAGGAGATGAGGGTTTTCATAATTTTTTAATCATTAGATTATTATTTATTCTCAAGATAAGGACTAGTAAGTATTTCATGACCAGGAATAGTAATAAATGCATGTGACTTCAAAACAATTGGGCTTACATCATAAGATCATCATCAATGACTCAATAAATCCCTTATTTATGATTTATCTTAAAGTATTTCATTTTACTATTCATTAAAACATTCACGTATTTCAGAAAAATCCAAAAAATTCACCATACCCATTTTTCAATGTGTAGAATCTAAAAATGAATTCCATTTTTCAAAAATAATTTTATGAATATGATTATTTTAATATTTAATTAAATTCATTATTTAATCGAAAAATATAGACACTTAAATTATTCATCTACATTTTTATGGTGCCTAAATTTATTTATACATTCATGGGTGTGGATACCATTCATAAGATTCATATTATTATTTATAAGGGTTAGTTATTATTCACAAGGGAAGGTTACTATTCTTAAGGGTATGTTACTATTCACCAAAAACTATGTTAATTCCATCAGACTCTAAATATCATCCTAAACACAACTGTGTATGTTAGATTTTCAAAATACAGAACACACAAGTGGAAAATTTTAGTTCAATGGCTAGGTTATGACTATCTCCTAAATAACCAAGTGGTGATTCAATGAAACTCAGTGCTTTATAAAATATAGGCTATGACTAAAATGTATTTATGAGAAACATACCATAAAATGTTTGGGGTGCTATATTATTCCCTTCTTCAAACATTTCATCCTATAATTTTTTCATTTATAAAGCCCAAAAAAATATGTGGGTGGTTCTTACTCATAATATCATTAGGTTCTCATGTTATTTCCTCCATATTTTGGTTTTTCCAAAGAACCATTACTTGACTAGTTGTTTGATTTCTCAATACATGTTCCCTTGTGTCAAGGATCCCGATAGGCTCTTCACAGTATGGAAAATCAGGTTCTAGTTCTATTTCTTCATAGGTGAGTGTGTGTGTTGGCTCTGGCATGTATTTCCTTGACAAGTACACGTGGAACACATCATGAGCTTTGAAGAGACTTGGTGGCATTTCTAAATGGTAAGCTACAACTCCGATTCTTTCGAGAATTTCAAATGGTCCGATGTACCTGGGGCTTAGTTTCCCTTTATTACCGAACCTTAAGACACCCTTACATAGAGATACTTTCGGAAAGACATGGTCTCCCACATGGAATTCCAAGTCCTTTCTCTGGTTTTCAGCACAACTCTTCTGCCTACTTTGGGATACATTAATATGGGATTGTATTTTCTTCACCTTTCTCGTGGTCTCTTCAATATATTCTGGGCCCATAAGTTTCCTCTCCCCAAATTAGTCCCAAAAAGTTGGAGTTCGACATCTCTTTCTATATAATGCTTTATATGGATCCATTTGAATATAATAATGGAAACTATTATTGTAGGAAAATTCCAGCAATGGCACGTATTGATCCCACATACCTTCAATGTCAACAGAGCATGATCTCATCATGTTTTCCAATGTTTGAATAGTCTTTTCAGGATGTTCTTCAGTTTGGGGGTGATAAGTAGTACTCATACGATGCCCAGTATTCAAATCCTTCTAGAGACTTTTCCAGAATTTTGATGTAAACCAGGGATCTCTATCGTACACAATCAGTAGGGGTTCACCATGAAGTCTTGTAACTTTATTAATATAAAGTATTTCTAGGTGCCCTAGTGGTAAAACCTCTCTTATAGGAAAGAAATGTAATGATTTTGTGATATGATCAACAATTTCCCATATTGCATCATTCCTTCTAGGTGTCCTCGGTAGTCCGGTGACAAAATCCATCCTAATGTTATCCCACATCTACATAGGAATAGAGAGAGGATGCATCCCACTTCTAGGATGTTGTCTCTCTACCTTCACGTGTTGACAAGTTAAACACCATGACACATAGTTAACATTTTCCTGCTTCATATTATCCAAAAAAAATTATTCCTCCAGATCACTATACAAATTTATTGTACCCGGGTGTATAAATAAATTTGAGCTATGAGCATCATCTAATAGTTCCCTTTTTCACTCAAGTACTGACAGAACACATAACATCTTCCAAAATTTTAGAACTCCTTCTTCATACACAAAGTCTTCCAATCTCACATCCTTGAAACCATTAATTTTCTTGTGCAGATACTCATCATCAGATTGAGAGCTTTTTATCTTATCTAATAAAGGTGATTTAGAAATCATTTAAAAGGCGAAATATGTTTCCCCTTCCTTAACAATTCACATATCCATATTTAGTAGATCCATGTATATAGGATCCCTTTCAATCCCCATTTGGGTTAGGAGTCCATGATCTTTCCTGCTTAATGCATCTGCTACCTTATTTGCCTTTCCTCAGTGGTAGTGTATTGAACAATCGTAATCTTTGAGTAACTCAAGTCATCTCCTTTGCCTCATGTTGAGTTCTTTTTGTGTGAAAATGTATTTCAAACTATTTTGGTGTGTATAAATCCAACATCTTTCTCCGTAGAAACAATTTCTCCATATTTTTAGAGAAAATATTACGGCTGCTAACTCAAGATCATGAGTTTGATAATTTTCCCCCTGATTCTTCAACTATCATGATTGATAAGCAATAACCTTATCATTTTTCATAAGGACGCAACCCAGTCCATTATTTTATTCATCGATGAATATCACAAATCCCTCATAATGGATTGTAAAGAAAATATGAATCATCCTAATCTTATCCCTCAGGTGTGTCATAATCAAGAGTGCAGCAAGGCCCATTGTCGTGTACTAGGATACCCCGGGTCAAGCCCGAAACTCCCTGTAGGAGCTTTCACCCCTCGGTAAATTTGTTCCAGAGACACCTCTACCTATTTGTATCCAGAAAAAGATGTAGTTTCTTGAAATATTCACACAATATATTCCTTACCAAAATACCAGGTCATTCTTGTATGTTTATCCTCAAATACTACAATAGTGCTTCGTTCCCTAATCCTTATTTTCAAATCTAGTTTCCATGGTTCCTACTTAACTTCCTCTAATACCAACTGTAACACCTCGACCCCTCTAGACTGGAGCTGGTTCATTACTTGTAATATTGGCATGTTTAGAAGGAATGAAATCATGTGGGAATAATAAATCTTGTAGTCTTGAAAAAACTAGACACATAGACGTAACTCAAATTACATTGGAAAAGGTTACCAAATAAAATACATGACAAAAGCTAAGAACTACATCCACAAAACTCAATAAATAGCCTCCTCTTCATAACCTGTTGAAGGTAAACAAATGAAAGGGTGATCTCAAATGCTCTATAAGGGTTACAAAGGACAAAAGAATGAATCAATAATAAATGCATTGTAAACAATTTTTCATAATCAATATAGCATAGTGAATAAATGAAAAACTCATGCCTTTAATAAACTAAGAATGAAATTGCATCCATAGATATTTTCATAGTTAAAACCTCATGGATAGTAATAACTGATAATGAATAAAGATAATTATTATTAATTAGATATCATGTATCTATCACATGATACCATAATATCATAAAAATGGTTTAGTTATACGGGAAGGAACCCATCTATTTTTTGGAAACAAACATGAAGGGTTTGTCGCCAACTGATTTGTCTCATGAAACCTACTGATGCATCGAGGGGATGTAGCGGGCCCCATCCACTGATTCATGTCCAAAACATTCTATATACATAGATTCAACAAAAGAGAAATATTCCATTATATTATCCGTATAGAATATAGGATACATATTCATCAATATTTCCACAGTCAAAACTACATTCAAAATAAATATTATATGTAAAATGTCATACAGCTTAGAAAATAATCATATCCATGATATGAGAATATTGAAATTTAAATGGATTATAATTTCAATTGAAAATTGATCTCAAATTGTCAGTAGGAACAACAAATAAGAAATATTAGGTGCACAATACTAAGCAAGTCACAATGAAGTGAAAATTGAGACAAAGCTCGTTACAATGTTGTAATCTATTGAGTCGTATGACCAAAAGATAATAACCACTAAAATAATCATAGAATAACATGAATATAAATAGAATTATGGTGATATATATCAAATTTAAGGACACCAATACCACATATAAGAATTTAGAGGTAAACAATGGAAATCCCACAGAATTGAAAATGAGATGAGAAAACCCCTGACAAACATTATGGCATTGTAACGAGTGTTCTTGCGAGGGCTTAATGAGAAGTTAAGGGGTATCCCATTATTTATATATCATAAGGGAGGTATGGGGAAGGTGATAAAACATACCGCATCATTAGGTATTAAAAATAAAATAGCACAACATAGGAGATATTATTGAACAAAAGTGAGAGAGAGGATCCCTTACCATAAATTTGTTGGTGTTTTCCACTTGTTATTAATGACCTAAATAAAAAAATTAGGTTTATTAATTAATAAATCCATAATATATTCTATATTTAATTGGTTATGTATAATCATTTTATGTTATTTTATAACTGTTTAGACGGGTTATGATGTTCAATTCCATTGTTTGAGCTCGTTTGTTTACTTGGTTTTGATGACTGGTTTGGTTATATTCATGTTTGGGTAAACATGTAAGATGAAAGTGGTTATCCTGAATTGGAGTTATATTATATTATTTAACATAATAGAGATTACACAATTTTAAATTTAATTTGTTTACTTGGAGTGAAGTCGAATTATTATATAAAACCATAGTGACAACCATTTTTGTTAATCTGTGGGTTTGATTATAAAGAACATGCTTTTATTTATAACATAATATCATATGTACCAAAGGATTACAGACCCAAAAATAGAAAATATTACATAAAAAATAATCTGGTTCAAAAATAACAATAATGGTTTCATGACTAGAATTAACGATAATAATAGAAATTGATATATCGTTGTCCTTGAATGTGAAAAATTGGCACATCTCAAATGGTGATTTAATTAAATTCAAATAATGGTGGGGAAAGGAGAGAAGATGAGGAAATATCCCATTATCATAAAAACATTCCAGTACATGTATGGTACTAGAGTGATCATACTATTTGGGTAAAGGGAGGTGAGGAAAGAAACAAAAACACGAGAACTAAACAGAAAAGAAGGAATTGGAAATGGGAATTTACCTCTTGAGACTCCTCCTTTGAGAACCTCTTAAGGGGAGAGGTTTTGGTATTTTGAATAGGATAGGGGCCTTTGTACATGGGGTTGGATCATGGGGATAGATTTGGGAAGAATATTGGAAATGAACATGGCTTGAGTGGAGTAATGAGAAGAGGGAGTGAGGGGGGGTTATAGTGGAGGATATGAGGTTTTTCATAATTTTTTAATCATTAGGTTATTATTTCTTCACAAGACAAGTAATAGTAAGTATTCCATGACCAAGAATAGTAATAAATGCATTTGACTTAGAACCAATTGGGCTTATATATAAATATTGTCATCAATGACTCAATAAATTATTTATTTAGCATTTATCATAAATTATCACATTTTACAATTAATAAAAAATTCACGTATTTCAGAAAAATCCCAAAAATTCAACCTAACCATTTTTGACATGTAGAATCCAAAAATGAATTCAATTTTTCAAAAATAATTTTCAAAATATGATTATTTTAATATTTTATAAAAATCATTATTTAATTGAAAAATATAAACACTTAAATTATTCATCTTCATTTTTAAGTTTCCTAAATTTATTTATACATTCATGGGTGTGGATTCCATTCATAAGAGTCATATTAATATTCATAAGGGTAAGTTACTATTCATAAGGGTAGGTTACTCTTAAAAACAATATGTTACTATTCACTAAAAATTATGTTAATTCCATCAGACTATAAATATCATCTTAAGCACAACTGTGTATGTCATATTTTCAAAATTCAAAAGACAAAAGTGGAAAAATTAATTTCAATAGATAGTCTATGACTATCTCCTAAATAACCATGTTTTGTTTCAATAAAACTCAATGATTTATGAAATATAGGCTTTGAATTGAATGTATTTAAGAGAAACATATCATAAAATGTTTGGGGTGCTACATTATTCCATTTTTAGGAAATTTCATCCTCGAAATTGTTTATTAATAAAGCCCACAAAAAATATTTGTGTGGTTCTTCTTCATAACATCCTTGGGTTCCAATGTTGCATCCTCCATATTCTGGTTTTTTCAGAGAAAATTTACTATATGAGTCTTTTGATTTCTCAATATCGATTCCCTTATGTCAAGGATCCCGATAGGGTCTTCACAGTATGAAAAATCAGGTTCCAGTTCTATTTCTTCATCGGTCATTACATGTGTTGGGTCTGGCATTTATTTCCTTAACAATGACATGTGGAACACATCATGAAATTTTGAGAGACTTAGAGGCATTGCTAAATGGTAATATATAGATCTGATTCTTTCTAGAATTTCAAAACGGTCTGATGTACCTAGGGACCAGATTCCCTATCTTACCGAACTTTAAGACACCCTTCCTTTTAGATACTTTCAGAATGACATTATCTCCTACTTGGAATTCCAAATCATTTCTCTGGTTTTCATCATAACTCATCTTCCTACATTGGTCTACTTTAATATCGGATTGGATTGTCTTATTCTTTGTCGTGGTCTCTTCAATAATTTTTGGGCCTATATGTTTCCGCTCACCAACTTCATCCCAACAAGATGGAGTTCTAAATCTCTTTCCTTATAATGCTTCATATGGTGACATTTGAATACTATAATGGAAACTACTGTTGTAGGAAAATTACACCAAAGGAAAGTATCGATCCCACATACCGTAGACATCAATAGATCATGATCTCAGTATGTCTTCTAGAGTTTGAATAGTCCTTTCAGTCTATCTGTTAGTTTGGGGGTTATAAGCAGTACTCATACGAAGCTCAGTATTAGATGCATCATTGAGAATCTTCAAGATTTTTGATGTAAACCAGGGATCTCGATCGGACTTAATCGATATATGTTCACCATGAAGTCTTAAAACTTCATTAATATAAAGTCTTTTATGGAACTCGAGTTGTAAATCCTTTCTTATAATAAGGAAATGTGATGATTTTGTGAGATGATAAACAATTACCCATATTGCATCATTCCTTTTAGGAATCCTCAGCAGTCCGGTGACCAAATCCATCATAATGTTATCACACTTCCACATAGGAATAGGTATAGGTTCCATCACTCTTCAAGGATGTTTTCTATCTACCTTCATTTTTGAAAAATTAGTCACCTTGACATGTAATCAGTAATTTCCCACTTCATATTATCCCACCAAAAATATTCCTTTATATATCTATACATATTTGTGCTACTCATGTGTATAGAGAAATTTTAGCTATGATCATCATCTAATAGTTACCTTTTTAGATCAGGTACAGATGGAACGCATAACCTCTTCCCAAATTTCAAAACTCCTTCTTCATGCACGAAGTCTACCAATCTGCCATCCTGGACAGCATTAATTTTCTTGTGCAGATTCTCATCATCATATTGAGATCATTTTATCTTATCTATTAAAGATGGTTTCGAAATCATTTTAAAGAAGAAAGATGTTTCCCCTTCCTTAATAACTCCCATAGCAATCTCTAGTAAATCCATTAATATAGTATCTATTTTAATACTCATTTGGGTTATGAGTCCATGATATTTCATTCTTAATGCATCTACCACCTTATTTTCCTTTCCTAGGTGGTAGTGTATTGAACAATCGTAATCATTGAGTAACTCGATCCATCTACATTGCTCATGTTGAAATATTTTTGTGTGAAAATGTATTTAAAAATATTTTGGTCCATATAAATCTCACATATTTCTTCGTAGAGATATTGTCTCCATATTTTTAGAGAAAATATTACAGTTTCTAACTCAAGATCATGAGTTGGATAATTTTTCACAAGAGTCTGCAACTGTCTTGATGCATAAGTTATAACTTTACCATTTTTCCTAATGACATGACCCATACCATTCTTTGATGCATCACTGAATATCACGAATCCTTCATAATGGCTTGTAAAAAAAATATGAATTATCCTAAGAATGTCCCCCAGGAGTGTCCTAACCAAGAGTGCAGCAAGGCCCCATGTTGTGTACCAGGATAACCCAAGTCAAGCCCGAAACTCTTTGTTGGATCTTTCACTCCCCGGTACATCTATGCTAGAGGCACCTCTACCTACATGTATCCATACAAGGATATATTTACTAGAACGATTCACTTAATTTATTCTTTTCCAAAATACCAGGACATTCCTATACAAGTATCCTCAAATACATCCTTAGGTATTTGTTTCCTATTCTATATTTTCTATTCTAGTTTCCAAGGTTTTTAATAA
Source organism: Viscum album (assembly GCA_963277665.1). NCBI lineage: Eukaryota > Viridiplantae > Streptophyta > Magnoliopsida > Santalales > Viscaceae > Viscum > Viscum album. The sequence goes on from OY728152.1 coordinate 853,493,899, forward strand.
ACTCCCTCTAATACAAACTATAACACCCCGACCCCTCTAGACCGTAACTGGTGCATTACTTGTTATATTTTCAGGGTTAGAACGAATGAAATCTTGAAGAAAGGATCATTTTTGTAGTCTTGAAGAAACTAAATACATATATGTAACTCAAATTACATTAGAAAAGGTTAAAAAATAAAATACATAACAAAAACTAAGAACTGCATGCATCCACAAAACTCAGAAATAGTCTCCTCTTCATAACCTATTGAAGGTAAAAAAATGAAATGGGTGTGCTCAAATGTTCAATAAGGGTTATAAATTGTAGAAGAAATAATCAATAATAACAGAATCGTAAATAATTTGACATAATCAATATGGCATGGTGAGTAAATGAAAAACATGCGCCATTATTAAACTGAGAATGGGAATCCATCCATAAATTATGTCATTGTGAAACCCTCATGGATAGTTATATCTAAAAATAAATAAAGAGAATTTTATTAACTGAATGTCATGTATCTGTAACATGATACAATAATACTGTAAAAAAGGTTTAGCTCTATGGGAAGGAACCCATCTTAATTTTGGAAACAAACTCAAAGGGTTTGTAGCCAACTGATTTGTCTCATGGGACCTACCAATGTATCGAGATGCTGTAGTGGGCCCCACCAGCTACTGCATGTCCAAAGAATTATTTATAAATAGATTAAACACAAGATCATTATTCTTTTACATTATCTGTATAGAATAGACGTTACATATTCATCAATATTTCTATAGTCAAAACAACATTCAAAATAAATACCTTGTGTAAAATGTTATATAAATTAGACAATAATCATATCCATGATATGAGAATATGGAAATTTAAATGGAATATAATTTCAATTAAAATTTTAACTCAAATGGGTAGTTGATACACCACATAATAAAGAGTTGGTTCACAATACTAATCAAGTCACAACGAAGTGAAAATTGAGACAGAGCTCGTTACCACGTTGTAATCAATTGAGTCATAAGACCAAAAGTTAATAACCACAAAAATAATCACAGAATACCATGAATATAAATAGAATCATGATAATATATATCAAATGGAATGACACATATATCACCTATATGAAATAAGAGGTGCACAATAGAAATCCCACAGAATTGAATGTGAGATGAAAAACCCCTTAAAAACATTTCGGCATGGTAACGAGTGTTCTAGTGATGGATTAATGAGAGGTAAAGGGGTATCCCATTATTTATATATCATTGGGTAATTATAGGGAAGGTGAAAAAACATACCCTATAATTAGGTATTAAAAATAAAAGAGCACAACATAGTAGAGATTCTTGAACAAAAGTGAGAGAGAGGATCCATTACCTTAAATTTGTTGGTGTTCTCAACTTGTAATTAAATCCCTTAATAAAAAATTTGGTTTATTAATTAACAATTCCATAACCTCATATATATTTAATTACTTTATTATAATCAATTTATGTTCTTTTATAATATTTTTTATTGGTTATGAGGTTCAATTTCAATGTTTGAGCTCATTTGTTTACTTGGTTTTAATGACCGGTTCTCTTATATTCATGTTTGGGTAAACCTGTAAGATGAAAGTGGTCATTAATAATTGAATTTATATTCTATTAGTTAACATAAAATATATTACATGGCTTTAAATTTAATTTGGATACTTTGAGTGAAGTCGAATTATTATATAAAACTATCGTGACAGCTGTTTTTATTAATTAGTGGGTTTGATTACAATGAACATATTTCTCGTTATAACTTAATACCATTTGTAAAAAAAAGGAATAAAGAACCAAAAATAGTGTATATTATATATATAATTATCTGGTTCAACCATAACACAAATGGTTTCCTGACCAGAATTAAATATAATAATCAAAATTGATAAACTCTTTTCCATGAATGTGCTAAATTTGCACATCTCAAATGGTTCTATCATTTCTATCAAAAAAAGGTGGGGAAAGGAGATAAGATAATGAAATATCCCATTAGCATAATAAAATTCTAGTTCATTTATGTTACTTGTGTTATCATACTATTTGGGTGAAGGGGGTGAGGGAAGAAAACCAAAAGACAAGAACTTAAAATAAAAGAAGGAATTGGAAAGAGGAATTTACCAATTGAGACTTCCTCCTTTGAGAACCACTTAAGGGGAGAGGTTTTGGTATTTTGAGGAGGATAAGGAGTTTTGGAAGTGGGGGAGGATCATGGGGAGATATTTGGGAAGAATATAGGCAAAGCACAAGTCTTGAGAGGAGTGAAGAGAAGAGGGAGTGAGGGGGGTTTTATAGTGGAAGATAGGAGGGTTGTCATAATTGTTTAATAATTAGATTATTATTTCTCCACAAGACAAGGAATAGTAAGTATTACATGAATAAGAACAGTAATAAATCCATGTGACTTGGAACCAATTGGTCTTACATCAGTATATCATCATCAATGACTCAATAAATCCTTTATTTCGTATTTATTTTTAATTATCACATTTTACTATTCATCAAAATTTCAAGTATTTCAGAAAAATCCCAAAAATTCACCGTAATCATTTTTCGACATTCATAATCCAAAAATGACATCCATTTTTAAGAACTTATTTTCTAATTATGATTATTTTAATATTTAATTAAAATCATTATTTAATCGAAAAATATAAACACTTGAATTATTCATCCTCATTTTTAAGGTGCCTAAATTTATTTATGCATTCATGAGTGTGGATATCATTCGTAAGAGTCATATTACTATTCATAAGGGTGAGTTAATATTCATAAGGGTATGTTACTATTCATAAGGGTATGTTATTATTTACAAAAAAATATGTTAATTCCATCATACTCAAAATATCATCTTAAATACAATCGTGTATGTCAGATTTTCAAAATTCAAAACACACAAGTGGAAAAATGAAGTTCAACGGCTAGATAATGAATATCTTCTAAATAACCAAGTGTTGTTTCAAAGAAACTCATTGCCTTAAGAAATATAGACTATTACTCTAATGTATTTAAGATAAACATACCATAAAATGTTTTGGGTGCTACATTATTCCCTCCTTCAGAAATTCTGTCCTCGAAATTTTTCATTTATAAAGATCCCCAAAATTATGTGGGTGGTACTTCTTCATAACATCCTCCGGTTCCCATGTTGCTTCCTCCATTTTATAGTTTTTCAAAAATAACCATTACTAGATGAGTCGTCTGATTTCTCAATACATGTTCCCATATTTCAAGGATCTTGATAGGCTCTTCACAGTATGAAAAATCATGTTCCAGTTCTATTTCATCCCAAGTGACTACATGCATGCAATGTGGTATGTATTTCATTAATAATGATATGTGGAAGACATCATGAACTATGGAGAGACATAGAGGTATTTCTAAATGGCAATCAATAGCTCTGATTATTTCCCTAGTTTCAAACAGTTTGATATACCTGGGGCTTAGTTTACCTTTCCTACAGAACCAAAAGAAACCCTTCATGGAGATACTTTCAGAAATACATGATCTCCCACTTGGAATTCCAAATCCGTTCTCTGATTGTCATCATAGCTCTTCTGCAAATTTTGGGATGCTTTAATATTGGATTGGATTGTCTTTACCTTTGTTGTGGTCTCTTCAAAAAGTTCTGGGCCTGTAAATTTCCTCTCACCAACTTCATCCCAACAAGTTGGATTTTGACATCTCTTTCCTTATAATGCTTCATATTGAGCCATTTTAATACAAGAATGGAAACTATTGTGGTATAGAAATTACACTAAATGCAATAATTTATCCCACATACCATGTATGTCAATAGAGCATGATCTCAGCATTCCTTCCATAGTTTTAATAGTCCTTTCAGAATATCTGTCAGTTTGGGGGTGATTAGAAGTACTCATATGAAGCTCAGTATTCTAAGACTTATGGAGACTTCTCTAGAATATTGATGTAAAATGGGGATCTCGATCAGACAAAATTGATAGAGATGAACCATGAAGTCTTATAACTTCATTAATATAAAGTCTTTTCAGAGGTTCAAGTGGTAAAACCTCTCTTATAAGAAGGAAATGTGATGACTTTGGGGGGCGATCAATAATTTCCCATATTGCATCATTCCTTATAGGTGTCCTCGTTAGTTTGGGGAAAACCCATTTTAATGTTATCCCACTTCCACATAGGAATAGGTAGACTATGCAACACTCCTCTGGGATGTTGTCTCTCTACCTTCACTTATTGACAAATTAAACAACTTGACACGTAGTTAACAATTTCCCATTTCATATTATCCCACCAAAAATATTACATTACATCTCTATACATCTTTGTGCTACCCTTTTGTATAGAGAAATTTGAGCTATGAGCATCGTCTAAAAGTTTCCTATTTAGCTCAGGTACTGATGGAACTCTTAACCTCTTCCCAAATTTCAGAACACCATCTTCATACACTAAGTCTGCTAATCACCCATCCTTGACATCATTAATTTTCTTGTGTAGATTCTCATCATCAGATTGATAGCTTTTTCTCTTATCTAATGAATATGGTTTACAAATCCTTTTAAAGAGGAAAGATTTTTCCACTTCCATAACAATTACCATCTCCATCATCAGTAGATCCATGAATATGGGATCTCTTTCAATCATCATTTGGGTCAGGAGTCTATGATCTTTCCTACATAATGCATCTGTGACCTTATTTTCCGTTCGTGGGTGGTAGGGTGTTGAACAATCATAATCTTTGATTAACGCGAGCCATCTCCTTTGCTTCATGTTGAGTTCTTTTTGTGTGAAAATGTATTTCAAACACCTGTGGTTCGTATAAATCTCACATAATTCTCTATAGGGATAATGCCTTAATATTTTTATAGCAATGATTATGGCTCCTAACTCATGATAATGAGTGGATAATTTTACTCATGAGTCTTCAACTGTCCTAACGCATACACAATAACTTTATCTTTTTTGCATGAGTACGTAACTTAGTCCATTCATTAATGAATCATTGAATATCCAAAATCCCCCATAATAGATTTTATGGAAAATATGAATTATCATAAGAATATCCCCCGACAGTGTCGTAATCAAGAGTGAAGCATGACCCGTTGTCATGTACCAAGATACCCTAGCTGGGTCGAACCCGAAACTCCTTGTTTGAACTTTCTCTCCTAGGTACATTTGTGCCAGATCCTCCTCTACCTGATCTTGTCCATAAATGGTTGCTTTTTCTAGAAAAATTCCAATAATCTATTCCTTACCAAAATACCAGTAAATTCTTGTATGTGAATCCTAAAATACTACCTTAGGGCTTTGTTCCATAATCTATATTTTCTAATCATGTATCTAGGGTTCCTACTAAACTTCCTCTGAAACAAACATTAACACCGCGACCCCTCTAGGCCGGAGCCGATGCATTACATGTTATATTGGCATGGTTAGAAGGAATGAAATCCTAAAGGAACAATAAGTTTAGTATTCTTGAAGAAAATAAATACAAATATTTAACTCAAATTACATTGGAAAAGGTTACAAAATACAATACATAACATAAATTAAGAACTACATCCACAAAACTCAATAAATAGTCACCTCTGTTGAAGGAAAAAAAATGAAACGGTTGATCTCAAATTATTAGTAAGGGATAAAAATGGAGAAAGCATGAAACAGTAATAACTGAATTGTAAACAATTTTACATAATCAATATGGCCTGGTGGATAAATGAAAATCACACACCATTAATAAACTGAGAATGAATCTACATCCATAGATTTTTTCATAGTGAAAACCTCATGGATTGTAATTACTGATAATGTATAAAAAGAATTATTATTAATTTAATTTCATATATCTATCACATGATACTATAATATAGTAAAAAATGCTTAGTTCTATGGATATAAACCCATCTAATTTTTGGAAACAAACTCGACGGGTTTTCACCAACTTATTTGTCTCATGAGACCTACCGATGCATCGAGGGGTTGTAGCAGGCCCCACCCACTGCTTCATGTCCAAATCATTCTTTATACATAGATTCAACATAAGAGAAATATGCCTTTACAGTACTTGTAAAGAATAGAGGATACGAATTCATCAATATTTCCATAGTCAAATCAAAATTCAAAATAAATATTTTATGAAAAATGGTATATGACTTTGAAAATAATAAAATCCCTGATTTTTGAATATGGAAATTTAAATGGAATATAATTTCAATTTAAAAGTGGTCTCAAATGGGAAGTAGGTAGACCACATAATAAATAGTAGTTTCAAAATACTAAGCAAGTCACAAAAAATTGAAAATTGAGACAAAGCTTATTACCATGTTGTAATCAATTGAGTCGTTTGACCAAATTTTAAAAACCACCAAAAGAATCACATAATACTATTAATATAAATAGAATCATGATAATATATATCAAATATAATTACACTTATACCACATATAATAAATAATAGGCGAACAATGGAAATCCCATAGAATTTAAAGTGAGATGAGAAAAGCCCTTACAAACATTTCGGCATGGTAACTAGTTTTCTTGAGAGGGCTTAATGAGAGGTATAGGGGTATCCCATTATTTTTATATCATAAGGGTAGTATGGGGAATGTGAGAAAACATACCCCAACATTAGGTATCATAAAAAAAGGGCACAACATAGGGGACATTCTTGAACAAAAGTGAGAGAGAGGATCCCTTATCTTAAATCTGTTGGTGTTCTCCACTTGTTATTAAAGAAATAAATAAAAAAAATTAGGTTTATTAATTAATAATTCAAGAACATATTATATATTTAATTGGATTTTTATAATCATTTAATGTTTTTATAACCTATTTGATTGGTTATGATATTCAATTTCATTTTTCAATCTCGTTTGTTTACTTGGTTTTAATGATCAGTTCGCATATATTCATGTTTGGGTAGACATGTAAGATGAAAGTGGTTGTCTAGAATTGAATTTATATTATATTAGTTCAAATTGAAGATATTACATGGTTTTAAATTTAATTTGTTTACTTGGAGTGAAGTCGAATTATTATATATAACCATAGTGACAATTGTTTTTGTTAATCGGTGGGTTTGGATTACAAAGAGCATGTTTTTCATTATAACTTAATAACATTTGTAAAAAAGGATTACATAACCAAAAATAGGATATATAAAATATATAATAATGTGGTTCAACCATAACACAAATGGTTTCATGACCATAATTAATTATAATAATATAAATTGATAAATCGTTTTCCTTGAATGTGCTAAATTGGCACATCTCAAACGGTGCTTTCATTTCTTTAAAATAAAAGGCGAGGAAAGAAGAGAAGACAATGAAATATCCCATTAGAATAAAACCATTCTATTACATGTATGTTACTAGATTTATTATGATATTTGGGATAATGGATATGAGGAATGAAACAAAAAGACAAGATCTTAAAAGAAAATAAGGAACTGGAAAGAGGAATTTACCTCATAAGATATCCTCCTTTGAGAACCTCTTAAGGGAAGAGGTTTTTGGTATTTTGAAGTTTATAAGGTTTTTTAGACATGGGGGTTGATTTGGGGAGATATTTGGGCAGAATATTAGCATGTAACAAGGATTGAGAGGAGTGAAGAGAAGCGAGAGCAAGGGGGGTGTTAGAGTGGTTGGGAGGAGGGTTTTCATAATTTTTTAATCATTAGATTAGTATTTTCTCACAAAACAATGAATATTAAGTATTCCATGACGAAGAATAGTAATAAATTCATGTGACTTTGAACCAATTAGGATTACATCAGTAGATCATCATCAATGACTCAATAAATCCATTATTTTGCATTTATCATAAATTATCACATTTAACTATTCATCAAAAATTCAAGTATTTCAGAAAAATCCCAAAAATTCACCCTAACCATTTTTTGACTTGTAAATTCAAAAAATGAATTCAATTTTTCAAAAATAATTTTTAAAATATTATTATTTTATTATTTAATTAAAATCACTATTTAATCGAAAAATATAAACACGGAAATTATTCATCTACATTTTTAAGGTGCCTATATTTATTTATACATTAATGGGTGTGGATACCATTACTAAGAGTCATATTACTATTCATAAGTATAGGTTACTATTCCTAAGGTTATGTTACTATTCATAAGGGTATGTTACTATTAACCAAAAATTAAGTTAATTCCATTAGACTCTAAATACCATCGTAAAGACAACCGTGTATGTCATGTTATCAAACTTCAAAAGACACAAGTGGAAAAATTAATTTCAATGGATAGGTTATGACTATATCATAAATAACCAAGTTTTGTTTCAAAGAAACTCAGTTCTTTATGAAATATAGGCTATGAATCAAATGTATTTAAGAGAAACAAACCATAAAATTTTTGGGGTGCTGCATTATTCCCTCCTTCGGAAATTTCGGCCTCGAAAATTTTCATTTAAAAATCCCACCAAAAAGATAGGTGTGTTTCTTCTTCATAACATCCTCAGGTTCCCATGTTTATTGCTCTATATTTTTGTTTTTACAAAGAACCTTTACTAGATGAGTTTTCTGATTTCTCAATACTTATTCCCTTGTATCAAGGATCCCGATAGGCTCTTCATAGTATAAAAAAATCAGGTTCCAGTTCTATTTCTTAATATGTGAGTACATGCATTGGGTCTGGAATGTATTTCTTTAACAATGACACATGGAACACATCATGATCTTTGGAGATACATGGGGGAATTGATAAATGGTAAGCTATAGCTCTGATTCATTCCTGAATTTCAAACGGTCCGATGTATTGGGGGATCAGTTTCCCTTTCTTACCAAACCGTAAGACACCATTCCATGGAGATACTTTAGAAAGACATGGTCTCCCACTTGAAATCCAAATCCTTTGTCTGGTTGTATATGTAACTCTTATACCAACATTGGGCTACCTTAATATGGGATTCTATTGTCATAGCCTTAGTCGTGGTCTCTTCAATAAGTTTTGGACCAATAAGTTTCCTCTCACAAACATCGCCCCAACAAGTTGGAGTTCGACATCTCTTTCCATATAATGCTTCATATGGAGCCATTTTAATACTAGAATGGAAACTATTAATGTAGTAAAATTCCTCCAAAGTCAAGTATTTATCCCCCATACCTTGGAAGTCAATAGGGCATGATCTCAGCATGTCTTCTAGAGTTTGAATAGTCTGTTCAGACTGTCCGTCAGTTTGGGGGTGATAAGCAGCACTCATAAGAAGCTTGGTGTTCAAAGAATTCGGGAGACATTTCCTGAATTTTGATGTAAAATAGGGATCTCGATCGGATACAATTGATAGAGGTGAACCATGAAGTCTTACAAATTCATTATTATAAATTCTTTTGATCTTATCATGTGGTAAATCCACTCTTATAGGAAGGAAATGAGATGATTTTGTGAAATGATCAACAATTACCCATATTGCATCATTCCTTCACGGTGTCCTTGATAGTATGGTGACAAAATCCATCATAATTTTATCCCACTACCATATAAGAATATGTAGAGGTTTCATCACTCCCCTAGGATGTTGTCACTCTACCTTCACTTTTTGACAAATTAGACACCTTGACATGTAGTTAGAAATTTTCCACTTCATATTATCCCATCATAAATATTCCTTCAAATCCCTCCTAATGGGTTGTAATGAAAATATGAATTATCCTAAGAATATCCTCTGGGAGTTTCATAACCAAGAGTTCTACAAGGCCCATTGTCGTGTAACAGGATACCCCGGGTCAATCCTAAAACTCCTTGTGGGTGCTTTCACTCCTTGGTACATCTGTGCCAGAGCCACTTCTACATGCTTGTATCCAGATAGGGTTGTGTATTATAGAAAGATTCACATAATATATTCCATACCAAAATACCAAGATATTCTTGTAGGTTTATCCTCAAATACTACCTTAGGTCTTTGTTCCCTAATTGATATTTTCTTATCTAGTTTTTGTGGTTCCTACTAGACTTCATCTAATACCAAATGTAACACCCCGATCCCTCTAGACCAGAGATGGTTCATTACTTTTTATATTGGCATGGTTAGAATGAATTAAATCTTGAGGGAATGACCAATTTAGTAGTCATGAAGAATCTAAATACATATATGTAACTCAAATTACATTGTAAAGGGTTTCACTATACAATACATAACAGAAATTAAGAACTACATCCATACAACTCAATAAATAGTCTCCTCTAAAAAACATGTTTAAGGTAATCCAATGAAAGGGGTGAGATTAAATGCTCAGTAAGTGTTACAAATGGAATATTCATTAATAAATAATAACAGAATTGTAAGAAATTTGACATAATCAATTTGGCATGGTGAATAAATGAAAAACTCACGCCATTAATAAACTGAGAATGAAACTGCATCCCTATATTTTTTCATTGTGAAAACCTCTTGGATAGTAATAACTAATAATGAATAAAGAGAATTATTATTAATTAAATTTCATGTATCTGGAACATGATACCCTAATACCGTAAAAATGGGTTAGTTCTATGGGTAGGAACCCATCTGCTTCTTGGAAACAAACTCGAATGGTTTGTCACCAATAGATTTGTCTCATGAGACCTAATGATGCATTGAGGGGATGTAGCCAACCTCACCCACATCTAAATGTCCAAAGCATTCATTATACATAGATTCAACACAAGATCAATATTCCTTTACATTATCCATATAGAATAGAGGATGTGGATTCATCAATATTTCCACAGTCAAAACAACAATCAAAATAAATACCTTATGTAAAATGGTATACGACTTAGACAATAATAATATCCATGATATGTTAATATGGAAATTTAAATGGAATATAATTTCAATTGAAATATGATCTCAAATGGGAAGTAGGTACACCACATAAGAAAGATTAGGTGCACAATAGTAAGCAAGTCACAACGAAGTGAAAATTAAGAAAAAGCTCATAACCACGTTGTAATCAACTGAGTCGTGTGACCAAAGGTTAATTACCCCCAAAAGAATCATATAATAAAATGAATATAAATTTAATCATGATAATATATATCAAATGGAAGTACACCTATACCACATGTCAAAAATAAGAGGTTAACAATGGAAATCTCACATAATTGAAAGTGTGATGAGAAAACCCCTTACAAACATTTTGGCATGGTAACTAGTGTTGTTGCGGGTGATTAATGAGATTTAAATGGGTATACCACTATTTATATATCATAAGGGAAGTATGGGGTAAATTAAAAAATAAACCCCATAATTAGGTATTAAAAATAAAAGAGCAGAATATAGGGGAGATTCTTGAACAAAAGTGAGAGAGAGGATCCCTTACCTTAAACCAGTTGGCGTTCTCGAGTTGTTATTAAATAAATGAATAAACAAGTTATGTTTCTTAATTAACACTTCTAGAACCCCTTATATATTAAATTGATTTAGTATAATCATTTTCGGTTCTTTTATAGGCGTTTTTATTGGTTATGAGGATCAATTTCATTGTTCGAGCTCGTTTAATTATGTGGTTTAAATGACTAGTTGGCTTATATTCATGTTTGGGTAAACATGTAAGATTAAAGTGGTTTTTCTGGAATTGAAGTTATATTCTATTAGTTCACATATAGGAAATTACATGGTCTTAAATTCAATTTTTTTACTTGTTCTGATGTCGAATTATTATATAAAACTATAGTGACAATCGTTTTTATTAATCGGTGGGTTTGATTACAAAGAACATGTTTTTCTTTATAACTTAATACCATTTTTAAAAAAGTATTAAATAACCAAAAATAGGATATATAAAATATATAATAATCTGGTTCAACCATAACATAAATGGTTTTATGACCAGAATTAATGATAATAATAGAAATTGATAAACTATTGTCCTTTAATGTGCTAAATTTGCACATCTCAAACAGTGCTTTAATTTCATTCAAATAAAAGGTGGGGAAAGGAGAGGAGATAATGAAATATTCCATTTGCATAAATACATTCCATTACATTTATGTTATTGGATTTATCATACTATTTGGGTGAACGGAGGTGAGGAAACAAACAAAAATACAAGAACATAAAAGAAAAGAAGGAATTGGAAGGTGGAATTTACCTCTTGAGAGTTCCTCCTTTGAGAACCTCTTACGGGGAGAGGTTTTGGTATTTTTAAGAGGCTAGGGGATTTGGGACGTGGGGGAGGAGATTAGGGAGAGATTCGGACCGAATATTGGCATGGCACAAGGCTTGAGAGGAGTGAAGATATGTAGGAGTGAGGGGGATTTTATAGTGGAGGAGAGGAGGGTTCTCATAATTTTTTAATCATTAGTTTATTACTTCTTCACAATATAAGGAATAGTCAGTATTCCATGTCCAGGAATATTAATAAATGCATGTTAATTCGAACCAATTGGGATAACATCAACATATCATCATCAATGACTCAATAAATCCCTTATTTAGCATTTATTGTAAATTATCGCATTTTACTATTCATAAAAAATCATGTATTTTAGAAAAATCCCAAAAATTCACCCTAACAATTTTTCAACATGTAGAATCCAAAAATGAGGTCAATTTTTTAAAAATAATTTTCTAAATATGATTATTTTAATATTTAATTAAAATCAATATTTAATTGAAAAATATAAACACTTAAATTATTCATCTTCATTTTTATGGTGCCTATATTTATTTATACATTCATGGGTGTGGATACCATTCATATGAGTCATATTACTATTAATAAGGTTATGTTACTATTTATAAGTTTAGTTTACTATTCATAAGGGTATGTTACTATTCACCTAAAATTTAATTAATTCCATTAGACTCTAAATATCATCCTAAACACAACTATGTATGTCAAATTTTCAAAATTCAAAACACACAAGTGGAAAATTTAAGTTCAATGGATAGGATATGATGACCTCCTAAATAAACAAGTGTTGTTTCTATGAAAATCAATTCATTATGAAATATAGTCTATGACTTGAATGTATTTAAGAGAAACATTCCATAAAATATTTGGGGTGATACATTAATTATGGGTTGAGACATTGTAATTAAGATCGTGAATTTATTGTGATAAGAAAATTATTTAGGGGAATTTAAAAATGACGTAATGTTGTCTTTGAAAGATAATTAATTGTGAGAATTAATTATGTTCCATAATGTTGATAAAAGATAATTTTTTGACAGAATTAATAATTTTCCATGATGTTGACCAAAGATAATTAATTGTGAGAATTAATTATGTTACATGATTTTTATAGAAGATAATTAATAGTGAGAATTAATTATGACAAGTGAGATTTGATATGGATAATTAATTGTGAAGAATTAATTATGGAATGAGAATTGCATTGATTGATTAATTGATTGATTTATTAATTAATGGGTTATGTGTTTAGTTAATTGTTGACTTATCTAATGGACAATGAAATTTTTAACTAATCATTGGATTTGTAATGGAATGATATGGAAAATTCATGTGGATTAAGGAATTATTAAATGGATTAGATTTTTATGGTTCTAGATATGGAGTTCTAGACCAACTAGAAGTTGGGACATGGACATGGTGTTCCTCCCGAATAGTTATCCAATCTTGATATTATGGGTTTTTAGCAATGAAGACCTACACTAAATGGGATACAAAGTTATAGGGACAGTGACCTAAACTTAATGAGATTTGGGGTGCTAGTCATGATGACCTGCACCGATTAAATGAAAAATAATTAATGATGATTAAAATGATATTTTATTGTTTTAGGTATGGAAAACTAAACTGAATGAATGATAACAAAGAATGATAATTCAAATGGGTCACATGGATTGAAACTGGATCTAATGTGATGATTAAATATTAAATGAAAATGTGATAACTATTTAAATTATGCATTGTATTTTTTTCTTCATAAATATACATGCACTATATTTTGACTAGACTTGTTTTAAACATCGTTGGTGGTGGCCTACTGAGTAGTACTCACACCCTATTTAGGCCGCCAGATCGACACCTGAGTATACTTTTTTGTTGCAAGATAGGATAAGGCAAAGGCCCTAGGATAAGATGAAGATTGGGGTTGGATCATGGGAGAGGTAACTATATGTGGTTTGGGACCTATTTGGGGGTCGCTCTGTCTTTACTTTCAGTTTCATTGTACACAATTGACATTTGTGTTTTCAAAGCTTGTTTTAACTTTCAGTTGAGAATAGTATTTTCATGTTTTGGTTATCATATCACATAGATTTGTACTATTCATTTATACCCTTACATACTTGGTTGTTTTATTTTCTTTGGAAGGTATCCTATTCTAATAAAAGAGGGTATATTCTCTTAAAGACTGACTTACCAGACCCTCGCTACTAGTCGGCACCCTCTGGCGTATGGGGAGGCATAGTTTAGTGCATGTGTCCAACCGTCTTGGGGCACCATTTAGTGGATCCAAGGTTGGGACATCAAAAGGAAGTGGTTTACTATCATATTATAAACAATGATTATGGATTTAGTATGTATTTTAGGATGCTAAAATGAGAACAATATGTGGATACTCAATTAAATTAATACTTGAGGGATTTTCTCTAGATAGTTATGTTGTAGTAAATAGATCTTCCACTCATACATGTGGATTAACCAATCCTATCCATAGAAACATGGTAGGTCATCAACTAAAGCCATACTCAGCAGAATAATGTTTACCATGTGAGGTCTATCCATTCATTAGTGTTTTTCTCTAATGAAAGTTGGGTTTTGTCGGATTTTATTCCCTAGAACCAACTACGTTTTACTTTGTTTTACATTTATATTTAAATAAGATAACATTAATATAAATTGTATATCAAATATAGATTCTTCTTTGGAATTACATCGATGTTATAATTTCCAAGAGTGTCAATTTCATTGATAAGGTTATTTTAGTTCCCTTCTATAAGGACAACCTTGAGATGTTGTGGTTATATCTCTTAAATATAGATCTGGAGTTTGATAATGTACTATGATATGACACTTTTTATGTAGAATATATGGTGTGAGTACACATAAGAAGATAATAATTCCTCTCACGATGATCTCACATGGTAATCTCTATGGTGGGATATTAAGACAACATACCCTCCAGTAGGAATTCCACATTTTTTGGTGTCATTTTTTATTCCTATTTAAAAGCATTTGCAGTGGACCTTATAATTTAATATTATAATTTATGCATGTTAGGACTCAGGCACATATATTTATAGAACAAACCCATCCAGAAATTTTTTTAGGGAAGGAGGGTATGTTGGGTGCATCAAAATGTACATGAAATTAATAAATAAGTCAATGAAGGATTTTTCCCTTTTAAATTTATAAATGTTGATATCTCAGCCCTTTTATTAGAATACAATCATTGCATTAAATTCTTTATCCATGGTGTAACGACATTTATTTCAGATATTCAAAGAAATATGTATCGAGCATATTGGTTGTTGACATAGATGTTCCACTTTCATGATGATATATTATGAAAAAGATATTATATTATAAAAAGAGTGTTCATATATGGTTATTTAGGTGGTGATAATAATTTATTTGAATTGGGTGAATTGACCCAATCCTAGACTGAAATTTATTAATTTAAGTAATCTCATCTAATTCCAATGAGAAATAATCCTTCTGGGTCACACACAAAGTGGATCTTTTCATCACAATTATATTCTATTTGAATTTGATTAATAGAATAAATATTACTCACAATACTGATGAATAATTTTATTTAAGTTTTATTGATCACATTAGTTAAATAAATACATATTCATAATTTTGTTATTAATATATATTTATTTATTTTATATACTTATTTTAATGTATGTGAAAGAAATATTTAATTAATAATAAAATATTCATTTGGTTAATCAATAAAAAATTAGGTGTTCGAAATGAAAAAGACAGTTTTTAGTGATATATAATTATTTACATACTGGTAAATATAATTTTTCAATTTTTATAAAGGCTTCACACACCACATAAATATTATTGTTATTATTATGTGTCATGGGGTTTCTTTAAAGGATATAATATTTTTAAATTTCTAACATTTAATTAAATTATTATTTTAACCTAAACCCTATATCTATAAATAGATGGGTATATATATTATAGTGTATCCAAATCGATTTCTCTAATCAAAATATAGAATGTTTCACATAGCTCCTCTTAATCTCTCCTTCAAAAGAACAAGAAACACCATAGATATTTTTTCAAGAAAAGATTAAATGTTTAAGAAAACATAATGAAATACATTTTATTCACAATGCTAGAACCTAATGATCAAGCGGTGTTGCTCAAAGATCATAGGATCACATGTGGATCACCAATAGAGGGATTCTATCCTTGGATCCTCATATTTCAATGAAGGTAATCTGAATGGGTCTTTTCATGTGATCAACATTCATCAACAAAGAATGTTCCTAATCTTAGTTATTCATTTCATCAAGTATTAAAGAAATTAATTATAAATTTGACATGATACATCCTCACTCATGGTTAAGGGAAATGGTAATTAAAAAGAAATTTTAATATATATCCCACCACCACACGCTTTTCCTTTACTCGAAACCAATATTTATTCAATTGGTTCTAAGTAATACTCCAATAGTTTTTATGAATTTAATTAATATGATATTTAATGAGTACCTTGACTCATACATTGTGGTATTTTTTGATGACATCCTATTTTACTCTCTGTCCAAGGTGGGCCATGTGTGTTATATGTATATTAGTCTTCAAAATATTTAGAAATCGTCTACTTTACAAGAATATTTTGTAATATAATTTCTAGATCTCTGAATTGAACTTATTAGAACATGTTGTCTCAAAACATGATATTTCAGTTCATCCTAAGTAGGTTAAATCTATTGTTAAATGGTACGAACCACATAATGATTTCTAGGTAAATATATTCTTGGGATTGTTGTGATATTACAACAAATTCCACAATGACATCTAGAAGTTGATAACTTTAATGATCACTCTCACTCAAAAAAGCAGGAAGTTCATTTGGTATGTCAAATAATAGAGTTATTTTTCTAATCTGATATATATTTTGAAATATTTTCTTCTGTTGACTCATATAAAGGTCGGGTAGGTATATGTGGTATTTTTAATGCTAGAGTTTCCATTTTAAATTTTATCCATATGTAGGGTGATCAAATGGAAGCCTATGGTTCCATATATCTTAGGCCACACAAGAAATGTTATGTAAACCATGACCTTCAACACTCGGTTGTGATTAATTCTCTTAATATTTGGTGGAATTACATTATCAGTGAATTTTTTGAAATTTATTACAACCAAGAAATCATTTTTTCTATACTCTCTCAAAAGGATGTGAACCTTGGATAAAGGAATTGGGTTGAGTTCCTACATGCCTTTTATTTCGATATTTCCAATACCCCTCTCACGTGGAATTTTATGTCGTGAGTGGGAAAATTATGACCCATGCCATAAAATAATCCTCATAGGAGTTTAATCCAATTTATCTCTTTACTCATCTACATTTGGGGTCCATGGAGAATGAGTTTGAGGTTTATTTTGCGAGTTTTTAGTTAACCTACTCCTCTATCGAGATGAATCCTCTGGAAAAGTAGGTTCATGATGAACACTATGGAATTAGGGACTCTCTTTATGGTGTAGAGTAAATTGGGCACTGATCATTCACATTAGAGAGTATCCAATTTTTTTAGAACCCTTATGTCGTACCTTTTCCTATGGGAGTGTTTGTGATGGGGGGTTTCTATAATTCCATGGGTCCAGTGATCCTGAGTACCATGAAGATGTTTTATAAAATTAGGTGATGATTTTAGTGTCCTAGTATGAGATGATGTATTGATTACTATGTTTCTTTTTATTATACCTACCAATAGATCAAATACAAACATTAGATACCTTTGAATTATCTTCATCAATTCTAATGTTGACTTGAGATTGAGATGATATTTATATGGACATTATCGTAGGGTTTTCATGTATCCCTCAATGGAATGATGGGATATTTGTTCTAATTTATAGGTTGAACAAATTGGATAACTTATTTCTAATTAGAGCTATATCAAATGTTGAGGACTTTTAATTTCTCTATGTGATATTTCATGGTGTTTCAGTTTCTATAATCTCTAATAGGTATCCCTATTTTAAATATTTTTTTTAAAGAGGCCTCCAAGAGGATATGGGATCCCAGGTTTGTTTGAGCATGGCATATCATATATAGAAGAATTTCTAGATAGAGTACTCTATTTATATTCTTGAGGATATTGTATGTGCCTATGTTTTTTTACTTTGGATGACCTTGGGCTGTCCATTTGGGATGGTTTTAGTTTTCTCACAATGGTAGATATTAGCTTTCTATAGGAGTGGATCCATTTAGTGCCTCGTGTATTCATCTTTGTATTTCACTATTTGGATTGATTAGGATTGGTGAAGGTTCCTTTCTATTACCATTTTTGGACCAAGATAAGAAATTGAGGATTCTGTTGATTCATTAGTGAATGGTGATAGAAAAGATCTAGTATAAACCCTATGTTGATCATCATCGGTCATCGTTGGATTTTTCTATTGGTTATCATGTGTTTTGGGTTGTTTTCCTCAGTTAGGTCACAAACATCTTGGAAAACATGGAAATCATGTGTCATGGTTTGAGGATCGTTTTGAGATTATTAAGAAAGTGGGAAATGTGGCCTACCATTTTGGAATTCCGACACATTTGACTTCGATCCATATTGTGTTTCATGTGATGAAGCATTCTTAAATATCATTCAAGACCTAATAATGTTTGTAATTATTAATATTTTTATGATTAACCTAATTTATCCATGATTGAACATCTAGTTTAGATTTTTGATTCTAAAACAATGGTTCTTCATGGAATGATGATACCTTTGTTCTACATGATATGACAGCATGATTTTTATTCAAATGATACATGGGAGTATGAGGCATTGATGAGAGAGAAGTGGTCTCATCTCTTCGATGTGGGATCCAATTGATTGGATTTATGGGGACAAAATGTGTTTATGTATTTGAGTTTTTAACATCCCATATCTTTATTTATGGTTAATCTTGACTAGTGTTTTGATCAAATTTTTGAGAATATTTTTTTTAATTTATGGAGTCTATGTATAAATGTACCATGTGAGTTAAAGGGTTCTCTTTAGGGTCAGCTTGAGTTTGAGTCCTTTTTTATTTTTCTAGATGATATTGTTGTGTATTGACTATAATAAATATTAATGATGTGAATGAAATTAATGACGTGATAGAAATTAATGACATGAATGAAATTCAAGACATAAATCTATCAATTGGTATATGACGTGAAACAATTTTAGGATATGATTGTTTTTTTGCTGTGAATTAATTACACAATTAGAAATGTTCAGGATCAAGATTTTAACCAAATTCAATTCATTTTCAGTGTATACAACACTCAGGATATTCACATCGGGAATAAAGGATTCATGACGTGAATTCCTCATGCCCAGTGAGTTTTTCTGTGCTAAATAATGAAAATTATTTCATTATTTGTACAGTCTCTTCTCATGAAACCCTAATGATAACATATGTGATATTTGGGAGATTCCATAATTTTCAAACATATTTGTATGATGTCTGATATTTGGTTAGTTTCATTAATATGGTTTTCTCCTTCTCTACATTACCAATATTTGATACTGGTTGATCTTGGGTTTTCAAATTTAATCATAGTTTGATCTTCATGATTTTGGATATAGGATTTTCTTTTTGACCTGAATCAACTTCATTCATCATTGGTACTTCCTGTTGTGGGTGTTGATTTGATCAGTAGTTAATGGTAGGTGGTTCGATATTATTTCCCACAACAATTTAAAACATGATTTTCTTCATTTATTTGAAATGTGTTTTTAAATGATATAAAATCCCAGATTTGAGATGATTGATTTTATTTTTTTAAGGTCATTTAAATTTTGGGAAAACCCCCAATTTCAATAGAATTAAAATTATTCGGTGTATTTGCTAAAAAAATTGATGGCAGGATTTTGTAAATTTATTTGATGAAATGGATTGACGTTGAACCTTCAAATAAATGTATTAAATTAAAATATGACTTAAAAATACATAAAATGATTAAAACCTATGATTTTTTTTAAATGAGAAATATACATTGAAAATTCATGTAGGGAAATTTATTTTGAAATGATTTGAAATGATTGATTTACCCTTGATTCATTGATTGTTTGACAGGATAACAAGTAAACCTATGTAGTTCGTCGGTTATTAGGATAATCATACTAGGTTTTGGCCATGAAGAAATGGTTTGGTGATGAAAACACTAACATAAACATCTTATGGAATTATTTCCCTAGTTGGTATTTGAGTCTCTTGGGACTAAACTATGGGATATGATCACACATTGGGAAGAGTTCACCAATTGAGTAGTGTGAGGATCTTATTTTAAGAAATTAACATGTGTTAAGTCTAATTACATGATTTACTGAGATTTTTGATGTTATGATTACATACAATTGATTATTAAATAATTTTATTCATGCCAATTTATTTATATAAATGTTTTATAAAAAATTTCATTTAATACTCTTTTTAAATATATGCTATATTTTTTAATATGAAATCATTTTTTGTTTGAAATATGTAAATTCCATGTAATGATTTTTTTATTTAAATTGAAATAATAGTAGGTTTAATTCCTATGGAATTGATTATGGAATTCATGGTGACACCCTAATGGGTTTTTTAGATCACAGCCCAACCATTTCCTTCAAGAATTTGTAGATTATCTTGTTTCATGTCTAGGAAAATGGAAAGAATCATTTAGAGGTGGTGGGTGTTCTTGGTCCTTAGGACCCGATGTGATGGAGGTGAACATTGGATATGTGATCCACCATTTACATGGGATATGCTTGATCTTTTACCTTGACTTATGTGATCCAATACTAACCTTTGAAGGGTTGATCATACTGCCTTATATCTTTTTTCTTCCACTGTTTTGTGGAAATAATATTTCCTCTTTATTCTTATATAATTATAGTTTCTCGTCGCCAACCCATGGGTATCGACAATTACATTTAGGCAACATCAAATATGGATCAGGTATCAGCGTACAGAGGTATCGGGGCTAGTTCATGGAACCTCACCTCATAAAGAACCATAGTTGGAGACTCATACCTCAGTGAGGGAAAAGTGAATTGGTTAAGAGGAAAATCGAACATAGTGAAAGACTCGCACCCTGAGTATTACATATCTATAATATAGAATATGGGGGTAGAACACTATAGAAAGAAGTAATAGTGTCTAACAACATTATTAAGTTATAGAACCCAAGCTTCATTGAACAACATACAATATATGAAGGGGGATAACTAGAACCTATTAATGCTCTAATAATCATGCCTAAACCCCATAATGGGACATAAATAGATAAATTCAAAATATAAATATCCCACCTTTAAAATTGAAATGGACTTCAAAACAGACCACACTATTGAGATCTACATTGATCAATAATTAGGATGGACTATGCATTTATTAAAAATGTGCATTATAAGAAAAAAAATATTTTATTGTCACATAGATGAGAGACATTATTTGTTGAGACACAAGGCTTATGCCAAGAGTCAAAATTATATATCACATATTATTCACATATCATTTGTATAAATGTCAATATTGTAATGCTATAAATGGATCATCAATTTGATGTCTTAGTAAAAGGATGCAATCAAAATAAGAATTATTACTAAATACATTATTATTATTATTATTATATATATTTGATATTGAAAAATAAAATTTTCACATGGCCTCCGCTGGATCACAATCCATGCTTCTCCCTTTTCACTACTCTTTATTTCTATTGTTATCACTTCTTTAAAAAATTGTATATTTTATGTCGTGAGACCCTAGCATGCCCCTCCCTATTTCACCCATGAATAGGGCAGCTAGTATGACCATTGCCTCAACCCCATCATCCAATTACACAAATTATGGTCATTTAACCTTCATTGAATTTCACATCACCCCCTCATCATGTTGACCCTCCTCACACAGACCTTATCATGTCAAGCACCTAGCGCTACCTTGGCCCCCATCATTTAATGAGTGAATTACCCTTATTACAACCATCATTGTTGATCATATACTATCATGATAACTAAAAATGGATTACCATAAAGTCAACAACCTCTACCAATTTTAAAATGAATATATGGAGAGGGGAGAGAGAGGAAAGTGGTGTGAGAGAGAAGGAAAATGCAGATATTTTCATGTCCCCATTCTTCATCGATTCACAATTAAAAATTCTTTTCACATTGAAAAAATATATAATTTAATTTATCTGTCATAAATAAGTCAATGACATGTGATTTAAAATTAAAGAATGTAAATTTATGGTAGAATTTAATTTAAGTTAATGATCCACCATAATTCAAACTTGAAAGATAAAAATATACAATTCATTAAATTTAAATCCATGTTCATTAAGAATCATGGATATGAGAAATTATGAATCCATACTTTTGTTTTGATTGATCTTTAGAGAAATACACATCTACATCTATTTTAATTAGAAATGTAGAATATTTGAATCATTAATTAAAGGATTTAACAATATCTTTTTTCAATATCCCAATCCAAATATCTATCTTGATTACACTATAAAATTCTATGTTTTATATGGTCGATAAAAAAATTTGAGATTAAGTGACTCTAAATAGATATACATCGAGTATACAAGATTTCATTTCCTAAATTAATTAATTAATTAATTCCATAAATAAAAATAATTAATCTATCCATGATGGCCTAACCCTAGGGAATCCATCTTTAACCAAAGTTATACCACCCCGAGACAAAGCACGCATTCTAGAACCCAAAAATCTGTAGGTTTTCCCATGATACACTCTATTTAATAGATCTATCAATTTCATCATTAATTAGAATGTATGAACTGAAAAAATATTTTTATAAATTATATTTATTTATTAAAGATTTACCACACCAACAATTATTTGCCTCATCTCGAGGTTAAACACCACACCAGAGATCCAATACGACCATCAGATAATTTTTATGAGGTAATCTACATGGATATGTTATCTATTTTAAACTAGGAAACATCAAGAGACTTTAAAAATCACAATTTAGGTATGTATTTCAAAAGAAAAACCTATATATCTACATCCTCATCACCTTTAACCATTTCCATCCCTGAAAATGAAGCAACTAAAGATCAAAAGGGATGTTTGAAAAATATCCCAATTAAGAAATAATCATCACACACACATCATATTCCATAGAGGCTCAATATCTAGATGAACTTGGCACACAACAATCTAGGAAGGTAAAAACCTCATTCATGATCCAAGATATGGGCTTCATCATATCTCATATTTATCCTTTTATGGGAACATGAATTCACATTAAGGTGAGTCTTGTTAATCCCCTACACATAAATCCATTCCTCATCTGAAGTTCATCCTTTTTTGTGGGATGGAGAGAGTGCATATTGAATTGAATTAAATCATAAAAATATTTTCCACCAAGGATACCAATAGTGGGAGCACGTCCCTCCCCATAATGAATGATAATTCCTACAAGTTTTTATAGAGAAACAACTCATTCATGATGCACTGTGAACATTGAGTGCTTCACCACTATTCTGCACCAACACATAAAGAGTTTCGAGGTATAATACTTCTATAGTCCCACATCATCTTCTTTGTAATTTCCTTCTCTAAAGGAAGAGGAACCAATGTATCTAACATGTAACACTAGAGAAACATGGAAATATTTCTGAGTATCTATACAAACACTCTTATAAATACTTTATTTATGCGTTAATATCTCAGAGGCGTCATAACCACTACTAAGATATCCATGTTATATTGTCTCCAATATTTCATAGAATCTATTATTATTACCATTAATAAATAGCATAAAAGTACTCAACCTACTTAGTTTCACAAAAATTACCTTCTAGAAAACCATTCCACCACATTATAAAGTGGGTATTACTAAAAATTCAGATTACACTACATTATCATCTCTACACCCCTTGATAACACCATATTGAATGAGCCAAATAAAAAAACTCTTGAGGAAACACCCTCCTAAAACATGTATTAAAATATTCCAAATGATGGGAACTTCTACAATGGTCTCTCTAGATATACCACAAAGTGTAGTGTTCATCATGGGTGGTTTCCAACCCGGATGTCCATCATGATATTTAATAAAAGAACTAGTAAAAGTCAACTATAAACCTAGGAATGTGGGTTATTTTCTATCCAAATTCATGTAAAAAACATTCAATCCCATTTTTTGAACACATCTAGTCACACAAGACTACGTCTAAGACATCACCATTGTGTCAATATCGCCCACAAATAAATATTTTTGGGTGAACACCATCAAATGAATGTGAACAATGTATCTATCTCCACATAAGGATCCACAATCTGAATATAATATCTCATGTTCATGCTCTATCATCTAGACATAGAGTCTCATATAATAAGAATCAAATAACCTATGACTCCTACACCACCAAGATTTCATCAACTTTTCTGGACTCAATCACATAAACACCAACACTGCTCCATGAATCAAAATCTTTCACTGTGAGAGGTTTTTACTGTAACCACTAGGCCATGATAAAAGAATATGTGCTCTTTATTTTAATTTTTCCAATATGACCTAGACTACCAAGCACTACCAATTTCTCCAAAGACATGTAGTCTCCTAACTAGGGCCCACACACATTCCCAAATAGATCATTAGTCTAGTGAATTCTCTCACATTGTGACACAAGTTATTTTAGGGGGATTTTTTCTCACAAACACACACCGTGGTAAAATTACCAAGAGGTAACCCATCCAAACACTACTCCAGGACAAGCCTCCCTTAATTATGGAGTTATTATTTGGAAGACTCCCAAAAAATTATGGTAAACCCTATTTACATGGGTAATAACATTTAGACTTTTTTGTATCAATTTTCCAGTGGTGTTACATTCTCCACCCATTTAAAGAACAACTCCCTCCTTGTGCAACCCAAACCTAAAACCTTTGAAGTACCTCTACACTTCAGATTGGGTATTGGCTCTAATAAAGTTTTATAACACTCATCCCAAACCTCCATGTCTGAGTTAGGATTCCACATGACATGAAGCCATCCTTCCTGTATACAAGAGGATTTCGACTAGTGTAATGGTAAAAAGTTTCAACATGGGATAATAATCCCCTAGTACAAGATAAAAAATCATAATAAAATTATGGAATTGAAAACCATAACAAAGAATAATGAATAAATAAATAAATCACCTAGGTAGAATCATTCACCAAATGTAAAAACCCATTTAGCATCAATATGGAATATAAGATATAGAACCCAAAACTAAATAAAAAGCGGAGAACCACTAGTCGTAGATCATAGTATGAAGTAGAGAGACTATAAAAAATAGTAGAAACATCCATCTATAAGCTCATCCACAAATTTCCTCTTCCTCCAGGTATACCTACTCAACTATCCACCACGGGTTCATTTCCATTCTATGGATCCCTTTTCTTGTAATATGAAATACTACTAGAATTACTAAGTTTGGAATGATTACAAGACTCAGTTACAAACCAATGAAGGACCATAACATAATTACATAAGATAAACTAGTGCATTCTATGAAATTAAATAGAATGGTTAAATGAATAATGAATATCACACAAGTATAATATATTTTTAAGTTCCTCCATTGCCATATCTTCTTGCTATATCTCAAATATAGAAGGAAAATCAACCCATTACCTGATGTATCCCCCTTGAGGGGATTTTCTAAAAATATGGCTGGCACATCCCCCTTTGAATAGATACTCTAATTCATGTTGCCCTCTCATCTAACACGTCCCTCTTAGGGGATAGTCTACTAGTATTAACTGACATGATAAACTAAAAAATATTAATGAACAACACATATGATACATGACACAAATGAAATATCAAACATTATATCAAGTCAAGAATATATTATAATCACCAAAAACCACTTGAGAGAAACATAATAACATGTCTCAGGGACACTCATGCATATCTCATGTGATCAAAAATCAAACATAGGTCTCATGGGCTACACATTCATGAAAAAACAAATAAAAATAACTCGTATAACACATGCTATAAAGGTAAGTCCCCCTTCCTTGGTTGAAATGGTGATCAACAGATAGTATCATCGTACAAGTCTAAAAGAAACACCAAATCCTAGAATCATTCATGACTAGAAACAATTATGAAATAAAATATCAATGTTTTGAAGAAACCACACCCTAAAGGTTGTTCAAGTTCAATCATATCAGAGAAGATTTGTGATCATTGATTTCCTTGTAAGAACAAGCCAAGATCATAATATCTGATGAAGAAAAACAATTATTTAATAGGATTTTACCAACAAAAAAATATGGGAATTGGTCATTATTAATAAGGAACTCACTTGATTAAGAATAAATGATTGATCCATATTTGGGCATCAAATTGGGGAGTTGGAATAGTGAAGAAGGACCCAAAATAAGAGGATTGGGATCATAGTTTGATGGGATTAAAGAGAGAACTAAGATATTTAGAATTTTTGAACTGTTTTCATGTATAAGTGAAATCATATAAACTTTTCATAATCACTATGTTCTGACAGACCCCACCAGTGACCCAGTGGATGTTGTGTATATCTTATTCTACCCAAGAGCCTTTCTAGCTAGTAATTTGTTTTATGGAGAATAACCTCTACCCATAAACCTCACCACCTATCTAGTGGGATTGTTATATCTAAAGAATCTATATGTCCATAATCTCGACCTCAAGATATGGAGGAATGGATATAGGTTATTAAGATTATTTTAGACCTGGTAGAGACCCAATAGGATATAATGGTGAATCTATAGACCTTTATGATTCAAGGAACAGTTTGATGGTGGTTGTATGTTAGGTTATAGGCTATTAGATAGGAGGGTATGATATGTTTGACCTTCATGGACTTCTTGTTCAAGGATTTATTCTATTATGAGTTGAAGTTGGGTCATTCTCATGAGATTATGGAGATCCAGTAGGGGATGATGATATTGTTCACATACTCATCATGTTTCACTTATATAATTTTATTTTTTTTGTATTTAGTGAGGAAGAAGACATAGAATTACAAAACATTCAAAATCGGCCTTCATATAGTGATAAAACGTAATGTTAGGGACATTGATCTAATGGAATATACATTTTTTCTTTATTAGGAGCTAATGATCGAGAAGTGAATTGAGGAAGACATATCCATAGGAATTATTCCATTAGATAATGGAAAAAAATGAGACGGTTCCCTGAGGAAAGAACATTACTCTTATACATTATCTATGGAATCATGTACAAAATTGGGAAGAGACATGGGATAGGGATGCCGATGTTCGGCCACATTGGCCTGAGTTATTCAATAAGAACTATAGGGATAAATATTGAGGATTATAATTCATGAAAGGGAGAGAATTGGGAAACCTCTACCTTGGGTTATCTCAATCATTGACATTTATATATCATTTAATCATTTTTGTAGATTTTAGAGGGGTTTCATTGGTGTTCAAGAGGTTGGAACCTTTGTGAGGAAGGGTTGGTGGACATACTATTGGTATTTAAGCTACAATAGTTCCACAAGTTTGATTGTGGGAAGCCAATGACTCCCTGGTGAGGTTTCTTGGTGTAGGTAATTATATCTAGAAGCTACCATTCTGCTGGTGGGTCTCCAAGATTGAACAAGATAAGCCCAGCAGCCAGAGGCCAGCCAATGGCCTCTATTGCAGCTCAATACCACACCAATTTATAGATAATTTTTGACCCATACATAGGAAAAAATTTCTCTATATATAGAATATATCTATACTCCCATTGATATTGGTTCCCTCTCTAGAAATTTTCCACACTTATCCTATTTTCCAAATCCTTCGTTCAATGACTGAACAACAGATTATCCCTCCATTCTTAATCCAATCAGTTCATTATTAATCATGATCGATTCGATTATCTTTTCATTAGTAAAATATTATTATATTATAAATTTCGGAATTGAATATAAGTATTTTTTGATGTCATAATGAGGGATTCATTTACTGTTGATACAATCAACACCCAAATTTAATTATTTGGTTTTTTCAGATCAAATTAACCAAGATCCTTATTTGTAATGTCCCGGAATTTCCATGTAAAATTATAGAAAATTATATGGGATTATTTGAAGACCATGTGCTAATATGGCATGTGCCTAAAATAAATGTTTGAAGTATTTGATGTAATTAGAATAGTGCACATGTGTGGTTTTCTAGAAAAGTGAGTTTACTTTTAAACGAGTTCCAAGATCAGAAATTTGAGGGAACCGCTGCGTTCGAGATGACAGGTTTACCCTAGGCATGACTTAACTTTAGTTGGAACAGGAATCGAGTGAAAAACCCTGAAATGGACATAAGTGTAAATAAAATTATTAAATAAAATTATTTTGTTTTAAAATCTTAATAATTCATGATCGGTGACTCAGAGTGGAAATTTGAGGCCACTATTGAGTTTGTAATGTGGTTTTTTTAGGTGGGGCCTAACATCGGCCCACATGGGTCAACTATGAAAGTTGATTATTGGAAATTTAAAAGTATAATAAAATAAACCTAATAAAATTTATTTTATTTCTTTTTACACGTTCTGCAGCAATGTTGTGATGAAGTGATGTGTCATCCTATTTCATTTCTTAAATGAAAGTGTTGCAACGCTCCACCACTATAATTGGCCGATGCGTTTTCTTTTCTCCCAAATTAAATATGAATTAATGGTTTACACAATAAACTAGAATTCCATGGAAACTCTAGAGAAAGTTGTTGGTAGTTACCTCCTATTGGAGAATGAAAAAAAATGAAAAACATATATGGATCTTGGATAATAGTTCATGGATCATGGATTTAGGATCGATGAACAACGGTGGCATAGCTCCATTCTCCACTAATAATAGATCCATGAATCATGGTAGGGGTTAAATTATACTTTATTTCTTTCTCTATTCTTGATTCCAATAGTGAACGTGAACCAACCAATAAATAGGTTGATCTGTGCTTTGATCATTCTTGTGGGATTGTTAAAATACATGTTAATAAATGGAATTGATCTTATGGAATATTCTACTATTTCTTATTCAAAATCCTACTGACATGAACAGACCAAGGCCGACACAAATAAGGCCAAGTGCCTTTCTAAGGGTGTTCTTGTCCTCCTTATCCCCACCCCCCCGTTCTTGCTTTCTTTGTCGGCAGACCCTTACGTTCGCAGTGTGTTTTGTTAGGTGGTTCTGAATGTGGTCAGACCCCCGAAGTGATGAGGAGAAGATATGGAGCCCACAGAAGTGGTAGGGGTGACCCAAAGATCGCAAAGACGTTCTTATCTTGAAGAATGGACCACCATATTGATGGTGGAAGACCATATAAGAGGATTCTCCGCTTGTGATACACTGTAGCGCGGCCACTTGGCAGCAGGTAGCCACTGACTCCACAGTCGGCGGTGGATGGGCCCATGGTGGGGCAGTCTCAGGTGGTGATTGGGAGTCGTGGACTAGGTGGGCCGCGATGGTGCAGACCGTAGACGTGGTAGGGCACTACGTCAGTCAGCTGGTACGAGATCATGCAAACCACGTGTGGGAGGAGTTGCTGGCCATGTTGACCGGGTGATGCGGTCGCCCTACCACATCTTCTAGGAGGAGGGGCGTGGCTAGCATGCTCCGCCAAGCTGGAATAAACATCTCAAATAGGTGGGATGGGCTATAGGAAAAACAAAATATTGAGCATCCCAACGGGATAGACCATGTGGCCTATTGGACCATGGTCCAGCGGCCCGATGGGCCTAGCCTTTAGGATAGGCCGGTTCGGGTTAGGTCGGTTGAACTAAGTCAGGTCGGACCCTGACCCAACTAGGCCCTTTTTACTAAAATGGTCATATCTTTCAAACTGTGCATCCATTTGCGGATCCATTTGTGGAATTGGGACCCTCATGATGAGATTCTCCTTTTGAGATACTCTATTTGGGTTTTCATGGAGGTTTCCATACATCCTATTTTCTTAGGGAGTAGGTTCTCCTGAAATGAGCACTCTAAGAGTGGAATCCTTTGCTTGAGACCTAATCGGAGTAAGTCTCCTATAAACTGTGAAATAAACTGAGCAGGTATCCAATAATTATGTGGAGTACATATCTTGTGAAGACATAGAGTATATCTCCTAAAAAGATACAGAGTAGGTCTCCTAAAAATATGTGGAGTTGGTCTCCTGTGAAGATGTGGAGTATATCTCCTATGAAGATGTTGAGTAGGTCTCCTGTGAAGATTTCAAGTAGGTATCCGGCAAAGATACGGAGTGAGTCTCTTATAGATACTTTATGTATCATCTAATTTGAATGAACCTAGAAATTATTAAGTATATTCATGTTATAGACTTGTACTTAGTGTGAGATGACTCTAGTTACTCTGTCGACTTTATCTTTCTTGGTGGTTTTTTCATTGTGGTTTTAGGGTCCCTACTGAGTATTGTTTTACATACTATTGAATGGGATTCTTCCACTTGTGTCACACCTTGTTTAGATGATTGACCACTTTGATAGAATCCTTGGTGGACTAGAGAAATGTGGTGCTTCAATGTGACCAGACGGACGTGTTACGCTTCACTGAAATTCAAACTACAAACTGTACCTACCCCTTAGGTAGGGTTTTCTACCGACAAATATTCAAAGCATCAACCTTTTTAGATTTGGTTTATCTTGTACTACCCCATTTACTTTTCATTTTTCTACTATTACTCTTAGTGGTTGTCTTAGTGGGATGCATACCTGTTTACTCAAGGTTTTTAGTTTCAGTACCTTTACTTAGAGAAAAGTGTGTGTGTACAGGTACTTAAGAAAATACATCCCCTTTGTGGGATATGCTTACTCAGTGCTTGTTTCCAGCACCTGGCATATAGAAGGCGGTCTTGGTGTAGTCACGACATGGGCCCTTGGGTACAGGTCGTGGAAGAGTGGTATCAGAGGGAGGTTTTTTCTCTCTTAAGGACCATGATTTTGTGAATTGGTTTTGGGGAAATAGTGTTAAGTCTTTGTAGTTTGGATTTCAGGCCAGGGAGTCTAGTATTTATGCGTCAGCTGATATATCCATACATGAGGAACCTGAATTATACTTTTTCGACATGGTACATGAAAAAACAGGTTCCAGGCATCATATAGGAATTGAGTATGTTCTCATGTCTTTCTTGAGTTACAGATAGCTCACCAAGTATACTCTATTGACCGTGTTATATCTTGTACTATTTCATGATGCTTCAACATAGGTAGCTTGCCAACATTCTGGGGCATGACCATGAGAATGGTCCACTATGTGAAGAGGAAATGGTGTAGGGAACATTACTAGAGATAACACCTCCTGGTGGTGTACTATTGATACCACCACCTAGAGAGAAGCACTTCTTACCAGTGTCACCAGTAAAGGATACTTGTATGATCAGTGCATTGTTTGAGTTTCAACGGAAAAAAACATTCTGGTTCTGAAGTGAGACATATTCTCATGTATCAGAGGAATGGATAGAGGCGGTTATGGAAGTTTTCTGCTTATTGAGGATGCCTCTTGACCATACATTGGTCCTTTCCATTACTCTTCTACAAGGCTCGGTGATGAGATGGTGGAGCTTGATGATCGAGATACATTATGATGTGTCCCTCACTGAGGAAGTCATTGAGAACCAATTTATAGGAGAGTTATTTCCAGCAACGTTATGCACTGTGCGTATATAGGATCTACTACACCTACAGTAGGGCAGCCTGGCGGTAGTAGAGTACACATGGAGATTCACATATCGTTCTCACTACTCTACAGATATGGTGTGTGACCCATTCATTAGGGACCAGACCATTGACCAGGGCCAACACCAATAGATTAGAACATAGATTATATCTCTTTCCATTCCTATGCATTCTATGGTGCTGAAGCAAACACTACTGGTTGAGATATTTCTTGCAGAGAAAGCACCAGTGGGGGGAGATACCACCGAGAATCGTAGAGATGGTTCTTCGGCTGTAGGTAGATGACAACTGATGTAGGGTTCAAAAAAGACCATACCATCCAATGTCTGACCCTAATACATTGGATCATTTGTTTTGGTCTTCCAGGGTGAGTAGGTTGACCAAAGGTGGGGATGTTCTACACTTGAAGCTGTTGGGGACATATGGCTAAATATTTTCTAACCAACCAGATGACTGACTAGGAGACAGTCAAGGGACCACCAAGGAAGTGGTGGAGGTAAGAACAGGGTGGTCCCCTAGGTAGTGGATGTGAAAGAGGAGCGGGATGAGCGGGATGAGCAGCAAGAGGTGAATGGAGGTTCGGGGCACTACCACCACCACCACACCCAGGTGGTCCACCATCAGCTTAGGGAGCTGGTGGATTGGGGTGAGGAAATATCCAGACAATAGATGATTATGATCGAAAGACTCCCAAGATGTTTAAAGGTATGATATATTTCTTCTCTGCCCTATCTATAGTTCTCATAGACACATGTGTCAATCAGTATTTTCTCGCCACAACCCTTGTTTGAGATAATGAGATTTTAGTAGAAATGTTGACTCTATCCCAATGATTATAGACTCATATAGGAGAAGATTCAATGATCACACACTGGTTCTAACAGTGTGACCATACTCTTGGGGCTGAGAGTTTCAGTTGGGATCTATTAGTAGGAGTGTCAATGTATTGCGACATCATTATGGGTAGGGACTACTTTTCCAAAGTCCCTGATTGTACTGAATCTTTTAGGTGCACAGAGTGGTCTGTCTATGAAGATGGGACCAGGTTTTCCTTTTTGGGAAAAGGGAAACACAAGCAGAATAGGATGGACTCTCACATAGAAGGTTAAATCCGATCACACATAAGTTGTCCAAAATGACCTTGGGTGAAATGGATGAGATGAGTTCTCATATTCCTACAATGGTGGATGAGTATTGGGACATATTTCTAGAAGATGCTTCAGGACTACCTCCTCATTGGTAGGTAAACTTCTACATTGACATATACCCTGATATGGAACCTGTATCTACATTTTCATATCGGATGGCTCCCATAGAGCTTTGTGAGTTGAGAGTACATTTGGAGGGCTTGCATAGTAAGGTATTCGTGAGGCCTTGTGTTTCACCATGCGGAGCCCAAATTTTTTTGGTGAGAAGGAAGATGGGAACCTGAGGCTACGTGTGGAATTATGACACCAGGACCATGTGACCATGAAGAATAGTTATCCACTAATAAGGATATATGACCACTTCCATCATCTGAAGGGGGTGAGATGGTTCTTGAAGATAGACATCAGATTGAGCTATCACCAACATCATGTACTAGATGACGAAAATAGAAAGACATATTTTTTCACGACCCCCTCTGACCAAAGATTCCCCTCCTAAGCTGGAAATGGTGAAAGGGAGATAATGACCCCTAAGTCCCGCCTCCAGTAGGCCCCAGAGTGGTGACTAGCACCAAGGGTATGAGTTTCCACAAATATGGGAGGCATTAACCTTTTTATTATTTAAGATCGGGAAATAGGATGAGTCATACAACAAAAGAAAAATGAACATGTAAATGAAAATAAACCCAAACCAATCCCACATGCATGTTTAAACAATTCTGAAGAAATGTAAAAGTACATGAAACCTCAAAAGTACAATACCGAAAGGAACAATAGTAGAGAAAACTGTAACAACTCCAACAATCCCGACTATTAGGGTCCCGCACGGCCCTGGTAGTCCTCCTGGAAACCTGAATGTAAACATTGGGTGAGCATACAAGTATACTCAGTAGGGAAACCTAAAAGCTCTCGTGCACAGGTGGGGAGATATCCTAATGTCCCTTGAGAACAATTGAAGAAACCAAAACCTAGAAAGTAATTCTATCCACCCAACCTCACCAGCCACCCTCACCAAAAACACAAAAAAATAGGTAGTAGTATATAAGAACAAGAATATTGGGTACCCCGCACCATTTCCCCCCACTAGCTAGCTACTCTTCCTAACAGAGAACGTCCTGACGCTACCACACTCTTCATGTCTGCACAAACCTGGGCCTCACAACCACACATCCCGCCCACACACACCTGGGCCTCACAACCACATATCCTGCCCACACACACCTGGGCCTCAAAAACAACAATCACATCCCCGCCCGAACACACTTGGGCCTCATCCCGAAGGTTCTTGGGAACAGTAAACCTGTGCGAAGAGTCTTGGGCTAAAATCACACCAATAGAAACCTACCCGAAGAGTCTTGGGTGTACGGTCGCCTCAAGCCATCACAACCTATGGAAGAAGGAGCAGGAAGGAGCTAGTAACTAAGGGGAAAACACCCTCTCCCATTAAATGGGCATGTTCGGTACTAAGTGTTCAATATGGGTGGGGTGCGACAAAACACAAATATACAGATACATATATGTATACCAAACACACAACCCAACTTATGGCTTCAAAACATAGAAACTAAGAACATTCCTCAGCACTACTACTACGAAGTATCCATACAACAAACAATCCCAACCCCATTTATGTTTTCACATTTCAACAGTATTAGTTCAATAGTTCTTTAACTTCTGAGAAATTATCAAACTAGATCAAGTGTTTTGTAGAAAAACCCTGCCAACCAAAAAACATGTTAGATAGAACACAAGAAACACAAAACCAACCTTTTTATCATCAATCAAACCCCATTGATTTTTCCCATGCTTAATTCATTTTCATTCCCCACAGTTCATTTATAAACTTTCCACTTTCTTTTCATAAATCACAACCCATTACTGCAGCCCTGCTGCCACTATAACCACATCTTCACAACTGTATCACAAAATCAGGCTCGTGCCACATCATTGTTCCTTTAACATCATTTAACATAGCCATATTTTCCATCCTATTCGTAATAATGCAGGGTTCCCCCCCCCCTCTCACACACCACGTAACCAAACCAACACCCACATGTTCATTATTCCATTTTGTTTAACTGGGGTGATCACACAAGGTTTCCAGATATTCATTTAATCAGCCAACTTTACGTGATTAACCAATTTTCATATTCTACAAAGTCTCCACCAACAAAAAAGGTCTAGAAAGATAGGGAAACATTTAATTATGCAAGAAAAGGCCCCCAATGACCGTGATTTTCAGAAGGCATAAACCTATTCAATTCACAGCATAATAATAGGATAATCATAGATAAACATAAAAACATTCCCATCCCCATTTTTTAAGCCAGTTATTATCTTCATTAAACTTGTTCAACTATGCCTCATGAAAGCAAGGGGACACCCATCTCGCATGATTCAAAAATTAGAGAGATTAAGGTAAAATCCCTACCTCAACAGGTTGTGATCACAACGCTCCCCCAGATCAACTTTAGAAGGCGTCCGTCGGCATTTTTCACTTCTGTCAAAACCCGGAAAAAACCTCCTCGGGTGGAAGATGGGAAGGAAAGGCTAAAGTTAAAACCAAATATTCAAGCTTAGAAGTTCCGCCTCATCGTTATGATCTTGTGGCCGCTGGAAGATCGTAAATCGGAGCTCGGACGAAGAAGTTATGGAAGAAAAGAGCGTAGGAGTCTCTCGGGAGGGCTCTGCTCGAAGGAAAGGGGAGGAGAGGAATGATCTCAAAAGGAGGAGACGACCCCTTCTTTTATAGGTGAGAAAAACTAATGTACACGGCATGTACTTCCTAGTACACGGCATGTACTCGGTCATTCCATAGGGTCACCACGCGGCTTCCAACACGGCATTCAACGCGGCACATGGTCATTGATTGGTCAACACACATTTTTAGGGTAATGCGTACGCCGGGAGAAACTACACGGCGTGTAAGATGGGATACATGGCATGCACTTATTTATTTCACATGGCAAGGACACCGCATCAACACGGCACATGGCCATTGACTGGTCAACACACGGTTTGAGGGTAACGTGTATGCGGGGAGAAACTACACGGCGTGTAGGATGGGCTACACGGCGTGTACTTATTTATTTCACATGGCAAGGACACAGCTTCAACACGGGGTATACTCGGCGAGGTGGTACACGCCGTGTACTCACACTACACGGCGTGTAGTTACAAAATTCTGAAAAGTGTGGGAAAATTCCATTCTACCTTCCATAACACTTTGTGACCTTACTTTCGACAAAGGAAAGGGATGGAGAGGTCTGGGCCATTACATCAGATACCTCTTAAAACATTATCAACCTCGAGAATTCAAAAACCAACCTAGAGGAACCCAACAAGATACCTCTTAGGACTCTCGTTATAACAGGAACCAAACCAACAACCCTAATCATATGTGTTAGGAATTCCTTCTCCTATGTCAAGATATTATCCGCTTTAGGCGGCACTGACTCACCTGCACTGGTTTAATTTCATCTGCATTAATGCGTCTTGATTAAGAATTGGGTCTTCCCACATTCATATATCATGATTTTTTTTTCAACTTACACTGCCCCCAACACCGTACAACCAACACACTTCCTGAACACATGGCTTGGGTAATTCCTTCTCCCATGTAGAGATATTATCCGCTTTAGGCGGCACTGACTCGCCCGCACGGGTTCAATCGCATCCACATTAATGTGTCTCGATTAAAGATCAGGTTTTTCCCTTTCCCCACACATCCGTACATGTTACACACTTCCAGAGAACAAGGAAACAAAATGTCTCACAACCGATAAGCCAAGCATTCCATATACAAAAAGTACAAAGTAAAACATCAAAACAAAGCTCAGAAAAACAAATCAAAACACAAGTCAAAACAACTCTGGGTACTGAGCGTGCATCTGACCCTCCCACTCCCAAGTGCTCTCTTCGAGGCTGCCATGCCTCCACAACACACGAACCAAGGCGATGGTTCATCCATGGAGCACCTTCTCTTTACGATCATCGATTCTGACAGGTCTTTCCTCGAACGTCGCGTCGTCTCCCATATCTAACTCTCCCCATTCGATAACGTGAGAGTAGTCATGTAAGTACCGACGATGCGGGGAGACGTAGAAGATGTCATGATCCTTCTCCAACTGAGGTTTCAAGGCCAGCTGATATGCCACCTTGCTGACTCACCTCCGCACCTCGAAAGGTCCAATGAACCTAGGGGAGAGCTTAATCCCCTTCCAATCCTCCGCTACCCCCATCGAGGGGAAACAATCAAGAACACATGATCTCCCACCTAGAACTCCAAGGGCCTCCTCCGACATTCAGCATAAGACTTCTGTCGGTCCTAAGATGCTTTCATCCTCTCACGCACAAGCTGAACTTTCTCTATGGTTCTTTGTACTACCTCTGGCCCAAGAGCACCTGTCTCACCAACCTCTACCCAGAAAATGGGTGAACGACATGGTCTCCCATACAAATCATCAACCAGTTCCACGCCAATAGTAGAGTGGAAGTTGTTGTTGTATGAAAAATCTACTAAAGGCATGTGTCGTACCCATGATCCTCCAAAATCCAGAACACATGCTCACAGCATGTCCTCCAACATCTGGACAGTCTGCTCTATCTCCCATCAGTCTGGGAGTGGAAAGCAGTGTTAAGGAATAGTCGGGTGCCAAAAGCATGTTGTAACCCCCTCCAGACTCTTGAGGTAAACCGAGTATCCTGATCTGAGATGATAGTCTTCGGAACTCCATGAAAACACACCACCTCTTCTACATACCTCTGTGCCAAGGTACTCACCGGGCCCGACTCCTTAATTTCTAAGAAGTTAGCCGATTTCGACAGTCGATCCACCACTACCTAGATAGAATCATAACAACCCTAAGGTCTGGGTAGTCCTGTGACGAAGTCCATTGAGATTTCATCCCACTTACACTCAGGGACATCTAAAGGATGCAACAAACCACTGGGAACACGGTGTTCAACCTTTACTTGCTGACACACTGGGCACTTAGCGACAAACTCCGCCACTTCCTGTTTCACCTCGGGCCAACAAAACTATTCCCTTAGTCCTTGCTCCATTTTTGAAACTCCCGGAAGCACCGCTAACGCTGAGCTATGGAACTCAAAGAGAACGCCCTCATGCATCGCCTCCGGAACAAACCACCTTCCCTCAAAAAGTATATGATGTCGGTTGTCATCTGACCATCCTTCTAGAGCGTTTTCTTGATCGATAAGAGCCCACATTACTTCCTTCTCAGAGTCTCCCCACTGAGACTCTTCTACCTGCTGCAACAAGGAGTATTTCACCGTCATCAGAAACAAACACCCTCTACCCTTGCATCGAAGTGCAAGACAACCAACTCTCCCATAACTTTCTATGCATCATCGGATTCTCGAACCACATACCTATGCAACTTCCTGCTCAGGGCATCAGCCACAAGGTTTCCCTTACCTTCAGTGTAAGAGATCTCGAAGTCATAGTCTTGGAGAAACTCAACCCATCTCCACTGTCGCAAGTTCAGGTCACATTGGGTGAAGATATAACATAAGCTCATGTGATCTAAGAAGACCAAAAAGCGCTCCCCAAAGAGGTAATGTCGCCACAACTTCAGTGCGAACACTACTGCTGAAAGCACTAGGTCATGGGTGTCATAGTTATGCTCGTGAGGGCGCAACTACCTAGACCCATAACAGATCAAACCCTTCTTCTGCTTCAGTACGCACCCCAAACCAAGGCCAGAAGCATCACAAAACACCTCATACAACAACCCTTCCTCTGGAAACCTGAGTACTGGAGTGCTGACCAACTTCTCCTTCATGTATTCGAAATCTTTCTGGCACTTCTTGCTCCATAGGAAGACCTGGTTTTCCTAGTCAAAGCTGTCAATAGAGTAGCAACTTGAGAAAAGTCCGAAAAAACCTCCGATAATAACCTTCCAACCCCAAAAAACTACTAACTTCTACCACGCTCTTGGTGCCTCATATGAAACAACTACCTCCACCTTCGATGGGTCCACTGACACTCCGATTTGAGACACTACATGACCAAGGAATTGTACTTCTTGCATCAAGAACTTACACTTTGACAATTTCCCATAAATCTTGTGGTGTTGAAGGACTTCCAAGACTGCCCTAAGATGCTCAACGCACACCTCCTCTGATCTTGATTAGATCAGGATGTCATCGATAAACACAATGACGAACCAATCCAGAAACTCTCGGAAGGCAAGGTTCATAAGTCCCATGAACAGAGATGGTGATTTTGTAACTCCAAACAGCATCACTACAAACTCGAAGTGACCATACCTGCACCTAAAATCCGTCTTCGAGATGTCACTGTCCTTTACCCTCAGATGATAGTATCCTGATCGTAGATCAATCTTAGAAATCCAACCTGCTCTCCTTAGCTGGTCGAAGAGATCATCTATCCTTGGAAGGGGTAACGGTTCTTGACCGTTACCTGATTTAACCTTCAGTAGTCTATGCATAGCTTGAGACCACTATTTTCCTTCTTCACGAAAAAAACTGGAGCACCCCATGGCGACACTCTGGGTCGAACAAAACCCTTCTCCATCAGATCGTCAATCTGAATCTGTATCTCCCACAACTCTGAAGGTGCCATCTGATAAGGGGCCATCGAAATCGGACGGGCACCAGGCTGTAAGTCTATCCCGAAAGCAACATCACGTCGGGGGGGGGGGGGTAGAGTAGCAACCTTCTCAGGAAAAAAATCGAGGAACTCGCCAATAACCTCTGGGACATCCATCATCTCTTTATCAACTAAAACCACTGATAACCCACCTAACAAGGAAAGGAGAGGCTTCACATGCTGTTTCCTTCCTGATATCTCTTCTCACCAACAAAAGCTACACGCTATCCATCCATGTCGGAGAACACAACTCTTCTTCAGAAGAAGTCGATAACGGCACTAACAGAAAACAACCATTTGATTCCTAGGATGACATCGTATGGCTGCATCTGTAGTAAAAGAACATCCCCACTAGATTGATGTGTTCCCAATGTCATCCCATATCCCTGGCAAACACAAGATACACTGGTCTGACCTCCAACTACTGTACTCAACACCAGGGGT
This sequence comes from Viscum album, assembly GCA_963277665.1. Classification (NCBI taxonomy): domain Eukaryota; kingdom Viridiplantae; phylum Streptophyta; class Magnoliopsida; order Santalales; family Viscaceae; genus Viscum; species Viscum album. The sequence goes on from OY728152.1 coordinate 853,533,949, forward strand.
ACGGAAATTCTCTCTACATCTAGACCCAAATCATGGACTAGATAGGGTGAAACAAAGGATTGTGAAGCTCCCGAATCGAACAAAGCAGAAACAATAGTGCTGAACAAAAAAATCGTACCTCGCACCACCTATGGTCCTGTGGGAGCTGCCAACTTTACTGCGTGAAACTATCCACTCCCAGCTCATCTGCCTCTCTGATGTCAACCACCTCCACGACCATGCCCTGGTTGAGGTCCCTGAGGAGCACCCTGAGGTCGGCCTCCTCCTGAAAAGTCTGCCCTCGGAGGAGCAGGGTCCTGCTGCTGCTGGAAGGGCCTCACCGGAAACTGGTGTTGCCCAGGCGGCCGCTGAACATGCCCACCTCCACCGTACTGAGCTCGGGTTGGTAACCAACTCTGAATGTGCCTGAAAACTCCGCAAGTGATACACTTAGGTCTTGGGATTGTGAAAAAAAGATGAGGACCTGAAGATCTGAACTCGAACTGCACGGGCCTGCTCCCTACTGGCCTGTATCTGGAAGGTCCTGTCGCATGAGACCTGCTGTTGACTGCTTTCCCCTTTTAAGAACCTAGCTGGATCCCCTCTCATGGTGCACCTCCCTGCTATTGCATCTACTCTACAACCTCTTCCTTCTTCTATACTGCCAAGTACGTCGGAAGGGTGAAGGGGGTGATAACATACTGGAGTGAAGGATGAAGCGCCTCCTCCAAACGTCTCGCCTGAGAATCCTCATCCGGAAAGAGATCTAGAGAAAAGAATTGGAGATCCTTGAACTTGATCCCCAATTCTCGTACCGACATACTCCCCAGCTGAAGCGAGAGTAAATCCTGCTGCTTCTCTGCCTTGATCTTGGAAGAAAGGAATTCCTCTCAGAAATCCTTCTCAAAGTCAGCCCATAGAACCTCTTCCTCTGACCTCTCCCCGAGGTAGAGCATCCACCACTGACATGCTGCACCTCTCAGCTAACTGACTTCTAGGGGAACCCAATACTCCCTCAGAGCACGGATCAAAGTAAAAGAAATCCCTATCTCTTCTAGCCACCCCTCTGTCTCCATATCCTAATTAATACCCTCATAATTCTTGAGGGTTTGTCACTGCAAAGAACGGAGATTCTTCTTCCACTAGTCATCTTCCTCCTCTCAGTCAATCCTCAACTGATCGACCGCCTGAATCTGCTAGGCCTCGACTGTCTGAGTCACCCGGGGATGACGTCCAGGTGCCATAGTTGTATGGTAAACAATGATCGCCTAATCCCAAGTAGCAAGGAAGTTTCTCAAGGTTTCATTTTATCAGTTTATTTCAATTTCATTCTCAGATCACCCAATTGAATTGAAACACAATCATGATGATGCATGTACCTTCCCAAGGTTCTCTACCCTACAATCAATGTAGTCTCACTTGGTCGTTCGGTAGGCTCAGAGTCCCTGCATCATATCATGGGGGCCCTAAAATCTCATGTCCTAGCTGGTCTTCCCTGGCCTATGTCATGCACCAAGATTAGACAACATTGTTTCCCTACCATCCCATGCAATCCTCACTATGCCTAACTCCAGACTCCATCCTATCTCTCAACCATCACCTCTGATACCATTCTGTAATGACCCCCTCCCACCAAAGATGCCCCTCCTGAGTTGGAAATGGTGAAAGGGAGATAATGACCCCCGAGTCCCACCTCGAGTAGGCCCCGGAGTGGTGACTAGCACCAAGGGTATGAGTTTCCACAAATATGGGAGGCATTACCCTTTTTATTATTTTAGATCGGGAAATAGGATGAGTCGAACACCAAAACAAAAAGGAACATGTTAATTTAAAAAAACCCAAAACAATCCCACATGCATGTTTAAACAATTCTGAAGATATGTACAAGTACAAGAAAGCTCAAAAATACAATACTGAAAGAAACAAGAGTACAAAAAACTACAACAACTCCAACTGTCCCGAGAATTAGGGTCCCGCACGGCCCTGGAAGTCCTCCTGGAAACCTGAATGTAAACGTAGGGTGAGCATACAATTATACTCTATAGGGAAACCTAAATCTCTCGTGCATAGGTGGGGAGACATCCTAATGTCCCGTGGGAACAACAGAAGAAACCAAAACCTAGTAAGGAATTCTATCCACCCAACCACACCAGCCATGATCACCAAAAACACAAAAAAAAATAGGTAGTATTATATAAGCACAAGAATATTGGGTACCCCGCACCATTTCCCCCCACTTGCTAGCTGCTCTTCCTAACAGCGAACGTCCTGACACTACCACACTCTTCCTTCCCACACACACCAGGGCCTCACAACCACACATCCTGCCCGCACACACCTGGGCCTCACAACCACATATCCCATCCGCACACACCTGTGCCTCACAAACTACAATCACATCCCCAACCGAACACACATGGGCCTCATCCCAAAGGTTCATGGGAACAGAAACCTGCCCAAAGTGTCTTGTGCTAAAATCACACCAATTGAAACCTACCCGAAGAGTCTTGGGTGTAATGTTGCCTCAATCCATCATATCGTATTGAAGAAGGAGAAGGAAGGAGCTAGTAACTAAGGGGAAAACACCCTCTCCCATGAAATGGGAGTGTTCGACACAAAGTGTTCAACATTGGGGGGGTGAGAAAAAACACAAAGATACAGATACATATATATATACCAAACACACAGCCCAACCTATGGCTTCTAAACAGAGAAACTGTACACGTGCCTCGGCACTACTACTATGAAGTATGCATACAAAAAAACAATCCCAACCCCATTTCTTTTTTCATGTTTCAATAGTATTAGTTCAATAGTTCCTTAACTACTGGGAAATTATCAAACTAGATCATGAGTTTCATAGAAAAACCCTGCTAACCACAAATCAAGATAGATAAAACACAACCAACACAAAACCAAACTTTTCATCATCAATCAAACCCCATTGATTGTTCCCGCATTAAATTCATTATCATTCTCTATAGTTCATTTATCAACTTTCTACTTTCTTTTAATAAATCACAACCCATTACTACAGCCCTTCTGCCACTATAAACACATCTTCACAACCGTATCACAAAACCTGGCTGGTGCCACATCATTTCACCTTTAACATCATTTATCGCTGCCCCACTTCCCATCTTATTCATAATATCATAGGGTTCACCCCCCCCTCTCACACACCAGGTAACAAAACCAACAACCACATGTTCATTATTCCATTTTGTTCAACCGGGGTGATCACACAAGGGTTCCAGATATTTATTTAATCTTCCAACTTTATTTGATTAACCAAATTTAATATTCCACAAAGTTTCCACCCACAAAAATGGTCTATAAAGATAGGGAAACATTTAATTGGGAACGAGAATCCCCCAACGACTGTGATTTTCAGTAGGCATAAGCCTATTCAATTCAAAACATAACAATAGGATAAAAAAAGATAAACAAAACAAATTTCCCATCCCCGTTCATTAAGCCAATTATTATCTTCATTAAATGGGTTCAACTATGTCTCATGAAAGCAAGAGGACACCCATCCCCCATGATTCAAAAATTAGAGAGACAAAGGTAAAATCCCTACCTCAATAGGTTCTGATCACAACGCTCCCCCAGATCAACTTTAGAAGACATCCGTCGGCGTCTGTCGCTTCTGTCCAAACCTGGAAAAAACCTCCTCAGGTGGAAGCTGGGAAGGAAAGGCAAAAGGGAAAAAATCATATCCAAGCTCAGAAGCTCCACCTCATCGTTTTGATCCTGTGCCCACTGACGGATCATAAATCGGAGCTCGGAGGAAGAAGTTATGGAAGAAAAGAGCTTAGGAGTCTATCGGGAGGTCTCTGCTCAAAGGAAAGGGGAGGAGAGGAATGATCTCAAAAGGGGGAGAGGACACCTCCTTTTATAGGTGAGAAAAAAATGTACATGGTCAGTACTTCCTAGTACATGGCGTGTACTTGGTCATTCCACACAGTTGCCATGCGGCTTCCAACACGGCATTCAATGAGGAACACGACCGTTGACTGGTCAACACACGGTTTGAGGGTAACGCGTACACGGGGAGAAACTCACGGCGTGGAAGATGGGCTACATGGAATGCAATTATTTATTTCACGTGGCAAGGACACGACTTGAACACGACACACGGACGTTGACTGGTCAACACACTGTTTGAGGGTAACGCGTATGCGGGGAGAAACTACACGGCGTGTAGGATGGGCTACATGGTGGGTACTTATTTATTTCATGCGGGAAGGACACAAATTCAACACGGGGTATACTTCTCAAGGTGGTACATGGCGTGTACTCACAATACATGATGTGAAATTACAAAATTCTGAAAAGCGTGGGAAAAGACCATTCTACCTTCCAGAACACTTTGTGACATTCTTTTCGACAATGGAAAGGGCTGGAGAGGTCTGGGCCATTACAGATTTCATATATCGTTATAGCCACTAAGAGTACATAGTGTTGTCATTTGGTGTGAAAAATTCCCCAAAACTATTCATGGGACTCATGAATAGGATCTTCCAACGATACCTAGACTAGTTTGCAGTGGTCTTTATAGGAAACATCCTATTGTACTCAGTGTCCGAGGAGGAGCACACAAACACCTGAGGATTGTCCTAGACTTACTCTTAGAGAACCATCTTTATGGGAAGCTCTCAAAGTGTCACTTATAGATCTGGGAGGTCCACATTCTAGGAAACATAATTTTGGAGGCACGAGTTGCAGTGGATCCAGTGAAGAGAGAGGTGGTTCTTTCTTGGGAGCCACCAAGAAGCATGATCTAGGTGAGGAGTTTCTTAGGTTTGTCTGGGTAATATCAAAGGATTGTTCCCCAATTTTCCTTGGTATCATAACCATTGATGGATCTATCTCGAAAGTGGAAACCTTTCATGTGGATGGAGAAATTCATTGAGTTTTTTGAGCAGCTGATGCAGAGTATGACGAACGCTCTAATCCTGAAAATTCTAGAGGAAGGTGTTGAGTACATAGTGTAATAGGATGCATCAAGAACCATTCATGGATGTGTCTGGATTTGGTGGAAATATGTAATAACTTATATTTCATGGTATTTTAGACCACATGTGCAGAACTATGAAACACACGATCAAGATTTGGAAGTCGTAGTCTTTTTATTGAATATGTGGAGACACTACCTTATGGGCGAGCGGTTTATCATCTAATCAGACAAGAAAAGTCTAATGTATATCTTCTCTCCAAAGGATATGAACATGAGATAGAGGCATTTTATAGTGTTCCTCTAGGACTATGAATTTGATATAGTCTATACTACTGTTAAGGGGAATGTGGTGGGGGATGATCTCAGCATGAGATTGAGTTCATAGTTACTGAACAAGGCATCAGAGTATTTGGCCTCATTACAAATATCCTTTCGGGATGGAGATGGATCATATTATCTCCATTCGATGGTAGTTTCCCCTCTACTCGTACAATGATTTAGAGAGGAACAACTCTAAGATACCAGCTGGGAGACTACATGTGCTCATATGTCCACATGACATTCCCTTGATGAATACTCGAAAGGTGGGGAGAACATCGTTCTTTTTGGGGAATGCAAGGTTATACTGGCAACATTACAGGAGGAGGTGTTGAGTGATTTCCATACATACCCTTTGGAGGTACATCCATGTGTGGTAAAAATGCACACAAACCATCGACGTTAGTTTTGGTGACTAGGGATAAAGAAGATAGTGGTAGAGTATGTCTCTAGATGCCTCACTTATCAGTAAGTGAAGGCCAAGAACCATGTTCCAGTGGGTTTGGATCAACGCATTGAGGTTCTAGAGTGGATGTTGGATTGAATATCAATGGACTTTGTAATGGGTTTACCACATATTTCTATGGTAATTATACCATCTGGGTAATCGTTGACCAACTTGTCAAGTCGGCCCACTTCCTAGCGATTCAGGAACAAAGATAAGTAGAGATCTTGGGACGCCTCTACATATAAGAGATTGTTCGAATCTATAGAGTCCCATCGATAATAGTATCAGATCATGATGCTCGTTTCACATCCCAGTTGTGGAAGGGATTGTAGGATGAGTTTGGGACTCAGCTACGCTTGAGCATATCTTTCCACCCGCAGACATACTGTCAGATAGAGCGGACCATATAGGTCCTATAGGACATGTTACGTCCTCGAATCCTCAATTTTAGATGCATTTGGGAGGATCACCTACCTCTGTTGGTGTTCACATACAACAACAACAACCACTCCACCATGGTTATGGCACCATTCGATTCCTTGTATGGGAAACCCTATAGGTCACCCCTTTGCTGGATGAACCCTAGAGAGTCGGCACTCTTGGGCCTAGAGTTGGTGAAGGATACTACCAAGAAGGTGCAGATCATCCAGGAGTGGATGAAGACTTTACAATACTATCAAAAGTCATATGATGATAGGCGACTGAGTCCCTTGGATTTTGGGGAGGGATACCATGTGTTCCTTCGGGTCATTCCCTGATGTTCGATAAAGATATTTGGCAGGAACAACAATTTATCTCCAAGGTTCATTAGTCCTTTTTTCATTCTATATAGAGTTTTCAAGGTGGAGAACCTCTTAGACCTACCTATATAGTTAGAGTGGGTGCACGACCTCTTCCACATATCTCTGCTGAAAAGATACATGCATGAACCATCTCAAATCATCGATTTGGGGATCTAGACGTCAATGATAGGGCGACATTAGTGGAGTACCTTATGGAGATTGAGGATCTATATGAGAGGAGCCATCATGGCAGTCGATTCCTCTAGATCACATTTGATGGCATCACAGGAATCTCTTGGAGAGAACATCGGAGTGGGAGGCTCAAATTCATGGTTATTATACCCATTTGGGTGTTTAGACATTTTTTTGGCTTTCAGTAATGTAAATCCCCAGGGTGGGGAGAATATAATGTTCTTTAATTTCAATTTAATTATTTTGAAAATTAAATGGGATTATTTCCAGACCAGGCATTGACAAGGAACGTGATTCTGAAGCTCGAGTTGCCCAGAATATATTTTTATACAATTTTAAGTAATTCAAATAGCACGTGTGAATAGTTTTCTAGAAAAGTGAGTTAACATATAGATGGTTTCTTAGATCTAAAACCCAAGGGCACCGTTACATTCAGGATAACAGGTTTAGCTTAGGCGCGACCAAAATTTAGTTGTCATGGGACTCTAGAGAGAATACCTAAAAAGGATGTAATAATAACTAAAATAACTAAATAAAATCAATTTATATTAAAATATTAATAACTCATGAATGGTGACTCGTATTGGATATTTGATACCACCATTGAGTGTATAATGTGGCCTTTTTATTAGGTGGGTCATAACATCGATTGGCATGTGTCGACTACAGAAGTTGATTTTTGGAAATTATAAAGAATAATAAAATAAACATAAATAAGTTTATTTTATTTCTTTTTAAAAGTTTGGTAGCGATGTAGTGACACTGTGACAAGTCAGCCCATTTGATTTCTCTAATGAAACACCGTGGTGATGCTGCAATCCTGCAATGGGCTGACATGTTTTCTTTTCTAAGTTATTAAATAGGAATTCAGGGTTAATGTATAACCTTGTAAAATCTAGAGAAAGAAATTACTGGATCCCTCCCGTAGGCTAATGACAAACAATGACGAATGTTGATGGATCCTAGATCACATATCTAGGATCGATGAATGAAGATGGCATTGATCTGTTATTCACCGACTAAAGACCCAAACATCGAGTTAGGGGGTTCATATCTTCATGATTCTATTCCCCAATCTTGATTCCAATGATGAACAAGGACCAACCCACAAACAGGATGATTTTTGGTTTGAGGATTCTTGAGGGATGGTTAAATTAAAGGGTAAAAAGGGAATTGATATTTTGGAATACTCTACTATTTCTTCTTCATAATCCTACAGAAATGAATGGACAAAGGCCGACATGAACAAGGACAAGGTCCATTCTAAAGGTGTTCTTTCCCTCTTTCTCTCCCCCAATCTTGTGTTCCTCTTCTGTAGACCTTGATGGTCGCAGTGTGTTTTTCTAGGTGGTTCTGAATGTGGATGGACCCCGGAGTGAAAGCGAGATAAACTAGATCCCATGATAGTGACAGTGGCGACCCAATGATTGAAAAGGAAATTTTGGTCAATTAATGGACCACCATTGTGAAGGTGGTGGCACACAGAAGAGGACCTGATGGTGGTGGTGCATGTTGGGGCCAGAGCTGGAAACCTACAGTGTCGCCACCCATTAACAGGCAGCCACCGGATCGACGGTTGGAATAGGACCGTCCAGTGGTGGAACAGTCATGGGTGATGACCTCAAGCTGCAGCCCAGGTGGAGAGAGGTGGTGTGGACCAGTGACGTGGCTTCCCAACCACGTCTTCCAGGTGGGAGGGGCGTGGCCCAATTGCCTTGCCTAGCTGGACGATCCATCCCGCATAGGCGGGTCTGGCTTAAGAAAAATAAGGCTGTCGAGTGGCCCTTCAGGCTGGACCTCACGACCCAATGGGCCTAGACATTGGGCCTAGCTGGTTCGGGCCAGCCCAGAATTGACCAGATCAGGTCGGACCCAAACATAACTGATCCCTTTTTGAAAAAATTCTCATAACCCGTTAACCATGTGTACATTGGATGAGTCATTTTCAGCATTGTGACCATCACGATGAGTCATTTCTTTTATGATATGCTATGCGAGTTTCTGTGGAGGTTGGAATATGACCTATTGGCTCGAGGAGTAGGTTCTCCTAAAATGATCATGATAAAAGTAGAATCCTATCGGTGAGACCTTCGTGGGGTAACTCTTCTGTGAACTATGGAATACACAGGGTAAGTATCTGGTGAAGATGCAGAGTAAGTATCCTATGATGACATGGAGTGGATCCCCTGAGAAGATACAGAGTAGGTATCGTACAAAGACGTGGAGTCTGTCTCCTATGAACACACGAAGTAGTCTCCTGCAAAGATTTAATGTAGGTCTCCTACGAAGAAGCGGAGTATGCCTCCTATGAAGATGCGGATTAGGTCTCCTGTGAATATGTGTCATGAGTCTCCTACAGGGGCTATATGTATCATCAAATTTGAATGTTCCTTGAATTTCTTAAGTATATTCATGTTATAGACATATACCTAGTGTGATCTGTATCTAGTGACTCTGTTGAATATATCTTTCTTGGTGTTTTTTTCATTATGGTTTTTGGATCCCAATTGTGTATTGGTTTACTCACCCCTATATGATAATCGCCCTCACGTGACATGCCTTGTGTAGATGATCAACAGCATTCATAGAGTCCTTGGTGGGCTGTAGATAGGTGGTGCTTCCGGGTGACCCGATATATATGGTACACTTCAACAACATTCATACAAATTATTGTACATACCGATCATGTAGGGTTTTCTACTAATGGACTTCATGAGTATTCAACTTTTTCGGTTTTTTTAGGCTTATTCTAGCCCCGTTTACTTTTCATTTTTGTACAATTACACATAGTGGTTGTCTTAGTGGGATGCATACCTATTTACTTAGTGTTTTTAGTTTCAGTACTTTTTCATAGAGACAAGTGTGTGTGTGTAATGGTACATAGGAAAATGACTCCCCTCTGCGGGAAATTCCTACTCAACACTAGTCTTCAGCCTTTGGCCTATTGGAGGTGGGCAACATGTAGTAATGGCATGGGCCCAGGGGGATGGGTCAAGATAGGGTTGGTGACTAGCCCCACATACGCATATCCCACAAAGGGGATATACCTACCTGTATCTAGTCCCCAGTACCTGGACTATGGGTGGTGGGATTGGGGTAGTAATGGCAAGGGCCCTAGGGGAAGGGTCATGTCATTATCGGTAGAAGATCTTCTTAGTTATTATTGGGCATAATCAACCATTAGGGCGTGGATTGTTCTCACCCTTGATCATGTGATTTTAAATCATATTGATTCAAAAATGGTTCTATATTCAGTAGTTATTTTGGACTTAGATGATGACCATTTCCATCGACCATTGTTTCACCCAAGGTATGAATCCTTTGACTTTAGTGCCTATTTTTTACAGTTTCTAGCATGATTTTTTGAATGCATGTATAGAACATGATATATATGCTTGATAATTGATCACATGAGGAGTGTGTATTTCCCTAATATTTTTTCTTGTTCTTCTTGCATGTGGTTCATGATGATTTTGATACTTTATGGATTTGACGTGATGTTTTTTCTATAAATTATATCATGTATCATATTTATTGTTCTTATATATTCTATTTATGAGAATGTAAGATGATTCTAATGGAATATCCACATAGAGTAATGTGTGAGAAGAGATTTTTCTAGGCATTGGACTATCCCTTTGAAGATGGATATTTTTGCCATGCTTTTAGACTATTCAATCTAGGGGGTTTGTGAGGAAATAGGTCAATGTTCCATTCACCATGGAGTTGAATTAGATAAAGGATATCTATGAGGACCCAATAAATATTGTGATTTTATGATATAATTTATTCATATATATATATTCTATTTACTTTCATGGAATGCACCATGGTATTTTAGGAACATGTTTTAATGTCTATTGGTGGTATCTTAATGAGTATTTTAGTCACACCCAACACAAGAATTTTGGTAAACAAAGGGATTTCATGATCAGGGATCCAATAGAGGGAAATATCCTAACAGTGTATGGTTGAGGTGGTTTAGCTGATGGATGTGGACATTACTGGATGAGCTTGAGGATGAATATTGTTCTTTTGTTAAGATGATTTACATATTAATTTGATCTTCTGCCTATGGGGATCCTCTTTTTATTTAGTTTTTATTTTTCAATATATCATTCTATATTGATACTATACGGGTTTATACTTTTATTTTATGCTTATTCATGGGTGATTTATTTATTTATTTATTATTATTTGGTTATGGTTGTAACTGGAATTATTTTACTGCGATTTTTTACATGGTACTGAGGGAAAAGTATCCCTAAATATCCCTCTTATTTCACACTAATTATTGGAAGCCTCTTGAATATGAGGAGGTTACCATGAGGTTGGGTGGCTTCCTGGATCAAACTCAATAGTTTGGGTTAGGGTGTTACAATTACATAGTTGATCCACTCTTGGAATGAATTGTGAATTTCATAGAACACTAAAAAGACTCCTCCCTGAACAAATAATAGAAAGGATTAAATCTTACTACCCCCTAAACACCCCGTGACGATTCATCGTTCCACTTATAAATATTTTTAGCATCATCCTCATAATGAAATTCAATGCACACATCAGCCTCTCGATAAAGTCTAACCATGGGTCACCATTCAAAAGAATATCTACATTCCACAATATTTAAAGTAATTAAATTTCTTATTTGTAGATCAAAACTCAAATTTTATTCCAACAATTTTATGGGTAGATGACCCCAAATTTCTGATAGTTTTCTTTTCTCACTGCACCCAAGTGTATCACACCAACTATTCTGGTTGAACCTCTCATTCTTTACACGACTACGCATCACCCTATAGTACGAGTACCGGTATCTAATCTATACTGAGATATGTACTGTTGAACCACATATATTCCAAAAATAATTATGAAATACATTTTTCTCCACTAAGGAGAAACTCACTTTATCAAATTAAGTGAGTGAAAGATAATCACAATCAGTGGAAACTCTCTAGATGACTGGGGACTTACCAGGGGTCCATTATAAATCCCAAATTATAAAAACCTTATATAGAAGGAATATCATTTGAATGCACTAACTATTAAAGGGTTCCTTGAAATAAGGACATGAATCATTCCATTATTACACTATTTTTTTGAATATATTCATCCTCTTTTCATGTCACCCTACAAATTTGATTGTCATCATTTCACACTAAATAGGAAAAAACTAATGATGGTGATTGTGGTATTGGATTGATAAACATTCCATACCTTCTCCATTACCAAACAACTCTTCAATATCCAATCGATAATATAATAGATTTTCCCACTCTCATCACCATATCCAACATAGAGGTCCACCAACAACATCACTCTATCTACCATCTAGTAGAAACAAAACCAACTCCTGGTCTATGAGTGTAACTCATTCAAGAGTTTATCCGCTAGCTATCAATCATCCAATGAACTCCAGTATAGATTATTTTGTGTGAAATCATAACCACATCTCATAACATATTCCTTTGAATTATTTTCTCAAACCAATAATATCAAACAATTTCACCAAAAAACATTTCTAGAGAACATCTTACAATGTCCATGATGCATACTCAAATATTCTTGTGCTACCCTACAGAAATTCCTACATTATGTTATAAAATTTCATCCCAGATGAAGGCTCAAAATCAATAAATAATATATAATTAATGTATCATGTTCAAAGAAATTATCCTTTATCATCTCACCATATTGAGTCAGAAGAAAAATATAGGAATTGAAATATTATTAGTAAAATTCCTATCTTAATGAAAATGAGAGTCTCCAAATCTAGTAAAACATTAGTCACTGGAGGATCAAGCTACCCTCATAAACATATGTGGCCATTTTAATTATAATTCATGAAAAATACTTATTCTATGTATATTATCAACCTACTAAATCGGAACATGTATCCTCTCTAAAAGAAAGGATTACACAATAAAAAAATATAATAGGAACTACCATATATCATGGGAAATAATTTCTTCTAAACATGTCATTAAAATAAAATTCTTCATCACCTCTCAAGAAACAAAAAGGAAAAAAATTACATCTTTTGATAGTAAAAAAATCATTGTGGAACTTGAAAATTATATTTATCACGTAAAAAATGATAGAGAAACATTACCTCATCTAATGGAATAAATAGTGAGGGTGGTACAATGAAATTTGGTGTATAGAATACTAGATGAGAAATAACCTATACCTCATATAATGGCTCAAAACTAGTGAGTTTGGATTGAAATAATTGGGTGAAACACACAGAAGATGACATAGAACATGTGCCTCATCACATAGTACTCTAGTGATGTGGTTGGAAAATAAAAAATAAATGTTTCACATAGAATAAAATAGAAGCACATGGTTGAAGATAGTGACATACTAAACCCCTATATAGAAGCCTTGTAAATTAGTTGGTCATAAATAAGGGGTACAATCATAGATATGTATCCATAATGATCCCACAGTTAAATCATAGACAACTACCTATATAGCAACAATGAAAAATTAAAAAGATAATCCATAATTAAAAAATAATATTTGAGTATTTGTGTAATTGAGGAAATCAATATTAATGAACCATTCCAATATGTTTCATGTACCATTATCACTTCCCACAATTAGTGTCTTGGTGTACTATGTGATCAATAAGTTTATTTTATTTCTAGTGAATAGATACATCGAATTCCATGCCATTACTGAGTTCCCTGGACTAACACCCAAACTCAATATGTCGTAACTCCATTCCCATAAATTTTCATCCTTCCTAACATGAACACTAATTACATAATTGTATCCATAAAAAACCCACTCTAATACAACTAAGACATAACCCAACCCATAAAGACCACTCCTAAGCTATGGTAAGCTGAGTGTGGTACCCTAAGCCTATATCCAATAGGATAGCACCTAGTGATTAGCACCGAGTATGAAAATGAAACGTGAATGGATTCCATAGCTTAATACTCTTATACCCTATACACACCTATATTCGTGATATAATAAATATGAAAGGATGTATATCACTAAATGTAATATATAAATATAATTCAAATGAAAAGTGCTATGATCTACATAGGATAATATAATATATAATCATAATGACATGGGCATGAAACATGACCATTATACAAGCATGTTCGCAATGGTTATTAGAGGTTACTAAAAATTGGTGAGTGAAAAATATATATAATGGGGGTTGGCTTCCCTCCAATATTATTTTTTATATTATGGAATTCCATAAATAAATTTAAAAATATAACAAATGAATTCATATATATATATGAATTCCAAGTCATATAAATCAATAAAAAATACATTTAGTATAATTCAACATAGAGGTAACCATAAAAAAATTAAAACTAAGAAGTAAGGACATGAAGCTGACATCATCCATGGTCTATCATCGACACCACCTATGAACTCCGTGATGCAAGGTTTCCCTCCAATTAAAAAAATGATAATTTAATCTATTATTACACATTATAATTAAAACGATAAAACACATTTGAATATGCATAAAATATTGCATGTATGCCATTAGTATGCAAACATAACCAACAGGCAATACCCATATATTTAATATTTTAAAAAATATAAGAATAAACCACTATGCCATTTTTATAATAGTGAACTGCTATCAAATGAAATCATGCATGATTATATTTAATGGAGATTCTCATCAAAGATATATAAGTGATTAACCGTTTTTACCAAAAAAATGTGTACATAAAAAAATAGCCAATAGTTCAAAAAAATATTCACAATAACATAAATACATTTAATAAAATCAATTTCATCATGGAATAAACCACTTTTATTTGAGATGAAAATATGGAACATGACTATATGGAACCATTTTTCTAGTAATAATGTGATCTACAATGTGAATTAATTGATCAAAGGCTCATCATGTGATCCCAACTACTCACAATGAAATAATAAATGGGTCCTTTCACTAGTCAGAATGAATATGTAAATATTTGTAGTCATCAATGTATAATACTAATTATTGAATCACTTTTCCAATGAAATTTCTGAATAAGAACACATAAATTCCATGATTTTTTGAAATAAGGTATGAAAAATCATTATATAAATCATTCATGTAATATATAAGTGGACTCTATTTGATAAAAACATCTCTAAATAAGTGATAAAAAACTAATTCATAACTAAATCATATTACACATAATTTCGATGAATATAAAATCATGGGATGAGTTATATTATAATAATAATTTAAAGTACAACAATATTCCAAACCAAAAAAGTTTTCATCCTCCCAAAAATAGATTTACATCACATTTAAAATACTTTTAAATCATGAAAAACATATCCTTGCAACACATACCTATGTCCAAGATGATAAAACATAATATTGTTTGATTAAAACATTTTTTTACGAAAATACCTATGATTCAAAAAATTAATATAATGTAGAAATTAACATTCTATTCCTTAAAAAAATTCAAATAAATATTATATCAGATAAACACTCATGTGAACCACTTTATAACACATTTATGCATCAAAAATTCAATTATATAGAATGAGAATATAAAAAATCCATTCATGGATAGTTATAACACACTAATGAAACATTAAATAATTTTTCCTACCAAAAATCACTGATACACTAGACAACTCAAAGAAAGAACATCATAAAATTAATCAATTACACAGAATATGGCATGATAAATAAATTACAAGTTTTATTTAAAGAAATAATATTTTTTTCGACCATAAGTGTTGATTAAATCATTAAACTATGAAATTCTAATACAAAACCCTAAAAGAAAGTATGGGATGTTAGCATAGTGATCCTATTTCTTTATATTATGAAATCCATCTCATAAATAAACTTTCACCACTCCATAGTAAATATAGAAAATATGATTTTCATAAAATTATAATGTAAATATTATATGGGGAAGAGGGAATGAATAAGAATAAATATAATAAGAAAAGGAGGAAAATATTATCTTTCCTAGCTCCGAGCTTCATATTGCATAGTGGACAAATTAAGATGAATATATGATGGAGGATAAATAGATTATATATCCTCCATCTCCCTAATATGTAGGAATATCCATGGGGAAAATGTTTCTCCTCCAATGAAACCAAAAACATTATAATAATTATTATTATTATTATAAATATTATAAAACAATAGATGATAATAATAACAATAATTACCCATAATAAAAACAATAATAACAGTGAAAATATTAATAATAATTTTAATAAATCACATCATTCATAATCATATACCAAATAAATGTTTAATAATAAAATAAATTTTGAATATCACAATTTTAACAACATGAAATCATGAAAATTCTGTTGACATAATCACAGATTCGTTAAAATAATTAGAACCAATCATTAAGGAATTATAAAAGGTTGATCCTACTAAATATACCCAACCCCAATGGTTCAAGATTAAAAATAGTAGTTAAAAATGGATTTTATAAGTTTAACGGTTGATATTCATGTTTGATAACCTATGTGCCAAACCATTCATAAGCCACTGGATTGAAAAATCACTATTTATAATCTGCATTAATGGTCCCCCAAACCCAAATCAGACTATTCCCCAAATATATTTTATTAAAATCAACCATTTTTATTAAAACACTGTTATATTAATTTATTCAAATTATTTATAAAAATTTAGCTGTCACAAATCTCCACATAAAAAAATTATACACCTACAAATCCGGGGAAAACTCTTATAAAACTCATTTGAAAAATACTTCACATAGTAGAAAATTTTACATGATATTAGATAAACTGATCAAAGTGGAATAATTAAATAACATTATAACTTCTATTATTTTTGATGAGGTAAGAACCTTTTAATTTTGGGTTTTAAACTTCCATTTTATAATTGATGTTTTCTTAAGAGTCCAATGAATAGTTAGGGATCATCAAGGGATTCTTCAGAGTGTAATGCTCCAAATTTTAGAAAGGAAGACTGAGCCACGTGGTTAGCACAAAATTAGTGCTAGGTGTGCATCACAAAGTTGTGGAGTACTGCAATGAACTATATAGGGTTGTGAATTTTTTTTAAACCATGCACCTAATGCAACATGACCTTGTGGGGTGCTATAGAGATATAAAGGGGGTCCAAAAATTTTCCTAAAACATGTGCCCAAGAATGCATGCATAGTTCCACTTATGTAGTGGTGTCGCACGGTCTGTAAAGTGGTGCTGGAAAACCATGCACCTAATAAAACATGGTAAAATTATTTTCCCCATCTATAATTTTAAATATAAATATTTTTTCTCGTTCCTCTATTTTGTAGTAGAATGCATTCTAATATTTCTCAAATCCTACCCCGATGATTTTTTCCATCTCCTTCATCTAGACTCTTAACGGACCACCATTAATTGCAATGTAAATTTATCGGTATGATCATTTATTCTCTTCCTTCCTTCCTTTATTTGTATGGACCTCATAAATTCTATTTCCATGTAATAAAACACACTCTATTTTCAGGTTATTTTTCTATTTCATCCATTTATTCAATTTTATAATGAATTAATGGCCAACAATAGATGAAGAGTCATATTCCACCATAAGGTAGGTTGTCTAGTAATTTTCTCTATGGTATTATGGCAATTTATTATGTGTCAAGGTTCTATAATTCCATATTTACGTACATTGAACGAAAATTTTAATTTCCCTTAATATAAATTTTTAATCCTTATATAAGTCCCATAAACTCTTATTTCATTGACGGAGGTCACCCAACTTGATAATTTCCACCCCCTTGGGTGTTTTTATTAAATTCCTTGATTTAATGGAATATTAAATGGTTTAAACCCATCTTTTTTTTATTTCAATGCAATATATAAATGATTATTATTGATACCATATCTCACCCATGTATAATGGATGTTGAGAAATGGTAGAGGATTTTGGTGGAAATGATGTTTCGTGCTCCCTTGACATGTGTTGTTGGGAATTATGTATCACACTGTTTATTGAGCCATGAGCATGATATCTATAATCTCATAGAGGTTGCTTGAAATATGTTTCAATTCACTCATTATTCTAGATGAAATGATGAAATTTTTATCCCTGATTGAATTCTTGGGTTCATAACATATTACAATAGAATTTTATCATTGTGGAAGGACATTTATGTTTTTACAAGGGTCTTGGATATTATTAGTATATATATATATATATATATATATATATATTTCAATACATATATTGTTAATATATATGAATACATAATTATAAGTATATATATATTTATAATATAATTTATTTATTTATATATATGGAAGCACATTTTCTGAGATATCTCAACTTAGGCCGACGAAAGTACAGTCAGAATGGATTTCTCTAGGAACCATACTTGACATGTTTATGGTTTACTTTTTAGATGTTTATTATTATATTGGAAAACTACCATTAATATGAATAGTATATATATTTCTATTCATTGATTGTGGTTGCCTTCTTATAATATCTCACACCCTGTTCACGCCACTAATTGGTACCTGAATAGACTTCTTTCTTATAGGTAGGGATAAAGGTAATGGTCCAACTATTGATGCTTGATATTCATCCAAGGATTTCCTATGTGAGATGAGAAACTATCTTATTCTCATAATGATGGTGGAGTTAGATTTGGAATTTTGTTATCCTTTTGTAAGTAATGTCTCATATGTTTTCTGCTTTGTATTCTATTCATTTCCATTTTGTAGGGTATTAGGATATTATCATCATTTTGTATAAGACTTTGGATATTTATTATGTTTTTCATTAGTATATGGATATTTATAGTTCATGTTTTTACATATTATTTTATATTATTGTGATATACTATGACTAGAGGGTATATTATCCCCACTGACAAACCCTAGGACCTAACTATTAATTTCCGTCTTCTGGCATATGGAGAGTCGTGCTTGAGTCCTTGTGGCCAAATGGGTAGAGTCATTTTTTTGTGGATCCTGGGACAGGCTTCTAATAAGTGGGTTGAATCATTTATTTTTTTCTATTTCTATTTGTGAATGGTTAGAGAGGATATTATAGTGTGTTGAAATTTGGTAAAGAACATGTTCCTAGGAGTATCTAACCCAATTACCTAGAAAGGTAAATTTTAAAAGATGGTATATTTTTTAGTAGTTTACTATTTACAGTTTTATAGATTTCCCCATAGGGTGACACACTTGTTTTATGTTTTGAAAAATTTGCATTCCATTTTTTCCTAATAAGGAATGTAAGTGTTGTACATTAATCATCAATGGTACGTCGGGATTATCACTACATGCATTATTCCATGCCATATAGGTGTATCACGTTGCACTCATTTCATTATTAACAATGATTACTGTGAGTAATTTTATAGTAATATTTAAATTTCACTAACGTTTCCTGAATGGATATAAATAATTGGTTAATAAAGGTGTCTATATAAACCTAATTTTTTTCCATATAATTTAATGTTAGCATACTAAATTAACCAATTATGATTCATTTGATACATTGACGACTAGATTAATGGGATGAAATGTTATTGGATGAAATTAAATGCATGCCAATTTAAATTTATATATAGTATGAGACACAATAAATTGGGAATAGTAATATGTATAATTGAACCATTTTGGAGGTTAGTAATAGTTTCATGATGGGACAATTTCAATTTTTAAATAATTTACTCTATAAATTGGGAATTGAAGTGCATCTTACTATAATGTGATGAATTTATATATATAAGACATACAAAAATATTGATACTTGGAAATTAAAAAGTGGTTATCATTAAATGGGGATTACAATTTCAACTTAAAGGGTGATTTTATCTATAATTTTCAATTGAAATTCCATATAACGGTACATATGTTGCTTAACATGGGACCTTGTGTAGTACACTGACACGTTAATCCACCAGAACAGTGCTTTTTCATGAGTTCCACTCAGCCTTAAGCACACCTACCCAAATTCCAAAGGCCACATATTAGCAATAATGGTGTAAATAGATTGTAGTGGGGAGACTATATGCTATGTTGATGATATATTAATGGTCTATATAAATATAAGTCATTTCAAATGAATACCAATAGATTAGACCAGTAACCCTCCCATGGTGGAAACAGAAGCAATAGTATACAATGGAGGAAGCATAATCAATAATAGAAGGGGAATAAATAAAAATTCCAAACTTACCATTTTGCTGGGAATTCATATCAATACAAGCCATACAATACAATAAATAGAAGGGTATCTAATGGATAACCTCAGTGAATTCATATATAACAACATACTAATACACGAAGAAAATAAAAAAGGAAACTCTAGCTAATTTAGGAACCTCAAGGTTCCATTCCATTCGTTCAATGATAATAGCCAAAAACTAGGGTCCATATCTAGAGCTAGAACCCTTACCTGGAAAAAAACATAAATATACTCATTTCATTACAGGCCCCTGTAGGGTGTGAGAATGAGTCTCAATAGGTCACCACCAACACGTGCCTATCATAAATTGGTGATTAATAAAGTGTGTCCAAAATTTATAAAAGAGGCATTTCATATCTATATAAATAAATCTACTTCCCTCATGCTCAACGTCCACAAGGAAGAAATTCATCTCCTTCATCTATCGCTAGTGTAATTGTAGAGTGGTGGATCCTTAGATAATATACTAATTCATCCCCCAAAGGAAGTCATCCAAGGTGAGACCTTAGGTTATACCTTAAATAAAGTCAAATATATCCTCATTCTAACTAACACCTCAGGTCCAAATCTAGAAACCAACATCCTAAAGGCACTCCCAGTAGTCTCTACCTAGTCCATCAGACCTTAGATTAAAAGTAACTCTCTTACCTATATGCTTGATGTCCAAGTCACAAAAATACCTACCACGCAAATGAAATCACTATATTCACAATAGCTGACATATTGAGGAATGAGGACGTCCAACCTTCCAAAGAAACCATGACCCATCAGTCTCAAGTACAGAAATCCACAACCTCCAACTGAGAGTCTCATCACATCCATATGATGGCTTCTCACAGTCCACAGAGATTTATATGAAAATATTCTCCAACCATAATAACTAATTTGAAACTATTAGATTCCTCTACCGACATGAGTGGTCAATACCACCTCAATATCTAAGTCATCCAATGTACAAATGACTCCAAATAGCACATTGGCCAACATGGGTGAGTGGAAATAACCAATTAAAACATAAGACACACCAAAATGGTTCCTTGGTCCCCTACGACCATGTCCTCCAAACCAATAGTCAAGGTCATCCAATATATCTCAGGAAATTCCTACAACCTGATGACCTTATCACCTCAAACAATGAATGAGTCACCCAACTAGGGATCAACTTCACTCAAAAAACTTATATATCAGGCCACTTCAATCTTGACAATCACATCACCTCAAAAATGATAGCCAATTCTATCTCAATCCTTAGGCTAATCCCATCATCTTCCTATGTAACTCATCCTAATAAATTGATATTTTTAAAATGATAAACAAAAAATTCAATTAATATAAATGACATGCCTTCCCAATCTACCCAAGTGGTCGATGACCTCTAACCAATCCTTGCACAAATAAACATGGTTATGGAATACCCAACACCATACCTTGTAATCAATTTAGTTAATAAAAACACAATATCTAATTTAAATTGGTATCACTCAGTCTAAAAATAACATGCTAAAATAATTTCCCCAACAAGGCCTTGAAACCAAAAATAAATATAAAAACCACATACCTCATAGTAATAGACATAGGAATGTCTGATCTTATCCTCAAACTCGGACCCATTTGGAATAAATTTTTATGTTAAATGAATGACCTGAAAATAGGCTAAAAACACATCCATGGATTCAGTTCACCGTATGGATAGGTCAAGTAAAATTATAATAAATAGGAATCAATGGTTTATCTATACGGATCTAATTTTATAGATGGATCGATGAAAAGAGGTTAAATGAGTATTTTGGCTCAATCTCTAGAAGAGGAGGATAAAATGAGCATGTGCTCTATTTGGGTGGAGGAAGAGGAAGAATAAGGTGAAAATAATAAATTTAAGAGGATGGAAATTGTTAATACAAACTTTTAGTGGGCCTCAGGGTTATCTCACATGGTTTTCCAAACTATACAACAACCATGATGCTTATAATTCTTAAGAGACAAACTATGCATGGGTAGCTCATAGAGTTTTGAAAAATTTTGGGTGCCTTTTTCTTCTATAGTGAAAGGGTACTACCAATTTTGAACTAAATTGGATACTTCCACACGGTTTTCCCGTTCCATACACAAACCAATGTGGACTCCCTCTACTAAAAATTATAAAGGTCTTTTGTGTTCCAGTTCATCCTCTAGCATGATTCCCCAAAACATGGTCAATGAAAGGGGGTACATGGTTACTCCTTTAATGCCACACGTCTTTTAAAAACTACGTGCCACAAAATGCATACCCTGATACTTTTGGGGTTTCGGACTTTAACACAACCAAAACCCAACAAAAACCCTGAGAAACTTTTTGGACTTTAAGACTCATCTAAAAACAAGGTATTGGGTTAGGTAAACTCACATAATTATGTTCCATTAAATGAGAAAGTATTTTCTCTGCACACTAAACTCTAAAACTTCCAAATAGGAGTGGAATTTCACACGCTCCAAAAACCATAGATGTTATAATATCCCTACCATAAAATAGCTCATCCCCAAGCTATAAAAAAACATGAAGATTGTACTGGTCATACCAATATCATTAAAATTAACCCAGAATAACCCAGTTTAAAAGGCCATAGGTCAACTATATCAATTGGGAACCCCACCTTAGGAGTTACCAACCCTAGTCACATCCTGACCAAGAAAACAAATCAAACTGATGGTTTGTCGAACATAACAGGACTCAAGTCCTCTTGTGAGGCGTCGTCATTCTTGGGCCACATCAGGTGCTCTTGTGTCATACCCAACAACCATCATAAAACATCACTACATTAGTGCCCACCTAATTCCATTATTGCAGATGGACCCTATGAGGTACCACATCCCATCAGATGCTCAAATCAGTCCCAGTGCCTCACACCTCAAAAACATCTTTCATCGCAATGATTACTAGATTCCAACACACCAAAAGTAACCCACATCTCATTGATACCATGATTCTAATTCACCTCAAAAAATAATGGTTCCATATACCTCATACATATAATTTTATATAAAACATCTAAGTCGATGCATACCTACTAACCAATATTTGGTTAGTACATAAATTCATCCTATCCACCTTGGGAATACAAAACTCACATGCATCTAAAGAGGTCATGCTAATATAAAAAAATTAAAACCCCATTCATGCGCACAAAAAATACCTAACTATCATCGTATAACAAGCCTTCTCTTACCCTGGTAGCTCCACGACATGCACTGATCTTGAATCCCAGCTTCCTAATGTTTGGCCTCCCTATGGTGTTGCACCAACCACCATCTGCTGACCACGCTATTGGGTGTCTTTTTATCTTACATGTTCTCCACATATAGATGAAACTCGGCTATATTACCCTACTACTACTCTCGATCAAATCATAGAACCCTGAGTCTTCCATGATCCCTGACTAATGGCTATCCGATAAGTAATCCTGCATAACCTATTTGTAATGACATGAACATTTATAAATAAAATTCCCCTTACTTTAATGAAACATCTTATTATATATGATAGATATATAAAATACATGAACATCATTGGTTTTACCATATCTCATCAGATTTTAAATACAATTAAACATCATAACAATTAATAATAGTCTTTGAATAGTTATCCCTTGATTAATATAAATATTGGTTTTTATAGACAAAGGAAGTGATGGTCACAACTAGTACGATCATACCCTATGAATCCCTTTTATCATATCTTCCAAGTAAGATATCATCATTGAGGTTTAACCTTGACTAATCCCAAGCTTATATCTAACAACATAAGCATGAGTGAAACCATTAATGGGAGAAGTTAAAGCTCATCAAGATCATGGCCCAACCCATGAATGTCGAACCACACCATGAAAGTCTAACAATAGTGCACCTTACCATTAAGGAGTTTTTTGGTTTATTAAAGGGCTATGTATCATGAAAATAAAAATATGAATATCTATATTTTATTTTCAATAGAATAGTGTTCTTATTTTCTTCTTATCATTAATTTATAAATGATTTTGATTTTTAATCAATAAAACACAAATTTTATTCTCAATTAGTATTCAATTTAAATTAAGTTCTTTAATTTGACTAATTAATAGATTTTTTAAATAAATAACCTTTTAATAAACTATTATTGCTTAATAATTTTTATTAAATATAAATGAACATTTAATTTTTATGAAGTTAATTTCAATTTTTATGAGGGTTTGAAAAATGATATTGTATCAAAACCCAATACTTCTCAATAAATGTAGATTATTAATTTAAAATAAAAAAATAAACTTTTTATAAAAATATTTTGTTAAAATTAATATTAATTTTGGAGTCAAAACATTTAAATTAAACAATTTTGAATTTTTCATAATTTTCAGAGACATTATAATTTTAGGGTAAAAATTAAGTACCATATAATTATACGATGTGTATTATGACATCATAATGACCAAAAAGTTATGTAATAAATAAAACAAATCTTATCCACGAAAAAATATATGTATTCCATTTAAATTATTATTTTTTGATTATTTTGTTATTTTTATAAGACCTTTATGAATCCCTTGAAACCATTAATATATTTTAAGGTTTTAAAATCATTTATTTAAGAGTAGGAATCACATCCACATCAGTAAGGGTATTATTTTTCTAAGTTCATCCCTAGTCCATAAAAAAAATTAAAACCAACCCCCTTTGGAAGAAACCAAGGGAAAACCCATTGTGAGTTTTTTTTATTTTGGTTATTTTTTATATACAGCCTAAAACCATTTTTTGAGAAATAATAAAGACTTCCACACTCATTAAATATATAAACCCACAAAAAATACCATTTATATTCACTAAAAATCCTTGGATCACATATTTACTATCCCCCCTCTGTAATGTTCTCCCAAGGTTACCACAAGCTCTCAAGAAGCTCCTCTAAATTATTTGGAGTCACAGTCTTAAGCTAATGGTTCATTTCATTCTCCTCTTTATTCAAGTATCTTCATTATCTTATACCCTTTTTCTCTAATTCCTAATTTTGGGATATTTAATTCAATATCCCCATTACTACCCCTATGATTCATAAATGATGATACACCCCTTCAAATCTCATTAAGCCCTCCCATTAACATTCATACACCTCAAAATGTTGTTGAAATTTCACCAGGATTTTCTAAGTCAAACAAATGTTCTCTGAATACCCAAACCCAATTAATGTCAATGGTGTTTACCTTTATGAACATATACATATTTTATTTGGGATTAAAATTTATTTATTCCACACTCATTGATTGTGAAATAAAATATTATGATCAATGAATCCGTGTTATATGATTTATATGCCAGTTAAGCATGCAAATAAAATGAAAGTGATGGGTGTACCCATAAATATATAGCTCCCCAATGAATTGGGTAATTCTTTAGTCTCATGAGAAATCATGCAAGGGATTGGTATGTGAACCTAATACATTATCGTAATTTTTCCACCATGATTTCAGGGCATTTATCCTTAGCCTATGTTTATGATGTAGTGTTTTAGGTTGTTACCACATTTCCCATTTTCCTCTATGTTATCATGTTATATCATGTCTCATTGTTCATGTTTATGATTATCACCACTTTTATGTCCCATTGATATTCCTATTTTCTAACATGTATAACTTTCTTCATGTTATTCCATGTTTATTCCATTACAGGGATTTATAGCTCACCCGATTCTTATGTATGTCCCCAGGTTATCCCATTTAGTTCTAAGTATGAAGGAGCATTTATGTACTGTTAATCAGATTTTAAATAAATAAGTTTTATTCATTATTTCAATTTGTTATTTAAAGTACCTAATTCCCGAATACACTATAATTTTCAATCTTTTGGGGTGTATTATGTGTAATCTACATTAAAAAATCATGAAATAATATGTTATAAAGAGAATCATGGTTACATTTTTATCTATGTAAATGTTTAGATAATTTTGGGATTAGGATTTGAAAACTCTAGTGAACTCCTTCAGGATAATACATTGTATAATAAAACATACCTAAATTTTGGTAATTATAGAGTTAGTGGGTAATCAAAAAAATAAATCCATGTCTACATACTATAAGTAGTTGTGGCTCTAGCCCAGATGTACATAGGGGTAAAAACCCAAAAAATCATTTTTAGCTAGACTTGAGCAAGAATTTGTGCACAACAATAGGCCTTATTGCTCACCAAATTTGACTCTCGGGGGATATTCTTTGGAAAATTCATAATATCAACACAAACCATTATTATGGGAACAAATAATGCCCATAAGATTCTATGTTAGGAAGTAAATAATGGATAACATAGCTTCAATCATATAAATTCATATGTTAATGAAATACTTGTAATATAAAATTTTTCTCTTTGATGTAATTGGATTCCCATTTATGTTTTTAATAGTTTAAAAATAATCATCCCTAATTTTCCATTTATTCTATCAAATAGCTAGAAATGTGAGGAATCAGATAAATAATCAATGTGATGTGAAATATGATGATTGTCCCAATGATATGACACACTGAATGAGATTGGGAACTAAAGACATTATGATGATACTCTCCAAGCTTACTCAAGTTATGAATATATTCATGGATTCGGAGGAGCACCCAAATCCACCTAAGAATGAACAAGATGTAGTTGAGAGCATTATGTGATAAAGGCCCCTGATTTTCAATGGATCATATGATCCCTTAATCACGGAACAATGGATCAAGTTCATTGAGAAGATATTCTCAGTCCTTAAATGTTCCTTGAATAAGATGGTTTTACTAGTAGTTTATCATATGGAGGGAGAGGATGATCAGTGGTAGAAATTGATAATGAATATGAATCCTAATAAAGACAATGAAGTTAATGGGTGGAAGGAATTTTGGAAAATGTTTTTTGATCAATATTTTCCCCACGCTGTCAAAAATAAAATTTAAATTGATTTCCTTTCCATTATGTAAAATTATTACAAATCTATTGGGGAATATGAGTAAAAAATCACAATACATGCATTATATGACTATAACCTTTTTTTACCCATTAATTCAAGGTTAAATTATTCTTTGGGGATATAAAACCTATTCTATGATAATCCCCGGTGATTCAATAATTTGATAGCTATGAGAAAACTGTCCAATGTAGCCCCAAAGTGAAGATAAAGATCGAATAATATCTAGGTTATCACGGGGATAGAAATTGGAAAGTGGAGTTTAATTCTGGTAGTCTTATGGGAAAATATAATGATTCCAATAAAATAAGAATCCCATTAGTCAAAGGTATGGAAAAAAGAAGCCCAAAAATAGCCTAAGGGGGATGAGGAAATGATTTATGTTAGAGACGGAAGGGAAGATAGCTAATGATTACCAGTAGGAGAAGACCACCAATTTAAAGGAGGAAATGAATACCCCAGTTAACCCTCGGTGCATTTTTCTTTACTTCAATTATAGGGAACAAGGTAACTTTGAAAAAAAATTCCCTATGATAAGGGTTTTCATTGAAAACTAGAGACCTCCAAGGAAACAAGTTTTAGATTTTTCCATCGCAACTACTGATGTGGATCCCGACAAAAAAGTGATCATGGGTACACTATTTATTCATTCAAGAATATATAATGATATTATTAAATTTGTTTATATGTATTGGTTCATATAATTAATGTTTATTAGAACTATTCAAACACCACCAAAAATCATGGAAGTACAGTTATTGGTGAAATTGGAAAATAAGAAAATTATTCCAACCCAAGTATATAACTCATCCCATGTAAATATTTGTGAGATGAACATCTAAGAGAACATTTTTATACTCCCTTAAGTGGATTTTTATTCTATTATATACATGTATTGGCTTTCCCTATATTGGTCTAACATAAATTTCTGTGATAATGAAATTACTCTTTATATCATGAATCGACCCCGGATTCTGTATATGTTCTAGGAGGAGGATGAATGTCATTTAGAACCAAAATCTCAATAATGGTTATTAGTTCCCAATGATAAAGTGTATCTTGGTCAAATAATTGTATCCAAGGAAAATATCATCCTTCAAGACATGTCCATTGTGAAGGAATGCACTAATATTTTCTTAAGCAATTGTCAGGTCTTCCTCCAAGCTAAGAGGCATAATTTTCAATCTAGCATAAACATGGGCCATTTCAATTATCTAATACTCTGTATAGAATGGATATTTTGGAAAATTAGGTGATGAAGAAATAAATATATGGGAATATGGATAAAGGGTTTGTGATCCAAAGAGCATAGCATTGGGGTTCACAAATCCTCTTTGACAAGAAGGATGACGGTTCAATGCGCCTTTGCATTGATTATCATGAGCTCAAAAAGATCATGATAAAGAACAAGTATCATATTCCCTGGAGTGATGACTTGTTTTATCAGCTACAAGTATTACAATACTTCTCCAAGGTGGATCTGTGGTCAGGATATTACTGATTTATGTTAAGAAACATGATATCCCTAAGAATTCTTTTCGTACAACGTACAACACCTATAAGTTCATAGTAATTCCATTCAGACTCACTAATTCCCAATAAATTTTCATGGAATTGATGAATATATTCTTTAGTGATTACCTTGAAAACTCTTTGGTGGTATTTTCAAATGATATTCTAATATAATCCAAAAGAAAGGAGGATAATGAGGATAATCTGAGCATTATGCAAAAGACCTTGATAAAGGAGAATATTTATTAAAATTATAGAAAATGTGAGTTCTAGTTTAATGAATTGCCATTTTTAAGGAATATGATAACAATTAGTGGAATATATGTGGATTCATAAAAAATATAAGCAATTGAGCGATGGACAAGGCCATTTTCTATGACAGTTATATATAGTTTCATTGTATTAGCTGGGTATTATGGTTGATTTGTGAAAAATTTCTTGTCATTTTCAAATACTTTAACCATGAATATTTTTAAGGGAGTCATGTTTTATTGGAATTATGAATGTGAAGAGTGCTTTAAAGAGTTGAAAATGAGTCTTTTCACTAAACCTATACTCAAACTACCCACAAGTCGAGAAATTTTCATGGTATTCAGCGATACACTGAATAAGGGATTCAGTTTTGTGTTAATGAAAAATTATAAAATGATATCCTATTGTTCAATATATATGGAGTTTAATGAATATAACATCCCATCACATGATCTGGAGTTGTTTGTAGTGATCTTCAATTTCAAAATTTTTATGAATTGTCTCCTAGGGGTTAATTGTGAAATATATATGAATCACAAAAGAGTCAAGTATATATTCACATATAAAGAGATAAATATTACCCAATGAATATGGTTAGAAATTATCAAGGACTATGACTGTTAAATTCACTACCATCCTAGGAAAGTGAATGAAGTGGAAGCTGCTCTAAGTAGAAAGGATCCATCAATTCTATCATTGAGAAGAATTGATAAGGATATTATCATCTTAGATTTGAAAATTATGGACATGAGAATCATAAAATAAGGAACATCATTAATCCTTGAATAAATTATTGGTCAAAAATCTCTTCTAAATAGAAAAAAGGAATATCAAAGAGATGATGTGGGAATTCAGAAGAAATTGGATGATATAAGAAAAAAGAAATCCTCATAATTAAATATTAATGAAGGATGAGTTGTGAGATTTTGGTTGTGGCTATGTGTACTATAAAACTCCTGAGTTAAGGAAGGATATGTTGGATGATTCAGATTTCACAACATTCTCCATACACCTATGAATCAAAAATGATTTATTGAGATCTTCAAGAACACTATTTATAGGATAATATGAAGAATGAGATCATGGAATATATATCATGATTTATTGTTTGTCTAAAAGTGAAGATGGAAGGTAAAAAATACAAGGGGATGATGTAACCATTAAACATTCATACATAGAAATGGAAAAAACATCACCATGAACTTTGTTAGTGTTCTTCTGAATACTTCAAGATGAAATAATATTATAATGGTTGTAGCGGGTTATCTTATAAATACTACTCACTTCATTTCAATTCTAAAGGACTTCACACTAAACCAACATGCAAGGATTTAGACCAGTAACCCTCCCATGGTGGAAACAGAAGCAATAGTATACAATGGAGGAAGCATAATCAATAATAGAAGGGGAATAAATAAAAAATCCAAACTTACCATTTTGCTGGGAATTCATATCAATACAAGCCATACAATACAATAAATAGAAGGGTATCTAATGGATAACCTCAGTGAATTCATATATAACAACATACTAATACACGAAGAAAATAAAAAAGGAAACTCTAGCTAATTTAGGAACCTCAAGGTTCCTTTCCATTCGTTCAATGATAATAGCCAAAAACTAGGGTCCATATCTAGAGCTAGAACCCTTACCTGGAAAAAAACATAAATATACTCATTTCATTACAGGCCCCTGTAAGGTGTGAGAATGAGTCTCAATAGGTCACCACCAACACGTGCCTATCATAAATTGGTGATTAATAAAGTGTGTCCAAAATTTATAAAAGAGGCATTTCATATCTATATAAATAAATCTACTTCCCTCATGCTCAACGTCCACAAGGAAGAAATTCATCTCCTTCATCTATCGCAAGTGTAATTGTAGAGTGGTGGATCCTTAGATAATATACTAATTCATCCCCCAAAGGAAGTCATCCAAGGTGAGACCTTAGGTTATACCTTAAATAAAGTCAAATATATCCTCATTCTAACTAACACCTCATGTCCAAATCTAGAAACCAACATCCTAAAGGCACACCCAGTAGTCTCTACCTAGTCCATCAGACCTTAGATTAAAAGTAACTCTCTTACCTATATGCTTGATGTCCAAGTCACAAAAATACCTACCACGCAAATGAAATCACTATATTCACAATAGCTGACATATTGAGGAATGAGGACGTCCAACCTTCCAAAGAAACCATGACCCATCAGTCTCAAGTACAGAAATCCACAACCTCCAACTCAGAGTCTCATCACATCCATATGATGGCTTCTCACAGTCCACAGAGATTTATATGAAAATATTCTCCAACCATAATAACTAATTTGAAACTATTAGATTCCTCTACCGACATGAGTGGTCAATACCACCTCAAGATCTAAGTCATCCAATGTACAAATGACTCCAAATAGCACATTGGCCAACATGGGTGAGTGGAAATAACCAATTAAAACCTAAGACACACCAAAATGGTTCCTTGGTCCCCTACGACCATGTCCTCCAAACCAATAGTCAATGTCATCCAATATATCTCAGGAAATTCCTACAACCAGATGACCTTATCACCTCAAACAATGAATGAGTCACCCAACTAGGGATCAACTTCACTCAAAAAACTTATATATCAGGCCACTTCAATCTTGACAATCACATCACCTCAAAAATGATAGCCAATTCTATCTCAATCCTTAGGCTAATCCCATCATCTTCCTATGTAACTCATCCTAATAAATTGATATTTTTAAAATGATAAACAAAAAATTCAATTAATATAAATGACATGCCTGCCCAATCTACCCAAGTGGTCGATGACCTCTAACCAATCCTTGCACAAATAAACATGGTTATGGAATACCCAACACCATACCTTGTAATCAATTTAGTTAATAAAAACACAATATCTAATTTAAATTGGTATCACTCAGTCTAAAAATAACATGCTAAAATAATTTCCCCAACAAGGCCTTGAAACCAAAAATAAATATAAAAACCACATACCTCATAGTAATAGACATAGGAATGTCTGATCTTATCCTCAAACTCGGACCCATTTGGAATAAATTTTTATGTTAAATGAATGACCTAAAAATAGGCTAAAAACACATCCATGGATTCAGTTCACCGTATGGATAGGTCAAGTAAAATTATAATAAATAGGAATCGATGGTTTATCTATACGGATCTAATTTTATAGATGGATCGATGAAAAGAGGTTAAATGAGTATTTTGGCTCAATCTCTAGAAGAGGAGGATAAAATGAGCATGTGCTCTATGTGGGTGGAGGAAGAGGAATAATAAGGTGAAAATAATAAATTTAAGAGGATGGAAATTGTTAATACAAACTTTTAGTGGGCCTCAGGGTTATCTCACATGGTTTTCCAAACTATACAACAACCATGATGCTTATAATTCTTAAGAGACAAACTATGCATGGGTAGCTCATAGAGTTTTGAAAAATTTTGGGTGCCTTTTTCTTCTATAGTGAAAGGGTACTACCAATTTTGAACTAAATTTGATACTTCCACACGGTTTTCCCGTTCCATACACAAACCAATGTGGACTCCCTCTACTAAAAATTATAAAGGTCTTTTGTGTTCCAGTTCATCCTCTAGCATGATTCCCCAAAACATGGTCAATGAAAGGGAGTACATGGTTACTCCTTTAATGCCACACATCTTTTAAAAACTACGTGCCACAAAATGCATACCCTGATACTTTTGGGGTTTTAGACTTTAACACACCCAAAACCCAACAGAAACCCTGAGAAACTTTTTGGACTTTAAGACTCATCTAAAAACAAGGTATTGGGTTAGGTAAACTCACATAATTATGTTCCATTAAATGAGAAAGTATTTTCTCTACACACTAAACTCTAAAACATCCAAATAGGAGTGGAATTTCACACGCTCCAAAAACCATAGATGTTATAATATCCCTACCATAAAATAGCTCATCCCCAAGCTATAAAAAAACATGAAGATTGTACTGGTCATACCAATATCATTAAAATTAACCCAGAATAACCCAGTGTAAAAGGCCATAGGTCAACTATATCAATTGGGAACCCCACCTTAGGAGTTACCAACCCTAGTCACATCCTGACCAAGAAAACAAATCAAACTGATGGTTTGTCGAACATAACAGGACTCAAGTCCTCTTGTGAGGCGTCGTCATTCTTGGGCCACATCAGGTGCTCTTGTGTCATACCCAACAAACATCATAAAACATCACTACATTAGTGCCCACCTAATTCCATTATTGCAGATGGACCCTATGAGGTACCACATCCCATCAGATGCTCAAATCAGTCTCAGTGCCTCACACCTCAAACACATCTTTCATCGCAATGATTACTAGATTCCAACACACCAAAAGTAACCCACATCTCATTGATACCATGATTCTAATTCACCTCAAAAAATAATGGTTCCATATACCTCATACATATAATTTTATATAAAACATCTAAGTCAATGCATACCTACTAACCAATATTTGGTTAGTACATAAATTCATCCTATCCACCTTGGGAATACAAAACTCACATGCATCTAAAGAGGTCATGCTAATATAAAAAAAATTAAAACCCCATTCATGCGCACAAAAAATACCTAACTATCATCGTATAACAAGCCTTCTCTTACCCTGGTAGCTCCACGACATGCACTGATCTTGAATCCCAGCTTCCTAATGTTTGGCCTCCCTATGGTGTTGCACCAACCACCATCTGCTGACCACGCTATTGGGTATCTTTTTATCATACATGTTCTCCACATATAGATGAAACTCGGCTATATTCCCCTACTACTACTCTCGATCAAATCATAGAACCCTGAGTCTTCCATGATCCCTGACTAATGGCTATCTGATAAGTAATCCTGCATAACCTATTTGTAATGAGATGAACATTTATAAATAAAATTCCCCTTACTTTAATGAAACATATTATTATATATGATAGATATAGAAAATACATGAACATCATTGGTTTTACCATATCTAATCAGATTTTAAATACAATTAAACATCATAACAATTAATAATAGTCTTTGAATAGTTATCCCTTGATTAATATAAATATTGATTTTTATAGACAAAGGAAGTGATGGTCACAACTAGTATGATCATACCCTATGAATCCCTTTTATCATATCTTCCAAGTAAGATATCATCATTGAGGTTTAACCTTGACTAATCCCAAGCTTATATCTAACAACATAAGCATGAGTGAAACCATTAATGGGAGAAGTTAAAGCTCATCAAGATCATGGCCCAACCCATGAATGTCGAACCACACCATGAAAGTCTAACAATAGTGCACCTTACCATTAAGGAGTTTTTTGGTTTATTAAAGGGCTATGTATCATGAAAATAAAAATATGAATATCTATATTTTATTTTCAATAGAACAGTGTTCTTATTTTCTTCTTATCATTAATTTATAAATGATTTTTATTTTTAATCAATAAAACACAAATTTTATTCTCAATTAGTATTCAATTTAAATTAAGTTCTTCAATTTGACTAATTAATAGATTTTTTAAATAAATAACCTTTTAATAAACTATTATTCCTTAATAATTTTTATTAAATATAAATGAACATTTAATTTTTATGAAGTTAATTTCAATTTTTATGAGGGTTTGAAAAATGATATTGTATCAAAACCCAATACTTCTCAATAAATGTAGATTATTAATTTAAAATAAAAAAATAAACTTTTTATAAAAATATTTTGTTAAAATTAATATTAATTTTGGAGTCAAAACATTTAAATTAAACAATTTTGAATTTTTCATAATTTTCAGAGACATTATAATTTTAGGGTAAAAATTAAGTACCATATAAATATACGATGTGTATTATGACATCATAATGACCAAAATGTTATGTAATAAATAAAACAAATCGTATCCACGAAAAAATATATGTATTCCATTTAAATTATTATTTTTTGATTATTTTGTTATTTTTATAAGACCTTTATGAATCCCTTGAAACCATTAATATATTTTAAGGTTTTAAAATCATTTATTTAAGAGTAGGAATCACATCCACATCAGTAAGGGTATTATTTTTCTAAGTTCATCCCTAGTCCATAAAAAAAATTAAAACCAACCCCCTTTGGAAGAAACCAAGGGAAAACCCATTGTGAGTTTTTTTTGTTTTGGTTATTTTTTATATACAGCCTAAAACCATTTTTTGAGAAATAATAAAGACTTCCACACTCATTAAATATATAAACCCACAAAAAATACCATTTATATTCACTAAAAATCCTTGGATCACATATTTACTATCCCCCCTCTGTAATGTTCTCCCAAGGTTACCACAAGCTCTCAAGAAGCTCCTCTAAATTATTTGGAGTCACACTCTCAAGCTAATGGTTCATTTCATTCTCCTCTTTATTCAAGTATCTTCATTATCTTATACCCTTTTTCTCTAATTCCTAATTTTGGGATATTTAATTCAATATCCCCATTACTACCCCTATGATTCATAAATGATGATACACCCCTTCAAATCTCATTAAGCCCTCCCATTAACATTCATACACCTCATAATGCTGTTGAAATTTCACCAGGATTTTCTAAGTCAAACAAATGTTCTCTGAATACCCAAACCCAATTAATGTCAATGGTGTTTACCTTTATGAACATATACATATTTGATTTGGGATTAAAATTTATTTATTCCACACTCATTGATTGTGAAATAAAATATTATGATCAATGAATCCGTGTTATATGATTTATATTCCAGTTAAGCATGCAAATAAAATGAAAGTGATGGGTGTACCCATAAATATATAGCTCTCCAATGAATTGGGTAATTCTTTAGTCTCATGAGAAATCATGCAAGGGATTGGTATGTGAACCTAATACATTATAGTAATTTTTCCACCATGATTTCAGGGCATTTATCCTTAGCCTATGTTTATGATGTAGTGTTTTAGGTTGTTACCACATTTCCCATTTTCCTCTATGTTATCATGTTATATCATGTCTCATTGTTCATGTTTATGATTATCACCGCTTTTATGTCCCATTGATATTCCTATTTTCTAACATGTATAACTTTCTTCATGTTATTCCATGTTTATTCCATTATAGGGATTTATAGCTCACCTGATTCTTATGTATGTCCCCAGGTTATCCCATTTAGTTCTATGTATGAAGGAGAATTTATGTACTGTTAATCAGATTTTAAATAAATAAGTTTTATTCATTATTTCAATTTGTTATTTAAAGTACCTAATTCCCGAATACACTATAATTTTCAATCTTTTGGGGTGTATTATGTGTAATATACATTAAAAAATCATGAAATAATATGTTATAAAGAGAATCATGGTTACATTTTTATCTATGTAAATGTTTAGATAATTTTGGGATTAGGATTAGAAAACTCTAGTGAACTCCTTCAGGATAATACATTGTATAATAAAACATACCTAAATTTTGGTAAGTATAGAGTTAGTGGGTAATCAAAAAAATAAATCCATGTCTACATACTATAAGTAGTTGTGGCTCTAGCACAGATGTACATATGGGTAAAAACCCAAAAAATCATTTTTAGCTAGACTTGAGCAAGAATTTGTGCACAACAATAGGCCTTATTGCTCACCAAATTTGACTCTCGGGGGATATGCTTTGGAAAATTCATAATATCAACACAAACCATTATTATGGGAACAAATAATGCCCATAAGATTCTATGTTAGGAAGTAAATAATGGATAACATAGCTTCAATCATATAAATTCATATGTTAATGAAATACTTGTAATATAAAAATTTTCTCTTTGATGTAATTGGATTCCCATTTATGTTTTTAATAGTTTAAAAATAATCATCCCTAATTTTCCATTTATTCTATCAAATATCTAGAAATATGAGGAATCAGAT
Organism: Viscum album; assembly: GCA_963277665.1. NCBI lineage: Eukaryota > Viridiplantae > Streptophyta > Magnoliopsida > Santalales > Viscaceae > Viscum > Viscum album. Next base: position 853,570,427 of record OY728152.1, read on the forward strand.
AAATAATCAATGTGATGTGAAATATGATGATTGTCCCAATGATATTACCCACTGAATGAGATTGGGAACTAAAGACATTATGATGATACTCTCCAAGATTACTCAAGTTATGAATATATTCATGGATTCGGAGGAGCACCCAAATCCACCTAAGAATGAACAAGATGTAGTTGAGAGCATTATGTGATAAAGGCCCCTTATTTTCAATGGATCATATGATCCCTTAATCACGGAACAATGGATCAACTTCATTGAGAAGATATTCTCAGTCCTTAAATGTTCCTTGAATAAGATGGTTTTACTAGTAGTTTATCATATGGAGGGAGAGGATGATCAGTGGTAGAAATTGATAATGAATATGAATCCTAAGAAAGACAATGAAGTTAATGGGTGGAAGGAATTTTGGAAAATGTTTTTTGATCAATATTTTCCCCACGCTGTCAAAAATAAAATTTAAATTGATTTCCTTTCCATTATGTAAAATTATTACAAATCTATTGGGGAATATGAGTAAAAAATCACAATACATGCATTATATGACTATAACCTTTTTTTACCCATTAATTCAAGGTTAAATTCTTCTTTGGGGATATAAAACCTATTCTATGATAATCCCCGGTGATTCAATAATTTGATAGCTATGAGAAAACTGTCCAATGTAGCCCCAAAGTGAAGATAAAGATCGAATAATATCTAGGTTATCATGGGGATAGAAATTGGAAAGTGGAGTTTAATTCTGGTAGTCTTATGGGAAAATATAATGATTCCAATAAAATAAGAATCCCATTAGTCAAAGGTACGGAAAAAAGAAGCCCAAAAATAGCCTAAGGGGGATGAGGAAATGATTTATGTTAGAGAAGGAAGGGAAGATAGCTAATGATTACCAGTAGGAGAATACCACCAATTTAAAGGAGGAAATGAATACCCCAGTTAACCCTCGGTGCATTTTTCTTTACTTCAATTATAGGGAACAAGGTAACTTTGAAAAACAATTCCCTATGATAAGGGTTTTCATTGAAAACTAGCGACCTCCAAGGAAACAAGGTTTAGATTTTTCCATCGCAACTACTGATGTGGATCCCGACAAAAAAGTGATCATGGGTACACTATTTATTCATTCAAGAATATATAATGATATTATTAAATTTGTTTATATGTATTTGTTCATATAATTAATGTTTATTAGAACTATTCAAACACCACCAAAAATCATGGAAGTACAGTTATTGGTGAAATTGGAAAATAAGAAAATTATTCCAACCCAAGTATATAACTCATCCCATGTAAATATTTGTGAGATGAACATCTAAGAGAACATTTTTATACTCCCTTAAGTGGATTTTTATTCTATTATATACATGTATTGGCTTTCCCTATATTGGTCTAACATAAATTTCTGTGATAATGAAATTACTCTTTATATCATGAATCGACCCCGGATTCTGTATATGTTCTAGGAGGAGGATGAATGTCATTTAGAACCAAAATCTCAATAATGGTTATTAGTTCCCAATGATAAAGTGTATCTTGGTCAAATAATTGTATCCAAGGAAAATATCATCCTTGAAGACATGTCCATTGTGAAGGAATGCACTAATATTTTCTTAAGCAATTGTCAGGTCTTCCTCCAAGATGAGAGGCATAATTTTCAATCTAGCATAAACATGGCCCATTTCAATTATCTAATACTCTGTATAGAATGGATATTTTGGAAAATTAGCTGATGAGGAAATAAATATATGGGAATATGGATAAAGGGTTTGTGATCCAAAGATCATAGCATTGGGGTTCACACATCCTCTTTGACAAGAAGGATGATGGTTCAATGCTCCTTTGCATTGATTATCATGAGCTCAAAAAGATCATGATAAAGAACAAGTATCATATTCCCTGGAGTGATGACTTGTTTTATCAGCTACAAGTATTACAATACTTCTCCAAGGTGGATCTGTGGTCAGGATATTACTGATTTATGTTAAGAAACATGATATCCCTAAGACTTCTTTTCGTACAACGTACAACACCTATGAGTTCATAGTAATTCCATTCAGACTCACTAATTCCCAATAAATTTTCATGGAATTAATGAATATATTCTTTAGTGATTACCTTGAAAACTCTTTGGTGGTATTTTCAAATGATATTCTAATATAATCCAAAAGAAAGGAGGATAATGAGGATAATCTGAGCATTATGCAAAAGACCTTGATAAAGGAGAATATTTATTAAAATTATAGAAAATGTGAGTTCTAGTTTAATGAATTTCCATTTTTAAGGAATATGATAACAATTAGTGGAATATATGTGGATTCATAAAAAATATAAGCAATTGAGCGATGGACAAGGCCATTTTCTATGACAGTTATATATAGTTTCATTGTATTAGCTGGGTATTATGGTTGATTTGTGAAAAATTTCTTGTCATTTTCAAATACTTTAACCATGAATATTTTTAAGGGAGTCATGTTTTATTGGAATTATGAATGTGAAGAGTGCTTTAAAGAGTTGAAAATGAGTCTTTTCACTAAACCTATACTCAAACTACCCACAAGTCGAGAAATTTTCATGGTATTCAGCGATACACTGAATAAGGGATTCAGTTTTGTGTTAATGAAAAATTATAAAATGATATCCTATTGTTCAATATATATGGAGTTTAATGAATATAACATCCCTTCACATGATCTGGAGTTGTTTGTAGTGATCTTCAATTTCAAAATTTTTATGAATTGTCTCCTAGGGGTTAATTGTGAAATATATACGAATCACAAAAGAGTCAAGTATATATTCACATATAAAGAGATAAATATTATCCAATGAATATGGTTAGAAATTATCAAGGACTATGACTGTTAAATTCACTACCATCCTAGGAAAGTGAATGAAGTGGAAGCTGCTCTAAGTAGAAAGGATCCATCAATTCTATCATTGAGAAGAATTGATAAGGATATTATCATCTTAGATTTGAAAATTATGGACATGAGAATCATAAAATAAGGAACATCATTAATCCTTGAATAAATTATTGGTCAAACATCTCTTCTAAATAGGAAAAAGGAATATCAAAGAGATGATGTGGGAATTCAGAAGAAATTGGATGATATAAGAAAAAAGAAATCCTCATAATTAAATATTAATGAAGGATGAGTTGTGAGATTTTGGTTGTGGCTATGTGTACTATAAAACTCCTGAGTTAAAGAAGGATATGTTGGATGATTCAGATTTCACAACATTCTCCATACACCTATGAATCAAAAATGATTTATTGAGATCTTCAAGATCACTATTTATAGGATAATATGAAGAATGAGATCATGGAATATATATCATGATTTATTGTTTGTCTAAAAGTGAAGATGGAAGGTAAAAAATACAAGGGGATGATGTAACCATTAAACATTCATACATAGAAATGGAAAAAACATCACCATGAACTTTGTTAGTGTTCTTCTGAATACTTCAAGATGAAATAATATTATAATGGTTGTAGCAGGTTATCTTATAAAGACTACTCACTTCATTTCAATTCTAAAGGACTTCACACTAAACCAACATGCAAGGATTTACATTAGAGAAGTTCTGAGGTTTCATGAAATACCACAATCGATCATATCTAATTGAGATCCAAGGTTTTACTCTATGTTCTAGAATAGTTTTTGAGATTCTATAAATATAGAGTTGAACATTAGCATGACTTATCACCCTTAAACTGGTGGTCAATAATAGTTTACAATGCAAACATTCAAGGACATGTTGAGAGATTGATCAGTTGACTTTAAAGGAGTATGGGATCAATATCGTCCTATGATCATGTTCTCAAAAAAAACATTCCACTCAAGAAACCTAATTGATCCCTATAAAGCCCATTATGGTTAGACGTGCAGAACACCTACATGATGGGATGAAGTTGGAGAACACAAACTGCTAGGTCCAGAAATGGTCTAGGAAATGGTGGAAGAGGACAATAAAATTCATTATCACATCAAGGCTACTCAAAGTCTAAAAAAGAACTACACATAATATCAATGATGAAACCCATTGTTTGATGTTGGAAACAAGGTAATCGTCAATATATATCCATAGAAGAATGTATTGAGGTTTTTGATGAATGAAAATATTATTACATGGTATAGCAGCCCCTTTGAGATCCATGATCCCATTAGAGTGGTGGACTATCGACTATCACTCCCACATAACCTATCTCATGTACACAATTTATTCTATATATACCTCTTGGGGAAGTACATAACCTACCCCTCACATGTACTCAATCCAGAGGTGGTACCATATGAGAATGACCTTTCCAATGATGACATCCGGTGAAGATTGTAGATAATATAGACAAAGTTATATAAAATAAGACCTTGCACCTAGAAAATGTTATGTGTAGAAACCACAAGATTGAATAATTGTCGTGGGAACTATTGGAGGTGATAAATCATAATTATCGTCATATGTTTTATTGTGAGAAATTAAAATTTTGAGGGAAAATTTTATGAAGGGGGAATATTGTAACAACCCAGACATTAATAAATAAAATTCCACTTACTTTTTAACCAAATGTATTATTATATATTATGGGTACAGAAAATAAATTCACTTATTTGGTTTTATTATGTCTAATCATATTTAAAATATTGTTACTGTAACACCCTAATATTTTTCGAATTGTTGTTTTTGAATTAATTTAATCTTTTTGACATTTCTCACTTCATTTAACATTGAATAAAGTTTATTTTATATTAAAGAACTATGTTTTTCTTACAAGCACCACAAAAAAAATAAATTTTTGCTTCTTCTACACAGAACACTGAGGTTAGCTTCCATTACATTCCACAAATATGTTCCTTGATGGCTTACATCACATGCATGACCAAGGTTGAGCAAAAAATAATATATTATAAAAATATGATGTAACCTAAAAATTAAATTAGATTTTATGAATATCATTAACTAACAAATTTTTATCAATATATGAAATGAATTAATTAGTTAACAATTATTTATAAATGAATACATGAAAAAATTGAATATAAATTGACTATTTTAATGGAATACTATTATTGTTCTCATAAGTTGTTTCAATACAAATATTAAATTTATTAAAATTAATAAGTAATTATAATATAATATATATGTTATATATCCATGTAAATATTTTGGACATTCAAACTGTCTATTTTATTGGCATATGATAATAATAAAACCAATTTAAAACATAAAACCCAATATTTTTATAGAGGTAGTTTTACCACCTTTTAATGATGGACCACTTTTAAATCCAATTTTTGACCCCTTTATAGATTTAATTTTTAAAACTAATGTTAATATTTTAAATCATGAAATAAAAATTATGTAATGATAAAAAAATAATTTTCTATAAGGTTTCCTTTTTAATCAATAATTATAAATATTACATTTTAATTAAATACTAATTTTTCAACTAATTTATTTATAAGATTAAATTATATTTTTAATTGGTTTAAAAGTTTAATAAGATTTTTTTACAATAAATCCAATTTAGTTCATTTTAATCAATTTCACATTGATATTATATAAAAAAATTCAATCTTTTGAAAGTTTCAATTTAAAAACCCGCTTTTTCATTTTGTCTGCAGAATTAATTTTAATTTCAATTATTCAAATTATATGAATATAATTACATAAAATAGATTGAATATTTGGAATCAGAGGGTCTAAATTAGGTTTTATGGTCAATTTCATTATTATGTATAAAAAATTTAGCATTGTAAAAAAATTATTTACCACGATATAATTAATAAAATATGCAGGTTATAGTTCCAAGGGTAAAGGCATAAAATACATAAAAAATAATAAATGTCAACGATTTTTTAGGTGTGGATCTACCCAAACCATTATATGAAACATTAATTGAAATTATAATTCTTTGAAATTAATGTGACATCAATGTGGTTATCTTTAAATTTAAAATAATCAATAATTTAATCACTTGAACCCACCTCTCCTGAAGTATAAATATCACCCCTCACCTCCCATTTCGACGAAATAATATTTGTAGCTAAAAAACTATCTTACCAATCCTCCCCTCCTCACTCTCCCAACATCCATGTGCTTCTTGTCTCACCAAAATTCCAAATCCAACATCCTCAAGGGTCTTTCAAGGAGGGGATATTCTAGTGGTAATTTTCTCAAAGTACCTCCCTTAATTTCTTTTCTTTTTCTACTTTATCCTCTCCTCCTTCATCCATTAATGCATGATAAATAAATAATAATTTATATAATGTAGTTTTATTTTTATAATATAATTTATAATATCCATTTCATTTGTCACCTACTCTTATTCAATGAAACGAAAGTGTTGTCTAAGTTATGCCAGTTAATCACCTCTGTGCATAATTTTTTGGTTATTTATCCATTACCGCCTTCATGTCTAGTATTCAAACTACTTTTTTGGTCAAATAAAATTTAATATTAATATAATAACCTATTTAATATTCTAGAAATTTTATATTAAATATACCTTCATGATTTCTATCTTATGGTTAGACGATAACTTTGTTTGGGACATGAGGACTACCGCCTCCTCAAAACGATGTGATTCGTTCACACATCACATGGAATGTATTAAGGATTGTTTTAGTAAAAATATATAATTTTAATGAAATATTAATGATAATATAGTGATATATATATATATATTCATATTTACATACATTTCTTTTACTTTCATTCTTTCAACACGATAATTAAATGGATATAGTGTTCATGCGTATGTATGGCTTACCGTCTCCATGAATGGTGTATTCCTTTTGATACTTCTAAATTATATGGATTATTATAATACAAATATAGTGAATATATATTTATTTTAAATCATGGTTTACATTTTGGAAATCATGATATAAATATAAGGACCAATGATAGAACAAATTAAGACACATCTGAAGAACAAAAAAAATATTACCCAAAGTGAAACCTTAACATAATATGGTTAATGAGAATGTAATATAAAGTATTAATCAAACCGTATATGGTTTTTAATATAAGAATATTGTTATTTGATATATGTATAATAAATTAATATTTAGTAAACAGGAGGGTTGTATGAGTATGAAGAACAGTCAAGACATATGGTAAGGGTATTTCATCTCACTCTTTATTTCAGTGAGATACGTGCCTTATTCACTGCTCACTTATTTTTTTTTCTTTATATACTTCCCCTGAATTTATTTTATTATTTTATCTATTGGTATTTACATACCCATTATATGATCTTTCTTTAATATAATTTATGTTAGAAACATATTTTTAAGAGTATTTTATAATATTTCTTGGAAAACAGTTCTGGAATGGTTCATAAACTTATCTATATGTTCCAAGGAAAATGGGTTTAAATTTCTTTTAAATATTCCGTTATATGTTTTCAATTCTATTTATAAATAAAATATTTTTAAAAAGGTTTTATTTTTTAAAAATAATTTTTCAATTTGGAAGTTTATTTTCCTCAATAAGTGTTTTGAAAAGAGAATTCAAATTTTTTTCCCATATACGATAACATCTATTGATATTACTCATGCATTTATTATTAATGACATAATTGATAAATACATATTTCTTTCAGGAATGGTTTATGATTGATTTCATGGTCTTTATAATACTAATTTCTCTTTCACGGGTCATATGTTTATGAAATATAATTTTCATTCATGGGTTATATTTTTTATGAATTGATTATGTGATTTTATCTTTTTCCAAAGGTTATGATATGATTACATATTTATGATATCTATTTCATTTCATGGGTTATTATATGATTGCTTAAGATTTTTTGGAACATGTACGCATGATTTCATGATGATATGGGTTGTAATGGCTCATATTTTCCCACTATTATTTTTATAAAATAAACCCCTACCTGGAGTTTGGATCGATTGATGTCGGGGTTCGATCGTCATTGGAAACCCATCGAGAGTCATCACAATCCATTGTCTTGTTAATCTTTGAACCTCATTCCTCAATCATTGCCTCTTCATTTTCCATCATTCCCCAATGAGAGGAAATCTCCAAGTATCTTCTCTAATGCTCATAGGTAATGATAGTTAAACTCATCTTCTATCTCTTTGAAAGAGTGGTATTAGATTGTGGTCAGTTTTAATTTTGTTTTTGGAAAATAGTGTTAACTGTTTCATGTTCAGTTATCAGGCTGGGAACCTAGTGTTGGTAAGGTGACCAATGTATCCATACACATGGACCTTGAATTCGAGTATTTGTCTTAGTACATGGAAACACTAGTTTCATGGGAAATTAATGGTCCATGCATCATATTGGAATTGAGTGTTTTCTCATGTCCTTCTTGAGTCAGATTCATCTCACCAGGTATACTCTATGTATCGTGATACATATTATTTTGTTTCAAGATTCTTCCACATAGACATCCATCCATGTTTCCACCACATGATCATACGGATGATCCATAGGGTGATGAAATATGGGTATATGGATGTGTACCAGATATAGCACCTTCGGGTGGTGTAACTGCTATACCACCACCTGTAGAGTACCACAGGATACTCATATTACATGTGGATGAGACGCACATGTTGATCCCACTTCACAATTTTTTGTAACAGAGACCCCTTATGTAGAGACCCGAAGCCTGACGTACATGGACATTACATTACTTTTCCGGAATACTTAGTACTTAACAAAAACACACACATAAGGATCGTAATATTTTAGTGTCTTTGGAAACTCGGAACGTAATCTCCTAATCATGGTGAAAGATCTTCAACATCTCCCATAAAGATCTTCCTTTTTTTTACCTAAAACCTTTCTTTATATCCTGGGGAAAATAAAACATAAAAGAGTGAGCTCAAATGCTCAGTAAGGGTAAACAAAAGAAATATCAATCACATCATATTCATAAGAACAAAACATTTTGGAAATCATAACCTGCAAAAGAGAGCAAATTTCATAACATGGGATAAATCATGGCAGTGAAATGTAATCACAATAATCATAACATAAAACATGAAACTTTGTGGCATTCACACATAATCATATAGAATCATTTCTTGTTAGTCAAGACTCATTGCCAAGACTATCTTAGTGGACAAAGTCCCTTTCTGAATCGAGTAACCCTCGTTTCAGTCCTGTTTCACTGAACCGGTATAACCTACCATTCCAGCCATGTCTATCTCATGAGATATAAAATCTTTAACCAATGCATTGGAGGGAGATATAGGTCCCACCCATCTTATAATGAATCCTTTCTTATGTGTGCCACATAATCATAAACCGTACATCATAGCGTAACCCATGTAATAAAAATGGGATTCTTAAACAACATGACATCATAAAACAATTCATATAAGATAAAGGAATTCATAAAAATATTTCAATCACAACATAATCAAATCCATGTAATAATAGGGATAGAAACAGAACACTTTATTATCTTAGATGGAAAATAATTTTGATAAAACACTTGAAATTCATTCTTAAGGAAAATATCCTTTCTACTTCAAAAACATTTTCCTTTATTAACATGTCTTACAATTTAAAACTAAAATAAGTTGATTAAAAATAAAATTGAAAACTTGTAAAGGAAGCTTCTTGTAAATAATGTTTTAAAAATCCATTCATTCCGTATAAGTTAAAAAAACATTCTTCTCGTACTTTTGTCTGAAAAGTCAAAAAAGTACCTCGTACGAAAAATGACAAAAGATTCCTTTCATATCCTTTACTAAATATTCACCGAAGGTTGAAATTGAATATAAACAATTTTATAAGGATATAAATATTACATATTGAGGAAACATGGATGTGGATGATAAAATACACCCCAGTAAATGCCAAAGTATAAACAATCTCGGATAAAAATGAGATTGTGATATTTTCCCTTACCTTAGGTCCGACTTGCTTTATACGTGTCCGAACCTCCTGTATAATGATTTAAATCATGTTATTGACTTATTCCAGAATCATATACATTTTTATTATATCATATATGGTCCACTTATGACTTTATATTACCCGTTCTTTTGTAAATTCATGTTAAAGAAGCGTTTTGGGTAAAATTGTTTCATTTCTCGTAGGTGTTTTTAACTTGTAATTATTAATATGATTACTTGGATCATGAATAAATATATCCAGAATGTAAAACATGATTTATATATCATATATATTCAGAATATACATATATGTAATATATTGATAAATGGAATGAAATACACCATTCATGGAGACGGTAGTCCGTACGTACGCATGAACGCTGTTTTCGTTTCCTTATTGAATTGAATAGAATTAAGTACATGACATAAATATAAATATGCATAAATACAGTATCATTATTATGTCATATATTTCATTAGTACTTATTATATATACTTTATAATCATTCATGAATGCTTAATCATTGAGAATGAATCTCATCGCGTCGTGGAGACGGTAGTCCGTACGTACGCACGAGCGATGATATCATTCTCATGGTTGTGGAATTGTGTTGAAGTGTATGTATACTATTTCAGTATCAATATAACTTTATAATAATCATATATAGATACTCATTAGACCATTATACCCATCCAATTAAGGTTGTGACGGAAAATAGATTACACCACGGCGTGGAGACGGTATTCCGTACGTACGCACGCGCGGTGATTTCCTTTCTCCGTAGGATGGATAGAAGGTTAATTAGAGTTTTTTCATATTTATAATAACATATCAGTATGTAAGTAATACTGATGGTATTACTTTATAATGAAACAACTAAAGAAGAAGAAGTTGAAGAAGAAAGAAATTGAAAAGATCGGTAATGGATATTACCTCTTCTTTGGAACGCCTCTTTGAATCCTCCACTTAGGGAACTAAGATTGGTCTTTGAAGAAGACCAGGACCTCTAGGATTATTCTAGGGAAGTGGAGAGGAGAAAATGGAAGGGGTTTGCCGAGCTTGAGTGCTCAAATTGGTGTGAGGAGGAGGGGGAGGAGGTGCCCTTTTATAAGGGAGGAGAGGGGAACCTTAGGAATATCTCAAAATATTATTTTATATTAAAGTCAAAATCGGTTTATAATGGTTCCAAAGTTTCTTATTTCGAAGCTAAAGTGGGGATGGGTCGAAATCCTATCATCCAATAGGATTTAGACAAGTTTAGGGTATTATTGTAACCTTATCAATTAGATTTAACTCTAAGTTAAATAATTTAACTTTTACCGTGTCTTTTTGTTTTCTTACACTATATGGTTAATACACTTACTATAACATGCCAAACGAACCCCAAATTGTTTATTTTTAATATATATATCCTTATCTAAGTCATTTGGCCGAACCTTAGATTTTTAGGAATAAAATAAAAATTAATAATATAATATTTGATTTAAAAACTATTTTGTGTCAATTTTGACACTATTTGATATATGATTTTTGTGAAAGTCATAACAGAATTATATGTTCGAACCAAGTTTATTAAATCAATACTAATATATCATAGTAACCCAGATGCATACCTTGCATGTCTTGTAAAATTTTCTTCGTATATACCAACAGATTCATCATCCTTCTGTTTCAGCTCAAGAAACTCCTTTTCCATCTTTGTTCGAAGAATACGAGGGAAGTACTTACTGAAAAACAAGTTCTTGAACTCGTCCCATTCCATGGACTCAATTTCATCTCTTGGCCTCGTATTCTTGATAAGATTCCACCATTGATCAGCTTCACCTTCCAAACGATATACTGCTAAGATGACTTTATCATGCTCAGAACATTGAAGAACTGAAAATATCTTTTCAGTGGTACTGATCCATTGTTCAGCAACAAGTGGATCAGAAGACCCACTGAAAGAAGGTGGACGCTGCCTCATGAAGGACTCAATAGAATATTGTTCCCTTCTCTGATCATTTGGAAGTCTAGAATGATTCATAGATTGTGTAAGTATAGCAATAAGATTTTGCACTCCTTCTCCCATAACATTTGTTTGTTCAGGAGGGCAATCATTTCATTGTCCATTGCATTGATCAACACGGTTCCTTCGGGTTCCATCCATCATCTAAAACCCAAAAAGAATAGTGTGAGAGGCAAAAATCATGCTAGGGAAATCAACATAATAAAGGGGGAGTACATTCAATATCTAACATCTTAGGTTTAATTCTATGATCATTAGCGTAATTATAGTACTATAACCTATACATATACTTAACCTTAGCGACATCCCTAGACATACCTTAGAAATATCTCTAGGGATCTCACTAAAGTTCTCGCAACCTAGTTTCCAAAGGTTGACTAAACCTTTCCTCTGATACCAACTGTAGAGACCCGAAGCCTGACGTACATGGACATTACATTACTTTTGCGTAATACTTAGTACATAACAAAAACACACACATAAGGATCGTAATAGTTTAGTGTCTTTGGAAACTCGGAACGTAATCTCTTAATCATGGTGAAAGATCTTCAACATCTCCCATAAAGATCTTCCTTTTTTTTACCTAAAACCTTTCTTTATATCCTGGGGAAAAGAAAACATAAAAGGGTGAGCTCAAATGCTCAGTAAGGGTAAACAAAAGAAATATCAATCACATCATATTCATAAGAACACAACATTTTGGAAATCATAACCTGCAAAAGAGAGCAAATTTCATAACATGGGATAAATCATGGTAGTGAAATGTAATCACAATAATCATAACTTAAAACATGAAACTTTGTGGCATTCACACATAATCATATAGACTCATTTCTTGTTAGTCAAGACTCATTTCCAATACTATCTTAGTCGACAAAGTCCCTTTCTGAATCGAGTAACCCTCGTTTCAGTCCTGTTTCACTGAACTGGTATAACCTACCATTCCAGCCATGTCTATCTCATGATATATAAAATCTTTACCCAATGCATTGGAGGGAGATATAGGTCCCACCCATCTTATAATGAATCCTTTCTTATGTGTGCCACATAATCATAAACCATACATCATAGCGTAACCCATGTAATAAAAATGGGCTTCTTAAACAACATGACATCATAAAACAATTCATATAAGATAAAGGAATTCATAAAAATATTTCCATCACAACATAATAAAATCCATGTAATAATAGGGATAGAAACATAACCCTTTATTATCTTAGATGGAAAATAATTTTGATAAAACACTTGAAATCCATTCTTGAGGAAAATATCCTTTCTACTTAAAAACATTTTCCTTTATTAACATGTCTTACAATTTAAAACTAAAAGAAGTTGATTAAAAATAAACATGGAAACTTGTAAAGGAATCTTCTTGGAAATAATGTTTTAAAAATCCATTCATTCCGTATAAGTTAAAAAAACATTCTTCTCGTACTTTTGTCGGAAAAGTCAAAAAAGTACCTCGTACGAAAAACGACAAAAGATTCCTTTCATATCCTTTACTAAATATTCACCGAAGGGTAAAATTTAATATAAACTATTGTATAAGGATATAAATATTACATATTTAGGAAACATGGATGTGGATTATAAAATACACCCCAGTAAATGCCAAAGTATAAACAATCTCGGATAAAAATGAGATTGATATTTTCCCTTACCTTAGGTCCGACTTGCTTTGTACGTGTCCGAACCTCCTGTATAATGATTTAAATCATGTTGTTGACTTATTCCAGAATCATATTCATTTTTATTATATCATATATGGTCCACTTATGACTTTATATTACCCGTTCTTTTGTAAATTCATGTTAAAGAAGCGTTTTGGGTAAAATCGTTTCATTTATCGTAGGTGTTTTTAACTTGTAATTATTAATATGATTACTTGGATCATGATTACTTATATACAGAATGTAAAACATGATTTATATATCATATATATTCAGAATATACATATATGTAATATATTGATAAATGGAATGAAATACACCATTCATGGAGAAGGTAGTCCGTACGTACGCATGAACGATGTTTTCGTTTCCTTATTGAATTCCATAGAATTAAGTAGATGACATACATATAAATATACATAAATACAGTATCATTGTTATGTCATATATTTCATTAGTACTTATTATATATACTTTATAATCATTCATGAATGGATAATCATTGAGAATGAATCTCATCGCATCGTGGAGACGGTAGTCCGTACGTACGCACGAGCGATGATATCGTTCTCATGGTTGTGGAATTGTGTTGAAGTGTATGTATACTATTTCAGTATCAATATCACTTTATAATAATCATATATAGTTACTCATTACACCATTATACCCATCCAATTAAGGTGGTGACGGAAAATAGATTACACCACGGCGTGGAGACGGTATTCCGTACGTACGCACGCGCGGTGATTTCCTTTCTCCGTAGGATGGATAGAAGGTTAATTAGATTTGTTTCATATTTATAATAACATATAAGTATGTAAGTAATACTGATGTTATTACTTTATAATGAAACAACTAAAGAATAAGATGTTGAAGAAGAAAGAAATTGAAAAGATCGGTAATGGATATTACCTCTTCTTTGGAACGCCTCTTTGAATCCTCCACTTAGGGAACTAAGATTGGTCTTTGAAGAAGACCAGGACCTCTAGGATTATTCAAGGGAAGTGGAGAGGAGAAAATGGCAGGGGTTGGCCGAGCTTGAGTGCTCAAATTGGTGTGAGGAGGAGGGGGAGGAGGTGCCCTTTTATAAGGGAGGAGAGGGGCACCTTAGGAATATCTCAAAATATTATTTTATATTAAAGTCAAAATCGGTTTATAATGGTTACAAAGGGTCTTATTTCGAAGCTAAAGTGGGGAGGGGTCGAAATCCTATCATCCAATAGGATTTAGACAAGTTTAGGGTATTATTTTCACCTTATCAATTAGATTTCACTCTAAGTTAAATAATTTTACTTTTACCGTGTCTTTTTGTTTTCTTACACTATATGGTTAATACACTTACTATAACATGCCAAAGGAACCCCAAATTGTTTATTATTAATATATATATCCTTATCTAAGTCATTTGGCCGAACCTTAGATTTTTAGGAATAAAATAAAAATTAATAATATAATATTTGATTTAAAAACTATTTTGTGTCAATTTTGACACTATTTGATATATGATTTTTGTGAAAGTCATAACAGAATTATATGTTCGAACCAAGTTTATTAAATCAACACTAATATATCATAGTAACCTATAAAATTAATGGAATTAATAAAAAGTCTCAAATTACATTTATTTTGGTGTTTATAACATCAATTATGTCAATATTTCATTAATAAGATAATTACTGCATCATCTTTGTGACATGAATAAATTAAATTATTTGATGTCTAAAAATTACAAATAAAATACCATTATCTAGGAAATATTTTTATCTTTCTAATGAATATTTACAATCGAATTTATCTTATGTATAACCCTATATTAAAAATGTTTTAGTAAATAAACGTTGATTTTAACTCTTTTAACTCTTCTTTGAATTAAATAATAATAAATGTCTTAATCTAATCCAAGTGGTCCTAAATGAAAATATTTTACACTTAAGGTTGTTTTCGGTCGAGATACACTTGTCCAATAGGATTAGGACATGTGTTAGGGTAATATTAATATCATTCTTACCCTTAATTACCCTATTTACTTTTAACCGTGGTAAATAAAAGTAAAAAGTTACTATTCACCAAAAATTATTTTCATCTCATTGAACCACATTTTACTTACTGACATCAACCGTGTCTCTCGGATTTTTGAAATTCCATTCACAGAAGCGGTAAAATTAAGTTTTATGAAAAATTCAGTTTTTTTAACTACCACTTAGTAGTTTCACTATTCATCAAAAATTGATGTTTTTCAGAACAATGCCAAAATTTCATCCTAAGCTATATTTCATATTCCGAATTCAAAAATGAAGTCTATTTTACCATATTCATAACATAGAAGTTGCATTAATTAATTTTATAATTAAATCCCGCTGTTAAAACAAATAGCGTGTTTTTAAGAAACTTGTTTATGTCGGGTTTAAATGTGAAATTACATCCAATGAACAACATTGTATTAAATTGTAAAAATATATTCTAAATATACTTTAAAACCACTCAAACTAATAATTTATAACTATTAATTATTTTGATTAAAAAGTTGTTTTTAATTATAATTTAGTAATTTTCACTATTCATCTGAATATGAAAGTTATCCGAAAAGTACCAAAATTTCACCTTAGGCTAAATTCGAAACTCTAAATCCTAAAATGAAGTCCACTTTGAGAGATAAAATTTCTAAAATTTAAAAAGTGGTTATTACTATTCATAACGGCTAGTTTTAATAATATTTTAATAGCATATCGTTGTTTCGTGAAACTCAGTATTGCGTACTACACACGCTATCGAGGAAGGTTGCGATTGCGTGTAATGCAAGGCAAGTCAACGATGCGTGTTGTGCAAGCTCCATTTGGTGTAGCGTACAACACAAGACATTAATAAAATTAAAAAGAATATTTTTCATAAAATCTCGGGCTGTTACATTCTACCCCCCTTAAAATGAATTTCGCCCTCGAAATTCGTCGGGGTTATAAATGGTTTACTATTTGAAAGTTTATTTAATAGAAACCCACATCATAAAAAGGAATATCAAAACAAATCTTTAAAAACAAAAGTATGAAATGTAACGGTTACCCAAATAAACTAATCACTGGGTTTCCACATAGGTGAAAATATGAATATGGAAGAGAAATCTAACCATCATGTTCTGATGGAGAGTGGTAGAGAACATGGCTATGGAAAAGCCAGTAATCACAAAGCCATAAATTTGTGACGATCTAAGGTACCATCTGATTCATCAGATATAAATCACTAGGACAACATTTTTGGTTTTCAAGATCGTTTCCCTAAAGTTAAAGAATATGAATTAGAATAAATACTTACTTTATGTTGGTACAACCTCACTGTTGTTCGTGCCTTTAACAATTTCAACTTCATCTCTTAAATAAATGAAGTTGAATTTTTTATTCGTGAAGTGTTAGCAGATCATGTGATAGAATGACGGGTCATTCCATCTGTCTTAAAGAAAAGGTTAGCAAAAATTATATACATAAGTCGATCTATAGTGAGATTAATCATATATAGTTCCTAAAATGGACTTATACTTCATATATCATACTGCTTAATATAATAAAACTAGTTTCTACTAAACAGGGACTTCCTGTAGGCCAGTGGTAGGCGATAAAGGTCAGTCGCACTTCGGTTGTGGGTTTGATTCCCACATCCTTCTCCGACGCGATGGGCTGTCGCCCCTCCTGCAGGTTGTCCTTTTTCTAAAACTACATTAACATCCCATTAATAATATCGAAAAACGTTTTATCCTAACTTATGTCAATCATAATCCATTCTAATTTTTAAGCTTATCTAAAATACTGCAGTCCAATCTCATAACACAGTGAAAACGATTACCAGATATTTAATACCATCGTTGATCCTTATATATCAAAAGATATGTTTTTTTGGTCACATTCCAAACATTCAAAGTCCTTAATCATGTATTCTCTTGAATACCTTAGTAAAAACATGAATGCAGTTAAAAGTTAACACCTTCCACATACCAAAATCCTCAAAATTCTATATACTCAAACCATGATATCACTTAGTCCTTATATCAATCATGAGCTCATGAATACTGTTAAACATTTCGTTTTCTCGTTTTCCCTTCATTATGCGCATATCAACTTATTTCCAAAAATATCTCAATCACTTTGAATACCACATTAGACCAATACATAAATATTCCAACACTTTATGATACAAAATTATTTTGGAATCCCATTACATAAACACTTAATCATTCCACCACATCGTTGTCATATTCAACATCGCCAATAGTGATCGCATGTGACTTCCCTTTGTCCTTTGCCTTAAGTGGTTGCTCATGTTGATCATCACTAACCCTTGGATTAGGGCATTTATTAGCATAATGACCCATTTCCTTGCACTTGAAGCATTGAAGTGTTGGTGGTGCATTCTCTGCAGTGTTTGCTTTATTCACATCATTAAAATCCCTTTTTCCATTACTTCGACACTCAGCTGCTCGATGACCTTCTTTTCCACACTTAAAACATTTTCTAGTCCCTTTAAGACAATCTCCACCATGCTTCTTTCCACACTTTGTTCATAAGGAAACATTCATCTTCTTTTCACCATTATTATGAGATTTCTCCTTGAACTCCATATTTCGTTTCTTGTCAAAACCATGAGATGGATATGTAACACCAACTTCCATTTCTACCTTGATAGCACAACACACAATTTCTTCATAGCTACTGAAGTCTCTTATAGCTAATGAACTTTGAAGACTTGGTTTTAAGCCACTGAAAAATCGATCAACTTTTCTTTCAGGTTGGATGATAATGCCAGATGCATACCTTTCAAGTCTTGTAAAATTTGCTTCGTATATACCAAGAGATTCATCATCCTTCTGCTTCAGCTCAAGAAACTCTTTTTCCATCTTTGTTCGAAGAATACGAGGGAAGTACTTACTGAAAAACAAGTTCTTGAACTCGTCCCATTCCATGGACTCAATTTCATCTCTTGGCCTCATATTCTTGATAAGATTCCACCATTGATCAGCTTCACCTTCCAAACGATATACTTCTAATATGACTTTATCATGCTCAGAACATTGAAGAACTGAAAATATCATTTCAGTGGTACTGATCCATTGTTCAGCAACAAGTGGATCAGAAGACCCACTGAAAGAAGGTGGACGTTGCCTCATGAAGGACTCAATAGAATATTGTTCCCTTCTCTGATCATTTGGAAGTCCAGAATGATTCATAGCTTGTGTAAGTATAGAAATAAGATTTTTCACTCCATCTCCCATAACATTTGTTTGTTCAGGAGGGAAATCATTGCATTGTCCATTGCATTGATCAACACGGTTCCTTCGGGTTCCAGCCATCGTCTTAAACCCAAAAAGAATAGTGTGAGAGGCAAAAATCATGCTAGGGAAATCAACATAATAAAGGGGGAGTACCTTCAATATCTAACATCTTAGGTTTAATTCTATGATCGTTAGCGTAATTCTAGTACTATAACCTATACGTATACTTAACCTTAGGGACATCCCTAGACATACCTTAGAAATATCTCTAGGGATCTCACTAAAGTTCTCGCAACCTAGTTTCCAAAGGTTGACTAAACCTTTCCTCTGATACCAACTGTAGAGACCTGAAGCATGACGTACATGGACATTAAATTACTTTTGCGGAATACTTAGTACATAACAAAAACACACACATAAGGATCGTAATAGTTTAGTGTCTTTGGAAACTCGGAACGTAATCTCCTAATCATGGTGAAAGATCTTCAACATATCCCATAAAGATCTTCCTTTTTTTACCTAAAACCTTTCTTTATATACTGGGGAAAAGAAAACATAAAAGGGTGAGCTCAAATGCACAGTAAGGGTAAACAAAAGAAATATCAATCACATCATATTCAAAAGAACATAACATTTTGGAAATCATAACCTGCAAAAGAGAGAAAATTTCATTACATGGGATAAATCATGGCAGTGAAATGTAATCACAATAATCATAACTTAAAACATGAAACTTTGTGGCATTCACACATAATCATATAGAATCATTTCTTGTTAGTCACGACTCATTGCCAATACTATCTTAGTGGACAAAGTCCCTTTCTGAATCGAGTAACCCTCGTTTCAGTCCTGTTTCACTGAACCGGTATAACCTACCATTCCAGCCATGTCTATCTCATGAGATATAAAATCTTTACCCAATGCATTTGAGGGATATATAGGTCCCACCCATCTTATAATGAATCCTTTCTTATGTGTGCCACATAATCATAAACCATACATCATAGCATAACCCATTTAATAAAAATGGGATTCTTAAACAACATGACATCCTAAAACAATTCATATAAGATAAAGGAATTCATAAAAATATTTCCATCACAACATAATCAAATCCATGTAATAATAGGGATAGAAACAGAACCCTTTATTATCTTAGATGGAAAATAATTTTGATAAAACACTTGAAATCCATTCTTGAGAAAAATATCCCTTCTACTTCAAAAACATTTTCCTTTATTAACATGTCTTACAATTTAAAACTAAAAGAAGTTGATTAAAAATAAACTTGAAAACTTGTAAAGGAAGCTTCTTGGAAATAATTTTTTAAAAATCCATTCATGCCGTATAAGTTAAAAAAACATTTTTCTCGTACTTTTGTCGGAAAAGTCAAAAAAGTACCTCGTACGAAAAACGACAAAAGATTCCTTTCATATCCTTTACTAAATATTCACCGAAGGGTAAAATTGAATATAAACTATTGTATAAGGATATAAATATTACATATTGAGGAAACATTGATGTGGATGATAAAATACACCCCAGTAAATGCCAAAGTACAAACAATCTCGGATAAAAATGAGATTGTGATATTTTCCCTTACCTTATGTCCGAATTGCTTTGTACCTATCCGAACCTCCTGTATAATGATTTAAATCATGTTATTGAATTATTCCAGAATCATATTCATTTTTATTATATCATATATGGTCCACTTATGACTTTATATTACCCGTTCTTTTGTAAATTCATGTTAAAGAAGCGTTTTGGGTAAAATCTTTTCATTTATCGTAGGTGTTTTTAACTTGTAATTATTAATATGATTACTTGGATCATGATTACTTATATACAAACTATAAAACATGATTTATATATCATATATATTCAGAATATACATATATGTAATATATTGATAAATGGAATGAAATACACCATTCATGGAGACGGTAGTCCATACGTACGCATGAACGATGTTTTCGTTTCCTTATTGAATTCAATAGAATTAAGTAGATGACATACATATAAATATACATAAATACAGTATCATTGTTATGTCATATATTTCATTAGTACTTATTATATATACTTTATAATCATTCATGAATGGATAATCATTGAGAATGAATCTCCTCGCATCGTGGAGACGGTAGTCCGTACGTACGCACGAGCGATGAAATCATTCTCATGGTTGTGGAATTGTGTTGAAGTGTATGTATACTATTTCAGTATCAATATCAATTTATAATAATCATATATAGTTACTCATTACACCATTATACCCATCCAATTAAGGTGGTAACGGAAAATAGATTACACCACGGCGTGGAGACGGTATTCCGTACGTACGCACGCGCGGTGATTTCCTTTCTTTGTAGGATGGATAGAAGGTTAATTAGAGTTGTTTCATATTTATAATAACATATCTGTATGTAAGTAATACTGATGTTATTACTTTATAATGAAACAACTAAAGAAGAAGATGTTGAAGAAGAAAGAAATTGAAAAGATCGGTAATGGATATTACCTCTTCTTTGGAATGCCTATTTGAATCCTCCACTTAGGGAACTAAGATTGGTCTTTGAAGAAGACCAGGACCTCTAGGATTATTCTAGGGAAGTGGAGAGGAGAAAATGGCAGGGGTTGGCCGAGCTTGAGTGCTCAAATTGGTGTGATGAGGAGGGGGAGGAGGTGCCCTTTTATAAAGGAGGAGAGGGGTACCTTAGGAATATCTCAAAATATTATTTTATATTAAAGTCAAAATCGGTTTATAATGGTTCCAAAGGGTCTTATTTCGAAGCTAAAGTTGGGATGGGTCGAAATACTATCATCCAATAGGATTTAGACAAGTTTAGGGTATTATTTTAACCTTATCAATTAGATGTAACTCTAAGTTAAATAATTTAACTTTTACCGTGTCTTTTTGTTTTCTTACACTATATGGTTAATACACTTACTATAACATGCCAAAAGAACCCCAAATTGTTTATTATTAATATATATATCCTTATCTAAGTCATTTGGCAGAACCTTATATTTTTAGGAATAAAATAAAAATTAATAATATAATATTTGATTTAAAAACTATTTTGTGTCAATTTTGACACTATTTGATATATGATTTTTGTGAAAGTCATAACAGAATTATATGTTCGAACCAAGTTTATTAAATCAACACTAATATATCATAGTAACCTATAAAATTAATGGAATTCATAAAAAGTCTCAAATTACATTTATTTTGGTGTTTATAACATCAATTATGTCAATATTTCATTAATAAGATAATTACTACATCATCTTTGTGACATGAATAAATTAAATTATTTGATGTCTAAAAATTACAAATAAAATACCATTATCTAGGAAATATTTTTATCTTTCTAATGAATATTTACAATCGAATTTATCTTATGTATAACCCTATATTAAAAATGTTTTAGTAAATAAACGTTGATTTTAACTCTTTTAACTCTTCTTTGAATTAAATAATAATAAATGTCTTAATCTAATCCAAGTGGCCCTAAATGATAATATTTTACACTTAAGGTTGTTTTCGGTCGAGATACACTTGTCCAATAGGATTAGGACATGTGTTAGGGTAATATTAATATCATTCTTACCCTTAATTACCCTATTTACTTTTAACTGTGGTAAATAAAAGTAAAAAGTTACTATTCACCAAAAATTATTTTCATCTCATTGAACCACATTTTACTTACTGACATCAACCGTGTCTCTCGGATTTTTTAAATTCCATTCACAGAAGCGGTAAAATTAAGTTTTATGAAAAATTCAGTTTTTTTAACTACCACTTAGTAGTTTCACTATTCATCAAAAATTGATGTTTTTCAGAACACTGCCAAAATTTCATCCTAAGCTATATTTCATATTCCAAATTCAAAAATGAAGTCTATTTTACCAAATTTATAACATATAAGTTGCATTAATTAATTTTATAATTAAATCTCACTGTTAAAACAAATAGCGTGTTTTTAAGAAACTTGTTTATGTCGGGTTTAAATGTGAAATTACATCCAATGAACAACATTGTATTAAATTGTAAAAATATATTCTAAATATACTTTAAAACCACTCAAATTAATAATTTATCACTATTAATTATTTTTATTAAAAAAGTTGTTTTTAATTATAATTTAGTAATTTTCACTATTCATCAGAATATGAAAGTTATCCGAAAAGTACCAAAATTTCACCTTAGGCTAAATTCGATACTCCGAATCCTAAAATGAAGTCCATTTTGAGAGATAAAATTTCTAAAATTTAAAAAGTGGTTATTACTATTCATAACGGCTAGTTTTAATAATATTTTAATAGCATATCGTTGTTTCGTGAAACTCAGTATTGCGTACTACACACGCTATCGAGGAAGGTTGCGATTGCGTGTAATGCAAGGAAAGTCAAAGATGCGTGTTGTGCAAGCTCATTTTGGGGTAGCGTACAACACAAGACAGTAATAAAATTAAAAAGAATATTTTTCATAAAATCTCGGGCGGTTACACCTTAGGTTCTGAGGTGAGTCCGACATTCAGGTGGCTGAGGACAGGATTCAGGTGGTGATCAAGTTTCTTATCCATTAAAGACACAATTAGATTAAATGGTGGTCCTAGTGGCGAGCCTTCAACAAGGCTCAATAGGGAGATGGAGGGGTTTAGATTACCCGATCATAAAAATAGGTGACTCTTCCAAGGATAGGTTTTGAGAAACATTCCCATAGAAGGGGATATCACCAGAAAAGAGAAGGGCTATGTGTTCAAAAAAGCTTCTATAGCTTTGGCAGGATGACATGTCGGTAGCTGAGTATTCATCAAGGTATACCAACCATTCTAGGTACTCGATGAATCTAATACGACTAGTACTTTAGTGATCAAAAATCAGAGAGAGGTGGGTTTAGGGACATTTGAGCCAACACAATTCCTCTAATAATTCCTACTTATTCTAGTGTTCTAGAGTGAACCTTTGTGGTTGCAAGTCCTTTGGCTGAGCAGGTACACCCAATGGACGTCAACAGTAGAAAACCATGAGTATAGACCTTAGGAGAAAGAATTATACATCAGTATAAAAGACTCAGACATGTGAGATGCTCTTAGAAGAGGTCCCAGGAAAAGGTGTCTATAGCTCAGGGCACATAGGGTGAGTCCAGTCGTCCTAGAGAGAGGTAATTCTTTTTAAAAGACGGTAGGGGATATATCATTACAAATTGTCTATCCCATCATTCTTCTGATAGTGAAATGGTGGATAAGACACCAAGGACAAGATGGTGACAAGAACATATGGATCTCTAGGGAGAAAAATGAGACAGGGGAGCTGGGAGAGTAGTAGGAGGTGGTATACATTTACACATGTTACCACCAACACCAACAAGTGTTCCATACCAAGATCAAGGAGCTAGAGGACAGAGGAAGGGCAGCTTCATGCGGTCAAGGAATATGACCCAGGGGATCCATGAATGATTTGAGGTATGATATGTTTCTATTATGAGTTATCGTATTAATAGACACATGTGATAATAATTATTACTTGTCACAAATTCTATTTGATACCTCTAGTTTCCAGTTAAACAGTTGACTTGACCCTTACATCTGGAGATACCTATTGGAGGAGACTGGGTAATCACGCAAGTGATTATAGTGTGATCTGAACCTAGAGGTGAGAGTATCGGTTGGAACCTCTTAGTGGAAGTGTTGAGGCCTTATTACATTAGTCTAGGTATGGACTGGTTATCCATAGTTCGTTATCTGATTTACTATTCTAGGAAAATGTTGTGGTATTTACATAGTGATGGAATGGGGTCTTCCATGGTCTGTGAAAAAGGAAGCCTAGGAAGCACATAATGGACTCATGTATAGGAGGGTGCTCACTCTTGAGTTGGCTAGCCTTACCCTCGGGACAGTGGTTGTTATGTGTTTTCAGTTCCCAGTAGTAGTGGCAGAGTACGAGGACATCTTCCCAATAGATGTTTCCAGGTTTACCTCCCTATAGGGAGATATATTTCTTCAATGTTCTACACCCTGAGATGGAACCAATATTAGCATCAGTATATTATATGTATTTCACAGTGATTTTCAAGCTAAGGGTGAAGGTAGGGGACTTGTAGAGGAAGAGATTATTAATACCCAATGTTCAAGATTATGTGTGGGTTACTGACATTTTAACCAAGTGACTGTATAGAATGAGTATCCACTACCAAAGGGTCAATGAAAACTTAGATTAGAAGAAAGTGGAAGTCTTTCGCCTTGATATAAAGGTGCCTGTAATATTTTTTAGTAGTTAAGAGAGAGTTTTATGAGCACCTTGATCATGAGTTTTATAGAGGAAGGAGTTGAGGACGTATTCTTCTGTGAAGCATCAGGGACCAGACATGGTTTCGTCTTGATGTAAAGTCAGGCGGGGATTGTCTATGTTTCAATTATGTTGAGACCATATGAGTATAACTATGATATCCACAATATTATGTTGGAAAAGGTAGTCTTCGCATTGATAATGTGGCGACACTACCTGATGGGTGGGTGGTTTATCTTTTACTCAGACCACAAGATTATCAAGTGTATCATATCTAATAAGGTTCTGAACATGAGATAGTGGTGTTGGATAGAGCTCCTCTAGGAATATGACATGGAGAGGGTCTATACTCTTGGTAATGGAAACGTGGTAGTGGATTCTCTCGGAAGAAGATCTGTTTCGTATATTTTGAATGAGGCAACAGAGAAGCTGGCCTTGTTATAGTCATCCTTTGTAGATATAGAATATTCAACTTACCTCCAACCAGTAGTTGTTACTCCTCCACTCTTATAGTGATTTGGGGAGGTATGGCTCGATGATTCTGATGGTGAGGCTTTATGTGCACATCTGTCTATGGGGAATTCCCCTAATGGAAATTAAAAAGGTGGGGATCACGCCATTCCTTTCAGAGAATTCATAGTAGTGGAATTGGATTCCTAGTGTGGAAAATGCATCAGGATATTCATGTGGGTCTCAAGGAAGACACTGAGGATAAAAAAACTAGTTGAAGTTTTTCATACCTATTTATATAAAATTTGTGCACTTGTTTGAATCAGTTTTATGGTTTGTCAACTCAACGAGTCGAGCCCCTATTCTGGGTAGAGGTTTTTCTTTTCTTCCTTGGGATTCCAGGAAGAGAGTGAGAATGTATAATAATGGAATTCATAACGGATTTAATGTATATTTCTAGGATACACAAAACCATTTAGGAGATAGTAGAAAAACTCACCAAGTCAGCCACTTCTTAGATTTTCAAGAGTAGAGATCAGTAGAGAGCTCGAGATACCTCTACGTGCAGGAGATAGATTGAATCCACGGGATCCCATAGATTCAAGTTTCTAATTGTGATTCTCATTTTGTATCCTAGTCTTGGAATTCAAGGATCATTAGTAGAGCACCCTCTATGGGCATTCGATTCCTTTAGTGCATTCCAGGTGCCATCACGAGAATCTATGGAAGAGCACATGGGAGAGGGAGGATCATGTTTGTGCTCTTATCCTCATCTGTTTAGGTATCCTTTAGTTTGGATTTTGTGGATGTAAATACATAAGGTGGTGAGAATATAATGACTCAGATTTTCTCAGTTTTATTTTTAGAATATTTCTAGGAAAATTCTGAGAACAGGTGCTCAAACAATGTACAATTATGAGGCCCAATGTGCCCTTAATGGTTTGAAAAAAATGTTATGGTTTCTATAGAGATTATGACTGGTTTTCCTAAAAAGTTGAAGGAACTATTAAACAGGTTCCTAGATCAGAAATATGAGGGAATTTTTGCGTTTAGGATGGTGGGTTTACACAAGGTGTGACTTAACATTAGTCGGCGCATGCCTCCATTGAGAAAACCCCAAAAGGACATAACTGTAAATAAAATTATTAAATAACAATATATTATTTTAAAATCTTTATAATTTTAGGACCAGGCTGAAGGAAGATATGGTTTTCATGGATTGTATTTTGTTGATCTTGATGAATTTTTCATAAAGGAATGACATCTTTAATTTCGAAGAATTCAGAGTCTGGAATTCGGATTCTGGAATTCGGAGTTTGGAAATTGAGAAGTTTGAAACCGAGTTTATTGATCATTCAGAACTTGTTGTTTGAAGAATTCGGAGTCTGGAATTCGAAGTCTGGAAATTGAGAAGATTGGAATTGGGAAATTGAAAATTCCTGAAAGCTATCTGATAGGAGATGTGAAGGCATTAATTGTGAAGATGCTTTGATATTTTGTAACTCTAATTTTTGAGTAAATGAAAGTACTCACGATGAAAGAAAAAGTTGGATCGAGCAGTCATACCGAGAACCAGGAAGAACCATTCTGAGAACCAGAAGTCATTCTGAGAACCTGAAGTCGTACCGAGAATCAAAGATGTTTGTAGCCAGAGGTTCGGAGATGACTTGTTGAAGAATAATTTCGTAGCGGGAAGTTCGAAGTCAACTTGCTGAAGAAGAAGTTCGTAGAGAGAAGTTCGTAGTCGACTTCCTGAGTCAAAAGTTCATAGCGGGATTTTTGAAGTCGACTTGCTGAGTCAGAAGTTTGGAGTTATGAAGTTCGGAGTCGACTTCCTGAACCTGAAGTTCGTAGCCAGAAATGTGGAGTCATGCCGAGAATTGGTCAAATTGTAATGAGAAGCCATATCGAGAATTGAAATGGTGTCATTCCGAAGAATATGTGAAGAGTCATGCCGAGAATTTAAGAGATGTCGGAGACTCAAGAAGGATGGATCCGAGAAAGTGAGGATGAAGAATCGAGAAGGGTGGATCCGAGAATATGAGGCCAAGAAGACAGATGACATGATCCGAGAATATGATACCAAGAAACTTGTTTAACAAAGTGGGATCCAGAAAAGGCCAAAGTTCTAAATCAAGAGAAGTGGAAGAAGATTCACAAATATTCTATAAGCGTTGACAATGTCTTAATTACTCCGAGATTTCAGGAGAAATTATGATTTGGGTGAATTTAAGTGAGCGGGAAAATATTTTGGTTTCTCGACTAAGCACACTTTGGAGCACCTATAAAAGGATATCAGATTGCAAAGTAAGGTATTGATGATGTTTTAGGAAGATAAGCTCTAATAATATATATATATAGAGAGAGAGAAGTGTGTGGCAGACTGAGTTTTTCATTGCAGTCTCAATTGAAACGAGAATTTTGATACTGGTTGACATCGTATTGAGTTTCTCGGATTAAAGAAAACTCATATTGAAGAATCGGAGTGAAAGTGAAGAATTTGGAGTGGAGATTCAGATTGGAGTTTCGGAGTGGAAATTCAGAGTGAAGATTCGGAATGGGGAATTAGTACTGGATGTCACTGTATTGAGTTTCTCAGACTGAGGAAGACTCGGATTGAAGAATTGGAGTGACGAAGAAAATTCGGAGTTAAGAATTAGGAGTGGAGATTTGGAATGGGGAATCAGTACTGGCTATCACCGTATTGAGTTTCTCAGACTGAGGGAGACTCGAATTGAAGAATCAGAGTGAAGAAGAAAATTCGGAGTGAAGAATTCGGAGTGAAGAATTCGGAGTGGACATTCGGAATGGGAAATCATTATTGGCTGTCATCGTATTGAGTTTCTCAGACTGAGGAAGATTCAGATTGAATAATCGGATTGGGAAAATTCAGAGTAGAGATTCAGAATGGGAATTTCAGACTTTAATTGATCTATCTCAAGTCCAAGGAGTCATTGGCTTTCTTCTGGGTAAGGAAGTGAAGATTTGTGCTGAACTTTCTTACACTTGTGTATTTGAAAGGAAGTCCCGGTAACATAAGTTGTTAAAAGAGATGAGAAATTTCCCTATTGTGCTAAGAGGGTGCACATGCACTACAGTGATTATTTCACAGTGCTTCCTGAGTATAAGGATATATCCTACTCGTTGTAATAAAAGGATTGTTTTCTTAGTGGACTGTATGGTGCTGGATTGTTTCCAACCATACCAAAGACATAGCTATTCTTACTGAATTGTGAACCTTGTAAATTATTTGGTTCCTTTGGATGTGTGCTTTTTTTTCTCAGCAGGGTATTATATCTTTAACAGGAGACAAAGGTTTTTCATAATATTAAGGGAACTTAAAAAGAAAATGGGGTACCACAGATTTACCCCCCCCCCTAGTGGTTCATTGCTCCAACTGGGACCTTACAAGTGGTATTAGAGGGAGGTTGCCTTTGTTTTCATTACTGATGGAGAATCTGAATTGAGTGAACAGTAAAGGCATTCCAATATTCGATGGGAAGAACTATCACATCTGGAAGGATAGAATGCTACCGTATCTCTTGTCTATTAGTTATGAAGTTCTTGAAGCTGCAACAGTTGGGTTTCCCCCCATTGAAGACAATGTTCCACTCACACCAGTTCACTAGAAGTTTCTTGAAAATGATGGAAGTTCCAAGAATGCTATATTGTCATCTATTTCTGAAAGTGAATTCATAATATTAAAAGGAGTGGCCATAGCCAAAGGTATATGGGAAAAACTAAAAAACATATACGAAGGCAATACAAATGTCAAGAAGGAAAAACATCAAATCTGTAGATTGAAGTATGAAGACTTGAAGATGGGAGAGAATGAATCTGTTGGGGATTTCTTCACAAGGGTAAATGATATTTTTAGTACCATCAGATGACATGGTGAAGAGATAAAATAATCTACTGTGGTGGAAATGATCTTGAGGATTCTTCCTGATAAATTTGATGTGAAGGTATCTTCATTAGAATACAGAGACTCAGAGACTCTATCTCTCGATGATTTGTATAGTACACTCATTACTTATGAAATGAGAAGGGAAAAAGCTATGAAGACCAAGGAAAAGGTTGAAAGAGAATTATATTTCAAAGCCATGAAAAAGGAGAGATCTAAGAAGATATTGACTGAAGAAGATTGTGGTGAATCTGACTCTGAAAGTGAGGTATGTAAAAATCATATCGATGATTTATACTTGTTTTCCAAAAAATTTAAAAGAGGAACAGGGAAATACAAAGGAAAACTTCCCTTGAAGTGTTTTGAATGTGGAGGCATTGGTCACTTTGCAGCTAACTGTCCTCGAAGGGAGAATGAAGGAGACAGTGATGAAGAAGAAAGAATGCCATGAAAGTTATTGAAGAAGTAGGGTGGTAAAGGAAACTCGGGGAAAGAAACGAAGTTCTTAAAATTCAAGAGAAAGATATTCCTATCCATAAATGAAAAAGATGAAGATAGTGATGTTGAATCCGATAATCAGTTGAGCATGGTGTTGAGAATACTTTCATTGCAACAGTGAATGATGAGGATTTCATAAGTAGAATCTCAGAAGAAGAAGAAACTCAGCTTCAGATGCATCTGAAAGAAGAATTGAATGAATGATTAAGGAAGATCAGAAGGCTGGAGAAGCTTAACAAAAAGTTGGAAGATGAATGTTTCTCAGCATCCAATCAAGCCAACGATAAAGAATAACTTTATAAAGATCTTGAATACTTGATGAAGTCTCTTGAAGACGAGAAAAATCAAAATGAGCACATGAGAGTTGATCTGAAGGAAAAAGATGAAGAATTAGAACTCATTCAAAAGAATCTCTATGAAGTTGAATAAAAAAACATTTTTTTTCAAAACTCAACTATTGATGTTGGTGAAGGCTCTCAACAAGCACATTCTGAGATAATTCAATAGAAGAATAAAGTGGTTGCTGTGAAGATGAAAGCTAAGAAAGTTACATATGTGGCCAAGACCAGCGTTACTAGGAACTCCGAAGTTTCAAGGAAACCTAAGTCTAACCCTAGTGAAAAACAAGAAAAATCAGAGAAGGTAGAATTCAAGCAGAGCAATCTTGTTAACAAAAGAATGGTTGGTGGGGCTTAAGAAAGAGAAACAAAAAAGTATCAGAACAAAAGCTTTAGAGGAAGGTACTCCTTCTATGGGTACTGTTGGTACTGTGGTGGATTAGGGCATACAGCGAATATTTGTTGGTTCAATCAATATTATTACCACCACCCCACAAGTTATGAAAGGTAGATATTGAGGGGGAGTCAATCTCCTCAAAGGAAGAAGAATGAAAAGGTTTTATTTATGAAAGTTTAGAAGAATGCAGTTAAGACATAAAGTAGGTTCAAGCCTCTAGAGACTATTTACGAAAGGTGTGAACAACCTGGACATCTTGAAAATGGATGTCTTGTGCTGTTACCCGCTCTACAAAAAGGTCATATTTCTCATAAGCTGAAGGAGAATAAATAAGTGAACGAATAAAAAGCTCTTGTTGTTGAAACTGCTCTAAAAGTTACAAAGGAAGAACAACCTTGGATACTTGAGAGTGGGTGTTCTTCACATATGACAGGAGACTTGAAGTTGCTAACGAATGTGAAAATGTTTAAATAAGGCACTGTGACAATTGGAAATGATGAAACTTTAAAAATCAATGGTGTTGGATTAGCCATCATTGGGAAGGAAAAATTGAAGTCCAAGAAAACTCTGTATGTTGATGGGCTGAAGCAAAACATACTGAGTATATCATAATTGTGTGATGAGGGTAACAAAGTTATCCTCAAGAAAGATGGATTTATTGTGAATAGTGATGAAGATGGGAAGATTTTTACAAGAGGCCAACGAACCAAAGGAAATATATTTCATGTTGGAAATTCACAAAACTCTTGTTACAGGAGCATAGTGGAAGAAAATCAGTTGTGACACAGAAGACTTGGACACATGTGTCAGAGAAATATGAGCAAGTTATCTCAAAGGGACAGTGTTCAAGATATTCCAGATTTTCCAAGAAGAAGAGAATGGTGTTGCACTACCTATCAGAAAGCAAAGATTACAAGTGTTGTGCATAAGAAGATTGACATTTGTTCTAAACAACCCCTTGAACTAATACATTCTGATATATGTGGGCCAATGACCAAACAATCAACAAATTTTGACAATTACTTCATCACTTTCATTGATGATTTTACTCACATTACGTGTGTTATGTTTATGAAGCACAATTCAGATGCCCAGAAAATGTTTAAAAGCTTCAGAAGGAAAGCTAAGAAAGAATGTGAGTACTCTGTGAAGAAGTTGAGAATAGATTATGGTGGTGAGTATAGAATTGAATAATTTGAATACTATCTTGAGAAGCATGGGATTCAGCAT
This sequence comes from Viscum album, assembly GCA_963277665.1. NCBI lineage: Eukaryota > Viridiplantae > Streptophyta > Magnoliopsida > Santalales > Viscaceae > Viscum > Viscum album. The sequence continues at coordinate 853,602,355 of OY728152.1, forward strand.
GAATATAGGGCTCCATATACACCTCAACAAAATGGGGTTGCTGAAAGGAAGAATATAATCATGGTGGAAATGGGAAGAACCATGTTTCTTGAACATGGCCTTACTCATTACTTTTGGAGGCAAGCTACAAATACAGCTATTTATATTCAAAATCGATGTTTCTACAGGCCTCAATCAAACAGGACTCCATATGAACTTTTCTATGGCATTACTCCAAGTATGAAACATGATAATGTTTTTAGGAGCCCATTCATTATAAAGAAGAAAGGTGGATGTAGTGGAATTTTTGAGTAGAAAGGAGAAGATGGAATTTTTCTTGGATATTCACCAGAAGTAAGAGGATATAGATGCTTTAACATAGAAACAAGAAGAATTGGGGATTCAGTTGATGTAAAAGACATTGAAACTCTGGGAAAAGATAATCATGTCCAAACAGACATAGAAGATGAGGATAATGAAGATAACAATTCTGATAAGGATTTAATGAATTGTAATCAAATCAAGATGACTAATCAGATTCATCCATATCACGTGATGAGGAAGGCACACGAAAAACTTATCCATGGCTGATGAAACAAGTGCATGCTCAAAATATTATTTTTGATCAACGTCACAAGGTTCAAATAAGAAGAACAAGTAATTCTATATCACATACTTCATTGTATTCCAAAGTGGACCCAAATGATGTTAAAGAATCCTTTGAGCATCCATAATGGGTTCAAGCCATGAATGAAGAATTGGATCAGATTGAAAAAAATGAAACATGGGAACTCATAACCAAGCTTGAAAGTAAGAACATTATTGGCACCAAATGGGTCTTCCAGAAAAAGTATAATGAAGAAGGTGAGGTTATTAGAAATAAAGAATGATTGGTTTGAAAAGGATACTCTTTGATTGAAGGAATTGAATTTGAAGAAACTTTTGCTCCGGTAGCTAGATTAGAAACTATCCGAATCATTCATGCTATTGTTGCACAACGAGGCTACAAAATCATTAAAATGGATGTTAAATCTGCATCTCTTAATGGTGATCTCAAATAAGAAGTTTATATTGAGAAACCATGTGGCTTTGTTGTTGCGAAGAATGAAAGTTATGTGTTCTTGTTGAATAAATCCATGTATGGGCTAAAGCAAGCTCCACGAGCATGGTATTCCAAACTGGATACTTTCATAAAGGATATGAAGTTCAAGAAAGGGAGGGTTGACAGCAATATATACATGAAGGAAAGCCGAGATCTTTCTCTCATTGTGATTTTCTATGTTGACGGAATTATTTTTGTTGGGAATGATGAAAGAAGTTGTGAAAGTTCTGCTGAAGAAATGAAGAATGTTTTTGATATGCCCATGTTGGGTAAAATGAGATACTTTCTTGAGTTAAAAATTTTACAAAAGAAAGAATTCATTTTTATCTCCCAAGAAAAGTATGATAAGGAACTTCTTAAGAAGTTTGGGATAGAAAACTCAAAACCTGTATCAACTCCTATCTTAGTGGGAATGAAGCTATGAAAAGATGATGATGGAAAAGATGTTGATCAGAATGAATATTGAAATCTGATTGGAAGTTTGTTATACTTGACTGCATCAAGACCAGATATTGTTTTTGTTGTTACCTTATGTGAAAGATTCCAGATTCCTCCTAAAGAATCACATCTTGTTGCTGGAAAAAGAATTCTCAGAAACATAAAAGGCATAACATAATTTGGAATCAAGTATAGTGGTTCAAATAACATTTATTTTTTGGCTATTCAGATGCAGATTTGGAAGGAAATGTTGGTGATAGAAGATCCACATCTGTTGGAGTGTTCTTTATGGGAAAAAGTTGTGTTAGATGGCACTCGAAGAAGCAGAATTATGTGACACTCAGTATAGATGAAGCTGAATATGTTGCTGCAACCATGGCTTCTACTCAACTTATCTGGATGAAAACACAGTTGGAAGATTTGTTAGTTGAAGTGAATTTTCCCTTGCACTTGGGATATGATAATCATATCACAATTAATCTTACAAAGAATCCAGTCCAACATTCTCGATTAAAGCATATTGACATCAAATATCATTTCATCATAGAGCATGTGGAAAATAATGAACTTAAACTTGAATATGTTTCATCTGCTGAACAAGTTGTTGATATTTTCACGAAACCCTTGCCGAAGGAATCATTCACAAGATTGAGGTTGAAAATTGGTGTCCAACCTCTTTCTCTTCACGGATAAGGTATGTTGCTCCGTCCCCTATCTCTTTTTACCTTTGGATTGTTTTGTCAAGGGGGATTAGTTTTCTGTATCATAAATCTATTTTTTAAAGAGATATTTGTGGGTATGCTGTGAACTCAGCACTGCTTGTGTATGTGAACTATTCTAAATATTTTTTGGAGTGGTTGTAGGAAAGAACATGAAGATGAAGATATATGAAGCTGGAGATGTATGAAGTTGAAGATGTCATTTTCACTACCTATGGACATCATGGTTTTGCTGTCAATGATTCATGTTTCCTATAATGAGTTAGCTCACATAGGATTAGAATTATTGATAAGTAATTTATTTCTTAAGGTTACAAAGTTTGGTGATTTATGAAAATTTTGTTGACAACAAATTCCAAAGGGGGAGATTTTTAGGACCAATCTGAAAGAAGATATGGTTTGCATGGATTGTCTTTTTTTGATCTTGATAATGTTTTCATAAAGGAAATACACTTTGAATTTCAAAGAATTTGGAGTCTAGAATTCGGAGTCTGGAATTTGGAGTTTGGAAATTGAGAAGTTCGGAACCGAGTAAATTGAACATTCGGAACCTGGTGTTCGAAGAATTGGGAGTCTGGAATTCGGAGTCTGGAAATTGATATGTTCAGAACCGAGAAATTGAAAATTCTCGAAAGCTGGCTGATAGGAGATGTGAAGGCATTAATTGTGACGATGCTTTGCTGTTTTGTAACTTTAATTTGTGAGTATATGCAAGTACTCATGATGAAAGAAAAAGTTTGGTCGAGTAGTCATAATAAGAATCAGAAAGAGACGTTCCGAGAACCAGAAGTCGTTCTGAGAACCTGAAGTCATACCGAGAATCAAAGAAGTTTGTAGCGAGAAGTTCGGAGTTGAATTGCTAACGAAGAAGTTCGTAGCGAGATGTTCGGAGTCGACTTTCTGAAGAGGAAGTTTGTAGTGAGAAGTTCGGAGTCAAATTCCTAAGTCAGATGTTCATAGCGGGAAGTTCGGAGTCGACCTACTGAGTCAAATGTTTGGAGTACAGAAGTTTGGAGTCGACTTCCAGAACCTGAAGTTCGTAGCCAGAATTGTGGAGTAATGCCGAGAATTGGTGAAGTCATAACGAGAAGCCATACCAAGAATTGAAATGGTGTCATGATGAAGAAATGGTGAAGAGTCATGCCGAGAATTGAAGTGATGTCGAAGACTCAAGAAGGATGGATCTGAGAATGTGATGGTGAAGAATCAGGAAGGGTGGATCTGAGAATATGATACCGAGAAGACAGATGATAGGATCTGAGAATGTGATACCGAGAAACTTGTGTAACAAGGTTGGATCCGGAAAAGGCCAATGTTCTAAATTGAGAGAAGTGGAAGAAGATTCGAGAAGATTCTAGAAGCGTTGAAAAATTCTTAATTACTCCGATAGTTCAGGAGAAATTACGATTTCGGTGAATTTAAGTGAGCGGGAAAATATTTTGGTTTCCCGCCTAAGCACACATTGGAGCACCTATAAAAGGAGATCAGAGTGAAAAGTAAGGGATTGATGATTCTGTAGTGAGAGAAGCTCTGAAAATCTAGAGAGAGAAGGAAGTGTGCCGCCGATTGAGTTTTTCATTGCAGTCTCAATTGAAACGAGAATTTTGATATTGGATGACACCGTATTGAGTTTATAGGATTAAAGAAAACTCTGATTTAAGAATCGGAGTGAAAGTGAAGAATTCGGAGTGGAGATTCGGAGTGGAAATTCAGAGTGAAGATTCGGAATGGGGAATCAGTGCTAGCGGTCACTGTATTGAGTTTCTCAGACTGAGGAAGACTCGGATTTAAGAATCAGAGTGACGAAGAAAATTCGGAGTGAAGAATTCGGAGTGGAGATTCATAATAGGGAATCAGTACTGGCTGTCACCGTATTGAGTTTCTCAGACTGAGGAAGACTCGGATTGAAGAATCAGAGTGAAAAATTTAATTCGGAGTCAAGAATTCGTAGTGAAGAATTTGGAGTGAAGATTCGGAATGGGAAATCAGTAATGGCTATCACCGTATTGAGTTTCTCAGATTGAGGAAGATTCAGATTGAAGAATCGGATTGGGAAAATTCGGAGTGGGGATTCAGAATGGGAAGTTCGGACTGTAATTGATCTATCCCAAGTCCAACGAGTCCTTGACTTTCTTTTGGGTAAGGAAGTAAATATTTGTGCTGAACATTCATACACATATGTATTTAAAGGAAGTGCTGGTAACATAAGTTTTTACAAGAAAAGAGACGTTTCTCAATTGTTCTAAGAGGGTGCACAAACACTAGAGTGATTGTTTCACAGTGCTTCATGAGTGTAAGGGTATATCCTACTCGTTGTAATCCAAGGATTGTTTTCTTAATGGATTGTATTTTGATGGATTGATTCCAACCATACCAAAGATGTAGCTATTCTTATTGAATAGTAAACCTTGTAAATTGATGTGTTCCTTTGGATGTGTTGTTGTTTGTTTTTCTCAGTAGGGAATTATATCTTTAACAGGAGGCAAAGGGTGTTCTCAATATTAAGGGAACATAAAAATAAAAAGGGGTACCACTGATTCACCCCCCTATCAGTGTTTCATTTCTCCAACTAGGTCCTTACAAATAAATCATGAATGATGAGTCTGATTGGAAGTATGAGACCACCGTTGGGTTCGTAATGTTGCCTTTTACTTAGGTGGGGCCTAACATCGACTGGCATTGGTGGACTATGAAAGTTATTTTTTTACGTTTTAATGAATAATAAAATAAAAATAAATAATTTTGATTTATTTTAATTTTATCATTTCACAATGTGGCGATGCAACAACGTAGCGATGGAGTGGCCCATTCACTTTCGTGAATGAAACAAAATGGCCAAGCTGCAACGCTCCAATGGTAATGTTGAAACATGTTTAACACTGAAACATGTCTATCTTCATTAACCATTGGTAGAGATATAGGATGATATTAATGATCCTTCCTTGCGAGAACTAGAGAAGATACTTGGAGATTTTATCTTATTGGGGAATTGTGGACGAACCCACGAACAGGTTGATCCGCAGTTTGATCATTGTTGCGAGATTGATAAAAATGTGGGATTGAAGGGCACTAATCTTGTTAAATATCCTTTTGTATCTATTTCACATTTCCACTAACATGAATAGACCAAGGATAACACGAACATGGCCAAGGTCTATTCTAAGGGTGTTCTTGTGCTCTTACTCTCCCCCGCCCTTTCATTCTATTCCAACAGACCCCCGTGGCCACGTCAGGATTTTTTTGGGAGGTTCCAAACATGACCGGACCCCCGGAGCACCAACAAGATGATTTTGAGCCCATAGAGATGGAGAACATGACCCGATGGTCATATGCATGATTCTATTTTAAAAAATGGAGCAATGGAGTGTGACCGACGACCCACATAAGGAGACCAGGTGGTGGTGTATAGGGGCCACTCGAGTACAACATGTGGTTCTACAAGTTTCACTACTAGATGTACAACTAGTTTATGGGACACACCACCTCAAAAGAATGATCGTCAATGCCTTCTTGGGGCTCACCCAAATTTCATCATGGTGGCATATATCTACATCTTCAAAAAATTCCTCAGAATATTGTTTGTCACAACCAGATCATAGAATGAGAAATTTGATAGACATAAAGCCTTCCTATTCAAGATTTAACACTCATCTATCTACTCCTAAATTTAGGACTAAGAAATTTTAGAATATCATTTTTCATTAGATATGGTCCCTACTATCCACTACTAAGGTCATGTCAAAGTCAAGGTATAACATCCAAGGTTTTTTGAGAGGGTTGAATTTCTCATCCATTGAATTTTTTTTGGGTTTAGTGGGTAGAAAAAAAAATATTTCTTGTTTAACAGAACTTAATTATGTGAGTTTCCCTAATCCAAGACCTTTTTTTAGATTTTTATAGATTCTTAGAAAGCATCTCAGGGTTTTCATTAGATTTTGGATGTGTCGGAGGCTGAAACACCAATATTTTTTAGGGGAATAGATTAAGGTGCACATTTTTGGACATGTCTTGTGGACACCAAGGATTATCCGTGAACCCTCATTTTTCACTTATAATTATTTGGTAAATCATTTAGGAGGACGCTCATAACTATTCAAGACCTCTGTAGTTTTTATCATAGGGTATCCCAAATTTTGCGCATGGTTTGGGAAATCTGTGCCCAAGACACATTCTTAGTTCCAAATGGGAAGTCCCCTTACACTATACCATGCATGGGATCTCCATGGTTTGGTCTATCCATGAAAGATGAAAGTGTGTGGTTTAGATCTTATGTTGTTGGAGTTTCATGGTTATTTCATGTTTTGGAAAACTATGCAATCTATCCATGTGGTCCATTAAAAGTGTAATTTTACCATCTTCCCTCCTATTCTATTTCTTTTGTTCTCACTCTTTTTCCTCCTCCTTCACCCGTATATAATAGGGGGCTCGTTTCCTCCTCCAATAAGAGTGAAAATTAAATTTACTATTATTCAAAAACATTTATGGAGAAAGTGAGAAACCATAAGTTTAGCCACAAAATGAAATAGTAGATCCATTAGAAAATATTTTAAGCCTACCTGATTTAATCTCCCGAAATAACTTCCAAGAGATATTGTTTAGTTGGGTGTTTAGTTCTTCTAATATGATATCTTCAAACTATAATGCCATCTTGTCCCAATACTAGAATTACTCCTCAAGGTTTATCTTCCAATTTTTGAATCCCCCAACAAGAATTTTGTTCATCTTGTCAATATAGGTATAATGTTCCTCATTTAGGGTCACCCTAAATGACCTCCCCATCATTTTGGCGGGTTATTTTCAGTAGAAGTAAGCAACATAATATGTTCAACCACATCTTCTTCTGAGATCATAAGTAGTTCCAAGGAGTAATCAAACATATCACCTAGTTTCTGCTACTAACAAGAAGCCTTAGGGGGTGGGTGTCACTATCCATCTACTTTTTTTTCAACTTCTTCACAGAATGCGTCAACATTTGAAGTGGAAAATAGAAGTAATACGTTAAATACTTTTGGATTCCTCTACATCTTCTACTTCTCCTCATCCTTACGATATAACCACCCTTAACCGCATCCTATACTTCGTCTATAGAAAATTCATCACTACATTCATTCTCAGGGATCTTCTACCCATCCATTGAGGGCCTAATCAGATCTCCCTCAGACTCCTAATCATTAGAAAAGTTTTCAAAATTATTTCCCATCTCAATGGCTGCCTCATCTATTTGAGAACAGAGTATGATGCCTTTAGAAATACCCTCTTAGGGTTCTTTAGAGATATTATTCCCACTTCCCCCTGGGTACCCTAATACAGCAGATAGTCCTTAAATTCACCCCCAACAACCACATTACCACCTGAAGGTCCACGATTTGAAGCTACAATAGTTCCCATGTGATTTTTTGCTAACATTGGTATCAGTTCCCTACTTCAAATGGTCATGAACTATGTGATCATGGACATTGTTAGGTTGCACTTCCTGAGCTTACAGAAATTAACTGATGTAAATATCCTCAACATAGGATCTTGGATATAAGGGATCAGAAACACTACCCTAAATTCCAATATTCCCGGAAGGGGTGTATGAATTTTATTTGGATAGACCCAAATCCGATCTTATAGGCTTGAAGATGTTAGTGATTTTGGGATTAACCACTTGGGGTCTTGCCTCTTTTTCCAGCGTAGCACCACATGGATGAATTATCACTGGCATGTTATGAATTTTAGAAGACACCATCTTAGGAGTCATCAAAACAGTGAATCCATAATTAGCATCCCATCATCGATGGTACGCTGGGGTAAGACAGCCCAAACATCTACAGGAGAGATAAAATCTTGACCAGGATTTATAAAAACCAGGTTGGTTGTACCTAAACACCTCGCCAACCGAAATCTATACCCACTCCAATTGTAGCTTGGAGACATCAACATCAACATAGAAGTGGGGACAAATCTGATTCCAAACCTTGTTCTCACTACTATCAAAACATAGGCACCAACCAACCAGGTTCCCAAGTAAATGCATAATAAATGGTTTTTGAAAAGGTAAAGGGGTTCCAAGAACATTACCCTAATCACCATTGAGGGGTTATCCCACTGCATATGTAGATCATATGACCATGGAAAAAGTTGAATGTGGCTTCAATTAATCCTCTGTCCATTCACATTTGAAATCCTTTTAAGAGGAAAAGAGGATCACAATATGTCGATGATAAAGCAGACCGACTGTAGAATGATCTTGCAAATCCCATGAGTCGTAGAAGAATCTATCGATAGAATCTACTAGCAGACAGACAGATGGGAAACTAACCACTAGTGTAAGATCCAAAAGGTCCATGGTGGTAGAACACTCAGAGATCGAAATCGGGAGTTGAGGTGAGCCTTCAAAAAACCTAGAATCTTCAGGAAAATCGAAATCACTAGAAATGGTGGGAGGAAATCTGGACATGAGAATGGAGAAAATGATCGAGGCTGAATCTATGAAGAAGCCACGGGACAAACTCCCCACTCCATCCACCCAGAAGAAGAGGGGTGCAGGATCGCTGTCATCTGCTGGGGTTTTCGGGATCCCTCTGTTGGCTTCAATTTTGGGAATTCCCTTCCTCCTCTACTAGGGATTGATGCATAATCCTCATCCGACCTCCATACGTAGATCTATCTACCATGTTGGATCTGTGAAAACCAAAAAAATCATTAATAAAAATCCTCTTGGTCTTTATAAATGTCTTCATATGGTTATGTAAAACATATGCACTTTTTTGGTTTTATGTTTTGGATTTTAAAATACCATTATGAATTGTGACTGTTGTTAATATAGCCACTGAATAGTGATCACATGATTAGTATATATATATAAGGCTTTAACAAATACAATTTACTCAGAAAAAGGAAGCAATGGCCTCATCCAGTATACTATCCCCATAAAAGCCCATTTTTTGGAGCTTGGAAAGGTGGTGGTGAGTTTTGGCTTTTCTCTTGACCAAGCCCAAGTCAAACTTGAATACGTTAATCTAGAGCCGAACCGCCTACAAGAGAAGTGGAAGTTGATAGAGATTACCAGTCTAGTGATGTTATCCGAGCCACCGCAAGAGTCTTTCACCATCGCGCACCTTACCCAAAGAATTATGTGGGTGTTTTAAGGGGTTATTCCACAAGTCCCAATCATTATGATTATGTACGTTATTTTTATATATAATAAAGAATATAATTTCATTTTATTATTGTGACATTATACATAGTTTTTAAAAAACTAATAGTTTTTTTAGTTAATGTTCAACTAAGGAATCTGTTTTGAAAAATTAATTTATTTTTGAATTAAATAATATTTTTATAAAATACTATTATTAGACAATTACTTCTCATTATTTTTAAATTATCGCATAATTTTTATGAATACAATTGTAATTTTTATTAAGGTTCGAAAGCTATTTTTGTCAAAACCCATTAATTTTCGATAAATGTCAGTTTTTATTTTAAAAGAGAAAATTAACATATTAATAAAATTATTTGGATAAAATGAGTATTATTTTTGGAATCAGGAAGTTGAAATTATCCAATAGTGAATTTTTCATTATTTTCTGAGACAGTCAATTTTATGGGTAAAACTTAAATTCTGTTTAAATATATAATCGGTTTTATGACATCATAATGACCCAATAGTGATGTAATAAAATACTATAAGAATTATGTTTGGACAATATATTATTTACCATTAAAATAATGTGATTTTGGATTTATTTTATTTATTTTAAAAACCTTTAGTGGACCCTTCAAGACATATATAACATTTTATCTTTTTAAATTGATTTCCTTAAGAGTGTGACTCACCTCCACATTAGCAACCCTACTATTTTAAGATGTTAGGCCATTGTTATTATATAATATTGTTTTCCACTCCAATTTGGAAAAAACCATGGCCTGGTTTGTGGTTTTTATTAGTTTAATGTTTTGTGTCCCCAACTTAATTAATAATGAATTCCCTCTCCTTTCCTATATAAATCCACAGAAGCTCCCACTTCCTCTACACTCAATGCCTTTGAAGTTCGTCCAACATATGACCTTATCTCTATATAATTTTCCCAAGTCACCGCAATCTCCCATGAATCCTCTCTAAAGCCTCTCCCAAGCCTTTGGGATCACATTTCCAAGTTAGGGATTCCTTCCTTTCTCTTTTTATCCATATTTCGTAATATTGTCATGTAATTTTAGTTTCAAATATAAATGTTGGGGTATGATTTCACACCTCCCCTACATTGTCCTCTTTTTTTTGAATTATTAGAGGGCCCTTTATCTCTCATCTATTCCTTCCATGTATACCCATTACCTTTCCAAAATTCCTTAATGAATTGCTCTCTCTTCATTTACTTTCAAGTAATTATTTCGTATGACTAATCTAAATTCTATTAAAATTGTGGGGACATGTATATATATTACCTATTTACTGTCCATTTCATGTATATATAATTATACACAACGTTCTCTCTCATCAAACATTTGTTTGAATTCTTATGTCACGTCGTTACGCTGCCAAAATTGCACTGTGACTTTTCAAGCCAAAGACATTTTATACTGAATACCATGTCCATTTCTCTATCAAGTGTATTCAACATTATGCACATTTACATATTGTTTAAATATCTTCATGTATGAATTCCACACTCCTTTATCATGGAATAAATGATGATGTTTAATAAATCCATGTTTTATGATTCATGTGGCACACTTATGCAAGAAATGAAATGATTAAGAAGGGTGAGTCCTGATAGCACTCCAATGCATTGGGTAAAGTATAGTGTCATGATATGTCATGTGCAATAAGTTTTGGCTCATTCTAATTCAAGTACAATTAGGTTTTACTCGTCCTTCATGTGCAATGAGAGTTTACTAATGCTCCATGTGCAATGAGCCATGGCTCATGCTAATTCCATGTTAAGTGTTGTTGCCACATTTTCATGTTATGATAATCGTACTATATCATGCCATTATTTTCATGTTCTTTTATGCTCCATTAATATTCCTATTTCATAACATGTATTGTATTCTTCATGTTACGCCTTCTTTACCCCCATACTGGGCTTTATAGCTCACTCTTTTCTTATGCATGTCCACAGGTTATCACATGCAATGCTATGTACGAGGGCATGTAGTGGTCAAGTAAAGGATGTTTTTAATAAGACATAGAATTTTATGTTTTATGTTGTTATATGATGTTCATAAGCCCCAAAGTCACTAGACCTCTTAATATTCTATGTTGTATCAAGTGAAGGTTTTATGTCATAAATTATTTTAAGTGTGTAATAAAGAGAAGGGTTGTTATAATTTGTATCAAAGGATAGGTTTAGTTATTTTTGGGATTAGTATTAGAAATCCATAGTGAAGAATTAGAGACTAGACTAAGTATAATAAAAAATCCCTATGTTTTGGAGAGAATATAGAAAGTGGTTTATCAAGAAAATACATCCATGTCTGGATACGAGTAGGTAAAGTCGGCTCTGGCACAGATGTACCTAGGAGTGAAAACTCTGACAAGGAGTTTCGGGCTTGACCCGGGGTATCCTGGTACATGACAACGGGCCTTACTTCACTCTTGTTTATTACACTCTTGGGGGATATGCTTTTGTAAATTAAAAAGCTTAGTATGAACCATTATTAAGGGAATTTAAAAAAATGCCTCCAATAATACATGTTAGAAAGTAGATCATGTATGACATAGATTAATGCTTATAGATTCATATGTTAAGGAAATAAAAGTAATCTATAAGTCATATATTTTTTGTCTTTGGATAACCCTTTATGTGTTACCTATAACTTTACCTTTTTCCAACCAATGGCCAGTAATAGGAGGACTCGGGCTAACAACTGATGTGAAGGAAAATGTGATGAATGTTCTAATGAGATGCCTAATCTGATGGGAGAAGGAATCACAAACATTGAAACGATACTCTCTCAGTCAGATCAATATTAGAATAGAAACATGGTTCAATTGGAACTTTCAACCCCCCCCCCCAGAAAGAACAAGTCACTATCGAGAGATTCATGAGACAAATGCCTCTGACTTTTAATGGATCATCTGATCCCTTAATCGTCGAAAAATAAACCAACTCCATTGAAAAGATCTTCTTCATCCTTCAATGTTTCGAGAAAGAGAAGGTTCTCATAGTTTCTTATCGTATGGAGGATAAAGTTGATCAATGGTGGACATTATTCAAAAATACAAAGCCTGAGGATGAGATCGAGGTGTTGGAATGGAAGTATTTTTGAAAGATGTCTTTTGAAAAATATTTTCTGCACACCCTCCAGCTTAAGATGGAAAGGGACTTCCTTGCCCTCATTAAAAAAGTCGATGAATCCATTGAAGTGTTTGAGGAAAACATCACAAGGCCTTCACAATATGCCTCCGGCTTTGTCGTTACCCCCGAATGCATGGTTTATCAATTCTTTGGTGGGATGGAACCTAGCTAGCGGAAAGCCCTGGCGATCTACAACATCGACAGCTGTGAGGAAATTTTCTAATATTCCCTTAAGGTCAAAATAGATATCGGAGAATATTAGGGGTATCATGTTTAAAAGAAGTGTAAGGTGGACTTCAATTATGGGGTCCTAAGTGATAAATCCAATGGTGCTAATAAGATCCAGCACCCCACTTTCCAAAGGGGCGGAAAGAAGCATCGCAGATATTTTTTGAAGGGGATGAGGAAATGCTTTAGGTGTGGAAGAAAATGGCACCTAACCATTAACTACCAACAAAAAAACATGTGGCTGCGACAGAGGAGAGTAATGCTCTATTCAAACCTCAACGCATTGTTCATTGCTCTTACTAAAAAGAACGAGGGAACCTTGAAAATAAATTCCCTAAGACAAGGGTTTTCAGAGGCAACAAACAACCTCCATGTGTATGGAGGAGGATGAATCTTGATGTAATTCTTGGCATGGATTGGAGTTTCTTATATACAGACAATATAAATTGTCATGAGATGGAAATCACTCTCCATGTGGATAATCAACCCTGATTCTGTACAAGTTTATGGAGGAGGATGAATCTTATTTAGTTCCATCATCACAAGCATTGATATTACTTCCCAACGAGCATGTGTATCTGGATACGATGATTGTGTCCAAGTAAGCAACCATCCTTGACAACATGCCAATTGTGAGGTAATTCACAGAAGTATTTCCAGAGGAATTTTCTGGTCTCCCTCATAGAAAAGGTATTGAATTCTCAATTGACCTTATATCTTGGGCGTTTCCAATATCCAAGACTCCATATATAATGGTTGTTGTGGAGATTGAGGATTTATAGAAATAAATATAAGGGAATTTGGATAACGGGTTTATAAGCCCATGTGCTTCACCATGGGGCATATGAGTCCTCTTCATTATGAAGAAGGATGGGTCAATGCGCCTTTTCATTGATTATAATGAGCTCAACAAAATCATGATAAAGAACAAGTATCCTCTTCCGCGAATTGATGACTTATTTGATCAGCTGAAAGGAGCACAATACTTCTCCATGGTAGATTTGGGGTCAGGATATTATCAAGAAATGGTGAAGATGGAATATGTCCCCAAGACTTCTTTTCATACAATATATGGGCACTATGAATTCATAGTAATTCCTTTCAGACTCACTAATGCTCCATAAATCTTCATGGACATGATGAATAGAGTCTTTATAGATTACCTTGACAAATTTGTGGTAGTATTTATAGATTATATTCTAATATACTCCAAAACCAAGGAGGATGATGAGGGGCTTCTATGAACTGTACTAGAGACCTTGCGGAAGGACAAGATCTATGAAAAGTACAACAAGTGTGAGTTCTAGTTGAAGGAGGTCTCATTCGTGGGTCATATCATCGCAAGAAATGGTATATCAGTGGATCCTTCCAAGACATTTACAATTGAGGGATGGATGAGGCCAATATAATTAACGGATATCCATATCATCTTGGGGTTAGTAAGATATTATCGCCGATTTTTGAGAAATTTCTCATGATTTTCCAACCCTCATACCAAGATAACTCAAAAGGGAGTTATGTTTCTTTGATTGATGATTGCGAAAAGAGATTCAAGGAGTTGAAAAGGAGGCTTATCACTGTGCTCTTTCTCACATTACCCATGAGTGGATAACTTTTTGTGGTATTTTGTGATGATTTGAAAAAGTGTCTAGGTTGTGTGTTGATGCAGAATTATAATGTGATAGCCTATGCCACAAGTCACCTTAAAATCCATGTGCAAAACTATTACACTCTTGATCAGGAGTTGGCGGTTGTGATATTTATGATGAAAATTTGGTGGCATTATCTCTATGGGGAGAAGTGTGAGATATATATTGATCACAAGAGGCACCAATATATATTCACCAAGAAAAAGCTTAATATGCACCAGTGAAGATGGACATAACTCATCAAGGATTATGACAACTCAATCCATTACCACCATGGGAAAATGAACAAGGTGGAAGATTCTCTATGTATAAAGGATCCTACGATTTCGTAATTGTTGATAATTGAGAAGGATCCAATATTCTTAGTTTTGCAGAGGATGGACATGGGAATCATTAAGGGCGGAACATCATCAATCTTTTCTCAAATGATTGCTCAACCATCCCTCGTGGAGAAAATAAAGGATGCTCAAAGAAAGGATGTGGAAATTATGAAAAAGGAGGAAGCTATCAGAAATGGGAAATACTCAGAGTTCAGGGTTGAAAAGGATGGAATTGTGAGATTCGGGTTACGATTATGTGTACCATCTGATCCTGAGATAATGAAGGAGCATCTAAATGACACACATAGCTCAACCTTCTGTATTCACTCAGGGAGCACCAAGATGTATCGAGATCTCGGAAAAAACTTTTGGTGGTACAATATGAAAAGGGAGATTTCTGAATATATATCAATGTTCCTGGTATGTTAGTAATTGAAGGATAGGAGGAAAAATTCTAAGGGGATGATGAATCCACCACCCTTACCAACATGGAAGTGGGACAACATTAACATGGACTTTATCACTAGACTTCCAAAGACATACAATGAAAAAAATGGTATATGGGTCATTGGGGATCATCATAAGAAGATAGATCACATTATTGTGATTTGGGAGGACTTCTCATTGGATCAACATTCACGGATTTACATAAAAGAAGTGGTAAGGCAACATAGATTTCCACAATCTATTGTATCTTTTCATGATCCGAGATTCACCTCAATGTTTTGGAGATGTCTCCAATAGGCTCTAAGCACTAAACTGAACATTAGTACGGACAATCATCCTTAAACTGATGTCCAATCTGAGAAAATTATTATTACATTGGAAGATATGTTAAGATCATGTTCTATGGACTTCAAAGGAGGATGGGACCAACTTCTACCACTGGTTGAATTCTACTACAATAACAGTTTCCACTCAATCATATAAATGGAACCATATGAATCCCTTTATGGGAAATGGTTCAAAACACCAGCATGTTGGGATGATTTCTGTGAGCGTAAGATGAAGGGACCCGAAATAGTCGAAAATGGTGGAGAAGGTGAAAACCATTCAGCAGCATATCAAGTAAGGCCAAAGTTGATATAAGAGTTATGAGGATAACCTTCAACAAGACCTTGAGTTCATAGTTGGATACATGGTGTTTATATGCATATCTCTGTGAAATAATGTCATGTGGTTTGGAAATAAGTGGATGTTAAGTCATAGGTACATCAGCCCCTTCGAGAATCTTGATCGTGTAGGGGTTGTGGCCAATCAACTAGCACTTCCACCTACCACGACCAAAGTACATGATGCCTTTCATGTATCCCTCTTAAGAAAGAACATACCAGACCCTTAACATGTACTCTATTTAGAGGTAGTATAGCTAGGGGTGATCATTCTTATGAGGAGAAACCAGGGAAGATCTTAGATCATAGAGAAAAAGTTTTACAAAATAAGACAATGCCCCTCGTGAAGGTGATGTGGAAAAACCCCAAGTTTAAAGAAGCAATATCATAATCGGAATAACTAATGATGTAGAGATACCCACATATATTTTAGTTTCAGAAAAGGAAATTTCGAGGGAAAAATTTCTTAAGGGTGGAATATTGTAATGAACGAAAAATTCATTAATGGAAAATCATCTTGGTCTATTTAAAATTCTTCTTATGGTTATGTAAAATGTATGCACTTATTTGGTTTTATGTTTTGGATTTTAAAATAACATTAAGAACATTGACCATTGCAAATATAGTTTTTGAACAGTGATAACATGATTAGTATAAATATAAGGCTTTAACAAATCCAATTTCCTCAGAAAAAGGATGTGATGGCCTCATCTAGTAGACTTGCCCCGTACGAAGCCCATTTTTCAGAGCTCAGAAAGGAGTTGGCATCATTGGGGTTCTCTCTTGACCAAGCCCATGCTGATCTTGAATATGTTAAGCTTGAGTGGAACCACCTATGGTATTAGCGGAAGTTGATAGAGATAACCACTCGAGCGATGTTAATCTAGCCACCCCAAGAGTTTTTCTTCATCGTGGACCTTACCCTAAGATCTTATGGGGGTGTTTTAAGGGGTTATGTAACAAGACCCTTACATTATGTTTATGTAAAAAAAATTGTATATAATAAATAATATACTTTCATTTTATTATTGTTACTTTGAAAATAGTTTTTAAAGAACAAATAGTATTATTTTAGTTAATATTCAACTAAGGAATATATTTTGATAAATTAATGGATTTTTGGATTAATTAATATTTTAATAATATTTTATAATTAGTAAATTAATTTTTATTAAGTATAAATGGTCATGAAATTTTTATGAATTCAATTGAAATTTTTATTATGGTTTGAAAGATATTTTTGTCAAAACCCATGACTTTTCGATAAATGTGAGTTTTAATTTTGAAAGTGAAAATTCACATATTTAGAAAATTATTTGGATAAAATTAATATTATTTTTTGATTCAGGACATCAAAATTATCCAATGGTGAATTTTCCATAATTTTCTGGGATAGTCGAATTTTTGAGTAAAAATTAAATACCGTTTAAATATATAATGTGGTTTATGAAATCATAATGACCCAATAGTTATATAATAAATTACAATAAACATTATTTCCATCCAATATATGTTCTAAAATTAATATAATGTGACTTTATGTTTATTTTATTTATTTTACAAAGCTTTAGTGGACCCTTCAAGACTTATAAAGCATTTTAGCTTTTTAAATTGATTTCCTTGAGAGTGTGACTCACCTCCACATAATCAACCCTATTGTTTTAAGAAGTTCGGAAATTTACCTTATATAATATTTTCTTATGCTCCCCTTTGGAAAAAAACATGGGCAAAAACAATGGGATCATTTGTGATTTTTATTAGTTTAAAGTGTTGTGTCCCAAACCTAAATAACAAAGAATTCCCTCTCTTTTCCTATATAATCCCACCCAATCTCCCACATCCTCTTCACTCAAAGCCTTTTTAGTTCATCCAATCTCTAACCTCCTCTCTATAGAATACACCCAAGGTGCCCCAATCTCCCGATAAGCCTCTCTCAAGCCTCTACCAAGGCCTTGGGATCACATTTCCAAGTAAGGGATTCCTTCCTTTCTCTTTTTATCCAAGTTTCATAATATTGGTATGCCCTTTTATTTTCAATTATAAATGTTGGGGTATGATTTCTCACCTCCCCTAAACTATCATATTTATGTTTTAAAGATGAGATTCCCCTTTCTCTCTCATCAATGCCTTCCATGTATACTCGTTACCATGACAAAATTCTATATGGAATTTCTCTATCCTCATTTACATTCAAGTAATTTCTTTGTATCATGAATCTAAATTCAATTAAAATTGTTGGGACGCGTAGCTATATTACACACTTATTGTCCATTTCATTTAAATATGATGAGACACCCCTTTCTATCCCATCGTCCATTTTTATGAGTTCTTATGTCACGCCATTACCCTGCCGAAATTGCAACGCTATTTTCAAGCCAAAGTAATTGTGTAGTGAATACCATGCCCATTTCTCAATCAAGGGTATTTACCTTTATTCATATTTACTTATTTTTTTAAGAGTTTCATGTATGAATTCTACACTCCTTTATCATGGAATAAATGATGATGTTTAATGAATCGATGTTTTATGATACATGTGGCACACTTATGCATGAAATGAAATGATTAAGAAAGGTGTGCCCTAATAGTGCTCTAATGCCTTGGGTATGGTATAGTATCATGATACGTCACATGCAATGACATTTGGATCAGGTGAATTCAAGTTCAAAGAGGTTTTTCTCATTCTTCATGTGTAATGAGGGTTTACTCATGCTCCAGGTGCAATGAGCCTTATCTCATGCTAATTCCATGTTAAGTGTTGTTGCCACATTTCCATGTTATGATAACAATGCTATATAATACCTTTATGTTCATGTTCTTTTATGCTCCACTGATATGCATAATTCCTAAAATGTATTGTATTCTTCATGTTGCACCTTCATTACACCCTTGTTGGGATTTATATCTCACCCTTTTCTTATGCATGTCCGTAGGTTATCTCAAGAAATACTAAGTATGAGGGAATGTAGTGGTCATGTAAAGGAAGTTATCAATAAGATGTAGCATTTTATATTTTAAGTTTCAATGTAATGTTCCTAATCCCCAAATACACTATACCTCTCGATATTCTATGTTCTATCAAGTGAAGTTTTTATGTAATAAATTATGATAAGTGTGTAATAAAGAGCGGGGTTGTCATAGGATCCATATCAGTTAGCCCTTAATTTATCTTGATTTTATGCTTCATTTCTCTCTATATATGGTACGCTACATCCATGTGAGTGGTTTACCCTATTTTTATGGTGTTCATCTAAAATGACAATTTTTTTTCAAATCAGTCTGAGTTAGTGGCTAAGATTGGACATTCATACATCTACTACCATGGGGTAGGTGGTTCTTACCTTTCTTTCTAATTTCCTGAGTGTTTAAATGGCTTGATTTTGAGATCCCCATTGTGTTGATTGAATGATACCTAATTAAATTATCATTTGTCTTTTAAGAAATTAAATTGATATGATGTTATTTCTTTCGGTATTCCATGACCATGTTGATTTTTGCGAGGATGGGTTAGAGGACATTGACCACTTTGTTAGTTTGGTTAGCTATGTCACTTTTATTAATTTAATTTTTTTAATCATTTTATAAATATGAATTTCTTAGGATGAGTTCCATGGGAATGTAATAAAATTGTATTGAGGATTGAGATATAATTGGATATCTATTTTGAGGGGATGTGATCGTCAAGCTAGGCATGGCCCAATATATATGTTTTATGAGTGATATTGATAATTGGATGGGTGAATCTGTCAACATTTGAGGCAACAAGGCTGTCAGGATTCAGTCACGGCCCAATATATATTGGATGGTGTTGGCCATTGATTTGAGAAACACAATGTCAGGGGTAGGAGTTTACGTATTGTTGTGGCTTATGTTATAATTGGTGATTTATGCTCACCCATGTTATAAAATTCAACATTGGAGTCATGCGAACACAACATGAATCTTATTTTTAGGTGGTATTGAACACTCATGTGGTAGAGGCCTCCAGTAGTTGAATCTTAGGAATTGTGGTTGGAGGTTATTTCCATAGAATGTCATAAAGATGGTGAGTATCCATCAGTTGATTATGATGAGACTATTATTTGGGGGATGGGGCTCTCCATACTTGTGGTTGATGGGTGAAGAATTATTTAGGATTATGGACATCATCATTCCTTGGGACATTGGCTGTTGAGTTGAACATGATTTTATTTCAAGGGAAGGTATTGTATTTCCTTGTACATCTGGCTTTGAGATGATAATGTTACTTCTGAGATGATATCTGAGGGGCCATGTACTGACTTTTGGGAGTGACTTTGATAAATTTGTTACTTGGTTTGGACATGGGTTGTCAGTAGGCACAAGGATCTAGGTGAATTTATTTGAGGTGGAACTTGAGGGTTCACATAGAATAAGTTCCATCGGGGCACGCCTTTGGTGATGAGATAAGGATTATCCCCTCTACAGGTATATCAGAGATATCCATAGAAGGTTAATTTCTTCATTTTGGCTATTTGGAATCAAGGAAGAAGATTTATTTATGTTGATATAAAATTATTCTTATATTTAGTTTATACACACCTGATTAATCACAATTGTATGATAATCCCACATTAGTGGTGGCTACATAGACTTGTTCACACACACTATAGGGGCCCTTCATGATGTGTGTAAATTTTATATGAGTTTTTTAGGTAGGGGTTTAGGATATGTATCTTGATGTAGATTTGTTATTTTATAACTGGATTAAGGGAAAGGGACCTTGTGGTCCTTATATTAGGTGGATTTTCCTTTTTTTTGTTTTCTTCTTGTATAAGCATGTTATTATATGTCTATGTATGGAAGGTATTTATTGGAGAACCTTCAATTTAATGTATTTTATGTTTTTTATTTATATTAATGATTAGATAAAAATTGAAATTTTGGATTTTTTATTTATCACACTACAATTCTTGATTATGCTTCTGCTATTGTATGTCATTGTTTGTTCTTCCACCATGGGTGTGTTTCTGGTCCAGTCTATTGACCATCATTTCCAATAAATTATATTTATGTAGAATATTATTATATCATCTCAATAGGGTGTAGTCTCCCTAATAAAACATCTTTACACACTCTCTTCTATTTTATAGCCTTTAGAGTTCAGGGAGGTGAGCTTAAGGCCCAGTGCAACTCGACCCGAAGCACTATTTAGGTGGATAAACGGTTTGAGGCACTAAAAATGGTATTAGAGTTGTTTATTTTACCAATTTATTGGTCTTAAAATTAATGATATGGTAGACTTAAAACTACTATGTTATTGTAACTAGGTTTATAGATTGTGTTTGGGTGCTTTCCACCCCATGTATGGGAGACGAACCAATTTTCTATTGGTGGGAATTTATATAATTATTTTCTCAATTTACTGTTGATATGATTTCCACCTTGAGAGGAACACATGGGTGTTATTGTTATTTATTGTGACATGTGAACCTTGACATGGTATGTAAAGGGATGAGATATTGGATCCTTAGACAATTATGGAATGGGGTGCTTACTATGTTTGTTATGCATGATTATTCTTTTGATAGGCACATGGGAGTTGATTATATATTATTTTTTCCATGATTAAAATGCCATATGACATGTGATATATATATATATATATATATATGTGTGTGTGTGTGTGTGTGTGTGTGTGTGTGTGTGTCTGGGACTCACTCTTATAGGATAAGGTAGGGATAATGACATGGGTGATGTTGATAACTAGGTTTGGTGACTTGGTCTCCGTATTATGTTTACATGGTTCATAAAATTAAGATTAGCCCACAAAATATGTGATATTAGGAACTGTTACTAGTGAGTAAGGAGGTCATCAGGCTGGGATGTCTTGTGACATGGTTACGATTAGGAAGGGTAAGGGTACTGAGTTGACACTAAATATTATTGTATTCTCTATCTATGTGATATATATATATATAATTTAGACAGTATGACGATGTATTGGTATTCAGCGGGTTTCCACTTGGATGGATATAGTCGAACCATCAGGCGAGCGGTGATAGGTTGTCGCTAGAGCGAGAACAGTTTGAGACCCCTGAGGATCTGGATCTGGCCCCATAGGGCTTGGAAAATGTTGAGATATAAGGATAGGGGCAGATACATTCTTAATTACAAGATTCACTGCGTGTGGCGAAGCCACAAAATTTGATAGCTTTGGGTCCGTGTCTTGATGAGCAGCTCAGAGCTAGTCTAGTACGTGCCATCTAGGGGATTGATCATGGGGCTTTGGGTTTCGAGCCTTCTATATAGTATCTGAATTGGGAGTTATAGTCAAAGAAACAAATTCCATTTTAGGGTGAGGGTGGATCACAGGGGGCTGGGAACTAGATCGAGTTGATGGATGTGATCTTAGAGAAGGTAGAGATGCCTCTAGGGAAGAGGGTGAAGCTATTGATCTTCATACTAAGAGGTCTGACTAAGCATTGGAGGAAAATATTGGTCTGGGGGTGTATACATAGGGACTAGTATGGGAGGAATTTGAGCCCAGGTTCATCAATAAATTCATCCTAGAGAAGTTTTGGGAAGAGAGATATCAAGAGTTCTTGAGCCTATAATAGGGTTACATGTTCATCATTGACTATGCAATATTATTCACTAAATTTCATCTATTTACACCTAGCATGGTGAGGGACAAAACCTCAAGGGCCAGGCGTTTCAATGATGGTCTACATAACACCATTAGAATGTAGCTAAACGTAATCTAGTCAACCCCATTCTCAATGCCTTTGAAATAGGTGCTCATAGCCGAGGTAAACATAACATATCAGTCTTACTAAATATGGGGGATGATGTTATGTTATTTTAGTGGAAATACATTGGATGTTAGGAAGCTAGGCCATGATGCGTTCTAGTAGGGAAGTCAATCCATGGATTCCGGAACACCACTTCAGAGTGGATTGTTGATTAGCCACTAAATGAGGCAAATATTCATTGTTAATATATATAATATTCATGTTATTTATTAATCATAAATACCATTTTATTTCATTTTACACTTTGAACAACATTTCACATTATGATTCTAATACCTTCTTAAAATGCACTATTATGTGGTACATTTTTTAACATCATTTAAAGTACCCAATTATTCATATGATTTTAAGGAATATAATTATCCATATTACAATTTGATATTTTTTGAAATTTATATACACTTTAATATGATCATGTTTCGTTTAGGGATCAATGAGGAATTCATGGAAGAAGATAAGGATATTTTGTGATGAAAGGAAACAATTCTAGAGAATCCATATTGGACACCAACCCACAGATGGGAATGTGGGGCTCACTATAAAGTCCCAATGAAGCCCAAATTTCATGGGATGATATAATACATGTATATTAACAAATAATTTTTCAGGATTCAAGGATAATTCTTCCTCTATTGTGGTAATTTAGGAGGCCCAATTTAGAGATAAAATTATGGGCCAGATTCTACAGCCCAGAAAAATATCCCACTAATATAATCATATCTACGAATCTACAACTTCAAATGGGCCAAAATTTTACAGGTGGTTAGGAGACATCTGGGGATCCATTTTCTTATTCTATGGACCACTCTGAGTCTTCAATCTAGAAGGTATTACAAGCACTTCTATTCGGTGGATGAAAGCTAGCTGCAACATCGGGTCAAATGTGGAAAAGTCCAAGTTCCACAAGCTTTCCACCACCCTAGGCCTACAATAATCAAGTAGGATGTTTTTTACTGTTGGAGGCTCGACCCAAGGCTTCCAAAATTCCTATTTAAGTCAGTTTTGTTGGAGTAGTTTTATAATCTTTGGTGCTTGGTTTCATTGTAGTGTTATGCTGCCGCTTTTTGTTTGTAATCGCATTTCATTCTCATGTAAGTTGGTTAATTCACCTTAGTTTCTTAACAAAAGTTCTTCCTTTACTATTATTATATTCTTATACTTATCACTTTGATACCACTGGTTCAATGTGTGAATTTATTCACACCATACTTTGTGATGTTTATCACACAACGGAGGAGTGATCGATTTTTGTTGTTGTTTTTACTTCTTCTATTCCACCCTCGTAAGTCTACTTACCGCTTCTGTTGAAGACATGTCATCAATGTAGGGATAACTATTTTATGGGTTTATCCAAGGGAGTATAAAGGGGATGGATTGGATGTTATTTATCACTCAATTAATGACTAATCACTTCTTTTAAATGATATTTTTATTTGATGATTTTAAAACTTCTTCATCCTTATTGAATTTAAGGTAACACGTTTCAAGTGAAAATACGAACCTCTACCTTGGAGTGCTCAAAACTTTGAACCTTAAAGTGTATATGTGATTAGTATTACGGTGTGTAGGCATTAAACTAGTAAGTCATGATTTGGTTTGATCTTATTAAATGAATCCATCTCAATTATAAGAAATTTAAATCATTAAAAAAGGAATTCATCCAATCCACCCCGAGAGATAACCTAGGATCAACTCATTACCTTAATTTGAATTAACCTAAATCTGTTACTGATCCTCTAAAACCATCTTAAATCAACCTAAGTTGGCCACTTCATATCCAAAAACAATCCATAGAATGCACATGTCTGTAGGTACTTCTTAGGTCTCTGAGGATTAAACAACCCAAACTAGGCTTCAAGGACCGTCCTACATTCTTATTTTGGGTATATTTGAGTGAGAATAAAATTTTGGCACCATTACCGGGGACCTATGTAAGTTATATTAGACACTATCATCCTTTTGTTTCATCCCTCTTCTCTATTCTCACCCACTCACTCCTATGGAAATCATTTTCGAACAATCCCAAACATGGGAAACCTATCCCTACATTGATCACCCAACCACATGTGTGATTTACAATGACCATCCTCATTTCTACATGTGGGATCATCAACAACATAATCAACCACATTTTTCTTACCCCTATGATCCATAAAACATTACAACATATAATGATTTACAATCACCACAATGCCAATTTGAACACCCTCTTGTGCAATTCCAACAACTTAATTATGCACCTAGAATAGACCATTTAGATCAACCCCTTATCCATCCTAATCCACATCCATTACTTGAAAAACTGTGTCAACAAATGGAGATAATTAATTTTGAGGTTTCATCATTGATGTTAGAACTACAAAGCATTAAAACTTGTGAGGAACTCATCCCTACACAAATTGTCCCTTCCATAACCTTATGTGAAGTGTCTAGTTTCCCACAAACCTCTTATGAATTTACTGAAGAGAAAACCTTTGGATTTTGGGACGATGAGGAGGATCATAGAATTGTTGATGGGTGTTTAAATCAAGAGGAAATTGATTTTTTTGTATTCACAAGATGTAAATTTTACATCATGGATTGAGTCTCCTAAGTATAACTCCATTGATGAATTTTAAAAAACACCAACCATTGAACCATTGAGAGAAATCACAAATATTGAGTCCATACCCATTCCTAAAATTGATATTTCCAATTTTGTGGTTGAATATTATATTCAAAAGGAACCAATTCTGTTGAGAAATTTTGAAAATAAAAATTAGTTCAATTCAAAGTCCCAACCTATGTTTGAAAGTTTTAGCCTACCTGAACTTGAACAAAAGGACTTTCCTTCCACCCTCAAGTTTCCATTCATTGGGGATAGCCAAAAACATTCATTTGTCACCATTTCTAATCTTGAAACCACTAAAGAGTTGATTATTCATACTGTCTTAGAAAATAATACAAAATAAATTGAATCCATCATTTACGATATTCCTTGGATTTACCTGCTCATTTTAGAACAGAGTTTTGTGCATGAAAAAAATTCTAAACATAGAATCAATCTCAACCTAGTATAAGTGGTGAAACATGTTGTCCTTAAAATTTTGAAAGTTGGTATTGGATAAGTTGGGGGTTCAAGTCTAGCTGACAACGTTAAACATAGCGATGCATGGGAGGCAACCCATGGTTTTCAAGTTTCCTATCATTTTGTGGTCTTAATCAACTTTATATATTAAATATGATTAATTAAACTGTTTTATATATTTAAAAAAACTAGACTCTTGACCTGTTCTTCTATTATGAGTATGTATGGGTATGAAAGGGGAGCACCATATTCATCTGTGTCATGTGGTTTGATCTTTGAGTAAAACCTTACCCAGAAATATAAAAAGAAGAAAATGTATCATCAGTTTATATATATACTTATATTTTACTTTATTTATCATATAAATATATATATATATATATATATATATATATATTGTTGTGTTTTTTTTGTTTGTATTGTTTTTCCTTTTTCTACTAGGGAACTCTGCAAGTGACATGGAGATCAAGGGTCTAAATATAAGCAACAAGAACTTCAACTTCAACCACCAGGTGACTTCATTCCATGATCCTCATTTTAAATTTCCTTTTTGATGTTTCATTCTCTACCTCTACCCCCTTCTAAATTTTCATTTATTTAAACAATGGGGACAATGTTATTTTAAGTTGGGGGGGAGATAAAATATAAAATTTGTTTGTGTCAAAAAAATGATTTAAAAAATGTGTAAATGGAAGGAAAATTACTTTAACTTTGAACATGGTAATACACATTGCACACTTTGAAACTGAATATCAAATAATTTAGCATGCCCTAATTCTGATTTTAATCCTTGTTCAATTTTATGAGCATAGATTTTGGAAAGTGTGGTTGTCCAATGTGATATTTCATTGTTTATATTTTCATCCAAATAAAAAAAATATCACAATGCACATCCTTTGGATAGTGGGGTATTAGTTAGAGTTCATGGGGTCCCCAAAATAAATAGCATAGGTTTGGTGATCATTTTAGTTTTAAAATGAGTATTCAATAATAAAATAAAATAAAATAATAATAATAATAAATTTTTTTGTAGAGAAATGAAATGACCTAATGTGTGGCTTTCGGCACTTGGGGATCGTGACTCCATAGTTATCTGGACCAGATTTAGTGATTTTATCTCTATTTTTGGTAATTTGAATTTGTTTTTGACTGAGTTAACTTGAGATGATGCCCGATTATGTGGGCTTTACTTGGTTCCCTATGGTCTTTGAGCCTAGGAGTCATCGACAAAGTCTCTCTACAGCGGTTGACTCTTTTGAGTACAATTTCAATTACCATGGAAAAATTGCAAACAAAAAACAATACAAAAAAAATAATACAAAAAAAATTGAATACTCATCTTAATATTGAAATATGGTTCCACTTAGCGCTTCCATCATTTCCCCCTTGAATAAAGACGAACCCCCATGTCTATTGTGATGCACAAAACATCCTCATACTTAATTGATATTGGATGAAATATGAAAATGAATTTGAACAAAGGAATGGGCTTGGGATTTTGATCTTCTTATGAAACAGTCTTGTATTAAAATATTTTTATGGGTTTCATGATTTTTTGGTATAAGGGTTTTGGTGATCATTGTGTATTAAAATGTTTTTGGAAAAGGGAATTTGAATTTCATATTGTTAAGATATATTTTGCCTGGGACTAGTAAAACTCAAGTTGGGGGGTGTGATTAGCCACTAAATGAGGCTAATATTCATTGTTAATATATTTAATATTCATGTTCTTTATTATTCATAAATACCATTTTAGTTCATTTTACACTTTGAACATCATTTCACATTATGATTGTAATACCTTCTTAAAATGCACTATTATGTGGTACATTTTTTAACATCATTTAAAGTACCAAATGATTCATCTAATTTTAAGGAATATAATTATCCATATTTCAATTTGATATTTTGGTAAATTTTTCTACACATCAATATGATCATGTTTCATTTATGGATCAATGGAGAATTTATCGAAGAATATAGGGATAGTTTGTGATGAAAGGAAACAATTCTGGAGAAGCCATATTGGACATCATCCCACTGATGCGAATTTGGGGCTCAATATACAGTCCCAATGAAGCCCAAATTTCTTGGGATGATATAAGACATGTATAGTAACAAATAATGCTTCATGAGACAATGTTAATTCTACTTCTATGGTGGTCCTTTAGGGAACCCAATTTAGAGATAAAATTTTGTGGCAGATTCTGTGGCCCAGACAAACAGCCCACTAATATAATAATATCTCAGAATATACAACTCCAAATGTGCCCAAGTTTTACAAGAGGTTAGGAAACATCCGGAGCTCCATTTTCATATTCTATGGCCCACTCTGATTCTGCCATCTAGAAGGTATTCCAAGCGCATCGTTTCGGTGGATGAAAGCTGGCTGCCACCTCGGGTCAAATCTGGAAAAGTCAATGTTCCACAAGCATTCCACCACCCTAGGCCTACCATAATCTAGTGGGATGCTTTGTACTATTCTAGGCTCGACCCAAGACTTCGAAATGCCTATTTAAGGCAGTGGTGGTGGATTAGTTTTATAATCATTGGTGCTTGGTTTCATTGTAGTGTTATGCTACCGCTTTGTGTTTGTAATCGCATTTCATTCTCATGTAAGTTGTTTAATTCACCTTAGTTTCTTAATAAAAGTTCTTCCTTTACTCTTATTATGTTATTATACTTATCACGTTAGTACCTTAGGTTCAAGGTGTGAATTTATTCACACCATACGTTGTGAAATTTATCACACAACAGAGGAGTGGTCAGTTTTTGTTGTTGTTTTTACTTCTTTAATTCCACCCTCGTAAGTCTACTTCCCGCTTCCGTTGAAGACATGTCATCAATGTAGGGATAACACTTTTATGGGTTGATCCAAGGGAGTATCAAGGGTCTCTATTGGATGTTATTTATCACTCCATTAATTACTAATCACTTCTTTTAAATGAGATTTTTATTTGATGATTTTAAAACATATTCATCCTTATTGAATTTAAGGTCACACATTTCAAGTGCTAATAAGAACCTATACCTTGGAGTTCTCAAAACATTGACCCTTAAAGTGTATAGGTGATTAGTATTAGGGTGTGTTGGAATTAAACCAGTAAGTGATGATTTTGATTGATCTTATTAAATGAATCCATCTCAATTATAAGAAATTGAAATCATTAAAAAAGGAATTCATCCAATCCACACCGAGTGATAACCTAGGATCAACTCATTACCTTAATTTGAATTAACTTAAATCTGTTAGTGATCCTTTAAAACCATCTTAAATCAACCTAATTTGGCCACTTCATAGCCAAAAACAATCCATAGAATCCAAGTGTCTATAGGTACTTCTTAGGTCTCTGAGTTTCGACAACCCAAACTAGACTACAAGGAGAGTCATACCTTCTTCTTTTGGGTAAATTTGAGTGAGAATAAATTGTCAATAATGTACTTCAAATTTGGGTGGCCAGTACATGTCCGACCTCAAGACTAGAGCCTCCAAAGGAGTGTCAGGCATGTGTTTAGGTCAGAAATCTCAAGAGTATAATGAACCTTCTCTTTATTACATGTTATTTCATGATTTATTACATAAGATTTCACATAATAAATTTCAAAATATTGATATGTCTAGTGTATTTTGGATTTCGGTACCTTACATATCAACTTAAATAATTAATACATCGTCTTAATTGAAAACCTCCATAACATGTTCATAATAATCCATTATACTAAATAAAATATGGGATAAACTAGGAAAATACATAAGAAGGGGTGAGATATAAAGACCAGTAAGGTAAAAACATGGAATAACTTGAAAAAATTATTACATGTTAGACCACAGGGATATAAATGGGAGCTAAATGGGGTAAGAATAATAAACATGAAAAATGAGGCAGGATATAACAAGATAAAATTAAGTAAACATAAGAAATGTGGAAACAACTTAAAATGATAGATCATAAAAATAAGTCAACTCTAACTACCATGAAATCATGATGGAAAATTATTTTGATGGATAAAGTTCACTCCTTATTGCCTTGCATGATGTCTAATGAGACTAAAACCTTACCCAATTCATTGGAGCTCAATATAATTCGGGGTGCACCTATTACTTTCATTTCATTATAATTCTTATGTGTCCAACATAGATTATAAAAAATAGATTCATTTATAATCATATATTATTCCATGATGAAGAAGTTTGGAATACATACAATTATTTCCCCAATTAAATAACTATATGTTAATAAAGTTTAAAACACTTGATAGGAATTGGGTATGGGTATTCACTAGACATTTGTTTGGCTTGGAAAAACACAGTGAAATTTTTTACAGCATAAAGGGGTTTATAAATATTCAAGGAAAGTATTAATGATAGAGGAAAGGATAACTCTTCATTTATGAATAATAGGGGTAATAGTGGGGATATAGAAAAACATGTGCCAACATTAGGAATTGGAGAAAAAATGCATAATATAATGAAGATACTTTTATAAGGAGGAGAAAGAAAAGAAACCTTACCTTTAGAGTGTGCCGCCATATACTTCAGAGGAGCTTCTAGAGAATTTGGAGGCACCTTGGGAGGACTCTACAGAGGGTTTGACTGAATATGGACATGCTCTGAGGATTTTTAGTGAAGATAAATGGGAACTTTGTTGGTTTAATATAACAAATGATTGGATAATTCTATATTATTTCACAAACATAGGTTTCAGACTATATATATTAAAATAACCAAAAATTCGTCCATCCCATGGTTTTTACCAAAGGGGAGTGGTTTTAAATATTGTTAAAGTCTGAAGGCTGAAAATAAAAAAATAATACCCTTTTTGATATGGAAGTGAGTCATACTCTTAAAGAAATGATTATAAAACCTTAAATATTTTAATGGTTCTTGAGGATTAATAGAGACTATATAAATTTAATAAAATTAATATTAAATAAAATTATTTTAAAGGGAAAACATATATTTGGTCATTTATACCATTTTTTATGTCACTTTTAGCTCATTACAATGTCATAATACATACTGTATATTTATATAGTATTTAATTTATACATGAAAATTCAACGGACTCAAAAAATTATAAAAAAAATTACTGTTGGATAATTTCAAAATACTAATTCAAAAAAATAATATCCATTTTAACAAAATTAGTTTTTTTATATATTTTATTTTTGAATTTTAAAATAAGAATCATCAATTATTTAGAAATTCTATGTTTCTTGGCAATAAGAGTTTACGAACCATTATAAAAATTACATTTTACTTCATAAAACATATATGTTCATTTACATTGAATAAAAATTATTTATTAATTGTATTTTATTAAAATGATATTTATTTCAAAATTCCATTTATTCATCAAAATAAAAATCTTAATTGAATTTGAATACTACTTAAAAATAATTTTTTTTGTATAAAAATCAAAAACATTTATAAATTAACAATAAACAGAAAATATGAAAATTATTATACTTAAAATAAAATATAAATATGCATATTATTATGGTGTCGATACATATCCTTTTAATTCCGCAGAAAACTCCCAAAGGGTACGGTGTGTGATGGTTAGAATTTAATGGGGTGATTTGTTGTACATGGTTTTTTCCATGATCTCAATGTGCTTGAACATCACTAGTAAATGGTTTCACTCATGCTTATATTTTTGGATCTCACCTTGGGCTTGGCCATAGGAAAATTCCAATGGTTATATCTCATTCAGAATCCCCAATAAATGGATTTCAATGGGTATGATCCAACATATTGAGTTCATCACTTCCTTTGGTCGTGCCAATTGGATTTGTTAAAACCTTATATATATTCTAATCATGTGATCATTGTTCAACGGATACATTAACAATGTCAATGATGTGTACCTATAACAAACATATCTTGAAATACATTAGCATTAAATCACTTTTGTAGAATAATTAAAACATTATACATACAAATTCCCAATGTCTGTACTACACTAGTGCCTTTTAAAACATGGACACATAAACTCGGATACATAAGTGAGCTACAGAAACCCCACCAGGTTATTCAGGACTAAAACCCTTGTTAGACACATCGAAAATAATAAGTATCTTCAAAACCTTGTAGAATGGAGACATAAATAGGGGTGAGATTAGATGCTCAATAATAATAAACTTTTACGAACCGACCCATACCGGGGCTGGAGCAGCAACTCCCCCAAGCTTGAATCTATAGTCCAGGGACTACCAACTAGTGTTGAAGGCACAAAAAGCTCAGGGAGGCCTTTTCCTAATAAATTGTACACACAGACACATCCAACTCAATAAAAAGTGTAGAGGAAAAGAAGGAAAGATTCAATACTACTATAAAAAGGAACCAAACATATATGCATCGAACTCTAAACAGTACAAGTATAAGAAAAGTAACTAAAAGGGAAATGGAAAAAATACACACCCAACCAAAAAATTTCCATTACCTAGAAATAGGTAGAAAAGTAAAATAGATTATTGATCCCCACTCCTAGAAAAATAAATGACCAATACATGCGGTCCAAGTACCCCGTATCCCGATGCTTCTTTGAAGTCATGATTAACTGGTCTATCATCTTCAAAGGAACATCGAGTGCTGGAAAATCCCAAATATGGGTGAGTATAGAAATACTCATTAACATGTCCCAAAGGCTCAAGGGATCAACATGTAAGGTAACAAAGAGGGAAGCAGTAGATAGAACAATGCATGGTATATAAGTACAACTCAACCCAAAAAAGGAGTGAAGTAAACTCATCCAAACATGAAGAGATTGAAATGGTGAGAATATGAACTTATTATCGAGTATTCGCTACATATAGTATGATAGTAGACTCATACAACCAAGAGAATCTAGACACGGAAAGCACATGGCATACCTTGTGCGTCTTCACCTATCCGGAATGGAGAGTATCCAAAGCCCAAGGAGTGGGTACTAAAATTCAGTATATATATATATATATATATATTCTCAGTCAATGAAACACAAATTATGGAGTAAGGAGATTTCCATCTCACAGCTCAGCCTTAGAAAGTGAGTATCCAACAGTTCCAAGTAAAACACCATTTTCAAAGCTGAACACCACATGTGTCTGCCTGGGAGTTACATGTCTAAGGTGCTCACATCACCACACTTCGATAATATCCTCTTTGGATAGCACTGACTCGTCATTACAGTTTTAGGTCATGTCACAAGAATGCGTCTCTATGGTTAAAGTGCCCCTCTTTCTCGTGATTCCTTATGTAAATCGAACCACACCTCACCATTGTGATGCATAGTCGAGGGACTAATCTGAACCATAGGAGAATATGCTACTCGGCCCGGCAGGAGGGTTATACCGATATCTCATCAGAAACTACAATCTGGTTTAGCCCGATATCTCTTCCGGGACCACACTCTGGGTCATCCCAGTATTTCCTTAAGGACTACGCTCTAGGTCAGCCCAGTATCTCCTAAGGTAATACTCTACGGGTCAGCATGGTATCTCCTCGGGGACTTCACTACCCGGCCCAATGAGAGGGTAAGCTCAGAACTACACTGACCATCCCTGTTGGATGGTACCTTTTAGGAATCATTGACATGCACTGTCCATCTCTGCTAGATGGTAACTCTCAGGAAGCACTATGAAACAGTGGTCATCCCTGTTGGATGGTATCTCTCAGAAAGCACTTAGGAGCACTGTTCATCCTTTCTATATGGTATCTCTCAGAAAGTATCAAGAAACTCTGATCATCCTTGTTGGATAGTACCTTTCAGAAAAGCATTGAGGAACTCTGGTCATCCCTATTGAATGGTACCTCTCGGAGAAATGCCATTGCAGTCATTAGGTGTCGCCCCTGATAGGTTTCACATCCTGAACATCTCACATCATGTCTCGAAAGTCAATACGGAGGGCTCCATCACATTCTAAGTGAAAAAAATCAATATAGGATACTCATATGCCAAATTCTGAGTCTAAAAGAAGGAGATACGAGAGATATAAGATTTCTAAAGTTGTACATGGTGTGTGTGGGGCCCACATGTTGTGTGGCCCCCACTTATTCATCTGGCCTTGTACCTTTCCATACTCAGTACTAAACTGAAAATCATGTACCCTTATGTGTTCTAGTGTACTCCTAGAGTAAATGACATCTCCATCCAAAAGGTTGACTAGAACATATTGCTCGTTATTAATCCAAAAGGTGGAAACAAAATTATAATGGAAGGCCTCCTCAAAAAGCATCGGAAAATCAAACAGATCACCACATTACGATCCTTGGAAAAAAATGCACAAGTTAAACTATTCATTCGCCCTGAATGGACATCTGATGGAAAAGTAATATATCACCGCATTATGCTTGAATGGCGTCAGGTGGGGCCAACACCTTGGTCCCAAAACAGATTATAGAGATCACGTTAATGTGATCCTGACGTAAAAATACATGATATGGATTACTTATTTTTTCAAAAAGGATACTCGGTTAAAAAGTTGCATTTCACTGCAACACGTGCGAATCGGTCATATTGGGGACCACACCTCGATTTCAATTTAAATACTCAAAAATGGTCTTGATATATCCCTCTTAATTTCATGGTCGCAGTGGCATTTATGGTACGTCATTCTGACATTGTTCGAGGGAGATGTGTCAGATACAATATCCCATGATAATAATAATTTTATTATTATTAGGTGTTCCGTTGACCCGAGTAATGAGTCCAAAAAAGGAATCCAACATTAGTCTTAAAATGACAATCTCAATTCCAGGTTTATGCTACCCCTAACGGTTCGTTAAACCAAGGTTGTATGGTGGAGTTATGACAAACACATGGTTTTCCCAAAAAAAAATAACATTATTATAGCATTATTTTTATTATTTAACATTTATTTTATCCCTCAATGAAAAACTCACGCTCAACCTCCTTCAAAGTTTTACATGTGTAGTAGATAACCCCCATGATTGAATCCTATTTTATTATTATCATACTATATTTATTATTTATAATTAATTTATTTAAAAACATCATATCCATACCCACACACCTCTACTAGTGCAGAACGCGGGCCGCCCCTCTTTGACCTTTGTCTCCTTTATTTTCATTCCTCCAATTTCAATTGATTTTTATAATCTTTTAATATTTTTATAATTTAATAATATTATTATCAAACTCATCTTAAACGTTGCATCCCTAAATATCAGAGCCCCTTATTCCCATATAAAGACCTAACCACATGGTGCACCACACCATTCAGGAGCCACCTACTCTGTCATGTCGGTATTCCATCAAATCCCTGACCGACATGCTATGGCCGCACCGCAACACTTGCCCCTCACTCCCCCTGATGCCACTACGCCCGGAGCCACCTCGACTGGAACCTTCACCGAACCTGTGCTGTAGAAACCTTTTGTGTGCCATTACGGCTTCGATCTAACTTATACTGAAGAGACTAATGGTTATCTGTGGTCCTTGGGTTGAGATCACCACATCCATATTCCACACTCAATGGAACATTTAGTTTTTTAAGAGCTTAATTATTTAGTGATGAAGAACACGTGAAGAATGAAAAAGAAAAGATCGTTGTCTATGTGTGGATCGATGGTCATGTTTGTTTGGCCATCATCATTGAGAATCAAGGACATGAGGAATTGAAAAATAAATACTTACCATACTACAGGAATTTCAATTACATGATAAAATAAAAGAAATTGATTCAACCAGTTGTTTTTCGACCCGCGAGTTGATTAATTCAAATTATTTTATTTCACGTTCATCATGAAAATTAAACTAGGGTAAGAAATCCACAAAGATATTTCCTTCATCATATTTGGATTGATATTTGTTAAAGAATGAGCATACTGATGGAAGAGGAGGATCTATTGTGTTTGTCGTTGTTCGATCTGCATTGAGCCAACGGTTCTCTGTTCTTTTTTCGTCGTTCTTCATGATGGATGAGTTATTCCAGATAAGGTTTATGTTCTCGCAAGTGAATTAATGGGATTATGAGGCCAAAACCCTATAGCCTCATATTTATAACCTTTGATTTGGTTCAAAATATTAATCAAATAATTTAAGAAATAAACATTTAATTATTTAATTATTTTCCCATGATGGCGCATAAGCCAAATACCAAATGCCAAAAAAGGTTATACCTCTCCTAGGGTAAACATCGTGTTCCAGATTCAACCACGGTCTCGACTTTCCGATCCGATCAACCGTTTAGAAGATATTAAATTAGATATGAAAACTAATGCATGGTTATTAAAAATATTTTTAATGTTTTTATAAAATTAATTATGTGAACCTCAAGCCTCAGAATCACACATCGTCTCAGTGTTTGGCTTCAAAAATATTCATAGAAATATTCCAACGTATTACAGGGAAAAACATGGGTTTGTACAATATTCCCCCTTTAATGTTTTTCATTCCCGAAAAGAAAAAATATAGGGACAGAGAAAATAAATTGATCTCCACTACTGGGACACCGAAACCACCGAGCACACCAATGATTCCCATGCTGCTTCCAAGCATGAACTCGTGGGGGAAGACACCAAGGTCAAACAACTCTTACATCCATCTTCCACTAGGCCAGCATTTCACAACAAATGGACACATGTTGTCTTAGCTATGAATGGTGGAAGAGAACCAAGCCCCATGTCCAACTACAACAATAGGATCTAGCAGTACACCACCTTCGCTAACCTGGCGTAGATAATGACAAAACCCCCACAGTTCACATCCACCCCGGGATTAACTATTTTAATGCCTCCTCAAGCGTCTTGCATTATTGATAGACATTGAACATGCGAGGGTATTCATGAATGAAACAGGTCATCTAAGAGGAAACATTGGGTCTTACTAGGCCCTTCATCTATGAACATCCAACTGTAACACAACATGCCACAAATAGAAACATTGACACACCCACATGTAGCACCCTAGTAGAGGATGGATGGTAGGCAACGAATCCATACTGTAGAAACATCGTATGGTATAATTGTACCACTATGTAACTATTCTAGGAAAAGATCTCCAATGGTCAAAATATCCCTGAACAAGAAGGCCCGAGAAACTCATCCACCCGGACCACCATTAGGAAGGCTTCTATCCATGCGGGACATCCACACCACATGCTCAATACAAAACACTATCACATGAGAATAGGGAGTCTCTCTCCCCATTAAACAAGGCTGATTTACATCTCTGAAACTCCCGACATGCACTCAATCTAGGTGTGTCATCTGTCGATACCTCCAGAGCCATCAAATTCTCTACGAGTAGGACTGGTTGTCATCAAAACCATCAAATCTTTCGAGGTCCACATAAGTCAAAAACATAGGAAAACATTGTATCAAACTTTTTTAGAATTGTCACAAGTGCCTTCTCCAATTCCCCATCATAGGTGCGGATGCATAAGGGAGATATAGTGGCATAGATCTCTATGTCGAGTCCTTTCTCAAACATATGTTCTTAGAAGTAGTCATCTATATTCATGTTGAGGGGGGCATAGAAATGGTATATGAATCTAGTCAATTACTCATTTATCGTCATCCCTCCCTGGTTAGACTCTAGAAACACTTGAATCTAAATGGAGTGTAAGAAGGGGTAGTACTACTCACAAAGAATCTGATGAGATTCATCCCATGAGAATGTCGACTAATCATGCATCTAAGTAACCATGATCCACCAACACCCAACTGATCCATGGAAAAATTTGGCTTCTAAAGACCCCATATGATCTTATAGTGTTCGTACAAGTATGAAGAGGTGGACCACCATTTCTAGCCAAAACTCTACTACAGGAGGGTCTGCCTCAACGTGTAACCTCAACTGTCTTTTCCAATGGAAATTAGAAATTGTGCTCAATCTGCGCACTTCCTTAGCCAGCTACACTAGGGCTGTCTGCTGCTCGATAGGTGGGGGTGCTTCTACCTGCTCACCTGGAGAAAGGGGATCACATGATGGGTCCTGAACTGAGGCCTTGTCCCTCATAGGGTCGTCTTCGTGAACCCGAGATGGTATCCTTATTGGCTGTTTTTGTGGAGAGTACCACAGTCTGATGAGCATATATTTATATATATATTAAAAAAATGGGTAGTTTACATAACAATGACAGTCAAAGACTCAATCCGATATGATTCAAGTACCATTGTTTCCGACAACAAGTGCCTCACGGTGCCGAGTTGACAAGAAAGTAATCAGGATCCTGGTAAACAGCTATGTCGGCTGCCAGCACCATCACTAGACTCCCTGGTCTGAGAGATTCTCTCAAGACACTTCGAAAATATTTCCCTAAAACTCGTCCAATCTTTTTTAAGGGACAACATCCGAACAACTTCCCAAGGAATGAACTTTCTCTGATACCACTTTTGTCACAACCCGACCCGTACTGGGTCTCAAGCCGCACCTACCCCAAGACTGCCCCTATAGGCTAGGGGCTGGTGACTAGTGCTGAAGGCACAAAAATATAAGGGAGGCCATTGCATAGGAAACTATACACACACACATATCCAAATCAATACAAAAGTGTAGGGGGAAAGAAGACAAGATACAACACTGCAATAAAAAGGAAAACAAACATATATGCATCGACATCTAAATAGTACGAGTAGAATAAAAGTAACTGAAAGGGAAAAGGGAAAAATACATTCTCAACTAGAAAAGTGCCACAAACCCACAACATTTGGAAAAGTAAAACATCTGAGAGAGTTCCAAATTTGAAAAAAGCAATGACCATCGCACGATGTCTAAGCACCATGTATCCATATGCTCCTCTGAAGTCATTATCAACATGTCTGTCATCTACATGGGCACACCAAGTGTGGGAAATGTACCAATAGGGTTGAGTATAAAAATAATCAGTAGGATGTACTGATGGCTCAAGGGAGCACCAATTGAAGTATTGAAGTGGGAAGTAGTAGATAAAACAATCCATGGTAAAAGATTACAACTCAACCCAATAAATAAGTGAAGTAAGCTCTTCCAAACACGAGGATCTAGAAACAGTGAGAATATGAACATCTTTCCGAGTCTAAGCTACCTATAATAGGATATTAGACTCGTCCAACCATTTGAATCTAGACACTGAAAGCACGTGACATACCCCGCACGTCTTTGACTATCCTGGAAGGAGAGTAACCAAAGCCCGAGGAGTGATTACTAAAATAAAATATATATATATATATATATATATATATTCTCAGTCAAAGAAACACAAATGAATGAGTAATGGGATTTCCATCTCACAGCTCAGCCCAAGAAAGTGAGTAGCCAACAGTTCCAAGTAAAACACCATCTGCAATCCCATAATCTCATGCATCTACCTAGGAGTTACAAGTCAAAGGGGATCAAATCACCACACTTCTATACTATCTTCTTTGTGTGGAATTGACTCACCCGCACGGTTTTTAGTCATGTCACAAGAACGTGCCTCAGTGGGGAAGGTAACCCTCTTACTCATGAGTCCTTATGAAAATAAAACCGCACCTCACCACTATGACGCAAAGTCAGGGGTCTTATTTGAATGATCAGCGACTATGCTGCCTTGCCTGGTGGTCCGGTCATCCCGATATCACCTTAGGGACTATATTTTGGGTCATCCCTATATCTCCTTAGGGACTACTCTCTAGGTCAGCCCAGTATCTCCTTGGGGACTACGCTCTGGGTCTTCTTGGCATCTCCTTGGAAAATACTCTCTTGGTCAGCTCGGTATCTCCTCTGGGACTATGCTACCCAAACCAATGTGAGGGTCGGCCCAGAACTACACTGGCCATCCATGTTTGATAGTACCTCTCAAGAAGTACTGAGGGAAACTAGCCTTCCCTTCTAGATAGTACCTCTCAGAAATCACAGAGAAACACTGGTCATCCCTGTTTGATGGTATCTCTCAGAATCGAGGAACTCAGATCATCCTTACTGGATGGTACCTTTCAGAAAAGCATAGAAGAACTATTGTCATCCCTGCTTGATGTTATCTCTCATAAAAACACTATTCTAGTCATCGGGTGTCTCCCTGGATAGGCATCGCATCCTGAACATCTCGCATTATATCATAAAATCCACTATAGATGGAACCATCACATTCTACATAGAAAAACACTGAGTATAGGCTACCTATATGCCAAATTTCGAGTCCAAAATAATGGGATATGAGAGATGAAAGAAACATAATGTGGTGAACGGTGCATGTGGGTCCCACATGTTGTGTGGCCCCGCCTTTTCACGTGACCATATAACTTTCCATGCCCGGGTACTAAACTAAAAATCAAGTAACCCTAGGTGTGCTAGTGTACTCCCAGAGTACATGACATCTCTATCCAAAAGGCTAATGAGTGTGCACTGATTATTGATAAACCAAAGGGCAAAAACATTCTTTTACTGGGAGACCTCCTCAAATAGTACTGGATAACCAAACAGATAACATTATTCCGATCCTTGGAGAAAAATGCAAAAGACTGACTATTCATTCACCCCAAACAGACATCTGACAAAAAATTTGTATAACGCCGCATTGGGCTTGAATGGAGTCATGTAGGTCTCTTTCCTTGGTCTCAAAGAATTTAAATCGATCATGTCATTGTAATCCTCCTGGAAAACCCCACGATATGAACTAATCATTTTTCCAAAATAAATAACCGGTGAAAAATTTCCATATCCATTCAACAACAGCGAACCGGACCTCATGGGGCATGCGTCTCGATTTTGTTTTAAATACTCAAAATTGGTCTTGAAATATCTTTTTTAATTTGGGGGTCGCAGTGCCACTAAAGGTTTTTCATTATGACAATGTATGAGAGAGATGTATCAGATACAAGATCACACTATAATACTAATTTTATTATTATCGTGTGTTTTGTTGACCCAGGTAATTAGTCTGAAATAGGTATTCAACATTGGTCTTAACATTACCGTGTTAATTTTAGGTTTACACTGCCAGTGACAGTTTGTCAAACTGAGGTTGCACGGAGAAGTTACGACCAAAACACAATTTTTCAAACAAGAATAATAATAACCTTATTAAATTATTTTTATTTTTATTTAACCTTTATTTTTTCCTCTCAAATAAAAACACAAGCTCATCTTCATTAAAGGTTTTATATGGGCAGGGCATAAGCCCCATGATTGAATCCTCTTTTATTATTATCAGACTATATTTATTATATATAATTGATTTGTTAAAAAACATCATATCCATACCCACGAACCTACTTGTGCCGCATGTGGGCCGCCCCTCCTTTAACTTGGCCTCCTTTATTTTTATTCCACCAATTTCTTTTGATTTTTATTATCTTCTATTATTATTATCACTTTATAATATTATTATCAAAATCATCTTATACCTTGGAAAAGAAACACTACAACCCTAAATCACACAACCCCATATTTCGGTATGGAGACCTAACTGCAAGCTCTGACGTGCCGCTTGAGAGCCTCCTGCTCTACTGTGTTGGTATGTCCTCAAATCCTCAGCCGCCGCACGACAACTGCACTGAAAAAACCAGCCCCTGTTCCACCTGATGTCGCCTCACCGGGGCTGCTTCGACCGGAACCCTCACCGGACCCGTGCGACGGAATCCTTCCATGTCTGATTCTGACATCGAACTGACTCAGAATAAAGATACGAATGCAGATCCGTGATCCTCAGGTCGATATCTCCGTGTCCGTATGTGGTGCTTAACAGAAAACTGATTTTTTGACGTGCTTAATTATTTGACAATGAACATGCGAAGAACGCGTAATAAATGAATAATAAAAGATTATGGTCTATATTTAGATCGAATACCATGTTTTTTTGGTCATCATCATTGAGAATCAAGAAAATATTGAATTGAAAAATAAATATTTATCATAATTCATGATTTTTAATTTCAAGATAAATAAGGCAAAATTGTTTCAACCAATTATTTTTCGATCCGCGAATTAATTCATTCAAATAATTTTAATTTTAGTTCGTCATGAAAATTAAACCAGCGTATATAATACACAAAGATATGTCCCACCTCAGGTTTTGATAGATTGTTGTCAATGAGAGTGTTTGCTGATGCAGGAGGATGATCTATGACATTCATCGTCGTTCAATTAGCATTGAGCCAAGGTTTCTCCATTCTTCGGTCGTCTGGTGAATTGCAAATACTATGAGGCCAAACCCTTATAGGCACATATTTTATAACATCAGATTACGTTAAAAATATTAATCAAATATTTAAATAAATAATCATTTAATCATTTAATTATTTTCTCATGATGGCGCATAAGCCGAACACCTGACTCCGATAAAGGTTATACCCTTCCTAGGTTAAACACCACATTTCAGATTCAACTGTGACCTCATATTTAAAATTTGATGAACCATTTAGGACATATTCCGTTATCTATGAAAACCCATGAATTTGTATGGAAAATATATTTAATATTTTTATACAATTAATTATGGTCACCCTATGCCCTATAATCACTCACCGTCAAAGCTTCTGGATCTGGAAATATTCTAAAAAAAATTTCAAAATCTTACAGATAAAAACTCGAGTCTCTACGTTATCAGTGGAAACATGTAAATTCAAACATGAGAATAGGGGTATGAGAATGTGATCATAACATTAACAGAACATACCCTTCATATCAAGTATCATAAAAATAAATCATAGAATAAATCATGATAGTTCATTAGAAATGACTCAAAATGAAATAATGAACATAATCCATTAAAGCATTTAATAGTAATAAATCCTGGAATTATGATAGACACATAAGCATATAATACAATTTACATTGAATCCAATGCAAATTTTCCAATACCATCTTTGTATTATGAGTTCACTCCTCAAACCATCTTTGTAGTCATGATTCAGTCTTTGTTTTAAAGGTTCACTTCCAATAACATTTGAGTCTATCTCATGATATATAAATCATTACCCAATGCATTTGAGAGATATATTGGTCACACCCATCTCATCATGAAATCATGCACACATTGGCCAAAAATGATAAAAAATCATATCATAACCCATGAAATGAAATGGGAATCATAAACATTTAATCATATCATAACCACTGGATAAAGATACAATCTCATGATAATTTCATCCATAATATATCCCTTGAAACAAAAACATGTTTCATAAACATTTGACCTGTGAAAGACAATTGGGTTTTGTAAAGACCATTATATCAAGAATTAACCATTCATTGAAAGAATATAAACATACCAATTATATCATTACCTAAAAGGAATGATTAACATCAATAAATTTTATCTTAGATAAGAAATGATTTTTAAATCTCTTTTAAAAAAACTTCTTAAGGAAACTATCCTTCCTATTTGAAAAATTATTTCTAAGATATAAAACTATTTTAAATATATTTTCGTTATAAATAGACTAAAAAACTTATAAAAAATTCTAAAAAAATTTTTTAAAACCATTTTCCTTGGAAATTATAGAGGTGTTTCTAAACCATAAAAAATGTTTTCGTGAAATATTATAAAATACTCTTAAAACCCAATTTTTGAAATAAATTCTATTAAAGAAAGATCATAGAATTGGTATGTAAATACCCACATATATAATCATAAAATAAATTCATGGGTAGTATAGAAATCACAAAAAACTAGTGATTGGTGAATAAGGCATGTATTTCACATAAATAAAGAGTGAGATGAAATTCTCTTACCTTATGCCTTGACACTTCTTCAGACTCATAAAATCCTATTGTATAATAATTATAAATTTATTATACATATATCAATCAAATATATTCTTAAATATAATACCATATATATATTGACTAATACTTTATATTACCCACTCATTAAGAATTTTATATTAAGGATTCACTTCGGGTAATATTTTCTTTGTTCTTCGTTTGTGTCTTAATTTGTTATACCATTGGTCCTTATATTTATATAATGATTTCTATAATTTAAACCATGATTTAAATATAATTTATATTCATTATATTTTTATTGTAATAATCCTTATAATAT
This sequence comes from Viscum album, assembly GCA_963277665.1. NCBI lineage: Eukaryota > Viridiplantae > Streptophyta > Magnoliopsida > Santalales > Viscaceae > Viscum > Viscum album. Next base: position 853,645,980 of record OY728152.1, read on the forward strand.
AGAAGTTTTAAATGAAATACATCGTTTAAGGATATGGTAAGTTGTACGTAAGCAAGAAAGCTATTTTAGTTTAGTTGTCATGTAGAAAGAACGAAAGTAAATTACATGTATATAAATATGAATATATTTCTATAATATCACTGTAGTAGAATTAATATTTCATTAATATCATATATTTTTACTAAAAAATCATCAATATATTCCATGTGATGTGAGAATGAATCACACCGTTTTGAGGAGGCGGTAGTCACACGTCCCCATATAAAATTTTCGTATAACCACAATATAGAAAGTTTGAAGGTATGTATTATATAAAATTTCCTAAATATTATATAAGTTATAATATATATTGAAATATTATTTGACCATAAAAATGTTTCTAAGTCCCACCATGAAGGTGGTAATTGAAAAATAACAAAAATATTATTCACGGAGATGATTAACTGATATAACTTGGACAACAATTTCATTTCTATGAATAAGAAGAGATGAGAAATAAAATGGATATGAGATATTACATCAGAAATAAAAAACTATAGTATATATATTATTCTATATTTATCATGAATTAATGGATAAAGAAGGCGATGAGAATGTAGGAAAATAAAATAAATTTAGAGAGGTACATTGAGAAAATTACCTATTGAATATCTACTCTTTGAAAGACCCTTGATGATATTGGATTTGGTATTTTGGTGAGACTAGAAGAAATTGGACGTGGTGAGACTGATGAGGAGAGGTTTGGGAAGATATTTGAATAGCTAAAAGCATTTTTTGGGTACAAATGGGGAGGTGATAGGTGGTATTTATACTTGAGGAGACCTGAGTTCAAGTGATTGAATTATTGGTTATCTTCTATTTAAAGAAAACCACATTAAGGTGTCATAATTTAAATAAAAATTCTTTAAATTAATGTTTTTTAGGATTTTTAGGATTGAGACTCACCTCAAAAAACATTTAAAGTTTTTAGTTTTAGGTATTTTAATACTTTACCCTTTTAAATTTAACATGTTTATTTTTTTACCAATATCGAGGTGAATAATTTTTCTACCATCGTAAATTGTTTATGCCTAAAAATCAAATTGAACTTAAAAACTAATTTGGACCCTCATATTCCCAATATATAATCTATTTTCCCTAATTCAATTCACATAATTTTAATAATTGTATTTATAATTATTTCCTACGACAAAAGAAAAAGGCGGGTTTTAAAAGGGAAATGTTCAAAAGATTGAAATGTTTTTATATTTAATTTAAATGTAAAGTTGATTCCATTGAACAGAATGGGATTTATTTAAATAAATAAGTTATAATTAAACATTTAAACAATTTAAAAATATAATTTAACTTTATAAATTAATTAGATGAATAGTAGTTTAGTATTAAAATCTTGTATAATTAACTATTGATTAAAAAATAAAACATTACAGAAAAATACCAAAAATTTATCCTAAAAATTAATTTTCATTCTATTTTGAAGATTAAGTTTATTATTAAATATTAAAAATATAACCATGTCAAAAATTGTATTTAATATGGGTTCTCCATTAAAAGGTTGTAAATATACCTAAATAAAAATATTGGGTTATTTTGTGTTAAATAGGTTTTATTCTTATCTTATGCCTATAAAAACTATTTAATGAATATAAAAAATAATTACATGGATGTATACAATATATTTTACATTTAAATTACATAATAATTGCAATAAGTTTAATTTATTATTATTAAAACAACATATGAGCATAATAATAGTTTCCTATAAAAATACATCATTTATATTCAATTGGTTATTATATTGATTTCTAAATAATTTGAAACTAATTAATTCATTTAATATTTTTTAAAGATATGTTAGTTAATAATATTCATAAAATATAATTTAATCTCTCAGTAATATAATTTTTTATTAAGATATTATTGTTCACTAAACCTCAGTCATGCGTGTTACGCAAGCCATCGAAGAAAGTCTTTGTTGTCTGTAACACAACCTAACCTCATTGTTCCATGTTGAGAAAGATAAAATTTAGGATTTTTTTAGTTCATGTATTATAAAAATAGTTATTTAATATAAAATAAACTATTTTCAATGGTACATGAAATGAGAAATATCAAAAATATTAAATTAATTCGAAAAAAATAATTCACAAAATCTTGGGGTGTTACATTCAACCTCCATTGAAATTTATTTTTCAATTAAAATTTTTCTAGGTTATCAATGGATTAAAACATATTTTTCTTTTATATTAACCAACATTGTAAAAATAAACAATAAAACCTCCATTAAACAGGGAAATTTTGAATTTTAACGGCTTCCCAAAGTACTATATAACTAGGTTTCCACATAGAAGAATATAGGATGGGAGTGAAGATTGGACATGGAGGAAAAGAGTATATATTTATATGGTGTGATTGAGGCCATTAATAAAAAATTGAATGATGCAAGAAATTTGGATGGCCTCAAATTCAAAAATAAATGATGATTTCAAAGGCTATCAGTTCAACAAAATTTAAGGTATTAAGACAATGTTTTTTTATCACTTTTATAATGTTAAGTAATTATTTATATATTTCCACAGAGAAAATTTCATAATTTGTCTGTTTTTTGATCAATTTATAATACATCCATTAACTCCAGAAATGAATGTATGGAAATTAACATTGATGAATAAAGAACTAAAATACACTTTTAACATATCTTAAGGCCCATAAAAAATGAAAATTTGAACTATTTGACTCTTCAAAATCAATATTTATTAATCTATAAAAACAAAAGTAACACTACTGATTCATAATTAATATTTATTCATAAAATATAATTATAAATTAACTGAGATATCACATAGGATAGTGGTAGGTGTGAAACACTTATCATCCTTCAGTCATGGGATCAAGACCCACGACTATGCTGGACATGATTGGTTGTCACCTAACAATCATGATATCCTTTTCTATAACTATACTAATACAATTCCCAAAAGAAGTAATATGGATAACCTTGAAATATAGTTAATCAAAAAAAAGCCTTTTAAAAAAGGTAATCAATAAAACTTTACTACATAAATAGATTATCTGAAGATTAACATAATCTTTTCATGAATGGTTAACCATATAACCCTTCTAAAAGATGAAAATAGAAAACTATATAAATATGGAAATGAAATCATCTTATCATTGACCCCCAATATATCAAAAAATATCTCTGGGTTGTGATATTCTAAATATGTGAATAACCTCATCATATATTCTCTTGAAACTTGAATTACCAGATATACTTTTGTAAAACATTCATATTTACTTATTCGAAAGGTTACTGGATATATTCCTTAAATCCATGAAGCTGGAAACGTCATCCATAGACTAATTTTTCAACAAAACCTTTTAGGCAATCAATACCATCAAACTTACTTGTTCATATCCAACATATCTTTATGAAAACCAAATTATCTTAACAAAAGGAACGTATTAAGGGCTATATTCCCTTACTCAAAATTTCACCTTATCATTTTATCACTCCACTATTCCATTGTGAAAATTCAAAATAAACTTGTAAATACTAAGAGAAAATATAAGTAGAATAATCCTTCTATATTCCAACATTAATATAACATAATTTTTCATTCCAAAAACATAATTTTTTGGATTATTCGACTATATCCTTATGCAATTAACAAGGCTACACAATACCTCCATCCTTTCACATTCCTATGTAGTATCTTCATCAGTATAAATGTAACCATTACCTGCACCACCTTGATGGTTCCATTTATGAGAGTTCATTGTAGAAAATTTAGTTTCATAATGACCATCTAATCCACACATAAAACACATAACCTATAATGATGTCTTAGGGAGGCCAGTATTCTCATCCATTTGATTAACTGAACTCTTCATTTTTCCCATGTAGTCACTTGATTTGGGTTGTTATTTCCCATAGTAAAAATATCTTCTTATTTCATTAATAAATTCACTTAGGTTAATCTTCCAACATTCATGACACAAAGGAAACTGAATATTTATTCCTCCATGGTCTCCATTACTCGAACCCACAATGAACATATTGTTTCTCTTCCTTGGCGAGTCTAAGGGTTTTTAAGTTACATGTTTTTGATCATGTTAATTAAAAACAGATTAGGCACAATCAAAACATCCTTCACTCTAGTAATAATACTATTTTAATTATCATCAATAAGTTTTACATCATAATCAGTGTTAATCCAGTTCCTTCTAGTCCCCTCTATTGACTAAAACAAAAAATAATTGAGTAAGAAACAATTATCACAAAGAGGAATCTCATTATCATAAAAAGTCACATATATGATGTCTAACTTATGACAACTTCTTTAAAATACGTCACCTTAGGTTTATAATAGGATATTAATAGTCAAATTCTATTCAATTCCTTCATAATGGCTCGTGAATAATTTATAAATTTCTAAAGCATATCCCTTGGGAGTGTCAAAAAAGGTATGCAGTATGGCCCCTTATCGTGTAACAGATTATCCCAAGTCAGACTTGGAACATATTGTCTGAGTTTTTAATCATAATTACATCTGTTCCAGATTGACATCCACTGGTAGTATCCAGATAGGGATGTATTTCTAGGAAACCACCAACTCTATCCTTCACCAAAATTCCCTAATTTTACCCTAATCATTTATTTCGTATTAGACATATCCTTAGACATGTCCTTAGAGTTTTCACTATGGTTTTTTCATCCTAGTTTCCAAAGGATAACTAATCCTTGGTGCTAATACGAACTATAAAAGCCATGTATTTATATACATTAACATTACATCACTTTTACAGAATACATAAAACATTATACAAACAAACGCCCAAATATCATACTAGTCTGGTTCCCTTAGAAACATGGAAACATAAACACTGATACATAAGTGAGATACATTAGCTCCCACTAGGTTCATCTGGACTAGAACCCTTCTTAGATGCATCAAAAATGTTAAATATCTTCATAACCTAGGGGAAAGGAAACATAAAAGGTGGTGATCTCAGATTCTCAGTAAGGGTAAGCAATAGAAAGATGTAAACATAAATAGGATCGTAGGGTATGATAACATGATCATAACATTAAAATATCATACCCTACATATCAAATATCATAAAAATAAATAATGGAATAAATCATGATATATCATTAAACACGAATCATAAGGAAATAAAGAACATAAGCCATGAAAGAATAATATAGGAATATATCATGGAATTGTGGTAGAGATATAAACATATAATATTATGTCCATAGTAGAAAAGGTATCACTTCTAAGACTATCTTATTAGTATGTTTTGAATACCCATACCATATTTATAGTTATTCTTCACTACCATAGCCATCATAGAAGCATGAGTTCACTTCTCATACCATCTTGGTAGTCATTGTTCACTCCCATGGCCACCTTAGTATTCACGGATCACCACCAAGACCATCATAGTCTATTTCATGATATATATAAAATTTAGATAATTCACTAGAGGGTGATATAGGTACCAACCAAGTCACAAACCATCCCCTAGGTCTCATCTTGTGACTACACCAATCCCACCTCCCATAGGCCAGGGGCTGGATACTAGTAACAAGTAGGCATTTCCCACAAAGGTGAGGCATTTTCCTATAAACCTACACACAGGCACCTGTACCCAATAAAATTAATGAAACTAAAAATACTGAGTAAAAAAAATATACAACTCACTAAGACAACCACTGAGAGTAATTGTACAATCTAAAAAGTAAACAGGCCAGAATAGAAGCCTAACTAAAATAGAAAAGTACAAGATCCTTGGTCTCTACTATAGAAACCCCTACATGAAGGGTAGATACAGTATAATTTTTTAATGTCCCTGAAATGTACCACATCCATCGGGTCACGCTGAAGTACCTCTGTCTCTGGCCTACCAAGGACTCTATCAAAGCTATCGACTATATTCACAAGACACAACATGTGTGGCCAACACCCATGTAGGGGTCATTAAAACAATACTCAGTAGGGACACCAAACTTCCAAATTAATTGAAGACACAAGGCAGACTACCAAAGAGGTACATGATGTTTAGACTCTAAGAAGTACACCAAAGAGAGTCACTAGGGTAATATCATATAGGTATATGTCAATAAAACAAATAACAAGAACATCCATGTATAATTTTAATGGATTCCAAGACTCTCTCATCCACTTCCAACCATATAGTCATGCTCGTATCATGCTCAATCTGGGATATCTCACTCCTCAAGCTATCTAATAGTAGGCACATAGAACAATTCTACTAAAAGTATCGAAGACTACCCCTAGTCTCAATACGTCACGAAGATCCCTGAGAGATCTGGTCTCACTAAGACAAGGAATCATGATATCATAGCCAATCCATAGCCACAGTATTATGCTCAAGGCATATTCAAATCCCAGGAGATGCACTCTGTATCTTCTTAGGAGACACACTCTGCACCATTATAGGATACACACTATGTATATTTGTATGAGACACACTCCTTATAACTGTAGGATACACACTACATATATGAGCAGGTGACACACTCCATAGAATCGTAGGACACACACTTTATATAACCATAGGAGAAACACATTGTATATCTGTAGAAGACACGCTCCGTATAACCATAAGAGACAGAATCAATATATTTTTAAAAGATACAATCCATATATGCATATGAGACACACTCTGTATATGTATAGAAAAAACTATCTATATCTTCTCACAACCAGACACAATATTTCTCTCTTAGCACACTCATTCTAGGAGCATCTACTCCTCGAGCCAAAAAGGTCATATGCCAACCTCCATTAAAACTCATGGATAGTATCCTAAAAGGACCTCCTCTTATGCATATATGGAGTGTGTCACCTATTCATATACATAGTGTGTATCATATTCATATACAGAGTGTGTCTCCTACAGATATATGGAGTTTCTATCCTATGGTTGTACATAGCGTGTATCCTATAGATATATAGAGTGTGTATCCTATGGTTATATGAAGTGTGTCTCCTACGGTTATACAGAGTGTGTCTCCTACTCATATGTGGTGTGTGTCTCATATGTTTTAAGGGAGTGTGTCTCTTACAGATATATAGAGTGTGTCTCCAATGAAGGAGAAGATTGTGTCTCCTATGAAGATGCGAATTGTGTCTCCTTTGATTTGAATATGGCTTGAGGCTTAGAATTTTCGGTGATATCGAGACTCACGATCTTAGGGAGACCAGATGTATTAGGGATCATTGTGACCTATCAAAACTAGGTGTAGTCTCAGATACATTTGGTAGACTTGTCTTACGTGCTTACTATTAGATAGCATGGTAAGTGAGATCTCCAGGATCGAGCATGCTATGAGTGGGACTATATAGCTGACAGTGGGTGAGACCTTGAGTCTTGGAATCCTTTACGAGTATACCTAGATGTTATTATTATATGAATTGTTGACATATACCTATTTGAGCTGACCCTAGAGACTCTCTTGACTCTATTTTTTAGAGGCTACACTTTTTGACCCTCTTTGGTAGTCTTCCTTGTGTCTTTCTTTGTGCTTTACTTTTGTGGTATTGGGTCCCTACTGAGTGTTGTTTTAGTCATCCCTATAAGGGCTTCACCCGTACATGTCGTGTATTATACAGATGATCAAAATCTATGACGAATTCTATGATGGGATGGAGAAGGGGTGATTTAGGGTGACCCAGTGAAAGTGGAATGATTTAGTGACATTCAGAAATCTTACTTTACCTACCCTTAATGTAGGGTTTTCTACAGATGATGACCAGGATCTTGTACTTTTCTATTTTATTTGGCCTTCTATTCTAGCCCAGTTACTTTTTAGTTTGTAATATTAATCTTAGTGGTTATCTTAGTGGGTTTCAAATTTTTTTACTTAGTGTTTTTAGTTTCAATAATTTTCTTTGGATTGGGTGTGTGTGGATAGGTTTATAGGAAAATGCCTCCCCTTTGGGGGAAATGCCTATTCAGCACTAATCACCAACTCCCAGCCTATGGGAGGCAGGATTGGGGTAGTCATAGCACAGGACCTAAGGGACGGTTCGTGACATGGTTGGGACCTATATCTCCCTCTAATGAATTAGCTAAACATTTAAATCTCATGAGATAATGTAAGATGGTCTTGGGAGTGAACCTTGACCACTAAGATGACCATTGGAGTGAACCATGACTACCAAGATGGTATGATAAGTTAACTCATGCTACTAAGATGTCCATGAGAGTGAAGCATGCATATCAATACGGTATGGGGAGTGAACCTATATTACTAACATGGTCCTAGAAGCAATTACATCGCTACTATGGAAATCATATCATATGCCTATCTGTCTACCACAATTACATGATATATTCCTATGTTATGTTTTCCAAGATTATGTTCTTTATTTACTTATAATTCATTTATAATGATCTGTCAAGATTTATTCCACTATTTATTTTTATGATATTTGATATGTAGGGTATTATATTTTAAATTTATGATCACGTTATCATACCCCAAAGCTCATATTTTTGTTTACACGTTTCCTTTGTTTACCCTTACTGAGCATCCGAGATCACCCCTTTTTATGTTTCCTTTCTCCTAGGTTATGAAGAGACATATTATTTTTAATGTTTCTAAAAAGGTTTCTAATCAATAAGAACCTCGTGGGGGCTAAAGTGGCTCACTTATGTATCAGTGTTTATGTTTCTAGGTTTCCAATGGAACTAGACTAGTACGGTCTTTGGGTGTTTGTTTGGATAATGTTCCAAGTATTCTGCAAAAGTAATGTAATGGTGATTTATGACAATATAGTGTCTTTATTGTTGGTATTAGATCCATGTTTTAGTTATCCTTTGTAAACTAGGATGAGAAAGTGACAACTCTACGGAAAGGTCTAAGGATAAGTCAAACTAGAAGGAAATGATTAAGGAAAAATCCTGGAATTTTGGTAAAGAATTGAGTGAGTGGTTTCCTAGAAATACATCCATGTATAGATACTACAAGTTTATGTGGATATATCACAAATTTACCTAATATTAAAAACTATGACAATATGTTCTGGATCTAACTCGGGGTAATCGAGTACACGATAAGGGGCCTTACTCCACACCTGGTTTGTCATTCCCTGGGGATATGCTTTTGAAATTCATAAAATCTTCATGAACCATTATAAAGTATTTGAATATAATATTTATATGAATATAGTATTATAAACCTAAGGTTACATATATTAAATAAGGTGTCATATGTTAGACATCCTATATGTCACTTATCATGTTTATGTGATTCCTCTTTGTGATAATTGTTTCTTACTCAATTCTTCCTGGTTTTAATCAATGCAGTGAACTGGAAGGAACTGGATTAATATATAGTATGAAGGAAAATATATTGATTATAATTTAAATATGATGATCACTAGAGTGAAAGATGTTGTGATCATGCCTAATCAGATTTCAAGGAACATGATCAACAACTTGTACCTTAACCAACTCTAGGACTTGCCAAGGAAGAGAAAGAATAAGTTCACTGTAAGTTAGAGTAATAGTGACCATAGACGAAACAAGATTCATTTTACTCTGTGTCATGAATGTTGGAACAGTCACCTAAGTGAATGTCTTAAAGGAATAATAAGATGTTTTTATTTTGGAAAATAAGGAAACAAATCAAGAGACTGCAGGGTAAAAATTAAGAGTTGGTTAATGAAATGGATGAAAATACCGGCCTCCCTAAGACATTATCAAAGGTTATGTTATTTATGTGTGGTGTAAACATTCATTATTCAATTAAATGTTCCAAGATGAACTCTCCTAAAGGAAACCAGAAAGGTGTTGTATGTAATGGTTACATTTCTGATGATGAAGATATGATATTTGAAATGTGAAACGAATGAGGTGTTGTGTATCGTTGTTAATGTCATAAGGATGAAGTAGAATAATAAATGTTTTTATGTTTTTGGAATAAAAAATTATGTTTTATGAATGATGAAATATAAAAGGATTATTCTACTTATATTTTCCCTTAGTATTTACATCTTTATGTTGAATGTTTTTTATGGACTGGGGAAGTGATTTAATGATAAGGTGAAATGTTGACTAAGGGAATATAACCATTAATATGTTCTTTTTGTTAGGATAATTTTTTTATAAAGATATGTTGGATATGGACAAGTAAGTTGGATGGTATTTATTACCAAAAAGAATCTATTGACAAATTATTCTATGGATGATGATTGCAACTTCCTGGATTTAAGGAAAATATCTGGTAAACATTGGAATAAGGAATCATGAATGTTTTCCAAAAGTATTTATGGTAATTTTTGTTTCAAGAGAATATATGATGAGGGTATTCACATTTTTTGGAATGTAGTAACCAGAGCTATTTTTGTGATATATGGGGGGATCAATGTTAAGCTAATTTTGTATCCTTCATTACATTGTTTTTTATTTTCATTTATTATAAGGGTTATAGGGTTATCCATTCATGTAATGTTTAAGTTAAAATTTCGATGAACTATTTATGTAATAAGGTCGTATTGATAAACCCAGTTAAAATTCTATTTAGTGATAAACCATATTTCAAGGATATCCATCTTACTTATTTTGGGAATTATTTAAGTGTGGTTTAAGAAAAGGATATTATGTTTTTCAGGTGACAACCAATCAAGTCCAGCATGGTCATGGGTCTTGAACCCATGACTAAAAGACGATAAGGGTTTCACACATACCACTGTCCTACAATATTCCTTGGTTAATGTATTAATATTTTTTTATGAATAAACATTAATTATGTATCAGTAGTGTTACTTTTTATGTTTAAAGATTAATTCATATTGATTTTGAAGAGATAAATAGTTAGACTCTTCATTATTTTATGGGACATAAGATCATTTAGAAGTGTATTTTAGTGAATTATGTGTAAATGTAAATTGCAGGACATTCATTTCATGTGGTAATGGATGTATTATAAATTGATCAAATAAAATACCAAAAATGAATTTTTTTTATAGAAATATATAATAAATACTCAACATTTCAAAAGTGGTCAAAAAAATGTTGTCTTAATACCGATAATTTTTTTGAACTGATATTCTTTGAAATCATCACTAATTTATGAATTTGTGGCCATAAACTTTTCTTTGATCATTCAATTGTTTTTGATTGATGACCTTAATCACAACCTATAAATATTTACATTTTTCTTCCATGTCCAATCTTCACTCCCATCCTATGTTCTCCAATGTGGAAACCTAGTTATATGTAACTTTGGGAAACCGTTATGATTCCATATTTCCATTTTTAAGGGTAGTTTTAGTGTTCATTTTTACAATGTGGGTTTCTATAAATGAAACTGAAGTATTTAAACTTTTATAATGTAGAAAAATTTCAAGGGTTAAATTCAATTTAAGAGGGGTAGAATATAACACCAAGAGATTTTGTGAATTATTTTTTTACAATTAATTTAATCTTTTTGATATTGATGACTTCATGTAACATTGAAAATAGTTTATTTTATATTAAATCTCTATGTTTGGATTACATTCACTACAAAATACATAAATTTTAACTTTTTCTACTAGGAACACTGAAGTTAGGTTTTGTTACATGTAACAAAGACTTTCCTCGATGGCTTATGTTACACACATGACTGAGGTTTAGTGAACAAAATTATATTATAAAAATATGACATAAACTAGACATTAAATTAGATTTTATTAATGTTATTAACTAAAATATTGTTCACAAAATATAAAAAAAATAATTAAATTCAATTTATTTAGAAATGAATATAATAACGAATTGAATATTAATGAAGTATTTTTAGAGAAAACTATTATTATTCTCAAAAGCTATTTTAATCATAATAAATTAAATTAATTATAATTTTATTCTAATTCTAATTTAATATATTTTTTATGCATCCATGTAAATAGTTTTTAAATTCATGAAATAGATTTTATAGGCATAATATAGGAATAAAACCAAATTAACACAAAAAAAACAATATTTCTATTAAGGTATATTAACCACCTTTTAAGGGAGATCCAATTTTAAATAAAATTTTAGACATGTTTATATATTTAATATGTAAAAATGAACATAAAATTTTAAATAGAAACAAACAAAATGTTATGATAATTTTTTGGTATTTTTCTGTATGGTTTAATTTTTTAATCAATAGTTAATGATACGGGATTTTAATACAAAACTTAATTTTCATCTAATTTACTTATAAGGTTAATTTAAATTTATAATTGGATTCACAATTTAATTAGATAATATTTTTTTTATATAAATCCAATTTGGGTCATTGGAATCAATTTCACATTGATATAAGATATAAAAACATTTCAAACGTTTGAATATTTATCTTTAAAAACAGACTTTTTCATTTTGTCTATGGAATTAATTTTAAAATAATTCATCCAATTATGTGAATTGAAATAGGTAAAATAGATTATATATTCCGAATATAAGGTTCCAAAGTAGGTTTTAAGTTCAATTTTATTTTTCGTCATAAAAAAATTATCATTGTAAATGAATTATTTACTATGGTATAGGTAAAAAATAAACACATTAAAGTTAAAAGGGTAGAGGCTTAAAATACTTAAAAACTACAACCTTTAAATATTTTTTGAGGTGTGTATCAACCCTAACCATCATAAAAACATTAATTTAAAGTATAATTTTCTTAAATTAATATTACATCAATGAGGTTTTCTTTAAATATAAAATAATCAATAATTTAATCACTTGAACCCACATCTCCTCAAGAATAAATACCACCACTCACCACCCCATTTCAACCAAAACACCTTGGTATCTCCTAAAATATCTATCCAAACCTCTCCTTTTTAGTCTCCACACCTCCAATTTCTTCTTGTCTCGCCAAAAGACCAAATCCATGGTCCTCAAGGGTTTTTCAAGGAAGGGATATTCAAGAGGTGATTTTCTCAAAGTACCTATCTTAATTTATTTTCTTTTTCTACTTTCTCGTTACCTCCTTCATCCATAAATTCATGATAAATATAGAATAATTTATATTCTGGAGTGTTTTGTTTCTATTGTAATATCTCATATCCATTTCATTTCTCACCCCCTCTTATTCAAAGAAACAAAAAAAATTCCATGTTATGTAGGTTAATCACCTACTTGAATAATGTTTTTGTTGTTTTTAAATTACTGCCATCATGTTTGGTATTAAAACTATTCTAAATGGTAAAATTATATTTCAATATATATATTATAACCTATATAATATATAGGAAATTTTATATTATACATACCTTCACACTTTCCATATTGTGGTTATACGATAACTTTGTTTGGGGACGTGTGGACTACCGCCTCCTCAAAACATTGTGATTCATTCACACATCACATGGAATGTGTTAAGATATTTTTAGTAAAAATATACGATATTAAGGAAATATTAATTCTAATGCAGTGATATTATATATATATATATTCATATTTACATATATTTTATTTAATTTCGTTCTTTTAATGTGACAATTAAATAGAAATAGCTTTCATGCGTACGTACAACTTACCATCCCCATGAATAGTGTATTTGATTTGATACGTATACATTATATGGATTATTATAATATAAATATAATGAATTTAAAATATATTTAAATCATGGATTATATTCGGGAAATCATTATATAAATATAAGGACCAATGATATAACAAATTAAGACACAGTCAAAGAACCTAGAGAATATTACCTGATGTGAAACCTTAATATAAAATTGTTAACGAGTGTGTAATATAAAGTCTTATTAAAACAATATATGATATTCGATATAATAATAAATTTTATTGAAATATTTATTACACATGAGGGTTTTATGAGTATAATGAACTGTCAAGACATAAGGTAAGATAATTTCATCCCACAATTTATTTCCGTAAGATACATGCCATATTCACTACCCACTTATTTTGTGTGATTTATATACTGACCATGAATTTATTTTATGATTATATCTATGGGTATTTACATACCCATTATATGATCTTTCTTTAATATAATTTATTTTCAAAAGGGGTTTTTAAGATTCATGTATAAGATTTCAAGAAAGCAGTTTTTACTTGGTAGAGAAACTTCTATTTATTTTCAAAGGAAAAAGGTTTTCAAAATGATTTAAATAGATGCTTATATATTATCAAGTCTATTTATAATGAAAATATTTTTAAAAATGTTTAATTTTTTTAAAATCATTTTTCAAAGAGGAAAGATATTTTCCTCAAGAAGTGTTTTTAAAAGAGCTTTAAAAATTATTTTTCATCTAAGATAACATCTATTGATGTTACTCATACCATTATTGGTAATGATATAATGGTCACATTCATATTACTTCAATGAATGTTTTATTGTTGATATCAAAGTATTTTCAAAACCCATTTCTCTTTCATGAGTCATATGTTTATGACATCTTTTTTTCTTTCATGGGTTATATTTTTTATGAAATTATCATGATCTTGTATCTTTTCCATCAGTTATGATATGATTAAATGTTTATGATACCCATTTAATTTAATGGGTTATGATATGATTGTTTATGATTTCGTGGAAAATGTGCACATGATTTCATGATGAGATGGGTGGGACCAATATCTCTCTCCAATGCATTAGGAAAATATTTATATCTCATGAGATCGACTAAGACGGTATTGGGAGTAAACCTTCACCATTAAGATAGACATGGGTGTGAACCGTGACTATCAATATGGTACAAGAATTGATCTCATGCTACTAATATGGCAATGGTTGTAAACCATGACTACTAAGATGTTATGAGGAGTGAACACATACTACTAATATGGTCTCGGTAGAGATGCCTTACATACTATGGAAATCGGATTATATGCATATGGGCATACCCAAATACCATGATTTATTACTATTTTATGATTTCATGGCTTATGTTCTTTATTTCCTTTTGATTCATGTATAATGAAAAATCAATCTTTATTCAATGATTTATTTTTATTATATTTTACTCATCGGGTATGATATTTTAAGGTTATAATCACATTCTCATTCCCATATGCTCATGTTTGTGTTTACATGTTTCCATTATTTCCTATTCCTGAGAATTTGAGCTCAACCATATTTATGTTTCCATTCCCGGAGGTTATGAAGATACTTAATATTTTTAATGTGGCTGCGAAGGGTTCTATTCATGATGAAACTGGTGGGGGCTAGTGTATCTCACTTATGTATTTGGGCTTATGTTTCCATGTTTCCAAAGGCACTATAATAATATGTACTTTGGGCGTTTTACGTATAATATTTTATGTATTATGAAAAATTTATGCAATGTTAATGTATTTAAATATAGTGCTTTTCTGTTTATGCATCATTAACATTGATAATGTATCCATTGAATAGTGATCACATGATTAGAATAAATATAGGGTTTTAACAAATCAATTTGGAACGACTAAAGGATGTGATGACCTTAATAAGTTGGATTGTACCCTTTGAAGCCCATTTATTAGAGATTCTGAGGTAGATATAACCATTGGTATTTTCCCTCATATAAACCCAGGTTGACATTCAACAATATAAACATGACTGAAACCATTTACTAGAGAAGTTCAAGCTCATCGAGATCATGGCCCAAACCATGTACGCCAAACCACCCCATGAAAGTCTCAACATTACACACCTTACCCTTTGGGAGTTATATGGGGTATTAAAGGGATATATATCAAGAACATAATAACATGAATATTTATATTTTTTTCAGTATAATAATTATAATATTCATTTTTTATCATTACTTTATAAAATATTTTAATTTTTATACAATAAAACATAAATTGTATTTTTAATTAGTATTCAATTTCAATTAAGAGGTTTATTTTTGATTAATTAATGGGGATTTTAAACAAATATTATTTTAATAAAAATTTATTTGTAAATAATATTTATAAAATTTAAATGATCATATAAGTTTTATGATGTCAAATGTAATTGTTATAATGGTTCGAAAATAGTTATTGTCAAAAAACCTAGCATTTCTCGATAATTAACAATTCTTATTTTAAAATAGAAAAATAACATTTGAAAGAATTATATTTTGTTAAAATAGATATTTTTTATCTAATTATTATGTAATAATTATCCAATAGTGAATTTGTTATGATTTTCTAAGGTGTTCAAAATTTTAGTTATAAATTAAATACAGTATAAATACACATTATTTATTATGACATCATAATGACCTAATAGAGATATAATGAATGGTATAAATGAAAAAATATATGTTTTCCCTTTAAAATAATGTGATTTAATATTTATTTTATTAATTTTATAAAGCCTTTAGTAATACTCAAAAAACATTAAAATATTTTAAGGTTTTAAAATTCATTTCATTAAGAGTATTACTCACTTCCATGTCAACAATGGTATTATTTTTTTAATTTCATCCTTTGGACTTAAAAAATATTAAAAACCACTCCCCTTTGGTAGAAACCATGGTAAAGACTGTATTTTTGGATATTTTAATATATATATATATATATTCCAAAATCTATGTTGGAGAAATAATAAATAATTCCCCAACCATTTCCTCTATAAAACTAACGGATATCCCATTTCACTTCACTAAAAATCCTTGGAGCATGTCTATATTGAGTCCAACCTTCCCTAGTGTCCTCCAATAGTGCCCCCAAAATCTGTAGAAGCTTCTTTGAATTAATTAGAGTCACACTCCCAAGGTAAGGGGTCTTTTCTTTCTCCTCCTTATACATGTATCTTCATTATATTATGAAATTTTTATCTAAATCCTAATGTTAGGACATGTTTGTCTATATCCATCCTTATTACCCCTATGATTCCTAAATGATGAGTTACTTCTTTCTCAACTGTTAATCCCGTCCATGAATATTTATAATCCCCTTTATAGTGAAAAAATTTCACCATGATATCCCACACCAATCAAATGTGTAGTGAATACCAATACCCAATTCATATCAATGGTGTTAAACTTTTTGAACATGTACTTATTTTATTGGAGGGATACATTATGAATTCAACACCCCTTCATCATGGAATAATATATGGTGATTAATGAATCCATGTTTTATCATCTATATTGGACACATAAGCATGATAATGGTATGAAAGTGATGGGTGCCCTAGAATTATGTAGCGCTCCAATGCATTGGGTAAGGTTTTAGTCTCATTAGACATCATGTAAGGGAATTGAGAGTGAACCTAATCCATCACTAGATTTTTCTATCATGATATCTTGGTAGTGAGCCTTAACCTATTTTTATGATGTAGTGTTTTATGTTGTTTCCACATTTCCCATGTTTGCTTAATTTTATCAGGTTATATCTTGTCTCATTGATCATGTTTATGATTCTAACCCCTTTTATGTCCCATTGATATCCCTGATTTCTAACAATTATTACATTCTTCATGTTATTCAATTTTTACCCTTATAGATCTTTATAGATCACCCCTTTTTTATGTATGTCCCCAGGTTATACAATGTATTTTTAAGTATAAAGAAATTTTATGAACATGTTAAGGAGGTTTTCAATGAAAATGATGTATTACTTATTTAAGTTGTTATGTAATGTACCTAATTCCGAAATACACTAGACATATCAATATTTTGGGATGTATTATGTGTAATATTATGTAATAAATCCTGAAATAACATGTAATAAATAGAAGGTTCATTATACTCTCGAGATGCCCAACCTGAATACAAGCACGTCACTCCTTGTAAGGCCTCTTGCATTGAGTTCAGACACGTACTGGCCGACCGAAATGAATGTACATTATCGAATATCAAATCGGAAGTGGGGTTCCAAAATCCATGGTTTGACTACCCTACTGAAACTCCCCCTAGCCTATCTCCCAAACAAACAAAGCATTTCCACTGAAATAACCTAACTCCATCCCCCATCTCGAGTAAGACTGATCTGTTAAGTTTACCTTGTCTATGAGCACATGATTTAATGGAATTGAGAATGAATCCAACCAGAATATGTTTACCTACACTCTAATGGTGTTTTTAAACCATCCATAAAACACATTGACCTAGAGGTTTTGTCACTCACAATTCCAGGTGTAAAGACATACAATTCAATTAATGCTCATGCATAGTCCACGGCGAACGTGTCACCATGTTATAGGCTCAAGAACGCGTGAGCTCTCTCTACCCTCAATATCTCCAGGATTAATTTCATGAAGAACCTAGCCTCAATGACCTTCCAAGCTAGCCCCTCACATCTAACCACCTGAACTTATATGTTACACAAATTCTTAGTCAGTCCTCTTAGTATATAGGTCACCAGCTTCACCCGCTTCCCCACATGAATCACTAGATTCTCTAAGATCATCTGCATCAACTTGATCCAATTCCTCATCTCATGTGATCCACCCTCACCTATAAATTGTGTTTTTTTCTTTGATCAAAACTCCAAATTCAGATACTACATAGAAGGATCCACTCCCAATTCTCCTCGGTAAATCCCTTAGATGACACATACTAGACTAGCTATGAGGAGGTCGTCAAGACACAAACCCAAAGCTGTCAAATTTAGTAGTTTCCCCACCTTCACCAGAGCATTTACTTAAGCCGGTATTTGTCCCTATCCCTATGGATCATAATTTTATTGTCCCTATGTGCTCGGAACCTGATCCTTAGGGGTCTCAACCTATGTCCACTCAAGAGGCACCCTATCACCACCCGCCTGATGCTCCGACTAAGCCGTCCAAGTTGAAACCCAATGAATACCAATACATTGTCATACAGTTTAGATAATATATATATCACATAGATAGGGAATATAGTAACAAATAGTGTTAACTCACTATTTTACCCTTCCTAATTGTAACCATGTCACAAGAAATCCAAACCTCATTCCCTCCTTACTCACAAGTATTTGTTCCCAAAATAACATATTCATTGTTCTAGTCTTGTTTTGACGAACCAGGTCAACATAATCTGAAGAACTAGTCACCCAACCTAGTGATCAGCATCACCCCATGTCATTTTCCCTACCTTCTCCTATAAGATTGAGGCCCATACATATATATATATATATATATCACATGTCATAAGGAATTTTCATCATGGAAAAAATAATATATAATCAACTCCCATGTGACTATCAAAAGAATTAACATGTATAAAAAACATATTAAACACCCCTTTCCATACCAGTATAAGTATTAAATTCCAAAACTACATCAAGATACATATCCCAAACCCCTACCAGAACAAAAAAAATCATAAAATGTACACACGTCCCGAAGATCTCTTGTAGGTTTTGTAAATAAGTCTGGGTAGGTCACCACTAATGTGCGATTATCTTACAATTTTGATTAAACAGGTGTGACTACAATAAATATAAGAATCATTGTATATAAGCAAATAAATATTCTTCCCTCAGGACTAATAACCACAAGGAAGTAGTTAACCTTCTTTGGCTATATATGGAATAACTATAGAGGGGATAATCCTTATCCCATAGCCCAAGTCATCCCCAGATGAAATTTATCCTAGGTGAACCTTCATGTTCCACCTCAACTAAATTCACATAGCTCCTTGTGCCAACAGACACCTCATGTCCAAATCAGGTAATAAATTTCTCAAATTCACTCCCAAAAGTCAGTACTTGGTCCCTCTAATCTCAGCTCATAAGTAACTTTGTCAGTTCAAAGCCAGACGTATGAGGCACAACAATACCTTCCCTTGAGAAAAATCATTATCAGATCAATATCCAATGTCCCAAGTAATGATTATGTCCATATTCCCAAATAATTCCTCAGCCATACACCTCATGTATGTCGAGCCTCATACCTCAACTAACAGTCTCATCACAATCATCTAATAGATTCTCACCATCCCCATGTATTTCTATGGAAATCTCCTCCAACCAAATTTCATAATCTGAAACTACAAGAGGCCTCTACTAGATGAGTGTTTAACAAAACATAAACCTATGATTCATCATGTGTTCACAAGACTAAAAAGGGTTATTTTTCTAACACGGGTGATCCGAAATCACCAATTAGAAACATAATCCACAACAATGAAAAAAATCCTCCCCCTAACACTGTATTGCTCAAATCGATGTACAAATCCATCTAATATATATTGGGCCATGACTAAAACATGATAGCTTTTTTCCTAAATAGTTGACTGAGTCACCAAACCATTGATTAAAATCACTAAGAAAACTTATATAGTGGTCCATTCCTAGGATTACGATCACATTTCCAAAAACAATATAGCCAATGCAACCTCAATCCTCTAGAAAAACCTGTCATGGTCCCTTGGAACTCATCCCATGAAATTCATATTTATAGATTGATTAAAAAAATACAATTAATATATATGACACACCCAACATAACTACCCAAATGTTCAATACCCACTAACAAAACCTTACACAAATCAACATAGTTAGGGAATACCCAACGACATCCCATATGATCAATTTAATTTATTAAAAGACAAATGCTAATTTAATTAGGTATCACTTGGTCAATATAATGGAGGTTCTAAACTCATTCCCCCAAAACACTTAGTAAATTAGAATTAAAGGTAATAACAACCTATCCCATAGTATTAGATGTATGAATGTCAGATCATAGCCTCGAACTCGGACTGATTTTGAAGAAATTGACATTTTAGATGAACACCCAAAAAATAGGGTGAACCACTCACATGGATGTAGTGTACAATATGGAGTTGTAAGGGAAGAATAAAATCATGATAAATTGGTGGCTAACTGATATAGATCCAACACTGTAGACATATCTTAGAATGGATGTCGGACAAGTATTATGGATCAATCCCTAGTGGATGAGGAAGGGAATTCCCAAAACTCAAGCCAATAGAGGGCTCCTGAACCCCCAATCGAAGCTGGCGGTCCTGCCCCGACCCCTCTAGGAGGGTCGATGGGGGACTTCATCCTATGGATTCTTCGGAGATTCATCCTCGATCTTTCTCTCCATTATCATTTCAATATTTCCTCCCATTTTTTCTGGTGATTTCAATTTTCCCTAAGGTTCTAGGTCATTTAAACGGCTCACCTCAACTCCCACTTTTGATCTCTATGTTTTCTTCATACATTGACCCTTCGGATGTTACACTAGTGGTGTGTTTACTATCACTCCATCTGTTGGTATATTCTATATATATATTATTCTCCGACTCATGGAATTTTTAATATCACATTGCGGTTGGTCTACTCGATCATCGACATATTATTATCTTTTTTTCATCTTCCAAGGATTTCATATGGGCTTCATCCAAGGAACAACAACGGTTTAATGGAAGCCACTTCAATATTATTTAGTGTTCATATGATCTATATAAGAAGTAGGTTAATCCCTCAACAATGATTTGGTTAAGGTTCCTGGAAGTCCCTTTACATTTTTGAAATTCATCAATTATGTGATTACTTGGGAACCTGGTTGGCTCGTACCTATGTTCTAACTGCAGAATGAATGTGTTTTGGCAGCTAATTTTCCCCTGCATTTGTGTTGAAGTTGATGTTTCCATGCCGTAGTTGGAGTGGGCGTAGATTTTAGTTTGTGAGGATTTTATGTACAAACAACTGGTTGTCTAAGAATTTGGGTCAAAATTCTATCTCTCTTGAAGATTTTTGGGCTATCTCAACCCAGCGTGCTGTCACTACTGGGATTCCAATAAAAGATTCACTATTTCGACAACTCCTAATATGATTTCAACTAAAATTCCCAATAAGCTGGGGATGGTTTCTCCAGGAGAGTCTATGCTTTAATAAGGGGAAATATCTCATGAGGTTAATCTGAAAATCACGTACATATTCTATCCTCTATGTTCGGATCTGGGTGTATCCAACTCAAATGCATCAATACCTTCGAGGATTATTGGAATAGTAGGGGTGTTGTTGATCCCTTATATCCAAGCTCCTATACTAAGGCTTTTAACATCCGGTCATTATCCCAAGTCTAGGTAGTGAAACCTAACAATGACCCTGATCACATAGTTCGTGACCATTTTATGTAGGTAACTGTTACATATGTTAGTGAAAAGCATAGTGGAATTGTTGCGGCTTCAAATCAAGGACATTAAGGTGGTAATGTGGTTGTAGGGGGTGAAAAAAAGGACTATATGCCACTTGAGGGTACCCAAGGTGGCAGTGGGCATAATATCTCTAAAGAACCCTGAGAGGGTATTTCTATAGGCTTCAGGACAAGTCCTCAAAGGGATGATGTAGCCACTGAGCTGGAAAATCACATTGAACGATTTCCTAATGATCAGGAGTCTAAGGGATATCTGATTAGGAACTAAATGGATGGGAAAAAGATCCTTTGGAACGAATCTGGTAATAACGTTTCTACTGATGAAGTGGAGGATGCGGTTAAGGGTGGTAATATCCTAAGCCCAAGGATAATTAGAAGCCAAATATGCATCCAAAAGTAGTGAAAAACACTCCTCTTATTTTCCTCTTCCAATGGAGACAAGTTCTGTGGGGAAGTTGAAAGACAAATAGATTGATAGTGACACCCACCCCCAAGGCTACTTGTCAGCACCAGAAACTAGGTAATGTGTTTGATCACTCTTTGAAACTACTTATGAGCTCAGAAAGAAGATGTGGGTGAATAGATTCTGTAACTTAATGCTACTAAAGGAGAACCTTCCAAAATGGTGGGGAGGCCATTGATGTTGACCCTAAATGAGGAACATTGAACCTTTATTGACAAGATGGGTGAAATTCTCTTCAGGGTATTCAAAAATGGGAAGATCAACCCTGATGAGTACATATATTATGGGGAAAAGCTGTAATTTTTGTTCAACGATATCATATTGAATGAACTAAACACCTAGGTAAACTAGCTAACATATAATATTTTTAGGGATACTAAATTAGGTAGGATTTTATTTTTTAATGGATCTAAAATTTCATTTTGTGGTTGAACATATGGTTTCTCAATTTCTCCTAAAAAGTGTTTGAATAATAAAAATGTAATTTTGGGTCATAGTGAAGAAGTAAAAAATGAGCCGCATATTTTATGCGTGTGAATGAGGAGTAAAAACAATTTGAAAAAAATTAGAAGAGGAGGTTAAATGATAAAATAAATCTTTTAATGGGCCACAATGCTATCTCACAATATTTTCCATACCATACTGGAATTGTGAATCTCATGTATCATAAGAAATAAACCTAACACATTCATCCTACAGGGTTAGCCCAAACCATGTTGAGCCCATGCGTGGTACAGTGTAAGTGTACTTCCCATTTGGAACTAAGATAGTGTCTTGGGCATAATTTTCCCAAACAGTGTGCAACCTTTGTGATTCCCTCTGATAAAATCTATGAAGGTATTTTATAGTCGTGAAACTCCTCCTGAATGATTTACCAAACTATCATGAATTCTAAAGGAGGTTGCACAGTTACTCATTAGAGGCCACATGACTTGTTTAAAATGTGAAACCTCGGTCTATGCACCAGAAAAATATTGGTGTTTCAACCTCTGATGCACCCAAAATCTAATGAAACCCTTGAGACACTTTTCGATAATTTATACTCATCTAAAAAAGGTATTGGGTTAGATAAAACTCACATAATTACATTCCATTAAACAAGAAATAATTATTTCTACCCACCAAACCTAAAAAATTCACAACAGATGAGGAATTCGACCCGCTCCAAAAAACTTGGATGTTATACCTTGACTTTGACCTGACCATAGTGGTGGATAGTATGGAATGTATCTAAAGAAACAATGATATTATAAAACTTCTAAAACCTAAATTGAGGAGTAGATAGATGGGTGTTAAATATTCAATAAGAATACGTTCTACCTGCCCTATTTCTTATTCTATGATATGGTCATAATAGACTATATTCTGAGGCATTTTTTTTGAATATGTAGATATATTCCACTATGATGACCTCTGGTCAAGACCCAAGAAGGCCTCGATGATTATTATATTTTGGTGGTGGGCCCTATACACTAGTGTTACATCCAGTACTGAAACTTGTAGCACCACATGTTGTACCAGAGTTGATCACTGATGCTCAGTTCTAATATAGTTTCCTTAGGATTATGCAATTCATTTAGGGAGATCTGTGAGTTACCTCTTCTATGACATATTTGACATGGAAGTTCCAGAAGTAACACCCACATATGTTCTTGAGGGATGTGGGACCCCAGGGTGATGATTCATGGTTGGATTATATGTTTTATATATTCAAACTATGACAACCCTGCTTTTTATTACAACTTAAACATGATTTATTACATAAAACATCACTTGATACAACAAAGAAGATCGACAGGTTCAGTGTATTTGGGGATTAGGATCATTACATAAAAACTTAAAACATTAAATACAACATATTTATTGAAAACTTTCTTTACATGACCACTACATTCTTTATTACTTAGCAGTGCATGGGATAACCTGAGGACAAGAATAAGAAAAGGGTGAGCTATAAATACCAATAAGGGAGTACACATGGAATAACATGAAGATTACAATGTTATACAATAGGAATATCAATAGAACATAAAAGAATCATGAACATAAAGGCATGATAAAGCATGATAATCATAACATGGAAATGTGGCAACAACACTTAACATGGAATTAGCATGAGCCAAGGCTCATTGCACATAGAGCATTAGTAAATCCTCATTGCACATGAAGCATGAGTAAACCCTCGTTGAACTTGAATTATCATGATTAAAAACTAATTTCACATGACGTATCATGATTCTATACTTTACCCAATGCATTGGAGCGCTATAAGGGCGCACCCTTCTTAAACATTTCATTTCATGCATAAGTGTGCCACATGGATCATAAAACATGGATTCATAAAACATAATCATTTATTAAATGATTAAAGAATTTGGAATAAATACATGAAACTTTATAATAAATAATTAAATGTGCATAAGGGTGAATACTTTTGATGGAGAAATGGGCATGGTATTCACTACACAATGGCATTGGCTTAGAAAATCAGTGTGATTTCTGCAGCGTAACGGCGTGACATACGAATTCATAAAAAAAGATTGATGAGAGAGAAAGGGGTTACTCATCATATATACATGTAACGGACAGTATGTAGGTCATATAGAAACATGTCCCAAAAATTGTAATGGAATTTAGATTCATGAAACAAAAAAATTGCTTGAATGTAAAAGAGGAGAGAGAGAAGTTTCTTTCGTAATTTCGGCATATTAACAGTTGTACATGGGAGGCATTTAATGAGAGAGAAAGGGGTCTCCCATCATTCATAAATAAATAGGGCAGTAGGAGGGTGGTGCGAAACCATACCCCAACATTCATAATTGAAATTAAAAGGCAAAACAACTTAAAGAAAATTGGACAAAAATGAGAAAGGAAGAAAAAACCCTTACTTGGAAGTGTGCTTCCAAAGGCTTGAGATAGGCTTGAGAGAAGCTTCTTGGGAGCTTGGGGAACCTTGGGAGGATTCTAGAGAGAGTAGGTCAGAGGTTGGACGAACTCCAATGGTTTTTAGTAAGGAGTAAGTGGGAGCATGGGTGGGTTTATATAGGAAAGGTAATGGAATTCTTTATTATTTAGGTTTGGGACCCCTTATATTAAATCAATTCAAACCACAAACCATCCCATGGTTTTTGCCCATTTTTTTTTGGAAAATGGAAGTGGAAAACAATATTTTATAAGGCCAAAGTCCGAAATTTTTAAAATAATAAGGTTTATTATGTGGAGGTGAGTCACACTCCCATGGAAATTAATTTAAAAAAACAAGGTGTTTAATAAGTCTTGAGGGGTCCATTAATGCTTTGAAAAGTAAGTCAAAAAAACCCAAAATCACATTACGTTAATGGTAAAACATATATTGGCCGAAAATAAATATTATAGTATTTTATTACATCAATATTGGGTCATATGGGGCAATTATACTGGATGAGGCCATCGCTTCCTTTGTCGGAGTATATTGGATTTGTTAAAGACCTATATTTATACTAATCATGTGATCAATGTTAAACGACTATATTTGGAACGGTCAAAAATCTTAACATAAAACAAAAGAAGTTGACATTTTATATAAACATAAAGAGACATTTAATTAGATAAAGAGGGATTTCCATTAATGAAACTTTGGGTCGTTACACGAACACTTGGATATGACTTCAAAAAAAGGTGATTATGTTCACAAACTACATGTTATGTGATTCCCCCAAGAAATGTTGGCATGTTTCCACCTAATATAGTTATTATCACGATATGGTTTGGATGGATTTCCAGAGAAATTTCTATAATAACTTCTTCTCATAGACATAAAGAGCTAAGAATACCATAGAATTAATGCACCTTCACCAGGGTGTTATGTCTGTGATGGGAAATTCTTCTTGTTTCATAGATCTCCAATGCATTGTTCCAACTCTAAAAGAGGTTGAGCTGATTATAGTGAATAACATTCAGTATGAGATTATATACACCATCAAATTTCAAGTTAATATATTATGGTCAACAGTACCTTTATAAATAGCAAACCAATCCCTCTCTACTAATTTTAATTTTAGGGAAGTTGATGGTGTGATCCTAAGAGGTTCATAGTCGAGAAAAGGTAGCGGCTCATCTTATAGCCATAAGATGAACCTTGAGTCATCTTGTTGGGGAAGTACTAGTCATAAGACACATAACATCAATTATGTGATACGCTTCCAATTTTCAAAACCCAGTCATATAAAACCATAATTCAATAGAGATCTAGTCGAATTACTATACTGTGAAAAAATGGCCCTTCTGCAACATTTTTATAGAACCTTTATACCAGTAATTATTTAGTATGGGTCTGCACTGAATCCATGTTTGGGAGTGGGACCAGTAAATTCATCTGAGATAGGATGTTGAGATACTACCAGTCGATCAGGATAAGGAGGTTGACACAAACATGGAAGAAATTTTTATGAGATGCAACACCAACATATTAGTCCTACACTAGACAATTAGGTTTTATATTAGGGTTGTGGTATTGGCATACTTCATGCAGTACAACTTATAACATATGATCATACCTCTAGGACTTCTATAGTTTTATGTACTATTATAGTACCCTCTACATTAGTGTCTTCAATATTTATCATAGTTTCTTTACATTATTTTACCTCTATAGTTTCTTATTGAGATTTTGGTTCTTGAAATTAAAAGCATTAGTGGGGTAGTGACTCAGGAAACATCATTTGGAGTATGATGGGAAACTATATACTGATTAAAATAATGAACCGTCTAGGATGGCGGTTTTTGTTTCTTATAGAACCAATAAGTCTTGTAGATGAATAGTTTTAACATAATAATTGGGGTGGATTGGTTAGTACTCTATCACACCCAAAATCCTTAGGTATATTTTTACTCGGTGTAACATGAATCTCAGACCACACATATGGGTAAAATACCAACAACCATTTTATTTTGAACTCATTTATATACTCAATAAGGGAATTGTTATGGCTAAGACTCTAATCCAAAATCTCATACACATACCATCGAGGAGGACAATGGGTAATGGAATTTGATGGACTTAATTTTTATGTTTATTTAGAGGTGTAGGAACTTCAAGGGAAGCCTATACATGAATAATTATTAGTGAAAACATCTTTTATGGAATGGTTAAGGATGAGATAGGTTTCAGATCCTAAGGGATTAATCCTAAGGGTGGGTTTCATTGGTGATAACCCACCACCAAGTAGTGTTATTGAAGAGAATGAATATTTTCACATTCATAGGAGAGTTTCGGTTCCTGAAAACATAAGGAAAAAAATTAATGTGGAGTCTTAAGCCTCTAAATGGGAAGTACACCCTGGGCTTACCAAGATGAGTCATGATGTATGCTTCCAGTAATGTTTTTCAGGTATGGAGAGGTATACTGTGGATTTTTTTACATGGAGATCCCTCTATTAGAAAGTGAAGGTGGAGCACCAGTGGCCTACTAAACTTTTGAAGCATCTGTCTATTTTGGAGTGGAAATGGGATGACATCATTGTGGATTACATAATGGGATTTCTAAGATCCCATCAAGGCAGCGATGCAATATGGTATATTTTTGATAGGTTTAACAAGGTCACACACTTTCTACCTACCTAAAATTCCTTTTCCATAGATGATCTAGGGAGGCTTTGCATTTAGAAGATTTTAAGACTCCATGGTTTTCCCTACTATATCATATTAGATGGGGACCTTTGGTTTAAATCATGGTTCTAGTAGGGGTTTCATAAGGAACTAGGTTCATAGGTTCTTAAGAGTACAATATATCACCCTTAGACCAATGGTCATATTGAGCATATGATACAGCTATGGGAAAGTGTCCTTGTTATTGGAGATTCTTGAGAGAAACACCTAAATCATGCCACGTTTTCCTACAATAATGGATTTTAGGAAACTATTCAAATGGATCACTACAAGGCCCCAAATGACAGGTCATGTCATTCAATCCTATGCTAGATGGAGGTAAGTGAGGCAGCATTACTGGGACCTTATCTTGTTTAGGAGACATAAAAGTAGGAATATCTTATCTAGAAGCATATGGTTGTAGCTGAATAGCTAAATTTAAAAAGTATTATACTGATCATCACTATCAACCTCTTGAGTTCATGGTTGGACATCAGGTCATCCTGTGATTTCCTACTAGATTGGGTTATAAATGGATTTTGATTCAGGTCAAGCTATCACCTCGTTACATTGATCCTTTTTATATTTTGGAGATTTTTATGCCAGTATCCTTTCAATTGGCCTTAACTCAGATGTATTGGTAAATGAATGATGTATTCTATATATCATAGCTTCACCATTATTATTATAACCCATCGCATTCCTTTGGACATAATGATATCAAGAGGAAAATGAGTCCTTTGAGGATAATCCTATATGTATTATTGATCCGAGTATGAACGATCTACATGGAAGGTAAACTCCTATAGTATGTTTGTTTTTGGAAAATGATCGATTATAGGATGAAAACTAGGAGTGAGAGGCTGACATATGTTCTCAGTGGCTGAAAATTTATCTCACATGAAGATTAAACACCCTTTTGGAAGCTTAGGGATGAGGTGTCTTAAGGAAGTATGTTATAAAATCCTAGACTTTGGATGAGGTATGAGCCTTTTAGTTTTATGTTGAAGACTTTTCTTCTATACTTGAATTTTTTTAAGATGTTAATAAGTGGTTCAAGAGTAATTGAAATATTTTTAAGATGTTAAGAAGTGGTTCAAGAGCGTTTGGGGATTATTTGGAGCCTAGAGATTTAGATTTTATAAAGGAATATTGAGCCACACAGTTAGTGAATAGTTATTTCTAATAGTGATACTCAACCACATGGGGTGTTGCAGAGAAATAAATAGGAGCTAATAGTCTCTATAAACCATTATCCTAAGGATTCATGACCATACGAGGAGCTGCAGTGAGCATAAGGGTGTCAAATTGGTTTCCCAAATAGTAATCCCAAGGACAAATTCATAGTGCCACTTAACCTGTGGTGCCAAATATATTAGGATTCCTTCTTGGAATATAGTGAATCCAAACCTTGTGCCTCTTAAAAGATGGTGAAATTTCATTTTATACCCTCCATTTTTTTAAACATAATAATTTTATTCTCATTTCTAATTTTCATAGTATACTTCACTGTTGGAGCTCTCAAATACTATCCTCTAGGCTTTGGTTGCACTCCTTCATATGGACTCTAATCGGACCTCAATCAGTTGTGTTGGAAGCATAACAACAATATATTTAAGAATATGTCTTCCTTACTTTTTATATTTAATCCTCATAAATTTTATTTTCACACAATGAAATATGACCTATTTTTAGAGAGATTGTCTATTTCATATATATCTTCTGTTTTACCTCAAATTAATTGATGATAATGGATGATGAGTCTTATACTAAAATAACGTTTTTGGTATAGTAATTTTCACTATGTTTTTGTTTCTCTATATATTACATTATGGTTCCATAAGGCCCTAATTTCCATGAATTTCCTTAAAACTATGATTTTTATTAATCTAAATTTTTTATCATTCTAGAAATGTCTTGTAAACTTTGATTTCATTGTCTGAGGCCAGCCATATTGACAACATCCACCCCCATTAGTGTGATTTTAAAATTCCTTGATTAAATGAAATTTTAAATGGTTGAAAACCATCTGTGTATATGCTAAGGAATTATATAAATGGTTATTATTTTTATTATATATCACCCATGTATGATGAAAATTGAGACATGGTCGAGAAAAGTGTGGGATATGATGTTTCATAGTCCCTTGAGGTGTGATGTTGGGTAAGATGTCGCACATCATTTATTTAATGATGGGAATGATGTCCATAGTCTTCTAGAGTTATTTGGGAATGTTATTTCACTTAACTCATTGGTTTGATGGATATGATAAAATCTATATCCCTGAACAAATTCTTGGGCTAGTACCCAATTTACATTATGATGCTTTTATGGTTACCCAGATATGCTTGAGCTACACCTCAGTTCCTAGATAGAATTTTTATCTACATATTATTCTATATATTTCAAAATGTAATTAGATAATATATAAAAAATATAGTTATAAATATATATTTATATATATATACTTATACTTATATATGTATATATATGTATTTTTTCTGAGATATTCATGCATAAGCTGAAGTAGGTATAGTCTGGCACATGTCCTTTAGGAACCTAACCTCACTTGGTTACAGTTTACTACTATTTTAAATTTTTATAACTGTACAAAAACTTTTTATTTGCACTGGATACATATTTATCAATTTCATTGGTGGTGGCCTACTAATTATATCTCAGTCCATGTTAGGGAACCCAATTGGTAGTCGAACATACTTCTTTGTTTCATTTATGAATAAATATAAGGATCCAGCTATAGAAACCTGATTGTCTTCCAAGTATATAGTATGGGAGCATAGGAATGGTCTTATGCTTGCAATTACAGTGGCGTTATCTAGGAAATTTGGTTATATTCTTGAATATCATGTTCTATATACATGTTTCTCTATATTTCATTCATTTCCATTTTCATTCAGTATCATGACATGATCATCATTTTTTATATTACATGGGATATTTATTATGTATTTCATTACTATACATACACACACACACACACACATATATATATATCATTATTTAATAATAATTATCTATTTCCACTATTTACCTACTATTTTATTTCAATGTGTTCCACACTAAATAGAGGGAATAGTGTCCATGTAAATAACACACATTAGGCCCTCATTGCTACTCAGAAACTTATGGTGTACAGGGAAGCACTCTAGGGTCCATGTGGCCAACCAAGTTGATCCACCTATTCATGGATCCGAAGTTAGGATATTAGAATCATAAATATTAAAATTTTATCAACTACACTCAATCCTTAAAATCCCCATCAATAGGAAGTTTTATAACAAATAAGTTATAATAATGAAATCCATTCAAAATAAAACCATCACATTCCATTGATGGAAGTGTCCCAAGATAAGAGATGAGGGATTATAAACCATTTCAAAAAAAATCATCAAATAATAAAATCACATGAGATAAAACCATAAAAATTAGGCATGTCATATTGTTCTATGGTATATCATGACTCATACAACATATGACCAAAAAAGACTCAAAATTAAAGGGAACCTACCATAAAATTCAATGAAATCTATCATTAAATACTATTCATAAAAATCATATAATCAACCTCAATTAACTGAATAACTTATACATTTATTTATAAATAAATTCCACATTTTATCTACAATAACAACTATCTTCCAAAACCTCAAAAAACCATCAAATTTAATATACTTCTTAGGTAAAATTCATCAAAAATTCTATTTTTTCCATAAATATAAGAATATAAACCCAATGAAATCCTGTATAATCCCTAAATGGTTAAAAAGATCAACTTCTACAAAATATAAATTTAGTTTGTTATTTAATTATTAGTGAACCTAACTTGGAACAAATTTTAAAATTCCATTCAAACCATTTTAACATTAAAAAACACATGTTATAGGTATATCTAGTAGTTATAATCTAATATTTTTTCATTATATTTCATTTGAAATCTCACATGTCCCAAACAAGAACTCATATCTAAATTCATTTTTTAAGTTGATATTCTATTTTCAAATTCAGTTAGGGTGTCTAACATGTTTGAGAAAAATAAGTAAGCTTTAGGATAGTTTTGAAATAAAAAAGATGACATTTTTTACTATTCATGATTGTTATAACATTTCCTGGATCATTTACCAAGATGTGTGAAAGTCAATGTCCCCAAGACACCACACATGGGTAAAGTGCACTGTTTAGGAGACCATGTGCCTGACCCGGTACCACCCACTGTCTCACACTACATAGTTTGAGCAACCATGTTCCAAACCCTGAAACAAACACTAAAAACAATGTCACTACTAAATTTTCTCATTTTATGTATAAATTTTTCATTTTGACCACTAAAATAATGTCCCAAATTTATAACCAAACTATACAACCCAATATAACTAATACCAATCATAAAAACTCATTATATATTGACATTTAAAGATGTAACTCTCCAAACGTAGTTTTTTTAAATTTAAAATATTACAATCAACTCCAACATATATTTCCACAATTTTCATTTCATTTCAATCAAAAAAAATCCAACACCCTCTTTAGTCTAATTATACATAAATTAAGAATCAGTTCAAAAAAAGAAATAATAGTATATCTTCAAAAAATCATCAACCTAATGAACATACTATGTTTTATACAAATACCAAAAAAATATACTAAAAATGAAAATGTTTAAAAAATAATTTCATAAAATGAAATAAAACCCTCCCAATCCCATACAAATCATCTATTAACACTAAATATATTGCATTGATTGTAATGACTCATAATTAAATTAATGAAATTTACCACCATATAATTATTTCTTATATTATTAATCACATAAAATCACATAGAGAACACAATAATCATTTTATAATTAAAGAATGAATAAAATAAGAGTCACTTTTAGATATTATATAACCTAAACTAATGGAACAGTAACATGACCTTGGGAATAGTTATATAACCCTTATAAATAGTAATCTATCCAGTAGAATAGTAATATCACCTATTAATGTAAAAATAAAATTTTTGTATCTTATAAATTAAAAAATTGATATATTTATGTAGTGGTATTAATAAATATGTATTCTAAAAATGATTAACATAGTATTAGTATTTTTATGAAACATAAATGTTTATTTCAAATTTTATAATATTTATAATGACTTAAAAGAAAATTTGTTTTTATTAAACACATTCATAAATTAATATTTTATTGTATTATGATTATAATATAATATTATGAGACCTTAATAGATTTTTCAAAGTGATATAAAATCAGGTTTATTTTCAAAATCAGTATTTTTTGAGTAAATAATGATTTTAATTAAAAACTAAAATTAATATATCTAGAAAATTATTTTCATAAATTTTAATTCATTTTTAAATTCTGCACATTAAAAAAATTAGGTTTAATTTTTGGTATTTTACTAAAATATTTGATTTTTTTAAAAGAAAAATATAGTAATTTGCAGTATAAGCTAAATACATGAATTATTGAGTCACGGATGATGTATGACTGATTTAATCACCTTTTTTCAATTTACCGGTAACTATTTATTGTATTTAGTTACAATAATCAACACTATTCATATTTTTCATCCAAAATAATAATCAAATGAATAAAATAATCATAAAAATACACCTCTCCTATATTGTAAATATAACCCCTCACCACCACTTCTCCTCAAACCTCAAAAGCCTTGAATATTTTCCAAATTCTACCCATAGCCATCCCAAGACTCTAACCCATTTCAAAGAGAATTTGGCCTTAACAAAATTCCAAACCCAATACCACTAAGGAGGTTATCAAGGAGAATAATTCCAGAGGTAATAACCACTTTCTTTTTCTTTTAATTTCTTTTATTTTTTTCATTTCATATACTCACATTCCATCATAGAAGTTACATGATAACTATAGTATATTATATATATATATATTTTAAGGAACAATAATCATCAATTCACTTCCCCTCTCCTTTTGTTCTAAAAATGAAAATATTGCATGTGATGTCTTGATTTATTGCATTCAAGGATAAAGAGTTTTCAATTTCCACTAAAACCTACAAGGATGGTCATAAAAACAATTTTAATGGATAAAAAAGATTATAATATATGTATTTATACATTTTTTATATTCTAGAACTTGCATATATACATAATATTAATTTATAAAATGAAACTAGTTCCTATTGATTGAAAAACGCCAAAATAATCTAAATATTTATCATTAATAGTTTATCTAATGAATAGCCCTACTATCTGGAATAAAATGATATATTATACCATTGAGTATTATAGAATTTCATTAATAACATATAATTTCTATTTTGGGCAACAATTCTCATTTAACATGATTTTCTAAACAAGTAAATTGATCAGGAGGACCAAAGAAACGAATGCTCCCAAAACGATGAAGTTGAATCTCATAATGCACCAAAAAGAACATAAATGAACATAATAAATTTATACTAAATCAAATACATTTATATAAGGTTATTAATTAATTAATTCATGTATTTAATTTTATTATCCAATTCATTTAGATCAAGTGTCGTACACTGTCATACATAAATTAATGGAATCTCTCTGAACCCTCGTTTTTTCCATTGAGTTACATTTTATCTCTCCTTACATTAATGTAATTATTATTTATTCTCATATAATCTTCCTATGTTCTATATTTATTTTCCAAATATATGTTCCTTGCTCAATTATACTTTCTTTTTTGGAGAAATTCATGTTTTATAAGGTTCAATTCTAAATTCTTACCAATAAGTAATCTTGATTAAAGGAAACTTCTTGATTACATACCCATTTTCAAGTAAAATCAATAATTTATATTAAGCCAAAATTATTTTTAAAAAAGTTAAAAAATTTAAAATGAACAACTATCTTTGGTTCATTACAATTTTTATACATACAATTATTCAATTTCTATTTTAAAGAATCTTAAAAATGTTCCCTTAAACTGCACTCAAGTTTCTCAGTTATAAGGTTTATCAAACACTTTTTTTACATGTTTTTAATTTATTTGGACTTAATTTATCATGATATATTCCTATTTTCCATTATTAATGTCCGTTGATTATTTAAATCCATTTTTCATGGACACAATTTTTATTCATCCATTGCTTATTATTTATAACATTGTTATGATCCCAATTCTTTCCATGGGTAACCCTTATGTTTATACCATATGTTTAATTATTTACAAGGAACAAATAAGCATGAACATGTTATGATGGTTGTGACCATATATATATTCAGTTTATTCTATAATTTTTATTCTCATGATCATAATTTTGGAATAAGTAGTGAACTTGAATCTTTTATTGGACTTTCTCTATCCTATATAATGGTCTGAAAAGTTACCCCTAACTCATGCTCCTCTATGTGAAACGACATTGGATGTTGGACATGACTCATTCTTATGTCATGTTTTATGTTTTTTTCCAAATTTCAATAATTCCTTAATTACATTATTCCATGTTCTATTTTTTATGCTTCCATATTTTTATTCATTTTTCATGCATTTTTATGTCAACATGTTTTTCCTTCTAACCCATGTACTATGATTTATTCATATACTTATTCCATTACTAGGATTATTAGATCATCTCATTATTCATGTATTCCCAAAGTTATCCAATAAAGATGTAAGAGGTCAAAGGAACGTATGACCTCTTTATGAATATTAAATAAAATATGTTTTTATTTTTGATTTCACACTATTTATTTATGTACCTAATCTTCCAAAGACAATATACTTTACTATACTTTGTTGTAATTGATATTTAATTATTTTTAAATTTATGTAAAAATATGTGTTAAAGGGTATTTTCATTATAGTTGGTGTCATAGGATGGTCTAGTTATTTTGGGGGATTAGGATAAGAAACCATTAGTAATAAAACCTGGGATAATTCTATCACCATGGATAACCTAGATTGAAACATAGGGAATGACAATTTTGGATATACTTTTCATTTACAAGTTTATCCTTTAATGTTATATAATACATTTTATGTGCGTATTATATTATTATTCAATCCCATCTAATCGTGATTTCTTTTCATAGTTAATGGATTGAAATAGGAGAACATGTTCCAATAATCTATGTGATATGAAATGTGATGATTTCCCTAATGAAATGAAAAATTTGATTAAAATGGGAGATTAAACCCTTATGGAAGTACTTTCTCAACCACCCCAAGTTATGAATAATCACTTGAATATAATGGAACACCCTCTGTATCCTAAGAAATAAAAATTTGTGGTCAAATCCATTATGAGACAAATGCCTCCCATATTTAGTGTATTTTCAGATCCCATCCTAAAAGAACAATGGATTAACTCTATTGAAAAGATATTCTCTGTCTTCTAGTGCTCAGAAGAGGAGAAATGTTTGTTGGTGGTTTATTATTAGGACAGGAAAGGTGATCAGTGGTGCACACCGATCAAGAACATGAATTCCAAGGATGAAATTGATCCATGTATTGGGAGGAATTCAAGGAAAATAGTTTTCAATAATTATTTTCCCTGAACCCTCCATCTCAACATTTAAAGAGAGATCCTTAGACTAATGTATAAGGATAGCGAGTCTATCTAGGTGTATGAAGAAAATATAACAGGGCTTGCATGATATGCCTATGTCTTTTTCATGAACACTGAAAGCAAGTTGGATAAGTTATTTATTAGACTAAAGTCGAGTCTAGGAAATGTGTTGGTGATTCATGTCTTTGATAGATATAAGGAAGTTGTTTGTTGTTCTCTTATGGTTGAAATGTTTATCTAATACTTTTATTGGTCTTGTGGGATCAAAGATAAAAATAATAAAATTGAGTTTTATTTGGGGGGATCAACATATAAATCTCGTATTGGAAAGAAAAATCACTGTACAACATGTCAATGTTCTGGGAAGAAGCATCCTCAAAACTCTTTAAAGGGGATGAGGAGATACTTCAAATGTATAATAATGGGGAATATATATTATAACTATAGAATGGATATGAAGAATAAAACTAATGTGGAACCAGAAATGAAGGTTTATATTAACACTAATTTTTTAGTGTAGTGTTTCAACTGCAAGGAACATGGGAGTTATTAAAATCATTTCCCTAAGCCAAAGGTTGTTGGTTGAAATCAACAACAAAAACCTCCAAGGTAACAAGGAAGGTCATATGATATCACTACTACTGAGGTGGAGGCCACAGTGATGTCATGAAAGGTCAACTGGTTATTTATTCAATAATAGAAAATGTGCTATTTTATTTTGGTTTTACACATTCATCCATATCTTTTAAGTTCAGTAGAACTATTCAAAAATAACCACAAAATATTAAGGTTGAGTTTTCTATTAAAATATAAAATGAGTAAAATAATTCATCCAAAGTATATAACATCTCCCTGGAAAATGATTGTGGAATGAACCACCTAGAAAATCTTGTCTTACTTCTTTTGGTGGAGTTTGATGCTATATTGGGCATGGATTGGCTATCATTATGAAAATCCAACATCATCTACGGGGAAAGGGATAACACTCTTCACATCCAAAGGTATCCTCCAATTCTATAAAAGTTTAATTAGGATGATGACTTTCTATCAGAATAATTTCCTTAATTGTGGATATTATTAATTTATGATAAACAACATCAATCTCAATTGATTGTGATTAAAGAGATGATCATGCTTGAATACATGACCACTGTGAGGGACAACACTGATGTATTCCCTGAAGAGTTGTCAGGACATCCTCCTAACCAAGAGTTTTATTTTTCAATTAAACTTATTCTTGGATCTATACCTATATCAAATACATCATATAGAATGTAAACGATTTATTTTTTTGAACTGAAAAAGTAGTTACAGAAGAATCGGTAAAAAGATTTTATACACCCAACTACATCACTATGGGGTGAAAAAATACTCTTTTTTAAGAAGAAGGATGGACCAATGTTCCTCTACATTTATTATCACAATCTCAATAAAATAATGATAAAGAACAAGTATCCACTCTCAGAGATATATGACTTGTTAAATGTGGAAATTTATTTCCCTAAGGTGGACCTTTGGTTAGGATATCACCAATTAAAGGTGAGGAAGGAAGATATTCCCAAGAATTCCATTCAAACGAGGAATGAGAAATATGACTTCATAGTGATTCCCATCATTCTCACTAATTCTATTGAAATATTCATGGACATATTGAATATACTCTTTATATATTACCATGAAAAAAAATTGTAGACATTATTGTTGATATTCTGATATGCTTCAAGAGAAATTAGGAATACGAATAGCATTTTAATACTATGATAAGGACATTGTGAAAGGAAAAAAAATATATTCAACGTAAAATAAATTTGACTTCTAGATGGTGTAAGTATCATTCTTGGGGCATGTTATCACCAAAAAAGAAATATATATGGACCCTTCCTCGACAAAAGAAATCGTGGAGTGGACTAGGAAAAAATTTATAATAGAGTTCTGTTGTTTACTTTGTCTAGTAGAGTATTACTGATGATTTTTAAAGAACTTCTCACATTTTCCAATCATACTAACCAAGCAGACTAGGAGGTGATTGATGTTTTTTTGGACCATTGAATGCAAAGACTGCTATAAAGAGTTGAAAAGAGGTGTATCATTGCACAAGTGCTCACACATTGAAAAAGTGGGTAACCCTTTATGGTGTACATCAATGAGTAAAAAAAGTAATTAAAATTTTTACTAATGAAAAATAATAACCTTGTAGACTACTCTTCAATTCAGTTGAAAATTCATGATCAAAATGATCCCATGAAATTTTGGAGATGGTAGTTGTTACCATCGTGTTGAAAATCTTGTGGAAATATCTGTAAGGGGAGAAATGAGAGATATATACTGATCATAAGAGCCAAAAATATATATTCACATAGAATGAGATTAACATGAACCCATGAATATGGATATAACTCATCAAATATTATGAATGATAAATCCACTACCATCTGGGTAAAGAAAATAAGGTGGTGGATTCTCTAAGTAGGAATCG
Organism: Viscum album; assembly: GCA_963277665.1. Lineage (NCBI taxonomy): Eukaryota > Viridiplantae > Streptophyta > Magnoliopsida > Santalales > Viscaceae > Viscum > Viscum album. The sequence goes on from OY728152.1 coordinate 853,685,147, forward strand.
TCCTGTATCTTTATCAACGGTAAGAATTGCTAAGTATCCTATATTCTAAGACCTACAATGGATGGAGATGGGAATACTAAAGGAATTAATAACACTAATCCATTCTAAAATGATTTCTAAACCATCCCTTATGAATAAAATAAATTATGCTCAAATAAATGAAGAGGAAACTCAAAAAGGTAGAAGATATTAGAAATGGAAAATCCTTAGAGTTCAAAATTCATGAAGAATGAGATATAAGGTTTGGGTCAAGGCTATGTGCACTATCCTATATAGATATAAATACTGATATTCTGAATGATTCATAGGGCTCAACCTTATCTATTCAACCAAGGAGCATAATGATATATAGTGTTCATTAAGAGAACTATTGTAGGGACAATATAATGAAAGTGTTCCCTAAGTATACATCAATGTTCCTGGTATGTCAACAAGTGAATACTAAAATAAAACATTCTAAGGGGATCATGTAACCATTACCCAAAAGAACATCGAAATGGGAAAGAAACACCATTGACTTTGTCACTAGAACTCTAAATACATCTACAGGAAAATATTATATGTGGGTTATTGTGGATAATCTTACCAAGAAATCACACGTTATCATAATTCAAGAGGAATTATCACTAGATCAGCTTGCATGAATAAACATCTGAGAAGTGGTATGGGTATATGGAGTACCACTATTGATTGTATCAGATTGGGATCAAAGATTTATATCCATATTATAGAAAAGTATCTTACATGCTCCTAACACTATTCCAAAATTCATTTCGGCCTATAATATTCAAACTGATGATCAATTTGAGTGGACTATTCAGACACTGGAAGATATATTGAGAACTTGTTCTATATATTTCAAGTGATTATGGGACCACTACCTAGCTCGGGTCAAGTTCTAATGCAACAATTATTTCCACTCGGGCATCTAAATGTCCCCATATGAAACCCTTTATCAGAGAAGATGCAGAACACTAGCATGTTGGGTTGAAATCGGCGAATATAAGGTTTTAGAACCAGAAATGGTTGAAGAAATAGTGAAATGGTGAAAACTATTTTGCATCGTGTCAAGGAATCACAAATAATCCATAAGAGTTATGCATACAATCGCAGATGTTACATGGAGTTTAAGGGTGGAGACATGATATTCCTCTGCATATCTCTATGGAAGATGATCATAAGATTTGGAATGAAAAGAAAGCTAAGTCCCAAGTACATCGGCCCATTCGAGATACATGATCGCATCAGATTTGTGGCTTATCAACTAGAATTTCCACCTACCATGTATCAATTACATGATGTATTCCACATATCCTTCTTGAGGAAGTAAATAATGGATCCCTCACATGTCCTGAATTCAGAGGTGGTATAGTTGGAAAATGATATATCTTATGAGGAGCAGCCAATGAAGATATTAGATCAAAGAGATAATGTTCTGTGCAACAAGATCACGCACCTGGTCAAAGTACTATACATGAAACATAATTATGAGGAGTCGACATGGTATCTAGGGAATTCAATGAAAGGGAATTACCCTCACCTATTTTCCACTAAATTTTTGAAACAAAATTTTAAGGCATAAATTTAATATTGGGGGAAGAATTCAACAACTCAAAATTCTATCAATTTAATTTCTATCCTTATAATTATTTCCTATATTATAAATCACATAAAATCACATATCTGACACCACACAAATTTAATAAATAAATCATGGATGAAAAAGCGTATTTTTGAAATTAAGAAACCAAAACCACTGGAATAGTAAAATGACCCTGGGAATAGTTATATGACCATTAAAAATAGTAATCTAACCAATAGAAAAGTAACCTCACCTATGAAAGTATAAATAAACTTCAGGTATCTTATAAATGAATATATAATATATTTATATCATAGTATAACTAAATACACTTTTAAAAAATTATAAACTCAGTATTGGTATTTTTATGAAACATAAATTGTTTTTAAAAAAATTATAATTATATAATGACATAAAATAAAATTAATTGTCATAAAATGGATTCATAAATTAATATTTTTTTCTCTTATTATTATAAGATAATTTTATAGGGCCTTAATTTATTTTTCAAAGTGTTATAAAATCTGTTATAATTTTAAAATCGTTATTTTTCTTTTAAATGATGATTTTAATTAAAGTCTAAATCTCTTATATATTGAATATAATTTTCATAAAATGAATTTATTTTTTGAATTATATATGTCAAAAAATGGTTAGGGTGAATTTTTGGTATTTTTCTAAAATAATTGAATTTTTTGGGAATAGTGAAATACAATAATTTATGGTACAAGCTAAATACCTGAATTATTTATTCATGGATGTTGTATGGATAATTTAATCCACTTTGGATCAAACTCACATACACAATTTACTATATTTAGTCACAATAATCAATACTATTTTTAGAATTATTCCAAAATAATAAACAAATGAATAAAATACTCAAAAAACACACATCTCTTCCACTATATGTACCACACCTTACCACCTCTTTTCGTAACACATAAAAATACTTGAATATTGTCCAAATTATTCCCAATAATCATCCCAAGTTACTTACCCATGTCCATGATCATTTTGTCTCAAAGAAATTCCAAACCCATTCCCCTAAGGAGGTTCTCCTAGAGAATAATTCAAGATGAAAAAACCTCTTTGTTTTTCTTTTAATTTATTTTCTTTTATTTTATTTTCATTCCTTTTTGTTTCCTATACTCATTGACCCTTATTAAATTTACATGATAACTCTTATATATTATATATACTATAATTTTATTGTGTTAATTGATAAACCCATCATCAATTCTCTTCCCCCTAATTTTATTCTTAAAATGAAAACAATATCCATGATGTGTTGACTTGTCACATTCAAGGATGGTGAGTTTTCAATTTCCATTACTTCCTTCAAGGAAGTTCCTAAAACAATTTATTATTTCTAAAATAGTTTATAATATAATTATTACAACTTATTTAATGTTCTATAATCAGTATATATACATAATATTTATTAATAAAACAAAACTAGTTCGTGATTATTGAAAAAAATTCCAAAATAATCTAAACAGTTATCATTAATGCTTTATTTAATGAATCATCCCCATATCTAGATGAAAATGATATATAAGACTATTAAATATTTTTTTCAGTTCATTAATAAAATATAATTTCAATTATGGAAAACTATTCTCATTTTATGGGATTTTCTATACATGTAAACAAGTAAGTTTATAATGAAAACCAAGTAAACGAATGCTCCCAGAATGATGAAATTGAATCTCATAACCCACCAAAAAGGCCACAAATGAACATAATAAAATTAAAATAACTAAAATTAATGTATAAAAGATTATTAATTAATTAATTAATGTATTTAGTTTTTTTATCTAATACATTAATTTCTATTTCAGAACACTTTCGAACATAAGGTAACAGATTCTCTCTGAATCCCCATTTTTTTTGCAACGAGCTACGCTTTCTCTCCCCTTTCCCCAATGTAATATTTAATTACAATTATATAATATTACTATTTTAGGTATTTATGTTCCAGATATATGTTCCCCCAACAACGGTTCCTTATTTGATGGTGAAATACATTTTATAGAGGGCTTCATTCTCAATTCCTCCTGATAAGAAAGCCTGATTAAAGGAAACTTCCTGATTTCTTTCCCATTTTCATTTTCACACAATTATATATTTAAAGAAACCATTAATTTTCTAAAATAACTCATTTTATCATGAAAAACTCTCTTATTTTATTTCTAGTTTTATATAAAAAATTATTCCTTTTCTCTTTTATGTAATCTTGAAAATTTTCATATAAACTCTGCAAAAGTGGCTCATTTTTAATGATTATAAAACAATATTTTTTCTTCTTTTAAATTCAGTTGGAATGATTTTAACACAATATATGAAAAATTTACCTTATGAAATTAGATTTATTATTTTAATCCGTTCTTTCATGGATACTATTTTGATACTGGCAATGATTATACTTTATGACATGATTATGATACACATTTCTTTCTAGGGGTAACCAACATATTTATACATTACTTTTGATTATTAATGTGGCACACTTATTCATGAACATGTTATGATGGGTGTGACCAAATATTTATCCAATAAATTTGATAATTCTTTCCCATGAGACATCATATTGGAACAGGGAGTGAACCCAAATCCTTTAGGGGATTTTTTCCACCATGCAAAATATTATTGGCAGTTCGCCTGGACTTATTCTTCTCAATGTGCAATGGTTTTGAATTTATCCTTGACTCATTCTTATATCTTCTTTTATATTTTTCCACATTTCTATGATTCCTTGTCTACATGAACCCATGTTCTATATGTTATTCTTCCATATGTTTATTCATGTTCCATGCCTTTTTATGTCATCATGTAATGATTTTTAACCCATGTACATTGATTTATTAACATAATTATTAACTTACTGGGATTTTTATCTCATCCCTTTGTTTATGTATTCCCTAGCTTATCCTATATATAAGTAAGGTCTCCAATGGAGTTAAGGATCTATTTATGAATATTAAATATAAGATGTTTTTATTTTGGTTTCATGTTGTTTAATTATGTAACTATTCATAGAAAGAAAATATATGTTATGATAATTGGTAGTAATAGGTGTTTAACTATGATTAAAATCATGTAATAATATGTGTAAATTTCTAGGGCAATTATAATAACTAAATTAAAAAATACCTACCGATAAGGACATTAAAATTTCAGGTTAATTTCTGTATTTAAGTTTTGACTTTAAATGAAAATGTAGATATGTATTAAATTATACAAGAGTTTAGAGGAATAATATTGGGATAATAATAGGGAATTGGGTAATCAGTTTACCTAGACCATGTAATTTTTAATAATCATAGGTGTGTCTCTAGTTCAATTTTTACTATCAAGTACATGGTGGCTCTATAATGAGTATTCAGAAAATTTCTAGGAAAAGCCTTTTTAGATAAGTGTATTTTGGACTTTTATCACCAAAATTACAGCCCCTAAATGATGTTGTAATAAGAGATAACCTAATGTTTAAAATTTTCTACCTCTATTTGGATCTTAATTTCATTCTCTATCTTCATTCACAGATCCTTCATCAAGCTTTATTTGTTCATGGAAACTCTTATTCAATAAAGTTGGGTCTTATATTTCCCATATCTTTTTATTATTGTCTTCCCGGTAAGGAAATATTTATAATACATTTGTATCTAATTTAGTTTATTTTTTAATTCATCAAATCAATTGAAGTCCTTCACTTTAGATTTCTGTAGGAGCTTAGTCTAGGTATTCCTATGGTGAGATTTTAATTTTTGTTTTTTTGAATTTCTCTCCCTTAAGGGATGTGGCTAAAATAATTTCTCACACATGTATTAGCTAGATAATATTGTTTTTCAGGTGAATACTCATTTCTATTAGAAACTAATGCATATAATTCACTTATTTTTGGTAATTGTTTGTTTATTTCACCTCATTGCAATTAATTTCTTAATTGGAATCGATATACATCTAAGTGAAGTAAATTAAAATGGATTTTTTTATGATAAATAAATTATTTACCCACCTTTCAGACGGTATAAAGGCCATTTTTCTTTGCTAAAAATTTATATATGTTCACAAGTGTGACTTTGGTGATATATGTATTTCTTATGATTATGTAAGATCTATTTTATATTTTGAGAGTGGTAATGCTTAAATACTGAATTATGTTATTACAAAGAAAAAATTCTTGCATGTTTTAGGTGTTTTTCATAAATTACATAAAAAAATTATTCCATTTAAAACATATTGGTGTTTTGATATGATTGTCATATGTTTCCTTGTGTTATGAATATACATTAAAAGGGTTATATGGTTTGTATATAAGTTTTCAATTAGGTATATGTTTTCTCAATGTACGGTGATGGGATTGGCCCTCAATGTCTAAATTTTGTTTCTACCCCTTCCCTATTTCCACGGGATGGGTGTGTCCCTTAAATCTAGTATACGCATTCCTCATTTGATGGAATGTGCCAATTCCATGAATCTGGTATATGTATCCACCTATATGGGAGGGGATACATGATTTTCATGTTTCTAGAAAACATCAACACCATGAGAATAATGGAATTTGGTATGTAAATTAAAGTAACCTCTTGGTATATAGAGTTACACATTCTAGTCAAAAATGCGAATATATTTTTCATGTTAATAATATATCATACCATGTTATACCTATACACTAGAAATATATTTTTTAACACATGAACTTTAGTTTATGATAGTAAAATAGGGTAGGGTTGGTGACTAACTTCTAGTTATTTCCATAATTTTTCCCTATACACGATCCATTGGAACATAAATTGTCTTTCTCATAAATAATTCATTTATGGTGAAACCGTAAAAGCATGGGGCTAGTATCAGTGGAGTCTATAGTGTGGTTTTTATATGTTTCTCTCTCTATGAAGATTGTGGGGTGGAGGTATAGAAGTTATTTTTGAGGTTTTACTTTGGTAATTTCCCTTGTTTGTTAACTTCTTTTTACCCATAAGCAATGATTTTTTTAGTTGGTATTTGTTTTTATATTTTTTTATTGTTTTTAATTTTTGTAATATTTATTGTTTGTTTACCATGGATTTATATATGTGAATGTTCATGTAGTGTTTCATAGTTTGTTATCTGTGTTGATTCATCAATAGGTATATATGGAAGCCATTTATTTATTTTCAGATTATACAACTAATGACCCAAAGGGTCATGTCTAAATTCTGGTGTATCTAAACATTTATTTATATTTAGTTTCTAATGAGGGAAACCATATACAACCAAAAAATTATTTAACACCCATAGTTTATGTCAACCTATGATGGTCAAAAGGTGTCCATGAGGTATGGAATTATTGTGATTCGAGTGCCTTCAAGAATTTAGGTAACTTATATTAATAAATAGTATCATTTCTAACCTTAATGTGTAACACCCCGAGCTTCTACGATACGCCTCTCTTTCAATAATGCAATAGCTTGCATTGTACGCAAGTTCGAATTCTAACACACCGCAACTAATCAAAGTAGCCGTTATGAATAGTAATAACCACCTTTTAAAATTATAGAAATTTTATATTTCATAATGGACTTCATTTTTGTATTCGTAATATCGAAATTATCCTAAGTTGAATTTTTTGTAACTTTCTGAGAACATCCAATTTTTTATGAATAGTGAAAAATACTTAAAACAACTTTTTTAATCAAAATAATTAATTGTCATAAATTATACTATTTAGTGGTTTTAAAGTATAATTAGAATATATTTTTACCATTTTATCCAATGGTGGTCATTAGAATTAATTTAACATTGAAAATGGACATAAACAATTGCCAATCTTTTGATATAAATTGTTTCTTAAAAACACGCTATTTGTCGTAACAGCGGGAATTAATTGTAAAATTAATTAATGCAACTTTTATGTTTGGAATTTTGTAAAATAGACATCATTTTTGAATTCGGAATATCAATTATAGCTTAGGGTGAAATTTTGGCCTTATTCTGAAAAACTTCAATTTTTGATGAATAGTGAAACCACTAAGTGGTAATCAAGCAAACTGATTTTCAGTTAAATAAAAGTTTACCACTAATGTGTATTGAATTTTGAAAATCCGACATACATGGTTGTCATTAGTATGTAAAATGTGGTTCAATGGGGTAAAAATAATTTTTTGGTGAATAGTAACTTATTAAGTTCTTAATCGCGATTAGTGGTAATTAGGGTAGTTTAAGGTATAAATAATACTTTAATAATATTAAATGACCTAGACACATGTCCCAACCTCATTGGTTGTGTCATGGCCGACCAAGACAAGCCATGGCCTAACTTGGGGACCCCATGGATCCACTTTTGTTGGGAAATAACATAAATTACTTTTTATTTAATGTTAAAGTGAAAATGACACTAACATAAATTGTTTTACTAAAACAATTTTTAAGTAGGGTTACACAAGTCCAAATTTTGACTATAAATATTCATTAGAAAGCTAAAAAGATTTCCTACATCATAGTATTTGTTTTAGAATTTTTAGACATTAAATAAATTAAATTATTTATGACATCATTATGATGTGGCGATGACCTCATTATTTAACGATTTAAATAAAATGAGAAGATAATGCAAAATCCAAGGCTTACACTTGTCCAAATCCTATTGGATGAGGAGATTTCGAAACCTTATCACCTTAGCCTCGAATTATATAGATGTGGGACCTTTAGAATCCGAAAAGAATTTTGAAATAATGTAACATTTCATTACTTTCCAAAAGTGCCCCTCCTCTCCACTTATAAAAGGCCCCCACCTCTCCCACCTTATTCACACCTTCAAGCCATTTGGCTCGGCCAACCTCTGCCCAAATACTCTCCCAACATTCCTTCCTTACTCCTAGAAACCTCACTTTGGGCAGAACTCTTCCCAAGGAAGCCTTTAGCTCAAATCAAAAAGAGTTACCCGATTTTGAGGTAATGTCTTTTCTAATGTTGTTTTGTTTTATTTTTCTTCTCCAACCCCCTAAACTCTTTTTATTCATTTCTTTTGTAACAACACCAGTATCCTCAATATACTAGGATGTTGTTATAAGAAGGATTCGAGCTACACTTACACACACCTACATCTAATGGTTAAAGAACATACGGTTTCTGTGGATGGCGAATTTCTGCCTCACGAAACGATGATTGTTCAACACTCATATAACACCTCCAAAGGTGGCCATTAAGATGTCACTATTTTTATATATGATATATAATATGTTTCTGTTTTACTTATGCTTCTGTATTTCTCATTTATGGCATACTTTATGATTTCCATTATGGGTAAAACGCGATAATTTCATTTTAGGAAGTGCGGACTACCGCCCCCTCAAAGTGATTTGAATCGTTAATGCCATATGTGGGATGTATAAAGGATGGAGTAAATGGTATTATACACTATATTATACTGGAATTATATTATACATTTATATCATTATGATTTAGTTCCATTAAATATGAAATTGAAATGAAAGTAGCGTTCATGCGTACGTACGGCTTACCGTCTCCATGAACGGTGCATTTCATTTCTTACCTCTAAATGTTACGTAATATTATAAATGAATGTATATACTGGATATATAAGATATATATGACATCTAAATTATGAATATAATGGATATTTCACCACATTAACAACTTGTAATCATAAGAAGTTTATTTTTGACTCAAGTACCAAAGGTCGACAAAACGACCGTTATTAACTTAAATAATTACATAATGATCATATCATTGTAATAAGTGATATAATAAGGATAATGAAATTGAGAATGGTTCTTAATAAGGTATATATTAACTCTAGTTTATTATTCAGGAGGTTAAAGAACGGTTGAGTCAAGTCGGACACAAGGTAAGGGAACTTCTTAACCCAACTTCCATTCTTTGGGTTAATCTCCTAATTTCAAATTATGTCATGATATTATTATGAATTATTTGGTATTTTTACTTTATTTATGTGTACCTATAGTGAATACACATAATAGATCTATTTTATTTTAAAAATGATCTTTTTAAGGACTTCGTCTCAATCTCCTTTCATTGAGTCATATTTGGTTTTATACACAACTTTCTTTTATACGGTGTATAAACCCCTTTGACTTTTACGTTTATTCAAAAGGAATCTTTTTTATACGAAGCGTTTTACTAAATGACAAAAAGGGAATGTTTTTCTTTCCGTACTTATGCGGCGACAACGACTTCTCCGCCGCCGTGACCATTATTTGAGTTTCGGCTTCCTCTACAAGCCATCATTTTCTTTTTTAATGAAAAATAAATACAAAGTTTTAACTTTCTTTTTTTTTGGTATTGAAAATGGTTTTGAAAGCGTTTTTATTATAACAATGTGTTGTATTGATATCTTGTGATTGAAATGTGGAAATGTTATGTTTCCTTTATGCATGTTTTATGTGATACGATTATGTTATGGTTTATGATATGTTTAAACCTATTCATATGAGGAATGTATTGGACTTAATAAGTGACGGGTGGAGCCCGCTGTAGCTCCTCGATGCATCGGTAGGTCTCATGAGACAACTAGACGTGGAATTGGCCGAGGCCCTTTCCCAATTTGATTTATGGTTTTGGCCGAGGCCTTAATCATTTTAGATGTCTTGGCCGAGGCCTTGACAAAATGTTTCAGAATGTCCGGCATTATACATTCCCTCATTATGGAAGTGGTTAATGATATTTCATGTGATTATTCGACTAGTAGAATATCCATGTGAGTAAGTAAATGGCATTATTTCAGTTTACTTTTGCCATATTATGCTAAAGTTCATGTTCAATAAGGCTTTTGTTTTAGTTATACATTGCCTTAAATGTTAATGTTTATTTATGAAAGCTTCCGCAATATTGTTATCCTTACTGAGCATCTGAGCTCACCCCTTTCAATGTTTAAAAATTTTCCAGGTTGTGAAGAAGTATTTTATGACTGACTTGCAAGAATAATCAGTGAAGATATGAGTGTGGAATATGAAGACCATGTTTTTTTGTAGTTTGTTTAATTTTGATGTAATGAAAGACTTATGAATGTATCTAGTGTTTCCAAGGCTACTAAACTAATCGGTCTTTCGAGACTTGATCTTTTGGGATCATGCCAATGTTACGAAGTAATGCACCGGCTCTGGGTAGCTGGGGTCGGGGCGTTACAGTTGGTATCAGAGGCAGTTTAGTACTAACCTTGGAAGCTAGATTTAGATAAACTCTGATTAGAGCACATAGCCCAAAGATAGACTTTGAGGATTAGTATAGAAGAACTTCCTAGAATTTTGGTATTATAGAGATGTTATGAGTTTTCCGAGCAATGCATCCCTGTCTGGATACGAGCAGGTAGAGGCGGCTCTGGCACAGATGTACCTAGGGGTAAAACCCGAAAACACCGCTTTGAGCTAGACTCAAACGGGAACTGGTGCACGACAACGGGCCTTGCTGCACTCTTGGTTACGACACTCCCGAGGGATTTGCTTAGGATAATTCCCATTTTCTTTACAAACCACTATGAAGGGTTACGAGTATATACTTCCTCAAAGAATACATTTTTATAATTATGGATTATATCCATAATTAGTTCAATTTATGTTAAGTGTTTTACAAGTATGGAATTATGTATTTTGATTCATAAACTAATCTAGTTTATGCCATTGTTTAGAAATGGCGCCTAGTAGAAGGAATGGAAACCGTATCAATGTACGAACTCCGTGTAGGGATTTCCCTCCTGCTCAAGATAATTATTGTGGATCTAGAGATACAACTGGTGCTGATCAACTTATTACCATACTGGGACAACTCACTCAGGTTATGAATAATAACCTTACTCGTATGGAGCACCCTGATCCGCAACGTGGAGGATCAATGCTAGACCGTTTCATGAGGCAACAACCACCAACCTTCAATGGGAGTACAAATCCTATATTAGCTGAGCAATGGATAAATTCCTTAGAGAAAATATTCCATGCCTTGGGGAGTAGTGAAAGGGAGAAGGTCGTCATGGCAGTTTACCGCCTCACTGGAGATGCCGATCAGTGGTGGTCGCTGATTCAAAACACAAAGGAAGATGATGACGTATCGAATATGGAATGGAGGGAGTTCAAAGATCTTTTCTTAGAAAAATACTTTCCTCGTGACCATCGAGCAGATATGGAAAGGCAATTTCTGAGTCTGAGGCAGAAGGAGGATGAGAATGTCGCAAAGTATGAGGCTAACTTTACAAGGTTAGCGAGGCATGCTGCCGATTATATACGTAACCCAAGGAGTAAGATTGATCATTTCTTTGATGGGTTAAAACCATTTCTCCATCGAGCTTTGGTATCACAATCCTTCTCATCATACGAAGATATTGTCTCGTGTGCTATCAAGACAGAAAAGGAATTCTCTAAGTCTTATGACAACAAAGTAAAGCAAGAGAAGAAGAGAATGGTGGAACAAGAGACAGATAAAGGGAAAAAGGGAAAGAAGGATTTTCCATTATGTGATAATTGTGGGAAGAATCACCCTGGTACTTGCCTAAGAGGAATGGGAGTTTGTTATAAATGTGGAGAAAAGGGTCACCAGGCTCGTGATTGCAAGGGAAAGAAAGAGGCTGTCAAAGTTGAATGCTACAATTGTAGAGAAATGGGTCATTATGCAAATGAATGTCCTAAGCGTCAGGGAAACTTACCTCAGAAAAGGCCAAGGGATCAAGGACAATCTTATGCTGTTACTACAGTTGAAGCAGAATAACTAATGTATTGGTGCTTTTGGACTCAAGGATTATATTCTGGTTATAAGAATAATGTAATATATATATATGGATTGTACTGCAGTACTTTTTGATTTCAGTAAGGTTTTAATATGATTAAGGTAATCATATTTTTAGTATGTGACAATAAGAGAAACTTTTCTTTGTTTGGGGAATCTGATGTTACAATTGATTTTGGAATTTAGAGACCTTTTAGAGAAAGTCTGGATGAAGGTATTTTGGATAACTATAAAGGTTGGAGTGGATTAAGTTGAACTTTGGATAGTATTGTTTAAGGTTAAAACATTTATGAAGATTATTTTTGGAATAGTATAGTACTATATTTTTAGGAAAAGGACAACCTGCAGGGTGGGGCATAACCCGTCGCGTCGGACAAAGCTGCAGGAATCGAACCCACAATCATAGTGCGACAAGCCTTTATTTCCTACCACTAGCCTACAGGAAGTCCCTGGTTATTACAAAATAATTTTACTAATCTAAATGGTATGTGTTAACCTTTGGTACCTTATACAATTAGGATAAATAGAATATTTTTGAGTTCTGTTACCATTTGGAGTAAAAGATGGGTTTGTGGTAAAAATTCATTAATGAATGAAAGTATACATAACGAGTATGTATATTCCCTTACGTTCTTAGTAAATCTCCTAAATAAAATCCTCAACATTATAAAAGGTAACTTAAAACAAAAATGTTGTCGGTTAACTTTTCCAACTAGGGATTCAATGACTGTTTAACCAATCACAAGTTTGTGATTTTCTTGTGGTTAAACTTTCTCCTAATCCTGTTTTCTATAACTCCCCATCAGACCTTGATGGTTTGTTTCTCCTCCATATCCATATTTTCATAGAATCCTATAATGGGCTATATCGGGTGACCTTTGTACTTATCCTGCTTTCTTTTAATGTTATATATTTATTAACCTTATTTCCGATGTGGGTTTTCCTCAAAGGTATTTTCTCTTTTCAACCTTTTATTTTCCAATAAAAATTTCAAATTGCGAGGACGCAATTTATTGAAGGAGGGGAGAATGTAACACCCCGAGCTTCTACGATACGCCTCTCTTTCAATAATGCAATAGCTTGCATTGTACGCAAGTTCGAATTCTAACACACCGCAACTAATCAAAGTAGCCGTTATGAATAGTAATAACCACCTTTTAAAATTATAGAAATTTTATATTTCAAAATGGACTTCATTTTTGTATTCGTAATATCGAAATTATCCTAAGTTGAATTTTTTGTAACTTTCTGAGAACATCCAATTTTTTATGAATAGTGAAAAATACTTAAAACAACTTTTTTAATCAAAATAATTAATTGTCATAAATTATACTATTTAGTGGTTTTAAAGTATAATTAGAATATATTTTTACCATTTTATCCAATGGTGGTCATTAGAATTAATTTAACATTGAAAATGGACATAAACAATTGCCAATCTTTTGATATAAATTGTTTCTTAAAAACACGCTATTTGTCGTAACAGCGGGAATTAATTGTAAAATTAATTAATGCAACTTTTATGTTTGGAATTTTGTAAAATAGACATCATTTTTGAATTCGGAATATCAATTATAGCTTAGGGTGAAATTTTGGCCTTATTCTGAAAAACTTCAATTTTTGATGAATAGTGAAACCACTAAGTGGTAATCAAGCAAACTGATTTTCAGTTAAATAAAAGTTTACCACTAATGTGTATTGAATTTTGAAAATCCGACATACATGGTTGTCATTAGTATGTAAAATGTGGTTCAATGGGGTAAAAATAATTTTTTGGTGAATAGTAACTTATTAAGTTCTTAATCGCGATTAGTGGTAATTAGGGTAGTTTAAGGTATAAATAATACTTTAATAATATTAAATGACCTAGACACATGTCCCAACCTCATTGGTTGTGTCATGGCCGACCAAGAAAAGCCATGGCCTAACTTGGGGACCCCATGGATCCACTTTTGTTGGGAAATAACATAAATTACTTTTTATTTAATGTTAAAGTGAAAATGACACTAACATAAATTGTTTTACTAAAACAATTTTTAAGTAGGGTTACACAAGTCCAAATTTTGACTATAAATATTCATTAGAAAGCTAAAAAGATTTCCTACATCATAGTAGTTGTTTTAGAATTTTTAGACATTAAATAAATTAAATTATTTATGACATCATTATGATGTGGCGATGACCTCATTATTTAACGATTTAAATAAAATGAGAAGATAATGCAAAATCCAAGGCTTACACTTGTCCAAATCCTATTGGATGAGGATATTTCGAAACCTTATCACCTTAGCCTTGAATTATATAGATGTGGGACCTTTAGAATCCGAAAAGCATTTTGAAATAATGTAACATTTCATTACTTTCCAAAAGTGCCCCTCCTCTCCACTTATAAAAGGCCCCCACCTCTCCCACCTTATTCACACCTTCAAGCCATTTGGCTCGGCCAACCTCTGCCCAAATACTCTCCCAACATTCCTTCCTTACTCCTAGAAACCTCACTTTGGGCAGAACTCTTCCCAAGGAAGCCTTTAGCTCAAATCAAAAAGAGTTACCCGATTTTGAGGTAATGTCTTTTCTAATGTTGTTTTGTTTTATTTTTCTTCTCCAACCCCCTAAACTCTTTTTATTCATTTCTTTTGTAACAACACCAGTATCCTCAATATACTAGGATGTTGTTATAAGAAGGATTCGAGCTACACTTACACACACCTACATCTAATGGTTAAAGAACATACGGTTTCTGTGGATGGCGAATTTCTGCCTCACGAAACGATGATTGTTCAACACTCATATAACACCTCCAAAGGTGGCCATTAAGATGTCACTATTTTTATATATGATATATAATATGTTTCTGTTTTACTTATGCTTCTGTATTTCTCATTTATGGCATACTTTATGATTTCCATTATGGGTAAAACGCGATAATTTCATTTTAGGAAGTGCGGACTACCGCCCCCTCAAAGTGATTTGAATCGTTAATGCCATATGTGGGATGTATAAAGGATGGAGTAAATGGTATTATACACTATATTATACTGGAATTATATTATACATTTATATCATTATGATTTAGTTCCATTAAATATGAAATTGAAATGAAAGTAGCGTTCATGCGTACGTACGGCTTACCGTCTCCATGAACGGTGCATTTCATTTCTTACCTCTAAATGTTACGTAATATTATAAATGAATGTATATACTGGATATATAAGATATATATGACATCTAAATTATGAATATAATGGATATTTCACCACATTAACAACTTGTAATCATAAGAAGTTTATTTTTGACTCAAGTACCAAAGGTCGACAAAACGACCGTTATTAACTTAAATAATTACATAATGATCATATCATTGTAATAAGTGATATAATAAGGATAATGAAATTGAGAATGGTTCTTAATAAGGTATATATTAACTCTAGTTTATTATTCAGGAGGTTAAAGAACGGTTGAGTCAAGTCGGACACAAGGTAAGGGAACTTCTTAACCCAACTTCCATTCTTTGGGTTAATCTCCTAATTTCAAATTATGTCATGATATTATTATGAATTATTTTGTATTTTTACTTTATTTATGTGTACCTATAGTGAATACACATAATAGATCTATTTTATTTTAAAAATGATCTTTTTAAGGACTTCGTCTCAATCTCCTTTCATTGAGTCATATTTGGTTTTATACACAACTTTCTTTTATACGGTGTATAAACCCCTTTGACTTTTACGTTTATTCAAAAGGAATCTTTTTTATACGAAGCGTTTTACTAAATGACAAAAAGGGAATGTTTTTCTTTCCGTACTTATGCGGCGACAACGACTTCTCCGCCGCCGTGACCATTATTTGAGTTTCGGCTTCCTCTACAAGCCATCATTTTCTTTTTTAATGAAAAATAAATACAAAGTTTTAACTTTCTTTTTTTTTGGTATTGAAAATGGTTTTGAAAGCGTTTTTATTATAACAATGTGTTGTATTGATATCTTGTGATTGAAATGTGGAAATGTTATGTTTCCTTTATGCATGTTTTATGTGATACGATTATGTTATGGTTTATGATATGTTTAAACCTATTCATATGAGGAATGTATTGGACTTAATAAGTGACGGGTGGAGCCCGCTGTAGCTCCTCGATGCATCGGTAGGTCTCATGAGACAACTAGACGTGGAATTGGCCGAGGCCCTTTCCCAATTTGATTTATGGTTTTGGCCGAGGCCTTAATCATTTTAGATGTCTTGGCCGAGGCCTTGACAAAATGTTTCAGAATGTCCGGCATTATACATTCCCTCATTATGGAAGTGGTTAATGATATTTCATGTGATTATTCGACTAGTAGAATATCCATGTGAGTAAGTAAATGGCATTATTTCAGTTTACTTTTGCCATATTATGCTAAAGTTCATGTTCAATAAGGCTTTTGTTTTAGTTATACATTGCCTTAAATGTTAATGTTTATTTATGAAAGCTTCCGCAATATTGTTATCCTTACTGAGCATCTGAGCTCACCCCTTTCAATGTTTAAAAATTTTCCAGGTTGTGAAGAAGTATTTTATGACTGACTTGCAAGAATAATCAGTGAAGATATGAGTGTGGAATATGAAGACCATGTTTTTTTGTAGTTTGTTTAATTTTGATGTAATGAAAGACTTATGAATGTATCTAGTGTTTCCAAGGCTACTAAACTAATCGGTCTTTCGAGACTTGATCTTTTGGGATTATGCCAATGTTACGAAGTAATGCACCGGCTCTGGGTAGCTGGGGTCGGGGCGTTACATAATGGATCATAGGTCTAGGGTTGGGAGTATCCAAGAGAAGGTATATAATAACTTAATATGTAACCATAAAATATTTCTATACAATATAATTATGGTGGGATCCATAGTTTCTATGGGTAGCAAGGATCATTATTCCCACCATTTCGTTATTCTTTTAATGTAAATAAAATGTACTTGAGTCTCATACATCATATAAGTTGTTGATTGGTTGGAACTATTATGGCCGCATTTCATCTCACATGCTTTATAATTCTTATTTATATTATAGTGGAATAATATGGAAGTTCATATTAATTGAAAAATTAAAAATAAATAAATATTTTTTTCCTATATATTTTTGTATATGATTAGGTTAATATTTACTGAGAATTGATTTTATCATTGAAAAGGTTTTTTTATTCTCATTGATAACCATATTTATTTTTTTACCTTGTTAATTTTAAAGTATATTTTATATATTTTTAAAACAATTTCAATGAATTTTTTATTAATTTTAAACATATATTTTTTGATGAAATCTTTTTATAAATGAAAGGGAGAGTGAAACAAGGGTTAAACAAAACCATGTTTATAGAGTTCTAAAAAATTATATTTTTCAAAAAAAAGAAAAAATTAGTGTTATAAACTACTTAATTATAGAGTATTACACCTAAAAAAATTTCCTATCATATTATAATAGGAATATGAACACACACTACTAGCTCAACCTATAGTTAATCCTTAGGTCTTAGAGGGGAATGTTCTATTTCTTTAAGATGTCATGAAAGGGGTTCCTCAAATCGAACCAATGAATTATAATGTAATGAAATATTTCTAATTTAATCATCATTTGGTATCATAGGGGTAGAGTGTTTCATAATAATATTTTAACATCCTATGTTTTTATAAAGAAACATTATGTTCAATAGCATACATGATACGCCACATCAAGATTGAACGAACAAATAATTATTATAATTATGGCAAAGCCATTAAAATGGCAGGAATGAAGAGGATTTACTAAATTTTAAAAATATGGTTTACAAAGACATATATAATTAATTATTTTGTGACAAATTAATTATAAATGAAAATAAATCCCTTTTTAAAATAAAAGGAGGCATTTTTCTGAAAAACTATTAATATGTTAACAATTGTGGTTTACACCAATAAATGTTAAATTCACTCTTGTTGGATTATATTAATGATATATATATATATATATTCACTCTAATATTTAACATTCATATTATGTGTTTTCAATCCATTATATAAGAATAAACACAAATTTAAATAAAAAAGACTTATTTTTTTAAAAAATAAATTTTACCGCCTTTTGATGGAGAACTTGTTTTAAATATAGTGTTTAAACTTTTATAAATTATATTTAAAAAATAAAATTCTTATTTCAAATATTATTATTAAAATTAAAATGGTTTTTATTTTTTGAATTTTTTTATAACATTCATTGTTTATTAATAGTGAAAAATATGGTATTTTAATTGAGACTTATTTTTTATCCGATTTATTATATTATTGGATTATATTTTTTAATTATTTTAAAGTTTATATAGATAAATATAACATAAGTTAATCAAATTATGTTCATTTTAATCAATTTTAAATTGATGTTTTATATAAAAACATATAAATTTTTTTAATGTTTTTAATTTAAATACTCGTTTTCTCGATCAGTCAACGATATTAATTTTATAAAATTTTAAATTTTAAATTTTTAAAATGGATTCAATATTTTTTATTATAATATCAAAATTTTGTTAACAGGTCCCTTTTATTTTTGAATAAATTATGAATAGTGACTTCAATAATTTTTACTACCACTGTTAAGGGTAAATAGGGTAATAAAGCTTACAAATAATGTTAAAAATAATAGAAAATCACCCTCAAATTTGTCATTATTTTTTTGAAAGTTTTTTTAGACCTAATTCATCCCTCAGAAATTATTGAGAGCTCTTGGAGGCATTTGGGCGACTTTAAGATATTTATAGTATCATATTCAATGAAAATTCAATTTCGTAACAACTGTTTTAACAAGTGAAATATTTTTAATATGGGGTTATATAAATGATATGTTCAACTATAAATATTATTTTTAAAGGTAAAATAATTATGTTCCCCATTAAAATTTATTTTTACCATTTTGGGAAGAAATAATTAACTTAGTGGCTTACACAATGGTGATGTAGCCATTATCTAATTAATTGAAATATCAAATAGATGATATTAAAAATATAAAATAAAAATAATTTTGAGAAAATTAATGTCATACAATAATATTATAGACGTATTTAAATTTAAATTTATGATTTAAATTACTTGGCTTGAATTTATCATGTTATGATATGTGTAATAAATCATGTGATAAATAGAGTCAAATTTGACATTAATGATATTTTGTAATAAATAACATTTTAATAAACGTTATAAAATTTATAAAAATATAAAATCAGGACAAATGATTGAGATAATTCTCTAAATATCATCAATGACACATTTATTGTTATTTTAGAATTTTATAGTAATTATATTAAACCTCAAATTTTAAATTATATGACATCGCGATAAGAATTAATAAAGTTAAATAAGGGTTAAAAAAGATAAGGATTACAAAAATAATAAAAACATGTCTAATTTTCATTGTATAAATATAGTTTGACCCATAATCATAGTATATTATAAATAATTCTGTTTGGATTATTTTTTAAATAAAAATTAGTTTATATTAATTTAATACTTTGAAGATTTCCTTGAGTGCTCATCCCCTCCCTTATAAAAGGGTACCCCTTACTCTATTTTCATCACACTTCACAACCTATTTGGTTAAACCGTGATCTATACAAATCCCATACTAGAATACATACCCACATTATAGAGGCATTATTTTGGGTATAACATCCATCTTAGAGTTCTTAAGGTGTTAATCAAAGTAGATGGTCCAAAGAAAAAGAATATAAATATTGTACATGATGAGTAAGACTCAGTTTAATGAACTTCGTCTCAGTCTCCTTCCATTGAGCATATTTTTATGTTTTAAACCCATATTTTCATTATTTGGTGCATATGTATCCCCTTTGACTTATCCATTCATTAATTTATTTTTTGAATATTATTATTTCACGGGGCTTATGATATTAATGTTTAAAGTGGTACTAGATACTTTGAATGATTAAATATTTAATTATAAAATATATTTATCCATGTAAGTATTTTTTATAATATTATATATATATATATATAAATGTATATAAAAGGATTATAAAGGAAATTATATGTCAATTTTGAATTTTTTCCAATGTTTTTCAGAAGGAATCTTTTTAGGTGTTTAATCTGGAACATTTTGAAAAATGAAAAAAGGAATGTTCTATTGTTAATTTACATGGAAAAAATGAATTTTATACCACAATGGACATTATTTTATTTTTTGGATTCCTTTTCAATATTTAATGTTTCATTAAATTAAAAACCCTATTTATATTGTGGGTATTTTTTCTTGAAAATGACATTTTAAAATAATGTTGAATTTTGTGTTGAAAAAGGGATTTTGAAAGATAATTGTATCTAAAATTGTTTGTATAAGAGTTTAAATTAGTTTTTCAAATGATGATTTTTTATATTTCAGGTTTTCATTATTGTATATTATAAATGATGGGAGTACTTATATAGCATCGGGTGCGCCCATTATAGATAAAATATTGGGTTCTCCAAGATAGCACTCTAATGCATCAGGTACTCCAAAGATTGAGGTTGACTTCATGGTTATTCTATTTTTAACGGTTCTGTAATTTTTCTATAAGTGTTATATAAGGGTTATATGTTATGATGTCCCATTATATATTCATGAATTCTCTATTCTTGTAAAAAAATATAGGAATAATTTTTTTCAAAGGGAAAAATAAGTTATCATTCTAAATTGATTATATTTACCTTTATGGGTAAAATGTTATATTTTCAAGGAAAGGGTTTATAACAGGTTTCATGTTTTTACTGAACTAAGAGATTCCTTTATTTTTATATCCCTTCATGTGTTTTTTCCCATCCCAAGTATTTTTTTCATAATCTATTAGGATGTGTAAGAGAAATTTTGACATCAAATTGAATGTTTTGAATATTTTCGATGAAAAAAGTCATGTTTTATTTTCAAAGTTTTATATCATGAAATAAATGGATACTATTTCATTAGTATCCAATTTGTTTAGAAGTGATATGTTAAGAATTATTTATGACCAAATTCTCTAAAAATATAATCTTTAAGAGATCCTCAATGTGAAAAAATGAATTTTTTTAATAAAACTCAATATTAGATAATATTTAAGGCCGAAACCCTATAGTTGGTATCCTAGGATGGTTTAGAAAAATTTGGAGATTATTATTTCTTCAAATGATTTAAAGATATAATAATGGGTTTATAACATTAAGGATTATTATAATTTCAACTTATTAGAAACCCCTTTTTTGGATTTCAGTTATTAAATGTGAAGATGTAAAATGATATTTTTAGAAACTATCATTTTTAAGGTAATTTTGGGTTATTGTATTTTTTGATAGAAAATGTAATTTATGAGATCAAATTTTAAGATAAAATATATTAACAAAAAAATTTTATGATTATTATAATATTTATATATTTTTATAATGGTTATATTAATATAGTTTTAGAAATGGGACAACTGACAGGATTTTTGAAAATCCATCGTGTCCTGAAAGGCTGTGGGAATCAAACCCACAACTGAAGGGTGAGAAGAGTGCATCACCTACCATTGGCCTACATGATGTACTGGTTAGTATGAATTTTGTTCAATTAAATTATCTTATGGATGAAGAATAAGTTGATTTTGGTTACTTGGGTTTTATCAAATATATTTCCACGGCGTTGGAAAATGATTTGGTGATTAGGTGAATAATGTTATTTCAGTAGATGTTCAATATTTTGGGAATCCAATATGGTCGAGGTAAATAAAATACTATGTGATTTTATTTTAGTAATAATTATTAAATTATATTTTGGAAGAATCTATTATTTTATTGGGACTTATGCATATATATGGAAATGATTAGCGTATCTTGACGATTACTAGGGAAACTACATTTTAGTATGAGAATTTAAGAGTAATTGATGTTATTTTGAGATAAATGTTAATATTTATCCTCTAAGACTATTTGATTAAATTATTATTATTTTTTGTTTTTAATCTCAGTTATAATATATTTGATGAACATTAAGGATAGTTATTTGTTGAATGGTATATGTTGAACTCCAGGTATTACTATTGAATTTTTGAGATTAATGTAATTTTTTATCATATAAAGGTTTATTATTTCAGGGGAATTATATTATATTATCCATACCATTTGGTTTTGGTTAATGTTTCAATATTGGTGAAATTTATATTTAACATTTTTTTGATTATTTAATTACCTAAACATTGATTATAGCGCTTCTCATGTGAAAAAATCATCTTGAATACTCATCATTTGGAGAAAAAGGTGAGTTTATGGTGGAACATGACTAATGGATGAAACTTTAATTATAAGGTAATTATGTTTCCTTATGTTCATAGTCAACATTTTAAAATAGTTCCCCAACTCTATAAAAAGGATCTTAAAATAAAAACACTATTTGTTTACTTTTCTTACTGAGAAATCAATGACCATTTAACCCATCAGAAATTAATGATTTTGTGATTGTTAAAATTCTCATTGTTGTCTTATTTATAACTCTACATTATAACATTATAGTTATTTTTTCTTCTATATAATTTTTTTTCATCATGTTACCCTCATATGTGTAATCTCAGTTCCCTTTATACTTCCCATTGTTTATTTTAAAGTGGAAGTTTCATTTATAATTTTTTTGATGAGGGATTTCAAACAATTTATTTTGAAATTTCAAACCCCTAGATTTCAATCATGGGTTCATATTGAGAGGATTAAATTTATTAAAGGGGGATAATGTAAAATCCTTATTTTTTTAAAAGTAAAAACCATGTTTAGTAGCATACATGATACACCACATCGAGCTTAAACAAGAACTTAATATTATAGTTATCACATAGATATTATAATATAGGGAATGAAAATGATTAATTGAATTATGAAAATATTATATACACATTCCTATATAATTAATTTCATTGTGACCAATTATTTATAAATTAAAATAAAACACTTTTTAAAATAAAAGGAGATTTTTTTCTAAAAAACTATCCAAATGTGCACAAGTGTGTTTTATACTAATAAATAATAAAATCACTATAGTTTGATTATATTAATGAAATATATATATATTTTTATAATATTCAATATAATATCTAACATTCAACTTATGTCTTATTAAGATATGCTATAAGAACATATCCAATTTTGAATATAAAAGAAGTATTTTTTTAAGAGCGGTTTTACACCCATTTGATTGCGCACTTGTTTAAATATCATTTTTGACACTATTATAAATTATATTCAGAAAAATAAAAAATAATCATTTAAATAAGAGTATAAAAATTATATTTTGCTCAATTTTTGGTATTTTTCTAATAAGATTCAATTTTTGATGTATAGTGAAAAAATTACTATATTTTAACTGAAAATTACTTTCTTCTGATTTATTTATATTCCTAGAATATATTTTATACTATTTTAAAGTAAATTTTGATCAATATTTTATTATTTAACATAATTAAGTTCATTTTAATCCATTTCACATTAAATTTGGATATAAATATATTTCAATCATTTGAACCTTTTTACCTTAAAAACATGTTTTCTCAATCCGTCAATAAGATTAATTTTAAATTAATTTTGTACTATTCTGTGTTATGAATTTTGAAAAATTTATTCAATATTCTTAATTATAAGGTAAAAATTTTGTAAATAGGACCCTTTTATTTTTTGTCAAAATATGAATTGTAACTTTGGGTTTTTTTAACACCGTCAAGGGTAAATCAGGTAATTTAGGAGAAAATAATATTATAAATAATATAAAAATTGTCATAATTTTATTTCATGTATTTTATTTAACCAAAAACATCGTTTTTTGGATTTTTATATCTCTTGGAGCCACTTGTATCACTTTAATCCATTTGTACTGTTATATTCAGAGAAAAGTCAATTTTATCATACTTTTGTTTTTAACAAGTAAATTTTTTTTAATATTGGTTTATATAAGGGATATATATTATTATAAATATTATTCTAAAATATAAAATGTTTGTATTCATCCTTATAATTAATTTTTAGTATTTAGGGAAGAAATAATTAACTTAAAGGCTCACCAAATGATGACGCATTAATTATTTAATTAATGGAAATATTTTATAAATGATATTAAAAAGATTAAAATAAATATAATTTTAGATAATTTACGTAATACAAATATTTTATGGAACACTTTCAAATGCTAGTAATGATTTAAAATATTGTTTTTAAGATATCATGTTGTTATGATATTTATAAAAAGTCATGTGATGAATAGTTTCAATATTGAAATTAATGATATTTTAAAATAAATAAATTTTATTAAATGATATAAAATTCATAATAGTTTAAGATCAGTCCAAATGATTATTATATGTTTTAAATGTCATAAATGATTCATTTATTGGTCGTTTTTCATTTCTCAATGTGTAAATTACATGATATCACAATAAGAATTATAAAGGTTAAATAAGGGTTAAAAAATATAAGATTTAAAAAATATAAAAAACTTGTGTAATTTCCATTTTATAAGTTGATTTACACACATAATAATCTTATATTCAAAATAAATCAGTATGGAGCCGTTTTTAAATGAAGATTAATTTATATTAATTTAATATTTTGATGAATTCCATGAGTGCCCCACCCTTCTTTTATAAAAGAGAACCCCTACTTCTCTTTTCACCACACATCAAAACATATTTTCTTTTGAAAATATCTACCCAATTCCCTTCTTAAATTACCTCCCCACATTATAGAGGCATTATTTTAGACAAAACACCCTCCTTAGATATGTTAAGGTTTTAATCAAAGGAGGTCATTCAAAGAAGAAGAATATAAAGATTATATGTGACCGGTCAGACTTAAGGTGTGGGACATTATATCAATATCCTTAAATTGAGGAATATTTTCATGTTATACACCCATCGTCTATTATTAATTTTATATATATCACCTTTGATGTATCTTTTCCTTAATTAATTTTTTATCATGTTATTCAATGTTTTGTTAAATGTTATTCTTTCATGGGGCTTATGATTTAAATGTTCACAATGGTATGGGTAACTTTGAATGTTTAAATATTTAATTATCAATTAATTTTCCCCACTTAAATATTCATTATATTATTTCAAAAAAATGGAAATTAAATTATTATAAATGATATTTTATTCATATTTTCAATTTCTTTCAATGGTTTTCAAAATGAATTTTTGGACGTGTTTCATACAGAACATTTTGAAAAATGAAAATTGGAATGTTCTATTCTTAATGTACATAGAGATAAGTAATTTTCCACCTCCATGTAAATTTTTGAAATTTTTTTTGTTCCTTTATAATTTTTAACGTTTCTTAAATTGATAAAACATCTTTATCTTTTGGGTATTTTGGCATGGAAAATGGGTTTTCAGAAGAAACATGTTTTTTGTGTTGAAAATGAGATTTTGAATGATGGCAGTATTTGAAAGTGATTTACATATGAGTTTAAATGATTTTCTCAAATGAATAAATTTTATATTAGATTTTGTGGTTCTTTGAAATTCTAAATGATGGTTGTGCCAAGATATCGTCAGGTGAGCCCGTTATAGCATAAACGATGGGCGCACCCCAATAGCGCTCCAATGAATTGGGTATTCCATAGATTGAAGATGACTATATGGTCAATCCATTTTTTAGGGTTATGTAAGGGTTATATAGGGGTTATGTGTGATTATTTCCCTAGGTAACTAAAAGAATTTTCTATAATTTCTAATTAGTTTTTATTGGAATCATTTGTTTTTTAAAGGTAAGATAAATGGCCTTTCTAAATTGATGAATTTTTTTTTATCAATAAAATGTTTTGTTTTCAACGAATGTTTTTTTCAAGGGATTTCATGTTTTTACTAAACTCATAGTTTCCTTTATTTTTATATACATTACTTACCTTTTTTTTCTCATCACATGTTTTAGAAAATCACAGTGCATAAGGATTGGTGAGAGAAATAAGGAAGTCAAGTTGAAAGTTATGAATATTTTTCATGAAAAATATATATTGTTTAATTTTAAAAATTTATCTTTTTGAATAAATGGATTCCATTTTAGTAGTATCAACTTTTTATCAAAATGATATGTTATGTATGAAATATGACATAATTCTCTAAAACTCAAAACCTGAAAATATCGTCAACATGAACAAATATAATTTCTTAACTAAAATTCAAGATTATGTCATCTTCAAGGTCATGTCCTTAAAAATATTATGAGTGAATAATTAATATCTACTATATATTTGAGAGAAAATAGACACTATAGGAACACTGGGTCAATCCATCCACCTACATACATGAGGGGGATGCTCAACGGTGGTGCTCTTCCATGCTCATGGTAAAGAAAGACCAATTCCTTGGAATAATTTCATGAAGTTAATATTTAAAAAAATTTACCCCAAAACATTTTACTGGGTAAGGGTAAATGGGTTAATAAATCTCTAGAAACGTATAATGTTTTTTATGTATTATGTTTCTCAGTTCATAGATATAGTTTTATTTGCTTCAAATATGAGTGTAAATGAGGATTAAAAGGTATGATTTTTTCAAATGGACCAAAAATATCCATTACAAACCATGGTGATTCTTTTCAACTTGCCTATTTTTTTGAAGTAGTGAAGAAATTTTTGCTTTTATGTAACCTTACTTAAAAAGTGGTTTAGGAGTGGAATGTTAAATTTTACACTTAAATTTATGTGATACTACCTCCATTTGATAGAATAAATGATATTAGGTGGTTATAAGGAGTTCATCTCACTAGGTGAGTCTGGGTGTCGGGGTACCACCATTATAAAGTTCTCAAATTCCTCATGTTAAGTACCACTAGAATGTCTATATGGGATATATATACTCTAAAATCACATTTTAAGTATTGTGGTTTTCCTGTTGTGGGAAATATAGTTATCTCTTAATTTCTAGTCAATGTAGTGTATCTAAAATCGTTGAGAATTGAACAGAGGAAACCCATACATTGTAGTCTCAGTTGGCTACTCATTTCACTAGTGGTAGTTCACAATATTCTTGAAGGTTTGGTTTGATAGTTCCATGGGGTAGTCGGTTCTATTTATATTTTTTTTAGACATCCATATAGATATTATCTCATTCGGGGCATTGATGGGTTCTAGGTAGGGTATATGTCACAATGTATTCCACTACAGATAATGAAGTGGGTCCTTCTATGATTAGAGCTACTATAATGATATCTTTTTATTTAAATTGTTATTTATTTTATATAGTTTATTAAAATTATATTATTTATGTGAAACTATTTTACCTTCTAGCCATAAAATTGGTTCTATTTTTTACTTATACGACTCTTGACACACCACTAGGAAAATGAACAAATCTCGGAATGAAATGTTTATCTTATGCTTTTGTGGGTTATTTGTATAGGAATCATAGGGATATTATGGTTCTCAAAATTATTTCTTTTGATTTTATTCAAGGGTTGGACAAGTTAAACCTATTTAAAACATGAATTGATTCTTAATATATGAGAGTATGCTCTTATCTATAATAGATGTGTATTATAATCTTCAATAGGAATTCGGTTTTCAATCAAGCAAAAAAAGAATTCTAGGGATGCATCCAAAGTAAGTGGTGGAATAAAAAATTGATCATATAACTAGAATTTATCCATCTCAATCCCTCCATATCGTATAGATTCATAACAAATTATGGAATTGAATATCCAATTGGTTGAGTTTGAGGCTAAGGGATTCATTAGTTTGATCACTTCTTCTTAGGGAACCCAATTATTTTTTTCCAATAAGGCCAATGAATTATCTGACTTTTGTGGACTATTGAATGTTGGACTAGGTTAATATCAAGAATAACTACGTTTTCCCAAAATTAATGTTTTTTTATTTTTCAATTGGATAAAGGTGTTTCTATAGGATTGAACATAATTTTTTGATATCAACAATATTGGTTTTAATTATAGGATATAGTCAAAACTCTTTTATCAAGTTGATATCATAATTTTTAATATCAAATCATTACTTATGATTAGATATGAGTAGATTAATTCTCCTACTATATTGATTTATCTTTTAAGTATTATTTTTTGTAAATTTTTAGAATCACGTGTTGTGGTTTTTTAGGATAATATAATTATTTAAATTCACTCCTATAGTGAACATGTTCAATATATTCACAGTGTTTTAGAGACCTTATGAGAGAACCATTTATATTTTATGTTTCCAAAATGATTCTTTTAGATCCATTAAATGAATTTACTTTTTAATATGATCTTAGAAGATATTATTTTTGTATACCATAAAAATATAAAATCTATCATTTCTGGGAATGTTCCATAAAATTTATTTGAGATAAAATGTTTTATCATGCTTGAGTGGTATTATAAACACTTCCTCAAGGGATTTTCAATGAAAATATATTCTATGGAGGTACTGACAATGAAAGGTGTTAAATTTTTATACTTAGAAAAATGTGATGTATCATTTCATATATTAAACGGAATGTTAAACTCAATTATTGTCTTTATATTACAGCAACTAGGTGATTTTCATGAGGTGTAATGTGACGCATCCTCACTTATACTTGGTTATGTTCTTATTCACGATCATTGGGGAGTGTTTTATAGTTATAAACAACTTCATTGTCATAAAAATAACTATTATGGACATGATTTAAAATTGTTCATGATGGTTTATGAATTTAATTACTATAGACATTATTTGTTTAGTGTGTACCATGTGGTGTTGAATAATCATAAAATAGTCAAATATATATTTCTCCTAATGGAATTTTATCTTGGGTGGGATCATTGGGTATAATACCTCTAATATTTATACTTTTTTATCTAGTACACTCTTGGTAAATGAAAAGTAGTTAATAATTCTATAATTAAGGATATTCATCCCCAAAAGGTGATTAAAGAAAATAAATAATGGATATTGATTTATCTTATAGTGAAACTCTAATTGGATGTGGTTTGGATGATATTGGAGTATCTCAACACCACTTTTATATCACATTGTCAATTGTGGTGCACACAAATGACTCATATATATCACACTATAATTCTAAAAGTACTCAAGAGAGACTTGACAGTGGTGTGATCCCTGATGGATGGTTCCAAGATTCTCCTTAATTCTTATATATTCATTGAAGACTTTTAGTTATTATGGGAATAAAGTAATAAGTGATGAAAGAGAACCATTATTCTACATGGGAAATAAACCCATGGATCATGAAGTTATACAAGGATATTTATCACTGATTCTTATTTCCTGGAATGAAGAATGAAATTGCAGGTTTTATTTCTGGACTCTTTACATGTTAGCAAGTAAAGGAATATTAATAAAGTCCTATTGGAACTCATTATCCACTCGCATGACCAATATTTAAATATGATGAGATAGTAATAGATTTCATAGACAATTTTTCTTGATCACCTAAGTGTATATATGTAATGTTGGTAATCAGGGACAACTTGACTAAGATGGGTCATGTTTTTTATATCAACGAGACTTTATTAGGGGATGAAATAGGAAACTTTTATGACAAATATATCTTGAAGATTCATGGTGTACTCACTATTATCATTTATGATTGGGATCTACATTTTTCATCCTTGTTTTAGAAAATATATTTGGTGAGTATTTGGGTCTCAATGAAATTGAGTAACTTTTTCCACCTATAGACCAATTGCACGTTCCGAAGAACCATTCCCAATATAAAGGACATATTATGAGCATGTGTTCTTGAATCTTGTGTCTCATGGGAGGATCATCACTCCTTATTTTAATTTTATTAAAATAATATCATGTGTTATTATAATAAAATGGAATCCCTTGAGGCTCTTTATGGAAGACCGTTTTATTCTTTACTATGACAGGAAAAAAATAGGTGAATCCTTCATGATCAGGGCTAGTATTATCCTTGATACAACTAAGTAGAAATGATGATTTGAAAATGAATCATTACTACACAAATTTGGGAAAGGTATTAGGATGATCATTAAAAAGCACCTTGTAATTTATAGTTTGTGATAATACCATTCTTTAGGATTTCACTGATATTAGGACATTGATGGATGGGAAAGTAGGGTTACTTAACCCTGATGTATGTAGATAATTTAAATATATTATGAATGGCCAAAAATGTTTCTTATTAGATATATTTATTTTTCAAATTCATAACCATTCATAAAAACATCCATATTTACCAATTGAGAAGGTGAGTGTTGGACCCCTCACACATGATATGATATAGTGATGTTAAGATAGAATTTGACACTTCCTATTATAATTATTCTATCATCATCGTCAAATGAAGTAAAAAAATTTATGATGTATGGTAATTCCAATTATTTAGGTTAGGTGGTGGAATGGTAAGCTCAAAGATGTAAATTGGGAATGATAAATTGATATGAAGAGACAATTTAGGGAATAGTTTCCTAAAGAAGTTGAATGATGTTTCATAGAGATGTGAACCAATATAATTATGGAGGTTTTAAAGTCCTTTTTTCTCTGGTTAGTCATTCTATCAAATTTTTTCCCTTCATATCTCTTTTTATGGGTGTTTAGAATATAAAAACTTAAAGAATTAGTTTAGAGGAAGAATATATGAAGATGTAAAGATTCCCAAGGTCCAAGAGTCCATCACTTATATGGTGTACCTGGATTGGGTACACAGTGGGGGTGAAAGGGGTGCAGTTGGTTCTGTTTGAATAATTAGGCTCCTAAAGGCTCAATATATAGTACATAATAGACTTCTGAAAAAAAACATTATAAAATTTTATTTTGAAAAACTATCCTAAAAAATATAACCACTAAATGGGGTTGTCCTAGGATTCAATCTCTTCTTTTGACTTTCTTCCCCCCCACTAGAGTTCTCCAAATCCTTCTCTTATTTATTTATGGATCATTAATAATTCTTGATCTAGGGGACCTAATTCATTCATTAGAATACGTATTTCATAAAATATGTTCCTAACTTTTCCTTATCTTCTTATTTTCTTCCCCCCACAAAAATAGTATAATTCATCTTTTTCTAATTTAAAGGATTTTGGAATTCCACAAATCAATTAGATTCCTTCTTTTCAGGTTATTTTTTGAGCTTAGTCTGGGTAACCTTTAAATTTTTTTTTCATTTTTGTTTTTAGATGTTCTCCTTATTTAGGGTTGTAACTATACCCATTTCTCATGCTTGTCCTAGTTATATCAAATTGGTTTGTGGTGGAATACTCTTTCCTCTCAAATTTCAAGGGAGATAATGGATTTAGTTTTTCATATATACCTCTCCATCAAAATATAAAATTTAATGGATTTTTTGGAATGAATATATATCATGATAAATTTAATTAAAATGAATGTTTTAAATTATTTATATATTCATAACCCTCCATTCACAACAAATAATGTCCATTTAGGTTTCATTTGAATTCATTAATGATTAAAATTATTTCTTGACTAATTGATAGTAAATCACGATAGAATACTTATATGATGAAATATAGGAACAAAGACTGTTAGAGGGAGGAAGAACATGCTTGGTGAAGAAGATAATAATATATATATTTGTCATTATTGATCCACACCAATGTTGAATCTGATTTCCAATACATAGACTGAGTTCCAAAAATATTCCTCTCTACCCCTTCCCTCATTCTTATACTCCCTTATTAAATCCTTTTCATGGATCCCAGTTAGACAACAAATCCATTAGGTTTCCATACAATCATCCCCCAACAATACCATTCTACCCCTCATACCACATTCTATAAGGATACTTACAGGAGTGTTATGGATTTACAAGTCTATAACTCCCACCCCACCTTAAAAATCAGTCTTTTCCCCAAGGCTAAGAAAAATAAATCGATTTTTTTCTCGCTCTCTTCACAAAATCTCCATGAAATTTTTCAGATGATCTTGTCTACTTTATGTTCCTAGAGAAATGGTTGGTGACACACCCCTTATTCAAATATAATCCATGAAACCTCCATGATTTATCTTAATGTGGTGTGTTATGACAATATTTTTTCTACTAACTAGGCTATAAGGTATGAATATGAATTCCCCCCTTCCATTTTTAATTAGATCTATAGCCCACCCACATGAACCCAACCTTCAACCATGATACGTGACCCATATTGTGTATTTTTTAATAACATAAGAATCTATGTGAGGTATCCATTCCACTAGGATTTCCACCTCCTATTACTATATAGTGAAAAGTAACGTAGAATAAACCTTAGACAGAACTAGTGGCTGAGTAGGAGAAGTCGCCTCTTGTTATGGAAACAATGTTGAATACATGTTCTTATTCTCATGGAATCCCAAAGGCTATGTTTTTTTCAATCCATATATAAGAATCCATCCCCACCACCATCAATTACATAACCTCTCTACCATGTTTTTGTTGGGGTGATAATTCATGCTGATTTTTATTACCTAAAATAGAAAACTCATCCAACTTCCATATAGTCACCACTGGCGGGAGTGAATGGCCCTCCATTGCATGAGGTGGAAGCTCTCTAAGATAACATAGTCATGTTTCATGGTATTTTATGAACCTAACTTAATATAATGTTGTTTGGATGAGAATCACTACAAAAAAACTGGGTTTCTGTAGCGCCACCATTTAACAGCACTAAATAAAGCACTGATAAAGGGGGTGTCATTATCAGCACTAAAAAAGAGCTAATAAAGGGCACTTTTTAACAGCACTAAAAAATTGTTGTTAAAAGAGACCCTTTATTAGTTCTTTTTTAGGGCTAATAAAGGCACCCTCATTATGAGAGCTTTTTTTTAATGCTATCAAAGGGACCCCCTTTATCATCTCTTTTCTTACTAGCGCTGATAAAGGGGGGGGGGGTTATCGACCCTTTTTCCTAGCACTGATAAAGTGTATATTTCAAAAAAATTAAAATGTTATGAAAAATAATATATTCATATATATGTATATCTATATTGATATAAATATAATATATATTTTTTTAATATGTTTTAGATAAGTATAAATGGACTACTACATTCAATATATAATAAATTTAGTGAAAATGTATTTAAAATATTTTAAAAAATAATATTAATTAATATTTTGTTAATTATCATGTATTAATAATCATTTAATTACAATTTGAAGACACATAAATCAAAAAAATTAATAAAAGATATAGAATAATTTGAAAATTTAACTCAAACTTCAAACAGCCATAAATTTTGATTTGGGTGTCTGTTTGATCTCTACAACATATCAAATCAAATCCTTCGATGAGATCTACATGCTAGTGATCAAACAAAACTTTATTCCACATAATTAGAGGCCAAAAAATGTATAAAACTCCTCCAAAACTATGTTTTTCATCGGTATACCCAAATTTTTTTAACATTCAATGGAATTTTAGCCTCATTTATGAGGGTATTGTTTCCCATTTTCAGTGGGGAATGAATTTATTTCAATGGATTACATTCATTTCCATATTATGGATCTGAAAGGTTATCATTTTTCATAATTTACTGTTATTTATAATCAAATATATAATAATATATAGATGTATTTTATATATTCGCACATAAAAATATAATTTTCTAAATAAATATTTAAACATATTTACCTATAAAATATATTTCCCAATATATACACCTTATCTAAAGAATAAACTAATATACCTTTTAGTTAAAATAAAAATATATGAATATTTACATACCTATATAATGTGTATGTGAATATATATATTTTTCTGCGTCTGAATTGACAAGCTGATATATATAATCTATATATTCTAAACATATGTATTTACATATTAATAAATAATATTTGTAAATATAGATATATATATATATATATATGTATGTATAATTATACATAAAGATATACATATAATATGTGTGTGTGTGTGTTGTATATATGTATTTATTTATTTATAAACACACATAAAATTCATATTTTATAAATTCATTCAAAACTGATCTTATAAATATATATTAATATATGAATAAATATATTAATAGATAAATATAAAAATAAATATATTAATATACAGATATATATATTTTTAATATACAGATATATATATATATATATATATTAATATACTGATTTATATATATATATATATATTAATATTCAGATATATATATAAATATAACTCAATATATATATATATATTAATATAACTAAATATATATATTAATATATGAGTAAATATAACTATATATATATATATTAATAAATGAAGAGAAAAGCAATATGGTTGAGTGGTAAAGGCTTAGGCACACTAGCAACAGGTCCCGAGTTCAAATACTAGGGGAGGCAGGTCATGAGCGTAGGTGGGGAATAATACCTAGAACTGTTAAAGGGGTTGGGGAACTGTTAAAGGCTGGTGGGGTGGATGGGGAGTGTGGGCTATATTGGGGGGTGGGGCACTGATGAAGGGGGCTTCAAGCACCGTGTAAGCCCCTCCCCCAATATGTAGAAAACATTTTTTTTATTATTTTCCTTTTATATATTAACTTTTATCAGTGATTTTTTAAAGCACTGATAAAAGGGGTACTTTAAAAGTGCTAAAAAAGCCCCGATAAAGGACCCATTTATCTGTGCTTTTTTTAGCTCTGATAAAAGGGGCCTTTATCATCACTTTTATGAGCACTAATAAAAGGGACCTCCCGATCTTCTCCTATATTAACAGTGATTTTCTAGCGCTATCAGTGCCCTTTTCTATCACTGATAAAGACAAGTTTTTTAGTAGTCCATGTAGCTGATTTGAAAAAGAAAAAAAAATCCACAACCTTGAGTAATGTATTCATCATGTTGTTTCATTTTTTCCCTTTCACTATTCTTTTAATATTTTTTGTTTACCTCCCCTGAAGCATCTTCGATAGTTCTTTCCATCATAGCAAGGGAGAAAACCAGTAGTGATCCCCTAGTGTATGAGTGATTCTAATAACACCCCATTTCGTGGAAGTAATATTTGGTAGCAATTTTCTTTAATAGTGCACAGCTTTGTAGATGCCAGTCCTGCCTAAAGTGATACCGAAGAGAACTGAAGTTGAATCCTCTATAGAACATGACTTGGTTATTCATGCCTCCAATATTTGAATGTATGAGAAAAAGAATTGGGCTCAAAAAGATGTTGAGTGTCCTCCTATTGTGATTCAGTGGGACACACCTCCATCAAAATATGTTGGACCATCCAAGTGTCACCTAAAAATACGAGTCGATAGTGGTTTCTCACTTATGGTTTGAACCTTACTCGACCGATCTATGAATGGGGTGAACACATATCAAATGAAGAACTTTTTGGGTGCACCACCACTAAGATAGGAATCCTTGAGTGAGAAGTGTTGCTGAGATGAAATGAGAACTGTGGTACATCACAGTCAATTCTACATTACATGCACAAAAGACAGGGTTGATCAAATAACCAGAAATAAGTAAAAAGAAATTGTATATTTCAAAATATAAAAAAAACTATAGGTGATAGGAAGAATATAAATACAGATAGAGAGAATAAGCTATACGAGATACACTACTATGCCCTTCCCAAGCCAAATTTTATTTCTAATCTAGAGGAAAATATCCCAAAATATTCCTTTCTACCCCTTCCCTCATTCTATTACTGCCTTATAATATCATTTACATGGGCCCAGTTAGCTATGAAATAGCCTATTTGTCCGAAAAACTCACCCTCAAGAAGATAATTCTTCCCCTTGTACCCCACTCTTAATGGATCCTTCTAGGTATCATAAGGATGTCCTTGTCTATAAAAGTGATCAATGTGTTTATTGTGAATAATTTAATACCATTGTATATTTGTAAAAATGGTATTTTTTTACATCTAAATTTCAATATTAGAAAGATTAATTTTAGTATATTTTATGTTTTTTTAAAAATCAATTAAAAGTGTGAATCCATGTATTACGTATTTGTGAAATAATATCATTATCATATATTACATTGTATTAGGAATGTAGATTATAAAAATTATATCATTATTATATAACTTTCCAAGAAGGTATATCTATTCATAGATTATAGTGGTGGGATAGGACTAAAATGGACTACAATTGTATACACATTCCATTTTTTCCATTGGTTTGGAATTCTCCCATACTCTAGTATAATTATTCCCCTTTCCATGCGATGGGTAGTAGTATGAAAATATTATTTTAACATCACTTTTTTTTTTTTTTTTTTTTTTAACAAAATTTATTTCTTTTGAAATTTATTAAGAAACAATTATTGGTTAGATAAAATAGATATAGAAAACATTCCATGTCGTTTATTAAAATAACTGGTTCAGTTTGTACCTTTCTACTTCACCTATTAAAATAACATATGTTATAGGTAACATTCCATGTTAGTAATTAAATTAAATGACATGGTATGTTATATATATTATTTTAAAAACATGTTTCAATACTCATAACATGACTTCAATTAAAAAAATATAATATCTACAGAATCACAAAAAAATAAATACAAAAAAGAAGCATAATTGTTTCTCCTACTTCTCTTTACTTACAATTGGGTCCTCTAACTTTAGAGATCATTACATGGTATTCATTTTCATTAAACTATCAAATTATTGAGGCATTATAAATATTGGATGGTATATATTATGAGGAATATTAATCATTTTCATTCTATTAGAATGTATCTTCTTTTTAAAAAATAAACAAAATATATAAAGGATGTATAAATGAAAACAAATAATCAAAATAACAAAAATAAAGATATATTTCCACTTCAAAGTGGTAAAAAGGTGATTATAGAGTAGATTAGGAAAGTGAAAATCTAAATAAATGGATGTTTCCATCAAAATGAGTAATAGTTTCTAGAGAACTGTATTTTTATGATGGAAGACAAAATATGAAAGTGTATGACGCAAAAAAAATGAAAATCACTTACATGAATCTTCAATAATTTCATGTTACAATTTTAATTTGATTGTAAAAAAACATTATAAGTACTTTATTCCTAATTTTTTAAAAAATTAGTTTATTATAAATGATAATTTTAATATCATTTTTAATATCTAAGGTGAAAAAATTGACATTGATTTTTTATTAACTGCATCTAAAAATATTTTTTACATTTATTATTAAATAACCAAAGCCAAAATCCCAACATGCCAAACTACTTTTCTACTAGTGGGTAATATTCCTTAACACTTATATATGTATCCACGTTAATGGGATGGCATTAAATATTTCCCAACTTGATTCCAACATTGATACCATTTTGAGAATAAAATTGGAAAATAAAGGTTAAGACCCTCTATATATAGGGATTTACTTGTCCTAGTAAAAAAGGACGAACACTTATATATTTTTAGAATGTCTCTTTCCTGCTTATATACACAATATATCTATATATTTTTTCCTTTAGGCACTTGAGTTTATGATAGGTAAGTTGGGGTGGGGTGTGGACTAAAGTGTATTTCCATACTCATTCCATAAACATGATTCAATATGATGCATACTGACCTTATTTTATGTGATCTCAATATGGGGAAAACACCAAATCATAAGATCTACTACTATATATAGTCTAGAGCTTTGGAAGTTTCTTTTACACTCTCTCGAGGGAATGTGTAGTGGATGAATATGATCTTTTTTTGGATATTTTCCTTGAGTAATTCTTCTTTGGAGTTCACATATTTTGATACTTCAACCACATTTGGTTTTCTTATTAAGTGTTTATCAAATTTTTTCTAGATTCATATTTTTCTAAACATTGTGATGGTTTTCGGTAAGGAATTTTTGTATATTAATCCTTATATAATGTTACATCTTTGATTTGTAGATTGATTTGATACAAAAGTACATGTGGTGGCAAGTGATGTATTTTAGGATTGTATGCCTAACAACACCAAGGGTCATGTTTGAATTTTGATGTGTCACAATGTAATGTATCAGGTATTTATGAGTGTTGATTTTGGTCAGACAATCAACCTTTTTAATTTGTTTCCATTAGAGGTTTCAGGGGTTTTATTATATTTCGTGGATAAATTCTCAAGATTTTTCCTTGTCTTAGGGGTTAAATTGTTATGAAATTACTTTTCTGGTAATATTTAGGAGAGTTGTACATATTAGGATTGAATTTTGGAATGGATTATATTTAAATAGGATGTATGGACATGTTTTTGGATTCTTTTGTTTTTATATTGGAGTTGTATTATATTTATAGAAAAATAAAAAACACTGCTTGATATGGGTCACCATACGCAAGACTAACCATATGGGATGATTAAAACTGAACTATTTATAGGCAATAGTCACCCTATGAAGGGTTGGGGGAATGGATAAGTGTGGTGTGTAGTAGTAAATCCATGATGCATAAGAGTGGCACGGATGACACATAAGAGTAACTCGTTAGTAACCCTATATAGGAAAAGTTAATCATGTTTAAAAAGGATTATATATAAAAGAAAACTCCAAATACATAAGGGTAACATTGAGCCACCATGTTATACGTAAAGGTAAATTTGAGTATTTTTTTGTGTAACTCCATGATGGAAATACTAAACCTAATGATACGTGAGAGTAACTCTTGAGTTACCGGGTATATATAGATGTAAACCTATTGAAAAGTGTAGATACATAATGGTAAAGCCCCTAATATGTATGGTTACTCTTATTTGTAAAGTGGTAAAGTTTTGGGATACCTTTTGAAACATAATTTTCATTAAGGGGGATACATAAGGGTTCTGTATATATGGATCTTCATGTAATGGTCCTAGGGTTTGTATATTTTGAGGTTTGATGTCTAAAGGATAGTGATAAGATAGGATTCCCTTTGGGTGATATGTAAGGTTCGTCTATGTGTAAGGGTCATGTGTAAGAGTCCTAGCGCCTGAAAAAAATTGCTTTTTGTGAGTTTTTTCAATATTTTTTCAAAATTGTTATCAATGATTTTATAATTATAAAAAGATGATATTAAGATATTTCAATAATAATTAATTGGGTTTTCCCAATTTCTTAAATATCTCTCAATCCTCATTCCTTCTTGATAGAACAATGTCGATTCTTGTTGTTCCTTTTTGTTCTTTTTGCAAGGAGTATAAAAGGGTAAGGAAAGATGTCCCTGGGTGTTTATTAATACTTTCTATACTTATTTATTTTTTTCGTTGGTTTTTCCCTAAAAAAATTATTTCATTAGATTAAAACATTTTTTCTTATTGATGTTCGGTTAACAAAATATTATTGACTAGTGGATTTATGCATACTTCATGTTGGTGGTGTCTATATATTTTCTATTTATATGTGTGTGTTTTAATATTTTGATGATGAAGAATTATTAAGGTTGTGTGTGTGATAATAAATTGATCAAATTTGGTTTTTTTGTTTATAACATATATAAAGAGGTAGTCACATGTGGGAACTGATGTTCTTATCCTGATTTAGCATCAATTTCATATTTATTTTATTCTAGGGTATGATGGTACTGATGTTAGGTGTTGTTGAGTATTTTCTATGGGATGTGATGGATAATGTTTTTTATTTGAAAATTGATCTAAATAATCTTCATGATTATGTTTAATGATAATCATACTGTATGGGGTGATTAGTTTCACTAGTATGGTGTCAATAGTTTGACCATTTTAGTGGGTTGTGATAGAGGATCATTATAGTGTTTCCTAGGTTGTTAGTGATTTTGGGTCCCCTTGGGTGATGAGGATGTTGGGGTATTATGAACACAATATAGAACACATTAGAATGTTTAGTACATTTTGTAGGGGTGATACCTTCTATAGATTTACAATAATATGGTTGATGTTGTTTACCAATGATGTTGAAGTGTTTTACACCATATTGGGCCATGATTGTTAGTGATTGATACCACCAAAATGATGTATGATGCCTGTATTATATGTGTAACATGTTGATGATGATGATATAGGATTGGATATTGAAATTTATCATCATGGATTGGATTTTTGTGGATATTGAGTATAATAAAAGTAAATGGGTCAGATAACAATGAGGTTTTTAATGTGATTTTTGGATGTGACTTCGCACATCATGGTTTAGTTGTAATGGTGACATTGGTTGTGGTTGTCATATAAAATTTATTGGTTTGGAATTGGATGTGAGGTCAATGTTACTTCATCTATGAAAAATTGTGGACCCGACATTCCACATTAAAACTATATGAAATAGGTAAAATATAACATGAAGATAGTTGAGCTTAGCTGGAGTAGGCCGGGTTGTGTGATTGGATGTTATTTATTACACATTTCATACTCTCATATATGTATGATTATAGTCTAGTTACACCAACGGTGGTGTCCATGTAAATTCATAGTTACACCCTACATGGGCCCTCTAAAACACATGAAAAATTAATTTTTAAGTGCATTAGTAAGTTGTGGGGTTATTCATCGGGACCCTATTAGATAAGGGTGTGTAGATGGTGCCTGAACTAGATTATATAGTTTTTTAGATGGTTATGTTGGTTTATCATTTTTGGTTTAGCTTTTTATGATTTTTAAATTTGTGAATATATGTATCTTATTGGCCTATAGGTGGAACTATTTACATTTTTATAACTAAATTGAATATTTAGATTTTTATATTTATTATTTCAAGTGTCTATTCTGTTATTACTACTTGTTATTTAAAGATAATTCCATTTTTGTTTTGTCAAAATTATTTATTATTTGGGAGGGGAATAGTCTCACTTAATCTCACCATAGAACCTCACTACTTGTAAAAATCATTTGGAGGAGGGGGAGGTGCGCCAATGGTCACATGTTGAACTAGTCTAGTTACTATATAGTGATCTCGACCGAGGTGTTGAAAAGTGGCATCAAATCATAGTTGTTATAAACTGTTAATATAGTTGGTCTTATTTGTTAATTATTCTATAGTTAACTACGTGATTGTGAATTTGTTGTAACTTAAGTCATATTTCATTATGTTATTGTATATACACTAAAAAGGTATTTCGTATTTATAGATATAACCCATGTCATATTTTGTGACTTAAATGTGATGCAAGTCAGGACATATTGTTTAACTGCATCATAAATAGGAATATGATGACTATAATTCCTATATTATATCTCAAGATAGTTAATATAATAGAAACCTAGCATGCATGAGATGAATTTATCCTTCAATTCCCTAAAAATTGGTTTTCTTTGACTTCTAATGAATTTCTTGTATTATTCATGGAATGAACTTCATCATTAAAATTATTAATGAGTGAACCCAATGGGATGTAACACACCGGTTCCTTGTGATGGATCTACTTAAATTTGGAAAACTAATACACCATTAATTAAATGAAAATGTCAGGAATACTTATAAAAGGATGAAAACCTTCTCATATTAAGTTCCACTTGGTTCCATGCAATGTTATCCAATACTATCTTCCACTCAAGAAACCATTTATCTTTCAAAGAAGGTGCTAACACTAATTTAGTGGCATCAAGAATACTTAACATCTGAACTATGATCTAAATACTAGTGGACCACCTATAGATATAGGAAGACTCTATTTACAACTTCTTGATCTTCATAAAATAATCTCTTTCAGTTATTGAAGATGTAGTAATTCACTGTAGGGTTTTTGGTATGTATAGTTATTTATTTTCATGAAATTTTGATTCTAGAAGATATATTAGAAATCATATGGGTTTCTTCCACTTATAAAGGTCGTGATATTATCTTCTAAATGCATTAGTGGTTTAAAATAAATTTTCTTCAAGTATTAAATGTGTTGAATTAACTTTTTTCTAAATAATTCTATATCATATAGAGTTTTTAGTCATAATTTAAAATTTGATAGGTCGAATTATTTTATTTTTTTTACCAACACATATGATAGATCAATATAATAAATTAAAAATATTACCATATCCTAAGTCTATGATCTATATCACAGTACATGATATAAAATATCATAACACAAGATAGAACCTAGGGTTTCTCCAAAATATAGTGTCATTGCATATTTAAGATATCCCTTATATCATTATATATGTTTGTTGTTATAAGATATATCCAATAATTAGAAATGATATAATTTATATTCTATAATATAATTCTATAACATAGTATATGATTGAATTAGAAAACTGCCTCTCTTGTATTAGTTGTAAAGTATGACATATATAAAAAATTTATATTTTTAATTGTTTTACATGAATTATATATAAATTATAAGTATTCAAAATTAAAATTAGGTATTTTTTATTCCTAAATAAAATAGGAAAAGTTATATTAGTTTCAAATATTTATAAAAATAAATAATGTGTTCATTTATTATTTTAATCCATTATTATTCAGTTTCATAACTTGTTTATATAATATTTATATTATGTTTGATTTAATTTCATAAAGAATTTATTTTTAGACATTTATCTTTGAATTACATTCTAGTTTTGATTCTATATCATTTATTTCTCATATACTTTGGATTAACTCTGTTTTTAGAGTTATAAACTTGAAAATAATTTTTGAATATAGATTTATCATATTTTTGTTTTTGAGATATCATGATTTGAATTATCTATTGAGTAAATTCTCTCTAAGGTGAGAGACTTTAGGTATAACTACCCAGTAGCCTAGTGGATTCTGAATTTTTATGTAAAGGTGAAGGGTTTCCTATGTACCTCCCTAGTTTACTCATGTTTAGATTTCCAGTATCGTATCACTCAAATCCTTTGGATGAATAGTTTATATACCTTATTCTTAAAATTCATTCAAATATTTATGAATAATTTTGTCATTTGTTTTGGGGGGAGAAACAAAAAATTATCAGTTCGCTAAAGATTTGTATATTAATATAGTGTAAACACATTAATTTTGATGATATATTTGGATCACAAATCTAAATCATCAGAATCATGCATACACAAGAGGAATAAAACATGGGGAAAATGATTTCAGGAGATAAAATAGGTTATATATTCATGAGATATATATTAAAATGGTGAAAATTTTAAGAAACCCATTTAATATACTAATTATAGGATTTATTCTGAAAAAGCGCATGTCAATACCATGATCATTCAACTGGGTAATTTCTACCATATGATGCTAACCATGGATTTTTTGGTGTAACACATGGTAGAAATGTATGACCCTAAAAGTTATT
The DNA here is from genome assembly GCA_963277665.1 of Viscum album. Taxonomy (NCBI): domain Eukaryota; kingdom Viridiplantae; phylum Streptophyta; class Magnoliopsida; order Santalales; family Viscaceae; genus Viscum; species Viscum album. Next base: position 853,728,539 of record OY728152.1, read on the forward strand.
TAAAAAATTTTCACTATGAAATTTGGGTAACACATAGTTGTGAAACCTGAAATGTTAATATCCTAGAGGAATAAAGGTTAGTTTTTTCATATAATTGATTCATGTAAATAATTTATTACTCAACTATCAATTAATCATAATTAGATTGATTCCCTACATAAATAACTAAGTGGTGAGGGTAACTCCCTATAAGACTCATCAGTTAGTGGAATATGGATCTTGGTTACCTAAATAATTATGATGTATAGGAAAATCATTTTTGGTGGTATTAATTTCATTAAATTTCCATAATTAAAATATATTATATATAATTCTCACCCTTAGATATATATATATCATGGGTTGTGAATTATTTCCTAAAAATGATATTGATATCCCTTATATATATGACCTATAATATAGTTCAATATTGATATCTACGGTTGAGAAACATTATCAAACTAAATCATTTAAAACATTTCAATGTGAATGTTATTGAGGTAAATTTCACCCAATTAGTATCATGGGTATTGGATATCGGGTGTTCATTACACATTTATTCTAAAAAAACAGACATAGAAATACAATGGAATTTGTAAAGGGTGAAATATATCATCATGATAGTAATGGAGAAAGAGATGTTTCATTATAATTCATTAATTATGATATGATTTTACCAAGTAGATAAATACTATAATTGGAGAATTGTTATTATATTCCCACGATAATTTTTTTATTTATATATCTTCTTTGGAAAATAAAGAATTCTCATTCACTATTAAGAATAATAGTTCTCCTCTATATATTAATGATATGTTTTATTGAATTGGGAATATGATAAATGTTTTATATAGTATAGATATGGATAACCATATCTATAATATTTACAAGAGGAAATTTAATCCCACACACATTTAGCATTATTTTCTAGGAAATATAAACAAGAAATGAATCTAAAGACTACATAGGTATTCATTTCTAGATCCATTATATTATGAAACATTTGGAAACATTTAATGTTCTTTATTAGAAAAAATGACCAATGTACCTTTTACTAGAAAAGGAGAAAGGCCAAGTAGACTCTTGGATCTCATACATAGTGATGTATATGGACCAATTAGTACTCAAGTAAATGTTATTTTTATGTAATTTTTTTATTTTTATCAAAAACATTAGTTGGTATGGATATGTATTTATAATGAGAAAAAAGAATAAAAATATTGAAAAGTTTAATGTGTTTCAAAACTGTGTAAAAAATTAATTTGGAATGTGTATTAATATCCCCAAAAACATATCAAGGTATAGAATACTTGATCCTAGAATTTATTGATCATACAAGGCATTGTTGAATTTTTTTACAAATCACTCCTCCTAGAAAACAAAAATGGAATAGTTTTTATGATATTAGTAATAAAAACTTATTTTACATGGTTTGATGGATAATGTTTTAGTGTGACCTTCCTATTTAATTCTAGGATTATTCTCTAGAGGCAGCTGTATTTCTATTAATCTATGTTCTATCTAAAGAAATCACAGAGATACCATATGAAACATCATATTAGAAAGACACCATTATGTAATTCATAATTATTTTGGTATTTTTGGAATTTATATTACATTTCAATTTAGATAAGATTGATTACATATATGAAAAATTATTTTTTATTAGTTACCCCAAAGAAACTATGAGATTGTTTCTACAATCCTACTAAAAAATGTTTTTGACCTAAAAGGGTGTTTTTATAAAGAGGGAACACAAAATTTTAGGAGTAAATGGGAAAAAATATTATCTTAGAGAAGTTCAACACCAAAAAACTGGAAATTTTCTGAAGGCAGAGGTTGATCCATTCCCATGAAGAGTTATAGAAGAATAATAGACTCAATTGATATAGGAACCTCAATGTATTGGTAGGATTCTTAACGAGGTCATGAGATATGGATTTATTATATCTAATGATAATGAATTAGTATTAATTTTAGATTAATCTACCACCTATATTGAGGCCATTGAATGTTCTAATTCTAAAAAATAGTTCAAAACTATGGAATCTGAAATATACTTTTTTTAAACTAACTAAGTTTCGAACATGGTGGAATAAAAAAGGGATCAGATCCATAGGATGGAAGTGGGTTTTTCATAAGAAAATTTACATATATGGTAAGGTTTCTACCTATAAATTATCCCAGATAGAAAAATGTAAATGAAAATTCAAGGTATTAACTTTAAATAAACACCCTTAATTTGGATATTTCTATCCATAATAGCTCATTTTGATTATGATATATATATCAAATAGATTCAAAAAAAAATATGTCCTTAGTAGTAATTTAGTTAAGGCTATTTAAATAATATAGACTAAAGTTCTTAAATTTCAAAATGTTAATATTAAAGTATGCAACATTCAATGGTAAATTTATGGATTGATGTAGGATTCATAGAGTTAGAATACATTATTTGGGGATGAAATAAACGAATTTGGTTTCATAGATAATGTGGATGATTATTTTTTATATAATAGAATTAGTGAGAATGTTATAATATCTATAAAAGTTTATGTAGATGATAGAATTATTATCAGAAATGATATTTTGAAACAACAAATTTTAAATATTTGGTTGGGTAAATTATTATTCTTGAATTTCATGGGTGGAGAATCATATAAACTTGGTCTGAACATCTATAGAGATTGATCTAATAGGTTACTTTGGATTTGACTAGACATGTGTATCATTAATGTATTAAATATATTTATCATGGTGAACTCCAAAAAAGTGTCTTTATCAGTGTTATATGCCATTAATCTTATGAAAATGTTGGTTCCTTATAAGGAGCTTTCAAGGGAAAATAAATTTACCCATGCATCCACTATAGGTTTTATCAAGTATTCCATGTTTTGTACTTTTATTGATGTCACTTATTATTCTATAATTATATGTAGATACCAATCCAATAAAAATGAGATTTTTTAGATTACTTTGAACAACATCCATGAGTACTAGAAAATGACTAAGGTTATGCACTAGATATTTGGAGGGGAGGATGATCACTGTTTAAAGGGTTACAATGATGCAAGCTTTCAATCTGAAAAAGAAGATATAAAATATCAATATGGAATGATGTTTTACCTAAATGTTAGCACTATAATTTGGAATTGTTCCAAACAGTCCACCATAGTGGACTCAACAACAGTGGAGGATCACATCACTAAATCAGATGCTGCAATGGATGATTCTAGGATCAAGAAGATCATCATTAAACTAGAGGTAGTTACTATATTTAGGGAGTGAATGAGACTTATTGTGATAAAAATGAAACTATCACTTGGTAAATGGAACCACCATCTCACAAAAGTACCAAAAACGTCCTCTTAAAATACTATATTATATGAGAGATATTTGAGTGGGGAAATGTTTGGATATGTTGGCTGGATACATATAAAAATATATTGGATATATTTATAAAACTAGTATCATAGAAAAATACATATGGCCTTATAGATTCTCTTTTTTTATAAAATGTAAGTGATTGATTTAATGAATTCATAATGTATCATATTAACATAATAAAAAAATCAAAATTTATCATTAATTCAGATGTGTTGCAATTTACATTATATGAACTAAAGAAGGATAATATCCCCACAAAGTATGAATTCAATTTATCTTCAATCATTTATCATCACAAAGTAGTATGGTTTGTGGTGATATGTTACTGTTGACATGAATTATGGACTAGATATATAATTTGTGGGGTCTTTTTATTTGAACTAATCTTCTATTTTTATCACATCGAATTCCATACAGTCGTTGATACTCTTTGGGGTGTATTCTTATATTAACACTACACCATAATCGATAATTGGAAGCGGTTTTTTAGCGGTGATTTTTTAAAACTGACTCTAAAACATTTTTTTTACATGTGACACATCTTCCCACCTGAATCTGACACCCTCCCCCCTATTGTCCTATCCTTTTCAAACCCTCACCCCCTCATGCTAACCCCCTTCTCCCCCTCATAATTGGTGACCTTCTCTGTCGGTGTCGGCCCACTTCACACCCTACTCTGTCATTGTCTGCGTCCTTCTCCGTCGATGTTGACCCCCTTTACACCCTACCTAAGTCCAAACCTATTCCACCAGCCCCTATGTCCACTAATCGATTACCACCTCTACTCCCAAGGAAAGTTATGGGTGTTTTATTATTCTATCCTTGCTTCTTCTATTTTTTACAAATTTTTTCACCATGTCTATAAGTTTTTTTAGTTACCATTGTTTATGCTTATCATGTTGAGAGACTAGACTCAAAGATGTTGAATTTTTATATGTTTGGTTATTTTCATTTCACATTAAATAATTTATTAATTTCGATAAAAAATATAATTGATGTATTCTCTATGTCATGATGACACCATCCATGATTTAGAATTATTTTCAGGTTATAAAATGTGTTATGATCTTGTGTGTTGATTTTGTGAAATGATCTAAATTGTAATTAAAGTTATACATGCTATAAAATTTGATATTATATGAGAATAATGTATTATAGAAAGGGATATTATATGACTATTAAGAAAAGTTATCTCAGGTACACCCATTATCGATGGGTAGGTTGATTGTAAGTGATGAGATCGCTATGTGTTGACACTTGTATACCCATTCCCTTATTCCTAATTAGATATGATACACTAGTTACCTAACACTAATATATATGAATAATTTTCAATTTAATGGTTTTATTATGTCGCCTTAATTATTTTATATCAGTTATATCAGTTCTTTAGTTAGTCTTGAAGTTGGTAAATCAAGTATGGATCCTCTTGATGAAATGGGTTTGTCATTATCCTTGAAATCTATATTTAATGACTTTATTAAAGTATAATTTTTTTTATTTATTATTATTATATATTTGTATTATTTTCTCATACAATTTGTATTATGAAAATATATTGGGTTTTTTGAGGTGATCACCCAGTGAGTATGTTATGCTCAGACCTTACATGTGTCTCTCTTAGGACGTGTATAGAACTTCTTGTACATGATTGGGTTAAGGGTAATGAATAAAATATATAATATTTATTTCCATATTGAGTCTTTCAAATTATTTGTATCATTTTTATCATTTAATTTATGATTGTAGAAGACATTTCGGGGTCTTCCACAAGTTTTCATTCAAGAGTTCCTACTCATTGAACCTCCATATTTGGTACTTAGTATGTGTTTGGTTTTCCAAACTTACCTATAAGTGGTATTTTCATAATTTCATAAACATTATAGAATTTATGGATATATTGGATTGTGATGATGTTGTATTTCATGTTAATATAGTTATTTTAATTTATTATCATCCAGGTGTCCCTGAAAGACAAGTACCATTTCCAACGACTAGGTTGTGTGTGTGTGAAATTTATACTTCTGATAAGGTCATGATTAAATTTTTTCAGAAACCTAAAATATTTTAGATAACAAGAAAAAAATGTAAATACATATCTCAAATAATTATTTCTCAATCCCTTGTATTTATAGCTTCCTTTGGAAATAAGAAGTTACACCTGATGTGTTATGGAAGCCTAGTCTATGTATTATTCAGTTATTTAGTTCATGGTCATTATATTTGTGGTGGTTGTTAAATAATTATAAGTAATGTACATAATAAGATCACATGATTGATTAGGTAGTAATTCCATAAAAGAATAATCCACTCTAAATAAGTAAAGTTTCTATATTGTTACACTTATATTAGGAACATTTACACTACATCCCATGAATATATCCTCACTTCCAGCGAATAACATGTGAATTGTCTCTCAAAATACCTATTATATTTTTTTATTTGTTAATATATAATTATCTTGAAATTAGCATTGGTGTATTGTTTCTCTCTATTATAAATACATATGTTCAATTAGTAGGAAAGGGTTTTAATTCTTGACCTAGAGGTTGGACTAAATATAAAAATAGATTTGGGTTTCTAAACTGAATGATATATACTTAAAATGAAATATATGAAGTATAAACCACGTTTCCATTGAATAAATTGAAAAATCAATCAAATAAATTAAATTTTATTTGTTCTTCAGATGGTTGGATAGAATATTTATGTTTTTCCCAATTATTTTTATCAAATTTTTTGATATTGATTTTCTTCCCAAATAAAAATTTTATTATATGAAACAACATTCTCTACATTGATTATACTCCTAAGAATGTGACAATATAAAAAATGAGTAATTTTATTATGGGTACATGATGGAATCAGAAATATTAAAGGGGAAAACATTTTAAAAAAAAACTGGATTATTATAATACCTTCATGGACATTTATGATTTCATTTTATATTTCAAGGAATGGATTATCCAATATGATATCTGACTAAGAAGAGTTCATATCCTTTTCTATGATTAAACCATAAAAATCAGCAAGGAAGATAAAATTATTCACTTTAAATAAAAATACTTCAACAAATATCTCTTGGAATATAGTGGATCTGTTATGTAATTTTAAAACTACTCTATTAGGTTTTAGATATACCATCAGAAAATAAAGAAAAATAAAATGTGACATATATAAATATAATATCTTATATCACCACTAGAAATACTAGTGAATCATTATGTGACACCCCCTCTAGATATTGATGTGTTAGAAATCTAAATCAAATTCTATAGGGGTAGATTATTACTAGGTTCACTTTGAATTAGTGACCCTAGGGTTTTTATCCAATGATGAATGTTTTAAATTATTTAATGTATAATTTTTACTTTTCTTCTATTTTACATAATATTATCCATGATTGATTTCCTTTTTCTACTTTAACTTTTTAATCACTTATATGAATCTACTTATTACTATTTGGTTTGTGCTTTTTTCAATTCCGTTTATCTCTTTTCTTAATTAGAAATACTTATGTAATTTAATTTTTGTTTTAATAGAGTGTGGGCACACTGTGACATGGATAAAATCTGGATCAAATTACATAGGAACACACCTCAGTTTGCTAAGGGTTTGGAGGAGATTTTGATTTTGAACTTTCCAGTCAATTTGTTAATGGGGGAATAAGATTCCATGTCCTAAAAGTAAATTTATAATATGGTTGAATATAGATAAAGCTTATTAAAACTTTATATTGAATCAATTACATGCTCTATATTTGTGTTGGATTTGGAATGAATATTTGAATGTTACAAAATGTTTGATCGTTGATGTTAATTGATATAATGAGATCCTAACATTGTATAAAATGGAAAATGATATGAAAACCCTTATAAAAGATACATTCAACATTGTATGAAACCAACTCCAACATAAAAACATATTAAAACAACTAGTTGAGTGTGTTACTTGTAACAACTTGAAAAGTGATGTTTTTGAGATTATAGGAAAACCTCATCAAGATTGTAACATATCATTGGATTCTCCAATTGATTCTTTGGATACTAATCTAAGAGAAAAATTCATTACGTGGAAAAATTTGTTTCATGGTTTAGTTGATGATTGAAATCAGGAGTTGAATACTAGATGTTTGAAATATTCAAATCTTTTTTTCTACTGAAACTGTACCATATAAAATTTCAATGTGGATTTACAAATATGACGATTTCTATGATATTTGAATTGTTTCATAATTCATTTCTGGAAACTAATATCCTTAAGTATTTTTATGATATTAAAAAAGTTGTTAACAAGCATGGACTAGATTATACGAAAATACATGTGTGTCCCAAAGATTGTATGCTTTTTTGGGGAGACTATTCAAGAAGACAAGACTACAAAAAAATATTCTTATAGATGGTTGTCAATGGATGATGTTGGAAGTCTGAATCAACATACTACAAAGAAGAAGAAGAAGAAAAGAAACACCCCTATAATTTTTTTCTTTACTTTCCATTAAATCCTATATTACAATGATTATTCATGTCATAAAAAACCAACAAACATAGGAAGAGGAATTCTATAGATAATAAAAATGATGGGTTAATGTCACATCAAATAAATTCACAATCATGGAAGAAATTTTATTGATTAAATCCATATTTCTCATATGATCATAAGAATATTTGATAGGGATTGGATGCCAATGGATTCAACCCATTTGGGACATAGAGAACTAGTTATAGCATTTGGCCAGTTGTTGTGATCCATTACAATCTGCCATCTTGTATGGGTATGAAAAAAAATATTTTATCATTTAGAGTATTATTCCTAGAAAAAATTTCATAGAAATGATTTTGTTGTATACTTCTAGCTTTTAATTGAATAATTATAGGAGTTATAGAGAAACGGTGTTGAGGCATATGATGTATCTTTTGAAACAATTCTCAAAATGAAATCTTCTCTAATGAGGACCATTAATGACCTCTCTAGACTTGGGAATTTAGTGGGTTGGAACACATAAATGGATTTGTATTTTCCTATTTGTAACATTGATTTAGATCCTTAATGACAACATCATAGGATAAAATGGTTTTTATTATATCATTGATGATTTCTCAATGCATATCATAGATTTCAGTTGAAAAGGTAAAAATTCAATGGTTTTATTGATCTTAGACCAGCTCTAAAGTTCTCAATATGTTTTAAAATATTGGCACAACATGGAAATGTTGAAACAAAATTTGGGGAGGTGCATCATTTGAATGATAGTGGGAAACGAATTTGATGTGGATCATAAAGTGAAATCAGAATGCAATAAATGAATAAAAAAGTATATTCTTCAAAATTTTATGTTGGGAAGTTTGTGACAATTTGATCTTCACATTTCTTAATGAGTATGGAAAATCTATGGATCGTCTCAATGCTCAAAAAGACATATAATAAATGAATATAACGTGTGATCTCTGGCTAGATAAGAGTGGTAAGTTTTATCTGGCTATTTTTATAATGAAAAGTAGGGATAATAATATATTCCTTGAAGTTTCAAAACATGTGAAGGTATCTGATCGATATTTAAGTAATATCACAATTTTTGATTACTTAAATCATCAAAAGATAAAAGGATAGAAAAGTAAAATTTCACATATTTTGTTACATTAGTTACTACCATTGACATTGTGTACATTATTACCTAACAAGGTTACTGCTATTGTACCACAATTTTTCACATTCCGTAGAAAAATATTTGTGAAAACTCAAAAACCATTTGAGCTTGAAAACCTCAAAGAGATATTTGTATTAACACTCTGGGGAGTGAAGATGATATTTAATCAGATGTTTTTTACTGTTATGAGGCATTTAACTGCACATTTAGTTGAGGAAGATGAACTAGGGGCCCCGTGCATTATCGACGGATGTATCCAATTGAGAATTAATTTATTTATATGTTTTTTATTTATTTAAAAAAATTGGCACTTAATTAAATACCCAATTGTGTTTATTTTATTTTATTTCACATATATCATTTGCATTTGAAATCATATGTGAAAAATAAATCTCTACCTAAAGCCTCTATTTATGAATTCTATTTGGCATTATAGGGTCTTACATTTTGTTCTAGATAGTTGGATGATATTGAGATAGGATTTAATAATGTTCTATGTGTTGAAGACACATCGAATCAATCTCAAATACATCGAAAATCCAAAATATTTCCTATTATTGGCCGACCAGTTGGGAGCAGCCTAGATATTACACTAACTGAAATGAAATAATTATAGGCACATATATTTATGTTTCTGAATAGTGAAAATCATGATCCATTTATTGAAGAGTATAGGATAGAAAAAAAGTGATTATTGAGAGGTCGAACATGAAATGAGAATGATTAAAAAAAATATGTTAATAAAGTGATTATACAATGGTTTTCATGATGTGTAAGATCATAAATATTGCAATAATTATAGATATTAGTTTTTACTATATATTTTTTAAATATAATAATGTATATAACTTTTTGTAGATTATGAATATTGATACTCGAAATGAGTTTTCATAGGATTTTAATTTTCATTCTCGAGGTCCTCCAAAATAGGCTAGATTGATTGATGTTTACAATGTCAATGGGTTTAAATTTCGTACAGTCGGTTAGTAAGAGGGTTCGAAAAAATAGAATAGTGGTATAAGTACATTTACTGAAGTAGGATACTAGGGAAAGTTGGCTAATATTATTAAACTAAACTACCACAAGATTTTCTTAGTTGTTTTAGTAAAATGAAATTTGGTCGATATTATCAGGGGTGTTAAAGGAGATTCCTTGAAATTTACTTCTTTGAACTACTATCAATTGATGGATGATGGTGACTGTGAAATACATGATCCGTATATCTTATCATAATAATAAAAATGGAATATTATGTGTAAGATGTCATGGATGAAGGATGGAGTATACATGCTCAGGTAAATCAAAGAGTCTTGTATGATATGTGCGATGGTGTGAATGGTCTGACCGTTGACATTTAATCCCATCAACAGAAAGATCTGAAATTTTTTTCCATCAGGATACTAAAAATATTAGTCATTAAAGGGTGCATGAAGTATATTAAGTAATGACGGAGTAGAAAAATGAGATGATTGAAGGAGAAAATGATTGTATGTACAATCTTCCATTCATTTATCAGAAACTTATGTCATTTGTGAGGTCATTCATTATAATAGTTATATATTTTTTGTTTTTTAGTAGTATAAATATTTTATCAAGTTTTTTTCTGCAAGATTTATTTGAAATATATGTTTTGAAGGAAATTTTATTCAATTAAATGATAGAAATTTAACGAAGGAAGCATTATACTAATGTATGTTAACTCTCAGTCGATGTTACCTAGACCATACTAACAGAAAATGATTCATCTTTATCCCTCCCTATTAAATCTGAGACACCATCTGCTTTCCCCCAAAACCATCTCTCACACTCTGTGTTAGTGTCCCATCAGCAACACAAAATACACCACCAAATTTAGTATCCTCAGTAGCGAGGGGGGATGTTTCCACTCCTGGTTCATCACAAGGATATCGGAGGGTGACTGTTATAGGTACAAATGTTAACATAAATAAGTTTATTGCACATTTTTATACCACTAGTTGTTTTTTCATAAATGTTGGAAAAATGATACTATTTATAATAATATGAAAAGTTCACATGTATTTAATCTTAATGAACTAAATATAGTTGTAAAATTTTACTACTGTGGGGACCTATGAATGATGTCGCTAGATTATTTGGCCATATTCTAGGCCACCTAGCGGTGAAGCTGGATACCCTTATGATTTCGTATAATTATTGGATACATATACCTTCATCTTGGAAAAATGATGTTTTTGATTCTCAACTAAAGGCAATTTTAATACATCATTATGTAACACAATTTCATTATGTTATTAAATTCTAATATTTTCAAAATAATTCTCTTTATACAAATGTTTTCCAATTTCCCATTGCTGGTCTTATATCATGAATGTGGACATTGAAAACTTTGGGCAATAATTGGAAAGATTTTAAAGGGAATTTATGGAACGAGTTCAATGAAAATTTGCTGAGAACCTAGAAAATGTATCATACGGTACCCAATGTGGTGCATAGAGAGAATTGGAACATTTTTTATTGATGTCCATTATGATGAGAATAACAAGGTATTTAAATATAAATTGTTATATTAATCTCATTTTATATTTATACCTACATATGACAAGGATAAAACCTTACATACATTACTATTAAATTACATTTTATTTATTTCAGGATTTTTCAAGGAAGAATTCATTGGGTCATGCTATGAAAATCCTCCCTCACAGTAAGGTGTAAAAGAGTTTTTCTAGAAACCAATTGACTCTGGTATGCTTTTCATTAGTTTAAATATTTATAATAAAATTTTATTTATTCCATATATTAAATTATTGATTTATTATTGTTTAATGCAGTAATAGAATTTAGGGAACCCAGCATCCCAAACAGAATTGTGGATGGATGTTCATAAAAAATCTGATGGGAGATATTATAAGTATTGTGCCAAAGAAGTTGGGGTAAAAATTCATTATTCATTATAATATCTTATTATTAGTTGTCACTAAATTAATATATATTGCTTAAAATATTTCTGATATATTATTTATAGATAAAAATTGATGAAAAATGGGATGCAATCCTACGTCGTCCTACTCAATATCCCAGGATGACCCAATTTGTAAAGACCTTGGGAAAGATTATCCTAGTCGAGTGTGTGGTATGTGTTTGGGACCATTACCATCTAAGGTCTTTGGCCAAACATTGAGGAATGCAGCTATATCTACTCCTGGTTGTAATCACTTCCTACCCCGGGATACTCAGAGAGAGTTTTTTTCTATGCAATGCACAATTTAGGAATAGGGTACTTATATATCTTTTTTGTAGAAAGCATTGGTTGGTTTATATCAAAAGATGACCAGATCTGTCCTAGGTCATATTGCATCGATGACTGATGTTGAGAAGGTAAATCACACAATTTCAAAATCAATTATTTCACAAAATTTTATTGGGTTTCAGTTAAAATATAACTATGCAACATTGTTTAATTTTCAATATAATTTTCTTACAGGGGGGGTAGTAGGAAGTTGAGATGGAGATAGAGAGGGTGACGAGAACATTTCATCATCAAGCAGTGATTAGTTATTTTTGAAGTCTTGGAATAATATGAAAAGAGAGGATTTTTTCATGTATCATTTGTGGCACAGAGTATTAACATGAAATTCTCATGATTTCCCATGTTTGAAGAGGCTAAAAATATTTATGGTTCATTTAAATTAGAATACTTGTTTATATATGATTAAATTCTTTCATTCATGTTTCAGGGGAATGTGTAGATGAATATAGTCTAAGAAAACTATAGAGAAATATGTAGGATTATTTTTCACCTCTTAAGCCTAGAATAAGTTCTCTTTAGCAGTATATGTAATTATAATTGGTGAGATATGTGATTGGATTCATGCCATATTTTTTAATTCTTGTGTGTGATTTTGGGGGGTTATGGAAGCCAATACACCTAGTATGTGCATTTTTCAGGGTAGTTATAAGGATGTAGAATCTTTAACTAAATTATTTTGTAAATTAACATATAGCAATGGTTTAAACTGCCACTAAATATGACACTATATTATTTAGCAGTGGTTTTCTTCGTTCTAGTTGCGGTTTTGTGGTAGAAACACCTTTAGCATTTAGTAGTGGTTTTAATCACCGCTAAAATTCTTTCCATGATACATACTAGAAACCACCACTAAATGGAAGGAACCCCCAAATATTATAGGCTGACTCCAAATTTAGTGATAGTTTTTTGAAACCATCAGAGAACCATTTGGCATTACATTAAACTTCCACCAAATCAGAAAATAATCACTGCTACTAATCGATTTTCTTGTACTGTAAATGCTTCTTACCTAAGTTTTTTGAGATACCTATCATAAGAAACTTCATATTTGGATACCTTTAATATAAAAATCATCGTGACTTAACTAATTAGGGGGTGTTTTGTTGCGTTGTTAATCATGTCTTTAGTTGGATAATGTCTAGGATAGGATTTATCCACCCGTGTGATGACAAAAGGCATTCGTCCCTTGATTTAATTAGACTAAGGAAATGCATGTCCAATCTTATTAGAGTCACATGCTATTTTTCCTTTGACATGGAATATGGGAATGTGATGTACTCATCATATAGACGAATGATAAGCGATGTATTCATAGTGAATGTTGAGCTATTTGGACGAATTATCAAAAATGAAAATAAATATAGTAGATTTACATTTTTCCATGTCTATTGGTCATTCTATGTCATTAAAAAGGGGAGTATATAGGTATAAAAATACGTAATATGATATATATTATGGTGGAAATTTTCACTTCGGATATGAGTATATTTGATGGAGATCACACCAGACCACTTAGTAGCTTGAGTAGTAGTGAAACTTTTCTAGAGGTATCCATTATCTTATATATATGAAATAAGGATTTCATATTTGGGTTTAGTGATACTAACGCACAATAGGTTACAAAATTAGGCCTATGGTTAACAATTTTATTTTGTAAAAAAAATTATAAAATGTTGGGAGTCTGAAAAACCATATCCTAAAGAGGATTGGATTAGTTCAACAGAATTATAAATTAGTTCATTAAGTCCTTATGGGATTTATGTGAAAGTGGGAGACTTTTGGATATATAAGTTAAATGGTTTTATTTAATTTAACAATATGCCCCATTTTATACGCTTTAGAAATAATGGGAATAAAATTTCTACTTATGATGGGAATGTTTCATATTGATTCTTTTGTTACCTATATTGTATCATACGACTGGGAATATAATAAAATCACTGAATTCATGTGATTCATGCATCTACCACATCATTATGATATCATTTAAATCATTTTCTTGTCCATGATATTGGTTATCCATGGAATGATCCTTTTTAAAATATAATTAGTGTTTTCCCAAATGCATAAGACTACTTTATTCCAAAAAAAATCTCATGTCTAAAATAAGGTCTTTTACAATAATCCCTTGGAAAATAGGAATCATGCTCATCAGGAGTGTAATTGATCAAGGTCAAATCAAGAATTAATTATCTATTTATTTGAACGCCCGTAATCCAAGAAAATTTCGTCACAATATGAATATGTGATGAAGAAATTAAGGGAAAAAAGTGGATCTGAGCAATTACTCCACCTTGAAATTAGCCTCCATGAGAGATAAATGGTTCCATTCCTAATAGCCTACCCAATGGTGGAAGAATTGCATTCAAGGAAAAAATTAAAATAATAACTTTCAATTACCATTTTTGCTGCATTGATACTACCAAGCATCTCAACATCAAGAGCTATGGTTGATCCAAAAGAACCATAGAGGTAGACTAGTGCTTCATGATAATGATTTCTGAATATCACACCATATCCAGATGGGATGATATTTCCTCTTGAAGCTCTATCCATGTTACATATGATCCATCTTGAAAAAAGATAAATCCACATAACTTCAAGTGTACCATAAGGATTATGATAGTTACTTTTGATTCCAAAATGTTTAACCACTGTGAAATCATTTATAAAGTTACCTCACAAACGTTTTTTGATGCCATTTTCATTTTTCACTACTTCCATAATTCAAACCCATGATGATTGAAGGAAGAAAGAAGAATTCTCATGTATGGATTTTTTTTCATATGATTCATATAATATGAAAAATTTTATAGTTGACTACTATAAATACTTTCATCAGAAGTTGTGATAGATACAACTTGATGCAAGTCAAAATACTGTGTCTGATGCACACTATAAATGTTAGACTAGCCATAAAAACCATCTATTACAGCCCAAAGCAAAATAGAAGTATCATAACTAAGAAACAAGTTATCAATATCATTCATGTGATGGTGACATAGAACAAATCTAGAGAAATGTATAATTTCATCAAGATGTTTGAAATCATTTTTAGGATGTTTAGAATGCATAACCCTCCATAAAAGAGTAAACTTAGATGGAAGTATCCAGCATCTACTCACACTCCTAGCCCAACTATTTTTCTACCCCAAAATAGCCATTTGATAGAATAATTTTTTTGAAATACTCACATTATATTATGGTTCCCAAACTAAAGAATCATCACCATTAATAAATTAGTAATTCAGGAAAAGTTCTATGATTTTAGTAGGTAGATCATCAAAATAAACCTCCATTTTCTCCTTTATTGACACATTTTTGGTGAGTAATGTAACGACCCGAAATTTTTTATTATATTTTTTTCCTAATTTTTTTTTTATTTTATTTTATACTCAACAATATTATATCCTTCAATTAATGAAGTGGGTATAGTTAAAATGAAATTGTTGGGTTTCGATTGTTATATGACATTTGGTCAATATGGCCGTTCGAAACTATAATATTAACATTGTGGTTTTATAAATACGATTATCTTGGTTAATTAATAGAGAAAGAAAATTGAATGGACTCATCCAGTAGACTCAAGCCATATGAAGCCCATTTGTCGGAGCATGAGAAGGAGGTAGCATCTCTGGGCTTTGCTCTGGACCAAGCCCAAGCCGAACTTCAACATATGATGCTTGAACAGAATCTCATAAGAGAGAAGTTCAAGATGATAGAAATCACTACTTGAGCAATGTTCTTCGAGCCACCCCATGATTCTATCACCATAGCACACCTTACACTTAAGTCCTATACTGGTGTTATAAGGGGATTTGTAATGAGACCTTAGCTGCTTTGTGTAATTCTTTTATATAAATAAAATTTTTGTTTCTTCTTATGGAAAAGTTTGTGAATTTCAAATATCTGGATAAATATAGGATGTGTATTATTGATGAATTTAGCAAAAATTGGGATTTTAAAATGTTTTTGTATTCATTAAATAATTAATAATTTGAAATGATTATCAGAATAGGGGCTTCTATAGTTGTAATCAGTGAGAAATTTAGAGTCTAATAAGATCAAGTTGTTTTTAGTGAATAGTAAAGTAGGAATAGTACCATACCCTTATGAATATTAATGAATAGTAATTTGACCAAAAAAATAGAAACTTCACCAATGAATTTATAAATACATTTTAGACATCTTAAAAGAGTAAAAATGATCATAGTTTAAGTTTTTGTATTTTTTTAGGCTATAGATATTTTGTTGAAAATTGTATAATTAATTTAAAATTTTAAAATTGAAATTTATTTTCATAAAATTTATTCATAAATTGTTACTTTATTTTCATATGGGTATACGATATTTTTATGGGACCTTGATTACTTTTTAAAGGTGTTACAAAATGAGTTATAGTTTTAAAGTTGTATTTTTGGAATAAATAATGATTTTATTTAAAAATTAATTTAAAAAAATTTAGAAAATTATATTACTAAAATGTACTTCATTATTTAATTCAGGTTTTAAATATTAGGTTAAGGTGAATTTTTTAGATTTTTCTAAAACAGTTGAATTTTCAGTGAATTGTAAAAATGCAGTTTTGAGTTTCGGGTGTTTAATGACGTCATTAAGGATGTAATAATGATGTAAGATTTCTAGAAAACTTTTGAATAGTGATATACGCTATGAGGTGTCCCAAGTGGCCAATAACATGGGAAAATACCATGGGCAATCCCATCGTTTTGCAAATACCACTGATGAGGTGTCCCTTGGAAATTAATAATTTATTCACTCACTTTTTCTATAAATACCAAGACATTTCCCTCATTGATTTCATTCCAAAATCATCTTCAAATAATTTCTCGTCTTCTTACCTCCTAATGAGTCCTCCAAAGTTTCCCTGAAGCCTCCCAAGGTCCCAGCCTTCATGCTTTCGAAGTCACTCTTCATGGTAAGGGATTCTTTCACCCACCTCTTTTAAGTAATAAATTCATTTATGTTGTGTCTTCTAGCTTCCATCTCTTTATTTTGTGGGTATGTTATTATATGTTCTTATTACAATAATTTTCTTGTCCAAATGATGTGATAGCCTTTATTCTCTCATCAATTTGTTTTCTGAATTTTTAAGTGATGTCGTTATACTGCCGAATTTCTCATAAAAGAAATCGCAGCTTCTCTTTCCATTCAATTATCCTTTTCTGGTGGTATATCAATCAAATATTCATAACATGTTCTTATCTATATTTTATTATATATTTATATTTTAATATGAGTTATTTATTATTGGGTTACACTTGTATCCTCTATTTTTATTAATTTCTAAAACCATGTTATATAGCTGTTATGCTGCAGAAATTTCGTCTCAAATTTTCTATCTTCTTCACTCAAGAAATTCTATTTTTTTATTTATGTGAATACCCAGACCTATTTAGTTTATATGGGTATTCATAAATATATAAATATGATATATTTTATTCATTAATTGACATACATATGACCCTCACTCCCTTTTCATGGGTTATAAATGACATAATGATCTAATTTTTATGTACTTTTAAAACGACACAATTTTGAAATGAAACCCATTTATTTTATTCTCTATGGGTTATTTATGAAATGTTTGATTATGATCTATGTGGATAACATGAAATTAAAGACATATTAATGGTTCTCCCTAATAGAACTCGAATTCATTGGGTAAAGAATTAATCTCTAGAGATGACACGTTTCACGATACCTTGGTAAATAACCTTGGTAATTTTTATGAATCCTCGGGGATAAACCTTGGTGATATGTTCATGAATATCAAAATTAAATGTTTTAGCAAAATATTCAAGTTATTATTCAAGTTCTTTTTATTATGATATTCATATAATTCCATTTCACATGTCCTTATGTTTTTATTAAAATTCTTATTGATGTCACAAGTAAACTGATTCCTTGGTTTACCTTACTGGGCCTTCTTCTTCACCCTTTCCTTTGAATGTATATCTCCAGGTTATGAGATGCAGTAATTGTACTTTGGATGAACTTATGGTGAATCCTTACAAGTGGATTAGAAGAATGTTTTATATTTTTTTTCATGTATTATGTTCCGGATTTCCAAGACACTAGACTTTAAAGATCCTCTGTTTGTAAAATGTAATGAAAAGTTATGTGATAAAAAGGCGGGATGCCATAGTTGGTATCAAAGGATATTTTAGTTATTTAGGGAAATTATTCTATGAAATATTTAGGAATAATAATATAGAAGAGTTTAAATATAGGAAGACTTCCAGGTATTTTGGTGAGTATTAAGTAAGTGGTTTATCAAGAAAATACATCCCTCTCAGGATAGAAGCATGTAGAGGTGGATCTAGCATAGATGTACATTGGGGAAAAACCTAAAAACACCTCTTTGATCTATAATTGAACGAGAACTGGTACATGACAACAGGCCTTGTTGTACTATTGGTTACGACACTCCCGGGGGATATGTTTGGTTAACCGCAAACTTGTTATGAATCATTATGAATGAATTATAGAGAAATGTAATTGTTTAAGAATGATGTTTTAAGACATAGAATCCATTATAGTTGGAAGATTTTTAAATGAAATAAGTTTCTCACTAAGGTTTTATTCTTTTATAAAATGGTGGGCAATAGGAGGAACTGTGCAAATGGTGACCGCAATGGACAATGTGCTGATGACCCTCCGATGGAATCCAGAATGGAACATTCAGGCGAATGATGAAACAAATGACTCAAGTTATAGGAAATAACTTGAATAAAGATGAGAAACCAATCTCACCATGAAGGGAACAACATTATTTTGAGTTCTTTATGCGTCAATAACCACCAAACATTGTTGGATCGACTGACACATTGATTGCTGAGCAGTGGATCAGCTCTGTCGAGAAGATCATTCTAGTGCTCTGCTATTCAGAGCAAGAGAAGGTCATCCTGGCTGTCTATCACTTAGAAGGAGAGGCTGATTATTTGTTGGAGAAGATTAAAAACATGAGGCAAAGAGTGTTGGTTGAAGCTATGGAGTGGGAAGAGTTCAGAGTATTTTCTTTAGTAAGTATTTCCCTCGATCCATGAGAACATGAATGGAGAATGTGTTTCTAAATCTGAAGTAGAAGGAGAACGAATCTGTCACAAGCTATGAGATGAACTCCACCTGACATTCACGATATACCTCTATAATTTTCATGGATAAAAATGTCAAGGTTGATAGATTTTTTTGGGGACTGAGACCTCATCTGTGGAAAAATCTACCCCACTGAGACTATGATAGCTATGATGGAGATCGTGTGGAGTGCGATGAAAGTTGTACTGGAGTTTGGTGAGACACAATTATCTTATAAATCCAATGACTAAAAGAGATCAATGGAGCCACGATTAGGGAGGAGCTTTGATCAAGGAAGAGGAGGCAAGAAAGTGCAACATCCCATGTGTAATAAATGCGGGAAGAAGCATTCAGGGAACTCCCTGATCGAGAGCAGGAAATGCTACAAGTGTGGAAGAGATGGAAATATTGTGAGGAATTTTTGTTGTGAGGTGAAACCTCAACTTTCAAACACTAATGAAAAGGGGAATATGGTGCAGGACCTACCTGAGGTCTATTGCTTTAATTGTAGAAGACTAAGGAACTTTTCCAATAACTTTCCAAATCTGAGGGTAGTGGAGGGGAACCACCATCATCCTCAGCAAAGGCCAAGGGAGAAAATATGTGCTTTTTCTATCACGACAGCTGAAGTTGAAGCTCCAAATGATGTGGTAGCAAGTACTCTTATTGTTCTCTCAAAGAAAGAAAGTAATTTATTTGATTCTAGTTCTACGGATTCCTTTATTTCCTCCAAGTTTGCAAGGAATTTAGAATCAACCCCTGACTTGATAAAAGTAGAGTTATCAGTCAAGACTCCTAGTGGGATTATCCAAGAATCGTCAGTGTTTAGAAACTCTAGTATCTACTTCGGTGAGCACAATCTTATCACAAATCCAGTAGTCATTCCCATGTTGGAATTCGAAATTTTACTAGGGATGGACTGGCTCTCAAAGTATAAAGCTAAGATCAAATGCAGAAGTAAGAAAATCATAGTAGTCTTGAATGGAAAACCTACAGTTATCTTCCAAGGAGAGATATCTCAACCTGATCTTTGTCGAGAAGAACCTCATATATCCTTCTTTATGGAATTGATCGATGAAGAAGAATATGGAAATGAGAGTTTGAGGATAGAAAATGTACCCATTTTCCAGGAATACATTGACGTATTTCCTGAGGAGTTTCCTGGACCTCCCCCAGAAAGAGAGGTAGAGTTCTCCATTTAACTCATACCTGGAACTTATACAATAACAAAGACCCCATATAGGATGAAAAATATGGTTCTAGTGGAATTAAAGAAACAACTCCATGATCTTTTGGAGAATGGGTTTATCCGACCGAGTGTGTCTCCTTGGGGAGCACCTATTCTCTTTGTGAAGAAGAAGGATGGATCAATGCGGCTATGCATTGATTATAGATAATTGAATGGGATCATAGTAAAGAAAAAATACCCTCTTCCAAGAATTAATGACTTATTTGATCAACTTTGTGGGGCTCAATTCTTCTCTATGATTGATCTTCAATCTGGTTATCATCAATTGAGGGTGAAGAAAGAAGATATTCCAAAAACTGCCTTCCGATCAAGATATGGGCATTATGAGTTTGTTGTTATGCCCTTCGTACTGACTAATGCAGTATCCATTTTTATGAATTTTATGAATATAGTCTTTAAGGACTACCTAGATAAAATTATGGTAGTTTTTATTGATGATATTTTAATATATTCCAAAAGTCATCTGGAGAATGAGGATCATCTATGGGTTAGTTTGAAAACTCTGTGGAAGGAGAGGCTTTTTGGAATGTTCAGTAAATGTGAATTATGGTTACAACATGTCGCATTCTTGGGGAACATTGTTACCAATGATGGAATCACAGTTTACCCTGCAAAGACAAAAGTTGTGGAGGAGTGGCCTCAGCCTACAACAATAATTGTGATTCGTAGTTTCCTTGGATTAGCGGGATATTATAGGAGGTTTGTGAAAAACTTTTCAGGACTTTCTAATCCATTAACACAGTTAACTCGAAAAGGGGTCAAGTTCATCTGGATAATGGAGTGTGAGGAATGTTTCATAGATCTGAAGAGGAGATTGGTTGCTGCACCTGTGTTAACTCTGCCCTCAAGTGGAGAAGGATTTCTTATTTTTAGCGATGCATCTCTAAAGGGGCTTGGGTGCGTCCTCAAGAAAAATTACAAGGTCATTGCTTACACATCCCGACAGTTGAAGACTCATGAGAAGAACTATCCTACGCATGATCTGGAGTTGGCGGTGGTCGTTTTTGCTCTGAAGATATGGAGGCACTATCTTTATGGGGAGAAATTTGATATATAAACAGACCATCAATGTTTGATGTATATTTTTACAGAAAACAAATTGAACATGAGACAAAGGAGATGGTTGGAACTCTTTAAAGATTACGATTTTTCAATTCATTATCATCCTGGAAGAGCTAACAAAGTCATTGATGCATTAAGAAGGAAAGACCAAGTTGTTCATTCCATGATGAGGATTCAAAAAGATCCTTTGATCAATGACATAGTAAAACTAGACATGGGACTTATAAAGGAAGGGACATCATCAACCCTAACCCAAATGATTTCTCAACCGTCACTACTATAGAAGATCAAGAAATCTCAGAAAGAAGATCCTTTGTTACAGAAGAAGTTTGAGGGTGTGGGGGATGGGAAGATTCCCGATTTCAATACTGATCAAGAAGGTGTACTGAAATCTCATACAAGACTATGTGTTCCATCTATTCTGGGAATAAAGAAGGAGATGATGGATAAAGCTCATTGCTCTACTTTCTCTATACATCCTGGTAGCTCAAAAATGTATAGGGACCTTCGTGATCATTATTGGTGGGATAATATGAGAAGGGAGATTGCTGACTACACTTCAAGGTGGATGGAATGTTAGCAAGTGAATGCAGAGTGAAAACATCCTAAAGGGGTATTACAACCACTACCCATACTAGCATGGAAGTGGGACAATATCACTATGGACTTTATCACTAGTCTTTTGAGAACATCCAAAATAAATAATGTGATATTGGTTATTGTGGACCGCCTCACCAACAATACCCATTTTATTTCCTTTCGGGGAGATTTATCTCTTGATCAACTTTCCAGGATTTACGTAAAGGAAGTGGTAAGGCTGCATGGTGTTCCACTTTCTATCATATTAGATCATTATCCAAGGATCACATCAAAATTCTGGAGAAGTCTTCAACAGGCTCTGAGCATGGAATTCATTTTCAGTACGACCGATCACCCCCAAACTGATGGCCAATCTGAAAGGACTATTCAAACACTCGAGGAAAGGCAGAGAACTTGATCAATGGAATTTAATGGTGGATGGGATCAACATCTCTCTTTTATTGAGTTCTCTTACAACAACAGCTTCCACTCGAGCATTCAAAGGTCACCCTATGAAGCTCTATATGGGAAGCGATGTAGAACTCCTACTTGATGGGATGAAGCTTGTGAGATAAAGCTTCTTGGGCCTGATCTTGTGCAAGAGATGGCAGAAAACGTCCATCCCATCCAACGACACATTAAGGATGCTCAGAGTTGGCAAAAGAGCTATGCCGACAACCATCGAAGGGACTTGGAGTTTGATATTGGTGACAAAGTCTTTCTTCGGATTTCACCTTGGAATAGATTCATGAGGTTTGGGAAGAAAGGGAAGCTCATCCCTAGGTACATTGGCCTCTATGAAATCCTTTATCGTGGGGGAGCAGTGGCCTATCGGCTTGCACTTCCTCCCAATCCAGCACAAGTTCAAGATGTCTTCTACATATCCCTCTTGAGGAAGTACATACCTAACCCTTCACTAGTACTGAATCCCGAGGTGGTACAACTGGAAGATGACCTCTCTTACGAGGAGCTAACGGTGGAGATATTGGATCGTAGAGACAAGGTTCTATGCAACAAGACTACCCACCTTGTAAAGGTGTTGTGGAGGAACCACAAATATGATGAGGCCACATGGGAACCGGAGGAGTCTATGAGACAAAAATACCGACATCTTTTACCATCATAGGGTATGAGATAAAATTTCAGGTATAAAATTTCTTAAGGGGGGAAGAATGTAATGACCCAAACTATTTAATTATATTTGTTTTCCTAATATTGTCTATTATATTATTTTATACTCAAATAAAACTATATCCTTTAATTAATGATGTTTTTATTATTAAAATGAGACCATTGGGTTTCTACTGTTATATGACTATTGGTCAATATGACCATTGGAAAATATAATCTTAACATTGTGTTTTTATAAATATAGTTATCTTGGTTAATTAATAGAGAAAGAATATTGAATGGCCTCATCCAGTAGACTCGAGCCATTTGAAGCCCATCTATCAGATCTTGGGAAGGAGGTAGCATTACTGGGATTTTCTCTGGACCACGCCCAAGACGAACGTCAACATATGAAGCTTGAACGGAATCGCCTAAGAGAGGTGTTCAAGCTGATAGAAATCACGACTCATTCAATGTTGTCCAAGCCACCCCAAGATTATATCACCATAGCACACCTTAAACTTAGGTCCTATGTTGGTGTTATAAGGGGATATGTAATGAGACCTTAGCTTCTTCTTGTAATCCTTTTATATAAATAAAATTGTTACTTATTCTTATGGAAAAGTTTGTGAATTTCAAATATCTGGATAAATATAGGATGTGTACTATTGATGAATTTAGGAAAAACAGGTATTTTAAAATTTAGTTGAATTCATTAAATAATTAATAAAGTAAAATGAATTTCAAAAATGGTCTTCTATAGTTGTGATCAGTGAGAAATTTAGAGTCTAATTAGATCAAATAGGTTTTTAGTGAATAGTAAAGTAGGAATAGTAACATACCCTTATGAATAGTAATGAATAATAATTTGACCAAAAAATAGAAACTCTGCCAATGAATGTATAAATACATTTTAGACATCTTAAAAGTGAAAAATGATCATAGTTTATGTTTTGGTATTTTTGTACGCCCAAATTATTTTATTTAAAATATTATAATTAATTTAATAATTTAAAATGGAAATTTATTTTCATAAAATTTAATCATAAATTGTTACTTTATTTTCTTATGGTTATATGATATTTTTATGGCACCCTGATTACTTTTTTAAGGTGTTACAAAATGAGTTATAGTTTTAAAGTTGTATTTTTGGAATAAATAGTGATTTTATTTAAAAATTAAATTAAAAATATATAGAAAATTATTTTCATAAAATGGACTTCATTTTTGTATTTAGAGCATCAATATTAGGTTATGGTGAATTTTTGATATTTTTCTGAAACAGTTGAATTTTCGTTGAATAGTAAAAATGCAGTTTTGAGTTTCGAGTGTTTAATGACATCTTTAATGTTGTAATAAAGATGTAATATTTCTGGTAGACTTATTAATAGTGATATATTTTATCATGTGTCCCAAATGTAAAATACCATGGGAAAATACCATGGTAAATCCCATGGTTTTTCAAATACCATGGTAAAGCCCATGGTTTTGCAAATACCACTAATGAGGTATCCCTTGGAAATTAATAATTTATTCACTCAATTTTCCTATAAATACCAAGAAATTTCTCTCATTCATCTCATTCCAAAATCATCCTAAACAATTTTATTGTCTTCTTACCTTCCAAGGAGTCCTCCCAAGGTTCCCTCAAGCCTCCCAAGGTCTCGACCTTCATGCTTTCGATGTCACTCTTCAAGGTAAGGGATTCTTTCACCCTCCTCTTTTAAGTCATAAATTCCATTATGTTGCGTCTTCTAGTTTCCATATATTTATGTTGAGGGTATTTTCATATATGTTATTATTACTGTCCTTTTCATGTCCAAATTATGAGATACCATTTCTTCTCTCATCAATTTTTTTCTGAATTTTTATGTGACGCCGTTAGGCTGCCGAATTTCTCGTAAAAGAAACCGCATCTTCTCTTTCATTTAAATTTTCCTTTTCTTGTGGAATGTCATTCAAATATCCACACCATATTCTTATATCCATGTTATTATGTATTTATATTTTAATATGAGTTATTTTTGATTGGGTTACCCTTGTACAATCTCTTTTTATTATTTTCTAGAACCATGTTAATTGTCGTTATGCTGTAGAAATGTCGTCTCAAAATTTCGATCACTTTCTCTCAAGAAATTCTTGTGTTTTATTTATGTGAATACCTAGACCTATTTAGTTTCTATGGGTGTTCATAAATATATAAATATGATATATTTTATTCTGTAATTGACATACATATAACCCTCACTCCCTTTCCATGGTTTATAAATGACATAATGATCTTCTTTTTAAGTACTTTTAAAACATCATTATTTTGAAATGAAACCAATTTATTTTATTCTCTAAGGGTTATTTATGAAATGTTTGATTATGATATATGTGGCTCACATGAAAGTAAAGACATATTAAGGGTGCTCCTGGATATTTCTCCAATGCATTGGGTATATAATTAATCTCTATAGATGAGAAGTTTCACGATACGTTGGTAAATTACCTTGGTAGTTTTTATGACACCTCAGGGACAAACATTGATGATATGTTCATGAATGTATAAATGAAATTTTGTATCCACATATTAAATTAATTTTACAAGTTCTTCATATTATTATATTCCTATAATTCCATTGCTCATGTCCTTATGTTTTTATTCATGTTCTTAATGATGTCACAAGTAAACTAATTCCCTTGTTTACCTTACTGGGCCTTTTGCTTACACTTTCCTTTGAATTTATGTCTCCAGGTTATGAGATGCAGTAATTGTACTTAGGAAGAACTTATGTTTAATCATTACAAGTGGATTAGAAGAATGTTTTATGTTTTTTTTCTTGTATTATGTTCCTGATTTCCAAGACACTAGACTTTAAAGATCCTCTATTTGTAAAATGTAATGAAATGTTATGTAATAAAAAGGCATAATGCCAGAAGTAATGAAACTAGAGAGTTAAAATGTTAATAAGAGGCATACCTATCTATTTATATAACCAAAAATTGAGTTAATACATGATTTTTTCCAGCCAGTTATAATCCACTATATTACTAGAAATAGTTTCCTTAAGAGTGGACCAGATGGAAGAGTCCATGTAGTTAAGATTCCATATTTTGAGTCTTCTTATGAACCCACATATCATAAAATAATGTTCCTCAGACTTCACATTGATGATCCTACACATAATGAAATACCGGAAATATTAATTAAAACTACATATATTTGAAATACCAAGTCCCCCATAATCAACAGGTTGACAAGTCTATTTCCATTGGAGAGGCACAGGTCTTATCTGAAGGATACATAAACTCCAGAATTTTTTTGATGAAGTTATTGATATTTTTTGAGGATTATAACCATTTATAAACCATGAACAAGTAATAACATTTTCAAATAATCACTACTTTCATAAAACTGACCATGTCTTCCCTTGAATTCATATATCCTTTCTAAGATGCCAGATTATTTATAATTTTCCTCACAACGTGTGAAAATTAACCAACACATGTTTTTCACCAAAAATTGAAAAATCAAGGTATGTGAAAGGAAACACACCTTCCAGGATTCCAAAATCATTAATTATATCTAAATTTTTAGCCATATGAATATTATTTCAAATCTACAAGATTGAAATTTCCAACGAAACACTTTTCTAGTGACTTTTTCATAATGAACAAAAATAATTTTAATGTTCTTGATATTTCCTTTTTTACATTGTGTTATAATTTCATCAGCATAAATTAAATTAGTGGGGGAATTAAGGCCTTTTCTAGCTCTAATGGGATTTTTTTTTAGAATTAACCATGATGAGATGAATCCTACATAGGTAATGTTATGTAATAGGAAATAATGATGGAAAAATAGGATCAACTTTTTGAACACCTAAAAAGCATATAATATATCCTTCAGGTGAACCATTTAAAAGAACTGAAATATGGGATGAGCTTAGAATAATTTTAACCCATTTAATAAAAGTATCCTCAAATAAAAAACCATTTAAATCCAAAGAAATTATACCCCAATCATAATTTTAAAAGGACATTTTGACATCATTTTTATTGAAATATTCCCTACTCTTGTATATTTCTTAAGAACAATAACACATTAAAATATTGTGATGAGGAAATATTGAATCATTATAAATTTGATAAATCCAAAATTATTAGAGGAAACAATAATATTATAAATACTAGTAAGACTATTAGTGATAATTTTCCCAACTTTGATTTTTGCAACTCGAATACATGACAATTTGATGTGAGTAACTCTTCTATACACAATTCCTCTATGAAGTAGAGGTTCCAGATCTTCATTGATAGTTTATGTTGTAGATTATAGGTACCCTATTTATAGACATTTCTATTTCTATATGAAACTATCTTACATGTTATCCCTTTAGTCAAAAACAGCATGGTTCACTGAACTTCAGTGTTTTGACATCACGTTTTGCATGCAACTCTATCTATATTTCATGGGTGCATTTTCATATCTTCAAAATTATTGTACAATATATAGAGTTGACCCTCCATTAATTTTTAATTTCCTTATTATATATTTTATCTTTTATCTAACATGGACTTGGTTGTAGTTCAACTCAACACCATCTATTAGATTTGATCATATCAAGATGTAGTAAGGGAATTTTGAGCTTTGGCATCTATATCAAGAATTTTCCTATTTGTTTCAGTCATAGAAAGACTTTTCACATCACTAATATGAATCCCTTGAACTGTGGCATAGATAAATTCCTTCCCAAGAGATCACATATGAGTTATCCCTTAAATCTTCTAAATCTAGAATCTCCTTCCATAAAAAGGCGGAACTATCCTAACATTCACTGTATTCTCCATGAAAACCATATTAGTAAAAAAAATTAACACCTAAAACATGGTTCATGTATCACATCCAAAAAAATATATAACCATTTAACATAAATGGTGAGAGAGTACCAACTAGAAACTCCTCATGTAATTGAAGATGGATGAAAATTGAGGTTCAACCATTATTTCTCAAACATCGGTGTATCCAATTGTATAGTCAAAATGTCAAACACTAGATCATTAGATCCAATATTCTCCATGTTAATCACACTTTGTTCAAATTTCTCATTTAATAATTTATATTTGATATCGATATTCTTGATACAAGAGTGTTAGACCATATTCTTCATAAGATTGATCATTATCTTTTTGTCACAGTGTATCACCATTGGTGGTTTCACCTCATCACTGATATCAGCAAGTTCCTACTATATCCAAAAAATATGAGTGTATTTATTTATCACAAATATATAATATGATTATGTAGTACTAAGAGAAGAGTTTTATAATTTCTTTCTCAACCAGAAAATACATTTTTTCCCACTGATGAATTCCCCACCACTTGTATAATTCTATCCACAATGTCTCCATCCAATTCCAAATCAGAAAATTTATATAATTCATTATCTCTTTATGATACAAAGTATAATCCAATGTTTATAGTACTATAAAAATTCCTCATGATTCTTCTAATTTCTGTAAATGGTTTTTCATTCAGATTACATTGAATGTTATTTGATAATCATGTTGAAAATACAATATCTAGTCGTGTTCTAGTCAAATATAATTGGCTTTCAATGATTCTCTTTTACAATTTGGGATCCACATATTTTTTATCCCCCTGATTTCAAAGTTTTTTTCTATCCACAATTGGAGTTGACATTAATTTGGTGTCCTATATGTGGAATTTATTTAGAAGATCACTTTTATACTTTTTTGAAAAAAATCAAATTTTAATCATTCTTTTGAATCACCTATTACTCCAAAATGTACATGAGTTCACAAATCATGAATATTTCACATTATAATTTCATGTGATTAGAAAATTCTTCCACTAATACATACATGTTTCCACAAAATATAATATCATTCACATACACAAGAATAATAAATTAATCTCCCTATGAATTATTCACATATAGATTATGGTAAACAACTCCTATTTTAAATTATAGCTTCATTAGATAACAGTCTAGTATAGAATACTATGCTTGTGGTGATAGTTTTGGACTATAAAGACCCTTGTTTAGTCTAAAAACCATTTCTTTATAATTTCCAATCAAAAATACAAATTGTTGTTCCCTGTAGACTTCTTCTTCGATAAAAACATTTATGAATTATGGTTTTACATCCATTTGAAAAATATTTTACCCTATTTGAATTTTCATGGAAAGGGAGAGCCTAATCAACCCTAGTTGAGCTACTTGATAATTCATTTCTTCAAAGTAAATTCCTCAAATACGTTCATATCCATTACAAACCAATCGAGCCTTATTTCTGATCACATTTCCATGCTCATCAAATTAATTTTTGAATGTGCACTTTGTTTCCATCACATTGTGATTCTCTATTTTCTTAACAAGATCCCAAGTCTAGATCTTATCAATCTAATCTAGTTTTTCATTAATGGAATTTCCCAAGGACTCATCCATCATAGTTTCTTCAAATTAATTTGTTTATACAATATATTTTAGGGCATAATGTCTTTTATTACACATTAAACTTGTCTATGTAGGTCTAGTCCAATACCTAATGATGATGGATTTATCATAATTTGATTTTATATTTATCTTTTTGGGTTCTAGTATAGTTTCATCAACTACCATTTCCTCTTCTGATTCTACTTTTGAATCATCATCATTTTGAGATCTCTAAATGTTTTACTGGCATTCCATAGTTTCTATAGTTGAATATTTCCCATTTCCACTTTCATCTTCATCCTCAATCACATCAGTGTTGTTTAATTTATCCTATATTTTATCCTCAATTATCATTACATAATTTCTTTCCAAAATCATTCCAAGATGATTAATATAAAATTTTTAGGCTTTTTTCCTCATTTAGTATCCAAGGAACATTCCCTCATCTACATAATCAACATACATTCCTTGATTTCCCTCTTTGTTTCAGGTGAAAAATTTACTTCCTAAAACATGGAAATACTTTAGGGTGGTATTTCTCCATTCCATATCTCATATGGTGGCATCTCTTCAATTATAAAAATCCCTACTTTATTATGAGTGTATACCGCAACTTGAGCATCCTATATCCAATAATGATGAGAAAAAACTCTCAATAATCATAGTTCTAGACAAATCATTCACCCATTTATTTCTGTGATAAAGGAAGCCATAATTTGAAAATTTATCATAAAAGAAACCTCATTTTTTATCCTATGTTTTTTGAGGTAATATTTAAATTTAATAGATTTTTATTTTGTAACATTTTTAGATCATAATATCCTGATTGTGCGTCTAATTTCATTCTCAACTCTTTGATGATATCTCTTCATAAAAGCAATCACTTGTTGTTTATTCTATATAAACAACACACAAACCCTTATACTATAATCATAAAAAAAAATAATGAAATACCTCTCTCTAGATGGTCCAACCACATTGATTGTACCACACACATCTATGTGGATGAGATCAAGAAGATTCTATTCACTATTATTCTTCGTTAGATATAAAATTTTTCCATCCAAATTGAATTTTTATTAAAGAGAAGAAAAGAAGGACAAAAAGAAAGCTACAGAGGTCTAAATTAATGCAGACCGAGGGCATCCCCTCTGATCAAATTAACACATTCTGCCTTCAAACTTTTAGTCCGGAAGATATGCACATCTGTGGACCCGTGATCATCCATGGAAGACAAATAGTCTGTGAACTTGTTCCCCTCTCTCCATATGTGGGAGAGAGTGATGTTTTGACTAAGCATATCACGACATTTCCTGACCACATACACAATGGACCAAGGTGTAGAGAGATTCTCTTTAAGGGAATTAAGGAGGAAAAGAGAGTCCACCTCCACTACCAAAATGGAAACCTCCTCCTGGATGCATAATGGAAGCCCTGTGAAGAGAGCTCAGGCCTCTGCTTGGATGGCAGTTACCCTGCCCAGGAAATGAGAGAAACCCAGTTTCACATCACCCTTAGGATCTCTAACAACCCCCACCCCCCCCCCCCTCCAGAGATCACCCTCGCTGAGCAAGCTCCGTCAGTATTGAGCTTGTAGCCTGTAACAGGGGGATCCCAATGAACCCACTTCCCAGGGCCTCCGTCCTCAGTAAGGGAAGGATAGGGATTGTGCGTCTGCAAGCAAGGGAAGGTGGAGGATCTCTTCCACTCCTTAATGAGAAAAGACATTTCGATGAGCAGGAAGCGAATGCCAGCAAAGATGGATCCGGTCGAGGGTCTTACACCTTTGTATCGGGCTTGGTTTCTGGCTTGCCAAATACACCAGCACCCCGCATTAAAAGAAACAGCACGGGGAAGGTGGGTCTTCTCCGAACAAAGCCCGCCTTCAAACCACCTTTACAGAAACTCAGACTCAGTCTCCTCAGAACTGGGAGACCTGACTCCCCAAGAAACGACCAAACCTCCAGCGCCCATTCACTCTTGAAAAGCAGGTGATCCATGCTTTCCTCCATCTGCTACTTGCAACAGTGGCATCCCGAGGCTAGGCTGATCCCATGTTTCTTGATATTGTCATCCGAGGCCAGTTCCAGGTTCCTAATCCTCCAAGTCAAGAAATTCATTTTGGTCTGGATCTGACGACACTAGACAGCACCATTCCACCGATCCAGGGGCCTCGTGACGGACCTCCACCTTTGGAAGTCTCTGTTTTTGAAGACCCCCAAGGATGAGGGAGTGAAAACACACCTATCTTTCTCGGAATTCAACATGATAGAATCGAAGACATCCTACAGATCCGTATTCAACATCGCTTTGATGAAGTGGGGATGGAATTGGGCTTACTTGAAAGAGATCAAAGGCGTCGGGCACCCTGGGAATGCCAAAACAGAGCCTGCCCAGTTCTTGTTCCAGAAGGAGATGTCCCCTATTCCAACAATCCAGTGAGATCAAGAAGATAAGGAAAGAACCAGAGGGTGAACTGTGGCCCACAGCGGGGAAGCTGGGCCACAACTAACCTCCTCATTACCTCTAATCAAAGGTGACATGCATCGACCCCATAAGGTTTTCTCTTCCAATATCTCCCATGAAAGCATGGTGTGGGAACCTTCTATAGTGTTATGGAGACTTCGACAGTTGATCCCCCCTTCGAGGGTGGGTCTTGCCAGCCTCTCCCACTTCTTCCAATGCCTCTTGCCTTCAGACATTGCATCCCAGACGAAGTTACAAAGAATGGTGTCCACTTCTTTGATGACTCCATTCGGCACATTGGAAGAGGCCATGTCATGAATAGGAATGGAAGAAAGGACACTATTCACCAGAGAAATGCGCCCTCTGAATAAAAGAAGCTGATTCTTCTAGTTGAGAAAACGCTCAGAAATCCTGCTTAAAATGACATCGAAATCGCGTATTCTCATTCTTCCAGAAGAAATGGGAGTGCCAAAGTATTTCATTGGGAAAAAATCCGTGTTGTATGCTGAGCCTGCTTTTGAGGGAGTTTAGACGTTGGGACGAGCTGCGGTTGGATATGAAGAACACACTCTTCTCCTTGCTCAGGACCTGTCCGCCCCAGAAGCAGTAGTCATTCAGAAGCTCCATCAGTATTTGGATAGATCTCCTCCCCTCGTTAATGAATATCATAGTATCGTCCGCAAACATGGGGTGGGAGATTGTAGGGAGGCTATATTTCCTTCGAAAAGGAAGAATATTCCCTTGGAGTATGCTCCTTTTGATTGAAGCACTGAGAGAGTCTTGGGCAAGGATGAACAGGCTGGGAGAGAGTGGGTATCCCTGTCTTAGACCACTAGTAGCTTTGAAGAAACCATGAATTTTTCCCATGAAATAAATCCCCATCCAAGATGAGCTCACGCATATAAAGACATTGTCAACCACATTTGCCGAGAATCCCATCGTCACAAGTACTATGTTAAGAAAGCTCTATTCAATCCGATCATAGGCTTTGTTCATGTCAACTTTGATGGTGAGGGTGGATCCATGAGTCTTGTGGTTGATATCCCTCACCATCTCCTGTGCAAGGGCAATGGCCCCCTGGATCGATCTTCCTCTCACGAAGCCGTGTTGTTTTGTAGAAAGCCATGAAGGCAGCATCGCAGCCAGTCTTTGGTTGATAAGGCATGCAAGGATTTTATAAGGGAAATTACAGAGACTGACTGTCCTGTAATGGGATAGGGAGTTGGGGTATTTGACCTTGGGAATAAGGCATAGAGTCGTGGCTGAGGCCACCCGCGGTAAAGACCCTCCCTTGAAGAAATCTTGTATAGCTTCAATAACTTCTCCCTTGACCACCTCCCACGCTTCCTTGTAGAAGGACCCTGGGAACCCGTCGGGCCCATGTCCGCTTTCCGAATCCAACATATGCATGGCTTAAAATATCTCATCCTATGATGGAGTGGATTCCAGGGTGCAATTCTCCTCTGCTGATACTCTGTTCTGGATCGCCTCCCACAGCCCCAAAGTGCCAATAGGATACCCTCTAGACATTCTGGGGTTCTGTCCAGCAAGAAGATCCTGGAAATATTGAAGATCCATCTTCCCAACCTCTGCCCTATCATTTACGTACGAGCATTCCTCCTGAAAGATGTTTGTATTTGCCCAACCTTTTTGTTCTTTAATGCAGGCATGGAAGAACGAGGTATTTTTGTCACCCTCTCTAATCCACTTTACTCTGGACCGATCCTGCGCCTGTCTCTCCTATTTCAACAGCTCCTCTGCCCAAATTGCCTTTTTATTTTTCAGTTCATCAGCGGCCTCCTCACTCTAGGCCTCCTCCAGACTCCCTTCAATGAGATCCACCTCTTGTGTAAGGGAATCAAGCCTTCGATCATTATTGGGAAGACTCCTGCACCATTCCTTCATCCCTTTCTTAACTATTCTAATCTTGTTATGAATGGCTACCCACGAGAAGCCTTGGGTTGGATCATTCCATTGTTCATGGACCACCTCGTGGTATCCCTCGTGTCTCGACCAGTAGGGGTAGATCCTAAAAGATTCTTGAGAAGGCTTCAGGGGTATGATCGAGATCTTCAGCGGATAGTGATCTGAAATCCCCCAGGAAAGATGTGTAACCTTGGCCTGGGGAAAATCAAACAGAGCATTGGAGTTAGCCAGGAAATGATCGAGCCTACTCAAAAACCTCCTTTTTCCACCCTGGTGGTTTCACCACGTGATGCGATCCCCGTGGAATCCCAGGTCGAGCAGTCCGCTTCTAGACATACAGGAAGCGAACTTTAGACTTTCTTTCCTTGTAAAGGCTCCTCTCCTCTTCTTCTCCTCGGGTCACTAATGATGTTGAAGTCGCCAGCCTCAAACCAAGGATTTTTCATCATCCTGAATGCTTCGAGGTCTTTCCACAGTCACAATATTTCCTGGGGAGCACAGCTTCCATACACAAAGGTTGCAAAGAATAACTCTTCTCCCTTCTTGACTTTCACCATGAGGAATTGGTCTCCTGCATCGATGAACTCCACTGAGACGTCCTTCTTCCATAACACCCAGATTTGATTATTAATAGGGTCTGCATGCATGTGGACATGCATCCTGGCTTGACAACAGAAATATTTTATTTTCCTAGGGTGTTGTTTCGGTTCCAAAATAGCGGCGATGCAGGCTTTTTGCTCCCTTGATTCAGAGGCTATAAAATCCATCTTTAACCGATCTCTGAGACCCCAAGCATTCCAGACGATCACGTTCTTCATCTAATAGGGGAGGATCCGGCTTTGGCCCCGAACTTCTTGGTCTTTGTTATACTGAGAGGGGAACCCTCCTGTTGAAGCCTTTGTTGTAAACGAGTGTGTGCACCAGGACACTGCACAGTGGGTGAGGATGCCTGTTGCACCGAGGGAGAGAGGGAATCGGCAGACTTCCCTTTGTCCCTTCAATGATCAGGTGGACTGCTGCTCTCCACGGGAAGGGCCTCTGGTTGCATCAGACATTCCACATGGCCAAAACCCGGGACATGAAGACAGAGTGACAAGGAGGAAGGGGGTGTGGGAACAACTCTCTTGTCCCCAACCAAAAGGCCTGCCTCTCAGAACAAAGGAGGACGAGGACGAGGAATCCAGGAAGGAAACATGAAATCCACCAACTGATCCCACAAGCGCTCGAAGAAAATGGGAGTCCCCATCGGTGCTACCATCGACCCAAGAGCTTGAGAAAGCGGAGGGACAGGGGTCAGGTCCCTGATCAGGGAGGGAGGAATGACGTCAGGAGGAGTCTCAGGAGACTCTGGGACCATGCCCGCAGAACAAGAGACTCCAAGGATAGGACCCCTGGGCGAATGGGAGTTGCTCCTCATTCGGTTACTACATTGAGGCCTTGAATGACCCTGGAGGGAGCAAGCCGAACAGAAGCGAGGGAAGACAGGGTACACGATGGCCTGATTCCAAGACGCCTCAGGCAACACGATGACCAGAGTCTTGGGAATTGCAAGCGAAAGCTCCATGTCAACACAGATACGCGGGCAATGAACATCTTTGCAGGAGAGGGTCCAAGCGTCTACGCACAGGAACCCTTCCAGAGAGTCACTGATGGCTCAGAGGAAGGGATCGTTCTGGAAAGGAAGTGGAAGGCCTAGAAGACCTAACCACACAACCGCGAGGGCACTCTGCTTCCCCCGGTGCGCATCCATCGACCAGGGGGTGATGCTAAAACCCCAACGCCCAAACGAACGTGGAGAGCAACACCAATACTTCACATAATCTACCTCAGATGACAGGACCAGACTGAAGGAATTCCAGTGAAGCAACGAGATCCAAGCCTGGGAAGAGATCCCCCATGAAGAAACAAAATGCTTAAAGATTGCCAAGGAGGGATTTTCCACACTGAAATGTGCCACATGGAACCAGTGGAGCCGAGCGGTAGCATCCTCAAAGGCTTTTGAGGGAACTTCCATCGAGATAGTCGCCCCAGAATGGGAAACCGAAGGGGAGAACGAACCTATCGCCAGGAAACATGGAGACAGGGAGGCACTGGATGATCCACAGAGAGTGTCGCAGAAAGATCATGGCCTCCGTTCCAATGATCCTAAGACAGGAGATCCAAGGGTGGGTGATTCCGAGACCAGAGGAACCGAAGGCCGAGTGCCAGGAGGGGAAGCAACGGTCGGCAGGATTTGAAATCCCGGAGGCGCGTCCGGTTTGTTCAACACGAGCCGCATCGTGTTTTTTGTTAGATATAAACATTGAACCATCATTAATTACATAGAAGTATCACGTGTCTTTTCTAGTTCATGCTTCATATTGTGAATGTATACAACATCCTTTATATTAGATATGTGTCCCATGATATGCTGATTAATGTGACCCAAACTAAGATTCCATAATTTGTTTTCTTATTCAATGGTTAAGAAGTTATTGTTTTCTTTACTGTATACCTTGTATAAATTTCCATTTTTTCAATATACTTTTATGAGAAAATTACATATCATTCTTCTGATAGTTCGCCCCTTTTGATTAAATTTGATAACTGGTTCTGATTCACGGAGTTGGCTAACAATTAGAAGATTGTTATATAAATTTTCCACATAGAGAACTTCGTTTCTCACTTTCTCATTGTTTTCTAATTCTATATTTACACTCCATTTAATCATTAAGGAACCATCATTGTTGAATCTGACTATTGTATCAAACCTTTTATTAAAAAAATTTAACAATATTCCATTTCCTAACATGTGGGATAATAATCAGCTGTCAAGAATCGAGGTGCTACTAATCTTTGTACTATTGAGATAAATTCCTTCCAGGTTAGCTTTCCCAAACTTATTTTTTTTCCATGAGATTCTAGATTGAGTGGAGGAAAAAGGTAGACTCTCTAATCTATTTTCAACATTCATGGTTTCATCATACTTATATTCTTCATCTAGATGAGAAAAACAATTCCCAAGGGGAAATGTTCTTAGTTGACCGATATTGACTTACCTCGGAGTTTTATACTTATTATTCCCGCCATTCCTCTTACTGTAATGAATAGATTTATGGCCAAGGTTATAATATTGAAAAAAATATCAATAGGAATAATTTCTTCTATATGATTCTGGATATGGTCTCTTTGTTGTTTGTTGGAATTTTGGTGCTTCCCCATTTAGATTTTTCATTGCCTCTTTACAGTAATACATGGTATGTCCCATAAATCCACAGAATTTTCATTTCATAAGAGGAAATATCTTCTCACATCTATTCCTCCAAATATTCCATTCATTTGTAAATGTATCTTATTAGTGATCCTCTATGGATACTTGAGGATTATTTATAACTCCATTATCTATTTAATTTGATGTTGTCTCTGTTAGGACATAAGGATCTTTTGTGATATGTCCAAATTTATGCCTCCCTTTACTTTGCATAATCCCATTTACATCAATTAATTTTTATTCATCACATCCAATCCCACATTTACCATATATTTAAATCATTGATCATGAAATTATTCCTCTACTCTTTCATAACAATGTTTATATATTTCCAAAATCTCTACATCTGAAAATTTTCCAAACTACAATTTCTTCTTCATTTCCCATGATTATGATTCAATTTCTATTTTACTCCATAAATTAATGAATTATTATTATTATCCAAAAACTATAATATCCTTTTCCCCCAGTCTCGATGTCATGTCCTTGATGAATTTTTCATGTTCTTGAATATTATTTTTAAACTCCAAAACTTCGTATGAGATTTTTAAGATTTGTTAAATTCTCATCTACCTCTCTTTCCCATCAATAAATATATGCTTCAACCGAATCCACA
The DNA here is from genome assembly GCA_963277665.1 of Viscum album. Taxonomy (NCBI): domain Eukaryota; kingdom Viridiplantae; phylum Streptophyta; class Magnoliopsida; order Santalales; family Viscaceae; genus Viscum; species Viscum album. The sequence continues at coordinate 853,766,643 of OY728152.1, forward strand.
TACTCTAATGATTCTTTTCACAATTCTACGATCATTCTATTATTCCATGTTTGAATTTAAATCTCATCAAGAGTACCCTCATGTTCCATTTACATATAACAACACCATTTGACTGATTATATTCATCTTTTTTAGGATTCACTTTTCATTTGGTATCCATAATGGATACTTCAGTATCTGGATTAATCTTTGGTTATACATCCTCCAAAATGACATTATCTTCTTGTTCATATTTTCAAATGAAGCTCTTTCTCTATAATTTTTATCCTGATGTAAATTCTCCCTTTTTAGGGAATAGTGTTTCTATATTGTAGGGTCTTGAAAATTTGGCCAAGGGAAGAAAATACCCACACAATCACATTTTAGAAGGAACCAAGTACACCTACTAGTCTAGCAAGGTGAATGGACTCAAATCACATTGAAAATTTCTAAAGAAACATGAAGGAATTCAAGATTTCAAATAAATTAAAATGGTACACATGCCATCACTAATAAAGGTTTTCAGACCACCTGGGTCATGAACCAACATGCACGCAGAATGATCTGTGAGACACTGTCCCATGGGAGCGATGGCCAGTGAACAAGGCATACCACGAAACGCATCGCCAAAGGATTGATCTGCATGAAGTCCATCTATTCACCTTTCCACAAACTCATCAGTTCATAGACAAGGAGAACTAGAAAGGTTCTTCGGACCATTACCGCGGACTGAATCCTTTGCAAACCTATGATTGGCGGAGTCTTCCGTGGGCCAATATGTCTCTTCATGGGCCTCGGAAAATGGTGTTGTGTTCCCAATAGATATAATTTCCATGATGTTCTATAAAAGGATCACAGAACATGGAAAAGAGATAGATGAAGAAATATGAAAGGGGGCTCAGAGGTTGGAAGAAAGAGTTTGGAGAAGATTTCAGCTTCAGTATTGATTCATCGGTGGAGCCCGAATCGCAAACCACTCTCTCGGCAAGAACAGCCATCTAGGAACCATAAAACAAGAGAATTGAATAATAATAATAGAACCACAAACCTAATTGGTGATCTGTGAACCACATACTTCTCGCATATGCACTCCCCATGAACGATAATCCCCTGGTCCCTCCTCCAAAATGGGCTCCACGTAGCGTACTACTACGTGGTATAAACCCGGTGTTGTGTACTGTATTAGTACTCAGATGAAACCCAATGCAACGTGATGGGCCATGTACCACTCTGGTAAACGGTGATCTATACCCATTCCCATGTACAACATCAGTACACGGACGGCCCAGCATCCCTCATACCACTACGGTATGTGGAGCCTCCCCCATTCTATATAAGAAACCAATATGCGGAATGCGGTATTTTTTGTATTATTTCCTCCAGTTTCAACCTCAAACCTCCATTACTGTCTAGTCCTCCATGATCCCTCTACGAACTACTCCTTCAACATTAGGCCAATGCCTCCTCTAAAGCCACTGAACTCGTATTATTAGACCATTAGGCACATCAGTGTGCCCCTTTGAGTCTACATACCCATGGTAAGCGGAGTCATAAAAGCTCTCCCAAAAACAGTTTGGGCTTCAGGAATGCCTGTGGGTCAACATTTTTATGGTAACCTGGAGCCCAACCTCGGGATTCCAACATGAACCTCCCCTTTCTAGGGGTTTAGGGTGATCACTTTCGTTTCCATTCAATGAGTAATAGTGATCAGTCATAAGAGTTATGTTCGCTTCTCCTTTTGATAAGGATGAAACTCTTCCCCTTCCCAGAATGTATTCTGGGTCCCTCCCACTGAGGTTTGTCCCCAATCTTCTGATGCTAGGCTACATGACCTTCAATGTCGTTCCACATTAAAAGGTTCATTGCTCCATGCCCTCGCCCACGGTCACCCTGACCTCTTCCATCGTGGTCTCTCCCTCTCCCACCAACAAGAGAGGAAGCATGTGCTTTGTTGAATCTTTAAAATCTACTTGTTTCTCCCACCGAGTATGACTGACATGGGATTTGAGGTTTGTGATTATTACAACATCCAAATGAATATGAACTATGATAACTCTGATTCCTGACCAAATTAGGATACGTAGGACACCTTTCTGAAGGCCTGAGACCAAAAGGATGCCCTCCCATAATGGGTCCACCCAATTATGTTGCCCTCAAATGGGAAACTTCCATGCGTAAGCCACTACCAGAATAATCTACGAGATATCTTATTCCAAATCAAATCATGAATCGTAGGATGTCTACCAGAAGGCCCTATATCAAAAGGGTTCCCATACAAATGGGTCCACCCAATCATACCACCTTAATGGGAAACTTCCATGCGTAAGCCACAACCAATCCAAACTATGTGGGATCTGATTCCTCTCTTGAGGATACATAGGAAACCCATATTATGGTTCAGATACCAACATTAAGTCACCTTCCATCCCCCCTTGATGTGAAAAACTCCAGAACACCTTATTATGTGACTCAAGTCAGCATCACCTCTGTAGCGTCAAATATAAGCATTGTGAAGACAATCTTGCAAATCATGGGTAGCATGTGGACACACTCTTTGGGAATGAAACAAGTATTCATGAACATATGAATATGACTTAAATCAATAAGAGAGTCCCAAAATAGATGATAATCCTCCCCCGAAAGGGTGTAGTTAGTTTGACTTCCCATCCCCTCGACCAATAGAGTCCTTAAGTGTTTTTGGGTGAATCATCAATAAACGAGTGCCTTACATTGGAAAGAAGGTCCATGAATCATGGATAAAATGGCCTTTTGATGTTCTTATATCCAAAAATAAACCTGTTTGAGACCATCTAAGGAAGTTATATCCGAGGGGGGTGGATTTCACAAGTACTTGACCCCACGTAATCGCCAGCTGGGACCGAATGATAGTGGAATCTCCTTTGAAATATGAAAGGGGGTGAATTGTCCAATCCCCACAGTGTCAATACAACCATCTTTAAAGGATAATAATGAATAATTGTTCAAAAAAGGAATGGTAACTTGATAGGAAACTGTCTTTAGAAAATGGGATGGGTGATGATCCCCATCGTACCATTTTCGCACCACTCAGAGCACGCCACCTCGAAGGCCGAACAAAAATGGTGAAACCGACATGAATCCTTAACCAAGCTGTCTGTCTTACCCCACTCAAACCCCTTTACCCCACAATAGAACAAAGAGGTAAGGGGGCCAAGACGAATGGTCAGATATGCACATATTTAAAATAATTCTACTTTAACAAAGTTTTGTGGTATATATGTCATATATGTACGTCGCAGGTTCTCAAAGAGCAACCTTCAATCCAAATTACATCCTGATGACCGATGGAGACACACGCATCAGCGATGCCATAGGCGGTCTGGGCCCCAATGAAGAGAAGGACCCCCCCCCCCCGACCCAGGGTCTTCAATGTTGGGTATCCAACACGGTAATCAAAGAGTACCATTGAAATAGTAAGCTCCCCATTCAGGAGGTCATCATACAGGCCCCCTAGTCTGTGAAGACCCTATTTCTACCTCTTCATCCACAGTAGGAAACCCAGTTCAAGGCGGCCCTGATGGTTGTGTCAAACTATTTCGAGATCCTGTCCCCGAAACGTGATAACGGGTACCTCCCTTACATTAGTGAGGTAGATGAAGTCAATGCTGACAACTTCATCTCAACTACATAGGGGTCTTACTCACGAGCCCCCACTAGAGAGAATTTTCATTGACACTGGATGACCAGTCCTCCTTCAGCTGATAAGGACTTTATGTTGAGGGAACCTACTAAATATCAGGAGACTCGGGCCCCTCGGGCTGCCCGCAAAGGTCGGCGAATATATAATTAGGAACACGCTATCACCCTGTTTCTTGAGGATTCACTCCACGGTACTAATGTGGTTGCATTCAATGGACAGACATATGACTCTGCCCCCTCCAATCAAGCCCCACACAGAAATACTATGGCATGATACGAGCACATGCATGTTCCTTCTAGTTCTCACTAATCTTGCCATATAGACAAAGTGGTAAACTATAGGTAGATGAAAATATCTATCAATAGAAAACAAGACCATCAACCAAATAGGGATAAAACTAGCTATACGTAGGAAAAAAACCCACTAATTCATATTAGGATCGAAATTAAATAGGGTGGCATGCAAATATGACCAGAGTCTAATTCTTGCGGATGCATACAAAGCCTGTGAGAAAATTACAACAAAAAATGAGCTGATGAAAATCCCTACTCGTGATTATGAATTCCACCAGTAAAATAAAGTTGTAAACAGGGAAGAAAACCAGTGGAAGTCTGGTTCCTTTGTCCTGGAATAGGAGAACTTCCGATATCTACTAGTAACTCATAGAGGACCAGAGCAAGCACAAACTCCTATTAAAACATCATAATGGGCCTTCGTACCCATTACATCCATAGATATATCTCAGCACAACCTCGTAATGAAGGAAGATCAGATGTTGATTCTAGAACATATCCTCCAAACATGCCAAGATATCCTTGCATCAGCAGAAAAGGAAAAAAAACGGGTCCCAAGACCCAGTTTCCTTGAATGGAATGGCTTACTCACAAAATGAGTTAGTCACTCCGGAGAAGTTATGCATCCCTGCTCTAGTTCAGGAGGGTCTATAGGAATATCCTGTGATATATGGACAACTGGATCAGGAACAAATACCCGTTCCAATTGGGGGATGACGATCTAATGTGGTGGACACTCTAGGGAAAGAATATATCCCTACCAATACTCAAGATTCCCTTCAGCGTATCCCAAAGACATCACATAACCTAATAAGACATAGAATGATATATGAAGGCCACCACCAATAGTAGATGGACCCGGTTACCTGCAAGAGAGTTCTATAAAATGAAAGGATCCAATAGTAATGGGAAAAATGAAGATCACATACATGATCATGTTCTGCTAGAAGCTAGGGGTTCTTAATTCCCTCAAACATATATCAATAAAGGATCAAGACCCTTTTAGTCAATTACCAAATTATGGAAGTGGAAGTAGTAGTTGTGAAGGTCCTCCCCGCAATATCGCTACCAGCAGCTCTGAAGGTCCTCCACAGAGCACCAATGGAGGATCACACCAATAGGCAGGAATGATCGATCACTAGAGCCTATCTCTTGATGTGCGTCAGGGTATCCCTCACATTAACATGAAGATAAGACATCAAGAAGGTCCTCCCCTTGATGTCTTCTACCCTGATGGTCCTCCCCAGGGTATACGTTGCAGATATGCTTCACCCTATAGTCGAACATCAAGTCATGATGGTAGTCCTCGCCATGATGGCAGTCATTGAGAAGGCCCTCCTCACAATGACAATTGCTATGAGGGTCCTCCCCATTGTAAGATCATGAAACGTGAAGGTCCTACCCTCATTTAGTACATCTTGAAGGCCCTCCCCAGGATGTGAACTTTAGAAATTCTCCCTGAAGCTAGGTATCAAGTCATGATGGTAGTCCTCACCATAATGACAGTCATTGTGAAGGCCCTCCCTACAATGATAGTTGTTGTGAAGGTCCTCCACTCAGTGACATATAGAAGCAAGAAGGCCCTCCCCTTGTTGCAGCCGAACCAAAAGGTCATCTCCAGGTTATACGCCGCAAAGACATTTCCCACATTAAGGAATTGAGTTTCAATAGTAGCCCTCACCATTGCAGCACTAATTGCGAAGGTCGTCCCCGCAATCAAAATTCATACTGGCAGTATAGTCCTCCCCTTTTCGAAACAAATGTGAGAAAACCCTCCTATGATGAGGCACTCAGAAAGTAATCAGATACATTGGGAACTTCATCTATAAACAGTGATATTCACTCTCAACTAGAGGAAGGACCAGGGCCATGATTATCTTATAAGCCACCCCTACGACATTCGCAAATCAACAAGTCTCCCACCAACACAGTTGTTTGGAACAAAATTTTTAAGAAGCTGTCGAGCTGGGAATATCAAGTACTGGAGCCTCCGGAAGAACAACATTAGGATATCTTGCTTGTGAGAAGACAAATATCCAAGGATAATATACTAGTGATGTATTGTCCTACAACCACTTCTCACTTCGACATACTAGGAGAGTTTTCTAAGGAATGCATGCATGACATTCACCACAATATATGGAAAACACTTCGTCAGCTGAAAGAACAATTCCTACCTTATGAAGGGTACGTGGACCATGTCAGCACAATAGGGGAGCTTCACTGTCCAATCAACCTGGAAGCTCTCCCGTCCACATGGAATCCATAATCAGAAAGGAGAACAAAAAACCTTGAACATGCCTACCTCCATGCACTGCATAAGTTGTGTCACCTCATTGGTAATGCCCCAACTGGAGTTCACACTCGGGTATGGGGAGAACATGTATATCTACAGTTCACCCCATGTCACTTCTAGAAAACCCCATTGGAAATGACGTCCTACAATTTCATCACCTAGGGGCAGCATTCAAGTGAAACCCATGCTCAGGAAATATGGGATACTCAACAAAAACTAGCCCAGAGTATGTCTTAAAAGCATCAGGACCGAAGAGATCAATCCATTGAAAAGCTTCTGAGTCAGGCTACCAGGAACATCCAAAAGGGTTCCCGCCTAAGGTAAGCCAACCAGTAAGCAGTGCTCATGTCTTCAAAATACCATAGACTCCGTGCATTCCCAATTATATACTCGGCCCACACCTATTCGGGTGTACGTGAATTTGAAATAGTGGAAATAGCAGCGGCTACCACTGCAATATAGGAACAAACCCCGCCCACAAGGCTGGGTGCATTTTTAAATTAAAATGCCCGCATAATACCAACAAATCTAGGTCGTAGCCTATCAATGGAAGATTAGAAACAACCCCATCTTGTAGGGTTGGGGGCATTTTTACCTCAAATCCCTCCACAGCGGACGTCTCCCTTCCACCGTCTAGGAAGAATGATGGACATAGGATTTACATGTTAAACCCCTTCTCGTGGTCCGTACCCTCTAGACCAAGGTGCATTACGAGGTCAGACCATGGCTCCCTTCGGGTCAATCTTTTCCAAGTCACCCAAAGAATACCGCATAATGAAAAGAGAAGGACCACTAAAGGGTGAAAAAATCCTTCCTACCATTCGGCACTAGGTACACCACCCCCAATGCGATATGCCTATGTAAACGTGGAAAACATGAACTCAACAGATCTCATAGTAAATGACGTGGAGGGAGATAATTCGAAGGAATTGGTTCCCTCCCAATGGAATCCCATGCCGAGCCTGATGGTGTGGATACCCGGAACCAAAGAGTGGTCCTAAATCTGGGCGCCCCCTCAGCTAATATGCCAATACCTCCCCCACAAAACCCCAACAAGGAGAAGAATAAATCCAATTTCGTCTATAATCCACCTACTCTCCCCCTAAGAATGTGTCCCTAACTCTTGATGAATGGTTTATCATGAAGGAGGAAGACATGAAAGAGCTCATGTGAATTAATGTTGTGCTACATCGTGGGAGCTACCTTGCCAGATGTGTTCCTCCTACAGAATGCCAGCAGGTGCTCCCAGAAGAGGTGCCCAAACCAAAGGCACTTATCCTGGTGAATGAATCCATGCTCAGAGGACCATTGAACCTGGCCCTAGAAGTACATCAAGACATTCCCCTACAGGGAAGATAGCCATAATATATCCAAGTAAACCCACAAATGATACCCTTGGCTGGGTATCCACCCCAAATTCCAGTTGCATCGGCACGCCCTGTCTTGGACACTGCCACACCATCTCAAGCTCAATCTTGATTGGATATGAATCAAGGGATCTTGAACACCCTAAAGCAATTAACATCTCGACTAGAATCCATGGAGGGGGGAGAACTTTGATACAGCTAGAGTGTAAACCCAAACCTGATTGGGTGAGTAATGTTCTGCCACCGCCAAACATCGAAAACTTCATATTCCCAGTATTCAATGGCTTGGAGGGCCTAGATATTCCTTTAATGGACTATGCCTCTTATTGTGACCCCATGATGGGAACGCGAGAGTAGAAATATGCATTAAAACTAAGGGTCTTCCTACGAACCATGCAAGGCTTGGCATTCGTATTGTATAATGGCCTGCCAGTAAATTCAATTACAGGGTGGGAGGACCTCCGGTGATAGTTTCACTTCTAGTTGAGTTCAATGCTGCCTATGAAAACAGTCTATGATCATATGTACTGCAAACAGTGAGAGAACAAAAGAGTCTCAGACTTCATTTTTAGATCGAAAGGTCTGCCTTATTCCCTAAACTGACTGTTACCCTTGGATGAGATTCTTTCCATGTTCATCACTAATATTTGGGATGAATTGAGAACACCTATCATCCCAGTGATGTACACATGTGGTTTTAGAGTCTTCTCTTCCATTTACCAAAGAATCGAGGACTCCTTGAAAAGGGACAATCTTATGTCCTGAAATGCCCCATCATCTATAGGGAAGAGAACAGGAAAATCCAAAGTGGATTATGTCATTCTTAAGCCACGCTCGACACCAGATCAGGTTGTGGGGCCCCCACCAAACCATGAAGGACCCACTACACACCAACATCCACCCCCACCTTGATAAGATGAACGATGGGGTGCTAAAAGAAATCAGTTCAAAGAATGAATAAATAAAGATTACTAGATCCGAGATGACTTGGTGTGGGGTTATTTCAAAGCCGCCATGAATTGAAACTTTCTCCGGCTACCAGAGCCAAAGCGATCCGATGAAGTGCGTAACAAAGACCACCCAAATTATGGTCCCTATCACAGGATACTGAGACATACCATCCAGGAATGCTTTTTTAAAGGATCTCCTGTAAAATATGGTGGATTTAGAGAAAGTTAATTTGGGACCTCCGCCAGCACAAGTGACATATGTTTCCACCTCAGTCTCAAGAGAGGAAGGGGAATGGAAAAATGTCACCAGTAAGAAGGAGAAAAAGTTCAACAATTGGATGACCCAGAAGACCATCAATAGAGTCCATGGCATCCTTCAAGAGTAGTTAAAACAATCAATTGTGCCCCCAAAAGCTCCTGATACCACGAAACCACCATCCTCGTCCCCACACCCCCCTAAAGACTATAAGGGCAGAAAGTATGAGCAAGAATATGAGCTGACACCAAATCCAAAGTCAATGTTGACACTTTTAGACTTCATGCCAACATACTTGGTAAAATGGGCACCGCCCCACCAAATAGTACAACAGGAACCACCTTGCCAAATAGTACAACGGGCACCACCCCACCAAATGGTACAATAGGCACAGCCCCACCAAATGTTAAAACATGCACCATCCCTCCAAACTGAACCATCAAAAGAAGATATTCATATAGAAAAGTTGTCAGATCCAGAACAGATCTTCGGCTACATCAATGTCATTCACTTGATGGACCCCTTCTTAGATGGAGACTATGGCCACCAATCCGAATTCCCCATGCCCAACTAGAGAGATGGAGGAAGAGGCTATAGAGTCCGGAGGTTTCTTCGAAGACATGATCATGGAAGGAACAAATTCCTGGCCACACCATATGTCAAACCGTTAACATCATGAAAACTCACGGAAGGACACTCTGGTAGACACAATAAGAACTAGAATGCTCTGCTTCCCATGCCAGAAGAAATCAAAGACCAGTTATCTTGGAATATCAATCAGGAAAGATCAAATATCAAATATCCCAAGACATAAAGGCAGACCAGTTCGAAAAAAATGGAAAGGACCACAGCACCACCAGCCCCTGTTATAGAGGTCGAACACTCTACATCCAAATCCGAAACCCCTAAAGTGTCTGTGAAAGAGAAACCCTGAGCTGGGAAGCTCTGACCTTTCGAGCATAATTATGATATTCAAAATAGCTGGCTTCAATACTAGAAATTCATTCAATCCTAGATGAGTTAATCCTGTCCGCAGATCATAGGATGCACTCTTTGAATCCTTAAAAAGTCCCTAAGAGTTTGAGGCCGAAGTAGCAGCAGCTGAATTCTATCAGATAGAGAACAGTCTTGAAGAATGTCACACCATCATCTTCTTCATGGATAAGTATGAATATGCCATCATGAAAGTGGATATCAAACACTTATATGTGTCCAAAAAGATTAATGGAATTGATGTATGGAGGATCTTCATCAAAAATGGAGCTGGAGTTAATCACCTCCTATTTAGGACACTTCGTCAACTAGGCTATGATGAAGACATCTTGACACCCTACACTAAAACTATGCTAGGATATGACAAAAACAAGTAGAAACCGTTGGAGAGAATCAATATCAAAACATGGCTCGGAGATCTCATGTTAGATTTTGAGTTCCTGGTAGTACGGAAAAGTATGGCCTTCAACATCCTATTAGGAAGGCCTTGGCTGCATCAGCATGTTGCAATTCTATCATCATACCATGAGTGCATCAAATATTTCACCAATGGAAAAAAAGAGACATTTCATGCCAATAAATCCTCATTTGAGTCCTGTGAGTTGCAGTATATCAAAGAACCAAATGGATTGTAAATGGCTCCCACCGACCCCCTTTAACAACTTGGGGATGAGTATGTATTATCAAAAAACTATGTTCAATGCATAAGTACAAGTTCATATGTAGGCTCAATCATCTACATGGTCTCTGTTACGGCTTCCAAGTCCAAAGATATGGAAAACGGTCTCAATCTAATGATGTCTGGAAAATCCCTATCAAATATGCTCCATGCCTATCTGTGCGACCTCAAACTACCCCAGACTCGCTCACTATGTCAATAGACAAACTCCCACCTGACATTGGATAGTTCATCTCAAAAATCCTATCTCTATAAGAAGAGGAGGAAGACGAAGATGATGAAGAATAAGAAGAGTAGGAGGAAGAAGTCATCAATGATTCCCCTCCTGCATTCAAAGAAGGTGTCACCACCATAATCGATGAACTTAAGGATATAAATCTATGAACTAAAGACGACCGAAAACCCACGTTGATCAGATTGGATATTCATGTCTAAAAGCAGGAGGAATATATCCCCTTCCTAAAGAAAAATTGATATGTGTTTTCCTGGAACTAAACTGAAATGCCAGGCCTCGATCCTGAGATTTCCACCCATCATCAAGGATTACCAGACGACCATCAGGGCAATAAGCAGGCAGACATAAGGACCCATCCTGACGCATGCTAATAAAATAGAGGCTAAAGTTGACAAGATGATCAATGTCAACTTCATACGGGAGTTCCAATATCCAATATGGCTGGAGAACATAGTCCCGGTCAAAAATAAGAATGGATATATTAGAATCTTCATTTATTTAAGGGACCTTAACTGAGATTGACCAAAAATGACTTCTTGGTTACGATCACAGAATTGATGATTGATGCAACAGCTGGAAATGAGGATCTCCCTTTCAAAGATGGATATTCTGGATACAATCATATCTAGATGGCCCGAGGAGATGAAGAATCTATCACTTTTTGGTCCCCTCAAAGAGTGTTCTGTTATAAAGTGATGACCTTAGTTATAATGAATTCTGGTGCAACATATCAGCGCACCATGCATCACATCTTCAAGCCCTTCTTGGGAATGTTCATATACTGTTATGTCAACGACCTGGTGGTTAAATCACGACAGCTCTCAAACCACCTGGCTGATCATAAAACTATTTTCACCATGTTGCAGCATCACAATTTAAATATGAATATCCTAAAGTATGCCTTTGGCGTTACCTTGGAAAAATTCCTATACTTCATTTTATGCTATCATGAAATAAAATTCGACCCCTAGAAGATTAAATCTATATTTGCCATGTCCCCACCTTGAAAACTCACCGAGTTTAGAGGTCTCCAGGGGAACCTCACATACATTCAGCACTTTATAGCCAACCTAGAAGGTAAATGTTTACCTTTCACCAAGCTTATGAAGAAAATAGATATGTATGAATGGGATAATGATTGCCAAGAATCATTTGACAATATCAAAAGATATATCCTAATCTCAACGGTTCCAATTCCACCAGTTGAGGGTAGACTTCTCATAGTGTACGTAAACGCCCAGGAACAGTCATTCGATGCCTTCCTCACATAGAAGAATGATGCTGGTAGTGAGAACAACCTCTATTAACTCAACCGAAAAAATGATTGTTGTTGAAAATCTGTACTCCAAAATTAAAAAGAAATGCTTAGACAAAAATTTCATGATTTAGAAACTTAGGAAATACCTACAGCACCATGAGATCCACCTGGTTTCCCAATGAAACTCGCTCAAATATATTATCAATATTCCCATGCTAAATGGATGCCTATCATGATGTGTAGTCATCCAACAACAGTTTGACATACGGTATTTTCCCTAGAAGTCCATCAAAGGCTGGGAATTGGAAGGCTTCTTGGGAAAGAAAACCTTGTATGAAACAACAGCATTGGATGCTGAAATTCTAGATTAAGAAGTGTTTTCCAATCAGGAGGACCCCTCAATATGGGAAATGTAATTCGATGGTGCTTCTTGAAGCACGACAGGGAAAAGGATAGAGGCTCCCAAGCACAACAAAGTGGGTCTAGGAATTATAATTGTATCCCTCGAAAAGGAAATCTTTCCTTACTCTTTACTACTTTCGAAATGGTGTACAAATAATGATGTTGAATATCAGGACCTCATTGCAGGCTGGAACTGTCACTTCATGTGAAAACCAAACACCTAAAAATAAAGGGTGATTCATAGCGAGTCATAAAATAGTTTAGTGGTGACTACACCATCAAGAAAGAAGTATTGGTTCCCTTGATGAACAATGTTCTAGAACATAGGGAATAATTCCCACAGGAACCAACGTCGACTTATGTCCCCCAGTTGCAAAATTCTCAAGCCGATGCATTGGAAAACACAGTCATAGACATGGCCGATCCAGACCGGGATGAAAATTCATTAGCATTTCCCATCATTGGATGGTCTTTCCATTCATACAGACCAATACAGAGGATATTGATGAAATTATCCTCGGTCATGAGCCTCATTATCACACCACCGGCTGGATGATGCCAATTGCAAATTACTTTTTGAATGGGGAACTCCCACCAGATAGGGTTGGATGGGAGAAAATCTAAATACGGGTTGTAAACATTGTCTTGTACAATGGGGTAAACCAAGAAAAGGTTCTCTAAAAACGATGCCTTGACAGAGTCCTTCTTAAGCGCATTTATCGATAATAGCGTGTTGTTGTCATAAATGAAGTGCACATAGGAGCTTGTGGAGCGCACCGATCATCAATCGAGCACTCTCACCAATTCTGAAGACTTGGGTATTACTAGCCCACTATGATACAGGATTGTGCCATATTCACCAAGAAGTGCCATTCCTTCCAAGTTCATGCTAATTTTATACACCGACCCCTAGAGTTACTTCAAACAGCTAATCACTCATGGCCATTCTCCACTAGGGGGATGGATGTTGTGGGACCATATCCTCCTGCCACATCCAGAAAATTCAAGTTCATACTCATAGAGACTGACTTCTTTTCCAAATGGGCCGAAGACATACCCATTAATGAATTTGGGATGAAAAACATCTTTTTCTTTATAAAGGCCAATATCGTTACTACATTTGGTGTCCCTCATACCTTACTGACAGACAACGACACCAACTTATGCTCTGCTGAGTTGGAAAAGTTATACCAGGAGTATGGAATTAAAGCCAATATGTTTTCCCATTACCACATGACAGCCAACGAGAAAATATAAAAATTTTAACAAGACCATTTCCAATATAACCAAAAAGATGGTTGATAAGGATAAGAAACCATGGACATACTAGCTCCTCCATGCTCGGTGAGCTTACCAGACCATGACCTACCCTACCACCAAAGAAACCCCATACTTACTAGTATATGGGGTAGAGGTGATTTTGCCTATCAAAATTCAAGTGTCATCACTTCGTGTGGCCATTTGAGATCAATGTTCCATGGAAGAGAAATCCCAAAGATAGTTTGATGAGTTGTAGTAGCTAGATGAAAAAAGTATTCACAATCTCCACTATTTGGAAATCTACCCGAATTTGATTACACGAGCCTTTAATAGAAAGGTTCGCCTCTGATCTTTCTGTGAAGGAGAAATGGTGTTTATCCATAGAACCATAATGATACTTAGGAAGAAGCCCCAAAATCTTGAACCAAAGTGGGATGGACCATATGTCATACATAGGGTCTATTACAATGGAGAATACTCCTTGATATCAACGGAAAAATTGTTCATCATGGCACCCACAAACACAGAGTTCTTGAAGAAGTATTTCACATAATAATACCCCCATAGCAAGTTCCAAGCTCTACAACCATAAACTATGAGTTATAATACCCTTAAGTTAATATCCAAACTCTAAGACCTTAAACTATTAGTAGAAATAAAGCAATGCCATGTTCCAAACTCTACGAACCTAAACTACAAGCCATTGTCCTGACCACATGACACTAAACTGTGTAGTATTAGTCCATGCAAGATGACATTAAACTGTAACAGTCCAAACCCTATGACATTAAAGTATGAGTCACTATCCTTTCAACATGATGTTAAACTGTAGGGAGCTTGGCCCTGAAACATGACATTAAACTGTGACTCATGTACTCACTTTAAGACCTTAAACTACATGGCATAAAGCATCCTAATCGTATGACAATAAACTGCATGATCTCTCATAGAACTATGTCCGACTTGATTTCTTCCCTTGCAAGATACATAGTGACACCTCAATCCATGATCATGTCCCAACACTCCCCCCCCCCCAAATTCCCCCATCATATTCTATACCTCCCCACACTTGCGAAGGGGACTCTATGTCCACTACTTGTTTCTCACATCGAGCATTGATCATGTGATATTAGGATCAATGATAAGGATTATCTTACAAAAATAAATTATAGGGATATATGGAAGACCCAAAACCCATAGACAATGAAACAAAAATTTCCCTACATATGGAAAGAGCCAGATCATTACAGGGAATGTTCAGAACTACGTGCCGCTTGATTTATACACTTAAAGGATACGTACCGATGCCTCGATCCTTGATCTTGGCCCATCCCCCACTGAACAAATGCCTCCATAATCCCCCCTATATACCCATATTCATAAGGAAAACCCATATTACTCATTGGTTCTTACATTGTGTATAACTCACATAAGCATAGGATTAGTGGTAGGGATTATCTTACGAAAGAATACTATAGAGTAACATGGTAGACCTAGAAACTTTGATCGATAGAACGAAGATTCCCCTACCCATATGACTGTGCCAGATCGGTACATGGAGCTTTCATAACTACGTACGACATGATTCCTACCATCACATGATACATAGTGACGCCTCAATCCTTGATCTTGGCCTATCCACCAAAAAAATGCCCCCATCATATTCTCTACCTCTCCACACTTGCAATGGAGACCCTATGTCCACTCCTTGTCTCTCATATCGAGTATTTCTCACGTGAGATTAGGATCAATGGTAAGGATTCTCTGATGAAAATAAATTATAGGGAGATATGGTAGAATTGACACCCATGTAAAATGAAACAAAAATGTCCCTACATATAGACCGAGCCAAATCGGTACCGGGAATATTTCGAACTACATGGGGATTGATTCCTTCCCTCGCAGGATACATAGTGACGCCTCGATCCTCGATCATGGCCCATACCCCAAACAAAAAATGCCTCAATCATTCCCTATATCAACCCATATTCATAATGGAAACCCTTATCACTCCTTGTTTCTCATATCGATTATAACTCATGTGAGAATAGCATTAGTGGTAGGGATTCTATTAAAAAAACTATAGGGTAACATGGTAGACTTGGAAAATGTGATGGATAGAATGAATATTCCCCTACCCCTATGACTGAGCTAGATCAGTACATGGAACTTTATGAACTACGTATGTCTTGATTCCTACCCTCGTAGGATATGTAGTGACGCCCATATTTCGTATCCCAGCCCAACCATCATTAAAAAAATAAAAACAATGACTTCAAGTGTCCCTACACATCGAGAAAACATTTGTAGGGAACATTAAGAACTATGTGTGGCTTGATTTATTCCCTTGAAGGATAATTATTGATGCCCGAATGTAGCATTATGGCCCATCCACCGTAAAAAAACCCTTTTCCCCCATATATGAAGGACCAAGGAACATCCTGAGAAAGGACGGGAGAATCGAGGTGTCAAATTTTTCATTTAAACTGATGGACCTTGTTCCCACATTGGTAGGAACCTGTTTAACCTGTCTGAAGAGGAAGTGCAGAAAATAAACAATCACATGCAAAGCAATGACAAAAAAAATTACTAGGTTCAGCACTAAGGGATATGTACAATGAACAAATAACAAAATTGTTTAGATCATACCAAATTCCACTAATCTTCACAAGTTGTGGATTACAAGAGTTTAGCACAGTCACATTATTCCAGGTGCACTGCCTTTATAAGGTTTTATGGATAGCGCACTGTGTCCCTCTGGTATCTTCTGCGGATTCTCCCTTGCTCACTACTCTGGAAGAATATTCACTCATTTTATCGACTTGAAGGTCACTTCATGGGTTTATCATTAATTTATGCATCCTCAACTACAAATGGACGCTATTTTGAAGTCCCATAATCATGCATAGATGTAATTTATTTTCCCGTACACTGATAAGTTATGAATATTAATTTCACAAATTGATTTGGAGAATTTTAGACTTCCTTTGGTATTCCACATACTGAAGCTGGTTTCGCGTACCACAATTGTTTTCACATACCCTCCAGATCCTCTGCGTACCATCCAACTCCTCTGTGTGCCGTCCAGTTCCACCATGTACCTCGATGTGATACATTTCTCCATACTCTGCATATTTCTCCAAACCTCTATGTACCGTCCTACCCCACCGCGTACTGAAGGAGCTTCCGGCGTGAACCACACACCCTTCCGCAAACTTTTTTCCTTACGTGGATGAGTCTCTCAATGTATTTTCTTCTCCTCTCCGAACCACTATTGAACTCTCTGAATTTCTTCCTGAAATATTAATATCCAATATCATGATTTAACAAAGTGGACCACTCTTCCCTAAATAGGAACATAACTCCGCAATAATCACTAATCCTTTTTTACCCAAATTTTCAATGAGGGAAAATCTTCACTCTCTCTATGTATGGTTAGCCTCCACCACATACCGATCCTGTCTTGAGAACTATAGTAATTCAGCCAACCTTTATCATTCCTCATACCTAATGGATTAACCATGTACCATCGCTACAAAGAATTTTTCATTTAAACCTTCATCATTTTTCATACAGAATTACTTCACCGCATATCGTTGTTGAGAAATATTTTCGGTTCCACACACCTCTCCACTTACAGTTCCTGCTGCGTACACCGCGTACCGCGCGCCTGCACCGCGTACCGTGTGCCTTCACCACATACCATGCACCTTTGTCGCATACTTCTGACATACACATCATACCATCAGCCTTCATGGTGTACTAACAACCTTCACAGCATACCATTGCTACAAACCGTTACCAGACTACATATTTTTGAGGCCCAAAAACATGGAAAACATAGGGAAACTACACCACCTTCAATACTGCTTTCAGCTAAAAATGTATGGCCCTATTATTTTCCTAATCACAAGTCATCCATGTACATATTGATAGAAAACACAAACCAACCTCTATTATTTGCAACGAGCAGCCTTGGTGCCAATTATCTCCCCCTTTGGGTTTGCTCACAATCTCCAGATAAATTTACTGATGTACCAGTGACAATTAAAACCTAAATCTTTAGGAAACAACTCCGGAATCACTCTAAGTCTACGTGAGTAGTGCTCGGTGAAGAAAACAAGAGAGGGTACATGAATTGAGTTCTCAATATTTTATTTTCTCCACCTTCAATGTTCATGTTCTGGATTTTTCCATTGAATGTATCAATTCTCCCCCTTTGGAAATCAACCCAAAAACTAGTATTTTAACATTTTAGAGCATAGAACATACTCTCCCTTGATCGTATCTCCCCCCTAAACCTACAACACTTCCAAAAACAGATTATCATAGCTAAACCAACTAGGGGGAGGGGAATCTCATAACCTCCTTATGCATTGGGAGGTGTCTGAACACCGAGGTTCAACTGAGGTTTCTCAAACACAGCTACTGACATTGGCTTGGTCATAATGTCATCCACTTTCTCATCAGTTCCCACATGGTCCATTTTGATCATGCCTTGTTCAACATTTTATTTGAAGAAATGATATCTGATCTAAATATGTTTTGTACGAGAATGATAAACTGGATTCTTCATAAGATCAATTGTGATCTTGTTATCACAGTAAATCACCATTTGTTGTTTCCCCTCATAAGCTATGTCAGTCAGTTTCTACTTCATCCAAAGTAAGGGAGTGCATTATTTGATAGTAGATATATATTTACCTTCAGTAGTACTAAGTGAAGTACTTTCCTATTTCTTTCTTGACCACCCCACACATTTCCTCCCAATATATAATGCTCCACCAATGGTAGACTTTATGTCCACTACATCACCAGCCCAGTCAGCATCATCGAATGCTAATAGTTCACTATCTCTTCTTGAAGAAAAGTATATCCCAAAATTATGTGTACCTTGAATGTATCTCATGATTAATTTCACTGCCGCCACATATTTTTCCTTCAGATTTCTCTGCATGTGGGCTGCAAGGCAGGTTGAAAAGACAATATTTGGTCGTACCTCCGTTAGGTACAGTAGGCTTCCAATGATTCTTCTATACAAGGTTGGATCCATATAATTAACTTCCTCGTGAATTCTGAGCTTTTATCCAACTCCAATTGAAGTCGACATTAGTTTGGAATCATGCATATTGAACTTCTTTAATAGCTCTCTTTCATAATTTTCTAGAGAAATAAAAGTGTAATCCTTCTTCTAATGTACTTGAACCCCTATAAAATATGTGAGTTCACCAATCATAGTCATTTAAAATTTGGATTTCATGCGATAGGAAAAATAAACCATTGATCCAAGTCTACTTCCCACAAAAAATAATATCATCCTAATATACCAATACCATGAAATGATCATGTTTAGTGTTCTTCATGTAAAGATTGTGATCCAGTCCTCCTCTTTTAAACTCTAGCTTTCTCAAATAAGAGTTCAATTGAGAGTACCATGCCCGTTGTGAATGTTTCATCCCATAAAGATCTTTCTTTAATTTTCAAACCTTATATTAATCATTTCCACAGAACCCTATGGGTTGTTCAATGTAGTCTTATTCTTCCAATAATCTATTTAAGAACACTGTCTTGACATCCATTTGATCCACTTTATAACCTCTTTGGATTTCCATGGCAAGGAATTGACTGATTGACTCCAGTCTCACAATGGTAGAAAATGTATCCTCAACATCAACGCCTTCAATTTGTGAATATCCTTTATAGACCAAGTGTGCCTTATTTCTTATCAAATTTCCATTTTTGTCGAATTTTTTATTGAAAATCCACTTTGTACCAATCATATTATGATCTTTATCTCTTTTAACATGATCCCATGTCTGATTTTTGTCAATTTGATCTATCTCTTCAATCGTTGCTTTCACCCATGACTCATCCTTTGTAGCCTCTTCAAATGTGGATGGTTGAATAACTGATAGAAATGCATATTGAGCATTATTCATCATTATCCTTGTCTATGTAGGTGAATTCTGATCCCCGATAATGTTGGGTTGATCAGTCTCTTCTCTTCTATTTCTCCTTTGGGGTTCAACCGTATTCTCTCCCAATATGGCTTCTTCTTCTTATTCTTCTTCAAAGTAAATAGCATGATGTGACTCCTGGGAGTTTTTCACATATTCCTCTTCCTCTATATTATCATTTGTTCCATGTTCACATTATTTCTAATCTTCTATCACATTAGTATAAGAATTCCTTGAAGCATTTGGGTTTTTCTTTTTGATGATATTTACATCACTGCTTTCCACAATTCTTCCCAAGCACTTATTGAGACACTTGCAGGATTTCTTGTTCATTGAGTACCCCAAGAAATATTCCTTCATCTATATTGTCTCCATACTTCCCTTGATTTCCATATTTGTTTCGGATATATCATTTTCTTCGAAAACATTAAAATATTTCAATGAGGGATTCCTTAAATGCCACAATTCATAAGGTGTATTTGTTTCACCCATATATATCCCTGTTCGATTTTGAATATACATTGCAGCTTGTACTTCCTCATTCTAGTAATTTCAAGGAATATGACTCCCAATCAGCATAGTTTTGCACATGTTGTTTACCTGTCAATTCCTGTGCTCAAAAAATCCATTTTATTTTGGAGTTCTCACCGCTACCACCTCATGTTGTATCCCATTCTTCTATAGTTAATTTTCAAACTCATTAGATGTTTATTACCCTCCATTGTTAGACCATAGGACTTTGATCTTCCATCCATTATCATTCTCAGTTATTTGTCGATAGGTTTTCATGAAATCAAGCACTTGTCACTTTCTCCATGTGTTATAGAAACATTTATCAGGCCACATACCTCTATATGGATGAGTTCAAGTAGATTTTATGCTCTATTCATCTTTGTCTGGTGGGAACTGCAGACCAGATTCCCTCACATACAAGAATCACGGTACATTTCTCATTCACCCTTTAGATTAGGGATATCCATGACTATATTCAACTTAGATATCTTTTCAATGTCTCATTGATTAATGTGCCCCAATATCCAATGCCATAAGTTGTTTTCCTTTTCATCTATTAGGTTTCAAATGTTCTCTTTTCTGTCAACCTGATATAAGTTGCCTTCTATTCTATAGACTTTCATGAGCGAAATCCCAGACATTCCTCTTATTATACAAACATTTTGAAATAATGTCACAATAATATCTGATTCACAAAGTTGACTTGCACTAAGAAGATTATAACACAGACTATCCACATAAAAGACATCAGTTTTCTCCACCTTTCCATTAGCTAGCTCAGTGATTCCACTACCTTTTATCTTCAAAGCACAATCGTTACCGAACCTCACTATCCCATCGACCTTTTTCTTGAAATTTGTTAATAGGTGTGCATTACCCATCATGTGGGATAAACATCCGCTATCAAAAATCAAGGTGCTGTTTTTCCTGGTAATGTTGAGGGCTACTTCTGTAAAATTGGAGTTTTCAATTTACCTCTTTTCTTTCCATGAGATATTGAATTGACTGTTGGATGCTGATGGCCTTTCAATTCTCTCTTTTGTATTCGTGGGTTATTCATATTCAAATTCTTCTTCCAAAGGAGAAAACCTGTTTGAAATAAAAATACAATTTTTTTGACATGAATTGACTCGTCTTTGACTATTGAAAGAATTTCTCCTGTCATACCTCTTCCTGCAATGCACAGATTTATGGCCAATGTTAGAACCATAAAAACAATATCCATAGATCTTATTTTTTCTATAAGTAGTAGGATCTGAATATTTTCTCTTTTGTTGAACTCCTAACTCTTCCCCATTCATATAGCTCCTTTCCTCTTCTCAATTTGACATGGTATGGCCTAGATAGCCACAAAACTGACACTTCATGAAGGTAAATGTCTTATCACTTATATTTCTCCTCATTCCTTCTTCCTTAGGAAAATAGTTTGATTGCCTACAATTTCTGTAAACTCGTGGATAATCATAAATTATAGTTTCAGTTTGATTTAAGGAATTCAATTTCAACACTTCTGGAGTCTTTTCAACATGATCCACTTTCATCTTGCCTTTATTTTGGATCACTTTATTTATACTAATTGACATTTCTACATTGCAACCAATTACACTATTTCCCATGCATGT
This sequence comes from Viscum album, assembly GCA_963277665.1. Lineage (NCBI taxonomy): Eukaryota > Viridiplantae > Streptophyta > Magnoliopsida > Santalales > Viscaceae > Viscum > Viscum album. The sequence continues at coordinate 853,788,382 of OY728152.1, forward strand.
GGGTCTTTGTTCACTCAATATAATTTCAAATCCATCAGAACCACGTTTTTCCCTCTCTAGTATCTTAGAATCCAAGAACCTTCCAAATTATATTTTCTTCATTGATACTTTTGAAGTTGATTCACTTTCGAGTTTACTTCTCAGAGTAACAAATTCTTCTTCGAGTCCCTCAATGGTCTTGTACTTCTCCTCTAGTCTCATGGTAAGGTAATTAATGTCCTTTTATTGTTCTTAAATTCTGAGTTTTATTTCCAAAACATCATCATTTCTTTCAAGGATTGATCATTAAACTTTCACCAGTTCTTCGAGTTGTTCAATTTTTCCATCCAGCTGATCAATATATTCTGATGATTCCTCCACCATTTCTTTCAACTTATTGCCTCTATTAAATTTAATATCCAGGTTACCAAATGAATCTGTAGGTTTCAACATAAGATCGGCATTAGAATTCAACTGATTTTCACTAGATTTATCTATCAATGGTTCTGACTTTTCAATGGTAGACATCATGGAGTTATGGTTCACGGTTTTAAATTCTGGTTCATCTTCCTCCAAGATTTCATTATCATAATCTTCCTCCTCATAGAAAAAAATCTTATTCTGATCTTAATATTCAAATTTGAAGTTTCACTTTTTGAAGAATCTTTCTAATGCTTTTTCATATTTTCAACTTCGCTCTCTTAACCATCAAAGTTTTGTTAGTACTGAGAGGCAATGAGACCAACTCTTCCACAGTGAAAACAAGACAAAGGTATCTTGACTTCAAATTCTCATGTTCCCTTCTTTATATTCATTGAAATTATTGAAAGAGTTTTCCTCATGATATTCATCACTGCTATCTCCTGAAACGTTTAGTTTTTCCATGGATTTGAATTCCATTTCCTTTCTCACATGATTCTTAGCTACTTCTAGTTTTATTCTCATTTCATAAGCTCGTAGATTGATAAGAAGATCATCCACTGAGATTTTGTAGAGATCTCATTCATCAAGGGCTAACACATTTCAATTAAAAAGGGGTGGGAGTCTTCTGAAATTTTTCATTACAATGTCAATTTAGATAATTTCTTCACCCAAACCATGGATTTCTCCTACAACTTCAGAAATTTGATTTAAAAAAGAGTCTGCATTCTCATCAGGGTGTGTTTTCAGAACATCAAACCTATTATTTAGTACTTAATGTTTTGTCTCTTTCACTATTCTATCCCCTTTATAAATATTCTACAATTTGTCCCACATTGACTTGGTATATGTGAAACTCATTACCTTTATGATAAATTTGACCAGAAAGGGATGTAGTGAGTGCATTATGAACTTTTTCATCAGCATCAACCAATTTCTTGTTTGTATTTGTCATTGAAAGTCTTGTGGATCAGTGAATTGTTTTCCTTGAACAGTAGAAAATAAAACATCCATTCCAAGATATCTTAAGTGATATCTCATCCAATATTTTCATACATGAAAATTACTTCCATCGAAGAGGGGAACTCCCCTAATGTTGACTGCATTCTCCATGATAGAAAGATTCAACACCAGCATCCTTTTCCCTCTGATGCCACATGAAGGACACCAAAACACCTTGAGTGGGGAGGGGTGAATCAGGGTGTCATCTATTTATTTTATATTTATGGATCTTGTTCCCATGTTGGTAGGAACCTGTTAAACCTGTCTGAAGAGGAAGTTCCGAAAATAAACAATCACATGCAAAGCAATGACACAACAATTTTACTTGGCTCACCACTAAGGCATACGTCCAAGAATCATACACCGAAAATGTGTTGGTCGTACAAAATTTCATTAATATTCACTAGCTGTGGAATACAATAGTTTATCACAGTCACACTACACCAGGCACACTACCATTTCAAGGTTTTAGACATAGCACACTGCGTCCCTCGAATTAATTCCGCTGACACTCCCTTGCTCACTGCTTTGGAATAATCTTCACTAATTTTATCAACTTGACGGTCACTTCAATGGTTTATCATTAATTCATGCATCCTCAACTACAAATGGATTCTCTTATGAAATCCCATAATCATGCACAGATTTAATTTATTTTCCGGTACACAGATATGTTATGATAATTAATTTCGCAGAGTGATTTGGTCAATTTTAGGACTCCATGGGTATTCCGCATACTGCAGCTAGTTCTGCATACCACAACTGTTTTCACATATCTTCCAGCTCCTCCATGTACCGTCCAGCTCCTCTGCGTATCATACAGCTCCTCTGTGTACTGTACTACGCCGGGTTCTTCCCTACACTGCATACTGCTCCAAACCTCTGCATACCATCATGCTTCGCTGCGTACTGGAGGAGATTCCAACATGAACCACACACCCTTCCACGGACTGTTTTCCTTATGCAATGAGTCTCTCCGCGTATCGTCTTCTCCTCTATGAACCACTGCCTAATTTTCCAAATTTATTCCCAAAATTTTAATCTCCAATCTCATGATTTAACAAATGGGATTCCTGTTCCTTAAATAGGCACATAACTATGAAAAAATTGCTAATCCATTTTACCTAAATTTTCAATGTGGGACAATCATCACTCCATCTGTGTATGGTTAGCCTCCACAGCGTACCGCTCATATTTTATGAACCACTGAAATCCCGCCAAGCTTCATCATTCTGCGTACCACATGTCTTCATCATGTACCATCTTTAGGAACCATTTTTCATTTCAACCTTCAGCATTCCGCGTACCGAATTCTGTCACTGCACACCATTGATGCAAGCTTTTTTCGGTTCTGCGCACCACTCCGCAAACCTTTCTCGATGCCTATACCATATACCGCATGCCTTCACTGCATACCGCGTGCCATCACCATGTACTGCACAACTTCTCCACATACCTCTAACCTTCACGGCATACCACAATCCTTCACTGTAGAACAGCGACCATTACCGTGTTCCATTGTTGCAAACCGTTACCAAAATCTATATTTTTTAGTCCCAAAAACATGGGAAACACAGGGAAACTGAGCCACCTTCAATACTGATTTCATCCAAAAATGTATGACTCTATTCTTTGAAAACTCCCTAGTCATCCATGTATAGATTGAAAACAAACACAAACCATCCTCTATTAATAGCAACGAGCAGCCTTGGAGCAAACAATACATAGGTCAGACTTGTTCGGGGAGTCCATGAATGATTCTAATCGCATGAAAATAAACTAAGAAAATTTTCAAGAGTTATGTGTCATCCAATCCTCGGTGTGAAGAGATCCCGCACATTCCCCCCACTAATGAGATTTCAAAAGATCCTGCTTCCCCTATAAATATGAGTCAGAACTATGTGTATTCTCCAATAGATCATAGGTAATCACAATCTGGATATTTTTGTCATTCCTGGGCATATATCTCCTGTTTTTAAAACTCCATACACGAAGAAAAATTGGATCCCTATAATCCTTCAAGGCCATCTTAGATGGAAGGCCAGTGTCCTGCGGACACCTTTGATTGACTATGCACATCATACCCTGGTGGCTCTACATATGTTGCCCATAAAAATTTCCATCAATCAAAGGAAAATTCGTCCCCAGGAGAGTTGTATCCTCTCTCAGTATGCCCAATGGCTTCCAAGCCCCATATCATCTCTCATGATTCATGTTTCCCCCAGGACTATGGTTTACACCTTCTATTATCACTCGCATCTAGGGAACTCCATATCATTCTGATTGTGATTAACTCAATTCTATTATGGATCTTTATGAAAGTATGATCGTCCTCACTACAAGACTCTAAACTGCACAATATTATATCCTCATCACATGAAATTAAACTATGAGGCCAATATCGTCCCTACTGTACAACATTAAACATCATAACAATGGTTTAAGCCCAAAGTTCCCTCTGATATAGATTTTTCTATTCCTATGTAATGACCCAGAATCCTCATAATCCCTTATTTCTCACACCGAGCACATCTCACATGAGCTTAGGGATCTCAGTGATATATCCACCATGAGATTATGGAAAAAAGTCTACGAATTTGGTCCTAGTAACATGACCCTAAAAGGCATGTCACAGTTTCCTTCCCCGAGAGGAACCCCACGTCCAGGCCATACAATGTTAAATGACCAGGTATCCCAAATATGTAATGAATGCCTCACCCTACATATGAGTCATATCTACATAATGGAAACCTAATTTCATGAGTAAATCACAGACCAAATGTCCCCAGTATTTCGAGATACACTCCATCAATACCCCAAACTCCATGCTCTGAGTGGTCATCAATCTACATAACCCACTAATACCATTTTGGATGGAACACTAGTGTCAGGTGGACACCTTCGTTTGACTTTTCACATCATGCCCCAATGGGTATGCATATGACTCCCACAAAAATTCACATCAAACAACGGAAAATTAATCCTCGGGAGAGTCCTATCCTATATCAGTATGCCCAATTCCAAGACTCATCCCATCCTTCTTGATTAAAGGGCCCTTGATGTCATGTTTTACATGTCCTCCCTACACACATCCCCGGATATATTAGAACAAGCAGGCCCGATTCATCTCTGGTCCCTTTTAGGGTTTCAAAAGATACTCCATCTATATGCGTGAAGTTGATCCGCATATAAGATAATAGTTCCCCCAATCATTTCTGAGTTTCCCCTAAAGAAGTTCAGCAAAAATTCTACTTTTCATGTTCAGGAGCACCCTTTTTCCGAAGGACATGTACAGTATTTAGAAAGGTCCCAATCTTTATAATCCTTCATAGCCATCGGAGACAGAAGGCCAGTGTCATATAGATACCTTTCATTGAATATGGAAATCATGACCTAATGTCTCTTCATATGTTACCCACAAAAATGGCGATCAATCGATGGCAAATTCGTCTTCAGACGAGTCCTTTCCAGCTTCGATACACTCAAATGACAATCATGTTCTGTCACACCCCAGGATTTCAAAAACATCTAGATAACGGCTTACACACCTTTTTTCCTTCCAAATTCCTCTGAAAGAGAAAATACTTCTACCTGAACTAACCATTCACCAGCTCTCCCTCTTGCAAGTAAGAACCATGTGGGAATATTTCCCCACTAAAATCCGACATGAATGTCCCTAATATTTTAAGACACCACAACTTAGGTCAGCCGCCCACTGGGGCTCCTAACATCAAAATAAATACAAAATGTTGCATAATCCTACCAAGCCATTGGAAATTGGAGGCTAGTGTCCTACAGACACCTTTGTTTGACTATGTACATCATGCCCTGGAGTCTGTACATACGTTGCCCACAAAATGGATGTCGATCAAAGGAAAATTCAACCCAAGGAGAGTCCATTCCTTCCTTCATATCCCTAAAATGTCTCTCAAGCCTCATGCATGTCCCAAATTCAAAAATTAAGGGTCAAGAAAAATCCCTAACCCATGTCTGAATGATATTAGAACATTCTTGGATACCCTTCTCATGTCACAGGCCTACCCCTTTACGTTTGGTCAAAGTTGTTCATCCAAAAACATCAGTAATGAGTTTGATTGGAAGGAATATGAACTACCAGCAAAAGAGACGCCATACTAGCTAGAGGGAAGATCATAAAAAGGCAACGTTGGGTAAAAGTTGAGTATCGGTTCGTTAAAAACATTAAACCATTAAAATAGGTGTAAAACATGTTAGGTTGAAAACCCATAAAGGGTGGCCTAAGTAAAAGTCATGTTATTCTAGAGAATACCATGCCAAGTAGGCTTAGGAAAATATTAGGGGAATAATGAAAAAGATATAAATGTTCAGGAGGTATTTTATAGAACCTTAGTAATAGTCGAACTACACTCGCTGAGTCCCGCATCTCAGGCAAAAAATAAAGACTGATTCAATTATTTCAGTTTATTGGTTTCAAATCTTGGTTTAAAATAAATACCTGATTGAAATGATGTTTAAATTATTGATTATGATCAATTGAAATGACAGGGAAAGTAAAATAAAGAGGATTTAAAGTCAAATCAGTCTCATTGTGTTCAGCAAAAATGGGGTAGCATCCTGAGTTCAAAGTCTCACCAAAATATCAAAAGAAAAATAAGCAGGAAGAGTATAAGTCAGGACTTGGGATAGAACTACAAAAAGTCTTAGTTTTCCCTTTCCAGCAGGAAGACAAGTGATTGTCGTGGGCCTTCAATAATTTTCCCCAATGAAGTTCTCTCCTCTATTTTGGCCTTGACCATCGGACGAACCTATTCCATAATGACTTTATGGTCCCACCCCGTCCTCTGGACATATTTATAATTGTCACTTGAAGAGGTCAGTTGATCCCTTAGCCTTGTTGTGCGGGCTTCATGCTCCCAGATCTCTTCCTCTTGGGTTTCCACCAAATCACGAGCCTTCACTTCCATGACCGTTAGATGATCGAATTATGTAATGTCCCAGAATTTTCATATAATTATTTATTTATTTATATGGTATTATTTCTAGACCACAAAATCTAATGGTGCATAATTCTAATGCACAAAGTTCCTGGAATGATGCATCGAAAAGTGTTATGTTTTAAAAATAGCGTGCGTGATTAGTTTACGTAAAAAGTCAAATAACTCTTAAACGGGTTTCCGAATCAGAAATATGAGGGAACTATTGCATTCAAGATGGTAGTTTTACCCTAGGTATGACATAAGTTTAGTCGGTGCAGGCCTCCAGTAAGAAAACTGGAAAATGGAATAACTGTAAAATAAAATAATTAAATAAAATTATTTTATTTTTGAAATTCTTATAACACATGAATTGTAACTCAGATTGAAAAATATGAGACCACTACTGAACTCGTGAGGGTATGATTTACTTAGGCTGATACTATCATTGGTCAGCACGTACCACCAGTGAAAGTAAGTTTTTGGATGTAAATAAAATAATTAAGTGATAATTATTTTATTGTAAAATCCATAACTTCTAAAAAGAAACTCATATTGAAAATCCTAGTGTACTGTTGAGTTTTTGAGAGCGTTTTCTCCTCAAGAGGGGCCCAACCTCGACCGGCATGAGTCAAGGGTGACTGTTAATAATTTTCTAAACATTTTTTTTCAGGTAAGTTCAGTAAACGTGCGGGTGGAATTTTCAAACTTTTATACTAATGCTTGGATTAAAAATAAGGTGGAACCATTGAATCCACAACCCTTGGATTCTCTTAAGGGAGACTTCACATTGACCTTAGTTAGTCTGGAGAAAATTTTATATTTTTGGACTTTTAAAAGAATAATAAAATAACTTAGTTATTTTATATCTCTAGTTTCTTTTCCTCCAACGGACATGCGGTAGTGGAGGGACCAACGATGTGTCAAGACATTAAATGGATTGACTCCTCAAATCCTTTGTAATAGAACCATTGTAATTAGGAAGGTTCCTATTAATTGAACCCCCATTAATTCCAGGGGTGTTACTCGTCCTCCCCCTATTCTATTTATATAGAGCTTGGTGGGAGGTATTGGCACAGATTCACCAATCGACGAAGCTCTGGTAATGTGTCGCGATGCCCGAAACTTGGAGGATGGAGCCAGTTCTAGCAGGCAGTGACGATCGACACTGAATCATGAACCGAACGATGACATTTGTGCAGCAACATTGGAGGCTTGTTTCAAGAACGACGAATGCCGACTCTTCCTCAATCGCGGGCGTTCTCCAATGATCTTTAGGTAGGGATAGATTTTTTTTATAATTTCAAGTGATTATTAAATCCAATTCCTACCTCATATTTTCAAGATAACGCGGAGGGTGAGAGACAAATTAACATGACCCACACCCTATGCTACCTTGTTTACCATTGATTTCTCAGTGAAAGACTGACGGTGCAGCGGCACTGGCCAGCCACGATGGAGGTGGCGCACCATCACGCACCGCAGAAGGACACTATGACATGATGCCACAGTGGTTAGCTGAGCGGTCGGCACCAGCCGGTCATGGAGGTGGTGCGGTGTGTCGTTACGGACTGCCGGTGGTAAAGGGCTGTGGCCGAAGCCGTGGCAGGTAAAAAAGGCAGCCTGCTCGAGCCGACGATGGATTGAACAGGTGGAGCTGTGTTCCATCACAGGTCGCTATAGGAGGTCGAGTCTTGAATCCACAGAAGGTTGAGAGCGGCGTATCCCCCCTGTCGTGCCGGGTTGGAGGACCCCCCGGTCGGCCAAAATGTCTGACCATTACGACGTGGGGCAGTGCCCCACCGGCTTGCCGAAACAGCCCCGCACCCGCGGGGCCAGATAGGAAGATAGTTCCGCCTTTTGGTAGACTAGTCCAGATGCAGTTCGGCCGACCGGGCTAGACCCACCCAACGAATTGGACCCGCGACGTAGTGGGCCAATGCGGGTGGGCCGAGCCCCACCGTAGGAGCTGAGCCAACCGTGGCCTGGGCCGGCGAACCGGACCAGGCCGATCCCGATGGGCCGGACCCAGTGAACTGGGCCGACCCTTAGATGGCTGGATCCGAGCAGGTTCAAGCAAACCCCAGGACCCGTTGCGTCGGGCCGGGCAGACTGTGTCAGACCAGGTCCCGACCAAACCGGTTCCCGAATAAAGAAATTCCCGTAACTGAAGAATCGACTGTTTGTTCGACACACTGTCAGTGGCGCTGGGATCGCTTTTGGAAATCGGTTCCTTTTGGTATACTCCACTTGAGTTTTGGATAAATATTGGATTATTACTGGGTTGGATTGAATCTGAATCCATCTAGGCCCTCAGAACTAAAAGGCTTATAAATCACAGACCGGGCATTCGATTAACATGACATATATCATGTTAGAATCCTTGCGAGATGGAGGTAATTTGGAATACATTATCATGGAGATTTTTTTAGGATGAGGTATGACCAATTTCTTGAGAAGAAGTTCTCTTGGAATCAAGTGTACTATGAGTGGCAATCTAGTGGCAAGAAGTGAGGAGGAGGTTGAAGACAGATCATATAGAGGTTAGTACCGACCGATCATGTGTGGGTCAGATACTGTGTGGGTCAGCGCTCAGTGATCATGTGTGGGTCAGCACATACCAATCATGTGTGGGTCAGCGCTCAGTGATCCTGTGTGGGTTAGCGCATACTGATCCCGTGTGGATCAATACGGGGGTTAGTATCTATCGACTTTGGTCGGGTTGGATCCTATGTGTATCATTTCGGGGGTCTGTACCTATAGATCCTATGTGGGTCATACTCCATATGGTCATAAGTAGTGCCTCTCGAGAGAAAAAGATGATATATCTTCTCAACTAATCAACTTTAATTTTGGGCCTTACTAATATACCTCGTTTGAGATGAGTCTTTTAACATCAAGGTGATACATATGTGGTACTTTTACCATCATTGTGATATCTTCGTGGTGATACTTGTGCGGTAATTTTACCTTCATGGTTATATCTTCATAGTGTTACCTATGTGGTACTTTTACCTTCGTGGTGTTATCTTCTTGGTGTTACCTATGTGGTACTTTGACCATTGTGGAGTTACCTTCGTGGTGTTACCTTTATGATATTCTTCCATCATTTATGAGATGAGTATATCTTGACACCTTCGGTATATGTATGGGCATATACCTAAGTAGATTTGATGACTACTTCATGCTTTTTGATTGAGGGATTGATTTGTGGTTTTTTATTTTGTGGAACTCTGGGAGACCATTGGGGGTCTCGGGGTCCCTACTGTGTATTTTTATACTCACCCTTACATGAGATTCTCTTGCACCTTGTTGTGTCTTGTGTAGACGATAGAAAATGTTGATCGAGGATGAGGGGTCCAAAACAGGATGGTGCTCAGAAGTGAACCATTTGACATGGCATGACACATGACTTCTGATCATGAGTTGTACTTACCCTTTAGGTAGGATCCTTGGTGGATGACCCAAGAGATGTTTTTCTCTACTTAGATGTACTTTTACTTTACAGTTGGGCTTTTATTCCATCCCCTTTACATTCATCACACTTTTTACTATAGTAGTTTACTTTGTTGTTGGCTCTTTTTGTGCTCTATGATTTGTATTTTTGTACATGTTTAAAGTAAATGCCTTCCTATTATGGGATAGGACTTTCCAGTGCTAGTCTCCAGTGTCTGGCATGTGGAAGGCGGGCTTGGGGTAGTCACAGCGTGGGCCCCAGGGGAAGGGTTGTGATAAAGTTGTATCAGAGGAGTCGGTTCTACCGAAGAACTAGGACTCTGATCTCTTCTATATGGAAATAGTTTTAAGTGTTATGAGTTTGGTTTTTAGTTTGGGGAATCCAGTGTAGGGGCGGAGGTCGAAATACCCATACACCAGGACACTGAATTCTGATATCTGACTCATTTCACAAAAACACTGATTGCATGTGTTTTTGAATTTTTTTTCTTTTGATATCTTGAAGTAAGCTCACCATGTATAACTTAATAATCGTGGAACACCTATTCATTATCAGGATTCCGCCACGAAGACAGCCAACTAGGATTCCTAATAGAGTACACGATTACAGCCCACCGAGTGGTGAGTCTTTGGTACAGCGACCTCATACTGTGTTAGCACCATTGGGTGGTGCACCAGCACACCACAACCCATTGGGCAGCAGATGCTACTAGTGGATTGTGTACGCCGACTGAGTGTATTGCATGAGTTCCAGAGGTAGAGGCCTTCAAGATTTCTATGCGATACAGATACCCAGGTAGTTGAGAACAGGTTGGAATCTATGGCTAGAGTTTTCCTCCTAGTTGGGACACCAGCAAATCAGATGGTGATCCTAGCTACTAGCCTTTAACAGTGAGTGACAATGAGGATGGTATGCATAGTGAAGAGGCTTTTGTACATGGACTGTTTCCCAATATGGTACCTTTGGGTAGTGTGCCAGCTATATCACTTCCCATTCGTCAACAGTTACAACCATAAGGACCGGTATAGGACACATGTAGGCATAGTTCCTTACACGTGTTTTAGCATCTGATACCCCTTAGGTTCCGAGGAGAACCCAACTCACAAGTGGCTAAGGACTGGATTGAGGAGGTGACTGAGTTTCCATCTTGCAAGGGAAACTTTCAAACAGATGGTGGTCCTGGTAGAGAGCCTTCTACATGGCTCAGTAGGATGATGACAGGGTTTAGATTACCTGGATATTGTGATGAGGTGAATTTTAAGTGGAAAAGCTTGAGAACATTCCTCAGAGTAGGGGTTCTCTTTCCATAAAAAGATAAGGAATGAGTATTCCCTAGACCTTCTAAAGCTTCAGCATGATGACATGTCGTTAGCTGAGTATTCATTGAGACATACCGACCATCCCAGGTACTCGATGAATAAAATAAAATCAGTGCTTCAGGGCTCGGACCTCCGAGCGAGGTGTGTTTAGGGACATCTAAGCCAACACTATTCCTCTATTCATTCCTACTTATCTTAGGGTGATAGAGAGAACATTTTTGGTTGAATATTCTTTGGCTGAGAGGATACAACCAGTGAATGTAAACAGTGGGAAAGCAGGAAACCGATGCCAGTCTGAGAGACTTTGGAGTGTAAAATGTTTCAAGACGATGAAGTTATAGGGGAAGAATAATCTACAAAGAAGCAGACATGGAAGTGGAGCTAGGAGAGCAGCATTAGGTGGTATACTTTTCGACATGTTGTAACCACTACCACCAGGCTCAGGGAGTTGGAGGACATCAGAAGTAATAGATACATGTGGTCAATGGGTGTGACCCAAGGGCTACTAGAATGATTCGAGGTATAGTCTTTGTCTACTACTAGCTGCTGTATTAATAGAAATAGGTACCTATCATTCCTTCTTTCCATGAATCCTTTTCAAGATCTATAGATTCCGGCTAAACCAATGACATGACCCTTGCATCTGGAGATACCTTTGGGAGGAGACTTGATAATCACACTTATACTGGTAGTGTGATCTGACCCTTGAGGTGAGAGTTTCACTTGGAACCTCTTGGTGACAGCATCAAGGCCTTACGATGTTATTTTGGGTATGGATTGGTCATCCATAATTCAAACTCAGATTGATAGTATTCGGAAAAAAGGATGTAGTATATCTACAGCATTGGAATGGGTTTTCCAAGGTCGGGTAAAAAGGAAACCCAGACATCATAGGATAAACTTGGGCATAGGAGGGTGTATCCGATCAATCTTGAGTCGGCCAACCTTACCCTCATGGTAGCAGGTGTTTTGAGTTTTCAGTTCCCAATAGTAGGGGAAGAGTGTGGGGACATCTTTACAAAAGATGTTTACAGCACTACCTTCCTAAGGTGGAGGGACATATGCTTTGGCTAGGTACTTCCAGAGATTTTTACCTGACTTCACCAGGGTAGTGGCACCCGTGTCTGCTTTGACGAAGGAAGGGGAGCCTTTCCATTTGTCAGGGAATTGTCTGCAGAGCTTTCAGGAGCTAGGACATAGACTAACGAATTCCCCCATCTAGAGGCTACCAGAAGAGGGCATTGGGTGTGTAGTATATTTCAACAAATCAGGGACCAGACTAGGTTGTTTCCCAATGCAGAAGAGGGAAGTGATTGCCTATAGCTCACGGAAGTTGAGAAAATATGAGAAGAACTATGCTACCCATGACCTGAAGTTAGAAGTAGAGGTCTTTGCATAGAAGATGCAGCGAAACTACTTGATGGGTGAGTGATTTACTGTTTACACTGATCACAAGAGTCTCATGTATATATTTCCATAGAATGACCTAATCCCAAGACGGTGACAATGGCAAGCGTTCCTCCAAGAATATGACTTTGAGATAGTCGATATTCCTGGGAAGGGGAACATGGTAGCAAACGCACTTTGTAGGAGGTCTGGTCTACAGCTGTTGAGTGAGGCGTCATAGCATCTAGTCATTCTTTGGATATCCTTCGTGGATAAATATGGGGGATCTTACCTATTGTCTATGAATTTCACTCCCCCAATTCTTCTGTGAGTTCAGGAAGCATAGCTAGGGACGTTCACTATGAGGCCTGATGTGATCAGATATCCTCAGGATGGTCTCAGGAAGGATTTTCTAATGGTGGGGAGCATGTCCTTCTCTGTAGAGGATGCGCCATGGTACCAGTGATGCTTCAGGAGGAGGTGTTGAGGGAGTTGCATAATTCCCCTTTAACGGTACATCATGGAGTGGCGAAGGTGGACATGGACCTATAACGTCAGTACTGGTGGCCAAGGATGAAGGAAGGAGTGGAAATGTTTGTATCATGATGCCTCACTTACTAGCAAGTGAAGACTGGACAGATCCGGAATAAGTCTTATGTCTATAGGAGACATAATCCATTAGAGTTCAAGGAGGGAGACCCTATCTTCTTATGGGTCTCACCCAGATGAGGATTACGAAGGTTTGGCAGGGTTGGAAAACTTTCTCTGAGGATCATCGGACCATTCTAGATTTTCAATAGAGTTGGCGAGGTGGCATACCATCTAACTCTTCCCCCACAGATGCACTGGGTGTATAATGTTTCCCATGTGCCGCAGCTGTGGAGATACGTGCACAATCCATCGCACGCTATCGATTGGGGAGAGTTAGACTGCATGATATGGTGACATTTATGGAGTTCCCGGTGGAGAGAGAGTATCAATAGGAGGGAGTCCTTCGTGGATGGTGGATCCCTCTGGTGTGAGTTTTGTGGCAGCCCCAGAACCTCCAGGAGAGAAAATGGGTGTGGAAGGCTCAGATTCTTGCTCAGTACCCTCTTTTGTATGATTTTTTTGTTTTGGCTTTCATGGAGGTAAAACCCTATGGTGGGAAGAATGTAATGACCCAGAATTTCTGTATATGTTTTTTATTTATAAGGAATTATTTCAAGACCACAAAATCTAATGGTCCGTAATTCTATGGCAAGGGGTGCTCGAAATGATCCATCGAAAAATGTTATATATAATAATAGTGCACATGAGTGGTTTTCCTAAAAAAGTGAAATATATTCTAAATGGGTGGCCGGATCAGAAATCCATGGTAACCATTACGTTCAGGATGTCGGGTTTACCATAGGAGTGACATATGTTTAGTCGGTGCATGCCCCCAGTGGGAAAACCAGAAAATGGTATAACTGGAAATAAAATAACTAAATAAAATTATTTTATTTTTCAAATTCTTATAACTCACGAATGGTAACTCCGATTGAAAATCGGATACCACCACTGAACTCATGATGGTATTCCTTCTTTAGGATGATATTAAAATTCGCCGATGCGGGCCACCAGTGAATGTTAGTTTTTGGCCATAAATTAAATAACCAAGTGAAAATTATTTTATTGTTAAATCCATAACTTCTAAATGATAACTCGGACTGAAAATCTGAGAGAAATATTTATCTTGTTAGGGCATGTTATTCTTAGGCGGAGCCTAACCCCAACCAACATAAGTCGTGGGTGACTGTTAATAATTTTCTAAACTTTTTTCAGGTACGTTCAAAAAACGCGTGGGTGGTGTTTTATATATTTTGAACCGAAGCTCGGATTAAAAATCTGAGGAAACCATTGAATCCATACAACTAGGATTTTCTTAAGGGATGCTTCACTTCGACCTCAGTAGGTTTGTAGAAAAAGTTATATTTTGAGACTTCTAAAAGAAAAATAAAATAACTTAGTTCTTTTATTTCTCTCATTTCTATTCCTCCAACGGACAAGAGGCAGTGGAGGGACAAAAAATATGTCAAAATAATAAATGGATTGACTCCTCAAATACTTCATAATAGCACCATTGACATTATGAAGTTTACTATTAAATGAACCCCTATTAATTACAAGGGTGTTACTCGTCCTCCCCCTCTCCTATTTATATGGAGATTGGGGGGAGGTATTGGCATGGATTCCCCAAGCAACGAAGCTCGGGTAAAGTTTCGTGATGCCCGACACTAGGAGGACAGAGCCAGTTCTAACTAGCGGTCACAAGTGACTTTGAATCATGAACTGAAGAATGACGTTTGAGCGGCAACATTGGCATCTTGTTGCAGGAATGATGAATGACGACTCTTCCTCAATCGCGGGCATTCTACAACGATCATGAGGTAGAGATTTATTTTGTTATAATTTCATTTGATTGTTGTATCCAATTTCTCCCTCATTTTTTCAAGATAATATGGAGGGAACGATCCAAACGAACATGGCCCATACCCTGTGCTACCTTGTTTACCCTTTCTTTCTCCGTGAAAGACCACCGGTCCAGTGGCACCAACCGACCACGATGGAGGGGGTGCATTGTCGCGCACCACAGGAGGAGGTCGCGACACTATTACGTAGAAGTTAGTAGAGCGGAAAGCACCGAACAGCTGTGGAGGTGGTGTGACGTGCCATCACACACCGCCGGTGGGCAAGGGACACGGCTGAAGCCACGACTGGTGAAGAATGCGGCATGATCGAGCTGGCAGCAGAAGGAAGAGAAAGAGCGGTGCGCCATCACGCTCCCCTGGAATAGGCTGCAGCTCGATGCCAAGAAGGTGGAGAGCGGTCTGGCCCCCGCACCATGCCGGGTTTGTGGACCTACCAGTCGGCCAAAACGTCTGCCCGTTAAGCGGTGGGGCAACACCCCACAGGCTGGCCGAAACGGCACCGCACCCGCAGGGCCATCTAGGAAGACTAGGCCACCTTCTGGTGGATTTCCCAGGATGCAGCCCAACCGACCAGGCCATAACTGACTAGTGAACCAGACCCGCCCAGCGGGTCGGACTGGACACGCGACCCAATGGGCCAACGCCGGTGGGCCGAGCCCCACCCGACGGGCTGGGCCAACCGCATAACGGGCCCGCGAATAGAACTGGGCCGACCCCGATGGGTCGGACCCAGTGAACCAGGCCAACCCATAGTAGGACGGACCCAAGTAGGCTCAGGTAGACCCCAGGACCCATTGCTTCGGGTAGGCCTGACCGAGTCGGTCCGGGTCCCAATGCAACTGGTCCTCAAATAAAGAAACACTCGTAACTGACGAACCATGTGTCTATTCAACCCGCCGTCAGTGGCTTTGGGATCCCATTTGGGAAGTAGTTCCCTTTGGTATACTCCACTTGTGTTTTGGATAAATATTGGAGTATGGCTGGGTTAGATCAAATTTGAATCCAACCGGGCCCTTGGAACTAAAGAGCTTATAAATCCCAGACTAGGCATCCGATTGACACGCCATCTATCGCGTTGGAAACCTTACGACATGGTCATCCTTTGGAATACATCTTCATGGAGATTCATGGTGGTTGAGGTATGAAAAATGGCTTGAGAAGTGGTTATCCCCGAATCAAGCCTACTATGAGTGGGAATCTAGAGGCTAAGGTTAGAGATAGATCATACAGAGGTTAGTACAGAGCGATATTATGTGTTTCAGATCTTGTGTGGTCCAGGGCTCAATGATCCTGTGTTGGTCAGTGTATGCCGATCCTATGTGGGTCAGATCATGTGTGGTCATCGCTCAGCAATACTGTGTGGGTTAGCACATACCGATCTTGTGTGGGTCAGATCATGTGTGGGTCAGATCCTATGTGGGTCATTGCAGGGGTTAGTACCTATCGACTCTACGCGGGTCAGATCCTTTGTGGATCTTTATGCGGGTTAGTACCTATCGATATTATGTGGGACTGACTCCGTATGGTCAGCAGCAGTGCCTCTTGATATAATAAGATAATCTAGCTTCCGGACTAACCATTTATACTTCTGTGCCTTACTTATATACCTGGTGTGAGCTTATTATTTTACTATTATAGTGAAACTTATTTGGTACTTTTACCATCGTGGTGATATCTTTATGGTTTTACCTATGTTGTACTTTTAACTTCATGGTGTTGTCTTCATGGTGTTACATGTGTGGTAATGTAACCTTCATGGGGTTACCTTCATGGTGTTACCTTTGTGATGTTCTTCCCTCATGTGTGAGATGAGTATATCCTGACAAACTCAGTATATGTTTGAGCATATACCTAAGTAGAGTTGATGACTGCTTTAGGATTTTTGATTGAGTTCTTTCTTTTTTATTTTTTTGTGGAACTCTAGGAGACCTTTGGGGATCTCGGGGTCCCTTAGGAGTATTGTTATACTCACCCCTACACAGGATTCACCCACACCAGGGTGGGTCTTGGGTAGATGACTGACAGCGTTGATCGAGGCTGACGTAGCCTGGACTAGACAGTACTCAGAGGTGAACCATTTGACATGGCATGCCGTATGACTACTGATTATGAGTTGTACATACCCTTCAGGTATAATCCTTGGTGGATGACAAAAGATCTATTTTTATCTTTTAAGATGTACTTGTACTTTCCAGTTGGGCTTCTTTTCTGGACCATTTAATTTCAGCACACTTTGTACTATAGCAATTTACTTTGTGGTTTCCTCTTATTGTGCTCTTGGATTTGTATGTTTGTACAGGTTTAGAGGCAATGCCTTCTTGTTAAGGGATATGCCTTTTGGTGATAGTCTCCAGCCCCTAGCCTATAGATGGTGGCATTGGGGTAGTCCGAGCATAGGCCTAGGGGGACGGTTTGTGAAATATTATTCTGAAACATCTTGGAAGGTCTCCACCTGGTGATGGGAAGGATTGAAATTTGAAAGCTTATCCTCACAGAAGGCAAGGTATTCCCGAGAATTGAATATTTGGTAGATAAGGAGATGTAATTGCAGATAATCAAAGCCTTTGGAACCCATATCTGTGAATAATTGCTGAAAATTTTCACTCTCATCAGCAAAATTGGCCATAGCTATCTCCGCAGCAAGGGAACATAACTGGTGCCATGCCTACTTTCACACTGTCGGGTGCCTCGCCGCAACAATTATACCTTGATACTCCCCCATCGTAATGTGTATATAAGGAGAAAGTGTTGTCCCAATAGTGGAAAGGGACCTAAGATAGGTCGTCCAATATGGGAGACTCTCTTTTCCCTTGGATGGTTCAACAGCTGGAGCCAGATGCGGAGGACTAGAAGCGGCTTCTTGGGTGATCAGTGATACTCTGCTGGTGCCATCCTCATTAAGGTCTTAGGCAGTACCCACAAGAGGGGATATATCTGAATCACTCCCCAATTAGAAAGGTTGTACAGCTGACACCCCTCTTATAAGTTTATAATGATCAACTGAGCGTTTTCTTACCAAAAGGGCTGGAACAGGTGGTGTATCCATCGTGGCCACTGTAGGGACGGAATTAGAAGGTGTAGATGTTTCACTCTTTATAGTATAAGGAAGGTGTCAAATTTTTCAATGGAGTAAGGATGGGGAATGAAATGGTTTCAGGTTTCTGTACCCGCCGAACTGATTCTTTCAGCATCCTGTTGGGCTAACCATCCGCCCACTGTTGGGAATAATCCAGTGATAGGAAAGTGGATTATGTAGTGTTAGGAATGATAACATCCATACCAGTTCCTTCAAGCTTCATCAAGATCCATAATTGTAAAGTAACTATAGGGTGAGACTCTTTCCTTAATTGAACTTCCGAAAGTATTTCAATCTGTTGAAGGCATCCAAATTTCATGGCAATCTGGTAGGGGAGGTATGGATCCCAAATGACTAGGGTCTTAGGACAAACAACAAAAATGTTGAGAAGCACGTGTTGAAAGTCAGAATGAGGAATCTTCTTTGTATTCCTATATTCATAATAGGGGAAGTGTTCTGCCATCTATCAATACAAAAATTCAAACGGTCAACTTAGATAATGTGGGAGACTACCTTCCTATATTTTTCACAACAACTCATAAAGCTATGTGATGGCAGGAAGGGATAAATTAATGGGACGACCCTCTTCCAATGTGACCACCCTCTACCAGCGTGGCTACCATCATCAAAGAATAGTCCTGAACCCTGGTATATACGTCATGAGATGGGAAGATACATCCACTAAAAAACATGGAAAATAAACATCCTACTCTACAAATATATGATATGTCTAATTGATGCTCATATCCCAATGTGGTATATTTTCCTACTTCAAGGGTATCACAGTATGACCCTGGAGTCTGCTGGGACTGACGGGATGGCTGAGTTCGGCTTGGGTCCATTCTCCTGTAATAATGACCTTATCCACACCTCGAATGGGATGAGTGAGTGAGACTAGAGGGTATGATTGAGTAATCCCTCTTCCATGACCAATAAACTCCTTGTCAAAGGGGACACATGTTCAGTGTCATTCCAGGTAGCGACTACTAGGAGAAACTTGTCATATATCTCTCCAAGGATGGGGAGTCCTCCTAGCTAGTGGATATCCCATAGGCTAATTCCAATATCCCCATGAAATAAGTGGAAGGTGTTTGTTCTTGAACACTAGTGGCTCAAAAATTCAGGAAGGATTTCTTCTGGGGAGAAGACATCGAACTGAGAAACCCAAGCCACCTAATACTAGACCACCACCTCCAACTAGTCGGGGGACTCCAAACAGGTATGATGTACCCAGAATTCCCATGCCCATTCATTATAGAAACATCCTCCAGCCCACATATCCCACTTCTCACTCCACTCTCCATTAGGAATTTCTTGGTTGATGTTGATAATGGATGGATACTCTCATGCACTTAGTCTTGGGATCACATCGTGATAACTGTGGTAGCCCTCAGTCCATATCGAGCCTCCAAGTATGAAGACGTTCATCTGAATTGGTGTGGTGATGACTTCTCCTACTGGGTAAATGTTGGTACGATCATGTCCTTGCAGTGTCTCTTAGAGGATGAAAGGTGTATCAGGGTCGGCCAATGGAAGAGGAATTTCATCCGGGAGACCAAAGTCGTAAAGTTGCAACTGCACCAATAACTGATAGGCTAGAAGCTCTGGTGTCAAAAAATTATTTAAGAATATGTCATGAGGAATGATGTGGGCTCAAAGATGATCCTCACTATTCACCGCCATGGCCTCCCATGTCTTCGTCGATTTTATCACATCCTGTGATGAAGCCATTGAAACCTGTATTCAGAAGCTAAAAAAATGTCTGTCAAATAAATTGTTTGATAAAGGTTATGGAAGAATGGATAAAGGATTAAAATATATCCACATAAGGCTCCACGTAATGTTTCTGGAAACAGTACATGGAAGGCACAATCCTCATACTACATAGTGTGAAAAGGCAACCCCACCTACAGCTACAGTATGTAGATGCACATCACCTCGTACAACCCTGATACATGAACCATCGGTGGGGCATTGGCCCACAGATCCTTGGCTGACAAACAGAATGGTTCGCGGAAAGTTGAAACTGCAAACCAAATCCTTGATTATGTTCATGTTCAGAAGTTTTTTATTAAAGTTTATGTTTGGATTTTTAATTCTTAAAGTTTTGTTTGTTGATCCATGTTTGGTATGTGGATACACCATCCACGTAGCGTCCTCCTTTGCAGAATATAGATTATACTCTTAAATTTCTGTAATAATGTTCGTGAAACGTAAAAAATTATATGTAGATAGAGAAATGGAAAGATAATTGGTTCGCGGTACATACAAAGCGATTAAAGAATGGGATTTTCGCAAGTAGCATGGTACGCGAGAGCAGAGGAAGATGGTGAAGTCGTGAGTTAATTTCATCACAAGAAAAGGTAAAAGAAAATGACTTGGTCCCCTATATATAGGTTTGGTCCCCTCCTACTGGGCCCATTTTTTCTACTGTGAAACATTTCAGTTCAGAACCGCTTATACATCAGAATAGCCCCCCTTTCATTCCGAATGGACCCCATTCCAATGGGGGGGGGATTTGTAGGGTCCTAAAAATTATTCCAAGGGAATAAAATACCGCCATAAGAACATTGTAGAAGGAAGTAAGTACTCCTATAGGTATAGTAAGGTTAATGGACTCAAATGAAGTTGAAAATTTCAGAAGAAAATTGAAGGAATTCATGTTTTCAATGAAATTAAAATGTTCTGCATACCATCACCGAGAAAGGATCATGCACCACCTAGGTTGTGAACCAATAGTGTAGAGACCCAAAGCTTGACGTACATAGACATTACATTACATTTGCGGAATACTTAGTACATAAAAAAACACACACACATGGATCGTAATAGTTTAGTGTCTTTGGAAACTCAGAATATAATCTTCTAATCCTGGTGAAAGATCATCAACATCTCCCATAAAGATCTTACTTTTTTTTAATACCTGAAACCTTTCTTTATATCCTGGGGAAAAGTAAACATAAAAGGGTGAGCTCAAAGGCTCAGTAAGGTTAAACAAAATAAATATCAATCACATCATTTTCATAAGAACATAACATTTTGGAGAACTTAACCTGCAAAAGAGATCATAATATCTTAACATGGAATAAATCAAAGAAGTGAAAATGAGAACCCCATAATCATAACATAAAACTTGAAACTTTGTATCATACACACATAATCATAGAGAATCATTTCTTGTTAGTCAAGACTCATTTCCAAGACTATCTTAGTGGACAAAGTCCCTTTTTGAACCGAGTCATCCTCGTTTCAGTCCTATTTCACTGAACCGGTATAACCTACCGTTCCAGCCATGTCTATCTCATGAGATATAAAATCTTTACCCAATGCATTGGAGGGAGATATAGGTGCCACCCATCTTATAATGAATCCTTTCTTATGTGTGCCACATAATCATAAATCATACATCATCGCATAACACATGTAACAAAAATGGAATTCTTGAAACATCATGACATCATAAAACAAATCATATAAGGTAAATGACTTCATAAAAATAATTTCCTCAAAACATAATCAAATAAATGTAATAATAGCTATAAAAATAGAACCCTATATTATCTTAGATGGAAAATAATTTTGATAAAACATTTGAACTCCATTCTTGAGGAAAATATCCTTTCTACTTCAAAAATACTTTTCCTTTCTTAACATGTCATAAAATTTTAAACTAAAAGAAGTTGATTAAAAATAAACTTGAAAACTTGTAAAGGAAGCTTCTTGGAAATAATGTTTTAAAAACCGATTCTTTCCGTATAAGTTAAAAAAACATTCTTCTCGTACTTTTGTCGGAAAAGTCAAAAAGTACCTCGTACGAAAAATGACAAAAGATTCCTTTCATATCTTTTACAAAAAACTTACCGAAGGGTAAAATTGGATATATAATTTTGTAGAAGGATGGAAATAATATTACATATTGAGGGAACATGGATGTGGATGATAAAATACACCCCAGTAATTACCAAAGTAAAAAAAGAATCTCGGATAAAAGTGAGATTGTGATATTTCCCTTACCTTAGGTACGATTTGCTTCGTAAGTGTCCGAACCTCCTGTATAATGATTTAAATAATGTCATTTACTTATTAAAGAATCATATTCATTGTTATGATATCATATATGGTTCACTTATGACTTTATATTACTCGCTCTTGTGTAAATTCCATGTTAAAGAGCATTTTGGGTAAAATTATTTCATTTGTCGTCCGTGTTTTGACTTGTAATTATTCACATGATTACTTAGATCATGATTACTTAATTCCAGAATATAAAACATGATTTATATATATATTCAGAATATACATATATATAATAAATCAGTAAATGGAAAGAAATACACTGTTCATGGAGACGGTAGGTCATACGTACGCATGAACGCTGTTTTCGTTTCCTTATTGAGTTGAACGGAATTAAGTAGATGACATACATATATATACACATAAATCCAATAGATTTATAATGTCATATATTTCATTATTATTTCTTATATATACTTTATTTTCATTCTTAAATGGTTAACATGGAGAATGAATCTCATCGCGTCGTGGAGATGGTTGTCCGTACGTACGCACGAGCGATGATATCATTTCCATAATTATTGAATTAAATTGGAGTGGATGATACAATATATCATAATCATTATGATGTTATAATAACTATGTATAGTTATTCTTTACACCATAATACCCATCCATGTAAGGTGTTGGTGGAAAAACAGATTACACCACGGCGTGGAGACGGTATTCCGTACGTACACACGGGCGGTGATTTCGTTTTCCGTAGGATGGATATATGGTGAAATAGGATTTTTTTCATACTTATAATAACATATCAGTATATGAGTGATAATGATGTTATTACTTCATAATGAAACAACCTAATAAGAAGAAGTGGAAGAAGAAATAAAGGTGAAAGAATCGGTAACGGAAATTACCACTTCTTTGAAGCGCCTCTTTGAGACCTCCTCTTAGGGCACTAAGATTGGTCTTTGAGGAATACCAGAACCTCTAGGATGTTTCTAGGGAAGTGGAGAAGAGAATTTGTAAGGGGTTGGCCGAGCATGAATGCTCAAAGTTGTGTGAGGAAGAGAGGGAGGGGGTGCCCTTTTATAAGGGAGGAGAGGGGCACCTTTGGAATAACTAAAACTATTATTTTATTATAAAGTAATGTTCGGTTTTAAATAGCTCCAAATTTATTTATTTCGAGGCTAAGGTGGGGATGGGTCGAAATAATCTCATCCAATAGAATTTAGACAAGTTTAGGTTCCTATTTTAACCTTATCATTTAGATTTAAAATTAAGTTAAATAATTTTACTTTTACCATGTCTTCTTGTGTTCTTATACTATATGGTTAATAATGTTACTATAAGAAGCCAAACAAACCCCAAATTGTTTATTTTTAATATATATAACCTTATCTAAGTCATTTGGCCGAACATTAGATTTTTTGGAATAAAATATCAATTAATAATATAATATTTGTTTTAAAAACTATTTTATGTCAATTTTGAAACTATTTAGTAATTGATTTTTGTGAAAATCATAACAGAATGATAAGTTCAAAAAAATTTAATTAAATCAATAATAACATGTCATATTAACCTATAAAATTAGTGTAATTCATAAAAAGTCTCAAATTATATTTATTTGGGTATTTATAACATCCATTATGTCAATATTTCATTAATAAGATAATTACTGCATCATCGTTGTGTCATAAATAAATTAAATTATTTAATGTCTAAAAATTACAAATAAAATACCATTATGTAGGAAATATTTTTATATTTCTAATGAATATTTAAAATCGAATTTATCTTATGTATAACACTATATTAAAAATGTGTTAGTAAATAAACATTGATTTTTACTCTTTTAACTCTTCTTTGAATTAAATAATAATAAATGGCCTAATCTAATCCATGTGGGCCTAAATGGTCATATTTTATTCCTAAGCTTGTTTTTGGTCGAATTACACTTATCCAATAGAATTTGTACATGTGTTAGGGTAATAATAATATCATTTTTACCCTTAATTGCCCTATTTACTTTTAATCGTGGTAAATAAAAGTAAAAAGTTACTATTCACCAAAAATTATTTTCATCTCATTGAACCAAATTTTACTTACTGACATCAACCGTGTCTCTCGGATTTTTGAACTTCCACTCACAGAAGCGGTAAAATTAATTTTTATGAAAAATTCAGTTTTTTTAACTACCACTTAGTGGTTTCACTATTCATCAAAAATTGAAAGTTTTCAGAAAAATACCAAAAATTAGGCCTAAGCTATATTTGATATTATGAACTCAAAAATGATTTCTATTTTACCAAATTCAAAAAATATCAGTTGCATTAATTAATTTTAAAAATTAATTCCCGTCGTCAAAACAAATAGCGTGCTTTTAAGAGATAATAACTATCAAAAGATTGACACTTGTTTATAACTGGTTTAAATGTGAAATTACATCCAATGACCAACATTGTATTAAATTTTAAAAATATATTCTAAATATACTTTAAAACCACTCAAATTAATAATTTATCACTATTAATTATTTCGATTGAAAAAGTTGTTTTTAATTAAAATTTAGTAATTTTCACTATTCATCAAAATATGAAAGTTATCCGAAAATCACCAAAATTTCACCCAAAGCTAATTTTGATATTCCGAATCCAAAAATGAAGTCCATTTTTAAAAATAGAAATTAAAAAATTTCAAAAAGTGGTTATTACTATACATAAATTCTAGTTTTAATAATATTTTAATAGCATATCGTTGTTTAGCGAATCATGGTGTTGCGTACAACACACGCTATCATGGAAGGTCGCGATTGCGTGTAATTCAAGATAGGTCAGTGATGTGTGTTGTGAAAGCTCCTTTTGGTGTAGCGTATAACACAAGACATTAATGAAATTGAAAAGAATATTTTTCATAAAATCTCGGGGTGTTACAAATAGGTAGGCGGAATGATTCAAGAGACACTAGCCCGTAGGAGCGATGGACAGTGAACGAGGCGTACCGCAAAACGCGTCACCAAAGGACTCATATGCATAAAGGCCATTCATGTACCATTCGGAAAAATCATTAGCTCGTAGATTTAGTGAACCTGAAAGGTTCCATGATCCATTATCGCGAACTAAATCCTCTGCAAACACGGGATTGAACGAGTCATCTGCAGGTCAGGATGTCTCTTCGTGGGCCTCTGAAAATGGCGTCGCATGCCCAATATATTCAATTTCCCTGATGTTTTGTAAAAGGATCCCTGTAGAAGGATGATAGACAGACGAAGAAATCTTGATGGGGACTTAGAAGATGGAAGAAAGAGATCAATGAAGATTCGGGATTTTTTCTTGATTCATCGGTGGAGCCCGAATCGCAAACCACTCTCTTCGAATGTACAACCATCCGCAAACCATAAAATAGGGGGATTGAATAATAATAATATAATCGTGAATTTAATTGGTGAATGTAGAACCACATACTTCTCACGGATGGATTCCCGACGAATGATAATCCCCCAGACCCTCCTTCAACATGTTTCTCCATGTAGCGTACCACTACGTGGACTGATCCTATTGTCACGTACGACATCTGTACGTAGATGGAACCCCAAGCAGCATGATGCACTTTCTACCACTATGGTACGCGGTGATCTATACTCGTGCCCACATACAAAGTCGGTAAGTTGAAGTCACCTCTTCCTGCATACCACTATGGTATGCAGCGCCTCCCCCATCCCGCATAAGAATCCAATACGCGGATGGGGTATTTTCGAGTATTATATCCTCTAGTTACAATATCACCCCACCATTACTATCTAGTCATCCATGATCCCTCTGAAAACCAGTCCACCGACATGAGGCCAAACCCTCCTCCAAATCCACATGACTCATATGATTAGACTATCGGGTGCGTCAACAAGCCCCTTTCAGTCTACATACCCATGGTAAGTGGAGTCACGAAGGCTCTCCCCATAATAGTTCGGGCTTTGGGAATGTGGTTCATGCCCAAATTTACCCAAGAGAAGAAGGGTAGAACGGTCCTTGTAGTGTAGCTTGGGTTGTCGATTCCATAGAGACCTAAGAAGATACCTAAGATACACAACCTAAGGGATGTATTTTTGGCTATGAAGTGGCCAAATTGGATTGATTTTGGATGGGTTTTAACGATATCTAATAGATTTAAGTGGATTCAATTTAATAGAATGAGTTGATCCTAGTTTATCGCTCGGGGTGGATTGGACGTATTTTCTTTTAAATGATTTCAATTTCTTTAATTTGAGATGGGTTCATTTAAGGAGAAAAAACAACATCATCACTTACTGGTTTAATGCCTACACCCTCTAATACTAGTCACCTATACACTTTAAGGATAAAATTTTTGAGCACTTCAAGGTAAAGGATCGTATTAGTACTTGAATTGTGTGGCCTTAAATTCAACAAGGACGATGGAGTTTAAAAATCATCAAATAAAAATCTCAATTAAAGAAGTGATTATACATTAATTAGGTGATAAATAACATCCAATCCATCCCCTTGATACTTCCTTGGATCAACCCATAAGTGGTCTAGCCCTCCATTGATCCCATGGTTTCAATGGAAGAGGAAAGTAGACTCATGAGGGAGGAAATTGAGAAGTAAAGAAAACAACAAAAATAAAATGATCACTCCACCGTTGTGTGAATAATTTCACAAGGGTTGGTGTGAATAAATTCACACCTTGATCCAACGGTATCAGATTGATATTAAGAACAACATAATAAGAGTAGAAGAAGAACTTTTATTAAGAAACTAAAGTTAATTGAACAACTTACATGTGAAAGACACAATTGAGGCAACAAAAATGCAGCATAGCATTACAATTGAACAAAGCATCCAAGATCTCCAACTCCTTCACCACCACTGTCTTAAATAGGCATTTTGGGAGCCTTGGGTCGAGCCTCAAACAGTACAAAGCATCTCAATTAATTTTGGTAGGCCATAGGTGGTGGAAAGCTTGTGGAATTTGTAATTTTCCACATTTGACCCCAGGTGGCAGCCAGCTTTCCTTAATCGAACAAACGCGTCTTGAAGAACTTCCAGACGGCCGAATCAGAGTAGGGAATAGGGGAAGAAAATGGATCTCCGGATGTCGTCTAAACGTCTGTAAAATTTGGGCCCATTTAGAGTTACGGCTTTCGAGATATGATAAAATTAGTGGACTGTTTTTCTAGGCCGCAGAATCTGGCCCAGAATTGTATCTCTAATTTGGGCCGCTTTAATGACCACCATAGAGGCCTAATTCGCATTGTCTCATGACGAGTTATTTGTTCCTATGAATGTCTTCTATCATCCAACAAAATTCGGAATTAATGGGGCCTTTATGTTGGGCCCCACAGCCTCATCAGTGGGCTGATGTCCAATCTGCCTTCTCCAGAATTGCTTCCTTTCATTTCCAAATATCTCCATCATCCTCCATGAATTCTCCACTGATCCCTAAATCAAACATGTCCATATTTAATTGTATATCAATTTCAAAAAATATCAAATTAAAATATGTATAATTATATTCCTTAAAATCAGATGAATCATTGGGTACTTTAAATGATGTTCAAAAATGTACCACATAATAGTGCATTTTAAGAAGGTATTACAATCATAATGTGAAATGATGTTCAATGTGTAAAATGCACTAAAATGGTGTTTATGAATAATAAATCACATGAATATTATAAATATTAAAAATGAATATTAGCCTCATTTAGTGGCTAATCACACCCCCCAACTTGAGTTTTGCTAGTCCTGAGCAAAATATATCTCAACAATATGAAATTCAAATTCCCTTTTCTAAAAACATTTTAATACACAATGATCACCAGAAAAAATTATACCAAAAAATCATGAAACCCATCAAAATATTTTAATACAAGATTTTTTCATAAGAAGATCCCAATCCCAAGCGCATTCCTTTGTTCAAATTCATTGCCATATTTCATCCAATATCAATTAAGTATGAGGATGTGTTGTGCATCACAATAGACATGGGGGTTCATCTTTATTCAAGGGGGAAATTACGGAAGCGCTAGGTGGAATCACATTTCAATATTAAGATGAGTATTCATTTTTTTTTATAATTTTTTTTTCGTTTTTTTTTTGATTTTGCAATTTTTCCATGGTAATTGAAGTTGCATTCAAATGAGTCAACCCTTGTAGCGAGACTTTGCCGATGACTCCCAGGCTCAAAGACCTTAGGGTACCAAGTGAAGCCCACATACTTGGGCATCATCTCGAGTTATATCAGTCAAAAAAAAATTCAAATTACCAAAAATAGAGATAAAATTATTAACTCTGGGCCAGACCACTATGGAGTCACGATCCCCAAGTGCCGAAAGCCACGCATTAGGTCATTTCATTTCTCTACGCGCAAATTTTTTTTTAATTTTTTTTTGAATACTCATATTAAATTAAAATGATCACCAAACATATGCTATTTATTTAGGGGACCCCATGAACTTAAACTAATACCCCACTATCCAAAGGACGTGCATTGTGATCTTTTTTTTATTTGGACGAAAATATAAATGATGAAATATCACATTGGACAGCCACACTTTTCAAAATCTATGCTCATGAAATTATACAAGGATTAAAATCAGAATTAGGGTATGCTAAATTATTTGATATTAAGTTTCAAAGTGTGCAATGTGTATTACCATGTTCAAAGTTAATGGAATTTTTCCTTCCATATTCACAATTGTTTTTTCAAATAATTTATCATTTTTTTACACAAAATCATTTTTTATTTTATCTCTCCCCCCCAACTTAAAATAACACTGTCCCCAGTGTTTAAATAAAAGAAAATTTTGAAGGGGGTAGAGGTAGAGAATGAATGTTCAAAAAAGAAAATTGAAAATGAGGATCATGGAATGAAGTCACCTTGTGGTTGAAGTTTGATGTTCTTGCTGCTCCAATTTATTCCTTTGATATCCATGTCGCTTGCAAAGTTCCCTAATGGAAAAAGGAAAAACAAAACAAACAAAACAAAAAAAACAATATATATATATATATAATAAAGGAAGTAAAATATAAGTATATATATAAAAATTATAAAATAAGGAAGCACAAGAAGCCGCAGGTCAGCGGTAAGCGCGCGCCCCTGTCTCCCTTCGGTCCCGGGTTCGAGTCCCGGCGGCTTCGCCGGTTGTGACGGGGTTTGCCCCCACGGCCTATGGCGTGGACTTTTTTAATAATATTTTTATTTGTTTTTTAAATTTTTAACCTAAAAAACATCAAAAAAAACAAACTGATGATACATTGTCTTCTTTTTAAATTTCTGGGTAAGGTATTACTCAAGGATCACACCACATGACACGGATGAATATGGTGCTCCCATTTCATACCCATCCATACTCATAATAGAAGAACAGGTCAACAGTCTATATTTTTTTTATATAAAAATGATTAATTGAAATATAAATTTTATTAAAACAAAAAAATGACAGAAAACTTAAAAACCATGGGTTGCCTCCCATGTAGCGCTTTGTTTAACGTCGTTAGCCTGACAGGGACCCTAAATCTATTAATTTGTTCCTGGTTCATAGGTTGGCTCAGTTAACTCAACCTCTATTTCCTGTTTATTGAATGATTCAATGAATGGTTTTAACCTTTGACCATTGACCTTGAAAATGTAACCGCTTGTGGGATCTTGAATCTCTAGTGCCCCATGGGGGTAAACATGATGCACTATGAAAGGACCTGACCATCTAGACCTTAACTTTCTCGGGTGTAAATGATGTTTTGAACTATACAAGAGCACAAGTTTTCCCGGTTCAAAATGTTTTACCTTGATATTCCTAGATTGGTAGGCTTGAACTCTAGCTTTATTGATCCTTGAATTTTCATAAGCCTCCATCCTTAATTCCTCCAGTTCATTGAGATCAAATTTCCTTTTTGTTCCGGCCAATGAGAGGTCATAATCCATTTTCTTAATTGCCCAAAAGGCCTTATGTTCAATCTCCACTGGAAAATGGCATGCTTTACCATAAACCAACCTATATGGGGACATTCCTAAAATGGTTTTATATACAGTTCTATAGGCCCAAAGAGCATCTAAGAGTTTCTCAGACCAATCTTTCCTAGAGGGGTTGACAGTTTTTTCAAGAATTTGCTTAATCTCCCTATTCGCTAACTCATCTTGACCATTGATTTTAGGATGGTATGTAGTGGACAATTTATGAGAAATACCATACTTAGACATGAGTGAAGAGAATGGGCGGTTGTAGAAATGGGTTCCTCGATCACTGATTATAGCCCTAGAAATTCCAAATCTTGAAAATATGTTCTCTTTTAGAAATCTAATCACAACTTGATGATCATTGGACTTAGTGGGAATGGCCTCAACCCATTTTGAGACATAATCAACAGCTAAGAGTATGTAGAGGTATCCCGGAGAGTTTGGTAAGGGACCCATGAAGTCAATTCCCCAACAGTCAAATATTTTAACCACTAAGATGGGAGTGAGTGGCATTTGATTCCTTTTTGTGATGGACCATACTTGTTGACACCTAGGACAACTTTGACAAAATGTGTATGAGTCCCTAGAGAGGGTGGGCCATAAAAGACCACATTGAAGAATCTTAGCAGATGTTTTCTTAGAGGAAAAGTGACCTCCACATGCCTCACTGTGACAGAATTTACGGATGGACTCTTGTTCAGATTCTGGAACACACCTCCTAATGACTTGGTCAGGGAAGAACTTATAGAGGCATGGATCATCAAACACATATATTCTAACATCAGAAAGGAATTTACTTCGATCTTGAGTCCCTAAGAATTTTGGAAGGACTCCTGTCACTAAGAAATTTGCTATGTCAGCATACCAAGGGCAGTCACTCACAGAGTATAAGTGTTCATCAGGAAACGAATCAGACACAGAAAGGTGATTTGAGTTGTCTTTGAATTCCTTCCTAGAGAGGTGATCAGCTACAACATTTTCAACTCCCTCTTTATCCTTGATTGTGAGGTCAAATTCTTGTACAAGAAGGACCCACCTAATCAGTCTAGCCTTAGAATCTTGTTTTTGGAAGAGGTATTTTAGTGCAGAATGGTCAGTGAACACAGTGATGGGTGATCCTAAGAGGTAGGACCTAAACTTCTCTAAGGTAAACACAATAGCAAGTAACTCCTTTTCAGTGGTGGTGTAGTTGATTTGGGCATCATTTAAGGATTTTCTTGCATAAGCAATGACATAAGGATTTTTATCACAACGTTGTCCTAACACAGCTCCTACAGCAAAGTCACTGGCATCACACATAAGATCGAAAGGAAGGTTCCAATTTGGATATTTCATGATTGGGGGAGAGGTGAGAGAGGATTTGAGGGTTGAGAATGAACCCTCACAGCTTTCGGTCCAAACAAATGGAGCATCCTTTACTAGGATAGCACAAAGGGGACGAGATATTGAACTAAAGTCCTTGATGAATCTTCTATAGAAACCAGCATGTCCTAAGAAAGACCTCACTTCCTTGACAGTTTTGGGTGATGGAAGGTGACGAATGATGTCAACCATTGCTTTATCAACTTCAATCCCCCTACTCGAGACCAGATGGCCTAGAACAAGTCCCTCTTTAACCATGAAATGGCATTTTTCCCAGTTTAGGACCATATTGTTTTCTTCACATCTTGACAAGACTCTCTCCACATTCTACAGACATCCCTCAAAAGTATCCCCAAACACAGAGAAGTCATCCATGAAGACCTATAGAAAATCCCCTACCATGTCTGAGAAGATTCCCATAATACACCGTTGGAAGGTTCCAGGGGCATTGCATAACCCAAAGGGCATGCGTTTGAAATCAAAGGTTCCGAAAGGGCATGTGAATGTAGTCTTCCCTTGATCCTCTAGGGAGACCTCAATTTGATTGTACCCTGAGTACCCATCTAAGAAACAGTAGAAGGCATGACCTGCCACTCTCTCAAGGACTTGGTCAATGAATGGTAAGGGAAAATGGTCCTTCTTAGTGAATGAGTTTAGTTTCCTATAGTCAATGCAGAATCTCCATCCACTACTCACCCTTTTTGGAAGAATATCTCCATCCTAATTGGTTATCACTGTGATTCCAGCCTTTTTGGAACCACTTGGATTGGGCTCACCCATTCACTCTCAGCTATGGGATATATGATACCACCTTTCAACAATATCCGATGTTCTTTCCTTACTACCTCCATGAGATTAGGATTGAGTCATCGTTGAGGTTGACGACATGGCTTTGAATCAGATTCCAGAACAAAATTATGAGTCCCGATAAGTGGGCTAATCCCAGGAATATCAGAAAGGGTCAAACCAATGGCTTTCTTATGCTTCCTAAGGACATCTAGAAGCATCCTCTCATGATTGGCTTCAAGAGAACAAGAAATGACAATAGGATATGTTTGATTTTCCCCTAGGAAAGCATACTTTAGTGCAGAAGGAAGTTCCTTCAATTCAAGATCAGGTTGGTTCAGAATTTCAGCAGAAGATTGGGACATTGGATCAAGATCAATTTCTTTTTTTAGAGTTTCAGATAGGATTGATTCCTCACATGTAGACGTTTCAGCTACTAGATTGGCTTGATCAGATTTAGGGAAGGAATTTATGGGGGTCTCTATGAAATTGGTTTCTTGAAAGGTTTCACCGATTGTTGGGCCTAAGAATTCATCATAAGAGCAATTTGAAAATGATTCAATCCAAGGAGATAAACTTCCTTCATATGAACAAAGGAAATCAATCTCATCCTGACTTAAACATCCATCAAATATTCCTTGATGTTCCATGGATTCATTATCAATTCTTCCTATCATGTTTACTTCATGAATATCCTCATCATCCCCTATTTGTGAGCTTGCATTATAGATGTTCAAGTCTAGACTCATATTCCCAAAGGTGATGGTCATGTTCCCATTTCGGACTCGGATAACAGAGTTGATTGTTGCAAGGAAAGGACGACCAAGGATGATTGGGGTTTGTTCCTTATTCCCTAAGTTTGGATGGTTGTCAAGGACAATGAAATCAGCAGGGTAGATGAAGCTTTCAACCTTTACCAGAACGACCTTTAAAATCCCCTTTGGAACCCTAATGCTACGATCAGCAAGTTGAAGTGTGATAGATGTGGGTTGGAGTTCTTCTAGGCCTAACTTGCTGTACACAGCATATGGGATGAGATTGACACTAGCACCTAGGTCACACAAGGCTTTGGCAACTTTGCTTTCTCCTAGTTCAACATTGATGTAAGGGCAACCCGGGTCTTTAAACTTAGGAGGAATGGTCCCATGAATGGTGGTACTCACATTAGCAGCCAAAAGGACTTGGTTTTTATGTGAAAAGTTTATTTTAAAAGTGAAAAAGTCCTTTAGGTACTTTGAGTAGGCAGGTATGGTTTGGATTGCATCGAGAAGGGGTATGTTCAACTTGACTTGTGAAAATATTTCCCTCAATGTTTCATTTAGTTCAGGCTTGGGTTTCCCCCTCATGCATTGAGGAAATGGTGTAGGTTTTGGGGTTGTTTGTTGAAGAGTTGTTTCTTTCACATTGTTATCAGTTTCCTCAGTTTTATCTTGTGGTTCATTTTAATTTTCATCCAAGTTTGAATCTTCGGGTGGGTTGTGAATTAGTTGTTCAGGTTTCTCAATTGATTTCCCACTTCTTAAAATAGTCACAACCTTTAGTTGTTCATGAGTTTTTTGAGCACAACTTGACTCTCCCCTTGATGTTGAGGATGGCACCGCCTGAGTAGGCATGGGTGCCTTTCCAGTTTTGATGGTTTGAAGTTCTTGTTTTAGGGAAGATACCTCCGAGTTCATCCTCTCCATTTGTTTGCACAGTTGTTCTAGTAGGCTTTGTGGAACAGTTTGGGTGGGTGCTTGAGTAGGTTGGCTTGTCCCAGGGGGATATTTTGGAGGTGGGATGGTTTGTTGAAAATGGACTGGTGGCTGTTGTTATTGGATAGGTTGGGTTTGGAACTGGTTATGGTTTTGGTAGTTCTGATGGGGGTAAGGATTTTTTCCCTGTGGTTGGCTAGGTTGTTGGTTATCTGTCCAGCAGAAGCCTGGGTGGTCGTTATACCTTGGGTTGAAGTTGTTTTGGTATTGAGGCTTTTCAAAGTTCAAAGCATTTACTTCTGCTGGGGGTCCACCAAAAAGAACATCCTTGATGTATGGAATGGTTTGGCAGTTGTCTGTCTTATGGTCATGTTTGTCACAAATTATGCAAATAGGGTCAACAGTTTGGATTTCATGGACATTCCTAAGGTCTATCTCTTCAACCTTCGTAGAGAGTGCTGCGAGTTTAGCCCTAAGGCTTTCCTCTTCTCTAATTGTATGAATTCCAGTAGTTCTTAGTGGATTTTCAGAATAAGGTGATGTTCCCCAAGTTTGGTTTTGTTCATCCAGACTTTCCAGATACTCGTAAGCATCATTTGGGGCCTTGTTTTTAAAAGTTCCATTACACATCATGTCAATGAATTGTTTATTACCCGGACCCAAACCTTCATAGAAAATTCTCACTTGTTCAGGTATGGAAAACCCATGGTGTGGAACCATGTTTAGGGTGTCTTTGAACCTCTCCCATGTTTCATAAAATGACTCTCCCTCTTTTTCAAAAAAGTTTTGGAAGCTCTTTTTAAGTGCAATTGTTTTGTGATGAGGGAAGTATTTTTTGTATAATTCTCATTGCAGTTGGTCCCAAGAGTGGATTGATGCACGTCTCAAGTTGTTTAGACAATTTTTAGCTCGATCATTTAATGAAAAAGGGAATAGCCTCATCTTAGCAGATTCTAGTTGATGTGGGGGACACATGGTTTCAACAATGTCGTTGAACTCTTTGACATGAAGGTATGGCATTTCTGACTCCATCCCATGAAAGGTTGGAAGGTGGTTTAGGACATGGGGTTTGAATATGTAGTTGGTGTCTCCTATGGAATTGTGTCTAATGCATGAGGGGGCACTGGTCCAAGCTAGTGTGAGGTAGTCGTTCATGGTTTGATCAACTATATTCCCTAAGTTTGGAGCTTCTTGGTTTTGGTTTCCCATTTGATTCCTCCCAGGGATTACAATTTGATTTTGTGGATGACCCTCCATTGGACTTGTTTCAAGTTCTGACTTTGGGGTATCAAGAATATTTGAATCTGATTTAAACAATCCCTTAGGTGAACTTGACTCCCTTATCCTAGGACATTCCACCCTAACTAGTCTGTTTGAGAAATCGCGGGTGTAGGCGGACATGCGCCAAAAAAAAGCGAGAAAGGGACAAGATAAGAGATCTTGGGTGAGAGTAGAAGAATGTAGGTGAGGAAAGAAGGTTTTTTTATCTAAGGTACTTACTTGGTCCCCGGAAATGGCGCCAAAATTTGGTTCACACCCAAATTTACCCAAGAGAAGAAGGGTAGAATGGTCCTTGTAGTGTAGCTTGGGTTGTCGATTCCACAGAGACCTAAGAAGATACCTAAGATACACAACCTAAGGGATGTATTTTTGGCTATGAAGTGGCCAACTTGGATTGATTTTGGATGGGTTTTAACGATATCTAATAGATTTAAGTGGATTCAATTTAAAAGAATGAGTTGATCCTAGGTTATCGCTCGGGGTGGATTGGACATATTTTCTTTTTAATGATTTCAATTTCTTAAATTTGAGATGGTTTCATTTAAGTAGATAAAACAACATCATCACTTACTGGTTTAATGCCTACACCCTTTAATACTAGTCACATATACACTTGAAGGATCAAAGTTTTTAGCACTTCAAGGTAAAGGATCGTATTAATACTTGAAGTGTGTGGCCTTAAATTCAACAAGGACGGTGGAGTTTAAAAATCATCAAATAAAAATCCCAATTAAAGAAGTGATTATACATTAATTAGGTGATAAATAACAGCCAATCCAGCCATTTGATACTCTCTTGGATCAACCCATAAGTGGGTTATCCCTCCATTGATCCCATGGTTTCAATGGAAGCGGAAAGTAGAC
Organism: Viscum album; assembly: GCA_963277665.1. Lineage (NCBI taxonomy): Eukaryota > Viridiplantae > Streptophyta > Magnoliopsida > Santalales > Viscaceae > Viscum > Viscum album. The sequence goes on from OY728152.1 coordinate 853,824,403, forward strand.
TCATGAGGGAGGAAATGGAGAAGTAAAGAAAACAACAAAAATAAAATGATCACTCCACCGTTGTGTGAATAATTTCACAAGGGTTGGGGTGAATAAATTCACACCTTGATCCAAAGGTATCAAAGTGATATTAAGAACAACAAAATAAGAGTAGAAGAAGAACTTTTATTAAGAAGCTAATGTGAATTGAACAACTTACATGTGAAAGACAAAATTGAGGCAACAAAAATGCAGCATAACATTACAATTGAACAATGCATCCAAGATCTCCAACTCCTTCACCACCACTATCTTAAATATGCATTTTGGGAGCCTTGGGTTGAGCCTCAAACAGTACAAAGCATCTCAATTAATTTTGGTAGGCCATAGGTGGTGGAAAACTTGTAAAATTTGAACTTTTCCACATTTGACCCGAGGTGGCAGCCATCTTTCCTTCACCGAACAAACGCATCTGGAAGACCTTCTAGACGGCCGAATCAGAGTGGGCCATACAAGAAGATAATGGAGCTCCAGATGTTTTCTAACCGTCTGTAACATTTGGGCCCATATGGAGTTACGGATTCCGAGATATGATAATATTAGTGGACTGTTTTTCTGGGCCGCAGAATCTGGCCCAAAATTGTATCTCTAACTTGGGCCGATTTAATGAACACAATAGAAGCCGAATTAGAATTGGCTCATGAAGTGTTATTTGTTCCTATGAATGTGTTATAGCATGACACAAAATGTGGGATTAATTGGGCATGTATGTTGGGCCCCATAGCCTCATCAGTGGGTTGATGTCCAATCTGCCTTCTCCAGAATTGCTTCCTTTCATTTCCAAATATCTCCATCATCCTCCATAAATTCTCGACTAATCCCTGAATCAAACATGTTCATATTTAAGTGTATATCAATTTAAAAAAATATCAAATTAAAATATGTATACTTATATTCCTTAAAATCAGATGAATCATTGGGTACTTTAAATGATGTTCAGAAATGTACCACATAATAGTGCATTTTAAGAAGGTATTACAATCACAATGTGAAATGATGTTCAATGTGTAAAATGCACTAAAATTGTGTTTATGAATAATAAAGAACATGAATATTATATATATTAACAATGAATATTATCCTCATTTAGTGGCTAATCACACCCCCCAACTTGAGTTTTGCTAGTCCCGAGCAAAATATATCTCAACAATATGAAATTCAAATTCCCTTTTCCAAAAACATTTTAATACACAATGATCACCAAAAAAATTATACCAAACAATCATGAAACCCATCAAAATATTTTAATACAATATTGTTTCATAAGCAGGTCCCAATCCCAAGCCCATTCCTTTGTTCAAATTCATTTCCATATTTCATCCAATATCAATTAAGTATGAGGATGTGTTGTGCATCACAATAGACATGGAGGTTCATCTTTATTCAAGGGGGAAATTATGGAAGCGCTAGGTGGAATCACATTTCAATATTAATATGAGTATTCATTTTTTTTGTATAATTTTTTTTTTGTTTTTGTTTTTTTGCAATTTTTCCATGGTAATTGAAGTTGCACCCAAAAGAGTCAACCCCTGTAGCGAGACTTTGCCGATGACTCCCAGGCTCAAAGACCATAGGGCACCAAGTGAAGCCCACATACTCGGGCATCATCTTGAGTTAAATCAGTCAAAAACAAATTCAAATTACCAAAAATAGAGATAAAATTACTAACTCTGGGCCAGACAACTATGGAGTCACGATCCCCAAGTGCCGAAAGCCACGCATTAGGTCATTTCATTGCTCTACGTGCAATTTTTTTTTTTAATTTTTTTTTGAATACTCATATTAAAATAAAATGATCACCAAACATATGCTATTTATTTAGGGGACCCCATGAACTTAAACTAATACCCCACTATCCAAAGGACGTGCATTGTGATCTTTTTTTTATTTGGATGAAAATATAAACGATGAAATATCACATTGGACAGCCACACTTTTCAAAATCTAAGCTCATGAAATTATACAAGGATTAAAATCAGAATTAGGGTGTGCTAAATTAATTGATATTAAGTTTCAAAGTGTGCAATGTGTATTACCATGTTAAAAGTTAAAGGAATTTTTCCTTCCATATTGACAATTGTTTTTCAAATTATTTATCATTTTTTTTACACAAAAGCATTTTTTATTTTATCTCTCCCCCCCAACGTAAAATAACACTATCCCCAGTGTTTAAATAAAAGAAAATTTAGAAGGGGGTGGAGGTAGAGAATGAATGTTCAAAAAGGAAATTGAAAATGAGGATCATGGAATGAAGTCACCTGGTGGTTGATGTTTGAAGTTCTTGCTGCTCCAATTTATTCCTTTGATATCCATGTCGCTTGCAAAGTTCCCTAATGGAAAAAGGAAAAACAAAACAAGAAAAACAAAATATATATATATATATATATATATAATAAAGTAAGTAAAATATAAGTATATATATAAAAATTATAGAATAAGGAAGCACAAGAAGCCGCAGGTCAGGGGTAAGTGCGCACCCCTGTCTCCCTTCTGTCCCGGGTTCGAGTCCCCGCGGCTTCGCCGGTTGTGACGGGGTTTTCCCCATGGCATATGGCGTGGACTTTTTTTTATTATATTTTTATTTGTTTTTTAATTTTTTAACCTAAAAACACATCAAAAAAACAAACTGATGATACATTGTCTTCTTTTTAAATTTCTGGGTAAGGTATTACTCAAGGATCACACCACGTGACACGAATGAATATGGTGCTCCCCTTTCATACCCATCCATACTCATAATAGTAGAACAGGTCAACAGTCTATATTTTTTTAATATAAAAATGATTAATTAAAATATAAATTTTATTAAAACAAAAAAAATGATAGAAAACTTAAAAACCATGGGTTGCCTCCCATACAGCACTTTGTTTAACGTCGTTAGCCCGATAGGGACCCTAAATCTATTAATTTGTTCCTGGTTCATAGGTTGGATCAGTTAACTCAACCTCTATTTCCTGTTTATTGAATGATTCAATGAATGGTTTTAACCTTTGACCATTGACCTTGAAAATGTATCCACTTGTGGGATCTTCAATTTCTACTGCCCCATGGGGGTATACATGATGCACTATGAAAGGACCTGACCATCTAGACCTTAACATTCCCGGGTGTAAATGAAGTTTTGAACTATACAAGAGAACAAGTTTTCCCGGTTCAAAATGTTTTACATTGATATTCCTAGATTGGTAGGCTTGAACTCTAGCTTTATTGATCCTTGAATTTTCATAAGCCTCCATCCTTAATTCCTCCAATTCATTGAGATCAAATTTCATTTTTGTTCCGGCCAATGAGAGGTCATAATCCATTTTCCTAATTGCCCAAAAGGCCTTATGTTCAATCTCCACTGGAAAATGGCATGCTTTACCATAAACCAAACTATATGGGGACATTCCTAAAATGGTTTTATATGCAGTTCTATAGGCCCAAAGAACATCTAAGAGTTTCTCAGACCAATCTTTCCTAGAGGGGTTTACAGTTTTATCAAGAATTTGCTTAATCTCCCTATTCACTAACTCAGCTTGACCATTGGTTTGAGGATGGTATGCGGTGGACACTTTATGAGAAATACCATACTTAGACATGAGTGAAGAGAATGGACGGTTGCAGAAATGGTTCCTCGATCACTGATTATAGCCCTAGGAATTCCAAATCTTGAAAATATGTCCTCTTTTATAAATCTAATCACAACTTGATGATCATTGGACTTAGTGGGAATGGCCTCAACCCATTTTGAGACATAATCAACAGCTAAGAGTATGTAGAGGTATCCACGAGAGTTTGGGAAGGGACCCATGAAGTCAATTCCCCAACATTCAAATATTTCAACCACTAAGATGGGAGTGAGTGGCATTTGATTCCTTTTTGTGATGGACCCTACTTGTTGACACGTAGGAAAACTTTGACAAAATGTGTAGGAGTCCCTAGAGAGGGTGGGCCAGAAAAGAACACATTGAAGAATCTTAGCAGATGTTTTCTTAGAGGAAAAGTGACCTCCAGATGCCTCACTGTGACAGAATTTAAGGATGGACTCTTGTTCAGATTCTGGAACACACCTCCTAATAACTTGGTCAGGGAAGAACTTATAGAGGTATGTATCATCAACCACATAGTGTCTAACATCCGAAAGGAATTTCCTTCGAGCTTGAGTCCCTAAGAATTTTGGAAGGACTCCTGTTACTAAGAAATTTGCTATGTCAGCATACCAAGGGCAGTCACTCACAGAGTATAAGTGTTCTTCAGGAAACGAATCAGACATAGAAAGGTGATTTGAGTTGTCTTTGACTTCCATCCTAGAGAGGTGATCAGCTGCAACATTTTCAACTCCCTTTTTATCCTTGATTGTGAGGTCAAATTCTTGTAAGAGAAGGACCCACCTAATCAGTCTAGCCTTAGCATCTTGTTTTTGGAAGAGGTATTTTAGTGCAGAATGGTCAGTGAACACAGTGATGGGTGATCCTAAGAGGAAGGACCTAAACTTCTCGAAGGCAAACACAATAGCAAGTAACTCCTTTTCAGTGGCGGTGTAGTTGATTTGGGCATCATTTAAGGATTTTCTTGCATAAGAAATGACATAAGGATTTTTATCACAACGTTGTCCTAACACAGCTCCTACAACAAAGTCACTGGCATCACACATAAGTTCGAAAGGAAGGTTCCAATTTGGAGATTTCATGATGGGGGGAGAGGTGGGAGAGGATTTGAGGGTTGAGAATGAACCCTCACAGCTTTCGGTCCAAAAAAATGGAGCATCCTTTACTAGGATAGCACAAAGGGGACGAGATATTGAACTAAAGTCCTTGATGAATCTTCTATAGAAACCAGCATGTCCTAAGAAAGACCTCACTTCCTTGACAGTTTTGGGTGATTGAAGGTGACGAATGATGTCAACCATTGCTTTATCAACTTCAATCCCCCTACTCGAGACCAGATGGCCTAGAACAAGTCCCTATTTAACCATGAAATGGCATTTTCCCCAGTTTAGGACCATATTTTTTTCTTCACATCTTGACAAGACTCTCTCCACATTCTACAGACATCCCTCAAAAGTATCCCCAAACATAGAGAAGTCATCCATGAAGACCTATAGAAAATCCCCTACCATGTCTGAGAAGATTCCCATCATACACCGTTGGAAGGTTCCAGGGGCATTGCATAACCCAAAGGGCATGCGTTTGAAATCAAAGGTTCCAAAAGGACATGTGAATGTAGTCTTCCCTTGATCCTCTAGGGAGACCTCAATTTGATTGTACCCTGAGTACCCATCTAAGAAACAGTAGAAGGCATGAACTGCCACTCTCTCAAGGACTTGGTCAATGAATGGTAAGGGAAAATGGTCCTTCTTGGTGAATGAGTTTAGTTTCCTATAGTCAATGCAGAATCTCCATCCACTACTCACCCTTTTTGGAAGGATCTCTCTATCCTCATTGGTTATCACTGTGATTCCAACCTTTTTTGGAACAACTTGGATTGGGCTCACCCATTCACTCTCAGCTATGGGATATATGATACCAGCTTTCAACAATTTCCGATGTTCTTTCCTTACTACCTCCATGATATTAGGATTGAGTCGTCGTTGAGGTTGACGACATGGCTTTGAATCAGATTCCAGAACAATCCTATGAGTCCCGATAAGTGGGCTAATCCCAGGAATATCAGAAAGGGTCCAACCAATGGCTTTCTTATGCTTCCTAAGGACATCTAGAAGAATCCTCTCATGATTGGCTTCAAGAGAAGATGAAATGACAATAGGATGTGTTTGATTGTCCCCTAGGAAAGCATACTTTAGTGTAGTAGGAAGTTCCTTCAATTCAAGATCAGATTGGTTCAGAATTTCAGCAGAAGATTGGGACATTGGATCAAGATCAATTTCTTTTTTTAGAGTTTCATATAGGATTGATTCCTCACATGTAGACGTTTCAGCTACTACATTGGCTTGATCAGATTTAGGGAAGGAATTTAGAGGGGCCTCTATGAAAGTGGTTTCTTGAAAGGTTTCACTGATTGTTGGACCTAAAACTTCATCATAAGAGCAATTTGAAAATGATTCAATCCAAGGAGATAAACATCCTTCATATGAACAAAGGTAATCAATCTCATCCCGAATTAAACATCCATCAAATATTCCTTGATGTTCCATGGATTCATTATTAATGCTTCCTATCATGTTTACTTCATTAATATCCTCATCATCCCCTATTTGTGAGCTTGCATTATAGATGTTCAAGTCTAGACTCATATTACCAAAGGTGATGGTCATGTTACCATTTCAGACTCGGATAACAGAGTTGATTGTTGCAAGGAAAGGATGACCAAGGATGATTGGGGTTTGTTCCTTATTCCCTAAGTTTGGATGGTTGTCAAGGACAATGAAATCAGCAGGGTAGATGAAGTTTTCAACCTTTACCAGAACGTCCTTTAGAATCCCCTTTGGAACCCTAATGCTACGATCAGAAAGTTGAAGTGTGATAGATGTGGGTTGGAGTTCTTCTAGGCCTAACTGGCTGTACACAGCATATGGGATGAGATTGACACTAGCACCTAGGTCACACAAGTCTTTGGAAACTTTGCTTTCTCCTAGTTCAACATTGATTTAAGGGAAACCCGGGTCTTTCAACTTAGGAGGAATAGTCCCTTGAATGGTGGTACTCACATTAGCAGCCAAAAGGACGTGGTTTTTATGTGAAAATTTTCTTTTAAAAGTGCAAAAGTCCTTTAGGTAATTTGAGTAGGCAGGTATGGTTTGGATTGCATCGAGAAGGGGTATGTTCAACTTGACTTGTGAAAATATTTCCCTCAATGTTTCATTTAGTTCAGGCTTGGGTTTCCCCCTCATGCGTTGAGGAAATGGTGTAGGTTTTGGGGTTGTTTGTTGAAGAGTTGTTTATTTCACATTGTTATCAGTTTCCTCAGTTTTATCTTGTGGTTCATTTGAATTTTCATCCAATTTTGAATCTTCGGGTGGGTTCTGAATTAGTTGTTCAGGTTTCTCAATTGATTTCCCACTTCTTAAAATAGTCACAACCTTTAGTTGTTCATGAGTTTTTTGAGCACAACTTGAATCTCCCCTTGATGTTGAGGATGGAACCGCCTGAGTAGGCATGGGTGCCTTTCCAGTTTTGATGGTTTGAAGTTCTTGTTTTAGGGAAGATACCTCCGAGTTCATCCTCTCCATTTGTTTGCACAGTTGTTCTAGTAGGCTTTGTGGAACAGTTTGGGTGGGTGCTTGAGTAGGTTGGCTTATCCCAGGGGGATATTTTGGAGGTGGGATGGTTTGTTGAAAATGGACTGGTGGCTGTTGGTATTGGATAGGTTGGGTTTGGAACTGGTTATGGGTTTGGTAGTTCTGATGGGGGTAAGGATTTTTTCCCTGTGGTTGGCTAGGTTGTTGGTTATCTGTCCAGCAGAAGCCTAGGTGGTCGTTATACCTTGGGTTGAAGTTTTTTTGGTATTGAGGCTTTTGAAAGTTCAAAGCATTTACTTCTGCTGGGGGTCCACCAAAAAGAACATCCTTGATGGATGGAATGGTTGGGTAGTTGTCTGTCTTATGGTCATGTTTGTCACAAATTATGAAAACAGGGTCAACCGTTTGGATTTCATGGACATTCCTAAGGTCTATCTCTTCAACCTTCATAGAGAGTGCTGCGAGTTTAGCCCTAAGGATTTCCTCTTCTCTAAGTGTATGAATTCCAGTAGTTCTTTGTGGATTTTCAGAATAAGGTGAAGTTCCCCAAGTTTGGTTTTGTTCATCCAGACTTTCCAGATACTCGTAAGCATCATTTGGGGCCTTGTTTTTAAAAGTTCCATTACACATCATGTAAATGAATTGTTTATTACCCGTACCCAACCCTTCATAGAAAATTCTCACTTGTTAAGGTATGGAAAACCCATGGTGTGGAACCATGTTTAGGGTGTCTTTGAACCTCTACCATGTTTCATAAAATGACTCTCCCTCATTTTCAAAAAAGTTTTGGATGCTCTTTTTAAGTGCAATTGTTTTGTGATGAGGGAAGTATTTTTTGTATAATTCTCATTGCAGTTGGTCCCAAGAGTGGATTGATGCACATCTCAAGTTGTTTAGAAAATTTTTAGCTCGTTCATTTAATGAAAAATGGAATAGCCCCATCTTAGAGGATTCTAGTTGATGTGGGGGACACATGGTTTCAACAATGTCGTTGAACTCTTTGACATGAAGGTATGGCATTTCTGACTCCATCCCATGAAAGGTTGGAAGGTGGTTTAGGACATGGGGTTTGAATATGTAGTTGGTGTCTCCTATGTAATTGTGTCTAATGCATGAGGGGGCATTGGTCCAAGCTGGAGTGAGGTAGTCGTTCATGGTTTGATCAACTATATTCCCTAAGTTTGGAGCTTCTTGGTTTTGGTTTCCCATTTGATTCCCCCCAGGGTTTACAATTTGATTTTGTGGATGAACCTCCATTGGACTTGTTTCAAGTTCTGACTTTGGGGTTTCAAGAATATTTGAATCTAATTTAAACAATCCCTTAGGTGAACTTGACTCCCCTATCCTAGGACTTTCCACCCTAACTAGTCTGTTTGAGAAATCGCGGGTGTAGGCGGACATGCGCCAAAAAAAAGAGAGAAAGGGACAAGATAAGAGATCTTCGGTGAGAGTAGAAGAATGTAGGTGAGGAAATAAGGTTTTTTTTATCTAAGGTACTTACTTGGTCCCCGGAAATGGCACCAAAATTTGGTTCACACCCAAATTTACCCAAGAGAAGAAGGGTAGAACGGTCCTTGTAGTGTAGGTTGGGTTGTCGATTCCACAGAGACCTAAGAAGATACCTAAGATACACAACCTAAGGGATGGATTTTTGGATATTAATTGGCCAACTTGGATTGATTTTGGATGGGTTTTAACGATATCTAATAGATTTAAGTGGATTCAATTTAAAAGAATGAGTTGACCCTAGGTTATCGCTCGGGGTGGATTGGACGTATTTTCTTTTTAATGATTTCAATTTCTTAAATTTGAGATGGGTTCATTTAAGGAGATAAAACAACATCATCACTTACTGGTTTAATGCCTACACCCTCTAATACTAGTCACCTATACACTTGAAGGATCAAAGTTTTTAGCACTTCAAGGTAAAGGATCGTATTAGTACTTGAAGTGTGTGGCCTTAAATTCAACAAGGACGATGGAGTTTAAAAATCATCAAATAAAAATCCCAATTAAAGAAGTGATTATACATTAATTAGGTGATAAATAACATCCAATCCAGCCCCTTGCTACTCCCTTGGATCAAACCATAAGTGGGTTAGCCCTCCATTGATCCCATGGTTTCAATGGAAGCGGAAAGTAGACTCATGAGGGAGGAAATGGAGAAGTAAAGAAAACAACAAAAATAAAATGATCACTCCACCGTTGTGTGAATAATTTCACAAGGGTTGGTGTGAATAAATTCACACCTTGATCCAACGGTATCATAGTGATATTAAGAACAACAAAATAAGAGTAGAAGAAGAACTTTTATTAAGAATCTAATGTGAATTGAACAACTTACATGTGAAAGACAAAATTGAGGCAACAAAAATGCAGCATAACATTACAATTGAACAATGCATCCAAGATCTCCAACTCCTTCACCACCACTGTCTTAAATATGCATTTTGGGAGCCTTGGGTCGAGCCTCAAACAGTACAAAGAATCTCAATTAATTTTGGTAGGCCATAGGTGGTGGAAATCTTGTAAAATTTGAACTTTTCCACATTTTACCCGAGGTGGCAGCCAGCTTTCCTTCACCGAACAAACGCATCTGGAAGGCCTTCTAGAAGGCCGAATCAGAGTGCGCCATACAAGAAGATAATGGAGCTCCGGATGTTTGCTAACCGTCTGTAACATTTGGGCCCATATGGAGTTACGGATTCCGAGATATGATAATATTATTGGACTGTTTTTCTGGGCCGCAGAATCTGGCCCAAAATTGTATCTCTAACTTGTGCCGATTTAATGAACACAATAGAAGCCGAATTAGCATTGGCTCATGCAGAGTTATTTGTTCCTATGAATGTCTTATAGAATCCCACAAAATGTGGGATTAATTGGGCCTGTATGTTGGGCCCCACAGCCTCATCAGTGGGTTGATGTCCAATCTGCCTTCTCCAGAATTGCTTCCTTTCATTTCCAAATATCTCCATCATCCTCCATAAATTCTCCACTAATCCCTGAATCAAACATGTTCATATTTAAGTGTATATCAATTTACACAAATATCAAATTAAAATATGTATAATTATATTCCTTAAAATCAGATGAATCATTGGTTACTTTAAATGATGTTCAGAAATGTACCACATAATAGTGCATTTTAAGAAGGTATTACAATCATAATGTGAAATGATGTTCAATGTGTAAAATGCACTAAAATTGTGTTTAAGAATAATAAAAAACATGAATATTATATATATTAACAATGAATATTAGCCTCATTTAGTGTCTAATCACACCCCCCAACTTGAGTTTTGCTAGTCCCGAGCAAAATATATCCCAACAATATGAAATTCAAATTCCGTTTTCCAAAAACATTTTAATACAGAATGATCACCAGAAAAAATTATACCAAACAATCATGAAACCCATCAAAATATTTTAATACAAGATAGTTTCATAAGCAGGTCCCAATCCCAAGCCCATTCCTTTGTTCAAATTCATTGCCATATTTCATCCAATATCAATTAAGTATGAGGATGTGTTGTGCATCACAATAGACATGGGGGTTCATCTTTATTCAAGGGGTAAATTATGGAAGCGCTAGGTGGAATCACATTTCATTATTAATATGAGTATTCATTTTTTTTGTATAATTTTTTTTTGTTTTTTTTTTGATTTTTCAATTTTTCCATGGTAATTGAAGTTGCACCCAAAAGAGTCAACCCCTGTAGCGAGACTTTGCCGATGACTCCCAGGCTCAAAGACCTTAGGGCACCAAGTGAAGCCCACATACTCGGGCATCATCTTGAGTTAAATCAGTCAAAAACAAATTCAAATTACCAAAAATAGAGATAAAATTACTAACTCTGGGCCAGACAACTATGGAGTCACGATCCCCAAGTGCCGAAAGCCATGCATTAGGTCATTTCATTGCTCTATGTGCAATTTTTTTTAAATTTTTTTTGAATACTCATATTAAACTAAAATGATCACCAAACATATGCTATTTATTTAGGGGACCCCATGAACTTAAACTAATACCCCACTATCCAAAGGACGTGCATTGTGATCTTTTTTTATTTGGATGAAAATATAAACGATGAAATATCACATTGGACAGCCACACTTTTCAAAATCTATGCTCATGAAATTATACAAGGATTAAAATCAGAATTAGGGTGTGCTAAATTATTTGATATTAAGTTTCAAAGTGTGCAATGTGTATTACCATGTTCAAAGTTAATGGAATTTTTCCTTCCATATTCACAATTGTTTTTCAAATTATTTATCATTTTTCTTACACAAAAGCATTTTTTATTTTATCTCTCCCCCCAACGTAAAATAACACTGTCCCCAGTGTTTAAATAAAAGAAAATTTAGAAGGGGGTGGAGGTAGAGAATGGATGTTCAAAAAGGAAATTGAAAATGAGGATCATGGAATGAAGTCACCTGGTGGTTGATGTTTGAAGTTCTTGCTGCTCCAATTTATTCCTTTGATATCCATGTCGCTTGCAAAGTTCCCTAATGGAAAAAGGAAAAACAAAACAAAAAAAAAACAAAAAAAACCAATATATATATATATATAATAAAGTAAGTAAAATATAAGTATATATATAAAAATTATAGAATAAGGAAGCACAAGAAGCCGCAGGTCAGTGGTAAGTGCGCACCCCTGTCTCCCTTCTGTCCCGGGTTCGAGTCCCCGCGGCTTCGCCGGTTGTGACGGGGTTTTCCCCATGGCATATGGAGTGGACTCTTGTTTATTATATTTTTATTTGTTTTTTAATTTTTTAACCTAAAAACACATCAAAAAAACAAACTGATGATACATTGTCTTCTTTTTAAATTTCTGGGTAAGGTATTACTCAAGGATCACACCACGTGACATGGATGAATATGGTGCTCCCCTTTCATACCCATCCATACTCATAATAGCAGAACAGGTCAACAGTCTATATATTTTTTAATATAAAAATGATTAATTAAAATATAAATTTTATTAAAACAAAAAAAATGATAGAAAACTTAAAAACCATGGGTTGCCTCCAATGCAGCACTTTGTTTAACGTCGTTAGCCCGACAGGGACCCTAAATCTATTAATTTGTTCCTGGTTCATAGGTTGGCTCAGTTAACTCAACCTCTATTTCCTATTTATTGAATGATTCAATGAATGGTTTTAACCTTTGACCATTGACCTTGAAAATGTAACCACTTGTGGGATCTTCAATCTCTACTGCCCCATGGGGGTATACATGATGCACTATGAAAGGACCTGACCATCTAGACCTTAACTTTCCCGGGTGTAAATGAAGTTTTGAACTATACAAGAGGACAAGTTTTCCCGGTTCAAAATGTTTTACCTTGATATTCCTAGATTGGTAGGCTTGAACTCTAGCTTTATTGATCCTTGAATTTTCATAAGCCTCCATCCTTAATTCCTCCAATTCATTGAGATCAAATTTCATTTTTGTTCCGGCCAATGAGAGGTCATAATCCATTTTCTTAATTGCCCAAAAGGCCTTATGTTCAATCTCCACTGGCAAATGGCATGCTTTACCATAAACCGACCTATATGGGGACATTCCTAAAATGGTTTTATATGCAGTTCTATAGGCCCAAAGTGCATCTAAGAGTTTCTCAGACCAATCTTTCCTAGAGGGGTTGACAGTTTTATCAAGAATTTGCTTAATCTCCCTATTCGCTAACTCAGCTTGACCATTGGTTTGAGGATGGTATGAAGTGGACACTTTATGAGAAATACCATACATAGACATGAGTGAAGAGAATGGACGGTTGCAGAAATGGTTCCTCGATCACTGATTATAGCCCTAGGAATTCCAAATCTTGAAAATATGTTCTCTTTTAGAAATCTAATCACAACTTGATGATCATTGGACTTAGTGGGAATGGCCTCAACCCATTTTGAGACATAATCAATAGCTAAGAGTATGTAGAGGTATCCCCGAGAGATTGGGAAGGGACCCATGATGTCAATTCCCCAACAGTCAAATATTTCAACCACTAAGATGGGAGTGAGTGGCATTTGATTCCTTTTTGTGATGGACCCTACTTGTTGACATGTAGGAAAACTTTGACAAAATGTGTAGGAGTCCCTAGAGAGGGTGGGCCAGAAAAGAACACATTGAAGAATCTTAGCAGATGTTTTCTTAGAGGAAAAGTGACCTCCAGATGCCTCACTGTGATAGAATTTAAGGATGGACTCTTGTTCAGATTCTGGAACACACCTCCTAATGACTTGGTCAGGGCAGAACTTATAGAGGTATGGATCATCAACCACATACTGTCTAACATCCAAAAGGAATTTCCTTCTAGCTTGAGTCCCTAAGAATTTTGGAAGGACTCCTGTCACTAAAAATTTTCTATGTCAGCATACCAAGGGCAGTCACTCACAGAGTATAAGTGTTCATTAGGAAACGAATCAGACACAGAAAGGTGATTTTAGTTGTCTTTGACTTCCATCCTAGAGAGGTGATCAGCTACAACATTTTCAACTCCCTTTTTATCCTTGATTGTGAGGTCAAATTCTTGTAAGAGAAGGACCCACCTAATCAGTCTAGCCTTAGCATCTTGTTTTTGGAAGAGGTATTTTAGTACAGAATGGTCAGTGAACACAGTGATGGGTGATCCTAAGAGGTAGGACCTAACCTTCTCTAAGGAAAACACAATAGCAAGTAACTCCTTTTCAGTGGTGGTGTAGTTGATTTGGGCATCATTTAAGGATTTGCTTGCATAAGCAATGACATAAGGATTTTTATCACAATGTTGTCCTAACACAGCTCCTAAAACAAAGTCACTGGCATCACACATAAGTTCGAAAGGAAGGTTTCAATTTGGAGATTTCATGATGGGGGGAGAGGTGAGAGAGGATTTGAGGGTTGATAATGAACCCTAACAGCTTTCGGTCCAAACAAATGTAGCATCCTTTACTAGGAGAGCACAATGGGGATGAGATATTGAACTAAATTCCTTGATGAATCTTCTATAGAAACCAGCATGTCCTTAGAAAGACCTCACTTCCTTGACAGTTTTGGGTGATAGAAGGTGAAGAATGATGTCAACCTTTGCTTTATCAACTTCAACCCCCCCTACTCGAGAACAGATGGCCTAGAACAAGTCCCTCTTTAACCATGAAATGGCATTTTTCCCAGTTTAGGACCAGATTTTTTTCTTCACATCTTGACAAGACTCTCTCCACATTCTGCAGACATCCCTCAAAAGTATCCCCAAACACAGAGAAGTCATCCATGAAGACCTCTAGAAAATCCCCTACCATGTCTGAGAAGATTCCCATCATACACCATTGGAAGGTTCCAGGGGAATTGCATAACCCATAGGGAATGCGTTTGAAAGAAAAGGTTCCGAAAGGACATGTGAATGTAGTCTTCCCTTGATCCTCTAGGGAGACCTCAATTTGATTGTACCCTGAGTACCCATCTAAGAAACAGTAGAAGGCATGACCTGCCACTCTCTCAAGGACTTGGTCAATGAATGGTAAGGGAAAATGGTCCTTCTTGGTGAATGATTTTAGTTTCCTATAGTCAATGTAGACTCTCCATCCCCTACTCACCCTTTTTGGAAGAATCTCTCCATCCTCATTGGTTATCACTGTGATTCCAGCATTTTTTGGAACCACTTGGATTGGGCTCACCCATTCACTCTTAGCTATGGGATATATGATACCAGCTTTCAACAAATTCAGATGTTCTTTCCTTACTACCTCCATGAGATTAGGATTGAGTCGTCGTTGAGGTTGACGACATGGCTTTGAATCAGATTCCAGAACAATCCTATGAGACCCGATAAGTGGGATAATCCCAGGAATTTCAGAAAGGGTCCAACCAATGGCTTTCTTATGCTTCCTAAGGACATCTAGAAGAATCCTCTCATGATTGGCTTCAAGAGAAGAAGAAATGACAATAGGATGTGTTTTATTGTCCCCTAGGAAAGCATACTTTAGTGCAGCAGGAAGTTCCTTCAATTCAAGATCAGGTTGGTTCAGAATTTCAGCAGAATATTGGGACATTGGATCAAGATCAATTTCTTTTTTTAGAGTTTCAGATAGGATTGATTCCTCACATGTAGAAGTTTCAGCTACTAGATTGTCTTGATCAGATATAGGGAAGGAATTTAGAGGGGTCTCTATGAAAGTGGTTTCTTGAAAGGTTTCACTGATTGTTGGACTAAGACTTCATCATAAGAGTAATTTGAAAATGATTCAATCCAAGGAGATAAACTTCCTTCATATGAACAAAGGAAATAAATCTCAACCTGACTTAAAAATCCATCAAATATTCCTTGATGTTCCATGGATTCATTATCAATGCTTCATATCATGTTAACTTCATGAATATCCTCATCATCCCCTATTTGCGAGCTTGCATTATAGATGTTCACGTCTAGACTCATATTCCCAAAGGTGATGGTCATGTTCCCATTTCAGACTCGGATAACAGAGTTGATTGTTGCAAGGAAAGGAAGAACAAGGATGATTGGGGGTTGTTCCTTATTCCCTAAGTTTGGATAGTTGTCAAGGACAATGAAATCTGCAGGGTAGATGATGTTTTCAACCTTTACCAGAACGTCCTTCAAAATCCCCTTTGGAACCCTAATGCTACGATCAGCAAGTTAAAGTGTGACAGATGTGGGTTGGAGTTCTTCTAGGCCTAACTGGCAGTACACATCATATGGGATGAGATTGAAACTAGAACCTTGGTCACACAAGGCTTTGGCAACTTTGCTTTCTCCTAGTTCGACATTGATGTAAGGGCAACCCGGGTCTTTCAACTTAGGAGGAATGGTCCCTTGAATGGTGGTACTCACATTAGCAGCCAAAAGGACTTGGTTTTTATGTGAAAATTTTCTTTTAAAAGTGCACAAGTCCTTTAGGTACTTTGAGTACGCAGGTATGGTTTGGATTGCATCGAGAAGGGGTATGTTCAACTTGACTTGTGAAAATATTTCCCTCAATGTTTCATTTAGTTCAGGCTTGGGTTTCCCCCTCATGCGTTGAGGAAATGGTGCAGGTTGTGGGGTTGTTTGTTGAAGAGTTGTTTCTTTCACATTGTTATCAGTTTCCTCAGTTTTGTCTTGTGGTTCATTTGAATTTTCATCCCAGTTTGAATCTTCGGGTGGGTTATGAATTAGTTGTTCAGGTTTCTCAATTGATTTCCCACTTCTTAAAACAGTCACAACCTTTAGTTGTTCATGAGTTGTTTGAGCACAACTTGACTCTCCCCTTGAAGTCGAGGATGGCACCGCCTGAGTAGGCATGGGTACCTTTCCAGTTTTGATGGTTTGAAGTTCTTGTTTTAGGGAAGATACCTCCGAGTTCATCCTCTCCATTTGTTTTCACAGTTGTTCTAGTAGGCTTTGTGGAACAGTTTGGGTGGGTGCTTGAGTAGGTTGGCTTATCCCAGGGGGATATTTTGGAGGTGGGATGGTTTGTTGAAAATGGACCGGTGGCTGTTGGTATTGGATAGGTTGGGTTTGGAACTGGTTATGGGTTTGGTAGTTCTGATGGGGGTAAGGATTTTGTCCCTTTGGTTGACTAGGTTGTTGGTTATCTTTCCAGCGGAAGCCTGGGGGTCGTTATACCTTGGGATGAAGTTGTTTTGGTATTGAGGCTTTTGAAAGTTCAAAGCATTTACTTCTGCTGGGGTTCCACCTAAAAGAACATCCTTGATGGATGGAATGGTTGGGCAGTTGTCTGTCTTATGGTCATGTTTGTCACAAATTGTGAAAACAGGGTCAACAGTTTGGATTTCATGGACTTTCCTAATGTCTATCTCTTCAACCTTCATAGAGAGTGCTGCGAGTTTAGCCCTAAGGCTTTCCTCTTCTCTATGTGTATGATTTCCAGTAGTTCTTTGTGGATTTTCAGAATAAGGTGAAGTTCCCCAAGTTTGGTTTTGTTCATCCAGACTTTCCAGATACTCGTAAGCATCATTTGGGGCCTTGTTTTTAAAAGTTCCATTACACATCATGTCAATGAATTGTTTATTACCCGGACCCAACCCTTCCTAGAAAATTATCACTTGTTCAGGTATTGAAAACCCATGGTGTGGAACCATGTTTAGGGTGTCTTTGAACCTCTCCCATGTTTCATAAAATGACTCTCCCTATTTTTCAAAATTGTTTTGGAATCTCTTTTTAAGTGCAATTGTTTTGTGATAAGGGAAGTATTTTTTGTAGAATTCTCTTTGTAGTTGGTACCAAGAGTGGATTGATGCAGGTCTCAAGTTTTTTAGCCAATTTTTAGCTCGATCCTTTAATTAAAAAGGAAATAGCCTCATCTTAGTGGATTCTAGTTGATGTGGGGGACACATGGTTTCAACAATGTCGTTGAACTCTTTGACATGAAGGTATGGCATTTCTGACTCCATCCCATGAAAGGATGGAAGTTGGTTTAGGACATGGGGTTTGAATATGTAGTTGGTGTCTTCTATGGAATTGTGTCTAATGCATGAGGGGGCATTGGTCTAAGCTGTAGTGAGGTAGTCGTTCATGGTTTGATCAACTACATTCCCTAAGTTTGGAGCTTCTTGTTTTTGGTTTCCCATTTGATTCCCCCCAGGGTTTACAATTTGATTTTGTGGATGAAACTCCATTGGACTTGTTTCAAGTTCTGACTTTGGGGTTTCAAGAATATTTGAATCTGATTTAAACAATCCCTTAGGTGAACTTGACTCCCCTATCCTAGGACTTTCCAACCTAACTAGTCTGTTTGAGAAATCGCGGGTGTAGGCGGACATGCGCCAAAAAAAGCGAGAAAGGGACAAGATAAGAGATCTTGGGTGAGAGTAGAAGAATGGAGGTGAGGAAAGAAGGTTTTTTTATCTAAGGTACTTACTAGGTCCCCGGAAATGGCGCCAAAATTTGGTTCTCGCCCAAATTTACCCAAGAGAAGAAGGGTAGAACGGTCCTTGTAGTGTAGCTTGGGTTGTCGATTCCACAGAGACCTAAGAAGATACCTAAGATACACAACCTAAGGGATGGATTTTTGGATATGAAGTGGCCAAATTGGATTGATTTTGGATGGGTTTTAATGATATCTAATAGATTTAAGTGGATTCAATTTAAAAGAATGAGTTGATCCTAGGTTATCGCTCGGGGTGGATTGGACGTATTTTCTTTTTAATGATTTCAATTTCTTAAATTTGAGATGGGTTCATTTAAGGAGATAAAACAACATCATAACTTATTGGTTTAATTCCTACACCCTCTAATACTAGTCACCTATACACTTGAAGGATCAATGTTTTGAGCACTTCAAGGTAAAGGATCGTATGATTACTTGAAGTGTGTGGCCTTAAATTCAACAAGGACGATGGAGTTTAAAAATCATCAAATAAAAATCCCAATTAAAGAAGTGATTATATATTAATTAGGTGATAAATAACATCCAATCCAGCCCCTTTCTACTCCCTTGGATCAACCCATAAGTGGGTTAGCCCTCCATTGATCCCATGGTTTCAATGGAAGCGGAAAGTAGACTCATGAGGGAGGAAATGGAGAAGTAAAGAAAACAACAAAAATAAAATGATCACTCCACCGTTGTGTGAATAATTTCACAAGGGTTGGTGTGAATAAATTCACACCTTGATCCAACGATATCAAAGTGATATTAATAACAACAGAATAAGAGTATAAGAAGAACTTTTATTAAGAAACTAAAGTGAATTGAACAACTTACATGTGAAAGACAAAATTGAGGCAACAAAAATGCAGCATAACATTACAATTGAACAAAGCATCCAAGATCTCCAACTCCTTCAACACCACTATATTAAATAGGCATTTTGGGATCCTTGGGTCGAGCCTCAAATAGTACAAAGAATCTCAATTAATTTTGGTAGGCCATAGGTGGTGGAAACCTTGTGAAATTTGACCTTTTCCACATTTGACCTGAGGTGGCAGCCAGCTTTCCTTCACCGAACAAACGCGTCTGGAAGACCTTTTAGAAGGCCGAATCAGAGTGGGCCATACAAGAAGAAAATGGAGCTCCGTATGTCCTCTAACCGTATGTAACATTTGGGCCCATTTGGAGTTACGAATTCCGAGATATGATAAAATTAGTTGACTATTGTTCTGGGCCACAGAATCTGGCGCAGAATTGCATCTCTAACTTGGGCCGCTTTAATGAACACCATAGAAGCCGAATTAGCATTGTCTCGTGAAGTGTTATTTGTTCCTATGAATGTCTTATAGAATACCACAAATGTTGGGATTAATTGGGCCTGTATATTGGGCCCCACAGCCTCATCAGTGGGCTGATGTCGAATCTGCCTTCTCCAGAATTGCTTCCTTTCATTTCCAAATATCTCCATCATCCTCCATGAATTCTCCACTGATCCCTGAATCAAACATGTTCATATTTAAGTGTATATAAATTTCCAAAAATATCAAATTAAAATATGTATAATTATATTCCTTAAAATCAGATGAATCATTGGGTACTTTAAATGATGTTAAAAAATGTACCACATAATAGTGCATTTTAAGAAGGTATTACAATCATAATGTGAAATGATGTTCAATGTGTAAAATGCACTAAATTGGTGTCTATGAATAATAAAGCACATGAATATTATATATATTAACAATGAATATTATCCTCATTTAGTGGCTAATCAGAATTCATGCGGGTATACATTCCCATGGTAACATAGAGCCCAACCTTGAGATGCTAATGTAAACCTCCCTATTCTAGAGGTTATGGGCGATCTCTTTCTTTTCCATTCAATGAGAAATAATGACCAGTCAAAGGAGTTATGTTCGCTTCTCCTTTTGACTAGGACGAAACTCCTCCCCTTCCTAGAACATATTCTGGGGCCCTCCCACCGATGTAAGTCCCCAATATTTCGTGGTTGGTCCATGTTACCTTCAATTTCATTTACCATTGAAGGGTTCATTGCTCCGCACCCTCACCCACGGTTGCCCCGACCTCTTCCACCGCGGGATATCCCTCTCCAACCAAGTAGAGGAAGCGTGTTCTTTGTTAAATATTTAAAATCCTCTTATTTATCACACCAAGAATAAATCACATGGTCTTAGTGGTTTGTGATGATTATAACATCCACGTGTATCTGAACTATGAGTACTCTGATTCCTGGCCAAATAAGGATATGTAGGATGTATTCCTGAAGGCCTGATCTCAAAAGGGTGACCTCCCATAAAGGTTCCACCCAATTATGTTCCCCTCAAATGGGAAGCTTCCATGCATAATACCCAACCAATATTAACTATGAGAACTCTAATTCTAGACCAAATCCGGATATGTAGGATGCCTAAAAGAAGGCCCGTGCTCAAAAGGGTGCCCATCCAAAAGGGTCTACCCAATCATGCCCCAAAAATGGGAAGCTTCCATGCATAAGTGCCAACCAATCTGAACTATGTGGGATCTAATTCATATTTTGAGAATATGTTGGAAACCCATCTTATGGGTCTGATCCCAACATTAGGTCACCTTCTGCCTCCCAAGGATGATAATAAAATCTAGAGCGCCTTATTATATGGCTTAATTCAACATCACATCCGTAGCGTCAAATATATGCACGCCTACGACGATCTTGAAAATCAAGGGTATCCTATAGACACACTCATTGAGAATAAACCAACGATTCACAAACATATGAACATGACTTAAATATATAAGAGAATCCCAGAACAGATGATAATCCTCACCCAGAATGGTGTTGTGAGTCTAACTTCTCATCCTCTCGACCAATGGAGTCCTTAAGTGTCGTTGGTTGAATCCTCAATCCACGAGCACGTACCTTTGGAAAGCAGGTCCACGAATCCTGGATACTAGTGTCATTGGGAGTTCCTGGCTCCATGAATAATCCGGTTGGAGACCATCTAAGGAAGTTATATCTGAGGAGGACCGATCGCACAAGTACATTACCCCACGCAATCGCCTGCTGGGACCGACTGACTGCGGAATATCCTTCACAATACCAAAGAGGGTGAATTTTCCATTCTCCATGGGGTTAATTCAACCTTCTTTAAAGGATAATGATGTAGAAAAGGTCAAAACAAAAGGACTGGTGAACTTTATAGGAATCTGTCTCTTGAAAAAGGGATGGGTGATGATCCCCATCGTACCATTTCTGCACCACCTGGAGTGCGCCACCTCAGAGGCAGAACATATATCTTCTAAAATTAATTATTATCATGTAATTTTATACAGACAATGATCTTTCCCTATAATTTATTTCCTGATTTTATGTATCCATTTTTAGGCAACACTATCTTATCTTGAGTTACACGCAACCCTGTGTTTTGATAAAATCATGATATATTAATAATATAGTCACTTAAAATCATCCATTATTATATAAACTTTGTTTATTTTTTTTATAATACACTGAAATATTTATATATAAATTTCTAAATATATGAGCTGAGACGACATGCGATTATGAGGCCTGGTGTGCTTGAAATAGATTTTATAAATATATTAAATATTTTTTATATTTTGTGTGCATTGTTAATGAAACAAAATGAGATAACTCTTAAATAGATGATTGGATCGGAAATCTGAGACCATGGTTGGGTCCGGTACAAGGTGTTTTCCCTCTAAGTGACATAAAATGAGTCAGCACAGGATGTTCGAACACCACATTAGTTGGTGGTGCCATAAGTTGATTCATTTAATTAAATTAATTAATTAATTAAATTCATTTGACCTAAAACGATGTCATTAAATATATCATGAAAGGAAATTTTCTAGGGTTGGCCTCACATTTTTTGGAATTAGTCAGAGAGATCTCCTCCATCCACCCTTTGGTGAATCAATACGAATGATGACGAAATGTTTGATCAGATAGTATCAATATGAAACAAACCCATCAACTTCTTCCAATCATTTCCTCAGAACATACTTCACCAATGATCGATCCAAATAGTGGTGGAACTCATCTTTTCGTGTTTTTAGGTATTTGGACTAAAATATTAAGTAGATTAATATTCCTTCTTAGATCGGTGTGCTATTATGGACTTTTCACGAGCCTATGTACTGAATTTCCTAATTTTTAATCAATTTTCTAACCCCGATACCCTATTTTTGATCATCAGACAAGATCTCTTGGATGGTGACGTTTAAAACATTGGTCTATGGTGATTTTCTCACTCAAATATTCATGTTCTTTTCTAGTTGGATCCTTGTGGTCTCAGGTCGACATTTCCGAGTGGCACCAAGCTCAATCGTGCCCCAGATTCGTGGTAGATCGATGATGTGACAATAGTTTTGGGAGTGAAGCATGGATCACAAATAGTTGCGCTATAGGGATGCTTGATCTGTTGGTCTGAGATATAAGATATCAGATATGAGATATAAGATAAAATATATGTGATATGAGATATAATATATAAGATAAAATATTTGATATATAAGACATAAGATATGAGATATGAGATATAAGATATAAGATACAATAAATATGATATAAATCTTGGTTAAATAAATTTATTTTGGATATATCTTTAACTGAGGAATCTTCTTGATGAATGGTCAGTGAAAACGTCATCATATAATTGAGATGGTCATTTTATGACTGACGTTAGAGAAATTATTTGGACTCATTCTTTGGTTCAATGAAACACCCAATATTAAAAAAATTATTATTATCATGGAATCTAGTATCCAACATAACTTTATCATAAATTTTCTGAATGACACACCATCTATGATGATACAACCCTAAATTTTAGGAGGAATTTTGAACACCAATATTGGTTATTTAATTTGGATTCGTTTCTCAATCCCATGAGACACCATTCGAGCATGATTGGGTGAAATATAAATTTTTAACGAGATGCCTGATTGAGGTGATTGAATAGCCTATCTAGAGAAATTTTTAGCGTAGAACTCAATGATTCACTCAATTGTGGATTTTGACTTATGATTAAAGATGTTTCGATCCAGACGCACTGAGGAAACACCTGATGAAGGCATCGATCCTATAGAATCATTGGAGATTTCTGGGATTTCCTTTCAGTAGGGATGGTCAGTGGAGTTCCTTAATGATCTTTCTTAGTTAACCTCAAACATTTATTTCCAAGGGAGTTCCACAGCATTCATGATTACCATCCTATAGGACTGGGAAGTGAAATTTACTGATGGTCCTTCAGAGTTACCCTCCAGTAGGGCTTGGTAGTGGAGTTCCTCATCATTTTGGGTTTTCCCCCTAGTAGGGTTGGGTAATGGAATTACCCAATGATCTTTTTGAGTTACCCTCTAGTAGGGATATCCAGTGGAGTTCCCCAATTACCTTCTCGAGTGCTACCCTCCAGTAGAACTAGGCAATGGATTTCTTCAATGACTAGAAAGGTAGGACCCTCCTTTCATAACATGTCATGGGATACTTATCTATAAATTATTTCCCCTTCACTGTGTAACATAGTGAAGAGATGTGGTTTGACGTGGATTCAGACTCATGAGGAAAAGGAACACTTTCCCCACCGAGATATGTTTTCGTGACGTGACATAAAACTATGTGGGTGAGTCAGTGCTTCCAAAATTGAATAGTATCAGGTTGTGGTGATTGATTCCATTAAACTGTTTTGGTCATGGTAGATGCATGAGATACTGGAAATCATTGATGGACTTATTTTGGAACTTCTGGATTTGGATACTCTCATTCCAGTAGAGTCAAGGATTTGTGGGGTACTACATGTACTTTATGAGTCTATCTTCTCATGGTTGGATAGGTTTACTCTCATACTATAGGTGAGGAAGGATAGACTAGTAATTCATATACTCACCATGTTTATCCCCTTGTTCTAAGAAGAGATTTACTTTTACTGTTGTTGGGTTGAGATGTACTCTTTCACTATAACTTATGTGTCTATTATCCTCTTCTTCTATTGTATCTCTTACTGATCCACCTTCACGCTTTCAGGGAATTATTCTTAGTATATATATACCCACCTCTGCATGGGATTTTATCAAACATGTCATTTCTTTTACAGATGATGGATAGGTCGGTCGTGACATTAGAGGAGCTTAGGGATACTAGGTTATTTGACTTCATATGATAGTTGTAGCTTGGGATTTAGGGGTTAGGCTCTCTCATCTCTTTAATAGTTCTAGTTTTATTTCATGTTGGAATATATTTCTAGTTTTTTGTGTATTTTTTAACTTAACATTTTAGTTTACACTACCGTACTATTTTATTTTCTATAGGTTCATTCATTCTTGTGATGTTTTATTGCAGTGTCACATCCCTTCTTCTTTCCCTTTAAACATTTTCATTGAGTTGGCTATATGCGGTTGTATAGGTTCTAGGAAAGGAATCCATGAGTTAGTTTTTACTTCGGTGCTTGTCACCACTCCCTAGCCTATGGTGGTGGGCTAGGGGTAGTTTCGACTCTAGCCCCGACATGGGTTGGGTCGTGACATATTGTTATTTGGGAATGTTTATACCTTGGGACATTGATATGATGTGTCCCCTTAAAGGGGATCAGTTGGGGTTAGGTTAACAATGTCAAAGTTCCTCAAGTGCATCTCTCAAGCTAGGGAGTCTAGTGATGGTACGGGAAGCCTACATCTCTATTCACTTAGACCATTATTTCCAACTTATCGACTCAGCATGCTGAGACCTTAGTGTAGGGAAAAATGGTACATGCATCATATGGGATTATATCTTTGAATACCCTTCTTGAGTCAGATCCCCATTGATGATATGTATATATATATTCATCTAACTGTGGTACTCTTTGATTTCTTTTAGGATTCCTCTATAATGATAGTCATCTAGTTTATCAACACTAGTTCAGGACAATGACACTATGATTGATGAGGACTCAGTTCAGTGTCCACCCTATGATCCCCCTCCTTTAGGAGGGAAGGTAGAAAACCTCTACCAATTTTGAAGAAGATCATCCTCCCAGAGTAGGAAGAAGATTCTTATAGTCATAGCGCACTTCACATGTCCAACATCAGAGACTGCTAAGGTTCTATGGTGAGCTGGATCCTTGGAAAGTAGAGGATTGGAAAGATTCGATGTTCCTTGTCTTTAGGCTTCTTCAGACCACGATGGATCATGTGGTTTCTTGGGTAGATAGCCTTTTCCACAGAGTATTTGGGCATTGGGGGATCCATGTTGCACAGATTCATGATGGATTGACACTCTCATGGGATGTCTTTCAGAAGTTATTCCATGAGGAGTACAACCCATCCTTCTTATGCTCATTCTACATCTAGAGCTTCTAGATCTTTAGTGGGGATTAATGACAGTAGAAGAGTACACAACTATGATTGTGTCCCTTACACATTACTATCTTAACATGATTCGAGATGGATACTTCTAAGAACAGATGTTTGATAAGGGACTCTGTAGATATATCTAATCTTGCAGTGTGCCCTTGTGCATCTTCACCTAGTTGGGGTGCATGAGTGGGAACTAGTGAGAAAGAGTTTTCTATAAGAGGGAGATCAGGTAGTTTGAGCCAGAAGTGGACATACCAAAGCTAAGTTATCTATAGAAGCTAGCTGATGCTAGGCACCAGGATCCCAGACAAGGAGACCCCTTCATGAGTAGGGTCAAGCATGTGGCTATTTGGGTCTGAGGAAACACAGAGTGATAGGGAAGCCTAGATAGGTTCTTTGTTTTTCTTGTGATTAGAGAGTTCACATGGCATGGAACTAATGATCCATACATGTGGAGTATCCCAGGCATATAGATAATCAAATGCCACATCAGAGGAAACTCTGCGATCAGGGATATCCCAGGTGCTGAAATGGTGATTCCTTGAGAGGTAGAGCTAGTAAAGGATCAAGAGGATATGCTGGTGGTTTAAACCATCATGATATCCTACCTCCACCACCACCACTTTGTGTCACTCATCCATCTTAGGGAGCTGGTAGTTAGGGATGTGGATCACTAAATTATTTGGATGTCTGTGATCCCATAACACACATGATGATCTAAGGTATGATCCATGTGTATCATACACTTTCCTTTGTATTAGTATACATAGGTTCAAACCATTATTTTATCTCGATACTTCTAGTGTGAGAGTTAGAGCTTCATGTTGATGAAGGATCACAACATCTCTGTCTTAAGGTTCCTATATGGAAGGATTCCTCAATATCATTCATCTCTTGGCAGTGCAAGATATTTCTTAGAGGATAGTTGTTCAGGTGGCACATTTTTGTCATCATGATAGAACTGCATGATGTCATCTTCGGTATGGATTGGCTTTCTACGGTCTGATCCCATACTAATTTTCATCGCATATGAGTCATATTCCTCTGCACCGATGGGATGAGATTCTCTTTCTCTAGAGAGTGAGAGATAATGGTTGGGAAAGGGGGTTCAGTGATCTGGAGCCATCATCCCATCACCAATAAGTTGGTAAGAGTTTTCCTTGGTACATCAGGCTATTCAAGAATCTTGGTTTTTTAGTCATGAAGAATTATATGGATGACTTCCCCAAATATGTTTTGGGAAAACCTTTGAGGCAGGAGGTGGAGTCTTTCATTGACTTGCATCATGGGACTACTATGATTATTTCTTGTGGCATATAGTATGGCAGCTATCGAGCTCTGGGAACTACGATTTCAGTTGGAGGACCTTCATGAGAATGGTTTCATCAGACCTAGTGTGTCCCCCTAGCCATCTCTAGTCCAATTCATGAAAAAGGAGAACATGAGACTAGGGATTTGTGTGGATTATCGTCACCTGAACCTGACAAAGATAAATAAAAATTACCCCTTTCCAATAATTTATTACCTCTTTGATCATCTGTGAGATTTGAGATAGTTCTCAAAGACAGATCTCATATCTGAATACAATCAGTTGAGAGTTCACAAGTCTAACATTCCAAATTTATCCTTCTGATTTTTCTATCAACACTATGAGTTTCTAGTGATTTCCCATGGTGTGGTGAATGACCCCACCGTGTTTATGGATTTTATGGGCAGGTTATTCCATACATAATTATACCATTTCATTGTTGTATTCAAAAATGATATATTCATCAACTCTGTAAAAAAAGAGGAGCAAACATAGCACTTGAGTATGGTTTTATACATTCATCGAGAGCACCATCTTTACAGAAATCAGTCAATGTTCTAGTTCTAGATACATGAGGTTCAATTTTTATGGAGTTCTGTTTCTACATAAGGATTAGTTGTGGATCGAAGAAAATATTGAATTAGTTCTTTCATGGGATTCACCTAAGATTGTGTGAGTGGTATGGAGATTCCTTGGACTGGCATGTTACTATTAGTGGTCTTTAGTATATTTCTCCAGAATCACTGCCTCTTTGACTGCCCTAACATGGAAATGGAATATGTTTACATGGTATGAGTAGTGTTGGAGTTCCTTTGATAAGTTTAGGAAAGTATTGACAGGTGATCTAATGTTGATACTATCAGAGTAAGGAATGGAGTTCATCATATATTATGATGCCTCAAGAGATGGGTTCAGTTGTATGTTGATGCAGAAACAGGAAGTGATCTCATATCTATTGAGGTAGTTGATACCCCATGAGAAAAACTAAACAACTCATCTCCTAAAGCTGGAAGTTGTTGTCTTCACCCTAAGGATTTGGAGGCATTATCTTATGGGAGATCACTTTTTATTTTAATGAAACCACCAGAGTCTATGGTAAGTGTTCAATCAAAGATACTTGAACCTAAGACAATGACACTGGTTGGAGTTCCTATAGGAATTCGACTTTGAGATAGTATATAATCCATGGATGGGAAATGTTGTGGAATATTCCCTTAATAGGAAGTCCTACTCTCTCTTATTACAAGAAGATTCAGAGTAGTTAGCTTCCCAATAACAAACCCCGGTGGAGTACGAGGGTACAAATTTTCTTCATTTCATGGGTTTTACTCCTTCAATCCTTGAGCATGTGAGAGAGTTCCAGCTGAGAGAAATTTATTGCGAGGTCTTGCGTGATAAAATATCCACAGGCGATGCACCATTTGGATATTATGATAGAGGTAATCATGTTATCTTGTTCCAGGGGGGACAATGGTTCTAATCATGAGGCATGGAGAGGTAATGCATGAGTTCCATTCATCAACCCTAGTTGAAAATATTGTAATGGGGGAAATGTATAGATACATTTAGTGGAAGTTTTTATAGTCTGGAATGAGAAAAAGTGTAGCTGAGTTCATCTCTTGATGCCTCACCTGTCAGTAGGTGAGGGCTGAGAACCATGTTCTAGTAGGTTTTTTGTAGCCCCTTGAGATCTAGGAGTGGAAGTGGTATGAAATCTCTATGGAATTTGTCATAGGGATTCTGCACACAGTGAAGGTACATGAATCCATCTAGGTGATAGTTTAATAACTCATGTAGTTGGTGCACTTACTTGACCTCAGGGAGAAGAGTTTGGTGGAGATCTTAGTGAACATGTATGTAAAAGAGACCATTTTCCTTCATAGGGTACCCTTGATGATTGTCTATGATTGTGACACATGTTTTACATAATGATTATAGAGAGGCCTGCAGGAGGAATCTTGGACCCAAGCACAGATGAGTATGACCTTTCATTCGAAGACTGACTGGAAAACCAAGAACACTATCCATGTTCTAGAGGATATATTGATGGATTTCATGATAGACTTCAACCGTAGGTTTCAGGATCACCAACCCTTGATAGTTTTAACATACAACAACATCTACCACTCTAAAATTGTCATGGAACCTTTTAAGACCCTTTACAAGAGACAGTACATGTCACCCTTTTGCTAGAAAGAGGTTTGTGAGACATCTCTTGTGGTACCATAGTTAGTGTCGGTGATAATAGAGAATGTCTTGGTTATCTGGGAGCGGATGAGGATGGCCTACAGTAGACAAGAATCCTTCACAGACTACCATTCTATACCCTTGGAGTTCGAGCAGGGAGACCACTTTTTCTTGTGAGCCTCCCCATGACGAGGATTGAAGTGGTTGGTCAGGGAGGTATGGTATTCATAAGGTTCATCGGGTTATTTGATATCATGTATAGATATGGTGAGGTTTTACACAACCTCTCCCCACCACCACAGCTAAATAAGGTGCACGAAATCTTCCACATGTTGTTGTTGAGAAGATACATTAAAGAAACTACATGCATCGTCAATTTGGGTGAGCTAGATATTGATGATGGATCCACCTTTGCGGATCACCTGTTGGTGATTGAGGATCAGAAATAGAGGACTTTTTTTAGATGAAAAATACCTTTTTTTCACATGATGTGTAAGTATAGAAACATGCAAGAGAGTTTTTGGGAGTGGGAGAGCAAAGTGGAGACATAGTATCTTGAGTTTTTTTTCCTAGTTTTGCTTTTTGTGGATAGAATGATTGAAGTAAGGAATAATGTAGAGACTCCGTTTTTCTTTTTAAATCATACTAATATTTATATATATATTTCCAAATCTTGGAACTGTGATGGAATGAGATTATGAGGCATAATATGTCTGTAATTGATTTTATAATAATATTAAATATATTATTTACTATGTGTATGCAGTGAATTTGATAACGCTTAAACAGTTTGTCGAATTAGAAATATGAAAACATGGTTGGGTCTAGAATGTTATTTTTTCAATAGGTGAAACATAAAATGATTTGGCATGGTACGTCTAGAAATTTGACTCATTGGGGGTGAGTTAAGTGGATTCATTTGATTATATAAATTTATTGATTAAATTCATTTTACCTAAAATGATGTCTATAAATTTATCATTAAAGGATTATTTCCACGGTTGGACTAAAAATTTCTAGAATTTTTATACGAGAGATCATATATCCTACCTTGAGAAAATAAATTCAAACCATGATGGAACATCATATCAGATTGAATCAGGATAAAACTAACACATCAACTTCTTCCAATCATTGTGTGGGCGTGTTTTTCACCAATGACTGGTCCAAAATAAAGGTAGGCCTTGTCTTTTGGTTTTTAATTCCATTATATTAAAATATTTAGTAGAACATTATTCCTTTTTTTATTTTCATATTGTTATGGGATTTACATGAGCCCAAGTACCAAATTTCATATTGTTTAATCACTTTTCTAACCCTGATGCTCCATTCATGATCACTGGCGAAGTCTTTTTTCCCAATGATGTGTAAAATAATTATTTATGGTGATTTCTCTCTAGATTATTTGTGTTCTACATAGGTTTTATCCCCATGGTCCCATCTCAAAATATTTGGGAAACATCGAGCTCGATCGGGCCCCCATACTCCTGTTAGATCAATGATGTGACAATGGTTTGGTGAGCGAAGCATAGATCTACAATCGTTGTGGTACAAGGATTCTCAATATATTGGTTTGATATATAAGATATAATATATGAGATATAAGATTTAAGATGTGAGAAATGAAATATAAGATATAAGATACAAGGTTTGAAATATATGATATAAGATATGAGATATATGATATAAGATATAATGTACAAGATATGAGATATAAGATATAAGATATGAGATATAAATCGTGGTTAAATAAGCTTATATTAGTCATATCTTTTAACTGAGACATCCATTTGATGAACCATTAGTGAAAATGTGATCCTAAAATTGAGAATTTCATTTTAAGAATAATTTTGGATACCTTTTTTAGACTCATGCTTCAGGTCAATGAAACACCCAATAATAATAAAATTATTATTATTGTCGAATCTTGTATCTCACATAGCTCCCTCATACGGTGTAGGAATGAGGAACCATCTATAATTCTACTACCCTAACATTTAGGCTCAAATTTTATTACAAATATTGGGTATTTAATTTAGACTCATGGCTCAATCCCAAAACACAAAAATTGTGTATGATGTGGTGAAATGTGACTCATTCATAGGGTTCTTGATTGAGCTAAGTGAATAGACTATCTCAAGTGTTTTCTCACATAGAACATGATGGTTTTAAGAGCCCAAAATCATACTTTTGTATTCATAACTAAAAATTTTGTTTACTTTTTTATAAACTATAATAGAAAAATATGTGGTACATTATACATCTGGGGGTAATTTATGGTTTATGTTTTGGAGTGTAAGACAATCCATACATTAAGTCAGAGTTTACAAAAATAATTACAAAATGACTAATTGGATTCATCTTCACTAGTACCTTAACCGTCCTTTGAACTACCAAGGAATCCTTTTAAATACATTTTAAAAATGCGGGATGAGAAAAAAGAGCTCATTATGAGGATATATAAGATCATGAAACAGTATGAAATAGGGTGAGCATAATCATTATCATCATAACATAGGAATAAGATCAGAATCTTGACAGGAAGCATTAATAAGAGACTTCGAATGTGGCAATGCATAAAAATGAAACATCATGTCTTAGTGTTAAACTACCACAAATAGAAGTGAGAAAATATAGCATCATGTTCACACATATTTCACTTTAACTCATGAGATTAATTGCATTACCCAATGCATTGGAGTGAGTTATAACTTTGGGTGCACCCGTCACATCATAACATCAACATTGCGTTATATAATTCTGAGCACACCCGTCACATGATAACATTTATATTATCATGCATGCCACATAGAACACATATCAATACTAATTATAAATAATCCCATGGAAAGGAATGGGTTTCACTTCATAAATCACACACTCATAAACATTGGGTTCCCTAATGAAAGAGGGAATATCATACTTGATACTAGAAACATCAACCTTGAGTGGGATGTAAAATGTCTATTTTTGAAAGAAGAGTTCTTATAGAAAACATTATGTATGACATAAACTCTAGTGGAAAACATGTATATCCAAAAAATGGAAATATAATGATGAATAAGTTATTTTTAAGGAATAAACATACTTAATATAGAGTGAAAGAGGGAAAAACTGAAGAATGAAAGTAGGGTTCAAGAAATACCCTAACCATATTTCTGAATGCTTTCTTCACTTTAATGTCCTATATGATGTCATTATATTCAATAATTAATAATTACAGACCATTTTAAATATTAATATGGTTCATTATGGTTTCATTAAGATCTTTTATTGGCCTTTGGATGAGTTATGGAGTTAAAAGTCATTGTTCGAGAGTGTTCTTTTTCTTACTTTTCATGAACGGTTCACTTGTACACTTGAATGGATGTTCATGTAGAACATGGATAAACATCTAGAATTGCTATTATATGTTATTAATGATCTTAAATAAGATTAAATGATCTTATAATGATGTTTTTTATATACCATGAGGATGAATCATTAGATAAAATTTAATGATAATCGTTTAAGGTTAATTTGGGCGGTTTTTGGATCACAATGAACATGTTTTGTTTTATCATTTAGAATTTTGTATAAAATTTGTTTACAGAATATATGATTCGTTAAAAAATAAATATTAAATATTCTGTTGAACCGTTTAATGGTTTTATATACATCCTTGATGTCATTGAAGGAAAATAGATGTGCATCACCCACGATGTAGGTAAATTAACACATCACAAGTGACAATTTCATTTTTTATAAACAAAGAGAGAGAGAGGGAGGGAGGAGTATAATGAATAATAATCCATTAACATGATGTAAAACTAGTATAAAATTATACTAGAGTTATCATGACATTTGGATAAGAAAATTTGAGGATAAGAGAATAAAATAAATGAAATTTGAAAGGAAATTGAATGAAAAGAGAGAGAAACTACCGCTTGAATATATCTTCTTTGAGAGCGTCCTTATGGGATATGTTTATGTATTTTTATTAGACCAAGGGATTATGTACGTGGGTTAGGATATTGGGAAGATATTTGAGAAAATTTTTGAGTAGGCACAAGGATTGAGAGGTGTGAAGAATTGAGGTTGTGATGAGTGGTATTTATTGTGGAGGGAAGATAGGTTTTCTCAATATTTAATTCGTTAGTTTATTAATTTCCATAAAGAAAATAAAAAGTGATGATCCCATGACTTAATATAGTAAATATGGAATTTTATTTTTAAATAATGTCCATTTACATCAACCATGACTCAATCATGACGCATAAATTCATTTATTTTGTATATTTTGTAAATTATCAAATTTCACTATTCACCAAAAATTCATGTATTTTAGAAAAAACTCAAAAATTCACCCTAAATTTTTTTTGACATGTAGAATTAAAAAATGACTTCCATTTTATAGAAATTAATTTATAAATATGAATAATTTATTTTTTAATTAAAATCATAATTGTAACGCCCCGACCCCAGTTACCTAGAGTCGGTGCATTATTACATAACATTGGCATGATCACAAGAAAGATCAAATCTCGAAAGACCGATTGGTTTAGTAGCATTGGAAACACTAGATATATTCATAAAGTTTTACATTACATCATGAAGTGAAAAACTACTACAACAACATAGTCTCTATATTCCACACTCATATCCCCAGATACTGTCCCTACAGGTCATTCATAACATAGTTCTTCACATCTGGGGAAAAATAAAACATAGAAAAGGGGTGAGCTCAAATGCCCAGTAAGGATAACAATATATCGGAAACTTTCAAAAATAAGCATAAACATTTAAGGAAATGTATAACTAAAACAAAAGCCTTTTAAACTTGAACTTCAACATAGTTTGGAAAAAGTAAAATGAAATAATTTCATTTACTTATTCACATGGATATTCTACTAATCGAATAATAAAATGCAATATTAATAACCACTTTCATAATGATGGAATGCATAATTCCAGACTATCATAACCACATAGCCAAGGCCTCGTGCCAAGAATACAAATAAGATTTTTCCAAGGCCTTGTGCCAAGACACTAGTTTGTCTCATGAGACCTACCGATGCATCGAGGAGCTATAGAGGGCTCCACCCATCACATATTAAGTCCAATGAATTCACATAAGAAAAGGTTTAAACATAACATAAACATTCGTTTTAAAACTAGCATACGAAATGTCAATACTTTATCCACAAACCATGAATGGTATAAAAAAACACATCCAAAGTAAAACGTATCACAAACCATTCAATACAATACAAAAGTTTTGTATCATAATAAATCAACTTCAAATAAGCTTAAAATCCATAAAAGGATGTTGACATAGATGAAATCAAAACAATTTGAGAGAAATATCTCTTTTCTCGAAATCATTGAAAAGTCACACATTTATAAAGGAAGTAATTTAAAAGAGATTTTTGAATCAAAGTGTCCCATACCAATATGAAACTTTTGAAAAGAAATATCATTTCAAAACATTCATGTCCATATAAATAAATCCTTAAAATCATTTTGAAAACATGGACATTAGTTAAAAATATTTAGAAAGATAAATCTTTAAAACATTTAAAATTATGATCTTGATAAAGAGTAACTTTCAAAAATTCTTAATATATTCATTTTGAAATCATTTAAAAGTCAAATAATTATAAAATAAAACATTTAATTTGAAAATAATATTATAAGCTTGTAAGGGAAGCTTTTCGATTTTATAACGGCGGTAAATATCTACACCCGCCGTATAAGTTAAAAAAACATTCTTACCTTAATTCTGTCGAAAAGGTTAAAAAGGACCTTGTTTGGAAAACGACGGAAAGATTACTTTATAAACCACTTATAAAAAGTCAAAAAGGGTATAAATGCCTTTAACCCATATTCTAGTAAATATTAAAAATGTTTTGAAATTCATTTTTAAGAAACATGGATGTGGATGATAAAGAGATCCCAGTAGATTATTACGTATAAACAACCTCAGATAATGAAGAGATTGTGAAACAACCCTTACCTTGAACTTTTCCTTGGTTGGGGTAGGTTAACCTCCTGTATAATGGTGAAATAATTGATATTAAATTATACAAGAATCATATATATTAATATGATATCATTATGATCTTTTAACATTGACTTGTTAATAATATCTTTGAATTATCGTCATTTCGGGTGTTAACTTACTCGTTTTCTTTTATATGTTTTATTACATAATCCATGTTTTTCATGGATAGGTTGTATATTTTTCATATACATAATGATATCAAGTCCTTAAACATCATTTTTAAATCATCATATGATAATTATACATTAATGGATATGATGGAGAATGAATCTCATCGCGTTCGTGGAGACGGTGGTCCGTACGTACGCACGAGCGATAATATCATTCTTTTAATATTAAAATAATATATAAATGGATGGTATATAATATATAAAGAATCATTAACATGTTATATTTATTATTTACATGAGTTACACATCATTATTATACCCATCCAAATAATAATATATTGAATAACAATTACACCACGACGTGGAGACGGTAAGCCGTACGTACGCACGTATGGTGACATGTTATTCAAAGGGTGGATAGAATACTGAATATGGTTGTACCATATTTATAATAACATCACAGTATATATAATATATTGGAGTTATTATTTTATAATGGTAATAATAAAGAAAGAAGAAGTGGAATAAGAAAGGAACTTGAAAAGGGGTGGTGACAACATTACCTCTTCTTCGGGTTCTTCTTTTTGATTTGATCAAAAGGGCTCCTTAGGATAGATTTATGATCAAAATAAGGCCTCTAGGTTGTATTGAGGGATTTTTGGAGAGTATTTGGGCAGGGTTTGGCCAATCCAAAAGGCGTTTAAGGTGTGAAGAAATGAGAAGGAGGAGTGCACTTTTATAAGAGGGGTGAGGGGAACCTTTGGAAAATCTAGAAATATTAATTTATAATAAATTCATATTCGGTTTCTAATGTCTCCAAAGTTTATTATTCAAAGGTTAAGGTGGGTATAGGTCGAAAACCACTAAAATAATAGAATTTAGATAGGTTTGGGTACTTATATTAACCTTATATTTTAGTTTTAACTTTTAGTTAATTAGTTTGACATTTACCATGTCACTTTGTATTTTTATAATATATAGTTAATAAACTTACTATATACATCGAAGAGACCCATAAGTGGACCGTTAATGATGATCCTATCATGATATAAGTCTCTTGTACTAACCTTAGATTTTTAGGAATTTAATATCAATTAATAATATAATATTTGTTTTAAAAACTCTTTTATGTCAATTTTGACACAATTCAATAATTGATTTTTGTAAAAATCATAACAGAATGATTACTTCGAAAAAAGTTAATTGAATCAATCATAACATGTCATATTAACCTAGAAAATTACTGAAATTCCTAAAAAGTCTCAAATTATATTTATTTGGGAATTTATAATATCAATTATTTTAATTTTTCACAATTACGGTAATTACTACATCATCATTGTGTCATAAATAAATTAAATTATTTAAAGTCTAAAGTTTTTAAATAAAATATCATTGTGTAGGAAACCATTTTATCTTTATATTGAATATTTAAAATCGAATTTATCTTATGTATAACCCTATATTAAAAATGTTTTAGTAAATAAACTTTTATTTTAACTCTTTTAACTCTTCTTTGAATTAAATAACAATAAATGTCCTAATCTAATCCAAGTGGACCTAAATGATAATATTTTATTCTAAAGACTGTTTTGGTCGAGATACACTTGTCCAATATAATTATAACATGTGTTAGGGTAATATTAATATCGTTTTACCCTTAATTACCCTATTTACTTTTAACCGTGGTAAATAAATGTAAAAAGTTACTATTCACCAAAAATTATTTTCATCTCATTGAACCACATTTAACTTATTGATATTAACCGTGTCTCTCGGATTTTCGAAATTCCATTCACAAAAGCAGTAAAATTAAGTTTTATGAAAAATTCAATTTTTTAACTACCACTTAATAGTTTCACTATTAATCAAAAAAAATTGAAGTTTTTCAGAACAATGCCAAAATTTCACCCTAAGCTATAATTGATATTTAGAATTCAAAAATGATGTCTATTTTACAAAATTACAAACATATAAGTTTAATTAATTAATTTTATAATTAATTCCCGCTGTCACAACAAATAGCGTGTTTTTAAGAAACAATGTATATCAAAAGATTGACAATTGTTTAGGTCCAATTTCGAAGTGAAATTAATTATAATGAACACCATTGGATAAAATGGTAAAACAATATTCTAATTATACTTTAAAACCACTCAAATTCATAATTTATCACCATTTATTATTTTGATTAAAAAAGTTGTTTTTAATTAAAATTTAGTAATTTTCACTATTCATCAAAATATTAAAGTTATCCGAAAAGTACCAAAATTTCACCTTAGGCTAAATTCAATACTCCGAATCCAAAAATCAAGTCCATTTTGAAATATAAGATATATATAATTTCAAAAAGTAGGTATTACTATTCATAACGGCTAGTTTGATTGGTTGTGGTGTGTGTTAGAACTCGAAGTTGCATACAACACACGCTACTGTATTATTCAAAGGAAAGCGTGTCGTGGAGGCTTGGGATGTTTCATTTTAAATTTTTTGATGTATCCATTTAGTCAGAAAGATTAAAATATTGTATTTAAAAAGGGTTCACTATTAAAAGTTGGTAAAAGTGCAATACTGAAAATGAATTTGTTCTTACATTATGTCTAAGAAACTCATAATATGGATTCTAAAATTATAAGGATTATATAATGTTTAAAATTTAGTTAATACTATTCATAACCTCTTTTGAACGGCTTGTTTGGTAAGTCATGGTGTGCTTGAACTCGGTGTTGCGTGTAGTGCAATTTATTGTATTATTTTGAAGAAATAACACACTATGAAATCTTGGGGTGTTACATTCTCCCCTCCTTCAATAAATTACGTCCTCGCAATTTGAAAATTTTCTTCGAAAATAAAAGGTTGAAAATAAAAAATATCTTTGTGGGAAAACCCACATCGGAAATTGGGTTACTAAAATTTAGTCTTAATATGAGAAAAAAGAGAAATGAAAGGGTCTCCACCAAATTATGATCTCGATTAGGAGAACATTGGTGGCAATTAGAGACATATAATTGGAGGAAAAACTTAAATACTTATAGGTAGCGATTGAGGTCATCAATCACAAACATGTTTAAAATTGAGGTCCTTAAATTCATTAATCTACGATGATTTAAAATACCATCGATTCAACAAAACATAAGGTATTAGGATAACACATTTTTGACGTTTCTAAATATCTTAGTTGAAATCCCACATCTAAAAATGAATTAATGAGGCCTCTATTTAAAATAAAGAGTGGAAAGTTTGAAGATTACCGAAAATAACACATACTAGGGTTCCATGTAGGAAAATATGGATATGGAAGATAAATATAACCATCAATTATCTGATGGAGAGTGGTAGAGAACATGGCTATGAAAAGGCCAACAATCCCAAAGCAATAAATTAGTGATGATTTAAGGTACCATCTAGGACAACATTTTTGTTCTAAGTTAATTTTCTTAATGTTGAGGAATTTATTTATGATATTGGCTAAGATCATAAGGAGATATACTTACTTTATAATTATAGTTTTATCCATTAATAAATTTCTACCAAAAACTCATCTTTCACTCGTAAAAAAATTCTATTTATACTATTCGTACAGGGTTCCAAAATAAACGAATTTATAATTCATCTACCAGATCATTTTAAAAAAACAACATTATTTAATCCAGGACATCTCGTGGGCCAGTGGTAGGTGATACACCCTTGTCGCCCTTCGGTTGCGGGTTCAAGTCTCGCGGCCTTGCCGGTCGCGACGGGTTGCCGCCCGACCTCTGGGTTGTCCTTTTATGGCAATCAAAAATTAATCTCAAACTAGAATTTATCCAAAATACTTCTATCCAAACTCACAGTCCAATATTTATAAGGAAGGTAAACTTAATGTAGATCCTTTTTACCCCGTAATAGCATATGAATACCTTCATAATGTATTCTTTTAAAACACTAAAACATCTTGAATTAATATAATACTTATTTATTACATTCATGCTCCCTTATTTCATATAGAATGCTGGATATACTTCATCAATCCAAAAATATTTTAAACCCCAATAATGATGGAATATAAAAATCATTAATCAGATTCAAGGTAGTCAAGATTATCCAATATAATTTATCCAAATAAATCATGTATTATTCTAAAATAACTACCTCGGTATCAGAACCATATTATGGTTTATCTTTCTCTCAACCATATATTTTCTAAAAAATTAACCTGCTATGGAGTCACTTTTCTTTGTTCCACACAATCTCAAGTCCT
The DNA here is from genome assembly GCA_963277665.1 of Viscum album. Lineage (NCBI taxonomy): Eukaryota > Viridiplantae > Streptophyta > Magnoliopsida > Santalales > Viscaceae > Viscum > Viscum album. The sequence continues at coordinate 853,863,735 of OY728152.1, forward strand.
TAATGAAATAGTACTGCAGTACAATCCTTATATACTGCATAATTATTATAACTAGTACATTGTTGATACAACACTCAAATGACATAATCAACATAAGAACTCTAATCATTCCTCTTCATCTGTGGTAGTATCATAACTTGATTATTATCGAATAGCATCATTTACGGCATAGTCTGATGACTGGGACATAGGTTCGCGTAGTGTCCAAACTCCTTGAAAATGAAGCATTGTACATTTGAAACCATTTTCTTACCCTTGCAGTAACGTACTTTGTGCCCTTTTCCTCCACACTTATAACAAACTCCCATTCCTTTCAGACAAGTTCCAGGGTGTTTCTTCCCACAGTTATCACATATGGGAAAATTCTTATTTTCCCTCTTCTCTTTATCCATCGTTCTCTCTTCGATCCTTTTCTTCTCTTGCATCCCTTCAAAGCCATATGACTTATTAAAATCTTAACTTATCTTATCAACACATGATATTATTTCTTCCTATGATGATAATACATGGGAGACTATTTCTCTTATAAATTCTGGCTTAAGACCATGAAAGATATGATCCTTCTTTCACTTTGGATCATGTGCATTGCTGGAGTTCTCATTCCTTCTACTGGGCGCCATTTCTAAACAATGGCATACACTAGATCCGTTTATGAATCAAAATACATAAACCAATACTTATAAAACACTTAATATAAATTGAACTATTTATGGATATAATCCATAATAATAAAAATGTTTTCTTTGAGGATGTATATACTCATAAACCCTTCATAATTATTTGTAAAGAAAATGAGAGTTATCCTAAGAATATCCCCAGGGAGTGTCGTAACCAAGAGTGCAGCAAGGCCCGTTGTCATGCACCAGTTCCCGTTCGAGTCTAGATCAAAGCGGTGTTTTCGGGTTTTACCCCTAGGTACATCTATGCCAGAGCCGCCTCTACCTGCTCGTATCCAGACATGGATGTATTGCTCGGAAAACTCACAAAATTTCTACAATACCAAAATTCTAGGAAGTTCTTCTATACTAATCCTCAAATTTCATCTTAGGATACTAATCCTCAAAGTTCATCTTAGGTCTACGTGCTCTAATCCGAGTTTATCTAAATCTAGCTTCCAAGGTTTGTACTAAACTTCCTCTGATACCAACTGTAACGCCCCGACGCCAGTTGCCTAGAGTCGGTGCATTATTACATAACATTGGCATGATCACAAGAAAGATCAAATCTCGAAAGACTGATTGGTTTAGTAGCCTTGTAAACACTAGATATATTCATAAAGTTTTACATTACATCATAAAGTGAAAAACTACTACAACAACATAGTCTCCATATTCCACACTCATATCCCCAGATACTATCCCTACAGGTCATTCATAACATACTTCTTCACATCCTAGGAAAAATAAAACATAGAAAAGGGGTGAGCTCAAATGTCCAGTAAGGATAACAATATAGCGGAAACTTTCCTAAATAAGCATAATCATTTAAGGCAATGTATAACTAAAACAAAATCCTTTTAAACTTGAACTTCAACATAGTATGGAAAAAGTAAAATGAAATAATTTCATTTAATTATTCACATGGATATTCTACTAATCGAATAATCACATGCAATATCAATAATCACTTTCATAATGATGGAATTCATAATGCCAGACTATCATAACCACATAGCCAAGGCCTCCTGCCAAGACTACAAATAAGATTTTGCAAAGGCCATGTGCCAAGACACTAGTTTATCTCATGAGGCCTACAGATGCATCGAGGAGATATAGCGGGCTCCACCCGTCACATATAAAGTCCAATGCATTCCCATATAAAAATGTTTAAACATAACATAATCATTCGTATTAAAACTAGCATACGAAATGTCAATACTTTCTCCATAAACCATGAATGGTATAAAAATAACACATCCACAGTAAAACATATCACAAACCATTCAATACAATACAAAAGTTTTGTATCATAATAAATCAACTTCAAATAAGCTTAAAATCCATCAAAGGATGTTGACATAGATGTAATCAAAACAATTTGAGATAAATATCTCTTTTCTCGAAATCATTGAAAAGTCACACATTTATAAAGGAAGTAATTTAAAAGAGATTTTTGAATCAAAGTGTCCCATACCACTTTGAAACTTTTGAAAAGAAATATCATTTCAAAACATTCATGTCCATATAAATAAATCCTTAAAATAATTTTGAAAACATGGACATTAATTAAAAATATTTAGAAAGATAAATCTTTAAAACATTTAAAATTATGATCTTGATAAAGAGTACCTTTCAAAAATTCTTAATATATTCATTTTTAAATCATTTAAAAGTCACATAATTATAAAATAAAACATTTAATTTGAAAATATTCTTATAATCTTGTAAGGGAAGCTCTGACGATTTTATAACGGCGGTAAATAGCCGCACCCGCCGTATAAGTTAAAAAAACATTCTTACCTTAATTCTGTCGAAAAGGTTAAAAAGGACCTTGTTTGGAAAATGATGGAAAGATTCCTTTATAAACCACTTATAAAAAGTCAAAAAAGGGTATAAATGACTTTAACCCATATTATAGTAAATAATAAAAATGTTTTGAAATTCATTTTTAAGAAACATGGATGTGGATGATAAAGAGATCCCAATAGACTATTACGTATAAACAACCTCAGATAATGAAGAGATTGTGAAACAACCCTTACCTTGTACTTTTCCTTGGTTGGGGTAGGTTAAACTCATGTATAATGGTGAAATAATTGTTATTAAGTTATACAAGAATCATATATATTAATATGATATCATATATGATCTTTTAACATTGACTTGTTAATAATATCTTTGAATTATCATCGTTTCGGGTGTTAACTTACTCGTTTTCTTTTATATGTTTTGTTACATAAGCCATGTTTTTCATGGATAGGTTGTATATTTTTCATATACATAATGATATCAAGTCCTTAAATATCATTTTTAAATTATCAAATGATAATTATACTTTAATGGATATGATGTAGAATGAATCTCATCGCGTTCGTGGAGACGGTAGTCCGTACATACGCACGAGCGATAATATCATTCTTTTGATATTAAAATAATATATATATGGATGGTATATCATACATACAGAATCATTAACATTTTATATTTATTATTTACATGAGTTACACATCATTATTATAACCATCCAAATAATAATCAATTGAATAACAATTACACCACGACGTGGAGACGGTAAGTCGTACGTACGCACGTATGGTGACATGTTATTCAAAGGGTGGATAGAATACTGAATATGGTTGTACCATATTTATAATAACATCAAAGTATATATAAGATACTGGAGTTATTATTTTAGAATGGTAATAATAAATAAAGAATAAGTGGAAGAAGAAAGGAACTTGAAAAGGGGTGGTGAAAACATTACCTCTTCTTCGGGTTCTTCCTTTTTATTTGATCAAAATGGCTCCTTAGGTTGGATTTATGATCCAACTAAGGCCTCTAGGTATTATTGAGGGATGTTGGTAGAGTATTTGGGCAGGGTTTGGCCAAAACAAAATGCTTTTATGGTGTGAAGAAATGAGAAGCAGGAGTGCCCTTTTATAAGAGGGGTGAGGGGCACCTTTGGAAAATCTAGAAATATTAATTTATAATAAATTCATATTCGGTTTATAATGGCTCCAAAGTGGATTATTCAAAGGTTAAGGTGGGGATAGGTCGGAAACCACTCAACAAATATAATTTAGACAGGTTTGGGTACTTATATTATCCTTATCTTTTAGTTTTAACTCTTAGTTAATTAGTTTGACATTTACCATGTCACTTTGTATTTTTATAATATATAGTTAATAAACTTACTATATACATCCAAGAGACCCCTAAGTGGTCCATTAATGATGATCCTATCATGATATAAGTCTCTTGGACGAGCCATATATTTTTAGGAATTTAATATTAATTAATAATATAATATTTGTTTTAAAAACTCTTTTATGTCAATTTTGACACTATTCAATAATTGATTTTTGTAAAAATCATAACAGAATGATTACTTCGAAAAAAGTTAATTGAATCAATAATAAAATGTCATATTAACCTAGAAAATTAGTGTAATTCCTAAAATGTCTCAAATTATATTTATTTGGAAATTTATAATATCAATTATTTTAATTTTTCACAACTATGGTAATTACTGCATCATCATTGTGTCATAAATAAATTAAAATATTTAAAGTAAAAAATTTTTAAATAAAATATAATTATGTAGGAAATCGTTTTATCTTTATAATGAATATTTACAATCGATTTTATCTTATGTATAACCCTATATTAAAAATGTTTTAGTAAATAAACTTTTATTTTAACTCTTTTAACTCTTCTTTGAATTAAATAATAATAAATGTCCCAATCTAATCCAAGTGGACCTAAATGATAATATTTTATTCCTAAGGCTGTTTGGTCGATATACACTTGTCCAATATAATTAGAACATGTGTTAGGGTAATATTAATATCATTTTACCCTTAATTACCCTATTTACTTTTAACCGTGGTAAATAAATGTAAAAAGTTACTATTCACCAAAAATTATTTTCATCTCATTGAACGAAATTTTACTTATTTATATTAACCGTGTCTCTAAGATTTTCAAAATTCCATTCAAAAAAGTGGTAAAATTAAGTTTTATGAAAAATTCAGTTTTTTAACTACCACTTAGTAGTTTCACTATTCATCAAAAAAATTGAAGTTTTTCAGAACAATGCCAAAATTTCACCCTATGCTATAATTGATATTCCGAATTCAAAAATGATGTCTATTTTAAAAAATTCCAAACATATATGTTGAATTAATTAATTTTATAATTAATTTCCGCTGTCACAACAAATAGCGTGTTTTTAAGAAACAATGTATATCAAAAGATTAACAATTGTTTAGGTCCAATTTCGAAGTGAAATTAATTATAATGAACACCATTGGATAAAATGGTAAAAAATATATTCTAATTATACTTTAAAACCACTAAAATTCATAATTTATCACCATTAATTATTTTTATTAAAAAAGTTGTTTTTATTTAAAATTTAGTAATTTTCACTATTCAGCAAAATATTAAAGTTATCTGAAAAGTACCAAAATTTAACCTTAGGCTAAATTCAATACTCCGAATCCAAAAATGAAGTCCATTTTAAAATATAAAATATATATAATGTCAAAAAGTAGGTATTAATATTCATAACGTCTAGTTTAATTGGTTGTGCTGTGTGTTAGAACTCGAAGTTGCGTATAACACACGCTACTGTATTATTCAAAGGAAAGCGTGCCGTGGAAGCTTGGGATATTTCATTTTAAATTTTTTGATGTACCCATTTTGTCAGAAAGTTTAAAATATTGTATTTAAAAAGGGTTCACTATTAAAAGTTGGTAAATGTGCAATACTGAAAATGAATTTGTTCTTACATTATGTCTAAGAAACTCATAATATGGATTCTAAAATTATAAGGATTATATAAAGTTTAAAATTTAGTTAATACTATTCATAACCTCTTTTGAACGGCTTGTTTGGTAAGTCATGGTGTGCTTGAACTCGGTGTTTCATGTAGTGCAAGTTATTGAATTATTTTGAAGAAATAAGACACTATGAAATCTTGGGGTGTTAAAATAATTTTATAGAAAAATACAAATTTTTTAATTAAAACTGCTTTTCTAACACTTTGAAAAAATAACTAAGGTCTCATTAAATTATCATAAAATCATAAGACCTATAAAATAATAATTTAGGATTAAATTTTATAAAAATAAATTATCATTTAAATTATTTAATTAATCATTAAATTGTAATTAAATATTTATGAATACTAACACTTATATAATAATCATATTGTCACTTAGTAGATGCATTTTTTATTATACATTCATGGATGAGGTTACTATACATTTCGGTGATTTTCTATTTATAATGGTCATTTTACTATTCATAAGGGTTTTATACTATTCATTAGGGTATGTTACTATTCATAATGGTAAGTTACTATTCACCAAATAAATTAAGTTTGTCCTATCGGAATTCAAACATCTTTGTGATAAAAACCATATATGTAAGATTTTCGAAATTCATATCAGAGAAAAAGAAAATTTATGTTTAATGGTTATTTTATAATGGTCACATACTATTTAGTTGTTCATTTAAGCCTATAGTGTTTCCTTTCAAAATCTTGGGATGTCACATTCTGCCCCCCCCCCCACTAAATGAATTGGACCCTCACAATTCATTCATTGTACTCATATTTTTGAATTTAAATATAGATAATGATGGAAAACTATTTTTATATGTATTTTGTTAACGTGAAGTTCAAAATTAAGTACCATGTTTTAATTTTCTAAAAAAAATACAATGTCTAATCTCCAAAGTCATCTAAACTGTTCCTCTAAAACCATTTGGAAGAGCCTAGAACCTACACTTTATGATTCAGTACTAAAATATGCTATTTTATTAAATAATAATAGAAAAATACAATGTAAATTATACATATGTGGAACATTTCCTATTTATGTTTGGGATTATTTTAAAAACCATAAATTAAAACATAATTTATAAAAATAATTATAAAATAACTAATTGTATTCATCTGCACTAGTACCATAACTGTCCTTTTAACTTCTAAATAATAATTTAAAAAACATTTTAAAAAAATTGGATGAGAAAAAAATCTCAGTAAGAGGATATATAATATCATTAAATAATATGAATTTGGGTGTGAATAATCATTATCATCATAACATAATCATAGGATTATAATCATGAGACGAAGCATTAATAATAGACTTTGAATGTGGAAATGCATAAAAATAGAACATCATGTCTTAGTGGGGAAATACCACACATAGTTATTAACAATGCTAGAATCATGTTCACGCATATTTAACATCAAATCATGAGATTCATCACATTACCCAATGCATTGAATCACTATATAATTTCATGCGCACCCGTCACATTATAACATCAATATTGCACTATATAATTCTAGGTGCGCCCATCATATTAAAACATTTACATTATCATTCATTCCATATAGAACATAAAACAACCCACAGAAAGTAATGTGTTTCACTTCATAAATCATTCATTCATAAACATTAGGTTCCCAAATGAAATAGGGAATAACATACTTGATACAAGAAACATCAACATTGAGTGAGAAGTAAAAGGTGTGTTTTTGAAAGGAAAGTTCTTTTCGAAAACATTATGTTTGACATAAACTCCAGTGGAAAACATTCATTTCCCCTAAAAGGTAATATAATGATGAATAAATAATTTTTATGGAATAATCATACTAAAATTGGAGTGAAAGGGAGAAAACCTGATGAAAGAAAGTAGGGTTCATGGATTCCCCTTTCCTTATATCCGAACACATTCTTTACATTAATGTCATGTATAATGACTTTATATTAATTAATTAAAAATTCCAAAACATTTAATACATGAATATAGTTCATTATGGTTTCAATAATTTCTTTTATGGGTCTTTGGATGAGTTATGAAATTTAAATTCATTGTTTGGGAGTGTTCTTTTTCATAGTTTTCGTGAACGGTTCACTTTTACTCATGAATAGAAGTTCGTGTACAACAAGGATAAACAAAAAAATTAATATTATATGTTATTAATGATATCAATGGAGTTTAAATGATCTTATAATTATGTTAGTTATATACCATGAGGATGAATCATTAGATAAAATTTAATGATAATCATTTTAGGTTTATTTGGGTTGTTTTTTATCACAATGAACATGTTTTGTTTTATCACTTAGAATTATGTATCAAAGTTGTTTCCAGAATATAATATGGGTTAAAAATATATATTTAAATCATTTTTCAACTATTTAATGGTTTTATAGACATCCTTGACCTCATTTGAGGAAAATATAAGTGCATCACCCATGATATAGGTAAATTAACACATCACAAGTGACGATTTCATTTTTTATAAAGAATGAGAGAGAGGGGGGATGGAGGAGTATAAGGAATAATAATAAATTAACATGATAGAATAATAGTATAAAATAAAACTGGAGTTATAATTAAAAATCTATAAGACAATTTGAGTGTAACATAATAAAAAAATGATATTTGAAATAAAATTGAATGAAATGAGCACTACAAAATATTTTACTTTTTCCAATGGGGGTGTATCTATTGGTAAAAGTGAATTTTATGTTGGTAAAGCATTTTACCAACATATATGTCTGTGTCACTAAACTTTCGGTAAAAACTCGGTCGCTAAATGTTTTTGCGACATATAAAATCAATCTGTTACAATTATAATAATACCAACAGATAATATATTTGTTGGTTATAATGTTTTGAAAAATGTACTAATGACTATTTTTTCTATTGGTAATAATATTACCATCATATAATATCTGTTTATAAATTACATTTGAATAAAAATTATATATTATTCATTCTAATAAAATATCATATTATATTTATTAATTTATCATTTATAACACAACTTTTTAAATTATTAAAGAGATGAATATTTTCACACATATTTAAAATTATAAAGAATAAAATTAATTATATTAATAACAAAATTAATCAATTCAAAATTCATTCCCCAATAGGATCCGTCACACACATCCCACCCCACCCCCATGCTAGCAGCCCATCTGTGCCACACTAGGGACCAGCAAGCACTAGCAGCACATCGATGCCCCATGACCAATGAGCCAGTAGCAACTCATCTATGCCAATCATCCAACAGAAGCTCATACATGCCACACCAGGATCCAGCATGCACAATACACCCACCCATCCATTCCCCTAGATCAGTAATGGAGTATCCTCATCAGAGCATTCCTAGTTATACCATAAGCAATCAAGGAAGAAGTATGTGAAATGTTAAAATGCAATGGTTGTACGCTCTATCCATCACCATGATGCCGCTCTACCTGAAAAAAATAATAAAGGATTACACAATCATTTCGACTTATGAAAACCATTAAAAAAATAAAGATAAGTTAAATAGTAAAAATATAAGATTGATAAATCCAAATTAATAATCTAACCTCATGTTTTACAAAAATGTTTTTCCTGAACTTGAAGAATCTTGAAGTAACTTGATAATTTGTTTGATCTTATAACAGAATGTATTCTTTAACATAATAAAAATCAAAAGACCCAACCTTGACCTTAAGTAAAATAATTATTGAAATGAAGTCATAACACTACCTACTCATGTGGCCCAACATATCTTGAAGAGATGCTCTATAGATGTAGCAACAAATCTGGAATCAAAAGTAGTGAACCCAAAAATATGAGTTCACCAACAACATAAAAGAGCCTGGGAATTAAGGATTTATCAGGAAAAAAATGTTATGGAATACTTGTGAAACTGGCTAGTTGGGCTTATCTTCATGACCAGATGAGTCCTTCAAGACACTTTATCAATTTTGTGCATACCTGTCATAGCACTGAATATCAATCAGACCTCCACTTTCATTCCATGACATGAAAAAGAATAAAAATGTACAATTTAGAAGACTAATTATTTCAAAAGGATTAATACAACTGTTAGCACTACACTCCATAATTATGTAAGGGTTGTTCCCATTCAGGTGATGATGAAGCCTCCACCCTTACCATATTGCTACTCACATAGTAGAACAGTCACATAGTAGAATTGTCAAAGCTGAATGAAGAAGAAACTTATACCGGATCAATTCCATTATCAAACTAAATTCTCAGTATACATTTGATAAACATTTTAAAATCCTCTTTCCACATGAGTTGATCATAATAATGACATACCAATAAAAGAACAGACTCAGCATTCAATCATATTTTTTTTCCTAATATTTTTTCCAAGCATTTATAAAAAATAAGTGTAATTCCTGCAAATGTTTAATAATAATAAAAAGACAACATCAACGTTAATATTTTGTACAAGCATCTCATTATGAACAATATGAAAAAGAACATATGGAAAAATGAAAAGATGAAATAAGCATAAGTAATTTATCTAGTTTTCCCAAATAAAACACAAATAAATTGAATTAAAAACCATTAATCATATACTGAAGAAAATTTTACTAGAGAAATATAAATTTTGTCAAAGAAATCATGAAAAAGAGAAAGAAAGTGAACTCGCGCATTCTAAGCTAATCAACTTCAATAATCTGACCACTATGACTCAAAGAATAACTTAGCCTTGAGTGAGATCTTAAGGAGGTACTTAATCTAGAAAGTACTTCATTCTTCAAATCTGGTCTATAACTATTTTTTGACACAAACAACAATTTAAAGGATTAATATTAACAACATACATACATAATATTAAAAATGTATTATAAAAATCATACCACTAATATATATACTAAGAAAACAAGCTAAGAATCAATGTGTAACAAGGTAATTTCCATGAATATTCCCAGAAAAAGAATCATTTATACATGTCACCTTCTCAACATTTCAGATAAACACACAATGAATACTTTATAAACAACTAGAATCTCACCAAATATAATTACTATATAAAATTTTATAAAAACATTGCAACACAACCACATTAATATATCTATTTACTTTATTAATATTTATATCAATAATCAACCTAATCAATCATATCATGATGTTCCATACGAGAAAACAACCTCAGTGATGCCGAAGAAGAAATATTGGAAAGCAGTGAGGGGGTGAAGTAGGGCCACCTGGTCTCCTCTAGACATCCATGAACCCATTTTTAACATGGCATCTTGGGAAGATAAATAGACCATTCGAAGAATGGACCTCCCTAGAACTATTGGAGTCTGTGTGCATTACAGTTCCATCACCATGGTAGATCTCCACATTAAAAACAACACATATAAATAGCTTGAGAATAATGCATGGTGGGTACTTAATATCTAACCTGAAATCCAACCATTTTGGGTTAAAACACTATTAAAATCCATTTATAGTTTGCAAATACAGACCTTTCAGAAACCATGGATGATCCTTCTATAAATATTTCCTCAAGCACATCAAGATCACAAAACTCTTTCTCAACGTTAGAAGATGATTTAGTGAGTTTTTTGTGGAACATGGAATTTTGATGATGTATATCCCATGTTTCTTTGGCTATAGTAGAAGAGGGATTTTATTTTCTGGAGGTATTATAACTATCACAATACAAGTCACGCAACATGAGGAATTCCAACCAATGTAATGAAACCTTGAAATTTAACACGGATATAAACCAAACCAGGAAAATCTTGAACAAGTACACCATCATACTGTCTGTCTGAATCCTCTACTTCAATAGTCATTTGAGACATAAACAATTGAACCTCAAACAAACACCAGATTTATCACATATCCCCGCTAAATGCATTATGAAAAACAGAAGAATAGAAATTAAAAAGCAGGGACTGAACTTACCACCCTTCACTGATAATCCAATCCTGCTCTGGGATGGGGGGATCGCCTTTAAGACCTAGCCAGGCCACTGGAGATGACAAATTCGTCCACCCTTAATGACGCCCATCTTTTCGATCTTGTGATCAAAACAATACGAAACATGGAAATCGAAACCGGTTGAAGTGTAAATCAAAATACCCTAAATCGAAATAGATAAAGGGAATATAAAATCTATTCGAGGTTCGATATGAAAATATAGGGAAAAACATAATGAGATAACACCACAATAAAACTAAACATCACCAAAATCACTCTATGGGACCGACCTCTCATAGCATCATGAGCAAGAAGAACGTGTTACCAAACATGTTTGAAGAGATAAACAAATAGGGAGTAGGATGAAAGGAGATACAGGGGCGATGTGATGCAAGATGAGACAATGGACGGTAGGCCGGAGCTGGCCGGAGCGGGCCGGTGGGACGTGAGGCTTGGCAGCGGGATGTGAGGCTGAACACGGAACATGCGATGACGATGCCTTGAGAAAGAATAGGGTTTTAGTGGTGTTGATTTTTTTTAAAAAAGTATTTAAATATTTATTGAATAAATAATAGTAAAACATTTTAAAATATTTAATATTTCAATAAAACTAAATAAAAAATATTGACAAATATAAAAACATTTAATAATTCACAAATATTGAAAATTTAAAATCAATTATGCGATTTTTTTAAACAACATGAAATTAAATTTTACATTGATAATAAAACTAATATATATACACACACATTGTTTCTCTTGATTAGTTATTGATAAAATATATATTTTCATTATTTAATTGTTTCTTGTAACATTTTTTATTTATGGAAAATGATTTTTTGGTAATAGAATTATTAATAACAGATTCATGTGTTAATAAAAAAATGTTGGTATTAGTATGACAAAGAAACAGATTCAACTGTTGGTAAATGATATGTGGGTATTGAATTATAAATATCAACAGATAATATGGTGGTAAAAAGAAGTGTTGTTATTAAAAATTAATACTAATATAACTTAATATCTGTTTGAATTACTCATTTTTACCAACAGATATATTATCTGTCAATAAAGTTTTGTTGTTATAAGCCATTTTTTGTAGTGGAGAGAGAAACAGCCTCTCAAATATATCTTCTTTGAGAGCCTCCATAGGGGATATGTAATGGTCTTTTTATGAGACCAAGGGATTATAGATGTGGGGGATGATATTGGTAATTTATTTGATTAGAATTTTGAGTTGGCATACGGCTTTAAAGGTGTGGGGAAGTGAGGTTGTGAGGGGTGATATTTATTGTGGAGGGGAGATGAGTTTTCTAAATATTTAATTCATTAGTTTATTAATTTATCTAAATATAAGAAATAGTGATGATTCCATGACTAAATATATTAAATAGGGAATTTTAGTTCTTAAAAATGGCCATTTACATCATCCATGACTCAAGCATGATGGTGAAATTCATTTATTTGGCATATTTTGTAAATTATCGAATTTATCTATTCACCAAATATTCAATAATTTCATAAAAAAATCACCCTAACTATTTATTGATATGTAGAATTAAAAAATGAACTCCATTTTATTAAAATAATTTTCTAAATATGAGAAATTTAGTATTTAAGTAAAATCATAATTTTCTAGAAAAATACAAATTTAAAAATTAAAACTGATATTCTAACTCTTTGAAATATTAATTAAGGTCTCATAAAATTAACATATAATCATAAGACATCTAAAATAATAATTAATGATTAAATTTTATGAAAATAAATTTTCATTTAAATTATTTATTTAATAATTAAATTTTAATTAAATATTTGTGAATACCAACACTTATATAATGATCATATTGTCACTTATACGATGCCTTTTTATTATGCATTCATGGGTGAGGTTACTATATATTTGGAAAATTTAATATTAATAATGGTAATATTACTATTCATAAGGGTATGTTTCAATTCATTAGTGTATGTAACTATTCATTATGGTATGTTACTAATCATTAGTGTATGTTACTATTTAACAATAAATTAAGTTTGTCCGATCGGAATCAAAACAACTTATTAATCGTAATAGTGTATGTCAGATTTTTGAAATTCAAAACACAGAAAAGGAAAAATCATTTTTAAAGGTTATTTTATAAAGGTCACATAATATTTTGTAGTTCATTTGTGCATAGAGATTTTTCTTTCAATATCTCAGGATGTTACATTCTCCCCCCTTAAATGAATTTTTCCCTCACGATTCATTCACGATACTTATAATTTTTATTTTACATATATATAATTATGAAAAACTATTTTTTATGTGTATTTAATTAACTATAAGTTAAAAAATTAGTATTATCACTTAATTTTTATAAAAAACATCAATTTACGATCTCCAAAGTTATCAAGAATGTTCCGATGATATCAATTGTAAAAGCCCTAATCCCGCACTTCCGAATTCCGTACTAAAACACGTTGTGTATTTTTTTAAAATGATAATAGAAAAATACACATCAAATTATACATATGTGGAAAATTTTTATTATAGGTTTTGGAGTATTATACAAACCACACATTAAATCAGAGTTTACAAAATTAATTACAAAATAACTAATTGGATTAATCTGCACTGGAACCTTAATCGTCCTTTGAACCTCTAAGGAATCCCATGAAAAATATTTTAAAAACATGGGATGAGAAAAAAATATCAATAAGAGGATAGATAATGTAATGACAAATATGAAATTGGGGGAGCATGATTATTTTCATCATAAATTAGGAATAATTTCACAATCATGATAGGAAACATTAATAAGAGACTTGGAATGTGGAAAGGAATAAAAATGAAACATCATGTCTTAGTGATCAAATACCACACATAGTTGTGAAAAAATGCAACATAATGTTCAAAAATATTTAAATTTTACTCACAAGATTCATCAAATTACCCAATTAATTGGATCGTTGTATAATTATGGGCACACCGGTTACATCCTAACATCAACATTACGCTATATAATTCTTAGCGCACCTGTCACATCATAAAAGTTACATTATCATGAAAGCCACATAAAACATATATCAATATTGAACAAAAAAACCTCATAGAAGGTAATGGGTTTCACTTATTAAATCACACATTCATAAACATTGGGTTACCAAATGAAAGAGGGAATAACATACTTGATACAAGAAACATCAACCTTGAGTGAGAAGTTAAAGATGTGTTTTTGAAAGAAGTGTTCTTTTGGAAAAAATTATGTTTAAAATAAACTCCATTAGAAAACATGTATATCCCAAGAAATTTATGATAATGATGAATAAATTATTTTTAAGGAATAACTATACTAAAAATGGAGTGAAATATGGAAAACCTGAAAAAAAGAATGTAGGGTTCAAGAATTCCCCTTACCTTATATCTGAACACTTTCTTTAATTTAATGTCTGGTATAATGAAATAAGGTTCAATAAATCAAAATTAAGAAACCTTTTATACGTTAATATGGTTCATTGTGGTTTCATTAAGTTCTCTTATGGTCCTTTGTATGTGTTATGGAGTTAAAATTCAATGTTTGGGAGAGTTCTTTTTCTTAGTTTTCATGAATGGTTCACTTGTACACATGAATAGAAATTCATGTAGAACTGTATATAAATCTAGAATTGCTGTTATAGGTTTTCAATTATCTTATAATATTTTAAAAGATATTTTAACGTAGTTTGTTATATACCATGATGAGGAATCATTAAATAAAATTGAATTTTAATTATTCTAGGTTAATTTGGGAGGTTTTTGGAAAACAATGAACATGTTTTGTTTTATCATTCATATTTATGTATAAAAGTTGTTTACATAACATAAAAGAGGATACAAAACATATTAAAATATTTATTCAATCACTTAATGGTTTTATTGACATCCTTGAAGGCATTGAAAAAAAATGGGAGGGCATTGCCCACGATGTAGGTAAATTAACACATCACAGACGACGATTTAATTTTTTATAAACAAACAGATAGAGAGGGAGGAGTATAATGAATAATATTCCATTAATATTATATAATAAAATAATATAAATCATACCGTATTTTTCACGACATTTTTCTATGTGAAGTTGAGGATAAGAGAATAAAATAAATGAAATTTGAAAGGAAATTGAAAGAAAAGAGGGATAAATTACGTCATGAATATATCTTCTTTGAGAGCACCCTTAGGGGAGAGGTTTTGGTATTTTTATGAGACCAAGGGAATTTGGAAATGGGTTAGGAAATTTGGAAGTGAGTCGAGCTGAATTTGGTGTAGGAATAAGGCTTGAGAGGTGTGAGAAAATGTGGTTGTGAGAGGTGGTAATTATAGTGGAGCGGAGAGAGGTTTTCTCAATATTTAATACATTAGTTTATTAATTTCCCTCAGTACAATATAGAGGGATGATTACATAAATAAATAAAGTAAAGAAGGAATTTATGTTAGAACCAATGTAGATTTATATTCTCTATGACTCAAGAATGATGCATAAATTCATTTATTTAGCATATTTTCTAAATTATTGAATTTCACTATTCACCAAAAATTCATGTATTTCAGAAAAATATCAAAAATTCACAGTAACCATGTTTCAATGTTTAGAATTAAAAAATGAACTCCATTTTAATAAAATAATTTTCTAAATATGAGAAAATTAATTTTTATTTAAAATCATAATTTACTAGAAAAATACAAATTTTAAAATTAAAACTTCTTTTCTAACACTTCGAAAAATTAATTAAGGTTCCATAAAATTAAAAACTATAATCATAAGACATCTAAAATAATAATTTGTGATTATATTTTATGAAAATAAATTTTCATTTAAATTATTTAATTAATCATTAAATTGTAATTAAATATTTATTAATTTCAACACTTATATAATGATCATATAGTCACTTATAAGATGCCTTTTTATTATATACTCATGGTTTTGGTTACTATACATTTGGTTGATTTACTATTCATAAGGGTCATATTAATTTTTATAAGGGCATTTTACTATTCATTAGGGTATGTGATTAGCCACTAAATGAGGCTAATATTCATTTTTAATATATAAAATATTCTTCTGATTTATTATTCATAAACACCATTTTAGTGCATTTTACACTTTGTACATCATTTCAAATTATGATTGTAATTCTTTCTTAAAATGCACTATTATGTGGTACATTTTTGAACATCATTTAAAGTACCCAATGATTAAGATGATTTTAAGGAATCTCATTATACATATTTTAATTTTATATTTTGGGAAATTTATATAAACTTCAATATGAACATGTTTGATTCAGGGATCAATGGAGAAATCATGGAAGAAGATGGGGATATTCTGTGATGAAAGGAAACAATTCTGGATAAGTCAGATTGGACACCAGCCCACTGATGAGACTGTGGGACCCAAAATACAAGCCCAATGAATCCCAAATTTAGTGGGATTCTATAATACATGTATAGAAACAAATTACTCTTCAGTATCCAATGCTAATTTGGCCTCCATGGTTTTCATTTTGGTGGCCCATGTTAGAGATAAAATTCTGCGCCAGATTCTGCGGCCCAGAAAAACAATCCACTAATATGCTCATATATCCAAATAAACAAATCCAAATGGTCCCAAATTTTACAGGAGCTTATAATACATCTGGGGATCCATTTTATTCTTATATGGACCACTCTGATTCGGTCATCTAGAAGGTCATCGAAGAGCGCCTGTTCGGTGGAAGCATGCTGGATGCCACCTCGGGTCAAGGGTGGAAGAGTCTCCTCTCCCTTACTTTCCACCACCCTAGGCCTACCATACTGAAGTGGGATCTTTTGTACTATTGTAGGATCTACCCAAGACACCCAAAATGCCTATTTAAGGAAGTGTTGGTGATTGAGTTCTTCATCTTTGGTGCTTTGTTCAATTGTAATGTTATGCTGCAATTTTGTTGTCTCAAGTTTATCTTTCACATGTAAGTTGTTCAATTCACTTTAGTTTCTTAATAAAATCTCTTCTTATACTCGTATTTTGTTGTTCTATATATCACGTTTATACTATTGTTTCAAGGTTTGAATTTATTCACACCATACTTTGTGATATTTATCACACAATGGTGGAGTGATCGATTTTTGTTGTTGTTTTTTTCTTCAATTCCACCCTCGTAACTCTACTTCCCGCTTTCGTTGAAGACATGTCATCAATGGAGGGCTAACTATTTTATGTGTTGATCCAAGTGAGTATCAAGGGGCTGTATTCGATGTTATTTCTCACCCCATTAATGGATAATCACTTCTTTTAAATGATATTTTTATTTAATGATTTTAAAACATCATCATCCTTATTGAATTTAAGGTCACACATTTCAAGTGCTAATACGAACCTTTACCTTGGAGTGCTCAATTATTTGATCCTTAAAGTGTTTGGGTGATTAGTATTAGGGTTTTTTTGCATTAAACCAGTAATTGATGATTATGTTTGATCTTCTTAAATGAACCCATCTCAATTATAAGAAATTGAAATCATTAAAAAAAGAAATTCATTCAATCCACCCCGAGTGATAACCTAGGATCAACTCATTACCTTAATCTGAATTAACATAAATCTTCTATTGATCCTTTAAAACCATGTTAAATCAGCCTATGTTGGCCACTTCATATCCAAAAACATTCCTTAGAATGCACGTGTCTGTAGGTACTTCTTAGGTCTCTGAGGATTCAACAACCCAAACTAGACTACAAGGACCGTCCTACCTCCTTCTTTTGGTTAAATTTGAGGGTGAATCAAATTTTGGTGCCATTTCTGGGGAACCAAGTAATTCATATAAACACCCATTCTATTCTCCCCCATTTCTTCTTTTTTCATACAAATTCTCATATCTTTTCCCTTTCTCATTTTTTTTCTTTTGGCGCATGTCTGCTTACACCCGCGATCAATCAAACCATCTAGTTAGGGTGGATAGTCCTGGGGTTGGGGATTCAAGTACACCAAGGGAACTCTTTACATTAGATCCTAATCTTACTAATACCCCCGAGTCAAAAATTGAGCCCATTTCAATGGATGTTCTTCAAAGAAACCAACTCATAAACCCCGGGTGGGAACCAAAATGGAATCCCAAATGAGGCAGCCCCAAACATGGGGAATGCAATTGATCAAACCATGAATGACTACATCACACCTTCCTGGACCAATTCCCCCTCATGCATTAGACACAATTTCCTAGGAGATGCCAACTACATCTTTAAACCCCATGTCCTAAACTACCTTCCCACATTCCATGGAATGGAGCTTGAGATGCCCTACCTTCACATTAAGGAGTTCAATGACATTGTAGAAACCATGTGTCCCCCACATCAACTAGAATTAGCTAAGATGAGGCTATTTCCTTTTTATTTAATGGATCGAGATAAAAATTGGAAAAAAAATTTGAGACCAGCATCCATAAACTCTTGGTACCTACTACAAAGAGAATTCTACAAAAAATACTTTCCCCACCACAAAAAAATTGCACTTAAAAAGAGTATCCAAAACTTTTTTGAAAAAGAGGGAGAGTCATTATATTAAACATGGGAGAGGTTAAAAGACACTCTAAACATGGTTCCACACCATGGTTTTTCTATTCCCGAACAAGTGAGAATTTTCTATGAAGGGTTGGGTCCAGGGAATAAACAACTCATTGACATGATGTGTAATGGAAACTTTAAAAAAAAGCCCTAAATGATGCTTACGAGTATCTAGAAAGCCTTCATGAACAAAACCAAACATGAGGAACATCACCTTATTCTGAAAAGACACAAAGAAATACTGGAATTCATACACTTAAAGAAGCGGAAAGCCTTATGGCTAAACTCGTAGCACTCTCTAGGAAGGGTGAAGAAATATACCTTAGGAAAGTCCATGAAATCCCAACTGTAGACCTTGTTTGCACAATTTGTGACAAACATGACCATAATATAGAAAACTGCCCAACCATTCCATCCATCAAGGATGTCCTTTTAGGAGTAACCCTAGCAGAAGTAAATTCCTTGAACTTTCAAAAGCCTCAATACCAAAACAGCTTCACCAAAAAATTTGATTCATGCTCAAATTTACCCAAAAGAAGAAGGTAGGATGGTCATTGTAGTCTAGTTTGGGTTGTCGAATCCTCAGAGACCTAAGAAGTACCTAAAGACACGTGCATTCTATAGAATGTTTTTGGCTATGAAGTGGCCAAATTAGGCTGATTTAATATGGTTTTAAAGGATCACTAATAGATTTATGTTAATTCAAATTAAGGTAATGTGTTGATCCTAGGTTATCACTCGGGGTGGATTGGATGAATTTAATTTTTTAATGATTTCAATTAATTATAATTAAGATGGGTTCATTTAAGAAGATCAAACATAATCATCACTTACTAGTTTAATGCCTACACACACTAATACTAATCACCCATACACTTGAAGGATCAAAGCATTGAGCAGTCCAAGGTAACGGTTCGTATTATCACTTGAAATGTGTGGCCCTAAATTCAATAAGGATGAAGATGTTTTAAAATTAACAAATAAAAATATCATTTAAAAGAAGTGATTATCCATTAATGGGGTGAGAAATAACATCCAATCCAGACCATTCCTACTCCATTGGATCAACCCATAAAAGATTAAACCCTCCATTGAAGACATGTCTTCAATGGAAGCGGGAAGTAGACTTATGAGGGTGGAATTAAAGGAAAAATCAACAACAAAAATCGATCACTCCACCATTGTGTGATAAATATCACAATGTATGGTGTGAATAAATTCAAACCTTGAACCAACAGTATCAATGTGATATGTAGAAAAATAGAATAATATTAGAAGAAGATATTTTATTAAGAAACTAAAGTGAATTGAACAACTTACATGTGAAAGACAAACTTGAGACAACAAAATTGCAGCATAACATTACAATTGAACAAAGCACCAAAGATGAAAAACTTGTTCACCACCACTTCCTTAAATAGGCATTTTTGGAGGCTTGGGTAGAGCCTAAAACAGTACAAAAGTTCCCACTTGAGTATGGTAGGCCTAGGGTGGTGGAAAGTAAGGGAGATGAGACTTTTCCACCCTTGACCCGAGGTGGCAGCCAGCTTACTTCCACCGAACAGACACGCTTGGATGACCTTCTGGATTGCAGAATTAGAGAGGTACATAGAAGAAGAAAATATATCACCGGATTTCTTCTAACCCCCTGTAAAATTTGTGGCCATTGGTAGTTGTGGATTCGGAGATAAGATTAGATTAGTGGACTATTTTTCTAGGCCATAGAATCTGGCTTAGAATTTTATCTCTAAATTGGGCTGCTTAAATGAACAACAAGGAGGCCGAATTAGCATTGTATCCTGAAGAGTAATTTGTTTCTCTACATGGGCTCTAGCATCCCACGAAATTTGTGATTCATTTGGACTATATGTTCGGTCCCACAGTCACATCAGTGGGCTGGTGTCCAATCTAACTTCTCCAAAATTGTTTCCTTTCTTCACGAAATATCCCCATCTTCTTCCATGAATTTTCCATTGACCCCTGAATCAAACATGTTCATATTGAAGTGTAGATCAATTTCCCAAAATATAAAATTAAAATATTTATAATTAGAGTACTTAAAATTATCTTAATCAATGGGTACTTTAAATGATGTTAAAAAATGTACCACATAATAGGGCATTTTATGAAAGAATTACAATCATAATGTGAAATGATGTTCAAAGTGTAAAATTCACTAAAATGGTGTTTATGAATAATAAATCACAAGAATATTATATATATTAAAAATTAATATTAGCCTCATTTAGTGGCTAATCACAGCCCCCAACTTGAGTTTTTATAGTTACGAGAAAAATATATCTCAACAATATGAAATTCGAATTCTCTTTTCCAAAAACATTTTAATACTCAATGATCACCAGAAACCCTTATACCAAAAAATCATGAAACCCATCAAAATATTTTAATACAACATAGTTTCATAACCAGATCCCAATAGACACGTACATTCTATGGACTATTTTTGGCTATGATGTGGCCAACTTGGGTTGATTTAAGATGGTTTTAAAGGATATCTAACAGATTTAAGTGAATTCAATTTAAAAGAATGAGTTGATCCTAGGTTATCACTTGGGGTGGATTGGACGTATTTCCTTTTCAATGATTTAAATTTCTTATATTTTAGATTGGTTCATTTAAGAAGATAAAACAACATCATCACTTACCGGTTTAATGCCTACACCCTTTAATACTAATCACCTATACACATGAAGGATCAATGTTTTGAGAACTTCATGGTAAAGGTTCGTATTAGAACATGAAGTGTGTGGCCATAAATTCAACAATGACGATGGAGTTTAAAAATCATCAAATAAAAATCTCGACTAAAGAAGTGATTATACATTAATGAGGTGATAAATAACATCCAATCCATATCCTTTATACTCCATTGGATAAACCCATAAGTGGGTTAGCCTCCACTGATTCTATGGTTTCAATGGAAGCGGGAAGTAGACTCATGAGGGCGGAATGAAAGAAGTAAAGAAAATAGTAAAATTAAAATGATCACTCCACCATTGTGTGAATAATTTCATAAGGTTTAGTGTGAATAAATTCACACCTTGAACCAAAAATATCAATGTGATATGAAGAACAACATAATAAAAGGAAAATAAGAGATTTTATTAAGAAACTAAAGTGAATTGAACAACTTACATGTGACAGACAAAATTGAGACAACAAAATCACAGCATAACATTACTATTGAACAAAGCACCCAAGATGATAAACTCCTTCAACACCACAGAAATAAATAGGAATTTTGGGAGCCTTTGGTCGAGATTCCAACAGTAAAAAATATCCCACTTGAGTATGGTAGGCCTAGGGTGGTGGAAAGTAAGGGAGATGAGACTTTTCCACCCTTGACCCGAGGTGGCAGCCAGCTTGCTTCCACCGAACAGACGCGCTTGTAAGTCCTTCTAGATGGCCGAATCAGAGTGGACCATAGAATAATAAAATGGATCCCCGGATGTTTCCTACCAGCCTGTAAAATTTTGGGGCCATTTGGAGTTGTGGATTCAGAGATATGATTAGATTAGTGGACTATTTTTCTGGGCGGCAGAATCTGGAACAAAATTTTATCTCTAAATTGGGCCGCCTAAATGGACACAATGGAGGCCAAATTAGCATTGGATACTGAAGATTTATTTGTTCCTACACATGTTTTATAAAGTATCACGAAATTTGGGATTAATGGGGCTTGTATTTTGGGCCCCACAGTATCATCAGTGAGCTGGTGTCCAATCTGACTTCAGCAGAATTGCTTCCTTTCATCACAAAATATCCTCGTCTTCTTCCATGAATTCTCCATTGATCCCTGGTTGTTGAAGTTGAAATTATTTCTGATCCCTTTTAATCCTTTGATATAAATGTCACTTGTAGAGTTCCCTAGTAGAAAAAAGGAAAAACAAAACAAACAAAACAAAACAAAACAATATATATATATAATAAAGAAAGTAAAATATAAGTATATATATAAAAATTATAGAATAAAGAATCACAAAAAGCCGTAGGTTAGTGGTAAGCGTGCGCCCCTGTCTCCCATCGGTCCCGGGTTTGAATCTCCATGGTTTCCTCGGTTGTGATGTGGTTTTCCCCACAACCCACGACATGTCCCTTATTATTATTATTATTTTATTATTTTATTATTTTTTTGTATTTTTATTTTAACCTACAAACACATTAAAAGAAACAAACTGATGATACATTGTCTTTTTTTTAATTTCTGGGTAAGTCATTACTCAAGGATCACACCACGTGACACGGATGAATATGGTGCTCCTCTTTCATACCCATCCATACTCATAATAGAAGAACATGTCAAGAGTCTATTTTTTTAAAATATAAAAAAGTATAAATAATCTAATTTAAAATATAAAGTGGATTAAAACAACAAAATGTTAGTAAACTTGAAAACCATTGGTTTCCACCCATGCAGCGCTTTGTTTAATGTCGCTAGCTCGACATGGATCCTAAATCTATCAATTTCTTTCCTGGTTCATATGTTGGATCAGTTAACTCAATCTCTATTTCCTGTTTAATGAATGATTCAATGATTTGTTTTAACCTTTGACCATTAACCTTGAAAATGTAACCACTTGTGGGATCTTGAATCTCTACTGCCCCATAGGGGTATACATGATGCACTATGAAAGGACCCGACCATCTAGACATTAACTTTCCCAGGTGTAAATGAAGTTTTGAACTATACAAGAGCACAAGTTTTCCTGGTTCCAAATATTTGACCTTGATATTCCTAGATTGGTAGGCTTGAACTATATCTTTATTTATCCTTGAATTTTCATAAGCCTCCATCCTTAATTCCTGCAGTTCATTGAGATCTAATTTCCTTTTTGTTCGGGCCAATGAGAGGTCATAATCCATTTTTTTAATTTCTTAAAAGGCCTTATGCTCAATTTGAACAGGTAAATGGCATGTTTTTTCATAAACCAAACTATATAGTGACATTCCTAGGATGGTTTTGTATGCTGTACGATATGCCCAAAGAACATCCAAGAGTTTATCGGACCAATATTTCCTTGAAGGATTGACAGTTTTCTCAAGAATTTGTTTGATTTCACGATTGGCTAACTCATCTTGACCATTCGTTTGTGGGTGGTAAGCAGTGGACACTTTTTTAAAAATTTCCCATTTTTCCTTAAGTGATGAGAATGGACGATTGGAAAAATTAGTTCCACGATAACTAATGATAGCCCTAGGAATTCAAAATCAAGAGAAGATGTTTTCCTTGAGAAATCTAATCACAGTTTGATGATCATTGGATTTTGTAGGAATGGCCTCAACCCATTTAGAGACCTAATCGATAGCTAAGAGTATGTAGAGGTATCCCCTAGATTTAGGGAAGGGACCCATGATATAAATTCCCCAACAGTCAAATATTTCAACCACTAATATGGGAGTGAGTGGCATTTGATTCCTTTTTTCGATGGACCCTACTTGTTGACACCTAGGACAACTTTGAAAAAATGTGTAGGAGTCCCTTGAGAGGGTGGGCCAGAAGATATCACATTAAATAATCTTACCATATGTTTTCTAAGAGTAAAAGTGACCTCTACATGCCTCACCATGATAGAATTTAAGGATGGACTCTTGTTCAGATTCTGGGACACAACTCCTAATGACTTTTTCAGGGAAGAACTTATAGAGGTATGGATCATCAAACACATAGTTTCTAACATCAGAAAGGAATTTCATTCGAGCTTCAGTCCCTAAGAATTTTGGAATGACTCCTGTAACTAAGAAATTGTCTTTTTTGGAATACCAAGGGCAGTCACTCACAGAGTATAGGTGTTCATCAGGAAATGAATCAGACATAGAAAGGTGATTTGATTTGTCTTTCAATTACATCCTAGAGAGGTGATCAGCTAAAAATTTTCAACTCACTTTTTTTCCGTGATTGTGAGGTCAAATTCTTGTAAGAGAAGGAACCACCTAATAAATCTAGCCTTGGAATATAGTTTTTGGAAGAGGTATTTTAGTGCAGAATGGTCAGTGAATACTATGATGGGGGATCATAAGATGTATGACCTAAACTTCTCTAAGGCAAACACAATATAAAATAACACCTTTTCAGTAGTGGTGTAGATGATTTGGCCATCATTTAAGTATTTTCTTGCATAAGCAATGACATAATGAGTTTTATCACAACGTTTTCCTAACACAGCTCCTACAGAAAAGTCACTAGCATCACACAAAAGTTCAAAAGGAAGGTTCCAATTTGGAGATTTCATAATGGGAGGAGAGCTGAGAGAGGATTTGAGGGTTGAGAATGAACCCTCACAACTTTCTGTCCAAACAAATGGAGCATCCTTTACTAAGAGAGAACAAAGGAGACGAGATATTGAACTAACCTACTTGATGAATCTTCTATAGAAACCAGCATGTCCTAAGAAATAAATCACTTCCTTGATTGTTTTGGGTGATGGAAGGTGACGAATGATGTCAACCTGGGCTTTATCAACGTCAACCACAAGGTGACTTCATTCCATGATCCTCATTTTCAATTTCGTTTTTTAACTTCCATTATCTACCTCTACTCCTTCTAAATTTTCATTTCTTCAGACACTGGGGATGGTGTTGTTTTATGTTGGGGGGAGATGAATTAATTTGTCATTTGCTTTTGTGAAAAAAAAATGATTTGAAAAAAAAAATTGTAAATGGAAGGAAACATTTCTTTAACATTGAACATGGTAATACACATAACACACTTTGAAACTGAATATCAAATAATTTAGCATGACATGATTCTGATTTTAATCTTTGTATAATTTAATGAGCATAGATTTTGGAAAGTGTGGTTGTCCAATGTGATATTTCATCGTTTATATTTTCATCCAAATAAAAAAAGATCACAATGATCGTCATTTAGATAGTGGGGTATTAGTTTGAGTTCATGGGGTACCCCAAATAAATAGCATAGGTTTGGTGATCATTTTATTTTAATATGAATATTCAAAAAAATTCAAAAAAAAAATTGCGCGTAGAGAAATGAAATGACCTAATGTGTGGCATTCGGTACTTGGGGATCGTGACTCCATAGTTTTCTGGCCCAGAGTTAGTAATTTTATCTCTATTATTGGTAATTTGAATTGGTTTTTGACTGAGTTAACATGAGATGATTCCCAAGTATGTGGGCTTCACTTGGTGCCCTAATGTCTTTGAGCTTGGGAGTCATCGGCAAAGTCTCACTATAAGGGTTGACACTTTTGAGTGAAACTTCAATTACCATGGATAAATTGCAAAAAAATAATAATAATACAATAAAAAAATTGAATACTCATCCTAATATTTAAATGTGATTCGACCTAGCGCTTCCGTCATTTCCCCTTTGAATAAAGATGAACCCCCATGTCTATTGCCATACACAACACATCCTCATACTTAATTGATATTGGATGAAATATGGAAATGAATTTGAACAAAGGAATGTGCTTGGTATTGGGATCTTCTTATGAAACTATCTTGTATTAAAATATTTTTTATGGGTTTCATGATTGTTTGGTATGTGGGTTTTTTGGTGATCATTGTGTATTAAAATGTTTATGGAAAAGAGAATTTGAAATTAATATTGTTGAGATATCTTTTTCTCGGGACTAGAAAAACTCAAGTTGGGGGGTGTGATTAGCCACTAAATGAGACTAATATTCATTTTCAATATACATAATATTATTGTGATTTATTATTCATAAACACCAATTTATTGCATTTTACACTTTGAACATCATTTCACATTATGATTGTAATTCTTTCTTAAAATGCACTATAATGTGGTACATTTTTGAACATCATTTAAAGTACCCAAGGATTAAGATGATTTTAAGGAATATAATTATAAATATTTTAATTTTATATTTTGGGAAATTGATCTACACTTCAATATTAACATGTTTGATTCAGGGATCAATGGATAATTCATGGAAGAAGATGGGGATATTTTGTGATGAAAGAAAAATAATTCTGGAGAAGTCAGATTGGACACCAGCCCACTGATGAGACTGTGGGACCCAACATACAGGCACAATGAATCCCAACATTCTTGGAATGCTAGAAGACATGTTGAGAAACAAATAACTCTTCAGGATACAATGCTAATTCGGCCTCCATGGTGTTCATTTAGTCGGCCAAAGTTGGAGATAAAATTCTCGGCCAGATTCTGTGGCCCAGAAAAATAGTCCACTAATCTAATCATATCTCTGAATCCACTACTCAAAATGGGCCCAAATTTTACAGGAGGTTTGAAGACCTCCAGGGATCAATTTTTGTGTTTTATTGACCACTCTTATTCTTCCGTCTAGAAGGTCATCCAAGCGCGTCTGTTCAGTGGAAGCAAGCTGGATGCCACCTCAGGTCAAAGGTGGAAAAGTCTCCTCTCCCTTACTTTCCACCACCCTAGGCCTAACATACTCAAGTGGGATCTTTTTTACTCTTGTAGGATCTACCCAAGGCTCCCAAAATTTCTATTAAAGGCAGTGGTGGTGAAGAAGTTTTTCATCTTTAGTGATTTTTTCTATTGTAATGTTATGGTGCAATTTTGTTTTCTCAAGTTTGTCTTTCACATGTATGTTTTTCAATTCCCATTAGTTTTTCAATAAAATCTCTTTTTCTACTCTTATTATATTTTTCTACATATCACTTTGATACTGTTGGTTCAAGTTGTGAATTTATTGACACCATACTTTGTGATATTTATCACACAACGGTGGAGTGATCTATTTTTTTGTTGTTTTTTTCTTCAATTCCACCCTCGTAAGTCTACATCTCGCTTCCGTTGAAGAAATGTCATCAATGGAGGCATAAAGCATTTATGGGTTGATCCAAGGGAGTAGCAAGGGGCTGGATTTGATTTTATTTCTCACCCCATTAATGGCTAATCACTTCTTTTAAATGAGATTTTTATTTGATGATTATAAAACATCTTCATCCTTATTGAATTTAAGGTCACACATTTCAAGTGCTAATATGAACCTTTACCTTGGAGTGCTCAATGCTTTGATAATTCAAGTGTATGGGTGATTAGTATTAGGGTGTGTAGGCATTAAGACAGTAAGTGATGGTTATGTTTGATCTTTTTAAATGAACCCATCTCAATTATACGAAATTGAAATCTTTAAAAAAGGAAATTCATCCAATCCACCACAAGAGATAACCTAGGATCAACTAATTAACTTAATTTTAATTAATATAAATCTGTTAGTGATCCTTTAAAACCATCTTAAATCATCCTAACTTAGCTACTTTATAGACAAGAACATTCCATATAATTCATGTGTGTGTAGGTACTTCTTAGGTCTCTGAGGATTCGACAACCCAAACTAGACTACAAGGACTGTCCTACCTTCTTCTTTTGGGTAAATTTGACCGTGAATCAGTATGTTACTATTCATAAGGGTTTGTTACTATTCACCAAAAATTAATTTTTTCCCATTGGAATCCAAACATCTTATTGATTGCAACCATGTATGTCAAATTTTCAAAATTTAAAACATAAAAAAGGAAAAATTCTGTTTTATGTTAATTTTATAAAGGTAAAATAGTGTTTAGTAGTTTAATTAATCATAGAGTGATTCCTTTCAAAATCTTGGGATGTTATAATGGTGACCTCTATTGTGTAATATGAGATATGACTCAATATAATCTGATCATGAGGCACTGAGGCAGCACCTGATAATGGAAGTGATCATAGAGAATCACCAGAGCTTCTTGGGCATACCCTTCAGCATGGATGGGAAGTGGAGTTCCCCAATGATCTTTCTGAGTTACCCTTTAATTGGGATGGGTAGTGGACTTCTTGATGTTTTGGGATTACCCTTCAGTAGGGATGGGTAGTGAAGTTCCTCAACGTTCCAAGACTATCCTCTAACAAGGTTGGGTAGTGGCATTCCCCCATGATTATTCTGAGTTACCCTCCAACAAGTCTTGGTAATGGAGTTCCCCGATGTTCTTGGGATACCCTCCAGTAGGAAGGGGTAGTGGAGTTCCCCGATGACCTTCCCAACTGGTACCCTCCAGTAGGACTGGGAAGTGGAGTTCTTTGACGACTAACATAGTATGATCCACCTTTCATACTATGGTATTAGATCCTTAAATAAAACTTATATCCCCTTAATGTGAGACATAGTTAAGAGACATGGTTTGATGTGGCTTCTGACTCACGAGAAAAAGGGATGCTTTTCCCCCTCTGAGATATGTTTTTGTGACGTAACCTAAAACCTTATGAGTGAGTTAGTGCTACCCAAAGCGAATAGTATCAAGGTGTGATGACTGGGTCACCTGGACTTTTTTTCAGGGAAGATGCAAGAGATATTGGGCATCATTGACTGTCTTATTTTGGAACTATTAGTTACTTTTCTTCTTGGGATTAACTATGATATGGAGATCCCTTAACTTTATCCTTTGGTTTTATTTTACTCAACATATATTTATAATCTTCTTTCAGATTCACAATTTGGATTTGGATATTCTAATTCCAGGAGAGGCTAGGACACATGGGGTAAGACACATTTGTTTCTTGTATTACTTCTCATTGTTGTATAAGTCTATTATCATGCTATAGGTGGAAAAGACCCAATGGGTTGTTCATATACTCACCGATTGTTTCCCCATGCACTTGGATGAGAATTATTTTCAATCCTTTTGGGTTGATTTATACTCATTCATTGTACCTTTTTTATCTGTTATCTTCCTCTTCTATTGTATCTTTTTCTACTCCCCTTCACCCATTCGGGGAATTCAACTGGGTATGTATATACTCACCCCTACATGGGCTTTGAGTATACATGTTGTGTCTTTTGGAGATGACAAACAAGTTGACCATGAATTCAAAGAAGGTTAGGTATAATGGGTGTTTGGATTGTGTATGATGGTCATAAATTTGGATTTATGAGTTGTGATCTCCCATATGGTTTACATTTCCAGTTTTCTATTAGGTTGGGACATATTTTGGGTTGGGAATGTATATTCGCCATTACATTTCTGTTTACACTACCGTACTCTTATAGTATCTAGAGTTTCATGCATTATTGGGTTATTTTATTACAGTTTTACATCTTTTCATCTTTCCCTACACACTTTTTCATTGAGTTGGTTGCATGCATGTGTATAGGTTCTTAGTGAAAGGCCTCCCAAGTTATTTGTGACTTTAGCACTTGTCGCCACCCCCTGGCTTGTGGAGGCAAGCTTTGGTAGTTGTGACTTCAGCCCCAACTTGGGTTGGGTCATGACAGTTACAACCTCGCCAACAAATATAGAGATATGAATAGTAATGACTAAAGTTTAAATATTAAATTTAATATTTCTATCAAAATAAAACAAATCGATAAAAAGGATCTTAATTTTTAGTAGTCTATATGTGTTTTTAAAATACTACTTTCTGAATGAAATTATATTTATTTTATTTTGTGAACAATAATAATTTTTTTTTTGAAACTTTTAGAAAATTAACATGATAGAATAATCCTCATTTTTCAAATCATAATTTTAAAATTACCTTATGGTGAATTTTTGGGATATTTCTAAAAAGTTGTTTTTATGAATAGTGAAAAATATTGACTTTTTATGGAAAAGTTTCTTTTTCATTTAAATAATTTACATTTAAAAATTATTTGTTGAATTTTTTTTAAAGTAAAATTAGTTTAAATTTATATCAATTAATAAAATATAGGTTATTTTAATCAATTTCATGTTGAAATTTTATATAAAAACATTATAAACTTTTGAATATTTTCTGTTTAAAAAACCCCGTTATTTCAACACGCATGTTAGATTAGTGTTTAATTAAAATTTTCCAATTATATAATTGGAATTTGGAAAAATGGAATCATTATTTGGAATAATTACAATTTATATTTTATAATAAGGGAAAATTAATTTTTGACCCTAATGAATAGTGAATGTAGTAAAAATTAATTACCGTGACAAAGGTACAAATGGATTTACTGAGTGGGTCAAACTAAAATTATTAGAGTAAAAATGACCTAAATTTTAATATTAATTTAATTGAATGAGTTTATTTATAAATTGTACACAAAATTATCTGAAATATTGAAATTACTTTCCAATTTACTTTAAATATGACCCATATAATAAAAGTTAGAGAAAAGACAAAAAAAGAAAATTTTCATACTTTTAATATCTATAAAGCATTGGGATTGTGAAGAAAACAAAAGATATACGTTTATATATATCATTTTTAAATATAAAGTTTTTTATTATCAGAAGAATTTATCTTTTATTTTTAGAGATAAAATAATTACTTTAAATGCTTAAGAAGCACCAATACAACAATTATTTAGTTTACAATTAACAAAATAAATGATACTAAAAATAGTAAAAGTGAATTAAATTTAATGAATTGTTGGGTTATATTATTTTTGTAGAATAATATGTACTTTTAAATATTTTTTAACAAAATATATTCAAATTTTATTATATTATTCATATTTTTTAATTTAAATTAATTGAATAATGTCAAAAACGACATTAATGTAATTTTATAATAAATGCAGTTTAATAATTTATTTAAAGTTATTTAAAATCATATCTTATGTCAAATGATCTGTAAATATTAATAAATTTAATATATGGTAAATTAATGGACCAAATTTTCTACTATAATGACTATATTGACCATTAAATAGTAAAAATGTGGTCAGCCGAGTTACGGTTAAAGCAATGTTTTTACTCAATACATGCGCTTGAGTTAAAATTAATTTCCCATATAGGTAGGATTTATAATTTATAAATTGGATTATAAAATTTATAATCATTGGGTTCAAATTATCAATTTATTATAATTTTATTTTTTTCTTAATAGATAAATTATATAGTTTAGATAACTACTTAGCAAAATTAAAAAACCGAAAAGATAGAATTAAAGAAACATAAAAGTTAAGTAAAAAAAGACTATAAAATGTATTTTATTGTGTTTAGGAGGTGATAATAGACCATATCATCCATATACCCCAATAATTATCAATCTTGTATCCACATTTGGTAAGACCGGCCTCCCAATAGTGAACACTTTTGAGTATTTACAATAATGTCACTCATCCTCAACTATAAAAGGGAACTCACACCCCCCAGTTATTCACACCTATAAATTCATTTGTATCAACCAATATCTTCCAAAATCACATCACAAATTCCCTCTAATATACCTAGAATCCATAAATTTGGAAAAAATCCAAACAAGAAATTATTTGGTGCCATCCTAAAAGGGATACCTGAATAAGAGGTAACAACCTTCCAATGAGCATTTTATTTTATATCTTCCTCCACCTCCATCAATTATTATTATAAAATTATTCAATAATACTTCATTATATTTAATATACTAAGACTTTTTAGTTTTTCTTTATTACCTAAACCCACACACAATTCCATCAAATGAGTTGTGAAATCATTATTTGTGTGTATGGCGAACAACCGACTCACGAACCGATTTCTTTTGCTTTTCCATAACCAACTTTTTTTTGTTGTGAAAAATGATGTATTTATATTTTATGTATGATATTTATGATATTTTTTATGTTATTATTATTATGTAATTTTTATATGATACATAACCTTATGATTTCAATTTTTTGGGAATATAATAACGTCGCTCGTGGGTATGACAGACTTCCTCCTCCTAAAGCAATGCGATTCATTCACACTAAACATGGAATGTATTAAAGATCTGTTTAATTAAAAAAATTGTTATATAGGAAAAAAATAATACTATTATAAATATAATATATAAATATATATATCATTTCCCTTTCATTATTTCAATATGACCGGAAAATGGAAACAGTGATCATGCGTACATACAACCTACCATCTCAATTAATAGAGTATTACATTTAGTATCAAATTTTTTTTTGGAATACTATAAAAAATATATAAAAAATATATATGATATTTATATCATAGTTTTCATTCTTTATATCATGAAACCATTATTAGAGTAAGAATACAAAAAATGACAAGTCAAAGCATGATTGAAAAACAATGGAGTTATTATCCAAAACATAAACATAACATTGAATTGTTAATAAACAGGTAATATAAAGTCATAAGAAAATAATATATGGTATGATATATATTAATATAGTTCCATGATAGATTTTTTATAAACTTTTATTTATTATATAGGATGTTTGAATGTGTACAATAGAATTCAATACATAAGGTAAGGGGATTTCTAGTCTCACTTTTATTTCTGAGAAACTTATTCCATATTCACCACTAATTTATTTTAAGTGATGTATAAAATTCCCTATGACATGATATATAATTAATATACATCTTTTAATTATTATAAATTTTTCTATTAGTTTTATTCCTTTATAGGGATTATGATTCTAAAGTTACTAAATTAATTATAGATTTCGGTCTCACTTTTTACTTTTGTGAGACACACTCAATATTCAGAACATATTTCTTCTATGTGGTGTAATTAATACCCCTTGAATTTATTTTATGATTATTATACATAAATTTATTTTAATTTAAATATCAATTTTATGATATCTCTTCACAGGGTTTGAGTTCAAAAATTACCAAATTTGTAAGATATTTTTGTCTAAAATTTCTTTATTTGAGATGTACGTCATTTTATGAACCTATATTCTATCATGAGGTGTTTATAAATCACTTTTTACATTAAATATAATGAATTTATTCATCCTAATTATATTATATTTTTATTTTTATTTTTTCTTTTATGGGTATTCTGATTCAAGGTAACCAATGTGGTAAAACATTTTTGTTACAATCTCACCATTCATCAAGATTGATTTTGATAAAGTCTAAAATGTTGAAATATTATGATCCACCTATCAAAAATTCTCATTAATTTTATTATCCTCTGTTTATTAGTTAAAAATTCAAGTAATTGTATCATTTTTCAACTCTTTGTACCAAATATAATTAAGAAAATGCTTTTAAGAAAATATGATTTTTGAACTCTTCGGTCGTAAATATATTAACGTATAAAACAATGTTTTTAAAAAATGTCTTCAATTATTTTAAATGAACATTTATGCTCATTTTCAAGGAAAATAAATTTGAAAATATTTTATGTATTAAAAAATTTTTTGAATGATTTTAAAATTTTCCATAATAATTTTCAAAGGTTATTTTCAATGAAAATTATTTTGAAAATGATTTATGTTTTAAAATGTGTTTTAAATTATTTTGAAACATTAATTTATATGTTTTAAAGGTTATTTTAAATGAAAAAGGTTTTAAAAATGTTATATGTGTTAAAAAAGAATTTGTTAAATAGTAAACGATATTTTCCTCAAGAAATATTTTAATATGATCCTTCCAAAATTAACTTCCATATAAGATTTCATCTATTTGTGTTACCTCATGCCATACTAGGGATATGATAAAAGTATATACCTATTATTATTTCAATTAATTTTTTATGTTTTGATGATAATTTTTCTATCAAACCCATTTTTCTTCCGCAGGTTATACCCTGACAAAATTCTTATGAAACCCACTTATTTTCACAGGTTATGTTATGCTGAAATGATTAAAAAACCTATATCTATTCCACTTGTTATGATATGATGAAATGATAATGATACCTATTGGTGCAAAAATTCATCATGTATGGGAGAAAACTAATCAA
Organism: Viscum album; assembly: GCA_963277665.1. Taxonomy (NCBI): domain Eukaryota; kingdom Viridiplantae; phylum Streptophyta; class Magnoliopsida; order Santalales; family Viscaceae; genus Viscum; species Viscum album. The sequence continues at coordinate 853,898,368 of OY728152.1, forward strand.
CACTGTAGAGTTAATCAACACTCTGAAGGGCCTTAGATCCCTCCAAACCATCCCAAAGGGCTCCTTCATGAATCCCTCCACAAGGCCGACTCATCTCGGAGAGGACCGCCTCTATGAGAATCTCTACGGTGTCATGTACCCTCAGCGTGTCTGATGCATTCCGATAGAGAGCGTCCACTCTGCGGCATCATCGGTCTCTGCGGCCCACTCTGCGAATGCCTTTACAACGATCCTCTCTACGGCATACCGAACCCTATGTGAGGACGATGCATTATGATGGATCCACTACTCTCTACAGCATCAATCCTATCCATGGAGAGTTATGTGTCCCTCATTGACCTTCATTGACAATAAATAAAGGGCTCACCCCCTCCCCCACCCTCTCAAATCGTTGTAACTCTACCGTTTCAACTTCCAAGATTCCATTTGCCAAATTCCTTCACGAAACTAACAGATTGATCACCAAAGGTACTTGGAATCTATGAATGGTGCCTCATATTCTTTAGGGCCTCCACCTATAGTGGGGATTCCCTTTGTGAAGGCATATTAACCTTTCAATGTTGGGATCCCATTCAGGGTGATTGAGATTTTACGAAGCGTAGAGCTGTTGTGAAGTACTCTACAAACAAAGGGGGATTTATTAAGGTGAATATCTGATCCATCGAAGGCTTACCTTCATGAATATGCTTCGCTTGATATAGGGAGTAACCTTCACCTAGACCCTTCCCTTTTCAAACTCACTACCCTTAATGAAGACACTTCCCTTCATGAAAATTATTCCCTTTGCGAAGTATAGTAACCCTGCTCTTTATTACACTCATAAACATGACTCATTAAATAAAATTACACATAATAAAAATATGATTATATACAGTTCTAGTGTCTTGGGAAATTATGAACATTACATGAAAACTTCAGAAATGAAATACAACATCTTTATTGAAAACTTCTTTTACATGACCCAACATTCCATTATACTTAGCATTGCATTAGATAACATTAAGGAATACATAAGAAAGGGTGATCTATAAAGCTAAGTAAGTGAGTAAACAAGGTATAAAATTAATAATACAATACATGTTATGAAATATTAATATCAATGCAGTATATAGAAACATGAACATAAACGCATGATATAGCATGATCATCATAACGTAGAGATCTTGCAACAACATTTAACAAGATATTAGCATGAGCCAAGTCTCATTTCACATGAAGCATTAGTAAACCATAATTTCACAATAATTATCATGAATAATCCCTTATTTCACATGTATTATCATGATACTATTCTTTACCCAATGCGTTGGAGCACTATCAGGGTGCACCTTTTAAAAATATTTCATTTCATGCATAAGTTTGCTACATAGATCATATAACATGGAATCATTCAACATAATCATTTATTACAAGATAAAGGAATGTTAAATATATACATATAATTATATATAAATATGTATATGTTCATAAAGTGGAATAACCTTGATAGAGGAATGAGTATGGTATTCACTACACAATGATTTTAGATTGAAAAATCGCGATGCAATTTCGACAGAATAATGGCGTGACATACAAATTTATAAAAAATGTTTATGAGAGAGAATAAGGTATATCATCATATGTACATGAAATATAATGTAAGGGGTTAATATATATACATGTCCCAACACATGGAATTTGGCGATAAAAGGAGTAATATAATAATGAAACTTGGCGAAAGATGAGAAATTGAATAACTCTTACGAAATTTCAGCATGGTAACTGGTGTACATGGGAAGCATTAATGAGAGCTACAGTGGTCTATCAAAAAAAATAAGTATGGTTGTATGGGGGATGTGAGAAATCATACCCCAACATTTTAAATTGAATATAAAAGGGTATAACAGCATCACAAAACATGGACAAAAATGAGAAAGGAATAAATCCCTTACTTAGAAGTGTGATCCCAAAGGCTTTGGACAGGCCTGAGAGTTGTTTATTAGGAGCTTGATGAAACATGGGATGATTTTAGATATAATAGGGTAGAGTAGGGACGTTATAAAAGGGTTTTCAGTGAATATAATTTTGAGCTAGGGTGGGTTTATATAGGAAAAGAGAGGGGGATTCTTTAATATTTCACAAATTTATGTTTTGGAATCTATGTAATTAAATTTTTAAAACCACATACCAACCCATGGTTTTTTCCAATTTTTTTTCCAAATGGGAGTGTAATGAATTATTTTATAAGTTCAGTGGATGTAATTATTAAAATATTGGGCATGATTATGCGGAGGTGAGTCAAACTCTCAAGCAAATAATTTTAAAATGTTCAAATATTTTATAAGTCTTGGAGTGTCCATTAAGGAATCATAAAATTTATCAAACAAATATAAAATAAAATTATTTTAATGTAAAAACATATATTGGATGCAAATAATTTTTCTCGTATTTTATTACATCAATATTGGGTCATTATGATGTCATAAAACACAATATATATTTCAAGGAAAATTTATTTTTTACCCAAAAATTTGACTGTCTCAAAAAATTATGAAAAATTCACTGTTGGATAATTTCGACATCATGATTCCAAAAATAATATTAATTTTATCTTAATAATTTTATAAATATGTTAATTTTAAATTAAAAAAAACGGACATTTATTGAAAAATCATTGGTTTTGAAAAAAAAAGTTTTCAAACCTTAATAAAAATTTCAATTATTTTCATAAAAATTGTATGATCATTTATATTTAATAAAAGTCAATTTTGATATAATATTTTAGTAAAATATTATTTAATTCAAAAATCCAATAATTCATTAAAATAGATATCTTAAGTGAATTTAAATGTTAACTAAAAATATTTTATGTGCTTTAAAACCTATTTACAAAGTAACAATAATAAAAAAAATTATAGTATTTTTAAAAAAAATTATTCACATAATCATTGTGTTAGGGTCTTGTTACATATCACCTTATAAAACTGGCATAATACCTAAGGGTATGGTGTGTGATGGTGAGAGAATCTTGGGGCATCTCAGATAGCATCGCTTGGGTGGTAATCTCAATTATCTTTTTCTTATCCAGTAGGTAGTTCCGTTTAAGCTTTATGTGTTGAAGCATAGATTCAGTTTGGTCAATAGCGAAACCCAGTGATGCTTCCTCCTTTCCGGGATCCATCAAATGGGCTTCGTATGGAGTAATTCTACTGGATGAGGCTATCGCTTCCTTAGACTAAGTATGTTGGATTTTTTAGGCACTATATTTATAATAATCATGTGATCTCTGTTCAACAGATATATTTTCAATGGTAAAAATTATTAATGGTATTTTAAAATACAAAAACATAAAACCAAGGAAGTGCATATGTTTTATATATCCATTTTACATAATAATATATTTAATTAGATTTAGAGGAATATTCATTAACAAAAGTTTGGGCCATTACAATCTCCCCCCCTTAATAAAAGTTTTCCTCGAAATATCCTTTTCCCACACTAAAACAAATGAGGGTAACTCTACTTCATAAATTCCTCTGATTCCCACTTTGATTCTTCAAACTTTTGGTTTCTCAACAACATGTTGATAAGAGGAATTGCATTATTTTGTAGATCTTTTCCATATGATCGAATATCTTCACTGGCCTCTCTTCATTGGAGAGGTCATTCTCTAATGGTAACAACTCTGGATTGAGTACATGCGATGGTTCGGGTATGTACTTCCTGAAGAGTGACACATGGAATACATCATGTGCTTGTGAGAGGTCTGGTGGGAGTTAAAGTCGATAGGCCACTACCCCAATACGATCAAGGATCTCAAAAGAGATGATGTACCTTGGACTAAGCTTTACCTTATTCTCAAATATTATAACTCTTTTCCATGGTGATATGAATCGGAATACCATGTCACCAACATAAAAATATAGGTCTCATCAACGATTATTAGCATAGCTCTTTTATCGACTCTGAGCAGCTTTAATGTGTTTCCGGACGGTCTTACCCTTCTACAGCATTTCTTAGACAATTTCCAGAAATAAGATTTTTCACTCGCCAACTTCATCCCAGCATGCTGGTGTTCTTCACCTCTTCCCATAAAGGGCTTCATAAGGAGCCATTTGGATGCTTGAGTGGAAACTATTATTGTATGGTAACTCAACCAGAGGAAGATTTTGATCTCATACTCCTTTTAAGTCCATTGAGAATGCTCTCAACATTTCCTCATGTTTTTGGATAGTCCACTCAGATTGGCCATCAGTTTGAGGACGATAAGTTGTACTAATGTTCATCTCAGTATTCAGAGCATGATGCATACTCTTCCAGAACTTAGAGGTGAATCTTGGATCTTGATCTGATAAAATCGATACTAGTACTCCATGCACCATGACCACTTCTCTGATATATATCCATACCAGTTGGTCCCATGATAAATCCTATCAAATTGTAATGAAGTGTACAGTCTTTGTAAGATGATCCAAAACAACCCAGCTAGCATTGTTTCCTTTGGATGTCTTTGAATGTTTGGCAACAAAGTACCTGGTGTTGTTCTCCCATTTCCATGTTTGTATTGGTAATGGTTTCATCATCCCCTAAGACTTATTCCTCTAATAATTTACATATATACATACTAGGCACTTTGATTTATACTCATAGATCTCCTTCTTCATGTTATCCCACCAAAAATTCTCTTAGAGATCTTTATACATATTTGTGTTTCTTGGGTGAATGGAGAAATTCGAAATATGTTCATCATCCAAGAGTTCATTCTTTAATTTCAGATTTGATGGAACACAGTCTTTTCCCAAATCGTACAATTCATTATTCATTAACATTGAACTCCAATGATTTACGTTTTCTGATATTTTCCACTTTCTTCTGAAATCCCACATCATCCTTTTGAGAATTCTTTAACCTTTCCAAGAGAGACGGTTGAGAAATAATTTGTGAAAGTATTAATCATGTTCCCTTCTTTATGGTTCCCATGTCCATCTTCATCAAATCTAAGAAGATCGGATCCTTTTAAATTATCATCAATGAATGAGTTTCTAGATCCTTTCTAATTAGAGCATCTGCCAAACTATTCGCTTTCCCTAGATGGTAGTGAATTGATCAGTCATAGTCTTTGATCAGATCTAACCATATTTGTTGGGGAATATTCAGCTCTTTCTATGTGAATATATAATTGAGGATTTTTTGATCCGTATATATTTCAAACTTCTCCCTAGAGAGGTAATGTCAACAAATTTTTAATGTGAATATTACTTTAGACAAATATAGATCATGTGTTGGATAGATTTTCTCATGAACATTCAATTTCCTTGATGCATAGGCAATGACTTTGTCATTTTACATCAACATACATCCAATGACCTTCTTCGAAGAATCACTAAATACTAGAAAAAGTTCTCCACTTGTGGGTTGTGTGAGAACGAGCATAGTGATAAACCTCCTTTTAAACTCCTTGATGATATCTTTACATTCATCATTCCAAGAAACTTGACTACCTTCTAAGAAATCTTGGTAAGAGTGTTTGACAATCATGATAAATTTCTCAAAAATCATCAATAATATCCATCTAACCCAAGGAAGCTATGGATATATTTCACATATGTTGGCCTCAGCCATCTTTCTATTAAATTTTTCTTAGATGTATCTATTTATATCCCATTTCTTGGGATAATATGACCCAATAATGAGACTTCCTTCCATGAGAACTCATACTTGATGTAATTTTCATAAATCTTCTCCTTTCGTACGGTCTCTAGTACAATGCTTAGATGCTCCTCATGCTCCTACATGGTTTTGGAGTATATTATAATATCCTATATAAAAACTACCACAAATTTTTCGAGGTAATATCAATAGAATATATTCATCAAGTCCAAGGATATTTCTGAAGAATTAGTGAGTTTGAAAGGAATAACTATGAATTCATAGTGTCCATACCTTATACGAATGTAATTCTTGGGGATATCATCCTTCTTCACCCTTTATTGGTAATATCCCGACTGAAGATCCACCTTAGGGAAGTTTTGTGATCCATGTAGCTGATCAAAAAAGTCATCAATTTATGGCATATGATACTTTTTATTTGTCGTAATTTTTTTGAGTTCAAGATAATCAATTCAAAGGTGCATTGACCCATCCTCCTTCTTGACGAAGAGGACTGGTGCACCCCATGGTGAAGCACTTGGTTGTATAAATCCTTTATCCAGATTCTCCTTTAGTTGATATTTTAGACCCAAATTCTCCATGATAGCCATTATATATAGATACTTGGATATTAGAAATGACCCAGTAATAAGATCAATCTAGAATTCAACATCTCTTTTAGGAGTAAGACCAGACAATTCCTTGGTAAATACTTCAGCAAATTACATCTTAGTAGGAATGTCTTCAAGGATGGTTGATTCCTTAGACTCAATCATCTGATCAAGATACACAGTCTCATAGGGTATCAACATCGACACTTCAGTTGTTGGTGCTAAAGAAGATTCATCCTCCTCCATGCACATGTAATGAAACGAGGGGTGATTCATCATATGGAGAGTGATTTCCCTATCACGATAGTTTATGTGGGATCTATAGAGTAAAAGCCAATCCGTCACAAGAATTGCACCAAATTACACTAGAGGGAGTATGAAGAGGATTTATGTGAAGTTCAATCCACAAAGTATGATAGGGGAGGAGTAATATTCAGTGGATTCAATGATTTCCCCATTTTCCGTTCTCAGCGACATGTCTACTTCCATGATTTGTGGTGGTTTTGGGATTGTTCGACTAAACTTTTAGGATATAAAAGAATGTGTAGAACCATAATAAAAAAGTAAATTCACTATTATTGAATGAATAAGTAGAGTAACTATCACCACTTATTTTTTAGGTTTCTCTTTGACAGTTCTGATGGAAAAACCTATCCCTTACTTCCGTGGAGGTTGTTGGTTGCCTCCAAAAACACTTGTCTTAGGGAACTAGTTTGCAAAGTTCCCTGATTCTTTGCAGTTGAAGCAATACAAAATTATTTTAGGGTCAAACAGAGCATTCCTATCCTCTGTCATAGCGATGGGTTTTCTTGTCAACTGATAATGGCCTGGTGCCATTCTCTTCCACATATAAATCATCTTCTCATCCCCTTCAGGAAATTTTTGGGGTGATTCATTCCACACCTTTAGAAAGTGGGGTGCTGGAATTTCTTAGTGCCATTGGATTTATCCATCACACCACAAGATTTAAAGTCCACTTTCTCCTTCTTATCCCTTTGATACCCATGAGATTCTCCGATCTTCATCTCGACTTGGAGGGGACATCGGAAAATTTCTTCATAGCTATCAAAGTCACCGATCGGTAGGGCTTTCTGTAGTCTTGGTTTTAACCCCCTAAAGAAGCGATCAACCTTGCATTCTAGGGTAATGAAAAAGGCAGAGACATATCATCCATGATTTGTGATTTTTTCCTCAAACGCTCTGATGGATTTGTCATCTTTTTTTATTTAGGGTGAAGAATTCCCTTTCCATATAAATTTGGAGGGTGCGAGGAAAATATTTATTGAAAAACACTCTCAGGAAATCCTTCCATTACAATGCCTCGATCTATTACTTCAGCATCATATTTTTTATTAATTTCCACCATTGATTAGAGTCACCCTTCATATGATAAGTCTCTAGAAGAACCTTCTTTTGTTTAGAACATTTAATTACGAAGAGTATCGTCTCAATAGAGTTGATCAATTGTTTGTAAATTTAGGGATCAGATGATCCATTCGAAGTATGAGGCCTTTGTCTCATTAAGCTCTTGATTGCGGCCTGTTTTACTGGGGGGATTTCTTCTTTACCCATGTTCCCATTCAAAACATGATTTAACTCAGATAGTATCATAAAAAAATTTTGATTCCCTCTCCCATCGGATTGGGAATCTCATTAGAAGAGTCATCACATTTATCTTTACATTGGTTGTCAGCCCGAGTCCTCTTATTACCAGGCATTTACTCAAATAAAATGAAATATAGGGGTAAAACATAAAGGGTAATACAAATAAAAAAGGGATAACTTATATATTACCATTATTTATTTAACTTATGAATTTATAGGCTTCAATCTATGGTATCCTTGATCTACTTCCCAAAATATATTCTTAGGGACATTTTTTATTCCCATAATAATGGTTCATAGTAAACTTATTAATTTACCAAATAATATCCCCTAGGAGTGTCGAACTAAGAGTGTAGTAATGCCTGTTGTCATGCACCTTTTCCCATTCGATTCTAGCTCAAGGCGGTGTTTTGGGGTTTTTAACCTAGATACATATGTGCCAGAGCCATCTCTACTTTTTCATCTCTAGACTGGGATGTATTTTCTTGATAAACCACTTACACTATACTCAAAAAAAATTAGGGACATTTTTATTATAATTAGTCTTATCCCTAAGGATTTCACTAGGGTTTTCTAATCCGAATCCCAATAATAACTAAACTTTTCCTTTGATACCAACTAAAACAACACTTCTCTTTATTACACACATAATAATGATTCATTACATAAAATTTCACTCAAGAAAAATCTAAGGACCAAGAGATATAGTGTCTTGGGAATTTATGAACATTACATGACAAACTAAGATATAAAGCACAACATATTTATTGAATACTTATTTTCCATGACCACGATATTCCTTCATACTTAGCATTGCATGGGATAACCTGAGGACATACATAAGAAAAGGGTGAGCTATAATGCCCATTAAGGGAGTAAACAAGGAATTAAATGAAGAATAAAATACATGTTAGGAAATTGGAATATCAATGGAGCATAATAGAAACATGAAAAAAAGGCATGATATAGCATGATTATCATAAATTGGAGATGTGGCAACAACATTTGACATGATATTAGAATGATCCAAGGCTCATTACACATGGAGCACGAGTAAACCCTTATTTCAATTGTATTAGTATTAATAAAACCTCATTGAACTTAAATTATCATGAGTAAACCCTCATTGAAAATGGATTAATATGATACTATTCTTTATCCAGTGCATTGGAGTGCTATCAGGGTGTACCCTTTAAAAACATTTCATTTCATGCATAAGTGTACCACATGGATCATATAACATGGAATCATTCAACATCATCATCTATTACACAATAAAAGAATATGGAATAAATACGTGTATTTACCCTTGAATATGTATATGTGCATAAAGGTGAATACCCTTGATAGAGAAATGGGTTTGGAATTCACAACAAAATGATTTTGGCTTGGAAAATCTCGATGCAATATCGACAGTATAACGACGTGACATAAAAATTCTTAAAAAAGGATGATGAGAGAGAAACGAGTATCTCATAATATTTACATGAAATGGAAAGTAAGGGGGTCATATAGATACATGTCCCAACACATGGAATTTGTAAATAGAAGGTGTAAAATAATAAATAAACTTACATAAAGAGGAGAAATAGAATAAGTCTAACGAAATTTTGGCATGGTAATAGGTGTACTTGAGAGTCATTAATGAGAGATAAAGAGGTCTCCAATAATTAAAACATAAGGAGGGAAGTATGGGTATGTGTGAAATCATTCCCCAACATTTTTAATATAAATAAAATGGTATAACAACATAATGAAACATGAAAAAAAATGAGAAAGGAAGAAATACCTTTGTTGGATGTGTGATCCCAAAGGCTTGGGAGTGGCTTGAGAGAGGATTATTGGGAGATTGGGGTGCCTTGAGATGATTATAGAGAGATGAGGGTAGATTAGGGACATGATCTAAGGGTTTTTAGTGAAGATAAGTGGGAGATTGGGTGGGTTTATATAGGAAAAGAGAGGGGAATTCTTTAATATTTCACAAACTTAGGTTTTGGAAACTATATAATTAAATATTGAAAAAAAAACCATCCCATGGTTTTTCGACCATGGTTTTATCCAAATGGGTGTGGAAATAATTATTTTATAAGTTAAATTTCCTCACATATTAAAATATTAGGCTTGATTATGTGGAGGTGAGTCACACACTCAAGGAAATCATTTTTAAATGTTAAAGTATTTTATTAGTCTTGGAGGCTTCATTAAGGCATCTTAAAATTCATCAAACAAATATAAAATAACATTATTTTAAAGTTAAAACATAAATTAGCTGAAAATAATTTTTAAAGTATTTTATTACTTCAGTATTGGGTCATTATGATGTCATAAAACACATTATATATTTAAATGGAATTTAAATTTTACCCACAAATTTGACTGTCACAGAAAATTATGAAAAATTCACCATTGGCTAATTTTAAAGTCTTGATTCCGAAAATAATATTCATTTAACAAAAAAAAATTTCTATGTATGTGAATTTTCAATTTTAAAATAAAAACCGACATTTATTGAAAATTAATCGGTTTTGACAAAAACAGTTTTCAAACCGTAATAAAAATTTCAATTGTATTCATAAAAATTGTATGATCATTTATATTTAATAAATATAAATTTCGATATAATATTTTATTAAAATATTATTTAATTCAAAAATCCATTAATTTATCAAAAATATTTTTCTTAATTGAATTTAAATATTACCTAAAAATACTATTTGTGCTTTAAAAACTATTTACAAAGTAAAAATAAAAACATGAGGGTATATTATAGATACAAAAATAATTCACATAATCATAGTCCAATGTTATTTTTACAAAACCCCTTATAACACCCGCATAAGACCTAAGGTAAGGTGTGTTCTGGTGACAGACTCTTGGTGTGGCTCGGATAACATTTCTCGTGGGGTAATCTCTATAAACAAAGACTTCTCTTATAAGTAGTTCCTTTCAAGCTTAACGTGTTGATGCTTGGCTTGGGATTGTTCAATATGGAATCCCAATTACTCTACTTCCTTTTTGAGATTTGAAAAATGGGCTTCTTATGGAGAAATTCTACTAGATGAAGACATCACTTCATTTATCTGAGTAAATTGGATTTGTTACGGCCATATCTTTATACTAATCATGTGATCACTATTAAACAGCTACATTAGCAATTTCAAAAATTCATAAAGGTATCTTAAAATCAAAAAACATAAAACCAAGGAAGTTAATCTGTTTTATATGACCATTTTAAAAAATAAGACATTTAATTAGATCAAGAGGAACTTTCAGTAATAAATGTTTGGGTTGCTACACGAAGGCCATTTACTTCAACAAGATCCTTATATTGTCCAAGACTATTCTCTTCACAAATCCACTCTTTCCAAGGGCGCCTGACTTGTATCCCCTCTTCCATATGGCCCTCTAGGCTCGTGCGATGTGACTTCAAGGTCCCTCGGGTTGTGATTCATGTTGTGTTGTTTTTCCTCATTCTTCTTCTCATAGGCATGCTAATGGCTGTTGCTTCTTCACATATCCATGATAATGGGATCCCCTTAGTGGATCACTCCACAACCCCATATCCAAATAGCATTCTTGGTGCCTTCCCTTCCCCAAGGGTTAAATTGCACCAATTATATAAGTCTAAGGGGTGGGGAGTTAATCCTCTCTATCTGAGTTATATGACATTAAATTGGCAAGAAACCACATCCCAGACACAAGATGTTAAACTATGATCACTGCATAAGAAACCAATCCAGAGAGGACCATGAAGGGGATGGACACTAATGAATTCACACACACAAGTCCCTCTGAGCATTGTCTCCATGTGTACCTTGTGAAATCTCTATATAATCCTCAACACCCTCTGATGGGATTATTTAGGTATGATATCCATATCCTCATCGTACATCTGGACACCCTACTTTCTCATCATGGATCCCTCTCGGAGAAACTACCAACCTCCATCTCTCAAGGCCGCTAACCATGTGTAATCACCGCTCCATTTCTCACAGACGCACCTTTCATGATGTGATCATCAGGTCTTTATTGACTCTTGTTTCTCACACCGAGCATGACTCACGTGGGATTACAATAATCATCGACCATGACATCCAATTTGGGGCGCCTTAGTGCTCAATCCCCATCCCCCATATCTTAAATACATGGAATTTGATCCTTTCCATCTCATGTATAGGTACATAGGAAGCCACTATGAGATTCAAGCCCATCATCCATTCATCCCGACCTCTTCTCATCGACTCACCCTCATCCCATAAGATGTTAAAATGTATCCGCCCTTTCTCCCTACATGAAAATAAATTGTTTGCTTTAAAACCACGTGTCTTTTTACCCCTGTCTCCAATACTGGGTATGTAGGAAGCCTCCATGATGTTCAACCCCAAACACTGGTAAACTTTGGTGTCCCCATTGTTGGGACCCACATCCTTGGTATGCCCCATAGTGGTACCAAACATGTTTTTGGGAAGCTAACCATGTGTAGGACAAGAACTCAATCCATACTCCTCCAACTAAGAGTGTCCCTATTACAGTTGGATTCTAACCACATGTAAGCCCCAACATGTCTTCGGGTCACTGTCCTTTGTGTACACCTTGATTATATTCCCTATTCCTGGACTACTTGTACATTGATTCCCCACCAAGATGATATGTAGGTAGCCTCCCTGAGGTTCAATCCCATCATTAATATCCCATCCTGGTCTCTCCATTCAACATTTTTGTTTGGGGAAGTTCACGCCCCAACATAGAGATTCTACTTCCTACGGGTCCCATCCATGCGTCTATTCTCATGAGTCCCCTCCTCAGGTTCCCCATCACCCCATCAAACTACCTGGACATTGGTTTACCATCATAGGGATATGTGGGAAGCCTCTATGAGGTTAAATCTGAACATCACCATCATCTTCACATTGGTTTTATACCTAATTATCCCAACCTTAGACACTCCAACCATATTTATCCATATTTCACTTGGGCCTCCACATCTTCGGGAAATAATGACATCCATTTGGGTATCTAAACATGTGTATGACCTATTCATTTCATTGCACATTTATAGTACCTCGGATTCTAAATAGGTGTAATCCCCATCATGTCTTCAGGTTATTGTCCATTGTGGCCACCCTGATCCCATGATTCACCCTCTCTAACTACGTGGGTTTTGATCCAAGCCAACTAAAAAAGGTACGTATGAAGCCTCTTCATGGTTCAATCCCAGCGAAAGGTAAACCTCAGTGTCCCCTTTGTCGAGACCCAATCATCCTCAGATCCACCCTCATCGGGCTTCTTGATCCACCCATCTAGTAAACCACCAAGGTTCTCCCTCTTGGGATTTACCTATCTGACCCACTACCATAAGTGTTCTGACCTATCTCCGTTAGATGTTAAACTCGCAGCATACCACATGTTAAAAATGGGAAGCTGAGGGAAACCTTGGATACATGCCAATGGCATATAATTACCCAAACTAAACATGGGATGCCTCAGGATTATGTGTCCTTGAGAATCCCTTTCTTAAGGGGAATAAATCCAGATGTACCAGTGTTTTAGTGCCCAGACACGCCAACAATGCCCAACGTGACTACTCCCCTGATCGAAGGTTTCTTCCCTGACTTGACCCCCTGGAATATCTTATGAAAAGTAGTGAAATTAACCAGCATACAAAGATATATAGAAGTAGGAAGAGATTCACGAACAACATCTTAATCTTTAAGGGAGACCTGAACTAAGCAACAAATTTTGAGCAGGAATCCACATAAGGAGAGACTGAAACCCCATCATCCCATTTTTATCAAGGAGAAAAAATCCCAGAATAAGCGATTGATGCTACCTGCCATTTTAAAGATGTAGTGTGGAGAAAAACAGTCAACGCATCCCCCATAAGTGGATGTGCACCCCGAAAAAAGCATCAGAAACAATACCAATTTAATTTCATGGTTTATGATATGATAATTGTTTATGATCTTGCATGACACATAAATATGTTTTTCCTTATGTGAAGGGTGGGAACTATATCTCAATCCAATTTATTTGGTAAAGATAAATTATATACAAGCTCATAGGGTACACATGTGGTCAACCCAAGCCCATAAAGGAGGGTGCACATGTGTTCATCATGATCCCATAAAATATGGTACAAGGGTGGTTATCCCAAGCTCATATTAGGTACAATAGTGGTCAAACAAAGCCTAAAATGTTGTAAATGTATTTTTGTGTAGACTTGAAATCATATTTTATATACTTATGTGTTTTCCAAGAAATATATGGTTTTTCCCTTGTTATGCACTCATGGATCATGTTTTAGATTACCATATGATTCATGTCTTATGAACAACAAATATTTATTCCATGACTCATGATTATGATCTATTAAAAGTTGGGTAGGAACATTATAAATTATTTTCGTTTTCACATATCCTTATTCTTATCATATTCTTTCATATGGTCATAGATTTATATATATTATGAATACCATTACAAAGAATCTACAGTGACCCTTTATTATGTTTCCTTTCCCTAGGTTATGAAGAATGGTTTTATGTAGGTTATGTCTATGAAGAGTATTAAATGAGATGTTATTTTTTGGAAACATTGATTATATTTCACAATATTGGAAAATTATGTTTCCACGTTTCCAAATTCACTAAAATATAATATTCCTCAGGTATTTATTTGTGTAATTTAATAAATATTCAAAAAAATGATGTAATATCCATGTATGAGAATCTAGGGTTCCTATAGTTTGTATCAAAGGAATGGTTTCATTATCCTTTGGAAACCAGGATGAGAATTTTTTTTGAGATCCCTAGGGTTATGTCTAAGGATTTTTATGGAGATTTATTTAAGGATATGTCTAAGGGTGAATCAATGTTTTGGAAAATTTCATGGAATTTTGGTATGGTATTGAGAGAGTGGTTTAGAAGAAATTACATCCCTATCTGGACAATTCAAGTGGATGTGGATCTAGAATATATGTGCATAGGGTTAATGTAAAGATCCTGACCCTATTAGTATAGAGATGGTTGTTTACATTAATACAATGGAACAGATATAAGACACGAATCCCAAAGGACAGATCATTTTAATAGTCTAGGATGACCAGAATAAATACTTGATGCCCATAATACATTGGGAAAATTTAAGAAAACATTATACAATATAAAATTAAATAAACTGAATCCTTAAAATATTATTCAATGTTTTATTCTTCATAACAAGGGGAAAAGAAACATAATAAATGGGTGAGATTATATTCTTAGTAAGGGTAAGTAGTATAGTCGAAGCATAAATAATAAGTCACGGTGAATAAGTCAAGAACACATGCCATTAATGTATACTCTTGAGAATAATATGGAAAGAATAAAATTTTAATAAATAGTTCCAGAATAAAACATAAACATGGATATTCTACTAGTCTAATAATTGCTTGGACTATAAATTACTAGTTTCATAATGAGGTAAAACATATACACACTATCAAGTTCTCGTCCAAGACATCTAAAAATACTAGGGTAAGGCCTCGACCAATACCTAATTATGTTTTGTCTCATTAGACCTATTGATGCATTGAGAGGATATAAAGGGATCATCCTATCACATACTATTTCCAATAAATTATTCATATGAAGAGTTAATCATAAACAACATAAAATATTTTATTTAAAAACTAACATTCAAAATATGAATACTTTAAGTATAACCCATGAATGGTTTCAAATTAGCACATCCATAGTCAAACAGTTCATAAACCCTTAAACGAAAATGTTATGTGGTATCTTAACATATAATCCTTAATGAATTAAACAAATCATGTTGAGATAGATGAAGATACATTTAAATGAGATCATTGAAAAATTCCGGAGAAAAAATTCCTTAAACAATCCAAAGTGTCCACGCCACTATGAAACATTCAAATAATAATCCATTAGAAAATCATGATAATATGGAGAATCATGATATAATATATCAACGAGAAGTACATAAACAACACACATAAGGAATAAGTGGAAAACAAGGCATATATCTCAATGAAGTAAGGGGGGGGAGAAAAATACTTTTACATTGTAAATAAGAGTTCTTTTGGAAAATCAATTGTCTTTGTCATAAAACAAGAACATAAACATATATTTCCTAGAAAAGAAATTTTAAAGACATTGAAATTTTATTTTTGGTGTAAATTATATCCCAATTAAGTGAAATCATGTAAAAAGTGCTTTTAAGAAAACTAGAAATAAAACATTTTAGTGTGGTTTAAGAAAAATATTATAGAGATTTCAAAGTGGAAAGGAATTTTCATTTTCATAAAAAAAATAAATTAACCATGATTTTTTTCATTTTATAATGTGTGATATTATAAAAAAAATTATTTCTTAAACATATTATAGAGTTCACTTTAAAATGGTTAAGAATTCGAGAAGTTTCATTTAATCGTGGTTGTTTATCAGGATGAATTTAGAAGGGTACCATTTTAGAACATATATATCCCCATTAAAGAAGGATGATCTGATATGGATATTATTTTTAAAATAAAAAACATATAGAATAAAAATACAAAAAATAAAGAAGCATTACATTTGAGTTAATGTTGAGTAAGAGTAACCCGAAGGAAAAATGTATGTTCATGTAGAATCCCTTACTAATTTGTAATCAATCGAATCATATTCCCAAAAATTAATAATCCTAAAAGAATCCATTTAATACCATTAAAATAAATAGATTCATGAAATTTTACATAAATGGTATGTCTAAATACATAATACATAAGAAATATTGGGGAATAAGGAATATATCACAAAAATGGAAATGAGATGATAACACCCCAACCATATATTCGAATGTGTTCTGCACATGACCTTAATATCATGGATAATAAAACTATATATATTAATTAATTATTTAATAATACTTTATACATTTATTAGAAACATTATAGTTTTATTATGTTCTTATATGGCCTCATTGATGAGTTATATAGTTAAATTTCATCATTCTAGAGCATTCGTTTTCATGGTTTTCCAGATCAGTTGGCTTGTTTATGAGTAATAGAGTTCATGTGGAATAGATATAATTCTACAGAATTGATTTTATATGATACTAATGAACATATATAAGATTATATTTTTATGTAATTCATTACGTTATATGGTATGAGTATGGGTTATTAGATAAAACATTAATGATAATCATTTAGATTCTTTAGGTGTTTTTTTATCATCACGAACTAGTTTTTTGTATTAATTAGTATTTTGTATATATATATTGATTCCAAAAAATTAAATTGTTTATAATAAAAATATTATAGTTTTTTTACATTAAAAATGGTATCATTACAATCCTTTAATAGTAAATTGAAGAACAAAAGTTCTTCATCTACCAAGGTTGTAAATCAGCACCCTTAGACGATGATTGACTTTTTAAAATAAAAGAGAGAGATTAAAGATATTGAAGATGGGTATTGCATTAAAATGATATAATTATAGTATATATATATATGAAATTGGAGTTATAATGATCATTTATATAGAGGATGTGAGGATAGTATAATAGAATAAAGAATGTGAAAAGAAAATAAAAATAATTGGAAGAGGATTTTACCTCTTCAATACCCCCCTTAAGAACCTACTTAAGGAAAGGGGTTTTTGTCTTTTGGTAAGACCAAGCTCTAGATGATTTGGGGAGATACTAGGGAAGTGTATTTTGGAAAAACATTGACATGTTTAAATTCTTAGAGGAGAGAGGAAAAGAGGGGGTGGGGGTGGTTTTTATTGTGGATGAGAGGGGTGATTTCTCATTATTTAATTCATAATTTTATTATTTTGGTCAAAAAAATAAATATTGTATATTAATTTGACTAAATATTGTACACTTTTTATGCGAGTATGAAATAATGGTTAATACCTCAACCTTAAATCAAAAGAGACCCAAAAATTCATTTATTTAGCATTTGTCATAAATTATCATAATTTACTATTCACAAAAAATCATGTATTTTAAAAAAAGCTCAAAATTTCACCCTAACAAATTTTCAATATGTATAATACCAAAATAAAATAAATTTTATGAAAATAATTTTCTAAATATGTGAAATTTAATTTTTAATTAAAATCCTCATTTACTTAAAAAATAACGATTTTAAATTTACAACGGATTTTATAACACTTTAAAAAATTATCTAAGGTCTCAGAAAAATATCCTATAATCATATAACAGTAAAATATTTATTTATAAATACATTTTATAAAAAATAATTTTCTTTTAAATAATTATATTATTTATAAAATTGTAATTAAATATTTATGACTCATAATAATACCAATACTTAAATATTAATTTTTAAAATATTCATCTACTTATACAATGATATAATTACATAATACATTCATTCATAAGATGCCTAAATTTTATTTATACTTTCAGGGGTGAGGTTAATATTCATTTTTTTGGTTATAATTCATAAGGTTCATATTACTATTCATAAGGGTAACATTACTATTCAAAAAGGTCAAATTACTATTCACCAAAAAATTAAGTTGGTCATATCATACTCTAAATATCTTACTGATCGCAATAGTGTATGTATGTTTTTAAAAATTCAAATCACAAAAGTGGTAAAATTATTTTTAATGGCTAGGTTATAACTATCTTGTTTAAATAATTATAATAACAAAGTGTTGTTTCATAGAGGCTTAATGTTTCGTCGATTAAATTCTATATTAATTTTATTTGTAAATCCTTGGAGTGTTATATTCGCCTCTCCTTCAATAAATTTCATCCTCTCAATTTGAAATTACACTTATAAAGATAATGGTCGATACATGAAAATTCCTTTGTGGGAAACCCACATCGGAAATAGGTTTAATAAAATATCCTCTTAATAAGAGGGAAAGAGAACTCCATAGGTTAAAATGAAACTACACATTTGAATAGGATAACATTAGTGTGAAATGAAAATATAGACATTGAAGAATAATCTAACCATCAGGTTCTGTTGGAGACTGATAGGGGACATGGCCTATATAAATTTAATCATCTCAAAACCATAAATCTTATGATCGGTTAAAATACCACTGATCTCTTAGTAAGTAAAGTTAACATATAACGTTTTTTGTTTCAAAATCCTTTCAAAGGGTTGAGAGATTCCTTTAATATCAAGATAAGTACTTCAAAAATTAAAAATAATTGATTATTTTCTATTTATTAATAATAATATCAACCTTTGATTGTGCTTTAATCTATTTTCACTTCATTCCTTCTACCTAGAAATTAATGTTTAAGATGAATTTTTCACGCCTGAAGAATTAAAATCAACTTCTAAAGATCACATATCCAAGAAAAGTATAATTATCTATTACTCTTTTCATTATACATTTAGAAAATTTCTGATAAAATAATATAATTCCCTTTTATTTTGAAAACAAATTTAATATGTAAAACTCAAATTTTAACATAGATCATTTTTCAAACTACTATCATTCCTCAAAAAAATCTAGAATATAAACCCAAAATAAAAAATGATTTTTTCATATAGTATTCCAAATTACATCGATAACTCTTAATGTATTATACAAAAAATTATATTTTCTATATCCCATAATCTCCAATATATTCTATCCACTTCTATAAATAACTAAGATCACCATAAGACCATAATAAAATCATTTTTGACACAAAAATAAAATTCAACATTTATTCCTCTAAATATTCAACTTAACAAAATCTTATAGGATCCCTAAAATTTAAAATTTCTTCCCAAATAACATTAATAACTTAGTCTAATAATCATCTTCCAATCCCAATGTTATCTAATTGATAAAATAAAAAGTCCCTAAAATCAAAATAAAATTTATCCATTTGACGTTTTAAATAAAAAATTCATGATAACGAAGACATCATGTAGGCTATTGGTAGGCATTGCACCCATTGTCGCCCTTCATTTATGTGTTCAAACCCCATGGCCTTACCAGATGCAATGGGTTGTCACCTAGCATACATGTTTTCCTTTTTCTAAAATCATATAACTTTCAAAATTAATTTAATTGCATTTTTAACTAGGATTTTCAATACAAACTCAATACATAAATAAATCATACATATATTTCAATATAGGTCATTCCTTGGCCTAGATGTTATACTATAGAATAAGGAATTGACTCAGATAATTCCCAAGTCCCCTGTATTTAATGAAAATAATTATAAATGATTTTTTAGGATTATTTTTATTTCCTTCCATTGTACTCTTCATTTTCTCTCTAAAATTATTTACACTATAACCTTGTTTTACACAAATAAAGTATTTTTCCATTCCTTTTAGACACTTTTATGGGTGTATCCTACATTTCATGTATGATGGAAATTGATCCTTATTTTCTCCATCATCATCACCACTAGTTCTCTTAGAAAACAACATTATTCTCTTATTTTATTGGTTCATGAGTTGGTTAAGGTATATGTTGTTAATAATATTTTGGGAAAACTAATTAAGCATGAATATAATATATTTAACTCCTATAAACATCCCATTTTGTTTCTCATCACCACCACATTTTCCACCATGTTCAATGTTAACATGACTCCTTCAGATTTGAACCATTAATTGAATCTAGAAAGCATTGTGTGAGTAACAAAATTCACAGTGTGAAAAATGTATAGTCATATATAGAATATCATGAAACATTATTTTCAACCTAAAAAAACCTTAGGTTTAACCTAGGTAAATAATTTTCATTATATATTCAAATCCTTAATAATGGTTTTCAAAGAAAATGGGAATTATCCTATGCATATCCCTTAGGAGTGCCAAACCTAGTGCGTAGTAAGGCCCATTTTCATGTATGAGGTTACCCTGAGTCAAGTCAGGGAAACCTTTTTGAAGTTGTTACCCCTAGGTAAATCTATGTACGAACCATGTGCATTTTTAGTATCAAGACATGGATGTATTTTCAGGAAGAACCACATAATCTCTGCCTTATCATTATTCTATGATATTCTTCTATACTTATCCTCAAATTATATCTTAGGGTTATGTTCTCTAATTTTATAAATCTAGTTACCAAGATTGTTTCAAAATATCCTTGGATAATAACTATAATGAACCCAATCACATTATTCCAAAGTTGGTGCTCTATATTATTACATTGTAATAGATACAAGACTTGTATCCCAAAGGGCCAGCCAGTATAGCATTCATGGAAGACCATATTACAATTTTGATACCCATAATAATTTGGAAATAATAAATAAAACATGATACAATATAAAATAAAATAAATGTATTCCTTAAAATATTATAAAAAAATTTATTCTTCATAACCTGGGGGAAGGAAACATAAGAAATGGATGAGCACAAATGCTCGGTAAGGGTATGTAAAATAGATTTAGCATAAATAATAAGGCACAGGGAATAACTAAAAAACACATCCGATTAAAAAATAATCCTATGCATAATATGGTAGGTATAAATTCAGAATAAATAATCCCATAATAAAATATAACCATGGATATTCTACTAGTCAACTAATCACATGGACTATCAATTAATAGTTTCATAATTAGGGAATCCCTAATGAGGGACAACATAAACACATTATCAAGGCCTCATCCAAGATGTATAAAAATACTAGGGTAAGACCTTAGCCAATACCAAATTATATCTTATCCCATGAGACCTACCGATGCATCGAGGATCTATAGTGGGCCCCACCCATCACATAATAAGTCCAATACATTCCTCATATGAAAGGAGTGAAACATAAAAAATATAAACATTTGTATTGAAAAAAATATTATATGAAATTTGAATACATTAACTATAACCAATGAATGGTATAAAATTAGGGCATCCAAAGTCAAATTCATCATAAACAATTCAATAAAATCTGGTAAATGGCATCATAATAGATAAACCTCAATGAATTACAAGATTAAAAAAAGTATATTGACATAGATGGAGATTCTTTTATATGACACCATTGAAAAATTCATGAGGACATAATCCTTAAACATTCCAAAGTGATCAATACCACTTGGAAAAATTAAAATCATAATCTGTTAGAACATCATGAGATTAAGTATACCCTTGATATGATATATAAAATTATTTTACATACAAAACACACATATGGAATAAGTGTTTAACAAGGCATATATCTCATAGAAGTAAAAGTGAGACTAGAAAATTCTTTTTACTTTCAAAAGAATAGTGATTTTGGGGAATCATTTGTATTTGTCATAAAAAAAATTGTAAACATGTATATCCCAAAAAAGGAAATGGTAAAAAAAATTGAAATTATATTTTAAGAAAAAATGATGTTCCATTGAAGTGAAATCATGTAAAATGAGTTTTTAAGAAACATTATAAATAAAACATTTTAGTGTTTTTTATGGAAAATATTAATGATATTTTAAAGTAGATAGGAATGTTTGTTTTAATAAAACTAGAAATGAACCAAGATTTGTTTTCATGATAAATTTTTTATTTTATAAAAATAATGATGGCATAAAATAGATTATATAGTTCACTTGAAAATGGGTAAGAGTTCCAGAATTGCCCTTTAATTGGGCTAGTTTATCGAGAATAATTGAAAAGGGGACCATTTTTAAACAAATATATCCTCATAAAAGGAGGATTATCTGATCTAGATATATAATTTTGGAACATATAAAAATAAGTTATAATAAATATACAAAAATAAATAAGAAATACATTTGAGTAATGTTAGAGAATGAGTAACCCAAACGAAAAATGTGTGTTTGGGTAGAATCCTTTGCCACTTTGTAATCAATCGAATCATATGCCGAAAAATTTATAAACATCAAAGGATGAATTGAATTATATGGAAATAAATAAATATGTGATATGTTATATAAATGGTCAGTATACAGAAACCATACAAAATAAATTGGGATGACTAGGGAATATCTCACAAAAAAAGAACTAAGACTAGAAACCCATAAAATTTTATCTAAATGTGTTCTTCACTTGACCTTAATGTCCGGGATAATCAAATTAAACCCATTAATTAATTAAATAAGAACTTTTTACACATTTATTATAATAAGTATAGTTTTATTAGGTTAATTTATGGCCTTATTGAAGAGTTATAGAGTTTAATTTTATTGTTATGGGGCATTCATTTTCATGGTTTTCATGATCTGTTTTCATGTTTATAAGTAATCGAGTTCAGGTGGAATGGATATAATTATCCAGAATCTATTATATATGATACTAATGAACATACATAAGATTATTTTTTTATATAATTCATTTATTTATATCATATAAGGATGAGTTGTTAGATAAAACATTAGTGATAATGATTTAGATTATTTTGGTGGTTTTTTATCATCACAATCTTGTTATGTCGTATGAATTACTAATGTCTATATATAATGGTTACAGAATATTAAATATTTTATAATAAACATATTATAGTGTGTTTTAACCATAAAAATTGTTTCATGACAATCATCAAAGAATAAATTGAGGAATGAAATTTCTTCATCCATGAAAGTTGAAAATCAGCACCTCCCATATGATGATATTGCTTTTAAAATAAAAGAAATATAGTAAGGGAATTGATGATGGGTATTCAATTAACATTATATCATTCCATTATATAGATAATATTGAATATATAATTATAATTTGTACAGATTAGTTGAGGATAGTATAATAATAGAAAAACATGAAAAGAAAATAAAAGAAAAAGGAAGAGGATTTTACCACTTGAATACTCCTCTTTGAGGACCACCTTAAGGGAAGGGGTTTTGGTCTATTGGTCAGACCAAGAGCTCCTGGATATGGGGAGACACTAGGGAATAGGTTTTAAAGAGATATTTTAAAATCTTCTAGTCTTAGATTAGTGAGGAGAAATGGGGTTATGGTTGTTTTTATAGTGGAGGAGATGAGTGATTTCTCATTATTTAATTCATTGTTTTATTATTTTTCTCAAGACAAGAAATAGAGTTGATTCTTGTGACTAAATATAGTATCTTTTTTCATGTGACTTTTAACTAATGTTTCTTAACTCATCCTTAAATTAAAAATGACTAAAAAATAATGTATTTAACATTTATCGTAAATTATCATATTTTACTATTCACAAAAAATTCTTGTATTTCGGAAAAAAATAAAAATTTCACCCTAACAATTTTTCGAAATTTATAATTAAAAAAATAAAATCATTTTATTAAAATAATTTTCTAAATAAGTATAATTTTATTTTTATTTAAATTCATCATTTACTTGAAAAATAAATATTTTATATTTATAACTGATTTTATAACACTCTCAAAAATTAGCTAAGGTCTCACAAAATTATCCTAAAATAATATGAAAATAAAATATTTATTTAAGAAGAAATTTTTTAAAAATTATTTTTCTTTTAAATCATTTTATTAATTATAAAATTGTAATTAAATATTGTTGACTCATAATAATACCAATACTTAAAAATTAATTTTTAAAATATTCATTTACTTATTCGATGTTATAATTATATCATATGTTCATCTATTACAGGCCTACATTTTATTGATACATTCCTGGGTGAGGTTACTATTCATTTGGTCGATTTACTATTTATAAGGGTTGTATTACCATTTATAACGGTAATATTACTATTCCAAAAGGTCATGTTACTATACACCAAAAAATTAATTTGATCTTTTAAGACTCCAAATATATTACTTATCCCAATATTTTATGTCCATTTCTCAAAATTGAAATCACAGAAGTGGAAAAATTATATTTAATGGCTATGTTATAACTATCTTATTTAAATAATTATAATAAAAAATTGTTTTTTCACAGAGACTATGTGTTGTGTGCATTACATTCTATATTAAATTTATTTTTAAATACTTGGGTTTTTATAGTTAAAAATCTTGAAAACACTGTATTGAGCTATAACTAATTAGGAACTAGTGCACGAAAATGAGCCCTGCTTTGCACATGGTTTGACACTCTTATAAGATATTCTTTAGAAATATGAAAACTATTTATGTACCATCATAAAGTATTTAAATAGATGGTTTATATTAATAAACTATGATAACCCTAAGGTTTCATATATTAAAAATGGGGTGTTATGATTTAGACATAATATAATTGATTTTTAATGATTATGTGGCTCTCCCCTATGATTAGTATTTCACAAATGTTGTTTTGGGTTTTTGTAAATGGATATAAATAGAAGGGATCATGTTAACATTTAATATGATGGAAAATTCAGTGACTATGATTAATAAAAATGGATGATGATTGGAGAGAAAAATATGGTGATTATACCTAGTCAGATATCATTATATATGATTAATAATGTGAACTTCTGTAAGATTCCTGGCACATCGGATAAGAGAAAGATTTAATATTAGGAAATTTCAAGCCATAATGTAAATATAGGAATGAAGAATCATATTCCAACATATCAATATTGTGGGAAGAAAAACCTGATGGAATATCTCAAATGGAGGGTATGATTTTTTCTCTGTTGAAAAAGAGGTTGTAGAGTGATAAATTATCAAGGAGTTCAATGTCTTATCTCTGGATAACAATGGAATTACCCAACTCAATGCACTGACCCATAAATTTACATCTAGATCAAGGAAGGGCATATTCCAGGAAAATCATTGAAGTTGAAGGATTGAAGAATTTACGTATTTTGATTCAAGAGTCTAATATTTTGAAATACATAAGTATTGATCAGTATTTTTTCCATTAAGGATTTTAATGAATATGTTCAATGATATTTATGGACTAGAAAAGTGATTGTGGGAAGTTAACCCTTGATATGTTCCAGTTGATGAGAAAATATTGTCTGGTTTATTTAACGAGATGATTTATTTGGATAAAGTAAATTGGATTGTATCAATGAAATAAAAACTCATAAAGGATTTATTGAAACATTAGTTTATGATATCATTTATAGAGTCTAAAAAATTATTAGATCAATGGAATATATTAAATAAATTGTGGTTTTACTCGAGAAATGATGAATAATGATTTTAGTCAATATGTTTTTATGGAAATTCAGGTTATTACCATGATTGAATAAAATGCATGATGAAGGTATTCACTTGATTCATATGTGAAAATAAATAGATACCTTATGATATATGAGGGATTAATGCTAATTTGATTTTGAGAAATTATTGACCTTCTTTCATAAGTTTCAATTTTAATCTTTTTGATGGGTCATAAGGCAATTTTTTTTTTAAAGTTTGAATTTAAACTTCATATGAGGCTTTAGATATTATGTTATTATTTCACCATATGAATATTTATTAATAACTTGTGCCTCAATTTGTTTTTGTGATGATAAATAATGATAGAAAAAATAACTTATCAATATAATGATGGATATTATGATCTCTTAGTTCTTTAGAAATAAAAAATCAACCTTCATTTCTCATAGTAAGAGATGAAGTAGAATTTGATTGTTGAAAAACCTAAGGGTGAGATTGTGCATATGAAATGGAATGAAATTAAGTAATTATATCTTCTGGTGAAAATTATCCAACTTTAGGAAAAGGATCTTAAAAATTTATCCTAGTAATTTAATTTCAAATGACTCAAATGGTCCATTATATCATCACATTTTTATGGTTTTTGGTTGTTAAATTTCTCTAGATCACCCACTTTCTTGTGATCAGTGATCTTTATCACTCTCTATAATTATTTATGCTTTTCCTCAATGCCAAAATCTTTAATTCCCACTTATGTTATTCTATGTGGAAACCTAGTTATGATTTACTTTGTATAACCATTATTTTTCCAATATTCCCATTTAAATAAGAGTTGTATTATTCATTTCTAAAATGAGGGTTTTATGAAAGAATTTTCAAATGCAAAATCATTGCTGATCGAGATGAATTTTGAGCGGGTAGTTCGATTTAAGTGGGGTAGAATGTAACACCATGATATTTTGTCAAAAAAATTAAAACTAATTTAATAATTTCAATATTTGTAATTTCACACAACAAATTTCTTTTCTTGAGTTATAAGAAATACCATGTTAGTATTGTGTTACACGCAACACTGGTTTATCCTACATTGCATGAAAAAAATGAATTTTTATTATATCAAGATATATTAGTAATAAAGTTATTTAAACTCAACTATCATAACATATATGTAAAAAATAGTGTTATAAATATAAATTAATACATATCAAATATTAAATTTAATTGTTTTACATATATGAAACATATCAATAAAAAGGTACTTAATTTTTGGTAAAGTATTTATATGTTTAGAAAATGTTATTCTCTAAAAGAACAGTTTTTTATTTTATTTTGTGAACAATAATTAAATTACTTTTTTACACATTTAGAAAATTCATTTTATAAAATAAAATTTATCTTTAAAATTGGAATCTTAAAATAAGATTATGGTGAGTTTTTGGGATTTTTCTAAAAAGATTCATTTTTAATGAATAGTGAAAATACTGAATTTTAATTGAAACCTACCTTTTGTTTAAATAATTAATAAAATTATATTATATTTTAAATTTGTTTTTAAGAATAATTAGTTAAATTTTATATAAATTAACGCAATTTAGGTCATTGGAATCAAATTCATTTTGAAATTGGAAATAAAAACGTTATAAACTTTTCAACATTTTCTCTATATAAAAACTCGCTTTATCATCATGCTTACGATATTAATTTATTTTTTTTTACAATTATATGATTTGAATTTGGAAATAATCATAATTTAAATTTTTTAACGAGATAAACTTAATTTTTAATCAAAATGAATATTTAATTTGGTATAAATTAATTATTATGACTATGGTAAAATGGATTTACCAAGGATTAAATGAAAATCATAAGAGTAAAAATGAACTAAAATATCGTCTTAATTTTATTTAATTCACTATATATTCCTTGGAAATTAATGTCTCAGTAATATGGTAATTCCTTACCACTTTCCATTGAATATGACCCCTAAAATAAGTTCAATAAAGAAAATGAAAAAAATATACTTTTCTTTCTTTTAATTTATATAAAGCCTTTGGATAGGGAAAAAACTACATATGTTAATTTATATATATCATTTTTAATGATAAATTCGTTTTATTATAATAATAAATTATCTTAAATTATTATATATAAAATAATTACTTTAAATTCTTATGAAACACCAACATAGTAATTATTTAGTTAACAATTAAATAAATTAATGATACTAAATGTATTAAAAGGGAAGTAAAATGATTGAATTATTCTATTCCATTATATTTTTTGAATAATATACCATTTACATAGTTTATAACATATTAAATTATAATTCTATTATTGCCTTAATATTTTTTAATTTAAAATAAATGAATAGTGTCAAAATTGACATTAATATCATTTGATAAAAAATTATATTTTATTAAATGATTTAAAATTACTAGAAAACTTATATTATATAAATTTATTTTTATTTATTAATAAATTTCATATATTTTATATTCATGGATTAATTGTTCTATTATAATGACTATGTTAACCATTAAAAAGTAAAAACTCGGTAAGCGCAGTTACGGTTGAAGTAGTGTTTTTGTGTGTTACGTGTGCTAGTGTTAAAATTAATTTCTCACAAAAATATGATTTATAATTTATATTTTTTATTATAATATTAATAATAATTGGCACAAATTATCTAGGGAGGATCATTTTATAGTCAAATTAATGGATAAATTACTTAGGTTAGAAAACTTGACAGCATAATGAATAACCAGAATGATAAAAATAAGGAAACTTAGGAGTTAAGGAACCGAATGTTTAAAACAATGTGTTTTATTGTTTTATGGTGGTGTGTGTAGATCATATAATCCATAAAAAATAAATAATTATCAATATTGGATCCACATGAGGTAATATTGACCTCCAAATAGTGAATACTTTTTTAGTATATATAAGAATGTCACTCCTCAAGTGTAAAAGAGAACTCACTCTCCCCACTTATTAGAACCTATCAATCCATTTCGATCGAACAAACTCTGACCAAATAACTCCCCAACTTCCCTATCATAATTTGAGAAGAATTAGTTTTGTAATAAATCCAACCAATAAATTCTTTAGTGAAAACCTAAGCAGGATACTGAAAGAAGAGGAAATGATCATCAAAGGAGTATTTTATTTTATATCGTCCTCAACCTCATTAAATTCATATTATAACATGATTATAAAATAAAATTTTATCTTACATATAATTATATTTTGGTATTTTTTGGTAATTAACTTCAACCACACACACTTCCATCAAATGGTTTATGAAATCTTCATTCGTGTGTACAACAAACTACGCCTCATGAACCGATATCATTCGTTTTTTCATTAACAACATTAATGGCTTGGTATAATGATGGATTTATATTTTATTTATGTAATTTATGATATTTATGATTTTAATATGACTATATTTATTATATCAAACATACCTACATGCCTTCCATTTTTTGGGAATATGATAATGTCGATCATGTGTACGACGCACAACCACCTCGCAAAGCAAAGCGATTCTTTCACACATTACATTGAATGTATAAAGGATGGGCTTGATAAAATAATGTGATATATATAATAATAATTCTCTTCAATTTATAATATACACACACATATATAATTTATTTTATTTCATTCAACACGATATGAAAATTGAAACAATGTTCATGCATACGTACGACCTACCATCTGCATGAATTATGGATTCCATTTCCTAACAACAAATTTGATAGAATTATCTAAATACATATATATAATGAATATATATGATATTTATATAATGTTTTACATTCAATATATTATTAAACTATGATCTATGTAATAGGACCAACAACCAAAAAACAAAACATGTATGAAAAACAAAGAAGTTATTACCTGAAACATAAATTTAACATATAATTATTTATAAATAGGTATTGTAAAGTCATAAAAAATCATATATGGTATGATATATATTAATATGGTAATTTCATGGACTTAAAAACACTTATATTCATTATATATGAGTTTTGAACATGTACAATGAAATTCAAGACTTTTGGTAAGGATATTTCTAGTCTCACTTTTATTTCTGAGACTTGTTTCATATTCACCACTAGTTTATTTTTTGTGGTGTATACGCTTAAAAATTACATGATATATCATGAATATAACTAATTTAATTATAATTAATGTTTCCATTTATTTTATTCTTTCATGGGGATTAAAATTGAAAAGTTACTAAAACAGTAATGTATTTTTATCTCACTTTTCACTTTTATGAGACACATTCTATATTGACCGCCTATTTATTCTATGTGGTGTATATAATTCTCTAGAATTTATTTTTTTAAGATTCAAAATAAAATTATTGGTATTTACATATCAATTTTATGATCTATATTTATGATGGTTTTTGGTTCAAAATTTACCAAATCGGTAAGGTATTTTTGTCTCAATTTTCCATCTTTGATACATATGTTATTTTATCCACCTATATAATTTCATGAGGATTTTATACATCCCCTTTTACATGAAATATAATTAATTAATTCATCCTCATGATATCTTATGTTTCATTTTATTTTATTCCTTCATGGGTCATATCATTCAATGTTATCAGAGTGGTAAATATTTTTTGTCACAATCTCATCATTCATTAGGATTATTTATGATCAAGTATCCAATGTTGAAATTTAAAGATCTATCTATTAATAATTATAATGAATTTTATTATACTCTGGTTATTCATGATATCTTAAAGTAATGCTACCATTTTTACACTCTTTGGTTCTCAATATAATTAAGAAAATGTTTTTTAAGAAAATCTCACCTTAATCCTCTCTTCGGTTAGAAATTTATTTTCTTCCAAAACATTGTTCTGCAAGAGTATTTAATTTTTTTTAAAGGATATTTTAATATAATTGTCAAGGAAATGTATTTTGAAAATGTTTTATTTTTTAAAATGTTTTTTAAATTATTGTCAAATATTCCTTTATAACTTTCAAATGATATTTTAAAATAAATTTATTTTGATGTTTTTTATGTTTTAAAAAGTATTTTAAATGATGTTAAAATATTATTTTATATTTCATTTAGGTTATTTTAAAAAAGTCTTTTAAATTTTTTTTATGTTTTATAAATCATTTTTCAAAGTAGAAAGAAAAATTTCCTTAAGATTATTTTTAAATGACCCTTTATAAATTATTTTATATCAATTATTTCATCCATTGGTTTTACCTATTCCCTAAGAGAGATATGATCCAAGTATACCATTCTTACTATTTCTCTAAATAGTTAATTTTTGTGATGAAAAGTTTTATATGAAAACTGTTTCACTTCCATATATTATGCCATGATAAAATTCATATGAACCCTACTTCTTTTAACAGGATATGTTTTGTTGATGTGATTATAAAAAATGCATATTTTACATAGGGTATGATATGATATAATGATTATAATACCCATTTCATTCCATGTGTTATGATATGATGAATATTTATGATCTTTTTATACACATAAATATGGTTATAATTATGTGATATGTGGGACCTATTTCTCCCTCCAATGCATTGGGTAATGATAAATGATCTATTAGCTCAAAGAGAACATGGGTGGTTAGCCTTATATCATAAGCAATGGTATAAGGGAGGTAATCCCAAGACCCTAAAGAATGGTACATGGGTGTCAACACAAGCCTAAAGCAGGTACAAAATTTTTCATCCAAATCCAAACATGTTTTGAACAACTTAATAGGTAGCCTTTATTTAATATTTTCTATTCTTATGCGTATGACACAAATCTATGTCTTCTATATTGTTAATCTATTGAGGATCGTGTTCTTGATTACCTTGTGATTTATATCTTATGAACTACAAATCATTATGCCATAACTCATGTTTATGATCTATTATCGGTTTGGTAGAACATTGTATGTTATGTACATTATCACGTAACGTAATTCTTTTCTTATGATTTCATATGATCATTGATTGATATCTCATATTATTACCCTTATAATGAATCTGAACTCACTCTTTCTCATATTTCCTTTCCTTGGGTTATGAAGAATTATTTTATGTCGGGTATGTCTATGAATATTACTAAATGGGATGATCTTTGTGAGAAATAGTGAAGATCTATCATGAGTGTAGAAGATTATGTTTCCATGTTTCCGAAAACAATAGACTATTACAGTTCTTAGGTTTGTGTATTTTTAATGTAATGAATTTCCATAAAAAATTATGTAATATCCATGAATGAGAATCCTGGTTCTCTATAGAATACATTCATCATTAAATGAAAAGTGTAATAATTGCATATTAGGGGATAAAATCCTTATCCTATTAATCCCTCATGTCGTTCAATGAATTTCTACATAATATTGCCTTCCAATTGGGAATCCATTTATATTTTTAAGAAGTTGTTAACAACACTTTGGAATCTTTGGGAATCCTCATGTTATGAACTAGGATGTAAATACGATGGGATTTCCAATGAAGACAATAAGAATTGTTTTTCTACTTATTTAACTTTATCAAACATTATAAATAAAATCTTATCGATGGAGTTAGTCAATATAATTTTTAATTTTACAAAAAATTGTTAGTTTTCATGGACATTTTTTTCATGAAAATAGATTGGGCATCATATGTGTTTGTTTCCACTAATAAAGGTCATGAGATAATCCCAAAAAACTCATCAATATTGTGCCCAAAATACACATGTATGGGTTGACAAAGACATTTCTAGTGAAACTGGGGTTGTAGTATTGATTTTCATGGTTATAGTTGATTTATTTGATATGAATAAATTATTTTTTAATGTTAATTATTTCTGTTTTTGATTATTAGGCTTGGGAGGTAAGGGGTAATACTCATACATCATTTATACATGTGAGGTTCACATAAAATTTCTTTTATTCTTGTGATTATTGTTCTAGTTCTAAATGGAAAAGGAGTTGATGATATAAAGTGTCAGAAACAAATTATATAGTTTTTTCCCATATACCATCATGGTGTAATTCTACTTAGTTAGATCAGAAATTTGATTCTAGGTGTGATCTTATATGTAGATCTTATGTGTATGTATGATGTGTTTGGTGCCTAAACCTAACATAGGTTGGTGGGGCTGTGATGATATATACTATGGGATGTAGGTGAAGTGGGGTGGGGAAAGGGCCAGTGAATCATGCTGTCTATTACAATTTTTACTATTTGTGATATCTTATTTGTTATATATATTTAGATAACATTATTGTTTTCTTAAAAAGATTACACCTAGAGGGCCTCCATTGTTGAATTATAAGGTAATAGAAAGCGTAGGTATGAGGTATGAACTGAATGATTCCCTTGAGGGTGGAGGTGATCGTGAGCTGTAAATAAAGGTTTTGAAGTATGAAAGTCATCCATATGGGCTCAAGGATCTAGTGTAGTGATTGGATGAGCTGTTTAGAGAGATATTATTACTGGTTATCTAGATAATTGATTTGGTATATCACAACGTTGAGTCATCCATGGTATAAAAGACACAAAATTATATACACCATATGTGGGGATAGACTTCTGGTGTGAGGAGAGACTTTGGTTATAGGGTGTATTCTATGACATAAATGTCATAAGGTTCAAAAAGTTTCTACGATATTTCTGACATTAGAAAGATATGTGTTCACCAAATTT
Source organism: Viscum album (assembly GCA_963277665.1). NCBI lineage: Eukaryota > Viridiplantae > Streptophyta > Magnoliopsida > Santalales > Viscaceae > Viscum > Viscum album. Next base: position 853,931,867 of record OY728152.1, read on the forward strand.
TGGTGATTCAAGGATGGATTACGATATAATATCAGGTTGCATATAAATATCTTTTGGTAAACAAATTTTTTTGATATGGTAAACCATGTACTAATAGTGGTGAAGAACATGTAATATGGAATTATACAAGGATGGACAGTGGTTTCAGGAAATAAAAGTAATGGAGCTTCAGGTAGCTAGAAGCGAGAATGTGAGGAAACCAAGTAGGCTTGTAAGAGTGAGGGTTCAGTGATGCCACCAAGGAGTGGGTTTTTGTATAAAGTCTTTCCAATGTGGAAAGATACTATAATTGTTTATGCCTTACCATCTCATTACTTCTCTAGCTTTTTGGTTGGATGGTATTTATTGGAGGTCCCAGAGGGTTCTATGGAGGTTAGATATACAACATAACTACAGTTGGAATTTTACATTGTAAAATATGATTTTATGGTGTAGGATTACAGTTTGTGGCTTGTGTGGTTGTTCGTTTGTGTCTTGTTTGTGGTGAGTGGATATTGCATGAAATGTGTTTACACCATAAAAGGATAGTTTATAATAAAAGTTTATTTTGTTTGTTACATCATGAAAATGGGAGGAACATCCAATTTTTAATAGATTATATCATAACATGGTTTTATGGGGTAGGTTTTATGGGCCCCTTGGATTTTAAACTTTAAAATAGTGGTTTACACTAGAAATTGGGGGATTTATATGTTTTTTATAATCCTTGTTTGGTTGATTATCCTCCCATTCGACTAATATCTCTCTCATTTTATTGGAAAACCCTATATAATTTTTTGAGACCTTCCCACCCATCTCCCCCCATCTTTATTCTTTGGTTTTGGTGGTTGACTTTTGGAAATATTATAACAACCCTAATCTTTATTATACACTTAAACATTATTTGTTACCTAAAATTGCACTGAATAGAACCCAGAAGATAAATTGTCCTAGTGTTTTTGGGTCTCAGGAACATTACATGACCTCTTAAGACAGAAAATACAACATCTTTATTGAAAACTTCATTTACATGACCACAACATTCCATCCTACTTTACATTTCATGGGATAACCTAAGGACATACATAAAAAATGGGTGATCTATAAATAACTGTAAGGAAGTAAAAGTGGAATAGCATGAAGAATAAAATACATGTTAGGAAATATACAAATCAATTTTTCATAAGAGAAACAATAACATAAAGGCATGATATAACATGATAATCATAACATGGGAATGTGGAAACAACATAAAACATTGCATGATTAACATAAATGAATTAGGTAAAACCCTATCCCAACATAGAAGAAAAATTTCTTGAAATGAATAAGTTAAACCCATGTCCAAACATGACGTATCATGGTACATAACATTACCAAATGCATTGGACCTCTATGAGTGCACACATTTATAATCATTTTAATCTCATGCTTAAGTGTGCCCCATATATCATATAACATGGATTACTTCAAAATTATCATTTATTCATGATAAAGTAACATAGACTATAAACATGGAAGTCCATATTCAATAATTATAGGTGTATAAATTTGAATAACCTTGATATATAAATGTGCATGGTATTCACTACATGATGATTTTGGAATGGAAAATAACGGTGAAAATTCGACAGCCTAATGACATGACATAAAAATTCATAAAAATGGTTGATGTGAAACAAAGGGGAGTCTAATAATATATAAATTAAATTTAAAGTAATGGGTTCATATATATACATGTCCCAACATGAGGAATTTGGAGATAGAAGGCGTAACATAATAAAGAAACATGAACAAACAATAGAAATGGAATAACTCTTTTGAAATTTCAGCATGGTAACAGGTGTACATGGGAGGTATTAATGAGAGATAAAGAGTTATCCCATAATAAAAACATAATAAGGTATGTATGGGGAGGTTATAAAACATACCCCATCATTTTTAATGAAAACTAAAATGGTGTAACAATATACCAAAACATGGATAAAAACGAGAAAGGAAGGAAAGTGAGGATCACTTACATGAGTGTGTTACTTAAAAAGATTTAAGAGGGGCTTCCTGATAGATTGTGACACCTTGTGAGGATTATAGGGAGATAAGTATAGAGTAATGATGTGATACAAGTATTTTTATTGATGATATGTGGGATCTTGGGTGGGTTTTTATAGGAAATGAGAGAGAATTCTTTAATATTTCACAAACATAGGTTTTGGAATCTATATAATTAAATATTCAAATCCACAAACCTTATAATGGTTTTTGACCACGGTTTTTTCCAAAATGGAGTGTAAAAAACTATTTTATAAATCCAAGGGATGAACATATTAAAATATCATCCTTGTTTATGTGGAGGTGAGTCACATTATTAAAGAAATTAATTTATAATCATAAAATATATTATACATTTTAGCGGATTCACTAAGGCTTTATAAAATAAGTAAAACAAAAATAAAATCACATTATTTTAATTAGTAAACATATATTGGGCTGATAATACCCATTATAGTATTTATTCGATCATTTTGGTGTCATTATGATGTCATAAAACACATATTTTATTTATATAGTATTTAATTTTTACTGAAAAATTAAACTAACTCAGAAAATTATAAAAAATTTACCATTGGATAATATTGACATCCTAATTTAAAAAATAATATTAATTTTATCGAAATAATTTTCTAAATATTTGAATTTCCACTTTTAAAATGATAACCGACATTTATTGAAAATTCCTGGGTTTTGACAAAAACAATTTTCAAACCTTAATAAAAACTACATTTGACTTCATAAAAATTTTATACTAATTTATTATTCATAAAATTAATTTGATTATAATATTTTATTAAAATATTAATTATTTCATAAATTCCTTAATTAATTAAAATAATTTTTTTTAAAAAATACACTTTCTTTTTTATCGTATAAAAAATATAAATCTTATAAAAATGATTACCAAATAATTTACTAATAATGAACTGATATAATCATAATTTATAAGAATTTTATTTACCAAATTATTAATAAAAACCATAGTTTAATATAATAATGTATATATTTCTCAAAAGTACCATTTTTGCCCGAAGAGTCAATTTATTAAATTCATTACTTTTTAAGAAATACTATTCTCATAAATGAATTGAGGTAATAATACTTTTATTTATAGAAATAGATTAAATAATAGTATCTAATATCTTTTATATAACCCCTTATAACACCCGTATAAGACCTAAGGGAAAGGTATGTGATGGTGATAGACAGTTGGGGCGGCTCAAATAACATCGCATGGGTGGTAATCTCTATTAACCTGAACTTCTCCCATTTTTGATTCCACTCAAGATAAACATGTAAAATCTAGGCTTGTTATTGGTCAAGAGAAAAGACTATTGATGCTACATCCTTTCTGATATTTGAAAAATATGATTCGTATGACCCGAGTCTACTGGATGAGGCCTTCCTCTCCTTTGTCTGTATCGAAAGGGTTTTTTTACCTTATATTTATATCACTTGAGTGATCACTGCTCAATGGCTATATTATCAACATTAATAATACATTACAATAATTTAAACTAAATAATAATAATAAAATATTTCATGGGTTTTCTATATCCATAAGACATTAAAATAAAGGTAATGTCATTCAAAAATGATCAGGTTGTTACAAATATGATGTTAGTTACCCTCCCTTCCTTATTGTTTTTATTTATGTACTTCTCTCAGGGTTTCATTACAACAATGTTATTTCATTTTATGGGTGAGTCAAGATATGTTTTGTTGATCCCTTGGTGTGACCCAGGTTGATTTGTGGTCTTATGGAGTGGTTGTGGTTTCCTAGTGGTTCCTTCTTCACACATTGGTTCACAATGATATTAGAAAACTTATTTGAGATAGGGAATCCTTATTATCTCCATTTTTTACAAGCTGCGTGTGGGAATTACATGTATTTTTTTCTTTTAGGTGGATGTTAAGGTCATCATAATGTGATTATAATTAGAATAACTAAAATTGATGGGTATGGGGGTGGCATGGCATGCTTTACTACTTTGATATATGTTTTTTATGATAATTTTAATTTTTATTTCCAATACTGAAAATAATGGCTATGGGTAGCCCTATATTAACAATAGATGATATGTGTTGATACCCTTATGTTGTTATGTGATTTCACCCAGAAAAAAATGATAAATAATGTATATTTGTAAAATAAATTGCTTGGTCATGGAAAATTTGTTTGGGTGATAATACACATTCTAATTAAACAAGTAATGAGACAGTGGAAATAAATAATTGTTAAACCCAGGATGTGTTATTATTGTGTGTTTTTGTGTTTGTTATGTTACCCTATGTGTTTGGGCTATTGTGTGGTGGTGTAGGTGACCAATTAGGGTGTGATATGTGTGGGGTTGTAATGAGGTGGTCGGTTGGTATGGATGTGATGTGGGCATTTATAAATCATGGTGTGTAATGGTTGTTATGTGATTTTGTGGTGTGTAATGGTTGTGGTTCATAGTGGTGATGATGTGTGGTGGTGATGTGTAGTTTTTTTTCATGGTAGTTTCGTTCTGAGATGTGGTTGGGTTGTGTGATGTGTGGTTATTTTAGGTTAGATGTATTTGTTGGTATGGCATGATGATAATGGTAGATGCATTGTGTTGTGGCGATGGTTGTATAATTTGTTCTAGTTATAGAGAGGCACGGTTGTAATATTTTCCCAGTAATAATTCGAATAAATTATGATGTTGAATGAAACAAATTAATGAATGGGATGGTAAAGAATAATTGGGATAGAAATTTTTATGTATTAATTATATAATGAAATGAATTAAATATATCAATGTATTGTTTAAATGTGAATGAAGTGTCTTAGTAAATAAATGATAGTGGAACTTATTGTATCTAAAAAGTGGTGAAGCTTGCAATTTAAAGTGTGGATGTTTGAGGTTATGTGTAGTGTTATGGTGTGCTTCATGTAGTGGTGGAAGCAGTTGTGATGGTTGATGTCTGGTATAGTGGTGGTGATGTGTTGTGTGCTAGTGAAATTGATGTGAACCCTTAAACTGGGTATTGTGTGGTCTCTATATATCATATATTTAATGTTGTTTCTATATGTGACCCATCTAATTTGGATAACCATTCCAATGTTTATAGTTTCTTGGTTCTGAGTGTTTCCCGAATATCATGGATGGTGGTGATACATATGTGTGGCTACCCCCTCTTCCTTTCTCACCCAACATCAATGGCGACCTAGGTGTCTTGAGGCTATATGAGTTATGATATACCTTATGTTTTTTTGGTGAGATATGATGTAATGAGTCAATGATGGGATGTGGTATTTTGTTGGGGTCATTTGTGGTAAGAGGAGGGAATGTATTTTATTTCCATTAACATTATTTATACCCTACGACTCAGGTTATTTGATGAGGTGATTTTTGTTGTGTTAGACTAGGTGTCTTTGGGTGATATGTGATGTAATGGGGATGTGATGTGATGAAATCATGACATCACTATATTCTAGACCTTGTGATGGTGGGTAGGTTGGGATGAAAATTTTCCAACATCAAATATTTCTTGTATGTGATGTTATATGTATATAAGGGATGGGATTATAGGAAAATCAATATTGGGGTGTGAGAGAAGTAAATTAGTGGGGAATTGGTAGTAGTGCACCTTGATTTGTTACGATCATGATTCTAAAATACTATATTACATTCAGGATTTGGTGAGAGATACATGGTTAGGAAAGGATTTTTTTAGTTCACCTATTTAGGTTCCCATTGGTTCTATTGTTTCTCCCTTAGAGTATAATCATGCTCTTTTCTAATGTTAATTAGATACTATGGGTATAATCCTAATGAGTATACAAGTTATGATCACCCTATGTTTATAAATTATTTTTAAGGTTTCTAGGAGGACTTTGGAGAATGAGATAGACATTACAATCTTCAGTTTTGGATTTTTTGGTTGAGTTACTATGGTAGTAATTGACTTTTTTTATTTACTTTGGACACATTTATATATATTTCATGACCTTATACATGCTTTTTTGGATGATTTTGGGTTTAAATTTATATTAGTTATTGGATTTTTTGGATTTTTTTATCCAATCTCCTAAAAAAGTTTTATATTATAGGGTAATTCCTCCCATATGTGAGTTTTTTAGCCTTAGTTATTTTCAACAACCCATGGCCTATTGGTGGCGGGACTCAAGAGTAATTATCTATCTCCATTCATCACATTATCTCTAGGGGATGGTATCATGAAAGAGTGTAATCAAAGGTTTGGTTGGGAGATATGATGGGGTTTGGAGTAAGGAACTATAAGGTATTCATGGGTTGGAAGGTAATTAGTTTTATTTTATCTTCATAAATGACATAGGTCAGGGAGACTAACTGCTACGTGAGATTTCAGGGGGCCATGTGATCCGGTCCATGAACCCTGAAATTATTGAATAAAAATTGAGGTGGAAAAAAAATTTAAGTGTAAAGAACTTAGGGATGTACATAAATCATGATTTTCTTTGTTCAATGTTTCAATTGGGTAATATTTGGAAAGTTAAAATGAAATAAATAAATAATATTTGAAAAAATTACATAGTACTCGGGTTATGATTTTCTCCATGATTTTCAGGAATGCCTCGTGGTTGTTATTCATGAGTTTTTTAGGTAGTTTAGGATCAGTAGGATGATATGGTTGATGGTTGGAGAATCATCTCACCAGAGGAGGACAAGTCATGGAAAATGGCCATGCATTCCTTTTATTGTCAATATATGGAGAAGTGTTAGGGGAGCATCTCAGATTGGGAGAGAGAGTACTAGTTAAAGGAGCCTGAGATTACTTTTAATCTTACCCAAGAACGGGATTAGTTATGGGTTCCCTTGGAAGTTAGTCTGATCTAAGTAGATATGCATCAATGATAGATACTATTAATTGGTTACCAAAAGAAGGTATATGTGTTATGTAAAAACATTCAAATGAAGTTTCATTCATAGTTCATGTCACTGATGATGATAGTATCCAATAGGTAAGAGATTATCTCCCTTCACTAAGAGATCATGTGTATTTAAGAGTTTGGGATTAGGTACAACAACATTCTACACTTTTCTCCAGATGTTTTTTCATATAGTGAGTCTAAAATTTGGTATCTGAGGATTATTTGTACCTAATGATCAGGTTTCTGGTCACACAATTTGTGTTCCCTATATATATATATATGTGTGTATGTATCTCTGTGTGTGGAAAAATGTGGAGGTTTTCAATAAGATGCTTTACTGGGGAGTTGATCCTAGATAGAGTGTCTAGTAGGGTGTCTTAAGGAGTAGAGTTTCAGGGAGTGGGTCATGGGGGTTTAGGTAGTCAAGGTTCAAACCGGTGGGGAATAGAAATCGGAAAATCTATTTCCATTCTAATAGGTAAGGTGGATTCTAATTACCATAATAGAATTCCTATTTTCATTCTATTTCCATAGGGTATATGGTAACCACTAGAATTAGTTCATTGACTTATTATATAGGCTAGTATTAAGTGGGTTTTAAGCCCTATTTTAATAGTAGAAGCAGTTTCCTTAGAGGAATTTTAGTAGTTGGGACCATCAGTCTTGTTCATTATCTGAGAGTAGGTGGATTTATCAAATGGAAACCTCAAGAATGTCCCCATAAATAGTTAAATATTCTACATCATGTTCATGGAGGTGTAAAAAATAAAATAATAGGAGTTGGGTGTGGTGAGATTATTGTGTTAGATGCAATGATGCTAGTAGGACCAGAGATTTTAAAAGGTACAATCAGTTGTATGTATTCCTTTATGTGTAATTTTTTCTATTCTATATAATAACAATCCTTTTTTTCCTCTTCCACATACACAATCCATTTTTATTTTATTTTATTGAAGATACCACTTTAAAGGAAAGTGGGAACATACGGAAAATTCAGAACACGTTACAGATTTCAAAATTCTAAAATTTAACCATAGCCATCAACACAGTACCACAATCATTCAAAAAACCCTCATTCAAAATTCAAACAAGATCCATCATCGCCACATCATAATGTGCACCATCACATATCATCTTTTTCAATTTTCAAAAAAGATACCATCGTCACCTCCTTTACCCTACCACCTCACGATCCAACCATCAATAAAATCAGCCCGCCGAAAAACAGCATGCCGGAAACCAAACTCGTCACCGAGAATAAGCACAACATAGTCTCAAACCACCATGAAGAACACCATCATGAAATATCCCGTAAAGAAAACAATCATACCTCTAGTGTTTTATATGTCAGTTAGGGGTCATTCTTCTTTGTTTGATATGTGTAGGGAAGGTATATTGGTGATGGGGTAGCCCCAGTTTGTGGGTGATATCTTCTTATTATAGATATAAAAATACGACGTTAACCTTACCATGGATTGGTTTTATATCATATGGGTAGGCGTAGACTATTTTCATATGATATTTTTTCTAATTTCAAGGCTCAACGAGTGGCTTTCATTGTTGAGCGAGGTTATCAAATGGCTGGTACACAAGGGAAGCCTATTTTTCCTTATTTGGGGGAGATGTCAACGGAATATTATGTAAGGGATGATCCTAGAGTTATAAAAGAGTTCCTAGATTTTTAAAAGGAATATTTTAATACATTTCACCCTTGATGTGACATCGAGATTGGGATATATTTATAGATAGTTTTGTCCCCAATTTCAATGGATCCTTATTGAATGGATCCTATGATGCTAAGTGACTTGAGGTTATATGTGGATGATCTGATGCATAGGGGTTTTTTATGACCCACTATGTCGCCTTCAGGTGCACTAGTATTGTTCACTATGAACAGATAGTATTCTGAGGTTTTTTATTGACTACCATTGGTTAAATCAGGTAATATACAAGAACCACTACACCCAAATGAGGATCAATTATCATTTTAACTATATTATATTATACATTTTTTTTATATGGTTGAATTTTTGTTTGAATATTATAATATGAGGGTGAATGATGAGGATAGACCAAAGACTTAATTTGGGTACAGGTATGGGAACATTAAGTTTGTATTCATGCCGTTTGGTGTTATGAAGGCACTAGTTGTGTTCAGGGGGCTCATGAACTCCATATTTCATATGTTTGGAGACAAGTTTTTCATCATTTTCATTGATTCTATCTCAACCTATTTGATGTTATAGGTGGACCATGTCAACCATCTATGAGCTATTTTACAGTTCCTTCAATAACATCTTCTTTATGGTATGCTATAAAAGTGTAAGTTATGGATGTGATAGTTGAATTTACATAGTCATGTGGTGTCTAATTAGGGTGTGGAAATAGGCCCATCAGTGATCAAGATAATTTTTATTTCGTTTCACCAAAGAACATGGTAGATGTTACTAGTTTCCTTGTTATGATAGGATATTATTGGATGTTTATACCCAATTTATCTCGAGATGTATCCAAGCTAATAAATGTTCGAAGAATGACCAAGAATTTGGGTGGTTTTATTTGTGTCAGTTATTTCTTGGTTACCTGAAAATGATTTTTTCCAGTGCTCATGTGCTTCAATTTCCGGAGGATGGTGTGTTGTTTGAGGTTTTAGGTGACATGCACCATCTGGGATGGGGATGTGTGTTGATGAAATAGATGGTGGGGATCTATTATTGTCATGGAAAGTTACATACCTATGATAATAAATATTCCACCAATTTTCTATAGCTAGAGTTAGTCATGTTTTAACTAAATTTGTGACATCATTACATCATCGATGTATTTTTTGTGATTTTTATGGGACATTAGGGCCTGAAATATGTTTTATCTTAAATGGATGTTAATATATGATAGTATAGGTAGATTTAGTTTCTTTATGATTATATTTTTGAGATCACTTACACCTTGAAAAGGGTTATATGGTTGCAGATGTGTTGAGTTAGACGTATCGAGGGGATGTGGCATGGGAGTCTGGGAATGTTTAGAAAGGGACGGAGGAGCTTTAATTAAGGAAAATTTATATTAGAGAGATTATTGTTCATGATTATCTTTGTTCAATGACTAAGGAGTCATCCTAGATGTTGAAAGTGTAGGAATCGTAATGGGGTGACTTAGAGGCCTAGGTGATGCATGATCTTGTTAGCCATTGTGTCATAAGTATGATTGGAGGATGGTATAGAGTAGATATTGTTCCAGGGGAGGTTTTTACTTCTATAGGAAATGTGTGAGATATTTCTCCATGATTTTGGAAGTTCACCTTTTGACGAACATAAAGGTGTGACAAAGATGTATTGTGTCTTGAGGAGACAAGTTCGGTGTCTAGGGATAGAGAAGTTAGTTGTAGAGTTTGTGGAGAGGTGTCTGATTTTTCATTAGGTGAAGGAAATACACTATCTTAATAGAGGTTTGTCGTAGTCCCTATATATTAGAGAGTATAAATGGGAATACATATAAATGTATTTCATCTTTATGATAACCAGATCATAGGGAAGATATGACGTGGTTGGGGTGATAGTGGACCTACTGATGTAGGCATACCATTTTTAAGAAATATGTGAGTGAGTTCTCTTTATGATTTCCAAAGTAGGTATGTGAGTGATGTGGGTAGGATTCGTGGGATACTATGGAATATCATCGCTAATAGAGATCCTTATTTTACCTTTTTATTCTAGAGGGTATTTAAGATTTCTTTTGGCTTTTATTTTCCCCTTTAAACTATTTTCCACCCTCATATAGATATGAAGATGGAGTAGGCCACCCAGACACTAGAGGATATGTTGCAAGATTACATCCTAGACTTTAATAGATCATGGGTAAGGCAATTTCCATTGGTTAATTTTTCATACAAAAACAAATATTACTCATCCATTAACATGGCTCCTTTTGGGGTTTTTATGGAAAGTCACGTCATTATTTATCTTGTTGGATATTTGTTAGGGAATTGGCAGTTCATGGTCATGATGTGGTATAGAGAATAAGTGAGATGATCCATTCTTTCTAAGAGATAATTTGGGTGGTGTGGGACCATCAGAAGGCCTATGTTTATCATAGGCATACGCCCTTAGAGTTTGAGGTTAGGGACCATGTGTTCTTGAGAGTCTCACCATGTTATGAGAAATAGAGGATTCTTAGGGGAGTAATCATTCATCCTAGTTTTTTGGTCCCTTTGAGGTGTCGGTGAATGTTAGAGAGGTCGAATATCAGTTTTCATTTCCACCATGGATGGAGATGGTCCATGATGTCTTCCAAATGTCCCTCCTTAGAATGTTTATTTATGATGACTCCCATGTTTTTGAATTGGGAGTGTCAGATATAGACGCTGAAGATACATTAGAGTAGGGATAGTAATGATCTAGGATCGATGAGAAATGTGTTATGTGTATGATTATTCCCCTTCATTCATTTGTTATGGAGGCATGGTGGCCTAGAGTACGACACATTAGAGAGAGGAAAATATGTGTTCCTAGTAACTATAACTATTTTCAGTTTTTCTCACTATTAATTATAGATGATGTGATAGTTGGATAATATTATTTTATGACATGTGATTATTCATGATGTTTCATGAGTGATTAATACCTGAAATGTGAAAAAAGTTTACAACTTGATTCCCCATTAATAAATGTAATACTTAAACATGATTAAAACTATGATGGTGATTCCATTCCACCCTAATCAGATAATCACTAACAAGTAAGATAAAATTTCTTTATTTGTGTGCTTAGGCCATTGTTCTATTTTAGTTGTTAAGGTGGTTCACATGGGTTTTGTGGAGGTTATGTATATAGAGTTTGATCAATTGTGATTATAGATTAGTGTAATGGTAGTAGTTGGGGATGGTTTCATATGTGCATTGATGTGCTCGTTGAGAGGTGGGGGAGGTTGTGCTATGTGTTTTTTGGGTGTTTCAATTTGTCATGTTTGGATGGTGGAAGTTTTGGGGTGTTTTAAGAACCTTGAGGTTATCTCAAATGGTGATTTTTGGGCCCCTTTCCTTTTTTAGATTTTGGATTTGATTTTAAAGGGTGAGAATAATTTTAGTGGTATCTAATGTTTTTTTTTTGTGCCTTCCAACATTATTACAATTCTATTTTTATTCTTGCAGAGTGTTTAGAGGAGGTATCAGAGGGTTTGGTGGACATTGGATCCAAACAGAACTACAACTATCTTTTTGTGACATAAAATATTAGTTTATAGCATAAGGTCATGGTTTACGGCTTGAGTGGCTAGCCAATTATGGCTTTTGTGTGGAGTGGGGATACTGTGTGTTACAGGGTTACACTAAGTATAGTTTATGATGTATGTTTATAGTTACCACAGTTCCACTAAAATTGGAGGAACATATATTGTATTCGATTTTATGTCGTAAGATGATTCTATTTTGTAAGAATTGTGGAGACCATGGATTGTTTGCCACAAAATTGTGGTTTACACCACAAATTGGGTGAGTTATTGTTTTTCTATAAGCCTCAATTGGATAATTCCATTCTAATTTGGATCATACCTCTCTCATTTTTTGGGAAAACACTATGTGTTTTTGAGATATCATCCATCACATCTTAATTTATCTTTATACTTTGGTTTGGTGGTTGATTTTTAGTGATCTTATGTGAGTTCCACCCCCTTAGCTCTAGTTTTTATTTCCATTCTTCTCTTGGGGATCAACTGTGGAAATGTTGTTTTGGTTTGGGATCGATTTGGGATTTGTTTTGATGATCCATTAGTGTGTTCTAGGTTTATACATGGTTTCATAGAGAAGCTATGGTTTCTAGGTTGTCCCTTATTCACTCAGCGGTGCAGAGTGAGATTAGAAAGCTTCTTTGAGGTAGTGGATCCACATTCCATCCCTTTTGAACATGTTATTTATGGGAATTTCATGGTTTTTATTTCCTTTGTGTGGATATTAATGGTCTCTATAATAAGAGAATAATTTTCATAACTGAAATTGATGGGTATGGGGGAGATATCAGATGATTTACTATAATAATATTTTTTTAATGCCATTGTGCATGCTTATTGTCAATACTGAAAACATGGCTGTTGGGAGCCCTGTTTACAATGTATATGATTTTTTTGAGACCCTTACTATGTTATTGAATGGTATCTATTTGAATTAAGGGGAAAATAACATATATAAGTCTAATAAATTGGTTTCCCATAGAAAAATATTTGTTGTGATTACACCCATGCTAAGTAAATAAGTAATGTGATAAATCCCCTTAATAATTGTATATGTTTGGGTGTGTTCATGTTGTGTGTTTTTATTGTTATAGTGTTACACAACATGGTTTGGTCTATTTAGTAGTTATGAAGGTTATTGTATAGGTTGTGTGATGTGTAGGTATGTGATGTGATTGTTGGCTGGAAAAGATGTGACATGGGAAGTTGTGAGTTATGGTTTGAATTGGTTGTGATGTGGTGTTGTGGTCCCTGATGGTTTTGGTGAATAATGAAAATGATGTATAATAGAAATGTATAGTTTTTTTGGGTTGTAGTTAGGTTGTGGTATTCTGTTGGTTGTGTGATGAGTTGCTTTTATAGGTGAGATGGCTTGGTTGATGTGGAATAGTGACAATGGTAGATCCTAGAATTGTGGTGATGGTTGTATGATTTGGGCCAGTTTTGGCCTGGTGTGGATGTCTTTTATACCTAGTTAATATTGGAATAAATTATTATAATAAAGAAATTAATAAATTAATGAGTTGGTAATGAATAAATGGTATGGAAATTGGTATGCGGTAATCAAATAATGAAATGAATTGAATAAACCTTTTATTTTTTTAAATGTGAATGAAGTGTCTTATTAAATAAGAGATAGTTGAACATGTTGTATATGGAAATTCGTGCAACTTGTTATTTAATGTGCTTATATATGGAGTTATGTGTGTTGGCATGGTGTTCTATATGGAGTGTTGGTAGCAGTTGTGATAGTTGACATGTGGTATGGAGGTGGTGATGTTGTGTGCCCATGTGCAGTTTACGTAAAACCTTGGGTTGGGAATTGTGGGATATCTAAATAACATTTATTTTATATTATTTCTATTTTTTTCCCAAACAAGTTGGATAACATTATAAATTCTCAGAGGTTCTCGGTTTCAGTTTTTTTCCCCAACATCCAAGTTGATGGTGATACATATGGATATGTACCTTTTCATCCCACAACTTCCTTCAACATTGATAGCCCGAGTGTCTAATGTTGAGATGTTTTGTGATGGAATATTGGTTTTTGGGTAAGATATGATGTAATGGGGCTATAGTGAGAATTGATATTTGGTGGGGGTCATTGATGGTAGAAGGTGGGAGTGATATTGATGTCCTTCACATTCATGATACCCTATAATTTTGGTTATATGATGAAGTGAGATGTGTTTTGTTGGGAAAGGTTTCTTTGGGTGAGATGTGATGTTGCTTCTATGTGATTTGATGATATTGATGTTATCATCAGATGCTAGACCATGTGAGGGTGGGTTAGGTAGAGATGCATCCCAACCCACATGAAAGATGGTTTGTATGAGATGTGATATGTATTGAAGGGATGGAAGCATAATACATTCTATGTTAGGACATGATAGTGAAAAATCAGTGGGGAAGAAGTAGAAGGGAAACATAATATAATATGATCTACATTAATATATTGGATGAATTATTTAGTGAGGGAGACAAAGTGAGGTATGGAGTATTTAGTTGATCTGTTTAGGTTCTTGTTTGTTTTGTTGTTTGTATACTAGTGAATTAGAATGATATTTTCACATGTGAACTTGAGGCCTTGAGTATGATCCAAAAATGTAAATATATTATGATCAACCTATATATATATATTTTTTAGTTTTCAAAGAGGACATTGGGGACCGAACTAGACCTTACCTACATGGGATTTGGAGCTGTTGTTCGGTTCATGTTGTTGGAATTGTATTTTGGTATTTACTTTGGAGACTTTTATTTGTATCTTTTTTGATCTTCAGGCATGATGGTATGGTTTTTTATTTAATATTTAATATATTATAGTGTTTTTTGGTAGTTTTTTGTCCAATCTCCTTATCTTGTTTTATTTTAGAGGATAATTCGTCCCATATTTGAGATTTGTATACCTTCAGTGCTTGTCACCAACCCAAGGTGTCACGACCCGTCCCCCGAGTCCTGTGCCATGACTACCCCAAGCCCTCCATCCATAGGCTAGGGGTTGGAGACTAGCACCGGAAATGAATATCCCTAATATGGGAAGGAATTTACTTTAAACTTGTACAAACATGCAATCCAAGAACACTACAAGATGCAACGACGAAGTAAAATTGAAGTAGTAAAGGTGTGTGCTGAAAGTAAAGGGGCCAGAATAAAAGCCCAACTGAAAGGTACAACAACAACTGAAAAATAGAAAAAAAACTCATGGAATCATCCACTAAGGATCCTATCTGGAGGGTAGGTACAGCTCATCTCCTCGTATCTCCACATCACCCATCACCGTCACCTCCATGTACCGCCTGGTCCTGGCTCCTATAGTCTTAGCCATGCCGCTCATCGTCTTCACAAGACACAACAAGGTACGGGCGAAGCCTATGCAGGGGTGAGTATAACAATACTCAGTAGGGACCCTGATACCCCCAAAGGTCTCTCATAATTCCATATGAGGAAAAATCAAAAATCATGATCTCAATCACAAATAACAAATCTATAGACACATCTCAAACTAGGTATAAGTAATGAACATAAGTACAAATGATTAGTCAAGAAGATAGATCTTCTTATTATGTCAAGAGAAACTAATGCAGAGGCTACGAAGTCTAACCCACATAATATCAATAGGTACTAACCCCCTCAAGACCCATATAGGATCTGACCCACGTGTAGTCAATAGGTACTGACCCCTGCTGACCCACATTTGATCTAACCCACATGGGATCAGTATGCACTGACCCACACAGGATCACTGAGCGCAGAACCACACAGGATCTGACCCACATTGGATCGGTATGTCCTGGCCCACATATGATTACTGAGCACATACCAACATAGGATCTAACCCACACAGGATCGATAGGTGCTGACCCACACAAGATTGCTCAGTACTAACCTCTGTATGATCTGTCTGCAACCTCTACCTCACTACAAGCCCCTGGATTCCCAATCATAGTACGCTTGATTCTAGGAGAACCACTCCTCAAGCCCTCAGTTGTAATTCAACCAGCACTAAGTACCACAAATAAGTAACCCGATGATCAGTCACATCATAAGGGTTCCAATGCAACAGACAGTGCGTCAACCAGACACCGAGCCAGTAAGTTATTGGCATTTTTGTGGTGAGGGACCAGTTGGATTCCAAGTTGATCCAACCTATAAGTAATCCAAATTTCTCCAAATGACTCATGGAGTAACTCAAAAGAACCTTCTCTCTACAAGGATCCTATCTCCACAGACGGTTCACCAAACGGATGTCTGGTTCGCAAGTTATGGACCTTTAAGCGTTTCTGGGCCCAAGAGGGGTCCGGGATCGGTCTGACCTGGTCAGGGCAGACTTGACCGAGTTTGATTCGACCCGACCTGGTTCGGGTCCGACCACACCTGGCTCGAACTGGCCTACCCCACCCTGGCTGGGCGGGGCCGCGGCGGGCCTGGTCCACTGGGCCGCGGACCGGCCTGGCCAGCAGAACGACGCAGCCCGGCTTGCTAGCGTGCCCCACGTGGAGTGTGAAATCTGCCTCTCGAAGGGCTCAATGGATCCAATCAGTTCCTTGAATGGAGTCTCTAGGTGGCACCTCCACATCACCCACATGACCTGACAATCACCTCTGCCGCAGCATCAAAGCGGCGACCCTGCAATGTGGCGCACAACAGTGTGTCGCCTCCACCTCCATGGATGGATGAGGGTCAGCTTCCTTCTGTAGCTGTCGGGGCAATATTCCATGGCTCCCCTCCGTAGCATGTGACATATCTCCCCCTACTCCCACCACAGTCTGTCGATTCCGCTTTCCTCCATCACTTGTTGGCGTCGGTCGCCGATGCCACTGTGCCAGTTCCACACTGGTTGATCTTCATCGGGGCTGCAGTGATGCTCCAGAGCTTCAGTTCCACTCCCACCTATTCCTACTGGTCTTCTAGGATTCCTTCGTCATAGTCTGACCTGCTGTTTCACGTTGACGTCAAATTGAGGAAACCCGTCCCAGAAGAACGCAACATGAACAAAGAAGAGGAGGGTTTGGGCTTTGTTTGTTCGGCCTGCACCCTCCACATTAACATGATAATAAGATGAAGAATATTTATCAAACATTAAAAATTAAATAAATTCATTTCAATCAAAACCCCTACCTCGAGATCTGTTGGAGGTGTCGCGGTTGCGGTGGGAGGATCACCAACGTTGGATGGAGTCACTGGCATTCATCGATCCCGGATCGTTGCCTCCTGAGCTTCCATCCTCTGTTAGTGGATATTGCCATGGAACTTCGCCATAGATTCCGTACTTGAAAAAGTTATGTAGAATCCTCTCCCAGAGCTCCATTTAAATAGGAGGTGGAAAGGTGACTAATGCATTGAGGAAATTAATGAGGTTCATTAAATGGATTAATGAACCTCTTTAATTCACAATGGTGGATTTACATAGTTGTTGAGTCAAGCCATTAATTGGATTGACATGTCACTGATCATGCCATTACCGGTCAGCCGTTGGAGAAAAATAAAATAAAATAACAATTAAATCTTATTTAACTTTTCATTAAGAAGCCCAAAAACAAACTAATTCTCTCGACCAACTGTAGTTGAAGTGAAGGTTACCTTATGTAAATCTTGTTGCTACCGATTCAACAATGCCCTCATATTTTTAATCCGATAACTTGCTTAAAAGATAGAAAATGTCTCTCTTGTGTTTACTGAACGTACCTTAAAAATATAAAAAATTCATTGTTGGCACACTGGGCCTCATAATCACGAGCCATTAATTTTCACATACTTGTAATAATACCAAATAATTTAAAAATATTACATGTAATTTTCAGGTCTTTACATTCACCCCACCTTATGGATTTTCATCCTCGAAAGCTACAAAAAAAACTAGGGGAACAAATGTGGGTATTCAGAACGCATCTGAGCATACGGCTCCCATGTACTCTCCTGGAAATTTCCATACTACCAATGAATTCGCACTAGAGGAATCAACCACCCACAAAGGACATGCTCCTTTCTATCCTCTATCTCTATTGGGAACTCTACAAACATATCCCCATCGTCGATGTCCAACTCTCCCCAGTAGATAACGTGCAATGGATAACGCATGTATCTCCTCAGCTTCGACACGTGGAAAACATTATGGACATGGTGCATCTGCGGGGGAAGAGCTAGATAGTACGCCACCTCGGTTATTCTGCTGAGGATATGGAAAGTTCTGACACGCAATAGAGATAGCTTGTCGCCCCAACCAGACCTCTGTAATCCTTGTTGGGGTGAGACCCATAGAAATACATGGTCTCCCTCCTCAATCTTCTAGGGTCTCCGTCTTCTGTCGACATAATAATTATTCCATCTATGTGTAGTCTTCATCTGCCCTTGGATGATCTGAACCTTCTCTTAGAACAGATGTACCATCTCTAGACCCATAAGTGCTGACTCTCTTAGGTCTGTCTAGAAAAGAGGTGATCTACATGGTCTCCCATACAAAGCCTCAAATAGAGACATGCCTATAGTTGAGTGGTAACTATTTTTGTAATAAAACTCCACTAGGGGTAGGTGGTCCTCCTAACTGTGGCCAAAATCGAGGACACAATCATAAAGCATGTCCTAGAGTGTCTTTATGGTCCGCTCTGTCTGACCATCTGTCTATGGATGAAAGGTAATGATTAAGTGTAGATGTATTCCAAACATATCCCATAATCCCTTCCACAAGTGGGATGTAAAATGTGAATCGTGATCTGAAATGATATTCGACTGCACTCAGTGAAGTCGCACTATCTCATGCACGTAGAGGCGTCTCGAGCTCTCTACTAACCCCTGCTCTCAGATGGGTAGGAAGTGGGCCGACTTGGTGAGTTGGTCAATGATCACTCAGATGGAATCCTGGCCCCTAGAAATACATGGTAGCCCCATCCCGAAGTCCATTTATTTACCATCCCACTTTCACTCTAGTACCTTATGTGGCTGATCTAAGCTTACTTGTACCTGATGCTCGACCTTCACTTGTTGAGAAGTGAGGCATCGGGATACAAACTATACCACTAATTTCTTCATCCCTGGCCACCAGCCCTGATGCCGGAGGTCCTAGTACTTCTTCTCCAGTCCAGGATGTACTACTAAAGGGGATATCTGGAACTCACTCAACACCTCCTCTCATAGAATCACTGGTACCATAGCACATACTATAAAAAGGAAGACATGCTCTCCACCTTCAAAAAATCCCTAAGGAGCCTATCTTGTGGATATCTGAGCACATCGGGCCCCACAGTCAAATTCCTCTAGTTGTGCCTCCTGAACATGCTAATGAATTTGGGGAGTGACAACCATATGATGGAGTTATGATACTCCATCTCTATCCACATAGGATATTTGAACCGCGGTATGCTACTATATCACCTCACTCAACAACTGTAGGCCAGACCTCCTATTAAGTGTGTCTGTTACTTCTTTTCCCTTCATATGAGTATAGACTATCTCAAAGTCATAGTCCTAGAGGAACTCTAGCCATCATCATTGTATCAGGTTCAGTTTATTCTATGGGATGATATACCTGAGACTCTTATGATCAGTGTAAACAGTAAACCGGTCACCCATCAAGTAGTGTCGCCACATCTTCAGTGCAAATACCACTACTGCTAACTCCAAGTCATGGGTAGAATAATTCTACTCATGTTGTCTCAATTTCCATAAGTCTTAGGTGATCACTGCTCACTCTTTCATCAGGAAAAAACCTTGTCTGGTCCCTGATGCATCGCAATAGACTACATAACCAACACCCTCTTCTAATAGCCTGATGATGGTATCACTATTCAGTCTCTGCCTCGGCTCCAGAAAACTACGCTGGAACATCTCTATCCACAAGAATGGTAGTCACTTCTTCATCAAGGGGGAGAAGGGATTCACTACCCTAGAGAAGTTAGGTGAAAATCTCCAGTAGTACCCAGTCAATCCTAGGAAACTCCGCACTTCGTTTACACTCCTGGGTGGCTCCCAAGAAAGCACTGCCTTAATATTCACCGGATTCATTGCAACTCCAGCGTCTGAGATAACATGTCCCATGAAGTGGACTTCCCATATCCTGAACTAGAACTTTGAGAGCATACCATAAATATGGTGCTCTCAGAGTGTATCCAGAACTTTCTGCTAGTGCGTGGAATGCTCCTCCTCCGACGCCGAGTATATCAAGATGTCATTGATGAAGACCACCAGAAAGCATTTGAGGTATGGATGAATGATCATGTTCATGATCCCCAAGAAAATTTGTGGAGTGTTTTTCATGCCAAAATGCATCAATAATAACTCGTAATGGCCATACCGACATCTTAAGGCTACTTTTGATACGTCCTCATCCCGTAGTCTGAGCTGATGATAGCCTTATCAGATGTCTATCTTTGAAAACCAACGAGCTCCCTTCAACTGGTCAAAGTGATCATCGATACTCAGTAGTGGATAATTTTTCTTCACAGTCACCTAGTTTAGGCTATGATTGTCCACACCGAGCCTCAATCTCCCGTCTACCTTCTTGGTGAACAAGATCGGGGATTCCGATATAGAGACACTAGGCATTATGGACACATTTCCTTGAAAGTCCCTCAACTGTACCCTCAGCTCACAAAGTTCCACGAGAGCCATCTGATATTCTGGTGTAGATATCAGTGTCATATCAAGGTATAGGTTGATGTGAATGTCTACCTCTCTACAAGGAGGTAGTCCCGAAACATCATCAGGGAAGACATTAGCATACTGGTCCACCACTATAGGATAACTCAGACTCCTCAATTCAACTGCTCCAAGGGTGAGGCTAGCCAACAGATGAGTATTCGGTTACACCCTCCACCAAGAAATCCCATCCTATTCTGAAAGATATTTCTTCTCACTGATGAAGGAAAACCAGATCCCATCCTTGTCGACACACCACACTTTGTGCCTAAAATAGTCAATATGAGCATGGACTGTGGATAGCCACTCCAATCCCAAGATAACATCGTAAGGCATTGACACTTCTACTAGAAGATCCTAGCCGAAGCTCTCTCCTCCTAGAGTGAGCTCACACAGCCTGAACCAGTGTGTAATCATCGAATCTTCTCCTGTAGGAGTCTCAAATTGCATGGATCGATCCAATTGCTCCGTCGGAATCTCCGAGCTCCAAACAAGTGTTGTGGCAATGAAAGAGTGATGGGAACCTAGGTCTATAAGTACCACAACTATGGTGGAATAGACACAGATCTCACCTCTAATCATCTTCGGAGCACCTTGGTCGTAGGCCTCTGTCGCCTATAGCCGAACTCGCCCTTGTACACCTGCTCCCTATGGTCGGGGTGGACCTCTTGGTGGTGGTGGCTGTAGAACCTCAAATCGCCACCCACCGCCTACTGCACGACATGCACCTATACCTCGTCTACTGCCCTATGGGCCTCCTCACTCAAATATCTCCCTCGGCCTTAATGGTCCCTTGAACATCTTTTGATCTTCAGTATGGAGGGTTGGCCAGTTGCAAGCCATGTGGCCCTACCCACCACACTTGAAGTACATTCTGCCTCTTAGCTGACCTTCTATGCCTTGCAAGATTCGCTCCTCCATCCCTGCATCCCGAGGTCATCCATCGGTGGGTCTAGGCCACTTGGACCTCTACTTCATCTGTTTACTACCTCATATTGATGACTCATCTACCTTTCATCTGGTCATGGCTCTCACTGTCGATGCCTGGTCAGTTATAACGCTCTCCAACAATAGTGCTGGCTCGAGCACTCCAGCCTGTGTCAGGATATTTAGTGATATCATCGATGCTCTGATCTCTCACTAGAGACCCTGCTCAAATGTATGATCCCTGAAGAATGAGTCATGTACCATGTTGATGGAGTAGCGCGAGAGGTTAGTGAATCTCGCTGAGTACTGGTCTATTGATCAGTTGACCTGTTGTATGTGAAATAGCTCCTGGATACGCACTAAGCATAGTGTTGCTGGAACAAAATCCTCCCTGAAGTGGCTCTCAAAGTCTGTCCAGGTGAGGGTCATCTCATCATTTGTATGGAGCATCAGGCTCCACTATCTCCCTATAATTTCCAGGTAGAGGCTAGTATCTAGGATAACCATTTGTTCTGCTGGTGTCTCAACCAAGTGAAGAATTGTAGCCATTGCCTTCACCCAGTCCTCAATTTCTTGGGGATTTGTCTCGCCTCAGAACCTCAGAGGCCTCTATATCTAAAACTCAAGAAACATGTCCAGACATTGTGCACATCTTCTAGTGGGGCTGGTGGGATCTGCGACCCAATAGGTGGTGGTGCTGATGGTGCACCACCCGAAGGTGTTACCACAATAAGAGGGCTATGCACTAAAGCCCCATTGCTCGGTGGGCCATCATCATGTACTCTCTCAGGAATCATGGCAGTTTGTCTATGTCGAGACAACCAAGAAATAAATAGGTGTTCCATGGTTAATAAATTATACCTATTGAGCTGAATCAAAAGAGAACAAAAAACATTTCCAAAACACACACAATCAGTATTTTTGTGCATCGAGGCAGAAATCAGAATTCAGGGTCCTGGTGTCTGGATAAATCATCCGCCACACCAACACTGGACTCCCCAAACTGATAACCACACTCAAAACACATAACACTATTCCTATATTAAATATATCATAGTACTAGTTCTTCAGTAGAACCGACTCATCTGATATCACTTTTCCACAACCCATCCCTTAGGGCCAGTTTGATCGATTTACAATGGTTCAATGGGAATGTTTCAAAAAGGGACACCTAGAGAAGTTTTCCTGGATTACCACAATATTAGATGGAGATTGTTGATTGAATCAAAATCCAGTGTCTAAGGTAGGAATGGGTGTCAGGAGTTGGAATGTGATAACACATACAGGTCAAGGAAGTGGATGGGATACCGAGTAGTGCGGGAAGTGGTCGATAGTGAGTGTGACTCTAAGGAGAGGATAGTTATCAGGTATTCGGGATTTATGTTGGTTTTATATGATCAATATGTCATATTTATAGTAGGTCTCAGATTAATCGATAGTCAAAGGTAAAACATGAAAATATTTTTTATAGTTTTGTGTTACTAATATGGGTGCATGACGTGTATAGTTGATAAATGGATCAACCATGGATTGGTTGAGGTATGAGAATCAGATATGATGCATGATACATGTCGTATGTTTAGAAATCAAGTGTAATGTGGCATCGAGTAAGATAGAGGATTATAGTGGACATAGATATGATTAAAGATGACGATTTATTATGGTAAATGAGCTATGTTTATGTGTGGATTGATGATGCGTGCAAGATTTGATATTATTTTTTGTAGGGTGTAATCAGTAATTTGAGTAGTTTGGTCAGGATGAGACAAATAATATGATTCCCATTGTGGATTTTTCCCATGAATTGAATTTATCAATTTATGATGGGTCTCTAGGGTGATTGGGGAAGATATGGATGTGTTCAAAATAAAGTCTACATTTCAAGAATAAGGTGATTGAAATTACTATGTTTTTATAAGAATTTGTTAGGATGTGGCTGAGACAGTTCAAGGATGATCTATCATATAGTAGAGGTTTTATACTCTTCGGTATTTTGGAGTGATGATTAGAGTTCAATCATGGATTATCCACTTGAATTTAGAACTTATAGAGGTATCATGGGGGCTGGTATAGGATAAGGATCGATTCGCAGAAGTTAACCAAGAATCGATGGATATATTGTTATGAAATTAAGCTACCGGTCATAATATAATTCGATAGGTTGGGAGATAATTTTATGTGTGATTTTCTATAAATTGGATGTATGTAAATGTTATAGGATGATTTTGGGTGTATTTTGGAGTAATATAACATATATGGAAAAATGTAAAACTCTTATATGTGAGGGTAATTATACATAAGATTATCCTTGTAAAATTCATAAAAGTAAAGTATCCAAATGTAATATTCACCCAATGAAGAGTTGAAAAATAGATATGTATGCTCTGAAAGAGTAACTTTATGATGTGTTAGAGTGACCCGAGTGATACGAAAGAGTAAATCTTGAGTTAGCTTTATAAATAAAAGTAATCATACAAAAAATAGTTGATATATAAATGTAAACCCTAGATATGTAAGGGTTTCTTTGAGTCACATTTTGATACATAATGGAAAATTTGAGGATACATAATTTTAAATCTTTGAGGCATAAAAGTAACTATGATGATATGTAAGAGTAACTATTTAGTAACACTATATATTAAAAAGTAAAACTATAGAGAATGGATGATATGTAAGGGTCAATTACCTAATACATAAGGTTCCTCATCATTGGAAAGTGTTAAAGTGTTGGGAAACCATAATTATTTAAGTGTCATCAGGGGGGTGATATGTATGGTTACATGCATAAGGGTTCTAGATTTCATGAATGTTGATGGTTAATGTGTAAGGGTTAGTAATATATATTGTTTCCCTTAGGGTGATACATAAGGGTTAACAATGAAAATGGGTCAAACATAATGGTCCCAGTGATTTTAAAATATTGAGTCTGGTGATTTCATTTATGATTTTTCCAGAATGATTATTAATTGATTTATAAAATATAAAAGGGGGAAATTAGGCCATTTTGATAGAATATAGCAAGTGTTCCCTATTTATTATTTCTCTCTCATTAATATCTCATGAGATAAATTAATATATTCATTCAAGTTATTTGTGACATTTTTTTAAGAGTGTGGAAAAGAGTAAGGCTAGAATTCCCATGGATTTTATTACTCATTTCTTTACTATTTTATTTTCTATTAATTGTTCCCAAAATCATGCACTTTTTAATATTATCAGACTTCTTCCAATTGAATCCATACTGGTTAGAGTTTATTAATTTGTGGATTCCATCATACCTTAGGTATGTGATACCTAGATATATTCTATATCATATGTGTGTTTATATGTCATGTAATAATCTTGTCTAGGTAAGGTTTTGTGTGAAACAAGGAATGGAACCAATTCGGGTTTCCATTGTTCATAAGAGATGCCAAGGGGAAGTCTCATCTAAGAAGTGTTTCATTTATATTGGTATGGCAAGAATTTTTTTTATATGGTTATAGGGATTTATGGACATGATATCAGGTGTTATTTATTATGTTCTTTGGGATTTCATGGTTGATGTAGTTTCCTAGGAATGTGATGGGGGTTACATGCATGACTATCGATGATTTTGATCATCAGTCTTTGGGTGATATGGCTCATCGATAAGGTGTGAATACAGTTGACCATGGCCATGGGTGGTGATGGAGGTTCTCTGAGGTGTTCCCTAGGTTTTTGTTGTTTTCCTCCGACCATGGTTGCTGAGTCAGTTGGGGTTTTGAACACACATGGTAGTGCCCATGATGTGGTCTCGCCCCTCCCATTATATGGGGAACTCTTTATAGATTGAGTGGCATAGGGAATATTGTTTAAACCTCAATATGGACCAGGGTCATGCCATAGTTCTCCATATTTATTGGTGATTTATACCACTAAAAGGGAGTTTGATGATATTCATAAATGTATGATATGTTTAGGCTGATAAAAAGGGATTGGATATGGATAGGTATCATAATTATTTTGGTATTATCAAGATAATGATATGATATATGTTAATCGGTTAAGATGACCATGGGACTTGTGATATGGGTTGTGGAAATGCCTTTGGGATTCATGGTTGACTCAGAATGGTGGTGTTGGTTATAGTAGTCTTATGACACTGAGTAGTTTGGAATTGGAAGTAAGCTCAAGGGTACATCCATTTTGAAAGACTTTGTTTGCATCATTTCACTACAACACTATAAGATGTATGTAAAATCTCACTCATTGTTAGTTGAGTTCGGGTGGGGCAGGTTTGGTAGTGTGAATTGGTTGATGCTAATTTCACTTTAAAAAGATGCATATACATATGGAAATTATCTTGGGACACCATTGGTGGTGGTCGAATGAGTTCATTCTCACCCCGAGCCTAAGCCCTTAGGGATGCATGTAGGCTTAAATGTTCATAGTATAGGTAAGGGTAAGGCTTTATCATATTAATCCTAGTGGATATAGTAGCATAGATCCTACATGAGAAGATTTTTTAAGTTTTGTATATGGGTCAGCTGGTTCCTCATTATTTTTTTAGCTGTTCATCTTGGTAAAATTTGTGCATATATATATATATATGGGTGTGTGTGTGTGATCATCCTATTGGTGATCCTGTTTAATTTTGTATAACTAACATGGAATTATAGTTGTTTACATGGATTATCTTATGTGTGTTTTGTGTTGTTGAAACTTTTTATTTAAATATTATTCCATTGTTGTTGTGTTATAACTACATTTAGAGGTTATAGTCTCTCCACTATCACCCCATAGACCCTCTCAAATAGTTGAAGTCTTTTGGAATGTGATGAGGTGTTCCTAATTCCATGTGAAAATATATTAAATTTATTATAGAGTGACTCAGACCAGATTTTTACACACAAACTCTATTTATATTTATTTTCATAGGGATAAATCCATCTCACACTACTTTTTTTTAAACTTTTTTGTTTACACCAGCCTCTGTTGATCGGTAGGTGCACCTAACGTGTTGTGGTAGTGTGATTTGAATTTCATCTAGGAATTAGGACTAAGGAAATCAAACTAAAACAAATTCAACCAAAAATCAATGTTATATCTCCTAAAAAATTATAATTTTATTTCAATTCATACAAAACAATTATTACTAATAATAATACACTTCAAATTCAGAAAATAATTGATAATATAACTAAAAGGACACAAAATCCTACTATTTAATCAATATAATTAATTTCAAAATAAAATTCACAAAAATCATGATTTTTAAAAAATAAACAAGTACCATATAACCACAACAACACCATAATGTTATCAGAAATAACAAAAATTTAATGGATTTTGAATATTTTAATATCCCACTTAAAACAAAACATGATTCATGCTAAATGTTAGAATACATCACTCATTTTAAATACCTTTTTTATAATTTTACTGAATACCAATCATTTTTAATCTACAAAAAATTCATATCAACTGATTCTGGAAATAAACTACTTTTAATTGAAATAAATCATTCTTTAATCTCAATGAAAACATTTTAGTTTAACACAAATGTGATTCAAACCACTAAATTTTAATAAAAAATCATTAAATAACTTTAACATAATAAAATTTATCAAAATTAGGGATTTAAAATTTATAATTAAAAAAAATTCATATATAGTCCTTTTATTTCAAGTGAAAATAACCTGATAAAAAAATATTGAGATTAATTATCAAAAAAATAATGAGTTTTTTAGGCATACTCAAATTAAGACCCCAAACAGTTGAAAACAAAATTTACCCTATTTAAAAATACCCAAAATTCCCTTTGAAACTTATCATTAAGAAAACTAATTTTTGTTTCTTTAAAACCAAACACATTCCAAAAATAAATATCATGGTGACTTGTATTGATCATTTAAAAAATATTAAAACACAAAAATTTGATAAAGATTATAAAAAACGAATCTAATTCAAAAGAATCCATAAAATACATTTTACATAAATGGGTAATATACAAATATGTTTCAAAAATAAACTAAAAATAAAATAAACAGAACTGGAAAAAACTCACTCACTTGAAATCATTGAACAATAAATAGTAAAAATATATGGAAATTTTCTAGAAAATATATCATAAAAACATAATTTTCCATGAATTAATATGTATATATATAAAATAATTATTTTATATATATCACCTTATAGAAAAATGGGAAAAAAATTCTTTGCTTTTAAACATTATAATATATTGTTTTTACCAATTTTCAATGTAATACCCAAGGAACGCCTATAATGGGGGATGAATTAGGGGAAAAAAATTAAAAATATTATTTTATCACTGAAATTTCAATTGACTATATTATAGTGTTAATATTAATATATTTCAAAATATAATTCTCTTAATTTCATCCACACCAAATATAAAGAGTACAGGGAAAGTAAAGAACCCAATGATAAAGGGGAGATTATATGGTTCACCAAAACTACACCATGTAAAAGGTAAATACACATGGTGATGTTTTAGTTTACCGAAAATACACTAAAACAAATTTTTATAGTGGATAAAAGGTTATAATTTATGTACATTCTATTCTAATTTTCACTAACATTACAATAAATATTTATGCATGGTCGACTACCTCTTAATATCCACCTCCTCATACAAAATCACCAAAATATTCTTTGAGTTGGTGATTTAATACTTTATAAACATGACAGTATTATCATGATTATTATAGGAAACTAATTTTTAAACATAAAAAATAAGTACGAAATGAATTGTTGATTTCTACTTTCTTGCCTCAATATTCACTATCTGAATATGAAAAATATCTAGAATGATTGGTCATTAATTTCTCTTCCAAAAGTATTCATTATCATGTATTATTGTTTAAAATAACTTCAATTACTTATTATGGAAATTGTCTATAATACTATCCATTTTATTCTACTTTAATCAATCAAATAGGTCAATTTTCCTCTGTAGATAGAGTCCTTATATCCCAATGAACATGATCTATCAATTTCATTAAGTTCTCTCATTTTTTCATTCTTCAATACTCATAATTATTCTCCAACACATTAATATGAATATTTTTACACTATCTCCCAAAATTTCATTAACTATTAGGATCCATTATAGTTTTCATGATCCTATTAAAATATTCGACATTTCATAAAAAATTAATTTTGGTCAAAATCATCAAATCTAGACAAGTTAAATCCCCAAAACTCATATTACATATATCGATATTTGAGAATATATATAGACATAAAAATAATTCATTTTACATATATACCATGATGTGTCACACTAATCCACATCCTAATTTTTAAGCCAACAATTTAACAATGAAAACCACATCCTTTAAATCTCTACTATCCTAAAATCATTCTTGTTCCTTTGATTCAAAAACTATATCATTCACATGCCATGATTTGGTTTCTCCTTCACTACATTTTGATTTTGTTTTATGAACTTTAGATATCTTCATCTAATTTATCTTGTATAATATTCTAAACATTGATAATAATCTTCCTCACAACACTCATTTTCCAACAAAATGTCCCTAAACCACATCAATAGTCCCTTATATTCCTTATTTTGAATAGTAAGTCTATAAAACACAAAATTAGACCACGAAAACCACTACAACTAGTTCATTTATAACTAAATACATTATAATTTTCAGTTAGAACATAGAAGAGTATTATAATATCATTTACACCTATAATTTTTAATATAAACTTCAGATAGAACACTACATTTTGTAATTGAAACCCTGAGCACATTCCTCTTTTTTTCTAGTCTATGATAACCACTATGATGGTGTTTTTCATATCATAATCTCTAGTAATTCTATTGAAAAAACATGTATAAAAATATTCCATGTCATGGTAGTGGTTTCAAAACTATTTCATGGTGTATACAACTATATTTTAGTTTATCCTTATGGTGTCCAACAGTTTTGACATTTCTACTATATCCTTCCTTTTGGAAGTATGAAATATTGTCTCAAACCATTACATGGTTTTTTCAACTTCACCATATCATCTTTTATGAAACTATAACATTCTCTATTTAATTTATAATTTATTAAATTCCTATAAAAACAATAAAAATCATATTTTACTATAAAAAAATTCTATTAGAACTAGATTATGATATTTCTCCATTCAATCTATCATTATCCTTTTCTAGCTTCCATAGTCCATCCCATGTTTATCCATCTTTGTGATTTTACATTTTTTATTTCTATAAACTCCATAATCATTATTGATACTAGAATGTAAGCTCTCTAAAATTTACATATATTAACTTCTAAGTATCACTATACTATATCAATTCTGTTTATCATCATTATCACCTATTTTGTACTATCTTTTCATGTTTAATTTTCATGTATGATATATGAATTCTTTAATTAAATTCATAGCTATTATCTTTCTATGTCCCTTTCACTTCAGCTTTAATATTATGATATTGATCATCCCCTTTTATATTCCTGGTATGGTTACCAATTCATGAAATTTAGTTCACATTAAATCCAAAAAAAAGAAACCCATTGGTTGTAGTATTCTCCTCATTTGGATATTGTTGTAAAAAATAAGAAATAAATATCTTTCTTTATTACTCCAAGTATAATGTATTCACTTCCATAAATTATTTCATAATTACTTTATGATTAAGGATATATCTCTCAATTCATGTAAAGATGTTTTTTAGAACTTATCTTCTCAGGACACTAAATTCAAAAATCTTACAACTTTAGATCCTCTTTATTTAGTAGGGGTTTTTTTATTTCATGTTCATGGATTTATTTCACATTATATTATCTATCTATTGATTAAAAATTCAATGGATATTTTTACTAATTCTTTATCTGTCCTTATAATCCAAATTCATAGTGATAAAACACCACCTTGGACATAAAATTCAAAGTTCCAATTTCTACATCATTTCTCAAATATGCTACTACTTGTTGCAATATACTCTAAAATTATTTGTTTAACATATAAAAAACAATAATAAAAAAGATTATTTTTTCACTATTTTTTATTCCCCATAGTTAAAAATTAGTTTCTCCTTTATTAGATAAAATAATAATAAAATTTGATGTGTTTCATTGGCCTATTTCACCTCTAGCTAAAAATATTTATCTAACATTACTTGTTATCACCTGGTATGATACCATTTATTTTTAAACTTAAAAAATTTATCTTTAAAGTTAATAAACCTCATATCTAGATCATATTCTTCTATATTTTCCTTAATAGAACTTACCACTCCAAAAATATCTATCAATGAATCCTCTAAGAATACTTCAGTTAAAACTCATTATACATTGCAAGATAATAAGTCCATAATTTCACTACATTCATTGGACTCAATTACATTCTTAATATCACGAGACATTAATAAAATAATTATTCATAAATCTCCTAATGATATCAACAAAACTACAAAAAATTTATAGTTAATATCATGAAGAAAATTTTATGATTAGTAACACTAGTTAAAACACATTTTCCCTATCGTAGGTTATCTCTTCAATACTAAACGAGGCTGGTAGCTTTTGAGTACAGTCTAACCCTTATCTTCATTATCAAATACTGAATTTAGAAAAATGAACATAATAAAAGTTTATTCTATTTAACATCCTCATGTATCCTAATAGAGTAATTACATGATACCACTTATTATTTTAAGATTAAATAATCTATGAATTCTTCCTTGTATAATATTTTTAATACATCATAATCAATATATATTGATTATTATTCTAGACATTATATAACTTATATATATATATATGAATATGTTTTATATTACTTCTTGAAAATATTTAGATCAATTTAAACAATTTAACTCTTCTCAAAAAGATTAGCTTAACAACCTAATTTTTTAGATATGCACTTTATTGCACACGATATTTTAAATATTTCCACTAACCCTTATCATTCATTGAAACCAATATATTTTTTAAATTATTTTTAATCATATATATTTATTTCAACATGAAATCACATAATCATCAAGAATTTAAATATTTTTATTCACTATAATTTATTCACCCTATAAATAATATATTCCCCTTCAACTCACATCATTGAAACAATAATTATGAAATTTAAATACATCAAGACATGGGTATATCACAATCATCCTCAAGTTGAGAAATGTGGTTTCTTTTTGTGAATAATACAATTTCTTCCAACTTGATTCCAATACATCATTTTGTTTTTCCATTGAATGATTCAACTTTTACAAAAACATATTCAATATTTTCATTTACTTCCTATAAATTATTTTAGTTCTCATCCAAATACAATATGGAATTCATCCCACTAACACATGTTTCGTATTTTAATGTAAAATAATTACTTTATTCTTAAACCATCCATATAAAGAAGATTTTCATTCCACCAATTTTTTTCTATGCCTCACAGTGAATGTTTTTGGTCCAGTCAAGAATATATCATGCTTCACCTCATTTTATTCCATCAGTAATAACTTAAAATTTTTAATCATTAATAATTATTTATCCATCCATTCATCTTATTCTTGTTTAATATAAGAATATTTATCTTTCATTAATATCCAAAGTTTTTAAATTTTATTCCTTGATGCTTAATAAAGGTAATAATACATTGGTTTGGGATGTACACTCTATTTCCTTAATTTTTGTCCCTTAAATTCCATGAATATATTTTACAATATTAAAGTTTTTTATCATTTTATATTTTCTTCCACTCTAGAAAAGGGATTATGGATCTCCTCATGGAACCATTATAACCCCTCATGTTCCAATAACATTCTATATTTATAATTTCATAATAAATAAAACATCACCTATGAAAATTTTAACTCTCATTTATATTTCCTGGACAATAAATTATAGTAGTATTTCACCATTTTATTAATTCTAAGGATTCCACACACACATCCATGTGGTGTCCTATTTCTAAATGGTAGTATAATATCTTTTTCAATCTCTATTAGGAATTACTTTATTCTTATTTAGGAATAAATATAATTTATTTATCAAAATCCATATAATTACATTTTTAATCCACACTTTTAAGGGTTTTCTATGAGGGATCACCAACTCCCTCTCCACAACTGATAATTTTTTATCATTTTAAATATCCTAAATTATTAATTCAATTATAATCATTTTATTGGGCACATAATTCAACATAAAAAATGAATCATCATCATATTTAGTTTTCTCAATGAGCTATATCTTAAGATGGATCATTTTAGCTTTGAATACCTTCTCCATACACATTTGATCCTCAAATTCTGTTACAGTTATCATAAAAAAAAATTTCTTTCCAATTCATCATATCACTCAACCTTTCGATAGATCCTTTCTAGTTTAAATGATAATTGTTTAGCCTTGTATTTTCTAAAAACATTTATGCTATAATTGGATAACCCACAACTTTATTGATTCTATATTATCCAAATTTTCTTATAAGTATTGGATATTTGATAGATTAATATAAGAACACTCTCCAAAATGAAAAACATAATATATTTTCCTCTTTTTAAATGAAATCTCAAATTATTTCAATTAATATTGTGGAATTCAAGATTTTATATTCTAATAAATATGGAATAAAAGATTTACAATAAAATATATAAACAAACTCAATTACTCTCTCCACTAAGGGAGTGCATTTTTCATTAGAAGCCATTGTATAATAACTGATCATCTTATGCTTACCATTTAACATATAAAAATTTATCCTCCTCAATTTTTTAGTTACTCAACATCAATATATTTATATTAAAAAAATTTGAGGGAGTCATAGAAACATCTCCATTCTTAGGTTCTTTTTAGATCTCATTTAATATTTATTATAACTCAATGTTTACATAAAAATGAAAGGTTTTATTAAATAATATTTTATCTTAAACCTCTAACCAAGATCCTTAAATAATATCCATTATTTACATTTCCAATATTCATTATAAAATCAGTATCATGATGTATATACTTTATAAAATCATCTCCATAAGTCCATAGATAACCAATCTTTTCCTTCATAGAAAATTCAAAGTTAGATCCATCAAAAATAATAATCTTTAAAATAAAATCAACTTGTTTTTTAATTTTAAAAAACATATATGACATACTGAGAGAAAATTTATAACCATTGGGATCTTATAACTCTTATTAAGACCAAAATAATATGAAGTGATACATAAAGAAACATAAGAGTAGGGTGAATTATGGTGAAAATGAAATAAAACTTCTTCCTTTTACCCTCACCAATTCTATAATCCTATTACCATATTTGAATAAACACATTTTAATCTATCATCCTCTAAAATTTTTCCACAATAAACATAATTCATATATAAAAAATGATGCACACAACCACATGATTATGTTTAAAGGGTTTACTTACACTAGGATATATTCAAGGAACATGCACACAGATCTGTTTTAGTGTACCAAAAATATACTGCTATAAAAGGTTCCAGTGGGTGAAAGGTTTTCATTGGTATACACTCCATTACCAAAATGTATACCCTTATATGAAATATTTAGGGATATATTATGAACTCCTAAGGGTCGCACCCTCTTACACTCCCTCCAAATGCTTATTTGAGGTTGATCTTTAACTGTTTATATTCATTAGTTCCTCATAAAGAATAATATAATAAATTTGTATATATGTATAAAAATATTCTAGATGTGATTCATTTATCTTTTCTACATTAATTCATTTATATTTATTAGTTATAGATGAACGACTTTATGCCGTATGGGTTATTCCATTATGTTTTAGAAATACTATTAATATTATTAAATTCAATCAAATAACATAAACATTTGTTTGGATAATTGCCTTCATAATAATTTCCTCATAAGGGTCACATTAGGTTAATGTCTTAGTACGTTTCTCCCTAGTTCATTTATAATACCTAGTTTCCTAGTGGAAGTGATGTTTCTAAAAAAATGGAATATTTTTTCGAACTAATTTCCTAGACTGAAACTTTTTCATAAGGAATGAAGTGAATATTTGATATTTTGGATGTTTTTTATGCCACCATGGGTAAAGAGAACAATATAATAAGCATAGAAAAAATGAGAAGGATTAGATATATGTTTTGAATCCCTGATGGTATTCGAATCACCCTTATCCACTATATGGAGAAGAATTTTACTAAGATAGTCTTCTATAATTGAAAAGATGATAGAAGGGTGGGGGTAACCATGCATGACCCCTCATAATAAAGTGATATAACCTTATATTGTTCCATTAATGAGAATTAATATGTTAGAATACCAATAATATATTTAAAACAATGAAAAACCATCAAATAAAATCCAATGCAAGTCAAGTATTTACCAATAAAACCCTAATCCAATGTTTCAACGACTTTATTGAAATTAGGAATTAAACTAATGTTACCTCACATGGTTGTTTTTTTGAGAAGGTTAACACATTACTAGGTAATGATAAGATAATATCAAATTCTTCTTCCTTTGATGAATACAAATTGATTCTAAGAAATGATTTTATCTAACACTTTGGAAAGCCTATGGGCAATAATTGTTTCCCATTATTTTATAAATATTGTTTATAAGAGAAACCCAATATAATTGAAAAATGTCAGTAGAATTTTACACTTTTGGAATATGGGTGAGTAAATGAGAACTAACACCCTATGTGAGAGAGCCACAATTGAGAAAAATATTCACCAATTTACAAACATCATGAGGAATAATATCACAGTAGGTTTGAAAAAGAAATATTGGGGAATCGGTCCAGTATATGAGAAATCCCTTAATTTAATCCAAATACTGAAACCTTAATTTCAAAGTATAAATTAATTTAGGTTGGCATGAGAATAATGTATATAGAGAGGCCACTATGTATAATATTTCAGTAAGAATCATTTACTCAAAATAGAGGGAGGAAACTAAGTATAAAATTCTAGTGTGAAACAACATGTTATTGTCAAGACTTTCTCCCATAAACCATTACTTCCTATCATATTCAGAAGGTGGATATTTTTTTCATAGAGTTCATAATTTTAAGTAGGTTTTTCTTCCTTCTCTTCCTACTCAACAAGGTTAGAACATGATCTTCATAAAGTTTATTAGGGTTTAACACATATGAATACATCTATTTTCATTTATGACTCACCATTTTGTGTCCCGATGGCTTTATTTTTTCTATTTCTTGTTAACCCCTTCTATGCATTAGCATCCTGGGTTCGTTTGACCTACTGATACATCATAAATCACTTCCTATAAAATATTGTAAGGTAGTTATTCAAACCAAACTAATCACACAGCATCACCAAATCTAATTCCAAAAAGTTATACCAATTAATTCATTATTAATAATCAATTATGTAAAAAATTGATTATTTTATTATTAATTCAATTGTTTACCTAAATTTTAAAATATCAATCAATGACAAAAACCTACGTGTAGAGACACATATGTACCAATATTTAAATAATTTCATGAAAAACCCACTACTCACTCATTATTTAGTGATCATTATATTGAAAAATCTCCATTATAAAGTGAAAAAATAAATCCCAATACCCCCATGTAACTTGAAAATCTACTATGGTTGTGCTAGTTAGGCATACACACACACAACTTTTATACCAAATCCCAACTCCTAATCTCTAACCTACTTGATCCCAAATTTCAATACCTCATAAAAAAATTTAATACATTTTTTCGATGTCCCATCTTGGAATTAATAGGTTATCTAGGTGAAATTACACATGAACTCAAATTCACCCATCCCACCAATAACTAATGGTCGATAACTAGAATCAATGGTTTAAGGATATTATTTTGGTAACGCTTTTCCCTATATTGGTCAATCATACAAAAATACCATATAATGGGATATAAGAATAATAAGTACAAGAAAAAAATTAAAAAACTCAATACCTTGAAGGAATATCCAATAAATTCCTATAAATGTCTCACATCAAAATATGAATCAAAATTAAAAACCAAGAACCATTGTACAGATATTTCATATGAAATGACAATCAAAATAAAGTGTGTATATTTCCTTCCACATGGCTCTAAAATTCTATGGCCACCACTCCCACATGTCTCTACAAATCACCTCCCTAATAAATTGGCCTCTTGTATTTACCGGAAATTTCATTTACATGATATATACATACATGCAGAGTGTATGTACAATGTGTGAAAATATAATCCTTAGTAAAAGTCACTAAAATTATTGGTATCCAAATGAGTTAATTATGATCATATAAATTGTGTAAACATTTAAATGATTCAAAAATATCATTTTCATGATGCAAATAATGTGGTTACTGATAACCAAGTCGCTCATGTAAACTCATACATACTTCGATCAATATCAGTACTCATAGAACAAGGTATCCAAACACTTGGATCATCGTCATCATGTATTTAAATCAAATGGAATCACAATATCTCATATTCAAAACTCAAGGAATCATAAATTTATATGTATTAAAATAATTCTACTCCAAAAAATGGATCTCACATCATTATCCCAACTCCCAGCCTAACCCAATGCTCCCTAAGGTTGACTAACTTCTTAGAAGTCCCACATCAAAAAATTTCTAGATAAAATGAAATCAATAATCAAATTATTTTTATGAAAAATATCAAATTTATCCCACACTTATTCCACCAAAATAACACAAAAACGTTTCACATTTACATGAAAACACTAATAAATCCAAACACACTTTCAAGACTTAATAATATTGTATTACATATATTCAAAAAAACCAAAACCCCATTTTTAATAAAATTAATCAACTATGTAGCCATTCATTACTAAATAACTATTTCAACATCTCATTAAACCTTAATTCACTTTAAAATTAATTTCCAACATGTAATTACCCCTTTCTTTCCCATAATATTCATTATAAGAGTTATCAAAACACACACAAAAATCCTTTTTTAAATTTAATATTTTTAACACCCTTCACACAAGAATTTTTAAACAAAATTATTTTAATTAACAGAGTATTTTCAGATAAACACACACACAAGATTATGCAATAACATATCAACTACATGCCAAAAATTCATAGAAGTACAAAACATTTATATTGTAGTGAAACACACTCTACTCATCATATTCCCTACCAAAACATAAATTCCATATCTTTCTTAGTTATTATTAACTATTCCATGAATGATTCCATCATTATCATAACTCTATTAATTAACCCCTTACTAAATCACCTCTTTCATAGTGAATTTCTATAATTCCATCTCTGTAACACATTATTAATTAAAAAAATTCATTCACACATTTATGGGAAAATAATTCATAATATTAAAAATAATTATCCCTTTCAAAAATTCAAAAGAAGTCATTAAATCACAAATCAGATTAAAAATCATATATAATCACAAGTCAAATACCCAGAGGAAGAAATAGGACACCTGCCTCAAACTTATTGCAAAATATGCTTAATGAATGAAGCCTGAAATCCTATGAGAAGGTAAGAAATCAAGTAAATCACTAAAATAGATATAATGAGTATAAATTAAAATATAACACTAACCAAACCTCATAATTATATCACCAAATCATTGGGTTATCATAGCCACAACCTTGATGGATCTAATTCCACCAATGGATCAAAAATACAACTTTAATAAAAGTAGAAATCACTCCTTGAGGATGGGAGATAAAAGATAGAGATTAAAGTTCCGAGGGTATTTCAAAATGACCCTTAGAACAAATTTAATCAATATTTAGTCATTAAAACCATGACAGTATAGTAAACAAAATTAATTTATTTATAAAATAGACTAGATGATAAGTGGAACCTGATCACCCACTACTAGGTACTCGGTGTTAGTCCAGTTGATCTGCATATCTTCACCACCACTGGGTACTCGATACCCAACCAATTTTTTTTCGGTGGGCTCTACTAGGAAATTCTATAAAAATAAAAATCATAAAACCCTCCCTTATTATCCCTTCACAAAAATCCTCAAAACCCACTCTAAATATAAAATAAAAATTAATTCCCAAATATTAAAATTAAATAAAAAACATACCTCAATGAATGGGGTTTCTATAGTCTCATATTAATTGAATATTTCATCGTCCCATACAAAAGTAACATGGCTTGTATACTCTCGGTCAATTATTCCCCTACCTCTTACCATCACATCAATGACCCATTAAAGTAAATGGCATGACCCCATTTATGTGTTCTTAATTTTTAATCCTCACAACTCCAATGAATTTTATAAGAATATTTTCTCTTCTAATATCTGTATTTAAAATGGGGAACTTTCCAAAATATCCCAAATTCAAAAAATTTCAACACCACTAATAATTTACCTCTAATAAAAATAAATTAATTATAACACAAATTAAATACAATTATTGGAAAATTATATCAGATATCATGGGTTTATAATAGTATCTAATAATTTTATAAATATGAAATTCATCAATATATAATTGATATTACATATTTAACTATTTTAAATATTATTATATCTAAAATCATCGATTTTAATAATTCAAAAATATAAACCCTTATTTTTTCCCAATCATGATTTATTATTTATTTTTATTTTGATATATATGATAAATTAAATAATGAAATTTCATGGAGAATACCAAAATGATATAAAAAGTATATAATCCACTACATCAATTCTATGACAACCATTATCCTTAACTACTTTAATGATATCAACTACATGATCCTAAAATCTCATTATTCATTATCCTTTATTGAAATATTTCAACACGTCATGACATACCAAAACCAAATAATATCCATTCGTTAAGAAAATAAATTGAATAAAATAAAAATTCATGGTGGAAAAATCATTTCCAAATAATCAATAACATAATTTTTCCTCATTATCCCATTCTATACTTTATCCACATTAATTATTCCATCAGTACACTCCTCTCTCTCTTCTCATGTATTCTCAAATTAAATTCCATTAAAACCTACTGTTTAGTTTATTCCCATATATCTAAAAATTTCTATTTCATTGTCATAAATATTTAACTCTAATGTCCCCTAATAATTCCATGACATTGTGACTAAAATATAAGAATTCCAAAAATTACTATTTAATAAAAATTATTTATTTAAAAATAACTTCTAAATTAAATAAATAATAATACACCACTAATACCTAACATCCTTCGGAAAACAAAACCACTTTTAAAATTATCAAATCACTTCTAATAGAAAAATAGTTCCCCCAATATCCAATGATGTGTTTAAAATTCTATTTCAAGAACTGCAATATTATCTTTTTACCCTTCTCCTCCTACCATGAAACCACTTAATAATTTTTTTAAATAAATAAATATAAAAAATCATGGTTTTCACATGATATCTCCTCTCTCCACCTACAGATTATGTCCCACCAAAGGATAAACGGGTTATCCTCCCTTTAAAAATACCACATAATAAAAATAAATTTTCTTCAGTTAAGGCTATTAAAAATAAAAAACAACACACACGACCAGCCACCCGAGTTGGTCGATCATCATCCATCCCCATAAGGATTGGTTGAAAACTAAAAATAACATTAAAATTTGATAACTTGAAATCCCTATATCCAAATAATCCATTTCATGGCCTCTCAAGACCCATTCTATTGGGGTCTATACTGCGAATACTGAATCCCACCGCCAATAGTCCAGGGGATGTTTACTAACACTGGGTAGGCATATCACTAGCATGGGAGGAATTTCCTATGTACATGTACACACCCACACATCTCCAAGCCCAAAAATGCTAAAATTTAAAAACTAAAAAAAATTAAAGCATGCATACATACATCTATATCCCACAAACAGAGTATGAAAGGAAGTAATGTAATATAGGTCCAAATAAAATTCCACCACAAATTGTTTGTAAACACAAGTCCAACATATAAGAAAAGGTACTAGGACTACTATATAAGATCCACAGGAACACGCCTCAGTGTGTCTGGTCTCACAAATCATTATCTGGTCTGAGTTCACGTAGGACTCCGTCAAAAGGGAGATCATCTATATAATACATGACACGTGGGGGAAAAGACCATATAGGGGTGAGTATAACAATACTCAGTAAGACACACCAAAACTAGAAATCAATATAACAAAGGAATGTACAGTCATCTCTACACATGTATATGTCTACAACACATACAATAAGAATATCTAGATATACTCAGTCTAAGACACATAGAATAGAGGTAAGACACAACCATAGTATACTATCCCTAGGATTTTAGTTCAAAGATTCCACGATTCACTCATCTTGGTGAACATACTCTTGCGTCTGATAACACTGATGAAGTATGTCTGAGAGGTACTACTCATCAGGTCTCTCTATGAGGCAGATGCACTAATCATCTGAGAAGAGTACAATAATCATATGAGGATCACTACTAGGGCTATGTGGTGATACCAACAACTTGATATGGAATGACCCATTAATAAGAGGATTGGCTCCCATGTAGTGTTGTTCGTGTCGATACCAAGAACTCCACCTAGGGCAGGAAGATGAATAAAGGATCCCACTCCATACCTCTCAGGGGGATTCCAGGAACACTATCCTAGAAGTCCTAATGAAGGGATCATAGTCCTAGGAATAGGAAATTATTCATAAAAACCTTCAAGGAAATGATAAAGGGAACAAACTCAAATGAAACATTTCCATGATATGGAGGACAAGAGATTGAAGCCTTGTAGAAAGTGGTACATGGCGTGTAGTAATGGTAAACGTCATGTCCCTTGACCTTGGGTAATGATTGTGTAAAATAGACCATGTCATTCATCCTATGTCTTGTAGAAGAGTACATAGATTGTTAAGGAGTTACACGTTGTGTCTTAGCATTCGTGGTCTGCCTGTGTACTATAGTTGTGTGCTAGTACATGACATCAGCGTGTGTATCTATGCCCGTGTACCAGTAAATGTGGTCTCCCATGTATATGCTTGAGGCCATGCGGTGTGGGGTAGAACATTACATGTAGTTAACTCATGTAATCCACCCCTTTTCCATGTACTATCCAAATTACATGTGGATTTAATCCATGGGGAATACACACCATGTAGTCAAGGACTACACATTGTGTGTACTAGGTTCTACCAGAAGCTGTCTTCTTCCTCCTGCTCACAATGGTTGATTTTATGGCCTCTATTATGGTGACCAGTTTTCCTAAAAACTAAATATCCAAGGTTATGGGGACATTTCATCACCAAATTAATGTGTTTCATATTCTGGTCCGATTCAAAAATGGATTAAATCATCGTTATTTTATTACACCGAAGAATACGAATTCGGGTATCCACCATTATAAAAATATCTTTTTCCACATTTTTGTACCTAAATTGTGCCATACTAATCCTAGATATTAAATATAAGATCATTATACCATGAATCGTGTGTGTAATAATTGATTTATTAGGATGTGCTGTGTCACGGACCAAGCGAAAAACACATGTGGAAAACAATGAATGGTGGGGAGAAAAGCACAAGAACCAAAGAGAGGAATGAAACTCGATTGATGTTTGTTTTGATATCAATAAAAACCCATTATAATGAAAATATAATTAATAAATAATCAAGATGATTAATCTCTCGTTAAAACCCCACAAAAATAACGCATCCTATAAAATAGGATCGAACCATGGATCAATCTATTCATTGATTGGTCGGTGTTCATCATGAAATTAAATAACGGGGAAAAGAAAATCAAAATCACAAGCCTTGAATTAATTTGGTTTGGTCACTGATGAAGAATTATCTCTACCATGCTTTTGTTGGTGAGATCCATTGAATCTGAGGCTGCACCGATCAATCGATCCATGATCTGCAATATCATCATCATTCGTTCGAGAAGATTCTCCACGGGTTCTCTCTAATGATCCTCTAGTGGTTCCAAGAATTTGTGGATATACATAGAATTATGAAATAATGATGTATTTAAGGAATGTCAAGTCACTACATCAACATAATGTAATACTTAATTTTTTTAAAATAATTTTTTTCATTTTACGCTAGTGATAAATTTTTCAAAAACGGTCTGCGCCGACCAATTCTAGGTCCCACATTGGGTAAAAACTGAATTATGAACTCAATATAGACCTTTTATTTATGATCTGGGCAACTGTTTAGGATTTATTAATATATTTTAGTAAAACTACATTCACGTGCTATTTAATATTTTAATATATTTCAAACATTTATTCCATACACACTGGGTCTTGGAATCACACGCCATCTTAGTTCCTAGTCTCAAAATTAATCCATATAATACTTAAAAATAATAAATGAAAAATATGAGACATTTAATTCTCCCAGAATTGGGACATTAAGTTCCCAAAAATCCTAAATAAAGTCTACCCAAAAAGATGTGGGTACTGAGAATGAATATGAGCCTCCCACTCCCAAGTTCTCTCATGTAGATTCCCATGTTTCCACTCGATATGAACCAAAGTAATTGATCACCCATGAAGGATCCTCTCCTTCTGATCCTCCATCTCTACTGGGTACACAGCAAAAGTCACTCAATCCATGATTTCCAAC
This sequence comes from Viscum album, assembly GCA_963277665.1. Classification (NCBI taxonomy): domain Eukaryota; kingdom Viridiplantae; phylum Streptophyta; class Magnoliopsida; order Santalales; family Viscaceae; genus Viscum; species Viscum album. Next base: position 853,975,095 of record OY728152.1, read on the forward strand.
ATGCCCTAGTCAATAACGTGTGATGGGTCATGCACGTACCACCTCAGCTGCAATACATGGAATACATATTGTACCCAATATAACTATGGAAGTAGAGATAAGTAGTTATACACCTTCAAAACTCTATGTAGTATCTGAAAAGGCCTGATGAGCCTCAAAGATAACTTCCTGGTTTGGAAAAGTCATCATAATCCACATTTTGTTGAACCCCATAAGAACACATGGTCTCGATCCTAGAACACCAAATGCCTCTATCACATGTCAGCATAAGAATTATGATAGATTTGTGCAGTCTTCATCTTCTCCTGGATGATCTAAACCTTCTTTGTAGTAGCTTACACCAACTCTGGGCCCATGAGTGCAAACTCTCCTGGTTTTTTCCCACAAAGTGGTGACCTGTAGGGTCACCCTTATAAAGCCTCTATTGGTGCCATATTGATGGGGGATTGGTTGTTTTTTATGTATGAAAACTCCACCGGTGTTCAGTGATCCTTCCAACTATGAAAAAAGTAAAACAAGTAATCTCACAACAAGTCCTCCATAACTAGAATAGTATGCTCTGTGTGGCTGACAGTTTGTGGGTGAAACGTTGTGCTCAAGCATAAATAGGTCCCAAACACATCCTCTAATCCCTTCCATAACTAGGATGTAAAGAGAGAATAATGATTATAAATAATCATTTATGTAACTCCATGGAGTCGAACTATCTTTTGAACATAGAGGCGTCCCCAGCACTCCACTGAACTCTGCACTCAGATAGCTTGGAAATGGGCCGACTTGATAAGTCGGTCAACGATTACCCAGATGTCATTGTGTCCCTTAGAAGTATGTGGTAATCCCATCATGATGTCCATAGATACCCCATCCCATTTCCACTATGGAACCTCAATGGTTTAATCCAAACCTATTGTAACATGGAACCCATCCTTCACATACTGAAAAGTAAGGCATCAAGAGACAAACTCTACAACTCCTTTCTTCATCCATGGACACCAAAACTAATGTCATAGGTCATTGTACATCTTACTCACACTTGGATGTACTGCCAAAGGGGGCAGATGAAACACCATCAAAACCTCCTCCTACAATTCCCTTGGTACTGGCATGGGTCCCCTAAAAATAAGAACATGCTACCCACCTTTTAAAAACCAATCATGATTATGCCATGTGAATATATAATAACATAGGGTCTCCTAGTCGGTATCCCCAATTTGTGCCTCCTAGAATCCCTGTAAAAGTGGATGGGTGACAACCATTAAATGGAGGTAATCTACTCAATATCCATCCACAAAGGATAACTGCAATGTGGTTAACTACTCTAACACCTTATTCATAAATGGAGAACTAGATCTCATATTGAGAAAATATTCTACCACATTCCCCTTCCTCAGAGTATAAAAAATCTCAAATTCATATCCATGGAGGAACTCTAGCCATCACCTCTATCTAACATTAAGATCCTTATGTGATAATATATACTTGGGACTCTTGTGGTCAGATTACATGAGAAACTTCTCACCCGTTAGGTAGTTTCTTCACATTTTCAATGAAAAGACTACCTCTGCAAACTCAAGTTCATGAGTCACATAGTTCTTCTCATGTGGTCTCAGCTGGTGTGAACCATAAGCAATCACTTCTTGAATATTCATCATAACACAACCACGCTTGGTTCCAAATACATCAAAAAACAATATGTACTCGAAAACTTATTCTGGAACTCTCAAGATGGGGTCGCTCATCCAAATCTACCCCAAATGCTAAAAAGACTATTTGAACATTTATTTCAACACAAAAAACTGCCCCTTTTTAGTCATAGCTATCATGGGTGCTGATATTCTGGATAATTCAGGTAAGACTCTCTCAGAATATTCTATCGACCCAATTAATATTTTCACATTTATCATGCTCTAAAGTGTCTCCCAAACTAACAGTGTCTCGATCTTATCTAGGCCCACTACCACTCTATCCACTAAAATAACATGTTCCCAAAAGTGGACCGCATTCATACAAAGATGGAACTTTGAGAGATTTCTGAATAGAATATTCTCTTAGAGTACATCCAATGTTATCCTTAAGTGTCTTGTGCGCTCCTCCTTGGATTCCAAGTGTACAAGGATATCATCGATGAAGACCAACATAAACTTGTCTAAGTAAGGCTGAAATATCTGGTCCATGAGTCCCATGAAAACTGTCGAGGCATTCTTCATCCTAGGGGGAATCACTAAGCACTCATATTTACAATTGAAACATAAAAATTCCATATTATTTATATCCTCCTCCCATACTCACAACTAGTGATAGCTTGATTGGAGGTCAACCTTTGAGAACCATCATGCTCCTCTGAACTGAACAAAGAGGTCATCGGTCCTTATTAGTTGATAATTGTTCTTCACAGTCACCTAGTTTAAGATTTGGTATTCCACAAAAAACCTCAAGCTCCTGTATTCCTTCTTGACAAAAAAACTGGGGCTTCCTAGGGCGAAACAATGGGTCTCATATTTCTCTTCCTATCTAAGTCCAGCAGCTGTACCCTCAACTCAAGAATATCTGTAGGAAATTTTCTATATGCTGGTGTAGATATAAGTGTCATATTAGGGTGTAGATCAATGAATTAGTCTATCTATCAATGGGAATATATACCTGGAACATCTTTAGGAAATACATCCTTGTACTCTAAGGGTTTGGATAACCAATGGATGAGTAATCTATTTAATCTTCCTATGCATGAGTCCATACCATTCTTCTTGTGTTTCCTTTTCACAAAAAAGGAAAATATGTCTCTTTCACTATGTACACGCCACACCATTTTCCTAAAACTATCAATATAGGAATGAAATATAGATAACTAATCAGTTCCATGAATGATGTCATAATTCTTGAACGCTACTACCATGAGATTCCAATAGAAACTATCACCTACAAGAGTCAGGTCACACTATCTACACAAGTGTGTCATCTTGGAGTCTTCCCTAGTATGAGTCTCCAAGAATTAGGGTTGAGTGAAAAAATCGACACGAATCTCTATATATTGTACAAGTTATGTGTAAATAAAGGAATATCTAGAACTCGTGTCTATCAATAATACAAATAAAGAAGAAATGATAGAGATCATACCTTGAATCATTCCTCAATCCCATGGGTCATAAGTCTCGACCACCTGCAACTATCTCCTCCCTTATCCCCCAGCTCCATGAGCCTGGCATTGACCACCTCGGGGTGGTGTTGGTAAGAATTCAAAACACGGATGACCTCCTACTTCTCTCCCAGCTCCACTTCCACCTCTAAAACCCTATGGATTTTCCTAATCCTGTTGTCATTTCTTCCTTGGTGGTCCTTCCACAGTCTCTATATTAGTAGTACAGTGGGTTAAACAATCTCAAGTGATATTTCACCTTTCGTTATATGAATAGAACAACCTCTCTCTAGGATAGATGGAACCACCCTGTGAGCCCTTAACTACCAATCCACTATCTTGGAACCTCCTCCTGAAATATCTCCCACATCCCAATCCATGAGAATAACATCAAATCCCTTAGGTATAAGTACCTTCTCCTACTTTTCCAATACTGACTATCACTATTTGTATCTACTCATCCAAGAATCTTTAAACCACCAAAGCCCACTCAATCACTCAAACTTAAGTAGGAATGCACAACTGGCTGAAATTTCTCCACACAGACGTCGCTTGAATATCTGATCCCTAAAGAACAGATCTCGAACCATATCCATTGAGTACCTAGAAAGGTTATTAAATCTAGATGAATAATCATCCACTGACATACTACCCTGATGGAGCTGAAGAAGCTCATAGAGACAGACATCCCTCAGCGTAACTGGTGATAAGTTCTCTCTAAAGAGGTTCTCAAACTCTATCCATGAATGACTTGCCACATCATAATTCTGGGTAACCAAACTCCACCATTGGCCTACTGAGCTACGATGAATGCTCACTTCCAATACCACCATCTAATATGCTAGTGTCTTGACTAAACGTAACACTCATGTCACCTCCTCAATCCAGTCCTCATGCACCTATGGGTTGGGATCACCTCAGAACCTAAGGAGTGTCTACCACTGAAAATCATGAAGTGTATTATACCTGTGCACATCATCTGTTGGTACTGTAGGTACCACATTCTTCTCTTCAGTTGGTAGTATAGATGGTGCACCTCCAAGAGGTATAATCTTGGGAACAAGTTTCTATATTGAAGCTGCATCACTAAGGTCTTTATCCTCATGATAAAGATGTTGAATCCTAGCTGGTATGACTGGTAGAGGCATCCATAAATAAAATAATATTTACCAAAATCAATGAGTATATCTAGAGAGATGACTCAAAAGGACATGGAAACCACAACCCATTCCAACATGATTCATATACCATTGTTTTCTATGAAACAAATTTTCTCATGTACCGAGTTGAAGAGTTTGTGATTAGATTCCTAGTGTAAGGATATGTTAGTCCCCACACCAATAGTGGAGTCCCTGGCCTGAAATCTGAAATCAAAACACTAAAAACTATTGACTCAAACCAATATCACTGACTCTTGGTTATAAAGTAGAACTGACCCCTTTCATACTACTCTTTCACAACCCATCCTAGTGAGGCCCGTGATGTGACTCCCCAAGCCCGCATCCAATAGGAATGGGTCTCATGACTAGAACTGAGTAGGAATATCACATACATAGGAGGAATTGCCTATGTACCTACACACACACACACACACACATCACCAAGCCCACAAAATCCTGAAATGCAAAGACCACTAAGAAAACAATGCATGCATACATAGATATCCCACAACTAGAGTACGATATGAAGTAAAGTAAATTAAAATAGGTCTAAATAAAATCCCACCACAAAGACTCTATAAACACAAGTTCAACATGTATGTTAAGGTTCTGGGAATGCTATCTGAAAGATGAAGGGTCACAAATCGGTCTGTCTAGTCTCACAGAGCAGTATCTAGTCCTAGTCCACCTAGGACTCCATTAAAAGTGTGATTATCTACACAAGACATGACAGATGCAAGCATAGCCAGTGAAAGGGTGACTATTACAATACTCTATAGGACACTATGAAACCACAAAGAAATAAAATAATAGAAAGTTTAGTCATCTCTACATAGGTATATTTCTACATCACATATAACAAGAATATCCATATTTACTCAATCAAACACACACAGTCTAGTGGTAAGACACAACCATAATATACTAGCCATAGAATTTCAGTTCGATGATTCCATGAAGTGCTCATCTTGGAGAACACACTTCTGAATCTAATAGCACTGACAACATACATTTGAGAGGTACTTCTCATTGGGTCTCACCATGAGGAAGATATAATGATATTCCGAAAATAATACGATACACAGTTGAGGATCACTGTTGGATCCATGGTGTGATACGAATAACTCAATCTTCATTGATCTAACAATTAGAGTATCCTATCCATCATATTTTTGGTCAAGTTGATACTAAGAAGTCCACCATGGGCATGAATATGAATAGAGGATCCCACTCTAGGACTCTTAGTGGGATTCCAACAACTCTTTCCCTGAATTCATACTGAAGGGATTGCAGTAATAGGAATAGAAAATTATTAACACCAACATTTAGGGAAATGATAAATGGAATAAACCCTAATGAAATGTTTCCATGATATTGGTAAAAAGAAATTCACTTCTTGTAGAAAGGGGTACATGGCGTGTAGTAAGGGTACACACCATGTCTCTTGACCCTTGGTACTGCCAATGTAAAATGGCCCATTACATTTGACCCATGTCATGTAGAAAAGTAAACAACATGTGAATGAGTTACTTGTTGTGTCTTTATATCCAGTTTTAACCCATGTACTTCAGTCGTGCACTGGTACATGGTGTCAGTAGGTGTATCTATACCCATATACTAGTACACGGGGTAGCCTATTTTCATGGTACATTCAATGACATATGGGGCAGTACATGTCATGTAGGAAACCCATTTACTACACCCTGTGTCTATGTATTATCTGGAGTACATGTCAAGTTCATCCAAGGGGGATACACATCATGTAATCAAAGACTACATGCCGTGTGTATTGGGTTTTTCCAAAACCCGTATTCTTCCTCTCAATCACATTGATCAATTTTTTAGTCTCTGATACGGTGGTAGGTTCACCTAGAAACAGAGTATCCAAGTCAATTAAGAAATTCCATTATCAAATCAACCCATTTCTTCTTCTGATCTGGATATAAAATGGATTAAATTTTCTATATCTATTTCTCACTGAAGAATGCCAAAGAACACGAATTCAAGGATCCACCTTCATCTGAATCGCTCTGTCTCAATTTTCACACCGCGGTTGTGTTATTTGAATCCCAGATCTGTGATATCATATCATTGTTCTATTAATTGGGTGAGAAATGATCAATTTATTTACATGTGTTGAGTAGCAGGCCAATCAGGGAACGGTGGTGACGAATAATGAACGGGTGAGGAGAAAAGCACAAGAACCAAAGAGAGTAACAAACCATGACTGATGTTTTTTTCAATATCGATCCTCAACCATTTTAATTAAAATTGAATAAATAAACAATCAAAAATATTAATCTCATGTCGAAACCTCTCAAAAATAAACCATCTTACAAAATACGATCAAACCACAAATCAATCGGTTCATTGATTGATCTATCTTCATTGTGGAATTCAAAAATGGGGGGAAAATCAAAATAAAAATCCCTCACTTGATTCGGTTCAATCATTGATGAATAATGATCATTGTGTCTTATTCTTTGGTGAGATCTATTAAATCTGAGACTGTGTCGATCGATCGATCGATCAATGATCCCCAATGTCTATATTGTTCGTTTGAGAGAATTATCTAGGGGTTCTCTCCAATGATCCTCTAGAGGTTCTTGGGTTATATGAATAACCTTGTAATTCATACATAATGATGTATTTAGAGAAACTTAAATAACTAATCTAACACAATGAATTAAAATAATTTTATTAAATTGTTTTATTCATTTTATGCCCGCTATAACGTTTTCAAAAATGGCCTATACTAACCAATTCTATATTGTGCCTAGGGTAAAACCTTCATTTAAAACTCAAAGGTGACCTTATATTTCGGATTCAGTCACCTGTATAATACTTATTCCACTTTTTAGGTAAAACTGCACATGAATAATATTTAATATTTTAATATATTTAAAACATTTATGTTAGAAAAACCGGGCCTTGGAATCACACGATGTCGCAACACCTAGTCTCAAAATCAATCCATATAATATTTAAAAATAATACATGGAAAATATGAGATATTTCATTACCCAAAGTCCCAATTTTCTATCCCAACATTCCATTTGGTGAATATTAATTATACAATACCTTCATACTATAATAGATGTTATAGTACCCTCCCCCACAACAATACCAACTTCTAATACAATACTTGTTACTATATATGTTATTGATAAATTATATTCTATAGTACCCACCATTTTTATATTTATAAATTAATATAGAAATACCCCTCCCCAAAAGAGGCCACCAAGATTTGAACCCTGGTTAGATGCAAGATTTTATGGAGAATTTAACACTTAGACAAGCCCCCAACTACACCCCACAAAAATAAAAATAGTAATTATAAAAATACTAATTTACTGATAATTCATATTATGAAAACAATAAAAAACCATAATGAAAAACCTCCTATAATATCTTATACAGGTATCAATCTAATATATATACCCAACCGTAAGGGTTAAATATTAAAAATATTTTTTAGAAAAATTTATTAAAAGATGAATAGTTGACATGCACAGTCCATAACTCATGAACATAACTTTGAATAAAAATTGGATTTAAAATTCAATGTGCATGATTTTCATTCCTAGTTGATTAAAATTTTTAGTGAACTATAATGGAGATAAATATTATTAAAATTTAATCTCTTTAATTAAAATGATAACAAATTTATTTATTCAGTTTATTTATAAAATGGTTGGTGTAACGAGGTTGATAAATGAGAATCCCCCTCTCAAAAAAAAAGCTAAGAATAATGAATAATTACTCCCATTATTTTTGTTATGTTTAAATTTTTTATTTAGTTAATATGGGGGTAGAGAGAAAATACATAAATCGATGAAGGATTGTTTAGTATAAAGGGTGGGATATAAGGTATAAATTATATATTTAAATTATAAAATACAATTAAAAAATAGCATGAATGATTATGGAAAATATGAAAATAAGTAGGAGTGGAAAATAAAAAAATGAATTAGTAAATTTTTAAAATTTCTATGTTTAAGGGAAATCATGAAAGGAGGGAGATTTAAGAGATCATTTTAAAATTTACTATGAATTAATTTTGTAAGTGGTATTGAAAAATTCAAATGTTTGTATTGACGAAACCATATATTAATTTGGATTGATCATTGATTTAGTCATTGAAGACATCCATATTCCTAAAAAACTATGAAGCAATGAAATTTTATAAAAAAATCCACTCCAAAAGGTAGTGTATTATAAAGAACATATCTCTTGAGAGTATGTTAAGGAATTAATAATTGATTATGTGGATATATTTTTCATTCATTATACATGGTATTTTTTTTTCTATTTAATGTCAACATTAGAGTCAAAAGAATCCAAATTTTCCATAAATAAATATTTTTAAGAATTATAAAAATATATTATAAATATAGAAATTTTACTAAGTAATGGATGTATAAAGTAGATAGGAAGAATATGTGATACAGAAAAACTGTTTACGATATGTAATGAGTATTTATTTTTTATCTCTAATTTTTCCTCAACCTAGTTCACAGTTAGATTTTATCCAGTGACATTACATCAAGGGACACTGAAATTATCAAATTTAGTGCACAACTATACTGGATGCAGTAAGTTTTGAATATTTTAAATCCTAAATTTACTAAAAATCACACATGAATCTTCTAGAAAGAGCTCTAATTCACATAATCTTATTAAATATTCAACCACATATAATACATAAATAGTCTAACAAGTGAAAAACTACTTGGTGTAGTTAAATCATGGCTCTACTAGATGAAATGTTACATGAAATAGTGGATGCACTACTACAATTGAGGATTTTTTTACAACATGAAATTGTATTTATCAATTCTAAAAAGAACTAATGTTTCTTGTTTTTATAGAAACTATTTTTTGGAGATATATTTCTAGCTAATAAAATGCAATTTTTTCAGCATTACTGTTAATGAAGATAAAAGTTACTTTTACCAACACTGTCCCAAGAGCTGATACAAGTTATTAGCTGTAGTAATTTTCTACTAATAAAAAAACATTACATAAACCAAATAAATAAAATAAAACTTAATTTCAAATAAATTTACATTAAAATATTACCTTTATAAATAAATTTACATTATAAACATTTCTACACATTCCAAGTACCTTGATATGTATAGTTCCTTAAAAACATTTATAATTTTCAAACAACTAAAAAACAATTTAACTCATAAGAGAGAAGGAGGTCTTGTATTTAAATATCCTTTCGACCCCCTTCTAGTAGATATTGATAATTCTACGAGTTGTTGAACATACCACCCCCACTTTGATGAAAAGAAGCACCTACATATAATAAAAATGAATACCTATTTTATAAATACTATAAATAAAGTTAATGAAACATAAATACAATACAATATTTCATAAATAAAAAATAAATAAAAAGGAAGAATAGAATGATAAAACGATATATATAAATAAAAATAATAAAAAAAATTCATAAATAAAACATATTAAAAATTAATATGACTTTCATAGATCATTTTTTTTGATTTGAGTGTGTTATGAACTTTCAGTCATACTGACAACATCATGTGTAGGATTTATGTGAGGTTAATTCCTACACATCAAAAATGAATTATTGATATTTTTTCAAAATTATCATGTAAATATGAGAATTGTTTCTTGGTTATATATTTGTGACACATATTTTGAACTAAAATGTCCCTTTTAAATGAAAACAAACACTTTAAATCATAATGGAAACAAGTGTGGTGTATTGATATGTTTTTAATTACTATATATAAATAATGATTTGTTGATATTTTTCTTAAAGTATCAAGATTAATCCAAATATTTTTTTCCAAATTTTGAACATGTGATACATGTTTTTAATAAAAATGTCACTTACAAATTGAAAACATGCACTTCTATTTATATCGACCATAATAAAATGAATTTACCCACTGATACCCCTTATGGGTAGTGGTAATCCAAATGTATTCCCCGAGACCCACCTATAATACACCAAGATCTAGTAACTAGTAACAAGTAGAAAAGTAACATAAGATGGGAAACATTATCTTAATGCACGTATACACAATTCCCACCTCTATACATGACATAATAATGTAGAAGATATAAATAATACTACTTCTAATGTATATAATGAATGAAAGAAATTCTAGGATAAAACCAGGATAAGACAATATAGTATTATAATGTAAAGGAAAATGATAGAGGCCCAATATTTAAAAATGAATGGCTAATAAAAAAATATCTAAAGTATTCTCCTTCTATAAAGCTGATTCCAAGATTTAATGTCACTCGCAACCTTGAACTCAAAAAAACTATGCCCTTCTAGTATTTTTCCTATCAAGTTCATTTTAGGCATCTTCTCTGAATAATCCACACCATCTTCACATCCATTGAGAACATATCTGACCTATATGTCATATTTTCATACACAACAAATGTCTAAAGAGGGCTCGTGCATGGGTGAGTATAATAATACTCAAAAGGATTATTTGACACCAATAGTAATGAAAAAAATGAAATTTAACTCAAGGCCCTGTTATGAGGGTGTAGCAAGGGAAATTCAATTTAATAGCATATAATTATACTATATAAGAAAACATAGGGACTCATAGAATTCATGTTCATCTCAGTACCCATCCCATGATTGTTCATTCTGATTATCTCAAAAGCACTATGGAATTATCAAAGTACCAATGATCCTATATTGTATAAATTAAATATAATAGTTGTACATCACACCTCAATAGAATCCCTGGGTTGACTGAATAGTCACAAATCTTGTAGTATATGATCTGTCTAGACATCCATTCCCACATCCCCTAGAAATAACTAAGTAGGTGACATTCCTCACCCAAATATTATCTTCTGTCAAGGGTGTATAATTCCCTTTCACCCACAACAACCAATATCATCCTCCTTCTAGAATCCATTAGGGGAACCCACAACATGGATAGATGTTAACCAAGGGATAACTGGCCCCTTATACCATAAATAACCATGCTATTAGTAAACGCACATAATGTAATATCTTGTTACTTAATTTCAGGTATTTATAGTCCCTTGTTTTTATCTAATGATTAGGTAAATGTGTTTTTTTACTAATAGATACTAGGTGTAAATGTTTCAACGGTTTCGGAGGGTGCACTATGGTTTCGGGCTGATAAGTAGGCTTTTATGAGTTTTTATACATGATTTGGTTTTTTTCTATATATAGGAAAAAATTATGATGTGAATTTAATTCATGATTTAAATCCATAGATTGAAGGGATGTATGAAATTGTTTCATGAAATGAATTATTTTTATGTTATGACTTATTTTCATGATGTGAAATAGTCAATATCAAGATTTTAACTTGATTTGAATGTTTTTTTAAATATATATTCCTCTAAGGATATTCATGTCATTAGTAGAGGATTTAGGACACGAATTCATCATGGATAGTGGGATTTTTTGTTGAAAATATTGAAAATTATATTATTATTTGTGAAGAATCTTCTCACAAACCCCAAGGACTACTATGTGGGATTATGGGGTTATTCGTTCCCTTTTAGATGTATTTTTTATCATTTAATCTCAAGTGAGATTCCTCACTGTGGTTTTATCCTTATCTCTTTCCCTTATTTTAAAACAGTTGATATCATGTTTTCTGATTGAATCATATTTTGATCGTGATGATTTGTGATATAGGATTTTCTTATTAATCTCCTTTTCATTAATTCTTTGTTGGTTTTCATATTTAAAGATTTTGATTTGATCAATTATTAAATATATATTGTTCTATATGATTTTTTCATACAATTGGAACCCTCATTTTCTTAATTAATATAAAATCACTTTTTAAATAATTTAAATACATGGATTTGAGATGATTGATGTTTTATTATTAAAATAGAAATAAAATTTCTGGAAACCCCCCAATTTCAATGGAATCAAAAAAATTAGGTGGAGTTGATAAAAAAAATTTACCTTGATTTCAAAATTAATTTGATGAAATAATTTAATATTTAACCTTAAGATAAATGGATTAAGTTTAAATATTATTTAAAATATCACGAATTGATGAAAACCTATGATTTGGTTTTTTAATGGGAATATAATTTTGAAGAATGAAATTTGGAAATTATATTCTATATCAATTAGAGATGATTTATTTTTAGATGATTCATTGATTGAATGACTATAGAACATGTGAACTTAAGTAGTTAATAGTTAATTAGGACAAGTACACAATGATTTGACACCCTAAAAATGGTTTGATTATGTCAACACTGATATAAAATTACTGTGGCATGATGTCTCTAATGTAAGGATCAACCCTGATAAACTAAGCTTTGGTAAGTGTGTACATATTGAGATGAGAACACCGATTGCGTAGTGTGATGATCCTATTTATAGAAACTAATGTACCATAGATATTATTACATGGTGTTGCGAGATTTTTGATTTTATGATCTCATTCCATAGATTATTGAAATGTTTTATTCATTAACACTACATTATATATATTTTTTATTTATAATTTTTCTTGAAGACTGTTTCGAAATGTTTACCATCTTTTTGAATATGTAGTCCTATTTTTTGACAGTATGTAAATTCTATTCCATGACTTGTTTTATTTAAACTGAAATCAGAATTGTTTTAATTGTTATGGAATTTATTACGGAACACTTTTCGAGACCCTAATCAGTTATTTTCCTCACACCCTAAATTTTCATTCAAGTGTTTATAGATTATCTATAAACAAGTCCAAGAAAAGGAAAAGTACCACTTTTAGGTGGTCTATGTTCTTGATCCTTGGGACCTAGAGTGATAGAGGTGACTATTAGAGATGTTAAATACCTAATAAATGGGATATGTCTGAGATTGTACCTTAATATATGTTGTTTATTTTTAGGATGCACTATTTTTTAATTATTTTACCTATTTGATTCTATTACTTTATCCCTTTAGAGTGTTGAAAATACCATATTTTATATTTTTTTCTACTTCTTTGTGGAAAAAATGATTCCTAAATTATTCTTGAATGATGTCTGGTGTTAATCATCAACTCGTGGGGATTGAGAATGTCCTTAGAGATATGTAAATGATGGATCATGTATTGGTATAATTGGGTATCCCATATAGTTCATGAAAAATTGGTGTCATAGACTAGGTTATTTCGTGCACCTATCTATGATGTCAGTATACAGTTTGGATGTCCTAGTAGATATGATTTTGGATTATTGGAATATAAGAGTTATTTACGAGTATGTTTCCATCCAGATATCATATTAACAAGCCTTAAGTCACCAGGATCAAGTTTGGGGAATGTGTCTTGGAGGAATAATTTGACCTGATTTCTAGACATTTCGCTACTGTTGATATGAGTATATTGAAATCCAAATTATGAATTATTCTTAATTGAATTGATATTCATGTATCTCTTATTAGATTTTATGGTCTATGTATCCCTATTTATTCATTAAGTATTGTCTATTGATGTTTTTTAGCAACATGCTTCCATGGAAATCATGAAATCAGCTACATGAGCACGCTGTTGTTGACCCACAATAGTTGAATCCTTTGGTTAACCAAAATCTTTCTGATATAGTGTTTTCTTCTTTCCATGTCTTGGTTAACGTACATGATCCCATTCCCATTCAGGACCGAGTAGTATAACCCCAAAGGGATTAATCTAGAGATTACGCTTGACATATTATTCATCACAAACCTATAGCTTTATAAGGTTTGAATGATCATCAAGAGGTTGAGGATTGGTTGAAAATTATTGAGTTTCCTATTAAGTTCCTCGAAATTACATATTCGATTAATGTGAAAAATGTTACCTTTATGCTTGCTAGTCCTTATAAGAGATGGTGGGATATGATAATAACGATGGAGAAGAATGAGAGTTTCAAGTGGAATGAATTTAGAGTTCCTTTCATTGATCAGTTCTATCCAGAATATATGGTTATTTTAAAGGATAAAAATTTTATCAACCTCCAACAATGTGACAGGATAGTGGAAAGTATATGAATCATTTTACAGATCTGGTTCAGTTTTTCCTAAGGATGTATCTAATGATAGGATGAGGTGTCAAAAGTTCAATATGGGTATTTTTCATGATATCAGATAACAATTTTTATATCTAAATATCTCTTATATTCAAATGTTCTTGATATATTGTTAGTGGTTGAGCTTCACATGGTTGGTAAATTATGGTTAAGGATAGTTCATTTGTCCCCAAGTGGTGTTTCTATCAGTTTTGTTAATGGAAATATAAAGTGTGATGACTATCATGGTGTTTCTATATGGATGGCATGTTCTAGACCTCATATATTTCCCAGAAGAGGCCCTTTGAAATTATTTCAATGTTGATAGGTTGGGAATTCAAAACGGGTTTTCACTGAGGTACCCAAGATCTAGGCATGTGAGGTCACTCAATCCACCTACATAAGTTCCTCAATTTCGTCCTTTCTCAACATAGTTGCATGGGATAATCATTAATAAAATTACAATGGTATAATCATATTCTTCATAAACTAAGGGGCTCTTGCCACAAGAATCAGGAACAATGCTTCTTCATGTAGAGGAAGAGTCTCCAGAAGAAACGGACCCTGATCCTATGAATGTGAGAGATGCCACCACGACAACTTCATATTTAGCGAAAAAATTATTTGAAACAAGTACATCTAACTTGTTTATATCAACTTTTTTAGTGTATATTCTAAATAATTATATGGGGATTTTTTCTTATGTTATGGATATTAATAAGCCCCTATAAATGAAGAGAGAGACAGGTCTTTGATATCCCTCTTAGTTTTTATGTTAATAATATATTAAGTTTAACAATAATTTTATGGTTTTCAACATGAAAAATCCTAACATGATTTTCAATATAGATTGGTTTATTTCTCATAAGGATTGGATTGAATTTTATCTTTGTCTGATCTCCTTTATTGCACTCAATGGGGTGTGGCATGACATTCAAGGATAATGTGACTCGAGGTAGCCAGACCTCCTTTTCTGTAGTTGTACAGGGTAATATTAGTGTTTTCTTTCTACATGGAGTAGGAATCTTTAAGTGTGGATCTCCCTCCCGTTTTTGTCCCCATCCACAATATATTTCCTTCTAAATTGTTTTGATTTCTACTGATAAGAGAGATATATTTTTCAATTGATTTAGATTTTGGTACTCAACAAGTGTGTATTATTTATTATCATATGGAACCAATGAAGATGATAGAGTCGAATAATTAGATGGATAATTTAATAGATAATGGTTTCATACACTCGAGTGAGACACCTTGGGTGGAAACTATTCTATTTTTGAATAAATCAGATGGAACACTTCACCTATGTGTTTATTACCCAAAACTCAATTGGGTCACGATAAAGAATAAATATATTTTCCCATGGATTGATGACCTATTTGACCATATAAAAGGGGTGAAGTGGTTCTTGAAGATCAATATTCGATAATTTTATCACTATTTAATAATTAAATAATATGGAATTCAGAAGACCGCCTTCCAATGTAGGTATGAACATTATGAGTATCTTTTTATTGTTGTAGTTGGTTCCCTAGAACCAACTAAATTTCAATTTAGATTACTTGTATATTTAAATATGTGGATATAAATATAAATATATTATCACATATTGATTTTTCTTTTTCATAACATTGATGTGATAAAATCGTAGAGTATATATCACATTGATAAGTTCATATATGTTCCCCTCTATGATGAGAAACTTGACATGCTATGGTGATTTCTCTAAAATATAGTACTATGGTAAGATAAAATGGTATGTAGACCGTCAGGTGTGAGTACTCATTAAAGGATGATGATTATTATCATGAAGATTAAAATTGGTCATCTCCAAGGTGAGATATTAGGTGAATAGAACAATTGGTAGGAATTTTTCATGTTTTGGTGTTGCTCTTGCCCAAATTTACCCAAGATTTCAGGGTTAACTGGTCACTTGTAGTTTATCTTGGGTTGTCAAATACTACGAGACCTACGAAGTAACCTACAGACACGTACATTCTATAGATTGTTTTTGGCTATAAAGTGGCCAACTTGGGTTGATATTATATGGGTTTATGTGAAATCTAAGATACTTAAGCGAATTTAATTTAAAATAATGAGTTGATCCTAGGTTATCACTTGGGGTAGATTAGATGCAATCCATTTTCAACTATTTCAATTTTTTATATTTGAGATGGGTTCAATTAAGAAGATCAAAAAACATCATCACTTAATGGTTTATTACCTACACACATTAATACTAATCACCTATACACTTTAAGGATCAATGTTTTTTAGCACGTTAAGGTAAAGGTTTGTATTATCACTTGAAGTGTGTGGCCTTAAATTCAACAAGGACGGAGGAGTTTGAAGATCTTCGAACAAAATTCTTGATTAAATGAAGTGATTAGAAATTAATGGAGTGGGGAATAACATCCAATATGTACTGTTTCTACTCCCTTGGATCTACCCATAATTGGGTTATCCCTCCATTGATTCTATTGTTTCAATGGTAGCGGAATGTTGACTCATGAGGGAGGAATTGGAGAAGTTAAAAAAGGACAATGAAATAGCGATCACTCCACCATTGTGTGATAATTTCACAGGGTTTGGTGTGAATAAATTCACAACTTGAACAAACGGTATCAAAGTTATATTAATAATAATAAAATAACAGTATAATAATTAAATTTATTAAGAAACTAAGGTGAATTGAACAACTATCATGAGAAAGAAAAACTCAAGGCAATAAAATCACAGCATAATATTACAATTGAACAAAGAACCAAAGATCAAATACTCCTCCACAACCACTAACTTAAATAAAAATATCAATAGGATTGGGTATAGCTCCAAAAGGTACAAAGGAACCCACTTGATTATGGTACGCCTAGGCTGGTGGAAAGTAAGGGAGAGTGGACATCTTTATCCTTGACCTGAAGTGGTAGCCATCTTTCATCCACCAAACAGAGCCATCTACATGACATTCTATATGGCTGAATTAGAGTGGTATATATAAAAATAAAATAGATCTATAGATATCTCCTAACCTCATGTAAAATATCAACCTAATTGGAATTATTGTTTGCGAGATATTATTGAAATGGTAGGATGTTTTTCTGGGCCGAAGAATCTGGCTCGTGAATTTTATCTCCAACCTGGGCCACCTGGAACTCCATTAAAATATCATAATTTTATTTCAACACTATTTAATTAAATGTTTCCCATTACTTCCTATCTCTTATTTTCAATTTTCATAATTATTGGGCTTGGATATTGGCCTATACAGTAGTTTTATTGGGCTGCTTTCCAGTTTACTTCACCCAGAATGCTGTCTATTCAAGGCCAACTTTGGTAGTCTTCCAATATGAATCCTCAAGTACTCCAAAATTATGAATTGTTTAAAAATTAATTAGAAACCTGAAAATTAAATATTAAAATAAAATCAAGATCATTGGGTACTTTAAATGACGTTCAAAAATGTACCATGTAATAGTTCATTTTAAGAAGGGATTACAATTATAATATGAAATAGTGTTCAAAGTGTAAAATGCACTAAAATGGTGTTTATGAAAAATAAAGAACATGAATATTATATATATTATCAATGAATATTATTCTCATTCATTGGATAATCAAACCCCCCAACTTGAGTTTTTCTAGTCCCGAGAAAAATATATCTCAAAAATGGGAAATTTGAATTCCCTTTTCCAAAAACAATTTAATAAATAATGATCACTAAACCCCCTTATATCAAAAAACTATGAAACCCATAAAAATGATTTAATACATTATGTTTTTATAAGCATATCCCAATCCCAAGACCATTAATTTGTTCAAATTCATCACCATATTTCATCCAATATCAATTAAGTATAAGGATGTGTTGTGTATCACAATAGACATGGGGGGTTCATCTTTATTCAAGGGGGAAATGACAGAAGTTCTTGGTGGAATCACATTTCAATATTAAGATGTGCATTCAATCTTTTTTCAATATTTCCATGGTAATTGAAATTTCACTCCAAAGAGTCAACCCAAGTAGCGAGACTTTGCCGATGACTTCCAGGCCCAAAGACCTTACGGCACCAAGTGAAGCCCACATACTCAAACATCATCTCGAGTTAAATCAGTCAAAAACAAATACAAATTACCACAAATAAAGATAAAATTACTAACTATAGGCCAGAAAACTATAGATTCATGATCCACAGGTTCCGAAAGCCACACATTAAGTCATTTCATTTCTCTACGTGAAAATTTATCGTTTTTTTATTGAATACTGATATTAAAACTAAAATGATCACCAAACCTATGATATTTATTTGGGGGATCCCATAATCTCAAAATAATAACCCACTATACAAATGATGTGCATTGTGATATTTTATTTTATTTGGATGACAATATAAATGATGAAATTTCACATTAGATAGCCACACTTCCCAAAATCTATGCTCATGAAATTATATATGGATTGAAATTAGAATCAGGGCATGCTAAATTATTTAATATTCACTTTCAAAGTGGGAAATGTGTATTATCATGTTCAAGGTTAATTTTTTTTCCTTGCACAGATTTTTTATACACACAAAATTAATAATTGTTTTCCATTCTATTCACCCCCCAACTTATAATAACATTGTCCCCAGTGTTTAAAGAAAATAAAATTTATAATGGGGTAGAGGTAGATGAGAGGAGTTCTAAAAGGAATTGAAAATATGGTGATCATGAAATGATGTCACCTGGTGTTTGAAGTTGAATTTCTTGCTGCTCCAATTTAGTCCTTTGATATCCATGTCACTTGTATATTTCTCTAGTAGAAAATAGAAAAATCAAAAAAACAAAAAAAACAATATATATATATATTCATGTAATAAAAAAAGTAAAATATAAGTATATATACAAATATTATAAAATAAGGAAGCAATATAAGACGTAGGTCAGTGGTAAGCACGTTCCCACGTCTCCCTTTAGTCCCGGGTTCGAGCCCCCGTAGCTTCATCGGTTGTGACAGGGTTTTCCCCATGACCTATGACGTGCCCTTTTACTTTTTAATTAATTTTTTTATTTTAACCTATAAACAAAGAAAAATAAAATGAACCAATGATACATTGTTTTATTTTTAAAATTTTGGGTAATGTATTACTCAAGGATCACACCATGTGAAACATATGAATATGGCGCTCCCATTTCATACCCATCCATACTCATAATAGAAGAACATGTCAACATACATTTTTTCTTTTTTAAATATCAAAATTATTCATTAATATTATTTGAAAAATAAATATGATTCAAAAATATTTGAATCAATGAAACCACGGGTTCCCTCCCATGCAACGCTTTTTTTTAACGTCGCTAGCTCGACATAGACCCCTAATTGTTTATGTATTTTCCTCATCTAAGGTTGGTTCACAAAATTCTTCATCTACTTCATGTTTTTGTAATGATTAAATGAATGGTTTGACTCTATGAACATTAAATTTAAGGGTTTGGCCATTGGTGGGATCTTTAATTTCTACATACCCATGGGGGTACACCTTATGCACTATGTATGGACCCGACCATCTGGAACTCAACATTCCTGGGTGTAAATGAAGTTTATAACTATAAAAAATAATAGGTTTACTTGGTACAATGTGTTTGGTTTTAATATTTTGAGACTGTTAGAATTGAAATATAGCTTTATTTATCCTTGAATTTTCATATGCCTCCATCCGACGTTCCTCTAGTTCATTGAGATCTAATTTCCTTTTTGTTATAGCCAATGAGATGTCATAATTTTTTTTCTTAATTTCCCAGAAAGTCTTATGTTCAGTTTCAACTGGTAAATGACATGCTTTTCCATAAACCAACCTATATAGGGACATTAATAAAATGGTTTTATGTGCAGTTCTATATACCCTAAGAGCATCTAAGAGTTTGCTCGACCAATCATTCCTAGATTGATTAACAGTTTTCTAATGAATTTGTTTGATTTCTTGATTAGATAACTCAGCTTGACCACTAGTTTGTGGGTGGTAAGCAGTGGACACTTTGTGAGAAATTCCATAATTTTCCTTGACTATTAAGAATGGACGATTTCAAAAATGAGTTCCACGATCACTAATGATATCCCTTGGAATTAAAAATATAAAGAGGATGTTTTCCATGAAAAATCTAATCAGAGTTTTATGATCATTAGATTTTGTAGGAATGGACTCAACCCCTTTGGATGCATAATCGATAGCTAAAAGGATGTACAAATATCCACTAGAGATTGTTAAGGGAACCATGAAATTGATTCCCTAACAATCAAATATTTCAATCACTAAGATGGGAGTGAGTGGAATTTGATTCCTTTTTGTGATGAACCCTACTTGTTGACACCTAGGAAAACATTGAAAAAATGTATAGGAGTCCCTTGAGAGGGTGGGCCAGAAGAGACCACACTGAAGAACCTTTGCAGAAGTTTTCTTAGAGGAAAAGTTTCCTCCGTATGCCGCACTGTGATAGAATTTAAGGATGGACTCTTGTTCAGATTTTGGGACACACCTCCTAATGACTTGGCCTGGGTAGAACTTATAAGGGTATGGATCATCAAACACATAGTTCCTAACATCAGAAAGTAATTTCCTTCAATCTTGATTCCCTGAGAATTTTGGAATGACTCTTGTAACAAAGAAGTTGGCTATGTGGTAATTCCATTGGAAATCACTCACTAAATAGAGGTTCTCATCAGGAAATGAATTAGACACAGAAAAGTGATTTCAGTTGTCTTTGAATTCCATCCAATATGGATGATCAACTACAACATTTTCAACACCCTTTTTTCCCTTGATTGTGAGGTCAAATTCTTATAATAGAAGGACCCACTTAATAAATCTAGCCTTAGAATCTTGTTTCTATAAGAGGTATTTTAGTGTAGAATGGTCAGTGAACACAGTGATGGGGGATCCTAAGAGGTAGGACCTATAATTTTCTATTGGAAACACTACATAATGTAACTCCATCTTAGTGGTGGTTTATTTGATTTGTGCGTTATTTAAATATGCGCTTTCATAAGCAATTACACATGGAGTTTTGTCACACCGTTGTCCTAATATTTCTCCTACAGCAAAGTCACTAGCATCACACAGGAGTTCAAAAGGCAGTTTCCAATTTTGAGATTTCATGATTGGTGGAGAGACAAGTGCTGACTTGAGTGTAGATAACGATTCCTCACAGCTTTCTGTCCATAAAAATGGAGCATCTTTCACCAATAGAGCACAAAGTGGTCAAGAAATAGAGATGAAATTACTAATGAACCTTCTATAGAAACCAAGATATCCTAAGAAAGAACTCACTTACTTAACAATTTTAGGAGAGGTAAGGTGACGAATGATGTCGACCTTAGCTTTATCAACTTCCATCCCTCTACCAGATACTAGATGGTCTAGAACAAGTCCTTCCTTTAAAATGAAATGAAAATTTCCCCATTTTAGGATGATATTCTTATTCTCTCATCTTGATAAAACCCTTTCAACATTCAAAAGTCATCCCTCAAATGTGTCCACAAATATGGAGAAGTCATCCATGAAGACCCCTAAACAATCCCCCAACATGATCCGAGAAGATTCCCATAATGCATCGCTAGAAGGTACCAGGGGCATTACATAACACAAAGGGAATGCGCCTGAAGGAAAAAGTGATGAATGAACAAGTGAAGGCTGTTTTTCTTTGATCCTCTAAGGAGGCCACGATTAGATTATACCCTGATAATCCATTTAGGAAGCAATTGAACTGATGACCTGCCACTCGCTCAAGGACTTGATCAATAAAGGGAAATGAGAAATGGCCTTTCTTAGTCCAAGAGTTGAGCTTCCTACAGTCAATAAAGACTCTCCATCCACTACTTACCCTTGTGGGGAGAATTTCACCATCCTCATTGGTGATCACAGTGATTCTAGATTTCTTTGGGACAACTTCAATTGGTCTTAACCACTCACTCTCTACAATGGGGTCGATGATACCATATTTTAAAAACATTAGAAGTTTTTTCCTTACCACAAAAAATATTTGGATTGAGTCTGCGCTGAGGTCGACGACATGGTTTGGATTCAAATTCAAGAACAATTCTATGAGTTCCAATGAGTGGGCTAATCCCAAGGATATCTGAAAGGGTCTATCCAACTGCTTTCTTATTCTTTATTAGGACAACCAGAAGTATCATCCATTGATTGGCTTCAAGAGAGTATGAAATGACAATAGGAAAGGGCTGATTGTACCCTAAGAATGCATACATGAGTGATGAAGGTAGGAACTTAAATTCTAGATCTTATTTATTATCACTTTACAATGAAGGATTGGACATTGTATTGAAATCAGTTTATTTGTTCATATTTCATTACAGAATTGGTTCCTTGTTAACATAATTTTCATCCACTAAATTTTCCATATTATTTTCATTATGGGTATGGACTTATTGTTATTGATTTCACCAATGGTATCATTGATTGATGATTCGATAAAATAATCAATAGATCTATCTGAATAAGATTCAACCAAGGAGACAAATTACCCTCATGGGAACAAGTAAAATCAATCTCTTCTTGACTTAAACATCCTTCAATAATTCTTTGATGGTCCTCAAGTTCACTATCAACACTACCAATCCAATTAACCTCATGGATCTATTCATCATCCCCAATTTGAGAGTTTGAATTGTATATGTTCATGTCTAGACTCATGTTTCCAAAGGTGATGGTCATGTTCCCATTTTGGACTCGGATAATAGAGTTGATTGTTTCAAGGAAGGGATGGACAAGGATGATTGGGATTTTTTCCTAGTTTCTTCTGTTTGGATTGTTTTAAAGGACAATAAAGACAGCTGGTTAGATGAATTTTTCTACTTTTACCAGAGCATCCTTTAAAATTCCCATTGAAACCTCAATGCTACGATCAGTAAGTTGAAGTGTGACAGATGTGGGTTGGATCACTTCTAGTCCTAACTAGCAGTACACATCATAGGGAATGATATTGAAACTGGTATCTAGGTCACACAAGTCTTTGAAAACATTATTCTCTCCTATTTCAACATGGATGTTAGGGTATCCTAGGTCTTTCATCTTTGGTGGAAGGGTTCCTTGGATTGTTGTGCTAACATTTTCTACTAGAAGGACTTGGTTCTTATGTGAGAATATAATTTTAAACGTGAAGAGTTCCTTAAGGTATTTTGAGTATGTAGAAATGGTTTTAATGGCATCGAGGAGTGTAATGTCCAACTTGACTTGTGAGAATATTTCCCTCAATGTTTCACTCAATTCAGGCTTGGTTTTCCCCCCTCATGCATTGATGGAATGTTGTAGGTTTTGGGATTGTTTTCTAAATAGTTGTTTCTTTCACATTATTATTATTTTTTTCAGTTTGATCAGATGGTTCATTTGAAATTTACTTTGAGTTGGAATCTTCAGATGGTTTTTGAATTATTTGTTCTGGTTTCTCAATTGATTTCCCACTTCTAAAAACTGTCACAACCTTTAGTTTCTCATGAGTTTTTTGAGTACAACTTGACTCTCCCCGTAATGTTGAGTATGGTACCACCTTATTAGGCATGGTTGCATTACCAGTTTTTATGGTTCATAGTTTATGTTTAAGGTAAAAGACTTCGGAGTTCATTTTCTCCAATTGTTTACGCAAATATTCAAGGATTAGTAGAGGGACAGATTGAGTAGGGGCTTGTGCTGGTTATTTTATCCCAGGATGATACTTTTCTTGTTGGATGGACAATTGGTATTGGACAGGAGGATGTTGGTATTATACTGGTTGGGGATGTAATTGGTTATGGTTTTTGAAATTTTGTGTAGGGTAGGAGTTTGGTCCTTGTGGTTGGCTAGGTTGTTCGTTATCTTTCTTGTGGAAGCCTGGGTGGTCATTATACCTTGGGTTGAATGTGTTTTGGTATTGGGGATTTTGAAAGTTTAGAGCTTTTAAATCTACCGGTGGTCCTCCTAGAAGAACATATTTAATGAATGGAATGGTTGGGAAGTTGTCAGTCTTGTGGTCATGTTTGTCACAAATTTTGTAAACAAGGTCAACAGTTTTAATTTCATGGACCTTCTTAAGATTGATCTCCTCGACCTTCC
Source organism: Viscum album (assembly GCA_963277665.1). NCBI lineage: Eukaryota > Viridiplantae > Streptophyta > Magnoliopsida > Santalales > Viscaceae > Viscum > Viscum album. Next base: position 853,999,511 of record OY728152.1, read on the forward strand.
TAGTGTGTGCAAAAAGTTTAGCCCTAAGGCTTTCCTCTTATCTTTGTTTATTCATTCCAGTAGTTCTTTGAGGATTTTTATAATAAGGTGATGTTCCCCATGTTTGTTTTTGTTTAGCAAGGCTTTCTAGATACGTTTAAGCATCATTTTGGGATTAGTTTTTAAAGTTCACATTACACATCATGTTAATGAATTGTTTGTTCCCTGGTCCCAACCCTTTATAGAAAATTCTCACTTTTTTAGGAATAGAAAAACCATGGTGTGGAACTATGTTTAGGGTGTCTTGGAATCTCTCCCATGTTTCATAGAATGACTCTCCCTCTTTTTTTAAAAAGTTTTGGATGTTCTTCTTAAGTGCAATTGTTTTGTAGTGGGGAGAGTATTTATTGTAGAACTCTATTTTGAAATTGGTCCCAAGAGTAGATGGATGATGGACTCAAATTTTTTATCTAATATTAGATTGATAAATTAACGAAAAAGGAAATAGTCTCATCTTAGATGATTCTATTTGATGTGGGTGACACATGGTTTCTACAATGTCATTGAAATCCTTCACATGAAGGTAGGGCATCTTGGACTCCCTTAAATGGAATGTGGGAAGGCGTTTTAAGAAATTAGGTTTAAAGATGTTGTTGTAATATCCTAGGTAATTGTGTCTAATGCATGAGGGGGCATTGGTCTGGGAAGGTTTGAGGTAGTCATTCATGATTTGATCGACTGCATTCCCCATGTTTGGGGATGCCTCATTTGGATTTCCATTTTGGTTCCCACTCGGGTTTAGGATTCAGTTTCTTTGAAGTCATTCCATTAAAATGGACTCAATTTTTGAATCTTGAGTATTAAGAAGATTAGGATCAAATGGAAAGAGCTCCCTTGGTTTACTTGACTCCCCAACCCCAGGAATATCCACCCGAACTAGATGGTTTGATTGGTCATGATTGTAGGAGGACATGCGCCAGAAGAAAGAAACAAGAAAGGGAAAAGATAAGAGAGTTTTGATGAGAATAGAATAAATTTGAAGAGTATAATGGGTGTTTATATGACTTGCTGGGGTATTTGGAAATGGCGCAAAAAAAATTTCTCGCCCAAAATTTCCCAATATTTTAGGGTTAAGAGGTCGCTTGTAGTTTTGTTTGGGTTGTCGAATCCTCAGAGACTTAAGAAGTAACCTACAGACACATACAGTCTATGGATTCTTTTTGGCTATGAAGTGGCCAACATTGGTTGATATTAGATGGGTTTAAGTGAATTCTAATATACTTAAGTGAATTAAATTTAAAATAATGAGTTGATCTCAGGTTATCACTTGGGGTGGATTAGATGCCTTCCTTTTTAAACTATTTGAATTTCTTATATTTGAGATGGGTTTATTTAGGAAGATCAAACAACATCATCACTTACTAGTTAAATACCTACACATGTTAATACTAATCACCTATACACTTGAAGGATCAATGTTTTGAGCACTTCAAGGTTAAGGATCGTATTATCTCTTGAAGTGTGGGGCCTTAAATTCAATAAGGACAAAAGAGTTTAAAGATCTTCAAAAAAATTCTCAATTAAAAGAAGTGATTAGAAATTAATAGAGTAATAAATAACATAAAATATAGTAACTTTAATCTCCCTTGGATCAAACCATTAGTGGGTTATCCCTCCATTGATTCTATGGTTTTAATGAAAGCATAAAGTAGACTCATGACAGAGGAATTGGAGATGTAAAAAAAGACAATTAAATAACGATCACTCCACCGTTGTGTGATAATTTCACAAGGTTTGGTGTGAATAAATTCACCCCTTCAACCAAATGTATCAAAGTGATATTAATAATAACAAAATAATATTAGAAGAATAAATTTTATTAAGAAACAAAGGTGAATTGAACAAATTAAATGAGAAAGAAAAACTCGAGGCAACAAAATCGTAGCATAATATTACAATTGAACAAAGCACCAAAGGTCAAAAAATCCTCCACCAACACTAATTTAAATAGGAATTTAAAGAGTATCGGGTAGAGCTCCCAACATTACAAATGATACCACCTGAGTATGGTAGGACTAGGGTGGTGAAAAGTAAGGGAGAGTGGACTTCATTATCCTTGACCTGATGTGGAAGTTGGATTTCATCCACCGAATAGAGGTGTCTGAATGACCTTATAGATGGAAAAATTAGAGTGGGACATAGAATAAAAAAATGGAGATATAGATAGTTTCTAACCTCATTTAAACTTTCAGCTCACATGGAATTTTTTTCGATATATTATCAAAATTATGGGATGTGTTTCTGGGATGCAGAATCTGGCCTAGAATTGTATCTCCAACTTGGGCCGCCTAGAACTCCATTAAAACATCATAATTAGCTTTTTCCACTGTTGAATGAAATGTTACCCATAATGTCATATATCATAAGTTCAATTTTCATACTTATTAGGCACATATATTTGCCGGTAAAATAGTTTTATTGGGATTCTTTCCAGTTTACTTCACCCAGAATGGTTTTTTGTTCATGGCCAACTTTGGTGGTCTTCCAATATTAATCATCAAGTAATCCAAATGTATGAATTTTTACCAATGTAATGATAAACCTTAAATTTAAATATTAAAAAATCAAGATCATTGGGTACTTTAAATGATTTTAAAAAATGTACCATGTAATTTTTCATTTTAAGAAGGAATTAAAGTTATAATATGAAATAGTGTTCAAAGTGTAAAATTCACTAAAATGGTGTTTAGGAATAATAAAGCACATGAATATTATATATATTAACAATGAATATTCACCTAATTCAGTGGCTAATCAGGTTTCATAGAATACTTCTATCTGCAATCTTGTGTAATGGTCCTTAAACTTTATGATTACCATTGATGCATGAAAAGACTCATGCAATTATATTTACTAACAAATAATGTGAAACAACAAGTTCTTGGGATGTATGGTACATTGGGTGGGTCATGACTGGAATATTATTAATTAATTATTCGAGGAAGGATTTTTTACTTCCAACTTTTTGGAAGTTAATATCTTGACCCTTTGATTTGAATAGAATCATCGCATTAAATTCCATGGCCATGGTGTAATAGCATTTATTTCAGATAGTCGAAGAAATATGTATCGAGCATATTGGTTGCTGACATAGATATGAAACCTAATGGATATTATATTCTGAAAAAGAGATATATTATACAATGACTGTTCTTATGTGGTTGTATTCAGTGTGACATTAAGTTCTTTCTCTTGGGTTCTTTTACCCGTTGCTAGATAGTAATCTTATACTTTAGGCAAGACCACTTAATGCCAATGGGAAATAATCTTAAATATCCACAAATTATTTTCTTCCATTGATATCAATTATATTTTATTTGAATTTAATTAATAGAATAAATATTATTCTCATGACTAAGTAATAATTTTATTTAAGTTAAGTTAATCTCATAAATTATAAAAATATTTATTCACCGGATAGTGAATTTAATATTTTTCATTATTTTACTGAATATTTAATAAATATTTATTTTTCAATATGTGAATGAAATATTTTTTTATTAATTAAATATTTATTTTATTATTCAACAAATTCTAAATATTTCTCTAAGGGCCAATGCCGTGTCTAGTGATAAAAAATTATTTACAAATTGGTAGATATTATGTATCAACATCAATAAATTTCCACACACCAAATTAATGATAATAACGATATTATTATTATGTGGAATGGGGTTTTATTCAATTTTATAATTTTATTTAATGGCCGATATAAAATTAAATTATTATATTAACCCAAAACCCAACTCTATAAATAAATGGTTATGTCTATTGTGTAAAGTATCCAAAAATTGATCACTTCCCTCAAAATGTAGAATTATTTCACAAAACAAAATTCACTCATGAATATTCCTTAACTATCTCTACCATGAATCAGAAATAAAAGATATATTTCTTCAATAATAAAAAATGAGCGATCAAGAAAAAATAATGAAATACATTCAATTCATCATGCTATCACTGGGAGAATGAGTTTTACTACTCAAAAATCATAAGAGAATGTGTGGATCACCCCTAGAGGGAATATATACTTGGATACTAATAGTGCATTGATGGAAATCTGAAATTATCTTTTCAGATGATCAATACTCATCAAGGATGAATGTTACTAGGACTGGGTATTCATTTATTCAAATATAAAATAAATTAATTATGAATATGAGTAAAAAAATCATTGGTCATGGTTTCGAAAAATAATGATTAAAATAAATTTTAATATACCTCACACCACCGCACACTTCTACTACACCCAAAACCAATAAGTGGTATTAGAGGGGTGGGGTTTGAATTTAAAATTATTTATTGTATTATTGATATATGCGCAATTGTGTTTAGATTTTCATTTCATGTTATTAGTTCTTTAATCCAATTTATATTGACATGATTCAACATATTAATCATGATTCCTTTAGTGTTTCATTTTCATAAATGTTTAGAGAACATATTAAAAATGACCAAAGATTCCATTGGGAAATTGCCATTTTTTACCAGTAAGACAGTTTTTTTTGGAGTGTACATGTAATTAAACACCATATATCCTAGTGAACTACATATAGATACACCAAGGGAACATGATGAACCACATAGTAATTACACCCAATGTACGCTATGTGTTGACCAGCCAACCTAGCACACGGTTATTGAATTACACTGTGTGCATCAGTGTACATGTCGTGTAGTCTACATGAGTTGGGGCCATAATTAATTCAATCTATGTGGACATTATATACAGTCAAAACCACGTGATACTAACAACATGTAGAATTTTTGATATACAATACATTTATACGATGTACAGGGTTTGTATTTCATCCAATCCCACATCGATAGAACATGTCGATCCACACGACGAGAAATCAAACACCTGGATAAATGAGATATATGGTGTGTAGGTGGCCTTACAGATTGTTTAGTCCACTGAGACACATATTAATGACCTAGGTGTGAATCCTAAACATAGGTAATGAGGAATACACAACATGTAGATGGTCTATACATGTCATATAGTCTAGATAAGGTACACACTACAGACCCAGGAATGTACCCAAGATACACCGAAATCAAGATACATGGTGTGTAGTAGGATGTACACCCCGTGTAATCATCCATTAATGGAAATAATTAAAAATTATGTAAAATAAAAAAAATAAAACATTAAAACATTATTTTATTGATTAACACACCAAAGTAATGACATATATTTATTTATTGTAACACCACTATGTTCTTGAAAATAAAAGAATGGTTTAAAAGAAATTTAAATGGTAAATTAATTTATTGCAATAAATGTATTTCATTATTTTTTCTACCATTTATTTTACATGGATTCAAAAAATTATTGGTATCTCCAATTAATTTCATAAGATCATTAAGATAAAAGGGAATTGATTAATTGAGGAAAGCTCATTCATATTAAAAATATATAACAAATAAAGAAATTAATTCTACCAGTTACTTTTACATATTGGTTTCTTTTGATGACCATTCATAAGCTTGACCAAGACCAATGTAGGAATTCGATGTTTTGATTTAATTTATTCCATGGGTTTGAATTTTTTTTAAATTAAATATGATGGAATTCATGTCATCCCTCTCTATGTATTGTGTAGGACCTGCATGTCTAAGGATATTTATGTAATCCCCATTTATCCAATCATTTGTTTCCCTCAACTGAATGTGATTCATAAATGCATGTAACTAATGCAGTATCCCATGGAACATGGACGTAGATCAAAATAGAACCATTATGATTCCAACTCATGTGATACATAGGTGGATAGGTGGAATGTTGTAACTCATACCAAGGCTAAAAATATGAATTATTTTCACTAGGATAAAGGATGATTTGTTGTATGTTCATTAAATCAACCATTAGATAAATCACATGAGTGAGTCAATAAATTATTTATTTATTTCTATAGATGAGATTAATTATTTTTGAATGCAAGGTCACAATCACATAAGGAAATGAATTAATGTGAAAAGATGGAAATTAAATAAATCAATTGTGTTTGAATGTTTTATCCAACGTGGTAAATTAATTACAATCCACTAAATATTAACAATACATATAAAGGATAAAACAAGATAAAATTTACACATAATAAAATAAATAAACTTGATTAAGTATTAAGTCATACATAACCTTCCATTATGTTATTAAAGACTAAACACAATATAGCTATGTGTTTGGAAAACCCTCATTGGGACACTATCTTTTATAAGGGGAGTAATTATGATGGTTGTGAGTTGAATTGACCATTTTAAATCAATAGGAGTAGCACTTTCTAGACTTGGTGTAATTTAGAGGAATGTTTTGAGGAAGTAAATTTTGGGATTTCAGGATAGGGGAGTCTATTAAATGGATCTAGAAGCTACAAGCCCTTATTTAAAAAACAATTTCCTACCAAAATACCTTTATGTTTCTTGACCACCCCTTTTGTAGTTATGAGAAGTGGAATATGGATCATTTCAATGAGAATTCCCAAGAAACTATATATTATGAGTTCAATGGTGAGGGATATTAGGGCTTGATAAAATAGTTATAGAATTAATATAATTAAATTATTATTATTTATAATATAAATTTCAATCAAGTAAAGTATTAATCCTCTTTTTTATTATTTTATAAAAATGGAAATTAAAACAAAAAATGTAGTGAAATAATTCCGCAACATAGGGTATGTCCTTACAAATATAATTTTTCATATGTGGAATAATTTTATATATGATTCAATATTTTCATAATGTTTTTTATTATGTGTTGTAATCCCTTATTCATATTCTTTCACTGAAATAAATGAAAGAATGTGAAATGGAATCCCACCAGAGATATATTGAGGATAATACTCATCTCCATTGTATTATATTATCAACTATTTCCAGATATTTCATGATACAACATAAATAAATGGATTTTTACACTATAATAACATTAATCCATTCTATTTATAATGAAAATGAAAGGCTGGAAATAAATAATTTTGTCAATGCACTATATCAGTGTAAACTGGAAGATGGTAATCAATCTATTGATATTAATTTCAAAATGATCGGGTATGTTGATTGATTATAATTATTAGACTTCCAATTGAATTATAAATTAGTCATTAATCTTATTTTATTATCTTACATCTAAGATTATCATTAATTGTCTAATCCTAGATAAAAAATGGATATGTCAAAAAAAATTTCCGTACTTCACCAATATTATAAGAACTGGTTGGAACATTTTTCTCTTCCCTTTATGGTGGAATGTTTGAATGAAAATGTTGATGATCCCATGGATAATTTAAATCTATAAGATCCTGTTTGGTTTCCTTCAAATATTCAAAATATTAAAAGGTAGACGAATGAATAGAAGTATATTTTCTTCTTATGTGGAATGCTTGGAAATTGGAAAATAGATTAAAATGAATTGTAGAAGAAAGTGGTTTCATTCACATCTGGTATATTCCTCTAGATTCAACTCACCTCTTATACATTAAATAAAATATTCTTTCAACATATATGGATTTAAATATAAGAAACAAGTTAGAATAGAACAATTTTAGAGTTTACTCAAAAGAAGATGAGAAAAGGTGATTCCTATGTTAGCCAATGGGAGCTCACTATTTTCAATAAACATTTTTTATTGATTCAAGTTTTTATTAATTATTACCAGAATATTTATATTAGATTCTGGCTAGACACAACATGAAAATATTTATTTTTGGAATAAAAATTTTTATGTTACTTTAAAAACGAAACTATAAGTTTAGTAACTCATGAATGACATATATCCATTTTAATACATCATGAATATAAAATATAATAATCATACCAAATTATGACAAGATAATTATTCTTCCAACAAAAATCAATGTAGTTGACTTGTTTGTTCCATTTAAACTATTCTACTATAAAATAGGATAATTCACTAGGTAAATAAGCAAACTACTTATCATGTTTTAGAAAAAGAAACCTATTTACATAAAGGTAAAACAAAATATTTTAAAATTGGTTTAATATGGCAGTGTATACAATTATAAATATGAACATAACATCATATACTAACTGATATTACATTAATATATTTTTTGAAATTCTCAATGGAGTAAGTGAGTACACTTTGTAAATAATAAAGAATATCCAAGATGGCTTATCAGAGAGAATCTTGTCCAAGTTACAATTTATTATAAATGTGGAATAAAAGTCATCCCAATATCAAATTTCCATATATAAATTAATGAATTTATGATATTAAAGGGAATATTAATGATGATTCATATATATATTGCAAATATTCCACTATACCACCCAACACATATTTTGAAAATAGTAGTGAAACAACTAACCATATGTCAAATATATTTTCTAGTGGATATCATATCAATTGTGATATGATAAAAATATATTAGGACACTACCATAAGTTTTTGTTGGAAATAATTTGTTAAATACTGCTCGTATTTATAAACAAAAAATTAAAACACTAAGGTTCATGTATATTAATGATCCTATAGACACTAAGTATTATTATATATAGTCATGATCAACATTATTTCCATATAGTAATCATATCTCTGTGTGGATAATGGGATCAGACTTATATTCTCTGTTTTAATGCTTGGGATTCTCATAATATGGCATAGGAATACTAGACTCCACTGAGATTTAGGGGTATGAGTAGTTCCAGAGACATATACTATATAGGAATTCATAACTAAAGAGGTGGTTTATGTTTACCATTGTGGGTGATACAAGTGCTATTATTCTTTAATAATGATTCTTATAAAGTATCAGTAAATGGTAACATTCAAAGGTTGAAAATTACATAATAATTCAAGTAATGGACTCCATGTATCAAGATTCAGGACTGTATATTTTGAATGTATCTAAAATTTGAGACTAATAGTGAGTATTCAAGATAAACCATGCATGGATGGTACAAGATAATACCAATAATGAATTATTTATTATTGAAAGGTTTAGTCTATGACAAAACTTATTCACCACTCATCAGGACTAAAATTATTTTTGAATTGTACTTGTTGAATAATATTTCAATGATCATCATATTGGATATTTATTTTAAAGTACACATCATTTAAAGAAATATTTAAAAAATATTTCATTAAGACATAAACAAAATGATACATTATGTTACATGTCTCCTAATAATAACTAAAAGGGAAAGTTAAATCAATAAATGTTAATAAGATATGAATATTACATAAGGAGGGAAGTGGTGGTAGAGAACAATAAATTGTTATGATCATGATTCTATATTACTATATTGAATTAATGATTTGGTGAGAGATACATGGCGAGGATATGATTTTTTTTAGTTGACCTATTTAGGTTCTTGTTGGTTCGATTGTTTATTCCCTAGCATATAAGCATTCTCTTTTCAAATGTTTAGTTGAGACCATTGGTATAATCCTAATGTGTATACATGTTATGCTAAAACTATATTTATAGACTATTTTTTAGGTTTCTAAGAGGTATTTGGGTACTGATCTAGAAATTACAAGCTTGGGTTTTGGAGTTGTTCTTGAGTTACTATCATCGAAATTCACTTTTGGTATTTAATTTAGACACTTTAATTTATATCTGATGAGATTGTAAATGAATTGTAGAATGATTTTGGGTTTAATTTTATATTATATTTTGTAGTTTTTTGATGATTTTTTATCATATCCATTAATCCATATTTATATTAGATTTTATTTCATCCCATATGTAAGATTATATTTAAATTAGTGCATGTCAATAACCCATTGCCTATTAGAGGAATCACTCAAAGGTTATTATCCATCTTCTTTCACTGCAGTATCTTTGGGGAGAGGGTGTCATGAAAGAGTGCTGGTAAAGGTTTTGCTGAGAGATAGGATGGATTTTGGATTTAGGCACTATGAGTTTTTCATAGGTTGGTTGGGAAATATTTCTAGTTGATCTTGGTACATGACTCGGGACATGGAGACTAGCTACAACATGATATTTCAAGGCCACAATGATTTGGTCCCTGAACCTGGAGCTTATTGAATTAAAAAGTTATGTGGACCTATTTTAAGGGTAGAGACCATATAGAGGTACATACATCACAATTGTTTATTTTAATGTTTTAATTGGGTTATATTTGGAAAGTTAAAATGAATTGAATAAATTGTATTTGATAAAATTCCATGCTACCATTCTTATGATTTTCTCTATGATTTTTATGAATGGATCATGTTCATCATTCATTATTTATTTAGGAAGATGCGGATCAGAATGGTGATTTCTTTTAACATCAGATGACTATATCACCAAAAAAAGATAAGGCATGGAAGAGGGCCTTACATTACTTTTAGTGGTAGAGTATAGAGAAGTATGGGGGAGCATCTCATATTGGGAGACAAAGATCTAGTTGTAAGATATCAAGATTTCATTCAGTGTTATCCAAGAATAGGTTGAGGTATGGGTTCCATTGGTAGTTAGTCCATTGCAAGGAGATTTGTGTTAGTGGAAGATATTTTTACGTGGTGACCAAAAGTAAAAAGACGTGTAATGGACAAAAATTCAAAAGGAGATTCATTCATAGTTCCAATCACTGATAGTGAAAACATATAAGGGGTAATATATTCTATCCCTTTACTAAGAGATAATAAGTATTTGGGATATTGGTATCAGGTTCAAGGACCTTCTACACTTTCCTCAAGATATTTTTTCACATGTTGATTCTAGAGTGAGGCATCTAGAGGATGATTTGATCCTAATGGTCTGGTTTTGGTCACACTATTTTTGTTCCCTATATATATAGAGGTATGTAAAATGTTAGAGGTTATAGATTAGATGCTTTATTTGGGATTTGATCCTTGATAGAGTGTCCGATATGCTGTCTTGGGGAGTAGAACTTTAGGCAGTGTGTTGTGGGTGTTTAGGTAGTTAGGGTTCTGACAAGTGGGGAACCGGTAACTGTAGATCTCTTTTCATTCATATAGGGAAGGTGGATCTGGATCAACACCATAGTATTTTCATTTTCATAATATTTATCTAGAGTAAATGTAATTTACTAGAATTAGTTTCTTGACCTCTCAGGGAGACCAGTATTAGGTGGTTTTTCAGGCCATATTTTAGTAGTAATAACAGATGCCTCATAAGAAGTTTCAGTCGTAGGGAACCTTAGTGCTTTCTCATTATCTAAGATATGGTGGAGTTTTCCTATTTAAAAATCATAAATTTACCCATAAATAGGTACCTATTATAGTTCATGGTCAATGAGGTTAGAAGAAGAAAGGAATAGGATCCTGGTGTGGTGATATTCATGTGTTAGAGGATGTGAACTCAGTAGTACCAAAGGTTTTCAGAGGTACAATTAATTATTTGTATTCCTTTTTTTGTTCCTTTTTTGATTCTAGATAAGCACAATCCTTTTCTTATAACTATTTAGTATTTTCCTTAGGACTAGATTTGTAGAGGCTTCCAATTCATCTAGTGTAATATATGTTAGTTTGGGGTCATTTGGTTTTGTTTGATATGTTTCGAGTAGGTACATCGGTGATGGGGTAGCACCAGTCAGTGGGTGAAATCTTCTTATTATAGATACAATGATACGATGTAATCCTTTAAATGGATTTGTTGTATATCTTGTGGGTAGTCATCAACTACATTCCAAGAATAGTTTTTTTCTAATATTTAGTGTTAGAATGTGATGATCATTGGAGAGTGAGGTTATCTAATGGGTGTTACACAAGTGGAGGCTATTTTTCCTTAGTTAGTGGAGATATCAGTGGAATGTGTGGTAGGTGATGTTACTATAGTTATAAAATAATTTTTTAATTTTTACTATGAGGAGGTTAATACCTTACACCCTCAATGTGACGATGATATTTGGATAGATTTACATTCAAGTGAATCTCTGATTTCACTAGATCCCTATCAGATAGAGAGTATGAAGATATGTGAGTTAAGGTTACAAGTAGATGATCAAATGCAGAGGGGTTTTATCTGACCAAGTTTGTATCCATTGGGTGATCCAATGTTGATCACTAAGAACAAAAATTAGTCTTAGGTTTTTCTCTGACTACCAGAGACTGAATTGTGGTTTGAATATTTGAAGATGAGGGTGAATGAAAAGGATAGTCCAAAGACTTCATTTAGGTAGAGGTATGGGAACTTCTAGTTTTCATTCATGTCATTCAGTGTTATAAACACCCTAGTTTTGTTCAGGGGGCTCATGAACTCCATCTTCGGTGTGTTCCTAGAATATTTTTTCATCTTTTTCATTGAAAATATCTTAATATAATTGATGTTATAGGTGGTGCATATCAAGCATCTCAGAGCTATTTTGTAGGTCCTTCGACACCATCTTCATTATAAGAATCTATCAAATTGTAAGTTGTAGATGTGAGAGGAGAAGTTCCTTGAAAATATGGGGTCTTAGTAAGTTGTTTCAATAGGCCCATAGAATATCAATATAGTTGTTTCTTTGGTAGAACCAAAGAACATGTTTGAGGTTTATAGTTTCCTTGGTCTCATAGACTATTATTGGAGTTGTGTACACAATTTCTATCGATCTGAATCCCAGCTAACCTCATTGGCCATGAATGACCAAGATTTTGGGTTGTTTTACTAGTTCCATTTATTTATTAGTTTCTTGAAAGATATCTTTTCCAGTGATGTTATGTTTTGATTTCCTGACGAGGGTGTTTTTTTTGACGTTTTAGGTGACATTTCTCGTATAGTATTGGGATACATATTGATGCAGTAGATGGATATGATCCATTATGGGTCTATGAAGTTACATCCCCATGAGAATAATTATTCCACCCATTATTTGGAGATATAGGTAGTCATGTTTTCACTAATGTTGTGGAATCATTACCTCATCGACGTGAACTTTATAGTTTTTATGGACTTAAGAACATCAAATATGTTTTATCTCAGGGTGATGTTAATCTACTCAAACATAGGTAGGTGTAGTTTCTTTAGGATTATAATTTTGAGATCTCTTACTCCCCTGGAAAGGTTAATGTGGTTTTTGATGTGTTGACTTGGAAGTCTTGAGGGGATGTGGTTCGGGTGTGTGGGAATGTTTGGAAAGGTGTGGTGGATATTTCATTGATGAAACATGATGTTAAAGAGACTATGGGTCAAGAATGTCCTTCTTGAATGACTGTGGAGTTATCCATGATGCAGAATGTGAGGAATCGTAATGGTTAGACTATGTGGCATATGTGATGTGTGATCAGGTAGCCCATTATGTCAATGGTATGATCAGAGTTTTGTCTGAACTAGATGTTATTCCATGGGATGTTTTTCATTCTACATTCAATATTTGAGAGATTTCTCCATGAATTTTTTATATCATCATTATTGGATCATCATGGTGTGAAAAAGATGTATTGTGTCTTGAGGAGACATATTTTTTGGCCAGGGATGAAGTAGTCAGAGGTAGAGTTTGTGTTGAGGTGTCATGTTTTTTAATAGGTGAAGGAAGTGAACCATCTTCCTAGGGGGTTTTTCACAATCACAATAAATTAAAGAGTATAAATGGGGGTGAATATCAATGAATTTTATTAATGGGATACCCAGAGCTCAATGAGGTTATGATGTGGTTTGGTGATAGTGGACCTACTAGTGTAGTCAACTCATTTTTTGGAGATCCATGAGTGATTTATAATTATGATTTCATGAGGGGTAATATGTGCAATGTGGTTATGATACATGGGGTACCAAAGAATGTCATCTCTAATAGGGATCCTTATTCTTCCATTTTATTTTGGAGGGAATTTTAGCATTCTTTTAGCCCTTAGTTTCTGCTTATCACTGTTTTCCACCATCATATAGATATGAATACAGAGTTGACCACCTATACACTAGACGATATGTCAGGATATTACATCCTAGGCTTTAGATGATCTTGGGTAATGAAATTTATTTTGTTTTATTTTTCATAAAATAACAACTACCACACATCCATTGGAATGAAGCCATTATAAGTGTTGAATGGATATTCGTGTCATTATGTATCATGCTAGATAATTGTGTAGGTTCCGGGTGCAGCGGAAGCGCGTTGGAGGGTTTGACCAACTTTAATTTTAACGTTAAACTATGTTAAATCCAAGATCTGTCACGATATAAAACTCCAAATCTTCAGAATTGAACGAGGAATGAAAAAATTAAGAGGGAATCCTGGAACCATAGAAATAGGATCATCATATATTAGTTATAATTAATTTAATTAATTCAGAAGAATTACCATGGTAGAATTCTTTCTTCGTTGAAGTCTCCGGTCACGATCATGTGATCCGTCATTACGTCCTAGAATCCAAGTGTAGGATTCCTCTAGCAGTGATCCACACATGTGCCACAAATCTCTGTACGTCGTTGAAGGGATCTCCAGGTGCTAGCACGGAAGAACCTTTGCTTGCGATGTCCGCCTTTGATCGCCTTGGTCTCTCGGTCTTGAGAGAGTTCTTGGAGGAAGGAGTTCTTTTAGCCTTGAAATAATTCTCCAGAATTGTTGTGCACAACGATTGATGGAAAATTGTTGGGGTTGTGAGGATATTTATAATCAGGTTTGAGGTTTACAGAGTTATGACAATAAATAAACGTGTTACGCGTTTTATTTATTTCATTAACTCTTATTGAAACCCCCATGTAGAATTATTAATTCCTTGACATGTTCCCACACTGATTATAATTAATATCATTTAATAAACAATATTATATCCTCAAAATGCTAACTGGAAAACTACACGGTGTGTAATCATTAATACACGGCGTGTACTCGTTTCCCACAAAACTACATGGCATGTATATTTAATATACACGGAATGTACTTTTATTTTCCATTTTTCATTATCTCCTACTTCACATTTATTAGACCATGAGTAATGGCTATTTATTTCTTATATAAATGTAACTGCATAACTCGCTAATAAATATATTATTTCACCCACAAAATATTCTCTCGAATAACTAGTGTTGAAATAAATGAGATTAGACATTCTTAAATAATTATTAAACCACAGTCGGGAATAATATTATTTAACTTGTTAAAATAATATTTATCTGAGATACATGGACACACTTAGTGTGTGACCCTCTAGGCCTCTTTCTCAGTGGCATCAGGCGAAACCTGTATAATGTCCATGTTTAGCATCTAGCAATACGCCAAGGCACCCATATAGAAAGACGTTAATGCCGCAATGAAGTGTCACCTCCTACGAACGTTTACCGTGTAATATAATCCCTTTGTCTTGTTATCTCTAATCAAGCGGGTTGCATGCTAGTTCCATCAACCCATGTGCTTGATTATTCTTTCTTTGAATTTCCGGAATTGAACCTGCCCATACCTTACTATGGCCACTGATTTATTTTGGCTA
Source organism: Viscum album (assembly GCA_963277665.1). Classification (NCBI taxonomy): domain Eukaryota; kingdom Viridiplantae; phylum Streptophyta; class Magnoliopsida; order Santalales; family Viscaceae; genus Viscum; species Viscum album. Next base: position 854,014,902 of record OY728152.1, read on the forward strand.
TATAAATTCCATCAAAGGGCCTAAGATATCTACTTCCGTTGTGGAATGGAAGGGACAAATACTTTCTTGCATTATCTATTAATGTGGTATTACTCGTGACGCACCCAGCATATCATACCTCACTACGAACAGTGTTTCATCACAGTTTTTGTCAATACATCTAAGTGCGCGAGTTGTAATACCCATTAATAATAATCTTAATGTCTAAGGACCAATACACATGTCCGCATATAGGAACATCCGATGACACTATGAAATGTGGATTTCCTTCTGGAAGGTCTCGTTCTCATAATATCCTCCTGGATATTACCCAGGGTGCATACCATGAGATGGTGCCTCAATGTTTTATATGTCCTCACCCCTAATGTCCTGTATTATTTGTGTCCCACAAATAAAATCATCCGACCATTGAACATATATTCAAGAATAGTGTTATGGAACTTCTGGGTTCTCATTATAGTAGGGATCAACTCTGACCCTTTAATGCAACTCCTATCCTTAGGACATTATCACATGAATTGTCACGCAGAAGAACAATAAAGATGTGATAGGGCTATTATTAACGAATAAAGTAAAAAGTAGTTTGTTCTAGGCCACCAACTCTAACAGACTCCCACTTGGAATAGAGCCAACTGCTAACAACCTTTATCCCGCTAGCTCTCACATGATATTCATGCTTATGCTAAGATATGGCTTTAGTCATGGGGTCCGCCATGTTCTCTTCCGTGGACACTCTGCTCACTGCAACTTTACCCCTTTGATAGAAATCCCTCAGGAGGTGATACTTCCAGAGTATGTGCTTTGTCCATTGATGTGACCTTGGTTCTTTTTCAAGAGACACCGATGCAGTATAATCACAATACAATGTAATGTGATCTTTACTGATAGGAACCACATCAGGCTCCTGGAAAAGGTTCCAAATCCAGATGGCTTCCTTGGCTGCATCATAAGCCGCTATATATTCAGACTCTACTGTAGAATCAGTGACAATAGATTCGTTGAACTCTTCCAGATCACAGCTCCACCATTGAGATAGAAAACATGTCCAGATTGTTACTTCAGATCATTATGATCTGTCTGAAAACCAGAATCAACATACCCTTTGATTACAAGCTCCTCATCTCCTCCATATACTAGGAACATATCCTTAGTTCTTCTCAGATACTTAAGGATATTATTAACAGCAGTCCAATGCTGTTCTCTGGGATCTTCTTGATATCTTCCTACCATGCTCAGTGCATAGGCAACATCAAGCCTGGTACATAACAAGGAATACATGATGTATCCTATAACGGAAGCGTATGAGATCTTACTCATTCTATATTTCTCTTTTTGTGTCTGAGGACACATTTTCTTAGAAAGATATAGGCCACGTGACACTGGAACCAATCCCATCTTGGATTGTTCCATACTAAATCTCTTTAGTATCTGGTCAATGTATGTACTCTGACTTAGTCTAAGCATCCTCTTGGATCTGTCATGAATGATCTTGATCCCTAGAATGTACACTGCTTCATCCAAGTCCTTCATGGAGAAACACTTGTTCAAATAGCCCTTAACTGACTGTAAGACTGGTACATAATTTCCAATAAGCAATATTTCATCAACATATACTACTTGGATAATGATCACATTCTCACTAAACCACTTATAAACACATGAATCACATTCCTTCTTAATGAACCCAAATTCCTTTATGGCTACATCAAATCGAATGTTCCATGACCTAGATGCTTTCTTTAATCCATAAATGGATTTATGCAACTTGAAAACCCATTTGGCTTCACTTGGTGTCACAAACCCTTCTGGTTGTGTCATATAGACATCTTCCTGAAGTTTCCCATTAAGGAATTTTGTTCTGACATCCATATTCCAAACCTCGAAGTCATGGTAATATGCTATGGAAAGTATGATTGTTATGGATTTAAACATGGAAACTGGAGGAAATGTTTCATCATAGTCAATTACTTGATGTTGTTTGAACCCTTTAGCCACTAGCCTTTCTTTATAGGTGCTAACTTCACCTTCCATGTCCAGCTTTCTCTTGAATACCCATTTGCATCCAACAGGATTTACATCAACTGGCTCATCGACCAGAACCAAAACTTGGTTCTGATACATGGAATCCATCTCAGAATTCTTGGTTTCTAGCCATCTTGCAGCTTCTGAGCTTTCTACTGATTCCTTGTAGGAGAGAGGTTCATCATTGTCCAACAATAATGATTCACCATCCTCAGTGACTAGGAAACCAAATCTCTCTGGTTCCCTTACCTCTCTTGAGCTCCTATGCAGTGCATGTGTTTCTGGAACCTCTTCTACTGGGACCTATGGAACTTGTTCCTGTACCAACTCATGTGAATCTTGAGCATCAACTTCGTCGAAGTCAATCTTTCTCCCACTATCCTTTTTGAGGATGTGCTCCCTCTCAAGAAAGACGGCTTGTCTGGCGATAGTCACTTTCTTGTCTTGAGGGTTATATAGGTAATATCCTTTAGTTTCCATGGGATATCCTATAAAGATACACATCGTCCCCCGGGGTGCTAGTTTGTTGCCTGAGGAGGCCTTAAAAATGCCTCGCATCCCCATACACATGTGTGCGATAAAATGGGTTTCTTTCCATTCCATTACTCGAAGGGAATTCGATTTTCCTCCTTATTTGGTACTCGGTTTAATGTGTATGCCGCAGTTTGTAATACATAACCCTAAAAGGATAATGGAACATCTGCATGACTCATCATCGACCTCACCATGTCCAACAAGGTGCATTTCCTCCTTTCACTAACACCATTCCACTGTGGTGTATAAGGAGGAGTGAGATGAGATAGAATCCCAGACTCCTGTAGAAGATCGATGAACTCTTGGTTTAGATATTCTCCACCTCGATCTAATCGATGATTCTTTATCTTCTTACCATGCTGATTCTCTACTTCATTCTTGAATTCCTTAAATTTCTCTAAGGCCTCTGAATTATACCTCATTATGTAGACATAGAAATATCTTCTCAAATCATTAGTAAAAGTAATGAAGTAAGAATATCCACCTCTATCTTCTACTGGAAATGGTCCTCACACATCTGTGTGTACCAATACTAGAAGCTTTGTGGCCCTTTCACCCTATCCACCAAAAGGCGGCTTGGTCATTTTTCCTTGTAAACAAGCGTGACATCTATCAAGTGTTTTTAGCTCAGTAGAGTCTAAATAGCCATCTTGGAAGAGCTTTGTTAAGCGCTTCTCGTTTACATAACTGAGATAGTGATGCCACAACTGGGTGATGTATGAGTCACGTGAGCTTGTTTCATTATCGATTGAAAACACTTGGTTTTCGTAATTTAATAGATACAAACCATTATTTAAATGTGCCATACCATAACATATGTTGTTCTTATAAAAAAGACAACCCTTATTTACAAACTTGAAAATAAATCCAACCATATCCAAACAAGATATAGAAATTATGTTCTTGGTAACACTAGGCACATAATAACAGTTACGTAAAACCAAAATCATCCTAGTCGGCAATGATAGGAGGTAATCGATGATAGCCAATGCAGCTAGCATTGAACCATTAGTAGCTCGAAGATCCACCTCTCCTTTGGTGATCTTTCTAAACCTATTTGATTCCTATATTTGAATAAATATGTGAGCCCCACAAGCTGTATCTAATACCCAATGTGTAGAAGTAGAAATATTACACTCGATAACGAACACACCATTAGCGTCCCCATGATTCTTGGTGCAATTTCTCTTCCAGTGGCCTTGCTTTCCACATGCAAAACACACCCCCTCCCGTTCCTTTCCCTACCTCTGGATCTTACCCTTCTTGGAGGGATGGTGCTCAGGGGCTTCAGAACATTTATAAGTCTTTGGCCCCTTTTCCTTTTCCTTCCTTTTCTTGTTCACCATAAGGATTGCGGGTTTTTCACGCCCCATGTCCTTTTCTACCTGGAGAATCAAGGTCAGAATCTCCGATAGACTCTTCTCATTGCTGCTCTTGTTATAATTGACAATGATGCTAGAGAAGTTCTTGGGCAGTGATGATAGGATGAGATCTGTATGCAACTCATCCGGGAATTTAATCACAAAGATTTTCAGGCTTGGTAGAGATCCTTAAGGTGAGACATCAAGCTATACACATCCATGTTTTCATGTTGCTTCAAGAACTCATTGGACATGGCCGATAGCATGAAACACTGGACATCTATAGAATCATCCATGTGTTTCATAGAGAGAGATAATTCCTCATCACTGGCCTCTTTCCCAGCCGCAAAGGAAATAGGCTCTTCCAGCACATACAATTTCCTTTCGTGGTGAAGGATGACGCGTAAACGCCTCTGCCACTCTTGTAAATTGGTGCTGGTGAGAAGGTTTTCCATATCAACTATGGTTCTCATTGATATATTTGAAGTCATTTTCTTGTCTCTTCTAAAAATAAATATGAGCAAAGGTTTAGTACTTTATTACAAAACTGAGACAAATAAATAAATTAATACTTATTATTCTACCACTATTTTATTGAAATCCAATAGCCCTCACCATTGACATTGGAATATTCTTTTTCTTGAATACTATAGTGGCAAGGATCCATATTGACCTTAGCATTAACCCAACTATGGTTGGTCAAGAAACTTGAAGTGTTTTATGTAGGCATTCCAAAGTCCAACTGCATTAACTCGCAGCTCGTTGATCCGTTGAGTGGACTCCCCAATCCTCAAAATCCTTTTATTTTGGATTTCCTCAACCTTTTCCTCTTGGTCACACCAAGTCCTGCTGTGGCAGTCAACCCTTGATGCGAACCAAGTCAAGTCAAACCAATACCTTGAATTAGAATTCCCCGATAATTGAAAGCACCTGAACTAGGGTTGTCCGAGTACTTTGAACTATGGTTCGATTCTAGCCAAGATTATGGAGTGTATACCGACTTAAAATTTCATTTGAGGGATTTTATCCTTATACATAAATTTCCAATTTATTATCTATTATTACATTCATGTTAATATTATGTGGGATATACTTAAGTGATTAACCATGTCTAAGATAATATTTACATATAAGCCGGTTTTATTTTAGTTCCATATTGCATGCTCGTTTAATTCATTTATTATGTGATCGTGACAACACACCCACAATAAATAAACTATGGAACTGATAGAAATAAAATAAATGTTATGACCATGAGATTTTTCTACAGGTTATTTTATTTAGCGATTGATAAACTAACCCAAGACCTAGGGTAGAAACACCTTGAACCTTTCAGTTTGTGTTTATAGCTTTCCACCTGTCCACCTTTGTATCTCCTTGGATTGGTTTCACCTTGGATCCTAACTTAATCTGCCTCCACTAGCTTGGGAGCTCCATCAATTACATATGCATTTATCTCACATGAAGGTGTGGGGTAAAAAGGTGTTTTTACATAAAATTATCCTTGGGTCCGTATGCCCTACATATTAATGAGGAGATGGCTTGTAGGCCAAAAAATTTAATATAAATAAAAAAATTAAAAGAAAACATTCACCTACAAAGGCCTCGGTCTAGCTCATGATCATCCATACATGCAAGGATATTTACACATAAATAAAACTAGAATTCAATTCTTTTATCATTCTTGTTTAAGATAAATCACGCTCGAATCAATTAATTATCTTTAATTAATCAATCCTTTTATCTTAACCCCTTTTCTGAACTTCCTTGAGATTCTCATCCATCATAATTTTAAACAAGTAAATTCATTTAAAATTATCCTTGTACATAACTTGTACCTTGGAGGCAACCCGGTGAATTATCGTTCATTAGGCAGATGTTAAATTAAACAAATATATATAAAACACCTATCATGTGTTGTGCCTCAGATTTACGCCTGCACCATGGTTCACGTCTCAAGGGTTTGTATAATATAATAATAAATTTGAATAAATATGTGTAATTTGGGTCAGTACACGGCGTGTAGTTCTGACTACACAGCATGTACTTTTCTTCATCGTCCATCCGAAGTACATGCCAGGGGACAGGGCGTGTTAATGTACTTCGGAAATTTTCATAGTACACGGCGTGTTCTATGGGACACACGCCGTGTAATTTCCGTGTTACACGGTTTCCAGCTGGGCAAGCCGTGTACAGGGTACACAGTCCAACCCGAACCTGAAGGGACTACATGCCGTTTTCAGTTGGACCACATGGCGTGTAATCCAGAAACCCTGTGCCACCTATTCCTGGTCCACACACTGTGTCATTAATTACTTAGGTATACTCCAATACACGTCCTGATTTATAGGACCAGTCAATGCATTGAACCTAGACTACACAGCGTGTACTTCCGAATACACGCTGTGTATTCTAGTGTTTTACGGCTAGAAACGTTTGGATCCTCCGGATGAGTTCCTCTATTTTATTTTAATCAAAATTAAAAGACAAATTTGTTTCTGTGAGGTGAACGAGAAATGAGGGAGGAGGAAAAGATCTCGAGATTCATATTTCCAGAATTATTAAACATGAATTGAAACAGCTAAATTACTAAATGTGTAAAACATCAATGAAAAAACTAAATAATTATAATCATCAATATGACCGCTTTGATACCACTTGAAGGTTTCAGGCACAGCGGAAGCGCATTGGTGGGTTTTCCCAACTTTAATTTTAACGTTAAACAACGTTCAATCCGAGATCCGTCATGATATAAAATGTTGAATCATCGAAGTTGAACGAGGAATGAAAAACTAAAGAGGGAATCATGGAACCATAGAAATAGGATCATCATATGTTGGTTATAATTAATTTAATTAATCCACAAGAATTACCTTGGTGGAATTCTTTCTTCATTGACGTCTCTGGTCACAATCTTGTGATCCGTCGTTGCGTCGTAGAATCCAAGAGTAGGATTCCTCTAGCGGTGATCCACACATGTGCCACGTATCTTCGAACGTCACCGTAGGGATCTCCGGGTGCTAGCGCGGAAGAACCTTCGCTTGCGATATTCGCCTTCGATCGCCTTGGTCTCTCGGTCTTGAGAGCATTCTTGGAGGAAGGAGTTCTTTCATCCTTGAAAGAATTCTCCAGAATTTTTGTGCACAATGATCGATGGAAAAGTGTTGGGGTTGTGGGGATATTTATAATCAGGTTTTAGGTTATAGAGTTATGACAATAAATAAACGCGTTACGCGTTTTATTTATTTCATTAACTCTTATTGAAACCCCCATGTCGAATTATTAATTCCTTGACATGCGCCCAAACTGATTATAATTAATATCATTTAATAAACAATATTATATCCTCAAAATCCTGACTGGAAAACTACACAGCGTTTAATCATTAATACATAGCGTGTACTCATTTTCCGCAAAACTACATGGCGTGTATATTTAATAAACATGGCATGTACTTTTATTTTCCATTTTTCTTTATCTCCTCCTTCACATTTATTTGACCTTGAGTAATGGGTATTTATTTCCTAAATAAATGTAACTGCATTACTCGCTAATAAATATATTATTTCACCCACAATATATTATCTCAAATAACTAGTGTCGAAATAAATGTGATTAGGAATTCTTAAATAATTATTAAACCACAGTTGGGAATAATAATTATTTAACTTGTTAAATTAATATTTAACTGAGATACATGGACACACTTAGTGTGTGACCCTCTAGGACTCTTTCTCAGTGGCATTAGGCGGAGCCTACCTAAAGTTTAAGGTTAGCGTCTAGCAACATTCCAAGGAACCCATAGAGAAACTAGTTAATGCTGCAATGACGTGTCACCTCCTATGAACTTTTACCGTGAAATATAATCCATTTGTCTCGATATCTCTAATCAAGCGGGTTGCAGGCTAGTGCCATCAACCCATGTGCTTGATTATTCTTTCTTTGAATTTCCAGAATTGAACCTACCCATACCTTACCATGGACATGGATTTATTTAGGCTATATAAATTCCATAAAAGGGTCTGAGATATATACTTCCATTGTGGAACAGAAGGGACAAATCCTTTCTCGCATTATCTATTAATGCGGTATTACTCGTGACGCACCCAACGTATCCTACCTTGATGTGAACAGTGTGTCATCACAGTTTTCATCAATACATCTAAGTGCGTGAGTTTTAATACCCATTAATAATATCCTTAATGTCTAAGGAACAATACACACATCCGCAGATAGGAACATTCAATGACACTATGAAATGTGGATTTCCTACTGGCGGGTCTCATTCTCATAATATCCTCCTGTATATTACCAATGGCGCACACCATGAGATAGTGCCTCAAAGTTTTATGAGTCCTCACCCCTAATGTCTTGTATTATTTGTGTCCCTAAAATAATATCATCCGACCATAGAATATATATTCAAGAATAGTGTTATGGCACTTCCAGGTTCTCATCATAGCAGGGATCCGCTATGACCCTTTAATGAAACTGCTATCCTTAGGGAATTATCACATGAATTGTCACACAGAATAACAATCAAGATGTGATAAGGCTTTTCTTAATGAATAAAGTACAAATTAGTTGGTTATTGGCCACCAACTCCAACAAATTGTTGGGTAATTGATAGCTCTTGGTCCTGATTTAGTATAGAGAATAGGTGAGAATATCCAGTTTGTATGAGAGATGATGAGGTTGGTAAAATAACCTTAAAAGGACTATGTTGATCATAGGTGGATTACCGTGGTGTTTGAGGTTAGATATCATGTGTTCTTAAGAGTCTCCCCATGTTGTGTCCAAAATAGGATTGTCAAGGGAGTAATCCTTCTCCCTCGTTTTTTGGGCCTATTAAGGTGTTGGGGAATGTTAAAGAGGTTTCGTATTAGTATTAATTTCCTCCATGGATGGAGAGGATCCATTAAATCCTCCACATGTCCCTCCTTAGATATCTTCTTCATGATAACTCCCGCATTATTAAATGGGGGACAGTTCGATATCGAAGATGATGCAACATTTATAGAGTCCTAGTAAAGATCTATGATTGATGAGAATTCTTTTTTGTATATTATCCTTCCCCCCCATACTTGTTTTGTATAATAATGGTTTCTTAGAGGAGGTTAATTTGGAGAGAGATGTAGATTCTTTCCCATAACTATAACTATTTTGAGTTTTTCTTTTCTCTCTTTTATTTGGATGATGTGATGTTTGGATACTAATATTATTTGAGATGAATTTTTTCTTGATATGTGATGTGTGATTAATATTTAAAACATGAAAAGGGGAAACTTGATTCCCATGAAAGAAAAATAATAATTTAACATGATTAAAACCATGTGGTTGAGTCTGTTCCCCCTAAATCAGATAATCTCTAACATGGAAGATATAATTCACTAAATTGTTTTCTCGAGCTAGTGTTATGTTTATGTTGAAAAGGTGGTTCAATTGGGTTTTTGGAGGTTTTCTATGAAAATTTGGGTCTATTGTGAAGATAGTTGAGTGTGAAGGAGGTAGTTATGGATGGTGTCAAATGTGTGGTGTTGTGCCTGATGATAGGTTGTGATGAGGTTGTGCAATGTGTTTTTTGGGAGTTTAGATTTGGAATTTTTGGATAGTGGCAATGTTAGGGTTTAATAAGAACCTTGAGATATATCTCATGTGGTGATTGTTGGGTCACTTTACTTTATTTGGAGATTGGATTTTATTTTTGAGGGAGAGACTCATTTTAAAGGTATCGAATGTAATTTTTTGTGCCTCCCCAACCCATTACATTACTAGTTTTGTGATTAAATAGTGTTTGGAGGAGGTATTAGAGGGTTCTGCGGAGGTTAGTGTTGCAGCAGAACTACAATAGGATTTTCTTGAAATAAAAGAGAAGTTTGCAGCTTATGATCATGGTTTACGGCTTGTGTGGATAGTTATTTATGACTCGTGTCTAGAGTGGGGATACCGTGTGAAATAGGTTTCTTCCAAGGATATTTTACACTGTTATTTTATTCTAACCAAGGTTCCATACATTAATATAAATCCTATATATACCAACTCATCTGTACCAATTATTTGTAAAACCTGTTACTATATGTCCCATTTCCCAACGGTTTACCAAAATTGTTGGGAAGGCCCACTTTGAGACAACTTTTCCCAATGAATTAGAAAATCATTGGGAAAGGGTAATGGATTTCCCAATGGTTTTCCAAAACCATAGGGAGAATCCCACTTTGAGACCACTTTGCCATACAGTTTTAGAGAATCTTTGGGAAAGGGTATGTCTTTCCTATTGTTTTTCCTAAACCATTGGGAAAATCCCACTTTGACACCACTATTCCCACCAGTTTTTGGAAAACTGTTGGGAAAGGGTCGGTACCTATCCAAATGGTTCTCAAACCCTTTGGGATTGGTACCCTTATTTTGAATGAATTCTATTATTGAATATCTTCAAATAAATCTATATATAAATTATGTGTGTGTATATATATATTTATCTAAATATATTCACAAAGGTAACCATAGGATAGTTGTAATGTCTTTGATACATAACCCATAGGATGTGAGTTCAAACCTCCGCTGTAACTTTTTTTTAGATTTACCTATCCCAATAGTTTGAGGAAAAATATTGGGAGAGACATTTCCCAATGGTTTTCCAAAACATTGGTATAAACCTATCCCGGTAGATTTCAGACTATTTGTATAGGTCTATCATAACGGTTTTCCCCAAACCATTGGGATAGGTCGATCCGCACACCAAATCACCCAATGGATTTCAAAACTATTTGTATAGGCTATACCAACGGTTTGGGGACCTATACCAATGGGTTGAAATCGTTGGTATATGAAAATTTTTCATTACTGATAAAAATTGTAGGTACATACAATGTTTCTAATTTTATTCCATAAAATGGTTTTATGTTGTAATCTATATGGAGACCATGGATTTTGTGCCATATAATTATGGTCTACACCATAAATTGGATAAGTTATAGGTTTTTTATAAGCCATATTTGTTTGAATTCCTTATCATTCGTATCTCCCCTCTCGTATTTTTGGGCAAACCCTTGGAGATTTTGAGAGACCTTCCATCCCATATTAATTAATCTTGATCATTTGGTTTTTGTGGTTGCGATTTTGTGATCCTAGGTGATTTATACTCCATTACCTATTACTTTTCATTCTATTCTTATATTGGTGTTCTATTTTGGTAATGCTTTTTTGGTTTGGGGTCGAGTAAGACAATGTTTTCATGATCCCTTACCGTGTTCTTGGTTGATCCATGGTTTCGTAGAGAAGCTATGGTTTCTAGGTTGTCTCTTATTCACCCAGAGGTGCATGAAGAGATCATAAATCTTCTTTGATGTAGGGGATCCTCATTATCTCCCATTTATACATGTTTTTTATGGGAATTTTATGGGTTTTCATTCCTTTGGGTGGATACTGAGGGTTGTATTAATAAGATAATAATTTTCATAACTAAAATTGATTGGTATGGGGGATATATCAAATGATTTATTGCTTTTATATATTTCATAATGATTTTGAACATTCTTGTTGTTAATACTAAAAAAATTGATACTAGGAGCCCTATTTATGATAAAGATAATTTTTTAGACCCTTATTATGTTATTGTAAAATCATGCCCCCTCAAAAAAGGAAAAATTACAAATATTTAGATAATAAATTTGTTTCTCATGGAAAAATATTTTTTTCCCTAATAAAAATGCTAAAGTAAATAAATAATGTGAAAAGTCCACAGAATAAGTCTGGAATTTTGGGTGGTTTCATTTTTCCAGTTTTTATTATTATAGTGATACCTTACATGGTTTGGGCTATTATGCGATGATACAGTAGAACAGAAATGCAGTGTGATGTGTAGGGATGTGATGCGATGGTTGGTTGGAAAGGATGCAATGTGGGCAGTTGTGAGTTGTGGTGTGTAGTGTTTGTGATGTGAGGATGTCGTGTACGATGGTTTTGGTGCACATTGGAAATGTTATATCGCGGTTATGTGTAGTTTTTGTGCGTGGGGGTTGTGTTTTGATGTTTGGCTTGGTTTTGTGATGTATGGTTGTTTTAGGTGAGATGGATTGGTTCATGTGGCATATTGTTGATGGTAGATTTTGGTGTTATGGTGGTGGTTGTATGAGTTGGTCCAGTTGTAGTGAGGCGTGGATATTTTTTTACCTTGTTAGGAATGGAATAAATTATGATAATAAACAAAATAAATAAATGATTTGGTGGGTAATGAATAAATGGACTGGAAATTAGTATGTGGTATTTGGATAATGAACGGAATTGAATAACCAATGATTTAAGTAAATGTTAATGAAGTTTCTTAGTAAATAAGTAAAAGTGTAAATTTTTGTATATTTATAGAGATGAAAGTTCTAATTGAATATGGTCATATCTGTGGTTTTTTTGGTGGCATGGTTTTTTTCATGTATTGGTGGAAACCGTTTTGATATTAGACATGTGGTATGGTAGTGGTTATGTGGTTTGACCATGTGAAGTTTATTTGAACCCTTATTTTCGGTATTGTGTACTAACTATATATCATATATTTTATATTATTTCTATTTGAGCCCCACCCAAGTTGTATAACTATACATATGCTCAGAGTTTCTGGGTTTTGTTTTTTTTCACTATCCTTGTTGATGGTGATGCGTATTAATGGCTACCCACTCTTCCCTTCACTTCCTTCAATACCGATAGCCCAAGTTTCTTCAGATGAGATTTTTTGTGATGTCTTAGTTGTTTTTTGGTGAGATATGATGCGATCGTGCTATTATGAGATTTGATATATAGTGGGGGTCATGCATGGTAGAAGTGGGAGCAATGTTGATGTCCTTGACATTCATGATACCTTACTGGTTTGGTTATATGATTAGGTGAGATGTGTTTTGTTAAGGTAAGTGTCTTTGGGTGATATGTGATGTTGTTTGGTTGTAATGTGGTGATACCAATGTTTTCAACAGATGATAGATCTTATAATGGTGGGTTAGGTAGGGATTCATCCCAAACCACATCAGAGATGGTCGGTATGTGATTTGTATGTATAGATAAGATAGAAGCACAGGAAATTCGATGTTAGGTTGTGAGTGTTGAAAATAAATGGGGAATCAATAGTTGAAAAAATTAATTTGATATTAGGTATATTACTATATTGGATTCATGATTTAGTGGGGGAGCCTTGGTGAGTCTTAGATTGGTTAGTTAACCTATTTAGGTGCTTGTTGGCTCTATTGTTTTCTCACTAATGAATTATTATGATCTTTTAACATATTCCCATGAGGCCTTGGGTATCATCCTAAAAAGTATACATGTTATGATCAAATTTTGTACATAAGATTTTTTAGGTTTCCAGGAGGATATAGGGGACCTAGAAAGGCATTAAAATCATGGGATTTGGAGCTCTTGATGGGTTTGTGTTGGTGGAATTGTCTTTTGGTATTTACTTTGGAAAGTTTCATTTGTATCTTTTGAAATTTTCAGGCATTATGGGATGGTTCTGTATTTTTTATAATACATTCTAGAGTTTTTTGGTGTTTTTAATTCAATCTCTTAATAGTGTTTTATTTTAAATGGAAATTCATCCCATAAGTGAGATTTTTATACCCTTGGTGCGTGTCACCAACCTAGGGCCTACTAGAGTTGGAACTTGGGATCACTATCTCTCTTCCTTTATCAAGATACCATTATTTGGATGGGTTCATAAAAGATATGACATGTTCAATACAAGATTGATTGATTTACAAATGATTTTAGGGTATGAGTCCAAAAGGTACATGAAGATAACTTTTTTCGGATGACCACACAATTAGGTGGGGATTGAATATTGAATAAAACACAAGTGTCTATGGAAGGACTGGGTGTTGGAAGCTGGAATTTGAAAACACCTGCAGGTCAAGGAAGGGGATGGGATAACTAGTACTTGGGGTAGTAGTAGATAGTGAGTATGACACCATGTGGAGGATTGGTATCAGATATTCAAGATTTAAGAGATAGTTATAAGATCAAGATTACATATTTAGATTAGGTCTCATAGTAATCAATATTCATTGTTACATAATGAGAATGTTTATTATATTTTTATGTGACTGGAATGGGTTCATGTTGTGTATATTTGAAAAATAGATCAACCATTCTTTGGTTGAAGTATGAGAATCAGATATGATGCATGATACATGTGGTATGTGTAGGAATCAAATGTAATGTAGGCATTGAGTAAGATATAGGATTACAGTGGGCATCAATATCATGTAAGATAATGATTTATTATGGTTAATCACAGGTTTTTATGTGTGTATTGCTGATTAATGTAGGATTCAAGATGTTGTTTTGAGTGGTGTAGTCAATACTTTGAGTAGTATGGTTTGGATGATAATTAGAAAGTGATTCCCATGGTGGGGTGTTCCCATGAAAGGAATTGTTTAATTTATGATGGGAATATGGGGTGATTGGCGAAGAGACCAATGCGTTCAACATCATCTTAGTGGTTTATGAATGAGGTGATTGGAATTACTATGTTTTGATAACAATTGGTTAAGGTATGGCTGAGATAGTTCAAGGATGATCTATCATATAGGGGTGTATATTACTCTAGGGTATTTGAAAGTGGCGATTTGAGTTTGATCATGGATTATCCTTTTCGAATTTAGACATTTTAGAGGTGACAAGGGTGTTGGTATAGGATGAGGATCAAGTCTCAGGAGTAGACCTAGACTCTATGTATATATTGTTATGAAATTTGGAAGTGAATTATAGGTGTGAATTCTATAAATTGGAAGTATGAAAATGTTATGGGATTATTTTGGTGTATTTTTTAATTCTACAATATTTTTTGGAAAATGGAAAAATCTTTTATGTGTGGTTAACCATACATAAGAGTATCCTAGGGAAATTCAAAAATATAAAGACTATATATACAAGATTTACCCTATGAAGAGTTGTAAAAAATGGATAAGTATTCCATGAAAGTGAAACTTTTTGATGCCTAATAGTGACCATGATGATACTTTGGAGTAAATCATGAGTTTCCTTGTATACCTAAAAGTAAAATGACAAAAAATGGTTGATATGTAAAAGTAAACCCTAGATACTTAAGAGTAACTTTGAGTATAATTGTGATATGTAAATGTATATATGGGGATATTTAATAGTAACTCCTTGATTCATAAGATTAACCCTGATGATATGTAAGAGTAATTATTTAGTAACCTAATATATGCATGAGTAAACTTAAATAAAATGGGGAATATGTAAGTGTAAATTCACTAATACCAAAGGTTCCTCCTATTTGGAAAGTTTTAAAGTGTTAGGATACCTTGTGATATATAATTTTCATAAGGGGTGATATGTAAGGGTCTATGCATAAGGGTTCCAAACATTGTGAATTTTTAGGGTTGATGTCTAAGGTTTTGTGATATATAAGGTTTCACTTAGGGTGATACATAAGGGTTAACCATGAAAATGGTTAATATGTAAGAGTTATGGTGATTTCAAAAACATTATTTTAGTGATTGTTTTCTCAATTTTTCCAAAATTATTATTAATTTATATATAAAATATAAAACGGGTGAAATTAGGCCATTTTGACATAATGTAATGAGTGTTCCCTAGTTCTTGGCTCTCTCTCATTCCTCTTTCTTAAGATAAATTCATTAATTCATTCTGGTTATTTGTTCCATTTTTTTCATAGTGTATAAAAGGGTAAGGCTATTAGTCCATTTGTATTTTTTGATAATTTCTCTCACTATTTTATTTTCTATAAGTTGTTCCCTATATCAGGGATTTTTAATATTACCATAAGTCTTCCAATTGAATCCATATTGGTTGGAGTGTCTTAAATAGTGCATTCCTACATACTTTAGGTATGTTGTAACTATGTATTTTATATGTTATATCTGTGTTTATATGTCATTTAATAATATATTTAGTTATGTTTTTGTGTGAAACTAGGAATATAACTACTTTTTGATTACATTTTTTATAATAGATACCTTGGGGTAGTCTCATGTGTGAAGTTTTTTCTTTGGATTGGTAAGGAATGAGTTTATTTTTTATTTGTTTCTATGGATTAATGGGAGTAATGTTTAGTATTGTTGATGATGTTATTCAGTATGTGATGGTTGATGTAGTTTCTTGGGAACGTGACGGTTGTGACCTGCATGATGATCAATGATGTTGATCATCAGATACGGGGTGATGTGGTTCACTGATAAGGTGCATATGGTGTTGACCATGGGCATGGGTAGTGATGGATGTTCACTGAGGTGTTTCCTAGGTTGTTGTTGATTTCCACTCACCATGGTTGTTGATTTTGTCGGGGTTTGGAGAACATATAATAATTCCCATGAGGAGGTTTAGTCCACCCATTCTAGGGGCACTCATTATAGATTGAGTGGAATATAGGATATTGTATTTACCTTGATATGGAAGAGGGGAATTCCATAGTTTTACATAGTTAGTGGTGATTTAAAACACCATAAGGGAGTGTGATTATCTTCATATATGTGTGATATAGTTGGGATGATATGATATGATTAGATAAGGATGGGTATCATTATTATCTAGGTATTATCAAAATGTTGATCTGACGGATGTCAATGGGGTCAGATAACCAGGGGACTTCTCTTGTGGTTTGTGGACATGACATTGGGATTCATGGTTGACTCAAAAGGGTGATGTTGGTTATGGAAGTCTTATGAAATTGTGAGGTTTTGATTTGGTTGTGAGGTCAAGGGTACTTCCATTGTGAACGAATTGTATTGAATAATTTCACTATAGAACTGGATGAAGTAGGTAAAATCACACTCAAGGTTGGCTCATCTTGGGGGGAGAGGGTTGGTTAGTGTGCATAGTTTGATGTTTATTGAACTTTATAAACACCCATGCACATATAGATATTATCTAGGGACACCATTGATTGTGGCCTAATGAGTTCATTCTCACACCCAGCATAGGACATTTGGGATGCAGTTAGACTTAATGTCTCATAGTACAGGTAAGGGTGAGGCTTTATCATCTATATCCTAGTGTATATTGAAGCATAGATCATGCATGATAAGAATGATATAGTTTTTTATATGGGTAAGGTGGTTCCTCAGTGTTGTTTTAACTGATCATATTTTATTTTTTTCAATATATATATATATATATGGGTGTGTGATCATCCTATGAGTGATCTTGTTTACTTTTGTATAACTAACATGGAATTATAGTTGTTTTTCATCGATTATCTAATGTGTTTTCTGAGTTGTGCAAATTTTTATTTAAAGATTATTCCACTGTTTTTGTGTTTTAACTATATTTAGAGGGTATAGTCTCTCCACTATGTCCGCATAGAACCAATTAAATAGTTGGTGGATTCTTGAATATGGTGAGGCATTCCTAAGTCCATGTGAAAAAATGTTCAATTTATTATATAGTGATTTATACCAGAGTTTCATACACAACCTCTATTTATATTTATTTTCAGAGGGGTAAATCCATATCCCACTTTTTTATTCAAACATTTATGTTTACGCTAGCCTATGGTGATCGGTATGGGCAACTAAGGTGTTTTAGTATTGTGAATTGAATTTCAATTTCGAATTTGGGTCAAGGACATTTAGCTACCACAAATTATACCAAAAATAAATTATATATGTTCAAAAAATTTAAAATATATAATTTTAATTAAATTAATACTAAACATTTTTTATCAAGAATAATACACTTCAAATTAAGTAAACAATTAAAAATCTTTCCAAAGAGGACACAAACTTCATATCATTAATCAATATAAGGAATTTCAAAATAAAATTCACACTAAAAATGAATTTAACAAAATAAACAATTAGCATATCACCACTACTACAACATTATGTTATCATAAATTAATTAAAAAAAGTAATGGATTTTGAATATTTTAAAATCCTATTTCAAACCAAACATGATTCATCCCAAAAATTAATATAAATCATGCATTTTAAATATATTTTTATAATTTTAATGAACATCGTGTATTTTTTATCTATAAAAAATTTCACATCAAATTATTCTAGAAATAATCTCCTTTTAATTGAAATAAATCATTCCTTAATTAGAATGAAAATAGTTTAGTTTAACCCAAAAGGGATTTAAACCCCAATATTTTAAAAAAAACATATCAATAAATTTAAAATAATAAAAAATTTCAAATTTAGGATTATATTGTTTATAAGTATAAAAACATATGGACATATAGTCCTTTTATTAGAAGTGAAAATTGCACGATCAAAAAATATTTAAACTAATTTTCAACGAAAAATTTTGTTCTTAAGGAATACAGCAAAGAAAAATACAACCTATTCAAAAAAAATTAT
Organism: Viscum album; assembly: GCA_963277665.1. Classification (NCBI taxonomy): domain Eukaryota; kingdom Viridiplantae; phylum Streptophyta; class Magnoliopsida; order Santalales; family Viscaceae; genus Viscum; species Viscum album. The sequence continues at coordinate 854,033,152 of OY728152.1, forward strand.
ATATTTAAAAATACCCAAAATTCCCTTTGAAACTCATCATTAAGAAACAAACTTTTTGGTTTTTTTAAAACAAACACATTCCAAAAATAAATCTCATGGTGATTTATATCGATCCTTTACAAACTATACAAGTTCCATAAATTGATGAACATTCTAAAAACATCATGTTTAATTCAAAAGAATCTATAAAACAAATTTTTCATAAATGGGTAATATACAAATATATTTAAAAAATACATTATAAAAAAATTAAACAGACATAGCCAAAACTCACTCAAATTAAATTATTGAACTCCAAAAATATAAATTTTACTGAAATTTTCTCGATAATATAAATTAAAAACCAAATTTTACAAGAATTTATATATATAATATTTATTTTATATCTATAAAATTATATAAAAATAGAAACACATTTCATTACATTTAAACATTATAATATATTATTATTACCATGTTACAAAATGATACCTAAGGAACCCATATAATGGGGGATATATCAGGGTAATAACCAAATTAAAAATCTTCTATTATCCCTCAAATATCAATAGAATTGATTATAGTGTCAATAGGAATATATTTCAATATATCATTAAATTAATTGTTTCCACACAAAATATAAAGAGTATTGGGAAAGTAAAGTACACAATGACAGAAGGATGACTATATGGTTCACCAATAGTACTTTATGTAAAATGTACATACACATAGTGATGTTTTAATGTACCAAAAATCATATATTACACATTTTTATAGTGGATACAATTTTATAATTGATGTAAACTATATTCTAAAGTGAAGTATCATTATAATAAATATTTACGTATGGTGCACTACCTCTCAAGAGACACTTCCTCTTAGAAACTTCCAATAAACTTCTTTGAGTTGGTGTTTCAATACTTTATAGACATGAGGGGAACCTCAAGATTTGTTTAGTAAAATAATTTGTATACATAAAAATTTTTATTATTCAATGCATTGATGATTTATAATTTTATGCCTCAATATTCGCCAACCTAATATGAAAAATATCTTTGCAGATTCGTTATTCCATTCTCATCCCAAAGTGTTCATTATTACATATACTTATTTGATATAACTTTAATTATTTATTAAGGGAATTTCCTTAAATAATATCTATTTTATTCTACTTAAATCAGTCAAATATGTCAATATTCCACCACGGATAGAGTCCATATCTCCCTATGGTCTAGATCTACCAATTTAATTAAATTGTCAATTTTTTATTCATCCATACTCATAATTATTATTCAATTCAATGATGTAAATATTTTTACATTTTCTACAAATATTTCATTAATAATTAAGATCTAGTAAATTTTTCATGATCCTCTAAAAATAGTCCACATTTCATAAAAATTTAACTAATGTCAGAATTGTCCAATCTAGTCAAGATAAATCTAAAAAACTAAAATTATATATTTCTATATTTGAAATATATCCAGTTAGAAAAATAATACATTTTGCCTATAAACCGTGATGTTTCACTCTAAACCAAATCCTAATTTCTTATCCAATAATTTTACTTTCAAAACCACATCCTATAAATCTCTAATTTTCTAAATTCTTACTTGTTTCCTTGATTTCAAAACTATTTCTATCACACACCATGATTCTGTTTCTCATACACTATATTCAGATTTTTTTATGAACACTAGATATCATTTTCTAATTTATCTAAAATAATATTCAGAACCATGATATTAATTATTCTCACATCACTCATTTCCAAACAAAATGGCCCTAATCCATATCAATATTACCTTACACTCATTATTTTGAATAGTAAATATATCAAACAAAAAATTAAACCATGAAAACCACTACCACTAGTTTATTTATAACATCATTAACTGTAATTTTCAATTAGAACATGTATGATTATTATTATTCCACTTTAAACTGTAATGAATAATAGAAACGTTAGAGATAACACTCAATTTACTACTTGAAACCCTGAGCACATTCCTCTTATTCTAGACCACTATTACTACTACGATGTGGTTTTTTATATCAAAGTGTCTAGTAATTCTATTAGAAAACATTGTCTAAAAATATTCCATGCCATGATGGTGGTTTCCAAATTATCACATGGTGTACAGAACATTATTTTGGTTTCTCACTATGGTGTCCAAATATTTCAACGTTTCTATATCCTTCATTTTAGAACCATGAAATAATGTTGCTAACCATAAAATGGTTTGTTAAACATTACCAAATCATCATTTATGTGACTCTAACCTTCTTTATTTTAATTCAAAATTTTCACAATTCTTACAGAAACTAGAAAAATAATATTTTACTATAAAAATAGTCTATTACAACGAGATTATGATGTTTCTCCATTCAATTCATCTTAACATTTTCTATAATTCCCAAGATTATCCATCTATTTTATTTTACGTTTCTATTTCTATAATCTCCATAATCATTATGGTGACTAAAATTATAGCTCTCTAAACTATCTATATATTAACTTCTACATATCACTGTAAGATATCAATTCTATGTATCCTAATTATCCCCTCTTGTATACTATCTATTAAAATTCATTAGGGGTATTTTGGATTCATGTTAATGGATTTACACCACATTTTATTATAAACCTATTGATCAAAAATTCAATTGTTGTTTTCTCTTATTTTTTATTTGTTCTTATCATCAAAATTCATAATGAAAAACCTAATCCTTGGACATAAAATTTGAAGTTCCTGTAAGGACACGGATATTCATTTCAGGTATGTTTTTCCTTTTCTGGTCGATTTGGAGGAAAAGAGGAAAATCTAGAAATTTCTTAAGTACACATAATGTACATTATAAGTGATCGTCGTGTACTTTGATCCCATGCGAGGCTGTGTGTTGGCCATGTCTGAGCCACACACACGGTGTGTAGGGGTGATGTGGAGTCTGCTTAATGTGGTGTACGGAAAATGAAAGTACACGCTATGTACTCAAGAAGTACACACCTTGTACATTTCATTTTATTTCATTAAACATACTGGGGTCACGTCTAATCCCTATTTACATCCTCTTCTTCGCCTAATTACGTCCAGAGCGTCTGAGGAGGCTGAATCCTCTCCGAGCTGCTGATCGGTCACCAGTTATCTGAATCAAATGCCATCAGTTGCAATAGAATCGTAGCAGTGACTTATTGGTTCTTACTTGGCCACGTTTCTTGATTCATTCCCTTATGAGAGTTATCTAATATTAAATGTTTTAGACGTTTTTTAGATCTTCTCCATTATAGGCAAATTCACAGGCTGAGGTTCAAGAATATCGATCTCCTAGGATCGAGGTAGGTGGTTTGTTTCCCTACGTTGAATGTCTTTGAGTTTTTCTGCAAAAAGTGCCAGATTCCCATGTATCGAGTATCTCGGGTTAGGGTTTTCAACCTGTACTATTACCTGCCTTAGATTTCTTGTATGCTTGAGATTATCAGATGATTAATGTTTTCTTATTACCATGTTTGAGGATCACCCAATGGGTGTTTCCATGGTTTTGGATGTTTACCACCATTTGGCTAATGTTGCCTGTGAGGCATACCTTATTGCATTGATTTCCTTCCTTGATATAATTGATTGCATGTATTACCTACTGTTTTTATGCTTTTGATAAATTATAGCTATTATCCAAGTAGTTGTTGAACTTAATTAGGGCTCCTAACAATCGATTACGCACAACTAGACTGCTCAGGGATGTGTGAACCCGGTGCGGTAGACTAAAGAGGGAATTTACGATTAAGGGATTCCCTAGAGAGTCTGTTATAAATTAGTATCGTTCGCGGGACCTATAGGAATTGGAATTTGTGCTTCCTTGGACTTTCCTTAGTTATGTATCGAGACTATAGAGGGAATTAGATGTATGTTCTTCCTCAGAGAGTATGTACCTATCGTTTCAGGACCACATGGGAATTGACGGTGACTGCTTCCTAGAGTGTCTGTGACTTTGTATGATTACTTGACTATAGGGGTCTCCTAGTATGAGCCACCTAGAGTGTCTGTGCGAATATTTTTTGGTTGGTTGTGACGAGTCCACCATGCCAAAGAACAATCTTGTGTTTTATACTGCTTGTAGTTTAGGTAATCTGCAGATATACCTATTGTGTTACTTGATATGCTTTGGGAATATAGAGTCGTTGCTAGATTACTTGGGTGATAATTAAATGACTGAATTAAATTACTAAATAAATTTGAATATAGATTTTTAGGATTTTTTAATTAGTGTAGTCCTGTTTCTCTACTGCATTTATTTCATTTACTTTTGCTACATTGATCACTGACAGTAGGTCACAGATCTTGTAGTGATTGCCTACTGGGATTATTCTCACACCCTGTTTCGGTCCTGCTTTTTGGCCCAAACAGGTAATATGGTTACATGTGTGGATAGGGATTGTGGCCCTTCTACTTCTGGTACATGATTGCTGGTCGGAGTTGGAGAGCATAAGACCAATCCTAGGATTGTGATGCTACTAGAGTTCCTATTTACTTTTAGTACTTTGTTCTTTGTTGTATTTCAACACTTTGTTGTGTTTTATGCTTTCCTTATATACATGTACCTGCTGTATCCTTTTCATCATTTTTATATTATACATTGTTTCCACTGTTTAGTTTCTGTTATTGTATGTTGTTTACTGCTTCCGCTATTGACTGTTATTTCCTTTTCTTTGTATACCTTACCAAATGAGGGCATAGTTTCCCCAATGACTCACCAAGTCCCTCGCTGCTAATCGGCAGCCTCTGGCATTTGGGGAAACGCGCTTGCTGTCATGTGGCGAACCTGCTACGGGGCACCATTTGAGTGGCTCTGGATTCAGGTCATTACAAAGTGGTATCAGAGGAGTTCTTTCCATTTCTATTGAATTACTGTTTAGTAACATTATATAGGGATAGGACAGAATAGGTAAATGGTAAATAGCTATTCCCGGGAGTTCTATAACCCGTGTACAGGGAAAAAGCCAAATTACCTCGAATGATGTAATTTTTGAGTTTTGTAAATGTTACAGTTTACTTGATTTCACCATTGGGTGGTGCACTTGTTTTGTGTTGTTACTGTTTACATGATTGTGGTTCTATTTTCTTGCAACCTGATGAGATGAGGGTATTCCATTTCATGCATTATATAGGCACTTTTTAGAAAATCACATGTCATGCATTTTTCCAAGCCATCTAGGTTGCATTAGAATTTTCATGCTGTTGTGATAGAATTTGTGATAGACGATGCATGTTGTTGTGATAGCTGATGTGATAGAATACCTGCCATGTTGATAGGGTATCATTTGTTAAGAGCTTATCTATAATGGACGCCAAACATTGTCCATAGAGGTGTTATGGTCCCATGAGGATCAGAATTTGGTGGGTCATGAGTTTGTTATACTGTTTACTTGTTATATGCATTATGATGATGCAAATCTTTGATTCGCGGGGAGTATGGGACCCCACGGATCGGAATTTGGAACTAAAATGCTTGTTTTCTATGTTTTCTGGGCTCCGGTGTAGTTCTGAGGCTACTGTCCAAAAAATCCCAGAATACACGGCATGTAAATCATGAATACACGCCACGTAGTTTTTAGCTACGTCAGTGACTGTGTGGACAGGGACATGGGGTTGTGAAAGTTCTTGTAGGAACACGTCGTGTACTAGTTTACACACCGTGTAGTATGACTTGGGTATCCAACAGTGTCGCGAACAACACTGGTCGAGGGTTTCCTTCAAGTACACGCTATGTCCATCTAGAACATGCCGTGTAGGGTCAGCCGTGTGTTAGGCCGTGTCGTTAACAACACGGGCCAGATGAGTCATGTCTAGTACACGTCGTGTCTCCTTTGAACATGTCGTGTGGTTTTGTCATAGGGGAGTCGTGGGACCATTCCGTGTAACTGAATACATGGGTTGGGAAAATCCGCAGGGAAACATGGCGTGTACCATGTTGACATGCCGTATAGTATTAGTATGTGTACCAGTCCGTGTGACCAATGACACAGATAGGGGAAAAATCTTAAGGACACGACATTTAGTGGACAAACACGCCGTGTAGTTTCCTGCTGGGAAAGACCATGTTCCTAGCCGTGAAAGAGTGATCGAGTAGGGAAAAAAAGGGTTAGTACACGCCGTCGTGTAGTCATGTTTTTCCAGAATTTTAATATTTTTCCCTCCTATTACATTTTACTCTATTATGTTTCAACTATGTTCTTCATTAAAGAAGGTGTGCTTTTGACTTTTCAGAGCTATGGCACCAAGACGTCCTCCTGTTGAATGTCAGGAACCAGTCAGTGACCGCACGCCTAATACGGCAGACCAGGGACTACCAGTAGTTCCACCTATCATTCCAGACATGGCACCTGTAGTGATTCCAGACACTTGTGCCAATGATAAGTTCAGAGAGGGTTTTATTAGGTTCATGCAGACCTTCCACGGAGCTCAGCATCCTTCCCCGTCTATGGCAGAGCTAACATGGGTTTTTCAGCAGCAGCATCCTCCCACTTTCACAGGGTAGGGACGACCGTAGGCTGTAGAGTCATGGCTAAAAGCCACGCTATCCATCTTTGAGCACCTGGAGACACCTACAGAGATGAGAGTGAAGCTCACGATGTATATGCTGTGAGATTCTGCCAAGAGATGGTGAGATGTGGTTTCACAGGCAGGGAGCCAACATGCTATGGCTTGGGACGAGTTCGAGCATACATTTTACGACTACTTCTAACGAGCGACGCTGAGGGCTGACAGAGCTAGAGAGTTCATGAACCTGCAGAATGGTACTCTCACAGTTATGGATTATTCCTCTCGCTTCATAGAGTTATGGCGTTTCACTACCATTCTGGTGAATGACGAGCTGTTTTTATCGAGGAAGTTTGAGGAAGGCCTCAGACCGGACATCAAATCATAGGTGAACATCTACAAGTTGACTTCTATTACTCTAATAGTCAACCAGGAACTTATCACAGAGAGAATCCTGAGGGAGACTGGAGATGTGGACTAGGGCGGTTCAGCTTCTAGGGCGGAATCTTTTCAAGTATAAAGAAATAAGCACCACTGAGAGTCTACACGAGGTGACTAGAGGAAGCGAGGCATTCCTTATGGTAGATGATATCTTCCTTCTGGAAACCAAGTGGTGTGTTATCAGTGTGGGGAAAATGTTCATATTAAGCCTCAGTGCCCGAGAGACCCAGTGGAGTGCCGATCATGTGGAAAGATGGGTCATCTACAGCATTTCTGCAAGGTTCTTCTTCCAGCAGCTAGTGAAGGAGAATCAGTTTCGACTCCACATAAAGGAGCAGGATTACCAGTTCCACAGTAGACTGGGGGCTGGAGTTCTTCAGGTCGTTCAGGCCAGGGTAGAGGTCATGGATGAAATGGTCAGGCTTAGGGAGGGTCAGCTCAGGGATCTCAGGCTGCTACACAGGGCCGCGGTGTGGGCCAGACTTTTGTGGTAGAGCAGATTTTTCAGAAGTAGGATCCTGGACCTTCCACAGTTCGAGGTACGATTTTAGTTGCCTCTGTTTTATCCTCTTCAATTTTTTATATAGGATCTTCTCATAGATTTATTTTTGTGCATACTATGGAAATACTTAGACTTACTATTTATACTTCTGAGGATATGATGACGCTAGACACTCCCTTGGGAATTAGAACTGCTAGCATGTGCTTGTGCTTAGACTGCCCCCATAAGGCTGGTGGGTTTTGTTTTTCATGGAGTCCTTATGTTTTTGAAATGACAGGCTATGATGTCATTCTTGGGATGGATTGGTTAGTTCCCTTCCAAGACTTTGTCGATTTCTATCTCTATAGGGTGAGTTTTACATCACCGTTGGGTGGATCTTTTCTTCACAAGGGCGAATGGTATGTCTAGGTGAGCAGAGCTGGACCAGAGCATCATGGGCTGGGCAGTGTTACGACCTAGATTGCTAGCTTATATCTGGATGACCATGGGACTTCTCAGATAGATTTTCCTCCAGTGGTTAATCACTTTCTAGATGTCATTCCAGAAGACTTTTCAGGTTTTCCCCTAGAGCAAGAGGTAGACTTTTCTATCGTGCATGTGCCAGGAGCGGAACTAGTGTCCATTCCTCCTTGTAGGATGGATACACCTGAGTTTCAGGAGCTCAAGAAGCAGTTGGAGGAGTTTTAGGCAAGGGGTTTCATCCGACCCAGTACTTCTCCTTGGGGTTCGTCTGTCCTGTTTGCAAAGAAGGAAGATGACACCCTTAGGATTTGTGTGGATTATCGGAAACTGAACTAGTTGAGGGTTAAGAACCGATATCCATTACCACAGATAGATGATATCTTTGATATGCTTCGATGAGACAGAGTGTTCTCAAAGATCGACATGAGATCCGACTATCATCAGTTGCGTGTCAGACCATCTGAAATACCTCTTACAGCCTTCTGGAGCAGGTATGGTATGTATGAGTATTTGGTTATGTCGTTTAGTCTTACGAACACGCCAGAAGTCCTCATGGCACCGATGAACATATTTTTCCATCCTTACTTGGATTCTTTCGTGGTGGTCTTTGTGGATGACATCTTGGTGTACTCTCACACTCGACATGACCATGCTATCCATCTTGAGATCGTTTTGAGTACACGGAGGTAGAATCAGTTACATGCTAAGCTCTCAAATTTCCACTTTTGGATGGATGAGATTCACTTCCTGGGTCATGTCATCTCAGAGACAGGAGTATCAGTAGGCCCATAGAAGGTGACAACAGTAGTTACCTGGGAGAAGCCAAAGATTTTCTTCGAGGTACGAAGTTTATTAGGGATGGATGGTTACTACTGGTGGTTTATACATGACTTCTCACACATAGTAGTGCCACTGATGAGCTTGAATAAGAAGGGGGTGAAGTATGTTTGGTCAGAATCCTACGATTCAGCCTTTCAGGAGGTGAATGGGAGATTGACTTCAGCACAGATTCTATTTTTCCCGAAGCCGGGAAAGAGTTATACAGTTTTATGTGATGCATCTGGCATCGGGCTTGGAGCAATGCTTATGTTGGAGGATCGTGTTGTTGCATATGGATCTCAGCAGTTGAGGCCACATGAGAGGAACTATCCTATGCATGACCTAGAGTTGGCTGTAATTGTTCATGCTTTGCGTTGTTGGAGACATTATCTTCTGGGAGAGAATTTTGTGGTATATATTGACCACAAGAGCCTCAAGTATATCTTCATGTAGCATGACTTGAATCTGAGACAGCGGAAGTGAGTTGAGTACCTATAGTATTTCGATTTAGAGCATTCTTATACGCTTGGGAAAAGGAATGATGTGGCAGATGCACTGAGCAGGAGGACACAGATACAGGCAGTTCAGGAGGACAGTAGTGAGTGGCATCTTATGGCTCTATTCTTTGAAATGCATTTAGAGGTGCATGACAGACATGGTCAGACTTTTCTTTCTTATGTAGCTATTACCACTACCCTTCTTGACCGATTTTGAATGAGGTAGCTATCAGACTCTGAAGACCTAGTCCTACGGGAAAGTGTGTCCGGAGGGGACCCTCTTCTCAGATGGACCGTAGGCGAGGATGAGATCTTGTGTTTCCAGGGACGTTTTTGGGTGCCAACTGATATAAGTGAGGAGTTGATGAGAGACTTCCATTCTTTAGTTTGGGCAGTTCATCCATGTGTCACCAAGATGTATCATGATCTGCACCGCCAGTATTGGTGGACAGGTATGAAGAGAGATGTTGCTGGTTTTTTCATGAGAGGTTCCACATGTCAGCAGGTGAAGGAAGATCACAAGCGACCGGCCGGGCTTTTACAGTAGCTACTGATTCCTAAGTGGAAGTGGAATGATGTCAGGATGGACTTCATGACAGGGTTATCGAGATCGCCTCAAGGGAATAATGTGGTATGGGTTTTCATTGACAGGCTCATGAAGGATGCTAAATTACGTCTGATTAAGGAGAACTTTGGTGTCAATGAGATTGGATGGTTGTATATCCATGAGATTGTACGCTTGAATGGGGTTCCGAGTACTATCATTTCAGATAGGGACACCTGCTTTAAATCACATTTCTGGCAAGGGCTATAGAGGGATTTGGGAATATAGGTACTTCTGAGTACATCTTACCATCCTCAGATAGATGGCCAGTCATAGAGCACGATCCAGGTGCTAGAGGACATGCTAAGAGCATGTGTCCTTGATTTTGGATGTTATTGGGAGAAACATATACCTCTGGTGGAATCTTCCTACAATAATATTTTTCAAGAAACTATTCAGAGTGCACCTTATGAGGATTTGTACGATAGGTAGTGCTGATCACCATTGTATTGGCTGGAGGCAGGAGAGGCAGCTATGATGGGACCTCGTCTAGCTTAGGAGACCACAGAATAGGTGGAGTTGATTCGGAAAAGGATGGTGACTGCACAGTCTCGGAAGAAATCTTATGCTGATCAGCGGAGACGACCTTTGGAGTTCAAGGTCAGAGATCATATTTTCCTACGTGTTACCCTGAGATTGGGACACAAGAGGATCAAGACGCAGGGTAAGCTTTCATCGAGATACGTCGGGCCATTTGAGATTCTGGAGAGAGTCGGGCTGGTTGTATATAGGGTGCATTTACCTCAAAGGTACCAGGCCATGCATGACGTCTTCCATGTTTCTCATCTTAGACGTTATTTCTCATACCTGTCTCATATCTTTAAACTCGAGGAGGTTCGGATGAAGTCAGATGCATCGTTCAAGGAGCATCCTATCAGGATTATTGATCATAGTGAAAAGGTACTCTGTGGCTGATCTGTTCCTCTCGTATGGGATCTATGGCAGCACGACCATGTGTAGGACGAGACTTCGGAGAGGGAGGCTGATATGCGATCACAGTGGCCAGTGTTGTTCGAGGTTTCTTCTTCGCCACCTTGTTAGAGAAATTCGAGGACAAATTTATTTAAGGGGGGATGTTTGTAAGAACCCGAATCTTCGTTTTAGGTATGTTCTTCCTTTTTTAGTCATTTTTGAGGAAAAGAGGAAAATATGGAATTTTTCTAAGTACGTGCAATGTACTTTATAAGTGCATGCCGTGTACTTTGATCCCACGCGAGGCCATGTGTTTACCATGTCCGGGCCACACACATGGTGTGTAGCGGTGATTTGGAGACAACATAATGTGGTGTACGGAAAAGGAGAGTACACGTCATGTACTCAAGAAGTACACGCCGTGTAATTTTCTTCTTTACTTCATTAAACGGAATGAGGTCGTGTCTAATCCCTATTTCCATCTTCTTCTTCGCCTAATTACGTCCAGAGCATTCGAGGAGGCCGAATATTCTATGAGCCACTTATCCATCACCAGTTATCTGAATCGAACATTTTCGGTTGCAATAGAATCGCAGCGGTGAGCTCTTGGTTCTTCCTTGGCCACGTTTCCTGATTCTATCTCATATAATAGTTATCTAAGGTTGAACATTTTAGACATTTTTTCAGATCTTATTCGTTCTAGTCCGATTCATAGGCTGAGGTTCAAGTATATCGATCTCCTAGGATTGAGGTAGGTGGTTTGTTTCCCTATGCTGAATGTCTTTGAGTGTTTGTGGAAACAGTGCTGGATTCCCTTGTATCAGGTATCTCGGGGTAGGGTTTTGAAACTGTATTATTACCTTCCTTAGATTTCTTGTATGATTGTGGTTATTAAATGATTAATGTTTGCTTGTTATCATGTTTGAGGATCACCCCATGGGTGTTTCCCCTATTTTGGATGTTTGCCGCCGTTTGGATTAGGTTTCATGTGAGGTATACCTTGTTGCATTGATTTCCTGCCTAGATATAATTTATTTCATGCATTGCATGTTGTTTATATTCTTTTGATGCATCGTAGCTATTAGCCAAGTAGTTGTTGAACATACTTAGGGCTACTAACAGTTGATTACGCAAGACTAGACTGCTCAGGGCTGTGTGAACCCGGTGCGGTAGACTAAAGAGGGAATTGATGATTAAGGGCTTCCCAAGAGAGTCTGTTATAAATTAGTATCATTCGCAGGACCTATAGGAATTGGGAATTGTTCTTTATCAGAGATTACTTAGTTATTTTTCGAGACTGTAGGGGGAATTAGATGTAAGTTATTCCTCAGAGATTCTATATGTATCGTTGCAAGACCATAGGGGAATTGACGGTGAGTGGTTCCTAGAGTGTTTGTGCCTTTTTATGATTACTTGACTATATGGGTCTGCCAGTATGAGCCACCCAGAGAGTCATTGTGAATACTGTTTGGTTGGTTGTGAAGAGTCCACCAAGCCAAAGAAAAATCTTGTGTTTTGTACTTCTTGTAGTTTAGGTAGTCTGCTGAGATACCTATTGTGTAACTTGCTATACTTTGGGAATATAGAGTTGTTGCTAGATTCCTTCGGTGATAATTAAATGACTCAATTGAATTACTAAATAAATTCGAATGGGGATTTGTATGATTGTTTACTTAGTGTACTCTTGTTTCTCTGCTTCATTTATTTTATTTACTTCTGATACATTGCTCACTGACAGTAGGGAACAGATCTTGTGGTGATTGCCTACTCGGATTAGTCTCACACCCTGTTTGGGTCCTGCTTTTTGGCCCAAACAGGTTATATGGTTGCAGGTGTGGATAGGGATTGTGGCCCTTCTACTTCGGATACATGATTTCTGGTTGGAGCTAGAGAGCATAGGACCGAGCCTAGGCTTTCGATGCTGCGGGAGTTGTTGTTTACTTTTAGTACTTTGTTCTGAGTTGTATTTAAGAATGTTGTTGTGTTTTCTTCTTTCCTTAGTTACATGTACCTACCGCTTCCTTTTCATCATTTTTATATTATACATTGTTTCTGCTATTTAGTTTCAGTTATTGTATGTTGTTTACTACTTCTTCTATTGACTGTTATTTCCTTTTCTTTATATTCCTTCACAAATGAGGGCATAGTTTCCCCAATGACTCATGAAGGCCCTCTGTACTAGTCGGCAGCCTCTGGAATTTGGGAAAATGTGCTTGAGGTCATGTGGAGAACCAGATATGGGGCACCAGTTGAGTGGCTACGGATTCAGGTCGTTACAGTTCCCCTTTTTATTACATTTCCCAATGCTGTTACTACTTGTTTTAAACCACTCTAAAATTCACTGTTTACAACATAAAAAATGAATATTCCAAAAGTTTACTTTATCTTTATCATTTATTCCCATTAATTAAAACATTATATCTCTTTTATTATATAAAATTATAATACCACAAGATGTTTTTCAAAAGTCCATGCCACCTCTAGCGAAAAGTATTTCTCTAATATTACTTTTTATCACCATGTATGATACTAATTGTTGTAAAAAATATAAATTTATATTTAAAGGTAATAATCAAAATATCTAGCAGATATTATTCGATATTTTCATTAAGATAACTTGTCACTCCAAAAATATCTATCAATGAATCATCTAAGAAAACATGATTTAAAAATCAGTGTAGATTGCACGATAATAAGTCCATGATTTCAATGCATTCCATTAAAATCATTTACAACCTTTAGAACATGAAAATTTAAAAAAATAACTATTCATACATCTCCCTATTATCTCAATTAAACTACCAAAAAATTATAGTTAACAGAATTAAAACTCAAAGTTTATGATTATTAACACTAGTTAAAATAATTTTTCTCCCTTCACAAGTTATATGTCTTACACTGAATGAGGCTGGTATCTTTTCATTACATACTAACCCTTAACATTATTATAAAAAATTAAATTAAAAAAATTACCATTTTAAGAGTTTATTTTATTTAACCCCCTAAAGTATCCTATAAAAAAATTAATCGATACCACTTATTATTTTAAGATTAAATTATCTGTGAATTCTTCCTTTTATATTTTTGTTATTCCATCATAACAAATATATCCTAAAATTTTTTCCTGAAATTATTGAACTTATAAATATTCCTCTATTGTATATCATTTGTTGAAAATATTGGGACCAAATTAAATGATTTAACTCTTCTCAAAAGGATTAGCTTCACAGTCTAATTTTCTAGATAAGCACTTTATCGCACTTCGTATTTTACATATGGATACAACAACATATATTAAATTGAAACCAGTATATTTTTAAGATTATTATAAATCATCTATATCTATTTCAAAATGAATTTCCATAGTCATCATGACTTTAAATATTTCCATTCATTGCAATGTATTCACTCCGTGAATCATATATTCCTCTTCAATATACAACATTTAAAAAATAGTTATGAAAATTAAATACATCAATATATGGGTATATCCCTATCATCCTCAAGATCCAAAATGGGGTTTGTTTTAGTGAACAGTAACTTTTCATACAACTTGATTCAAATCATTCATTTTTTTCCATTACATGATTCAATATATACAAAAATACTCCTCAATATTTTCATTTACATCCTATATATTATTTTACTTTTCATCCAACTCCAATATGAAATTTACGCCACTAACATATGTTTCTTATTTTGATGTAACAACATTACATTATTCTCTATGATTCCATTTACAAGAGTGTTTCATTCAAAAAAAATTATTTTCAGGTCACATAGTGGAATTTTTTTGTCTAATCAAGAATACATCATGCTTCCATCATTTTATTCCATTATTAATAACTCTAAAAAATTTAATCCTTTGTATGTATTTATCCATCTATTCATATTCTTCTTGTTTAATAGAATATTATTTTGCCTTCGTTAATCTATATATTTTTTATGATTTATTCCTTGATGCTTAAGAAAGTTAATAATCCATTGGTACCAGATATACATTCCAATTCCTTAATTATTTTATTTCATTAAATTCCATTTTATATTTTATAACAACAAAGTTTTTTATCATTTTATATTTTCCTACACTATGAAATGGGGATAATAGAACTCCTCATAGAACCTTTATCACCTCTAATTTATTAATTTTTTTTATATTTCCAAAGTTATAATAAATAAAACATCTCCTAAAAAATCATACCACTAATTTTTCTTTCCTATACACTAAATTTTAGTAGTATTTATCAATTTTATTAGTTTGTTGGCTTCCACACACACATCCATGTTGTGTACCATGCCTCAATGGTAGTGGAATATCGTCTTCAGTATCTATTAGAAATTATTTTATTCTTATTTAGAAAATTATAATTTATTTATCTTATTTCATATTCTTACATTTTGAATCCACGCTTTTTAGGGGTTTCTACGAGGGATCTCCAAATCCCTCTCCTCATCAGAGGATTTTAGATCATTTTTAATATCCTCAAATTTTAAATCAATTATATTTAGTTTAGTAGCCACATCCTTTAACATAAAATATGAAACTTCACCAGATCTCATTTTCTTTATGAACTATATATTGAGATAGATCATTTTAGCATTGACTACCTTCTCCATATATATTTTATCCTATAATTTATCTGAGAGTTTTCAGTGAAATTTTCCACTATTTTTCACCAATTCACTCATCCTTTCAATAGATCATTTATAGTATAAATGATATTTATTTTGACATTGATTCTCCAAAAACATTTATTCTATAAATGTATAATCCATAAATTTATTGTTTCTAGATGATAAAAATTTTCTTATTAGTATTTGATGGATTGTAGATGAATGCAAGAACACTCTCCAAAATGAAAAACATAATACAGTTTCATAGTCTTCAATGACATCACTACTTATTTAAATTTATATATAGGAATTAATGATTTTATATTTTAATGAATCTTGGGAAAAAATTACTTTTCAATATATAAAAAATCAATTAATTTCTCCACAAAGGGAGTCAATTTCTCATTTGAAGACATTGTATTTTTATTCATAATCTAATTATTTCCTTTTAATAGAAGTAAATTTCTCCATATCAATCCCTAAGTTACTCCGAATCATTATATTTATATTAAATATTTATTTATAGAGTTATAGTAACTTATCCGTTCATAGGTTCTTTAAAGATCTCATTTAATTTTTCTTATAACTCAAAATTTATAGCATAATTAAATGTTTTCTAAAATACTATCTATTTTAAAGCTCCAACGAAGATCCCTAAAGAATATCCATTACTTAAACATTCATTGTGAATTTTCAAATCAGTATCAAGATGTATATACTTTATAACACCCTCTCCACAAGGCCATAGATAACTAATCATTTCCTTATTGTAAAATTTAATGTTAGATCCACAAAAATAGTGATCTTTAAATTGAAATCCACATGTGATATAATTTTAAAAATAATATATGAAATATTGAGACCAAATAAAGAACCTCTGGACTCTTATAACTCTTATTGGGATCACAAGAGTATGAAGTGATAACCATGTAAACCTAATATCAAAGTGAACTATGGTGAAAATTATATTAAACTTACTCTTTTTACCCTCACCCATTTTCAGATCTTATTCTCATATTTTTAGAAACAAATATTAATTTATCTTCCTCTTAAATGAATCCAAAAAAAATATAATACATATATGGAAAGTGTTTCACACAACAACATCTGTATCATTAAATGGTTTACTTAAACTAAGATATGTTCAAGGAGCATGCACATAGAGGTGTTCTTATGCACCAAAATATACTCTTACACAAGGTTCAAGTGGATAAAAGTTTTTAGGTGATAGAAACTCTATTTTAATCACTCTACCCTTATAATAAATATTTAGGGATATATTATATCCTCCTAAGGTTCACCCCCCCTTACACTCTCTCAAAACAATTATTTGAGGTAGATCATTAATACATTATATTCATGAGTGTCTCTTAAATAATAATATAATAAATTGATATATATTTATATGTATAAAAAATTCTAGATATATTGAATGGATATGGCCCACTTTAATTCCTTTAGCATTACTAGTTTTATATAAAACTAAATGTAAGATGGGTTATTCCATTATGTTTTAGAAATATTCTAACCATTATTAACATAAATTGGAAAATATAAATTTTTGTTTTAGAAATTTCCGCCATTATATTACATCTTCTTCTTCTTTAATCAGTTAGATATGTCAATGTTTCTCGATGAATGATGGGTCTCACTCCCCCAATAAACTATATTTATTAATGTTGTTACGTTCTCTGTATTACTCATTCATATATATTCTTCCATATTGTACCATAACAAAATAAGTAATGTTTTATTTTATATCTATGAATTTAATTAGTGGTTAGGATGCAATAAATTCTTCATGATCATCCAAAAATATACCATGATTCACACATATTTAAGTGTGTTTGAAACCGTATAAAATAGTTCAATCAAATACCAAAAAAACTACAACTTTAAAAATTTGAAAATATATCCAAATCTATAAATCTTTTAGTTTCCATGTAAACCTGGAAAAATTACACTAATCCACGACATGGTTTTATGGTCGACCATTTGACTGAAAAAACCATGGCCTCCAAATCATCAATTTCATAAAATATTTCTCATTATTTTGAAATCCATATCATAAAAACACTATGATGTGGTTTCCCATTTTCTATATTTGTTTTTTTCATTTTTCTAGATATATTTAGTTTATTTATCTAGAAAAATGATATGAATAATGATAATCACTATGATCACATTATGTATTTTCCAGAAAAATATCCTTGGAACCATGACTGTAATTAAATTTACTTCTCATTTCAAATTAGATGCCCATAAAACACCAAGTTTAGACCAAAAGAGCACTATGATATGTTTTATATAAAGACATCTATTTTCTAATCTTACTCAAATATAGTGACCAATAATACATCATTATTTCATATTATATTGTAGAATAAAAAATCCAGATAAATGTTTTGTTATTACACTGGGAACTATGAGTGATTTTTTATATGAAATTATGTTGTTTTTTATCTTTTGTCTTCAACTATTTTGGTCTAAAAAACTTCCCCAAAAATGTTGAGAACCATGATTTTGTTTTTCAAACAATGATTTATTTATTGAGCCACATAATTTCCTCTTAATGAGACATAACGTAACATAAACATTTCTTCCATCCTTTCATAGACATATTCACTAAAAGTACTCTAAATATCATGTGGATTGTTCAACTTCCCCATATAAACTTCCATGATCCTCAAAAAATCACAATTCACTTTAATAATTTAATCAATTCCAAGATAGTACGAAATAAAAATCCTTAACCATTCAAAATATCTATTGGAACTAAATTGAAAATTTTCACTCTTCATTTCATCTTTAACATATTAAAGACTTCTTTATCCTTTCCATATTACTCCAACACTGAATCTCCAATTTACCTTTGTAAAAAAATATATAATCACTATGGCTAACTTAATATGAACTCTTCTAAATCTCTATATATAAACCACCATGTATCACCACACAATATCAATTCCATGCATCTTTTTTCTCAGTATTGTATAATGTATTTAAATTTTAAGTCACTATGTATAATCCATGCATTATATTATTCACATTTGGAAAAAATTCCAATTTATCCTCACTTTACTATTTCTATTTCTATTTCCATATTCTCTATTTATTTTATCATGACATTTTTCAAATTCATTACATTAAATTGATAAAAAAATCTAATATAAATAGATCCATTAGAAGTAAAAAATCACCAATGAAAAGATGAAAAATATTAAAAATAAATAATTAAATGAACTACCAATCCATTCATAGATTATAAAAATCATCATCTTTTAATCTCGAAATCAAAATAACACAACGAAACATTAGAAAAACCCAGAAAACCTCTTTATTAACTATTATATTTCCAAAACGTGCATTTTTTTTAAAACTAAAGTTATTATTAATGACATACAAATACTAAATCTTAAAATTAATAAATAATTTTTTTTCAAATTAGTATAACACACCAAGTTTCTCAATACATAACTCATTAATTAACTAACATCCCTTTTTTACTTATAAAACTCTTTAAAATGGTCACAAGTTTTTAAAACGTAATTTCAAAGGAATTATGATACATTAATTCAAATACAACAATATTTATATATAAAATACTATTTACTTTACAAAAAACAAAAAAAAAAACATATAGACAATTTAAAACCCAATCCATCCTTGTTTATGTTCTAAAAACACGTTACACCAAGCACCACAAATGCAAAATAAGTCAACTAAAACCAATATTCCTACACAATGACCATTAAAGTTTAAATAAAAATAATGAAATAAAAAGTTTTATTTCTATTTTGAAACAAATTAAATGTTTTGATATTTAAGAAAAACAAGTTCACACAGAACTAAATAAATACCACACAAAATAAACACATCACAAGAAACACATTCTTTATAATGTTGAGCAACATTCACTGTTCCATTTCATTACACATGTTGGAAAAAATTTAACCAATGTTATGTGGTTATTTATTTTATTTTAAATTTTCCAAATGACCTTTCAATTTTATAGGGACCTTATGAAAATCATGTATATTGTTTAATTATAATGAAATTATTTGAAGGGAAAAAATTAAATAGTTTGAAAAATAATTTTCTTTTAATTAAATTATAGAGTAAATTCCAATTAATACATGTTTTTAGAACATTTTTAATGATATTATACCAAAATAAAATTGAAAAAGAATTTATAAATATACAAAAGAATCCTTATATTCCTACATGATTCATGATACACTAAATGATAATATTTCACTATATCTATACAAGAATCCTCATAGTGGGTCAAAATAAAAGTGATAGAATGTAATTGACCTCTCAAAGGTCACACAACATCCAACACACCAAAAACAATCTTGGTAACTTGAGGTTTATTAAAATGATGTTATCTTAACTTTTTTACTATAATACCAATGGAGTTATAATGCACTAATATCCATTATGGCCTCTTAGTCAATTTCCTAAACCTATCCCAAATATTATTTCAAATTAACCATTTTGAATTACCCTAATCCCATATAAGTCTTCCACTCACCTCAGAAAACCATTAACTGATAAAAATACACCATATGGAAATGGATTCCTTCTAATACTATTCCCATTAAATTTTATATCTATAAAAAATTTAAAAATAACACATGTTCTTCCACATGTACATAAACATGTGCACAAAAGTGAAAATTCTAGGGGTGATTATATATGTATAAATAGTATGAAATATATCAATAATATTTAAATTACATATAAGAATAAATCATCATGATTGTTTAAAATAATAAAATACATTAAAATTAATAAAATATTAATTTTATTTAATAATTATTCTCCTCAAATAATTGTAACTTATTTCCCTTTATTAACAAATCATGTATCCATTAGAAAATAAGTTTTAAATAGTTTTATGAAAAATGAAAACAAAAATACACTTTAAATAGCTCAATGTTATCTACGAATAATCTATTTTTATATTAGGGGAAAATCTAAGGCCTAACTAAATTGAACTGATTAACTAGAATTAAGGAAATATGTACCTAGACTTACTTTATAGAATCCTAATTTGATGATACAAACTAGTATGGGAAAAATCATAACTAGGGGTTTTACATGTCAAAGAGAAATCATAAGAAATGGTACTAGTCAGAGTGTAATCTTAACTTGTGAATCACTTATCACAAGAAACTCTCATAAAAACAACAATGGAATCCATTAAGAATACAAATAAGGTTTGGAAAATCATATTATAAAATATAAATGTGACCTCACCTTGAATTCCCATTCATAAAAAAAATCATATAATAACTTTATAAACAACCAATACATATCTCAAATAATTTTTAAAATTATTCCCATTTTAAAAAAATAAATAGTTTTGTTAATAAAAAATTAATATAACAACACAGTTATTCTAAAACAAATAGGGATTTCTCTTCCCAAGTAAAATTATTTCACATTTAGAATAATTTGAAATATTTTCAAACAATTCCATGTTACCTAAAACCAAGTTCATGATAATAAATCATAGGCTGGTTTCATTGAAACATAGTTGATCAAAATACAAAAACAATAATTCAAAAGTATAAATTTGCATTTAATACCATATAAAAATTTGAATAACTAATGAATACAATAAACATTGAAGTGAACCACATAAAAAAATTATGAATAATAAATATGAGTGAATAACATTATGTTAAATTTAAAATCAATTAATTGTAGCTATTCTCACTCATATAGAACATTAAATGTAACTGCCTTCCTCTAAATAAAAATTCATGTAAAAAACATAAGGCATCAACACTTAAAAAAAATAAATTCCACCTAATAATACATAAATAATCAATACAATAATTTATTTATAGAAATAAGGGGGTGGGGGTTCAAGGATAGGTTATTGGAATACTCACCAGGAAAATAAAAAGAGATTTTGTGATATAAAATGAGGTGTGTAATGTTAATATAGTGATACTTTAAATTTTGTTGATAAATATCTGTCAAAAATTGAGTTTTTCTCCACTACATGGTGAAACTCCTAGATATTAAACTATGAGTATAAAAATAGTTTTGTAGGTAGAAAATGGAAGTAATAAAAATAAATTCATGGATAATGGGGGTGAAAGAGGATCTTAAATAACTCTTAACCTCACCTTTCACTGAAGGTGAATTAAGAAGAGGTGCTATAAGGGTGTCGGAGGGGATATAACATGACACAACTTACAAGAATCCCTATTGGTCTATATTTTATTTTGGTGTTCCCACCAAATTCCAACATTAAAAGGCTTGGGGTTAGTGACTAGCACAAAGAAGGTTTTTCACACACATGTGAGTCAGTAGAATAATAAACCTATATATCTCCACATGTATTTAGGAATAGAGAACCCAATTAAAATTATGTTATAATTTCCAAATATAAGGGGAAATGAATGAAACAAATTTCAAATCCCAAAAATAGTATTTCAAATAATCACATTAAAAATGAGGTAAAATACACTAGACTAATATCCAAAAGTAAATATTGTCCTAAAACAACTGATATAGAGAGTTCCGTCTCACAAAAACTCAAAAAATGAACACCATCATTGTTCATTACCATAAATAACCACCAAGATCCATGTTTATAAACTCAATTTCCTCTATAATCACCACCAAAGTGTTTTGAATCTATATAGAACGAAAAAGTTGCTGGAAATTGACCCATTCATGGATGAGTATAAACATACCTAGTATGAAATATCAAAAATAAGGGGAAATGAAATGAAAAGAAATATATAAACCCAATATATAGGTAAAATAAAAATAATATCCCTGATATGACTTAAGTATTGATACAGTTAAATAATTAGTGGAGTCCCAAAATCGTTTCTCATCTCTAGAAATATCTTCACCATGAGTAACCTAAGATACCTAAAATATCGAAGGATTCATAGAATCTATAAAAATCATATTCTATAACTCCCAGATCACTTATTTGAACATGTAGTGTGGAATCCATACATCATCATTGGAAAGTTATATTGATTGAGGGAGTACTTACCACTATAAAGGACCCATACCTCATTAGGGGAAATATATACTGATTGATGGAGTGTCAACTCCATGGATGGAGGGAATATGCCTCAACACACATGGGAGTTCATGAAATCCATCTATTATGTGAGGGAAACACACCCTAAAACACAAGAAAGTATCAAACCCCATGTCTGAAATGGAGTATTGTTCCATGATAAAAGGGGAAATACTGACTCTATAATGCATTTGGGGGACTTATTCCATGATATAATTATGTCGTAAAGGGATTAAAAACCTCATCTCATCAGTAAATACCTCACATTAACCCTATTTTCACCACTATAAATATTTGATACTCAAACTACCCAAAAAACCTCATAGGTGACCTATGATGGTGAATAAGATTGCACTATTGTATTATATATTGGAAAAATAATAGAAAATACTATTTTCTTATTTGATTTCATCACTCAGGTGAGAAGATACAAAATACACTCAAAATAAAAAAAATAAAGTGCACAAAATTAATCTATCATGGAGTGTACTTTTTGGATACAGAGTCTATGTCATTTCTATATCCCTAATATTTCTGAATTTTTCCCCAAGAACCCTTAAAAAATATATCATATTAGAAACCTAGGATTATGTAAAATCATCATAATCACAAGGGCACACCCACTATGTTTACTCCTAATTATCATACATAAACTGGGATAAAACCATAGGTATACAAAATATTGGGAAAACACAAGAATGATATTGAATATCCCTCATGTTAAGATTGAGTGGTTGAGTAAAAGTACATACCACCCCATGTAAATTACTTTCTAACGTCTTATATTTTTAAATTATATTATATCCCCCATGAAAATGTGGCATGTTTGATAAAAATCTCCCCCACTTCATCCCTTAACTCAAAATGAATACTTCAACTCCCCATTCTAGCTACTAGAACAAATCACAAGTTGTAATGAAAAAAACATGCCAAAATTCATAAAATTTCATCATATCACCGCCATTGTATCTTCAATTAATTCCCCATATTAGTGGCTCTAAATTTCAATTTTGTAACTTTTTAAATCATTAATAAAACATCATTACAAACAATAATCTATTTCATAGACAACATATCAATTAATTGGACTTGAATTGTAAACCATTGGTGAAGGAAGAAATAAAATATCAAGGGTTTTAATTATTTATAAAAAATCTATAAACATATAATTTATAAATATTTAACTAATATTCCATACTCCATAATTTATTATCATTTAAACTATAAAATTATGAATGTTAATAATTAAATCATGAAACCCTTATTCATATAGAAAAGTACATCCCCATATTTTGATGTTTATTCTATCATACATGAGTAATGAAAGAAGGAAATTACATGGATAATTTGGTAAGGAAGTGAAAAATCTATAATCACATGCCTTGATTCCATAAAGAATGTTATACTTAAATACTCTAATGATCTCCACCAACCACTCATCTAATCGAGTATATAATTCTCCATAATTTTGACCGTCCATTATACCACAAATTTCCAACACTGAAGAAAATAACATCCTTTAGAAAATGGAGAGAATGACATAATAGAAAGAATAAAGGAAATATTTTGGGTGGTGTTGTCAATTACAAATAATCAATCATCTAATTTTATCATCACAATTCTATGTCATAATTTCCCCTCATCAATTATTCCATTCTGCCTCCCTTATAACTTCGAATTATTTTCCCAATTACATTCCATTCAAACGTCTTGTTGAATTCAAAAAAATATAAATCACTATAATTCCATTAAATGATAATGAATATGTAACTAAAAACACTACCAACATATCTTAATGGATAATTATTTATTTAAAAATAATAATTCTTCAACATCAAAACTAAATAAAAAACAATAGTTCACTAGTATGATAAATTCTTTAGGAAACCAGACCTCTATAAAAATTAACAAATCTCCACCCAATGGTTAACAATACATCTTTAATCAAATGGAATGTTCATAATTCATTTCCAATAATTAAAAAATTATCACTTAATATTTTTTATCTAACAATGTTACCACATATTGAAAATATTTCAAATGACTTAATGTAAAAATTTAGTTTGTTATAACCTATCCACCTACATTTATTTTTATCATAAAAGAACAACTTAATTAATGATGCTAGGGTATTGAGATAACATATGATTATTTTACAATCAAGAGATCTGTTGACGATTAAAAGGTCATTTTTTATCAATAAATATAGTACTTATGATGGTTTTAAGTTATCCTTATAGTCTCCTAAATCATCTATATTTTTTTATCATCAACCTCACAAGATCAATCCCCAATAGTAATGATTATCCAATTTCCATCCAACAAAGTAGTTCCCTAAAGGGCCAGATATATTAGGCCTAAAAATGTTACATGATGATAGTGGATTGGTATTGATTGCTTACACATACTCAATTTAAGGTACGTTATCATGCCTACCCCTACCAAAAATTGAGGACACAAGCACTCAAAATTTATTTAAGAACCTAAATGTTCCTCACGATATGAATATCTTTAAGGGGTAAAATTTATACTCAATTTTAACTAGGTCTTGAAATACTCATTTAAAATACTCTATAATATACACATTAATCAATAATCTTATTCAGACACTATCAACAAGGTTACCCCATGAAAATTAACAATCTTATAACCACCCTGAACCTATAATCCAAGGTCCAGTCCTAAAAACATGATATTTACATTAATGGATTTGATTCAAATAAATACGGACAAATTTTTTCCATCCAAAACATATAATGTCATCAAAAAATATTGGATCACTAACACACGAAATAACTATTTAGGGTTATATTTTTAGATAATTAGAGAAAACTCTTTCAAAGTGGTCATTTCCTTGTAATATCCAATTACCCCATATAAAAAGTTATTCATATTGAAAAAATTTCTTCTTTTAAGTTAACATTAATATATGAACCTTTAACCTTATTAATTTTTCTACTCATCCATAAGCACTATGAAAAAATCACTTAAGACAAGGGTGATCAAAAAAAAATTAATAAATTGTACAAAAAAGAAAGAATTATTTTATTCTACAAAAGAATATAAAAACTATAAAATATTTACCCTTTACATGTTATTATTTAAGAATATAAAATAAATCATATCCACATGGAAAACACAATTTTTCTTAAAGAAAACTATTAAAAACTATAATAAGAATATATAAGACTTTTAGGAAACTTAGAGAATCATATTCATAACTTATGTTTACTCATGTTAGAAATAACTATAGCCAAGTTAAATCCATAGGAGAAACAATAAAACCTTGATATTTTATGCCATATATTTTTTTAAATTAAATTAATTTTTTTATATCTTTCATTTAATGCAAAAATGTGTTTAAACAAATAGTGATATACTATTGAAGTTTTATATAAATGTCATCCATATTATCTAGCCATTAAAATTGGAATGTATGAACAGGAATAACTAAATTATAAATTTTTTTTCTCTTATAATGAATTAAAAAGTTATAAATTTATTATCAATGAAAATAATCATCTTTTGAGGATAAAATTGATGTTTTTTCTAAAAATTCATTTTATGAATACAATTTGATTTTATATTAATAAATTAAATTGATCACTATTGTTGAATTATTTTAATGGAATATGTATATTATAAATTTAAAAAAATTAACCTCCATTAATATTTTTCTTGGAATCAGGTAAGAGTAAATCAAATTTAATATATATAAAAAATATTTTTATAAAAAATTGTTCTCATCACGTTTTTCACAATTATTTTAAAATTAATTTTTTTCTTCTTATAGAGATTGAATCATGAAAAATAGATACCATTTTTGGAATAATGAGTTTCAAATTTTTTAAATAGGACCCTTTTATTTTTTTCCTAATAAATAGTAACAATGGTACAATTATCGCCTTAGTAAAGTGTAAATTGAGTAACTAAGGTTAAAAACTAAAGTGAAAATGACTTAAAATTTCTAAAACACTTCACTTTATCCTATTTTATGAGTTTAGTTCAGAAAACTCCATCAAATTTAGGAAAAAATGTCTAATTAGTGCCATTTTTCTTTGATATTTTTCTTTATGTAATTTTAACGAATGGAAAATAAAAAATGCTACCCTCTTGACCTTAAACATCAATTTTATGTTCACATTAGAATGAAAATATGTTTATAATTAATTTTAAAGGTCATTTTTCCATAATGAATTTTTTTATAATGGTAATTTATTTCTAATTTTTAATGATTATATAATTACCTTATACACTTTCACAATGTTGATAATGTATTTATTTAATTAATATAAATATAAGATATATAATTTTAAAAATATTAAAAGTAAAAAATTTGAAATAATTGTCAGTTTACAAGAATTCTCTAGATAAATATATCATATTAGGAATATGTAAAATTATTTAATTTATATTCCATCTATAGAGACCCCGAACCTAGTAGCTCGGAGTCAGTGTCTACTTAATTACATTAGAATAAGATAGAAGGAATCACATCCTAATGGATAGAATCATTTAGTAGTCTTGGTAGACTTGATAATAAATTTTAATTCACATTTAATTTTAAAAATAAAGTATAAAAATAATTTACTTTAATAATTCCATCATACCTCATAGTGTATCCCTACATATCAAACACAGAACACTTCCTCGTATCCTTGAAAAAACAAATCATAATAAAGGGGTGAGTAAAGATGCTCAGTAAGGTAAGAATACAATGAAGGCTATAAATAAATAAATCAAAATAAATATTTCAAGGTAAATAATAGAAACACATTCCATTTAATAAATAAAATGATCATAATATGGCAGGAATAAATATTAATCAAATAATTACGTTAAAATAATCACATGAGCATGAAACTTACCATGGATATTCTAACTAATGGACTAATCTCATGGTATATAAATAACTAAATACATAATTATTTATTAAATAAATTTTTATATCTAAAACATATCATCGAGGCCTTTTTCTCGAACATTTAGTAACGCCAAATCCTTATACCATGATAATAATGTGTAAGACCTCCGCCAAAACTCATTCTATATTATCTCATGAGACCTAACGATGCATCAACAGTCTATATCAGGACACAAAAATCCCTTAATAAGTATAATTAATTCCTAATGTGAAAGTCTTAAATCGTAATTCCCATAAAAATTTATATTTAAACTATATGGAATGTAAATACTTTCCACATACAATAAACATAATCATAAATCATTCAGAGTAAAAATGAATGGTATAAACATCGTATATCCCAAATCAAACTAATCATAATCCATCTAATTAAATAATATCGATAAAATCAATAAAACATATCCCCATTGGATCATAAGTTCAATAATGTTTTCATGTTGTCGATGAGTATAAATTCCATATAAAGACCATTTAAAACATTTTTTTTATGAAAATTACCTTTCCATATTAAATATATTTTTTAAACTAAAAGTTAAAAATATATTTTGAAAACCTTATATTTTTAAATAAACATTTAAAAATTGTAAATAAATATTTAAAACATTGATTTTTCATGATGTTGGAAAATTTTATTCATGTCACACGTGCAAAAAAAATATTCCTTTCAAATTTTTAGTAAAATATAAATAGGCATTGGTTTGAAAATGACATAAATATTCCTTTATTTTTTTTATAAAATAAAAAATGGGTAGAAATTTATTTAATAAATAATTTTTAAATGGTTATAAATATTTTTAAAATCATTTTATGAAAATATGGGTTTTCATAAAGAAGGATTTCGGGCCGAAGAATGAAATAAAGTCATATTTTCCTAAAAATATTTTGTTAATATTTTTAGGTTTGAAAGGGAGAAAAATGGTCATATTACATGAAAAACTTCATAAATAAAAATATAGGGAAAATATATTTTTTTTTAGATATATATATCAAATAATTCCCCCAAGGGATATATAATATAATCAATCTCAAATAATGATGAGATTGTGAAATAGAACCATACCACTTTTATAACTTTTCAATATTAATCCCCATAAAAGAAATGAAATCAAATAAAACATTAAATTCCATAATATTAAATATAATTATTATATAAAATATAAAATTGCAGTTATATACACCACACAAATTAAACAACTAGTCATTGTGCCATATGTGTAATGGAAATAAAAGTGGGGCGAGAAATCCTTACCTTGAGTCTAACTCATCACGTACATTCTCTGTCTTACTAAATATTCAACTTATATTAATTATTTACTTTAAAAATAATCTTTGTATGGTTTATTATTCTTTTTATTTAACTTATTACCATATTATATATGATTACTTAATAAATTATGTTTACATTGGATGTTCATATGATATTTGGCTTATGTGTCAAAAATGACTTTGGTAGGTTAACTATGGTCAAATAAGTCATTATTTAAACAAATAAAAAATAATAATCATGTAAATTTTTTGATATTAATACATAAATTAAAATTTGAATACCACTATTTAATTTTAGTTTCTAAAAATGAAGTATGTTATGATCTTGGAGGCGGTTGGTCGTTTGTATGCATGGGTAACATTTCGATTTTTTAATGATGATTATGGAAAAGAGGTAAGTAGTATTTTATATTTCATTAATTATAATAACATCTTAAATAAAATATTATTTCATTAAATACACTTATATATATCATCAATTTGGTGTGTTGAGAGAAATTGAGTCACATCGCTTCATAAAGGCGACAGTCACCACGTACAGGAACAATGTTATCATCCTTATGTAACTTAAAAGGAGAGAAAGAAAATAACATATTACCTTTTAATAATGATAATTATGTATTTAATATCATTATTTTTTCTCTAATATCATATATATTTTTTATATTTTTTTGTATCACCTACCATGTAAATAATTAGTGAAACAATAATCACATCGCTTCGCGAGGAGGTAGTCCACTGTACACATGAGTAATGTCATAATATCCTCTAGGAATGAAAATTAAAATTTTATATATGATATAATGACTAGATATGAATAATTATGTTATAAATATCATATATATACATTATATAAATCATTATTGTTATCCGTGAGAGGTGGTAATTGAAAAATGAATGACATCATTTCATGAGGTCGTAGTCTGTCATACACATGAATGATGACTTTATAACGAATTTAATGGAAGTGGGGATAGTTTAATGTCATTAACTTAACATAAAAATTACTAATTTTATGGAAGATAATAATTTTTTTATATCAAAATGGTTTAATAATAATTGAAGGTGGAGGAGTGAGAAATAAAATAAACACACTCATTGAAGAGTGTTACCTCTAATTCGGGTCTTAGGTTTGTAACAAAATCCATCCTAGGTTGGAATTCTGAAAAAATAAAATAAGGATTATATGATTATATTATGTAATATTTTAATTTAATTAGTTTGGTATTGTTTTAACAAAAAGGTTTTTATGTTTCGAAGAAGAGGGGAGAGAGGTGGCCTTTTATAGGTGAGGTCAACAGTACACTTGTAATTTTCGAAAAGAAAAAGGTTTACTAATGTTTTTAACAATAAAAAAGGGTAAAAATGCAGTATGAATGATCCTGAGGCACTATTGGCTCCAAATATTAACATATAATATATTTTAGACATGTTTGTATTTTATTTTCACCCTTATCATTTTATTTTAACCACTGAAAAATCTGTTTTTACCTTAACTGCAATAAATAGTTTTTACTTTTTTTAGTATTAATTTTGGTTAAAATTAATTTTACTATATTAAATAACATAAAATAATCTCAATAAAAATTTTAAATAAATTTTTACTAATTCCATTTACATTAGTGTAAAATTTTAATTTAAAATTAATCCCATGGATGCGATGAGAAAGAGGCTTTTTAAATAGAAAATGTTTAAAAGTTTGTAAAGTTTCTATATCAAAATTCAATAAGAAAATTATTTAAATTAAATAAATTCTATTAATAGATATAAAATTGAGCTAATTTTACATTAAAAACAATTTAAAATAAAATTTAACTTTATAAATAATTTAAACAAAAACGTTTTTTTAAATTAAAATTCAGTATTTTTTACTATTCATTAAAAAAACATTCCATAAAAACATAAAAAATCACCCTAATATAATTTTTATATGAATATTTGAAAAATTATGTTTAATATTTTAAATTATTAATATAAAATTAGAAAGATTAATTTTAAATTATGTGTACATTTCTTGAATTATCTACCATTTAGAAAAATGTGATTTTTTAGGAGAAATTTCTTTCATTAGTAAATAATTTTTATTTTATTTTTAATAAATATATAATCAATGAATTTATTATATAAATTTTTCAAATATATAATTTTAATAACTTTTTTATTACTACTCATACCCATAATCTTAACAGCAAGGTTATAATGGTCATTTAAAAATAATAATATTATAGTAGAGTATCTTTTTTTGTTCAAACCTGGTGTTGTGTGAATTACAAGAATTAAAATATATTGAATTATTTAAAAAAACTATAAAAAATTCTTAGGATGTTATATTCTCTTATAATCATAGTTTTCTGGGTTACATACTCTATTGAACAATATGTTCCTATTTTAAAATCATATAGTGTTACATTGTACCCCCCTTAAAAAAATTGTGTGCTCGAAATTTAATCTAGATTTTGTTAATCAAGTGTTTTACATTTGAAAATACATTTGTTGGAAATCCACATCATTAAATGGTAAATAATACATTCTATTGATAAAAGATAAATTTATGTATAAAGGTCATCTGGAATAACACATTTTAGTTTTCCAAATATGAGAACACTGGTGGGACACGAATATTTGGACATAGAATAAATGGGTAATGCCAAAATTATTATGGAAAGTGACAGAGATAATTGATCACAAGAAATTGAATGATCTTGTAAAAATCAAAAGATATATAATCATAAACCAAATAAGTGTCAAAAATGTCATTGATATCATCAGAAATTATAGTAATATGATAGCTTTTTATTTCAAGATATTTTACCTTAAATTTGATCAATTTTCATGTGACTATGTACATAATTGATTTAATTACATTTCATAAGTAAAATATCATTCCTTGGTTGTTACTTGATAAATTTCCTCTTTATCTATTACTATAAGAAATAAATATTAATTTCGTATGCCTAAATCAATATTGTTTTATAAGATCCATAATAAAATGATAAGTCAGTCAATAGATATCTTTTTATCATTATAACAAATGGGTTTGCACATGTTATCCAATATTCATAAATAATTTTATGGTGAAGTAACACATTAATCTCAAAAACCTCATTCAAAGTTCAACTTAAACCATTTTATAAATGGTTAACCTTTTGTCCCTTAAAAATATGAATATCCAAAACTTTAGAAATAAGGTCACTAAATTTAAAAAATGAACATATCCTTAACCTCTAGACAACATTAAGTATCTCATAATCACCGCATACCAAACATGTGAATACCTTCATCATGTATTATACTTAAGTATGGTAATAACATGAATTACCATAAAACCTTATTGAAAACATGCAGTAAACTCAAGTAAAGATAACATAAATCATTAAACTACTAACTATTCTCATGGTCACCATTACCATCATATAAAAATTTCATTATAATCTTAATATAGAGAACATATTGTGTTTTATCCTCCGTCAATAATGTGTTTTCAAAGAGGTTGAACTAGTTACTGAATCAATTTTCTTGGTCATCAGTACCATTCAACATATGCTCTCAAATCATTAATGAAAAAGTTTTGTAGTGACATAATTATACATTTAACTATAAATATATGTAATATATCATTGATAAAATACTAAAATGATATAATTCTTTAATCCAAACACAACCCCATTAATCATTCCACTTCATCAGTTGTAATATTCTAAGTTTGACATGGATCCCTTAGATTATTTTGAGATATATTTCCTTGACACTTAGGGATTTCATTTATATAGAGCTCCATCTTCTAATAGCGGAAGTATTATGCATTGAAATGTTCTTTCTTACCCTTAAAATGAAGATCATGGTGACATTTTTTCCTAAAAAATAATCAAACAAATTTTCCTTTGAAGAATGTACCCTGATGTTTCCTAACACATGTGCAAAATGTTAGAAAATATTTCATTCCCTCCTTCTCTTTCTACATATTTTAATCTATCTCCCTATTATTCTCTTTCTTCCTTTCACATTTATATGACTTGGAAAATTATTTCTCTATATTAAGATCACATGATACTATCTCCTCATATAATGAGAAATTTTGGGAGACTAGTTCCCCTCCGAGTA
Source organism: Viscum album (assembly GCA_963277665.1). Taxonomy (NCBI): domain Eukaryota; kingdom Viridiplantae; phylum Streptophyta; class Magnoliopsida; order Santalales; family Viscaceae; genus Viscum; species Viscum album. The sequence goes on from OY728152.1 coordinate 854,065,872, forward strand.
TTGGATTAGGCCTAGTAAACACAAGTTCAATATTTATTAGTAGATTATTTATGTCGTCCACAACATGATTTTCTAAACTTCTAATGTTGGATTCATACTTAGAAAAATTGTAATCTTCTTTACATATTAGATTCAAGATCTTTCCTTCCATATCAACTCATTTATCATGAATTAAAATATTTTTAAAATAAGAGTACCTTGAAATCCATCCATTATATATTTGTTATTTCTTTTTAATCCTTAGTGTTTTGAATCAATGACCCCCATTTATCCGCATCTTCTCATAGATGATAAACTACCATGAAATATTTCTTCCATTAAATACTTCCTAGATTGATAAATATCATATCAAATGAACTTATCCACTACTCAAATAAAAAATTGATTTATTGTCCCATTGAACAATAGAGGTTGTAGATGCATTTAGAGATCTAAGATTGTTACACAATATGGTGGATTCATACTAGAAGATTTATTACTCATAAACTGAATCATATGTAACAATATAGTTATAATTTGATCAGTTTTAGCTATAACTCCAGATCTAACTTCATTACCATTCTTCGGATGATAATACCTACATCGAGTTTTGGCATTTATAAAATTCTCATTACTTTTGTTAGAAACCATTTAGAAATAATGGAATAAACTATATTAGATTTTATCGTTATGAAAAAAAATATATAATCCCAAAACGAGTGAAATACATAATATAAACTAAAAATTTTATGCATATCTTATATCATAATCAAAACCATAGTTTCTTTTTTAATATATTTATTTTCAAATCCTTCATAATTGTTTGTAAAGAAAATGTTAATTATACTAAACATATCCCTAGGGAGTTTCACACCAGGCCCGCAGCAAAGCCCGTTATAATTCACTAGGTGATAATAGTTTCAAGACTAATACACCCTATTTGTAGAAATTACCCTGAGGAATGTCTGTTCCAAAACCATGTTCACATGTAATATCCATACAAGGATGTAGTTGTTAGAAAATTCCACGTTATATCTTCTTTATTGAAACTTTTGGTTGTTATTCTATAATTAACCTCAAATTCTGTCATAGGGTTATGTTCCTTAATAAATTTTTTTCAAAATATAGTTCCTAAGGATTCAAAAAACATATATTGATAACAATTGTATCTCCCCTGACCCCAGTACTCTAGAGTAGGTGTCTACTTTGTTACATTGTAATAATATACAAGGAATCACATCCTAAATAACTGAATATTTTTGTAGTATTGGTAAAATAGATACATACATTAAATTCACATTAAATTTTAAAACATAATCTTAAAAAAAATCATTGATAATTCCATTATTTCTTATATTTTATCCCTTCATATCAATCAAAAAACACTTCCTCTTATCATATGTAAAATAAAACATAATAAAGGGGTGATCCAAGATACTCAGTAAGGGTAAGCATACAATATAATCCACGAATAAATAAGGAATAATAAATATGGAAAATGTAAGGAAAGAAATTCATGTTTTTTAATCAATAACATGAGCATAATATGATAGGAATAAATCATTATGAAATAATTACAAATAAATAATAACATTATCTTGAAAATTGACCATGGATATTATAACTAATCAACTAATCACATGGGATATCAGAAAGTGAATTCAAAATTATGGAATTCATAATACTAGACATCTAAAATATAATTTTGAGGACCTATTACAAGACATCCAATACCATCAAGGCCTTGTGCCATGAAAACATTATATATCGATAGGCATCAGCCAAACAATAATCTAGTTTGTCTCACGAGACCTAGCGATACATCAAGGGGTTAGATCAAGCACCACCCTTCACTTAATAATTCCAATTAATTACTCATATGAAAGGTTTGACACATAATTCATGTAAACATTTTTATTTAAACCACTATACGAAATGTAAATACTTTCCCTAATCAATAAACATAATTATTAACCATCTATAATAAAATAAATAGAACAAAAAGAGTACATACATAGTAAAACTAATCATAAACCAAGAAAAAAAAATAATAAGGATAATATAAGTACAACATACCCCTAGTGTATCATATTTTCAATAAAGTTTTTATGTTATTGATGAGCACAAATGAGATAAAATATATTTTAAAGGTTTTCTAAAAAAATAACTTTTTTAATTTGAAAATATTTTTAAAACTAAAGAGATTAAAAAATGTTTTGAAAGCCCATTTGTTTTAAGATAAACTTTAAAAACTTTTAAAATAATATTAAAAACATTTATTTGAATAAAAGTGTAAAATTATGTTTATTTCCTACATGTTAAAACAAATATTCCATTCACATTTTCAAAAAAATCCAAACGAGCATTGTTTTAAAACGACATGTGGATTCCTTTTAAAATTTATAAAAAAACTAAAAATGGGTAAAAATTGATTTAATAAATCATTTTTAAATGGTTAATAGGAATTTAGAAAACTTTATTAGAAAAAATTAGTTTTGATGAAAAAATATTTTCGACCGAAGAGAGAAATAATTTTGTATTTTCTTTAAAATATATTAATAATTTACCAAAGAGAAGAATAATGGTGTTATTACTTAAAAAATGTCATGAATAGCCATAGAACAAGAGAAAATATGTGTTTTATGACATAAATATCAAATAATTCCCCCTTTGGAGATGTAAACATAAGAAATCCTGAATAACAATGAGATTATGAAATAAACCATTACAACTTTGGTAACTTATAAATGATAAAACCAATAAAATAAATGATATAAAATGAAACATTTTTTACCGTGAAGTTAAATATATTGATTATATAACATAATAATGGGGCCTAATATATACCACACAAAGGAAATAAGTGGTGAATATGGTGTATCTCTAATTGATGTAAATGTGAGACAAGAAACCCTTACTTTGAGTCTAAATCAGCTCATACGTTCTTTATCATTATGAATAATAAAATTATGTTAATAATTTAAATTATTAATAATATTTTTAAATTTTATTATTCCTTTAATTTCACTTATTACCATGTTACCTATGATTACTTAATCAGTTAAGTTTACATAGGTTGTTTTTTATCATATTTAGCTTATGTGTTAAAAATGAATTTAATAAGTTGACTATGGTCAAAGAATTCGTTATTTAAAAATATAAATAACAATAATCATGAATTAACTATGATATTTATATCTCAATTATAATTTTAAGTAAAATAATTAAATATTTTTGAAAAATGAGGTATGTTACGATCATGGATACGGTAGGCCGTACGCACACATTGGTAACGTTTTTTTTCCAGTGATCATTATTGAAAGGAGATGAGTTATATTTTATCATTAAATAATATTAGTAAAATAATAAATTCTATATTATATCATTAAATAAAATTATATATTTAATCCATGTGGTTTGGCGATGAAATGAGAGTCACATCGCTCCATGAAGGTGGCAACCCAAAAATAAACGAACGATGTTATCATCATTAAATGAGTGAAAATGTAAGAAATAAAATAATATATTATCACTTAATAATTATAAATACATAATTAATATCATAATTATTTAATTTATATCTCATATAATCAAAAAAATATAATTATAACCTTCCATGTAAAGTGTTAGTAAAAAATTCACATAGCTTCGTGAGGTGGTAGTATGCCATACACACGAGCAATGTCATCGTATTCCTTATAGAATGGTATGTAAAAGGGTATATATGATATAATTAATAAATATGTATAATTATTTTATAAATATATCATATATAATTTATATCAATCATCTTACCCAACTAAAAGTGGGGATAATTGAAAAAGAGAATTACATTTGTTTGTAAGGAGGTAGTTTGTTATAAACATGAATGATGATTTCATAACCCATTTGAAAGAAGTGAGACTTTTTGGGGGTAATTACCTTAACATCCAAAAATATTAATATATTTTAGATACTGAGCTTATTAATTCCTCATGGGTTAATAATAATTGAATGAGGTGGAGGAAGAAATAAAATAAAAACCATCATTGATGAATGTTATCTCTTATTTGGGTAACCTCCGTAGGTTTGAACCAAAATACTTCCTAGTTTTGATGAATACCAAAAATAATTATTATAGAATTATATTATATAATATTGGAAGTTATTCGGTATGGTATTTTCCAATCAAAAATGGTTCTAAGTTGTGATTAAGATAGGAGAGGGGGTGGCCTTCTATAGGTGGGGTTAGTGTCACGCTTGTAATTTTTGAAAAGAAAAAGGTGAACCCACATTTTCCACAATCCAAAAGGGTATAAAATATAGTATTATCAATACATAGTAATTATAGGATCCAAATATAGAATTAAAATATACTTTAATTTTTTTTTGTAAATTTTAACCCTTATCTTTTTTAGTTTAACCACCGCTAAATCCATTTTGACCATAACTGTGGTTAATAAATATTACTGCTTTTAATATTCATTATGTTAAAAAGGTAATTTTAACTTATTAAATAATATAAATTATTTTTCTTCAAAATTAATAATCCATGTTTCAAAATTCTACTCATAAAAGTGAAAGAAAAGTAATTTAAAATTAATCTGACAAACATGACGAGAAATCAGGTTTTAAAAAAAATTAAGAAATGTTTATATAGTTTTTATATAAAAATTAAATATGAAAAAGTTTAAAATGAATTAAATTTTATTAATAGATATATATTTTAACTAATTTTACCATAAAACCAATTTAAAATATAATTTTTCTTTATAAATTATTTTAAAAAAAACATTTTTCCTTTAAAAATTAGTATTTTATACTATTCATCAAAAAATGAAATATTTTTTTAAAATGCATAAAATTAACCATAATATTATTTGGAAATTATTATTTAAAAAATTAAATTAAATTTCAAAATAAATTTTATAAAAGTGGTAAAATTAATTTTATATTTTGTTCACAATGCACGGTTAATCAACCTTTCAGAAAAATACAGTTTTTTAGAAAATATTTCTTCCTCTTTCAAGTCATTTTTATTTTATTTATAATCATTAGATAACCATTGAATTTATTTTATAAATGTGTATAAAATTAAATTTTCATAATTTATTTATCACTCTTCATACCTCAAATATTAACATCTTGGTTATAATGGTCATGTTTAAATAATAATATTTTAAAAGAGTATCTTGTTTCGTCCAGACCCAATGTTGCGTGCATTGAAATATATCTAAGAGATTGACCTATTTAAAAATAAAAAATTCATAAACTATAGGGTTGTTATATTCTTTTATAATCTTGGATTTTATTTTCCCATACTCTATTTAACATGATTTTCTTATTTTAAATTTGTGGGGTGTTATATCATCTTTGTGTTGATTTCATTAAAGTAAAACTAAATGAATAGTTTAAAAAATGAAAAAATGATAGTTTATGAATTTTTTTATGAAATTAATTAAATATTATAAAAAAAATTAAAATATAATAATTGGGATAATATATGGTCTATAATTTCACCAATTTTCAATTTATGGGACAATTGTGACCTAATAACTAAAATTATAACCCTTTACGATTGAAAAAGACCATACAGTGGTTAATTTTAAAATAGGTTAACTAAAGTGTTAAAATAAAAGATAAGTTTAAAAAAACCACATTAAACTAACCAAATATTATTATTTAGTAATATTTAAATCATATAAAACCTTATATTGGAATATTAGTCAATATTCAAGCATTCTTTCTTGAAAATTATTTAGTTATATTATGATATTTTTTTTAATTCCAAGTGTGCCCTTTCTCGCCCTTATAAATGGAAACACATTACCTATATTATTTACACAAAATTTAGAAACATAGTTAAAAAATCCCTATAAATCTCTGTTCTAAATATTCTTATACACTTTATAGTTGTGTTAGTCACCCCAAAATACCAACCTTAGGGTCCTTAAGGGGAGATCTAAATGAGTTCTTTAAAAGAATAGGTAATCACTTTAATCGATAAATTTGTTATTACTTCATATTATATATTCTATAAATATTTTTAATTTTTAATAAAATAACAACATTATTATCCTAAATATAAATGAATTTTATTATGATTACTAAACCACCATTATCCACCCTATTTTACAGCTAATTAAAAATGAAATTATTGCTTGTGCATACGTGCAGACTACCACCTCCACGAAGAAATATGATTATTTTTTTTGTATAACATAAATGGTAGTACGAGTATATTTTATAATTATATATGATATAATATTTATTTTTAATGGTTAACTATTATTTACCTTTATTTCACTCTATTCATTGAAAGTGATAACAATGTTTATGCGTTTGTACAGCCTACCATCTACATGTATGATGTAATTCATTTTTCTATCTATATATTTTATATATTACTAAAAAAATTAATATATCAGATATTATTATCATGATTAAAAAACTGGATGTAATGGAACCATTGTCAAATTAAAAGGACAGAAACTACCAAACCAAAACCAACATGAAAAACAAACCAGTTATTACCTAGAAAATTATTTTAAAGAAGAATTGTTAATAAATGGGTGATAAAATATTATAAGTAAATCCTATATGGTATGATATATATGATAATGGTTCAATAATATATTTATAATACATATATTTTTTATACCGGAGATTTGAAAACATATAATGAAAGTGGAACCTAATGTAAGGATTTATTTCACAATCTAATCATTATTTTAGATTGTTTATTGATAAATATCTATTTGGGGAATTATTTTAAATTTCTATACTAACCAAAATATATTTTATTATAATTTTTTATTTCTATAAATTAAATTTTTTCCTTGAGCTTTACTCTATTTAGGATCTCAAGATACCAAAATAATATTTTTAAGGAAAACTAACATTGTATTTTCTACTCGGTCAAGAATCCTTCTCTTCCATGTCAATATTTTACTTATATTGTATAAAATAACATTTATTTAACATTATAAAATTATTTTTTAATATAATTTTTACCAATTTTGAAATTTTACAATATTTTTTTAAAATGAATCTTCTTTTCATTTTTAAAAGGAGGTACTTATTGACATTTTTTAAAAAGTGTGAAAGGAATATTTTTTTAACTTATATAGCAAGAACATAATTTCCCACCATCGTGATCACTCATTGTGTTGTAGCTTACATTAAAAATTTTCTTGGTTATTTTCAAAGAAATTGTTTCCTTATTATTATTTAATTTTATGAATTTAAATAACTAATTTAAAATTGAATATAAGTATTTTTAAACATTAAATTTTCCAGTGATATTTTGAAATTATTTTTTCTATGTCATATTCCTTTATTAAATCTTATTATTTGCTAAGTTTATACACTAATGATACCATCTAACATATTTATCAATATATTTAATGATCAATTTGACTAGGTAATGTATTTATATTATACATACAACTTCTTCTAATATGAATTGTTATTGAATTTCAAGGCATGTAGATTAAGTTTTCTAGTTTATTTATATAATGAATTCATTGGATATATTAAGTGAAAAGTGTGGCCTAGAATTAAATATCCTCTCGATGCATTAGTTGGTCTCACAAGACAAACTATATTGGTTATTTTTCTGAGGAATTACACATTTTTGTAATATATCTTGGAACAATGCCTCAATGGTATGGTTTAGATGTCTGGAATTATGCATTCCATAATTATGAAATTAGTTATTGGTGTCCATATGATTATTTGAATTGTTATTATATCCATGGATAAGTTTCTAGCTCATGTGATTATTTATATGCAATTATTTTTTCATCATTCATTATATCTATATTAATAATTTCATATTAGCTTCCACTATATCCATACCCTAATTAAGCATTTTTGTTTACCCCTTCTTTATGTTTCTTTTCCCCAAGATTTGAGTAAGTGTACAAATTTTTATATAAATGAATATGATAAAATAAATAATAGTGTTCTCAAACAAAATACATTGTTTTATTGTCAGCCCAACTATATTAAATACCCTGAGAGTGGGGTTGAATCATGGCATGCAAGATTAAAACAACTACCCCTTAGGATCTTATTTATTTATCAAGAAAAGCATGTTTATCTCCTTTTACCAAATAAATGTATGAGTAAAAATGAAAACATGCAAGAGACACATCAATTTTACTAGGATCACCGACAATAAGATATATCCAAGGATCATACATAGGAAATTTGCCTATGTACTAAATCCACTAAGGTATAATACTATTAAAAAGATTTAAGTGGACTCATTTTCCCTTATGGTCTACTTCCATTAACAATTTTAACAATCATGACTCACTCAATTGATGTGTTCTCACTATTCCTTAATAAGATACATATTTTTATCACAGGAATCAATATTGTTTAAAAATAATTTGGTTAATCATGAATCTCTACTTTCATAAACATGATTAATATTTCTATACCACGTAATTACTAAGAAATCCCTTTTTCTTCATGTAAGATTCACTTTTACAAAACCCTTTACCAAAATTCTGAGAAAATTCAGAACTATTCACTAAACATTACACTTCTGTGAAATCCAAAACATTCAAAAAACTCACAACTTTCTCAAACATCAAAAATTTCTAATATATTACATAACTTTCACAAAAAAAAATTCTTTATGAAAATAATGGTTTTATGAAAACCTTCATGCAAGGAAAATACATAACAAAATACTTTCACAGATTAAGAGAGTTTGGATTTTCATTAAGGCTTAATCAAATTAAATGAGGGTCGTGGATACCTATTTAAATTTATTTTATTCCCCTAGGAAAAATTGCATGCTCTATTCTACATTTTTTTGAAACTCTTCATATCTATTTGTGAAACTCATTGTCTTCGAGAAACTTTTGAGAAATTTTGAATTCACAAAACATCTTATAATAACATAACATAACCATTTATCCTTGTGACTCAACTATATTTTATGAAACCTTCTTTTATGAATCTATAAACCTTCATGAATCACCATGATTTTACAAAACACTATGAATTTTCCAATTACAAGTCTTTTCCATATTTTCATGTGGAAATCCTAAAAATCAAACTTTTTCGAAACTTATTCCATCCTCTAAATTTTGGACAACAAAAATTAGGAAAACACTAAGAAAGAATGCCACATTGTACACATAATTTTTTTTACAACATGTTGAAATTCCATACCCTTGTATTGAATTATTTTTAACATTATTGGTCAAAAATCACACTAGAACTACAAAACTAACCTTGTCTACAAGATTTATCAATAAACTTAATCAATCAAAAAACACTACAAAGTTAACTTGAGGGATTTTTCCCAACAATATCACCCATTGGTTTGGTTGAAAACATTATTCCCTTTAATAACACTTAAAGGATTATTCCATATTCTACCAAAATTTGATTCTTGAAAATCTAGATTGTGATCAATTATTTACTCATCATAACCCATATTCCCACATAGGACTTGCTCAGTGTGAAAAACAAAATTATCCTGAAAAGTAAATTAGAGAATCAATTGATTCCAAAAAAATAAAATTCTTTCATCAAGAACCCCATCTATTGTGATATAAAATCTTTGATTGATCATCTTGACCATTTCCAGATTTAAAAATCCCCCTACTTCACAGCTCCCCCTATCAACTTCTCCCACATCCCTATTCAAGGAATATTCTCCCCCTTTTTCAATGAAACCAAATGTTGATCATTTTTTCTATAACATGATAATGAAAACATATCAAAAAATAAGAAAAAATACAACATAACTCTTTGAGATAGTATTCCACTTCCACACTTGTTCATGTATGGGAATTTGACTAAACACCAAGAGCCAATTGATGCTACTCAAAAATCTCTTTAGGTAAGACCTTCAGCAAAATTTTGAAAACATGTAGTTTTGTTGGAACATACTCCAACTTCACAATCCCATCCTCCACCATCTACTTCTTAAAATGATACTTGATTTCAATGTTCTTCTTCTATTAGTGATGGACATGTTGTTTTATGATTTATAGAACTTGAATTATCTCAATGGATTCTGATTAGAGACTACACTTCAACTCCCATATCTTCATGTTTCTACTTCATCTAGAACCACTCTATGCAATCCGGACTAGAGGATTATATTTTTATTCTATAGATCTCAAAGAAATGAAGTCTTTTTTCTTGATTAACCAATAAATACACAATTTCCTACGATTGAATGCATCACTTGATGTTGATTTTATATGATCTTCTGAACCAACCCAATCTATATCTGTGTAACCCAGTAAATCGTTCTCATTTTTTTCATTGTATATAAAATTAAAATCCATTGTTCCATTGATATATAAAAGTATTATTTTCACTATAATTAATTCTCTTTATTTGCGGTTTTTTTAAATACCACACTACATGGAATGTGGATGAAACAATATTGGGTCATGTCACAGTTAAGTACAATAAACGACCAATGGCCTTTCCATATTCTATAACATTATCCACCTTACCTTTATAATATCATGATAGTTTCATCATATTTTCCATCAGAGTTGTCATCTATTAGAATTATCCATTCCAAATCCTCTTAGAACCTCCATGACATATTTGTATTGAAAAATTAATGTATCATTTCTTCTATTCATCACCTTTAAACTAAAAAAATTATTTAATCCACCAGTCATTGACATTGAGAAATTACTTTTCATGAATTCTATAAATTGTTGGCACTATTCTTCGTCTGATCCACAAAATATAATGTCATCAACATATAACAACACCATCATCCTTTTATTACTATCATTATTTACATAATGATTGTAATAAAATACACCACACTGAGTTCTGATCTTCAAATATGGCTCAAGTCTTGTATACCATACTCTTGGTGCCTTCCTTAGTCCTTATAATAACTTCATCATACAAAAAACTATTTTATCATGTTCGTTGAAAAAACCCCAATTAGTTTATTGATGTACACTTATTCTCCAGAATCCCATTATAAAAGGTTGAATTAACATCCATTAGGGAAACATTGAATTTCCTTTTCACTGATATGACCATGAATAGGTGAATAGTCTCAATCCTGGAAACGAGAGAAAATGTCTCATTAACATCAATTTCCATGATCTGAGAGTATCCCTTGAAATAATATACCATTATTGATTCGTCTCAATTTTTTCATGATATTTGTTCATAGACTAAACCAAGTTCTCATCTATAACTACTTCTTAAAAAAATTCGGCTCTACTAGAGATATGAAAGATTAATATTGTAAAGACATTGTTCTCCATGTTGGAACTGGTGATGCATAATCACCAATGATGTTTCTCCCATTAATTTAAGCTTGATTCATCAACATCTATGAAAATACTGATCTAACTTCATCCTACTCATCATCATAATATTATTTAGATTCATCTTTTTTCATATCTATTCCCCCTAAGATTATTACCTCCTCATCATTAAAATTAGGGAACTATTCATTGGGTTTTTGAATATTCTATTCCTTCTCTCCTATAGTGACATCATTTCTTTTAAGAACTTTACCTATCCTATTATTGAATCAATTATATGAATTGATTTTTCATAAGTAGACATGGAATATCCCCTCATCTCCAATAGACTCAAATTTTCTTGGATTATCTTTAATGAGAATAATACACATACGTAAAAAGATTCAAAAGTATTATAATGATTCATTATTTTCATACTATAGCTATGGAAAAAAATCCTTATTAGATATATACATCAATGCCTATACATCTTCCTTATATAATGTTTCTGGTACGTCCTTTTCAATAAACATTGTTCTGACCATGTTGTTTATAATTTGATTTCTACACTCAATGACTCTATTTTTCTAGAGAGTTATCATTGTCTAAACAAGATTCATTACCCTATGTTTATCATGATAATCCCTCATTTTTCTATTTTTCTATTTTGTATCACTCTCAATTTTAAACTTTAGAATATTCTTTCTAATCATACATTGGTATTCCCTCTAATATTTGGTTATGTAACCTAATAAGTAGGACTTGTGGGAAATAAAAAATATTGAATCTATACAGCATCAATCATCAATGAAAATAACATAATACCTCTTCCCTTCAATATATCATGTTGAGATACGTCCACACTAATCTTCATGCACCAATTCAATAACTTGGATTGATTTTTGTTCTTTTTCACTATATGTTTTTCGAATAATATTCCATTTTTAAAAATAATGCCACATGTGAGCATGATCTGGTGATGGATTAGGTAGATCATAAGCTACATCATATTTAACCAGATCATCTTGGGATGGTTGAATAGATGGCCAATTTGTTTATTCTACAACCAATTTTCTTACAATTTGGATAGAAAGAACATATCCTCTTCTTCACTCACAAGGTAGAGATTCCCATTCATGTTTGGAAATTATAATGAAATAGTACTATATTTTCCCATGATGATGCATAAATTATTTTCAAATTTTATAGCATGTCCTGAGCCACAAAAATTAATAACATGTAGTATTTTGTGACATAAACCTTGGATAACCAAGACATCAACACGTCTCATATCTCTACACCAAAAGTTTTTATTTTCCCGATCCAATATTATTTAGTCCTAAATCATTTAAAAATTTGACAAAAACATCATTTTTATATTTTATTCCTATAATATGATCCTTATTTCCAAATATATGGGATCTATATACACTATCATTGATCCATACACCAACATGATCTGATGCTTTAAGAGAAATCTCTGCAACCACTAGCTTCCCAACTCCATTATTTTTTATCCATTTCATTTACATCATAACTATTGTGAAATGATATTCATAATATTCCTTAGAGTATGATATACAAACTCATCTTGTAGAGATATAAATTAATATTTCATATTTATCTCATTTAATTATTCTTTGGGTTTTTTCTTACAACCAATTTGGGTCTGCCTCAGTACCTTCATCTTCATTAATGATAACCAATATATGGCCATGTGTCTCAATACTCCACAAAAAAATAGTGACCATCAAAATAATTCTTGATATACAAAACTCTTTTTAGACACCTTTTTTTTCTATTATTCCATTCGATACCTTTTGGATATGGAACATACATTTTGGGAATGTCCCATATTTTTATAGTAATAAAACCTAATATGAGGTGAATCCTTTCATGCCATGATTATAGGGCTTGTTTTTCCTGGGATTCTCTGAACCTTTTAATTTTTATTTTAACCAAAATAAATTTTAACCTTAGAGTAGATGCTTCTGGTTTGACATCAATCATCAGATCTTTTTTGAAATAATCCCCATGGAACCTTAATCATTTGGATATGATTATTACTATTGTTTTGTTGGACCTCTATGCCCCACTACCATATTTTCTATTACATTAGTGAAATTCTTGTCCAATGTCATACTTGGAGTGAAGAGTCTATCTTTATTATATAATTTTATTTTCATTTTGAAAACATACTTTCCAAGTCCTTTGATACATTTAATTTTATTTTTTCTATGTTACTCAAACTATCTATCGTTGTTCTCTATTATTTAACTTTTTTATTATACTTAATGGCCATTTTGATTTATTGGAATTGAATACTTCATTTTTTAAATTTATTTCTTCAACTTAGACTCCTCTTCTTCAAGGATCTACATATAGAGTTTGGAATCATGAAACACTTTATTGGATTTAGTTTTTTCTCTCCAAACATCTATCTCCACAATAGTAGATTTCAATTTATCATGGACATCAACCATTCCTTAAAATTCTTCATTACTATCACTTTTATCCCTGGTATGATATTTACCAAAAACTTCCATGATAGTATTTTCTCTATAATACTTGAATTTATCTATATCTTCATCCTTATATTCTTCTAAAAATATATTTTCATATGAAAGAGGTTTCTTATTTTTGAATAATTTTATCTTAATAAAATTATTACCTTTCATATAGGCTGAATACTTATTGATGGGAATTTATACTTCATTTGCATCATCATCTTGAAACTTATTAGGTCACAATTATTTAATATGTACAACATTTATACTTCAAAATCAAGAGAGTGAAATTTTCCCTTTGAACTGTCATTTTCATATTGATAGATTTGTGGAAAAGAATGCATGACCTAATCTGTCTATTCTTCATCTTGGATGTCTTCAATAGTGAGCTTCTTCATAGAATTTAAAGCCACCACTTTGGACTTCCATTTTTCTGAATACTGATTATCATCATTTATCATCTCATATGAGACAAGAGTACAACACAAAATATACAATTTCAGTTCCATTTGATATTTATATTCTTGTATAAAAACATTCCAATTTCTCCAAGTAGTAATTCTTCCCAAGATGTCATTAATTATCTTTAAAAATTCTAGAATTTAACTGAGACCATGCATATACTCAACTGTGATTTTCACCTAGTCAAATAATGCATCTACAGAATCATTGGGGTTTATTCTTAGGTCCTCATATTTGTTCCACATAACTTATAATTTTTATTCTCTATATTTTCAATCTTTTCATAAATATTTAAAATATTTTACCTCATGGATTCCACAAACTTACTTGAAATTACCTTCATGTAGATTGTGTTAGATAAATATCCTCATAAAGAAATTATACTATTGGCATCAGCATCCAATTCCCTTAATTCAACATCTGATAGAAATCCATTTCAACGCTTAAAAAATATCATACATTGTAGTTTTAATGACATATATGCCTAATGATCTAATGTGGTGCTGCATAAAATTCTTATACACCTAAGAATTATCTTCATAAAAGATTATAATCCCTTTATGACTAACAACCTCAATTTAAACTACTGATAGAGAAACAATAATTTTTACCTTTCCCTGTGATACCATTTTTTATACCAACTAGGATAAATACCCTGAGAGGGGGTGAGTTAGGGTATAAAATATTAATACAACAACCCTTTCTGATCTTGTTTCTTGCTTAAAAAACACTCTTCTCTACGTATCATGCATAAAATTACAAGCATAAATGAAAGCATGCATGAGACACAGTAATTTTACATTTTTTTTCTGTTGCACTGCTATATGTCTACAGAGCATACACATGAAATTATCATATGTACCAAATTAACTAAAATGCATTATCGTTGAAAATTTTAGAGTGGAATCATTGTCTCTCCTGGTTCACTAAAATTCATAATTTAAATAAAACCTTCTCTCTCAACTGAAGTGTGATCACTTCTCCATTATAATATTCTTCTTTTGATCACTTTAATCAATGTTTTTTACACCACATTTTTTTCATCATGACAATCTAAATTCATATACATGACTAATACCTCTTTACCCTAGAATTATTTGGGAATCCATTCTAGTTTGTGTAATTTTTTCTTTCATGAAACCCTTTCCCCAAATTTCATGAAACTTTACATTTATTTTCAAAACATTCTACTTTCACAAAACCCAAAACATTAAAAAAACTCAAAACATTCTAGAAACACACAAATTTTTGAAATCATACATAATATTCATGAAACTTCCTTTCTTCATGAACTGGACGGCCTTATGAAAACCTTCATGTAAGATAAATCCTATTCAAATCACTTAGTAAAATTCAAAGCCTTATTATTTTTGTTAAGACTTACTTTCAGCAAATAATGTGGGCACCCACATATTTATAGACGTTTTCTCCCCTTTTTGAAACTTTTAATATCTCTACCAAATTTTTGTGTAACTCTTCAAATGTGTTCATGAAGATCCATGTCTTTTTGAAACATCCGAGAAATTTTCAATTTGTGAAACATCTCATAATAGATTAATATACCATCTTTAATTGACAAACCAGACATCTTGCATCAAACCTTTTTAAAAAATATCCAAACCTTCTCAAATCACAAGACATTCATGAAACATGTTCCGTCTTACAAATATTAGACAACAAAAATTTAGTAAACACTGGGAAAAAGTTCCACGTAGCACAAATAATTTATATACCACATTTAGAGCTTCCATACTCTTGTCTTTATGATTTTAAAAGATAATTGGTAAATAATAACTTAAGAACTCAAAAAATAATATTGTCATCCTACTTTTTCAACTAAAACAATCAACCCAAAACACTAAAAAGTTACCTTGATAGATTTTTTTCCCAAAATATATTTTAATTTTTCTAATTTAATGTGAGATTAAAGTATGATTATATTTCAATAATACTACTAAACAATTCAATAATTTATGATGTGATCACTTGTATCTATAAAAAATGCAATAAAGTAACCACCAACTCTGGGTTACTAGGGTTGGGTTATTTATATAAACCACCCTGGTTAACTCCATCCTTATTTCCTTGGAATAAAATAAACATTACAAAAGAAATTGGGGATATATATTTGTTTTATCCTCTATGTAAGATTTATTGGTCTCACCCATTCATATAAGTTGTATCATGCTCACTTGTTTGTATAAGATATATCAGGCTTACCTATTCATATAAATTTTATCGGTATCACTCAGTGTGTGAGTTATTTCGATATCACCCATATTCATATGTAATTATCAAGTACCATATCATAAATAAAACATTTTAATATTATACCGTTTCACATAAAACCCATTTAAAAACACTTCTAAACCCATATGAAAAACAATTTCGAATATCAAAATACCATTTCCTTTTAAAAACACATTTCCATAACTAAAATAACTAGAAACAAGGGAAGATAGTTTTTTTCGTAGAATTGGAAATGGAATATTTTAAAGGAATAAATAAATAAAATAATGGTTATTATAACGCCCCAATATTCTTTCAATTATGTTTTTTAAATTTATTTAACCTTTTCAGATATTTTTCATTTAACAAAACCCTGAAAATATTTTATTTTATATTAAAGGACTGCAATTGGATTATGTTATATGCAACAACATGTTAATTTTTCACTCCAAAGAAAATAAATTTGAACTCCACCACATAGAACACTAAGGTTAGATTGAAACTTGGCACACATAACACGAAAAATAGACTTAGCGTATGCAACACGCAACACTGAGTTTCTACGAAATGTCTTTTTATTATTATAATAATTTAAATTATATAATTATAATTGGGACATTTAACATAGTAATATGACTAGTGATAAATAATTTAAAAAAAATTATAATGTTTTTATATAAATAAAACATATTGATGATAAAAGATATAAATTTTTTAATGTCCTTATATGTTTAAAAATACTATTTTCTCAAATGAACTGCTCTTAATGTCCTTTTTTGAAAAATAATATAATTAATTTTAAATAAATTTATAAATTTAATTTGATAAAATAAACTAAATTTTTTAATTTATAATTTCAAAATTATTGTACGGTGTTTTTTTTGGATTTTCTGAGGAACATCATTTTTGGATGAATGGTGAAAAATGTTGGATTTTAATTCAAAACTTCTTTTTCATATAATTTATTTATAATATTATTTTATATTTTTAATTGGTTTAAAAGATAGATTTAGTAATATTTTAATCAATTAATACAATTTAGGTCATTGGAATCAATTTCACTTTGAAATTGGGTATAAATACTTAGTAAAAGTTTGGTCGTTTTTTCATTAAAAACCCGCAGTGTCGTCTCATCAGTAAGATTAATTTAAAATTAAATTATGAATATTTTTTGATTAGAATTTGGAAATATGGATTCCATAATTTTAATCCTAATAATTTATAATGTCTAATAATTTAAATTTTTTACCTAAAATATTAATAAATGTAATTAAAATTAATTACATTAATAAAGGTAAAATTACGCTTAACTAAGGACTAAAACTTAAATTTAAGACCCAAAATGACTTATAATTTTTTTAAAAACCCATTTTCTTGTAATTATTTGTCCATTGAACATCCATTATTAAGGTTTTTTGGTTTGGTATTATTTTTTAAGGTTAAAACGTGGGTACACCTAACTTGTTTTCAAATATGTCAAGTGTGTCTTTTCGCTTCCCTATAAAAGGCCACCAGTTCTCCCTCTTCTTCACACCTATCAAACCACTTAAGTTTTTCAGAGATCTAACCAATACAATTCCCAAAATACATACCTTACTCCTTTAATCCTCTCTGTTGGAATAAATAAATCCAAGTAATCCTTTTGGAATGAACCAAAAAGAGGTACCTAATTAAGAGGTTACGTCTTCTCTCAAGAACACTTCTTTTTATTTTCTTTCTCCACCAAATAAAACATCTTTATTCCATTATTTTATAACAGAAATATCCAAAATAGGCTAGGATGTTGTTATGATATTTTTTTACCTACACTTACACACACCTCCATGCAATGGGTATAAAACATATTGTTTACATGTACGGTGAACTACAGTCTCACTAAACGATGATTGTTATTTTTTTCGTTACCGCCTATCATGGTGGAAATCATGAAGAATACTATGTTTATAAATGTTATATATTAAATTTATTATTTATTTAATCTTATTTAATTAGTTTTTACAACATATCTTTATTCTTTTCATTTTTTGTAAATATGATAATTTCGTTTGAGGAAGTGTGCATTATCACCCCCTCAGAGCAATGTTATTTGTTCATACACTACATAGAATGAATTAAAGATGGATTTTGTGAATATATATGAAATATATGATATATTAAATCTATTATAATATGTATATATATATACATATTTTTATTTTAGTTTCTTTCATACAGCACGACAATTAAATGAAGATAGTATTCATACGTACATAGGACTCACCGTCTTCGTGAACAGTGTTTTATGTTTCATACTTATACATCATATATATTGTTATAATACACATATACTGAATATAAATTATATTTAAATCATGTTTTACATTATATATGTCATGATATAAATATAATTACCAAATATATAATAAATCAATACACATGTGAAAAATAAATCAGGTATTGCCTAAAGTGAAAATTTAACATAGAGTTGTTAACAAGAAGGTAATATAAATCCATAATCAAAAAATATATTTTATTATAATTAAGAATATGGTTATGTGATATATTTATAATAAATTTATATTTATTGTACTTGTGCTTTGAATGAGTATGATGAGAGTCAAGACACAATGTAAGGGATTTCATCTCACTTTTTATTTCTGTGAGATACATGCTTTATTCACAACCCATTCATTTTTTGTAGTATGTAAAATTACCATGTATGTAGTAAATTGTTATTATATTCAAATATATGGTTATTTACATATCCATTCTATGACCTTTATTTTAGGGGCTTTAAGTTTCAAAAGTTACCAAATTGGTAAAATAGTATTATCTCAATTTTTCTTCTGAGACTCATGTTTTATTATGAATCTAAATTCTTTTTGAGGTGCACATACTTCAATTTTTTATCATATATCCTGAATATACATGTTTTCATGATACTCTAAGATTCATCTAATTTTCTTTTCTTATATGGAGAGTATGATCCCAAGTTACCAAGTGATAGGATTTTATTGAGACAATCTAATCGCTTGTCAAGATTGTTTATGTTTTTTATTCATTTGATGAAATGTTATAAACAATATCTTGATAAAATTCATCAATTCTATTGTCCTCTGGTTATTAATGATATATTCATGTATTGGTACCATATTTCTACTCTTTGGAGTATAATATAGTAAAGAATTTATTTTTAAGAAATCCATACTTTACCCTCTCTTTGGTCATAAATATGTGTTCCTTAAAAAACATGTATTCTAAAAAGGCTTTCCAAGAATATTTTAATAAAATAATATATCCATTAAAATAATTTTTTACCATTTTTTAATTTTACCAATGATCCCAAACGAATATTCTTGTTACTTTTTGAATGACATTTTTTTCTAACCATTTTACCATGCTAATGGAATGTAATTTTTACCTTGTAAGGAATGTAAATATTTACCCACAAATATTTATTTGAAGGTTAATTTTCGTTTTTAAAAGTATAATTTTGAGTAAAAATTTTTTAAAATTAATTCCCAAGGAAAATTATTTTCAAAACATTTTCAATCTTTTTTATAAGTTTAAAATTGTTTTAAAAATGTTTTCAGGCCTTATTTATAAGTTTTCAAAGTATTTTCAAAGAAATATTTTTCAAAACATTTTCAAGCTTCTTTTATATGTTTTCATGTAAAAAGGTTTTCAAAAAAAATTCAATATTACTTTTACAAAATCTACTTCTCTTTCCCAATTTATGGTTTTCATTAAAGGATTATGAAACTTGTATCTTTCTCCACGGGTTATTATTTTTTTATATGTTTATGATACCCAATTAATTTCATGTGTTAAGATCTGATTGTTTCGGATTTTTTGGCACATGTATGTATGATTTCACTATGAGATGGGTGGGACTGATATCTCCCACCAATTCATTTGGTAAATATTTATATCACATGAGATAGATATGGATGGAATAAGAAATGTTCTTGGTTCAGTATTATAGGGCTCAAATGAGAAATGAACTTGTTTCAGTAATACATGTTTGGAATGAGGAGTGAAATAAATTCAGCAATACATGACTAGAATGAATATTGAACATGATCAATAATATAGGGTTGCAACGGGGTGTAAACCATATTCATTAAACAAATTTTTTCACCAAGATGGTCTTGGTGGTAATTCTATGTCTAATGTGGAAATCATTATTATATTCTAAGGTGTTTTCCAAAATTACATGTTTTTATTCCTATATTATGCTTTCATGGATTGTGTTCTTTATTTAGTTTTGATTTAAGTCATATGAACTAGCAAGATTTATGCCCTGATTCAGGTATATGATCATTGATATGAAAGGTATGATATTCTATTTTAAGGATCATGTTATCATACCCTTATGATAACGGTTATACTTACGTATCTCCCTTGTTTAACCTTGTAGATAATTTTATATCACCCCTTTTTATATTTCTTTCCCCAAGTTATGAAGATACGTATTATGTTTAATTTTTCTAGGAAGAGTGATAGTAAAGAAGAACCTAGTGGTAGAAAATATAGATCAATTATGTACTCATATTTATGATTTCCATGTTTTAAAAGGGAATAGACTAGTATAGTCATTTGGCATCTGTTTGTATAATGTTTTAAGTATTCTTCAAAAGTTATGTAATGTAAATGTATAAAAACTTGGAATTATATAGTTGGTATCAGATCAAAGTTTTAGTTTACCATTGGAATCTAGGATGAGAAAATCTTAGTGAGAACCCAAAGAACATGTCTAAGGATAAGTCTAAGTGTATAGAAATTCATAGGAAAATATCTTGGAATTTTGGTAAAGGATTGATTAAGGGGTTTCCTAGAAATATATCCTCAGTTGGATAGTACATGTTGAAGTGGATCTAGAATAGATTTACCTATGATTAATAACTCCGAAAAGATATTTTGGGCCTAACATGGGATAATCTAGTACATGAAAACTATCCACACTAGATGCCCGGTTTGACACTCCTGGGGGATATGCTTTGGTAATTCAAATACCCTTATGAACCATCATGAAAGAATTAAGTATAATTTCTCTATGAATAACCTAAAACGAAATTGGTGTTTAATTGATTAAGGAAGGTGTCACGATTTAGACATCCTATAAGTAATTATTTCCTTGACTATGTGGTTTTATACTATGATATGTAATGCTCACACTATGATTTTGGTTTTAAAAAATGGAGGGAAGTGGAATGAATTAGATTAACGTTGAATGTGATGGATTATTTTATGATGAGAAGTAAAGAGGGATGACCCCAGCAGTGAAAGATGTTGTGATCATTCCAAATCAGTTTTCACATAACATGATTAACAATGTGTATCTTAACTAACTCTTTAACTCCCCAAGGAATAGAAATAAGGAGTTTACTATGGGTTTTGGTTATGTATACTATGGAGGAAAAAACATTCAGTTTAATTTGTGCCAATAATGTGGAAAGAATCGCCTAAGTTACTATCCAAGAGGAACAAGAAAATGTTCTGATTGTGGGGAAAAAGACCCAAAGCAAGTGGATGTAATGGAAAAATGATGATTTCAGTTAAAAAATCGATGTGAATATTGGCCTCCCTAATAAATAATTAATGGATAAGTGTTTTAAGTGTTTAATAAATGGTTATTATGAAAATCAATGTCCCTTGAAGAAAGCTATTAAAGGGGATCATCAAGGTGGTATGAGAAATGGTTATATTGCTGTTGGAGATGAGACTAAAGATGAAATATGAAAGGAAAAATCTATTTTATAATAGTATTTGGAATCCTTGTTAGTGTAATAAGGATGAAATAGAATAATAACACCCTTTCATGATTTGGATTCAATAATTATGTTATATTAATGGTGAAATATATAAGGATTTTTTTAGTTAATATTTTTTACAACAGATTTACAAGAACGCATTGAATGGTTTCGATAGAATAAAAAAGTGATATAATGGCAAGGTGATGTCCATGTAAAACACATGATTAAGGTAAAGACAAACCATAATATGTTTCTTATGTTATGATAATGTGTTTTGGATGAAGATATTTGGGATATGAATAGGTAAATTGGATGGTATTGATTACCTTGGAACTAATTAAGGACATGTCCACATGTTATTCATGCTATCATGGATTATATTTAAAACTTCTTGGATTTATGGAATATTTACTGTAATTTGTATAATAGGGAACCATGAAAGTTTTCCAAAAGTATTTATGGTAATTCAGGATTTTACCATGTTCTAATGAAATTTACTGATTGGCTGTATTTCAAGGATTTCTATCTATTTTAGAAATTATATTAGTGTGGTCTTAGGAAAATGACATCATGTATGAAAGGTGAAAACCAATAAAGTCTATCAAGGGCATGGGTCTTGAACCCATGACCTAAGGACAATAAGGGTTTCACACATACCACTAGCCTATGTGATGTCCTGGTTAATATATAATTATTTTTTATAAATTATTATTTATGAGAAATAGTAGAGTTACTTTTTATGTTTATAGATGAATATATTAACCATATTGATTTTTATGAATAGTAATAGATAAATAGTTATAACTTTCCATCTTTTATGAAAATTAATATCTTCTAAAAGTTTATTTTAGTTCTTCAAACATCAAAGGGAATTTTTAGACATCCATTTCTTGATGTAATGGATAAATTAGAAATAGTAAATAACACAACCAAGGAAATAAATTTTGTGTAAAGAAATATATCAAGTAATTATATATCCTTATATTCTTGGTCAATAAAATAATTGCTCAATAATATAATAATATTCAAAAAATATATATTCAAATACCTTACTTTTTTTGAACCAATGGACTTATATATAATCATAGAATTATGACATTGAGCCCTTATCTTTTATTTGATCGTTTTCTTGTTTTTGATTGATGACCTCAAAAACTCACTATAAATATTTTTACTTTTCCACCATATATAATCATCATGCCCAATCTATGTCCTTCTATGTGGAAACCTATTTATATGTTACTTTGGTTAACTTTTATGGTTTCAACTTTCCCTTTTTAAGGGAAGTTTTAGTATCCATTTTTTTGTGGATTTCTATGAATGAAATTTTCAAGTATTAAACCTTTGATAAAATAAAAAAATTAATGGAAGAAATTAAATTTAATGGGTGTAGAATGAAACACCTAGAGATTTTGTGAATTTTTTTTAGAATTTATTCAACCTTTTCGATATTTTTCTTTTCACATAACACTGAAAATATTTATTTCACATTAAAGAACTATTTTTGGATTTCTTTATACGTAAAACCAAGTTGAACATACACTACAGTAAACATAAATTTTATTTTAACTACATATAACATTGAGGATATCTTGTGACTTTGTGAGTATTATACGCAACATCGACTTAGCGTATGCGACACACAACACTGAGTTTCCACGAAACAACTTTTTATTATTGTAATTATTTAAATGTTACATTTATAATCCAACCATTAAACATAGTAATATGAATAGTGATAAATACTTTTAAAATATTTTTTATAATGGTTTTATACAAATAAAACAAATTTATGACGAAAGGTATAATTTTTTGGTAATGTCCTTATATGTTTAAAATTACCATTTTTCAAATGAACTGATTTTAATGTCCTTCTATGAAAAATATTATAATTAATTTTATAAAAATTTAGAAATTTTACTTTATAAAATAAAAATATTTTTTTAATTTATAACTTCAAAATTATGATAGGGAAATGTTTTGGAATTTTTTCAGAGAAGCTTCATTTTTGGATGAATTATGAAAAATACCAGATTTTAAATCAAAAATGTTTCTGCATCTAATTTATTTATAAGGATAAATTATATTTTAATTCTTTAAAAATGTTTAATTAGATAATATTTTTATCAATTAATACAATTTAGTTCATTGTAATCAATATCAATTTGAAATTGGGTATAAAAACATAGCAAAAGTTAGGTCGTTTTTACTTTAAAACCCCGCAGTGTCGTCCCGTCAACAAAATTAATTTTAAATACATTTATACCACTTATATGATTATAATTTGGTAAAATGGATTCCATATTTAGAATCAGAATAATTTATAATTTATAATAAGGTTAAATTACTTTTTTACTAGAAATATTAGTGAAAGTAATTAAATTTTATTACATTGATTAAGGTACAATTATGCTTAACTAAGGACTAAACCATAAATATAAGACCCATAATGACTTATAAACCTATAAAAAACCATTTTATGTCCCTTTTCCATCCATTATCCTTTAATTATTGAGATTATTTTGGCTTTATATGACTTATTTTGGTAAAAACATGGGTACACCTAACTTATTTTCAAAAATTCCATGTGTGTCCTTTTCCTTCCCTATAAAATGCTGCCACATCTCCCTCCTCTTCACACCTATCAAACAACATAGGATTAGGAAAAATCTTCCTAGTACACTTCCCAAAATCCCTCCCATCCTCCTTGAATCCTACCTTTTGTAATAAAGTAATCCAAGTAAGCCTTTTGGCACAAACCAAAAGGAGTTACCTGATTAAGAGGCAACATATTCTCTCTAGAGCCTTTCTTTTATATTCTTTCCTCATAAACTTAAATAAATTTGTTAAATTATTGTATAAAAAATTATTCTCAATATACTAGTATGTTTTTATGATATGTTTTTGACCTACACTAACACACACCTCCATCTAATGGGTAATGAAGATATTATTTACGTGTATAATGAATTACCGCCTCACAAAATGACGATTGTTCATTTTTTCCTTTAATAACTCTCATGGTGGAAATTATGATGGAAAATCTATTTATATATGTTATATATTATATTTATTATGTACTTAATCTTATTTTATTTATTTTTCAACACATAAATTTATAGTTTACATTTTTTGTTAACATGATAATTTCATTTTAGGAAATATTGACTACCGCCCCCTCAAAATGATGTGGTTCGTTCATAAACTACAAGGAAAATATTAAAGATAGATTTAGTGAATATATATGAAATATTTGACTTAATAAATCTAATGTAATAATGATATATATATATACATATATATACAAATATTTCTTTTACATTCTTTCTTTCAACTGGACAATTAAATGGAAATAGTGTTCTTGCGTACATATGGCTTATCGCCTCCATGAATGGTGTATTCTATTTCATACATATATAGACTATAGATTATTATTATGAAAATATATTTAGTATAAATTATTTTTAAATCATGGTTTACATTCTGTAAAACATGATATAAATATAAGGACCTAATATTTAATAAATTAAGACGCAAGCAAAAAACAAAGAGGATATTACCAAAAATGAAACCTTAACTTAGAATTATTTACAAGAGGGTAATATAAATCAATAATAAAACCATGTAAGGTATTATAAGTAAGAAAATTTTTCTTTTATATATTTATAATAAATTTATATTTATTATACAGGAGTTTCAAATGAGTACGATGAGAGTCAAAACACAAGGTAAGAGGATCTCATCTCACTTTGTATTTCTACGAGATACATACTTTATACACCACCCATTCGTTTTTTTGTGGTGTGTACACTTCCCTTGGATATAATAAATGATTCATATAATTATATTTTTGTTTATTTAAATATCCATTATGTTACATTTATTTAATGGGGATCTTGTATCAAATGTTACCAAATCAGTAAAATAGTTTTGTCCTAATTTTCCATCTTTGAGACTCATGTTTTGTTAGGAAACTAAATTAATTTTGAGGTGTATATACTTAAATTTATATGATATATAGTGATTATAAATCTTGTCATGATATTATAATATTTATTTAATTTCCTTTTCATACATGGAGACTGTGATCCCAAGTTACCTAGTGATTAGAGTTTATTGAAACAATCACATTTCTTTTCAACATTGTTTATGTTTATAGTTCCTTTGATGTAATCTTATAACCCATATCCCAAGACCATTCATGAATTTTATTCATGAATAGTTATTCATGATATATTCTTGTATTGGTACCATATTTATACTATTTGGTTCATAATATAGTTAAAATTTTTTTTAAAGAAAGCTCGACTTTACCCTCTATTCAGTCAGAATTTTGTGTTCCTTCTAAACCAAGTTTTCTAGAAAGGGTTTAGAATAATATTATACTAATATATTATGATAATTAAAAGAAATTTTTATCCTATTTTTATTTTACCAATTATTTCAAATGAATCTTCTTATCGCTTTCTTCATGAGGAATTTTTCAATCTGTTTTACCATGCAAAAGGAATGTTCTTTTTATCTCGTAAGACATGTACATATTTAACCACTTACATTTCATCAAAGCTTCCTTTTCATTTTTAAAATGTTAATTTTTAGAAATTATTTTTAAATGTAATTTCCAAGGAAAATTGTTTTTAAAACTTTTTAAAGATATTTTATAATTTTTCAATGAAAATAGTTTTCAAAATGTTTTCAAGCCTTTTTCATAAGTTTTTAAATTATTTTCAATAAAATAGTTTTCAAAAAAATGTCAAGATTATTTCATATGTTTTCAAGTAAAAAGGTTTTCAAAAAAATTTCAAGATTTATTTATAATATTTCAATGTTTTCTCAAAGAAATGTTTTTTAAAATATTTTGAAGATTATCTTATACGTTTTCTAGGAAAAAGGTATTCAAAATAATTTCAAGTTTTATTTATAATATTTCATGGTATTTTCTATGAAAATTATTTTCGAATATGTTATGTGTTAAAAATAATTTTCCAAATACAAAAAGAAAATTTCCTCATGAAATTTTTTTGAATGTTATTTCAAAAATATTTTCCATCTAAGATGAAATCTATTGATGTTACTCATTCAATTATAGGAAATGATCTGAAGGTTCTATTAATATTCGTTCTATTAATTAGTTATGCTTAATTTCATGCACTTTATGAAACTTTTTTTTGTCGATGGGTTATATGATTATTAAATTTTTTTCTCCTTCATGAATTTTATGTTTATGAAATCATATTCTCTTTCATAGGTTAATATTTTGATGAAATTATTATGAAACCTATATATTTTTTCCCAAGATATGATATGTTTATATGCTTATCATACACATTTCATTTCATGGGTTAAGATATGATTGTTTTTGATTTTGTGGAACATGTGTGTATGATTTCACTATGACATTGTTGGGACCTATATGTCCCAAAAATTCTTTGGGTAAATATTTATATCTCATGAGATGGACACAGATGGAATTAGAAATTAACTTACTTCCGTATTATAGGGCTGGAAAGGGAAATGAACTCGGTTCAGTAGTACAGGGATCGAAAGAGGAGTGAACTCAGTTCAATAATAATGGGATGGAATGAGGAGTGAACTCAGTTCAGTAATACATGGATGGAATATGGTGTAAATACGATTTATTAAAGTACTTTTTCAACCAAGATGGCCTTAGAAGCAATGCCTTGTCTTCTATGGAGATACTTATTATATTCTTATGTGTTGGCCACAATTCCATGTTTTTTTCATATGGTATGATTTCATGGATTATGATAATGATTTACCTATGATTCATGTCTTATGAAATTCCAAGATTTATGCCCCGATTCATGTATATGATCTTTGATATACAGGTTATGATCTTCTATTTTCGTGATCATGTTCTCATACACTTTTACTCAGGGTTATTATTTCATATATCCCTTATTTACCCTTTTTGATAATTTAATCTCACCCACTTTTATGTTTCCATAATTAGGTTATGAAGATATATATTATGTTTTATGTGTTTAAGAAGGGTGATAGTCAAGATGAACCTAGTGGGAGATAATGCAGATCATTTATGTACCATTGTTTATGTCTTCCATGATTTCAAAGGCACTATTCTAGTACGGTCTTTGGGCATCTATTTGTATAATTTTTTATGTATTCCACAAAATTTATGCAATTTCAATCTATGAAAGTCGATTTTCGTTATAGTTATGGTGGTGGGAAAATTCATTGACACTGTATACATTAAAATAGAACATTCTTTTGGTCTTTGGTAAAGAAAGTCAAAATTTTCTATATTATATATATGAGGACATTCCTTTTGAAAAAAATTGTATTAAATTCATAAGAGACATAAAATTTCATTAATAATTCATATATATCCAATAAATACATCCATAAAATTATTTTAAAAAATATGGACATGGATGAAAAATATTAATAAAATTACTCATTAAAACAGTTAAGATGAGGTTATAAGTTAAAGTGTCCCTTACCTCAAGTCTGAATCATCGCGTATTCTCTTTATATTTCTAAATAATAAAATTAGGTTATTTATTTATTTTCTTAATAAACTTATTCATGTATATTAGTAATAATATTTTTTTTATTACCATGTTATAGTCAATTACTTAATCATTTAAGTTCATGTCATATGTTTTAACGATATTTGGATCGTATGTCCAAAAAGACTTTGGTAGGTTTAAAATGGTCAAAGGGGTAATTGTTATATAATATCAAGAATAATAATCATGAAATAATAATAATTATATGATTTAAAATTAATTTTTATAACCTTCAATGAATGTTATACAGGAGACACAAATCACATTGCTTCGTGGAGGTTAAAATCCACATGTACACATGAATGACTTTATCATTTTGTAATGGATAGAAAGGTTTAAAATTAGACAATATATTATCTTAAAATAATTATAATAATTCCATGAATTTTGTCTATATATATCTTATCCATCATTATAAATATCTATGATACGTGGTAATGGAAAAGGAATTACACCGGTTCGGGAGCAAGTAGCCTTCCATATACACAAATGTTTGTTTAGATCCCCATTTGATAGAAGAAGGAGATGTATTAAGGATAATAAATTATCATAATAAAATATAATTATATCATAGATACTAATTTTATTATATAAAAATATTTATAATAGTTTTCAAGAAGTTATAATAATAAATAAAACTTAAACGTTCAGTTAAAAACTATACCTCTTCTTCAAACATGC
Organism: Viscum album; assembly: GCA_963277665.1. NCBI lineage: Eukaryota > Viridiplantae > Streptophyta > Magnoliopsida > Santalales > Viscaceae > Viscum > Viscum album. The sequence goes on from OY728152.1 coordinate 854,095,256, forward strand.
ACTTTTTTATTACACCTTAATCACTATAATGTTGGTTTTCCTACCAAAATAATACCTCAATAAAATGGGTAGTTATTTTGTAATGGTCCTATGATACATATTATATTAACAAGAGTCCTCAAAATGTGGGTCGAAGAGAGGAGAGGAGGTTCCATTTTATAGGTGAGGGTAGGGAACTCTTGGAGTTATTTAAATTGGAAATTATTAAATTTAATTTTCATGTTAATATCACTAAAAATGAAGAAATTATAATATAAGTTAATTGTGATTTTATATCCTCTCATAAAATAAAATTAGGACATATTTAGGTGATTTTTCACCCTCATCCCTTTGTTTAACCACCTATTAGCCCTTTTTATGCTAACCATGATATCAAAGTTCTTACATTATAAGAGTCGATAAATTTATAATAAATGGAAAATTAACCCATTAATGGACCATGGTTGTTATTCTAAACCACATACAGTTCACTTTGATATTTTTTATATTTTTATTAGTTTTAAATCAATTAATAAAATATTTTTTATTTGAAAATATCATTAATGTCATTTAAAGAAATATTTCAAATTTTGACTTTGATAACATCAATATTGGTAAGGAATTAAAATATAATCACTTTAACCATCACATGTACATAATTATTATCCAAAAAAGTTTTTTGACACTATAATTCATGAAAAATAATTGATTTTTTTTAAATCATTTGCATTAATTTTATAATGATTCCACATGCACTATGTCATCTTTCTATAGTCGCTTAATGCAATTTTAAAATCACTACACAATATAAATAAATTAACACCATAAAAAATAATTTTTTTAAAAATAAACTTCAATATCCTGATGTCAACATATAGGAGAAATTTAAAATCAATAGAGTACCATTTAGTATTTTTCTTTACTTAATAATTTATAAGTCACTTTCGAAGGAAAATGGCACTAAATTTCCATAAAATCAAATAATGGAAGAGTATGGTCAAAAAAAATATATATAATATATTAATGGAAATTTTTGAGTTAAATTTAGGCCTTATCAAAATATTTTTAAACATAATTATGAGAGTTACCCTTTATTATTGTTTTAACTATTTCAAATAGTTATTATTCATAATGACCAAAAATAAAATGTAATTATATACTAAATTAGGACCTCATTTCTCTAGATATGGAATCTATTTTTCAATATTTAACATCAAATATTTTAAGAAATTAATTTAATATCAAAACAAAAAATGAAACAAAAAACCGATTTGAAAAAAATATTGTGTTTTAAACCAAAAACTAAACTTATAAAAAAATCAGGTATAATGATGATTCAAACATAATTATTTTTATTATATATAAATAAAGAATTATTATTTAAATATTAAATAAAATTATACAAATAATGTTACATTTTAATGAAAAGAAATCATAGTTTTACAATAATTGGTATTTTTCACTCTTCACTGAAAAATAAATATACTCAGAAAAATCCAAAAATTTCCCCAAAAGATAATTTTGATATGATGAATTAGAAAATGATATTATTTTTACAAAATTAAAATAATTAAATTTAAATATTTTGTTCTTAAATAAAACCATATGATATATGAAATCCCAATTTTGTTGGAAATAAGTTTTTTTCCTTCTAACTGAAATATCACCAAATATTCTTAGAATGAAAATTAATCTATAAAATGTAATTAATCAAGATTAATAATTTCATAAATTAATTTAATATTAAAAATATCTGGATTTCTAAATTATTCCCCCATTGGAAATTATTTCCTCATAATTTAATCTCTTTCATGATTCAAAGGGTATGAAACATTTTTAATATCAATTCGGTGGAGTGGATGATAAAACATACGTACATAAAAGGGAAAAAAATTAATATTTTTGAAAAACAATATCAAAAACCCAAAACATAAAAAGGGAAAAGAAAAATTAATTTTTAAAATTGGAAAATAGAAATACAAATTTCATCTCAAATAAAACATAAATAGATTTCCAAATAGGAGAACATTTGTGGAAAGTGAAAATATTAACAAGGGGGAAATTAATGTAATAATAATGATGGATAGTGATGTGGAACATTGACCACAAGAAATTTAATGAACACAATAAAGTCAATATCCAAAAAATCAGAAATCAATGATGTGATAAAAATACCACAAATTCATTATAAATAAATGTTATAGGATAACATTCTTGTTTTAATATCATTTTTCGAAAGTTATGGAATTCCTTTACCAAATAGATGGAGAGCATATGGAAATATTCGTACATTATTTTCTTCAAATAAATAATCTCAATTTCATCCTTTGGTTGTTTGTTTCAAAATTATTCCTCATTTGTCAAATCTTTTACTCGATGAAATGAATTTTCAAGAAGAAGTTTTCATGCCTACAGTAAAAAAAATTCAACTTCTAACAGATTTCAGGATCCAAAAAAAGGATAAAAATTTATTCCTCCTATATTTATACATTAATCAAAACCAAATAGCTATCAAAATATAATATAATATCCAATATGAATACAAATTCATACAAAAAATACAACATTAATCTTTAATCATCCTCAATAACACCCAATGTTAAACTTAAATTGTTCGATAAATAACTATCCTTAAAAAATTTCAACATTTTCTTCACTAAGTTCAAAACTAAAAAATTAGAAGGATTTGATCATGTATTTTTCTGATATCAATTTAATATTTATCTCTAAATAAAATTACTCACTCATAAAGTCACATTCAAAAAATGGGTTTGTCCCATTCATATAATCCCCAAAATATGATAATTTGTTCCATAAAAACCAAAAATCACTATAAATCCAAAATAATATATATATACTTACAAAATATATTTCAAAATGTATTCATAATATGAAAATATAATATTATGCAAAAAAAAATTATTTACCGTGATTGTATAATTTCCCTAAAATAGTGAAAATCTTCAAAAATAACATTAATGACATAGTCACCCAATAACCTTCCAGCCTCATGGTTATCTGTATGATAAATCATATATAAGCAAAATGTAATAACCCTTTTATCCTGATTATAAATAAACACGTAAATATCAAAGATCACGTTAACCCTAAATATTAGCAATACATTTCAACTTATGTCTATATAATATAAAATCATTATTCCTCAAATAACCTTTTTACTAAAACACCCACAAAATCCAAGCATTGTATTTTAATAAATGCCTCCTAAAATATTGATAATAATCTTAAACTTTAATAACCTAAAACCTCAAATGGGGTGTCTTTAAATATGAACTTATGATAAATATTAAACTTATAAACCCATTATGGTATCTGTAACTCTTAAGTTAACCTCACATGAAATCATCCTAATCTCCAATGTAATCTTAACCCTCCTCTGAAACAAAATATAACGACCCAACATTAAACATTATACAATCTAGTATACTAAAAATATAATTAAATTTCTTTAATTCCCAAAGATCATTTTGGATTATAGATTTTTATAATTAGTTCATAACTATTACATAAATATTCTATACATTACAAAGTGTAGATTTACAAATAGTGTCCATTTTTTCATTAAAAGAAGTTCTTTATAAATAAATTCTTGCTTCGGTCATGGTAGCTTCCATATCTACAACACTAACGTTATTAACTTTTCTACTCATCCTTATGACCTATGAAAAATCCTAAAAAACATTGGATAAGGAAAACAAAAATCTTAGGAAGGGACATAAAATTAAGAAATCTATTATTCTAGTAAAAACATGAAAAAACATTAAATATTTACCTTTTATATGTTATTATTTGAGTGTATAAAATAAGTCGTATCTAAAATTGAAAAACATTTTTTAAAGAAAACCATTAAAACAGATCATGTAAACCAAACCCCTTTTAAGAATCTTAGATAATTTTATTCATAAGTTTTGTTCACTTGTGTCAAAAATAACTAAAGCTCAGTAAAATCCTTATGGGAAACCACCATGGTTAACTCTCCCTTTCTTGTATTTGAATAAAATGAAAATTAAATAATGAATTCGATAGATATATATGTCTCACCCACCATATAAGAGGTATCAGAATCACAATTTAATATAATTTTTACCAAGATCACCCCTTCGTATACACTATATTAGGCGCACCTTTTCATAAAATCATTATCATTATCACCTATTTGATAATTTTTATCATGATCACACATAATAATATATAATTAACATTTATAAAATCATAAATAAAACATTTTAATTAATCACATTTTCATCTTAAAACCCTTGAAAATTTATTTTGAACTGATATGAAAACATTTTTAGATATTGAAATATCGTTTCATTTAAAAAACACATTTTCCAAACAAAAATACCCAGAATAAAGGGAACAAGGGTTTTTTTGTATAAAACATGGAATACTATAATTTTATAAAAATATAAAATAATTATTTCAATTTCGGGAAAAAAATTTATGTTCTATATGTTAAATGTAACTTTCAATTTTTCATTTTGTAAATAAAGTCAGAACATTTCATATAAATTACATAGAAATATTACTACTGAAAAAAAAAATTAAGAAATTAAAGAAGATATCTAAAATTTAACTTATAAATCACTTAAATCCATATGAATTCATCCATAAAATAATTTTAAGAATATGTACTTGGATGAGAAATATTTAGAAAAAAAATCTTTAAAACATTTAAATTGATGTTTTAAGTTAAAGTGTTCACTTCCTCAAGTCTGAATCATTGCGTACATTATTTATATTCCTAAATAATAAAATTATTTTTATTATTAAATTTCATAAGAAATTATTTCTATTTTTTATTTCCTTTAGTTTATATTTTATCATGTTATATTAAATTACTTAATCATTTAAGTTCAGGTCGAACGTTTTGATGATATTCAACTCATATGTCCAAAATGAATTTTTTAGGATAATAATGGTAAATGGGGTAATTTTTAGATTATCTTCAAAATAATAATCAATAAATAATAATAATTTTATACCTTAAAAAATTATTAAACATCCATGAAAGGCATACATGAGAAAAAAATCATATTGCTTAGTGGAGGTGGTAATCCACACATACGGATGAATGACGTTATCATTTTCCAATGGATGGAAAGTAATGAAATTAGATGATATATTATATTTATAGAATGATAATAATTTCATGAATATAATATATATATATATACATACTAAATAAGCCATTAGAAATATTCAAGGAGGGGGGTTATTGGAAAAGAATTACATCGGTTCGTGAGACAATACTGCACCATACACACAAAATGATTTCACTTCCCACTTGATGGAAGAAGGAGATATATTAAGGTTAATTAATTAAAATAATAAAAACATAGTATATTGGTGATATTAATGTTTTTATATCTCAATGGTTGAATTTTTTTTCAATTAGGTAAAAATATAAATAAAAAACATTTGGTTAAAATTCATGCTTCTTCTTCGAACAACCTCTTTTTCTTTACAACTTAATCCCTATAAGGATATCATTATATAGAAAATAAAACATAGACAACATTTATATGAAATTAAAGAAGTAATTTTTGTGGTTTTTGTTTGATATTTAGTGCACAAAAGGTCTTAGGAAGATAAGAGAGGAGGTTCCCTTTCACAATGTAGGGAAGGGGCATTCTTGGAATTACATAATGTATTAAATTAATATAATTTTATTTTCATGTTAAAGTGTGTCCAAATTGATATAATTATAATATAATATGATTATTATTTGAAATCATCTCATAAAATAAAATTTGGACAAGTTCTAGTGATTTTTTCACACTTATCTATTTATTTTAACACTATGTGAACCCCTTTGATGATTATGGAAATATCAATATTTTTTAAACTATATGAGTCAAGAAAGTTACTATAAAAAGAAAATTTGAATTGTAAATGGACCACGATTTATATTTTAATCTATATCCCAATAAACTAGATAAATCTATTTTTTTAATTTATAATTATTTAATAAAATATTTATTATTATAAATTATCATTAGTATCATTTTAAGAAATATTGATATATTTTAACATTGAAACATAAATACAATTATAGAATTTAAATATCAACTCTTTATTCATAAATTATACATTATTATTAACCATAAAATTCTTTTGATGTAGTAATTCATCAAATAAATTACTTTTTATGTTTTAAAAATTAGTTACTTAATTTTCTACTCCTTACACAGGAATGGTGACAATGTTGTATAACAACATAAAGGGATTATATAATAATTATATTCTAAATTCAAAAAATTAAATCCTTTAATAAAATTATTATTCTAAATTTTATAAATGAAATTTTTAAATAAAACCATATAATATATGAAACCCGGTTTTTTATAAACAAATCTTTTTTTCTTTTGATAGAAAAATAACATAATATTTTTATAATGAATATATATATAAAAAATATAATTCTTTAATTCTATTATGGAATTAAATTTAACAAATATTAACAATAACTTTTTTTTATCAATCTCAAGAATGTATATATTTCTCAAGATATCCCTTTCACTTCACTCTTAAATGGGGAGGAAGTGGGATAACTTGGCCAGTTAGTCATCGATCACCCAAAAAACATCATCATACTTATTCAGAAATGTAATTCATATCAATAATTATGTCAATATACCATCACAATTCCATGGAGTAACATTCATAGAGTGACTAAATATGGTTGTAACCTAGTGCTTTTCTGTAACACCCTGTGTTCTTATAGATCTTTTTTTTTCAAATAAATTAGAATTTTAATCTTTTAATGCACTAATTCAAATATTCCTTTCACACTAAAACATCATGTTGTACGTTACAAGAAACACCGACATGTAGTACGTTGCATGCATCACTGAGTTAACGTACGATACATGGAACATTGAGTTCTTATGAAACATTATTTTACTGTTTAATTAATATAATCATACCCTATCCATTAAGAAATGTTATATTAATATTAATAACTACTTTAGAAATATATTCTACAATTTTTTTATATAAATAAAACATATTTTTAACAAAAGTTATGATTTTTGGTAAAGTCTGTTGATGTCTAAAAATACAATTTTTAATTTCCTTCGAAAAAAATTATTTTAGAAACTTTTTTAAATTTAATTTTTGAAAAAAAAATTATTATTGAATTTAGATTGTGAAAATTAGCTTAGGTTTAAATATTGGGATTTTTCTGAGGGACTTCATTTTTAGATGAATAGTGAAAATACCGATTTTTAATTCAAAACTGGTTTTTAGTTAAATTTATTTATAAGGTCAAAATATATAATATTTTTATTTCTAAGATGAATTAGATAATATTTTTTAAAATTAATCAAATTGTGGACATTGGAATTATTTATACATTTAAATTAGATATAAATACTTAACAAACTTCTGATCCTTTTTACTATTAAACCCATAGTGTCATCCTGACAGCGGGATAAATTTTAATTTAATATATAAAACTTTTGTTATTATAATTTGTAAAAATTAATTAAATATATGTAAATATAATAATTTATAATGTCTAGTTGGTTCAAATTTGTTCTTTACAAAAAAATTTATGGATAGTGATTAAAATTAATTACATCGGATAAGAAAAAAATTATCTTAATAAAGTACTAAACCTTAAATTTAAGACACAAAACGACCTAGAAACATGTCTAAAACCCATTTTATGTCACTATTTTGGCCATAAAACTTCCATAATTTAAGTTTTTGGGTTTGGTATGACTATTTTTAGGTACGAACATGTGCACACCTAACTCCTTTCTAAAAATTCAATGTGAGTCTGTCTCCTTCCTTATTAAAGGCCACCAACTCTACCCATTCGTCACACCTATAAAACATTTTAAGTTAGGCCAAGATCTTCCAAATTAGCCTCCCAAAAATCCACCTTTATAACTTGTTTCTTACCTTTGGTAAGGAAACCTCTCAAGGAATCCTTTTCGCACAAACCAAAAGGGGTTACCCAGTATAGAGGTAACTTCTTCTCTCAAACTCCTTTCATTTATTTTAATTCTTCACCCCCTCTGATCTATTTATTAAATTATTGGGTGAAAAAAACAGTATCCATAATATTTTATTAATATTTTTTAAATTATTAGACCTATAATTAAACAAACCTCCATCTAATGGATGCAGAATATATTGTTTCTGTGTACAGAGAATTACTGCCTCACGAAACAATGATTGTTCATTTCTCATTTACCGCCAATCATGGTATGAAGAGAAATATGTTTATATATGTAATATATTATATTTATTATTTGTCTCATCTTCTTTATTCCTTTTAAATCACACATCGCTTTACATTCCATTTGGTTTTAAAATGACACTCTCGTTTGAGGAAGCGTGGACTACTGCCCCCTCAAAGCGATGTGATTCGTTCACACACCACATGGAATGTATTAAGGATGTGTTTAGTGAAATTATATGATATATATGATATATTAATTATAATGTAACAATTATATATATATACACATATATATTTCATTTACACACTTTCTTTCTATACGACAGTGAAAACGGAAACAACGTTCATGCGTGCATACGGCTGAACGTCTCCATGAACGTTGTATTCCATTTTGTACTTAATTATAATATATATTATTATAATATACATACAATTGATATAAATTATATTTATATCATTATATACATTTTGGAATCAAGATATAAGTATAAGGACCATCGATATAACAAATTAAGACACATGTGAAGAACAATGTGAATATTACCCGAAGTAAAACCTTAACATAGAATCATTAGAAAGAAGGTAATATGAGGTAATAATCAAACCATATATGGTATTATGTATAATAATATTTTTTTGTAAAAGATTTATAATAAACTTATATTTATTATATGTGATTTTTGTATGAGTACGGAGAGAGGCAAGATGAAAGGTACAAGGATTTCATCGCACCTTTAATTTCTGTGAGATCCATGTTACATTCACCACTCTTTCCTTTTGTGTGGTGTATTTAATGGAAATTATTGTGTTATATGTATATAATACATAAATTTATGTGTTTTAAAATTTCAATTTTATGATCCTTCTTTCATGGGGTTTAACATTCAAAACATACCAAATCAGTAAAATGTTTTGTCAAAATTTTCATTTGTTGGAGACTCATGTTTTGTTATGCACCAAAACTCTATTTCGAGGTGAATATATTTCCATTTTTAATGAAATATAATGAATCTAAATATTTTAATTATTTTATAAAATTCATTTAATATAATTTCCTTACATGGATAGTATGAACCCAAGATACCATGTTATAAGAGTTTATTGATACAATCTCATTTCTTTTTGAGATTATTTATCTCTATTCCGGCTTTGATGAACTTTTGTGATCCAGGAATCAAGAATATTCATGAGATTATTGATCCTATTTTATTTCATGATATATTAATATATTGATACCAAATTTTACTCTTTGATATATAATATAGATAATAATCTTTTTTAGGAAAGCCTGACTTCACCCTTTCTTCAGTCGAAAATCAATGTTTTCTAAAAAGGGATTACAAGAATATTATACCATTGTCCTATAAAATTTAAAATAATTTTTCACCCTTTTTTTATTTTACCAATATATTCAATGGAAAATTCTTATCTATTTCTGAACAAGGTACTTTTCTTACTTTTTTACCATGCTAATAGAATGTTCTTTTGACCTTGTCCGAAATATACGGATTTACTGTCATCAATTCTTCCAAACTCCCTTCTCATTTTTTAAAAGTTAATAATTTATAATATTTTTATAAAAGATGTTTTCAAAAAAAATGGTTTTCACAATTTTTTCAAGCGTATTTTATATGTTTTCAAGAAAAATGGTTTTCAAAATTTTTTCAAGATTCTTTTATATGTTTTCAAGTACAATGGTTTTCAGTACGTTTTCAAGCTTTTTTATGGGTATTCAAAGTGTTTTAAAATAAAAATGTTTTTAAAATGTTCTAAAGGTTATTTTATAAGTTTTCAAGGAAAAATGTTTTAAAAATTCTTTAATGCCTTCTTTAGAAGTTTTCAAGGTATTTTCTAAATAAATATTTTTTACTATTTTTATGTATTAAAATTCCTTTTCCAAAAAAAAGGATATTTTCTCCAAGAATGGTTTTTTAATGATATTTAAAAATTATTTTCCATCTAAGATGACATCTATTGATGCTACTCATTTCAATATAAAGGTTCAATTCATATCATTTTTATGAATGGATTTTTTTTAATGTAATGGTCTATATAAAACCTATTTCTCCTTTATGGTTAATATTTATATGAAATCCGTTACTCCTTTAGGAGTTATGATTTTGATGAAATGATTATGAAACCTGTAAATTTTTCATAGGTTTTGATATGTTTACATGTTTATGATGCCCATTTCATTTCATTGGTTATCATATTCTTATTTTTAAACTATTGGCACATGTATGTATGATTTAATTATGTGGAAGGTGGTACCTATATCTAAATCTAATTCATTTGGTAGATTTTTATATCTCATGAGATAAACTAAGATGGTCTTGGGAGTGATCCTTGACTACAATTATGGACATCAGAGTGAACCATGACTACTAAGACGGTATGTGGAGTGAACTCACACTACTATGATGGCCATGGGAGTGAACCATGACTACTATAATGGTATAGAGAGGGAACCCATACTACAAACATTGTATTGGAAGAATTTACTTGGCTACTATGGAAACAGTTATAGGCTTCTGTGGTTGACAGAATACCATGTCTTACTCCTAGGTTATTCTTTCATGGCTAATATCCTTTACTTCCTTTGTATTCATGTCATACGAACTGCCAAGCTTTATTCCATGATTCATGTATATTATATTTGACATGCGGGTATGATCTTCTATTTTCATGATCACATTATCATACCCTTATTCTCATGTTTACACTTACTTGTCTCCATTTTTCACCTTTATTGAGAATTTGAGCTCACCCCTTTTAATGTTTCCTTCACTAGGTTTCAAGATATGTATTCTGATTGATGTTTCTAAGAAGGATGAGAGTCAATAATAACCTAGTGGGAGATAATGTAGCTCAAATATGTATTATTTTTTACATTTCCATGTTTCCAAAGGAACTATAATAGTTATGGTATTTGGGAATCTATTTGTACAATGTTTAACTATTCCGAAAAAGTTATGTAATGTTAATGTTTGAAAAGAGATGGTCACTATAGTTGGTATCAAAGAAAAGTTATAGTTTGACTTTGAAAACTAGTAATAGAAAACCATAGTGAGATCCTTAGGTTTATTTATAAGTATATGTCTTGGGATGTCTCTATGGATAAGTATACGGATGAGTTAACATTTAGGAAAATGTCCTAGAATTTTGGTAAAAGATAGAGTGAGTGGGTTTCAAGAAATAAATCCATATCTAGATATTACAACTGGATGTGGATCTAGAAAAAATGTACCTAGTGGTAACAACTCTGAAAAAACATTTTGGGATTGACTCTGGGTAATCATGTACATGATAATGGGTCTTGTTACGCACCCGGCTTGACACTCCTAGGGGACATCCTTTTATAACTCACAAACTCTTCATGAACCATCACAAAGTATTTAGATATATTTTAGCTATGAATAACCTATGATAAACCAAAGGTCTCATAGATTATGTAAGGTGTCATTATTTTACATCCTATAAGTAATTATTTTAATGACTATGTGGTTTTAGGCTCTAATATGTAATTATCACATTATGCTTTAAGATTTAGGTAATGGAGGGAGTCGGAAGGAACTAGATTAATGTTGGAGGAGTTGGATAATTTTCTGATGAGAATTCAAGTGGGATGACCACTAGAGTGAATGATGTTGCTATCATGCCTAATCAGTTTTCATGGAACATGATTAACAATGTTAACCTTAACCAACTCTCATACTTGCCCTGGAAAAGAAACAAGGAGTTTTATAAAAGTTTGGGTAATGGAGACCATTGAGGAAACAAGTTTCAGTTTCCTTTGTGTCCAAAATGTGGAAAGAATAACCTACGTGATTGTCTTAGAGGAACAAGAAGATGTTTTCATTGTGAAAAAGAAATACACAATTCAAGTGACTACAAAGGAAAAATGAAGATTTCGATTAACAAAATGGATGGTAATTTTGGCCTCCCTAAGTCGTCCTCGAAGGTTATGTGTATCAAGTGTGGAGAAAATGGTCATTATATAACCCAAGGTCCCAAGAGGAATGTTTCTAAAGATAATTGGCAAGGTGGTATGAGTAATGGTTACATTGTGGACGATGATGAAATTATAGATGAAATGTAAAAGGAAAGAGGTATTATCATTAATGGATTAAGGATTAAATAATCAATGTATTTACATATTTGGATTCAAAAGTTATGAATGATGAAATATACAAGGATTATTCTTGTTATGTTTTTTTCACTCAGTATTTATAATTTTTTGTTGGACTGGTGACGTGATTTAATGACAATGTGATATATTGACCAAGGGAAGGTAACCCTTAATATGTTATTTGTCAAAAGATAATGTTCTATGGATAAAGATACATGGGATATGAATAACTAAATTAGACTCTATTGAATACCTTGGAACTAAGTAAGGAATTTTTTATCAGTGGGTTATACTATCATTTATGTGGTTTAAAACATTTTTTGATTCAATAAAATAATCCAATATACATTAGAGTCAAGAAGCATGCATTTTTTTCAAAAGTATTTATGGTAATTCAGGTTAATACCATGTTTCAAGGGAATATTCAATAAGCGTATTCACATGTTTGAAATTTTACAACCAATATATACTTTCTGATATACAAGGGAATCAACGTTAAGTTGATTTCATGACTCTATTTCTGATGTTTTGTATTTTCACCTTTGAGAAGGGTTATAAGGTTAACTGTCCATAAAAAGTTTAAGTTAATCATCAGAGGATGTATTTCTATACTGATTTTTTGTTGAAAACGTTTTTTAAAAGGTTAATTATTGATTAACCTTATTTGAAGTATATCCATCTTATATATTATATTACAATGGTTTTAAAAAATGACATCATGTATGTCGGGTGATAACCAATCAAGTACGGAAAGGTTTCGGGTCTTGAATCCATGTCCGAAGGACGATAAGGGTTTAATGCCTATGAATAGCCTATGCAATGTTCTAATAGTTGTATAATTATTTTTCTGAATAAATATTTTTGATGAACTAGTAGTGTCGATTTTATTTCTATATATTAATGTATGTTGATTTTATAAGAGACATGTAGTTAGACTTTTTAATCTTTTGTGGGCCTTAAGATACGTTAAAAGTGTATTTTAGGGATTTATTCATCAAAGTTAAAAACATTTACATTCATTACTTGAGGTAATCGATATTTTAGAAATTTTTCAATGAAAAACCAAAGAATTAATATTTTTTACAGAAATTTATCAAGAATTACTCAATATTCTGAATGTAATAAAAAATATTGTTTTTCTAATACCTTAATTGTAGTTGTTATTATGGTCTTTTAAATAATCATAGATTTATGAATTTTATGCCTCTAACTTTACCTTGATCATTAATTTTTTTGTGATTTATAACCTGAATCACTCCCTTTAAATATTTCCACTTTTCCCTCATATCCAATGTTCACTCCCAACCTATGGTCTCCTATGTGGAAACCCAGTTATATGTTACCATGGGTAACCATTATTGTTCAAAATTTTCCTTTTAAAGTGATGATATAGTATCCATTTTTATGATGTGGGTTTATTTTAATGAAAATGTAATGTGTTAAACCTTTGATAACCCATATGAATTTTGAGGGTGAAATATATTTTAAGGGGGGTAGAATCTAACACCCTGAGTCATTATGAACCTATTTTTTTGAATAAATTAAAATTTTCATCTTGAAATTAACTAATTCAAAGATTCCTTTGACACTAAACCAATATTTCTTATATTACAAGAAATAATTAAGTGTACTATGTTATAAGCAACACTATGGTTTCATACAATACACGCAACATTGAGTTGGCATACGATACATGCAACACTGAGTTTATATGAAACATTATTTTATTTTATAAATAAGATTATCATAACCTATCCATTAAAATTAGTTATATGAATAGTAATAAATACTTTTCAAATATTTTTTAAAATTGTTTTATATAAATGAAACATATTCATAATGAAAGATAATATTTTTGGTAAAGTCCTTTTGTGCCTAAAAATACTATTTTTAATGTCCTTCTAATAAAATTAATTTTAGGAACATTTATAATTTTAATTTGATAAAATATACTTAAATTTTGAATTTATAATGTCAAAATTATCTTACGGTGAAATTTTGGGATTTTGCTGAGAAGCTTCATTTTTTTATGAGCAGTGAAAACTACTGGTTTTTAATTCAAAGCTGCTTTTTAATTCAATATATTTAAAAAGATAAAATATATTTTAATATGGTTTAAAAGTTGAATTAGATAATATATTTATCATGTAATCAAATGTGGGTAATTTTAATCATTTCCAAATTTAAAATTGATGTAATGTCTTAACAACCTTTTAATCCTTTTTACTATAATAACCCAAAGTGTCATCCCAACAACGAGATTAATATTAAATTAATTTCTTACACTTATGTGATTATAATTTGTAAAAATGGATTCCATATTTGGAATTGGAAAAATTTATAATGTCTAATAGTGTCAAATGTTTTTGGACAAAAAATATTAGTGAAGGTGATTAAAATAAATTACATCGGTTAAGAGAAAAATTAGGTTAATAAAGAACTAAACCTTAAATTTAATACCCAAAGAAACCAAGAAACATGTATAAAACCAATTTTGTGTCCATATTTCATAAATAAACCTTAAGTTATTTAGTTGTTTTTTTGTTTTTAATGAAATTTTTTAGGTAAGAACATGTGTGCACCTAACCCATTTCTAAAAATTCCATGTGAGTCCTTTTCCATCCCTATTAAAGGCTACATGCTCTACCCAATCCTCACACATCTCAAACCTTTTATGTTAAGATAGGATCTACCCAATTATCCTCCCAACAATCCTACATTCCACTTTGAGGCCTAAATTTGGGTATAAATCCTATCAAGGAATCCTTTGGGCACAAACCAAAAGGAGTTTCCCAATTTAGAGGTTACATCTTCTCTCAAGATCCTTTCATTTGTTTTCATTCTTCACCCCTCCAATCTTGTTATTCCATTATTGTATGACAAAACCAGTATAATCCATACACTAGGATGTTTTTATGAAATTTTTTTGACCTAAACTTCCACACACTTCCATCTAATGGATGTTTAACATATTGTTTCTGTGTATGACAAACTACTTCCTCACGAAATTATGATCGTTCATTTCTCCATTACTACCAATCATAGTGTCCATTATGATGGAAAATATATTTATATATATCAAATATTATATTTATTATGGATTTAATATTTTTTATTCATTTTAAATCAGACATATATTTACTTTACTTTTGGTTTTAAAATGATATTCTCGTTTGAGGAAGGTGGACTACTACCCCCTCAAAGTGATGTGATTCGTTCACACACCACATGGAATGTTTTAAGGATAGGTTTAATGAAGATTTATGATATATATGATATATTAATTATAATATAATAATTATATATATATATATACATATTTATATATATATATATATCATTTACATACTTTCACTTAATACGACAATAAAAATGGAAACAACGTTAATATGTACATACGAATTATCGTCTCTGTGAATAGTGTATTCCATTTCATAATTCATTATAATTTAGATTAATATAATAAACATATAATGGATATACCTGATATTTATATCATGATCTAGATTCTATAATCATTATATAAGTAAAAGTAACAATGATATAACAAATTAAGACACATGCAAAGAACAAGGAAAATATTACACGAAGTGACACCTCAAGATATGATCATTAACAGGTGGGTAATATAAGGTCATAATCAAACAATATAAGTTACTATGTAAAATAATATTCTTCTGTAAAATATTTATAATAATATTATATTTATTATACAATAATCTTGTACATGTATGGGGAGAGTCAAGACACAAGGTAAGTGGATCTCATCTCACATTTAATTTCTATGAGATACATGTTTTATTCTCAAATATTTACTTTTGTGTGGTGTATGTACATCCCAGGAAATTATTCTATGTATATTATAATTCAATTTATTATTATTCACATTTCCATTTTATGATTCTTCTTTCATGGGGTCTAACATTCAAAAGTAACCAAATTAGTAAAATGTTTTGTCTTAATTTTTCTTCTTTGTGACTCATGATTTGTTATGAACCTAAACTGTTTTTTCGGGGTTCATATATTTCCATTTTTCATGAAATATAAGGAATCTAAATATTTTCATGATATAAAATGATACATGTAATATACTTTCCTTACATGGAGTGTATAAACCAAATATAACAAGTTATACAATTTTATTGATATAATCTCCTTGCTTTTCAAAATTGTTTATTTTTATGCTTCCTTTGATGAAATATTATCTTCAATATCTCAAAATTATTCATTAATTTATTTATAATATATTATTTCATGATATAATCATGTGTTGGTACCATATTCTACTCTTTGGTACATAATATAGTTAAAAAGTATTTTTTTGGAAAGCCCAACATTATCCTTTCTTCAGCTGGAAATCTATGTTTTCTAAAAAGTGATTCTTAGAATATTATAACATTTTAATATAATATTTAAAATTCATTTTTACCCTTTTTTATTTTAAAAATCTATTCAATGGAATATTAATGTATCTTTTTGAAAAAGACACTTTTCTAACCTTTTTTCCTTGCAAAAGGAATTTTTTTTGACATCATATGACAAGTATGGATTTTCCCATTGTCATTTCTTCAAATCTACATTTTCATTTTTAAAAGGGAAATATTGAAGAAATATTTTTTAAAAGAGATTTTAAAATAAATTATTTTTAAAATTTTTTTCAAGCTTCTTTTATATGTTTTGAAGTACAATGGTTTTCAAAACGTTTTCAAGCTCTTTTTATAAATTTTCATATTTTTCCAAAGAAAAATGTTTTTAAAATTTTTTGAAGCTTATTTTATATGTTTTCAATGAAAAAGTTTTTCTAAATTATTTAAGGCCTCATTTATAAGTTTTTAAGGTATTTTTTACAAAAAAAATATTTTTAAATGGTTTTATATATTAAAATGCCATTTCCAAAAAATGAAAGGATGTTTTTTCTAGTTAATTTTTCTAAAGATATTTCTAAATTATTTTCCATCTAAGATCACATCTATTTGTGTTACTCATGAAAATCTAAATTTTCCATTCGAATCCTCTCTATCAATGGGTTATGCTTAATGCCATGGTTATTATGAAACCCATTTACCCTTCATGGGTAATGTGTATATGAAATCTATTACTCTTTCATGGGTTATGATTTTGATGAAATGATTATGAAACTTGTAATTTTTTCCTAGGTTTTGATATGTTTATATATTTATTATACCCATTTCATTTCAGGGGTTATGAAATGTTTATTTATTATCTTGTGGAAATGTATGTATGATTTCATTATGTTACAAGTTGGACTTATATATCCCTCTGATGCATTGGGTACATTTTTATATCTCATGAGATAAAATAATAAGGTCTTGGAAGTGAACCTTCGCTACTATGATAGCCATAGGAGTGGACCATGACTGATGGGATTGTATAAAGAGTGTACTCAAGCAACTATGTTGGCTATGAGAGTGAACCATAACTACTATGATGGTATGGGGAGTGAACCCATACTACTGAGATGGTCTTGTAAGGAATTCCTTGGATACTATGGAAATAATTATATGCTTATGTGTTTTACAAAATTATATGTCTTACTTCTATGTTATTAGTTCATGGAGTATTTCCTTTACTTCCTTTTTCCATTTCTTATGAACTACCAAGATTTATTCAATGATTCATGTATATGATCTTCGATATGCAGGGTATGGTCTTTTATTTTCATGATCACATTCTCATTTTTTTATGCTCATGTTTACGCTTACATGTCTTCCTTGTTTACCCATACTGAGCATTTTATCTCCCCCATTTTTATGTTTCCTTCCCCAAGTTGTGAAGATATGTATTATTTTTTCTATTTCTATGAATGGTTTTAGAAAATAACAACCTATTGGTAGATAATGTAGCTCACATTTTTATTAGTATTTATGTTTCCATGTTTCCAAAGGCATTATACCAACTAAGGTCTTTGGATGTATTTTTGTACAATTTTTAAGTATTCTAATATTTTTTAATATTAATATTTGAAAAGATAAGGTCTCTATATTTTCCATCATTTTTTGGTAAGTGAGGACTCAAGACATAAACTTTGTAAAACTACTCATTTTTTCTAGATACTAAACTAGTCACTTATGATCCAAATACTTATTCATGTTTCATGGATGCATCACCAATGGTGAGGAGTGAAATTAACTTATTATCACCTCATATAGCTCGACTAAGACCTTCTTACACCCTTTGAAGATGATGGAGTACTCCCTACATTCATAAAATCTATCAGGTGCATCGCCTTAGAATATTTTTTCATGAAAAATATCACAATATATTTCCCCAAGACAGAACTCCCTTACTCAATGATGTAATATGGGGGACACTACCATCAATCGGAAGAATGTGATTTCTCCCTCCTCCACTAAAACTAAGAACATCATTGCTAGCTTGTTAAATGCATCAGGTATTAACTGAGCATGAGGTATCCAACTAAGGGAATCTCACACCATGTTTCCTTTCTTGGGGTATATACTATCTCTATGTTGTAATCTTATATGAACACAAGGAATGGATGTTATCTCATGTTGATATCTTGTTGGGAGAAAATATTTTTGAGACTCTTGTTATCTGCTTAGTGAAAAAATAACCTGATAAGAAAATATATCATCCAAGTCATTAAGGAAAACATTAATAATAAAATATCCAATTCATGGGTCACATAGGTTTTCTCATGTTTCTTTAACTACCTATACATATAATCGAAAATAACATGTCCCTACGTCAGTACATAGGCTCTACTGGTTCTAAAATCATCAAAGAATACTATGTATTCAACTCCATCAACTAGAAACCATAAAATATTTGTGTTGTTATACCTCATCTTCAGCTCCTCAAAATCTCAAAAATATCAGTTGACCCAAAAAAAGGGTTTCCCTTTAGATATGTGTGATCATGTGAGATCCAATCATTGAAAAATACTCTTGGATTCTTTGATATTATCATACTAAAATAAGAATTCTACAGACTAGGAATGCATTATTGGGTTGATCCCAATTGATATCTATCTCGATCTTCAAATATTTAATTTCTACTTCACCCTCTAGAATGATGTGTCCCATAAAATGGGCTTCTCATATCCAAAAAAATCAAATTTATATTTTACCAAAATTCTAGTTCTCTCAAACAAGTCCATGACAATCCTATAATTATCAAAATTCATTCCCTATGACACATATTTAATGATGAAATCACTAACAAATAATACCATGAACCAATCTATGAATGACTAGAAGATATGGTTCATGAGACCCATAAACACAATAAGGGAACTTTTCATACTAAATGACACCATTTGGAACTCATATTACCTATAGCGACACCAGGAACTCATATTACCTATAGCAACACTAAAAAAATATCTTAGGAATGCTCTCCTCAAGAATGAAAAGATGAAGATATTATAAATAAGTTGAATCTTAAAGAAACACTTCTACCTCCTTATCTAGTTAAAGAGTTAATTGGTCATTTTTAGAGGGTATTTACTCTTTACTGTCACATGGATTAGGTGGAAAAATACCATTTAAATCCTTAAGAGCTCAACAACCATATTGGTGAATAGAAAATTTTATTTTTAAGAGAAAAAAGTCCTAATAAAACCTTTCTTTCATAGGTCATCTAACTATACCTTTATCTTCTTTAGCTCGGTCACGGCTATCCAATATGATGGTGATGATATTAGTATGGCCCTGAGATTCCAATTGGTGTAGAATTCAATCTATTGATAGGGAGAAAATACTTGAACAAAATTTCAAAAAAACATATATATACTCCTTCACAATTTCAATAATTTTATATTTATAATAATATACTAAACATAAATCCAAGATATCCAATTAGTGGGAAATTGATTGTTGTTTTCAACAGGTAGGACTTACTCATCCTGACTGAAGATATCACTCACCTATAAAAGAGAACCATAATCCATTAGCTCCATATCTCACCAATATTTTATGACATTAATTTTTTTTAAAGTCCATAACTAGAATGTAATCATAGGAATTCATCCCAACCACAAACAGATCCCACAAGACCCACTCTTCATTAACTATAAGATCACCATATATATATATATATGTGAGTGAGAAATTGGAGGCCACCAGTAGGAGTCTCTATCCACATAGGTCAAGCTATGGGTTGAAAAAAATATCTAACACTTGATCTATCCATGCATAAATAAATGAATATATCAGGCCATTTTTGATATCTAAGGGTGTCAATGTAGAAAATATATAAATCATATCTCAAACTATGTCAAGAACTGGCTGATTGAAACTCACCAAAATATGAATCTATCTGTGGCCTTGGTTCCTAGAACCCTATTCCTATTGGGTATCACCTATATGTGGTCATGGTGGATTTTAGTTGAAGTTTCATCCACTTATAGCTCCTCCTATTTTTTCAAAATCTCTATTTCCAATAATACCTCCTAAGGGTCGACCCTGACCACTATGGGGACGTACCATATAATGAAAATTCCTTTATTGTGGCGGTATATCAACTATACCACCATGTATTTCTTTATATGTGTTTCTAGTTAGTTATTATCTTGTTATATGACCTCAACCCTCAAAATCATAACAATTCTTATCACCCTACTTGTTTGATCCTCCATAAAACTTTCCCATTGCTGATCCGAGACAATAGGATCACATATGCTGATACCACTACTAAAAACATTCTGATTCCCATCATTGACTAACTACATTAGATGATTCTATCTTAGGGAACCGAAAACCTTCCATGGTCCACTGATACCAGCCCCAAAATAAACACTCAATCATAAGGGCTCTCTCCAGAACCCTGATGTAGGTAAGGATTCCTAATGATACAACCCCAGATAGAATCTCTATTTGAAGGCCTTGATCTTATTTCTAAGATTATTGCAATATATCATGAATAATTTTAAGGCACTAACTCATGTTGTCTATAAAAACTAGTACATATTTTTCCAAAGTTATGATTCCCTATTAAAGGTGAAATAGCTCATCCAATCAAAGAATCCTCATTATCGATGGGTAGTATCCCTACCAAAAGTGGTTATCAAACTATAACAATGGGAGTCTTATATCATTGTGTTTCTATATAGTCAGATCCTCCTAATAAATCCTCTCATAGTAGAGAATATTGGATTCCAACACTGTCATCTAATTGGAATCTATCTAAAATAATTGGAACACCCTTGTAATTGCCTCCAACTACTCCAAAATGACCTATAGATCATGCTTTCCTCAAAACATGGGTGGAATATATCACTAAAACTTATACACTGCACTCACACTATAGTTTAACTCATCTTTAACAACTAGAATTATCCTATTCTTAGTAGGTGGATGATTATCCTCCTTCACAGTGGGTGGAGAATATGATTATTACATAAAACGTGAAAGGTTTTTTCACACCCCAACCTTGAAATGTTAATTATTTTAATTATTTTAATTATTTTAATTATTATAATTATTTTTATCCTCTATTTTGATTTACAATTGTAGGTGAGAGAAATTTATATATTTGTACTCTATCTAGATATTTCATGGTTAGACCTCAAGGTTACTAGTAATAGTGTGGTGCCCATGCGGGTGCTCATGTGAGTCTAAGGTGTGGCAAACAACTTCTGCACTGTCAATTAAACCATGAGGCATGAATGAAATTTGGATCTGTGAGTTTATACATCCATGTGGCATGGTTTGAGAATGTTTTTCTCAAATATGTTTTTACCTATGATTGAATGTGCATGGGTGTCTGGCCCATGAAGTGTCAAGCACACGGTCTGATAAACCATGTGCAAACCGTACGGGTCACACAAAATTTTAAAAAATTGGTTTTTTAATTTATTTTTTCTTCTCCTAATTTATTTTTATTTATTTCCTTCCTATTTTCCCCCTTCTTCTCCTCCCTAATATAGTATGAAGCCCCCCTCCTCCTCTCCTTCATAGTCGTGTCCCCCCCTGTCGAACTCTCTCTCCTCACCATTTCTTCTTAATTCCTTCGGAATTATAAAATAACATCTTGAGGTAATCCATCATCTAACATTATCATCCCTCTTTTGGATGATTTTTCTTATCCCCATCACCCTATATTGTTCAATCAAAACCAATTTCAAATTTCAAACAATTATTTTGGTTTTCTTCCATTTCTAGGGTTTTTAGTAGGTCTCTTGGGTCATATTCAGGCATGATTCAGCATCCCGCACTGAACATAGAGAATTGCAGGCCATTTCAGTCCTCCCGCTAGTATTTTCTGGAAGGTTTTCTTCTTCCTTTACTTTTGGCCCAATTTTAATTAGGGTTTTTGTGATGTTTTGGTCCCTAATATTATTATAGTGGACCATTAACCATGTTGGGGTAGATTGAAGCCATTTTTTTAAAAGGAATATATTCATATGAATAGGTATGAGTAAATATATGTAATTTCACCATTTATATATATTCACCCATGGAAGGATAAAAATATATAACTGGGATACTTGTGCTTCTCTATATAAATGATAATTCATATGTATGTAAATGTAAAGGATTATAATCATGTATGATCATATATGTAAGGATCCCTTTGTATATATTTGGCCATGTAAATATATACACATGGGATATGTGTCCATGTATATAAGTGAATGTGCATATCCTGCAAGAAGGAAGTGAAAATTCTAGTTGAGATCATCTAAAATAGTGTGTCTTGATTTGAGATTTGGTTTCATTTATAAATGACCTCAAATCAAGTTTTGTACCTTTTATATATGTTGTCTATTTTATCATGGATTTGGAAATAGATTTGGATAAGTGAGTTTGGTTTGATAAAATAAAAGGCATGGTTTGTACCTTGAGATGCTTTAGAAAATGGTTTGTAACTTATGTTATCTAAAGGCCCAATTAGAACTTTTGTATGACATGAAGTGAGATAGTAACCTATATCAGAGACTCTCTAATGAGAGGGTCATTGAATAGTTATGGTTGGTGTTTGGGCATGGAATGAATGGTGGTGGTTTGTTTTAGTTTGAGCCAGAAGTATGAGGACCTCCACATTCACCACATTATAGTATCATGGGATTCCTAGGATTCATCTAATGGGTCGAGTGATAGCTTCTTATCGACCCTGATTAGAAAGGATGGTACCCATGGCTTTTTTGAGAGGCCAAGTAGGATGTTCCACTAATGAGGATAGTATAGGGCTGCCAGATGGCTATAGACTAGGGATCTTCACCATAAATTAAAAGGTGAGTCCGAATTGAGTGCTTCTAGGGATTTATTCTAGAAATGTTAATTAAATTTACATGATTGAATATTTGTATGTTCCTATTTCATTTTTTGTCACTTTTGGTAATTCATCTCATGAAACCATTACTTCTTCTTTCATATTAAAATACCTGATCAAGAATTTATTTTCTTTTAAATGAATTTATTTATATTAATTTTTATTATTTGGAAATGATTTTGGAAATTAAATGGGAAAATTTTTTTCTTAAAAAATGAGGATTGTTGCATGTTCTTGAAAATAATGGAAAACATTATTTTTATATATCCTATTTTCAAACTGGAAAGACTAGATTACACATTAAAGGAGAAGAATATGGATTTTTTTATCCTTATAATCTTTAATAATCATCTTAGTTCTCATACCCACTCTATATTTTCAGTTTCAGGTTCATAAAATTTTGGATCTCTCTCAGAGCGAGCATGGATCTATGATCGGTGGTGACCCATGAGGTCACATGGAGGTATGTTTAGCCATATTTTTTTATATTTTTCTCCATTGATAATTTTTTTTATTTCATTCTTGTTTATTTAACAATATTTTATTATCTATATCATTCCCAATTGAGTATATTTTATGGACATAACAAATTCCCAACTTAGGAGGATCGGGAACATCTCTCAATCCTTGTAGTGGGCTGACTCGAGTGACCGATTCGGGGTTAACCCTGGTTGTTCCTTGAAAAAATGCTATCAAATAATGCCCTTTGTTATTTTTGATGTCAGGTAGATTAGATATAAGGTTGTTAGGGATCAGTAGGTACGTCATGGGTTGGTTCTATATCAGCACCACTCAGTAAAATACTCCATTCAATAGGGTAGTTGGGATTCAAGTCATTTTTTAGTTTTGGGTTATGTTGTTGGTGTTTATTTTTTTTTTGAGATTTTTTATATTGGGGAAGGATATTGGAAGTGATATGGTGCAACATGGTGAGCTTACATGGAATATTGAACCATGTGGAGCCCACGTGCACAATTCAATATGCTTCTAGTGGTTGGTTCGTTCTCATTTCATGGTCTTCTTAAGAATATGTCTGGGGTTTGCATGACCACTAGTTCCCATTTCTAGTTATTTTGGGTATTTTTGATGTTTTGGTTTCATTTGGGTTGGTGTGAGTTAATTTTTAAAGGAAAATGATTTTTTAAAATGGTTTCTAGATTGAAGGAAATGGTTTTTAAAAGAGAAATTGTTTTGGAATTTTGAATTGTTTCTGAAAATGTGGAGGAAGATTGAATTGGTAATTTGTTAAATGATTGGTTTTATGAAAAAAAAATGGTTTATATAACCCTTGGTATTTCTTATGGATGTTCATATTTTTTTTGGGCATGTAAAGTGCATGTTGGTATGTATTTATTGATGGATATATGAAGTAGTAAGGATGAACACATATGAGAAGGTCCATAGGATACCTTGGTAAATTATTTAAAATTAATGGATTGACTTGGTTTTTCCAAAGTGGGTTTTGTAAAGGAAAATGGGTTTTGGGAAAAAGTGGTTCAAAAAGAAAATTATTTTTGGGAACATGGTTTTATTTATCAAGTGGGATTTTGTGTTTAAATCGTATTTGAAAATTGTACTTGGATAAAATGTTTTTTTAATTCAAAAAGAAAATGGTTGTTTTTTGATAAAATATTTCAGGTTTTTTTCAGTTGTTTGGTCATTGAGCCTAGTTTTTTATCTTAGTATGTTCTTTTGGTTGAGTTTTGATCGATAATTTTGGGGGTATTAGTCTGATGTTGGTTTTTCTTGTGATTGTTTTGGAGTATGTTTACCAAAAAGGTCCGCAAGGCTTTTAGTGATTTTTTTTAGTTTTTGGATCTACCCGGACTCCTGGTGGCATGGAAGAATAGGGTTCTTCTCAGCAGTATCAATTATTACATGGTGATAGTGGCTTTTTAAAGGTAATGGAGTGTCATGAGGAAGTCAAAATCATTTTTTAGGTCTTTGGGAACTCCCAAAGTGATGAGGGGTGAAAATATTTTATGTTGTTTGATGATCTGATATTGGATTGGTGGAAGGTGGTCATTCTATTCTTGTTGCAAGTTGGGGTGTCTTGGGTGATCTTAAAAACCACTTCCATCTCATGGTTTATTCTTAAGGAAGTGAGGGAGATGTTCCAGAGCTCATGGACACAATACATGTTCAACTGATGGTCAAGGGGAAATTTGAAAATTTCAACGAGTTGGTTTCCATTTCTCTAGTGATGTGTTGAGTGATCAGTGGGAAGCTCCTCTTTTAATGTGGGGTCTCTGCCTAAGATTCAAGGATCATAATCTTTTGGTATTCCTAGAGGTTCCCCATCCGGTGAGAAGTGTGAATTGGAGGAACGTGTTCAAATAAATTCACTTTGTCAGTTCATAATTTTTATTTGATGGACCACTCACTAGTTTGCTTTCCGTGGGGTCAGATTCTCCACTCTAAGTCATCTTGTCATTTTCGGCCGAAGGTTTTCCATCAGTGTAACCATTTAGTTAACATAGAAAATTTTTAAAATATGCATCATCAATAGAGTAGTTATTAGCTAGATTATATCACCTCATGGTTGTGAGGTAGGGGATTCTTCAAGACCTCAGGACTCCAAACACAAGCCCCAGATTGATGTTTTTTTATAGTCAGGAATCGCATGGGTGTAGAGATCCTCAGTTCATATATTTTCATCAGTGTCTAAGTGGGGAAATTTTGAGTTTCCTTGAAGTAATATCCTTGTCTTATAAGATACTTTTTGTTATAAAAATATTGTGTGGTCTTTCTTTCTTGTAGTTTTGTGCTTGTGTTTGTGTTGTGAATCGAGAGAAGTTTTCTTCCTTTTGGTTTGGATTTGGTGTTTGGAGTGTTTGATTTGTATTTGTTCTAGGCTTATAGAAATGATGAATATATGTTTATCTTGGTTCTTGGTTTGAGTCCTTTCCATGGTATTTATCTTGATTTGGGGGTTTTTGGTTCATGGTGAGAGTTCCAAGGTTGGCCTAAGCTGGCCGGTTCTTAAATGGTGGCTGACTCGCCATGGATCATGTAATGGTTTCTTTCAATATTGGTTGTTGATAAATGATTTCATAATGGTGGGGGAAGTTCTTTATTTTCTTTTCTTGTATTATTCTTTTTTTTCTTTAATGACGATCAGGTGTGACTTGTAGATAAAAGGTTTCACCCTGAGGTTTGTGGTTTAGTTCAACTTCATTGGGCTTTGGGTTTGAGATTTTTTCTTCATTTGGATGGGTTAATTTCTAGGGGAAGAAAGTTTTAATGGTAGGGATAATTGTTACACCCTGATCTTGAAATGTTAAATATTTTTATTATTTTTATTATTTTTATGTTTTATTTGGAGTTTCGGTAGTGGGTGGGCAGAAATTTAAAATTTTGGAATCTATTTACCTATTTCACGATTATCCCATAGGATTAGTAGTAACCATGTGGTGAACGTGCGGGTGCCCAGGTGATTTTGAAGTATATAGAAGGAGTTGAACATGGTCTATTAAAACATGTGGAAAGTAGGAGGTTTGGATGTGTTTGTTTGATGTTCCAAGTTTCATGGTTTGATTATTGTTTTACCGATCATGTTTCTACGTATGAGTAACCATGCATGGGTGCCTGGCCTAGGTAGTGTTCAGGACATGGTAGGCACACAGTTTTTTAAATGGTTTAAAAATCATATGGGTCACCTAGAATTTTCAAATTTTGGTTGATTTATTTTATTTTTTATTTTCCTTTTTCTTTTTATTTATTTCCTTCCCCCTTTCCCCCTTGTTCTCCTCCCTAGCATTCTGTGACACCCCCACCTCCTCTTCTACATAGTCATGTGCCTCCCCCTCCATCTTTAAGTACTGGGACCTTCTTTTTAGGTATGTTTCTCCGTTTCTGGTTGTTTTTGAGAAAAAGAGGAAATTCTGGAAATTTTCGAAGTACATGTCGTGTACTTTATGAGTGCACACTGTCTACTTGGTTAGCATAGGTAGCTGGGTGTTGGTCGTGTAGTTTTCATGCACACAGCCATATAGGGGTCACTTGGAGACTGCCTAAAGCGGAGTATAGAAATGGCGAGTACACGCCATTTACTTCAAAATTACACGGTGTGTACTTTCTTTTTTTCATTAAACGCAATGAGGTCGCATCTAATTACAAGAACCTTCTTCTTCTATTTTTTCATTGTCTGAGAGAACCCGTATAGACATGATCCTTCTTCAAGCATTGGAGCCTCCATCTGATCTTTGATTTAACTGTTGTCGATTGTGTTGGGATTGCCTCAGTAATCTCTCTCTTCTTCTTGAGCTTCGTTTCATGATTCCTCTTCTTTATCAAGTTATCCTCCATTGAGTATTTTAGATTTTTTTGTAGATCTTTGGCATTATAAGGTGATTCAAGCCTCAAGGTTCACATATAGTGATATCCCAACACTAAGGTAGGTGGTTTGTTCCTTTCCATTGAAATTATTTGAGTGTTATGTGCAATTTTCACCAACACCCTTGAAAGGGATATTGCGTGTTTACTATTTTACCCTTGTTGACTACCTTCCATGCATGTATGCTTGTGTAGAAGTTAATTTGATGTTAATAGGGTCGAAATTCTATGCTTTGGATGTTTTACCCATGCATGATCTGTTAATGACCGTTTGGTCCTACTTACCCTTTTGGCAGCCTTTCCTGTTTTCCATGCCTATTGTTATAGGGAGGAGAGTTTGTATTATGAGATGCTTGATATGTTGTAGACTGGTTATCCAAGTATCTATGTAGATTTAATTTGTCTATATTGTATTTCTATGCTCGTTGACCCACACAGGGCTATGAGAACCAAGTGTAGTAGACTATAAGGGGAATTGATCAAGTGAGCCTCCTCAGAGAGTCGTTGAGCACTTTTTTCTATAAGGAGGATTGACCGAGTGAGCTTCCTCAGAGATCCAAGTAGAAATTGAGGCTATAAGGGGAGTTGACCAAGTGATCTTCCTCATAGAGTCCTTGACTGCTTTAGACAATAAGCAGAATTGACCATGTGAACTTCCTCAGTGAGTATTTGAATTACTTGAATGACATTGGGCTATAAGGAGAATTAACTGAGTGAGTTTCCTCAGAGAGTCCGTGAACTTGGGGCTATAGGGGGAATTGACCATGTGAGCTTCCTCAAAGAGTCCTTTACTACCTTAGACTATAAGGGTAATTGACTGTGTGATCTTCCTTGGAGAGTCTTTTTTACTTAAGGCTATAAGTGGAATTTACTGTGACCACTTCCTCGGAAAATCTATTTATATATTCTTGTGAAAGAACTAGAGGGGTTAGAATGAGTGTACGGCCCAGAGGTTTCTTGTACATGTTAGGTAGGACCAGAGGGGATGGGTTGTGAGTATTTCCCAGAGGTTTACCTATTTGTGTTTATTTTCTTGTTTAGTTGTTTCTTGATATTGAAATGGTGGATTGTTTGCTGCTGAGTACTTTCATGTTTACTACTTTCTGTACTTTTACAGGCCATATATTCACTGACTGTTAGGCACAGATCTTTGGGTGGTTTCCTACTGGGATTTAGTCTCACACCCTTTTTGGTCCATGCTTTTGGGCCCAAACAGATTATATTGTTGCAGGTATAGATAAGGGAAAGCGCCCTTCTACTTCAGGTACTTGACTTGTTGTGGAGATGGAGAGCATGGGAGAAAGCATAGGTTTGCGATGTTGATGTGTTGTTTATCTATTTATTTTATACTTTTGTTTTGTACTGTTTGTTTTCAGCATTGTGACTTGTTTTTCTATTTTCCTTGACATATGTATCATGCATCATTTTATATATATGTGCTCCAATTTTTTATCATTTCAGTCTTCCGCTGTTTAGTGTTGTTGGATATTTACTGCTTCCACTATTGTATATTTTTTTCTCATCTACTATGTTACTCTTCCAATGAGGGAATAGTTTCTCCACTATCACACCCAAGGCCCATATTTCTAGTTGGCAGCCTCTTGTGTTCGAGTAAATGTGCTTGAGGCCATGTGAACAACTGGGTACGGGGTGCCTCTGGGTGGCTTCTGGAACAGGGACGTTAAACTATCGATCTCCTTCTCCCCACCATTTTTATGTGATTCCTTCTAGAATATCCCCCGATGCCACAAGGTAATCCCTCCTCTCTCATTATTCTCCCACTTTTGGCTGATTTTCCCTCTCCCCGTCTCAATGTATCTTTCATCCCAACCCTAGTTTAGTTGTTAATCATTTAGTTTTGTTTCATTCCATTTATAGGGATTTTAATAGGTATATTGGGTTTTATTTGGGCATATTTCGCCATCCTTTGTAGAAGGATAAGTGTTTCAGTCCATTTGAGTCTACCCAACACCACTTTGACGTATGTTTTATTCTTCCTATTATTTTGTCCCAATTTTATTTAGGGTTTTTTTTATTTTTAGGTCCCAAAAATTATTTTAGTGAACCTTGAACCTTATTGTGGTGGATTATTTCTATTTTGTGGAAGTCTTATATGTGTATTCATAGGTAGGGATAAATATATATAATTTCCAACTTTATATATTTTCACATGGGATAGGACTAATATATTAATGGGGATAGGTGTGATTATGTATATATATGAAAATGCATATGTTTCTAAGTGTAAAGGATTATATAAAAGTATGAGAATATATGTAAGGATCCCCTTATAGATACTTGGCCATGTAAATATATACATAGGGGCTGGGTATCTTGGCATATTATAAAATTTTCATATGTGTGAAATTGGAAATGGATGATTTGAGTTGCCATTATTTAAAACAGTGTGTCTTGAGTTTATGGTAGGTTCCCTATATTAGCACATTTAATATGAATTTCTTGATTTCTTGAGAATTTTTTAAAATATGATTTTATAGTTATGCTATATATGTATATGTTAGGTAGAATTTGTTATTCAACATGAAAATTGGTTTCTTATTTTGTCTACACAGTGTATCTGAGCCTATATACAAGTGTTCTCTTAAATGTGAAGTATCCTAAACGGTTAAAATAGTTTTCCAAATGATTTTAAACATGGTATGTTTCTTGAGACTCAAAGTCTTTGGTTAAATTTATTATCTAATTCTTGGTCCATTTGGCACTTTGAGATGTGGTTTGATTTAAAATTGAAATAAATTATCTTTTTTCACCATTCATAAGTGTTGTGTGTTTTATCATGGATTTGGAAATATATTTGAAAAGGTGTATTTGTTTTGAAAAATGTAAAGGCTTGGATGGTTCCATGAGATGTTTTGGAAAATTTTTGGGAACATATGTGACATGAATTCCCAGTTGATACTTGTGTATGAATTGATGTGAGACAAGCACCTATATGGATGACTCTCTGAGGAGGGGTTCATTACATAAATGGTGTCTATGTTTGGGTTAGGCAACCATGGTGGCTATGGGGGGTCATTTTGAGCCCCATATGTGAGGACCTCCCCATTCACCATACTATTGTATCTTGGGATTCAAGGGAATTATCTAGAGGGTTGGATTATGGTTGCTTATTGATCCTGATTGGGCAAGTCAGTACCCCTAGTATTTATTAAGAGGCCAGGTGTGATATGCCACTAGTGAGGCTATTTTAGGTAATCCACTTGGTTATAGACTATATAGATGCACCATACACTAGTTGGTGAGTCCTAACTGAGTACATTTATGGATTTCTTCTATATATGTTTATGAAATACCCAAGATTTCATATTTGTTTATTCTTCTTTCATTTTGTGGAACTATTGGAACTTAATCCTATGACACACTTTATTTGTATTTAATATTAAAATACCTGATATAAACCTATTTTTGTTTTAAAGGAATCTATTTAAATTACTTTTCATGATTTGGAAATTATTTTGCAAATTAAATGTGTTTTTTCTGAAAAAAATGGAATCATGGTTCTTATTATTGAAATGAATGGAAAATATTATTTTTATATATCCTATATTCAAACAAGATTGAATGGATTTAACTTTAAAGGTGGAATATGGGGAGTTGTTTATTCTTCACATCCATAATAAGTATCTTGGTGCTCAAGCCTGCTCTATCTTTTATGTTTTAGGTTCTTCCAGTTTTGGATCACTTATAGTGTGAGTGTGGTTATGTGATTGGTGGTGACCCATGAGGTCACTTGGATGTATGTTTATCTAATTAGTTTAATTTCTTTTTCTGGTGGAAGTTTGTTTTATTTTATTCCTGATTATTTATCTATATTTTATGGCATAAATCATTCCAAATTGAGTATATTTTATTCTTGACACTAGTTATCTGCCCGAGAGGATCAGGAATGCCTCTCAGGCCTTGTTTTGGGCCAACTTGGGTGACCAGTTCAGAGGTGACCCAGGTTGGTTCATGAATGGTTTTCTCACTACTCACCTAGTAATGATACCACTCTATCAGGTCCCGATAAAATAACCACAATTCTTATCTGGTCAGTTTAAATATCCCCAAGTAATATCTCTTCACTAGATCCACTAAATCCAAATACACTATAATCACTATAGAGTTATCATTCATCTCTATAAAACAAAACAAAGGATTTAAATATTCCATATTAGAGTGATTATATACAAACCCATTAGAAAACCCTGAAAACAAATTTAGGACTAAATTGAAAAGATATATCTAAACCCTTGATAGAGGTAAAATGTTAAAAACAACGTATATATTCCATGATGATTGATAAAATAAAATATGTTTTGAAATTCCAATATTAAAGCTAAATTCAATAAAGATCATATTCCACAAGAAACATGGGATATATAGAATATCATAGGACTCATAAAATATGAACTAATCAGATTACATAACTCCAATATCACCTCTTTAAATCATCGGTAGAGGAACTATACCTCCTCATATGAAATATAAATCAATCAATGGGGTACCAATAATTATGGGGGACCCATAAATCATTGAGAGAAATGTGTGTTTATTAAGATAGAATCAACTCCATGGATGGAAGACCCACACCCTTGAACACATCAGATTACCTAAACTTTATATGTCATATGGGGCATGTGCTCCCTCGTGTGAGGTGTATCGAACCCCATTACCAAAATTGAGGGTCTTTCCCTAACTCACAAGGGACTACTGACTCTATAATGTTATTATGGTACCTTCCCATTGATGTACATATTTCTTTGAGGGAGTATCAACCTTATGTCTATAATGAATTTCATTCCCAAACACTATCATCACATATTCAATACGACCCTCAAACTATCTGTAATGCCTCATATGATACTTCTAATGGAAAAAATAATCTCACCATTGTGTTCAATGAGGGGAAACACATATAATGATGAATTTTAAAATTCAAAAATAGTACTCAAGAGAGAATATACAAAGTAAACTCAATGATGAAAAATACATGACATTCACTTCTTCTAAAATAGCATGTAATTATGGGATACACACCCTGTGTCAATTCTACTTCCCTAACCATTTTAAATTTAAACCCCAAGTACCATTAATCATTATGTGCTAGTGGGTACCAAGTATTAGAGCTTATCATCAAAATTATTGGTGTAAATCCTCTAAAATATTACCTAATTATTCTATATATTCTAAGGTAAAACCATAGGAAGACAAAAGGGTGCAAGAAATCATGTGAGATTTGGAATAACCCTCTATGTTAAGGTAGAAAAATATTGAGAAATTCCACACCACCTGATGAAATATATTTCCTAGAGTCGTGGTAACGACCTTTCACAACATAACCATGCCATCAGGGTGAAATTATATGTGGCCTCAAGTCCACTACTCCATCACAAGAGGCTAGTGACTAGTTCCAAGGTTTTAAGGATATCACATGGAGAGTGATTTACACTATTGTGGTAGATCACATTAAATTTTTAAAGAAATAGATAAAAAAAATAATAGAAAAAAAAATAAATATACACAATACCTCATATAAATTTCCTATAAATTCCAATAAATTTCCAACAAACAGATATGATTCAAAATTAAAACCCAAATACCATATTTTGAAAAATACATCAAAAATGATAAAAATTGTATGAACAAGACTCTTGGATGTCTCTCAACTTCATCTATATGCTACATAGGCCAATTTCTTTTACCTGAAATGTTTTGAACATAATTTATATATACATGATCTATCTTCATACATGTTCTATGAATATTATCCTCTACAACAACAATTAGAACCCCTAACATCCAAAAGAGTTAACTATAAGAATATATAAATAGTGTAAATCATTCAATGATTTAAAAATTTCATTTTAAAAATGTAAAAATATATTAAAATAAAACCAAATATCCCGAGTAAACTCATACCTACATATAATATTTTTGTACCCATAGAACATGGTATCAAAACACCTTGCTCATCTCCATCACATATGAAAAACTCATGGAATTACAACATCTCTTCTTCCAAACACATGGAATCATATATTTCTCAACACTAACTTATGTTAAATCCAAAAACATGGATCTCACATCATTATCATAAGATTTAGCCTAAACTAAGGATCCATTCAAGTGAAAATTTTAATAACACCATCACATTAAATAAGAGTGAGATAAAATCATCTAAAGCATCGCATTATATTCATCCCAATTCCTCAAATTCAACCCATAATTCATCCACCAAGATAACTCCAACAGTATTAATATTCACATTCAAAAACAAATAAACCCAATTACTCTTTACAGGTTTAATAAATAATTTCTAGAATACATTCAATGCAACAAAAAACCATTTTTTATTTACTTCAATAAACTAATTAATTAATCATTATTAAGTAACAATTTACCCCTTTTCATGTCTTTTACCTTCAAATCTAAATTAATTTTAAAAATGTAAGTACCCCATTGTTTCCCACAATCTCAATTGAAAGAATTATCAAAATTTTGCTAATCCCCCTTTACACAGGAATTTTCACTCAAATTTTTCTTGTTTAAAACAACAATTTCAATTAATCATTTTTCTCGCTAAATCTCCCCTTTTATAAAAAAATTAAAGTAATTACAATAGTATAACATGTTATTAGATCATAAACACTTCCCTATAATTTATAGAATATCAATCCACTATATTAGAACTAATCATTAATGTAAAAATATTCATAATAAGTAATTATATAAAAAAATAGAACAAATCATATATAACGAAATGAGTTCAACAGCCAAATGAAGCAAAAGGTCATGTACCCCACAGTTGTTGCACAATACAAATAAGGGATATATCCCTAAATCCTCTAGGAACACATAAAAAACATGAAAATTTTCAAAATATAATTAAAGAGAATGAATTAAAATGTAATGGTTCCCAATACTACCTTTAGTCTCAAATAAATGATAGGATTTTCAAAGTTTTCAATAAGATGAATTTGATGAAACCAACATATCCAAAATATGACTTAAAAAGAATAATTTATCACCCCATAAAATTAAACTCTTTTATATTACAGTCCTTAGATTCCTTATATGAGGAGAAACAGTGATAAAATTTAATTCCTCAACATCAAAATAAATTATATGGGTTGTTTTATAAGTATATAAATTTTCCCTATTAAATGTTGTAGTTATTCACTTCTTGATCAGATATAAATGATAAAAAAAAGTTCTCTTCACCAAGATAGGACCAAATAAAACGTTCTCACCAACATTCATCCAATTTAAATGAGACCAACATTGCCTTCCCTACAATGTTTATAACTGATCCATTTGAATAGATTCTTGGAATTTATTTTTATAAAAAATATATAAAAATCGTAATTAATCTTCCCCCATGCCTTAAAAATAAATAATACTTTCCAAAATAATATCTTTGATAATATAAATAGTATACTTAGAATTTAAATCCATTAGTGGATGATATGTTGGACTCAAAATCACTTTAGAACCTTATTCTTTCTATTATACTATCCCAAATTGAGATGTGAATCTCACATTAAGATGAGACACAATTATATTGCATAAATCATGAGGCCGTAAAATATCATTGATATAAATATTCTTATTATATTCAACTATATGATTAGCCCAGATCAAGAGAAAATGGGAAATTTTTTAACATATCAATTACAACCCAAACTGTATCATTTCCCTTATCCGGCCTTAGAAAACCTATCACAAACTCCATAGTTAAATCATCTCATTTTCATTCTATAGTGGGTAATGAAAAAATAATCTGTTATTACCATTGAGTTTTAGTCATCACCCATGATAGGTTAAGGATCTTGAAACAAATACATACATATCTCATTTCATGCCTTTCCACCAAAAACCCACTGAGCACCATGGTACATTTTGGTCAAGCAAGGAAAAACATCCAAAAAAGGGATGTGAAAATTATTCATCAACAATTTCTTTAAAATTATATATATTTGGATTTCTAAAAATGGTACACCTTCATGGGATTAATTTTAACCTAAAATATCATTAAGTAATGCAATGATATTACATGAAAATTGAAAACTACAATCAAGCCCAAATATGCCTTAAAATATACAACCCATCGACATTTATGAGCCACTAATCAAGGTGAAATTATCCCATTTTGTCTCCTCATTGTTATGATCCTTAAAGAGAGTATCGATCACATACCACATAATCATATACTCCTATAATTTTATCTTTCATTTATTGAATCCATAGTGATTAATTTTATCTTGAGTGTATATACAAGACATATATTTTTTTATTGGTTTTGTCTTGGAGATTTATTTTAAAAAACTTATTCGTATCATCATATGAGGATTGATTTATAAATTGATATTTTATCATCTCATTATAGTTTATAAGAAAATATTTTGATGATTCTTCAGTTATTTCTATATGGTGTTCCCTTTTGGAAGCCACATTAATCCCTTACTAAACTTTATTATTGATAGACTCGTACACTTCCATTGGATCCTATTTATATGCTAGAATACCCTGATTACCCTCCTATCAAGGTTACATATTATTAGGCTATAATCCTTGTGTTCTTGGGAATCCCTTGATAATATAATTTCTCTAGGATTATTTAGGGAGTAATGGTCTTTGAAATTTCAAGTTCACTTCCCTATATTCATTGAGTAGTCTCCCAAACAAAGGTTTCATTCTTCCCTTTCTACAAAATTGATCATTATTGTTATCTCAATTGAAATTAATTATCATATTTTGATGAAAATAGTAAGGAGGGTTCAACATCTATACTGACTTTAGAATATGAATCAATTTCCATTGTATTTATCTTCTCCTATTATTGTTCTATATATGGGTTAAAACCCCTTTAATTATCACTTTTTCTATAATTCAAAAGATTCATTTCCCCATATTCATTATCTTATATATTCTTCTTCCATATTTCAAATAAATTTCAAAGCTCTAAGCCAGTTGAAACCTTCTTTCAGTCTCACTAACACATGAATGTTTCTATACCTAATAACAGTTTAAGTATATCCTCTAGAAAAAAAATTGGAAACAATCATTCATCTTATAAAAAAAGAAATAATCTGACCCATTATATAAAGAAGAAGGAATAGGTTTCTATTTTATATTATCATGAAACCTATAATATATGATATATTTGATATTTACTTCCTTTTTATCCTTACATGGTATCTTAGAGAGAATTTGATGATCTATTATGAGAACATCCTTCCCAGGTTTAAACCCAACTTCATGTAAAAAATGATCAACACTCACCCTTGGAATCCAATGGGGGTCTATCGAAGACACATTTCATTTTTATAATTTATCCAAGATTTGGAATCACCTATTATAATATTTTCTGGAAGGATCATTCTAGATGTTACTTGATAACCTTCCAAATTCAAAACCCCCTCTATTCAAGAAATATGTACAGCAAAAGGATTCACTCTCAAAACTAAATAAGAGGACGGAAATTAATGTGATGTAATAAAATTATACTTGATTCCTTAATTAAAAATATTGAACACTATGGGAGTGATATCTCTATACTCTTACAACATCCTCTTAGGAACATTTTGATAATCCTAATATAGGCGACTGAAGAAAAACATGTAAGAGAAACACTCATTCCAAGAGTTAAAATTAACCATATGAAGACATGAGTATAATACTATAATATCAATTAAAATTAATTCCACTAAGGTGTTAGAAACATAAAGCATGATGCAAATGAAAATAGTGGTGGGTGACAGAAGGACTTAGTCCTTCTATCGATACACAGGAATCATACAACCAAATTTCCATGAATTTAGAGAAAAAATAGAGTTTTAGAAGGGAAGGGAAAAAATAGGATGACTTACAAAGATAGACATGGTCAAGGGATCTTTGTTTATATAAAACATATTAGACCATCTGAATATGGACAAATTAATACCATCAACATGGTGTCCGGATTTGGGCCAAGAAATTGTGAGGAATTATCCTTCCACGATTCACGTCAAAATACGCCTCAAATTTTTAAAATATACTATCATGTTCTCATTCAATCTTTAGAAAGAATTGTTGATTATGTCAAAGGAATCTACCGAGGGACAACACCAGGTAAAATGGGACACCAAAGATAGGTATTGGAGGTCTGAGGATTTCATAAATTCTAGAGATTATTGTGGTAGCTTCATAACCCCATTATAAATACAGGTAACCTTTGGACATAGTGAAGTTATATGAAAAGATGAAATTTAATAAGGTTTAGTGAAGGTAAAAATCCCTAGGGAAAACTATGGATGAACCAGAGGAGGGTCTCCCCTCCCCCCTATAGTGGGGAATGCCCCAAATGAACGGACATCACTATTGATCCCTGAAACCTAGGTTATGTGGGGTAGAATCATCCAATGTTGGAACCCACATCAAAGACATTAGAAGTGTGAATACTATGAAAAAATGTTGACCCACTTCAAATAAAAGACTCAAAGATTAAATCTTTAAATAATGTGGTATTTGGATTTGATGTATAAGGGAATAAAGTTGTTTCCTTACTATTTTAATTTTACTTAGAATCATATTCTAAGTACTTTTGAATTTCCATTTCCTAAAAATATATATTCCAGTCAGGGATAACAAGCCTAGAAAACTCAACCTAGGCTCATATGGGAGTCACCTAAACCACACCTGGGGAGCCATCCCATCCAGCATTCAAAGGAAATAGAGGATGTGCAAGTATTCAAATAAATATTTGGGAAAATGTCAATTCATATGGAAATAGTATAGTAAGAAATGTGGGTCAACACGGGTCGATTCCGGTGGAGTTCAGGAACAAACCATGGAACTCACATTTGGAGACTGGTGGATCTGCCTTTACTTATAAAGTAGAGGGATGTCTCATGAGGATTTATATGTGGGGCTTAGTGATAGAGGGTACAATTCATCCATTCTTAAAAACCCCATATACAACTGAGGCTATTAGATGGTATCAATCCTTGTTGTCCATTTGAATCTCGTCACCCCATGGTGTACATATTTGAAATGATCTGATCTCATGAAATTCCAAACCATCACCTTTATCCTCCTAATGCCTAGTTTTACAGTTTGATCTATGATCAATGATCTCTCAACACCACCTACATCTCCCCCAACTTCCATTACTTCTATGATATCCACACAAGTCTAAGACAACCTGTGTGAACACCCCTGTGATCGATATCCTCCTTTTTTCATGTACTTGAACATTCTTATGAAGCCCATAGAACACGGGAATAACCAAATATCCTAAGATCACATGTCTAAAAATCCACCATGAATGAAATCTACATATCTCATTCACGAGTTAATTCCAAAGACCAAAATCCATCATGAAATATTCCTTCACATGAATACCATCAGAAGAACTAGTGTCGTGTTGTAAGAACTTCCACCAAAACATGAATTCATCACATAATTTTCTTTTGATCAAGTGATTGAGTGAAGAAACCCACTAAAGTTATAGCCTAAAGTTTAGGACCACATGAATCTCCCATATTCTTCATAATTTATCTTCTATATAAATTTATATTATCGATACGATGTACACTGATCAAGTAAGGCCCTTATAATGATCACACGAAGGTTCGACAGTTGTCTAGTATTCCATCACAAGACACTATATCACAATCACATGATGTTAGTAATCCCACGAAACTTTCACTGCCTCAGCCAACACACGTGGCATCTTCCCCATGCAATGTGGCACCACCTTCAGGTTGCCTCCACCTATATGGACCCAACTCCACTTCAAAAAATGAAAAACATGAGACAGATGAGAAGGAATAGAGGGGAAGAATAGTGGGAAGATTTGGGGATCAACCACTACCTTTAGAGAAATTATTCAGGTAATCTTAGTATCTATCACATGTTTTATCATGAGACTACCTCAGATTATTCCTATGGGACCATGAAACCATGTGATAAGTTAAAAAATAATATGAAGATACATGTTACAAGAGGTATTTAGTTGAATGGTCATGAACATACACATTTTCATGAAGGCACTTATTAGTGGGCATGAGAACCAATGAACACACAATCCTCCTTACCGAGCAGACCTTAGGAGGTGATGTACTGAAAAGGAACCTTATCCATAAACTCTCCCTTGTGGACTGACATACATCCCCTATATGTGTTTGAAGATCCTCTCACATGATCCTTTGAAAATCATGAAGTCTCATAATGGATATGAAACCTTTGTTATAGGATGCATGTATCAAGCTTAGATGATCACCTCATGGCCATGAAGAGTTGAAAAAGAGGATCCCTTGATCCTAAGATATCTCTTCTCATCCACCCAATGGAGGCCCTCTGACATCATAGACACCCATTCTGGTGTCCATAGTCTTACACAAGGGAATATGAAAGCCCCAATGGGATAACTCAAACCCTTATTCATGTGATGCTTTCACAAAGCCTCAGGAATGGTTTCCAAAACATGTACCATCCCCATGGATCTCTTTCCATGCATTCATATTCACCATAAAATACGTTCCTTCACCCATGCATATGAAGGATTTGATACAAATACCCCACACATGTCCATATATCATATCTCAGGACCGCATTTTTTGTCATGTTATTGCATCAATGGCCAAACATCATGTGGTTTTATCATACAGGGTTCCCCTCAAACATTTGTGTGGTTTGATGGACATGAGAGCCCAAGGATATTCCCTCACATTTCCATGAAAACCCTAGAAGGAGAGGATTTGAAATAAATGTGCTAGCCATGTACTCTCCTTTCATAAATATTTTTTCTTTAGATACTTCAGGCATGATCCCTTTGGACATGAAAATTCAAAATTTGGGAAACTGAAATATCATAAACATGTGCCCAAGACCCCACCATGTTATTAAATAATGATCATGTGATCACAATATTATTCACTGGTCTCATGATGTCTTTGTGCAGCCTTAGATGTGTCACTTTGATCAAAATATGGGCCTTGGATAGTTCATGTTGATCTTGTGAAATATTATTGACATATTAGTGTTGAAATGTGATTTCCTATAAAAAATACAATTAAATATCATGAAAACTTATTAACATGTTGTTATTATCACATGATCTCCCATAGAAATATCTTCTTTTTCAGGTGATTTCCCATTGACATGTCTATATTGTCGTGTGATAGCCTAAGGACAAGTAATTTGATCATGAAAATCATCATGTACATGTATAATTTGATTATGATAATATATCCAATACAATCCAGTTGATCATGTGAATGAAATTGGACATGTCTACTTTGATCATGAAAAAACATATCATACAATTCAGTTGATTATAAAAAAGATACTGGACATGTCCGCTTTTTCAAGCGGAAGATCTTAGACATGTCAACATCAATCACACAAATCATCTTGGACAAGTTAGTTAGAGACCCTTGTAAGTTTCTACCATATCATACTAAAACCACAAAATATGTTAGGCAGGCATGTAATTCATTCCCAACAGATAATCAACACATGGATGGAAAATCCCCTTGGAAATGTCTAATTCATACAGAAGGCACACTCAGGCACATACCATGTGGACATCTAGCCAAGAAACCTTTCCCATATTCCCCCTTTATAGGGGATTTTTCCTTAATGGGATAGTGTTTTACACTCATTCCACCATATTGGCGTCATTCTCTCAAAAATAACATTCATTGTCACCATCCTTCTTTATTAATCCGGAGATAGAGAATGAACCTCTAAAGGGAATCCATCCTGGTATAAGACCCTAATATTCATAAATCCTTAGGGATCACAATAATTACTCTAAGTATGATCACCCAACTTATCCCATTAATGGTCAAGGGAACACTGAGCCATGAGAAATATGATTCTTATCCAAATAGGATATTCATGACACCTTCCTAAGTTCTGATATCAAATAGGAATTCACTTTGGTGTAAGTCCTTTAATATCCCAAATATCCCTGGATCATGGGACCAATTAAACCCATAAGTTCCCCATCCTTCATCATCCATCATTGGATGAGAAGTGGTCTCATAAACGGGCTTCATTTTAAATCTAATCCCAAACCATTAACTAAAATTACCTCAAACCAATCATCATGTTTGGGATGAACAAAACTACGCTAAATCTAATTCCTATTATAAAATAGGATATGTAATATTAATTCCTATGGCTCGATCCCCCTAAAATATGCTCCATGATATCGGTTATCATACCTCTTAAAGGGAAGAAATAATGAGTATTCCCCGTATAGATATGCTCTAATACAGAATTTCTGATCTTTAACTAACTCTTGATTCTCACAACAAGAATGAATCACATGGGTTTAAATACTAAAGATGATTGTACCAAAAGTTTGATGAGGATTCCAAAATGTGTATCCATAATTGGGATGTAATTCTGATTACATATCGTCATCACCCAAAGGGTCATACAACTGATTAGAATATCTAGGGTGGCATAATATGTATAAGTCCCACCCAGGGCCCCGATTTTCATATCTCTCATGACACTGATTCATGTAACAATAAATACAAATACTTTTATTCATGACTTAATAGTATAAATAGGATGCCTCTTTAAGGATTGATTCATGCATTAACATCCTTACCGTATGATGTTAAATAGCCTGGATTGGTCCATTTACATGACCATAAATATTAACATACATACTACATGGGTATTTATTCCTCTCATAAAAAGGATATTTAGGAAGCCTCATAGAGGTTAAATCCCTTCTCCAAGACACCAACTAAATCCTTGGGGATATCAATAAACTCCAGAGTTCTAGATCATGGTTATAAACTAAATCATCATAAATAAATAATAGAAAGATTGAGAACTCTTGACATGAACATGATTGTTTCTATCAATATGAGGTCTTAATATAGTTATTTACATAAGGGTAACCAATCTCATATTGGGTCTTATGAAGGATTTCACAAACATATCTTAAATCTATAAGAGAGTATCGTATTAGGAAACAATTCCCCCCAAAAGTCTATGATGAGCCTGACCTCCCATACTCTCGACAAATGTAATTTCTTAAGAATCAATGTTTTTTAAACCCCAAAAGGACCAGAAGACTTCGTAAAGTATTTCCATTGTCATTAATGGATTTAATAACCCTTGGGAGTCCCTCGAGAAGTCTAAATGAATGGTAAACCTAACTTGAGTGATTGAGAAAGAAAATGAACCCCCCAAAATCAAACAATCAGACCAGAACATATCCATGTCTTTTCTAATGAAACAAAATGGTGAACCCAATGTTAAATAAATAAATTACGTAATTACTTTCAAATGTAATAATGTAGAGATTTTACAGTCCTCTTTGGTACATTTCATTCTGCTTTTTTTGTGAAACAAAATGGTAAACCTGACATGTTTCTTTAAACTGTAATGAACCTTCGATAAAAGAAAGGGACACATATTTATATTTTAACTGTTAAAGTAATTGATCCAAAATGTACTCTTATATATTATTATAAACTAGTAAGTTATATTGTTTCTTCCCTAAGACTTTCTAGATTCCTTACAATCAAAATTACATCATTTAATATGCCAATGGATTATGAGATCGTTGGATAAGCTACTTCAGACCCGAGGCCCGGACGTATGTTGTCACCAACACAACACCTCCAATTCAAATAGGTGAATGTATTATTCTATGGGTACTGCATAGATTTATCAATCCCAACCTAAGAATCACCTCATGAAATTATTTGACGGATG
The DNA here is from genome assembly GCA_963277665.1 of Viscum album. Classification (NCBI taxonomy): domain Eukaryota; kingdom Viridiplantae; phylum Streptophyta; class Magnoliopsida; order Santalales; family Viscaceae; genus Viscum; species Viscum album. Next base: position 854,138,902 of record OY728152.1, read on the forward strand.
AGTTCCCTCTTGTTGTCTTCCACATGGCAGGTCATGGGAGGGTAAGTTTCCCTTATTTCCAAATTCATCCACTTTGGGAGATTAACCTATGAGCACAGCAAATCATGCCTTCCCTACCTAATGGATTTGTAAGTGGATACCCACCCTCTCAACTTAATCATTCGCTAGATGACTAGTAGTGCACCCATATGTTTTTCCCAGCATCATCGACATGTGACAATGATTCCACAAGGAGCTATATATGAAGTTGTGCCTACACCAAAAATCCAAATTGGGGCACCTAATAGAAGAGATCTCTAGAGGTATCCAAATAATTCATCTCCAGAGTATCCATATATCCTTATTACCACCAATCTCTTTATGTCCCAACATTGTATCTTAAAAGTGGCCTAGAATAAATATCAGGTCATCACTAGCTTGTAACCTCTCATTTCATCATGGCTAGCATTGGTAACTATGGAATCCCAGGGAGCACCCCTTCCCATAGGGATAGGGAAATTTTTAACATGTTTTACCCTAGTATCATCTTCAATATGGGCACTGACCCATCAAATAGTACCATGGTAACTTACCCCTCAAACAGAACTTTTGGACTAGCGACTCAAATGGTACGATGGTCACCGAACCCTAAAATGGTATAGTGGGCACATACCCCTCAAACAGTACCATGGGCACCGACCCCTAAAATGGAACTATGAGAACTAACACCTAAAATAGTACCTTGGGATCTAACCCCTTAAATGGTATAGTGGGAACCAACCCCCCAAATGGCATATTGGGTGCCAACCCATCAAATGAGATACTCCCTTGGGGAGGAGGACCAGCCTACTTATACCTCAATTAATATGATATTAATATAATCTGAAGACTGATCATCAGATTTGAAAAAGAACACTCCTAAAGAGTATAATCATACCCTACTTCAGTCATCTATGTCACAACATGTTGGCCTACCTTTTGAATATAGAATATGAAAATAAGGGCTTGAGGGTATCGTTCAGGCATTTACAAAAGGTAGCGTCAACCATATTAATATTTCATCGGATAATGGAAGTGGAGCATACGGCCAGTGTAATTAGTGGATTTAGACTTTAGGTTCAACATTAGGACTCTCATAATTATCCACTCACACCACCATCAATTGAGGAGAGGGTGTTGTAATCGATCCTTCCTGTTAACCACTTGAGGATGATGAGGAATTTTCTATAAAAGAATAGATAACTCAACACAAATAATAGAATAGGGATATCTAGGAAATAATTATTGTAATTATCCTTGGATATCATATTCATAATGATGCCCCATCACCTTCCAATGGAATCCCTCCTTGATGTGAAGTTCCCCAGCCCACCGGTCTAGCGCATTTTCAAATTTGTCATCACATCATTGGGAGATATCTATACATTTTTCCACCTCACCCTAGACCATAGGGATGACATAATTTTCTTATTTTCAAGATCACATTCCCATATGGTTGGGGTAATTTTTATATTTCCCACTTTCTCATTGGGGGGTATTCTAGAAATCATATGACTTCAACCACTTCCACAAATCCTCCATGAAATTTGGGACATTTTAATCTGTGGGAAACGTCTCCATCATCCAAGATCCCCAATGCTTCAACACCTACCTATGGACCAATATAGACTAGGACACTTTATCCCAGGCTCCAAACTTATTCATGCACCCATTCCAATAGAATTATAGATAGTACATGGTAGAAGCATCAGGCTCATTCATATCTTGATGACTGAAAGAGAAAATTATCTTCCTTCTAAACCAAACATGTCCCAATGTATTTAAATTATTCCATGGAAATGGTTTGATAGAGATCCCAACATTGGGAATGTTGAAGGAGGGAAAAATTATAGTTCATCTAAACCATTCCCCTAACATCGATGTCTCACACACATAATAGAAGGTTTCTATTTCATTTAAATACTAGATTCAGGTGTAGATGTACATTGAGATGTTGGAACCAATGACACCTGAATCCCCACTCTAGTTATCTAAATAATCTGAAAAAGACACAAAATTTGTGCAAAAGAGAATGATCTGCATACCTCCCAGGGTAGGCAACCATATTCCAATACAAGATTGAAAAAATATTATTCTTTCTAAGAAAAACATCTCCATGGGTATTTTTATTCTACCATTAAAAATGGTTTTCTAGAACTCTTAATAATAAGGAAGCCGAATGTGGTAGGGTTGACAGGCCATGATAACTATAACCCCAACCATCGACATCTTAGGAACAAAATAGAGACCTGATTTTTCTTCAATGATTGGTTGGAGAGACATGTATGTGTAGGCTTAATAGAGTTGAAGGATATCAAAACCAAGGAATGTTTCATAATATTTTTCCAAGATCCATAAAAATATCCACTCTCCAAAATTTTTATTTACATAATTCCATAGAATAATATTTTAAATTGAATGGCTGATTTCCTATCCATATGACACTAAACTGCATGGTTTATCATTTCCTTACTGTAATATGTTAAACTATGTGTCTAATGTCTTTACCGAATTATATTAAACTATATGATTGATTCCCTAGTCATAGTATTCTAAAATGAACAACCATTTTCTTATTACACAATAATTAGAATACATGAAATTCCTTGATCTCATGATGATGATCTACACCACAAAATCCTTAGCGCATGATGAAAAGCTACACAGAACACATCCTGGTCACCGGATGGTAAACTATGTGAAATATTAATCTCTGAGGTACATCGTCAGTATCGAGTTGAAATTTTAGTTGCTATATGTACCACTGATACAACAAAACCTCAATCCTAGCTATATGAAAATTCACCAATAACCCACATTCACTGGATGAGGAAGTTATCCAATAGGCCACCTCCTCAGATAGATTGATCTAGGCATCAATAACACCTTGTTGAATGTAGAAATTTCCATACCATAAGGAGTAGGCTCATAACCTTGATAGTTAAAAACAAGTCTATTATCAAATATTTTTAGCAAGCATGGGGAAAGTATAAATCCATTCCCCCATTCATAAAGTCCAAAGGCATACTTCGATGGCACAAGGAGGACCAGATTGGGTGTTTATCCACACTTAAATCAAGGACATTATCCAATATATCCTAGAAGATAAGAGCATACAGGCACATATTTTTTTACATACCCTATTGAAGTGTCACTTCATTGTGATAGAAATAGAGGATCTATACCATCATAATTTTGTGAAAATGAACATATGGGAATAAATTCCTATCTTAATGGCTGGGGTAACATTACACTATGATCAGTTTCAATGAGTTTCTACTTAGGAGCAAGAACATATCATTTATCCTATCCAGGAGGATTATCAAGATATTCCAATAAATGATACAACAAAAGGACCAGGATCACGTCATCATTTCAAAGGAAGATCCATGGGAAAGGCTTAAATTTCTTTCACAAAAGACTGACGGCACAGTCTGAAGTCCATGGATCAGGCAAATATCCCAGCTATGGTCGGCGATCACCAAGTCAAAGCAGGACATGCCTCAGGATAGGCATATATCCCTAACAAAAAAAGACCAACGGCCTACATCAACGTCTCAGGATTGGGCACATATCCTCATTCTAACTAAGGATTATCAACTAAGATCGGAACATGCCTAGGTACAAGCTCATATTCTTATCAAAAAAGATACTCAAAATATTCTAGTATACTATAGGAGGAGACTGCGATCCCTTCTCCCATTCTCGAGGTTCTTCGGCATATTCTGATCGGGAATTAATATTCATAATAGGATCATATTCCTGTTTCAACTAGGGCTCACCAAGTTAGTGAAGCACAAGCCTCAGGATAGGCTCATACTCCTATAAAAAAAGACTACGATAATATTCCAAAGGCATAGGATCGGGCACATCTCCCTGATATGGCCAAGGCCCACCAAGTGATAGTGAATAATTCCTTGAGAAAACCACATATACTTATCAGATAAGCTCAATGAAAAACTTTAGTAGCATCTATGAAGTGGAATCATATTGAAAAGGAACCAAATGATTATCAATATATTATGTCATTTATCATATATTAGGATCATATCCCTACTCAACTCCCAAATTTAGGATGAAATATTCCTTCCATTATGAAGAATGATTCTCATACCCCTAACCTACTAAATTCCAAGTGTCCTTGAGGTTGTTCGAGTCACATTATCAACACCCCAAGGGACCTTCGACTCTTCAACGGAAGTAAAATAAGATCATTACCATGATAGTCCTCCATGTGGTTATGTGTAGATGGATCATAGGGACTCTACTCCTGAAATATGTCATGGTCAACCTCCCCACTATGATATCTCCCACGGATAATGAAATCCCCCCTTTCCCAAATGCCTGTTCATAAAGATGTACAAAAAAATCAGACACCTTAATAAAGATAGGTGATCAAAATACAGGGGTTAACCATATATAGTGCCCCACTAACAATCATAAGCACTTAACCACAGTCAGTAAGTGACCTAGAGAAGAAACCTCTATGGTATGAACAAGTGGATACATATATCTCTAACTAATAGGAGTCTGAAAATGAGATATAGATGGTGTTATTAGGAAACAACCTCCAAAAAAAGTTCAGACCCATTTCCACTTCCAATTACAAGATCCAAATAGGTCAAAAAGGGAGTACATGATTTAAATTCTCAAGAATATGTAGGAAAATTGTCTGATATTGGATGATAGTAACCTATAGTATCAGGGATATGAGGGTAAACTCTAAATCATGAATACATTCCTTTTTATTAGGGCTTGACTACGTCCTCTTTGGCCAGACACCCATAATAGCAAGAGCATAACAAATTCCATTGGGATGTTTTATCTACATAATGAGAACTCTCTAACTAATTGTAAATGTTCTGTCTAACGATTTATTCGAAGATGCGGAAAGAATATACTTACCATATGATTTCAAAATGTATGAACCTTGTCCTAATATCATGATATTTAACTGTAAAAAACATGTCTAAACCATATGATGCTAAAATGTGTGTAACATGTATTTGCCTCATGAAATTAAACATCATAGACGTTTTCCTTTCTGTGTGACTCTAAAATTCATAGAAAGCATCATCTTGTCATAAATTCAATGCACACAAGATGGATTTGGGTTAAAGAAGAATTAAATTCTCATGCCCATATGTAAGAGTAAAATCCAAATAGGGAACCTATTCTTCCAAGAACTACGTGTGGATTGATTCCTTCCATTATAGGATATATATTGATGCCCAACCCCCATTCCTAGGACCAACCACATTATTCTATTTCTTTCATGTTGGGTGATCCTCGTCCTAACCATAACTTGTTAAACTATATTGAAGACATCTTTACCACATTACATTAAACTGAAAGGGACAATTCCTAACCGCATGATGTTAAACAACCCAATATCTCAACTCTTAGAAGAAATATGTTAAACTAAGTAGTTCCTATCATCCTTATCACATGATATAAAACTTCATGTATCCCAAACATTTTCACATGTCAAGTGACCCTTGTCCTTACCATAAGATGTTAAACTGCACAGTTGATGTCCTCACCGCATGAAACTAAACCGCATGGTTCCCAAGAACTATGTGTGGCATGATTACTACCATCACAGGATATGTAGTGATGCATAGACCTCCATTATTGGTCCCAATCATAATATTTATATTCTTTCATGTTAATATACCTTCATCCATACCACATGATGTTAAACTGCCTGGCTTAGGTCCTTGTCGTACAATGTTAAACTGCACAGGTTACTAGAACTATGTACATCCTGATTATCAATATAAGAAGATATGCAGGGTTTCTTAGATCCTATATCCTAGAACATTCATTGTATGATACAAGATACCACTTTACATTCTTTATCTATCTTTATATGGTGATATAACCCTCAACATTATTTGTTTCTCACGTTGAGAATAGATCAAGTTGGATTTGGAATTTCAGTAAGGGATTCCCATCAGAATTGAGACATGTCATCTCACAAAAGGGTTATCAGCATCATGAATGTGAGAATCTAAAAGGAACACCAAGAATCCTCAATGCACGATGTTAAACTGCATGGTTGATGTCCCTTTCATAACATAGAAATGCACATTACTATGAACCTCACCTGAGAGGACCACAACTCTTGGTGTTGGTCTACCACCACACCTGTAACGCCCCGACCCCAGCTACCCAGAGCCGGTGCATTACTTCGTAACATTGGCATGATCCCAAAAGATCAAGTCTCGAAAGACCGATTAGTTTAGTAGCCTTGGAAACACTAGATACATTCATAAGTCTTTCATTACATCAAAATTAAACAAACTACAAAAAAACATGGTCTTCATATTCCACACTCATATCTTCACTGATTATTCTTGCAAGTCAGTCATAAAATACTTCTTCACAACCTGGAAAATTTTTAAACATTGAAAGGGGTGAGCTCAAATGCTCAGTAAGGATAACAATAATGCGGAAGCTTTCATAAATAAACATTAACATTTAAGGCAATGTATAACTAAAACAAAAGCCTCTTAAACATGAACTTCAACATAATATGGCAAAAGTAAAATGAGATAATGCCATTTACTTCTTCACATGGATATTCTACTGGTCGAATAATCACATGTAATATCAATAACCACTTTCATAATGAGGGAATGTATAATGCCGGACATTCTGAAACATTTTGTCAAGGCCTCGGCCAAGACATCTAAAATGATTAAGGCCTCGGCCAAAACCATAAATCAAATTGGGAAAGGGCCTCGGCCAATTCCACGTCTAGTTGTCTCATGAGACCTACCGATGCATCGAGGAGCTATAGCGGGCCCCACCCGTCACTTATTAAGTCCAATACATTCCTCATATGAATAGGTTTAAACATATCATAAACCATAACATAATCGTATCACATAAAACATGCATAAAGGAAACATAACATTTCCACATTTCAATCACAAGATATCAATACAACACATTGATATAATAAAGACGCTTTCAAAACCATTTTCAAAACCAAAATAAAAGAAAGTTAAAACTTTGTATTTATTTTTCATTAAAAAAAATGATGGCTTGTAGAGGAAGCCGAAACTCAAATAATGGTCACGGCGGCGGAGAAGTCGTTGTCGCCGCATAAGTACGGAAAGAAAAACATTCCCTTTTTGTCATTTAGTAAAACGCTTCGTATAAAAAAGATTCCTTTTGAATAAACGTAAAAGTCAAAGGGGTTTATACACCGTATAAAAGAAAGTTGTGTATAAAACCAAATATGACTCAATGAAAGGAGATTGAGACGAAGTCCTTAAAAAGATCATTTTTAAAATAAAATAGATCTATTATGTGTATTCACTATAGGTACACATAAATAAAGTAAAAATACAAAATAATTCATAATAATATCATGACATAATTTGAAATTAGGAGATTAACCCAAAGAATGGAAGTTGGGTTAAGAAGTTCCCTTACCTTGTGTCCGACTTGACTCAACCGTTCTTTAACCTCCTGAATAATAAACTAGAGTTAATATATACCTTATTAAGAACCATTCTCAATTTCATTATCCTTATTATATCACTTATTACAATGATATGATCATTATGTAATTATTTAAGTTAATAACGGTCGTTTTGTCGACCTTTGGTACTTGAGTCAAAAATAAACTTCTTATGATTACAAGTTGTTAATGTGGTGAAATATCCATTATATTCATAATTTAGATGTCATATATATCTTATATATCCAGTATATACATTCATTTATAATATTACGTAACATTTAGAGGTAAGAAATGAAATGCACCGTTCATGGAGACGGTAAGCCGTACGTACGCATGAACGCTACTTTCATTTCAATTTCATATTTAATGGAACTAAATCATAATGATATAAATTTATAATATAATTCCAGTATAATATAGTGTATAATACCATTTACTCCATCCTTTATACATCCCACATATGGCATTAACGATTCAAATCACTTTGAGGGGGCGGTAGTCCGCACTTCCTAAAATGAAATTATCGCGTTTTACCCATAATGGAAATCATAAAGTATGCCATAAATGAGAAATACAGAAGCATAAGTAAAACAGAAACATATTATATATCATATATAAAAATAGTGACATCTTAATGGCCACCTTTGGAGGTGTTATATGAGTGTTGAACAATCATCGTTTCGTGAGGCAGAAATTCGCCATCCACAGAAACCGTATGTTCTTTAACCATTAGATGTAGGTGTGTGTAAGTGTAGCTCGAATCCTTCTTATAACAACATCCTAGTATATTGAGGATACTGGTGTTGTTACAAAAGAAATGAATAAAAAGAGTTTAGGGGGTTGGAGAAGAAAAATAAAACAAAACAACATTAGAAAAGACATTACCTCAAAATCGGGTAACTCTTTTTGATTTGAGCTAAAGGCTTCCTTGGGAAGAGTTCTGCCCAAAGTGAGGTTTCTAGGAGTAAGGAAGGAATGTTGGGAGAGTATTTGGGCAGAGGTTGGCCGAGCCAAATGGCTTGAAGGTGTGAATAAGGTGGGAGAGGTGGGGGCCTTTTATAAGTGGAGAGGAGGGGCACTTTTGGAAAGTAATGAAATGTTACATTATTTCAAAATGCTTTTCGGATTCTAAAGGTCCCACATCTGTATAATTCGAGGATAAGGTGATAAGGTTTCGAAATATCCTCATCCAATAGGATTTGGACAAGTGTAAGCCTTGGATTTTGCATTATCTTCTCATTTTATTTAAATCGTTAAATAATGAGGTCATCGCCACATCATAATGATGTCATAAATAATTTAATTTATTTAATGTCTAAAAATTCTAAAACAAATACTATGATGTAGGAAATCTTTTTATCTTTCTAATGAATATTTATAGTCAAAATTTGGACTTGTGTAACCCTACTTAAAAATTGTTTTAGTAAAACAATTTATGTTAGTGTCATTTTCACTTTAACATTAAATAAAAAGTAATTTATGTTATTTCCCAACAAAAGTGGATCCATGGGGTCCCCAAGTTAGGCCATGGCTTGTCTTGGTCGGCCATGACACAACCAATGAGGTTGGGACATGTGTCTAGGTCATTTAATATTATTAAAGTATTATTTATACCTTAAACTACCCTAATTACCACTAATCGCGATTAAGAACTTAATAAGTTACTATTCACCAAAAAATTATTTTTACCCCATTGAACCACATTTTACATACTAATGACAACCATGTATGTCGGATTTTCAAAATTCAATACACATTAGTGGTAAACTTTTATTTAACTGAAAATCAGTTTGCTTGATTACCACTTAGTGGTTTCACTATTCATCAAAAATTGAAGTTTTTCAGAATAAGGCCAAAATTTCACCCTAAGCTATAATTGATATTCCGAATTCAAAAATGATGTCTATTTTACAAAATTCCAAACATAAAAGTTGCATTAATTAATTTTACAATTAATTCCCGCTGTTACGACAAATAGCGTGTTTTTAAGAAACAATTTATATCAAAAGATTGGCAATTGTTTATGTCCATTTTCAATGTTAAATTAATTCTAATGACCACCATTGGATAAAATGGTAAAAATATATTCTAATTATACTTTAAAACCACTAAATAGTATAATTTATGACAATTAATTATTTTGATTAAAAAAGTTGTTTTAAGTATTTTTCACTATTCATAAAAAATTGGATGTTCTCAGAAAGTTACAAAAAATTCAACTTAGGATAATTTTGATATTACGAATACAAAAATGAAGTCCATTTTGAAATATAAAATTTCTATAATTTTAAAAGGTGGTTATTACTATTCATAACGGCTACTTTGATTAGTTGCGGTGTGTTAGAATTCGAACTTGCGTACAATGCAAGCTATTGCATTATTGAAAGAGAGGCGTATCGTAGAAGCTCGGGGTGTTACATTCTCCCCTCCTTCAATAAATTGCGTCCTCGCAATTTGAAATTTTTATTGGAAAATAAAAGGTTGAAAAGAGAAAATACCTTTGAGGAAAACCCACATCGGAAATAAGGTTAATAAATATATAACATTAAAAGAAAGCAGGATAAGTACAAAGGTCACCCGATATAGCCCATTATAGGATTCTATGAAAATATGGATATGGAGGAGAAACAAACCATCAAGGTCTGATGGGGAGTTATAGAAAACAGGATTAGGAGAAAGTTTAACCACAAGAAAATCACAAACTTGTGATTGGTTAAACGGTCATTGAATCCCTAGTTGGAAAAGTTAACCGACAACATTTTTGTTTTAAGTTACCTTTTATAATGTTGAGGATTTTATTTAGGAGATTTACTAAGAACGTAAGGGAATATACATACTTGTTATGTATACTTTCATTCATTAATGAATTTTTACCACAAACCCATCTTTTACTCCAAATGGTAACAGAACTCAAAAATATTCTATTTATCCTAATTGTATAAGGTACCAAAGGTTAACACATACCATTTAGATTAGTAAAATTATTTTGTAATAACCAGGGACTTCCTGTAGGCTAGTGGTAGGAAATAAAGGCTTGTCGCACTATGATTGTGGGTTCGATTCCTGCAGCTTTGTCCGACGCGACGGGTTATGCCCCACCCTGCAGGTTGTCCTTTTCCTAAAAATATAGTACTATACTATTCCAAAAATAATCTTCATAAATGTTTTAACCTTAAACAATACTATCCAAAGTTCAACTTAATCCACTCCAACCTTTATAGTTATCCAAAATACCTTCATCCAGACTTTCTCTAAAAGGTCTCTAAATTCCAAAATCAATTGTAACATCAGATTCCCCAAACAAAGAAAAGTTTCTCTTATTGTCACATACTAAAAATATGATTACCTTAATCATATTAAAACCTTACTGAAATCAAAAAGTACTGCAGTACAATCCATATATATATATTACATTATTCTTATAACCAGAATATAATCCTTGAGTCCAAAAGCACCAATACATTAGTTATTCTGCTTCAACTGTAGTAACAGCATAAGATTGTCCTTGATCCCTTGGCCTTTTCTGAGGTAAGTTTCCCTGACGCTTAGGACATTCATTTGCATAATGACCCATTTCTCTACAATTGTAGCATTCAACTTTGACAGCCTCTTTCTTTCCCTTGCAATCACGAGCCTGGTGACCCTTTTCTCCACATTTATAACAAACTCCCATTCCTCTTAGGCAAGTACCAGGGTGATTCTTCCCACAATTATCACATAATGGAAAATCCTTCTTTCCCTTTTTCCCTTTATCTGTCTCTTGTTCCACCATTCTCTTCTTCTCTTGCTTTACTTTGTTGTCATAAGACTTAGAGAATTCCTTTTCTGTCTTGATAGCACACGAGACAATATCTTCGTATGATGAGAAGGATTGTGATACCAAAGCTCGATGGGGAAATGGTTTTAACCCATCAAAGAAATGATCAATCTTACTCCTTGGGTTACGTATATAATCGGCAGCATGCCTCGCTAACCTTGTAAAGTTAGCCTCATACTTTGCGACATTCTCATCCTCCTTCTGCCTCAGACTCAGAAATTGCCTTTCCATATCTGCTCGATGGTCACGAGGAAAGTATTTTTCTAAGAAAAGATCTTTGAACTCCCTCCATTCCATATTCGATACGTCATCATCTTCCTTTGTGTTTTGAATCAGCGACCACCACTGATCGGCATCTCCAGTGAGGCGGTAAACTGCCATGACGACCTTCTCCCTTTCACTACTCCCCAAGGCATGGAATATTTTCTCTAAGGAATTTATCCATTGCTCAGCTAATATAGGATTTGTACTCCCATTGAAGGTTGGTGGTTGTTGCCTCATGAAACGGTCTAGCATTGATCCTCCACGTTGCGGATCAGGGTGCTCCATACGAGTAAGGTTATTATTCATAACCTGAGTGAGTTGTCCCAGTATGGTAATAAGTTGATCAGCACCAGTTGTATCTCTAGATCCACAATAATTATCTTGAGCAGGAGGGAAATCCCTACACGGAGTTCGTACATTGATACGGTTTCCATTCCTTCTACTAGGCGCCATTTCTAAACAATGGCATAAACTAGATTAGTTTATGAATCAAAATACATAATTCCATACTTGTAAAACACTTAACATAAATTGAACTAATTATGGATATAATCCATAATTATAAAAATGTATTCTTTGAGGAAGTATATACTCGTAACCCTTCATAGTGGTTTGTAAAGAAAATGGGAATTATCCTAAGCAAATCCCTCGGGAGTGTCGTAACCAAGAGTGCAGCAAGGCCCGTTGTCGTGCACCAGTTCCCGTTTGAGTCTAGCTCAAAGCGGTGTTTTCGGGTTTTACCCCTAGGTACATCTGTGCCAGAGCCGCCTCTACCTGCTCGTATCCAGACAGGGATGCATTGCTCGGAAAACTCATAACATCTCTATAATACCAAAATTCTAGGAAGTTCTTCTATACTAATCCTCAAAGTCTATCTTTGGGCTATGTGCTCTAATCAGAGTTTATCTAAATCTAGCTTCCAAGGTTAGTACTAAACTTCCTCTGATACCAACTGTAACGCCCCGACCCCAGCTACCCAGAGCCGGTGCATTACTTCGTAACATTGGCATGATCCCAAAAGATCAAGTCTCGAAAGACCGATTAGTTTAGTAGCCTTGGAAACACTAGATACATTCATAAGTCTTTCATTACATCAAAATTAAACAAACTACAAAAAAACATGGTCTTCATATTCCACACTCATATCTTCACTGATTATTCTTGCAAGTCAGTCATAAAATACTTCTTCACAACCTGGAAAATTTTTAAACATTGAAAGGGGTGAGCTCAAATGCTCAGTAAGGATAACAATAATGCGGAAGCTTTCATAAATAAACATTAACATTTAAGGCAATGTATAACTAAAACAAAAGCCTCTTAAACATGAACTTCAACATAATATGGCAAAAGTAAAATGAGATAATGCCATTTACTTCTTCACATGGATATTCTACTGGTCGAATAATCACATGTAATATCAATAACCACTTTCATAATGAGGGAATGTATAATGCCGGACATTCTGAAACATTTTGTCAAGGCCTCGGCCAAGACATCTAAAATGATTAAGGCCTCGGCCAAAACCATAAATCAAATTGGGAAAGGGCCTCGGCCAATTCCACGTCTAGTTGTCTCATGAGACCTACCGATGCATCGAGGAGCTATAGCGGGCCCCACCCGTCACTTATTAAGTCCAATACATTCCTCATATGAATAGGTTTAAACATATCATAAACCATAACATAATCGTATCACATAAAACATGCATAAAGGAAACATAACATTTCCACATTTCAATCACAAGATATCAATACAACACATTGATATAATAAAGACGCTTTCAAAACCATTTTCAAAACCAAAATAAAAGAAAGTTAAAACTTTGTATTTATTTTTCATTAAAAAAAATGATGGCTTGTAGAGGAAGCCGAAACTCAAATAATGGTCACGGCGGCGGAGAAGTCGTTGTCGCCGCATAAGTACGGAAAGAAAAACATTCCCTTTTTGTCATTTAGTAAAACGCTTCGTATAAAAAATATTCCTTTTGAATAAACGTAAAAGTCAAAGGGGTTTATACACCGTATAAAATAAAGTTGTGTATAAAACCAAATATGACTCAATGAAAGGAGATTGAGACGAAGTCCTTAAAAAGATCATTTTTAAAATAAAATAGATCTATTATGTGTATTCACTATAGGTACACATAAATAAAGTAAAAATACAAAATAATTCATAATAATATCATGACATAATTTGAAATTAGGAGATTAACCCAAAGAATGGAAGTTGGGTTAAGAAGTTCCCTTACCTTGTGTCCGACTTGACTCAACCGTTCTTTAACCTCCTGAATAATAAACTAGAGTTAATATATACCTTATTAAGAACCATTCTCAATTTCATTATCCTTATTATATCACTTATTACAATGATATGATCATTATGTAATTATTTAAGTTAATAACGGTCGTTTTGTCGACCTTTGGTACTTGAGTCAAAAATAAACTTCTTATGATTACAAGTTGTTAATGTGGTGAAATATCCATTATATTCATAATTTAGATGTCATATATATCTTATATATCCAGTATATACATTCATTTATAATATTACGTAACATTTAGAGGTAAGAAATGAAATGCACCGTTCATGGAGACGGTAAGCCGTACGTACGCATGAACGCTACTTTCATTTCAATTTCATATTTAATGGAACTAAATCATAATGATATAAATGTATAATATAATTCCAGTATAATATAGTGTATAATACCATTTACTCCATCCTTTATACATCCCACATATGGCATTAACGATTCAAATCACTTTGAGGGGGCGGTAGTCCGCACTTCCTAAAATGAAATTATCGCGTTTTACCCATAATGGAAATCATAAAGTATGCCATAAATGAGAAATACAGAAGCATAAGTAAAACAGAAACATATTATATATCATATATAAAAATAGTGACATCTTAATGGCCACCTTTGGAGGTGTTATATGAGTGTTGAACAATCATCGTTTCGTGAGGCAGAAATTCGCCATCCACAGAAACCGTATGTTCTTTAACCATTAGATGTAGGTGTGTGTAAGTGTAGCTCGAATCCTTCTTATAACAACATCCTAGTATATTGAGGATACTGGTGTTGTTACAAAAGAAATGAATAAAAAGAGTTTAGGGGGTTGGAGAAGAAAAATAAAACAAAACAACATTAGAAAAGACATTACCTCAAAATCGGGTAACTCTTTTTGATTTGAGCTAAAGGCTTCCTTGGGAAGAGTTCTGCCCAAAGTGAGGTTTCTAGGAGTAAGTAAGGAATGTTGGGAGAGTATTTGGTTAGAGGTTGGCCGAGCCAAATGGCTTGAAGGTGTGAATAAGGTGGGAGAGGTGGGGGCCTTTTATAAGTGGAGAGGAGGGGCACTTTTGGAAAGTAATGAAATGTTACATTATTTCAAAATGCTTTTCGGATTCTAAAGGTCCCACATCTATATAATTCGAGGCTAAGGTGATAAGGTTTCGAAATCTCCTCATCCAATAGGATTTGGACAAGTGTAAGCCTTGGATTTTGCATTATCTTCTCATTTTATTTAAATCGTTAAATAATGAGGTCATCGCCACATCATAATGATGTCATAAATAATTTAATTTATTTAATGTCTAAAAATTGTAAAACAAATACTATGATGTAGGAAATCTTTTTAGCTTTCTAATGAATATTTATAGTCAAAATTTGGACTTGTGTAACCCTACTTAAAAATTGTTTTAGTAAAACAATTTATGTTAGTGTCATTTTCACTTTAACATTAAATAAAAAGTAATTTATGTTATTTCCCAACAAAAGTGGATCCATGGGGTCCCCAAGTTAGGCCATGGCTTGTCTTGGTCGGCCATGACACAACCAATGAGGTTGGGACATGTGTCTAGGTCATTTAATATTATTAAAGTATTATTTATACCTTAAACTACCCTAATTACCACTAATCGCGATTAAGAACTTAATAAGTTACTATTCACCAAAAAATTATTTTTACCCCATTGAACCACATTTTACATACTAATGACAACCATGTATGTCGGATTTTCAAAATTCAATACACATTAGTGGTAAACTTTTATTTAACTGAAAATCAGTTTGCTTGATTACCACTTAGTGGTTTCACTATTCATCAAAAATTGAAGTTTTTCAGAATAAGGCCAAAATTTCACCCTAAGCTATAATTGATATTCCGAATTCAAAAATGATGTCTATTTTACAAAATTCCAAACATAAAAGTTGCATTAATTAATTTTACAATTAATTCCCGCTGTTACGACAAATAGCGTGTTTTTAAGAAACAATTTATATCAAAAGATTGGCAATTGTTTATGTCCATTTTCAATGTTAAATTAATTCTAATGACCACCATTGGATAAAATGGTAAAAATATATTCTAATTATACTTTAAAACCACTAAATAGTATAATTTATGACAATTAATTTTTTTGATTAAAAAAGTTGTTTTAAGTATTTTTCACTATTCATAAAAAATTGGATGTTCTCAGAAAGTTACAAAAAATTCAACTTAGGATAATTTCGATATTACGAATACAAAAATGAAGTCCATTTTGAAATATAAAATTTCTATAATTTTAAAAGGTGGTTATTACTATTCATAACGGCTACTTTGATTAGTTGCGGTGTGTTAGAATTCGAACTTGCGTACAATGCAAGCTATTGCATTATTGAAAGAGAGGCGTATCGTAGAAGCTCGGGGTGTTACAACACCTCCATTTAAGAAGTGGGGTTGACTTTATTATTTCCATCATAGGATATGTAGTGATTCCTAGATCCAAAATATTGATCGCAACCACAAAAAAATAAATATAAATCCCCCATCCTATTATACATGCAAGAACTACATATGGATATTTTATTAAATACCTACACGCGGATTGATTCCAATCATCAAAGGATTTTTAGTGACACCCAAATATAATGTATTAGGTTCAGCTACATAGTTACCCTTTCACATCGAGGAGCCTACATCCTTACTACATGACGTTAAACTACATGTATTGTCCATAACTATGTATGGAATGATTCTTATCCTCACAGGATACGTAGAGGTGCCTAGATCTCCAATCCTAAGTCCAGCTACAATAATAAATAAAAAACATTACCCCTCTATATACGGTCCAAACCTACAAAGAGAGTTTTCCATTAAAGAACTATGTTTGGATTGATTCCTTCCATCAAATGATACTTAGTGACTCCCAGATATCCAATACTAGGTCTATCTATGACAACCAATAAATCACCCCCAAATACATAAGGGATGATTCATACAAGTTCATTTTTTCTTACATACAAGTCAGATCTGAGTACGTAATTATTTCACATGAAATATATATTTTTCATTTCTTCACAACAATTCATATTCCCATACAACATGAAATTAAAAAAAGTAAACAAAAACGTTTTCATGACATGACATTAAACTACAAGGAAAACATCATGGCTAAACAAAATTAGAACTGCATGACAAATACGTCCCCACTAAATGATGTTAAAATTTGTAGGCCATCACCCATCATAATTCATTATCAAAAGACCACAAAATCCTTACCCCAACCACTCAAAGTATATGGTGATTCAACCAACATTTAAGCACCTTAATTCATAAAGCACACATCAATTCTTGGGCATCTTGGGTTTCTAGAAAACCTTTCATGGTCCTTGTAAAAGAAAATATATCTCTCTATTTGACCAGGTTATCGATGAATAAGGGCACATACCTACTAGCCAGTGATATCTTGGACATATAAAAATAGCTTTTTCATCTTTGTGAGCCTGATGCCACCATAGAGGAACTCAGAACCTAAGGGTGTTCTGGGCCATCCCTGTTATGATTGTCCCATATCACTACCCATGATGTGAGAGCCTCATTCCATGATTTAGTATATTTTCATATCCCCCTCAAAAATATTTTGGAATACTCCTAACCATAGGTGTTAAAACTTGGATTTTATATAAAATGATACTTATATTAGTTTCATGTGTGTCATGACATTATAATTCTTGAACGTTTCTCAATGTTTTATGACCTTAAACTCTAGCCATTTTTTCAAATCACAAACCACAAACATCTAGAAAAAGATGCACAAAACGTTTCTGGTTGAAAACTCACCAAGGGAATCTTGAGAAAAAGTCAATTATTTACTCACTAAACACTTCATCTATGGAGTTCACAAAAAAATTAGGGCGCATATAAATCAGGAATAAAAATCATAGGGAATACTTTTTGTAATGACATGAACTTTTTAAATGATAACTGTTTCCTAAAAATATTTATTATATTGTTTTTAACCCAAAAAACCTATATTCATTTACTAATTAAGTGAGTAAAATTGAAATGTGACTATTGGTTTTAGAACATTATATGACCAATGGTCCATATGACCATTAGAAACAATACTCTTGTTAATAATTTTAACGTTATAATTAGTATTATAAATAGAAATGATAAAGCTTAATTAATAAATAAAGAATATTTGGTAGGCTCATCTAGTAGAGTCATGCCGTACAAAACCCATTATTCAGAACTTGGGAGGGAGGGAGTCTCTTTGGTCTTCACTTTTTTACAATCCTAATGTAGCTTCAACATATTAATATTGAACAAACTTGACTATGGGAGAAGTTCAACTTAGTGGAGATTACCACTCGAGCGATGTTAGCCTAGTCGCCTCATGAGTCTATCACTGTCACACACCTCACCCTTAGGTCATATGCGGTTATTTTGAGGGATTATGTTTCAAGGACATAGTTAATTATTTTTATAATCCAATTTTATAAAAAAAATTTTGTTCCGTCAATTTCTTTTTGAGTTAAGTTTTTTTTTTAAAATATGTCAAATTTGATAAATTGGTTTTTTGAACAGAAATTATACATTTCAGAAAATATATAATTATTATAATAAAATAAATTATTATTAATAATGAATATTTTAATTAAATAGTATTAATAAAACACTATTATTTAAATTTAAATGATAAAATAAATTTATTTTATTTTCAACAGTCATAAATTTTACCATGCATTTTACTATGCATTTTTTTATCACATATTATTTTTAATAAATAAGGATTTTTTTATTAAAGTTTTTATTTATCATATATATATATTATTATTATTATAAAATAATCATAATTTTTTAAATTAGCGCATCGAAAATAGTTTATGGTGAATTTATGAGAATATTCTAAAATATTTTTTCTATGAATAGTAAAAATATAGTTTTGAGTTTTCAGTATATTTAATGACATAATAATGACATAATAATTAATATAAAATTCTTGTAGAATCTTGTGGATTAAAATAATTTTAAATTTTTCCCAATTTTCAAATACCATGGGAAAATACCATGGGAAATCCCATTGTTTTTCATATACCACTAATGAGGTTCCCAAAAAAATTAATAAAAAAACTCTTCTATTTATTCTCCATGGTTATTCACATTGATTTAAAAATTATATATTTTATTCTATTATAAAAAACCTGAAACCTACCTTCAATATTTTTGGGTTTTAAATGAAAAAAGGATCATGTTTGTAAGAACTTTCTAAAACACAATGAATTTGATATGAAACTCACTTATTTTCTTATACCTGGGTTATTTATGAAATGTTTTATTATGATATATGTGTCTAAAATTAATTAATACATATTAAGGTTTCACCATGATATTACTCCAATGAATTGGGTAAATAATTTACTCTCTATAGATGACATGTTTTATGATACCTTGGTGAATAACCTTGGTAATTTTTATGACACCTCGGTGATGAGCCTTGGCGATATAATTATAAATGACTCGGTTAAATTTCGTTGCCACATTTCAATGTTATGATTAGTTTTATTATTATTATTATCTGCCTCCTTCACATTCAATTATGCATTTCTTCATGTTCTTATTGATATTCCTCATGCTAGAAAGTAAACTATTTACCTTGTTCCCATAATGGGCCTTATGCTCACCCATTCCTTTGATGTATGTCCCCAGGATATGATATATAGTAACAGTACACAAGATGAACCTATCAATAATCTATTAATGATTTTTAAAAGAATTTTTTATGTTTTCATGTGTTATGTACCATTTTTTCAAGATATTAAACATTAAAATATCCTCTATTTTTACAATGTAATGAAACGTTAAGTAATAAATATATGGGACACCATAGTTGGTGTCAAAGGAGTGTTTAGTTGTCTATGGAAATTAGTATTTTAAAACATTAGGAATAATCTTAGGTAAAAGTTAATATATAAGAAAACATCATGGTTTTTTGGTGAAATATAAATAAATGGTTTCTAACAAAAGAAATCCCTATATGGATATGGAATGATGTTCTATGAAATAAAATTCCTTAAGAATTATAAGATTATTAAATGAAACAAATTTCTCACTAAGGATTTATTCTTTTAGAAAAAGAAAGAAAATAATATAAACTGCATAAATAGTGAGTGCAATGGACCAGGTGCTAACAAACTTCTGATAGAAGCAGGAATAGAAAACTTCATGATAATGATGAATCAACATACTTGAGGTATAGGAAATAACTTGAATCAATCCAAGACACTGGTTTCACCTTGAAGGGAGAAACATTCCATTGAGTCCATTATACATTAATGACCACCTTTTTTAATGGATCTAATAATCCATTGATTGCTGAAAATCAGAAAAGTTTTATAGAAAAGATCTTTTATGTACTCCATTGTTCATAATAAGAGAAAATCACCGTATCTGTTTACCACTTAGAGGGAGAAGCTGATCAGTAGTGGGTGCTGATCAAAAATATTATTCCAGGAGGGGATATTGAAGCTATGGATTGGGAAGAGTTCATGGGACCTTTTTTGAAAAAAAAAATCCCCATTCGATGTGAATGAAAATGGAGAAGGAATTCCTAGAGCTAAAGCATAAGGAGAATGAATATATGGGAAGCTATGAGGTGAACTTAACAATACTTTCTCACACTAACACTATCTTTTTCATGGACCCTACTGGAAAGTTTTAAAGATTATTTGGTAGATTACGACCCCATCTACGAATGAATATCTCTAATCGAGACTGTGATAGCTACAAGGATATAATATGAAGTGTTATAAAGGCCGAACTAGAGTTTAGTGACACATAGTGGTATCACAAATCAAATGAATAGAATATATCTTTGGATCCAATAATAGAGATGATATTGGATCCAGTAAGGGGCGGAATGCAAGTAAAACTTTCTTTGTGCAATAATTTTAGGCAAAAACATTCGGGAAACTGCTTTCTTGATAGAGGGAAATGTTACAGGTGTGGAAGAGATGGTCATATCACTCAAAACTATCATAGTGAGGTGAAGCCTTAAAATTGCAACAAAAAAACAAAGGGAAGATGGTGTAGGCCCTGCCAGAAGTCCAATGCTTCATGTGTGGATAGCTTGGGCAATTTTCAAATCATTGTCCAAATACGAGGCTAGTAGAGGGGAATCACAAGAAACCTCACAATAATAAAAGGAAGATGGTTTTGATTTTTCTATCATGATGTCTGAATTTAAAGCTCTGAATTATGTACTGGAAAGTACACTCATTGTTCTCTCAAAGATAGATATTATTTTATTTGATTCTAGTTATACGCATTCCTTTATTTTCTCCATGTTTGCAAAGAATATAGAATCAATCCCTGAACTTATAGAAGTAGAGTTATCAGTTAATACTCATGGATGGATTATCCAATCATCAATAGTGTATATAAACTATATTATTCACTTTGGTGAAAACAATATTAACATAAATCTATTAGTCCTTACCATGATGGAATTATACATTATACTAGAGATATATTGGCTATAAAATTATAATGCAAAGATCAATTAACAAATTAAGGAAATCTCAATAGTCTTGAATAGAAAACCAAAATTGTTTTTCAAATGGGAGATATCTTGTCCAGATCATTTTCTAAAAACACCCCTCATGGATTTCCTTATGGAGATGACTGATGAATATGAAGAATAAAATGAAAGTGTATGAATATATAATTTCCCCTTCATTCCAGAGTACATTTATGTACTTCCTGAGAAGTTACATGGACCATCCCCAGAATGAGAGGTAGAGTTCTCCATTGAAAATATGTCGGGATCCCAAATGATTTCAAAGACTCCATATAGAATGGCTAATGTGAAGATGGATGAATTAAAGAATAAACTTCAAGATCTTTTGGAGAAGGGGTTTATCTGGACAAGTGTGTCTATTTAGGAGAACTTGTTCTATTTTTGAAGAAGAATTATGGATCAATGTGGTAATCCATTGATTATAGAGAACTTAAAGGGATCATAGTGGAGAACAAGCACCCTATTCCATGAATTGAAGATTTATTTGACCTATTTCTAGGGGCTCAATTCTTCTCTAAGATTTATCTTTGATCTAGTTATCATCAATTTAAAGTGAAGAAATAATATATTCCAAAGGTCGTATTTCTATCGAGATAAGGGAATTATGTGTTTATTGTTATTCCCTTTATCTTGACTAATGATTTGGAAATATTTAGGTATTTGATGAATATAGTCTTTAAGGACTACCTTGATAATTTTGAGGTATTTTTGTTGATGATATTCAGATATATTCCAAAATTAGCGAGTAGAATGAGGATCATCTAAGTGTTATATTGAAAACTATAAGGAAGGATTTGATATTTGGAAATTTTAGAAAATGTTTATTATGGTTAGAAAAAGTTTCTTTATTGGGAAAACTTGTAACCAGTGAAGGAATCTTAGTTTTCCCTATAAAGATAAATGTTATAGAGGAGTGGCCTCATCCTAAAATAGTAACTAATATTCATTGTTTCCTTGGTTTAGTAGGATATTATAGGAGGTTTTTGAAACACTTTTCATGTCTTTCTAATCTAGTAGCCTAATTAACTTGAAAAGGGGTCATGTTCATCAGGACAAAGGAGTGTGAAGAAAGTTTCCAAGATCTAAAAAAGAGATTGGTTACTGCACCCATGTTAACTCTACCATCTATCAGATAAGGGTTCATTATTTTTATCAATTCATCTCTAAAATATCATGGGTGAGTCCTCATGAAAAAAGACAATGTTGTTGATTATGCATCTCGACAGTTGGAGCAACCTGAGAAAAACTATCCTATTCATGACCTCGAGCTGGTTTTGGTTCTTTCTTCTCTGTAGATATAGAGCCACTATCTTTATAGGGATAAATGTGATATATACACAGACCATCAAATATTGAAGTATATTTTCATGTAACAGGAATTGAACATGAGACAAAGCATATGGTTGGAACTTCATAAGGACTACAATTTTTCAATTCATTATCACCTAGGAAGAGTAGACAAAGTCACTAATTAATTAACTAGAAAATATCCTATTATTATGGAAATGATGAGTATTCAAGGAGACCTTTGACCAAAGACTTAGTAAAACTAGACATGGGAATCATAAAGAAAGTTACATAATAAACCCTTTCCCAAATTATTTCTCAACTATCATTACTAGATAATATGAAGAAATATCAAATAGAATATCATTCATTACAAAAGAAGATAGAGGCTGTGATGAATGAGACGTTTCCAAATTTCAATATTGATCATGAAGGTGTACTGAAATTTCATACAAGTACATGTGTTCCATCTATTCTAGAAATAAAGAAGAATTTGATGGATGAAACTCACATATCGGCTTTCATTATATATCTTGGAAGCACAAAAATGTATGGGGACCTTTTTGGGAATTGTTGGTGAGAACACCTAAAAAGGGAGATTGTTGAATACACTACAAGTTACCTGGTGTGTCAATATGTTAAAGAGGATCAACAAATTCCTAAAGGGGTATTACAACCACAACCCATACCAGCAAGGAAGTGGGATAATATCACTATGGACCTTTCTACTGGTCTCCCAAAAATGACCAAAGGAAATAATGTGATATGGGTTATAGTGGGACATCTCGCCAGGACTGCACATTTTGTCTCTATTTGAGAATATTTCTCTTTTCACAAAATTTCAAAGATTTATGTAAAGGAAGTGGTGAGGTTGCTTTGTGTTCCACTTTCTATTATTTCTGAATGTGATCCAAGGTTCATGTAAAAGTTCTAGAGAAGTATTCAATATGATTTTAATACTGAATTGAATTTTAGTACAACTTATAACCATTAAACTGAAGTCCAGTTTGAAAGGTCTCTTCAGACACTCAAGGACATGCTGAGAACATGTTCGAGGGAATTTAATGGTTTATGGGATAAAAATCTCCAATTAGTTGAGTTCGTAACAAACAACATCTTCCATTAGTGTATTAAAATGGTACCCTATGAAGCTCTTTATGAAAAGTTATGTAGAACACCTACTTGTTGGGATGAAGATAGTGAGAGAAATATTCCTGTACATGATCTTGTGCATGGGATGACAGAAAAGGTCCATTCCATCCAACAACACATTAAGGCTGCCCAAAGTTAGAAAAAGATCTATGCTGAAAACTAATGAATGGACTTAGAGTTTTATGTTGATGAAAATTTCTTCCTTATAATTTCTCCATGAAAGAGAGTCATGTGGTTTGGGAAAGAAGGGAAGCTCAGCCTAGGTACATTTTCCCCTGTGAAATCCTTGATTGCGTAGGACCAATGGCCTATCAGCATGCACTTCTTCCAAATCTAGATCAATTTTATGATGTATTCCATGTATGTATCTTATGTAAGTACATATCTAACCCTTCACATGTACTAAATTATGAAGTGGTAAAATTGGAACATGACCTCTCTTATGAGGAGCATCCAGTGGAGTTCTTATATTGTAGAGACAAGGTTCTATGAAACAATACTACCCACCTAGTTAATGTGTTTTGGAGGACACACAAATATGAAGAAGCCACATGGGAACTAGAGGAAACAATGAAAAAAAAGTACCCATACCTTTTCTCAATTGAGGTAATGACATGAAATATTAGGGACAAAATTTCTAAAGGGGGGAATAATTTAATGACCCAAACGTTCTGAAGTATAATTGTTTCTTAAAAATGTGTGTTATATTATTTTATATGAAAAAAAACTATATCCCTTTACTAATGAAGTTAATATAATTGAAATGTGAACATTGGTTTTTGACTGTAATATGGAAATTGGTCAATTATGACTATTGGTCAATATGTCCATGGTAAACAATACTCTTATTAATAATTTGAATGTTATAATTATTATAATAAATAAAAATGTTAATGGATAATTAATGTAGATGGAAGATTTGATGGCCTCATCCAGTAGAGTCATGTTGTAAGAAGCCAATTTTTCATCACTTGGTAGGGAGGTATAATCTTTGGGCTTCACTCTTGAAAAAATTCTAAACTTAGCTTCAGCATGTTGAGCTTTAACAAAATCTCATACAAGAGAAGTTCAAGTTAGTGTAGATTACCACTCGAGCGTTGTTAAGCCTAGCCACACCATGAGTCTATCACTATCTCACTCATCACACTTAGGTAATACATGAGTTTTATAAGGGGTTATGTTTCATTTCATTGGTTACTTATTGTATAATCCATTTTTAGAAATAAAATTCCGGTTCCATCAATTCTGTTTGGAGTTATGTTTTTTCAAAAAATTATGATGAATTTGATTAATTGATTTTTTGTATAGAAAATATACTTTCCCAAAGAGATTTAATTATTATAATAAAATAAGGTATTGTTAATAAATATTATTTTAATTAAATAGTATAATTAACACACTCTTATTTAAATTTTAATAAAAGAATTATTTTATTTTATTTTCAATTATCAAAAAATTTACTATACATTTTACAATGAATTTTCTGTCTGCAATTATTTTTAATAAATAAAGATTTTTATATTTTAATGTTAAATTACTCAAAACTTTATAATTATTATTATAAAATAAACAATTTTTTTAATCTTCAAATCAAAATTATGTTTGGGTGAATTTATGAGAATGTTCTAAAATATTTTGTTTTTCAGTGAATAGTAAAAATATTGTTTTGAGTTTTCAATTTGTTTAATGAAATCATAATGATGTAATAAGTAATATAATATTATGGTATATTATTTTTGATTAAAATAATTTAATATGTGTCTCATGTTACTAATACCATGGGAGAATACCACAGGAAAACCCATGGTTTTTCATATACCACTATTGAGGTGTCCAAGAAAATTAATAAAAAACTTCATCTATCAATCTATACATAAACACGCATATATTCATTTACATTCATTTTAAATTAATACTACACTAATCTATGATATTATTAACTCTAAATTTTTCTTCCCAAGGTGTCCTCAATCCCCCATTGTCCCAATCATCGAGTTTTAGGAGTTACTCATCAAGGTAAGGGAAATTCCAACTTCTCTTTTCCATTCAAGTTATCTTTTTATGTGGCGTGTGTTTAAAATTTCCATAATTTATTTTTATTTCCATTTTATTATATCCATATACTTTATTAAGATTATTTTATGAATAGTATTCCATTTTCCCATTTCTTTTTAATGTTTTCTAAAACATGATTCATACTAGTTCTACTATAGAATGTTCTTCTAAAAACGTCTCTCTTTTTCTAAAGAAATTATTTTATTTTATTTTTTGAATACCCAAAACTATTTATTCCCTAGGTTTATTCACATATATTCCAAAATTTTCAATTTTATTATAGTATTGAAATACAATAAACCCACCTTCCTTTTCTGTGGGTTTAAAATGACAAAAGGATCTTGTTTTTAAGCACTTTCCAAAACACCATGAATTTGATATGAAACCTATTTATTTTATTCTCCACGGGTTATTTATGAAATGTTTTATTATGATATATGTGGATCACATTTATTAATACATATTAAGGGTGTTACCTGATATCACTCCAATGCTTTGGGTAAAGAATTTAATTTCTAGAGATTAGACGTTTTACGATACCTTGGTAAATAACCTTGGTGATTTTTATGACACCTCGATGATAAGACTTGGTTATATGATTATTAATGACTCAATTAAATGTCTTAAACACATTTATATTCTATTATTCAAGTTATTGTTATTATGATATACCTAATGATCATTCCATTTTGGTTTTCCTCATGTTCATATTTATATTCCTCAATCTCACAAGTAAATTGCTTCCCTTATTTTACCTTACTCGGCCATTGGCTCACCCTTTACTTTGATGTATGTCCCCAAAATATGAGATGTTGTAAAAGTACATAAGAAACAACAATTAATAATCCATTCAATTTGTTTACAATAATGTTCTGAGTTTTCATGTATTATGCACCTTTTTTCCAAGATACTAAACTTTGAAAGATCCTCTGTTTTTATAATGTAATGAAATGTTAAGTAATAAAAATATGGGATGCCATACTTTTTATCCCTATTAAAATCCAATGTATTATCATTAAACCCCCTAGTACAGGGAAAAAGTTTATGAATTATTGATTACATCTCCTCATTGTTATAAAGTGTTCACTGGGTAGTGATATGACTTTTGGGGTGATCGAACCCTTCTTGAATATTACATTTTCCATAAATCACACTGAATGATTTGAGTGCATCATGTCCCTGAAAAACTTCTCTCGTCCTTGTAAAAGGATTCATGTCTTTGATATTCACATAAAATATAATCTTTTCTAGGGATCTATAACCCTTCCTAGATTTCCCTTCATTTCATATCCAACTTAATCATCAGGGTGTTTGAGACTTCAAAAATATTTTATGGTCCTTGGAATAGAGTGGAGATCATCTTTGTTAGACCATGATATTGATGCATAATGTCCTTGAAATCCCAAATAAATGCATATCCTCCATGTAATAAAGAATCCCCAATACATGTGATCCCTTGAAACACTGTGGCATATTCATACACCTTAGGTTGTTATGTGTCATCCCTGGCATGTCTATCCCATCCCATATTCCTCAACTTAGACTTTTAGGTTATAACATACCTCATTCACATTCCAACTATCTAGGTGGACCTAGACTCCCTAATATTTCAACCTCTTCTAATTCCACACCCATAAATCTTCCATCACCCTTGGAAAAGAGTGGATAAACCACTATTTGACAATGCTACCAAAACATAATGTCTGTGACCTACCAACCATAAGAATCTCCACCTTGTATAAAATGAGATCTAATACTCATGAACCATATAAATACCATGGTGGTACTCATTATCCTAGGTTTTTTGGGGTAATCCCTAGCAGTTCTTCCACATATTCCATAATCATTGGTTAATTCCTAGAAATAATAATTTAAACTGTGTGGAATCTCAAGGTCCAAGATAAAAGACCCTAAATAACAGTAATAAAAGGTCATAGAAAAAATAACCTAAAATACATCAATTTCAGGCCCGAGCTAAAAGGCCATACACTACAATAATAAAATGTCAGAGCTAAAAGGACCTAAACTACAATAGAAAAATTCATCTGCTAAAAGGCCATAAAATATAGAGATAAAATGATAGATCTAAAAAGTAACCTAAACTATATCACATCAATGATCTAGTCAATAAGAATGGAAAAGAGATAAAAATATTGTGTGGCCAAATATATGTCCATAAAAAATCAAGCTATGATTTTCTAAGTCCCTTGAATTAGCAAGAAGATAGATAATTATCCCTCTGATATAGATAGTGTACCCAAATTATCCTTGTAAATAAGATAATCTCAAGAAAATTGGAGCAGATACATCAATACGGAACATCATTTTGGTGGTCATTCATGAATTTTTCTCACGATAAATGTATTGTAAGTTAAGCACTAAATTCTAGGTCATTGGATCTATTTGGTATTACACACAAAGTATGGGAATCATGAATGATCTGAGAAACATATCCATCAAAACAGGGATCTAAACCTAGGATTTTGTCACAAGTTAGTGCCATTCCTCTTCCAACATATGATCTAGATCAAATTAAGGAAAGTCATCATAGATTTATTCATCTATAAACCTATTTAATTTGTGAATGATTTTGAAATACATACTGGTATATTTTAGAACTACATATGGATTCATTCCCAATATCATTGGTTACATGGTGAATCCTGGGTTCCTTACCTCGGATCTACCCACAAAGATCTTTTCATCTAACTCCTATTCCATCCAGGAATTCATACACATTCCAATTTCAGGACATTCATACCCAAATACTTGGATTCATCCAACCACTCATGTTCAGGAGTCTCATCTTAATAGAATGTAAATTTTCCTTAGTCAACACACTCTAGGAAGATCCTCCCATGATGCTAAATATCAACGATCGTCATAATTTCATATATATGGAAAAGTGATCTATTTTTAGGTTAGAGTTATATTCTTTTCATTATAAACTAATATTATTATAAAGGGTGTTATTTTTTTGGAACCCATAATTGTGTGATATGAAATTTGTCATCAAAGAATTTATATGTGTGAAAACTATGAATGAATTTTGACTCACTTCATATAATAGCTTCAATGATTGCCTATTTTATGAATGTGGGATTAGGAATTTATGTATAAGGGAATAAACCTTTTCCCTTTTTCTTCTCATTTTAAATAGAATCATATTCTATGTATTTCTGTATTTCCTTTTTTCAAAAACATATAGTCCAGCCCGGGCTAACAAGACTAACCAGCTTGACCTAGGCTCATGTAGGATTCACCTATACTTCACCTGGGGAGCCAACAGGGCTTACTAACATCGGCAGAAAAAAGATTTTCAAAAATGAACTCACACATGATGGGTGGATCTATTTCACATTTTGGAAGTACAAAAGGAATGGTGGACCAACACAAAGTGGTGATGGAGGAGGTCGGGAGTAGGCACTAGTAATCACTTCTAGCGAGCAGTGGTTCCTCCATTTCTTATAAAGTTGAGGGATTCCACATTTTGATATCGATGTGGGAATTGGTGATATCATGTATTTTTAAAACATTTTTAAACATATAGATACCACCAAAGATGTTGAATGTGATCAATCCTCATAGTCCATTTGAATCGTCTGATCCTGTGATACACATATTTGAAATAATCTGATCATGCACAGTTCTAAACCTTCAACTTCAACCTCATGATACATGGTTTGATGTCATGAAATATGAATGATTATCACTCAACACCAAATCCATCTCCCATGGCCTATAGTATTTTGATGATATCCACATCTGTCAGAGACAACAATTGTGGATTCCCCTCTGATCAACATCCTCCAACCGTCTTGGGCACAAACCACCGCATGTAGCTCATTGATCTCTTGAATAATTAAATACCAAATGATTGCATGTTCAATGAACCGTCATCCATAAAATATATGTACTTAATTCATTATTTCTCATAAAATACCAGAAGTCATCATGAAATAATTTATCACATGAAATCCATTATAAGAACTAGTGGCATATCATAAGTGAAGAGCCCACTTTGTGTATAGATTCAATTTTCTATCAAATGATTGTCATTGGTTGAAAATGTTGATCAATGATATATGAATATTTCATTAATTTCAATATGATGAAGAAGATAAAAAGTTAATGGATCTTGGATGAAGTCCTCAATTCTTATAATTTGAACAAACATGTGAATGGTTTGAAGACATTGAGTTTCATGGTGATGCATCGAGAATTATTATGGATTTTTAAATGGTGATGTATAGATAGTTTTTATGGATTATTTCATGGTGATTCCTAGAAAATTTTTATGGATTCATTGAATTGGATGTAACACCTGATCAATTATCAATAACAACCTAGACTTTTTTAATGATAATTGTTTCCTAGAAATGCGTGATATATTATATTATTCACAAAAAAACACATCTTTTATATTAAGTGAATATAAAGGGAAATGTGACCATATGGATTCAAATGTTATATGGGTTTTGGTAAATTATGACCATTTTTCAATATGGCCATTGGTAAATATACTCCAGATAATAATTTTAAAGTTATCATTTGAGTTTATAACTAAAATTTTGACAAAGGAAAATTGATACAAAAAATAAGAGTCGATGGGATCAACCAGTAGAGTCATTCTGTTTGAATCCCATCTATCAGATTGGGAGGGAGGTATCATCATTAGGTCTCTCCCTTGAACAATCCCAATATAAGCTTTCATAAGTGAATCTTTAATGAAATCACATACGGGAGAAGTTCAAGTATGCGAAGATTACCAATTGATCGATTCTAGTTGAGGAACCCCATGAAACATACACTATTTCACACCTTACTCTTAGGGAGTATTCAGGTGTAATAAGGGGTTCTGTGTAGATTCCATAGTCACTTAATGTAAATTCCATTGTATAAATAAAATTTTTATTCCATTATTCCTTCTTTACGAAAAGTTTTTCTTAATAAAATTTAGATGGAGTTGATAAATTAGTTTTTCGAATAGAGGTTTTACTTTTCATAAAATAAATAATTATTCTAAAAAAATAAGGTGATATGAATAATGTTTATTTTAATTAATTATTATTATTAAAACACTCTTATTTAAAAATAAATGATAAAATAATTTTATTTCTTTCATGTGTGAGAAATTTTACTATACATTTTCATTCCGCTATTATTTTAAATAAAAAAGGATTTTTATATTTAAAAGTTAAAATTCAAATATTTATATAATTATTATGATAAAATAAATATCATTTTTTAAATCAGAATGTATAAATTAGGTTAGGGTTAATTTATGAGAATTTTCTAAAATACAATATTTTTTCATGAATAGTAAAAATTCATTTTGAGTTTCTTATTATGTTAATGACATCATAATTATGTCATAATAATTTAATAACTAATTAAACATAATCCATGAATTAATGTTTCTTATTTTATTTGTATTAAATATTTTAATCTATTTTAATCTTTTTCCAAATAAATAATTTACTTTCCAAATTCTAAAATGGAAGGTTTAACTCTAAAAATGTTGCTTTATGAAAATGATAATTTTCGTTGAAAATATAAGTAATATAAAATTATGGTTTACTATTTTGGATTAAAATGACATAAAATGTGTCCCAAGATTCCAATACCATGGTCAAATACAATGGTAAATCTCGTGTATTTTCATTTACCACTACCTAGGTTTCCAAGGCCTATATTTGGAAACTAATAAACAAATCCTCCACTTTCTCTATAAATACACACCCATTTATCCATTTAAATTCACACCTAATTATTCCTACATGAATTCATTATAGTTTTACATCCCAATTTGGCCTCTAAATGTATCATTAATCCTCTAAATTCCCAATCCTCATGTTTTATGAGTTACTCATTAAGGTAAGGAAAATATCCTTCGTTTCTCTTCCTTTCAATAACCTATTTTTGTATATGTATTATGAATGTGATGTTAACTCTCTATTATTTACTTTTTCTTCATTCTTATAATTAAAAATTATATTTTTTCAATGGGATAACTATGTCCCCCCTCTTTTTAACTTTTTTTAAAATCATGTTTTATACTGGTTATTTTTCTGAATTTACTTATCAAAATATCTCTCTTCTCTCTAAGATATTGTCTTTTATTTTATTTTTTTAAATACCCAAACCTATTTATTTTCCATGTTTATTCACTGATATTTAAAATTTATTTATTTTATTTTGATATTGAGATATATAAAACCCACATTCCCTTTTTCTGGGTTAAAAATGACATAAAGATCCGGTTTTTAAAACGCTTTTGAAATGCCATGATTTTGATATGAAACCCATTTTATTTTATTATAAACAGGTTGTTAGTGAAATTATTTATTATGATCTAGGTGGATTGCATTCAAATTATTTTATATGAAGGGCGTTCTTTGATATCACTCTAATGAATTGGGTAAAGAATTTAATCTCTAGAGATGATATATTTTACGACACCTTGGTGAACAACCTTGAAATTTTTTTAACACCTCGGTGGAAAACCATGGTGATTTGATTATGAATTTACCATTTTGATATTGTATCAAAATTTCCAGGTTATGATTTATGTTATTTTTTTATATCCATCAATTAATAATGTTATTCCTCATATTCTTATTTATATTCTTCAAGATCACTTGTAAAATGTTTCCCTTTCTTATTTCATTATTTGGCCTTATGTTTACCCTTTCCTTTTATGTATGTCCCCAAGATATGAGATCGAGTAAAAGTACTTATGATGAACCAATTAATAATCCATTCACATTTTATAATTTTTTTTAAAATTTTTCATATATTATGTACCTTGTTTCCAAGAAACTAAACTTTAAAACATCCTATATTTTGTACTATCTAATGAAAATTTTATGTAATAAAAATGAAGGATGAAGTAGTTGATATCAAAGGATGGTTTAGTTATTTGTGAAAAATTAGAGTTTGAAAAATTAGGTAGAACCTTAAGAATAAGTTGAAATATAGGAAAAATAATATTATTTTGGTGAATTATTATGTAATTTGTTTTCGAACAACGAAATTCTTGTCTGAATATGAACAAGTGGATGTGGATCTGGAACATATGTGTCTAGGGGTAAAACCTGAAAACCCCACTTTGAGATAGAATCGAACGGGAACTAGGGCATGAAAATGGGCCTTGTTTTACTCCTAGTTTGACACTCCCAATGGATATGTTTGGTTCATCGCAAGCTTTTTATAAACCATTTTGAAGGATTTGTAGAAAATTTAACTCTTGTAAAAATAATAACATATGTAATAATGATCTTTTAAGACATAAAAGTCCTTTGGAATTATAATATTCATAAAATAAACATTTTTCTCAGTAATATCTCTTATTTTCGGAAATGAGAGCAAATTGGAGGGACTGTGTAAGTGGTGAATGCAATAGAACATGAACCAGTAGCCCTCTGATGCAAGATAAAATGGAAAAATTCATGAGAATGGTGAATCAACTGACTTGAGTTATGAGCAATAACTTGAATCATGTCAAGTGATATGATTCACCTCAAAGTGAACAACTTTCCATTGATCCTTTTATGAATTAATGACCACCTTTTTTTAGTGGATCTAGAAACCCATTGATTTTTGAACAATTGATATGCTTTATTGAAAAGATATTTTATGTTCTCTATTGTTTAGAGAAATATAAAGACACCCTAGCTATGTATCACTTAGAGGAAGAAGATTATCAGTGGTGGACACTAGTTAAAAACATGAAACCAAGAAGTAAGACTGAGGATATCGAGTGGGAAGAGTTCAGGAGAACCTTTTTGTAGAATGGTTCACCCATTCAATGAGAACAAAAATGGAGAACGAATTACTGGAGCTGAAGCAGAAGGAAAATGAACCTGTGGGGAGCTATGAGATGATCTTTACAAAGCTTTCTCTCTACACCTATAGCTTCTTCATGGATCTTAATGGAAATTTTGATAAATTATTTGGTGGACTAAGACCCCATATGTGAAATAATACAGACAATCATGATTATGATAGCAATGAGGATATAGTGAAAAGTGCTATGAATTTTGAATTGGGGTTCGGTGAGGCGTAGTGTTCCCATAGATCGAATGAAAAGAAGAGATATTTGGAGTCAATCTTTGGGACGAACTTCGGTCAAGAAAAAGGAGTAAAACTAATGTGACCTCACAAATGCAAAAAATGTGTAAATAATAATTTGGGTAACTCCTTTCTTGATAGTGGGCAACTATAAAAGTGTGGATGAGATGGACATATTACTCAGACTTGTTTAGTTAGGTGACCCCACAACTTCTCAACACAAAAGAAAAAGGGAAGACGGTGCAGTCCCAACCTAAAGTTCTATGATTCAAGTGTGGATAGCTTGGGAACTTTTCCAATCACTTTCCCAATCCGAATAGAGTATAGGGGAATCACCATCAAACTCATTATAGGACAATGGAGAAAGTTTCTACTTTCACTATCCTGATGGCTAAAGTTTAATCTCGGAATTATGTGGTGGAACGTACTCTCATTTTCTCTCAAATATAGAAAGTAATTTATTTGATTATGGTTCTAATAATTCTCTTATTTCATCCATGTTTGAAAAGAATATAGAATCAATACCTGAAATGATATAAGTATAGTAATCATTCATGACTCCTAGAGGGATTATCAATGCATCAGAGGTGTATAGAAACTCTTGTATTGGCATTGGCAAGAACAATTTCATCACAAATCAAGTATTAATTCCCATGATGGAATTCAAAATTATATTTGGGATTTACTGGCTCTCAAGGTATAATGATAATATCAACGGTAAAACAAGTAAATCTCAATAATCTGGAATGGAAAACCTACTTTTGTTTTCAAAGGAAAGATATCACGACCTGAGATTTTTCTATAAGCACCTTCCATAGCCTTCTTTATAGAAATGAACTGTGTAGATGAATAAGTAATTTAAAGTATACATATATAAAAATTCCACATGATTCAAAAATTATTGATTTATTTCCTGACTTACATGGACCTCCCCCAGAAAAATAAGTAGAGTTATTCATTGAAATCATACAAGGATGTGACCCGACATCGAAGACCACGTATAGAATGGAAAATTTAGATCCGGAGGGACTAAAGAAAAAAATTCATGATATTTTGGAGAAGGGGTTTATCTGACCAAATGTGTCTCCTTGGGGAGCACCTGATCACTTTGTGAAGAAGAAGGATGGATCAATGCAGCTTTGAATTGATTATAGATAACTTAACGAGATCACAGTAAAGAACAAGTTCCCTCTTCCATGGATTTATTATTTATTTGACCATCTTCACAGGGATCAATTATTCTCTAAGATTGATCTTAGATCTTGTTATCATTGATTTAGGGTGAAGAAAGAATATATTCCAATTACTACCTTCCAGTCAAGATATGGGAATTATGATTTTGTCATTATGACCTTCATCTTGACTGAAACTCCTTCTATATTTATGTATTTTATGAATAGATTATTTAAGGACTATCTTGATAAAATTTTCGTAGTTTTATTAATGATATTAAGATATATTATAAAAATATTGAGGAGCATGAGGATCGTCTAAGGGTTATATTGAAAACTCTGAGGAAGGAGAGGCTATTTGGAAAGTTCAAAAAAAATTATTTTTTGTAACAATAATTTTATTTCCTAGGGAAAATTGTAACCAGTGGAGGAATATTAGTTGACTCTGTGAAGTCAGTGGTTGTGGAAAAGTGGCCTCATCCTACAAAAGTAGTTGAGATTCATAGTTTCATCAGTTTAGTAGGATATTATAGGAGGTTTTTGAAAAACTTTTCAGAAATTTCGAATCTACTAACCAATTTAAATAGGAAAGGGTCCAAGTTCATCCGGGAAAAGGAGTTTAAGGAATGTTTCCAAGAGATGAATAATAGATCAGTTACTACACCTTTGTTAACTCTACCCTCTATCAAATAAAAATTTGTTATTTTTATCAATGCTTCTCTAAAATGGACTGGGTGAGTCCTCATGCAATATGACAAGGTGATTTATTATGCATCTGAACAAATGAAGTATCATGAAAATAATTATCTTACACATGACATGGAGCTAGATCTGGTTTTTTATCTATTGATATAGAGACATTATATTTATGGAGTGAAATGTTATAATTACATAGACCACCAAATTTTGAAGTCTATTTTGACACAAATGGAATTGAACACGAGACAGAGGAGATGGTTGGAACTTCCTAAAGACTATAATTTTTCAATTCATTATTATACCATGAGAGAAAACAAATTTTCTAAAGTATTAAGTTGGAAATACCATCTTTTGTTCCAAATGATGATGATTCAATGATATCCTTTGACCAAAGACCAAGTAAAACTAGACCTGTCAATCGTAAGGGAATGGACATCATCAACCTTATCCCAAATGACCTCTTAAACATCATTACTATATAAAATCAAGAAATATCCAAGAGAATATCCTTTTTATAGAAGAAGATATAGAATTTGAAGAATGGGGAGTTTCCTGAGTTCACTATTGATCAATAAGGTGTTCTAAAATTTTATACAAGGTAATGAGTTCCACATATTCCAGAAATAAAGAAGGAGTTGGTGGATGAAGCTCATAGATCTAAATTCTCTACACATCCTGGAAGCACTAAAATCTATAAGGACTTTCGTGATCATTATTGGTGGGATAACATGAAAACGTAGTGTGTCAACTACACTACAAGGTGTTTGGTGTGTCAACAAGTGAAGGAATATAGAAAACTTCATCAAGGGTTATTACAACCACTACACATACAAACATTGAAGTGGGCAATATCACTCTATACATTTCCACTAGTCTCCTGAAAACATCCAAATGAATCAATTCCATTCAGGTTATAGTGCATCATCTCACAAATAATTCACATTTCATCACTATTCGAGAAGATTTCACTCATGGCCAACATTCCAAGACATACATGAAGGAAGTGGTAGGGCTTTATGGGGTTCCACTCTATATCATATCTAATTGTGATCCAAGGTTCACATAAAATTTTAGGATAATTATTCAACTTGCTATGAGTACCGAATTGAATTTCAGTACAGTCTATCATCCCCAAAATGATGGCCACTATGAAAGGACTATTCATAAACTTGAGGAAATGCTAATAACAGTCTCAATAGAATTTAAAGGTGGTTGGGACCAACATGTCCCATTAGTTAAGTTCTCAAACAACAATAGATTCCATTTCAATATTCAAATGGAACCCTATGATGCTCTATATGCGAAGCAATGCAGAACTTCTACTTGTTAGGATGAAGTTGGTGAGAGAAAGTTTCTTGGGATGGATCTTGTGCAAGAGATAACCGAAAATTTTCATTCCATCCAACAACACATAAAGTCTACTCAAAGTCAACAGAATAGATATACTGAAAGCCATTGAAGGGACTTTGAGTTTGTTGTTGGCATTGAATTTTTCCATCAAATATCACCTTGGAATAGAGTTGTGTGGTTTGGGATGAAATAGATTTTTAACCATATGTACATTGACCACTATGAAATCCTTCATCACATAGTATAAGTGGAATATCGTCTAGAACTTCCACAAAATCTTTCTCAAGTTCATCATGTATTCCACATGTATCTCTTGAGGAAGTACATAATGACCCTTCACATGTACTGAATCTAGATATGGTACAATTGGAACATGAACTCTCTTATAAGGAGCGGTTAGTGGATATATTTGACCATAGAGACAAGGTTCCACACAAAAAGACCACCCACCATTTAAAAGTGTGGTGGAGGAACCCTAAATATGAAGAAGTGATGTGGAAACCAATAGATACGATGAGGAATAATTACCCACACCTTTTCTGAACTAGGAGAATGAGTTGAAATTTCGATGATGAAATTTCTTAAGGGGGGAAGAATATACCAACCCAGACTTTTTGATTAATTATTGCTTCCTAAAAATGTGTGTTATATTATATTATTAACAACAAAACCATATCTTTTTTTAATGAAGTGGATATAAATATAAATTTGAACATTTAGAATCGACCATTTTATGACCATTGGGAACTATACTCTTGATAATAATTTTAACATTATCATTAGAGATTATAAGTAAAAGAATTTCAATGGAAAATTGATACAGAAACAAGATTTGATTGCCTAAAAGGGTACAATCATTCTATATGAATCACATATGCTTGAACATAGTAGGGATTTATCATAACTGGGGGTTCCCTTGACCAAGCCCAAGTTGAGCTTCAACAAGTGAAGCTTGAACGAAATCACTTACAGGATAAGTTCCAGTTAGTGTATATTACCACGTGGTCGATGTTAGCCGAGGCACCCCACAAAACTGCCACCATTTCTCAACTTAATCATATAGAGTATACAGGTGTAATAATGGGTTATGTTTCAAGTCCCCATTTACATAAATTGTAATTCCATTATATAAATAATTTTTTTATTCCATCATTTTTGTTTTAATAATAGTTTTTCTTAATAAAACTATGATGGAATTTGATAAATTGATTTTTCGAATAGAGATTGTACTTTTAGGAAAATAAATAATTATTATAATAAACTAAAGTATTATGAATAATGTTTATTTTAATGAAATAGTATGATTAAAACACTCTTATTTATAAATAAAAGATAAAATAATTTCATTTTATTTTATGTGTCCGAAATGTTATTATGAATATTC
Source organism: Viscum album (assembly GCA_963277665.1). Classification (NCBI taxonomy): domain Eukaryota; kingdom Viridiplantae; phylum Streptophyta; class Magnoliopsida; order Santalales; family Viscaceae; genus Viscum; species Viscum album. Next base: position 854,177,496 of record OY728152.1, read on the forward strand.
AGTCTACTTTTATTTTTAATAAATAAATATTTTTATATTTAAAAGTTAAAATTCTTATATTTAGAGAGTTATTATGTTAAAATAAATATCATTTTGGAAATCATCCTGTTGATGTTAGGTTAGGGTTCATTTTTGTGAATTTTCTAAAATATATTATTTTTTAATGAATAGTAAATACAAAGTTTGAGTTTTTCAGTATATTAGTGACATAATAACTATGTCATAATGATGTAATGACTAATTAACCATAAAAAACTTAAAATATGTTATTTTTTAATATCAAATATTTTAATATATTTTAATCAACTTCCAAATATATAATTTACTTTCCAAATTCTAAAATCAAAACTTTAACTTTAAAAATGTTATTTTATGAAAACATTAATTTTCGTTGACAATGTAACTAATATAAAATTATGGTAGACTCTTTTGGATTAAAATAAAATTTAAGGTGTCCCGAGTGTCCAATACCATGGGAAAATACCCTATGAAATCCCATAGTTTTTCATTTTCCACTTCCTAGGTTTCCATGGCCTATATTTGAAGATTAATAAAAATATCCTCTAGATTTTTTATAAATTCCCATTAATTTACGCATTTAGATTCACTTATAATTCATCATCCATGAATTTATGATAGTATTAACTCCCAAGGAGTCCTCCCAAGGTTTCCTCAAGACCCCATGTTCCCAATCCTCAATTTTCAGGAGTTACTCTTAATGGTAAGGGAAATATCATTCTTTTCTATTCGTTTCAAGAATATCTTTTTGTATATGTCTTATTAATGTTAAAGTAACTCTCTCTTATTTATTTTTTACTCATTCCCTTACTTCCAAATTATATTTTATCAATGGTATTCCCCTATTCATTCTCTTTTTAACTTTATTCAAAACCATGTTTTTAACCTGTTATGTTGTCCATTTTACTTCTCAAAATTTCCCTCTTCTCCCCAAGAAATTATCTATTATTTTCTTTTATGAACACCCAAAACACTTTAGTTTCCATAATTATTCACCAATATGTTAAAATTAATTATTTTATTCAGTTTTTTATATACATAAAGCCTGCATTCACTTTCTGTGGGCTAAAAATGACATAATGAAATTGTTTTTAAAATCACTTTTAGAACACCCTGATTTTTATATGAAACTCATTTTATTTTATTCTCTATGGGTTTTTATGAAATTATATATTATTATCTATGAGTATCACATGAAAATTATTACATATGAAGGGTATTCCCTGAAATTTCTCCAATTCATTTACTAAAGAATTTAATCTCAAGATATGACATATTTTAAGAAATCTTAGTGAACAAACCTAGTATTTTTTATGACACCTCGATGAAAATTTTTGGTGGTATGCTTATTAATGTGTCATTTAAATTTTTTATCCAAATTTCCATGTTATGATTTAGGTTCTTTTTATTATTATATGCATCAACCCATATTTTTATTCCTCGTGTTCTTATTGATATTCTTCATCATCACCTGTAAAATGTCCCCCATGATTATTCTCTTACTGTCCATTATGATAACCCTTTCCTTTGATGTATTTACCAAGGTTATAAAATATAGTAAAAGTACTTTTAATGAACCAATGAACAATCCTTTCACTATTTTAAGAATATTTTTTTATTTTTTCATGTATTATGTACCTTGTTTCTAAGAAACCAAACTTTAAAAGACCCTCTATTTTCTACAATGTAATGATAAATTTATGTAATAAAAAGGAGGGATGCCATATCCTCCAAATTGTCTAAATTATATGATTTTTCAACTGCTTATAATTTTGAATAAATTTATCAAAGGGGATACATTGTTTACAATAGAGACGATAGTGGTTTTGATGTTAATAAGCTCTTTGTAATTTCTTTTCAAAAAATGGAATAATAGTCAAACAAGGTAATGAAACATTTCATAAGAACCGTGTAAGAGATAACTAGAAGATTATTAAAGGTTATATTTTCATTAATAATAATTTTAAGGAGATAATGAAAAATATTATCAATCAGAAATATTTCATGAGAGGATATTGTAAGATGAAGTGGATAAGTGGTGTATGGATTTTTCTTATAAGATACATCAAATAAAATTTATTCTAGGTATTTCTAAAAAATATGCTAGCCATTAAAAGCCAAAGGATAAATTTTATCAACCCACTTAACAGAATCCAGGTCTACCATGTGGGTAAGACCTAAACTTTAAGACTGCAAGTTTGTAGAGGACCTAATGGTATTTAAGCCAGAGGTACGCCTGAAGGCATGCATGATCGTAGGAGATACAACACCACCATGTAGGGTGGCACAGAGGTAGGAGGGAAATTGTATTGTGTGATATAGGGAGAGGGAGAGGAGAATTATAATTTGTTCATGGAACATCTTGTTTGATATACCACTCCCTTTTCCTTCGAGAGTTCGATATGGGACACATTTTGGGTGTGTTGTTCACCCACTTAAAATATAGACATAATCACATCTTTCCATTTGGTGTGATCACCACCATCCATCAAATCCTATGCCTTGCTATTTTATTCTAGGGTCATTCAATCTCCCGTTGTGTGGGTATTTGAAATCCATTGTGTGTTTTTTGAATTCTAGATCATCTACTTCCTCCTAGCTCCTGACGATGCCACTGGTTTCCTCAGAGACACGGCCAAACCCCTATCATTCGAACGTGAGGCTTACATGATCATTAAATGGTCAAACCATTGATACAAACTCAATCAAATGAGTCATGTTGTTGGAAACTCAAACAAAAACCCATGTGTCAAGTAGCCCGCATTTATTTTCCCCACATTTTTTATACAGTGTGTATTAATTACACGTTGTTTCCCCATGTTTTTCTCCCCACATGTCCATTTAATGTGTCTATTTTATTTCATTAATGTGTCAATTTAATGTTTCTGTTTTATTTCATTAATTTCTCCATTTAATTTGGTTGTTTAATTTCTTTGTAAATGCATATAAATTGTTTGAAATTGTAGTTCAAAAATATGTGAAATACAATGATTGAAATATCCTTTTTTTGTGTTCCAGTTTTCTTCCTCTCATATTTCTCAGCTTATATATCCAACAAACTGGTTTCAAAGGCGGTTATCAAGATCCTCCATTTTTTTAAAAATGACCGCAATCCAGAATCAAGTTACAAAGCGATCTAAGGAAAACTATGAAAGATGGTTCTTCCAAATGAAGGTGTTATTAGGGTCACAAAAATTATGGTAGATCATCACCGACGAGTATATTGTACCCTCTAAGGATAAATAATTCTCCTTCATGAATGAAGAAAAGACAGTCCTCAAAAATAAAATAAATAAAGACAACAATTCGTTGTTCCTCCTCTATCAAGGGTTGAATGAATCAATGTTTGAAAACATTTTCGAAGAGACATCAAGCAGGAAAGCTTGGGATAACATTTCCACCATCTTCAAAGGTGTTGATCAAGTGAAGTGTGTACGTCTTCAAACATTAAGATCAGAGTTTAAAGCGAATCACTGAAAAGATGGTGAGAGTATCTCCAATTATTTCTCAAGATTAATTGTTATTATTAACAATTTGAAAAAGTAATGGTGAAAAATTGAAGGACATTCAAGTTATTGAAAAATAACTTTGATCTCTCACCACCATGTTTGAGCAGGTGGTTGTGGAAATCGAAGAATCAACTGAATTGGAGAAACTGTCCATTGAAGAACTAATGGGGTCATTGCAAGTACATGAGAAATGGATGAAAAAGAATTCAAGTTCAACAATAGATCATTCCTTATAGTCCAAGTTTACTCTAAAAGAACAAAAGAATGGCCACAAGCAATAAGGAGGTCATCATGAAAGAGGAAGAGGGTGTGGATATTATCCAATCCATCAACTAAAGAAACAAAATCTTACTAGCTTTCATGGAAGAGGGAATGGTGGAGGTTGATTCATGCATGGTCCTAATAACGCAAGTAACATTCAATGCCACAAATGTTATAAATTTGGCCATTATGCCTTTGATTGTTGAAGAAAAGTGGATCATGATGAATGATATAACTATGATGAAACATCTCATCATGAAGAAGAAGGTACCACACTCCTATTCGCACAAGAAAAGATATGTGAACACCCCAATGTGTGGTATCTCGACATGGGTACAAAAAACCACATGAGTGGTAACAAAGAATTGTTTGAGGAACTCACAGAAGAAGTTTGTGGTGACATGAGAATTGGTGACTCATCAAAGGTACCCATGAATGGAAAAGGTAAAATCAAAATCTATCTGAAGAATGGTGAAGAAAATTGCATCTCTAATGTTTATTATGTACCAAACATGAAAAAAATATCACTAGTCTCAGCCAACTCCTTGATAAGTGGTATGTTATACACATGTATAATTCTTATTTTTCTATAAGGGATGCTCACAAGAGACTTGTTTCTCAATCCAAATGGTGACGAATCGCATGCTTCCACTGTGTATCAACACAAAGGCTGAGGAGTGTCTCTTGGGAATCATGAAGAATTAATCTTGGAGATGGAATCTATGATTTGGACATCTGCATTTTAGAGGGCTTAAACTTCTATCCTCATAAAGTATGGTTCATGGATTGCCGATGATTGATGTTCCAAATCATGTGTGTGAGCTGTGTACACTCAGCAAACAACAAAGGAAATCCTTCCCAAGTGGAGTGTCAAGAAGAGAAAATGAACCACTTTAGTTGGTTCAAATTGATATCAGTAGACCTCTTGAAACACCCTCACTTGGAAGTAATAGGTATTTTATTACTCTCATTGATGATTTTAGTATGAAACTATGGGTGTATTGCATCAAATAAAAATCTTCTACATTTGTGATCTTTAAAATTTTCAAAGCTCATGTTGAAGTTGAAAGTGGTTATAGAATAAAAGTTCTCAGATCTGATAGAGTTAGAGAATACACTTCAAATGAATTTCATGATTTTTGTAGGGAAGAAGGAATCAAGAAACAATATATTGCTGCCAACATGCCACAATAGAATGGCATTGCAGAAAGGAAGAACCTTACCATCCTTGACATGAAGGGGACCATGCTAAAGGACCAAGGCATGCCAAAGAACTTCTGGGCAGAAGCATGGGAATGTACTGCCTATCTGCTCAATCGGTGTCCAACCAAGAGAATTAGAAACATGACACCACAAGAGGCATGGAATGGCTAAAAACTGAGCATATCGCACCTTATAATCTTTGGGTGTGTTTCCTATGCTCAAGTTCCATAAGTGATAAGAAGGAAGCTTGATGGACATGGTGAAATGTTCATCTTCATTGGCTATAGTGTAGTTTCTAAAGCCTATAAGCTCCAAAATCCACTAACCAATAAATTAGTGGTGAGTAGAGATGTGGTCTTTAGTGAGGAATAAGCTTGGAAATGGAATGATGAAGAACCAAACAAAGATATTCTAGTCAAAATAAAAGATCCTAAAGAAAGAAATTATCATCATGAGAAAACGCCAACAACACCTTCCCTAGGAACATCGTTAATACTCCGGAGTCCAGGGAGACATTCCATCACTCTTGAAAAGACTCCATAAAGTCAATATTTGGTGAGCTCATCCTCCCCATGGTTCCCATAAAAATGAAAAACTTAAGTGACATTTATGAGAAAACCAAAGAGGTAAATCTTTTTTTCTGTATGAAGATCATGAGCTTCTGACATTTCCAGAAGCCATGAGAGAAGAATGTTGGAGAATAGATATTGAAGAAGAAATTCATTCCATAGAGAAAAATGACACAAGGGAGCTAACCAAACTTCTTAGTATCCAGAAACCCATTGGTGTCAAATGGGTGTACAAGATCAAGCGAAATGTTGATGGTGAAATCAATCGCTACAAGGAAAGGCTCATAGAAAAGGGGTACAAACAGAAGTATGGGTTTAACTATGAATAATTCATCGCTCCTTTTGCTTGCCTTAACACTGTGAGGATGATTATCTCCCTTGTTTTTCATCATTGTTGGATGATCTACCAACTGGATGTGAATTCTGCATTCCTAAATGAAATTCTAGAGGAAGAGGTTTATGTTTACCAGCCTGAAGGATTCATTATGAAAGGGGAGGAATACAAAGTGTATCGACTGAGGAAAGCTATTTATGGGTTGAAGTAGGCTCATCATTCTTGGAAAGCATGCATTTATATCTATCTTCAAGAGAACAACTTCGACCAATGTCCATATGAGCATGATGTTTACATCAAGAAGAATTGTTTTGGTGGCATACTTATTGCATGTTTGTAAGTTGATGATCTGCTTTTTACAGGGAACAACAGATTGATGTTCAGTGAATTTAAGGAGGCCATGTTGAAAGAGTTTGAGATGACAGATGGATTTCTCATGTCCTTATTTCTAGGCATAGAGGTAAAGAATCAACATGATGGAATCAATTTATCTTAGAAGAGGTATTCCAGGGAGTTTCATGAAAAATTCAAGATCGCCAAATGCAATACTGTAAACACTCCTATAGAAACAAGCTTAAAACTAACGAAAGATAGAGAAGAAAGAAACACTAACATGACTTTGTTCAAGAGCCTGATTGGAAGTTAGAGGTATCTCATACTCACAAGGCCTAATATTGTGTATAGTGTTGGGCTTCTATGAAGGTACGTGCAAGCACCAAAAGAGTCACATTGGCTAGCGTCAAAATGTATCCTCATGTACGTTAAAGGAATGGTGGATTTTGGTATTTTTTATGCAAAGAATTAAGAAGTAAATCTTCATGGGAACTCAGAAAGTGACTGGGGAGGCAACCGAGATGAAATAAAAAAGCACCACTAGGTATGTAGTTTTTCATAGATCGACTACATTCACATGGAATTCAAGGAAGCAAAGTGTGGTATCATTTTCCACATGTGAAGTAGAGTACGTGGCAACATCATCCACTGTTTGTGAAGGAATCAGGTTGAGAAATATACTAAATGAGATGAAGCATTCATAGGATGGATCCCTAGTGATATAACTTGACAACAAGTCGGCAATTGAACCTGCCAAAAATCTAGTGCAGCATAGAAGAAGAAAACATATTGATACCTGATTCCATTTTCTAAGAGATCAGGTGAAGAATAAAATGATAAAATTGGAATATTTTCATAATATGGAATAGGTGGCCGATATTTTCACAAAGTAATTACTGATATATGCATTCAAAAAATCAAAATGATGCTCTGGATGAAGTCGATTTTGGTTTGAAGGGGAGTGTTAGAAATGAAAACAAAAACCCACGTATCAAACTGCCCGCATTTATTTTCCCTGTGTTTTTTTATGAAGTGTGTATTAATTAAACGCAGTTTCCCTGTGTTTTTCTCCCTACATGTCCATTTAATGTGGGTTTTTTATTTCATTAATGTGTCCATTTAATGTTTTAGATTTATTTCATTAATGTTTCTATTTAATTTGGTTGTTTCATTCCTTTGTAAATGCCTATAAATTGTTGGAAGTTGTAGTCCAAAAAATATATGAAATACAAAGAATGAAAGCTCCTTTGTGTTGTGTTCAAATATTCTTCCTCTCATATTTCTCAGCTTGTATAGCCAACACATGTATCTTTGTCTTCATGATTCATGTGATGAATCTAAAGAACAAGATTCATCTGAATTTAAAATGTTGTTTTAGGAGTCCATTTGAGCTTCGGAAGTCTAAGAAAATAATTTACATGTTCTTATGAATGTATTCATGTAATATAATCACCATAAAGGTTAAGTAATGTGATTATGAAGGGAAATTCCATCAAATGTAGTTTTGTTTTAATCCTTGTTTGAAGAATTTAAATACTTAGATCTTATGTGATATTTATCTTAGTATTCACAGAGCATATATTATAGGGATTTGAGTAGGTGGATACACAGTCCATAGGTAGTGGTTATGCCAGTCAATACCAAGGAACCGAGACATAGGAAGATTTTTTTTATTCCTTATTTCCAGAGATATCATTTTTATTGAAAAACAGTGTATCTTAGTTTATCTTTTTGGTGAACAAAAATGGTCCCGCGATCCTTCGAGGATTAATGAAGAAGGTTAGTCTTGCAATCCATTATAGTTTTTCAAAGGATATTGGCACACATACTATATAAATAGATTTTGTGATCACGTGACAGGTGTTCATACACTCTCACTGTGATTTGAAAAGAAAACTGATACTTTGATCTAGTTCTTGAGTCGATAACTACTATATTTTTTCTTGAAGAACTTGTTCTATGAATATTTTCAATCTTTCACGAAGAAGTAGGAACATACTTCACTTCTGTTGGAATACTGTGCACAAGAATGTGTTGAGAAGTTACCCATGTGTGAAAATAACAGAAAGAGGCATCCGACTTGTGCCAAGTATACATGATCTAATCATGATCATGTTTTCATGATAAATAAAACTAACTATTTGTATGAATGGTTTTCACAAAGAATAATAATGCACGATGTTAGGGGGTAGTACGTGCGTGCATGAAGCACATTCGCTCATGTTCATTATTTGAGATACCTGATTTTGTGTTACGAAAAGGCAGCATGACTACATAAAGGAATAAAAAGATAGTGATATTTGTGTGAATATATGTGTGGGTTAGAATAAATAAAGTGGATAGTAAATAGTGCATGCATGTTTCATGCATTTGTGAAAGATAATGCACAAAAAATGGATATTCATAATTGATACCCAAAAAATATTCAAAAATAGAACATAAAACAACAAATTCAAACTGATAAAAGATTTTGGGCATCGTGTGACATGAATCATTCATTGAATGTATGATGTATAAATGATATTTTCAGGTTAGTAATTCAACAAGAGAAAAGTCTATATTTGTGAATGATCATTCTTGCATAAAAGAACACTGAACATGTGGTGCAATTTAGTTGAGTTAATATTTTTTACATCAAGAATAATATAGGATAACAAATACATAAATATTTGTTAATAATTAGTATCCATGCAACAGAATTTGACACTATTTCATTATTACATATTATTGTGTGTCAAAGAAGAAGAAGAGAGTGGCCAATCTAAATTCCATTATAGAGGTCGTATTTATTATGATTATGTTCTGTTGAGTTGATCATTATTGTTTAGATAATCACAAATGAGTTATGTGATTCTAGAAATATTTGAAGAATTTGATTCGGTGAAGTTAGTTTTTCACTATAGAATAAAGAGAGAAGAAGAGGAGTGACAGGACAATTTATATTCAGTTGATCAATATTTGGTCAGGAAAAATTCTGTGTTCATCAATATACTACATACATATTATTAACCCTAACAAAATAATATGATATTGTAGTTATCCATTTTTGCTACTGGGAAGAAGTAAGGAGTGTTTCAAGCCTGCTGCAATGCAAGTAACCAAATGAAATAAATGGTTGCGGAAGAACAAAGAAGAAAAATGAAATCCAACATGTCTTAATAAATGAAGACTTTATTGGTGTTACAAACATTAATAACACGGAGAATAATATCATTAGAGGAAGTGTAAATATCCATCCAAGTGCTATAAAACAAGCACTTTCAATTGAATATTGTGAATTATAAGTGAAAGGGTATTTTCTACTTGTTTTAACCACATTTAAAGGAATAATTTCTTGTTTTTTGTGGTTAGGATCATTTTAAAACCACTCCAAGAACTATATGATCTTATAGTGTAGTGACTCTTTTAAAAAATAATGTGGTTTGTTCTTAATTTGTTCATATAAATTCATAAAATATAGAAAATATTATTTGAGAATTGAGATCCTAATATGTCAAAGATGTAAAGGGATAAAAATTTGTGATCAGATTAAAAATTCCCCAACACCGATTAACCCCCCCCCCCCACCATCTCAGAATTAGGCATATCCGAAACTGGTCCTTTCAAGTCGTATCAGAACCAAGGTTCACCTATTTTAGATTCTCTATAGTGAAGATATTCTCTTTTGAAGATTCATGTTTCCTTCCTTAGTTAATAATGAAGTGTAGTCTTTGTGAAGATTTAGTTACCTTTGAGAAGAAGGCTCTATCTACTAAGACCATGATGAACTGGGAATAGAAAGAGAAGTGAAAGTTTAATAATAAGTCCCTCATATCTAAATATGTGGATTTATATGTTTCTCTGTGTCTTTATGACAATAAAGATGTATAAGGCTTGTAAAGTAATGAGTAGGTGGCACAATTTTCCACCAAGAAGTTGGATAACCTTTCAACCTCTAGATATCATAAGGTAAGTGTTATTACATTTGAAAACATTACTCAAGATGAAAATTATAGCACAAGTGGTGGTGATGATATATCTACAACTTATCAAGAATTATTAGTTCATAGATTAATATATATTCTATATGGTATTCAATAATAAAGATCCCCCCTTGTTTGTGGAGTATTTCAATGTATGTAGGAAGAGATCACCCAGCTAGACAGATAAACTGATGTTTTGGATAATGTATTGCAAGAAAAAACTATAGAGTGTTTAAATCTCTCTAGAAAGGTTGGATCATATGAAGAAAAAGATTTAAGATGAAATAAAATCCTCAAAATATATCAAAGTAATTAAAGATAAATAGGGATTTAAGAAGACTGTTGAATAACATATCTATCCGCTTGAATAAAAATCGAAAAATGTCATTGATGTAAAGAATTAACAATTAAAAGTTACATCCATGAAGATCAAATAACATGAATCTTTGATTCAGAAAAATATTAAGATACATGAAGATGAATTTGAAATAATAAATAATCCTTATGAAGAGAAGAAGATTATGATTGAAGATCGTATTATCATCCTCAGTATGAAATGTCTAGATTTGTAATTTTAGTTCGGAAATTTTTGGAATGCGCATTTTGAAACTTTAAAAAATAAATAAATAGTTGTTTCTGGTACTCAATGCATACTGGAGGATTAAACTAACAAAATACCTCTAGCATGTGATAATAAGATCATAACATCATTCAATGATCTATCACAAGCAGCCGAGAAAAAAATGCACCATCAATAGCATATTTTACTAATTTTTCTATATCTATTTCCAAAAATAGCTCGGGTTGGATGAAAATTTATGAACAATTATGGATGAATAAAGGTGATAAGATACCTACCATCATGTCTAGGGAGGATAGAAAAAAGAATGTGGAAGCTGGTTCCCCACAATGAGAACAAAAATTCATGAAGAAGAACCAAAAAGCTTATACAAGAAATATAAAGAAATCAATATGTTGGTCAATTTTGGTGCTGAAAAATATTTTTGGATTGTGAATTAAATTTTTGGTATAATCCTAAAAATTTAAAAGGAAAAAGATAGCCTATATCAATGGAAGAAAGTCATAGAAGAAGATGCAACATCCATTGGTCTAGAAGCATATGTATAATGCAAATAGATTTGTAATTCCATATGAAATCTATCATGTATGAAATGGTATTGGTCACAAGGATGGTATATGTTCATCTCAACAAGTATCCAAATATGATAAGAAAAGAAGGTCACAAAATCTTGCTAGTAATGAAGAAGAAGCGTTGGAAAGTTATCAGAAGAATTTTGTGAAAAACAAATCTCCCAAGAAGGTATCAAAGAAGAATGGTGAGAATAAATCAGATTCAAAGTCCAAGAATTTTAATGGTAGTGCATCCAAAAGATCTAAAAAGAGGGATGTCACATAGAAGAACGCATCTGGAAGATCCAAACTTTATTCCACAATTCCTAATGACATGTTAGTTATCTATCCAAAATATTTTGAAAGATTGATAAAAATGGAAGATCTAAAAGATAAGTCTAGTGAAAAGTGAAATAAAATATTAAAAATGATGAATAAAATTTTCTAGAGGGTTTTTCAAGAAAAGTCACCTCATATGTTAAATAGGTTTTATGTGAGAGATTCATGAAATCTGGTCACATTAAAAAAGTTTGTTTAATATTACTACCAGAATAATAAGTATTCTTTAAGAGGATTAATAATGTATCATCCATGAAGGATATTAAGAATAAAATTTCTCCACAAAAAGAAGAAGAAGATTTTAAGAGATCCATTCTACCTCAATATAATTCAGTATAGATATTCAGATGTGCAACCATGAAGAGTGGAGAAAGTGTGGAAACTTGGTTAAGAAGATCATCTCAAATTTTATGTTCATATTAATGAATCAATGAGGATATATAGTATTTCCTTAATCCTTTTCTATTATATTCATACTTATAATTTTTGTAATTTAAGGTGAATCATGTTCTCAAGGGGAGAACCTGAGACAAAGTGAGGGCTATCAATTCTTGATATCCAATATGAAAAGTTTTCCATACTTGAATGATTCCTCATTTGATATTCAAATTAAAATATGATATAGGATCATCATTAATGATGATTATGAATATGATGTTTTATTCTATAAAAATAGGATAAAGAATATACTATCTTGGGTTTCTCTTATTTTTGGTATCAAAGAAAACAATAGTTCAAGAAGATCATCCTTGGTTAAGTTGTGAATGATGTCTAATATATACAATCACAAGGGGAAGATCCATTCTGGTGTTTTTTCCAAACTATAATTTCTTGAAATCCATTCTTGATGAGATCCACCATTATGAAGAAGATTTTAAGTGTTTCCCTTGAAGAGGATAAAAATAAAGAATATGTAAGAATCATTATTTTAATTGCTATCAAAAATGATTATTCTAGAAATTTATTTAAGATAATGTCATTGGGAAAGGTATTTTTTCAGAATCTCTCATCCTTGGTTACACAAGATTAAGATCATTTTACAAGGGGATATTAATTTAATTACTCAATGGAATAAGAAATCTTGAAGTTCCTTAAAGAAACTTGTCCTGTCTATTGCACTTGAATGCTTTTGATCTATTTTCTGAAGTGAGTACAGGAGTTTAAAGTTGATTATTCTCTAAAGGTTTCATATCAAAATCAATATTATTAGCCAGGAATGAAAGTTAATAACCATTGAAAATTGATATATGTGTTCTAATTTCATAAGGAATCATGTTCAGTTGGTAAGGGACGTCATTATTTTCTAAATCAAATCCTCTTGATTTCTACACTGAGCATAGATTATCTATACTTGGAGTGATATGATGGTTTTCATGTTTCTTAAGTATGGGTTGATACCCTTTTTCCCATGACTATTGTATTTATTATCAATAAGGGGGAGAGAAAGTGTAAAAATATTTTAAAAATTAAAGAGGAGATAGAATATAATACCTCCATATATTTACACATTCATTTAGAAATAATTTTAATGTTATTTAAAATAAATAAAAAGAGGGAGATTGAAGATCCCACTTGGTGTATAGATTTTATTTTTTGTCAAATTGTTTTCATTGGCAGAAAATGGTGTTCAATGAGATAGTAATATTTTATTATCATTAATATGATGATGAAGATAAAAATTTAATGGATCTTGGATGAATTTCCCAAGTATTATAATTTGAAGAAACATGTGATTAGTTTGAACACATTGAGATTCATAGTGATTTCTGGTGAATTTTTATAGATTAATTCATGGTTATTCTTGGATAATTGTTATGAATTCTTTCATGGTGATTCTTGGATAATTTTTATGTATTAATTTCATTAGATGTCAGGATTTATAAATTCTCCATATATTTTAAACCATATGATTTTAGAACTGGTTCTTTGTTCAAATGCATTTATCAAAGATTATACATTGTTTATAACATATAAGATATTGGTTTGATGTTAAGAATATATTTTTAATTTCTATTCCAAAAATAAAAAAAATATTAGTTGAAGAAGGTAATGAAATATGTCATGATAACCAAGCATGAGAAACATGAATATTATTAAAGGATATATTTTCATAAAGATGACTTTTAAGGAGATAATGAAAAATATTATAAACGATGACATATTACATGACATGATATTGTAATATGAAGTACATCAGTGGTGGATGGATTTTTTTATATGATACATCACATAGAATTTATTCTAAGGGTTTTTAAAAAAATCCACCACTACTTTCCCAAGGGGAGAGTTCATCAATCCACTTATGGGACTTTAGGTCAACCATTTTAAGAGGACTAGCCCTTTATGCTACAATATGTCAGAAGAGCTAAGGGTCATATATAAGCCTGGCGGCATGTGTGGCTGTAAGAGAGTCAGTGCCACTATGTGGGGTGGAATGGTGGAAGGAAAGAACCAATAAATCTTGGTACCAAGGGAGGGAGAGGAGAATTTTGGGTGGTCCATGCAGACACTTGTTTGATATATTTTTCCATGTTTTTAGAGAGTTTGATGTGGGATGTAGTTCAGGTGTACTATTCACCCACATAAAATATGGACATATTATCATATGTTTGATTGGTTTAATCACTATCATCCAACAAATCTTCTATTCCACAAGTTTAAAGAAATGTTGTTCAATCTCACGTGGTGTTGGTATTTGAAATCAGCCAGGTATTTTTTAAATTCCATCGTTATCGTCTTCCTCCCAACTCCCAACGACATGAATGGATTCACATGAGACATATCAAAACCACAATCACTCAAACCTAAAGCTTCCATGATTATTTTATGGTTCAAACATTGAGACAAACTCTATCGAAGGAATCATTCAACTTCATTAACATGATTCACGTGAAGAATCTGAAGAAAAAGCTTCATCTGAATAACAAAAATAGTTGTAGGTGACCATTTCAGCTTCAAGAGTTCATAAAAATTATTTGTACATGTTTTTGAATGAATTAATGTGATTTAATAACTATAAAAGATAAGAATAGTAATCATGAATGAAAACACCATACAACAAGACATCATTTTAATCTACATTTGAATAATTTAAATACTGATATCTTCGGTGATATTTATCTTAGACTTCACAAGGAATATTGTATGAGGATATGTATAGGTGGATTCATGGTGAAAAGGAAGTGGTTATTACTATAAATACTAAGGCAACAAAACATAGTAATATTTGGTTGTTCACTTATTCCAAGATCTCTCATTTTTCATGGAAAATACATTGTGTTCGTTTACCTATTTCTTTAATCTGTAGGGTATTGTGAGCCTTCAATTATTCATGAATAATGGTATTCTCGAAATCCATTCTTGTTTCAAGAGATATATCCATGAACATCCTATGTAATGAGATAATTTGATCACTCAACTAGTGTTCATACAATCTTGTCGTACTTTGTGAATACAAACTAATACATCAAACCAGTGCGTGAGCCGAGTACTCCCACTGTGCTTCACACAGAAATTGTATCAAAATTCTTTTCATGATTTCAAAAAGAATGAGGAACATAATCCTTTTCTAATGTAGTACGAAAAATAATATTGTGTTTCCTTGTTACACATGTGTGAGAATTAGAGCATGACTAAGGAAATTTTCATGAAGTATACAAGAGCTAATCATGTGGTTGTTTTCAGGTTAAAGCAAACACACTCTTTATTGGAGTTGTTTGTGCAAAGAAGAAAAATTCATGATGGAAGGTGGTATTGAATGCATGCATGAATCACATGAACTCATGTGTATGATTTAAGATACCTGATTTTGTGTTATCCAAAGGAAGGGTGACTGCATGGATAAATAAGAAGACAATGAACTATGTGTTCATGTATGTTTCGAAACGAATAAATAAAGGGGATAGTAAATAGTGCATTAATTCTCACAATAATTTTTTAATTATGATTCACACAAAAATGGATATACATTATTGATACCCAAAATATACTCAAAAATAGCACATAAAACAAAAAAAATCAAATTGTTAAATGCGTTTGGGATTCATGTGACATGAACCATGAATTACATACCTGATGTATAAATGATATTGGTGGATTAATAATTGAATAAGAGAAATGTATGAATTTATTAATGATCATTCTTGCATAAAATAATACATAACATGCGGTGTAATTTAGTTAAGTGAATATTTATTACATGAAGAAGAACATAGGATAACTGATACATTAACAATTATAAGTATTCAGTATCTAAGATAATTTGGAATTGGTACATTATTATATATTATTATCTATCAAAGAAGAATAATAGAGTGGAAACTCTATATTCAGATATTCATTCCATATTAATTGTGATGATATTTTGTTGACGTAATCATTATTATTTTGATAATAATAAAGGAGTTTTGTGATTCTAGCAGGATTGGAAGAAGGTGATTTAGTGCAGTCAGTTCTTTCACTAAAGAATAAAGATAGAGAAATAGAATTAGTGACTTACCAATTTATATTTAGTTGATCATTTTTCGGTCAATAATAATTATTTGTTCATCAATCAACTATATTCATATTATTGCGACTAAAAAAAAAATAATATAGTAGAGATATCATGTTTGCTACTTGGTTGAATTAAAGAGTGTTTCATTCCTGATGTTTTGCATGTAACCAAGTTAAATATAAGGTTTTGGAGAAAAATAATAACAATGACATCCTACAGGTCTCAATAAGTGTAAGACTTTATGGGTGTTACAAAACTTATCAACAAGGAGAAGAGTGTCTTCAATGGTAGTATAAAGATCCTGCCAAGTTCTGTAAAACATATACTATTAATTAACTATAGTACACTGTAAGTGAAATGGAACTTTCTACTTGTTATTACCACATTAAAAGGATTAATTTCTAGTGTTTTTTTAGTTAAGGTCATTTCTAGACCATTCCAAGTACTAGTTACTCCTATTTAAAAGTGAATCTTATAAAAATATCATGTATTTTCCTTAATGATTTCATATACATTCATGTGATAGGGAAAAGATAATAAGAGAATCGAGATCCTAATAATTAAAATAGGTAAATGACTAAAAATTTGTGATTGGATTAAAAATTACCCAACACTGATTCACCCCCCCCCCCTATCAGTTTTATGCATATCCCAAAATGTTCCTTCGAGTAAGAACTCCCACCAATGCATAAAGCCATCTTGTGATGATATTTTGATCACGTGATTAGGTGAAGACAACCACTGAAGTCATCGCATGATGTTTATGACAATAAGAATATCCCATATTCTTTATATTTTATCATCTAAATAAATTGATATAAGAGATAGGGTATCCACTAATCATGATTGTCCCCTAGAATGATCATGTGAATGTCTGATAGTAGTCTAGAATTCAATTGTGAGACACAATCATGTGATCATGTGATGTCAATCTTGTGAATCCTCTACCACCTCGTCCAACACACATAGAGTCCTCCTAATGAAAATTGGTGCCACCTTTGGGCTTCCTCAACCAATATAAACACTTTTCCCCTTAAAAAACGTAATATGGGAGTGAGAGGAGAGGGAGCGTCATAGAAAGATAGTGGGAAACTTAGGGGATCGACCACCACCATCAATGAAATTATTTTGGTAATCACCGGATCCTCCATGAGTTCCATAATGAGACTAATTTGTATAATTATTCTAGTATCAGGCAACCATGTGATGAGTTAAACATCATGATAAGATCCTTATTATGAGAAGTATTCTGGAAAAAAAAATGTGGATATACCCATTGTCATGCAGACATTTCTTGGAATTCATGTGAGCTCACAATCACACCCTACTCTTCACTAATAATTCTTTTGGAGGTATGGCCCAGATAAGGATCGTCATCCATTCACCCTTCCTTGCAAACTGACATGTATCCCCTATATGTGTCTATAGAGCCTCTCACATGATACTTAAAAAATTATTTGATCAAATAATGGACATGTGACCTCTATTATGTGGTGCACATATGAATCTTAGATGAGTGTATCGTGACCATGAAGAGTTAAAAAATCAGATACCATAATCTTGTGATATCTTTTCACATCCCCCAGTGAAGGCCCTCAAACACCATAGACACCCATGCCAATTTACATGGACAAGAACCAATGAATATGAAAGCCCTCATGTGATATTGAAAACCCTTGGTCTTGTGATTCATTCACAAATCCCTAGGGGTTGTTGCCTCAACATTTATCATCCATGAGGATCTATGTCCATGCATTCTTCCTCCCCATATAGTGTGTTCCTTCACCTATTCATGTATAGGATATAATACACATCCCCCTTGCATGACCACATGTCCTATCGCAATACCTCATTTGAGTTCATTTGATTGCATGAATGGAAAACAATCATGCAGTTCCATCATATTGGGTTCACCTTAAACAAGTGTGCGGAATTGAAACACATGAGATCACATGGACATGATCTCAAATTTCCATGAAAATCCTAGGATTTGTGATTGTGGAATAAACTAGCCAACCATGTACTCTCCTTCCATGATGATTTTTTCTATATATCCTTGAGTAGTGATCCATTTGGATATGCATCTTCAACATTCGTGCAGCTGAAAGATCATAAAAATGTTTACATGACCCATCCACGTGAGTAAATAACTATCGTGTGATGGCAAGATTCTTCACTAGTCTCATGATGTCTTTGCGAAGTCATGGACATGTCACATTGATTTCAACATAGAACCTTGACAGTTCATGTTGATATCATGAGATAATATTGACATATAAGTGTTGACATGTGATTTCCTATGGAAAAGACTAGTTAATCTCATGAAAACTTATTAACATGTCATAATTTTCATGCCATCACCCATAGACATGCCTTCATTGTCATACGATTCCAATTGACATGTCAGTATTGTCATGTGATAGCCCTAGGATAGGTCAGGTGGTCATGAAAAGAATCTCATACATGTTCACTTTGATTATTATAATACATCTAGGATAGGCCAGCTGATCATGAGAAAGACATTGGACATGTATTATTCAATCATGAAAATACATCTTAGACAAGTCACTAGATCATGTGAAAGACCCTGTAAATTTATGTTTTTATCATGAAGAAGATCATAGACAAGTCAACTTCAGTCATGTGAGGCATCTTGGACATGTTAGGTAGTCACCCTTGGAAGTGTCTTCCATATCATACTGACACACCAAGACATGTCAAGATGATTATAAAAACATGCCAAGTAGATAATCCAGACATTTCAGGCATGTCCCGTAGGATATGTCTACTTTATCTAGTATGAACACTCAGGCACATACCATTTTTACCTTTGGACAAGAACCTTTCTCCTTATTCCCACTTTATAAGGGAAGTTTCCTTAATAGGATAGGATTACACACTCATGCGTCCCAATCTGTTTCATGATCTTAGATAGACCTTTCATGGTCGACATCTATCTTTATCTATCAGAATAAAGAGAATGGACCTCCAAATAGAATCTATACTAGTATAAGACCCTAATATTAATAAACCCTCAGGGATAACTATAATGTCATTGAGCATGATCTTTAACCTTATCCCACCAATGAGTTAAGGGAACACTGAACTATGATAACTCTGATTCCTGTAAAAATAAGATATTTAGGATGCCTTCCTAAGGCCCGATCTCAAATAGGCATCCACCCTAGTGTACGTCCCCTCAAATCCCAAATATTCATGGATCATGGGAACAATTGTTCCCTTAAGTACCCCATTATTCCTCATCCATTAAGGGATGAGAATTAGTCCCATACATAGTCATCATCAAACAAGCTCTCAATGTACCTCAACCCCATTAGTGATTTGGGGAAGAACTAAACTATGATGACTCTAATTAATATTATAAAATAGGATACATTGGACTCCTTCTAGCGGCCCGATATTAATACCATATCCTCAACCACTCCCTTATGTCTCCTTTCTCTCTAGGAGAGAATCTCCTCATTGATCCAACCCTTAAGAACTTCCTAATCCTCCGTGACCTAATATCTTAAATGACATATACCTCGCACTCTATTTTAGTGCACTAGAACAAGCACATGGAACTTTTATGGAAGTCTAATCATGTCCTCCATTCTTCTAAGATCCCATCCCACAAAACATATGGATATATCCAAAATTTCATCATTAGTTACATTATTTAGGTTTATTTGGATAAATAGATTATGTCTGGTCCCTTTATATACTTTTATAAAACTCTAATGTCACCCTTAATCTGAAATAAGGATATTAAATAGGTCTTCCCCTAACTATCTAATTACCCTTTATCCCTAGGATAACCATCTCCCTTCCACTTTATTTAACTACAATATCAACCTACCCCCACTGATGGGATCTTCTCATCCTTAATATCCTTATCTACCATTAATTTCTTTTACCAATTAATTAAATTTGGGTGAAAAAAATACATGATTCTTTGGATGAATCTCTAGAATCATCCCATACACAAATCAACAATATTTAAAAACATCACTACCTCCCAAGATCTAGGAAAAATGGTGAAAAGTCTATAAAACTAAAGTTATAATAGATAATAAATATATTTCCATGCTTCATCTCTGTAAAATATATATCTACCCTAGACATATAAGGTTAGAACTGCTCAAATAATAGTGCATGAAAATCCATCCAAGATATCCCATCAATCCTATTTTCTTGGAAAATTATTTCCCAACAATTCATATTCCCCCCTCAAGTATGAAAATATAAAACGTCACATTCTTCACCTCAGTAGAATCAATCAGCTAAAAGAACTGGTATAATCTAATCCCCAGGTTAACATGGCCCAACATATTCTCTAAAGAAAAGAATATCTTTTGATCAAAAGTAAAAAATCTCACTGGAAACCACTGCCACTTCCTAAGGTGGTATCACATTCATATTTGAATCACTTTCAGAAAAATCTTAGTGGTTGTCTTCTCCATAAGAGTCAATGGGTCACCCACTAAGGGAACATTATCTACTTCTCCATTTATATATCCCTAATAAAAATGATTTTAATCAACCTATCCTACCCCAATAATCATCAAATCACATTGTAGGATCCATGATTCTACTTTAATAAACACACCAATTAGAGAATAAAAAAACATAAAACAACCAACACATCATTCATAACATCATGTACAAGATTATAAGGTAATTATTCAGACCAAAATAATCACACTATATCCCCAAAAATGATTCCATATGTTTACACTAATTAATTCATTATTAATAAGCCATTATAGAACAAAATTAATTAGTTTATTAATAATTCAATTATTTAACTGAAATTTAAAACATCGATCAATCAAGAATAAATGCTTTTATGGACACATATATCATTATATTCCAAAATGATGCATGAAAACCCCACTAATCTCTCACGATTGAGTGATCATTATATCAGAAAACCTACTTCATAATGTAAAAAAATAAAACCCTACACCCCAAAGTACCGTGGACTTTTACTATGGTTTTACTAGCCAAGAATGCGCACACATCATCCAGACCTAGTCCTAAATCCTAATTTCCAACCAACCAAATCAAAAATATCAATACCTCATAAAATAAATTGTTCCAATAAAATTTTCCAATGTTCCATCTTGGCATGAAATTGCCATCAAGGTGAAACTCCACATGGACTTTAATGAACCCTGTCCCCCAATCACCAAAGGATGACAACTAGCATCGGGGTTTTAATGATATCATATATCATTTCAGGAATTATTTTTCCTATAGTGTTCCATCATATCAAAATACTAATGAAATTGATATAAGAATAATAAGAACATGAAAACATAACAAAACTCAATCCCTCAAATCAATATTCCAAAAATTCCTATAAATTTCTCACATATAAACATGAATCAAAATTAAAAACCAAGAACTATAGTATAGATAATGCATTTTAAATGAAAATTGAAATAAAGTGTGTGCATACCCTTCCACATGGATCCAAAATCCCTTGAACACCACTTCTACATGTCTCTTGAAATCATATGTCTACTATATTTTTCACTTGTATTTTCTAGAAATGTCATGTACGTAATCTATACATACACAAGGTTTGTTCATACCGGGAGTGATAATATAATCTTGTGTATAATCCACTTCAATCCCAAGTTTCCAACTGAGTCAATTATGATCATATAAAAATAGTGTAAATATTTAAATTATTTAAAAATATATTTTTAACATAAAAAATAAAGTAATAGGTGCAAAATATGTCCCCCAATTAAACATATACCTACTTTTGTCAGTGTTAGTATACATATAACATGGTATCAAAACACATAGATCATCATAATTACATATTCCATGCTAATGGAATCATAGAATATCGTATGTCAAACTCCTGGGATTATATATTTTTCTATATTGACATAAGTCTACACCAAACACATCATTCCCTCATTATTATTCGAAATAAAATCCCAACTCAAGGTTCCCTAATGGTGAATAACTTCTTTTCACTCTCACATCACAAAGATTAAGAAAAAATGAAATAAATAATCACTTTATTTTTAAAAATAAAATATAAAATTTATCATCAATTTATTACACCAAAATGAAAGAAAATTCATATTCACATCAAATACCCAATGAATATAGACACTATTTCAAGGTCTAATATATATATTCTATCACATTTTTAACACATAAAATAACCCAATTTTGTAACGTTAATTGATTTCTTAGTCAACCCTTACTATATAACTATTTACACTTTTCACGTCACATTCCTTCACTATGAAAGTAATTTAAATTTTGAAATTACCCAATTGTTTTCCAAAATATTCAATATAAAAATAATCAAAATGCAAAAAAAACTTTTTAGTACATTTAATGTGTTTATCCCCCTTTACACAAGCATTTTAACTCAACTTTATCTTGTTTACAGGAGTTGTTAAAAATAAAAATACACATGAAATTAAGAAATCACTTATTAACAACTTATTAAAATTCATATAAGCACAACATGAATTTATATAGTAGTGAAATACACTTTACACAAAATATTCACTGCTAAAACATCAATTTCAACTCCTTATTACTTATAATTAATTATTCCATCATTTTCACAACTCATTTAATCGCTCTTTTTAGTAAATAACCTCTTTTGTCCTAAATTTATTTAAAGACATCTCTATAACACATTTTTAAATCAGAAACATCACTCAAAAAATTATGGAAAAACAATTCAAAATATTATAACTAATTGTCCATTTTAAATAATTATCAAGAATTTCATAACTCACAAATCAGTTTAAAAATCATATATAAACACAATTTAAATACCCAAATGAAGAAATAGGTAACATACCTCACACATTTTTCAAAACCAATATAGGGAAAAAAGACTGAACTCCTCTATGAAAGTAATAAATCAATGAAATTCATGAACCAGAAATAATGGGAAGTAGTTAAAATAAAATAATATCCAAACCTCGTCATTATCTCCCTAAACGATAAAATTGTAAAATATATGACAATAATGGATCAAATTCCACAAATGGATCACAAATACAGGTTAAATCAAAGTAAAAAATCAATACCATAAGTTAGGTGATTAAAAAGATAGATTAATGTTCACAAGGTTTGTTAAAAAGTCCCCTGGGAAAAAGGAAGTCTTGATTTGGACTTGAAATCCCTGATAATATGATAAAAAATTAATTTATTTAAAAAAACACCGTGGAGGATAAATTTTACTAGATAACCCACTACCCGGTACTCAGTGGTAGTCTAGGAAATCCTCACATCTGCCACCACTATGGGGTTCCCAGTACCCAACCACCAGGTACCCGGTGGCCTCTATTATGAAATTCTACAAAATTTCACAACATAACCCCCTCCCTTTTTCCCCCTTCATGAAAATTCAAAAAATATGTTCCAAAAATAAACTAAAAATTAATTTTTAAACATTAAAATATAATAAAAAACATACCTTAATGAATGGAGTTGTTATACTATTCAAATTATAGAAGATTTCATGGTCCTATACAAAAGTGGTCTGGCTTGAATTAATATTTGTCACTTCTTCCCCCTACATCTCACCATCCTTTAAAACCCCTTTCATGTAAATGGAACAACCTCATTCTAATGTTTTTTAATTTTCATCTTATATACTTCAATTAACTTTTTAAGAATTTCTACTTTTCCAAGATCCAAATTTCAAATTGTGAACTTTAAAATATATAACAAATTCCTAAAATTGTAACAAAAACAATAATTTACAAAATAAAAAACAAATATATTATGTAGAACATGAATTATAAACCATTATTTGATAAGGATATCACATATCAAGGGTTTACAATATTTTATAATAATTTTATAAACATGTAATTTATCAACATTTAATTCATAGCCCATATTCCACTATTTACAATCTTATTACCTCCAAAAGCATGAATTTTAATAATTTAACCTTAGAAGCCCTTATTTTTTCCAATTATAATTTATCATTTTTTATGTTTATTAAGACATCAATGAGTAATGAAATAATTAAATTTCATTGATAATCTAAAAATGACGTGAATATTATAGAATCCCCTGCCTCAATTCTATGAAAAACATTATCATTAATAACTTAAATGATCTCTGCTAATGGTTCTTCCAATATTTTTATCTATTATCCAAAATTTAAATTTTCCACTGAACCACATCATAATAACACTAAAGAAGCTCTATTAGTTGAAATAATGAATAGAATAGAAAAAAATATTGGTGTAAAATAAAATTCTCAATAATTGATAATTTAATTTAATCCTCGAAATTGTATTCTATAATTTATACACATTAATTATCACATTAAGCCACCCCTCTTTCATACCATTTATTCTCAAAATAAATTCCATTCAAACATACTATTTATTTTACCCCTTTACATATCTAAACTTCCATTTGATTAACATAGGTATATTACACTAATTCCATCTAATAATTTAATTACAATGCAACTAAAATATCTCAATTTCACATTATTATTTTAATAAAAATAATTTATTTAAAATAAACTGCTAAATTTAATAATTAATAATAATCCAATGACACCTGACATAATTGGGAATAAAAATACACTTTTAAAAATATCAAATCACTTCCAAATGATTAATGGTTCTTCCTGAATCCAATGACATGTTCAAAATTACATTTCAATAACTAAAAAATATCATTTTATACTTATCCTACTACCATGCAGTAACTTAATAAAAATATTTTAATAAAATCAATATAAAAATCATGGTTATTACATGATATCTCCTCTCTTGGCCCATTGATCATTTTCCACCAAGGTAGGAAGGGGTTCTCCCCCTTAAAAAATACCATATATTAATAAAAAAATTATTCAATTGAGGGGATTAAAAACCACAAACAGCACACACAACCAGCCACCCCAGTAGGTTGATCCTTATCTCTCCCACAAGGATTGGTAAGAAACTACTAAGACAATTACAATTTGACAGCTCGAAGGTTGCATGGCCAAAAAACCAATTACATGTCCCAAATCCTCAATTTTCTAGCCTAGAGGATCATTCTATTAATAGTACTTATATAATACTATCATGATACAGTAACGATTAAAGTGCCCACCACATCTACAATACATGTTACTAATATAATACCTATTGTAGCATATGTCATTTCTTAAGTACCTGCTACTGTACCCACCATTTCTATAGTTATACAGCACGATGGAAATTCCCTCCAACCCAACTCAAAAGAGGCCATTGTGATTTGATCCCTAGTCAAATTCAATATTATAAGGTGACTTACCACTCATACAAGTCCCCAACTACACAACATAATAATAATACTAATTATTATAATAATTGTAATAAAAATTATGATGAATATAATAAGAAAAATAAGTAACCATAATAAAAAATTATAATAATGTCAATCATAATAAGTATGTTAATAACCCATGTCAATTATAATTATAACCCAAACATATTTCCAATAAAAAATATTTTAAAATTACCCAATTTTTATAAAAATTGATCATTTTTACTTGTGTTAAAATAATCACTAACCCTTAAAGACAATGAAAACCATCCTTTAATATTTTTTGGGAAAATTTTTAGATGGCGCACTGTTGATATACATGGTCCACGAATCATGTACTAAACTATTTATAATCCATTGGATCGAAAATTCAGTGTGAATTATTGTCTTTCCTAGTCCACCCAATCATGCAGTGAAACATAATCTATAAAAATTTTATAAAAATTATACCCTCTCATTAAAAGGATAACAAAATAATTTATTAAATTTATTTATATAAATGTGGGTGTTACATAGTTGTTATATGTGGGACCCTCTCTCAAACAAAGGTAAGTTGAATATATAATTCCTTTCTTTAATCTTTTTTATTTTTAGATTTGAATTTATTTAATATGGGGGTGAGAGAAAATGCATAAATAAAAGAAGTATTTTTTTGTACAAAGGGTGAGATAAAATTTTTAAATTATATATTTAAATTATAAAAAGTGGGGATAAGGAGCATGAATGAATAGTGAAAGTGTGAGAAGAATATTCAGTAGAAAATAATGAAAAAGCCTAAGAAAATTTTTAAAAAGTAAAAGTTTAAGGGAGATCATTATTGGGGGAGCTTTAAGAGATCATTTTAAATTTTACTATGGATTATTTTTTTAACTTTTCTTAAAAATTTCAAAGGGGTATATTGAAGAAACAATATTTTTATTTTGAGTGATCATTGAGTTTCTCATTTAAGAGTTCCATATTCCTATAAAAAATCCATGAAGGAATGAAATTTTATAAAAAAATCCACTCTAAAATGTATTGTGTTATAAATAACATATCTCTTGAGAATAAGTTGGGGAATTAATATTTGATTAAGTTGGTATGTTTTAAATTATTGGTTCATGTTCTAATTTTTTGTTTTATTTTCAATAAAAATGAGATTTAAAATAATCTAAAATGTCCATAAATGAATATTTGGAATAATTCTATGAAATCTACAAAAAAATATAAATTTGACTAAGTTATGGATGTGAAAATTAGAAAATATGTATATTGGATACATCACAAATTTTTAGTGGATGAAATGAGGTTTAATATAGTTTCTCTATTTTTTCAAAAAAAATAGTACACACCTATACTATATGTAGTGAGTTTAAATCAATTGAAAATAATGATTATCAAATATAGTCCACAACTAAAATGGATTCAGTGATTTTTCATATATTAATTCGTAAATTTACAGGATTCAATAAGAGAATATACTAGAAAGCTCACTAATTCACACAATATTATAAAAAATTCTACTACTCATGATACTTCAAGACTTTACCGAATTCAAAACTACTCAGTATAGTTAAATCATGGGTCTACTAGATGTAGTGTTACTCAATATAGTTCTTGAACTACTACAGTTTAGGATTTTATCAGCATGTGAATTTGGATTCGTCAGCACTAAAAAAGAATTGAAGTTTCCAATGATGATAAAAGTATTTTTTATTAATGATAGAGTAGTCATTGGTAAAATTCACTTTTATCAGCGCTATAGTCAGTTAGGATAAAATTGAATTGTATCATCACTAAACCTAATTATGATAAAATTTATCAGCTATAGAAATGTTCAACTACATGAAAAACACACTAAAACAGCTAAATAAATAAATTATAAATAAATTTACAACACAATAAATTAAAAATAAATTTACAACACAATAAATTACATTTATAAATAAATTCAAATTATAAAAATTTAAATACATTAAAATTACATTGACACGTATAATACATTAACAAATTTTAAATAAAAAACAATTGATCTCATAGGATACTGGTGGGTCCTATATTACATTGTCATTGGGACCTCTTCCAATAGGTCTTGATTATGCTACCAGTTGTTGAATAAACTTTCAATAACAATAGACACGCAATGTGTCGTATTGATATGTTGTTAAACCCTATATATAAAAAATTAATTGTTGATATGTTTCCTAAATATAAACATAATACAAATAAATTTTCACAATTCTGAGTATGTTACACATGTCTTTAACAAAAATGTCTTTTATAGACTGAAAACATGCACTTTCAATCATATTGATGACACTAAAATGGAATGCCCCACCGGGACCCATTATAGGAAATGGTAATCCAAGTGTCTGACCCCATGACCACCTCTAATAGTCCATGACTTGGTGACTAGTACCAATTAGAAAGTCACATATGATGGGATCCTTTAGCCTAATGAACTTATATGCAATGAATACCTCCATATTGGACATAATAATTCATATGTGATAAATAAAACAAACTACAATGTGTATAATTAATGAAAAAAATGATAGGATCCGTAAAGGATAAAACAATTCATAATTATAGTGTAAAGGGACAAGTTACATTCCCAAAAAATAAAACGGAAGGGATAGCATAAAATGGTTGAAGTGAAATCCTGATAGAAAGATGATTCCAAACATAAATATTTCCCATTAATTTCATCTCCCAACATAGCCAAGCTCCATCAACATTGTTCCCATAAAGTTCATCACCAAGAATATTCTTCAAACAAGCCACACCATCTCAAAATATATCATGAACATCTTTGACAAGTATTTCAGATGCAAAGAAACAACATGTATGGACATAAGGCTCATGCATGGATGAGTATAAACATACTCAGTAAGATGATTTGAAACCAAAAAAGAATAAAAAATAAATAAATTTAACTCAAGGCCCCAGTATGAAGGTGTATCAAGAGAAATTAAAGGGAAAAAATCCAAATATGTTATATACTCATACATTGGGAGTCATAGCGGTCCTCTTCCTCTTAATACCTGTCCAATGAAGGTTTGTTATGATCATCTAAAAATCACATAGGAATAATAAAAGTACAAAAAATCCTATGTTGTTATAATTCAATTGCATAGCTACAAATCACACCTCAATTTCATCCATCAGATGACTGAGGAGTCACAAATCTTGGAGCATCTGATATGCCCAGCCTTCCATTCACACAGCCACTAGAAACAGCTTAGGAGAACTCATCCCCCACTCAAAAATGAGCTTCAAAAGAGGGTGTATCATGAACTATCATCCACAATCATCAATAACATCCTCCATCTAAAAACACTTAGGGGAACCAACACCATGGATATATGTCGACCAAGGGAGAGCATTCCCCTTATACCATAACTGGCCATGCTATGAGTATTGCATATCATGTAACATCCCCTTATATTCTTTCAGGCATTTCATGACCCTTTTTTGATCTAATGTTCAGGGAAGTATGATTTTTTGAATTAATGGAGTCTTATTATAAATTTTTCAAATTTTTTAGAAGTTTATATTTGGGTATGGGTTGAGTTGGAGACATTTTATGTTTTTTTCTACAAGATCTAGTTGTGTACTATAAATAGGACAAAGTAATGATGTGAATGTAATTCAAAACATGAATCTGTTACTCAAAATAATCCATGGAAAGTTCCATGTGGTGGATTATTTTTAAGATTTTAACTGATTTTAGGATGTGAAATGGTCGATATTAGGATTTTAACCTCCTGATATTCCTTTTATGGTGTGTACGCCACTCAGGATATTCACATTTTCAATATTGGATTCACGACATGAATTACTCATATCTGTTGGGACCACTTTGTGTATGAAGATTGTATGTGTTGTCAAAAGTTTTCAATTCTTATCAAAATGAAGAAGGATATGGAGAGGGACTCCAAAGTTATTGGAGATTGGA
Organism: Viscum album; assembly: GCA_963277665.1. Taxonomy (NCBI): domain Eukaryota; kingdom Viridiplantae; phylum Streptophyta; class Magnoliopsida; order Santalales; family Viscaceae; genus Viscum; species Viscum album. The sequence continues at coordinate 854,206,899 of OY728152.1, forward strand.
TAAAGTGAGAATTCATGGGGAATTGTTATGAAATCATAGCATTGGATTTCATGCTTGGGAAATTATCCATGAAGTTAATTCAGACGATTGTTGAACCGATCCTACGTTCAAAGAACTTGTGTGAAAGGTGAAACATTTCTTACAACAATGAATAATGGATATGTATCATCCATTTTAGGATGATTGGAGTAAAATGGTGGAGTTTCATCTATCTAAGGATGATTGAAGAACAATTAGGATTTGAAGAAGACCATGCAATGCTTCACGATTGCATGAGAACCATGAATGATCTTACTTGAAGAAAAGAATCATATAATTTGTATTAATTAGAGAATTATGGTTGAAGAAGAAGATAGATTTTGGAAGGTCTTGGAATTATAATATGGTCATTCATTACACATTTCTTGAAATCAGACGACTGTTGTACTATTCTTAAAGTTCATAATATATGTATCAAATGTGATACATTGTCTACCACATTGAAGGTGTTTGAAGAAGCCTTAAGCCTTCAATTTTGGATGAAGAGAGATGATTTATGTTATTTTTAATTCATCATCCATGTGAGAAGTTCTTCGGAATTCATATTCCAAAAATATTAGAAGAAGAAGAGGAGTTAAGGGTCATGCAATATTTCATTATTTCGAGAAAACCATGGAATCTGATTTTCATGAAAGATAAACTATGACGATGCTTTTCGGATTTGTATTTCACAGATATCATAAGTTTAGAGAACTTTTGATTCAAGCCTTATGAAGGTTAAGGGATTAAATAAGTGTTTTTTAGTAAATGAAACAAAGTGGTGTGCAAGTCAAAGAGTGGCGCGCAAGTATAAACAGCACGCAAGTGTATGTTGCGCGCAAGTCATATTTCAACATCATCTTATCAAAATATGACAAAAAAAGAAAGTGGTGTGCTAGTAATAGAGTGGCATGCAAGTGATATAGAGTTTCACAAGTGATAGAGTGGTGCGCAAGTGATAGACCGGTGTGCAAGTGATGGAGAGGCATGCAAGTAGGAATGGCATGCAAGTGTATGTGGCACACAAGTCACAAAAATGCGTATAAATAGATGGATACCCTATTCATTTTTCTAAGCTCCACACTTAGAAGAAATCATAGCTATAAAGTTCATAAGAAATCTATGTAAAAACTATTGCACGAAAGAAGAAACAGTTGCGAGCAAGAAAGGATAGTTGCACACAAGAAAAGAGTTGTGGGAAAATTTGAAGTCGTGTGCAAGAGGTCTTCCACGAAAAAAGTTGATTGTTGCGCACAAGTTGTTAATGTTCCATGCAAGACACCCAAAAGGGGTGTGCAAAATATTGGAGTCCCCATAGGCCTTTGACAGGTTCATAGAACTCTTGAAGCGATCTGCAGTGAAGAAGAAACTGTGAACCATTTGGTTTCATAGAACGAAGTTGAACTGCACTCACACGACTGGTGTTTATCGCCCTCATTGTGCCTTGTGAAGAAAAGAAGAACTAGATGTGCAATTGAACTCATTTCTGTACAAAGTAAGAAGTTAGTATACAGATACACTCATGTGTAGGTATTGAGAAGAGAAGAAATAATAGAAGAAAAAGACAAAAGTGTGCCCAACTGAAGACTGAAAATTATACAGGGTAGTTCAACTGTGATGATTCTAAGATAAATTGGACTTCATTGATCTGATAATCACAAAGGGACTTTGTGATTCTGGAAAAGAATAAGAGAATTGATCTCAGTGTAATTGGTTTTCATAAAAGGAGAAAGTGTGAAGAAAAAGGTTTCAGTTCAGCTAGTTTTTCATTGAAGAAGAAAAAGAAGAATAGTGTAGCTTATAGGTATGATGTAGAGAAAGAATAGGTTTGTTACTTGCATGGTCCTAAGTAAGTAACAAGGAGAAGAAGAAGGTTTTTGAAGAACAAAGTAGAACTGTAGCATCCAATAGGTCTCAATAGATGGAATATTCTTTTGGTGTTGAAAACTATTTTAAATGAGAGAATATTGTCTTTAGAGGTAGTATAAAGAACCAGATAAAGGCTAAAAGAGACTATCAACACTTGAAGTATAATGAACTAGAAAGTGTATGGGCATATCCTACTTGTTTTAAGTTAGAAGCTGATTATCTCCCTTCCCCCTCCAAGTGTAGGGAGACACACAGACTAGAGGATTGTTTTCCTAGTCTATCCACTATAGCATCATATCACATTATAGTAGAGAATCCATGCACTGGTCATTCCCATGAGTTGCAAGGACTTAGCTTCTCTTGTTGAGTGGTGAAACTTGTAAAAATATCGTGTGCATATTTTTACTACTTTCTATTATTGCATGCGATAGGTAAAATAGAATAATATAATAAAGATTCTAATAGGTCAAGAGGTACAGGGATTGAAATTTGGAATTGGTTTCAAAAGTCCCCAACACTGATTCACCCCCCCCCCACCCCCCCTCTCAGGGTTAGATATATCCCAAACTGGTCCTCTCAATATCCAGCCATTTTTTTCTAATTAAGTCTAAAAATTATTTGTTTCTTTTTTAATTATATTCTATCTAACCCCTAGAAATTCACTAGGTGATTTATTCCTTTTATTACGTCTTGGATTGGAATTTGATCTCTAGTGAGTTTCCTCACTATGGTTTTCTCCTTATCTCTACTACCCTTCATAGATAAGGAATCATATCATATTTATTGATTTAATCATAGTTTGATCTTGATGATTTGTGATCTATGATTTTCTTTTTGATATCCTTTACCTTAATTCTTCATTGGTGTTTCCCTTTGTGGGTGTTGATTTGATCATGGATTAAAGGTAGGTGGTTCCATATGATTTTTCCCTACAATTGAAACACTGATTTTCTTTATTTATTTGAAATGAGTTTTTAAATGATTTAAAAACCCATATTTGAGATGATTGATGCTTGATTTCTAAAAGGGCATGGAATTTTTTGAAAAAATCCTTTTTCAAATTAATTGAGATTATTGGGAGGATTTAAGAAGACAAGAAATTGCTTGATTAAAAATTGATTTGATGAATTGATTTGATGTTCAACCATGTGATAAATTTAATAAATTTAAAGATGATTTCAAAAGGAATAAATAGAAGAACGCCTATTATTATGTTTTGAAATGAGAAAGAAATCATTAAATTTTTAACTGGTAAATTTTATTTTTAATTTATTGGAAATGATTGACTTTCCCCTGATTGATTGATTGATTAACCGAAGAACATGTGAAACTGGGTAGTTAGTTGGTAATTAGGAAAAGGATTCTAGGATATGACCCCCAAGAAATGGTTCGATGATTACAATAATGACACAAACTTACTAAATCATTATTTCCCTTATGGGGAGTTGAGTATCAATGGCTTGATCTATGGGACTTGTGCACATGGTGAAATAAGTGAAACAAGGGAATATTTGTAACACCCCAAGTTTTTTTTAAAAAACATAAATGGAAATGAATGAAAGTTTGTTTTAATTAGATATTTATAACTATCCTTTAAAAATAATTTTTCCACTTCAATGTTTTCAATTTTGAAAAACAGTCATCTACAATTTTGTTCAGTATGTCATTTGGAGTCTAGTGGAACCAAATTATTATCTTGGTGAATAGTAACATACCCATATCAATAGTAATATGAATAGTAATATTACCCTAATGAATAGTACAATGTGTTATAATTTTATTTTCTTAAGGCTTCAAGGTAAAGTCATCTTTTTTAATTTTTCAATGTGATATAAAAGCAATTATAGTTTTTAAAATATTAATTTTTGAATTAAGTATGATTTTATTTAAAAATTAAATTAATAATATTTAGAAAATTATTTTCAAAAAATGGAGTTCATTTTTTAATTCTACACGTCAATAAATGGAATGGGTGAATTTTTGGTATTTTTCTGAAATTCTTGAATTTTTTATGAAAAGTGAAATACGATAAAATACAGTATATACAAATTATCAGAAAAATACAATATTTATGACATCATAAGTTATTTAAGGCCACTTGGTTCGAACTCACATTCCATTATTACTATTTTTGGTCACATTAATTAAAATTATTCATAGTTTTGGGAAAAAATATTGTAATAATGATTAAAATAATGAAAAATACCCCCTCTCCTCCACTATAAATACCACCATAATTCCCCTCTTCCTCCGACACCTTTCAATCCGTGGGACTTTACTATGATCTTCCCAGTACTCCTCCAAAGGATCTTACCCATGTCCTAGAGCCACTGGTTTCACAAAAAGGTCAAAACCAAATGCCTTATGAAGGATCTCAAAGAGAAGAGATCAAGACTTAAACATCCTCTTTTATTTTCATAATTTTCTTTCATTTTATATTATTCTTTTTCATTCCTTTTGGATTACATTGTGATATTTCATTTCATATTCCCCTTAATTCCCATATTCTATAAGAGTGATGAGATACCCCATTTCTCCCATCAAACTATCTTATGAAATTTTAAGTGATGTGGTTAGGCTGTTGAATTTTCGTATGGGATTTCTTAAATTTTCTTTTATTTTGAGTTCATTTATTTTATTATTCTTTAATCACCTCCTCTTATCCAAGAGGCATTAAATCTAAAAAAAATATTTTATATTCTGGATGTTCTCATGTTCATTGAAAATTCTTCTTCAATCTTCATCTCCTCCCCCACTTATTCAAGGAATTAAAAACATTGTCTGTGATATGTCGAGTTATTGACATCATGGATGATGTGATTTCAATTTGATTTAATTCCATCAAGGATGGTCATGAAATAATTTTTGTGTTTTAACCAGGTTATAATATATGTATTATTTCCCTTTCATGTTTCTGTAATTCTTTTTTACACATGGTTTTAATTTATAAAATAAAATTAAGTCGTTATTATCAAAGAACCACTAAAATGATCTAAATGAATGTCATTAATGTTTTAACTAGTGAATCATCCTCATGTAAGAATTCAAATTGATAAATGGTATAATTTATGGATCTTAAAATATTTAAATACTACTTCATTCCAATTCTGGAGTTTCACTTCCAATCGACAAGAACAACCATCATGAACCAATCATGGAAATCATGTAAAGAACTCACCCAAAAACAGCGCAAGGAAAAAAATACTAACAATAAAAGGGTAAAATGATGTAATGAAATGACCATATAATGTATTATTAATATTAATATGTTTTTTTAAGATATTAATAACACTTTTTCAACCATTATACAGGAGGTTTAAACAATTTTGAAGTAAGACAAGCCCGAGGTAAGGGAATTTTTAACCTGATTTTCATTCTTTGGGTTAACCTTTTACTTCATTATTTATGAGGTATTAAAATTGTTTGTGTGATGGGTTTTGTTTATATTATGTTTAATTATGTGTATTTGAATTTTATATATATATTCCATCCACTTTATTAAGTCTTACTTCAATTATATGATATTTATAAGGGACATTTTTTTAAAATCCTCTTTTAAAATTCTGTTTTACGAAATTTTGAAGGCAATGTTTTTATGAAATTATGCATGTTGAGTGGTTGTATTATTGTTATTGGGAATTGTTTATGATTAAGGGTGGGACCTATATTTCCCTCCAATTTATTGGGTGTCTGTAAGTTGGAGATCGGATGTATCGTTACTCTAAGTGTAACCACGATGGTTACACAAATTGTAAGGTAGCCATGAGGGTTACAAATTATAAGGTAGTCGAGAGGGTTACAAGATTATGTAAGTAATTCCCCAAGATACCTTTTTTTATATTTATGTTCTTATGTATTTTTTATATCTTGTGGAAATATCATGTTTCAAAAATTAATTATATATGTGTGACAAGTATGTCTTTTCAAATTTTTTCATACGTTATAGGTATTTATAGACTAATGTGTCCTTCCATTCTTTTACATACCTTATTGAGCTTTTTGTTCTCATACCAAGTTTTTTTAAACAAAATTCATAGGACATAAATATTTTTAATACAAAGAAGTAATTCAGGTTAAATTTTTGAATAATTGTCAAATAAATCATGTTTTAAACTTTAATGTTTTATATTTTGAAAAAAAATAGAAACTGTTTTTATGGTATCCACTTTGTAATAATTCATAATGTTATGAATGTATTATGTCCCAATTCCCTAAAGATATAAACTTGAAAATATCCTCAATGAAAAATTATGTGATTTCTTGACTAAAATCAAAATTATGTATTGCAATAAGGCAGGTTCCTTATAGTTGGCATCAGATGATGGTTTAGATAACTTTAGGGGTTATGATAATGTAAAAAGAATACCATAAATGATTTTTTTCTCTATGATTAATTTGAAATGTAATATCATTTAAATATTACCTTTTTGATTCATCTAAGATATGTTGGTTCAGAATGGTTTTCTGCCAATGAAACAGGGAAGCTGAAGAGGAGAGGCACTGATAGAATGGTATCCTTCCGAATCTATAGCCCGGAATGATAGGGATTGGAACTGAGTAGTTTGTGATAGTAATGTCTCAGCTAAAGTAGGAAATAAATGGTGGTGGCATCCATTCAAGATAAATACCAGAGGTACCACAATGAAACATGATAATAGTGGAACATTTTATGAGACAACAGCATCCTTCTTTCAATGGATCTTTTGACCTAGTAGTGGATGAATGATGGATTAAATCCCTTCAAAAGATATATTATGTTTTGGGATTTTCATACAATCAAAAGGTAAGTCTTTCCATTTATCATTTTGAAGGTGAATCTGATCATTGGGGGTTAATGGTAAGGAATATCAGGGATAGAGAGGATTTTGATTCCTTAGATTGGGATAATTTAAAAGTATTTTCCTTGAAAAATATTTTCCTAAGGCGGTCCGGCTTAGGATGGAGAAGAATTTCCTTGAATTTAAGAAAAATGAGGAAGATTCAGTGGATGTGTATGAAGCTAACTTCACCCAACTGGAAAGGTATGCTCCAAATCTTATTCTGGATCTTGATATAAAAATCATCCTCTTCTACTCAGGACTGAATCCAAGGTATCGAAGGGAATTGGACTCCTGTGAATTCAAAAAAAATGAGAAACTTGTCTGATGTGCTGAGAAGGTAGAGATGGAGTTTGTTGATGATCATGTGAATTTTGGAAACAAGGAGAAGAAGAGGTCTAGATTGCAAGCAATGGGTAAGAATTATCAAAATAAATCTGATGGTAAGAAAATCCAGTTTCCAGTTTGTGAAAAGTGTGGCCAGAAGCACCCTAGGGAATGTCATAGAAAAAATGGGAAGTGTTTTAAATGTTGTAAGTTTGGACATATGGACTAATATTGAAATGAAAATGATCCAAATACTAATCCTGATAAAAAACTATTATGTGTTTTAAATGTGGTGAGATAGTTCACTATGAAAATTCCTTCACAAAGAGAGATCCAAATAATGAAAAGAAGCTAGAAAATAAGCAGAAAGGTGTAGTGAGAACTTTTGAGACTATGTCAGCAGATGCTAATCCATCCAATGAATTTGTATCAGCTAAAGTTCTGTTTGATATGGTGTCTACACATTCCTTCATCTCTGAGAAATTTTCTAGTAAATTGTAAATATCACCTCAATCAATGAGACCAGAACTTGTTGTTAAAACACTAGGGGGAAATATTATAGCAAAGTGGAATTATAGGAATCATTATATTATGGTTTTTGTAAATACATTACCTACAAAACTTGTTGTCTTACCCTTAGTAAAGTTTTTTGTTATTCAGGGAATGGATTGGATTTCTATTTATTATGCTAAGATTGACATTAGAGCTAGAGAAGTTTTTTTCCAGGAAGAGTTTCATTTTGTATACAAGAATGAACCCATTGAATTGATAACATAGTAGAAAGCTAAGAAACTATTTAAAGATGGAAATGAAAGTTATCTTGATCATATTTTTGAACACAAGGGGGATGTTCATATTGATTATGTGCCTATGGTAAATTAATACATTGATGTTTTTTCTGATGACTTACACGGTGTCATACCTGATCGAGAAGTCAAGTTCACAATTGACTTAGTTCCTGATGCTAAGACAATTTCAAAACCCCCATATAGTATGGCTCAAATAAAACTTCTTGAATTGAAAAAAAATTACAGGATTGGCTTGATAAATTCTTTATTAGTCCTATCACTTCACCATGGGGTGCTCTTATTTTATTTTTTAAAAACAAAGATGGTTCCATGAGAATTTTCATTGATTATAGAGCATTGAATAACTTCCCAATTAAAAACAAGTATCCTTTTCCTCATATCGATGACTTTTTTGATGAGCTCCAGGGAGCTCGGTACTTTTCCAAGAGTGACATGAGATCCAGATACCATTAGTCGATGGTGAATAAGGATGAAATCATGAAAACAACCTTTCATACTAGATATGAGCATTATGAATTTGATGTTATTCCATTTGGGATAAATAATGCACCTACTATATTCATGAGTATTTTGAATAGAATATTTCATGAGTTCTTGGATATGTTTGTGGTTGTGTTTATTAATTACATTCTAGTATTTCCTAAAAATAAAGAGGAGCATGAAAAACATCTATGGGTTGTTTTAAAACCCTTAAAGGAAAAGAAAATGTATGGAAAATTCATCAAGTTTGATTTTTTGTTGCTACAGATTTATTTTTTTGTGAATATTATAAATAAGGATGGAATAACAGTTGATCTTGCCAAAACAAAATTCGTTGATGAGTGGCCAAGACCTACAAATATAATAGATATTTGTAGTTTTCTTGGATTAGTAGGTTATTACCGATGATTTGTTAAGAACTTTACACAGTTATCTTGCCCGATAACTAAGTTAAACCGAAAAGGGTTTAAATTTATTTGGACATAAGAATGTGTTGTTTGTTTTTAGGAACTGAAGAAGAGATTGGTGAATACCCCGGTTTTTTCCTTTCCTTCCCGAAATGGTGATTTTTTCATCTATAGTGATGCTTATTATTAGGGACTTGTTTATGTTTTGATTCAGAATGATCAGTTAATTTCTTATACTTCAAGACAACTAAAACCTCGTGAATTAAATTATCCCACACATGATTTGGAATTGGAAACTATGGTTTTTTCTTTGAAAATTTGGATGCATCATTTATACGGAGCCAAATGTAAAATATATACTGACCATAAATGTCTGAAGTACATATTCAAACATAAGGAATTAAACATGAGGCTGAGAATATGGCTTGAATTGATAAAGTATTACGATTTCACGATCAATTACCTTCCCGAAAAAGCAAAAAAAGTTGTAGATGCCTTAAGTCGAAAACATCATGCATCATTAACAATGTTAAATTTGGAAAATGATCCCATGATTAATAATTTGATCAATTTAGGCTTAGAAGTTGTTGCTACAGTAAATACCTCTGTTTTCTCTCCGGTTTCAGTATAGTCATCGTTATCAGACAGAATTAAGCAAGCGTAGAAGGAAGACCATGAGAAACAGAAAAAGGAATAATTGGTTAAAATGTGTAAGTTTCCAGAAATTAACCTTGATAAAGATTGTGTTTTAAGATTTTTAAAAATGTTGTGTGTGCCTTGTGATTCTCAATTGAAGAAATATTTTTTGTTTGAAGCTCATAGTTCTCCATTTTCAGTTCATCCTGGAAGTAGGAAGATGTACAGAGTCCTTCGTTTAAGCAGAGCGGTAGTCACTGAAGGGGATGTTATAGCCTTTACCAATTCCAGAGTAGAAATGGGAGAATGTATCCATGGAATTTGTGGTGGTACTACAAAAGACATCTCAAGGTAACAATGTGATTTGGGTTATTATTAATCGGCTGACAAAATCTGCACATTTTCTTTCTTTTTGAGATACAAGGTCTTTGGATCAGCTTTCTTGATTGTACCTCAAAGAGATTATTAGGCTACATGGAGTTCCTCTTTCCATTGTATCTGACCTATAGGATCGAAATAATGATGTAGATGCTCAATATACAAGAGGGGGGTGAATTGTATACTTTAAAAATTCCTTTTGAACTTTTAAAGTTAGTTACGATTAACTATGTTTTCCTTAAGCAAAGGAAAGGGCTAAGTTTAACAAAGTTAAACTAAGTAAATTCAAAACACCTCTAACACTGAATACAAAAGAGAAATAAGATTCTGAAAGTGGGTTCCGGAAATGTGGTTCCGGAAATTGAAACTTAACAAAAGTTACAATATGAGATTCTACCTTAAAGCGTATAGAATCTAAATGAATCAGAGTAAGTAAGGAAGTATAAGAAAGTTATACATTCCTTAAGATACAAATTGCAGCGGAAATAAAACAAGTAGTTAAACTACAAGTAACAAGATAATAGTCTTTTAACCCAAAGAGAAGGGTATCCAACAACCTTGGATAAAGGTCCCTTGAATTATACATTCAAGCAAGTCTGTCTTACCCAGACCAGGGTAAGCCCTCGATACTAAGATCGATGTCTCTGTCTTGCTATCCCTGCAAGCCATCAACTTCAAGGTAGTTGGTAACCTCTGTCTTCCTCAGCAAGGAAGCCCTCGAACTTCAAGGTAGTCGGCACCTCTGTCTTCCTATCCCCGGAAGTCCTCGAATTTAATCACCAACATTCGGAGTCACACGAAGCTTTGAGAGTTAATAAGAGCCTCTCTCTCTAGAAATCACTTCAAGCATGTAATCACATGAGTCGAAGATCTGTCGGCCTTTCAGCACTTGCAACAGCTTCGAGCTCTTTTAAATGAGCTCCTATTTATAGGTAAGGTCGGCTCCTTCTCCAATGGTCATATTTTCCTTAAATATTGGAGGGACCTGTACACGTGTCACTTAGACAATGGTTGGTTTATAACCAAACAGACGATATCATTTTTTAACAAAACAAGTGTAACAGAATGTACGACATCGTTTTAATTCTAACTCAACGGTTCGGAATGAAAGCTTCGGAGTGAAGATTCGGAGTGTAATGGAAATAATAAAGAGTGGACAGATTATAGAAATGTAAGCAGAATAAAAGTTCGGAGTTTAACCAAAATATTTTTCGGAGTCTGAATTAATTCAGAGTGTATAAAACAAAGATGATCAGATTCTGTTTGACAGGAGAATTCGGAATGAGAATTCGGAATGAGAATTCATCATTATAATTCGTAATGAGAATTCATTATTAGAATTCGGAATGAGAATTCATTATTAGAATTCGTAATGAGAATTCATTATCGAACTTCATAAGAATTCGTTATCCTGATTCTGGAGTAGAACTTAATCAGAGTTCGTATTTGGAATTCGGAATGAAACTTTATCACAGTTCTCATTCTGGATTTTGGAGTGAAACTTTATTACATTTCTTGTCTAGAGTTCGGATCCTAAAACAGAATACTTCATATCAAAGTATCAAGTAAATCTGAGAAAATAAAAGTGAAACCGAATCTCATACTTAAGAAAAATCTGGATGAAAATATGATAAGAATAATTTTTCTTACAAAAGCGATTTTCCTTATAAAAGCAGTTTTTCTTATAAAAGCAATTTTTCTTATTAAAGCAATTTTCCTTATAAAAGAAATTTTCCTTAAGATAAGGTGTTTGTGATTTTCAAAACAAGAAGGAATGGAAATTTAATAAGGAAAACCTTATTGACTCAACAATCTCCCCCTTTTTGGAAAGCACAAACATCCTTACGAAAAAGAAATTCTAAGAAGAAAGAAAAACATTAAGCCTTATCTCCCTTTGCTTTAAGGATATTGATGAATACGACTAACTCCCCCTTAGGCTTTGAAACTCTAAGGATCGTATTCAGATTTCCGGAGTGATAGATAAGAATGTCTTCTTTAATGAAAAAGATCCCCCTTAAACAAACTCTTTATTTAGAGTTTTTCTTTTTCTTAAGGATCTATTCTTCCCCTTCGATAAACTCTTATTAGAGTTCTTCTTTTTCTTAAGGATATTTTCCTTCTCCCCCTTTTTGATTTTCAAAAAGAATTGGAGGGAATGGAAAAAAATAACAAAGTACCTGAAAAATTTGTAATGACAACAATAGAAACGACAAGCACAACTTTCATTAAATTTGAAATCTCAGCAACAAAAAGATCGGATTTGGTAATTTCAGTTATTTTTCCTTCGACGTGAGCCCCTTTAGAATAGTCATGATCTTATTTAGGTCTTTATGATCTTCTTCAGCTTGCTTCTCTAAGACAACTATTCTTGCGGATTGAGCTTCAATTTTTTTTCCTGGGCTTTCAGCTTTTCTTCCTGAGCTTTGATCTTTTCTTCCTAAGCCTTCATCCTTTCTTCAAAATCAATCTGATGATCCCTTTCAAACTTCCAGTTTTGAGAAACAGAATTCAGATTCCCATTCAGATCTCTCACTTCTTGAATCTGGAAGTTCTTTTCTTCTGTCAACTTCTCTTCAAAGGATGTAGTTAACTCATTTATCTTCTTGTCCTCGTTTTCAAAAGCATCTTTAACATTGTCTTGAAACTCATCGAACAACCTCATCTCTTCCATGGTATTCTTCAACCAGTTTTTCATCCTCTTGAAAGATCTTCTATGAGCTTTGTAACCAACAAAAAACGTTTGGAACTGAGACTCAATCTCAACGCACTTGTCTATAACCATGGATACAGAGTCAGTTTTCTGATTCAACGCATGTTGGATCATCTGGCATCTTGAGTCAATACTAGAGAATGTCGGAATGGATCCCACCAACTTCTTTAAAGACTGGACAACAAAATCATGCCCCAATGAGGATGACTCCGAATCTGAAATCTTGCTTGGAGAGTTTTCTTCCTCAATAAGCTCCAACTTCCTTTTAGATGAATCACCAAACTCTCTTTTCTTGCTAGCCACTGATTTAGGAGTTTCAACAAGGAGTTGCTTTCCCTTGTCTTTTTTCGGAATCTATTCTTGATCAGGAGTTTTCTGCTCGCCAGTAGACACTTGAACAATCTCATCAACAACTTTCTGAACAACATCTTCTTCATTCTTATCCTTCTCTGGAGTTACTAACTTAGAGGATTCAACCTCTGAAGTTCGGAGTGATAGATGTTCCGAAGGTGATCCTTTATAATCATCCACTTGTTTCAAAAGATCTCCTGTTTCACCACTTCCTTCAGCAACTTCTTCTTCCTCTCCCACTTGCTGAATCTGCTCGATTTGCTCAACATGTTCAGCTGTAGTCTCTTCCGGTAAATCAAGGTTTCTTCCTGGAGTCTCAGGTAGAGATTCCAAGGAGAAAGATCTCGGAACTGGAATGCTTCCGGATACTATTTCATTAAATTTCAACAAAGCTTGGACTGCCTCGGCTTCTGACATCTTCTTCTTAAGCTTCTTCTCCTTTGCTTGTTTTTCAAGCTCATCAGCAGTTCTCTCCTTTAATGCCTTAGCTTCCACAGGGTCCAATCCGAACTGTGGATACCCTTGTTTCCTTTTCTCTTTATCTGCTCTCCACTTCGCAACAACCTCATCAGGATAGGTCTTCTTCTTCTTTGGTTTGGGAGGTGCGGTTTGAGCTTTCTTAGACTTAGGATCTTCGACTTCAGCTGCAACTTCCTTCAACTTTCTTTTATTTACTGGTTTGGATGATTCCGGTTCAGCAACCTTCGGAACCGCTTCTTCTTGATTAGTCAAATCAATGAACTCACCAATCTCATTGTTGAAAGCCACATCCATCCTCTTAAGGGTGTCATCACTAACCAAAAAAATTTTACAAACCCTTGTCTTAGATCTGTAGGCTTCCTTGAAAGATTCAAGGCACCGAACTATCAACTTTGATAATATTGCTGGGTACATTACGATCTGGTCACTGAGATTTCCTTTCTTAAGATTCTCAAGGGTTATAAGAATGTGCCTCATGAAGTTAAACTTCATTAGATTTATCAGAAAATCTAGGATATAGATCTCACTATTCTTCAAGATGTCTTTATCACCTTTCCTTGGTACGATAAGCCCTTGCACCCACAACTCTAGAATCTGGAAATTTGTAGGCAAACTAGGAATCTTCGAAGCCTTTTCATCAGCCAGTCCGAGAGTTTCTAAGGCTTTTTCCTTGTCGAAGATACCCTTAGAGTCCGGAAAAACATGAGAAATAAATTCGGCTTCTCCTTCATAGGACATCCCTACCAAGCTTTCTGCCTTGGTGTAAGTCAGCTTATAAGTCTTGCCATAAGACTTGAAAGAAAATTTCTCCCTATTATCTTCCTGAAATAATGAAACTGTTTCATAGAACTCAACAAGTAACTCTGAAAAGACATCATCTTGGTTCCTCGGTTTGGATACAGCAATATCTTCCCAGCCATTCAACTTAATATTCTTCAAGATGAGAGAATCGTAGTTGCTGAAGAAATCTGAATGGACTAACCTTTCTCTGTAAACTAACCATTGTGAAATAGGCTTAGTGGATGAAATTTCTTGAGACGCTAACTCCGCAGACATTCGGATCTGTAATCCTCTGAGAAGTTCATAATGGAGAAAACTGTAGTTCGGAACGGCCTTAAAGCAGAGGGGCAGAGCTTCGGGACGCGCGAGCATGAGATCGATGTGGGACAAGTATTTGGGTCCCCTTTATATAGGCAATGAAATGATGGTTCACCTTCCACAATTGATCTAACGGATGGGAGAAACTGAGATCAGATCTGACGGGTGAAAACTTGAATCCGATCTTTTTGAGGTTTTTATTAAAACAAGAAATTAAAAAAAACTATAATCTGAAAACATAATACAAGAAAATTCCAGCAAGTAAAATATGACTACGAAAACTTGAGTAAGGTAATCATATTTTTCGGATTAGCTTTGGAGGATTATTCGTAATGGGTAATATAAAATAACTACGAGAGAAAAAAAACTTTATAATGAAAAGACAGAGTTCACAAAAGCTTTGCTATAGAAAATAAACTTAGTATAGGAAAACTCAGTACGGAAAACCTCATTACAGAACATAGTACGGAAAACCTCATTACAGAAACTTGAGTACGAAAAACAAATTCCAAAAAAAACTTATTTCAGTACGAAATTTCCATTATGAAAATACCAGTACGAAATTTTCATTTCGGATGTTTTCAATACAAAGCCTTCCAAATCAGAAGTATTTTGTACGAAAATATCATTTCTGAAAAATTGTAGTTCCGGAAGTTTCATTCCAGAAATCTTTGTTTCGAAAAGTTTGAAAACAATCTTTGAAAAACATTGTTAAACTAACAAACAAATGTACTCCCCCTATGAAAAGGAGTTTATTACTGTAAGGAGACTTTTTTAACAGAAATTTAATTAAGAATGATTACCTTATGGTTATCATTCCTAACTTCTGTTTAATATATTCAAATCTATCAGAAGGCAAAGATTTTGTGAAAATATCAGCAAGTTGTTCTTGCGTTCCGATAAACTGAAGAATAATATCTCATTTTAGTGTGTGATCCCTAAGAAAGTGATGCCTAATATCTATGTGTTTTGCACGAGAGTGATGTGCAGGGTTTTTACTTAGGGCAATGGAACTTGTGTTATCACACAAAATTTGAGTTTTAGTAAAACTCAGGCCATAGTCTGTGAGTGTGTGTTGCATCCACAACACTTCAGAAAAACAATTTCCAGCTGCTACATATTCAGCTTCAGCGGTGGAAAGTGCTACAGAATGTTGCTTCTTGCAGAACCAAGAAACTAAAGAATCTCCTAAGAAATGACAAGTTCCAGATGTACATTTTCTATCCATTCTACATCCACCAAAGTCAGCATCAGAAAAGCTTTTTAGAACAAAATCATTTCCAGAAGTATGAAATAATCCTAGATCCATGGTTCCCTTAAGGTAGCAAAAAATTCTTTTTACTACCTTTAAGTGGGATTCCTTAGGATTGGATTGATATCTTGCACATAAGCATACTGAAAACATTAAGTCTGGTCGACTAGCTGTTAAGTAAAGTAAACTTCCTATCATACCTCTAAAAGCTGTTTGATCTACTGGATTCCCAGCTTCATTATGATCTAAAGAATTTGAGCTACCAATAGGAGTACTTAAACTCTTAGTGTTGTCATAACCATACTTTTTAAGAAGATCTTTAATATACTTATGTTGAGATATTTAGGTTCCTTCTGGTTTTTTGAGAAATTTGAAAACCAAGGAAAAATGTTAACTCACCCATCATACTCATTTCAAACTCAGATTTCATTAGACTTTCAAAAGAGTCAGTCAAAGATTGCTGAGTTGAACCAAATATGATGTCATCAACATAAATTTGAACAATCAAAACATTTTTGTTGTCTTTCTTTATAAAAATAGTTGGATCTGCATTTCCCTTAACATAGTTATTTTGAAGCAAAAATCCAGTGAGTCTATCATACCATGCTCGTGGGGCTTGTTTAAGGCCATACAAAGCTTTGGTAAGTCTAAAAACATGATCAGGATATTTTGTATCTTCAAAACCAGGAGGTTGTTCAAAAAAGACTTCCTCTTGAACATAACCGTTAAGAAAAGAACATTTCACATCCATTTGAAAAAGTTTGAAATTAAGTAATGTTTTAAAGGCAAGTAGAATACGGATAGATTCAAGTCTAGCTACTGGAGAATAGGTTTCTTCATAGTCTATTCCTTCTTGCTGATTATAGCCTTTAGCAACAAGTCTAGCTTTATTTCTTACTATGATTCCATTTTCATCACATTTATTTCTGAAAACCCATTTTACTCCAATAACAGAAGTTTCCTTAGGTCTTTCGACCAAGGTCCAGACATTATTCCTTTCGAATTCATTTAGTTCATATTGCATGGCTTTAATCCAATCATCATCACCTAAAGCTTCATCAGTGCTTTTAGGTTCTAATTGGGAAAGAAATACTAGATGTTCTACTTCATTTCTTAATGAACTTCTAGTCCTTACAGGTTGATTTACATCACCAATGATACTATCACTGGGATGATTCTTAAGAAACACCTGATTTGGGTTTTGTAAAACCTGTTCATCAACATAGGGTAGAAAGTCTTCTGGGGTAAATGCTTCAGAAGTATCTTCTTGAACATTATCCTTATCAGAAGGTTCTTCTATCAAAGGTTGACAATCAGTTTTTGAAAACACATCTGAGGATGTAGGTAGGGATGGTTTAAAAACAAAATGATCTGACTCATCAAATTTTACATGTACCATTTCCTCAACAGTACAAGTGTTTTTATTAAAAACTCTATAAGCCTTAGAGGTTGTGGAATATCCTAATAAAATCCCTTCATCAGACTTTGGTTCAAATTTATGTAGATTATCTTTAGTATTCAAAATGAATACTTTGAAACCAAAAACCTTGAAGTAGGATAGTCTAGGTTTTCTACCATTCCATAACTCATAAAAAGTTTTGTTAAGAAAAGGTCTAATTAAAACTCGATTTATAGTATAGCAACCAGTACTTACAGCTTCAGCCCAGAAATGTCTAGCAATAGAATATTCACTCACCATGGTTCTAGTTATCTCTTGAAGAATTATATTTCTTCTTTCAACTACACCATTCTGTTGAGGAGTTCTAGGTGCTGAAAAATTGTGAGTAATACCTTTCTTACTACAAAAAGTTTCAAAATCAGAATTTTGAAATTCTCCTCCATGATCACTATGAATAGTTTTCAATGGAAGGTTTTTCTCATTTTTAACTTGAGCTCTAAAACTTTTGAAATAGGAAAAAGCTTCAGATTTCTTTGCTAAAAAATAGACCCAAGTAAATCTAGTGTAATAATCAACTAGAACAAATACATAGTACTTGATTTTAATACGTCCAGTTTGTGTTGGACCAAAAAGATCCATGTGCACTAACTGTAATGCATCGGTTGTTGAGACTTCACCAATCGATTTAAAACTTGATTTATGTTGCTTACCATATTGGCAAGGATCACAAACTTTAGAAGACTCAAATCTAAGCTCCGGTTTTAGAGAATTTACATAGGTTCCTAAGGTTACAGTGACCTAGTCTTCTATGCCATAACCAGGAATGATCTTCCATTGCACTTAGGCAAGGTAAATCGTGGCTTCTGAGGTCTTCTATGTTTAGGGTGTAAACATTCTCTTTCCTGTTGGATGAGAGAATAAATTCTTCCTTGGAATTGTGAACTAAACACTTATCATTCCTAAAATTCACAAGGTAACCTTCATCACATAACTGACTTATGCTAATAAGGTTGTGCTTAAGTCCTTTAACAAAAAGAACATTTTAAATCAAGGTTTTACCAAGAAGAACAATATTACCAATACCAACAATCTCTCCCTTAGCATTATCTCCAAAAGATACCTTTCCTCCTTTCGTTTTAATAATCTTTTCGAAAAATCTTTTGTTACCGGTCATGTGCCGGGAACATCCACTATCCATGTACCATGTATTGTTGCTGGTACTCTCTTTGTTTTCCTGAAATCAAAAAGAAAATTAAATTTTCGGAATCCAAACTTGTTTGGATCCGAGATTTCCAGACAATAAAATTTTAGGTACCCACACTTTCTTAGAAAAGTAAGCTTTGTGAAATCCTAAAGATTGGGTTTTATTTAAGGAACAATTCTTTTCCCAGTGACCACCACATTGACACTTAGTACAAAATGGGGCACTTTGAGGAACAAAATAATTGTTACTGAAAATTGGTTTTGCATGGGTATAACCAAATACGGATTTGTTTCTTAAAGGTTGTATTTGAGAATACATTTTATCAAAATTTTCCTTACCTTGGGTAAAGTTTGATAAACACTTCTTTAAGGAAAAAATTTCGGACTTGAGTTTTACAACCATGTTTTTATCCTCAAAATCATTAGTTTTAGAACTAGAGTTAGGCTCGAAAACATTTTTATTAGAAATTAATTTTTCTAACTCTTTAGAAAGTTTGTTCTTCTCAGAACATACTTCCTCAAGATTCTTTGAAATACTTTCAAAATCAACATTTTTCTTATCAAGATATTTAGAAATATCTGATATCTCTTTTGTAAGAATAGAATTCCTAGAGTTTGCCTTATCATGTTTCTTATTGAGTTTGGAATTCTCAATCTCAAGAAGTTCAGCAAATCTAGAGACTTCTTCATAAGTAGGTAGAGTATTTTCCTCATCAGAAGATGATTCTTCATCAGAAGAGTTATAATACTTACTATCATTAGAATTTAAAGAAACATTGGTCAATGATTCATCATTTCATACCTTAGCCATAAAACAATGATTATAAATAGGTAATCTGGCTATAAGACCAAGATTCTTCTATCATGAAGATTAATAATCAGAAGATTCATCTGAAGAGTCACCACCACTGGCACTCCAGGTATCATTGGCTTTCAAAACTTTCTTAGCTTTGGATTTATAATATTTCTTTCTGTTCCTGTCTGAATTCCTTTCTTTTCTTTATTTCTTTTTGAGCATAGGACAATCTAGTCTAATATGCCCAGCTCTCTTACATTCATAACAAGTCACTTATCCATATTTCTTATCTTTCCTGTCCTGTTTCTTATACTTGGATTGGAAATTTCTCTGGCCAGCTATCTTGTTCATCCTTCGAGCAAGATTTTCTAGTTCATTTTCTGAGACTTTACTCTCACTAGATTCGGGCTGGAAAATAACTTTCTTAGACTTGGATCTGGTTACTCTCTTAGGAGTCTTATCTTTCGTCTGATTTGAAGTTGTAGTAAAAGCAACAGTACCATTTCCATTCTTCTTCATGATGTTTTCAGCATCTCTCTTCATTCTGGTTTCATGTTGTAGAAGAGTTCCAAAAAGCTCATCAAGAGATATCTGGGTGACCTTCCTGTTTTCATCTATAGCTGTTCTCTTGGACTCCCACTCATTGGGAATAATATCAATTATTTTATCCACAAGAGCTTCATCATCTAAACCTTTCTCTCCCATAGATTGTAGGCTGTTGACGATAGTCATAAATATTTTTTGATCTTTATAGATAGGTTCTCCATAAGGAATGTTGAAGCCATGATATTCATCTCTAAGCATAGCTCTTCTAGTCTCAATCACTTTAGAAGTCCCAAAGTGTGTAACCTCTAATTTCTTCCAGATACAGTTAGCTGCTTCACAAGAAGAAATTTGGCTATATATATTTCTATTCATGGAACATAGTAGAGTATTGCGTACCTTATAGTTGAGTTGATATTCATGCTTTTCCTGGTTAGTAAAAGTTCTGACTTCCTTGTCAGGAATTTTATAATCACCAGTAAGCATAACAAAATTGTCTACTCCAGTGTTGATAACAAAAGTCTTCATTCGATCTCTCCAGTACTCATAATCATTACCATCAAAGATTAGTGGTCTTGTAGGATTTAGGTTATCAATCGAACCGACATTAATTCCTTCCATACCAGAAATAACATTGTATACACAAACTTGTTAGTAGCAAAAGTTTCGTAATCACAAAGTTCGGATTAGAAAATTTCTAGAATGGAAAATTTAGGAATGAGAAAAATGAGCAAGAAAAACATATTCGTAAGTATAAGTATTTTAGAGACCTGCTCTGATACCAATTGTAGGATCGAAATAATGATGTAGATGCTCAATATACAAGAGGGGGGTGAATTGAATACTTTAAAAATTCCTTTGGAACCTTTAAAGTTAGTTACGATTAACTATGTTTTCCTTAAGCAAAGGAAAGGGCTAAGTTTAACAAAGTTAAACTAAGTAAATTCACAACACCTCTAACACCGAATACAAAATAGAAATAAGATTCCGAAAGTGGGTTCCGGAAATATGGTTCCGGTAATTGAAACTTAACAAAAGTTACAATATGAGATTCTACCTTAAAGTGTATAGAATCTAAATGAATCAGAGTAAGTAAGGAAGTATAAGAAAGTTATACTTTCCTTAAGATACAAATTGCAGCGGAAATAAAACAAGTAGTTAAACTACAAGTAACAAGATAATAGTCTTTTAACCCAAAGAGAAGGGTATTCAACAACCTTGGATAAAGGTCCCTTGATTTATGCTTCCATGCAAGTCTGTCTTACCCACACCAGGGTAAGCCCTCGATACTATGATCGGAGTCTCTGTCTTGCTTTCCCCGCAAGCCCTCAACTTCAAGGTAGTTGGTAACCTTTGTCTTCCGCAGCAAGGAAGCCCTCGAACTTCAATGTATTCGGCACCTATGTCTTCCTATCCCCAGAAGTCCTCAAATGTAATCACCAACATTCAGAGTCGCACGAAGCTTTGAGAGTTAATAAGAGCCTATCTCTCTAGAAATCACTTCAAGCATGTAATCACATGAGTCGAAGATCTGTCAGCCTTTCAGCACTTGCAACAGCTTCGAGCTCTTTCAAATGAGCTCCTATTTATAGGTAAGGTCGACTCCTTCTCCAACAGTCATATTTTCCTTAAAGATCGGAGGGACCTGTACACATGTCACTTAGACAACGGTTAGTTTATAACAAAACAGACGAAATCGTTTTATAACAAAACAAGTGTAACAGAATGTACTACATCGTTTTAATTCTGACTCAAAGGTTCGGAATGAAAGATTCGGAGTGAAGATTCAGAGTGTAATGGAAATAATAAAGAGTAGACAGATTATAGAAATGTAAGAAGAATAAAAGTTCGGAGTTTAACCAAAATATTTTTCGGAGTCTGAATTAATTCAGAGTGTATAAAACAAAGATGATCAGATTCTGTTTGATAGGATAATTCGGAATGAGAATTCGGAATGAGAATTCATCATTATAATTCGTAATGAGAATTCATTATTAGAATTCGGAATGAGAATTCATTATTAGAATTCGTAATCAGAATTCTTCATCGAACTTCATAAGAATTTGTTATCCTGAATCTGGAGTAGAACTTAATCAGAGTTCGAATCCGGAATTTGGAATGAAACTTTATCACAGTTCTCATTCTGGATTTCGGAGTGAAACTTTATTACAGTTCTTGTCTAGAGTTCGAATCCTAAAACAGAATACTTCATATCAAAGTATCAAGTAAATCCGAGAAAATAAAAGTGAAACCGAATCTCATACTTAAGAAAAATCTGGATGAAAATATGATAAGAATAATTTTTCATACAAAAGCGATTTTCCTTATAAAAGCAGTTTTTCTTATAAAAGCAATTTTTCTTATTAAAGCAATTTTCCTTATAAAAGCATTTTTCCTTAAGATAAGGTGTTTGTGATTTTCAAAACAAGAAGGAATGGAAAAGTCATAAGGAAAACCTTATTGACTCAACATTACCAGGATCCCAGGTTCACTTTTAACTTTTGGAATGGACTTTAGAATTCGTTGGGCATAGACTTAAATTTTATTACAGCTTTTCATCCTCAATCAGATGGGCAATCAGAAGGAACGATTCAGACATTAGAGGATATGATTCGAGATTGTTCAATGGAACACCAGGGAAGTTATGATCAACATATTTCTTTAGTTGATTTATCTTATAATAACAGTTTTCATTCTATTATACAGATGGCACCATTTGAGGCATTTCATGGGAAGGAGTGTCGGACTCCAGTGTCTTGGAATGAAGTCAGTGAAATAAAGTTGATGGGGATAGAATTAGTATAGGAAGTGGTTGAGAAACTGAAGAAGGTCCAGCAGCATATGAGGAAAGCTCAGGGCAGGCAAAAAAGTTATGCAGATAAAAAAAGGAGAGACTTTCCTTTAGAGGTAGGTAACCATGTTTTCCTTAAAATCTATCCTTGGAAAAGTGTGATGTGTTTTGGTAAGAAAGGAAATCTAAGTTCGCAGTTCATCGGTCCTTTTAAAATCCTGGAGAATGTTGGACCAGTGGCATACTGATTAGCTTTGCCTCTGAGTTTGTCTCAGGTACACAATGTTTTTCATGTTTCAATGTTAGGAAAGTATGTTCTAGATTTATGACATGTCTTGTATCCAAAATAAGTTCAGCTAGTAGAGAACCTTTCTTATGAAAAGAAACCAGTTTAGATCCATGATCAAAGGGAACAAGTATTGCGGAATAAGGTAACTCATCAGGTAAAGTTTTTGTGGAAAAAACAAATGGTAGAAGAAGCAACATGGGAGTCTTCAAATTCTATGTGATAAAGGTAACCTCGCATGTTTAATAAGTAAATAAAATTGCGAGGACACAATTTTTAGAAGGTGGGGATAATGTAACACCCCAAGGATTTTTTTAAAAAAATAAATGGAAATGCATGAAACTTGTTTTGAAGTAGATATTTATAACTAGCCTTTCAAAATAATTTTTCCACTTCTATGTTTTGAATTTTGAAAAATGGTCATCTACAATTGTGTTAAGTATGTCATTTGGAATCTAATAGAGCCAAATTGTTTTTTGGTGAATAGTAACGCACCCGTATGAATAGTAATGTGAATAGTAATATGACCCTAATGAATAGTAAATTGTGTAATTACTTTATTTTCTTAAGGTTTTAAGGTAATGACATCTTGGTTAATTTTTCAATGTGATATAAGAGTAGTTATAGTTTTTAAATTATTAATTTTTGAATTAATTATGATTTTATTTAAAAAATTAATTAATAATATTTTAGAAAATTATTTTCAAAAAATGGAGTTCATTTTTGAATTCTACACGTTGGGAAATTTTAATGGTGAATATTTGGGATTTTTCTAAAATTCATGAATTTTCCATGAATAGTGAAATACGGTAAAATATCATATATTCAAATTATCAGTAAAATACACTATTTATGACATCATAAGTGATTTAAGTCAACTTGGTTTGAACTCAAATTCCATTATTACTATTTTGGGTCACATTAATTATGATTATTCATAGTCTTGAGCAAAAATATTACAATAATGATTAAAATAATGAAAAATACCCCCTCTCTCCAGTATAAATACCACCCTCATTCCCCTCTTCCTCCCACACCTCTCAAGCCTTGAACCTTAACTAATTTCTACCCAATACTCCTCCCAAGGATCTTCCCCACATCCTAGAGCTTCTCGTCTCACCAAAAGGCCAAAACCAAAGACCTTAAGAAGGAGCTCAAGGAGAAGCGATCAATAGGTAAACATCCTCTTTTATTTTCTTTCTTTTCTTTCATTTTATGTTATTATTTTCCTTTCCTTTTGGATTATGTTGGAATATTTCATTCCATATTCCCATTAATTCTAATATCATATAATATTGATATGATAACCCCTTTCTCACATCAAACAATTTTATGAAATTTTAAGTGATGTAGTTAGGTTGTTGAATTTTCGTAAGGGGTTTCTTAAATTTTTTTATTTTTGAGTTCCTTTATTTTTTTCATCTTTCCTCACCACCTCTTATACAAGAGGAATAAAAGCTCCACAAATATTGTATATTCTGTATTTTATCATGTTCATGTAAAATTCATCATCAATATTCTTCTCCTCCGCCACTTATTCAAGGAATTAAAAACATTGTCTGTGATGTGTCGAATTACCGACATCATGGATGATGTAATTTCAATCTACTTTAATTCCTTCAATGCTGGACATGCAATTATTTTTATGTTTTAAATTGGTTATAATATATTCATTATGTCTCATTCATGGTTTTTTAATTCTTTTTTACACATTGTTTCAATTTATAAAATAAAATGAGGTCGTTATTATCAAAGAACTACAAAAATGATCTAAACAAACATCATTAATATTTTAACTTATGAATCATCCTCATGTAAAAATTCAAAATGATAAATTGTATAATTTATGGTTCTTAAAATATTTAAATACTACTCCATTCCAATTGTGTAGTTTCACTTCCAATTTAGAAGAACAACCATCATGAACCAATCATGGAAATCGTGTAAAGAACTCACCCAAAAACAGCGCAAGGAACAAAATACTAACATTTAATGGGTCAAATGATGTAATTAAATGATCATATAAGGTATTATAATGATGTATAAATTTCATTAATATATTAATAAGACACTTTTAACCATTATACATGAATTTTAAGCGAGTTTTATGTAATACAAGCCCAAGGATAAGGATTTCTTAACCCGATTTCCATTCTTTGGGGTAACCTTCTACATCATTATTTATGTGGTATTAAAATTGTTTGTGTGATGGTTTTTATTTATATTATTTTTAATTATGTGTATTTATAGTGTGTATATATATTCCATCCACTTTATTAAGTCTCACATCAATTATATGATATTTATAAGGGACATTTTCATTAAAATATTCTTTGAAAATTTTGTTTTGCGAAATTTAAAAGGCAATGTTTTTATGAAATTAT
Organism: Viscum album; assembly: GCA_963277665.1. NCBI lineage: Eukaryota > Viridiplantae > Streptophyta > Magnoliopsida > Santalales > Viscaceae > Viscum > Viscum album. Next base: position 854,231,933 of record OY728152.1, read on the forward strand.
TCAAGTTGTATAATTGTATTATGGTTATTGGTAATTGTTTATGATGAATTGTGGGACATATATTTCCCTCCAATGCATTTTTATGTGTAACATGGAGGTCGGCCATATGGTTACTCCAATTGTAACTATGATGGTTACACAAATTGTAAGGTAGCTGTGAGGGTTACAAATTATAAGGTAACCAAGAGGGTTACAAGATTATGTATGTAATTCTCCAAGATACCATTATTGTTATATTTATGTTCTTATGTATTGTGTAAATATTGTGGAAATCTCATGTTTCATAAAGTAAGTATATATGTGTGAAGAGTTTGTCTTTTGAAAATGTTTTCAAATGTTACAAGTATTCGTGGACTAATATGCTATTACCTTATTTTTCATACCTTACTAAGATTTTTGTGCTCATCATAAGTTTTTTTAAATTTTTTTCACGGGTCGTAAGGATGTGTAAGAAAAAGAAGGAATCCAAGTTAAATTCTTGAATAATTATTAAAGAAGTCATGTTTTAAGATTTAATGTTTTTTATTTTGAAAAAATGGAAAATGATTTTATGGTTTCCACTCTGTAACAATGTGTAATGTTATGAATGTATTATGTCCCAATTATCTAAACCTCTAAAATTGAAAAGATCATCAATATAAAAGTAATTTATTTCTTTACTAAAATCATGATTATGTAATGTAATAAGGTTGGGTCCTTATAATAGAAATTATGGAAATTTCCCAATCCACAAAAGGGGGGATCAAGACCCCGCAATGATTAATCAAACACACCAAAGATAATAGTAACGAGGTCATTAGGTAGGGTAAGGCGTCATGTAATTGAAGTTATACGAGGGGAATCTACATTGATTTAATGTGTGTGATTAGTTTTAGGAATGACAGGAAAGAAGACTCCTACTGAGGATAGAAAAGCACCTGAGGGTGAATCCACAGTGCAAGAGTGTAAAATGTTGGATGAATCACCAAACATCGTGGGAGGAAAAATGGGAGGAGAGATAAAAACACTTATAACTTATTCTAAATTCCATTTAGTAAATTTTAGAAGAATCCATTTTTATCAAAGATCCAAAATAGGTAGTCAACAAGTTGTATGATATAATGATTCAAGTTTCCATTAATGAGGAGAAAAGGAAATGTATTGATAAGAAAGATAAAATTTTGGTGTGAGGATTCAATGGATGGATGAAAAATTCTAAGGAATATATTAAAAATCCGAAAAAATAGAAGGTCAAATTGAATCTTGTTTACAAGTCGATCTAAATATCTAGGTAACTATATGGAATTAAGGTTTATTTATAGTAGTGGAATATAACATCATTATGTTTGTCTTTGATGAATTTTTTATCTCCTTTTGTGGTTGGTTTTTTTGATAAGGTCCTGTTCGGTTTCTCACTTTTCCTTAAAATCGTTTTTGAAATAATAATTTACTTTTCAGTCAGTGAGGATCCAATTTCCATAAACTAACATACCATAGGGACTCTTACATGGTGTTATGAGATGTTTTATTTTATTATTACATTCCATAGATTATTGATCTATTTTATTCATTCCAAATACTTTATATGCATTCTTTATATAAAATTTTTACTTTATCTTGTTTTGAAATATCTTCCATCTTTTTTAATATGAAATCTTGTTTTCTTGAAAATATGTAAATTCCACACCATGCCTTTTTTTATTTCAATTGAAATAATAATTTTTTAAATTGTTTTTGAATTTATTATAGAACACTTGGTGAGACACAATTGGGCTATTTAGCTAACACGCTACCTGTGCCTTTGGTTTTTTGAAGATTATCTACTTCCATGTCCAAGAAAAGGGAAAACATCACTTTGAGGTGGTGGATGTTCTTGATCCATGGGACCTCGAGTGATGGAGGTAACTACTGTATATGTGATAACTTATTACGTGGTATTTTTCTAATCTTTCACCTTTAAATATTTTGTATCTTTTAATGATATACTTTTTGGGTGTTGTTTTACCTATTTGATTCTAGTACTTTCTCCCTTTTGAGTATTGAACATAATAACTTGTATCTATTATCTTCCACTATTTATGGAAAAATTATTCCATATTTATTATTGTATAATTCTTGTTTCTAGTTTCCAACCAATGGGGATTTTGAACACCCTTCAGTCTATTTCGGATCTAGATCAGGTATTAGAATACTAGGGTATCTAAACGGGTTTAAGAAAAAGTGGTATCAGAGCATATGTAAGTTTTTTCACCATTCCTAGATGTCAGTATACAGTTTATTTGTCCGGTTAGATATGAGGTAAGATTATTGGGACATATGATGTAGTTACAAGTGGCTTTCTATGTAACTCTCATTTTAATGAGCCTTAAGTCACCTTGGGTGCTAGGAAAAAATTCCTTTGAGGAATAAGTTGATCTGATTTCTAGATTTTCCCCTAATTTTGATCTAAGTATGATGAAATCATAATATTTATTTCCTCTTAATAAAATTTATATTCCTGTATCTATTATTTAAATTTTTGTTCTATGTATATTTTTTATGATTTCAATGTTTTCAATTGATGTTGTGTAACATCATGTCTCTGAGGAGATGTTTGAATAGGCCTCAGGAGGAAGTTGATAGTGAACCACAGTATGTGAATACTACAGTTGACCAGAATCATGTTGAGGTAGTGTTTTATACTATCTATGCTATTAGACAAGTACTTGAACCTTTTCTTATTTAGGATCTGGTAATGGAACCTTAAAGGCATGAATCTAGAGAACATGAATAAGAGTTTTTTCATCATAAAATAAAATCTTTTAAGGATTTAATTATCCTCAAGAGTCTAAGGTTTGGTTTAAATTTATTGAACTACATTTTAAGTACTTAGAAATTCCTAATTTTATTAATTTGAAATGTGCTACCATCGTGATTGAGGAGCCTAGCAGTAGAAGGTGGTATTCAATTGTAATAGTGAATAAGAAAGATGGTTTAAGGTGAAATACATTATTTTTCATTTCACTACTCAATTATTTCCAAAATCTATGGTTTTGGAAAAGGATATTGAGTTTTTCAAACTCTATAAATGTGACAGAACCATGTAACAGTATGAGAACAATTTTGTGGAGCCTATTCAGTTTTCTTCTAAGGTTGTATCCAATAATAATATGAAGGATTGATGGTTCGATATGGGTCACTTACCTAATATCTGTTCAGAGTTTTTCTTTTTAATGATCACATCTTATGATGATGTGATGGATAGCACATTGATAGTTAAGCTTGACCTAGCTAGTAAGTTAGGGTTGAAAAGAGTTCATTTTCTCTCATTTATAGTTCTATGACTTCATTTAATGATAATAAAATGCATGATGAGTCGTGTGGTGTTTTGAAATAGTAGGTGTTGTTTATACCTCATTCGGTATCTGTCAAAGGTGCATTGACTTGATTATTGTGTGGTAAGATAGGGAATTCAAAAAGTGTTTTCACTGAGGGACCCAATATCTATAGTACATATCGTATCTCAATCCACAAATATAAGTTTTTCCATTTATTTTCTTCTCTGGGTAGTAGCATGGGCTCATCAAAACCAAACAGTACTATAGATAAATTAAATGCTTCAAGAATTAATGGGTTACAGCTAAAGGAATCCAGAATGAAGCTTCTTTAAATAGTGAAAGAGTATCTAAAGGAAGATAACATGGTTCTAGTGACTATGAGAGGTACCACCACCATAGATTTATATTTAGTGACTTCTTTATTTGAAACTGGTTTGTCTCACTCATTTATATCGACCTATATAGTTAATTTTTTGAATCTTCCTATGATGAATTTGTCATATGTGATAGATATTAGTATTCCCCTTGGAAGGAAGAGAGAGTAGGTTATTCAATGAACCACCTATATTTTATCTTTATTAGATATGGATATAACCTATAAATGTATGTTTCTTGACATGAAATCTCTTGACATCATTTTTGTGATGGATTGGTCAATTACTGATAAGGTAAGTATTGATTGTTATCTTTTGTGGGTATCCTTTACTATACTCCATGGGGTGTGTCATGTTTTTCAGGAAGAATGGGACTCAAGGTCTAGTAGAGATAGGCCTCCTATTATTTAGTTGTTCTAGGTAATATTGGTTTTTGATTTTATCTTAGAGCAGGATCTTTGAGAGGTGATCTACCTCTAGTTTTAAATGAGTTTCTTGACAGTTTTCCTTCTAAATTCTATGGCTTTCCACTAGTAGTAGAGGTGTTTTTTTCTAGTGATTTAGTAATAGGTAGTAATCCAGTGTCAATTCATTCTTAAAATATGGAACAAGAAGAGTTGAAAGAGTTAAAGACACATTTGAATGATTTTATAGAGAAAGGTTTTAAACGCCTGAGTGTTTGGCCTTGGGTGGAACCTATTCTCTTTATAAAGAAAGTTGACGGAACGCTTCACTTATATTTTTATTACTATAAAATCAATTGATTCAAAGTAAATATTAAATATATTTTGTAATCGATTGATGATAATTTTGATTAGTTGAAGGAGGTTAATTGTTTATCAATGATCGATATTAGATCTAGTTGTCACTAACTGAGAGTTAAAGAATATCACATTTAGAATACAACCTTCAATATTAGGTATGGCCATTATGAGTAATTTGTTATACCATTTGGTCCAACAGATGATCTGAGCACGTTTATGGATTTGATAAATAATATTTTTCATGATTACCTTGACTCATTTGTGGTGGTATTTATGGATTAAATACTATTTTACTCTCAAAATGGGGAGTTCCATGTGCATCATTTGAGATAAATTGTCGAAATATTGAAAAATTGTTGAATTTACATGAAGATTGAAAAATGTAATTTATGGATTCAAGAATTGATGTTCTTGGGAAATATAGTCTTCAAACATGGTATCTCAGCTAATCCTGAGAAGTTAAAAGCTTTTAAGAAATGGGAGAATTGGTGTAATGTTTTCAGGATTTCAAACATCTTTGGTTTGGATAGACATTACCACATATTAACTAGATAATTATTGCAGTTTGATTCTCTAATGACCACTCTCACCCGGAAAAGAGTGAAGTTTTTCTCAGATGATAAATTTTAGATTTATTTTGTTGATTAGAAATTTCTTTTAAATACTACACCAGTTTTAACCCATTCAGAGGATGGGTGGGGCTATGTGGACTTTTTCTATGCATTTGGATTGGGTGCAGGCTACGTCATTATGAATTCTAGTCACGAAGTATATTGGGGATCCATAAAACATATGACACACTAGAAGAGTTATCCAACCCATGAACTCAAACTCACAGTTGTAATTCATGATTGTAATATTTGGAAGCATTACCTTTTCAGTGAAAGGTTTATAGTTTATTCTGTTAAAAAAATATTGAGTTATATATTTTCTCAAAAGGATATGAAATTTTGATAGCGGCATAGTTTGGAGTACCTACAATCATTGGATTTAAAAATTTATAATACCCCTCACAAGGGAAATGTTGTTTCTGATTCCTTGAGAAGTTAACTTCTAGCCCAAACCATGAAAGAATCATTAGAAGAGTGGAATCTGATGTCTATTTTTCCTCAGATGCATTTGGGATTCTATGAGAATGAGTTTGGGGTTGTTTTACTAAGCGCCTAGTTTCCCTCCTCTATTCTTGATATGAATCTTTATGAGTATTATTTTTAGGATGAATTACATGGAATTAAGAACTCTCTTTATGGTGGGGAGACCATTAGTGACTGATCATTCTCTTCATAGAGTATCATATGTTTATAGAATTAGTATTTTGTACCTTTTCTAGTGATAAAGGTCGTGATAAAGGATTTGTATAATTCCCATTGCGTGGTGCAGTCAGGTACCACGAAGATGTTCTATGATAATTGGTGATGATTCTGGTGGCTATGTTTGTGATGAGGCATCAATGACTTTGTTTCTTATTCTTATACCTCCCAATAGGCCAAATAAGAGCCCCAAAGACTTTTGGGTTTGCTTCAGCTACTTCCTGTTTTGACTTGGAAGTGGGATGATATTTCTTTGGAATTTGTGGTTGGGTTCTTGTATACCCATTTAGAGAATAATTCAATATATTTTTTGATTGATAGGTAGGAAAAATTAGCTCACATTATTACCATTTAATATTCAACCAATGTTATGGACTTGGTATGTCTCTATGTGCAATGGATTATCAGATTTTATGGAGTTCGATCGGTTATAGCCTCTGATATGGATCCTCATTTCACTTATCAATTTTAGAGGGGTCTCTAAGAGGCCATGGGATCCCATCTAAATTTGAGCATGGCATGTCATCCACAAAAATATTTCCATACTTAGGAAGATTTATATATTATTGTTGATATTCTACATGCTTTAATTCTTAATATTAGTGGATCTTGGGATAATCATTTGGGACTGGTTTAGTTTTCCTATAATAACTATTATCAGTATGCTCTCAGAATAAATTCTTTTGAGGCCATTTTTGGCCATCCTTGTAGATCTTTGTTATATTTTTTGAATATTGTTGAATTTTTCTTGGTTGGATTATTTTTGATCCAATAGATGATGGTGATTATTCAGTTGATTCATCAAATAATGGTGATCGTACAGAGCCATTATAAATCCTATATTGATCATCACCAGTGACCACTGGAGATTTTTGTTGGCGACCAATTGTTTTTGAGATTTTCGCCTCACTTGGATCAATAACATATTGTAAAATAGTGAAATATTGTGTTGAGGTTTGTGGGTCCTTTTGAGATTATTGAGTGGGTGGGGAAAGTATCATGCCATTTGGAACTTCCCCCACAGTTGACTTCAATCCATAGAGTGTTTCATATATCAAATCTTTTAAATTATTATTCTAACCCTTCTCATGACTTGAGTTGGGAAGATCTTGATGTTGAGACTGATTTACCCATAACTGTGCATCAATTTATGACTTTTGACTCTAAGACAAATTTTATTCATTGGAATATGAAACGTTTATTATTCATGATATGGTATCATGGATCTGATTCATACAAGACTTGGGAGAGTGAGGTACTAATGAGAGAGAAGTGGACTCATCTCTTCGATATGGAATCTTCTTGATAGGTTTTCTAGGGGGAAAATATTTATAGTGCAGAGGTTGCAACATCCCTTTACGTTATTTTAGGTATTTCATAACACTTGTTTTGATCTAATGTTTGGGGACATTTATTTTTCAAAATTAATTTATTTTGGGTATAAATGTGTCAAATGTTTTAGTGGGATGTATTTGGGTTTGGTATGAGTAAGAGGTCGTTTCTAAGTTATTATGCATGAGATATTTGTGTAACATCTACATGACATATTCATGATTTGAATGTTATTAACAACATGAATAAGTCACTCAATAGAAAACATGAAATAGTTTCATTACATGAATGCATTTTAAGATATTAATTTTTTTCATGACATAAATGGTCTAGATAGGGATTTTAACAAGAGGTGACACCATTTTCTTCATATATTCCACTCCAGATATTGACATATTTAATAGAGTAATCATGACATGAACTCCTCATGGACATTACGTTTTTTTTCATTAAAGACTGAAAATTATTTGATTCTTTGTGGAGTCTCTTCTATCAAACCCCTAGAGATACACCATGTGCTTTTTGGTCGTTTCACTCCTTTCTAAACATCTGGGTTTGGTGTTTGATGTTCAGTGAGTTTTCTCACTATAGTTTTCTCTTTCTCTCTATTACCCTTCTTTAATAGTGATTGATCCCATGTTTTCCAATTGAATGTGAGTTTAATAATGATTAAATTTTATCTAGTATTTACTTATTGATCTCATTCTCCTTTTTCTTCATTGTAGTTTCCCATTACAGGTGTTGATTTGATCCCTGATTAAAGGTAGGTGGATTTTTATGATTTTCTCTAAAATTGAAAGCCTACCTTTCTTGATTTATTTTTAAATGAGTTTTTATATGATTTAAAAAATGTTAATTGAGATGATGGAAGTCTGGTTTTTATAAGGTCATGTAAATTTGTGACCCCCCCCCCAATTTCAATTGAATTTAAATTATATGTTGGATTTGAGAAAACAATTAATGGCATGATTGGAGAATTTATTTGATTAAATGATTATATATTGAACCTTAAGATAAAGGGATAATATAAAAAGATTATTTGAAGAGTAATTAATTGATGAAAACCTCTAATTTGGTTTTGAAATGAGAAAGGAATGCCGAAAACTACAATTGGAAAATTTTATTTTGAATTGATATGAAATGGTTGATTTTACAATGATTGATTAATTGACTGATTAACTGAAGCACATGTAAACCTGGGTAGTTAGTTAGAAATTAGAGAAATCATGCTAGGATCTGACCCCTTAGAAATCGTTTGATGATGAAAACACTAATATATACTTACTACGACATGATTTCCCTAATGGGGAGTTGAGTCCCAATGGCCTGAGTAGTGAGACATGTGCCCAAATTGAACTGAGATCAACAATTCAGTAGTGTGAGGAACCTATTGCTAGAAACTAACATACCATAGAGCTTACTACATGGTTCTATGAGATATGTGATTTTATTATTACATTCCTCTTATTATTTAACTGTTTTATTCATGAAAAATTATTTATACAATTTTTTAATATAAAATGTTCATTTAAGACTATTTTAAAATATATTACATATTTCATAATTTGAAGTCATGTTTTGTTGAAAATATATAAATTCCATGACATGCCTTGTTTTTTTTAAATTAAAATAATAATTGTTTTAACTACTATAGAATTCATTATGGAACACTTGGTTAAACCTTACTAGATTTTTTAGCTCACAACCTACATTTACCTTCATGATTTCGAAGTTTATATTTTTCCAACTCCATGAAAATGGAATGTCACACATGGAGGTGGTGGATATTCTAGGTCATTTAAGACCTAGAGTGACGGAGGTGACTAGTGGAGATGTGATCCACCTATTACATGGGATATGTTTGAGCTTTTACTTGGATTGATGTTGTTTATTTTGATAATTTAATTTTTTGTATTGTTTTATCTATTTGATTCTGGTACTTTCTCCCATTGGAGTGTTGAGCATGCTGATTTTTATCTTTTTCCTTTTTCTATTTTTAGTAAAAAAAATCATTCCCCCTTTATTCTTGAATGGTGTTGGGTGATAGTTTCCAAATGACGAGATCAAGAATTCCCTTTAAGCTATGTTAGAGAGGGATTAGGTATTAGTATACCAGGGTATCTGGGATGGTTCTGGGAATATCTCCCCACAAAGAACCATAATGGGAGACCCATGCCTCATTGAGAGAAAAGAGTATCAGTCAATGGGACAATCGATCCTAGTGAAAGACTCACACCCTGAGTAGCAGATATCTAGTACACTTTAAATTCAGGTAGCACACTATAGAAAGGATGAAGAGCATCTAATTACATTATCAAAGTATAGGACCCATTATTCACTGAAAAAACAAAAAATATGAGGGGGAGTATCAGACTCTATGAATTCTTTAATCATCATGCATGAACCTTTTCATGGTAAATAAAGAGATAAATTCAAAATATATCTATCTCACCTTGTAAATGTTCCGAAATGGATAAACAAAACACATCATTGAGATACACCATAAAAAATACTTTGGATGGATAGTTTATTTATTAAAAACATGCATCAGATGAAAAATGTGCATATAATTATAAAATAGATGAGAGACATTTTTTATGAGACCTAGATATTATTCCATGAGTCAAAATTATATATCACATATCTTTCACATATCTTTTTTCAAAACTTATAGCTTACAACTCTGCAAATGGATCATCAATCTGAAGTATTACTAAAAACCAACCAAAATAATAATTATTACTAAAAATAATATCAATATTTTTATTTTTATTTTTATTTATATGATAATGAGAATTTGTAATTTTAATGTGGCCTCCCCCGACTCACACTACATGATTCCCTATTTCTAGTACACTTTTTTATTTCAATTTTAATTACTTTTTAAAAATACATAAATTAATTACTGAGATAGTAGAATTACCCTACCTTTTTCACCCTGGAATTAAGTGGCTAGTATTATTTTTGCCACAAAATTATCAGTATCTTACATAGATGACCATCACCACCCCTTCATTGAATGTCACATCACCCCTGTTCACACTTTCCCTCCTCACACAAACCTTCTCACATCAGAGACCTTATGCTTCCTTGGTCCCCCATCATTGTTTGAGTGCATTTCCCTCACACCAACCCTAATTATCTAGGGAATCCTATTTTGATAATGATCATGGATGAGAATCAAGTCATTATCCTTCAATCAGTATCACATAAATATAAGGGGAAGAGAGATTGTGGAATTAGATGTGAGAGAGAATTAAAACTAGGATAATTTCATGTCGCAGTTCTTCAATGATCCACCATTGAATGTTTTTTCTCACATTAAACAAAATTAAAATTCAGTCATAATATCATAAATAAATCAATCACATGAAATAAAAAATTCAATAAAGTGAATTTGGGGTAGAAGGTAATTCTACTTGATAATCCACCTAAACTCGAACATGATAGTCAAATAATTTGATTCTATAAATTCAACTCAAAATTCATATAGAATCAAGGATATGTGAAATCATGAATCCCTTAACTGATTTGGATTTATCTTTAGATAATTAGGAATCCACATCGGTTGTCTTTATTAATAGAGATGATTTTCTTCATTGATTCCGTGATTTATCTATATTTTCTTCAAGATCTCAATCTGGATATCTCTATTGATTACTCTCTAAACTTCTAGGTTTTATATAGTTCATCCTATAATTTTAGATTATGATAATATAAATAGGTATACCCTAGGTCAACAAGAGTTGATTCACTAATTTAACTAATTAGTTAATTAATTCCATAAATAAAATTTATTAATCCATCCAGGATATCATGGACTTAGGGACACTATTATAAACTAAAGTCATACCACCCATAGGAAAAATCCTATGTTATGGTGATGAAAAATGTTACCTTTCCCATCAAACACTATGTTTAAGAGATATAATAATTTTACCACCAATAGTCATATAAAAGATGGAATCCTTATGATTATAATTTATATATTTTTATTGAAGTTTCATAGCACCCATAATTATATGTTGACTCATCCATAGGGTCAAAACCACACCTCATAGACAACAGGGCCACCAAATAATTTTTTTGAGGTTATACACTTGGATAAATTTATTATTTTAACATTAGGAAAGTCGTAAAACATTGAAACTTATAATTAAGATATGACTCGCTTGAGAAAATCCTAGATCTATGCATATGCTTAACATTAAACCATTTCCATCCCTAGAATAGAAGAAACTGGAACTCCTTAAGGAATTTTAAAATATCATCCCAAAATAGAAATTATCATCAAACACACATCCTATTCCTTTGATGTTCAATCTATTAAAGAACATAGCACACAAACATCTTGGAAGGTAAAATCCTCCTTCATCCAAAAATATATTAGTTCATCACATCTCATTGAAATCAATTTAATGGAAACATGCATTAACTTTAAGGAATGTAATGTTAATCCCCTACACATAAATCCATTCCTAATATAAAGGTCATCATTTAAATTGGATGAAGAGAGTGCATATATAATTTAAATATATCATGAAATAATTTTTCAACCAAGGTTACCACTAGTGGGAGAACCTCAATCTCCACCAAGAAAGAGTGTTCCTACTAGTTGTTATATAGAAACAACCAAATCATTCGTCACTCCCAAATTTGAGTTCTTCACTAAGATTCTACACCAACACTTGAAGAGTTTCAAGGTAGCATACTTCTCTGGTCTCAAGATAGCTTCTCTAACATAACCTTCCAGTAAGTCAAATTCACCAATTTCTATAACTTGGGACACAATAGAAACATGGGACTTTAATGAATATTTATAAAAACACTCATGAAAATACCCCATTAATGTCTTAATATCCAATAGGTATCACATAAAATACCAAGATAATAAATATATTTTGTCTCTATTATTTCATAGCAGATATCAATGACACCATTAATAAATTTTATATAATTAATAAAAATACATAGTTTCACACAAATTCCCTTTTAGACAACAATTACACCATAATCTGAGGAGGATAGTACTGAACAATCATATAACCCTTCTATAAAATCTCTATAACCCAAGATAACACAAACCTAACTTATCAAAATCCACAATCCCTTGAAGAAAAATCATCCTCTAACACATAGAAAAAACTTCCATGTGATGGGAACATCCACAAAGGGATCGCTAGATAAACTGCACGAAGGATAGTATTTCTCAAGGGGGGTTTTCACCTAGGATTCCCATCATGATATTTAATATAGGAACTAATTAAATTAAACTATAGGCCTTGGAATGTGGTTGATGTGCTCTCCATCATCATGGAAAAACTCTTCAAGACCATTTCTTGATAACTTATAGTCACAAAAGACTACTAATTCGACATCACCACTATGTATCTCTCACACAAAAAGAAAGATTGTGGGACCACCACTATCAATTGAAGGGAAAAAATGTATCTCTCTCTCTCTACTCAAGGATCACTTCTCCAAATCCAATATCTCATGTGCATGCTCTATCATATAGACACAAATTCAACTGGATGAAGCATCAACTGACTTACCATTGTTGTACCAACAAGACCTCATCAGATTTAATTGATTAATCACATGAAGTCTAATATAGCTCCATGAATCCAAATATTTAATTATGAGAGGTTATTACTGTAACAGCTGGGCCCGGTTGATAGTATATGAATCGTACCTTTTAATATGGCTAATAGACCTCAGCTTTAAAGGTACCATCAATTTCACTGCAGACATGTGATCCCATACTTAGGGCCCAACCACATGCCCAAATGGATTATCTAATTAATGATTATTCCTACAAACCAACATAAGTTATTTTAGTGTGCATTTTTCTTAATCACACACACCCTAAGAAACTTCCCAAGAATTCACCCATCCTAACACTACTGCAGGCCAATCCTTGCTTAAATGTCATGTTCTAATCAGTTAGGTTCCAAAAAATAAAGGTTCACCTTATTGACAAGGTTAATAACATTTATTCTTTTAAGTCTCCCATTTCTCGGGGTGTTACACTCTCTATCCCTTTAAAGTATAAAGCCCTCATTATGGACCCACACCTCAAACCTTGCCAGTTCCTATACACTTTTGGTTGGTTGCTGGATCTGATACCCGTTTCCTAACACCCATAACCAAACCACCAATTCTGAGTTGGGATTACACATGACCTCATGCCTGCCTCCATTTATTCAATAGATTGCCGACTAGTCAAGAGGTCCAACCGAGCAATGTGGTGAGACTTTTCCCTCAGTAATAGGTAAAATATCATCATAAAATAATTCAAGTGATCCCCAAAAAAATAATAATGAATAAAATATAAATCACCAAGTTAACAACATACATCAAAGGTATAAACCCATTTTGTATCTATAAGGCATGTAAGATGTTGAAACAAAAACTGAATAAAAACGGGATCCCCAAAGGTGTTGGATCAAAGTATGAATTAGATATGTTAAATAGAATAGTTGTAACATCCATCATGAATCTCATCCAGCAATGGAAACGTCCTCTAAAAAACTAGTTCAACTATCCACTATATGGTAATTTCCATTTATTGGATCCCTGGTCATGGAATCTATGTTCGTATTAGAATTATTGAGTTGTATGTGAGTATAAGACTCAATTGGACACCACTAATGAACCTTATGTAAGTGCATAAGAGATACCAGTTCATTACATGAATATAAATGGAACATGTATAAGCAGAAAGTATATCCCACAAGCACAATATATATTCCATGTCCTCAGAGACTATATCTACCTAATTTGTCTCTATTTCGGAAGGATCTTTGTCCCATATAATGATATGACACCCTTGATTAGATTGTCTAAAATCATGGTTGACACATACCCATTCAAATAGATTGTCCAATTCATGTTGACCTATCACTTGACACATCCCTCTAAGGGGATATCCCATTAGGATTGACTTTCAAGCTCAACTATAGAAGATATAAGAACTTAACATATGATATATAATGAAAATAATAGATCCAACATCATATCATATCAAGAAAGTATCATAATCATCATAATCCACATGAATGAAACACAGGAATAGGTTCAAAGGGTACAAAAGCATAGACCATATGATCAAGAACCAAGCATAGGTCCCATGGGCTACACATCCACACCAATAATCATAAGATGAACCCATATAAAACACGCACTAAAGGTGAGGTCCTACTACCATACATGAAATGATAATCAATGGAAAGCAACACCATCCATGTCTAAAATAACTACTAAATCCTATCACCATTCATGGATAAATTTAATTTTATAATATTCCATTAAGGTTAATAAGAAACTACACCCTAAAGGTATCTAAAGGTCAAAAAAACTCGATAAGATCCACTACCAACATTGATCAAGGTATAATTCATGTACAGATATAAAATCATTGAATATGGGTGTTGATTCTATCAGGAATAAATAAATCACTTGTAATATATTTCCAAAACCCTTATAATCAATCAATAAATCAAGAAACTAATCAGATTTTACAAAGTAAAAAAAAGAAGTGAATCATTCTAGATAATAAGGAACTAATTGGATTAAGGATGTCGGATTGATCCATTGTTCAATCATTGAATAGAGGATTTGGAAAAGAGGACAAGGCCCCAAATTTTCTATAGATAGATCATTGGTTTTTGGGATTTGATATATAATCAAGATAATTATAAATTGTATCAAAAGTAGGTTTAAAAAACACATATAAATTTGGAATCATTTCTATGCTCCGACTGATTCCACGAGTGAGCTAGTGGCTACTGGGCAGATATGATTCTATTCAAGAGCCCTTCCAACTGGTCGATGGTTTCTAGGAAGAATTACCTCTGCCCAAGAACCTCATCAGATATCTGGTGGGACTGTTACATCATAAAAATTGATAACATGTCCATTGTCCCTGCCTCAAGATGTTGAGGAATAGATAAAGGTCATTGAGAGGCTTTTTGACCTAGTAGATAAACAAGAGAATCTAAAGGTGAATCTGGAGAATATTATACTTCAAGTAAAATTATAAAGATAATGATATTTCATGTTATATTCTAGTATATGTGATGGTATGACATGGGTGAACTTCAACGACCTATTATTTTAGGAGTTCCTCCTTGATTAACTAAAGTTCAATCATACTCAAGAGTTCTTGGAACTCTAAAAACAGATGATGAAAGATTCTATCTACACATAAATATTCCAGGAGTAATTTTATTTTGTCTTTTATAAAGGGTAATGGTGAATATAAGACTATAAATTTTTATATTATCCTTCCTCTAAAGATGAAAAAAAGTTAGTAATTTTGATCTGATGAAATATACTGCAATGCTTTGTAAGATGTTGTTGATCTAGAAAGGAATTGTGGAAAATAGAGTTGTAGGTCTTCTTATATCTGATAGTGGATAGAAGTGAGAATGTGATGTGATGGATGAACATTATTATTGTTCATGTTCTACTAAAGAATGAAAATATTTGGGAAGAGATGTGGGAGTGGGAAAAAGATGTTCAGGAACAGCAGCCCACGTTGTTCAAGCAGACATATGTGGATAATTTCTAAGGATGATAAGTCATAAGAGAGAGAGGATTTAGACACATATTACTTTATATATGTCTCTTTTAAACATTTACATAGCATTTTATAATTTGTTTAAGTGTTCATAGGTGGGTTAGAGGAGTATGGAAGGTTAGAATCAGGCTGAAGTAGGGTTGTTGGACATGATGTAGCTTTTTAAGCTACAAAAATCCCACTGACCTACTAGTGGGAAGCCACAGACTCAGTAGTGAGGTTACTAGGTAGAATTCAGTCTACCAAAACACCACTAGCCAACCAATGGGTCTCTATGCCATAACTAGATCTGCCCAGCAGCCACCAGCTAACTATTGGAATCGGTCAGATTCCAGTGACAACATCAATTTTATATGAATTTTTTTGACCCTAATTTTTCACATTTTTTCTCATTATCTCGATTATCTATAAAATCCTAGTGATATATGATCCTTATCCATAAATATTACGGAATTATCCTCTAATCCAAATCCTCCTTCTAATGCCTGAAAAACAGACCGATCATGCATTCTTAATCTGTTGAGTTCCTTCTTAATCTAGATTGATTCTATCATTTTCTCCTTAGTAAAAAAACCATTAGATTCCCTATTTCTTTGTCTCATATAAGGTTTTTGGAATTATATAATAAGTTATTCCTTTATTATTGATATAATTGACACCTGTATTTAATGATTTGGAATCAGTTCATCAATCAGACATAGATTCTTGTCTACAATGGATCATCTCAGGTATGTTTGAGCTTTAACAATATTTATGGTGTGTTTTATTCTCAAACATAATCATATGATTCTAATTAATGTTTATTCAGGAATGTTTCTATAATTCAATGGTTCTTTTGGACTCATATGATGAACCTTTCCATAAATTTTCCTTCCACCTAAGGTAGTAAGCCTTTTACTTTAGCATGGGTTTTACAAGGGTTCTTGGTATGGTTTTTGGAATTCCTGTGTAGCCCATGAGATATAGTTTTTATGCTTGATCGCATGATCTGTTTGTGTCCCAAATACATTCTCTTATGCTTCTTTCATGTGGGTTGTTATAATTATAATACTTGATTTATTTGAAATGACATTTCATTAGTCATTTTTATCATGTATCATATGTGTTGTTCTTCTATATTATTTGGATGAGAATGTGTGTTGATCCTAATGGAATGTCCCCTAAGTGGGATGTGTCATACGAGAGTTCGGAATGGATTAGACTATTTCTTTGATGTGGGATATGTCATCCATGTTTTTGTACTATCCCATTGAGGGGGATGTGTCAAGCTATGGTTTGATGTTCCATTCATCAGGGAGTTAATGCAGGTAGATTTGTTCTCTGAGTAACAGTCATATAAATTGTGTTTTTGTGATATAATTGCTGCTTATATCTATTCTGTTTAGATTCATTCTATGCCCAAATATATATTATGAAATTATGTTATGTTTTGTTTTTGGTATCCTACTGAGTCTTGTACTCACACCATACTCAAGAATTATGGAGAACTTGTAGATTTCACGATCAGAGATCCGATTAAAGGAGAAAACCCCTATGGTGTATAGTTTATTAGGTTTAGATAAAGGGTTCAAGTTTTATTGGATAAATTTCGGGATAGATATTATTATTATTTCTTTTACTACTTTACTTTTTACCTTGATCCATCACCTAAGGGGATCCCCTTTTAATTCAATCTTGGTTTTTTCATTTTACATTCCATATTGATACTACATGTGTTGATATTTTTTGTTTATTCTACTACATTAGTGATTTATTTATTTATTAGTATTATTTTGTGATAGTTATCACTTCTATTATGTTAGTCTGGTGTTTTACATGGTATTGAGGGAATAGTATCCCCATATAACTCCTTTATCCCTCACCACTAGTTGGCAGTAACTTGCATATGGGGAGTTTCACATGAGGTTGAGTGGCATTCTGGCTGATACTCGGTGGTTTGGGTTAGTATGTTACACTTACAATGTTGGTCCACTCTAGGTATGACCAAAGAATTTTCTCAATCACCTTACAAAAGACTCCAAAAAATAATAATGGTAAGGATTCAACCATAGTTCTTCATAATTAAAACATGGGGTCTTCATCATTCCACCTAAAAATATTTTAACATCATCATCATCATGAATTTTTTTGCACACATCAGCCTCTCAAAAAAACCCAACTATGGTTTAGACTTCAAAGGTATCATTTTATTCCCTAGTATTCATAGGAAATAAATTTATCATCTTTACACTCAACAAATAATGACTCTTCTTACTATTTTATGGGTATAGGTCCCTAACATTCAAATGGTTGTATTTCCTCACTACAGCTAAGAAGATCTCACCCACTACTAGGGGTAAATCTCATCTCATTTACTCAACTACGCATCAATGTGTGGTGCATGTATTCAAACCCAATATATACCATGATAGGTACCACTAAATATCATCTCTACCAAAAATAATTTCATGAAATACCTTTTTATTCACTAAGGATAAACTCACATTATTATATAAAGTGAGTGAAAGATAGTCACAACCAGTGGAAACTCTCTAGCAGAAAAGGGTTTGACTAGGGTTCCATTGGAATTCCAAACTTTTAAAACCTGATAAAGAAATAATAAATTGAACCTTTTCAAACAAGTACAAGGTTTATTCAAATGAGTACATGAATCATTCCTTTATTACACTTGTTTTTTACAAATTGTTAGCATCCTATATTCATCCCAAACCACAACATCGATCATCATTAGTTCTCACTAAATAAGAACTAACAAAATATGGTTATTATGGTAGTGGATTGATGCATCTTCCAAGCCTGATCCTTCATCAAACAACTTTTTAGTATCCAGTGGATCATAAAATCAATGTTCCCTCTCTCATCATTATCTATAACATATAGATCCACACACATCACCACTCTAGAAACCATCTAGTGAAAATAATACCTACTCCCACTACTGGAGTATAACTCATCCAAGAGTTTCTTTACCATCTATCACTCACCTAGGGGACCCCATTATAAATGGTGTTGTGTGAAAGGGAAACCACAAATCTTAACATATTCATTAATACTCTTTTCTTGAACCACTAATATCAAGAAACATTAACCAAAAAACATGTCTATAAAACATCTTACAAGGTCCTTGAGGCATACTCAAATATATTCACACATCCTTGTAGAAATTATAACATCCCCTAATAAAATTTCAACCTAGATGAAGGCACCAACTCAAACCACGATAGATAATTCCTATAAAATTTTAAAAAAACATTGTCCATTGTCATCGAACCATGTTTTGTAGGAATCTTGATACAAGAATTGATATATGGTAAGTAAAATTCCATTCCTGATGGAAATGCAAGTGATAAAAAATAGCAAAACCGTATTCACTTGAGGATTAGGCTTTCCTTATATATTTAGGATTCCTCTATTATTGGAATACATATATTATACTCATTATATGTGAAGTATTATCCACCTAAGTGGGAACCACCATCCTCTCTAAAAGAATGGTTTGCACTGTCATAAAATATAATAGTAACTACCTTAGATGGTGTGAAAGAATGTATCTCAACCAAGTCCTGAAAACAATGCCTCGTCACCCCTTGAGAATAGTAATGGAGAACCTATGCCTCTTTAGATATCAAAAAGAAGATGAGATTGGAACAAGACAATCAGTTGTAACACATAGAAAGTGAAATAGAAACATTACTTCATTTAATGGAGCACAACTGTTGAGGGTAGTACACAACAATTGGGTGTAGATCATAGTAGGTTTGAGATTACCCAAGCCTCATATAATGGAACACAATTAATGAGAGTGGAACACAATAATTGGGTTTAGAACATAGAAAATGTGTAAAATCCTTGCCTCATTGTATAGAATATTAATGATGATGGTGGAATATAGAAACTCGGTGTATCACATTGACGAAACGATAAGAACATGAAAGATGAGACTGAGGTACTGAGACCCTAAAGAGAAGCCTCATCAATAAGTTAACAATCGATAAGATGCTTAATAATAGGTATGACTACATCACAACCCCACCTTGGATTATTTTCTTCCTACCTATATAGAAACAAACAACAACTAAAAAGATAAACCATAGTTAACAAAGCATATTTGGGAGTTACTTATGTAAAACATTGAAATCAATGATTCATTACTATATAATGCATGTTCCATTATTTTTTCCCACAATTGGTGTCTTATTATACTAAGTCATCAAGAAGGTTATCTGATTCATAGTTAATAGATGCATTGACCTCCACAATATTACTAGATTATCTAGATTAACATCCAAACACGAGATTCATTTACTTTAATTCCCTAACTTTCCATCCATCATCACACAACACAAAACTCTTAATTTCAATCCCCAAGAAAACACCACTGTGATACCACTTAGACACAACCTGACCAATCAAGACCACTCCTAAGAAGTGGTAATATGAGTTTTCTACACCAATCCTTCCTCTAATAAGCCAAGGGATGGTGATTAGGACTGAGTGGAAATATGAAACATGATGGAACCTTTAGATTAATAGAAATGTACCCAATAAAACCCACCATTCATGACACAATAATGTGGAAAAAATATATAATACTAATTGTAATATATATATATATATATTTCATATAAAAAATGTTAAGATCAATAGAGGATAAGGAAATATTTAATTATAATGAAAATGAGAATGATATATGAAAATCAACCAAAAAGGAAAAGTTAACAAAAAAAATATGAAGTGAATTACTCAAAGGAAAATCATAGGGAAGAAAGAGAAATTGTTCCCCATGTATTGAAGTATAAAATTTTCCCAACCTTCCTTTCACACAGTCACTAGAGACCAAATTGGAGGAATCGATCCTCACTAAAGTATGAGGGTCATTAAAGGGGTATCATGACCTATAGTCTGAAACCCCCAATATCATTATAATTATAGAAACCCTTTGTGTAATCCACATCAAGGATAGATTTAGGCTATTGGAGAACTAACACCTTTTAGCATAAACACTTAGGTTATGAGTTATTTCATGTCACCTTATAGAGAACCATAGTTGGAGGGATTATTCCTCGCTAAGAGAAAAGTGTATCGTTCATGGGATAACCAACCCTAGTGAAATACCCACACCCCAAGTAGCACAAAACATATAGGGGTTCTAAATTATATTTGGAAGGATGATTATATAACTCCATTAGTAAATTAAGGGACCACAGCTCTCTGAACAACACATTGTAGATAAAGGGGAATTGCATGGCTCTAAACATGGTCATATAACCACAATTGAACCACATATTGGGTTCCATATAGGTAAATTAAAAATCTACATATATGACCTTGTAAATAGACCCTGATATCTGAAAATACTGTACAATTTTGATCTGTAAGGTAAATAATTAGGATAAGGTAATTATTTTTTTAAAAATTTAACCAAGTGAAAAATATGAATTTATTTGTAACATTGACGAAAATGTTATTTGAAAAGACCCATGACTTATGATATGAGTCTAAATTATGTATCAGATACCGGTCTCTTATCTTCTACCTCAATGTCTAGCTCATAATGACACAAATGGATCATCTATTTGATATCTTATTAAAGAGATACAACCAAAACTAAAAAAATATTAACAAATAATAATAATAATAATAATAATAATATGATTACTATATAATATATGATATATATATATATATATGTATTTTATAGGGTGGGTTTCATGTGGCCTTCCCCCTACTCATACTACATGATACACACTTCCCCCCAACCACTATAATTTTTTTAAACCTCTTTTTAAAAAAAATGTATTAATTAGGGGAAAAACATCACTTTTCCCTTCCCCTTTTCACCTAGTAATGTGGTATCTAGTATGTCTATGACAGCAAACATGTTGGACACTTATGTGGTTAGTTTCCACCGCACCTCCACTATGCCAAATTTCCCCTCCCTCCTCAGATCATCTACCTCACACCAAACTTCTTACATCGGCTACCTCATACTACCTCAGTCCCTCATGGTCATCTGATCCCATATCCCATATTCCCAACCTCAATTCTAAATGTTTCCTTCCATGATACCACTGAGGGATGTCCCTCAGTCTATCAGACTCTACTTAGTTTCAAATGAATAAAATTATATGGGTAGATAGAGGAAAACATTGATAGGGAGAATGAAAAATAGGATAATTTCTTATCCCATATCATCATAGATAAACTATAATAAAATTCATTCTCATATTAAAAAAAAATTGAATTCCATCGATATATCCTATAGAAATCCATGGCGTGTGATTAGTAATTAAAGAATGTGAATTTAAAGTAAAAAAGTAATTCTACTTGAAAATATACCAGAATCTGAGCACAAAATGTATAGAATAAAATTCTATAAATTCCACTAAAAAATCATAAAGAATCAAGGATATGAGAAATCAAAATCTCTGACTTGGGTTGGGTTGATTTTCGGATAATTATGTGTATATATCAATTTTTTAGTGACGGAGACAATTCGGTTCTCTGATTCTGGTATTACTATAAATTTTCTTCAGGATCTCATTCTAGATGTATCTCTTTATTTTTCTCTCAAATTATGTTTTTTATTCGACTTGCCCAGGAATTTGAGATTATGAGACTATAAATAGAGATAATTCATGTTAAAAATAATTAATTCACACATTTAATTAATTAATTAATTAATTAATTCCATAAATTTAACTTCTTAATCCATCTTCTATGGATCGACATCAAGGAATCAATTGTGAACCCAAGTAATCCTACCCCCTGGAATAATATTGTGTATTAGAACCAACCACAATATCATTTTTCCCATCAAAAACTATTTTTAATATATATAAACATGTTATCAAAAATATGTATGTATGGACTTATAATATTATTTATAAACATTATATATTTTTATTGAGGCTTCGCCACACATGCAATTCCATGTCAGAGTATTACAAGGGTAAAAACCACACCCTGGAGTCAATAAGACCATCATATAATTTTTTTTACGGTTTTATACTAGAGTGAATTTGCTTCTTTACCCCAGGGAAGGCCTTAGGACTATGAAACTCAAAATTGAGATAAGTCTTTCTCAGGATAAATTTGGTTCACTATACACACCATGTGTCAGATTAACATGCAGTTAATTATTAAACATCACAAATGGATTATCAATATTTTTTCTAAAGTATCAAGACAATATAAATGTGTTCTCTTGGTTTTTAGAGTATGATGAGTCTTTGGGAACTAAAATTACACTTCTAAACTAAAAACATGCTCTTTTGGTCATAACAGAAACACCTTTTGTTAGATTGATACAAAGTTAATTTCTAAAAATCAAAATTTAATTATAAATACTTTTACTAATGAATAAATATAATATGAGTGTGGTTAATCATTACTGAGTATCAGGTGACAGTTTTGAACTAAAATGTCACTTTTAAATAAAAACATGAACATTAAATCATAATGTCCACATCATGTATTAGATTGATATGTGGTTGATTCATATACATAAAAAAATTATTAATATTTTTTCTAAATTATTAAAATAATAAAAGTTTTTTTCTAAATTTTGAGTATGTAACGCATGTTTTGAACTAAAATGTCAATTCTAAATTAAAAAATGCACTTTCAGTCATACGAGTCAGATTCTATGTTGGATTAACATTAGATTAATAAGTACACATAAAAAATAAATTATAGAAATTTTTATTAAAGTATAAATACAATATAAGTGTTCCTGGTCATTTTTTTATCATGTGATACACATTGTGACCTAAATGGCTGTTTTAAATGAAAGCAAACACTTTTTATCATAATGAACACATCATATTTTATATTGATGTGTAGTTAATTCCAACACATTAAAAATTAATTCTAAATTTTTTTATTTTTTCAAGCCAATAAAATAACATTTTCTTATTTTTGAGTATGTGATGTAACTTTTGAACTAAAATCTCACTTACAAATGAAAACACACACATTAAATAAAAATGACTACACCTTGTTTTTGATTGATTTTTAGTTAATTACTAAACATTTAAAATGAATTATAGATATTTTTATAAATTATCAATATAATATAAGTGATTTTTCTTGGTTTCGGGTATCTGACATGTGTTATGAACTGAAATGTCACCTTTAAACCGAAAATATGAACTTTCAGTCATATCAGAAACACCTTATGTCAAATTGATATGAGGTTCATTACTAAACATCACAAATTATTTATATATATTTTCACTAAATTTCATGATAATATGAGTATGTTTGATTATTTTTTAGTATGTTGTGTGTAATTTGAACTAAATATTCACTTTTAAAATAAAACAGACACTTACATTCATAACAGTCACACCATGTGTAAAATTGACATGTGGTCAATTAAAGAACATCATAAAAGTATTATCAATCATTTTCCGAAAGTATCAATATAATACAATTGTGTTTTATAAGTTTTGAGTATGTCATGTGTGTTTTGAACTAAAATATTTGTTTTAAACTAAAAACATGCACTTTAATTCATATCGGGAACATTTTCAAATTGACATGTGGTTAAATCATAAATGTCACAAATAAATTTTAGATATTTTTAATAGGATAAAAAAATTTGAGTCTATCTTATTAGTTTTGAGTATGTGGCATGTTTTTTTAATTTAAATGTCACTTTAAAATGAAAACGTGAACTTTTAATCATAATGGTTAGAAAATCTGTTAGACTTATATGTGTTCAATTCCTATAAGTCAAAAATAAATTATTTATATTTGTACTAATGTATCAATAAAATATGAGAATTATTACTTATTTCTTAGTAGGTAAAGTGGGTTTTGTACTATAATTTCACTTCTACACAAAAAAAAACATTAACTTTTAATCATAATGGACACAATTCATTTTAGATTGATGTGAGGTTAATTCATTCACATAAAAAAATATTGATATTTGTTATAAATTATCAAGATATTACAAGTATATTTTATAGGTTTCAAGTATGGGATGTTAATTTTGAACCAAAATACTAGTTTTAAATGAAAATTTTCACTTTCAATCATAACGGCCACACAATGTGTTGAGTTTATGTCGGGATAAATCCGATACATCATAGATGAATTATTGAAATTTTACTAAATTAATAAGATAATACTTGTGTGTTTTGTATTTTTTTAGTATGTTATGTTCATTTTAAACTAAAATTTTACTTTTAAATTGAAAACATGCACGTTGAATCATACTGGCCATACCATATGTCAAAATGATGTGAGTTTAATTAATACATGTAAAAACTGAATAACAATCCTTTTTTGAAATTTTCAAGACAATTAATGTGAATTTTATCAGTTTTGATTTTTTTTTCATTTTGAACTGAAATTTTACTATTCAATGAAAACATGCATATTTAGTCATAATAGCCAAGACATGTATTGAATTAACATGAGATTAATTCTTATATGTAAAAAATAAAATATCAATCTTTTACTTAATTTATCAAGACAATATGATCATTTTTGTCAGTGTGTGATATGCATTTTGTGCTAAAAGGTTTCTTTTAAATTAAAAAATGCACATTAAATTATAACAGACAGACCATGTGTTAGATTGACATGTAGTTGGTTCCTAGAAATAGAAAAATGAATTACATATTATGGTCCTAAATTATCAGGATAAAAAGAGTGTTTTTTATTATCTTTGATTACGTGACATGAATTTTAAACTAAAATTTCCATTTAGGTCAACCTGAACTCCTTAAAATAAGTGAGTTTTCATTAATATTACCCAATTAAAAGTTGAATACTGAGGTATTATTTTAATATGTCCTAAACATGTGAATACAATATCAGTTTTCCTCTCATAAATTAGATCCACTCTAATTTTCTATCAAAATCATTCATTTCTAATCTTATCCATTTGAGTATAGCCACATGTGCATCTTAAAATTTTCATTATTATGACCCCTATTTTTGATCAATATGTCTCATTAAATTAAAATCTTAATACCATATAGAATAGATAGGTTTAAAATAGTCCTATAATATGTACCATTCAATTTCAAAGGAATTTTATGATAACAAAAAACCCCAAAATCCTTTCACCATTTTATCCCTCCAATCTGAATCCAATAAAATACATCTTCATTTATATCTTCATCACATTGTGTAAATAAACATAAATATATAATATGGTCAATTTTTTTAATAACGTGGTATCCCAATCACTTATCCACAATGTTACAATATAATAATTTATAAAAATGACACCCCATATATTTTTTTTATCTCAACTAAGACGAAAACCATTCGATTCAGAAATCTAACTATATAACTCTAATATAAATGATAAGAAGAATAGCTAAATAAGTACAAGATAAACCATTATTTCATTTTCTTTGTGAAATAACAAAAATTAAAAACATGATTGGAGATAACATCTTCATGAAGTGTGTAAACATTATGACATTGTGTAATCTGACCACTCATTAGGAAAAAAAATATATTTCCTCATTTGAATATGTCGATTTTCCGCAGTTCTGAAATTACTAGGAAAATATAGATAAACAAATAGATAATAAAAATTTTAAATGAAAGTATAATTACATTGATAAATACCACATAAAATATTCTTGTTTATGGATAGAATATGATATCTGTTATAAATTTAATAACTCATTAATAATAATAGATGTGATGACTTTGTTCTAGACATTACAAAAACATTGATAAATTTTAATTTGTTTTGATGCCTATTTTTTTAATGAAATATTATTATATTTACCCAAAGGATTATACATTTATATAAATCTATAGCCTTCTTGTGTGAATTGGTTATCCGTATATAATGTTTTTGATGATATATAAGAACATCCTTAGCAAAAAAAAATGGTTGTTAAAACATAATATAATCATATAATTTAAGGTTTATTTTTAAATTGTTGAATGAAGCTTATTAGAAATTCATAAAGTATATCAAATATGGTTTATTTATTGTATTTTCATGTGTTAGATAAAAAATATATATATATTTAGAGTATCAAAATTGATCTCAATGATCATATAATGAAAACTAAAAAGGAAAATAGAATAAGTAATGGAAAAAATAAAAATATATTTTATTCAAAAAGATTGTTATTTTTTACTCCAATATTATAGGTGTTAATAGGATATTGTCATAAATTATTTTATTTTCAATTTATGTGGCTACCTGGTGTGATCTTATTTAAATATCATATTTAACTAGTGATGTTTTTTGTATAGAATTCACATGAGGACTAACAAATATAAACTTTTATTCATTGGGTATTCACTTTGCATTTGTGTGACAGATACACCTATAAAATTTTTAAATAATATTAATTTAATATTAATATAACTGGTCAATTAATAAATTAACATATTATGAACATGTACAACATGTATACATTCAAAATTAAGGATCATGGTTATTCATGCTTGAGAATTTAATTTACATTATCAATATCATTATTGCTAGTAATAGACTCTCCATACATTTTTTCTTCATTTTCAATATAGGCCATATTTTTATCTTATAATATTTTATAAACATGAACTTGTAATGCTAATAAATATTATAGTATAATTGGTGGGTTAAATTTACTCTTGAAAGGCCCTCTCAATTTGTTATTTAATTCTTTATATTGTCTTTACTTGATCTTTTGTTTCCCCCTTTATTTATATTTCTATAATAAAATTCTTCAATTCATAACTTTTTCATTAATTATAAATGTTTTGTCATATAAAATAAATTTTCAAGTACATACCTCATTATAATAATGTATCTTTATAAGAATAAATGTTCATGTAATGAAAGTTAAAGTAGAAATTTCAACCGTGGGAACATCATGACTGTCAAGGGGAACATGTAGCTTGATGCTCAACCCATGAGATAAATAAATCCCTACTCTCAAATGATCTTTTTTAAGTTTTTTATTGTGTACAATATCACCTTAGATAATTTAAAATTTTCATCTTACAATAAGGTGTTGAGTGGGTGATGATAAAGAAAAATTACATTCAATTTCACCATACAAAATTTTAGTATAATAAAGGTATAAGTAATTGTTTGATTCACTTTTAGTACAGACCATTATGAAAAATTGATTACCATAGGTAATTAATGACTTTAAGGTGAATAATTATCCTCAAACTTGGGGGTGTGTCTCTTCATGTTGTGGGGGTTTATGTTCTTCTCATCAATCCTTTTGAAGAAACTAGTTGATCTTATCATTCTACTAACAACCTATTTCTATTATAACATAAATTTGCACATAGATTTTTGTAAAATTTTTCCTTTGTATCCCCCTGTGTATTTTTTATCAAAGTATTATTTTGCTTACATTTTAAAACCAACACCTCTAACATACAAATATTATTATGATTGATTCAAATCCAACAAAATTAGTTGTTTATTATGTATAGTAGATGATGAATCTTATGTCTAATTTGAATAAAAAAATATAGGAAAATAATTAGTCATTGTTATATAATATTGTTTTAAAGAAAGAAAATTTTTACCATTCCATATTTACACATGATTCACATAATTGATGTGTTTTTATCTATTATTTTTTCTTTTCTTTTTACCTGATCCTCCTTCCATAAAAAAAAAATTTGGTATAGAAGTGACTTGAGATTTTGATTCATCAATATGTATATAAAATGGGATCATAGTTTATTTGTTTCGTCATATCAGATAAACGTTTTACTATAAATTAAAAATAAATAAGATATTTATTGAAGTGAAACATACTGCATCCTTACTTCATAGTTGGGGCACAGTGGTTCTGATGCATGGTATTTATTTTCTACATTCCATTACTGGTAAAATTTATTAATACATGTAATGATAAATTGAATAATACTAATTAAAAATTACATTAAATTATCCCTCCCACTGATAAAAAATGAAATCATCCTATGTTGATTGGTCTATTGTAATGACCCACATTGTTACATGTTGGAAATTCCTAAGTAAATTTGAACTTTTCCATTTGTTGGGTGGTCTTTTCTGATAAATGAGGCTCATGTTAGAAATATGAAGTATTAGAAATAATAAACCTATGTTTTCAGTTGTGGTTTGAATCATGAGGAAGACCCCAGGTGTTTGAGATAAATCCATAAAAGGGAAGGAGTGTAGAGATCACTGCAGAAGCCACTGGATAGCCAGTGAACCACCACCTGCTTTTAGGTAAGCTATTCAGTGGCCCAAGAGCCCTACTGGGATCATCGGCTAACTTGTGAGAAGACACCAACCAATCAGTGTGCCATTGGCTCGCCAGTTAGACCCAGTGTCTAGACAATCGGCTCAGACTGGTCTCATTTTAAGTTGATGATTTCCCATCATTTTCCATGCCAAGGATCCCAATATTTAGCTATGCATGGGTCGTCAGAAAGGAATTTCCTTATATAATTTCCCCTTTTATTTCTCTCCAAAAAAACCCTTTGAATTGTTGATAATTAGAGTGCATTGTGACGATAAATCAAGGTAATATTATCTATTTTCTTCTGTTCTTGAACCTCCCTTCACTTCCTCTTAATTCCCAATATTTTTTTAGGTTTTTAGTGTCACTTCCATAGGATGATGTTGGAATCTACTGAGAATAATGGTTCATTTAGGATTATTTTGTAGTGGATTTCCTAATACACCTTCTATACACCTTTAGAATCTATTTCGGTGGAGGCAAGACACTACCTACAAATTATCTATGGTTTATGTGTGAATTGGATGAAATTTATGGTTGTATAGATGTTAAATTATAGGTATTTCAGTAGGGATTATATCTAGGGTGTGTGTTTCCCTCCGAGTATGGTTAGTTTAAGTTCTATTGGGATGGTGGTGATTAGTGAGCTTTTCAACTATTATGAAACATTGTATTAGATTAGATAATTAATTGTAATTGATTATAATTGATTTTACTTAATGTTTGATGTAAATAAAGAGATCAAGTGGGGGTATGGGATTAGAAGAGGCATGGAGGGGCAAGAGAGAGTCTTCACAAAGCTTAGTGAGGAAGATAACTCGTTTTGATGTAGGTGGCCCCGATCATACAAAACCATATGTATTTTTATGATTGAGTGTTCATGTGTGTGTGAATTATTTATTGGATTTGGTATAGTATATATGGATTGAGATATGCATAAATTAAATACTGGGGGTATTATTGTTCCCAAGACCTAAGGTAAGTTCTTGGGTGAACTTGGGATGTTTTAATGCATCTAACGACCATGTATCAGTGGAGAGATAGTGAAATTTTTTATAAAAAGGGACCCCTAGAGGTCTTAGTATGTGATATGGGTAATGAGAATCACTTAGGTGCTTTCCCTAAATAATTTCAGAATTCCATAAAAGGTTATTGCATATATTTTATGAGGTCCCCCTATAGAGTCGTGAGATCTGACCCCAGAATAGGTCATGGGAATCAGTTAAGGATTTAGCATTGGCACGCCAAGTGGAATTTGGTTAGGATAGTTACACCACATACTGAGGATAAGTTCAAGGTAAGCCTTCGGTCTATATTTTAACCACTGAATTTCTTTACCATTGGGACTTTGTATGATATTTTGTGGCATGTTGTGCATGTGTTTTCATGCATAGTTGACCATTGTGTGATATTGTATGCTTGTGCATGCATGGGTGGATCATGATACCAATGCTTGATGTGATTTTCATATGGTGTGAATGTGTATCCCTTCATACATATGAATTATGTGATATGATTGTTCCATTCTATGTTATCCCATGTCATGTGTGAATTCTTGGTCTATGGAGGTTTTCATCTTATATAAAAGTGACTTGTGGGATCTTCATGGCATGGTTGTCCCCTAAGAGGAGAATATACCGGTGCAACATGTGACAAAAATGATAATGGCTATTTTAGATAGGGAGGTGCTGCAAAGGTATTGTGGAATAACATAAGATGGATGATGGGGAATGATAGTCATGTGGCCATACTTGGGATATAAGACAGTGTATGATGGTCATATGGCCTGACCTAACATAGAGGTTGGGTTGTGATAGCCTTTTGATATTTCCTTGTAAAAACTGGGGCACGACAGCTTTATGGCCTAGTATATGGCTAAACTAGGGTGTGTCGGGCTTGTGGCCTGACTTGGGTCCTGATTGGATATAGACCATAAAGTGATACATGTTTTGAACTTATGGATTGATATGATATGTGATGAAATTTTCCTTACATAATAATCTAATATGTGTTCACATATGAGAGAGACCTCCCACTATAGAGCTGAAAATGGTGTTGTTGGGGTGGCCTATTTAGCACCTAAGACCTGATGGGTAATGTGTATCTCGTCAAGTTTTTTAGTGTCCAAGTTAGCATGTAATTAAATGATGAGCCAATTTATTTATGGATCTATTTTCCCCATGTATAAAAACACATATATCATAATTTATATTAGGGGTTCTTGGTGAGACCATACTAAGTTTTTGCTCACACTCTAGATGCGAATATTGGGGCGCATTTATACCTTAAGTTTTCCTTTTAGGTCAGAACATAGGATACATAGTGGATTGGTATTGTGAATATCAATAGGTATGTGTAGACAATAATCGTATTGAGGTATGTGGTTGTTGGAGAGCCACCTCGTATCTTTTACTTTTTATATGTATATATAGTCAACCCATTAGGTGAATAGTTATATTTTTATATGAAAACATCATTGGATATAACATTGTGTTTAGTGCTTTTACTACATACTTTAATGAATATTTTATATTTCAATTGTTTATTTGTTTTTGCTTCTATTTTAGATTTTTATTTGAGATAATAGTCTCCCCACTATTATTTTAGTCTCCTGCTATTAGTCGATGGCCTATGGTGTATGGGAGATGCATCTGAGGTCACGTGGTTCTTCAAATGATACATGATGACACTGTTCAGGGCATTAAAAAGTGTTCTTAGTGGATGGATTTTATGATTTAGGTATTTTGTAGACAGGTGTTCAAAGAATGTGTTAGAACTTATGATAGACCATGGACTGATGAGTCATGAACACTTTTCCCCTGGGATTTTCTAGTTACTAGGGTATTGAGATTATTGTAACTTATTTATGTTATTATGATTGAGATGTTTCTTGAATTTTTTTATTTTACAAGAGATGTGAGTTTTATTGTTTGGGTACTCCCACATCGGTAAGAGGAAAGTGTTCGTGAATCCTATTAGGCACATAAGATTACCATGACATGTTCCTACTTGTGTGTGATTTTACTGATTCTCTTCTAATGGAATGTCATGTGGATCCTTGAGTAGGTTGATCCCTGATGGTGTAATGAAGCCCTTTTATCTAGGGATTCATGGACACCCATAGTGGGTTATTGGAGGAACATAACACCTCACCAATAGAACTCAACAGTCTTGGTATTGCAAGTTGATTCCTAAGCAATGAGATGAGGATGAGCATGGTTTCCTTGGGGATATGGAAACACCAAGTGGGTTATGGATTAAGGCATGAGTGATATGACTTGGGATCATGTTGTCAAGTTCATGGGAACCTCTGTAAATAAATTCAATACTTAAGGGTATGATCAATGTATGTCTGGCCCATTTTTTTAGTCATTATTTCTCATTAAACGGAGAATGAGGATCCTAGGTGGTCGTACCTAGGAGGGATAGAGTGTGGGGAAAATATCAATAGTTTTGAATCAACAATCTTGTGTCGAGTGGTGTATAGTGAATCTTGGACTCAAGGAGATTCTAGTTTTGAAGAGTAGTGTTGAGGGTGATATTGGTTAGATACAACTAACATGTGTGGGAGCATGGTAAGAGGGTAAGTCGCATGAGCCTAGGTTCAATGAGATGTGACTCATTGGTTTATGATTTTGGGTATGAAATCAGGTCACAGAAGGGAATGAAACCACTAGGTTTGGGTGTTACCGAGTAGGATCATGATCAAGGACCAATAAGAGAGTTCTTAGTTGGTCACTCTACTTTATATGGACCAGAGTGAGTGTCAGGGATTATTTTTTTTGAAAAGTATTCGTATGTGAGGATAAGTGCACACTGGGTATTTATAGTGACCAGATGTGTCGTAAATTGAAGATAAGGCCTCATATGGGATCATTGATAATTTTTCATGTTTGGATGAACCCAATTAGATCTACAATGGTAAAGTTGTCGTAGTTTCAGTTCAGGGGTCACTCACGTAGTGAGGTCACTAATGCATTTGTGAGATGCATGCAGTCATGAAGGAATAAGGTTCCTCAATGATAATTCATAATGTCCCTATAGTAATGGGTGGCATTGGTGGTAGATTGAGTGTGAATTCATGGCTGATCTAGGTTAAAACATGATGAGGTGACATGGTTGTCATGGTTATGTGAGAGTGGATCTAGAGGAGAAGTATGCACAGTGTTGTAAATTGATGAGTTCGGTGCTTGTGGAATAATATAAGTGAATCTGTATAATGGTGGGAGAACAATTGTATAGTTGGAGGGTGTGACCCTCATTCTGGTTGAATTTCTTCCACAACAAGAATAATGTTTTAGGTGAGCTGGGAGAAAGAGTCAATCAACGTTTGAAGTTGGTTCTCATGTATGAGTGTGATATCCAGGCCAAGTTGTTGTGTGAGATAATGGGCGAAGCATATTTTTTAGAGATTTGTGTTCGAGTTTGATGGGAGGTGATGATGATACTATTATGGTGGAGAGAATCATATCAATCATAGGTAAATGAGCTTCATGTCCGAAGTATCATAGAGGTGGTTAAATTACGATTAATGAATGGTTGTGGTAACACTATGGTGTCAGAGTATGATATATCCAATGTGATTAACTTCCTAAATAAATACAAGAATCAAAATTCATATTTGTTTTTATGTGGAGTTGTTTCATCACCATCAGACACAACTTGGTTTTAACAGGTTGTGAAACTCCATCATATTGGGGGTGTTTTGGTTTTCGAGGTGAGAGCATGGTAGATAAAGAATGTTTACAGTGATCTAAAATAGAATTCACACCATGTTTCCATTTTATACTTTTCTATGAGTTTGTTTGTGTTAAGTGATCAAAAGATGTTACTAGAGTTCAGGCATAGGGGTCAGGTAACTTGGTGTCACATCGGTGGATGAAACCGAGCATTTTGGAAGTGGGTGCATAGAGGAGGTTTGGTTGGTGTTATTGCATAAGATTTGGATGCAGTGGAATGGAACCTACATCATAAGCATTGTTTGGACATGCTTGGTGGGCCAATGGACTATTGGAGGTGTGTTTTTTATAGGTGATTCCTATGGTGCGGAGCAGCACACATTACAGGAAAAACAGATTTAGAAGTGGTTTCTTTGAGGTGGGTTTTTAGAGGATTTATTAAAAACCACCGCTAAAAATAGTGGAGGTTTTTTAAAAAACATCGCAAAATAATGACAATATAAAATATTTTCCGCTAAGTTAAAGGATAAAAAATTAAAAAAATAAATTATTTAATTATTTTTTATTTTTTATTATATACTATAATATATAGTTTATTATTTATAATTTGAATTAATTATAAAGTTTTAATTAATAAATATTTATTATTATTAGATAATAATAAATTGAAAGTTAAAATAAATCTATAATAAGTTGAAAATCGGACTTCAATATCAAATGAACATAACTTTTGATCTGGGAGTCCAGTTTTTCTCTACAAATATTCAAATCAAAGATTATGAAATAAACTAAAACCACATTATATTTATGTTTTTTCATAACTAAAGGAATACAAAATATTATAGTTTCAAGAAAATTTGGAAATAGAACATGAACTTCGAACGATTATAAATTTTGATCGGGGTGTCTGTTTGGGCTCTACCACATATCAAATTGAAGCCTACAACAAGATCTAAGCCCTATTGACTTAAGATATACCTAGTAACATTTTTCAAGGCCAAAAAATGCCCATAAGGCCTCTAAAATTGAGTTTTTAGTCAGGGTATCCCAATTTTTTACATTCGATGGAATTTCAACCTCATTTAAGGGGGTCTTATTATACTTTCTCAGTGGGGACTGAATTTATTCCCAGGGTTTACATTCATATTGATATTATAGTGTTAAATTTTTATCATTTTTTATAATTTAGTTTTATTTATATTTAAATGCATGCATAGTTTCTTATATTTACATATAATAACTCACTTGTATAAATACATATTTACATATAAATGTTTTTTAAACATATAAACAATATGGAAATAAATATTTTTTATTCATTTTTTTAAATAAATAATTATTGATTTTATTTACCTTATAAAAATGAATTAATATGTATATATATACCTATAGAAGTAATGTTTATATATAAACATGTCTGAGTCATTAAAAAATCTATATTATGTGTATATTCTAATATATATAAATATATGTGTGTGTGTGTGTAAATATTTGTGTGTGTATTTGAGAAATATAAATATGTACTTGTTTTTCAACAATATTGTGTGTCTACATCATATATAAATGTATTTTTATATAAATATATCATTATCATTAAATATAGTATATAAATGAATTTTTAGTAAAACTATATGAATATATATACACACGTATATAAATAATAATAATATATACACATATATAAATAATGTTTATGTATACAAATGTGTGTGTATTGATAAACAGATATATATTTATATTTAAATTATTATATATATAAATAAATATTAATATATAATATATTTAAATAAATTTAAGTATATATATATGTCATACACATTCGATCTTCATTTAAGAGTGTCTTCCTATGATTTTATGTTGTTTATGATTTTATTCCACTGATTGACATTCCGATTGATTTGATGGTGTTGCAATTATTATGTTTTCCCATCTTTTGGTAATTTATTATCAATGATATATATCTTTTTATATGAATTTATGAATATTTGTGTATTTTTATATACACTTTTAAATATTTATACATATTTATGTTTATATATTTTTATGTCATATATGTGTAAATAAATATAGAGATATTTATATTTACTTATGCTTATATATATATATATATATGTTTGTTTATTTATTAATATACACGTATATATCTGAGTGTGTTGATATATATTTATGTAACATAAATGTGTGTTTATATATATTTATGTAAATTTTTTTATATCTATATATATTTATAGATATTTTATCCTTTTATCCTTTTAATATTTATTTATTATTTATTATTTATTATTTATTATTTATTATTTATTAGATATTAGTTATTATTTATTAAATTGTTATTTATTATTTATTATTATTATTTTAATATTTATTTATTATTGATTTATTATATATTGAATTATTTTTATTATTAAATTATTATTGAATAAATATTTCATATCTATTTGTTGTTTATTATTTATTTATTATTATTTTTTTATTCACTTATTATTTATTCATTAATTACTCATTAATTATTACTTATTATGTATTTATTAATTATTTTTTAATTGTTTATTTATTATCTATTTATTATTTATTTATTATTTATTATTTGTTTATTATTTGTTTATTATTTGTTTGTTTATTTATATATTATTTATCTATCTATTATTTATATCTTATTGATGTCTCATTTAATTATTATTTATTTATTATTTCTTTATTATTTCTTTATTTTTTAGCAATTATTTATTTATTTATTATTTATTTATTATTTATTATTTATTTATTATTTATTTATTATTTATTTATTTATTATTTATTTGTTATTTATTTATTATTTATTCAAAATTTATTATTTATCTTTTATTTATTTATTTTTCATTATTATTTTTGTTTTTTTATTTATATATTACTTATTTTTTTATTATTTTTTTATTATTTATTTATTATTTATACATTAATTATTAATTTATTATTAATTTATTATTAAATTGGTATTAATTTACTATAATTTTATTATTAATTTTTTATTAAAATTTTATTTGTTATATATTTATTACTTATTTATTCATCATTATTAATATTTATATTTATTTCTTATTTGTTTATTTTTTATTTGTTTATTTTTTATAAATTAATTATTATTTTATTTTTTATTTTATTTTTTTTTATTTTTTGATTAATTTATTATTAATGTTTTATTAATTAAATTGTTATTAAATATTCAATATATATTTATTTTTTATTTTTCCCTGATTTTTTATTTATTATCTTTTATTTTTTTATTTTTTTATTTTTTTATCAAATATTAATTTATTTTTTAATTAATTTATTGTTTATACATTTATTATATATTATATATATTTTATTTATTATTCATTATTCATTATTCATTTTTTATTTTTTATTTTTTATTATTTTTTATCTATTATTTGTTATTTGTTATTTATTATATATTATTTATTATTTATTATTTATTATTTTCTATTTATTATTTACAATTTATTATCGTATTATATATTTATTTATTTATTATTCATTCAAATTTTATTTATTAATTAGTAATTAGAAATTATTAAATCTTAATAATTACTTATAAATTATAAATTATAAATTATAAATATTTAATATTTAATTATTAATTATTAATTATTTAGTTTGTATCTATTTATGATGTATTATTTTTTTCAATCAATATATATATATATATAAGTATATTAAATTCTTCTTATTCACCACATGAAGAGCCTGATGAGGTAGTAAATTCTTAGGAGAATAAGCAATAGTTAAAATAATAAAAAAATTAATAAATTAATTATGAATATAAATAAATAATAATAAATTATAAATAAACAAATAAATAATAAATAAATAAATAAATAAATAGTAAATAAATAAATTATTTATGAGAATTATAAAACTATACAATTATAATGTTTTAAAATTATAAAATTATAAAGAAATCATAATTAAAACAATTAAAAAATAAAAACAATTAAATAAAATGCCACTAAATCTTTTCATAATGGTTTTGAAAAAACTACTGCTAAATGATTACAAACACACGATTTATCAACGGTTTTCCAAGGCCATCGTGAAACGATTTAGTGACAGTTTCAACTAGCACTGAATACCTATGTCAGCGTAGTTGATATCTTGGAATTGACTTTCATGAGTGGAGTTTTATAGTGGGGAGCACCAAAATCTCTAGGATTTTCTAGTAAAATTCACCAAGGTGAATCGGGAGTGATAGGTGGGATGAGTACCATCTCAATGTTCTTGATGGAAATGAGTGTGTAGCTCGACTTCTGATGAAAAGTGTGTTTGGTGTTAAAATTTTCACAGCGAAATTTCATTGGAATTTAACGATGGAACACGATGACTTCTAAATGAACTGATTACCTTGGAAGATTAATGAATGTTGTTTAAGGACTAACATAGCTTCTTGAGGATGGGTACTGTTATAGTGAGAGGTTTTAATGACCCGCGTTGTTACAGGTTGTAATGTTTTGGTGAAATTTGAACTTTTCCATTTGGTGGGTAGTCCATTTTGAGAAAAGGGATAAAGTAGGGTATATAAAGACTTGGACATCCTAAATCATGTTTTTTGGATTTTATATGAAACTTAGGGAAGACACCAAGTGTTCAAGGGAAAGGTGGAGAAGGGACGAAGTATCCAGGTGGCTACAGTAACTAGCTACTAGTCGGCAAACAAGTTATTGGAATATGAGATCTGATGGAATCTATTTACGTGGTGGATTTTTTTAGCTTTTTCCATTTCAATACTCTTAGAATTTATCCCAGAAGGGGCTTGGGAAAGTCTATTCCTTGGAAGAAATCCCCCTCTCAGGCCACCCCTTCAATCCCCTTCAACCTAGGGAGAATCTAGGTGTGTTGTGATGATAGATCGAGGTAAGATCATTTGTTTTCTTCCATTCTTGAACATCCTTTTTCTTCCCTCTTAATTTACTTTATTTTGTTTAATGATTTTATGTTGATTCCATCATAGCATGGTCAGATCGACTGAGAACAATGGGGATTTTGTGAATATTGTATAGAAGATACATTGAGACACCTTCTATACACCGTTGGAAGTCATTTTGGTGGTGGTAAACCACTTACCTAAAATTATTTATGGTTTATATTGTAAATAAATAAATTTATTTTTTTATAGATTTTGACTGATATTTATTTCATTTTGGATGGTGACAAGGTTATGTCATTGACCCTCTGGGTTTGGTTGGTCGAGGTTCCATCATGATAGTGATAATCTATGTGCTTTCTAGAAATTGTGCCAGATTATATTATATTAGATAATTAATTATAATTAATAATATTAATTATCTATGATATTTTTTGTATTGTAGGAGTTCAAGTAGCGGTATGAGACAGAAGAGGCATGGACGGTCTTGACATAGTCTTAGCAGAGCTCGGTGAGTTTGATAACTCCTTTTGAGGTAGTTTTCCCCTATTATAAAAAATCGTATGTATGTTTATAATCATATGTGCATATGTGTCTGTATTCTAAAAGGGATTTGGTAGAGAGGCTGAGGACTCAGAGTCCCTTAATCTAGATGAAAGGGGTAGCACTATGCCCTGTACCTATGATAAGTGCTTATAAGCACTTAGGATGTTCACATGCACTATTGGTCATGTCTCTAAGGGATGATTTTTCTAGTTAGGATAGAAAAATACCTTGGGAATTCCCATGATGTGATATGGGTTATAGGGATAGCCTAGGCATTTTTCTTATATCCTTTTCAGTAAGCATAAAAAGATTGGGTCTATGTTCTTTGTGGTCCCCCAATATAGACATGGGATGAAACCCTAGCTTTGGTCATGGGAATCAATTAAGGATTTGGTATTGGTTTGCCAAGGAGAATTTGGGTAGGACCTGGTCACAGCTTACTGAGGCTAGGTTCAAGGTACGCCATCGGTTTTTGGTTTAATCTTAATAATTCCTAACCGTTTGGGCCTTTATATGATATTGTTTGGAAACTTTTTCAAAAAAAAATCATGCATATCTATAAGGAACACTATGTGATATGGTATGCTTGTGTGTAGGTGGGTGGCTTGTAGGTCCTATGATTGAGACATGGAAGAGGATGGGGTATGACGACTCTGTTGTCTGGAACAAGATAGTGGCTAGGGTGTAGTAGCCTTGTGGTCTAACTCAGTATGAATAGAGGGCATATAGGCCTTGTGGCCTGACTCGCAGCATGTATAAGGGTTCAATGAACTTGTGGCCTAACCTAGGGCTTGATTGGAAATGACCCTTGATCTGAGAAATTTTTTTCCATAATATTAGATTTGATAGGTGACGAGAATAGATTTATGGTATGATCTGATAGGTGATGACATAAAAGGCATCACTTTTATCATAGAGTTGAAGAAGATATTATTGGGTGTCAGGGTGGCCTCAAGATCACTATATGACTTGATGGGGTATGTGTATCCCATCAACTATCATGATGTCTCGGTTAGCCAATAACGACTCAATGAGCATATTATTTTATGTATTTATTTTTCTTTTTTATACACACGCTTATGTAGGGGTGTATTAGGGGTTATTAGTGTGACCCTACCGAGTTTATAATCACACCCTACATGGGAATCTTGGTGAACCTTCAGAACTTTTTTTTTACTTTTAGGTCAGAGCATGAGATGTGTAGTGTATATAGCTTGTAAAGATTAACTCTTATGCAGATACTAGAATCAGGATAAATATAGAGTTTTTAAGAGAGCATCATTATATTTTTGTTTTATGTTTATCTATATATATGTGGTTATCCTAGTGAGAAATT
Source organism: Viscum album (assembly GCA_963277665.1). Taxonomy (NCBI): domain Eukaryota; kingdom Viridiplantae; phylum Streptophyta; class Magnoliopsida; order Santalales; family Viscaceae; genus Viscum; species Viscum album. Next base: position 854,272,262 of record OY728152.1, read on the forward strand.
AGTTGTATGTTTATATGAAAATATCATTTGATATAGCATTGTGTTTATTTATTTTACTATATACTTTGATGATTATTATGAATTTCAATTATTTAGTTTTTCCCACTACTATTTTAGAATTTTTTATAAGTGGATTGTCTCCCCACTATTATTCTAGTCTCTCACCTCTAGTTAACAACCTATGGTGTATGGGGAGGCACGCTTGAGGTCAAATGGCCCTCTAGCTCAGACCAGGTGATTTTGATCTAGTCATAACATTTATGATCTATGTATATATAGTATTTTGGTGGGGTTTCAATTTCCCCTAAACTTCTCTAATATGATGTTCCATAAAAAGTGCCTAAAATTATCTATGATCCTTTCTAGTGACCATAAATATGAATTTTTAATCCAATAATCATCTAATATAAATGTACTCTATAAGGGATAATTAAGAGTAAATCAATATTTCATTACTTTATTTATTTATAAAATATAAAAAAATATCATAATGTTTCCCTAATGCCTTCCCAAGTTGTTGCCTTCAATATAGGCACAAAATTGTCCCATATATATATCAATCCGAAAATACATTTGAGTACTGGCCGCAATGAGACTAAAGAATATTGGCTAGTTAGGGCCAATAGGTTCTTTATGTTCATCCCATCCAACCTAAAATTTTATAACTTTATTTCTCAACTTAATAATTTTTCCTAACGTTGTTGCACTATGCCACCCCAATCTTATTTAAACCAATTTTTTTTCACCTTCTAGCATTTTTCAATTTCAAAATCAAAAATATGTTGTTCCTGAACATTGGTAGAATCAAAGGGTTGAGAATTCATTATCTCCACAAGTACTTAAAAGTTTATTTTTTATTATATAAATACAGTAGTGAAAACATAAAATTATGAGGACACACATTGTATATAGAAAAAAAATAACCATATTCATTGAAATATTTTTATCATTAAAGGTTAAAGGTATTTAACCCCTCTATAAAGTATTCAAATTCCATCCTTTTTTTCCACTCTGATATATTTGAAAATATCTACATTGGGACCACCATGAAATGATTGCAATGTCCAAATATATGACCATCCTCAATGGAATGTTTATTTAACACTATAGTTATTTTAGTTTATAATAAAACAATAACAAAAATTCATGAAACCATCATATAAAGTTTTTATTATTTTCATTTGATATCCAACTTTCAACCCTTGATGGATTCAAATATATAATAATTACTTAATGACTTTCAATATATGGCATAACCTGAAGAAACCTGGGGCATAGTGGATGTGTGAAAAATATTTGATTTAAAATTTTAGGTTTGGATTCATATTAAAATAATGAATTGAAAACCCCATTGCCCATATTTCTAAAATGACCATGTTCAACTAAATTTAAGAAAAAAATAAAATCTAATGAAGAAATAAATCGTACCTTGTCTGTTTGAAATCTTCAATTTGATTTTCTCATTATTGTATTGTCATGGCTAAAAGGTTCCAAGCTTGGAAGCCTCTAGATATTCCACAAAATCACCACATATCCTAGATAATCGTTATAAAACTATTTGGATATATCGTAGGAAATCAAAGATCTTTATGGTGTACCTTCGATAATGTGAAGAATGTGGACTTTATCAAGAAAGCATGATTGATAAAACCTTGTTATTTTTTCAATATATATCTAAGAGATCGTTAGTAGAGAGGAGAGTGGATATTTTCTCTCTAAATTCTTCCAAATGGTGGAGATAACTATTCAAGAGGCTAAAATGAGCTTTTATACATAGGTTATAATTTCTAAAATTTCACTTTGCTCCAAGTGAAGTAATAACCTGTATTTTTGACTCACATGCACACTTATGACTTAATACATCTTGTTAAAAAATTAATTAATATTTTATCACTCACTTGTAACAATTTGACATGTTAATTGATAAAAAAAGAACCATTAACTGGGCATGTAATCACTATAGATAAATTAGTTGTCCTTGAACATATTATATTCATTTGAAAAATTATATTTTATTGTATTCACTTTTATGACCAAAAAACATAAGAATACCTTGAGAAATAAATCCAATAATAATTATTGTATACTTGAATAATATAAATAACTTATTTTTAATTACAATCAATCATAATCAGATGTTCACTAACCCCCACATATGGGACTCACTACATACTAAGCTCTTATTTATCTGAATAGGTTAAACTTGTGGATACATTTAGTGTGTGACCCTCTAGTTAGTTATTTGGATAACAATGAGTCTAACCCACAAGATAAGAGTAGAGTATAGAAACCCATCATAGACCATAAGGAGATAACAAATTTCTTAGCTACGACTACCTCCTATGAATGTGTTTTTTGAAATATAATATCTTTATCTCATGATATCTCATAAATGCGGATGCACACTTGTGTCATCAATTTTTTGATGCCTTATATATTTCATCACTTTATGTGATGGAATTATATTCTTGTACAATGGCCATGTATTTAATGAAGGTACTACCATCCTGGTCAACCTATGACCATAAGATATATCTTCACTAACTCATAAGCAACAATTTCTATCTTGATCATTCAACCAATTCCATACCACCAAAGACGCACCCAACACAAGCTACCTCGCCATGACATCAAGGTAATGGTTTTTTTCTTGTATCAATGTATGTGATCAAATGATACAAATTGATAATGATATCAAGTATTGAGATCAATTCACATGTTTATATATAATAAAAAAACAATGATACCAGTAACATGTGTAGTTCCTATTGACGGTTCAGTCCTCATGATATCATATACATGAGATCACTGAGTGTGAAATTCATTAGAAAAATTCTCAATTCATATGAGTATAAAATAATTGTGGGTCAGAAATCATATGTGTTCTATTATTATTATGAATATTGACTATAGTACATAAATTTATCATTAGAAACATAGTATCATGAGATTATCATTATACCTAGGAACTACTCCAACCTTTTTACATGATACATAATCAAAGGAAATAACCAAGAAACTAGTTTATGCAGAAGTATAAAAAAATATTATGGTAATAATAAACTCATGTATATATCAAACTATATATATGTAATGTTAAAAGAAGTATATAAAGTAGTTGGTTCTTGGGAAACTACTCACAGCACTCCCACTTGCACAATATCTGAATGCTAACAATTCTCAACCCGCTCTCTCTCCCATAAGTATTAGGCTTCTACAGAAATATGGATTTAGATAGGGGTTCTACCATGTTATCATCTGTGGATATTATGTTAACCTTGAATTCACCTCTCTGAGTAAAATTCTTCAAGAGATGAAACTTATGAAGTATATGATTTTTCCTCTGGTGTGACCTTGGCTCCTAAGAAAGAAACATTGTTGTTGTTGTAAAGACCCAGAAATTCCACATAATTTTTTTTAAATTATTTGCGATTATCATGAGTCTGTGAAAATTGAAGGCACTTGATTCCAAGTCTCGGTGTGCCTGGAATGGAATATTTAACTTTTTTAAGGTATGTTCTATAAAAGAGAGAGAAACATTTTCTATCTTTTAAACCGGTGCTCAGATTAAAAATTATAGGGAATCCTTATACTCGATGCGCTATGATTCACATAAGGGAGACTTAACCGTGACCACATTAGGTCAGGAGAAAAAGTTAGTTTTTACTAATTTTAAAAGATTAATAAAATAACATAAAAATGTTATGTTATTTTTCCTACCTCTCCTTGAGCAGTGGTGGTGGGGACTACGGAGGTGGTGTGGCATTTAATGAAGGATATTAAATGTCCTGTTACACAAAGAATGTGTAACCACCAATCGATTAATTAATAGGATCATTAATTATACCAAATAATGAACCATTAACTGAATGGAGGTTTAATCACTTTATTTCATGCTTTGTTTTATTAAATTGTGGGTAAAAGGAAGATTGTGTGAAGAATTTGTGGAAGAACTCCGATGAAGTATCGATGAACTTCCCTCCAACAAAGAACAAAATCTTGGATGACAATATTGGAGGAATCGATCTGGGATCGACAAACACCAGAGGCTTAAAAGAATGAGGATTATCCTCCCACAACTGCGACACCTCCAATGATTCTCGAGGTAGGGGATTTTGTTCTTTAATTCAAGTGAATTATTTTTTTCCCTCTTTCTTGAAAATGTGATGAATGTGGATGAACCAAAATGAGTTGATCCGCAATTCCTATGGAATTGTGCAATATTGTAGGGTTTTTGAATGGGGTTTTATTTTTTCATGGATAATTGTTTACAACACACCCCTTTGATATGATGCTAATGTGGAGGGAATGGGCTAAATGAACAAGGTATCGACCCTCCGCCCCTTAATTTTAGTCGTTTACTTCGTGGGAAAATTTTTAATTTGATAGCAATGAAAATCAGAGGGTCACACTATGATGGCGTCATCCCATGAGGCCCGTAGGTACAGAAGAGAGTGAAAACGAAGCTCTGAAGCATCGTCGAAGCCCCACGGAAGAAGCGTATGCACTGGCGACCGGTACCAGTGGGAAAAGGCATTGGCCGGCACTCACCAGTCATAGAAGGGGGGAGACTTTGTGGTAGACCAAAAGGGAGGTCGGCTCTCATCCAGCTATGTTGGCAGAAGGGAGGCATGATGTCATATGCCGTAGGTGGAGGCCAGGGCGGAAGAGGAGCGGACCCGATCTCGGTGGGTCCTGCGGACAGCAAGGTGGCACTATTTGCTGATGCCGGTTGAAGAGCCGAATAGATCTTTGGGCCACTTGGGAATGAGGGGTCGCGCAACCCTCACGCAGGTCGCACCCAGTCGGCGGGCCAGTCTATTCCGCGACCCAGCGGTCCGATCCCACTGCGGCCTAGCCTAGTCGGTTCGGGTCAGGCTGGTCTATGGCCTAGTGGTACAAGCCCGTCGTGGCCTAGCAGGTTCGGGACGGGCTGGCCCGCAGCCAAGCCAGTTTGGGCCAGGCCGGGGTGGACCCGGGTTGGACCTAGGTTGGACCCGGGTCAGACCCAAACTAGGTCGGGTCAGCCCAGGATGGGTGGGTCAGGCCGTTCCGATCGGGTTAGACCGGACCCAGACCATTTTCGGCCCAGATACACTTAAAAGTTTGTATATTACAAACCAGACATCCATTTGATTAAACGTATATGGGATTGGAATCCTTAGGATAAGACGGACCTTTTGAGATACTCCACCTGAGTTTTGGAATATGTTGGAGTATGTCTGGTTTGGATCGTACCCAAATCCAACAAAGCCCTCGACACTAAAATGCCTATAACTCTCTGACCGAGCGTTTGATTGATGCGCCCGTCTGTTTCATTGGAACCCTTATGAGATGACGGATCATTGGGTTACTTCTTCATAGGGTTTCATTCCAGTTGAATTATGACTGATGTATTGAGTAGTATATCCTCCCAGAATCAAGCGTACTAAGTAAGGGAATATAGTGGTTGGATGAGACATGAAGAATTAATAGTGATCCTGTGTGGATCAACACCTAGCGATCATGTGTGGATCAGCACCTAGCAATCCAATGTGGATCAGCACCTACCGATCATGTGTGGATCAGCACCTAGAGATCCTCGGTGGATCAACACTTAGAGATCCTATTTGGATGATCACTGAGTCATCCAGTGTGAATCAGTAACAAAACCCTTGATAGAATAAGATGATCTAGCTTTATAACTAATCATATGTACTTTTTTACTTAAGTTATACCTGGTTTGAGCTAAGTATTTTTCTTTGTGCTTTGTGATTTAGATCATGCTTTGTGGTTTTCATTTTTGTAATTCTGAGAGACCTTTGGGGGTCTCGGGTCCCTACTAGATATATTTATACTCACACCTACATGGGATTCTCCCGCACCTTGTTGTGTCTTATGCAGACGACGGGCAACCTTGACTGAGACTCGGGATGCTAGGACCTGATAGTGGATGGTGGTGACAATTGAAAAGGAGAGCTATGTAGATGATTTATACCAACCCTTCATATAGGATCCATGGTGGAGGATCTCAGGAGCTATTTTCTGTGGTAGTTGTATCTTCCAGTTGGGCTTGTATTCTAGCCCCTTTACTTTCATTACACACTTTTACAACTGCAGTTTTAATTCATGGTGGCATCTTATTGTGTTATTGGACTGTGTGTTTGTATAGTTTTAAAGGTAATTCATTCCCATTTTATGGATATTCTTTTCATGTTCTAGTCTCCAACCACTGGTCTATGGAAGTCGGGCATGGGTTAGTCATGGCATGGGCCCCGAGGGACGGGTCGTTACAAAGTTGTATAAGGGGAATCAGTTCTACCAAAGAACTAGAACTCTGATCCTTCCAATGGAGTAATTGTGTTAAGAGTTTTGACTGTGGTTTCCAGTTTGGGGAGTCTAATGATGGTACGGCGGCCAATGTATCCATACACCAAGACCCTAAATTTTGATTTCTGACTGGGTGCACGAAAACACTGACTGTGTGTGTTTTTGGAAATGTTTTACTTTTAATTTCATTAGAGTCAGCTCACCAGGTATAAATTATTGACCATGGAGCACTTTTTTATTTTTAGGATGCAGTCGCGTAGACAGCCATCCATGATTCCAGAGAGAGTATACAATGATGGCCCACCGAGCGATGAGTATTTGGTGTAGGGCCCTCTTATTATGTTGGCACCTTCGGGTGGTGTACCTGCAGCACCACCACTCATAGGGCAGTAGTTTCCACCATCCCAAGTAGTAGATTGTGCATGATGATTGAGCGTATTGCATGAGTTCTAGAGATATATGTCTTCTAGGTTTTGAGGTGAGATAGATCTCCATGCATCTGAGGAATGGATGGAGGTTGTGGTAGGGTTTTTCTCTTAGTTGAGATGCCAGTAGATCAGATGGTGATCCTAGATTCTAGCCTCTTCCAAGTCACAACAGGGAGATGGTAGAGTCTAATGCTCCAAAAGTATGAGGAGGTGATACTCTCCAAGATGGACTTCGATACCCTCTTCAGGGCAGAGTTTGTACTAGCGACTTTTCGCTCAGTGCGTATCCCGGAGCTACTGCACTTACAGTAGGGAAGCTTATCAGTGGCCTAGTACTCGGTGAGATTCACTGACCTCCCACAGTAATCCACCGACATGTTATGGGACCCATTCATTAGGGCTTGTTCCTTTGATCAGGGTCTTAGGCGAGAGATTAGATTGTCGATGATATCACTCAATATCCCAATGCAAGAAGGAGTGCTCAAGATAGCATTATTGGTGGAGAGCTTTATAGCTGAGCAGGCACCGACGATGAGAGCCAACATCAGAAGACAGGTAGACGATTCATCTGTAGTAGGTAGTAGGAAGATGACACAGAGGTCGATGTAAACCATACCTTTTAGTGGATGACCCCAGGGTGCAGGTCTAGAGGTGCGGAGCTTGCGAGGTAGAGGAGGACTTCTGAGGAATAAATCATGATACTCTTGTGGCAGACAGGGAAAAATGGCTTGCGACTATCCAACTCCCCACATATCCGATCAGCAGATGATTAAGGGACCATCGAGGCAGCGGCTGAGGTTCATGCGAGCGGGTCCATAGGGAGAAAAATGAGGCATAGGAGAAGGTCGTGCAGTAGGTGGTAGACGACAGATTGAGGTTCTACCACCACCACACCCTGGTGGTTCACCCCGACCATAGGGAGGAGGCATACAGGGATGATCTCAGCTTCAGGCAGCTAGGGCCTACAACCATGGTGCTTCAGAGATGATTAGAGGTACGATATGGGTTTATTCCACCCAATCTACAGTTCTTATAGACACAGGTTCCAGTCACTCTTTTATTTCTACGACAGTCATTCAGAGCTCGGAGATTCTGATGGAGTCGTTGGCTTGATCCCTATGATTAGAGACTCCTATGGGAGATGATTTGGCAATTACCCACTGGTCTGACAATGTGATCTCACTCTAGGAGGCGAGATCTTTGGTTGGGATCTCCTAGTAGCGGTGTCGAGACCTTATGACATCATCTTGGGTATGGATTGGCTATCCACAGTCCATGATCAGATTAAGTGTTTTAGGTGCAATGTGTGGTGTGTATGTAAGGATGGGATCTATTTTTCATTCACCTAAAATAAGGTAACCTTTGCATCATAAGATGGAATTTATTAGAGGAGGGTGCAACTGATCACCCATCAGTTGTCTAGACTTACCCTTGGAGCAGTTGACGTGAGGAATATGAGTTATCCTATAGTGGTGGACCAGTATGATGATATTTTTCCTAATGATGTTCTGGGACTACCTCCTTGTAGAGAGGTAGATTTCTTAATCGAACTGTTCCCTAGTACGGCACCAATATCTACACCAAAATATTGGATGGCTCTCATAGAGCTTCGTGAGTTTCAGGTATAGTTTAAGGACTTGCAGCAAGAGGGGTTCATAAGGCCTAGTGTTTCTCCATGGGCATCCCTGATTTTGCTTGCCAAGAAGGAAGATGGGAGTCTGAGGATTTTTCTGTACTATTGGCATCTGAATCAGGTGACCGTGAAGAACAAGTATCCACTCCCGATGATTGATGATCTCTTTGACCAACTGAATGGAGATTGATGGTTTTTGAAGATAGACCACAGATCAGTCTATCATCATCTCAGGGTACGAGATGAGGATGTACCGAAGACAGTATTTAGATGTCGGTATGGCCACTATGAGTTCTTGGTAATGTCCTTGGTCATAACCAATGCTCTGGTAGTGTTCATAGGGCTCATGAACAGGATCTTCTAGCCTTACCTCAATCGCTTTGTGGTAGTCTTCGTTGAAGACATCTTGGTATACTCGGCGTTAGAGGAGGAGCATGCTGCGCACCTGCAGATAGTTCTGGATACACTCCAAGAGCACCAGTTTTATGGAAAGCTCACAAAGTTACAGTTCTGGAAATGGGAAGTCCACTTCTTTGGACATGTTATATCAGTGGCTAGGGTTGCAGTGGATTCAGCGAAGATAGAGGCGGTGCTTTCTTGGGAGTCACCTAGAAGTTTGACCAAGGGGAGGAGATTCTTGGGATTGGTTGGGTACTACCAAAGATTCATACCTAACTTTTCCAGATTTGTGACACCATTTTCAGCTTTGAAAAAAAAATGGATAGACCTTCATGTGGACAGAGTGATGCTAGAAGAGTTTTCAAGAGCTGAGACAGAGACTGACAAGTGCCCCCATCTTGAGGCTACCAGAAGAGGGCATTGGGTATGTAGTTTACTACGATGCATCAAGTACCGGACTAGGTTATTTCCTAATGCAGTAGTGAGAGGTGATCGCCTAAGGCTCACAACAGTTTATACAACATGAGAAAAACTATGCTACCCATGAACTGAAGTTAGTAATCGTGGTCTTTGTGATAAATATGGGGTGGCACTACTTGACGGGTGAACGGTTTATTGTTTACTATGATCATAAGAGTCTCAGGTATATCTTCTCACATAAGTACATAAACCTGAGACATCGGTGATGGCTAGAGTTCCTCTAAGACTATGACTTTGAGATATTCTACACTCCTGGGAAGGGGAATGTAGTAGCAGACACACTTAGTATGATATATAGTCTACAGTTGATAAGTGAGTCGATAGAGCAGCTAGCCACTTTGCAGATATCCTTTTTGGATAGAGATGGAGCATCTTACCTCTACTTTATGATAGTTACTCCCCCGATCCATCAGCAAGTCAGGGAGGCACAGCTTGGGGTTGTAGACTGTGAGGCCCGACGTGCTCAAATATCCTCAGGACAGGCTCCTGATGGATTTTATGAAAGTGGGGAGCACGTCATCCTATTCATAGGATACACCATGGTACCAGTGACTCTATGAGAGGAGGTGTTTAGGGACTTCCACACATCCACTTTGGCAGTACATCCTGGATTGGTGAAGATATACCAGGACCTTCGACATCAGTACTTGTGGAAAGGGATGAATAAAGTAGTGTCAGAGTTCATATCGTGATGCCTCACTTGTCAGCAGGTGATGGTCGAGCATCAGGTACCAACGGGCTTAGCTCATCCAGTTGAGGTACCAGAGTGGAAGTGGGATGGTATATCTATAGACTTCGTGATAGGGCTACCACATACGTCCAGGGCCCATGACTCCATCTGGGTGATAGTTGACCGACTCACCAAGTCTCCCCACTTCATACCCATCCAAGACCAGGGATCAGTAGAGAGCTTGGGATGCCTCTACATACATAAGATTGTACAACTTCACGGGGTTCCATCGACGATTGTCTCAGATCGTGACACTCATTTTACATCCCTCTTGTGGAAGGGATTATAGTAGGCATTTGGGATTCAGATACGCATGAGCACTGCCTTTCATCCTCAGACATATGGTAAGACGGAGTGGACCATTTAGACACTCGAGGACATGCTTTGTGCTTGTGTCCTTGATTTTGGTCGCATTTGGGTGGACAACCTACCACTGGTGGAGTTCACTTACAACAACTGGTGGACCATAAAGACACCCGAGGACACGCTTCGTGCTTGTTTCCTTGATTTTGGACTCATTTGGGAGGATCATCTTCCACTAGTGGAGTTCTCTTAAAACAACAGTTATCACTCCACCATTAGCGTGGTTCCATTTAAGGCATTCTACGGGTGACCTTACAGATCACCACTATGCGGGATAGACCCAGGGGATTCAGCACTTGTGGGTCTATAGTTGGTACAGGCTACCACAGAGAAGGTGCAGATCATCCAGGAGAGGATGAAGACTACACAGAGCAGGTAGAAGTCTAATTCCGACAGGAGATGGATACCCTTAGAGTTTGAGGAGGGAGATAATGTCTTCCTACAGGTCTCACCCCAACAAGGATTATAGAGGTTTGGTCAGGGCAGAAAGCTATCTCTATGGTTCATGGGACATTTCCAGATCCTCAACAGAGTAGGTGAGGTAGCATACCATCTAGCTCTTCCCCCACAGATGCACCGGGTGCATAATGTTTTCCATGTGTTGTAGTTGAGAAGGTACGTGAATGATCCATTGCACATTATCGACTAGGGAGAGTTGGACATAGATGATGGGAAAATGTTTTCAGAGTTCTCGATTAAGATAGAGGATCAACAGGTGTGGGTCCTTCATGGGAGATTGATTTCTCTGGTGCAAGTTTTTTGGCAGCACGGGAATATCTAGGAGATCACATGGGATCAGGAGACTCAGATGCGTGCTTAGTACCCCCATTTGTTCCCCTAGTTTGTTTATAGCTTTCGGGTATGAAAATCCCTAAGTTGGGGAGAATTTGAAGACCCAAAAATTCTATATAAATTTTTTTAAAATTATTTTTTATTATAACGAGTCTGAGAAAATTGACGGTGCTTGATTCTGAGGTCCGGTGTTCATAAAACAGAATTTTGAACTTTTTTAAGGTATGTTCAATAAATGTGTGGGAAACGTTTTCTATCTTTTGAACTGGTGCTCGGATTAAAAATCTATAGGCACTATTGAACTCAAAGTGATGATACTCACTTAAGGGAGTATTAACTTCAACAACAGTAGGTCAGGAGAAAATGTTAGTTTTCAAGACTTTTATAAGATTAATAAAACAACATAAAAACGTTATTTAATTTTTCCTACCTCTTCTTGAGCATCGGTGGTAGGGACAACAAAGGTGGTCAGACATTTAATGAAGGATATTAATTGTCACGTTACACAAAGAATGTGTAACCACCCCTCGTTTAATTAATAGTTTCATTCATTATACCAATAAATGAACCATTAATTGAATGGAGGTTTAATCACTTTCTTTTATCCTTTGTTTTATTAAATCATGGGTAAAAGGAAGATTGTGTGGAGAATTGGTGGAAGAACTATGAATAAGCATTGAAAAACTTCCCTCCAATGAATAATGAAAGATTGGACGACAACATTGGAGGAATCGATCCAAGATCAACAAATTTCAGCGGCTTCAAAGAATGAGGATTCTCCTCCCACAACCGCGACACCTCCAACGATTCTTGAGGTATGGGATTTTGTTCTTTAATTCAAGTGAATTATTTTTCTCCTTGTTCTTAAAAACGTGACGAACTCGGATCAACCAAATTGAGTGATCCGGGATTCATACATAATTGGGGGATGTTTCTGTGTTTTTGAACGGGGTTTTATTTTTCTTTTGACAATTTTTTACAACACCCCCCTTTGATATGATGCTAACACTGAGGGAACGAGCTAAAAGAACAAGGGTTGGACCCTCTTCCCCTTCATTTTTGTCGTGTTCATCATGGGAGAATTTTTAATTTAAAAGGAAACATGAATCATAGGGTCACTCTATGATGGAGGCATTCCGGGAGACCAGTAGGCGCAGACTGGAGTGAAAACAGAGCTCCGAAGTGGCGCTGGAGCCTGGCAGAAGAAGCGCCAGTGGGTGAAGGCAATGGCCGGCACTCACCGGCCGTGGAAGGGGTTGCACCACGAAGGAACGAAAGGGGGATGGCTCTCAGCCATCCATGTTTGTAGATGGGTGGCATGCCATCGTGCTCCGTAGGTGGAGGTCATAGCATCAAATTCGCGGTGGAAGGCGTAGGGACCCGTTTCCTGTGGGTTCCGCAGATAGCAAGGCAGCGCCATGTGGTGCCGCCAGTTGAAGAGCCGAATTGATATTTGAGCCATTCAGGAATGAGGGGTTGTGTGACCCCTCACCCGGGTCCTTCCCAACCGGCAGGCCATGCCAGTCTGTTGCCCAGTGGGCCGCACCTGTCGCGGCCCAACCCAACTGGTTCGGGTTGGGCCTGTCTACGGCAAAGCGGGCCGAGCTTGCCGTGACCTAGCCTATTCGGGCCGGGACGGCCCGCGGCCCAGCCGGTTCGGGTGGGGCCTGGTGTGACCTGAGTCGGGCAACCTGAACTAGGTCGAGTCGTCCTAGGATGGATGGGATGGGTCAGTCCGACCGGGTCGGACTGGACCCGGACCATTTCCGGCCCAGATACACTTAAAAGGTCGTATCTTACAAACTAGACATCTGTTTGAAAAACCATCTATGGAGTTGGAATCCTTGGGATGAGATAGTCTTTTTGAGATACTCCACCTATGTTTTGGAGAAAGTTTGAGTATGGATGGGTTGGATCATACCCGAATCCAACCGGGCCCTCAGCACTAAAATGCCTATATCTCTCAGACCGGGCATCCGATTGACGCGCCGTTTGTTGCGTTGGAACCCTTATGAAATGACAGATCATTAGGTTACTTATTCGTGGGAATTAGTGCTGGTTTAAGTATGACCAACGACTTGAGTAACAGATCCTCCATGAATCAAGCGTACTATGTATGGGAATCCAGTAGCTGGCTGAGACGTGAAGAATGAATAGTGATCCTGTGTGGATAAGAACCTAATGATCCTATGTGGATCAGCACCTAGTGATCCTGTGTGGATCAACACCTAGTGATATTGTGTCGATCACCAACTAGTGATCATGTGTGGATGATCACCTAGCAATCCTGTGTGGATCAGCACCTAGCGATTATGTGTGGATCAACACCTAGCGATCCTATGTGGATCAGCATCGAGCAATCATGTGTGGATCAACTACAGAACCCTTGATAGAATAAGATGATCTCGCTTTAAGACTAATCATATCTACTTTTGTACTTAAGTTATAACTATTTTGATCTAAGACTTTTTCATTTTTCTTTGTGATTGAGATCAAGATTTGTGGTTTTCCATTGGAGAATTTTGAGAGACCTTTGGGGGTCTCAGGGTCCCTACTAGGTATTGTTATACTCACCCCTTCATGGGATTCACCCACAGCTTTTTATGTATTGTGCAGAAAATGGATAGCCTTGACTGAGACTCGGGAAGCTAGGACCTAACGGTGGATGGTGGTGATGGTTGATGAGAAGATCCGTGGAGACAAGTTGTACCTACCCTTCAGGTAGGATCCATGGTGGATGATCTCAGGAGCTATTTTCGGTTGTAGTTTTATCTTCTAGTTGGGCTTGTATTCTAGTCCCTTAACTTTCAGTACACTCTTTTACTATTATAGTTTTACTTCATGGTTGCATCTTGTTGTATTCTTGAGTTGTGTGTTTGTATAGGTTTAAAGGTAATTACTTCCCATTTTAGGGATATTACTTTCCTGTGCTAGTTTCCAACCCCTGGCCTATGGAAGGCGGGCTTGGGGTAGTCACGGAAGGGGCTCTGAGGGATGGTTTGTGATAGTAGTATTATCATAGTATACTATAATAGGGTCTCCACTTCTAGGTGCAATTACAAACTCAAAAAACAAAGATTCATATCCAAACTAAATCAATTATACACTCAGAATTATACTATAGAATCGGCAAACATGGACTACTTAGAGATCCTCCACTTCATTGAACCACAATTCAGATAAAAGATATAGCGTAAATATCAGATTGGATCATATTGACCTATCTAGAAGCTAGCATTAGTGTATACCCTCATGAATAACTCAAAATGTCCTCCAAACACCTATAATATATTCTTTATACATCTCAAGTACTTTAGGAAAAAATTTACAATTTCCCAATACATCTCTCGTGGATTGTGTTGATATCTTCCAATCATTCTTAATGAAAATTACTACTGAAAAATAGGCCTATAACCACGGTTTTGCAAAAAACTGTGGGTATAGGGTACCCCTATACCCACGGTTTTCCAAAACCGTGCATATAGGGATAGTATGTGAACCTATACACACGGTTGTGCCAAAAACTGTGGGTATAGTTTTCTTTTAAGACCTATACCCACGGTTTTGGAGAAAACCATGGGTATAGGGTATTTTTCGATGACCTATACTGACGGTTCTTCATAATCGTGGGTATTGGGGTTTTTTTTTGAAGACCTATGCCCACGGTTCTCCAGAACCGTGGGTATAGCTTTCCCGAGTTATGGCGGGGAAAGAAAATTAAGCGGGACTCAAAAAAAATTGGTGGGTAGAAATTTGTTCACGGTTTAGATTAATATATTTACCTTAATATAAACATATATTTTCAAAAAAAATAGCTCAGTTGGTAATCCCTTATATGCGGCTGTTGCAGGTCACAGGTTCAAAATCGGCCATTAGCATTTTTCGAAACACGGAACATATTAATATATATTTATAAACATATATCTATCTATCAAATGAAATGGATAGCTCGGTTGGTCCTTTGTTGAGGCGCGGGCGTCTCTCCGTTGTGAGACCCGGGTTCGAATTACCCAGGATACGAGTTTTTGGAATTTAATTAGAGCATGAAAATAATATTAATATATTTATGAAGATATATGTATATTTAACAAGTAAAAAATATGTCTTGATTGGTCGCTTGGTCGGGCGTGGCATTGAGGCTTAGCGTGAGGTGGGGGTTTAAATCCCCCCCTGTGCTTTATTTTGGAAAAAAAATACCCCATGGTTTTCAAACTGTGGGGTCTATTGTGTGCCACGCTGGAAAAGCGGTGTGGCACACTTTGACTCCCCTATACGCACGGTTCTCCAAAACTGTGGGTATAGGCTGAGACCCCTATACCGACACCATTCCAGCCCATGGTTCCCAAAACCATGGGTATAGCCTATACCACCGTTTTTTGGGGGCTATACCCCCGGTTTTGGGGGCATACATTATAGATCTCACTGCTAAACCAAAAGGTATTCCACTTATTCATTGAATATAATCCTACATTTGGGGACACATCTTATTGGACAGATTAATTCCATGTGACACTAGCAATAATCCACTCTTTAACTGTTCCATATTTTACATTTTGAGTACCTTTTCAATAGATGTACATTGTATTAGCCCATGAATACTCTCATATTTATCTCGATAGATATTTATACTTAGATTATTGGTTGCTTAAGATAATTCTTTCGTAGAAAATATTTCATTTCACAAAGTCTTTACTAACTAAAATACTTTCACCTCATTTCCCATTAATAGTATTACATAAATATATAAAACTATGAAAATGATGGAACTCCCACAAACCTTCTCATAGAAACATGGATCACATCCATATTTAATGAAACTAAATTATCTTACAGCCTCACTAAATAAAACATTTCATGATCTTGATCCCTTCTTCAATCCACAAATGGATCTGTATAGATTTCATATTTATTAGCACTCCTTGAC
Source organism: Viscum album (assembly GCA_963277665.1). Lineage (NCBI taxonomy): Eukaryota > Viridiplantae > Streptophyta > Magnoliopsida > Santalales > Viscaceae > Viscum > Viscum album. Next base: position 854,288,320 of record OY728152.1, read on the forward strand.
AAAATAAACCCTTTGGTTTGTGTCCTTTTGAAGTATTAAACTAACTTCCCATTTAGAAAAGGATTTTTGAAATCAATTTTTCCAATTTCATAATCATTGAAGCCTACTATTGAAAGTAATATTCTAATTGATATTAGCATAGAAATTGCTGAGGAGGATTCATCATAGTCGATGACTTAACATTGCTTGAAACCCTTTATTACTAGCCATTCCTTGTATTTTCTCACTTTACCATACATGTACATATTTTTATTGAATACCCATTTAAAAAAAACATGTTTTACACTAACTCATGGGACTACCACAATCCAAAGTTGATTTTGGTAAAAGGAATACATTATAAATTTCATGGCTTCTTTCTATTTAATGGCATCCTTTCCATCTACTACGTTTTTTTAGTTTTATGGTCATCATTATCTTAGAGTAATGTGTCACCTAACATGGGGATAAGAAAATTATATCTCTCTGATTCTATAACCTCTCTATTAGAACTATGTAGTATTTATGTTTCATGAACATATTCCTCTTCCACAATTACTTAAGGAGATTATTCTTGCACTAACTCATGTGCATCTGTAACATCAACTTCATCAAAGGAAATATTTATCCAACCATATACATTGGAAATTTTTTCCTTTTCTATAAATTTATAATGCCTTTATATAATTACCTTTATATATAAATGGTTATGTAGTTAATATCCTTTATTCTCCTTAGGATAACAAATATTGATGCACCTCATGCTCCTAGATTCTAATTTTACACTATATATAGTCTTGGAAAAATCCTCATATCAACAATATGTGTATATGTGATAAATAGGGATTCTTTACATACCAAAATTAATATAGAACCTCATTTTATTCTTTAGTTGGTACTCAATTTATTGTACATTGTGTAGTTTGTGGTGAATGTCACCAAAAGGATAATGTTAGTATTGCATGACTCATCATAGATCTAACCGTGTAAAGTAGGGTTCGATTCCTTAGTTCATTAACACCATTCTAATGGGGTGTATAAGGAGGACTGAGTTGGTAAAATATCTCATACTCCCTTATATGGTCTATGGAAACTTGGTTAAGATATTCTCCACTATAGTCTGAGTGAAGTTTCTTAATCTTCTTAAAATGTTATTTCTCTACTTCATTATGATTTTATTTAAACATGATAAATTCATATAAATTAGACCTCATTAAATATATATATCCATATCTTATAAATTCATTAATAAAAATATTTAAGTAAGATAAACCACCCCTCTCCTCTATTAGAAATGGATCACATACATTTATTTGAACCAATTCCAATAGTTCAATATCTCTTTCATCTTTCCCGCTAAAAGTATATTTAGTCAATTTAACTTATAAAATAGTGTGAAACACATACAAGGGTTTTAAATAAATAGATTCTAAGAACCCTTCTTGATATAGTTTTTTAAACACTTCTCATTTACATGACCTATCCTAAAGTGACAGAGGCGGGTAGGACATCAGTCATTCACACTGGATTTTTCATTGATTTCCAAAACCAAATTGTCTGGTTCAAGTATATAAAAACCATTATTAAGATGGTTCATACCATAATATATGATATCCTTATACATAATAAAATATTTATTTCAAAAATTGAAATAAATTCTAATAGTTTCTAAACTTGACACTGATAATATTTTTCTTGTAAGAGATGGTACATAATAAAAATTATATAATACAAGAACCATTGAACTAGTTGAAGTTAGATGATAATATCCCACAACCAATGATTCTAACATCACACCATTTGAAGCTAAATAATAAAAATCACCTATTATAATTATATTGAATCTATTTGGTTCATTAATTTTTATAATAATTTATGAGCCACATGTATTATCCAATACCCAACTTATATAAATAGAAAAATTACATTCAATGAAAAATATACCTGAAGTCGATGCATCAACTCCTTTATTCTTCTCAGTTGTACAATTGTTCTTCTAGTGTCCTTTATTGACACTTGGAAATAAGAATACCTATGACTCATTGCTATCCCTTTTTATCTTTTTATTCTTGAAAGTTTGGTACATCGGTGTCTTTGATTGTAACCTTTCCTTTGACACTTTTTCCTTTACTTTATTCTTATTGTTTGCTGTAAGGACTCAAGAGATGGAATTATAAATTTCCTTATCAGTTTTTTGAACTAAATACAATGAATATGGGAGTGAATTATTTATGTTATTCATGATTTTATTAATAGTTAACATCGAGAACCTATGTGGTAAAGAGTCAAGAATAAGATCGGCCGATATTTCTTGGTTTAGAAAGAACCCAAGGGTCTCTAGTCTCTCAATGTACCTGTTCATCTTGATTACATGAGGTCATTATTGATTCCCTTATTCTATACTAAATTTAAACATAGAACTTGATATCTCATATCTCTCATTTAAATCAATCTCCTATAATATCACTTGGAGAAAAGACAACATTTTCAAAGAATATTTTTCCTCGTGCATTTTCTATAGCTCACTGAACATAGATGAAAACATGAATCAATGATCATATAGAATATCATCTATATATTTCTTGTATTTATATTAATCAAACTTACTCTCTCCATGAAGAGGCTCAACCAAAATTGGGGACTCTAGCATATAAATCTACCAATCTTCGAAGAGTGCTATGTGAAAATTCTTATACCACTCCTGGAAGTTATAGGTGGTTAGGATATTCTCTTTATCCAATATTGATCACAGTGAACTTGAATTGGTGTTGGTTGGCATTAGATCTAAAATAATTAAAAAAATTGTATTATTAATTTGTATTTATTACCAATATACATTTTCAAATTAATGATTTTAAATGTCTCTTAATATTTTATCAAATCCAATTATCCCCCAACTACTAGATCCAGAATACTCAGTTTCTTGAGTATACTTGTGGAAATGATCCTTAAACCTCTATTCATAGCCCAATATGTGGAATTTACACTACTCCTATAGTATAAGGTAGTATTTTTCCTATAAATCCACATTACCTCACCGCTCCTTGACTCATTGAGTGGGGCCTCATCTCCTGTAAAGGATTACCTTGAAATGCTTATTGATTTCCCTATAATATGGAAAACAACTAGTGATGGAATATAATTTACTTCCAAAATTAGTTACATAAACCCCCCACTCTCATAATAACTATTTTTTAGTAATAGGCACACCCAAATAGTGTTGACAAGAACCTCAAACAATCAGTTGTTTCCAAATTCTAAGGATGAAAGGCATTTAATGAGTTAAATTTTCTTTTTGGGATTTTTTAATTTAATCTCGCTATATGAAATAATTTTATATTTAAAATGATTTTTCCATGTTTTCACACTCACATAATATCCACTATTTAAATATAAAACATTCATTTTACATTTTTATTTTATTTATGCATGGTTTTTTATTACTATATTATGTGATCATGCATAATAAATACACATTCACACAATAATAAACCATGCATACGTTAAAATAAAAAAATAATGACATGATCATGAGTTATTAAATATTGGTTAATCCATAGTGTGAATAACTAATTAATAAAGTTCCTATGGTAATTACTTAAGTCGATAACTAACTTGAATTGCAGTACCTGTAACACACATGTACTTCACTTGTTTCGTTTACACTGACTGTATACTCAAATTAATTTTCCATTAACTCCTCTAATATTTAAAACATACACTAAAACACAGGTGAGGGTAAATCATGTAATAACCAGGGTAAATTTATAATACATCACTTTCATTTTTACAAATATAGTTATACTCATTATAAAAGTATTAATTAATTTTTAAATCAAAAAGGAAATTGTTTTAACTAAAAACATTTATTATAAGGTTTTATTTTAAAGTTAAATTTATAAATTTTAGAATATAAATTAGAAAAATTGAATATAATATTAAAACTTATCATATAAAAATTTACTTTGGGTGAAAATTTTGGATTTTTCGAGAATATTTTTCTTTTTTAGTGAATATTGAAAATACTGATTTTTTGTAAAAAATCATTTCTTTTCGATAAAGTAAGTAATTTAAAAGTCACATTATGTGTTGATAATTATTTAAGGTAAAATAAGTAATATTTTGTTACATTTAATTCCCTTATTTAATTTCTAATCAAAACTATATTGGATTTTGGTATAAGTTTATTTTGGGGTTTAAAAAGGTTTTTTTCTAAAAACAGTTGTAAAATGAATAATGTTTATCCATTTTAATTAATTAATAAAATACATAATAAGGAATGTTATAAATAAATTTTATATTATATATATATATTAATTTAAATTAATATAATTATTATTATTATTCATTGATTTAATATAAAATCATATTCGTCTCAAAAAATACACTACATGAAAACTTGTTTTTTTATCACGTCTATGGATTTTGTTTTAAATAAAATTTTTCTAAATATTTGAAATGAATTTGGTAAAATTTATTCCATATTTTTAATCAAAATAATTTATATTATCTAATAATTTAAACTTATTTTTTACTATAATGAATACTTAAAACCGTCCAAATTAATTTTAGTAGTTAAGGTAAAAACGGATTTACCTGGGTTTAAACTAAAAAAGATAAGTGTTAAAATGACCTAAATAAATTTATAAAATATATTTTATGGATGTATTGTGAAATTAAATTTATAAGGCTCTATAATAATCCATTTTTGACTATTCATGTGAAAATTTTGAGTACGTCATTTTATTTTCAAAAATTAAAAGTGTGCTACTCACATCACTTATAGAAGGCCACCCCATCGCATCTCTTCTTGACACATTCAAATTATTTTGGTTCATCCACTACCCAAGAAATATCTTTAATAATTCCATCCCCTCTTTATAGAATCCTTTTTTTCTTCATAAATATATTCTATGAAAACTTTTCGTATAATCCTAAAGAGTTGGTCTGAGAAGAGGTAATGTTTCTAACTATGTGTTTTTGTTTTATTTAGTCTTTCTCCTCATTAAAATATTATTAATTTATTATTATATAATAAAAAAATTATATAAAAGGTACTTATATTTTGTTATGTTAATATAATGACCTATATCCATCTCCTCTTTGCTCAAATGGTAAAAGATAAAGTCGCTCGTGTGTACGGCGGACCACCGCCTCACAAACCGATGTGATACTTTTCCCATCAACACCTCCCAATGTTGGATATTATTATGGATATGAATTATATATATAATATTAATAACATAATTCTACATTTTGAGTCATTATATCATATATACCATTTTACTTTCCATTTCCTAGGGGATACGATGGCGTCACTTGTGTTGACGGTGGACTACTGCCTCGTGAAGCGATGTGATTCGTTATTCACTAATGCTTTATATGGAAGGTAATAAGGATAAATTTAATGAATATTTGTTATATAAATTAAATAATTATGGTATTAATGAAATATTTATTATAATTAAAAGATAACATATCATTTTATTTCTTACCCTTTCACTCACTAAATAATGATAACTTCGTTTGTGTACATGTGGACTACCGTATTCACAAAGCAATGTGACTCTATTTTAATCACCAAACCACATAGATTATATATATATATATATAATTATATTTAAAGAAATAATATTTTATATATGATATTATGATCATTATTTAAAAATAAAATATTACTTACCTTCTTTCCATAATGATCTTCAAAAAATGAAAACGTTGCTCATGCATACGTACGACCAACATTTTCCATGATCGAATGTAGTTAATTATTCATAAAAATATTTCATTATTGGTATTAAAAGTATAATTTATGTGTAGATATTATAATTATGTCCTTATTTTTATTCTATATATGTTTAAATAATGACCTCCTGACCATAGTCAACCTACCAAAATCATTTTTGACACATAAGATGAATATGGTCAAAACATTTGATGTAAACCAAATTGATTAAGTAATCATATATAAAAATGAAATAAAATCAATAGTAAATATGAAAAATTATATTATGAAATTAAATAATTCAAATTATTTTATTATTCAGGAATATAAAGAATGTATGTGATGAATGAAACTCGAGGTAAAGGACTTAGTCTCAATTTCCTTTTATTAAGGAAAATTTTGGTTTTATGAACCTATATTATTTTATGAGGTGTATATTCAGCCCATTTTACATGTTATATCCTTAAATGATCAATTATAAAAGTAATTAATGTTTTTTAATGTTATTCTTGCATGGGGTTTACCAATAAAGTGTTTCCCAAGTGATAATGGACTACTTGTTTAAAAATACTCTTTTAAAGTTTTTATTACAAATCATTCTATTACATGTCTATATTTTTAAAATGATTTTATGAAAGCTTTTATATATTCAAGAAATATTTATAAAGTACATTTTATTCCACTTTTCACCTAATATCAATGGTTTTTTAAATTTATCTTTTTTACATGTTTTATATGGAATGACTTGATAAACGGAAAAAGGATTGTTCTATTTTAACATGTAAGGTGATAATAACTTTTCCACTACCATAACCATTAATTTAAATTTGGTTTCCTTCAAATATTTTATTTTTTATTTAAAGAAAAACCCTATTTCCATTTTTTGGGTATTTTGGTGTTTAAAATGTTTTTTCAAAATAAAACTATATTTTGGTAATAAAAATGGGGTTTTAGAAGAAACGGGTCTTTTGATATTCTAAAGTGATTACTTATGAGTTTAAAATAGTTTTTAAAAGTTTTATTATAGAAAACTATATGCATAAAAATATTTTATTCGTGATATGATACTTGGGAAATATAAATGAGAAATGTCAACTCCCAAATAGCACAGGATGAGCCCGTTACGGCTTATACGATGGGTGTACCCCGATAGCGTTGGGTCATCCCATTATAGATTAAATTGTGGGTGAAACAAGATATTTATCTAATTAATTGGGTAATAATTATGTTCTCTAAATAATAATATTTTAAGTTATAAGAATATTTATTCTAATTTGTAAGGGCTTTTTAAGGGTTCTATGAGATGATGTCCCAAGGCACTTGGATGCCTTTTTTGTGCTTACTAATGAGTTTTCATAGAAATCATTTGTTTTAAAAAGGTAATATAAATGAATTATAATTACCCTTATGGGTAAAAATTTTAGTTTTTAAGAAAAGGTTTTTCATGGATTTTCATGTTTTTCACTAGATTAACAATTTTATTCTTTTTATGTCCCTTATGTATATTTTTGTGCCCATACAATGTTTTTAAAATATTTCTTAGTATTTATGGATGGGTAAGGGAAAGTAAGAGTTCATGTTGAAAATTGTTAATATTTTTCATGAAAATAAATCATGTTATGTTTTAAAAGTTTTATATTATGGGAAAATGGAAAATAATCTAAAGTGTATACTTTTTAGAATAGGGTTTTTAATGTATAATTTATGACCTAATTCTCTAAAACCCTAAACCTGAACAGATACTTAAAGTGAAAGAATGTAAATTAATGACTAAAAAACAAGATTAATTTATGTTTAAGTGTATGTTTCTATAGTTGGTATCATAGTATGGTTTATATAAATTTAGAGTTTAGTATAATGTTAATATAATTACATGGAAAGATTTTACTTTATGGTCATGTTTAAATGATATTGAATTTTAAGATTACCTTGTTGCTTCATCTAAACTATGTCTTTTAATAATGGTTTTTCACAGAGTTAATAGGAAAGCTATACTGGGAAGGTACCAAGAGGAAAATATCTTTCCAAATCATTATCTAGAGATGCTTTGAATTAAAATATAATAGTTTTTTGAAGTGATGGATTAGCTGAAACAAGATATAAATAGTGTTGGTATCCATTCCAAAGAGGGGCCCAATATACTATGAAAGAACATGTATATAGGGGGGAATTTCATGAGGCACCATCCCCCATAATTCAGTGGTTCATTTAACTCTGTGGTAACCAAAGGATTGATCTATGCTCTCGAGAAGATATTTGAATTCATGGGATGTTCGAAATGTTAGAAGGTAAATATTGAAATTTATCATTTTTAAGGAGAAGTTGATTGATGGTGGTATTTTATTAAGAATAATAGCGAGAAATATGATCTTGGTTCCATGGAATAGAAAATATTTAAGGATCTTTTCCTTGAGGAATATTTCCCTAATTTTGTTGAAATCTGGATGGAAAAATAATTCTTGAAATTGATGAAAAAAATATTAATATTTTGTGTCCTTGTATGAGTTGAATTATACATGACAGGTCAGGTATGTACCAGATTTTTTTTCAGGACATTGTTAGTAAAATTAATCAATTTTACACAATATTAAAACCAATTATACAAAGATATTTGGCTACACAAGAATTTAAAATCTATGAGAAATTTTAGAAAGAGTTTTGGAACAATTATGCACCTCATAAATATAAAAGTAATAATTGGTCAGGATGGAAGGAGATGGGAAAATATATATCGAAGAAATATGGAGGTAAGAAAATGAATTTCCCATCTTGTGGTAAGTGTGGTAAAAATCACCCCAAATAATTTCTTATGAAATCATAGAAGTTTTACTAATGTGGAATGTTTGGCCACATGGACCCAGATTACAAGGAAAATAATCTTCAAGAATCAATGAATTAGGTAATCGATAGTCTTAAAATAGTGAGGTGTTTGAGTTTCAAAGTGTTAGATCATTATGCTAATTTATGCCTAAATTTATTAAATCAAACTAGATATCATTTCTTTCAAAAACTAAAAGGTTGTGAAAAAATATTTTAAAACTACTATGGTGGACTTTGGTTCATTAAATAAAGTGGTGATAGGTATGTTAACTCTGTTTTTGAATTATCACAGTACCCTATTTGACTATGGATCTTCTCATTCTTTCATTTATAAAAAATTTACAACTAAATTGAGAATACCACCTCATGAAAATAAGATAGAACTTTTGGTGAAAACACAAGGTGGATGTATTAAAGAAACCAAGATTTATAGAAATATTTTTATTATTTTTAGTGGTATGGTCTTTCCTACAAATCTTGTTTAACTATATAAAGTAGTGTTTGATATTATTTTGGTTATATATTGGATTTTAGTTTATTGTGATCAGATATATTACATAGATAAGAATGTTTTATTCAATGATTTCATGCCTTTGATAACATTCCAAGAAGATAAGAAATTAATTAGAAATAGTAGTGAAAGTTACCTAGCTCATATTATTTAAAATAAAGAAACTATTAAAATTAGAGATTTTCCAGTAGTGAATGAATACATGGATGTTTTTTCAGATGATTTCCCTGGTGTTATTCTTAATCCGGGGGTGGATTTTAATGTTAAATTATTTCCTAATGCTAAGTCTATTACTAAAACACCTTATCAAATAGCTAAAATGTAACTTTTAGAAATGAAAACCCAATTACAAGAGTTGTTAGATAAATGTTTCATTATACCCAGCACTTCAACAAGGATGATCCAATTTTGTTTGTTAAAAATAAAGATGGTGCAATGAGACTTTGTATTTCTTATAGATCCTTGAATAAAATCACTATTAATAACAAGTATATTTTACCTCATATCAATGATTTATTTGATCAACTATAGGGAGAATAGTATTTTTCAAAGTTTGAATAAATATCTAGGTACCATCAGTTGAAGAATAAGGAGGACGACATTTTGAAGAGTGCATTTTGGACTAGATATGGGCACTTTGAGTTTGTCTTTATGACATTTGGGTCATAAAATTCACCTTTTGTATCTATAGACCTTGTGAATATATATTTTCATGAGTTTTGGGATACATTTTTAGTCATTTTTATTGAGGACATTTTGGTGTATTCTAAAATTCAGTTGGAACATGAAAGAAACCTAAGAATTTTTTAAAAAACCATAAAAGAAAAGAAATTGTACGGTAAATTTAGTAAGATTCAATTTTAGTTACATAAAATTTATCTCTTTATACATATAGTCTGTAAATATTAAATAAACATTGACCCTACCCAAACAAAAGTAGTTTGTAAATGGAAAATACCTATAAATATCACAAATATTCATAGTCTTCTTGGTTTAGTATATTACTATCAATGGTTTTTGAAAAACATTATCAGTTGTCTAGCCCACTGATTAAGTTAACTCCAAAAGGAGTTAAATTCATCTAGATAAAAGAATTTGATGATTATTTCCAAGAACTAAATATAGGATTGGTGAATGATCCAGTTTTATCCCTTCCTTATAGAAAAATAGACGTCATTATCTATAGTGATGCTTTATTGAAAATACTTGGTTCTGTTATAATATAGAATGGTCATGTAATTTTTTGTGTTTTTCATTACTTGAAACCTCATGAGTTAAATTACCCTACACATGATATAGAATTAGCTATTATAGTTTTTTATTTAAAAATTTTAAGGTAACATTTGCATGTATTAAAGTAGTAAATATATACTCACCTCAAAATTATGAATTATATATTAAATTAGAAATAATTGAACATGTGATAGATAATATAGTTGTAATCGATCAAGGATTATTATTTCATGATTCATTACCATCCTTGAAAAGTAAAAAAGTGATCGATGCTTTAAGTAAAAAAGAAATAATGCTACATTTACCATGTTACATTTGGAACATGACCCTTTGGTTAATAATTTCATAAATTTTTGTATAGAAGTTGTGGATACAGGGACATCCTTTATTATTTTTATGGTTTTAGGGTAGTCAAATTTGTCAGAAATAATTAATAAAGATCAAAAGGAGGATCAATCTTTGTAGGAAAAGGTAGAATATGTTAACAAGGGTAATTTTGTAGATTCTAATATTAAGAAATAAGGTGTTTTAGGATTTTTAAAAAATTTATGTGTGCCTTTTGATTCCCATATGAAGAAATATTTTTTTAGTAAAGATCATAGTTCTCCATTTTCCATTCATTCGAGCAGTAGTAATATTTAATGAGAAATTTGGGAGTATTATAGGTCAGATGGTATGAATATATATATTACTGAATTTACCATGAATTATTTTACTTTTAAATAGGTAAAAGTAGAATGAAAATTACCAAATTGAATGCATCAACCTTTACTAGTTCAAGAGTGGATATGGAAAAATATATCCTTGGATTTCATGGTGGGATTACCAAATACTTCATGAGGTAACAATTCAATTTGGGTTATTGTTGACCAATTAAATAAATCTACACAATTACTCCATATTCAAGATACTATGTATTTAGAACAAATTTATCTATTTTATTTAAAGGATACAGTCAGATTACAAGGAGTTCCCCTCTATATTGTATCATACCATGATCCCAAGATCACATCTAATTTTTGGAAAGGACTTCAGAAATCATTGGGTATAGAATTAAATTTTATCACATCCTTTCAACAAAAACCCAATGGTTAGTCTAAGTGGATGATTCAAACCATGGAAGATATGCTTCATTATTATTAAATTGATTACTAGGGAATTTAGGATCAACATCTTTCTTTGTTTTCATTATCTTATAACAATAGTTTTCATTTTAGTATACAGATGGAACAATTTGATTCATTATATGGAAAGTGGTTATGAATGCCAGATTTTAGGATGAAGTAGTATAAATGAAGTTGATGTGACCATAGTTAGTAGAGGAAATTTTTGAGAAGGTTCAGTTTATTTAGAAACATATAAGGACGACTCAATGTGGGTAAAAGAATTATGAAAATAATTGAAGGAAAGAACTTTCTTTCGAGGTAGGTGATCATTATTTTCTTAAAGTATCTATATTAAACGGTTCTAGGAATTTTGGTAAAAAGGTAAAGCTAATTCCATGGTTCATTAGAATATATTAAATACTGGAGAAGGTAGAATCATTTTTATACCTAGTGCCATTTCCGTTGATTTGAGCTCAGATCTAAATGTTACAGAAATATATTCTAACATTATCTCATGTTTTGAGCCCTATAGTATTTTAGTTAAAGAGAATATTTCTTATAAGGAAAAGACAGTTTAGATTCTTGACCAGTGAGAGAATGTGTTTTAGAATAAGGTGATTCACCTGGTTATGGTTTTACGGAAAATCCATATGGTTAATGAGGCAACATCAGAATATGGAAATGCTATAAGAGAAATAAATCCCTACCTATTCAATAAGTGAATAAAATTAATAAGATAGAATTTAAAATATGGGAGAATAATTTATTAACTTAGTTAAATATATAAAAAATCACATTCATGTTTATTAATATAGTTATATTCACTGAAAAAATATCAAGAAATTTCTAAATCAAAAAGGAAATATTTTTAATAAAACACTTTTGTTATAGTGTTATATTTAAATGTTTGATATATAAACTTTAAAATTTGAATTATAAAAAATTAATTTCACTTTTAAAATCTTAATATCAAATTTTAATTAGGGTGAATTTTTAGATTTCTTGAAAAATATTGATTTTTCAGTGAATTGTGAAAATACGGATTTTTGTAAAAAATTAATTTTTTCAATAAATTAAGTAATTTAAAAGTATCATTACATTTTAATATTATTTAACATAACATAATAATTATTTAGTTATATTTAATCCACCTAATTACTTTCTAATCAACCTTATAGTTTATTTTAGTATAAGTTTGGTTTTTGTTTTAAAAATAGATCTTTCTTAAAACCATTTTATAGTGCACAATGCTTGTAATTTTTAATAAATTATGAAAATACATAAAGAGGAATATTTTAAATTAAATTTTTAGATTATATATCAGTAAATATTAATTTAAATTCATATAATTATTATAATTAGTCATAGAGTCAATATAAAATCATCTTTTTCTCAAAAAAACACTTCCTGAAGACCCACATTTTCTTCATGTCTATAGGTTTTGTTTTAAATTAATATTTTCCACTATTTTTTGAATTTTGTAAAATGTATTATATATTTTTAATAGGAATAATTTATATTATCTAAAATTTTCAACTTAATTTTTTACCACAATTAATAGTGAAAAAAGTAAAAATCAATTACTATGGTTGAAGTAAATATGGATTTCCGAGGGGAAAAATAAAATGATAAGGGAAAAATGAACTAAAAACTTGTATAAAATCTATTTTATGGAAAAATTTAGACATTATAATGTATAAGGCTATATAATACTCAATTCTGGTCCCTTTTTAAGGGTGGAAAACATCGGTGCACCTTTTTATTTTCAAAAATTACAAATGTGCCACTCACCACACTTATAATAGGAAACCCCCAATCCTCTCTTCTTCACACCTTAAAAAATATTTAGTTCATAAAATAACGAACCAAATAATTTCAAAAATTCCATCCCCCCATTATAAAATCGTTTTTCTAGTCATAAATCCATTATACGAATACTTTAGGTATAACACTAAAGAGCTGGTCTGAGAAGAGGTAAAATTCCAAAGTATGCATCTTTATTTTATTTTCCATTCCACCTCCTTAAAATATTATTCAATTATGATTATATAATAACACCAATATATAAAATATAATTATGTATTGTTATGTTAAGTGAATTACCTATATCTATCTCTTGTTACCTCAAATGAGAAATCATAGCATCGCTCGTGTGTACTGTGGAAAACCGGCTCGTGAACTGATATGACACGATTTAAATCAAAACCTCTCATAGTTTTGTATGATAAAGGATATAAAGTATATATATAATATTAATAACATAATTATACATTTTTATTAATTATATAATATATGAATTTTTTTACTTTACATTCCATAGGGGATACAATATCCTCGCTTGCATGTATGGTGGACCACTGCCTCACAAAGCGATGTAATTTGTTTTTCATTAAATCTTTACATGGAAGGTAATTCATATAAATTTAATGATTATATGAGACATAAAAAAATAATTATAATATTAATTTCATATTCATAATTCTGAAAATATAATATATAATTTTCTTTCTTACCTCTTCACTCACTGATAAATGATAATGTCATTCATGTATGTGTGGACAGCCGCCTTCACAAAACATTGTGACTCTTATTTCATCACCACACCACATGTATTATATATATGTAATTATATTTAAAGAAACAATATGTTATATATGATACTATGATCATTATTTAAGTAAAAAATATTACTTACCCATTTCCATAATGGTCTTTGAAAAACGAAAACATTACTCATGCATGTGTATGGCCAACCATCTCCATGATCATAACGTAATTTGATTTTCATAACCATATTTCATTATTTGTAATAAAATTATTATTTTTGTATACATATGATAATTATTTCATGATTATTATTCTATATATGTTTAAATAATGACCTATTTTACCATATTCAACCTACCAAAATCATTTTTGACACATAAGAAGAATATGGTCAAAACATATGACTTGAAATTAATTGATTAAGTAAACATATATAAAATGGTAATAAGTTACATAATAGGAATAATAAACATTAAAATTTTAATTAATAAAAAAAATAATTATAATTATTTTATTATTCATGAATATAAATAACTTACGGGATGAATCGAACCTAGGGTAAGGGACTTCATCTTAACTTCCTTTCATTGAGGAATATTTTGATGTTATGCACTGATATTCTTTTAAGGGGTGTATATATAGACCCTTTGAAATGTAATATCATTGATTTATCTATTTTAATGGTATTTCAAGTTTTTTTTAACATTATTCTTTCATGGGGATTATTATTAAAGTGTTCCCAAGTCATAAGGGACTTTTCTTTTAAAAAATCTCATTTTAAAGTTTTTCTTCCAACTCATTCTCTTCCATGTCTATGTTTTTAAAATGACTTTATGAAATATTTTATATGGAAATAGAATATTTATAAATTATATTTTATATTTATTTTTAATTTATAACTATTTTCCCAAAATATTTATTTTTACATGTTTATATAGAATCTTTTGACAAACAACAAAACCAATGTTCTATTTTAACATATACGATGACAAAAACATTTCCATCGTTATTACCATTATTTGAAGTTTGGATTTATTAAAATGATTTAATTTTTTATTCATAGAAAAATATCTTTCAATTGTTTGGTTATTTTTGTATTTATAATGGTTTTTCAAAATAAAAAGTTATTTTCATATTAAAAATGGGGTTTTTAAAGAAAGGGATATTTTGATATTAAAAATGGATTTATTATGAGTTTAAAAGAGTGTTTAAAATGTTTTATGATGTAAAAGTGTGAGAATAAAATAATTATTCATGATATGATACTTGATCATTATATATGAAAAATGTGTTCACCCTAATAGCGTCAAGTGATCCTATTACCACTTAAATGATTGGTGCGTCCATATAGCTCTCTGTTTTATTGAATTGTGAATATGTTCTCCAAATAATTATATTAGAAGTTTGATATATAGTTATTACAATTTTTTTGGATTCTATTGGGGTTCTATGAGATTATGTCACAAGTCACCTAGATAAATTCTTTATTCTTTTTAATTATTTTTCCAAAAAATTATTTTTTTTAAAAAGGTAATATAAATGAATGATAATTCTATTTCTAAGTAAAACAATTTAGTTTTTCATAAAAGGTTTTTCATGAGTTTTTAGGTTTTTCATTAGATTAATCGTTTTATTCTTTTTATGTCCCTTACTGAGATTTTTATTCTCATCCCATATTTTAAAAAAATATAAAAAGGTTTAAGAATGGGTAAGGGAAATGAAGATGTCAAGTTGGAATTCATGAAGATTTTTCATGAAAATAAATAATGTTTTGTTTTATATGTTTTATATTTTCCAAAAAAAATCCGCTAATCAAAAGTTTCCACTTTGTAGTATATGGTTTTTAAATGTCTATGTTATGACTGAATTCTCTAAAACTATAAACCAGAAAAGAACCAAAAAGTGAAAGAATGTGTATTATTAATTAAAAATAATGATTTTGTTATGTTTAAAGCCAGGTCCTTATAAAATGGGGTGTAAAATTAAATTTTATTTCTTAAATGTGTCTATGTATTCTCTTATACAAATTAAATATGGATAGATGATGCATTGATCAGAAAAATAAAGTAATTATTAAATTTTAATAATTAAATGAAATTATTAAATTAAATAAATAATAAACCAAACATGCACGAGTCAATATCAGCTCATGGTCAGCCATCATGAAATTATATTGCATAAGAAAAATTAAATTTTCTAAAATTTAACTTGATAATATTGTTAATGATTTAAATTGCATAAAAATAATTTTAATTAATTATCAATGTGTCCCACAACACCTAAAATAATTTTATTAAATTCCATACAATTAAATTTAATTTTTGAATTTAATTTATATTTTTTAAATTCAATTTACACCTAAAGAAAATCTATGGATTTTAATTTAGGTATTGTGAGGTGATTGATGGGTTGAGTGGGATGGATCTAAACTAACCATGTTTGAACCAAGTCTAATAGGGCATCTATTTAAAGGCACATATATATATATAATATTTAAAAATATATAATATTATAATATATATATTATATAATATATATAACATATAATATATGTTATAATATATAATATATGTTATATTATATAATATATGTTATAAAATATAATATATATAAATTTAAAAATTCATTCATCCTCTCATATTTGGGTATGGAATGAAATTACATTCCCATTATACTGGATTGGAATCTTGTGTAGATTTGTTTTAATAAATTGTAACCTTCCATTTGAAAGGATATTGGTATTTTTATTTTTGGATTATCAATTAGGATTTCACAAAAATCTTATTAATAAAATTTTACCCCAAATGGATACTAGTATCTCTAACTACCACACAATATGCTCGCATTATGCTCTAGCTAAAAATTCATCGAACCCATGTCCATTAATTGAAAAAAAAATCTATATACATGATCACAATTTATAGGAAAAACCTATCAATATTTTCTCATCCAAAACTTATCCATAAAATGGTTAATGTATGCACCATCAGTTATGGTGTGACCTTATATAAACCCTCTTTATGAAAAATAGAAAATTTAATTTAAATTTCGGTGTTTTCAACTTAAATAATTACACACTCCGTCTATTACAAATTGAAGGAACCCAAGGTGCAATGGAAGTATGAAAAATTCAAAATTTAAAATTTTGGGTTCAGATTCATTTAAAAAAACACTAAATACACATTAATTATTGCCTAAATTTCTCAAAAAATTGTGTGCAATTAAATTTAAGAATGAAAAATAAAATATAATGAAACCATAAACAATATCATATTTGTTTGAAATAACCGATTTGATTTGGTCACTCCCGGCATTTCATGGATCAAAGGTACCAAGATACACATCCTATATATCATCCACATGTGCAAAAAAATGTCTAGATTATTGATCTATGATTATTGAGTTCTAGTGTAGGAAATAAAAGAGCTTTACAACATCCCTTCAATCGCAAGAAGGACATAGACTCAGCTAAGAATGTTGGATCAATCTGACATTGTTCTTTCTTCAAAATAACTTTATAAGATCATGATATGAGTAGAGAGGATATATTATCTTTATAAATTCATTCAAATAGGGGATCAAACTATTTAAGAGGATAAAATTAGATTTTATACTTAGGTTATATTTTTTAAAATTGCACTATGGTCCTTTGAAAGTAATAACCATCATTATTGACCCTTTCACTTACTTATGAATTAATAAAACTTATCATAAATTTAATTAACATTTTAAAACTCACTTGTAATTTTTTACCATGTTTTTTGAAAAAATAAAAACCATTAAATTGGCCCGTAAGCTCTCCAGATAATTTAGAAAACCTTGAATATGTTATTTTCATTAGATAAATTATATTTTATTATATTCAATTTTATGATCAAAAAACTTGATAATACCATGAGTAATAAATTCAATCATAATTATTATATATATGAATAATATAATTGAATTATTTTTACTTGTGATAGATCGTACTCAAATGTTCACTGACCCCCGTACGTGGGCCTACTACATCCCAAAACTTTTGGTCATCTGAATAGGTGGAACTTATGGATACACTTAATATCTGGCCCACTAGGTACTTATCTCTATATAATTGAGTCTAACCCCTAGACCAAGAGTATAGTCTAGAAACCCATCATGTCCCCTGAGGAGATAAGGAATTCCATAGCTATGACAACCTCCAATGAAAACATTCTGTGTAATATAATCTCTTTATATCATGATATCTAATAAATAATGATGCACACTTATGCCATCATCCGTTTGATGCTTTATATATTTCATGACCTTACCAAATGGACTTAACTTCTTGTACCATGTCTGCGGTTTTAATGACCATACAACAATCCCAGTCAACTTAGGCCGAAAATATATATTTTTCTCAACTCCAAAGTGTCAAATTATATCTTGATCATTTAACCAATATTATACCACCAAAGATAAACCCAAAACAAGATAACTCTCCACGATTTCAATGTCATAGTTTCTACCTTTCATTAATGTATGTTATCAAATATTACACATTAATAATGATTTAAAGTATGAAGATCAATATAGTTTTGTCCCAAAGGGGCCTAGAAACACAGAGAGGGGGTGAATCTAGGAATGGATATTCTCTTGTAAATTCTTCATGCCCCTCTAGATCTTGACCTCTTTATTATAAGGGTCACTAAGTTTTATATTTATTATTTATATTTATCTTATCCTTTCCAACATTATCTAATGATCATTCATATAAAGTAAAGAAATAAATAGTGAATAAGGACATAGAGATTTTTACTTGGTTCACCCTCACTAGGCTAAATCCATGGAGCATATAACGACAATGTGCCGATTGTTGAAAATTCACTAAGGCTCATGGACAATAATGATGTTCAAGATAGATCACTTATATTCCTAGTCTCACTACATTTACAAGGTTTAGCATCAACTCACTGATTTCCCAAGGTTCACTCCCTTTGTCACCTTCTCTAGCTCACTATGAGTGGAAAGGATCACAAACTTTCTCTTCTTTTGCTCATTAATCATAGAAGGGATTCACTCACAGTTTTTGGACTTGTAGGTCCCTTCATTTTCATTAATGAAAACATCCTTAGTTATAGATAGATGCTCTATTGAAGTTACATTTTCACCCATAGATGAAATCCACTTTTCTATGTACTGTTAGTTTGTAGAAATTAATTTCCCAAACATTTTTAGTCCCTTCGCAAACTTCCTTGAGTCCCCCATGAACTGCCTTGCACCACATGGCGTGAGTACATCACAGCCCACCTTTTTCTCCTATGGACTTCCTCTCATCCATGGTACCTTCTTCCTTTGTGGGCTATAGTTCCCCACAAAACCCCTTTCTCGAACTATCCCCACAAACTACCTCCTTCAAGGAAATGATCTCCAACAAACTACTTCACCCTTCATGGAATTCTCCCTCGTGAACCTTTCGAACTTTACTAAATTTATTCACATAGTGAAGATTTTTTATAATAAAAATTTCTCTAATTAATTATGGGATAAGCAGACCTTATATATACAAATAGATCCAAAAAACCTACTAATATTTTTTACTCAAAGCTTTTATGTGGTGCATCCTTTACCACATACTGGCCTATGCGGTTTTCATATCAACTTTCTTCTTTAATCGCAACATATATTCCATGTATGAAAACCCTTTGCAGCTCCTCAAATCACTACCTCCTTTCCAAAAACAACAATCCTCCAACATAATTCAATTCTCCCATGAACTACCTCTCGTGGCCATTTTTACTCTGCATTCTGTGTAGCATGCTTCGTGGTTTTCATAGCACTTCAATGTGGAAATCCTTCATTTCCCTATTTTCCATCTTAATTCCATACATCTCTTGTACAGTCCAAAAACTATGCTTCAAAGTCTATGAACTGTGTTCTGAGGAAAACAACCATTTGATAGAAACCAAACTCCCAGTTTTGATACCCACAAATTTGGAAAACACTATAAAATTGTGCCACCTTAAAAACATGCTTCGGTAAACACCAACCATACTCATCTGTGGTGATCTGGCTTTGTCAACAAACACAATCACACCCCAAAACACCGAGAGGATGTCTTGAAGGATTTTTTTCCAATAAATAAACATGATTATACATAGGAATAAACAATGACACTTGAAACATTTAGTTTTTCTATTAGTAGACCAGTCCCCATGATCTCATCTATTAAAGATCACCAAGTTCAAAAATCATGAGAGGAAGTATCAATTCTTATGATCCCACTATACCTAATAGGTATACATTATCTGTGTCACATTAATATGATGTATCTATATCTTAATTATTATATTTAAAATTACTATCACAATATCATGAGGTACTCATTAAAGATAGCAACTATTATAAATTTTTGATACGATAGATAATCTAGAGATACTACCAAGAAACCAGTGGATGTGGAAGTATCAATACGATTATAGAAATAATAAACACACACATATATATATATATAACTATATACATGTAATGGTAATCAAAGTGCATAAAGGAGTTGGGTATAGGGCACCAACTCACAACACAAACTCTATACTATTTTGAAAAATGTAAAGGTGATATCATTCCCTCTCTGTAATGGTAATTGTGATAGAATATCTTCTAGAAATTCCATCACCTATAATTTCCTTGTTGTAACAAGATTATAGGAGAACAATGTTATCCACATTGGATAAGAATTTGGTGTATAATTTTATTGCTTCATCAAAAAAATATATCTCTATAATACAACCTTCCATCCAACATTGATTTTTTTCATACCATTTCAAAATTTCATTTATCTCTTTTGATGGAGAAGAGATGGTTGAGAACCCCTATCAAATTGGGTTCAGTTTGACCTGATGGTTGATTATGATGGGTTCATTTATTAAATGATCATTAATATTGGGTCACCATTTTCATTCTTATTGGAAACTCCCAATGGTTCCCTCATTCATAACTGAGTACAGACCTCCATTCCAAAGTAAGGTGGTCAGTTGGGGTTTCATACCCAATAACTCTTAGGGACTCAAATTGGTTGATATGATGGGAGGTCAGGCTAATGAAACCCTTTTGGGGGAAGTGTTTCCTACTAAATTAATCTCTATATATTTATTATATATTTGATAATCTATTCCTAATCCTAACATGGTTCCAATTAACCAAATAGAATGATCACAGGTTTACCCTTTTTATGAGTAAAATATGGGGATCTGATTCGTGAATCTATCTATCTGTATTTTAGGTTCTTTATATGTTTCCTAGTAAAGGGAAGCTGATTATATTCTAAATCCATAAAACTAGGTACATAAAAATTTTATTCCACGTAGGGAGGGGTTAATATTTCAAGGAGGGGGCTAATCTATTATGAGGCATCCTTCATTTTTCGGTAATTTCAGCAATCAAAACCCATGTAGTTCGTTAAAACTCATGCAATCAAACATCATGTAGAGAGGAAATATGTGTGGGAACTTAGTCACTATATATTCAAGCTTGATTGTTGAGGATACATCCTATATATCCTGGTTATAGCAGGAAATAGAATTATCATAGTTCAATTGGTTTCTCATTCCACTGACGAATGAGGTAGAATGATCAGACCATAAGAATGATTGGGTCCTGATGGATGAGATATTAGATACACGAGGGGAATTATACTGAAGTGGATTCCTTTTGGAGCTTCAGACTTAGGAATGAATCTTTTGTATCCTGGTTATTTATGAAATCATAGTTCTCATAGTTCACTTGAATCTATTCTTACACACACATGTTTCCCTTATATGCAGGATATATCATATTATGTCGCCAACTAGGGATTACACTCTAAGGTTGCACTTAACATTGTAGATGCTCATAATGTGTATCATATGATCATTTTATCTCCCTAATCCCACATGATCTATTCCTAGTGTGGGAAATAAGGGATAAAAAATGATCATTCTCATTTCTTAAGGATGTGGGTCTCATGAGCTAGGACTACCTATTGGGTGGTTAATATAAAGCTCGAGCCTTGAAGAGTCCTCATATGTATCATTGTTATGTCAAGAATTAGGTTCCGCATAGTTTAGTTATTTGGGGATTACACACTGTCATTTCCCTTATTGTTGGGGCTTATACAATGGTGTTTCCCTTATAGTTAGGGCTTACACACTGAATATGGAGAATGTTATCAAATCCTAGGATGCCCATTGACCTAGCCTAGTTGTATAAATTATATGCATTGATTATAAAATCAAAATTCCTTGGTTTTCTACTTGACATGTTAGAGAATGTTCTCTTGACATGTCAAAATACAATTGCATAATCTAGTTGACATGGACAAGGGACATAGCATAACTTGGGTGGCATGTCTGAAGGTTGTCACGTGATCAAGGATGATGTTTTTGATGGACATCACAAGACTCAACTAACTTTTCCTAGAATACATCACATATTCTAATTTTTCTTGTTCGGGGGAAATCACAAGACCCATATGGTTTGTTCAATAATCCATCACTTGATCCTGGTTGTCCTGTTCGAAGGACATCACCAGACTCAACTGGTTTGTCTAAGAATCCATTTCATGATCTCAGCTATAATTTCTTATAGGGTGTCGCATGATCTAGATAACTTCCCTTATTTCATCCTGAAATATAGAATACAACTTTTGGGGGAGTCAATAGAGTTTATTCAACATATCTCGGGGGGTGCCGCAAGTCCTGGATGACTTGACCGGGTGTCATCGTGAGAACAGGCCAACATGTCTAGGGGACATCA
This sequence comes from Viscum album, assembly GCA_963277665.1. Classification (NCBI taxonomy): domain Eukaryota; kingdom Viridiplantae; phylum Streptophyta; class Magnoliopsida; order Santalales; family Viscaceae; genus Viscum; species Viscum album. The sequence goes on from OY728152.1 coordinate 854,310,992, forward strand.
TAAGAGCCAGCTAACATACCCAAGTGCTATCATAAGACTCACCTAACATATATTAATCTCTCCATAGGATCTTGGTGACTGGTCTATAGGATATTGTGAAGTTTGGAAGACTACCTTGGAGAATTTATCGAGACTTGTGTGGCACACCCAGGGGAAGCATGTAACTTTCTCTAATATGTCCAAGGGACGTCACATGATCCATATAGTATGCCAATGGAGTTTCACATGATCTAGGTGACATGCCCTGGTGTTTTATCATGACCTTGATAGTTCATGAGAAGCATATGAGGCAGAGTATATATGTTTTTTTCATAAGTCACCTATATTTTAGCCCTTTTATCTAGACTTTATATTTCAAATGTCGTAGATTTGTTCAGTGTTAACTTTTTTTAAGTCTCACATGATCTAGCATAAATTTGGGATGTTCTGGTTATGAATTTCCATAAGTACTTCGTGTGGCCTATGGGTGATCACGTGAAGTTACTATGCATGATTCATGGCCGCTCTGGTTGTCTTTTAGATATTACCTAATGGAAAGCATCCTGGTCATGAGAACAACCACTATGAGAAATCTTCTCTAATGTTAATGATATGTTCCAGGTATTTTTCATATATCTATACTTTCATTTTTCATGTTGGGGTGGGTTATTTATTTTCTTCTCCACCCCAGTTATTCTCCACTTTTAGTGGCATGTATTGTGTGAATCTAGGTTGGTCTAGAGAGAATGCACAAATTTTGATGAAGACAATCTCTCTCCCCATATGTGATGCATCACATGACCAATAAAATTTCATGGGAAGATGAATGATAATTTCATGGAAAATACCATCTATTTGTCCTATGGAGACAAAGGGGGTGAATGAGACAACATGGACATGTATAAATCCTTTCTCATGATGGGGGTGACATGTTAGTGGGATTTTTTTTACTAGGAGGACATGTCACTGAGGCATCCACAGTGTCTCTTGGGCTTCATGGGTGTGTCACATAAGTTTTATGACTGTAAGAAGCTTTTTTAATTCTTAATTTTTATTTCCTTTTCTTATTTTACAATGTTTGGGGATCTCAAGAGATTGAATGAATATTATCAAGGACAATAATTCTCCCCATTGGTGACACTTCTCGTGACCAACAAAGGGTATTATGGTGATGTGAAAGAAATTAATGGACAAACCCTTATGTTTTTATTATGTAGAAAAATGGTCAGTGAGATAATATTTCACTTGATGGGGGTGACATGCCAGGTGTCTCTTGTGAGACCAGTCAAACAAGTCATTGGGGATTCTATGATGTCTCATCAGCTCTATTTTACATCACATGAGTTATACAAATACAAGAGGCTCCTGAATTTATCTCATTTTATTTCATTTTCTTATTTTAAAAATTTTGGGGATATCATGAGATTGTATGAATTTTGTCGAGGAAAATCATTATCTCTATTTGTGATGCATCATGTGACCAACAAAGGGTCTTGTGGTGATGCACGAGCACTATATGGAAAACCCATTTGTTTTTCTTATGGGGCCAAATGGGGTCATGGTACTTCCTAGGCATGTCTAAAGCCTTTCACGTGATTGGGGTGACATGTCATCATGCTCTTTCAAGACCAAGTGGATATGTCACATGGGCTTCTATATTTTCTTCTAGGATGAATTGATGAATCATTTGAGTTTTATGACCACAAGAGGATCTCTAATTTCCCATTCATTATTTTCCTTTCTTAATTTACAAGGGTCTAGGGTCTTGATAGTTTTCTTATGTGCTTTTTAATAAAATTAGTCTCCCATCGGTGATACATCATGTGACCAAAAAAAGGTCTTGTTGTGATGCATGAGAACTTCATGGACAAACCCTTATGTTTTTATATACACCTTGTCCTAGTTAGTCTATCTTCTTTCCTATAGTGCATCACATGATCAATGCTGCATCTCATTATGGCATACATATATTTCTAGGGATAGTTTTTCTACATTATTTTTATGTGTTTCTTGTTCATTGGTAGATCTCACAATGAAATGAAAAAAAAATCAAGGAAATTCACTTTTCTTGACTTTGATGTGTCAAGTATTTAATGATGGATATTTTGACGACATGAAACAAAATTAAGGATAGTCACTTTACTCCCATTTGATGCGTCATGTGTTCATTGATAGATCTCACGAGGACATGCAAACATTTTAAAGGATATTGAATTGCATCTCCTTCGATGTGTTTTATCTTAAATGATGGATCTTTTGATGGTATGAAAACATTGTCATATACGGTTGTTTTTCTCACCTTTGATGTTTCTTGTGTTCATTAATGGATCTCACGACATCCTACAAACATTTTCAAGGGTAGTCGCATTTCTGACTTCGATGTGTCATGTATTCAATGATGGATCTCACAATATAATGGGGATATTTTTATGGACAATAGATTTTCCCACCTTTTATGTCTCGTGTGTTCATTAATAGATCTCATGATGACATGAAAGAATTATCAAGGATAGTCACTTTTCTCATCACCTTTGATTTATCACGTGTTCCTTGACAGATCTCATGACGACATGCAGGAATTTTCATGGAATTTCACTTTACTATCCTTTAATGAGTCTCATTTTCAATGATGGATATCATAAAGGAATGTGAACATTGTTTGGGGTGGTCTCTTTTCACACCTTTGATGTGTCTCATATTCAGGGTGGTATGATTCCATAGAGTAACCATCAGTATTTTCATTTCAAGGTAGTATGCCAAATGGTACATGGATACAGTTTCAAGATATCACATAAATATCATAGATCCCAATCCCATGACACTCGTACAAGTAATATTTATCCCCTTTACATGATGATATCAATCATGACAAGGATATTCTCATGAAAACATGAATATTACATGTGTGTGTTATGGACTTCCATCGTATTATTATGGTGCATCAAGTCTTGAATGTTATTTATGCTCAACTTTCAAGGTGAATCAAATAAATTATTTAGAAATTGAAATAGACATACACCATTTCTCGATCAAAAATTATTCACATAACTAGTTATGCTATAATTTAATATTCTTCTGGTTGGAGGTAGGACAGTGATGTGTTCTTGGTTCTATGATTTCATGATAAAAAGATGGAATTCGAGAAATAGGTTTAAGATAACCCTAAATATCACTCATCCATCATCTGATATTCCCAACATGAATCCTCCCATGGAAAATTTTGTGATACACAATTATGAGTGTTAACAAATTCCCCCTTTAGAATTTGATTCATTCAGCATGAAAAGAATTTGACTCCAAGTTAATTTGAGATCACTTTGCCACATATTTGAACATCTAGGGGGATTTGATATTGATCCCCATGGGTGTATTTTTCAAGAGTGTGTTTAATGATGGATTTTAGGCATTATCAGGAAACTTCGGACCATGAGTGATTGGATTTTAATTGATGTCGTATGGATTATCAATGGTGCCTATCTTTCGTATAATATCAAGTAAATACGAATTCTTGGATTTGAATGATTAAATTAAAAAAAATTACTAGATAAATTCTCATTAATTCTCACCAACATGATATTCTATATTGATATATATACTCCAACTATCACGATATTACCTAGTTCATAGAAGGAGAATTTGGTGGGATAAATGTCTTGAAGGGAAAGTGATTTATCTTTTTTTGAAGCCTATTGGATTGGTGATAGTATATTGATTTTTTTCAAGTCCATATAGTGGAACTTATAGTATTTTCCATTCTTAAATACTAATTCATTGTTTTGTAGTAGTTTAGGGTCTTTTATCTTGAACCTTCTATAGCTATAGTTTAGGGACTTTTTTCTCAGATCTTCTATCACTGTAGTTTAGGGACTTATAACATAGATGTTCTATTTATATAGTTTAGGGTCTTTTATATCATACCATCTATCACTGTATTTTAGGTTCTTTTAGCTTGGACTGTCTATCACTATATTTTGGGTTTTTTGTCTTGGACCATCTATTTTTTTTATTTTATGATCTTTTATCTCGTAAATTTTATCATTATAGTTTAGGGTCTTCTATCATAGGCCTTCAATCATTGTAGTTTAGGAACTTTTAACTCGGACCTTGTATCACTGTAGCGTAGGGTCTTTTAGATTGAACCTTTTTTGTTTTGTATTTTGGGGCCTTCTAGCATGGACCTTTGATGTGTTGTATTTTGTGGTATTCTATATTGGACCTTTGATGTGATGTATTTTATGGTCTTATATCTTAGAGAATTTATGTGTTATAGTTTAAGGTCATCTAACATTGATCTTTGGTGTGTTATAGTTTAAGGTCTTCTATCTTGGACCTTGATATGATATGCAGATTAAATTTTTGATACCGGGATGAGGTTGATGAATATGAAATGTGGGGAAGATAGACCAGGCATAAATCAAAAAACTCTAGGGTGATGAGTTCCACCATGCTATTTTCAGGGCTTATGAGGATTGGGGTTCCTTTATTTCAAGGGATACCTCTGGTTGGTAGTTCAAATTCCATATGTATCACCATCATGGCCAAACAAAGGGGTATCCACTCTTTTCCAAGGGTCAAGGAAGATTTATGGGGGGAATATTGGTTGGGGGGGAAATACTAGGGATGATAGGTCCACCTAGATAGTTGGAGTATGGGTGATAAAATTCATAACCCAGATTTTTTTAGAGAATATGGGATGGGTAAGACATTCTAGGATTAACTGTAACACCCTAAAGTGTTAGGTTTTTCCACAGTGTCACATGGGATCACTAGGATTAGATTTCATTCTTGAAAGGGGGATATTCCTCTAATTGGTATGACTAAGACCTTATGCATGAGTCCATAGGGCTTACATGTATGGCCCAGTAGAGTTGATACCCACTCTTTTCCAAGGTCTATGGAAGATTTTTAGAGACTCAAGTTTCTAGCCGGTGAAGTTGGGTGTGGAAGTGATGTTATCGAGGATGGTCTCTAGAACCCTAGTGAAATTTAACTCCTAATGTAAAGCTTGATCATATTCCCTCTGGTTTCGAATCATGAGGTGTGTTCCATCGAGGGTTCAAGAATGGGGAGTTGTATTCCATATTTGAAAAAGGGTACAAAACATGGTGACTTAACATCAGGGATTTCAAATCTGCTTGAAAATTCTGGTTAAGGGAATCATAAATTAGGGTTCAAAGTGCTCAGGACATGAGGATGGTATGGTAAATCATGCCAAGAATGACCCAAAATACCCTGAGGTGTTTTTTTATACCACAATGATGTTTGGTTCATAAGAATTTGAAATCACTTTACATTGGACCAATATTTCTTTGGTTCGTGGGTTTAATCCCTTCTGCATCAATATCATGGCCATACTAAGAGATCTCTTTTCCTTTCCAAGGGTGGTGAAAGGTTTGTGATGACCCGAGGTGCTTTAAATCATGAAGTTTGATTAATGGGAAATGTATGATTCAAGAAGGGTTTGAGTACCCTAAAATTCATATCACCTCCAAGTGAACATGTTATCACAACAAAGATATGTGAAAAGAAGTTACTCAAAAAAAATTCAAGACCAAGGGTCCAGTGAGCATAGATTGGATTTTACTAGGGCCATAAAATGGACCCTATGATATTTATGCCTTTCTTATTTGTGCCCTATTTGGTTCTTAAAATCTGGAAAGAAATATTTTAGTGAGAAAACGCTAAACGTTTTTTCAAGCCCCTCTTTGTGTGTTTTCATCCTAATAAGTTTTGTGTCTCTTTCACTGGCAGTTTAAGGTCTTTTGACTTGGACGATCATAGGCCAGAGTTTAGGTTCGTACATATTTGACAAAAGGGTTGGTACTTTATGGTCTTGAAACCCATGGAACTAATATGGCGTATCTTACACAAGATCCCAACTATGATACCCAGGTCCAAGAGTACTCCATCATCCTTCTATGTGGGAGATAAAGATGTTTTAATTCACGGATAGATATTCTCAGTTCATGAGTAACGATATGGGATAATCATAATAGGGATAACCCAAAACACCCCCAGGTGATGGTTTCTTCCACAATGACATCAAGATCACATGGATTAGAAAGACCTTATTATATATCCAAGATGTCTCTGGTTGGTGGGTCAAAACCCTTCTACATCAATAGAATGGAAGAACTGAGAGATCTCTTTTCCTTCCCAATGGGCCATGAAAGGATTGTGGAAACCTGATGTCCTCAATACATGAAGTGTTTTATATGGATTGAGGTTCTTTTAAAGATGGAAGAATCACCCCATGCTCTAGTTGATCGGGGTAAGGCTCTTGTGGTCCTATGATAATGGATGATGATGAGTAATGGTATGCATAGTTTAATTTCATATAGTAGGGATGTATTTTCTTCCCTGTAGTTTAACATCATGTGGTAAGTACATATTTTTTGCGTAGTTTTAATTTCATGCGACCAGGGTGTTTTCCTTGTAGTTTAACATCATACGGTAATGACGTATTTGTTTTTCAGTTTTAATGTCAAGAAACTAGGACATTTTCCATACATTTTAATGTAATTCATTAAGGATGTAGTAATGCATGTGAAAAATTGGGAAAGATATGTTACATGCACAAATATGTCAAACATAGATCTAAATTATATATAGGAAAAAACTGGGATTTTATGGCTCATCCTCTATGAAATTTGGGTTAATTTTTTTATTGGTTGTTGTGGATGGGATTAGATTAAAGATTCAAGCATCACTACATATTTAGTGATGATAGGAATCAAGACACACTTAGTTCATTAGGAAATAACTTCCTATACAAGTTTGTCTTATTCACGTACAGGGGGAATTTGTATATTTGTTGCGACTAGACCTAGGATTGAAGATCTGGGCATCACTAAAAATCATGTGGTGTCAAGAATCAAGTCACATGTAGTTATTGGAAATGGAGGTGTGATAGTATACCAATCATAAATAGTGGTCCTCTCAGGTGAGGTCCACAAGAATGTGCAATTTTATGTCATACAAAGGGGAATAATCCATTAAATTTAACGTCATGCAGTGAGAAATCATGGTGTGACTTTTAAGGTCTTACATTCACAACCATGATGAACCTATAATGATCCCTTATTCCTTTTTTGTGTGGGGAATCCATCACTAAAATTCCTAAGATCATGTGAGCTATGTTCAGTGTGAGAAATAAGTAATGGTGAGGGTTCCTCTCACCATGCAGAGGAAATTAAGGATATGATAGGTGAAATTTTCATCATGAGGTGGATGGATGTAGATACAAGATTGAGGCATACCGATATATCTTATTGAAATTAAGAATAAAGCCATACGTAGTTCTAGAAAATCATGATGATTTAATGCCTTGTGGAAAGCAAATATTCTCTACAATTTCACATCATGCGGTTAGGATATCTACCATGAAGTTTAACATCATGTGATAAGGATAAAGATCTCCTGACTTGAAATGTATTGAATATTGTGAATCTGTGCAGTTTTACATCATGCGGTAAGGACATTTACCATGTATTATAATATCATGTAGTAAGGAAATGGGTAGTTTAGTAGTTTAAATTCTTTCTTCTAAGATGAGGGTTGTCATGTTGTTTAATTTCTTGCTTCTAGGACATCTTTGTATAGTTTTCAATCATGTGGTCAGGATGTCTCCATATAGTTTAATTGTCATGTGGTAAGGATGAAATTCTATAGTTTAACATCATAAAACCAGGACAAATCAGTACAGTTTAACATCATTTTTTTAGAACAATCCCCATATAGTTTAATGTCATATCATCAGGAAAAACTCCATACAGTTTAACATCATGTGGTCAAGATGAACTCTGTAGAGTTTAACATCATGTGGTTAAGATGAAATTCATAAATTTTAATGTCATGTGGTTAAGGATAACTCCTTAATGTTTAATCTCATGTGGTTAATATAAACTCTATAGAGTTTAACATCATGTGGTTAAGAAGAACTCTGGAACTCCCTTTTTTACCCATTTTGGATCTCATAATTGGAAGTAGAAATGGGTCTTTGTATGTCTACTAGGCTGCTTCCAGCTAACAATATCCATTTTTCCATGTCAACCACTTCTGCATCAGAGTTATATGTATTTACCTAGTCAGACCATAGAGGTTGCCTCTCTAGGTCACCAACTAACCATGGTGAAGTGTTGTTGATGGTTGATTGGGGGCCTATACTAGTTTAACCCTAGTATTGTGAGCATATTTCTATTCAAAGGTTCTTGATATTTTTGAGCACCTATCTATGTGAAGGTTTCTATGTTTTGAACACCTTTCTATGAGAAGGTTTCTAAGAAAGGGGATGATTTCCTTATACATGGGAGATATCACCATATAGAGGTTGACCATAGAAAATGTTAGGAGTAGAGTCACTATGATCCATCTCCACACTACTGTGATGAGGTCTATTGTGGTAATGATTTCCTTCTACTTTGGTTGAAGAGTCTATGGACTATTGGGTTGTTAATAATTTTATTCAATAACCTCAAGGACACATGGCATTAAGAAGGTCAGGGATATGTTCCTCGCTCTCTAGTGTGGCCAGAGTATTTAATCTTTCCTTTTGGTTTTGATCATGGATATATTACTACTCTATAATGGCTTCTAGAATCCATTAATAATCATCTTATTCTATGGGAATATCATCTCACTACTGAGAAGCTTCTAGAGTATGCCAATGGGATTCTATGATAGGGATATGACTCTTTCCCAAGGTCTTTTCCATTCACACTTGGTGGGGCTCGGCTAGAACAAGTATTTGAGCTCAATACTAGGGCTTTGGAATATGTTTTTGGTCTTCTTTGATGGGAGTATGATCCCATTCTGAGGAATGTGCCCCTCTCACTTAGTGATCCCTAGTTGGAAAAAAAATATGAAACTGATCTCGGGCCTCAGGAATATGCCTCATGTCTTTCAAAAAAATTAGTATGATCTTGTCCATAGGTTGTTCAACTCTCACCTGGTGATCCCTGTATGGAGTGAGGATATGATCCTAGAACTTATGTTGCATCCTTTTCCAGAATATGACAATAACCCTCTTGGAGGGGAGTAAGTATATGTACTTTCTTTGTAGTTACCACTTTTTTATATTGATCAGAGAGTTTTGAAGCTCTGGCTATTGGGAAAGGAATATATTTCTATCCCTACATCTTAACTAGAATATACTAGTGAAGCTAATCTATTGTTTTCATAATGAACTGGCGCTTCAACAGGGTATGTACAGGTACATATACATGTATGCTCTCTAATTCTAGTATATGTTGGTCGATGTATTTTATTGAAGTGGGGATATATTACCACTCCTTTCATCCTTGTGCCATCAAAATATGTTGATTGACTTTATGCATGGGGTCATGTATTTATACCTACCCCATGTTTTCTATCTAGATATGATAGAAAATTTTTTTTGAACTGGAATGGGTATGTGACTTCTCTCTTGGGTCCATAGCTTTTCCAAATTTGATAAGGTGTCCTTGATGCACATTTTTAAGTGCTTGGGGAGGTGACCTATCAGAGAACTCCCTCAATAGGAAAATAATGAGTTTTTTAAATTTTTTGATATAGATAAGATCAAAAAAAATTATGTATTGGTGGTGCTTCTGGAAACTAAAATTTCCACCTGATGCTCACGATGTCTCCCAAAGATATAAATTCCACACAATTTTTCATCCTATGACCAGTATGTGTTTTGTACAGTTTATCTTGATGTGTTAAAGATGAGAATATGGGTGGCTGTGATAAGATATTAGATTTTGAATCCCTACATATCTCATTAGAATGAGAATCAGGTTGTATGTATTTATAGAGAACCTTTTTAGTTTAATGTCATGCAGAAAGAACACCAGTGATGTAGTTTTAACATCTTGCATTTAGGACTTGATCCATGCATTTTAATGACTTGTGGTAAGGAAGGTGGAGATGAAGTTTAATGTATTTCAGTAAGTACATCATCTGTGATGTTTAATATCTTGTGGTAAGGACATTAATTATGTAGTTTAATATCATGCGGTAAGGACTTCAGCCATACAGTTATTGTCATGTCGTAAGGGGTAGGGTAATAACCTATCAAGAGAGTGTCTCTTATGATGGATCTTATATAACTCTTAGGCATAATACATGAGTTTTGGGATCCTGTAAATCTATAAAGACTGAACTTACATGTCCCTCCAACCAATCTTTGAAGACAAATCATCTCTCTATTGTGTTCCTAATACACTGATGGTAGGGGAAATAATTTTCATGGACTAAAAATCCTAACTCATTAGGAATCTTTGTTATTATAAGTTCCTTAAAACCATTTTCCATGGAACAGTCAAAATATCTGGGGACATGTTTTGTTTGTAAATAATAGGTTTGTTCAATATAATATTGAAAGAATATCTCTTAACCCTTGAAGGTAGGTGGATCATGCTCCATTTCACAACATGTGTGTCCTGTTTAGAGCATTAGGATGATTGGATAAAGGATCTGGGTGTTGGTGGTTCCAATATCTTCATGTCTATATGTACCTAAAGTCATTATTTAAAGAAAATAAATATTCTCTTTTCTCCCTGATACATCAATGGTAGGGGAAATGATTCTCATGGCCTATTATCCTAGGATCACTTGGATTTCTCATAACTAAGAGCTTTATCAAACCATTTTCCATGGTATAGTTTACATACCTGGTAACATGTCTCGATTGGAAGTAATATACTCTTATTTTTTTGTCTTCAAGAGATTATCGAACATGATATTTCTCTCACATATTATCTATACCTCTATTGGAGTAGGAACATGGTTGAGTCGAGAGCCCATCGTATAATGTTTTGGTCTTTATTGGTCCGAGTTCAGTTGCTGAAGCGTTGCGGGTCATCGATGATACAGATGCTTCAGAATAACTAAAGGATACATAATCTCCAAGAGATTTTGCAAAAATATATGAGGTCAGATGATTTTCAAAATATCCTGGATGATAAGGTGGAAAATATGAAAATTTCCTTAGCTCTTTGAGATGGGGGTATTGGAAATATAAAAAATCTCTCAACCCTGCGGGTTGGGGTGAGGTGGATCAATGTTTGGATTTCACCCGTTGAGGGGATGAAAAATATGAAATTTCCCCAAACTATATGATTTGGGTTGATGTGGAAATATATTGGAATTTCACTTGATGAGGGGATAATAAATATGAAAATTCCCCCAGGCTTGTGGGCTAGGAAACTTCACTACAAAATTGCTTCTATTGGCAGGTACTAGTACATCATCCTGAGGTAGTGATCTCAAGAGTATTCCCATAATTATTTCTTGAAGATCCCTATTCTCTCATTGGATTTTGGGGATCCATTATTATCTAAAAATTTTCTTATCATCTTCAAGGGGTTGGAAAGAAGGATCCATGAAAACGCCCTCCCCTCGATCGGTGGTAGGGTGAGTGGATGATGACAAGAGTTTAATCATGGACCCCAGATAATGAATCCACTACCACCAATATCCATATACTCCATTATTATGACCCTTTGAAATGCCAGCACAGTTGGTACCACCTTCTATAGATACATGAAAGATACGACAAGGCCTTTCTTCTCCCTCACTAGTGGTAAAAGGTAGGCCAACCTATTGAGACAGAAAGATAGAATTTCCAAACTTCAGATAGTCAAACCACTAAAACATGAACCAACACTCAACTTTACTATTGAGACAACGAGATAAAACTCCCTAGAAACTATCCATCTGAATACACCCATGTGTCTTAATACAAATGATAATTTGACCTATAGTGATCCCCAATATAAAATTAGCTCATAATAACCAATTATGATGTTATAGTGCACCCACCATCATAATTTCACACTGAAGCACTACACCCATGTTCTAGACATTCCTGAGGTGGTTTATAGATTTGCATCACCTGATCATACATTCTAACATTATTTAAACATTGGTTTCTATTCTCATTCCCAAATCCCAAGCCAAATGTATGTGCACCCTCTGTCCATTCATTATGACTAGAAACCCCAGATTTTCCTTTAAAGGCATAAACAATTACCAAAATGTACCAATCATATGAAAAATGATTTTCCATTTCATTTTCTCTCTCAATGCATCCAATTACATGAAAAATGACCATTCAAGCCTCCTCTGGATGACCTGTATTGAAAATTCTCAGCTTCAACCATCAGCGTGTTACCAGAATAACCAATCTTGATGTGACTACCCCTAAGATCACTTTGTGATCATTTGAAACATGATCACCAAATTTTGAACTGACTACCGATGAAAATTACTATTTGTGTCCTCAACCAACCAAAACAACTATCATGATATTTTATACCATGAGAAATGAAGTTCCACAAATCTAATAAAGATTGGATCACCACAATTCATCACAGGAATGAGGCTAATTCTTGGACACCACCTGATACCATACCCAATATTACACCTAACATTCAGTGAGGAATATAGATGAACCATTCCCATTTACTTTCCAGCATCCCAAATCCAAAACGACTATCCAACAGCTAGTTATATGAATCCATCATCCCTCTCACACGAGTGTCATATCACCATGAATAACATCCCACTACACACCATAGGATTTTTCATGTTTTCACAATCCTAAATCAAATTCTATATCTCCATGAACTAAAGCTAGTCCATCACCAAACATCATGTACAGATGCAGCCAAACCCACTCATTATTGAGCTCCAAAATGAACATCATATTACTTCTTATTCTTGTCTCATGGGAACAAGATCCATGGCATCCAATGAAATATAATCTATAAATATAGTCACTTCCCCCAACTAGCCACTGGTGTGATCACCACCAAATGGATTTACTCATATTGATCCTCAAGCATTACCTCATTGGGTTTATCCATAATCATGCAAGTGTTGCTCCTCTCATTCAATGATCAACTACTTCCAATCCCCGAAACCATGTATCCCTAACAATACATGTCAAGTACCACCCTTAGGTTAACCATTCCATGATACCCGGTTCAATTCCATTGTCTCTTCTTTTATAAGGGAACATTTAAAATTTTTGTCCAGATCCCAAATAATCAGACCTGAAAGGTTATTAATGATTTAAATCATACCTCAGATCATGCACAACCATCATCAAGTTTTCAAAATTAATTAGGTCTCATGCATAAATCACATTTGTCACCTCAGTCTCCCTTAAACATTACGAGCATATACTCCCACACAACTTGATCAATAAAACCTAACTCATAGCCCTATGAGTCAAAAATCATAATAACTAGACTTACCATGCTCCATGGAACATTTATTCCATTAATTATGTTCTATCCTCAATAATTAACCCATAAAGGCCCACCAACCCATATATTCCAAGGCTCACCACCCAAGACTAATGATGATTACCCCATCTCATGGTAGCTCCAACCAGCCACGAACACCCTAGGTAATCCTCTTCAAAGTTGGGCACCTCACCTTTTATATGGTTATTCACATGACATCTTGTATCAAAAGAGACATTTCATAGTCACACGAATCCACACACACTTTCTCCATGTTGCTAAAGTACTTCTAAAGCCAATAGGGTTAGGCACCTGAACACACCTTGATACTAAAACACTAGACTCAAAGTTCCTAATCTTGAGAAAGGATAAGGAATAACCATCCAAAACCATAACCTCGATGGAACCTATCATGTATTGATATCATACCCTAAAGAACCTATATGTGATTCGTATCTCTAAATAAAATAAAAACCTGTGATAACCCCTCACATGGGTTACCCTCAATCATACAAGACACAAAATAACTATTGTCTTAGTTAAATCCAAAGGTCTCTAGGTCTCCCACCTAGCCAAAAAATCATGTATCTAATAAGAAATTATAAATCATGGGGCATCAACCATTCCCCAGTCTCAAAAAAAACCATGACACCCAATGTTCCTAGCCACCCACTCAAGGGTATCATATAACAGGTCCCAATATCACATTCAAAAACCATGGATAATCAATCATTAATTCTCATTGAGAATCCTCCTATGGGAATTCTCCCAACAAAATCCGAACTCATAGGTCATCACTACCACAATGAATGACATAGTCTTGGATGATCCATAATAAGGAACCACAAACACGAGGTTTGGTTAGATAGAATTTCATTCCAAGATATATTATAAAACACCATATATGTGGTTACTAGAACATTAAAATACCTAACCTAAATAACCACCACCCCCTAAGGGATTCCCACTAAGGCATCATGTTATCTTATAGACCTACTAGAGTCACTACACCTCATGTGCACATAAACAACTCTATCATAATCAATCACTTCACTATGGATCAACAGTGCATACTATTAAAAGGAAATGAAAATAAAAGTTATCCTATCTAAGTATAATCCACCCCCAGCTGAGTATAATTCCACCAAGTACTTATATAAAAAAATTTTGTATGAGAAATTTTTGATACTTTAAACAACTAAGCCTCTCATCAATGATAAACCTATACTAGAATACCTACATTTTAGTTGAATCCTATGTTATTAGAATGGTGCATGATATGCCTCTTTACTCTATGGTTTAAGAGTTAAATCCATAACTGGTATCTTGATAATGGTCCAAGAGAAAAAATACCATGATAAAACAATTAATATAAAACATCATGTGTGTCTCCCAAGGTGAAAATCATATCAAACATAACATCAAAAGTCTAAAACATCAATCACATCCCTAATAACATGGAATTATTATCAGAATAGCTTTTCATGATGCACCACCCTGGTACCCATCATAGGATTCGACGCAATTCTATGTACTAAATACCACGTCTCAAATAAAGTAAAGAAATAAAATCTCGGATACCACTATATAACAGGTTCACTATGAATAATAACTAGATTTAATCACCACATGACCTCAGGCATGCCTACCCATATGCTAGAGGTTTTAAACTAACAGTGGGGATCTAAGATGGTATCATGGGGAGACTGTACCCCTATATCAGAGTGTTCACTCACAAATAAATAACCCACAATTATAAATATCATAGTATACAAATGTAATAAATAAATAAAACATTCTTTGACAAAATGAAATGTAATCATAAAAGTATAGAAGATTGATCACCCCCTTAGTCGATCACATATACAGAGTATATAAAATAAATAAAACACAAAGGAGGCTCTACCACATATCTGAGACACACCTTATCCCAAGCTCCATGTATACTTATATGTTATCCCACTCAATCAATCCCAACCCTGATCCCAACTTGTACCTTCAACCCAGTGAGTAAATTCTTAGGGACTGAAATTCCATGTCCACTCTACCAGGGTGTGAGTAAAACATAATAGGACACCAACAACATGGTCCCATATATATCAAAAATTTAGTGATATTCGAATGTAGAATGCTAATATGGATATAATAAATATATTTCATAATAAAAATAAATAAATAAACCATCATAGATCCTTATGTGTGTGACCCCAATCAACTGTAACTGATTTCTCCAGTGTTAGGGTGTCTTTAAGCACATGATGATGACGATTCTAACCAAGTAACATATAGCCTCCAAATCCATGGTGGCCACAATTATATCCTCATGACTCTGGGGTCCCATTCCCTATCATTTTAACATCTGATCTCCAAATCCAAAGAAGCCCCAACACCAAGCTCCAATAGTATATTGGCTCCAAATCCATGATATCCCAACCATATACTAAAGACTTTGGAGTCTCATCCCATGTTATTCTGAACATCCTAGATTCAAATATATGGGAGCTAAAATAGTATACTGGCTCCAAATCCTTGGAATCCAAACCTTATTTTTATGACTCTGGGCTCTAATCCCATGGAAGTCCAAAAATTCGAGCACCAAATCCAAGGAAACACCAATGGAATAATCCTAGATACAAACCCATGGAATTCCAAAATAGTAAAAGCCATCCTAAAATCCATGGAATCCCCATTGATAGTGATGAAAACCTACCCCTACTTGAGTTTTCTCAGCCAGGCATTACATATCAAAGAACAACCCCTATGGTGTTTCCCCTACCTAACTAAAGACCACCCAAGGTTTTATACCAAGTAAAACATAAATAAAGTAAAGTATAGGGTTGGAAAAACTCTAAACCCTCTAATACTATCAATATCCCACCACACCCACCCAGGGTAAGTCTATCATCCAGGAACCTATTGTGGTCCCTTAGTTCATGTCACAAGCCCAACACCCAACATGGGATCCCTGGTCATATAAATATATATATACCTCAGTCCAATGTTATTTATGTATCGTTCCATGTTCCTCAGTAATTATATTCATTGAACAATATCATAAGTCTTATAGGGTGTTCTCTACTAGAAATAACTGAGAGTAATGGATCATAGACCATATCCAGGTCTCTAGGTCTATTTAGGTCTGTCCGCACACCTAATCAAAGTCCACTTTTTCTAATATCTATCCACCTAGGCTAAGAATGTATTAAGGTTCCTCACTCAGCCTACCAGGGTCATCTATATCAATTCACATCAGACCCCCTCTTGGAGGTTTCCAAGTGTATGGTTATCATATTTTTCTAAGACTCATCCATCTGTGGTTGAGGTGTCGAGTCAGTGCATAAGGTTTTAAGTATCCTAGGAACTTCATTCTTTAATTTATTAAGTGCTCATGTAAATTTATTAATTTAATTTAAACTAATAATTAAAATTAAATTAATAAATTCAATTAATGAAATGGTTCATCGCCTTAATGGTGAGACCACACACAAAGATGCATATAACATCATGTAATAATCTATAAGGTGATCACCATGACCATATACATAAATTTTAGCTTCTTCCATTTTTTCTCAAAGGATGATAACTACTTACCAAGACCAATCGGCCATGTCCAAGATCAACCAGCCTCCAAAAATCCACATGAGGGTATAAATAACACCTAAAAACCCATATTAATTAATTAAAGAATTTATAATTAATTAAACAACTTAATTCAAAGAAGGAATACTTGCATAAAACTAACTGGGAATACTTATTGTATTAGAATTGTGACCAAACACCCATGGGAGGTCCCCTATAGACCCCCAACATAAAGATGAACTAAATACCTAAACTATTACACCAAATCCATAACCAATTAACCAAAATTTTTTAAACAAACTTAACAAATTATGAATAAAGATATTAATTCACCAAAATGATGAGCATTGGTTGGTGGATGAAATCTCACGATATTTAATTCCTTGTTATAATAAAATCCTTATCATGCCTGGCTGATTCAACCTTCCTTGGGTGGAATTGGCATTAAATCCCTAGGCAAGAGCTAGGCCACACACTAGCAAGTGGATAGACTACGGATCATCGGTGGTTGTTGGACGCAACTACCATATAACCTAGCCACCCTAAATTTATTTTTTCAATTCCGACCCCCAGCATACCTATCTTCTAAGCTTCATTCCATGTCTAATTACGCCTCTTTTTGGTGTTCAAAATCCTAGGATACAACTTTGAAACCTATTTCAAAATCATGGCCCATCCACTAAATTGAAAACAAAAAATTCCCCTGAATTTCCAACCAATTCATAAACATGGGCATTACAGTTCTCATAACTCCCTTCTTGTGCATAAATTGTTTTGCATAAAAATATTCTCATAGAACAGGTTCTTGTAATGTAATTTATTTTCTATATAAAATTGATGGTCAAGTAAGGAATATTTGTGCAAGAAATGCATTCATATAATTTCTATATGATAAAATAGAACCTAGTACTACCCTTAATCTTTCCCTTTTCATAATGATTTATTATCATCCTATTTACAGGTGGAAGAAATCAGTCATGAAAATTCCATTGATTTCAGAAAACATGTCACATTAATTCTCAATAATTGTGTGCAAATACACTTGCATGGTGTGTTTGAACAACTACACATCACCTAGTTCCTACACATTTCTAACTTCATGAAAATACATAAATGCATGAGACCCTAAATACCTTTGTGAAAAAATAATTCATTTTCTCTGATTTTTTTGTGTAACATCACTTCTATGAGAATCTACCTTACTTTCACAAGAATCATTCCTTTTATTCAAAATGTGGTGAAATGTTCTCTACGAAAATTCTAAACTCTTCCATATCCTTTTTTAACACCTTGATATTTTAGTATATATTTCTTATTAAATAAATATTTATTTAATAGATTATTTCAAATACAACACCGAACCAAAACGAATTGTGGTAGATATCATTAAGATGAGTATAATTAGAGTAAATTTGTTGTTTAATTAGGGGATATAAATAGATGTAACCATATTATTAAATATATATATAAATAAAAAATAAATTACATTTTAATACAAATTCACATATAAAATTCAATTATTATAGCTAAAAAACTTATAAGATAATTTTATGGTTAAAAATGTATTTTTTCTAAAAATGGTTTCTTCTACACTAGGAATTTTAATTTCAAGAAACTAAGTATACTATAGCTATATAATGATAAAATATATTGTTGATATGAATAATATTCTTACATTAACTTAAATATGAATTTATAGGCAATAATAATAATAATAATGGTTAATATATGAAAAAGGTATTTTCCTACAAAAAAAATTATCATTATATTTTATATTTCCATTTAAAATTTAAATTCCAAAATTTTAGAATTTTAATTTTAAAAAATTATGTTCATTTTTTGAATTCATCATAACAATATTATCTTATGATTAATTATTTTTATTTTTATGAAGAGATTAGATTTTGGTGAATTGTGAAAAATTCCAATTTTACAAATACCATAACATTTACAACATCATCATGAAATAAGTTTGAACTAAAAATTTATAAAATATTTTTCCTTAAAAATATTTATTTAATAATAAAAATTATTTAATTAAAAAAATTATTTTCAATTTAGATACCAATATTTTACTTTTTTTCACCAAAGTTATATTTTATTCTAAATAAAAAAATTATTTCCTTTAATTCTCTATTCACAATGATCCATTCTATTTTACATTTCCATGAAATTCACAGAACAATTTATTTAATCATAAACTGATAAATATCATGTGAATAAATTCTATACATGATTTTGGTGTAAATTAATTTTTTTGTTTAAAAAATAATTTTTCTAAAAATGGTTTTTGGTGTGTTAAACATATTTTGATTGAGACTAATTTCCACTACCTCTAGAAATTGAATATTTAAAAATTATTTGTAAACTTAAAAAAAAATTTAAATTTGGTATTAAGGAAAATTTCATTTTCAGTGACTAATATAAGTTACTCAGGTAAAAATAATAATTTACCATAATAAAAGTAAACTATGGTAAAAAGATAAAGTTAGTGTAAAATGCCTAAAATATATCAAATCATATCCCATATTCATGTGGATAATGGGTGTTTCAACCAATACTCATCCTTAATCCATTATTTCCCACTTTTGGAGCCACTTTCATTTTAAAGTGACATGTCTTTAATATAAATTTATTAATATTCACAAATTTTTCACCCTTTCACTTACAAAATGGTTGTTTTCAATGAATTTATTTTACAAGAGTTTTTAATTTTTTTATAAATTAAATTGATCACTTTTAAATTATGAATAATATGATTTTTAAACATTTAAAAAATATATTAATAATCAATTGGAGTAAAAATACATAAGTTATAAAAAAGTTATTTTTCTACAAAACAATTTTTTCTTTATATATTATGTTTCAATATAAAATATAACTTTCACATATTTAGAAATTTAATTAGATTAAATGGAGTCAAAATTAAAATTCATCACATTAAAAATTTGTAAATGGTTAATCATATATTTTTATTAAAAAAATAATTACCATAGTTAATTTTTAATCAATGCTAGTAAGGGTAAAAATGAGTAGCATGAACTGGCTTGAATTTTAATAAATTTACTTGAAAAAGAAACTTATAGAAGACCTTTGTTAGGTTGGAAAGACATACCCACATGTCTCCCTAACTATTCCTCACCAGACCCACCTAACTACCATTTTATTCTCTTTTACCCCTCACCTAAAATTCCATGGAAAATTCCATGTTTTCACCAATAAAAGGAGATCACTTTCTCCCTATTCCATACTCACTAAGACATTGAATTATTCTTAAATTCTTACAGATTTTACCTACCCTACAATACTCTAACAAATTTTAAATCGATTGTTTACAATATATTTACCAAATTTCTTCATTTTCATGAGGTATTTCAAGAGAAGACTCAAACTCTCAATGAGGTTAAATCTCTTTTGTGGAAGTTGAGATTATGTAATGGTTTTTCTCATCTCAATTTTTTGTCTTTGAGCCATATGAAATATTCACCCTGAATTTTATTTTGTATGTTGTATATACTAAAAATGTATGTATTTATATAGTAATTCTCATTCAATTCATGGGATTAGAAAATCTATATATGGGTTTCTTGTTAAAATGATTTTGATTCAAAAGTTACCAAAGTTTTAAGGGTTTTTTAAAAAAAAATCATTGGGTTGTGATCATTCATATTGAACATTATTTTAATAACATGACAACATGATTGAATTATATTTTAATTAATATCATGTTTCTATGTATTTTTTTGCTTTCACATAAAATCCTTTTCAAGGGGTTTTTACCTCAATTATGCTTCATTGATAGAATTCTTTCTTCATTAAAATGAAACATTATTAGGAATAATCCCCATCATATTTAATGGTTGTTTCTACCCAAAGTCCATATTCTTTATTTCCATAAAATATTTCCTCTCTTATTTTGAAATCCAAATATGGATTATCCTATTTTTTCACCTTCTTCTCTGCACCTATTTTTTAAGTAATGTTTTATTTTAATTTTTACGATGTGTATTTTAATAAATGTAATTAAAATATTATAAAAAAATTCTCTTTCATGATATATATTTTATTTTACACTACACATTTCCTCATGGTGTAAATGTAGAATGAAAACTCCATCTAGCATGGTCACATTAATAATTATGTATATGATTCTTTAGTCCTTCAATTCGTTGATATTTTATGTAACTTCTATCCTCCTAATGGAATATATAATTTATATAGAACTCGTAATTTATTGGATGGATTAAATAAAACTATAATGGAGAATATCGAGGCAACCCATGTCATACGGGTTTTAGAGCAGTCATTGGAGATCAAAATGGTGAAGTCATGGACTATCTTTATAGATCTCGTATAATTTCCTTGAGGCTTAAATACATGGCTTGATTAATCCAGTAGATATGGAAAGATAGAAAAGTTAGGATATTTTTTTCTAGAATGCGGCTTGTGAAGGATATTAGAACTGGTAATATTCACATCTCATGGCATATGACTACTCAATGGATCAAATTCATAGATATCCTTTCATCCCTAAGATATTTTATCAAACATGTATACCATGAAGCCAATTTTTTATATGATGGTATTGCAAACAATGTTTTGAGTTGTGATGATCTCGTTATTTCCAATTATCTACCAGAGAAGCTAAGGACTCTTTCTCAAAGAGATAGTTGTAAAATGAATTCATTCAGACTTCTTTAGTTTTTTCATAATAAAAGATAATTTTCCTTTGGTGTAGGTACTCAAGTCTTCTTGTTATAATGAATCACCCTCTAAATGTTTTTTTGAAATGATAATTTTGGGTGACTATATTTTGGGGTATCAACTAATATAATTCTTGAGTCTATTTTATGTCATAAAATTTTTAATTTTCACAAAATATATTTTTCACCATGGGTTCTTTATGATTTTATAAGTAATTTAATTCATATGGAAACAATTTGTATGGGTGATTATTATGATATGGGTGGGGTTATATATCACCCTTCAATGCATTGGTTGAATTTTTATATATCATAAGATCATAAGGGTATATAGTTTATTATCTCAAGCCTAAGAGGATACATAGGTTGTTAACCCAATCCCAATTGGTTGCATATGTTTTTAGCCTAAGGAAAAGTGGGTAAAAGGGTAATTAGCCTAAGGGAAAGTGTGTACATGGGTTTTCAACCAAATACCAAGAGGGACAAATGGTTGTTATCCAAATACCAATAGGTTTCATAGGCTATTATCCCAATCCCAAGAGGGTACATTGGTTGTTATCCTAAGAATAAGAGGGATAACAGTTTTTTATCCATACCTAAAAAGGTACACAAGTATTTATACCCAGTCCACTATTTTATAGGAATTAGGTAGTGATTCCTTCTCCATTGGGTTATGATTTCTAATGCTTTTGGTGACGCCACATTTTTATGAAATATCCTTATGTTAGGCTCCATGGATCATTTTTCATATCTCATGTTTCTAAAATCTTATTCCATGGTATGTGTTTAATTATTTGAGGTTATATACCTATATATCATGACTTATGGAAAAATATTATCTTAAATATTTCTCTTATGTTTTATCATATGCTTAGGATCTAATATCTTAATTCATCATTGAAAAGTTTTTACCTTACTGAGTGTTTGAGATCACCCCTTTATTATATTTTCCATTACCTAGGTTAAGAATATGAGTATAACCTTGGATATGTCTACAAGGGGATCTATTATGGTCAAATTATAGAGAAATGTTCACAATAGGTTTTTTATATAGCTAATCTGCAAATACACATAACCTTTAGGTTTTGGGAGTGTGTGATTATTGTGTGATCCAATGTATTAATTATGGAAATATATGAAATTTTTTACTTGATTCATCTCACTTGGTATAAAATATACTTTCAAATGACATATTTTTATCCCTAAGAATAAGAGAGTGGGTCTGGGGAACTTCAGTTGGTATCAAATCCAGGTTTAGTTATTTTAGGGATTGAGACTAGAGAGAATTAGATAAAACCCTATAGATAATCCTAAATATAAGAAAACATCCTAAAATATAGGTAAAGTATTGGGTGTGTGGTTTCCTAACATTTAAATCCATATCTATATAAAAAAATTTCATGAAGGCTCTAGCATATATTCACTAAGGGGTAATAACCCTAAAAATGATGGTTGGGTGTTATCTTAATCTTCACCTAATGCACGACATAGAGGCCTAACTCTATACCTAGTTTTTCACCCATGGGGGTAATCTTTGGTAATTCACATATTATTTATTAATCATTTTTAAGGGTTTAAATTTATTTCGAGGATGTAACATATGAGTAGTCAATTTAGAGAACCTAATCATAAAATGAGCATTGAAAACCTATGTTAAACTAAAGGAGTAGTAGGTCGATCGAATTACATCATAGTTGTACTGAAAGTATCATAGGGTGAAATAAAGGTGTCTTAGGATATGGCATATTAGGATCGAGTTTTCAAATTAATATGATCATTTACTTTGATATTATTAGTTATTATCATAATTATTTGGTTTAAATATCTAATTGGAATCAGGATCATGAAAATGAATATTTGAAAGATGTATCTCTAGAAACCCCTAGGTTTTATAAGCTAACTAACGCAACATATTTGACACAAATGGTTATGAAGAATGAAAATTTAAACATATTAGGTAAAATATGACTTTTCTAGTCGAACCTAAGATAGTCTCATTTATATCTCATTACAAATTATATCTTGATACTTTTCTATATTATAAATACCTATAACTATTCCATTTGTGAATGATAATTAAAATTTAGAGAATGTAATTTATTTATGGGGGAAGGTAACACTCCAAGAGTTTATTATATATTTATCCCAAAATAAATATTTATTAAATATCTTGTTTCACATGAAATACCAAATCAAAATGAATTATAACATATTTAATTAAGAAAAATATAATTGTTATAAAGTAGTCATTGAATTAGTGGGTATAAATCAAGGAAAATATATTATGAAATATATATATATAAATAAAAAAATTAAATTTTAATACTTATAATCTAATAAAATTCAATTAGTATAGATAAATAACTAATAAGATTATTTTATGCTTAAAAATTCAATTTTTCTAAAATTGGCTTCTGATGCGCAATGATTTTTTATTTTAAGAAACTCTGTATATTATGGTTATATTATGATAAAATATATTATTGATATTAATAATATAATAAAACTAATTTAATTATAAATATATAGGAAATAAGAATAAGAATATTTAATATTTGAAAAATTCATTTTCCTATAATAATAGTTTTTAATATATTTTATTTTTTCATTTAAAAGTTCAATTGATTAATTTTAGAATTTTAATGTGAAATAGTTAGCTTAATTTGTTTTATTTATAATAAAAATATTAACTTATTAAGAATTTTTTAAATTATTTTAAAATGATTAATTTTTTGATGAATAGTGAAAAAATGATCATTTTACAACCATCATAACTTCTATGACATCATCGTGATATAAGTGTCACATCAAAATTTGTAAAATCTTTTTTATAAAAAAATATATACATTTGATAAGTTAAATTTTTCATTTAATAAATATTATGTTTAATTTTGAAACTCATGCTTGAAATTTTAGATACTAAATTATATTTTATTCTAATTAAAAAACAATTAAGTTTACTCTAATTGAGTATTCACAATGACCCATTCAGTTTTGGATTTAAATGCTAATTAAAAATCACTTATTGTTTTAATCATAAACTAATAAATATCATGTGAATAAATAATATACATGATTTTAGTGTAGATTCATTTTTACGTTTGAAAATTTATTTTTCTAAAAACTATTTTTATTGAGTTAAGAATACTTTTATTAAAAATAATTTTTACCACCGCTAATAATTGAATCTTCTAAAAAAATTAATTTTTAATCTACATGTTCAGATTCGGTAATATGGAAAATCTCATTATTAGTGATTAAAATAAGTTACTAAGGGAAAAAAATAAGTTATCGCAGTAAAATTATGTTATGATAATTGGGTAAATTAAGGTGGAAACCATAAAATATCTCAAATAATATTCCTTATTTAAGTAGATGAGATACGGATTGATTAATACTCACCCTCACACCATTATTTTCCTCTTTTGGATCCAATTTCGTTTTAAAGTGATGTGCCTTTAATATTAAGTTCTGAATATTTACAAAACTCTTTCCCCTTTCACTTATAAAATGGTTATTTTCAATGAATTAATTGTTGTGTATCTCGCCATTATTTGATTATAATAATCATAAACACTCTTAAAAGTGTTAAATATTTTCATTTAAGTTGTGTGCATCTAGCCTTAGGACCTAATTTTGGAACTATTAAAGGATCCCTGGTGATTTATTTTTAGACTTTTTAAAGTCATGGGGTGATTCCCTATAATTATTTAAACTATTTTAAACAAAGTAGAGGAGGGACTTTTTGAATTCGAAAGCTATAGGTAGCACCAGCGAGCCGGTGGCATGCCTAGTAACTTCCTAGTCTATCTGGATCCCACTGTCTACCCAGTGTAGGAGCACTGGCTAACTAGTGTTAATTAGTAGTAGCATTGGAGTCTCTAGGAGTCTACCCATTAGTCGGTGTTCGCAGACAGTGAGGATGTAGTAGTAGAAGCCCAACTATATACCCGGTGGAGGCTACTAGGTATCTGGTGGAGTTGTCCTAGCTTCTCCAAGGATAGTATTTATGGTTGTAAAAAGTCTATTATTGTAATCTTCAGTGGCTTAAAAACACCTAGATAATTCTAGAATATTGTTGATCTTTTCTAGCCAATAAATAGAGACCTTGGTGGATGTGTTAATTCACCTTGACATCTAATCGAAAACACCAGTTCTCTACAATATTCAATTTCCACAAAATCTCCCTCTTTTCTAAATATTTTTTCCTTCATTCTAGAGTGTGTTCTAAATATGATTATCTTTCTCACTATCACCATTTTGTAATTATCTCCTAGTATGTTTTCATATTCTTTGAGATAATCGAGACTGATCAAAAAAATGATTACTTTTAATAAATCATCCACATCCTCCTCTTTCATCTATATTTGGTGATCACTACCATTATAGTGAGGAAATTTGGTTTTCTTACCATTTCCATTAAAAATGAAAAATACTAATATATTTATTGTTTCTATATTTCCTATTAAAGTGATAGTGTCCATTGTAATTCTTGTTTCTTTTTGTAACCTAAAAAACGGAAGGTTTTTTTCTCTTGGATACAATTAAATACAACGGACTAATACAATAAATCATCAAGTTATTAAGGTGGTATATGTGGAGTAAGTTTTAAAGATGTTTCCAAATATACTTACCAAATATTGTGTCATATTTTATTTCAAAAATTTCATTTATTTATTAATTTCAATCCTTGATTTAATTAATTTTTCAATCCATCAAACATCCTTAATTGATTTATTCTCAAATCAATATTTTTTTTATTCTTCTACTTATATTATTCTCTTTAATTATATTTGTGTATTCAAACTTAAATTCCCTTCTTTTATCTATTCAAATAGTTTCATTTTCTTCAATATTTTATAAATAAGTTTTTAATCTTTATGATTTTCCTTTTATTTTTTAAACGTAAATACACCCCCTTTTCCATTTTACTCATCTCCAATATACATTTGGTATCAAAGGAGTTTTGAATTTATTAATTTCTTTGATTTCAAATTCTTTCAAAGATTATTTTATTTTCCAAATATTTAACTGGTTTTTCAAGAAAATATCACTTTTTCAAATGGATTTTTCGAACACCCATGGTAGTCCTAAAGGTTAGTCTTTGGGTTATATTTTATTTTTTATGGTACTAATTATGATTATTGTAAATCAAGAATGTATTATTTTTGTATATCTTTTGTCTATCTTGTTTAAAATATTGGAATGTATGGATATACTCTTTTAATTGACAGAAATGAAAAAAGGTCCCCGAAAGATATATCTACTTATTAACTTGATAATAATTCTATGAATGCATTACATTGTGGTATATATATTAATTGTATTAATATATATTCTTCATGTAAAATGGAACAAGAAATATGGAAATTATTAGATGTTATGCATGAAGGTACAAATAAAGTTAAGGATATAAATCTTGACTTGTATATGAAAGAATTTGAGAGTTTTTTTCTATACATAATAATTATTCTATAATTAATATTTTTACTAGATTTACTGATATTTTTAATGGATGAAAATATATTGGTGAATCTATTTCTATAAAAATGATAGCTAAAAAACCCTTTAGGTTTTAACAAGCATGTGGGAATGAAAATTCATTGTTATCTTAGAAGATAAAGATATTAAAAATATAGTGGTCAAGGAACTCATATGTTATCTCATGAAATATTATATAACCATGAAGATACCAGATAAAATAGATGATAAGTACTTCACGGAAACAAAAAGAAAAATTTCTTTCAAGGTGAAAAACGAAGACTCGTCTAGTAATAACACTAAAGTTTCCAAATTTACTATAATAATGGAAAAGTGAAAGAAAAATAAAATATCTTCTCTACACTTCAAAAATAAACATGAATAATTTGAGGTAACATTATTTTGTTGAAAAAATATTGATCACATCAAGTCATATTTTCCCTTAAATAATAAAAAGTAAAAATAAAAGAAGAAATGTAAGAAAGCTATAAAGATTTTGTCTGGTAGAACTAGAAGGGGATCAATTTCAATATAAGAATCAGGAAATTAATTTCCTAAGTGTATCAAGGAACATGTTTAGAAATAAATTAAGGTCACTTATAACATTCCTCACTCTCTTTCTCATTCCTCTTCTTAGTCTTGTACGTCTTGTACTTCTTCTTTAAATTCAGAAGATATTCTTCACGCTAAAAATTAACATTAGAATTGTTTTTTTGATCTAATTTAAAAATTAAAACATCTTAAAAAGTAAGATAATCTTGTTTTTTTAAATGATCAAATTTTAAAAGAAAATGGGGATTTTTTTAAATCTAAAATAAAAAACAAATTTTAAAATTTTAAAATTTTATATTAAAGGTATTAAATATAATCTTTCTAATTTTACATAAGGGGATGAAAATTTGAATAATATTTTGTGTTACCAACAACTTTTTAAAAATAACTATTTATTGGTTATTCAAAACAGTCTAGTTTTCCTCAAAATTATAAAAAGGTTACTTTAGTAAACGAATTTTTCTAAAAATAAATTTTATAATTATTGTAAGAAAGTGTTTCATCTTGTTTACGAATGAAATTAGAAAAATGCTAGATATGGTAGACCTAAAATGATTTTTAACAATTCTCATGTTTATAATGTAAAATTTTTCTCTAAATATGTTTGGATTCCAAAATCCTTATCATCTAAATTAAGTGGACCCAAGATATGGGTATTAAAAGTTATAGTTTTTAAATCTTTTGTAAAATCAGATAAAAACCTAAGAATATACATATTATATGAATATAAGGTTCCCAAGGCATGTGCATACTGATCCTTATAAATTTATTCATCTATATGGTTTTGATGGAGTACATGTCACTTTAAAATATGATTAAAAATAAAAAAATACTAGTATATTTATGATTGGTTTCTCAAAATATACTATAATTAATGATATTTTATTTAGAAAAGGATTGAAGAAAAAAAATTATGTATTAGTCAATTATGAGATAGCGGTTTTAAAACTACTTTTAAAAATAAAATTTGTAATGGTTTTAATTATAAAGGAAATATTTTACTTTTGTAATATCAATTTAAAAATGTATATATTATAGATTTAAAATCCCTTGGAAGTAAAAATATTAATGGTTTATGTGAAAAATATAATGAATCTTGGATTTGGAATCAGAGATTAGATCATTCTAATATTTAATATCCTTTCAAACTCAACTATTATGGGCTAGTTTTAGATTTTCCAAAATTACCTTTTAAATATAACTCAGTTTGTGAACCTTCCCAAAAAGTAAAGCAACACAAGTTTTCCTTAAAACTAAAAACATATTTTCGTCTTATAATGACTTATATTTATTCCACCTTAACCTTTGTTGAACATATAAAGTTTCTAGTACCGAATGTAAAAATTAAACCATTTTAATTATCAATGACTATACTATATTTACATGGGTTGTCTTCTCAACTCATAATAATGAAGATTTTAATGTCTTTATAAACCTTTTAAGTAATGTCAAAAATATGCTACAAATTCTTTTCCCTTAGAAGTGACCATGGAATAGAATTTGACAACAAAATATTTGAGTATTTTTCTGCTTCTCAAGGTTATCATCACACTTTCTACTATTTTATAACACCTCTAAAAATAGAGTTTTCCAAAGATAAAATAATATCCTCCAAGAAATTTCTAAATCTCTAATGAATGTGTTTTCCCTTCCTCAATTCATTTGGATCGAGGAAGTTAATACCGCTTAATTTAACCTAAAATGTGTCCTTGTAAGACCTATCCTCTGAAAAAAAACCTTATGAACTTTAGAATGGAAAAATTACAAAAATATGGATTATTTAAGGTCTTTGATTATAAATTCTTTATTCATAATTCCAAGGATAATCATGGAAATGT
The DNA here is from genome assembly GCA_963277665.1 of Viscum album. Classification (NCBI taxonomy): domain Eukaryota; kingdom Viridiplantae; phylum Streptophyta; class Magnoliopsida; order Santalales; family Viscaceae; genus Viscum; species Viscum album. The sequence goes on from OY728152.1 coordinate 854,340,356, forward strand.
TGACCCTAAATCCATTGAAGGCATCTTTCATGGGTATTCAAACAAAAGTAAATAATTCTAAGTCTTCAACAAAAGGTCTAGGACCCTTTAAGAGTCTATTCACATTAGCTTGAATGAAAATCATGCAAAATCACAACCCCAAAGTGATGATGGTATTGACTAACCTAGTTTTACCTTGTCTAAACCTCAATATTCTAAAGAAATGGAATATTCTCTAGAATACTTGTATAATTCTATACCAAAGTCTTGGATTCACCCAAAAAATGCATCCTCTTGAGAAAATTATCATTGAATTATAATTTCAAACTTGTACTAGAAGGTCAGTCTTAAATGAATTTCAGGATCAATAATTTCTCTCTCAGCTTTAACAAAATTCCATTGATGATTATATTAATTATGGAAACCGGGTGCTTTCCATTAATGAAGAGTTAAACCAATTTCAAAGGAACAATGTTTGGACGCTCACAGAACATCCTAATAATCATTATATTATTTCCACTCAGTGTATTTTTCAAAAAAAATATAATCAAGGAATTATAATTTTTAAAAAGGATTAAATTTTTTATAAAGGATACAATAAAGAATAAGGTATTGATTATGGTGAAAAATATTCACCCATATCATGACTATAAATCCTTATAATCTTATTGGCATTAACCGATCATTTTAAATTTAATATTTTTCAAATGGATTTCAAAAGTTATTTTTAAATAGTTTTATTTCTAAAAATGTTATTTTAGACCAACCATCTGGTTTTTAAAATCATAGTTTTTCAAATCATATCTTAAAGTTAACCAAATCTCATTGTCATTTTAAACAAGCCCCTTAAGTGTGATTTGAAAGGTTAACAAAATTCATTTTATTGAATGATTTTGAAATTGGAAAATTTGATTCCAAACTTTAAAAAAATTACTAATTTATCATTAAAATTTATTTTAATGTTCTTATTTTAAACTAAACTAAAGAAAATATTTATAATTAATTTTCCAATTTATTGAATAAAAATTTTGAAATTAGTTTTATAGGAGAATTTTAATTCTTCCTTGGTTTTCGTATTTTCCAAAATTTTAATTGAACATTTTTAAACCAACATAAATACTATAATAATATTATAAAGAAATTTGATATGGATAATAATAAGGAAAATAGAAAACCCATGAGTATAACTTGTAAGTTAACATTGTATTAAGTGATTTAATTGGTTGACAAAAAGATTTTTTAATTATGATAGGAATTCTAATTTACCTAATTGAAACTTGGATGGAAATCATGTTTTGTTTATTACTTGGTTATTATTTTCAATAAAATCCAAAGTGATATAATTTAAAAGTACACAAAATAATTTTTTCATTATTTTAAAGTAAATGAAAACCATGGATTTTTTATCCCAAGGAAACGTCTTTTTAAATTTCATGTTTTTATGATGCTGGTTTTGTAGGATTCTAACTAGATAGGAAAAAGTATTAGTGGAACTTTTCATATTCTAGGAAAATCCCTCATCTCTTAGAGTAATAATAAGTAAAAATATATTTCCCTTTCTATATCTGAAGCATAATACATAGTCACAATGAGTTCTTACACGCAAGTTATATGGATGAAACATACTCTATTGAATTTGGGTTGAAATATTATTTCATCCATATCAATTGTGACAACAATAGTGTGATTAGTATCTCTAAAAATATTATACAACACTATTGAAATAAGAAAATTGATCTGAGAAACCATTTTCTATGATATCACTTTCAAAATTGTGATATAATTATTGAATTTGTTTTCACAAACTATAGACATGTTGAATAATTCATTAAACCCCTTCCACTTGACCACTTTGAATTCATCAAAGGTAACTTAGGTATGGTAATCTTATGATACTTATCTCTTAATCATTGGAAGGATTGATAATTTTTTCAAATTTTCTACAAAAATCATTTTCCAAAATATGTTTCAAATAAATTTCTTTTAGAAAGATTCATAATTTTGGTAAAGTGAAGTGAGTTTGATACTTCGATAAAAACATTACTATGAAGATACACATAATTGGATGTGATTCTTGCACAGATTATATTAGATATTTTTTCAAAAAAGATTTGATTTGGTTTTCTACCCTTTTTATATATTACGCATGAGTAGTATTCCTTTACTAATACATGGTTTGACACTCCTAAGGAATTTTTTATGGTTTATTAACAAAAACTATTTTAAATCATAATTATGGAATAATGTTTCATAAGTTTTTAATCGTTAATTTCTTATTTAGTTTTTGGTCATGATCCCGTTAACTCTCTTAATGTATTATTTAAGGGGGATATTATCTTGTTAACACAAAAAATATCCTAAATGATAAACCTTTTTATAAATTGTTTTTAAAAACTGTATTTATGTCTTAATATTTTTCGAAAATAATTTTCCCTAAGTATTATTTTTTTCTTGAGAGTTATTTTAAAATAAAAAATATTTTCATTTCTTTTCTCTTGAGATTTATTTTCAAATAAAAAAAATATTTTCTCTGGATATTTATTTCAAATATATTATTTGAAAATTAGTAAATTTTTTAAAATTTTAATACGTTTTCTAAACTCTATAGAAATATCATTAATGATGATAATCATAGTTTTAATTTTTATTTCACTTTATTAATATATCACCTTTTCTAAATCATTTTTTATTATATCAAATGGTGATAAGTTTTATTTATTTTTTAAATGGGGGAAGTTTATGTGGGGAGAAATGTTATGTTAAGTTTGTAATATTTTTTAGAAGATTATTTTTACATGTTCTTTAAAGGGGGATAATTCTCTTCTTGTTTGTAAAATGTTTTTTTCTATTATCATGCTTATCTTGTAATAATTTCTATATTATTATTTAAATTCATGTTTTATTAAAAAAAATTATTATCAAATGGTGTAGTTTTTTTATGATCTCCTTTATTTGATTTTAATGATAAAAAACACTCATATAAGTGCTAATTATTTTCATTTAAGTGGTGTGAATCTAGGATTTTTGAAATCATATTAGATTTTTTGATGGATCCATGGATATGTCTTTATATACTTGTTAAAGTCATGGAGTTAAGTCCAATTATCCATAAAACGTTTTTAAATAAAGTATAAGAACAAATTTGTGAAGTCCAAGTCTACAGCAATAATTGACCAGCTGGTGCAATGCCATCGACCAACCGGTGACATGCCTAGTAGATTCCCAAGCTAACATAAGTCCATCGGCTACCAAGTGGAGGAGCCCTAGCTAGTAGGACCTAATGGAATATAGAATTTAAGTCTCCAAGGGTCCACCATATAGCTAGTGGAGGTGTACTAGAAAGCCAATGGTAGAAGAAAGTGAGGATGTAGTAGTGTTAATCCCATCAGATTGCCAGTGGAGGCTACCTGGTATTCGGTGGTGTCGGGCTAGAAGCTTTGGGGCCAAAATATTTGGGTTTCAAAATTATTTTATTAAGGAATTAAAATAAATCAAAGATTCCCATATAATTACATAAGACTTCCATACTATAAATAGAGACCTTGTTGGCCTTGTAAACTCACCTTGACATCTAATTGACAACACCAACGCTCTATGATCCTCAATTTCTATAAAAGTTTTCTCTTTTATAAATATTCATTTATCTAGTATAGAGTGTGTTACATGTTTTTTTATCTTTCCCACTATAATTATTTTCTCATTCACTCCTACGGTTTCATCATATTCATTGATAGATTTGAGACTATGATAAAAAGTTATTTCTTCTAAGCAATCTCCCTCTTCCTTTACATTATTATATATTTGGTGCTCAATGCCATTAAAGTGAGGTACTTTTGTTTTATTTCCATTTTAATTAATAAGTCAATGTAATAATATCTTTGTGGTTTCTATCCTTCCCATCAATGATCTAGTGTCTATTATAATTTGGGTTTCTTTCTGTAACCTAAAAAACAAAGGGAATGTTTTGGTATCTTGGCTATCATTAAATCCAATGAACTAATACATTAATTACATAAGTGGTGGAATTTGTATAAGTAAGGAATATTTTAGGGAAATTATTTACAATACTTACAAAATATTATTTCTTGTCATCTTTATACAATTTCTCTTATTTATCAATTTTAATTTTTTATTTATTCAATTGTTTAGTCCATCAAATGTTCTTAATTTATTTATTATTGGATCACTATTTGTTTTATTCCTATGACTATATTATTATATTTAATTATTTTCTAACTTTAAAACATTTATTCTCTTGTTTTAACTATTTAAAATCTTGTATTTTCTTAAATATTTTATAAATAAGTTTTTAAGGTTTTTGTTTCTCCATATATATTTTAAAGGGAAATTCACCCCCCCCCCCCTCCTCTTTCAATTTAACTCAAATATGGCCTACATTGATTTTATAGGATTTGTATAATTTTTAATAAATTAAATATATCTATTTTAAATGATTAGTCTAATAGGATTATTAAACACAGAATAAAATATATTAAAACTCAATTGGAATAAAAACACTTAATGAATAAAATGTCATTTTTCTACAAATTAAGTTTTTTATATATAATTTATACTTTAATTTAAAAGTTAATTTTCTCATATTTAAAATTTTAATTAAATTAAATAAACACTAAATTAAACTTAATCACATCAAAATTTTGTAAGAGGGGTTGTATTATATTTTTAGGGAAAAAACAATTACCATCGTAATTTTTAATTGAGGTTAGTAAGGGTAAAAATGAATAACATAAGTGGCTCAAATTTTACTGAACTAACTTAACATAGTCAACTTATATTGGAACTTTTTTATTCTAGAAATCCATAACCACATTTCTCAGAAAAAATCCTCACCTAACTCACCTAAATCCCTTTTTATTCCCACTTTATCGCTCACCTACAATACTAAGGAAAGGTCTCTCTTTTTAACCTGTAAATGGATATCAATTTCACCCTCTTAAATACACACTAAGCCTCAAAATTATTCTTGAAACCCTACCCATTTTACTTATTCTAAAATCCTATTTCACATTTTTTAACCCTTAGTTAAAATAAATTACACTAATTTCTCCAATTCCAAGAGGTCTTTAAAACAGTTTTATAGAATTCAAGAGTTAATATAAGGGTTTTCCCATTTCAATGTTCTTTATTTGATAAATAATCCATATTCAAAAATTATTTTATTTATTATAGTGTATATATTTCCCATTTATGTATTTATATCATAAGTATCATTCAATTAAATGGATTGGCATATCCAAATAAGGTTTTCTCAGTATAAGGATTTTGATTCAAAAGTTACCAAATATATAAGGTTTTTTGTTAACACAATTTAAATTCATTGATTTGGGATCATTCTTCTTAAAAATTATTCCAATAAGTTGGGTAAAATCTATCCTATAATTTAATTATATTTTACTTCATCTCATTTTTCTATGTATTTATATTTTATTCTCATAAACCCCTTTTTAAGGGGTTGTTGCCTCAATTTTTCTACATTGTTTTACTTCTTTCTTCATAAATATTCAGGGTTGTTAAGAATAATTTTCATCCTTTTTGATGGTTTTTTCTCTTACATGTCAATATTTTATTCCTTACATAAATGATTTCCTCTTTTATTTTTAAACCAAAATATGTATTCTTTCATGTGTTGTAATTATTTCTCTTTACCTATTTTCAAAATAATGTTTTAATAACCTTTTTAAAATGTGTATTTTTTGTAATAGTATTTTAGAATTTTATAAATGGATTTTCCTTTCATAAAAATATATATTTTTATTTTAAAAAATTAATATATAAAACCTTTATGTATTTTTAAAGGCTCCACTATTGGTATTTTATTTAAAGTAAAATTTTGAAAAAAATGCCATATAATTTTCATGAAAATAATTTTTGATGTTGACTCGTAACTTCATCTTTTTACAACATGGTTAAAAATATTTTATGAAATCTTTTTCCATGATTTCACTTCCATATTCATATTTATCTCAAAAGTATCTATCACATTTGTGGTAAAGTTTCATGAATATCCCATTAAATTCCCATGTTAAATACTCCTGTAAGGTGGTTTAATTTTTTGGTAACAACCAATCTGATTCTTGAAGTCATTTTATGTGATTCCATTTGGAAATGTTACAAAACCTATTTTTTCTTCCATGGTTTCTTTATGATATGATGAATTGTTGATTTATTGGGGAACACATATGTATGCATGATTATTTTTTCATGTATCGGGTACTATATATCCCACTAATTCATTCGATGAAGTTTTATATATCCTGATCTCAAAAGAGTAAATGGTTTGTTAGCCTATACCTAATATGGTACATTGGTTGTTATCCTAAGCCAAAGAGGGTACATGGGTTTTTACCCCAAGACCAAGAGGTTAAACTATAATGAACCAATGTTTTATCAATGTCATTCCCTTATTAAAATTGTGTCTTATATTATAATCACATAATATTACTTATAGAACCCAATACAAACATTTTAAATAAATAATTAGTCAAATAAAATGTATCCCTTGATGTTAAGGAACATATACTCATGAAATAGTATCTTGGAATTTGGAATAGTAATGTCACCCTTATGAATAGGAAACCAACCAATGTAATTTTAACCTCAATAATGAAATAATAAATAAAATTTATCTATATTATAAGTGAAAATATGGAATTCTTATATTATAGTATAAGTAAATATATATTTTAAAAATTATTAATAAAGTCTGGGTATTTTTGTAAGTCATGTATATTTAATTAAAATTTTCTGATTAATATAAAAAATTAAAGGATAATTTATTTTCAAAAATTATTTTCATAAATAAATATTTTTATGACTTATGTTTATAAGATAATTTTATAAGACCTTAAGTGATTTTTCAAAATGTTAGAAAAGCAGTTTTATTTTTAAAAAGTTTATTTTTCAAGTAAATTGTGATTTTAATTTTAAATTAAATTTCTCATATTTATAAAATTATTTTCATAAAATAGAGTTTATTTTTTTAATTCCACATGTCTAAAAATGGTTAAGGTGAATTTTTGGGATTTTTCTAAAATACTTGAATTTTTTGGTGAGTAAAATATGAAAATTTATGATAAATGTTAAGTCAATGAATTTCTGCATCATGATTGGGTCATAGATGATTTAAATGGACTTTTAATCAAACTAACATGCACTATTTATATTTTTTGGTCACAAGAATTAAGAATATTTATATTCTCGATCAAAAATATTAAACTAATGATTAAAATAATGGGAAACCCCTCCTGTCCTCCACTATAAATACCACCCCTCTTTACCTCTTCTCTTCACTCCTCTCAAGCCTTGATCCTTGTCTAAAATCACATCAAATATCTCCCTAATCTCATATCCCATGTCCATTATTACTTTTTCTCATAAAAATATCAAATCCTCTCCCCTAAACAGGCTCTCAAGGAAGATAAATGCAAGAGGTAAATTTCTCTTTTCTTTTCTATTATTTTCTTTCATGTTCATTTCTTTCGTTTTATTTCCTTGCCTCCATTCATCCAAATGTTATGATAACTCCAGTACCTTAAATGTACTATAATTGTTTTATGATAATGGAATAATTCATCATCATCTCTCATTTACCATCCTTTAATAATATAAATGAAAACACCATCTGAGATGTGTTAATTTATCACATTCAAGGAAGACGGGTTGTCAATTTCTTTTTTTATTTTTAATTCTAGTCATGAAACCGTTTTTATGGTTGAAACAGAGTATAATATATGTATTTTGTCTAATGTAATATTATGGAATCTTTGGTACACGTTATATTAATTCATAAAGTAAAATGTGTTCGTTGTTATAAAAAACTTCCAATTAACCAAAATAGTTACCATTAAAGTTTTTTATAATGATTCATCTTTACTCAAAATAACGAAATGAATTTTATAAAAATTTAATAATATTTATGTTAACTAATAACATATAACTCCAATTCTGGAAAACCATTCTCATCTTACATGTTATTCGTCACATGTATATAAGTAAACCAATCATGAAAACCATGGAAACAAACTCTCCAAAACAATGAAAATGAACCTATTAACCCATAAAAAAGGTATGTAATGAACTTAATAAGGCTATACTAAATCAATTACATTAATAAGAGGTTTTGGAATTACTAATTAATGAATTTTATTTTATTATATAGGACATTAAGATCAAGTGAATAACACCATCATACTTAAGGTAAGGGATTCTGCCCAAACCTCAATTATTCCTTCAGGATCCTATATCTTTCTTTTTATCAAAATTAAGTTATATTTTATTTTTTTGTAAATATTATAAATTCTGTTTATATGTTCAAAATTCATGTATCAAGTTCCATTCATCATTCTCTTTTTGATAGATACATGTTTTTAAGTAGTTCCCTTCTCAATATGTCCTGATAAGAAAAAATATTTAATGGAAATTCCTAAATTCTTACCCAGTTTCAAGTTCACTCTCTCATCTATTTTAATCCCCCATTATTTTCATAAAATCATAATTTTTGTTAATAAAACCTTATTTTTCCACTTCTAATTTTATGTAAAATATTATTCCCTTTTCTATTTTAAATGCCCTTTAGTATTTTCCTTAAAACCGCACTAAAATGTTTTAATGCTAAAATTTGTTGAATACTATTCTTAAATGTTTTCAATTATGTTTGAAATAACTTAACATGATATATGTCTATTTTCTCTTATTAATGTCCATGTATGTTCTAATTATTTTATTTCATGGTCACTTGTATGATACTCCCATTAATAATGCTCTAGGACTTGATTATGATACCCATTTCCTTCCATGTGTACTCTTATGTTTATGTATGATTGATTACGTATGATTATATATGTGGAATGCATATTCATGAACATGTTATGATGGGTGAACCCAAATATTTCTCCAATTAATTGGGTAAAGTTGAGTCTCATGAGATGTTATGTGCAACGGTCTTAGCGGTTATCCTTGGCTCGTGCTACCATGTGCAACGGTCTTGGTGGTTAACCTTGATTTTTGCTCATCTATGTGAAATGAGCCTTGAATCATACTAAATTAATGTTTTATGTTTCTATCACATTACTATGACTCCATTTTTATATGATCCCCTAATTATATGTTATGAATCCATATATTCCATGTCTTTTTATATCATTATTTCTTTCCTTCTAACCCATGTGCTAAATCTTTATTCTTATGTTTATTCCCTTACTCAGCTTTTTAGATCATTACTTTGTTCATGTTATCCCCAGGTTATCCTATGAAGAAGTACGACCACAATGGAAGTTAGGATCCCTTTACAGATATTAAATAAAGAAAAGATTTATTTAGTCCCATGTTTTTAGTTTTAGGTACCTAGTCTTCCAAGACACTAGACCTCACGATCCTTGGATTGTACTACGATGTTTTATAATTCTAAAAATCATGTAATGATATGTGTAAAAGTATAGGGTATCTATATACATGAGATGTTATCCCAATCTCGGGAGGGTTCATGGGTTGTCAGCCCAATCCAACGAGGGTACATGAGTTTTCGGCCTAAGCCCAATGTGTACATAATTTGTTAGCCCAAGCCTAAGAGGGTACATGGGTTGTTAGCCAAATCCCACTATATTGTGGTAATAATATAATGATGTCTTCTCCATAGGGTTATGATATCCTATGCCTCTGTTGGAAAACAAATTTTTGTTATATGATTATGTTATGCTCCATGGATTATGATTCTCGTCTCGTGTCTACACACTCTTCTGTCATGGTATATGTTTGATCATTTTAGGCTACATGTCCTCCAATCATACTTTAGTGAAAAATATTATTATTCCACATTTCTCCAATTTTTTCATATGCTTATGATCTAACCACTTAATGACTCGTTGATAAGTGTTTCCCTTACTGAGCGTATGAGATCACCCCCTTTTTTATTTTTTCCATTCTCTGGGTTATGAAGATGAGTATAACCTAAGATATTTCTATAAGGGGGTCCAGTATGATGCAATTATGGAGAAATATTCACATTGTTATTTTTAGGTATCTAATATAAAAATACAATAATCCTTTGGGTTCTGGTATTATGTGACTATTGTAAGATTTAATATATTAATTATGGAAATATATGTAAGTTTAACTTGAGTTGTCTCACTTTCTATAAAATGCAGTTCTAAAGGAAATCCTTTTAACACCAAACACGAGATTTTGGGATTAGGGTGCTTTAATTTCCTTCATGAATACCCCATGGTCTTCTTATTGAGAAATCACCCAAACTCCAAGCATAATAAGTTCATCCAACAGTATATCACAATGGTGTAAATAGAACACTGATATTGTTCGCTGAAATTTTAGTGCTATGGAACATGTATTTATGACTATACACAAATAAACACATTGAATCCAAATAACACACACCATCATACATGCATACAATAAAAGATAAAACAAGAATAATTAAAGAAAGCCAGTTTTACATGCTTTGGATTTCATCTTATGTCCATGGGAGAACGCAGTAAGGATTTTATTTTATTGGAATTAAAAAATTTACAATTATTTACTTATTATACACATGAATCAAAGGTTATAAACAATAATCAATGGTTCAATAAACATTCTTAATATTGGTCCTACCCCCTTTAAATATAGTAACTATACGGTTAACTGATTTCACTAACTTCCAACATTTAGGGTTATGAATTCATTACATTGTGAAACTATAGATCCACTATAGAAAATGAAATCTCATCCTCCTATAAATAGTAATGTAAAAATTCTCATATTATTTACCCATTATTAAAATCTCAATATGAATTATAGATCAAATTTAGACATTGTTATTGTACTGATGACACTACATCTGAATATCTTGTAACCTGACTGTCCAAAATTCTGGTAGTTTGAGTCCCTACTAGGCAACCTTGAAACATCTTATTCTGATGTCCTAAGCCAAAAACATCTAATAAACTAATACTAAAGCCTTGAATATACATTATATACCTAAAAATATTCTATTTTAATACTAATTCATGGATACCTAGAAACCATCCACCCCTTATTTTCGATACTGAGATCTCCTTCCCTATTTATTTCCATTCACACCAGCCTCATTAAGGCATAGTATTTCCTTAGACATTCTTGGACTAAAACATTAGTGAACATGCCCACTGAGTTTTATTTCATAGTAATATTGTCCATCTTCTACTCTCCATCTTCTAAAAACATTTGGATATAATGGTACTTTGGGTCAATATGTTTAGTCCTCGCATAAAAAACAAGATTCTTCACAAATTCAATAACACTTTTATTATCATATTAAAGAGTCTTATCCCCTTATCCTTTACCAAGTTCTTCAAGTAGACACCAAAACCACACCATTTATTTTTTTCTCCATTTTTTTAAAATATACATCATCTATTGATAATATAGAAACAATTAGTTGTAACCTTAACATCCAACTGCAAGTTGTTACTCAGTAAGTAAATACATAACAAAAAGTATTATTCTATGTATTGTAATCTCCCTTAAAATCAGCATCAACAAATCGTTGTAAAATTTCATCTAGTTTTAAGAACAATTAAATATCTTTCATTCATTTTATATACTTTAGAATCTATTATATTGAAACCAATTTTCATTTTCCCATTTTTTACATGAATTGACTAACTACTATCATTGAATGGGTTATATCAAGATGACTGCACACCACAGCATATATAAAACTTCACAGAAAATATGCATATGAAACCTTTCCCATGTGATTTTCTTCATCTTATGATTGAGGTGATTGTTGTTTGGATAATTTGAAATACCTGATAAGAGTATTATCAACAGGTTTACAACCATTCATCCTGAAACATTAAATGAATTTATGGATGTAATCATTAAAGAAGAGTACCAATATTACAATACATTAATCCCTTTCAATCCACATTCCCAAGATCTATTTTTCTTTACTAAGAACTTTCATATAAAACTACCTGATAAATATTAATTCATTGTCTAAATCCATTGTAAATTCACATAAAACATAATCCTATCATCCATATATAAGAGAGGGATAACGAAACAACCATCCTAAAACTCCTTTATATAGAAAAAGTGATCTGAGTTTCTACACACAAAAAACCTTTCTATGACATAAAATCATCAAACTTCTATTTTTATTTCCTTAGTTCTTTCTTCAATCCATAATGATTCCTTTTGATTTTACACACCAAGTCATGATTACATGTTTCAAAAAAACCATTTAATTGCTTCATGTAAACCTCTTGTTCTATATCCACATGAGGAAATTTCATATTCACACCCATTTATTCAAGATAGATATTTTTTTAGAAACCATACTAAGTACGGTCCCAATAGTAGTATTATTAACAACCAATGAAAATATCTCTAAAAATCCAACACCATCCTTTTATTGGAAACATTTCACCAATATTCTTGACTTATACCTCAAACTTCCATTAGCTTTTCTCCTTTAGATAGTATATCCATTTATTATCCAAAGACCTATTTCTATGTGTCAGTTTTTCTAACTCTCAGGTGTTAATAACTTATAATGAATTTAATTCCTCATTCGTAGCAATCTACCACTAGGAAAAATCAGTGTGACTCACTTACTCATCTAGAATTTTAAGTCCTCCAACATATATTAATAGAAATAAGTAAATATCAGCTTCATACCTATATACTAGTCATTTGATCCTAAAATATATGCATAATTCAATCTATGAGTTTGATCTTTATACTCATAATATTTCTATTATATCATCAACAGATGCTATTACTAGAGCTTCACCAACCTCTAAGCTCTCCGGTATATCAACCAATGATCTATAATCTAAATTTTTTGTGCTAATTTCATAACATTACTACATAATTTTAGAATTTTTAGTAGACTCAATACCCACTTTACATTATGGTAGTTTAATTATTCTATAACATTTATCCAAGTCAACTTGGTCTTGAGATGATCCATTTCTATGATCTTCCTTGATCACCAAGTTTTGGTTCTTCTACAGAACCTTCTAATTGAATATCACATTTCTAAATTTTATAACTTTCTTATTATAATCGTCCCAAATTTAAAACCTAAATTCTTTAATTCCATACCCCACAAATAAACATGTGAGAGAATCTGCATCAAGCTTGTCTCGATCTTTTGAATCAACATGAACATAGGAAACACAACCAAATATTTTTTGGTGATGAATATTCGGTGTTCTATTAAATCATTTTGATTCTTATAACTATTGATACACTATTTAATATGGACATTGATTGATTGGATATGTGGAAATATAAACATATTTGCCCCCAAACCCCTTAGTAATTCCTGATTCAATCCCCATGCTTCATCCCTTCTCCATCAATGTTTGGTTTATCCTCTAAACTATTTCATTTTTTCAGGTATCCCACGAATATTCTTCTCATTTATGATTCCCCTCTAGCTATAATTATTCCAAAAACTATTTTTGGTGAACTCGCCCCCATTATAAGATCTTAGAATCTTCATACTATATATCGTTTCTCTTTCAACCATTTCTTTCCATTAAAAAAGTTCAAAACACATCAAAATTGTTCTTAGGAAATAAAATCATACCTTTATCAATAAATCATCAATGAAAGTAACAAAGTACCTAATAACCAACATGTTATTTTATTGGGGTCAATCTCTAGACATTAGTTTGTACAAGATATAGCATTTCGTTCTTAGGAGTTCTTCCATTGAGATGAAAAGATCCCATTTGATTCTTTCTAGGTATGCAACTTTCAAAACTTATGACATCTAAACACTCAATCTTGAACATAATTTTTTCCACTAAAATATTTATACTCTTCTCATTGAGATGAATCAACTGACAGTTACATAAATACAATATTTTAAAATTTGATACTCTAACTATTATGACTACTTCTATTCTTCCAACAAGTAAAATGCTTCCATCTTCTATTCCTTTAGAAAGGAAGATAGATACTCAAGTGGCCTTCCAAAAACTATTTACGAAGTTTGTTCCAAAAAAGCATTATCCAACCGAACCAAATAACTGATATTCCTATGGAGGCAAATAATATATTAAATTCCCTTTAAATCAATAAAACCTACACTCATCAGCTGAATTTTCACATCCCACTTTCAGATAATTTTTAATGATTTATCATCTGGTAGATTCCCCTGGTTAAAATTTATAGAAATATAGTTTTCTATGTATCCTCTTTATTTTATGGAATGGTAATATTCTAATTTTTCTACCATCCATGATTCTATTATAACATTAAAAACTAAGTAGAATAATGCTTCATTCTTTGGATATGATAATTTTAGAACCTGAATTTTTTGGAAATTAATCTTCTCTTATTCTTATGATCCTAAAAATCATATTTTAGGTGCCTACTCTCCTCACAATTCCAACATAGAGGGTTGGTTATGCTCAATTTCCCTCAAATTGTAACACCACAAGATTCTATGATACGCTTCTCTTTGAATAATGTAATAGCTTGCGTTGTACGCAACTTCAAGTTCTAGTACACCACAACCAATCAAACTAGCCCTTTAAAAATCAGTTATGAATAGTAATACTCACTTTTTGAAATTTTATTTTTTAAAATGGAATTCATTTTTTGGATTCAGAATATCAAAATTAGCTTAGGGTAAATTTTTGGTATTTTTATGAAAACTTTCAATTTTTGATGAATAGTGAAAAACACTACGTTATTGTTTAAAATCAACTTTTATTTAAATAATTATTATTTTTATTTAAATTTTTATTAAATCCAAAATAGATAAATAATAACTATATTATTCCAATGTAATTCATTGAAGTTGTTTTATAATAAGATTTGATATATAAAATTTTATTGAACTTTTTACTGTCTTTTACCCACCTTCTAGGAACATTTGCAAATTTGCATAAACGTAATTTTACCACTTCTATGAATTGAATTCCAAAAATCTGAGAGACATGATTGTCATCAGTAAGTAAAATGTGTTTCCATAGGATAAAAATAATTTTTTAGTGAATAGTATCTTTTGGATTTTATTTACCATGGTTAAAAGTAAATAGGGTAATTAAAGGTAAAAATGATATTATAATTACCCTAACACATGTCCTATTTCTATTGGACAAGTTTTTTTCGACCAAAATAAACCTTAGGAATAAAATATGATCCTATTTGATCCACTTGGATTATATTAGAACATTTATTATTATTTTATTTAAAGAAGAGTTAAAAGTGTAAAATTCGATGTTTAATAACAAAACCATTTTTAATATAGGGTTATACATAAGATAAATTTGACTATAAATATTAATTAGAAATCTAAAAATATTTCTATATCATGGTATTTTATTTATAATTTTTATACATTAATTAATTAAATTTATTTATGACACAATGATGATGCAGTAATTACCTTATTAATAAAAGAATAAAATAATTGATATTATAAATATTAAAATAAATATAAATTGAGACTTCTAATGAATTACATTAATTTTCTAGGTTAATATTACATGTTAGGTTTTATTAAAAAAAATTGTAGTGATGAAGTTTTTTGAGTATCAAAAAAACAAAATACTAAATAGTGTCAAAATTGACATAAATGAGTTTTTAAAACAAATATGATTTTATTAAATTATATAATATTACTAAAAATATAATTTTTAGCTAAAGGACTTAGATATGTTTATATAAGTAAATAATTAACCACTTGGGGTACTATTGGACTTTTATAGTCTGTTTATTAACCATTTATTATAATAATACAAGAAGACATGGTAAAAGTTTAACTATTTAACTAAGAGTTAAATCTAAATGATAAGGTTAATATGGTGACCTAAACATGTCTAAAACCTATTGGTTGAAAGTTGTTAGACCCATAATTACCTTATCCTCTAAAAAAATCCATTTTTAGCAATTATAAACCGAAAATGATTTTATAATAAAATAATATTTCAAGCTTTTCCTAAAGTGACCCTCACCTCTCTTATAAAAGGGTACTTCCCCTTCTCTTAATTTAATACCTCCAAATCCATTTGTCTCGGCCAAACCCTACTCAAATATCCTCCCAACTACCCTCACTTCAACTTAGAGGCCTTACTTTGATCATAAATCCAACCTAAGGAGCCCTTTTAATCATATCAAAAGGAAGCACCCGAAGAAGTGGTAATATTTTCATCACCTCTTTCAAAGTTCTTTTCTTCTTCCACTTCCTCTTGCTTTGTTTTTCCATACTAAAATAATTAATTCAGTAACATATACATACTGATATGTTATTATAAATATGGTACGACCATATTCATTATTCTATCCATCCTATGAATGACAAAGTCACCACACATGCATACGTACGGCTTACCGTCTCCACGTCATTGTGTTTTTGTTATTCAACACTTTATTTTATTGATGGGTATGATAATGAGTATAATTGATGTAAATAATTAATATAACATGTTAACGATTCTGTATATATTATATATCATTTAATTACATACGATTTCACTATCAATATAATGATATTGTCGCTCTTGTGTACGTATGGATTATTGTCTCCATGAACGCGATAGGATTCATTCCCCATCATAACCATTCGAGAATAATTTTCATTTTATGATTAAAAATAATTTTTAATAACTTAATATATTTCTGGATATGAATCAAATACATCATATCCATAACAAACATGACTTAGTAACAAAACATATAAAGAAAAATGAATCAGTTGACACCTGAAACAATGATGCTACTGAAATATTATTAACAAAGAAATATTAGAAGATCATATATGATATCATATTTATCTATGTGGTTCTTTTATTATTTAATAACAATTATTTAAATATTATATAGGAGGTTAAATTACCCTCAAACAAGGAAAAGTTCAAGTTAAGTGTTAATTTTACTATCTCTTTATTTATCTGAGGTTGTTTACACATAAGTATCTACTAGGACTTCTTTATCATCCACATCTGTGTTTCTTAGAAATATATTTCAAAGAATTTTTAATATTTGCTAAAATATGGTTTAAAGTCATTTATAAACTTTTTTGACTTTTATAAAATGTTTTGAAAGTAATATTTCTGTCGTTTTCCATATAAGGTACTTTATGACCTATTCGACAAATTAAAGTAAGAATGTTTTTTAACTTATACGGTAGGTGTGGCTATTTTTCGCCATTAAAATGCCTTCGAAGCTTCCCTTACAAGATTATTAAAATATTTTAAAATTAAATGTTTTAATTTATAATTACATGACTTTTAAATGATTTCGAAATAGAAAGATATATTTCTATCTTATAGTTTTGATTTCATCTATGTCAACATCCTTTGATGGATTTTACACTTATTTGAAGTTGATTTATTATGATACAATATTCCATACTGTATTGAAGGTTTCTTGATATGTTTGATTGTGGATGTGTAATTTTTATACCATTCATAGTTTGTTGTTAAAGTATTATCATTTCTTATGCTAGTTTTAATAGTAATTTTTATGTCATGTTTCAACCTTTTCATATGAGGAATGCATTGGACTTAGTAAGTGACGGGTGGAGGCCTCTATAGCTCCTCAATGCATCGGTATATCTCATTAAACAAACTAGTGTCTTGGAACAAGGCCTTGACAAAATATTATTTGTAGTCTTGGCATAAGACCTTGACTATGTGGTTATGATGTTCATCATTATGCATTCCATCATTATGAAATTATCTATTGATTTTATAAGTGATTATTCGACTAGTAGAATATCTATGTAAATAAGTAAATGGAATTATTTGATTTATCTTTTCCATATTATTTTGAAGTTTAAATTTATATGGATTGTGTTTTATTCTTATACATTTCCGTTAATGTTTATGCTTATTTATGATAGTTTCTACTATATTGTTATCCTAACTGAGCATCTAAGCTCACCCCTTTCTTATGTTTTATTTTTCCTAGGATGCGAACAAGTATGTTACAATTAACCTACAGGAATAGGCTAAGGGATATGAGTGTGTTCAAAGGGGACATGATGTTTTTGTTTTTCTATTTCATAATGTAATTTAAAACTTATGTATGTATCTAGTACTTAAAAGGCTTCTTAACTAATCGATATTTTGAGACTTGATCTCTTTTGATCATTCCAATTTATGGAATAATGCACTGACTTTGGGTAACTAGGTTCGGGGTGTTACACAAATCCTTCCTTTGGATTTATACACTAAGCATCTTTGGTTTCTTCTTTTAGTTAAATTTTCTCTTTCATCTATAATCATTTCATTACCATAAGATCCCTATACTTTCTTATTCTAAATATATTAAATCAGAATCAAATTATATATGTCAATGAATACAAGGTCAACTTTACCTAAAGAATTTCTAACTGTTGTTACTATCACTTACCGTGACTCTAGAAAAGAGGAAAGTAACAAAATATCTCAAACATCATCTGTAAATGATTACTTTACTATATCAATCTGATTATGAATCACATTGAAATAATAAATATGTCATTCCACTAATGTCCTTTCCAATAGTTTTAAAATAAAAAAATTTCACATCAAAAAAATTTTGTTGATAATTGTTGTCTCCCATACATTTTAGTCTATACTGCCATAAGATATTATGTTGTCTTCTTGTCCTAGTAATTGAGGTAAAGTTCCTTTCCAAGGCCATCTATATCAATCCAAGATCCTTTTTATCCAGATTCTCCCCTTTATTCTTTTCCATATTATCAGGTATAGTTCTATTTAATAGAACTTCATGATCCTTTTCGATCAAGTAATCCACCATATATATCCATTAAAAACTAAAGTGTGTTTAATCAAACCAATCCACCCTCACATATCCTACTTCTGAAGTAATGACCCTAAAACAATAACTCTTATTAAAATAAAATCATCAATGTAAGTACAATAAGATGTCTCTAACATGCATGATAATGCATTAATTCAAGCAAAGGATAAATCATATAAATGAACGATGATATTATATTGTTTGGATTTTTATCATATTCCCATGGGAGAACATTAAAAATATTTTATTTCACTCTAATTAAAAGTTTTAAAACTACTGATTTCTTAGCCATGTAGATCAAAGAGTAAAAAGGACACTCAATTATTCAATGCACTTTAGCGAAGTGTGTAAGAACTCAGGTTTTTCTATGAAAGACTTTGGAATATTCTTGATGATATTACAGATCAGCACCTTCAGATGACGTGCGATTCCGAGCCCCGGAGTGGCCGGAATTTAATTTTCAGTGCGTTCACACTGGAAACGCTAAATAAATGCGATAACTCCTAAACGGTGCACTGGATCAGGGAACCGAGAGTACGGATGGGTCCAGAATGAGGTGTTTACCCTAGGAACAACATAAAACATGTCGGCGCGGGATGTTTGGACCCCTCGCTCGCTTTCAGAAGGTTAAACGGATAAATTAATTAATTAATTAATTCGTTTAATGTTGAAACTCTAGTATCTTCTAAACGGTGGCTCGGATTGGGAAACTGAGGGCACCGTTGAGTTTGGAATGTGCCTTTTACCATAGGAGGGGTATAAGTTTTGTGGGCGTGAGCCGTTTGTGAAAAATGGCCCCAGGGGCGTTTTCGTAATTTAACGGCTTCAGACGTTAAATTTAATAACTTTTGAACGGGGCCTCGGATTAAAATTACGAGACCGTCGTTGTGCTCGGGAGGTGGTGTTTACCCTATGCGCGACCTAACTTTCATTGTGTTTGGGGTTTCAGACGCGGTTTTAATTTGGGTTGAGTTTTTAATTAATTAAAGGATTAATTACTTTTCTTTATTTAATCACTTCATCCCCTTCCTCCCCTCTAAATTCCCTGGAGAAGCCTCCTATTCCTCAAGCTCTCCCCCTCCCATATTCTCACCCTCCTCCCTTCAGCGGACGACGACAGAACTTCGGCGGATCGCAGCGAAAGCAAGGCGAACACGTCGTCATCGACCGACGAACAAATCGAGGTAGGATTCATTCCAATTTTGTTTTCAGATTTAAGTTGATCTCGTAAAATTCATTCTTGTTCATATTGTTTCATCATTTCTTGTATCAATCATCGATGACCGCACTAACACGATCATTGATTTGTGTTCAAAGCCTATAAATGAGTCCGGAATCCATTCGTTCTTCGCGTATAATCACCGCCCAAATTTTGGACGCATTAACCCACCGATGGATCGTTGAGCGGAGGAGCGAGCGGAGGGCACCAGGGCGGTCGGCCGGGTGGTCGTCGGCTGTTCCGAGCAGGAGTCGTCGACTGAGGCGAGCAGGCACGGCAGGCGTCCGCGAGGGAGAGGCGGCCGGGAGCGTGGCCGAGTGGAGGAGGCAGCGGGCCTCGGCGCGGGCGGCTGCGGGAGGCGGGCGTCCGAGGGCGTGCTGTGGAGCAGTGGCCGGCAGGGTGGCCAGCCAGTGCGGTGGTCGCTGGAACACCAGGGTCGCGTGACCCTGGGGAAGAATAAGACCCACTGTTGTGGGTCTTTTCCATCTATGACCTGCAAAAGCAGGCCACACACACGAAAAAAAAACACAAGAAAGAAAAAAAAATGGGGTGGTAGCTGGGATATAAAAAAATATAAGATAATAATAAATAATAATAATATAAAGTGATATTATTATTATTTGTTGTTAAATATTGTTTTCGGTCATAACTCCCCCGTGCGACGTCTGATTGAAGCGCTACCAGCGGCGACGTGATCCTATTTTTGAGACTGTCATTTTGAGTCCAATCTTGGATACTTAATTTGGGGTTGAGGCATGGCCCGCACGGGCCGCCGTTCGAGCTGTGTGCAACGTTTTAGAAACTTTTTCATCGGACGTCCGTTCCAGGCATGAGAGCAGTCGTTTTTGGGTGTTTTTATGAGGGCATCGCGTTGGCGCAGTCTGCCTGCTGTAATTCTGCACGATGGTGCGGGGCCCACGAGGGTCGTTTGGGCGTCGACGGTGATTTTCCATCTTTATCACCGGGCAGTCGTTTTGGACAAGTGAATAGTCCAACTTGTGTACTTTTTCGAGAGGATCGCAACGGTGCGATCCGTTCGTTGAGTTTCGGGACCGGGATGTGGGTCTCGTGTGGTACCGCTAGTGCGTGGGGCGCCGAAACGTATCTTTTTTCTCCAGGTATCCATTCCACTCAAGTGAGTAGTGCTTTTGACGTGTTTTCCCGAGGGGATTGCAATGGGGTGTTGCGCCCGACTGTTTTTGGGGCCGAGACTCGGGATCCCGGGACGTCGTTCGGGCGTGAGGCGGTGTTGGTGACTTTTCTGTCGGATATCCATTGGAGGCAAGTAAGTAGTCGATCTCGTGTGTTTTTTCGCGAGGATTACAATGGTGTGATCTGTTTGTTTGTGCGGAGCCTCTTGCATGATATTTTTTGTGGAAGCATGGAAGGTGCTCTAGTGGTGGTTTGCCCTACCTTGTTTGTAGCGGACCCTTGGCGTGTGATCGCGCACTCTTGGGAGAGTGATATAATTGGGTCACGAGATGTGGTTGTCCATGCCTGGGCCTTTGAGGTGGAGTTGTTACGTCACGACTTCGTGTTGACATTGGGTGTCGTGTGCACGATAGCCCTTGGGCTGGAGATGAGGTATACTCTGGGAGTATACGGGAGTGCTTGGAGGTACGTGTGGTTGTTTGTACTTGAAGATGTTTTTGCACTCAATTGGGGTTGACTTGGGGCCACACGTCGTGTGGGCCCCACGTGCATGTCGTGATCTGCTCTACGTACTTTTGACCTATCATGACGTAGAGGGTTCCTCTGTTCTTGTTTGTTTGACCAGCATGGTAGAGTTTCCCCTGGCCTGGTGCTCTTTTGCTTGACCAGTAGGGTTGAGTGGTCTCCCCCTGGTCTTGTTCTCGATGGTTTGGTTCCTCTGCTTCTTCAGCTATGAGGGGTTTCATTACTATTCCCTTTCACCGGTCTGCGGCACCATTTGCGAATATGGGTGTTCGTGCAGCGTGGCCGTTTTCCCCACTTTTTTTTGGGATGAGATGTCTCGGTCCGCTTCGACAGTGACTCAGCGGATTGGAGCGGGATTTCCTTGTGAGGCCTGGGGAGTTTCTCCCATCACCCCCTGTTCCCCGGTAGAGTTCTTGTGGATTCGGTGTGACCAACACTTTACGCGGGCACTGATCCTCTACCCAGGAGGTTGTTCCAGCAGAGATGAGGTTGTTCCAGCAGGGCTGAGGTTGTTCCATCAGGGCTGAGGTTGTTTCCAGTAGGGCTGAGGTTGCTTCCAGTGGGGCTGAGGTTGTTTCCAGCAGGGTTGAGGTTGTCCCAGCAGGGCTGAGGTTGTTTCCAGCAGGGCTGAGGTTGTATCGAGCAGGGCTCATCAGTGGGTTACCATCCAGCAGGGATGGCGATTACAGCGGTGTTCACCGAGCAGTACCATCCAGCAAGGATGACCAAAGCAGTTCCGAGTTTACCTCCAGCTGGGCATGGCAGTGGTCCCTGATGCCGGGCTTACCTCCAGTTGGGTTGGGCAGTGGTCCCCGATGTTGGGCTTACCTCCAGCTGGGCTGGGTAGTGGTCCCTGATGTCGGGATTACCTCCAGCTGGGCTGGGCAGTGGTCCCCGATGCCGGGTTACCTCCAGCTGGGCTGGGAAGTGGTCCCGTCACCGACTTTAGCCGGGTCACCCTCCAGTGGATTACCCTGTTACGGGGCTGGGCAGTGTGGCACCCGTCGAATTTCCGGGTCTCCCTGTAGTGGGAACCACTTGACTTCCAGGGATCCTCCAGCGGGGCTGGGCAGGGGGTCGCCTGTCGACTTTGAGCAGACCTCTCAACTGTGGGGTAGTGACGAGTTGTGGTTAACGTTCCCCCAGAACTCTCAATTACGAGGAGCTCTTTCCCCCACCGAGACGCGTCCTTGTGACACAACCTAAAACCGTGTGGGCGAGTCAGTGCTGCCCAAAGAGGATAGTGTCGAGGTGTGGTGATTGAGCCCTTGGCTTGCGGTTCGGGGCAGATGTGCGGGATGCTGGGCATCGATGGTGTTACTTCTGGGACTGTTGGCTACTCTTTCTTGGTCTGAGCTATGGGATGGAGATCCCCTTACGTTCTTTTTTGGGCTTCTTGTTTGATCATATGGACTTGTATATACCTTGTTCTAGTACCCACTTCTTGGGTTTGGGAACTCTCCTTCCAGGAGAGGCGAAGACGCGCGGGGTATGACACATGCTTTCCATGTCTAGCTTCTCATGGTTGGACAAGTCTACTCTCCTACTATAGGTAGCGATGACTCGACAAGAAGTTCATATTCTCACCATTTACAGCTCCTTGTGTTTGGACGATTCTACCTTCTTTCCTCTTGTTGGGATGAGCTGGACTCTTTATAGTACTCTTACAGCACTTTCAATTGTACTCCTCTACTTTTCTGTTCGCTCTACTGCTCACCCTTCGATACCTCCTTTGTTGATCCCTCAATCCTTCAGGGTATCCTACTGAGTATTTTTATACTCACCCCTGCGTGGGCTTTGCCCGCACTTGGTGTGCCCTTGCAGACGATGGACAGGTGGAGCGCTACTTCAGGGGAGCATAGGAGTTTGGGAGCTTGGACCGCGTGCGGTGGTCGTAGTCGGGTTCCAGGTGGGAGACCCGTCAACTTTTTGTTTTGTTTACCTGTTGCCAGGTTGTGGCACTTTTTGGTTGGGCGCTTGTTTTGCCCCTTTTTTCAGTGTTACTTTAGCTTTCTTTGTACTTATAGAGTTCGATGCACTTTGTGGTGTATATATATAGCAGTTTTTCTTTTTTACTATGCTTGTTCTTTCTTTTACTCTTCACTTTGGCATTGAGTGTGATGTGTGTGTGTGTACAGGTACTTAGGAAAAGGCCTCCCCAAGTTATTGTTCCTTCGGCGCTGGTCGCCAGCCCCTGACCTATGGAGGCGGGCTTGGGGTAGTTGCGGCTCGATCCCGGGTAGGGTCGGGTCATGACAAAGTGGTATCAGAGGTGGTTGGTTCCTTGGGAAGATGTTCGGACGTCCCTAAAATAAAATGTATTGGTTGGGATATAGGGAAACAGTGTTAATGTGTCTTGAGAGCGGCTCTTAGGCCAGGGTGTCCAGTGATGGTGCGGCGGCCGACGTATCCATTCACCAGGACCTTGATAACCCGCTTGTCAACTCGGCATGCTGAGACACTTGTTGCAGGGGAATTTTTTTGTGCATCACATAGGATTGAGTCTTTTACTGTCCTTCTTGAGTCATCTCCCCATCATTGCTATTGGTCTATACATATATGCTCATCTGACCGCGGCCCTCCTTGATATTTTTCAGGATGTCTCTGCGAGGACAGCCAGCCAGGATACCAACTTTGGTTCATGACGACGACCCTCTGAGCTACGAGGCCACAGTCCAGGACCCATCATGCGAGCCCCTTTCTCTGGGTGGGCCGGTAGCAGCACCCCCACCTGTTGAGCAGCAGGCAGTTTCAGTAGAGCAGTCTGAGCTTGAGCACAGGTTGAGCACACTACGTGAGTTCCAGCGGCAGAGACCGCTGAGGTTCAGTGGTGAGCCAGACCCTCAGGCAGCAGAGGTTTGTCTCGAGGCAGTGGTTAGCCTTTTCAGGCTTGTGCAGACGCCGACATATCAGAGAGTGGCTCTGTCCGCCACCCTTTTTCGTGGAGCAGCTCAGCGTTGGTGGAGTCTGGTGACTCAGCTTCTTGTCGAGTCGTCACATTCGTGGGGCGACTTCCAGTTGTTGTTTCGTGAGGAGTTTTTCCTCTCCTTCTTGCGCTCCGTTCAGATTCAGGAGCTCCTGCAGTTTCAGTAGGGAGGGATGACGGTGGCCGAGTACGCAGCTAGTTTCATAGACCGTGCACGCTTATACCCGGACGTGTTCCATGATGACAACATCCGAGCGCGGAAGTTTTAACAGGGTCTCTGCCGAGAGATTCATGTTATCATAGTACCCTTGGGCATTTCCACATATGTCGGGGTGCTAGAGCAGGCGCTGGTGACAGAGGGCTTCCTGTCGCGTTCTAGTGTTGGTGGTGGCAGCAAGCACGTTGGAGCCGAGATGTCTGGTGCAGCTAGTGGGCATCGGCAAGCAGAACCTCGACGGAGGTGGCTTACTGACAACCGGACTCAGGGGCGTGGTCGTACACCACAGTGGCGCCGGAGGGCACCAGTGCAGCCCATAGAGAGTTGGTGCTATGATTGTGATGGGCAAGGTCACTGGGAACGAGACTACCCGACCCGAGTTGCTGAGAGCTTCGGGCAGGCAGCAGGCACAACACCATGGCAGAGGCAGCGCCGTGATCGGATTAGTGCCAAGAGAGGTGGTGCTAGAAGAGGAGCGGGAGGAGTTGGAGGTGGGGGAAGACGTTATGAGGTCTTCCCATCACCACTAGGTGGTCCACATCAGGCTCCAGGAGCTGACAGTTGGGACCGCGGATAGCCGCGATCATTGGATGTCTATGATCCTGCAGAGCATGAGGTGATAAGAGGTATGCTCTATAGCTCTTCTACCTTTTTGCAGTAAAATTGTTAGACTCTGTGTGTAAACTGTTTTCCTCCCTGATCCTTTCTTGGGGTGTTACCGGGGTGACGCGGTGCATCGGTGTAACCTTGTGTTGGTAAGGTAAAAGGCGTGGGACCTTTTTTTTAGTCGATGGTGTCGACTCCTTCGCCTTTTGAGCGTGTAAGAGAGCATCGACTATGAAATCTTGTATGACCAGATATCCTTGGGTGCTTCACCATATGGATATTCTGAAGGAGGGAATCACCAGGCCTTATCCAATGACCAAGCGATTATTCCTGTCGCGGCGTGCGACGTAGAGGTTTTACCAGGGAGGTGAGCTACCCTCGAGAGCCTTCGGGCCGTTTGAGACCGTGCAAAGGGATGGTGAGGTTCCCTACTGCCTTGCCCTAACCCCAAAGTCTTGAGTGGGTGCACGATGTCTCCCACGTGACTCACCCGAGAAGGAGTGTGTGTGCTCATATACATGACATCGGCAAGGTCCGACCTCACGTGGACGGATCAATCCTTTGGTCTGTGTGCGGAGACGCAGAGCTATGTGTGGGTTCTTCTGGGTATGGGAAAGCCAGGAGTGGGCTTAGTACACTAGTAGAAAAACGGTTTTTAACGTCGGTTTTTTTTATTTTGGACGTCGGTTTTTAACCGACGTCAAAGTCACCGACGTTAAAAATATGAATTTTTACGTCGGTTTTTGTAAACCGACGCGAAAAATGAATAACATTCATTTTTTGATGTCGGTTTTGTAAAAAACCGATGCCAAAAAAAATAATTCATATAATTTTTCATGTCGGTTTTCATAAAAACCGACGCGAAAAATTTAAAAAAGTAGTTTTGGCGTCGGTTATTTAAAAAAACCGACGCCATAAATGAAAAAAAAATATTTTTCGCGTCGGTTTTTATAAAAACCGACACCAAAAATCAAATTTTTTTTTTCTAGGTTTTAGATCATTTCCTAAGCTTCGATTTGACAGGCTGTGGACCTAAAACGGAGTTACGGTTCAAAAGTTATCACCGTTAGAAGTTGAACCTATCAAAGTTTTGATTGATACAACTCGTTTCAAAGAAAACATGATAAACATAAATTAAAATCATATACACCAAATGCAATAAAATAATCATAATACATCAAACATATTTTAATGGTTTTAGGGTCTTCAATCGAAATGATATGTTTCTTATTATCATATAACTTTTATTTAGAAATGAGAGTGAATCATCATTATAAGAAAGCCAATCGAGTTGTTTAGAAATGAAGGATAATAATAACAAAGAAAACAAATGAATAGAATATGTACCATGTTCAAATTAATGATTGAAGTCGCATTGAAATAGTGATTGAATCGAAGATTTTGAAAATGATGAAAGAAGGAGAAACTGGATATATATATAGTAAACGAAAATATTTTCAATTTCGTTGTATGAAAATGTAGGCGGGATTTTAAAAAGTTAAACGCGCGTTGTGAAAAAAATTGAAATTCTGATCCCGCGTTACTCTTTGGCGTCGGTTTTGTTTGAAACCGACGCAAAATAGTATTTACATTGGACTTTTGGCATCGGTTTTTTAGAAAACCGATGCAAAAAATGTCAATCAGTATCCTTTTTGGCGTCGGTTCATAAAAAAACCGACGCAAAAAATGAAAAAAAAAAGTTGGCGTCGGTTTTTATGAAAACTGACACCATAAAAGTTTTAAAAAAAAATCTTTGGCGTCAGTTTTTTAACAAACCAATGCTAAAAATTTAAAAAAAAACTACATTTCGCGTCGGTTTTTTTAAAAACCGACGCCAAAAACAAAAAATAATTTTTTTGGCGTCGGTTTTTAAAAAAACCGACGCGAAAAGTGAAATTATATTTTTGGCGTCGGTTTTTATGAAAACCGACGCCAAAAATTAAAATAAAAAATTATAGTGTTTTAGATAATTCTCTAATCTTTGATTTGACTGGTCGTGGAGCAAAAACGGAGTTACGGATTAAAAGTTATGGATGTCGGAAGTTGACCTTCTCTAAAAGAAGTCTTAAAGAAGTTCAACTTTCAAAGGCCATAACTTTTAATCCGTAACTCCGTTTTTGCTCCACAACCAGTAAAATCAAAGATTAGAGAATTATCTAAAACAATATAATTTTTTATTAAATTTTTTGGCGTCGGTTTTCATAAAAACCGACGCCAAAAATATATTTTAACTTTTCGCGTCGGTTTTTAAAAAAACCGACGTGAAAAGTAGTTTTTTTTTAATTTTTAGCGTCGGTTTGTTAAAAAACCGACGCCAAAGAATTTTCTTTAAAACATTTATGGCGTCGGTTTTCATAAAAACTGACGCCAATATAATTTTTTTTTTAAAAATTTTTTGGCGTCGGTTTTCATAAAAACCGACGCCAAAAATATATTTTAACTTTTCGCGTCGGTTTTTAGAAAAACCGATGCGAAAAGTAGTTTTTTTTTAATTTTTAGCGTCGGTTTGTTAAAAAACCGACGCCAAAGAATTTCTTTAAAACATTTATGGCGTCGGTTTTCATAAAAACTGACGCCAAAATATATATTTTTTAGTTTTTTGCGTCGGTTTTTTTAGGAACCGACGCCAAAACAATTTTTTTCCCTTTTTGGCGTCGGTTTTTTTAAAAACCGACGCCAAAAAATCACCGTAAAAATTATTTACGTCGGTTTATAAGAAACCTACGTCAAACTGGCGACGTTAAAAATCATTTTTCTACTAGTGGTACCCTGTGTTTCTCCCTAGTTTTTCTTTTTGGGGATAAAAATCTTGAAGGATAGAATGATGTAAGAACCCGGGATTTGCTGTTAAATACTTTGGAATATTCTTGATGATATTCCAGAGCATCGCCTTCAGACGACGTGCGATTCCGAGCCCCGGAGTGGCCGAAATTAAATTTTCAGTGCGTTCACCCTGAAAACGCTAAATAAATGCAATAACTCCTAAACGGTTCACCAGATTAGGGATCCGAGTGTACGTACGGGTCCGGAATGAGATGTTTACCCTAGTAACAACATAAAACTTGTCAGTGCGGGGTGTTTGGACCCCTCGCTCGCTTTCGGAAGGTTAAAGGGATAAATAAATTAATTAATTAATTCGTTTAATGTTGAAACTCTAGTATCTTCTAAACAGTGGCTCGGATTGGGAAACTGAGGGCACCGTTGAGTTCTTAATGTGCCGTTTACCCTAGGAGGTGTATAAGTTTTGTGGGCGCGAGCCATTTGTGAAAAATGGCCCCAGGGGCGTTTTCGTAATTTAGCGGCTTCGAACGTTAAATTTTATAACTTTTGAACGGGGCATCAGATTAAAATTATGAGACCACCATTGTGCTCGGGAGGTGTTGTTTACCCTATGTGTGACCTGTCTTTCACTGCGTTTGGGGTTTCAGAGGTGGTTTTAATTTGGGTTTAGTTTTTAATTAATTAAAGGATTAATTAATTTTCTTTATTTAATCACTTCATCCCCTTCCTCCCCTCTAAATTCCCTGGAGAAGCCTCCTCTTCCTCAAGCTCTACCTCTCCCATATTCTCACCCTCCTCTCTTTGGAGAATGACGATAGAACTTCGACGGATCGCAGCGGAAGCAAGGCGAACACGTCGTCATCGACCGACGAACAAATCGAGGTAGGATTCATTCCAATTTTGTTTTCAGATTTAAGTTGATCTCGTAAAATTCATTCATGTTCGTATTGTTTCATCATTTCTTATATCAATCATCAATGACCGCACTAACATGGTCATCGATTCGTGTTTAAAGCCTATAAATGTGTCTGGAATCCATCCGTTCTTCGCGTATAATCACCGCCCAAATTTTGGATGCATTAACCCGCCGATGGATCGTTGAGCGGAGGCGCGAGCGGAGGGCACCAGGGCGGTTGGATGGGTGGTCATCGGCTGTTCTGAGCAGGAGTCATCGGCTGAGGCGAGCAGGCACGGCAGGCGTCGGCGAGGGAGAGGCGGTCGGGAGCATGGCCGAGCGGAGGAGGCAGCGGGCCTTGGCGCGGGTGGCTATGGGCAGCGGTCGTCCGAGGGTGTGTTGCAGAGTAGTGGCCAGCAGGGTGGCTGGCCGGTGCGGTGGTCACCGGAACACCAGGGTCACGTGACCCTGGTGAAGAAGAAGACCCGCTATTGCGTGTCTTTGCTAGCTCTGACCTGCAAAATCAGGCCACACACACGAAAAAAAAACACAGGCAAGATAAAAAAACGGGGTGGTGGACGGGATATAAAAAAAATATAAGATAATAATAAATAATATTAATATTAAGTGATATTATTATTACTTGTTGTTAAATATTGTTTTTAGTCGTAACTCCCCCGTGCGACGTCTGATTGAAGTGCTGCCAACGGCGACGTGATCCTATTTTTGAGACGGTCATTTTGAGTCTAATCTTGGATACTTAATTCGGGGTTGAGGCATGGCCCGCACTGGCCGTCATTCGAGTTGTGTGCAATGTTTTAGCAACTTTTTCATCGTACGTCTGTTCGAGGCGTGAGAGCAGTCGTTTTTGGGTGTTTTTATGAGGGCATCTCGTTGGCGCAGTTTGCCCGCTATAATTCCGCACGATGGTGTGGGGCCCACGAGGGTCGTTTGGGCGTCAACGTTGATTTTCCATCTTTATCACCGGGTGGTCGTTTTGGACAAGTGAATAGTCCAACTTGTGTACTTTTTCTAGAGGATCGCAACGGTGTGATCCGTTCGTTGAGTTTCGGGACCGGGATGCGGGTCTCGCGTGGTACCGCTAGTGCGCGGGGCGCCGAAACGTATCTTTTTCTCCGGATATCTATTCCACTCAAGTGATTAGTGATTTTGACGTGTTTTCCCGAGGGTATCGCAATGGGGCGTTGCGCCCGACTGTTTTCGGGGCCGAGGCTCGGGATCACGGGACGTCGTTCGGGCGTGAGGCGGTGTTGGTGACTTTTCCGTCGGATATCCCTTGGAGGTGAGTAAGTATTCGATCTCGCGTGTTTTTTCGCGAGGATTACAACGTTGTGATCTGTTTGGTTGTGCAGAGCCTCTTGTATGATCTTTTTTGTGGAAGCATGGAAGGTGCTCCATTGGTGGTTCTCCCTACCTTGTTTGTAGCGGACCCTTGGCGTGTGATCGCGCACTTTTGGGAGAGTGATATAATTGGTCCACGAGATGTGGTTGGCCATGCCTGGGCCTTTGAGGTGGAGTTGTTACATCACGCCTTCGCGTTGACGTTGGGTGCCATGTGCACGATAGCCCTTGGGCTGGAGACGAGGAATACTCTGGGAGTATACTGGAGCGCTTGGAGGTACGTGTGGTTGTTTGTACCTGAGGATGTTTGTGAGCTCAGTTGGGGTTGACTTGGGGCCACACGTCGTGTGGGCCCCACGTGCGTTTCGTGATCTGCTCTACATACTTTTGACCTCTCGTGACGTAGAGGGTTCCTCTTTTCTTGTTTGTTTGACAAGCATGGTGGAGTTTCCCCTGGCCTGGTGCTCTTTTGTTTGACCAGCAGGGTTGAGTGGTCTCCCCCTGGTCTTGTTCTTGATGGTTTGGTTCCTATGCTTCTTTAGTTGTGAGGGGTTTCAGTACTGTGCCCTTTCACCGGTCTGCGGCACCGTTTTCTACTACGGGTGTTCGTGCAGCATGTTCGTTTTCCCCACTTTTTTTGGGCTGAGATGTCTCGGTCCGCTTTGACAGTGACTCAACAGATTGGAGTGAGATTTCCTTGTGAGGCCTGGGGAGTTTCTCCGGTCACCCCATGTTCCCTGGTAGAGTTCTTATAGATTCGGTGTTACCAACACTTTACGCGGGCACCGATCCTCTACCCATGAGGTTGTTCCAGCAGGGATGAGGTTGTTCCAGCAGGGCTGAGGTTGTTCCAGCAGGGCTGAGGTTATTTCCAGCAGGGCTGAGGTTGTTTCCAGTGGGGCTGAGGTTGTTTCTAGCAGGGCTGAGGTTGCCCCAGTAGGGCTGAGGTTGTTTCCAGCAGGGCTGAGGTTGTATCGAGTAGGGCTCGTTAGTGGGTTACCATCCAGCATGGATGGCCAGTACATCGGTGTTCACCGAGCAATACCATCTAGAAGGGATCACCAGAGCAGTTCCGGGCTTACCTCCAGCTGGGCGGGGCAGTGGTCCCCGATGCCGGGCTTACCTCCAGCTGGGCTGGGCAGTGGTCCCCGATGCCGGGCTTACCTCCAGCTGGGCTAGCCAGTGGTCCCCGATGCTGGGCTTACCTCCAGCTGGGCTGGGTAGTGGTCCCTGATGTTGGGTTACCTCCAGCTGGGTTGGGCAGTGGTCACGTCGCCGACTTTACTCGGGTCTCCCTCCAGTGGATTACCCTGTTACGGGACTGGGCAGTGTGTCACCCGTCGATTTTCCAGGTCTCCCTGTAGTGGGAACCCGTTGACTTCCAGGGATCCTCCAGCGGGGTTGGGCAGGGGGTCGCCTGTCGACTTTGAGCAGACCTCTCGACTGCGGGGCAGTGACGAGTTGTGGTTGACGTTCCCCCAGAACTCTCAAGTATGAGGAGCTCTTTCCCCCACTGAGACGCGTCCCTGTGATGCGACCTAAAACCGTGCGGGCGAGTCAGTGCCGCCCAAAGCGGATAGTGTCAAGGTGTGGTGATTGAGCCCTTGTCTTGCGGTTTGGGGCAGACGTGCGGGATGCTGGGCATCGATGGTGTTACTTCTGCGACTGTTGGCTACTCTTTCTTGGGCTGAGCTACAGGATGGAGATCCCCTTACGATCTTGTTTGGGCTTCTTGTTTGAGCATATGGACTTGTATATACCTTGTTCTAGTACCCACTTCTTGGGTTTGGTTACTCTCCTTCCATGAGAGGCGAAGACGCGCGGGGTATGCCACGTGATTTTCGTGTCTATCTTCTCATGGTTGGATGAGTATACTCTCCTACTATAGGTAGCGAAGACTCGAAGATAAGTTCATCATCTCACCATTTCTAGCTCCTTTTGTTTGGACGAGTATACCTTCTTTCCTCTTGTTGGGTTGAGCTGGACTCTTTACTGTACTCTTACTGCACTTTCAGTTGTACTCCTCTACTTTTCTGTTCGCTCTACTTCTCACCCTTCGATACCTCTTTTATTGCTCCCTCTAGCCTTCGGGGTATCCTACTGAGTATTTTTATACTCACCCCTACTTGGGCTTTGCCCACACTTGGTGTGTCATTGCAGACGATGGACAGGTGGAGCGCTACTTCAGTGGAGCATAGGAGTTCGGGAGCTTGGACCGTGTGCGGTGGTCGTAGCCGGGTTCCAGGTGGGAGACCCGTCAGCTGTTTGTTTTGTTTACCTGTTTTCGGGTTGTGGCACTTTTGGGTTGGGCGCGTGTTTTGCCCATTTTCTTTTCAGTGTTTTTTCAGCTTTCTTTTTACTTGTAGAGGTCGATGCACTTTGTGGTATATATATAGCAGTTGTTCTTTTTACTATGCTTTTTCTTTCATTTACTCTGCACTTTGGCATTGAGTGTGCTGCGTGTGTGTGTACAGGTACTTAGGCAAAAGCCTCCCCGAGTTATTGTGCCTTCGGCGCTGGTCTCCAGCCCCCGGCCTATGGAGGTGGGCTTGGGGTAGTTGCGGCTCAAGCCCGGGTAGGGTCGGGTCGTGACAAAGTGGCCCCACCCCCTTTAAATAGAAGGTCCCACTTGATCAATCGATTTAACTGAATTCCTATATTTTCATTCATCTATCTATTTCACTATGAAACCACTAATCCACTTCATGAAACCTTATCATGACCACCTTTCACTAGTAATGTAATTGTGCCCCTATACCTCACCCTTTTCCTACAATAACTAGTTGAAAGATGATTCAAACATGGAAATTTTTCTCATACTAGTGACTCCACTATTTTAACTTTCAATAAGTTAACTAATTGAAACTTCAATATTCAGACTCTCTATTTATAAAAATTCTAACATCTATTTTAGAATCCCTGATCCATTAAATTTTAGTGAACTGATATTGTATTCTTGAAGAGACATCACGACCCTAACACTTCTCAATTATGGACCCTTATCAATATTCCATGTCAAAAACCACAACCCAAAAAATCTAAGAAGTAACCATGAGGTATTTTTTTCCTAAAATCTCCCACTTTTGGGTTTTCTGAAAAACACTCAAAACTCCTTAGATATCCTATTGAGAAAACTTGTGCCTTTTATATTTAAACACCATATTCCCTATACAACTCTAGATAGCAATTAAGGATTCAATCATCATAATATTAAATCCCACACATGTCAAGATAAGTGTGAGAAATAAGAGTAACATGAAAATATCATCAATTGGGAACTTCATTCATCCCTCACTCACCTAAAATTTGTTCACAAATATCTTGTATCATGAGTTCTCTTCATGATTTTTATTCCATGCTATAATAGCTTTAGCATCATCATGTTTTTATCAAGGTCATTATTTCTAACGATTTGGCTAGGGTCATGCTCGTGTGTCCATAAAAGGATTGTATGTGCTAGCTACTTTGTTTCCTTGCATTCCCATTTTCCAAATGAGGTCAAATTTTGTCACTTTCAATAGAGATATCTCCTCCATGATCAAAATGGGATAATGGGATGTTAGTTTCTTCTTCCATAGATTCCTCCTTGGAGCTCTAAACTTAGTCTGGGTCAGCCTCATAAAGTTATGTCATGTTCATGGAACTCATTCACAGAGCCATATCTTTGTGGAAGCTGGTTAATTACACTCCTGTCTTGAAATTACTTTTTTCTAGGTAGGGTAGCAAGCTTTGGTTAGGAGAGTATTCACATTGGGAATCGTTTGCATGTCTGTACACTAGGAACATTGGTCACCTATATTCTTCCTCCTATGAGGGAATCTCATAGAGGCATCATAGGCACCAAAACTAAGGCATATTGTGTTGATTTTTAGGTAGTAATTCCGGGGGTGTAATCCCTTTCAGGATTTTTACCTATGGCATCCCATGTTTTTCATGATTAAACTGACATCATAGGTTCAAATCATCCAAGTCATTCACCTCAAGTATCTCATGTTCTTCATGAGGTATGTATTTGGGGTCATGTCATAATTTAATGTCTTGGGGAGATGTATTAGAATGTCTGGAAGAGACTGATCAGGGAATTAGTTTAACATCTTATGGATATGGAGTTAATTGATCAATATTCCACATGGAGGAGGATCAAGGAGGTGCATACCAAGGAGGGAAGATGTTACAAATTAAATGTTACCAATGGATGGATTAGAATGCCTCATGGAGGTTTATTTAGGGGTGTGTCCCACAAAGGGAAGGTGTCACACTGTGATTTTTGGAAAAATAACATTGTAGAAAATCCTAAGAGTTGATTATAATGCCCATTGGAGGTAGATTAGAGGGGTATGTCCCTAAGAGGGAGCACCTAGATTTACCATTGGCCGGGATTGAACCTCATGGAGGTGTAATGTGTACCATATTTAAAATATAGGGATCAAAAAACACATAGTTTGATGTCGCATCTTTAGTTCATGTTACATGAATGATCCACGTAGTTTAACATCATGTGTTAAGGAAACTCATGTCATGAAAGAAGAATCAATGAGGGATGGTTTAAGGATTACATTTTAAAGGTTCCTTTTGAAATAGGATTTTTCTTGGTTTGAATGGTGTGGGGATTATGGATTGAGATTCCCAAGGGACCTGGAAGAGAAATTATATCCCAGGTGAGGTGCATGATATTACTATGGATGTGACACAGAAAACATTAGGGATGATCTGGATGTTGGGTTTGGACCTCAGGGGGGTTTCCTACGTATCCTAGTTATTTAGGAATAAAATACCATATGGTTTGGAATGGTTGGGGATTATACCTAATGAGGAGGCCCATGGAGCATGTGGTTGTTCAATTTCATGATCATTGTTAATAAGATAAGCCCACATGAGTCATGCTCAATGTGAAAAACAAAGAGTAAGAAGTAGATTAGTTTCTCATGTTGTGAGAGAAGTATCATGAGGGATGGTGTGGGGATTACATTTGGATGTTTTCCTTCACAAGAGAATTTATCTTGGTTGAATGGTGTGGGGATTATGCATGGAATATGCCTAGTTGGTACTTGGAGTAGTGACAATATGAGTGAGTACTATGCATGGGAGCTACCTATAAGGAGGATCTAATTCTATGTGAGGAGGATCTCATTCCATGTAAGGAGGATCTCATTCCATGTGAGTGATATATAGGACATCCTATTGGAGGTCATCCCATGCCACTCACACATGAAGAATCCTATTCTTGTAGCATGGGGTAAGACAATAGTTTTATGTTATGTGATGAGGATTTTTGTATGTAGTTTAACAACATAGGAAAAGGATGTGGAACTAGGCCCTATTATATCATGCAACTCAGATGTGTGTGGACTCACTCCCCACCCCTGGGTTTATGTGACCAATGCTCATGCACCATTGGGTATGGAAAATCTTTAGCACTAACATGGTACAATGAAGGGGGGATTTTCTAGTCACGAGGTCCACGTTAGGATAATTTTTCTTAGAATAAATTATCATTAGTGTACCTAATATTAGAAACAATAGGTAAGTGTAAGGCTTGATACACACTTAGAGTGAAGTGGTTGGTACATATGAGTGGTGGTGTAGGACATATGGGGACTTGAGGTGTAGGTGAACCAATCCGGGATGGGTGTGGGGGCCCCAAGAACTCAACCTTCATGAAAGGGTGTCATAAGAAGGTAGGCACAAAGAAGAGGTCTTGGAGAGGGATTTTGTGAATCCTAAGGCCTCTTATAAAGGTTATTTATGAAGATCAGGTACATTATGGGGGTTAGGGTATTCTTAAAGAAGTAGGATTCATGAATTAGGGTGGCCCTACCTCAAGATGAAGCCCATGATTGGGAAATAAGTTCTTCACAAGGGCTGAATATTTCATGAAGCCTCAAGTGCCCCATGGGGCCTTCTTCCTTAATGAAGGGTGTAGGCCTTCATAGAACGAATATCCCCTAGGTTGGAGTCTTTTAAGAACACATGGAATTGGGTTTCGCAAATCTAGGATACCTTGGGTGATCTAAATTTTCTTTGGTTCACGAAGCTTAGGAGGTTCATGAATTTGGAGAAATTCAAATGTTGAATGGTCAAGTAACCATCCCAAAAAAGCCATAATGAAGTGAATTTTTATATGAAAGTGTGTTTGTGATAATTGGAGAAGCTTCGCAAATAACTTGGGGGAATTGCGAATTAGTGAAGCTCTATCAAACTTGTGAAAACATAGTAAAACATTCACGTGGTAGCGAAGCACCGTCAGACTCATGGAGGAACACCATCATGGATTTTCAAGTTTACAAAGGGAGCTTCTCATCTATGAATATTATCAAGCTCTGACCACTCATGAAGGATTGAGGATTCATGAAACAGACTCCATAGATGTTTTGTGGGAAATTTTGGATTGGATTTACTCTAAAATAATCATTTTCAACATCAAAAAATTCCCCTCCCCCCTCCCCGCCCTTCAAAATGGGATCTGACAGGGAAAATGAGAGTCATATTCTGAGTGATAATCGTTGAATATTGAAAATCAACTCCCTTTCACAAATCCCACTTACAAATCTCATTTATGGAGCTTATTCATTGATCTTATTCATGTTAAGATTATCCATGGAGGGAATATTGAAGCTTAGATGGTCATGCGCCTATAAATTACAGAGGGGTGCCCCTTAAAGGCACCTAATTTCTTATGAAGAAAATATTTTTTCTCTATTTTCATGAAGCTCATGATCTCTATGAGCTGCGCTCTGTGAATTCTTCTTAGTGAACCAAGCCTCTCAACCTTTTCTCCATGAATTATTCTTAGTGAATCAGACACTGCGAACCACATATTTGCAAAGTGACCTCCGTGAGACTGAGCCCCATAAGAAATCTTCACAAACAATATTCACAACCATAGTTCACAAACTAGACTCAAATAAAACAGTGAATTCAAGAATAAAATGGTTGGTTAAGGAGTCTGTGTTGATGCTACTTGGATATAATAATTATCTGAAAAAATAATGATCATGGAGAGAATTCAAAGCTCATCAAACAATGAATCACCATTAAAACTATTTAAAGATGCTCATAAGAAATATCCTCTATGAAAAGGGCTATCAATCAATGGATTTGGGTTAAGAGATGATGTTTTCATCCTGTTGGTGAGTAGGGATGAACCAGCTTACTAGTTTAGAGTCTTACTAGGGAAATACCAATGTGATGGGGTTGTTGTGGGCCATATTTGGAAAGACCATGTGCCACTTACAGTAGAACTTGTGTACAACTATATCAACAACATTGATGGGGAGAATTTGGAGGATGAGGCATCCCACCACCCCCACCCCCACCCCTCCCGTAGTATTAGATGATCCTCAAGGAGGGTTTGGGGATCTGCTAAAGGGATGGACCAATAGTTGGGATCTTCACCAGGGAGGAAACTTCATTGATGAGTGATCTTGGGTCTACTGGGCATGTGTGTCATGCTGTGAATTTCATTTATATCTGAAGTGAGTAGAATTATATGAAGTAGCATGGTCTTCACAGTTATAATTCTACCTCCCTTAGGAGATCATGCCTGAGCTATTGAGAAGGTGGTTACTAGGGGAAAACATGTTTAATCATAATTTGGGGAAGTTCGATATCAGCCTTTGGTACCTTTATCATATCAATTGAATCCCAATTTTAGGGGCAATGTATGATGAATTACTTCTTATAGAGAATGTTTCGGATGATCAAGAGCAGTTTTTGGCCTTAGAAAATGCATTACTAGATCTCTTTCATGGGATGGGTGAAAAAATCAGGGATTAAAGATATCTCATTCAAGGAGTGGTTTGGTTATTTTTTGAATGAACCAGTAGAAGTTCCAGCTAAAGGAGAGGAACTGTGGACATGTCCTGGTGGATATCAACGGTGTAGGGGGGATCTTACTGGTGGATTCTAGAAGTGAGCTATTGGAAGCTATGTGGATATAGTGTCCATACTAAGGCTCAACCTATGGTAAGATCAGTGGGGTTCATCAATTCTCTCATCTATGGTCGAATTCTCTTTGTGATGGATGTGCACACAGGGGATGTGCTCGAGCACCTTAATAATGGAGACAATGTTGGTGATGGGGAAACACATAAATTTGGTTATCCCTATGCTAGAAAAATAATTCAAGGTACATCCCAACATCAATGAGGGGAATAATCCACTTCAATTTTATGGCCTTTTCCACTTCCTGTATAACTGGGTGGCCACACACATGGTGGGATATGAGTAACAAAACCCCATTATTCCTCCTACAACAGCTTTACAACCAATTTTCTTGAATATTTCAAGGTTTATTTTATTCAAATAAAATTCAATGGATATGTTTTAAAAGGTTGGGATGGTGTAGAATTTCAAATTTCACATGTTTCCCCTACCAACAAGAGTGGTGACCGATGGTCAAATAGGGACTCTAGAGAAGAAATTGAATATAGTGGCCTTTCAATGTGGGGTACCGGTGGCCAAAGTCAACTATGAGATGATTTTTAAACCATGAAATCCATGATAATTTTCAAGATAGTTCAGGTGTCTATAGAGGCTAACATAGAAGGTATACTCATAGGTTAGGCATGGATTATATCCTTCGTTGTTGAGGTAGATTTTTATTATGTTTACACATGAATATGGAAAGATGTGGAATGATCTTCCACTACATACTATTGTGTATGGGATTAACCATGACTATGAATTAAACTAGGAAAGTGAATATCCTTGAGATATAATGAGGTAGTGGTCACTCAATCCAATTAAGGGGTGGAACCTCAACTATAAAGATGAGGTTGAGTCATGGTTGGAGTGTGATATGGTGGAAGATCTTGCTCAGTCAGTAGGGAAGTAGCATGGGGTCAAAAATTTGTGGGCTCGAACAAGTGAGAGAGGTAGAGAGATTATTAGTATTACTAGGATCAACACCCTTGGGAAGGCAGACACTGGAAGAAGTGGAGCCTTCTAGGGAAGCCCTGAAAACATTTTTACAAGATCCTATGAAGCGGTCACACCACGTGCACATCCCTAGTGAAGTATTATTCCCCAAACTCAAGAAAAACTAGGATGTATTCATGCATCTCTCTAGTGTTCATGGGATGTGAAAACATATCAATAGAATTGGGATGTGTCTTATCGTGATTTTTTCCCAAATATGGATTTTATGTTCCTTGGGATGAGGGGGAGAAGTATGTTGCTGAGCTAGAAGAACTGATCAATTCTTAGGTCACCACACATCCTATGACTGGTTGGGTAGAGGTTTTGTCAGACAAGACTTCCCCCCTCCCCATAGCTATTGGCAGCTGAGCTGGTTGTTCTCTCACATTTTCTAGAGGAGTAGTATGATTCTTGGGGGAGTGATTCTCACTGAGGATCAGAAAAAAACAGAATTTCCTCCAATGAAAAGGTAAATTCACTTATCTTTCTGCACTTTTGAGTGTTACTCAGCATTTAATCCCACAACCTGGATCCTCCTCCTACCAATAAAAGAGTAAGTGAGCACCAAAGAGTGATAGTTATATAAATAGCTTCAATAATAGGGTGATGGAACCTCAACCCATAAAGGGGAGAGTGTGGGGTATCTCCCCGATGTTGTGTTCATTGGAGGCCAACCATCACCCAAAAAAATGCATGTGACTGAGGAAACCATTATTGGTGGTTTCCCTCACTAGGGGGATTTCCCATGGATCACTTGAAACTCCTCATCAAGTTGTATCATTCCACCACACTCTTATCCCCATTTACTTTTACTTCATATCCTTGACTAGAACATTTTGGAATGGATGAGGAGACCATGGAGGTCAGGAAAAATGCAGAAGCACTGTTGGAAGGGACCGCCTAGATTGCACCCTTGGTAGAGGGTGTCCATGATAGTCTCTTCACAAGTCTGGATAAAGGATATATGGTAGATAAAATAGTCATAGAGGAACCAATATGGTCTTCCACAGGATCTGTGGTAGCTGAACTGATCATAGAGGCACCACTAGGGGCGATCGTAAGAGCTGAAGTACAATGGAAGAGGTGGAAATTATGTCAGTAGCTAAAGTGGATGGGGAAGCTGAAGTTGAGGTTGTGCCATTGACAGGGATATCCAAGGAATCTATAATGATGGAATCCACCTTTTCCATGCCACACGGTGAAGCAGAGGCATTTGATATAGGTGGAGAGGAAAAAAAGGAACTCTTTTAGGGGATAGTTATCCAGCCACCCACACCTACAGATGGAATAATTCTCTAGCTGCTCATTTTTTAGGACCTGCACTTAGAAGGCCTAGCTGATAATATATTGCTTTTGTTTACTCTATATGATCCTCCACTACCTAAAGACTTTGAAGATTGCAACTCATAGGCTATGGAGGAGAACCAGATCGTGTGCCACAAGGTGCAGATTTATGTGCATAATTTCATCACCCACACCAAGATAGCTGAACTTTCGAAATGGGTGGGATCTCTCCACCACTATTGAGTTAGCCTGGGGTCCAACGGGGTGAACTTGAGAAATCGTCACATGTTGGATCGGGACTTCCTCATCAAGCAGGCACATGTAAAGTGTAAGGAACTCTACCTGGCCTAGAAGAGGCACAATGACGAGGGATCTCAGACACTTCATAAAGATAAGGAAGATATTTTCCTCCTGGAGGGGCTGGCATAGAATTATTCAACGACCATTGATACTTAGGATGAGATCATTACAGTTGGAGGGCTCAACTGGTAGTGTTCGAGGCTAAGGAGGATGAGGCCAAGAAGGAATATGGTGAGTTCCTGGCTAAGAATAATCAACAGTATATTAGCGATGAAGATGTTCTCTCTACGGAAAATAAAGAGAAAGATAACCTTGCGATGTGGTTGTAGTCCCTAGAGCCTAATTAGCATAGGCTGGTGAAGCTCAATTAGTTGATTCCCAAGATCAATATTTAAGGAATTTAGAAAATGAGAGTCTCCAATATGTGGATGAACATATAAAACCTTACCTTATTTAATTCATTTATTATTAAACATTTTTATTTTCCTTATTATCACACTCCAATAATATTTGAAAAATAACAAATGACCAATACCTATGCTCAAATGAGTTATGCTTAGTGTGATAAACAATGGAAAACTTTGTGATTGTTCACTTGTATGAGAGTGTCTGGGATGAGAGAGGATACAACTAGAGAATGGTGTTCTTAGAGTAGTCGATTTACTTTTCCAATGTTCTCTAGTGAAAGAATAGGAAACATCTAGGGGCATTGAATTCTACAAATACCAAATGGAGTGGGGAGTGTGAATCATAATTCCCAAAATCTAGAAAATAAGGAGAGTGGTATCACAATATAAAATAACTATTGAACATGTTAAAAATGTATCCTCCATATTGCTAAGATGGTGAATAGTGGAAAATTGAGGGTCATCCACTGACCTTATTCAAAAATATAGGACCTATATAAAAATTTCATCCAAATTTTTTTGATTCATTGACCCAAGATGGTAGGAAATCCATAGCCAGTAACCATTCCATTAGTGGGTCCCTTCAGGCATAGATGAGGACGAGGATCCAAATAACGGGAATGTGAATCGTCGAAATAAAGTGATGGAATGTTTAAAAGTATTTAGGCACTCCTGAGGTTAAAACACCTTGGATTAGATCACATTGGTGTGGGTGTATTGGTCTGAATAAAAGTAAAACTTATTTTCTAGGGGAGCACCATCTAAAATGTCAAGCGATGACTGAAGTGCATGAACGATGTGGTAGACAACCAAAACCGAAGGAAGGGATTCTTTGGAAACGTTCTGAGATGCCTATTAGTTTTAATTTTTGAAATAAGTGTTATGGAAAAACATTTTTATGTCATACGATGAGGATGGTGCATGGCACAGTTTAACACTTTGTGATCAGGACACATCTCACAGTTTAATGTCATGTGACTGGGATGACACACACAGTTTAAGGTTATATGGACTAGTACATGGAAATTAGTTTAATTTCATGTTGAATGGACTAATAAATTTCATACCAAGGGGTTCCCTAAATCATTTGATGTTCCATGAAATATTGTTGACACAACATAAATGAGAGATGAGAAAGATTGTGTTCCATGTGAAATGTAAGGGGCGGGTTGAAAATAGTTTAATTTCATACTTCCTAGACCATAAGAAGAATAGGTGTGTATGAAAAGAGACTTTTGTGGAATAAAGAGAGATATCTTGACATTAAAAGAGGCTATAAGGGACCCCCTCCCACAAAAATCCCGAAAAACTACACCCTATGTGAATATCATGTCATTGGGGAATGAATGGCCCCATGGTGAATCGGTGAAGGGGATGGACCTAAGATAAAATATATAGGTGTCACTATGTATCCTATTAGGATGGGAATAAATCCACATTTATTTCTGAAACATACCATGATAGGTGACCAATTACGGTAGGGAGTAAATCCTCTCTAATAAGGAAACTATAGAGATCCCAAAATTTTCATGGGGCATCCCATGTTCGCAGCATGGGTTAAAGTTAGTTTCCCATAACACATTTTTTGTATGAGGCATCCCAATTTTATATGGGTAAAACATAATCCCTTATTTAAGTTCCATCCCAGTTCAAGACAGGGTATAATCATAGTTTACATCATGCGAAGAGGATGTACGGATATATGTAGCATGGTGGAGTGACAAACCTGATGTGAACGAGGGCCAAGGTGGCTCAGCGCTGCACCACATATTACTAATAGGGTTTTCTCATAGTTTAAATTCATTATACATGGACAAGGAGGCCCAATTCCACACAACACATTCCTCGGGAGGCTCACACATAGTTTATGGTCATGATTCATGTACATGAACTCCAATTTTAAGGTCATGGAGTTTGGACCATAAGGTAGCTAATAGTTTATGGTCTTAATGCATGGATTGAGATAGGGCCAAGGGATTGAGGGGTTTGGTGAATTTTCGGTTCAGCTTGGTGGTGAGAGGTACAGGCATCCCTATGTATCCCATGTGGATAAGAATCAGGACATACAAAGTTTTGAAACATGATGTGATAAGAGACCATGTGGGTAGGTGTGATCCTCTCTGGAAAGGGAATCTGATGTGTCCTGCAATTATCATGAGGCATCCCATATTCAAGACATGGGGTATGGTTTTCCAATCATCTTGTAATTATAGTGTCTGGTATCCCAATCTGAAACAGGGTAAAAATAATCTCTTATTAAGAGTAATCCTTATTATTTATAGGGTATAATTTCATTTTAAAGTCATAAAACTCATACTATATGGTTTACAAATAGTTTAAGGTCATAATTCTTGGACATGTTTCCAATAGTTTAGTGTCATTTTACTTGGAACATAAAATGGCTATTAGTGTAAGGTCTTAAATATTAGACCAATGAGGCTCTCAGTTTAATGTCATATAGTTTGTACTAATAAGATAGGCTTCTTAAGAATATATGTGTAGTGTGGTGTCATGAAAATTCCAACATGAATGACAGCCTGGGAGATCCATTACCACATAACACATTCCTGAGAAAGACTTTAATATAGTTTAAATTAATAATTCCTATACTTGGGGATCCTAGTTTATATTCATAGGGTTTGGACCATAGAAATTTGGGTGTCTCAAATAGATATATTTCATGTGGTGTCATGAAAAACCCAAAGTGAATGAGGGACAAGGAGGGACAAGACCCCAACAATACACTCCATAGAGAATATCACGTACATTTTAAAGTCTTGATTCTTGGACATGGAATCCAAGTTTAAATTAATATAGTTTGGACCAACTACATAGTTTAACATCATGTGATTATTACATAGACTCGTAGTTTAACATATTATGGTGAGGAAGACGGTTATTGTGGAGTTTACCGTCATACAACTAGGATTCTAGGAGATCTCACTTGATGTTTTTCTTGAGAAACTTGACATTGGTGGGAGGAGTGATGCAATTTACATCAATGGTAGTCAAATATTATGCTCCATTAGAATAGAAATTATAAATGATGTAAGGTCCTTCCTATTTGGGCTCCAAATTTGGTATCTTCTTTCTATGTATCATCAGTTTTATGAGATCCAGGACTGTGTCACCCTGGAAGAAGGAGCGAAGGCGAACCTTATTGTTGAACTATCTCACTATCTTGTTCCGGTGCCTTTGTAGATTATAAAAGTATTGTAAAATGTTCTATTATATGGATTATAGCTTAGAAAAATAAACATCTTCTAGTTTTTATGGAATCTTATAGTAATAGATATTTGTTAATAGAAATGGAAATTGAGCCTCAATGGGTAGGACTACCTTTGTTCTGTAAATAGTGAATATGGAGTCACCTAGGTGGAATTGATAGTTGTCATCTGATAGGCCTAGAGGTAATTTGGGATCTTGTTTGGAAAACC
The DNA here is from genome assembly GCA_963277665.1 of Viscum album. Taxonomy (NCBI): domain Eukaryota; kingdom Viridiplantae; phylum Streptophyta; class Magnoliopsida; order Santalales; family Viscaceae; genus Viscum; species Viscum album. The sequence continues at coordinate 854,385,136 of OY728152.1, forward strand.
CTTCTTGTTTGGGACCACCATATGGCATCCCACCTTTTTATTACAAAACATTACATGAAATTTTAAAAATATATGATCTTTTCAAGTTTAGTTTCTTGAAAATAAGGTACATAATATAAGAAAACATAAAACATTATTCTAATCCACTTATAAGGATTCATCATAGTTTCATCCTAAGAAAAATTACTACATCTCATAACCTGGGTACATACATCAAAGGAAAGGGTAAGCAGAAGGCCTAGTAAGGAAAACAAGTGAAACAGTTTACATGTGAACTTGAGAGATATCAATAAGAACAAGAGGAATATTGTAAAGGATTGATAAAGTGGAATATATTAATAATAATAATTTGAGTCATAAGTAGAAAATTTGACAACAAAATTTAATTTAGACATTCATAATCATATCACCAATTTCCATCCCCAAGGTGTCATAAAAATTCCCAAGGTTATTCACCAAGGTATCATAAAACTTTTCATCTCTAGAGATTAATTTCATTACCCAAAGAATTGGGGTGATATATGGTCACACCATTAATATGTATTTATTTTAATATGACCCACATAGTTCATAATCAAACATTTCATAAATAACCAAAATAGAATAATATAAATGGGTTTCATATCAAAATTGTGATGTTTTAAAAGTTCTTAAAAACATAATCATTATGCATTTATAACCTATAGAAAGGGAATGAGGGTTTGATGTATTTCAATTACATAATAAAATATATAATTTTTATGTCTTGATTAATACCCCCAATAAATGAAATAGTTTTGGTTATTCACATAAAATAATTTCTTGAGAAAAATAGAGAGATTTTGAGAGGAAAATTATGCATCATAACGGCTATGTAACATGGTTTTAGAAAACATTAAAAAGAGAGGGAACATGAGTCACCCATTCATAAAAGAATAATAATATAGTATAGGGATAGAATAAAAATAAAATAAGAAGAGGTTATGGAAACTTGAAAGACATGACACAATAAATGAGAACTTGAATGGAAAAGAGAAGTTGAGAGTTCCCTTACCTTGAAGAGTAACTTCTAAAACTCTTTGATCGGGACCGTTAGGGCTTGAGGACACCTTGGGAAGACTCCTTGGGAGGACTCCTTGGGAGAAATACTTGGGAGGTATAACTAGAATAACATCATGTAGGTTTACTTTTTAATGAATAAAAATGAAGTAATTGGTGGGTATTTATAGTAAAAGAGATAGAGTTTTTTATTAATTTCAAAGGGCACCTCATTAGAGGTATTTGAAAAAACATGGGCTTTCCCAGGGTATTTTCCCATGGTATTGGCCACTTAGGAAACCTAATATAACATTTTATTCTTCAAGAGTATATCTGAATTATTAAATCATTATTAAAACACTAATGATGTCATTAAACATACCAAAAACTCAAAATTGCCTTTTTACTATTCATATTAAAACAAAGTATTTTATAAAAATATCATAAATTTACTGTAACCAAATATCAACATTATGAATTCAAATAGGACATTTATTTTATCTTAATAAATATCTACATATTAAAAATTTAACTTTTAAATATAATAATACTTTATTATTAAAAATAATAGCAGATAGAAAATGCATAGTGACATGCATTGAAAAATTTTGAAAACTTGAAAAAAAAAATTATAATTTTTAATTAAAAATGAGTGTTTTTATAACACTATTAAAATATAATAAACAATATTAATAAATCCTCATTTTAATATGAAAATTTATATCTTTATGAAATGAACAATTTTTACCTAAAAAATAAATTTATCACATTCCATCTCATTTTTTAAGAAAAACTATCCTTAAAATAGAATTGATGAAATAAATATTTTATTAAAACAATGAGATTAAATTTTAAGTAACTATAGCCTTGAATCATAACCCCTTAAAACACCCACATATGACCTAAGGGTAAGGTGTGAGATGGTGATGGACTCTTGGGTGGCTCGTATATCATCATCTAAGTAGTAATCTCCACTAACTTGAACTTCTCCCATAGGTGATTCCATTCAAGCTTAACGTGTTGAAGCTCAGCTTGGGCTTGGTCCAGAGTGAAGCCCAGTGACGCTACCTCCTTCCCAAGCTTTGATAAATGGGCTTTGTATGGCCTGATTCCACTGGATGAAGCCATTGACCCACTTTTTTGTATTATACATTATAATTTATATTTATAAACAATAATTATAGTGTTAAAAATTATTATTATTCCAAACAGTCATATTAACCAATGATCAAATAATGGTCAAAATCTGATTGTCACATTTCATTTATACTTATATGTTTTTATTTATTATGATATAATAAAACATATATTTTTATGAATCAACATATTATTCAAGAGTTCAGGTCATTACACACCACCTTCTGTATAATGTTAGAGAGGGTCTTATTGAACACCTAGATCTTCCCATTTTCCTATACATAATAGCAGGAAGTGTGGTTCCACCAGATATTATACTTGATGTACAATCTATCTAGCTAAGTATCCAATAATTTGGTGTCATTGTCGATTAGAACATATTGAGGGACTCAAAATTTATGGATGATGTGGGAGCTTGAAAATTTTATCATGAATTGGTACTTGACTTTCTTAAGAGAGATATACTTTATCCACATATAGAAGAAGTCTATGAAATTTATAATGAACCTTCACTGGAAAGTTTTCGCTGGTGTATATTGACACACAACATCGAGTCTTCATACTAAAAAGGGACAAGAATACATGGTTGTGTGAAGGGGCTATGGTGGTCGATGAACAAAATTGACATGGATCTAATATGCATTACACCTATTTGAATACTCTATGTAATCATTGACCATGGTGGGACATAAGTAGCCTAGCCTCTGAATCTAGTGGGAAACATTCAATCCCGCTTTATGGGTACCAAAAGACTCAGCATGAAGTTTCTTCTTAACTTCGGGAATCACATCTCCTAGGATGAAACATAGGATAATTCCATCAAACCCACATCTATAGAGAGTCTTCTTGAGTTTACTCCCACTCTAGAGGGTCAATTATGTTTCACGCTGATGGATTAACTCACGCTCATCTCAATCTAATAGGAGAAATCCAAACTAACGATAATAAATGAAAGGATTTGTCTAATCTGAGGTTTCTTCTGCTATAGGGGAACTCGTAGGTTTTGATGTAGAAGCACCAGAAGTTGGTTGTTTTACCTGTTGGCTATCATCCTCACTTGGGATGATGGGAGTGATGACTCTCTAATGTACCACATGAAATAAAAAATCATCATGGCTAGGCTATGAAAGATAAGAGAATAAACATTTTAGGGAATTGACTCAACCATTTAGTGACTGAGGTACTTGAGTCACCTCTGGATGAGAAGGGGAATGGGCCATTAGCTAATGAGTGTGCTCTAGAAGGGGACCGAGATTTGGATTTCTAATGATATAATAACCATTGATATGTTTTATGACTATTTCTAAGTCACCTTTTAAATGAAATAGGGGGACATAAATCTTGAGGGATAGCTCGAGATCTGTAATGAGAGTCTGATAGTCTGATTTGTTGTTAGTGTAGTCATATGATAGCAGGAATGAGTATGAAAAGGTAGCCTGTATAGGAGTGATGAGTATGATCCCTATGCCAACTCTATTGAGATGGAGATTTTTGAGTCTTCTACCAATTTATCTCTGGGAATCACCATTGAAGTTCATCTACTAATAGAGTATGGATTGATCTACTGAAAGGATGGAATCACTTGGGAAATTGACATCCATGGGCAATTCTTCAGGAGCTGGATGGGTGGCCAGAAATTCATCTAATGCCAAACCCTTAATGTCCTTCTGTGGAATGAACATGATGTAAAGCTCCTAAAGGATCACATCCCATCATGTCAATCCTCCCATAAACTTGGGGAAAATAAAGATATACTTCAACAGTTCTACTAAAGATAGTAGTCGTATCTTGTGATGCTATAGATAATGCTGTAACTTATGTACTACAAAAACCAATGCAAGGAATCTCTTCTCAATAGGAGAGTATTTGGTCTCTGTGTCTAGGATCATGCAATTCAGATAGTATAATTTTTCTCTATATCCTAATTGTTATTTTCAATGTAAAGAGTTTTGAGTGATTATTCCAGGGTGTTCAAATAAAGCACCAGAGGAATCCTGAAGATAGGTGGCATCAGAATCGGAGGTTGTAGAAGATACTACTTGATTTCTTCAAAAGTTTCATGGCACTCCTCATTCTACAGGTAGATGGTAACAATCCTCATGATCCTAAAAACATCTTACACTTTCCATCCAGGTTCTCAATGAATAAAAATATTCAAGATAAATATCCTTGAAGGCCTCAAATCTCCTATAGTTTTCTCAGTGGAGGCTGATGGCCTTTATCTTCTCAGGATCGATCTCAATGACTATGTATCTGATGATGATGTCAAGAAACATCCTATAGGTAACCTTGAATTCACACTTAAGGGGTTTCAACTTTAAATGTTGAGATCAAAGAAAGATTAACACTTTCTAAAAATCTCAAATATGATCCTAACACTATATGGATTTGACCCCAAAATTTTCCACATAGAATTCCACTAGAATCTGGAGGATTGATTTGAAGATATTGTGTATATCCCACTGATAAGTGGATATTGAATTCATGAGACTGAAAGGAATAACCTGATTGAAAAATTTCCCTTTCGGTCCTCTAAAGGTAGTAGGCTCCTCATATTCAGGGGCCATATGGATATGATTGTAACCGAAATATCCATCCATTAGGGAGAGAGCCCGAAACCTAGCTATAACATCAATCTGCAGCTTTATCATAGAAAGGGGAAAATCATCCTTCAAAAATGGTAGCTAAGATCTAAAAAGATGATATAGACTCTGATCTTTCTATTCTTCTTCCTAACTGGGAAGATTTTGGTCACCCAATTGAGGTACTAGACTTCCCAAATGAGGTTTTCTTTTATAAGATTATCAACTATGTCCTTAACCAAGGCACCATGAGAAGGGTTCATTTTTATGGGAGTCTACTTGAACCTACAATGACTCCTTAGGATACCATGATGGTGGAAAAAAACCTAAGGTTCTAGTCCTAGAATCTCATCATAAATCTAGGAGAATACATTGTGATGCTACTTTAGGAAAGCCACATATTTCTATTTTTTCACTAGGGGTAAAACTACACTAATAGGCATTGAACATAGATTTTCCTCAGTATCAATGTTAACCTAAATCAACTCATTGATGGTGGTGGATATACCCTCTTTTAAGGTAGGAGGAGCATCTTCCAAATCCTCTTCATCATTTGAGGTAGTAGAATCAGTGGTAAGAGGTTCATCCAAGCCATCTAAATTGGGAAAAACACTGGTGATTTCTTGGGTGGATATAGAATCTACTTTAGGAGACTTCTGCTCTGCTGAAACCATGGTGACATAGGCTGTTGATCCAAACACATTAGGCCTTCGATCTCGGGGTCTATTCTTGATATCAAAGAAATGGTGGTGGATCTGATTCTGTCGATTGACCTAGATCAGTAGAACGGGTGGGGATTTTGTGAAATGGTGTCCATGCGAAGAACATCTTGGTACCTCATAGGGGTATCGGATTTTAGTATCGCCTTATCCTATCCTAGGAGGAGTATGATTAAATCATTAGACACTCCTTACACTTATTAATATGGCACCCCTTTCTCTCGAAAATGAGAAATCAAATTACTAAGTATGGAATCATGGCCACTAACCGATGAATCGGAAGAATGAAATCATTGTCCAAGTCTTCCCATAGATTGACCAAAATGGTTGTGCACTAAACCTCATTGGTCTGAACTTTCATCCCCTATCTCTTATAATATTTTGTTTCCAAATAGAGAGCTTTATAGGAGTTGAAGGTGGATGCATCACCTTGAAACATGCCTACTCTTTTTTTGAGGGAGTACTTGAGGTATTGGTGATACAAGAAGGGAAATATTGCATGAAGATGATTTCAGGACCTACCCATCATTGCCTTGTAGATGCTATCTTGTCAGACCAGCATGAATTCAGAACTTACTACCAAGCCTCCTAAATGAGTCTTCAGCTGAATATTTCCCCATGTTTTATATTCAATCTTATCATAACCCTAAATCTGCAGGTCAGAGGAAATCAAATCTTCTTCATTCAGTCCCATCTTGTTGATCATCCTAGTTGGGATGTGGTTAATCCTGGAACTTGCGTCCAATATATAGTGGAAAATATTTATGAAATTGAACTAGCCTATGATGTACAGTGGTCAAATGTATCCTTTCATGATATATCACTCATCTTCTTTGGATAATGATATGATGGCATGATATTCTTCTCACTCTACCATTTTTGTATAGAATTTCTCTACGGCTGCTACCTCTTGTTTGAATTGGAGGGGGCTCTTCAAGTACTTTGAGAGAGCTTCACACATATCATCTTATAGACAAAGGGCCTCAAGGATTTAGATCCTTACTAGTATTCTAGTGAGGTGCTTCAACATGTTGTAATTCCATACTAGATGCACATTTCTTCCCACATGGGGTCACTGTTTTGCTAGGGGCATAACGGGTGCTACTGACTATACCACTGGGTTCTAGCTAGTGTTGGAAATATCCTATTTCTCATCAGATACTTTTTGAAAAACCACTATCAGCTGATTTTTTTATGGATGACGCCTACATTTATCTAAATGTGGCTGATCATGGTATACTCATGGTTGTTCTACCCAATCGGTTCAAACAGTAAGTTGTGGTGGTGTGTCTGGTAGAGAAGACTGGGAGGACTGCTTCCGATGAGCTCTGAAAACACTTGTTGTCTAGTCAAGGTATAATATACAACATGGTTCAAGGTTTTGGCCTAAATATTCCAGCAGTTTTCATGTCCTCGACCTCCCCTTTGACTATGTTAGCTAGAGGAACTCATGTGGCTAGCCTAATATTCTTCATCGATGGATAGTGTGAAGCAGTCCATCAACTCGACGGTATTCATGAAGGTATGCTCCTTCTCATCGTCAGAGGAGTCTTCCAATGTTTTATGGGACCTAGGGGTGATTCCCAACTCAATAGACAAGAAATATATAAGGTTTTGGGATGGATTGGGAACCATAAGGGGACTTTGGTTTCCCTTGCGCCATTGACGCCTACTCTTATAATATTTGAGGGGATGTGATGTAGATGTGGAGGCATCAGTAGGGGAAGGAGAAATGAATTCAGGAGGTTCAGGTCGTCATAAGAAGGAACGGAAGACACCATGGGAATTAGTGATTTCTATAAAGGTCAACCAATTTTTATAATTTTTTATTCCCATTTCTTGAAACCTACTACCATTCACATGAACCCCCACCATCACTACCAGGATCAATAGATATATGTTCTAACTTGGACAAGATGTTTCCCAACTTGAACATACCATTATCCACTTGGTCTTGGAGCCAATCCTTGAACACATATAAATCTATGATGTTATTTACAAGGATCGTGGGGTATGGTATGTGATCAGGGAGTTCAGTATATTCTGCTTCATGGGACCTCTTCCACTATGGAAGATTTATAATTACCAACTCTAGGAAACTAAATAAATATTTGGGAACCTATGCATCCTTGATATAATAGGTTTGGTTCTATATAACTAGGAAGGTAATTATGGGATCCAATCTCTAATGAGTGGATGGATCCTGATGAGAGGCCAAAACCATATTCTCTAATCTAAGAGGTTGTGCTTTCTGGGGTGGGGACTTCCAATTCTACACTGGTGGAGGTTGATATTGATGAGGCTATTATACATGACGAGTCTGCACTAGAAAAGGGTCCAAAAACACTAACAGCTCATGGGATATTCTATTAATGTTGTCTAAATCTATTATTTTAAAAATACTCTCGAGGGAGATGGAGGATCAACATACATTATTTCTTAGCATACTGAAAGGCTTCCTCAAAATGTTGGTCCTTGTGAGAAAATTATGAACGTGCATAGGATGTTCTGAGTGATGGGAGTATGTACTAGTTTAGTCTTGACATTTCCCATTCACATCATCAGAAACTTCTCTTGAGTTACTGGAAGGTTGAGGGAATAAATGTGCCCTTTCCACCTGGTGAAAAAATCTATGACTCACTCATCCGAATTTTTCATTCACTTAAAGTGTTCTTAAATGATTTTCGTGAATATAGTGGAGCTAAAATAGTATAGTAACATCCCAGGAATGTATTCCCAACCATTAATGGACCTCATGGGCAACATGTTTTACTAGAAGAACATAGGTCCCTCCAATGTCTAGACAAAACATCAGAGGTTGGTGGCCTCCTGCTACTCTGGGGTTCCCAACATGGGCCCCCCACTAGGATATAAAATGGTCCAAACATTGTAGATGGTTTCCCATACCATTGAATAGGGAAAAATTAGGTTTCCCAAACTCTAGGGTGCACGCATGTCATCCACACATGTCGGTTATGGCTTTCCATCAGGTGGGATCTCCGCCTATTTAATTTCTAGGCCTTCGAGGAAAGCGGTGAGAGTGGGTGTCAAATATTCTTGTCAGATATCTTTGTCTTGATGAAGATTCATAACCACTAATGTATTGACAGTCTCTTCAAATAAGTAAGCAGCCTCAGCAGCTCATGGAGAAGCTCGATCAAGGTCCTGAGAAAGATGATTGCACTACTCAGGATGGTTCGATGACTCATACTATGGTTGGTTTCCATATTCCCCTTCCTCTTCTCTATCCAGATGTTAGGGATTACTAATCTTGATTGGGGAAAACTGGATAAGGAAAACTTTATGCTACCCCAGTGGAGGATAAATGGGATCTCATTGGGTGGCACCATAATTTGAGCATTGATCAGCAATGAGCTCATCAATTATCCTCTTATGCTTGGAGATATGCTAGAGAAACATGGAAATTGTGGGGTCAGACTCTATATTTTTTCAAATATTACATGGATCATAGGTTTCAACAGGATTCTTACACTTTTAAATATTTTGTAGGGTATGGAATTTCTCTGAGGGATCCCAGAGGCCAAGTTTCTGCCTTTTAAGGTGGGTGAGGAAACCTATATGGGGATCTACCCAGTGTTATGCTATCCCTGGGTGTGGGTTTTCCTTGTAAAACCCTATATTGGGGCCCCCATCCTTAGACAAATCAGAAACACACATGTTTACTATAACTACCCTATGAGGTAAATCCTCAATATCAATGGGTAGATCAGGTTTTCGTAGGATAGGGTTGAAGTGGAGAGTTACATACTATCCCCTTCCCCAGATCTGTACATGCAGAGATTCTATTCCATTATTCATGGGATCTACATGTTAATCTTGAAGTATCTCTATTAGAGGGTAAGGTATTATCTAGGATATCCAGGGTGTCAATCCATTGGCATCGATTCCAACTCAACCATTTGGCACTGCTGATCAATTTATTCAAGGTGATCTTGGCTTCTTGGGAAATACAACTGACGATCATAGAGGTGGTAAAGCATCCCCCAAATGGTATTGTGGAAACACATATCCTGGACCATAGTGAGGGACTCTAGTTTATCGATTTTGGAAGTTTCATTTGGCCAAAATACCATTGACAACTGATCAGTAGCAAGAGTCTCTCATAGGCTTTCTTGATCAAAGGTGGGGAATTTATCTTGGTCATCCCAATCTTTGATCAAAATATTCCAAGTGATTAGTGGTGGAACCAACATAGAATAGTGTGGTGGCTGTTTGGATGGAAGAGGATCTACTACATGGGTAACATGTTTGTTTCATGATGGGTCATCCCTTGCAGGCGGCACCAATCATATCACCATGTCCTTATAAGACTGTGTGTTCACCACTACCTCATGTGAAAGGGAAATAGTGATCATATGTGTCTCTAAGGTTTGTGGATCATTGAGGTGATCACTATCTGAAGGAGTCATCCCAATCCACATCAACTATCCTATGTCTAATTTAGAGGTAGATAGGTTGGAAACTGGTGGTGATGGGGATGACTGCACTGTGAGCTCATATAATGGGGCCAAGTTCTCCTCTACCTAGATGTAATTTTAGTGGGATCTGGGAATCTTGTGGACTTCACCATATAGGATAGAGAACTTCACCTTTTGGGATAATACCCTAGACTCTAGTAGTCGAAGTGAAAAATCCATTATCGAGTCATTTTCCACCTCAGAATTAGAAAGATCGATGAGGTAAAAAATGACCCAACATTTCTCATAATTTCTCCTATGATGACATCAATTTCTCACACTTATACTATGGGATTGTTATTTATGGTAGGACATGTTTTTAGCATGGGTAGGACCTCCATACTGGTTGGTGTTGGAGTGGGTAAGACCTCTTCTCTGGTTGGTATTGACACGAGGAGGACATCCTTGTTAGTTTGTGGTGATAGCATAGGGAGAACCTCCATATTGGTTTGTTGGAGCACATGGAGGACCTTCATGCTAGTAGAAAGGGACATGGAGAGGTCCTCTATGTTGAGGAGCTAGAACACTAATAATATATTCTTACTGGCCATTGAAAGCATGGGGATGAACTCTTATTTGATTTGAGGATACATATGGAGGACATCCATGTTTACAGTTGAAGGAGTGGGGAGGACCTCCACTTTGATTGGTTGCAACATGGGGAGGACCTCCATTTTGGCTAGTTGTGATAGTACAGGGAGGACCTCCATACCAGTTGTCAATGAAGTGGGGAGGACCTATTATTTGATTGGTTTTAGAGTGGGGAGAACCTCCATTTGATCTAGGTACAGCATGAGGAGGACCTTTGCACTCATTTTGGTAGTGGGGATGACCTTTGCTTAGGTTGGTGACATTGTATGGAGGGCCTCTACACCAAAACTCATCATCATGAGTTGGCCCATAATGGTTTTCGGTGGTGTAAAAAATTGAAAAACACAACCCAACCTTCCTATGGGGTGGTTGGGGTATTGATATCAACCAGGTGAAGATAGGTCCCTTCTCGTTCATCGTAGGGATCTGGAAGAATGTGTCGGTGGTGGAAAGGGCCACTGATCTATGGAAGATGATAACCCTTATCATGTATTCTCTTGGGTTTTCACCCAATGTTTTCATCAAGTCATATGTACTAGGTCCAGTATGGTAGGGGTAAATTACACCAATTATTTATCCTAATAGACCAGTCATTGTTGGCATTGAAAAGGCCTAGTGGGATCCCTCCTTGGAAGTTCCCAGGTAGTAGTTACGACCAAGTTGACTCGGGAATCCCCCACCGACTCAATATAGGGGAACGATTCATATTATTTCTCTTGGTAGAGGATCCTGGAATGGTTTACCATGGGAATGGGGAGTGGTTTCTCCCTTCACAGCCCTTGGGGGAAGTGGTGTTGGTGAGGTACTGAAGCCTCCAAGTTGTAATAGGCCATATCCCGTGTGGGAATGACTTTATCCTAGTCGTACCTACATATGAATGTGTCCATCACCCTCCTTTGGATGATTTATAAGGGCAATATAGGGCTTGTATTCCTAGAAGTTGAGGTTGTCACATAAGTCATAGAAGGAGAGCGATCATGTGATATTGTCGCATCACTGGTTCTCCTACCTCAACACCTGTGGGTGCTAGGTGGATTAATACCCATAGCCGAAGTCATATAAACCAAGTGTATCCATCCATCAGTATATGTATAAGGATAGTGATTTATATTTCCCCAGTGTTTCCAAATGTTTTGAAGCAGATAAGGATATGCACTGATGATTTTGCAGACTGATAATGCCAAACATTTACTGCCCCAATCTTTGGTGAGTTCCATTCTAGGTCCACTATTTTCTTGGTGGGAACCATAACCAGATATCTAGATCTAGTGACATGCTAATCTTCCAATGTCATGAACTCTACTAGTCCCAATTTTTAGGATAATATTTTCACATTGGCTTCACCATTTCTATTTATGACACTTTCATCAGGGTCATGTCCTCATGTTTGCACATAGTCTTTGCATGTTAGCTGCTTTGTTTTTCCACATTCCCTATTTCCAAAGGCATGCACTTTTCATCGATTTCAATGGTGATGTTTTCTCCTTGATTGAAATGGGGTGATAGGTAGTCATTTTATCCTTCCATGTATTCCTCCCTGGATCTTGTTGCCTAGTTTGAGTCTCCCTCGTAGAGTTAAGTCATGTTTTTGGAACTCATTCACGGTGCCAACTATTTGGGGACACCAGTTAATTACACTACTTATGAATTGACATTAATTCTATCTAGGTAGTGCAGCAAACTTTAGTAAGGAGAGTATTCACATTGGGCATCGCTGACATGTATGGATTCTAGGAACATTACTCATCTATATTCTTCCTCTTAGTACAGCATCTCATGGAGGTATCTTAGGTTCGGAACCTAATTCTTCCCATGTAGATCACAAGTTTGCAATGCTAGGGGAGTGCGTCCTCTGAGGAATTTTACCATAGGTATCCCATGATTTTCATGAGGTAACTGACATCATGGGAACATATCTTCCAAGTATTTTACCTTAGGAATCTCATGTTCTAAAAGAGGTATGTATTCGGGGTCAGTTCATGAGTTTAATGTCTTATGGAGAGGGATCAGAATTTCTATTTGAAACAGATGAAGGGATGAGTTTAACATCTTGTAGAGAATGAGTTGATTGATCAAGATGCCTCATGGAGGTGGATCAAGGAGGTATTTCCCTAGGAGGGAAGATGTCACACCTTAAATTTTACCAATGGATGGATCAGAACACACCATGGAGGTGGATAGGGAGGGTATCCCATAAAGATAAGGTTTCACACCATGAAGGTTGAAAACACACCTTGGAGGGAATCCTAAGATTTAATCAAAACACCCATTAGAGGTAGATCCGAGAGGTAAATCCCTAGAAGGGAGCACCTACGTTTACCTTTGGTTTATATTGAACCTCATGGAGGCATACTACATATACAATTTAGAATATAAAGATCAAAACCCATGTATTTAAATGCAATAGTTTATGGTTGTGTGACAGAAATTATCCATACAGTAACATCATGTGTTAAGGATTCTTGTGCCACGAAATAATCATCGATGAGGGATGGTGTGGGGATTATGCATGAAAGATTCCATTCGCAAGAGGATTTAACTTGGTTGGAATGGTGTGGGGATTACACATTGAGCTACTTGAGGGTCCTGGAGGAGATATGGTCTTCTAAGTGAGGGTTATGATCTTATTGGACATGTGACCCAGAGAACATTGGGGTGAATGTGGATGTTTGGTTTAGACTTCAGGGGGGTTTCGTTTGTATCCTAATGAGTTAGAAATTAAAACCCACATAGTTTGGAATGGTTGGGGATTGTACCTAATGAGGAGGCCCATGGAACATGTTGTTTTGTAGGTTTCATGATCATAATTAATCCTCTGTACCCACATGAGTCATGATCGGTGTGAAAAATAAGAGGAAGTCATAGATCTGATGCTCGAGCCATGAGAGAAGTGTCATGAGGGATGGTGTGGGGATAACGTATGGATGATTTCATTCCCAAGAGGATTTATCTTAGTTATAATGGTGTGGGGATTATTCATAGATGTTTCCCAGGTTCTGCTAGGACAATTGATTATGTGAGTGGGGCTTATTCATGGGAGCTTTCTGGAAGAAGGATCTCATTCCATGTGGGGAGGATCTCATTCCATGTGAGGAGGATCCCATTACATGTGAGTGATACATAGAAAATGCAGTTAAAGTTCATCCCATTCCACTCATACATGGAGGATATTATTCTTTTGGAATAGGGTAAGACTATAGTTTCACATCATGTGTTGAGAGATTTTTCATGCAGTTTAATTTCATACGACTAGGACATGAAACTAGGAAGTTCTATGTCATGCAGAACAGACATGGTTGGTATCACTACCCACCCCCAAGGCTTACGTATATAATTATTTTGAGCATTTGGGTGGGTCATAGATTTGGAACTACCACAGTAAAACTTTATGAGAACTGGTCAGTCACGGGGTCCACATTAGAGTGATTATGCTTATAAACAATCTACAATGGGGTACCTATGCTTAGATGAAACAGGAAGTGTAATGCCCGATCCACACATATAGTGAAGTGGGAGGAGATAGGATTAGATGGAATAGGTCACATGGGGACATGTGGTGTAGCTGAACTTGTCATGGATAGGTGTGGGGGCCCTGGGAACTCAACCTTCGTGAAAGGGTTTCAACAGAAGAGAGAAACCAAAAATAGGTATTTTAGAGGGTTTTTACAAAGTCTATGTCCTCATAGAGAGGTGATTCATGAATCTTAGATACTTATCAGAGGTCAGGGGCTTCGCGAAGGAGTAGGCTTCATAAAGAAAGGTGATCCTACCTTGGGATGATGTCCTGGCTTGGGAAAGGAGTCCTTCACCAAGACTTAATGCTTTGTGAAACCTCAGGTCCCCAATGAGGCCTTCTTCCTTCATAACAAGTGTAGACCTTAATGATAGGAACCTACCCCTAGAATGGATTCTTTCAAGACACATGGAATAGATTTTTGTGAATCTAGGATACCTTCGGTGATCCATATTCACTTTGGTTCATCAAGATCAGGTGGTTTACGAATTGGGATCAGTTAAAAATATGAAAGGTTTGGTAAAAATCCCTAAAAATTTGGAAATATGAGGTATTTATAGGCAAGGTATTTCACAAATATTGGAGGTACTTTGATAAGAACTTAGGGGCTTCATGAAAGGTCATGGATCCATCAAAATCTCGAAGACATTTTAAAGCATTTGCATGGTCACGAAGCACCATCAGACTCATGGAATAACAATGTCATGACTTTTCACGTTCATGAATGGAACTTATCGTCTGGGGAGCTTCGTGAGCTTTGGCCATTCGTGAAGGATCAAGGATTCGCAAAAATAGAATCCTTAGAGGGGTTTTGGGCCATTTTGGATTGGATTTAATCCGAACCAGTAGTTCCCTCCTCGACCATTCTTGTGACATACATTTTTCTACATCAATAGTCTTCTCTTGGTGTTTAGGAGACATTATATCCATAACTTGTCTACTTGCCATACATTTTTCCTCCCCCTAAGTTACTATATAAGATCTAACTCCCTTCAGTAGCCTTACTTATCCCCTCAAAGGGTTTGAGTAATCTCTCTCCCTTTCATGAACACTATATCTCCCCCTTGTAAATGAACCCAAATTTTAATCCTTTGTGGGTTATATAAGGAAAATAACTATCATAAACATATAGTAAAATCCATACCATACCATAGGGAGTGGGGGGTCTACAACCACACTATCTATGTTTAGTGGTCGAATGGAGTCAAAGAAGCAATGAAAGTATCTGAAATGCTTCCTTGGAAAGACCATTATCATGATATCCATGACTTGAAGTTTAGTAGTCATGTTATCTAACTTCACTAACACATATTCAAGTTTCTCCTTGATAAAGTGATATTTGATATCAATATTCTTTTTCCTTGATTGATGGATAGAATTTTTTCTAAGATTTATAAAACTTGAATTTTTATAATTGATTCTAATTAGAGACTTTACTTCAACTCTAATATCATTAAACTTCTACTTAATCTACAATAGTTGTGTGAAATGTTGAAGGGCGCAATATATTCAACTTCTATTTTTTCCAATGAGATGAAATCATTTTTCTTTCTCTACCAATAAATTAAAAATCCTCTATGATAAAATTCACCACCAGATAATGACTTTCTATCATCGACAATACTGATCAAATAAGCATTTTTATATCCTAATAACTCCTACTCTGATGTTGTACAATAATAAAAACGAAAATACATTATGCCTCTGATAAACCAAATTATTCTCCTCACCACTAACAAGTGGATTTACTAGCGATTACTCTAGAATCATGTAGCTTGAAAAGTGAATGACACTATATCTTGTCAAGTAAGTGTTAAGTACAACAATCTTCTAATAATATGGCTATATTATAAGAAATTAACAATTTCTACATCATCATCCCTTGAAAACATCATCTAAGTACCAAATGGTGTTTTCATAACCTTGGAATCCTCTATTCCAAATATTTTTAAAACTAAATAGAATATTTTGATTGAGTGATGATTTTTCTAGTCCCTCTTTCTGTTACCTAAAAACTAAGGAACAATCATTGAAATTTCAAACATTCACCTCATGAATATGGAAAAGTGATTTCGCCAAGATTCATCCAGTCCACTAAATATTATTTCATCAACATATATAAGCACAATTATCCTTTCATAAATCTCACTCTTAATATAGATTTTATAGTCAACTCCACCATGTATGAAGTATATATTTTTAAAATATTTATCTAGACTTGAATACCATTCAATTGGTTCTTGATTTATCCTAAAAAACCTTATTCATTCAGATTAATTTGTTCTCAATATCATGAAAAAGAAAATCATATGAGTACTTGATGTACACTTCTTCTTCTAGTAATATATATAGAAGTGTGGATTTAAAATCCATCTAGAATAACTTAAATACCCTTTAAAACACTATGTTCAAGAATAAATGTATTATTTATGTAACGCCCCGACCTTAGTTACCCAGAGTCAGAGCATTATTACATAACATTGGCATGATCACAAGAAAGATCAAATCTCGAAAGACCGATTGGTTTAGTAGCCTTGGAAACACTAGATATATTCATAAGTCTTACATTACATCATAAAATGAAAAACTACTACAACAACTTATTGTCTCCATAATCCACACTCATATCCCCACATAATATCCCTATAGGTCATTCATAATTTACTTCTTCACTTCCTGGGAAAAAATAAAACATAGAAAAGGGGTGAGCTCAAATGCCCAGTAAGGATAACAATATAGCGGAAACTTTCATAAATAAGAATAAACATTTAAGGCAATGTATAATTAAAACAAAAGCCTTTTAAACTTTATCTTTTAACATAGTATGACATAAATAAAATGAAATAATTCCATTTACTTATTCACATGGTTATTCTACTAATCGAATAATCACATGAAAAATCAATAACCACTTTCATAATGATGGAATGCATAATGCCAGACTATCATAACCACATAGCCAAGGCCTCGTGCCGAGACTACAAATAAGATTTTGTCGAGGCCTTGTGCCAAGACACTAGTTTGTCTCATGAGACCTACCGATGCATCGAGGAGCTATAGCGGGCTCCACCTATCACATATTAAGTCCAATGCATTCCCATATGAAAGGTTTAAACATAACATAAACATTCGTATTAAAAATAGCATACGAAATGTCAATAATTTCACCATAAACTATGAATGGTATAAAAATAGCACATCCACAGTCAAACATATCACAAAACCTTCAATACAATATAGAAGTTTTGTATCATAATAAATCAACATCAAATAAGCGTAAAATCCATCAAAGGATGTTGACATAGATGAAATCAAAACACTTTTTGGAGAAATATCTCTTTCTATTTTTGAAATCATTTAAGAGCCATATAAAATAAAACATTTTCTTGAAAATATTCTTATAAGCTTGTAAGTAAAACTTTGAAGATTTTATAACAGCGGAAAATAACCGCACTCGCCTTAGAAGTTAAAAAAACATTCTTACCATAATTCTGTCGAAAAGGTTAAAAAGGTCCTTGTTTTGAAAATGACAGAAAGATTCCTATTATAAAAAGTAAAACAAGGGTATAAATGACTTTAACCCATATTATTGTAAAAATGTTTTGAAATACATTTTTAAGAAACATGGATGTGGATGATAACGAGATCCCAGTAGATTATTACGTATAAACAACCTCGGATAATGAAGAGATTGTGAAATAACCCTTACCTTGTACTTTTCCTTGGTTGGGGTAGGTTAGCCTCCTGTATAATGGTGAAATAATTGTTATTAAATTATACAAGAATCATATACATTAATATGATATCATATATGATCTTTTAATATTTATTTGATAATAATATCTTAGTATTATCATTGTTTCAGGTGTTAACTTACTTGTTTTGTTTTGTAAGTTTTTTTACATAAGACATGTTTGTAATGGATAGGTTGTATATTATTCATATCCAGAATGATATCAAGTCCTTGAACATCATTTTTAAATCAGAAAATGATAATTATACTTGAATGGATATGATGGAGAATGAATCTCATCGCGTTCGTGGAGACGGTAGTCCATACGTACGCACGAGCGACAATATCATTCTTTTGATATTAAAATAATATATAAATGGATGTTATATCATATATACAGAATCATTAACATGTTATATTTATTATTTACATGAGTTACACATCATTATTATACCCATCCAAATAATAATATATTGAATAACAATTACACCACGACGTGGAGACGGTAAGCCGTACGTACGCACGTATGGTGACATGTTATTCAAAGGGTGGATAGAATATTGAATATGGTTGTACCATATTTATAATAACATCACAGTATATATATGATACTGGAGTTATTATTTTAGAATGGTAACAACAAAATAAGAAGAAGTGGAAGAAGAAGGAACTTGGAAAAGGGTGGTGAAATCATTACCTCTTCTTCGGTTTCTTCCATTTGATTTGATCAAAAGGGATCTTTAGGTTGGATTTCTGATCAAACTAAGGCCTATCGGTTGTAGTGAGGGAAGTTGGGAGAGTATTTGGGTAGAGTTTGGCCGAACCAAAAGGCTTTTAAGGTGTGAAGAAAAGAGAAGGAGGAGTGCCCTTTTATAAGAGGGGTGAGGGGCACCTTTGGAAAAGCTAGAAATATTAGTTTATAATAAATTTTTATTCGGTTTCTAATGGCTCCAAAGTTTATTATTTAAATGTTAAGTTGGGGATAGGTAGAAAACCACTCAACCAATAGAATTTAGACAGGTTTGGGTACTTCTATTAACCTTATCTTTAAGTATTAACTCTAAGTTAATTAGTTTCACTTTTACAATGTCTCTTTGTATTTTTATATAATATGGTTAATAAACTTACTATATACATCCAAGAGACCCCAAAGTGGTCCATTAATGATGAACCTATCATTATATAAGTCTATTGGCCGAACCCTATATTTTTAGGAATTTAATATCAATTAATAATATAATATTGTTTTTAAGAACTCTTTTATGTCAATTTTGACACTATTCAATAGTTGATTTTTTTGAAACTCATAACAGATTGATTACTTAGAACAATGTCAATTAAATAAATCCTAATATATCATATTATCTTAGAAAATTAGTTTAATTCATTAAAAGTTTCATATTATATTTATTTGGGTATTTATAATATCAATTATTTTAATTTTTCACTATTATAGTAATTAATTCATCATCATTGTGTCATAAATAAATTAAATTATTTAATGTCTAAAAATTATAAATAAAATATCATTATGTAGGAAATCTTTTTTTCTTTCTAATTAATATTTATAATCTAAAATCCAACATATATAACCCTATGTAACAATTTTTTTTCTAAAAGATATATGCTTCTGTCATTTTTGTATTCATTTTAACTTAATTAAAAAAAAGTGTCTCTATCACCTACAAGTGGCACCATGGGGTCCCAAAATCGACCCAAATATGGCTATGGTCGAACAGGTATCACCCAATAAGGCTAGTACACATTTTAGGGTAATTTAGGATTATTATAATATTATTTGTTAACCCTTATTTACCGGATTTACCCTTAACCATGGTAAATAAAATATTTACCGCAGTAATTATTCAAAATGTCTAAAAATAAAAGTTACCTATTTACAAAATTTGAACATCCTGATTCCAAATATGGAATCCATTTTTCTAAATTCAAAACACAGAAGTGGCAGAAATTAATTTAAAATTAATTCCCGCTGTCAAAACAAAAAGCGTGTTTTTAAGAGATAATAACTATCAAAAGATTGACACTTGTTTATGCTCAGTTTAATTGTAAAATTATGTCCAATGACCAACATTATATTAAATGGTAAAAATATATTCTAAATATACTTTAAAACCACTCAAATTCATAATTTATCACTATTAATTACTTTGATTAAAAAAGTTGTTTTTAATTAAAATTTAGTAATTTTCACTATTCATCAAAATATGAAAGTTATCCGAAAAGTACCAAAATTTCACCTTAGGCTAAATTCGATATTCCGAATCCAAAAATGAAGTCCATTTTAAAATATAAAATATATATAATTTCGAAAAGTAGGTATTACTATTCATAACAGCTAGTTTGATTGGTTGTGGTGTGTGTTAAAACTCAAGGTTGCGTACAACACACGCTACTGTATTATTCAAAGAAAGCATACCGTGGAAGCTTGGGATGTTTCATTTTAAATTTTTGATGTCCCCATTTAGTCAAAAAGTTTAAAATATTGTATTTAAAAAGGGTTCACTATTAAAAGTTGATAAAAGTGCAATACTGAAAATGAATTTGTTCTTGCATTATATCTAAGAAACTCATAATATGGATTCTAAAATTATAAGGATTATATTAAGTTTAAAATTTAGATAATACTATTCATAACCTCTTTTTAATGGCTTTTTTTTGTAAGTCATGGTGTGATTGAACTCGGTGTTGCGTGTAGTGCAAGTTATTGAATTATTTTGAAGAAATAACACACTATGAAATCTTGGGGTGTTACATTCTCCTATCCTTCAATAAATTGCGTCCTCGCAATTTGAAATTGTTATTAAAAAATAAAAGGTTGAAAATAGAAAATTTATTTGTGGGAAAACCCACATCGGAAATTGGGTTACTAAAATTTAGTCTTAATATGAGGAAAAGAGAAATGAAAGGGTTACCACCAAATTATGATCTCGGTTAGGAGAACATTGGTGGAAATTAGAGACATATAATTGGAGGGAAAACGTATATATTTATAGGTAGTGATTGAGGTCATCAATCACAAACAAGTATAAAATTGAGGTCCTTAAACTCATCAATCTATGATGATTTGAAATAGCATCGGTTCAACAAAACATAGGGTATTGGGATAACACATTTTTGACGTTTCAAAATATCTTAGTTTAAATCCCACATCGAAAAATGAATTAATGAGGCCTCTATTTAAAATAAAGAGTGGAAAGTATGAAGATTACCGAAAATAACACATACTAGGGTTCCATTTAGGAAAATATGGATATGGAAGAGAAATCTAACCATCAATTATCTGATGGAGAGTGGTAGAGAACATGGCTATGAAAATGCCAATAATCCCAAAGCCATAAATTAGTGATGATTTAAGGTACCATCTTGGACAACATTTTTGTTTTAATTTCCTTTTCTTAATGTTGAGGAATTTATTTATGAGATTGGCTAAGATCATAAGGAGATATACTTACTTTATAATTAGAGTTTTGTCCATTAATAAATTTCTACCACAAACTCATCTTTCACTCGTAAAAAAATTCTATTTATTCTATTCGTACAGGGTTCCAAAATAAACGAATTTATAATTCATCTACCAGATCTTTTAAAAAAAACTACATTATTTAATCCAGGACATCTCTTGGGCCAGTGGTAGGTGATACACCCTTGTCGCCCTTCGGTTGCGGGTTCAAGTCTCACGGCCTTGCCGGACGCGACGGGTTGCCGCCCGACCTCCGAGTTGTCCTTTTATGGAAATCCAAAATTAATCCCAAACTAGAATTTATCCAAAATAATTCTGACCAAACTCACAGTCCAACATTTATAAGGAAGTTAAACATAATGTAGATCCTTTTTACCACATAATAGCATATGAATACCTTCATCATGTATTCTTTTAATACACTGAAACATCCTGAATTACCATATTTCTTATTGATTACATTCATGCTCCCTTATTCCATATAGAATACTGGATATACTTCATCAATCCAAAAATGTTTTAAACCCGAACAATGATGGAATATACAAATCATTAATCAGCTTCAAGGTAGTCAAGAATATCCAATATAATTTATCCAAATCAATCATGTATTATTCCAAAATCACTACCTGAGTATCAGAACCATATTATGGTTTATATTTCTCTCAACCATATATTTTCCAAAAATTTAACCTCTTATTGAGTCACTTTTCTTTGTTCTACACAATATCAAGTCCTTAATGAAATAGTACTGCAGTACAATCCTTATATACTCCATAATTATTATAACAAGTACATTGCTGATACAACACTCAAATGACATAATCAACACAATAACTCTAGTCATTCCTCTTCATCTGTGGTAGTATCATAACTTGATTATTATCCAATAGCATTGTTTGAGGCATAGTCTGATGACTGGGACATAGGTTCACGTAGTGTCCAAACTCCTTGCAAATGAAGCATTGTACATTTGAAACCATTTTCTTACCCATGCAGTCACGTACTTTGTGCCCTTTTCCTCCACACTTATAACAAACTCCCATTCCATTCAGGCAAGTTCCAGGGTGTTTCTTTCCACAGTTATCACATATGGGAAAATTCTTCTTTTCCCTCTTCCCTTTATCCAGCTTTCTCTCTTCCATCATTTTCTTCTCTTGCTTCCCTTCAAAGCCATAGGACTCAGTAAACTCTTTACTTATCTTATAAACACATGATATTATTTCTTCATATGATGATAATACATGCCAGACTATTCCTCTTGTAAATTCTGGCTTAAGACCATAAAATATATGATCCTTCTTTCTCTTTGTATCATGTGCATTTCTAGAGTTCTCATTCCTTCTACTGTGCGCCATTTCTAAACAATGGCATACATTAGATTAGTTTATGAATAACAATACCTAATCCCAAACTTGTAAAACACATAACATAAATTAAATAGTTTATGGATATAATCCAGAATCATAAAAATGTCTCCTTTGACGATGTATATACTCATAAACCCTTCATAATGATTTTTAAAGAAAATGAGAGTTATCCTAAGCATATCCCCCGGGAGTGTCGTAACCAAGAGTGCAGCAAGGCCCGTTGTCGTGCACCAGTTCCCGTTCGAGTCTAGCTCAAAGCGGTGTTTTCGGGTTTTACCCCTAGGTACATCTGTGCCAGAGCCGCCTCTACCTGTTCGTATCCAGACAGGGATGTATTGCTCGAAAAACTCACAAAATCTCTACAATACCAAAATTCTAGGAAGTTCTTCTATACTAATCCTCAAAGTTCATCTTAGGTCTACGTGATCTAATCAGAGTTTATCTAAATCTAACTTCCAAGGTTTGTACTAAACTTCCTCTGATACCAACTGTAACGCCCCGACCCTAGTTACCCAGAGTCGGTGCATTATTACATAACATTGGCATGATCACACGAAAGATCAAATCTCCAAAGACCGATTGGTTTAGTATCCTTGGAAACACTAGATATATTCATAAGTCTTACATTACATCATAAAATGA
The DNA here is from genome assembly GCA_963277665.1 of Viscum album. Classification (NCBI taxonomy): domain Eukaryota; kingdom Viridiplantae; phylum Streptophyta; class Magnoliopsida; order Santalales; family Viscaceae; genus Viscum; species Viscum album. Next base: position 854,408,400 of record OY728152.1, read on the forward strand.
AAAACTACTACAACAACATATTGTCTCCATAATCCACACTCATATCCCCACATAATATCCATACAGGTCATTCATAATTTACTTCTTCACTTCCTGGGAAAAAATAAAACATAGAAAAGGGGTGAGCTCAAATGCCCAATAAGGATAACAATATAGCGGAAACTTTCATAAATAAGAATAAACATTTAAGGCAATGTATAACTAAAACAAAAGCCTTTTAAACTTGAACTTTTAACATATTATGGCATAAATAAAATGAAATAATTCCATTTACTTATTCACATGGTTATTCTACTAATCGAATAATCACATGCAAAATCAATAACCACTTTCATAATGATGGAATGCATAATGCCAGACTATCATAACCACATAGCCAAGGCCTCGTGCCAAGACTAAAAATAAGATTTTGTCGAGGCCTTGTGCCAAGACACTAGTTTGTCTCATGAGACCTACCGATGCATCGAGGAGCTACAGCGTGCTCCACCCGTCACATACTAAGTCCAATGAATTCCCATATGAAAGGTTTAAACATAACATAAACATTCGTATTAAAAATAGCATACGAAATGTCAATAATTTCACCATAAACTATGAATGGTATAAAAATAGAACATCCACAGTCAAACATATCACAAAACCTTCAATACAATATAGAAGTTTTGTATCATAATAAATCAACTTCAAATAAGCGTAAAATCCATCAATGTATGTTCACATAGATGAAATCAAAACACTTTTTGGAGAAATATCTCTTTCTATTTTTGAAATCATTTAAGAGCCATATAAAATAAAATGTTTTCTTAAAAATATTCTTATAATCTTGTAAGGAAAACTTTGAAGATTTTATAACGGCGGAAAATAACCGCACCCGCCGTATAAGTTAAAAAAAACATTCTTACCTTAATTCTGTCGAAAAGGTTAAAAAGGACCTTGTTTTGAAAACGACAGAAAGATTCCTCTTATAAAAAGTAAAACAAGGGTATAAATGACTTTAACCCATATTCTTGTAAAAAAAATTTGAAATACATTTTGATGAAACATGGATGTGGATGATAAGAGATCCCAGTAGATTATTACGTATAAACAACCTCGGATAATGAAGAGATTGTGAAATAACCCGTACCTTGTACTTTTCCTTGGTTGGGGTAGGTTAACCTCCTGTATAATGGTGAAATAATTGTTATTAAATTATATAAGAATCATATACATTAATATGATATCATATATGATCTTTTAATATTGATTTGATAATAATATCTTAGTATTATCGTTGTTTCGGGTGTTAACTTACTTGTTTTTTTTGTATGTTTTGTTACGTAAGACATGTTTGTAATGGATAGGTTGTATATTATTAATATCCAGAATGATATCAAGTCCTTTAAAATCATTTTTAAATCAGCAAATGATAATTATACTTGAATGGATATGATGGAGAATGAATCTCATCGCGTTCGTGGAGACGGTAGTCCGTACGTACGCACGAGCGACAATATTATTCTTTTGATATTAAAATAATATATAAATGGATGGTATATCATATATAAAAAATCATTAACATGTTATATTTATTATTTATATGAGTTACACATCATTATTATACCCATCCAAATAATAATATATTGAATAACAATTACACCACGACGTGGAGACGGTAAGCCGTACGTACGCACGTATGGGGACATGTTATTCAAAGGGTGGATAGAATACTGAATATGGTTGTAACATATTTATAATAACATCACAGTATATATATGATACTGGAGTTATTATTTTAGAATGGTAACAACAAAATAAGAAGAAGTGGAAGAAGAAGGAACTTGGAAAAGGGTGGTGAAATCATTACCTCTTCTTCGGTTTCTTCCATTTGATTTGATCAAAAGGGCTCCTTAGGTTGGCTTTCTGATCAAACTAAGGCCTATAGGTTCTAGTGAGGGAAGTTGGGAGAGTATTTGGGCAGATTTTGGCCGAACCAAAAGGCTTTTAATGTGTGAAGAAAAGAGAAGGAGGAGTGCCCTTTTATAAGAGGGGTGAGGGGCACCTTTGGAAAAGCTAGAAATATTAGTTTATAATAAATTCTTATTCGGTTTATAATGGCACAAAAGTTGATTATTTAAATGTTAAGGTGGGTATAGGTCGAAAACCACTCAACCAATAGAATTTAGACAGGTTTGGGTACTTATATTAACCTTATCTTTAAGTATTAACTCTAAGTTAATTAGTTTCACTTTTACAATGTCTCTTTGTATTTTTATATAATATGGTTAATAAACTTACTATATACATCCAAGAGACCCCCAAGTGGTACATTAATGATGAAGCTATCATGATATGAGTCTCTTGGCAGAACATTATATTTTTAGGAATTTAATATCAATTAATAATATAATATTTGTTTTAAGAACTCTTTTATGTCAATTTTGACACTATTCAGTAGTTGATTTTTTTGAAACTCATAAAAGATTGATTACATCGAACAAATTAAATTAAATCAATAATAATATATCATATTATCCTATAAAGTTAGTTAAATTCATTAAAAGTTTCATATTATAGTTATTTTGGTATTTATAATATCAATTATTTTAATTTTTCACTATTATAGTAATTAATTCATCATCATTGTGTCATAAATAAATTAAATTATTTAATGTCTTAAAATTATAAATAAAATATCATTATGTATGAAATCTTGTTATCTTTCTAATGAATATTTATAATCTAAAATCCAATATATGTAACCCTATGTAACAATTGTTTTTCTAAAAGATATATGCTTGTGTTACTTTTGTATTCATTTTAACTTAATTAAAAAAAAGTGTCTCTATCAACTACAAGTGGCACCATGGGGTCCCCAAATCGACCCCAAGATTCCTATGGTCGAACATGTATCAACCAATAAGGCTAGTACACGTTTTAGGGTAATTTAGTATTATTATAATATTATTTTTTAACCCTTATTTACCGGATTTACCCTTAACCATGGTAAATAAAATATTTACCGCAGTAATTATTCAAAATGTCTAAAAATAAAAGTTACCTATTTACACAATTTGAACATCCTGATTCCAAATATGGAATCCATTTTTATAAATTCAAAACACATAAGTGGAAGAAATTAATTTAAAATTAATTCCCGCTGTCAAAACAAAAAGCGTGTTTTTAAGAGATAATAACTATCAAAAGATTGACACTTGTTTATGTTCGGTTTAATTGTAAAATTATGTCCAATGACCAACCTTATATTAAATGGTAAAAATATATTCTAAATATACTTTAAAACCACTCAAATTCATAATTTATCACTATTAATTACTTTGATTAAAAAATATGTTTTTAATTAAAATTTAGTAATTTTCACTATTCATCAAAATATGAAAGTTATCCAAAAAGTACCAAAATTTCACCTTAGGCTAAATTCGATATTCCGAATCCAAAAATGAAGTCCATTTTAAAATATAAAATATATATAATTTCGAAAAGTAGGTATTACTATTCATAACGGCTAGTTTGATTGGTTGTGGTGTGTGTTGAAACTCAAGGTTGCGTACAACACACGCTACTGTATTATTCAAAGAAAGCGTACCGTGGAAGCTTGAGATGTTTCATTTTAAATTTTTGATGTCCCCATTTAGTCAAAAAGTTTAAAATATTGTATTTAAAAAGGGTTCACTATTAAAAGTTGATAAAAGTGCAATACTGAAAATCAATTTGTTCTTGCATTATATCTAAGAAACTCATAATATGGATTCTAAAATTATAAGGATTATATAAAGTTTAAAATTTAGATAATACTATTCATAACCTCTTTTGAATGGCTTTTTTTTGTAAGTCATGGTGTGATTGAACTCGGTGTTGCGTGTAGTGAAAGTTATTGAATTATTTTGAAGAAATAACACACTATGAAATCTTGGGGTGTTACAATTTATATACTAGTTATAGGATAAATATATCATTTATATCGATGACTTTAATTTGGGAGAATCCCTTGAACACAAGTCATGCCTTGGGTCAAACAGCCCTATCATCTTCATTCAGTTTGATATAGAAAAACCATTTGTCCTTGATGAAATTATTATTTGGCTTCCTTGAAACATCATTACACATTTAATTCTTTTTAATTTAGTCAATCTCTTCATGCATAGCTTGGATAAAATTCCCATATCTAGTAGCTTCCTCAAAACTCTTTGGATCTACCAGAGATAAGAGTGGATTTTGGTGTAGGGGCTTCATTATCCTCATTTTTATTAGTGATGAATGGTCACTAATGATATTATATTCATCACTTTTATCTATTATATTTAGTTTCTATATAGATACTAGTCTAATTTCATTCTGTACATCATCAGTATCTTCAAAATCTATATTGTCACCTTATGCTCCCCCATAGTTTCTCTATTCCTCGTCACTCTCTTCCAGAATTTGTTCGGTGTTTTAATATAGATTATACTCACTTTCCACTATATTGATTTTATGGATTTTTATAATCTTTTAAAGATTATTATTGAATCTCTTTTCTTCATTTCTCTTTGATTGGTTAACAAAGAAAATCTATTCAACTTCACAAGACTCAAACTTTCTTTATTTCTCCTAATTGAGATAGAATAAATTACTACACCAGATTAAAAAAAATTCAACATTGAAATATTTCTATACCACATCATGTATGAAGTATTTTCTTCTCATGGACACAAACACAATTTGTTGGATATATAGATTCATGTCATAACTACTTCCTTCTAGAACTTCTCGGACAGTGTTTTCTCAATAAAAATCATTCTATACTTTTTTTGTAATCTAGTTTCTCCTCTCAACCACACCATTTTTGAGTATTCCTTAATATTTATACTTGGTTCTTTATCTCATGCTTATTGAGGTAATATTAGACCTATTTTCAGTGAAATTCATACCATTATTAGTTTGGAATTGAAAAATATTCTTCCCAAATATATTTTTATCCTTCCTCTATTATTAAGTAATGAAATTGAATAACTCATATTTGTGGTTGAAGACCAACAACCATACCATCCTACTATAATCATAAATAAATATAACATTGTAAATATTTCAAGAAATGGACCTTGGTGATATCAGTACACACATATCTACAAAAAACAACTCAAACACCCTTTTTGACTTATTGTATCTTGAATTATACTAGTTATGGATAGTTTTCCCTTTTTGACAAACATCTCATGTGTGTGTACAATTTTTTGATAGTTTCGTGATATTGGGATCTCCATCATTATTTAGCAAATATTCCAAGGAGTATTGCATTAAGTTACCAATCCATTTATGACACTATATATTTTACTTCTCCTTTTATAAAAATCACATATCTTCTTCTCCTAGAATGAAGAAGATATTTCCATTGGTGTGATTCCCTTTCATTACAACTGCACCATCATTACCATTGATGCTATAGTTGTTCTTGGTGAAATTAACTAAATTCCCTAAGTAAAAAAATAACTTATGCTAAGAAATTTTTTACCAAGTCCTTCCACAACAAATACATCCTCAAGTATTATGTATTTGTATCAAAAAAATATTTTTTATTGGTTTTAGGTTATTATAAAATGATCCTTACCAACAAAAGAAAACCCAATAATTACCTAATCTATGTTCAAGGAATTGAAATATGCAAGGAAATTAAGAAAATAGAATAACTGAAATGTTGTTGTAATGGATTCAATTTTTTTATTTTATGGATTATATTCTATGATGATCACCAAAGTAGAAAACAAAGGATTCCTGACTCGGATGGTGATACACCGACCGTGGATCCTAGAATGCTTCTTAAAGATCCATGTACTTTGAAGGGGTTATAGAAGCTTCATAGTGAATAATAAATAGATCACTAAGAATGAATATATTTTAGGATATTTTTATTTCAATATAAATAGGTTACCCTAATAGGAGGGATATTATCACTTATAAAGTCATCTGAAGCACATTTCATCTTAATGAAATCTGTCGGATATAAGTGATGAATTAGTATACATGTCATCCCATTAGAAAATATATGTTTAACTAATTCAATAAACACACAATCCATATTGAATCCATTATTAAAGTATTTTTAATTTATAAAACCATGTAGGATTGGATGTGGAAAATAGATGCATCATATACATGAAAAACTATGTTATTATTGCTCCCAAAAATGTTATAGGTAACACCATGATGTCGAGGCTTGTAACATGGTACCCTCTCCATATTTATTGAAAATCCAAAAAAATACCACTTATAATAAAATACCATAATTACTTTATATAAAAACTTTACAAATATTATTGGATTCTTCCAAACTCTTTTAGATACATTTTTATAAAAAATATCTTCATTTTATAGAAAACACTTTATCCAAAACTTGACCCATATTCATAGTCCTAATTTTCTGACCCTATGGACCCTAGTAGATTTGACAAAATAATAAAAATACTTACTTAAAATTTGAAAAAAATGAGTGGCCTCTATAAAATCATAAACCTTACTCAAGAAACTACGTTATATGGTGTAATCATCATCAAACAAACTCATATCTCTATATGAACATGTCCACCAAAATAAATATCATGTAAATCAAATATAAACCTGTATAATCTATTTTTCCACGAAATAAAGTGGCCACTAGACATGGAAATTGTAGGGATCCACCATCCATAGAGGTATGGACTAGTTTAAAACATTTTGAAACTCATGTATTTACCCATGGTTGATTCATTTTTTAGGTAGAAGGCATATCAAGAGTGATATTGGGGTTCGGGACACAGATCTGGGGATACATCATGATGTTGTTTCACTATAGGCTAGTTAGTGTCCAAGGTAGTATCCTTACTAAGCTATAGGGATGACTGGTTGTCCAGTGAGCGAGCAACGGCTAGCGAGTGGCATATTGGGTAAATTTTAACTGGGGGAACCCCATAATTTCACCTATGGATTCCCCATTTTATTCTAACATAGGATTTTGAACCCCTTTTTCTCCAATATCACCCTCATATTTACCCTTATTCAATGCATTTTTAGGGGTATAAGTCATCTCGAGTGTGTTTTGGGGGTTTGAGACATAGATATGGGTCTATAGCATGATGTTTCCACACCATCGGCTAACTGGTGGCAAAGGTAGTGTCCCTGTTGGGATTCTAGGATCACTGGTTAGCCAGTGATCCAGTACTAGCCTACCTGTGGCCTCCTGGGAAAATTTTAAGTTGGTTAAAACCTGTAATTTTACCTAGTTATTCCCCCCTTTTCTTCTAACATAGGATTTTAGAGCCCTTTGGGTCTAATATCAACCTGATATGCACCCCCACCCTCTCCTTTTATCTTGAATGGATCTCCTTCATCAGAAGTCCATTTTAACTTCTATTAGATGTGAATCAAAACTTGAATTAATTAAAAGTATTTGTATCCTTCTATTTTTGTTTGATCTTCTATCAAGTGTGGTTTAATCAATTTAATCTAATTTTACCTATTTTCAGGGATTTTTTCTAATTTCTCATTTTCCTATAATTCAAGATAAACTGGAAGCCAATATTATATGTGTGGGATTTTCTAATCATAAGGTATGTGGTCCCTAATCATAATCTATAGTCTCACTCTATTTTTATAAGTGAACTAGTTGTGTATTCAATCTGGTTTCCACATGTTGGTGTATAATTTATTAATTTTTTAGACATTTTATTGTCTTAGTTAGAATTCCCTAAATTACATGTTTGACTTGATTTGGATGTTCTTGTTAAATTAATAAGCCATTTCCTAATTATTATAAAATTGAATTGTGGAATAATTAATGATTATGAAATGGCGTTTTTCAATCATCGATAGTGTTAAGTGGAACTATCCTTTGAACCAGGCCTAATGTAATAGTGGTCATGATATTGTAAATTATTGACTTGCGTAATGTGATGGTATTAACAAAAGGGAATGGAAATACCTAATTAATAAAATTTATTTTTAATGTCTATGTGATAAAAAATAGTTTTAAAATTTAATGGTTTCCTTGGGAAAATGATAAATCATTTATATAATGGGATAGGATGTATAGAATGACTTTAGTTAGTTGGAATTTAGCTATAAATGGGCCATAAAGAGGACCATGGTGTTTTTTTCTTAAATTATTATTATTTTTTATTGAAAATTATTTTTTGGTAAATAAAGATTGGTTAAGTGAGTTCTCTGAATATAGTGACATGTTTGGAATGTGGTGGAATGATTCCATAAAGTCTGTATGGAAATAAATATTTATGGAATACTATGAGTGGGACTCGCATTCCACTAGGGGTCTCATATGAATGATTTGGTTTGATGATACCCTTGGATTCATAGAGGTTTGATGTTATGGATTTCCTTGATTAATCCATTTTATTTTTCTAAGATTCATTATCATGAATGCCTTGGGGTGACTACCCCTTGGATTCGGGTAATGTCAATATTTATTAAATTTCATGGATTAATATTGTGAACTCATACAAGATGCATTGATGAATTTAATTGAATGAGAACACTATATTGGTCTTGATTTCATTTGGGAAGAATTCCTCAAGTGTGAACCAAGGATTCACATCGAGTAATGATTTTGAATTTCAATGGTGGTTCCCTGAGTTCATTCTAGTAGTTTGGATCAATGGAATTGTAAGAACCCATCCCTTCAATGAATTATGGACCTGTTAAAAAAATTAGGCCTTGTGTAACATTCCTTAATTGATGAATTTAAGAGTTTGGAGGCATTCCAGGATTATTTCAGGGGTTTGGGACATGGATTTAGGGTTGTAGCATGATTATATAGTATTATTGACTAGTAGGTATAGGTCCATCGATTATCAGGTTGTCTTGGAGGTATCTAGGGAGGATTATTGGGATCACTATCTCATTTATGGCCTCTAATAAGGTTTTTTAATGGGGTAAAAAGGGACTTTACACTACTTTTTATCCCTTAAACTTAACCCCATTTTTCTCCTCCTGAATTGCATAGTAACCATGCCCAAGCCATCCATTCTTACTCCCCATATTCTTTATGGATCTCAATTATTCTTGGTCGGAATATTCTTTTATTTAGTGTGGTCCAAGGTATAAGGTAAGGCAGTCATTCCTCCTACCTCTTTTCTTTAACTATTTCAGCAGTTAAGGTTCTTTCAATTTTTATGTCTGATAAGCCCTATTTTCAATGTGTTTGTTGGGTTTCTCAATTTCTTCCAATTCAGTCTTATCCAATGGCTAATACTAGACATGTGGACTTTTCTAAGTATAATCTAGGAAGTACCCTTGAATTTAACTTATAGTCTTTACTTGTTTCTAGGGTGTATGCATGGTGCAGTCAAGACGGACATATTGTGCTTTAACCTTGGTTTAATTAATTGTTTTAAATTGAGTTTTCCTTAGTAAAAAAATCCCCTTTTACATATCCTAAAATGTAGAAAACTATAGTTCTAGTTGGGATTTCTTATGTTGAATTTTTAACTCATTAGGACTAGTGGATGTTATTACATACTAAGGGGAGATTAAGGAATATGGGACACCTTGGCTTGAAATCCTAATTTAGAAAATTATGATTAATAATAAATATATGAGAGTTATGTTTTAAATAATTAATTTTGAAATGGGATTTGGAAATCATTGATGATCTTGGAGTGGAATTGAAAAGTTAGATATAGTTTCTTATAAAATGTATTAAAATGATGATTGGATATTGGTTAAATTCCATAGTAAATTAAATTTATTTATTTTGAGTAGGAAAGTGAATATGGTAAATCACCTCACTGATTTAAATTGGAACTCTATGTTTTTTAAGTCCTAAAACAAATTAAGGCTGGAATTTATGTTTTATGAAATGGTTTACCTTTTCAAACTGGTATGTTATGCTTTTTAATTTTTAATGGGTATAAAAAAATGTGATGCGATGATTATGAATCATGGTTGCTTGGGTAAATCAAAAATAATGAATGGATATGTATTAATTAAGTCAATTCCTTTCTCTATTATTTGATAATTCAGTTTTATAAAGAAAATTATTAGTTGGGATGATGATATGGATATGATACACTATTAAAGTAAAAAAAATCCCTTGGTTGTGCTCATCAAACCTAAGGTGAATTTAGCCCCAGGAAGGGCTTGGTTATGCTTGATGGACATAGGGTGAACTCATCCCCTGGGTGGGTTATTATTTCTCATTAAACTCTGGGATAACTCACCCACACCCCCAGTGTACTTGGTTGGACTCTATGGAAGGGTATACCACCCTCAGGTGCTATTTTTTTCTTAGGGATGGGTATATTAACCCTATTGGAAGAAAGGATGGAACCATCATCATGACATTATTATATACACCCCAACACTGTCTAAAGAAGGTATGTACCATTATCATGTGTCAGCATGGATCTTGGGTATAGTTTTGTTTATGATTTTATTTTTTAAAATGTTTTAGTGACTGTATTTGTAATTATTTTTTTATGTAAATTCTATATGATCGTGTATACCATACTAGTTATTTTAGGGACACCATTAGCGGTGTCCTATTGAGTTATACTCATTCCCATTTTGGGCCGCCATGGAACTTGGGTACCTTAGCATATATCATTATTTGGTCACAAGTTATAGGAATAGGGAAAGATCCTTCTACAAGTTGTTTTTCATGGAATATCAGGATGGAGTATGGGTGATGGTTTTGGGCCAGATTTGGGACTAGTTTTGGATGATTTGTGGCCTCAGTGATGTATTTTTATCTAGTATATATGATATTCCCTTTAGAGATTAATTAAGGCATGTATGGAGTACTCCTGTTTTTTATATCATTATGATGTTTTGTTAATTTTATCGACACTTGTATGTTTTATCTATAAGGGTTATATGGATCGGGTATATGTTTTCTTTAGTTATACTATTATTACTACTATGATCGGAGTGTATAGTCTCCACCTGGTGTACTCGTTGATTCTTTTCACTAGTCTAAAGCCTCTTGTGTATGAGGGGAATGCTTGAGGTTTAGTAGTGATCGTTAGTCTAACATCGGTCAGTGGTCCAAGGTGGAAGTATGTTACAAAGTGGTATTAGGGAATTTTATTTTGTTTTAATATTTAGTCATGGTAAACATGATAATGGTATTTTTAGGATATTTTTAATAAACTTTTGTCTGGGACTGATCAACCCACGCCTGAGGGGAAGCCCATGTTTCTAGGGATGGTAATTTTTTTTCTTAGATTTTTATTGTTATGGTTGTATTTTATTTTCTCATTGAGTAACACAATTTATTTATTATGCTATGGTTTATGGTATTTATTCTCTTAACCTAGTATAGTAAAAGAGAGAGAGAGTGTGTGTTTGTGCATTCATGTGTCATTTTTTTGTATGTGGGGATTTATATGGAATGTATCAGGATTGGTACATAGGATTTAGATATTTAATTCATGTTATATTTTATTTATATTGTATTATTATAATATTTATCTATTTTATATATTCTTATGGTTTATAACTAAATACTTGTAAAAAGGGGGTTAGTCATTTAAAGTGTCAACAATGTTGGTTTTTTCTCATATAAGGTTACGGTGGTGTCTTACTTGACCAATTCCCTTGGTGAATCCTTGATAAATAGAAAGATGTAATGGAATTTTTAAAATATGATGTTTAATAGAAAAGGTTCCAATAAAAAACCTATAAGGTGTTTTACCTTATTATTTTTGAATGAAACCATGTTTAGTCAATCCTTGGTAATGTGGAAATATTGATAATCCTAGAAAAATTAAATGTAAACCTTTGAATAAAAAATAAATATAAATTCATGGTAGTAATTGGAAATTTGAATCCTAAAATTAAAATAATGTGAAACCTATTAAAGTTTGAACCTTGTATGATAAGTAATAATGAAAACCCCATGAAAAAATGATGTAAGTCTTAAATGATAAGGATACCTTGAACCCTTATGTATGTACACAGCTTAACCATGTCATATGGGTTTTGGGGCGGTTATGAGTGCTTAAGTTTCAAGAAACCTATTGAGATAGACCCTATGAGTGTGGTGTGGACCTTTTATACACGTATATGGCGTTGAACCTACTAAGAGTATATGGGTATAGAGAGAGATCCCAAATTTTTAAAAGCCTTATTGAAGAATGGTGAATTTATTGGTAGATAATATGCCTGTTATGACTTTAGTTGTGTTATCATCCTTGTGGATTATGCTATACCAGATAGTGGGTAGGTTATTTTGGGTTCATTCTATTATATGAGACATTATGGTGTGTGTTGGATGTGTTATATGTCTGGGGACCTTGATATGGGGATGATTTTTATCCTCTGAGTGGTGAACTTTGAGAGTGAATCATGATTAATGAGTCGATACCTTGTGAACATTGATTGTAACCCTTGTGAGGGGGTTTATTGGTTTTATAGTTTCCTTTATATATGTAATATGTGGATATATTGTTCATCTCATGTGATCGGAGCATGTTTGGTGTTGCTTAGTTTTGGAATAGTTTTTCTTGAGCACCTGTAGTGATAGTGCCTTGTAAGTAGGCCTGTTTCAAGGTATAGATCATTCAAATACTCGAACCTATTAGATGTGAACATAATTTTCATATGTGGAAGCCACATATGTAAGAACCTTGGGTTCTAAAAATGAAGACCTAGATTATGAGTGGTCATGAACACTATTTTGGCATGTGAAAAGTGTCAATATTCTTCTGTGAGGTCATTTATAATTCCTCCAATTACTTAAAATAATATGATAGGTGAATTTTCTTTAACCTGGTTGGGCCTGTGAGCATATGATCAGAAAAAATAAACTCATGGGATGGTGATTTGGTTTTTTTGACTTGCTCATAGTTGAGAGTGTGACCCTTGTGTTTTGGTGAGATCAGGTGGTATAGGAGTGAGCACTCATATTTTTATAGTGGGTCAAACTATATACATATTGAACCTTTTAGTCTTGAATTGGTGGAATTGAGCATGTGTTCTTCTACTAGATATTTTTATAGTTTAATAAACACTCAAGAAATGTAATGGATGTAGTTCAATGGTGGTATTTATTTTTTTCCTACTTGGAAGAGACTCATGAGACAATGGTGGGTTTTGATCAGTGATTCCTCTTGAAGCAAGGTAACTAGAAATTGGTTAATGCTTGTGGGATGGATGACCCAGATCTTTTGGTGGGTTTTCTTCAGGTCCCAGGGGTAAGGTATTATTTTTTTGGATGGATAGATATTTTTTGGCATGATCAATTCAGGTTTGACCCTCGATATAAGTTTTGGTGATTTAACAGGTGAGCATGGCTCAAAAGAAGTGGCATGCATTCCTTAGAAATTTAATCTTCTATATTTGTGATCTAGGAGTGGTTTGGGTGAATAAATATAGTACGTAGACCACCATTGGATTAGTGAGTTGAAGCCATTTTTTTAAGTTGGTTTCTGATGAATTTCTTGTGTTGAAGTTCCTGCGAACCAGGAATGGGAAACCATTTGTGTTTCATCTTAATGCTCAGGTGTGAGAAGAATGTTCATGTCCATCCATTGTTTTTAGTGATAGAAGGAGGGTGGGATATCATATTTGGGTTTTTTACTGAGTGTAATGATTAAAAATACACTCTTATGGTGGTGAGTTTCATGTCATTCATGGGCATGTGACCCTTGTACTAGAGGAGTTGTTGATGTTCAAGACCTGTCTTAGGATAGTTGGGATATCAATAGTTGATGGAATGCTTGTAGTTATGATCTAATATGGATATCTCAAGGAGTTTGAGAGGTTAATTTTTATGTTGTTCTATTTGGAGTCTGATTGATGGTTTCATGCTTGGGATGAAATGTTGTAAACCAAGACTTTTTTTGTAACTCCCCGACCCTAGAAGCCCGGACTCTGTGCATTATTTCATTATATTGGCATGATTACAAAAAATCTAATCTTGAAGTACTGGTAATTTTATTAGTATTTGAAAGATAAAATACATTCATGGTACCAATAATACATTGGGAAATTGGAAATATAAACATTATACATAAAAAGAAAATAAATTTCCTCCTTGGAAACTTATTCAAAGATTTCTTCTTCATAATCTCGGGAAAAAACATAATAAGGGTGAGTACAAATGCTCAGTAAGGGTATCTAAAGCGGTGGAAATAATGAATAAATGAGAATAAATAAACATGGAAAATTTATTAACTATAAATACATGACATTAAAATAACTACATAAGGAAAATTCAATATTGCGAGGTAACAAATTGAAGCACATGCCACTTAATCAATAAACTGAAAATAAAATGTATCCATAGATATGTTGACGCAAAATCTCATGGATGAAAAATAACTAAATATAAATGAAGAGAATTATTAATTATTAGGCATCAAGTTTGAGGCACATGAAAACCTATACCATCAATACCATTCATAAGATAGTTAAAACTATGGATAGAAGACCATTTAATTTGGTCAACTTATCTGTCTCATTAGAACCTGTCGATGCATCAAGGATCTATATAAAGTTAGGGATCCTCCCATAATTTCCTATCCAAATAATTCCTCATGTTGAATAGTCAAAAATAAATAATATTCCCTATAAAATATCCATATTTAATAAAGAATATGCAATTATCAATATTTCCACAAATAATCAAATAACTGTCAAAGTAGACACCGTATGAAAAATGGTATATGGTTTAGAAAATATTAATATACATTGTATTAGAATATAGATATTCAATTAAATTTAAAATGAGAAATTATTACAATAAATTTATTGTTTCAAGATAAAGTTAACAGTTAAAAAAGTAATTGATATTGAAAATATAATCATTAAGAACATGCTTGAGAAGAATAATCTTTAAACATTTCAAAGTGTACCATACCACTTTGAAACATTTAAATAATAATCCCCATGAAGGTATGACATTAAATGAAACTTATAATATCATTAGAATAAGTATATTCATGATATTATGTTTCAAAGGGTGGTATATAAACCAAGTAAAAGTGATTTCGTCCATAACAACAAATAAGCCTCAATGGAATGTCAATTGAGACGAAATCACTTTCCTTAACCTTAATTTTGTTGTATGGTATTTATACTCATGTATATTGGTTTAAAATATGTTACTAAATTATACCATAACCATACTAATATTTATAATATTATATATCATCATCTTATAATATCTTTTACCCATTTTTTAACAATCTTTCATTATTTTTACAATTTTAGGTGTCAATTGCCTTGTTTTCACAAGTATGTTTTGACTTGTTATTTGTTGATCCTATTACTTATATCATGATTTCATCATATAAATAATGTAAACCATGAATTAATTATATTATTTATTAATTACATATGTATTTATACTAATCCATAATTTTTTGAGATAAGAAATAAAATGCACCATTCATGGAGATTGTAGGTCCTACGTACGCATGAACGCTACTTTCATTTATTTGTCGTATTAAATGAATGAAAATTAAATGATAAATTTATATATATATATATATATATTATAATTAAATTATCATATCTATGACATATATTTTACATAGGTTTATTAAACCCATACTTTATACATTCCATGTATGGTGTGAATGAGTCACATCGGTTTGGGAGGAAGTAGTCCACACTTCCACAAACGATGTTATCATATTTACACAAAATGGAATGTATAGAGTTATGTTTTATAAAATAATTAAATAAGTATAAATACATTATAAATATCATATATATCATATATAAATATATTTTCCATCATAATTCCCACCATGAGACGCAGAAACGAAAAATGAACAATCATTATTTTGTGACGTGGTAGTTCATTGTACACATAAACAGTGTGTTCTTTATATATTAGATGGAAGTTTGTGTAATTTTAGTTATAAAACTAATACTGACAATATATTATTATTTTTTTATACTATTTTTTATATAATCAAATAATTATGAGATTTTTGGGGTGTAGAATGGAAATGAAACTAAAGAGCTTGAGGAATGATGTTACATCTTAACCAGATAACTACTTTTGTTTTATAGAAAAAGGATTCCTTGGATGGATTTATTAAAAATTTTATGATTCTAGGATTAGGGGATGTATTTTTAAATCTATTTGGTCAGATATTGGTTGATAAAAAGTGGCTTTATATGTGTGAGGAAGTGGGAGGAGAGGAGGCCTTTTTATAGTGGAGGAGGATTGGTAGTCTTGTAAATTTTGGGAAAGGGAATTCCACCCTTGTTTTTTCCATGGAAAGTGGCTCCCATAATGGTTAAATTTAGAAAGAATGGATTAAAGGGTCTAAATATGTCCATAAAATTGATATTTTACAAGTTTCTAGGTCATTTGGGCCCTTAAGATTATGGTTTAGTCCCTTGTTAAGCTTAATTTTACCTTAATTATTGTAATTAATTTTAATTACTTTCACTAATAATATTTTTAAAAAAATAATTTGACCTTATTAAACATTATAGATTATTATTATTCAAAATATGGGTTCCATTTTTCCTAATTCTAATCACATAATTGGTATAAATTAATTTAAATCGAATCCCGCACATTGGATGAAAATGATGGTTTTTAAAGTAAAACCGTTTGAAAGTTTGCTATGTTTTTATAGTCAATTTCAAAGTGAAATTAATTACAATGAAATAAATAGGATTAAATAATAATAAAAATATCTAATTAAACTTTAAAACCAATCTAAAACATAATTTATCCTTATAAATAAATTAGATGAAAAGGTGGTTTTGAACTAAAATTCAGTATTTTTCATTGTTCATTAATAAATGAATCTTCGCAGAAAAATAAAGAAAATTCACCATAAGATAATTTTTATGTTTCTATTCAAAATATGAATTTATTTTTACATATTAAATTTATAAAATGGTAAAAATTGGATTTAAAATTGGTTCTCCACCAAAAGGCGGCAAAACTACCTTTATAAAAATATAATATTTTATGTGTAATATTGGGTTTGTTCTTATCTTATATCTATAAAATATATTAGATGAGTGTAAAAATATTTTACTCAATAATATATATATATATATATATTATATTAATATCCCTCATTAATTTTAATTAATTTAATTTATTAGGGTAATGAAGCTTTGTGAGCATAAAAATAGTTATCTATAAAAACATTCCCTTTATATTCAATTGGTTATTATATATATTTCTAATTAATTTGTAACCAATGAATTAATTTTATATTTTTATAAATCATATAATTTTAAATTTCAGTTAATACTAATAATAACCTCTTATTTAATAGCTAGGTTAAGTATTATTATATTAAAAAATGATATTTTAATAATATATTGTTGTTCGGTTAAAACTTGGTCTTGGGTGTAACGCAAGCTATCAAACAAGGTTGTTCTTGCTTGTAAGGAAAGATAACTTAGTGTTTTTTTCCATTTCAAGCTATATAATATATTAAATTTATTTAATAAAGTAATTATATTATAATGTCTTGGGATATTATATTCCCTTACACACTTGGTATCATGTGTCATGAATGCAATCGAATATAAGGTTCTTACTTTAGAATTTTGGGCTATTATTGTTTTGGTTTGGTGGAACACTAGAGATCAAGTAATGGAATGGTGAGTAGTGAAAGTGTTTAGTGTTTTGACCATAATATCACATCCGGGGTTGGGTTGGACCTTAGTGTGTTTGGGTGATCAAGGGTTTCCTATAGTTGTTAAGGCATCATGTTCTAGTAGTTAACAATGTGTCAATAGTGGAAGTTGAGCATTCTTATGGAGGGTTGGACAGAGGAGGTTAGACCACCTATTTTGTTTGGGATTCAATGCGGTGGGTTCAGAACCACATTGGGAACATCTATTTTGATATGATGTACATCTTTTGATTGGTGATTGAGACTTTTATTTGAAATACAACATGTTTGTGATGTATGTAGGGTGAAAAATGCCCATCTGGTTCAGTTTAGAGTTAGTAATGAAATTCGGTGATATGGTTTTGATCAGTGTGTTCATATATATATATAGGAGTGTGGTAATGGACCTAAATCAAGATTTATTTTAGGTTTATGACATCGATTGGGTACTAGTGGAAAAGGTAAAGGTGGAGACGGTGAATACCTGAGTGTGAGTATTGGTTTCTAGATTTTCAAGATGAAAGTCAAGTTTTATAATAAGGTTTGATCATTGGGATACATGCTAGTGGGTTAGATAAGATTTTAGAGCTTGAAATTTCTATAAAATCTTCTCATTGTGAGTGTTGAAGACAGGCCTTGTATTCTGAATAGTATTGGGAGTGAGACTAGATGTTTGGATAAGAATGTTTGGGTGAATGGATAACTTGTATAGACATTGGGAATGTGCAATTCTTATAATACCACCAAGAATGGATCCTCGTGGTGGATTTTGTTAGAATAGATCATGCTGCAATATACGGTATAAGGAGGGTTTAAGTGATAGAGTGGGTTCAGGATGTCATGTTATCATGACCATAACCATAGAGATGCTTATGTTTAGTTAATGTACGAAGGCTCGATGATGTTTAGAAGCACAAATTTGATACAAACTATCATATGGTGTATATATTTTAAGAACCCATCCCTTCACTATAATACAAACTTGTTAAAAAAATTATGCCTCGTGTAACTTTCTTTCAAATGAGTATTTAAGGGGTCAAAGGAATGTCAGGAGCATTCTGAGGGTCAATTACATGGATCCAGAGCTACAACATGATATTGGAGTACTACTGGCTAGCTAGTATAGGGCCACCAGCTAGCTAGTGGAGGCCAATGTCTTGAAGATGGCCTCTTGGTGAGTTTTTTAGGGAAAAGGGTCTTTTAATCCCTTTTCACTTATTTTAGTGGCTAAGTCCCTCTCATATATTATTTCTAATATGACCTATTTTTAGGAAATTTTTCAAGTTTCTCAATTTCTATCTATTCAGTCCAAACCAGTAGCTAATACTTTATATTTTTTCTTTTCTAAGAATAAGTTAGGTGGTCCTCTTTAATTTAACCCATAGTCTTGAATTTTTCTAGGGTGTATTCATAGTGCTGTTAAGCCGAATATGTTGTGATTTGATATTGGTTTAATTAATTATTAAAAAAATATTTTTCCTTAATTAAACATAACCTTTGAAATGTATTAAAATTTAGTAATATATAGTTCCATTTTGGATTTCCTATGATTAATTTTTCCCACTTTTGTCCTAGTGGTTGTTATAACATTCTTAGGGGAGAAGTAAAAATATGGGAAACCTAAGATTTAAATAGTAATATGAAAAATTATACTAAATTAAAAAAAATAGAAGTTATATGTTGAATCAATGATTGTGAAATAGGATTTCACAATCATTAATGATCCTGGAGTGAAAGTGCATAGGTATACATAGTTTCATTTAAAATGTGAATGCAAATTTTACATGTGGAGACAGAATGTTAAACACACAGATGAAAGGATAATTGTATATAATATAGAAAATTATATTATTTTAATATTAATAATAAAATATACTAATAATGTAATAATGTTATTATTATATAATTAATATTTATGAAAACAAATATTAGTATTATTAAAATACTAAAAAAAATTATATAATATTAAAATTATCAATATTTGTAACAGGTTATGCTTTATTCTTAACATGTCCAATTCTTAAAAGGTCAATTTTTAGGTATATCCCAATAAAAATTTTGTGTCAGTCGTGTCTAATGTAAACCCAATAATTATCCTTTCTTGAGTGTTTTTTCTAACAAATTATTCAAAACATGTAATGTTTTTATATTTTATAGAAAAATATGGAAAAACGAGGTCATCAAAAGTCATTATTAGATGACCGCATATGGATAAATCAACGTAGAAATACAAACGGTTCTGGTTTAAATCCAGTATATATAGATTGTGTGGAGACTTTTTATCATTTACGGCATCAAATCCAGAATTTGTTTCAGAAGGCACAATAAAATGCCCTGGTAGAAAATGTTTATTGAGAACGTTTGACACGTTTGACAATGTGGGGGAACATCTCTTGCGTTTTGGTTTTCAACCAGATTATGTTCTATGGTATCAACACAGTGAACGCAGTTCCAGAGTAGGTGATACCAACTTGATTCCAGATCCATCCCGGTTTCAAGATTTAATACATGATGTTGCAGGTTCATCTGTCAACATACAGAAACTCCGGCTGATATAACTTCAAATCATGAGTTGGCACCGTCTGAATTTTATGAGTTGTTGAGGTCTGGTGAGGATGCATTATATCCTGGCTGCAAGATGAGCAAATTAGAAGCAGTTTCAAAATTTATGGCTATCAAATCAGATAACAGAATGTCAAACACCTGTTTTGACCAGATATTTTCTTTGCTTAAAACACTGTTACCTGAAGGAAATGTTTTGCCTGCAAATTACTATGAGAGTAAGAGGCTGGTTCGAAATTTGGGACTTACTTGTTAGAAGATTCATGCATGTTCAAATGACTGCATTTTATATTCTATAGAAAATGAGTCATTGGATAGTTGTCCCACATGTGGGAAACCGAGATATAAAGAAGGGCAACATGGGAAGTCTGGTTTTATTTTTGTAAAACAGTTGAGATATTTTCCTCTTACATCCAGACTACGGCGTTTATTCATGTCTAATAATACAGCGACAATGATGTCATGGCATAAAGTGAATATTTCAACCGATAAAAGCTTGAATCATCCAGCCGATGGTGATTCATGGAAACATTTTGATAGACTGTGTCCATCCTTTTCTTTAGAAGCTAGAAATCTTCGACTAGGGCTTTCCACTGATGGTTTCTGTCCGTTCGGATCTTATGGTAGTCAGTATTCATGTTGGCCTGTTTTTTTAGCTCTGTACAATTTACCTCCATGGATGTTGATGAAGGAGCCCTATATCTTTTTGACTTTACTAATTCCAGGACATCCGAAGAAGAATATTGATGTTTATTTGAAACCATTGATTGATGAATTAAGTTTATTGTGGAGTACTGGTGTCAGTACATATGATGTTGCTAGGAAAAAGAATTTCATACTGAGAGCATCATTGATGTGGACAATTAGTGACTTCCCGGTTTTGGGATGTTATCTGGATGGAGTACACATGGTCAAAATTCATGTCCTTACTGTATAGGAGAGAATAAAGAATTTATTCTCATTCATGGAAGGAAACCTTGTTATTTTGACTGTCATCACAGATTTCTTCCAGCTGATCATCCTTTTCGCAGAAACAGATCTCATTTCAGAAAAGGAATAGTTGAAAGGGATGAACCTCCAAAAATTCTATCAGGTTCGGAGTTAAAATCAGTTGTATTTTCATTACCTCCCATCACTTTTGGTCCCACAATAAACCAACAGAAAAATTATGGTTTTGGGAAAAAACACAATTGGATTAAATGTAACATATTTTGGGATTTTCCATATTGGTCTGATTTGTTGGTCCTCTACATGTTGGATGTCATGCATATTGAGAAGAACTATTTTGATAATTTGTTTCATACAGTTTTGGATACGCCAGGAAAGAGAAAAGACAATGTAAATGAATGTTTAGATCTTTCCCAAATTTGCAGGTGTCCAGAACTGGAACTGTTTGAGAATGTCATAAAAAAAAGTTACTGAAACCAAAAGCATCTTATACAATGTCTAAAGAAAACCGTTTATTATTTTGTCAGTGGATTGATGATTTGAGACTTCCAGATGGATGTGCTTCCAATTTTGGTAGATGTGTAAAGAATGGTTATATTACTAGAATAAAAACTCATGATTGTCATGTTATAATGGAAAGAATTCTACCCATTGGATTAAGAGGTCTGTTGAATTCTGTGATTTGGGATTCCATAACAGACATGTCATATTTTTTCGGGACATTTTTGCGGCTACAGCAGATTATGATGCTCTATGAAAACTTGAAGAAGATGTTGTTGTAATTATATGTAAACTGGAAAAAATATTTCCGTCATCTTTCTTCGACTCAATGGAACAATTGATATTACATTTTCCATATGAAGCCAAATGTGGAGGTCCAGTACAGTTTCGATGGATGTACCCATTCGAAAGATGCATGCAAAAATTGAAAAGAAAAGTACGTAACAAAGAATCGGTTGAAGGATCTATTGCAGAAGTTTATTTTCAAGAGGAAATATCATTTTTCTGCTCCCATTATTTTGAATTTGAGTATCCTTCAAAACACAACCGAATGAGATGTAATGAGAGGAATATTGATGAAATCAACAATCAATTATCTGTTTTCAACCAGCCAGAGCTTGGTTTTGGTGGAGTTCATGAACACTGGATTTCAGATGATGAACATCACAGAGCTCATACGTATGTTCTGCTCAACATTGAAGAGATGAAATCATTTGTACTGTAAGTGTTTATATCACTTATTCTATCATTTATGTCATAGTAAATAACTTTGTTTTTTATAGGTTTTATGATAATCATATCAAGAAACAAATTCCACAAATTACAGCAGCTGCTCTCAAAGAACGCCGACAAAAAAATTTCTCTCATTGGTTTCAAAAACTGGTAACATAAATTCTTTATCTTTTAGCAACTCATTCAATGTATAGTTTACTATATTGAAAGTTATTTCACAAATTTGTAGGTGTCTCGACATGCTGATAAAATTGACAAACGGCTGTGTATATTGAGTAACCCACCTTCCAAACCTGTTAAAAATTATAATGCATATGTGGTGAATGGATTTCAATTTCACACACATGCATATGGGGAATCAAAAAAACAATGAGCAGGGGAGTTAGATTTAGAGGATCTCATTATCGAGAAAATTAAGTTGACTTTTATGGCATGCTTGATGAAATAATTGAACTCTGTTTCTTGGACAAAATTACATAACCATGTTCAAATGTCGGTGGTTGGATACAGAGAGAGGCGTGTGTGTTCATCTGACTCATGGAATCATCGATATTAAATGTAAAAGTGTTCTCACAGTAAATGAAACATTATGATTGGCTCAACAGGCACATCAAGTTTATTACACAAAGTATTGTGCTACATCAAAAGACTTGACTGATTGGTGGAGTATAATAAAGATAAAACTTCGAGACAATCAGTTTAGTCAAAGTGAATGTGCTTTCAATGATGTGCAAGGAATTGAATTTTTTCAAGAGAGTACTCAAAATCAATATTTTTTACAAAGATACATGAGTATCGATGATGACACCCCACATTTAAGAGTTGGTGATGACGATGATGTTAATGATGTCACATATGAATTTGAAATGGTAGGAGATGAAGCAACTGGAACTCGAATGGATATCGATGATGTTGAGGAGGAATATGAAGATGGCATTGATATATATGAATATGATGATGAAGATGAACACTGATAGAATTCCATGGTAGTTATATATAATCATAACTAATATATATGTATATATAATAGTAATTATCAATTATTTGCTAACAACATTAACATTTTCTGTTTCAGATGGACGACGACGGATTTCGTGAGTTGGCGGATGCTGACCTGTCTTTCGATGTAGATGAGTTGCTGGCAGATGACCCTCAACCTGCAGGTGCTTCAGGGAGTCTATGGAGGGGGCGCGGTCTTGCACAATTGATGATTCTTGACCCCATCCCTGAGCGACGTCCACGTCTTGGGTTTGATCCACGCACACGAAGGTGTGATAACCTATGTGATGACCTGTGGATTTGACTAAATTTTCATTAATATATTCACATAATAAATGTTTATTATTTTTACAGTTTTCCGCATATAGCAGTTAGATAGTGCAGTGCTATTTTGAGCAACTATTTATCTTAGCCTTGGACCACACGGGAGCAGATTCCCATTGATGTGCAGCAGGCCATGTTCGGCCATTGGTTGTTACATATGTAAATAAATAATTCTTATTTTCAAAATTATTTCATTTCTAACTGGATATTTTGATTTATTTGTAGGGTTTATGGTATCCAATCAAGGATACCATGCGTGGCGCCATTCACGATGCATGGGAGGTGGTCATGCGTGATCAATTTTGTCAGTTTTTGCACAACTTGAGGAGAGCGGCCATGAAGAAATCATGAGTATCCGTTTTTGATGACTCCTGTAGAGCACACCGACCATAGTACATTTCATCCCACGTATGGGATGGATTATGTGCGCACTGGTTGAGTGATGCTTTTCAGAGGAGATCATCTGTGGGGAGGTAGAATCGGGGGAGACAGGAGGTGACTCATCGAGCTGGGAGTCGTACTTTCAGTACTCATAGACAACATCTGGTACATACATTATTTATAAATATTTTATATAACTATAAATATTAACAGTTTATTTTTTATTCTTATAGGCTGTCGAGCACCCCGATATTACAGAGTACGACGTATATCGGGGGATGTATAGTGATCCTACTACTGGGGAGCTCATAGGTGATCGTCAGCGTCACATCGTGGTCAGTATTATTTGTTTTCAAGTTTAAAAATTAACTGCATATAATATATTCACAATTTTAATTTCAAATTGCAACTACAGGAGTCATATGAGGCCATAGTGTCACAGACCCAGCCTGAGAGTCAGGCCGCATCATCAGATCAGACCAGTGGCCGTCAGTTTGATGAGGAGGAATGGATGCAGGCCACCCAGTATGCCTTCGAGAAGGGCCGGGTAGTTGGTATCAGCTCTCAACTTACTCCCGGAGATTATTATGGTAGTGTTACGATGTCGGCGTCCAGCTCAAGAGGAGCTCGTGCATCTTCTTCTTCTACACAGTATGAGGATCAGTTGCGATCTCAGACTTCACTGATATAGAGTCTCCGACAAGAGAAAAAGGAGATGCGTCAGCAGCAGCAGCAGCATGAGGAGGAGCGTCGACGCCAGCAGCAGCTGTACGAGGAGCAGATGAGTCGGTGGCAGCAGCAGCAGTAGGAGCAGATGGAGTACATGCGCCGACTCACTCGTGCTTTAGGGATTGAGTTTCCTCCACCAGAATCTGCAGATCCCCCCTCCCCCCTCCCCCCTCCCCCCTCCTCAGATTAGAGTTTGTTTTTATGTTATAAAGTTTGTTAAATCAAAATATGAATTTTTTTGTATTCGCAGTTTCTATCTCATTATAAAATATAAATAATATTATATTTTCAAATAACAATATTAATATGAATAATATTATTATTTATATTTTATAATATTAAATTTTATATATATATTAAATTTTTTTAATATTATAATTTAATTATATTTTTTGTGTAATATTTGAATTATTATAATTTTTGAATGTATATAAATTTTATTATTATTATATTATTTAAAATAACTTATTAATATTTATTTTATTTATGAATTATAATTAAAATATTATTATATTAATTAAAATAATTTTTTATTTTTTATTTTTGAATTATAATTATATTATTATTATATTAATTAAAGTAATTTATTAATAATTTATTATTTTTATTTGTGAATTATAATTATATTATTATATTAATTAAAACAATTTATTAATATTTTTTTATTTATTTATTTTTGAATTATAATTGGATTATTATTATATTAATTAAAATAATTTATTACTATTTTATTTTATTTTTTATATTATTTGCAACGGGTACTATGCCCGTCGCAATTAGTATTATTATTATATTAATTAAAATAATTTAGTAATATTTTTTAAATTGTTTTTTAAATATAACGAGTAGTATTTGCGACAGGAAATATTCCCGTCGCAAATAATTGTTGTTGCGACGCCGTTTTCCACAACGGGCTATTTGCGATGGACCCCCGTCGCAAAATCACATTACCGACGGGATTCTGATGCAAATGCACCGTCGCAAATATCCTTATTTCCAGTAGTGATGATGAAGTTCCACTTCTAGATTTTGGGGGTCTATTTCCTTTGGGAATGTTATTTATGAAGAATTATTTTCAGTGGAACCAGAGAAGATATAGTTTTTGATGTCTTGGGAATGTTTTTGGATTGTATTCAAGATCAGTAGCTTCCTTGGGCATGTAGGCTACTATCAACACATCATTTGGGATTTCTCCTATTTAGTAGAACTGGTGATAGAGCTGAAAAAGGGGTGTGAGGTTTTATTGTTCTAATATATATAGAGAGGATATTCTTGAGATTAATTGGTGGTTGATGATATCCCCACCTTTAACTCTTATATAGCATGTGATAGGATGTTCTGTGCAATGATAAGACACTTATGTTGGGTAGGGAGCTATGTGGATGTTTAGGGATTTGGTAGTCAAAAATTAGACACATCAGCTATGATATCATGAGAATAACTACCCATCACATGACATAGATTTAGATGTAGTTGTCTATAATCTGTAGTTCTAGAAGAAATATATCTTTAGATGGTGGTTTATTGTCTAAATGAAACACAATAGATTTTGATATATCTTATCTCAATGAAATTTGAATATAAGGTGGAGGATTTTTTTTATTATCTATCGATATTTTAAATTGATATAGAATATACAATGGGATGATGTACTTTTATTACTAATTCACTCAATATGATGGAATCAGAGGTGTGTGAACTTGTAGGGAATCCATCATAAAAGGAGTTATTTTTATGAGTTTTATGGTTATGTGGTTTTTCGATAAATCTAAGGATCATTGACTTATCCCATGTTCACATTAATAATATCGTCTTCTTTGGTGGACTGTTTAAAAGGGAACCAAGAGTTATATCTTGAGTGTATAGTAATAAGGTATTGCTTTGTGGGGGATGATTATATTCTAGGGTGGTCCCTAAGCAATAATTATAATGTTTTCATTCATGTGGGAGTAGGTTTTCAAGCTTCCTTAAGAAATGAGTTTGGGAGAGGATTCCATGCCTCAAAATGGGATGTCTTTCCCATGTAAATGAATATTTACAATGACATCCGACATCAATTTTAGGATCCATTTATGATGATATACATCGCTTGTTTTTTTTAGATTCCTTACTTACTAGAGGGTAATGGTTGAGTATCATTATTCTTCTAGATTGATTTATCCATATCTGGTACCTATATGGAAGTGGGATGATGTTATCATGGAATTCATGATAGGGTAAACCAATACCATGAAGATTCATATTGTTGTTTTGGTGATAGTTTATTGGATAATGAAAGTAGATAATTTAATGTCAATTTGATTATCTCATTCAGTGGATAAGTTAGGGAAGTTTCATGTAGGGAATAGTATACTCCTACATAGTACTCCTTTGTGTATCCTATAAAACAAAGATGTGCATTTCATTTCAATGTTTTAGTAGGGATTAATGTATTCATTAGGTACATAATTGAAATATAGAATTTCATGACATCTACATATTGGTGGATAGTATGATAAGAAGATTTTCATTTTAGAGGATATGTTGTAGGAACACATTATAGACTTTAGTGTAACTTGGCATGATCAGCGAGACTTGGTAGAGATCACATAAAACAATGGCTTCTGGTATTCGATTTAGATGGGACCTTTTGAGGCTCTTTATGGCTCACTATTTCTCTCACAACTATATTGTCCTAAGGCTGGCAAGGTATTAATTTTTGGGCTGAGTATAGTATGTGAGACTTCTGAGAGTGTACAATTTATCTAGATATGGTTAGCCACCACTCCAAGTATGAAGATATCATATGCCAATAGGATAAGGTGACACATGGTGTTTCTTATGGGTGGTCAATTTTTCTTACACGTGACTCCTCAACTAGTGCGTCAATTATTATAGAATAAAGGGAATTTTTCTAAGGGATTATTCATACTATTCGATATTACCTCGTGTATAGTTACAACACCATACAATTTAGATCTTACTCCATGGTACTGATGTATAAATAAATTTTCCATGACTCTCATCATTGGAGGTGCATACCCATCCAACACTTGTTCTTGATTGTGAAGAAATTTATCATGATATTGACACATATATTATAGAATGGTTGGTCCATAGATAATACAAGATGAATAATCAGGCAACATTTCATGTAATCACCTTATCATTATAGTAGATTAAAAAGATCATAAAATGACTACATAGCTACAAAAATAAGAAAATAACAAAAATACATAACATGGTAGATAATATCTACGATAATAAACACACAAGGAACATCATCACAATTAATAGGTAACATACTAATGCAACTACATGACATGGAATATGCATGGAATGTGAATGTCTATGTTCCTATAATGATGCTTGTAATAGTACTTTCTTTCCAAATTAGGCCAGGGAAAAAGTACAATAAATTTCGTAAATCAAAAAGAATCTGAAATTACACCCGTCACTTAAGGTGAAATAATAATCAAATGTAATATAAAACACCATGAACAACAATCCTAGCCCTGGAAACTTGGAATTTTTCCTGTGGGTGGGGTGATCACTCCCAAATAAGACTATTTTCCATGCTCTAAGACATTTATACTATCCGGCCTACCAAGCCCAAACAGAAAGTTAAAGGAACAAAAATAAACCTATTATACCATTTTGAAACATGCTGACTGGACTTCCAATTAAAAAAAATGCCAGACTGGTCACCAAATGGCCTCAATCATTCCTCCCTCTATGCCAAAGGTTAATGACTAGTATTGAGGGTCTAAGGAGGTGGTAGTGGGGAGACTGTACCCTCGTTATTAGAGTAGAATAAATTTATATCATAAAATAAATAACATAAAATATTGGAATCCATAATAAATGAAAGACATAGAAGAGGAAGAATAATATCAACTATATTAGAGATGGCCAACCCCAATATACAATAATGCAAGCATGTATATATGATAATACATAAACCGAAATAGTAGACATATAGAAGAAAACATGATATTATGGGGTATATGAATAATAAAATAATAAATAGGAATCTTGGGTGATGTCCATGAGAATCTAGAGATCTTTATTAGTCATGTGATCTTAACTCCTATGTACAAGGATGTAACCAAAAGCTATAATCCATGGTCAAGTGAATATGAGAACTCCTCGGCTACCCTAGTCCAATGGAAGTCTGAGTTGGGTGTGAGAAAAAATCCTAGTAGGCCACCACCAATGGTGTATACAAAAAAAATAAATTACATTATATAATGTAAATTAGTGTAGGTTTAAAGAAATAATAAACAATGATGAAAAAATAAATACCAATTGGCTTAGGTTTCAATAGAAAACCAGACCGACTATACCTACTTCATCTCATGGATAGAATAATGATCTAATATGTAGCCATATATATATATATATATATAGTAATAATACATATATATATAGTGTATTGATATGATCAATCCACCTATATGGACTAAGTGCATGCGGACATAAGTAGCCATATACTTGGAATACTAGGTACTAACTGGACAAGGGAATAACTGGGTCACCCATTACATTTCTAAATGAGTTTATACACAAAGAAAAAGGTTAAAATATCTACATATCATAATTAATGGGAGAATTCAATTTCAACACTTGATATGGTGGGTGTGTCGTCATGCCAACATCTGAAACAAGGTATGTGTTCTGTCTTACCCACCATCCAAATAATGTCAATGGTACGAGGAATCATACCCAACATCTGCTATCAGTAAGTGTGAATTGGCATTCCCAATAGAAATATTACCATCATATCACAACCAATATCAATGGCATAATCATATTTATATTAATATCCATGATATATTACCCCTCATGATTTATATTCATCAAGATCAAATATAACCAAGGGTATTTCAATTCATATTTAATTATAAACATAAAATATGTGTGGCCTTACCACCATTTATAATTTATTTCAATTAAAAAATTTTATTCTTTCAAGGCAAGAAACCCATCATGAAGCTTGTATTTTAATATAATCATGTTTTTTAATTTATCAAGTCTTGTAACCCAACTTAGAAGGTGGTTATTCCTTGAAACTATTAATAACACAAAAGTTCATTCCCTTTATTCATTTCATTTTTGGTTAACATTTGAGGCCATGTACTAAGAATTCCAAATTTCTAATAATATCACAAATTAATAGAAAAACACCAATGAAATATAGCCAAGAAATATTTAAAACAATAATAACTACTTTTTGTTTTAGAAGACAACACACCTCATCTGAGGGGTTTTATTATAAAACAGGAAAATATTTAACAAAAAATTCATTAATCTCAACCAACCATCACATTAAAAAGGTATAACACTATTTATCAAAAAAAAAATTAAGAAAGCTTCCAATCATCGAAAATCAATTAAAAATGTTCAACATGAAATATAGGAGTTTCTATCATCAATTGGGAGATTACATACATGGGAAATTCCATTAAAATCCAATTTTAATTTTTAGAAGGCATTCCAAACTTTTAAAAATTATCTGAATAGGGAAATTAAACCCAACACATCCAATGTGTGTCTTTGTTTGAATTTTTCATCCTCTAATTTCGTTACAATGATCCAAGAGAGTATATAAAGGTTCGTATACCAAATAACTTGGAGAAATCAATTTTAGTGAAACACATAGTAAAGGGCAGTGAACTACATAGTGATGGTATTTATAAATCAACAAAAACTTTTGGATAGATCTATAGACAACCTACCTCATGCTTAAGACTCTCTACACGTCCAATATCATGGCTTGATTTTTTCCAATTTTGAATAAATCAAAGAAAAATACATTGTCCTCGAAAATAGGGTTAATGAGATCACACTAAAATAGCACAACAAAGATAAATAGAAAAAAATTAAAAAATAAATAGGATTTGAGGATTTACTGATTTGGATCCAAGGTGATCAATGACATTCAATCCTGAGTTCATATGAGGAATATATCATGGTCTCTAAGCGAAGTATCTTGAGAGCTCCATGGTAGAGGGAGGATCCTAACATGACTAGAGAAGAAGGAAAGAATGACGAAATTATGTTTTAAAAACATTAAGTCTATTTAAGTATTTTTACCCATAAAAACTAGTTCACATGGTTTTTATACATGGTTGTCCAAACTATGTGACAACCGTGTGGCTCCCATTATGTAGGAACCACACCCCACATAGTTGTTTCGCATGGTTTTTCCCAACCGTGTACTAATCATGTGCCAACCAGTGGACACACACTGACTATGTGTTACAAAGAATTTGTAATTGGTGAATAGTTTAGGAAAACCATGTGCAACCATGGTGGAAACATCTACTCACCCGCAAAAGGCTTATAGTTTCCAATGGTGGGCCGCACGGTTTCAGACAAATCGTGCACCTCTTCCCATTTCGCCTGTTTTTATGTTTCTAGATCCCTATGCTTCTAAAACTCAATAGAACACCTGACGAACCAATCTTTCCTTTTACCAAGTCTATGGAAAATTATTTTAAGCATTCCAACTCTCTTAATTACATTCTAATGCTCAGTTCAAATAACAACTTGTTCACCATACTCCAAAAATCCAAATTCCCTTAGAATTTTACCTTATCTAAAAACAGGGTTCATTACAAGGTGTAATTCTTGGATCTTCTAATAGAATCATAGATAATTTATCTAATTTGTAATAAGATTCTCATAGATAATGTTTTTTCACTTAACCATATGGGAATTCCAACTGGTAAAACCACAATGCTGAGGTTTTGGTTCACACACCATGATGAGCTTCTATGTGGGAATATAAAAACCATTGGCCTCTTATTAATGGATTTCAAGTCTAGATCCATCTAAATACATAATGGTTTAAAAAGTAAAACTAGAAGGTTATGATTGGTATATTTGGATTTCCATGACCACTATGGAAGCATCTCCCAATCCAGTTTCTTAAACAATCGAACATGCTGGAATAAGTAATGATATTTGTAGTATGGGGGAACTTCATTGATTAATGAGAATGTGAATAATATGTATACTAAACATTAAGGATAATGGGACCAAGATAAATTATACTGGACTAGATGTGATAAGGCGGATGTCATAATTGAATATCTACCATCAACCAAAGATAGTGCAAAATCTCTCCATCATGTGGTTTCCAGACACGAGCACTTTTCAAATTCACCATTGGTAAGTGTGGATAAGTTTGTGGGACCTGTACCACATCAGTAGGATTCCTCTAACAGTCTTTTAGTATAAAACTTTTCTTCAAATTCCCAATTATTGGGGGTAAAAACTATAGATATTGGATGAAATTAAGATTCTACTATATCAGTTGAAATAGATCTTGAGGAACCACCCACCCTTCCACCTAGATAACCCTTTAAAGACATTATTTGGAATAAAATTGAAAATTTCAGTAGACATGATGTCGAAGATTCCAATTCATGGGCCAAAAGGAGGATTGGATCATGTTAGTTGACATTGGAGGAGGGTTTTATCATGTCTACAGAAATGTGGTGGTGTATTGGAACCCATATATTCAATATGAATCATTCATGGATACTTTTTAGAAAGGGTGGATAATTTTAGTTAGTGATGATCCCATCGGTTTGTATCCAGGTGCCCTGATGATGGTGGTGATAATATCATCTGGGAACCAGGTCAACCTATGCTTCCCATCTTAGGCTGGCTGTGTAGTCAACTATGACATGATTCAATGGGAGACATTCCTTGTGTAATATTTAGTCCATTATAGTACCTTTATTGATTGATCATGTAAGATTTTGGGTTTTATGAATTCAAAAATACCATCCCCCCCACACACACACTAGTCTTCATTCATCCCACCTCAAAATCTCTAGGGTTCGACCAATGAATCAAAGTGATACTGGGTGATAAACAGTATCAGAAATGTTAGTGATTTCATATTCCACCACTTCTCAACCATATATAGTGAGATGTCCTATGATCCACAATATAATATGATGAATATAGAGGATTTTTAAATATATTATGTGGGTTGTTGGTTGAATTGATCAGTGAAAATACTAATTCCAAACTATAAAATCCCTCTTGGTTAACTCGATAGTTCATTTGTATTCAGTAGCAGAAGAGGCGAGTTAATTGATGGTTTTTTGAAAGAATACATCCATACACCCTCCCCCTCATCCCTAGTGGATGTTCATTGTCGATGGATATGAGGAGGAGATGTTGAAATAATCGGCCAACCCCAATTCAATCCCCACCTATAATTAATCTATAAAATTGGTGGAATTATACCTGAGTATGATTCTATAATAATGGGTGGGTAGAGTGTCCCCCATCGATGATCCCTAATATTATCAGGGTGGAATGTGGGATTCCCTTTTTATTGTCCATCAGGTAGTTTAAAGAGTGGTGGTTGGGTATGAAACATGGGGTCCTACCACATATCCATATTTTAATATTCCCCATAGATATTTCACTTATGGTGGTGTAGATCTTCCTAGAAAATTTCCCCAATAATAGTTGAAGAGCTCCCCAGTGGGGATGATAAGGTCTAGGGAAGCTCTATGGTAGAATCTATTCAACATGGTGCACGATGTATAGGGTGTTATCCACCATAATCTCCAGAAGGAAAGGGGGGTGTGGTGGTTCGCCTATAATCTAGAGAAACTATATATGAGGCTTACTATGGGATTAATAGAGTTTCTAGGGATTTGGATCTATATAACCACTACCCATGTGAATTTATTGGAAATGCACATATACCTATTAAAATGGACTCTCTGTTATGTTGGCATGGGAAGAGTGACAATGACACTACTCAGGTATTAGAAATTCCCAGGGAGGAGCTTGAGGAGGAATTCATGATAGAAGAACCTTCCCCTGATTTTTCATCTCATGATGCTAGTTCTCAAGGATCTAGGGGTGAGGATTCCTAGGGATCTAACACTAATTTGGAGAGTCCTCAAATGTTTGGGGAGATAACTCCTGAGGCAGATGGCCTGAAAAAATTCGCCTTTACTGAGGTATGCTTCTAGTTCAAATTTTTAATGTTTTAATTGAGCCTTTCCATCAATTCCAAATCTCTAAACCATGTTTTTAATTGAAATAACAATCATAAAGAGAGGTCCATGATTACTATATTGAGGGTATAGGTGTTTTTTTTGTGGTAGTTGTGAAACCTATCATGGATTCCACTCCTGTAGACTCAATAGGAAAGGATTCTGTAGATGCTAATAGGGAGGATACTTTAGGATCTCCTTCCCTTATGGTCATCTACTAGGGGTACCATCAAGGCATTTTAATGGTGGATCCATTTATTTATGGAGTGGTCCCCTAAAAGGGATGATCATCCATATCATCTTGCATCCCCAAGGAAAACACTGGATTCTTCCCCTAGTTTTTTTTCATTCATTGTAAATTTTTTAAGCTTGTTGTAATGATATGTTTTGTTTATCTTGTACATCTCATGGGCCTGTGAATTGGAGGACCATATGGTGGATGTGGGGGTGTCTATCAGCATGAATTGGTCACCAGTGGTGAACATATCCTTTGGGACCCTGGTCTTGGAAATATTAGCTGGAATGGTAGCCACTCTAGACATTATTCTCAATAGAGTGATATATATGGATTTCCCCAATGTCATCATGTTGTGTAAGTGTACTCTTGAAAGGATTCATATTATTTTCATGTCATAGATGAAAATGGTCACTCTCATGTTTTATATTATTGTATTCTTGGATTAATTCCTATAGTCATTCATTATTGAGTGTCCTCGGGCTTCGACTTCATCATTGGTGGTTGGGTCGGGTCCAACGTAGATGACTGTGTGCGGAGAACCTATACCGATCAAGGGGGATTTAACCAAGGAATCTAAGGAGGTCACTATGTAGGTTGTGGATCCTAAGGCTGATGAGGCTATTTTTTGGTTGGAGTGTTGGATGAGGCTTATCTTCCCCTTAATGTGGATCCCAAACCATCTGAGAGGGTTCCCAAGGATGACCCCACAATCGGTGTTCTTATGGACATTCTTGAGTACTAGCATGAGACACCTAAGGACATAAAATATTTAGACTCCAAAGTTACCATAGAGCACTGGTTCATTTGGAACAGATAATGGAGGAGTGTGAATAGCTTCATAAATCACACCTCACAGGTGGACTTATTAGGCTGGGTGGGATCCATTCACTAGAAGTTGGTGAAACTAGAAAATGGTGAGGTGGACTTCTACATCCTTCATATATTGTCCTGAGACATCCTAACTGAGTGGGTGGGCATTAAATGTTGATATCTCGATTTTTTCCATTACCAAGACCCCTCTAATGGAACCAAGGTTCTCCTAGTGGATGAATTGGAGCTATATTGACTGGATAATTAGTGTCATCACCATGAGTCTGTCATTGTGGAATTATGAGAGATCATTATCTAGTAGAGGGTGTAGTTGGTGATTATAAAGGATCAGTCTGTTGGAGTTAAATAATTGGAGTTAGATTGTATGAGTGGATAAGAATAGATAAAAATCTAGGATGATAAGGTTCATCATGTATCATAGGAGGACGAGGAGTTTCCATCCTAGTGGAAGGCGGATCTCGAGGCCACTAGGATGAATCTAATATATTTAGAGTTCTCCTTGAACTAGGATGATCCATAGGGGTCCTTTCCTTTTTCAGTGTAATTTTTGAGTAATAAAGGATAATATCCATTCATTAGATGACCCTACTCAATTAATATATTAGAAATTATTTGTTCCCACTCATTTTTTTTCATATTTATTTCAATATATAATAACATTAACAATAATAAAACCTTTAAACCTCTGATCCCACATGATTCAATCTTGATGTGTTAAAAAATAAATATATTGAATATTTCCCACTCGCATGATATTTTCATTCAAATAATGAATTATTGGGGTTGTAATATTTCATATAACATTTGGAGTCTCCCAATTAGGTAGGAATTGGTAGGGGAGAATGACTCTAAACAACTGACTTTCTTTTCTAATGTGTCAGAGTGAATGATCGAGGTTACATTGGAGGAATTATATTATACTTGAATCAAGGATAAATGGAGGACATGAATCTATTTTTTTATGAATCATAATATTAGGAGGGGTAATCAGATGAATGAGTATGAAAATTGACCATGTTTTAAATGAATGTCACACTATTTTACTGCCAATAATGGGGACATACAAATGAGGGTTGACCATTGACCATGTTTGATGAATAAGAATCATCCTTTTTTTGTTTAATTTTCATCGAGAGATGTGACTTGGATGAGAGGTGACCTAGTTTGAGTCGGCACTATTATAGGCATGCGAGTATGGTTTTAGGTGGAATATTTGTGGATCCAATTTAGGGAAGAAAAAAAGCTTGTACATGGCCTCATTAAATGTTTGAATGGAGTTCAACACTGAATGAATTACATCAATGGAGATATTATCTCATTAAATAAGAATATAGGCATGAGTGAAATCCAAAATCTCCTTATAGGGAGATTATCATATTGGTTTCTATGTGATAGTCATGGAACATGAGTGGTGTGATAGGTGACAGACAACTAAGGGGGGAGGAAGGTGTTTTCATGCGAGGACCAAAGAATTTTGTAGTTTTATATCATCCAATGATGATGATATTTAAATAGTTTAATGTATTTTTATAAGGACATTTAAAGTGATGTTTAACGTAATACCATGGGGTAAATCATCAAAAAATTAGATGTCATGTGACTAGTACATGGGTAGCTGAGTTTTCCATCTTGTGGCCTAGACTTGCGAACTGAACTGAATAGAATATGCCTTATTGGCACAATGATATTTAGGAAATGTGGAAAATAGATTCTAATAACACGTGGAGGGCCTCGTGAATTGGGTGGGAAAAAATGATTGATTGGACCTTACTTATTCTATAACTAGTGGTTTCATCATGCCCAACCTTGTTTTTACCAGGTCCAATAGTGAGTCTCATGGGATTTGTACCAATTTCAATTAAAAACGTCATGTTTTTCTAAATAATAGGAGTATATTGGTGGTTTAAATCATGTCATTTATCTAAATTTAATTTACAAATTTTAAACTTGATATTTATATGTGTTTATTGGGATCTTTCCCGTCAGATCATATAGATAGACATTTATGATTTCATGTATGTATGATTTCTCATTGTTAATATAATTATTAATAGAATAAATCTTCTAATTTAAGGCTATAGATATTGGACTACTTTTTTAATCTTATGTGAAAAATTTATTATAAACCTGATGTGAAGATAGGGCCAAGGAGTCTTGTCAAAACACAAGTATTCACATAGATTAAGGTCATAATGATGAGATAGATTTTATATGATAATCACTTCAACATAGTATGTATGTAGGAAATATGATCTGATGTAGGACATAGGGTGAAAATGGTATTTGTGAAATTAGATGATATGTAGTATGTCCTGATATGGGAGATCCAGAAATCTCTATATACCCCACTAAACTGGGAATCAAGAAACCCATACTTATGGAAAGTGGTGAAATAGAAGACCGACACCAAAAGTGTCAGCCATATAAAGTTATTTTGAAATGAAAAGGGGGTATCATCATACTAATACACAAGAGGTGACATAATATAGATATGGATTTATGACTATAATAGTACATATGAAAATTATTTATGGTCATGATTCAAGGATGAGACATGGTTTCTTCCAATTTAATTTATTTTTAATTGGAATAAAGTAGGGGGATTAAGGAAAGGTTTGTGTGGAATTATATATTCTAAACATAACATGAATAGAGGGTCAAGGGGTAGTTTCACTAAAAATATACTTCAGGAGAGAGTTGTATAAATTTCAGGTCCCAATTCATGGACCATTGGTGAGGGTGAGGTAGTTTTTTCTCAAAAATATTGATGAACCAGTCTACAAAAAAGGTATAGGGAACTAAATTATAATGAAACCTTTCTTAACTAACATATGTATCTTGTAGTTTCACTATGTTATGGGGTATATACATCACTACATTTCCCATGGGGCAAGTACTCCATCCCCACATTATTCTAAAACTTGGAATGGTTTGAGTCTGATGCTTGTGGTGGAGAAGGAAATCCTATGTTGTTAGGATGAGTATCCAATTTTTTAGTTTAATAAAACATACAAAAATAAAATAGCTATTTAATTTAATGTTAGGATTCTTTGATAATGTTTATCACATAGTTTAATATCTTATGATAAGGATGTTTCCCAAAAGTTTAATTTCATTTTACCAAGATGACATCGTATAATTTTACATTGTGTAACATAAAAATTGAATCATACAATTTAATGTGATATATTATTTATGAAAGAGAAGAAAATAGTTTGAGGTTATGGTTCTTAGACCATTGCTGATCCAACCATTTTAAGTTCATTATTATTTGACATGATGGAGCATGTGTTCTTGGGATGTTTGTATTGTGAACTCTAGTTGAAACTCGTCCTGAAGGGAGGGAAAAGGTGGCCTTACACCACATGAAGCATCTACAAGACATGATGTGCCCATATATGGTCTCAATCCTAGGACTATAGTGTTTTTCCTCCTATTTAATTTCTTTTATTTTTTAATGAATAGGGGAAATATTCCATTTTTTAATGTATGTGCATCTCATCCATGTTGGGAAATTTTAAACCATGACTTCTAAGACCTCATGTGTAAAGACCCATAAAATTCAAGGGAATTTTTTTTCTAATTTTCTTTGGGATTTTACAACAACGCAGTTTCTGAAGGCACCTGATTCCGAGGCCCGGTGTGCCTAGAATCAATTTCCGAAGTTTGGCTCGGGTATGTTTAGTGAACGAACGAGCGGGCTTTTCTAACTTTTGAACCGGTGCTCAGAATCGAATTTTGAGGGCACCGATGGAATCGCAGCGCCGGTTTTTGCTTAGAAACGCCACTTTCGGAGTTGCATTTCCTCGGTTGTGCTTTTTAATTTTTGGGGTTTAAGTTAAGAAATAAAATAATGTTGTACGGCAATTTTATTTCATTTTACTTAAAGCCGCTTAAAGACCACATTAATCTACTTAAGCTGGGTTGAAGCGAATAGGGTGCAATTCAAAATATCCTACCCACTTGGTAGGCTATTTGTGAGGTGGGACCCACACGATCCCCACCGTTTCTTTTCTTCTTAAGTAACACACCCGCACCCCCTATTAAACGAAGTCCACCGACGAGTTTCCTTAATTTCTTAACGCCTCTATTTAATTGGGCAGTTAAGTTTTACAATTAATTATTTGAAATTAATTGTGAGGGTTACGTCATTTGAAATTTGAAATCGTTGGTGGAAAACAATAAAATAAGGCCTTAGCCTCATTTTATTTTTGGGTTGGGAAGCGTTGCACTGAGTTTTCCTCTCCTCCTCCTCCTTCACGAAGAACACGAAGAACGCGCCACCTCTGACGAAGAACGCTCGTTTTCCTTCCACGGAATTTCTCCCCTTCCGCGGTGAGACTCTTCAACGGATCTTCTTCTTCCCCTTCATCGTCAACGGATCGACGAACAAGCTCGGAAGCGGAATCGGGTAGCAAGAGACGACGGCTTCGCCTTCCCTTGAGTCGGACAAACGCTGACGTCCCCCTTCGACGTCGTCATCCTCGCGACGCCATACCGCGACGAACCTCGAACGACGACGCCTCCTTCCGATCATCTTATACCCAAGGTAGGGAATTGTTTATGAAATATTAATGAACCCCATGCTACTTCCTTCTAAATCAAAGAACGCGGATCAAATAAACATTAATTTGATTCGCAAGGATTATGTTGCGAGTTGGGTTTTTATTTTTGGTGTTCTATTATCTTTTGAGAAAAGAAAGATGAGCGCAGACCAACCAATTCCATGTTGATCCGTGGATCGTTCGTTCATGCGGATTTATGTTGAGGATTATTATTTGATTTGTTCGTGATTATTACCTTGACGATCTTCATGGATTTTAAAACCAATTGTTATCGAATAACGCAAGGGGGTCGGACCGCACAAACACGGACGACCCTCCTCCTTTTTTTCATGTTGGTTCCTTGTGGATTGAAACGGGAAAGGCGTGGTGCCGTCGCACCACACGGAATCATGCGACAAGAAAATGTGCGGTGCCGTCGCGCCGCGCCATGAAAAGAAGAACAAGGACGTGACGCCGTCGCGCCGCGTCGAAGAAACCCGAAGACATCCGCGGACGGAGTCGGGCCGCGGCGAAGGGGCGTGGAGCCAATGCGCCGCGCCGGAGAACCACGAAGATGGCGTGTTTTGTTTTTGATGTGCGGATTGATGGATGCCGAAAAATGAGGTCGCAAGGTAATTTTGAGGCCTCCGCAGTGAAGGTTGGGTCCCGAGGGGACTATAGGTGAAGCCGACAGGTGAAACGGACCACTGGAGCGCGTCCGGTGGTCCGCGGAAGGCGGCGGCGCCGGCGGTTCGTTGCCGGCCTCAATTAGCGGCGAAGGGCGGGCGAGCTGCGCACCCCGCCCGCGGTATCTGCCCGGCCGCGCAGGCCGAGCCGCGGCCGGCCGGGTCAGGCCCCGCCGGGTCGGACCCGGTTCGGGCCGACCCAGGGGGGGTCGGGCTGGGTCAGCCCGGGCCCAGACCCCCCATTTTCGGACCACTTTCGGTCAAATGCCCGTAACTTGAGCTACGGGCCTCCAAACGACTCGCCGTCAGCGGCAACGCGATCCTTGGATCGAGAAGGTCCTTTTGGTATATCGCACTCAAGATTTCGGATTACATTAGGTTCAGCCGGGTTGGTTCGGATACCAAACCAACAGGGCCCTCGGAGCGGAAACGCTTATATCTTGAGCTTCAGACGTCCGATTGATGTGCCGTCGATTTTGATGGATTCTTCTAAGTGAGACGGATCTTTTGGATTACTCCGCTCGAGGTTTGGATGTCGTCGGAGTGCGTTCGGGTTGGTTCGATCATGAAACCAATCGGGCCCCTGGAACGAAAAAGCCAATAACTCACAGACCGAGCGTCTGATTGACGCGCCGTCTATTTCGTTGAATTCTTCTTGATGAGAAGGAACTTTTGGCATACTCCGCCCGAGTTTTGGATGCAGTTGGATAGTGGCCGGGTTGGATCACACCTGAAATCCAACCGGGCCCCTGCAACGGAAAAGCTGATATCTTTCAGACCAGACGTCCGTTTGACGAACCGTCAGCGGTGATGGTGATCACGTTGAGAAACGGTCCCTAAGAATATACCCTCTGAGAGTTCGGGGCACTGTTGAGATACGGCCGGATTGGTTCGCACACGAAACCAACCGGGCCCCGGGGACGAAAAGGCTAATAACTCACAGACCGGGCGTCCGATTGACGCGCCGTCTGTTGCGTTGAGACCCCTATGACAAGGTGGTCCTTTGAGTTACTTCTTCGTGGGACTTTGAGATACTTGGAGTATCGACCTATAGCTCGTGGAGTGGACCCTCCTAGAGACGAGCATGTGCAGTACGGAGACCGTGTAGCTGACTGAGACCTGACGACTGCTTGACCGACTCGACTAGGAGTGAGTTGACTAGCCTAGTGGACGGAACACTACTTTGTGAGGTGCAGAACCATGGCGGACGGTGAACTACCTGTGTGACAGTGCAGACCCGCGGTACTCGTCCGGAGAGTACCTCATCAGGCTACTAGGGGGTGTGCACTACTGTGTTTGGGTGACATACCCCGGCGGGAAGCACTACTGTGTTTGGGTGGCTGACCCGTGGTACTCGACAGGAGGAGTACCTCAGTAGTCTTAGGTTAGTGAGCTGTACCTCAGAGTCGTGACAGGACCATTGTACACTCCAGAGACGGAGCTCTTCAGCAGTTACGGTTTCGATAATGAAAATCCTGGTTTGAGTTGAATATTTTGACCTTTGTGTTTACCTCATGATTGAGATGGGTCACTTGATAACTTAGGTATATGTATGGGTAAATACCATGGTAGTGGTTATCTGTTGATTTTACAATCCTTGTGTTTCCTCATGATTTAGATGGGTTACTTGATAACTTAGGTATATGTATGGGCATATACCTAAGTAGAGGTTATCTGTTGAGATCTTCTTTGTGGTTATCCTTGTTGGTTTAGTGAGACCTTGAGGGTCTCGGGGTCCCTACTGAGTATCGTTATACTCACCCCTGCACGGGCTATGCCCGCACCTCGTTGTGTTGGTTGCAGACGACGGGCAGTGCTGACAGAGGCTGAGTGTTCGAGGACTGGACGGTACCCAGAGGTGGACTACATGACGAGTCAGTACCCGGAGGTGGACTACACGACGAGTCAGTACCCGGAGGTGGACTACATGACGAGACAACGCACGGAGGAGGTTGACGGACGAGAGCGTGGAGGAGGCTATCTGTACCTACTCTTCAGGT
This sequence comes from Viscum album, assembly GCA_963277665.1. Taxonomy (NCBI): domain Eukaryota; kingdom Viridiplantae; phylum Streptophyta; class Magnoliopsida; order Santalales; family Viscaceae; genus Viscum; species Viscum album. The sequence goes on from OY728152.1 coordinate 854,450,462, forward strand.
AGGATCCGTGGTGGACGACCAGGAGCTACGCCATCTGTACCTACCCTTCAGGTAGGATCCGAGGAGGATGACCCAGGAGCCGCTTCCGTCCTTCCTGCTGTTATCATTTATGTTGTACTTGTTCAGTTGTAGTTTTACTTTCTTTTGGGTTTGTATTCTGGCCCATTTACTTTTCAGCACTTCTCTTGTACTTAGTGTTTACTTTTTCCGCTTACTTACTCTGTGGTGCTTGTTTTCTTTTATAAAGGAAATTCCTTCCCAGTTATCGGGATTTACGCCTTTGGTGCTAGGCGCCAGCCCCTGGCCTATGGAAGGCGGGCATGGGGTAGTCACGGCACGGGCCCCGAGGACGGGTCGTGACAAATTGGTATCAGAGGAGTCGGTTCTACCGTAGAACTTATAACTCTGATATTTTCTTCCTGTGAAGCAATAGTGTTAAGAGTACCGAGTGTGGTTTTCAGTTAAGGGAGTCCAGTGTTGGTACGGGCGGCAAACGTATCCATACACCAGGACCCTGACAACTGATTTCCGACTTTGAGCACGAAAACACTGATTGCGTGTGTGTTTCCAAAAGTTTTTAAATGTCAGCTCAAACCAGGTCAGCTCGCCAGGTATAAATGTTTGACCGTGTCACGTTTTTTCTTTCAAGATGCCTTTTCACATACAACCAGCTAGAGCCCAGAGGGATGTGCGTGCTGACATCCTATCGAGCGAAGAGGCTTCGGTACAGGGCCCTCTTGCAGTTGAGGCACCAGCGGAGGCACCAGCGGTACTACCATACGTTGGGCCACCGATGCCACCAGCCCCAACAGTAGGCGATGCACGCTACTTGAGTGAGCTACAAGAGTTCCAGCGCCAGAGGCCACCCAGGTTCTGGGGAGAGATGGACCCGCAGGCGGCTAAGGATTGGATGGAGGCTGTGGAGAGAGTCTTCAGGCTAGTGGGGACGCCGACAGACTTCATGGTGATCTTTGCTGCCAGCCTCCTTTAGGCAGCAGCAGGTAGGTGGTGGAGCCACTTGTTCCAGTTTTGCGATGGGATGACCTTCACATGGGAAGACTTCGAGACCTTATTCAGGGTGGAGTTTGTGCCTGTAGCTCTACACCCCGAGCGTGTACAGGAACTTCTGCCTTTTCCTCAGGGTTTTCGATCAGTTGCCAAGTCATCTGTGGGCAGTAGACAGATGATGCAGAGGTCCAGGAGGACCAGACCAGCAGTTGGACAATCTCGGGTTTTAGGACCGGTGGTGCGGGGCACCCGGGGTGGGAACAAAGCTAGGCGTGCCAGAAGCAGGTTGTGTTACTCATGCGGCGGAAAGGGTCACCTGGCACGTGACTGTCCGAATCCTCGTACGGTTGATCAGCGGGTGTTGGAGGAGCCACAGAGACAGAAGCAGCGGCTGGTGCTTGAGCAACAGCCGAGTAGTGGACAAGGTAGTAGAGCTCCGAGAGTAGGTGGACCGGAGAGGAACTAGTGGATACGTCCTTTGTACTTCTAGTTCCATGTTGCTTTTGTATTCGTGTCTTTGTACTATGAGCTGCAGTAATAAAAAGACACTTATCTTGTGATGTTTGCTTTCCTGTCCTTTTTGTTTGGTTGATACTGAGTGGTCCTGGTTAAGACTGTTGACTTGACCCTCACTTTCGAGATTTCTACTAGAGGAGACCCAGTGACCTCACACTAATGCCGATAGTGTGACTCGACCCTTGGAGGCAAGAGTGACAGTTGGATCTCTTGGTAGTTACGTCGAGGCCTTACGACGTCATCCATGGCATGAATGCATCATTCATGTTGGATTGACTGTATTAGGCAACGAATGTGGTTCATCCAGGGGATGAGACCGGATTTCTCTTATCGGCAAAGAAGAAATCATAGTAGCTCTTGTGAGACTAAAGAAGGTCCAAGTCATCCAAGAGCGGATGAAGACTGCACAATGCAGTAAGAAACATGAAACCGGTGTCAGTCTTAGAGACTCGGGCATGTTAAAAGTTTCAAGAAGTGGAAGATTTAAGGATAGATGAGTCTGCGAAGCAGGAGACGTGGAGGCAGAGCAAGGAGAGCAGTATGAGGTGGGTTAAATCTTAACATGCTACAATCGCCCGCCTTAGTTATCCCCGCCAGGCTTAGGGAGCTAGAGGGCGGTGGAAGAGTGCGGCTGCTTGCGGTCAAGGAGTGTGACCCAATGGGTCTAGAAATGATTCAAGGGACAGTCTGTGTCCACTACTAGCTATTGTAGTAACGGACGTCGATATGAATCATTCCTTGGTTTCACAAATCTTGTTCTAGACCTAGAGTTTCCGGTAAGCCGTGAACTTGACCCTCACGTATGGAGATACCTTGGGAGGAGACTCGATGATCACACTTACGCCGATGGTGTGGTCAGACCCTGAAGGCGAGAGTTTCGGTTGGAATCTCTTGGTGGCAGCGTCGAGGCCTTACGACGTTAGTTTAAGTATGGAATGGGAAATAACTATTCATACTCAAATTGACGGTTTTAGGCAAACGTCGGGATGGGTTTTTCTTGGTCGGCGAAAAGGAAACCCCAGGCAGGACGGGATAAACTCTTTCACAGGAGGGTGCGACCGATCACTCTTGAGTCAGTCAACCATACCCTCGTGGCAGCAGTCTTTTGAGTTTCAGTTCTAATAGAAAATGGAGACCTCTGGAGTTTGAGGATGACGATCATGTCCTTATACGGGTCTCACCTCGACGTGGTTTACAGAGATGTGGCCAAGGCGGAAAGTTATCTCCGAGGTTCAACGGACCTTTCTAGGTCCTCATCTGGGTAGGCGGGGTGGTTTACCGCTTGAACCATCCACCTCAGTTGCACCAGGTGCACGACGACTTCCATGTATCTCTACTGAGGAGATATGTGCTCGACCCTTCGTATATCATCGACCTTGAGGAGCTGGACAATGGAGATGGAGTGTCTTTCACGGAGGTTCCAATGGGGATCGAGGATCAAAAGGAGCGGATCCTTCGAGGATGGCCTATTCCTCGGGTGTGCTTTCATGGGCATTACAGGAACCTCCGGGTGTGCACACGGGAGCGGAAGGCTCAGATGCGTGCTCAGTACCGTTTTTGTATCCCTAGTTTATGTTAAAGCTTTATGAGGACGTAAATCCCTGAGGTGGGAGTAATGTAAAGACCCATAAAATTCAAGGTAAATTTTTTTCTAATTTTATTTTGGATTTTACAAGAACGTATTTTCTGACGGCGCCTGATTCCGAGGCCCGGTGTGCCCGGAATCAATTTCCGAAGTTTGGCTCGGGTACGTTCAGTGAACGAACGAGCGGGTTTTTCTAACTTTTGAACCGGTGCTCAGAATCGAATTCTGAGGGCACTGATGGAATCGATGTGCCGGTTTTTTCTTATAAATGCCTCTTTCGGAGTTGTGTTTGCTCGGTTGTTCTTTTTAATTTTTCGGGTTTAAGTTAAGAAATAAAGTAAAGTTGTACGACAATTTTATTTCATTTCACTTAAAGCTTCTTGAAGACCACTTTAAGCTACTTAAGCTGGGTTGAAGAGGATAGGGTGTAATTCAAAATATCCTACCCACTTGGTAGGATTTTTGTGAGGTGGGACCCACACGAGACCCACCGTTTCTTTTCTTCTTAAGTAACGCACCCGCACCCCCCTATTAAACGAAGTCAACCGGCGCGTTTCCTTAATTTTTTAACGCCTCTATTTAATTGGGCAGTTATGTTTTACAATTAATTCTTTGAAATTAATTGTGAGGGTTATGTCGTTTGAAATTTGAAATCGTTGGCGGAAAACAATAAAATAAGGCCTTAGCCTCATTTTATTTTTGGGTTGGGAAGCATTGCGCTGAGTTTTCCTCTCCTCCTCCTCCTTCGCGAAGAACACGAAGAACGTGCCACCTCTGACGAAGAACGCTCGTTTTCCTTCCACGGAATTTCTCCCCTTCCGCGGCGAGACTCTTCAACGGATCTTCTTCTTCCCCTTCATCGTCAACGGATCGACGAACAAGCTCGGAAGCGGAATCGGGTAGCAAACGACGACTGCTTCGCCTTCCCTTGAGTCGGACGAACGCCGACGTCCCCCTTCGACGTCGTCATCCTCGCGACGCCATACCGCGACGAACCTCGAACGACGACGCCTCCTTCCGATCGGCTTATACCCAAGGTAGGGAATTGTTTATGAAATATTAATGAACCCCATGATACTTCCTTCTAAATCCAAGAACGCGGATCAAATAAACATTAATTTGATTCACAAGGATTATGTTGCGAGTTGGGTTTTTATTTTTGGTGTTCTATTATCTTTTGAGAAAAGAACGAAGAGCGTAGACCAACCAATTCCAGGTTGATCTGGGGATCGTTCGTTCTTGAGGATTTATGTTGAGGATTATTATTTGATTTGTTCGTGATTATTACCTTGATGATCTTTGTGGATTTTAAAACCAATTATTATCGAATAACACGAGGGGGCCGGACCGCACAAACACGGCCAACCCTCCTCCTTTTTTCATGTTGGTTCCTTGTGGATTGAAACGGGAAAGACGTGGTGTCGTCGCACCACGAGGAATCATGCGACAAGAAAATGCGCGGTGCTGTTGTGCCGCGCCATGAAAAGAAGAACAAGGACGCGACGCTGTCACGCCGCGTCGAAGAAACCCGAAGACATCCGCGGAAGGAGTCGGGCTACGGCGAAGGGGCGTGGCGCCAACGCCCCGTGCCGGAGAACCACAAAGACGGCGTGTTTTGTTTTTGACGTGCGGATTGACGTACGAAGACAAACGAGGCCGCAAGGTAGTTTTGAGGCTTCCGCAGTGAAGGTCGGGTCCCGGGAGGACCATAGGTGATGACGGAAGGTGAAATGGACCACTGGAGCGCGTCTGATGGTCCGCGGAAGGCGGCGGCGGCGCGCCGCCGGAAGGGAGGCGGTCGGCGGTTCGCCGTCGGCCTCAATTAGCGGCGAAGGGCGGGGGAGCCGCGCACCCCACCCACGGTATCCGCTCGGCCGCGCTGGCCGAGCCGCGGCCGGCCGCGCCGGGCCACGCCAGCCGGGCTGGGTCAGGCCCAGCTGGGTCGGACCCAATTCGGGCTGACCCAGGGGGGTCGGGCCGGGTCGGCCCGGGCCTAGACCCCCCGTTTTCGGACCACTTTCGGTCAAATGCCCGTAAATTGAGCTACGAGACTCCAAACGACTCGCTGTCTGCGGAAACGCGATCCTCGGATCGAGACGGTCATTTCAGTATATTGCACACAAGGTTTCGGATTACTTTGGGTTCATCCGGGTTGGTTCGGATACGAAACCAACCGGGCCCTCGGAGCGGAAACGCTTATATCTTGAGCTCCGGATGTCCGATTGACGTGCCGTCGATTTTGATGGATTCCTCTAAGTGAGACGGATCTTTTGTCTTAATTCGCTCGAGGTTTGGATGCCGTCGGAGTGCGGTCGGGTTGGTTCGCTCACGAAACCAACCAGGCCCCGGGAACGAAAAAGCCAATAACTCACAGACCTGGCGTCTGATTGACGCGCCGTCTGTTTTGTTGAATTCTTCTTGATGAGAAGGAACTTTTGGCATAATCCGCCCGAGTTTTGGATGCAGTTGGATAGTGGCCGGGTTGTATTGCACCCGAAATCCAACCGGGCCCCTAAAACGGAAAAGCTGATATCTTTCAGACCAGACGTCCGTTTGACGAACCGTCAGCGGTGTTGGTGATCACGTTGAGAAATGGTCCCTAAGAGTATACCCTATGAGAGTTCGGTGTACAGTTGAGATATGGCCGGATTGGTTCACACACAAAACCAACCGGGCCCCGGGGACGAAAAGGCTAATAACTCACAAACCGGGCGTCCGATTGACGCGCCGTTTGTTGCGTTGAGACCCCTATAATGAGGTGGTCCTTTGAGTTACTTATTCCTGGGACTTTGAGATACTTGGAGTATCGACCTGTAGCTCGTGGAGCGGACCCTCCCGGAGACGAGTGTGTGCAGTACGGAGACCGTGTAGCCGACTGAGACCTGACGACTGCTTGACCGACTCGACTAAGAGTGAGTCGACTAGCCCAGTGGACGGAGCACTACTTTGTGAGGTGCAGACCCATGGTGGACGGAGCACAACCTGTGTGACAGTGCAGACCCGTGGTACTCGTCCGGAGAGTACCTCAGCAGGCTACTAGGGGTGTTCACTACTGCGTTTGGGTGACATACCCCGGCGAGAATCACTACTGTGTTTGGGTGGCTGACCCGCGGTACTCGACAGGAGGAGTACCTCAGCAGTCTTAGGTTAGTGAGTAGTACCTCGGAGTCCTGACAGGACAACTTTACACTCCAGAGACGGAGCTCTTCAGCAGTTACGGTTTTGATAATGAAAATCCTAGTTTGAGGTGAATCTTTTGACCTTTGTGTTTACCTCATGATTGAGATGGGTCACTTGATAACTTAGGTATATGTATGGGCATATACCTAGGTAGTGGTTATCCGTTGATTTCCCAATCCTTGTGTTTCCTCATGATTGAGATGGGTTACTTGATAACTTAGGTATATGTATGGGCATATACCTAAGTAGAGGTTATCTATTGAGATCTTGTTTGTGGTTATCCTTGTTGGTTTAGTGAGACCTTGAGGGTCTCGGGGTCCCTACTGAGTATCGTTATACTCACCCCTTCACGGGCTATGCCCGAACCTCGATGTGTTGGTTGCAGACGACGGGCAGTGCTGACGGAGGCCGAGTGTTCGAGGACTGGACGGTACCCGAAGGTGGACTACATGACGAGTCAGTACCCTACGGTGGACTACACGACGAGTCAGTACTCGGAGGTGGACTACATGACTAGACGACACACGGAGGAAGTTGACGGATGAGAGCGTGGAGGAGGCTATCTGTACCTACCCTTCAGGTAGGATCTGTGGTGGACGATCAGGAGCTGCGCCATCTGTACCTACCCTTCAAGAAGGATCCGAGGAGGACGACCCAGGAGACACTTCCGTCCTTCCAGCTGTTATCGTTTCTGTTTTACTTGTTCAGTTGTAGTTGTACTTTCTTTTGGGTTTGTATTCTGGCCCATTTACTTTTCAGCACTTCTCTTGTACTTAGCGTTTACTTTTTTCTCTTGCTTACTGTGTGGTGCTTGTTTTATTTTATAAAGGCCATGCCTTCCCTGTTATCGGGATTTATGCCTTTGGTGGTAGTCGCCAGCCCCTGGCCTATGGAAGGCAGGCTTGGGGTAGTCACGACACGGGCCCTGAGGATGGGTCATGACATCATGATCCATGCTTGATGTGATAAACAAAGAGAGGTGGAGAGATCCACTCATCACATGGGAGAGTAAAATAGTGGTTAGAAGAAGCCAGAATTCGAAGGTCCCGACGACACTAAATTTCTTGGTATTCATGAATGAATTCACATTTGGATAACACCAAGGGTGATAAAACTCCACCAGAACAAAGTGAGGTGGAAAATAGGCAAGTCGTGACTTTTAATATTTGAACCACAACCGGGGTGATCGATGGGTATAGAAATACTATAGAACAAGATATCAATATAATACCCACAAACACAATATTAATGGATTGGGTAAGAAAATGTGGGATTGACAGTTGACTATGTTTGAAATAGGGGAACTGTCATCTCCTTCTAGATAATTTCATAGACATGCATCCAGGATGAGAGGTTATCCATTTTGGGTAGTCACCATCACTATTAGGGGCCTATTTATAATATGGGGATGATGAGGATTCAATATAATGAAGGAATAAATAGTGGAATAAGATATTATGGAATGCTTGATAGTGGGTCATACACTCTTCAATCAATTCTTCAATGCACTCTAATCTGATGGATGTACATATTGATAAGTGTGGATAGAACATGATCCAATGGGGAAAATAATTGAAAAGGGTTTTTGGTGGGGGGGTTTCATGGGATGTGAGTCTTGGGAAACACAACATATCTAATTAGAAATGTAAATCATATAGTACATAGTTTTGGGTCTTGTTGTAGCATAAGACTGGAATTAAAAGTGGGGGAACACCATGTAGTAATGACCCATGGTATCACATAGTTTCAATTAATGTGATAGGAACATGGACCATGAAGGTTAAAATCTTGAAGAAATGATGTTAGAAATGTAGTTTTACATCATACAATAAGGTTAGGTTATCATAATGTTTAATGTATTGTGACCAATATATTATCCAATATTTTAACATATTGTGACCAAGATGATGTCATACAACATTACATATTATGACTAAGTTTATTTCATTCACTTATACGACTTGTGAATATGATGATGTCATATATTTTAATGTCATGTGATAAGGAAATTTTTTGATTCAAGTGAAGTTCCACTTTAGGAATCTAGGGTTTGTGGGAAGTGTGATATGTTTTACATATATGGGGATCAATGACTATGGATCATTGGAGTTGTCTATAGAAATGGGTTAAGGTACTTCCCATTTGGGTTCTATTGTTGGTGGCTACTTCCCAAGTATCATTTATTTTTTTAGATTCAATACCATATCTCCTTAAAGGAAGGAATGAAGGTGGAAATTTTTATTCAATGCACATTCCATGCTATTATAGTGTCATTCCAAGTTATGTAGTGCTTGGAGAATATTTACTTTTATGGATTACAAAAATACTATATAGACTTAATCTCTCTTTCCAAATGTCTTCTAATAATGAGAAACTATCTAATGTGATGAATTTTGAACTCCTATATTTAATACTAATTCTGTCACATACACTAGGGAGTATAGAGTCACCTCGGGGAAGCTTCAAGTCGTTATGTGGTAGGCCCATATGCGATTTGTGAGATTATCAACCCAACTATTCCTGTTTTGGACCAGTATATTATTCATGATGTTAGTGAGGGTATTTTTTTAATGACTTAATATAACCATTCTTCTATAGGATATTGGGAGAGGGGTGGTTAGACCAGACATTATACATGGCTTCTTCAGAATGACAGATAGAAAATTGGACTCATTTTCTGTTAGAATAGTGTGAGGAATACTGAATTGATGGATAATGTGGGACTTCATAGTCTTAACCATGGGATAGGTTTGACTTCTTCTAGGGGAATGGATTTGGCCCACATAGAGAAGAAGTTTATGGAATTCAAGATGAATATGCACCATAAAACATCCACTGGTGGGTAGGGACCAAGATCCTAAAGTCCCCATATAGAAAATATCCAAGAGTTCATGGTCTCAAGGAGAATATATGGTTAATTATGTAAGAAGTTTTCATAGATCTGACCAGTAAGACACCACTTAGTGAACTCAATGTTGTCATGAACCATAGTGGGAAAAAAGTAAACCAATATATAGATTTGGAGGGAAATCTTCAATCATGATTGATGGTAACCAAATGACATGGTTTGGACCACATGCATAACCTGAGGAATATCCCTCCCATAAATATTATGAAGAATTATTCCATCAAAACCTCACATGGGGAGGGTTTTCTCTAGGTCCATGCCATCCAATTGGGTAAATTGCACCTCAGGTTGATGGAATCAGTAATTCATGGTTTGGTCTGGTGGTAGATTCTCATGATGAAGATACTATATGAATGGAGTCATATAATTTGGTGATTCTTGAACTATTTTGATTTTTTAGGGACCTGTTATAGTGGTCTTTTGTTTTTTTTATTTACACATCGGTCTTCTTCATAAGATGTGATGGGGTATATGAACCTTTAATGTATGACATGAATAACCAGATAATCATATTCAGTGTCTAAAAGGGATGAAGACTAAATTTCCAAGGGTTCTAATAGGTTATTTTTTTATTGGAGTACATGATCCACCTTCGATTGGGAAGGGAACTAATCCATCAAATCAAAAGTATGTTTCATTAGGGGATGCTATCTTCCATAAATATAATATAGTTAATATTTATCATATTGATGGAAATATTATATTCTCCCTTCACATGGAGATGGGGGAATTCAATTTTAAGGACTAACTCCAAAATAATAATAGGATCCAGATACTCATCTGTATTATTATTGAATCATTGTGAAAAAGGAATGGGTATTAAAAAATGACCTCTGTGGGAGGGATTAAGTAAATCTCAAGGATAAAGCTATTGAGTATGAGGTTGGTGTGTCTTATCCTAGACATGTTATAAGAGTTAATATCAAATTGAATCATCCAAAATAGATTTGTCTGATCAACATAGTTGATATAATCATTATGGAAGTTGACATCTAAGGACAATTATTTGTGGATCAGATGCATAGCTAGGAAATCAGTCACTGTCTGTCCCTTGATATCATTCATGGTAAAAACCTATTGTATAGATACTGCATAATTATGGTAAAATGTTCCAATCACCCCCTCAGTGTGTAGATGTTGAGGATATACTTTAGTGGATCGATGTGGGAAACAAGTTTTACTTCATAGTGACATAGTTAGTGCCCCAATTTATGAACCATACAGACAATATTGAGTAAGCTCTTATCGATGCGCGAATATCATATCTTTATTTAAAGTATCTTACAGCTGAGGTAGTACAATATTTTCTCCCTTCCCTAAGGATTCTTCCTACCTAGAAGGGCGTCAAGGGACAATTCTGGGGAAGTCACATAAATGGTCATAGTCTTTTATGAGACATCTGGCATCAATACCTAGGATGTAGTAGGTCCTTCTTGATGTACTCAAATTCTTTCATGAATTATTAAAACCACTAATAGGTGGTTCCTTTTTTCATTAAACTTGAATAGGGTTTACACATTCTTCCCATTTTGGTATTGAATCATTAAACATAGGTGAAGTTCCCCTATATGCATCACAACACCCACGAGATATGGGGAGGATTCTTCTTGTTGATTGAATTGATGTTCTATGGATCAATTTTGATTCATATTTTCCTGAAAAATAAGGAAATTATATTTCTATAGGTCACACCAAGTTCATTCTTCTCATGATTCAACTTATGGTTATGAGAGCATAGGATGTTAAACAATTTCCTAATATCCTTGATATTTTTCAGGCTTTAGCGGTATTTGACCCCCAAATAAACCACATAGAACTACAAAAATGCCTCAATGAGTGGATTTAAGATGTTTTTCATTGAATGACAGTAGGTAGATTTAGAATTTTTTAAATTCAATGTAATCACATGGTTGAATAATGCTCCTTTTGGAATCCTAATGTGGATGGAAACTTATTCTTGGAGTGAAATATGGATTATATTATACTCATATTAATCTTCCATGTAGTAAATGTATTGGAAGGCATCCATTTGATTCATTATAAGGTGAATCACTGAAATAGGAAAACAAAAATTTGGGAAGTGGTGGTAGGGGTCTTGATAGTCAATAGAGAATCTGATGTATTCGTTATTCTTTCTTATTGGGAGAATGTTGTCTGGCCATTTAGGGTACTTTATCTCTCTGAAAATTTTTTTTTTGTTAATAGTGTCAACATCAACCTCAACCATAACACCATGGGAAGGGGGTACCCTTTTGAGAAGATATTAGTACCCACAGTGGAAAATTGGTAGGCCATTAAAATAAACAGAGACATAGGGACTTAGCACTGGGATTTCCTTTTAAATCATATAGAACATGCCATGTATCTACTACAATAAATAATTGTAATTTTATTTCTATAATTAATATATGATAATACATATCAATATCATCTTAGCGTCTTTCTAGATGTCAAGATTTACCTAGGTTAAATCATTGATAATGGAGGATACACCCTCTTCAAAGTTTGGAGGGAATCAACTATATTCTCTTCATCTCCTAAGTATTGAGGGATAATGGAATGATGTGAATCCCTAGAGTATAAGAATATGGAGTTGTATAGTTATATATATTGAAATGGGTTGTATCCTAAATGTGGGTTTCCTTATTTTCAGATAACTTGGTTAAAAGGGATGATGAGATAATCCCATGAGGTTACTAATTGTGAGATCAACTTCTTATGTCGAAACAGTGATGATAGGTTTATATACACTGATTCATCCCTACATATTGAAAAAAGTGGTTCTATTATAGATCGGTGGCTAAAGGGAGAGCCTCTATATACACAATATGAGTTGTGATTTATAGTATCAATTAATCTTATCTTGTGTAGTAATATGAGGTAATAATTAACCATTCATTCTTCTTAGGGACTATGAAATATCTCTCAAGATATTGGTTTTTCAGTTCCAACTTGTGGATTGGCATGATTACATTGCCTTTCAATCCAACCAAGGATCATTTGAAGTGGTTGTTAGATCACAATTATCATTTATACACTCATCCTTGTTATTTTAAAGATATTTAAACTTCCATTTTTTGTACCCATCATATAGGTAGTGGTATTCATAAGAGTTGATGGGAGCATGATCACCTTCGAGTACTCATACTTAACCATTAATGGTCTATTTGACCATAGATTGTATGAAGAATGGAACAAATCATGTATATTAAGCTAGATTCTTAGAAATAGTGAATTTTAGAGAGCCTCCAATGATACAGCCATGAAATTGATTCTTTATACTAGGTCACTAAATCGAGTCTCTAGACAAATAATTTTGGAAACTTCCACTCACTCTTTCAATTCCCATGAATTTTCATTTTAGAGGGAGTAACATATTATTCTGTGAGCTTCATCATATAAAGATACCATATCTTTTATATACTAGAATACATTATATTTATTTTCCATTGAACTAACCTAAGACATACAGTTAGTGTATGTGCCCCTAAATATAATCACCCTCATACTCTTTGGAGAATGAGATGGTGGCTTTTAATTATTACTTATTATCTTCATCTACATGATATGATTCAATGATAGATAATTAAGCCTAAATCTGGAGATGGACCATGTGGGCATCAATGAGATCTTTATGCACCCCCTTTTAATGGATGTGTTCATCAATGATTGAGAGTCGTTATTGTATGATAGTGAGGTGATTCACCATATAATACAGATTGTAAAGTGGTATCTTTAAACCTACCAAGGGTCTCTATTTTAATTAGAGAACTATGGGTAATGACGGTGGAATAACTGTGACTTGGTTACTACTTTTCATGTACCACTATTGGTGGGATGGAATAAGCTAAATGCTAGACAACTATGATCGATCATTCACCGAACACTTCTAGGTGCCAGAATATGGTGACTGATTCATATGATCGACCATTATAGTCGGTTGAGGAGGTTTTCACAAAGTCACCCCATATATGACCTATTATTGTTGATCCCTCTATGAGGACTATTGTCTAGTCTTCATGGCATGAAAATTCCTTCCTAAAGTAATTGTCGAAAAAATTTCTTAGCCAGTATGTCACATGCCCCTCCATTGACAGTAGTGGCCATGGGTTTCTAAGATATCTACATGTAATTCCTCATCATTGATTACTCCACAATGATATAATATATTGATAGTGTCCACATAAGTATATTTATGTTCCTCATCGGAGGAATATTCAAGTATGGTATGAATTATAATGGATTCCACCATATAGGGTGGGGGAATAAAGGAACAATGAATGTTGACATTTCTCAGAACTTTTGTGGAACTCTAATAATATTAGAATCCTTAGAACCTATTCATATATTACATAGATTTCCATTAGGATGATTGAGATACTGGAGGGGACATGGAGATTGTGGGAGGAGTTTTTCTACTAAAACAGGAAAAAATAATTCCATGGGTGTGAGTGGATGGCTTATAATACATCCCCATGTTGTAATTATGTGTACCTCAGTTAGGAAACTATTTCCATTCACTATAGTCTTCATCATCACTGTTGAGGTTAGGAGAGATATATTCCACCTATGTTGGGAAAACACCCAACTGATCATGGACATGATCTACCTAGTCCTAGAGCTAATATATGGAGTAGAATCACTCCTTGTAGTTGTTTCCATAGACCATTTTGTATGGGTAGTAGTATAAATGATTAGTGTGTTTAACTTCTAGGGGCCTCTTGGAGTCACACAAATCTATGACATTCTTCTCCATGGAAAAAAGGGAAGTATACAAGGGAATGTTCATACATGGAGGAGTAGATCTTGTTCTTATGCTCCATGAAAGGAATTTTTGGAATAAGAACCTAATAATGGGGTTTTATAGTATTCTAAATTAATTTATACAATAGGTGAGGCAAGTTTTATAGAGGTTCCTGAAGGTGTACTAGGTGTGGTGCCTGATTCTGAATTGTAGTGGAATTTCTTCCTTTCGCGTTATTCCACATGAGGGCTACCAAGGATATTGGTGTGAATATGGTTTTCACTACTATTTGGATCATTATAGATGATAACAAATCTAGGGTAATTCTCAAAATTCAACCTGATATCTCAAGGATATTTCAGTAGAGACCATATCTTCTTTTACATTCTCCACAAACAACATCAATATTTGTTCGTAATAAAGATTCACATTGATGGATCACATGAGCCCCAATCATTTGGTAATGAAGTTAGCAATTCAATAATCATCCCACTGCATTAATTAGTAAATGTAAATTATTCTATAAATTCCCATGGTGAAGATTAAATAGTAGAAAAAAAAGTTATAGATATCTTTCCAACTAAAAAATCATTGTAGTAGTTGATGGTACTAGAAACAATCAGGTCCCTCTCAGGTTTTGATAAAACATTAAGGCATAGAACCTACATGCTATTATATAGTCACAATCATAAATCTCCATAATGAGGATAATAATACAAGATTAAAAAATGGATCACCCATCTTATTGAATTGGTTAATCATAGATTACTAAATTCTAGGGCCTGATGTAAATGGTCCACCCATTCTAGATACAGATTCCCCTTAGGTGGAATTGAAATTTTTTGTGTCTCTAAGGCATTAATGTGGGTATAAAAAGTGCCAATCATGTAATATTGGTGATTTTTTGTACCCACCTATTTTTTCAACATCATGTTTGATTAAGAGGTGAAATGATCATGGTCCCATAGTGGGAAGTTGTACAGCTCAGGGAGGGTAGGCGGGTCATATATCGAATGTTTCTGAATCTATCAACGTTAACCATGATTGGTTGTGAAAGATCATCAGGATCTCCCTGAGGTTCCTATATGATATGGACCTGATGTTTTTCTTTGGTAGGGTAAGTGTATCCTTTTATATTGTCTATATTTGGGTGTTATTTTGGTAGTATCATAGAAGTCACCCACTTGTAACCCTGAAACACCTACTACAAGTTGGTGATCCTAGAAATTAAATTGTTTAATTTTGTTTCCTTATATGGGTCAACAATCTCAGATATACCTTTTTCTTATTCAAAAGTTTTAAGGAATGTGGGAAGTTTTAAATAGGGGTATTTCAAAGGTCCAACATTTTTCTCTGTTGATGTGTGTGGGAACCTATCAAGAGATATGTGTTATATTGTGTTTACCCTCAAGGTAGGTTATCATTATCCTGATATGTTTCATCAAACTAGTTCCTTTAATCATTTGTAGAATTTATCATGATAGCATCCAATGTAGAAATTATTAGATGGTAACATTCACCATCAGTGTCCAAGCTAGCCCAAAGATCATATTTTCACTATGGAAGGGGACTAAAGTATAGTGTGGAATACATCCATTTTCCATTGATATTTACATGGGGAGATTCTTCTTACATGAACAGTTAATTTAAAGTGAGGATCCTGATATAGGTCCATAAAAACATATGTGGCACCCATATGAGTCGGAGCACTGTCCCACCAGTAGTTTGAAAATGTAAAACATCTGTCATTGCTAATGGATAGACTCAAGATGGTCAGTGATTTCTAGATAGGACAAATAGAACCCTGTGAGGAAACTGAAATTTACACATATATTTTTGTAGCGGCACATTTCGGGGTCCTCAATCATGAATTCCGTAATGGTGAAATGTAGGGTAGTGGGAGGCCAAAACATGATTTTTTCCTATTTAAGAACCATAATATCTTACATGAATTACTCTTTCTCTAGTTCATAGGGTAATCCTCTTAATGATAAACCCATGATCCAATTGGAAGTGGTTAGGATACTAAGAGTGGAAGTGACACAGAACATCCCTACGTTTTATTTTTAAGTAGTGGGGCTGTCATGAAGGCCAATCATGTAATGATTTAATAAGCTTCACCTAGTAATAGGTTCATCTTCCTGAACATGTTCATATATGATGAGGTATTTTTTTAATCATGCCAAACTAGAATTTCATCACACCTTTTGGTAATAGGAGAATTTCCACCTTCATATGAGGGCTCTAAACAAAACCATCATGTCTCAATTACCTCCAAAGGTGGAGATAGAGAGGAGGGAAGGAAATAGTTGAAGGGATGGATTCAAAAAGAGTTTGTTGATAGAACACAGTACATCCTCCATATAAAGGTACCTGCTGAGGGATATATAGACATTATCATCCATGACCTCAGGGATGATTATCCTCAATGGACTATCTCCTACTCCCATATCTAGTGGTCAGGGAGGAGGTGTTTCCTTCATGTAATATATCACCTTGGTTTCTAAGAGGTCGATGCTGACATGAAGATTCCCTAGTTATTACCTATGATAGTATGGGAGTTCCTAATGTGTGGTCTTATGGGATTATGATTATATCATCCATCTATATTGTAGTTAAAGCAGTGGTTAGATCCCCAACAGTGATTTCTTATTCTTCTACACTAGAATGGATCATCAGGTTAAGATATGTCTTTAGAATTTGGAGGCCCTCAATGTTAGTTGATGGTGTTTCATGGATTACCTTCAAGGTAAAACTCATCATCATGGATGTCTCATGATGGCTACCAATGATGGAAATAATGGGGACATGCATCCATTTCTACCATGTGGGAAGTTGGGGTCTCAATTTAAATCTGGTGATGATGTACCCACGTGAGGTGGTTATAAAGGTAGTAAGAGGTTCACCAATTATAGAAGGGTTCATTGTAGAATATGTTAATGTATTTTATTGGGATGGGTGTGTGGAATTACCGAATTTTCTTCTAGGAACTCTATGCTAGGGATAATGAATTAGATATTAGATTGGCCTTATCATTTTCTTATTGACATAGTTAGTATTATCGACATGTCTATGTGGGAGCCATCCAGAGTAGCTCCTTGGTAGTGGTTATATTTAGTGTGACATGTATGTCCCATAACTTCTACAATTAATGGAGTGAGTTGTCATAACTATCCAAGGATAGGATCCCCAAACCATTTTTCATCATGATGTGGGGAATTTCCCAAATTTATCCCTTTAGTGAGGTGAGAACGGTGTGGTTTCATAGATTCCATGTCTGGTTGAGATATGTTATTTGTTAGGATGTCCCATTACTATCCATAACTATGAAAAAGGTAATTAATAACCTGAAATTATACAAGTTAGAAGGGGGATATTGGGTTAGGGCACCTAGTAGCCACTAGAGTGGTAGCCTCCATGGAATGAGGGAGGTTATGTTGGATTTCAACAACACTGTTTGTCCTTCCACCACAACTATTGGTAGTCAGTCATCAAGATTTTCTCATTAGTTGACTCAAGAAGCATATATGAAGTCAAATGTATATAACTTTCAAATAGAAGAGATTCCAAATGTGAAATATTTTATTCATTATCTCTATTTTTTATAAAGGATACATGTCGAAGAAACAGTAGATCAAGTATATGCAACATTCTTTATTTTACACCAATTACTAGAGAAGAGTTTTACATCTGGCCCACAATTTTTTTGGTAAATCGTGACACTATAAATTAAAATATGTAGTGATGTACTAATCTAATGGTGTCCAATTTTATTTATATACTCATGGTTTAATGAGATTAGTTTCATCTTGGGTTCACCATTTTGCTTTCTGACACATGCAAAAGGGCACACATCATGGTAATGATGTTCTTTCATGGATTCTCTTGTGGTGGTTTTAATCCTTCGGTTTCTCATTCCCCTACCCCATAGAGTGGTTTACCCCATTAAAAAAATTTAGTGGGGGATTTCCTCTTCCACCAAGGATATTGATGTTGGCTCCTAGATCATAATGAGATAAGAGGGTGTCAATTCCTTCTTCTTTGAATTCATCCTTATAGTTATTTATATAGTCTATGTCTCCCTTATAGATTAAAGACATGTTCATGAATCTCATTCCCAGTTCCACATTGATGTAGACATCGGTTAATTAAGTTTTTTACTATTTTGATAGTACAGCTACCAGAAACCAGAGTTAATAGTGACATTTCACATGTCTAGATATATGTGTATGTTGGTGTGTGTGTGTGTGTAATCTATGAAATTATTCCTCGTTCCAATTTAGGGTCATCTAAATTATAGTGTGACTTAGTTTTATGACCTTATGCATATTGTGTTCATTACAGAGAATCATACACTAAGGGAAATAAGGAATCCAAGACTCATTTTAGGAGGCATCTCATGTTTTACAGTTGAGGTCGATATTTTGATTCATCATGTGGGGTCAGATGTTTATGATTTGGTTGGGAAATGATCTATATTTAAATGTATTTTATGGATATGTCCAAAGGATTGTGGTCTTATGGGGAAACGATCATGTTTTTAAAATCTCTTGGGTGCATTTTTGATATAATATCATCGCATAGTGGGATAAATATTGATTATCATCACATATAGGGGTTAGGTGTTCTCTCATGGGGAATGACTACACTTTGGGGTTTTCAGCACCTTAGGTGAATAGAGATAGTTTTTTAATATTGTATGGATATCAATATTGAAACTCAAGGAGTTGATCAAGATACAATTATTATAGAGGGATAAAAACCTATGTAGTTTGAGTGAACAGTTTATAGTTATATAATAAGACATGTCCAAATAGTTTAAAAATACATTGTATGGATGTGTATGTTGTGAATGGGGAGAAAACATGATATGTTGTGGGGATTATGCATGAATATTTTCCATATTATGGGTAATTATCTCAACCATATCACATGAGGCATCCTATGTTCATCGCATAGGGAATGGGTATTGTTAAACATCATTTGTTGAGGAAATGTTTCGGTAGTTTAACATCATAGGTTTTGGGAGTTTTCATGATGGTTAATATCAAGCTACTAGTACATTTGGATATGTAGTTTGAATTCATACATCTTATATGTGGTAGAGGAAAAACCCTAAATAATTCCATTATAGTTCCAAGAAAGAGGGGAGGAGGATACAATATTAAAACTAATAAAAGGGAAAAGTAAGTGTTTTCCCCTAATTATGAGACTATTGGTATATAAAATAGGGTCTCAATGATAGTGTAAATATTTATGGGAGTAAGAGATGATGAGATTTTCTTGAATGGTCTTGGTGTAAAGGTATTGAATAAAAGGGTTTATGAAACTCATTAATTACATATAGATTTCATGAGTGAATCTGGTTTTGATGGGTGTGAGGCACCTAAGTACCCTACTTTTTGTCAACTATGTTTGGAAGAAGGATGCATTGTTTTGGGGACCTGAAGGTTGTGTCATAAAACTTTGGAGTTTTCATATATTGATTTTTTTAGAAATGGTCTCTAGAAAAAAGGGTGGTAAATGATAAATAGGTTATATATGTTCAAAACTATTGTGGTTTTTTAATGTTTGGGGTTTAATGGAGGAAATTCATCTTGCATGAACCCACCTTGCAATCAATGGAAGGATACATGAGGACAACTATAGCATAGGAACACATATTTTAGGTAATATTTTAGGTATTATGTGCAATTTATCTATCTATAATAATCTATATAGGTCTTGGAGTTGCATGATTTTTTAAAATATTAGGTTATACATATGATATATGGATGCTTCCTCTTCCAAAGGTCCATCCTCTAAATGGGGGGTGGCACTCTGTTCATAAGAAAATGTGGTGGACATGTGTGGGGTTTTGGAACATCAGAATTTTCATGTAACTTGTATCTAGATCATGAAACTATGGGTTTCAGGAGTCTCAAGCTTTTTCCTCTAGGGAATAATCACATAAAGTAGCAAATTGGAATCACCTTTCACATACAAGGGACTTGCATGCCAATTTTGGGGATGCCTGCAAGTGTAGAAATTAACATGTGTCCTTACCCCATTGTTTTTAGGTTGATTCTAGAATCCAAATATATATATGTGGTCAACGTCTCCCTTTGTGTTCAAGTTACATGCACTCCAAAATAGGGAGGTGTTCAAAATGACTCAAAGTTGGTTGCATACAATCCCTTTGCTTCAAAATAGTGCCTCAGTCTAAGCAGTGTGCTTGCTTTGTGAAAAAACATTTTTCCTGAGGATTGAGACATATTTTCAGTGCCAAAAATATGTATATGACATTATATATATATATTTATATAAATATATAGGGATATTTATTTATAGTTTTATATATTTATATTTATTAATATATATATATATATATATTTGTATATATTATTCCTGTATATATATATTTACAAATATTTCTGTGTAATTATATTTTTTATATGTTTTTATTTATAAATTATGAAGATATATATATATAGAGAGAGAGAGAGAGTGATATATGTATTCACATGTATTTATCTATAAATATATAAGTATTTCAATGCTTTTTTAGTCAACATATGAAGTATTTGGTCATGTAGTAAAGGCTTCATAGAATAACCAAGAGGTGGGATGTTTGAATTCACCATACACATGTATATAAATGATTTTACATGCTAGGTTTGGGTGAGATAGATAATAATAGGGTTTATAAATTATAACAAAAAATATTTTTGAAAATACTTTATCTTGTAATGGGGGAGTGTAAATGGAATTCTTCAATAACCAAGAGATAAGTGGTTCAAATCTCACTAAATTAATATATATGAATTATTTCACAGGGTTTGTATGAGTGGGTCAAGGAATCGTGGTAATAATAAATAATAAACAAAGGCGGTCTATTTAATCAATACATGAAGAGTTTGGTAGGGGTAGTAAATACATTGATGAATAACCAATAGTTAAGATGTTTAAATATCACCATACTCATATATATGTTGGAATTTATATAGTGGTTCTGGGTGGTCTTGAAAATGGTGGGAATAATAAAATTAAAATATTTCAAAAAATTGAAAAATATTATTATTATCTTAGTGGAGTGGTAATGGATTTTCAAAAATATTCCAAATACCAGTGTTTCAAATTTAACCATTCAAATATATATTTTTGATTTCATAAGTAGTTTCTGATTGGATAATGAAATTTTGGGGATAATAAATATTTAAAAATTACTAAAAAATAGTTTGGATCCTTTTAGTAACTAGATTAAGAGCTTGGTGGAGTGTTAACGACATTGTAGAATGAACAAAAGTTAAGGGGTTTACATATCACCAAACTCTTATATATTATTGACTTGACTTTTGACACATGGTTTGGGAAAATAATGGTGGGAATAAAAATAACTAAAAAGTAAAAAATTAAAACAATTATACACAAAGGTCTTTGTGGTGTGGTAAAGGATTGAAAACATAACATAAAGGAGACATGTTCAAATCTTACCACAAACTTATATATAATTTATTTTACATGGGGGGTTTTATTTTCCTAGAGAATGGTAAGAAAAATAAGAAAATAAAAATTTAAAAATTTAAAATATATATATAAAGAAATTACAAAAAAAAGAATTATTTAATATTAATTAAGAAACAAAAAGTTAATAAAATTTAAACAAATTGTAGAAAAATATATCTTGTAGGGATTGGTGGATTGGTAATGGCTTTATAGAATAATAAATAGGAATGTTTTTGAAATATCACTATACACATATATGTGTTTAATTATACAGGGCGAGTCTTGATGGTCCTAATAAGGGAGAGAATAATAAATATTCAATAATTAATACTAAATATGATAAAAAATAATTATATAAGTTAATAAATTTATAGATAAACATTTTTTAAAAAAAATTAAAAAATTCCTGAATATCTTGGTGGAATATTTAATGAGTTAGTGAATAAAAAATTGGCAAGGTGTTAAATATCACCACACACACACATTCATCATTTTACACCATTTTTCTAGGTAAGAGAGAGAATGGTAGAAAAACTAAATTACTAATAATAAATTTTACATAATAAATATTTTTTATAAATTTTAAATAATAAATATTAAATAATAAAAATTTTAATTAAATTTTTTGATTTTTTAAAATAAAATTATTATTTCTGGGATTTGTGGAGCTCTAAAACCATTGTATAACAACTAAGTGATAATGTCATAACCATGTCATGATTCAATGTGTGAGATATAATGTATATAAATTCTCCTTCCTCTATGAGTTTTTATCTATTATTGGATGTTTAGAGGATGATTTCTTATGTCTATGTGGTTTATATTTGGTTTTTGTACTATTGAGTACGGGATTATAAGATGGTGGCTAGAAGGTTGCCACCGGTAAGCTGGTGGGACCCACGAGCCAGATGATGGGCTTCCAGTTAGCTTGTATGCTTATAAAGACCCCACCCACTAATTATTAAGGTTTCATTAACCTGATGGTTTCCCTAGAAGAACCCAATTGGTTCTTTAGGATCACCGGCTAACCAATGAATGGTAATTGGCTGGCAAGTTGTGCCACCAGATCACTGATGGGGGCCATTGGGTAACAGGTGTGACCTGTTAAAGTAAAAAATTAATTCACCCCATGGGTTTCAATCACTACTAATTTGAAATATATATTAATAGTATATTCTAACACCACTGTTACTATTCTAAATTTTTTTCTCTCTATAATGGCTCTAGAACTCTCTCACACATCTCTATTGGTTATCAAACCATTGATCGATATGGTGATGCATGAATAGCGAGATATTTTTAGATATACTTAATATAAATTTTCTTTCTTTATATATGTACATATATTTATTTTATATCTATATTTTCCATGAATATCCAATAATTTTTTATCCATTAATTCATATATCAATTGCTCAATCTATCATATTGATGACGTTTAATGATCTACTTGATATCTGAAATTGAAAATGAATGTTCTACAAGTAAGTGTTATTGAATCATCTTCTAATACCTCTTCTTGGTGGTGGATTATTGATAGATTCTTAATCCATTTATGATGCCATCTAATATTAGTGTAGGATTCGACATTTCAATGACAACCACCTTTTCCAGAACATAGAATTCTTCAGAATGTTGGACATTTCCAAGTAAGTTTCTCTAAAATGATCATCATGAAACATTCTTAATTTTTAATCACTTTTCTATAAATAGATGGATGGTGTAATGTTGATAATGGGATATACTTGATTATATAATATATAATTAGATTGTAATTCAATATTTTTTCTTAAATAATTAATGAATTTAATGAATTATAAACCCCTCCATTGATATACCTTAGAATTAGTTATATTGATAGAATCTTTAATGAATTTTATTCAAAAAAAGTATTTCTTGAATAGGAATTTTCATGAGTATCAATTTTAATATTCATAACCTAAAAAAGAGATATTAATTATTAAATATGTTATCCCATTCTATATGGGTGTATACTTTTCTCAATATTCTATCCTTAATGTACTCTGTATTTCATAATAATAAACTTTTACTTATGTAGTTCTTTACCTTTTGAGGATCTTGTATCGTCTTGTTTAATTGAATCCTATTGTGTTGGAGTGAATTATTATTCTTGATTAATGGTGGTTGATTTTGGTTGTCTGAATTTACATGATTCCCTTAAATGATCATTGTTTCCTTGAGTATATATTGAGTTGTTTGTTACCATGCTTGAATAAGAGCACACGTCATCATATAATGTTACTATATTCATATGGTACCATGATATGATTTTCCTATTATGTTCTACCTTGTTATGTTAATTACCATGTCATTAGATATGGTTCTTAGTATATCATAAAATGTCACTACGATGGTATGACGACCACATAGAGGGGGAGTGTGGATGATGTGTGATTATGGTGGTGGTGGAAACCTATATTGGGTTATAGTGTCACATACTTCTGTTTCACATGAAACATGATACCTTGATGATACTAGGTAATATTCCACTATTCAATTCCATATGGATGCTGAGAATCATTATAAATATATTCCTAAAGGATAATGAGTTTCATTTCACCATCCATATCTATAATCCTTTATTATTTCAAAATTCTTAATCATCCTTCATGTATTTAGTCGAAGTAGGTACGATTGGGGATTAGGGTGGATATATAATAAAAAAATTCTTATTATATTATTATTTATTTTTTCTTATGTATTTATTTTTTTCGTATATTATTGTTTATGGTTTCTTATGTATTTATTGTTACCATGGAATAAACATGTTATAAATTTTCAAATTCGGTTAAGGACACATTGGTGTTTTTCTACTGGGCCTTATTTCACAATCTATATACAAAAATTTTAATCTAGGTGTAGATTTCACATATAAGGATCTAGGAAAGGGAAAGGGGCCAATGGAAGATGGTTGGGTTAAGTAATATCAAACAATGATTGGTACTAGGATATAATCAAAAGGATACCTCAACTATATATATTTATTTTTATACACTCGATATACCCTATTATTTATTTCTATATAAGAATCCCATATATTATTTTGTTATATTTAATGTAATCAATTTGATTTTATTTTCATCCAAATTTTTAATCTGATATATTATTTTTTATCTATATCATTTCTAAAAGGATATAATACTAAGGGTTTATACTATCCCACTAATGGAGTCCACACACTCACTACTTGTTTTCAGTCTCTTGCATATGGGGAGGCACACCTGAGGTCACATGAATCTCTGACTCAGACCTGATGGTTTAGATCAGGGTGTTCCAAAATGGTATAAGAGAATAATATTCTAATTTTCTTTTGGACTATCCTAGGACATGGTAAAGATAAGATAGATTTTGTTGGACTCTAGGAAGTTATTTTCCATGTGACTTGTTATCTCTTAGGTAAAAGTCTAATGAGTAGCTATTTCAAATATTGTTATCATAGTCATATGGGATTTGGGTGCTTTCAAGAATCATGATTAAACAAATGGGATCACATGATATATATATATATATATATATATATATATTGTGTACTGCATAGTAGTTCTTGAAATTTATGACTTCATTGTTTAATCTATTAAGGAAAAACTTGTACTCTTTGATAGTGTGATGTATCTATATTCCATAGTTTTGTGATATATCTATGATAGAATTAACTAATTGATCGTGAGAATATAATAATAGTTTTTATATGTGTTACTATGAAAATTTAATAGGGATGGAGACCATGGTTAGGGTTAGGAGGGATATACAATGGGTTTTGTGTAGGCTCCTAGGGAGAAAATTGTGTGACCCATAGACTGACTAGGATCAATTTTAAATGATTCCCTTATTGTTATAGAAATTCCATGTCATAGTAGACTGATGGGATAGCTAGCTAACATGGGATAGTGTATTCTCCCTATCAGGGATTCCAATATTACACTACCTACTATGAAGGATGATGCTAGAGAGCATGCTCTTGCACCTACTCTAATAGCACTGTAAGTAGGTCCACACCAGCTAGGAGTCATTCTACTTGTTCCTTCCCAGGGTGGAGGGGTATTGAGGTTCATGGAAAACTATAGAAGATGCTTATATCTCCAGTATCCACCAACCTTTCAGGGTACTAGTATACTTCTAGATTTTAATGACTAGATATACCTCATCTAGGGTGTTATCAATATCCTTGAGACACTTGATCACTGGAATTTGAAGCTGGAAATGATCTTGATATAGTGACCTACCATAAATTGATGGGACATTATGGGATAGGATAGTGTACCTAAAAGTCATACTTTGTTGGATTTTAGGATCCTTTTCATTAAGGAATTATTTCTAGATATGTTGATTTGAGACTGAATGCAAGAATTCATAAAGTTACAATGGGGGTCTATGAAAATATCTACATAGTAAAATTTTTTCACTACACAACATCACTTTTCACATATCTTGGAAGTAAGCAAGGTAAAAAAGTCTAGGATGTTTTATATCAATCATTATGTAAATGTAAGATTAAAGTTTTGTAGTATTGTCTTAGATATATACTTGGAGTTTTTTCTTAAGGAATTCATTATCTTGATGGCTATAGAAGAGGATCAAGTAGTTGGTTTTCCTCAATAATTTAGGATATATGTGAGTGGACATCTTATTAATACGATTAGAATATCATTTTATAATAGGAAGAGTAAAACTGAGGACATATAGTAGAGTAGTTTTATGTAGGTGGAGTGGAGAATAACTAATTCAACCAATCCAGGAGGATGAAAATAGATATTCAACTATTGGAAGGTTTTTCATTATCATAGGTTCTGCATATCACCACAGAGAATGTGAAAACTGTGTGGGATGGTAGGGAATCATCCTGTGTTTTTCTCTCAGGCTTAGGTGGTATGTTTCAACTGAGTAGTGGGATAGATGTGATTTATGACCCCAAAATATTGATGTGATCCTCCAAAATAAGCACAGATGACAATGACTTAGAGTAGTTATGTGTCCCAGGATAGGGTTTCAAATCCATGGATGGTCCTGTTTACGAAGTGGATAACACTCTAGTAGATTTTAGTGAATGATTATATAATTTTCTATGTATGGTGATGATCAATTAAACATTTTCATCCACATTATGTTATATTTTTTTCATTCATTTGTTTATACACATCAGGTTGTTGGACTTGAAATACTAGTCATATTGTATTCTTAGTTGCTTTTCCTTGATACACTATTGGAAATGAATTTAGACCATATTCATTGATTCCAATAATTATATATAGTTTCTTTCGGCAATGAATATCTATTGGAATTCATGATATTATAGATAATGAGCATTTATGTGATTCTTAGCATGGGCTATTTAGACATCATCAGATTTCACATTGATATCTATTGAAAATGGGTACCATTTACATCACCAAGAGGGAGTATGTGATGACTATAGAGTTTGATCTAGGATTATATAAGGGTGGTCCCTAATTTTTTCATCTTGGGTTGATATTGATGTAGATTATAGGACTTTTTATTTCTATATAATATGTGCAATCCCACTAATATTTACCACCTATTTTAGATCTATATCAGGACATATCTCTAAATGAATTCATAGGCCTTCCCCATGATACAGGAGTTGAGTTTGATATTATCCTCACTCGAGGTGATCAACACATATCAATTACACCTTATTGAGGACTTATAATATATGGGCTTTATCAATAATAATACATCCCTATGTGGTGCCCCTATCTTGATTCCCAAGAAGGAGGGTGGTAGTCCTTGACTATATATTGATTTTCTAAATATAAACTTGGTGATGATGGATAATTGGAATCCTTTTCCTCGAATCTATAACTTTTTTAAATAGTAATTGGCATCATACTGGTTCTGTATGAATTTTTAGCATTCAGACAATTACTAGCTATGTGTTAGAGGGGGAAATCCTGAATATGGTGTTTTGGATTTGGTGTGGACTATATGAGTACTTGGTGATTTTGATTGGACTAATGAATTCATTGGTAGTGTTCATGGGTCTCATAAACATGATCATCCACCCATATCTGGAATCGTTTATCAAGCTATTATTTGAAGAAATATTCAATTACTTATTAGCCTAGAGAAATATGTTAGAAATCTGAAGATTTTCATGAAACACTTTGACAACATCATCTATATTCCAAACAATTAAATTGTATATTGTGGTTTTATAAGGTGATATTTTGGGGGAATTTGTTTCAAAAGACATGTATATCCATGGACATAGAGAAAGTGGAGGCAATGATATCCTAGAAACTTCCCTAGAAAATGATTTATATTAGGTGAATTCTAGTTTTTTTAGGATATTACCATTGAATTATCTATGATTTAACCCATTTTTCATCACCAATGACTACATTGAAAAATAAAGGAGTAAATTTATCATGTCCAAACTAGTATTTTCATGAGATGAGGAGTTGGATGATTACAGATGTAGTGTTGATACTTCATAAGATGGGGATTGGTTATGTTCTATACTATGAGGCATCAAACAATGGTTTTGGAACAGTACAAATGTAGAGGGACTAGGTTGTAGCATATATGTCACATCATCTATGGACCCATGAGTGGAACTATTATATACCTGACATAGATCTGGAAAATGTGGCTTATGATTTTTTGTTTTAGGAATTTTATCTCTTCAGTGAGATTGTTTTTCATCTATATTTTCCCTATGATGATCTGCTATATGTCCACACCATGTGACCACAACATGAGGTAGATGTGCTGGGTAGAGAATATATAGATGTTTAACAATGAGATAGATTATTCACTTGGTAAGTGTAATATAATTTTATATTCTCTTATTTGTAAGATGCCTTTAGCTTAGGAGTTTAGTTAAATGTATTTAGTAGAATAATGATTTCTAATAAACATGGTGGTTGAGTGGAATATGTATGATTATGAGGAATAGGGTTCGATGACTTATTCTCCTTTAGTGGTCAAAAATTCTCTAGTATACTAGGTAAAGGATATATACAAGACTAAACTGTAGTGATTTCTGATGCGAGAACAACTAGATTATGTGGACCTGATACCCAATAAATCATCAAAATGTGAAAATATAACCATTGTCCATGTAATATTTCTAGTCCCTACATCCATTAGTGATAAGCTTATATGGTATTTCTACACCTCTATATAGGTGGTGCATCCTAGTGTAAAAATTATATACCCTAACTTAAGGAGCTAGTTTCGGTGACCCATGATAAGGAGGTACATAACCACTTTTTTCGTGATTTAAAACCTACTACAGGATTAAGGACGAGCACTAGAAACCTGTTGGTTTTCTCCATCAACTTCTAGTGGGAAATGGGAGTCCTATGATGTCAAAATGGTCTTTTGGATGAGGATACCTAGGAACCTAAGGAGTCGTGATACTATTTGGGTGATTTTTGATCATCTAGAAAAAGGTTGATCATTTTAAACCAATCTATGAGACACACTCAGTAGAAAAGAATGGAAAGTAGTATATTCATGTGAATACATGCTTACATGGAGTTTCAACTTAATTTTATCTAAAAATGTATTATTTACAAAAAAAATGATAGGTATTTTAGAATTCCTTAGGGACTTCGATGATTTTGAACATACAATACCATCGATAGAAAGACATATAGTTTGATCATATGATTCATGTATAGGAGGTTTTAATTTATGCTAACACAATAGACTTCAGCAGAGCCTAGGATGATCACATTTCCTTGGTTTAATTCACATTGAACAATAATTACTAGGATAAGATATTGATGGAGACATATAATGATATTTATATTACGCCATATAGTTCTACTATTTGTTGGCATGAGGTCTGTGAGACATTATTTGTGGGACCCAGTATGTTATAGGACACCTATGAGAGAGTGAAAACGATTCAGAATAGGTTGAACACAACTTCTAATAGGAATAAATATTATGCCTACCATAAGAGTATACCTTTGGAAATTATTTTATGTGATCAGTTATTTCTAAGAGTGACTCCTTTATTGGACCACCAATATTTTGGAATGTTATGGATGTAAGAGACATTCTACATTCCACCATTCTAGATCACTATGTGGATTGGGATAGTGGAATATTTTCATGATATTACTTCTCATTGCTGAGTTATGCTGAAAATTTTTCATGTATCCCATCTCCAAAAGTATATTTATAATCCTACACACATCATAGACTATGGGGATATAGATATAGAGTAAGAAGCATAATATGTGGAGTGATAGTGAAGATCATATAATGGTGTTAGAAAATTATTATATGAAATAATATACCCCTATTCTAGATCCTATAGATTCACTAATGGTTCTAGGAGGAGACTTTGGAGAAATACACTAATTTTGGTGGTAATGGGTTGAGTGATTTATGTAGATTATTTGACTGTACATATCGAGAATGGGAATTTTCTAGAGGGATAAAAATGTAAATTAGACATTTTGATTCAATTTATGATATGTTATTTTTATAAATTCCCTTCCCACTTTGTCTTATTCTCTTATATGGGATGTTTAGAGAATGTTTTCCCATGGAAAATGGCCTAGGATTTGGTTGTTGGACTATTGAGGAAGGGTTTGGTAAATGGTGCCTAGAAGGAAGCCACTACTAGAATGCAAGCAGAACTCACTGGCCATCCAAGGGGATTATATCAGTCTTGTGTAACTTAATATATACCCATCAGCGATTTGGTGATACTATAAGAACACAAGTTTTTCTTCCGGGAACACCAACTGACAGGTGTCCTTTTGTCGATCATCTAGTGGTACCACCAACTCATAATTGAGGTCGACCTAGTAGATGGTTTTCCTAGTATGAGTGTTCAATTAATACACCATATGGGTTTTAACTAACAGAAATTCTCATCCTAAATTAATAACTAATTCAGAAATTGATTGAAAAATCCAATTTATGACTCCGTCTCATGAATCTAGAACTATCATATACATCTCCATCGATTCTCAAATGATTGACCGATATGGTGATGACAGAATAGTGAGATCATTATAGATATACTTCAAATGATTTTTATTACCTGTGATATAAACAGGGATCTACGTAGGATCTATGTTTTCCATGATGATTGAAGGAATGTTTCTCCCTTTCATCCTAGAATATTGTGGGATTTAAAATGTTAATAATGTTTCTTGACCTAATAGAGATTCAACATGGACAATGACCATTATATGGTAAGTGTTATTGGATCATTATCATAAAACAATTCATGATGGATTAATGATGATTTATCCTTAATATGGGGATGATTCAATGGTTGCTGGATAATTCAATGTTTCAATGATAATAACCATTGTCCAGAGTTATAATTCTCATGCAAAAATGGATGTTTCTATGTATGTTTCTCTAGAATGATCATCATGAGACCTTTTTCTTACTAAATATTTTTTATGATGATGGTTTGATGATAAAATTATGGCTATTTTAATAAAATTATATATATTATAGAATTGGTGGGAAATTCAATATTCATTCTTCAATCGATAATGATTCTATTGAATTGGACACCCCTCATTCAAAATACCTCAAAATTGGTTTTGTAGATGGAATCCTTAAGGTATGTGATTCTGGAAAACTACTCATTACATGGAATTATCGTGAGGAATAATTATAATCATATTTATTCATTAATGGTAACTTTATATAGGCTTTCGTCTTTGATTGATATCATTTTTTGGGGGGAGAAATGTTTTCAATCATTGACCCTTGATGAACCTCGGAGTTCATCATCACCAACTTTTATGTGGGATGATTCTTACCTTATGAGGATCATGTATCCTGTTGTTTCCTTAATTCATATTTTTTGGAATGATTTTATTTATTTATTTATGTTGGTTTTTTTAGGTGTGTTTCTTTTCATAACACAAAAAATTTATCCTTGTTTCCATGTGTATTTATATAGTAGTGTGTTACCCTCCCTGATAATGACCACAACCTTATTTTGTGTATTACTATTTTAATGGAGGTTTTTCATGGTATATCATTAAGGGTTACATCATGGTACTTTTAACCCTTATATGGGGAGTACACATGGATTATAATTATGAAGATAGTGGACCCTTATATAGGGTAGGAGCATGGAAGCCTTGTTTCCTCAATAGAACTCGACGACTTTAGGATACTTGGTAATGTTTTGGAAATCGATGCCTTGTGTATTGATAGTAGTATAAAAACATTATTCATGAGTATTAAGAGTGAAATTTTTATGTCATTGTGGCTATTCCTTGATCATTTATGGCTTCTTGAACATGCTTTCTACAAGGAGCTGAAGAAGGTATAACTAGAGATCATGGTGGATGGGTTAGCACGTGGGTGCTCATTAGAATACTGTTTATGATTTGATGAGAATTTCTTATTACCATGCTATATTATTGTTATAAATATTCAAAATTGGTTAATGAAACCTTAGTGGTGCCCCATTATATCTTATTTAACAGACATTGTATGAGAAATCTAATGTGTGTGAAGACTTCATGTTTGGGGATCTTTGTAATGGAAAGGGTATCGTGGTAGAATGGTTATCCAAGGAGAATGAATAGTGGATTAGTAATAGGATATATACTAGAAGATACTGAATTTTTATTTATTTATTTTCATACAATCTAAATATTCTAGGTTTTTTCTTGAATAGGTTGTTGATTTTTTCATTTGCTATATTAAATATTTTCCATGAAAACCCAAATATTTTATAAACAAAAACTCTTTATTTATTACACAAACATAAATATAATAAAATCAAAAAATATCAAGAGGCCTCATGTATTTCATAGTTTGATACATATTATACTTTGTATAAACTTGGATATAATGACATTAATTAAAACTCTATAACATGGACTTAGAATTCTATAAATCTTACAAAATTAAAAATGATAACATGAGGATGAACATAAGAATGGGGTGAACTATATATCCCAGTATGGGAATCATCATATCCTAACATGAGGAATTTAATACACATGAGTATATAGGCATATCAAGGTGACATAAAATTATTATAATCAATTATTTTAACATAAAATCATTATTTAAGATGATTACATCAAGGAAAAATAATAATTTTCAGACAACATAAAAAAAAGGAGTCATATGTATAACTGAAGGATAACCACTTAGGTATAATAATATTGACTACTTAGGATAACCACTACTACACCATATATGTTATCTCATGACAGAAAAAACATTACAAAATTAATTATAAGAATATATAATTATAGTCCCACATATCAAATTCATATTAAGTGCATGAATTTGTGTTCCATAGAGAGAAAGAAATATAATAACATCTTTCATCAATTTTAATATCGTGATTATGAAGTGTGGGTTTCATAAATATATGTCCCCTTTCAATGAAGGATATGTATATAAAGGAGGATACCATATATTGGAAATGTTAATGGGTATTCACAACACAAAATTCTAGCATGTAAAATCATGTGATAATTTCAAGAGCTTAATATGTATATAAATAATATTTATGGAATGGTTTAATAAGATTGAAAATGGTCTATAATTACATTATAATAATTTGTATAGTAAAGGGTTGTGTAAAAAACCTTAAAAATGAGAAATAGGAAATAAAAACTCTTAGTAAAAATAAATTACTTCAATCAAATAGGAGAGGAGATAATACCTTAACTTGAGAGGGAACTTCTAAAATCATGGGAGGAGCATATTAAGAGCATGGGAAGTTCATGAGAGGAAATTATAGAGTGAGAGGGATGGTACTCATAGGGTATTGAGTGAAGGGGAATGGGAGGTAATGTGGATATTTATAGAAAAAGAGACATGAATTCATTATTATTGACTATACATATGTTTTGTATTATATGCGATATAATAATAAAAACAGAAAACCTTCCCATGGTTTCTTTTAAAGAGAGGTACCTTTCAATATTTTATTGGAAAAAGAACTGAAGCCGTGAAAATATTACCATTCATGTTTGGGAATTGATCCATGTTCATTCTGAATTGATTTTAAAAAAACAAAAAATAATATAGGTCTTGGATTATTCATTAAAAGTTTGTAAAATTAATCAAATAAATTTAGAAACACATAATTTTAAATGAGAAATTTATTTTTAGTCATGTATAACCTTTATAGAATTTCTTACATCACATTTGGACTACTATTTTTTCATAATAAATACCATATATTTATGCCATATTTAATTTTTACCCAAAAAAATTACTATTTAATAAAATTATAAAAAATTAATCAATTGATAATTTCTATGTGAAAATTTCAAAAATAATATTTATCTTAATTTTCCTAAAATATGGGAATTGTTACTTTTAAATAAGATTTCTTAATTACTAAAAAATATTATTTTTTATGAAACTAACAAATTTCAAACACTTATCAAATTTATATTAGACGTCGTTAAATCAAATTATCCTTTATATCTAATTAATTATTATTTAATAAGAATATTTCATATAAATAATTTCTTCCAAAATTCATGAATTTATCAAATATATTTTATAGTCATAAATATATAATTTTAAAAAATAAAATTTTGGTTCCATCATATCAAAATATAAATTTTATCAAACTCATTATTTAATTAAATATATATTATGTAGTAATGAAAAATAATATTAATATAATCATTATGTTATTAAAAATAATATTTAAAAAATCATAATACTAGGTTCTAAATACATAAAATCATATTACATCATTATACACCCAAATGGTATGGTGTGTGATGGTGGTATTTTATTGTCATGGTTTGGAAAACATGGTTTGAGTTGTGATCTTAATATACAGGAACTTCTCCGCTAAATAGATTTACTCAAGTTTAATTTTTTTTGGAAATAACTTGGAAAATGATCGGGGAAAATCTTAGTGATTATTTCTCCCTTATAATATCTGATATATGGCCTTTATAGTGAATGCTACTTCTATTCAAGGCCATCACTTCTTTTTCCTATGTTAATTAGATTTTATAATAACCTTTAATTTATACTCAAGTTAATGGTTACTATA
Organism: Viscum album; assembly: GCA_963277665.1. NCBI lineage: Eukaryota > Viridiplantae > Streptophyta > Magnoliopsida > Santalales > Viscaceae > Viscum > Viscum album. Next base: position 854,484,912 of record OY728152.1, read on the forward strand.
TTATGGTTATATTATCAAAACAATTAATTCATAATGGACTTTTAAGCCCTACATTAAAATTATTTCCATATTTTATAATGGTCCAATGTAATAAAATGAAATGTATTTACTGTGTTTTATAAAACAAAAGTTATTAATAAATAATTTATTTATTTATTTAAAAGAGATTTTAATTCCAAAATGTTTGGGTCCACATATTCTTCCCCCATTAAGAATCTATTACATAAAAATTTACATTAATACACTAAAATATATTATTATTATTCTATTTCATTTATTTATCTGGTTCCCATTATGACTCATAAAACATCTGGTTTTACCACAATACTTTTACCAGCATAGTTTTCTTTTTTTTGTAAAACATTGCTTCTATTTTTCAATATATTCACTAGATGATCAATTTATGAAAGATAATTATCTAGGGGTACCATATGTGGATTTAGTATGTGTGATGGGACTAATATATACATTCTTATTAGATATATTTGTAACACATCATTTACATGATAGCGGTTAGGGGGTATTTACAGTCTATAGGAAATTTCTATGATGTAATAAAGGGTAACATAGGGTACAATGTATCATAGAATAATTTTTCCCTTCTACCCAAATGTCGTGAATATCTTCCTTGGTGAAATAAAAAGGAAAAGCAAATCTCCAACCTCAAACTCAAGATCTCATTGATGATTTATGGGAAAATAATTATATCTCATTATCATATATTTCAAATGATTCTAAAATGTTTCAACCTTCTAGATCATATATTATATTAGATCATGTCTCGTTAGATTCTATTCCTAAACATCAAACCATCATGCCGGGGTCTGACATCTCTTCCCATACAATGCCTCGTTTGGTTCAATTTGATTGATAGAATTGAAACTATTGTTACATGATAGCTCAAATTGGGTACGTTATTGATCAAACCATCCTTAGAAATACATTAAAAATGGTATCAACATATCCTCTAGAGTTGGAATGGTTCACTTGGTTGATCATCCATTTGAGGGTGTTATGTTATTCTTAAACATATCTCTATATCTTAGGATTACTAATGGATTTCGAAGAACCTTGAGGTAAACCTCATATATTAATCATATGCAATATATAATTTTAGTATATATATTCTTCTAATTCTCTTATGTATATCATGGACAGTTGATCAATATATAATCCATTCTTGATTCCAAAGGAGTGCAATAACTTTATAAGGTGACAGTCTACAATGAAAATGGAATTATTGAATTTACATGTCTAGGGGAGTCCTAAGATGAAATCCATGGTTATTGTTTTCCATTTACATATTAATATAGGAAATATTTTCATCATAACCTTATATATATTTCATTCATCCATAACTTGTTTCCATACCAATCATTGAGACACTTAGTCTACAATCCCCCTCTTCATGTTATCCTACCCAAAGTTTTTCCTCATATCTCTATAAATCTTAGTGCTTCATTCATGAATAGAAAATTATAGGCTATGAACATCATTAATAAATTCACTCTTCAGTTATGTTTTTGATATAACATGTACCAAGGTTAAAAATCATTTAAAGCAATCATTAAAAAATCTATACTTCTAAATATTCTCTACCTTTCTCTTCAATTCCTCATCACCATTTCGGGCCTCCATGATCCACTAAATAATTGATGATTTATATGTAATTTGATAACGATATGATGAATTTAATTTTATGTTTCTCATGTTCATACTTTCCATGTCCAATAATATTGGATAAAATTCAATCCCCATCAAGGATAGGGTTATAGAATCCTTTCTACTCATAATATCATTCATTTTATTCACTGTCCTAGGTTTGTAATGGTTTGAATAATGATAATTGTTGGAGCAATAAAACCACAATCATTGGAACATATTGGGAACCTTTTTTTGAATATATACTTAAGTTATTTGTGATCTTTATATATATCATAGTTTTCCCTATATATATATAATGTCTCCAAATCATCAATGAAATGATTAATAGTGCCAATTCCATATATTAGGTTGGTTAGATATGAACATAGATCTTTAATTGGTGGCTGGAATTGGATATCACATTATTATCTTTCATGAGAACACATACCAATAATTTTTTTACACATCGATGAAGATGTAAAATCCTTCCCCACTAGTGGTTAATATGGGAATAGGTGAAGTGATTTTCCTCTTCTATATCTCTTGAAAACATTCATCTCATTCATTTTTCTAGTAAAACATTACTTCCTTCAAATTTATCTTGGTTAGTGGATCTAAAATGATTAGAAGCTTCTCAAACATTTATGGGTATACCATTATAATCAGAGGAAACATTGTATCTCCTTCAATAATTTTGGTCTATGCCATCCGTAAATTTCCTATGATTTTTAATGATCTAATAATGTATCTTTTAGGTGATAACATACCATAGGAACATTAGTTTTCTTATCCAAACCCCTCATTTACCAAAACAATCATATAACTTTACCTTTTTCAAGATCATTAATATAGAATTCAAATGATAATTTTTTCTACTTTATTTTGGAGTGGATAAGAATATAATCTATAAATTACACCATAAATTTGGAAATTTAATCCCTAAAGCCTCTATTTATTATGTCTATAAAGATATAAAGAGCATTATTCATTCCAAATGGAATTAATTTGAACATATAATTTTTATACATTTTATTAAAATAAATTTTATGGAAATCATCCATCTTTAACATTAATAGATAATATCCTAATGGATGATCCACCTTATATAAGTACAATCCTCCATCTAGAAAATACAACAAGTCATCAGTCCATGGAAGAGGATAATTCTTCTCTATCGTGATATTATTTAGTACACAATAATAATTGTATAGGACCATTGACCCAAAACTCCACTGGAAGAAGACATATGACACTCCCCATAGTGAATTACTTTAGTATATAATCCCTTTATCCATATTCACTTATGATTTATTCTTGAACACTTAACTTTCAATAAGGGAAATTCAGTATGGAGTCATAAATATTTTTCAAGATCCAAGTATTATTTTGATCAAGAACATAACCTCTCATCTAGGAGGATGAAAAAAAAATATCATGAAACACATCCTCACATTACCTTACAATGTTCATGCAATGAAGAATTATATATTTCTTAGTGTTGAACATTTTATATAGATAATATTTCTCATAGGGATATAATATCCATTTTTAATATGCTGATTCCAAATGAGATTCATCCTCCACCTATAAATTTTATAGAATCAAAGTGATATTCATAGTATGGTGTGTAATTACTATATTTTATAAATTTATGTTGGCCCTATAGAAGTAAAACATATTCATACCAAAAATAGTATCAAATTACTCTGAAGGGAGTATCATAAGGTTTTATAGTAAATTCATCCTAGAAATATTTATATGGTTGAATTTATTTACTTGGGATATAAAAATTACACCATTTACTATTTTCAATTCTAGCTCGACATACATTTTTTGAGTTAGTGAATGAATAGTTTTATTAATATTTTGTGATATGAAAGAATGTGTCAATCCAAAATCAAATAATGTGTTCTCTATTATTTAATGAATAAAAAGTGTTCTTATCACCACATATTTTAGGGATCCATCTTAGTTAGTCTTGACAATATATTATTTTCCATTATCTCTAGACATTGGATGTTTTTGTCACCTATTATCATCAATTACCTTAGGATTAGTTCTTTGGTTCTCATTATTTCCATGTTCATTACTATTGTATAACATGAAAATTGTTTTAGGGTTGATCGGAGAATTTTTTATTCCATCACATTTGTGGTTCTCTCCCATAGGCATTCACTGGTCAAGGCCCCTACTTGCTATACCTAAATAATTTCCTTGTCACATTCATGAAATTTCTGGGTTGGTTCTTCCTAGACTTTTGAAATTTTGGATTGTGTACATTCTTAACACTATGATATTTCTCCATCACTCTTCTAGAATTAATATTCATTCTCTTATTCCTATATGTAGATCCATGAGATCCATCAAATTTTGTTATCACCATTTTCACTTTGATGGAACAACATAAAATTATCTCATAGATTTCAAGGTCTCAAATTACCTAATAATTTCATTGATTCGACTGTAGTAAAATTATGAAGAGGTCATCATTAGATTCCGGGTTAGTGAAAAATCTAGGGGCATATAATGCATGTTTTATGAATTTTACCTCATATGGCTTGATGGAATCATCCTCCTTTTTTAGGAGTCTGAGGAACTACCTCCCCATTTTATGCCATAGTGTGTGAGGAAAATATTTATCAAATACCCTTTTCTATAATTCTTTCATCACTATCGCTTTAATATATTCTTTACAATTCATATTCTTGAACAACATTTAGATTTGATCAGTTTCTCCCTCCCTGAGATAAAAAAAAGAAAAAAGTTCTCATTCATATAGAATTTTAGCATAGATAATATTGTTTAAATGTAGGTGGTCCACTATTCTATAATAATTGGATCAGTCGTTACATTAAAATTTGGAGGACTTTATCATATAAATGTCTCAATTGTAACATTCTCATTCTTAAATGGGTGTGGGTTTCCCTATAATTCAAGTTTCTATTCAAAATTTTACTTAATTGTATATGTATTGTTATGTAGCTATCAACTTTTACTCCCATTATGCTGGTAATCAGATTTGTGTAGTCATCACATTGTTGATCACATTGATTTTTGACTTTGTTCCTCAAATTTATATACATATATTAAAATAAATAGAAAATTAGGGATGATAAATTTCAATATATTACACACAAAAAATGGAAACCATTTCCTTTGATGGGATGACTCATAAATTACATAGATTTGTTATCCTTTGAATTTAAAAGTTTCAATATGAGTTATACATGGCCTATTTCATAACATTAAATTCTATAGGTGTTTTCCCTTCATTATGGTTCATAATGAGATTGTGAATATACTAAATCATATCCCTATAGAGTGTCAAACTATGTGTTATTAAAGGTATCTTTTTCATGCACCAATTTATGATCAAGTTAATACCCAATTCACCATTTTGGGGTTATTAACCCTTGGTATGATAGTTGTATATCAACAACCACTCATAGTATCGAGACAAGTATTGTGTTTCTTGGAATCCAATGACTCTATACTTACCCAAAATATAAGAATATTTTATTATGATTATTCTTATCTCTAAGGCAATGACTATGGATTTATAATCATAATACCCAAAAATCAAAAGACCATTATCTGTTACCAAATTCGAAAAATAAAATAATTTATAAACCTTAACTCAAGATATAATACAAAATGATATACATAATACAATCTAAAAAGTTTAACAGCCCTAGTGTCTTTCGGTAATTTGATACATATAAAAATAACATGTAATATGGAAATAACCAAATTAATTATGGCATGATAACAATCCCTTAAAATTTCATTTATCTTCTAAAATTACATGGGATACCCTATAGACGTACATAAGAATGGAGTGAGCTATAAAGCCTAGTAATGGAATTGTAAAATCATAACTTGATTAATGTAGTACATGTGTGTCAAGAGGTATATCTCAGTGATATAAAAGGGTGATAAACATAAATGTGAATATATAAACATGATATAATATGATTACATATTGGAAACATAAGAATGTGGAAACAATATTAATCATGAAATAAAAATCATAAGTCATGGACAACTACTGATACATCATAACATAGTGTGATCAGGATAACCACCCCTAAACTACACATGGTATCTCATGAGATGAAAACATTTCCCAATTCCTTAGAGTGCTATATAATTACAAACCCACCAATCACATTCAAATTATGTACATGCATTTATGTGGCACATAGATCATTAAACATAAGATCATATTTACTCTCTTTTAATACTATATATTAAGGATTTTATGATTCACTCATGGAGGAACCCAATAAATGAAGGATATGTACATCTAGAATAACACCCATTATTGTAAATATTTTTGGGTATTCACAAGACAAATTGTTTGGTAAATCATGGGATAATTTGATTAACATAATGAGTGTACATAAAAGTTCATGTAAGGATTTAATGAGAGTGAATGGTGGCCTATAATTACTTGGGAATAATGAATAATGGAAATGGATGTATAAGAAAACATTAAAACATGAGAAATTGGAAACCAACAATCTTAGTAAAAAATACTTTAATAAAAAAGAAGTGAAGAAAATTTATGACATTGATATGGAACATCTAATATCATGGGAGGATCTTATAAATTTCATGGAAATATAGTGGGATGGATTTAGAGAGGGTGGGGTGAGAAATGTAAATCTCAATGGGTTTTGAGTGAATATGAATGGTTGGTTGGGCTGGTACTTACAGAAAAAGATGGGAATTCATTATTAATTTCTAAACATTGGTTTTAGACTACAAGTTAAAATGTAATTAAATCCAAAAACCATCCCATTAATTTCCCCTAATTTTTATCAAATAATATTGGTTTTCAATATTTTATTAATCTAAGAATAAAACTCATATAAATAATTTGATTCTTGATGTAGAAGTGAATCGTGTTCATTATGAATTTATTTTATAAACATAATATTTATTATTTATTTTTTTGAGGACTCAATAATGGTTTTTAAAATTAATAAAATAACATATAAAAAATATTATATTTATGGGAAAATATATTTATAGTAATCTATTAACATTATATAATTTATTACAACAGTTTTAGGGTATTACGATGTCATAAAACATACTGTATATTTATACCATATTTAATTTTTACCCATAAATTTTATTGTCATAGAAAATTATAAAAACTACATCATTGGATAATTTCATTTTACTTATTTAAAAAATAATATTTATGTTAGAAAAAATATTTTCAAAATATTGGAATCTAAACATTTAAGTAAAAATCCTTATTTATTGGAAAATACTATTTCTTACAACACTAACCACATTCTTACCCTCAAATGAAGTATAACAGAGTTAATTAAATTATATTAATATTGATATTTAAATAAATTTTATTTAATAAGAGTATTTCATGAAATTTAAATTTATCTCAAATTTCTTGAATTTAACAAAAAAAAATTGAAAAAATATATTTATCAAAAATACATTTTTATTTTCTTCGTATTAAAATCTAATTTTTATTAAAATCATTATATAACAATATTTAATTATATATATATATAAGATAATAAGGTAAAATAGATAAATATCTTCATTATATTATTATAAATAAAATATAAAAAATCATACTACTAGGGTCTAGGTATATAACCCCTTATTACACTAGAATACACCCTATTGTAAATGTTTGATATAATGGTAATTTTATAGGGTGGTTCTGGGATTAGGTTTGGTTCATGTTGTCGATAATCATGAACATCTTCAATAAATTTTTCAGATTGAGATTCAATTGTTGAATCAAGGATTCTGCTTCATTAAGGGGGAAGCCAACAGAATTTATCTCTCTTAGAGGATTTTATAAATGGGATTAATAGGTTATGATCCTACTAGTCATGGTCATTTCTTCTTGTATTATTTTCAATTGGACTTTATCATAATACATAATATAAACTAATATTAATATGCACCATAGGACAAAAATATTATCAATAGGTATGATGATTTACTATCCTTTAGGATAGATAGTAATGTTATGTCTATATTATATAATGTTCTAGAATAACACAATGAATATTTGTGAATTTGTGTCATAAAACTATATTTTTTAATAAGTAATTTATTCATTTAAAAATTAATTTCATTGAAACAATATTGGGTCATTACATATTCCATTTGATATTATTTACATATGCATTGTTACTGTGGGATGTTATATTTTATTTGTATCATTTTTTTAAGGCTATAACATTTGGGGTATATTATCCTCTTTAACAACATCCAGACTCTTGCTGCTAGTCAGAATCATCTACTGTAAGAGGATGCATACATGAGTATATGTGACTTTCCTACTTGGACTAGGTGTATCCAGTCAGGTCATTATAGTAATGGGATTCAAATATCACCATATGCATATATATGCCTGATTTGACATAATTATTCTTGGTGGGGTAGAGAATTTTGATAATAATAAATAATAACTATTAAATTTTAAATTTTAAATTTTAAATTTTAAATTTTATATTTTAGAAACTATAATTTAAATAACAATGGTAAATAATAAAAATTAATAATAAAAAAGAAAAAAAACATATCCAAAATTTCAAAACAATTAAAAAAGTAATAACAAATTTAATAACAAATTAGAAATACAAGTATTTATTTAATGAAAATTCATAAGACTGCTGAAAATAGTTACATAGAAATTTTTTAAAAGATATTTAAAATGATTTATGTCCCCACATTTTGTAATGATTTTGAAAAAATCGTGAAAACCCGTCTATTAGTAGTTTATACTCCCATTAAATTCCAAAAAAATAACTCTTATATGGTGTTTTAGCATGTTGAGTTAATATAAAAATGGGAAGTTGGATACTAATGGATTATTAATTATTCAAATGGTTATTTTTTTTATAATACGGACATGGGTGATGAATAATGAGTTGTTTGAAATTAAATTTTAAAAAATAAAAAACATACGAAATGTATTTTTGTTGGTAAAACAATAAATATAGATGTGGATAAATTGCATTATTAAATGGGCAGGAAATTTTGTGTTTTGTTTGTGGGGATTTTCTCTTGGTGTTGGTATTTCATATATTTATGGTAGTGGTTTTTATTCTTTATAGTGATTTCATAAATATTTTAATGGGAATTTATAGGGTTTTTTAGTTTGAAATCATTATTTGGGTAGGTGTGTGTCTTTATTATATGTTACATTTTTTATTATGACATCACATATTCATCACATGATTAAAATAACATTACCGAGATAAAATTTTTTTGGAATCAATGTGTTCCCAAAAACATCCATGTTAGAGAATGAATGGTTAGCTGACTACTCCCTATTATAAGCACTCTATTCAAGGATAGTAAAATCAATAATTGTTAGGATCACTTTGGATGTAAAACATTATTATAGGATGGGTTAATCAGTTTTTATGAATTATTACCGATTAATCGAATTTCCCCTCTCTTATGACAACACATATTTGGTGAATGGATCTTACTCGCCTTTTTATACTAAATTTTCTTTATATATATGAAATTATTATAGGAAACCACAAAACAAGTGACACTATAAATTTTTGATTAAGTTCTATTAGAATATTTATTATTACACCCACAATATATGTTCATTCTTTACCCACTCATACATAGTTCTTTTATTTCTATCAATATGAATTTTAGGAATAAAAATATCTCCTTAAAGAATTAATCCTAGAACCAATCAGTAATAACAAATGTATATACTTCTATTTGTGTTAGGATTTGGAAATAACCCAGCCTCCCTCAAAAAATAAAGGATCCAAGATTCTCCTTTTGTAGTTTATCTATAATTAAGGATTATATATCTCTTATACTAAGTGAATTTGATCTCATTCATTAAAGTGAATTAATTTTAAGGACATACTCAAATAAAAATGATATAACGATCTATAAACATATGATATAGATATATTTTAAGCCTCATTATTTATGATATAAGTAGATCATAGACATGCTTCTTCAATATTCTTCTTTGGAATGAATGATTTGAAATTGTTGGAGGAAGATATCTATATCTCTCTCTATCAATATTATTCATTAGTGTAGAAGGATAATAATATTCCTGTTAGGTATATATATCTATATCTTTGAAATAATGAATCAAAATATTGAATACAATGTCGGTTCACTCTATCATTCTTCGGATCACATAATAAAGAAGATTGTTACAGTTACAGATCCCAATATTCATTCTTATTTTCACTTTATATAAATTTTGATAAGTTACAGAAACTTTTTTACATAGTATACATGATATTAATTTTATTAAATTATTGGTCTTAAAAACTCACTAAAACTGATTACTATTAATACCTTTTAATTCACCTGAAGACATGAAAATTTATCTCCATATTATACTTAAATTATCACAACATTATTCTCTCTTGGATATCCAAAATATATAATATCCATTATAATTCTAATTTTCAAGTATGTATGAAAAAAATATAATCATAGCATGTAATGTGATACCAAAATGTTACTTTATTTCAATAAATATTACATGCACCACCTCAGTTTCAAAAATGATAAGAATGAGTATTTATGTTTCTATAAGGGAAAAATCTTCCATGAGACATCTACTAAAATTCATTTAAAATAAATAAATTCTATGTTTCCTTACTATATTGTGTTCTTCACCAAACCATGAGGAAGTATATTTTACCTTCTTTAGACTCCTCTAAAATGTGATCTTATTCTCAATGACATAACTATATCTCATTTATCAAAACCACCTTTGAAAAGTGTCTCATTATCATGATTTTTCATGATTTGATCATATTATTTATGTTTTATAAAACCTCAACACATTTTTCAAATACTATTCCATAATGGTCCATAAATATATGATTAAATTGTGACTTAATAACAAAAGTACCTTAATGTTTAAAATGTTAAGAATAAAACTATATCATCGGGAATTAACATTTTAAACTATCTTTTGGAATATATTTACTCTCTCAAATTTGGATAACTGATAAAATTTTATATTTGTAATATCATCCATTTCATATCATATTGAAATTATTGACTTTGTCACATTTCCTTAATCTGATGCTTCTTATAGAATATTTTTTTACTCAGAAATATTGTTATTTTTTTTTATATTTATCATTTTAGTATGATCTTGGGAAATACATATAAGTATAATTCTTATTAGGTCTTATGTATGATTTATACCTTTTCTAAGTTAATTTATCCAGCATATAGGATCTCTTATAATAATTAATATGATTTCAACCTTTTCCAAATTTTTATTTTGTATTTCATAGAGACAATTACATATGAAGTTTATGAACCTTGTATATCTCAATGAGATTCTAAACATTATCAATTCCAAATAATATATTACATATATTACTGTGGTTGTTCCATTTTATGTCCCAACTGGATTTTTAAAACTCTAGATTCATCATATTCTTCTTCTTGATTCATTTTTAATCTTATATTCCAGCCCATTCCTTTTAAGAATCAACATGTACCACAAATTATACTTGAACTATTTTGATTTTCATTGAATTATGTGATTATAACATAAAAAAGATACTTAATTTCCCAATAGTTATGTTTATTTATAGCTCACCATCTGGATCTGAACATTGGTAATTTATATACATTAAAAAATCTTAGGCATGCATGACCATCTAAATACATTTAAAACACATCAAAAAACATATTAACTAAATCAATTAAACTTAAATCATAACCATAATAATTTCACTAATTTGTGAGATATATAAATACTTATTAGAGTAATTTAATAGATATTATACTTCCTTAACCAATATCAGTTCTTCCTTGAACAACGTCCAATTTATCATTGTTTTCCATGATTTATAATCACATTTATTAAAATTCTCATCTATATTGTACATAGATATATTATATTGATATATTATAAAACTCTATAGAAAAAAAATCAGAATTAAATATTCCCTCATATTCATTGAATGAAATAATATTTCACATTAATTCAATAATTCGTGATTTTAGAATATCATCATTGTATAATATGAAAAATCCATATCATCATCAACCCAAATCTACAATCATTAACATTGAAAGAATCATCATGAAGTATTGGAAGAATATCAAATAATATTCAATATAAGAATTGATCTTCAAGAATACACAATTTAAATTCCCACTATAATTTCTTTTTTTATATAAGAAAAGTTATCAACTCGCATCAAATGTTCAATTTGTTTATACAGAACTCATGTAATATTAAAAACTCATTATTTAATGAGACCTTACTTGGGAACTTACTCATATTATCATCTGCATGATTTTAAACTCCAATATCCTTCCATGATATTATTATAAAACAAATATTTACATTGACCTTATTTCAATAAATATTATTAAGAATAACATAACTCAAAAAAATGTGGGTCTAAGAATCTCCCTCTATTGAATTTTTGTCAATACTAATTTAAAAAATGATTTTTAATATGTTATTTTTCCATTTTATACGATCTCCTCCTTATTTAAAATAAATAAAATAAATAAATAATTTTTTTATAAATTAACTATATCTAATTTGATGTTAATTGTTTCACTCTATGTCTACTTTAGTAATTCATAGATTTGAAAACCTGAGGTTGTAATTTAGACAAAAAATATTTCCATAAACAATTAAATTTCAATAAAAAAATTGTAATTATCTTCATATGGGATATTCAGATATTTCCACGATAATAACTACTTTTCTAAAGATATTTACATGATATTTACTGACATTAATTCCTAAAATACTCTTAACATTTAGTGAAATCATAAAAAAATAGTCGTTCACGCCTCAATCACCCATTAAAATTTTTATAATCTCCTAATTGTCAATAATTATTGATAAGTTTCAATTTTACTCTTTAATAAAACAATTTATCCTTAAAATTTTTTTAACAATGTAAATATTCATACATTTTCAATGACATTTTTTCAAGGAACATTAAATAATTCAGGTTATACAAAAAATATTGCTTCATAAAACAGGTAAATCTTATCCCCCCTAAATTGATAAACACCATATTAAAATCATTAATGTATATATCTTCATCTAATAATGTTCATGATATCGAATGTTTTGATAACTGAATGATGGTGATAATCTTCATATATTGAATTTTTTCAAACTTTCTCAATAATTTAGATATCATGTACAATCATTCATCACGTCCAATTCCAAGAATATATTGAAAATATATATATATTTATATGAATAATTTGGAAATAATTTCCTTCTTTAATAATATATACAAGGTGTATAGTAATGTATAAATAAATATATTTCTTTCCATTTTTCTATATCATTAGGATAAACTGTCATGATTTCTTTTTTGACATTAATGGAAGTGTTCTGTTCGTTCTGTATAATTTAATTAATTTTCACAATAACTTATTTGTGTGAAATTCCCCTCTATAAATTTTATAGTAAATAATATTGGCCTTTTGGTTATAGATTTATCTTTTTCAACATATCTTCTTAAGATAACATGATGATTAAATAATCTATTAAGATATGACCATGTTGTTTACTCCTTCCACACATATTCCCATGAACCCATAGGTTATCACCTATTGGAAAACTATTAAAATTTTTACTTATTTATGTGTAAGTACATATTTCACTTTATAAAACTCCTTCACTTATCCATTTACTTAAATTCATACTATTTCTTATTTTGAATTCAAAATGAGTATACATTCTTTAGAAACATGATAGTATTTCACGGATCTTACACACGGATTCTCCAAAATTTACCCCATCCAACATATCCTATTTTTTTCATGACATGAATTGGTTCTTTGTTTCTTTGGGAATGAAGCTTTAAACTGTGACTTCCCTAAAATTGTAATGATCTCTATTATGTTATAATTTTTTTATAATAGAAGCAACTCATTTCCTATGGTGTTGAAATATTCTTGGTCTTCTTGTATTTTCAATGAAAAAAATTAGTCTTTTCATTATTAGAAAAATATTAATCACTACCATTTATATTCATAATTTTATTTAGTAGTTTTCTTATATAAAATATTTTGGATAAATACATGGTCGAATGGAATAAGCATGATTCTTTCTTTATGACCAATCCATTTGCAAAGTCCATATAGATTTTTAAAGAGTTCTAATATGTTAGATATAAAATTATTATACCATCCTTCTATGAACTATTTTGTATCTAATGCTTTCTCTACCTCAATATAGACTTCCTTTATTTCAATAAATTTGTGTATTGTAATAGTACTTAAGTGCTTTGTAACCAGACCCATCATAAACCATCAATTTCCAACAAATAGTTTTTTCTTCTCTTTAGCTATTGTGTTGAAAGAATTGGTCACTTACTATCTTTAGGATGGTTTATAATTAAATTTGGATACCATAGGTAAAAGAAATTTACCATACTTTCTCTTGTCCACCATATTTGTAGTGGATAGTTTCTCATGTTTCTTCTAGAAAATTTTTTTCCCATATATTTCATTATATCTATCACTTTTTAGGAAAATATCTATTGTGAAATTGAGGTTTTCTATAAAAGGGTTTCCATTCTCATATAGCTCACAGTATATTTAACATCAAATGTTCTAAAGTTCATCCATCTATATAATAGGGATCTATAAAAAATCCAACATGAGACAAAGTAAGGAAACAATGTTTCTCTTAGCTTCACTTGATGACTCGACATGTAATGTCATGATATTTTAAAAATAAACATTATTTTCTATAGAATACTATATATTCTACAACAATCATAAACTAATTACTAAAAATTACTATTTAAATATTGTCATTTGAGACTAGATATTAAATAGGAGGTAATGAATAAGAAAAGCTGATTTTTGAAATTAATTAATGGTTTTACTCAATATTAATTTTTTGTTATGTTCTTAGAAAATAATCACACAAATTTATGTAAATTCTTTATATTCATCAAAGAAATATTTTTTCTACAGAAATTATTTTTATTGAATTTTTATATACAAATAATATAATTAAATTTTAGAATTTTTATAAAATGTATATTATATAATTAAATTCATTTTTTATATTATCAAATCAAAATTTTCCTACTGTGAATGTAATGACCCCGGTATTTATAGAATAAAATATTTTTTAATTTTGATTAATATTTATGAATAATATTTTAATATTAGGTTAAAGGGGATTCTTTTTTCTATAGGGTACTCGACATGCAACAACAGGTTTCTCTGAAATCTTTCATTGCACAAAACATTGAGTTATATCAAAAAATAATACAATAATATTATTATTACTTTAAATAGTAGTTAATTTATAGAAATTGGATTTTTGGGAATTAATATTATAAAATAAATTTTCAAATATGGTTTTTATATGTTTAAATAACGATTCATTGGTTACAAAATTAATTATAAATGGAAATAAAAACTAATTGAATATAAATGATGTATTTTTATGAAAACCTAATTAAAAGAGATTAATTGTGTTTATAAAATCATATCACTCTTTATGGATTTTTATTTAATGGAAAATATATCTTATAAATTCAATATAATGTTTTAAATTCGTATTATATGTTTTTTGGATTTGAAATAAGAACAAATTCAATTTTTTAGATAAAAGAAGTATTTTTCTAAAAATGAAGTTTTATAGCCTTTTTATGGAGAACCCTATTTAAATTAATATTTTGACACATTTATATGTTCTATTTGAGAAAATAAACTTATTATAAATAATCAGGTCATCAAAATTTACTTTGGATGAATTTTTGATATTTTTTTGATAGATATCTTGTTTTGATGAATAGTAAAAATTCGCTAAATTTTAATTGAAAACAACTTTTTCCATTGAGATAATTTATATGGTTAAATCATAATATTTAATATTTTTAAAGTATAAATGGAATATATTTTTATAATTTAATCCAATTCTGGTCATTGGAAGTAATTTCACATTTAAATTTGGACATAAACACATGTCAATCATTTGATAGTTATTACTTCTTAAAACGCGTTTTTTGGTTTTGACAATGGGAATTAATTTTAAATTAATTAATTAAACTTATGTATTTTAAATTTGGAAAAATAGATATCATATTTTTAATCTTAAGGTTAAAATTTTGTAAATAGGTACCTTTTAGTTTTGGACATTATGAATAGCAACTTCAGTAATTATTTTATTTACCCTGGTTAAAAGGTATATCTGGTAAATAAGTGTAAAAAATAATATTATAATAATATTAAAATACTATAACACATGTCATAATCTTATTTTATTAGATATGTATGACCATGGTCATCCTTGGTCGATTTTGGGACCTCATGGATCCACTTGAGAGTGATAATGACATTTTATAATAATTAATTTAAAGTAAAGAGAAATATAAAATAAAATTGTATCTTTTACTAAAACAATTTTTATATGTGGTTATATAAGAGATATCTATGACTATAAACATTAATTATAAATATAAAAAAATTCCTCTGTAATGGTATTTTATTTATAATTTTTAGGAAATTAATAAATGAATTTAATAATGACACAATGATGATGTGGTGATTACTTCATGAATATTGGATTCAAATAAATGATATTATAAATGTTAAAATAAATGTAATTATGTTATTTTTATTCTATAAACTAATTTTATGGATGATATTGACATCTTATATTTGAGTTAATTCTTTATTTCTATGTAATCAAGTTGTTATAACTTTAACAAAAATCAATTACTTTATTGTGTTTAAATTTACATAAATGATTTTTTAAAAGAAATACTATTTTATTAAATTATATAATAGTAATAAAAATATAAGATTCTTCCAACTAACATACATAATGTTAAAAATTTCATTAATTATCCACTTATGATTCTCGTGTCATTTTATAATAAATATAGTTTCCATATATTATTAAAAGGCAAGAAGACCTAGTAAGAGTTAATGTTTTTAACTAAGGGTTAAAGATAAGTGATAAGGTTAAATTTGTGACCTAAACTTGTCTAAAACCAATTGGTTGAGATTTTGTAGACCAACCATCATCTTATTTTTGACATAAAAGAGTTTTGGACAATTTTAAAATGAAAAGAGTTTTATAATAAAATAATATTTCAATATATTCCTAAAGTATCCCTCCTCCCTCTTATTAGAGGCCACCACCTCTTCCCACATAACTCACACCTATAAAGCATATTTTTTCATCCAAAATATCCCAGATATTCTACCCATATGCATACCTTCCTTCAAGAATACTTACATTGGGCATAAGGCAATTAAGGAGCGCCTTTTGGCTCAAGTAAAAAGAAGTTACCTGATTTAGAGGTGACATCTTCTCCCAAGTTCCATTCTTTTAATTTCCTTATCCAATCCCTATGATATTTTTATTATTTGATTAGATAACAACTCCAGTATCCTCAGTGTACTATGATGGTTCTATGATAATTTTTATAATTACACTTACACACACCTCCATCTAGTGGATACAAACATATTGTTTCTGTGTATGGTGAACTACTGCCTCACGAAACGATGACTGTTCGATTTTACCCTACAACCTCTCATGGTGGAAATTATAATGGAAATATATTTATATATTATATTTATTATATTTATACTATCTCTATGCTTCCTTGTTTTTCATTTATAACATGCCATTATTCTTTTCATTAGGTGTAAACACGGTAATTTCTTTTGATGAAGTGCGGACTACCACCCCCTCAAAGTGATATGACTCATTCATGCCGTACATGGAATATATAAATGATGGAATTAATGAAATTCTATAATTTATAAAAAAATAATTTTATAATGGAATTATAATATACTTATGTATCATTTATTTTTTATTCCATTAAATATGAAAAAGAAATAAAAGTAGTGTTCATGCATACATAAGGCTTACTATCTCCATGAACACTGCATTTCATTTCATGTCTCCAAATGTTATGGAATATTATGAATACATATATACTAGATATATATGATATTTATGATATCTAAACCATGAATAATATTCTTGAAATGTTGTAATTTTTACCACATGGGAAATTACGTCGAACAAGCTCATTTTCAACTCAAGTACCGAATTTCTACAAAATGACTGATGTGAACTTAAATAATTATATAATTTTTACAGCATAATGATAAGTAATATAAAATTAATAATAAACCTGAAAAATGTTCTGATTAAATTATAAATTAAACTTAGTTTGTTATTCAGGGATATAAAGAATGAATGAGACAAGTCGGACTCATGGTAAGAGAACTTCTTAACCTAATTTCCATTATTTGGGTTAATCTTCTAGTTCATGGTTATGTAATGGTATGATTATGTGAGAAATCAAATTTGATTTCCTATCGTGTATTTATAATTAATTTATGTGTACATATAGTGAATATACATAATTAATCTATTTTATTTACAAAATGATTTTTTAAGGGAACTTCTTAACCCATTTTCTATATTTTGGGTTAATCTTCTAATTCTTGATTTTGGAATTCTATAATTTTGTGAGAAATAACTTTTTAGGAAATATATTTTATTTATTATTTAATTATGTGTACTTATTGTGAATAAAAATAATAAATCTATTTTATTTTCAAAATGATCATTATAAAGGAACCTTTCACCCTCCTCTTTTAGTCAAATACTTCTATTATGTTATGTCTTTTAATTTACATTTTCATATATTGTAATATGTTCTTATATATACTTATTGTTGTAAATTTTATGTCCATGTGATGGGAGACCCATTTCACTCTCATAAACTCATTTTCTGAATTTTTAATTAACGTCATTCGGATGTAGAATTTTTATAAGAGAATTTCAAAACACAATTTCCACTCTTTGGGTTTTATGCATACTTCGATGATTATGATATGCCAATATTATGTGTGGAATCACTATTTTTTATTTAATGTTATAAGTTTCACATCCCTTTGTGTCGATATACTATTTCTACACATAGTCACACCCTTGATAAATTCTTATGTCATTCATACAAACATTCTAAATGACTTCATCTGAATCCCCTTTAATTCAGGCATATTTTAATAATAGAGACCTTCTTCTTTTATACGGTGTATAATAAAAACCTTTTACTTTTAATTTTGTTCAAAGGGGATATTTTGTTCTATGAAACATTTTACTAAATGAAAAATGGAATTTTTTTAACATATGTGGTGATAACGACCTCTCCTCCACCGTAATGGATATTTGATATTTGGATTCATCTATAATTCTTAATATTTTTAAAAGTAAAAGTAAACACTTATTACCTTTTCATGTGTTTTGGTATTGAAAATGGTTTTTTAAAATGTATTGAGCATTTAAATATTTGTAAATAATTTCTTATGATTGCAAATGAAATGTTATTAGTTAAAGGTTGATATTTTCCATATTTTATGTGCTATTATTGTGTAATTGTACTTGGACATTTGAAAAGTGGTTATGTGATAAACCAATGATGTGTGGTTATGTGATAAACCAAATGACAGGTGGTTCCATTATAAACCAAGAAGTTGTGGTTACATTATAACCTCCAATGCATTGGGTCTAGAAGTTGGCGGTATGGATATTTCATTTAGTGATATGTGTGGAAGTCAGTCGTATGGTTAATCCATATAAGATTGTTTATGACCAAAGTTACCTTTATATGTTATATGTTTCTTTCTATGGTATTTATGGTAATCTATTGATTACAAAAAGGGTATGCAATGAGAAAAAAAATAAATGTTGTCATGGTAAGAATTAAACGGGTAAATAAGTGTTAAAACCAAAAGATAAGGGTATAAATTTAGTCAAAACATATCAATATCTTACCAGACCAGATAATTTAGACCTAAAATCATCTTTTAATTTAATTTAATATTTTTGGATCCATTTTTAAGTGAACGTTAATTTATATTAATTTAATATTTTGAGAAATTCCAACTATCTCTTCCCTCTCCTAGAAAACCGCACCACTTCTTCTCATTTCAACACATTTAATGAAACTTTTTATTCTTCCAAAACCTTGAAAAATAACTTCCTATAATCACTAAAAACCTTATGGAGGTATTTTTTAAGTCATAACACAGCCTTTAATGGTCCTAAGGTTTTAAGGAAAAAAGATTTCAAAAGATGATGTCTAGTTTTCAACTGCATGTTTTAGTTTTGATTCTTATTCCACATCAATAAAATATCCATCGACAATTATAAAATGATTAATATAGTATCCTAAATATACTTAGATTTTATTATATTAATGTAATTATTCATATATCTCTCCTCTTCCATCAAATGGGAAAATAATTCATCATCCGTTTGTGTGGCGGACTACAGCCTCGCGAATCAATCTTGTTAGTTCTCTATCATTATCTCTCAAGAATGTTTATAATAATTTAATTAATTTTTATATATGATATTAATGAAATATTTATCATTAAGAAATATAATATACCATTTATATTATTTCCTTTACATGCACATAAAGATGATAACTTCGTTCGTGCGTACCTGTGAATTATCACCTCTACGATGCGATGCGATTCATTTTTCATCACCACATCACATTAATGAAATATATAATTATATATAAGAAATAATATATTATTTAATAAAATATTATCAGTTTTTATAGATAAAATTATACTTACCTTATTTGTATAATGTTTCTTGAAAAATTTAATTGTAAGTCATGAGTACGTACGACCTACCATCTCCATGATTGTAACATAGTTCATTTTTCAAATATATATGCAATGGATTAATTTAAAAGTATAAATATGATAATTATTTAATTAATATTATTATTAATTTAATTGAATTATTACATTGTTGACCATTTTTAACCCAATGAAGTCATTCTGGACTGATGAACCAAATATCGACTAAATGACTGACGTGAACATAAATAATTAACTAATTTTTTTAACATAGAAATTGGTGATATTAAATTAATAATAAACATGAAACGTTTATCAAAAATTATATGTTAAACTATTTTTATTATTAAGTATGAAAAATAATTTTCACAGTGAGTTGGACTTTAGGTGATGGACTCTTTAACTTAAAAACCTTATTTTAAATGTTTTAAATATTTATTTTCTAAATAATTATCATTCATGTAAATTTTATTAAAATTATTTTTATGAATGTGTTAATATGGAAATGTTTGTCCTAAAAATTTAATTTTCAAATTTCTCTCAAAAATTTTCAAAATGGAATCATTTTAATGTTTTTTGTAAAGGAATTTCATTAAAAAAATCATCATTTAATGTTCCTCTTTCAACACTTTTTAAAAATGTAAAAATAATTTTTTTTGAACATATACAACATCAAAATAATTTCAAGGTTTCATCATACATTAATGATTTAATTTTTTTTATATTTGTTCATATTTAGTTTAAAATAAAATTATTTCATTATTATGTGTGTGGTTTTTATATTTTAAAAATTATTTTCAAAAAAAAATGGGAATTTGGGTTTTTAGAAGTTGATATCACATGGTTTTAAAAGATATTTGAATGGTTTTATTCATGATATGGTCCATGGAAAGTTTTTATGAACTTTGGATCCCTATTATATCTCACGGGTGTGCTTGACATTGCTTTGGGTGATCCCATGTAATCATTTAATGCATTGGATGATGATTTTCTTCTATGGAGAATTATACTGGAAGGTTTGAATATGGTTATTCAAAATTTTAAGGGTTATGATAAGGTTTTTTATTTGGGTCCTATTATTATTACTTCCAAAGACACCTACATTACTTTAATATGTTGATAATGAGTTTTTATGGTAATTGTTTGATTTTTAAAAGGTAAGGTAATGATATTTTTGAAAGGATTATTCCTTTTTTAAGGTAAAAAATTTGTGCTTTTAGGGAAATGTTTTTATAGATTTTACACATGAATAATGGTTTACTTTATTTTATATTCATTACTGATATTTTTTTGCTCATCCATCATTTTAAAATGTTTTCCACAGTGTTTTAAGGAATATTATGAACAAGGATGAGGTTAAGATCAATTTTTTAATGATATTTACTGAAAATAAAAAAATTATATTAAAAAAGATTCCTTTGGAATAAAATATATATATAATGCGTATAAGTGTATAATTGAAATGTATGGGTTTATAATATAATATTTTTCCTATTTCTATAATTGTATAAACAAAAAATATCTTTGGGAAAGTAAAGTGATTTCCAGATTTAAAATGACTATATTCTGGGTTGTTTAGGTCATGGCCACTATAGTTGGTATTAGAGTGGAGTTTAGATAACTTTTGAGATTAAGATGTTTTCTTGTGAGGCTTGGTTAAGAGTTAAGGATTTCATAATGGGTTTACATGTTTAAGTTTTATTATAAGTTAAAGGTCATAGTGGCCTATTTGTTTATTTTAAGTGATGGATTTCGAGGTTGTTAATTATATTTTTGTTGAGAGGATTTTGAAGGATAATTGACATAGTTATAAATGATTTTAAGAATAAAGTATTGTATAAATTATATGGGAATTATGTTTCATTTTACCATGAAATAATTCAATTGATTTTTTAATGTTGTTATTCTCAATAGATTAAATTTATTTTATCAATATGGAAGGAGAGGGATCTCAAACAAACTTTTTATCCATTATAGATGATTTAATATTAACTTTCATGGAAATGATTTTTCATATGATCTTGAATTATTTTTTAGGATCTAAAAAACATGAAAGCAACTATTTTATCTATCAAACAATTTTTCATTTCTCCAATACTTATAAGGAACATGGTATTTCTATTATTTGAATTCAAAGACAATATTTATCCATGCCATTCGATAAGATGAATACAATCAAGGACATGACTATTTAATTTATAATATTTGTACTAATTTATGGAAGATAAATTGGACATCAGTAGACTAAAGGAATACCTTGATGTCTAGATTTAAGGAATTGGTTATTTTTGTATGATATATGTATAAATCATGATTGAGTGATATTAAAAAACATAAGGAAATATTTCAAATCCTGATTTATAGGAATAAAGTATTATGGTATAAGAAAAAGTATGTGTTAATGTTTAGTGTTTCAAAAAAATATATATTAGAATTTCATGTATATTATGATAATCATGAAACACGTGTGGAATATTCTATAGTAGGTTTTGTTTTCAAAATTTGGAAGCATATGTTATATGAAATATATTCCTATAAAAAGTGGTGTATTTAAAAGGTGATAATTTTTTTTTGAGATATGCATTCAGAATTGAAAAATGGTTGAGGTATATGGAACCCTTAAGTTTCTGATATGAATAGAAAGTTAATTGTTTATGAATTTTTTTAAGTTTGGTATAAATAAGTTTAATGATTTTTTATAGGAATTCTATTTTATATGATAACCAATATTATACTAGTTATGGGTTGTTACAATATGGAAATATATGTTTTATTTGGGAGATAAACATGATATTTAAAAGTGATTTTTTTATTAGGATATTAATTTTATTTCAGAATATGGCCACTATTTTTGGAATGTTATATGATCAAGGTAATTCATTTAATATAAAAATGATATATTATATTTTTATTTATATATGATTTTATTATTTAATTAAGGAGATTTAGTAAATGGTTAGAATACTTGGAGATTATTTGATTTATGAAATTACATTTTTTTCATTGAGACATTAAGAGTGATTGAAGTTATTTTAGGAGACAAATGTTAAATTTATCTTTAAATATAATGTGATCAAATACTTCTATATTTTGGGTTCCAATAATATTGTACAATATTTTATGAATTTTAAGGATAGTTATTTGTTAAATGATATATGTTTCACTATGGGTATTAGTTCTTTATTTTGGAGATTAAAGTACTTTTCCATCATATAATGGTTTATTATTTTTCGGTAATTATCTTATCTTATCCTTAACATCTTCATTTTGGTAAATTTCTAATAACAGGAGGAATATTTTTTTATAGTTTGCGATTTTTTTGATCCATAGAAGTGGATTTTAGTGCTTTAAGCATGAAAAATAATTCATACTCATTATTTGGAAAAGATGATGAGTTTATGGTGTAAATTCATCAAAAGATTAAATTTTTATTTTCATGAAAGTATATTTTCCTTTATTCTTAGTATATAAGGTTAAATAATTCCTTAAATCTATTAAATAAATCATTAAATAAAAATATTAAATAAGAATGTTATCTATTAACTTTTCTTATAGAGAATTAAATAACCTTTTATCCAATCACAGATTTACGGTTTTATAATGGTAATATTTATAATGACCATATTATCTACACACTACATCTAACCATGATATTTTTTCCTCCTCCATGTCCATGTTTTCCAACATTGAATCTTATTATGTCTTATCTCAGATGACCTTTTTACTTTCCTTTTTATTTTCAAATGGATGTTTTATTGGCCATTTTTTCAATGTGGGATTTCAACAAAGGTATTTTCAAAATTGAAACCCCAACGACAAAGCCCAAGTTTAAAATTGTGTATATAAAATTTGAAAACAGTGGGGTTGAAAGTAACATATTGATATTTTAAAAGGAAACACTATGTTCGATAGCATATAAGATACGCCACAACAAGATTAAACAAACAACTAAATATTACAATTGAAATATTGTTGTTATAAAATAGTCATTAAATTGGCAGAAACGAATAAGAATAAGTGGTTTTTAAAATAAAATAAATTTCCAACTCAATATAAATGTTTTGGTATGTTCTTAGAAAATAATCACACATTTTTTAGTAAAGTAATCATATTCTTAACAAAAATAACTTTTCATCAAAAATAACTTTTAAGGATTTTTATGTAAAAAAATATATTTACCTTATGAAACTTTTATAAAATTTATTTGATAAAATTAAATTCACTTTTTAAATCAGAATATAAAAATTTTTATATGGTAAAATGTTAGATAATTTTCTGAAATGTTTGAATTTTTTATGAAAACTGAAAATATCAATTTTATTAAAAATTAATGTTTTGGGTTTTTAAAAGGTAAATTTTGGTTTTGAATTAGTTTTAAATTAAATTAAATAATTTTATTTAAAATAATAAAATTGCAATTTTTAAATATATTTTATAATTGAATTTAATATAAAAACATTTGAAATTTAAAAATAGCATATTAATTAATAATTGCTCTCTGTTGAGTTTTGTCAGATTAAATTTAAATTAAATTTTAAAACTTTTTTATTTTAAATTTATAAAAATTGATTTCATATTTCAATTTGGTATGTACAAATTATTTAAATATTTAACTTTTTTCCAATTTGAAAAGAAACTTTATTAAATTTTTTTACAATATAAAGGAAAAATTATGTAATTAAGTGTAAAAAATAAAATTTCATGGACTAAAGAATAACCCTTAAACTTGACCCAATTTTATTGGATGATTAATTTTCATCCACAGTCAATCTTGATACTAATTTATGGAATTTGTTCCCATTTTTATGTCATTATGATGTTTATAATATTTTAATTAATGAAAAGACAAAAATGTTATAATCATTTTTTGGTAACTATAAAATTTCAAATATAGGGTTATTGAGAAATTATATTAGAATATAAATAGTAATTTTAAATACAAAATATTTATACTTATCATAAAAATTTATTTTTAACTTTTACTGAAGAATTAATTACATTAAATGCTTAAATAATGTTGATGAAATAATTATTTTATCAATGGAAATATCAAATAAATGTTATCATAAATATTAAAATATATATAATTTAATAGGATTAATGTGATAAAAGAATTTTATAGATTAATTTGACTTATTTTTATGTATTAAAACATTTGGATCGATGTTATCTTCAGGTATTAATATTTGTAAAATTCAAAATAATGAATATTTTCAAAATTATCATTAACGATATTTTACAATATATAATATTTTAATAAATGATGGAAAATTCCTATAAAATAATTTTGGGAAAAATATTTGGATAAGGTTTATCATTTCATCCATGATCCATTTATATTTATTTTAGAATTTTATTGTAACAATATTAACCCTCAAAGTGTAAAAATGCATATTATCATGATAAGAGTTAAAGCGAATAAAAAAGGGTTAACACTCAAAGATAAGGGTATAAATTTATTCAAAACATATCTATATTTTATAGGATGAGATTGTTTCAAACTAAAAATAATATTATCTTACAAATTAATATGTTTGGATATATTTTTAATTAGAAATTAATTTATACTAATTTAATATTTTGAGAAATTCCAGAGTGGCCCTTCCCTCTCATATAAAAGGCTACCCCTTATTCTTATTCAAATACACTTCAAAATAATATTGGATCAAAACACCCCTAAAATATCCTTTAAATTTATCCATTCCCACATTATTAAGGTTTTTTAGACATAACACAATAGTTAGTTTTCATAAAGAGTTAAGAAAATGAGATTCTTTAATGAATAGGTATAGTTTTCCATTACACATTTTAGGTTTTATTCTTCTTCCACCACCATAAAATATTTTTAAACTATAATAACCTAATAAATATAGTATTATATATATAATTATATGTTATTATTTTAATATAATTATCTGTATCTATCTACTCTTCCATCAAATGAGAAAATAATTCTTCATCCATGTCTACCGTGGACTACCGCCTCGCAAACTAATGTAATTTTTTTTCATCACTATCTTTCAATACTAGAAAAAATAATGAAAATAATGTTTATATATTATATTCATGAAATATTTATGATTATTAAAATGTAATATATCATTTACATTCTTTCCTTTCTAGGAACAGAAAAATGATAACATTGTTAATGTTTATGTGAGAATTATCACCTCAACGAAGCGATGTGATTCATTTTTCATCCCCAAATCACATTAATGATATATAAGTAAATATTATAAGTTATATCTTATTTAATTTATTATTATCATTTTTAAAATAAAAATTATACTTACCTTATTTTTATAATGATTGTAAAAAAATTGAAATGTTAATCATGTGTACGTAAGACCTACCTTCTCTATGATTCAAACATGGTGCATTTTTATATTAATATATAAAGTATAGATTTAAAATTATAATTGATATATAAAAATGAAAATTATTCCATTAATTTTTTGGAGGTAATGGAATGATGACGTATTTTACCAAATTCAACCTACTAAAATCATTCTGGAGTTATTAATCGAATATCAACAAAATGACCAATGTGAACTTAAATAATTAAGTAATTATTATAATAAATAAATGATTGATATGAAATGAACAATAAACCTGAAAAAGGGATATAAAGATAGTATAACTTAACCTATGTTTAATATTAGATATGTAATTAACGTACGTGATTAGTCAAACTCAATATAAGAGACACTTTAACTAAAAAACATTCTTTTAAATATTTTTCATTCATGTAAATGTTTTTAAAATTATATTTTTGAATGTATTTATATGGAAATTAATTTTTTAAAAATTTAATTATTTAAATTCTATGAAATAGTTTCAAATGGGAATTGTTTTACGATTTTATGTAAATGGATATGTTTTTAAAATCTTCTTTTTAATTTCGTCTTGCATCCCTTTCTACAAAGGTCAAATAAAAAAAATTAACATATATAAAATAAACATAGTTTCATACATTCGTGAAACTTTAATTATTTAATATTTCATTTATAGTTTTTCACAGTTCTTTTCAAATAAAATTCCTTCATTATTATGTGCATTTTTTTATATTTTAAAACTTATATTTACGAAAAAATTGTATTTTGATATCTAGTTGTGTTTTGAATATAGGTATAAAAGATATTTCAAGTTTTTTATTATTGATATGGTCCTTGTACATTATTTAATAAGGTTTTAGCCCCATTATAGTATATGGTTGATCCCTTTAAATATTTGGGTGCACCATATAGTGACCTACTGAATTGTATAATGATTTTATTCTACGGAAAATTATATTGGAAGTCAGTCACATGGTCATTCCAATTTATAAGGGTTATAGTAAGTGTTTTTTAATGGGTCTATAAAGATTATTTCCCACGGAACCTGTATGAATTGTCAATGTTTTTTAATAGTTTTTTATGTAAATTATTCAATTTTCAAAATTAATGATAATGATATTTTTGAAAATATTATTACTCTTTTAAGGTAACAATGTTTGTTTTCAAGGGAATTTTTTATGGGTTTTACACTATAATAATTTTTTCCTTCCTTTTTATACCTTACTAATATATTTGTTCCCATAACATATCTTAAATACAAACCTAGGGTTTTAAGGATTATTAAGGACAAGGATGAGGTTGAGATAAAATTATTGAAGATATTTCATGAAAAGAAAACATTTTTTATTTTAAAATGGTTTTGAATTGGTGGAAAAGATGGATACAAAGTATTATTGTCCAATATTAATGTATGAGTTCTTCCAAATTATCTAAAACTCTAAAACTAAAATATTATTGGAAAAATAAATATATTTCTAGTTTTAAAATAACCAGACTATGTATTGTTTAAGGTCATGTCATTACACAACTAGTGTCACTTCTAAATGTTTGCATTTGATCTCTAATTAAATACATATGAAGTTAAATACATTTTTCTCACCCAATTATAAATTATATAGTTGTTTAAAATAATTTATAATCCTCTCAAAATTATCCTCAAACATCTTATTATTATCTTATAAAATATTATGAATAATTATTATCCTATTATCATTGATTTCGAGATTAGAATTTTTATAATCAATGTAAGAATTTTTTATTTATTATAATGAATTGAAATTTACTTCAAGTACTCTTTTTGGGTTTCTTTATTCTATATGTTTTAATTGATCCACTTAACCTCCAATTTTGAGAATTTATCTCCAAGTTCCTCATTTTAAGGATCTACCTACTTGGATAACTTTATAACCATCAATACCATTTGTTCCAAATATTTATTTAAACATTTTTATTCATCATAAATCCTGGAGATATCCCAAAGTATTATTATATAATATAAATAAATAAAATTATTTATATGTTATAGTTATATGAGATTTCCATTAAAATAAAAATTAATTGATCATGTGAATCATTATAAATATATTCTTCCATAGTTGAGAATGGGACATCAATAAGTCAATTTTGGCATGATATTTCAGTTACCTCACTATCCCATAAATAGTTTTAACCTTATGATGTGGAATTATGGTTTATCTTCTCAATAATGTATTTCAACAAAATATCATATTTTTTTATACTAGATCATTCTAAATTAGGAATACAATATAGAGAAAAAAAATTATGATTCTTATTTTTATGAGGCAGATGATTTCTATTTGTAAGTTACTTTACGTGAAAATTTAATAATAAATATAATTGAATAAACTCAAGTTTTATGACCTTCCATTTTTATAGTGTTTTTCATCTTATTTCATTAATAAGGACTTCTTCAACCTCTTTTCAACTCTTTTTTTTCAAGTTTTTTAATATCATCGTAGGTATCTATTCCAGGGTTTTTTGGATAGGGAACTCATAATAATATTTAAAACATCACTTCATAAATCCTTTGGGTTATTAATATTACTTCCAAACACTATGTTTTTAAATTTATTAGAGTTTAATTAGAGGCTGAATCATAACACTAATTCTAGTCGTTAAGCTCACTTATGATGTGAAACACATCGATAAAGAGGGTGAATTAGTTTATGTTGATTATTATTAATTAAAAAATTTCTCATCCATGATGTCAACACCTATTCATTAAATAGATATTTATATCACTTTATATACTAAAATTTGGTTTGTATACATGAAATTTTAAATGAAAATCACCCAAGAAAAGAAAACAAGATTTCTTAATGATGTTTTACTTTAATACAAATGATTACATCCATAGCATATAATGGATCTTATACCACGTGAACATAAATACTCTATTATTATTTTGATAAATATTGATTAATGGTTTATACATGGACACGTAATCCTAACATAAGATGAAGGAGACGATATGTCTAAATTATTAGTCATGAGGATATATAGCCACTAATATATCCTAAAGTATAATTGCTGGGATATGTATCTCTTAATGTATCCTTAATCATATCTTAACAATACATTTCTACCAATATATCCTTAATAATTGGAGTAATATTAATTTTCCATTAATGTATTCTAATATTCGAGGTATTCAAATATTAGTAATGTGTTATTACAATGTGTGGTGGGAATACGGTGTATATGACATGTTGTTCTCATTTTCCATTTGGAAGACAAATAATATTGGTTATAATTCAACAGATTCTTCTAAAATGTATTATATTTAAATAACCATTAAAAATATATAAAATATGTGAGTTCCATCCATTCATCCTTTCACTCATATGTTGGTAAAGGTATTAACCCATGAATTATAACACATGAGTTAATAAAGGTAGATTCGAAGAGATTCTAAGAACAATTTATAACAAATTTTACCATGCGATAGAGATTATATATTTTATGATGGTTGTGGTGTAATAATTCTTCAATCTTTGTTATAACTCTTCAGAACCTATTGATATATTCTCCATCCGTCTGCTTTTATGTAAAATAAGTAACAATTCACATATACTTTTTAAGGATGGATTCAATCAACTACCATGTTGGTCATAATCCATCTGAATGTCATATGATTTAGCATCACCTATGGATACCGTCAGAGGTGGGATTACAATGACTTAAACTAAATTATTCATAATTAATCACATTTGTAGTCGTCTAAAGGTAATAATGATAATGAAATGAGTTCTTTATTATAAGGTACACATAGTTTTACATGCTATTTATTTATAGTTTTATGTTTGGTATCTATAATATTTCATATAGATCCTGTTTTTGGTTTCGAAACCACTTTTATTGCCTCTAATAACTATTAATAGAACCATTTTAAACCCATTAGTGGTATCATAACATTCCATATTTCTATATTCATGAAACCATGTTTTTAAATTTGGAATAATCAATATAAAACTATGTTATGTGATATTATAATGCGAGGGACACTAATAGATAATATAATAAGTGGTAATGTAACCTCAAGAGACACCATGAGTTTATCATTATGAGACAACATGGACAACATCAAGAGAACATTACAATTTTTATAGGAAAAAATATTCATAAAAGTGTCTTTTATATTATCCTTATTCAGTAATGTAATTTGTACAGGGTCTAAATGTTATGTTATAAAAAATTTAATATAATGATTATGGTGTAGTATATAATAATAGATAATGTATCAGGCATCCTTATCTTCCAAAAAATAGTGTCATAAATTCCCTGCATAACATTATGTTATCAAACAATGTAATGTATGGAAATTATCCTAATACTAAGTTATGAAACAAATGTATTCCCAACTCACATATTAATATTAAATTATATGATAACGTCACCTTGACTTAGGCAATGTTTTTATGTTTATGTGATAGCACAATCTGAGTCCCAAAATTTTATTATTAAATAATTTATTATAAATTATAATATTTTGTATTTTGGTGATATTTATTATCATATGAATTAAATTATTATCAATAGTACATAATTAATTAATAAACATTTATGAATTATTTGTTAATAAATATTTACAATATTAAATGTTATCGTTGAAAATTAGTTTTACAGAATTATATGAAATAACTTATAGTTTTTATATAAAACTGCTTATATTGAGATTTATATGTGAAACTTTTAAAGTGGTTATAAATTATAATATAATAACAAAACATATTCAGTTTATATATAAATTATGAATTTTTTATATTAATTTATATCTATTATAGAAATTATGGGTATTATATGGGATACTACATTAACCACATAAAAATGGTTTTGATGAAGGATTTCATCAAGGTCTAAATAACGTTAATTTTTGTTATATTATAATTATTTAAAATTTATACAAAATTAATTTGGGATTAAAAATGTTTATAATACCAAAGATTAAATATATTAAAAAATCCATATAATGAAAAAAATATTATGAGTTAATATTATGAATTAAATATTATTATTTTTTCAATTATTATGGAATATCTATAATTAATATTAGATAAAATTTTAAAAATGTAAATATTAATATCTATTTTATGAATTGTTAATAAATATTTATCTCATTTTTAATGTCCCTAAATGTTTATTAATTTAAATATTATTACCTTGTTTATTATTTATTAATCTAAATTTATTATATATTGATAAAATTGTATTCTATAGTTTAATTTTTTAACCATTTTTAGAAGAAAAATATTGGCCATTCATGACATGAAGCTAAAAATTACATAAGATTTATTCTTCATCTAGTATGTCTATGGTTTTTAGTTAATGTAATTATATTAAAATTACTAGATAAAAATAATTTATATGGTTTATATATTATAGTTGTATTTAATTGGATTCTCCTATGAGTAATTTATCCCCTTGGAGAGGGAATTTCGGTTAGAATTCCCAATATTCTAAAAGCATTGCCTTATTATTGAGTGGTACTGGTTGGAAATTTATCATTCCAGGTATACTCATGTTGGTATTTTCAATATCATATAATTATAAACCCATTAATGAATACTATGTGCACCTTATATGAGAAATTAATTTATATGTGAGTAAATATGTTTGGTTCCATTTTTTGGGTAGTAACAAAAAATGTGGGTTGTGTAGTGAATTACACATCAATATAGAATGAATATATTGTTTTTTGGGATATTATAGGATTACAAAACTAAATATTTAGAATCAAACATACATAAATGGAAAAAAATTATATAATATTGTGAGATTAAATCCCATTAAAATATTAAGTGTGATATTCTTTAAAAATATACACTTGTTAAGACCAGGATCATTCGGAATGGGTTACCCTAACAGTTAGGTGCCCATGAATTATTATGTATAAGGAAGAAGGAATGACATGACCCTAATAGTTAGGGGACATGTTCATAGTATTTTATTTTGGTTTCACTTAGCATAAAAACCCTAATGGTTGGGATATCAAAGGAAAATATTTTAGTTTATATCAATATGATATATTGTATAAGAAGTTGTTTGCTTAACTATTAAAGAGTCATATATGATATGGTTTAAAAAAATCCTACCAAATATAGTAATGGAATATTTACATACAAAAACTACTGTATTTAATGATTAATGGATATAATGGATTTAAAATTGGTCAAAATTTTAGTGGTAAATCATTTAGAAAACTCCATTTAAAATGTTATTCTAAAAATGAAACCCATTTAATAATATCATCAGTTATAGATCATATAATCATCGTAATTAAAAATATATTTGATATAAAACCTACAAGTAGGATACTTGATATGTTAAAAACTCATACAAATGATAACTTATGAAAAGTACATATTTATAAGAAAAATTATATATATTAAAAAAACTCTTTCTTGAGTAACCATGTGTTGTATATTTTCAACCAGAGAATCTAGATTCTTCGATAATCATAGATTCATTCATTTATAGTTTTAATGTAATTTGAGGACAAATAACCAAAATAGTTTTAATACCAGCCAATTTAATCATTTTGATTGAGTATGTTAATGACCTGGAAATACTAACTATTTCTGTAACATTTATTTTGGTTAAAGAATTTAACCTAGCATCATCTGTGGAAATAATATATAACAATATTAATAATTTCAATAAAATTTAATAAGATATTATGAATTGTCTAGAATTTATGAACTAGTCATATTAAATCTGGGTTTTGGTGTTGTATAAATGGTAAATATGGAAAAAAAATTCAAGATGAAAATGGAATAAATGGATTAATAGTCCAAAAATGTTTTTTAGGTTGTTATTTAAGATTATTGGAATCATGTTTTCATATTATAAAGCATAAATGATTCCATAAAATGGGATTATTATGGATACTCAATTTTTTTTGAAACTCCATGGAATATACTTTTCAGGTATCATGGTTATAGAAATAAATTATTTCATTTGAATGGTATGTGATATCAAATGTATACTTTACATGTGTTGTAAATATACTTTAGTTAAAAATATAGGGGGAACTGAATGAGGCTACAGTTTTCATTTAAGTGATAAATTAAATAGTTTCTATATAAAATGATTTAATTTTAAATATTTTTTTAAGATTAGAAGGATCATAGTAGAGGATGTGTGCCTAGATCTATTTTTTCTTATATAATATGATATTTTATTCAGTTTCAAATTGTTTTTATGAGAAAAATGGGATTATTGATCGTATACAACTAGTTTTTGTTTCACTGTCTTGTATAGAATGTTATTAAAATTAGGTGAGGATACAAAAATATCCATTATGTTTTTTTTCTAGATGGATATCAAAATATGAAAGAATATTATCACACAACCCCTAAGTATTGTATTTTAAATAAAAAATTCACATTTTCGTATGATAATTATTCAACCACAAGAAATACCACATATGATATGGAAATACTGATTTATTATTAAATATTACTACTAAGTGCAGATAAGAGTTATTTTCTTCACAAAAGAGTTTTTTACATTATAATGATATTCATAAATGAATATAGGGCCTAAGAGGCTAAAAAAAGTTAGTTTTCACAAATATATGATCAAATATAACAAATAAAATATTTTATTGTTCTAAAGATAATTTTATTTTCAATTAATATATAAAATATATTAGGATATATGTTGGTAATTATATATATAAGGTAAAAATTAAATTTACTTTAAAATGTGTTGATCGATAGTTCACGGACGAGTATACCAATAAAATAAAGTGAATGTAACACTACCAAAAAAGAGATTATTGATATATTGGTAAGTAATTATGTAAATAGGTAACAACAATTAAGGGAATATATTAATGTAATAGACTTAAAGGATGATGATATTAGACCTAAACAAGATTTATGTGTATATAATATATGTTAGAATCATAATATTTGATGCGGTGAAGTTAAGGAGTTCTAAAAAACATCAAGGAGTTTTGAAAATGTTCAACGAGAATAACATTGGGAATATGATTCAAAAGTGACAACATTACTATAAAATTGTTTCTTCATATATTTCAGTGAATAAATATTTTTAGTGGAAGGGTTTTATTAAATATTTATATGAAGATGTTACATTAATTACATATATATTTAATAAGTTAAGGGAAGCCAATAATGTAAAACAAACATTAAACTAATACGAAAGTATATCATATTTTATATGATAACCATGTTATTATAAGGGTTGTGTTAATTATTTTTAGAATAGTTTTATTAATTTAAAATGTATCATATAAAATGAAATCTATAATTTATCATTATTTCATGTTGGTTTCATATATGTATATATTGATAAAAAATTGATGTGTAGTGATAATTGAACACTCAATGTGGGAATTTGAGTTCTCCCTAACTATTCATCATTGATTATTATAGTTTATAATGAAATGATATGGTTTCCATGAGTATTATTCCTGACTAAGATATAAAATATGCTCATAAGGCATAATTTTTTTACATTGGATGACCCAATTTGTATACCATATGGAGTCCCGCGCATGATTTATTTGGTATACTTTTCATGCATAGAACTTATAGAAGTCACCATTACTTTAGGGTTATGGTATACCAAGAACAAAAAGAATCATAATTTGACATGTTTATTATGAAATTCTCGGTATTTTAACTAATTGGGGTGTGGATAGGTATGTTATTAATCTTTATATTAGTTGGAGGTCAACTATTTTTTGATTTTTCCTATCATATTAAAAGTATGAAATTTTGGAATTAAATTAATTTAAAATGTTGAGTGTTTGGTTTCACAAAAATAGTAAATATGATATTATTATCTCTAAAAATTATATACATGTGATGTTCTTATCAATAAAGGTGAATGGAATGTGATTTATTCATTGACCTGGTCAGTATATACAAGGGGAATCAACAGTGTATACATTGGATATATCTGATAAACATATTCTATTTCCCATGGTTTCTAGATCTATTTAATAAGGGTAATGTATTATCTTGAATGTTACCATGTGTTATGGTTGGTGGACAATGGATAGAGACATGTGTTTGATGGATATCAGGCTATATCACTTTATTACATAAGTGGCATTAATTTGTTTTTGGAGATCACTCTTCACATCAAATAATTGGTATAAATATTCATATTTGTTTTAAACACTATAAGTATTCATGGGGTAATATATTCTAGTTAATTGAATGGTGATTGAGTATGACCTAGATTTCATCTCTAAATTTTTTTATTAGAGTTATTCCAAAATATTATTAGGTGGTTACTCCCAAGGTATTTCATATGATTTGACACATTGTGAGGATTATGATATCTATATAAAAGTGTTTTGGTAGATATTAAAAATATTTTTTGGTGTAATATCATAATGTATTAAATATATTTAAACATATAGTTAAATTCCACAAACTATTTTAGGATTTATTAGTAGTGGAACATTGAAATATATTATATTCCCTAAATATAAAAATTTAGGATATGTATCATCTAATGTATCCTTAAGAAGAGGCTTGATGATATGTAACCCCTAATGTATCCTTATATAAATATTAAAATTCCACATCTTAAATGTTTTCTTATAAAAATTTGTAAGTGTACATTTTCACCAACAT
The DNA here is from genome assembly GCA_963277665.1 of Viscum album. NCBI lineage: Eukaryota > Viridiplantae > Streptophyta > Magnoliopsida > Santalales > Viscaceae > Viscum > Viscum album. The sequence continues at coordinate 854,521,183 of OY728152.1, forward strand.
ATTTCGATATGCATGGGTTTCTATTTGTAAAATAAAATATCACAACATATCGTTGTATTATAGTATGCATGAGATACTACTTTCTGTCAATTTTTTAGTATAATATTATTTTTATTATTCAATGAATTATTATAGTATTTTATACTATTAATTATCCATTACATATGAAGTAATTCAACATAGTTTCATTAATAAGTATATTCATTCCTAAGTTGGCTGGGGAATTAAGTCATGTGTTATAATAGATGAGTTAAATTTGGTATAGTGTAGGATATCTTCAAAGTCATTATAAAGCCTACTACCATGTGATGGAGATTATAAACCTTTTAATTTATGTGGTTTATAAATTCCTCATGCTTATCCAAAAGTCTATGGAACCTGAATCTAGCTTATTCAAACTTCTTCTTTATATTATAGGCACTAACACGTCATAGTGGGTGGATTGATCCCATATAAATATGGGATGATTTTAGTTGACCTTTGGGAACCCTCAAAGGTGGATATACTTTTAATTTCACTTGATTAGACACCATTATTAACATTTGAAGTTGTATAAATGTAATGAAGATGAATTAGTTTTTTCATTATTATAATTTGTGCATGGTTACACTAGTTCTTCATTTCTAGTTCTACACATAGTTTCTATAATAGAGCCTAGATATATTTTATTGGGTTTCTAAATCACATACATTACACCATATATGCTTAATTATACCCCTAAATAACCCTTCACCTTATAGGTACAATTCATGCACATACAAAATGTCATTTGGGGATCCAGCCCTTACTAGGACTCCCGCTACAAAATGCAATATTCAATATACACTTATTGAAGTAGAACTATACTGAAGGATTTTTTCCCTCATAGAAAGAATTTATTTCTTCAACATTATAAATGTGAATAAAATTTATTTTATTACCTTCACAATAATCACTAGGGTATCTCCTACCTTATTATATAGAGATATTGTAGGTGTTAGTCATTAAAATATAGAAATATCATAGGAATTCTTATTCAATAATCTTCATTGACATAAATGATAACTAGTAAAATAATGATGATCTCTCTCCCTCTATCATTTTACATCTTAAAAAAATTTAAAAATATACCTATAAATTATGGGTCTCTTTATATTTGACATAAATAATTCTTAATCAGAATATATGGATAGTTCTCTCTTTTATTCTTTGACTCAAAGAATATTCAAAATTGCATTAGATCCAATTATTATTTATTCTTATTTACATCTTATATTTTTGATAACCATGAAATTATTATTCAATATTATTTGTAGAATTAATTATATAGCATATCAGTCTTTATAAACTCATAAAAATCAATCACAATTAATTTTTTTTAAGTCTCATAAAGTATAAGTTTTTTATATACCTATGATACTTGAATTGTTACATCATTATTATCTTCATTATAATTGAAATCCATTTGATCCATGGTAATTTTAAATTCATTGTTTTTATAAAATAATATCATGTTGACATGTCATCTCAAAAAATGGTGTGATATTATTTAGAATATTATTTTGAAAGACAGCATGTCATCATCTATAGTGTAAATGAGTCTCAGTATTTCTCACATAAAAATATATCAAATGATTCTACTTCCAAAATTTATATCATAAATATAATTATTTATTTTCTTTTCTTTTATATGTTATTTACTATACTATAACATACTCGGGTCATCTTCCATAGACAAAAACATGACGTGATAGTGTTGTCGGTGGTGTGGTTTCATCTTAATTATAAAAACTACCATCGACTTGTATCTCATTATCAGACATCATGAAAACTAGATCATCGTTATCCTATAATGGTAACCACAAACAATGAGTGTAATCTAACTAATTTAATTCTATATAACTCTCTACTAGAACCAAAAAATAATATGAAATTATCATAATTTTGAAGACATTTATAATAACATTACATCATCATAAATTAACATCCATAACTACCCTATGAAATATCATCACCTTCTCAAATTTAGATAACCAATAAATATTTATATGAGAAATATTTATTATTTTGTATCATAATGTAATTATTCATTTTTCTATAATTATTTAAACTAATCAATTTCATATAATATTTTTATATGATAACATATTTCATAAGTTATTTTACCTTTACACATTTTAGTATGAAGAATGGAAAGGCTCTTACATATTCCCCATGTTAACACCTACCCATGTTTTATGTATTTGAAAAATATACAGCATTATCTCTGAGATACTCATACATATCTTATGGGTGTTTCTTTTTTTCAATGATATCCAACAGATATTTGTTGAAATCAATTAAGTATAATTTCAATGAATCTTATATAACTCTATGAGAGTAGGAAATTTTTAAAATCTTGACAATATATTATGTATCTCAAGGTGGTTCTTTAATTTTATATTTTCGTATATATTATACAAATTCAAGAATAAATAGCTTCTACAAGTTCATGTATATAATGTGTTATCTTCCAAACAATGGATTAAATGTGTCACAATAAATCAAAAATTGTTCTCAAATAGTTGTGATGATTTTACATTGAGTGATGAACATATCATTACGAGATTTTACTATTTCACATTTTCGTTTTTTTAAGTCACCTTCCTAATCTTGAACATTGGTAATTTATATATGTTCAATTAATATACTTATGGAATATTAAACATATTAAACACATATAAAACACTTCAAAACACATTTAAATTATATCAATTTCCCTTATTTCATCGCTAGAATAATTTCAATGATTTATGAATCATGTAAAAACTACATATATTATTTTAATAGATCTTCTACTACCTTAACAAACATTGGTTCTTGTTTAATCATTGTGCAAGTCAATGTGAATTAATTTTAATCATAAGGATGAAACATATAGTCTATATTCCTCATAGAGATATTTTATTCTACTATCAAAAATATCCATGAAACACAACATCAATTTTAAAATCCCTCAGAATTAGTCGATTCAACAATCTCTAAATATAATTCTATAATAAAAGTATATAGAATATTTTCATTCAGTAACTAGTAATATAAAAAAAATCTTCAACTAACATTACCAACCATTAACAATAATAAAATATTTATATATTTTGGACACATCTTAATGACTTTACAATATGAGAATGGATACCCATGAATACGCAATTTTAACTCTCACTGTATTTCAATTTTTCATATGATAAATTTCATCAACTCACTTAATATATTTGAGTTGTTTTCACAACACTTATATAATTTCCACAACTTAGTTTTTAACAACACCATTCTTGGTAATATACTCTTTATTGGATTATCATTCTTAGAAACTCCAATATCCTTTCATATTGTTTTATCCAATTAATATTGGAATCATGGTTGTTACCCCCATTTTTTTAACAAAACATAACTCAACACAATGTTGTTTCAATAACAATTTCATGATTTATGATTCATGTTTTATGATATCCCTAGGTTGGATTGAAAACCATGTACTATGATTATGATGATATTAAAATGTTCTGATGATGTGATAAACTATGTGATATATGGTGGTGGTTGTTCATGGAAGAATGAAGCATGAGGCTAATGAACATTATGTTTACAATACCCTACTATTATGAGGTCGTGCAATATGTTTCTATAATATGAAGATGTAGTACATGGATGATGATATGTGGATGTGATTATTGAATACTTTATATGGTTATGACATGATATATGATATGTCATTTCATTACTGCAGAATGGATGAGAAAACCAAGATGTTTTTTGTTTTATTGTTTAAATGATACTCCAATAGAGATGTTTTTAATGGCTAAATTCTTATTTTATTAGTTTGAGGCTATGTTTTGACTATATTATGTAATATTTGGTTTTTTAGACATATTGATCATGTTCTATTATTTACCTACCATTGGCATGTATTGGTTCAACAATAGATTCATTGATATGATAGTATGCTTCTTCCACAGTTCATTAGATGTATTAAGGAGGGTTATATAAATTATATGTTTATTCTCACTCATATATATATTAGGGTTCCATCGGGGTTTTTATTATTGAGAAAGACAATACTAGCTCAAGGATTGGATATTTCATAAGAGTCACTACCATAAGTGATTCACTTTGGTATTACATTTATAAGACACTAATTATATATAAAAATTAAATGAATTATTTTATATTGGTTTTATTTGATATTATGTAGTTTACTGGTGGATTTACATATATCTTCCTGTATTTAAGATTGTAATGCCTCTTAGTTGTGTGTTTAATAACCTAAGTGATAGAGACCAACCCATGGCCTATTGTATGTGGGCTTCGAGGGGAACCATCATCATTACTACTAGCCAAAGAAGGGTTACCAGTTAGGGTAATTTCATGAAAGAGTTGTATAAAATGAAATGATGAGAATTAGGATGGATTTTTAGTTAGCCAAATGTTTATACTTCATAGATTTGTAGGAAAACTATTAGCTAAATACAGTGTTTGTTGTAGAAAGGGAGACTGGCTATGACATGGGTGATTAAATTACAATATTATATTATGCATAAAACTCAACATTAATGGACACCCTATTCTAGTAAATGTTTATTTCATGGTCGAGACATTGAAGGAATACATGTTTCTGGATTGTATGTTCTAATGATATAATTGGTGTGATTATAGGTAAATTAAAATGAATCCCATCAAATGATCTATAATAAATTCCGTGCTTATTATTTTAGTATTTTACATCTTCATTATAGTGATGATTGTTGTATGTGGACCATATATGGGTTAAAAAATGAGGTGTAGTAGGATAATCTAGGTTATCATAGGTGGGATATCTTCGCAATGGATGATGAGTCTTTGAGGAGGGTGGTGCATGAGTTAGAGTATTAGTTTTTGGAAATATTGGTTGTTGTGTGTCTCTAATTTAGAGATAGATTATTGGTTGAATAATCATAAGAACACCTTATGATTAATCCATTATACAAATAATAATTGGAACATGTTGGCTACTAGTTATATGAGAGTAGTTTCATATTATTGGTAGTTCATATTTTTTTTAGAAGTGTGAAGATTTTGAAATATTATAAACTGATTTATAAATGTATTTACGGGAAGAGATTATTTCATATATGATGATGATGGTAAAGAGGTTGGGTTTTCTCTCCCTCTAATTGGAGATATTGAGTGTGCAATAGCTTGTTATTTGACTCTAAGAACTCCCCCACATTTCTCTCTATCGCATTCTCTTTGATGATTTTGGATTGTTATGTTTATATGAGGTAGTACCTCTATAAATTTGGTATGTGGTTATCCAATTTACATTTCCTACATATATGGTGGCATTGGAGATTGTATATATGATTGAGAGGATACATTAATATCTGGGTAATGTTTATAGGGGTGTGATAGGATTTTCCTATGGTATAGAGCTCTAGATAGTCGATCTCAAATGTCTCAATAGTCAAGGTTCTAACTCATATAGAGTGGGTCATATTATTATTCTTGTCAAATATCTAGAGGTATTAGTTCTAAAGCATCAACCATAAGCTCCATTCCATTTTTTATTTCTTATTAAAGATTTAGTCATTGTCATTTTTACTGCATGATCATTCTTAGTGCCCAGTGTAATTTTTGGTATAGTATTTGGTTGAACCTTATTAGTAATTAACTTAAAGACCTTATCAGCAATAGGATCAAAAATAATTCCACAATTCGAGAGGATACAAAATAAGAGAGGATGTCTTCATGATATCCCATGCACTCATGGAAAAACGGATGATTGAGGCCATTGAGTTTGTCATCTGTAAGACTAGATAGGAGGAGACAATGGGAATATAAATTTACATTTATGGAGTTAGAAATTCCAGGTGACCCATATATTATTAAAGGTACCATTTTCTTATACCTAATATTTAACATTTCTTGATTCTGGAGTTTCTAATTCCATTATTTTACTATCCATAATAAGATCTTATGGACTTATGGTAGATATAAATTTAGTGCCCCTTGGGTTGAATACATTATTTCTAGGTCATTATAGATTTTTTATATGTGTTAATGTTGTGAGATACTATTAGGGAACCATTATTAAATGGGGTAGATCATTTTTCTTTTGATAATACCTAATGACATCATTCATTTAATGGATTAGTATAATTCTTTGTGTGATTTCATCAATTTATTCTGAAGGATAATTGTTTTTATTAACATTGGGGGATATAGTTTAGTGTTCAATGGTGAGAGGGATTATCAAGTGGGTTATAGAAATTCAGCGCCTCTTTTTTCTTATCTAGTAGATTTTTTATTTTCTTTGGTATAGGCACATGTTGTATTGTCACGACCTACCTTCACCAAGACAAGGGGAGGGACAAAAAACTGCCAGACCCTTCCTTCTTCAAGTTGAAGGAGAGATAATGACCCCTAACACCGGCCTTCAATAGGCCCAATAGGGGTGACTAGAACCAAGGGTATAGAATCACATGTAATATAGAATGAATTACCATTTTTATTTTGTAGAATCGGGAGGTATGATATTAAATCCCAAAAAACACCAATAATAAAAGTAAAAGTAAAAAACAAAAAATCCATTCCCATATGCATGTTCCAATAATATGTGCTACAAGTATAAGAAAACTCCAAGTGTAATTACCAAATAAAAGAAACATATGAATAGAAATTGTCCCAACATATGAACCAGTACGGTCTCTCATGGTCCTCGAAGTCCTCCTAAAAACCAGAAAATAGTTTTATATACGTAGGGTGTGTATACAAGTATAATCAGAAGGGAAAACCAAGATCTCTCGTGCACAAGTGGGGAGCCATTCTAATTACCCATTAGAAAAGGAGATAACCAAATCACCTAGAAATGAAACTATCCACCCTAACCTCACGAAGTCACACTCCCCAAATAACACAATTCAAGTAAAATAATAGTAAAAACACATTGATTTTTGGGTACCCCACACCACTTTCCCACTGGTTATTAAAGACATCCTATGCGTCAGACCTCCCCCTCCATTCTCACTGCAGTCCCACTTCTATACCCTGCCAGCACACACCTGGGCTACCACAACCACACATCCCACCCACAAACACCTGGGCCACCACAACGATACATAACCACGCCCACAGACACTTGGTCTAGAAATAATACCACCATGCCCAAAGACACATGGGCCAGAACAACTATTTCCACACCTGAAGACACATGGGCCTCATCCTAAAGACACGTGGGAGACAACCTGCATGCACACACCTGGGAAAACCACAAAGACTACCCTGCCCTAAGAATAATTGGATATAATGGACCTCAGGTTGTCACAGCCTACCCTAAGAGTCTCAGGATACTCAGTATAGGGATCAAAAAAATAGCTAATAATCAGCCACTCATAATAGTGTTGGGTAAAACACCCTCCCCCATGAAATGGGGTTGTACGGAATGAAGTTCTCAACATGGGTGGGCCGCAAATAAGAAACCTAAGAACTAAATTATACATTTAGGTAAACAAGCACTCAATCCCAACCTAGGGGTTCCCAAAATATCCCACACACAAACACCTTTGTTACTATTCATTCATAAAAAGCACAATAACCACAACCATGTCACAACTCATTCCTAGAAAACAATTCCTCTTTGAACAAATCCTTGTAATTGTATTCAAGTGGTTTCATTTAAATAATTCTTTACTATAAGGGTGCTAACAGGAATAGCCACAAGCCGAGGAAGGAAAAACATCCAGGCAGCAAAATAAGCATTCACACCCAATTCACTTGTACAGTCGAAATGATAAAAGGGGTATGTGAGGTCCCTTGAAGTACTAGAACCAAAACAAGCACCAAAATACCACCCCGCACGATCTTATATCCACAAACTAACAACTTCACCACAAAAGGGGATCACATCCCCTTCCACGTCACCACAAAAACATCAACTAGAACAACTATACTCATCATCAGAATAGAGTAAGGGATTTTTCAGATTTAAACACACCATTTCCAGAGTTTCGTCTTTCCATTCAGTTAACCAGGGTGACTACACAAGTATTATTATTAATTGGGAATCCATTTAATCAACCGAGTGTGTGTAATTAACTATTTTCCCTGTTATATCCATTCAGTCATAGTAATATCCAAAAAAAAAAGGTTCATTAATTCAGAAGAAAGGACCACCAACCCCCATGATTTTCAGTGGACATAATCCTATGCAATTCACAACATATAATCTGAGGTAAAAGAGTATAGTAGCATTATAAAACACACCGCTTCATTCTTTAATACCATTTATTATCATCGTTGTGGTCTGGTTTCATCCATCCCCATAGAAACATCATCATGCCCACACCACAAGATACACAGAAAGGAGAGATGAAGGAAAAACCCTACTTCGATGATCAACGATCAATGTTTTCCTCCTAGCACCAATAAATGGGATGTGCCACTTGTAGAGGAGGAACTCTGAGGACATCAAGAGTGAGCATGAAGGGCTCCATCCTAGATGCACCACTAGCCTTGGGAAGGGGGACTCCAAACGCACCAGGGTAAGGAAAGAGACCAGCCGAGAAGAATAAAGAAGGATTTCTTATGGATAAAAAGGAGAGATCCTAGAGTTACGGGATATGAATTTTGAATGGATTTAAAGGTGGATCGTGGTTTCACCACACAGTTGGATGGTTACACACAATGGAATTAATTTTTATTTAATAATTCACATTGGATGGGTGGTTATAACTGTTGTGCATAAAAGGAATTCATTTATGGAGAGGAAAACAGGTCTATTGAGGGTTTCCCCACACCTAGAGGATTTAAAACATTTTTTATGGTGCTAAAAATAGCCTTGAACCACTTTAAAAATGTTAAAAGTATAAAAAGTGTCATTATAGGGGAAATTGGGGAAGGAAACCCCAACACCCCTCTGTGACCGATTGGTGAGACTGATCAGTGAAACAGATCGGTGGAGCTGACCGGGTGAAGCTGATCCCGTGAAGCTGATCAGTGGAACTGATCGGGTGAAGTTGAGTAGTGAAACTGGCCGGGTGAATCTAATAAGTAAAGTTGATCTGTGAAACTAAAGGGTGAAACCGATCAGTGTAACCTATGGGTGAAACCGATGGGTGAAACCAATCAGTGAGACCGATGGGTGAAAATGATGGGTGAAACCGATCGGTGAAACCGAAGGATGAAACCAATCGGTGATACCAATGGGTGAAACCGATCGGTGGGACCGATGGGTGAAACCAATGGGTGAAAGCGATTGGAGAAACCGATTGGTGAGACAGATGGGTGAAAATGATGGGTGAAACGGATCGGTGAGACCGATGGGTGAAACCGATGGGTGACACTGATGGGTGAAACTAATCTGTGAAACTGATGCGTGAAACTGATGGGTGAAACCCATGGGTGAAATCGATGGGTGAAGTAGATCGGTGAAATTGATGGGTGAAACTAATCGGTGAGACCGATGGGTGAATCTGATGGGTGAAACCAATCAGTGACATTGATGGGTGAAACCGATCGGTGAAACCGGTGGAGCTGATATGTGAAGCTGATCACCTGAAGTTGATCTGTGAAGCTGATATGTGATGTTGATCATTAAAGATGATATGTAAAGAAGATCAGTGAAGTCAATTAGTGGAGATGATCAGTGATGCTGATCAGTGAAGCTGATCACTGAAGCTGATCTGTGGAGCTGATCACTAAACCTGATCTGTGAAGCTGATCAGTAAAGCTGATCAGTGAAACTGATCTGTGAGCCTGATATGTGGAATTGATCGCTGAGATCGATCTATGGAACTAATTGGTGACACCACGTTGACATGTTTCCACTAACACCCACATCCTCCTGACTCACAGATGGTTTCCAGGACACCCCAACACTTAGAATTTGGAAAGGAAAAGGACTAGGAGGTTCCGAGCCATTACATCATATACCTCTCAAATTATTCTCATCCTCATGAATACAAGATAAACCAAAACAACCACTCTAGAAGATACCTCTCAGGGGTAAACCATCCCAAAACTACTATATGAATCTCAAGGATCACACTGCCTCGACAAACAGATCGGAGAGTTCTTTCCTCCATGTCAAGACACTATCCACTTTGGGTGGCACTAACTCGCCCGCACAGGTTTAATCTCATTTTCTCTAATGTGTCTTGATTAGGAATTAGGTTCTCCATTCCCTGTATATTGGAGCGTTTCAGAAACATTCACACGGTAAAGAAACAAATCATCTCATAAAACAAAAAGGTCAGAACAACATCATAGCTTGTCACAAAAACAAGAACATCAAGGAAGGCTTGGAACAACAAATCAAAATAGCTCTAGGTACTGGGTGTACATTTGATCTTCTCTCTCCCAAGTACTCTCCTCGAGGCCATCGTGCCTCCACAACACACGAACCAAAGGGGTGGTTCATCCACGAAGTGCTTTCTCCTTTAGATCCTCAATCCTCATTGGTCACTCCATGAATGTAGCATCATCCCTTGTATCCAACTCTCTCAAGTAAAAGACATGGGAATTATTGTGTAGATGTTGACCAAGTTTGGAGATATAGAAAACATCATGGATCCTTTCTATCTGTGGTGGAAACACCAGTTGGTATGCCACCTCCCCGACTCACCCCAATACTTCAAAAAGCCCGATGAACCTAGAAGAGAGGTTTCCCCCCCTTATTGAACCTGCGCCGCCCACATTGAGGAGAAACCTTCAAGAATATATCATCTCTAGCCTTAAACTCCAAGGTCCTCCCACTACGATCGGCATACGACTTATATCGGTCCTTGTCTGCCTTCATCCTCTCATGCACAAGATGAACCTTCTTCGTTGTGCTCTACACTACCTCTAGGCCAAGAACACCAGCCTCCCCAACCTCAGTCCAGCACATGAGTGAACGAAATGGCCTCTCGTACAAGGCTTCAAACAATTCCATGAGAATTTTAGAGTGGTAGCTATTATTATAGGGAAACTCTACTAAGAGAAAATGTCAATCCCATGATCCTCCGAAGACCAAAACACATGACTGTAGTGTATCCTCCAATGTCTGGATGGTTCGCTCTGTCTTCCCATCTATCTAGGGGAGAAAATAGTGATAAGGAATAGTTGGGTGCCAAAAAGCATGTTGTAATCCTATCCAGACTCATGAGATAAATCTTGCATCCCTATCCCTGACTATGGAACTCGTAACTCCATGAAACTGCACCACCTCATCAATGTATCTCTCTAGTAATGAATCCACTTCACTCAACACATTGATCACCAGAAAGTGAGCTGATTTGGCCAGTCGGTCTACCACTACCTAGATAGCATCACAGCTGCCTTGAAACCCAGGTAGTCCTATGATGAAATCCATTGATATGTCCTCCCACTTCCACTTGGGGACATGTAAAGGTTGAAACAAACCTCTTGGGATTCAGTGTTCAGCCTTCACCTACAGACACACCAGGCACCTTGACATAAACTCTACCACTGGCCATTTCACCCCAGACCACCAATACTATTCCCTCAAGCCCCGATACATCTTGAAAACTCCTGGGTATACCGCTATTAGTTAGTTATAGAACTCACAGAGAAATCCCTCATGCATTGTCTCTTGGACAAACAACTTACCTCAGAAAGGCATGTGATTCTAACCATCCTCTGACCACCCTTCCATAGAATTGCCCTGGTCAACCAGATCAAACATCACTTTACTCTATAAGTCTCCCCAATGGGAGTCATCCACCTACCGCAATAGAGAGGAATTCTCTGTCATTGGAAATAGAAAACCATTACCACCATCCACCCTTGCATCAAGGTGTAGGGAATTCAACTCCTCCATTGCCTTCCAAGCATCTACAGATTCCTGAATAGCTTCCCTTTGTGACTTCTTGCTCAAGGTATCAGCCATAATGTTCTCCTTCCTTCAATGTAAGAGATCTTGAATTTGTAGTCCTAAAGAAACTCCACCCACCTTCGTTGTCATAAGTTCAGGTCCCACTGGGTAAAGATATCCCTCAAACTCTTGTTATTTATGAAGACCACAAAGTTCTCCCTAATGAGGAAATTCTGCCACAACTTCAATATGAACACCACTAATACAAGCTCCAGGTCATTTGTTGCATAGTTACACTCATGAGGACATAACTTCCTAGACCAATAAGAGATCACTCCCCACTACCGAATCATCACACACCCCAAGCCAAGTCCAGAAGCATCACAAAACACCTCATATAACACCCCTTCCTCTGGAATCCTACACACTTGAGTGCTAACCAACATTTCATACAGATAGATGAAAGCTTCCCAACACTGCTCACTCCACATGAAGGCATGGCCCTTTCTTTTCAATGTTTTCAAAGGAGCTGCAACTCGAGAGAAGTTGGGTACGAACCTCCAATAATATCCTACCAGAACACAAAAAATACGAACCTCTATCACATTATTGGATGCTTCCCATGAAACAACCACATCAACCTTTGACGGATAAACCACTACTCCCAGCTGAGACACCATGTGTCCATGGAAATGAACTTCTTGTGTCATGAACTTGCACTTTGACAGTTTCCCATAGAGCTGGTGATGTCAAAGGATCTCCAAGACCATCTTGAGGTGCTTAGTATGTTCCTCTGTTGATATTGAGTAGATCAAAATTTCATCGATGAACGCAATGACGAACCAGTCTAGAAACTCATGGGAAACACAGTTCATGATCCCCATGAACCCTTCAAGTGAATTCATAACACCGAAAAACATGACTACGAACTCAAAGGGACCATACCTTCATCTGAAAGCAGTCTTCTGGAAATTAATGTCCTTCACCCTTAACGGGTGATACCCAGACCACAAATTGATCATATAGAACCAACCTACTCCCCTCAGCTGGTCAAAGAGATCATCTATCCTTAGGAGAGGGTAATGGTTCTTGGCTGTTACTTGATTCAGTCTCCAGTAGTCTATTCATAGCCCGAGACCTCCATATTCCTTCTTCATGAACAAGATTGTATTGCCCCACGGAGACACACTGGGTCGGATAAACCCTTCTCCATCAGCTCTTCAATCTGAATCTGCAACTCCCACAAATCAGAAGGTTCCATCTAATAAGGATTCATCGAAATCAGATGGGCACCAGGCTGTAAGTCTATCCCGAACTCAAAATCATGTCGAGGGGGTAGAGTCACAACCTCCTTAGGAAAAACGTCCAGGAACTCTCTCACAACTCTTATAACAACCATCATCTCAACATAAAATAATTCAACTAAAAGCTCGACCAACATAGAAAAAAGAGTTTCCACACTCCATCTCCCCACATGAAAACTATGTTCTCCAAGAAAATCCACACGTTGGACATCCTCATTAGAGAATATTACTCTTCTCAAGAAGCATTCGATAACTGTGTGCACAAAAAAATACCATTCGATGCCTAGGATCACATCATATGGCTGCATTTACAGCATTATGAAATCCTCACTAGACTGATGTGTCCCCAACATCAGTTTAAATCCTCGAAAAACATTAAATATGATGGTATGACCCCCAACAGGTGTACTCAGCACCAGGGGCATGGAGTTTCTCTCTACATCTAGGACTAAGACATGGGCTAGACTAGGTGCAAAAAAGGATTGTGAGGATCCTAAATCGAACAAGGCATGGGAAAGAGTGTTGAACAAGCCGATCATACCTCGAACGACTTGTGACCCAACTGAAATGGCTACCTCTGCGGTGTGAAACCACCTGCACCGAGATCCTTTGCCTCTTGGCTATTAGCCGCCTCCCCGACCATGCCCTGCTCGATGTCCATGAAGAGAACCACGGGGTCAGCCTCCTCTTACAATGTCTGCTTCGAGAAGAGTGGAATCTCGCTATCTGAAGTGACCGGAGGTCGTCACAGCCCTCAAAATTACATTTATTAACCTACACTAGCACAGTGGTGCAGGGTCAATCCATAGAGAAGGCGGGTGAGTTAATTCTATGGTTTTTGAATTTTAAACCCCCACTTTTTTCAGTAGTGGGGAAAACATCTTCTTACTTTTTATTTTTTTTATTTATATGATGAAGTGGAAACAGGATGAGGAAATAAGATTTTCTACAAGGAAACTAAAATTTATACTATGTACTATCAAACTAAAGTATTATAGAAACTAACATTTAACAACAAATACAAATGAGCTCAAATAAAAAAACTAAATCTGGAAATATAATCTACATGTTAAAATAATTGACTTCTTCACAACTTTTGTGGAATCACTCCTCAAAAAACAAGTTGAAGAATCCCCCTCGCCAAGAAATTCAACTGACAGAAGATTAAATTTTGGATTTACCCACACTAAAACTTAACCAAACTGCTAAGAAATTTGAAAAAAGATTCAATTTGGAAATAAACTAACCATAAATTTCCAAATTTTGTGAAATTAATGTTATGAAATATTCATTAAAAAACAACCTCACCAGTTGAAATTGAATTATTAATTTTGATATCAATTGAGAGGTGAATCAACTAAACAGAGAATCTTAATTCTATCTCGCTGATAGATGATGATTCTGAAAAATATGAAGTAATTGAAGAAGTGTTAAAGATAAACCAAGAGAGTTGAATTCCAAAACTAAGAGAAAATTAACCTATGATCATCTTGATAAAAGAAGTGAAAAACATCCAAGAACAGAGTACAAAAATTAAGGACAGAGGGAAGAAGAACACCCTAAATATTGCTCTTCCCTCAGCATCCTTGGTCCCTTGCTCGTCTCCAGAGCTTCTCATGGGAGTCTGAATGAGAGTCTCGATCTGCTCTCGGGGGGATGTGATCATGGAATCAATAAATGATAGAGTCGGCTCTTCTCTCTAGTGGTGTGTTTGTTCAAGTGAATGAGCGTCTCTGCTCTTGTCTGATGTGATTGTGGAAGGAATGAGCATCGCCCCCTGCATCGTTGCTTGCAACTCTGCTTTTATATCTTCCGTTATCTACTACTTGTCACCGCACGTCTTCAACCGACATCAAAATTCCCTCACTTGTGCATTGCACGCGTGTATTTTTTCACGACAAGCATGTTGCGCTATCTTTTCTCACGTAACTAACTCCCACTGAGTTAGTTAATTGAATTTGGATGGAATCTCACTTCCCGGATGAACCTGCAATAATAAATACAAAGAAAATAATTAAAATATTATAGTTATTTAAAAATTAATGTTAAATTTAAAAGTTATTTAAATTTAATAATTACTTAAGTTGATAATTAATATTTACTAAAATAACTATTAATATTATAGATATTAATTTATTATTAAATCATTAATAAAATGAAACTTATTACATTTTTAATTTATTATTAAGTAATTTAATTAGTGATAGTATTATTAACTAATAGTTAGTATAAATTTATTAAATTCTTAAATTATATTCGTAAAAATTACTTTATTAATTTTGTTATTATATTTATTTTGATTTAATTAATCAATAATTAAAGTGTTAGTACATTTATTTTAGTTAATAATTAATTTTATTTATAAATTATTATTGTTTATAATTTAATAAATTTCTATTAATTTGACTTATATTTTATTTTATAACTTATCTAATTATTATTATAAAAATTATTATGTATTGTATTATATGAGTTTGACTAATTTATTAATTATAATTATTTTTATTTTTATTTTTTAAATTTTCTTTTATTATTATTATTATTATTATTATATCTTCAGCCCCCCAGTTTCAGTGAAAATTAGGGGGTCCTGTTCCTCGGTTCCTTCTCTGGAAGTAGGTCTGTAGCTCCTCCATCCTCCATCACCAACAACGCCCTCCTTCAACAGTGGTACAGCATGGCTCGGATCAGCATCAGCTCACAGGGATGAGTTCTTGAATCATCCTCCTCCAAAATGTGATACCATCCTCAGCAATTTATTCTCTCCAACAACTGGAATATTGGGTTCAACTCAGCTCACCCTCCTCCTAAGAAGATGGTTCTACTCCAGTGGTTACTCCAGATGCAAGGCGGTGCAACATCATCCTCCGGCGACAAAGTGACTCACAGTTCACCCTCCACGGTGTTGCAGTTCAGTAGTGCGGTGGCTGGGTCTCATATCCTCTTCTTGAGAGATGAAAGTAGCACAAAACAAGTTCATCGAGCAGCGGCGAGGCTTAATTTGGTGCATATCAGCCTTCTTCACACCAGTGCAGCGTCAACCACCTGGTTCACCTGGTATAGATCCAGTACTCTCTCCTTCTTCTGATGCTGCATGAGTTCACGGATCCATGGGGGTTCCTTCATAAGTGCTATCCTGGTTCATTTTTCTTGTTGAGGTAGTTACTCTCCTGTAACCTGGCACGGCTCCTACAGTGGCGCGACGCTGGAGTGTGACTTACGGTGGAGGTGGACGGTCTTCAATCCAGCTGTAGTGCACAACCATTCTCCTCTCAGAATCAAAATGACAGTGATAGTTCTGCAACACCACTTCATCTTGAGCACACAGTGGCCAGAAATGGCTTTGAGGGTCTTCAACGTAATGGTTAGTTCATGAAACAGTTGGTTAACTGGTGAGAAACGATCACAGTAAGAAGATGAAATCCTAAAATGAAGATGGTATGAGAGAAGTAGTTCGATAAGAAATGGTTCCATGAGTTTGTTGTGTGATAAAGGAAGAAATAGGGGAAAGAGACACTGTGAGACCGTAAAGGATATCATGACACGGGTTAGAACCGGTGTGTGTAGTGATGGTGTGAGAGAAAGGGGATTCACGGTTCCACAAGAGATACCGGTGAAACAGGGAAGGAATAAAGAGGTGAGACATTAAATGGAACCAGTGGCACTAATGATATGGTGAGGCACTGTAGATACGATGCGTGGTGGCACTGTAAAATGAAACAGTTGATGTGACACCATGGCACTGCAAAATAATCAGAGAATATAAAATAAATTAAAAACACGAATAAAATAAGGACAAAATAATTAATAAAAACTAAAACTTAATTAAAACAATTGAAAGTTTAATTACAACATAAAATTTAATAAATTTATAAAACCTATTAAAATTAAGTTAAATTATTAATAACTTCAATTCGCATAACATAAATTGTTACTATACTAAAACTAAAATTAAAAAGAATTTAAATTATAAATAGTTAATATAAAATTTAAACTCTCAAAAAACAATGTTAAACTATTTATAATAGTTACTTTAACAAATTAAATTAGTTAGGGTAAAAATTTGGTTAATTTTCAATTAAATACTTATGTTAATTAAGGAAATTAAATTAAAGAGATTAAAACAAGAGTAGAAACTTTCAAAACATAAATTTATATCTAATAGATTATTATAAGACAGCCAATAATTAAGTTACGCTACTTTAATCAAAAGATATTTAATACATGAAATTTCAGATTAAAACGTCATTTTATAAGGGAAAATGTAGACTTAATTAATTATCTATTTAATGTTAAATTATTAACTATACGAAACAAAAAAACAATCTAAATAAAAAGTTATTAGTCTATAAGATTAAAGTAAAAAATAAATTAACTATTTTAAAGCTTATAATAAATGATTAATTTAAAAATTTGATTAAATTGATAAATCTATTTATAAAAATACAAAAGATCCATTATTTATTAAAAGTGTTGAAAAAATAATTAAATTGAAAAAAATTAATTAAAAAGATGTGAAAAACATGTTTTTTTAAGGCCACATCCAATTCCCCCACACTTATGCATTGTTTATCCTCAAACAATCTCATGTTTTATTATCATTGAGAAATATAAAAAATATTTTTATTGAATTTCTCAAAAGGTAACATGTCCAGAACTTTCAACAGAGTACTTCAAGACATTCATTAGGCTTTTAGAATATAAATTTCTCATATGAATCTCTTTTAGAACAAACACTCAATGGTAGTCAAGAGAGAAATGAATCAATAAGAAATGATAGTGTCATGCCTCATATGTGGTACTGCTTAGTGACTAACTTCAATCCAAGCTCACGTCCAAAGTCCAAGAGTGACAAAAGGTAAAATTTATGTGGAATTAAGAACTTAACAGTAGGAACATTATACTTTGACTTTTTCATCTAGGTTCCAAAAATAAATACTTTTTTTGTGAATCACCTCATTGATACAACCTAAATGACTCCCATATAAACCAATTGACCCCTTATTCATCTGGCGTTCATCATTCACCTCACCTTAATGAACTCATTTTTTGACCCTAGACACTTTATTTATTTTTCCCAAGCCATGTTTCATTGTGCTAAGCACTGTGCAATGCACTTATTCAAAGTGTACAGAGGGCTTAAAGTTAACATAAATGCACCCAGCATCTATGGTCTCAGAGATTTACCGTGGGATCCCAAATACCCAAATTACTCCAGTTTCAAAATATTTATAAAAAACCAATTTACATTGGCTCATCAAGGTAACTAATTTAATAATTAAATGAAAAATGAATCACCTATGTTTAAAATCAAACATACAATTCCAAGAGTCAAGATCATAATTCTATTAACAAATCACCCATGTCACTCTTAGGAGTAATTCCTAAACCACAATTTCCATTAGATCACTAAGATAGACCACTCAGAAATCATCCATTATCACTAATTTCAGATTAAAAACAAATCTTAACTTCTAGAAATGTACCTACCCTAAGGCCAAAATCATTTTAGAATAGAGTAAAACCGAAAATTATGCAAGATTTTTTTTTTAAAAAAATTAACCATTTTTACAAAAATATTGAAGTTGTAGTGGGAATTGATGGGCTTTCAATTAAGCAAAGTTTAAAAAAGTCAAGAATTCAACCCCTCCCCCACACTTAAAACTCATCTTTGTCCCCAAAGATGAATTTCAAAGTGGAGAAGAACAATAAAATAATTAAATTTTAAAAGAAATTTTCAATTAAGTAGATTTATGACATGTATAAAGGGTCTCAATGAAGTCGAAAGATATTGTTCACCACCAAGAATAACATAAAAGCAGGTTCATTTGAAAATAAATGAATTAACATTTAAGTCCAATGAATAATTTCCAATGTGCTCAAAAATTACATGTGATTTGTAAGTGCACTATTAATTTGAGTGAAAGAAAGTCTAGCAGAATTAATTTAGTTGGATATTCAATATAGAAGAAAAATTCCATGCTAAACACCCCATCCCAAAACATATTCAATACAACATTTCTCAGCCTGAATGTATCCCCCCCCCCCACTTTAGTTCATGCAGTGAATGGTTTAAATATATCAACGAGTTCCAATTTCTAACAAGGAAGAACATGCAGAATTTTTGAACAACATAATGAAATATTGCATAATTTTTAAAAGCAAACATGCAGTAGATTTTTTTCCCTAAGTTAATAGGAGTAGAAAAATGAATGTAGAAAGTTGAAGTACATCCCTGACTATGTTTTTTATTACTCCTTCAGCATGGGAATTCCACTCCATTAAATGACACAGCAGCATCATCGTAGAAATACAGAGCATGTAAAACAGGAACAAAAATCCAGCAGAGATAGATCATATGGAAGACAACAAAGCAGCACTTTATTCAACACAAAACAGTACAAAAATGAAAACAAAGAAGAAACATCACTTGAATCCCATGAATCTCTGAGTTTAAATTCTTTAGTTAGACATTGTTTAATTAAAATTCATTTAATGAAAAAAAAGGAGAACCATGGGTCGCCTCCCATGCAGCGCTAGGTTTAAAGTCCCCAGTCAGACTCACCTAGAAACTAACCGTAGTCACTAGGTGGATTTAGTTTCCTTAATATATACCACCACATGTGTTTGGCCCATTTTTTTTAACATAACAATGAATTATGTGGGCTATAAGACTCAACACATCAACAAATGAATTCTCATAGCCTAAAATAACCCCTAAGTAGCACCCTTTAATAGTAGTGGATATAGTGTTGTCCACTTCCAGAATGAGTTCAAATATTTCAAGATTTGAATACACATGATGGGACAACATAGATCTAGGTGATTCAAAGGGTGTAGCATTGACCTCAGAGCTATCTCTCTTAACTTCAACACTAACATGTTCAAATTCAAGGGTGAAAATGGGTGAATACTAAATAGTATGTTCATGAAAAGATTCAATAGGGTGCTGAACGGAATTATGAACATTGGAAATCCTGACTAATTCCCCTTCCAGACTACTATTAGTATCATGATGATCTTTTCACCCAACTCAGTTGAGGAAGAAAGTGACAAACAAGGAAGAGAATTTAGTTTATCACAAACAAATTCTGGTCTAACCATGTTTTAAATCTCTTCCAAAAGATCTTCCTCTGTTAACTCACACTGAACATCTATTGCTTCTATCAATTAAATTTTGCAACCATCAAGTGTTTGTTCAACCTCTATTTCAAGTTCAAGTTCAAAAGGCTCATTTCCCAAAAACGTGTCATTTGATTGTTGCAATTAAATTTTAGGAGAAGAATTGTACAATTCAATTACAATAAATTCCATTTCCAGAATGTTCAAATTAAGAAAATTCTCCTCAAGTTGGCAAACACTGATTTCCATTTCATTGTAAAATGATTCAGAAAAGTTATTACTATGAGAATAGGGAAATGAAAACTCATTAGTTAGTTTTTCTTCAAATATAATTCCCTAATCCTCATCATCCAACAAAATTTCAGAAATTATTGGGTTTAGAGTTTCAAAACAAGGTAGAGAAGTTTTCAGTTGTGGTTCAAATATTTCAGATTCATTAACATCTAGTTTAAGGTTCTCTTCCAAAGTGTTCCCAATATTTTGTTCAGACACATTTTTCCAAAAATCAGAAAATTTAGGTGAAGAGTTTTTAACATTCAATGTTTCATTCTCAAAAATCTCTTCTTCCTGAATAACTTCCATTTCATCCATCCAACATTAACTTTTTATTATTTCAAGGTGGGAAAATCCCTACACAGAACAAACCTAAGGAGGTCTAAAGTATTGGAGACCCAATGCATCTGCCCTTACAAAGTTACCACATGCATGTGGAAGAGACCCCAGCCTGGAAAACAAAAAATTACGATCACCATTAGTAATTCCTGAGGCGAGGAAGTCAGCCACCATGTTCCCCTCGCGCCATGTGTGACTAATAATCACCTGTGGATCCAATAGACGTTTGCACTTACGAATAATGTAGACAATGGTCCAAGGGATTTGGAACTTCCCCTGCAGCGATCCATGGAGGATAGCTGAATCGGTCTCGATCGATTCTAACTTAATGTTGTGCGAGTGACAAAGCTCAATACCTTTAAGCATCGCAAAAGCTTCCGCCCTGAGGGAGTCTCCCGCTCCAAAGCCATCACTGAAGGCCAGAATCACTGCCCCTTGGGGATCACGAACCACTCCCCCACCCCTCATAAAACCAGACACACATGACCCATCCACATTCAGTTTCAACCCACTGCTTGGAGGATTCCATTTCACCCATCTGCCTCGCCTATTAGCATCCTGTAAGGTGCGAACAGCAGAGTTACCTGCCATGAAAACTCGCAGTGTAGGAATATTCATCCATCCTTTGATTAACGGAATCAATTCAACCATGATGCACCTGGTTCTAACCATCATGGCCAGGCGCGAGCAGGACGTGTCCTCGTGGCGTCTTTGGTTTCGGGTATTCCATATGCTCCAACAGCCCGCAACAAGCAGCACTGCCCGCGCCTTTTTCTCTGAAGCGCTATCTTCAGAACCCAAGAACCAAAGATGCAGAAACGTGGCAAGTGTGACTGCCCGAAGTTCATTCTGGGGTTTTCATCAATGTGTTATTGATTCAATGAGTTGGTCATTTCTAGATTTAGATCCACATAATTATATTTCTCAAAAAGAATGTTTTTTTCAGTATCAAAGTCATTATCTTCTTCAATCTGTTTCTCAAATCTTTTATAAAAATTTTCTTTTTCATTTTATTCAAATTATTCTTGTTCTTTAACCTTCTTTTGTAATTCAAAAATCCTTTTTTCTAATCTTTTCATTCTTTTATCTTGCTCTTGAGAATATTTAATTTGAATTTCATGGGTTTGGTTAAACCAGGTGTTCGAATTATTCTCCCTAGCTTTTAGTTTGTTTTCAATTAATTCAAGTTTAGCTAGGAATTTAGGATTAGATTCAAACTTTTCATCTTCTTCAATGTAAACATCCTACTATGGATGGTTATATACACATTGCCAGGAATTGTTCCCAAAACTACCAAAAAAAACCCAATGAGGTCCTAATTCATCTATTTTTTAAAATTTTCAGACTAAACAACACACTCAAAGACAAGAAGAATCTAAACAGACTACACAAGTAGCAAATTTTCACAGTAATTTTTTTTACATATTTTTTTATATGATTTTTTAATTTTTTTTTTCTATTTTATATTTTTTTGTTCTTTTTATTATAACCTTATACTCTCAGAACATTCCATCCCCGACAATGCTGAAAATTTTTTAAGTGACCGGAGGTATTCATGGTCCTCAAAATTACATTTATTAACCTACATTAGCACAGTGGTGCAGGGTCGATCCATAGTGAAGGCAGGTGAGTAAATTCTAAGGTTTTTGAATTTTAAACCCCCACTGCTGTCAGCATTGGGGAAAACATATTCTTACTTTTTATATATTTTTTTATTTATATGGTGAAGTTGAAATAGGATGATGAAACAAGATTTTCTACAAGGAAACTGAAATTTATACTAAGTACTGTCAAACTAAAGTATTATAGAAACTAACATTTAACAGAAAAGACAATGGAGCTCAAACCAAAAAAAAATAACTCTGGAAATCTAATCTACCAGTTAAAATAATTGACTTCTTCACAAATTTTATTGAATCACTCCTTAAGAAAAAGCTGAAGAATCCCCCTCACCAAGAAATTCAGCAGGAAGAAGATTATGTTTTGGATTTCGCCACACAAAAACTTAACCAAACTGATAAGAAGTTTGAAAAACGATTAAATTTGGAAATAAACTCTCCATAAATTTCCAATGTTAATGACATTAAGGTTCCGAAAGATTCATTCAAAAACAACCTCATCATTCTAAATTGAATTATTAATTTTGAAATAAATTTAGAGGTGAATCAACTGAATAGAGAATCAAAATTCTATCTCACCGATAGATTATGATTCTGAAATATATAAAGTAATTGAATAAGTTCTAAAGATAAACCATCAGAGTTGAATTCCAAAGATAAAATAATATTAACCTATGATCATATTGATAAAAGAAGTGAAAAACATCAAAGAAAAGAGTACAAAAATTAAGGATAGAGGGAAGAAGAACTCCCTAAATATTGCTCTGCTCTCAGGCTCTTTAGTCCCTTGCTCGTCTCCAGTGCTTATCCTAGGAGTCCCAATGAGAGTCTTGATCTGCTCTCGGAGGGATTTGATTGTGAATTCTGAAAATGATAGAGTCGGTTATGATCTCTAGTGGTGTGTTTGTTCGAGTTAATGAGTGTCTCTGCTCTCATCTGATGTGATCGTGGAATGAATGAGTGTCACCCCCTGCATCACTGTTTGTAACTCTGCTTTTATATATTCCGTTATCTGCAGCTTGTCATCGCATGTTTTCCATCGACTTCAAAATTTCCTCAATTTTTCACCGCACACATGTGTTTTTTCACGACAAGCATGTCGCGCTATCTTTTCTCACGTAACTAACTCCCACTGAGTTAGTTAAGTTAATCTGGATGGAATCTCACTTCCCGTATGAACCTGAAATAATAAATATAAAGAAAATAAATAAAATATTATAGTTATTTAAAAATTAAAGTTAAATTAAAAATTTATTTAAAGTTAGTAATTACTTAAGTTGATAATTAATATTTACTAAAATAACAACTAATATTATAGTTATTAATTTATTTTTAAATATTTAATAAAATGAAACTTATTAAATTTTTAATTTATTATAAATTAATTTAATTAGTGAAAGTATTATTAATAAATAGTTAGCATAACTTTATTAAATTCTAAAATTATATTAACAAAAATTACTTTATTAATTTAGTTATTATATTAATTTTGTTGTAATTAATTTATAATTAAAGTGTTAATACATTTATTTAAGTTAATAATTAATTTTATTTATAAATTATTATTGTTTATAATTTAATAAATTTTTATTAATTTGATATATATTTTATTTTTTAACTTATCTACTTATTATTATAAAAATTATTATGTATTATATTATGTTAGTTTGACTAATTTATTATTAATTATTATTATATTTTTCTTTATCTTTTCATTTTGTTTTATATTATTATTATTATTATTATTTTATATCTTCATCCCCCCAGTTTTGGCACAATGAAGGTGGTAATTTTCTTCGGTTCTTTCTCTGGAAGCAGGTCTACGGCTCCTCCATCCTCCATCACCGACGACGCCCTATTTCAACAGTGGTGCGGCATAGCTCGGATCAGCATCAGCTCACAGTGATGACTTCTCGGATCATCCCCATCCTCAATGCGACACTGGCCTTGGAGATTGATTCTCTCCAACAGCAGAAATAATGGGTTAGACTCAGCTATCCCTCCTCCTTAGAAGACGGCGTGGCTCCAGAGGTTACTCCAGATTCAAGGCGGTGCAACATCATCCTCCGGTGATAAAGTGACTCACAGTTCTCCCTCCGCGACATTGAAGTTTAGCGGCACGGTGGATGGATCTCATATCCTCTGCTTGAGAGATGACAGTAGTGTAAAAGGAGTTCATTGAGTAGCGGTGAGGCTTTATTTGGTGAAGCTCGACCTTCTTCACACCAGTCCGGCGTCAACCACCTGGTTCACCCGATACACCTCCCATACTCTCTCCTTCTTCTGATGCTGCATGAGTTCACAGATCCATTGGGGTTCCTTCAACTGCTATCCTGGTTGGTTTGTCTTGGTGAGGCAGCTACTCTTCTGCAACCTGACATGGCTCTTATATTGGCGCGATGCTGGAGCATGACTTAATGTGGAGGTGGACAGTCTTCAATTCAGCTGCAGCGCAAAACCCTTCTCCTCATAGCTTCAAAATGACGGTGACAGTTCTACGACACCACTTTTCCATGAGCACAGAGTGGCCAGTGACGGCTTTTAGGGTCTTGAACGCAATGGTTAGTTCATGAAATAGTTAATAAACTGGTGAGAAACGGTCCCACGCGGAAGATGAAATCATGAAGTGAAGATGGTATTAGAGAAGTAGTTCGATATGAAACGGTGCCATGAGTTTATTGTGCGATAAAGAAAGAAATAGGGTAAAGAGACACTGTGAGACCATGAAGGATACAGTGACACGGGTGAGAACCGGTGTGTGTAGTGATGGTGTGATCGAAAGAGGTTTCACAGTGGCACAGGTGATATCGGTGAAACAGTAAATGAAGAAAGCAGTGAGACAATAAATGGAATAGGTGGCACAAATTATACGGTGAGATCATGTAGATATGGTGCGTGGTGGCACCGTAAAATGAAACAGTTGATGTGACACCATGGCGCAGCAAAATAATCAGAGAAGATAAAATAAAAAAAACATAAATATAATTAGAACACAATAATTAATAAAAACTAAAACATAATTAAAGCAATTGAATTTTTAATTACAACCTAAACTTTAATAAATTTATAAAAACAATTAAACATAAGTTAAATTATTAATAACTTCAATTCTCATAACGTAAATTGTTACTATGCTAAAATTAAAATTAAAATGTAATTAAATTATAAATAGTTAATATAAAATTTAAACTCCCAAAAAACAAAAATAAAGTATTTATAATAGTTACTTTAACAAATTAAATTATTTTGGGTAAAAAGATAGTTAATTTGAAATTAAATACTTATGTTAATTAATGAAATTAAATTAAAGAGATTAAAACAAGAGTAGCAAATTTTAAAACTTATATTTATAACTAATAGATTATCATATGACAGCAAATAATCAAGTTATGCTACATTAATCAAAATATATTTAATAAATGAAATGTTAGATTAAAACTTCATTTATAAGTTAAAATTTATACTTAATTAATTAGCTAAATAATGTTAAATTATTAACTATGCAGAAAAAAAAAACAACAATCTAAATAAAAATTTATTAGTCTATAATATTAAAGTAAGAAATAAATTAATTATTTTGAAGCTTATATTACATGATTAATTACAAAAAATGATTAAATTGATAAATTTATTTATAAAAATACACAAGAGCCATTGTTTATTAAAAAATGTTAAAATAAATAATTAAATTGATAAAAATTAATTAAAAAGATGTGGCAAAACATGTGTTTTTAAGGCCACATCACTATCCCTACTGCTGATGCTGAATGGGCCTATCTAGAAACTGTTGCTACTAAGGTGGGCACTGAACCTGCCCATCCCCCACTGTACTATACTTATTTTGGGCACTGATTTTCGAAGGTTCCCATGGATGCCACAAATGAATCACCTCGGTCCTGGGCCCTCAAGGAAAGAGTGAGGACCAGGATATTGAAAGTGGAACTGTTAAGTCCTGCTCCCCACTAGCCAGAACCTAGAAGGCCCTGACAATAGAGGCATGCTGCTAACGGCCTTCCCTTTTGACGAGCCCAACTAACTCCCCTCTCATGGCACACCTCCCAGTGTGTGCATCCTTTCTACCACTTCAGCCATCTTCCGGACCTCCATGTATGTCGGTATGGTGACGGGAG
Organism: Viscum album; assembly: GCA_963277665.1. Lineage (NCBI taxonomy): Eukaryota > Viridiplantae > Streptophyta > Magnoliopsida > Santalales > Viscaceae > Viscum > Viscum album. Next base: position 854,547,779 of record OY728152.1, read on the forward strand.
TAACAACATACTGAAGAGAATGTCGAAGTGCCTCCTCTAAACATCTCACCTAAGACTCCTCATCTGAAAAATGTTCTATAGAAAAATGAAGCAAATCCTTGAACTTGATTCCCATCTCCCTCACTAACATACTCTCTTGTTGAAGGGAGAGTAGCTCCTTCCTCTTATCTACCTTCATCGTGGAGGAGAGGAATTCCGCCCAGAATTCCCTCTCGAATTCAATCCACGAAACGCCAGCGTACCTATTCTCCCTGAGATAGAGTTTACACCACTGACACGCTGCTCCCCACATCTGGCTTACACCCAGAGGAATCCAATACTCCTTCGGAGCTCGGATAAAGCTAGAAGCTATCACCATCTCCTCGAGCCAGCTCTTTGTCTCCATGTCTGAGACACGACCCTCGTACTTTACGAGGTTCTTCCACTAAAAGTCATGAAGAAGCCTCTTCCACTTTTCATCCTCCTCCTCTCTATTAGTCCTCCTCTGATCTGCTAGATCAGTCTTTTGGTCCTCGATCTACATCACTACATGTGGTCACCGTTTGGGTGCCATAGCTGGAAGCTGAACAAGGAAAGCCTAAGCCCAAGTAGTGTAGAAGATTGATTTTAATTTTTATTAGACTTTTTATTTATTTTAAATCCACAAAATACCCAAGACACATATGAACACAAGTTATTAGGATGCATGTACCTTTCCTAGGGTCTCTACCCTATAATCAGAGTAGCCTCACATGGTAGTTCGGTAGGCCCAGAGGCCTTGCATTGGATCACAGGGGGGCCCAAAATTCCATGTCTTAGTTGGTCTTCCCTAGACTATTTAATAAACTAGGAATGCCTAACACTATTTCCCAACTATCCCATGCAATCCTCACTATTTCTAACCTCGATATTCATCCTATCTCTCTACCATCACCTTTGATACCATTCTGTCCTGACCCGCCTTCACCCAGATGAGGGGAGGGACAGAAAACTGTCTGACCTTTCCTTCTTCAAGATGAAGGGGAGATAATAACCCCTGAGACCTGCCATTAATAGGCCCTAGAGTGGTTATTAGCACCAAGGGAATATAATCACACGTAATATGGAAGGAATTGCCCTATTTATTTTGTAGGATCATGAGATAAGATAGTAAATCTCAAAGAACACCAAAATTCAAAGTAAAAGTAAAACCAAAACAATCCCTTCCCATATTCATGTTCCAATAATAAGTGATACAATTATAAGAAAAATCCAAGGGGAATTACCTAAGAAAAGAAAAATTGAAATAGAAACTATCCCAATGTCTGAACTAGTATGGTATCGCAAGGTCCTCAAAGTCCTCCTAGAAACATGAAATAATTTTTATATACATAGGGTGAGTATACAGGTATACTCAGTTGGGAAAACCAAAATCTCTTATGCACAAGTGGGGAGGCACTCTAATGCCCCATGAGAAAAAGAGATAACTAAAGAACCTAGAAAAGATATTATCCACCCAAACCTCACCAAGGCACACTCCCCAAATAATGCAAGTCAAGTAAAATAATAGTAAAAGCACATCAATGTTTGGTTACCCCACACCACTTTCCTAATGGTTATTGAAGTCATACTACACGCAAACCTCCCCCACCATTCTCACCGAAGTCCCATTGCCATACCCCACCCACACACATCTGGGCTACCACAACCAAACTTCCTGCCAACAAACACCTGGGCCACCACAAGCTTACATAACCACGCCCGCAGACACCTAGTCCAGAACAAATACCGCCATTCCCGAAGACACCTGGGCCGTCACAACTATTTCCACACCTGAAGACACCTGGGCCTCATCCTGAAGAAACTTGGGAAACAACCTGACTGCACACACCTGAAAAAACCACCAAGACTTCCCTACCCGAAGATTCATAGGCTATAACGGACCTCATCCCATCACATCTTACTCAAAGAGTCTTGGGCTACCCAGGAGAGGGATCAAAAAAGGATCTAAATCACATCCACTCATAAGAGTGTTGGAAAAACACCCTCCCCCATGAAATAAGTGTGTTCGACATGAAGTGCTCAACATGGGTGGGGCACGAATAAGAAACATAAGAACTAAATTATACATTTAGGTAAACTAGCACTCAATCACAACCTAGGGGTTCCATAACCGGCCCACACACAAACACTCTTATTAATATTCATTCATAAAATGAACAAAAACCAAAACCAAGTCAAAACTCATTCCTGGAAAACAATTCCTCTTTGAACCCATTCTTGTTATTGTATTCAAGTGGTTTAATTTAAATAATTCTTCACCACTGGGCAACTAATAGGCATAGCCACAAGCCAAGGAAGGAAAACTGCCATGCAAAAAAATAAGAATTCACACCCGGTTCCCTTGTAATGTCACATTGAAAAAAGGGATATGTGAGGTCACTTGAAGTACTAGAACCAAACCAAGCCCCAAAATATGGTCCTATACAGCCTCAGATACACAAACCTACAACAACACCATAACATGGGATCCCATCCCCATCCATGTCACCTCACAAGAATCAAGAAGAGCTACTATACACATCATCAGAACAGAGCATGGGATTTTTCAGATTTAAACACACAATTTATTTATACTATTCTTTCTGTTTGTTTAACCTGGGTGACCAAACACTTATTCTTATTCATTGGGCATCCATTTAATCAACTGAGATTACATAATTATCCATTTACCATGTTATATCCATTAAATCATAGAAATATCCACAAAACAGAAGTTCATTAGTGCGCAAGAAAGGACCACCAATGGCTATGATTTTCAGTGGACATAAGCCCATGAAATTTAAAACATATAAGAAGAGGTAAAAGAGTACAGAAGCATTATCAAACACACCCCTTCATTCTTTAAAACCATTTATTATCTTCTTTAAGGTTTGGTTTCATCCATGCCCTCTAAAACATCATCATGCCCACCTCGCATGATACATAGTAACGAGAGATGAAGTAAAATAATTACTTATATGATCAATGATCAAAGTTTTTCTCCTTGTGCCAATAACTAGGATGCACCAGTTGTAGGGGAGGAACTCCCTAGACCCCAAGAGTGAGCTGGAAGGGCTATAGTACATGCGCACCACTAGCCTCAAGAATGGGGGACTCCAAATGCACTAGGGAAAGGAAAGAGACCAGCCAAGAAGAAGAAACAATGAATTCTTGTGCGATAAAAAGGTGACACCCTGGAGTTACGGGATATGAATTTTGAATGGCTTCAAAGGCAGATCGTGGTTTCACTAGTCATTTGGATGGTTATACATGATGGAATTAATTTTTGTTTAATAATTCACTTCTAAGAGGTGGCCATAACAGTTGTGCATTAAAGGATTACATTTAAATAGAGGAAAATGGGTTGGTTGAGGGTCTCCAAACTCTTAGAGGATTTAAAAGTTGTTTATGGCACTAAAAATGGCCTTGAGCCACTTTAAAAATTTTAAAAGACATAAACGTGGAGTTATGGGAAAAAATCTGCAGGGAAACCCCAACACCACTTTGTGGCCGATTGGTGAGACTGATCGGTGAAAACGATCGATGGAGATGATTAGGTGAAGATGATCAGGTGAAGCTGATCTCGTGAAACTAATCAGTGAAACTATTCGGCTGAATCTGATCAGTGAAATTGATTGGGTGAAACTGATCAGTGAAACCGATGGGTGAAACCAATCGGTGAAATTGATGGGTGAAACTGATGGGTGAAACCGATTGGTGAGACAGATGGGTGAAACCGATGGGTGAGAACGATCGGTGAAACCAATGGGTGAAACCTATCAGTGAAACTGATCAATGAAATCAATTGGTGGGACCGATGGATGAAACAGATTGGTGAAACTAATGGGTGAAAATGATCAGTGAGATCGATGGGTGAAAATGATGGGTGATACCGATGGGTGACACCGATCGATGAAACCGATAGGTGAAACCGATCAGTGAGACCAACAGGTGAAACCGATCGATGAGACCAACGAGTGAAACCATTCGGTGAGACCAACGGGTGGAACCGATGGGTAAAACCAATTAGTGAAATTGATGGGTGAAACTGATCATTGAGATAGATGGGTGAAAAATATTGGTGAGATGGATCGGTGAGACATCGATCGGTGAGACCGATGGGTGAAATCGATTAGTGAGACCGATTGGTGAAACCGGTGGAGCTGATCCGTGTAGCTGGTCAAGTGAAGATGATCTGGGAAGCTGATCTGGGAAGTTGATCTAGTAAGATGATCAGTGAATCTGATCAACAAAACTGATCTGTGAAGCTGATCGGTGAAGCTTATCTATGGAGATGATATGTGTAGTTGATCAGTGAAACTGATCAGTGAAGTTGATTTGTGGAGTTGATTTGTGAAGCTGATCAGTGAAAATGATCATTGAAGCTGATCTATGAAGCTGATCAGTGATGTTGATCAGTGAAGATGATCTATGGATCAGATTTTTGATGTTGATGAGTAAAAAAAATCAATGAAGTTGATTTGTGATGCTGATCAGTGAAGCTAATAAGTGAAACTGATCTCTGAGACTGATATATGGAACAAATCGGTGAGACTGGTCTGTGGCACTGATAGGTGACACCATAGTGACACATTTACACTAACACCCACATCCTCCATACTCACTGATGGTTTCCATGACACCCCAACACTTATAATTTGGAAACTTAATGGACCAGGAGGGTCTATGCCATTACATGTAAATTTTCTGATTGTTTTTAAGGACATTTACTATATTTTTTCTCCGGAGTTTGTAACCCTACCCACCCAAAGTGATATTGATTTCAGAATAGATTTATATCCAAGTTATTATCAAATTTTGATGAATCCATACTACATAAATCCTTATAATTTATTGGAGTTTTGTAATAAGATCAATGATTTGATGCTGAAGGGTTTAGCTAGCCCATGGTTTCAGTGTGTGGAGATCTAGTGTTTTTTACAATATTGTTGATTTTGGAATGAGGTTATGTATAGACTATTAAAAATTGGATTAGGTAACAATATATATATTTTTTACACATCCATAGATTCATGGTTTTTCTAATTAGTAACAGACATCCAACTAGTTTTTGAATATTTTCTTGTTTTGTAGGTATCATTTGATGATGTTAACAGAGAAGGATGTCAAATTGATTATGTTCATCTATAATTATGGGAACACTAAATCTATATATATTTCATTCATTATCATGATTAAAATATATATATTTTTTGCATGATGATATATGTGTTTCATTAGTTTTTGGTTCAATTGGTGGAACAGTTCGTCAATGAAAACAATGGGTACTCAATGTTATAGGAGGATCAAGTTAAGAATCTTATAGAAATATTGAAAGTCATTCATCTCCATCGTATTCATTGTAAGTAGTCTCAGTGATTTTTGTGATATGTGAGGTTAATTTAATTATGCATGTGGTGACTTAGTAGGGATTTATAGTCATACATTCTATGATCAAAGAAATTATTTATTGGTCATCACCCAGGAGAGTTTTAGTTGATCAATGTTTCCATCATCTACTGGGATAAAATAAATGATTTGTGTCGAATTGTTTCATATATTTTACACCATTTAAAATCATTGAATAGTTGGACTATAAATTCTTATGGTTTTATTATTATATGGAATATTTCAACTCTATGAAGAAGAAGTAGATATTTTCTATGTTTATTTGTTTCAATAGGAAGAAGTTATGTGCCTATATTATTGTAACATTTCACATATCTATTTGGGATGAATCTCAATGGAGCAGGGGGAGGAATTTTGATATAGATCTATGTAGTTACATCCTCTTAAGTGTATTTATACCATTGATGATCCTGAGTATGTAGTAATGGTATTTGTTATGATATTTTGTTGGCACAACCTCATCGGTGAACACTTGTTGGTCATCATAGATCACAATAACTTATAGTATATCCTCTATTAGTGGGATATGAATCTTCATTAGTATAGGTGGATTCTGTTTTTAAAATACTATGACATGTAGATATCTTAAACACTTTGGAATAAGAATTTAGCTTCAGATATAAATCGTTTCAATTCACGAGGGGATGTTTTTAGGGGTTCTATAGATTTATATAGAGTGATAAAAGAGATTTCAGTGGTTCTTCTTGATGTAGTGGAGGATGATGATAGAGGTTTTATATACTAAATTGTTGCTTTTTTATGTTTGTGGGGGAATATAAACAAGGATACTCTAATGTAGAGGTGATGTGGGATAACATCTTTCATGATGACACTACTGAGGAATGGGTAAATAATGATCAGTATTGTGTTTTTTTCCTCTGAGGATTTTTTTTCACTGATTTTAGAGGATGTTTTTCAGGAGTTTCCAACCACAACATTGGTTGTGGATCCTTTTTATCTATTGTGTTCCATTCCATAAGTATTTAGTAATATTTTTTGGGTATTAAGTAATTTATATTGAAGTTTGTAACATTGTGTTTTTTCTAACAGTAAGTGATGGGTGAGAATATTGTCTTTTAAAGTTTAATGAAAACTTTAGATGCTTCCGAGTGGATGTGGTAGATCATTTCATTTGATTTAATCCTAATTTCTCCATAATATTAATAGGATATGACGATATCTAAGTGATTTTGGATCAGTTTATGGAGTCCCTCATTTCATAGTAATAAATGAGCCTTGTGTTATAGATTTTTTTGAAAACTTGTTTGTGTATAAGATATGAATGATTCATTAAATTATTAGGGGAATAATTTCTTATTCAGGTCCATGTTTTACCTATTGAGTCAATGGATGACTTCATCATGATTTTGGGTTCAAAAAAACCTTAGAACATCATTCAATCCACATGTGGAAATCCAAAAAAAATAAATCTATCTAAACATGAGAGGGTTTGTTGGGTCCCAAGGTTTTGGATTTTTGTGGTCTAATGACCCAAAAATTAAAAATTAAATTCCATTCTAAATGAATAAATTCATTATAGAAATCACATGCACTATATTTCATTTGTTATTTTGTACCATTATAGAAAATATCAATAATTACACTTCGAAATTAAATGAACATTAAGAATCATAACATATGATAAAATATTCAGTCTACAGTGACCAATATGATTAGTGTATATTAGGGGTTATAATAACATCTAATTGACATAGAATGAAGTTGTGATTACCTAAACTAGTAGGTGTGTACCTTAGAAATCCCATTTATTAAAGATTCCATGAGGGATGGTATCATTGGGATTTTTAATTAACCAGTACCAATAAAATATTAACAACTAAAAATTGAGTGAAACCATTTATAGAAGAATCTCATGTATATCAATATCACCAAGAAAAACGTATTCACCAAATGACCACAACAATGTACCATAATAAAAAAAAATGCCCCGAAGGCGTACATTAGTGTAATAAGGGGTTATACATCTCGGCCCTAGTAGTATGAATTTATATATTTTAGTTGTAATAAAATAATGAAAAAATTTATTCATTTTCAATATCTCTTTATACATGTGATTATATAATGAGTTTAATAAAAACATGACTATGATACGAAGAAACCAAAATTGTATTTTTGAGAAATATACAGTATTAATTAAAACACATATTAATAAATTTAGGACTTTTTAAATAATTTTTATTTTTTGATATATTATTAATAAATAATATTTATTAAAATATAAATGTTATTATAATTTAAGTATGTACAACCTAGCTTTTATAAGGTTCCAAATTTTGTTACTATCGTGAAAAAATATTTTATTATAATTAAATATTTTCATTTAAAAGAGTACATTATCATATTTAGAAAATTATTTTTGGGAAATAAATATTATTTTTGAAATCAATTTATTGAAATTAGTAAATGGTGATGTTTTCATAATTTTCTAACATAGTAAAATTTTTCGGTAAAAATGAAATATATTATAGATAAATGGGTTGTACAATGAAATAATAATAGTGAAAAGACCATATAATAAATAATATAAATTTAAACCAAAACAAAAAATAAATTTATCATTTAAAATAATATATTTTTATTTTATTTTATTAATTTTAAAAACTTATAATGAATTTCTAAAAACGTATTTTTTACTTTATTGTTTTAAAAACATTTATTTATTAAAATGACTCACTTATATGCCATCAATTCTATTATATTAATGATTTTAGTTCATGTACTAATAAAATATTTAAAACCCAATCCTATTTAGTAAAAACTAGGGATAGAAATAATTTTATGGATTTTATTTTTTATTATTTTATTAGTTAGAGTGAAAAAAAAGTTTATAAATTAATAATGAACCCCCACCCCCACCCCCTCTTTTTCAATAAATACCCACATAACCTTAAATTATAATACATAAAAAGACATTAGAAAAAATTCTCTTTATATGCCACTCTATATACCCCAAAGGTGTTCCCAATATCTTAATAATATCCATTTAATTTTTTAGAACAACCATCTTATGTTAAGGAATTATCCTCATCCTCTATATTCATGTACATTCTTTTTTTATTGGGCATTTCAATATTCAATATTTCATGTTGGATTATTTTTTTACACACACATTTACAATCCTTATGATTCCCATATAATGAGATACATCATTTTAATTCCATTAATCCCATATACATATATTTATTTTCATTATTTATATTTTTAAAATTAACTTGTAATTTTCCATGCCAAATTTTTTTTTTTGAATAATGTCCCCATATATAATCAATCGTATTCACCAAGTTGTAAATAACTGTAATTGATTTGGTACTTATATTTATTTAATGAAATCCCCTTAATTTGTTTGGTTAAATATAATATAAGACCTTATTACGTTGTACAATATATGTGGATCACAAATGTATGTACATAATATTTGAAGTGACTAATTAGTCTAAAATATTTTTGTCCTCCAATACATTGGTTTTTTTCTATAAACTGAGATAACATGTATAGTACACTAATTTTTATCCAAATAACATTATTTTATGATGCCTCTATAGTTAGAGTTGACATATTCTTGTGATTTCATGTTTTATGTAGTTTCCACAATCATATAACTCTTTGATGTTATTATCTTATATCATGTTTTTGTTCAGGATTATGGTTCAGACCTTACTATGTCATCATGTTATGCCTCTGGACTAATATGTACTTATTTGATTCATGAAATTCGTTTATTGTTATCATTCTATGATTTATAGTGACCCCTTTCTTATGTACGTATATAGGCTATCACATTTATTATTTGAAGATCAATAAAATTTATCGTCATATTATGGAGTTTTAAATACATTCATTGTATCCATGATTCAAATTATTGTTCTATGTATCTAATTACCCAAAGACACTATGTCTATCAGTCTTTTGGGATTGTATTAGGTGTATCATTATCAGGAAACAATGTGCATGAAAGATATGGGTTTTCATTGATGGTATCGAAGAAAGGCCTATTTATTTTTTGGGATTAAGATTAAAACACATTAGTAAACACCAAAAGGATAAGATGTAGCCTAAGAAAACCTCCATAAATTTTGGGAATTTATAGAGTCATGGTTTCTATGAAAAAAATCCTTAATTTGATACTAGAAGTGTATGTGGATTTATGATATTTGTGTCTATGGGTAAAAAACCTAAAATGGCACATTGGGAATTAACTTGATTTTCACTCGATTCATAACAAAGAGGCCTTGTTGAACACCTGTTTTGAAACTCCCATGGGATATAATTCATTAAATTTTTAAGCTCTTTGAAAACCCTTATGAATGGAAAAATTACTATAAAACACAATGTTAGAAAAAATAACATTGATAACATATATTTAAACCTATAAATTAATATGTAATGGAATAAATGAAACTTAAGATTTATCACTTTAAATTTTTTTGTTTCCCTCTTATATGTATAATAGTTTGATAATTACCATATATAATTTTCATTTTATTTTATTCAACAGTTGATAATAGTAGGAACCAAGTCTCTAACCAATTTTATAACAACCCAAATGAGTTTCCCAATCCAATGGGAGTTGGTTTCAAGAACATCATGGATATACTTACTAAACTTACTCAAATTTTTAATAGAAAGATAAATAAGGGGGAACCCATATCCCCTTACTAAAATGAAAGTTTCAATAGAGACCTTTCTGATATATAAAACTTTAACTTTTAGTGGATCCTATGATCCATTAATTATGGAACATATCTTCTAAAAATATACTCTCTGTCCTAAAATTCTCTAAGTAAGATAAGGTAATTCTTGTTTGATATCACATATAGGGAGAAACTAATCAATGTAGGATGTTGATAAAAAATAATAATACTAAAAATGATATCAAAGTAACAAATTATAAAAAAATCTACAATTTTTTTATAAATACTTTCCTAAACCAATCGATATTAATATGGATAGGGAGTTCTTTACCCTCAAAAAAAGTGGATAAATTCATTTAAGCATATAAGGAAAACCTCATAAGAAAATCAATATAACGATTTTTATTTTTAACTGAATTTGAATGAAAAATTAAATTGCTTCTTTAGTGTGATAAAACCAAATCAATGAAAATATTTAGTGATTTGAGACTTTGATAGCAATAAACAAATTTTCTAATATACCCTCAATAGAGAAATTAATATCGACAGTCTAAAGGGTTTCATGGGCTGGGAGATATGAATTAGATATTGGATATTAAATTTTGGGGAGAAATGGAAATATATCATGGCGGTATGAATTTACAACATCACACTTTTCAAAAGAAAAGGAAGAAGAATCCACTAAATTGTTTGAAGGGGAAAATAAATTCATTAGATAAGGTATTAAAGGGAACTTAATATGTGAATTCTAATAGGAGAAACCCACCAATGTGATTGAAGTAATGAATTTTACTATAAACCATTAGCGAATTGTCCAATTTTTCAATAATAAGGAACAATGAAACTATGAAAACGAATTTACTATTCAACGTTTAGTCGAAGATAACTAAAGACAACACCAACAAAGGCCTAGAGAACATAGGTGATATTATTCCATCAAAATAGCCAAGGTGGATTCGAATAACTAAGTAGTGATATGTAGGCTAGTTATTCATTAAAGTATTGATAAATTTCTATTTTATCTAGTTCTATTAATTATTTTATATCACCTAGGTTTACTATAACTATTCAAAAACCACCAAAAAATACATATGTTGATTTATTGGTGAAAATGGAAGATGGGTCAATTTGCTAATATCAAGCATATAATTTATCCCTAGTCAATATTTGAAGGATTAATATCCTATTGTACCTTATGATAATCCAATTTTTGGAATTTTATGATATTCTAAAAATGGATTGGGTTCCTGTGTATACATCCAAAAGAAATTTTCAGGAGAATTAAATCAACATAAATTGATGATATTCTAACAATTGATGAAATTTCTATTGTAAAGTAATATACTCATGTGTTACCTAAAAAATTTATTGTTCTTCCTCATATTTGAGAGGTTGAGTTCTAAATCGAACTCATTCCTGAATTATTTCCAATATGAAACACCCCATAAATAATTTACACTATTGCATATAAATATATGAATAATATAATATAGTAGAATGTGGGTAACTGGTTAATACACTTAGGTGCATCATGATGGGGTTCACTAGTACTTTTTTTAAGAAGGATCAGCAAAAGAACCTCTACATTGATTTTCTTGAGATCTACCTGATCATGATAATTAAAAATTATCATCTAACATGGATTTATTACTTATTCAATTGGATTTATGTAGCTTTTACTACACAATATTGGATCATCAATCGAGATATTATCAAGTAATAGTGAAGAAGGAAGATGAACTGATGATTGTTTTTCCTAAAAGGTATCTGTACTATGAGCTCACAGTGATTGCATTATGAAACCATAATTTTAAACATATATCCATAGACATAATGAATATAATATTTATGGACTACAACATAATGTTTCTGTTAGTATTTAAATATTTTATTCTTATATACACCAAATGTGAGAAACATGATAAGCATTTTGAATGATATACTGAATACCATGTGAAAAAAAAATTTATACAATGTATAATAAATACAATTTTTTCATGAAGAATGTAAAATTTCTAGGTCATGTTATCACCAGTAAATGGACACTTATGGATCCTTCAAAAATAGATGAAATTTAAGGATGGACCAGTTGAACATCAGTGACAGAGATCCATAGTTTCCTTATATTAACTGGGTACTGTCTTCATTTTTTGAGAATCTTATCATAATTTCATATCTTAATAACCAAAAAAACATGGATAAGAGTTATGTTTTTATAAAATAATGAATATGTGGATAGATATAATGGGGTAAAGAAGATGTTAAACATTTAACCTATGTTCACATTACCCATTAGTGGGAAAAAATGTCTAATCTATAGTGATTCATCCAAAAAGGGATTCAATTGTGTACTCATGTAACATTAAAAATAAATAGCCTATATATCCCATGAAATAATGATCCATCAGTATAAATATCCAAAACATTATCTAGAATTGGTTATAGTGATCTTTGAATTTAATATTTGGAAACAATATCTCTATAAGAATATGTGTGACATATATATGGATCAAAAAATCCTCAATTATATATTAAGAATAGGATATAAATATAATCCAAAAAAATAAGTTCAAAATTATCATGTACTATTACTTTTAAGTATATTCCTATCACATGAAGGTGGATAAAGTGGTAGAATCTCTGAGTAGAATAGATTCTATAACCCTTTCAAAGAAAGGATTGGAAAGGATTCAATATTCATGTACTATTTAATCATAAATGGAATATCAACCTACCTTCTTAAAATAATTATAAACTATCCATTATTGATAGGTATGAATAGGCCTAAAATTATTATTTGGATATGTATAAAAAGTTAGTGTATATTAAAATGTAATAATTTTTTAAAGATGGAGTTATATGGTTTGGAATCTAGTTATGTTTCCCATAAAAACCATAAATGAAGAATAAAATACTCGATTATGTGAATAGATCATCTTTATATATTCATCTAGTAAGCACTAAAATGTATAGAGTAATAATGAAAATCATGTAGTGATTTAACATGAAGAGACAAATCAGATAATATGTATGTCAATACATGGTATTCAATATATTGAGGTTAAATGAAAAATGTATAAAAGGTATGGCACAAAAATTTCCCATATCAATATGGAAATGGGAAAAAATAACCACGTATTTTGTTATAAGATTTAATAGTACATCTAAATGAAATAATTTGATTTTTGTAGTAGTACATTGTGTTATTAAGTCTATTTATTTCAATACTATCCAGGAAAAACTATCACTTGAAGAACTCACCAAGATATTTATAAGAGATGTATAATGACTAAATGGAGTTCCACTCTCCATTTTATATGATCATGATATAAGTATTACCTTATGGATATTGATAATAATTTTGGAATCATTGGATATATAGTTATTTTTAGTACTACTTATCTACATCGGACAAATATTCAGTCCGAGAGAACCGTTCAAGCTATAGAGGATATGTTGATATCTTTTACAATGGATTTTCAAGAATGTTTCATTCAAAACCATTCCCTATTGGAGTTCTCATATAAAAATAGTTTCCATTCTATAATTTCAATCGTTCCTTATTATGAACTATAAGGGAAGATGCATCAGACTCCAATATGTTGTGATGATGTTGGAGAGTGGAATAAGATAGGTTTTGATCTTATCCAAGAGATTATAGTGATGTTTCGAACTATTTAAAATCATATTAAATATATGGTATGTGAATAAAAAATATACATAAACAATCATCAATGTGACCTACTATCTAAGATCATAGATAGAGTATTCCTTTATACATCAATGTGGAATAAAGTCATGAGGTTTTGGAAGAAAGGAAATCCTAGTCTTAGATATGTCATCCCCAATGTTATATTTGATCTCATCATATCTATGGCCTCCATGATAGAACTCCCACCAATCCTATATTAGGAACATGATTTGGTCTGTGTATCCCTCTTAATGAAGTAAATTCCAGACCCCTCACATGTAATGAATCTAGATGTGGTACCCTTTGAGAATGATCCTTTATATGAGAAGCAGCCTATAAAGATCCTAGATCATAGAGAACATGTTTTAAAATATAAGACAAATCATCTATTCAATGTATAGTGGTTGAATAAAATGTTTTATGAGGAAACATGGGATGAATAAAAGGTGATAAAAAAGAATTACCTTCTTCTATTTTAGTGTATAATATGAAATTTCAGGGGATAAATCTTTTAATGGGGAATAATTCGGTGACCCATTAAAATATAAATGAGAATCCCTTCTGAATAAATATATTTTATATTTGAAGCGCATGTACTTTATTCCATTTTTCAATTTAAACCATTAAAAAATATTTTGATAATTATCCTATCGGTCATAAAAGAGCATTATACATCATAAAAACTAGTAATATAGTTATAATAATATGACCATTAATAATAGAATATATTAGGGGTTGTAATAAAAACTAATCGAAAAAGATGGAATTAGTGTTGGCCTTAATTACTTGGATCATACCCTATAAAGCCCATTTTTCAGAGTATATGAGGGAGAAGAAAACAATGGAATTTCTCCTTGAACAACATTATGTATAAATTCAAAAACTAAAAGTTAATAATATTAATTAATGGAAGAATCTCAAGCTAAAATTGATCAACTCCCACGCATGTTTTCTGAACAACCCCGTGAAAGTACCTCTATTACACACCTTACCTTTGGGGCGTGATGTTTTGTAACAAGTGGTTATGTATCTAGACTATAGTAGTATGAATTTTTATGTTTTATTTCTAATAAAATAATCATTATATTTAAATTTTTCATTATTACATTATAAACATGATTATATAATCAGTTGAATTAAAATTACATTTTCATATGAATAAACTAATATTGTATTTCTAGAAAATATATTTTCAATTAAAACAATATTTTAAACAAATTCACGAATCTTAAAGACAAAATCATGAAATGTTAATATTAAATAATATTTTTTTGAATATAAATGATAATTTAATTTAATTAAGTCTAATTTAGTTATTATATGGCTCAAAAAGTTTTTAGAGTTGTAAAAACTGGTATTATTAATTAAATATGGGTTTTCATTTGAAAGTGTAAATTCAAATTTCTAAAAATTATTATTTTTAAATATGTATAATTTTATAAATAATAATTTTTAGATTATCATATGGTGATGTTTTCATATTTTTTGGAGACAACAAATTTTTTGGGTAAAAATTTAATACGGTATAAATATAGGATATTTATTATGATGTAATAATAACCCAAAAGTTTTGTGAAATATACTATAAATTAAATACATGACCAAAAATATAATTCTCTTTTATAATAATTTTTCTTTGAATTTATTAGATAAATTTCAAAAACCTATAATGAATTCTCCAAAAACAATATTATATTTTATGAATTTAAAAAAATTATTTATTTAGATGAATCAATTCCACATCATGAATGATATTTTTTTAATTATTTCTGGTCTTATACTAATAAAATATAGAAAAACCACTCATATATGTCTCAATCCATAGGAAAAATCTATGTTCTGTTCTTTGGTCATTATTATTTTTTCACACAAATTCTAATGTCTATGTTTAGAAATAAATAAATAACACCCCTATATTTCTCTATAAATACTCACCAGACCTCCCATTATTCTACACTCAATAATTATTGATCATGAATATTATCTCTTTATGTCTATCTAAATCCCTATTATGGTGTTCCAAAACACTTAAAAGGATTATCCCTATCATTTAGAACCACCCTTTAAAGGGAAGGGAAGCACTTTATCCTCCTCTTTATTCAAGTAATTTGTGTATATTAAGACTTTTTGTTTCAAATATTTCATTTTTTAATATTTTTTATACATATATTAACTATAAATAGAATTAAAATCCAATGTGGGACCGACTTTAAATATTATTAATACTTTCTATTAACCATTATGAACTCCTATTAAGCTACTGAAATTTCACCTTAATTTTCTTTACTAATCATTTTTGTTGTGAATACCATCCCTATATCAACTCCAGGTTATTCACCACGTTTTAATAATACATCATTTATTTGGTAAATCGATGTATATAACCCAAACTCCATAATAATGGGGTTAAATTTGATGAAATATTCTCTTATGTTTTATGATCAATGGGGCACACCAATACAAGTACATAATATAAATGTGATGGGTGAGCCTGGAATTATACATCCCTCTAATGAAATGAGTAATGTTTCTATCTAAAAAGATAAAATGTTTGTTTTATAATCTATTATAATAAAAAAATACAATTTTTTTGTTAATTGTTAACCTTGAATTGGGCTTATGATGTCAAGTATTATGTTATTACCACATTCCAATGATGCCTTTATTTTATCATCTTATATCATGATTTGATGATCATGATTATAATTCTTGTCTTTCTATATGTTAATATTATTCCCCTTGAACTTAATAAACTACTTTAATTCCTATTTTGATTTTATTATTACCTTACTAGGCTTTATTTATCACCCCTTTATTTTTACATACCCATGTTATCTCATGAAGTATTAGAATATCAATGAACTTTATGAGCATGTTATGGATTTTTAAAAAAAATTATTGAATATCAATCTCATTTTATTATTAAATATATCAAAATTACCAAATCCACTATCCCACAAGACCTTTTAGGACTCTATTAAGTGTATCTTAATCATGAAATGATGTGTATAAAATATATGGGTTTTCATAGGAGGATCTTGGGATAAAAATAAAGCCATATTTATGTTTACTAAAATAATATCAATCACACTTTCATATTAATATCCACATTCAATACATTGTATGGGTGAACCTAAAGATATCGATTGTAATGAAATGATGTTAGAGTGTAGAAAACATTTATACCAAATCTGATATACCGAATGATTGTGAACATGAAACTGAATCGATGGTGGATAAAATAGGAGTAAGATTGTAATGAATATTAAGTTTATTAGTAGAGGAAGCCACATGAATTCAAGATCAATGATTATACATTCATGGGTATTTTCCCCATCATGGGAACCTTAGTCATACACAAGGAACTATTATTTACTTATGGTTTATCAGTCCTTTTAAAATATTAGATTACATCAGAGTGTTTATGAATCATAAAAAATCAAAAATTTATTACATGTGTCAAAAATTTTATGATAATTTTACTAGGAATCACATATAATTGATTGGTAAGTGTTTTATATATAGGGAGAAATGATATTGATGGTGCAGTTGGTTGAGGTTCTGGATGATGGGAAACATGTATTGCTTCATCCAATCAATCCATTGGTCAATAATATGTGGAGGTGTGGTGTCTTGGAGAAATGAACATTGGAACATGAGTTGTATATGCATGATCAATACCCTAAGACATTTTCAACCCTATTTTTTATGTTCATAATTTTTTTGGACCTATTGTGTTTGATATTTTTTAATTACAATGATGTTTTTTCCTTAGTGATGGAGTTGTCTCTCTTTGAGAAGAATCTCTTGGGGGTGTTTAAGAATTTTCATTTATTTTTTTAATTTTTTCTTGATTCCTGTTAATGAGAATAATTGTATATATATATATAATTTAAAATCCAAAACATTCATTAATCATTATATCCAAACATTTGTTTTGTTTGTGTTGGTAAATGTTGTATGGAAGGTAGGTGTTGTTAAACTGAGACTTCTACATGAAGAGGTGTGTCAAAACATGTACATAGGTTTTGATATATAAAGGATGGGTTTTAGGAGAGGGAAATTAAATTTAATTATGTTTAAAAATATAATGGTTTAAGTCATGGAATGGTTATTTTGTTGCATAGTAGAGTGTGATACATGATAGTTTGGGGACACAATTTCTCGACTTATAAGTTCAATCACAACTTGTTTGGTTGTGGTTATGGAATTAATGTCAAAAACATACACTGATATAATGATTTATGATATAAATATGTAATATTGTAACACTAATGTATGATTTATATATTGTGTGTGAATTTCAAACCATTGAATGAAAGGAATTAGGGAGATTGTTTAATTTTCCATTATAGTTTGTTACGGTATGGTCACATCTAGAATAGAATGAATACCTAAGTTGCTAACTTTGGGGATAGAAATTTATGGGCATAATTGTGTCATGTTCCTATATTTTGTATTTTTGAATGGTTTATGGATGTTATTTTTTATTTTCATAGGATCATGTGTTATCGAGTAAACACCTTTGTTTCTTTATGACCTCCTCTAGATACAAGCATTTTTTGTAGTCTGGACTATTAATTTTATGATGAGACCTTGTCCAAAAAGACAATCTTCTTTTATTAGAAAAAAAGGCCAACTTATTGGAGTATAAACATGGGAGTTTTATATTAGTCCTTATGAATAAGATATAGGAGATCATCATTAATCTCATAAGACCATAAGAAGTAAATACCATGGATGCCCTTATTCCCATGACCATCCACCACAGAATTTTCCTCCCTATAGACATGAGTGATAAAATGATTCATGGAAAAGAGATAATATATTAATTTAGAATACCAATTGGAAATCTTCTAAGATAGAAGAGAAAACCAGTCCTAATGTACAGAACAATAATAGTGGAATCATATTCTAGCCAAATATTGTTCCAACCGCGATGATAATATTGCTCCACTGCCGACATAATTCCAATCATTTCTTCCTTTAGAGAAGAAACAATACCACAATATCCATGTAAAGAACCAAGGACAACCCCCTATGACATTTAAAGATGGCTCCATAACCAGTGGGACCTGGATTACCTCTTGAGGCGCAATCAGAGTTGACTTTAATCCAGACCTCAAAGGGAGCCTGCCAAAAAACCTCAAACAAACCATGAGGTGGATAAAATTTACCCCTAACACCAATCCTTTTTAGGACTGTAAAATCATGGACCAAATTTGAATAATATTGCTTCATTGGTGGTCTAAAGTCCTGAATAATAGAAAGTATCACACAAAGAGTATCCCCAACAGTGAAATAAAATCTGTCATGAATAACATTTTTCCTATTGAACAATAAAAAGTGAATACGTTCTTCCACAGCAACCTCGAACATATCCTTTAGAATTATAGAAATTTCAAGGCCACTCCAACTAATGAGGAACTCGTGAATTGAAGAGACCCAAGGAAGACTCGCTTCAAAAATATCAACAAAAACTTTCTACATTAAAGATGTAGTGGCACATTATAAGAAAATATGGTTAATATCATCTCTATGTTGATGAAAGAGGAAAAAGTAATAACTCAATGATATTCCACACAACTGAAGAAAGAGTTCCATAGGCAACTTCCCATACACCAATCTCCATACATTAATGGATCAAGAGGGACTAATAAAATTCATGTTTATATTTCCAAGACACTTCAAATCAATAGTATTGCAGGTATAATACCTATAAAATAGTTTGGAAGTGAAGACTCCATTGGAAGAAGGTTCCCAATCCCAAAAAATCCTCTCTATAAGTGAAACAAAATTTCTCCACAATGCGAACAATGTGATCTGGGAGGTTCTCCATGTTACGAAGATGGTCCATGATAAAGGTATAAAAATTAAGATTAGTCTCATCACACACAAGTGAGTCAACTATGGGGGTAATAGTCCAATTTTCTTTCCAAAATTAAAGAGAATGATCCTTGGAGATAAGATAAATGGAGTGAGAATCAATAGAGGAAAAAACAAACATGAAGGCAGGCTACATTGAGGAGTTAAATAATTACAATCTCGAGTCTTGAGTTAATGAGAAAATGTAGCCCGAATAAAACCAAGAGCTTCAGAATTTCCATTGATGAGTATCGACAAAAAATGTCCAACAAAGAATCATTAAAAAGTCTATTATTCTCAATGCTTAAACCCTAGAATCATAAGTTTTGCAGCAAGAGTTCCAAGTAACTGTGGAAATTTTTTTATTCCATTATGCTACCACTCAAGAAAAAGTTCTTAATTGGGATATTAATGATTTTGATAAGAGAACTAGGCCATTTTTAATCCATAAAACAATAGAAAAAATTGGAAGTAATAACATACTTCACCAAGAAAACATGAACAGCCATGGATAAAGATTTTCCCTTCCAAGAAGAGAGTTTTTTTGAATATTTCTAATAATGTCTTAATGATAACAGGCCTTAGGTCCTCCCAAATACAATGGAACCCCATGATAGATAATGGGGAAAAATCCCTCACGAATTCCCAAATCATTGATAATGTCAAGATTCTTGTTATCAGAGATGTTTCTTCCAAAATAGACAAAAGATTTTCCCCAACTGATCTCTAACACAGAGACCTTATCATAGTGCAATAGAGACCTCTTGATGTCATTAATATTCATTTTTTCTACTTTAGTAAAAAAAATAATGTCATCGGCATACAAAAAATGGGTGGGAGCAAAAAGATACCTACCATCACAAATTTATTTCATTTTCCCATTACCAGCCATGATGCAAAAGAGCCTACTAAGATAATCATCAGTTATGGAAAAGGTAATTGAAAATAAAGGTTGACCTTGTCTAACACCTCTAGAACAATTAAATTATCCTTCAGGAGAACCATTATGAAGTATAGAAATGTGAGAAGAGCTTAAGATCACTTTAAATCATGTAATGAAAACACTATCAAAGCTAAATAAGGAGAGAACACAGCAAATGAATCTCCAATCCATCATATCAAAAGCCTTCCTAACATTAATTTTTAGAGTAATATTTCCACCCCTGGTGGGTTTCTTAATAATATTGACACATTCTAAGGTAGTGATGAGATAGTCCTGAATTGATCTTCCTTTAATGAAACCAAACTGATTTGGAGACACAATTTTACAAGCAATAATAGAAAGCCTATTAGCAAAGATTTTGCGAATAATCTTGAAGATGGTGTTACCCAGGACAACTGGTCAAAAAAGATAAATCTCATTAGTGTTCTAAACTTTGGGTATAAGGTCAAAAAAATGAGAATTAAAACCTTTAGGGAGAGAGAACCCTTTGAAGAAATGAACTACCAATATGAAAACATCAATGTAAATAATATCCAAATTATTATGAAAAAAAGAAATTTATGAAACCATCTATTCCTGGAGAAATTTTAGGACTGAGGCTAAAAATAGCCTCCTTGATTTAAAAATCCAATGGGAATAGAAATGAGTTTGGATTATTAAACTTGATAAACAATCTTTGGAATAATACTCTCCATAGGATCAGAAATATAGGATGTACCATTAAAGATATTTTTGAAATAAAAAACAACATGCTCCGAGAGATCCCTCCTATTATCAACGAAATTTTCACCATCTTTAATCAAGGAAAGAGACCTAGAAACCTTTCTTATTTTCTAAGGTAAATTAAATAATTTTGGATTTCTATAGCCATCCTTCAACCAATTAATACTAAAGGCATCCCTTTGAAAACCATCTTTGAGGTTGAGATGATTATTAAGCTTGGAGGTCATCTCGGCTTCCCCCATGGGATCATTTGAGAAATCATTGTGAGTATTGATATCTTGAGCATGATGAAGTGAAGTATCAAGGGAGGAAATATCAGAATCAATAGAGCAATTACAATTTTTTCCCCAAGTTTTCAAATGCTTCTTGAGTAATTTGAATTTTAGAACACAATCATAGGTATCATCTCTCCAATTAACAGAATCCGAGACATTTTGAACAATATCCCTACAACCATTGTGATTCACCCACACTTTATTAAACATGATGGGAAGTGGAATATTGGAATCTTTACCCACAAGATCATCCTAAATAGGATGATGATCAAATCTGATCCTTGGAAGAGTTGTATAAGAAATAGAGCCCCAAAAATCCAAATATGGTTTATTTACAATGGTTTTATCAATTATTCTAGAAACAATCTTATTTAAATATCTCATGTACCAATTATAATTTTCTCCCACAAGTTTAACCTCAATCTGCCCATTATTGTCAAAAGCATATTTAAATTCCCTTTAGGAGATAGAGTTGGACATAGAACCCATCTTCTCATCCGGATTCAATATGGAATTGAAATCCCCTAGTATGATCCATAGACCAAGGATAACATATTTGAGAAAGATAATAAACATTCATAAGCTTCTACGATCCTGATATCTGTTAAAAGCATAAATTAAGGAGCAAGAATGTGGAGTGCCAATGAAATGGAATGCACAAGTGACATGTTTTTTCTGGAAGCAACCAAAGAAATATTAGACAATGAAAAATGGTCCAAGACCCAAAGTCTTTTAATATATGAAAAAAATTTGTTGGTGTCAATTAAATAGAATCCCATGAAATTCAGGATAGAAATACTAGAGGAAAAGAGTCTTTTAGGTTAAGAAAATCCATTAAGAAAAGGTCTATGGATCTGAATAAATAGCAATAATGACCTAGTGGTGTCTCAGTTGGCTAAACCTTGAAAATTTCAAAAAGGAATCTTCATTTGAACTTGATACCAGGGTTGGGACCCGCTTTCATAATTCCCACTGCTTTCTTTTTACCTAATTTTGGAGGCCTCCCCACGTTTCTTTTGGGAATGGGGATACTATGAATAAGATCATTAATATAATATTTATCCCTATCAATACAAGAAATAGTGTCATTGCTAATGAGAGAAGGCATTGCACTGTCCTGGGAGTTGACTTCCATATCCTTGACCCTAGTAGCATATTCAACAAGTATTGTATTCTCTATACTGGGAATGTAGAAATTAGTTTTTGGACCTGCATCCTTCACTAGCAGGAGGGCTGCATTAGTATCAGGATTATCAGAAACCAAAAACTCTTTTCCAGATCTAGTAGGTGTGTCATTACCAATGGAATGTGGAAATACACAAGCCTTATTAGTGGAGTCCAAATCCTTGAGTCTAATAAACGAATCAATAATCAATATATACTTTGAAAAAGGGACACATTAATCCTTTATATTTTCTGTAGCTTTTATAGAGAGGGGAACTATAACAACACCAAAATTGATATTATCTGTAATAGGAACAAAAGTCGGGGGAGAAGGGCAGTAGAATTGGAGTCCAAAAACGTAGCCACTATGGATCTGGAAGGAGCCATGATGCCAGGAACTCAAGAAGGAGAGGGGACCAAAACTTCAGTATCCCAAGAACCTGCTAGATTATAACTATCAAAGGCATCACCTGTGTAATTGAGAACTCCAGATGAGGTCTTCATGGGGACCTCAGATAAAGCCTCACCTCATTTTCATGAAAAAATAAAATCACTAATGTTTTGAGTTAATTCCTACATCAGGTTAAGTTCTTCCATTTCCATTTTTAAACTAAAGACTAACTCAAATATTTCCTTAAAAATGGTAGAACTCAGATCCTAATCAATCGAGGGTGCCATCCCACTTGAATTGAGAGCCCCATATTTAACATTAATAGGTAGGGTGGAAAAGGAATGATTACCCGTATCCTCTTCCTTAGCTATATCACCCCAAGATATATTAGGAGGAATAATACTGGAGGGACCAGCATGATCCATTCCCCCCTTCTCAACAAAAACACCCTTATTCTTTCTATTCTGGTTGACTTCCTTCCCCTGTGAAGCCTTGGATGCTTCATTCACCTTCTTCTGAATCAATCTAAAATTCACGAACAACTAACCAACAATATTACAGACATCACAAAATGGATGAACTTGTTCATATTCAACTTTGACATCATTTTTTCCATTATAAAAAGATAATGTTATCAGGATGATTGATTTCAAGGTTTAAATCAACCAACATTCTAGCAAAGAAACCATGATCCCCATCAAGCGTTCTTTGATCCAATCTGATAGGAATTCCAATGTAAAAAGCAAGGTCATTAAGGATCTTAGGATGCTAATACATCCAATTCAAACCATGAGGCATGACCCAAATCTATGCATTAGTTTGCCTCATATTAAAGAGGTTGAAATTAACATCCAATTTTGAAAGCCATAAAATTCCAAGCTTGAGTTTGAGATTACCCGTACTTCAGGATTTGTTGAATTCTTTCCTGGATTGCAGAATAATGTGAAAGACCCACTCCCAATAGTAATAATCCCCCAATTGCTAAATCCCCAGAACTGGGAGACCCTGTTCTTAAGATCAGCATATGACCAAGGTGAGGTTCTTTTTTCATCCTTTTAGTTAAATCCCTATCCTTTATTATAGAGTGGTTTTGACTATAGTTCATATTGAGTTATTTTACCTTTGGGTATGTATTTTAAATTTTTTGTGATATAGGTTATTGGGGTTTCCCTTAGGTGTTGTGGGATTTTATCCCATATACCTCACTATGTTCATATGAAGTTATTATTGAAGCTTCAGTATAGGTATGAGATTTAATACAATTCAAAAAAAATCATCTGAAATTATAAATCTATTGAGATCATATTTCATTTTATTAGACAATATGAATTAACCAAAATAATATAATATTTGGCATTATTAAATTGATGGGGGATAAATGGATCACAAAATCTTTATGTTAATTACTTTTATTGGAATAGATTTATGAATCATGATTTTTGTGGTTATTTATGGGAGACCTTGATTGATTTTGTTGAATTTTTTCAACCCCCTCTCACAAATGGATATTCATTTATTTATTATAATTAATTGCTCTCTTTTAAATATATAATTTTAGTTATTAATTTGATATAACTAATTCCTATAAAGATAATTTATATAGAGGAGTATCATTTTATAATTTGTTTTTGTTTTAATGTGAATTTTTTTATGTCTAATTTTATATTTTTTTTATATTTAGTGTTTTTTTACTGTTGTTATAAGGTTTATGGATTCTTCTTTTGGTCCCTTGGGGTAATGAGGTTTGGTTAAATTAGAATGGTGATGGATTGGTAGTTATATGATTAAAACTAAGGTGGAATGATATTTTTGTTGAAATAGGTGGATAGTTCCCATTATAGTTAATATTATTAGAGGATATTTGAAAGAAATTTTTGTAAATGAAATTGGTAGATGTGGGATAGTACTATAGTTTCTTGGAGGAATGGAAAAAGATTATAATAATGTAATATAGACTGTAATAAAAAATAAGTTTATGGGTAGTGGGTTGTTAATGAATTTATGATGATTAAAATAAATGTTTTTTGATTAAGATAAATGTGTGTTATGGGTAATGAATGGTTTTACATTAAATATGGATAACTAAATTGAATAATGAATGTAAACTGGATTATAATATGGTATATCTAGATATGGATAAATGAAATAATTAAATGGGTATATGATGGTGTGTTTTTTGGTTATTGTAAGTCCCAACTAAAATAAATAAATTAACGCCAACCATAATAAATCATTGTAGTACATAAATAATATAAAACTAATCCATTCTATAACAAATTAATATGCAGTCAAAAATAATTACATCACACTAATAATATATCGATATGATCTAATATAAAAAATGAACCAAATAAATAAAATAAAAAAGAGGCTTTATGTCATACCAGAACCTCAATTCAATACCATCTCCAATACCAACTGATATACTACAGCCTAATCCATTTAAAATCTTTTACTGACAACTCTACATGAGACAAAATGTCTTTATGTGCATAATGAATCCATGAATGTTATAACAAATAAATCATAATATGGTCTCACCATGTGTCTCAATTATATATCTTCACGTACATGTATATGTATGAGTAATATAAGTGAAAAAAAAATTAAACATTCTGATTAGTTCGTTGTGTTCTAACTAGGCCCCCATGAAACTCAACCATGCCTACTTCAACTAACTTAGGAAATGATATCTTCTCATGCCAAAAAACGTGACACATAACCAAATATTATGGTTATACAATTATACCATGACCCGAAACATACACAATGATTAATAGAAAGGTGTCTTACTGAATCACAACCACTTCTCGAAGAAGTAGGGTAGGGTATCCTTATATTACAACCATTAGATAAAGATATAGGGAAGAGTTTCTATAAAATAGTTATCATTCATGGTGTGGATTTATTATAAGTCACATCCAACAATGGGTATAAGTTGGGTATCTCTATTGCTTAACCCTCACACAAGAAGAACCATTCTCTAAGGGTAATGTCCCATCACTATGTCTCGTCCCTTATAACAAGTGATTTAAAGAGGGAATCACAATTTTCAACCACACAGATAAGTTTAACGATAACATCACTAAGTAGATTCAATGATTACATATTTTTAATCTTTATATACAATAATTAATATGATAAGGATATAAAAATGACCCGAAACATACATAAAATGAAATACGTCTTCACAAGGTAGGTCCCATAGATAATCACACATTTGAGAGATAAAAGGAGGTAATCCCAATACCAACCCTCACACATGATCTAAACCACCTTGGTATGGAATTTCCCATTTATAATAATACATCACAACACTTTTTATCTAGTAATCATATAATAAGAGGAGGGTATCATGATAACTAAGAAATTACACAAATTGAAGCACATTATCATAGGTGGGTCCCTAGGCTAATCATATATCTCATTATGTTATAGAATTATGGCATCAAGGGATTTAAGACCACTCTAAAATAGGCTCTAAAATTCACCATTCATCCTAAATTTTGAGAAAATATATTCACAACCATATCATACAATCCAAATCTACATGTAGAGTCCTTTGAAATTATCATCTCAGTCTTAAGGTAATATAATACGGTCATTCATACCGATATCAATATCTTCTGGTTAACACCAGCTATACATAAAACCTCATTATGTTCTCCTAGACCATAGGCCATATCTGAACTTAACCTATATATTTTAGTGCATCTTTTTCTAATGCCATGTCACTAACTATTTTTACTAACAAGGTACCATCTAAAACTAACTCACACCATAGTCATTGTAATGCTAATTCTAAGTCATCCAAACTATACACTTGGATCATGCTTGGGCCCCATCTCACACTAACCTTAGAGATCACATAATCTAATAAATTTTTTGAATCTATTAATGATATAATGTACCAAATTTGAAATTACTTATACCAATCATAAAACATATCATATCTTATATCCCACTCTCATAGGGGAGATCCTGTCATTAATGAGGCATACAACCATCACACCTAGCACTGCAAGGCCAGAGCCTCTCATGTCTTCCCAAATAGTTCTATAAAATATACCTAGGATTAATGTGTCTCATATCAATACCATGGACAAGTCATAACCATCTCAAAATACCAAACTACACTTTATCCCAAAAAACATCATAGTTTTTTGGTGATACGAAAAACATAAAGTGCATGAATTAATTTCTTCCCTCATTGAGAGGCTAAAATACCAACCTATCTATTTTCATAGGGTATTCTCTATCCCTAATTATTTACCTAGTCAAATGAATTTATAAAAAAAAATATGAGTAATACAAAATATGGTTTCATATTAAATAGACCACCTACCTCCAACATGGTGCTATCATCTCTATGATGCTACACTCATCCTTGATTAAGCCCATCCAAACACATGTCAAGATATTATAATCACAAAAACTCCAATATCAATCTATCACATCCTAATAATTAATTATATATGATTTTAATTTATTTATTTTAATTTTACTCATGAAAAAACCAAAAACTCAAAAAAATGGTATACACACACCATACCCTTGAGAAAAAAACGTGATGACTTCCTATGGAATTCTCCTGTCATACCCATATCTATTAAAAAGAATTATAGTTAGTCGCAGATAATTTATAATTAATTTTCCCATTAAACCAATATTAATTGAACAATTAATATTATAGGAATCTGATTAACACAATGATTTTATGTGAGTGATAGAGATGACAGGTGTTCCAAAGGGTGGGGGGATAGATCATATTAAAATTTAAGATATATTTAATCAACTCTCAATTTAATTATCAGTGTAAACTATTTAGTGATAAAAATATTATGGAAAAAAATATTTTAACGATGGTTTTTTAAAATTTTAAGCATCCTTTGTTAACCAATGATGACCCAGAAGATGTTAAAAATAATATTTTTAATGATGTTTTTTAAAAACTAATGTTGAAAGTCAATGTAAAAAGAAATATAATCGATGTTTCCACATTAGTTTTTCTAAAACATGAAACTAAATGTTTCTTTCAAAAATATACATGTTGACTACTAAAAAAATTGACATGGATGAATTTTGAAAAAAAATTTTTATCAAAAACTAACATTGAAAGTATTTTTTTATTCTTGAATCAGTTTTTTCCATCATTTTTTAACGTAAATGGGAAATGAAAGTTACCTACTACATCAGTTTTTGAAAAATAACAACATTGAAACTTAAATTATTTAGAATAAATGACAGTTTTTTCAATAACTGATTTGGGAAGTTCATTTTTTTAAATAATCTAAAATACTCTCTAAAAAAGATGAAGCCTTGTAAAGAAAAAAAATACAAAAACATAAAGAAAATAAAAACCCTAAAAAACAAAATATACCAAATTAAAGCATAAATGCATTGTCAAAATACTCACTTGATTAAATTTAATTAAAATAGGAATACATAAAATATATTAACCTTTATGAAAATTTAATTTTCCAAATTTATATAGAAAATGATTGTCAAAATAGTAATATTTAATTATAAATTAAAAGATAAATACATGATAATTTAAAATTTAATAATACTTAACAAATATTTTTCAGATAAACTTCAAATATGGATATAGTATTCATTTTTATATAACTTGAAATCATTCAAAATACTTAATAAAAATGAATTTTATAAGATTAAAAAATATTATATTTTGATATAAAACTTAAATAAAATTTACATTAGAAAAAACTAGAACAACCAAAATTTATTATAAATGAAAGTAAAGTAATAAGTATAATGTGATTTTAAAAAACAATGTTTGTAGATAATTTCATTTGATAAAAATGACTCAACATTACTTATGTGGTTTTTAATGGTGTTTAGTGTTTCATTAATTGTTTTTTGTATTATCTATTATTATTTTGTTAGGAAATATTTTATAATTGTTTATAGGGATTGTTTGGTTGTCCTTAAAACATTTTTAGAGATCATTCAGTTGATACAACCTTCCATTGAATAAGTTCTGAGTCTCAAATCATCAATTAAATTTATAGACTATGCCTAGAACATTCCTAAAAGTATTTTAACAAAATGAATAACAAATAAATCACATTACATTCAAAAATATTAATGGATAGTTTTTAAATATATTTTAATATATCTAGTAAATTGATTTTCATAGATTTTTTACATAATATATGAAATATATTTCATTTTTGTTTCCCTTATTTAAAAACGTATTATTTACGGTTATGTAAAATTTCACTTTAAGAAAATATTTCCAAAAAATATAGAATTAGAATAAATTAAAGAATGATTGGCATTTTTTTTATATTGGTAGCTTTATACACTCATCTATGATTAACATAAAATTTAATTTTTGTAGATATATTTTTCTCTATGTTTAATTTTACAATATTGGTTTTTATAGCTATATTTTCCTATAAATTTATGTATGTATGTTACATTGATCTTGTTCAAGAGTTATATGACATTAATGATTTTCATGTTTCTTTAAGTCATTGATTTTACACCAAAAATATGAGATCATGGTTTGGTTATTCATGTACTATGGTATCGATGATTTATCTTTATAAATTAAAGGCTTGTAAAGTGTGGAGATTGTTTTATAAATACATAACCATTTATTCAGTAGATAACAACCAAATTAACATACAAATAATATAACAAATAAAAGATACATCATACAAAAAAATAGTTTTAAAATATACATACCTAATAATTTATGCAAATATTTTTCTTCCATAACCCTATAAGGAGGATAATTATTGTATAAATACTCAAATTTTAACATTAATTAAAAGAGACAAACCTAATAATTTAAATTATAATCATAAAAAAATAGTTTAGAAAAACTATGATGATAGTTAAGGTTATCATTCATATAAGACTTGATATCATTGAAAATCTACAATACTAATTAATGTCATAAAATTAAAAAATAGAACAATTTGATATAAATTATAAAATAATTAATAAAAATTCCCTTGTTAAATTTAGTCATTGATGTAGTTCTGATTATCTCATACCTGAATATGAAAACATAATAACCACAATCCATGTTTTCTTTTTTTTTAATATGGCATTGCAGTTATAAAACATTATCTTGAAAATAAAAACGTATATATTTATATAAAAAATATTATATAATATAAAATATATTTACCGTTAATTTCATGTGTTTTATTTTATTTATCTCTTGTGTAGATAAGTTATATTTTTTAAACTTCTTCTATGACCTACATTTTTATATATATAAACTAATAAAACATTCATTAAAAATAATAATTGAAAGTAAAGAACTTACATAA
Organism: Viscum album; assembly: GCA_963277665.1. Lineage (NCBI taxonomy): Eukaryota > Viridiplantae > Streptophyta > Magnoliopsida > Santalales > Viscaceae > Viscum > Viscum album. Next base: position 854,578,202 of record OY728152.1, read on the forward strand.
AAGATTAAAAAATACTTGTTTAACAATATTATAATTTTTTAGGAACACAACCTAATTAAGAGAAGACTAATATAATGTGAATTCATATGGGTAGAATATTTCTAAAATCCAAATACCTATACAATTTTAAAAGCTCACAATTAATGAAATTATAATGAATATTTTTTATAATTATCTTTGTCTTTTTACAAATCAAGGATTTGATAAAACCAACATCCAATCTTCATATTTTCAAATTTCATGAATATATATGAATATCTAGCATTATTATTCAGATATTTTACATAGGATTAAATTTATTCTTGATCTATAAGACCATAAATAACATTTATCTCATTTTAAATGACAAGCATGTGAAGATACCTAATTATATTATTAATATAAGAAGTCATATGAAATCACCTTTATTCAAATAATGAAAAACTAAAACCTAAATTTACATACATTGAAAACAAATGAAACAAAGGAAAAATGAGCACATAAAAAATAAAAAAATTAGTGATATAATTTTTGAATATTCTCAATGGATGGTCTCTTCTAAATGTAATATACATCATCTAAAACTCATAAATATTATCCAAATAAATAGAAACAATGGATAATCATTTCAACCAATCAAAAACATCAAATTTATTTGAAGTTATCGGTTCCTGATTCTTTTTTTTATTTTGCAATAATTATTTTGGTTTTAGAAACACCTAATTAAGATGTTTTATAAGAAAACATTATAGGTAATTTTATATAAAATGTAAATAATATTTCAAAAACAACACATACCTTTTATTTCAGATAACAAAGAAGTATAGAAGACCAAAGTTAAAAATGACCCATGAAATAACCAACTTTGTTAACCTCCATGATAAGAATTGGATATAGATTATTAGGGTCCAAAATATCATGTAATGATATTCTTACATGACCCAACTACATATCTTGGTGATGTATATAATTCTACAATATATGTATGGATCCATATGCAACAATATGTACATGTGGATATCCAGCATATAACTCATAGTATAATTTTAGTTCTTAACAAGGTGGTGGATAATCTGAGTGGGTAGTCTAGGTAAGATGGATAGGCTAGGTAGGAAATTAAAGCTACACAAGAAATGATTTTCTCATCAAATTTTCAAACATAGAATGCACAACCGATTGAATTTAATCACCCATAAACCATTTTAGTTCATTTATATTAGCCTTTAATGAATCTATTATAGTGTCTCTTAATTTCTTACATTCATTAAAAAAATGTTTATGAATACTGACAACCACCACATATCCTCTTACGTAGCTGGGGAGTTCTATATTTCCTAATGTAGTAGCTAGGATGTCCATCCTACCATCAAGGATTAAAGTTCATTGAATATAACTCTATTTAATACCATCATGAAATAAAAATGAAAGTTATTTATTATTTTTGTTAATTTGAAAATTTCAAACATTTATGGAAGATAAAAAATAATGTTTTAAAATTCTATTAACTACATCTTTATAATTATCTATAAGATTGATTCCATTTTATCATTCTCTCTCTTTTTTATTTTTCCAGGAGAGTGTGGGTGAATGAGGAATGAACTAGACAACATATAAACCAATACTAGATTTATCTATTAATGAATCAAACATTTCTAAAATCATTTTCTTCTCCAATAAAAAATTCCTCCCACATGATAAAGTATTAGATTATACATTATAAAACTGTATCTCTTCATGAGATATCCTAAAGGCCTATTACAAAAAAATAAACTAACATGTACTCTAGTAATATAAATGAAATTTTATAATATAACATAATTATAATACCATTAATTATATATCATATCAATTAGAGAAAAATTTATTCCATGTATCTACATCTAAAAATGCATACAAGAGTCTTGGGTTTTCATTGAGTAACTTCCCAAAAAAAATTTCTAATAATTTTTTTTAAAATATCTCCATTGAACAACCACTAATGAATGAAATATTTTCTTAATTTCTATCATTTTTTGAAAATTTAATTTCTTCTATAATTGAATACATTTAATATTATTCATATAAAATATAAATTATTTGAATAATTAGATGAAAATAAATCAATAGATATATTTTTCAATTATATATTCTCATTGATTCTTCTTCTCCATATTTTTTATGGAAATTTAATCAAGATATAAATTTTTAATCCTAAAATGTTTTGTGTTACAATATTACAGGTAAACTATGTTCTATTTGGGACAATTAGGTTATTATTATCATAAAAATTAATAGTAATTCTTTGGTATCCCTAAAAAAGTGACAGTTTGGGTAAAAATTTAAATCCATGGGAACCAACTATAGAAATCATTTTTTCTATAGATAAAGGAGAAGACTCCTCCATAGAAGGAGTGTCATTTTCCTATAATTATTTTTTAAAACTAAACATTTAAATTCATTAAATAATTATATATCTGAATATTTGATAGTATGAACAAAGACATATACCTCGATAACTACTCCTCTCCCTCTCTGTCTTCCATTGAAATAGAAAATTGTAATGAAATTATGTATACCTATATATTATTAGAAAATTAAATATTTATAAACAATTTTTACCAAATATTTATGTAAAAATAGAGTAACACATGTATAAGGTTTAGAAAATGATGATGGCGTGCTTCTTAACAAAAAAATATTTATATCGAACTAGTAAATATAAAAAATATTTCTAAGATTATTGAAAAAATTATAAATTTGCATGTCATACGTAAATAAATTTTATTTTATATGTATAAATTTTACCAAAACATAATGATTTATATCAGGTTTCCCAGTCAAAAAATGTTTAATCGTAACTGTTGAATAAATAATTTAACACACAAAAATTTAAATATTCAATATATACATAATTAAATGTCCAATAAGATTAAAAATATTCTTTTTAAACAAATAAAATTCAATAAATAAATAAAATATAAATATTTACCTAAATAATTAGGATATTGATTTAGGGCTTTACTATGTCCCATCAACATGATCATTTGAAAGAGCATGGACTAGGTTTCGTTATAGTCATTTTTATCATCTCTAAATTGTGTAACAGATGATTAAATATCACATAAATCCATAACATCATCATTATCATCATAATAATAAAAATGAATTCTTTTCCATTTTAAAATGATAGACCACTAATCATTCGATGGATCAATGACATAAAATATATTTTTTATTTGTCTCTATAATAAATGGTTTCTCTTAGCAACTAAATCTTTTCAATGTTACCAGTGTAAACCCCTAATCATCATGTTTCATTCCACTATTGGTATCATCCCAGTTACAAATAAACACCATGTATCAAAATTTTGTATAAAAAATTTCCCATACATCCTCACAGACTAATTTTTTTGATGATGCAGAAATTGGATCTTTATGATTTGGTCATGAAAAATAAAGTGCTTCAACGATGACCATTACCCAATTATTTTGAATGGTACTCATTTCATACTGATTTTTTATGTAAAATTTGTAACTATTAATATCAAAACTAGACCATGTGATCACATTAAGAGACAGAGCCCCTACAAACCATTTCAATATTTTTGATAGATATATATCTATGTTGAATTTCTCTTTAAACCATAAAAAATGGATTTTTAGTCTTAATAATAAAACACTTTTAATTTATTTTCGAATATAAAACCTTTAATTTAGTAATATGTGATGATACATATTGTTTAACTTCATATTTGTTGCTCAAAATGTATAAAAGTTCCTATATCACTTCATCATCTGGAATAAACCTTACCTTTAAGACTCAAATCCCTCTACCTTCACAATAAAATATCATATTTTGAGATATTGGGTGAAAAATATTCTCCACATCATTCAAATAAATATTAAAAAACCCAATCACTAATTTTCATACATATTTTTTAATAATAGAGGTCTCCAATCGTTGAGAATTTTTAACATATCACTTTAGAATTTTAATATTTAATTCAAAAGTTACATCCAATTTAAATAAAAGGCCCACAAATTCCTATCTCTCACACCAAGTGAATCACCATATGAACCGTTATATCAAAAAATATACGTGGCAAATTTATTTATAGTGGAAAACGTATTAGATAATCTTCATTCTCCAACATGTATAACATATTTGGATTAACAAATTTGCTACAAATGGATTTCAAAACATAACATAAACTAATGATAGAATTTCAAACAGGAGTTAGCAGCATAACACAGATTGAGACCAGTAGTATTTTTTATATAAATAAATAATATTCATGAGAGCTATTGACTATTAATTTACAATCCATCAATGACACCAAATTCTTCACATATTATGAATATCACCTGGGTACTTTAATACCATGCAGTCACTGAAATAAATAAACTTCTCACTCTTTATTAATGTATGAAAATGGGATGGTAAATATTTTATGCTTCCTTTCATAGTGGGATAGAACTCCAAAAGAATTTCCATGAATATAAAATTCAATATATCATGAAATCCATATTTCTTTCATTCCATTTATATCTAAAAATCATCCGATCAAATTGTCATAATTTTTTTGTCAATATAAATAACTTCAATTTTATATTTTATCTTTAAAATATTAATTAAGTCAGTTCAAAAAATATATTTTGTTTCTTTTATAAAAAATTATGACCAGAACTCCCTTTATTTATAAATGTGAAATCAATATTTTTTACCCTGTCGTAATATTCAATAAATTACAATGGTTGTGGGGGAAGATTATATTACTATAAGTTATTTAATTCTTTTTTCAATCTATAATATGAATGATAAATTAATAAAATTCATTGATTTCCCCTATACACTATCTTTATACCATTATTTAATTTATAATTTTATGTTTCTTATTCAAAAATTGGACATGATTTATGTGGAACACCCAAATACATTACAATATTTTTCTTTTTAGAATAAGATCAATTTTCATGTTAGATTTGTTTTTACACAAAAACATGTTAATATTATTCTATCGAAATAATTGATATTATATTTTGGTACATTAAACACTAAATTGTATTGTGTTACACACAATATAGAGGTCCTTTGATATCTTGCATTACACACAAGACCGAGTTTACCAAAATACAATACACTATTAATATTATTATTTAATATGATAGTTATCATCTATCCATTGTAATGAAATGTATTAAAATAATTAACTAAATTTTGATAATTTATTTACATATGTTTATATAATTATTTGGTGACTAATTAATTTGAAATGAATATAAATAACAATTATAAAGGAAATGTTTTTATAAAAAAACTATTTTTATGCATAGGAGGTGTTCCATCTTAATAGATTAAATTAATTAATATTTTTGGATGATCATAAAAAAATTATATATTTTATATTCAATCATATGTTTTGAAATTCATCCTGTATATTTTTATAAAAAATATAAGAATAAACCCACTTTTATGTAGAAGAACATGTATTTTTTTAAAGGTAGTTTTTCAACTTTTCAATGGAACATCTATTATAAAACTAAATTTTTAAACTTTTATAAATTTTAAATGAAAAAATAAACATTATTTTTTACATAATAATTTAAAAATTAGACTACGGTGAATTTTTTGTATTATTAGGAGAAGATTTATTTTTTTATGAACAGTAAAAATACTGAATTTTAAATAAAAATGACATTTTTTAAATGTTTTATTATAACATTATGTGCCTTTACAATTTGTTACTTTTCCATTTTTGGTTGTTGGAGGTGTTATGATGAGGCTTAGAGGGAGTTTGGAGAAGTTTGGTTGCTAAAGGCTGAAAGAAGGGAGATTACACGTTGGGTAACTCGATTACATGACGTGGAATTCGATTTCACAGCTTCTCTAGATGGTTTCATGGTGTGTAAAAATTTTACATTCTATGAAGAAGGGTTTCACACAGTTTTATATATTGGGGTTATAAAAATAAAATAAAATTAAGAGATGGTATGATTTCTTGTGGAAACTGAACACTAAGGATTTCACGACGTGAAATGGGATTACATATCATGTAATCACCTGATATATTGTTGTCTTAAAAATTATTTTTGACTAAAATTTTATTCACTCAGTTATTGTCTCTTATTCTTCTCATTTTGGGTGAACCCTAGTCACCCTGAGGTTTTCTTTGAGGCCTTCTTTTGTCCCTATTCAATCTATTGATCCCAGTAGATGTTCATTGGCGATTTTTGGTTGATTTATGGTTAGGTCTCTTCTTCTTCTCAACCGTTTTCATACATTATTATCCAACAGATCCACTTTAGTGGTGTTTCCATGGTTTTTGGTGTGTGTTGGGTTGTGTTTGATGGTCTGGGGATGCAGCATGTGTAGATCCACGGTTCTAGTGGTGTTATTTTGGTTTTCAGGTGTTCTTTTTTGTCATGGGGTGTGCGACAAGTTGTAAATATTCTTTGAGGTTTGATTTAACTTGTTTCTCCTTATTTTGCATCATGTGGGATGGGTTTACATTTTTTATCCAAGGATTATGGTTGTTCATGCTTAATTATAGAAAAGTAATTGGTTAATTTGAAATGTAAGGGTTAAAAAGGGGTTTGATTTTTATTCCTTTATAGCTTTGTCGTTAATAATTATGTGATTGATTTAATGAGATAAATGACCAACTAAAAATTGTGATCATTGGTTTTTTTGTCTATTTGACATGATTTGTGGAACCCTTTTGGTTGGTATTATTTTGATTATTGTGGTATCACCCTAAAATTAAAATTTATTGACGACTAATATTTGGATATTGAAATCGTTTCTCTAGGATTTTTGATTGTGTGATAATGCCCCTAAAAAAGTAGAATGTGATAAAAGCCCCTTTTTATATTTTTGAAAACAATATTGATGTGTTATGATGTGTTGTTGTTCTTGTGAAATGCTGATATAAGGTTGGGGTGAGTACAGATGATAGTTTGTTGGTCGTGAGTTTAGGGTGATGAGGTGATAGTTTTTTTGTCGTGCTTTTGGGGCGGTGAGGTGATAGTTGGTATGCCCATACTTTTAGTGGGTGAGGTTGTAGTTATGTTGTGCAAGATGCCTGAGTGATGATGGAATAAATGAATAAATGATTAATAAATCATGAAAAGGCATGGGTTGGTTAGTTAATGAAAGAATTAAATGGTGGGATGCGTCATTAAATATGGTTGCTGAAAAATAATAAATTGAATGGGTGTTAAATGTGGAACAAATTAGACACTACATCAGTTTATCTGGGATTTTCACGTTCTAAAATGACTTTTATAGATACTAATAAATGCATTTAGAAGTAGAATCGAATGTGACGGTGCTATGAGTTGGTTATTTATTTGATAAAACATAGGTTGGTATTAAATATTTAGTACTATATATATACATTTATATTATTTTGATTTCTATAGGCACCCCACCCAGGTTTAGAACTATGTGATGAGCACCCACATATTCATGCAGGGGGTATTTTCCCCACCATCTGGTGGATAGTACAGATGTCTAGGTACCCGCTCTCTCCCGATCTCTCTTTCAGGTGAGTTAGATAATGTATAAGCTCTAATGTTAAGAGTTATGTTAGTTCTTTAGATGGTGGTTGTGACGTCCATGGTGTCTTTAGATGATATATGATAGAACAAGTGTTTGCGGCGGAGGTGATAAGTTACTAAGGTGTCTTCCCGATGAGGTGTGATGACCTAGGTGTTTTCGGGAAAGACTTGACCATGCTTGTGGGGCGGTATACCAGGTGTTTTCGGGAAAGATGTTTGTGGTTGTTCTTGTGGGTGGTGATCCCAGGCATCTATAGGTGAGGTGTGTTGTGATTGTTCTTGTGGGGAGGTGTGGTATATAGATGGGATCAGAGCACCAGGACATACGACATTAGGGTGTGAGATCGGCATACTAGTGGGAAAGGTGTGTGGGGTACCCTTATCAATGTGATCATATTATATTATATTAATTGATTTGCGTTACTTGTTTATCATTCCTTAGTGAGGATTGGATGGTTAGTATACCTTGATAGGTGTTGTTTGGTTCTGTTTTTTCTCATAGGGGCATTAGTATGCTTCTTTCACATTTGCATGAGAGACTTTGGTTTTTCTACTGAGTAAACTTGTATGCTAAACCTATGTATATACAACTTTTTATAGGTTTCCATGAGGATTTCAAGGATATTTCTAGACCTTAATAGCTTATATCCTTGACAGTTTCTTTCTCTCTTCTTTTTATTTACTTTTTGGTATTTACTTTAGAGGCTTTTCTTGTATCAGTTCTATTTATACATGCATCTATGAAGTTTTTTGTTTCTATTTTATATTATTCCATGGAGTTGATTGTGGGTGGTCTATTCTATATCCCAATTATATTTACATTATAAAGGGTAGTGTCTCCCATATTGTGAGATTTGTATACCATTGGTTCTAGTCACCAACCTGAGGCCCACTGGAGATGGGACTCAGGGTCATTATCTCTCTCCCTTAATTTTTGTATCATTGAGGGTAGGGGTCATGATAGAGTGGTATTATAGTATTTTTTGAGATATAGTTTGGAGTTTGGGGTCAGTCTCATTGATAATTTCATGGGTTGGTATTAAAATATTTCTAGTTAACCTTGGTGCATAACGTAGTCCAGGGAGACTGGCTTGGACAGAGGATTTTAGGGGGGGCCATGATCCAGTGCATGGACTCTGAGCTTATTGAATTTCCAAGTGATATGGAACTTATTTCATGTTAGAGATATCATATAGGTACATTCATCGTAATGAATTGTGTTCTTATTTGAATTTAGTTGTTTTGGGTTATTTGAAATGGGTATAAAAATGAATTAAATGATTTAAATGAATATTAATAAAAAATTATAAAATACTCAATCTTAGGAAATCCTTGTCTTCCTTTCTTCAATGACTATTGGTCATCATCCTTATGTGGATCATGAAGTTGAGATTTATCAGGATGATCTGGTTGATCGTTGTAGGGTCGATTTGGTTAAGTAGGATGATCAATTTCATTAGACGTTGTGTGCATTCTAGTGGCAGGCTTTGGGAATGTATGAGGGTGGTGTTCCAAATGTAGATACAGAGAGTTGGATGGAGGATCTTGATATCTCTTTCAATTTGATCCAGGCCCTAATAGAGTATTGGGTCTCTTTGGCATTCATTCATATTTGGGGTGATGTGTGTCAGTGGTAGACATAGTATCTAGGAGTGAAGAAGGAGGTAGATGTTTTTTTGGTTGACTTCTAGAAGGAGTTCATGGAAGATTTACTTTAATCAACCATAAAGGCATTTAAGAGATAGGATCTTCTTTCTCTTCAGTCGGGGAGCATGTTAGTGTGGGAGATATGAATTAAGTTCAATCACTACTTATTTGTTTCCCTAGATCTCTTTTCATATGAGGAGTATCATGAGAGACGTCTTAAATAGGCACTTCATCCTTCTACCCAGTTTTTAGTTTATCCTTTTATGTTGTCGATGTATCTAGAGGTTCAGAAGAATTCATAGGTGATCGAGAGAATTCACCCACATGGAGGTTTACCATGAGAGGGGATAAATCATGGTTCTTATAGTGGAAGAGTTGTTAGTGGTAGGTCTACGGTGCCAACACCTTCAAGTTTTCAACTAGTAGGGAGTCGAACTCAAAATATTCCTTTACAAGTTTCTAGTGCTAGAGTTTTTTTGTGATTTTCCTCAGAACATTTTGCGAGTGTGTTTTTTCTATGGGTTTCATGGCCATCGCCAAATATAGTCCCCAGTATTCCCATGAACCCAATTTTATGGAGGTGGATAGCCTTAGTGTTAGCCTAAGTAGAAGTTTCTAGTGAGGCCTTTTTAGTATGAGGGGAAGCAGGCATAAACTTCCTCCATGGGAGATAGAGAAGGTAGAGGCCAGCATTTGGATGTTCCTTATAGTCTAAGGATGAAACCTAAGCGATTTCGTGCAGGTGTTCATCAGAAAAGAGGTAGACTATATGGGGGTGGTCAGTTGCACATAGTTCAGGTAGAAATTCCCAAGGGGCCAGATATCGTCAGAGGTACTATTAGTTTTTTTAGTATTCTTGTTTATGCCTTATTTTATTAATGATCTTTTCACTCTTTTGGGGAACCTTATCTAGACCATTATTTGGGAATATATATAGAGATAATTCCCATGCCTCATGTGTTTAGTATGCTAGTCATAGGCCAGACCATCTTGGTTGATGTGTGTCAATGGTCTAGTCTGATGATGGGGTTGCATCAGACCAGTGGGGATCTTTTCTTTCTATAGATGCAGTCATACGATGTCATCCTCAGCATCGACTAGTTATATTTCGTATATTCTTTTATCGACTTATTTCATAGGAGAGTCATGTTTTGGGATTTGGATGGCTAGTGTGGGGTTTTCATTGGGGAGTGGAGTTTTTATGGGGGGGTATCAGTGTTTGGAACCCCTTTGTTCCTTGTGGGATGCGTTTTCAATGGAATCAATAGACACTGAGATGGTGATGGTTCCCAGGGTCATTGGGGAGTTCCTGGATTTTTTCTTGAGGAGGTTGTGATGTTTCCCAATCAATGTGATGTTGAGTTTGTGATAGACTTACAGCTTGGTGTTTCTCCAATTTTAATGTGTCCATATCGAATTTCTCCATCTGCATTTTGAAAGTTGAATATTCAGATAGATGACCTGATGAAGAAGGTATTTATCTTTCCCATTGTGTCTTCATGGGGTGCTCAAGTGTTGTTTAATAATAAGGTGAATGGTAGTCTAAAGTTTTGTATAGACTGTAAGAGATTTAATCAGGTGAAGATCAATAACTGTTACCCTCTTCCATGTATAAATGATCTGTTAGATCTATTGAAAGGTGTGAGTTAGTTTTCTAAGATTGATATGTGGTCTTGATATCACCATTTGAGGGTGAAAGAGGATGATATCCTGAACACTACCTTTGTATGATGGACATGCACTTCGATTTTATATTCAGGTCATTCAGTATTATGAACACACTCTCCATGTTCATGGGGCATATGAACCCATTGATCTATGAGTTCCTAGATAGGTTCATCATCGTATTTTTTGATGATATCTTAATCTATTTGAAGTTATAGGGTGATCATTCTGATCATCATAGAACTTTATTTCTTGTTATTAAAAGACACCAGCTCTATTGAAAGTTTTCCAACAATATGTTGTAGAAATGAGAGGTGAATTTCTTTGGGAATGTGGTGTCTCAGCAGGGTGTGGTAGTAGACCCATCAATGTTTGAAGTATTTTTTTCTTTATCAGCACCCAAGAAGGTGCAAGGGGTTCATAATTTCCTGGGTCTTGCAGGCTATTATCATATATTTTTACACAATTTCTATCAATTTTAAACCCTATTAACATCTTTGACATTTAAATACTAGTATTTTGTGTGGAGTGATCCCTTCTAGGTAGTGTTTAGTTACCTGATTTGAAAGTTAGTCAGTTCTCCAGTGCTTCAGGTGTTGGAGGAGGGTTTGTTGTTTTAAGTGTTTTGTTACACTTCCCATCAGTGATTAGGGTGTGTCTTGATACATAAAAGGGAAGTTATATCTTATGGTTCTAGGAAGTTATGTCTCTATAAGCATAACTATTACACCCATGATATGGATCAAGTGGTATTTTTTTAGTGACGAAGTTGTGCTGGCATTACCTACTTTGGGAATACTTTTTGATCTTTATAGATCTCAAGAGGTTGAGGAATTTATTTTCCCAATGATATTTATACTATCAATAAAGTAGGTGGATGATGCTTCTTCCAGAATATGGTTTTGAGATCTCATACACCTCAAGAAAGGGGAATTTTGTGGCCGACGATTTGAGTAGGAAGACGTGAAAGGGTGTTGTTAGGGATTTTGACAATGCTTGGGGAGAAATGGAGGAGCTGGAGTCCTTTTACATAGATGTAATGGTAGATGAGGCTAGAGGTTTTTTTATTAAGATATTGGTGTAATCTTCTTTAATGCAGTAGTTATAGGAGTCGCAATGGAGGGACTCAGAGGAAGAGGTGTTGTATGATCATGTTTTCCATGGTGATGCTCTGGTGGGATGGTCAGAGGATAGTAAGAATCAGATGTTGTTTCATGGGAGGATATTTGTTTCCATGGTAGTGTGTGATCTAGTCCTTCATGAGATTCATAGCTCGCCTTTAGTGGTACACCCAAAAAATTCACTAATGTACCATGGCTTGAGGACTCATCTTTGGTGGCATGAGATAAAATGGGTAGTGGTGGAGTTTGTTGAAAATTTCTTGGTTTTCCAACAAGTAAAGGAGGAGCATCATATTCCTTGTGGTTTTTTCATCCATTAGAAGTTCTTAAGTGTAAATTGGATGACATGTCGATGGATTTAGACATAAAATTTACTAGAGATCAGGGAGGTTGTGATTCTATCTAGGTGTTCATGGATCAGTTGGTGAAATCATCCCACTTCATAGCAATAAAAGTGTTGGGCATAGTGATGTCTTTTTCTAAGTGGTATGTAGATGAGTTGGTGCAGTTACATGGAGTTATGAGGTCCATTGTATTGGATTGGGACACACATTTTACCTCATGAGTCTGGTGGGGATTGCATCATGATTTTGGAACTTGGTTATCCCTTGTCACTTCTTTCCACTCACATACAGATAAAAAGATGGAACAGACTATCTAGACATTGGAGGATATGTTATAGGCATTTATCTTGGACTTTGGTGGTTTTTTTATGTGACACATTCCCTTGGTGGAGTTTTCTTATAATATTAGATACCACTCTACCATTGGAATAGCCCCGTTTTAGGATTTTCATTAAAGACCGTGTTGATCTCCATTATGTTGGAAAGAGCATGGGGAGACAGTCATTCTTGGTCCTGATGTGGTACATAGCACGAAATAGAATGTTTAGATTGTTTATAAGAGGTTGAGAGTATATTAGAATCAGAATAAAACCAATTTCGATCATAGAAGGAGGCCATTGTAGTTTGAGGTTGGGGAGCACGTGTTTTTTAAGGTTTCCCCTTGACATGGTAAAAGGATGTTTGGAAGAAGGGTTAAGCTTTCTCTTAGGTTTATTGGGACCCTTGAGGTGTTTGGGTGAGTTGGTGACATGGAATACCATATGAAATTACCACCATGATTGGAGAGGATCCATGATGTCTTCCATGTATCTCAGATTCATCGGTATCTTCATGAGTACTACCATAACATTGACTGAGAAGAGTTGGATATCGAGGATGATAAATGTTTTTTAAAAAGGAAAATAGTGATCCTAGATAAAGAAATATAAGGCATTGTATGGATTAATCAATCAGTTACTTCATGTATTCTGGAGACATGGTGGCTAGTAGGAGATCACTTGGGACTAAGATTCAATGATGCGTTCCTAGTATCCGAAGTCATTTTAATTTTTCCTTTGCTCTGATTTTCATTATGATGTGATGTTGGGATCTATTTTTTTATGCAATGAGTTGTTTCTCTTGGTTTTTGATGTGTGTGGTTGAATTTGGTATAAATTCTGGGCATTTGGAAAGGGGAGGATGTTATTCCTAATTGATATGAATTAACTATGATGTGATTAAACACCTGTGGGTGAGCCAGTGTCGACCAAACCAAATAGTATCATGGCATGGAAGATAGAATACTCTGATTCATGTGTTCAGGATGGTGTGGTTTTTTGGTTATAGTAGTTGTTGGTTTGAACTATTTGGAGATTGATATGGTTGTTTGTAAGTGTGTTTGTGTAAGAAGAGATGGTTTGTAGTTATGGTTGTGGTGATATGGTTGCGCAGTGTCTTTTGTGGTCATTTGAGTTATCATGTTTTGATAGAGGGAGACTTTGAGTTATGATGAGATCCATGAGAGGTAACTCGTGGGGTGGTTGTTTAGAACCATTTTCTTATAGGAATGTTTTTGGATTATTTAGGGTCATAATTATTTTATAGGTATCTTATGTAATGGTTTGTGACTTCCTTGTATGTTACACTGCCAGTTTTGGTTGTTGGGAGTGTTCGGAGGAGACTCAGAGGGAGTTTGGAGAATTTTGGTTGCTAAAGGATGGAAGAAGGGAGATTACATGTCATCTAATTGGATTAAACATTGTGAAATTTGGTTTCACGGCTTCTCTATAGGGTTTCACATTGTGTAAACATTTTACACAATGTGAAGAAGGTTTTCAAGACATGTAATAAATCGAGGTTAGGAAAGTAAAATAAAATTATGAGGTGAAGTGTTTTTCAGAAAAAACTGATCACTGAGGATTTCATGATGTGAAATGGGATTACACATCATGTAATCCCCTGATCCAATGCAATTTTATAAATACTTTTTGGCCAAACATTTATTCATCCAATTGTGCTCTCTTCTTCCTCTCATTTTGGGAAAACCCTAGACACCTTGATGTGTTCTTTGATCCCTTTTTCATCCCTCTTTGATTTGTTGATCCTGATGGATGTTTGTTGGAAATCCATGGTTGATACATGGTGAGTTCTCTTCTCCTTGGCACCTATTTTCTTCCATTATTATCTTGGGGATCTTTTGCGGTAGTGTTTCCTTGGTTTTAGGTGTGTGTTGGGTTTCACTTGATGGTCTTGGGATGCCGCATATGTAGATCCTCATTTCTCATAGTGTGATTGTGGTTTTTCACCATTCTTCTTTACCCTGTAGTATGTGGTAAGTTGGAAGGCTTATTTGTGGTAGGATTTCCCTCGTTTCTTCTTATTATCCATCATAAAAGAGGGGTTAAATTTTTTTATCCATGGATTATGATTTTGTCAGAATAATCAAAGATAAATAACTTGTTAATTTGAATTTAAAGGGGTAAAATGGGGTTTTAGTCTCATGCCTTTATAAAATTCTTTATTTATGATGTGATGGATTGTTCCGGATAAACACCCTACTAAAAATTATGATCTTTGGTTGTTTTTTTACACTATTTGACATGAGTTGTGGAACCCTTGTTTGTTGTTACTATTGAGATTTTTGTGGTAACCCCCTAAAATGGAAATTGATTAACCACTTATATTTGGCTAATGAAATGGTTTCCTTGGGGTTTTGTCTTGTGTGATAATGCCCCTAAAAGAAAGTGGAATGTGATAAAATCCCCATTGTAAATTTGTTAAAAAAAATTGAAGTGCTGTGGAGTGTGGTCGATCTTTTGGGATAATGATCTATGGATGGGGTATGTGGGGATGATAGTTAGTTTTTTCCTGATTTTGGGTCAGTGAAGTTGTTGTTATATTGTGCTATATATCCGAGTGGTGAAGGAAAAAACATATATATTATTAATAATTTTTTGAATGGAATGGAGTGTTTTGGTTAATGGAATATAAATGGTTAATTAATGATTTAAATGGTGGGTTGTGTGCATGAATGTGTGTGATAAAAAAATATGAAATTATTGGGTTTTAAACATGGAAAAAATATCTTGTAATATTAGTTTATTAGGGTCATTCACCTTCAAAATTGACTATTGAAAATACTAATAAATGCATTTAGAGGTGGAAGAAAAAGTGAAAGTGTTATGAGTTGGTTGTTTGTTTGAGAACCCATAGGATAGGCCTGAGTTATTGTTACTATGTATATATATTTTTATATTATTTTGATTACTACATGAACCCCAACAAAGTTGAGCTCTATGTAATGAATGCCTTCATAGTCACACAGGGGGTGTTTTCCCCAACATTCGGTGGGGGAACTAATGGATAGGTACCCTCTCTTTCCTAAACTCCCATCTAGGTGAGGTTTGTATGGCACGAGCTATGATGGAAAGAGGTTTTTTAGTGCTTTATATGTTAATTGTAATAGAATGGGTGTCTTTGGGTGAGATATGACAGCTCAGGTGTTTCCGGGTGAGGTTATATATGTCCTAGGTCCTTCAAAATGAGGTGTGACGACCATGGTGACTTCGGGCGAGATGTGATTGTGCTTCTGGGCCAGTAGCCCAAGTGTTTTGGGTGAGATTTGTGTGTTTTTTCTTGTGGGGAAGTGAGATTAGGTTTCTAAGAGGGATTTGTGTTATGACCATTATTTTTGGGTGGTTTGGTATATGGAACAGATGGGAGTGCCAAGATGTAAAAAATTGGGGTGTGAGAACGGTACTCTAGTGGGAAAGTCTTGCATGTTACCATTATTGATATGATCATATTATATTTCTTTACTTGTGAACATGGTGAGTGTGACTTAGTGAGGATGGTATTTTTAGTATACCTTGATATTTTTTGTTTGGTTCTACTGTTTTCTCACATGTGCATTAGTATGCTTCTTTCACATGTGTGTGAGAGACTTTGGTTTTCCAACTAAGTATAATTGTATGATCACCCTACGTATATAAAACTATTTTTGGATTTCTAGGAGGATTTCATAGATAATGTTAGACCTTACTATCTTATATCCTTGACATTATTTCCATCGATGCTTTATCTTTACTTTGGGGTATTTACTTTGGATACATTTATTATATCATTTCTATTTATACATGCATGTGGGATGGTTTTTTGTTACTCTTTTATATTATGCCTTGGAGTTGTTTGTGGATGATTATATCTATCTCTTAATAATATTTACATTATAAATGGAAATTCCTCCTATACTTTTTGAATTGTACACCCTTGGTGCTCCTCACTGACCTAAGTCCTACTGGAGGTGGGACTCGGGGGGGGGGGGGTCATTGTCTCTCTCCCCTCAATAAGGTATGATTAGAGGGAGGGGTCCTGACATTTATAGTGTTAAAATATATTTTGAATAGGTTTTAAATTTTTATTAAACAAATTTTAAATCTATTAATATGATTTTTTTCATTTTAATTATTTTTAATTTATATTTTGATATAAAAACAGAATGAACTTTTGAACATTTTCACATTGAAACCCTATTTTCTCATTCCTTCAATGGAATTACTGTTAAATTAATTTATTCAACATTTGTGATTTTAATTTCGAAAAATTGATTCCATTTTTGGAATCAGAATATTTTATAATTTACATTATGGTGAAATAAATTTTTGAGAACAAATATTATTGAAAGAAATTAAAATTAATTACAGTGATTAAGGTGAAAATAAGATTTCTTGGTGGTTAAACTTTAATCATATGTGCTCAAATGAGCTGGAAACTTTTCCAAACCCCTTTTTATGGACATATTTCTACCATATCATCTATTTTACTGAATTTGGTTCATTATTGGAAGAAAATTAAGTAAGTTATACCACCTAATAGTGTTTTCCTTTTTATATTAATAACAATCCCACTCCTCCTCCACTATAAAAGGCATTCACTATTCACCTTACTCACATCTCAAAAGATAAATTGAATCAAAAAACCCATAACCATATCAACTCTAAAAATACCTCCCCTCATCCAAGAAGTCTCACATTGTGAATAATGATATTAAATTAATAATTATGTTTTAAACTAAAAAAGAGTTACCCGAGGAAGATGTAACATTCTTCAATGAGATATTTGGTTTTATTTCTTTCTCCACCACATCAATTATTCTTATATATTGATTATATAACAACCTATTTAACCAAATTATACTGATATTTTTTACCTTATGTTTATATCCTATACTTACATAAACTTCCATCAAATGGGATACACAATCATCTTTCATTTGTACAGTGGACTACCGCCTTGAGAATTGATGTCCATCAATCTTCCATTTCCACCTTTTAAGGTTGGAAATAATTATGGATTTATAGTTGAAATATGAGATATATGATATTTTTAATGTATTTATGCTTATCAAATTTTTATATAACACATGCCTCTATAATTTCCATTTTTGGAGAATAAAATAACATCATTTGTAGACGTGTGGACTACCGCATCCTTAATGTGATGTGATGCATTCATGATTTACATGGAATTCATTAAGAATGGTTTAAATAAACATACGGGATGTATATTAAATAAATAGGATGATTAAATTATAATATACATATATATATAATACTTTTCATTCTTTTAATACGATAAGAAAATGGAAACAACGTTTATGGGTATGTATGGATTATTGTCTCCATGAATGGTGTATTTCATTACCTATATCCAAAATTTATATATTAATATAAATAAATATATACTGAAATATTTGATTTTTTAAATCATGGTTTGAATTCTATATATGATTAAATATTTATCTATTTAGTAGGAAAATAATTAACAAGTCAAAACATACTGAAAAAACAAGGCAAATATCACCTGGAATGATTAAAATGATGAATGATTATTAATGAACGGGTAAAGATTTGTTTTAAAAGAATTATAAAGTATATAAAAAATATTAAAGTGGTTATATTATATGTAAATAAAATGATTTAAACCATTATATTGGATGTTAAATATAATTCAACCAACAGGTAGTGTAAGGTAAGAGATTCTCATTAAACTTTTTACATCTATGAGACAAATTTCATATTCATAGCTTATTTGTTTTTTGTGGCATATATAATGACCCTTTATCATTTAATATATTGAATAATTAGTAAACTATTTTTTTTTAAGTCTCACTTTTAATTATACCATCTAAAGAGGATTGATTTAAAAATTACCAAGTGGTAAAAGTTATCATGGCAATCTCACTTTATTTTTTGATTGTTAAAATATCTTGAAATAATCACATTATTATAATAATTTTTTATTGGAAATTAAATTTATATAAAATATCCATATTCTTGTATGATGGATATTATTATTTCATAAATAGTATTCCATTTTTATATATGTTTTTTACTTTGAATGTTATTTGATTAAATGGGTAAATTTTGATAAATCTGTATCTTTTACTCAATACAGATATTTGATAGGGTACATTTTTTATGGGCTAATTTTTTTACTCAATATACTAGAAATAATTTTTTCTTTAATGAAATGGGTTGGTAATAGGTTAATTAAATCCCATCAATCCATCATTAGTCTCAAGAGATGAAATTAGTTGGTGACATTCCCTTTGAGTTTGTTTCCAAGAACAACCATACATGTTTCTACCCACAAATTTAAACTATTTTAAGAATAGTACTTCATGGTATAGTGGTTCATGTTCTAGATAAATTATATACAATGATTAATCATTTCCCCCATTTAAGTTTTTATTATCTAGAGTATCTTCACTATGAAAAAATATATAGGTGCATTTTATTATAAGCTCATTGATTAAATGTAATGTTTGTTCATTTATTTACCCTGATGGATTAGTTATTAATTATTGATACACCATATCTTCCACTTAACTTAATTCTTAATAATAATTTGAGATAATGCTATTTTTTTCATTCCTTGGGATGTGAAGATGAATTATTTGAATGAATTGAAAGGATGTTGAGCATTTACTTTTATTATATATTATGTTTTTTTATATTCCCAATATAAAATAGGTTTCCTGTATATATCGTGGTTTCAAAAACTAATAAACTATTTGGTCCATCAAAATTTTATTCCTTATAACCATGACAATGTAATAAAGTATGGATCCTACTCCGATATACTGGGGTTGGTGTGTTATAGTTTGTATCGAAGGAAGTTAAGAGAAACTTTGTAAATATAAATTTACAAAAGCATAGATTAGGGAACATAACCCTAAAATAAACATTGTGGAAATGTATGAAATAAAATATAAAATTAATTATGTTTATGATTATGAAATTATATATGAATAATTTTTTCATTTTATGTTAAGTATTTTACTTGTTATTGAATTGTAAATTATGTTTCATAATGATGTGATCTAATCTAGTATATTCCATTATTTATAAATGGAACCCTAAAATAAGAAGGGTATCAATTATCATAGCCTGTTTAGAGGTTTCTCTACTGAGAAAGATGATATATATGGTATTGTAACTAAGAAAGTTTTGTTTATATTAGGGAAGCATAATCATATTATGAAAAATAACCTTTACCATATTTAAAAACGTTTTCCATAATGTGAATTTGATATATTGGATCCCTTTATGTGATAGAGGCCCCCTAATTGAGTGGGAATACTAATACAATGGAATATAATCAACGGCTTAAGTCTTTGGAGAATATATTTATGGAATTAGGAAGTGGTCGAATGGAAATGGTTACACTTGCAGTGTATTTTCTCAATTGTGATGCAGATCAGTGGTGGTCATTGATCCAGAATACTAGGGAGGAAGAGGAAGATGAAGTCATGGAATGGAAATCTTTTATATATGAATTCTTTAACAAATATTTCAATCATGAGAAAAAAAAGAGATAAAGATAAAGTTCCTTAGTTTAAATAAAAATTCGGAACAATTTTTTGTGGGTTATGAATCCACCTTTACAGGATTATAAAACTATTTTAATGATTTAATATTCAACATGGAATTATAAATTGACTATTTATTTAAAGGGATTAAGAAAAGTCTCCAAAGGGTGTTGGTGTTTCAAACCTTTTCTTCCTATGATGAAATTTTTTATGTGATATCAATGAAAATAAATATTTATCCATGTCTTATGTATTTAAAGGGAAGAAAGATAATAATATGATCTAAGAGAAAATAATAGATAAATGGAATATGGTAATGAATGATTTTCCACATGTAATAACTATGGAAAGAATTACCCAGGAAATTCTTGAAGGGTTTGTGAGTTTTTTATAAGGGTGTAGAAAAGAGTATTCATTCTAATAAGTTAATGGAGAAGGAATAAATCAATGATCTCTAGTGATACAACTACAATGATATGGGTCACTATGAAAATTAATGCTCCAAGAGTTAGGGAAATGAACCATAAAAGATGCCAAGGGGAGATGTCCAAGATTATGCTATTGATATAGTTGAAGTAGAAGGATTTATTTTCTCATTTATTTGGATTCTTGAATAATGTTGTATGCATATGTTATCGATGATATCCTAGTTATAAGTATTATGGAATTCATAAAGATTCTACTATATTAATTTTTCATCAAGGATTTAAAAGCATGTCTTCATTAGTACTGATTACCAATAAAAATGATTTAGTGAGAATTTCAACTTCTTAAAAAAAACATATTATTGATGTATAGACAATCCTTATTATGTTATTAATATTGAGATAATGATTTTTGGATAAAGATATGATTGATATGGATAAATTAAATTAGATATTACTGACCACCAGAAACTGATTAATGATTTGTAGACAATTCTATCATTGATGGAGTTTACAAAAAAATTTGGAATTGAGGAATATATCCAATAATATATGTTTTATTTAAGGAATAAGTAAGAGTGTGTGCTTTAAATTAATTTTTATGGTAAATAATGTTATTACCATGTTTTAAGAGAATACATGATATTGGGGTTCACATGTTTAGTATGTAATTATTAATGGGGTATGTCATGTTTATTGAAGGCTAATAATGTGTTCATTTGAGAAATTTAGTGACATGTATTCTAATGTTAGGTATCATGATATTTTGGTAAAGATATCCATTTATGAAATTGTTTATGTTTATCTTTAGATGAGGATTTAAAGGTTAATGTATTAATCCACCATATGATGAAACATATTCTAAAAAATAAAGTATAAATAGTTCAAGTCAAAACCAAAGTATAAGATTGTGTTTATGAAATATGAAGGTATAATGTAATTATATATCCTTACATTATTTTAAAGTGAATGAATTCTACAATTCTAGGAAAATGGTCTTAAAAAAACGTTATCCTATTATCATTATTTTTTATGATATCAATAACATTTATCAAAAAACTATTTTATAGATTTATGGTTAATAACATTATCATAAACATGTTCTCTATCACTCTCTATCAGAACATGATAATTAGATTTCTATTCTAGGTCCATGTTTTCACTAATTTTCTCCTATTCGAAAGACTCATTTTATAGTGACCATAACATTTCATTATCCTTATACTTAATAAGATGTGATATTAACTCAATTTATGATATGACATTGTTTCAACAATAGTGTTTTCAAAAATAAATCCCTTGATAACCAATATCATGTTTTAATTATGAGTACACAATTTATTTAAGATGGGGATAATGTGTCACCCCAAGACTTTAAAATATTTTCCTTTCATAATATATCTCATTTCTTCATAATTTTTATTTATATAAAACTACAAGATAATATTATGATTAAAAAAACTGATATTTTATTTTAATACACACAACACTAAGTGGTCTTGTGTTACACACAATACTAAGTTCCTTCGATATCCTATGTTACCCACAAGACCAAGTTTTACCAAACTACAATAAACTATTAATATTATTACTTAACATTATAGTTATCATCTAATTATTTTAATGAAACGTGTGAAAAGGATTAAATAAATTTGGATATTTTTTTTACTTACGTTTGTGTAATTATTTAGTGTCCAACTAATTAGATACGAATATAAAAACCAATTATAAAAGAAATGTCTTTCTAAAAAAACTATTTTTATTTACAAAATGAGTTTTATGTTAATAGATTAAATAAATTAATATTATTTAAATATAATAATGAAATTTAAATATTATATATTCAATAATATGTTTTTACATTCATATGTTCATAAGATAGGAACAAATTCAATTTTATTCATAAAAACCTAATTTTTTTTCAAGGTAGTTTTGCTGCCTTTTAATAGAGAAACTATTTCAAAACTAAAATTTGTAACTGTTATAAATTATATATGAAAAAATAAAATTTATTTTTTAAATATTAATTTAAAAAATATCTTAGCGTTAATTTTTTCTATTTTTCTATGAAGTTTTATTTTTTGATGAATTGTAAAAAATACTGAATTTTAATTGCAAACTGACATTTTTTCTAATTATTTTATAGTGTTAAATTATATTTTTAATTGGTTTTAATGTATTATTGGATAAATTTTAAATATAGTAATAAAATTTAAATCCTTGGAATTATTTTAATATTTAATTTATATATAAAAACTTATTAAACTCTTGAACATTTTCACTTTAAAACCCTGCTTTACCGCCCCATCTGTGGGACTAATTTTAAATTATTTTATACCAATTATATTATTGTAATTTGGAAAAATGGATCCCAAATTTGGAATTAGAATAATTTATAATATCTATTAAGTTAAAATATTTTTTTTACTAAAATAATTATTGAAATCAATTAAAATTAATAACAATAATTAAGGTGAAAATGAGTTTACTTAGTTGTTAAACATTAATATTAATAGTAAAATGGCCTTGAAACATGTCCAAAACCCATTGTATGGACATATATCAACCATATAATCCCTTTTATATAATTTAGTTCATTATTTTAGGAACATTATATAAGGGAGACCTAGAAATAGTGTTTAATGTTTTATATTTACAAGAATGTCACTCCTCTTTCATTGTAAAAAAGCATTAACTCTTCCCCTTACTTACACCTCTAAATGCACTTTCTCTGATCCAAATCATGACCAAATAAACTCCCATAATCCATCTATTTTTCTTACAATCCTACATTTTGTAATAAATTAATCCAAATAATAATTTTTGTATAAACCAAAAGGAGTTTCTTGAAGAAGAGGTAACGTTCTTCAACGATTTCTTTTGTTTTATTTCATTATTCACCACTTAAATTATTATTAAAAATTGATTATATAATAAAATAAGTATCCCAAATATACTTATATTTTTTATCTTAGTTTTATGACATACAATATCACGCACTTCCATTAAATGGAATAAACCATCATTATTTAGGTGTATGGCGGATTACCGCCTTGTGAACCGATGTCAGTCATTCTTCCATTACCACATTTCAAGGTGGGAAATAATGATATATTTATAGTTTATATATGATATATATGATATTTATAATTTATTTATTCATTTTTAATTATTATATAACACATGCCTTCATGTGTTCCATTTTGTGGGAATACGATAACATCGTTTGTGGATATGTGGACTATCACCTCCTCAAAGTGATGTGATGCATTCAAGATTTACATAGAATATATTAAGGATGCTTAAAATAATAATATGTGAATTCTATGATATAAATATGAAAATGGAATTACAATATTTATATATATATCATTTAATTTTCATTCTTTTAATATGACAAGAAAATAGAAAGATTGTTCATGCATACGTATGACATACCGTCTCCATGGACAATGTATTTCATTTCCTATCTCCAAAAATTATGGATTCATATAAATAAATATATAATTAATATATATATATATATAATTTTTAAATAATTCATTACACTATTGATATGAACAAATTATGATCTATGTAATAGGAACAGAAATAAAAAATTAAAACATACTCGAAAAACAAGGCAATTAACACTTTGAACGATTAAAATTATGAAAGATTATTAATGAATGGGTTATGATATGTTATAAAAGCATTATATATGATATATTAAAAATTAATATTGGTATTATATTTGTTAATAAACTTTTTAAAACCATTATATAGGAGGATAAGGATCATTCAACTAAAATGGAGAGTAATATAAGGGATTTTCTTCTCACTTTTTACATCATTGTGATAAATGTCATATTCACCACTTATTTATTTTGTGTGTTGTATATACTACACCTTTTTCATTTAATTTCATTAATAATTCATGCCTCATGGTATTTTAAGTCTCACATTGTATTATCTCATTCAAATGGTTTTGAATTAAAAATTAACAAGTGGTAATAGTTATCTTGATAATCTCAGTTTCTTTGGTGATGATTATCTTTATATTGAAAAAATAATATTATTGTAATAATTTTTCATTATAAATTACATTAATATTAGATAAAAATATTCTTTTATAACGTATATTATTATTTCTCAAACCATATTTAATTTTTACATATGATTTATACATTGAATGTTATTCTATTAATTGGGGAAATTATAATGCCCCGAAATTCCATTTAATTTTTTTGAAAATTAAAAAGTATTATTTCAAGACCCAGTTCTCAAATGGAACGTAATTCTGAGGCCTGGACTAGTTGTAATGTATTTTTGGACTATTTTTAAATTTTATTAAATAATCACGCGAGTGGGTTTTTCTAACTTCTAAACTGGTGCCCGGATAAAAAATCTGAGGGCACTGTTGAACTCAGAGCATCTAGATTTTCTTAAAAAGGACCTAACATTGGCTAGTGTGGGCCAATAGTGGAAAGTAGTTTTTGGAAATAAATAAAATAATTAAGTAACGATTATTTTATTTTTAAAAACTTGTAACTCCTAAACTGTAACTCATATTTGAAATTTGAGAGTACAGTTCAGCTCATGAGGGAATACATCCCTTAGGCAGAGCCTAACCTTGACCAATATAGGTCGATGGGGAAAATAAATTGTTGGACTTTTCAAAAAAAAATTATAACCTAAAAGTTATTTTATTATATTTTCATCTTCATTACGTAGTGACTCATCAGTACTATGGTGCTGAGATGAGGCGATGTTGAATCCCATTAATATACCTCATTAATGAGTCAGCATAACGACACTACAATACAGTGTACCAGAAACACAGACTCATGTTTCATAAATTAAAATCCTAACAAGTAATGCAGGATTGTTTACACAATCACAGGATTTCTCTGAGGATTTGTTCGGTGGTTATGACGAATAATGAATGCACTTTCTTCCACCCTTTTAAGAATCTATAGAAATGGTGGGATGCAGATCAAGAATTGAGAACAGTGGCACATGATCTTGTTCATCCTTGAGAAATATCCTTTTCCAAGTAGGTATTTGATGCTTTTCTATGTGAATTGATTTTCCCCATTCTTTATTTTAAATTATGAATGCTGGTTAACTCAAAAACAAGTTAACCTATAGATCTATTTTTCATGTGGGATGGTTAATGAAGCAGGATAAATGGGATATACATCTTAGTAATTATTCTACCTTATTTTGGATCTTTGTGATCTGTCTAACAATAATGCTTCTAGGTCAACACGAATAAAGACCCGGATCATTATTTTGGTGTTCATATGTGTGACTTCTTCCCATACCTACTGCTTTAATTCTTCCCATTCTTCATGGCGTAATGAATTTGGAAGTTACAGTATCTGTGGTCCTAACAGGACCGCAGCGGTACATAGGCCCGTGTGAGGAGGCCATGCCCGAGGGTGGAATCGGGCAGGAAGGGTACTGGACAGGTGATCGATGACATTAGCAAGAGGTTGCGGTGGTGGCATAATGTCGTGGAACCCAGCTGCGACCAGGAATGAGGTTACGATAGTAGGTAGGAGGTTGCTCACTAATAGCACACCACGGAGCTGATAGGGGCCACCGGTACGGGGGTCAGAGGAAATAAATAGGTAGACCTGGCCACCCTACCGTGTCGGGGGCGCCGTGTGGCACAAATATGTGGTTTGCATACCACAGTAGGTGCTTCTTGTGGATCATGTGGACGATTAGTCCATGTGAGTGGACCGACTAGTCGAGGAAGCATCACCACCCTGGCACCACATGTCTACACAAATCGGATGTCACACGGCATCCGATATGGAATAGAACCCACCCACTAATGTGGGTTCGGTCAGTGAACTAAACTAGGCCGTAGGGCAGCCTGGGTTGGAGGAGAACTAGCCCACAGATACAGGCTGGGTTGGATGGAAAACTGGGACCCAAGGCAGCCTGCCTAGTCAAAAACCTAGTCCAACTATGTCGGACCGGACCAGTTGAGAACCGGGTCACTGGGTGACTTGGAGGATTAAATCCACGACCGAACTGGGAAAGATCCAGCAAGGCCCAATGGGCCTGGATAAAAGGCCAAGTCGTACTGAATCAGCCCAGACCTAACCGGGTCGGGTCGGTTCAACCGAAACGGGTTGGGTCATGTGTGACCCCTAGTCCAGGTTACTCGGGTTGGTCTAACCAAGTTGGACTGGGCCTAAATGAAACTAGCACCATTTAACCAGAATTCTAATATCCTTCGTATCGGGCATCCGATTGACGTGTCGCCTATGGATTTGGGACCCTTGTGATGAGACGACCCTTCTGGTATTCTCTATGTGAGACTTTGTGGCAGTCAAGATATGACTGATGTCTTGAGGACTAGATTCTATCAGAATAGAGAACACTAGAGAGTGGAAATCCTATATCTAGCTATGACACGAAGGATATGACGAGCAGACCTCAGTGGTCCAGCAGATGAGAAAACCTCAGTGGTCCGGAAAAGGAGCGGAACTTAGTGGCCCAGTAGCTGAGCAGACCTTAGTGGTCTAGAAACTGAACAGAACTCTGTGGTCTAGTATCTGAGTGTACCTAAGAGGTCCAATAGCTAATTAGAACTTAGTGGTCCAACAGATGAGGTGACCTTATTAGTCCAGCAGATAAGTGGACCTTAGTGGTCTAGAAGACAAGAAGACCTTAGTGGTCCAGTAGATGACCAGACCTCAATGGTCCAGCAGTCAAGTGTACCTCAGTGGTCCAACATCGGAGAGGGCCTTAGTGGTCTAGAAACTAAGCGGAACTCAGTAGTCCAGTATCTGAGTAGACCTTAGTGTCTTATCAGGTATGAATCCCTCAACAATACAAGATGATTCAGCTATACAACTAAAAATCTTACTTTTTATGATTTGATTTATACATGCTGCAAGTTGTCTTTGATTTGTGTTCAGGCTGTTTGATCTTGTTGTGTGGCCTTGCTTTGTGGTCTTTCCTTTGTGGTTTGGGGTCCCTATTGAGTATTGTGTTTCTGACCCCTCCACGTGATTTTCCAGAACGTGTCGTGTCTCAGGCAGGTGATCGACACTTTAACACAGACCTTGGTGGTCCGGGACCAGGTGGTGCCCAGTGATATAGGATGGACGAGACGTACTTCTATTGATATAGATAGCTACCCTCCACCTACCCTTTAGATAGGGTTTTAGCAGACATGCCTTGGAAGTTGTACTTGTATTTTGGCCCCTTTTTACTTTTCAGTTTTTACTATACTTTCAGTAGTTTTCTCGGTGATAGTTGTGGTTTATATAGTGCTTACCTTTCTGATGTTTTTGTTGTGTGAGTGTGTATAGGTTTAAATGAAATTCCTTCCCACTTTGGGATATTCTTTCTCAGTGCTAGACGGCAGCCCTTGGCCTATGGATGGCAGGCTTGGGGCAGTCACATCATGGGCCCTACGGGACGAGTCATGATAATGTAGTATAAAATCCAGGTCAGTTCTACCAGAAGAACTAAGAGTGTCAAAACTTTTATGTATAAATAGTGTTAAGTTTCTCGAGTTTGACTTTCAGGATAGGGAGTCCAGTGTTGGTGTGGCGGCCGATGTATCCATACACAAGGTCCCTGGATTCTAATTTTTGAATTGGTAGATGAAAACACTGGTTTCATGTGTCTTTAGGTGTTTTTAATGATCTTTTTGATTCAGAGTTAGGTCACTAGGTATAATCTATTGTTTTTTGTTCATTTGTATCTCTTTTAGGATTCCTCCACATAGATAGTCATCCATGATTCTAGTGTGTGGCCACAAGTATGGTCCACAGAGTGATGACACTTCGGTATAGGGATTTTTTCCCAAGATGTTACCATCAAGTAGTGTCCCAATGATACCACTACACATTGGAAAGTAGTTACTACTGGTACTACTAGTAGAGGACACACGTAGGCTTAGTGACTGACACGAGTTCCAAAGATAAAGACCTCCTATGTTAATGGGATGGACAGATCATTAGGTTGCAAAGGATTGGTTGGAGGTAGTGATGCGAGTCTTCTGCTTAGTGAGGACACCACTTCACTAGATGGTGGTTCTAGTCGTGAGCCTTCTTCAGGGCATAGTGGGGAGATGGTGTAGTTTGACTATACAAACTCATGAGGAGATGACCCTCACCTAGTCTAACTTTATATGACTCTTCTGGGAGGACTTATTCCCCATAACGTTTTTCTCTATGCGCATACAGGAGATGCTTCACTTATAGAAAGGCATCCTGATAGTGGAAAAGTACTCTGTGAGGTTCACACACCTCTCCTGTTACTCTACGCATATGGTGTGGGACCCTTTATTTAGGGCCCAAACCTATGAGCAGGGACTCTAGCAGTAGATTAGGGCATCAATGATTTCCCTCAACATCCCTACTTAGGCTGGGGTGCTGGAGAGAGATCTACTAAGAAAGTGATTCCTTACTGAGCAAGCACCATTGGTGGGAGCTACCATAGGGTGAAAGGTGGTAGATTCATCTGTGGAGGGTGTCCAACAGATGACGTAGAGGTCCAAATAGTCCTGAAAATTTGGAGAATGACCCCAGGACTCAGGGTCAGCGGTACAAGTCTCCCGAGATAGAGGGAGTTATAAAGGGGGCAGAGTATGCTATGCATGTGGTGGGTAGGGGCACATGTCTTGGGATTTCCTAACTGGTCGTGCAGAGGACTGATAGGTGGTTGAGGGACCACCAAGGTAGTAGTAGAGATAGAAATAGTGTGGTCTTCTTTGCGGTGAATGTGGAATAGGATTGGGATGAGCGGTACGACGTGGGTGTAGGTATGAGGTACTACGGCCACCACCCCTAGGTGGTCCACCTTGGGCTCCTAGAGAAGGTGGAAAGGGGTGGGTTCAGCTTCATTTGGTTGAGGCCTATGGACTTGATGTCCCTAAGATGATACAAGGATTGATCTGTGTCTTCTCCACTTTATTTTTAGTTCTTATATACAGGAGTTTCAGTCACACTTTCCTTAACACAGACCATGTTCATAGCTAAAATATTCTGATCAAGTTGTTGGCATGATCCATACAATTAGAGAATCCTATGGGAAGGTATTAGATGATCACACACAGGTGTATGTAGTGTGATCTTGCTCTTCGAGGTGATGGATTTGGCTGGGATCTCCTAATAGTGGCATTGAATCCTTATGTTTTCATTTTCAGTAAGGACTAGTAATTCACAATCCATTCTCAGATTGACTGTTCTAGTAACAGAGTGCAGTTTTTCCACGGAGATGGGACCAATGTTTCCTCCAATATTGATAATGGATCTCTTGTACCATAGTATGGACTTACACATATGAGGGTGTAGCTGATCACTCATCGGTTTTCTAGAATGACCCTCGGTGCAATGGATGAGATGAGTCCACAGTTTCCTGTAGTGGTGGAAGAGTATGAGGAAATCTTTTTAGAAGATGTTACAGAACTACCACCTTAAAGAGAGGTAGAATTATTCATTGATCTATACACCATGAAGACACAAATATCTATGCTTTGATACCATATGGCTACTGAAAAGCTTCCGGAGCTGACGGTACAGTTGGAGGACTTGAAGAGGAAGGGGTTCGTAAGGCCTAGCATTTCACCATGGGCAGCCCCAGTATTGTTTTCCAAGAAGGAAGAAGAAATCTTGAGGTTATAAATGGACTTAGGGCACCTAAACCAGGTGACCAGGAAGAACAAGTATCCTTTACTGAGGTTTTATGACCTATTCAATCAGAAAAAGGGATCGATATGGTTATTGAACATTGGCCCCAGATCAGGCTATCGCCATCTTTGAGTATGAGATGAGGACATCTCAAAGACTGATTTCATATTTCTATACGGCCACTACTAGTACTAAGTGATGCCATTTGGCATGAAGAGCACCTCAAAAATTTTCATGGGAATCATGAACATGATCTTCCATCCACACATAGACCAGTTGGTAGTAGTCTTCATTGATGATGTCATACTGTATTCAATGTCCGAGGAGGATCATGTGATACACCTGAGGATGGTTCTGGACACACTCTGAGAGCACCAACTTTATGGAAATATATCGAAGTGTGGTTTATGGATATTAATGGTCCACCTCATGGGACATTTCATTTCAGATGTTAGGGTTTTAGTGGATCCAGCGAAGATCGAGGAGGTTCTTTCTTGGGATCCACCCAAGAGTGTTATCAAGGTGTAGTGTTTTCTTGGGAGGTTGGGTACTATCATAGATTTTTACCTAACATCTCTATAGTAGAATCACCCATGAAATCATTGATTTAGAAGGTAAAACCCTTCATGTTGATAGAAGGATTCTAGCAGAGCTTTTAGCAGATGAGGCAGATCTTCACGAGTATACTAATCTTGAGGTTTCTAGAAGAGGGTGCCTGTCACGAACCGAATCTAGTCACCACCAATATTGCAACCAAACCTAGCATATGGAATTGAAAAAAGGCTGTTACCTATCCCCACAGGATAGAAAAAGTTCTTGGGTGTCATTAATTTAGTACTGGGAACAATTTACCCGAGTATGAAAGCATAAAACACTGAAAACAATCCGTAATATAAATATGACCTTTTTGAGCCAAAAAATTCTTAAGAAAAAACCAAAACTCAATACATTGGTTTAGAGACAATAAAAGTGGATCAAATACAAATAATGATATCATAAATAAATCCCCATGTACTCCACAAGACAAGGGTTCATCACCCACAATCCATCTCTACAACTCCGCACCAAGGATGGGAACTAACACCCCGAACCGCCACCACCCAAAGCCTTTCCGTGACCTGAGTCAATCATAACCAAGTCTACTTACACACAACGGTTTTATGTAGGGTGTGATCCTAATCCCAATATTATACCACCCAATTATTCCAAATATAATTCAATACAATTTGAAATAGAAAGCAATTTTAATACGCAAAGAAGAGCAGTGATAAATTCCATGAAATGCAACTTTCAACTGAAAACAGTTTTCAAGATAAAATTTTCAAAACATTCAAACATTTAAATAGAAATTTTTTCTAATGTAATTTAATTTCAAAAAAACACAAGGAAATGGAAAATACCAAAAATAAAATGAGCAACAAAATCAGGAACACCCCTAGGCACTAGAGAGTTTCGGGCCTCATGCACCTCGTACCTCGGTGTAAAGTAACCATAGTAAAATATGTTCTTGTGCACAATCCATTAGTAGGGAACATACCCATAAACTAGTGGTCACTATTAATCATACATATAGTTTATTTAGAGTTTTCGTTATCTAAATTCTATGTGAAATAGGGAAAAAACCCATCTGGTCCACTAGTCGTACTAGTACACATCCGCCCCACCTAGGTACCCAGGATTCCCCCTTTGTGCTCAAACAATTTCAGAATTATACAAAAATACATTTTAATATCAAACACCACTACTGGTCACATACAATCATTACAATAGATTCACACATTTTATAACACTTAAAACACACAACCAACACTTTTATTTTTAATGAAACAATTTCTCAAAATATCGCATTGTTTTGCATTCAAAAACACCTTAAGAACCCCACTTGTACACTATGTGCACACTTTTAAGTTACCAAAACAGTAAATTGATCCCAATAAATTTCAATTAAAATAAAAAATCAATTTTAGGGAAGCCCCATGTTAAACAAGAAGTGATAACTCTATAAAACATCCATTTTCACACTAAAGTGGCACCCAAACTTCACTTTCTTTACAAACACCATCAAATCCCATTGTTCCTCAACAACCAAAGGGGATAAAAATTATAAACATTATATTAATCCTTAAAAAAATTTAAAAAAACAACTAAGTATATATAGGGAATCCCATTAATGAACCAATAAAATATTTATATGAAAACCCCCCAATTTCACCAAAAATTGGCACTTAAAATTAATTTGCTTTGTAATTGCCACTAAAACCAATTTTTATAGAAAAACTCAAATGAAATAGACATTAAAATACCATAAAAACAGAAGCTATGTCACAAAGATTTCATACCAAAAGGAATCACCTACCAATTTAATGAAAACCATTGAATCTCCATGGGAAAATCAAATCGCACCACCACCGCACCAAGAGAGACCTAGATCAAACCTAAAACCACAATAATTGACCAAAAAACCTATGTTTAAACCCCTGGTTTGAGACCCTAGTTCCTATACAATTAGAACGTCAAGGATAAGGGAAGAAACCCCAATAATAATGAATTCAACCATAAGCAAATTGAAAGAATAGTGAAAGAGACTCACTTACTTAAGGGATATTGAAGAATCTCCCCAAATACACCATTAGATGAATTTTAAAAGCGTAAAAACATCAAGGGATGTTCTAAGAATGATGATTAGGTTATTTAGGAACTATAATGGAGGGAAACGAGTAATAATTTAGAGATTTAAGAAGGAATAAAGTTACCTCTTCAATTCTGGACGATTTGAGAAATACAATAATGTTCTTCACTAATTTGCATTTAACAATAGCTCCAAATAGGGGGGGGGAGAGGCTAGATACGTGGTTGGGTTAAATTTTCTTTTTTGAGACTTGGAATCATCGAAAAATCTTTAAAATTGAATAACTTATTAACTAAAAAAATTTTGTTTTTAAAACTGGAAATGGGCCCTCGGGCTAGCCCAATTCCTTAAATAAAAACACCAAATACACCATTATGATTGATTACTAAAGGTTAAAAATTGAAAATGTGGTGTTAATATTTAAGGGGAGGCCATTTATGAATTGTAATGGGTGAAAAATATTAAAATGAAATGTTTATAAAAGAAACAAAATTTATTTTTAAATCTATAATTGGGCTCACGGTTTCGCCCAATTCATGAAAACTCACCCATTACTTCATAAAAGATTGGGAAAACCCCTAAAACAAAGTATTAATGGAAAATAAATGAAAAATACCTCTAAAATATGTCATTTATGTGACAATTCTCCCTACCATGAAAACTTTTCATCCCAAAAAGTCGTCCTAAAGCTTGATTGAAAAACAAGAATGAATACTTTTCCTCAACTCATTACTTATGCTCTCATGTTTCATGTGTATACTTACCATGCTTCCAACGATCTCAAACTAGTAGAATAGACTTCCCTCGAAGAACCTTCTCTTGGGAGTCCACTATTTTCACTGGTCACTCAAAAACTGTCAAGTATGGCTCTATCTCTTGTTCTTCCCAACTTAGCACATGGGACAGATCTGGGTTGTATTTATTTAATTGGGATACATGGAAGACGTCATGGATGGGAATAAACTAAGAAGGTAAGGCCAACATGTATGCCACCTTTACAATATGATCGGTGATCTCAAAAGGGCCAATATATCACACCATCAGATTCCCTTGCTTACCCAATCAATAATGGCCCAGACGAGGGGCCACATTCAAGAATACTCTATCACCCACAAAAAACTCTTAGTTTCGAAGCCTCCTGTCAGCATAAGATTTATTATGACTCTGAGCTGTCAACAAGCGCTTCCTGATCAATTTGACCTTCTCAGATGTCTCCTGCACCAGACTCGGCCCCATCAGTGAGGTCTCACCTACCTCAGCCCAACATAAGGGGACCGAAAAGGATGACTGTAGAGCACCTCAAAAGTATCCATTCTAATCGAGGATGGGTAACTTTTCTTATAAGAAAACTCAACCATCCCCAAATGGCTATCTTAGGAACCTCAAAACTCCACAACACATGGCACGCAGCATGTCCTCCAAAATCTAATTCACCCGCACTGTCTACCATCTGTCTAAGGATGGTATGTCATGCTCATCTCTATCTAATACAACTAATAAGGGCACGCCATGGAGTCTCACCACCTCCGGAAGATACAGACATCCCAACTCGTCCACTTTAGTTGTATCTCTAATCGGAATGAAGTGGGCTCATATGTTCAGATGATCAATCACCACCCAAATGGCATTCTTAGCCAGAGGTGTACGAGGTAAGCCAACAATGAAGTCCATGGAGACCTCATCCCACTTCCATGTAGGAATGGGTAATGGATAGAGAAAACTAGAGGGCCTTTGATGCTCTACTTTCACCTGTAGGCATGTATAATATCTCGACACAAAGTCTGCCATGTCCTGTCACATACCTGGCCACTAGAACTGTCATTTCAAATAAAAATACTTCTTGGTGGAACCTATATGGACAGCCCACTAAGACTGGTGGCTATCCTCCATCACCACCTTTCACAGAGACAACCTCACAACTGAACGGCCCTTGAAGCACAAGATTCCCTCGGGAGACGACGACTAATCAGAGGATGTCTCCCCAACATGAAGAAACTGCTTTGACCACTAACAAAGATCATCACTAGGTTTTTTCTATTGAATATACTCTTATAGAGAAGGATCCAACTGGACGCTCACTAAGAACGCACCTCCACTATGTTCCCTGGTCTCCACATGCATTTGAGAAAAGAACCCCAAAAAAGTCCACTCATCACTAGACTTCCTCAAAGCCTTCACTAGAACTCTTCTGCTCAAAGCATTATCCACCACATTACCCTTTCCTAGGGTATAGACAATGTCAAAATCAAATTCCTACAAGTACTCGATCCAATGACGCTGCCTCAAGTTCATGTCCTTCAGGGAGAACATATAGGTCATGTTTTTGTGTTCCGAGTAGACCACAAAATTCTCCCCTGAAATGTAGTGACTCCAATTCCTCAAATCATTCATCATCGTTTCCAACTCCAATTCATGGGTCGAGTAGTTATTTTCGTGTGGTTGGAGTTGGCAAGAGTCGTACGCCACCACGTGATCATCCTACATTAGCACTCACCCAAGACACATACCTGAAGCATCACAATAGACCACATTTCCCTTTCTAGCCTCTAGAAAAATCAGCATGGGGGCAGTAGTCAACCACTACTTCATCTCCTCTAATGATTCCTAACATTTTGGGCCCCATACAAACTTCACCCCTTTTCGAGTGAGCGTGGTCATCAGTGAATCAAGCTGAGAGAAGTCTCGAATGAATCGCCTGTAATAACTAGCCAGGACAAGGAAAATCTTCATCTTGAACACATTCTTCAGCTTCTCCCATGACATAACCACACTAATCTTCTTTGGGTCCACTGAAACCCTCAGCTCAGAGATCACATGCCCCAGAAATCTAACTTCCCTGATCCAGAAATTTCACTTTGATAACTTTTCATAGAGGCGGTGATCCCGCAAAGTGCCCAACACGATCCTCTAGTGATGTGTGTGTTCCTCATCAGAGCCATAGTATAGTAGAATTTCATCCATGAACATCACAATGAAGGAATCTAGATATCGATGGAACACCTTGTTCATGAGTTCCATAAAGACCACTGGAGAATTGGTCAGTCTGAAGGGCATGACCAAATACTCGAAGTGGTCGTACCTGCTTCGGAAGGCTGTCTTAGGGAAATATGACTCCTTCACCATGAACTGATGATAGCCCAAATGCAAGCCTATTTTTGAGAACCACTTTTCCCCATTCGACTAATCGAAAAAATAATCTATTCTGGGAAAAGGGTATTTGTTCTTAATTGTTAGCTTATTCAGCTTTTGGTAGTCAATGCACAACCGGAGGGATCTGTCAGCCTTTTTCGTGAACAACACAAGAGTGGCCCAAGGAGAGACACTCGGGTGAATGAATCCTTTGGATTCTAAGTCTTCTGGTTGTATAATTAATTCCCTCAACTCGGTGTTGGCCATACAATAAGAGGGAAGAGATATCGGTTGTGTTCCCGGTGTTAGATCAATCAAAAACTCCACATCCTGCTTTGGGGGAAAACTTGAGAAATCATCCGAGAATACCTCCGGAAACTCATTCACTACATGAGGTAGTTCCCCTCTAGTGGAAATACCATCATCCTCTAGAATGAGCGATGATAAATGGAAGGTAAGACTTCCCAACTCAGGGAGTGGAAGTCTTGCGCGACCCGACTAAGGATCCCATTCTCCCAGAAAAACATGACGACTCCCATTAGGTGTCATGAAACTCACTCACTGCGTGTAGCCATCAATGTGTTTCTGGAAGTGTACTAGTCAATATATTCCATGTATTATGTCAAACAGTTCCATATATAGAACTAGGAGGTCCCACTCCATCTCAAACCCTAACACGAAAAACACACATTAGGAGCACCTGAGGCCCTGCTCCTTCTTCTTTCCCAGCAGTGTCACAAAATCCATCGCAAAAGACATAACTCAGTTGGAAAATACAGCATGTCTAAAAAACAAGAAGAAATAAATGAAACAGAGGCACCAGTATCAAAAAGAGAGGCAGCTATAAAATATGCGATCAGAATGGTACCTCGAACTATCGATGGTCCCACCTCTGATCCTGCTTGTGCCAGATCCAGTGCATGGAGATGTATGGTCTCTGCCTGAGGACGGCCACTAGTCTGTGGTTTTTCCCTAAAATAGATCTTCCCAGAAGATGACTCTGCCCTACCATTGTGGCTACCAAATCGAGATCCCCCAGTCCTCAACGGCTTGGACTGTGTTGGAACTCCTCTTGAAGCCACTGACCCTACCCCACTCGAGAGTGGACGCACCACACCGCAGAAGTGATGAAAATTCCACTTACCTCCACACTAGTAAAAAGGATTTAGAGGAAGTGGACATGCTGGTCGGATGTGCCCAGCCTTCCCAAAATGGGGGCACACAATAGATCTCACATCAGAAGCCACAGAAAAAAACTGCCTAGAAGAGTGGCCCAAACTACAATCTCCATTCTTTACATGATCCTCCCACTTCCTTTTTATTCTCTAAGGATATGTCACTTCCCACTACTGATACTGAACTAGAGAAACCCTCCCTACCATTCCTATCAATCTCCACCATGCATGCCCAATCAACGACCTTGGAATAGGTCCTCATCTTATAAAAGAACACCTGGCAGTATATCTCTGGTCGCAATCCTTTCTCAAACTTATAGGCCTTCACCTGCTCATTGGAGACAATTTCTAGAGAATACCAAACCAAATCAGAAAAAAATTTGGCATACTCCATAATAGATATATTCCCCTAAAAAATATCCATGAACTCTCTGGACCTAGAATAATCCAACACCTCAGAGGAGTACTATTCATTGAAGACGACCTTGAAATCTCCCCAGTGCATCTGCTCATTCTTCCCATTCTAAAGCACTGATTCCAACCACTTATGGCTAGGACCCTACAATAGAAAGGAGGCACACTTCACCCTAAGCTCCTCATGTTTTTTCAGGAACTCAAGCATATATTCGATCTTCTCGATCCATTATTCTGCATCCTGGGGTTCTGAGGTGCCTCAGAAGGTTGGAGACCTGTTTTTTAGAAACTCCTGAGCTTTCTCTTTTCTAAGACCTATCTTTTATACCCTAGCAAGAATAAGAGCAGGATTCGGTCCCTTCCCCAGAGCTTGGATAGCTCAGACCACATCCTCAACTAGCCTCTAATCAATTGGTGTGGGATAACTTTCTCTAGATTCCTCCTATGGGTGCGTGGGAGCTTTCCGGAGAGGCATGTTTCTAAAAAATTAAACTATCATAAAACAATAATCAATAACACAATTCTGAAAATTTTAATCAAATAGATAAAATATAAAAAATATAAACATATTCCAGTAATAAAAGAATCAAACGACTCCACCTTCGCCCGATGTCCATGTATGGTCTCCAGCCCACACGTCTCATCTGGAAGTGAAGTCAATCCGTAAATTCCAATTTCCCCTAGTGACTCAAGGTCTTCCAGGAGAGGTGTAGACCAGTCACCCTTATCATGAAAAAAACCATGAGCCCCAAAATCCCACCTCTTATATATCCTGACTCACCCCCAAAATATTAACATAATCCAAAAACATTAACCTCCTCTTATACCATTTTTTCAATAACCGAATATGGTCTCCACAAATACTGGCACAAAAACTGGCATGTGGCAAGGCCTAAAGGGTGGTCCATATCCCCATGGGCTGGAAAGAGATCTCGGGTATCATTAATTTAGGTTTGGGAATTATTTACCCGAGTATGAAAGCATAAAACATTAAAAACAATCCATAACATAAATCTGAAATTTTCGTGCTAAAAAAAGTCTTATGAAAAAACCACAACTGAATAAATTGTTTTAAAGACATTAAAATTTGTCCAAATAAAAATAAATACAGCATCAAGACAGCCTCAAGGACTCCACATGACAAGGGTTCATCACCAACAAGCCGTCTCCACAACTCTACACCAAGGATGGGAACTAACACCCCGAACCGCCACCACCCAAAGCCATTCCTTTACCTGAGTCAAACATAACCTAGTCTACTTACACCCATGGGGTGTAATTATGGTTTGAGACTAATACCAATAGGACACCACCCAATGATTCCAAATAGAATTCAATACAATGTGAAATAGTTAGCAGTTTTAATATGCAAAGAAAAGCAATGATAAATTCCATGAAATGCAACTTTCAATGGAAAACAGTTTTCGAGCTAAACTTTTCAAAACATTCACACATTTAAATAAACATGTTATCTACTGTAAAGTATTTCAAAAACACTCCAACGAAAGGGATAATACCACAAATACAATGAGAAACAAAATCAGGAACACCCCTAGGCACTAGATAGTCTCAGGCCCCATGCACCCCGTACCTCGGTGTAAAGTAACCATAGTAAAATCTATTCTCATGAACCAGCTACTAGTAGGGAACATACAAAAAACCTAGTGGTACCCATTCATCATATATATAGTTTAGTTAGAGTTGTCATTATCCAAAATCTATGTGAATCTATAAAGACTCTAAAATTCCATGTAATTGTTTTTAATTAAATGGGAATTTTATGAGTCCGCAAAAATTGACGGCGCGCGATTTTGAGGCCCTGAGTGCCAGGAATGAATTTCTGAACATTGTTTCGGGTACGTTCAGTAAACGTGCAAGCAGTGTTTTCTAACTTTTGAACCGGTTCTTGAAATTGAAATCTGAGGGCACCGTTCAACACGCAGCACCGGTAGTCGCTTAAGGAGACCTTCACCCCGATCATAGTAGGTCGAGAGTGGAAGTTATATTTTCACTTATTCATGAAAGAATAAAATAAAATAAAATTGTATAACATTTTATTTTATTTGGAAACTCACATTTTAGTGTTAAGAAGTGGAGTCCACCGAACCTAAAACCCCCAATTTAAATTTAAGGGTGGGGACCACCCGAACCCTCTTAATGTGAAAAACCTTTTGAACTCCCTCTTTAATGAGAGAGGTGACCTTTAGGTTTCCCCAAAATTTATTATGCCATCCTAAATATAATTATGAATCCAATTTACTTTGTTCCAAAAATTAAATTGGGGAAACATATCATAATGGCTACCTTTTCATTCTGGTGGAATTAGGGGAACTGTTGGCAAAGGGAAATTTGGAGAGAACCTTGGAGGAATTATTCTTCTCCAACAAAGAACGCTCCGGCAATGAAGAACGTCGATGCATGACTTCAAATTCTTCTCAGGGAATTCTCAAACATGGGACATCTTCAATTGATGACTGCCCTTCCCTACTCGTTGACTTCAACAAAAGAACGAGGTAGGGGTATCTTTTAAATTGATCAATGTTAATTTTCCTCTCACATTGAATCATTTCCCCTTGATCCACTTGTTACAGCCCTAACGCGGAGGGTACGGGCCAAACAAACATGGTCAGACCCCTCCGCAAACCTTATGTTCTTTTGTGTGTTCTTCGCGATGCTGACGAAAACTGGTGCCGCTGTTTGGCATCGGTGGAAATTGAGAAGCGTGGACGGAACCATGGTTGTTCGTGACGAAGGAGAAAAATGGAGGGCAGCTAGTCAAGCCGGCCACTGGTGATATCATAGTGTGCGACCACGCCGCCCCATGGCCCTCCATGGCCCCCATGGCCTCACCACCTAGTGGGCCTCTGTGTCCCCCACAGCCTCGTCGCTTCTAGGCCCTCCGTGGCTCCCACGGCCTCCGCCGGCCTGTGGCCTTGCGGCCCCCATGGCCTCGTCGCCCAACGGCCCTCCACGGCCTCACTAACCCACGTCTCCCATGGTCTTCCCACTCCACGGCCCTCCGCAGCCTCAGCAGTCTCTATTTTCCTGCGGCCTCGCGGACCCCACAGCCTTGCCACCCAATGGCCCTCCACGGCCCCC
The DNA here is from genome assembly GCA_963277665.1 of Viscum album. Lineage (NCBI taxonomy): Eukaryota > Viridiplantae > Streptophyta > Magnoliopsida > Santalales > Viscaceae > Viscum > Viscum album. Next base: position 854,618,864 of record OY728152.1, read on the forward strand.
GCCACCCTCCGCGGCCCCCGCCGCCCTCCGCAGCCCCCGCCGCCCTCCGCGGCCCCCGCCGCCCTCCGTGGCCCCCGCTGCCCTCCGCGGCCCCCACCGCCCTTCGCGGCCCCCGCCGCCCTCCGCGGCCCCCGCTGCCTCACCGACACATGGGCCTCCATGGACCCCGTGATGTTCACCACCCCGTGACCCCCGCCACCTCATCGTCTCGTGTCCTTGTGGCCCCATGGGGCCTCCCCGCCCCATGGCCCTTCGCGGCCCTCGCTGCCTTGCCACCTTTGTGGCATTCACGCCACTTTGCGGCCCCTGCGCTGCCCAGCACGAGTTGGGCCAGACCCAATGTTGTCTGGGCCAGACCAAGTGGGTCGGGTCGACCCATACTGAGTCGGTTCGGCCCCGTCTAGGTCGGGTCGTGTCGGACTGGACCCAAACCAGCTACGAGCTTTTCTCTCTATCGGCCATAACTTTGGCAACATGCGTCTGTTTGATAAACAGTCAATGGCGCTATAAACCTTGGAGCGATAAGGTACTTCTGGTATACCCCACTTGAGATTTGGATAAAGTTGGGATATTGTAAGGTTGGATCGAGTATGAATCTAACTGGGCCCTTAGGACTAAAAGGCTAATATCTTATAGACCGAGCATCTAATTGAAGCATCGTCTATTGCGTTGAGACCCTTATGATGTGGAGGTCGTTTGGGATACTTTGTGTGGGACTTTATGGTAGTTGTAGTATCGACTAGTGGATTGAGGAGGGGACACTTTTGGATATGAGAAAGCTTGGTGCGGGAACTCAGTAGCTGGCTATGATGTGAAGAATGAATAGTGATCAGGTGTCGATCAGTACCAAGTAATTCAGTGTGGGTCAGCACCGAGAAATCCTATGTGGGTCAGCACCGAGCGATCCTGTGTGGGTCAGAACCAAGCGATCCTTTGTGGGTTAGCACCGAGCGATCCTATGTGGGTCATCACCGAGCGATCCTGTGTGGGTCAGCACCGAGCGATCCTATGTGAGTCAGCACCAATAGATCTTGTGTGGGTCAGCACCTAGAGATCCTATGTGGGTCAGCATCTAGAGAACCTATGTGGGTCAGCGCCGAGGGATCCTTTGTTGGTCAATATAGGATCCTATTTATAAAGTAAGATGATTTTGTAGTTACATCTAATCATTTTTACTTTGGTACCTATGTTATACCTGGTGTGAGCTGAGTCAGTAACTTAGTGTTATTCTTCTATGTGGCGTACCTATGTGGTACATACCTTCATGGTGTTCCTTCATTTGTGGAATAGTTGGGCTTTGGTATTTTTAGTTGGGCTCTTTGTTTTCTCGTGATTGAGATGGGTATACTTGATAACTTAGGTATATGTATGGACATATACCTAAGTAGGGTTGTCAGTTGATTTCATGCTTCGTGGTTTATCCTTTTTATATTTTTTGATACCTTGAGGATCTCGGGGTCCCTACTGTGTATCGTTATACTCACCCATGCACGGACTATGCCCACACATCATTTTGTTTGGTGCAGACGATGGACAGCGCTGACTGAGGATGAGAGTACCAGGACTAAAGGTAGCTCAGAGGTGGACCTTAGACGAGGAATACCATAGAGAAGACCGATCAAGATTTGTAACTACCCTTCTAGTAGGATCCTTGGAGGGTGTTCATAGGAGCTGTTTTAGTTTACTTTTACTTTTAGTTTCTTGTACATTCCAGTTGGGCTTGTATTCTGGCCCCTTTTACTTACTGCACTCACTCTCTTTACTATTCAGTTTACTTGAGTTTGTATCTTGATGTGTGATTTGTTTCATGTGCTTACATGTTATAAAGTCAATGCATTTCTAGTTTTAGGGAATGAACCTTCGGTTCTAGTCAATATCCCCTAGCCTGTGGAAGGTGGGCTTGGGGTAGTCACGTCATGGGCCCCGGGGGACAGGTCATGACAAATTGGTAACAGAGGATTCGATTCTACCATAGAACATAGTTCTCTGATCATTCTTTTTAATGAAAATAGTGTTAAGTGTAGTGATTGTGGTTATAAGTTTATGTAATCTAGTGTTGGTGCAGTGGCTGACGTATCCATACACAAGGACCCTAACTTCTGATTTCCAACTCGGTGCATGAAAACACTGATTGTGTGTGTGTTTTCAAAAGTTTTATTTGTGATCTTTAGAGTCATCTCATTAGGTATAACTTATTGAGTGTGGAACACCTATTTCATTCCAGGATTCCACCACACAGACAGCCAGCTAGGGTTCCGGATATAGTACGCACTGACAGCCCACTGAGCGAGGAGGCCTCGGTGTAGGGCCCTCATCCTACAGAGGCACCAGCAGTACCATTACCTGTTGTTCCACTGATTCCCCCATCCCCAACAGCAGAGGGTTCATGCTTCTTTAGCGTGTTTCATGAGTTACAGCACCAGAGGCCACCAAGGTTCATGGGAGAGACAGACCCATGGGCAGTTGAAGATTGGTTGGAGGCCATGGTGAGAGTTTTTCGATTGGTAGGGACATCAACTGATCTCATGGTGATCCTTGCCACCAGCCTTATACAGGAAGCAGTAGGTAGATGGTGGAGCTTGATGCTCTATGTTCATGACAAGATGATGATTCTCCGGGATGACTTCGAGAGACTGTTTCGGGTAGAGTTTGTTCCAGGGACACTTCGCGTAGTGCGCATATAGGAGCTACTTCATCTGTATCAGGGCAGCATGATTGTGGCTAAGTACTCACTGAGGTTCATTGACCTCTCACACTACTCCAATGATATGGTGCGGGACCCATTCTTCAAGGCTCAGACCTTTGAGCACTAACTCATATGGGAGATATGGGCTTCTATGATTTCTCTTAGAATCCCAACGCAGGCGGGGGTGTTAGAAAGATCCATCTTAGTGGAGAGTCTCCTTGCTGAGCAGTCACCAGCAGTGAGACCCATCACCAGTCATCATGTAGAGGAGTCTTCTATAGATGGAAGCAAACAGATGTCACAGAGATCCAAGATGACCAGACCTATAGGTGGACAACCGTAGGATTCAGGGTCGGTTGTGCAGGGCACTCGAGGCAGAGCCAGTCATTCCAAGATCGGGCAGTGTTACGAATGCAGCGGGCAGGGTCACATGGCTCGTGACTGTCTGACCCGCCATACGGATGATCAGAAGATGGTCTAAGGACTACCTAGGTAGAGACAGAGGTTCAACCCACTAGGTCCATAGGGAGCAGATGGACGTGGCAGAGGAGCTGGTTGTGCAGCTGGCAGTGGGCGATGATTCAAGATGTTACCGCCACCACCACCAGGTGGGCCACCCCGACCACATGGAGCATGTGGACATGGGCGAGCTCAGCTCCATGCAGTTGAGGCCTACGACCTTGGCGCTCTGGATATGATACGAGGTACGATCTGTGTCTACTCCACCTTAGTTTTAGTACTTATAGACATAGGTTCCAGTCATTATTTTATTTAAACTGCCCTTGTTCAGAGCTTGGAAAATCCGACGGAGCCATTTCCTCGATCCTTACAGTTATAGAATCCTACAAGAGAAGATTATAGGATTACACACTAGTTCCAGCTGTGCGAGCTTACTATAGGAGGCGAGAGCTTCAGCTGGGATCTCATAGTAGTGGAGTCGAGGCCTTACGATGTCATCTTGGGTATGGACTAGTTATCTACAGTCCATGCTCATATTGACTGTATTAGGCACAAAATGTGGTGTTTCCACATAGATGGGACCAAGTTTACCTTCACTGGCGAGAAGGGAGCCTATGCAGCATGGGATGGAATTACCTGGAGGAGAGTACAACCGATCACTCATCAGTTGGATAGCCTTACCCTCAGAGCAGTTGATGTGGAGAGTCGGAGATATCCTATAGTAGTGGACCAGTACGCAGATGTCTTCCCTAAAGATGTACCAGGTCTACCGCCTTCCATAGAGGTGGACTTTTACATTAAATTGTACCTCGGGATGGTACATATATCTACACCATCATATTGGATGTCTCCCACGGAGCATCGAGAGCTGCAGGTATAGTAGGAGGACATACAGGGGAAAGGGTTCATTGGACCCGGTGTTTCTCCTTGGTCAGCCCTGATTTTGTTCACTAAGAAGGAAGATGGGAGTTTGAGACTTTGTGTCAACTATTGGTGCCTGAACCAGGTGAACGTGAAGAACAAGCAAACACTTACAAGGATTGATGACCTCTCCGATCAGCTAAAGGGAGCACGGTGGTTTTCAAAGATAGACCTCAGATCAGGCTATCACCAACTCTGAGTACGAGATGAGGATGTGAAAAAGACAGATTTCAGATGTCAGTATGGCCACTAAAAGTTCTTGATTAAGCCATTAATCATGACCAACGCTCCATTAGTGTTCATGGGACTCATGAACATTATCTTTCAGCCATACCTTGATCACTTTATAGTAGTCTTCATCGACGAAATTCTGATCTACTCGACTACTAAGGAGGAGCATGCTTATCATTTGTAGGTAGTACTGGACACAGTCTGAGAGAACCGTCTTTATGGTAAGCTCTTGAAGTGCTAGTTCTGAATCTAAGAGGTCCACTTTCTAGGACATGTCATATTGGAGGCTCGAGTTGCAGTGGATCCAGCAAAGATTGAGGCAGTACATTCTTGGGAGCCACCCAGGAGTGTGACGGAGGTACGGAGTTTCCTAGGTTTGGATGGATACTACCGGAGGTTTGTGCCAGATTTCTCCAGAGTTGCAGCACCTCTATTAGCGTTGACGAAGAAGGGGAAACCATTCATGTGGTTGAAGATATGCCGACAGATTTTTCAGGAGTTGAGGTATAGGCTGACTAGTGCCCCTTCTTAAGGCTTCCAGAGGAGGGAATAGGGTACGTAGTCTATTGCGACACATCAGGGACCTGGCTCGGATGTGTCCTGATGCAGGAGTTAGCAGTGATCGCATATGGTTCTCAATAGCTGAGATAGCATGAACAGATCTATACTACCCATGACCTAGATTTAGCAGCAGTGGTCTTATCCTTGAAGATATGGTGACACTATCTAATGGGTGAACGTTTTACAATCTACTCGGATCACAAGATTCTCAGGTATATCTTCTCTTAGAAGGACCAGAACATGATATAGAGACTTTGGCTAGAGTTCCTCTAGGACTATGACTATGAGATAGTCTATACTCCTGGGAAGGGGAATGATGTTGCAGATGCACTCAGTAGGAGATCTGGTATACAGCTACTAGGTGAGGCGACAGGGCAGCTAGCCACTTTACAGATATTCTTTGTGGATCGGTATGGAGCATCTTTTCTTCAGTCTCTTATAGTCACTTCCACACTCCTTCAGCAATTTAGGGAGGCGCATCATGGGGATTTAGAATCTGAGGCTCGATGTGTTCATATATCCACCAGGCAGACACCTGATGTATTTTTTTAAGGTGAGGGGCACATCATCCACTTCAGAGGATGTACCATGGTACCAGTGTCGCATCTGGAGGAAGTGATTAGGGAGTTACACACTTCTTCTCTAGCGGTACATCCAGGAGTGGTGAAGATGTACCATGATCTCCAACGATAGCACTGGTAGCTAAGAATGAGGAAAGTAGTAGCAGAGTTTCTCTCTCAGTGCCTCACTTTTCAGCAAGTGATGGTGGAGAATCATGTACCAGTAGTCTTAGTTAAGACTTTAGAGATCCATAGTGTAAGTGGGATGGGATATCCATGGAATTTTAGACAGGACATTCACATACATCCAGAGGTCATGATTCCATTTGGGTGATCTTCGACCGAACCACCAAGTCAGCCAACTTCCTACTGATCATAGAGAAGGGTTCAGTAGAGAGCTTGGGACGCCTCTATGTGCAAGAGATTGTGTGGCTACATGGATTACCCTCAAATATTTTCTCTGATCGTTATGAAAATTTTACTTCCCAACTATGGAAGGGGTTGCAGGAGGCTTTTGAGATGCAGTTTCATTTGAGCATCGCCTTCCATCCGTAGATGGATGGCCAGACTAAGAAGACCATTCAGGCCCTCGAGGACATGTTACATGCTTGTGTTCTTAACTTCAATCACAGCTGGGAGGATCAATTGCCTTTTGTGTAGTTTGAATACAACAGTAGCTATCACTCCACCATTGGGATAGAACCTTTTGAGGCATTGTACGGGTGACCTTGCAGATCACCTTTGTGTTGGACTGACCAAGGGGTGTCACCACTAGTGGGACCAGAGATGGTACAACCTACCATAGAGAAAGTTTAGATCATCCAAGAGAATATGAAGACTGCACAGAGCAGGAAGAATTCTTATGCCGATAGGAGACAAAGACCTCTAGAGTTCGAGGATAGTGACCATGTATTTCTAAGAGTCTCACCCCGATGAGGTTTTCGGATTTTTTTCCAAGGAGGGAAGTTATCTCCAAGGTTTATTGGACCCTTTTAGGTCCTCATCATAGTTGGTGAGGTGGATTACCTCTTAGATATTCCAAATCAGTTGCACCAAGTGCCCGAAATCTTCCATGTATCCTAGATAAGGAGATACGTGCATGAACCTTCCCACGTCATCAACCATAGAGATTCGGATGTCAATGATGGGGTGAATTTTACAAAGGTTCTAGTTGAGATTCAGGATCGACAGGAGCGGGTCCTTCGTGGGTGGTCGATACCTCTAGTGCGCGTTCGTTGGTAGCACAGGAACCTCCTGGAGAGCACATGGGAGTGGGAGGCTCTGATACGTGCTCAGTACCCCCTACTTGTTTTCCTAGTTTTTTGATATGGCTTATGGGTATGTAAATCCCTATGGTGGGGAGAATGTAAATACCCAGAAATTCCTTGTAATTTTTTGTAATTAAATGGGAATTTTATGAGTCTAAAAAAATGATGGCACGCGATTCTGAGGCTTGGAGTTCCCGGAATGAATTTCTGAACATTTTTCAGGTACGTTCAATAAACATGCGAGTGGGTTTTTCTAACTTTTTAACTGGTGCTCGGAATTGAAATCCAAGGGCACTATTGAACTTGTAGCACTGGTAGTCTCTTAAGGAGACCTTCACCCCAACCGCAGTAGGTTGAGGGTGGAAGTTAGATTTTAACTTATTCGTGAAAGAATAAAATAAATTAAAATTTTGTAACATTTTATTTTCTTTTGAAACTCCCATGTGGATGTTAAGAGGTGGGGACCACAAGAACTAAACCTCCCATTTGAGTTTTAAGAGGTGGGGACCACCAAACCTAAAACCCCCAATTTGAATTTAAGGGTGGGGGCGACTTGAACCCTCCTAATGTGAGAAACCTCCTGAACTCTCTCTTTAATTTGGGAGGTGACCTTTAGGTTTCCCCAAAATTTATTATTCCAACCTCAATGTAATTATGATGCCAATTTAATTTGTGTCAACAATTAAATTGGGGAAACATATCATATTGGCTACCTTTTCATTTTGGTGGAATTGGGGGAAGTGTTGGCAAAGGGAAATTGGGAGAGAACCCTAGAGGAATTATTTTTCTCGAACGAAGAATGCTCCTCCAATGAATAACGTCGATGCACGACATCGACTTCTTCCTTGGCTTAACCTCCAACGTGGGACGTCTTCAATCAACGACCGTCCTTCCCTCCTCATCGACGACAAAAAACGAACAAGGTAGGGGTATGTTTTAAATTGATAAATGTCAATTTTTCTCTCACATTGAATCATTTCCCCTTAATCTTCTTGCTACCACCCTAACGCGGAGGGTACGGGCCAAAAAAACAATGCCCGACCCCTCTGCAAACCTTATGGTTCTTTTTTGTGTTCTTCACAATGGTGACGGCGATCAGTGCTGGCATTTGGAACCGGTGCAACTCGAGAACTGCGGTCGGCACCACGACCGGCTATGATGAAGGAGACAAATGGAGGGCGGCTGGTCAAGTCGACTGCCAGCGAAGGCACGACGTGCGACCACACCGCACTGTCCCACAGCCTCACCGCCCCGCGGCCCCCGTAGCCTCGCCAGCCCATGGCCTTCCGCAGCCCACACGGCCTCACCTCCCAATGGCCCTTCGCATCCTCGCCGCCTCACAGGACCCATGGCCTCGCCGCCCCGCATCCCTCCACGGACCCTGCGGCCTCCCCACTCCGTGGCCCTTTACGGCCCCCGCGACCTCCGTTGTCCCGCGGCCTCACGGCCCCTGCGGCCTCCCAACCCAGCGGCCCTCCATGGCCCACACGCCCTCCCTGCCTAGAGTCCCTCCATTTCCCTCGTGGCCTCACTACCCCGCAACCCTCCATGGCCCCCGCGGCCATCCACGGCCCCCGTGGCCTTTTCCGCCCCGTGGCCACGCCATCCTGTGGCCTCGTGGCCCCCAGCGGCCTTTCCGCCCCACAACTCTTCACGGACCCTGGGCCCTCGCCACCCTCGCGACCTCCATGTATCCCTCATGGCCTCGCGCCACTCTGTGGCCCTCATGCCTCCAATCATGGGCCGGGTCAACCCAAACCAGGTCGGGTCGGCCCAAGCAGGGTCGGGTCGGGTCGGTCCAACCGGGTCAGACCGAACCCGGACCAGCTATGTGATTTTCACTCTATCGGCTATAACTTTTCCACCAGGCGTCTATTTGACAAACCATCAATGGAGATGTAAACCTTGGAGCGAGATGGTCCCTTTGATATACCCCACTTGATATTTCGATAGTGATGGGGTACGGTCAGGTTGGATCAAGAATGAATCCAACCAAGCCCTCGGGACTAAAGGGATAATAACTTACAGACCGGGGAATCTGATTGATGCACCATCTATTAAGTTGATACCCCTATGACGTAGTGGTCCTTTGGGATACTTTTCCTGGGACTTCATGGAAGTTGGATTATTGACTAGTTTCTTGAGAAGCATACCCTCCCAGAGATGTGCAAGCTTAGTACGGGAACCCAGTAGCTGGCTGTGATGTGAACAATGAATAGTGATCCTGTGTGGGTCAGCACAGAGCGATCATGTATGGGTAAACATCAAGAAATCCTGTGTGGGTAAGCACCAAGCGATATTGTGTGGGTCAGCACCAAGATATCCTCTGTGGGCCAGCACTGAGCGATCCTGTGTGGGTCAGCACCTAGAGATCCTATGTGGGTCAGAATCTAGAGATCCTATGTGGGTCAGCACTGATCAATCCTATGTGGGTCAGCAGTAGATCCTCTTAACAAAGTAATATAATTCAGTAGTTACATCTAATCATTTTTACTTATGTAGCTAAGTTATACCTGGTGTGAGATGAGTCAGTACCTTTGTGGTATTCTTCTGTTTGGCGTACATGTGTGGTACTTACCTTCGTGGTGTTCCTTCCTTTGTGGAACAGTTGAGCTTTGGGATTTGGAGTTAGACTCTCTATTTCCTCATGATTGAGATGGGTATACTTGATAATTCAGGAATATGTATGGTCATATACCTAAGTACGGTTCTCAGTTGATTTCATGCTTTGTGGTTTATCCTTTGTGGATTTTGTGAGACCATGGGGGTCTCAGGGCCCTTGCTGAGTATCATTATACTCACCCCTATACGGGTTATGCCCGCACTTCATTGTGTTTGGTGTAGACAAAGGACAATGCAGACTATGGATGAGAGTACCCGGACTTGAGGTAGCTCGAAGCTGGACCTTAGATGAGGCATACAATAGAGATGACTGATCGAGAGATGTACCAACCCTTCTAGAATGATCCTTGGTGGGGGTTTACAGGAGTTCTTCCAATTTACTTGTACTTTCAGTTTCTTGTAATTTCTAGTTATCCTTTTATTCAGGCCCCTTTTACTTACTACACTCACTCTTTTTACTATTCAATTTACTTGAGTTCGTATCTTGTTGTGTACTTGGTTGTGTGTGCTTATAGGTAATAAAGGTAATGCCTTCCCAGTTTTATAGAATACACCTCCAGTTCTAGTCGCCATCCCCTATCCTATGGAAGGCGGGCTTGGGGTAGTCACGAAACAGGCCCCAGTGGACGGGTCGTGACAGAAACTGGTACAAAACCCATCCGGTCGACTAGCCATGCTAGTACACATCCACCCCACCTAGGTACCCCGGATTCCCCCTTTGTGATCAAACAATTTCAGAATGCTACATACATCCATTTTCATTTCAAAAACCACTACTAGTCACATACAATCAGTATAGTAGCTACACACATTTTATACCACTTAAAACACACAACAAACACTTTGATTTTTAATGAAACAATTTCTCAAAATCCTGCTTTTTTCACACAAAAACCCCTTAAGAACCCCACTTTTACAATATGGGCACACTTTTAAGTTACCAAAATAGTAAAGGCATGCCAATAAATTTCAATGAAAACAAAAAATCAAATTTAGGGTAGCCCCATGTTAAACAAGAAGTGGTATCTTTGTAAAACATCAATTTTCACACAAAAGTGGAACCAAAACTTCACTTTCATTACAAACATCATGAAAACCCATTTTTGAAGCAACAAACAAAGGGGATAAAAATTCTAAACAGTATTTTCATCCCTATTACTGTTTAATAAAAACAACTAAGTATTTATTGGTATTCTTTTAAGTAATAAATAAAAGATATATATGAAAAACCCTCAATTTCACCAAAAATTGGCACTTAAAAAACATTTGATTTATAATTTCCACTAAAACCAATTTTTTCAGAAACATTAAAATGAAATATACCTGAAAATTCCATTAAAACAGCTAGTAGGTCACAAAAATTTCCTACCAAAAGGAATCACCTACCAATTTAACAAAAACCCTTGAATCTCCATGTGATAATTAAATCACACCACCGCCGCACCAAGAGAGACGTTGATCAAACCTAAAACCACAAGAATTGACCAAGAAAACCTAAGGATAAACCCTTGGTCAAAACCCTAGTTTCTGGACATTATGAACCTCAAGGATAATGGAAGAAACCCTAAGAACAACGAATGAATGCCTGAGCAAATTGAAAGAAGAGTGAAAGAGACTCACTTATGGGATCTTGAAGAATCGCTCCAAATTCACCAATATATGAATTTTAAAACCCTAAAAACATAAATGGAGGTTTTAATAAGGATGATGAGGTTATGTGGGAACTAGAATGGAGGGAAAATAGTAATAATTGAGAGAGTTAAGAAGGAATGAAGTTACCTCTTCAATTCTGGACGATTTGAGAAACCCTATAATGTTACGCCCTAATTCGGAATTAACAAGAGATCCAAAGAGGGGGGAAAGAGTCTGGGCACGTGTATAGGTTCAATGGTCTTGTGTGAGACTTGGAATTACTTAAAAATATTTAAAATTGAATAACTTATTAATTAAACAAATGTTGTTATTAAAACAGGAAATGGGCCTTCGGGCTGTCCCAATTCCTTAAATAAAAACACAAAATACACTAGTATTATGGATTACTAAAGGTTCCAAATTTCAAAGGTGGTGTTAATAGGTCAGGGGAGTCAATTTTTGAATTTTAATGGTTGTAAAATATTACAAAATGAAAATTCTATAAAAGAAAAAAAATTTATTTTTAAATATGGAATTGGGATCACGATTTGACTCAATTCGTGAAAACTCACTCATTCTTCCATAAACGCTTGGGAAACCCCAAAAACAAAGCATGAATGGAAAATAAATGAAAAATATCTCTAAAATAAGTCATTTATATGACAGTTTTGACTATTTGGTGTATTGTGATACATCAAGAACCGATCTTTATTGTGTCCCGATGCAGGGGAAAGTAGTGATTTCTTATGACTCATGATAGTTTAGACCACATGATCAAAACTATGGGACTCATGAACTTGAGTTGGAAATTATAGTCTTCGCATTGAATATTTGGTGACAATACCTTATGGGTGAACGATTAATCATCTATTCTGACCACAAGAGTGTCAAATATAACTTTTCTCAAAAGGATCTGAATCTGAGACAGTGGTGTTGGATAGAATTCCTCCAAGACTATGACATCGATATAGTCTATACTCATGGGAATGGGAATGTGGTGGAAGATTCTATTTTCTGGAGATCAAGTTTAAAACCAGTAAAAGTGGACTTAGAGCAGTTGTCATCACTTAAATATCCTTTGTGGATAGAGATGAGGAAGCTTATCTTTAGTCGATGGTAGTTTCCCCTCCACTCTTAAAGCGAGTCAGGGAGGTGCAACTTAGAGATTCCATCTGTGATACTATACATGCCCAGGTGTCCACAGGGCATGCCACATATAGATATTAGAAAGGTGGGGAGCACATAATCCTTTTCATAGGATGCAATATTGTACAAGTAGTGTTACAGGAGGATGTGTTAAGGGATTTCCATACACCCCCTTTAGTCATACATCCAGGTGTGGCAAAGATGTACCAAGACATCTGACATCCATACTGGTGGCTGGGGATGAAGAAGTTAGTGGAAGATTTTGTCTCGAGATGCCTCACTTGTTAGTAAGTGAAGGCTGAGCACCAAGTTCCAGTAGGTTTGACATAACCCCTTGAGGTACCGGAGTGGAAGTGGGATGGTATATCGACAGACTTTGTGATAGACTTAACATGTACGTCCATGGGGCGCGATACCATCTGGGTTATTGTATAACGACTCACCAAGTAGGCCTAATTACTACCTATTTGTGAATAGGTTTCAGTATAGAGCTTTAGACACCGCTATGTGTAGTAAATAGTACGACTCCATGGAGTCCCATCGATGATATTCTGAGATCATGATGCATGTCTTACATCCCAGTTGTGGAAGGGATTGTCGGAGGCATTTGGGACTCAACTGTGTTTGAGCACATCCTTTCACCCATAGATGTATGGTCAGATGGATCCAACTATATAGACCTTAGAGGAAATGATTCATGATTTAGTTCATGATTTTTCTAGTTGTTGTGTGGACAACCTTCCACTGGTGGATTTTGTGTACAACAAGAACTACCACTCCACCATCGTTATGGCACAGTTCAAGGAACTATACAGACGACCATGTATATGACAACCCTGATCTTTTATTACATAATTAAACATAATTTATTACATAAACTTCACTTGATACAATATAGAAGATCGATAGTTATAGTGTTTTTGGGGCTTAGGATCACTACATAACAACTTAAAACATGAAACACGACATCTTTATTGAAAACTTCCTTTGCATGACCACTACATTCCCTCGTACTTAGCATTGCATGGGATAACCTGAGGACATGCATAAGAAAAGGTTGAGCTATAAAGCCCAGTAAGGGAATAATCATGGAATGACATGAGGAATATAATACATGTTAGACAATAGGCATATCAATAGAACACAAGAGAAGCATAAACATAAAGGCATGATAAAGAATGATAATCATAACATGGAAATGTGGCAACAACACTTAACATGTAATTAGCATGAGCCAAGGATCATTGGAAATGGAGAATGAGTAAATCCTCATTGCACATGATGCATGAGTAAAAAACTCATTTCAATTGAATTAGCATGAGTAAACATCCATTTCACATGAATTATCATGATACTATTCTTAACCCAATTCATTGGGGCGCTATAAGGGCGCACCCTTCTTAAACATTTCATTTCATGCATAAGTGTGCCACATGGATCATATAACATGGATTCATAAAAGATGATAATTTATTCTATGATAAATTAATGTGGAATTAAAACATGGAACTTTATAATCAATAAGTAAATTTGCATAAATGTGAATACCCTTGGTAGAGAAATGGGTATGGTATTCACTACACAATGACCTTGGCTTGGAAAACTTGTGCAATTTCGGCAGCGTAACTGCGTGACGTAAGAATTAATAAAAAAAATTGATGAGAGAGAAATGGGTTTCTCATAATATTTACATTAAATGGACAGGAAGGGGGTCATATCGATACATGTCCCAATAATTTTAATGGAATTTAGAGTCATGATACAAAATAATTGCTTGAATGTAAAAGAGGAGAGAGAAATTCCTTTCAGAATTTCGGCATCGTAATGGGTGTACATGGGAGGAATTTAGTGAGATAGAAAGGGGTCACCCATCATTAAAACATAAATAGGGAAGTATGGGGGAGGTGTGAAACCATACCCCAATATTTATAATTGAAATTAAAAGGCATAACAATTTAGAGAAAAATGGATAAAAATGAGAAAGGAAGAAAAAACCCTTACTTTGAAGTGTGCTTCTAAAGGATAGAGAGAGGATTGAGAGAGGCTTCTTGGGAGATTGGGTCACCTTGGGAGGATTCTAGAGAGAGTAGGGAAGAGGTTGGATGAACTCCAAAGGCTTTGAGTGAGGTGGAAGTGGGACCTTGTGTGGGTTTATATAGGAAAGGTGATGGAATTCATTATTATTTAGGTTTGGGACAACTCACATTAAACTAATCCAAAACACAAACCAGCCCATGGTTTTTTCCTATGTTTTTTCTCAAAGGGAAGTGGAAAATAATATTTTATAATTCCAAAGTCCAAACTTCTTAAAATAATGGGGTTGCCTATGTGGAGGTGAGTCACATTCTGAAGGAAAACAATTTAAAAAGACAAGATGTTTAATAAGCCTTGAAGGGTCCATTAATGTTTTGTAAAATAAGTCAAACAAACCCAAAATCACATTATTTTAATAGTAAAACATATATTGGATGAACATACGGCTTATAGTATTTTATTACATCACTATTGGGTCATTATGATGTCATAAAAGGGTATTTAATTTTTACCCAAAAATTTGATTGTCTCGGAAAATTATGAAAAATTCACCGTTGGATAATTTTGATGTCCTGATTCCAAAAATAATATTCATTTTATCTAAATTATTTTCTAAATATTTTAATTTTCACTTTTAAAATAAAAACCAATATTTATCGAAAATTCATGGGTTTTGACAAAAATGGCTTTCAAACCTTAATAAAAATTACAATTGCATTCATAAAATTATACAATCATTTATATTTAATAAAAAATAACTTCATATAAATAATAATATTTTATTAAAATATTATTTAATTAAAAAAATCCATCAATTCATCAAAATAGAATTCTTAGTTGAATATTAACTAAAAATACTATTTGTGCTTTAAAAACTATTTGCAAGGTAACAATAATAAAATGAAAGTATATTCATTATTATATACAAAAATAATATACATAACTATATTAATAAGGTCTTGTTACATAACCCCTTATAACACCCGCATAAGACCAAAGATTAAGGAGTGCGATGGTGACAGAATCGTGGGGTGGCTCGTATAACATTGTCCGGGTGGTAATCTCTGTCAACTTCCATTTCTCTAGTAGGAAGTCCCGCTCGAGCTTAACATATTCAAGCTCAGATCGGGCTTGGTCAAGAGAGAATCCCAATTCCGCCACCTCATTTCTGTGCTCTGAAAAATTGGCTTCGTATGGGGAGTGTCTACTTGATGTGGCCATCACTTCCTTTTTCTGTGTAAATTGGATTTGTTAAATCCCTATATTTATACTAATCATGTGATCACTGTTCAACAGATATATTAGCATTGGTCACAATTCTTAACATAAAACCAAAGAAGTTGACATTTTATTTGAACATTTTAAATAAAGTGACATTTAATTAGATCAAGAGGGATTTCCATTATTGAATGTTTGGGTCATTATAATCTTACCCCTTAAAAATTTTCACCCTCGAAATTTTCTTTTCCCATACTAAAACATATTGGGGTAACTCTGCCTCATCATTTCCTCTGATTCCAACGTCTCTTCTTCAAACTTGTGATTTCGCCACAAAACCTTGATGAGGGGAATTGTATTATTTCATAGAACTTTTTCTCTATGATCTGATATATTCACTAGTTGCTCCTTATAAGAAATTTCATCCTCTAACTGTACCACCTCTGAAGATAGTACATGTTAAGGGTCTGGTATGTAATTCTTTAAGAGGGATACATGAAATACATCATGCACTTTTTCCATGGTATGTGGAAGTGCTAGTAAATAGGCCACAGCCCTGACACAATCAAGAATCTGGAAGGGTCCGATGTACCTTGGACTTAACTTCCCTTTCTGTCCAAACCTCATGAACTTCCCCAGAGATATGCATAGAAATACCAAGTCTCCAACATTAAACTCAAGTTTTGGTCGACGGTTATTTTCATAACTCTTCTGTTGACTCTGGGATTCCTTGATATGCTGCTGAATGGTTTTCACCTTCCCCACCATTTCTTCGACCATTTCTGGTCCAAGCAGCTTACGCTCACTGACCTCATCCCAACACGCCGGTGTTCTACACCTTTTCAAATAAAGGGCTTCATATGGTTCTATTTGGATACTCGAATGGAAATTGTTATTATAAGAGAACTCAACCAGAGGAAGATGTTGATCTCATACTTCTTTAAAGTACATTGAGGATGCTCTCAACATGTACTCAAGTGTTTAGATAGTCCACTCGGATTGTCCATCAGTTTGAGGATGATAAGTCATACTGAAGTTTGGTTCAGTATTCAGATCATGTTGAAGACTCTTCCAAAACATATAGGTGAATCTTGGATCTCGATTGGACACAATAGATAGTGGTACTCCATGCAGCCTTACCAATTCCCTGATATATATCAGTGCCAGTTGATCAAATGAGAAATCCTCCCAAGTATCAATGAAGTGCACAGCCTCTATGAGATGATCAACAACAACCCATATTGCATTGTTGCCTTTGGATGTCTTTGGAAGTCCGGTGACAAAGTCCATGGTGATGTTCTCCCATTTCCATTTGGGTATGGGCAATGGTTTCATCATCCCCTTAGACTTTTACCTTTCTGCCTTCACTTTATGACACACCAGGCACTTTGATGTATATTCTGTGATCTCCTTTTTATATTATCCAACTAATAATGTTCTCGGAGATCTCGATACATCTTTGTGTTTCCTGGGTGAATAGAGAAATATGAACTATGTGCATCATTCAAAAGTTCCTTCTTTAGCACCAGACTTGATGGAAGACATAGTCTTTTAACAAATCTCACTATTTTGTCTTAATTAAAATTAATCTCTGAGGATTTACCTTTTCCGATAGCTTCCACTTTTTCTTGAATTCCCACATCATCATTTTGAGCATCCATTATCCTTTCCAAAAGTGACGGTTGAGAAATCATTTGTGAAAGGATTAATGATGCTCCCTTATTTATTATTCCAATGTCAATCTTCATCAAATCTATAAATATTGGATCCTTTTCAATTCTCATTATTGATATAATCATTGGGTCCTTTCTACTTAGGGCATCTTCCACCTTGTTCTCTTTCCCAGGGTGGTAATGGATTTCGCTGACCTAGTTTTTGATCAGCTCTAACCATCTTCATTGGTGCATGCTTAACTCTTTTTGTGTGAATATATACTTGAGGCTTTTGTGGTCCGTATATATTTCACACTTCTCCCCAAAGAGATAGTGCCCAAAAATTTTCAAATCAAAGATCACTTCAGCCAACTCGAGCTCATGTGTTGGATAGTTATATTCATGAACATTCAATTTCCTTAAACCATAGGCAATGACTTTTTCATTTTTCATCAACACACATCCCAGACTCTTCTTCTAAGCATCACTGAATACCAAAAAATGTTCTCCACTTGTAGGTAATGTGAGCATGGGTGTAGTGATAAGCCTATTTTTCAACTCCTTAAATCTTTTTTCGCATTAATTACTCCAAGAAAACTTTACTCCCTTATGAGTTAGCTTGGTAAGAGGGTTGGACAATCGTGAGAAATTTCTCACCAATCGTCGATAATATCTAGCTAACCCCAAGAAGCTACGAATATCCATTACCAATGTTAGCCTTGGTCATCCCTAAATTGCATCTATTTTGGTGGGATCCACATATATACCATTGCTTGTGATGATATGGACCAAGAATGAGACCTCCTTCAACCAGAACTCACACTTGTTGTACTTTTCCTAGAGATTCTCCTTCCGCAAGGTCTCTAGTATAGTTCTCAGATACTCCTCATGATCCTCCATGGTTTTGGAGTATATCAGAATATCATCTATAAATACTACCACAAATTTGTCGAGGTAATATCTAAAGCCTCTATTCATCAAGTCCATGAAGATTCATGTAGCATTAGTGAGTCCGAAAGGCATTACTATGAATTTATAGTGCCTGTATCTTGTACAAAAAGCAATCTTGGGGGTATCTTCCTTCTTCACCCTTACTATATAATATCTTGACCACAAATCCACCTTGAAGAAGTATTGTGCTCCATGAAACTGATCGAACAGGTCATCAATTCATGGGAGATGATACTTGTTCCTTATCATGATTTTGTTGAGATCACGATAATTGATGCAAAGGCACATTGACCCATCCTTCTTCTTGATGAAGAGGACTGGTGCACCCCATGGTGAAGCACTTGGGCATATAAACCCTTTATCTAGATTCTCTTGTAGTTTTTTCATCAGCTCCTCAAGCTCCATAATATCCATTATATATGAATTCTTGGTTATTGGAAATTCCCCAGGTAAAATTTCAATTGAGAATTAAACATCTCTTCTAGATAGAAGACCCGGAAATTCCCCATGAAACACTTCAGTGAATTCCCTCATAATAGGCATGTCATCTAGGATGTTGTCCTCCTTAGAATCAATCATATGAGCCAGATACGCGTGCTCATAGGGTAGTAATATCCATGCTTGAGATGATGGATATAAAGAAGATTCATCTTCTTCAATTCACTTGTGAAGAATCGGGGATCGATTCTCCACATGGAGAGTGATTTCCCACTCACAAAAATTTATGTTGGCCCTATATACGGAAAGCCAATCCATGCAAAGAATTGCATCAAATTCCACCACACAGAGTATAACGAGGTTCTCCGGGAAGTTTAATCCACAGATTAAGACAGGGAAGGAGTTATATTCATGGGATGTAATGATTTCCCCATTTGTCGTACTCACCGACATCTTCACTTCCATGATTTGTGGTGGTGCTGGGATTGTTATACTAAACTTTCAAGATATAAAAGAATACGTAGAACCTGAATCAAAATGTACGTTCACTATTATTGAATAAATAACTAGCATACATATCACCACTTTGTTGACAAGGTTCACTTTGGCAGTAGTGATGGAAAAAGATCACCCTTGCTTCCTTGGAGGTTGTTGGTTGCCTTCGAAAACCCTTGGCTTAGGGAACTAATTTGCAAGATGACATGGTTCTTTGCAGATGTAGCGACAAACAACGCGTTGAGGTTCAAATGGAGAATTCCTCTCCTATGTTGTAGCTGTGGGTTTTTCCTGCCGACAATTAATAGCCAGTTGCCCTTCTCTTCCATAACTAAATCATTTCCTCATCCCCTTCAGGTAATTTCCAGGGTGCTTCATTCCGCACCTTTGGTAATTGGGGTGCTGGATCTTCTTAGTACCGTTGGATTTATCCATCGGACCACCAACATTGAAGTCCAACTTATGCTTCTTATCTCCATGATACCCCTGAGATTCTACGATATCCATTTCGACCATGAGGGCACACCAGACAATTTCCTCAAAGCTGTCGAAGTCACAGATTGCTAGTGCTTTCTGAATTCTAGGTTTCAGCCCACCAAAGAAGTGGTCAACCTTGCATTCAGGGGTAATGAAAAAACCAAAAGCATATTGTACATTCCTTGTGAAGTTTTCTTCATACACTCCGACAGATTTGTTGTCTTTTTTCTTGAGGGCAAGGAAGTCCCTTTCCATCTTAAGCTAGAGGGTGCATGGAAAATCTTTATCAAAAAACATCCTCTTGAAATCCTTCCATTACAATGCCTCAATCTCCTCCTTGGGATTCATATTTTTGATCAACGTCCACCATTTATCAGCTTAACCCTCTATATGATAAGCAGCTAGGAGAACCTTCCGTTTTTCAGAAAATTGAAGGATAGAGAAGATCTTTTCAATGGTGTTGATCCATTATTCAGCGATTGATGGATCAGATGATCCATTAAAATTAGGAGGCCTTTGTCTCATGAAGGTCTCTATAGTGACTTGTTCTTTCTTAGGGGGGTTTGAACGTTCCTCTTGACCCATGTTTCTATTCAAATCTTGAGTTAGATAAGAGGGAAGTTTGACAATGTTCTCAATTCCCGATCGCATTGGATTGGGCACCTCATTAGTAAAGTCATCACATTGATCTTCACATTGGTTGTTATCCCAAGTCCTCTTATTACTAGCCATTGGCTGGAATAAAAGGAAATTTATGGGTAACACATAAAGGATAAACCAAGTACAAAACTAATGACTTATAAATAAGTTTTTTATTTCCTTAACATATGAATCTATTGGCTTCAGTCTACGTTATCCATGATCTACTTTCTAACACATATTCTTAGGGAATTTTTTCCCTTAATAATGGTTCAGACTAAGCTTGTGAATTTACCAAAGCATATCCCCTGGGAGTGTCGTAACCAAGAGTGCATCAAGGCCTGTTTTTGTGCACCAGTTCCAGTACGAGTCTAGCTCAAAGCGGTGTTTTCAGAGTTTACCCCTAGGATACATCTGTGCCAGAGCCACCTCTATCTTCTTGTATCCCGACAAGGATGTATTTTCTTAATAAACCACTTACTCATTACTCAACAACACCTAGGGATGTTTTTATTATATTTAGTCTTATCTCTAAGGCTTCACTAGTGTTTTCTAATCCTAATCCCAAAAATAACTAAACCTATCCTCTAATACCAACTATGACAACCCTGATCTTTTATTACATAATTAAACATAATTTATTACATAAACTTCACTTGATACAATATAGAAGATCTAGAGGTCTAGTGTCTTTAGGGATTAGGATCCTTACATAACAACTTAAAACATGAAATAAAACATCTTTATTGAAAACATCCTTTACATGACCACTACATTCCCTCGTACTTAGCATTGCATGGGATAACCTGAGGACATGCATAAGAAAAGGGTGAGCTATAAAGCCCAATAAGGGAATAATCATGGAATAACATAAGGAATATAATACATGTTAGACAATAGGAATATAAATAGAGCACAAGAGAATCATAAACATAAATTCATGATAAATCATGATAATCATAACATGGAAATGTGGAAACAACACTTAACAGGGAATTAGCATGAGCCAAGGATCATTGCACATGGAGCATGAGTAAATCCTCATTGCACATGAATCATGAGTAAACCCTCATTGCACTTGAATTAGCATGAGTAAACACCCATTTCACATGACGTATCATGATACTCTTCTTAACCTAATTCATTGGAGCACTATAAGGGCACACCCTTCTTAAACATTTCATTTCATGCATAAGTGTGCCACATGGATCATATAACAATGATTCATAAGACATAATCATTTATTAAATAATAAAGTAATGTGGAATTCAAACATGAAACATTATAATCAATAAGAAAATTTTTATAAAGTTGAATACCCTTGATAGAGAAATGGGCATGGTATTCACTACATAATGACATTGGCTTGGAAAATCGGTGCAATTTCGGAAGCGAAACATCGTGACGTAAGAATTCATAAAAATGGTTAATGAGAGACTAAGGGGTGTATCATCATATATACATAAAATGGATAGTAAGGGGGTCATATAGATTCATTTCCCAACAATTTTAATGGAATTTATAGTCATGATACAAAATAGTTACTTTAATGTAAACGAGGAGAGAGAAATTTCTTTCAGAATTTCGGCATAGTAACGAATGTACATGGGAGGAATTTAGTGAGAGAGAAAGGGCTCTCCCATCATTGAAACATTAATAGGGACATATGGGGGATGTCTGAAACCGTACCCTAACATTTATAATTGAAATCAAAAGGCATGACAATTTAATGAAAATTGGACAAAAATGAGAAAGGAAGAAAAAACCCTTACGTGGAAGTGTACTTCCAAAGGCTTGAGAGAGGCTTATTGGGAGCTTGGGGAAACTTTGGAGGATTATAGATAGATTAGGTCAAAGTTTGGACGAACTCAAAAGGCTTTGAGTGAGGAGGAAGTGGTAGCTTGGGTGGGTTTATATAAGAAAGGTGAGGGAATTATTTATTATTTAGGTTTGGGACACCTCACATTAAACTAATCCAAACCACAAACAATCCCATGGTTTTTTACAATGGTTTTTGTAAAAGGGAAGTGGAAAAAAATATTTTATAAGGCCAAAGTCCGAACTTCATAAAATAATGGGGTTGCTTATGTGGAGGTGAGTCACACTCCCAAGGAAAACAATTTAAAAAGACAAGATGTTTAATAAGCATTGAAGGGTCCATTAGTGCTTTGTAAAATAATTCAAACAAACCCAAAATAACATAAGTTTAATTGTAAAACATATATTGTCTGAATAAAAGGATTATAGTATTTTATTACATCACTATTGGGTCATTATGATGTCATAAAACACATAATATATTTACTCGGTATTTAATTTTTACCCAAAAATTTGACTGTCTCGGAAAATTATGAAAAATTAACCATTGGATAATTTTGACATCCTAATTCCATAAATAATATTCATTTTATCTAAATAATTTTCTAAATATGTTAATTTTCACTTTTAAAATAAAAACCGGCATTTATCCAAAAATCATGGGTTTTGACAAAAATAGCTTTCAAACCTTAATAAAAATTACAATTTCATTAATAAAATTATACAGTCATTTATATTAAATAAAAATTAATTTAATAATAATAATAATATTTTATTAAAATATTATTTAATTCAAAAATCCATTAATTCATCAAAATATATTTCTTAGTTGAACATTAACTAAAAATACAATTTGTGCTTTAAAAACTATTTACAAGGTAACAATAAAAAAATGAAAGTATAATTGTTATTATATACAAAAATAATTTACATAACCATAGTAATAAGGTCTTTTTACATAACCCATTATAACACCTACATAAGACTGAAGAGTAAGGTGTGCGATGATGACAAACTCTTGGGGTGGCTTGAATAATATTGCTTGGGTGGTAATCTCTATCAACTTTCATTTCTCTCATAGGTGGTCTCGCTCGAGCTTAAAATATTCAAGCTCATCTTAGTCTTGGTCAAGAGTGAATCCCAATGACACCACCTCCTTTCCGAGCTCTTAAAAATGGGCTTTGTATGGGGAACGTCTACTAGATGAGGCCATCGCTTCCTTTCTCTGAGTAAATTAGATTTGTTAAAGCCCTATATTTATACTAATCACGTGATAACTTTTCAACAGCTATATTAGCCATGGTCAGAATTCATAACATAAAACCAAAGAATTTGACATTTTATATAAACATTTTACATAAATATAAATTTAATTAGATCAAGAGGGGTTTTCGTTAATGAAATTTTGGGTCGTTACAATGTAGGTCACCGTTATGCTAAACAGTCCTAGGAGAGTCAGCACTCATGGGTCCAGAGATAGTACAGGCTACAGCTGAGAAGATGCAGGTCATACAAGAGTGAATAAAGACTTCATAGAGCTGTTAGAAGTCATACGCTGATAGGTGGTGGAGTCCATTGGAGATTGAAGAGGGGGCCATGTATTATTATGGGCCTCTCCTCGAAGAGGGATACGGAGATTTGGACAGGGTGGCAAGTAACCTCTGAGGTTCATCTAACCTTTCTTGATACTGCGTAGAGTGAGTAAGGTGGCATACCCCTTTTCTCTAGAACCGCTGTTAGAGGGGGTGCACAACACCTTCCATGTATCCTAGTTTAGGATATATGTGCACGACCCTTATCACTTAGTTGACCATGGCATGCAGGATATTGATGATGGGGCGACATTCGCAGAATCCTCGGTGGAGATAAAGGATCGACAAGAGAGGATCCTTCATGGATGGTCGATTCCTCTAGTGTGTGTTCTATGGAAGCCTAAGAATCTCCAAGAGAGTACATGGGAGTGGGAGGCTCATATTTTTTCTCGGTATCCCAATTTCTTTGATTATCCCTTATTTTGGATTTAGAGGACGTAAATCCCTAAAGGGGGGAGTAATGTAATGCGCCAAAATTCCTTGTAATTTTTTTTAAAATTAAATGGATTTTCTCAAGACCATGCTATGAGACATAAAGTAATTTCGAGGCATGGAGTGTCTAGAACATATATTTGAACTATTTTTAAAGTTCATTAAATAATCATGTGAGTGGATTTTTTTGACTTTTAAATTGGAAACCAAATATAAAATATGAGGGAACTGTTGAACTTGGAGCATCAGGGTTCAGCTAAAAAGGGCCTAACATTGGGCGGCCTGGGACAACAGTGGAATGTAGTTTTTGGCCATATATTAAATAATTATCTAATGATTATTTTATTTTAAATTCCTTGTAACTCCTAAACTGTAACTAGGATTGGAAATCTGAGAGTACCATTGAGCTCAGGAGGGCATTCTTCCCTTAAGCGGAGCCTAACCTCGACCGGTTCTGGTCGAGGGTGAAAGATAATTTTCAGAATTTTCGGAAGAAAAATAAAATAACCTAAAAAGTTATTTTATTATATTTCATTCTTCACTACATAGTGACTCTTCATTGATGTGGGGAAATGACAAGGCGACCCGGAATACCATTAATTAACCTCATTAATGAGCCAGTGTAACGACACTACAGTGAAGCGTAATAGGAACGGTGATTTGTGTTTCGTCAATTAATAGCTACACATGAATTGTAGGATTATTTGTGCAATCCTAGGATTTATCTGAGGATTTGGTCTGTGGAGAGGATGAACTATGAACACACATTAATCCACCCTTTAAAAAATCCCTAGCAACGGTGGGCTGCAGATGAAGAACGAAGAATAGAGGCGCGTGATCCTGTTCTTCCTCTATAAAACTACTTTTCTAAGAGGGGTTTGATGCTATTCTGTGTGAATTGATTTTCCCCGTTCATTATTTTAAATTAAGACTGTGGTTTAACTCACGAAAAAGTTAACCCATAGATCAATAATTCATGCAGGATAGTTTATAATGCGGGAAAAGGGGATATCAATCTTAGTGATTTTTCCACATTATTTTGATTCTTCAGGATCCTACAAACAAAAATGAATATATTTCAACACGACCAAAGACATGGATCATTCATTGGGATTTAAAATGTGTGAATCCTTCCCCTATCCTCATCTTGTGTTCTTCCTATTCTTCATGGTGCAATGAATTTGGTGGTGATGATATCTGTGGTCTAGATGAGACAACAACTGTAACACCCCTGAATGATAAAGGGTTAAATGAATTAATGATATTACTCATGTCAAAAAGGTGAAAGTTCTGTTTTTGGGAGATTACCTTATTATAACACCACATTTAAGCATGATTGGTCTAGATTTGTGATCAAGTTGGGTGATATTCTGGGAAATTTTCCAGGGTTTGTGCGAGTGAGGACAAAGCACACTAGAAAGGACATGTGTTGGAATGTGGGGATATTCATTTGTCAAATGACCCATTTGGGCATGTGGGTGGGCCTTAGGGTGGGGACCACATGTCTACAGGGAAATTGGTGGTACCATGTGGGCTGGAACCCGACAACCATGTTAAATGAGGGGTGTATGTGCTATCACTAGGACCCAGTTGTTACATTTGGTATCAAATGAGGAACCCAGCCTTAAGTGTGGTGCATTTCATGGGTTGAGATGTAGGGTCTACAACGAGGACATTGTGATATAAAGGGGGAATGTAACACCCTATAATGATAAATTATTAAATGACTAAATGATTTTACTCATGTCAACAAGATGTGTCTTCCTTTCTAGGAGCCTACTTGATTAGAAATCCATAGTTAAGCGTTCTTGTCCTGGAGTACTGATCAATATGGGTGAACTTCTAGGAAGTTTCTGAGGGTGTGTGTGAGTGAGGACAAAGCACACTAGAAAGGACATGTGTTGGCCTGTGGGGAAAGTCATTTGTCAGATGACCTGTTCTGGGCACATGGGTGGGCCCTAAGGTGGAGACCACATGTCTGTAGGTCAACTAGTTGTACTTGGAGGGTGAGGAACTGACGACCATGTTAAAGTAAAGGTGTCTATGATATCTCAGGGAACCAGTTGTTAAAGTAGGGAAAAATTAGCCTGTGACTGGTGGACGCGGGAGATGGTGACATTGGTTGGGAAGGGTCGAGGACAGTTGGGCCGCAGTATTGGCAAGAGGATGCAGCATAAGACTATAACCGCGGCACCCATCCCTGGTGACAACACCTATCCTACAACGTCAAGAGGGAGGAAGCACACTGAAAGCATGTCATAGCGGCGATAGGGGCCACCCCCATGGGGGCCACCCACATAGGGGCCAAAGTTAGGAGGACGCGACCAGCCGGCCATGTCAGAGTTTCTGTGTAGTGAAGAGCTACGATTCGTGGACAGACTAGCTAATGAATTGGCACCAAATGTCTGCATGAACCAGATGCCACAATCCATTTAGGCTGGAATAGAACCGGCCCACCGATGTGGGCTGGGACAGCGAAATAAATCAAGCCACTGGGCAGCTTGGGTTGTAGGAGAATCGGACCACCGATGCGAGTTGGGCTGGATGGTAAACCGAGCTCTTGGGTGTCCCAACTGGTTAAAAAACTAGCCCGACTATGTCAGACAAGACAATTTGAGAACCGGGTCACTGGGAAACCCATTGGATTGGTTCCACATTTTAACCGGGCCAGATCTAGCAAGGCCCAATTGGTCGGACTACTAGCCCATGCCAAACCGGGTCACCCCAGACCCAACTGTGTTGAGTTAGGTCTGCCGAAATGGTTCGGGTCATAAGGGGACTCTAGGCCAGGTAGTTCGGGTCGGTCCAACCAAGTCTGACTGAGCCTGGATGCAACCAGCCCCTATTTACTATAACACCAATATCTTTCAGACTGGGAATCTGATTGATGCGCCACCTACTGTGTTGGGACACTTACGATGAGACAACCCTTTTGGTATACTCTAATTGAGATTTCCTATTCGTAAACATAAGAGAAATTTATTAAGGAGTATATTCTCCCAGATTCGAGCACACTGGGGAGCTAGAATCCTATGGTAGGTTATGACATGAAGGATATAATGAACGGACCTCAATTGTCCATCAGACAATTAGACCTTAGTGGTATAGTAGAATAGTGGATCTCAGTGGTCTAGAAGACGAGGGGACCTCAGTGGTTCATCAAATGAGTGGACCTTAGTGGTCCAATAGATGATCATACCTCAGTGGTCCAATAGCGGAGTGGACCTCCGTGGTCCAGCAGCGGAGCGGACCTCACTGGTCCAGCAGCTGAGCAGACCATAGTGGTCAAGCAGTTGAATAGAACTCAGTGGCTCATCAAGGATAAGTTCCTTAGTATTACAAGATGATTCATCTTTATGACTAAAAATATTACTTTCTATGCTTTGTGATATACTTGGTGTGATATGTCTTTGCTTTGTGGTCTTGTTGTGTGATCTCATTATGAGGTCTTTATTTGCGGTATTTCCTTTGTGGTTTGGCATCCCTACTGAGTATTGTGTTACTCACCCCTAAACAAGATTCACTCATACATGGAATGTCTCATGAAGATGATTCATGCTTCGACAGAGACCTTGGTGTTCTTGGACCAGGTGGTGCCTAGTGAGACGGGAGGGATGGGACGTACTTCTACGGCTATAGATAGCCACCCTCTACCTACCCTTCAGGTTGGTTTTGAGCATATAGACCTTGGTAGATGTACATTTCTTTGTGGGTTTGGGCTTCTATTCTATCCCCTTTTTAATTTTCAGTTTGTATTGTAATTTTAGTATTTGTCTCAATGAAAGTTATGGTTTACTTAGTGTTTACATTTTCGCATTTTTTGTTGTGTGAATGTGTATAGGTTTAAAGGAAATTCCTTCTATTTTTTGGATATTCCTTCATGGTTCTAGTCACTATCCCCTGGCCTATGGAAGGCGGGCTTGGGGTAGTCACGGCACAGGCCCTGGGGGACGGTTTGTGACAGAAATGTTGATAAATACTTATCTTTTACCCAACACAGATATTTGATAAGGTGCATTATGATGGGCGGAGAGTGATGGAAAGAGGGGGGTGAATTGCCTTTTAAAAAATAATTAACAATTTAAAATCAAAGTAAAAAGTGCAGCGGAAATAAAATAGGCAAGACACAAAACTTGATAACGGAGTTCAGCTTAAACCAAAGCCTACGTCTCCGCTCCCAACTCAATTGTTGATAGATTTACTACCGCTTGCTTTTTAATGGTTTTAGCAAGAAACCCACTAGACTTTAAGGTAGTCTAGAACCTATTACAGCATGCTTTTAATGGTTGAGCAATAACCCACTATCCTTCTTACAGGTGAAGGCTAGCTCAACTATGACTCAAGACTTTTAAAGGGAAGGCTTGACTAAACTCTTCACACCTTGAAGGTGGTGTGAAAACCCAAACACAGGGAAGATGAGAGAAAGAGGGGTTTGTAGGCACAAACCCAAATTGATGCTCAAAATAATAAAACAAGAAAAACTGTAATGTGGAGAAGTCTTGGGCGCCAATGGATTGATTGGAGTTGATGAAGAGCGCTCCCAAGCTTCTATGGTGGTGCTCCTTGGATGTGGAAGTGAGTTGGAGCAAGTGGGGATCCTTGAAGGAATGTGCTGGATGTTCGCCAAATGATTGAAAAATGTTCTCGTGGGCTTCTGTATGTGTTTGGGGCTTCCTAGTCCTTTATTTATAGGAGAGGAACTCCCAAATGGCTGTTGGGAGTCTTCAGAGCCATTGGAGAGGCCTTCGGAGCCGTTGGGGGTCAAAAGTACAAGTCTGGTCAAAGCCCAACGGCTAGTTTGACTGGGCTCACCGGCTGACCGGTGCTTGGCCACCGGTTGGCTGGTGATTTGGAAAATGGAGAGGACTTCTTCCCAGGAACCACCGTCTGGCCGGTGAGGAGGCCACCGGTTGGCCGGTGGTGAGACAGTAGGTGTCCCTTCTATCTGGGTTCTACCAGCTGGCCGGTGATGGGACACCGGTTGGCCGGTGGTCTGGATAGAGGGGATGCCTTCTGTCAAGATTCCACCGACTGGCCAGTGGTCATCCACCGGTTGGCCGGTGGACTAAAATCAGTCCACTTTTGCCTTCTGGCTTTCTTGGCCCAATTCCTTGGCAACCTGAAATCATGCCTATCATCCAAAAACACTTAAAACAAGATTAGATAAATAAGAGAGTGATTGTGATCATGAAAATTAAACCACGAGGGGTACGAGAGGTACAACAATCTCCCCCTATTTTGATGATCACAATCACCAAAACAAGCAATGTAAAAGACTGAAATGAAAGGCATGCTTTAATGATAAATTGAAAAGTAAAGCAAAGCATGAGAGAAAGATTTCTCCCCCAATCAACCAAGAATTTCTCCCCCTTTGTGATTATCAAAATAGCACGGGGCATAAAACTTGATTGAAGGAAAGGTTAAAAAACAAGATAGAGTTTTTAAACCAATTGAAATTTTTGAGATTCGAATTGAATGTTTTGAATTAAAAGTTTTGAATTGAAGGTTTTGAATTGAAAGTTTTGAATATTGAAAGTTTTGAATTGAAAGTTTTGAAATGAAAGTTTTGAAATAAAAACGAAAAAAGGCTTAAACAATCCTAACTCCCCCTAAATAAAAACAACAAATCACCGGGGAGAGGATTTTAAAACCGAGACAAATTTTGGTCCGGTGAGACTCGCTAAAAGGGATTTTTCAATCCAAACTTGTCTAGTGGCGGGTCTTCTCCTATGAAATTCATCATTAAAGGAAATGCTTTTGGGCCTTCCATACCGGGCATTTTTGCAATTGCAATCATAAATTAAGTGCCCGGGTTTTTTACAATAGTTGCAAAATTTATATTGGGAGCTCCCCCTTACAAAAATAGTAGGAGCATGGGAAGAGGAAGCTTTCTTGGAATAGCCCAGCCCTTGGGTGGTTCTAGATATGCATTGGGAACCAAGGAGCTTCGAAAGGTTATGTTCACCTTCGGTGAACTTAGCTAGGGATTCCCTTAAATCCTTGATTGTTGATTCCATAGAATCAACATCGGGAAGGTTTTGGATCTTGAGGGACAAGTCTTCCTTCTCTTTGAGAAGTTGATCCTTTTCGGAAGAAAGAATTTTGAATTTCTTTTTTAAAGCAATAAATTTGGAAGAAAGTTCGTGAAAACCTTCCTCCAATTGATATCTCGCATGTTGGAGATCCTCGTAAGATAAATGATTGAATGAATTTGAAGAACAAGAGGAAGAGGAGTCGGAAGAGGTTACCTCATGAAATGCCATTAGACATTTTTTACCGTTGTCACTTGAGGAGGAGGAGGAGGAGGAGGAGGATGTGTAGCTATCACTCCATGTGGCCTTGAATGCCTTCTTCTTTTCCTTTTGCTTGGCCTTTTTCTTGTTGAGTGGACAATCGGGCTTGTAATGGCATTTCTTGCCACACCCGTAACATGTTACCTCGGGCTCATATTTTTCGTTGGGTTGAGCCTTGCAGGATTTCTTCTTTTTGTTCTTCTTCATGAATTTGTGCATCTTGCGGGAAAGGTTCTCGATTTCTGAATCACCGCTTGAAGAGGAAGAAGATGAGGAGGAGGAGCTTTCTTCTTTTTGAACTTTGAAGGCGATGTTCTTTGGAGTTTTGATCGGTTTGCCTTCCTTTTCAGCTTGCCTCCTCATGGTGATCTCGTAGGTCATGAGGGATCCGATGAGCTCTTCGACCGGCATTTTCTTGACATCTTTTGCTTCTTGAATTGCCGTGAATTTCGGTGCCCATGTGCTTGGTAAGATCCAAAGGATCTTCTTGACCATCGTTTCTGCAGACACATCATCACCAAGGGACTTTCTTCCATTGCAAACATCAGTAAAACGAGTAAACATTTCAGTTATATTTTCAGATGGATGCATGGTAAAAGACTCAAAATCTTGAAGGTACATATCCAATCGAGTATCTTTAACTTTGTTGGTCCCCTCATGGGTAACCTCCAAAAGTTTCCAGATTTCATGAGATGAAGTGCATGTGGAAACTCGATTGAATTCATTATGATCAAGGCCGCAATGTAGAGCGTTCATGGCTTTGCCATCAAGCTCAAAATTTTTAATATCGGCTTGGGTCCATTTGGATTCATCGGGAGAAGAGACAGAGTAACCATGCATGACAATTCTATAAATAGGATAACCTATACTTATAAGAAAAGTAGACATGCGGGTTTTCCAATAGTTATAGTCGGTTCCATCAAAAAATGGAGCACGACCCAATGAATAACCTTCGGGGGAGAAAGAAGAAGAAGCCATCACAATGGATCTTGAATTTGAAACCGGATAGGGTATTACTCAAATTTTGCCTCTGATACCAATTGATGGGTGGAGAGTGATGGCAAGAGGGGGGGTGAATTGCCTTTTAAAAAATAATTAACAATTTAAAATCAAAGTAAAAAGTGCAGCAGAAATAAAAGAGGCAAGACACAAAACTTGATAACGGAGTTCGGCTTAAACCAAAGCCTACGTCTCCGCTCCCAACTCAACCATTGAGAGATTTACTACCGCTTTCTTTTTAATGGTTTTATCAAGAAACCCACTAGACTTTAAGGTAGTCTAGAACCTATTTCAGCTTGCTTTTAATGGTTGAGCAAGAACCCACTAGCCTTCTTACAGGTGAAGGCTAGCTCACCTATGACTCAAGCCTTTAAAAGGGAAGGCTTGACTAACCTCTTCACACCTTGAAGGTGGTGTGAACACCCAAACACAGGGAAGATGAGAGAAGGAGGGGTTTGTAGGCACAAACCCAAATTGATGCTCAAAATAATAAAACAAGAAAAACCGTAATGTGGAGAAGTCTTGGGCACTAATGGATTGATTGGAGTTGATGAAGAGTGCTCCCAAGCTTCTATGGTGGTGCTCCTTGGATGTGGAAGTGAGTTGGAGCAAATGGGGATCCTTGAAGGAATGCGCCGGAGGTTCGCCAAATGATTGAAAAATGTTCCCGTGGGCTTCTGTATGTGTCTGGGGATTCCTAGTCCTTTATTTATAGGAGAGGAACTCCCAGATGGCTGTTGGGAGTCTTCGGAGCCGTTGGAGAGGCCTTCGGAGCCGTTGGGGGTCAAAAGTACAAGTCTGGTCAAAGCCCAACAGCTAGTTTGACTGGGCTCACCGGCTGACCGGTGCTTGGACACCGGTTGGCTGGTGCTTTGGAAAATGGAGAGGCCTTCTGCCCAGGCACCACCGGCTGGCCAGTGAGGAGGCCACCGGTTGGCCGGTGGTGAGACAGTAGGTGTCCCTTCTGTCTGGGTTCCACCGGCTGGTCGGTGATGGGACACTGGTTGGCCGGTGGTCTGGACAGAGGGGATGCCTTCTGTCAAGATTCCACCAGCTGGCCGGTGGTCATCCACCGGTTGGCCGGTGGACTGAAATCAGTCCACTTTTGCCTTCTGGCTTTCTTGGCCCAATTCCTTGGCAACCTGAAATCATGCCTATAATCCAAAAACACTTAAAACAAGATTAGATAAATAAGAGAGTGATTGTGATCATGAAAATTAAACCACGAGGGGTACGAGAGGTACAACACATTATTTATAAATTAAATCGATTATTAGATATTTGAGGAATGATTTGGACTTTCATGACATGGGTTGGGATTCAGTTATGGAAATCCTCTTGATGAATTAGTATTATCATGATATGAAATTAGTTGGTGGAAAACCCTTCGAGTATGTTTCCAACCAAAATCATATGGGTTTCTTCCTAAATACATAAACTATATTGATAATAGGTATTGATGGTATAGTGGTTCATGTTCAAGATACATGACTTCTAGTAATTAAGAATTCCCTTAATTTAAGTTACTATTATCCAGATGATTTTGACTATGAAAAATATATTGATGTATTTCATTCTCATATTATTCATTAAATGGAATCTGTGTTAAGTTATTTACCTTTCCATATTGATTATTCATTATTTATTCATATCATCTTCCTCTATACATAAATCTTACTAATCATTTGAGCTCACCCTTATTTTTTCCTTTCCCTAAGCTATGTAGATTAATTCTTAGAATGAATTTCATGGATGTTAGACATTTAGTTTTGTTATTAGTTATGTTTTATTTTTTATTCCCAATCTAAATTGTATTCGTGTATAAACATAGTTTCAAAAATTGAAAAACTCATCAGTACTTTAGTATATTATTCCTTTTAATCATTCCAATGTAATAAAGTAAGGCACCATATTTGGTATACTGGGGTCGGGGTGTTACATTATGTTCCTTAAAAGTGTATCCATATAAGTTTCCATTTTCAAGAAATTAATTTATAATGAACTTTATAATAACATAGAAAAGAAAAAACTATTTCTTGTATGAATAAAAAACTATAACACCTGTCACCCACAGGAGTTTCAAATTATCAATAAATTTATGAAAATTCACAACACTATCGTTTCCTAGATTTTTTGTTCTATAAATCATCATGTTCATCATAACATATTTTTACTTCATATATATCTATTGGGACACATTGTAAACTACCAAAAAAATATTCCATGAACTATGTTGGCTACTAATACCTAGATATGGATTAATTCCATCCATAAATAGTCACATTCTGGGATTTCCAACTTTACTTCCAAAATCAAGGAATTGTTTATAAAATCTCTTCTACTATGCTAAATCAGTGGGGTAACATTAGAAACCATCAGATATGTTCACTTTTTTATGCCACAATGACCTTTTTGAATAATTTGAATTTGTAAAAAGACACTTCAAAACAGGAATTATTGTGTCATTCCATATTTCAGTAATAGGAGGTTTGAATTTGGTACTAGATAATGAATCAAATTTCAAATTTACATCCATATTAAATTATGATGTCCCACATTTAGGAAATTTTTTAAAAACATTCATATTCCTTAAAATTCTATATAAAATCATTGGGGAAATAATAAATCTTTTTATAATCCAATACCATTGGGAATAATATTTTCATTTATTCATAATTGGAATATAGAATCTTGTTTCATTATATGGATAACTCTTTTAAATTTTAAAGAACAATAGATAATTTTTTTTATCTCTCCTCCCTTTTATAGCATTAAAGTTAACGAGTATCACTTATGATGATAGCACTATAAATCTACCACAAACTGAGTATATTTTTTCTCATAATTTCCATTAAATTGGTCAAAAATTTCTGTTTTTGATCATTGCAGCACTTATATAATGAATTAATTCTTCAATAAAATCCTATGTCTCATGCTGAATATTTTCATGAAAATTTAATGTTAAAAATTCTATTATTTTACTATAACAGACCCAAATTCTATAATTATTTCTAAAACCATATAATAGGAGATGATCCTAAATTTATCTGGAATTTTACTTTTTATTATTCAAAAACGTGACACATAAAAAGAAAATAAAATATTTATTTTGAAGATTCTATTTGGAAAATTCTATGAAATCATTAACTCCATTAACATATTCATTGGTGGTTCTTCATAAATATATCCAATAATGATCCATTAATTGCCTAATAACACAATATAGAAGTTTGATATATTGAAACATATAAACATTTAAAAAAATATATAAGTAGATAAATTTTAAACATAAAAATATATAATCAAAAAAAAATTATCGACAACTATTTGATCATAAAAAATCACTATATGTACTAATCAAATCATATTATACATAATTTATTATTAAAAATAAATATAATTTTTACATAATTTATTTTCTAAAAATTTTACTTAGTTTATCTTCAAAAAATTATACATAATTTTACTTTCAAAATAGAAAATTAAATTAAAAAAACATATCTATAATTTATAAAAATATGAAAATATAATAACTAACAAAAAATTATAAAAAAAATTATCATAACAAAACTTATCATAACAAAAAATTTCACATAATTTATCTTAAAAAAATATTATACCAAATAATTAAACATAAAAAATAATAACTAACAAACAATTATTAAAAATAGATTGTAAATTTTAAAAAATTGTACAAAAATGATACAAATAATTATATAAACAATTATATAGAAATAACATACAAAACAATTATAATAAAAAAGTTTTATGAGTAATTATGCATAGAATTATATATAAAATAATTAATAAAATTTATAAAAATATTTTTGAAATATATATTACAAACAATTCTCATAATAATAATATATCTATAAAAACAAATAATAAATTAAAAACAATTATCATAAAAATATTATACATAATATATTTTTCAAAAAGATCTTGAAAATTTTAGATCTTGCAATTGAAAAATACCTCTAAAATTATGATAAACACGGTCAATTTCCCTGTAAAAAGAGAAAACACAACAAGATTAAAGAAAAATGGGTTCAAAATGAATTCCAAAAAAAGAACAAAAAAGCATAAATCGTTGTTACTAGTTGACTATAATAGCTTCAAGATCATGAAATAAAAATGAATGTTGTAAGACCCAAGACAAAAAATGTGAAAAGTGGATCAAAATTTACTACAAGATAAAATTGAAGGATGTTAAGGGTCATCAAATCCATTATGTGTCACTTTCAGTTGAGAGATAGGGTTTTGTTTGAAATAAAAATAAAGGTTTTAGCTGTCGATATATTTTTTAATTATATTTTAATGACTAATTTCTTAAAAACTTACATTAAAGGGTATTTTTATGACTTTTCATATTAGTTTTATTGAAAAATGGTGTGAAAAATATTTTTTTTTATTTTTTCCATTGGTTTTAATTAAAACCATCATTAAATATATTTTTTAAATAACCTTTAACGTTAGTTTTCATAAAAATTGACATTTAAAGTAATATTTATGCCCTTTTAATGCTGTTTTTTTCAAAAATGGATGTTAAAAGCTTACCTTTTTACTTTTAACATTGGATTATAAATTACTGACATCAAAAAATTGATTCCAAAGTCTATATTTCCACTAGTTTGTAGATTAATAAAGAATGAAATCAAGTAATTTTTCTATAGTAGTTCAGTTTGAACTCGGATTTACCTACTCTTACACCTCTATACTAATTTAGAGATATATTATGAATGACCTTATTTTTTAGAAGGAATCGTAACCCAATTACAATAAAAATTTTATAATGGAAGGGTAACCAAGGAACCTGGCTATTGTGTGGGGATTCACAATACCTAAAACCTAACTTTAAACCATGGGAGTCAAAACAAGAATGGTTCTAACATTTGAATCTAGTAATAAAACCCCCCATTGGAAATAATTCTTTTATTGAGAATATAATAAATCAAATATTATAGTACACGTGAGATAAATAGAATGAATTAGGTAAGAATAAAAAAACTAAGATGATGATGTTGTAGAATACGGATAAAGAACAGGTAGTGGACGTTGTATAGTGGATCAATATGTCTCAACAAATTAATAGTAGATGAAGAATATTGGATTCTTTGAGTGATCATATAAAAAATTTAACATTGTTTTTATAGTATCAAAGAATCATACAACGCTTCAATATATTTTAAGTTGAGTGTTCACATCAATGGAATTTCTCACACCACAGTAGTATCATATATAATAACTTGTGTATATGTGTCTAAATTGAATGATTCTTGATCCATTTGAATAGTTAATGAATAATGAAAATATGTCAATCTCTAACTGTGTAAAAAAATCAAGTTAAATTTTTACTTTTTTTAGAACTGAAAAAATGAACTTTTAAAAATTATCATAACAAAAATAATTTGAATTAAAACACCTAATTATTAACTTAAATAAATTTTAATTCATCTTTATATAATCTAAAAAATCACTATAATAATATCTCAAAGAGAGTCTTTAAAATATCACATTATTTTATTATATAAAATTAAAATTTTAATTTAGAAAACAACTTCTATATTTAAGTATATATAAAAATATTCCTTAATTTATATCCCCACATTAATTACAAAAAAATAAAGTTGAACAAGTTTTTTTCAGTAATCATTAATGTTGAAATGAATAAAATATATAAAATACTCCAATTATATGAATTTAAATATGGGGAAATATATAATACATGTATTTGTGTTAAATGAAGAAAAAAATAATTACCATTCAAAACTATTTAAAAAATTTCTAAAAAAGTAAAAAATAGATTATATTATATTAATAAGAGTATTTAAAAATTATAATTCAGTAAAAAAAATTATATTTTTTCATTAAGTAAAATAATAAAAGTAAAAAAATTATCATATGATACAATTTCGTGTTTTTTGAAAAATATGTAACGGGATAAACTGATTGAGAGTGTTATGTCACAGAGAGGTATTTTCAATCCGATTACATCAGATTCCACTCCATTAGAATGTGCGGTTGGTTGGTATAATGTGTAGTGGTTCTAATACATTGTAGGGTCTATTAGACACGTATAAAAATATCAAATCTATATATCGTGGTCAATCTATAGTCATGTCATCACTTGAGTTCTTTTTATCCCATCACTTTAACATTTAGAAAATGTTTGACTCCCTATTTTATGGTTTCTTGACCTAATGTGTAGTCACTTGATCTATTCGTGCATCAAATTAACTATATCATGTATCATTTCACAATTTATCATGAAGTAAGTTCAAAAAAATATATGGGAGGTTCAAAAAACAACATACAATACGTCTAAAAAATATTAAGGGTTTGATTTAAAAAATATCATGCTAGAGGTTCAAAATTCATCATGAAATTAGTTCAAAAATGTTCATGCGGTCAGTTCTAGATATTGAAAAAAATTTATTATAGAACTAAAAATATATTAAAAGAATCTTTGTAACTCATGTTTGAAGTAACGAAGGATTGAAATAAAAGTTGGGAGAAATTTTAATTATACAAGAGAAAATATTATAATTATTTAAATATAAATAATCAAATAAGATCAATGATCCACAACATTATTAATAAGAATTATTATAACTAGATACATATTTTATTCATTCACTATTTATATAAAATTTAATTTCATGTCTTATAATGTAAATTCATAATGTATAAAAAATAATACATGCAACACATAATTATCAATTTATGTATGAATCAATTCTTTTAAAGAATATATCAAAAAAATAGTTTAAATTTACAATGTTCATGTTAGTTTTTTATTATGAATTATTATGAGGTATTTAAATATTTAAAAAATAATAAATAAAAAATATTCATAAATTCTACATTTTTGAAAATTGAAAACCCAAAACAAGATTTATAAAATTTTACACCTTTTTGAAAATTTTCAAAAATAATATAATAATAAACAGAAATAGTATAAGATTCAAAATAAATTTTTGAACCTCAATCTATAGAATAATTAAAAAAAACTATTTAATAAATTTATATTTCTTCATTCTAAAAATAAATCAAAATATTATTTTGAAATTAAATTTCTAACATTCAAAGATGAAGAATTATTTTTTTGAAAATTGAAAAATATAATGGTTATGTAAAAATGTATTGGTATTTCTTAAAAATTATAACCATAGTCAAAAAAATTAATACATAATGATTGAGAAAAATGTGAAGAAATATAGATATATCCACTTTTAATAGTGAATAGAGCATGTTGATTATTTTCCTTGAACTCTAGAAGATATGATTTTACTAAGAAAATTAATCATACTTGATTTACTTTTTTAATCAAGTATTCATCTTATAAAACCATTGCCAGAATAAGTAATTAAATAAAAAATTTATTGTATAGTATATAATAATCCATAATTAATAGTTCCAATAACATATTTTTATAATTCACTTAACATCTTTTACGTGATATTCCTTATTATCATATTAAAATCAAGCAAGAAAGAAAAAAACAATATATTAGGTCTATAAGAATTTAAATCCAATAAACTTCTAATCATGAATATAAAAATTTTAGAATCGGAAAAATTACCAAATGTATGTATATAAAAACTAAAATTAATACTCATAGAGGTTTAAAATGATTTATAAGAATCCATAGGAAAATTCATATCTAAATCATTATCATATTTAGATTAATATATAAATATACCATCATTTTTTGATTAATGCAAATACCAAAAAAGAATTTATGATCCTCTATTAAACTCATATCAGAATAAACATCCATAAAGTTATAAAAAAATTTATATTTAAATTCATTTGATTATTAAAAAACTTTATAATCAATATAAATCTGAAAAATCAATATTTTATTAGAAATAATTTTAGTAAACAATATATGATATACATTACCTTTATTAATTTAATTTTACAACAAAAAAATGTATTTTTCTCATACTAAGAATGATGTCCTCTCTTAAGACTATGAAATTCATTAGATAATTTTTCAATAAGATTATGTACTATTTTAGTTTCAAAAATAGGATTTTGAGAAGCATAAAATTCTACCCAAATAAAATAATTTAAAATACAATTTTAACATCCATTTCAAATAATATAAAACCATTAAATATCATAAATTATTGGTAATTATGGGAGGGTACGGATATTTTCCTTAGTACGAGGCGTCGTACAGTATGTCATTCAGAAATTCTAGGTGGTTAACTCTGTATGGTATGAATATTTTGAGCATCAAGTGGAAATATGGCTAAGCTGGGTTGGTTCTATGCATCTAGTATTTTCAAATTCATGTCATGCCATAGGTCTTGTGAATTCGGTATTACGGGCTATGTAAGGGTTCCCTCTTAACCTAATTAAAGACAACATTGAATACAAATAAAAAATAATGACTTTTGAGCTTTCAGGAAGGAACACTAAATGAAACAAAAAAAATATTTATATAAAAATTTTAAATGGAAATTCTAGTTTCAATACCGCAATCAATAATACTAATAACATTATAAATATAGTGGTATTTTTTTAATCTTCAAATAATTTGGTAGATAATTAGGAGTAAAATCACCCTCAAGAGTTACATCATCTTTATATTTTTCTTCACAAAAAATAAAATAATTAAAATCATATCGAAAAAATTCCTAAAAATAATCCTAATTATAAACACATTCTAAAAATTTAACATGAACATTTTTTCATATTACCATATATCTTTTATTATAAACTCAAAAAAATTTATTTTTCTTATATATCCTAGAATATTTTATTCATCCCTTTTATAATATAATATATCTTGTTTTTCATTAGTATTTAAAACAAAAACATTGCACAGAAAATAAAAAAAAATAACAAACATTAGTTTTTTTACCATTTAACTATTTATAAGGGTTTTTAATTAAAACAGGTATAATTAAAAATATATTTAAAATATAACAATCTGTAATAACTTATTCATCCCAAAAATATTTTTTAAAAAATTTATTCATTTAATTTAGTTCTAAATATTTCAATAATAGTACTATTTTTATATTCTATTAAACCATTTTATTTGTACCATTCATTGAGATGAAACATTAATAAAACAACAATTTTCAACACAAAAATTCAAAATTAGAATTTTCAAATTCCCCCCGATTTTCAATTATAGTGTATATAATTAAATTTACCATTTATTTTTCACTAACATCCAAAAATAAGTAAATATATGAATGGTTTTTTCCTTTCATGAGACATAAAATAAATTCAACTAAATATACTAAACTTATCAACTATCAAAAAAATCATAAATAATAAATTAGAAATATACATATTACCAAATAAAACAAATTAAATAATTTTTTAATGGTCTATAAGTTCTATCTTCATGATCATATTTAAAACTATTTTCATGCCTTTTTAATTTTAAATAATAATCATTTTTTAAATTCATACTAATTTTTAAATCATGTAGTTTCTATACATGTCATTTCATTAATAGTTTTTTAATAGTAAAAAGGTTATATGTACATGCCTCTAATGCCATAACATTTCCATTATTTAAATTACATTATGACATAATACATTTTACTTAGTCAATTTTGTGAAATCTATAAAATATATATTCACATTCCTATTAGAATAAAGTAAAAAATCATTTTTGTAAAATAAACATTTATTGTCATCCAATTTAACTTTAATTCAAAAATAAAATTATTGTAGAATTAAAATTATGTCATATTTAAAACCATTAAAGTATAATACATTAGAAAATTTAAACGAAATTAGATATACATACTTTACCAGATCCTTTAACCATGCCTTTTTATTTATCACTGAATGTCACATTGCATTAATCACATTATATATATGATAAAAAATTAATCAATTTCTAATCAGATATATAGAGTATCCACGGTCCATATACCATGTATCTTTGACACTTATAAACATTTTTCCTAAAATATTAATTAATTTTAAAAAATATAATTACCCTCGAAACATTACATCTGATAATTTTCATGTAATTATTTTTTAGTAACCATATAGATTTTAAATAAGTATTCATGGTTAATATCAAAGATAAATTATTTAAAATAAATTTTTTTAGTATATTCATATGATTGAGGAAATTTGGACAAACTTTCAATATAATAATTACCTTGTATACAAAATTAATGTAATGTAACCTTTTATATAATTCCATAATAAATTTTAACAAACAATGTCTTGTATAACATAGTTATTTTTTATTATATCCAAATGAAAATACATCCTTATTTGGATTAATCATTGATAACATTTTATTATTCTCTTCATTTCCATGAAAAAAAGTAAATAATTTTTCTTTTATAAAAATAATTTATTTATTCAAATGTTCAATCCCCTTTGAAAAAAGTCTTAATCATTGAAAAAATCATTAAAATAAAAAAAATTATCCATTTTCTTGATCCAATTTATTATTTTTTATAATAAGATCCTTAAAATATCCTATTATTTTTTTATAAAAAGCAGTTAGGCCTAAAATATCTCTTGAGAATATTCATTGTTTCCAATAAATTTTTCCATATTTGGATTATCATATTCATATTAATAATAAATAAAATAAAAATAAAGACTAGCCTCATTAGTATATTGATCCATCAGACAATGGTTAGATGTTTGTTTTTTACATCAGGTATCACCAGTTGAATCATATTCTTCTGTATAACTCCATTCACCAGTTAATTCCATTTTCCCCATATTATTATATATCTTTGCCTTTCAAAAATTCTTTATCATCTTAATATTTGGCACTATGTGTCCCTAATTTATACCCCTTTAACATGTGAGTATGGAAACATCCTTACAATTAATTTTACCTTACAATTTTTAATCATGCTTCCAATTATCCATTTTAAAAAATTTATTGATTCATCTAGTTCTTTTTATCCTTTTGTAAACCACTTTAGTGAAATTTTATATATTTTTATCAATATATTTGGAGTCTGAATCGTAAAAGTTAGTGAAATTAGATATATATTATGTAAATGTATAACCATTCTTGTTTTTTAAGTCTGGTTTATCATGATGTTCATTGACCCTAGATTATATTAATGAAATTAATCGATTATTTAACCTAACAGAAATTATTTGTTTCATTCATTGATTTCTACATTATTCATATGAAACTTCTTGGGTATTAATATTTTTAGTCATTAAACAAGCATAGGGTTTTCAAAAAACTTATTAAGGGATATCATTTGATTCATGATGCTCATAAATTCAGATAACATTTGGTTGATGCTTGCATCTTTACCCAACATGAAATATTGGTACTTAGCCTATAATATTCCATGTTTGGTACTAATAATATAATCTGAGATAACATTACTATGTTATATAATCTTCTAAATATCATCATCTATCTCACATGAAACCACATAAAAACACACTTTTGTTAATGAAATATTAAAAAACATTAATTACTTTGTAATTAAAATTAAATTTTTCAAAATTAAATCTTATAAAGGTATATGGGTCAGCTTATAGTAATTTTTATAGTTTTACAATGATTGAATAGTGTTTTATTCTTAATTATTTTAGGTATTCCTCCATTCTATATATACAATAACCATAATTTTTTCCATAATATTCAGTATAATTTAGAGAAAACCATACATCATTTAGGTTCATTAATTACATCATATAAGGATGGGTTTCCTTATATTGTGAGATGTTAGATAATAATTTTATCATAATAAAATATAAACTTCATACTCTATATCCAAGAGGAAACATTTCTTGATAGAAGGTAAATATCAGGAAAAATAACAATATATCTATTTTATCTATAAAAAAGTCAAAAAATTTATTCCAATTGTTAGGCCAAATATGGTGAGGATAGATGGTGTTGAAGGGGGTGAATATACCAAATTTATAATTAAAATACATTATATTAAT
The DNA here is from genome assembly GCA_963277665.1 of Viscum album. Classification (NCBI taxonomy): domain Eukaryota; kingdom Viridiplantae; phylum Streptophyta; class Magnoliopsida; order Santalales; family Viscaceae; genus Viscum; species Viscum album. The sequence goes on from OY728152.1 coordinate 854,661,913, forward strand.
GTTCATATTAAATATCATAGTTTATTTTCAAGTGATAAAAAATAGTGGAAAAGTAATTATTAAACATGGGTATTTTGTATAATAGTTCCATCCAACATGGAAATAATATAATCTTACACCTCTCAACACATTTAGAGATATGTTATGAACTACCTTATTTTTTAGGTGGAATCATATCAAAACCACAACATACTTTTTCCAAGTGGATGTATAACCAAGAAACTAACATTTGGATGGGGAGTAACAACCCTTACAACCATACCTTAAAAAGAGGGATTAAAAACCTAAAATATCCTAACATTATAATTTTAGAGTAAAAAACTCAAAGAACAATGATTAATTTTTGGGAAAAGCATAAACTGAAGACTAGATTACATGTGATAAAAATAGAAGGAATTATTGAAGACTCAAATTAAACATGGAAGATGAATTCCTAAAATACTAATGAATAATATACACTTTTATTTGAGTAGTGGATCAGTACGTCTAGTAAAATAAGTATAAATTAATGAAAATTATGTTCTTTGAGAAATTTTCTAAGAAATATAATTGTGTATGCATAGGAATTAGAAATTATACATCACATCGAGGGACTAAAAATTGAATGTTTTCATTAAAGAAATTAAACACATAAATGTACTATATTTTAAATTAAAATTTGTATATCTGCATAATTTCAATGAGTCTCGATCCATTTATATAGAAACTATAAAATTCAAAAAATAAAATCTCTAACTAGGTAAAACTATTCAAATTTAAAAATTATTTGTCAAAGAAAGAAATAAATAATTGTTGCAGAATTATTAACATAAATATAATTATAATTCAAAAACATTAAGAGTAATTCAAATATGTTTGAATTCAACTTTAAAAAATTAAAAATGCATCCATAATAATAGTTCAATGAAAATCCATAAAATACAGAAATGTTTATTTCTATAAAAATTAAATTTTGAAATGTGAAAACACTTTCTATATTTTGTAGATATAAAAATAAACAAAAATAACACTATATTAAATACTATAAATTAATTTTTATTAATTTTTTTCTCTAATATTTAATTTATAAATGAATAAAACAAATAAATAAGTCAATATATATAAATTTAAATATTGGAAAATATATGTTTCATTTATATGCATGAAATTAAGAACAATATAATTCTCATTCAAAATTGTTAAAATAAGTCTTGAAGTAATTCAACTGGATTGTATAAAATTTATATGAATTTATAAAATAAATAAAAATTTAAAAATAATTACTATAAATATTCTGCAATTCCAACATTTAAAATAAATGAAAACTAGAATATATTATGAAATTTTTAGATTTTTAAAAGATAAATAATGTGTTGAACTGGACATGAGTGTCAAGTGGTTGTGATTTTTTTCCTTAAGTTAAAATTACTTATTGTGATGTCCCAACATGTGATTATTTAGTATAACATGTAGTTAGTTCAAACACATCGTCAGGTTGATTCAACAAATAGACAAATTTTGATTGCTTGTGACATGGTTGATCCATAGTATCGTGGTTGCTTGGTTTTTTTCACTCTATTTCCTCTATAGTTAGAATAATTCTGACTCATGGTCTTATAGAGGCTTGACAAAAGGTGTGGTCACTTGAGTTAAAAATGTAGCAGATTCACTATATAATGAGTAAGGTATAGAAGTCACCATGAGGAAGGTTCAAAAAAATTGCATGGTAAGTTCATAATACATCATCTGATAGGCTCAAAAAACATCATGTGGTAGGTTCAGAAAACATCTTGTGGTTGGTGAATAAAACATCAATCAGTTGGTTCAAAAATCATCATGCGGTCAGTTTAATATTTTTTACAATTTCAGGAACACACTAAAAAATGTTTAAAATATTCACAGTAACTCATGTAATAGGGAATGTCATATTCAAAGAAAAGATATAGGACATTATAATTATAAAATAAAAAATATGAAAATTTTCAAAATATAAATAAATAAATTAGATCAAGGTGCCACTTCTATAATACATATAGTTTTTATAAATGGAAACATTAGTTTTTTTGTTCATAATTTATTTAATTTTTAATGTCAATTAATATAATGTAATTTCACACAGTATAAAAAATAACACATGTAAAACATAATTATCCTTTATAATAAAAATCAATTTATCTAAAGTATATATCAAAACACATAGTTTAAATTTATAATGACCATGTTATAGGTAAAATAATAATTATTATGAGGTATTATAATATTTAAAAAAACAATTAAAAAAATTCCTAACAAATGAAACAACAAAAAAATTTGCGTGTTGATTCTCCAAGTACATCTTATAACCAATCCCTGCAAAATCTCCATTTCCAAGCTTCATTATACTATTTTCTAGTATAATCTTCATCAAATCCATTAATTTTATACCAAAATTTCAATATCTATCAAGGGTATGACGAACATCATGGAAGAAAAGAAATAAACTGCATTAAATCCATCATGGAATCATCCATGACTCTCCTATCACAAAGGGAGACAAAAAAGGGATAATGAGTGGAAAATTATTTTGAAATAGTACTATCTTGATTCCCCTTTTCCCCCAATTTAGAGAGTAGGTGACCAAGAAATAATAGGTTTTCCACATATTTTTTTAAAAAACTAGAACAATTCATCACATGGAATTAACCATGGGTCTCACAACAAGATGCTTTCTAGTAGGAAAAATCCCAACATGACCCCTAAAGGTAATATTGAGATATGCCTCCCATGGGGAGAGAAAAAAATCCATCCTCCCAGCCTTCACAAATTGGTTTTCTCCCATCAATGTGTGGGATTTTCCCTCAAACCATGACACTCCCCTATGCATGGCCTCCATGGTGTGGCCCTCCACCTCGAGGCCCCCATCTTGGAATGACCCCAGTAGCCTTTGAGTGATCATATATTCTTGAGAAAGGGACGAAGGTATATTTTAAATTAATCAATTTATATGTAAGGGTTATGATCACATTTTCATGACCAATATCATAGTGTGATGACAATATGTAAGGATATTTTCATTTTAAAATATCCCACCCAAAAATTTACTATATTTTCACACTCACTGGTCATGGAATTATAAACTTCCATCACATTATAGATCCTTCCATTGATATGAAATGATCCTCAATAACCCTATATTAATATATTTCACCTTCCCTTTCATAGAGTTATGAGCAATATGTAGATTAAATTATAGATATAGTGAGTAAAATTGAAATTTTCACCAAAATCATCTACGCAAAATTCTATAGGTCATTACAAACTCCCAAAAATAAGTTTTTACATCCTCGACAATCCATGGTGCACCTCTAACCATTATTCCTAACAAAAATTACTCATCCATTCAAATAAAATCCATTATACTTTATCTCAAAACATAAAATATTATTCTTCTATGAAACTCTAAACACAAGGGAACATTATTCACAAAAATCCATGTTATCCAGTTATGATCATCACTAACACGAAGATAGTGATCAGACATACAATTTTATCACATGAAACCAATGTGACATTAATTAGTTAATCTCAGTTCTTATAGTGCACATCACAATAAGACTCTAATAGGAAATGTCAATTTTCATATTATAGCGCTCCCTACTATAGAAATATCCTACCAAAAATTAATTTGAATCATTCAAATTATATGCCCAATGTCATTTCTAAATCATCAAACAATTATATGAAAAAACATTAATCATTACTATTTTGTATAACTTTATCATAAAATACTTGTTTGCACCCACCGATGAATCATCATACCTTTAAATCATTATGCCTAAATTTATAATGGAATCATAGATTTATCCAAAATACAACACAAAAGCCCAAGCCTAAAACATGGTGTAATTAATTGGTTGGTTCCTCAACCACCAACATTAGACAGTATGCAATCTCTCAAAGAACCGGTGTACCATTGATATTATTCACCATCATATTAGGAAAATTTGAACTCTCTACCCGATGTTGATATTCTGACACTATCAGACACCACTTCTAATACCCAAAATTTTGTATTTTCAATGGAATTAGATAAATTATATCTCTATTAAACCTAGAATACTAGTTCTATCTAAACCATCAAACAAACAATATCACCACATATATGATCCTGTCAATTTTATTTTTTGTACCTACATAACTAAAAAAATATTTCTTAGAATTGGACTATCATTATCATTTCTCCACTAAATCAAAATTCGCAGTCTCTATCCCCCACTCTTTCTCTATTACCAACATAAAGACTATTCGTGACTACCCACTAGTACATAAGAACCAACACCAAAATATTAATCACTATCTATTCCCAATATATAGGGAATTTCATCCTTGATATTCACCAAAATTCACCAAAAAAATATGGTTATAACCTCTAATAGCCAATGGATCACTCCTTGATATATGTATTTCTATAGACTACTCCCTATAAACCAATCGATATGTGTCTCAATCATCACACATGTGTCTCTCATCCTAATCCAAACTCATTTCATCCCAAAATGACCTCATATATGACCAAACTCATATATAATGGACCACAATTCTTATGTAAATCTCTAAATTTTACTATAATCACAATATGAAATATATCATCCTCTTAAAAATGGTGGGTTTTCATTCCTATAGGTGTTTCATAAAATATATTATCCTCAACCCACACATAGACTCTAATTGATTAACCAAACCCATTGTCATTGTAGAAACACAACATAGACCTTCCTTCACACATCGAGATACTTCTGAAATATCAATGCCAACCCACGCTCTACTCTTTATAGGTTGTGTGAAACAAGGAATCCTCTCAGTGGTTCATACCCAATATCCTCATTGATCTCATATGAACCTAAAAGGTTCAATCTCTCATATTACTCGATATTATTACCCAGCTCAAACTCCATTGAGTTACGTCCCATAAAACCTATAATCATATGATTAAACCACGGGAAAATATATTTTTGCATATAAATAAAGTATATAATGAATAAATATGAAATAATTTCATTCAAGAAATCCTGATTTATAATGGCCCAGACCCTCCTGGTCCATTACTTAGCTAAATTCTATGTGTTGGGATGTCCTATACTCACCGATCAGTTCCACCCATCTATCTCACAGATCAGATTCACTGATTAGCTTCACTGACCATCTTCAGAGATCAGCTTCCCTGATTAGCTTCATAGATCAGCTTCACTGATCAGCTTCACTGATCATCTTCACTAATCAGCTTCACATATTAGATTCACTGATCAGCTCCACTGATCAGCTTCACAGAACAGCTTCATAGATCAACTTCACATATCAGCTTCATGGATCTTCTCCACATGATCAGTTCACATATCGGTTTCACCCAATCGGTTTCACCCAATTGGTTTCACATAACGGTTTCACCCAATCAGTTTCACAGATCAGTTTCACCTAATCATTTTCACAGATCAGTTTCTCCCAATCGGTTTCACATATCTATTTCACCAAATTGGTTTCACAAATCAATTTCACCTAATCAGTTTCACCCAATCAGTTTCACAGATCATTTTCAACTAATCAGTTTCACAGATCAGTTTCACCTAATCAGTTTCACCCAATCGGTTTCACAAATTGGTTTCACACAATCGGTTTCACAGATAAGTTTCACGCAATCAGTTTCATAGATCGGTTTCACCCAATCGGTTTCACAGATCAGTTTCACCCAATAAGTTTCATAGATCGGTTTCACAAAATTGGTTTCACAAATCGGTTTCACCCAATCAATTTCACACAATCGGTTTCATAGATCAGTTTCACCCAATCAGTTTCACACAATCAGTTTCACAGATCGGTTTCACCCAATCAGTTTCACAGATCGGTTTCACCCAATCAGTTTCACATATCGGTTTAACCCCATCGGTTCCACCGATCGGTTTCCCCAGAACAACTTCATGGGATCAGCTTCACAGGATCAGCTTCACAGGATCAGACTCACCCAATCAGCTTCTCTGATCAGTTTCATGGGATCCACTTCATGGGATTAGCTTCATGGGATTAGCTTCACCCAATCAGCTCCACTGATCAGTTTGACCTATCAGTCTCACTAATCAGCCATGGAGGGGTGTCAGGGTTTCCTTCCCCATCTTTCCTATAACACCACTTTTAAGACTTTTAAACTTTTTAAAGTGGTTCAAATCCATTTTAGCTCCGTAAACAACATTTTAAATCCCCTAGGAGTGGGGACACCCTCAACAGACCCATTTTCCTCTCTTTAAATGAAATTCTTTAGCACATAGCTGTTATGGACACCCCTCCAATGTGAATTATTAAATAATAATTAATTCCATCATGTTCAATCATCCATCCTCATAATGAAACCACGATCCTCCTTTAATATCGCTCAATATTTTTCATATATCATAACTCCAGGATCTCACCTTTTATTACACTAGAATTTTTTCCTTCTTCTTCGTGGTTGGTTTTTTTATTTCCTTGGTGAATTTGGTGTCCCCTTTTCTGAGTCTAGTGGTGCGTCTATGCCAGAGCCTTTCCTTCTCTTTCTTGGAGTCCTCCGAGTTCCTCCCTAGTAAGTCATGCATCCCCTATTGTTGGCGCTAGGAGAAAAACTTTGATCGTTGATCATCCAAGTAGGGTAATTCCTTCGCCTCTTTTTCTGTGCATCATACGGGGTGAGTATGATTTTGTTTCCTATGGGGATGGATGAAACCAAACATTAAAAAAGATAATTTATGTATTTAATGAATGAAGGGTTGTATTTTATTTTTTCGTTGTACACTTTTATCTCTTCTTATATATTGTGAATTGAATGGGCTTATTTCCACTGAAAATCAAGGTCATTGGTGGTTCTTTGTTGTACACTAATGAACCTATGTTTTATGGATATTTATGTAATTGAATGGCTATATCATGGAAACTGGTTAATCACATAAACTCAGTTGATTAAATGGATTCCCAATGATTAAGAATCCTTGTGTTGTCACCCTGGATAACCAGATGGAAAGACGGAACTAAATAAATGGAATATTTAAATTTAAAGTCTCCCTTGCTCTGTTCTGTTGATGTTTATAACTGATGCTTGTGAGGTGATATGGATGGGGATGGGATCACCTTGTCACGACCCATCCCAGTGGGGCCCACGCAGTGACTCCCCAAGCCTGCCTCCAATAGGCCTGGGGCTGGTGACTAGCACCGAGTAGGCATATCACTAACATGGGAGGCATTTCCTAAGTACCTGTACACACACACACATCTCCAAGCCCAAAAAATGCTGAAATGTAAAAAACACTAAGTAAAATAATGCATGCATACAAATAAACCCAACCAATAGAGTATGACGAAAGGTAGAGTGCCATAAAAGTAAACTGGGCTAGAATACAAGCCCGCCAAAAACAAGAGTCTGAAAACTGAAAAGTCCAACCTATAAGCACAAAAAAGGTACTGGGACTTCCACTCGTAGCATTAGGAATGCCCCGTCCTGTAGGGAACTCTGAAAGCTCGGTCCTGCCCTGGTCTACCCTGGACTCTGTCAAAAGGCTGCTCATCTGCACAAGACACCAGACGTGTGGGCAAAGCCCATGCAGGGGTGAGTATAACAATACTCATTAGAGGACCTCGAAAACCACAAAGTAGTACACAAAGAAAAGGTACAGTCATCTATGCATAGTATATTTCTATAGAACATATAGAACAAACCAGATATACTCAAAACCCAGACCTGTGGTCTAGAGATAAGTCACACAACTACATACCCCCGCAAGGGATTCTGTACGAAGATTCCGTGATATACTCGTTCTGGGAGAACACACTCTGCGAGTCTTATAGCTCTGTTGAAGTCCATCCGAGAAGTGCTTTTCTTCGGGAACTGTCACGAGAGATAGCTACACTCATTACGGAAGACACACTTTTTAGTGGAAATCTTATGGTAGATAGAAGCACTCATTACGGGAGACACACTCCTGAGTGGTAAGATCTCGATACACAGATGAGGATCACTGCCAGGGACATGGCAGATACCGCGACTCATCCAGAATTCACCTGCTCGGTAGAGGATCAACTCTCGGTAGAGTTGGTCACATCGATGCCTAACTCTACCTAGGGTCTGGAATGGATATAGGATCTCGATCCGGGCCTCTTAGATGGATGTCTGACTCTATCACAGAAAGTCCTACTGAAGGGATCATAATCCTGCATGAGGGAATGATGCATGACCTTTAGGGGAATAAGAAGAAGGGGCACTAACCCAAACAAAAGATGTCCAAGGTATGTTGAATGAAAGGAACATACCGTTTTCCAAAAAGTACACGGTGTGTAGAAAAGATACACGTCATGTTGTCTGACCCTAGGTACTGCCCGTGTACAACGGCCCATGTCATAGGCTGGTTGTGTAGGAAAAACTAAGTACACAGCATGTAGTACGGTGCACATGTCGTGTCTGGGTAATTGGGGTTGGCTCCGTGTACTCTGGTCATGTGCTCGTACATGGTCATCAACCTGTGTACTCCAACCCGTGTAATCCGCACACGGGGTGACCCACGCTGTTGTCCTCACCTGGCCATGTGATGGAGTACACGATCATATACTCCATGTCATGTCCACGTATCCACGAGATACACGCCGAGCTCCATGTAGCCACTTTTGTCGTGATGTACATGCCATGCCGCCTGAAGCCGTGTAGCACATCTCGTGTCCGTGTACAACCCAAAGTACATGCCGAGCTTCGGGGAAGGTCCAACATGTCATCTGACCGGGGTCACACACTGTGTGATTCTTCTCTGACCCTGAAACCCTAGCCACCACCGCCATTACTACACGGTGTGTTCTTCGGAAGTACATGCCATGAATTCTGGAAAATTCCAAAAATGGCGCTCTTCGCAGGTGCGCCTCTCGTGCTGCTCCGATCATCAATTCGGCCATCCGATTGCCGCAAAACTTCCAGGTTCTGGTCGCCCCGAAACCACGAAGCCACTTCTGTAATTTTCGGGCCTCCGATCGGCTCCAAAAATGTGTTTCAATCTTCCCACATGAAGAACGCTCGAAGAACTCTCCTTCTGATCTGGTCCGATTCATCATCTGCCATCATCGCTGCACCTCCACAAGTTCATTGCGATGTCGAACCTTCGATTTAGGATCATTGAGTCGCAGAACGGATGGGCAACAATCCGTTGTTCGTCGCCACGCGAAGAACATGAAGAATGTGTGGGGAAAAGGAGGAATAAATCCAAATAACAAATTGAGGAACGAACCTCCTCCTTCATTCGTCATAGCGTTGATCTGCTCCCATTAATAGGATTAAACGGATCAAGAATCAACAAAAACATAAAGCATGGATCAATTCCCCATAATCTTACAAAATAAAATCCCCCACGCAAGAACGCATGAATCCATGGATCAAATTGTTTGTGGTTGATCCACGTTCGGGAAAAGAAATCGAAAATAATGACCCCTACCTTTTAAAAGGATCGATCGTTGATGAAGGTGTCATGCTGCCGCTGTCGTCGAGATCCTTCAATGTCAGCGCAACGATCCTTGGTTTCGATCTATTGTCGTTCATCGTCGATAATTTTCTCCAATGTGCCACGGATTCTTCAGAGGTTCCTCTCTCTATGTTGTAAACGATGTACAATTTCATAACCCATTAAAAAAAGGGAAACATGTTGTCATTTAATTATGAAGCAACATTAATGACGTTGACTCACCATTTTCAAGTTATTATGATGCGCCATTAATTTTGGAAACAACTGCGTTGTTGCCGCACTGGAGCGGATGTTTCCTTAAATGAAATAAAATAAACTTGTTAATTTATTTTATTTTATTTTACTTAAAACGTCTGAAAATTAACTTTTTCCCTCGACCCGCGCTGGTCGAGGTTAGCCTCATTATTAGGTAAAGTCGATTTCCTGGATGCAACGGTGCGCTCAGTTTTTTAATCTGGGCATCCGTTTGGAAACAGCCACAACCGCGGACAATTTCTGACTCACTTAACTAAATAAAAGTTCAAACCACCATTTTGGGCTCACTGGACCTCGGAATGATGTGCCGTCTTTGCGCCTGGTCTCAAATTAATTCCATATAATATTTTAAATAATAAATGGAAAAATCAGAGACATTACATTCTCCCCACCTTGGGGCTTTACGTCCCCGAAAAGACAAAACAAGGGCTACTCAAAAAGATGAGGGTTCTTGGCACGAATCTGAGCCTCCCACTCCCACGTACTCTCCTGAAGATTCTCGTGCTGCCACCGGACGTGCACCGAGGGAATCGATCGCCCACGAACGATCCTCTCCTGCCGATCCTCGATCTCCACTGGGTACTCAGCAAATGTCACTCCATCCTCGATGTCCAACATTCCCTAGTCGATGACGTGCGATGGGTCATACACGTACCTCCTCAACTGTGACACGTGGAAGACATCATGTACCTGATGAAACTGTGGCGGTAGAGTTAGGCGATACGCCACCACGCCAACTCTTCACAGTATCTGGAAAGGTCCGATGAACCTCAGAGATAGCTTTCCACCTCGGCCAAATCTCTGCAACCCTCGTCGAGGTGAGACCCAAAGAAAGATGTGGTCTCCCTCCTCAAACTCCAGAGGTCTCCATCATCTATTAGTATAAGACTTCTGCTGGCTCTGTGTAGTCTTCATCTTCTCCCGGATGATCTACACCTTCTCTGTGGTAGCTCACACTAACTCTGGACCCATGAGTGTTGACTCTCCGGGGTCGGTCCTACAAAGTGGTGACCAGCATGGTCTCCCGTACAAGGCCTCGAACGGTGCCATACCGATGGTGGAGTGGTAGCTGTTGTTTTATGCAAACTCCACCAGTGGTATGTGGTCCTCCCAACTACGACCAAAGTCCAAGATGCAGGATCTTAACATATCCTCCAGAACCTGAATGGTCCTCTCCATCTGACCATCCTTCTGGGGATGAAACGTTGTACTCAAGCGTAGCTGAGTCCCAAAAGTCTCCTGCAATCCCTTCCAAAACCAGGATGTGAAGTGGGCATCTCGTTCTAAGACTATAGTCGAGGGGACTCCATGAAGATGAACTATCTCCTGCACGTAGAGGCGTCCTAAGCTCTCTATGGAACTCTGCACCCTGATAGCTAGGAAGTGGGCCGACATGGTGAGTCGATCAATGATCACCCATATGGAATCATTTCCCTTGGATTTCTGTGGTAATCCCTTCACTAATTCCATCGATATTCCATCCCACTTCCACTCTAGAACTTACAGGGGTGAGCTAACCCTGCTGGATCCTGGTGCTCAGCCTTCACCTGCTGGCATGTGAGGCATCGAGAAACGAACTCTGCTACTACCTTCTTCATGCCTGACCACCAGAACTGTCATCAGAGATCCTAGTACATCTTTTCCACTCTAGGATGTACCGCCAAATGAGATGTATGAAACTCCCTCAGGACCTCCTCCTAGAACACCACTGGTAGAATAGTGCATCCTCTAAAAAGAAGTACGTGCTCCCCACCTTGCGAATATCCATCAAGATCATGTCCAATGGATAACTGAGCACGTAAAGCCACACAGTCAACATCCCCAAGATGTGCCTCCCTAACTCGTTGTAAAATTGGAGGGGTGAAAACCATCGACTGTCGGTAATCTGTATCCTCTCCATCCACGAAGGATAACTGTAACGAGCCTAACTATTGTTTCACCTCACTCAACAGTTCTGAGACCGACCTTCTTCTAAGAGCATCTGCCACCTTGTTCCCCTTCCTAGGAGTATAGATGATCTCAAAATCATAGTCTTAAAGGAACTCTAGCCAACTCCTTTGCCTCAGATTTAGATCCTTCTGTGACAAGTTGTACTTGAGGCTCTTGTGGTCAGAGTAGACAATGAACCGCTCGCCCATAAGGTAGTGTCTCCACATCTTCAATGCGAAGACTACCACTTCTAACTCGATATCATGGGTCACATAGTTCTTCTCATGTGGCCTAAGCTGGAACGAACCATACGCAATCACTGCATGCCACTGCATCAAGACACAGTCGAGCCCGGTCCCTGATGCGTTGCAGAAAACTATGTACTCGACACCCTCCTCCAGCAATCTCAAGACTGGGGCACTCATCAAACTATGTCTTAGCAACTCAAAAGCCTACTGGAACGTTTCTGTCCACACGAAGGGTTTCCCCTTCTTAGTCAAGGTCATCATCGGTGCTGATATCCGAGAGAAATCAGGAATTAATCTCTGGTAATATCCTGCCAAACCAAGGAAGCTTCCCACCTCCGTTACGCTCTGTAGTGGCTCCCATGCTAACATAACCTCCACCATGGCTGGGTCTATAGCCACTCCATCTTCTGAGATGACATGTCCCAGAAAGTGGACCTCCTAAATCCAGAACTGGCACTTCGAGAGCTTTCCATAAAGTTGGTGCTCCCGGAGTACATCCAGAACCATCTGCAGGTGTCTCACATGCTCTTCCTCTGACCCTGAGTACACAAGGATGTGGTCAAAGAAGACCACTACGAACCGGTCCAAGTACGGCTGGAAGATCCGGTTCCTCATCCCCATGAACAATGGAGTGGAGTTCGTCATGCTAAAAGGCATCACCAAGTACTCATAGTGACCGTAGCGACATCTGAAAGCCTTCTTCAGTATATCCTCATCCCACACTCGTAACTGGTGATAGCCTGATTGAAGGTCAACCTTCGAGAACCACTGTTCCCCTCTTAGTTGATCGAAGAGGTCATAAATTCTCATCAGTGGATACTTTTTCTTCACCGTCACCTGGTTTAGGTGCCAGTAATCCACGCACAGTCTCAAACTCCCGTCAGCCTTCTTGGAAAACAAGACTGGGGCCGCCCAGGGTGACACACTGGGTCTCACGAAACCCATGCTCTGAAAATCCTCCAATTGCACCCTCATATCGCGAAGCTATATGGGATCCATCTGATAACCCGGTGAGGAAATTGATGTCGTCCCAGGGTGTAAGTCGATGTAGAAGTCAATTTCTAAGCGGGGAGGTAACCTTGGAACATCTTCTGGAAAGACGTCCTCATACTCCGCCATCACTGCTGGGAACTAGGAGCTCACAACATCTACTACCCGAGGGTAAGGCTATCCAACTCATGAGTGATAGGATACATCCTCCTATGCATGAGCCCATTTTGTGCTGCCTGGGTTTTGTTTTCTCTGAAAAAGGAAAACCTTGTTCCATCATGGCGGACACACCGCACCCTTGGCCTAAAACAGCCAATCTGGGCATGGACCGAAGATAAAAAATCCATACCGAGAATGACGTCGTAAGGCCTCGACGCTACCACCAAGAGGTTCCAACTGAAACTCTCGCCTCCAAGAGTAAGATCACACTGTCTGTAGAGGTGTGTGATCGTCGAGTCTCCTCTCGTAAGTGTCTCCAAGCTTAAGGATCGAGTCAACGGTTCTACTAGAATCTCAAGGTTTTTTAAAAGACATGTGGATATAAGGGAATGACTAGCACCTATGTCTATGAGTATGGAAGATAAGGTAGAAAAGACATAGATCGTACCTCGAATCATCCCTGGAGCCCCTGGGTTGTATGCCTCGACCGCATGTAGCTGTCCCTGTCCCTGTCCCCTAGCTCCCTGAGCCTGGTGCGGACCTCTTGGGGGTGGTGGTGGAAGTAAGTCGAAGCATCTACCACCACATGTTTCTCTCCCTGCTCCTCTTCCACATCCTCCACCTGGCGGGTCTGCCTGCTCTGTCCTCCGCCTCTACCTCAGTGGTCCATCCACCGCTTCCCTGTCAGCAGCTCGACGGGTCGGGAAATCTCTAGCGAGATGTCCCCTACCATCGCATGTGTCGCATCTCTTCTCCCTAGGCTGACTGGATCCCGCCTGAGAGCCCTGGACTATCGATCCCCTATCCTGGGTCCTCCTCCGACGTCTCTCACATCCTGATTCCTGCATATGACATCGGCTCCCTACTGCCGGTGTCTCCGCACCTGTCTGTCTGCTGTTGACTTCAGGTGGCTGTCTCTTCTCCTCCAAGAAACTCTCGATCACCAAGGCTCACTCGAGCACTCTAGCATAAGTGGAAATGCATAGAGTCACGACACTAGCTTGGATGTCACACCGTAGACCTCGCTCAAAGGTCTGAGCTTTGAAGTACTGATCCCTGACCATATCCATCGAGTACCTGGCGAGGTTGGTGAACCTCGATAAATAGTCAGCCACCATCATACTGCCATGCTGGAGCTAAAGAAGCTCATGGATGCGCATAGCTCTCAGCGTAACCGAAGAGAACTCCTCCCTGAAGATTCGTTCAAACTCTATCCACGAAAGAGTCTCCTCGTCGTGAGTTTGCATGTTCAAACTTCACCATCGTCTTGTCGAACCTTGAAGAAGTCTTGCTCCTAGTATTACTATCTAGTCTGTCGGTGTCCTCACTAGACGAAAAACTCTGGTCACTGCCTCAAGCTAGTCCTCAGCCGCCTGAGGGTCGGGCTCACCTCAGATCCTGAGGGGTCTCTGTCTCTGAAACTCATGGAGCGCGCTCAGCCTGTGCTCCTCGCGGTCAGTACCAAGGGTACCACTGGCTGCTCCACTGGTGGTGGTATAGCATGTGCACCACCTGGTGGCAACACCTGGGGAGCTGGTCCCTGTATCGAAGCCTCGTCACTAAGGGGGTCATCCTCGTGATCGTGCTGCTGAATCCTAGTGGGTATGTGTCGCGGAGGCATCCTGTAAACAAACATGATGTACCATGGTCAATGAGTATATCTGGATAGCTGACACAAAGGACATGGAAAACACAACCCATTCCTATATGATTCATGTACCTTTTATTTCCCCGCAACCAGTGTTTTCAGGAACCGAGTCGAAAAGCAGGTTATCAGAGTCCTGGTGTATGGATACGTCGGCCACCTTACCAACACAGGGGTCCCTGGACTGAAAGCCGAACCCAAAACCCTTAACACTGTTGCCCAAAACCAAACTCACAGACTCTTGGTCCTCATGTAGAACCGACCACCTCTGCTACCACTCTATCATGACCCGTCCAAGTGGGGCCCGCGTCATGACTCCCCAAGCCCACCTCCAATAGGCCAGGGGCTGGTGACTAGCACTGAGTAGGCATATCACTAACATGGGAGGAATTGCCTAAGTACCTATACACATGCACACATCTCCAAGCCCACAAAATGCTTAAATGTAAAAAAAACCACTAAGGAAAAGAATTCATGCATACAACTAAACCCAACCAATAGAGTACAACGAAAGCTAGAGTGCTGTAAAATTAAACAAGGCCAGAATACAAGCCCACCAAAAACAAGAGTCTGAAAACTGCAAAGTCCAACCTGTAAGCACAAAAAGGTACTGGGACTATCATTTGTAGTTGTAGGAACGCCTCAAATAGTAGGGAAATCAGAAATCTCGGTCCTGCCCTGGTCTGCCCTGGACTCTGTCAAAAGGCTACTCATCTGCACAAGACACCAGACGTGCGGGCAAAGCCCATGCAGGGGTGAGTAAAACAATACTCAGTAGAGGACCACAAAAACCAAAAATAAGTACACAAAGTAAAGGTACAGTCATATATGAACAATATATGTCTATAGAACATATAGAAAAAACCAGATATACTCAAAACCCAGGCCCGTGGTCTAGAGACAAGTCACATAACTGCATACCCCCACAAGGGAATCTGTTCGAAGATTCCGTGACGCACTCATTCCGGGAGAACATACTCCAAGTGTCTTATAGATCTGATGATGTCCATCCGAGAAGTGTTGTTCATCAGGAACCGTCACAAGAAATAGCTACACTCATTACGGGAGACACACTCCTGAGTGGAAAGGTTACGGTAGATAGAAGCACTCATTACGGGAGACACACTCCTGAGTGGGAAGATCTCGATAAAAAGATGAGGATCACTGCCAGGGTCATGGCGGATACTGCGACTCCTCTAGAATTCACCTGCTAGGTAGAGGATCAACTCCCAGTAGAGTTGGTCACATCGATGCCTGACTCTACCTAGGGTCTGGAATGGATACAGGATCTCGATCCGGGCCTCTCGGATGGATGCCTGACTCTATCATATAAATTCCTACTAAAGGGATCATAATCCTGCGTGAGGGAATGATGCATGACCTTTAGGGGAACAAGAAGAAGGGGCATTTACCCAAACGAAAGATGTCTAAGGTATAGTGAATGAAAGGAACATACCGTTTTCAAAAAAAGTACACAGTGTGTAGAAAAGATACACGTCGTGTTGTCTGACCCCGGGTACTTCCCATGTACAACGGCCCATTCCATAGGCTAGTCGTGTAGGAAAAACTAAGTACACGGCATGTAGTATGGTGTACACGTTGTGTCTGGGTAATTGGGGTTAGCTCCGCGTACTCTGTCCATGTGCCCGTACACGGCCATCAACTCGTGTGCTCCAACCTGTGTAATCCGCACATGAGGTGACCCGCGCTACTGTCCTCACCTGGCCGTGTGATGGAGTACACAGTCGTATACTTCATCCCATGTCCGCGTATCCGTGAGATACACACCGAGCTCCACGTAGCCGCTTCTGCCGTGTTGTACACGCCGTGCTGCCTGAAGCCGTGTAGCTCATCCTGTATCCGTGTACTACCCAAAGTACATGTCGATCTTCGGGAAAGGTCCAACACGCTATGTGACCGGGGTCACACACCGTGTGATTCTTATATGACCCTGAAACCCTAGCCACCACCGCCAGTACTACAGGGTGTGTTCTTCACAAGTACACGCCGTGTATTCTGGAAATTTCCAGAAACGTCACTCTTCGTCGGCGCACCTCTCGTGCTGCTCCGATCATCAATCCGGTCGTCCGATCACCGCAAAACTTCTAGGTTCCGGTCGCCTCGACACCACGAAGCCGCTTCCGTCATTTTTGGGACTCCGATCAGCTCTGAAAACGTGTTCTAATCTTCCCGCATGAAGAACGTTCAAAGAACGCTCTTTCCGATCCGGTCTGATTCGTCGTCCTCCATTGTCGCCGCACCTCCAAAAGGTTGTTGCGATGTCGAACCTTCGATTTGGGATCGTTGCGTCATAGAACGGATGTGCAACGATCTATTGTTCGTCGCCCCGCGAACAATGCAAAGAACGTGTGGGGAAAAAGGAGGAATAAATCCAAATAACAAATTGAGGAATGAACCTCCACCGTCGTTCATCATGGCGTTGATCTTCTCCCGTTAATAGGCTTAAATGGAGAAAGAATCAACAACAACATAAAGCATGGATCAATTCCCCATAATCTTCCCAAAGAAAATCCCTCCTGCAAGAATGCACAAATCCGCGGATCAACTTGTTCGTGGTTGATCCACGTTCTTCGTTTAAACTCAAATACGGGGAAAAGAAATCTAAAATAACAACCCCTACCTTTTGAAAGGATCTATTGTTGACGAAGGTTTCGTGATGCCGTTGTCATCGCGATCCTTCAACGTCGGCGCAACGATCCTTGGTTTTGATCCGTTGTCGTTCGTCGTCGAGAATTTTCTCCAACGCACTGCGGATTCTTCAGAGGTTCCTCTCTCTAAATTGCCAACGAAGTACAATTGCTTAACCCATTGAAAAAGGGAAACATGTTTTCATTAAATTAAGTGGAAGAATTAATGACGTTGACTTGCCATTTTGAATTTATTATGACACGCCATTAATTTAGGAAATAGTTGTGCCATTGCAGTGCTGCAGCGGATGTTTCCTTAAATGAAATAAAATAAACTTGTTAATTTATTTTATTTTATTTTACTTAAAATGTCCGAAAATTGACTTTTTCCCATGACCTACGCCAGTCAAGGTTAGCCTCATTCTTAGGTAAAGTCGATGTCCTGGATGCAACGGTGCGCTCAGATTTTTAATCTGAGCATCCATTTGGAAACTGCCACAACCACACACAAGTGCCGAATCACTTAACTAAAAAAAGTTCAAACCACCATTTCGGGTTCACTGGACTTTGGAATGATGTGTCGTCTTTGCACCCGGTCTCGAATTAATTCCATATAATATTTAAAATAATAAATGGAAAAATTTGAGACATTACAACCTATTGGGAAGTTGTTGGTTTTTGGGCCTAAGGCCATGTGGGGATGTATTTTTGGGCTTGGTTTGGTTCCAGTACTTTGAGGGATCCCACGGTTCCCTTTAGTCATTGTGACTTTACAAGAGAATTGGGTGTGAATGCTTAAATTGTTGCTTGGCTGCTTTTCCTTCCTTTCCTTGTGGCTATTCCTTTTAGTTGCCCGGTAGTGAATAATTATCTAGTTAAAATCACATGAATAGTAAAATAAGAATGGGTTCAAAGGGGAATTGTTTTCCGGGAATGAGTTGTGACAAGGTTGTGGCTATGGTTCTTCTTATGAATGAATAGTAACAAGGGTGTTTGATTATGGGCTGGTTTTGGAACCCCTAGGCTGGGATGAGTACTTGTTTCCAATATGTATAATTTAGTTTTTATGTTTCTTATTCGTGCCCCGTCCAATTTGAGAAATTCGTACCGAACACCCCCATTTCATGGGGGAGGGTGTTTTTTCCAATATTCTTGTGAGTGGCTGGTTATTATATCCTTTTCTTCTCCCTATCCCGAGTATCCCATGATTTTTCGGGCAGGTTGTTATGGCCTGAAGTCCATTATAGCCCAAGATTCTTCGGGCACGGTACACTGTGGTGGTTGGACCAAGTGTGTGTGGGAAAGTGGTTTCCCAAGTACCTTTGGGATGAGACCTGAGTGTC
This sequence comes from Viscum album, assembly GCA_963277665.1. Classification (NCBI taxonomy): domain Eukaryota; kingdom Viridiplantae; phylum Streptophyta; class Magnoliopsida; order Santalales; family Viscaceae; genus Viscum; species Viscum album. The sequence goes on from OY728152.1 coordinate 854,680,603, forward strand.
TTCAGGCATGGTGGTAGTTTTTCTAGCCTTGGTGTTTGTGGGTGGGATGTGTGGTTGTGGTAGCCCAGGTGTGTGCTGGTGGGGGATGGTAGTGGGACTGCAGTGAGATTGGTGGGAGAGGTTTGACGTGTAGGATGTCATCAATAACTAGAGGGAAAGTGGTGTAGGGTACCCAAAGATTGATGTGGTTTAATATTACTTTACTTGACTTTCATTATTTGGGGAGTGTGCCTTGTTGAGATTTGGGTGGATAGTTTCTTTTCTAGGTGATTTGATGTTTCCTTTTGAGCGGGGAATTAGTATTCCTCCCCACTTGTGCATGAGAGCTTTTGGTTTTCCCTACTCAATATACCTGTATACTCACCCTACATATATAAAACAGCTTTCAGGTTTCCAGGAGGACTTCCAAGACCGTGTCGGACCCTACTAGTTTTGACTTTGGGGAAGTTTTTTTTGCTGTTTTTCTTTTCTTTGGTACTTTCCTTTGGATTTTTCTTGTACTTTTTTAGCACTTACTTTTGGAACATGCATATGGAAATGATTTGTTTTGTCTTTACCTCTACCCCCAGTTTTGTTGTTTTTTGGGATTTACTATCTTATCTCCCAATTATACTAAATAAAAAGTGTAATGCCTTCCATTCTTTATGTGATTTTAAACCCTTGGTGCTAGTCTCCACTCTGGGACCTATTGAAGTTGGGTTGTGAGGGTCATTATCTCTCCTTCAACTTGAGGAAGTAAGGGTCTGGCAATCCGTTTTCCCTTCCCTCATCTTGGCGAAGGTGGGTCATGACAGAATGGTATCAAAGGAAGGTTGTGAGATAGGATGGAGCTCTGGGTTAGTCATAGTGAGGATTACATGGGATGGTAGGGAAAAGGTGTTAGGCAATATTGGTGCATGAAATAGGCCAAGAAAGACTAGCTAGGACACGAGATTTTAGGGGGACCCATGATCCGATGCAAAGACTCAGGACCTACCAAATGACCAAGTGAGGATACACCGATTGCAGGGTATAGACCCAAGGAAAGTTACATGCATCATAATCAATTGCTTTCTTGTGTGTTTTGGGTGTTCTGGGAATTTAAATAAATAAAATGATTAAGAAAAATTTAAAATCAATCTTCTACACTACTCAGACTTAGGAATCCCTTGTTTACCTTGCAACTATGGAACCCGGATGACGACCACGAGTTGTGTTCGCGATCAAGGCCTAGGAGGATGATTTTTCTGATCAAAAGAGGGATGATTGACAGGAGGAGGATGACCAGTGGTAGAGGATGCTTTGGGCATTTTAGTGGAAAACCCTTGGAAAGTATGAGGTCAGCGTCTTATACATGGAGACAGAGATCTAGCTCAAGGAGCAGGTGATAGATTTCAGTTTGATCTGGGTTCCGACGATGTACTGGGTTCCTCTAGCTATAATCCAGATGCGGGGAGCGGCGCGTCAATGGTGGACTCTCTATCTTGGGGAGAATAGGGAGGCTGAAGTTTTGTAGACTAACTTTGAGAGGGAATTCCGGTCGGAATTCTTCTCTTCCACGATGAAGTTGGAGAATAGGAAAGGGATACTCTCCCTTCAGCAGGGGAGAATTTCATTGAGGGATCTAGGAATCAAGTTAAAGGATCTCCTTTTGTTTCTCTGAACCTTTTTTGGATGAGGAGTCCTGGGCAAGATTTTTAGTGGAGGGACTCTAACCTTCTCTTCAGTATGTTGTTACTCCCTTCACCCTACCAACGTACTTGGAGGTCCAGAAGAAGGCTGATGTTGTGGAAAGGATGCACACACTGGGAGGTGTTCCATGAGAGGGGAGCTAGTTGGGATCGTTAAAGGGGAAGGCCATAATAAGTATTCCTCCAGCGTCAGGGCCTTCTAGGTTTTGACCAGTGGGGAGAAGGCACCAATAGTTCCAGTTTCGATCACCTGGTCCTCTCCCTTTCCTTATGAGTGGATGATCGAGATTCTTCAACTGTGGAGGCCATGGGAACCTTTATAATCAGTGCCTGGACCGAGTGTAGTACAGTGGGGGTGGTCAGGTTCAACACTGAACTCATTAGAAGTAGTTTCCAGCCAGGCCCTTTTAGTAGCAGCAGTAGGGACAGTGAGCTCCCGCTCCTCTGAGAGCATATGTGGCAGGAGGAGGCCGACCCCAGGGTTCTCTTCAAGGACCTGGACCAGGGAGTGGTCAAGGAGGCGTTCGACAGCCGAGAGGTAGAGGAGCTAGGCGTGGGTAGTTGCACGTCGTAGAGGCAACTATTCCTGTAGGGAGGAAATTCATTCGAGGTACGATCAGCTTGTTTGTCACTCTTGCTTGCGCATTATTTGATTCAGGAGCTTCGTACTCCTTTGTTACACCTGGTCTAGCCCATTCCTTGGGCCTAGACATAGAGAGACTCTCTAAGCCCCTGGTGTTGTGTATGCCAATTGGAGGTCATATCATCCTGTTTGATGTTTTTCAAGGATACAGATTGATGTTGGGGCAGCATCAGTCTAGTGGGGATATTCTTCTACTGCAAATGCGTCCAGAAGATGTCATCCTAGCCATTGACTGGTTTTTTTCTATGCATGAATTTATTGACTACTTCCAAATAAGAGTCATGTTATTCTATGAGGATGGCCAACATGTGTTTTTTTTTGGCGAATAGAGTTTTCAGGTGGGGAGACGGTGTGTGGAGCCTCTTTTATCTAAGTTGGTTGAGCATTCAACAGAATCAAAAGGTGTGGAGATGATGGATGTTCCATCATTTTTCAAAGAGTTCCTCAATGTTTTTACCAAGGAGGTTGTGACTCTACCCCCTCAATGTGAGGTTGAGTTCAAGATAGAGTTACATCCTGGTGCCCATCCGATTTTGATATCTTCTTATCGGACTGTGCCTTATAAATTGTGGGATTTGCAGGAGATGTAGATTCAGATTGATGAGCTAATGAAAAATGGTTTTGTTCAACCCATCATGTCACCATGGGTTGCATTGTTCTTGTTCATGAAGAAGGTAGATGGTGGTATTAGGCTAAGCATAGACTACCAGAGACTGAATCAGGTAACAGTCAAGAACTATTACCCTCTCCCAAGGATAGATGATCTCTTTGACCAGCTGAGGGGAGCAGGTTGGTTCTCTAAGATTGATTTGTGGTTTGGGTATCATCATTTAAGGGTAAAGAACAGTGATATCCTGAAGACTACTTTAAGGTGCTGGTATGGGCACTTTAAGTTTGTATTCATGTCATTCGATGTTACGAATGCACCTACTGTGTTCATGGGGCTCATGAACACTATTTTCCATGAGTTTCTGGGCTGCTTCATCATTGTGTTCATCTATGACATTTTGATCTACTCAAGATCAAAGGAGGAGCATACTAAGCACCTCAGGATGGTCCCGGAGATCCTTCGACATCACCAGCTCTATGGGAAATTGTCCAAGTGCAAGTTCTTGACACGAGAAGTGCATTTTCTTGGACACGTGGTGTCTCAGAAAGGGGTAGCGGTTGATCTGTCAAAGTTTTAAGCAGTTTTTTCTTAGTAATCACCAAAGAATGTGATGGAGATTTGTAGTTTTATGGGTCTAGCAGGCTATTATCATAGGTTCGTACCGGAATTCTCTCAAGTTTCATCTCCTTTGAAAGCTTTGACCAGAAAGGACCAGGCCTTCATTTCGAGTGAGTAGTGTCAGGAAGCTTTCATCTATCTAAAGGAAAGGTTGGTAAGCGATCTTGTGCTTAGGTTTCCAGATGGAGTGTTATATATGGTATTTTGTGACGCTTTTGGACTTGGATTGGGGTGTGTGTTATTGCAACAGTGGGGAGTGATATCTTATGGGTCTAGGCAGTTAAGTCCTCATGAGCACAACTAAGACACCCATGGCCTAGCGATTTTAGCAGTAGTGTTCGCATTAATGTTGTGGCAGCATTACCCCATCGGGGAGAACTTTTTGGTATTCACGGATCTTAAGATTTTGAGGCATATCTTTACCTCATGGGACCTGAACTTGTTACAAAGAATGTGGGTGGATTTTTTTCAGGACTAAAACATCGATATCTCTTACACTGAAGGTATGGGGAACATTGTGGTTGATGCCTTGATCAGTAAGCCATAGAGGGAAGCTGCTCAGGATTCTGTGGATTCTTGGAAGGAAATGGAGGAGTTGTCTACCCTACACCTGGATGCAAGGGTGGATGGTGGTAGAGGTTTCCAATTTTAGATGACAGTGCAGTCCTCTATATTGTGGTAGGTGGGGGAGTCTTAGTGGGGATACATAGAGAGTTAATTGATGTGTGATCGGGTTAACCAAGGCAATGCTTTGGAAGGGTGATCGGAGGATGGTCAGAATCATATGCTTTTACAAGGGAAGTTGTTTGTTCCAGAGGCGATGCATGAGGGAGTTCCCATTGATTTCCATAATTAACTTGTAAAGGTACACCCTGGAGTTTCCAAGATGTACTGAGGCCTGAGGGAATAGTTTTGGGGGCCTGGGGTGAAATGGGCAGTGGTAAAGTTCATGGCAAGGTTCCTGGTGTGTTAGCAGGTGAAGGTTGAACACCGCGCCCCAGGAGGTTTGTTTCAACCTTTAGATTTCCCTGAGTGGAAGTGGGATGATATCTTGATGGATTTCATCACAGGACTACCCAAGGTTCAAGGAGGTTGTGATGCTATCTGGGTAATAGTAGACCACCTGATGAAATCAACTCACTTCATAGCAATCAAGGAGTCAAGTGCAGTGGATTCCTTATCACAGAGATATGTGGATGAGGTGGTGTGGTTTCATGGAATTATGAGGTCCATAATCTTAGATAGGGATGCACAGTTTACCTCACGAGTCTGGAGAGGATTGCAGCATGCTTTTGGCACCCAAATACATCTTAGCACTACTTTCCACCCCCGAAAAATGAGCAGACAGAGCGAACCATCCAAACAATGGAGGATATTCTACAGGCATGTGTTTTGGACTTCGGGGGATCATGGGAATGATATTTTCCCTTAGTATAGTTTACATACAATAATAGTTGTCACTATATTATTAGCATGGCACCATTTTAAGCCTTTTATGGTAGTTCGTTTCATTTTCCCGTGTGTTAGATCGAGGTTTGGGAGGCAGGTGTTCTTGTCATAGAGGTAGTGCAAAGAACATCGGAGAAGGTTTATCTTATAAGTGAAAGGATGAAGGCAGTCTAGGACCGACAGATGTTGTATGTCGATCGTAGGAGGAGGACCTTGGAGTTTGATGTTGGATACCATATGTTCTTGAAGGTTTCTCCTCGACATGGGAAGAGAAGGTTCAACAAGGGGAGAAATCTCTCTCCTAGGTTCATCGGGCCTTTAAAAGTGTTGGGGCGAGTAGGTGAGGTGGCATATCAGTAGGCGTTTCCACCTTAGTTGGAAAGGATCCACGACGTTTTCCACATCTCCCTGCTTCATCGATATCTAAATTATGACTCCCATGTCAATGACTGTGGGGAGTTGGATATAGGTTATGATTCTACATTTGTGGAGCAACCGGTGAGGATTGAAGATCGAAAGGAGAAAGTGCTTCGTGGATGAACCATCCCTTTGGTTCATGTATTTTGGAGGCACAATGGCATCGAGGAGAGTACTTGGGAGTGAGAAGCTCCAATGTGCAACCAGTACCCAAAGCCGTTTTGAGTTTCTATTCTGAGCCTTCCTTATTGTTCTTTTTTTTGTGACCTGCTATGATGTAATGCTGACGTTGTTGGTTCTTGAGTTGATTTGTTTCACTACCTTGTGAATGTTTATGAAAAATCGTGATATGTGGGGAAGGGAGAACTTGATTCCTAATCAATACGCATTAGCGCGAGTAGGATTAAACCCATGAGGGCAAGTCAGTGCCACCCAAAGTGGATAGTATCTGGAAATGGAGGAAAGAAATCCCTTATCCATGTGTCAGGACAATTCAATCATTGGGTTTTTTATGGTTGTTTGTGGTGGTTTGTCCGTGAGAAGTATCTTTTGGAGTGGTTTTTGGGTTACTCTTGTATTCTCGAGAGAGGAATAATTTTGAGAGGTATCTGATGTAATGGAACATACCCTCCTTGTCCATTACTTTTCCAAATTCTATGTGTTGGGGTGTCCTGGACTCACCGATCTGTTCCACCCATCTATCTCATAGATCATATTCACTGATCAAATTCACAGATCAGCTTCACAAATCATCTTCACTAATCAGCTTCACAGATCAGCTTCACTGATCAGCTTCACATATCACCTTCACTGATCAGCTTCATAGATTACCTTCACTGATCCGCTCCACTGATCTGCTTAACATATCAACTTTACTGATCAACTTCATAGATCAGTTTCACTAATCAGCTTCACAGATTAGATTCACTGATCAGCTTCACATATATGCTTCATAGATCAGCTTCACAGATGAGCTTAACTGGTCATCTTCACATATCAACTACACTAATCAGCTCCATTGATTAGCTTCATAGATCAGCTTCACTGATCAGCTTCACAGATCAGCTTCACTAATCATCTTCACAGAACAGCTTCACATATTAGCTTCACATGATTCATTTCACAAATCGGTTTCACCCAATTAGTTTCTCCCAATCAGTTTCACAGATCAGTTCACCTAATCGGTTTCACATATTGGTTTCACATATCAGTTTCACCCAATCGGTTTCATAGATCGGTTTCACCCAATCGGTTTCATAGATTGGTTTCACCCAATCGATTTCATTGATCGGTTTCACCCAATCAGTTTCACTTATTCGTTTCACCCAATCGGTTTCACATATCAGTTTCACCCAATTGGTTCCATAAATTAGTTTCACCTAATCAGTTTCACCCAATTGGTTTCACAGATCGGTTTCACCCAACCGGTTTCACATATCTGTTTCAACCAATCAGTTTCACATATCAATTTCACCCAATCTATTACATAGATCTATTTCACCTAATAGGTTTCACCCAATTGGTTTCACCCAATTTGTTTTACAGACCAGTTTCAACCAATCGGTTTCACAAATCAGTTTCACCCAATCGGTTTCATAGATCTGTTTCACCAAATTGGTTTTAGGTAATCAGTTTTACATATTAGTTTCACCCAATCAGTTTCACAGATTAGTTTGATGCAATTGGTTTCATAGATTGGTTTCACCCAATTGGTTTCACATATCGGTTTCACCCCATCGGTTCCACTAATCGATTTCATGGGATCAGCTTCATGGGATCAGCTTCACGTGATCAGCTTCATAGGATTAGATTCACTGGATCAGCTTCACCAAATCAGCTTCATTGATCAGCTTCATGGGATCAGCTTCACGGAATCAGCTTCACAGGATCAGATTCACTCGATCAGCTCCACCGATCGGTTTCACCTATAAGTCTCACCAATCGGTCACAGAGGGGTGTCGGGGTTTCCTTCCCCATTTTTCCTGTAACGCCACTTTTAAGTTGTTTAATCTATTTAAAGAGGTTCAATGTTGTTTTAGCGTCGTAAATAATGTTTTAAATCCCCTAGGAGTGAGGAGACCCTCAATAGACTCGTTTTCCTCAATTTGAATGAAATTCTTTAGCACAAAGCTGTTATGGGAACCCCTCCAATTTGAATTATTAAATAATAATTAATCCCTTCCTGTGTAACCTTCAATCCTTAGGTTGAAACCATGATCCACCTTTAAATCTGCTCAAGATTTTTCATATGTCGTAACTCCAGGATATCTCCTTTTTATCGCACTAGAATTATTTCCTCCTTCTTCTTGGTTAGTTTCCTTCTTTCATTGGTCTGTTTCGTGTCCCCTTTCTCGAGGCTAGTGGTGCGCCTGTGCCGGAGCCTTTCCTACTCATTCTTGGAGTCCTTCTAGTTCCTCCCCTCCAAGTTGCGCATCCCCAGTTGTTGGTTCCAGGAGAAAAACATCAATCATTGATCATCCATGTTGGGTTTTTCCTTCGTCTCTCTTTACTGTGCATCATGTGGGGTGGGTATGATAATGATTCCTATGGGGATGGATGAAACCAAACCTTAAAGAATATAATAAATGGATTTAATGAATGAAGGGGTGTGGTTGATGATGTTTTTATACTCTTTTATCTGTTCCTATATATTTTTAATTGAATGAGATTATTTCCACTAAAAATCATGGCTACTAGTGGTCCTTTCTTACACACTAATGAACCTCTATTTTCTGGATATTTATGTAATTAAATGGATGTAACATGGAAACTGGTTAATCATGTAAACTTGGTTGATTAAATGGATTCCAAATGAATAATAATCCTTGTGTGGTCACCCCAGGTAACCAGATGGATAGACCGAACTAAATAAATGTAATATTTAAATTTGAAAACTCCCTAGCTCTGTTCTGGTGATGTCTACAGTTGATGCTTGGGAGGTGACGTGGATGGGGATGGTATCCTCTATTGTGCAGTTGTGGGTTTTTGAGATAAGTCCGTGGGGGGATATTTTTTCGGGCATGGTTTGGTTCCATTACTTTGAGGGATCTCATGGATCACTTTGGTTATTGTGACTTTACAAGATAATTGGGTGTGAATTCTTAAATTGTTGCTTGGCTATTTTTCCTTCCTTGGATTGTGGCTATTCCTTTTAGTTTCCTCGCAGTGAAGAATTATCTAATTGGAATCACTTGAATTGGGAAACAAGAATGGGTTCAAAGGGTAATTGTTCTCTAGGAATGAGTTGTGACATAGTTGTAGCTGGGGTGCTTCTTATGAATGAATAGTAACAAGGGTGTTTGTATATGGGCTGGTTTTGGCACCCCTAGGCTAGGATGAGTTCTTGTTACCTATATGTATAATTTAGTTTTTTTTTTCTTATTCATGCCCCATCCAAGTTGAGCACTTCATGTCGAACACCCCCATTTCATGGGGGAGACCGTTTTTCCCAACACTCCTATGAGTGGCTGTTATTAGATCCTTTTCTGATCCCTTTCCCAAGTATCCCAAGATTCTTCGGGTAGGCTGTGATGGCATGAAGTATATTATATCCCAAGATTCTTTGGGTGGGGTATGTTGTGCTGGTTGGCCCAGGTGTGTGTGGGTAGGTGGTTTCCCAAGTGCCTTCGGGATGAGGCCCAAGTGTCTACAGGCATTTTGGTAGTTTTTCTGGCCTAGTTTTTTGCGGGTGGGATGTGTGGTTATGGTAGCCCAGGTGTTTGCAGGTGGGGGATGGTTGTGGTACTGCGGTGAGAATGGCGGGAGAGGTTTCACGCGTAGGATGTCTTAAATAACCCGATGATAATTCGCGCGGGGTACCCAAAAATCGATGTGTTTTACTAATACTTTAGTTGACTTGCATTATTTGGTGAGTGTGCCTTGGTGAGGTTTGGGTGGATAGTTTCCTTTCTAGGTGCTTTGATATCTACTTTTCACAGGGCATTAGTATGCCTCTCCACTCTCTCATGAGAGATTTGGGTTTTCCCTACTGAGTATACCTGTATACTCACCCTACCTATATAAAACTACTTTATAGTTTCTAGGAGGACTTTGAGAACCGTGCTAGACCCTACTAGTTTGGACATTGGGGTGATTTTTGTTTATATTTTTCTTTTCTTTGGTACTTTACTTTGGTGTTTTCTTGATCTTTTATAGGACTTACTTTTGGAACATGCATATGGGAATGGTTTTTTTTTCTTTACTTTTACCCCCAGTTTTGGTGTTGTTTGGTATTTACAATCGTATCTCCTTATTATACTAAATAAAAATGGTAATGCCTTTGATTTTGTGTGTGATTCTATACCATTTGAGATATTCACCACTCTAGGACCTATTTAAGGTGGGTTTCAGGGGGTCATTTTCTCTCCTTTAACTTGAGGAATGAAGGTTCTGGAAATCCATTGTCCCTTCACTCATTTTGTTTAAGGCGGGTTGTGACATGATTCATCTTACTCATGTCATGGAAAACCACATGATCACCAACCACATTAGAATCATTGAAAATCTGCAAAGTTTCTGCCCATACTCAAACCATCCAAGATTAGACCAACTAATATAGCCATAAAAAACACTATCAGTGTTAACAATCGTACTGTATGAAACCCAAAAATGATATAAAATCATAGAGAGTAATTTTGAACTAAAAAGCATAAGGTATTCCACATGTCACAAACTGAATAGGATCAATAAAACTTTCCTCCTAATCCAGCTCATGAAAAGGCCTCAATAAGGCCTTCATGTATGCGAGAGGCCATCAACTAGCGGTGTGGGCCTATTAAATACATTGTGGAAACTATAACATCATCTTATAGTAAATAAATAATGATAAAGAATACAAATTCATCCACATAAAAATCATCAAAGTATATATAATAATAAATAAAACAATAAAATGATATAATAAATTGAATGGTGCATACATACTCACATTCATCATATACACATCAACAAATCACCCATAAGTCCAACCACATATATAATATTAAAAAAATAAATAGTACAAGATGATCCATTACTAACTCCATGAAAAACCACATAACCAATCTTCACATTGGCTGAAAATATATAGGTTTATCCTCAAGCCCACAAAAGTGACTCCACTAGATTATGTAATGATGGGTCTCTTCTTGATCCTCAATCTCTCCTTTCCACAACATAAAATTGGACATAAGTTCAGCATGAGTACCAAAGATACAATATAATGGGTGATAAAAATAAATATTAGGTTGACCATAGTGGTTAAACTATAATATGTTTTCATATACAAGTGAATTCCCATGTTATAGGTCTCTCCCATTCCGAAACTAATTAAAGATAGCATAAAAAAATATGGATGAAGAAAAATAATGTAGCTTATGTTGTAGACTGATACTTGAGGTAAATATACTGTTAATATATCCAAATCCATTAGAATTATAGAATATTTATCACCTATCCATTCCATGTATAAGGATTCCACACGAAGAAAAAGTAACTCCATACATCTAACATGTCAACAAGATTGAATACATAACCTATTATAAGAACCCTACCTAGAAACATTACATAATCTTGAGTTAAGTTAGGAATTTTACTTTCTTTCATGTTGAGGATCATTTTAGGTTTATAGTTTTAAAGAATTAGGCCATAAATCATACATTACAACTCAAATATTACAATGCAGACACTTTTAAATAGTATCTGTTTCTCTTACAAAACAAAAAAAAATTAAAATGAAACATGGTTTCTTTTCATCTTCAATAATCTCCATTGATGTCATCCTTGTCTCTATTCTCCCTTAAATCATATTAAAAACATTTTAAAACATGGTATGAGCCCAAAAATCTCAGAAAGGGATTCATATAGAAGGAAAACTATTAGTCTTGTGAAAACATGAAAACCCATGAAATATTTATCATAAAGTAACACTTTTCACCCTTAAGAAGTAGTAAATACTTTCCTGTGAAAATAAGCTCATTTATTACCGTTTTGTAATAAAAATATTACCATAAACCGATAAAAGGAATAGGTAACACCTAAAGTTGACTTGGGACATAATTATACTTTAATATAAAAACCATTCTATCAACTTCAAAACATGTCACTTACAAAAAGTAATAACCATACGGACGACTTCCATAACTAATGAATTGGAGGTTATAATTTAACCACCATTCCTTTTTTTATCATAGAACCACTCATCCTTGGTTTATCCAGTAACCACCCATCAAATTTACAAGTACCATTATATAACCATAACACATAAAAGATTGCAATTTTTAGTATTTAACCAATAAAATTTCATTTGCAATCAAAAAATCATTTAAATATATTGAAATAATCATTCCACTTTCCAAGCCTTTTTTAGTACCAAAATAACCATAAAATGTAATAATTTATTTCTTTTTATTTTAAAAACATTAAGGCTTGTATAGGAATCAAAATATAAAATAATGGTCATGGTGGCAGAGATGTCATTATCGCCATATACATTAACAATGAACATTCCTTTTGTCATTAGTAAATAAATTCAAATACTCTTTATAAAAATGTTCATTTTGGAACCCATTTAATGAAATTAAAATTCATAGGGGTTTTTTATACACCTCATAAAATAGGGTGGTGTATAACATCAAAAAATACATCAATGAGCGGTGAGAGTGAGATGAATCCCCTTTCCTCGAGTCTGATTCGTCATGTATGTTCATTATTTTCCTGAATAATAAAATTATGTTAATTATTTTCTTTATTTAGAAACTTTTTTATGTTTATTATTCCTTTTATATCACTTATTATCATGTTACAACAATTGATTAAATATTTATGTTCATGTAGGGCATTTGATGATATTCGGTACATGAGTCCAAAAGGACTTCGGTGTGATGTACATAGTCAAAAGTGGTTCTTAATACATCATCTTCATAAAACTATTCATGAAATAGTAATCAATTTTACATATTAATTATGCTTTTAAATCAAACCATTAATTATGGTTATGAAAAATGATCTATGTTACGTTCCTGAAGACGGTAAGTCATACGAACACATGAGTAAGGATTCCATTTTTTAATGATCAGTATAGAAAGAAGATAAGTGTTATTTTATATTTAAATAATGATCAAAATATCATTAATGTCATTTAGATATACATATACATATTATTAAAGTGATGTGGTGATTAAAATCGAATCACATCACTACGTGGAGGTGATAGTTCTCACGTACGCATGAACGACATTATCATTTTTATAAGAATGGAAAGTAAGAACATAATGGATATATTATTCTCTTATAAGGATAAATATATACTAAATTTCATATGTGAATATTAATTCCATCCTTATTACTAGTATTGAGATACGGTTATGGAAAATGAATTATATCAGTTCGTCGAGGTAATAGTTCACACATACGCACGAACGATTAATTTTTCCCATTTTATTAAAGTGGAGATGGATTTAGGTGATGCAATTAAAATAAAAAAAACTCAGTATATTGAGGATTCTTGAGTTATTATTTCATCATGTATGAATAATATTTGAAGGATATGGAAGAAGAAATAAAATAAACATACTTAAATAAAAATGATACCTCTTCTTCAGGTGATCTCCTTTGATTAACACCTTTACAACTATAAGGAGAGAGTTATTGAAAAAATAAGGACTAAATATTTTCATAAGGAATCCTAGGAATGGATTTAGAAATATCTTGGCTTAACCCAATTGGTTTTTTTTAACTGTGAATAAATGATAAGAAGTAGTGCCCTTTTATTAGAGATGGTAGGGACACTCATGGAGTTCTTCAAAAAATATTAAATTAATATAAATTAATTTTCTATTAAAAATGTGTCCAAATTGATTTATTTAAAATATAGGATGTGTATGGGTAAAAATATAATCATAAAATGAAAATTATAAATGTTTTTAATATTATTTTAATCCTTATCTTTTTGTTTTAACCCTTTTAACTCTAATTGTTTTACCAAGTAATTTACACTTTAAGGGTTAATATATTTACCAAAAATACCAAAATTCAACTAAAATATTAATTTATGAAATTTTATGATTTATTATAATTATTTTTCCAAATATTTTTTTATTTTAAATTTTATATCATTTAATTAAATATTTTATATTTTAAAATATTATTAGTGTCAATTTTTACACTATTCATTTCTTGACCTTTTAAAAATATCATAACATCATGATATAATCAAAAAAATATTTTAACACATCAATAACATGTCAAGGTAATTCAAAACATTCATGTATGATAAAAATTATATCAAATAATATTTATTAACATATTTTTAGTATCATTTATTATATTTTTTCATTAATGAAATAATTACCACATCAAAAGTGTGTCACCATTTAATTAAATTAATTATTTAATAAAAATTATAAATAAATTATCATGATGTAGGTAAAAATTTTAAATTTATAAATACTATTTATTGTCAAATATATCCCTTATATAATTCCTTATTAAAAATATTATACCTGTTGAAAACAAGAGTGTAAGAAAAATTGTCTTTCCATTGAATAAAATATTATAAAAGCCTAAAATTAATCCAAGTGGAATCCAAAGGTTATATTTATAAAAAATGATTATTTTAAGTCGAAAAAACTTATAAAATGAAATTACAGCAAGTTTTAGGGTAATTTATAATATTATTTTTACCATCAATTATCTGATTTACCCTTCACTGTGGTAATAAAAATAATTTTTAATGTCACTATTCATATTTTTTAAAAAATATGTTGATCCTATTAGATCATAGATATCAGATGAATTACAACTATGTTTTTCTATTTTTCAAAATTCAACACACATAAGTGGCTAAAATTAATTAAAATTTAATCCCCTCAATGGATCAAGAAAAAGAGTTTTTAAAGTAACGACGTTCAAAATTTCACAATGTTTTTATTTCAAATTTCAATATGAAATTGTTTCCAAAGAACTAAATTGGATTAAATTATAAAAATATGATTTAATTATTCATTAAAACTATTTTAAAATGTAATTTAACTATATAAATAAATTGGATGAAAAAGTAGTTTTGAACTAATATTTTGTATTATTCAATATTCCTCAAAATATGAAAATTCTCAGAAAATTCTCAAAAAATACCAAAAATTAACCCATAATAAATTATGATATTTCTCTTTAAAAAATTCATTTTATTTTTTCATATAAAAATTTTATTGGTGTAAAAAAATAGATTTAATATTATTTTTCAATCAAAAGTTGGAAGAACTATCTTTTAAAAAATATTAGATATTTTTATGCTTAAAATTGGATTTACTCTTATTTTAAGTCTATAAAATTTATTGAATGAATGTAAAAACATTTTATAAACATGTGTAAAAATAATTTAGTCTGTTCTATTCATTCTTGATGATACAATAACTAGGTGACAAATTATACTTGAAATAATAATATTAATAACATAAATAATATTAATAATATATTATATTTTTGGTATAACTCATTATTATGTGAAATGTATGATTTAGTAGAAACTCATTGTTTCATGTTGTGTACGATATCAGACATAGAGTTACCCATTAATGTAAAATTAATATCTAATTAATAAATATTAATTAATATTAAAAAAGTCTTATTCTATAATTACATGTGTTGTTACATCCTTCCCTCCTTTGGGAAATTGAATCTTCTCAATTTATTCACTTATCAACTAAGTGGGAGTATTTTTCTCTCATATTATTTTAATATTATCATGTTTCCTCTTAAAATATATAGTTTTTTCATAAAAATTTTACTTAATGAACCACTTTTTCCACAACACTTTCTCTCTACGGTCAAGAACCTGAATAGCTTGTTCCTCATAAGAAAGATTCTCTTCCAACATAACTACTTATAGACTGAAAACATGATATAGATCCAAAATATTCAATATTAATATTGAGACTTGGAACAAAATTGTGTACTTGGTATAAAATCTGTGGAAAATCCCTCTGGTATTCAACTGATCAAGCTTTCTCAAGGATTTCATAGGTTCCAATGAACGTTGGCCTCACCATTCCCTTCTTAACAAAACACATCATAGTTTTCCATGTAGCAACTTTGAGATAGACATGATTACATACCTTGAAAGAAAGATATTTTCTCTATTTATACTCATAACTATTCTGCCTACTCTAGGCTATCCTCATGTATCTCTAAATCAACTAAACTTTCTCTATTGTCTCCTCTAACAACTATTGTCCCATCAACTTTCTTTCTTTGGTATCATCCCAAAAAACTAGTGTCTGACATCGCTTTCCATATAATTCCTAAAATGGATCAATATGTATATTGGAATGAAAAACTTTTATTATATTAAAACTCATCTAATGTAATATGTTGATCTCAATATCCTTGTAAATTCATTGAACATTGACGTATCATATCCTCCAAGGTTTGAATTGATCATTCTGACTTCCTATATGATTGAGGAAAAAATATACTAAAATTTAATTCAGTACCCAATGACTTATTAAGGCCTCTCTAAAAGTTTTAATTCATCCTGGTATTATGATCAAATACAATGGAGAGTGGAACTCCATATAACCTGATAATCTCTTTAACATACTACTGAGAAAGTTGATCTAGAGAAAGAGTATCTCTAATAGGAAGAAAATGAAAAGATTTATTTAGTCAATCAACAATAATCCATATCGCATTGTTACCTAGAAGTCTTTATTATTACTGCTATAAAATCCATTGATATATTTTTCTAATTACACTCTTTCAATAGAAAAGGATAAATAATCCCCTTTGGAAACTATCATTTTTATATAACCTTCTTACAAGTCAAACAATTCATGGTTAATTCATCAATATCTCTTTTAATTCCATCCCACCAGTAATACTCCTGAAGGTCTCTATACATCTTAATACTGCTAAGATGAACTGAAAATGGAGAACTGTGAGCTTCATGTAACAACTCTTTCTACAACTATGAATCACAATCCACACATAATATCTTCTAAAATCTCAAAAAATAATCTTCATCAATGTTAAATTCAAAAAACACACCCTTTTGAACCAATTCTACATTTATTCGTAACTCACTATATTCCTTATATGCTTTTATAATTATTTCTGATATAGATTATTACACTAAGTCCTGAAAAAAAATAGACTAATTTTCTACACAAAAAACTTATAAGATAAAATTAATCAAATCATTAAAGAATGGGTCAAGTTTTGAACGTAGAATGGTTAATGTAGCATTACTTTTTTGACTAAATGAATCAGTCACTTTACTTTCTTTTCCAAGATGGTAATGAATTGTGTGATCATATTCCATGATTAGTTACATCAATCTCCTATACCTCATTTTAAATTACTTTTTAGTGAATATATACTTAAAACTTTTGTGATAAATATATATATCACACATTACGCCATACAGATGATGCTTCAAGATTTTCAATGGAAAAAAATAGTAGGTAATTCTAGATTATATGTAAGGTAATTAAACTAATGTAGTATCAACTGATATGAAGAATACAAAATTACCTAATAATTCTAAATTAGTAAAAAACACATCTTTTCAATGAAGAAACATTGTAGATAAAAAATTCACCATTTCTGGAAGGCAAGACCAAAATGTTACCATTAACCAATCTTCTTTTAAGTTTTTGAGAAAAAACATCACATTATTTTCATTAGATGAACACAATTTCTTTACGTGTTAAATTAGTTATTAGAATAGATAACAGATAAATGTTTTCAAAAAAATATCAATAATAACCCTCTAATCCATGAAAACCATGAATCTCTATGAAATTGGTAGGTCTTGGACACTACTAAAAAAATGGTTTTAGAAGGGTCAATAGTTATACCATATTTAAAAAAGTATGTCCAAGGAATGAAATTTGTTGAAACCAAATTTCAATCTTATTAAACATTCCATATAGTTTCTTTTATTTTAAGGTTTAAAAACAATCCTTAATTTCCTTTAATATTCCTACTAGTTTTAAAAAAATACCAAAATATCATCTATAAACATAACCCCAAATTGAACAAAAATGTATTAAAGACTCCATTAATAATATTCATGAATACAATAGGTGCATTAGATCATCCAAATGGCATAACCACAAACTCATAATGCCCATATCTCGTCTAAAATATTGGCTTCATAATGTCATCCTCCTTTACCTTAAGATAATGGTACCCACACCTAAAATCAATATTCGAAAAATAATAATCTCCCTAGAGATGATAAAAAAATCATTGATATGAGGAAACTCATAATATTTCTTAATAGTGATGTTATTAAAGGCTCTATAATCAATAAAAAGTCTCATGGAACCATCTTTATTTTTTAAAAATAAATTAGGATCACCCCATGGTGAAGTTCTAGGTCGAACAAATCCTTTATTAAGAAATTCTTGCAACTGGTTTTTCAATTCCACCAGTTATACTTGATCCATCTGATAAGGGGGTTTAGAAATAGGCCTAGCATCAGGAATTCATTAAATATTAAATTAAACCTCCCGATCAATAACAACACCAACAAAATCATTAGGAAAAAACATTAAATTTATTCACTACTGGAATTTGACTAATCAAAATTGTTTCTTTCTTTTCAAAAACATGATCTAGATAAATTTAAATTCCATATTTAATCAATATATCTACATCTTGGTATATTATCAAAGGTTTTAAATCATTTAAAAAACATTATTGTCATTTAAAACTATTTTAACATGATAAAATTGATTCCAATCCATACCCAAAATGATATAAAACTCCACTATGGGAAGTTTAAGAAGATTTTTAGGATATTTCATCTCACCAATGATAATAGGAAGATAATTATAATTCTTCGTTGCTTTAAAACTTCCACCTGATGTTTTTACCAAAATTTCTATATGAAATTCATGGGGAGATATTTCCAATTTACTTGAAAATATCTCAGAAATGAAATAATGTAAAGATCCAAAGTCAAACAATGTATTGGAATATTTTAAAAAAACTCATAACAATCTTGTCACAACTTCATTTTATGGTCCAACATTAACTGTAGTAGTAGAAAAAGATTTTTCCACGCCCTTTTTCTTTTTATATTGCTAGTTTCCACCCAGGGTAATCAACTTTGGACACACATTGGCATAATTCCCTAACTCATTACAATTAAAACATCTTACCATTGGATTTTTATTTATTTCTTTATTTTCTCCCTTGTATTCACGATAAATATCTCCTATATTACCAAATTTGTACCACTTCTCATAATTTGAAATAAATTCTCTTGAATTCTATTTACCACACTTATCACAAGATAGAAATATAGTTTTCTTATCTCCAAACTTATTTGATAAATTCTTTCCCATTTCCTTCCAACTAGAACTCTTTTTTTCTTGTTATCATGGGACACATGATCATCTAATAACTCAATTTAGACCTTCTCATCACATAAAAAATGTTTCTAATAGGATTTGAACTCACGAGAATCCAATTCCCTTTGATATATTGGCTTCAGTCCTGAGTAAAAACGATATATCTTACTATCAAGAACGTGGATAAAATTTGAGATGTACCATACCAGATATGTGATATTTTTTTCATATACAGAAACTGAATATTTCTCCTTTTTCTCAATCCAAAGAATTGATTTTTCATTCTAAGTTGAAAAACCTTAGGAAAATATTTCTCAAGGAATATATTCTTAAATTCATCCTATTCCATGACAACAATCTCTTCACTTCCTAAAATATTTTAAACCATTGACCATCGCTGATCGGCTTCACTATAAAAATAATAAATTAAAAGAGTTACCTTTTAGTGCACCCAAAAAACCCAGGACATCGAATATCATTTCTAGGGATTTAATACATAATTAAGCTAGAATAGGGTCATAATATCATCTAAATGATGGGGTATGTTGTCACATAAATTTTTTCACTATCATTATATTCCTTTATAGTAGATCAGGTTTCTTTATTGCGTGGACACCACCACCATTTTTAGCATTTCACTCATAAAATTTCATTTTCAATCAAAAGAAATCATTTCAAGATATTAAAATAATATTTCAATATTAAAAACCATTTTCAATACCAAAATACTCATAAAAGGGAGTAAGTGATATATTTTTCTTTTAAAAATATTAAGGCTTTTAGTGGAATCCAAATATCATATAACGGTCTTAGATGCGGAAAATCCTTTGTTTCCATATACATTAAAAAATAATATTAATTTTTTTTTGTAATGAAATTAAAACACTCCATATAAAAAGATTCATTTGGAAAACATTTTAATAAAATTTTAATTCAAAGGGGTTTTTTATACACCTCATAAAAGACAATGGTGTATAATATCCAAAAATTCATTAATGAAAGGAGATTGAGACGAAGTCCCCTACCTTGAGTATGATTCATCACATATGTTTATTATCTTCTGGAATAATAAACTTATATTATTTTTTTAATTTCTCAAGAAACCATTTTCAATTTTATTATTCCTTTCATATCACTTATTATTATGTTAAAAAATTACTTAATTATTTGAATTCATGTCGGATATTTGTCGATATTTGGTACATGATTCCAAAATGACTTTGGTATGATGTCTATTTTCAAAAGTGTCCATTAGTACATAATATACAGAATAATATTAATTAAATAAGAAAAACATTTACAAATTTATTATACTTTTAAATCAAACCATTAATTATGGTTATGAAAAATAAACTATGTTATAATCACAGAGACGGTAAGTTGTATGTACGCATGAGTAACGTTTCAATTTTTCAATGAGAATTATAGAAAAAATGAAATTATTATTTTATCCTTTCATAATGATCATAATATCATTAATATTGTTTAAATATACTTTTATATATATTATTCAAGTAATGTGGTGATTAAAAATGAATCACATTGCTTCGTGGAGGTGAAAGTTCACACGTACACATGAATGAGGTTATCATTATTATGTGCATGTAAATTAAGAACATAATTTATATATTATTCTCTTATAATGATAAATATTTCAAGAATATAACATGTTAACATTAATTCCATCATTATAACTAGTCTTGATAGATAGTTATGGAAAATTAATTTTACCGGTTTGTGGAGGTGATAGTTCACACATATGCACGAATAATTAATTCTTTTCCCATTTGATGGAAGTGGAGATAGATTTATGTGATGATATTAACACAATAACATCTCATTATATTTATGATACTGGATTTATTATTTCATCATGTATTAAAAATATTTGAAGACAGCAGATGAATAAATAAAAAAGAAATACTTAAATAAAAATGATATCTCTTCTTTGAGCGATCTCTTTTGATTAACACCTTAACACCTATAAAAAGAGTGACATGCCAAAATTAAGGCCACTATAATGGGGTTCGGTATTCTAGGAATTTATATATTAATATCTTGGAAGAACCCAATCGGATCTGAAGTGTGAATAATTGATAATAAGTAGTGACCTTTTATAAGATATGGGTGGGACACTATTGGAATTCTCCAAAATATTAAATTAATGAAAATTAATTTTCTAATACACATGTGTCCATAGTGATTTATTTTTAATATAGGATGTTTATGGGTTGAAATATAATAATAAAAGGACAATTATGTACATTTTTTATATTTTTTAAATCCCTATCATTTTGTTTTAACCCTTTTAAATCTTACTATTTTATCAAATAATTTACACTTTAAGGGTTAACATAGTTACAATAAATGGAAAAAAGAATAATAAAAGAGTCATTTATGAATTTTTTTTACTTATCCAAATTATTCTGATGAATCATTGATTTTTTTTAAATTCCATATCATTTGATAAATATTTTATATTTTTAAATATAATTAGTGTCAATTTTGAAACTATTCAATTCTTGACTTTTTAAAAATATCATAAAATCATGATATAATCGAACCAAATAATTTAACACATCAATAAATTGTTAAATACATCCACAAAATTCATGGGAGACTTACAAAATTATATTTATTATAATATTTTTAATATCATTTATTTGATTCTTCAATTAATGAAATAGTTACTGCATCATCAATGTGTCACCATTTAATTTAATTATTTATTTATGAAAAATTATAAATAAATTATCATGATTGAGGTTAAATTATTATATTTATAAATACTATTTATAATCTAAAATATCCCTTATATAACCCCATATTAAAAATATTTTAATTCCTATAAACAAGAGTGTGACAAAATTGTCTTTCCTTTGAATAAAATAATATAAATGTATTAAAGTCATATAAGTGGCATAAAAATATTATATTTTGGCCTAATGATGGATTTAGGTTGAATCAAACTTATCCAATGATATTATAACAAGTGTTAGGGTAATTTATAATGTAACGCCCTGACCCTAGAAGCCCAGATCTGGTGTATTATTTTAATAAATTGGCAAGATTACAAAGAATCAAGTCCTGAAGGACCGATCAGTTTAGTAGTCTTGGAAAATATATTACATACATGAACGTTACATTACACATTAAAATACAAAACAAAACATAAATAATCCATTGATAATTCCATTATTCCCTTAGCTTAAAACTACATGTCAAACATAATACACTTCTTGGAATCCTGGGAAAACGAAACATAAGAAAGAGGTGAGCTCAGATGCTCTCTAAAGGTAAATAATGTAGCAGAAGCTATAAAATTTTAAGGAAATATGTGTAATAAAAACAAAAACTTTTTAAACATAAACTTGGACATAATATGGAGGAAATAAATTACACATTACCATATAAAAATTCACATGGATATTCTACTAGTCAAATAATACCATATAATAATTAATTTCATAATGAGGGAATGCCTAACGTCAGACATCATTACCACATAGTCAAGGCCTTGTGCCAAGAATAAAAATAAATTTTTTTGTCAAGTCCTTGTGCCAAGACACTAGTTTGTCTCATTAGACCTACCGATGCATCGAGGGGCTATAGAGGGCCCCACCCATCACTTACTAAGTCCACTACATTCCTCATATAAAAATGTTGAAACATAACATAAACATTCATATTAAAACTAGCATATGAAATTTCAATACTTCAACCATTAACCATGAAGGGTATAAAAATAGCAAATCCATAGCAAACATATAATAACTCCTCTGATACACTATGGGAGATTTTATTATAATAAATCAACCTTAATCAAGAATAATATCCAGTAAAGAATGTTGACATAGTTGAAAATGATCAATAAAACTTTTTGAGAGCAATTTATCATTTTGTGAAATAATTTAAAAGTCACACATGTATAAAGTAATAAATTTAAAAGATATTTTTCAATCAAAGTTTCTCATACCACATTGAAACTTTTGAAAGGAATTAACATTTTAAAATAATCATTCCCATATATATAAATCCTTAAACCCATTTTGAAAAAACAGACATTAATGAGAAAGATTTAGAAGAATAAATATTTAAAACATTTAAAATTATGTTTTAGTTAAATAGTACCTTAAAAGAATAATTTTGAAATGAATTTTATGAAACATGGACATGGATAATAAATATGTCCCAGAAAATACTTACACATAAACAATCTTATATAACAATGAGATTGAGGAATTAACCCTTACCTTGCACTTTCCTTTGGTTGAGGGTACATTTAACCTCTTTTATAATGAACATAGTATGTTATTAAATTATACGATAACCATATTCATATTTATTATATCATACATTATTAATTTATGAATTTATACTACCCATTTAATAATTATTTCCTTGTTAAATTAACATTTCAGGTAATAATCGATTTATTTATCATATGTGTTTTAACTTTATATTCTTGATTGTATCATTTAGATCATAATTCAAATACTTACAGAATATAAAACATGATTTATATATCATATATATTTATAATATAAATATGTATAATAGATAGCTAGATGAAATTGAAAACACTGTTTATGGAGATGGTAGGTCGTACGTACGCATAAACATTGTTTCTGTTTTCATATCGTACTAAACTGAAGTATGTGAATAAGATATATGTAAGTACATACATACATATATATATATCTATCTAGAATAATTATTATTTCATATATTACCTACTTATTAATAATATATATTTTTATAAACATCGTTGAATGGTGAACGTGGAAATGAATCTCATCGCGTCATGGAGACGGTAAGCCGTATGTACACACGAGCGACGATATCATTTCCTTAATGATTAAAAGGTGTGTAATTGGATGGTATAGTAATTTTACAGAGAAATTAGCATATTAATTTCATTATTTATATACATATTACTCATCATTATATTCATCCATATAACATAGTGTTGAATAACAAATTACACCATGGTGTAGAGACTATAAGTCATATGTACGCACACATGGTGACATTATCATTCATAGGATAGATATAATACTTTTTAAGTCCACTAGGATAGATACCCTAAGAGGGGGGTGAATCAGGGTATGGTAGATTAAAAAAACTGCCCCTTCTGATGTTTTTTTGATGTTAGAAAAACCCCTCTTCTCTCTCCTTCATGTTACAAAGTATGAATGAACCTTAAAGCATGCACATGACACAACAATTTTTACTTGGTTCACCCTCAATGGGATATGTCCAAGGAGCATACACCGGCAGTGTGTCGATATACCAATTACACTATAAGTGCTCTGCTGTTTACAAGTTCGGAGCGGACTCACTGTCCCTCCCGGTTTACAACCACTCAAAATATGAAAGCTCACTGCTCTCTCAACTGAAGTCTGCTCACTGCTTCTTCAGAAGATCCATACATAGTTTACATACATGTAGGTCTTTTCATTGTCTCTAATGATATCTACATCCTTGACTGTTGATAGATTCTCTATTTACATTCAGCTTTCACCCATAGATGAATCTCTCTTTGCACCGGGTGTACCAAGAAACCTCAAATATTTCGTGCAACCCTTACTACGTATTATGTGAAACTTTAATGACTTGAATGCAATATTCCACATTTTTTGTGAAACACCATTTTCACTCAACTCAAATCTTTCGTGCAATGCAAATCTTTGGCGCAAATTCAAAATCTTTCACGCAACTACCTTTGCATGAAATTTTTACACGATTCGGTGATCATATTTTCTCTAAGTATCAAGCTCTTTTTGTAGGAGGGTCACCTCTTATTTATAGATCTCACTGACCCCTACACGCAAAAACCCTAACATGTCACGAAAAACCCCATTTTACATTGCCTTTGGCGCGTAAGTCTCTTTCGAACTAACCTCTTCTTTCATGCCTTTCATGAAGCTTTCGTGCACTTCCTTACTTTTTCATTTTTTGAGGGTCGGACCATGAATCATGACTGGCACACAAAACCCCATTTTTTATCTCCTTTGGCTCATAAGTATCTTTTGGTCCAACCTCGTCTTTGGCGCCCTTGTTCAAATCATTCGCGCATCCTCCTCTTTCACCCCAATGTTCAAATCTTTCATGCCACCTCTTTCACGCTAATTATCGAATATTTTGTGCACCTCATGCCTTTTTCGTTTTTCAACCTTCTTCTCCTGAAACATGCCTTGTGTGCAAGATTCCAAACCACCATAGATATTGCACACAAATTCCTTTTCCAAAAACATGCTTCCCCAGTTTCTGATTTTGAGGCCCACAAATTTGGAAAACACTGGAATACAGTGCTATCTTAGATCTGTTCTTTCTGTACTTCCTCCAGATCATCCATTCCTTTTTCATCATTATTTTTCAACATTGGTTGTCAAAAAAATATATGAATTTCTTCAAATCACCATGTAAACCCCCATTTTCAACAAAATTAACATCGTGATCTACTTTTTCAACACGGAGGTCCGCTTTGTCAACAAACACAATTACATAAAAAATGCTCCAATGGTACCTTGAGGTATTTTTTCCCAACAATATACCCATTTGGTTTTGTTGAAAACTCTTCTCCTAAAAATTCTTTGCACTTTGATACCTCATTAATACTCCTTCCAGCCGCTACCACTATTCACCTCTTGCGATTTTGATAGCATTCATGAATTCACTTAACATGTACTCTAAGTTCACATGAGAAATGCTCACTGTGAGAAACAAGACTAAATGAAAATATCATCAATGAATCACCAATTTTTGATACCGCATTGATACTAATTGATAAATGGATACCAATTAGTGAACGTTGTAAACCATCTCATACCATTCCAACATCACTCTTCTTGTTTTATCACGAACCTCAGCAATCATGATATCTACTCTTTGATTGATCACTTCTTGCATCATCAAATTTCAAACTATTAACCCCTATCTCATTGCTCCCCCTATCTCATTGCTCCACCTATCAGTTTCTCCCCATATCAATCCTAATTTATCAAATAGCCACACTATCTCCTCCATGAACAATCATTTTTTTCTCCCCCTTTGTCAACGAACCCAAAGGGAACTCCTTTGTGGTTTGTAACAGGGTAAAAACACATATTAGTACATTATGGAATAGCATAACATACCTCAGGGAGAGGGGGGGTTCCCACAACCACACTATTCCAAGTGCGGGGAGTCAAATGAACTCCCAGATCCAGTCGATGCCTCTCAAAGGCTTCCTTTGGTAAGGCCTTTGTCAGAATGTCTGCAGCCTGTAGTTTTGTAGGCACATACTCCGTCTTCATAAGTCCCTACTCAACCTTCTCCTTGATAAAATGATACTATATCTCAAATTTATTTGTCCTTGAGTGTTGTATGGGATATTTTCTAAGATTTATAGCACGTGAGTTATCACACTGGATTCCTTTTGGAGATTTTACTTCAATGCCCATATCATCGAGCTACTGCTTCATCCACAATAACTGTGTGCAAGCTTGAGTGGCGGAAATATTTTCAGCTTCTGCAGTGCTCAATGATATGCAATCTTTCTTCTTGATTAGCTAAGAAATACACAATCCCCCAAGATAGAAAGCACCACCTGACGTTGATTTCCTATCATCTGCTGAACCAGCCCAATCTACATCAGTATATCTTGATAAATCTGACTAAGATTTGTCACTATATATCAAGATGAAATCCCCCATGTGCTTGATATACTGAAGTATTATTTTTACTGAAAGCATTTGGATTTCCTTGGGATTACTCTAATATCTCACTGCTTGGCATGTGGTGAATACAATGTCAGGTCATGTCACAGTCAAGTACAACAGACTGCCAATGATTTTCCTATATTATGTGATATTAACTGTCTTGTCATCCTCATCTTTAGACAGTTTCATCTAGGTAGCAACTAGAGTCTTCATCACCAGGGAAATTTCCATGCCAAATCTTCTCAAAACCTCCTTGGCATATATGGATTGAGAAATGAATGTTCCATTACTTATTTGTGTCACCTATAGACCAAGGAAAAATGTTAGCTCTCCAATAATTGACATTTCAAACTCACTTTTCATGAATTCGTAAAACTGTCTGCACTGAGCTTCATCTGATCCCCCAAATATTTTTTCATCGACATAAACCAGCACAATCATCCATTTATTACTATTGTTGTTGAAATTGTGATTGTAATTAACTCCACCATGCTGGAAACCAAGTTTCTTCAAGTACTGATCAAGCCTTTAGTACCATGCTCTCAGTGCTTGTTTTAGCCCATATAACGCTTTCTTCATCCAAAAAACCTTGTTCTCATCCTCATGAATGAGAAAACCATCTGGCTGCTCGATATACACTTTTTCCTCCAGAATCCCATTCAGGAATGCTGATTTGACATTCATCTGGAACACTTTGAACTTCCATTGCACTCCAATGGCTAGGAATAATCTAATTTTTTATATCCTTGAAACTGGTGCAAATGTCTCATCAACATCAATACCCTCTATCTGGGAGTATCCTTTACACACTAGTCGTTCTTTGTTTCGAATCATTATTCCATATTCATTCATCTTGTTGTGAAAGACCCATTTAGTCCTGATGACATTCTTATCAGCTAACCTTGAAACAATTTCCCACGTCTGATTCTTCTCAATATTATCTAGCTCTTTATTCATTGCCTGAACCCATTTTTTATCTTCAGCTACATCAGCAAATCATTTAGTCTCTACCTAAGATAAGAAAGATGATTGATGTAGTGATTTAATTCTTCTTGTCTGAACAAGAGCTGACTGATCACCAATGATATTTTTCCTATCAATTTCAGCTCAAATCATTGTATTTTGTGCAAATATGGATTTTACTTCCTCATGCTCATCATCATTATCTTCTTTGGAATCAACATCATCCACTTCTGTTCTCCCTGCATTGCTTTCTTCCTCATCACTCTCATAAGGAAATTGTTCACTATATTGTTGAATGATCTCCTCATTCTTCACTACAGTGACATCATTTCCCTCAACTAATTTTCCCAACCTTTTGTTAAATCATTTATATGCCTTTATTTTTCCTGAGTATCCAAGAAATATATCCTCATCTCCTTGTGACTCATATTTCCTATGTTTTTCCTTATTGAGGATAAAACACTTACTTCTAAATATTTGAAAGTATTTCACTGTTGTATTCTTTCCATACCACATATCATACGGGGTCTTTCCTTCCTTTGGACACAATGGAGCCCTGTTAGAAATGTAGAATGATGTTAAAACTACTTCCCTCCAAAATTTCTCTGGTAGGTCCCTTTCTATGAGCATCGTTTTTTCCATGTTGTCGATGATCTGATTTCCTTTTTCAACAACTCCATTTTGTTGGGCAGTTCTTATTGAGGAAACATGATTCCTTATCCCATGTTTCTCGAGATAGTCTTCCACCTGACTATTTGTGAATTCAATACCATTATCATTATGAAACTTCTGAATTTTCTATCCAAGCATCCATTCGCACTCCCTCTAGTACTGTTTTAAGCATCTGAACACATCTGACTTATGGGAAATAAAAAATACCCTTTCCATTCTGCTTTAGTCATCTATGAAAAGAACATAGTACATATTTCTATCAATTGATCTTGGTGTGATTGGCCCACAAACATCATCATGCACCAATTAGAGCACTCTTGTTGACTTCTTTTCCTTTGGATTATATGCCTTTTTGATGATCCTCCATTGTTGGAATGCATCACACGTGTGAGTACAATCACATGATAGCTTAGGGAGGTCTCTTTCTGCATTACACATTACCAGATCTTCCACAGATGTTTGGCATAGATGACCAAGTCATTTATACCACAGCTTGTTTTCTTTCTCTCTAGACATAAAGCACATATCTTCTTCTCCACTTACTAGGTAGAGATTTCCATTTGTTCTTTCTCCCTGTAGAACCGTTTCCATGTCTCTTCCTTTTATAATATACATCTTCTTAGTAAACCTTATAGAATTTCTTGAGTCACATAGTTGACTAATGCTGTGAAAATTGAGACTGAGGCCTTCTTATACTAAGACATCAACACGTCTCATCTATTTACCCCAAAACATGGCCTTTCCTAATCCAATAATCTTTAGGCCTTAATCATTTCCAAATTTGACAACTCCTTATTTTTCATATTTTACGCTTGTAAAAAGATCCTTATTTCCTGTCATGTGAGATGTACAACCACTATCAAGGATCCACACACCAGAGAAATCTGATTATTTAAGGGAAATTTCTGCCACCACTTCCTTCTCATCTTTCTTCTTAGTGGTCCATATTTTTTCTATCACACTCGGCATGGGTTGAGACTTTTTTTCTTTCTCAGAGTGTGATGGACCAGCCTCATCATGCAAAGCTGCAAATCTATTTTTCATTTTCAACTCACATATTGGTTCATTGATTAAATACTTGTGAACATTTTGATTCTTCTTTGGTATATTCCTCTGTATGGTCGAAGTGCAGTACCTAGCCATGTGCCCAAATCCTTCGCACCAAAAAAAGTGTCCTTCGAAATATGTTCTGGAGAACCATTCTCTGTTTGACTGCCACCTCTGTTCTTGTGACCTTTAATATCTCTTGGTTATGGAACACACGTACTGTTAATGTACCATCTTTACACAACAATAAAACCTGATATAAGGTGCATTCCTTCATGTCACTTCTTCACTGTGAGTTTCCCCTTGGGATATTTGAATATTCTGATTCTTCTTTGTGCCCTAATCAACCTTCAATATCAGAATGGGTGCTTTCGGTCTGACTTTAATTTTCACTGTTTTTTGTTTTTTATCAAGCCCCCCATCTGCCTTGGCATCTGAATATAATTGATTCTTCCTTTCTGAAAAACCACTATTCTCTACATTCATCTTCTCAGTTTTCTGAGTGATCTGCTTTCTTGATTTCCTAGCAGGAGTCAAGAGTTTTTCTTGATCCTAAACCTTTTTCTGATAACTAACAACTTCCCCTTCACTTTCTTCAATACACTTGATTTGATCTTTACTTGTGTTATTAAAGTCATCTATCTCCCTTTTTCTATTATTCAATCATGATTTTATACTTACTGACTGATTCTGAGTCCTCTGGTGTTGATGACATGAGTTTCTCAATATCTTCCATCAACTCAGACATCTCTTCTTCCTATTGCTGCATATAGAGTTTGGCATCATGAATTACTTTTTTAGATTTCTTTGTTTTGGATCTCCAAACATATATCTTCACAAGAGTTGGATCTAACTCAGCTTGTATATCAACTCTTCCTTTAACATCTTCTTATACATAAATGTTAGTTTCTTTGTTTTTCTAAGTACTCCCGACAACTGCCACCATTGCATTTTCTCCACAATCTTTGAAGTTCTCTATCTCTTCAACCTCCTCGGCCACAGTCTCATCCAAGCTGTCACATTCTTTTGAAAGGAGATTCTTCTTCTTAAAGAAATTTCTTTCGAATTGTTTCTTGCCTTTATCATAGACTAAGTACTTCTTCTTAGGAATACCAACGTCATCGATATCATTATCCTCTTTGATCTTTTTCATGCACCTTGCTGCAAGATTTCCAATTTTCCACATCGAAAACAAGCAAGTGAAAGTTTCCCTATAATCTTTCATTTTCCTCTTTGAAGGATTGAGGAGAGGAATGATATTTCCTCATATGTATCTTCTTCTTCCTAAGAATATTCAATGGTGAGCATCTTCATGACCTTTAATGCCACCTATTTGAATTTACACTTTTCCACAGCATCATTATCACCATTTCTCATTTCATATGCAACAAGGGTGTTGTGTAGGTTATCCAATGTCAACTCTTTCGGGTCTTTATCTTCCAAAACTAAAATTTTCGGATTGAACTGAGGTGGAAGTTTCCTCACGATGTGCTTCACAATTTTTATGTCTTCAATAAATTCTCCAAGACCTTGAATTTCCTCCAGTACAACATTTACCCTATCAAAGAATGCATCAATAGATTCATTCGAGTTCATTCTCAAATATTCATACTTGTTCCACAATACTTGTATCTTCGCTTCTCTGACCTTTGTATCTCCTTCATATATGTTCAACAGCTTTTCCCATATAGCATGTGATGTTCTACATGACATCACCTTAGTATAAATAGCATTAGATAGGTCTCCCCTTAAAGCATTGATTCCCTTTGAGTCAGCATCCAATTCTCTTCACTCAGCTTATGATAATGCACCACTATTTATATCACCTGTGATACAGTGATGTTCTACTGTAAACACATCCATTCCCAAAGATCAGAAGTAGTGTTGCACCTGATTCTCCCATAGTTGAAAATTGTTCCCATACAAGATCGGAATCCCTTTATGATTGATGACCTCCATTTGAGATAAAAATTGATATCAACCTTTCCCTATGATACCAATTGTTAGGTACACTAGGCTAGATACCCTGAGAGGAGGGTGAATCGGGGTATGGAAGATTAAAACAACTGCCCCTTCTGATCTTGTTTTGATGTTAGACAAAACCCTCTTCTCTCTCCTTACTATTTCATAGTATGAATGAACCTTAAAGCATGCACACAACACAACAATTTTTACTTGGTTCACCCTCACTGGGCTACGTCCAAGGAGCACACACTGGCGGGGTGCCGATATACCAATTCCACTATAAGCACACAGTTTTTTACAAGTTCAGAGTGGACTCACTATCTCTCATGGTTTACTACCACTCACAATATGAAAGCTCACTGCTCTCTCAACAGAAGTGTGCTCACTGATTCTTCAAAATATCCACTCAGAATTTATAGACCTATAGGTCTATTCATTATCTCTAATGAATTGTGCATCCTTAACTATTGATAGATACTCTTTTGATGTTCATCTTTCACCCGCAGATTAATCTCTCTTTGCACCAGGTGTACCGGGAAACCTCAAATATTTCATGCAACCCTTACTATGTCTTGCGTGCAACTTTAATTCCTAGCATGCAAGATTCCACTTTTGTCGTGAAACACCCTTTTCACGGAACTCAAATCTTTTGCAAAATGAAAATCTTTTTCGCCACTTAAATCTTTCACGCAAATTCAAAATCTTTTGTGCAACTCCCATTGTGTGAAATTATTACATGATCTGGTGCTAGGATTTTCTCTAAGAATTGAGCTTATTTTGTGGGTGGGGTTCACCTCTTATTTATAGACCTCATTGACCCCTACGCGAAAAAACCTTGACGTGTCACACAAAACCCCATTTTACATCGCCTTTGGCGCGTAAGCCTCTTTCGTGCCAACCTCTTCTTTCACACCTTTCTTGATTCTTTCGTGCACGTCCTTCCTTTTCCATTTTTCGAGGGCGGGACCGTGGATCCTTCCAAGTGAAAAAACCCTTGTTTTATGTCACCTTTGGCACGTAAGTCTCTTTCACACCAACCTCGTCTTTGGCGCCCTTTTTCAAATTATTCGCACATCCTCCTCTTTCGCGCCAATGTTCAAATCTTTCACACCATCTCTTTCGCACTAATTCTCCAATATTTCGTACACCTCATGCCTTTATCATTTTTCAACCTTATTATTTTGATACCTTTATTGAATGAAAGATTACAAAACACCATAGATCTTGTTCACAAATTCCTTTCCCAAAAACATGCTTCCATAGTTTCCGATTTTGAGGCCCAAAAATTTGGCAAACATTGGAAACGGTGCTATCTTAGATCTGTTCTTTTTGTACTACCTCTAGATCATCCATAACTTTTTAATCATTATTTGTCGACATAGGTTGTCCAGAAAATCTATGGAGTTCTTCAAATCACCATGTAAACCCTCTTTCTGAACAAAATTAACATCGTGGTCTTCTTTTTCAACACGGAGGTCCGCTTTGTCAACAAACACAATTGCGTAAAAAATGCTCCAATGGTACCTTGAGGTATTTTTCCCAAAAATAATGAGTATGGTTGTACTATATTTATAATAAAATCACAGTATGTAGAAGGTACTGGAGTTATAATTTTGGTATGGAAATAACAAAGAAAGAGAAAGTGGAAGAAGAAAAGAACTTTGGAAGATGTGAAAAAATAATTACCTCTTCTTTGGGTGTTTCCTTTTCATTTGAACAAAAGGGATCCTTAGGTTGGATTTCTGCTCAATGGAACCCCTATAGGATGAATTGAGAGAAGTTGGGAGGAGATTTGGGTAGGGTTTGGCCGAGCCAAATAGATTTGGAGGTGTGATTTGGAGAGAAGGGGAAGTACCCTTTTATAAAAGAGGTGAGGTTCACTTTAGAAAAAGTTTGAAATATTATTTTATTATAAAATCATATTTAGTTTCTAATGGCTCCAAATTAATTTATTTAGAAGATATGGTGGGTATGTGTTGAAATCCTTTCAACTAATAGGTTTTAGATAAGTTTATTTCACCATGTTAACCCTGTATTTTAGATTTAAATCTTAATTAAATTGTTTAACGATTACCATGTCCTCTTGTATTATTATAATAAATGATTAATAAAATTACTATAAAAATCCAAGAGAACCCAAAGTAGTTCATTAATGACATATTTATCATTATATAAGATCTTTTTCTGAACCTTATATTTTTAGGAATATTATATCATTTAATAATATAGTATTTTTTTAAAATCATTTATGTCAATTTTGACACTATTTAGTATTTGGTTTTTTTGAAAGTCATAACAGCGTTTTTACTTCGAAAACAAAATTATTGAATAAACACTAAAATGTAATATTGATCTATAAAAATCTTGGATGACATCAAAAGCCTCAATTTACATTTATTTTTATATTTATAATATCAATTATTTTAATCTTTAATTGATAAAGTAATTATTTCATCTTCATTGTGTCATAAATAAATTTAAATATATAATCTCAAAAAATTATAAATAAAATACAATTATGTAGGAAATATTTTTATATTTCTAATGAATATTTACATTATAATTTATCTTATGTATAACCCTATATTAAAAAGGTTTTGTTATTAAATATTGAATTTAACGGTTTTAACTCTTCTTTAAATAAAATAATAATAAATGTACTAATCTAATCCAAGTGGACCAAAAGAATAATATTTTATTCCTAGGGTTGGATTTGGTCGAAATAAACTTATCCAATTTAATTAGGATATGTGTTAGGGTAATTATAATATCATTTTTACCTTTAATTACCTTATTTACTTCAAAATGTGGAAAATAAAAGTCACATGTTACTATTCACAAAAAAAACTATTTTCATCTTATTGAACCACATTTTAATTAATGATTTCAACCATGTCTCCTGGTTTTTTGAAATTCAATTCACAGAAGCGGAAAAATTGTGTTTTATGCAATTTTAAAAATGTGCCTAGAATGTGGGTAAAACACGTTAAAAAGTTAAATAAAATTTTATACATCTAATTTTATTATAAAATGAATCCAATGAATTAAATTAAACTTATATAGGTATTATTTATCTATTTTGACTTAAAATAAATTTAAATAAAAAAAATATTTAAATAAAAATTCGGTTTTAAACAATAACGTAGTGTTTTTCACCATTTATCAAAATTTGTAAGTATTCAGAAAAATAAAAAAAAAATAACCCTAAGATAATTTTGATATTCCGAATTCAAAAATGAATTCTATTTTACAAAATTTAAAACATAGAAGTTTCATTAATAAATATAAAATTAATTATCGTTGTCAAAACCAAAAAGTGGGGTTTTAGAAAGTAAAAACTATTAAAAGATTGACATGTGTTTATGTCAATTTTAAATGTGAAATTACTTATAATGACCTACATAGTTTGAAATGATACAAATATAATCTAATTATACTTCTAAACCATTCAAATTCATAATTTAACACTATAAATTATTTCTATTAAAAAAGTTGTTTTCAATTAAAATTTAGTATTTTTTACTATTCATCAAAATAAAAAAGTTATCAGAAAAGTACCAAAAATTTATCCAAAATAAAATTTTGTGTCCCACTTCTAAATAAGAAATTAATTTTCCTTAAATTAAATATATAAAAGTGTCAAATATTGGTTTTAAAAAAAAGGGTTCACCATTAAAAGGCGGTAAAATTGAATTTTTTTGAAAAATAATTCTTTTATCTGAAAAAAATGAATTTGTCTTATATTGTGACTAAGAAACAAATAATATGGATTTTAAAATTCTATGGTGTATATAAAATTCAAAATTCAGTTAATATTATTCATAACTTCTTTTTGAACGGCTTGTTTGGTAAGTTGTGGTGTGCTCAAACTCAGTGTTGCGTGTAGCGCAAGTTATTGAATTAATTTGAAGAGATAACGTCATATGAAATATTGGGGTGTTATATTCTCCCCTCATTTAATAAATTGCATCCTCACAATTTGAAATTGTTCTTGGAAAATAAAAGGTTAAAAATAGAAAACTACCTTTGTGGGAAATCCACATCGGAAATTGGGTTAATAAAATTTAGCCATAATTAGAGGGAAAAAGAAATGAAAAAGTCACCACCAAATTATGATATTGATTCAGAGAACATTTGTGGAAATTAGAGACACATAATTGGAGGAAAAACATAAATATTTATAGGGATTTATTGAGGTCATCAATCACAAACAAGTGTAAAATTGAGATCTCTAAATCCATCAATCCATGATGATTTAAAATATCCTTAGTTCAACAGAAAATATGGTATTATAATAACACATTTTTGGTTTTAAGATACCTTCAAAAAATATTAAGAATTAATATATACATAGAATAAGAGGAAAAAATATACCTAAAAATTATAGTTTCATCCATCAACTAATTCCTACCACAGGCTCATCTTTTACCCTGAAAGATAATAGAATTAAAAACTATTATATTCATCCTAATCATATAGGGTTACAAAAATAATGAATTTATAATTTATTTGTTATAATATTTAAAAGAACTAAATGATACAAACTAGGAAATCACGTAGGATAGTGATAGGTGATGCACCATTATCACCGTTCAGTTGCGGGATAAAGTCTTGCGGCCTTTTCAGATGCGACGGGTTGTTACCCAACCTCTGGGTTGTCCTTTTTATAACAATCTAAAAATAATCTTAAGAAAATTTTTAACCTTAAAAATAGTATCCAATTTAAAACTTAATCCATTCCAACCTTTTTAATTTTCCAAAATACTTCTACCCAAACTCACAATCCAAAATTTATAAGGAAGATAAACACAATGAAGATCTTTTTTTCCACGT
The DNA here is from genome assembly GCA_963277665.1 of Viscum album. Lineage (NCBI taxonomy): Eukaryota > Viridiplantae > Streptophyta > Magnoliopsida > Santalales > Viscaceae > Viscum > Viscum album. The sequence goes on from OY728152.1 coordinate 854,716,530, forward strand.
AATAACTTATGAAAAACTTCTCCATTTATTATAATGAAACACAGTAACACCCTGAATTAACATAAAACCATATTGATTACATTCATTTTCTCTTTTTCCTTATATAATACAGGATATACTTCTTATATCCAAAAATTTTGTAAACTCCAACAATAATGGAATAAACAAATAAATAATTAGTTTCAAAGTAGTCAAGAATATCGAATATAATTTATTCAAATCAATTATATCTTATTCCAAAATCACTACCTCAGTAACAGAACCATATTAAGTTTTATCTTTCCTTCAACCATGTATTTTATAAAATGATTAACTTTCTATTGAGTCACTTTTCATAGAACCATATAATCTCAAATATTCAATGAAATAGTACTACAGTATAGTCCTTATTTATTTCCATAATTCATATAACCAGTACATTGTTGATACAACACTAAAATGAAATAATTATCTAATAAAAACATAAGAAAAATAGTCATTCCTCTTCATCTGTGGTAGTATCATAACTTTATTATTATCCAATAGCATCATTTGGGGCATACTTTGATGATTTGGACATTGATTTGAGGAGTGTCCCAACTCCTTGAAAATGAAACATTTTACCTTTGAAACCTTTTTCTTACATTTGTAATCATGTACTTGGTGTCCTTTTTCTCCACACTTATAACAAACTCTCATTCCCTTCAAGCATTTACCAAGGTGATTTCTTCCACAGTTATCACATATGGGAAAATCCTTCTTTTCCCTCTTCCTTTTATCCATCTTTCTCTCTACTATCCGTTTCTTCTCTTGCTTCCCTTCAAAGCCATAGGACTCAGATAATTATTTACTTATCTTATTATCACATGATATTATTTCTTCATGTGATGAGAATATGTGGGAGACTGTTTCCCTTCTAAATGGTGTCTTAATACCATGAAAGATACGATCTTTCTTACTCTTTGGATCATGTGTATTACAAGTGTCCTCATTCCTTCTACTGGGTTCCATTTCTAAATAATGGCATACACCAGGTTAGTTTATGAATCGCGATTATTAACTAAAAACTTGTAAAATAACTAACATAAATTGAAAACATTATGTATATAATCTATAATCATAAATAAAATTCATTGAGAAAGTATTTATTCCTAAATCCTTCATAATGGATTGTAAAGAAAATGTGAATTATCTTATGCATATCCCCTGGGAGTGTCGTAACCAAGAGTACAGCAAGGACCGTTGTTGGGTACTAGGATACCCCGGGTAAAGCTTGAAACTCCTTATTATAGTTTTCACACCTAGGTACATATGTTCGAGATCTGCCTCTACCTTCTAGTATCTATACAAAGATGTATTGCTTAGAAAATACACAAAATCTCTACATTACAAAATTCTAGGAAGTTCTTCTACACTAATCCTCAAAGTTTATCTTAGGGTAATGTAATATAATCAGAGTTTTTCTAAATCTAGTTTCTAGGGTTTGTACTAAATTTCCTCAAATACCAATTGTAATGCCCCGACCCCAGAAGCCTGGAGCTGGTGCATTTTTTTAATACATTATCATGATTACAAGAAATCAATTCTCGAAGGACCGATCAGTTTAGTAGTCTTGGAAAATAGATTATATACATGAATGCTACATTATACATTAAAGCATAAAACAAATCATGAATAATCTGTTGAGAACACCATTATTCCCTTAGTTTAACACTGCATGTCAAACAAAATACACTTCTTGGAATCCTGGGAAAACCTAACATAAGGAAGGGGTGAGCTCAGATTCTTAGTAAGGGTAAATAATTTAGCAGAAGATATAAACTTTTAAAGAAATATGTGTAATAAAAACAACCACCTTTTAAACATAAACTTGAAAATAATAATGAGAAAATAAATTAGACATTACCATATATACATTCACATGGATATTCTACTAGTCGAATAATCACATGTAATAATTAATTTCATAATGAGGGAATGCCAAACGCCGGACATCATTACCACATGGTTAAGGCCTCGTGTCAAGACTATAAATAAAATTTTTGAAAAGGACTTGTGCCAAGACACTAGTTTGTCTCATGAGACCTACCGATGCATCGAGGGGTTATATCGGGCCCAACCCTTCACTTACTAAGTGCATTGCATTCCTCAAATGAAAATGTTGAAACATGACATAAATATTTGTATTAAAACTAGAATACGAAATGTCAATACCTCAACCATAAACCATAAAGGGTATAAAAATAAAACATCCATATTCAAACATATCATACCTCATTCGATACAATATGTAAGATTTTATTATAATAAATCAACCTTAATTATGAATAATATCCCGTAAAAAATGTTGAGATAGTTGAAAATGATCAGTAAAACTTTTTGAGAGAAATATTACTTTTTGTGAAATAATTTAAAATCAAAAATTTATAAAGGAATCCATTTAAAAGAGATTTTTGAATAAAATTTTATCATACCACATTGAAACTTTTCAAGGGACTTAACATTTTAAAACAATTATGTCCATATAAAGAAATCCTTAAAACCATTTTGAAAACATGGACATTAATGGGAATGGTTTAGAAGAATAAATATTTAAAACATTTAAAATGATTTTTTAGTTAAAGAGTACCTTAAAAGAATAATTTTGAAATTTATTTTATGAAACATGGACATGGATAATAAATATTTCACATAAAATAATTACACAGAAACAATCTCGGATAACAATGAGATTGAGGAATTAACCCTTACTTTGAACTATCCTTTGGTCAAGGGTATGTTTAAACTCCTTTATAATGACCATTGTGTGTTATTATATTATACCAGAACCATATTAATATTTATTATACCATAAATGATTCATTTAATACTTTATACCACCCATTTAATAATGATTTTCATGTTAAATTAACATTTCAGGTAATAATCGCTTTCTTTATCGTACATGTTTTAACTTGCTATTTTTTATCGTATCATTTAGATCATAATTTAAATAATTCCTTAATATAAATTTTTTATATATATAATATATATTTATAATATAAATATGTATAATAGATAGATATATGAAATGGAAAATACTATTTATGGAGAAGGTAGGTCATACGTACGCATAAACGTTGTTTCCTTTTTCATATTGTTTTGAACGGAAATAAGTGAATAAGTTATATGTAAGTAAATATATATATATATATATATTATAATTACTATGTCATATATTACATAATTATTAATAATATATATTTTTATAATATTCGTTGAATGGTGAACTTGGAAATGAATCTCATCGTGTCGTAGAGACGGTAAGTCGTACGTACACACGAGCAATGATATCATTTCCTTAATGATTAAAAGGTGTGTAATTGGATTGTATATTAATTTTATAGAGAAATTATCATGTTATTTTATTTATTTATATACATGTTTCTCATCATTATATCCATCCAAATAACATAGCATTGAATAACAAATTACACTACAGCATAGAGACGGTAAGTCGTACGTACGTACGCATGGTGACATTATCATTCATAGGATGGATTTAATAATGAGTATGGTTTTAACATATTTATAATAACATAATAGTATGTAGAAGCTATTATAGGTATTATATTGGTATGGAAATAACAAATAAATAGAATGTGAAAGAAAAAAAGAACTTTGAAATATGTGATATAATAATTACCTCTTCTTTGGGTGTTTCCTTTGGATTTGAACAAAAGGGATCCGTAGGTTTGATTTATGCTCAATTTAAGGACTATAGTTTGAAGTGAGTTAAGTTGGGATCTGATTTGGGCAGGGTTTGGCTGAGACAATTAGCTTTGGAGGTGTGATTTTGATAGAAGGGGAAGTACCTTTTTGTAAGAGAGGTGAGGGTCACTTTAGGAAAAGTTTGAAATATTATTTTATTATAAAATAATATTCGTTATATAATGGCTCCGAATTGATTTATTTAGAAGATAATGCGTGGGTGGGTCTAAATACTCTCAACCAATAGGTTTTACACAAGTCTAGGTCACCATATTAACCCTATATTTTAGATTTAACTCGTAGTCAAATAGTTTAACTTTTACCATGTCCTCTTGTATTATTATTGTAAATGGTTAATAAACATACTAAAAATCCAAAAGAACCCAAAGTAGTTTATTAATTACATATTTATAATTATAAAAGTTATTTGGCCGAACCTTATATTTTTAGGAATATTATATCATTTAATAATATAGTATTTGTTTTAAAAACTCGTTTATGTCAATTTTAAAACTATTTAGTTTTTAGTTTTTTAGAAAGTCATAACATCAAGATGACTTCGAAAAATATTCATTAAATCAATACTAACATTTCATATTAATCTATAAAATTCTTGTATGGCATAAAAAACCTCAATTTATATTTATTTTTATATTTATAATATCAATTCTTTTAATCATTCATTGATATAAGTAATTAATGCCTCATCATTGTGTCATAAATAAATTTAATTATTCAATATATAAAAATTATAAATAAAATACCATTATTTTGGATATCTTTTTATATTTCTAATTAATATTTATAGTCGAATTTATCTTATGTATAACCCTATATTATAAATGGTTGGGTTATTAAACTTTGAATTTAACACTTTTAACTCTTCTTTAAATAAAATAACAATAAATTTCCTAATCTAATCCAAGTGGACCAAAAGGATCATATTTTATTCCTAAGGATGGTTTTGGTCGAAATACACTTATCCAATAGAATTAGGACATGTGTTAGGGTAATTATAATATCATTGTTACCTATCATTACCCAATTTACTTTTAACTATGGTAAATAAAAGTCTAAAGTTACTATTAAAAAATTATTTTCATCTTATTGAGCCACATTTAACTTACTAATGTCAACCGTGCCTCTCGTATTTTTGAAATTCAATTCACAGAAGTGGTAAAATTACATTTTATGAAAATTTTCAAATGTGCCAAGAAGGTGGGTAAAAGACGTTAAAAAGTTCAATAAAATTTTATAAATATAATATTACTATAAAATGAAAAAAATTAATTAAATTGAACCTATATAGGTATTATATATCTATTCTTAATTAAAATAAATAAATATTTAAATAAAAAGTCGGTTTTAAACAATAACGTGGAGTTTTTCACTATTCATCAAAAATTGGAGGTTTTCATAAAAATACCAAAAATTCACCCTAAGCTATTTTTGATATTAAATATTCAAAAATGAATTTTATTTTACCAAATTCAAAATATATAAGTTTCATTAATCAATTTCAAATTAATTCCTGTTGTCAAAACCAAAAAGCGGGGTTTTAAAATGTAAAAACTATCAAAAGATTGACATGTGTTTATGTCAAATTTAAATGTGAAATTACTTATAATGACCTAAATAGTATTAAATGATAAAAATATAATATAATTATACTTATACATCATTAAAATTCATAATTTAGCACTATAAATTTTTTTGAATAAAAATGTTGTTTTTAATTAAAATTTAGTATTTTTTATTATTCATCAAAATATGATTGTTATCAGAAAAGTGCCAAACATTTATCCAAAATAAATTTTGATGTCCCAATTATAAATAAGAATTTAATTTCATTAAATTGAATATCTAAAAGTGTCAAATATTGGTTTTAAAAAAAGGTTTCGCCAGTAAAATGTGGTAAAATTACATTTTATTGAAAAAATACTTCTTTTATGAGAAAAAATTGAATTTCTCATATATTATGTCTAATAAATAGATAATATGGATTCTAAAATTATATGTAGTATATAAAATTTAAAATTAAATTAATACTATTCATAACCATTTTTTGAACGACTAGTTTGGTAAGTCATGGTATGATCAAACTTGGTGTTGGGTGTAGCGCAAATTATTGAATTACTTTAAAGAGATAACGTACTATGAAATCATGGGGTGTTACATTATCCCCTCTTTCAATAAATTGAGTCCTAAAAATTTGAAATTATTCTTCTAAAATAAAAGTTTAAAAATAGAAAAATATCTTGGTAGAAAATCCACATCAGAAATTGGGTTAATAAAATTTAGTCATAATAAGTGGGAAAGAGAATTGAAAAAGTCAACACCAAATGATGATCTAAATTAGGAGAATATTTTTAGAAATTAGAGACACGTTATTGGAGGAAAAATTTAAATATTTATATGGAGTTATTAAGGTCATCAATCACAAACAAGTGTAAAAATTGAGGGCCCTAAAGCCATCAATCTATGATGATTTAAAATATCATCAGTTCAATAAAACACAAGGTATTAGGATAAATCATTTTTGGTTTTAAGATCCCATCCAAAAAGTTTAATAATTAATTTATTCATAGAATTAGAGGAAAAAATAAATACCTGACAAGTATAATTTCATCCTTCAACTAATTCCTACCATAAACTCATCTTTCACTTCAAAAGATAATAGAATTCAAAAATATTCTATTTATCCTAATAGTATAGGGTTCCAAAAATAATGAATTTATAATTCATTTGTCAGACTATTTAAAAAAAACTACATTATACAAACCAAGATTTCACGTAAGCCATTGGTAGGTGATGCACCCTTTTCGCCCTTCGGTTGGGGGTTCAAGTCTCGCGACCTTTCTGGACGCGACGTGTTGTCGCCCGACCTCTGGGTTGTCCTTTTTATAAAAATCCAAAAAATAATCTTATGAAATTATTTAACCTTAAAAATAGTATCCAATGTAAAACTTAATCCATTCCAACCTTTATAATTTTCCAAAATACTTATGTCCAAGATCACATTCCCAAATTTATAAGGAAGGTAAACACAATTAAGATCTTTTTTTCCATGTAATAACATGTGAAAACCATCATCATGTATTCTTTTAAAACACAATAACACCCTAAATTACCATAAAACGTTATTGATTACATTTATGCTCCCTTATTCCTTATAGAATATTGGATATACTCCTTATATCAAAAAATGTTGTAAACTCAAACAATAATGGAATAAACAAACAATTAATTCGTTTCAAAGTAGTCCAAAATATCAAATATAATTTATCCAAATCAATCATATCTTATTACAAAATTAATACCTTAGTATCAGAACCATATTAAGGGTTATCTTTCCTTCAACCATGTATTTTCCAAATAGTTTAACTTTCTATTGAGTCACTTTTCTTAGAACCACATAATCTCAAATCCAAATTTGAAATAGTGTTGTAGTACAATCCTTATTTATTTCCATAATTCATATAACTAGTACATCGTTGATACAACACTAAAATGAAATAATTATTTAATAACTACATAAGAACAATAGTCCTTCCTCTTCATCTGGTGTAGTATCATAACTTGATTATTATCCAGTAGCATCATTGGGTGCATACTCTAATGATTTGGACATTGATTCACATAGTGTTCCAACTCCTTGCAAATAAAGTATTTTACAATTGAAACCATTTTCTTACCCTTGAAATCATGTACTTGGTGTCCTTTTTCTCCATACTTATAAAAAAATCTCATTCCCTTCAGGCATTTACCAATTTGATTCTTTCTATAGTTATCACATATGGGAAAATACTTGTTTCCCCTCTTCCCTTTATCTATATTTCTATCTACCATCCTTTTCTTATCTTACTTCCCTTCAAAGTCGTAGGACTTAGATAATTCATTACTTATCTTATAATCACATGATACTATTTATTCATGTGATGAGAATACATGGAAGACAATTTCCCTTCTAAATATTTTCTTAATATCATGAAAGATATGATCTTTCTTACTCTTTGTATCACGCGTATAGTGGGAGTTCTTATTTCTTCTATTGGGTGTCATTTCTAAACAATGGTATATAGTAGGTTAGTTTATGAATCAAAATACATAATTAGAAACTTGTAAAATACCTAACATAAATTGAAAATATTATTCATATAATCTATAATCATACAAAAATGTTTTCTTTGAGGATGTATTTACTCCTAAATCATTCATAATGGCTTGTAAATAAAATGTGAATTATCCTAAGAATATCCCCCAAGAGTGCCGTAACCAAGAGTGCAGCAAGGCCCATTGTCGTGTACCAGGATATCCTGGGTCAATCTCAAAACTCCTTTTCAGAGTTTTTCACTCTTAGGTACATCTGTTCCAGAGCCACCTCTACCTGCTCGTATCCAGACAGAGATGTATTTCTTGGAAAATACACAAAATTTCTACATTACCAAAATTCTAGGAACTTATTCTATATTAATCCTCAAAGTCTATCTTAGTATAATGTTCTCTAATCAGAGTTTTTATAAATATAGTTTACAAGGTTTTTACTAAAATTCCTCTGATACCAACTGTAATGCCCCGACCCCAGAATCCTGGAGCTAGTGCATTATTTTAATACTTTTTCATGATTACAAGGAATAATGTCCCGAAGGACCAATCAGTTTAGTAGTCTTGGAAAATAGATTACATACATGAATGTTACACTACAGATTCAAATATAAAACACAACATAAATAATCTATTGACAACACCATTATTTAATTATCTTAACCCTTCATGTCAAACATAATATACTTCTTGTAATCCTGGGAAAATAAAACATAAGAAAGGGGTGAGCTCAGATGCTCAGCAATGGTAAATAATTAATAAGAAGCTCTAAATTTTTAAGTCAAGATGAGTAATAAAAACAACAACCCTTTAAACATAAACTTGAACCTAATATAGAGAAAATAAATCAAACATTACCATATAAACATTCACACGTGTATTTTACTAGTCGAATAATCACATGTAATAATTAATTTCATAATTAGGAAATTCATAACGGTGGACATCATTACCACATAGTCAAGAACTCATGCCAAGACTACAAATAAAATTTTGGTCAAGGCCTTGTTCCAAAACACTAGTTTGTCTCATGAGACCTACCGATGCATTGAGGGGCTATATAGGGCCCCACCCATCACTTACTTTGTCCACTGTATTCCTCATATGAAAAATGTTTAAACCTAACATAAACATTCGTATTAAAAATAACATTCAAAATGTCAATACATCAACCATAAACTATGAAAGGTATAAAACTAGCACATACACAACCATACATATCATAACTCATAAGATATAATACGGAATATTTTAATATAATTAATCAACCTTAATCAATAATAATATCTAGTAATGAATGTTGACATAGTTGAAAATGATCAGTAAAACTTTTTGAGAGAAATATCCTTTTTTGTGAAATCATTTAAAAGTCACACATTTATAAAGAAAGTAATTTAAAAGATATTTTTGAATCAAATTGTCCCATTCCACTTTGAAACTTTTGAAAGGTATTAACATTTTAAAACAATCATGTCCATATACATAAATCCTTAAAACTGTTATGAAAACATGGACATTAATGATAATGATTTATAAGAATAAATATTTAAAACATTTAAAAGGATTTTTTTGTGAAATTTTACCTTAAAAACACTTTTGAATTGTGTTTTATGAGACATGGAAGTGGATAATAAATATGTCCCAGAAAATACTTACACATAATCTATCTCAGATAATAATGAGATTGAGGAATTAACCCTTTCTTTCACTTTCCTTTGGTCGAGGGTATGTTTGACCTCTTGTATAATGGCCATAGTATGTAATTAAATTATACCAGAAAATATTCATATTTATTATATAATACATGATTCATTTATGACTTTATACTACCCATTTAATAATGATTTCTATGTTAAATAAACATTTCAGATAATAATTTACTTCTCTATCGTACGTGTTTTAACTTTTTATTCTTGATCGTATCATATAGATCATAATTTAAATACTTACAGAATTTAAAATATGATTTATATATCATATATATTTAGAATATAAATATGTATAATAGATAGATATATGAAATGGAAAACACTATTTATGGAGATGGTAGGCCGTATGTACGCATAAACATTGTTTCTGTTTTAATATCGTATTGAACGGAAGTAAGTGAATAAGATATATTTAAGTACATACATACATACATACATATATATCTCTCCGAAAGAATTATTATGTCATATATTACATACTTATTCATAATATATATTTTTATAATCATCGTTGAATGGTGAACATAGAAATGAATCCCATCACGTCGTGGAGACAGTAAGCCGTACGTACACACGAGCGACAATATCATTTCATTAATGATTAAAAGGGGTGGAATTGGATAGTATTGTAATTGTACTAATAAATTTTCATGTTAGTTTAATTATTTATATACATATTACTCATCATTATATCCAACCAAATAACATGGTGTTGAATAACAAATTACACCACGTTGTGGAGACGGTAAGCCGTATGTACGCACGTATGGTGACATTATCATTAATAGGATGGATAGAATAATGAGTATGTTTGTAACATATTTATAATAACATCACTATATGTATAAGGTACTCGAGTTATTATTTTGGTATGGAAATAACAAAGAAAGAGAATGTGGAAGAAGAAAAGAACATTGAAATAGGTGATAAAATAATTACCTCTTCTTTGGGTGTTTCCTTTTGATTTGAACAAAATGGGTCTTTAGGTTGGATTTATTCTAAAGTAAAGGACTATAGATTTAAGTGAGGGAAGTTGGGAGGAGATTTGGGTAGAGTTTGGCTGATCCAAATTCCTTTGGAGATGTGATTTTGAGAGAAGGGGAAGTACACTTTTATGAGAGATGCGAGGGTCACTTTAAAAAAAGTTTGAAATATTATTTTATTATTAATTTATATTCAGTTTATAATGGCTCCAAATTGATTTATATCGAATCTAAGGTGGGTATGGGTTGAAAGCCTCTCAACCAATAGGTTTTAGACATGTTTAGGTCACTATATTAACACTATATTTTAGATTTAACTCTTAGTTAAATAGTTTACCTTTTACCATATCCTCTTGTATTATTTTAATACATGGTTAATAAACATACTATAAAAGAAAAGAGAGCCCCAAGTGGTTAATTAATGACATATTTATTATTATATAAGTCCTTTTTCTAAAATATTTATTTTTAGGAATATTATATCATCAATAAAATAGTTTTTTTAACTCATTTATGTCAATTTTGACACTATTTAGTATTTGGTTTTTCTGAAAGTTATAACATCATTATTACATCAAACAAAATTAATTGAATCAACCCTAACATGTCATATTAATCGAGAAAATTCATGGATGGAATCAAAAAAATCAATTAAAATTTATTTTTATATTTATAATATCAATTATTTTAATCAATCATTGATAAAGTAATTATTGCATCATCATTGGGTCATAAATAAATTAATTATTTTGTATTTAAAAACTATAAATAAAATACCATTATGTAGGAAATCGTTTTCTCTTTCTAAATAATATTTATATTCTAATTTATCTTATGAATAACCCTATATTAAAAATGTTTTAGTTATTAAACTTTGAATTTAACACTTTTAACTCTTCTTTAAATAAAATAACAATAAATGTCCTAATCTAATACAAGTGGACCGAAATAGTCATATATTATTCATAAGGTTGGTTTTGGTCGAAATACACTTATCCAACAGAATTAGTACATGTATTAGGGTAATTATAATATCATTTTTACCTTTAATTTCCCTATTTACTTTTAATCGTGGTAAATAAGTCAAAAGTTACTATTCAGAAAAAAATATTTTCATCTCATTAAACCAAATTTTACTTAATTATGTCAACCGTGTCTCTAAGATTTTTAAAATTCAATTCACAGAAGTTCTAAAATTACGTTTTATGCAAATTTGCAAGTTTTCCTAGAAGGTGGGTAAAAGACGTTAAAAAGTTCAATAAAATTTTATACATATAATTTTGTTATTAAATGAGTACAATGAATTAAATTGAACTTATATAGGTATTATTTATCTATTTTGACTTAAAATAAATTTAAATAAACCAAATAATTATTTAAATAAAAAGTCGGTTTTAAACAATAACGTAGTGTTTTTCACTATTCATCAAAAATTGAATGTTTTCAGAAAAATACCAAAAATTCACCCTATGATAATTTTGATATTCCAAATTCAAAAATAAATTATATTTTACCAAATTCAAAACATATAAGTTTCATTAATTAATTTAAAATTAATTCATGTTGTCAAAACCAAAAGGCGGGGATTTAAAAAGTAAAAACTATCAAAAGATTAACATGTGTTTATGTCAAATTTAAATGTGAAATTACTAATAATGAAATAAATAGTATTAAATGATAAAAATATAATCTAATTATACTTCCAACCCATTCAAATTTATAATTTAGCACTATAAATTATTTAGATTAAAAAATTTGTTTTCAATTAAAATTTAGTATTTTCACTAGTCATCAAAATAGAAAAGTTAATTGAAAAGTACCAAAAATTTATCCGAACTGAATTTTTATGCCCCACTCCTAACAAAGAATTTAGGTTCATTAAATTAAATATATAAAAGTTTCAAATATTGGTTTTAAAAAATGGGTTCACTATTAAAAGGCTGTAAAATTGCATTTTTTTGAAAAATACTTCTTTTATGTGAAATAAATGAATTTGTCTTATATTATGTCTAAGAAAAAAATAATATGGATTCTAAAATTATGTGGAGGATATAAAATTCAAAATTCAGTTAATAATATTCATAGAAACTTTTGGAATGGCTATTTTGGTAAGTAGTGGTGCACTCAAACTCGATGTTGTGTGTAGCGCAAGTTATTGAATTACTTTGAAGAGATTACATACTATAAAATCTTAGGGTGTTACATATAATATTATTTTTACCCTTAATTACCCAATTTACCTAGAAATTTGGTAATTAAAATAATTATTAATGTTACAATTCATATTTTCAAAAATTAGTTTTATCCTATTAGATCATAAATATCATACTGACTACTAAATTTAATGTTTGTTTTTTAAAATTCAAAACACAGAAGTGGATAAAATTAATTTAAAATTAATCCTGTCAACGGATGTAGAAAATGAGTTTTTAAAGTAAAAACGTTCAAAAGATCACAATGTTCTTATTTCCAATTTCAATGTGAAATTGATTCCAATGAACTAAAATGGACAAAATAATAACAAATTTATTTAATAATACTTTAAAACTAGTTGAAAACATAATTTAACTATATAAATAAATTGGATAAAAAGAAACTCTGAACTATTATTTTGTATTATTCACTATTCATCAAAATATAAAATTTATCATAAAAATACCAAAAAATAACCCAAAGTAAATTATGATATTTTTCTTTCAAAATGAAACATAATATTTTATATAAAAATTCTAAATGTGTAAAAAATTAGATTCCAAATGGGTTCTCCATCAAAAGGTGGAAAAACGATTTTTAAAAAATATTAGAGCTTTTTATTCTTAAAACAGGATTTAAACTTATTTTAAGTCTATTAAATTTATGGGATGAATGTAAAAACATTTAATAAACATATGCAAACATAATATAGTCAGTTCTATTCATTCTCACTGATAAAATGAATTTATAATAATCATTAGTAGCTCATATATTTTAATGTTATCTAATTTTTTAAAATTAAACATATTGATATAAGAAAAAATTATTTATCCATTAAATAAATTCCCATGAGAAAACATGTAATGTGATGATAAAATGAAAACATAAATCATTCATCCTAATGAGGCAGTATTACACACTTACACAAGGTTAATGACTATATTTTCCATTGAATTATGAAAATCAATAATATGGTTTATCATTTAAGAATATAAAATATTTAATTATTATAATAATTATATATTAAATTACCTATTAGTAGTAACATTTTAATATGGTTAAGTAAGAAAGAAAAAAATTATTTCATGGAAGAAGTAATCCCAATAATAGAAGATTCACGCTTTAGATTTTAATTGAAAATGGAGGGTGGTTAATTCTTATGCCATAATCTTGATAATATATAAATATAATAATTATTATTTTGTTTTAATTTTATTATTTTGAAATTAAATTTATGATGAAAAAATGAAAATGATGAAATAGAATAATATATAGAGGTTTAGGAGCTTCTACCTCACTTTTTTGATAATCGCTTTTGTTAAGGGAATTATGCCATTGTAGGGGCGGTATTTTGAGATAACCAAAACCCCTATATAATGGATTGGAATTGGTAAAAGAGTTTTGGGTAGATTTTGGGCCAAAAATTATGTGGTTTTTGTGAGATGTTAAGTGATGAGATAGGGGACCAATTTATAAGCGCAAATTTGTGGCTTTTTTTAAATACCAAATATGATTTAATAATGGGATTCCACTCTCAACCCATGTGCATCAAAAATTTATATATACTAAATTTTGTGTTATAAAAAATCTATCAGAACATTCAACATTAAAAAATAAACATGTTTTAAATATATTTTCCATTTATCTCTAGGGTTACTTAATTTTACCATTTTACTTTTCACCACGTTATCTAGTTTTTACCTTCATAATTTAATCATTAAGCATAAAAATAAAATGAATATTATTATATTATTAAGAAACAATTATTTTATATATGAAATAAAATTTCTAAAATAAAATCCTTATGTATGTGGAAAAATAATTTTAATACATGCTCAGGTAATGCACAAAAACACATTTTATGATAGTTTATTTTAGTAAAAAAGACTTATGATTATATTAAAATTAGAAATTACACTTATTCCAATGACTTTAAAAAATAATATCATTAAAATATTATTAAATTAAAAATAATATAAATCAAAACCTTCATTCAATCATGTTATAATTAGTTAAACAATATAGTCTAAAAAATGTTTTCATTAAAAAGAAACATAAATTTTCAAAATGTGGAGCATGGAATTATCAATCGAAAATTTTATTGTAAAATGATTAATTATAATATATAATGTAAAATTTAAAAGTAAAAATTTTTCAAAAACATTTAATGTATTAATTTAAAATAATAATTTCATTAAAATTACCATGTTAGTAAAATATGAATTTTTCACATTCACCTAAATATTAATTATTTTAAAAAAAATCACAAAAAATAATATTAAGATATTATTAATATTAAAAATCACAAAATTATGTTAGTTTTCTCTAATTAACAACCCAATAATTATAAATTTTATTTTTACTAAAAAATATAAAATGTAGCAAAAAACAATTTTTTATAAAAAAAGGAATTCGGTAATGTATCTAAATATTATAAAATATATTAAAAATAAATCAAGTGAATATATATATTAATATTAATCAATAAAAAACTTATTTCCAAGAAATAAAATTCATATTTTAGAAAATATCATTTTTTTTAATAAAGTGAATTTTCAAAAATAACATTTCATGGAGTATATAAATTAATGATATATCTATATAAATATTTTTTAACATTTTCATGTATTACTATTTTATACTTACATAACACCTTATTATCTCCACATAAGACTTTATTATCAGATAATATATGGTTAGAATTATAGGTAATAGTTTAACTAGCATGACCCTTTTGGAAATCTTAATGAACATGAAATTATCCCATATGTTATAGTTCTCAACCCATAATTTCCTGAATTTGGTTTGGGATTGGTCAAGGGAATCCCTTATATAAGTTACCTCCGATAACTTTTTTGATAAATTTGTCTTCCACTTTTTCCATCAATTTCTTCCCAATTTATTCATTCACCTTGTATTATGGTTACATCAATTTATACATACTAATTTGAGGACTAAATTTTATTATCCACAATTAATATAAAAAATATATCAATGTTTTTTATTTTATTTTCATTTTCCATGTAAGGAACTCTATTAAAATAATATTTATTAAAGGATAATATATAGTGAAATCTTGGGTTATTTAATTCTCCCCCTTAATGAAATTGTGTCCTCTTGGTTTTAATAATCACTTACTAATGAAGTTATCTAAGGGAATATATAATATGAAATTATATTTAGTTTTCTAATAACCTACCAGTCACATCAATTCACTTATAATAGATATATTCTAAAGAATGTGTTTCTTCCAAACCATATGAGCTAAATAACTCTCATGGTTTGGTGTTAATAAATATTCAAATTTTCATTAAGATTATATTTTGGATGTGTAGTGATAGATTATAATAAGTTAGTTTAGAGTTATGAAATATGATTTTCTATGTTTAAAATACTTACACTTAAAACACCCATCTCTCTCCCACTTTTTTCTATAACCTGGTTGTGAAAGAGAAAAGTTGAGTTCAAATGATAAAGACAATAAAGATTTTTCTTCATATTTATAGTTCTTATCAATATCCATGATCATAACCCACATGGACCTAAGAGTATTTTTCATCTCCAATGCACTAACACACCCCCTCTCCCTTTTATCCATCTCTTGCATAGATCGATTCAATAGAAAAAAACCCTTGTCTTTTCCCTGTTGATGCACTCGTTCTCGCATTACCTGCTCCATAAAACCCTCCCAACTAAATGTTATTGGGGGATGGACACCTCACCATATCCACTATGGGTGGCATTTCATTCCTGTAAATAGGGTCTTCTGATATCAAAAATATTTCCAAAACACTTCCCATGGGCACAGGTGTTTGTTTTCTTCAAACATAATTTTTTTAGCTTATTGTATGAGATAAATAGGTGGTCTCCCCCATTTTCACTAGACCACCATGTCTTATTTCACTATTAGTGGTAGTAGTGGGATGTATTCCACATCCACCATTTTCATGGTGCTTTCAATATTTCTAGTAAAATTGAGGCCAATATTTGGTGGTGGTGTACTAACAAATGATGGAGAATGTGATATATTGTTATCATCTATTGTTTTAGTGATGTTAAGATACCTCTGTGGTGGATTTTGGTTACGATCTTTATCCAAATATATTTATCCAATAAGGATAATGTTGTGTCTAAAACAAACATGATCTATGAATGGAGATTCTATGTTAAAATAGTTAATCCACTTGGTCAAATACATCTAAATGACACATAATAAGATTTATATTCTTATAAAAATTGAATTATAAAAGAAACCATCATAAAAAAAAGATATTTAATTTGATAAAAAAATCCATATGGTACACATTAAATAAATTATGAAACATATAGTATCTATAATAAATATATGATATCCACGATTCTAAAATGGTGGTTTTAGGTATCACAATCCACTGTATAGAAAGTCGTTGAATAAGTTCCACATTGTTCCCTTAGTTGTGGTGGGACTTTATGCCAATAAATATTATATTCCTTATATTTATGACACTAACTTGGGTAATGTCCATGATTTACAAACATTAGGCATTGGACCATTAGTGGTGACACTAGATCCATATTTACCACTACCTTTTTTCTGATTGGAATCTTCATTTTCCTATAACTATTTTATACTCTATGAACTCCTACTCCATTTTTAAATAATCTTCTAATCCCGTTAAAAAAATTCATTTGATCTTCATTGAACATTTTTTATTAAATATGAAATTGACCAAGTTTTCCTTTTCCATCTTATTACTTTTTCATTCATAAGACTCCATCTATCTCTAATTTTATATGTTTGGTAGATTGAATGATTTCATATTTTTAATCATATTCAATGATAACTAATTGATAATAATCACAACATTTTTCATTCCACCACCCATTATGATGGTTTTCTCATTTAGATAATCTTTTCATTTTCTTTAAAATGCATGGATCCATATAGTTAAATTCATTACTAAAAACAATGGTGTAGAAATGAGTGGGGAAAAATTTACACTAATGGGATATTATCATAATCATAAATGGAATTTAACCTTTAAAATGACGTGTTCTTCTCCATTATCGTTTTGGAATACATTTCCTTATTATTAAACTACAACAATATTGGTTTGACTATGGATACTTTATTTTGGGTTATCTTATGTTTCTATACCCAATACAATAATGTTAAAAAGAAATAAATACTTTAAATAGGTTCATAGAGATCATATTATTAACAAAATAATATTCCTTGAGAGTTTCATACTATCTGTATAGTTAATCCCCTTTTTCATGCACTCAGTGATGATTGAGGTATTACCTGATCATACATTTTTGACATTATTACCTATAGTAACTTCTACACTAGAGCCTACATCTTCTTTTAGTATCTACACATGGAAGTATTTCTATGGAAAACCATATACTCATGGAATTACCAATATTTCAGAATATCATCATATACTTAGGCACAGCTCTAGAATATTTGCTATGGTTATCTGACCATAATACCAAAGGGAACTAAAAAAATATTCAAAAATAACTAAACTAATCCAAAAAAATAAATAAAATATACTGTGATACCAACTATAGTGACTCGTGATTTATATAATATCAATAGTGTAATAATATCAAGATTTATACAGTATATCTAATAAACAGACACAAAACCCAAAGACTGAAAGGTTTATCATATCAGATATGAGATATAAAAACATATTATTTTTAAACACATTTAAACTTTTATATATAATCAATCTCCTCTAGACCATTTTATGACAACTCACATGATAAACTCATGTTCATATCCTTAGGATCATAAATATAAGAATGGGTGAGATCTAATTTTCCATAAGGGAGAAGGAATATCATAAATTGTTAGATCATAAGCATGAACGATAATATGAGGTAGAAATAATGATCATTATAAACAATATTATGCCCATTTAAGATAATTATAAAACCTAATGGGGAGACATAAGTTCGTAAAAATATCATTGTAGAAGAATAAAATATTTAACATGTCTCAAACACATGTGATTAATCATAAAACATATGATCCAGACATTAAACAGTTAAATTCTTTAAAAATAAGGCATGATGAGGAAAAATTGGCATTTAATGGAAAAAAATGCATATTTCGAAATTTTAATAATGGTATAAACAATATATGAATGTGTGAAACCCATAATAATAGGAAACCATGTTTCAAAAACCCAATATTCCCACACCTATGTGAAGAAACTCATTATTTCCACACATGAGAATGTTAGAAAACACATTATATCCAAAAAATGTGTAAAAAACTATTTATGTCGATGAATGAATTTTTTATTAGGTATAAGAAGATATGAGTACCTTTAAGGGTAATATTGAACCACACCCTTAACTATTCAAACATATTTGTGCCAGTTAAAATCAATCATTATCATAAAACAAATGACCCATGGAAAAAGGAAAGGGATTCTTAGTCATATCACATAACATTAACAAGAGAAGTCATATGATATCAAAATCTATTTTCTAAAATGGATTCATAACAAAATAATATATAGATGATGGTAAAAATATCACTTCATGGGAGATAATCCTAGTATAAAAAAATAATGTGAAAATAAAAAAAAATCAGAAAACATTTTACAAAATTTTTGTAAAATATAATGTTTAAATAACATTCAAAATCAAATTTTTGTGAGTCAAATGATAATAATTTTTCAACAACTTATTAAAAAGAGTTAAAAATAACCAATCCTTAAAAATAAACTAGGTTTCTAAAATGATAATTGAGAATATAGTGAAATCGTTACATTAAAAAGAATCTTAAATTTTGAAGACTTTAGAAGACATAATTTTATCAAAAGGTGGAAGTGAAAATACCTTAAAAAAACATAATTTTAAAAAGAATAATTAATAATTTAAACATGAAAAGTCCTAAATTTTTTCAAAAAAAGGATGTGAGTATTATTTTATAAAATTTACTTTTAAATGGAATCATTAATAATGGAAATATAAAAAATTTAAAAAAAAATTGTCAAAATAAAATTTGGTGGGGATGAAAAAACTATGTACTTTTTAAAGGATAGAAATACATTTTTACCATTTTGAAATAACCATGTTGAAAACCCACATAGTAAAAATGATGGTGGAACCATTAATTTAAAATAATTAATAAGGAATAAAATGATCATTGAAGATAAAGCTAATTTTAGTTTCTAGTTAGAAAAGGTGAGCATTATTGGGAATTAAAAACATGGACATGGTAGAAAAATACTTTAAAAGAAATAGGAATTATTCATATTAAAAATAAATTTTTATGATATAATAGGATCATAAAGGAAGATTAATTTGGCATGGATCAATATTTCACCCTAAAATATAGTTTCAATAAAATATTTCATATTCATTGGTTATAATAGATAAATCTTGAAATATAACAGTCAAGGAAGAGTGATTAATTCTAATGGAAATGATTTGACTCACAAAAACCCCTTACAGTGTTTGTTAAATTTGTATCAAAACACCATGAGTGGTATATTATTAAAAATATATTTGAATTTCCTAAAATATAGTTATTCTTGATAAAAATTACATTATATAAATATTTTAGAAATTGAAAAGGAAATCAAGGTCTATAGATTAGACATGTATCAAGCTATTCAAATTTGAGACGAAGAAACCCTTACGTTATTTTTTTATTAGTATGATGCACTCATACCTCATGTTATAAAAATATAGCTATCTTAATATACTATTTTATAACAATAATAATTCCCCAAACTATTTATTATCTCTAATTATAATTTTTTTACAAGTATATTAGATATTTCTTGTCTATATCCCCACATCAGTTGTTTATAGTTTTGTTCGTTAATATAATTTTTTATAGGAGATATGTAAGTAATCATTCATATTTAAAATTCAATCATTAAAATTTAAATGATTTTAATATAATATATAATATATAATGATTTATTGAATATAATATTCCATTCACGTGCACTTTAGTATTTATTATAGAAGTTGAAATTGGCAACAAATATTTTACTGTGATTTTTAACCTACAACGTGTGTTTTCTAATTAATTAGTTTAATATTTATGTATCCTTTCTAAAAATAAATCAAAATAAATATTTAAATATTTTTATAATATTGTAAAATATGATATTTATTCATCATAAACCATGATATAATTTTTTATCATTTTTCAAGTGGGTGGTCAAATTGTCCAGATCCTGAATATCCAATGATCATTGATGATTATGAGGGGATTTAGTTGAAATATACTTTCAAATATATCATAATAATATCATTAAGTGTTTATTACTATTATTTATATGAATTATAAATTAATACTAATAATAATTAATATATAAGAAAATATTACAAAATATTAATTAAAGGTTTTCCTCTTAGTTTGATTGTTTTAAACGATGAATTTACAGTAATCATTTTTTGATAATATCATTAATTTTTTCTCCTATTTTTTATGAAATAAAATTAATAATATCATATTAATAATATTTATTCTTTAAATCAATTGTCATGAAAATCTTTAAATATGTTATAAAATGAAAATTGGAAGTCAATCATCCCATTGTGGTGGTTGTTCACACGCACTGATGGTTGATGATTTTTTCGTCCATAGAATGGGGAATTATAGTAATATGTTTTATAATTTAATAATGTAAAATAAATCAATAATATCATAATTAAATATTAAATTCCATATTAGTTATATCATGTTAATGTGGTGAAGTAAAATAAAAAAAAGACCATTTCATAGAGGCAGTAGTCTACACAACACATGATTCATGATTTCGTTTTTCTTAATAGGAAAGGGAGGGTGGTTAATTCTTGTAATTTAATTATAATAACAATATATTATAATAATTATTCTTATTTTATAATTTTAATATGGTGAAATTACATTTTTGTAGGAATAAAATTTTATAAAGAAATAGAAAATGAAATAGAGGTTTAATAACTTATTCATCACATCTTAGATTATGGACAGTGCGAAGTGGATTAATCCATTGGGGTTAGTCTTATGAGAAGAAAATAACCCCTTAAGGTAGGTAATATTGTTAAGGTTATTTTTATACATATTTTTTTTAACAGAGAGATTTTTTTCTTAGTGAAATCGTGCAGAGGAGTTCCCCTTTTATAAGAGAAAAGAAGTGTCTTTTTTTGTAAATACCTAAGAATATCCAACAAAAGGAAGTCAATATACAAACAAGTTCCTCAAAAATAAATAATTAATGGATTTTTGAGAATATTATTTCAATAAAAAACTAAAACACTCAAAAAGAAACATTTTTCCCTTTACCTCTAAGATTACTCACTTCTAAATTTTTAGTTTTCACCATAATAACTAGTGTTTACCTATGTAATTTTTCCATTATTCTTAAAAATAAAATGATCCTTAATAGAAAATTAAAACCCAGTAATTATTTATAAGAACTATAATTTATAAAATAAAAAACATAAAAATGTGGAAAATTAATTTCAATATAGTCGCATGTAACGTGCAAAACCCTATTTTTGTTTTTTGAAAAAGTATATTTTTAGGAAAAAAATTATGATTTTGATATAATTATCAAATATATTAATTCTAATAAGATTAAAATAATTTTTAAAACTAAAATAATAATTATTTTGAAATAAATTAAATCATTAACTTCATTTCATCACGTTATATTTGATTAAACCATAGAATCAAAATTAGTTTTCATTAAAACACTATATAAATATTCAAAATGATGAGCACGAGATTATACATTCAAAATAATATTTTAAAATGATTTATTGTACTTTATAATATATAATTTAATAGGAATATAGTTTTAAAACATTTAATGTGGTCATATAATAAAATTATTTCAAAAAAGTGAGGCATTAATAAAATCGGTATATTCACTATTCACATGAAACAAAATTATTTAAAAAAGCCAAAAAAGTATTTTTAAGATAAAAAGACTATGATAAATCCAAAAATTGTGTTAATTTTTTTAAATTATATTCTTAAAATTTATAAATTTTATATTTAAATAAAATAATAAAATTAAGGTAAAACTTTTTTTTATTGCAAAAAAAAGGCTTTTGTATAATAAATAATTTAATATTAAAATTTCATATTTAATATAGTGCTACTACATCATATTATTATTTAGTAAAAATTAAAATTGATCCTTGAAATAACATTCATATTTTTTAAAATTAATTTTTAAGCATAATGTGAATTTAGAATAAATGATTTTTTCAATAGTATATTAATTCAAGATATATCAATAAAATAATTTATTTAATTTTGATATAATCATAATTTCTACTCACATGACCCATTATGATGACTCTATAAGACATAACCATCAAATAATATCTGCTTATAGTTTCAGGTGGCAGATCAGCGAGCATGTACCTTGTGGAAATCTCCACAAGCTTGAAAATATCATGTATACAATTTTAGTCAAAACATGATTTCTCAATTTCAAATTGGTCTTCGTCAATGGAAAACCGAAGTGAATCTACCTCCCTTCTGAGTTTAGAAAAATTTACTTCATAAGGAATACTTTTACACATAGATGTCATATGATCCTACTTTCTTCATTTACTATGTAGTATGGTAACTTGAATTTATACAAGAAAATTTAAAATCTAAATTTTAACGGTCATATTTGTTATTCACCATATATAGAATAATTTTTTTTAATTTCATTTTCTATTTAATAAATTAATTAAAATTATATTTATTTAAGAATGATATATAGTTAAATCTTGGGTCATTACACTTAGTGTGAGTTTCACTCATATAGATCATCCATTTTTTCCCTAGACATTGATTTCACAATTAAACTAGTATAGGAGATAACATGATCAATATCTAGAACAATGATCAATATCTAGAACAATGACCAATCCAAACAAATATTAATGGTCTCCTATCACATCAAAAACCTAGATAGTATCATCTTCAAACATTCCTTCCACTATCTATGACAAAAAGCATCAACCAAAACCCCAAATCATCCTCAACAAAGATGAACCTCAACACCATCCCCCTTATGGTCTATAGGACTTGAGGCTCCCATGGTCTCATGGACCACAACAAAAAATAGGCACCCAACAAGGATCCTATATCACATATAAAAATTAGGATGAAACAATTATAAGAATCCCATTTCATGAATATTTATATCAAAACCCATCCTCACAAAACTACATTTCCACAATTGTTATACCTAAGACCCAACTATATCAAGTGAACAACGTATTCAGCATTATCACCTAGAGGGCACTCTGAAGAACCTTTATTCAAGAGTATATTTAAAATATTTATTCCTGTATATTATAATTTGATTTTAACAAAATAATCATCATTTATGAATTCATCATGGAGATATTATTTTAAGATGAAATATTGGGATTTTTTAAAAAATATTTTTTTTAAGTCAATAGTGTGTATAACATTATTTATAAAACCACAAATTTTATGGAACTTATAAGATATAAATATAAAAAAAGAAAAATTAAATTTATCTTATAAAAATATATGTTTTATAAGTATCCTGAATAATTTTAAAATATTATGTTTAATTTATAAACCTATTTTTGATATTTTAAAACATAATTCACATTTTTTAGTAAAACTATTTTAATGAACTGTATATTTACTACTTTAAAATTAACTGGTATCTATTTTATAAATTTAATATTTTAAATGGATTTAAAATTTGGAATCATTAGAACTAAATTATTTTTAAAAAGCCCCATTTTATTTTTATGCATAAAAGATAAATTACAAATGTAAAAACTTGTTACTATAAAAAATGATAAAATAGTAAAAGTATCATTCTAATGATACAGATTTGAAAAAAATGTTTCAAATGTTTGTGAAATTTAATGTTAGTGTCTATATCAGCCTTATATTTCATGAACCATCCCAATGGGACATGTACTACGAATCCCCAAGCCCACCTCCAACAGGCTAGAGGCTAGCGACTACTACCGAGTAGCAATATCACTGACATGGGAATCCTTATCCTATGTACATGTACACATTCTCACATCTCCAATACTATATATTTTTTAAATGTAAAAAAACATAATAATAATCTATGAATACATATAAATCTCTCAACCATAGTATGATAGGATATGAAGGGAAGTAAATAGGGCCAAAGACAAGCCAACCAAAAAGAGTCTGACACATAAGTCCAACCTAAAAGTTTAACTGGGACTACACTCAGAATACCACATGAATGCACCTTAGTCTATCTAGTCTCACTAAGAACTTTTGTTCCTATTCTGTTAAAGACTCTATAAAAATTTTGAACATATGCAAAAGTCATGAAGCATTAGGGAAAATCTCATGCATGGGTGACTATAACAATACCCACAGTAGGACACCCTAAAACCACAAATTATACAACAAAGGAAATATAGTTATCTCTACATAGGTATATGTCTACAACATATATAACAAGAATATCCATATATAGTCCACAAAGACACTTAGTCTAAAGGTAAGTCACAATTGTAGTATGCTATCCTTGGATTCCAGCTCAAAGGTTCCATAAATAAATCATCTGGTAGTACACACTCTTGAGTTTGATATCACTGATGTTGTTCATCTGATAGGTAACACTCATTGGGTATCACCATTATAATTACACAATAAAGGTCTAAAAAGATATGATAAATAGATGAGGATCACACCCAAGTCCATGGGTTAATACCAACAACTCTATCTGGATTAACTCTCTAAGTAGAGGATCATTTCCCACATAGTGTTGGTTATAACAATACCAAGAACACCACTTATGGCATGAAGATTAATAGAGGATCTCACTCTAGTCTTCACATCTGGATCTGAATGAATCTATCCAAGAAGTCATGATAAAGGTATCATTTTCCTATGTGTAGGAGATGATTCCATACTAACCCTTCAGGAAAAGGATAAGGGGAACACACCCTAACGAAACTTTTCCATGATATAGAGGAAAGGCGATCCAATAAATTTTTAATAAAGTACACAATGTTTAAAAGGGGTTACATGTCATGTCCCATGACCATGGGTCCTACCCATGTAAACATCTTGTGTCTCATCCTGTTTCTGTGTGTGTATAGTAGTATATAGATTTTCCACTTCCCATATACTCTACATGTGTACTAGTATGCTTATCAAACCACGTACTTATCCAATTCATGTCTGTGGGGGGGGGTTATATGGTGTTCTCTAACATGTGTACTCCAACATGTGTCTATGTACACTTTGAGGTACACACCAAGTTTCTAGGGAGGTACCAAACATTGTGTGACCTATTCCCATGTCATGTGATACATATCCTTCTCCCAAAACCATATCCACCTCACATGGGTCCCCACATAGCGTGTAGACCTGACTTACACGTCATGTCACGTGTGATTTTCTAGAAACTGAGATCTGGAATCCTCACATCTATTCTAATGCTCCAACAACATATTCAGCCATGCCTCACTCAAAAAATCAAGGGGATGCCTCGTCCAAGCCTCGATGTCGATGAAAAACAACTTTAATCCCTTTAAACAATGGAAAAATGGATTTAAGTAGTGTTATTAATTGTACATCGAAGAACAAAAAAACATATATCTATGTTGTCTGATCTTCTACCACTACCACCATTACACCTATGTTGTTTCATTCGGATCCAAGCTCTACAATATCAATTTTTTTGCAAAGAAAATGGTGAAAAATGATCAATACATAGGTATATGTCAAACCATAGGCCAAACAAAGAACACCCATGATGAACGAAGAATCAAGGGAGAAAAGTATAAGAACAATCAAAATTAACTGACCACAATCAATGTTTCTATCAATATTGGTTAATTTATAATAGTATGACAATATAAGAATCAATAATTTAATCTCAAATAAAATTATCCCAATGTAACCTCGAAAATAAACCCATCACGCAATATGCACAATCCATAGATAAATCTGTTGGTTGATTGATCTGTGTTCATCAAATAAATTAAGAATAAGGAATGAATTCCAAATAAACAAATACACTACCTTGATTCAGATCAATCATTGATGAAGAATGGGGATGGTTCGTGGTCATTAGAGAGATACTTTGAATCTTTTGCACACTAATCATTCATCCATGATCTGGTTGTTGTTCATCTAAAAAAATTCTCCAATGCTCTCTCTAATGGATCACCAATGGCTACAAGGTTACACAGATAACCCTATGATTTATCAATAGTTGATAGTTTAAAGAAACATCAATCAATGTGTTAATAAATAAAAATAAAATAATTTATTCAATTTTTTTTATTTTCACACTCATAGTGACTTTTCCATAAATTACCCATGCCGAAAAAAGGTTACATGTTTCCTAGGGTAGAACTCAAGTTCTAAACTCAATAGTTCCTGAATATTTATGATTTGGGCCCCTGTTTAGAATTTATTCCACATTTTTAGGAAAAATATGTTTGTGTGCTATTTAATATATTTAATATATTTCAAAAATTCATTTCAGGCACATTGGTCCTCAAAATTTCACGCCATCTCATTTCCCGGACATGAGAATAATCCATACACTATCCCAAAATAATACATGAAAATTTTGAGCCATTAAATTCTCTTCACCATGTAAATTTGTGTCCTGAAAATCCAAAATAAGGACTACAAAAAGAGATATGGGTACCGAGCACATATTTCAGTCTCCTACTCCCATGTGATCTCCTGGATATTCCCATGCTATCACCGGACATGCAATAAATTAATCAATCACCCAAGAAGGATCATCTCCTGCTGATCCTTGATCTTTACTAAGTACTCAAAAAATTTAGCTCTATCCTTGATGAATAGCTCTCCCCAGTTGATAACGTGTGATGGGTGATGCACGTACCACCTCAACTATGACATGTGGAAGACGTCGTGTACCCGGTCTAACTACGGATGTAGATCTAAGTGGTCCTCCACCTCTCCAACTCTACACAGTATCTGAAAAGGTCCAATGAACCTCAATGATAGATTTCCACCCTATCAAAATCATCATAATCCACATCGAGGTGATACCCTTAGGAACACATGGTCTCCTTCCTTGACCTCTGAAGGCCTCCATAATCTTTCAACATAATACTTCTAAATGATCTTCACGATCTTCATCACTGGACACCAAAACTGACATTGGAGGTCTTGATCTATATTTTCCACACCTAGATTTGTCACTAAAGGAGATGTATTAAAATATCTCAAGACCTCCTCCTGTAACATTACTAGTATTATCATGCATCCTCTAAAAAGAACAATATGCACCCCCACCTTTATAAAATCTAATAGGAGCATGTGTAGTGGATATTAGAGTACATAGGTTATCAGAGTCAGTATCCATAAGTTTTTCCTCACTGAATCGCTACATGAGTGGAGGGGTGACAACCATTGACTAAAGTTAAGCTACTCTATCTCCATCCACAAAGGATAACTGCAATGAGACGAAATACTCTGATGCCTCATTAAAAAACTGTGAACAATATCTCCTACTAAGAGAATATTCTACCATGTTTTCCTTCCTAGGAGTATAGTCAATTTCAAATCCAAATTCTACAGAAACTCTAGCCAATGCCTCTATGTCAATTTGATATCATTCTGAGAGAAGATATACTTGATACTTTTGTGATCATAATATATGATAAAACACTCTCCCATTAGGTAGTTTCACTATATATTTTGAGTAAAGAATATATTTGATTACTTGACATCATGTATTGTGTAGTTCTATGCATGTGGTCTCAACTGACATGAACTATGGGGAATCACCACGTGCCTCTATATTAGTAGACAACAAAGACCAGATCTTGATGCATCGCATAACACTACGTACTTGAAATCCTCCTATGGGAATCTAAATATGGGAGAACTATTTAAACTCTACCTCAACTACTTAAAATCATACTGGAACCTCTCTTTCCCCACAAAAATCTTCCCCTTTTGCTTAAAGGATACCATGGGTGCTCATATTATGGAGAAATCTAGTTTGGATCTCTTGTAATAGCCTACCAACCAAAAGAAGCTTCACACCTCCATCATGCTCTTTGGTGGCTCCCAAATAACACTACCTCGACCTTGGTCAGGTCCACTACCAATCCATTTTCTGTGATAAAATTTCTTAGAAAGTGGACCACATGAATCTATAATTCGAACATTAGAAGATTAATTTAAAGCTAGTTATCTTGGAGTACATATAGAACCATCCTCAAGTGTCTCACATAATCCTCCTCAAACTCCGAGTACACAAGGATGTCTTCAATTAATTATACCACGAAACAGGCTATGAAATGATGAAAGATCTAGTTCATGAGCCCCATGAACACATTTGGGGTGTTTTTCATGCCAATGGGAATCACCAAGTACTCATAGTGACTGTAGCAACATGTTAATGTCATATTTAGTATATCCTCATCTTGTACTCACATCTGGTGATAGCTTGGCCTGAGGTCAACCTTCGTGAACCTTTAAGACCATTTCAATTGATTAAATAGGTCCTCTATCTTTGATAGTGGATACTTGTTCTTCACATTCACCTAGTTCAATTACCGATAGACCACACACAACCTCAATATTACATCATACTTCTTGGTGAACTAAACTGAGGCTTCCCAAGTTGAAACATTGGGTCTAAATAATTCATTCCTCTAAAATACCTCCAACTACACCCTCATATCATGAAGCCCCATGGGATCCATCCAATATGATATAGTAGATATCAGTTTCTCCCTAGGCTGTAGATCAATGAAAAATTTTATCTCCTGGTGTGGAGGTAAACCAATAATATCCTCAGGAGAGATGTCCTTATACTCAACCAACAATACAGGAAATTGGCAACTCATAACATCCACTACAACAATGGTTAGGCTAGTAAATTGATGAGTAATAGGTTGCATATTCCTATTAATTATTCCATCCTATGCTACTTGGGTTTCCTTTTTACCCATAATGGAATACCAGGTTCCATCATGACAGACATGCCATATCCTCCACCGAAAATAGTCAATATAGGTATGAACTATGGATTTCCCAATTTGACATCATAAGGCCTCCTCGCTGCTGCAAAGATATCCCAATAGAAAATCTCACCTCCAAGATTTTGGACACACTATTAGTAGAAGGTTTGATCAATAATCCATCTTCAGTCAGAGTCTCTTAGCGTAAGGTTCGAGCCAAGGTATCAACCAGAATCTCTAAGTCTTAAACAAGATAAGTGCAAATAAATGAATTATTAGCACCTATGTCTGTCGGTACTATAGCTAAGGTATATAAGAAATATATCATACCTAGAAACATTCCTAGAGCCTCTAGGTTGTAAGATTAGACTTCATACAGTTGTCACCACCCATGTCCTCCAACTCCCTGATCCTAACATGGACCAACTGGTGGTGGTGGTGGAAATAATTAAAAGCTTCTACCACCTTTTTCTACTCTCCTAACTCCTATTACATTTCCACCGCCCTGCAGACTTGTCTGTTTCTACTACTTCCTCTACATTGGTGGCCCATCCTTGGTCTCTATATCAGCTATACGGTAGGTTGTACAAGCTCTTTCAAGATGTCCCCACCCATCACATGAGTAGAAACACCTATCATTGGGCTGACTAGACTGATAATGAGATCCCTAAATAAAAGATCCTCTATCATATGATATCCTCCTGAAACATCTCTCACACCTAGGTCCTTGAGACTGATGTCATCTCCTTGATACCAATGTCTCTACTCATGCTTTCCCACTACCAGAAACAATAGGATGCTTCTATACATTCAAGAATCTCTCAACCACCAAATCTTACCCTATATCCCAATTATAAGTAGGAATTCATAGAGGAATAAAACATGCATTAATTCCTCTACGCATCCCTCAGTCGAAGTTCAGATCCTAAAAGATGTGATCACAAACCATATTCATGGATTACCTAAGGAGGTTTGAAAACCTTGATGAGTAATCATATACTAACCTTCTTCCCTTCTAGAGTTGATGAAAATTATTTATACATAAATCA
Source organism: Viscum album (assembly GCA_963277665.1). Lineage (NCBI taxonomy): Eukaryota > Viridiplantae > Streptophyta > Magnoliopsida > Santalales > Viscaceae > Viscum > Viscum album. The sequence goes on from OY728152.1 coordinate 854,747,250, forward strand.
CATAGTGTATCTAGAGAGGACTAATCCCTAAATAGGTGCTCAAACTATAACAATTCTAGAGTCACCTCATTATAGGATTGGGCCACTAACCCCCATCATATTCCTATTTAACCATGGATAAGGCACACTTCCAAGATTACCATACAATATAGTGGTGTCTTGAAGAGATGGAAAACTCAGTTCCCCGCCTCAAGACAATACTCAGCCACCTATGGTTTAGGCTCACCTCAAAACCTTAGGGGTCTCTATCACTAAAAATTATGAAGTACACTCAGCTAACGCACCTAGAGATATGACTTAAGGACATAGAAACCACAACCCATACTTATATGATGCAGGTACCATTTTTTTCGGTAACCAGTGATCTCATGTACCTAGTAAAAAAGAAGGTGATTAGAGTCCTGGTGTATGGATACAATAGCCTCACACCAACACTAGAGTCCCTGGCCTAAAATATGAAATCGAAACACTTAACACTATTATTGAAAACCAATCTCATAGACTCTAGTCCTAAATAGGAACTAACCCCCTTTTATACCACTCTATCATGACTCGTCCCAAAAGGGGCATGTGGCATGACTCCCTAATCCTGCCTCCAGTAGGCTGGGGCTAGAAACTAGCACTGAGTAAGAATATTACTGACATGGGAGGTCTTAAACAAACTACCTATACAAACACATGCACATATCTAATCCTATATAATGCTAAAATTTAAAAAAATTGAACATCTATGCATATGTATATCTAAATCCCACAACCATAGTATGATAGGATGTAGAGGAAAGTAAAAAAGTCCAAATACAAGACTACCAAAAAGAGTTTAAAACACAATTCCAAGTTGAATATAAAACTGGGGATACTCTCTGAATACCATAGTAAAATACCTCAGTCTATCTGGTCTCACTAGGAATCGTCTGGTCCTAGTCTATCAATAACTCTTTCAAAAGGTCAATTCTCTATATAAGACACAACGTGTGTTGGAAAATCCCATGTCGGGTGACTATAACAATACCCAATTGAACACCCTGAAACCACAAGTCATATAATAAATGAAATAATGATAGCTCTGTAGAGTTATATGTCTACAAAACATATAACAATAATATCCAAATATTCTCAATAAAGACACAAAGTCTAAATTTAAGTCACAACCATATTATTCTCACATAGGATTCCAACTTTAAATTTCCACAAAGAACTCATTTGGGACAACACACTCCTGAGTCTAATATCACTGATAGACTCCAACCAATTGGTAATGCTCATTAGGTCTCTTAATTATAAGTACATGTTGAAGGTATGAAGAGATATGATTCATAGATGAGGATCACACCCAATGCCATGGGGTGATAACAACAACCCTCTAAGTATAGGATTAGTGCTCACATAGTGTTGTTCAAAATGATACAATTAACACCACCTAGGGTACGAAGATAAATAGAGTATCTCACTCTTTACATTAGGGATGGATTCCAAGGACTCTATCCAAGAAGTTGAGTTGAAGGGATTGTTGTCCTTTGCATAGGATATGATTCCATACTAACCCTTATGGAAAAAAATAAAGGGAACACACCCTAAAAAAACCTTTCCATGATATAGATTAAAAGGGCTCCAAACCATGTTTAATAAAGTACACGACATGTAGAAGGCATTACAGGCCACACCCCTTGACCTCAGTTCCTACCTGTATAAATGGTCCATGGATAATCTTGTGTCTGTGTCCAAGTAGAAGTACAGGCATGTCATCTGGACGTGTACTCTACCCATGTACCAGTACATGGATCAACCCATGTACTTGTCGAGGTCTTATCTGTGTAGGAGAGTACACAACATGCTCTAACATGTGTTCCCCAAAACATGCCTTTGTACCCATTGAGATATATGCTTAATTTCTAGGGAGATACCACATTCTATGTCACCCAGCCACACATTGTGTGAAACTTATCCTTCTCCTGAAACCCTATCCACCACACAGGGGCACCCACATTATGTGTAAACCCAACTTACATGCCATGTAGTGTGTGATTTTCTAGAAACCTAGATCTATAATACACCCATCTTCTTCAGTGATCTGGACACTAATAATAGTGTGCCTTGCCTGTAAAATCAAGGTGAAACCTCATATAAGCCTCTCCATTGATGAACAAAATATATCTACCCTTTTATCTGTGAAAAAAATTGATTTAAGAGGTGCTCTTCATTACACATAGAAGAACATGAAAATTTTTTATCTACATTGCCTAATATGCTACAGCTACCACATCCACACATCCATTGCTCCATGATGGTCCAAGATCTAAAATATCATATATTTTTACCAATAAATGGGTGATGAACAATCAATCCAATGGGATATGTCGAACCATGGGCCAAACGAAGAACGATCGTGATGAATAAAGAATATGGGGAGAAAAAAATAAGAAAATCTAGAGGAATAGACCTTAATTGATGTTTATGTATATCTATATTTATTTTCATTGGTACAAAAATATAAGAATCAATAGTTTATTCTTGAAGAAAATTCTCCCAAAGTAACCACATAAATAAACATGTCCTAGAATATGCATGATCCACAAATCAATACGTTGGTCGATTAATCCGTGTTAATCATAGGAATTAAAAATAGGGAAAGAAATAAAAAAACATCCCTAGATTGATTTGGATCAACTGATGATTAGTAATGGTGTTTCACCATGATATTTGGAAAGATCATTTAAATATTTTTCATGTTGATCATTGATCCACGACCCAGTCACCATTTGTATGAGAGAAATCCTCCAATGATCTATCAAACGGATCACCAATGGCTCTAGGTTCATTAAACTAAAAATTGAATTTCTCAATATTTTTCTATTTAAATACACATCAATATATGTGTAAATAAATATAAATAAAATAACTGAATTAATTAATTTATTCATTTTTGTGCCTGTGATGTCTTGTCCATAAATGATCAACACTGACAATGGTTATATCGTTCCAAGGGTAAAACCCATGTTCTAATCTCAACAGTTCCCTCATATTTCTAGTCAGGGTACTGTTTAGATGTTATTACTCTTTTTTTGGGAAAAAATTTGTTTTTTCTATTGAATATATTTAATATGTTTCAAACATCTATTCTAGGAACACCGGACCTCAGAATCGCATGTTGTCTTAGTGCCTGATCTTCAAAATAATCCATACAAAATTTAAAAATAATACATGTAAAATATGATTCATTAAATTATATCTTACAAACTCCATTATTTAACTAATTTTGAGCCACATTTCTCACTATTGACTTCACATTATTAAAAATGTAGGGGTATTTTCAAAAATATTATCCCTTTTCACTTATAAAAGAAGACTTTTACTCCCCATTCCAAACCACTCCTTAAAATTAGTTACCTCATGAAACATAATTATTTTTTATTCAAAATTAATACTCTAATTATTCAATTGGATTCTCGTCACATTATTTTATCTTAATCTCTTTATTATTGAGGGATTCAAAGTAAATCTCAACGTTCTCAACCTAAGAATTATTTTTTATTTAAATTACTTAAATTCTATCATACATTAAAAATTTTAGTTTTTTTCCTACCTATATTTAAAAATATATATTATATATATATTTAATATTATTTTCAAATGGAATATTTATTACCCAAATTTCCCATTTTCAATAAGAAAATTGAAAATGCATTTTTTGTATTTGTGTGGACTACCATCTCCATAATGAAACATGTTCTTTTTTCCATCACTAACCAATATGGATTATAAAAAATATAAAGTTATTACATAATTATTAAATGTACATATATATATATATCATTTTTAAATTTATTTCATAATAAACTATATTAATCCTTTGATTATTTCTATGGAAAAATAACTCATCATCCACGCATATGTGTGCACACCACCACTATGGAATAGGGTATTCTTTTTTTCATTAATTTCAATATTACATAGAATTAATAATTGGTTAAAATAGTATATATGAAGTCTGTGTCACTGCTTGGGTTCTCCTAAGTCAAATTTACTAAACTATTAATGATAAAAACAATTAATAATGATTATATAATTAGTCATCTTAAAAAATAATATGAAGGGAAAAAATTATATTCAGGTTTTGTCGTATTTTCATGTATATTATATCATATTCAAATTTATTAAAATTAAAATATATCACACCAATAAAAAATGAATAATATCATTGTGATTATTTTATAATGGTATTATAAAAAACCCACCTCATAATCATTCATTATATATGGCTATGTTCATGTTTAGATCGGTTTAACCACCTTATTGAAACAATACTATGAACCTATATCATAAATGACTATAGGAAAAAAATTAATAGTATCATATTATATAAATTTGTAATTAATGATTTTTTTCTAGAGATTTTATTTCAATATATAATTCATTAATTATGAAATCACCTTTTGATGATCAGGAATCACCAAAACATGCTTGTCATTGATTTCATCATTAAGAATAAAGAATAAAAGACTAATTAAAGGAATATGAAACATCATATATTGTTATAAATTATCTCAAATAGTGTCATTAATTATGTTTTAATAATGAAATGTTTATGAATAATGAAGATGAACACCACTATTATGAAACTAGTACAAGCAGTCAAATTATAATTACATGATGCGGGGAAATAGTTAAAAATATATAAATAGAATTCATATAGAGAATGACTATATATGAAGTCTATAAATGAAAAATGGAATTATTAATGTTATAAATTAATTTATTAAAATAGATATGTTTTCAATATATGAGGTTAAATTATTTTAGTGGGTGTAGGGAAAAGAGGTAAGATATCATATCTCAAATTCTTCTAATTGGGACATATTTTTTATTATGAACCTAATTTATTTTATTTTTTCGTATATGATACCTTTTATAGATGTTATATCTTGAAATTAATTTTATTAATTTTATTTAAATATAAATTTTAATCCCTATATTTCAATATGTTTTTATTGAATTTCTATACAATCCATAAGCATATTTTTCTATCTGAGATTTCATTCTTTGGACATCATGCAATTTTCACCACATATTTCTTTTTATTGTGGGGTATAAGTATATATGGATATAATTTTACCACGTTTATCATTAATTTCAAGGGATTTAAAATCCTATATTTCAATCCATACCTAATATATTTGTTTTCAATGGTTACTAAAACTGTTATTAAACTCAATCTTTTCCGTGATGGAAAAAAAATAATATGTTTTGGTTAAGTAAAAAATTTTGTGGATTCCTCATAAATATATCCCTTCCTATATATTAAAGTGTATTTGGTTGTGGAACCTTTTCACCTAGTGGTAATCACCTTGAAAATGGTTGTTTTTACATCATCTCAATCATCACACCAATGCATGATGAGTGGGCCTAAGACAACACACTAGGATGGACACTCTTAGGTGATATGAATTTGAATATTTACACTCTTTTATAAACCATTATCTTGGATTTTTCCTAAAATTTACGTGGATTCCATCCAATTATAACTATTAAACCTAATTATCAGCCTCTCTGTATAACCTATCATATTGTTAGTACCCTATCTTATATATTTCATTGATAACGGTACTTCCTATTACATTGATGATACCCCAAAGATTCTATGTTTATTAAGGGACATTTTATTAGATATAAACATCATTCCATTAAATGGGGATGTATTTGTTCTATTTATTTTACATTATATGGATGGTTAGGTTTTTATTGGGATATAGGTTCTATATGGAATGTTATTAAATGTCTTGTTGAATTTCATTGTGAATGCGTTGGACTGAATAAGGTGACAGGTGGGGCCTATCAGTATATAGAACCTTGATTCATCAATAGCTCCCATGTGACAAAATTGATTTGGTTTTAATGTATAACTTTCCCAATATTATTATGATGTCTTGGAATAAGGCCTCGATAACATGTTTTGATATCTCATATTATGAATTCCAATAGTATGAGATCAATTATTATTGTTACCCATGTTTTTTTATTTTCATTTAAATAGAATTCCCTCGGTTATAATTTATTATGGATTCAAGTTATTTATTTATTCCTACCATATCACTTGTTCCAATTCTATGTTATGATCATTTCTATTTTATGTCATTTCTTTCTGAGAATCTATTCTCACCCTTAATTTTTTTCATATAAAACATTGAAAAGAACTATTTTTAATTTTTTTAGATATGATATAAAAGATAATAATGTTATTATAATGTGTTAATATTGTATTCTTTGTTTTCAAATGTGATGTTTTTATATATCTAGGATTTAAAGACCACTAAGCAATTGGATCCTTTTGAAAACTTGTATTCTTTACTAATAATGTAATATGACTACCACCTTTAGGTTTCTAGAGTTTGGGTTGTTATAGTTGGTATTAGAGTAATTTTTGTGGGATGTTTGTGGATTAGATTCATATAAACCTTGATAGATAACATAAGTAATATGAAAACTCCTATATATTTCTAGGGAAGACTCTAGAAAATATAATAGTATTTCTGTTATTCAATTCAATATCATGATTTAATTATTTGTATTCCATTATAGGTAGATAACAACTAAATAGGGGAATATGAAACATATCAATACCTATAGTCAATGTAGGTATATTCCTCATGAAAATTCTATAAATATGGAGTTGAGGTAAAAACAATCATAACCATATTAGGGTGTTGAACTATTTTATGATATATAATATCTCCCACATAGGGTAACCAAATGATCCATAACATTATGTAACTATGATGGAACACTTCATGTGAAAACAACCACCTATATTTAGTGGAAATACTAATCCATTGGTAGATAAACAATAGAAAAAATCCCAAGATAAGATCTTTATCTCTTTGTGATGTAGTGAAATGTAAAAATTCATCATGAAAATTTACTATCTAGTGGGATATAATAACCAATACTGGAAGATAAGTACAACCATGAAAGTGTAAGATAAGGCGAAACATATAGAATGTGGAACATTAAAGGAAGTATTTTGGGATAAATACTTTTCTCATCCATAAAGAGCTGATATGGTAGGGTAGTTCTTCAATATTATGAAAAATGGGGAGGAACATATTTTTGATTAAATGTCAGAAATTACAAGTTTATCTAAACATGTTGAGGACTATGAACATAGACCATAAAGTAAGATTGATAATTTCATTGAACGGTTAAATTCAATAAATTTGAGGTAATTGGATTCTCACAAATATTAATTATATGAAGATATATTATTAATTACTTGTAATGATAACACGAGTTCTCTATGATGTATGTAACCAAGGGAAATCAAGTGAATAAGAGTACATATGAGCATCATTGAAAGAACATTGCACAAATTTGAAGAAAGGAAGGATGGGATATCTAATAAGGTATGAATTTAAGAATAAATTCATATGGATTATAGGAATGGAACAATAGTTTCTTACAAGTGAAAAGAAAAAATGATAAATATCAAGAATTTAATATAAATTTAAAATATTTTGATGATTAATGTTTTCACTATTAGAAAATGCAAAATTATTTTATCTAATGAACTAAATGTCAAATAATATTAGCTAAAAAAATCCATTCCAGTAAGCCCATGATTATACAATTACCACAGATGAAATAAAAGTTCCAAATTATTTTTTGGTTAGTACTTTGATTATAGATTCAATGTTAGCTAATGTTTTGTTTGATTTTAGATCTTCACACTCTTTTATATATTCTACATTTTCCAAACATATTAAATATTCATTGACCACCTTAGTAAGGGAGCTATCGATTATACCACCCTATGGAAATATTATTACATAAGGATATTTCAGTCACTTACAATTATGATTCATAGATGTAACCTATTTGAAACCATGGTGATTATACTTATGGTAGACTTTGATAATATCCTTGGTAGAATTTACTTTCAACGTATAATGAAAAAACATTATTTCTATAAAAATGGGATTATGATTCATGATGGTGGGGTGGAATATCTTATCTTTATAGGGGATGCATCATCATTAAAATCTAGTCTGGATACTCCAGCAGTAGATCTCTAAAATGAAATAATGGTAATAGAGGAATGTCAAACATGATATTTTGATAGGGATTATATACTAAGAATATATGACATACCCAATGAAAAAAAATTAATAATTGTTTTCTTGAATAATTATCTGGTCATCCACCTGAGCATGAAGATGAGTTCCCCATTGAACTCATTTATAATGAAAGACCCATATCTAAATATATCTATAGAATTGCACTATTGAAGTAAATGGATTAAAATAAATATTTTTTAGAGATTGTTTTTGAGTAATTTTTATTCCAAATAGTTCCAATACATGTAACCCATATTTTATTAGTGAAAAAGTAGGATGGGTCAATGATATTTTTCATCGACTATAATGAGATCAATTCCATTACTATAATGAATAAGTATCATTTAATACAAATTGATGGATTATTTGATCAATGTTAAGGACATCAATACATTTTCAAGGTCAATATTTGATCTAGTTATCTTGATTTATGGGTGAAGATGGATGACATAATAAATATGATGCTTCAAACAAGGTATAGATATTCTGAGCTTATGGTAATTTTTTTTGGATTGACTAATGCACCATATATCTTTATAGATATGATGAATAGATTATTCATGGATTATCTTGATAAAATCATGGTGTTATTCATTGATGATATCCTCGTATACTATAATATCCATAAAGAGAATTTGATTTATCAAAAAAATAATTTTGGAGAACCTCTGAAAAAAATTATATGGGAAATATAAGTAGGAATTTTAGCTCCATAAAGCTTCTTTCAATGATCATATTGTCTACGATAATTGAATATTAGTTGATCCATAAAAATATGTTGTCAAATAATGGAATAAATCAACAAATATAACTAATATAAATAGTTTCCTTCAAATTTAGGTTAGTATCAATGGGTCGTTCAAAATTTTCCTAGTTTTCCAACCCGTTAACCACATTATGTAATAATCGTGTTAAATATTCCTGGTTAAAGGAGTGTGTGGAATGTTTTGAAGAGTTGAATAGGAGACTGACTAATGTAATATAATTAATATTACTATCAATTATTAATGTATTTAGATTATATAGTGATACATTGAATAAAGAACAATGTTTTTCCTTATACAGAATGATAAAGTGGTTACCTATGCATCAACGAAATTGAAAATTCATTAACAGAACTATCAAACTCATTATGTTGTGGTAGCATACTCAATAATGTATTAAAATTTTGAGAAACTATCTATATATAGAAAAATATGATATATATAAGGAATATACAAGCTTCATGTATATCACATCTTAGAAGGAGCTCAATAAGTGGAAAATTATATTATTGGAATTACTCAAGGTTTATGTTTTCTTAATAAATGACCACCCTGGGAAGAAAAGAAAGGTGGATGATGAGTTGAGTTAGAGGAACCATTGGATTATAATAATGATGAGGATAAACAAGGATATTATATAAAATTATCTAGTGAATTTTTTATGGTGGTATTTAGGCAAGGGGTACTATCATTGATTTTAAAAGAAATTTTTAAAACATCCTTACTAGAAAAGATAGAGAAGTCCTAATATGATGAAGAAGAATTACAAAAGATGATTAAAGTAGTAAATGATGGTAAATTAGAACACATCATCAATATATATGGAGTGCTTATGTTTGGAAAGAGATTATGTTTTTCAACCATACCATTTTTGAAGATGGAACTGTAAGATGAAACACTAAACTCCAATTTCACTATAAACCATAGTAGTGTAAAATATGTATAGGAATTTAAGAGAACCATTTTGGAGGGACTGTATAAAGTGGTAAATTATAGACTATATGTGAATATGATTAGAATTTTATTAGGTAAAGGTATAAAGATAACAACTTATTGGAGTCATTAAACCTTTTCAGCTACCTATATGGATGCGGAAAATATTATAATGGAATTTTTCAAGGGACATTAAAAGACTCTAAGAAAGAACTTTTCAATATAGGACATTCTCGATCACCTTAATTTATGTGCTATTTTATTTTATATAATAGAATATATACCCCTTAATCACCATTTCTAACTCTATATCAATGAAATATTATGTTTTCATAGGGATACTCTAGCAATTGTATCTGGTTGCGACCCTCATTTCACATCTAAATTCTAAAATTTTCTTCAAAGGGGTCTCAAAACTGAGATATATTTATACCCCTCCTATCATCCCAATACTGATTGATAGTATAAAAGGACTATGTAAACATTGGAAGGTATACTACGATCATGTTCTATGACATGCAATGTAAATGGGATTAGTATCAACCCTTGGTGGAATCTTAATGAAATAATAGCTTCCTTATGAGCATCTATATAACACCATATTAAATATTATATCATACACTGATCATTTTTGAAGAATTTTTTGAAACAAATAAATTTTTCCTCAAGATTTTGGAGGATAAAACTTTTAAATTTTATACTATTTATGATCATATTAAAGTATTCCAGTAAATAAATAAAGGTTACAGTGAAAATATAAGGAAATACTTGGAATTTCACGTTAAAGATAATGTATTCATGAAGGATTATCCATGGTATAGAGTTATATTATTTGATATAATGGGTATCCCTAATTACATTCAACCTTTTTCAATGCTGGAAATAATTTGACATATAGCTTACTAATTGGCTATTCTGCCCACCCATTCTATGTTACATGAAATCTTCGATGTTTCATTACTGAGGAAACACATACTAGATTCAATGAATGATCTAACATATTCAGGAATAGAGTTGAAAACTATGAATCTTTTTATTAAGAACCTATCCAAATTCTTAACACTAATGAGAAAGTGTTTTGGAATCAAACAAATTGATTGTTGAAATTCCTTTGGAGAAATCAAATGCATGAAGTGGTAAACTAGGATCCTGAAAAATAAATGTGGAAAGAATATAAAAAAATTCAATATCAAATACATAAACCAAAATTTCATTGATTAAATTAATTAATGAGGGTAGAATGTGATACCCAGACCCTACAGTAGCAGGTAAACATTATATCCTAAAATACCACACAATCCATAATCTAAATAGAAATCATTATAGAGCTTATTTAAAATTTTAAATTATGAATTTCAGAATATTATTTTAATAGAATAAATTAATTTTTCATTCTCTATAAATATATTATCTTAAGATTAAATTTTTTAATTTTTGCAAAAAAAAATTGATTTTTATGTGAATAGTATAAATACCATTTCTATTAAGACCATGACTTTTATAGAACTTATATAATGTATACATATACTATAAATTAAAATACCCTTATATTTAACAAATATTTGGTTTATAAGTAATATTATACATTTTAAAGTATAATTTTTAATTTTATAAACTAATAATTTATATTTTATGACCTATTATAGATTTTTCAATCAAATAATATTAATGTACAACAAATTTTCTATTTCAAAATTAAATTATATCACTTTTTTAAATATAATACTATTAAATTGATTTAAAATTTTTATTTGTTAGGATAAAATTATATAGATTATACTATTATATTTCTAGGCATAAAGGAAAAAATTACAAATGTAAAAAATAATTACTATAGTCTAATTTAAAAATAGAAAAGAATGAAAATATAATGGTAAGGAGTTTCAGAAAGGTGTAAATCACTTTTTATTGAACTATAGATACTTTATCAACCTTATATCTTCCCCACTACATTATTTCTAAATTTTGGAGCCACGTTCCTTGAAAGTGACATCACAATATTTGGAACTTTTGGGTATTTACAAAAAAATCCTTCCACTTTCATTTATAAAAGTTACCTCTCACCAACCCTTTAATACCACTCCTTATATTTGGATTCATATTAAAATAAATCCATTTTTTACTTCCAATTTAATTATCTATAACTTACTTTAGCTTCCAGTTATAATATTTTATCCTAATTACTCATATTTCACAGCATCCTTTTAGTAACTCTCAATGTTCTCAACATTAGTGATCCATTTTAATTAAATTCATTCCATTCTATCATACAATTATAATTCTAATTTTCTCATCCATATATGGTAACATAAGTATTTATTGACCACCAATTTGAAAAATAAAATGAATTTATATCATTAATGGATATGGGAATATATTTTCTCATATAATATGATGTAAATGTGTAAATATTGATTTGGTTTTTGTTTTACAAATGTTATGTTAGTATTTAATTCATTAATTAACAAAACACCCTTTGATCGTCAAGAGTCACCAAAATATGATTATTATCATTTTCATCTTCAATGATAAATAATAAAACATTCATTAATGTAAATTGAAATTTTATAAATTATTATAAAGAATCCATATTAGTTACATTAATTACTTTTTAATGAATAAACTTTTATGGATATTAAATATATACACCAATATTATGTAACAATTATAGAAAATAAACTATACACAACCGTTGTAGTAAAATAGGTAAAAAATAAATATAATTCATATATAGAATGAATATATATAGAGGTTATAAATTAAGATACATATGATTATTGTTAAAAATTAACTTATTATGATAGAAATGTTTTTAATACAAGAGGATTAAGTTTATTCATGGATTGCACATTAAGAGGTCGTGGTTTATCATCTCAAATTACCCTCTTTGAGAATTAGCTTTATTGTGAACATAATATCATATATGCTGTGTATATATGTTATATTGGATATTTTATATCAAAAATTTAATTTTATTCATGGTATTTTAACATTAATTTTAATCCCACTTTTTCATTTGTTTTTAATTGAATTTCTAACCATGCCATAAATGGATTTTTTTTGTATCTCAATTTTCCATTATTTATAGATCATTCTATATTAACCACTTATTTCATTTTTGGAGGTGAATAAATTTCCATGAAATAAATTTTACCATATTCATCATGATTTTCAAATTATTTAAATTTCTATAGAATTATCACTCCCCCATATTCTCTTGATTAACGAGTTACCAAAACTATTTAAAACCTCAATCATTTCCATGGTGGAAAAAGAATACTATGATTTTTTAAAGTAAAATTATATGTATTTTTATATAAAATACATTCAATTAAAGGATTATGTGGTTGTGACATAGATTCCCCTAGTGGTAATCACCCCAAAAACAGTTACTTGATCCTTGAATCAATTATTTATCTAATCACGATGAATAGGCCTAAGACTATACATCTGGAAAGAAACTCTATGGGGATATGCTTTGGATTATTTACATGGTTTTTATAAACCATTAAAAAGTATTTTTCTTATAAATCACTTAGTCTTATACTAATGAAAACTATCGAACCCAACTACTACCATCCATGGATAGCCCAAAACTTTAAAATTACCCTTCCCTCTATATTTCATAAATATGGGTACTTCCCTTTACCTTGATGATACCCCACAATATCTAAGTTGATTAATGTATGTTCTCCTAGAATTCAACATTATTCCATTGAATATGGGATTATTTTTTCCATATTTATCATTATATGGTTAAAATTTATTTTTTTCATCCAAAATCTCCATAGGGAATGAAATGAAATGTCTTTTTGACATTTATGGTTAGTGCATTCGACTTAATCAGGTGATGGTTAGGGCCCAAAATTATAATCCTCCCTGATGCAATGACATGTCACATGAGACAATATAGCTTAGTTATTTTTTATACCTCTCCCCATATAAGTATAGTGTCTTGGAATAAGGTCATGAAAACATTCGTTGATGTCCAAAATTTTGAATTCCATCAATATGGGAATAATTTTTATTTTTATACATGTTTTCATTTTTTTTCATTGATATAGAATCCCCTCAATTTTAGGTCATTATGTATTCTTGTTTTATATTCATTCCAAAAATATCACTCATTCTATCTTTATGTTATGATAAATTTCATTGTATATTACTCCATATTGAGAATATGATCTCACCCTCATTTGTTTTCCTTTCCCTAGGAATCCTAGAGGATAACTAGTTGTAATTTTTAATTATATTAGGGAAGGGATAAAAACATTCTCACAATTTTTACATGATTTATCTTATTATTTCAAATGTAATGTATATATGCATCTAGTCTTAAAGACTAAAAAGTTAGTGGATGATTCAAGAACTCTTATATTATGTACCAATAATTCAATATAACTACTTGATCTAGGATTCAAGAGTACGGGTTATTACAATACGGGAGTCCTCAATGAAGAGATACCAATATGGGAATCATCAATGAGTCCCTGTGTAACGACCCAAAGTCTCATTAATGGAAAATCCCTCTTGATCCAGTTAAATGTTTCTTTATGAAAAAAATGTTTTTATAAGATGTCAACTTCTTTAGTTTTATGTTACGATTTGTGACCGTTACTTTTATAGCCGTTGAACAGTGATCATCTGAGTAGTATAAATATAAGGCTTTAACGAAACCATTTCTACTCAGACAAAGGAAGCGATGGCCTCATCCAGTAGAATTGCCCCTTACGAAGCCCATTTGTCAGAGCTCGGAAAAGAGGTGGCGTCTTTGGGCTTTTCCCTTGACCAAGCCCAAGCTGAGCTTCATCAAGTCAAGCTCGAACGTGATCGTCTACGGGAAAAATGGAAGTTGATAGAGATTACCACTCGAGTGATGTTATCCGAGCAACCCCAAGAGTCTGTCACCATCGCACACCTTACCCTTAGGTCTTATGCGGCTATTTTAAGGGGTTATGTAACAAATAAGTAGCACCATGTTCATGTACATTATTTTTTTTGTATATAATAATGAATATAATTTTTTTTGATACATTGTAATTAGTTTTTAAAGTACAAATGGTGTTTTTAGTTATTATTTAATTACGAATTATATTTTATTAAATTAAAGGATTTTTGAATTAAATAATATTTTAATAAAATATTATTATTAATATTAAATTAATTTTTATTAAATATAAATGATCTTATAATTTTATGAATGCAATTAAAATTTTTATTAAGGTTTGAAATCCATTTCTGTCAAAACCCGTGAATTTTTTATAAATGTCGGTTTTTATTTTAAATGTTAAAATTCACATATTTAGAAAATTATTTAGATAAAATAAATATTATTTTTGGAATCAGGATGTCGAAATTATCCAACGGTGAATTTTTCATAATTTTCTGAGACAGTCAAATTTTTGGGTAAAAATTAAATACCATTTAAATATATAATGTGTTTTATGACATCATAATGACCCAATGGTGATGTAATAAAATACCATAATCCTTATGTTCGGCCAATATGTGTTTTATCATTAAAATAATGAGGTTTTGGGTTTGTTTGACTTACTTTTCAAATCATTAATGGAGCCCTCAAGACTTATTCAACACTTTGCCTTTTTAAATTAATTTCCATGGGAGTGTGACTCACCTCCACATAAGCAACCCTAATTTTTTAATAAGTTCGGACCTTGGACTTGTAAAATATTTTTTTCATATTTCCTTTTCCAGAAACCATGGGAAAATACCATGGGATGGTTTGTGGTTTGGATTATTTTAATATAAGGGGTCCCAAACCTAAATAATAAAGAATTCTCTCACCTTTCCTATATAAACCCACCCAAGCTCCCACTTCCTCCTCACTCAAAGCCCTTTAAGTTCGTCCAACCTCTGCGATACTCTCTCTAGAATCCTCTCAAGGTGCCCCAAGCTCCCAAGAAGCCTCTCACAAGCCTCTCCCTAGCCTTTGGAAGCACACTTCCAAGTAAGGGTTTTTTCTTCCTTTCTCATTTTTGTCAATTTCTTTAAGTTGTATTGCCCTTTTTATTTCAATTATGAATGTTGGGGTATGGTTTAGCACCTCCCCCATACTTCCCTATTATTGTTTGAATGATGGTAGAACCCTTTCTCTCTCATTAAATGCCTCCCATGTACACCTGTTACTATGCCGAAATTCCGAAAGGAACTTCTCTCTCTTCTTTTACATTCAAGCAATACTTTTGTATCATGAATCTAAATTCCATTTCGATTGTTGGTACATGTATATATATGACCTCCTTACTGTCCATTACATGTAAATATGATGAGGAACCCCTTTCTCTCTCATCAACTTTTTTTATGAATTCTTATGTCACGCCGTTATGCTGCCGAAATCGCACCGATTTTCTAAGCCAATGTCTTTGTGTAGTGAATACCATGCCCATTTCTCCATCAAGGGTATTTAACTTTATGAACATTTACATATTGATTGTAAAGTTTCATGTATGAATTCCACATTCCTTTATCGTGGAAGAAATTATTTTTTTTATGAATCCATGTTTTATGATCCATGTGGCACACTTATGCATGAAATGAAATGTTTAAGAAGGGTGCGCCCTTTATAGCGCTCCAATGCATTGGGTAAAGTATAGTATCATGATACGTCATGTGCAATGAGTTTTTACTCATGCTAATTCAAGTGCAACGAGGGTTTACTCGTGCTTCAAGTGCAATGAGGGTTTACTCATGCTCCATGTGCAATGAGCCTTGGCTCATGCTAATTCAATGTTAAGTGTTGTTGCCACATTTCCATGCTATGATTATCATGATTTATCATGACTTTATGTTCATGTTTCTCTTATGCTCTATTGATATGCCTATTTCCTAACATGTATTTTACTCCTCATGTTATTCATTGTGTACTCCCTTACTGGGCTTTATAAATCACCCTTTTCTTATGCATGTCCTCAGGTTATCCCATGCAATGCTAAGTACGAAGGAATGTAGTGGTCATGTAAAGGAAGTTTTCAATAAAGATGTTGTATTTCAAGTTTAAAATTTTTATGTAATGATCCTAAGCCCCAAAGACACTAAACCTATCGATCTTCTTTGTTGTATCAAGTGAAGTTTTATGTAATAAAGCATGCTTAAGTTGTAATAAAAAGCAGGGTTGTCATAGTTGGTATCAGAGGATAGGTTTAGTTATTTTTGGGATTAGGAAACCCTAGTAAAGCCTTAGATACAAGACTAATCATAATAAGAACATCCCTAAGTTTTGGTAAGTACTAAGAAAGTGGTTTATCAAACAAATACATCCTTGTCTGGATACGAGCAGGTAGAGGCGGCTCTGGCACAGATGTATCCTAGGGGTAAAACCCGAAAACACCACTTTGAGCTAGACTCGAACGGGAACTGGTGCACGAAAACGGGCCTTGATGCACTCTTGGTTACGACACTCCTGGGGGATATGTTTTGATAAATTCACAATCTTAGTATGAACCCTTATTAAGGGAAAAATGCCCCTAAGAATATATTTTAGAAGGAAGAAAAGCCTGGATTGAATCCTATAGACTCATGAGTTAAAGAGATTAAAGTTTATTTATAAGTCATCAACTTTTGTCTTTGGATTACCCTTTATGTGTTACCCCTAACTTTCCTTTTATTCCAGCCAATGGCCGATAATAGGAGAACTCGGGCTAACAATCGTTGTGAAGATCAGTGTGATGATTGTACTTATGAGATGCTCAATCCAATGGGAGCGGGAATCGTGAACTTTGTCACGCTTCTCTCTAAGCTAACTCAAGTTTTGAATAGAAACACTGGTCAAGAGGAACGTTCAACCCCCCTAAGAAAGAACAAGTCTCTATTGAAAGCTTCATGAGACAAAGGCCTCCTACTTTTAGTGGATCATCTGATCCCACGATCTCTGAACAATGGATCAACTCCATTGAAAAGATATTCTCTATCCTCCAATGCTCTGAAAAAGAGAAGGTTCTTCTGGCGGCTTATCGTATGGAGGGTGAAGCTGATCAATGGTGGACGTTGACCAAAAATATGAAGCCTGAGGAGGAGATCGAGGCTTTGGAATGGAAGGAATTCCGGAAGATGTTTTTCGATAAATATTTTCCACGCACCCTCCGTCTTAAGATGGAAAGGGACTTCCTTTCCCTCAAACAGAAAGATGAAGAATCTGTGGGAGCGTACGAGGCAAACTTCACAAGGCTTGCACGATACGCTTCTAGCTTTGTCGTTACCCCTGAATGCAAGGTTGACCGCTTCTTTGGTGGGCTGAAGCCTAGCTTGCGAAAATCATTAGCGATCTGTGACTTCAACAGCTATGAGGAAATTGTATGATGTACCCTCAAGGTTGAAATGGAGATCGGAGAATCGAAGGGGTATCATGGGGACAAGAAGCGTAAGGTGGACTTCAATGCTGGTGGTCCGACGGATAAATCCAACAGCGCTAAGAAGTTCCAGCACCCCACTTGCCAAAAGTGTGGAAAGAAGCACCCTGGAAATTGCCTTAGGGGGACAAGAAAATGCTTCAAGTGCGGAAGAGAAGGGCACCTAGCTGTTAACTGTCATCAAGAAGGACCCGCGGCTGCGACAGAGGAGAGGAACGCTCCGTTCGAACCTCAACGCATTTTTCAATGCTTCAAATGCAAAGAACCGGGTCATTTTGCGAATCAGTGCCCTAATCCAAGGGTTATCGGAGGCAATCAACAACCTCCAAGATAGCAAGGAAGAGCTTTTTCCATCACTTCTGCCGAAGTGAACCCCGACAACGAAGTGGTGACAGGTACACTAGTTATTCATTCAAGAATAGAAAACGTACTTTTTGATTCAGGTTCTACGCATTCTTTTATATCTCAAAAGTTTAGTAGAACAACCCCTGCACCACCACAAATCATGGAAGTAAAGATGTCGGTGAGTACGGAAAATGGGGCAATCATTGCATCCCATGAATATAAGTCCTCCCCTATTATAATCTGTGGATTGAATTTCCCGGTGAACCTCGTCATACTCCCTTTGGTGGAATTTGATGCAATTCATGGCATGGATTGGCTTTCCTTATATAGAGCCAACATAAATTGTCGGGAGAGGGAAATCACACTCCATATGGGGAATCGACCCCCGATTCTTTACAAGTGTCAGGAGGAAGATGAATCTCCTTTAGCTCCATCATCTCAAGCATGGATATTACTGCCTTATGAGCATTCATATCTGGCTCAGATGATTGAGTCCAAGGAAGAAACCACCCTTGAAGAAATGCCTATTGTGAGGGAATTCGCTGAAGTATTTCCCGAGGAACTTCCTAGTCTTCCTCCAAGAAGAGATGTTGAGTTCTCAATTGAACTTATACCTGGGGCGCTACCAATATCCAAGACTCCATATATAATGGCTGTTTTTGAGCTTGAAGAGCTGAAGAAACAACTACAGGAGAATCTGGATAAAGGGTTTATACGCCCAAGTGCATCACCATGGGGTGCACCAGTCCTCTTCGTCAAGAAGAAGGATGGGTCAATGCGGCTTTGCATCGATTATCGTGAACTTAACAAAATCACGATAAAGAACAAGTATCCTCTCCCAAGAATCAATGACTTGTTTGATCAGCTGCGTGGAGCACAATACTTCTCCAAGGTGGACTTGCGGTCGGGATATTATCAAGTAGGGGTGAAGAAGGAAGATATCTCCAAGACTGCTTTTCGTACAAGGTATGGGAACTATGAATTCATAGTAATGCCTTTTGGACTCACCAATGCTCTAGAAATATTCATGGACTTGATGAATAGAGTCTTTAGAGATTACCTAGATAAATTTGTGGTAGTCTTTATAGATGATATTCTAATATACTCCAAAACCAAGGAGGACCATGAGGAGCATTTAAGAACTGTACTGGGAACTTTGCGCAAGGAGAAGCTCTATGCCAAGTACAGCAAGTGTGAGTTCTGGTTGAAGGAGGTCTCATTCTTGGTCCATATCATCACAAGAAATGGGATATCTGTGGACCCCTCCAAAACAGATGCAATTGAGGGATGGCCGAGGCCAACATCGGTAACTGATATCCGTAGCTTCTTGGGGTTAGCTGGATATTATCGACGATTTGTGAGAAACTTCTCATGATTGTCAAACCCTCTTACCAAGCTAACTCGAAAGGGAATAAAGTTTGCTTGGAGTGATGAATGCGAAGAAAGATTCAAGGTGTTGAAAAGGAGGCTTATCACTGCACCTGTGCTCACTTTACCCACAAGTGGGGAGCTTTTTGTGGTATTCAGTGATGCTTCGAAGAAGGGATTAGGATGTGTGCTGATGCAGAATGATAAAGTGATATCCTATGCCTCAAGTTAGTTGAAAATCCATGAGCGAAACTATCCAACGCATGATATGGAGTTGGCGGCGGTGATCTTTGCCTTGAAAATCTGGCGGCATTATCTCTATGGAGAGAAATGTGAGATATATACTGACCACAAGAGTCTTAAATATATACTCACACAGAAAGAGCTTAATATGCGCCAGAGAAGATGGATAGAGCTCATCAAGGATTATGACTGTTCAATACATTACCACCCTGGGAAGGCGAACAAGGTGGCGGATGCCCTAAGTAGAAAGGATCCAGCAATTCTATCAATGATGAGAATTGAGAAGGATCCAATCTTCTTAGACTTGATGAAGATGGACATGGGAATCATAAAGAAGGGAACATCATCAATCCTTTCACAAATGATTGCTCAACCATCTCTTTTGGAAAGGTTAAAGGATGCTCAAAAGGATGATGCGAGAATCCAAGAAAAAGTGGAAGCTATCAAAAAGGGAAAATCCTCAGAGTTTAATGTTAATGAAGAAGGAATTGTGCGGTTTGGGAAAAGACTATGTGTTCCATCAAGTTCAGAGCTGAAGAAGGAACTTTTGGATGATGCGCATAGTTCAAATTTCTCTATTCACCCAGGGAGAACAAAGATGTATTGAGATCTCCGAGAAAACTTTTGGTGGGATAATATGAAGAAAGAGATCGCTGAGTATACATCAAAGTGCCTGGTGTGTCAGCAAGTGAAGGCTGAGAGGCAGAAGTCTAAGGGGATGATGCAACCATTGCCCATACTAGAATGGAAATGGGAGAACATCACCATGGACTTTGTCACTGGACTTCCAAGGACATCCAAAGGCAGCAATGCAATCTGGGTTGTTGTGGATCGTCTTACAAAGACTGCACACTTCATTGATATTAGAGAGGATTTCTCCTTGGATCAACTGGAACGGATATATATCAGGGAAGTGGTACGGTTTCATGGAGTACCACTATCTATTGTGTCTGACCGAGATCCAAGATTCACCTCTAAGTTTTGGAAGAGTCTTCAACATGCTCTGAATACTGAACTGAACTTCAGTACGGCCTATCATCATCAAACTGATGGCCAATCCGAACGGACTATCCAAACACTTGAGGGTATGTTGAGAGCATGCTCAATGGACTTTAAAGGAGGATGGGATCAACATCTTCCTCTAGTTGAGTTCTCTTATAATAATAGTTTCCACTCGAGCATCCAAATGGCACCATATGAAGCCCTGTATGGGAAAAGGTGTAGAACACCGGCATGTTGGGATGAGGTCGGTGAACGTAAGCTGCTTGGACCAGAAATGGTCGAAGAAATGGTGGAGAAGGTGAAAACCATTCAGCAGCATATCAAGGCAGCCCAAAGTCGACAGAAGAGTTATGCAGATAATCGTCGACGAGACCTTGACTTTAAAGTCGGAGAAATGGTGTTTTTACGCATATCTCCATGGAAGAAGGTCATGAGGTTTGGAAAGAAAGGGAAGTTAAGTCCAAGGTACATCGGCCCCTTAGAGATTCTTGATCGTGTTGGGGTTGTGGCCTATCAACTAGCACTTCCACCTACTATGTCCAAGGTGCATGATGTCTTCCATGTATCCCTCTTAAGGAAGTACATACCAGACCCTTCACATGTACTCTCTTCCGAGGTGGTACAATTAGAAGACGATATTTCTTATGAAGAGCAACCAGTGAAGATCTTAGATTGTAGAGAAAAAGTTCTACGAAATAAGACAATGCCCCTCGTCAAGGTGTTGTGGAGAAACCACAAGTTTGAAGAAGCAACTTGGGAGTCGAAGGATATGATGAAGCTAAGTTACCCACATTTGTTTTAGTGTGGGAAAAGGAAAATTTCGAGGGAGAAATTTCTTAAGGGGGGAATGTTGTAACGACCCAAAGTTTCATTAATGGAAAATCCCTCTTGATCTAGTTAAATGTTTCATTATGAAAAAAATGTTTTTATAAGATGTCAACTTCTTTAGTTTTATGTTAAGATTTGTGACCGTTACTTTTATAGTCATTGAACAGTGATCATCTGAGTAGTATAAATATAAGGCTTTAACGAAACCATTTCTACTCAGACAAAGGAAGCGATGGCCTCATCCAGTAGAATTGCCCCTTACGAAGCCCATTTGTCAGAGCTCGGAAAAGAGGTGGCGTCTTTGGGCTTTGCCCTTGACCAAGCCCAATCTGAGCTTCATCAAGTCAAGCTCGAACGTGATCGTCTACGGGAAAAATGGAAGTTGATAGAGATTACCACTCGAGCGATGTTATCCGAGCAACCCCAAGAGTCTGTCACCATCGCACACCTTACCCTTAGGTCTTATGCGGCTATTTTAAGGGGTTATGTAACAAATAAGTATCACCATGTTCATGTACATTATTTTTTTGTATATAATAATGAATATAATTTTTTTTTGATACATTGTAATTAGTTTTTAAAGTACAAATGGTGTTTTTAGTTATTATTTAATTAAGAATTATATTTTATTAAATTAAAGGATTTTTTAATTAAATAATATTTTAATAAAATATTATTATTATTATTAAATTAATTTTTATTAAATATAAATGATCTTATAATTTTATGAATGCAATTAAAATTTTTATTAAGGTTTGAAAGCCATTTCTGTCAAAACCCGTGAATTTTTTATAAATGTCGGTTTTTATTTTAAAAGTGAAAATTCACATATTTATAAAATTATTTAGATAAAATAAATATTATTTTTGGAATCAGAACGTCGAAATTATCCAACGGTGAATTTTTCATAATTTTCTGAGACAGTCAAATTTTTGGGTAAAAATTAAATACCATTTAAATATATAATGTGTTTTATGACATCATAATGACCCAATGGTGATGTAATAAAATACCATAATCCTTATGTTCGGCCAATATTTGTTTTATCATTAAAATAATTAGGTTTTGGATTTGTTTGACTTACTTTTCAAAGCATTAATGAAGCCCTCAAGACTTATTCAACACTTTGCCTTTTTAAATTAATTATCATGGGAGTGTGACTCACCTCTACATAAGCAACCCTATTTTTTTAATAAGTTCGGACCTTGGACTTGTAAAATATTGTTTTAATCTTTCCTTTTCCAGAAACCATGGGCAAATACCATGGTATGGTTTGTGGTTTGGATTATTTTAATATAAGGGGTCCCAAACCTAAATAATAAAGAATTCTCTCACCTTTCCTATATAAACCCACCCAAGCTCCCACTTCCTCCTCACTCAAAGCCCTTGAAGTTAGTCCAACCTCTTCCCTACTCTCTCTAGAATCCTCTCAAGGTGCCCCAAGCTCCCAAGAAGCCTCTCACAAGCCTCTCCCTATCCTTTGGAAGCACACTTCCAAGTAAGGGTTTTTTCTTCCTTTCTCATTTTTGTCAATTTCTTTAAGTTGTATTGCCCTTTTTATTTCAATTATGAATGTTGGGGTATGGTTTCGCACCTCCCCCATACTCCCCTCTTATTGTTTGAATGATGGGAGAACATTTTCTCTCTCATTAAATGCCTCCCATGTACACCTATTACTATGCCGAAATTCCGAAAGGAACTTCTCTCTCTTCTTTTACATTCAAGCAATACTTTTGTATCATGAATCTAAATTCAATTTTGATTGTTGGGAAATGTATATATATGACCTCCTTACTGTCCATTACATGTAAATATGATGAGGAACCCCTTTCTCTCTCATCAACTTTTTTTATGAATTCTTATGTCACGCCGTTATGCTGCCGAAATCGCACCGATTTTCTAAGCCAATGTCTTTGTGTAGTGAATACCATGCCCATTTCTCCATCAAGGGTATTCAACTTTATGCACATTTACATATTGATTTTAAAGTTTCATGTATGAATTCCACATTCCTTTATCGTGGAAGAAATGATTTTTTTTTATGAATCCATGTTTTATGATCCATGTGGCACACTTATGCATGAAATGAAATGTTTAAGAAGGGTGCGCCCTTTATAGTGCTCCAATGCATTGGGTAAAGTATAGTATCATGATACGTCATGTGCAATGAGTGTTTACTCATGCTAATTCAAGTGCAACGAGGGTTTACTCATGCTTCAAGTGCAATGAGGGTTTACTCATGCTCCATGTGCAATGAGCCTTGGCTCATGCTAATTCAATGTTAAGTGTTGTTGCCACATTTCCATGCTATGATTATCATGCTTTATCATGCCTTTATGTTCATGTTTCTCTTATGCTCTATTGATATGCCTATTGCCTAACATGTATTGTACTCCTCATGTTATTCATTGTGTACTCCCTTAATGGGCTTTATAGCTCACCCTTTTCTTATGCATGTCCTCAGGTTATCCCATGCAATGCTAAGTACGAAGGAATGTAGTGGTCATGTAAAGGAAGTTTTCAATAAAGATGTTGTATTTCAAGTTTAAAGTTTTTATGTAATGATCCTAAGCCCCAAATACACTAAACCTCTCGATCTTCTTTGTTGTATCAAGTGAAGTTTTATGTAATAAAGCATGCTTAAGTTGTAATAAAAAGCAGGGTTGTCAAACCCTGTGAATCATCTTAGGCTCTACAAAATGGATCCCATTAGAACCCAACACAAGGTAAAATCATCCCATCCCAATGAGTCTATTTGAACTCAACATTACGAAACTAAAATAATAAAACTCATCTAATAATTTATTAAATACCACTATCTAAGAATTATCTCAAATAACTTAAATGTAAACCACATAGAGTATTATTCTATGTTGACCAAGGATCTCAAAACCATCACTCAGACCTCGCATCTCTTCCCATTCCATAGGAATATTTTAATCAAAACCTCAAAGAAATACTCTTTGAAAATATAACATAAAACAAAACACCATCCTAATGGAATATAAATTTTTAAGGATTCAATCATCATGATTTACGTAGAATATAAATCATAGTACAGTACCTATAAGTCCAATTCTGAATATTTGGTGAGAAAATAAAAGAAACACCAAAAAGGAAAAAGTATATGACGTGTACCTCATATGCACAATGAGTATGTAAAACCATCACTCTTGGTCATATAATAATACCCCACTAAACATGAAATATATAATTACTATATATGTACTACCCCTACATTTATTATCACCCGCATGAGGTGACTATCCTTGTACCTGGACATATACCCCACATGAGGTCAAACCATATCATCCACACATCCTCTCTACATATACATGGGATCCTATCATGTAACATACATGGCCATGTTCCCCCATATGGGGTGTCTAGTAATGCTTCTTACCACACCTCAAGTGGATTTATGCCGCATTCCTTGAAAACACATACCATGTAACTCTCATCATCAACCCCTCTCCTAAAATAAATTACTCATGACATGTGTCCTTGGATCATAAGACATGTGATTGTGTTTTACTGAACAGAAAATCCCAATGAAGCACCTATAACCCTAAAATATCCCAAAAAACCACCACATAGGGTCTCATGGTACTCCAAAAAAACTCTAATAAAATTAGAAAATTAAAAACAACTAAAAAATGTAGGGTCGATAGAAAAAACCAGTATACCTAAGGGTGTAAGATGATAAATATTTGGTCCTAGGTCCTTCTTCCACAACCATAAAAACTTTATCTAGTGCCACTCCAACTGTCGAATTATATTAATATCTACCTCTCTCCCTTTATCACTGAAATACATGACCTAATTTAGGATTTATATAGTTTGGAGTAGGGTAAAATAGAAATAGATGTGGGGAGGGGTGAATTTCACATTAAAAAATGTAAAATTAAAAAAACAATTAAAACTATTTTTAAAAGAGTGAATATAATTAAAAAAAATTTGTGACACTAAATAGGTTAATTGAAATATAAAAAAATAAAACAACAAAGATATAATTATATATGATTAAAATAACAGAAAATTAAACAAAAGGTGGATTTATAAAATTAATCATTATGTATTTTGATGGAGTGAAAAATTGATTAATTTAAATAACGAAATTGATTGATAAATAAAAATTTATAAAGTAATTAAGTAACATAATTTGTTCTGGATGTCTGTTAATATATCAATATGATTCCATGTGTCTACCATATTAATGACATAAGAATTTAATGTATTAGTTATTTGGATTTAGTAGCAGTAAAGTGACTAAAACCCCCTTTATTTTTAGGATATAGTAAGAATTTTGAATGGAATTGACATTAGATTTTTAATGGGTATAACTAGATACCCCAAAAGAATTAATCCTCCAAATTTTTGTGGTTTTTGATAGAGAAATGTGTCCCTCACTTTTATATCAATGAGAAAAAATAATAGAATAATGTGGAAATTGAGCGGATTTATAGAATTCATTTCATTTTAGTATAATCTCAATTTTCTAAAAAAACTTATGAAACACTAAGAGATAATTAGAAAAAGTGGGAGACATATGATTTTTATAATAATATCACACTATTTATTGATTATTGATCACACATAAAAATGAGATCATGTTTGTTAATTTTTTCGATAACATCTTATTGGTATTTGGAGAGATGTCAAGATGTTTATAAAGTTTGTTTCCAAGCCTCTAAAGGACCAATTTATAGCCTTCATGAGTGATTAGGAATTATAAGGTCAATGTGGGGATTTTATTAGCTATGTTGAGACATATTGACTAATATATAATGATCCTAGAACTGTTATGGATCACACCCTCTAATATTATGGTGAACTTCTTTGCACCATGGAGATAGTCTTTGCGGCGAATTTACAATAGTTTTGGAATGGAGTCTTGTTGGATATTTTTATATATCCTACCAATTTTGATGTATCTTCTTTGTAAACCGCAATTTATGATGTTTATGACTCATGCACAAAGAGTTATGTGGAATATAAATTTACCTAAAGGAATTCCGTTTCCAAGTCTTATATTATCTAAGATTTAACTATTACATAGATTCACGAAGTTCACTATAGTTCTTTGAGAAGAAGTTTAATTGAGTTACATCATGTCATGGTCCATCACATTTCATCATAATTATGATTCCATGGATTTTTTTCACCATGGTATAGAGTGTTTTGATGTTGTGAATATTTAATTATAAATTACATAAAATAAAAAGTTTCGAAATACCATTAGTTATTGTGATCATAAAAATAGGCTAAATGTTAAATAATATCACCCTTTTTTATTACAACACTCATTTAAGATTATAATAAAAGATAATAGAGAATAAATACATGAATAATACAATGGTAAGAGGGGAGAAAAGATAAGGGAAATAGATTTGCAAATACTTGTGTCTATGAAAGAATTTGTCTCCCCCTTGGAAAAAGGTAACCCCATGAGTGATATTTCTCCTTTATAATAACATTAAACCCATTTTCCACTAAATTCAATCTTATCTCCCCCCAGAATAGACTTTTTTCACTAAAAAATAAACTCTTCTCCCCCTTTTCGATTAGAAAAATGGATTCATTGATGGGGTTAGAATCAATAAGGGTAATAAATTAAAACTATTTTTATTGTCATTAATGAACTTTTGAGATAGATTATTTTTCTTCATAAATTTTAAAAAGAAAAAAAACTAAAAAGGGATATTTAAAATAAATGGTATTGTACTGACTTGGGTTTTGGGCCTGTCAGACATTGGAAAATTCCTATGAATAATTCCAGAGCTAGGCACCAAAACGGCGTGTGATTCTGAGGCCCGGTGTGCCCGAAATTAATTTTATAAAAATATGAATTATTTTTATACTATGCACATGGCGGGGGGTTTATCTCCTAAACAGTAGCTCAGAACGGAAATCTGAGGGCACAGTTGCGTCCGAAGCATGTCGTTTACCCTAGGCAGGGTGTAAACTTTGCTGGCGTGGGATGGCTGTGGAAAAAGCCACCATGGGAGTTTTCAAAAATAAATGAAAACGTTTATTTATGTGTGTCGGCTCAAATAACTTCTAAACAGAGTCTTAGATCGAAACTCTGAGTCCACTGTTGCGTTTAGAATGTCGTGTTTACCCTAGGCACAATATAATTTTAGTCGACGTCGGGTGTCGGGTCGGAGGCCTGTTGGCGGGGAGTTGAAATAAAGTTTTTATTTAAAATAAAATAAAAACAATCAATCAAGCCCCCTCCCATCTCCCTCCTCCAACAGGTGATGAAACACCTCCCCATCTTCCTTTGTTCTTCATTAAATCGTGTCGCGGACGTCTGTTTTTGGCGCTGATCGTCAGCGGATCGAGCTTTAGGGCGTCGCGGGTGTCGTTCTGCACCTGAAAATTCGGAGATCCGCCAACATGAAGGCGGTTTGAGTTTTAAAATCCTGGATCCCATTTATGTGTTTTTTTTTCTTCAAATTTTCATAAGGGTTGTATAGTTCAGGTCCCGAGCTTTATTAAACATGTTTCAGATCTGAATTTGGAGCACCAGGGTGCTCCCGGTGGCTCCAGGAAGTTTTCTGGCAGAAAACCCAGTTTTCCGGTGGCGGCCATGGTAGATTCCTGTTAAGGGGAAGTGGTGGCATGGTGGAATCCGGTGGCGGCGAGACAGCTTCCGGCGGCGGCGCGGTGGTTTCCGGCGAGGTAGGCGGTGGTCCGGCCAGGTTGTTTCGGGGGTTCTTTAAACCCCTGTAACTCGCAAATCGGAAGTCTGATTTTCAAGACGTTTGTACCGATGCATTCCTTACATCGAGTCAGGCCTTTCTAACCCACTTTGGGAATTTTATGAGTCGGTTTTTTGCTCCGGGGCCATGAAACATTGAAAATAATAATAATATTTTATTATTTTCAACTTTGACCCGTCATAACTTTTACACGGAGCGTCCGATTGACGTGTCGTCAGTGACTTTTTGATCCTGATAGTAAGGAGGAGTTTTAAGGATAATTTCTGAGTTCTGGGGTGGAGATCATGACATGGGCCCCATGAGGCTTCTTTTGGGCGTTTACGGAGAAACGCGACTTTTTCGTCAGGTGTCTGTTTTGGATGATCGAGTAGTTGATCCCGTGTGTTTTTTCAAGGGGATCGCAATGGTGTGATATGCTTGATGAGTTTCAGGATCATGTTGTGGTCCCCACCTGGGTTGGCTACGGTGAATAGTGCATTTTTCATCGGGTGTCTGTTTTGGATGATCGAGTAGTCGATCTTGTGGGTCTTTCTGAGGGGATCACAATGGTGTGATCTTCTTGCTGAGTTTTGGGATCATGGTGTGGGCCCCACAATGGCAAGCTATGGTGAATAGTATTTTGTTCACCGGTTGTCCGTTTCGGGCGAGTAGATAGCCTAACATGTGTGTTTTTTTGCATAGACCGTAATGGTGGCCTATGTATCGGCCTAGGAGGTGCGCAGTGTGGTGATGTTGTGGGTCACTCGGGTTTGCAACGTTTGGACCAGCAGCGGCTGAGGGTACTCCCTTGGTTCACTCCATTGAGGGTTCGTGTGGCATCACAATCGTGGTATGGGTTTGTGATCCCCTCGATAAGATATCTAATCTGTTAGAGTTGTGGCATCCCATTGGTGGGCCCAGGGTGGGATCCTCTAGCTTCGCTACCCTATATCGGGTCATTGGTATCGCTGTGACCGCTTATCTATAAGAGGTGATCCCCTATCTAGTAAGTTAACCCTCATAGGGTTTGTGGCATCTTTGGGAATATGATCCCATATACATTGGGTCGTGATCCGTAGGGTCGTGGCATCGTCAGGTATACAATCCCCTACTCAACATGTGGTTTATAGTAGGGTTGCAGCATCATTGGTTATAGGATCCTCTATTCAGTGTGTGGTTTTGGTAGGGTTGGTGCATCGTCAGTTCTATCCCCAACTACATGAGTTATACCAGATGGGGTTTCTGTATCGTCATGACTGCCTTGACGGGCAACGATCATCTATCAGAGTGATGTGATTCTATCGAGCGCCAGATTGGGTTGTGGTATCACCTAGCGGATCTTGGGAGTGATCCCCTATCTGTGAGATATACGAATTCCAGATCGGGTTGTGGTATCCCCTAGAGGACCATGGGAGTTATCCCCTATCTGTGAGATCTTCGTATACTGGTGTGGGTTTTGGTATCCCCTAGAAAACCCTAAGAGCGATCCCCCATCCGAGAAGTTTGGTGTTTATATTGTTTCAGCGAGGTTTCCTTAGTGATGATATCCGATGAGCGTGATCTCTCAAGTGAGCATCCGAGATGTTTTTGTGGGACCCGATGGAGTGTCTCTCTCAGATTAGTGTCATATGGGATGACAGTGATCAAGGACCGTGCTCTCCTAGTTTTGAACT
Organism: Viscum album; assembly: GCA_963277665.1. Lineage (NCBI taxonomy): Eukaryota > Viridiplantae > Streptophyta > Magnoliopsida > Santalales > Viscaceae > Viscum > Viscum album. The sequence continues at coordinate 854,777,584 of OY728152.1, forward strand.
GTTGCTGGTGATGAGGTCAGTACCCCATGTGGCTTGGTGCGTGAGCTGAGTATATATGGATGTTCATGGTATATGTTTGGGTGTATACCTGAGTGGATGTTCAAGGTGTATGTATGGGAATACACCTGGATTGAGTTGACTAGTTGTGTTTAGCTGAGGATGGTCACGAGATGGATTTTCTCTCTCGTCTGGGTTCTATATGGCTGGGATGTGCAGATTTTTTCCTTTCATTTTCTCTATTTTGTTTTGGGTTTTTGGGGTGCCTAATGAGTATTGTTATACTCACCCATTCATGGGATTTTCCCGCCCATGTTTTTGTCTTGTGCAGACAACAGGCCTTTCGACGGAGTCCCAGGAGGACCCAGAGTAGTCAGAGCTGAGTGAGCAGGTCTGGACGTGGAGTCTTATCGGAGCTGTGCCGACGAGCTTTTTGGTGGTGCTTTTGGTAGTGTGCCCCTTCTTCCGAGAAGGTTGGACGCCTTTGTAGTTTTCCTTTGGTGGGCCATATTTTTTCCTTTTTACTTTTGTTGTACTCTAGTTGTGGGTTAGATGTCTTCATGCATTTCTTTCTAGATTTATTTTTATATATCACTGCAATGTTGCATGAAGGTGTATGTGGGTGCATGTGTACAGGTACCTTAGGCTAACGCCTCCGGTGTGTGTGATAGCCTACTGGGTGCTAGTCTCTAGCCCCTGGCCTATTGGAGGTGGGCTTGGGGAGTCATGGATCGAGCCCCGTTGGGCCGGGTTGTGACAGAGTGGTATTAGAGGAGGTTCCACCTTTGAGATCTCAGAGCATAGCTGGTCTAGCTGTGATTTTGGTTTGGGTTGCATAGCAGTAGTGTCAAGATGTTTCTATTTTGGCTTTCAGGCCAGGGACTCCAGTGTTTGTTCGGCGGCCAACGTATCCATTCACTAGGACTCTGATAACATTCCTTTCGACTCGGGACATTTGGACACTAGTCATAGGGACATAATGGTACATTCATCATATAAGACCGGGTTTTGGGTTTTTCCCTTTTTCTTCTTGAGTCTACTCTCCAGATATATTATTTGACTATGGAGCATCTTGATTGTATTTTAGGATGCCTCCATAACGATAGCCAGTGAGAGTTCTGTAGCAGGATTGTGGTGACAATCCACCCCGAGAGGCCTTGGGGAAGGGGCAGGTTCTTAGGATGGACCTCAAGGTGATCTGCCCGAAGGGCCACCACCGCTCGAGTAGATGGATATGCTGGTAGTGCATGATGAGGTTGCACACAGGCTGAGTACACTACACGAGTTCTAGAGGCAGTGACCTTTGAGGTTCCGGTGTGATCCAGACCCTCAGGCATCTGATGACTGCCTCAAAGCAGTCACCTGAATTTTCTGCCTGGTGAGTACACCCCCAGATCAGATGGTGGTCCTAGAGGCGAGCCTTCTTCATGGTTTGGTCGGGCGATGGTGGAGTTTGGTGATGAAGTCCCACAATGAGGAGACGCTCATGTGGGTAGAGTTTGAGCAGCTCTTCAGGGAAGAGTTCTATCCTGTGACTCTGAGGTCAGTGCGGATCCAGGAGCTTCTGCAACTTCAACAGGAGGGCATGATTGTGTCAGAGTACTCAATGAGGTTTATAGACATATCGTGCTACTCCCTGGATATGGTGTGGGACCCGTTCTTTAGGGCTCGGACCTTCGAGTAGGGCCTACGCAGGGGCATCCGAGCAGCTGTGGTTTCCTTGTGCCTGCCCACCTATGTTGGAGTGTTGGAGCGGGCCCTAGTAGTGGAGAACTTTCTAGATGAGCAGATCCCACCTGTTAGTGCTGGGCACATGAGAGCTGAGACTTCATCAGCTGATTCTGTAGCTGGTAGCTGACGACAGACTCAGGGGCCCAGACGTATGCGAAGTTTTAGGAGGCGACACCAGGATGGAGGATCTGAGGCTCAGGGCTCTCAGGTCGGTTTTGGGCAGCCGCAGGATAGGCGGTTTTATGCTTGCGATGGCTAGTGACATCTGGATAGGGAGTGTTTGACCCGCCGTGTAGCTGAGAGGGAGCCAATTGACAGGCATCCTTGGTAGTGGCAATATCTCGAGCAAGGAGTTTCTTAGGGTGACGAACGTGGTGATGGAGCTGGTGCAGCAGTGGGAGGTGGTAGGCAGTATCAGATGCAACCACCACCACCACCAGGTGGTCCACTCCGAGCTCATGGAGCTAGAGGGTGAGGGAGAGGATAGTTGCATGCCCTAGAGGATGTTAACCCATAGGCTCCACGGATGGGTAGAGGTACACCTTGCGTCCTTTCTACTTTCTACAGTAGTTTGATAGACATTGCTTAGCAGTACTCTTCCCTTTCCGTTGCTTGCTCGAGTTTTGTTTAGGGCGTTGGTAAGAACATGTGTGGGTGTTGCCTTTCGTGCTTTGAATACATGAAGAAGAGGGATCCTTCCCCCACTGAGATGTGTTTTTGTGACACGATCAAAGCCGTGCAGGCGAGTCAGTGCCGCCCAAAGCGGATAGTGTTGAGGTGTGGTGGATGAGTCCCTCCGACTTATGTGTTCGGGAAAGGGTGTTTGTTGGCAAACTCGCTGGTGTGGGAGACCCATTTGAGAGTTCAGTTGCTTTCCTTGTGCTTATGGATTTTCGGGGATGAAAATTTCTAAGGTGGGGAGGATTTAGCAACTTCGGTTTTGGCCCTGTCAGAATTTGGAATATTCTTATGAATAATTCTAGAGGTAGGCACGAAGACGGCGTGTGATTCTGAGGCCCGGTGTGCCCTAAATTAATTTTATAAAAATATGAAGTATTTTTATACTATGCATGTGGTGGGGGTGTGTTATCTCCTAAATGGTAGCTCAGAACGTGAATCTGAGGGCATGGTTGTGTCTGGAGCGTGTCGTTTACCCTAGGCAGGGTGTAAACTTTGCTGGCGCGGGGCTACTATGGAAAAAGCCACCAGGGGAATTTCCATAAATAAATGAACAAGTTTATTTACATGCGTCCGCTTGAATAACTTCTGAATGGAGTCTCGGATTGAAACTCTGAGTCCGCTGTTGCATTCAGAACGTCGTGTTTACCCTAGGCGCGACATAATTTTAGTCGGCGTCGGGCGTCGGGTCGGAGGCGTGTTGGTGGGGAGTTAAAATGAAGTTTTTATTTAAAAAAAATAAAAACAATCAATCAAGCCCCCTCCCATATCCCTCCTCCTGCAGGCAATGAAACCCCTCCCCCTCTTCCTCCGTTCTTCGTCAAATCGAGCTGTGGACGTCCGTTTTTGGCACCGATCATCAGTGGATCGAGCTTCAGGGCATCGTTCTGCACCCGAAGCTTCGGCGATCCGCCCACAGGTAGTCGGTTTGAGTTTTAAAATCATGTATCCCGTTTATGTGTTTTTTCCTTCAAATTGTCATAAGGGTTGTGTAGTTTGGGTCATGATATTTCTGAAACATGTTTCGGATCTGAATTTGGAGCACTGTGGTGCTCCCAGTGGCTCCTGGAAGTTTTCTGGCGGAAAACCCAGTTTTCTAGCGGTGAGGGCGGTGGCCATGGAAGATTGCGGTGAAGCGGCGGCAACGGCGCAGTGGAATCCGGCGGCGGCGTGGTAGTTTCCGGCGGCGGCGCGGTGGTTTCCAATGAGGGAAGCGGTGGTCTGACCAGGTTTTTCCAGGGGTTCTTTAAACCACTATAACTCACAAATCGGAAGTCCGATTTGCGATCTGTTTGTGGCGACGCATTCCTAACTTCGAGACAGACCTTTTGAACCCACTTTGGGAATTTTATGAGTTTGGTTTTTGGACTGGGTCCATGAAACATTGAAAATAATAATAATAATTTATTATTTTCAACTTCGACCTGCAGTAACTTTTACACGGAGCGTCTGATTGGCATGTCGTCAATGACATTGTGATCCTAAAACTAAGAAAAACTTTTCAGGATAGTTTCTGGGCACTGGAGTGAAGATCAAGATGTGGGCCCCATGAGGCTGCTTTTGGGCGTTTACGGAGAAACGCAACTTTTTCATCGGGTGTTCGTTTTTGAAAATCGAGTAGTCGATCCCATGTGTTTTTCCGAGGGGATCGCAATGGTGTGATCTACTTGAGGAGTTTTGGGATCGTGGTGTGGGCCCCACCCCGGATGGCTTTGGTGAATAGTACCTTTTTCACTAGGTGTCTGTTTTGGACGATCGAGTAGTCGATCTCGTGGGTTTTTCTTAGGGGATCACAATGGTGTGATATTCATGAGGAGTTTTGGGATCGTGGTGTGGGCCCCACACGGGCATGCTACGGTGAATAGTACTTTGTTCACCAGTTGTCCGTTTTGGGCAAGTAGATAGAGTATCCTATATGTTTTTCAGCATAGACCGCGATGGTGGCATCAGTATCTGCCTAGGAGGTGCGCAGTGTGATGATGTTGTGGGTCGCTCGGGTTTGCAACGTTTGGACCAACAGTGGTTGAGGGTACTCCCTTGGTCCGCTCCTTTGAGGGTTCGTGTGGCATCACAATCGTGGTATGGGTTTTTGATCCCCTCAATAAAATCTATAATCTGTTAAGTTGTGGCATCCCTCTGGTGGGCCCAAGGCGGGATCCTCTAGCTTCGCTACCCTAGATCGGGTTCTTGGTATCACTGTGACCGCTTATCCATAGGCGGCGATCCCCTATCTAGTAGGTTAACCCTTGTAGGGTTTGTGTCATCTTTGGGAATATGATCCCCTATGCATTAGGGTGTGCTCAGTAGGGTTGTGGCATCGTCGGGTATACGATCCCCTACTCATCATGTGGTTTATAGTAGGGTTGCAGCGTCATTGGTTATATGATCCTCTACACAGCGTGTGGTTCCGGTAGAGTTGGTGCATCGTCAGCTCGATCCCCTACTGCACGAGTTATACCAGATGGGGTTTCGATATCTTCATGACCACCTCGACGGGCAACAATCCTCTATCTGAGTGATGTGATTCTGTTGAGCACCAGATCGGGTTGTGGTATCCTCCAGCGGATCCTGGGAGTGATCCCCTATCTGTGAGATCTACGAATTCTAGATTAGGTTGTGGTATCCCCCAGCGGACCCTGGGAGTGATCCCCTCTATGTGAGATATTCTTATACTGGTGTGGGTTCTGGTATCCCCTAGCAGACCCTAGGAGCGATCCCCTATCCGAGGAGTTTGGTGTTTATGTTGTTTCTGTGAGGTTTCCTTAGTGACGATATCTGATAAGCATGATATCTCGGGTGAGCGTCTGAGATGTTTTTGTGGGACCTGATGCAGTGTATCTCTCGGACGAGTGTCATCTGGGATGACAGTGATTGTGGAGCATTCTCTTCTGGTTGTGAACTGTTGCTGGTGATGAGGTCGGTACCGCATGTGTCTTGGTGCGTGAGCTGATTATATCTGGATGTTCAAGGTATATGTTTGGGTGTATACCTGAGCAGATGTTCAAAGTGTATATATGGGCATACACCTGGATTGAGCTAACTAGTTTTTTTTAGCCAATGATGGACACAAGATGGATTTTCTCTCTCGTCTGGGTTCCCTCTGGCTGGGATGAGCGGACTGTTGCCTTTCAGTTGCTCTCTTTTTTTTTGGGTTTTTGGGGTGCCTACTGAGTATTGTTATACTCAACCCTACATGGGATTTTCCCACACATATTTGTGTCTTGTGCAGACTAAAGGTCTTTCGACGAAGTCCTAGGAGGACCCGGAGCAGGCAGAGTTGAGTGAGCAGGTCTAACCGTGGAGTCTTACCAGAGCTATGCCGAGGAGCTTTCCAGTGGTGCTTTTGGTAGCGTACCCCTTCTTCCGAGCATGTTGGACACCTTTGTAGTTTTCCTTTGGTGGGCCCTGTTTTTTTCTTTGTACTTCTGAATTACTCTGGTTGTGGGTTAAATGAATGCATGCATTTCTTTCTAGTTTTATTTTTATATATCTCTACACTATTTCATGGAGGTGTATGTCAATGCGTGTGTATAGGTACCTTAGACTAATGCCTCCCATGAGTGTGATAGCCTACTCGGTGTTAGTCTTCATGCCCTGGAATATTGGAGGCGGGCTTGGGGAGTCACGGCTCAAGCCCCGTTGGACCGTGTCGTGACAGTTATGATAATATAAAAAAATTAACTATTTTAAATTATATCTCATGTGTGAAATGAATCTCTAAAAAATATTTGATCAAGTGTCAAAAATATTGAAACACAATTTAGAAAAAATTTGCCTCTTTTAGGATCAGTACCATATTTAGAATATTATCACCCCATAAAATGAATTATTGGGTTAAATAAAGGTATAATATCAATTATATAGAACTATATAAAAAAATAAAATATTTAAAAATGAAAATAATTTTAAAATTATTCCATCATTAAATTTTAGCAATGTATAATTTGATAAACCAAATCAAATTCCAGGTGGGTGTCAAATTAGGTGTTCAGTAAAGGACCACTAATCATGTCAAGGTTGAAGATTATTTTATTAATACAACAAGCCCTTTTAAATGTAATAAACTCAAGGAACATATATTAAAGAACCACATCAAATTGTTTATATTAAGAAATGATTGTTTTTATTTAATTATTACACTAAATTAAAATTTCAAAAAATATAAAAAGTTTGAAAACAATTTTTTGTTTATAAATAAATTTATATAGAATTTAATTTTGGAGAAAAATTATCAAGATTTCCATCATTATAAGTATCAAGAGCTAATCATATTGAAATATACATTAATAATGTAAAAACAATCAAGAGTAAGTAGTTTAGTAGAGATATCAACTAGTTAAAGGTTGGTGAAAACAAATTCATGAATGTTATGAACTTTTTGAAAGTGATATTGATGAAAATGGTACCTCAAAATAGTGTTCTTTATATGAGAGTACTGGATAGGTTTTTATAGATACTAGTCGCTCTGTACTTTTCACACTCGACAGTTACATGATCATATGTTATCCCAAATTCAAAAGGAGTATGTTGCATCCATATGATTTGAGTGTAACAATTCCTAATGGCTATGTATGCTGCTTTGTTTTTGGAAATAATAATATATTTTTCCATCCTTCTTCTCTATGAGACATGTTATTTTCTTAGTAGCTAAAAAGTTCCACAAGTACTTTTTATATCTAGTTGTAATCCTCCAAAATAATCATTATAAAAACAAGTAAGCTTAGAAAAAGATTTCTAATGATAAAATAATCCAATAATTTTAGTTATGTAAAAATATCTACAAAATATTTTGAGAGATTATAAATGAGAATCATTTAGATTTGATTAGAAATAAGAATAATGGAATACACTAAACATGATGTTCGTTCGAGTCATGGTTAGGAAAATTAGACTTCAAATAAAAATTCAATAAATCTTGTTATCGACAACTTTCTGAATTAATCCAATGTTATCATTAATGTTATAATCATGGGTGTTCTAATTTCCATAGCATGAGCCAATAAAAATTTTGTTATATATTAATTTGTGTATTTATATTTTTTTAAATAATTCTAATAAAAAAATTTAAAAATTCAAAAACAAAGGTAGAATTTCAGTTCTCCCATAAAACTTATTTCAAACACTTTATTCATTAAATAATAAAATTAATTACAAATAGTTAATTTAGATAAAAACAAAATAAAAAAATCAACATAAATTTCAATAAATAATAAATAATTTAGAAACGTTTTGAAAAAAATAATGGAATACGGTGTTTGAATTTTTAAATGAATTTATAAATAAAATTTATTTATACTCTCAATCCAAGTCCAAGGGGATTATTTTAAACAATTAATATTTTTGTTAATGTTAAAACATGATTTGTAAATTTTTTGTTCTTGAAACAAGGTGATTGACCTAATAAAATTTTCAGAAATAAACCCATTTAGAGAATAAAATTTAACATCCATTAGAAAAATTATGAAATAAAAATGAGAAATGAATGGAAAAAATATTATAATGGATTCTAGCCAAGAAATTGGTGTAAATAGTTTACAATAATATTTAATTTATAATTGGTTATAAAATTTAGGAACAATTTGAGCCTTATTACAAATGATAATTCCTAGATCATTAGTGTTATTTGAAAAACCCACTTAGTTCTAATAGTATGATGATTATTTATTTCTTTAATGATATTCCTAATGTTTCTCCATGCAAATTGGTTAAAGTCTACATGAATAAAATTTATAAAATTATTCTAATTAATGGAATCATAAAGGTATTTTTATTCAATGTTAGAGAGAAAATATTGATGTTCAATATCATTTAATATCAACCTTTTAGTCTGATTTCTAGATTATAATTCACTAATAACATTTTCGAGGGGATATTATTTTGATTCAACCCATAACTTTTGTAATGATGTAAATGGGGAGCATGAGAATCATAAATTAATTTAAAATATTGAGGTTTATGTAAGGTCAAAGTAGCTTTCTCAACATCATCGTCAATTTAAGGATGTGACATTGTAATATTCTCATCAAATTTGATGTGAATTTACTCTTCTAAGGACATAGTCCTATTATTGAAGACTCAGTTCGCATTAATTGAGTTTGAATACCCAAGGAATATACCTTCATTATATTTGGGGTAAAATATTATTACATAATCCTTATCATTATGAATAAATAATTTAAAACATAAAACACTAAAGAAGCTAATTTTATTATTATTTCCATTCCATGGTTTATAATTGGTTGTTCATAAAATGGGTCTTCTGAAATCATGATTAAAAATAGAGAAAATATAATTGACCAACATATCTTAGAGGAATTGGGGTTGTTTAAACACATCCAATATAGTCCTACAAATTACATGAAGGGTCTAATTTCTTATATTTGACAACAACGTTTTATTTAGATGTTCAAGGAGCAGATAAAGAGTGATGATAACCATGACATGTAGAAAACTCATCAAATTATTATTTTAACAAATTATCCACCATTTTAACTTATAATATAAAAGGTCTTACAAAAAAATCATTTTCAAAATTCCTTTCTAAGTTGATGAAGACATTATCTGTAACATTTTTATGAGTTATGAAGAAAATAAATATAAATATAGTATAATAATAGATAATTATAACAGTGTAATATTTAACTCTAATACCAACAACATGAGTAAGTCCAAAAAGGTCAATTTGAACTAGTTATATATCATCAATAGAGTAAAAGACATTTCTAAAATTTAAATATTATTTATTTTTAGTTCAAATATGGAATTTTTCACAAACTATGTTATCATTGAATGAAAATCCTTTAAATATCATATTATTCGGTTATGATTAATTTTTAAAAGTGAGTGAATGTTTCTATTTACAAGAAACTAATTTTAAATAAAATATTTTATATATTTTTAACTTAAAAATTAAATATTTTTAATTGCAATATGTTTTAAATGAATAATATAAACATTTTGAAAACATGATGTATTAGATAGAAGTATTACTTTAGAGTTGAAAAAATTTAAAAAATAATTTTCAAAAATAATTTTAAAACCACTATTACATAATTAAATTTTACATTGTAAATTAAACTTATAATCATTGAAAAATTAAAAAAAATATGAAATTATATTTGGTGAAACCAATTATACTAATACCATAAATTTTATATTTTGAATGATAGAAAATTGTAACATATCCTCCATCAAATTTTTCTAGATGATTAAATTTAATATGATCACCACACATATTCCTCTAGCACCCATTATCTATGCACCTAGTAATTTTTTTAGGTTTTTCTCAAGAGAATATTTTCGTATAAAATATTAATAGACTTATTCTTTTAGTACCCATATCATGGGCCAACTTATGTTAGGAAAAAAGGACTCTGGGATCCAAATTTTATATAACATTATTTTCATTATAAATAGGTGATGATAAAAGAAATATTATTTCTATACCATATCTATCATTTTTACCATTTCATTCATAAATATAATGTCAAAATTTTATACATAATTTCAAAATATATTTTTTATATTTCCTATTTCAAAATATTGTTTTTATGATTTTTGGGAGAAATAGATTGTTTTGAAAAACTAATACCTGATTTATTTTTAACAACACCTAGAGATCTAAAAATCGTTTTGAAGGTTATTTCATCTTTTGTGACATGAGAAAGAGTATTTTTAGGATTATTAATTTGATATTCCAAATTACTATCATTTTAATGTTCTCATAGATTTAAAACTAAATCAACATTTTATTTTAAAAGTTTATGTTTAAAAAACATGATTTTTATTCCATTTATAATCATTAGATTCTGAAACAGGTTCACAAAAACCATTTTTATGTTTATATTTAGTATAATGAGAAAAAATTTAAATTATAGTATAAGTTGAATAATTATATAGAACAAGAATAAGTTTAATTTTCATCATTACATACCTCTATATTGTCCATGAGGAACTTACAAATTTTGTTTCTTGATTCATAAATTGAATTTGTGTTCTTTATAGAACCTATTCTGAAACTATTATGGAATTATTAATTTTATTCTTGTATTTTTAATTTTTTGGGGTGAAAAATATCCATTAATTTGGAACTTATTTTTTATAACTGAATCCCATAATATCAATTTCTTTATTTACCTTTTTTATGAATTGAGTAGATCTTTTATATTTCATGTACCTGTTCATCCTATTAGAATTATGATCAATATTTTCTTCTCTTTCAAATGTTTCATTATTTATATCATTGAGTGAAATATTATTTTTAGTTTTTTGGCCTATTTTAAGTCATTTTTGGTTTTTACCTTGATATTTATCTCATATATCATGAGATATCTGATGATATCCTCAACCACCATATTCAATTTTTCTTTATCTTCTTAGATCATTGTGACTTTGTGTGCCGAATTTATTTGTAAAAATGATAAAATTTTATTAAACTAATGTATCTATAAAAATAGTTTCATCCAGTTCCTTTCAACCATTATAAATATTAGTTAATAAAGTAATGAGCTCATCAATTTATTGTATATGATGCATAAAAACTCACAAAGTCATTTCAAAACATTTCTATTATAATATCACTGACATTTTTTGTCCCATCATAAGTTATTTATAAGAGTTTTCATATTTAATGAGTTGCTTCCCATTTATAATTTTAATTAAATTAATTTTATTTTAAACCAAAATAAGTGGAATTCCTCTCTTTACCATCAAATTCAAAAACAAAAAATATCATTACGAATCAATTTATCATCTTTCTAATAAGTAAAAATATATAAATGTATAACTATCATTCATATGGGATGTATAATAGATAAAAGAAATGTATTCAAGAATTTTTCTTAAAAAATTTATTGTTACCATAAAAAAGGGATCAACACCCACAAAGTGTCATTTGGAAGAACCTAGAGTGTTTGAAAAATGAATTTAGAAAAGAAAATTCCATAAAAATTTAATTAATGATTTATAAAAGAAATTATGACTTTAATGGATTTTAAAATAAACCAATAAATAAATTTGAGCCTCTTTCGATACCAAATATTGGTCAAAGTATTTTAAAATGAAATTAGGGGGCTTATTTCCAATTAAATGTAATTTAAAAGTTAAATAAAGGACTTATTATAATTTTTTTACTGACTAAAGATAACTAAAACAAATTAAAGAAATTAAAAGGATTTATTGAGAAAAAAAATAAATAGTTTAAAGAATAATGATATAGGTATATATGAATAACATATAACCCAAATAAAATAAAGAGAGGTTCATAAAATAAATAATTAGGTGTATTGTTGGATTGAACAATTGATTAAATAAAAAATTAAAGATATTAATAATAAAATAGCGTATAGATTAATAGGAACAAAATTTGTTAAGGAAGTTTGAAAAAAAATAATATAATCCCCTATGTATATCTTCTTAATGGATTGAGGTGTTAATATGTTATTTCCTTATAATTAATGGTATCCATGATTCTGAACCCCCACCCCCTTTACTTTTTAGGAGGTAGTAGAAAACCAAAATACAATCGAAGATACCTTCTTAATGGGTATACATTGAAACCTCAAAAAAATTAATCCCTTGAAATTTTCAGTTTAAAAGAAAATCGAGTCCATCACTTTTATGTTAGTGAATATAAATAATAGAATAATGTTTAATGTGATAATATTGTTAAAATAAATCTCACTTTAGTATAGTCATGATTTTATCAAATGAATGAGATAATGAGAAAAAGGTGGAGTGAGAAATTGTTTAGAATATTAACACACTTTTTATAGGATGGGAGAGAACATATAAAAATGAGAGAACATGAGATATACTTGGAGATCATACCATATTATCAATTGGAGAGATGTCAAGATGGTTATAAAGTTATTTTCCAATCTACCCAAGGTCTCTATATATAGACTTTCTTAGTGATATGTAAGTCATGGGTTGAGTCAGGGAATTAATGAGCCAATCTGAGTCTTTTTGAACAACATTTAATGCTAATCAAAAATATTCCGATCTCGCCCTCTAAATTTTATAGTATACTTCTCTAATTCAAGGAGGTGGCCTTTACAGTGTAGGGATTATAGATATAGAGTGTATTATTATAGGATTATTTTTTATATTCTTCTCACTTTAAGGTAGCTATGAAATATCTCTCAATTTACTGTGTGGATGACTCATGCATTAAGAGTTATATAAAATATAAACTGAACATGTTTTGTTCTCTTCACTAGGTCTTTAGGATCAAAGATTTTACTATAAACTAGATCTGGTGTTTTCACCATAATTCTTAGAGAAGAAGTTTCCTAAGATATAGTGTAGTGTGGTCCTTCCAACATCACCCTAATTTCAATTCTAGGGATTTTTGTAGTTTGATACAGAGTATTGTAGTGTGATATAGAGTGTTGAGGTGTGGTGATGCTTTTAAGAATAATTATTTGAAATTAAATTGATAGAAATATTATTTTTTATTTTGTTCAAAAAAACTATATATAGATTCATAAAGTCTTTGTTATCATTCAAAAGAAGACACAATGTGGTGGGATAAAGGAAATGGTAAAAAATAAAAAATAATAAAAATAGATTCCCAGACCCAAGCCCAACTATCTAGATCAGTATACACATCACATAAGAAAAATCCCACATTAAGTATTAAACCAATGAATCAAAATATCAATCCAACAATTAATTACAAATATATTTATAAACAAAAATGTTAGAAAAATTAATATTTATTAATTAAATATTAAATATTATGGGAAATATCAAACAAATTATAATTCTACCAAACTCATTTCCTATTGTAAATGCCCTATTCCTGGACCAATCAAGTGGTCATAAAATAATTTATATCAACTAATTATATAATTTAACATTATTCATCTTAAAACAAACTATAAACAAAAAACTACATGTCATTTGATTTTCTAAAATTGTGATGATTCAATTGATTATACTAAAACCCCTCTCACATAGGTATCCAAATCAATATTGAAACCTTTAACCATATTAAACTGTATCTTTTAGTGATAACTTTACTGCACTAAACCCACATAGGTTCATCTCCAAGGAATACATTACTTGTACCAACCCACCAAGGGTCACTATAAATCCCTTTTAAGGAGGCACTATATAAATATCATAATATAATTATTTCCCATAAGATATAATTGGTCTATTATAAGATAAAAAAATACATGGTTCATCTGAGTATAATGAAACTAAGAAGTTATATAAAACCCACTATATATATTTATATAGACATTTATACAAATGAACCCCTTGCATCAGTGAAATGAATCACACATAATCATAGGGATGTAATGTAAATCCATTGTTCTAAATATGACTCAAATAATTATTATGGTTTCATTTATGGGAAAATTTTGAGAAAATGTAATTATGAATATAAAATACACAATAATACATTAATAATCATCTCAATTTTTGTAAAAAAAATAGAAATGAAATTCTATAATCTATGTGACTGAGACTTTTTGGTAAATGTGTTCATAACTCAAAAATCTAAGTTCTATCACATGAATTTAAAAATTCATATTCCATTCTATCAAAACATAAATAGAAAAAAAATACTCATTGGCAACACTTTTTTATTCCCAGTATGATAATAGATCCTTCATTTCTTGCTCAGCATGTCATAGGGTCCTGATCATGCCTCCCCATACACAAGAAGTCACATAATTGGAGAGATGTCTTAAATCATGTATTATTAGGACTACTACTTAGAAATAAAAGGTAAATATAATATATAAAAAAACCAAATATCAACCATAAAAATAATCACATAATAAATAACCAATAAAACACATTTTTTCTAACTAATTAATATAATGACATACAAGCATACATCCCATAAATTACCTATATAGCAGATCACATATCAAAAATAAAAAAACATTTGATGACCTACTACCATAACTAATATTCACTTCAATTCAATATCGTATCCCTGATGAACTTGTTCATCCCATTCCACTTCATATCTTATGCTCAAACAAGTATCGTAGACATAAGGTCTACAAACTGACCTGGGTGCCCTTGCAGGGTAACAGAAATTAATCATAGTTGGATATCACCAATTTACAATAATATAAACATTCATATAAATTTTTATGGAGAAGCTAAATAAGTGATAAAAATTAAACATCCATTTCATGTCATTGTTTGTAAACCATCCTACCAAGACACCTTAGCAAACCTGCTCCATCCAACACTAGAAACGAAGTCTCATTGTTCAATATAACTAGAACCATTCTCAAAGATTAAGTGTGGTGTTTTATACCATGACATGAACCTTACCTAAATATTCATGGTAGGGTGTCTCAATGATTCAATAACACAATGTGAATATGCAGGGTAGGGTCGCACCAGTTTCTCACCACTATATTGAGATACAAGGGGGTCCCATCTAACAAATTCCCATTCAAGTTAGGGAATCATTTCATGTAATTTCCAATAAGAGATTTGATAATGTTAACTTTATATTTAACCTCTCTCTCAATCTTAAATATCCCATAATATTTCATTCTTATGGATACAAGTCACCACATACAACAATATACCAAATGAATGAATCATAATAGGTGACCTATTATATATGATGAATCATATTGTAACTTGGTATGTCCCATGGATCCATCTAATTACTAATTATATATAGAAATATATATGGGGAGGTTCTAAAAATATCTAAAATCATGCATAATTTTATCGACACTCCAACTAAGGAGGTCCCTTGGATAAAACATTTATCAGTGATATGGGGAGGAATCTCAATAGACAAACTATTAGAGGAGGAAAACCACCTTCTATGGGTATGTCTCATGAATAATCATGCATCTTAACACCATGAATCACATTATCATGTAACTATATATCTAAAGAGGGTATAATTTTAATAAAACTCAAATTCCATATGAACTACACCATATGAGGTGGGTCCTATGGCTATTCACATATCTCACTCATATAAAGTCATATTGAGTCCTTAACACTCAACTAATCTATCCATGGATGCCGAATTTTAACATCTATCTAACATAATTGACTAATCTCTTCAATACCATCTTGATAATACAAAAATAATATGTCAATTACTTTATCACTATCTTCTCCCCAACATGGGAATCCATTATGGTCTTTTAAACCCATATTATTCTCTATTTATTTATACTATGTTTTATCAAACACCCCATGGTGTTCTCCAAGACAAAGGCCCTATCAAATTCTATTTAAAAGATATAAATATTATCCCCTTACAATTCTTATTCACTATCTAACTATTCTAACTAGGGAACAGCATAAGAGAGCTTCACTAAGGCCCTTTGAATCCTAATTCCCTGACATCCAAAAATTCCCTAAACCCATGCATGGGTCATATCTCATAGCTCTATTTTAAATATTCAAAGCCAATCATCTATAGGAAACCATCAAAGACACACTATATCAAATCATTAAAGGATTATCCAAATCATATCACATTATAAACCTAAAACCACTCCCTCTAGGGAGTGTCCTAGTCATGCATGATAGGAACAACCTTCTCAACCATCATATCTAAACATAAGCATCTCCTGGTAACCCCACTACTCTGGGAACACAAAATTTATTTTCCATAACCCATATCAAACCCAAGGACCTATCCATAACCTCTTGAAATCCCACTCAACACCATAAAATCATTGAAAATATAGTAACATAGATATTTCAAATACCTCAAGTGTAACTGTACATATTCTCCCATTCTACAACTCATAATGACAACCAATTAAGGATTCCGTCTATCTTTAATAATTTACCAAGTCCCATTCACTTATCCAGGATTATAAAATCATTCATAAATATGTAAATGTTTTGTTATTAAAGGGATTTTCTTCCACCAACATGAAGTTATCATCCTCATAATGCTCTACTTATCCTTTTCCAAACCCGTCTATGACTCCTCGAACCTTATATCATCACTGAAACCCATTTCTAAATCCATCACATCCAAATAATTACTTATAAAAATTTAAAAATTATTATTTAATTCTATAAAAATATGAATAATAATAAAATATTCACACACAAAAACTATATGTCATAACCTCAAGAAATTTCATACCAACACCCCCACAGAATGCTCTTAGTGGACACATCACAATGAATAAGCATTCAAATTAATTACATTACATTTATAATTTATTTACATGTTAAACTAATTTTATTTCCATTAGTAATAACTATTGGAGAGACTTACCTAAGTTAAACCACACAAAACAAAGTGTGTTAATATTTCTAGAACATCATTTAGAATATCAATGAAAAAATATGATTATATTAACCTAATTAAACAATGATATGGTGGAATTTTCATCACCCCCTAGACCATAGACACAACATTTAAAAGATAAAAAGTGGAATAAGAAAAAAAGGGGTGAAGAGGAAAATAAAACCATAAATATTTTGAGGAGTCATCTAAGGATCACTAAAAAATATGTGGGATGAAAAGAGGAATGGGTAAGAAAAAATCCATCAGAAATAGTTCCCTACTGATTCCACCTTTATCTCATTAACTAGCTTGAGTTATCCTTTAAATCACATGGGTTAGTCTAAATGAAGGCCTATTGTCATTCCCAATCCCCATAGCCTCATGAAAATATCTAGGGCATCAAAATGAGATAGAAAGGGAATGATTTCACCCACCAATCAAGGTTAACAATATAGTGGATCCATTAAAAAGATAATAAATGGATCATTCATAAGTTGGATATCCATTTAAAATAAAATATGATGAACTGAATATACAAAAGAAATAAATGAGTCAAAACAAATAAGTAATGTGATTCAAACCATATAGATCAAAACGAAACATCAACCAAGAAAATATTACACGAAGTTAAAAAAACATAACTAGATAAAAAAATAAAAGGATGATTAGTTAGAACGATACACCATAAAAACCTAAACCTAAACCATACCACACAAAGACCTCAAAGTTACCCAAGATCACTCCCCACATCCACATTGACTATCATAATATCAAAATAATCATGTCTGGTGTTAAAATAAACAATGGAACTAGTATTCAATATAAAATCATAGCACACACATAATGGGGGTATACAAGGTGCCAAATAATAGGCCCAACACATTCTCTCCATAGATTCTATGAAATTCCATTCATTAAACAATTCATTAATACAAGTTTGACCTAAAATGGAAAATATGTTTTCCATTTTATATTTCATGGTAAAAATAAAACCATTTTCCTTTCACTGTAAAGGAGGGATCATTTCTAATTTTCTAAAACAACATGAAATCATAGTTTATATAATTGAAATACCCTTACTTTTCGTGAATTGTGTCCCTTTAAAATTATGAAAACCAAATAAACACTTTGTCTTATTTTCAAAACCGATTGAAAAAATCACATTCATAGAAACCTAATTTCTCTTTTACTTGAATACAGTTATCCAAAACAACATTTAAAATCATTAAGTAAAAACGGATCCATAAAGAATAAAAACCCAATATTAATGGTCTCTTCTATAATAATGTAATATAGAAAAGTAAAATATTGTTTAAGGATCCAAATGAAATAAAAAAGTTGGATTTAAAAATTAATTAAGTGGAAATAACCAAAATAGAACCACTGATGAAGAAATGGGTGTCATGGGATACACACTAGGATGCAATGTAAGAAGATATTAATAATTATAGGAACCCGGGACAAACTAAAGGCCTATATTATTTTATAAAAAAATATACAATCCATCTAACTAGTCTTCACCAACCTCATCGAGGAGGTATCTCCACTCTATCAATGGCATATATCACAACCTAGAGACATTGGAAATGTTTCTACCAACTATTTTAGCAAGAATCAAGATATCGAACCAAATTATCCCAATTCTAATTACCAAACCAACTTAGAGGTGAGAAAATAATAAATTCATAAATAAATCATAGATAATACATCTCACATCACATATAATACACTAATAAAAAATTTCTCCTTTCACATAATAGAAACAGAAAACAATAGAGAACAACCCACTGAAGGGGATAACAAACACAAGGGGTAGAAAGGTGGTGTCATAATCATATAATAATTCATTTTATAAAATAATAACTAGAACTTTAAAGGAAATATGACTTCAAATTCCAATTAATTTCCAAATTTTTCAAATTTCAATATTCAGAACCCCCTTCAGAAATTATTTAGAAAATAATGCCTATTTCCTTTAAAAGATCAATAGAAATTACATAAAAACATAACACCCCTTTATCAAATGTAATTATGTTAAAATATATATTTTATTCTTTTCAAAAAAAATAAAATTAGGATAAATAACTTCTTTTTCATCAAAATTTTTTATAAGAAACCACTTAATATTTTTTAGGAAATATTATCCTGTAAATCATTTTATTCAAGGAAACAATTGTAATTTATAAAGAAAATAATTTATCCAGAGATTAAAACACATAAGAATCCATTTTCAAAATAATCGTAGGTATAATCCATGGATATAATTCCATAGTAAATGAATTTATTAAATCAATCATCTTATGAATTCAAAAATAATGGAATGACCAAAAAACACCAACCTTAATCCATGAAAAAATTAATTACAATGTCTCATCTTCCATGAAAAACACAAAATCAAGTGGGTAATCACACTCTATAGTCAATAAGATTCCAAAACCATTGGTTTAAACCAACCAAAACACTAAATAAACATTGTAAATTGATTAGGGTTTTATATAGGAATGGAAACCTAAGAGAAATAGAAGAGGGTAGAGTGTAGAAGATAAAATAGGAAGACAGGGGGAGATTACCTTGATAACCCCTTTGAATCTGAATAAGCGAAAAAACAAATCATTGGAAAAAGGGAGAATGTAGCTCTCTATTTGGCTCCTAGGGTTTTTTATGATAATGGGGGGAGGTAGGAGAAAACACTTAAAAATCAAAAGGTGTGAGCATATAAATTTAATTTTTAAGTGAATTTGGGTCGGCCATATAAACTGGCTTATAGGTTTACTAATCCATGTGTCAACTATGGGGGAGAAACTATAAGGAAGCTACATAACCATAATGGTTTTTTAACCCATGTTTAAATCATTATAAACCCCAATATAAAATGATGTATCACTATGTATGGGTATCCCACATGGTTTCCCTTAACCATGTGGTAAACATGATCCATCAGAAAAATATTATAAATTTAAAATTTTAAAATCCCAAATTTCTAAAATTATAAATTATACCCTAATTTCTATAATATTTATAAGAACCATGTCATGATTCTCATAAAATCATCCCCATTGGTCCACTTTCTTCCCACAGATATTAATTGGTCAACAGTATAAGGTAATAAAATATTATGACCTTCGCTCTTAATGAAAGAGATGGGTGGTTCATGTAATGACTCAAGAGGGTCCAAAAAAAGAAACCTATATAAAAATTTTATCATCAAACCATCCATTTGAAATCATAAAAAATACTAAAACATATTTTCAAAAATCATTATGCCCTTTTAACAAAACCCAACTACAGCCAACTAACTTAAAGACTTAAGAATGGCGAGACCATTCATAGGTATCTCCACCATTTTAAATTGATATAAAATAGATTTAAAATAGTGAAACACACCTATAAGGAGAAAAATCTAATAAGGGAAAATCATATTCACATACCCCAAAAAAATGATATCATCCACTAATAATAAATGACCATTCACAAAAAACTAATTAAAATCCCATAAGAGATACATCCCCTAAAGAATATCTATCATCCAAAAAATGATACTATCAAGATCACACATAAACCCATAAATATTGATACATTAAAAAATAGAAAAATTCAAAATAATATCAGTAGGGAGATACATGGTTTCTTCATTCTGTCAAAGGACAATGGGAAACCAAGGACCTTATATATGGAACACCAACTCATGAAGAAACCAAAAAAAATCTAAACTAAACACCAGCCAGCACTTTCTCTAAATTGGTGTATCAAATGTCCTCGTTACCCAAAAATGCAAAAAAAAATTGTATATATTCCCATCAATAACCATACAAAATCGCAGATCCACTAAATACAGAATCCTCAAGGAATAGTTTATCCCAAATAATCATAAACAAAACCACAAAATAACTTACATCCTAGAGGATATAGAAAAAGATACATCTAATGAAATAATACAACAATACCTACTTTAAAATATTTAAAAATAAATAAATACACCAAAAATGAAGCCACAAAATATATCATTATCGAAAAACTAGATCTTTCCAACAACATAATCTAATTAGATAGCTTATAAATGTAACGCCCCGATCTCAGCTACCCAGATTCAGTGCATTATTACATAATATTGGCATGATCACAAAATATGAAGTCTCGAAAGACTGATTAGTTTAGTATCCTTGGAATAACTAGATACATTAATAAAGTGTACATTACAACATAAAGTGAAAACTACAACAACAAAATCTTGTCTTTATATCCCCTCATACTATCCCTGCAGGTCATTCATAAATTACTTCTTCACATCCTGGGGAAAAAACATTGAAAGGGGTGAGCTCAGATGCTCAGTAAGGATAATAATATAGCGGAAACTTTTATAAATAAGAATAAACATTTAAGGAAATTTATAACTAAAACAAAATCCTTTTAAACTTGAACTTCAACATAATATGGAAAATATAAAATGAAATAATGTCATTTACTTATTCACATGGATATTCTACTAGTCAAATAATCACATGCAATATCAATAACCACTTTCATAATGATGGAATGCATAATTCCATACTATCATAACCACATAGTCAAGGCCTCGTGCCAAGACTACAAATACGATTTTTTCAATGCCTTGTTCCAAGACACTAGTTTGTCTCATGAGACCTACCGATGCATCGATGAGCTATAGCGGGCTCCACCCGTCACTTATTAAGTCCAATGCATTCCTCATATGAACAGGTTTAAACATAACATAAACATTCGTATTAAAAATAGCATACGAAATTTCAATACTTTATCCATAAACCATGAATGGTATAAAAATAAAACATCCATAGTAAAACATATCACAAAACCTTCAATACAATTTGGATGTTTTGTATCATAATAAATCAACTTCAAATAAGCTTAAAATCCATCAAAGAATGTTGACATAGATGAAATCAAAAACTATTTGAGAGAAATATATCCTTTTTTGAAATCATTTAAAAGTCACAGAATTATAAAATAAAATATTTACTTTCAAAATATTCTTATAAGCTTGTAAGGGAAGCTTCTAAGATTTTATAACGGTAGAAAATAGCCGCACCCGTCGTATAAGTTAAAAAATACATTCTTACCTTAATTTTGTCGAAAACGTTAAAAAGGTCCTTATTATGAAAATGATGTGAAGATTACTTTATAAACCTCTTATAAAAATTAAAACAAGGGTATAAATGAATTTAACCCATATTATGTAAAATAGTAAGAATGATTTGAAATACATTTTTAAGAAACATGGATGTGGATAATAATGAGGTCCCAGTGGATAATTATGTATAAACAACATTAGATAATGAAGAGATTGTGAAGTAAACCCATACCTTTTACTTTTCCTTAGTTGATGGTATGTTAACCTCCTGTATAACAGATAAAACATTGTTATTAAATTATGCAAGAACCATTTACATAATTATGATATCATATATGATATTCTAATAATACTTTGTTAATAATATTTTAGTATTATCGTCGTTTCGGGTGTTAACTTACTTATTTTCTTTTATATGTTTTGTTACATAAGTCATGTTTTTTATGGATAGGTTGTATATTATTCATAACCAGAATGATATAAAGTTCTTAAACATTACTTTTAATCATCAAATGAGAATTATTCTTGAATGGATACGATGGGGAATGAATCTCATCGCATTCGTGGAGACGGTAGTCCGTACGTATGCATGAGCGAAAATATCATTCTTTTGATATTAAAATAATATATAATTGGATGGTATATAATATATACAGAATAATTATCATTTTATATTTATTATTTACATGAATTACACATCATTATTATACTCATCCAAATAATAATATATTGAATAACAGTTACACCACGACATGGAGACGGTAAGCTGTACGTACGCACGTATGGTGACATGTCATTCAAAGGATGAATAGAATACTGAATATGGTTATACCATATTTATAATAACATAATAGTATATAGAAGATACTGGAGTTATTATTTTATAATGGGAATAACAAAGAAAGAAGATGTTGAAGAAGAAAGGAACTTGAAAGAGGGTGGTGAAAACATTACCTCTTCTTCGGGTTCTTCCTTTTGATTTGAGCAAAAGGGCTCCTTAGGTTGGATTTCTGATCAAACTAATGCCTCTAGGTCGAATTTAGGGAAGTTGAAATAATATTTTGGTAGGGTTTGGCTGAGAAAAAAGGCTTTGAAGGTGTGAAATTGAGAGAAGGTTGAGTGCCCATTTATAAGAGGGGTGAGGGGCACCTTAGGAAATGCTAGAAATATTATTTTATAATAAATTCATATTCAGTTTCTAATGGCTCAAAAAGTGGATTATTTAAATTTTAAGGTGGGGATAGGTCTAAAAACACTCAACCAATATGTTTTAGATAGGTTTGTGTCACTTTATTAACCTTATCTTTTAGTTTTAACTCTTAGTTAATTAGTTTGACACTTACCATGTCTCTTTGTATTTTTATATTATATAGTCAATAAACTTACTATAAACTTCCAATAGACCCCAAAGTGGTCCATTAATGATACAACTATAATTATATAAGTCTCTTGTCCGAACCTTATATTTTTAGGAATAGAATATAAAATAATAATATAATTTTTTTTAAAAACTCTTTTATGTCAATTTTGACACTATTGGGTATTTTGTTTTTGATAATTTCATAACACCTTTATTACTTCGAAAAAAATTTATATAATCAGTAATAATATATCATATTGACCTATAAAATTAGTTTAATTTATAAAAAGTCTCAAATTTCATTTATTTTGATATTTATAATACCAATTATCTTAATATTTCATTAATTGGGTAATTACTGCATCACCATTGTGTCAAAAATAAATTACATTATTTAGGGTCTAAAAATTATAAATAAAATACCATTATGTAAGAAATAGTTTTATCTTTATAATTAATATTTATAATAGAATTTATATTATTTATAACCCTATATTAAAAATGTTTTAGTTATTAAACTTTGATTTTAACTCTTTTAACTCTTCTTTGAATTAAATAATAATAAATGTCCTAATCTAATCCAAGTGGACCTAAATGATAATATTTTATTCCTAAGGTTGTTTTTGGTCGAGATACACTTATCCAATAGAATTAGGACATGTGTTAGGGTAATATTAATATCATTTTTACCCTTAATTATCCTATTTACTTTTAACCGTGGTAAATAAAAGTAAAAAGTTACTATTCACCAAAAATTATTTTCATCTCATTGAACCAAATTTTACTCCTTGATATTAACTTTGTCTCTCGGATTTTCGAAATTCCACTCCTAGAAGCAGTAAAATTATGTTTTATGTGAATTTCCAAATTCTCCTAGGAGGTGGGTAAAAGACGGTGAAAAGTTCAATAAAATTTTTATATGTCTAAAATTATTCTAAACTAACTCCAATGAATTACATTGAACTTATATTGGTATTATGTATCTATTTTGACCTTAATTAAATTTAAATAAAATAAATAATTATTTAAATAAATAGTCGGTTTTAACCAATAACTCGGTGTTTTTCACTATTCATCAAAAATTTAAAGTTTTCAGAAAAATACCAAAAATTCACCCTAGGATAATTTCGATATTCCAAATCCAAAAATGAAGTCCATTTTGAATGATAAAATTTATAAAATTTCAAAAAGTGGGTATTATTATTCATAACGGCTAGTTTGATTGGTTGTGGTGTGTGTTAGAACTCGAGGTTGCATACAACACACGCTACTATATTATTCAAAGAGAAGCATATCGTGGAAGATTTGGGTGTTACATTCTCCCCTACTTCAAATAATTTTGTCCTTGAAATTTCTAGAATACTACTGCATGAAAAGAATTGGGTGGTTCTTCATCATGAGTTCCTCGGTTTTCCACGTTTCCTCTTCCATCTTATGGTTTCTCTATAGAACTTTTACCAGACGAGTCGTCCGGTTTCTCAGTACTTGTTCTCTTGTATCAAGAATCCTGATGGGCTCTTCGCAATAAGACAGATCAGGTTCCAGTTCTAATTCCTCGTAAGTGAGTACATGTGTTGGGTCAGGCATGTATTTTCTCAACAGTGATACGTGGAACTCATCGTGAACTTTGGAGAGACTTGGCGACATTTCCAAACGGTAAGCTACAGCCCCAATTCATTCTATAATTTCGAATGGTCCAATGTACCTGGGACTCAATTTACCTTTCTTACCGAAATGTATAACTCCCTTCCATAGAGATACCTTCAAGAAAACATGATCTCCTACCTAAAATTCCAAATCCTTCTTTTAATTATCGGCATAGATCTTCTGCCTACTTTGAGCTGCTTTGATGTGGTTTTGGATTACCTTCACCTTTTCCATCATTTCCTACACCAGTTCTCGGCCTACAAGTTTTCTTTCACCAACGTCATCCCGATAGGTTGGTGTCCGACATCTCTTTCGGTATAACGCTTCATATGGTGCCTTCTGAATACTTGAATGCAAGATATTGTTATAGGAAAATTATACCCGAGGTAAATATTGATCCCACATACCCTGAAAGTCAAGTGATCATGATCTCAACATGTCTTCTAAGGTTTTAATAGTTCGTTATGATTTTCCATCAGTTTGGGATAGTAGGCAGTGCTCAAATGAAGTTCAGTATCCAAGGCCTTCTGAAGACTCTTCTAGAATCTTGAAGTAAAACGGGGATCACGATCAAAAACAATTGATAGGGGTACTCCATGAAGTCTCAAAACTTCATTAATATATAGTTTTGATAGACATTCCATTGGTAGATCTTCTCTTACAGCAATAAAATGTGCTAACTTGGTAAGACGATCAACAATGACCCATATTGGGTCGCTCCTTCTAGGAGTCTTTAGTAGCCCCATGACAAATTCCATCGTGATATTATCCCATTTCCACTCAGGTATGGGAAGAGGTTGCATGACTCCTCTAGGCTGTTTCCTTCCAACTTTCACTTGTTGAAAAACCATACATCTTGACACAAAATCATCAATCTCCCTCTTCATGTTGTCCCACAAATAAGGTTTCTTCAAATCTCTATACATTTTGGTGCTCCCATGGTGTATAGAGAAATTGGAGCTATGAGCATCATCTAACATTTCCCTTTTTAGATCATGTATATTGGGAACACAAAACCTCTTCCCAAATTTCAAAATTCAATCTTCATACACAGAGTCACTCAATCTCCCATCATTCACATCTTTAATCTTCTTTTGAAATTCTTCATCATCGGTCTGAGAACTCTTCATACTTTCTAGTAAATATGGTTTGGCGACCATTTGAAAAAGTATCGATGTTTCACCTTCTATGGTAACTCCCATATCCATTTTCACTAGATCTATGAAAATAGGATCCCTTTTAATTCTCATCATGTTCAAAACTCCATGGTCCTTTCTGCTCAAAGCATCTGCCACCTTATTTTCCTTCCTCAGGTGGTAGTGTATCGTGCAATCATAATCCTTGAGTACTTCAAGCCATCGCCTTTGCCTCATGTTGAATTATTTCTGTGAGAAAATGTACTTTAAACACTTGTGATCAGTATACATCTCACATTTTTCACCATAGAGATAATGCCTCCATATCTTCATAGCAAATATTACAGCAGCTAACTCAATATCATGAGTATGATAGTTTTTCTCATGAATTTTTAGCTATTGTGATTCATAGGCAATAACCCTATCATTCTGAATAAGGACACAACCAAGTCCTTTCTTCGATGCATCACTATAAATAACGAATCCATCATTCCCCGATGGTAGAGTCAATATAGGAGCATTGAATAATTTTCTCTTCAGTTCTTCAAAACATTCTTCACACTCTTTTTTCCAAACAAATTTAACCCCTTTACGTGTGAGCTTCATTAATGGGTTAGCCAATCAGGCAAAATTCTGGACGAAACGCCAATAATAACCTGCTAAACCAATAAAACTGTGTACCTCAGTTATACTCATCGGGGCTGGCCATTCATGGATTGCCTTGGTCTTATAAAGATCAACAGTGATTCCATCTTTAGAGATAATATGGCCAAGAAAAGAAATATCCTGAAGCCAGAATTCACACATCCTAAACTTCCCATATAATTCATGTCTTCTAAGAGTCTTCAGGATAATGCGCAAGTGATTTTCATGATCTTCATAGCTTTTAGAGTATACCAAGATATCATCAATAAATACCACCAAAAATTTATCGAGATATTCCATGAAACCTATATTCATTAGATCCATTAATACAGAGGGTGCATTAGTCAGCCCAAAAGGCATTACTGTAAACTCGTAATGGTCGTACCTGGTTCGAAATGTTGTCTTAGAAATGTCTTCCTTATTTACACACAACTTATGGTATCCAGATCGAAGTTCAATATTTGAAAAGTATTGATCTCCATGCAGTTGATCAAATAAATCATCAATGCGAGGTAGGGGATACTTGTTTTTTATTGTTATAACATTGATTTCCCTGTAGTCAATACATAACCTCAAAGATACATCTTTATTCTTAATAAAAAGGATAGGGGCTCCCCATGGAGAAACACTAGGGCGAATAAATCCCTTATTACTCAATTCCTCTAGTTGTTTCTTTAGTTCCACTAATTCTAAAGTGGCCATTCTATAAGGGGTATTTGATATAGGCCTTGATCCAAGAATTAAATCAATGGAAAACTCAACTTCTCATTCTGGAGGATTTCCAGGTAAATATTCCAGAAACACATCTACAAATTCTGAAAATAGGTACATCCTCTATTTGAACATTCCTTTCCTTACCCACAGTCATTTCATTCTCTTACTCCCCAATAATTGAATTTAGTTGAGCTAATGGGGGTGGATCTAGATAAGAATTAGGTGGTGACGATTATGCTCTAAAGATAAGGTGTTCCTTATCATCATCATCAAAAATTGTAACCTCCTTCTTCTTACAATAAATATTCGCATCATGGTCCAAAATCCAATCTATACTAAGGATTATATCAAACTAAATCATAGGTATGACGATGAGATCAGCGGATAAAGAACATTTATGTGCTCTAATGGGGATTGATTCACAAAACTTTATTGCAATGAGACTTACCTTAGGAGTTTTAACTGAAAAATCCTTTGTTAAATCAAATTGGAAATATCTAATTTTCTTAGAAACCTGGGAAGATATGAAAGAATGCGATGATCCAGAATCAAATAATGCATTTTCTAAACTTGAGGAAACCATTAAATTACCTGCCACTACGTCTTTCGGAGCTTCTACCTCAGCAGTAGTGATAGCATAAGCTTAGCCTTGATCCCTTGGCCTTTTCTGAGGTAAGTTCCCTTGACGCTTAGGACATTCATTTGCATAATGTCTCATCTCCCTGCAATTGTAGATTTGTACATCGGTAGCTTCCTTCTTCCCCTTGCAATCATGAGCTTGGTGGCCTTTTTCGCCACACTTGTAACAGACTCTCATTCCCTTTAAGAAAGTACCAGGGTGTTTCTTCCCACATTTACTGCAGGATGGATATTCAAATTTTCCCTTATTTCCCTTATTTCCATTCCTAGATTGATCAGCAGATCTCTTCTTCTCTTTCTTTGCTTTAAAGTCATAAGACATAGAGAATTCCTTTTCTGTCTTGATAGCACATGAGACAATGTCTTCATACGATGAGAAGGATTGTGAGACTAATGCTCGACGGATAAATGGTTTTAACCCATCAAAGAAACAATCAATCTTACTTCTTATGTTACGTATATAATCTCCATCATACCTTGCTAACCTCATAAAGTTAGCCTCATACTTTGCGACATTCTCATCCTTCTTTTGTCTCAGACTCAGAAATTGTCTTTTCAAATCTGCTTGATGGTCACGATGAAAGTATTTTTATAAAAACAGATTGTTGAAATCCCTCCATTCCATATTTGATACTTCATCATCTTCCTTCGTGTTTTGAATCAATGGCCACCATTGATCAGCATCTCTAGTGAGGTGGTAAACTTCCATGATAACTTTTTTCCTTTCACTAATCCCCAAATCTTGAAATATTTTCTCTAGGGAGCTTATCCATTGCTCACCTAACAATGGATTTTTACTCCTATTGAATGTTGGTGGTTGCTACCTCATGAAGCGGTCTAATATTGATCCTCCACGCTGCGGATCTGGGTGCTCCATATGGGTAAGGTTATTATTCATAACATGAGTGAGCTGTCCCAGTATGGTGATTAGCTGATCAGCACCAGTTGCATCACCAGCTCCACTGTAATTATCTTGAGCAGGAAGGCAATCCCTACATGGTGTGAGTGCATTCATATGGTTTCCATTTCTTCCACTAGGCACCATTTCTAAACAATGGAATAAACTAGATCAGTTTATGAATCAAAATACATAATTCCATACCTGTAAAACACTTAACATTAATTGAACAGTTTATGGATATAATCCATAAACATAAAAATGTTTTCTTTGAGGAAGTATATACTCATAAACCCTTCATAATGGTTTGTGAAGAAAATGAGAATTATCCTAAGCATATCCCCCGGGAGTGTCGTAACCAAGAGTGCAGCAAGGCCCATTGTCGTGCAACAGTTCTCATTCGAGTCTAGCTCAAAGTGGTGTTTTTGGGTTTTACCCCTAGGTACATCTGTCCCAGAGCCACCTCTACCTACTCGTATCTAGACAGGGATGTATTGCTCAGAAAACTCACAAAATCTCTACAGTACCAAAATTCTAGGAAGTTCTTCTATACTAATCCTCAAAGCCCATCTTAGGTCTATGTGCTCTAATTAGAGTTTATCTAAATCTAGCTTCCAAGGTTTATACTCAAATTCCTCTGATACTAATTGTAATGCCCTGACCCTAGTTACCCAGAGTTGGTGAATTATTACATAATATTGGCATGATCACAAAATATCTAGTCTATAAAGATCGAATAGTTTATTAGCCTTGGAATAAATAGATACAATCATAAAGTTTGCATTACATCATAAAGTGAAAACTACAACAACAACATCTTGTCTTCATATCCCATACTACTATCCCTGCAGGTCATTCATAAATTACTTCTTCACATCCTGGGAAAATAAAACATTGAAAGGGGTGAGATCAGATGCTCAGTAAGGATAACAATATAGTGGAAACATTCATAAATAAGCATAAACATTTAAGGCAATGTATAACTAAAACAAAAGCCTTTTAAACTTGAACTTCAACATAATATGGCAAAGATAAAATGAAATAATTCCATTTACTTATTCACATGGATATTCTACTAGTCAAATGATCACATGTAATATCAATACCACTTTCATAATGATGGAATGCATAATGTCAGACTATCATAACCACATAGTCAAGGCCTCGTGCCAAGACTACAAATAAGATTTTGTAAAGACCTTGTGCCAAGACACTATTTTGTCTCATGAGACCTACCGACGCATCGAGGAGCTGTAGCGGGCTCCACCCGTCACTTATTAAGTCCAATGCATTCCTCATATGAACAGGTTTAAACATAACATAATACTTCATATTAAAACTAGCATATGAAATATCAATACTTTATCCATAAACCATGAATGGTATAAAAATAACACATACATAGTCAAACATATCACAAAACCTTCAATACAATGTGGAAGTTTTCTATCCTAATAAATCAACTTCAAATAATCTTAAAATCCATCAAAGGGTGTTGACATAGATGAAATCAAAAACTATTTGAGAGAAATATCTCCTTTTTTGAAAGCATTTAAAAGACACATAAATATAAAATAAAATATTTACTTTAAAAATATTCTTATAAGCTTGTAAGGGAATCTTCGAAGATTTTATAATGGTGGAAAATAGCTGCACCCACCATATAAGTTAAAAAATACATTCTTACATTAATTTTGTCGAAAATGTTAAAAAGGTACTTATTTTAAAAATGACGTAAAGATTCCTTTATAAACATCTTATAAAAAGTCAAACAAGGGTATAAATGACTTTAACCCATATTCTGTAAAATAGTAATAATTATTTGAAATACATTTTTAAGAAACATGGATGTGGATGATAAAGAGGTCACAATAGATAATTACGTATAAACAACCTCGGATAATGAAGAGAATGTGAAATAAACCCTTACCTTGTACTTTTCCTTAGTTTATGGTATTTTAACCTCCTATATAATAGTTGAAACATTGTTATTAAATTATACAAGAACCATATACAAAATTATGATATCATATATGATCTTCTAATAATGCATTGTTAATAATATTTTAATTTTATCGTCGTTTCGGGTGTTAACTTACTCATTTTCTTTTATATGTTTTGTTACATAAGTTGTGTTTGTTATGGATAGGTTGTATCTTATTCATATCTAGAATGATATAAAGTTCTTAAACATTACTTTTAATAATCAAATTAGAATTATTCTTGAATGGATACGATGGGGAATGAATCGCATCGCGTTCATGGAGATGGTAGTCCATATGTATGCACGAGCGAAAATATCATCATTTTGATATTAAAATAATATATAATTGGATGGTATATCATATATAAAGAATAATTATCATGTTATATTTATTATTTATAATAATTACACATCATTATTATACTCATCCAAATAATAATATATTGAACAATAATTACACCACGACATGGAGACGGTAAGTCGTACGTACGCACGTATGGTGACATGTCATTCAAAGGATGGATAGAATACTGAATATGGTTGTAACATATTTATAATAACATCACAGTATATATAAGATACTGGAGTTATTATTTTATAATGGTAATAACAAATAAAGAAGATGTTGAAGAAGAAAGGAACTTCAAAGAGGGTGGTGAAAACATTACCTCTTCTTCAGGTTCTTCCTTTTGATTTGATCAAAATGGCTCCTTAGGTTGGCTTTCTGATCAAAATAAGGCCTCTAGGTCGAAGTGAGGGAAGTTGAGAGAATATTTGGGCAGGGTTTGGCCGAGAAAAAAGGGTTTGAAGGTGTTAAATTGAGATAAGGGGGTGCTCTTTTATAAGAGGGTGAGGGGCACCATAGGAAAAGTTAGAAATATTATTTTATAATAAATTCATATTTAGTTTATAATGGATCCAAAGTATATTATTTAAATTTTAAGGTGGGGATAGGTCGAAAACCACTCAACCAATAGTTTTTAGATAGGTTTGGGTCACTTTATTAACCTTATCTTTTAGTTTTAACTCTTAGTAAATTAGATTGACACTTACCATGTCTCTTTGTATTTTTATATTATATAGTCAATAAACATACTATAAACTTCCAAGAGACCCCCAAGTGTTCCATTAACGATACACCTATAATTATATTAGTATCCTGACCTAACCTTATATTTTTAGGAATAGAATATAAATTAATAATATAATATTTGTTTTAAAAACTCTTTTATGTAAATTTTGACAATATTGGTTATTTTGTTTTTGATAATTTCATAACAGAATTATTACTTCAAACAAAATTTATATAATTATTGATAATGTAATTTTAAGCTATAAAATTAGTGGAATTTATAAAAAGTCTCAAATTACATTTATTTTGATATTCATAATATCAATTATTTTAATATTTCATTAATTTGGTAATTACTGTATCACCATTGTGTCATAAATAAATTAAATTATTTAGTGTCTAAAAATTATAAATAAAATATCATTATGTAAGAAATATTTTTATCTTTATAATTAATATTTATAATCGAATTTATCTTATGTATAACCCTATATTAAAAATGTTTTAGTTATTAAACTTTTAATTTAACTCTTTTAACTCTTCTTTGAATTAAATAATAATAAATGTCCTAAT
Organism: Viscum album; assembly: GCA_963277665.1. Taxonomy (NCBI): domain Eukaryota; kingdom Viridiplantae; phylum Streptophyta; class Magnoliopsida; order Santalales; family Viscaceae; genus Viscum; species Viscum album. The sequence continues at coordinate 854,810,022 of OY728152.1, forward strand.
CTAATCCAAGTGGACCTAAATGATAATATTTTATTCCTAAGGTTTTTTTTGGTTGATATACACTTGTCTAATAGAATTAGGACATGTGTTAGGGTAATATTAATATCATTTTCACCCTTAATTACCCTATTTACTTTTAACCGTGGTAAATAAAAGTAAAAAGTTACTATTCATCAAAAATTATTTTCATCTCATTAAACCAAATTTTACTCCTTGATATTAATTGTGTCTCTTGTATTTTTGAAATTTCACTCACAGAAGCGGTAAAATTATGTTTTATGTGAATTTCAAAATTCTCCTAGGAGGTGGGTAAAAGACGATGAAAAGTTCAATAAAATTTTTATATATCTAAAATTGTTCTAAACTAACTCCAATGAATTACATTTAACTTATATAGGTATTATGTTTCTATTTTGAACTTAATTAAATTTAATTAAAATAATTAATTATTTAAATTAAAAGTCGGTTTTAACCAATAACTTAGTGTTTTTCACTATTCATCAAAAATTGAAAGTTTTCAAAAAAATACTAAAATTTCACCCTAGGCTGATTTCGATATTCCGAATCCAAAATTGAAGTCCATTTTGAAAGATAAAATTTATATAATTTCAAAAAGTATGTATTACTATTCATAATGGCTAGTTTGATTGGGTTTGGTGTGTGTTAGAACTTGAGGTTGCGTACAACACATGCTACTGTATTATTCAAAGAGAAGCGTATCGTGGAAACTTGGGGTGTTACAATAAAACTTTTTAAGGTGACCTAAACATCCATAAAGAAGTTAGGTCCTCATAGATTTCAAGAAACACAAATTTTATTTCCTTGGAGACCCACATTATAAAATCACATGAGAGGTTTATTATTATTATTGGAAACAAAAAGGTTCTAAGAATACCAACCCTCACTAAAATGAACATCTAACTCTATCCCACCTTGATTTTAATTCACACATTATGGGTTTCCTTCATTCTAACTCAGTGAAATCAAGGTATCATCCATCAATGGGTTCTTATAATATTATATTTGTAATCTCATTTCCCACTGGATTATCACATTAAAATATTTTTGTACATATCTAAGAAAATATAATCTAATACCAGATTGAAAACCATGCCTAAGGAAATAAACTTTTTTATAATTATTAATTAATTTTCTAAGAGAGAAGAAAACCAACTCTAAGACAAAATATACATACTACGGCACTAACCTCTCGCCTTAATGAATTCTCAATAACTAAAGAGATATCTCAACATTAAAGTTATAGGTATTAATGCACTATATGATAATTTCCTTGAAGAACTCCCATGAAATGTTCTCATGTAATTGAGAAGGGATCATACAGTCCCATAACAGTTGGCTCAGTCCAATAAGAAACCATATTATAGATCTCACCCTTCAAGATATAGGATACTTGAGAGAATTGAGCAATGTATGAACCATCTCTAAAAAATCCACCACATAAGGTTAACATTAATCTCTATAAAATTATGGAGGATACTAATTCATGAATCTTGATATGGGATCAAAGAGAAAAAAAATATAGAAATAATCACTCTTTTTAGGGTCTAGGCAGGGTCTTGAATAAAATTATTCTTCTATATACTGTGATGAGACTAACCAAGATGGTCATATTTTGAAACCTTCTTTATTAATTCTTTATTATGCATCTTGGGATACATACATATTTAAATAAAAGGCATAAAAACCAATTCAAACATAAAATTACCATTACAAGGTAATGGAAAAAAATATAAATTCACCAACACAAGACAAATCCATTTAATCACATGATTTCATAATATATATAAAAAAACAACATCTATTAGCTAAAATAAGAACCAATTTACCTATAAATATAGTCAAAAGAAAATTTAAACTCATTTATAGAAAAACAACCTCAGTAAAAAAATCACTCGACATTTAAAACTAAATGATTTAATTTCAAAAACATGATACCAATTTGAAATAATTTATTGGCTTGTATGATCCAAAAATAATTCTTCTTCTAGGATTTATTCTCTAAAAAACATTGGTTATCATTTATATAACACTAATAAATATTCTATAGAGGTTAAAAAAATTGGTTTTAGATCATTCAAGTTTGGAAGAGATATATTCTATCAACTCCATTGAATAGACAGTCACACTCAGTTTTAAATGCATTGGATTATAGAATTTTTTATTATTCATTTATTCTAAAAATATATTTCATAGTATAATTCAATTATTTTAAAATATTCAATAATTGTGGGGATCTACCAATGCTCCTTAGAAACATCATGGGAGATATAATTTTATTCTCAAATCATATAGAAAGATAGGTACTCTCAATTTTTATACATCGATAATGAATTTAAACCTGTATTGAGGATAAAAATATTTATGATTTGAATCTAGTGAGTTTTAAATACACATGAGACAAGATTAATTTTAAAAAAAATAGTGTCTATAAAAATGACTATAACTTTTTCAAGGAATTAGATCATGATTTTTAGGAACCTATATCTTATTCAGCCCCTGTAATAATTAATTCATATCCTCATCTTATTCTAGATACTTTTTCCAAATGATAGGTCAAACACCCTTTCTAGTTCATATTTAATAATTATTTTATTTATCATTTGGAATGAAAAAAAATTGTTCTAGATGCATGGGGTTCTTCTGATTACAATCATGATTCCATATCTTGTTTCCTTTTGTTTAAATTGCTTATGAAAACCAGAAATCATGGATAAGATATCATTTCATCTCACTCAATAAGTAAATTTATAACCTTTATTCCCCCCTTCATTTAATTTAAGTGAATATCACTTTCATTTATATTTTGATAGGAAATAAGTAGGAAACTGTGATCTTGCATGCCCTTAACAATCTCCTAAATCACAAGGGAAAATTTCAAAGGGAAACCATCAAATCTAAATGGAAAAGTATGGAGATAGAAACTCCTTGTTTTTAAAATATTTATAAATATATAAAAAAATAAATAGCTCTTCTATACTAGAAGTTGATGGTAAATATCTTTACAACATGAGAGATTGATTTGACCATGTTTTCTCCTTATAAATAAATCTATTCAATGGTTTTTCCATTAGTTCTTACTTGTGGGAGGATATTATCCTCATGTTGGACAATACTGATGATAATTTATAGATTTTTACAATTCCTTTTGACACTAAAATTAATGAATCTTTCTTTAATCTTAATTATGGAAGTTCCCCTTGCCTAGATGGATTTACCATCTTCATCCAAATACTTTAGGATTTCATTCAACATGATTTATATAAGATTTTTAATTTTTTAAAGGATGTTTTAATAATCAATGAATCTATGCACAATTTCTTTCCATCATTCCAAAGGATTAATATGAAATAGAAATAAAACTTTTTAGGATTTGTGATCTTGTCGACATGATCCACAAAATTATTTGAAAAATCCTTTCTAATAGTATTTTGACTATTTCTAACAAGAATGCATCCTCACATAAATTTGGATTTATTAAAAGAAGGATAATAAAAAATATCAAATTAATGCATTCTAATGTGTTAATATTCTTGGAAAATCCACTAGGGGGGTAATATTTATTTTAAAATTAATGTTAAAAATCCATTTAAATTGTGGAATGGGGATTTATTTGTAAGGTATTAACCAGTTTTTTGTTTGAAGAGACCTTTATTAAGTGGTTCAAAATCATTTCATCTCAACCCATATTTTAGTTCTCATTATGGGATCTCCTAAATGATATTTTACTTGTTCATTTTGTACCAGTGAAGTTGATTCCCTCTCATCTATTATTTTCACCATTATAGAAGATTACACAAGAATACTTATTCTAATGATAGGTAATAATAATAATATAAAATTGATTAGGGTATCTAGAGGTTTAGCTACTCCCACTCATTTCTTATATGATGATGATATCATTTTTTAAATTCAAGTAGATAAGATAAAAAACATGAATATCAAGAAGGTACTTCCACATTATGAAACATTTTTGGGGTCAAGAGAGTAGTTAAAAAACCTTCACTTATTTCTATCAAAATTACCCAACAGTAATAAAGGTAGACATGATCAATGAACTGGGTATCCATGAATATATTTTCTATTTCACTTATATTGGTGTTCCTATTATATTTTTTAAAACCCAATTCTTCTCAATTCAATCGTATTTTTCATATGATTAGAAATTAGTCGGCTTCATGGAAAGGAAACACCATCCCAATGGATGGTAGGGTCAATGTTGTAAAAACTATGATTGTATCTAATTTTTTTTACTATATTTTGGTTTATAAGTGGCCATCTTGCCTTCATAAAAGTATCAACATGTATATCAAGAATGTTTCTTGGAGTGGTAGAATCCTTTGAACAACAATAATCATTATTCATTGGATATAATTCTGTAAACCATTTAATCATAGAGGTATTGGTATACAGAATCATTTTAATTTTAGACATTATTTTCTAGAACATTTTATATGGAGTATTATAAATGATAAATTGGATTCCATTTTTTATTAGATTCAAATTTCTAGGTAGGAGTCCCATGTTTATCCATCCTTTATGAATTCATTCTCTTAAATTTTAGAATTATCTCATTGGATTTCTAGAAATAAATATTCTCTCAATTTCTGGAAGGATAATAAGATATGTATGAATATTTTATATCTCAATAATAATTATTATTCTTATATAAATTGAGATATTAATATCACAGAGATATTTTATAATCCTTTGTACGTGATCCCTACTGGTATTTGGATTGTCATCTATAATTATAATTTTATTTATCGATATGATTTACTGAAATGAGAATCCATTGAAAGTGGTGTTTTATATTCTTAATTATTTTTTTATAATGAAATATCTAATAAAATAAATAACTATAAATGTATGTTGAATAAACACTGGATATCACCTAAAAATTATATCTAATATGGATGTTTGTTCATTAAAAGATCCCGACTGATGTATGCATGTAGTATGTTTTCAACCATATCTATTCTAAATATGTTTTATGCAATCAGAATAGGGAAGAAATTAATCATTTATTCTTGATATTTGATAGTACTTCAACACATTATCAAGACATTTTTGATATTTTAGAAGTGAAATTTCCTCAAGAATCATCAATAGAGGGTTGTCTAAAATCCTTCATTTGAATTATTCCTTGTCAATAGATTTCCAATATCATTCAAGTGGCGTGTTATGAAGTGATCCATCTAATTTGGTAATATAAAAATAAATTTATCCAAGGTAATACCTCATTCAACATCCAACTGATTCATGTTCAAATTATATTTATGAAAAAAATGAAAACACCCTTCAAAATGGTCACTATAATCATTATATTCTTGATTTCCATTTGCTTCAGCATCTTAGAACATTTTGAAACTACAAAAAAAAACAATTGTAACCATTGAAGTCATGTGGATTCTCCCTTTAATGGCTTTGTCAAATATAATAAATAAGGGGCTTCAAGAGAGAATAAATGTTATTCAAGATTTAGAGATGTCTTTAGAAATTATAATGGGGATTTCTAGGATGTATTTATGGACCAAGGGGAGTTGGTCCATCTCATGATGCATAAATTCCTAACATTATCAATATGGAGTTAATGTAAAGGCATCAAGGTTGTAATAACTTGTGGTTAGAATACGACTCTACCACTATTGTACAAGCTATTAGAAATGGAAATTTTCATCTCTCATGGAAGATAACTTTTAGATTGATAAATTTCATGGAATCTCGTTCATCCATGAATTATATTTTGGAACATGAATAATGGGATGGAAATTACATGGATGATAGGATTAAAAATAATGGGGTTATCTCTAGAAACATTATTATGTCTAATGAGTTACCATATGAGTATATTTCTCATAAAAAATATATTTTATTAAAACACATTATTTATAACTAGTTAAATATGGTTTTGGTAAAAAATTCTTCTACATATACCCAAGGTCTCATTCCTCTAAAAAATGGTTTTAGTTTAAATCATTTATAAAATAGCCTATTTTTATATCAAAAAATTATCCAAATACAATAATGAAATCTACCATTTTATATAATATCTTATGATAGGTAATTAAATTCTATTATAAAACCCACAAAACTAGTTTTCAAATTAAAAGTTTCTTTAAATTCCCATTTCTCACTACAAACAACCATTTAGAATTTGGGGGTAAAAAATAATAACTTAATACATAACATAGAATCCTTTTTAATTGCATAAAAATAGTATTAAAACCCTCTTTAGTTCATCACCAATAAGTGGGAATCGCATTAGATTCAACTCTAAATCAAAAGAGGTTGAACAAAAAAAATGTGATTCAAATACCAATATTTGCATTTTTTTTGGTGATTTAGTTTTGTATGATTTATACCAACCATGAAACAATCTCTATGAATTCCTTAAAACCAACTCCACAAGATCTGTATAGTTTATTATTCCATGTAAAATAATCATGTACCTCTAGTTATTCTAAAATTTTTACCCCAAAACCCAATATAACCCTCTGAATCACCTAAAAATCTCATTATGGATTCAAATACCACTTTCCACATCATAATACATTAAATTAAATATAGAATTAAATCAACAAACCATACTAAAATATTAAATACAGCTAGAAACATGAATTATGTGGTGAGAATGATCCATATAGACTCTACTACACCTACCTTTCATGTTAAAATATTCTTATATAATAAAAAACAAGACCCAACTAAAATAAAAATATGGTTATCTGATACTAGTTTTTATGAACCATCCCATGTCAAACATTCATATCACATGGGTTTTCCCACAATAAGGCCCGAATGGTGCTCCTGAACCCCATGAGCTACCTACAAGTATTATGGAATCAAAATAAGAAGGAAAGTGAATTAATTTATCCAAAAATGAGAGTTAATAGGGAATAAGATCCTTTAACAAGATTCTAACATTAAAAATCAATAATTTGGGCTTCCATGAAAAAATAAAATAAGAAAAACTGAATATATAAATGAAAAAATGTATCGTAAGAAATATTTATTTTCCTCAACACATCTATATCAACATGTGTAATTAATAAAAATACATCGACAATGTAAATATAATAGAGTTGGATACAAAAAATATATTTTCATCTTAAAATCACAAAATAAACCAAAACATAATCCATACTATTGGAACACCTATATATGATCCAATATTACTCCCCACATCCAAGTTGACATTTAACATATCAAGAGAATTATTATTGATAATAAAATGAAAAAAGAGAACCTTTATATAATGTAATATTTCTATACACACACAATGGATGTTTGTAAGGTGTGAGTTAACTAGCCTTGTATTATCTCACCAAGTTTAGTTTTCAATTAATTTCATTGGATAATTCATAATTTCATGTCCCAAACTCAATATAATGTATTTTTCCCATTTTATAATTCATATTGAAAATATATTGACATACATTTGATCATAAAGGTGAAGTCATATAATCCTTTATAAAACCATAATATGTCCAATTTTAAATAAAGAAAACACTTTCACACATCTAGAAAAGATATCCTTTGAAACATTAAAAAACAAATAATTGTTTTCCTCATTTTAGTTTCTTTCACCAAAATGTTATCCAAAAAGAGAAATTTTTATTTTACATGATTTTTTTTCAAAACCACATTTAATATAATTTTGAAAAAAAACAACCCAACCACAATGAATAGAAACCTAATACAATTAGTAACCTCAATAATAAGGAATTAAAAAAGGAAATTAGTGCATAGGGTACCATAATAAAAACAAATACAAGGTGAATTCTTACAAGAATGAAGTGAAAATCTCCTACAATAAACCACTAATCGTGAAAAAGTGTCATGGGATACACCCTAGATATTAATGTGTGATGATAGTAAGAATACAATAAACAATATATAATATTACATCTCGCATTTCATTTAAACTAAATACACAAGACATTCTACTAACCCACACTAGACTCAGTAAGGAAACACCTACTATCTAGCCCTGGAGGATAGAAAATATATGGGGGACACTAGAATAATATGTACTAGCTAGTTCTGTATAAATAATGATCTCCCACCATGATATCCAGGTTCTCGGGGAAAAACTTATATAGTTATGATAAAACAAACAATCCATAAGAAAATAATTTATAATATACTTCACCTCAACTTCATCAGCCTTTCATGAAATAAGCCATTTCCACATCATAAAAATATCACACAATCAGGAACAACACCATAAGGGGTGGGGGCGGAACACAAGGGGAACATAGAGAGTCACGCAATCCTAGAACAATTTATTTTAAAAAATTATAACATGTCCATTAAATGAAGTCCAATTCAAAAATACATATCATTTCTAGTAAATTGAAATTTCAACTTTTATGACACCATTTAGAAATCATTAAGAAAAAAATACATCATTCATTTAAAATATTCCATGGTAATTATCTAAAAATCCAACACACCCATTTATAAAAAAAATCGTTAATACATTCCTTTTTTTGTATTAATAGAATAATGTATTGTTAATTCCATCATTTTTCATCAATACCACTTAAATGAATACTCATATGAATTTTTATATAATTATTTTCATTATAAATATTTTTTTCAAAGAAACTATTGATATATATAAAGAAACATGCTATGCAATGATTCCCACTAATAAGAAACACTTTGATGACTTATCATAGAAATTATACATGACAATAATTCCACGTTAAATTTATTTTTTAACTCAAAAAATCAGATGAATTTAAAAATAATATAACATAATAGAAATACATACATCAATACAAGTGGGATTCTATCAAAAAAATACCACCTTCAATGGAGAACACTTGATCAAGTAACGAATCACCCTCTATAATCCATAAGAGTCACAAATTCTTTATTAAATCCAAATCAAACACTAAATTCACATTAAAAATTGATAAAGGTTATATGGATGAATAGAAATTTAGGAGAAATTGAATATGAAATATAATAGAACATTGTGGAGGAAGAAAATAATATATTATGTTGAAAACCCGTTGGAATCAGAATAAGGGTATCCAAAATAGAATAAAAAAATATGAGTGGATCTCTCCCTTTTTCTCATAGGGTTTGTTATGTGAATGGGATTGGATAAAGAGTATAAAAACATTAAAATTGAAACTGACAAAGAATAAAATATCTTTTTTAATAAATTAGTTTAATTAGTGTTATTTGGATGCATAGTTTACTAAATCATGTTCTAATCAAGTAGAACCCATTGGAAGGTACCTTCATAACTCAAACAGTTTTTTCACAAGTTTTTTCAATCCATGTTCCATTAATGTAAAACCTATTGTATAAAAATACTTCAATACATACTGTTAGAATTCAAGGTTTCTCCATAACTATGTAGTAAAACTCTTATGGAGGAAAATCATTATAAGCTGTAAATTCCAAATTAAAAATTCCCAAAATTCAAAAAATATCCCACATTTTAAATAATACGTAATTTTTTTTGAAATGATGGGTTTACACCTTAACTAAATCTCAAGAGGTACTAACCTAAAAATGACTACTTTAGCCTTGTTTTTTTAAAATTAAACTAGAGATTCATCATGGAGTGACACGTACGAATTTGAGCAATGTTCCCTCTTCTAGGGAAAAATAATAGCATTACCCCATTGGGTTATGAAATGACATACCTACCTCGTCAAGTGTAATGGATCGGACCCCTCCGGTCCATTCCTTTGTTGAAATCGATGTGGTCAACACGGCGCGTGTAACAATGATAATTATTAATGATAAAAATGAAGAAGAATTTATAAAAAAAATTAAAAGATGATTTTTCAGTTTATTATATTAAATAATAAAGATGGTGATATAAAGTGCGTGATTAATTAAATTAAAAGGGGTTTTAATTCTAAATAAGAATTTAAAAAATAAGGCGTTTAGTTTAATATTAATTGAGAAATTGTTGGAATTAAATTAGAATAATAATAATAGGTGTTGTGTTATTAATATTATTCATAATATTAATGAGAAATTAATAAAATGAGTTATGATATTTATTGCAAACAAATAAAGGAAGATGCACAATGGAAGCATGGTGGTGCGTTAATAAAATTAAAGATGAGTTCGTTATTATTATTATGTTAAATAATAATAATAATGGTGGTGTAAAAATATGTTGGGTTTATTAAATTGAATGACTTTAATTTAATAAAAGTGGTTTCAATTTAATCAGTGTGAAATAAAAATAAATAGAATTAAATAATTAAATTGACGGATGTTACGCGACATTGATGTGGCATGGTTGGATTCAGATATCCAACGCGGTGGTTTAATGTAGTCAATGCGATGAGCATAAATATTATTGTTATTAAAAATAATAATGGTGATGAGTTAATAAAATAAGTTGATGAATTGTTATTATTATTGAAAAACAATAAATAACAATGATGACATAAAACTATGTGTGAGAGGTTAATGAAATTAAATGTATTAAAAAGGGGTTGAATATGTAAGTTATATTAATTTTTGTTTTGACATTTAATTCAATTAAATGAAATGGTTTTGAGTCGCATGGAATGATTTTAGTTTAATATGAGAATAATTATAGTAATCTAATTTCATGGGATTAAATTAGAACATTAATGATGGGTGTTATTATTAATTTTATTAATAATAACATTAAAGGAGATTGGAGAGAGAAAGAGTTAAAGGAAATAAAGATTTAAAAATTAATGCAATAAAACAAATAAGTTAAATTAAAAAGGAAATCAATAAGGGGTGGGGCGTGGTTGAAATGGAGCCAAGGAGGCGCCACTTTTTGTGGTGGCGTGGGTTTGAGGAGGTTCTTTTGTAAGTCATTATTATTATATATTATAATAATGATTATAAGGTATTAATGGGAATAAAATTAAAAGAGAAATAAATGTAAAAGGAGGGAGTGTTTGTTTCCAATGTGAAAGAGACCAAATCACGATTGATTTGGAGTTATAAAAATAAATAAATAAGTAATTATAATAATAATAAAATAATATTATTATTATTTTGGGTGATCAAAACTTAAAAAGTCTATAACTTCTTCATATGGTGTCGGAATGACGAACCGTCAGCGGCAGTGTAATCCTGTAATTAAGACGGTCATTTTAAGACCAGTGATGGATACCTTTTTATGAGTTATGTCTCGGGTCAACGAAACACACATATTAATAAAATTAACGTCTTTTTTTAAAACGCGTGGAAACCGCGTGACGTGTCGTGTGTTGACCAGTCAAAACACGTAACGGGTGTACAGTCACACTGTGTATTCATCAATACACGCTGCATACTGTTTTACCTATTCGTTGTCTATATAAGAAAGGGTCGCGGATTATTTCCAGACCAATCGCTTCTTCTCCGCACGACGACACTCTTGGATGATCAAGAAGTCTTCCTCCTCTAACTTCTTTGTCCGAGCTCCGAATTACGATCTGTTAGCGGCCACAGGATCGTAGCGACGAGACGAAGCTTCTAAGCCTGGACTTGTAACCTTTAATTCCGGCCTTCCTTCTCCAGCTTCCATCCTAGGAGGCGTTTGTCGAGTTTGGCGAAGGCGGAGGACACCGAAGGACGTCGTCGGAAGCGGCGTGATCGGGACCTTTTGAGGTAGGGATCTCACCTTTGTCTCTCTAATTTGTGTATCATGTGTGGCGGGTACCCTTTTGTTTTCATGAGAAATGGTTGAACCTTTAAATAAAGATAATAACTGGTTAAAGAATGGGGTTGGGAAGTTAGTGATTGTTGTTACCTTACACCCAAGACTCTTCAGGTAGGTCTCGGAGGCTATGATGGCTTGAGGCGACCTTTAGCCCAAGACTCTTCGAGCAGGCTTACCGTTCCCAACAACCTTCGGGATGAGGCCCAGGTGTCTGCGGGTGGGTTAGTGGTTGTGGCCCAGGTGTGTGCGGGCGAGATGCGTGGTTGTGAGGCCCAGGTGTGTGCGGGGGGGATGCGTGGTTTGGCCCAGGTGTGTGCGGGCGGGAAGAGTGTGGTAGCGTCAGGACGTTTTCCGTTAGGAAGAGCAGCATCTAATTAAGTGGGAAATGGTGCGGGGTACCCAATACTTTTGTTCTATATATATACTAAACTTGTTTTTGTTACTTGGTGAGTGTGACCAGTGAGGCTGGGTGGATAGTTTTTCCTTGTTAGTTTCTGGTTCTTCTGTTTTCTCACGGGACCTTAGGGTGTATCCCCACTTGTGCACGAGAGATTTAGGTTTCCCTACTGAGTATACTTGTATGCTCACCCTACGTTTACTTTCAGGTTTCCAGGAGGACTACCAGGGCCGTGCGGGACCCTACTAGTCGGGCAGTTGGAGTTGTTGCAGTTGTTGTTCTCTTGTTTTCTTTGGCATTGTACTTTTGAGCTTCCTTTTACTTGTACCTTGTTATAAAAATTGTTTAAACATGCATGTGGGCTTGGTTTGGGTTTATTTATATACACTTGTTCTTTTCCCTTTTTGGTGGTTGACTTGTCCTATTTCCCGATCCAAAATAATAAAAAGGGTAATGCCTCCCATATTTGTGAAAACTCATACCCTTGGTGCTAGTCGCCAACCCGGGGCCTACTGGAGGCGGGACTCGGGGGTCATTATCTCCCTTTCACCATTGCCAGCTCAGGAGGGGCATCTTTGGTGGGAGGGGGTCGTGACAGAATGGTATCAGAGGCTGATGGTTGAGAGATAGGATGGAGTCTGGAGTTAGGCACAGTGAGGATTGCATGGGATGGTAGGGCAACAGTGTTCGTTAATCTTGGTGCGTGACATATGACAGGGAAGACCGGCTAGGGCACGGGATTTTAGGGGCCCCCGTGATCCGATGCAAGGACTCTGAGCCTACCGAACGACCAAGTGAGACTATATTGATTGCAGGGTAGAGACCCTAGGGAAGGTACATGCATCATCATGTTTGTGTTTTACTTGATTTGGGTGTTCTGGGAAAGAAATTGAAATAAAATGATAATTAAAACTTTGAGTTTTTCATTACTACTTGGGCTTAGGCGTTCCCTGTTTACCGAATAACTATGGCACCTGGACGTCAACAGAACGGCAGAGGAGTGGGACACAGACAGTTTCATGCAATATAAGTGGCAACCCTACCAAGGCCAGAGATCAAGAGAGATGTTTCCGGTTTTACTTAAATGCTCTCATTTATATTTTGTTTAAATTCAAGATCATCACACTCCTTTGTTGAAACTCATTCTCGCCCATGCTTTGGGCATGGACCTTGTTTTCCATGAGTCTATAATGCTATGTTATTTCCCTCTTTCCTTTAAATGTGTGTGAAGAGTCCTTACATGTGGGGAGAGGAGGACCTGATCCCTAATCGAGACGCATTAATGTGGATGCGATTAAACCCGTGCAGGAGAGTCAGTGCCGCCTAAAGCGGATAATATCTCGACATGGGAGAAGGAATTCCTCAAGCCATGTGTTCGGGAAATTTATTGTTGTTGTGTATGGTGTTGGGGGTAGTGTAAGTTTGGAAAATCCTAATATATGGAAGTCGGAAGACCTAATTCCTAATTGAGATGCATTAATGTGGATGCGATTAAACCAGTGAAGGTGAGTCAGTGCCGCCTAAAGCGGATAATATCTCGGTATGGGAGACGGAATTCCTAACTCATATAATTAGGGTTGTCGGTTGTTTCTTGTTATGACAAGAGCCCTAAGAGGTTTCTTGCGGAGTGGTTGTTTGGATCCTTTCTTTTTCTTGGTTGGTTTTTTATTCTCGAGGATGAGAATGTTTTAAGAGGTATCTGATGTAATGGACCGGACCCCTCCGGTCCATTCCTTTGTTGAAATCGATGTGGTCAACACGGCGCGCGTAACAATGATAATTATTAATGATAAAAATGAAGAAGAATTTATAAAAAAAATTAAAAGATGATTTTTCAGTTTATTATATTAAATAATAAAGATGGTGATATAAAGTGCGTGATTAATTAAATTAAAAGGGGTTTTAATTCTAAATAAGAATTTAAAAAATAAGGCGTTTAGTTTAATGTTAATTGAGAAATTGTTGGAATTAAATTAGAATAATAATAATAGGTGTTGTGTTATTAATATTATTCATAATATTAATGAGAAATTAATAAAACGAGTTATGATATTTATTGCAAACAAATAAATGAAGATGCACAATGGAAGCATGGTGGTGCGTTAATAAAATTAAAGGTGAGTTCGTTATTATTATTATGTTAAATAATAATAATAATGGTGGTGTAAAAATATGTTGGGTTTATTAAATTGAATGACTTTAATTTAATAAAAGTGGTTTCAATTTAATCAGTGTGAAATAAAAATAAATAGAATTAAATAATTAAATTGACGGATGTTACGCGACATTGATGTGGCATGGTTGGATTCAGATATCCAACGCGGTGGTTTAATGTAGTCAATGCGATGAGCATAAATATTATTGTTATTAAAAATAATAATGGTGATGAGTTAATAAAATAAGTTGATGAATTGTTATTATTATTGAAAAACAATAAATAACAATGATGACGTAAAACTATGTGTGAGAGGTTAATGAAATTAAATGTATTAAAAAGGGGCTGAATATGTAAGTTATATTAATTTTTGTTTTGACATTTAATTCAATTAAATGAAATGGTTTTGAGTCGCATGGAATGATTTTAGTTTAATATGAGAATAATTATAGTAATCTAATTTCATGGGATTAAATTAGAACATTTATGATGGGTGTTATTATTAATTTTATTAATAATAACATTAAAGGAGATTGGAGAGAGAAAGAGTTAAAGGAAATAAAGATTTAAAAATTAATGCAATAAAACAAATAAGTTAAATTAAAAAGGAAATCAATAAGGGGTGGGGCGTGGTTGACATGGAGCCATGGAGGCGCCACTTTTTGTGGTGGCGTGGGTTTGAGGAGGTTCTTTTGTAAGTCATTATTATTATATATTATAATAGTGATTATAAGGTATTAATGGGAATAAAATTAAAAGAGAAATAAATGTAAAAGGAGGGAGTGTTTGTTTCCAACGTGAAAGAGACCAAATCACGATTGATTTGGAGTTATAAAAATAAATAAATAAATAATTATAATAATAATAAAATAATAATATTATTATTTTGGGTGATCAAAACTTAAAAAGTCTATAACTTCTTCATATGGTGTCGGAATGATGAACCGTCAGCGGCAGTGTAATCCTGTAATTAAGACGGTCATTTTAAGACTAGTGATGGATACCTTTTTATGAGTTATGTCTCGGGTCAAAGAAACACACATATTAATAAAATTAACGTCTTTTTTTAAAACGCGTGGAAACCGCGTGACGTGTCGTGTGTTGACCAGTCAAAACACATAACGGGTGTACAGTCACACCGTGTATTCATCAATACATGCTGCATACTGTTTTACCTATTCGTTGGATATATAAGAAAGGGTCACGGATTATTTCCAGACCAATCGCTTCTTCTCCGCACGACGACACTCTTGGATGATCAAGAAGTCTTCCTCCTCTAACTTCTTTGTCCGAACTCCGAATTACGATCCGTCAGCGGCCACAGGATCGTAGCGATGAGACGAAGCTTCTAAGCCCGGACTTGTCACCTTTCCTTCCGGCCTTCCTTCTCCAGCTTCCATCCTAGGAGGCGTTTGTCGGGTTTGGCGAATGCGGAGGACACCGAAGGACGTCGTCGGAAGCGGCGTGATCGGGACCTTTTGAGGTAGGGATCTCAACTTTGTCTCTCTAATTTGTGTATCATGTGTGGCGGGTACCCTTTTGTTTTCATGAGAAATGGTTGAACCTTTAAATAAAGATAATAACTGGTTAAAGAATGGGGTTGGGAAGTTAGTGATTGTTGTTACCTTACACCCAAGACTCTTCGGGTAGGTCTCGGAGGCTGTGATGGCTTGAGGCGACCTTAGCCCAAGACTCTTCGGGTAGGCTTACCGTTCCCAACAACCTTCGGGATAAGGCCCAGGTGTCTGCGGGCGGGTTAGTGGTTGTGGCCCAGGTGTGTGCGGGTGAGATGCGTGGTTGTGAGGCCCAGGTGTGTGCGGGCGGGATGCGTGGTTTGGCCCAGGTGTGTGCGGGCGGGAAGAGTGTGGTAGCATCAGGACGTTTTCTATTAGGAAGAGCAGCATCTAATTAAGTGGGAAATGGTGAGGGGTACCCAATACTTTTGTTCTATATATATACTAAACTTGTTTGTGTTACTTGGTGAGTGTGACCAGTGAGGCTGGGTGGATATTTTTTCCTTGTTAGTTTCTGGTTCTTTTGTTTTCTCACGGGACCTTAGGGTGTCTCCCCACTTGTGCACGAGATCTTTAGGTTTCCCTACTGAGTATACTTGTATGCTCACCCTACGTTTACTTTCAGGTTTCCAGGAGGACTACCAGGGCCGTGCGGGACCCTACTAGTCGGGCAGTTGGAGTTGTTGTAGTTGTTGTTCTCTTGTTTTCTTTGGCATTGTACTTTTGATCTTCCTTTTACTTGTACCTTGTTATAAAAATTGTTTAAACATGCATGTGGGCTTGGTTTAGGTTTATTTATATACACTTGTTCTTTTCCCTTTTTGGTGGTTGACTTGTCCTATTTCCCGATCCAAAATAATAAAAAGGGTAATGCCTCCCATATTTGTGAAAACTCATACCCTTGGTGCTAGTCGCCAACCCGGGGCCTACTAGAGGCAGGACTCGGGGGTCATTATCTCCCTTTCACCATTGCCAGCTCAGGAGGGGAATCTTTGGTGGGAGGGGGTCATGACATGAAGAACCAAAATCCCAAGGCCCCATCCTTCAACAAATATTCTCCTCCATTCATTGTGTGACATTACCCCTTACCACAAGACTTATCCCAGTGGTCAACATTCTTGGTGTTGTTTTCGGGCACAATGGATGCATTCAGTGGTGGGTGATATATTAAAATTTATTTTATTAATAATTTCACAAAACCATGAGTAAGGATCTTACTTGTCAAGATTGTAATTAATTTTTTTAATATCTGATTAAATAAATACTCGAACTTAGGAACATTCTTCTTTGATGAATTTTTATTATCCAAAAAGACCCTATTGTACAACCTTCATTTTGTTGTGAGGATCCATAGATAGAATCCCTCTAGCAGTGATCAACACATTCTCCAATGACCTCGTAGGAACACTACTCGATATCTGGGTTCAACCACGGTGAATTTAATGCCATGTGTTTTTTTCATGATAAATTGTTCTTTATCCTTGAATAAATATCTCTTTTATTTCTTATTCTTGAGATGAAGATTGAAGGAGGAGTGGAGAGAGATTTCATTTTCCACAAAAATTCTCTATTAACAATTTTTGGATTCCACACACAATTGACATAATCTTCTATTTATATAGTTTGGGTTTAGGATAAAGTTTTATTTATTTCCATGATTAACATAAAATAAAATTTACAAAATTTAATAAACCATATTTCACATAATAGTATTATTATTATTTGGGGGTGTGAAACTTTCACAAATTGATAAATATTATTTACCATTATGTAAGTAATTATTTTATAATTGGATGAGGTCCTGGCCTATTAAAACTCCTCGATATTTTTTGAATGACTGAATAAATATTTTATTCAAAAATAAATATTTCATTCACATACTAAAAAATATATTTTTATTAAATATTCAATAAAATAAATAAATTTTCATTCCCATGTTGGAGAATAAATATTCATTTAATTTATGTGATCTTCATAACATGAATAAAATTATTCCATGATCTTGAGAATAATATTTATTACATTAATTTAATTAAAATATAATTTAATCAATATTAACATAAAAACATACCCTACTTACAATAAACATATGGTGTTATAGTTTTTTTCAGTAAATCTAAGTGTTCAAGTCGTGACATGCATACATGATATTATTAATGTATAAAGAATATTACACCCTTAAGAACATTACATCCTAAAAGGGCATATATTGGGAGGTAAAATAGAACAATATTAATTAAAGTTATTCAGTATCTGAATGATAGAAAGTAATTTTTCCAATTAAGCACACTAATGCCTATTTTATTCACAATACCATCAAAATTAGCAATCTGAATATGGCCAGGATATAAAGGAGACCCTAGATAAGTCATCAGAATCAACCCCCTCTACATATTCAGATTACTACATAGGGATTCCAATTATCCTTCCCCAAATTTGTTTGAAAAATAAAAACTGCTCTTAGATCGGTTATTAACCTTCCCACTCTGTAAGAAATATTCATCCAATATATCAATAAGAACCTTGACTAATTGGTTTTATCTGGTTAATTTTATCTGGGATGATCAGAATGAGGAAAAACATCATGTGTCTTCAGGTAACATGTTAGAAAAATCTATTCAGGAGGGCGTTATTAATGTGAGGAGTTTGGCTGGAACTATTCATGGTATGCATGAAAGACTTGCGTGGGAAGTATTGGAGAAGCATACATTGTAGGGAAATGTTATATCTGGGAATTTTTTTCTCATGGGTTTGTGTTGTGGTCTTTAATTTAGGACCTAATCCTGATCATCAAGCTGAATTCTTAATTGATTATTGGGGAAGGAAATATTTCTTTTTGGAATGATAACTGGGCAGGATCTTGTATTGGTATTCATGAATTCCCTTTTCCCATGATATCTTTAAAGGAGGCTAGTAGATTCCCCATCTTCATTAATTCTGTCTTGAATAGGGATCAACATGATATTTTTTATCTCATTGACTTGAACTTAGAACTAGATAAATGTGTGTTTACTACCTCTAATTCCGAGAATTTTTTTATGAATGATTTTCAGCGAATTTCATCTCCTAGGGGTATGCAGGATATTTAAAATATTATTTTATGGTGTAACAAGGTTCCTATAAAGTTTAATTTTCTTTTATGGAGGATTAGTAATCAGTCCATTCCTACGGATGAAAATGTAAAAAAGGTTAGGCATTAACCTTATTTATAAATTTCATTGTTTTAGGGTTCATAAGGAGGATACTTATAATCATCTATTTTCTTATGGTGATTGGGTATTGGGCATCTAGGGATATTTTGGTGTATTTATTGGTTTTGTTTATCCAGATATTTGGGGTGTATCCTTTTTTGATAGATAGTTTCGTGGCTCAAGTGGTTCTGGTCCAGAAAGAGTGGCAAAGCTGGGATATTAAACACAAGGTGCTGGGGTATCTGGAAAGACAGGAATAGAGAAAGGTTTCATGGGAAATTATAAAGGTGGAAAAATATTGTAAAAATGATTAAAGTTCTAATTACGGACCTGTTTAGTGGAATAAATAAATATAGTAATTCTCATTCTCTTCATACTATACAAACTGTTGCAATAGTAATGCAACGAGAGTGCTCCATGGACAGAGGCAACTAGATTCACTGGTTCCTGTCTACTAGAGGTTTAAAACTTAATTTCGATGGCTCTTATGTTTTCTGTACTATGAAATGAGGCAGAGTGGTTAGATATGGTTGGTGGAATTTTGTGTTTTTCTTTTCATATTACTTTGGGAGGGGAATATTTTTTCAAGATGAGGTGAGGGCGATAATGGTTGGGATTATCCTATGTGATCAGAGGAATATTGTTTTAGATGATGTTGAAACTGATTCCATGGTGATACATGATTGAATTAATTGTAAAATCTCTTCTCCTTGGTGGATTTCTTACATTATCAGGAGGTGTTGTTCCAAGATTAAAAATAGGGGCATCACCATGGCTCATACGTGGCATGAGGGGAATAAGGTGGATGATTATTTTTGCTTCCATGGTGGAGGAGGCTCAAGGTACTAGTGTTAAGTGTTTTATGAATATTAATCAGATGAAAAATGAGTGGTGTGCTTAATTAGGAAATATCAACTTGGTATTATCTATTTTAGACCTCCATGAGTTGTTGTGGCCTTCCACATGGTATTTTTGGTGGGTTATTCTTCTAATAAAAATTTAATATTTAGTATAATGAAAATTACACATGATCACATATAAGAATATCTGATAATAATAAAAACAAGAATAGTTCTTATTGGCATGCTTTTTATCATAATATACCCTCTTTGATATTAATAAGTGATATGTTCATGGGAATAAGCCTCATCTGCATATGATTACTTGCACCTAATGATCTAAATACTAGGTCCCCCATCATAATATGTTATCCAACCACAGAACTATATTAAGTATATTTTCATCTCACTTTAAGGTTCTCATCATAGAGGGGAACTTCTATGACCTTATCAATGTGATAAATATTCAACAACAATATTACATTAAATTCAAGAAAAACAATGAGAAATAAGTAATATTATTTGAAATTATTATTCAATACCTCAAATATACATGTAATAAAAGTAAAATCACTTGGTCCTAGGACACTAACTCTAATAAATTCCCACTTGGAATAGATACAATTTTCTATGAAATTCAATCTGCTAGAACTCACATGGTATTCATGTTTCTGCAGATTCAAGGATTTATTCAAGGGGTCATCCATGTTGTCTTCCATGGAAATAATTCTCACTACAACCTCACCACTTAGAGAAAAATACTTCAATAGATTATAATTATTATGTATATTCTTCATCTTCCAGTGTGATCTTGGATCTTTTTCGATATCCTCCACTACATTCTCATCAATATAGAGTGTGATGTGATATTTAATTCTTAGTACCATTTTAATATCATGGATGATGTTTCTTATCCATAATACTTCATTATCTTCCTCACAAGTCACAATATTCTCTAGATCACTTATAGAATTTATTAACATTGCCTAATTTGAGCTCTTCCATCTAACATTAACTCTATTCAAAGTGAATATGCATCCAATTTTTGACTTCATGTTATCTTGATCAGTTTAGAAACAAGAATTTATATATCCTATAATTACTAATTCCTCATATCCTCCATATACTGGGAACATATCATTAGTATTCCTTAAATACTTAAGTATATTCTTGACTTCCGTCTAATGGAGGCCACATGTATTAGTTTCATATCATTATAACACACCCAATGTGTAGTAAAAATCTTTACTATTACATATGATAATATACATGACTCACCTAATAAAAGAGGCATATAGAATCCTTTATATTCTATTTATTTCCACATGTGACTGAGAAAACATTTTCCTAGAATGGTGAATTCCATGGGATGATGTAAATAGTCACTTAATGGATTGTTCCATACAAAATCTCTATAGTATTTTTCCAATGTATGTACTTTAAATTAAATTGAGAAACCTCATGGATATATCATGATGGATATTGATACCAATAATATATTCTAAATCACCCAAGTCCTTAAAAGAGAAAAATATATCAACAATTCTTTAATAGACTATAAGACCAGTATTTCATTTCAAATAATTAATATTTCATTGACATGTATAATCAATAAAATGACCGCACTCCCACTAAACCGTTTATAGGAACATAGCACAAATTCATTCTTTATGAAACCAAATTCTATTATATCCTAATAAAAATGAATGTTCTATAACTTGGATGCTTTCTTTAATCTATAAATGTATCTTTTCAACTTTCATAATTTTCTAGAATCCATTGAAGTCACAAACATTTGATTTGTGTCACAAAGACATCTTCCTGAAGGATCCTGTTAAGGAAATATGTTTTGAAATCAATTTTCCAAATCTCATAATCATGGAAGGATTTAAAGGAAAGTATAATATTAATGGATTTAAATATTGAAACTGGTGAAAAGGTTTTTGCATATTCAATGACTCGATGCTGTTTAAACCCTTTTTCAACCAATCACACATTATAAGTACTAAATTTTCCTTCGATGTATAGTTTTCTCTTAAATAACCAATTTCATCCAATAATTTTTTACATCTACTAGTGGGTTTACCAAAATATTTAATTTGTCTTGATTCATGGAATCCATTTCATAATTCATGAATTTTCCCCACTTGAAAACATTTTTTCCACTTATTACATCACTATAGGTTAGATGATCATTATTTTCAACTAATAATAAGTCACTATCCTCGGTGACTAGAAAACCATAACATTAGGGTTCTCTAACTGCTCTTGTACTCTTACACTGTAAATATGTCTTTGAAATAGTTTCTTCTTCTATAATACTTTTTTTAATATTTTCCTATACCAACTCTTATGTGCCTTGAGCCTCGACTTCATCAAAGTCAATTTGAATCCCACTATTTATTTAGTGATGTGCTCCATATCAAGGAATATGGTGTGAATTTACACTATAAAATTTTTTATGAGGGGTATTATAGATAATATTTCCTCATTTCCATGGTTTTTCCTATAATGTTACACATTTTTCATTGGGGTGATACTTATTTACCTGAAGAGGCCTTATCAAATTCTTCTCTTCCCCACACATGTAAGTTCAATAACATGGTTTTCTTTCTAATCTAAAATTCAAATGGAATACCATTTATCAATTTAGTTGGTATATGGTTTAGTATATGTGATTCTTTTTGTAACGTGTATCCCAAAAAGGATAGTGGAATACTCGCATGACTCATTATTGATCTCATCATGTCCAACAAGGTGTGGTTCTTGCATCCACATACAAGATTACATTGAGTTGTGTATGGAGGATTGAGTTTTGATAGGATACCAAACTCCCATAATTAATCATTGAATTATTTATTAGGATATTATCCACCATAGTTTTAGTGGAGTTTCATATTATTTATTCCAATATGGCTCTCAACATCATTCTTATATTGCTTGAATTTGTTAAAATAATCTGTCTAATACCTCATTTAGTATACATATCCATATCTACTAAAATCATCAATAAAAGTTATTAAGAATGAGTAACCTCCCCTTTCTTCAATAGTAAATGTTCTGTGAAAAACAATATGAACTAATTTGAGAATCTCTTTAGCACGTTAACCTTTCCCAGAAAATGGGGATTTGGTCTTTTTGAATTGAAAACAAGTGTGAAAAACAAGAATTTGATTTAGTTAAAAATAACATAAATATCCATCTTGATGTAATTTAGTCAATAATTTTCATTAACATGGCCAATCTGGTGATGCCAAATTTGGTTGTGGTGTGAGTCGTGTGATGTAGCTTTGTTATCGACATCCATTACTTGGTTCATGTAATTTGACAAGTAAAGACTATTATTTAAATGTTCCTTACAATAACAAGTGGTGTCTTTATAAAATAAGAAAATTTTATTCCCAACACTGAAAAAAATAAATTAGTATCATGTATGGATAAAATAAATAATGTTTTTTATAGCTGATGTCACATAATAAACACCTTTAAAAAACAATATCATTCTATTCAGAAATGTTAGGTGGTATTCTTCGATAGCTACAGCTGTAATTTTATCTCCATTAACAGCTCAAATATCTACCTAACCTCATTAAATATTTATGAATCTACATGTTTATTGTATTTTAATATATATATATATTGGAACCATAATATGCATAAAATACCCAAATTGTTGAAATAGATAAATTACATTAGATAAAAAATGAACCTGAAGCTTCCCCTCGCTTTTATGGATGGGTGCAGTTTCCCTTCCATTGACCCTTCTTCCACATGAAAAATAAACAACGTCATGTTCCCTTTCTTTCCCCTTAATTGTACTCCTCTTGAAAGGGTGTGAAAAAAATGGGCTTAAATATCATCACATTCCCTTTCCATTTGATCAGTATAAGGATGTGATGTTTTTCACGCTACCTATCCTTATCTATTTGGTGAAGAAGTGTATCAAGATCTAAAAGATACATCTCAATATTTTTTATATTAAAATTAACAACAAAGATAGAGAATATTTAAGGGAGTGATTCCATAATGATATAAGTTCAAAGTTATTTGAGGTGATTAAACCCTATGACCTCTTAGTTCTCAATGTATCCAATTAGCATAACTACATAATGGAATGTTGGGGAACCATATCCAAGATTTATCTAAAATAGAACCTTGGAAATATCAAATTGTTCCTATCTAGATCTCTCATGGTAAATAAAATGGAGGTTCTCAAGAATGATATATACATACAAGTTTTTTTAATACTTCATGAGTTCACTAGAAATAGGCGAAAGAATCAAAAATTGAAAATCAACCACATTTTTCATATGTTTCTCAAATATAAGGAACTCTTCATCACTCATCTCCATTCACTATATGGAATAACTCAAAGGCATATATACCATTCATGTATGTTACTTCTATTTAAGAGTATGTATTTATAAAATATTTATTATATGAATAATTCTACATTATGTTATATAATTAAAATAGTATACTATTAATAATTTTCTTGATTAAAATTGGGTGAAATATAATAAATTAAATGATTTTATTAAATCTTGCACTATTTTTTCAATTCTAATATCCCTCACTACTGAACTTGGAATTTCTAGTTACTCTGATATTATAATGTAATGGATCCATATTCCACTTTTCATAATCCCAAAAAGGGTTGGTCAAGCTACTTGATGGTATTTAGGTAGGTCAGTCTTTTCCAACTGCAGGATCATGGCTCCTTGATCTTTTGAGTGGACTCTCCTATTCAAAAATTATAACTTGGATTTCCACACCACTTGAATCAAAATTACAAAAATTACAAAAAGAGGTACTCTTCTTGATATTAAATGGTTAAGTCAACCAAAAACCTTCATAATAACTCCCTTTATAAAATTTTCTTCCCCAACAAGGGTCGGTCAAACACTTAGTTCAATTGAGTTTCATTCCCAATGATGAAATGGTAGGCCATGTGTGAAATAATATTTAAATGATGGATTTTAAAATTAGTATGAATAAATTATATATTTGTATCCTTTACACACCTTGTCAATTTTAAGTGGGTGTTACTTAATTAATTAACCATGTCAGATTAAACATTTATAGGTAATTAATTAATTTAATTTCTATATTTTCACATTAAACCATTTATTTATGTGATTGCGAACTTGCATCTATAAAATAAATAATTCCATATACAAAAATAAGTAAATAATAAAATGATCCATTTATGAGGTTTATCTAATGGTTTATTTAATGACCAGACATTAAATCGACTTTTTTCTAGGGAAAATAACTCTTATTTCTAGTCTAAGCATGAGTTACAACATTCCACCTATCTACATGTGTATCATTTTATTTGTAATCAAAATGGTTCCATATCTGACCACCACTATACACCTTTGTATAATCCATTAATTATATGTATCTATGACTCAAACGTAGGTGAGGGAAACCAAAGGATTGGTTAAAAGTGTATTATATAAATATACTTGGACACACTCATATATAATAATAGTTGGATGGATGAATTTTATTCCATAATTTAATTTAACATTATGTAATTTAAATCCCATGAAATAAATTTAATTAAAACATCCAACACATACATAAGTCTTGGACAATCTCATGAACAGTTATGCATGCAATGAATATGAAAAAGGTTACTAGCAAGCATTCGTTTCATTATTTTTAAGATTCAATCACATGTATTAATTAATTAATTAATTAATTACCTTTGATATTAATGATCAACCAAACATAATTTTACTTACCCGTTATTTATGGAATTCATGGAAATTAAACGACAGAACCAATAATGACATATTTATTATAATAAATTAGTTGAGCATTTAAAACTATTTAAAACCATTATTAAATTTTCAAACATAAAATAGTGTTCCAAGAAGTATAATAATGTTTTAATTTTTCAATTTTACAATTTAATTTAATTTTTAATTCAATCCATTAATGGGAGACTACATGGAATGTACATCTTGCTACACATTATGTATCTCTCTTTCCATGTATTTGGGTCACATGTCTGGGTCAATATTGTATAACTTGGTTGGACTACACAACATGTGTAGCCTAACTATATATCATGTATTCTACTTTCTATGTGTCTGGGATATACATATGAGTATTTAGTGTGTATATTGATGGACTACAATTCATGTACAAGCTAGTTACACGCCATGTATCTCTTTGAGTCATGCATCTGTTTTACCACTAAGTCACTCGACAAGTTCTTTGGATGTGGGAATTTATGAAATACACATTTTTTACACCCCATAAACTTCATTTATATCATAAATACTCTAGTTTGCGAGTATCATGTTTTTCGGACCGTGTATAATGACTACACAGACTATACAATTTATACCGCAAACCTATGTAGACTACACGATGTGCATATTGATACACATTGTGTAATCCAACAACCATTTTCCAGGTTGGTTGGTCAATGCATGGTAGACACAAAGATCAATTACTATGTGGTGTTTTGTTTATCCCTCAATGCAACTAGATGAAGTGCAGTAGGGTACATGGTGTTTACTTTCGAGTACACCTCATGTAACCCTATCTTACCATCTAAAATTTGGCAGTTTCCCTATAGAATTTACAATAATTATTTATCTATTCTAAAACATTAAGGAAAATTAAAACACATGAAAAAATATTCTTAATATGTATAATAATGTTAACTCAAATCATATTAAATAATGAATAATATGAAATTAAATTCTAACCACAATTGTTCATATATCAATAATAAAATAAATAATCATTAATTAAAATGTGAACACTCTGATACAACATGTTGTATATGGGTGTAGAGGATGCATGCAGTGGTGGGAGATATATACAAATTTATTTTAGTAATCATTTTTTAAACCCATGAGTGAGGATCTTTCATGTAAAAATTATAATTAATTTATTTAATATCTAAGAAAATAAATACAATGGCGTAAAAACATTTTTTCGTTGATGAATATTGATTGTTCAAAAATACCCTTTCATATTACGTTCATTATATGAGATGATCCTAGTAAATAATCCATCTAGTTTTGATCCACACTTTTTTCAATGATATTCAAGAAACACCACTCATTATCTAGGTGCTAGTATTATGGATAGATTGTATTGTATTGTTCGTTCTTGATCTCTAGTTCTTTGGTCTCGAAGAAATATCTCTTGAATTTTTTTCGTTATTGAGAGGGAGAGATAAGGTGGAGTTCAGAGAGATTTTTTTTTCCAACAATTCTCTATTCTCAATTTTTGTATGCAATATGAAATATACAAAACCGTTTATTTATAGAGTTAGGGTTTAGGTTAAAATATTATTTAACTTCATGATTGTCATTATATAACATATGAAACATTTAATAAACTATATGGAACATAATAATAATTATAATATTTTGCGGTTCACCAAATTTTGAAAATTGATAAATAATATTTATCTTCTTATAAATAATAATTTACTCACAGGACATGGTTTTGGTCCATTAGAAATCTACATTATTTATTTTATACCTGAAAAAATATTTTATTTATAAATAAATATTTCATTTATATATTTATAAATTAATGTTTGATAAATATTAAATAAAATAAAAACAATTATCCACATGTTAGTGAATAAATATTTATATAATTTATGCAATCAATATAAATTGAATAAAATTATTTCTCAGTCATGATAATAAAATTTGTTACATTAATTAAATTCAAAAGGAAGTAAATAGATATTAAAGGAAACACTAAGTGTGTGACCCTATAGGATTTATTCTTGTTAGAATTATGTATTCTTTTTTAAAGTCCAAGATTAATGTATAGAGATAGGTTAATGAACACTAGAGAAAGAATTTAATCTCCCAACATCGACAACCTCATACGAACACTCACTCTGTAATATAATCTCTTTGTCACAATGTCTCATAAATCAGGTTGTACGACAGTGTCATTAAGATATTTTCTCAATACATTATTTGTTCAATATCTTAAATAAACATATTGATATATGATGTCCATTAAATTTAAGCGGTGGTAATAGTCCAATCAAAGGGATGAGAAATCAACTCCCATAAAGATAGAAGGGAAAAATCCTTCCATGATGTATCCATTAATGAAATGTCAATCATGACTCATCCAATAAACCCTACTACCCTATCTCGTATGGTGAGATAGTTTTTTAAATAAATCTAAGTTTCCAATTCATCACATGAAACAATGGTAATCATAAAGCCTAAGGACCATTACACACACTCACATATTGGAATATTCGATGACACCAAAACATGCATAATTCCAACTAGCGGCTCAGTTATCATAATCTATCGTCTTGGAGATTACCAAGTGCTAAAATCATATGAAGAAGCCTCATCTTCTTATGATTACTCACACATGATTCCCTAAATACTATGTTTCCCATAATAGTACTTTATCCACCCATGAAACTATATTAAGAATATTTTTATTTAACTTCAAGGTTCTCATCATTGAAGGGAACTTCTATGACCTTATAAATGAAACAAATAATCTAGTTTATTATTAAATTAAATTTACGTAGAAGAATTAAAAATATGTAATAATATGTTAAATTATTATTCAATACATCTAATATACATGTAATCAAATTAAAATCAGTTTGTACTAGGACACTAACCCTAACACATGATGTGTTCATTGTCCTCAAAGCCCACATCATGGCATGAGCATAGGGGATAGGTCTTGATAATCATTTGTTTTCAAATTCAAGATGGAATATGTAAGATTACAAAGGTGATACATAGGGTTCATGATCATTTCATGATTTCCTCCATCAAAGCATGACCTCAATACATAATGATATTTTACATGGTGAATATTCTACATTAAAATCTCCCATGTCATGATAGTCATTGAAAAAGTTGTGGCTAGATTCACCAATGATTTGGTACCTTCCATGGAAAAAGTGTGATCCTAGATCATCCCCTTATAAAGGTGAAACCCTGCCCAATCACAATGTGATGGGCTATCTATATAAAAAAATTCATCTCAAAAAACAAAAAAAAATAAAAACTCAAAGGAAATAAATGACCTATAAATCCACATCGCACTATAGTTGTTTCTTAGATAGTGGGGATAGTCAATATTATTATATTGGTAGTGGTTTCTAATCATGAAATTGATGAAATAGATATTTTTATGGGTATTAATAGGGTTCTTCTAGTATAAATCCTTCTATTGGGATATTGTGTTGATATAATATATGTTATATTTTCCTACTAATTTCTTACGCACCCCACCTGAGTTGGACACTCATCCCAAAACCCAAATGTTTGGGTTATGGGTGATTTCACAACATCTAGGATTGTGAGTGAAGGTATGGAATAATACTCCATGTTCCATGATCTATATTCTAGGAATATTATTGGCTATAATGGTATGTGATTTTCATTCAAAAAATATAATGAAAAGATGTAATAGTGAAAACCATGTGATGTGATAATGATGAGAGATGATGTGGTAGTGATGTGATAGAGGTTTCAACACATGGTCGGAATTTTGTATTATAGGATAATGGAATTATATTAATGTCCTTCATATCCATTATAACCTACTAATATGAGGTGATACATTATATGCCTATGAAATTGTAATGTGGTATGTGTCTATTGATCATCAGTTTTTGAAATGGTATGTTATATGTGTTATTGAATGAGATATGTTGTGTGATAGAATATAAGTGGAAGGTATGGGAGAACTATGACATTTCACTTAATTTTTTATATAGATAAACTAGTGGGAAACTGATTCTAAGGTACCTTTTTTACATTCATTAAAAACAATGTTATTATACTTGGACACAATATTGGGTGGGTGAGAAATAATTTGTATGGGTGGTAGTTGACATTCCATGTGTGAGTTTTGGTTCTTATATTTATTCATTGAGTAATTAAAATGTTTCTTCCAAATTACTAGAGAATCCTTAAGGAGGATCTAACTGAGTATACCTATATTCTCAGCACTATATATATAAATATTTTTTTTTCTTCTAGGATGGATTTGTGGATCGAGAAAATCATTATTATTATCAGGATTGGAGTTGTTGTTGAATTCATTCCCATAGGAGTTTCCTTTTGGTCTTTTATTTTCAAGACATTAATTCTTTAGGAAAATTATAGGCATTTTGTGATATTGGTATTATTTTATATTGTTGAGTTGATTTGTGGATTTCCTTACACATTTCATGGATTATAAGGGTAATTACTCACATTTATATGTTTTATAACCCCTGTTATAGTCTCAAACACTTGGATTATTAGAGGAAGTATTTGTAGGTCAATATCATCTTCACTAAAATATAATATGGGGTTCTCGGTGGGGGTAGATAGTGGAAAAAGTATCACCATTCTATCATGGAGTTAAAAGTACATGTTTTAGTGTTCTCATAATTTGTAAAAATTATGTGCCCATAATATTCATATATAGGTAAAGGAAAAGGTAAAATCATCCTCATATTGATGAAAAAATAAAGTATTTTTTTCTAAATGTGGCAGGAAAAGTACTTGTTCATAATCCTTACATATTAAGAAAATTAAAATCTCATCACCCCCACATGATGAGATGAATATATGTTCACCATCCCTTAAATGTTCCACACATTTCATAGTGATATGCAATATATTTTAGTTTCATACATCACTAAATAACATATCCCATTTAATCAAATACATTATAAATGTGGAAATAAAAAAATTTCTCAGTGGAGAAATTTATATAAATGAAAAATATTACTAACAATGGAACACATAAATTTTTAAAATCATATAATCACTTACAGAAATCTTTATTTAAATGAATTACATGATACATCTTGATATTGAATCACATTATGCTTCATAGTATTACACCCCCTCATTTATCATCATCATGTATAAAATTTCAAATCATAGTTAAAATTAATATTCCACCATTTATAATTTTTCAATATATTATTTTCCAACATAATCCATTAATTCGTATTTTCATATGAACATAAATCTTAATTATTTTTAATAGTATATCATAACAACATAAAAACTAAAATATCATCATTTTATGTATTAATAATGATATAGTACCATTCCATTTAATTTTCAATATATTATATTACATATATTTCCACTCATTAATTAATATATCAATTCATTTTTGTATAATTAAAATATTTTAATATAAAACATCATAGAACACATCCCAATTAAATACCTAAAAAATTAATTTCAGAGCTAATTTACTCACTCCAATTGGAAACCATTCCTTATATCCATCATCAATAGATATAGAGTAGGAAATAATAGGCAGTTTACCTCTTTATAATTCTTCCATGAATTCATTTAGTTTCTCAATCCATCTCAAATATTTTAACTACTACCACTCATATACATGATTATTCCATAAATTTCTTATATAGACCTAAGCATAAAAAACACAAATATTACTTATTTTTTATGAATATCCAATACATATATAAATTATACATTCCTGAGGATAATAAATGTTTAGTGTCTTTGGATACTAGAAACATAATCAACTTATTTATTAAAAATCTTCAATATCTCACACAATGTTATTTATATTGGAACACTTATCTAAATAACATACTTAAAACCTTCCATCAAATCTTAGGGAATGAAAATATATGAAAGGGTGATCTCGGATTCCAAAAAAAGGTTAAAATTTTTAGATATTAATAATAATATATTATAATATTATAATAAGGGTATTATAACATAACCAAGTGCATGTTTTCAACATAAATGATTCATACCCAAAAATGCATAGGTCATAAACTCCAAAAATCAAGTCATATCAAGAAGAATTTTCAATAAGGGTTTCAAATAAATAATCATAATTCAAGAGTTATAACATAATAATTTGGCATCATATTTATATTAAATCATGATCTTGTGAACATGTATATTTTTAATAATGTCCACTTATAAATATGTGAGTATAGCTATAATCATTCAAACTCACACATTAAAATGCGAACATAGTTATTTGTAAACATTTTCACACATAATCTTCTGAGAATTTATAGAATCAATCATAATTACAAATAAAAATATTAACAATACTATTCTCAAACATGTACACACACAATCTTTTGTTCATATGTAGAAGAAATCCTAATCATTTATAAAAATGTCAAAAAATATATTCTCAGTCATATCCACACTTATCATCATTATCTCATGAGGTATAAATATCAAATTATCAAATTACATGGATGGATATTATGTACCCAACTATCACATAATCATAATCCATTCATATATATTCCTTAAGGCCATGAAAACATTTATCATTACATCATAGCTTAACCTGCGAAAAAGAAAGCGGGAATCATCATGATTTTGTCATCATAATGAATAAGCATCGTATTAAAGAATAAGTATGGTATCATTGGATATATACCTAGGTAATAATTATTAATATAAAAGGATTTTTTATAGATTAAAATATATTAAAAATATCACTAAAACGTTTCTTTAAGATTATACCCTTTTTATTTGGAAATTAACTATTTTTAATAAAAAAATTATAGAATATTATGGGGAAATTTTATTTGAAGAAAATCATGGAATATTTTTAATATATGATGAAAATAAAATAGAATTCATAACCACAGTAAAATCAGTTCATGTGGTATATACTAAAACAAATATTCTCTTTATACAATTGTTAAATGTACCTCATTCAGAAAATAATAAGAAGAAATTTTTAGAAATTTTTTATAGATAGTCAAATAATGGTAAAAAGGATTTTAAAATAATAGTGGAGAACTTTGAAAACATTATTGAAACTCTTAAAAGAAAATATATATATATAAGAAAAATATTCCCAACTAAAGAGGAAATAAAGTTAGTTTTTCTTAAAAGAATTTTCTAAAAAAATTTAATATAACAAGGAGATTAAAATGGTAATGTTAGAATAAAATTAAATGAATATAAAAAGTTTAAGAAAAAATATGGGATTTAAATAATAAAATCTATATAATTTTATTCAAAGAAAATTTTTCATAGACAATCTTGAAAAGAAAGAAGATTATAACATTAATCCTTGACCTCATGTATTGCCTTTCTTTGTACACGGTAAAATATCATTTATAATAAATATATAGTTATTATAAATATATTACATGACCATATTCATATATATATATATTACTATCTATCATTCCATTATAATTTCCATTATCCTATTATTAACAATTTCTTCATTAAAAGGAACATTCGGTTTTACACTTGTTTGTTTTCCCTGGAGGTTTTGGTTCAATGATTCCAGTTCTTTCACCTTAGTCTTAGTTTCATCATATATAAAATATTAATCCTGAAAAATTTATAGTATTTATCTAATATATATTCTTCTATAATTATTCAGATAAGGATGCGATGAAAAAATAATTATATCACTTTGTGGAGATGTTATTTCGTATGTAAGCACGAATAACATTTAAACATTATGTTAGTTTAAATAAATGTAAGGTAAATAATAATTCACCTTTATCAAATAATTATTATAAAATAGATATCATATATATGTTAAATAAATAAATTATTATTTTTATCCTTTGTAATTAGAAATAAAAAACAAATCATAGTGCTTTGTGGAAATGGTAGTCCACACATATACATGAGTAGTGTCATTATTTTCTAATGAATGGTTAGGTAAGAAGGTAAATAAGATATTATATTAATATAATCATAGTTATTCCATAAATATAAAATATTAAAATTTATTACATTATAATAATAAAAAATGAATCACGGTGATAGAAAATGTATCATATCACTACATGGTCATGGTGGTCTGCACACATGTAAAGGCGATGCATTCATTTCCCATTTGAAGGGAATGAGGTGTGAAATTATTTTAACATAATAATAATAACATATATATATATATATATATATATGATAATTTAATCCTTATGTTATGATGGAAATAATAGGTTTATATAAGCTGTAAAAATTAAAAAAAATAACTCTGTTAAGAGTTATACCTATTCGGTGAGAAAGATCCTTTGGTTTACATATTAATCCTTGAAAGGATGATATTAGTATCATAATATGACCACTAATATGTGGCCAAAGGTATTTGAAAAGGATTTAAGTAGGTTTTTTCCAATATATGTTTCCATTTATGTGTGAGTAGGAGAGGATATGTTGTTTCCTTCAATAATTGAGGGCCATGACACAGTTTGAACATTTATAAACACTAAAATATATTAATGTATCACTCAAGAAAATGGACCCAAAATGACTCATATTAGAATAAAATATTATATAGAGTCAAAATATTACCAGAAAATAGTATTTATAATTTATTTATTTCCTTCAAAAATGTATAATTTTAATTATAATCATTTTAACATGTTGTAACTCTTAGGGTGGTAAATGAATTTTATACAATAGTAACTATACATAATGATCAAAAATTAAGTTGACCTTATTAAATTGTATTAATTTTTATGGCTAAGAATATTTTATCTATTTCAAAATTTTCAATATCTATAAGTGGATAAAATTTATTTTTTAATAATTGTGAATAATTTAACAAAATTGTTTTTATCAAAATTCATTTTGAACCATAAAATTGAGCATAAGTTCATTACATTCCAAGAAAAAACTATGAAAAGAATGTTAAAATATTTTATTGATTATATAATACATAAATTTCGTTGAAATAATTCATACATAGTGATTTATTTAATTTATTAAAAAAATACATTAAAGGCATAATTTTTTTTCAAAAAACATTTTATTTTTTATTTTAAAATGCATTAATTATCTTTTCAAACTAATTTATAACCACATAATTCACTATATATTTGTGTAAAAAATGATAAATTATTTATTCATATTTATTCCCTCCAATCCAATGGCTATGTGATAACTTTCACATAAAATAATAATCGTTAAATAGTATATCATGCTTTCATTAAACTCTATGTTGCAAGTAAAATGATCTATTGAACACTATAAAATTATTAAAATGAAATATATCATAAATATCATGGTGTTAAATTCTACCTCATATAACAATTTATCCCTCAAAATTATTACACTATGATACAAATAATTGAGGATACTTTAACATTATCACATCTTTGGATTTACACATAGCTTCAAAAAAATTATCATTTCCCCCCAAAACAAATAAACGAGGTGTGTAGTATTTTTGTTATAGAAATTTCTATCCATGATCCATAATTTCCACTAGTTGTTATTTATTTTATAGTTCATTATCCTTATTTATGACCACTATTTTTACTACATGTTTGTTGAGTCAATAAGGTTTTCCTTATGACTTTTCCATTCCTTCTTGTTTTGAAAATCACAAACATCTTATCTTAAGGAAAATTGCTTTCTTAAGGAAAATTGCTTTTATAAGAAAAAATGATTTCTTAAGGAAAATCGCTTTTATAAGAAAATTTATCCTTATCATATTTTCATCCATATTTTTCTTAAGTATGAGATTCGGATTCATTTTCTCGGAATCATTGAAACTTTGATATAAAGCATTCTGTTTTAGGATTCGGATTCTGGACAAGAACTATAAGGGAGTTTCATTCTGAATTCCGGATATGAACTCTGACTGAGTTCTATTCCAGATTCAGGATACGAATTCTGAAGAAGAATTCTCATTACGAATTCCAATGAAGAATTCCCATTACGAATTCTAATGAAGAAATCTCATTCCGAATTCTCATTACGAATTCCAATTAAGAATTCCCATTACGAATTCTAATGAAGAAATCTCATTCCAAATTCTCATTACGAATTCTGATAAAGAAATCTCATTACGAATTCTGATGATGAATTCTCATTACGAATTCTGATGACGAATTCTCATTACGAATTCTGATGACGAATTCTCATTACAAATTCTGATGATGAATTCTCATTACGATTTCTAATGACGAATTCCTATTCCGAATTCTCATTCCAAATTCATCTATTAAACAGAATCTGATTATCATTGTTTTATACACTCTGAATTTATTCACTCCAAACCTTCACTCCGAAGTTTTCTTTCCGAACCTTTATGTTAGAATTTAAAACGATGTCGTACATTCTGTTACACTTGTTTTGTTATGAAATGATGTCGTCTGTTTTGTTATAAACTAACCGTTGTCTAAGTGACACGTGTACAGGTCCATCCGATCTTTAAGGAAAATATGACCTTTGGAGAGGAGCCGACCTTACCTATAAATAGGAGCTCATTTGAAAGAGCTCGGTGCTGATTAATACTGATGACGGATGAACAATTTGGAATTTGTGCATACATGATGTTGAAGTGATTTCTAGAGAGAGAGACTCTTATTAACTCTCAAAGCTTCATGCGACTCCGAATGTTGGTGATTACATTCGAGGGCTTCCGGGGATAGGAAGACAGAGGTGCCGACTACCTTAAAGATCGAGGGCTTTCTTGCTGAGGAAGACAGAGGTTGCCAACTACCTTGAAGTTGAGGGCTTGCGGGGATAGCAAGACAGAGACTCTGATCTTCGTATTGAGGGCTTACCCTGGTGTGGGTAAGACAGACTTGCTTGAAAGTATAAATCAAGGGACCTTTATCCAAGGTTGTTGGATACCCTTCTCTTTGGGTTAAAAGACTACTATCTTGTTACTAGTAGTTTTACTACTTGTTTTTATACCGCTGCAATTTGTATCCTAAGGAAAGTATAACTTTCTTATACTTCCTTACTTACTCTGATTCATTTATATTCTATAAGCTTTAAGGTAGAATCTCATTTTTTAATTGTTTGTTAAGTTTCAATCTCCGGAACCATAATTCTGGAACCTTCTTTTATAATCTCTTTCCAAGTTTAGTTCGGTGTTAGAGGTGTTGTGAATTTACTTAAGTTTAACTTTGTTAAACTTAGTCATTTCCTTAGCTTAAGGAAAACTTAGTTATTCTTAACTAACTTTAAAGGTTCCAAAGGAATTTTTAAAGTATACAATTCACCCCCCCCCCCCCTCTTGTATATTAAGCATCTCATATTATATTTCGATCCTACAATTGGTATCAGAGGAGGTCTCTGAAATACTCGTACTCACATACAAGTTTTTCTTGCTCACTTTTCCATTCCGAACTTTGTCATTCCGATTTATCCATTCCGAACTTTTCTCATTCCGAACTTTGTTATTACAAATCTTTGCTACTAACAAGTTTGTGTGCAAAGTTATTTTTAGTATGGCGGGAATTAATGTTGGTTCGATTGACAATCTGAATCCTACAAGGCCACCAATCTTCGATGGTAATGACTATGAATACTGGAGAGATCGTATGAAGACTTTTGTTATCAATACTGGAGTAGACAACTTTTTGATGCTTACTGGTGATTATAAAATTCCTGACAAGGAAGTCAGAACCTTTACTAACCAGGAAAAGCAAGAATATCAACTCAGCTATAAGGTACGAAACACTTTACTATATTCAATGACTGGAAATATATATAGCCAAATTTCTTCTTGTGAAGCAGCTAATTGTATATGGAAGAAGTTAGAGGTTACACACTTTGGGACTTCTAAGGTGATTGAGACTAGAAGAGCTATGCTTAGAGATGAATATCATGGCTTCAATTTTCCTTATGGAGAACCTATCTGTAAAGTTCAACAGAGATTTATGACTATCGTCAACAGTCTACAATCTATGGGAGAGAAAGGTTTATATGATGAAGCTCTTGTGGACAAGATAATTGACATTATGCCCAATGAGTGGGAATCCAAGAGAACAGCTATAGATGAGAACGGGAAGGTTACTCAAATTACTCTTGATGAGCTTTTTGGAACTCTTCTACAACATGAAACTAGAATGAAGAGAGATGCTGACAACATCAAGAAGAAGAATGGAAATGGTACTGTTGCTTTTACTACAACTTCAAATCAGATGAAAGCTAAGACTCCTGAGAGAGTAACCAGATCCAAGTCTAAGAAAGTTATTTTCCAATCCAAATCTAGTGAGAGTGAAGTCTCAGAAAATGAATTAGCCAATCTTTCTCGAAGGATGAACAAGATAGTTGGAAAGAGAAATTTTCAATCCAAGTATAAGAAGAAGGATAGGAAAGATAAGAAAGATGGAGAAGTTACTTGTTATGAATGTAAAAGAGCTGGACATATTAGACCAGATTGCCCTATGCTCAAAAAGAAAGAAAAGAAGGAAAGACATTCAGACAGGAACAGAAATAAGTATTATAAAGCCAAAGCTAAGAAAGTTCTGAAAGCTAATGACACCTGGAGTGCCAGTGGTGGTGACACTTCAGATGAATCTTCTGAATATGAATCTTCAGGACAGAAGAATCTTGGTCTTATAGCCAGATTACCTATTGATAATCATTGTCTTATGGATAAGGTACGAAATGCTGAATATTTGACCAATGTTTCCTTAAATCCTAATGATAGTAAGTATTATAACTCTTCTGATGAGGAAAATACTTTACCTACTTATGAAGAAGTATCTAGATTTGCTGAACTTCTTGAGATTGAGAATTCCAAACTCAACAAGAAACTTGACAAGGCAAATTCTAGGAATTCTATTCTTACTAAAGAGATATCGGATCTTTCTAAAGATCTTGATAAGAAAAATGCTGATTTTGAAAATATTTCAAAAAATCTTGAGGAAGTAAGTTCTGAGAAGAAAAAACTTTCTAAAGAATTAGAAAAAGTAATTTCTAAGAAAAATATTCTCGAGCCTAACTCTAGTTCAAAAACTAATGATTTTGAGGATAAAAACTTGGTTGTAAAACTCAAGTCTGAAATTTTTTCCTTAAATAAATGTTTATCAAACTTTACCCATGGTAAGGAAAATTTTGACAAGATGTATTCCCAAATACGACCTTTAAGAAATAAATCCGGATTTGGTTATACCCATGCAAAACCAGTTTTCAGTAACAATTATTTTGTTCCTCAAAGTGCCCCATTTTGTACTAAGTGTCAATGTGGTGGTCACTGGGCAAAGAATTGTTCCTTAAACAAAACCCAATCCTTAGGTTTTCATAAAGCTTATTTTTCTAAGAAAATGTGGGTTCCAAAAATTTTATTGTCTGGAAATCTCGGATCCAAACAAGTTTGGATTCCGAAAATCTAACTTTGTTCTTAATTTCAGGAAAATAAAGAAAGTACCAGCAACAATACATGGTACATGGGTAGTGGATGTTCCCGGCACATGACTGGTAACAAAAGATTTTTTGAAAAGATTATCAAAACGAAAGGAGGAAAGGTAACTTTCGGAGACAATGCTAAGGGAGAGATTGTTGGTATTGGTAATATTGTTCTTTTAGGTAAAACCTTGATTTCAAATGTTCTTTTTGTTAAAGGTCTTAAGAACAACCTCATTAGCATAAGTCATTTATGTGATGAAGGTTACCTTGTGAATTTTAGGAATGATAAATGCTTAGTTCACAATTCCAAGGAAGAATTTATTCTCTCAGCCAACAGGCAAGAGAATGTTTACACTTTGAACCTAGAAGACCTAAGAAGCCAAGATTTACCTTGCCTAAGTGCAATGGAAGATCACTCTTGGTTATGGCATAGAAGACTAGGTCACTGTAATCTTAGGAACCTATGTAAACTCTCTAAGAAGAAACTTGTTAAGGATCTACCGGAGCTTAGATTTGATTCTTCTAAAATTTGTGATCCTTGTCAATATGGAAAGCAACATAAATCTAGTTTTAAGTCAATCGGTGAAGTCTCAAAAACCGATGCATTGCAGTTAGTGCACATGGATCTTTTTGGTCCAACACAAACTGGAAGCATTGGAGGAAAATACTATGTGTTTGTTCTAGTTGATGATTACACCAGATTTACTTGGGTCTATTTTCTAGCAAAGAAATCTGAAGCTTTTTCTTATTTCAAAAGTTTTAGAGCTCAAGTTAAAAATGAAAAAAACCTTCCATTGAAAACTATTCATAGCGATCATGGAGGAGAATTTCAAAATTCTGATTTTGAAACTTTTTGTAGTAAGAAAGGTATTACTCACAATTTTTCAGCACCTAGAACTCCTCAACAGAATGGTGTAGTTGAAAGAAGAAATAGAATTCTTCAAGAGATAACTAGAAACATGTTGAGTGAATATTCTATTGTTAGACATTTCTGGGCTGAAGTTGTAAGTACTTCTTGTTATACTATAAATCGAGTTTTGATTAGACCTTTTCTTAATAAAACTCCTTATGAGTTATGGAATGGTAGAAAACCTAGACTTTCCTACTTCAAGGTTTTTGGTTGTAAAGTATTCATTTTCAATACTAAAGATAACTTACATAAATTCGCACCAAAGTCTGATGAAGGAATTTTCTTAGGATATTCCACAACTTCTAAGGCTTATAGAGTTTTTAATAAAAACACTTGCACTGTTGAGGAAACAGTACATGTAAAATTTGATGAGTCAGATCCTTTTGTTTTTAAACCATCTCAACTTACATCTTCGAATGTGTTTTCAAAAACTGATTATCAACCTTTGATAGAAGAACCTTTTGATAAGGAAATTGTTCTAGAAGATACTTCTGAAACATTTACCCCAGAAGACTTTCTACCCTATGTTGATAAACAGGTTTTACAAAACCCAAATCAGGTGTTTCTTAAGAATCATCCCAGTGATAGTATTATTGGTGATGTAAATCAACCTGTAAGGACTAGAAGTTCCTTAAGAAATGAAGTAGAACATCTAGCATTTCTTTCCCAATTAGAACCTAAAAGCACTGATGAAGCTTTAGGTGATGAGGATTGGATTAAAGCCATGTAAGATGAACTAAATGAATTCGAAAGGAATAAAGTCTGGACCTTGGTTGAAAGACCTAAGGAAACTTCTGTTATTGGAGTAAAATGGGTTTTCAGAAATAAATGTGATGAAAATGGAATCATTGTTAGAAATAAAGCTAGACTTGTTGCTAAAGGCTATAATCAGCAAGAAGGAATAGACTATGAAGAAACCTATTCTCCAGTAGCTAGACTTGAATCTATCCGTATTCTACTTGACTTTGCAGCATTCTTTAATTTCAAACTTTTTCAAATGGATGTGAAATGTGCTTTTCTTAACGGTTATGTTCAAGAGGAAGTTTTTGTTGAACCACCTCCTGGCTTTGAAGATACAAAACATCCTGATCATGTTTTTAGACTTACCAAAGCTTTGTATGGCCTTAAACAAGCCCCACGAGCATGGTATGATAGACTCACTGGATTTTTGCTTCAAAATAACTATGTTAAGGGAAATGCAGATCCAACCCTTTTTATAAAGAAAGATAAGAAAAATGTTTTGATTGTTCAAATTTATGTTGATGACATTATATTTGGTTCAACTCAGCA
The DNA here is from genome assembly GCA_963277665.1 of Viscum album. Classification (NCBI taxonomy): domain Eukaryota; kingdom Viridiplantae; phylum Streptophyta; class Magnoliopsida; order Santalales; family Viscaceae; genus Viscum; species Viscum album. The sequence goes on from OY728152.1 coordinate 854,851,125, forward strand.
ATCTCTGACTGATTCTTTTGCTAGTCTAATGAAATATGAGTTTGAAATGAGTATGATGGGTGAGTTAACATTTTTCCTTGGTTTTCAAATTTCTCAAAAACCAGAAGGAACCTACAAATCTCAACATAAGTATATTAAAGATCTTCTTAAAAAGTATGGTTATGACAATACTAAAAGTATAAGTACTCCCATTGGTACCTCAAACACGTTAGATCTTGATGAAGCTGGGAAACCAGTAGATCAAACATCTTTTAGAGGTATGATTGGAAGTTTACTTTACTTAACAGCTAGTCGACCAGACTTAATGTTTTCAGTATGCTTATGTGCAAGATATCAATCCAATCCTAAGGAATCTCACTTAAAGGCAGTTAAAAGAATTTTTCGCTACCTTAAGGGAACCATGGATCTAGGATTATTTTATACTTCTGGAAATGTTTTTGTTCTAAAAAGATTTTCTGATGCTGACTTTGGTGGATGTAGAATGGATAGAAAGAGTACATCCGGAACTTGTCATTTCTTAGGAGATTCTCTAGTTTCTTGGTCCTGCAAGAAGCAACATTCTGTAGCACTTTCCACTGCTGAAGATGAATATGTAGCAGCTGGAAGTTGTTGTGCACAAGTGTTGTGGATGCAACACACACTCACAGACTATGGCTTGAGTTTTACTAAAACTCAAATTTTGTGTGATAACACAAGTGCCATTGCCCTAAGTAAGAATCCTGCACATCACTCCCGTGCAAAACACATAGATATTAGGCATCACTTTCTTAGGGATCACACACTTAAAGGATATATTATTCTTCAATTTATCGGAACACAAGATCAACTTGATGATGTATTCACAAAATCTTTTCCTTCTGATAGATTTGAATATATTAAACAGAAGTTAGGAATGATAACCGTAAGGTAATATTTTTAATTAAATTTCTGTTGAAAAAGTCTCCTTACAGTAATAAACTCCTTTTTATAGGGGGAGTACATTTGATTGTTTGTTTGAAAAAAAAATTCTAAATTTGTTTTCAAACTTTTCGGAACGAAGATTTCCGGAATGAAACTTCCAGAACTACCATTTTCCAGAATGGATATTTTCGTACAGAATACTTCTGGAATGGAAGTATTCATATTGAAAATTTCCGGAATGGACAACTTTCGTACTGGTACTTTCATAACCAGATTTTCGTTCCAAGTTTTTTTTATGTATTTACTTTTTCGTATTTAGTTATTCATATTGAGTTTTTCGTATTTAGTTTTTCGTATTGAGTTTTTCGTAGTCATCTTTATATTACCCATTACGAATAACTTTCCTAAGCTAATCCGAAAGGTATGATTTCCTTACTCATATTTTCGTATTCATATTTTACTTACTGGAATTTTCTTATATTATGTTTTCGGATTATAGTTTTCCTAAATCTTTGTTTTAATAAAACCTCAAAAAGATCGGATTCAAGCTTTCAACTGTCAGATTTGATCTCAGTTCATTCTAAACCGTTAGATCAACCGTGGAAGGTGAACCGTCATCCCATTGCCTATATAAAGGGAACCATAATTTCTCGTCCCACATCGGTTTCAAGCTCTTGCGTCCTGAAGCTCTGACTCTCCGATTTAAGGCCGTTCTGAACCACAGTTTTCTCCGCTCCGAACTTCAGACTTCTCTGTTCCGAATTTCTCAGAGGACTTCAGATTCGAATGTCTGCAGAGTTAGCTTCTCAAGAAATGTCTTCAACCAAGCCTATTTCTCAGTGGTTAGTATACAGGGAAAGGTTACTCCATCCGGATTTCTTCAACAATTATGATTCCCTTATCTCAAAGAATATCAGGTTAAATGGCTGGGAGGATGTTGCGGTATCTAAAACCGGGAATCAAGATGAAGTCTATTCTGATTTGCTTGTTGAGTTTTATGAGTCAGTTGCTTTCTTCGAGGAAGATAACAGAGAGAAGTTTTCTTTCAAATCATATGGCAAGACATATAAGCTTTCTTACACCAAGGCTGCAAGCTTGGTAGGATTATCTTATGAAGGTGAAGCTGAGTTTATTTCTCACGTATTGCCAGACTCCAAGGGTAGCTTCAACAAAAAGAAAGCTATAGAAACTCTCGGACTTGCTGATGACAAGGCTCCGAAAATTTCAAGTCTTTCTACTAATTTTCGGATTCTGGAATTATGGGTGCAAGGACTTATCGTACCGAGAAAAGGTGATAAGGACAGCTTGAAGAAAAGTGAGATCTATATCTTAGATTTTCTGATAAATCTAAGGAAGTTTAACTTCATGAGGCACATCCTTATAACCATTGAGAACCTTAAGAAAGAAAATCTCAGAGCTCAGATCGTTATGTACCCAGTAATATTATCAAAGCTCATAGTTCGATGCCTAGAATCTTTCAAGGTAGCTTGCAAATCTAAACCAAGGGTGTGTAAAATCTTGTTGGTAAGTGATGACACTCTTAAGAGGATGAGTGTGGCCTTCAACAAGGAGATTGGAGAGTTTGTTAACCTGCCTAATCAAGAAGAAATGGTTCCGAAGGTTGCTGAACCGGAATCATCCAAACCAGTGAAGAAAAGGAAGTTGAAGGAAGTTGCAGCTGTTGTCGAAGATCCTAAGTCTAAGGAAGCTCACTCCGCACCTCCCAAACCAAAGAAGAAGAAGACCTATCCTGATGAGGTCGTTGCAAAGTGGAGAGCTGACAAAGAGAAGAGGAAAGAAGGGGATCCGCAGTTCGTATTGGACCCTGAAAAATACCCAAGGAAAAAGAACTCTAATAAGAGTTTGTTTAAGGGGGAGTTTTTCTTAAAGAATACCTTCTTATGAAATATCACTCCGGAAATATGAATACAATCCTTAGAGTTTCAAAGCCTAAGGGGGAGTTAGTCGTATTTATCTATATCCTTAAAACAAGGGAGATAAGCATTAATATGTTTCTTTCTTCTTAGAATTTTTGTTTTTCGTAAGGATGTTTGTGCTTTCCAAAAATGGGGAGATTGTTGAGTCAATAAGGTTTTCCTTATGACTTTTCCATTCCTTCTTGTTTTGAAAATCACAAACATCTTATCTTAAGGAAAATTGCTTTCTTAAGGAAAATTGCTTTTATAAGGAAAAATGCTTTCTTAAGGAAAATCGCTTTTATAAGAAAATTTATCCTTATCATATTTTCATCCATATTTTTCTTAAGTATGAGATTCAGATTCATTTTCTCGGAATCATTGAAACTTTGATATAAAGCATTCTGTTTTAGGATTCGGATTCTGGACAAGAACTATAAGGGAGTTTCATTCTGAATTTCGGATATGAACTCTGACTAAGTTCTATTCCAGATTCAGGATACGAATTCTGAAGAAGAATTCTCATTACGAATTCCAATGAAGAATTCCCATTACGAATTCTAATGAAGAAATCTCATTCTGAATTCTCATTACGAATTCCAATGAATAATTCCCATTACGAATTCTAATGAAGAAATCTCATTCCGAATTCTCATTACGAATTCTGATAAAGAAATCTCATTACGAATTCTGATGATGAATTCTCATTACGAATTCTGATGACGAATTCTCATTACGAATTCTGATGATGAATTCTCATTACAAATTCTGATGATGAATTCTCATTACGATTTCTAATGACGAATTCCTATTCCAAATTCTCATTCCAAATTCATCTATTAAACAGAATCTGATTATCATTGTTTTATACACTCTGAATTTATTCACTCCGAACCTTCACTCCGAAGTTTTCATTCCGAACCTTTATGTTAGAATTTAAAACGATGTCGTACATTCTGTTACAATTGTTTTGTTATGAAACGATGTCGTCTGTTTTGTTAAAAAATAACTGTTGTCTAAGTGACACGTGTACAGGTCCCTCCGATCTTTAAGGAAAATATGACCGTTGGAGGGGAGCCGACCTTACCTATAAATAGGAGCTCATTTGAAAGAGCTCGGTGCTGATGAATACTGATGACGGATGAAAAATTTGGATTTTGTGCATACATGCTATTGAAGTGATTTCTAGAGAGAGATACTCTTATTAACTCTCAAAGCTTTGTGCGACTCCGAATGTTGGTGATTACATTCGAGGGCTTCCGGGGATAGGAAGACAGAGGTGCCGACTACCTTAAAGATCGAGGGATTTCTTGCTGAGGAAGACAGAGGTTTCCAACTACCTTGAAGTTGAGGGCTTGCGGGGATAGCAAGACAGAGACTCCGATCTTCGTATCGAGGGCTTACCCTGGTGTGGGTAAGACAGACTTGCTTGAAAGTATAAATCAAGGGACCTTTATCCAAGGTTGTTGGATACCCTTCTCTTTGGGTTAAAAGACTATTATCTTGTTACTAGTAGTTTTACTACTTGTTTTTATACCGCTGCAATTTGTATCCTAAGGAAAGTATAACTTTCTTATACTTCCTTACTTACTCTGATTCATTTAGATTCTATACGCTTTAAGGTAGAATCTCATTTTTTAATTGTTTGTTAACTTTCAATCTCCGGAACCATAATTCCGGAACCTTCTTTTGGAATCTCTTTCCATGTTTAGTTCGGTGTTAGAGGTGTTGTGAATTTACTTAAGTTTAACTTTGTTAAACTTAGTCATTTCCTTAGCTTAAGGAAAACTTAGTTATTCTTAACTAACCTTAAAGGTTCCAAAGGAATTTTTAAAGTATACAATTCACCCCCCCCCCCCTCTTGTATATTGAGCATCTCATATTATATTTCGATCCTACAATGTTAAGGATCAAGTATGTATTTCCTCAGAAGAGATACATAGAGAACATGTTTAACACGAAAGAGGTTCAGGGGTAGTTCCAAGGGAAAAGGAACCATTCTAATCTGTTCTAGAATCTTGAAAGGGATGATATATATAGGAATTAAAAATCCCTTATTTATGACTCCAAAAACCTTATTCCATGAATAAATTCATTGGATTTCCTTCTCACAAACATTTAATTCCATATATTTTTAATGATTATTAGCATAAATCACTAATTGACTCTAAGGTACTATGATGTTCCCCTAAATGGATTTAACCATATCTTCTATTTACAAATATATATTAGGTCCTAGTAGATTTATTTCTAGAACTTCATCCCTTCACATTATATTTCAGCTCTTTATTTTATATAGGTCTTCATAAGGATACTTATGAATACTTGAGTGAAAACTATTATCATATGAAAACTCAACTAGAAAAAGGTATTGATCCCAAGAACATTTTAAATCCATAAAAAACAATCAAAATAAATATTCAAGATATCAAATTTACCTCTCTAATTTACCATCTATATATGGATAATATGCATTACTAAAGGTAAACTCTATATTCAATTCCAGCTAAATACTTCTTCATAACTATCAGCTAAACATTATACCCCAGTCAGATATAAAAAAATTTAGTACTCTATGAAACAATTCCAATTATTTAACATATATCATAGAAAGATAATAAAGAGATAAAAATTCTCTAATTTTAGTGAAATTCACTAATTTTATATGTTTATCAACTACAACACAAATAACATTGTGCACTTTTTATGTTTCATGGAGTCTGGTTATGAAATATGTGGTAATGTTTTCCTATTTCTGTTCTAGTATAGGTAATGGTTGTAAAATCTACATATAATTTTGTATCTCATCCTTAACTAGATAACATACTAAGTTTCAAGATACACACTCATTAATATACCTTTTCATGTTATCCCACCAGAAATACTCTTCCATATACCTATACATCATTATACTTTTAGGATGAATACAGAATAATGAACTATGAACTTCATCCAATAGATTGATATTTATGTATTTTAATAAAGGGACAAATTATTGGTTACAATACCTTATCATTCCCTTACAATCATGATTGAATATAGGAAAAATTATTTCCTTCATCTACAGTTCCACATCCTCATTTTATGCCTCTTTAATCCTCACATGAGATGATGAATCAAAATAAATCTGAGAATGATATGGCCTATCACTTTTACTAATATTTTGGAGATTGGTATTATTAGAAGACATAAATATTGGATTACTTTTAATCCTCGTCATGGATAAACTAGATTGGTCTTTCTGACTCATAGCATCATCCACATTGTTCTCCTTCCCAATGTAGTAAAGTGTTAAGATTTCATTATATTTAATTAAAACCTAAAAACTTAAATCATGTATAGTCAAATAATTATATATGAATATATACATAAAGATTTTATGATATGTATATATGTTACAACACTCACTATAATGATAATTCCTCAATACTTCAATGGAAGAATTACCATTGCCCACACTAAATATAGAGTCTGGTAAATTTCCTCATTAATTTTCAGTTGGAGTAAGTCATAAGATAGAACCATTTCATTAATAATGAGGATTGATACACATACCTTATTTTATGAATCACTATATATCAAAAACTCTTATCCACTATAGTGTAGTGTGAGCATTAGCGTGCTGACAAAACTTCTTTTAGGATCCCTAATATTTTCCTCACTTTTATCTATCTATAGGAACTTAGTTCCCTTATATATCAACATGGTTAGTAGACTAGATTTCCATGATAAATTATTCATAAAAAATCAACAATATCCATCCATTAAAAGAAAAATAAGGACATAATTCATAGTTATTGGTATGAGTTGTTGGTCAATAACTTCAATCCATGAAGGATCAAGCTGCATACCCTCATTCAAAATTATATAACCCATGAATAAATCATTCGGTATCCAAAATTAACACTTGATAATTTGGAATACAACTTATCATTTGTTTAATACTTGAACACAGTCTTCAAATAATATTAATTCACTTCCTTTATCATTGAATATATAAGAATATCATCTATAAAGATTTCAATAATTTGATCAAGGTAATATCTAAAGAATCTATTAAAAAGATTCATGAAGATAGAGGAAGAATTGGTAACTCCAAATTTCATTACTATAAATTCATAATGATTATACCCCATAAGTAAGGTTTTCTTGGGTATATATTCATTAATAAACCCCAATTGATGATATCATGAACATAGGTCAATCATGGAAATGTATTGATCTCCATAGAGTTGTCCAAACTAGTCATCAATACAAGATAGATGATACTTGTTCTTAATATTGACCTTGTAATATTCCTGATAGTTAATAAAAAATAAATTAAACCATATTTATTCTTAACAAAAAAATAGGTCCACCCGAAGGTGATACACTAGGGAATATTAATACCATAGTATTTTATTCATTAATTTTTGAAAATCAATCATGTCCATTATATATAAAGTTTGTAAATTAGGTACAGCACCAGGTATGAGTTCTATTAGAAAATAATAATCATGATTTAGGGAATGGTTACATACATCTTCAGGAAATACATTAGAATAATCCCAAAATGTAGGAATATCACCAATGTTGAGTGTCTCTATAACCATTTGAGATAACGATCACTCATTAATAGACAATAAGAGACATATAGGAAAAGTTACATCCATTTGATGTTTATATTCATGATCAAACTAAAAGATGTTTATATTTCAGATTGGATTAACTATGTGACTCCCTTTCATTATAAAATTATATGGTCTCTATATAGAGTGATTCAATCTATTAAGAAAATTACATATAGAACAAAAAGAGGGAAAATTAAATGATTTTTTGGAAGCACATTATCATAAACTACTATCAGAGAGGATCTATAGACTTAAGATGTTATCAGCATTCTATTAAGAGTTTTTACTGAAAACTAAACATCTAATCATTGATCTACTTATGTGATACCCTTATAAAAGTATTCACATAAAAACAGTGGCTTATCCAAAATAAAATAACATGTCTGAAATTCAAGAGTGGATAGTACGTCTAAATTTTAGCACGTCATTCTCATGACCCACTTTAGTGGTTTTGATCCCCTGATCTTTCATTGTGTCACTTTACATAAGAGGTTACTAATGATAATTGTTTTCATTAAACCTTTTATCCATGCAATAAATGTTCTAATATACATACACCTTATAATTATAGATTTGGAGTGTGGGTAGCACATTATGTTGAGATTTTTCACCCTTCCAATCATTGGTTGGCCTCTTTACATCACTTTAACATTATTTTTCTCAATGGACTTATCTTACACACATAAAAAATTTACAAAACCCCATATCGAAATTTCCATCATTCTTACTTCCAAAATTAAAAAATTAAGGAATTCTAATTTTCCTTCCTTTATGGGTTTTATTAATTTCCTTCAAATTCCATTTTTCTCAATTTTCTTCAAAACCATGAGAACACTTAGAGTCCCCAATTTCCATTTCAAAATTGAGATAAATTTGAGTTATTTATTCATATATGTTATTGTATTTTATTGGTATTGACTTTTGGAAACATGGCCACAATCCACAAATTAATAAGTCAAATTTTCTTTTAGGAATGATGACAAAAAAAATCTTAGCATGATTTCCTTTTTAAATTTTAATAATATGTATTTATGGATTAATCATAAATCTATTTAAGTTACAAGAATTGTTTTTAAATTTTCATCTGAATACTTCAATGAAAATACTTATTGAAAATTATATTATTAAACTATTATCGGGATATAGAATCAATTTCATCATCTTACCTGGTACTGTTTACAATACTCCACCATTGAAGAAATCACTGAAGGAAGGTATATGTTGTCAAATATAAAAAACAATAGTCAGTTGTACCTTTTTCCATTTAGAAGTTTAGGATGATTCAGGTTACCATTTATATTTTGAGAGAGTTGGGTGAGAAAATACACAATATTTCATATCCCATCTCCCATTAAATTTTGTTTCTCTTTAAGAAATGCATTTGATTTCTATTCATATTTAGCATTAACATGATTCCTCTTAGATCCAGTCATTGACTAAAATAAAAAAAACATTGTGTAAGAAAGAATAATCATATTGAGTAATCCTCTAATCATGAAAAATGATTTATAGGATGTCTAAATCATGACACCTTCTTTTAAAACAACAACACCTTAGATTTAATCTAATTAATTCAAGGAAACCATCTATTAAAATCACTCATAATGTTTTATAAATATAATGGTAATTTACTATAGAATATCCCTCAAGAGTGTATTTCCATGTTTGTATTATTAGTTCCACTCATCATGTATTTGGGATGACTATGTTGACACCCAATCCACCCTATTCAGAGGTTTTAGCCTAAGGTGCATCTATGCCACATATGCATCCACCTATCAATATTCATATATGGATATATTTTCTTAAAAACTACTCAATATCAACATTACCAAAGAATCAAGATATTGTCCTATACATTGAATTATACATGGTATTTTAAATAATGTTATATAATCCAAATATCCATAAATAAATACACCATTATTTGATACCAACTCAGGTAACCAGAGCATATCCAATCTAAATATTACATAATTTTATATTAATATTCAATATATAATAAAATTATACAAACCAAAGTACAATTAAGGATTAATGTATTTGGAAAATAGATACATAATCGACTTATTTCATAAATGATCTTTTATATCACACTCAATGATCTTTATCATAGTACCCTTATAGACATATCATATGTAGAACCATCCATTAAAACATGGGGAAGGAAAACTTAAGAAAAACTGAGCTCAGACTCTCAGAAAGAGTAAAATAGGGAGATATCAATCAAAATGGAGGATAATATGAATATAATGGTATTATATCTTAATAAAGTTCATTTTCTCAACATAAATGATTCATACCTAGAAAAGTATCGATCATAAAACACAAAATCAATTCATATCCAGAATCCTGATCATTAAGGGTGTCAAAGCATTAATCAGCATTCCAGACTAATAACATAGTTATATTGCATCATAATCATAGGAAATAATGATCGTCTGAATATAGTTATTCTCAAACATGTCTACTCATAATATTGGGATCGATGCTAAAATCAATCACACCCACACATAACTTTTTTTTAAAAACAATTCAAAAAAATGTCCATGCATAATCATGTGAGAATATTTAGAAGTATTCATACTCACACATCAAAATGAAAATATATATATTCAAAAACATGTATGTGCATTATCTTTTTAGCAATGATATAATTAATCATACTCACACAAAAAAATATGAAAAATCTATTTACAATAATGTTTGCATATATCAACATTGTCTCGTGTGATGTCAATATCTGACCACCCAGTGTTTTGATGGGATATAATGTACCTAACTATCATATAATCATAATTCTATCATATTTATACCATATTTTCATGAAAATATTTATAATTTCATCATAGTATAACATGTTAAAAAGAAAATAGTTTTTATCAAGATTTAAACAATGTAATGAATAACCATCCATAGAAAGAATGAGGATGGTATAGTTGAATATTGTCCCCATTTCATCATAAATAACATAAAAGGATATTTTTATAGTGAAAATACCTTTAAAATATCATTATCACATTTATTGAGTTAAATAAAATTTTCATTATGAAATTAGTTATTTGAAATCTAAAAATATACATAATATTAGAAACAAAATCCTTGAAATTAATATTTTATGATATTAAATTATTATTCGATGAAAATAGTATTTATGATTTTGGGAAAATCCATTCATGTGGTATAAGTTATAACAAATATATTGTGCCCACATTTGTTAAGATGTACACCATTTAGAAATTGATAAGATAATTATTTGAAAACATTTTTCTATAATGTATGTTTTGGGTGAAAATGAATTTAAAGAATCATTTTAGAATAGTAAAATAACTCATCAAACCATTTTAAAGAAAATATATACAAGGAATAAAAAGATAACAAAAAATATGAAATAAATTTGGGGTTTTTTAAAACAGTTTCCCGATCATTTTAGGTACATATAGAGAAAATTTGTACAATTACATGAAAATTTATTGAATAATAACTGAAAAATATAATGGATTCATCTTAATGAATGTGATAAACATAATTTTTTTCAAAAACAATTATCATATACAATCTTGAAAAGAAATGGGGTTGTAACAAAAATACCATATCAAGAGTCTCATTCTTCACCATACGCATTAAAATATTCTGTATAATTAATATAGATTTAATATAAATATATCCAAAAACAATAATTATATATTTATTATTATTTATCATTCATATTAAATATTAAATTATCTATTTTCTAATAAGTTATTTATTAGAATGAATATTCAGATGAAAATTGGATTGTTTTCTATGTATGTTTCAGTTCGATGCTTCTAATACATTCCCATTTGTCATGGTTTTATCGTATAGAATATTAATAGTGACCTAGTTATCATATTTATTCATCATAAATACTTCTTCAAATATTTTTATATGTTATTGACAAAAAAATAGTTACATCACTTCATGGAGATATTAGTTTGTATGTAGGCATGAGTGATGTTTCAACTTTCCGATGGTTGAAATAAAATAAATGTAAATAATAATTAAAATATATATAATAATTATTATATCATATATATAATATATTTCTTTAAATATATATTTATTAACTTCTATGTAAATACAAAATGAAAAATTATTCGCATTATGAAGAAGCGTTGTCGTGTGCGCTCTCAAAAATATTTATACTAAGTGCAGCACAGTGGCTGACCTAGGTCGTTCTCTTGAGGAGCTTTTGTGGTTAATAAATCACTACTTCTAGTCCACCTAATCTAATTCTTTTTGTTGTTTAATATTTTATTAAATAAATGTAATTTAATAAAATAAATAAAACTCATAAATCAAAAGAAACTAAAATTTAATTCTAAATTACCATGCAATGCTAAATAGAATGTAATTAGGGAAGAAAGGAAGTTCTCTCGAGAGAATATTCAGGGATCACCTTCATTGGCCAATTTCAAATATTCTTAGTGTTCACACTCCATCGTATGTGTGCACACCTTATTCTACACCGGTTATGAATGAAAATTCTACTTAGCGATCGCCAAGAACACCTTCCATCCACCTCCTCAATCGAGGGGAAATGGTTGTAGATTAAGAAGTTAATCTTTAGACAACCACAGTGAGGATTACACCCACCATAAATTATCCTTAGAATTAACTAAATTAATGTTAAAAACATGGTCTTGGGTTCAAGAACCTGATTACTCCCTCGGGATATTCCTCGTATTATTTACTCATGATCATCAGTATTATAGTTCATGATGGTAATATGAGAGGAAGAAAAGAGGGTGAATCGGTGGACATAAAAATAAAAACAATGCATGAATTTATTAGAAATCTAAATTACAATTGAAAACTAAAAATAAAGAAAAGAAATAAAATAAAAATAATGGGGGAATATTTGCGGCCAGCCTCCCTCGGTGGAGATCTCCTCCTTGGTGCCTTGAAGGAATGGATGGAGAATGGGACGCTTTGGGAAGGAGGTGAGGGCCTCCTTTTATAGGCAGAATTTTTCCCTCAAATGTAGACGTGTTGTAAATCCCTTTAATTACATCTTCACGCGTTCCACCTTTCATTAATGTTGTTCATAAATGTCTTGGTCATCTCTCCTCAAAATTTCAGCTAAATTGAAAACCGGATGGATGAGTTATGAATTTTTTATTCTCGGTTTCTGTTTCTAGACGAAGCTTCCAGGAAGGTTCCTCCAAAAGTATGTCGTTAAATATCCTCCTTATTGACCTCAAACATCCACCAAATTTATTTTAGAGACGGAACTATATGTCCTCGTGGTATCCCAGGTGTAAACATATCATTTAGATATGTGTAGGTCGATTTTGATGTCCGTTACATTGGGTGGGTCCACGATGTCCGCCTGGAAAAATTCCCAACGTCAATGAATTTTTAGTCCCTTTAGATGACCGAATCAGCTCCTGGTCCAGAAGACAAAAATGAAGGAAATAAAATAAGGATTCTAGAAAAATTTTAATCAGAAAATTTGAAATTTTATTTTTCCTGGAATGACAAAAATACCCCTGACGTAAAATTCTGTCAAAATCCAGAATTAGTCGTTTTTCACATTTGGGTTCAAAATAACACTAAAACCTAAAAACATGACAATTACCCATTAAATAACACTATGGTGGGATTATAAACAATGATTTATAGTATAAAATATATGAAAATATGAGATTCATCACTCCCCCACACTTAAACATTTCACTCCTGGGCAATCATCTTACATCCAAATCAAAATCCACACAACAATAAAAAATGAGAAAATATCAATGATCTTATCCAAAATAGAATTCCATCATGTCTCATATATGAATAATAATTCTCTCATTTTCATTTCAATCATTAAAATTTGTTCAACCTCATAAATAAATCCATTTCCCAATCACAACCTACCTTACATTGAATTTTATGTCACTCTTCACTGAAGAGAAATTGAATCTAGAGTTATACTCATACTTGAAAATCGTATGTATCACCATAGGTTTGTGAAAATTCTCATTTCTCCACAGCGTGAAACATGAAAATTAATTTAATCATGAAGGATTTAATTAAATGTTCTAATTATTCTTTGTCTTAGGGTTGGTGGGAAAATGATTGAAAACGTTTCAGGCTAGAAAGAGGAGGTTGGACTTTTAAGTACAATGCATGATTAAATCAAGGGAAAACACAGGTAATTCCTCTCTCAATCCCACTTGAAAATGTGGAAAAAAACTTCACCACCCCCTTTTATATCAGGGTACATGACCCAATAATTGATTATAATGAATGATATCATCTATGTTCTCCTCCTTTTTTTCAAAGCTCCAGAAAGGCACAGCTTTATTTTCTTTTTTTCTTTTTTTTCATGGAGGATGAGCTGAAAATTGAACACAATGAATGAATGAAAATTCATGCCCTTGATTTTTGAGAGGGACATGAGTCATAAAATAATGTTCAATGAGGAATTAAAACTCTTCTCCATTTTTTTCTTTTTTTTTTAAGGAGAAATTGATGAAACAAATGAAGCACAATGAAATGATGACACATGCCCAATTCTCTTATTATCCACAGCCCAAAGTATTGACACACACCTCAAACCACCCATAAATGATACACATCCCAAGGAACTCACACGAAAGTCCCTTCCCCCACACTCAAACTTGAAATAACCATGCAAAAATACTAAAAGTGCGGGTAGGTAAGGAAAAATTGGCTTGTAATGTGGCTTAAACCTATAAGGAAATTCATGGCATCTAAGGGATTACAAAGGATAAATGTTAAGGTGGGTATCAAGAGAAAATTTGGATAGCCAAAGAGATGCCTCAATCATTTTAAATACATTCCATGAAATCTAAAGCTTCAAAAGAGAATATTCACAAATTCTGGTTCTCACACAAAATTCAAGTTTCCCTCAAGAAAGTGTGGGTATTAGGAAGAATATATAAAAGTGGTTTAGAATACCTCACAGGATTGGAAAATTATTTTGAGTCAGTGTTTCATGGGCATGGATTTCAAAAATCAGTCAAACTCATAAAAATGATTGATAATCCAATTCAAGAAAAATGTTTTCACATCAACAATCATTTAAAATCAATTATTTCAAAAATCATTTCAACTCTTTCAAAATCAATTGATGTGTGAAAAGTGATAAGAATATTAAATAAATCTCAAAAATCCAAAAAATATAATAAACCAAAATGAAAAGAACACAATAAGAACTAAGCAGTTTGACACTCCCCACACTTTAATTTAACTACCCCTTATTTCAAGTCAACAAAATATAAATATAGAGTTATAAATTCAAAGGGAAGGAAAGATACAACCTGACATTATTTTAGAGGTGGATGCCTTGAGTTATGCTCCTAGAAGCAGCCACTTTAAAAATAAAAGAAACTAATGAAAATACATAAGAAAAATAAATAAAAATAATGAGAAAGAGAAAAGAAAAGATATAATGCTTGGTTTAGTCCCCCAAGCAGGTGCTAGGTTTTTACTGCCCCTAGTCAAGAAGTTTCAGTATATTATCCCCAATCAGAAGGTGGGTGTGGTTTCATTGAGATGAACCACCACATGTGAGTTTTCCTGATATCCATGAGTAAAACCTGAAAGTAGATAACCCCAAATAATATTAGAATGTTCCCAACCCCTGAGAAAGAATAAAGAAGAAATTTGAGGTTCTAAGTGGGAGGGAATAAAAGATAAGGGTGCTCCCTGTTAACTTCGGTGGTGTCCTCCTCCATATGGTATGCAAATATTTGTTGAGGGGGAAGTCGAACCACTGCCACCTTCTCCAGATCTTCTTCCATGATCACCATTACTTCAGTGGTATCTTTCATATCATCCATGGTCTGCTCCATTTGTACTGTATCAGAAATTTCAAAGGAAGATATTTCAGAAAACAATTTAGCTTGAATAATATTAAAACATGAAGAATTAATAAAGAAATATTCCCTTTGAAGTAATTTAGCTTTGTAATTGATCTCTTCAGGCATGACCATTGGAAACTCAATATCAGAAGGTGTGTCTTCTTCCTTATCTTCCAAAGCAAGAGAGAGGTAGAAAGTGTCTGATGTTTCATTATTAAGTATGGGAAGATCATGTTTCAAGTTATCTTCAACAAAGTTATTCCAAGATTCTTCCAAAAAATATTGACCTCCCATCAGTGCATTAGTTGGAATGTGTACTTCTGGGACCTCATCGAGCAATGGTTGAGTGCAAGATGATGTGATTATTTCTTTTAGTAGATCTTTCTCACCCTCCTCAGGTTCTTTAGCATAAAGAATGATGGGTGAAATCTCTTCCACCACTCATTCTGGTTCAGGTTCCGGCTCAGGTTCGGATTGCTCTTGGGATGTGCGTATATATTCAGCAATCCATTATATTTGGCTCTCCAGTTTTTGAACTTTATCACTAATCCTATGAAATTGAGCATCAAGTTCATTTCAAAAAATTTCTGGCACATGAGTTTGTTCAGTCAATGAATAAAAATTTGAATTGAAAGACATCATGAACAAAGAAGATTTTTTTTAGTTTTTGAAATTTATGATTTTATTTATTGTTTTTTTAATGAAAGAAAAATTATTTACACAATGTGAATAAAAAATAGTGAATTAAAACAACTTGGCTCCCCAAAAATGGTGCCAATTTGACGAAGCGTTGTCATGTGCTCTCTCAAAAATATTTATACTAAGTGCAGCATAGTGGCTGACCTAGGTCGTTCTCTTGAGGAGCTTTTGTGGTTAATAAATCACTACTTTTAGTCCACCTAATCTAATTATTTTTGTTGTTTAATATTTTATTAAATAAATTTAATTTAATAAAATAAATGAAATTCATAAATCAGAAGAAACTAAAATTTAATTCTAAATTACCATGCAATGTTAAATAGAATGTAATTAGGGAAGAAAGGAAGTTCTCTCGAGATAATATTCAGGGAGCACCTTCATTGGCCAATTTCAAATATTCTTAGTGTACACACTCCATCGTATGTGTGCACACCTTATTCTACACCAGTTATGAATGAATAGTCTACTTAGAAATCACCAAGCACACCTTCCATCCACCTCCTCAATCGAGGGAAAATGGTTGTAGATTAAGAAGTTAATCTTTAGACAACCATAGTGAGGATTACACCCACTATAAATTATCCTTATAATTAACTCAAATAATATTAATAACATGGTCTTGGGTTCAAGAACCTGATTACTCTCTCGGGATATTCCTCGTATTAGTTACTCATGATCATGAGTATTATAGTTCACGATGGTAATATGAGAGGAAGAAAAGTGGGTGAATCGGTGGACACAAAAATAAAAACAATGCATGAATTTATTAGAAATCTAAATTACAATTGAAAACTAAAAATAAAGAAATAAAATAAAATAAAAAGAACGGAGGAAGATTTACGGCCGGCCTCCCTCGGTGGAGATCTCCTCCTTGGTGCCTTGAAGGAATGGATGGAGAATGGGATGCTTTGGGAAGGAGGTGAGGGCCTCCTTTTATAGTCAGAATTTTTCCCTCAAATGTCGACGCGTTTTAGACACCTTTAATGACATATTCACGCGTTCCACCTTTCATGAATGTTGTTCATAAATATCTTGGACGTCTCTACTCAAAATTTCAGCTAAATTGGAAATCGGATGGAGGAGTTATGAATTTTTCATTCTCGGTTTCTGTTTCTGGATGAAGCTTCCAGGAAGGTTACTCCAAAAGTATATCGTTAAATAGCCTCCTTAATGACCTCCAACATCAACCAAATTTATTTTAGAGATGGATCTATCTTTCCTCGTGGTATCCCACGTAGAAACATATCATTTAGATATGTGTAGACCGAGTTTGATTTCTGTTACGTTGGGTGGGTCCACGCTGTCCGCCCGGAAAAATTCTCAACTTCAATGAATTTTTAGTCCCTTTAGATGACCGAATCAGCTCCTAGTACAGAAGACAAAAATGAAGGAAATAAAATAAGGATTATCGAAAAAATTTAATAAAAACATTTGGAATTTTATTTTTCCTGGAATGACAAAAATACCCCTGATGTAAAATTCTGTCAAAAATCCAGAATTAGTCGTTTTTCACATTTGGGTTCAAAATAACACTAAAACCTAAAAACATGACAATTAACCATTCAATAACACTATGGTGGGATTATAAACAATGATTTATAGTATAAAATATATGAAAATATGAGATTCATCACATTACTTCATGGAAGTGGTAGTTCACACATATGTAAAGGATATGTTATCATCTTCAAATAAATGGGACGGTAAGAAGTTTGATAATATATTATAATTGAAAAATAATAATTATTTTATAAATATCATATATAAACATTAAATCAAACATAATTACCAACAATGAATTATGGTTATAGAAAATGCAGCATATCACTTCATAGAGGCGGTAGTCCACACGTATGAACGAGCGATACATTCATTTCCAATTTGACAGAAAGGAGGTGTAAAACTACTATTACATCATCAAAATATAATATTAGTATATTTATGATCTTGTATTCATAATTTTATATTTATTTTAAAGTATTATATAATTTAGAATATGAAATAAAATTGAAAGTACTCGGTTAGGATTTATACATCTTGGTTGAGAAACTTCCTTTTTCTTACACGTTAATACTAGAAAGGATGTTGTAATGATCAAACCAGAACCTCTTGGAATTGGATAGGGACATTAATAAGTGATTTGGGTAGGGTATAGACAATATAATAGTATTTTAAAGTATGATGATGACAGGATATGTTGTATCCTTTTACAATGTTGGAAAGGACACACTTGAAATTTTTTGAATGATTAAAATATATCTGTTCCTTAGTCAATCCAAATGGATCCCAAATGACCCATATTTTAAGTTGAGATTATATCATGTAGAAATATATTTAAACATGTATTTAGGTGATTTTAAACATTATCATTTGATCATTATCCATATAAACATATTTTAACTCTTATCATGGAAAATGAGTTTTTTTCCAATGTTACAATTCATAATAACAATATATTGTGTAAAATTTATTAAAAAATAATAATTATGATGATTAAAAATATGTAATATATTTTAAAATATTCAATTTCTATAAGTGGTACGAATTCAATTTAAAATAATACCATAAACAGTAATAAAAATATTTCTAGTAAAATTAATTTGAAGCACAAAAATGAGCTTACATTTACTCAATTCCAAGTAAAAAATAACAAATGAATGTTAAAATATTTAACTAAAAATATAATATATAAATTTAATGAAAATAATTCCTATATATTTTTTAATTTTTTTATTAAAATAAAATTTAAATGAGTACATAAAAAAGTTTTTTAAAGAATGGTCACTTTTTTACATTTAGATGATTTTATTTTTTTATAACCAATTGATAACCAAAGAATTCACTTAATATTGTATAAAAAATAAATTTTCACTATTTATCTAGTCCTATTCATACCCACTAAACAAAAATATAGGTGATTAATATCATAATATATAACAATAATTTAATATTATATCGTAGTTTTTTTAAACTCAGTATTGCATGAAAAATAAAAACCAAGAACTTAAATATTATTAAATAGAAATATATAATAAAATATCATGATGTTACATTTACTATTTTTATAAAACAAATAACTATTGAAAGATCAAAACACTGTTAACAATACCGTATAAAATTTCTATGGGATAAATCCACCCATCTCCAAGAGGTAAGTCATTACACTACCATTATGTGTAATGGTTTCCTCCAAAACGCAGTCCCATGTCATTATTTAAAAAACATTATCAATATCATCAATCCATAGGTTAGGGTGAAATACCTAGATAGTGGGCTATGATGAACACTATTTTTGTTGATATAAACATCCTACATTAATATTGATCTAGTTGTATGATGAAAATATCCTCACATATGAGTGACTGAAACTCCACTGGTGATTAAAAAACCAGTGGTGAGTTCCCTAATTATTAATTCCACATAAATATTCCCTACTAAGTGATTTCCATTGAATGACTCCATTGGACACCATATTTATTTGGTAGATTTTCACAATCATAAATAAAAAATAACCAAACCTTAATATAAATCTAATATGGTTTGGGATTTTTCCACTTCGTAATAACTATATTTTTTAGAATTAGATAAATAAATAATAATTTATAATTACTAATTTTATCATAATTTTATGAAGTGATAATAAAGGAAATATTTTACTGGTGGAGAAAGTATGTTTTACCATAGTGTATTAACCAAAGAAAAACTTAACAACACTCTTAGATATTCTTATCTAATTTTTTTTATAAAAAACTCACATTAATCTTTGAACCTATTATATCCTTATAAAAATACCATATAATTACATTTAATTAAATTTAATGATATCATATACTCATAATTCAAATGATTATGTAATTAAAAAAACTTTACCCACAATTAACATACTAAATAACTCTCTACTCAATTAACAATTTAAATTATCATTATATGGACACTTTGTGGTTTATAACTCATATATTTTAATTATATTTTAATTATCATTTATTAAAAAATTAATAAATATTTATCAATTCTAAGAATTATAATTCATCTAGTATATAAATAATACTTATCAATTATTATAAACAAACTCAAAAGAGTCAAAACCATGTACGTCAATCACTCGTAAAATTGAATAAAAATGTTTCTTTCATATTAAATATTCTCTATACTCTTACAAAATCAAGAATCAAAAAAAATTAATAAATAATAACTCCTAAAAAACCTCTAAGACAACATTATTTCAAATAATATTATCAAGAAGAGAATCGTGATCAATATCTCTTAAAATGGGATGTGATGTATCAATAAAATAATTTATTAGATCAAATAATAAAAATAACTATTTTTTTCAATGATTACCCATGAACTTATTTAACCATAATAAAATCAAAATAAAATCTTGTTTCATTATCAAAATACCTATAAAAGGGGAAAAATAACCTAATTAGAAGAAGTATATATACCGTCACTTTCAATATCGGTGAATAATGGGAAACATTATGTGACATACCTCATGGAAGAAAAAGGGATAACATGTATTGTTATAGCTGGCTGAGTGAGGAAAAGGGAGAAGGAATTAAGAGACAGATATAGATCTTTAAATCCTAAAATAAAAGGATTTTTTAGGATGTTTTGGTTTTTCTTCATGGACAGCCTCACTGTGAATCTAATTGTGATGAGCATCCATCTCCCACTATGATGACTATAATAGTCTCTATAATTCTCCCTAGTTTTGATTTAAAGTCATTCCCTATAGTGAATCTTAGTTTATTCATTTTTTATCCTCCAAACTAATCAATAACTCTCCAAAAATATTTTACATTATTCCCAATAAAATTTGAAGACTTTAAAAGCACCAATGTAATCTCAATGGGGAATATATCATTGAAATAATTTAAAATTGAGCCTCGTTTAAATTATATTAATTCTCCACTTAAAATCTAAAAATATTAATTATCATAAATCCAACATTAGAGTTTTATTAAAATAAATATTTGAAAATAAAAAAATATTCTGAGAATTATAGGGGTTATAGTGATGAAATGTTTTCTGTTAGAGGGTTATTTATTCTAAAACATGGGTGATTTTTTAAATTTTTTTTGTATATTATAATTTTAAAACTAATACAATATAAATTCCTTTAAAGTATGTCTAATGTGATTTCAACTCATGGATTGGGTGGGATTAATTTTTAGATCACTAAAATCCTTTAAATAATATTATCTAAGACTAGTATATAATAACATGGGGTTTTTCAAATATATTTTAAAATTATAAAAAATGATTAAAATTTATCAAAAACATTATAGATTTTTGTAAATTTAAATCAATAACAAAAATGTTATTATTCAATACATAAAATATATTTTGCATACTCTATAATATAACTTTAATATTTATATTATTTATACATTATAATACATTAATACAGTATAGAATCAGTGAATTCCATATTTTATTATCAATATATGTATTCTACTACTTGAAAAAATAATAATGGGTACCTTACCTATCATCAATGCATAAATTAAAATTTCCAAATAAATTTTATGAAAATTAGTATATTATTATTATGATTTTTTTATTTAACAAAAAATACTGAGTATATGAATTAATATTGCATCAAAGTGAAAAAATGTATATTTTCATAGAATTATAAATAGAATTATATAATAATATATTTATTCTTATTTTGTTTTTTTAATTATACATAGTTTATTATTTTAATTAATTAATATATATAATGAATTACTACTGGTCCACTAAATACAATAACTAGATATCAATTAATGGGTACATTATCCATTCCCCAACGGCCATGATAAAAATTAATTTACCCTCCAACTTTTCTCCAAATTATCTATAGTCAAATATATAATATAAAAATTATGATACATTTTAGTAATCATATGTTTCTTCTTTACTATATATAGTTATTATTCTAATGAAAATATTTTGTTTTGAAACAATATTTCTTATAGAAATGTTTTTTTGATATTATACATTATAAAATTTCTAAATATTTTTTACCAAGATTTAATTTTTCAGCTTTTATTGAATATTTTTATCTTTAAAGAATGTATTTTATATTTAATATTTTATTATTTAATATTTAAAGTGTTAATTTTTATTTCTCTAAAAAATTATTTCACACGCATTATATTATTATATTTAATTTAAAAATTATTTTTAATTTGTATGCTCCAAAAAAATCATTCAGTAAATTTATATTTTACCTTAATCCTTGAAAAATGTTTCTATTTATTCTTAATTTACTCTATGTGTTACGTATTTATTCTTATAATTATTTATTCCTTCTAAATATATAAAATATCTAAGTCATATGATTCCAAAACAAATTCTCTCTCTTCCCATGGATCTAAACCATATCCTACTCAACTGATATATCTAGATCTAGTTATAAACAATAATGGATATATATATATATATATATTGTGTGTGTGTGTTGGTTCTAATGTGTACTTCATCAGAAGTTAGATATAACATGGAAGTATCACACTCAAAAATGTGGTTCTATAAGAGAAATCAATGTAATTCATTTCATCAATTATAAATAAATTTATTTGAATCCTATAATCATATATTTAGGTACTTTGAAATATAATTAAATAATATATTAAATTAATAAAACACTTATTTTATAATTTCCTTCTAGAAATATCCTAAATCCATAATCAAATATTAGATTGGGGATAAATTTTTAATAGTTATAGTTTCTTGGGTATTTATATAAAATAAGGTTTATCGATCATATAAATATATGTTTAATATATTCATCTGTATAGGAATAATATTAAAAATGGATTTCAAGAGATGAAGAAATCATATATTGAATGCAAGGGTGCATCAATAAATCTTGTGACATTACATGGGGTCATTTTTTTAGTCATTAGATGTTCAGGGTTGTAAATAAATATTTGTACATGAAGAATTTAATCCAGTAGGGTATAAGAACATCCATTTTATGTATTGAATGAAAGCATATTTATAAGAGTGTAGTTAAAAATCTCAATGTAACATCACGACCAAGCTCAATCTATAGTAATTGAACCATAGTTCCACTATAACTTAGGCACACCACCCTAGAATTCATATACTTTGAGGAGTTAGAAGGGTATATAGGGTGGTAATAGTGATACTATAACCTCATAATGTAAATAAAAACAACAATAAAACATAAACTATAATAATGGTGGAAGCATAACTAATGAAAATCGTAACATACTAAATGATAAAAAAAAATACAAGGTAAAACATGTCATATGAAAATTAAAAGAAATCACTATATTTTTTAACACTTATGTATATAAAAAAATTATGAAAATAATATTGCATACCCTGCACCAACCATATAACTCCCCAGAACTGGTAGTCACTCAACAGTACCCTGAGCACGATTGGTCACAAGGCCTCAAGTGAATCTCCCCAAACTCCAAAGGCTACTGACTGGAAATGAGGTCTGAGGTGTGTTAGTGGAGATACTATTCCCTCATTAATATATTATATCAAAATTAAAGTTAATAACATGTAGAGAGTAGAAGCAGATACAACAAGTAGATAATTGAAGGATAAATATGATAAAAATAAATAAACAAGCCAAAAGTTTCTCATATATAATGATGTTGGTTATACATTTATCTAGAAAATATCCAAATAGGTACATGGTAGTACAATACAATACATGTATCCAAAAAAGACAAAAGAAAAAAAATCTCAGTAGCATTGCAAGCCTCAACTTGTTCTCATGATATCTTGCTCCACAACAGCAATTAACAACCCTTGTTAGTGTACTTTCCCCTATTATAACCTGAAACCAAATGATCTCTTTGGGTACCCAAGAAGGGCCAAAAAGTGGGTGAGATAACATCCCACTAGTCATTCACCCAAAGGTCTATAAATTTCAGTTGTTCAATATAAATTATGCAGTGTAAGTAAAGTTGGTAAACAGGTAATCATGAACCAATGTAATGTGCCCAAGGCACGTAAACCACTACAAGTAAGTGATTTCGAATAGCCTCTCAAGGATCCCTACAAAATGATTTCAAGATCCTAATAAGGTAGGTAAAATAAAAATAATAAACAACACTGCCTTGTTGTACTCCCATCCATATCATGTCCACACAGCTTTTCTACATAATAAAACCATATCAAAAACCCATTTCCTTTCTGTATAACCAATCATGTCATATATCCCATAATCGTAATGTCTATCAAGTGTCAGACCACAAAGGGTTGGATCCAAGGTTTCAAGAAATAAGGCATCCTATTTGATTCCCATGAGCATCTTGGTGGAAACTCAGTATAGGGACAGGTTGAAGTCCTAAGAGCATCTATACCATCATATTCTATACGATTCCAAGAAATTTATATCCATGGTGTAGCAAGTCCTAAGGCCTTCCATAAAATCAATAACTAAGAAGAATCTCTACTTAAGGCTCCCACAACTATATTCCAGACCCACATAGATCCATCCATGGAATCTATACAAACATTCATCTATTTCATATCATTTATCAATTCAATTCCATATGAGTCTGCCCACTCATATAAACAAAAACATTTAATTCCATTCAATGAGTATACCCACTCATATAATCAAATACATTTAATTCCATCTCATGAGTATACCCACTCAGGTATTTCATTCCCATTTAATCAAGTCACATGGTTATACCCACCCATTTATCACCATTTTCCATTTAACAAATCACATGGGTCTACCCACCCAATAATCACAAGTACACAATCAAGTAGTTTAATGAGAATACCCACTCACATAATCATTTAAACATTTAACATAACCCACTTGATCAATTAAATAATTAACTAATTCAATTTCAACATCTTATAATAAGGTAAAGGAGGAAAAAACATATCCTAATCAACCCATTCAACACATTCCATTTGTAATTGGATTCCTAGAATAAGGTAACCTCAAAACACACCCTTTGTGTGGTTTGAACTGGCATAACCAAGGTGAATTTATAATGTACACCCCATTGGTGACCTTGGGTTGGTGAAACAACCACCAAAACATATTAAGGAACCTATGGGAATCCCTAATAGGTCTTGTTTCATCTATTTAAATATAAAATTTCAATTCTGGGCCTACACCAAAATGTTCAATGAGAGGATTAATGGTTGATAGCTCTATAAAGCACTAAAAGCCGAAAGAAAAGTATAAACCACCTACCTTTTCTAAGTTGTTGAGTGATCATCAAGTATCATGTCCTTATTCGACTAGAAATAGGGTAAATCTGAAGAACTGATGAAGAATGAGAAATTAGGGCATATGAGCTTAAATACAAACAGTGTAGTTGATATCCATAAGAATAAGAAATGGATAAAAATGGAATAAGATCAAACAGTTGTGGATCTAACCAAACTGAAATTGAAAGAAATGCAGTCTGGATCTACAATTAGAAGAAAATCCTACCTTATCCTCCTTGGGGGTACTGTCACATACAAGACATATTTTAAAGGTATTTTTCATTTAATTTACATCCTTTCTTTGTTTTGGGGGTTTCCCTAGGTTTTAGGGAGGAATAGATGAGTATTCATGAATTGGGCCAAGCCGTGAGCCCAATTCCAGATTAAAAAATAAATTATGTATCTTTTATAACTTTTTCATTTTTCAATATTTTTCATCCATTCAAATTCCTAATTGACCTACCCTAACCTATTAACACCACCAAGGTAATTTGGAGCTTTTAGAAATCCATAACCAGGGGTTATTTGGGTTTTTGTCTAAGGGGTTGGGCCTGCCCGAAAGCCCAATTCATGTTTTAAAAATAAAATTTGATTTTGTTATAACTTATTCAATATTTTGGATTTTTCGGTGATTCCACGTCTCACGCAAGCCCAAGTAACCCAGCCGCGCGCCTAAACTCTCTCCCACCCATTTGGAGCTCTGTAGAATCGCTATTTTGTGCCGATCTTCATAGGGTTCCTCAAATCGCCCAGATTTGAAGAGGTAAAGTATTTCTTTCATAACTCTCTCAATTCTCCATATTTTTCCTCCATTCTAGTTCCTAAATGAGATAATACATCTTGTTCGAACGTACCCTAAATTTGGGCTCTTTTAAATTTAAGATACTGGAGTTTTGGAGTGATTACTTCAAGATATTTCAAGTAAATGAGCCCTTTTCTTTCCTCTTTCAAATTACTTTGGGTTTAACTCATTGTTCTTAGGGTTTCTTCGGTTATAATTGAGTTTACTAATGTTCAGAAACTAGGATTTTGAACCTAGAGTTTAACTTTGGGATTTCTTGGCCAATTTGTGTGGTTTTAGGTTTAATCTAGTTCTCTCTTGGTGCGGCGGGGGTGCGATTTGATTTCGCACGGAGATTCAAGGGGTTTTGTTAATTTGGTAAGTGATTCCATTGTGTGTGCAATTTTTGTGAATTAGCTTGCTGTTTTCATGGTACTCTAATGTTTACTTCACTTGAATGTTTCTGTAAAAATTGGTTTTAGTTGCATTTATAATTCAAATGAAATTTATGTTCCAATTTTTGGTGAAATTGAGGGGTTTCCATTCAAATCTTTTATTGGTCTATTTTGGGATGCCCCATAACTGAATTTTTGGTTTCATTAAAGGTTTTTGAACTGAAATTTTATTTTAATAACTTACAAGTGTTATCATAGTGTGAAAGGTGGATATCTTAAAGATCTTTGGGTGAAAAACAATTTGATGTTTTGAGAAGTTGTTTTATTGGAAATAAAATTATTTTATTGTGTGTTTTAAATGGTATAAAATGTGTGTAGCTACTGTAAAATTTGTTTGTGACCAGTAGTGATATTTTATATGAAAAATTATGTGTGTTGTTTTCTGAAATTGTTTGAGCACAAAAAGGGGAAGCCCAGGTACTTTGGTGGGGCGGATTTGTACTAGTACGGCTAGTGGATCGGATGGGTTTTGTCCCTGTTCCACTTAACATATGGATAACAACAACTCTAACTAAACTATTTGGATGATGATTGGGGACCACTACGTTATGGGTATGTTCCCTACTAGTGGCTCGTGCACGAGAATGGATTTTTCTATGGTTACTCTACACCGAGGTACGAGGTACATAGGGCCCGAGACAACCTAGTGCTTAGGGGTGTTCCTGATTTTGATGCTCATATGATTTGTGGTATATACCCTTGTTGTGGGTTTTTTTTGTCAGTACATTACAGTAGCTCACATGTCTATTAAATGTTCTAACATTCTGAAATTCTCGGATTGAAAACTGTTTTCATTTGAAAGTTGCATTTCTTTGAATTTTAACACTGTTTCACCTTGTGTATTAAAATTGCTTGTTTTGTTCACATTGTATTGCATACTCTTTGAAATCAACTGGTGTTATCCTATTGGGCTTAGGCTCACACCCTACTTACACCCCTTGGGTGTAAGTAGACATACTCATGCTTGACTCAGGTAAAGGGAAGGCTAAGGGTGATGGCGGTTCGGGATGTTAGTCCCCATCGTTGGGGCGGAGTTGCGGGGACGGCTTGCGGGTGATGATCCCCTTGTCATGTGGAGTCCATGGGGATGTCTTTATGTTGTAATTATTTGTTTTTAGACCACTTGTAGTGTATTTAAACTTATGTATTCAGATCTGGTTTTGTTAAGAATTGTTTAGCATGAAAATTTCAGATTTTAATAATTGATTGTTTTTTTTATGATTTATGCTGGCATACTCGGGTAAATCGTTCCCAAACCAGATTTGTTTGATACCCGGGAACTTGTGCCAGCCCGTGGGGATAGGGAACGCCCTTCGGGCCTTGCCACGGGCCGGATTTGGTGCCGTTAATGGTGGCGACCAGATCCGGTTCGTGACAAAATGGTATCAGAGGAGGTTAATGTTTTTGGGTTATATTGTTATTTTGAGATGAGTCGGGATAGACAGGAGCTAGGACTGTCGGGGCTCGGGGTATTGGTTGAGAGTAGGGTGCCTGGCCCGCACCTCTCATGGCAAACCTTGAGTCACCAGAGGATGTTGGAATTTACTGATTGACTTCACTTCTAGGTGAGACGTGTGGGCTGCAGACCACATGTGGACATCAGGCAGATGTGGAGTAGCTGTTTCTTTTATTACAAGAATGTGTTTAGTTTGTTTATATTTGATGTATTTGATTACAATTTTCAGAATTGTGATATTGACCATTGTTTTGTGACTGTTTCATTTTGTAGCAACATGCCTCCCCGGAAAGCTCCCACGCACCCACAGGAGGAAGCTGGAGAGAGTTCTCCCACGCCGATTGATCAGAGGCTAGTCGAGGCCGTGGTCTGGGCTGTCCAGGCTCTAGGATATGGACCAGCTCCAGCTCCAGCTCCTGTTAGAGAGGATTATACTGGTCCTAGAAAGGACAAGGCCCAGGAGTTCCTGAAAAATAAGCCTCCAACCTTCCGAGGCATCTCAGAACCCCAGGAAGCAGAAGAATGGCTCGAGAAGATCGAGTGTATGTTTGAGTTCCTGGAAACACCCGAGGAGCTCAGGGTGAAGTGTGCCTCCTTTCTGTTGGAGGGTCCCAGCCGTAAATGGTGGGAGTCAGTGCTTCAGTCTGGGAAGAATGAGCAGATGCGCTGGGGAGATTTCAAGGCTGTCTTCAATGAACAGTATTGCCCTGAGGTGTTGGCTTATGCCAGGTCTAGAGAGTTCATGGAACTTGTTCAGGGGAATCTATCTGTGATGGAGTATGCCAACCGTTTCGCTGAATTGGTTCGGTATGCTCCAGAAATTGTCTCTAATGAGCAAGTGAAGGCCCAGAGGTTTGAGAAAGGCTTGCGACCAGAGATATACTCACAGGTGTTCTTGTTTAAGCTGAGGACCTATGCTGAAGTAGTTGATCGGGCATGCATGGTGGAGATTGATAGGAAAGGCAGGGCTGGTTTCTATGGTTCAGTATCAGCAGTGGGTAGTGGCAGCTCCTCAGAGAAGAAAAGGAAGCGGTAGGATCATCTGAAGAGAGGAGGGGGCAGTTCAGGCCACTCTTCCAGGAAGTTTTCTTCTACGGCTTCTGATGCGAGATCGGTCGTGTGCCACCAATGTGGGAGGCCTGGGCATATCCGACCAGCATGTCCTCTTCCTCCGAAGCCTTGTTACCAGTGTGGAGGTATAGGGCATTTGCAGCGCTTCTGCGGTGTGGCACGTCCACTCCCAAGTGGGGCAGGGTCAGTGGCTTCAAAAGGAGTGCCAGCACAGTCCGAGCCGTCGAGGACTGGGGGATCTCGATTTGGTGGTCGTGGTGGTAGGGCTGGATCATCTTCTGGGCAGAGCCAGTTCAGGGCACAACCACATACTAGCGGTCGTCCTCAGGTAGATACTGGACATCTCCATGCAGTGGATCAGTCACCAGCAGGATCAGAGGCGGAACCGTCGACAGTTCGAGGTACCGTTCTGATCGCATCTTCTATAGCTACTGCTCTTTTTGATACTGGTGCCTCTGTTTCATTCATTTCTGGACATTTTGTGGACATGCTGAATTTTCCAACTGAGTTGATGTCTTTTGCGATGGAGTTGGTGACACCATTGGGAAAGAAGAAGGAGCAGGGCCTCAGGTGCCCCTCATGTGCACTTTCTGTGTCAAGGGTCGAGATGGAGTGGGACCTCTTGGTCTTAGATATGGACCTTTTTGATGTCATACTCGGGATGGATTGGCTAGTAAACTTCCAGGCACACATCGATTGCTATAGACGGAGGGTGAGTTTCACATCACCTGATGGGAGTCGTCAGGTTTTTCATGGAGAATGGGATCCACGATCAAGTCGCGCAGGGCCTCCACTCCCAGAGTTGGGAAGTGTTATCTTCCAGTTATCTTCGATTGTGCTAGAGGGTGGTCTTTCCCCTGAAGGTGCACTACCTCATGTAGTGAATGAGTTTCCTGAGGTATTCCCTGATGATTTTTCTGGTTTTCCCCCAGAGCGGGATGTGGAGTTTTCGATTGATATGGCGCCAGGAACACAGCCGATATCTCTTCCCTCTTATCGCATGGCCCCCACCGAGTTGAGGGAATTAAAGATACAGCTGGACGACTTAGAATCCAAAGGATTCATTCGCCCGAGCGTCTCTCCTTGGGCCGCTCCTGTGTTGTTTGCAGAAAAGGCTGATGGATCCCTCCGGTTGTGCATTGACTACCGGAAGCTGAATAAGGTAACAATTAAAAACAAATACCCTTTGCCCAGAATAGATGATTTGTTTGATCAGTTGAAGGGGGTAAAGTGGTTCTCAAAGATATACCTACGTTCAGGGTATCATCAACTCAGGGTGAAGGAGTCAGATATCCCTAAGACAGCCTTCCGAAGCAGGTACGGCCACTTTGAGTATTTGGTCATGCCCTTCGGATTGACCAATGCTCCAGTGGTATTTATGGCACTAATGAATAGGGAGTTCCATCAGTATCTCGATTCCTTTGTTGTGGTGTTCGTGGATGACATTCTGGTATACTCTTGCTCTGAGGAGGAATACGAACATCACTTGAGGATCGTTTTGGGTACATTACGAGATCACCGCCTCTATGCAAAGTTGTCAAAGTGCACTTTCTGGATCAGAGAGGTGATATTTCTGGGGCATGTGATCTCAGAGCATGTAGTTTTAGTGGACCGTGAGAAAATTAGTGCAGTCATGTCATGGGAGAAACCGAAGAATGTGTTTGAGATCAGGAGTTTTCTTGGCTTGGCCGGTTATTACAGGCGATTCGTTCGGGATTTCTCTCGGCTTGCTTCACCGATGACTTCCCTCACCCGGAAAGGGGTGAAGTTTGTATGGGGTCCAGAATGTTAGGCATCGTTCGAGGAGCTGAAGAGGCGGCTGACTACCGCCCCCATGCTGATTTTTCCAGAGGCTGGAAAGGGATATGTGGTCTATTGTGATGCTTCAGGTATGGGTCTTGGGTGTGTGCTTATGCAAGATGATCATGTGGTCGCGTACGGATCTCGCCAACTTCGACCACATGAAAAGAACTACCCAACCCATGACTTGGAGTTGGCAGCGGTGATGCATGCTTTGAAGACTTGGCGTCACTACCTCTTTGGGGAAAAGTTTGTGGTATACTCTGATCACAAAAGCTTAGCTTATATCTTCTCGCAGAAGGACCTCAACTTGAGGCAACGTCGCTGGATCGAGTACTTGCAGGGGTTTGACTTTGACATTGTATATACCCCAGTCAAGGGTAATGTAGTGGCCGACGCTTTGAGCAGAAGAGTTCCAGTGCAGGCTTTGAGGAAGTCTAGTGATGAGTGGGCATTGATGGGTCTCTTTTCTCAGATGCATGTGGAGGCCAGGGAATACAGTGGAGGGGAATTCTTGGCAAGTGTCCAGTTGACTCCTTCTCTATTAGAGTTGATTCAGCAGGAACAGCCCAGTGATGATCTTTGTCAGCGGTCTAAGAAGTTCCTTCATGGTGGGGAGACATCCTCTGATTGGTCATCATCTCCCGAGGGCATCTTGTGCTTCAAGGGCCGTTCAGTAGTGCCATTATCTCTACGGAAGGTGGTGATGCAAGATAGCCACCAGTCTCAGTGGGCTGTCCATTCGGGTGCCACTAAGATGTATTATGATGTTCGTCGGCAGTTTTGGTGGCCTGGTATGAGACGGGACATAGCAGACTTTGTTTCAAAATGCTACACATGTCAGCAGGTGAAAGCAGAGCACCAAAGGCCATCTGGTTTGCTCCAACCACTACCCATTCCTACCTGGAAGTGGGAAGAGGTTTCCATGGACTTCATTGTTGGCTTACCTCGTACACCTCGGGGTAAGAATGCTATTTGGGTGGTGATTGATCGCCTGACCAAATCAGCCCACTTCATTCCGATTAAAGATACAACTAAAGTAGATGAGTTGGGCCATTTGTATCTTCAAGAAGTGGTGAGACTCCATGGTGTACCATCAGTTGTTGTCTCGGATAGAGACCCCCACTTCACTTCTCGATTTTGGGAAGGCCTTCAGAAGTCCTTGGGGTCTCAGATTAAGATTAGCACAGCATACCACCCACAGACGGATGGTCAGACAGAGAGGGAAAATAAGATATTGGAGGACATGCTTCGTGCATGTGTCCTGGACTTTGGAGGTTCTTGGGATAGTCATTTGGGATTGGTAGAGTTTGCTTATAATAATAGTTACCAATCCACGATTCGAATGGACCCTTTTGAGGCGCTCTATGGTCGGCCTTGTCGGTCCCCCCTATGTTGGGCTGAGGTAGGAGAGACTTCACTGTTGGGGCCGAGCCTTGTGCAGGAGACTTCTGAGAAGTTCAAGTTGATCAGGCAGCGCTTATTGACAGCTCAGAGTCGTCATAAATCTTATGCTGACCGGAGGCGTCGAGACCTAGAGTTTTCTGTGGGTGACAGGGTATTCTTAAAAGTGGCCCCTCGTCTGGGCCATCGTCGATTGGGGAAGCAAGGTAAGCTGATGCCACGGTATGTCGGACCCTTTGAGATCACCGAGCATATTGGTAAGGTGGCATACAGGTTGGCCTTACCTTCTCAGTTGACATCTATCCATGATGTCTTCCACGTCTCCCAGTTGAAGAAATACAATCCAGATCCATCCCATGTGTTGAGTTGGGAAGAACTAGAGATAGAGTCTGACTTGTCTATCGTTGAGAGGCCATTTAAAATAGTGGACTCCCAGGAGAAGATACTTCGAGGAAAGTCTATTCCTTTAGTCCGGGTTTTATGGCAGCATGGGAATGATACACATGAGACATGGGAGCGAAAGTCATGGGTCAAGGAAGAGTACCCATTCTTATTTTCCAACCGAGATTCATGTTGACTTTCCGGGGCGGAAAGTCCTTCATGTTGGGGAGAATTGTCACATACAAGACATATTTTAAAGGTATTTTTCATTTAATTTACATCCTTTCTTTTTTTTGGGGGGTTTCCCTAGGTTTTAGGGAGGAATAGATGAGTATTCATGAATTGGGCCAAGCCGTGAGCCCAATTCCAGATTAAAAAATAAATTTTGTATCTTTTATAACTTTTTCATTTTTCAATATTTTTCATCCATTCAAATTCCTAATTGACCTACCCTAACCTATTAACACCACCAAGGTAATTTGGAGCTTTTAGAAATCCATAACCAGGGGTTATTTGGGTTTTTGTCTAAGGGGTTGGGCCTGCCTGAAAGCTCAATTCCTGTTTTAAAAATAAAATTTGATTTTGTTATAACTTATTCAATATTTGGGATTGTTCGGTGATTCCAAGTCTCACTCAAGACCAAGTAACCCAGCCGCGCTCCTGAACTCTCTCCCACCCATTTGGAGCTCTGTAGAATCGCGATTTTGTGCCGATCTTCATAGGGTTCCTCAAATCGCCCAGATTTGAAGAGGTAAAGTATTTATTTTATAAACCTCTCAATTATCCATTTTTTTCCTCCATTCCAGTTCCTAAATGAGATAATAAATCTTGTTCGAACGTACCCTAAATTTTGGCTCTTTTAAATTTCAGATACTGGAGTTTTGGAGTGATTACTTCAAGATACTTCAAGTAAATGAGCCCTTTTCTTTCCTGTTTCAAATTACTTTGGGTTTAACTCATTGTTCTTAGGGTTTCTTCGGTTATAATTGAGTTTACTAATGTCCAGAAACTAGGATTTCGAACCTAGGGTTTAACTTTGGGCTTTCTTGGCCAATTTGTGTGGTTTTAGGTTTAATCTAGTTCTCTCTTGGTGCGGCGGGGGTGCGATTTGATTTCGCACGGAGATTCAAGGGGTTTTGTTAATTTGGTAGGTGATTCCATTGTGTGTGCAATTTTTGTGAATTAGCTTTCTGTTTTCATGGTACTCTAATGTTTACTTCACTTGAATGTTTCTGTAAAAATTGGTTTTAGTTGCATTTATAATGAAAATGAAATTTATGTTCCAATTTTTGGTGAAATTGAGGGGTTTCCATTCAAATCTTTTATTGGTCTATTTTGGGATGCCCCATAACTGAATTTTTTGTTTCATTAAAGGGTTTTGAACTGAAATTTTATTTTAATAACTTACAAGTGTTATCATAGTGTGAAAGGTGGATATCTTAAAGAGCTTTGGGTGAAAAACAATTTGATGTTTTGAGAAGTTGTTTTATTGGAAATAAAATTATTTTATTGTGTGTTTTAAATGGTATAAAATGTGTGTAGCTACTGTAAAATTTGTTTGTGACCAGTAGTGATATTTTATATGAAAAATTATGTGTGTTGTTTTCTGAAATTGTTTGAGCACAAAAATGGGAAGCCCAGGTACTTAGGTGGGGCGGATTTGTACTAGTACGGCTAGTGGATCGGATGGGTTTTGTCCATGTTCCACTTAGCATATGGATAACGACAACTCTAACTAAACTATTTGGATGATGATTGGGGACCACTAGGTTATGGGTATGTTCCCTACTAGTGGCTCGTGCACGAGAATGGATTTTTCTATGGTTACTCTACACCGAGGTACGAGGTACATAGGGCCCGAGACAACCTAGTGCTTAGGGGTGTTCCTGATTTTGATGCTCATAGGATTTGTGGTATATACCCTTGTTGTGGGTTTTTTTTGTCAGTACATTACAGTAGCTCACATTTCTATTAAATGTGCTAACATTCTGAAATTCTCGGATTGAAAACTGTTTTCATTTGAAAGTTGCATTTCTTTGAATTTTAACACTGTTTCACCTTGTGTATTAAAATTGCTTGTTTTGTTCACATTGTATTGCATACTCTTTGGAATCAACTGGTGTTATCCTATTGGGCTTAGGCTCACACCCTAATTACACCCCTTGGGTGTAAGTAGACCTGATCATGCTTGACTCAGGTAAAGGGAAGGCTAAGGGTGATGGCGGTTCGGGATGTTAGTCCCCATCGTTGGGGCGGAGTTGCGGGGACGGCTTGCGGGTGATGATCCCCTTGTCATGTGGAGTCCATGGGGATGTCTTTATGTTGTCATTATTTGTTTTTAGACCACTTGTAGTGTATTTAAACTTATGTATTCAGATCTGGTTTTGTTAAGAATTGTTTAGCATGAAAATTTCAGATTTTAATAATTGATTGTTTTTTTATGATTTATGCTGTCATACTCGGGTAAATCGTTCCCAAACCAGATTTGTTTGATACCCGGGCACTTGTGCCAGCCCGTGGGGATAGGGAACGCCCTTCGGGCCTTGCCACGGGCCGGATTTGGTGCCGTTAATGGTGGCGACCAGATCCGGTTCGTGACAGGTACTCTTGTGTGTGTGAGAGGGGAGGTGGGGGCTCTGTCTGAAAAATTGGAGGCCTCTAACTCTTTTAAAAAAAACCACTTGGTCATTTACATGACGTGTAAATGTCTTAAACTTCATTTAACTCACAAGTTACCTCCTTGGGAAATCCCCTTGCACACAGTGAAAGGTCATGGCCAAACCACTTCACATTTTGTAATTGAAATACACATTGTGTGTTCCAATTACACATCATGTAATTGGCATGTATCCAAAATACAGACCTCCAGCCTCTGCCTTCCCAATAAATACAGAACCGAGCCATGGCCCGGCTTTGGTTCGAATCAAAAAAATAAGAGTTCAACCAAAAAAATTATTCATACCTCAAGAAAAAATTGGATCTTATAATCATCCTCCCTTAAAGAAATTCATCCCTGAATTTCTCCCTGAAGGGTGGTCAACATTCTTCTAAGAACAACTCTAGCCACTGATCATGTACGTTGGCCTCCCACTCTCAAGTCTCATCCTATAAACGGTTGTGCTACCATAGAACCCATACTAGAGGAATTGACCAGCCTTAGAGAACCTTCATCCATCTATCAATGATACAAATCAGATGCTCCTCAACAGATTCACCAACCTATAAATCAACCTCCTTGGGCTGAAAAATGTGAGACAGTTCCAAATGATAGTGGCACAACTGAAATACATGGGTGACATTGTACATGGATCAATACCTCTAGGTTAACTGAAACCAATAGGCTATCGACCTGAATCTCTTCAGAATCTCAAATGGCCTAACATATTATGGTGAAAGATTACCCTATCTTCTGATCCATCTATTCCCCAACCTCAGTGAAACAGATAAAAAGATTTGATCCTCGACCTCGAACTCAAGAGGTCATCTGCAGTGATTAGAGTAATATTTCAACCAAGATTGTTCACCATCCATCAGTTTTTGAATCAAATGGACCAAATCATAATTCTCTTACATGAGACACAGTCCTAGAAAATCTTCCTCACCTACCTCTAACCAGAACTGGGGATATCGGCATGGGATACCATACCGATCCTCATAAATTTCCATCTATATAATCTCTTAATAACTTTTAATGTAGGAGAATTTGACTAGGAGAATATTCTTCTAACATGATCCCCCAAAATCTTGGATGCATGCTCACAGCATGTCCTCTAGAACCTATATCATACACTCTGACTTACCATCAATTTGAGGGTGGTATTCTGTGCTCAAAAGTATATGTGTACCCAATTTCCTCTCAAAAATATTCTAGAAATGAGATGTAAAGAGGGTGTCCCTATCAAAAATGATAGTGGGAGGGTACCTATGAATTTGTTTTATCTCATAGATATACAGCTTCCAAAGCTCATCAACACTAAAGGTATCCTTGATCGATAGGAAATGAGAAACCTTCTTGATCATATCCACAAAAACCCAAACAATATCATTACCTTAAGGAAACCATGGTAAATTAGTCATGAAATCAATCATGACATCATCCCATTTTCACTCTGGAATAGGTAACTAATGTAAAATCTAGGCCAGTCACTCATGTTCCATATTCACCTACTGATAAGTGGAACAACTCGAAACAAAACCAGATACCTCTCTCTTCATACCCGACCACCAATACTGATGGCACAAGTCACTGTACATTTTGGTGACTCTGGGATGCACTGCCCAATACAAATCATGAAACTACCACATCATAACCTCACGTATATCAACTAGAACCCAAACACAAACATAGATACACAGGATCTCATTCTTACCTATTGTCCAACCAGGAGGTGTGTCCTCACTTGCCACACTCTCCCATAGAACTTGGCCTTCCAAATATGAATACTGCCTCATCGTCACTCTATACAGTAGGGTAGAGGACACAACTAAGGATGATAGAAACATCTTCCCATTACTTATTTTCACCTACAAATTCATCTCATAGAACAAATCCATAATATTACACTCACTACTAGCCCACTACACCACCTATATCTGAATAATCCTGCTTAGTGCATCAGCTATTGCATTGCCTTCACCAGGTGTGTAGGTAAGCTCAAATTCAAAATATTATAGGTACTCCACCCAACATTGCTGCATCAGATTTATATCATGCTATGTAAATATATACTTGAGGATTTTGTGGTCATTGTACACCACAAAATTCTCTCCCAGTAAGTAATGTATCTAATAGTGAAAAGCATGAACAACCAAAGCTAAATTGAGATTGTTTGTTGGGTAATTCCTCTCATGTGTCCTAAATTGTCGAGACCTATATTCCACGACTCTATCCCCCCTCATCATCACTACTCCTAGCATGATACATGACATGTCATAATAAATAGTGTATATCTTTCCTGGTTCTAGAAAGCATTAGGACTGGTGCTAATGTCAACCACCCTTTCAACACCTAAAAGGATGTCTTACAAGAATCTGACCACACAAACTTCACAACCTTCTCAGTCAAGACCTCCAATGGCACTACTAAGTGTGATTATTTTGGTATGAAATACCTATAGTAACCAGTTATCCCCATGAAAATTCATATTTCAAAAACGTTTTTGGGATATTCCCATGAAACTATAACTCTCGCCTTAAATGGGTCCACCAATACTCCTATCTCTGAGACGATGTGACCCAGGAAGTGAATCTAATATTTACAAAAGTGTCTCTTTGTGATATTATAATATAACTGATGCTCTCTCAGTGTATTCAAAATGATCTCAATATGGTTTTCATGGTTCAATATCTTGTTAGAATACACCAAGATATCATCTGAAAAAACCACCACTAAAAAATCCAGGTTAGGATGTAACACTTGGTCCATTAGTGCCTTAAAAACAACAAGCTCATTCATTAGACTGAATGGAATAAATAGATACTCATATAGAACATACCTACTATGAAAGTTTTTATAAGGTATATATGTAGTTCAAATACATGCATGGGGATATCCAAACCTCAAATCAATTTTTGAGAACACTCGGGCTCCTCGAAGATGATCAAACAGGTCATATATCCATGTAAAGGGATACCAATTCTAAACCATTAGCTGGTTTAGTTTTAGATAATCCATGCATATCCTAAGATTTTTTCCACCTTTTTCATAAAAAGGATCATATAAACCCCCCGAGAAGTACTGGGTCAGATAGGCCCTTTCACCTCCAAATCCTCTAGCTACCTCTTGATCACCTCCAAATCCATTGTAACCATCCTGTAAGGAGGAATGGATACCAGTGCATCTCCTGGATATAGATAAATGTAGAAATAAACCTCTCTCTTAGGAGGTAAACCAAAAAAAACATCTAATAATATGTACCTAAATCACTCAACCACTTAAGGAAAGTCTACCTAACTCACTCCCTAATCATCTAGATACAAACTAGCAATATGGGCCATTATTTCACACAGCCCATGATGTTGCAGTCCATATCATCTTTCTTGTACATCCCATTCACCCTTATGTGCAAAAACTTCACCCTATGGTGATGTGAAAGTCACCCTCCAGTGATAGAATTCAACGAAAGCTCAATAAGCTACTAGACATTCCATATCGATTATGACATCAAACCCTATCATCTCGAGGAAATATAGTTCTTAGATGAAATGACACCTAGTTACCTCAAGGGGGGACTCCATTCACTAGAACACATTCTATGTTATTATTCCCAATGGTTTTTCTAGCATCAAATACCCTTAGAAGATAGAAAAACAAGACCAAGTATTTTCAACGCCGGTGTAGATATAAAACTATGTGATTCACCTATATCAAAAACATAGGATGCAATAGAAGAGGATACTAATATTGTACCTATCACCATAGATGGTCTGACACCCTTCTCCTTGGGGATAGGTTGTATAGAAAAGATATGGTATGTACCATGGCCCTGTGACATAACATCACTACCCAAAGTAATCCCACATTGATGTCTCGGTGTAATTGGTGTCTGGATACCCCAACCATGACCACCACTATATCATCTTGAATAACCATCACTGCTCTAGCTTCCTATCTAACATGAAGCTAAGAAACCTGCTTGTGAACTTGATTTTTGATTTGACCCCCTAAAACCCATATCTAGAGGGAAGTTACTTCAGAAACATTGCATGTGGCCCATCCTTCCACAAGATCCGCACTCGACTGGATCTTGATCACACTAATTCAATATACACCCTCACCTGTACACTATTGGATAAACACTAAGCTACCATTACTCATAGTCAGGCTATAAATCATCTCATAGGAAGACTCAAAATGGCACTTACTACCTAAAGGTGTTGAACCACTAGGTCAAGAGATAGCATTTCCCTACTCTATCCCCCCATATTTCCTTTGGTTTCACTCTGCAACCAACACCTAATTCACAATATTAGTGATAGTGGTCAACCTGAATACATTGACCTGATATCCTATAGCATGTCATAGACCTTACTCAAAGTGCCTCACACTAGATAGCTCATATATAAGGTAAGTTGGCATACAATACTGTAACTATGTAAATCATGTCTAGTACACCATAACTGTCATAGCTCCCTTTTCTAGATGCATGAACTCACTATCCTTCATGGGGTAGAAATAGTCATAGAAGTGTTATGGAAATCATCCCAACCCATATCTCATGGCCCATCAGCCTAGTTCAGTACACCCCACCAGTGCTTTGCTACTCCACGTAGCATTTATGTGGTGAGCTTGACCCTCATCTTAGGATGCATATCAAGATGCTCAAAAATTGATAATGTAGTCTCAAGCCATGGATCTTCAGCCTGTGGATCTCCATCCCCCAAAAATTTGGGAGGATGATACCGCTAGAACATACACATTAGATCATCTATAGATAATAAATTCTACAGTGTTACCTAATAATTCTACATGTAGTGAAAGAATCCCTCACGGAACTGTGCCGAAACACCTATTTCCATAATAGAAACTGGTGCCATAGCTGTCACTAAAGGAGGATCTACTAGTATCCCATTCCCCACAATAAATGGAGTATGGTATTTTCTTCATTCACGACATATGACTCGAGGTCATCATGGTGTAATACATCTACATTTCCAAACACGCACCTTATAAACGAATGATATCAAAGATCATAGCTCAGAAGCATAGGATAGGTCAAAACCCTCCTAAAAACCAACTCATACCCCACAACCTTCTCCAAAATCTTGGACTATCCAAGGAAATAGTTACAAAACCACTTGAAACACTTCCTCTTATCCACTCAAAATTCATGTCTAGCTCAAGTCTCAATTTCATACCATTTCATTTTAATTCAATGGCCATTTGTTCAATTGATTTAATTGATGGTCCACTAAGTTATGATCTATGAGGTCCCATAACACCTCATAAACCAAAATTTGATTCCCATATAATACATATCATATATCATTTAGCCGACTTTAAACAAAAGAGTCAAAAGGTACTCCATTTCCCAGTACATAAAGGCTCATACACCTTATGAATTGAATAATGACATCACTTTCTCTATCCACTTCACAAAATCTATCACAGTAGCCGGAAAAACTATCACAAAAACTATCACAATAGCATGCATCAAGTAATGCATCTTAAATGGAATGGAATAATGCATGGAATGTGATTTATAACAATTTTCTATATGATTCAAGAGATGGAATATCATTCTCTCATCAGGTTGAAAAATAATTAGAACACACAATTGCAAAAATAGTAATATCATAACCATTTGTGTCACCCACTGGTGGAATCAAATCAACTGTAATAGTCAAAATCCAAAAATCACAATCTAATTCATGGCAATTTGGATTTTCCCTATACACGGGGTAGCTACTCCCAAGAATAGCTAATTACTGAACTCTATTTCCTTCATATCTCTGTATATTTTCTCCAAATAGCAAGGAAACCTAGAATATAACTCATATGATACCACTTTGTAAAGTCACAGACCCATTAGCCATCAATAACGCCCCAAGAACAGTTTCTCAAAAGGCCTCAAGCATATCTCCCCAAATATAAGAGGTTGTCGAGTAGAAGTGAGGGCCTAGGAATGTCAGTGGGGAGACTATTCCCCCATTACTAGATTATATCACAATAGAAGTCAATAATATAAAGATAGCGGTAGTAGATACGACAAGTAGATAACTTAAGGGTAAATAAGATAGGAAAAAATAAAGAAACTAGAAGTGTCATAAATATAATGATGCAGGTGATACATGTATCTATAAAATAGACTAATATGCAGATGATAGTAAAATAAAATACAAGTATCCAAAAAGAAAAAATAATAAAAAATTTCCTAGTAGCATCGCAAGCCTCATTTTGGTCTCATGCTCTCCATCTCCACAGCAGAAATAAACAACCTATGATAGGGGACTTTCCCAAATTATCACCTATAACCATATGATCTATTTAGGGCCTCATGAAGGAACATATAGGGTGTGAGATAACATCTTATTAGAAATTAACCCGAAGGTCTATACATTTTAGTCGTGCAATATAAACTATACTGCGTAATTAAATTAAGTAAACAGGTAAGCATGAACCAAAGTATTGTGACCATGGAATATAAACCACTACAAGAAAGTGATATTGAATAGCCTCTTGAGGCTCCCTATAAAAATATTTTAATCTCCTAACAAGGTAGCAACAATAAAAATGATAAACCAAATGGCATTGTTGTACCCCCATCTATATCATGTATGCACGACCTTTCCATATAATAAAACCATATTAAAACACCATGGCGTTTCCATATAAGCAATCATGTCATATATCCCCAGACCATGTAGTATGTCAAGTGTCAAACCATGAAGGTTCATATTCAAGGTGTTAAGAACCAAGGCATCCTAGTTGGGTCCAAGGAGCATAGCAGTGTAAACTCGATATAGGCACTGGTTGGAGTCAAAATATCATCTGTACCAACATGTCCTATGCAAGTCCAAGCAAGCCATATCCAAGGGGTGGTAAGGCCTGATGCATCCCATGGAATCAAGACCCAAGAAGAATCACTACTCATGGTGTCCACTACCACATTCCATATCTATGGAATGTTTTCCATGATATCTATAAAAACGTTCATCCATTTCATGCCATTTAATAATTCAATTACATATGATTCTACCCTCTCATATAATCAAAAACATTTAATTCCTTTCAATGAGTATACCCACTCATAAAATCAAAAAAAATTAATTTCACCTCATGAGTATACCCACTCATGTATTCCATTCCCATTTAATCAAGTCACATGGGTATACCCACCCATTAATCACCATTTTCCATTTAACACATAACATGGGTCTACCCACCCTTTAATCATAATTTACAAGCATGGAATTTAATGAGTATACTCACTCACATAATTAATTACACATTTAACAAAACCCACTTATTCAATTAAATAA
Organism: Viscum album; assembly: GCA_963277665.1. Classification (NCBI taxonomy): domain Eukaryota; kingdom Viridiplantae; phylum Streptophyta; class Magnoliopsida; order Santalales; family Viscaceae; genus Viscum; species Viscum album. The sequence continues at coordinate 854,893,633 of OY728152.1, forward strand.
TTAACCAGTTCAAGTTCAACATTTTATAACAAGATAAATGAGGATAACCCATCTCCTGATCAACCCATTCAACTCGTTCCATTTATAATTGGATTCCTAGAATAAGGAAAGCTCAAAAAACACCCCTTAGGTGGTTTGAAATGGCATAACCATGGTGAATTTATAAGGTGCACCCCGGGTGACATTGGGTTGGGGAAACAACCACCAAAGTATCTCAAGGAACCTATGTTCATCCAAAAAAGTTCATAATTAATTTATTTCAATTTAAAATTTCTATTACGAGCCCACGCAAGAAAGTGTGATGGGTGGTATAATGGTCGATAGCTCTATAAAACACCAAAATATGAAAAACAAAAGTATAGACAACCTAACATAGAAGGGTAGTGGAGTGATCGTCTAGTATAAAGTCCTAGTTCAACGCAAATTAGGAGAAATATGAATAAAGGATGAAGAATGAGAAATTAGGGTATATGATCCTAAATCCAAACAACATAGCTGATAACCAAAAGAATGAGGAATGGATAAAAAGGATACAAGATTTTACTGATGTAGATCTAATGTGAACGACGATGAAAGAAATAGTATGAATCTACAATTGAGATAAAATCCTAACTTAGGCCCCTTGGGGGTGCTCCTGCACATGAGACAGGGGTGGTGGGGGATTTTTTCCAAAAAATAGAGGCATCTTCCTCTTTTCAAAAAAAACTTCTTGGGAATTTACACAACATGAAAATTCCTAATATTTCATGTAAATTATTCACACATCATGTAACTCATAGGTTCCCTCCTTGGGAAATACCCTTACATAGTGTGAAAGGTATTGGCCAGACTATTAAATGTCGTGTAATTGAAATACACATCATGTATTCTAATTACACATCATGTAATTGGCCAGCAGCCAAAATAAAAAAACCTCTAGCCACTTCCTTCCTAAGAACTACCCAACCGGACCACAGCTCGAATTAGGGTCTAAGAAAAAAATAAAAGATAAGAGTTCAATCAGACAAAAATAAATTTGTACCTCAAGAAAACATGGGATCTTACAAACCATCCCATCTATAAAACTATAGTTTTCAACCCATTATCAAAAATCACATCTATATTCTCTGGGCTTCTAATTTTGGGCCTTTACCCTTACCAGTGACATGAGACATAACCACTATATGCATATGGAAGGGAACATGTAGGGTGTGTACATAATTTATATATGCCACCACTAATGGTGTCCATAAATAATATTCATATGAAAGCTAGTCTTTGAAAATATAAATAAATAGAATCCAAAATACATTATACAATCATCTCCATTTTAGCTTGACCAAACCTAAGTGATACTTTACCTTCATTGGCTAGTGTAGAATAATATTAATACATACATAGTCTATTATAATAGATATTACCATGGAAATCCAACTAGTCCCATATCATATAATATCATTATACCTATCTAACCATGACTCCCAAAAACATGTCTACAAACCAGATCACATGAGCATATTCATGAAACCGTTTTTTAAACAACGGTCTCAATATCGTGATGAAGCCGAAGGAATGATGATTCACATTCTTTACTAAATCAATCCCATCATTTCTAATACATCTCGTATACATGGTGATAATACTTCTACCATCTTGTGGTTTTATGCCACCAATTATGATCAATTATTATATATCCTCTCCTCCATAAAAACGAACAACATAATATTATTATTATTATTACTCTATGAAGATTACATAGACAGTGAGTGTACTAAACTGCCTCATAGGACTTGTCTTATGGGAACACCACCCCAAAACCCTTATCCCCACTACAAGAAAATTTCAATATGTACACAGTTTCATGAACCTTGGGCTACAGAGGCTTGAGTATTTCACTATACCCAAGGTTTTGACAAAACTGTGGGTATAACTGAGGGAAATTTCATAATAACCATGGTTTAAATAAACCATGGGTATATATCTATTCCCAAAGTTCTACAAACCGTGGGAATATATTTTTACAAAAATATAATATACCCATGGTTTCAGGAAAGGTGGGTATATATGATGCTTCCTAGACTATAATACTACCCACAGTTTAAGATAACTCTGGGAATATATTTTCATATAAATGTAATATACCCACGATTCAATGAACAGTGGGTATATATACTTCTCCCAGAATCAGCAGATGTTGGCCATCCTGCTTCTTCCTGCTTCCAGCTGCTTCCCACCTTCCTACTTCATGCCATCTTTCACATCAAATACAAACCAAGATAGAAGCAGTTACAAAAAATATAGACTAGGAAGAATCAAAGAACACCCCAAAATATAATAAGAACCAGAATATAAATAATAAAGACCAACTGAAGTAGGAAGTAGTTACAAATAATAAAAACAATAAAATACCAGAATAGAATACAAACCAGTTACAAAAACAATACAGACTAGAAAAAAATAGACCATAATAGATAAAAACTAGTTAAAAAAGAAAATATATCATCATACTAGGAAGAATCAAAGAACACCCCATACACATCCAATACTAAACTTGTATTCTATATGAATAATATATAATGTAACTAGATGAACTAGGAACATTTTTTCCAGCTGAAGATTTATCTTGAAGTCCGCACTCTGATTTTGTATAAATTTTAAGAATGTCCAAAGAGGTAAGATGTTCAAAGTGGAAATAATATTGATGTTTGAGTGGTAGTATAAATTTTAAGCTACAATATCATATAGAGTAGATATGTTTCTTCTAAAAATGGCTAGATACCATAGTTTAAGTTTCATGTAACTTAAAGAAACTGTTTTGTGACAAAATTAATTAGAATTTGAAAAATGTAATCAGAAAAAGAAGAAGTCTCGATAACAACACATGGAATTTATAAGATTTATTTATTGATAATTCAAAAAAGGGTAAGAGGAATCAATAAATAAAATCCTTCTTTAATAAAACAACAACAAGATCATATGAAAGATTTATTTTCTATGTTTTCCAAATCATTCAGAGTGAAATGGGCGGCATCAATTAGATGACTCCTCATGGATTAGAGTAGAAATATAATGTAATAAAAACTAAACAGATCTATCTCCATACAATATTGTTGTTTTTATGCTTGGAGGATCTGTTTCATGATTTTGTATAGTCTTCGGTAATCAAAGACAACTTCCCCCAAGTTACCAAAGAGTATAAAGATGTATTACCCTTGACCATAGATTTATTCCAAATGAGTCTCGGTAATTAAAACATGAATATAGTTTCAGGATCGTCCTCTCATATCCCTTTATTTGAAATCAGTTTTAGAGGGAAAATTTTCATGAGGTGTGGAGACCAAGAGGTATTTGGGTATCTTGTTTTCTAACGGAAAGTCCAGCCTAGAAAATAAGGAAATAAATGAGGTGTATGAGTTATTGAACTTCTTACAATAATATTATGTGTCCCTCCTATAATTGGTAAATCACCCACTATTGTAATAGAGTGGCTATCTTCCCCAACATACTCAACCTTTTCATTAAAAGCCTCATTTCCATAATGGATGTGCTTTATCAGAGGGATTATAGAATATTAAATGAGTTCCACTATAACAAAGAGAAATGTTTTTAATGAAGAATAATGTTTTCTACTCACCAAACTTGTTGGATAAATATACTAGCTAAGTAATATTTCATCTTGGATTTGGAATAATCCCAATAATGGAGAGTAAGAACATCAGTTGGTGGAATGGTAATTCTGGACTTATTATCATCATGCATCATCATTAACTAAAACTGAATAATGATTCCAGGGTTCCATTCACTTATAACACTATAAAAGGGTAGAAAAGAGACCCTATGGGTACAATGAAATGTGAGATAAATTTGATAAGGGAGATATGGATTGAAAATTAATAATTTTTTCAAGTGAGTTGCAAGATCCCCATCCTAATGTGAGATTGTTTATGAACTCTTATTGAGGGAACCACTACCATCATAAAAAATAGCACAAAAGGTGCAGTGTATGGAATGAAATTAAAATTTTGGAAGTCAATTAATATTATAAAAACCTCAATGAAATTTTTTAGTGATTCCTAATCCTCAGGTACATTCAATAATCTAGGTTAAAATTGGGAATCCTAAGTTTTGATGGTTTTTTAATACTTATAAAATCATAAGTTCTCACCTATCCATCCAAATAGAAATTTGAGTGTCCAAAGAGTTAATAAAAATACAATATACTTGATATGTATCCCTTCTAGTAATCGGTACTCTATCACTAGTTTTCTAACTTGGATAGCCAAACATGTATGCCCAACTAGGAGGATCTGTCCATTTAGGAACATTTTCAGAAATCCCACTATCCAAAGACTTGTTGATACACATGATTTCACCATGTACCCTCATTTGGTGTAATTATCTTCCTATATAATGGACCAATAAGATACCTCACTATCCTAAACCTATCAAGAGGAATAGTGAATATGGTGTATGATATTTATTCGTGGTCTCCTCTGGCAAAGGAGAATGATAATCTAGTATTTTAATGAAATAATTAAACGTAGGTTCAACTCCTTCACCATACTCTACCTCACAATAAAAACCACATCCTGAGATAAGGAGGAAGTATATTCTTATTTCTCCTAAAAAAATCGGTAGTGGGGGACTCATCTTATATAACCCCAATGAGGTGTCCCTCCAAGTGGGTAGATGTCCCATAGGCTAAACCATTGTCCAAAACAGAACCCCTCTATGGGTTCTAGACTCACCAGACTATGGATTGCTAGTGAGGCCATGTTTCTAGCTAGTGGAGTCCCAAGTCTCTCTTTTTATCAAGGAAGTTTAGCATTATCATTACTTTACACCATTAATATGATAACTTCCTCCTAGTTGGGCTAATCATATAGACCTAGTACAGAATAAAAATAAGTATGATAGAAAATAAGAACAATCATGTTAAGTATTTATCAATCCCCATTCAATGGAGATGGTCTAGGTAGATGTATCTCAAGAGAACCTCATCATTGTAGAGTCTTTAACTACATAGATGGAAACCATGGAGGGGAAACACACTACCCTATAACCCAAAAGAAATTCATACCTTGAATGGTTGGATGACAGTACCCCCCTCCCAACTTCTATAACCTAATATTCTCTAAAAATAAATAGTAAAACCTATAACTAACCAAAGTATGATAAAAATAGATAAGAACCTATATTACGAATCTGTATTGCCTCTTTCTAAATTATAGAACATGAAATTAACACTATAATCATTATTATGAGACAGAAGATCAATATGATCAGAAAAAAAACCTAATATAAAATGTAAAAGAGAAATAAATATAAATTATTTTACTTTTAGATGGATTATTATATGATTACAAACAATTTTATACCACATTGCAAGAAAATGATAACTAATAGAGTGATAATAATATTTGGATCCTTGAAAAAATAACCAATTCATTATGGAATTCATCATCATCAAACCATGAACATGATAATACAATAATTATAGAAAATAAAAATATAAGAAAAAGGGAAGAATAAAACCTTGATAATGAAGGTATGAGAACATAAAATTTGGAACTTATCACTCATCTAAATCATCGTTGATTGTTCGGTTCAATAAATACTCTATAATTATTCAAAACTTGGAAACTGGAAAAAAATATTATTAGTTCACATTTATTTCCCTGTAAAAATAAAATGTGCATTTCATGTTGCATATATACAAGACACATGTTCCATATTGCATATATTCAGAATTTGTATTCCATATTGCATATATTCTGAATAAAAATTACATATTCCATATTTTATACATTCTGAACAAAAATAATGAACATTCCATATATTGATAATAAAAAATGAATAATTTTTATTAGGAAGAGAACACATGTTTCATATACTCATAATAAACATAATACATATGGCATATTATTAACAGAATTCATATCACATATTAGAAATGGAATTCATAACACATATATTTATATTTCATGTTAACAAACAATTCATATGTAATTAATGAATGTTTCAATTGGCCCCATGTATTAGACCAAGAAGATTCAAAGATCACCCCATACATATTCAATACTAAACTTGCATTACTAATGAAAACTACAAGAATGTGTGATAAATACAAAAGCTGAACTAACATTGCAAATGAAAATTTTCTTACCAAAACATAACAGACATTAAATTCTAGAGAATATACTTTTTTTATTTCTAGGTTTTCCTATTTATGTTTACATGAACTAATTACTTCCTAAACTAGATGTTAAATCCAACAGAACCCCTATTCTTTAACAATGAGAAGACACCATGAATGGAGGAGATACCCTATCCATGTTTTTATAGAGCCCATGGAGCAAAGAAAATAAATAAAACATTATAAAGCATCTCAAATAAGAAATTAGAATAATAAGTATAATTTCATTGATAGATATATTATTTTTGGTAATCATTTACATAAGTAAAGGTGATGAAACATCAAAATTGGTGAAGGATAAACTAAGGAAACAATCTCTATAACAAGGGAAATATAATTTTAGAATGAAGAGTAATATGTTAAAATGGAAAATAGATTCATGGATCTAAGAAAATAGGAGGATAAATGTATAAGTTGTGTTATATAAACACATGTGGATATCTATATAAAAAAACTATCATGAAAAGAGATAAAACAAATATGAAAGATAAAAGGTAAAATGAGGCCTTTGTTACATGAAAATAGGAATAATGATCAAAAAAGTGTCAAAACTTTTAAATAAATATAGTATCCAACATGGGAGGGTGTAGGTTGGGAGTGATGGGGTGTATAGGTTGGGAGGGAGGGGTGTATGTATGGAGGGGGTGCAGGTTGGGAGGGAGGGTGCATGTATGGAGGGGGGAGGGGTGTGCAGGCTTGGAGGGGGGATAGGTTGGGAGGGGGATGCATGTTGGGAGTGAGTGGGTGAAGGTTTTGAGGGTGGGGGAAACATGTTGTGAGGGGAGGGGGGAAAACTGGTTGGGAGGGGGTGCAGGTTGGGAGGGAGGGGGTGCAGGTTGGGAGGGATGGGTTGCTATATCGATTTAACCTAAACCTATGGAACATTAATATAGTAGGAAATTCATGCATGATCACATATGTGGATTTGTATTAAAGGGACCACCTACCTATGTCAAGGATTTGTAACTATCTCCAAGCTATATCAATCCTTATTCAAGCATGCCCATGCCTCATCTAAGCACATACCTTCACCAGAGAAAATCCCTAACCAGAAAACACTAAATCATTCACTGAATTACTTTAATTGATGCCAAATTTCATAAAAAATCACAATTATGACATACCTCACCAAAACACACAATGGTGGGATGAATATGTCAAACTAAGATAACTTCTAAGTAGGGTGTATGAAACCCCATCCATTTTGGTCGATACTCTGGTGGAATTGACATCAAATACCTAAATAAAACCAAGTGAAATGAGAGGAGAGTGAATAGGGGTTTAAACACAGAAGATGAATATAAAAAAATACTTGAGATTTCTACTAAAACACACCAACCACCCATCCTTTCTCTGGTGCTTCCTAAAACCCTCAATTCACCTCTTAGTCCATAATCCCCACCAAAAAATATTCTTTTAAGGATTCCAAACTCTCAAAATATTATTTTGACTCCCAGTTATCAAAACAAACCATCTAAAAATAAGAAATTCAAATTCCATTGAGAATTTTACAACCTGTAAGGATTCAGGTCATTACACTCATGGTAGTTCATTTCTCCCATGGTAGCTCAACCTATTCATGTAGTTTATCAAGATGATTTGTGATGTGTTAAATAAATTAACCTCACATGGAATTTGAGTACCAACTACTATAGTGTAGAAATGAATTAGGCATTATATGAATAAGACTAGGAAAACTACACCATATGGTTATATCCAATCTACATCACAAATACCTTTACATAGATGTAGGATAACCTCCTCACCCATTTACCCACATACATGACTAAAAATTATAATGTTATCTTTATGTAAATGAATGCAAAAATTTATGTAGAACTTTTTAGAAGAGAATAACCATATGAATGTCTATTATTTTCAGTTTAAATACCCACACAATATTATCTATGAATCCTAATTTTTCACTATGATGTGTCAATTAACTCTATTGTGAATGAAATTATATTATTTTCACACCTACTTCCCTTACACACATAGGGTTCTACCCTAACAAGAATTAATTGGTTTAAATAACACCCTTATGAAGAACAATACGCAACCTTATGAAACTTCCTAAAAATACATATACATGGTGATGAAGATTCTTAATTTACATGATTTTTGAACCAAGCAGTCAAATAAGTGAAAAAATAATATCCAGAACAATTTTAAAAAAAATCCATAACATTTACTATTTACATGAACTAAATATAAATTAACCATTCTTATCCATACAAGAATTAAATTCAAGTTCTTAAAGTACATAAATAAGTCTCTTTGATAAGTCAAAAATATAGGGGATTAATATTCCCCCCCCCCCCATCACCAATATCCCCATCCCCATTCCCATGCTTATCATCATCATCATCATCAACATCTTCAACAGCCTCATCACCAACTGTAAAATCAGCAACATCCTCACCACAAACAACTCCATCTCCACCACCTTCATCACCACTACGACCCTTATTGGCATCACCTAACATGTGATTTAAAGATTTCATTGATTCCATATATGATTCAAAAGTAGCAAAAACCTATTATGGAAACAATTGACCCAAAACTTCCATAGCTTTCATGAAATGATTGATCATCATCTTACTTCTTTCATGCTCCTCTAAAGCTATTTTCTTTTCCTCAACTGCTTTAGCATGAGAGATTTCTAAATCATAGGTCTAAGAATCTTGAGAGGAGTGTGATGATGACCAATACCTAGAGGGGATGATTTTTTTACCTGGTCGACATCGTACTCTCCTCGTGTTCTCCTCGCCTAATACCTGACTTAAATGATCAAGTGGTCTGAATTTATCATCTGCCTTACCATCGAGGACCTTCAAGGAAAAATGTTGAAATTATAAACATATTAAACTATGAATTTCATATAAATATTTAAAATCTAAATAAAAAACCATACATTTTTATCTTGTGCATGTGCATTTACTACACTTCCTTCTTTTTTCTTTCTACTGGAGAAAAATAATTTTTCATGAGGTACATGACCTTTGAGGCCCAATGCAACTTGCTACCAATGAGAAATTCACAAATTTAGATTATAACCACATATAATAAATTCACAAATCTGGCCTATTTCTATTTAATAATATTTTTTGTATAATATCATATATGACGTCACAATAAATGGTTAAAGTACCTGGAATTTTTCAAGCTCAAGCATTGTAGTGTGCCCAAATATGTGTATATATGTCATTGAATCTTTATTATTTATGTTTTTCTCTGACACTTCCTAAAAAATAATATATAATTAATAATAATTAAATTTTACATGAAAACCATTAAAGACTGGTATTACCTTAAACTCAGCAGTCTTCCAATGTGCAATCATTTTTTCATATTGACGTTTTGGATAGTTGGGGAATGTAGGTACACTCTATAAGTCAGTACCAACCCTACTCTTCCAACCAACATACAACTCATGATTTTAGGAGATCCAATACTCCCTGACATCCATCAACCTTGTAGTCTTAGTAGTTTCTCGATCAAAAATTTAAACTGAATTTGCAATGAACGTGTTATTTCATTTAAATACAACAATAATATAGATGTGACTTTATAAAATTTTCTTACCCATATTTTCTCAAATTATTTTTCCTTGATCTCTTTACTGATATTTCACCATGACACCAGTTCCACTGGAATTATATCAGGATACTTGGCCAAAGTGGCCATAAAATTTCTACACTACTTTGCATTTGGACCTACCATATGATTTTGTCAATTTCAATCCACCATTAGTTGTGTCTCGTGATTCCAATAACTTTCATCTCAGTGCACCCATGTCACCTAGTATAATATCCCATTGGATAAGAAAGAGGGGGGAAAGAAGAATTAGGTCATGATACATTATGAAAAAAAATAAAGTGATATAATTTGAAAAAATTATAATAAAAAAACCTTCTACAAACTTCTCAATAGACCATGTGGATCTGTGGGCTATTCTGACTCAGTTTCCGCTGTAGGGAGTGTATGTTCTAGTGCATGATTTAGATGGACTCAATGAACTAGAGTCGAAGCTAATGGAACAGACTCATCAGATGTTGGTTGGATGGTAGGAATTAGAGGTGGTGTATACATGGAGGCATATGGGTAGTAGGATGGGGGATACATCATCGGATATGGATATGGTAAAGGTAGAAACATCTGTAGAGGTGGTGTAGATGTCATATGGGAAGAAGAGGAAAATGAGATGATGGAGGCATCAGTGGGATCATCCCTAAAATTGAAAAAGACATGGCATGTGAATAAAAGGGTATCTGAGATGATTATGGAGGCATAGATAAGAACATCCCTAGAGACTCAAGGGGGGATTTAAAGGTGTGGTGGAAGGGGTGTATGTTGGTGGGTCAGTGTGAAAACGGGTATGAAGGGTGCTCTATCTAGGTCTAGGAGCATCCCCACTCATACCCATGCTAACAGGATTAGAAGTCAAATCTATTGGAACTTAATGTCCCTAAAAATTTTATAAATAATATTAACATGAAATTATATGTAATGTAGAAGAAAAACAGTACAATTATTATACTCACTAATGGAAGCGAAGGATGCAATGTATGCTCATGCCCTGGTCGATCGGGATCAAATAGTTTCTTCCTTAGACTTTCTGTAGTATTTATCATAATCTACATAAGAAAGAATGTAAATTTTTTAGAAATAGTTTTTACAAATCATGCATATAACTTACATCTATCAGAAATTCATGACAGGAACCAATTTGACTACTTTGGATTATTAATTGTACAAATTATTTTAAGTAAATGACTAACACCATTTTTAAAATTACATTACCAAGTTATACATTTTTTAAAAACAAGATTTAAAATAAGTTTTATACATTGAAATAAATATGATTTAATGAAATGACACCAGAAAATAAAAAAACATATCATTCTAAACTGAAACATAATTAAAGAAATTACAATAATAATAACCTAAGAAACTCATGTAAATGTAAAATGAATGAACAGTGAACATATATATTTTCTTCTATATATTACCAACCACTACATTATGTTCAACATCAACTATCACAATGGGACAATTTGATCTGTCAAATGCAATATTCTGGGAAACACCAACGGGGGTGTCAATGGTGGAAATTTCATCACCATCATAATGAAAAATATGATTTTGGATTACATCATTAATGATACCATAATCAGGTCTCAGGTTATCTTTCTCATAGAACACTTGTTTATCCATTGATTCCAAAATGTATGGTTCATTGGTATATAGGAATTGACTCATATTAATAACTCTGAATCCACAATCATCAATAAATATACCCTATCATCTCATTGAATCAAACCATTTTCATTTAATCATAGTGAATCTACCTTCAGAGTAGTAATTCAATAAAAAAATCTTCTCAACAATTCCATAATAATACACATCTTCATATCGAGGTCGAATATCTGATACGCTATCGTAACAATCTGTTATAGCAGTTAACATAACACCATAATGTTTTGTTCTAGTTTTCACCACTTGATTTTTTTATGTTCCCTACATAAAATGATAATAAAAGTGTAAGGTATATGTGAAATTTCATAATATGAGATAACATATAAATATCCAAATTACTTAGTTGATATAGTCAACGAAAAAACCATAGTTAAACAAGGTTGTGTGATGTGCCATCTCCCGCTCTTAAAGGATCAATGTAGCTAATGTATAAGTCCCAAAAATTCCTCCTATTTGGGGAAGATAATGAAACGAGGTCTCAATTTTCCCATATTAGTCATCTTAATTTTTTATTGGTTGGTTATGTCTTGTTGTCACGTTAGAAAAATACATTGAAAAAAATCCATACATTCTTAAGCCAGATAACCCCGCACAATTGAACCATTAGGATAATTCTTGTTTCGGACATATGATTTCATTGTGCACATATTTCTTTCAGTAGGATACATCCACTGAAAAGAAACTAGTCCCCCAAGAAGTGTTTCAGTTGGAAGATGAACTGTTAAATTCCGCATGAATGTGAAAAATTATGGAGGAAAAAAATTCCATCTCACATAAAATTAATGCTTCCTCCTAGTACATTTTTGTCAATAATGACTTAGATAACCTTTTAGCACAAATGTATCTAAAAATGGCACAATCAAATCACGTTCACTCTTTCATTATTGGATATAAAATTCCAAATTACTATTGGAATCAATTCATGATGAAGGATATGATAATAATGAGTTTTTAGGGATTTTAGTTTCATATATCTTATGTTGACTAGTTTAGATATGTTTCTAGAATAGCCATCAAGAACTTTGATATTCTCAAATACTACCAAAAATTGATCTTTCTCTGATGGTGTCATCACATAACAAGAACAAGGAACTTTCCATTTATTTTCACTAATACACACAAGATGCAGTTCTAATCAAATACCACAATCAAATAAGTACCAAAGAGATCGGAATTCATCTTTGGTCTTCCCCTTGATATTCATAATAATTTCAAGAAACATTTCACATTTATTTTTTCAATATGCATTACATCTAAATAATAACATAACAAATTGGTAGACCAATATGGTAACTCAAAAAAAATATTTTATTTTTCCAGTTTTAAATGGATTCAATGTCAACATTCGTCCTATTTTTAGATTTAAACTAACCTTTTTCTAAGGAAAAACTGAAATATTTCAATTCATTAAGCACATCACTTCCTAACATACATTGAGGTGGTTGTTTAGTGTCAATGGTATTATCAAAACACTGACGATTCGTCATGTATTGATGATCCATTAGCAAGAATCGTCGATACCCCATGAAATTGAAACTATGACGATATTTAAGACTTCACAATTGTGTATTCTTCATACAAATAGGACATGATAGTTTTCACTTCATGCTCCACCCAGAAATCATTGTATAAGCATGTAAATAATTTATGGTCCATATAAGGGAAGCATGCATCTGAAACGTATACTTTGAAGAAGCATCGAATGTCTGCACATCCAAATACCAAAGTTGTTTCAACTCTCTTATTAAAGGATGCAAGTAGACATCTATATCATTACTGAGATTTGAAGGTCCATATATCAATATACTAAAGAAAGTGAAAGTTTTTTTCATACACATCCATGGAAAAATATTATAAACATGAATACAAACTGGCCACATGTTGTGAGTAGTATGCTTCTGACCAAACGGATTAAAACCATCATAGTATAGAACCAGAATTACATTATGCACCACGGTTGTAAAATTAGGATGTTTTGTATCAAATGTCCACTATATTAATCCATATGCAGGAGAAACCAACTCATCATTACATTTAATTCACTTATCATTATTTCGTCGCATATTGGAAGATATTTCTATAGACATGAATATATTTTGAAGTCTGGGAATCAATGGAAAGTGTCACATGACTGTTTTTTCACACGAGATGTTATAAAATATGCATTTTTATTCCATCAATATGTATCACATTCTCTAAAGTCATTATGTTCAATTGTTTCCTCCAAAAATAAACTTATATCTTTCATACAAGCATGGAATTTATTTGTATAAAATCCAAGATGCTTAATTAACTTTCATACCTTGTAATGATTTGAGGGAATATTTGCACCATCAAGAATAAAGTCCTTCAAAAATGTAAAAATATAATCAATTGATGTATTAAAAATTAAATACATGGTTTTACTATGATATAACTATATTTAAAATTCTAACTTGGTCATCTTAGTACATTCCTGATATACTGGAGTTCGGGCATCGTCCAATAAATTTTTCACTCTCCCATCATCATATTCAGTATTTTCCTCATGTATATTCATATAATTGTCTTCTTGCACTATCATACTATCTCTCTTGGGGTGATTCAAAAATTGAAACTGATTAAATATCAAATTCTCTATTCCACTTCTTTCATTTTTTTCATGAACAATAGAACATTGACTCGTCTCTCCATGGTCATTGTAACGACCCGAACATTCATGAATAAAATTGTCTTTATTTTATTTAATTAAATGTTTTATGGATATATAAAACACATGAAATATTTTATTTATTTATTATTGGTTTTAAATATCCATTAAGTATCATTACCATTGATAATATAGGCGTTGAACAGTGATCACATGAATAGTATATATATAGGGTTTTAACAAGTCCTTTTAACACAGACAAAGAAAGTGATGTCCTAAACCAGAAGGATCATTACCATTGAATACCATTTATCATATATTTTAAGGGAGATATAATTTCTAGTATTTTACCTAGACCAATCCCAATCTGAGATCTAACAACTTAAGTATGAGCGAAAACATTTACAGGAGGAGTTCAAGCTTATCGAGACCACGGCCCAAACCATGTTCACTGAACAGACACAAGAAAGCCCCACCATAACACATCATACTCTTAGGGAATATGTGATTCTAATAAAGGGATATTTAAAAATACCCTAGCATTATGATTATGTAAATTAATTTTGTAAATAATAAAGAATATTCATTCATTTTATTATAGTTACTTTGTAAATGGGTTTTTAAAGCATAAATATTATTTTTAGCTAATATTTAAATTAAATTAAGAAATTTATTTTGATGAATTAATTGATTTTTGAATTAACAAATATTTTAATAAAAAATTATAACTAAATTAATTTTTATTAAAAATAAATAATCGTATAATTTTTATGAATACAATTGTAATTTTTATTAAGGTTTGAAAACTGTTTTTGTCAAAACCCATGAATTTTCAATAAATATTAGTTTTTATTTTAAAAGTGAAAATTCTAATATTTAGAAAATTATTTAGATAAAATAAATATTATTTTTGGAATCAGGACATTTAAATTATCCAACGGTAAATTTTTCGTAATTTTCTGAGACAATCGAATTTTTGGGTAAAAATTAAATACCTTATAAATATATAATGTGTTTTATGACATCATAATGACACAATAGTGGTATAATAAAATACTAAAAAACTGATATTCGTCCAATATATGTTTTACCTTTAAAATAATGTGATTTTATATTTGTTTGATTAATTTTACAATGACTTAGTGAACCCTCCAAGACTTATAAAATATTTTAACATTTTAAAATGATTTCCTTGAGAGTGTAACTCACCTCCACATACGCAAGCATAATATTTTAATATTTCCAGACATTTTCATTATAAAATAATTATTTCCACTCCCCTTTTTCAAAAAACATGGGCAAAAACCATCAGAAGGTTTTTGGTTTTGAATATTTAATTATATAGTTTCCAAAACCTAAGTTTGTGAAATATTAAAGATTTCCCATCTCATTTCCTATATAAACCCACTCAAGATCCCACTTATCATCACTAAAAATCCTTTTAGAATGTCCCTAATCTTTTATACTCTCTCTAGAAACCTCCCAAGGCACCCCATGCTCTCAAGAATCCCCTCCCCAAGCTCTTTAAGTCACGTACACGAGTAAAGGATTTCTTCCTTTCTCATTTATGTCCAAATTTCTTTATGTTGTTATACCCTTTTATTTTCAATTCAAAATTTTGGGGTATGATTTATTAAATCTCCTGTACTTCCCTCATTTTTTTAATGACTATATACCCCTTTATCTCTCAATAATCTCTTCCATGTACACTTTTTATCATGCCGAAATTTCGTAAGAGTTATTTCATTTCTACTCTTTCTTCAAGTTTCTTTATTTTGTTAGACCTTCTATTTCCAAAATTCCATGTGTTGGGACATGTATCTATATTACCCCATTACTGATAATTTAATTTACATATGATGAGAGACCCATTTCTCTCTCATCATCCATTTTTATTAATTTTTATGTCACGTCATTAGGCTGTCGAAATTGCACCGTGATTTTCCATGCCAAAATCATCGTGTAGTGAATACCATGCCCATTTTTCGATCACGGGTATTCACAGTTATGCACATATAATTATTTATTATAGATTTTCATGTATGTAGTAAACATTCCTTTATCATGGAATAAATTATTATGTTGAATGATTCCATGTTATATGATCCATGTGGCACACTTATGCATGAAATGAAATGTTTATAACAGTTTCACCCTGATAGCTCTCCAATACATTGGGTAATGTTTAGTATCATGATACGCCATGTGAAATGAGAGTTTACTCATGATAATTCAAGTTAAATGAGGGTTTACGCATGCTATTTCATGTTTAATGAGGTTTTACTCATGTTAATCCATGTGCAATGAGCCATGGCTCATACTAATATCATGTTGTATGTTGATGCCACATTTCCATGTTATGATAATCATGATATATCATGCCTTTATATTCATGTTTCTATTTTGTTCCATTGATATTCCTACTTCCAAACATGTATTATATTCTTCATGTTATTCCATGTTTAATCCCTTACTGGTCTTTATAGCTCACCTTTTTTCTTATGTATGTCCTCAAGTTATCCCATACAATGATAATTATGAAGGAATGTTGTGGTCATGTAAAATAATTTTTCAATAAAGATGTTGTAATTTTTGTCTTAAGTTTTATGTAATGTTCCTAATTTCCCAATACACTATACCTCTTGATCCTCATAGTTATCTTTAGTGTAATTTTATGTAATAAATCATGTTTAAATATGTAATAAATAGTAGGGTTGTTGTAGTTGGTATCAAAGGATAGGTTTAGTTATTTTTTGGATTAAAATTAGAAACCCCTAGTGAAAGACTTAGGGATAAGACTAAGTATAATAAAAACATCCCTAAATTTTGGTGAGAATATAGTAAGTAGTTTATCAAGCAAATGCATCCTAGTCTGGATACAAACATGTAGAGGTGGCTCTGGCACAGATGTATCTAGTGGTAAAACCTGAAAACATCAATTTGATCTAGACTCAAATGGGAAATGGTGCATGACAATGGGCCTTGATACACTCTAGGTTAGACAATCATGGGGATATGCTTTGGTAAATTCATAATCATAGTATGAACCATTATTAATGGAAAAAATGTCCCTAAGAATATATGTTGGGAAGTAGATCATTGATAACATATATTGAAGGCTATAAATTCATAAGTTAAGGAAATAAATGTAATTTATAAGATATTCCATTTTTTCATTGGATTCCCCTTATGTGTTACCCCTAAATTTCCTTTTATTCCATCTAATGGCTAGTAATAGGAGGACTTGAGCTAACAACCGACATGAAGATCAATGTGATGACTGCTCAAATGAGATGTCCAATCCGATGGGAGTGGGAATCAAAAACTTTGTCATGATACTCTCTCATTTAACTCAAGTTTTGAATAGAAACATGGGCCAAGAGGAATGTCAACCCCCCCCCCCCCCCAAGAAAGAACAATCCGCAATCGAGAGCTTCGATGAAAAAAAGGCCTCCTACTTTTAATGGATCATTTGATCCCTCAATCGCTGAACAATGGATCAACTCCATTGAGAAGATCTTCTCTATCCTTCAATGTTCCGAACAATAGAATTTTATTCTAGCTGCTTATCATATATGGGGTGAAGCTGATCAATGGTGGACATTGATCAAAAATATGAATCCTTATGAAGATATCAAGGCGTTGCAAAGGAAGGATTTCCAGAAAAAAAAATTTGAAAAATATTTTCCTCACACCCTCCAACTTAAGATGGACTTCCTTTCCCTCAAGAAAAAAAAAGACAAATCCATCAGATCATACAAGGAAAACTTCATAAGGATTTCATGATATGCCTATGTCTTTGTTGTAACCTCTAAATGCAATATTGATTGTTTATTTGGTGGGATAAAACTAGCCTATGGAAATCCCTAGCGATCTATGACATTGATAACTATGAGGAAATTGTCTGATGTTCCCTGAAATTAGAAATGGAGATTGAAAAATCTCAGGGGTATCATAGGGATAAGAAGTGGAAAGTGGACTTTAATTTTTTCGGTTCGATAGATAAATCCAACAGTGCTAAGAAATTCCAGCACCGCACTTTCCAAAGGTGCAGAAATAAGTACCCTGGAAATTTCCTAAAGGGGATGAGGAAATTATTTAGGTGTGGTAGAGAAGGACACTTGGCCATTAATTTCCAATAATAAAATCCTACTAATGCGATAGAGGAGAGAAATGCTATGTTCGACCCTCAGCGCATTGTTCATTGCTTCACCTAAAAATAACCAGGGCACTTTAAAAACCATTTCCCTAATCAAAGGGTTTTCAGAGTCAACCAACAACCTCAAAGGAAGCAAGGTAGATATTTTTCCATCACTACCGCTAAATAAAATCCAGACAATGAAGTGGTGATAGGTACTCTAGTTATTCATTCAAAAATAGGGAATGTAATTTTTTATTCTGGTTCTACGCATTATTTTATATTCATAAAGTTTATTAGAAAAATTCCAACACCGCCACAAATCATGGAAGTAGATATGTTGGTGATAACGCAAAATGGGGAAATTATTGAATCCCATGAATATAACTCCTCCCCTATCACAATTTGTGGATTAAACTTCCCAGCAACCCTCTTCATACTCTCTCTAGTGTAATTTGATGCAATTATTGGCATGTATTGGCTTTCCATATATAGATCCAACATAAATTTCCATGATAGTGAAATCACTCTTTATATATAGAATTGACCCCTGATTCTGTACAAGTGAAAGGAAGAGGATGAATATTTTTCAGCACTATTATCTCAAGTGTGGATATTAATTCCCTATGATCATGTGTATCATGATCAGATGATTTAGTATAAGGAAGAAACCATCCTTGAAGACATGCCTATTATGAGGGAATTCACTAAAGTGTTTCCTAAGAAATTGTTTGGTCTTCCTCCTATAATAGATGTTGAATTATTTATGGATCTTATACCTAGTGAATTTCCAATATCCAAGAATCCATGTATAATGGATGATGTGGAGCTTGATGAGCTAAACAAAAAATTATAGGAGAATTTGGATAAAGGTTTTATATGCCCAAATTCTTCACTATGGGGTGAACTAGTCCTCTTCATCAAGAAGAAGGATGGGTCAATGAACCTTTGAATTGATTATTCTGAGCTCAACAAAATCACGATAAAGAAAAAGTATCCTCTTACATGAATTGATGACTTGTTTTATCAGCTATATTTATCACAATACTTCTCTAAGGTGGATATGCAGTCAGGATATTATCAAGTAAGGGTGAAGAATTATTATATCCCCAATATTTCTTTTCATACAAGGTACGGGCACTATGAATTCATTTTAATTCCTTACAAAATCACTAATTCTATAGAAATCTTCATGGACATGATGAATAGAGTCTTTAGGGATTGCCTCAACAAATTTGTGGTAGTCTTTATAGAAGATATTCTAATAAACTCCAAAACCAAGGAGGAGCATGAGGAGCATATAAAGAATTGTACTAAATACCTTACGAAAGGAGAATCTCTATGAAAAGTATATAAAGTGTGAGTTCTAGTTGAAGGAAATCTCATTCTTGGGTCATATCATCACAAGAAATGGGATATCTGTGGATCCCTCCAAGAAAAATGCAATTGAAGGATGTCTGAGGCCAACATCTATGACAGATATCCATAGCTTTCTTGGGTTAGCTGGATATTATCGCCGATTTGTGTGAAATTTCTCATGATTTTCAAACCCTCTTACCAAGATAACTTGGAAGGGAGTCAAGTTTTCTTGGAGTGATGAAAGCAAATATAGCTTCAAGGAGTTGAAAAGAAGGCTTATCAAAGTGTCCCTGCTCGCACTACCCACAAGTGGATAACTTTTCATGGTATTCTGTGATTCTTTTGAAGAAGTTCATGGGATGTGTGTTGATGAAAAATGACAAATTCATTGCATGTGCTTCAAGGAAATTTAAATTTCATGATAAAAACAATCCAACACATGATCTGGAGTTGGATGTAGTAATCATCACATTAAAAATTTGTCGACATTACCTCTTTGGGGAGAAGTGTGAAATATATATGGATCACAAAAGCCTCAAGTATATATTCACATAGAAATAGAAGATCATGTTCCAAAGAAGATGGTTAGAGTTGATCAAAGACTATGACTTCTCAATCCATTACCACACTTGGAAAGCGAACAAGGTGGCAGATTCTCTAATTAGAAAGGACCCAGCAATTATATCATTGATGAGAATTGAAAAGGATACAATATTCTTAGATTTTATGAAGATAGAAATGGGAATTATAAATAGGGGAACATCATAAATCCTTTCACAAATGATTGCTCAATAGTATCTTTTGTAAAGGTTAAATGATGCTCAAAAAGATGATGTGGGAATTCAGATGAAAGTGGAAACTATCAAAAAAGTGAAATCCTCAGAGTTTGATGTTAATGAGGAAGGAATTGTGAGATTTGGATCAAGAATATATGTTCCATCAAGTCCATAGTTAAATAAAGAACTTCTAGATGGTGCACATAGTTCAAATTTCTCTATTCACCCAGGAAACACAAAAATGTATTGAGATCTAAAAGATCATTATTTGTGGGATAACATTAAGAAGGAGATTTCTGAGAATGCATAAAATTGCCTAGTATATCAGCAAGTGAAGGATAAGAGGTATAATTAAAAGGGGATTATGCAACCATTAACCATACCAACATGGAAATGGGAAAACATCACCATGGAATTTGTCACCAGACTTCCAAAGACATCCAAAGGAAACAATGCTATCAGGGTTGTTGTGGATTTTCTTACAAATACTACACACTTCATTTCCATTCAGGAGGATTTCTAATTGGACTAACTAGCATAGATATACATCATATAAGTGGTAAGTCTTAATGGAGTACAACTATTAATTGTATCTGATTGTGATCCAAGATTCACCTCTATGTTCTGGAAGAGTCTCCAACACTCTCTGAATACTGATTTAAACTTCAGTATGACTTATCATCCTCAAACCGATGGCCAATATGAGAAGACTATCTAAACACTTGAGGACATGTTGAGATCATTCTCAATGGACTTCAAAGGATTATAGGATCAACATCTCCCTCTGGTTAATTTCTCTTACAATAACAGTTTCCACTCAAGCATCAAAATGGCTCCTTATAAATTCCTTTATGGGAAGAGGTGCAGAACACCAGCATATTGGGATGATGTTGGGTAGTGAAAACTCCTAGGTCTAGATATTGTTGAAGAAATGGTGGAGAAGGTTAAGACCATCTAGAAACACATTAAATCTTCTCATAGTAAAAAAAGTTCTATGATGATAACTGTCAATGAGACCTATAGTTTAATGTTGGAGACATGGTATTCCTCCACATATCACCATGGAAGAGAGTTATGAGATTTGGGAAGAAGGAAAAGCTTAGTCCAAGGTACATAGTCTTTTTTTAGATCCTTGATCTCATTGGAGCTGTGGACTATCGATTGGAAATCCCACTGAACCTGTCTCAAGTACATGATGTATTCCATGTATCACTCTTAAGGAAGTACATACCTGACCCATCACATGTACTCATTCCATAGGTGGTACCATTGTAGAATGACCTCTCCTATGAAAAGAAGCCGGTGAAGATATTGGATCATAGGGAAAATTTTCTACGAAATAATACAATGTCCCTTGTCAAAGTGTGATGGAGAAACCACAAGATTGAAGAAGCAATGTGGGGACTGAAGGATGTGACGAGGTGGAATTACCCACATCTATTTTAGTGTGGGTAAAGGAAATTTTTAGGGTGAAGTTTCTTAAGGGGGGATGGTTGTAACAACCCGAACATTCATGAATAAAATTCCCTTTATTTTATTTAATTAAATGTCTTATGAATATTGAAAAAACATGCACTATTTTTTCAATATTGGGTTTAAATAACCATTAAGTATCATTACCATTAATAATATAGTCATTAAATAGTGATCACATTACTAGTATATATATATGGTTTTAAAACATCCTTTTAACACAGACAAAGGAAGTGATGGACTCGACTAGCAAGATCGTTCCCTTTGAAGCCCATTTATCAGATCTTTCAAGGGAGATAGCATTTATGGTATTTTCCCTTGACCAATACCAATCCCAGATCCAACAATTTAAGAATGATAAAAACTGTTTATGGGAGAAGTTCAAGCTCATTGAGATCACTTCCCAAACCATGTTCAGCGAACGGACCCAAGAAAGCCCCACTATCGCACACCATACTCTTAGGGAATATGCTGGTGTAATAAAAGGATATATAACAAGACCCTATAATTATTATTATGTGCATTATTTTTGTAATGAATAAAGAATATACATTCATTTTATTATTTTTACTTTTTAAATAGTTTTTGAAAGCACAAATAGTATTTTTAGTTAATATTTAAATTCTATTAATAAATCTATTTTGATGAATTAATGGATTTTTGAATTAAATAATATTGTAATAAAATATTATTACTAAATTAATTTTTATTAAATATAAATTAGTGTATAATTTTTATGAATACAATTGTAATCTTTATTACTGTTTGAAAACTGTTTTTGTCAAAACCCATGAATTTTCAATAAATGCCAGTTTTTATTTTAAAAGTTAAAATTCATATATTTAGAAAATTATTTAGATAAAATGAATATTATTTCTGGAATCAAGATTTCAAAATTATCCAATGGTGAATTTTTCATAATTTTCTGAGACAATCGAATTTTTGGCTAAAAATTAAATACCATATAAAGATATAATGTGTTTTATGTCATCATAATGACCCAATAGTGATGTAATAAAATACTATAAAAGATATATTCGGCCAACATATGATTTAACTTTAAAATAATATGATTTTAGATTTTTTTGATTAATTTTTCAGTGCCTTAGTGGACCCTCCAAGACTTATAAAATATTTTAACATTTTAAAATGATTTCCTTGAGAGTATGACTCACCTCCAAATAAGCAAGCCTAATATTTTAATATTTTAGGCCATTGGACTTATAAAATAATTTATTACAATCCCATTTGGATAAAACCATGGGTAAAAACCATGGTAAGGTTTGTGGTTTTGAATATTTAATTATATGGGTTCCAAAACCTATGTTTGTGAAATTTTAAAGAATTCCCCTCTCATTTCCTATATAAAATCATCCAAGATCCGACCTCTCTTCACTCAATAACCTTGGAGAACATACCTAATATTAACTCCTATCTATATAAACCTCCCAAGGAACCCCATTCTCTCAATAATACCCTCCTCAAGCTCTTGAATTCACATACTCAAGTGAGGGATTTCTTCCTTTCTCATTTTTTTCCAAGTTTATTTATGTTGTTATACCCTTTTATATTCAAATAAAAATTTTGAGGTATGATATTTCACCTCCCACATAATTCCCTACTTATGTTTGAATTATTATATACCCCTTTATCTCTCATTAATCCACTCCATGTACACATATTACCATGCTGAAATTTCGTAAGAGTTATTCCATTTCTCCTCTTTCTTCAACTTTCTTTATTATGTTATGCCTTATATTTCCAAAATTACATGTGTTGATACATGTATCTATATGACCCCATTACTATTAATTTCATTTAAATATTATTAGAGATCCCTTATTCTCTAATCAACCATTTTTATGAATTCTTATGTCACGTTGTTAGGCTGTCGAAATTGCACCGCGATTTTCCATGCCAAAATCATCATGTAGTGAATACCAATCCCATTTCTATATCAAGGGTATTTGCCTTTATGCACATATAATTATTGATTATATATTTTCATGTATGAATTTAATATTCCTTTGTCATGGAATAAATGGTGATGTTGAATGATTCCATGTTATATGATCTGTGTGGCACACTTATGCATGAAATGAAATGTTTATAAAGGGTGCGCCCTAATAGTGCTCCAATGCATTTGGAATTGTTTAGTAACATGATACGACATGTGCAATGAGAGTTTACTCATGATAATTCAAGTGAAATGAGGGTTTAATCTTGCTAGTTCATGTGTAATGAGGGTTTACTCCTAATAATCCATGTGCAATGAGCCTTGGTGCATGCTAATATCATGTTGTATGTTTTGTCCACACTTCCATGTTATGATAATAGTGTTATATTAGGCCTTTATGTTCATGTTTCTATTATGTTCCATTGATTTTCCTATTTCCTAACATGTACTATATTCTTCATGTTATGCCTTGATTACTCCCTTACTAGGCTTTATAGATCACCCTTTTCTTATGTATGTCCTCAGGTTATCCCATGCAATGCTATGTACGAAGGAATGTTGTGGTCATGGAAAATAACATTTCAATAAAGATATTTTATTTTTTATCTTAATTTGTCATGTATGTTCCTAATTTCCCAAGTCACTAGACCTCTTGATCCTCGAATTTGTATTAAGTGCAAGTTTATGTAATAAATCATGTTCAAATATGTAATAAAGAGTAGGGTTATTAGAGTGATAGCAAACATAATAGTTTGTTTGAAATCCAAATTTCATTATATGGTAGCTAAATTCTTCCCGGATTAACCATGGTCATCCAACACATTTATAGCATGTAAACTGTATACAACCTCCATGTAAAGCATTGTCAAATGAAAAATCTAAAAAAATTCTCCAAATTATTTTGAAACGCGGTAGAAATTCAATCAGTATGATACATCCATCTTCTATCCATTCTATAACAAGAAAAAAATTGTCTTCCAATCAAAAATGTAAACCATAATTAAATAAGTAATATGTACTATAAAAAATAAAACTATTAGAACATAATAACTTAATAGTTAAATCTAATTCACATTTTTATTGAATATGCCTTATTTTTTATCACCAATTTCAACCATTTCAGCATCAAAGATAAAATTATTGCCTCTATCCTATAAAGGGATGATCAAAAAGGTAAACCATAATGGGAAAAGGAAGGTTCCATGACTATGATAGAGTAGTATGTGTCATTATAGTTGAACTATACCATGATAACGTTATCATCCCATATCTAGTTATAATCTAACATACAATCCCTTTTTTAGATTCTTTAAAACGTAAAAGTATTAATTTTTGTAGTCCTTAATCTAATGGAGTTGTTTTTTAATAATCCATTATTGGGTCATGAATTCATACTACAATCACATCCATAACTAAGATGTGAACCAAGAATCTTGTTATGAAGTGATATATAGTACCTCATACAATCATAAAATATAATTTATTTATAATAATCTAAATCTATTTACTAAATACTAACCATGTATAGTATGGTAGTGGGTGACTTGGTCTTATTTTAGGAGCAAATAGAGGCGTTTCACCACTAAAAAGGTGGGGGTCTGAATAAGTTGATATTTTTAAAACTTTTTCATTATATTTACATTGACTAATATAGAAATATTAGGATCTAATCCAAATTTTTTAAAATTCAACCTTACCCAGATGTAGAAAAAATTAATAAAATAGGGACACAATATTATTACATGCTTTAGTCTCATAACTAGAAAACTCTTTACTATGATTGGTAAGATGTGACAATAATAGATTCTCCAATATAATTTCAATCAGTTACTCCATAAAATATTCTCTAGAATAGAGAAGATTATACTTTTCTATCCTCCAAGATGAACTGAGTAGCATGTGCTCACCTATTCATGATTCTTAAGAAGATATAATTTCATTATAGCTCAGTATGTGTAACATATCACTAAATTATATACTTTTTAATGTCTAGAAATTCTTAACATCTCAGATTTATTATTATTAATGATTATATGAAAGTATAATCACATAAATTATATGATCCATTCATATAATCTGTATCTTATCTCATGTTGTTGGTTCAATAATTGTAATCTTCATGAACTATTGTTTCAAAAAAAAATTAAAAAAAAAGTTAATTATTCTTAAATAATATTGATATAAAACAAAACTCAAATGGAAATTTTATAAAACATGCACTTCACATATAACTAGGAAGTATGATTTAATAAATAGATAAGTGATGACAAATATGAAGCATATAATCTTCTTTTAAAACATTCTATTTATTTTCTGCAAATAAAAATACACACCTAAAAAATGTTATATCATCCTAATACATTTCAAATATAAATTCCAATTTTAAATTTTTTAAAACCCACATACGATACTTTAAAATTAAAATGTTTTTTGAAAAATATTTTAAAGATTTTAAAAGGAGAATTACCCCAAACATGATGGGTCATCTATACACACAAGCAAGGACTACAATTCTAAAGGTAAGAAACTTATGAAAACATGAAAAAATTTCCATAAAAATATTAGTTAGGGAAATATAAAATTAAGAAAGATTGGGAATACCCTATACTAAACCTCTAACCATGAATTAGGGTATCGTGGTCTCTACCATAGGAATCAGGTGTGATATGCATATAATTTTATAAATTGTATGAGGACCAATATCGGACATGTTTTAAGTCCAATTCACAATCCATCAAACCAGCCCACAAAATCCTCATTGAAATTATAGCCCCTCCTAGCCCATGCACCTATCATTATTGTAGGGAAGCTAGTTACTTGTGAACCAACTAGTTAACATAAGAGTAGAACATTGAAATAGTACCCATGTTTCCATGACTAATAACAAAGTGATCCGAGTGAACACACAAGAAAAGATCAATAAAAAATACATAAGTAATAGCTTTCCATACCATATAACACCCTTATAATGAATATCAACTAACAAATCATGCATAAATGGAATAAATAAGAACATTCCCACACAAGGGGATCAACAATAATACCATAGTGGTAAAAACTATCACAAGGGGGAACATGAAACAAGTGGAAATCAAGAGGGTCTCATGAGAATTAAATGAAACTCATTCTAAATTGAAAATTGATATAAAACCATAAAACATGGATTAAAATTTTAATCAATTTCCATTTCTTAAAAATGGTACTTTAAACATCCTTTAGAAGTCGAATGAAACCACAAACAATACTTCTATTTCAAATTGACCCTTTAAAACATGGGTATTCCTATTTGAAATCTAAAAAATATACAATGGAGCTTCATTTCCACTAAAAACATTATTAATAGTCATAAAATAAATTTTCAAAAGGGTCATAACAACAAACCATTTTCAAATAAACATTTTAAATAATCAAATAATCCCTTTTAAAATCATTTCATGGTCAACACCACATTATAAACAAAATTATATCTTTTTATAATTTTTTTTACCTTATAAAAACACAAATTGGATCAAAATCAAACACACACCATAAAAACCATCTCAGATAGCCTCATAGGTTTTTCAAAAATAATTAGCATGTAAAAAAAGTCCATATTAATCCTAAAAAATATAATTTAAAAGGGAAAAATATTATTATATCTCAAATTTATTATATATGTATTAATAACATCACATGGATATCACATCTATTAATAATTTCAATAAAATGAGATTTAAAATGTTCTATAAAACATTGAGTTATAAAATGAAGCAATTTCATAGAAAAAAACTACTTGGAAAAAGAAAAAACTAATCAAAAATGTGTCATATTCAGAAGTGACCATATGAATTAGCAAGAAGATCACCTTTATAAGAAAAAATATACCAAAACCAAAGCTTAAAACCATCTTGAAACTAGATGTAACAATGAATTAGGGTTCTATGAGGAAGAGGAAACCAATAAAAGAATAAAGGAATAACAATATAGGATAAAAAGAAATTCTAATTAGACCACAACCCAAAAAAAATAAAAGACGCATGTTGGTGTGTTATGAACTATTAAATTTCTTCTTCCTACTACAAATTCCCACTTCCAGTGTTATAAATATAAGGAACCTTCCCAAATCCCTTTTCTCTATTCCATATTTTCTTATATATGATGGCCATATTTACAACCTCTAGAAAAAAATTAAGTAATTAAATGTTAACTTATTACCAAAAAAACATACTTGAACCCATCATAAAATCATCTGACTCCAGATTAATTTTCCCTAGTCCAACAAAAATTAGTGAAATAAATATAATCTCTATAAAAAACACTAAAAAATCAATAACAGACCTCTCACTTTATTTACGATAGATGAAATCCTCGACCTAGAGGGGATGCATGTCGGGTGAGGGAAAGCTCGACCTAGGGGGGATGTCTGACTAGGGAGGGGGAGCTCGACCAAAAGGGGAAGAGGATAGGGTATGTGCGCCAACTGGAGGAGGATGAGTGGGTGTGTCTTTCATTGACTAGAGGAGGAGATGGGGTGCTGGGTGAGGGAAACATGGAGGAGGGAAAGGGAACTATAGGGGGAGGGGGGTTGCAGCCTGAAGAGTGAGGGGGAGAGCGGGGTAAGGTAAAATAATATGCCTCTCTATACCAATAGTTAAGAAAAAAACCATTAGTATTGATAGCCTATACCCATAGTTTTCTCAAAACCATTAGTATAGACAAAACCAAATCAGGCTATACCCATAGTTTATAAAACTATGGGTATAGATCTGTTGGGTTAGACCCTCTTTCTAGTAGTTCCCCCATAATGATTGGAATCACCAATATCTACTAATAGACCTTGTTGAGCCTCCATGAATTCTATGGACAATGGGAAACACCATATTCACCCTACCAATGAACCCACATTTCCATTCACTATAATTTTTAACACCATGATTTTCATATTATTGAAACCCCATTAACCAATTTTTGTTGACCAACAACACCCTTAGTAACTTGGGTTACACCCACCGTATTTCTAAATAATCACATCAATCATTGTAACCATATAATACCCACATTACAACACATGAAATAAAACCATTCTTGAAATGTACCCATAATACTATGAAAGTGTACCATATAAAATAACCTCCACCATTTTCCACATGATATTACCCCTTGGTATCTACTAAGAATAAAAAACCACATGTTGTCTCATTATTTGTCACATATATACAACCATACCCATTCCAATTTACTACTCATCATATAACACATGTTAAACATAATAATGATCTAACAACCACATACCTAGATTTAATAGAACAAAACTACTTGAATAACACCGGATGATCCCACTTCAATTATAAAAAATCATGGAATATAAAAAATCCCTATTTTAGGTCACAATAGGCATCGAATAGAAAAATAATGGGATAATCCAGTGACCATCACTTGGGGACATATTTCCTTAACCTCAAGTACTCCCATGAAATTTTGGTATAAATATTCAGAAATAATTAACGTAGAATATCAAAAATGGATAAAGGAACAAGATAGAAAATGATAGTAGGGCTCATGAATATATTCTGGTCAAATCACCGAATTTTACATGTTTATTAAAAAAATTCTATTTAATATATATATATTTAAATTATTTTAAAATGATCTAGAAAAATTATAAAATATTTAATTTTGAAAAACACTTTTACTCTTCCTGGTGGCCCATGAGGACCCTTACATTACACCCCTACAACATCCAGACCTGGGAGCCACTAAATGGTACACCGAGCTAGTGGGTCACATGGAATCATACCCACCTCCCCATATTCTAGAGGCTTCCAACTAAATGTAAGGTTTTATGGTGGAATTATGGGGATAATAGACCATCTGTTATCATATTGGCACAATGAAAACAATAATTAATAGAAATAGAAAAAATAGAATATACCTAAAAACATAGACAAAGAAAAATCAATAATAAACAATGGAATATAAACATCCAAGTAGTAGTAATAATAATCTGTCCATAGGTTTATTTATATAAAAAAATTACTTCATGTCATAGTGATGTTAAAAATGGGGGATACAAGAATACAGAGAAAATTCAAATTCAACATTCTATACAGAAAGGGAAAACACCAAAACATATCTCCTCAACATCATGAGTATATTCTCAGTCTTTTGTTCCACTGCTCCCATGCTATATGAAAATTTGATCAAGAATCCATGATTGGGTTCTTTCCCTTGTCCATAACGAGAACTATAAGTTGTATCTAGGTACTAATCAGTGGATCGAACAAGGTGTGAGATAAACTCAGTAGTCCACTACAAACAACGTATATAATAATGATGCACCCATAGGGAATTTTCATTTCCTGATTGGTGTAATAAAAATAAAAAATTTATAAAAACTAAAACTCTTCTACTTAATTAATTGAAATATAGTATTGGTAAGTTCGATGTCGAACCCATAAAAAAGGTGTTTTTGTTTTATTAGTTTTTCAAAAGATTTAATTTTATTAGATTTATGAAAGAGGTTAGGATGAGATTATTTTGATTTATTTTTAAGAAATAAAAGGATGAAAGTAGATTGATTGATTGGTATAATGAAGGATTTTGAAATGAGTTCCTAGGTTTTGAAATTTTAGGGTTTAAGTGAAATTGGACTTTCTAAAATAGGTATATTAATTCATGATTGGCTTTGGAGTCAAGAATTGGAAGATCCAATGCTCCTTGTATTATTTTCTTTATGTGTAAATGTTGTATTTCCCTTTGTATGCTAACTTAGGGTTTCACTAAATCATGTTTATCTAGATACCGTATTTGAACCTCATTTCCAATAAAGTTTACAATGGTCATGCCCCATTTATGGTTTTCATTTTTTCAATTTTAAGGTTTCTTTTAGATTCAATTATCAATGGTAATGATAAAAGTAAAAGAAAGTGATTAGAATGTGATTGAAGAATTTCATAAAACCAAATAAATGAATAAATAAAATGAAATTAATCCAATGAACCTCAACCATCTATTACACAACCCTATAATAATGTGGTTTTACCCCCTCATCCTAGTGATGAGATAATAATAGGTAAGGAGAAAAGAAAATGAAAGCATCGTGAAAGAAGAGATGAAACTGGGGAGGACTTTGCACAATGCATCTTTTCATTCCAATATTTTTTCTATGATGTCTTTTCCATAGTAACGGGATGGACCAAAACTTATAATCACTAGTTGGGCATGGGTAATAATGAATTTCATTAACAATTGGCCCTAAATTGTTCTAGGGTGGGTCTCGGGTGATAAATTCATCAAAAATTAAAGATATATCAAATATTGTTGCTAAAATTCCATCCTAATAATTTACACCACATGTAAATTATTACACAATTTGTAAATTTATTTTTCACTTTTCTTCACTTGATGACTTGTCTCTATTTAAATAAATTGATAGATACACATCATGTAATGATCACACAAAGTTTAATATTATTTTTCTACTCTCGATGAATCTTTTTCCTCAATTCTTCAATTATGTTCCTTGGAAGTGTTCCGTGATAATCCTAAAAAACATGGTTTCATTCCATAATTGAACCTCACATAATGAAGTGTATTTTTTCTCCTTTTTAAATTATGTATTGTATCGAGCCATAACACAAAAAATGAGTTAAACCATTCATAAACTCGAGAGAATAATTATTTAAATGAAAAAATTAATATATTAACATACAATTAAATACATGAATGAAATAAATATATCAAATAATTGAGTCTGTGTGTATATCATAGAAATGTTCAGGTATAAGAAATAATAAAAAATGTTGAAATCCATAAACTAGTCAAATCAGGTTCCTAGAGAATACATGGCTAATACTGCCTTCTTCAGTATTATCCAGAATAACTCAGACCTTGGGTTACCATTTTCATACATTTAAAATCATTTACACATAATATTCATATATATAAATATATACACACACTACATATGTGATGATATATATTGTAATGTATATAGATACTAGGTTTAAGATTTTCTTTAACATAACACATACATCCATGAATTTTCAAATGAGATAGAGTATCCAATAAGGGTACAAGCCCTAAATCTCATGGGAATGAGATAAATTTTGTCTTTCACTATAGATAGTGGGGTGAGTCATCATAACCAACACCCAAAGAAAACTAAAATGAAATTTCATTCCCATTATCTAGTTAAATGGTTTGAGGTTCCTTGACTAACTCCCAACGTAAGGGATCATGAAACACAATGCTCAAAAGGTCCCTTTTCCATTATCCAATAACCAATACCATGTTCTAATAATAATAATCATAAGTAATTTATATTCAATTATCCCAATCTGATCGTGGTTTTGAAAATTTATATATTTCATTAATTAATGATAACATGTGACATGGTTTTTTCACTCACTGTCTTTTAATTACTTTTAATAATTTAATTTATAAATTAAAGAAATTAGAGTTTTATGGTTAATAAAAACCACATAGGAGGTGGTTTGGTCTTTTAAACATTTATATCTTGGAGAGAATTTAATTCATCACACCAAATGGGGTGTAGACTAATAATTTAGACATCCTACAGTAATATAACACGGGTCTACAGTGTATCTGAACATGGTTCAGGTAATTTAAAATGGAAATACATTTTAAGGAATCATGTGGAAAAGTCTTGAATGTTAAATAATCTTTAAGGTTATAAAAACACCCAAAGTTTTAGAGAAAACTAATAGACCACCTACATTTGGCCTGTGGATGACTCCTCATCCAGTACTGACTTTTAATTTGAAGCAGAATAAGATAAAACAAAATAATAGAAAAATTCCATGAAAATATGGAATATAGTCTCACACCAAAATATCATAGAAGAAGAAAATATGAATGAATAATATACGAAATTTTATTTTAGAACTCACTGGTAGCAATCCAATGTGACAGGAGGTGACAGAAACGGAGGCCAGATGGAGGAGATATCAAAATCTATTGGAGGAGGACGGGAGGAGCTCCATGGTTGTGTGGTCCTCTAGAAACAAAATAAAGGATAAATTAGTAAGTTTAATAAATTTAAATAAATAAAAAGGGTAATTATTTCCATTTTTAAATAGTATCATGGTTTGGCCACATGTTTGGCCAAATGTGCACCAATTGTGTTCCAGATACTGTCCATGGACACTCCCTCATGTGGTTAGGTACATGGTTTTACTAACCATTAAGAGCCCATGAGACAACTTTTTGTCTCATACTGGAGACAAAGTGCACATCCATGCATCATAGTTCACATGGTTTAGCCTAACCATTCTCCCCTCTCTAGCCCTCGGGTGCAACCCACATAGTTTGTCCAAACTATGCGGGATTAGGGGCATGGTTTGAATAATGATTTACTTGGCCTTGTTCCCCCATAACTTGAAGATCCTAACTCTAAAAAATCCCTAGATGCTCCTAATCCCTTCTGTAGGACATAGATAAAAATTACAAGGACAAAAGAAGTAATTAAAACCCTAAAAATGATCTTTACCTTTGAAAAAAGTTGGTTCATTTCAACATATCCTCCTTAATTAATCTCATCCCTGAGATTCTCTTTTTAGGGTTATAATGGATCATATGAGAAAAGATCTGGCCATTGGGTACATACATTTTCCTCTCACTCACAGTTTTAATCCTATACTTAAATTTTCAACCATATTACCAATACTAGATGTGTTGACCTGGCTTAGAGAGACTTTATGCTTTGATCTATGATACACACCGGGTACTTCTCAAAAGAACCATGCACATATAAATCAACCTCCTCAAGAATTAAAATATGATATGGGTCTGGATAATATCAACGAAGATGAGACACATGAAAAAAAATCATCCATAGACAAGAACTTTTGAGGATGTTTTTTTTTTGCTAAGTCATTTTTCTAATTCACTCTTATATTTCAAATGGTCTAAAAAATATATTAGCTACCCTACCCTACCTCATGAGATGTTTTTGGACCAACCTATATGATACATGCAAGAAAACTCATAACCAAACCTCAAAATTAGGAGGTCACCAATGGCATTTGGCATATGACTTCTTCCTATAGTAAGAGGTCATTATGTGCTTCCTCACTATATGAACCTACTATAAAGTCTCCTGAATGATGTGTGGTCCAATAATTGTTTCCTCTACTACCTCTTACTAGAACATAGTTGAAAAAAAGGGCCTACCATATAAGGATTCATAATGAGAAATATTTATTGTATCGATAAAGATATTATGATAATAAAACTAAACTAGGGGTATATGTTTCTCACAAGAACCACCATATTCAAGGAAACATGAATGGATCATTTCCTCTAACAATTTAACTTTGTTCTCTCTATATATATTAGTCTTAGGGTGTTATGTCGTGCTATGAAGAACCTGTGTATCCAAGGCCTTCTACAACCCTTTCATGAACCATGATGTGAAATGAGCATCCCTATCAGATATAATAGAATATGGATCTCCATGAAGATTTATGACCACCCTAACATCTAGACTCCCTAGATCATATACTGAGAATGTCTCCTTAATTTGAAGGAAATGGTAGAAAATCATCAACAAATTAATGAAAAACCAAACTATATCATTTCCTTGAGGTGATCTGGGAAATCTGTCATGAAGTCCATGGTGACATCATCCCACTTCCACTTGATAATTGAAAATGGATATAAATGTATCGTAGTTTCCTAACATTCATTCATCACTTGTTGGTAGGTGGAACACTGAGTAACAAAGACAACAATATCCAATTCCATACCAAGCCACCAATACTGCTGATGTAAGCCTCAATAAATCTTGGATACACTAGGATGAACTACCCACACCGAGACATGATATTCCCACATCAACTCCTCTCAGATGTCTTCTGAAACCAATACACTCCCATGTATGTGTAAGGTATAATCCTCATCCAAAGTATAACCAGAAGATAAATCCTTATCCAAAACAATATCCCTCGGTACTAGGCCTTTAGAATCTAAAAGTTTTCTCAAATAATCACATTCCATAAGGGTTTAGATGATTTCTAAAGTTGTGAATAATATCCTCCTATTATTCTCATAAACCTCAACATGCTTATCTAAAAACAAGGGCATAACATTATGCTAATTAATTTCCTCCTGAACTTCCTATGTCTAATTATTCTAGCTTAGATAATCAACTACATCATTCCATTTTATAGGCGTATAGGTATGATCAAAGTAAAAGGACTATGAATATTTAATTAACCTACACCACCTAATATTTAAGTCACATTGTGTAAGGATATACATGAGGATTTTGTGGTATGTGACCACCAAAAAATGCTTGACCAACATTTAATGTCTCCAACAATGTAAATATTTCACCACTTCTTCCAACTCGAGATCATGAATTTATTAATTCCTCTCATAATACCTCATATAATGAGATTTTTATACTACGAATTACTTGTCCTACGTCAGAATAGATCCTAGCCTAAGTCATGATTCATTAAAATAAAATGTATAGCTTCTTCCTAGATCTAGAAGAATCACGATCAACATTGAAGTAAACCTTCTTTTCAATTTGTTAAATTCTATTTCACAAACTACTGACCATAAAAATTACACACACTTCTTAGTCAAGCCCTTAATAGGAGCTTCATGGAATGAAAAATCTTGGAATAAGAATATATAATACCTAGATATCCCTAAGAAACTCTATATATGAAATACATTCTTGGGATTCTCACAGGAAACTACATATCTTTCCTTATCTGGGTTTATTTATACTCTCGACTTAGAGATGATGTGACCTAGGAAGTGGAATTTATCAATATAGAAGTGAAATTTGGTGAGTTTTGTTTAAATATGGTGCAATCACAATTTATTTAGCACGATATCAATATATTGGTTGTGGTATTTTCAAGAATGATAATACACCAAGATGTTGTAAATAAATACTACCAAAAATACATCTAAAAATGGGTGGAAACCCCAAATCATTTGGGCTATGAAAATATAGGGTCATTTCATTAGACCGAACAAAATTACAAATTACTCATAAAGGCAATTATTACGTTGTAAAGCTATACTACATACTTTTGAAGGCCCGAAACACATCTTATTATTTCCCAACCTCAAATCAATTTTTAAAAACACCCTTGTTTTAGAGATCTGATTGTAGAGGTTGGCTGTTAGAGGTAGTGGATACTGATTCTTGACTGTGAGTTGGTTCATCCATCAGTAATCCATAGAAAGCATGATGGTATCATCCACCTTATAAGAAAAAATACTATTGAAACCCATGGTCATGTAATAGTATATATAAAACCCTTAGTTTTTAGTTCTTCCAACTAGTTCATGGCCTCTATAAGCTTCGTAGGTTCCATCCTATAAGGAAGAATGGACACTAGTGACACTCCTAGCACTAAGTCAATATTGAATTCTACATCTCCCACTAGAGGTATCCTAGAAAATTAATCTAGGGAGATATCCCTAAAATTATCGACCATAGGAGGGAAATTGGTAGGTTGCATTCCTTGGTCATCCAAGAAAATACTATTGATTTGAGATGTCACTCGGTCCAACCCCTAATGCTCAAGTCCCTCTTGAGTCGCACGTATGTACCATTATACCCTATAAATATACATTCTTTTATTTGGTGATGTAAACATCACCTTCCAGTGATAAAAATAACTATGGGCTTGATAGGGAACCAACCAGTTCATCCCAATAATTATATCAAACCTTATCATGATTATGATAAAAAAAAACCACTCAAACAGACAACCACCTATCTCATGGTGAAATTCCTTAAATCAGAAAACACACTCGGATCGGATACTCAATAGGGTATCTAGTCTCATCACACCAAATAATTACTCAATATCAAGGCCTAGAATCTTTATAATTTCTAAATTAATAAAAGAGTGTGATGCACCTATGTTAAATAAAGAAGATAATAAAGATAAGGATACCAGAATAGCACATCCAACTATAGAAGGGGCCATGTTTTATTCCTCTATAATAGGATTCACTACATCTAAATGACCCATTCCATGGCCAATAGTCACAACTTGAGTACCCTAAGAAGGAATAATCATATATTTCTATGAATCCTGAGTCTGGTTCTCTCTTCCTTGACCACTGCCTCAGCCTGAGTGGTCGATGGTACACTAGCTACCTTCTTGGTGAGGTACCACTGGCCCCCTTCTAAAATGTTGGGTCCATGTGTATCTTCTTTTAATGGAATTTTATAGAAGTTTTGAATATGACCCATCCTACTGTATCATGTTCACTCAACTAGAGGTCGCATATATTAGGGTTTCATGTACCCCTATTTCTCTTACTATTGACATATAATGAAAA
The DNA here is from genome assembly GCA_963277665.1 of Viscum album. NCBI lineage: Eukaryota > Viridiplantae > Streptophyta > Magnoliopsida > Santalales > Viscaceae > Viscum > Viscum album. The sequence continues at coordinate 854,930,719 of OY728152.1, forward strand.
ATTCAATACGAGCTATCTGATCACCACTACCCCATGAGAAACATCAAAGTGGTGCTTCCTTCCTCAAGAAGAACCACTTCTATGTATGGGTGATAAACCACCCTAGATAAAGATTTCAACTTTTTCATGACCCGACCCAAGTTGAGGCTTGATACACAACTAACCCAAGCCTTCCTCTATAGGCCAAGGGCTAAAAACCAGTTCCAAAGTCATAAAAAACTTGTGGAGTCCTTTTCCTAAGTAATAGTTCACACACACAGAGCCATATCAATGTATAAGTTCGTAGGAATAATAGAAAAATATTCATAATAATAGGGATTCATACATTCATGTAAAACCTCTAGAAATTAAAATAGTATGGTAATGTAAATGGAAATTAAAGGGGAAAAATACATGCCCAACCCGAAAGATGTCCCAACCAAACAAAACTAGAAAGTAAAATGCCAAGAGATCCCACCTATGGATCTGCATGTTGCGACCACTGTATGCCGACCAAAGTACCAGGTATCCCTATGATCTTCTGTAGTCATTGTTGATCTTTCAGTAATCTACATAAGACATGACATGTGTGGGAAAATTACATGTAGGGGTGAGTATATACATACCTAGTTGGATTACTAGAAAGCAAAAGGGTGAGAAGTAAGAGATACAAGAGGAATAGAAAGATTTTATAGAGCAAACTAGGTGTAGAAAGTAGTTAAAGAGAACATATTAACCCAAACCAAGAGAGATAGTAACATCTTCCAAAAACAAAGGGCTCGACACAGTGTGTGGAAACTACACATTAAGTTTTTACCACCTATAGTAGGAGAGTATACACATCCAACCATGAGAATATAAATAGAGAAATCACATGGCATACCCCACACATCTTTGAAACACATGATAGGAGAGTAACAAAATCCAAAGGTATGGATACATAAGTATATATATATACACACTTAGTCAAAATAATCCAAAATTAGGGAGTAAGGGGATCTCCATCTCACATCTCAGTCCATGAAGAATAGTCACCAACAGTTCCAAAAGTCCACCAATGATTCCCAACATCTCACGCATCTCCCCAAAAGTAATTCTGTGAAGGACCACTCCTCATAATTGTGCCACATATCCTAGTTGCAACAAACACCACGTAGAGGACCCAAAACCTAGTGCATCAGTGGGTTCCACTCTACATGTATCTATAGAGGAACTACACCCATGATGATGGGGGGTTCCACTCTAGTGCCATGAGGACCCGTGCCCTATTAGATAGGGGTTCCACTATATAGGTAGCGTACCCACTCCCATGCTGAGGGGGGGTTCCAATCTAGTGTCATGAGGACCCACACCATATCCAATAGGGTTTTCACTTAGTATGTAGAGGACACATGCCTAAGATGATGGGGGATCCACTTTATTAGTTGAGGACCTACGCCCTGGTGTGAAGGGGGTTCTACTCTAACCATTGTGGTACCACACCCTATTTGATAGAGGGTTCTCCATGGAAGGTAGAGGACCCATTCACATGCTGGTGTGGGGTTCCACTCTATAGGAATTTTACATTCATTTTTTTACTGTCACCTTAAATAAGTGATGTTCCTAGAATATTTCATATCATATTCCAAAAGCCACAACATTGAGAACCATCCTGTCCTACATGGAAAACACTCGGGATATGCTACTCATGGGCCAAAATCCAATTCCTAAAAAAGGAAATATGGAATATTTAATTTTCCTCAAAAGGATTTAATGGTTACATGGTGTGTGGGGGAGCCCCCTTGGTATGTTGTCCTACCCCTTCACCTGGATGTGTCCCTATAATTACATGGTTATCCAACCATGTAGATTTACATGGCATGTTGGGGGGATGTACATGGAATTACCATGCTACCCAGGGTCTTGCCTATGTTCTTTTCCATTTTAGTGTATCCCAACCATGTATGAGTACTCTACCTTATGTCTGTGTACTTTAGTACACGGTGTGCATCTCCACATGGGGTGATACCCATGTGCTCTAGTTTTGTTTATGTACATGGTAACATGGAATGTTAATGGCCTTATGCTCTTTAATATGGATCATCTACATGGGGAAGGTGATACAAAGCATGTAGGGAGTCTACACAACATCTCATCCTAAAAAATCCCAAATCCCTAGCCATAATATCCAGGGGATATACTCCATGTTTTCATGAAAGTACACGGTGTATAGTGGGGATTTTCCCATAAACATATATATAGTTTTTTTCACTTTGAATACAACACATCCCCTTTTATTATAGTCCAATATCCACATAATGTTAGTAGATTTATTCATTGTTTGTTGTTTTCATCCATTAGGTGGCTGAGAATCTGATTTCATTAATCTGTGGGGTTTCTCCGTACACACTGCTCATCCCAGATCTTTTTTCCTTCAATGAATTGATCTATGACTATCAAAAATATCATCTGCAACCTATAAAAATACTAGATCTATCCTAATCTCATTGATCCATGCTTTTTTCATTGTTTCAATGTGATTCTATTGGTCCAATCAGTCTCGGTACTGCCTGACAATGTCGAACCCGGACCGTGGGGTCCGACCGATGATGATTATGAAGCAATTGATAAATAAATGCACAATAATATATGTTTAATGATTTTTTGCCAATATTTCTTTGACTATGATCAAGAACAGATATATTTGGGTTAAAAACCAAGAATAAGCAATTAAAATTACAATACATGAGCACATGATCAGACCATAATTATTGTGGATCTATGAAAGGAATCGATCTGTTGAAACAATTTAATAAATGAGATAATAAAACAAAAATTGATGAGTCCTAACTATATATTGGATAATTCATTATCAAATAAAAATATTTTGAATTATTTTAAGTAAGTCATTGTTTTCTCTATGATCTGATATGCTCTGATCCAGAGTTTTGTCATCGTCTGATGTGATCTTCCAACATAAGGAGAGGAAGAAAATTTCGTGGTGATTTCTAGGGATATGAGGCTAAACCTGGGAATATTTTCATAATAGTTGATTTATAGGAAATATTATTATAGATTTAAATTAATTAAGTAATTAATTAATTAATCCACTAAACATACCTCCAATGGGAATGATATTTGAATGCCCCACTCTGACCTATTTTAGGTCGTACCTAGGGTAATCAATGCATTCCAAACTCAATTGTGGTCTCATATTTTGGATCCAAGCTTCCATTTAATAATTATACAATTTTCTCTAAGAACTTGTGTGTGGGAAATATAAAATATTTTTAGTATTTTTATAAATGTAATTCTGAGAACACTGGGCCTCGGAATCACACATTGTCTTATCGCCTGAATCTAGAAATATAAATTGAAATATTCCAAATTATTATAAGGAAAAAAAATTCAATACATCATTAATTCCTTCAATATTTTCATTGTTGAAAATAAAACATAACAAAAAACTTCGGATACTGATCCCTCATCTATCCCACCGACTCCCAGGAATTCTCTTTCATGTTTCTATGATGCCACAACATGAGAACCATGGAAATGGTCAATCCATACAGGGTCCTCTTCTGTTGATCCTAAGTCCCCACCTGGTTATCCATAAAGGTGGATCCATACTCAATGTGTAGCCCACCCTATATGATGAAGTGCATGGGGTGATTCATGTATCTCCTCAGTTGTGATAGATGGAAGATGTCGTGCACCCGCTCCAACTACGGAGGAAGGGAGAGGTGGTCAGAAAACTCACCAACCCTTAGCATGATCTCAAATGGCTCAATGAACCTTGGTGAAATCTTTCCTTCCTAGAAAAACTTCAAAATTCTTCATCATAGGGATACTCTCATGAAAACTTCGTCTCCCTTCTTGAACTACAAGGGCATGTGATGGTGATTTGTATAAGATTCATGCTTATTATGGGTCATCCTTATCCACTCATGGATGACCTATACCTTCTTCATCATCACCAACACCATCTCTGGGCTGACAAGAGATGTCTTATTGATCTATATCTAGCCTATGGGTGAATTGAAGGGTGTCCAATAGAGGTACTCAAAAAATTTCATGCTGATGATAGAGTGGTAGTTATTAATCTATAAAAATTTTACCAAGCTTAAGTGAAACTCTCAGCTCCGACCGAATTCTAACATGGAATTCGTCATCATATACTCCAACACCTGGATAGTATGCTCGTTCATTCCATCAGTATGGGGGTGAAAGGTAGTACTCAACATCATTTAGATCTTGGGTGCCTCCTATAGGCCTCTCCTCAAACATGATGTAAACCACAAATCATGATCGAAGATAATCATTGAGTTCTCCCCATGAAGGTGAACGATCCCTCATATCTACTACATCAAAAAACTATCCACTGAACTCTACTCTATGACAGTAAGGAAGTGTTCCAACTTCATTATTCGGTCAACTATCACCCATTTAGAGTCATGGCCCTTCACTTTTCATGTAAGAACTATCACAATGTCCATGGATATTCCATCCCACTTCCACTTTTATATCTCATGGAGATGAAACAAAACTTTTGGAAGTTAGTGCTTAGCCTTAACCTACTGATAGGTGAGGCACTAATAGATGATCTCAGCTGCGCTTTGTATCATTTTTGAACACTAAAACTAATAGTGAAGGCCTTGGTACAACTTCCCCACACCAGGATGTAGAGCAAGGGGAGAAGTGATGAACTCTTGAATCACCTCCTCCCGCATTGTTTCTAGAACCACCATGCATCTCTGGAAAAAATGACAAGGTTCCATCCTTTAGAATATCCATCTAGTGAATCACATTTGGATATCTAGTCATGTGTGTCCTCAAGGTCGATGTCTCCAATCTTGGACTCTCTTACACACTTGTAAAGTGAAGGATTCAACACCTTCGACAGAATAAAGGTTGTACCATTCTTCTCCACTTGGGTCAGATTCAAGGAGGCCAACTACTTTGAATCTTTAGGCAATAATAGATATTTTTACTTCCTTATTAGGTAATTAGATACCAAATTTCCATTCTATATAGTATAGACTATATCAAATTCATAGTCTAGTGGGAACCCTAACCAAAGATGATGTCTCTAGTTCAAGTCTTGGTGAGTGAAGATGTACCTAAGACTCTGATAGTATGAGTAAACCACAAAACGCTCCCCCAGAAGGTAGTGCCTCTACATTCTCAGGGAGAAGACTACTAGTTCTAGTTTTAAGTTATGAGTCACATAGTTCTTATTATGGGGTATGAACTTATTCAATGCATATGTGATAACTTCTAGACACTACATTAACATGTAGTTGAGCCCAACTCTTGAGGCATCACTGTACACTACAAACTACATGCCTTCCTCTTATAGTCTCAACATAGGGGAACTCATCAGACTCAACCTCAAATCCTTAAAGGACTTCTAGTACATCCTGGTCTAGGTAAATAGCTTCCCTTTTTTGTGAAGGTGGTCAATGGTCCTTCAATACTGTGGAATCCTTTCACATACATCCTATATTAAACCACCAAAAAAATAAATTTATGCACCTCTAACATGATCTTGGGTAGATCCCAAGAAAGCACTAAATTAATACTCAATGGGTCCATGGATAAACCATGATCATAAATGAAATTCCCTAGAAATTTAACCTCTTGAATCTAGAGCTTGTACTTTGAGAGATTCCCATAGAGCTGGTGTTGTCGAGGAAAATGTAGAACCAACCTCAAGTTCTCTAGTTGTTCCTCCTATAATACGGAGTATATGTGTATTTTATCAATGAAGAAAACCATAAACTAGTCAAATCATATCTATAAGACCTAGTTTATTAAATCCATAAAAATGTTAGGGGATTTTTTCACAGCAATGGGCATCTTTAGGAACTGATATTGTATATAGTGACATAGGAATGCCAGTTATGTAATATCAGCCACGCTAAACCTCAACTGGTGGTAGCTGGATAGAAGATTGATATTTTATTACAATATCGCACCTTGAAATTTATTTAAGAGGTCATTAATACTCGGTAATGGGTAGTTTTTCTTTATCATGGCTTGATTAAAATGATGAAAATCTATAAAAATCCACAACCTCCCTTGAACCTATTTCAAGAACAACACTAGAGCTGCCTAGGGGAACACTCTAGGCCTGATGAAACTGTTCTCTCAAATGTCCTCTAACTACAAATGTAGCTTCTGGAGCTTGGTATTGGTCATCCAACATGATAAAGAAAACATAATTTCATCATTGGTGCAAGTATAAATAGAGGTCCATCTCACAGTGGGGAGGTAACCCACCTCTTCATCATAACCTACCATCTTTGGAGGGAGTATAGAGATCACTACATTCATCGTTCTAAGGGTGATACAAGTCATTTGATCAATCTATTATAATCTCTTATAAAGGAACTCATCCTTCTCTATTCATGGATCACTCCCCCTTAAGGAGGAATATTCCATCCCACAACCTGTAATCACTACTATACTCACTGGTAGCAATTATCTAAGCATGGATAGTCGACAACTAGTCTATACTGAGGAAAACATGGTAGGGTATCACTATTTATTTATAATTTTTTTTTGTTAGGCTCTCTCTCTCCACATAGAGTAAGTTCGTCTCATGAGTAGGAATGTGTGACCGCTGATACTCTCTACATGACCTCCAAAAAAAGGGTTGAGAAAAGGGTACTCCTCTGGTATCGCTCAATATCGAATAGGTTATACACAACGAGAAATATGTATTTTAACCCATGATAACAACTTCATATAGAGCAGTAGTGACATAGATCGTACCCCAAACCAAAATTGAGCCTCCTGGCTAGAAGTCTCATATGCTAAGAAATCATCCTTTCCCTTTCCTTCCTCCTCTCCTTAACTAAGGCCTACTCTAAAAACCCATCATATCCACACATCCCAAACATGCAAGTCAAATGAACTCCTTCACCACACCTTGATTTTATCCACTTTGTGATGGAACTAACTCACCCACATGGTTTTCAATTGCATCACAAGGACGCGTCTTAGGGGGGGGAAGTGTCCCTATTCCTTGAATTTCTAGATCCATGCTAAAAATATCCATCAAAAGACTCCACCAATTCCCAATTTCATCCTAGAGTGGTCTTACCACTTGGACCACCATCAGATGGGGTCCTAATCGAACAAGATATCCAAGAGACTAGGTCAGGCCTGACCTCAACCACCTGAGAAGGGATTCAGGATCAATATGATACCTGGGTTATCCCTATTTATAAAACCTATAATGCACACTCAATACATTTATATCATCATTGGGTACCACTGAAACCAACTTCTACTCTATGAAGAGAATAGTTTGTGAATACAACCATCTGATCGGTCAGAATATGCACAATTCTGAAAACTCAAATCACTGGGTTAGGAAAAATCTCCACTTCCTAGGGAATTGGATCATCACAAAACCTCAGCAGCCTCTAGTACTAGAACATGTGGAGAGTTCAAACATTTTCACATCATTATCCTACTATGATGGTGAAAAATGATGTTAGATGGGCTAGGGTGATTCTAGATTCCCAACTAGAGGAAAATATATCACAGGATGGACCCTAAATCAATGCCTTATTACTCATCCGACTGTGATCACGATCCAAAAATTGATAGCCTTGAGGGGTGTCTTCATGGAGGCATCTATAAAGTGATCAAGATATATCATGTTAAAATGAATATATATATATATATAACAGCAATGGTGATATGACTCAAAAAGGATAGTCAAAGACTCAATCCTATATGATGCATGTATTATTATTCTCTACAGCCAAAGTTATGGCAGGTTGAGTCAACAAGTAGGTAACCAAGGTCCTGGTGCATGGATATGTCGGCTTCCCACACCATCACTAGATTCATTGGCTTTCTAGGCACACTTAATACACTTTGACATTATTCCCCTAATCCCAACCAAGTCCTCATAAGTGTACTAATCCATAAACCATCCTAAATATTAAACCGCCTTTAATACTAATCTGTCAGAACATGACCCATGTCAAGGCTCAATCTGTAAATACCCCAAGCCTACTTCCAAAGTCCAAGGGATGGGTACCAATGCTAAAGGAATAAAAAGCACATGGGGGGATTTTTCTAAGTACTTGTACACACACAAATCCATCTCGATTCAGAATCATAGAGGAATAATATAAAAAGATGAAAAATACTAGGAAACAACTATGAATGTAAAAAATCTAGAAAATAAAAGAGTACGATAGTGTAAAATAAATGTACAGGGTACAAATACAAGCCCAACCAGATAGATATCCCACCCTAACAAAACTAGAAAGTAAAATTCTTAGAGATCCCAACTCTTAATCTCTAAGATGCGACCACCGTATAGGGTCCAAAGTACTAGGTATCCATAAGCTCCTCTATAGTCACTTTCGACCTATCTGTCATCTATAAAAGACATGACACATGTAGGAAAATCCCTTGAAGGGGTGATTATATACATACCCAAAAGGATTCCCTAAAAGATTAATGGGAGTAGTAATAGATATAATAGGAAAAGAAAATTTATAGATAGAAAATCGGATGCATAAAGCAGTGAGATAGAATAGATCAACTCAAACCAAGAGAGAGAGTAACCTCATCTAAACACAAAGGGCCTAGAACATTGTGTAGATAAAGTAAACATGGAGTGTTTTCAACCTATATTTGGATAGTAGACTCTTCCAATTATGAGAATCTAAAAACATAAATCATGTGGCATACCCTATGTATCTTTACAACCCATGAAAGGAGAGTAACCAAATAAAAAGGTATGAATGCATAAGTATATATATATATATATTCCCATTCAAAATAATCCCAAATGAGAGAGTAAGGGGATATACATCTCACAACTCAACCCAAGAAAGACGGTCACTAAAAAATCTATATGTCCATTAATGATGTCCAGCATCTGATGTGTCTGCCCCGAAGTGACTATGTGATAGAACATGCCTCGTTACTGTGCCACATAGTTGAGGGGTCATAAACTCCAAGTAAAGGATCCTATACCTAGTGCGTTGAGGGGGTTCCACTTTGTAAGTATCTATATAGGACCCACTCCCAAGATTATGTGGAGTTCCACTCTAGTGTCATGAGGAACGACGCCCTATTTGATAGGGGGTTCCACTTGGTAGGTAGATGACCCATGCCCATGCTGATGGGGGATTCCACTCAAGTTTCATTAGGACATGTGCCATATCCCATAGGGGGGTTCCACTTAGTAGGTAGAGGAACCATGCGATAGGGGGTTCCAATCTATTCATTGAGAACCCACTCCATTTCCAATAGGGGTTCCACTCAGAAGGTAGAGGACCCACACCCATGCTGATGGGGGGTTCCACTCCTTAGTAATCCTCTGGTGATCATTCATGATCCCTACCATCATAAAACATCACCTTAAATAAGCATCATGCATAGAAAATTTCACATCATATCCCAAAATATACAATGGATGGAACCATCTTGTTATATGTTGAAAAACACTCAAGATAAGCTACTTGTAGGCCAATATCTATGAGAAAATGAAGGATATATAGAAGATTGAAGTTTCCTTAGAAGGATCCAAGATGTACATGGTGTGTGGGGGACCCACACGATATGCGGTCCTGCTCCTTCACTAGGACATGTCCCTGGAGGTACATGGATCACCTACCATATATGTATACACGGTGTGTGGGTGGATATACATTTTGTTCCCATGATACTCGAGGTCTGTATATATGTATTCAAGCTATTTATGTGCACTATACACCATGTCCATGTACTTTAGTACATGGTGTGCCTCTCCACATGGGGTGCTGCTCGTGTACTCTGGTTATTTCCATATACTTGGGCACATGGCATGTTCCATGTCATGTGCTTTTCCACACCGCATGAACAGATGGGGAAGGGGGTATATGGCATGAAGGGAGTCTGCATGGTTTTCCATCCTTATAAAATCCCAAAACCCTAGATTCCACATCTAGGGGATAAAAATTGTGTGTTCATCATAGAAAATGGTGTGTAGTTGATTTTTTCACAAAAACATAGATCTGGCTTCAGTGCTTTGAATTTAGCCACAACCCTTTGATTTTGGCTCTATCTCCACTCGAGATTAGTTTATCTAATCGATGTTCATCATTTCTAGTCATTCTGTGAAATGAAATATGATTTTTCCAATATTTTGGGTTTTTCTTTCTCATCGCTCACCATGGATCCTTCTGATATCGATGATTTGATCTCTGATTTTCAAAAACAAACATCCACAACCCAGAAACATCCTATATTTTTTCTTATTTTATTGATCCATCCCTTGTTCTTCATTTTTTTTTTGATTTTGGGGTTCTAATCAGGCTTGGTACATCCCAAAAATGTAGAACCGAGACCGCAGGGCCATACCAGTGAAGGAAATGAAACAATTGAGGGATAAATGCACAATAATGGATATCTAACCATTATTTTCCAAGAGTTCTTGGCCAACAATCAAGAATAGTGATATTCAGGTTAGAAAACAAGAATAACCAATTAAAATTACAATACATGAGTGTATTATAATTCCATAATTGGCATAGATATAAGAAAGAAATTAATCTTCTCTATAAATTTAATAAAAAAGGGCATTACCCACAAATTGATGAGTCCTACCTAGAGTTTGGATCATTAATTTTCAAATAAAAGGCTCACTAATGATTGAAATAAGTCATTGGGTTTTTTGTGCTTATATCTTCTCTGATCTAGTATTTCTTCTTCATCCCATATGATCCTCCAATAGAATGAGAGGAAGAACTTTTCTTGGTGATTTCTAGGGTTATGAGGCTAACCCTAGGAAATTTCCTTAAATTTTTATTTATAGGAAAATCCGTCTAGGTTTAAATTAATTAATGAATTAATCAACTAGTGAATTAGTCCATTGAACATATCACTAATGGGAGAGATATATGAGCACCCCACACTGACCTACTATAGGTCATTCATAGGGTAATCAATGCATTCAGGACTCAACTATTGTCTCATATTTCTGATATGATATACTTTTTAATAGTTATCTCATTTTATTTAAGAAACTAATTACAGATAATATAAAATATATTTAATATTTTTAAAAATTTAATTTTAGGCACATCAGGCCTCAAAATCATATTCTATCTTTGCGCTTGGATATGGAAGTATGTATAGAAATATTTCAAAGTCTTATAAGGGAAAACCCAGGTCTCTACTAGCTTCCCCCAAATTACACTCAGTAATGAGGGCATGGTTGATTATCTCATTAATAGTAGTCAACTTGGAGACATTAACCTTTGATATTAAGGTGTATAGTATATCATCCGCAAATAGCCTCCCAATCATGAGCTTATCCCCGACTAGAGTCAGTGTGAATCCCTAAGTCTGAGTAAAATAGAAAGAATACTACATCACAAACATAGATCCCTATTGAAAGTTTATGAACTCTCTAGCCCATTCACCCCTCAATGTTTGTGGAAATAAGTAATCATAGATCGCCATATTGAAATCCCTTAAGATCATATCATGATATCATTTTTCTTGGGTAATTACATCCCACCATCACTTGGAAGCACCGCATAACATATAATAAGTGATCGTAACCCTCCTATATGGAGGAGTCTCCATATTCTTGAATATAGAAAGCATGGACTCAAGCCATGTCTTAGTATCCAGGGGGCCATCATCACCTAAAAACATAGGTGGTTGCTACTGATATAAATATTGGTTCAACTCTTCCATATTAATGGAAGGTTAAGAAACTCCTTATATATACTACATAATACAAAGGAAACCATCTAGAAACTGGGAGTCAGATCTCATGTCAGGAATAACAGGTGGTTTCATAGGTTGCACCATAAGAGTTAACGCCATCGGATCACGGACCACCACCTATGGAGAATGTTTTTCACCACCCTCAATTTATATAATGCAAGGACTTCATGGAGAAATAATTTTACAACACCAAATTCATGCCTCTATATAGAATTAAATAGTTAAAATATCACATATAGATTATTAGGATAGGTACAATCCTTCCAATTTTCTCACTAACACATCTCCACATACTTTTAATATATGGTATAGTTGATAAAGGGAGGCCATAATAAGCCATAAGAATCATAAGAGACACTCTAAACTACCAACTACTAAGGTTGAGTTTGGGTCTAGGTATTGTGTCACGTGTCTAAGATCCCATTATATAGAGTGTCAATTGAAATTTTTAGAGTAAATTGATCTTTAATTTTCAATTAGCATCTTCATTTAACGTAAACAATTAATTTAAATGTTTTAAATCCATTTAAATTCGAAATAATATATATATATATATATATGGTCTATTTAGATGCATTAGAATTCCTAATTTTATAAAATCCATACTCTTTATAAATTGAAATTGGAATGTCATGTAACAATGACCTGGACCTTAAATCCTGTATCAAAATATAAAAAGTAATATTAAATTATTTGATTAAATTAATTATAATTCTAAATTTATAGAATTATTTTCTTCATAAATTACCATTGGCATTAAAGAAATAAAATAAAATAATGTTTCATCCCATGGAACTAGTGGTTCAAGGATTAAACATGGTATAATTGGTTAATTATGGTGCCATCATCAATATATATGGGATAACACCATTGATATTGATGTATAAACATTAATTATTAAAATTACTCTATCCCTGCAATAAATATTAGCACATTTACAATAGATATCAATCACATCACTCATAATATATGTATCATTCAGTGCATGTAGTAAGTAAATATTCCATGGAAAAATGAAAGGAATATAAGTCCTAAAGTTCCTATGATGATGCATGAGTTACTAACTCTTTTCCATACCCAAACAAGGGTAAATGAAATCTACAGTAATAATAATAATAATAATAATAATAATAATAATAGTGACGCCACAAAACATATGCATCACCCAACTATGAAATTAATAAAACTATAATAGGGTTAATCTGAAAAAAAACTAACGTATCCCATGTAATTTGGGTTTCCCCTGTATGTCGGTTAGATACTCTTAGTTATAGGCTTATTACCAAATTTTTACATGTTCCTAATATCTGGTATAATACCCAAATAGTAATAAAAAATGAAAAAATAAAACCACTCTCATACTACATTGTAGCATCTTGACCAGATATCCACTAAACGGTTCCCCAATATGTTGGGTAAAATGGCCACAAGAGTTCCTCCTCATATTCTAGAGGCTGCCAACTAACAGTGAGGTTCTATGGTGGTATTGTGGGGAGACTATAGACACTATTGTTAAAGTGGTGCGTTGATGAAAATAATAAATAGAAATAGAAGAAATAGAATACAACTGATAGTAAAGAGTAATAAAAATGAATAATCAATAGTGGAAGTTAAAAACATCCAAGAAAATGTAATAATAATCATTCCATAGGCTAATACATATACAAAATGATGGAATGTCCTACTGGTGTACAAAATTGGGGATATTGGAATACAGAGCATAGGAATATACAATATTCTATAAAAAAATGGAAAATACCAAAGCACATCTCCACCAGAATCATGAGTGTGCACTAGATCCTCTACTCCACTTCACCCATTCTATAAGAAAATATGATCAAGTATCCATGACCAGGAACCTTCTATTTTCCATAACTGTATCCATAGGGTCTATCTAGGTACCAATCGGTAGCCTGAAAAGGATGTGAGATAAACTCAGTAGGCCACCACCAATGGTGTCTACAATAATCCTTTAATTTTGTATAATATAGTATTGTGTAGGTATAATAAATAATAAAAAATGTTAAACTCCGTAAATTATTCATCTCAGGTTCCTAAAGGATGTCTGTCTAACACTACCTACTTCTATATAGGCCATAATAACTCTAATATTGGGTTATAATTTGCATACATTTAAAATAATTTATACAAAATATGTATATATGTATATACACTATATATTTGAGGACATATATAGGAATATACATAGATAATAGGTACTAGATGGACCCAAGCATAAATCCTGCATCCATGAATAGTCAAATGAGTTAAAGTCTCCAACAAGGGTACTAGCCCTAAAACTCATGGTAATTTGAGATATCATGCATGTCACTTAATATTGTGGGTTGAGTCTTCATGACTAACACCCAAATAAAGGGAACACGGAGAATCATTCATATCTTCTAACTAAATGGTGTGAGACACCATGTCAAACACCCAATTTAAGGGGTCATGAAATACCATGCTCAAAAATTCCCTTAAATATTGTCCATAATAATAATAATAAGGAATTTATATTGAATTAAACCAATCTTACATTGTTAGGAACAATTTATATAATTCTTTAACCAATTATAATACATGGTGTGGGTTTTCCACTCGGTTTTATACGATTAGTTTCAATCATTTACTTTGGAAATGAAGGAAATTGAAATTTTATGGTCAAGACATACCACTTATGAGGTTGTTTGATCTATTAAAAGTTTATATAATAGAGGTTTTTAAATTTCACACACCTAAAGGGGTTGAAAATGATGAGGTAGACATCATCCAATAGTCTAACATGGGTCTACATGGTATCTCAATATGGAATTATTTATTTAAGGAGGAAAAAAAATTTAATTAATCAGGAGGAAAAGTATAATATACAATATAATGGATAATTCTATAAAAACACACAAAAATTTAGGTAAAATTAATATCCCCTACCTTAAGCCCATGTATGGAACCTCATCTAGTATCAACATCATATTTGATATAGAACGGGAGAAAATAGAAGAATAGAAAACTGTCCTGTAAATAGGGAAAATGATGTCACACAAAAATGGAGAAAAATATTTAAATATAAATGAATAAATAAATCAAGTGGATTAGAGAGAATATTGGTAGTAATCTAACAATACATGTTGTGATGGAAATGGAGGTCGTATGGGGAAGTTATCAAAGTCCCTAAGAAGGGGAGAGGAGGAACCCCCTAGGCATGTGGTCTACTGGAAACATGAGGGAGGAGAAAGAATAATATTACTTATGGTAATGATGGTAAAAGGTTCATTTTCTATTATTTTTGAAATAGGGATATAGTTTGGATGCATGGTTGGAAAATCGTGTGCCAACCATGTGCTAGCTACTGCCAATAAACACTCTCGTGCAAGGTTAGGTGAATGGTTTGACTAACCATGTCCAGCCTGTGCAAAACCCCTCTATCTCCTATCTGAGACAAATCACATGGACATTTATGATAGGTCACACAATTTATCCTAACCATTAACCCCTCTCTGGCCTTGTTCAGCACCTGAAATGATTTGGACAAACTGGGAGGGCTCAGGGGAACCGTTTGGACAAACTATGCACCTAGAATTTTTACTCCATAACTCAGATCTATGAGCTCCAAAAAAAACCCCAAATGCACCCAAGACCTACCATAATCCATAAGTAACATTTACTAGGATAAATAAAATAATTTGAACTAGAAAAAAATGGTTTTCACCTTCACAAAAAAACATGTTGTTACAACCCCTAAGTGACAAAAACATATCAGAGGGTTTTCTATAAATAGTTCTTTTGTATTAGAGATAAAACCCCTAGATATTTTAAGAATTATGATTATCTAAACGTCACAAATCAAGTTTATCTTACATAAAAAAATATTACATTTTTGTATCCTAGGGACCACTCTCAACACTTTACCAACTTTCTAGGCTCAACCTAGTATGAATTTTATGTACCACAGGCTACCACCAACAATTTACTATTTTTCAAAGCCCATTATAAGTGAACTTAACATATCCTCTAGAATAATACTATGTATATATTTATTAATGTCAAAAAATTTAATATTTTTTGAAGGAAGATCAAAGAAAAAATCACCAATGAAAATATTCATATGAAAGAAGTTGGTTTATTCATGTAATAACCCATAATAATTCACTAAGTGTCATTATTTTCCAGACATTAAGGGATAATTATCTCCTTCCAATTAAAAATTTATTATGAAATCCACTCATAGGAAACAACTCGGTGTTGATTTTATAGAGACCACATGAATACCTCATGAACTACCCTTATACATGGTAGCAAGGAAAAGATTCTCATGTATCCATGTGAAGGCCTCACAAACTCCATTTATAATCTTATGAGATTTTGAGGTAGAGATTTCACACTCCCCATGTGGTTTCATCATGTGGAGGCCTACTTTAAATTGGATAGTGGATATCATTTGTGATAGAAACCCATAAATATATATATCTTAAAAATTACATCAACATACTCCTAATGCAGCCCCACATTTTGGATTATATGTTTTTAAATGAAGTTTATAAAAAAGATTGAATTTGATGAAGTAGAGGAAGGAAGTAAAATAAAGTGAGTGTGAAACATGATAGATGATGAATATATAAAAGAGAGTCTTGAGAACTTTGGGAAACTCAAAAGAGACTAATCATAGACTCTGGTGGATCAATAATTCAAAAATTACCTCAAAGTAATCACTGTGTAATTATTTATTAAGGAAGGAATAAAAATTAAAATGTCACTATGAATATATTTCAAGAGGCCTCATTTGTGATGCCTCTTTATGGGGGTCTTGTTTTTATATTCCTTAGAAAGACCTCATTCACAAGATTCCATTCTGAGGCCTCATTCATTAGGATCATTTGAGAGTCCCTTATCTATGAGGTTCCCTCATGAGACATTACAAATGATGGCCCTTTGTATAATACTTTCTCATTTAATAACATTCACATCAGATCCTCCATGAACAACTTAAACCCAAGCCCTATACAGATAGTCTCCCATTGCATAGTACCCTGGTAAAATGTGTTTTGGGGGGCTTCATGGGTATTTTTGTAACTTTTAATAATGGTTTTCAACAAAATAATTTTTATACCATATTAAATAAATTCAAAACATATTTTAGGTATGGGTAATGAAGCTTCCTTAAAACCCTTTCCTATACCCATGTCATGTACATGGGTTGAACTTGTCCAAATGACCTTCTCAGAAACTTTTTTGTTAATGTCCAATCCATGATAGCCTCATTCTAGTGGATCCTACTACATGACCACTTTAGATACATGATCACACCATAAACATAAAAACATACCCCTTTGATCATGTATTTTGTTGATTAATGGTCTCTCATGGATTTTCTACAAATACTGATAAGCCATGTAGTGTAATCATGATTATTTATTCACATGATAAATAGTGATCCTATTACAAGTACATCATTGAATAATTAATGGATAAATACTCTCATCAAAACTACTAGTGTTTTCATTCAACCTCCATGGAACACTTAATTTTATATGAATTCATAGACTTCCTCACTACATTTAATCCCCAACCATGTTCCCAATGATTATTTCTTCATGATGACTTATTAATGTTCAAGGGATCTCGACATTAGGTAAGTATATATATAAGTCATAATCTTCTTACTATTATCATATACCCCAATGGGTATATTCATTAATCCATGTCTTCCCCTCAAGTAGTAGGAAGTGAACATATATTTGGACATCTTAATAGGTGTAACCACTAAGAAATATATCACATGCCTCCTAATAGTTGTAAGCCCTATCTATTCTAACATTCAAATAAGTAACAAAAAAGGTTATTCATCTTTGGTATATCCATTTTTAATACCCAATAAATCATTTATTGTTTCCACATTAACTATTTGAAGATATTTGATCTTTATTTTAAATAGAATGGTATATTTATATCACATGACATTAAATGGTGTGTATCAAACTACATTGACATTGATTCCTATTAATCAGGATATGTAGGACCCCTCCTTGAGGTTCAAACCCTACATCTAAAAGTGTATCTTCACTTATTCTTATTCTATATTAATATTATTTTCTCATTATCCCATATTTTTTTGATCCATATCATCTATTCTCATTGATCATATTCCATCTGAATGAATAATTATAAATTTTTATATTCCCCTTGATCCAACTATCCATTCATAATTTCAACTACTAGGAAACAAGAATTACATGAAAGTGCTTCCCATAAATATGCCCCATGTGGACCATTGATAATAATCATTCCCCTAATAGTCTACATTGGATGGCATAAAATGGATTGGAAATGTTTAGGGTCATGTGGTAATAAAAGGAACCATGATGTTCCTTACCACAAGATATTAAATTTTTTGGTGTGTCCTATTAAGCATCATTGAATAAAAAGGTTCTGATTCCCTTTATATGGATACATCAGAATCCCATCTCAAAGGTTTTATCCTAATAATAGGAACACATACCACCTCCCAGTATGGCGATAAAATTAAGACTTCTCAACTATACAGATTTTAGTTGAATCCTAACGAATTGAAAATAGAAAGATAGGGAACCTACGATATATACATATGGTACTATCTAAAAAGAACCTATGATATATATAGATGGTTAGTTGAATGTAATACTTTTTTTATATTTAGATATTCAAATTGTTTTATAAGCTCAATATAATCACTATCACAGATGTAAGATGTCTGATATTGGTATATATGAAGGATTCATGATATAAGGACCCATCTTTGACCATTACATAATCTAGTGTCTTTAGAATATAATTAATTTTCTTTCTTTAAAAAATCATTAAGGTTTATAGATTTATAAAAATATTTCATAACACATACATAAAAATCTTACTTATTTTAATGTGTACACTTCAACAAAGTGTCCATTTTCCCAATATATAATGAATTTAAAGTAAAACATGATTTATTTTCATAAAAAATCCTGAAATTTAAATTGATTTCTTCTTTTCTCTTACCCATACTTAATCCTTATGAAAAAACATTTTAAAATTGTGGTATGAGAAAAATAATCCCATTAAAGGTCATAAAAATAATAAATCAATTCATCCATTGGAATACATGAAAACCCATGATGTCATTATTTTTATCTCAATGCTCTTTGAGAAAATGAAATAAAACATTTCCATGTGAAAAATAAATAAAACTTTTCATCAAAGAAACCCTATAAACCCCATAGAAAGAAAATAAAGACACTTTTAGGAAACATATAGAATTACATTAAAAAACATGTTAAAAATAACTAGATCTTACTTAAATACATAGTATAAAACCTTTGATAATTCCCCCTTTCTTTCTAATTAAGACAAGTAACATTTCCCAAGGCATTTTAGAGTAATAATGGGGCTCACCTTTTGTATAATATATATCAGACTCACCTTTTTCTCATGAGCTATAATTGGAATCAACCCATCAAATAATCTCTATAGGGATCGCCCATTTCTTACTTATAATTATGAATTAAAATCACATGAATAAAACATTTTATTCTTTCACTTTTTCTTCATTAAACCATTGCAAAACTCTATTAAAACAATATGAAAAATACATTAGGATATTGGATACCCTTTTCTTCAAAACCCATGTTCAAAAATAAAATAAACATAATGTAGGGATATATGGGTTTTTGTTAAATAAAACTTGAATTATTGTAATATAAAATAAAACATAAATAATAGTTATGGTGGCAGTAAATCTCTTTGTCTTCGTATATATTAAAATAGAAGAAAAAAAATTGTCTTCTGAAAATATTTTTCAAACCTTCAATAAAAAGATTCCATTTGAAAAAAAATTAATAAAAAGTAAAAAAAATCCCTTAAAATTATTTTTTATATATATAAATTCAATAATAAGATAATTTTTAAATAAGTTAATTGGCAAGAGAAATGGTTTGAAAGGAAACTTTAAATGAGGATTTCTAAAATAAAGTACATTACCTTGAGTTTAACTCATCACGTATGATCATTATCATCATGAAAAAAATATTGTATTTATTTAATTTAATAATAAAACTTTTCTATTTTATTATCTCCTTTATTTTATTTAATACCATATTATATTTAATTATTTAATCAATTAATAGTAGGTTTAATGTTTTGATGATATTTTTCATGTGTGTCCGAAATGACATTGAGAGGTTGACTATAGTCCAAGAGGTCATTGTTCTATCATCTACATAATAGTAATATTCACATAATTATCATTATAATAAATCTATTATACTTTTAAAACCAATCATAAAATATGGTTATTAAAAATTAACTATGTTTCAAACATGGAGAGGTAGGTCGTACATTCTCATGTGTAATGTTTCCATTTTTCAACTACCATTTTAGAAAAAATGTAAGAAATGTTTTATCTTAAAATAATTATAGTTATATCATAAATACCATATAATTTATTTTTATATACTTGTATAAATCACCCATGTGATGTGGTTATGAAAAAAAAATTGAATCCCTTTACGGTGGTGGTAATATACACATACACATGAATGACATTATCATTTTTCAATAAATGGAAAGGTAAAAAATTTAATTATATATTATATTTTGATAATGATAAATATTTAATCAATATCATATATATATGAATTAAATCCTTAAAAAACTATCCATGAGAGAGAGTAATAGAAAACAAATAGAATGACAATTTTTATGTTTCTTTACATAAAATAATATAAAACGTCGAAATCATATCCAATTGGAATCAAAATGAAATTTATTAAACTTTTCAAAGATTATTTATGAGATATAATCATCCAATAAAATTTATTCATGTGTTAGGTTTATTATTTAGTCCATATCATTTTATTTTTAACCTCAATTAAATAATTTATCTTTTACCATAATAACAAAAATTACTAAAGATTTTATTAATAATGTTCAAAAATAAAAGGGACTTTTTTACCAAATCTATAAATCCTAATTCAAAAATGGAATCCATTTTTCATGATTCAAGAAATATTATATGGAATAATTTAATTTTATATTTAACCAAAAAAATATGACAAAAACATTTTTTCTAAAACATTCCTTTTTGAGTACAAAATGTTTTGATACTAAATTCAAGAATAAAATTTATCTAAAAAACTGTAATTATATTATTTTAAATTTAAAGGAACTAATTAAAGTTTAAAATTTAAAAAATATTTTTTTTTATTTTTTCAATACATTAGGATAAAATATAGTTTTCATTAAAAATCAATATTTTTTACTATACAATGAAAAATTATACATTTTAGAAATTTTTTAAAATTTCACCACAAGATAATTTTTTTATTATGATTTCAAAAATGAAATTAATTTTATAAAATAAAATTTCTTAAATTTCCAGAAATTAGTTATAATGTTTTCTCCCAAATAGAAATATAATTAATTTTTTAAGAAAATTTATTTGTGAAGAATAAATTGAATTTTATAAAAATAGAGTACTTATTTATATAGAATTAATAAATACGTTTGAATGTATTAATACCATTAAAAATATTTAATAATGAGTTTAATCCTATTAATACACACCAATTCAATGGACAGGTTATAATAGTCATATTTAAATAATAATATTTTTTGTTTCATTGAAGAAAAGTGTTACGTGTTGTACTTTCTATTTAATATAATGTACTTTTTTAAATCTCATGGTATTACATCCCCCCTGAAAAAATGAAACATAAAATTGTTAAATTGATCATGGTAATCAAAGGTTTTCCATATTCAAATACATAATATTCAATTCTAACATTGTAAAACGGAGTAATAGAACTTCTTCTTGAAAAGAGAAATGGAAATACAAAGGCCATCTATAATAACACATAACTAGGTTCCAGGTAGGAAAAAAATTTGGCAAGTGAAAATATGGACCATGAATAAAATAATATGGAAAAAATAATGATGGATAGTGAAAAAGTTCATTGATCAAAAGAAAGTGAATGATCATGAGAAAGTCAGTGACCATAAAACCATAAACCAAAGAGATGAGAAAAGGATTATTGATTTATCAAAAATGAAGTTAATAGGTTTTTCTTTCAAGACCCTTTTCATAGTGTTTATTATTTAAATTTCCATATATACTATGAACCTAAAGAGATATACTGAATTGACTAGTATAATTTCATCCTTTAGTCAATCTCCACAACAATCTTCTCTTTTGATCCAAACGATGAGTAATCATGGTGAATTCTTTATGCTTAAAGGAATAAAATAAACTTATATAAAATCATATCTATAACATATAGATACATTATAAAATATATTCTCTTCAAATAATTCTATTTCTTTGATTAAATTCATTACAAATAACACTGAGTTTAAAAGAATTTTAATGCACTATTAAAATATTATTATTTAACATGATAGTTATAACCTAGCTATTAAATTAGTGGGTATGAATAAAATTAAATATATTATGAAATATATATAAATTTTATAATCAATATACCTATATGTATAAATTCATAGTAAATAATCAATAATTTTTTTAGTAACGTTATTTTATGCTTCATAAATACATCTTCATCCAAAATGATTTTATTGTTTTTTGTGAGAAAATATTATAATTAATTTCTAGAAATTTTATTCAATAAAAAAATATAATTTTATAAATAATCATATTAATATTATCTTAGGGTTAATTTTTTTATTTTTTATGAAAAAAATTAATTTTAAGTGAATTGTGAAAAATACTCAATTTTATTTAAAAATTTATTTTTCATTCATACATTTAAAAAATTAAAAGAAAAGATTTTAAAATGATTTAAATTTGAAAATAGTTCAATTATATTATTAATAATCCAATTAATTTAAGCATAATCTTTTTTACAATTGAATTTTATATAAATAATTTTTATACTTAAAGAGGAATTTTTTCTAAAATATTATTTTCATCATGTTTTACATATTTATATTAAAATTAATTCTGATCAATTATACAAATTTAATTTAATGAAATAGAATTTACTTTTTGGGTTCATCAATTAAAATTTATCCAAGTATGATTGTGTTTACATTTTTATGATGAAGATAAATTTTTGGTTAATAATAAAAAATATAATTTTTAGGAAATACAATATCTTTTAAGATATCAGCAAGTCTTAAAATTTTCATAAAAATTCTTGAATCTTATGTAATGAATAATGTATGATAAAATAATCCAAATATTATAAATAATTAATTCCAAAAAAGTAAATTACAATTTATTCCATGATAAATATGAAAATCATTTTCAGTGTCGACGTAGAGCGTGCGCATCATTAGAAAAGTAAAACTAGGTATCCAAAAGATAATATTTTCGATGTAGTAAGAACTTTCTAAACTCTTTTTTAAAATTAATTATTATATAATAATTTTATGCTTATACACGAATTTTTGGGTTATATGATATGTGGATTGTTAAAATGGTTGTGCAATGTGTGCGCAAGACTGGAAAAGTCATAACAACATACTCTATAATTTTTCATGACATAGATACAAGTTAAAATACTTATTAATCGAATAAAAAAGGTTATTATGAGATTAATATTCTTATTTTAATGATGTTAATTTATTTTTTATTTTTTGGTATTAAATAAATACCTTAAAATACCTGACACAACATTTATTTAATTAATAGAAAAATAAAATAAATGATTTTAAAAATACTAAAAATGAAATAATGTGAAATAATTAATTAATCCCATTGATTTTAAAAAAAATATTAATTTTTAGGGTAGTTTAAAATAATTGTATTCAAAATCCCTTTTTTATTGATCTATTAACATTCAAATTAAATAGATTATGTCAAAATTGATATTAATGATATTTTATCAAGATAATATTTTATCCAACTATTTAAAAATAATTTAAATGTTTAAGTAAGATAATCATGGCATGATATGGTCTAAATTGTCATTTATTGTCCATTTATGGTCTAATTTTCACCTTATATGTAAAAATTGGATCCCTTTAATATTGAAATTGTTGTTAATGTAGTTAAAATTAAAATTGGTTAACAAAGGGTTAATCAAAATGATAAAGATTAAAAAGAAAAAAAAACATATTTAAATTCAATCAGTTTATGAGATTGAAACCCTATCATACCTTATATTTTAATACTTGGAAATTTAGAGGCATATTTCTTGAAAACTAATTTATTGTAATTTAATATTTTCAAAAATTCCAAAATTTCCCCTTATCTTAATTAAAAAGGTGAAACTCCTCCCTCAATTCTTAACACCACTATGAACCTTCTAGATTGACCAAAATCTTAGAATTTAAATTTTCAACTTAACAATACACATTATAGAGGTTATTCTCTTCCCCGAAGACAATCCCTATAACCCTTTAGAGGAGATCTAAAGGAGTTGTTTCAATAAAGAGGTAACCACTTTACCCAATCACTTTTTTTCTACTCCTCTTCAACTTCTATAAATATATGGTATATCATAAAATAATTTCATAATTATCTTTAATAAAATTAAATGTTATTATGATTATGAGAACACCATTATTCACCCCATTCCCATAAAAAGATGTGAAAGTAGCGCTCATGAGTAGGTATGTCTTACCATCTCCATAGAGTGATACAATTCGTTTTTCATCACGATTTTCAAAGGATGGGTATTATGGTGAGTTTAATGTTTATATATGAAATTTATGACATAATTATACTTCTTAAATTATAATATCACATCTAAAAAATTATCATCCAACCTTTTCAGAAATGATAACGTTGTTCGTGCGTATGTGTGGACTCTCACCTCCACAAAGCAATGTGATTAATTTTTCATTAATATTTTACATGTTTGGTAATGAGGTTGAATTTTATTAATAAATATTATTTTTATGATAATTAACTAGGAAAGGTAAATTAATATTTAGATTAATTTCATTCTATCTATTGAAAAATGAAAATTGTGTTCATAGATATGTACAACCTACCATCTCGATGAATGACATAATTCATATTATATCAATAACATTAATGGATTACTATAAATAAATATGTATGTGAAATTTATATCATGGTTAATATTTAGGGTATTTTTTAATAATGACCAATGTAAAATTACATAAAATACATAATCAAAATATTCATGAAAAACAAAGTAGTTATTACCCAAAATGTGATTTTAACATAGAATTATTAATAAACGGGTACTAAAAGGATATAAATGAATCATATATGGTTTGATATATGAAATTAATATTTTTTTAATATATTTATAAGAAAATATTTATCATACAAGATGTTCAAACATGTATGAATGAATTTGGACCTGGGGTAAGGGTTCCTCATCTCATGTTTACTTCTATGAGATGTGTTTCATATTCACCACTTATTTATTTACTGTTATGTATATATTTTCTAATTGATATATTATATCATGAATAACTTTGTCTTTATGATATTTAATGTTTCATTAGATGTAATTTTGTACATGTATCATACAATTCAAATGATACCCAAGTGGTAAGGGTTTTATTTCACAATCTCATCAATATTTGTGATTTCTAATGTTTAAGTCTCTACTGGGGAATATTTTTTTTACTGTATAAATATTCTTTAAAAAAAGTTTTAAAGATGTTTTTTAACAACATAATATTATTTTTTAAAGTTATTTTTACCCATTTATTATATTTAAAAAAATTAAAGGAATCGTTTTATCATTTTCTAAATGTGCTATTTTTTGAGTTTTTTGAAAAAAATGGATGGAATGTTTTTTTATCTTATAAAACATGAATAGATTTTCCTACCAACATGAATAATTTTTTCAATGATTATTCCTTTAAAATTTCAATAGGTTCATTTCAAATAATGTTTTTTACTTTATAATTATGCAGATTTTTTAAAATAGGTGATTCCAAAATAGAAAGTTTATTTTCATAAATAATTATTTCAAGTGCTCTTTCAAAATTATTTTCTATCTATGATGAAATAATTTGTTGATATTTAATATTTACATGGAATATTATAATATGATCCCTTTATTGTTATTTATATGGATGGATTATGTTTATAATTACAAGATGTTTATGAGACCCATTTATTTTCATGAGTTCTGATATGATGACTTGTTTATGATCATGTAGAACACATGTGTATGATTTTAATTATTTCAAGGGTGGTACCAATATCTTCAAATAAAAAAATTGGTAAATATGGATAACTAAAGAGGTTAATATGTTATTCATGAACCTAATTTCATGTTCACAATTTTATGCGTGGACCTGATTTTCTTGTCTATAAATTTATACATGGACCTAGATTTCAGGTCCATAAGATCTTGTGTGGACCCAGTTTCATTTCTATATATTTTTTTGAGGGACTATTTTCATGTCACTAACTTAATTAGTGAAACCACTTTCTATTTATACATGTTCATAAAGTAATATGTTTTTTTATGCTAGAATTCCATGTATTAGGACAATTTTATGCTCTCATGGCTCATGTTCTTTGATTAATTTATGATTCATGTCTCATCAAGTGCCAAGATTTATTCCGGGAATGATAATTATGATATACGATATGCAGGGTATAGATTTAAATTGTTAACCTCGTGTTTGAATACCCTTATACTCATGTTATGTTTATGTGATCATTGATATCTAACATGCTTACCGTTACTATGCATATGAGCTCACCCATTATTATGCTTCCTTCCCCCAAGTTATGAAGAAATGATTTAGAAATGATATGTATTTAAGGAGGCCTAGTTATGAAGAACATAGTGGGAGATGATATAGATCATTTATGAACCAGTTTTTAATGTCTCCAAGTTTCCAGAGGCACTAAACCAATACAATTATAGTGTGAGCATTATTTTATGTAACTAATATTCATATATTGTGATTTTTTATCATTGTATCAATGTTCTAGGTTCCTATAGTTATTATCATAGAAAGTATTAGTTAAACATTAGAAACTATGATGAGAAAATTTTTAGAAGAACACTAGGGATAATACTATGTATAGGGGAAAATCATAATATTTTTATAATAGTCATGAATTTCATAGGTTAAAACAAAGGTTTTATAAAAATAAGTCATGATTTATACATCCATTAAATGATTTTTCATGATTATGTGGTTTTACACAATGATTAACATTTTCCACACTGCGATTTTTGGTTTTAGTCAACGATTGTAACTTGAAGTAATCATGTGACCAATGAGTGTGATGTCCAATTCAATGAATACCCTATTTAGAAATCAAATAGATTAATAGGTGGTGTGAAATAACTTATGAATATGATCACTCAACTATCTCAAGATATTAGTGTCAACATGGATAATGTTGAACATCTGAATGCACCAAGGGGGAAGAAATAAGTTATTAAGTCTTTTATGTGACAATGACCACCATCCATCTATGGGTCTTCTGATCTTATGGTTCATAAGAAATGGATCAATTATATGAAAATTATATTTTTCATTCATTAATTCTCAGACCATGAAAAAGTTTTCCTAGATATTTATTGTTTTGAAGAAGAAGAAAATCAATGGTGGAATATTATTAAGAATACAAGGATGGTGGAGGAAATTGACTCTTTGGAATGAGTTGAGTTTGAGGGAATGTTTCTCAATATGTACTTCAACTTTATTATATGTAAAAAAATGGAGAATTAATTACTTGAGCTTATGTAGAAGGATAATAAATCCTTTTATTCCTATGATGAAAATTTTGAAAGAATTGAAAGGTATTATTTAGGTTTAATTATCATCCCATAAAGAAAAATTGATCGATTATTTAGGGGTTTGAAACTAAGTATTCATTAGGAATTAGATAATATTAACTTTTGGAGCTGTAAATAAATGTTTTTATTTTAACTAAAAAAGGAAATAGAAGTTGGAAACCCTTCAGGTTATGGTGATAGGAAAATGATGATAGAGCTTCATGTAAGATCTGGTAGTTTTCACATGGATGGAAGAAATATTTTCAACCTCATACATTCCTAAAATGTAGGAAGGAGCACTCAAGTGAATACCTGAATGGAAATATAAAATTTTTCTAGTGTGGTAAGGCTATCCATTGAGAAAAATAATATCAAACTGATGTAAAGATACTAGTCAATAAAAATAATGAATACAGAGCTTAATCAAATTGACCACTCATACTTTAGTGCTATAAATGGAAAGTGTTTTGAGACTATGAAAATCAATTCCCTATTCCAATAGATAATTATGATAATAAAGAACAATAACCATTGTAGTAAAATAAAAAAAGGAAATCTTATACTACTATAATAATTTAATGAAATACCCACCTTATTCTCATATGTTATCATTCTTACATCAAGAAATAAAGGGATTGAAGGTGAAACAAGAAATAGAGAATCTGTAGAAGTAATTTATGTCTATACAGCTGAAGAAAGCAACCATCATGGAGATAATTTCAGTTGGTATATTGATTTCTTCTTATATCACATCACTTGATATATTTCAACTATTATTGATAAAAACCTAGAATAAAAAATTCTTGGAGAATATTTTTGAAATAAAACTTCTATGGTGAAGGGGTATGGAGAGAATTTCTTGAGGGGAAGAAACCAAAATAGTGCAAGATACCATAGGTTATCCTATTTAGTTAAATTTGGAATCTAAAAAACCTCTCTAATATCATAATATGAGGTATGATTTCACTCTCTAGATCACTATTTTGATTATGATTAATCAGTTTATCATGGGGGAGTAATTTTCTTTTTTTTACAAATTTAGTTCCACCTGAAAGTTTTTTGATGTGTTTTTTGAACTTGAGTGTAGTTTTATAAAAAAAATTGAAAATATTTTTTTACAACCCAAATAAATTGAATTCAGAGTTGGTATCACATTGAGTGATATACATAAAAAATCGATGCTTTGTACATAATACCTAACTTCATATAATTAAAATATGGTCCTCATGTCAAATTCAAGTGTTGATGATTATGATAATTTATCTACAACATGTTATTTAAGGGTGATTAAAGCTAGATAAGATGGTTATTAGAGGATTTTCTTGACACTGACTAATGGAAAACTCACAATGTGGTTCTTTAAGAGGTTAAAATATAGCTCAAATGAGGACTTTTAAGTGATAAGATGTGAAGTAAACCATCCTAGTGTTACTAGGAATGTTGGATGAAGTATTTAGTGGTAAATATAATTTTGATTTAGAGTGGATATACCTAAGTTAAATTTGGAAATGAAGTGTGTAACGACCCAAACGTTTATTATTGAAAATTCCTCTTGATCTAATTAAATGTATTATTATGTAATATGGTTATATAAATCATATGAACTTATTTGGTTTTATGTTTTTTTATTTTAAAATACCATTAATAATTGTTATTGTATCTAAAATAGTTGTTGTATAGTGATCACATGATTAGTATAAATATTGGGCCTTAACGAATCCAATTTACTTAGACAAAGGAAGAGATGGCCTCATCCAGTAGAATTGCTCCATATGAAGCCCATTTTTTTGGCGCTCAAAAAGGAGGTGGCATCACTAGGATTCACTCCTGACCAATCCCAAGATGAGCTTCAACACGTTTAGCTTGAACGGAACTGCCTACGGGAGAAGTGTAAGTTGATAGAGATTACCACCCAAGCAATGTTATCCAAGCCACCCTAAGAGTCTTTCACCATTACACACCTTAACCTTATGTCTTATGGGGGTGTTATAAGGGGTTATGTAATAAGACCTTAGAATTATTATTATTTGCATTATTTTTTTGTATATAATAAATAATATACATTCATTTTATTATTGTTACATTGTAAATGGTTTTCAAATCACAAATAGTATTTTTAGTTAATATTAAATTAAGAAATCTATTTTGATGAATTAATGGATTTTTTTGAATTAAATAATATTTTAGTAAAATATTATTAATAAATAACTTTTTAAATATAAAAGATCATATAACTTTTATAAATACAATTGTAATTTTTATTAAGGTTTGAAAGTCATTTTTGTCAAAACCCATGAATTTTCGATAAATATCAGGTTTTATTTTTAAATTAAAATATTAAAATATTTTGAAAATTATTTAGATAAAATGAATATTATTTTTGGAATTAGGATATCGAAATTATCCAATAGTGAATTTTTCATAATTTTCTGAGACAGTCAAATTTTTTGGGTAAAAATTAAATACCGTTTAATTATATAATGTGTGTTATTACATCATAATGAACAAATAGTGATGTAATAAAATACTATAAATGGGTCTTTCAGAAAATTTATGTTTTACCCATAAAATAATGTGATTTTAGGTTTGTTTGATTTATTTTACAAAGCATTAGTGGACCCTCCAAGGCTTATAAAATATTCTAACCATTTAAAAAAATTTCCTTGAGAGTGTGACTCACCTAAACATAAGAAAGCCTAATATTTTAAGAATTTGGTCCATTTTCCTTAAAAAATAATTTTTTACACTCCTTTGGTAAAAAACATGGGCAAAAACCATGGGTTGGTTTGTGGTTTTGATTAGTTTAATGTTTGGTTTCCAAAACCTAAATAATAAAGAATTCCCTTTATTTTCCTATATAAACCCTCCCAAGATCCCACATCCTCTTAATTAAAATCATTTAGAGCTAGACCAACCCCTGCCCACATATCTCTATAATCCTCCCAAGGTTCCCCAAGCTCCCAATAATCCCCTCTCAAGCCTCTCCCAAGCCTTTGGGATCACACTTCCAAGTAAGGGATTTCTTCCTTTCTCATTTTTTCCAAGTTTGTTAATGTTGTTATACCCTTTTAATTTCAATTACAAATGTTGGGGTATGATTTATCACCTCCCCTATACTGACCTCCTTATGTTTTAATTATGATATACCTTTTTCTCTCTCATTAATACCTCCCATGTACACCCTTTATCATGTCGAAATTTCGTAAGGAATTTCTCTCTTCTCATTTACAATCAAGAAATTCTTTTATATTATGTTGCTAAATTCCATTACATATATTGGGATATTATGTTACATGACCCCCCTTACTGTCCATTTCATGTATAAATTATGAGATACCCCTTTCTCTCTCATCAACCCATTTTTATGATTTCTATTTGACGTCATTATTCTACCGAAGTTACACCAAAAATTTTCATTCCAAAATCATCGTGTAAATGAATACCATGCCCATTTCTCTATCAAGGGTATTCACCCTTATGCACATGTACTTGTTTATTTATGACTTGCATTTATGTATTCCACATATCTTATTCATGGAATAAATTATGATGTTTAATGAATCCTTTTTGTATAGTCCATGTGGCACACTTATGCTTTAAAATGAAATGTCTATAAATGGGGCGCACTAATAGCACTCAAATGCATTGGGTAAAGATTAGTATCATGATATGTCAAGTGCAATGAGGGTTTACTCATAATAATTCAAGTTCAATGAGGGTTTACTCATGCTTCATGTTCAATGAACCTTGTCTCGTTCTAAAATCATGTTAAATGTTGATGCCACATTTCCATGTTATGATAATCATGCTATATCATGCCATTATGATCATGTTTCTATTATGATTCATTGATATTACTATTGCCTAACATGTACTATATTCTTCATTTCATTCTTTTTTTACTCCCTTACAGGTCTTTATAGATCACTCTTTTCTTATGAATTTCCTCAGGTTATCTCATGCAATGCTAAGTACGATGGAATGTTGTGGTCATGTAAAAGAATTTTTCAATAAAGATGTTGTGTTTTATGTTCTAAGTTGTTATGTAATGTTCCTAAGACCTATATACACTAGACCTATCGATATTATATCTTGTATCAAGTGAATATTTTATGTAATAAATCATGTTTATGTTTGTAATAAAGATAAGGGGTGTTTTAAAGTGTAGTTAGGATATCATGGATACTTAATATACTGAAATACCATAGAAACTATAATGAGAAAGTCTAACATGGTTTGACATATTAATAAAGTTTTGAAGTTTATTTAAAGTGTATAAGATATTCTAATATTTTTTGGGGAAAATAGAGTGTAAGGTTGAGATATGCACTCATAAGGTTCATACATATCCTTCTAAGTTTGGTTCTAGTTCCTGTTCAAGTTCAAACACCTTGTATAGTTCCATCCATGTGAAAAAATTATGATAATTTCATGAATTTATATTCCAAGGAGAAATTGATTAGGATAATTCTTGTACTAATTTTCGTGGATCAAAACATCATATATTAAATTTGATAAAATCATTTAATTATGATAATATTATCTTTAAATTGAGAAAAGATAAGATCAAAGCAAGAGATTTTTGAGATACTTTTCAAGTCTAAAAATTGAGTTTCTAGAATTATTTTATTCTACTAAAAATTAAATATTATGTTACAAGTGTTGAATCTTATTGAAAAATAAATAAAAAATAAAGTGTGAACCAAGATTTTTTGAGAGAGAAGAAGATGTTTGAGTTTATTAGAAAATATATCATGTTTAGGATGAATTTATAAGATATTATTTATCATGATGCTAAAATTAAAAATTAATTAGATTTAGAAGTTCAAATGAGATAGGGTTGATGCTAGTCAGAAATTGATCAAAATATCACAAATGAGATTCGATTCAATCTTAATGGAGTTAAATAAGAGTAATATGAGATGATATATCCCATTTACATATTCAAGATAAATTTTTATAGGTTTGATGATAATATAAGTTGAAAGTGTGACACTATATTATTTTAATATAGTTTTAGAAGGATTTTTTTTTGAAAATTTTAGTGGAAATATTTTTATAATGAATATAAGAATCTTGAGTCATGATGGAAGAATCTAAATGATTTCTTAACAAATAAACATGATAGATAAAATTATATGGTAACTCATTTCTTTTCACAAGAGAAAATTGTTTATCATAAAAAAGAATAATGAGATAGTGGGTGACGCCCACATATAAAAATAGTTAATAAAAATAAAATGAGTTCATGGAACCAAAAATTTTAATGGGATTTTATATATTATAAGTATATAAAATACTCTTTTATGGATCATTATAACTAGGATGTTCTGTGTAGGATCAACTAGATCCATTATGGTTCAATGAATGTTTCAAGAGAGTGGAATAAAAAATTCAATGATTTAATGAAGGAGATAGAGTTTTTCCCTAGAAATTATTAACATTTATTTGACTAAAATGTATTTAATTATGGGTGTTTCATTATACTTATATTATAAATTGTTTAAATACTAATTAATAGGTTGATAATTAAAATAATAATTTAGTTGAAGCCTAGTCTTTTTGGAATATTTTAGGGGAAATATCTCAACCAGATGAAGTTGATATTAAGGATGTGGATAGTGAGTGACTTATGTTTTGGTAATTTTTACCTGATCTACTGAGATTAAATATAGATGTTATATGATTACATATACATGTTAGATGATTACATATACATGTTTGAGGAGAAATTGGTGAATTTTTTAGTCTAAAGCTCAAAATGTATAGAATTCAAGTTTGGGATCTTCTTTTTTAATCCTCTAAATTTGAAGAACTTCATTACTCAAATATGGATCCAAATTAGAGGAATAAGTTCATTATTTGGGAACCTCCAAATCATTTTGGAAATTCCCTCAGCTATTAAGGGGGTCTGATTTATTCTCCTAGTGTCACTGAAAAAATGTGGCAAATGTAACGCATGAGTCTACTTCTGATCACACTACAGTGAATAAATTTTAAGAGGGGAATCCCACAACATGGGGGACCATGTGGTCATCTATTACCTTAAGATGTTTTGATTATTCAGGTAAAAAAATTTGAAAGTTTGTTGGGTGTAGTGGTCTAGAACCATGAATTTGGTTGATGTTTTGATCAATCAGGGTCATTTTTTTTTTGAATCTCTCATTAGCTCTAGTTTGGGAATCACTACTTCGGAATGATTTCTCTCACAAAAAAATAATTAAAAAAACTGTGGAAAATAAATAAAACTTTTTCATGACCCATCCATATGTCATAAATCCATGCCAAAGGAAAATAAAATAAATATAATCAACACAGTAAAAGTAGACAAAAATGAAACACACTATTAATCCCTCAACTACCCTGATCTCCCTCCCATGAAAAGAAAACTACATAGCCACCTCTAGTTCCCTTATGTCCCCCTTCATAGAATATAAGTACCCTGCATCTGTAGAAAGTATCAAAATTCCTAATTGGTTGATGTAATTAAGAAAATAAAATAAAAAATAAACTACAACATACATGTCTCCTGTGATTAAACAAGTCATCTCCCAACATATAAGAACCACAATGCCCCATGGGTCCAATAATGTTCTTGCAATCAAGGGGGAAACATATCCAAGTTTCAAAAAGATATTTTCCAATGGTAGATTCCTATTAATTAAGTATTACTCTCCCTATTAATGGTAAATAATCAGTTTGGATCGAGTTTCTGCTTAGTTTGGGAATGTTTTTTTTAACGTTTCATTCTATTTTTTATTTGATTTTATTCTATCCATTATGGATCAGGATACATTGATTCAAATTAATTCAATTCAATAAAGTTTGGTTCTACTCCATTCATGTAGGGTTATCATGGGTTTATGCATGTTATCTCTGTCTGGAGAGGTACAAGTTTGGTTTAGTTTTTTCATTCTACATGGAACAATTTTCTTATAAAGGCCAATTGGACCCAAGAGCCCTAAACATAAAGAATCAACCTAAAGAAAACCCCAAAAAATGTGCTCTATGTAAAAAAATAAAAATGATTCACATTATTACAATAGACATGTTCTATTTCAAAGCTATAAACATATCCTCTGGGAAAATAGTATATTGGGTTCATGTTAATGTAAATAATGAGAAAGTTTAGAAAATAAAAAATTTATCTTAAATATATGTTATATAGTCAACATATATCACACTGGTGGACACAAATTATGTCCATCATGAACCAATCCCGGACACCCTTTAAATTGGCACCTAAGCCTACCCATAATATAATCTGAATCATGTTCTCAATCACCCTAGGCCATAGAAAATCACTAAGGCATTAAAGATAAGCTTATAGGAATGGTTTCACAAAATTATCTTTAAAAATATAGAATTTAAATATTATGAGAATTTGGAATAACCCTTTTGTAGTTCAAAAATTCATTCAAACCAAATAAATAGTTTCAAAATATGAAACATAAGAAACAAGTAACAACCATATATATAAACATTTATAAAATTTATAACATAGAAGAGATGAGATAAAAAATAGGTTGGTCTTGATTTCTGTCAAAAAAATCAAAATAATACTATGATACTGAACAAGATAACTTCAATAATCACGAGGTAGGTGGTCCCTTTAATATTAAGCAATATGTCACATGTAGTGTGTTGTCTGCATGTGCATGTGGGGATCAAGCCTAAGAAATCTGGTTAAGGACCATATGAGTTATGAATTGAGAATTCAGTGGGTGGGTATTTTACATAGGGTTTGAGGTTTTTAGGGATGTTCGAAAACTAGGTCACCAACATGAATCAATTCTAGTTTATATTATACAAGCCTCAGAAGGGACCTATCCCAAGTGGGTAATTCCTTGGGTATTTATTCCATCAAGTGGAACACTATAGGAATTTTTTGGGAAAGTGTGTGGGAATACTCTACCTTGAGACTCCCTATGAGGGGGTTTGTTGATGGGAATGTTAGTGAAGGGGTTATATATCTCTTTGTCTTGAATTCCCTTTGATACAAAATATATGATATGATAAGGCATGTGAGTTTGGTTGAAAGTCCTATATTGGGTATGTTTTAGGTACTTCCACGTGCTTTGATCATAGTTGGGAGTAAAGAGGAGGCTTATGGGAATCCTAACAATCTTATGATGATTTCCATGGGAGTTAGGAATATCAAGGGAAGTCAAAGTAAGCTTTTTGTACCATATGAGATGGTCGTCCTGTAATATGAGTATAATTGATAAGTTCATCTGAGTGTAGCAGATGAATTGGGGTTAGTAGACTGATCATGGCTTATAGGATCTAGGGTTTTAGGGGGTTATGGTTTTAACTATGGGCTGTATTTTTTACAGTTGGGTTGGGTAAGATGGGTCAAGATTTGCTGCAGTTAGGTGTGTCTCCTAGCAGAGTTAGGAATGGACCAGTTTCCAAGTGAGATCTAGGACTTAGGCTAGTCTGACATGCATTGTTCTATTACATCCTGACTTGTTTCAATGTAGTGTGTTTGTGAGGTGATTATAGAATTAGAATGATGGTAACGAGGCTTAGGACCCATGGGAAAGATTCAGGATATATATCAGTTCTTTTCGGGAGAAAGGGATATATTAAGCCCTTCCCATTGTTTAGATGAGGGATGACAATGATGTGAGGCACTTTAGAGTGTAGTTATTCCCAATGGTTGAGATATGTTTGGTCCTTGGGAACAATATTTCACATTGAGTGGACAACATTGTGTATATTAAAGATGTGAGGAACTAGAATTATAGGAGGAAACTGAGGAGGAGGAGGAAGAATGGAAGAAGAAAGAAATACATGAGAGGCATTATCACAACCCCTATACATTCCATCGAGTGATGGCAGGAATCACTCCAACCCAACCAAAATGATAGAACATTTGAATAAAATCATACTACACATTAAAACTCACTTATGAGTATCTCCATGATAATAAAATATTCCAGGATTCTATTGAAATGGTGTCATGTATCTCCTTACCTGAACCGCCCAGACTTCAATAACAACTCCACATTTGGGAATTGAAAAAGATCCCCACACTAGATCTAAGTTAGAGTAAAATTTGGGCGATGAATGTGCAACGTGAAAATAGGAAACCTACCACCAACAAGTCCTTTTGTCTATAGAAGCTCCTCAATCTATTCTACTCCCCTAGAATGATCTCACTACCTCACTAACTCTGGACATGAAACCTTCTCTACCAAACTTCAAGGAAATTCAAAAGGGTGAAAAAGTGGAAGAGAGTTAGATAGGTTGTTAGTTTTTGTAGCAAAATGATAATTTTTTTCCATCAATTGAATTGACTAGGAAACAATGATCAATTATAAATGCATCTAAAGAATGGAATTCCTAGGAGAACCAGAATCAGACCCAACTACGTCCTTCAGAGTACGATTCTTTGGGTACTGGATAGTAATAAAGTTATTGTATGTTCCTCTAGCTATCTCTGGTGATCCATGAATTCTTACAAGTGAAATTCTAGTCTACATACCTACAGGAAGAACTGGTATTCATCAAAACCAGTAGAACATGAACTTCTTTATTGGGAACTAGATCATCTCATGGATGATTCTAGTGTTTGAGAGCACTCTACTAGTGTTTCCAGAGTAATTACTCGAAAAAATCCATGTCCATTATTTAAGTGGCTCTTTTCAGGGAGTACTATCGAACAAAGACAAAGCAATTTTCAACCAGGGTTGTCAAACATATCCTAAACCATGATAAACTATGTGGTTACATTAGGGAAAAATAAAAAACTTTTGTGCATTCAATCATACCTACACATGCATCAGAAATAAAATTAACATTTGTATTAGTTACCATACCTTGAAAAAATATGACAAGAAAAAATAACATTGTGAACACCATTACCAATAAATTGTTGTTGGATAATGATGATGATGACTTGGGGGAGCTATATTTCATCTTCTTCAAGGTCTCTAGTCGGTTAATCCTTGCACGCTTCAACAATGAATGATCATTTATCTCTTTGATTAGTATCTAGCCAACATCATCTAATGAAGGACCTCTAGGGGGTTGAGGTGGATTGGGAGCCTTTTTATCACTCTTCTTTTTACACTATTCTCCGAATAGTCCCTTATACACTAAAATTTTTACCTTCTGTCCCTCGAAGTCATTGTCATCCAACAGCTTCACACTTTCCACCGAAACTCTCATGATAAATTTTGGATCAAAAGCACTAGAATTTACCCCATATTCACCGGGTGCTGATTGATCACCTAATTCATGTAAAACCTTGGAAAGAAAAGTCTTTGGTTGTTTAGGGATGGAAACAGATTCTTCCCTTATATATTCCTCACTATTTGTTCCCTCACCACTTTCAATATCTATAGTAGGATATGTGTCCCTTAAATCTATGAGATCCATTAGAAACCAAACTATGATTTTGTGCCCCACAAGCTCCAAATCATCTATGATAAATATTTCAAATATATCAGTAATAAGAAGGATGGGAGCATAAAACAAAATCAAAGTAGCAAAAAAATAGTAATCTTATGTGACATAATAATAACTGATGGGGAAAAGTTCACATATATTCAACCCTGTGAATCAAAGGGTTAAGTCACTTGACATAAATTTTAGCACTAGCCACAATGTTATCAATGATGTTATACTATTACATATTGATTAGATATGAGAAGAGGGGGTCCAATAAAACAATCCACCCTAAAATCAATAACCTTGATAGATTTATAAAAACCCAACCCTAGGTTTTGGCAAAAATATATATAAGAATTGGTTGAAAATTCATGAGAATAAGTAGATGAGAATAAAGAATTTGCCCTTGAAACACCAACCTAGAACCAATGACCCAATAAGTACATGGAGAATATGGATAAATCTATACATAGGGATCCTTTATAACTATGTATAATGAGGTGGAGGCAGAGGAAGCTATGGCCAGGAGGAGGTGGAGGTGGAGGCAAGGGATGGGAGGCAGCCGTAGAGGTAAGAAGGCAGAGGGAGGGAGGCGGGGCCGGGAGGCGGAGGCAAGGACAAGAGGTTGAGGTCTAGGAGGGGAGGAGAGGGTGGAGAGGCCATGGATTGGGGGAGATGCGGGAGAGGAAATGAAAATTCAAGAGGAGAATCTCGATAAAAAATGAAAATTGGTGTTATTATACCCATGGTTTTAATAAAATTGTGGGTATAGGTCAAAACATACCATCTATACCCATGGTTTTTTTAAACCATGGGTATAGATGTGTGGTTATAGATCCATTTTCCTATAGTGAACCTATATTAATGATTTATGTTTTAATAAACATTTATAGGCTAAAGGAATGTCTTATGGATCTCATGATTCATCAAATGTGCTTCAAGTGTAAAATATTCATCTGAAAAATCCATCTTCTGGTGTAAGAAATGAATTAGAAATTGATCAAAGCACAACCAAAGGATGATATTTTGATTATGAGATAGAAAGAAATCATATAAGTTTACTTTATTTAGAGATTTACCATGATAGTAAAATAATACCAAGACTTTAGGAAAGTTAACTTGAAATAACAATGTTATCTGTTTACTTTTCATACTAAGAAATCAATGATCTTAGGATTCCAAAGAGCTTATACCCATGTGGAAAAGGCTCCTACTTGTTATCCTAAAGACCCAGGATCAAATCCGAGCAGTGAAAATTTTCCAAATTAATGTAGCAGCACTATAGCAGGGGCACTGTAGTAGTAGTGGAACTATAGAAATGATAACACTATAGTGGTGGAGGCACTATAGCAGGAACTGTAGCAGTGGAAGTAATATAGAAGGTATAGTAGCAGCCCAGGTACTACAGCAGTACTATTCACTAATGGGCCCTTTGGGCCAAAAAATGGGCTTCCAAGCCTTGTATTCAAGCCACTTGGCCTTAGGACTTCAGGAAATTTAATGGGTCTTGTAAGAACCTGGAAATTCTTTTCAGGTATGTTATTCCTTTTTCTGGAGTTTTTGAGAAAAGAGGAGTTTCTGGAAATTTTTGAAGTACATGTCGTCTACTTTATGAGTACATGCCGTGTAATTTGTTGTCGCGTGAGGTCGTATGCTATCTTTGTCCAGGACACACAAATATTCGTGTGGGGTGATGTGGAGGCCTTCTAAATTAGAGTACAGAAACAATAAGTATATTCTGTGTACTCCAAAAGTAAACGCCATGTATTTTATTTTATTTTTTCATTAAACGCACTGGGGTCGCGTCTGATGGAAAGAACCATCTTCTTCTTGGTGTTCTTCATCCGAGAGAGTCTGTATAGTTGTGGATATTCTCCTAGACCCCGACCCTCAATCTTTTCTCCAAATCGACTACCATCTCTTGTGTTGGAACCACAACGGTAAGCTCTTCCTTCTTCTAGAGCATCGTTTTCCAATTCCTCCTCTTTTGCAAGTTATTGTGGGCTGAACGTTTTGTGCATTTTCGTAGATCTATGAAATTATAAGGAGATTAAAGCCTCATGGTTAAATTATATCAATATCCTAGCAACAAGGTAGGTGGTTTTTTCCTTTACATTCAAAGTTTTTGAGTATTATGTGCAAATTCCACTAATACCCTTGAACGGGGTATTGCGTGTTTACAGTTTTTCCCCTATTGTTTTCCTGCCTTTCTTGTATTCTTGTGTAGAGATAATTTGGTGATGTATGAGGATAATTTCCATGCTTGTATTTTTTTTCTCATGCCTTGTTCTGTTTAGGACCTTTTGGTCTTGTTCGGGCTATTGGATGTATACCTGTTTTACATGCCTTGTGACCATAGGATAGAGTGTTGTTCCCTGACAAGCTTGAGATGTTGTAGACTGGTTAGCCAAGTAGATCTGTAGGTTTACTTTGTCCATATAGCATTTGTTTCCGACGCTTTCACCAGGGCGTGCGCATCTGTCTGTGGAGGACGTGCAGTTGTTGCCCCGCATTCCCGCTTTCCAAAGGTGGGTGGCATCCACTCCTTATTCAGGGCCGTCTGCTCCTTGATTGAAACGGTATGATGGGATGTCAGTTCTTCCTTCTGTGGATTCCTCCTCAGAACTCGTCACTTAGTCTGGGTCTCCCTCATAGATTTAATACGTTGTTTGTGAAACTCTTCCCAATTCCATGTTTCCATAGATACCAGTTAATTACACTACTTCTG
Source organism: Viscum album (assembly GCA_963277665.1). NCBI lineage: Eukaryota > Viridiplantae > Streptophyta > Magnoliopsida > Santalales > Viscaceae > Viscum > Viscum album. The sequence goes on from OY728152.1 coordinate 854,971,255, forward strand.
TCAGGACATTCCAAAGGGTCCGATCAGGGCAGCAACCTTCAGTTGGGGGAGTAGTCACGTCGAGGCATCATTAATGTGTCTAAACACTGGGGAATTGGTGTGTCTACCTTTTTTCCCTTATTATAGGGCTTCTTGATGGCGCGGAAGCCTGAAGCATCCCACATCGAGCGCGGGGAATCATATTCCATAGGCATGTATTTTAGGTTTTCCTCATCTTACCATGATTTAACATAGGGTATTCCATAAATTTAACGTCTAACTGAGATGGATCGTGCTTATTAGAACACTAGCTAGAGTGGATCAGATTGAGGAACCCCCTTGAGGGAACACTAATATTAGGGCCAGCACATGGGTAGCTTTATGAATGCTATGGAGGGGAATGGGATGGCATGATCTCACCAGGATGTGGAGGCTAGGGTAAGAATCAGGATTTATGATGGGGAATTGAATGGAGTGGAGGAGGAATGCGACGGGATCTTTGTGAAGATGATGGTAGTGATGGTCTTGAGTCTTGAAGAGACTTCCTACATATCCCCATGTCAGGGAATCAAAATCTACGTAGTTTAGTTGGTGAGAACCAATGAGAAGGGGGTCGTAACGACCAACGGGTGATGGGCTTGAACCTCAGGGAGGATTCCTACGTATCATTCCTTGACATGGATCAAAGTCCACGTAGTTCGGGATGAGGCGTTGGTGAACTGACGTGAAGAAGGACCTTGGTCCAGTGGGTGTTGGGCTTGAACCTCGTGAGGTTTCCTATGTACCATGCCTTGGCATGGATCAAATACATCGTAGTTCATAATGGACATCGGTGAACCGACATGAAGAAGGATCTTGGTTCGATGGGTGTTGGGCTTGGACCTCATGAGGTTTCCTACGTACCATGCCTTGACATAGATCAAAGTCCTCATATTTCGGGTTGAAAATGGGTTGTTGTACTGATATGAAGGGGTGTCGGAGAAACTAGATGGTAGGGTCACAACAGTTTACCGCATGATTGGGATGCAGTTTAACATCATGCGGGACGGGGCGTGTTGGGGAGCCGACGTGAATAAGGACCTTGGTCCAGGTGGAGGGTGGGCTTGAACCTCGTGAGGTTTCCTACATACCATGCCTTGACACGGATCAACAGCCCCGTATTTCAAAAAGGATGTGGGTGCCAGCGAACCGACGTGAAGAAAGACCTTGGTCTGATGGGTGACGGGCTTGAACCTTTGGGACGCTTCCTATGTACCATGCCTTGACATGGATCAAAGTCCTCGTAGTTCGGGTAGGGTTTCGTCAGCAAACTGACGTGAAGGTGAACCTGAGGGTCCACTGGTGATGGGCTTGAACATTTGGGAGGATTCCTACGTACCATGCCTTGACATGGATCAAAGTCCTCATAGTTCGGGTGTGCAGTTTAACATCATGCGAGATGGGGCATTTGGGGCTTACGCTATGAGGTGGACCATGGTGGAGTTTGGTGAACTGACGTGAAGGAGGTAGGGACGACCAAATATTAGTGGGATTGAACCTCATGAGGCTTCCTACGTACCATGCCTTGACATGGATCAAAGTCCTTGTAGTTTAGGATAGTCACAACGACTTACTGCTAGACTGGAATGCAGTTTAACTTCATGCGGAATGGGGGTGGAACCTGACGTGAAGAAACGACGGCTGGTGGGCTTAAACCTCATGAAGGCTTCCTACGTACCATGCCTTGACATGGATCAAAGACCTCGTAGTTCAAAATGGTGTACAGTTTAATGTCATGAAAGATAGGGGTTGGTGTCATAGTCGATGCTTACTCTAAGCCCACGTGGGTCATGCTCGGTGTGAGAAACAAGAGGTGGCAGGGACCTGACGATCACGTCGCGAAGGGTGCGTCTGTGAGAAGTGAAGAGGGGCTTATGCGTTAGGTGGACCATGGTATTGGGGATTACTCCAGGATGGAGGACCAAGGGCAACAAATCACAGAGGGAGAGAGGATTTGGGACCGAATAAAGGAGGTGCCTTGTTCCCTATCACGCCCTCCACTGGCCCTGGTGGTGGGAAAGTACGGAGGTGCATGGGTGCTACCTTCCATAAGAAGGACTCAGGGCTTACACCAAGATGTCCGCCCTTCCCCCGTGGAAAAACGTCACCCTGAAAAAGAGGATATCATCCCCTATGAGGGGTGATCCCATCTCCGTGGAGACCAGTGGGCATAAAGAATGTCCGAGCCAGGGGGACCCTGCGTGCGAGGCACGGGGCCAGATCACAGTTTAACGTCATGTGTTGAGGACGAGGTGCTTGGTAGTTTAACTTCCTGTAGCTCGGACGAGGTGAGTTTACTCTGCACCCCTTGGACTTACATGACCGGTACCTTCTGCTCCTTGTGGGATGGTAGGTACCGGCAATGCCGTGTAAAAGGGGGATCGTAGAGTGAACCATCGATGGGTCCATGTTAGCGTGACTATGCGAAAAGGCAATAGCCATTAGCTTTCCTATGCGAAGAAGAATTAGGTGAAGCAGCGCTACGGGCAGTATTGTCCAGGGGACTTTGAAATCACATCGTGCAAACCCGGAGGGTCACACGGGAGAAGGAATTGCCAAGCAGAGGGGTCCACAGGCAGGGGCCCTGCGGAACATGGTTGCTCTACGTAGTGGAGGGCACTTTCGAAGGGGGGTTGTTCGCAAACTAGGGTTCCTTAGCCTTATGAAGGGGTATAGGTATGAATGGGAGGTGTTTCGCGAATTGGAATGGTGTTTTCATAGAACTTCCTCACAGAGCATAGGTGCCTCGCGAAGAAAAGTGTCGTGAAGCAGTGTGCTTCGCGAAGTACAGTGACCTTGCCTTGGTATGTGGATCACGTGTACAGGGTGGGGGTTTTGCGAAGCATAAACACTCCTCTACTACCCGGGTACCCTTGGGGATCCCCTTCCTTTGTGAATTCCCTTAGGATTCGCGAAAGGAATCCCTCTCAGAAGAGGGGCTCAAAACGAGATAAGGCGGAGGCCTCTCGCGAAGCAAAAATACCTCATGGAGCTCATGATTCACAGAGCAAAGAGTTCTTCGCGATTTGGGAGATGGGAAGCCGAAAGGTTGGATTGTCCATCCTAGGGGCTTAAGGGGAGCTTGGTATTTATAGGCAAGAGGTGCAGTGAAGCAGAGCTCACACGGTGTGAAGGGGACTTCGGTTGCTTTGCGGCGGGTCGCAAACGCCAACCAGTTTCGCAGAGAGATACTGCCTCCTTTACTTTGTGGCGTCCTCGCGAACATCAGGTGCATTCGTGGGGCGTACCACCTATGTTTCTTCGCGGTGTCCTCGCAAAATTTAGGTGCGTTTGTGGGGTGTACCGCCTCTGTTGCTTTGCGGCGTCTTCGTGAACGTCAGGGGCGTTCGTGGGGCGTACCGCCTCTGTTTCTTCGTGGTGGCCGCGTTTCTCGGGGCGGATCCTTGTCGTGGCTTCGTGAGGCAGGTCGCGGGGCCTCTTTTCCTTCTCTCTTTTCTTCAAATATTTTGGCGCCAACAAATTCCCCCCCTCAGATTTAGAGCTGCGGAGGGATCAAGGGTCGAAGTATGAGGGAAATCGCCAAAATTATCTGCAGTAGCGAAGCGGGCACGCAAGGCGGACAGGGTCCACGCAGTCCGGACACGTCGCGAAGCTCCACGTGGGCTAGACGTGCCACGAAGCTCCGAGGGCCGCCACCTATAAATAGGGGGGATGACCTCTCTCTTGTCCTTTCCTTCTCCACGACTTTTTCATTTTGCGCTCTCGATTCGTGAAGCTCTGTGTACTCTGTGACTGCTCACCACGAATCGAGCTTCGCGGAAAACCGCGAGTCTTTGACTCCGCTACTGCTCCAATCGAACCTGTGCTCATAGGCTGAGGCCAGTCTCTGCGTCTTGGATTTGCTTACGAGCTCCGTGAATGATCTTTGTGACCCGGCCTGAGATTTTCCTGAGTTCTGAAACCCAATGTCCCATCAGGAAGTTGCGCTGGGGGTGCTTGCAAACGCTGCCTGAAGGGATGAGGTGGCTAACTGTCTGGGCCTTGGGGTGCTGGCTCGAAGCCACTCATACCATAATTATTTGATGGAACTGCTATTAGAGATCCAAAATAACTATCCACTGTACAAGAACCTACCCTTGTGTGGCTTCGGGCTGAGGGATGACATCTTCATTCCAAAGGCAAGTAGGGACAAACTAGCTTGCTGGTTCAGAAGCACGTTGTTCCAGCACCAATGGTTCAGGGCGGCCGATGGTCATGCACGGGAGGACATCACACCTGTCACTGACGACTACCTATACAACCATCTGAACAACATTTATGGGAAGCCATTGCAACCGAATAAGCCCCCTCCCATGTATCACACCATAGTGAAGGCAGCTTTGAGGGATTTGAAGAAGGGGTGGTCAGATGAGTGGGACCTACGCCAGGGTGGCAACTTCACCAATGATTGGGAATGGGCCTACTAGGTAGGTGCCTCATGAAAGGAGTTTGGAGCTGAGATGAGGAGAGTGGGCTTGCATGAGGCGGCATGGGCCTCCCAATTCCACATTTATCAACCGAAGTAGCTAATGTCGGAGCTGTTGAGCAGATGGTCGTCGAGGACCAACACTTTTCACCTACACCATGGGGAGGTTGGCATCATTCTGTGGGATGTCCATAAGATTTCGAGGGTCTCGATCTTGGGGGATATGTATGATGAGTTCCTCCCCATCATGAGGGCGTGGGAGGATCCGGAGCAGATGTCACGGCTGGTGCTGGCACTGATGGGACTGGTCCCCGAAGAGGATAAACAAGTGGTAAGAGATGTCCACTTTAAGAAGTGGTTCAAATAGTTCCTGAACTTCCCGACGGATCGATAGTTTCCCCCGAGGCCTCAAACTTGTCTGAAGGGGGCTCAACGGGGAATGGAGCACTCATATTAGCGGCTCTTGGAGGATATCCAATGGAAGACCTAGGGTTTCAGTGTCAGCACTGAACTGCAGCCGATAGTCAGGCTGGCGGCATTTATCGCGGCCCTTATCTACGGTTCAATCCTACCAGTGAGGGATACCAAAATGGGGGTGTGGCCCAGCTCATTCATCATGGCATCCATGTTGGCCACAGGAAGGCGGGTCAATCTGGGGATTCTGATGCTCTCCAGACTATACAAGATGCTACGGCATGTTAGCGAGGGAAAGAAGTCGCTGAGGATATGTGGGCCCTTCCATATTCTGTATGGGTGGATCGCGGCGTACATCAGGGGGTTTTATGAATATCCAAACCCCATCTCGCCTCTGGGGTCAAACTTCTGCAAATCCATTCTGAATGCATCCGGGAGCATTTCGGTCAAATTAACCATGCCGTTGGTACTAAACTGTGTGTGGAAGGTGGACGAGTTTAAATTCCACCATTTTCCATTACTGACGGGGGTACTTACCGATGACGGTTGGGGGACGGAGGAGCATCGGGCCTATCTCCTGGCCTTTCGAGGTGGAGTTCTGGTGGAAAGGGTGGACCGCGAGCCGCTCTGCGAGCCGTACACCCCACACCGGTTCGCAAGGCAATTTTGGTGCCTGCAGCCGCTGACCCCACAGGTCTACTGGGAGGTGAGCCATGAGGATCACCCATGTGTGATGAGGAAATTGTGGCTCATGTTCACATAGGAATATGGGAAAATGCGAAATGCATTGCCTCCACCTACTGACGACTTTGGGCTGGTGAAGGAGTATTCCATAAGCTGGGAGGCAGCTTATCCGGGAGAAATGTTGAAGCAACCAACTGTTCGAGTTGGTGATGGCGGGCCTCCCCTATCTCGAGGTCAGATTCAGAGGGTGGAAAGGGTCTCTTGCGATGGCGGGGCTGCTGTGGCGGCGAGGCCTACACCAGCTGAGGGTGAGGCAGCAGCGGCAGATCCAATAGCGGTAGAGGACCTGGTGGTCCCAGAAGAGCAGAGCCATCTGGAGGGGTGTCCACTGAGGGGATTCCACAGGATATCCACTTAGGTTCCAGGGAAGCGGTTGTGCCATATCGACATGCCAGAGAATGTTGTTTTCCCTGAGGCCTGGGACATTTGGGATGTCAACCGGCAACACCTCAGTCCGCCCGAGATGTGGGAACACCTGAACTGCCTCGGGATGTATTTACCGGGTATAGGCCCTGTCCGGGCTAGTTTTGCAGTGTCTCTGGCTGAGGCGGAGCAATACCTGGATGATCTGGAGGACTTTGTACATTCCAGTGGTACTCCCCATCCAATGACAGACTGGGTGAGGGTACTACTCGATCATACGGTTCCCCCACAACTATCGGTTGCCAAGTTGAGGGAGCGCTTCCCCCTATCAAAAGATTCAGACAAATCCTATCGGGACGACGAGACTGGTGGAGAGATCTCATTGGAGGAAGGCGAAGTCAGCGATCAGGACTCGGATATCGATGGTTTTGCAGAGGCTCTCGAGGTAACATTTCAAGTTTCTTCCCTCAGGGTCTGTTCTCGGGTCATTATGGACCTCTTACCAACATCTGAACCGTGTAGGAGGACCTGGTACACAGATCTCGTTCTCTCCCCTCGGTGGGTGATGATGCAGGACCCTCGGGACCCGTTCATGTGGCCGCATAAAGTTTTTTGTATGGAGTGGCTAGGACACCTGTGGTGGCTCCTCCGGAATCTCCAGACCTTTCGACAGTATACGGAGGACCACGCTTCGGGGTCCCATCAGCATAAACTCAGGAGCAGTATCAGTAGTTCAATCTCTATAAGTACTCTCCACTGAATTCATTACTGTCACATGTTGATCATGCCAACTGACATCCATGCCCTTCTCTATCACTTACAGTTCTTCGACTTCCATGGGACACTACGGTGAGGATGGTCAGGATTTCTGGTGGCACCCCTCCTAGAGGCATGCCAGTAATCGTGGAGATAGTTTCCCAGCCCACCCGAGCTGCGGTTTCCCCCATCATTGGCGGGACTAGCAGCGGGGTCGTGCCCGAGGTCATTGAGGTGGGGTCTGACGATGAGGATCTTCCAGTCAACCCAAGTCCTGCCGCATCTGATCCAACACCAGATGTCGCGCCTGATCCCATGCCAGATGTAGATCCCCCTGAAGACTTCTTTCGGGAGTACCCCACATACAATCCTTCTAATCGCGCGGACTGGGATGAGACGGCCTCCGATGAAGAGGATAGTAAAATAGTCCACCGCCGATCATGGAAGTTGATCACGCACTTCATCAACGACACCCCCCAAGTGCCATGGCTGAATGAGATGGACATACTTCGCTCACAGTTGTGTGAACTGTGTGCAGGGGGAGTGGATGCCCAGTGCCCTCGTCTGCTCATCCGAGATATTATGGTAGAGAAGATCTGGGAGTATGATCATGGGCTCAGCGTGGTCTGGTAGTGGAGGAAGGAGATGAACATCAAGAAGCTCTAGGAGGCTGAAAACAAAGTCCAACACCTGCAGATCTGGGCGGATGATCACTCAGCCTCTCTCAATGCACAATTTGAACTGATCTTGTGATTGAAGGCCCAGCTGGTAGAGGCAGAAGAGCGTCTAAGGCAGGCTTCCGAAGAGATGGTCGTCATTCAAGCTGACGTAGAGCGGACCCAAGATGAGGTTGATGAACTGCACCCCATCGCTGCTGAGGAAGAGTGGGAGCTGAGTCGGCAGCAGCAATTCCCTGACGCCACAAGTTGAAGGGTGGTGGAGCTGCAACGCTCTTTTGATGGGGTCAATCCATCCATGGGGGGAGTTGACCCCCGGGTACTTTAATTATTAAAAACCCTTAAACGTACCTTTTTGATTTCATTTTTTTTTAATGTCATAGCATGCATGAGTTCCATTATTTGCACTGGTTCATTGTATCCTTATGATGTTTGCGGAACATCCATCGACAATTCCCTAAGCTCACATGGGTTGGGCCTGATGTGAGAAACAAGGGATAGTCACCTCATCGCCCCATCCAAACATAGGAGTGAAAACCAAGCTTCGGGCATCTGAGGTTTGGATAACCGGTCCAGATTTCCAAGAAATGGGAGAGACTTGACTGGAGAATGAAGTTCTCAGAACAGCCAAACTTCCGTTTTTTCAGCGTGCTCTTATGCACGAATGGTGAAACACCAGGGGCGCTGAAATCGGTCCGAACGGATGGGAATGGGAAGTGTGAATCATGATACCCAAGATTCAGAACACTACGGGGTGGCGTGACAATAGAGGATAGCTGTTGACTGTGGCAGAAATGCAGCTTCCATATTGAATTATCCTGAAATGGGGACAACAAATGAGGGCTGACCACTGACCATGTTTTCAATACGGGGCCTAACTCAAATATCGTTGATCATTCATTCGGGACGTTGGCCCAGGACAGAAGGCGGACCATAGGTTGAGCATCCATACTGTTAGGGGGTCCTTCCAAATATGACCAATCTTTCGGAACGTTAGCCCAGGACAGCAGGCGGACCATAGGTCGAGCATCCATACCGTTAGGGGGTTCCTCCAGACATGAAAGGGGATGAGGGTCTGAATAAGGGGGGCACGCAAAGCGTGGAATGTGGAGTGTAGGTTTGTTCAAACAGAATCCAACACTCTTGAAATTACGCCACTATGGCGGGAGCACAATGGATGGACGCATTGGTTGGATCATGGATCAATCCCTCTTTCAGACAGGGCCTCTCTGGAGAGGGGGTCTGTTGCTTCCCAATGTCGTCTTGGGGCATCCTGAATTTGTTCAAGGCAGAGTTATAGTTGTACAGTTCCCTATGAGGGGTCCGTCCAGGGGGCCGGAAAGTGGGATAACAGGTTTTATAACTCCTGGGGGCTACACCCTAGGCAAAATACCAGGGTGTCCCTACGTATCCCATGATGATGGGAATCAAGCCACATGTGGTTCTGGAAGCACAGTTTAACGTCATGCAGGATGATGAGATGCCTAGTTGTGCCGGTACATATCCCCCCAAAACTAATAAGCTTGCATGAGTCATACTTGATATGGGAAACAAGAAGTAATGGGGGACTTTCCTAACATAGGAAGGGGCATGTTAGGGGCTCTCGGTGAATACCGGCCCAATGATGCTAACACGTCCATGTGGCGTACCTAGATACGCGAAGAGATAAAGCCGAGTATGTCGAAATTCCACTTGAACATGAGGAAGTGGAAATGTGTGAATCATGACGTTTGAGATTTGGATCATAATGATGGCAGTGTGATGATAGAGGATAACTGTTGACCGTGGCGGAAACGTAGCATCCATATCGCATTATCCTGGAATGGGGACAGACAAATGAGGGTCAACCGTTGACCATTTTTGAAACACGGGACCATATCGCAAATGTTGTCAAAGATCCATAGGGACGTTGGCCCGAAACGATAGAATAAACCTTAGGCCCAGCATCCATGGAGATCCCTTAAGCCTAGCATCCATGTCTTCTGAGGGTCCTTTTGGATGTGGAAGAGGATGAGGATCCAAATAGCGAGCTCACGAAGCTTGGTCATGGAACGAGGGAGATGTCCCCATGGAAATCCCACACTTCGGGCTCTTTGTCAAAATGCATCTGAATACGTTAATGAGACATATTATATAGAGGGATTCGAGTCCCTTCCCATAGGGAGATCTTAGTTTAGGGTCATAGAATTCGGACCATGGATGAGAGGAAACATAAGAGGCACATGGTGGGTAATTACAAAAAACAAGACATGATTGGGAACCGGGGATGTGTACGGCATGGTGAATAACCCGACGTGAATGAGGAAATAATCCCATACCACACCACACAACCCCCTTGGGAGAGGTTTTTAGGACAAGGGACTGAAAACGAGAGTTGAGCTGGGCTTGAGGCAAAATGCACAGGCGTTCCTATGTACCCCATGGGGATGGGGATCAAGCTGCACATAGTTCTTGAAAGGGTCTTAGATTAAGGTATTATAACTCAGACCATGAATGGTTAAGGAGAGCAGGAAACACATGGTGAGGTGGTTACAAAACCCAACGTGAACGAGGACATAAGACTTACTTACCATGTGTTCTCTAGGGAAGTGCTCAAGCCGAGGGACCGAACAAGAAGGTTAGGATGGGCCCGCGGGGATGTGCATGGGCGCTCCTACGTATCTCATGAGGATGATAATCAAGCCATACGTAGTAATAGAAGATTAAAGGGGTGTGCGGGTCTAGCCCTTGCACCAAGATAAGTGGTATTTGATAAATCTTGTTTGTCCTTTAAGGTGAGTGGTTTTTTTTTGTGAAGCAACAGGCCTAGGGTAGAAAGCCCTGGTGTCACCACAAGAATCAAGACATAGTAGGAATTGAAAAATGGTATGGCATGTTACCAATACCAAATGTGACGTCCTCTATGATGAGGTCATCACAATGCGGTGCCATTTTTCGTCCTGTGGCCAGGACGATAATGTCACAATTTAGGGCCATGTGATAGGACCAAGCATGCAATTTAACGTTATGCAGCGCAGACATAGCAGAGACGATGCTAGGTGGGGAATGTGTATGGTATTGTGCAACATAATCGACATGGATGGGGACATGATCCCACATCACACCGTACACAGTTCTGAGATAGGAACCTTGGGCCAAGGGGCCCAAATAGGGGTAAGAAGGAAAGGGGCATGAGGAACTAGCTCCCATCTGAGCTGGACACAGAAACAAGATGTTCGGGTGACCCATCGCATCCCATGGGGATGAGGATCGAGCTGCACATAGCCCTTAATGAAGATCTTAGTTTATGGTCTTAGATCTCGGACCGTGGGAGCCCCAAAGGACGCTGTATTTCATCTTTGTCCCCCTAACGTGCAAAGGTGCACTGAGGGATAGCGCCAAGAGTGTTGAGATTCCACCTGGACACGATGGGGTCGAACATAATGTGAATCATACAACCAACATTCAAGACCTGAAGGGGCTGGCGTGATGAAATAGGATTACTACTGATCATGGCGGAAAAGCAGTATCTATATCGCATTAGCCTGAAATGGGAACAAACAAATGAGCATCGACTGCTGACCATATTAGTGATGCGGGATTTGTATCAATTTGTTGTCCAAAACCCTCAAGGGTATTGGCCCGTAACGGTAGGATATCCCTTAGGTGTGGTATCCAAGACATTCTTGGGGGTCCCTCCGGGGGTGAAAGGTGATGAAATCCTGAATTAAGGGAAACACGAAGCTTGAAAAGTGGAAGGAACTTGACCAAGTTGAATCTGACACTCTTGGTAATAAACCAGAGTACTCTTAACACATGGGAGAACCACTGCAAGGGGTCGAGGGACTCAACTTGAGGGTGGCCAAGAGATGGAGGGTTCCCGGGAGAAGGGGGCATAGCACCAAAAACCCTGTACCACACCTATATATCCCCCTCGTGGAGAGGGATAGGCCAAGGGGCCTAGGTGACTAGGGAGATGGGGAGATCTCTAAGAAGTGGGGCTGGACCCAAAGTCTAGACATTCGGGTGGTCCTACTTATACCATAAGTATGGGAATCAAGCCACACGTAGTTCTGGAGGGTGCCTTTTAATGTCGTGCGGGACAGAAAATAGGATGGCTAATTTTTTAGAATGGGGTGCACGTGGTGCGGCTATTTCAAACCTGACGTGAACGAGTACATAGTCCCATACCACGCCACGCAGTCCCGTATTCAAGGTCCTGAAGGTGGGACAGATAAGATGAATTAGAAAAACTCAAGATGGACCCAACGACAGAAGGTCTGGGAGTCCCTACACATCCCATGAGGATGGGAATCGAGCTGAACGTAGTTCTGCGATGATATTTGAGTAGGGTCTTAGAGCTCGGACCATGGAGGGATGGCAGCTTTCTGAGTAAGCGCAGACCTCGACCTGATCCCTAAGCCCATGTGAGTTAAACTCGGTGTGGGAAACAAGGGAGGAAGATCCATATTGCAATACCTAGAACATCCATCAAAGGGAAGTCAGTGTAGATCCCCAAAGGACACCTTTAACGTGGCTTTGTTCCCCCAATGCACAGATACGCACTGAGGAATAGTAATAATAGTTTCAAAGCTCTACATGGACATGATGAGGTGGAGAAGAATGTGAATCGTGTAACCGACATTTTGTGCTTAATGGGGTTGGCGTGGAGATGGAGGATAACTATTAACTGTGGCGGAAGAACAGTCTCCATATCGCATTAGCCTGAAGTGGGAACAACAAACGAGCATCGACCGCTGACCATATTCGCAATGCGGGATTTGTATCGATTTGTTGTCTAAATCCCTTGGGGGCGTTGGCCCATAACGGTAGGAGATCCCTTAGGCGTGGTATCCAAGCTGTTCTTGGGGGTCCCTTCGGGTGTGAGAGATGATGAAAGCCCTGATGAAGGGGAACACAAAGCCTAAAAAGCGGGTGAGAACATGTCCGATCAGAACCCAGCATTCCAGGTACTAAACCAGAGTACCCTTAGGCACATTGGTGAACCTCTGAAAAGGATCGATGAAGCGGATCCAGAGGGAGAGGTACACGGCGTGTTCATTACAATCCTGACATTAATGAAGACTTAATCCCATAACACGCTATATACTCCCCTCTCTGGGGAAGGGTAGGCCAAGGGGCCAAGGTGGGATTGAGATTTCTGGGAGATGGGGCCAGACCCGAAGCCTAGATATTCGGGTGGTCCTACATATCCCATAAGGATGGAAATCAAGCCACACGTAGTTCCCAAGATGCAGTTTAACGTCATACAGGACGAGGAGGGGAGTAGGATACCTCCACACAAAGGAGGTGTATGGTATGATGAATAAACCGAGGTGAATGAGTATATAATCCCACACCACACCATACACTCCTATAAGAGAGGACCTGGGTCGAGGGCCCGAAAAGGCCAAGGGGCCTGATAGTTAAGCTTTGGTTAGGAAGGCCTGACCTACTTGCAGTTTAACGCCTTGCAGTGAGGACGAGGGTCAAGGAATAGGATTCCCTAGACAGGGGAGGTGTACGACACAGCGAGTAACCCGACGTGAATGAGGACATAATCCCACACCACATCGTACACTCTGTGTATGAACTTGGGGTAAGGGTCCTAAGAAGGCCAAGGGGCCTGAGGATGGGCCTCAGTCAGGAAGGCCTGACCAGCTTGCAGTTTAACGTCTTGTAATGAGGATGAGGGTCAGGGGCCTAAGAAGGCCAAGGGTCATGGGGCTGGGTTTTGGTCAGGAAGGCCTGACCAGCTTGCAATTTAACGTCTTGAATTAAGGACGAAGGCTGGGTAAGGTTTCTCTTACAGGGATGTGTACAGTACGGCGAGTAACCCGACATGAATGAGGACATAATCCTACACCACACCACACAATCCCATCATAGAGAACCTGGGATAGGGGCCCGACAGTTGGTCCTGCCTGGAAAGGGTTCATCACTTCGGTACGGGGTAGAACGAATCACTACACTCGATGTTTAGAACATCTTGGGGTGGACCCGAAGATCCAGGGCGGTTGTTGACCATGTTCGAAACACATCATCCCTATGGTGACCTGAGATGGGAGCAGCAAATGAGCGTCTACCGCTGACCACATTCAAAACACGGGACTTTTATTGGCTTGTTTCTCGACATCCTCGAGGGCGTTGGCCTGAAGTGGTAAGAGAGCCCTTAGGCCTAGCATCCATACCATTTAGGGGCCCTTCCGGATGGGGAAAGTGATGGAATCTCAGTCAAGGAGTGGGTGAAGCATAGTTGTACCTATCTACGAAAGAGTCAAACATCTTCAGGGAAGGGGACGTATAGTCGGACCGAGGCTAGCTCGACGTGCATTGGGGAAAAAGTATGCACCATTCCATATGTCTCGACCCAAGGGGAAGATTCTTGATTTTGTGTTGGGCCAATAGACAAAATTTTTGGGCATTACTATGTATCCCATGAGGATGGGAATCAAGCCATACGTAGTTCTTAAAGGCCATGCAGTTTAACGTCGTGCGGTGAAGACGGGGTAGGATAGAAGAACGGGAGTGGTCACATGGTGTGACCATTATAATCTTCGTATGAGTGTGGCTAAGGAAGCCTACTACACATCATACGAGGACCCTCTAAGGAAACTATACCGAGGGGGATAGTCAATGAGAAGAACTTGGGGCTGGGATCAAAACGAAGCATCTGAGCATTCCTACGTATCCCATAAGGATGGGAATCAAGCCATACGTAGTTCTAGAAGAATATTTTAACTTCATGTATGATGATGAAACGCATCTCATTCAGGGAAGTGTATGGTGTGGCGATTAACCAGACGTGAATGAGGACATAATCCCACACCACACCATACAATCCCACAAGAGAGCCCGGGTCAGGGGCCCGAGAAGTCCAAGGGGCCTGAGGCTGGTCCTCGGTCAGGAAAGCCTGACCAACTTTCAGTTTAATGTCTTGCAGTGAGGACAAGGGCTGGGGGCCCAAGGAGGCCAAGGGGCCTCGGTACGGAAGGCCTGACCAGCTTTCAGTTTAACATCTTGCAGTAAGGACGGAGGAGGTCTAAGTTTAGGTTCATAGAGTTCGGACCATTTCATAGTTTTATTGTCATGCGGGATGATAATGAGCAGTTTAACATCATGACGGATGATGATATAGTTTAACGTCATGCAGGACAATGTTGCAGTTTAAAGTCATGCAGGACTAGACAGTTTAAGGTCATGTAGGACCATCGCGCAGTTTAGGGTCATGCGGGACTGTCCAGTTTAAGGTCATGTAGGACTATACAGTTTAATGTCGTGTGGGACCGTCCAGTTTAAGGTCATGTTGGACCATATAGTTTAAGGTCATGTGGGACCGTCCATTTTAAGGTCATGTAGGACCATACAGTTTAAGGTCGTGTGGGATCGGTGTTGTAGTTTAGGGTCATGCGGGACCCTGAGGCTCGGGCAAAGTATTGCTTGAGGAACTTTTAATTGGTGGGAGGAGTTATGCACTCACCATCCATGGTTACCAAGGAGTATGCTCAATTGGGGGATACATTATGAATGATGTAAGACCCTTCCCATTTCGGATCCATCTTGGGTGGTTTCCTGCCAAGGATCATTGGCGCTCAGTGGGCCAATACCAGGTCACCTTGTAGAAAAGAGTGAAGGCAAACCTTCTAGTTGAAGGCTCTAACCATCTTATTCTAATTCTTTTCTATATTGTGCAGGGCACGAAGCCTGTTCTCATCCAGTGTTTCCAATTCAGCTAGATGGATTTCAGCCACCTTATCTGGCACCAGCTAGTCATAGACTACAGTGCGTAACGATGGCAGCTGGATCTTGATGGGCAGGACAGCCTCATCTCCATACACCAGGGAATATGGAGTCACCTGGGTGGAATTGTGAGTCGTCGTCCGATATGCCCATAGGGCGTTGGGGAGCTTGTCCGGCCAACTTTTCTTGTTCTGACCAACCATTTTCTACAAGATGTTAGAGAGGGTTTTGTTGAATCCCTTGATCTGTCCATTTTTCTACGCATGATATCGAGTGGTATAGTTCGAATGGATATTGTACTTGGCATAAAGTTTCTTCAGCTCAGCTTCTCAAAAGTTGGTGTCGTTATCAGTGAGGACAGTGTGAGGAACTCTGAACCAGTGGATGATATTGGATCTCACAAAGTCAACGATGGAACGGGCCTTGACCTCTTTGAGTGGAACTGCCTCTACCCACTTGGAGAAGGAATTTGTGGCAGTCAGGATGAACCTACACTAGAGAGATGTCTCCAGTGGATATGGACCCACGACATCGAGTCCCCACACCGTAAATGTCCAAGAATACTTGGTGGAGTGGAGAGGCTCTGGCGGCAGATGTAAGAAGTTAGCATGAACTTGGAACGCATGGCATCTCTTGGAAAACTCAATACAATCATGGATAATAGAGGGATAGAAGTACCCCAGTCTCTGGATCTGATGGGACAGGTTTGGCCCATCCTGGTGGGCACCGTAGGAACGGGCATGAAACTCTTGCATGACCTGAGAAATCTCGACTCCTTGAATGCAATGGAGGAGAACACCATTGAAGCCCCGCTTATAGAGGATCCGCTCAAGACTGGGACCACTCTGGAGGGTAAACTGTAGTGCGCAGCGTCGGATTCGCTCGCGCTTGGCCTGATCATCTGGGAGGCAACCATTTTGGAGATTCTTGAAAAAAGGTTCCCTCCAGTCGGGAGTGGCCTCAACCACTACATCTGAAGAACCTGGGACTCCTGACATGGAGGATCAGGCGGTAATATGGCTTACCCGAAGGCCTTCGTCATCCTCTAGGGTGATGGGGGTGATGACTCTCTGGTGTGCCACATGTATAATCAGATCATCCTGCTCGGGTTCTGCAAGTGACACAGCTAGGCTGGCCAAATCGTCCGCTCGACCATTTTGTGACCGAAGTACATGGGTAACCTCTGGTTGAGAAGGGAAATAGGCTATTAGATGGAGGGTGCACTCCAACAATGGCATGAGCTCTGGCATTCTCACAACATATTCTCCATTGACCTGCTTGATGATTAGTTCAGAATCCCCTTTCATATGGAAATGGGGCACATCGATCTCCAGGGCCAGCTCGAGGCTAGTGATGAGAGCCTGATACTCTGCCTCATTTTTGGTTCATCCTTCTGAAAACAGCAATGAGTATGGCAGAATGTCTTGTTCTGGGGTGACGAAGATGATACCCAGACCCACTATATTGAGATTAGGATCATTGAGCCTCCTACCAGTGGGGATCTGGGAGGCACCGTCGAAGTGAATTTTCCAACATGATACTGCATGATCGACTGAGAGGATTGCCTCATCAGGAAAATCCAGGTCTAGGGATTGATCCGCGGAAGTCAGATGGGAATATTGGAAGTCTGCCAATGCCTGCCCCTTGATAGCCTTCTGAGGCACGAACCTGATGTCGAACTTCTATAAGATCACCGCCCACCACGCTAGTCATCCAATCAATATGGGGCGGTTCAGAATGTACTTCAGTGGGTCCACCCGAGAGAACAACTATACCACATGGTGCTGCAGGTAGTGTCGCAATTAATGTATGGAAAACATGAGTGCAAGGTAGCTCTTTTCGATAGGGGAGTATCTGGTCGTTGTATCGAGTAGCATGCGGATGAGGTAGTAGAGGTTGTTCTATGTCCCCCCGTTGTTTTTCTGGGTGAGTAGGGTGCCGAGAGACCATTCCAGGGCGGTCACATAAAGGACCAACAGCTTCCCAGTGACAGGTGGCATTAGGACCAGAGGCTGTAGTAGATACTGCTTGATTTCCTCAAAGGAAGCCTGACATTCTTCATCCCATTCATAGGCGGAGCCTTTCTTCATGAGTCGGGAAAATGGATTACACTTTCCAGCCAGATTCGCAATGAATCGGCGTATGTAGGCTAGGTGGCCTTGGAGACCTCGAAGCTCCCGAATGTTGCTCGGGTGAGGCATCTGGTTGGTGGACTTGATCTTCTCTAGGTCGATCTCGAGGCCTCGATACCTGACAAAAAATCCAAGAAACTTCCCAAAGGTGACCCCGAAGACACATTTAAGCGGGTTCATCTTCAGGTGACGAGAGCGGAGGAAACCGAACACTTTCTCAAGGTCCTTGATATGGTCCTGACGCTGATGAGATTTTACCACCAGATCATCTACATAGTACTCCACCAATGTTCCGATAATTGGCTGGAATATGCGGTGCCTGGCCCACTGATAGGTGGCACTTTCATTTTTGAGTCTGAAGGGCATAACCTGGTAACAGAAAGTGCCTTGGGGAGCCCTGAAAGCCATGGAATCCTCATCTACAGGGTCCATCCGGATCTATTTTTACCTGGAATACAGATCCATGAAGGAGAGGGCTTGGAACTCGGCCATAGAATCAATTAAAAACTCTGTCACTGGGAGGGGAAAATCATCCTTCAAACAGTGGCGGTTGAGATCGTGGAAGTCGATGCAGACTCTGATCTGCCTGTTCTTCTTCCTGACTGCCACAATGTTGGCCATCCACTTGGGGTACTGGACTTCATTGACGAATTTGGATTTAATGATCTTCTCAACTTCGGCCTCAACCATGGCACTGTGAGAAGGGTGCATCTTTCTGGGAGGCTGCTTGAACCCGTGATGATTTGTCGGGAGTCCAAGGTGGTGGATGGCTACCTGGAGATCTAGTCCTGGCATCTCGCCGTAACTCTAGGAGAACACATCTTGGTGCTGCTTAAGGAATTTCACGTACTGCTGCTACTCCTCAAGGGACATAGCGGCACTGATCAATATGGGTCTCGGATCTGCCTCGCTACCAAGGTTCACCTATACCAGTTCATCGACCATGGTAGAGACTCCTTCTTTAAAGGAAGGGGAGCATCCTCTAGATCCTCTTCTCCACTTGTGGAGGGATCTTCTGTGGGGGGGAGTTGCTTCCAAGCCACTAGAATCTGATGGGAGGCTGGTGTTGGATTGATCGGCAGTGGTCATCATATCAATAGATTCATGCACCACTGAGACCATAGAGATGAAGGCAGTCGATCTAATCCCATCTGGTCTTTGGCCCAAGGGGCCACGCTTGATAACATCAAAGTATTATTGGCATGTCAGTTTGATCTAATTAATTCCAGCCCAGTGAAACAGACACGTATGACATACCATCGTTTCCATGGGCCTGACGTCCTGATACCATACGGGGGTAGGAGGTTCTGGGATCACCTGAGCCTGGTTGGTGTAAGAGTACGAGGTGATTTTCCACCGTCGCTTGGACTTGGGAATATGTCTTCCTCTTTTACCCAAAATGACAAAGCATTTCCCCATGTCGGGGGTCGTGGCTTCCAACCGATGGATCGGGAAGATGTAGTCGTCATCCAGACCTGCACAGGGATCACTTGTGATAGTGGTGGGTTCAATCTCACTTTCCAGAATCTACTTATCCTTGCTCTTGTAATAGTTAGTTTCTAGATAGCGAGCTTCACAAGAGGCAAAAGGAGACTCATCTCCTTGAATCATGCCTACTCGACCATTGATGGATTATTTGAGGCATTGGTGATACGACGAAGGGACTGCTGTATGAAGGTGAATCCATGGCCTACCCATCAATGCGTTGTATGCGGTGTCCTAAGAGACAACCATGAATTCGGTACTGTAAATTAATCCACCGAACTGGGTCTTCAAATGGATCTTTCCAACTGGGGTTTTCCCGGTCTTATCATATCCCTAGATCCTTAGGTTGTAGGGAGTTAGATCATCCTTAGACAAACCCATCTTCTGCAGTGTCCGAGTCGGGATTAGGTTAATCCCAGAACCCATGTCAACAAGACAGCGGCGGACTTCCACACCATTGAACTGTCCAGTGATGTATAGTGGATGAATGTTCCCCTATATGGGAGGGTCTTCATCTTCACTAGAGAACGAGATAACTACCTGGAATTCGGCGTTCTCAATTACCTCGGCATGGAAGGATTCTGTAGCTGCTACCTCCATCTCAAACTGGAGGGGGCTCTTTAGGGCCTCGGTAAGCGCCTCGCACATTTCAAACAACAGGAGAAGAGCTTCAAGGATAGAAAGCCTCACTGGAATGCTAGCAAGGTGCTTCAGAACATCATACTTTTGGTCTAGACGCGAGCCTCTTCTTATAGGAGGCCGCTCTGCAATTAGAGGCACGGCGGGCCCTGCCGGCTGGGTTGGCGGCTGGCTAGTGCTAGGTATTCCCCATTGCTTTCTAGTCGAGGCCTAAAGAGCAGCTGCCGGATGAGGATAGGACAACTGAAGTTGGCCTGTGGTAGGGCGAGACTAGTCGCGGTACGGACGAAGAAGCTCTTCCTGATCTAGTAGCACAAACGGTGGTGGAGGTAGATCTGAGGGCACCAGATGAGGTGGTTGCACGTGTTGAGCTCTGTGTTGGGCCTGTTGTCTGGTTTCAGTAGCGTGCATGGCCTGGCTGGAGGTGCCAATTGACGCACCTCGATGACTCATGTAGTCGCGGCTCCGCTGACATTGACGTCGACCAGGGACATTGGGGAGGTTCGCCTGGCGTTCCCCCTCGTCGGGAGTCATATAGGGATTTACCAACTCCATGGTATTAACCAAAGTGTACCCCTGACTGTCGCTTGGGGAGTCATCCACCACTAGGCAGATTCTGGGAGGAATCCCCATATCAGGCGGCATGAAGTCACCGAGAGTGAGGGATGACGACGGCATTGGTGGAGTGCGCTGCTTCTTTTTGCATCGCTGATGCTTGCTCTTTTGGGAAGAGTTAGGCTGAGATGATGACGTAAAGGTGATAGCTGCAGCCTCTAAAGGCTCCGGCTGATTCAGGCATGCCCGAATAATACCATGGGCATGAGAGACTGTTTTACGAGCCATCCAGTTTTCGTACTTCTAGGATCCGCGTTTGGGAACCTGCTGCCACTCCCCTTCGTTGTCGCTACCGCTTTCTGACTTCACAAAGACACCCGCCACTTGTGTCGGGGCTGGGCCCAGCCTGACTATGTTGTTATCGACCTGGTCTTGGAGCCAATATTTAAACACATAGCACTGCTTGAGGGTGTTCCCCAGAATCCGGTGATAGGAGCATTAGTTGGGGCGATCGGTGAGATTCGCCTCTTCCGGTCGTCTGCACTCGGGTAAGCGCACTATCCCCTGCTCTAGGGCACTACGAAAGTAACCGGTGACCTGATTCTCATTGAATGAGTAAGTTTGGTACCTTTTTTCTGGATAGGGGGCTCTAGAAGCCTAGCCCTGACGAGGGGCCGGAGGGGCCTGCCGAGGAGGCGGATCCTGATTGTCTCGCCTAGGCGGTGGTGGCGCATTACGCAGGGTAACCTACTGATTCTGAGGCGGTCGTTGCGGGGCATGAGGTTGTACCTGATGTAACATCCTAGGTAAATAAAGAATATTACTTTTTCATATTTATCCATATTTGTTAATAAAATTTTAATATTAATTTTAAGGGAACGCTATGCTCGATGGCGTACCCAATACGCAACAAAGAGTTTCTTTGAAATCTTACGTTGCACTCTAATAATAAAATAATATTATTTTAAATGGTAGTTAACGCCTAGTCGTTGTAATAGAGGGAATGAAAAGAACTAACTACAAAATGATTATATATGTTTTTCAAATATTTTTACTTTTTTCCAATAAATGTTAGAGGCTTAAAATACAAATGAATCCAATTTTAAGCATAAATCTTCTAATATTCTTTAAAAGGTCGATTAACTACCTTTTGATGGAGAACCATTTTTAAATATAATTTTGAAGATTTTATATGTTATATTTGACAAAATAAAATCCTTCTTTAGAATCTGGACATCAAAATTTACTTTGTGTAAATTTTTGTTATTTTTCCGATAAAGATCAGTTTTAATGAAAAGGTTGTATTTTAATTCAAAACCTCTTTTTAGTATAATTTATTTATATGATTAGATCATATTTTGAACTGGTTTTAAAGTGAAATTAGAATATATTTTTACAATTTAATCCAATAGTGGTCATTGGAATTAATTTCACTTTGAAATTGGACTTAAACTAGTGTCAATCTTTTAATAGATATTGTTTCTTAAAAACACGCTATTTGTTTTGACAGCGGGAATGAATTATTAAATTAATTAACGCAACTTATATATTTTGAATTTTGTAAAATATTCATCATTTTTGAATTTATAATATCAAATATAGCTTAGGGTGAATTTTTGGTATTTTTCTGAAAAACTTCAATTTTTGATGAATAGTGAAACCACTAAGTGGTAATTAAAGAAACTGATTTTTCATTTAAATGAAACTTTACCGCTTTTGTGATATGATTTTCATAAATCCGACATACATGGTTGTCATTAGGAAGTAAAATTTGGTTCAATGAGATTAAAATAATTTTTTGGTGAATAGTAACTTTTAAGTTTTATTAATCGTGATTAAAGGTAATTAGTGTAATTTAAGGTAAAGATAATGTTATAATAATATGAAATGACTTTGACACATGTCCTACCCTTATTTTATGAGTAATGTCTGACCAATACAATCCATGGGTCAACTTCGGGACCCCATGGAGCCACTTTGGTATGAAAATGACATTAATAACTTTTTATTTAAAGTTAAAATAAAAATGTCACAAACATGTATTTTTTTACTAAAACATTTTTTACATGGGGTTATACAAGTCATATTTTTTACTATAAATATTCATTAGAAATATAAGATTATTTCCTACATCATGATTTTTTTTTTATAATTTTTAGAAATTAAATAAATTTATTTATTTATGACATCGTGATGATGCAGTGATTACCACATAAATGAACGATTATATAAAATGAGAAGATAGGGTGAAATCGAAGTCTTACACTTGTCACAAACCTATTGTATGGGTGTATTTCAAAACATTATCACCTTATCCTAGAAATATATCCTTTTGGGACCTTTAAAATCCAAAAATCATTTTATAATAAAGTAATAGTTTATAACTTTCCAAGAGTGCCCCTCCTCTTCTCTTATAAAAGGCCCCCACCTCTACCACCTTACCCACACCTCTCAAGCCTTTGTCTCGGCCAACCCCATCCCATTTCATCTCTCAACATCCCTCTCTTCATCATTTAAGCCTCACCTTTGGCATAATTCTCTTCAAGAAACCCTTTTGGTTCAAACCAAGAGGAGTTACTCGATTTAAAGGTAATGTCTTCACTTATGTTCTTTTGTTTTATTTTTCTTCTACAAACCCCTAAACACTTTTTATTACTTTATTTTGTAACAAAACCAGTATCTTAAATATACTATTATGTTTTTATGTGAAGTATTAGAGATACACTTACACACACCTCTGTCTAATGGTTAAAGAACATACTGTTTCTGTGGATGGCGAATTACTGCCTCACGAAACGATGATTGTTCAATCTTCTCTTAACACCTTTCATGGTGGCCATTATGATGTCACTATATTTTATATATGATATATATGGTATTTATGTTTCTCATATGCTTCTTTATTTTATATTTAAAACATACCTTTATGCTTTGCATGTTGTGCAATTGCGATAATTTCATATGAGGAAGTGTGGACTATTGCCCCCTCAAGTGATGTGACTCATTCATGCAATACATGGAATGTATAAATAATGAAATTAATGAAATTATGTGACCTATAAAACATATTTATTATACTATAATTATAATATATATATCTCTCAATTATTTTTAATTCCATTAATATGACAAAGAAATGAAAGTAGTGTTCATGCGTACGTACGGCCTATCGTCTCCATGAACGGTGCATTTCATTTCTTTTTATCTCCAAATGTTATGGAATAGTATAAAATGAATATGTACTGGATATATATGATATTTAAATCATTAATACTATTCTTGAGATGATTTACTTATAACTACATGGACAATCATTTTCAAACAAGATCATTTTTGACTCATGTACCGAACATCGACAAAACGTATGATATGAACTCACATAATTAACTAATTATTATAACATGATAATATATGATATTAATTGAATAATAAAATTTAAATTATTTCCTTAAGAAATTATAAATTGACAAATGTTTATTATTCAGGAATATAAAGAAACAAACAAGACAAGTCGGACTTGAGGTAAGGGATCCTACCTATCTCTTTCCTTTTAAGTACTCTCTTTTATGTCGTTTTTTTAAGATCCTCTTTCTTATGTTGGGGGATGTTATTTTATATTCCTCTTACTGTACTTTCTATGTTCATATTATGAGATACCCTATTTGGTTTCATCAATCCATTTTTTGTAAGTTTTAAGTGGTGTCGTTAGGCTACCAAGTTTTCGTAAGGGGTTTTTCATCTCACTTTTATTCCCGTGAGATTTATGCTACATTTACCACCATTTCCTTTGAGTGGTATATGTACTTCCCATTATTATAATCTTTGAGTAATATAATTTCGTTTATGAGTATTTAAATCAATGTTTTATAGTCCTTCTTTCATGGGGTGTACGTTTCGAATGTTACCCAAATCAGTAAGGGAACCTTTCACCCTCATCTTTTTAAAAGAATTATTTTGTTATGTCTTTTAATTTACATCTTATTATGTTGGGATATGTTATTATATATCCTTATTTATTTAAAATTTATTTACAAGTTATAAGATACCCTTTTTGTCTCATCAACTCATTTTTTGAATTTTAAGGTGACGTCGTTTGGCTGTCGAATTTTACCAAACGAACTTCTTAACCCAATTTTGATTTCTCTGGGTTCAACTTGTATTTATTGAATATGTCATCCTATGAATATGTTTTAATGACCTCTGGTTGTTTTACATTTAATATCCACTTATATTGGGTGTATTTATATTTTTCACACATAATTATGAGATTGATTTATCCTTAATTTAAGGATACCTTCTTTATAGGGGATTTCATCTCAATTTACATTTCCATTGAGACTTCATTTTTGATATACAACAATTATCTATTATATGGTGTATATATTTTCCTTTGACATATTATATCATGAATCCATTTATTCTCATGATATTATAAAGTTCTGATTAAATGTTATTCCTCAATTATTGTATTCAAGTGTCTCTCATTTTTCTAAAAACCCTTTAACTAAAATATCGTTTTAAATGTTTAAATGATTTATTCTTATAAATATTTCTCATTAATATCCATGTTTTAAACATGGTTTTAAGGATTTATTTATATGGATATTAATCGTTTATAATGTTAAAAGCTTCAAAGTGGTGTGGGACACTTTGATTCAAAAATCTCTTTATTAAATGTTTTAAATGGTTTTGAAAATGGTTTTTAGAATGGATTCATTATTTCAATATCTTAAAATGTTATATTTTTATTGCAATGTGGGAATGTTATCTTTCCTTTATGCTTAAGTTATGTTCTATGATTATGTTATGGTTCTTGGGCATTGTTTATGAAGATAGGTGGTTCCATGATAAACTAAGGGCGGGTGAGCCCGATATAGCTCTTCAATGTATTGGGTAACGTGAAGGGGTTAAACGTTAAGGTTTCTCCGAAGAGATTTAGGGAATATACTATGATGGGTATTCCAAACGTAACCATGAGGGTTACTCCCTACATAAGAATGTTATTAATGCCTCATGTTACCTTTATGTCTTATGATTTCTATGATTTATTTATGATTTGATGAGCTATGTTAAAATGCTTATGTTCTATGAGAAAAATATGATTTCATACATGGACTAATGTTTTCATTTCGTACTTTTATATCCCTTACTGAGCTTTTTATGCTCATCCCAGGTTTTTTAAATGTTTTTCACAGGTCAATGGAAAGGTACATGATGTGATGATAGTGTCAAGGAAGTGTCAAGAAAGAATCCATGTTTTATTTTAGATAGTTTCCATTAATGGGAAAAATGAGTACTATCTTTTATGTAACCACTTTGTTTAAATGTGGAATGTAATGCATGATTTATGATCTAATTCTCTAAAAATCTAATCCTGAAAAGATCCTCAATGTGTATTCTTGAAATAAATCAAGATTAAGTAATGTTTAAGGTTGGGTCCTTATAGTTGGAATCAAAGGTCGGTTTAGATAACTTTAGAGGTTAGAGTATTGTTTAAGCAAAAGTGACAAGTTGTGTATAACCACAATGGTTAGTATATTAGATGGAGTCTTTTTTTTTGAAAGTTAGAATGAGTTTGAGATAACTTGGAGAAGTATATCTCGGTGTTTATGTTCCTCATTATTATATGATGATTTTACTGATATACTCACACTGAACTTTTTGGTTTTAGTAAATGGCTGGATCTAGCAGGCACCAAAGTAACAGTGGATTTGAAGAAAACTATGATGGTTTTATGAAAGAACAACTGAATGATATGGGAGCTGCAATGAGAACTCTTGTGGTTATCCTCAACCAACTATCTGGAGTCATGATTGATCACCTAAACCTTAGTGATTTTTATAAGGAATCGTATATGCGAGAAACAAATCCCTACGAAAGATTAGGTAATAATCATAAAGGTAAGTATGTTCAAAAACCTATGTGTCAAAGATGTGGAAATAAACACATAGGAAAATGTTTCAAAGGGACAGAAAGATGCTATAGATGTGGAAATGAAGGTCATAAAGCAAGAACCTGCCATGGAAAAAGGAAGCATCTAGTTGACTCTAGGAAAGGGAAAGAAGTTATTTCTGAAGGATCAATTGAATGTTTCAAATGTGGTGTGCATGGTCATTATGAAAACACTTGTCCTACGAAGAATTTTCGGGAATGGTGTCACCAAGATCGTACAAATATCTGTTTACCAATACCTAATGTCATTCTAATTGAGGATGAAGAAACTGACAATGACCAATGAAAGGTATGGATTATTTCTTAACATATGTTTTCCTATTATTGGAATATTAGGATATGATTCATGATTTTGTTTTTAGGAAATAAGTATTTCAGAATAAGTTTAAAATTAATGGTTCATGTATCATGAAGAATTTTTAATGAGTAAGAAGTCAACATATAAGGGATTCAAGAGTTATGGTAGATTTTAGGATGGTGAAACTCTTGAATGTATTAAGTCTCTTTTGATGATGGGGTTACATTAGAAGTCTTTTTATAGTATATGTAACCCTGATGTTTGATATATGAAAATTTTATTCAAGGAATAATTATCCTTTCTTTTGTGGATATAGTTATAATGAACTATTTGGGTTTATATGATCCTTGAATTTGAGGCAATTACTGGTTATTACATTTTGGGTTGCAAAATGAAAGTTATTAGATAACCTTTGTGGTTAAAATATGTTATGATTATTTTTGAAGATTTTATCTCGTTTTGGGGAATGTTTTAAGAATTATATAGTTTTTTAAAAAGGACAACACGCAGACCGTGTGACAACCCATCGCTTCGGACAAAGCTGCGGGAATCGAACCCACAACCAAAGTTCGACTGGTATTTATCGCCTACCACTGGACTACGTGAAGTCCCTGATTAGTTTGACTAATTCTTTGTAGTTAGATGGTTTTATGAATCAAGATTAAGTTCATTTTGGGTTATATATAGAAATTATTAACCTATCATAGAGGATATGTGATTAGGTTAATTACTTTTCAATATGAGACATTAAGAGCAACTGATGTTATTTGGAGATAAATGTTAATTTGTACCTTGGAAGACTATGTGATTAAATCCTTCAAATATTTGGGTTTCAATCTTATTTTGGTTTACTTTGAAGAATCTTATGGACAAATTGTTTATTGAATGGTCTTCATTGAACTTTGGGTTTTGTTGGACAAATTTTGGAGATTAAGAATAGATTTTCTTTTTTATAAAGGATTATCCATTTGTGGATTATCTGATCTTGTTCTAACAATTTTGGTTTTGGTTAAGGTCTAAAGACATGGGAAATATATAGTTATCTTTTGTGGATTAGGTGATTCTCTAGAATTTTAGTATAGCTCTCTTAATGTGAGCAAGTCATCCTAAATACTCATCTTTTGGATAAAATATGAGTTTGTGTAAGAAATCTAGAAGGAGATGAGAGTCTACATGACAAGTAAGTATGTTTCCTTATGATTTAGTTAGGCGCATAAATAAATTACTCAATGAAAAGTAACTTCAAAACAAAAATGTTGTCTGTTAACTTTTCCTACTAGGGAATCAAACACCGTTTAACCCATCACCAGTTTGTGATTTTCTAGTGGTTAACTTTCTCCTAAACATGTTTTCTATCACCCTCCCTCAGAACATGACCCTTTTTTTTCTTCCATATCCATGTTTTCCTACATGGAATCCTAGTATGGGTTAAATCGGGTAAACTTTGTACTTCCCTTTCTTTCTTTTAATGTGACAGTTTAATTTACTCCTTTTCTGATGTGGGGCTTTCAATGAATTTTACGAGCCCAACTTTAAAAATTGTGAGGATGCAATTCCCAAAAGGGGGGAAGGATGTATCATCCCAGGTAAATAAAGAATATTACTTTTTCATATTTATCCATATTTGTGAATAAAATGTTAATATTAATTTAAAGGGAACGCTATGCTCGATGGCGTACCCAATACGCAACAATCAGTTTCTTTGAAATCTGACGTTGCACTCTAACAATAAAATAATATTATTTTAAATGGTAGTTAACTCCTAGCCGTTGTAATAGAGGGAATGAATATAACTAACTACAAAATGATTATATATGTTTTTAAAATATTTTTACTTTTTTCTAATAAATGTTAGAGGCTTAAAATACGAATGAATCCAATTTTAAGCATAAATCTTCTAATATTATTTAAAAGGTCGGTTAACTGCCTTTTGATGGCGAACCCTTTTTAAATATAATTTTGAAGATTTTATATGTTATATTTGAAAAAATAAAATCCTTCTTTAGAATCTGGACATCAAAATTTACTTTGTGTAAATTTTTGTTATTTTTCCGATAAAGACCAGTTTTAGTGAAAATGTTGTATTTTAATTCAAAACCTCTTTTTAATCTAATTTATTTATATGATTAGATCATATTTTGAACTGGTTTTAAAGTTCAATTAGAATATATTTTTACCATTTAATCCAATGGTGGTCATTGGAATTAATTTCACTTTGAAATTGGACTTAAACTAATGTCAATCTTTTAATAGATATTGTTTCTTAAAAACACGCTATTTGTTTTGACGGCGGGAATTAATTATTAAATTAATTAATGAAACTTATATATTTTTAATTTTTTAAAATATAAATCATTTTTTAATTCGTAATATCAAATATATCTTAGGGTGAATTTTTGGTATTTTTCTGAAAAACTTCAATTTTTGATGAATAGTGAAACCACTAAGTGGTAGTTAAAGAAACTGATTTTTCGTTTAAATGAAACTTTACCACTTTTGTGATTTGATTTTCAAAAATCCGAAATACATGGTTGTCATTAGAAATTAAAATGTGGTTCAATGAGATTAAAATAAATTTTTGGTGAATAGTAACTTTTAAGTTTTATTAATCACGATTAAAGGTAATTAGTGTAATTTAATGTAAAGATAATGTTATAATAATATGAAATGACCTTGACACATGTCCTAACCTTATTTGATGAGTCATGTAAGACCAAGACAATCCATGGGTCAACTTAGGGACCCCATGGAGCCACTTTGGTATGAAATTGACATTAATAACTTTTTATTTAAAGTTAAAATAAAAATGTCACAAACATGTATTGTTTTACTAAAACAATTTTTACATGGGGTTATACAAGTCATATTTTTTACTATAAATATTCATTAGAAATATAAAAATATTTCCTACATCATGATATTTTTTTTATAATTTTTAGACATTAAATAAATTAATTAATTTATGACACCGTGATGATGTAGTGATTACCTCATAAATGAATGATTTAAATAAAATGAGAAGATAGGGTGAAATATAAGTCTTACACTTGTCACAAACCTATTGTATGGGTGTATTTATAAACCTTATCACCTTATCCTTGAAATATATCCTTTTGGGACCTTTAAAATCCAAAAATCATTTTATAATAAAGTAATAATTTATAACTTTCCAAGAGTGCCCCTCCTCTTCTCTTATAAAAGGCCCCCACCTCTACCACCTTAACCACACCTCTCAAGCCTTTGGCTCGACCAACCCCTGCCCATTTAATCTCTCCACATATCTATCTTCATAATTGAAGCCTCACCTTTGGCATAATTCTCTTCAAGAAACCCTTTTGGTTCAAACCAAGAGGAGTTACCCGATTTAAAGGTAATGTCTTCACTTGTGTTATTTTGTTTTATTTTGATTCTCCAAACCCATAAACTCTTTTTATTCCTTTATTTTGTAACAAAAACAGTATCTTAAATATACTAGTATATTATTATGTGAAGTATTAGAGCTACACTTACACACACCTCCGTCTAATGGTTAAAGAACATACTGTTTCTGTGGATGGCGAATTATTGCCTCACGAAACGATGATTGTTCAATCTTCTCTTAACACATTTAATGGTGGCCATTATGATGTCACTATATTTTATATATGATATATATGGTATTTATGTTTCCCATATGCTTCTGTATTTTATATTTAAAACATACCTTTATGCTTTGCATGTTGTGCAATTACGATAATTTCATACGAGGAAGTGTGGACTACCGCCCCCTCAAGTGATGTGACTCATTCATGCAATACATGGAATTTATATATAATGAAATTAATGAACTTATGTGACCTATAAAACATATATATTATACTGTAATTATAATATATATATATATCTCAATTATTTTTAATTCCATTAATATGACAAAGAAATGAAAGTAGCGTTCATGCGTATGTACGGCCTACCCTCTCCATGAATGGTGCATTTCATTTCTTTTTATCTAAAAATGTTATGGAATAGTATAAAATGAATATTTACTAGATATATATGATATTTAAATCATTAATACTATTCTGAAGATGATTTACTTATAACTGCATGGACAATCATTTTCAAACAAGATCATTTTTGACTCATGTACCGAACATCGACAAAATGTATGATATGAACTCACATAATTAACTAATTATTATAACATGATAATATATGATATTAATTGAATAATAAACTTTAAAGTATTTCCTTAAGAAATTTTAAATTGACAAAAGTTTATTATTCAGGAATATAAAGAAACAAACAAGACAAGTCAGACTTGAGGTAAGGGATCCTACCTATCTCTTTATTTTTAAGTACTATCTTTTCTGTCGTTTATTTTAAGCTCCTATTTCTTATGTTGGGGGATGTTATTTTATATTCCTCTTAATGTACTTTCTATGTTAATATGATGAGATACCCTATTTGATTTCATCAATCCATTTTTTGGAAGTTTTAAGTGGTGTTGTTAGGCTGCCGAGTTTTCGTAAGGGGTTTTTCATATCACTTTTATTCCTGTGAGATTTATGCTACATTTGACACAATTTCCTTTGAGTGGTATATGTAATGCCCATTATTAAAATATTTGTGTAATATACTTCCATTTATGAGTATTTACATCAATGCTGTATAGTCCTTTCATGGGGTGTACGTTTCGAATGTTACCCAAATCGGTAAGGGAACCTTTCACCCTCCTCTTTTTAAAAGACTTCTTTTGTTATGTCTTTTAATTTACATCTTATTATGTTGGGATATGTTATTATATATCCTTATTGATTTAAAATTTATTTCCAAGTGATGAGATACCCTTTTTGTCTCATCAACTCATTTTTTGAATTTTAAGGTGACGTCGTTTGGCTGTCGAATTTTACCAAAGGAACTTCTTAACCCAATTTCGATTTCTTTGGGTTCAACTTGTAGTTATTGAATATGTCATCCTATGAATATGTGTGAATGACATCTGGTTTTTTTACACTTAATATCCACTTATATTGGGTTTATTTATATTTTTCAAACATAATTATGAGATTGATTTATCCTTAATTTAAGGATACCTTCTTTATAGGGGATTTCATCTCAATTTACATTTCCATTGAGACTTCATTTTTGATATAAACCAATTCTCTCTTATATGGTGTATATACTGTCCTTTGACATATTATATCATGAATCCCTTTATTCTCATGATATTATAAATTTCTGATTAAATTTTATTCCTCAATTATTGTATTCAAGTGTCTCTCATTTTGCTAAAAACCCTTTAACTAAAATATCATTTTAAATGTTTAAATGATTTATTCTTATAAATATTTATCATTAATATCCATGTTTTCAAAATGGTTTTAAGGATTTATTTATATGGATATTAATGGTTTAAAATTTTAAAAGCTTCAAAGTGGTGTGGGACACTTTGATTCAAAAATCTCTTTATTAAATGTTTTAAATGGTTTTGAAAATGGTTTTTAGAATGGATTCATTATTTCAATATCCTAAAATGTTATATTGTTATTGAAATGTGGGAATGTTATCTTTACTTTATTCTTAAGTTATGTTCTATGATTATGTTATGGTTCTTGGGCATTTTTTATGAAGACGGGTGGTTCCGTGATAAACTAAGGGCGGGTGAGCCCGATATAGCTCTACAATGCATTGGGTAACGCGAAGGGGTTAAACAATAAGGTTTCTCCAAAGATATTTAGGTAATATATTGTGATGGGTATTCCAAATGTAACCATGAGGGTTACTCCCTACGTAAGAATGTTATGAAAGTCTCAAGTTACCTTTATATCTTATGATTTCTATGATTTATTCATGATTTGATGAGGTATGTTAAAATGCTTATGTTCTATGAGTAAATTATGATTTCATACATGGACTAATGTTTTCATTTCGTACTTTTATATCCCTTACTGAGCTTTTTATGCTCATCCCAGGTTTTTGAAAAAAAATTCACAGGTCAAGGGAAAGGTACGTGATGTGATGATAATGTCAAGGAAGTGTCAGGAAAGAATCCATGTTTTATTTTAGATATGTTTCTATTAATGGTAAAAATTAGTACTATCTTTTATGTAACCACTTTGTTTAAATGTGGAATGTAATGCATGATTTATGATCTAATTCTCTAAAAATCTAAACCTGAAAAGATCCTCAACATGTATTCTTGAAATAACTTAAGATTAAGTAATGTTTAAGGTTGGGTCCTTATACCTGAGGTGGCAGGACTCTGTGAGGTTGCGGAGTCGGTTCCACTGGCAGCAATTCTAGCTGTCTGGGGGCTTCTATCTAGGCCACCATGGTGGGCTCAGCTCTGGCAGCCCTCCTTGCTGGGATCACAGGGGGCAGTAGACATGCCTGACTAGCCTATTGTAGAGCTTCCTCGAGGTGCTGGGCCTTATTTGAGAAGTCACGGAACCCTCCGGGGTAGTTCTGGGTGATTAGGGAAGGAACCAGTTTTGTTTTAACATTCCCTACACACATTTTCAGTGATTTCTCCTGAGTCAGTGGCATGTCGAGGGAGTATGTGAGCCCCTTCCACCGGGTGATGAAGTCTGTGACTCGCTCGTCAGGCCTTTGCTTGCACTTGAAGAGGTCTGTGATGCTAGTCTTTTGCGTGGTGGAACTAAACTGGTATAGGAATTTCCAGTGAAGATCCTCCCAGCTAGTCACTGATCTAATAGGGAGCTGGATGTACCAGATGAATGCAGGGCCCTCCAATGTCTTCACAAAACATCAGAGCTTGGCGGATTCCTGCTGTGCTGGGGTCCCCAACATGGGGCCACACCTTGAGGAAAAGTGGGTCAGGTGCTGTGGGGGGCCCCTTGTCCCGTTAAAGGGCGATAAAGTGGGATTTACAAAACTTGGAGGAGCAGGCATATCATCCACCCATGCGGGATATGGCTTGCCATCTGGTGGGACTACCACCTGCCGCGTTTCCAACGCCTCGAGGCGGGTGATGAGTGCCGCTATAGGATCATCCGGGTTGGGGTCCCTGTCTTGATAGGGATCCCTAACCATGAGTTCATTGTCGAGCTCTTCGATATGGTAGAAGGCTTCAACGGCTCGTGGAGCGACTGGCGGAACGGCCCGCGGGGCAGCTGGGGGAACCCGGGCTGGATTCCTCGGATTTCCTCTCCGTTCGAGAGGGTTTGGTGAGATGTATCGTGCCCTCTTTCTGTGAGTTCTGGCTTCTGCCCTGTCTGTGGGAGTAGCATGATCAGGGTTTCCCGGAGGCATCTCACCGGGGGAGAGTTGTTCCTGCCCCTTCTACCCCAACCTAGGATCACCATAGTCGGGTCACCGCTCTATGGCACGCTCGGTCAGGAGTTCTTCGACCAGCCTCTTCTGCTCAGCGAGTTGTTGGCGCAACGCGGCCTTCTCAGGGTCTTCATCCGTCTTCTATACCAAGGCGGACGAGTCAGAGTTCTTGATAGTTCTGACATGCTCTTTACCCTTACCAGCATTCCGACTGAGTACCAGCGACTCGGTGGGCACAGGGAGGCCTAGGAGGTTCCTCTGCTGATGATTAATCCTCCCTGATGGGTCCAAAAGTGGTGGTACACCCTCAGGGGGTAAGTCTCCATCGAGAAACTCCAGCTCGTTCTCCTTGTCCACTATGTCAGCGATGTGGACCGCAACCCTCCTTGGGGGCATGTCCTCAATTTCACATAACGATTCGGGTTGCCGCCAGATAGGACTGAAGAGGAGGGCGGCATACTATCCCCAGTCACGGACTTGCACGTGGGGGGTAGCTTCCCTGATGATTTTGTGGAGTACCTTGAAACTCTGAATGCATTTTTATTGGAAGGCGCTCTGGCGACCTGGTGACTCAGGGCACTGGGCCACGGGGAGTGTGGCCAAATCGACCAGACAGAATTTCTCGCCAATTTCCTCAAAGTGCACTTGGCTCCTGGGGTACACCACCCGATAATAATGAAGAAATAAGTGTGTCTCCCATAGGGTTTGACGGAATCACTCTACTTCTTATAGGGTGAGGGATTCCGGTGCACGAAAGTTCGATGCTACCGCCGGCTAGAACTTCTCCAGGAAGTGATCCGCCGTAAGAATGTTCCAGAAGCTCTTGGGATCAGACTCAGGGTCTGGCCCCGTGTTTCCCCACTTGTCAACTGGAGGTGGCTGAGGAACAGGTAGTGGTACTGAGGCGGACCACTGGGACAGTAAACTGGGTTGTGGAGAATATGGAGAACGATCCGAATGGCTGCCAAATTTCGGGCCATCCTCTGAAGAGTGTGGTGACCTGACCACAAAGTCACGATACGACGGGCTGACAGCCGAAGCTTCTGGTGTAGGGATCGCAGTTACCGATGATGGTTCACGCTATTTCTCAACTTCCATTGGTCCCCAAAATAACTCTATGTGATCTCTGGTCAAGGTAGAGGGTGCTTTTGGTGACGACGGTGGTGACTGCATGGTCAGAACCTGTGGGACTCCCAAAATTTCCTCCTCCTGGATGTACCTGCGAAGAGAGGTGGGAATCCAGTGGAATTCACATTCCGGAAGGATGAGGCTAACGCGCCTTGTTCTTGCCTTGGTCTTTGACATGGAGGACCGAGGGGAGGTTTCCACTACCGAGTCGCATTCTTCTTCAGAATCCGAGAAGTGGTCCGGTTTGATCTCCATCCAGGCCTTCCCTGGATTCTTCTTGTGGTGGCGACAACTTGCCCTCCTACCCCTAGGCAGCTCCTTAGGACAAGGCTGATTCCCGACATGTAGTCTTGGGGCCGCGCTGGTGCCAGGGCGGAGAGGACTTCCACTTGAGACCGCCGGGGTGCGAGGGGAACCGGGACAAATGTCGAAGGGGGCATGGGGAGGACCTCCATGAACAGCACCTGAGTGGGCGAAACCTCTGCCGGAACTAGCAGGAGCATGGGGAGGGCCTCCATGCTTGGTGTAGGTGGAGCGAGGCTGACCTTCACCCCTTTGGTTTTCAGGGCGAGTAGGACCTTTGCCAGTTGCGGAGAGAACGTAGGGAGGATCCCCATGTTATAGAGGGACCAGATGGGCAATGCCTTCACATTGATGGTCAGGGTCAGGAGGAGGAATTCCATAAAGAGTGAGGTGGGCACGGGAGAGGCTTCCGCGCTGAGTGTCACTGTCGTGGGGCAGGCCTTCATTCGGGTTGGGGGTATCATGGGGCATACCTCCATGAAGAGCTTCAGAGCGGGGAAGGCCCACGCTCTGTGGAGTAGTGGTACAGGGAGGACCTTCGTACGGGGTGACATCACCGCGGGTTGGTTCACGGCGATCACCACTCATGCCTGCGACCCGGAGAGTCGACCCAGCCTGCCTGTGGGACGGTTGAGGCATTGATCCCGATTGGGCATATAAGTACCCATGCTTAGTGCGTACAAGGACCTGATGATATGAACCAGTTGTGGCTTGGGCCACAGTAGCTTTCGACGTTAATGCCTCTTAGCGGGCATCCTCGGCCCGGGCCCAACGCTGGCGTTGGGTCAGGCGAGCCGGTGTGGGTGGTGCAGGTGCATAGCCTACCTTCTCATCTTGCGAGGCCAGATGGCGGTGCTGATGTGACTGTGTGGGGTCCCTTTCTTGGATCCCTTGAATCGGGACTCTGACCGGGCTGAGCCGGACGTCACCCACCTCATCATCGTAAGGCAGGGAGTCGTCAAGGCGTTCTGGGGACAGGCTCCCGAAACGATTAAATGTTGGGGTGGGGAGCAGGGGCTCCCTGTGCAGCCCTCGAGGGTGGCGTTGACGGCGGGGCCTAGACGCCTCCAGGTCCAGGCAGGCCATATCCCGGGTTTGTATTATTCCCTCCTCCTCATAACAGTGTACGAGGTCATTAATCACCCTTCGTTGGATGACTTACGACGGGGATATGGGGCATGGGCGCCCCACGTTCATGGATGCAGACGCCGTTTTGGCAGCAATGGAGCCATGCGAAGCATCTGTGCTGGTGCTACCACTGCCCCTGCGTAGGTGGGTGGGCGGTGATTGTGTCCCTGTAGTAGCAACCTGATTCCTGAGAAGCAGGGAGATTAACTCATCAGCACTGCGAGGAAAAGAAAACGACAACCAGTGCCCCCATGCCATTCCATCTTCTGTGGCCAGTAAGAGGGATCCACGCCGACAACATTGCAGAATGGAATTCCCAATGCTCTACTTCCCCAACTTCTGGTGAGTTTCATGCCAGGCCCGTTATTTGCTTGGCAGGACCCGGTGCCAGATATCTGGATCTGGTGACACATCAATCTACTAGTGTCTCGAGCGCTACTAATCTCCATATTGAGGAGAATAACTTCACGTCGGGTTCACCATTTCTTTTTCCGAAGCTTTCACTGGGGTGCGCGCATCCGTCTGTGGAGGACATGCATCTGTTGCCCCGCATTCCCTCTTTCCAAAGGCGGGTAGCATCCTCTCCTTATTCAGGTACGTCTGCTCCTTGATCGAAATGGGATGATGGGATGTCGGTTCTTCCTTCTGTGGATTCCTCCCCAGAACTCATCACCCAGCCCGAGTCTCCCTCATAGATTTAATACGTTGTTCATGAAACTCTTCCCAGTGCCATGTTTCCATGGACGCCGGTTAATTACACTGCTTCTTTTAGTACATTCCAAAGGGTATGGTCAGGGTAGAAACCTTCAGTTGGGGGATTAGTCACGTCGAGGCATCATTAACGTGTCTAAAAACTGGGGAATTGGCGTGTCTATCTTTTTTCCCTTATTATAGGGCTTCTCGAGGGAGAAGAATCCTGAGGCATCCCACATCGAGCACGGGGAATCATATTCCATAGGCATGTATCTGAGGTTTTCCTCAGCTTCCCATGGTTTAACATAGGGTATGCCGCAAATTTAACGTCTAACGGAGACGGATCGGGCTGATCAGAACACTAGCTGGAGTGGATCAGATTGAGGAACCCCCTTGAGGGAACACCGATATTGGGGCCAGTGCATGGGCGGCTTTCCGAATGTTGTGAAGGGGAATGGGGTGGCATGATCTCACTAGGATGTGGTGGCCCGGGTAAGAATTAGGATAGATGATTGGGAATTGAATGGAGTGGAGGAGGAATGTGATGGGACCATCGTGAAGATGACGATAGTGATGGGCTTGAGTCTTGAAGAGACTTCCTATGTATCCCCATGGCAGGGAATCAAATTCCACGTAGTTCAGTTGGTGAGAACTGAAGAGAATGGGTTCGGAACGACCAACAGGTGATGGTCTTGAACCTTAGGGAGGCTTCCTATGTATCATGCCTTGACATGGATCAAAGTCCACGTAGTTTGGGATGAGGCGCCGGTGAAATGACGTGAAAAAGGACCTTGGTACAGTGGGTGATGGGCTTGAACCTCATGAGGTTTCCTATGTACCATTCCTTGACATGGATAAAAGACCCTATAGTTTGTAATGGACGTCGGTGAACCGACATGAAGGACCTTGGTCCGATGGGTGTTGGGTTTGAACCTCATGAGGTTTCCTATGTACCATGACTTGACATGGATCAAAGTCCTCATAGTTCGGGTTGAAAAGGGGCTGTTGTACTAACATGAAGGCGTGTCAGAGAAAATGAATGGTAGGGTCACAACGGCTTACCGCTGGATTGGGATGCAGTTTAACGTCATGTGGGACGGGTTCGTGTCGAGGAGCTGACGTGAATAAGGACCTTGGTCCGGTGGATGGTGGGCTCGAACCTCGTGAGGTTTCCTACGTACCATGTCTTGACATGGATAAAAGGCCCTGTAGTTCAAAAGGGATGTGGGTGCCGGCGAACCGACTAGAATAAAGACCTTGGTCTGATGGGTGACAAGCTTGAACCTTTGGGAGGCTTCCTACGTACCATGCCTTGACATGGATCAAAGTCCTCGTAGTTTAGGTAGGGTTTTGTCAGCGAACCGATGTGAAGGTGAACACGAGTGTCCACTGGTGATGGGCTTGAACCTTTAGGAGTCTTCCTACGTACCATTCCTTGACATGGATCAAATTCCTTGTAGTTTGGGTGTTTAGTTTAACGTCATGCGATATGGGACATTTGGGGCTTATGCTATGAGGTGGCCCATGGTGGAGTTTGGTGAACCAACGTAATGGAGGTCGGGATGACCAACAAGTGGTGGGCTTGAACCTCTTGAGGCTTCCTATGTACCATTCCTTGATGTGGATCAAAGTCCCCGTAGTTCAGGATAGTCACAATCGCTTACCGATGGACTAGAATGCAGTTTAACGTTATGTGGGGTGGGGGTGGAACCTAGCGTGAAGAAACGACAGGCGGTGGGCTTGAACATCATGAAGGCTTCCTACGTACCATGCCTTGACATGGATCAAAGACCTCGTAGTTCAAAATGGTGTATAGTTTAATGTCATGCGGGATAGGGGTTGGTGTCATAGTCGATGGTTACTCTAAGCCCACGTGAGTCATGCTCGGTTTGAGAAACAAGAGGCGGCAGGGACCTGACAATCACATCGCGAAGGGTGCGTCCGTGAGAAGCGAAGAGGGGCTTACGTGTTAGGTGGCCCATGGTATTGGGACTTACTCCAGGATAGAGGCCCAAGGGAGACAAAGAATAGAGGGAGAGGGGATTTGGGACCGAATAAAGGAGGTGCCTCGTTCCCTATCACACCCTCCGCTGGCCCTGGCAGTGGGAAAGTACGGAGGTGCATGGGTGATACCTTCCGTAAGAAGGACTAGGGGATTACACCAAGATGGAAACCTTTCCCCTGTGGACAAACGCCTCCCCAAAAAGGAGGATATAATCCCCTGTGAGGGGTGATCCCATCTCCCTAGAGACCAGTGGGCGTAAAGAATGTCCGAGCTGGGGGGACCCTGCGTGCGAGGCACTGGGATAGATCACAGTTTAAAGTCATGTGTTGAGGACAAGGTGCTTGGTAGTTTAACATCCTGCAGCTCAGATGAGGTGGGTTTACTCCTCACCCCTAGGACATACATGACTGGTACCCTCTACTCCTTGTGGGAGGGAAGGTACCATAAATGCCATGTAAAAGGGGGATCGTAGAGAGAACCATCGAGGGGTCCACATTAGCGTGGCTATGCGAAGAAGCAATATCCATTAGCATGCCTATGTGAAGAAGCATTAGGCAAAGTAGAGCTATGGGTAGTATCATCCAGGGGACTTTGAAATCACATCGTGCAAACCTAGAGGGTCTTACGGGAGAAGAAATTACTAAGCAGAGGGGTCCACAGGTAGGGGCCCTGCAGAACTCGGTTTCTCTGCGTAGTGGAGGGCACTTGCGAAGGGGGGTGCTTCACAAAGTGGGGTGCCTTAGACTTATCATGGGGTAGAGGTGTGAATGGGAGGTTCTTCACGAAGTGGAAGGGTGTTCACGGAGCACTACCTCGCAGAGCATAGGTGCCTCATGAAGCAAAGTGTCGTGAAGCAGTGTGCTTCATGAAGTACATTGACCCTACTTTGGTATGTGGATCACGTGTACAGGGTGGGTGTTTCACAAAGAATAAATGCTCTGCAACTTCCCGTGTCCCCTTGGGGATCCCCTTCCTTCGCGAACACCCTTAGGCTTCATGAAAGGCATCCCTCTCAGAAGAGGGGCTCAAAACGAGACAAGGTGGAGGCCTCTCGCGAAGCAAAAATACCTCACGGAGATCATGATTCACAGAGCAAAGAGTGATTTGCGATTTGGAAGCTGGGAAGCTGAAAGGTCAGATTTTCCATCCTGGGGGCTCGGGGGGAGCTTGGTATTTATAGGAAATAGGTGCCGCGAAGCAGAGCTCATGCGGCGTGAAGGGGGCTTCAGTTGCTTCGTGGTGGGTCGCGAACGTCAACCGGTTTCGTGGAGAGATACCACCTCCTTTGCTTCGTGACATCCTCACGAACGTCTGGGGAATTTGCAGGGCATACTACCTCTATTGCTTCACGGCGTCCTCACGAACATCAGGGGAGTTCACGGGGCATACTGCCTTTGTTTCTTTAGGGCGTCCTCACGAAGGTTAGGGGCGTTCGTAGGGCGTACCGCCTCTGTTGCTTTGCGGCGGCCGCATTGCTCAAGGAGGCTCCGCATTGTGGATTTGTGAGGCAGGTCGTGGGGCCTCCTTTTCTTCTCTCTTTTCTTCAAATATTTTGTCACCAACAGAATTATTATGCACTGACTGGCATGGGGCCATGAGAACCTGGTGCTATAGACTATAAGGGGATAGACCGAGTGAGCTTCCTCAGAGAGTCTTGGACATTATAGACTATAGGGGATTGACCGAGTGAGCATCCCATAGAGTCTTGGATATTATAGACTACAGGAGGATAGACCAAGTGAGCTTCCTCAGAGATTCTTGAGCTCTATAGACTATAAGGGGATAGGCCGAGTGAGATTCCTATTAGAGTCTTTATTTTGTTTGAATTTCCTTAAACCACTCCAGGATATAGGAGGAATTGATCGAGTGTGTAACGCCCGGACCCCAAAAGCCCAGAGTCGGTGCATTATTACGTATCATTAGCATGATCATAAAAGATCAAGTCTCAAAAGACCAGTTAGTTTAGTATCCTTGGAAGTACTAGATCCATTCATAAGGTTTACATTACATCATAAAATAGAAAACTACAACAACATTGTCTCCAAAGACAACACTAAGATCCCACAGACTATCCCTGGAGGTCAGTCATAATATACTTATTTGCATCCTAGGAAAAATAAATCATAGAAAGGGGTGAGCTCAGATGCTCATTAAGGATAAGATTATAGCGGAAACTTTCATAAATAAGTATAAACATTTAAGGAAGTGTATAAGACTAGAACAAGAGCCTTTTAAACTTTAACTTCAGCATAATATAGCAAAGATAAAATAAAATAATTCCATTTACTTATTCACATGGATATTCTACTAGTTGAATAATCACATGAAATATCAATAACCACTTTCATAATGATGGAATGCATAATGTCAGACTATCATAACCACATAGTCAAGGCCTTGTGGCAAGACTACAAATAATATTTTGTCAAGGCCTTGTGCCAAGACACTAGTTTGTCTCATGAGACCTACCGATGAATCGAGGAGCTATATCAGGCTCCACCCGTCACTTAATAAGTCCAATTCATTCCTCATATGAAAATTTTTAAACATAACATAAACATTCAAATTAAAACTAGCATACGAAAATGTCAATACTTTATCCACAAACAATGAATGGTATAAAAATAGCACATCCACAGTCAAACATAACTCATTCAATATAATATGGAAGATTGTATTGTAACATATTAACCTCAATCTAGAATAATGAAGGATATTTACATGCATGAAAAAAATCATCACAACTATTTGAGAGAAAAATCCTCCGTTTTCTTGAAAACATTTAAGAGTCATACTATTTGTCAAGAAGCTGTTTAAAAATAGATTTTTGAATCAAAGTGTCCCATACCAATTTGAAACTTATAAAAGGAATTTTAATTTTAAAACTTTAATGTCCATATAAATAAATCCTTAAAACCATTTATAAAACATGGACATTAATGAGAAAGATTTAGAATAATAAATCTTTAAAACATTTTAAAATGATATTTTAGTTAGAGTTCCTAACCAAAAGAGAGACATTTGAATACAAATAATTGAGGTAATAAAAACTTTGTAATATCATGAGAATAAAGGGATTCGTGATATACTATGTAAAAGTACATTATATACACTATATAAAAGTGATTTGGTGTATAACAATAAAGAAGACTCAATGGAATGTAAATTGAGATGAAATCTCTTATAAAGACCATATCCTTAGGTTAAGGATAATTCAACGATATAATTATGTGTGAAAAATATAAATACACTCAATATGATTGGATATTCAGTGTAAATCATTCAGAGGACATTCACACATATTCTTGTAAAAACAATACCAATGAATTGGATATTTAACTCAACAAATGGAGATTGAGTTAAAATTACTCTTATCAAGTTCATATCGTTGACTTGAGAATTTATCATTGGAGTGATTATGTGTATCAAAAGTATATCCACAGAAAGGGGAGTTTAAATAATGACATAAGAAAATGAATAGTGATTCCACACATAATCTTGGAGTAAAATAATCAATGAAGTATGCATAAAGCCGAATGAGTGGAAATTGAAATTTCAAATTCCCTTATTGATTTGGTGACTTAAGAAACATACACCCATGAAAGAAGGATCATAAAATTATGATGTAAATATCCATAAATTAAATTATATTACACAATGAATACAATCATGGCCAATACACACACCACATTCAATAAATAAGTGGTGAACAATGGAAATCTCACGGAATTAAAAGTGAGATAAGAAACCCCTTACTTTGTACTTTTTCCTTGGTCAAGGGTAGTTTAACCTCCTGTATAATGGTGAAATAATTTTTATTGAATTATAAAATAATAATATATATTAATATGATATCATATATGATCTTTTAACATTTATTTGTTAGTAATATCTTAGTATTATCATCGTTTTGGGTGTTAACGGATTCGTTTTCCTTTATATTCTTTGTTATGTGAGCCATGTTTTTTATGGATGGGATGTATATTATTAATATCCAGAATTCTATCATGTCTCTACACATTATTTTTAATCATCAAATGAAATTTAGTCTTGAATGGATACGATGGGGAATGAATCTCATCGCGTTCGTGGAGACGGTAATCCGTACCTACGCATGAGCGACAATATCATTATTTTGATATTAAAATAATATATAATTGGATGGTATATCATATATAAAGAATAATTATCATGTTATATTTATTATTTACATTAATTACACATCATTATTATACCCATCCAAATAATAATGTTTTGAATAACAATTACACCATGACGTGGAGACGGTAATCCGTACGTACGAACGTATGGTGACATGTCATTCAAAGGATGGATAGAATAATGAAGATGTTTGTACCATATTTATAATAACATCACAGTATATATAAGATACTGGAGTTATTATTTTAGAATTTAAAAAACAAATAAATAAGAAGTGGGAGAAGAAAATAACATGAAAGAGGGTGGTGAAATTATTACCTCTTCTTCGGGTTCTTCCTTTTGATTTGATCAAAAGGGACCCTTAAGTTGGATTTCTGGCCAAAGGAGAGACTTTAGGATGAAGTGATATAAGTTGAGAGGATATTTGGGCAGTTTTTGGCCGATCCAAAAGGCTTTGACGGTATGAATTAGAGAGAAGGGGGGGTGTCCTTTTATAAGAGGGCTGAGGGGCACCTTAGGAAAAGCAAGAAATATTATTTTATAATAAAATCATTTTCGGTTTCTAATGGCTCCAAAGTGGATTATTTAAATTATAAGGTGGTTATGGGTCAAAAACCACTCAACCAATAGGTTTTATATAGGTTTGGGTCACTATATTAACCTTAACGTCTAGATTTAACTCTTAGTTAAATAGTTTTACATTTACCATGTCTCTTTGTATTTTTATATTATATAGTTAATAAACTTACTATATACTTCCAAGAGAACCCCAATTGGTTAATTAATGATGCACCTATCATTATATAAGTCCTTTGGCCGAACCTTATATTTTTTTAATAGAATATCAATTAATAATATAATATTTGTTTTAAAAACTCTTTTATGTCAATTTGGACACTATTTAATAATTGATTTTTGTTAATGTCCTAAAACTTTATTAATTAAAAATAAATTCATTTAATCAATAATAACATGTAATATTAATCTATAAAATTCTTTTATGTCATCAAAACTTTTAAATTATATTTATTTTAACATTTATAATACCATTTACTTTATTCTTTCATTAATAAGGAAAATACTACATCATCATTGTGTCATAAATAAATTGTATTATTCAATATCTAAAAATTATAAATAAAATACCATTATGTAGGAAATATTTTTATATTTCTAATGAATATTTATAGTCTAAGAGATAACATGTATTACCCTATGTAAAAATTGTTTTACTAAAAGATATATGCTTATGTCATTTTTGTATTTATTTTAACTTAATTAATATAAAGTTTTATTATCACTTACAAGTGGCTCCATGGGGTCCCAAAATCGACCCAAATATGCCCATGGTCAGACATGTATAATCCAATA
Organism: Viscum album; assembly: GCA_963277665.1. Taxonomy (NCBI): domain Eukaryota; kingdom Viridiplantae; phylum Streptophyta; class Magnoliopsida; order Santalales; family Viscaceae; genus Viscum; species Viscum album. The sequence goes on from OY728152.1 coordinate 855,015,497, forward strand.
GGGTTAGGACACGTTTTAGGGTAATTTAATATTATTATAATATTATTTTGTTTTATCCTTATTTACCGGATTTACCCTTTAACCACGGTAAATAAAATATTTACCGAAATAATTATTCAAAATGTCTAAAAATAAAAGTTACCTATTTAAAAAATTTGTAAATCCTGATTATAAATATGGAATCCATTTTTCTAAATTCAAAACATAGAAGTGGTAGAAATTAATTTAAAATTAATTCCCATTGTCAAAGCAAATAGCGTGTTTTTTAAGAAATAATAACTATCAAAAGATTGATACTTGTTTCTATCTAGTTTAAATGTGAAATTACATCCAATTACCAATATTGGATTAAATGGTAAAAATATATTCTAATTATACTTTAAAACCTCTCAATATTATAATTTATCACTATAAATTATTTGGATTAAAAAGTTGTTTTTAATTAATGTTTAGTATTTTTCACTATTCATCAAAATTTAAATGTTTTCTAAAAAATACCAAAACTTCACCCTAGGATAATTTCGATATTCCGAATCCAAAAATGAATTCCATTTTGAAATATAAAATTTATAAAATTTCAAAAATTGGGTATTACAATTCATAATGCCTACTTTGACTGGTTGTGGTGTGTTAGAATCTAGAAGTTACGTACAATGCAAGCTATTGAATTATTCAAAGGGAAACATACCATGGAAGCTTGGGGTGTTACAGAGTGAGATTCCTCAGAGAGTCTGTGATTTACCTGAGGCTCTAGGAGGAATTGACTGAGTGAGCTTCCTCAGAGAGTCTCTAGACCTTGGGGCTATAAGGGTAATTGACCGCGTGATCTTCCTCAGAGAGTCCCTGACTACCTTAGACTATAAGGGGAATTGACTAAGTGTGCTTCCTCATAGAGACTAATAAATTCGTATGACCAAACAAGAGGGGTTAGGATGACTGTACTTCCCATAGGTTTGTGGGTACTTCTTGGATAGGACTAGAGGGGATGGTTGTGAGTACTTCCCAGAGGGATTCCTGTTTGTGGATAGCTGTTTGCTTCACTGCTTCTTGTTGATATATGGATTGTTTACTACTGTGTATTATCCTGTTACTGCTTACTATATACCGTTTACTGTACTTTACCTTCCATATACTCACTGGCTGTTAGGCACAGATCTTCGGGTGGTTGCCTACTGAGATTTAGTCTCACATCCTGTTTGGGTCATGCTTTTGGGCCCAAACAGATTATATTGTTGTAGGTATAGAAAATGGAAAGCACCCTTCCACTTTAGGTACTTGACTTGCATTAGAGCAGGATAGCATGGGACCAAGCTGAGGCTTGTGATACTGAGTGGTTTCTTATCTGTTTTATTTTGAACTTTGGTTTAGTACTTTATTCAGCATTGTGACTTGTTTGGCTGCTTTCCTAGACATATGTATCATCCATCATTTCATATATATATATATATGTGCTCCAGTTGTTTATTTTTTTAGTCTTCCGCTGTTTACTATTGTTGGATATTTATTTATTCTGCTATTGTATGTGTTTTTTACTTCCATTGAGTACTTTTCCAATGAGGGCATAGTTTCCCCACTATCACACCCAAGGCCCTCGCTGCTAGTCGGCAGCCTCTGGCATTCGGAGAAATGAGCTTGAGGCCATGTGACCAACCGGGTATGGGGCGCCTCTGGGTGGCTTCCAAAATCGGGACGTTACAGGTCTCCCTCTATTCGGACAAAAAAATGGTCTTTTATTTAATAATAAAATGAGGCTTCGACCCCAACCTCTTAAAAAATCAATGATCTTCTAACTAATTAAAAATTTATAGTTTTTTGATGGTTATCTTTCTTAGGAACATGTTCTCTACCACTCTCTATTAGTACTTGGGTTTTATTTTCCTCTTCCATGTCTATATTTTCACATCCCACTAAATTTATAATATTTGGAAACCTTGTTTTTTAGTGACCTTCATACTTCCCCTTTCCTCCTTTTAAGGGGAGGTTTTCTTAACATTTTTTATGTGGGTTGTAAAAAACATATTTTTCAAATATCAAACCATTGATTACTGAGTACATGTAAAAATTTAAATGATCGTATTTATTAAAGGGGGGAGAATATAACACCCCAATATTTTAGAAAAAATTTCTCTTTAAATAATTTTATTTATAAAATATCTTACATTACATGAAACACCATGTTTAAACGAACCATGATACACTATTAAAATACTATTATTTAATGTCATAGTTATAACATATCTATTAAATTGGATGGTATGAATATGTTTAAATACATAATAGAATATATTTATAAATTTTCGAGTCAATATAAATTTATTTATAAATTATTAGTAAAAAATCCATGACTTTTTAGAAAGGCCATTTTATACTTCAGAAATACATCTTCACCAAAAATGATTTTTTTTCTTTTTTGTGAGAAAATATTGTAATTAATTTATGGATAATTTCAAAAAAAAATTTATATAATTTTATAAATAATCATATAAAAGTTTTCTTAAGGTGAATTTTTGAGATTTTTCAAAATAAATTTATTTTTCAAAGATTAGGAAAAATAAGGAAATTTATTGAAAATTATATTTTTATGTAAATTATTTATGAATTAACAAATCTAATTTAATTTGTACTAAAAGTAAAATTAGGTATATTATATTATTAATAATCCAATTATTTTCATTATAATCAACTTTATTGTTTAATTTGATATAAAATCATTTTTATACTTGAAAATGTATTTTTTTTTAAAGTTGATTTTCATCGTGTTTTATGAAATTATTTTAAAATTAAATATATCACTTATAGGAATTGAATTTGATGAAATTGAATTAATTTTAAGGTTTATAAATTAATATTTATTATAGGATGATTTTTTTTAAATTTTATGAAGAAGTTAAATTTTTTTGTGAATGGTAAAAAAATACAATTTTATGAAATACTATATCACTTTTTATATTTCCAAGAGATAAATATAAAATTATAAAATTATAAAACTTATATAATGAATAAATTATGATAAAATTATTTAAATATCATACACAAGTAATTCAAAAAAATATATAAATTTTAATTTATTTCATGATAAATATGAAAATCATTTTCAGTGTCAACGTAGAGCTTATACAATACATGAAGAGGAAAATTTGGTATACTAAAGATAGTATTTGAGATTTAATGAGAAATTGATCGAATTTATGATTAAATATTATGTATTTTAGATCATTTTCATGGTTAAAAAGGAATTTTAGTGTTATATAACAAGTGGATTATCCAAATTCTTGTGTAGTTTTTATTCAAGGCCATAAAAGTCAAAATAACTTCTTATATAAGTTTTCATAACAATGATATAAGTTAAGATAATTATTTAATGAATAAAATTAAATATTATAAGAATAAGAAAAATATTTTCAAGTTATTAATTTATTTAAAAAAATTTTATATTAAATAAACTCATTAAATGTTTTCACAACACTAACACGACATTAATTAAATTAATAGAAAAATAATATAAATGATTTTAAAATTACTAAAACTAATATATTTAGATATAATTAATAAATTCCATGAATTCTATAAATATATATGACATTCTAAAGAAATTTTATAGTATTATATTCTAAATACCCTTTTGTCTTGATGTATTCAAAGTAAAATTAAATGAATAGTGTCAAACTTTCCATTAATGATATTTTATCAAAATAATATATTATTAAATTATTTAAAAAATAATAAAATTATATAAATAATATAATTATGAAATTATATTATTGAAAATTTCATAATATATACATTTATGAACCAATTTTCACCTAACAACACTTTAATATTTATTTTGTTTACTATTGTTAAAATTAAAATTTGATAACAAAGGGTTAATCAAAATGATAATGTTTAAAATCACACTAAAACTTCTCTTAATTATATAATTTTATTTAATTACAATACTATATTACCTTATCTTATAATTCATTTCCATTTGGAGTTATATTTAATGATGAAAATTTTATTATAATTTAATCTTTTGAAAAATTTCAAAAGTACCCCTCTCCTCAATTATAAAAGGGAACCTCTACCCTCACTTATTCATACAAATTTGATCCTTATATATCAAAAAATCTACAAAATTTTTATTCTCAAATTCCCTATACACGTTTTTTAGGTTCTGTTATTCCCAAAATACCAACCCTTGAACCCTCTAGAGGAGATCTAAAGGAGTCGTTTCAAAGAAGAGGTTGTAGCCTTACCTATACACTTTCATTTATAATATTATTTACCTTCTCTAAATCGGTGGTATGTATCATAAAATAATAAATTAATTATAATAAATGTTATTAAATGTTATTATGATTATTTAAACACCATTATAATCCCTCTTTCATATCAAATGACAAGTGAATGTATCCCTCATGTGTATGTATGACTTATCGTCTACACATAATGATACAGTTCATTTTTTCCCTCTATATTTAATGTATAGGTATTATTATTGTTTTATAATTGATATATAATATTTATGAAATAATTATAGTTATTTTTATATTATATCACATCTACATACTTATCATTCAATCCTTTAGGAAATGATAATTTCTTTAGAGCATATGTGTTGACTACCACCTCCATGAGGTGATGTGATTTTTTAATTTATATATTTCTAGGATGGTAATGAAGATGAATTTGATGAATATATATTATATATATTATATAATAATGATCTTAAAATTGTTAATTAATATTTATATTTATTTTATTTTATCCATTGGAAAATGAAAGCATCGTTCATGTGTGCGTATGGCCTATTATCACTATGAACGGTGTAATTCATTTTATATCTCTAAATTTAATATATTACTATAAATAATAATTTATATGATATTTATAACATGGTTAAAATTATGGATATTTTTTAATCATTATAAATGTAATTGAACCAAAAAAAATCAAAACATATATGAAAAAACCAAGCAATTATTACCCAAAATGTGATTTTAACAACAATTGTTAATGAACAGGTAATAAATGGATATAAGTAAATAATATATGGTATGATATATATAATTTTGGTTATTAAATAGATGTATAATAAACCTATAGTTACTATATATAAGGTTAAAATTTTTGTGAAGTCATACCTAAGGTATGAGTTTCTAATCTCATATTTAATTCTATAATACATATGCCATATTCACCACTTATTTCTTCTATGTGTTGTACATATTTTTCAGTTTATATATTATATCATGAATATTTTTTTTCATTATATTTAATTTTTCCCTTAAAGGGATTTATTTCATGGTGATTTTGATTCAAAATTTACCAAAGTGGTACGGGTTTTATTTCACAATTCCATCAATATTCAGGATTATAAATGTTTAAGTCTTCATTTGGGAATATTTTTATCCCATAACCATATTCCATAAAAATATTTTAAAGAAGTTTTTTAACATTCTCATATGATTTTTTAAATTCATATTTACCCATGTTTGTATTGTTATAAAATTGTTTGAAAGGAATCTTCTTGTCATTTTCCAAATGAAGTACATTATAACTTTTCTAAAAAAAATATAGAAGAAATGTTTTTTTAACTTATATGGAATGAATGGATTATCCCAAAATCATGAATAATTTTTTATTTGAAAAATAATTTAAAATCACTCAAATTTAATTTCATTGAAAAATTTTCCCTTTATAATCACACAACTTTTTAAAAATATGTGATTTCAAAATGGAAAGATTATTATCCTACAAAATTATTTTAAGTGATATTTTGAAGTAATTTTCCATATAACATCACATCCTTTGATGTTAATTGTGATTTCTTAGGAATATGATATAATGTTACCATCCTTATTCTTTCTATGGATGTATTTTTTTTATAATGAAATTTTTTTATGAAACCCATTTCTTTTTATGGGTTATGATACGATAAATTGATTATGATCTTGTGGAACACATATGAATGATTTTAATTATATAAAATATGGGACATATATCTCCCTCTAATGCATTGGATAAATATGGATAACTCATGTGGTAAAAATGTTATTCCTGAAACTCATTTTAATGTGAATAATTTTAATTGTGGACCTGAATTTCATGTCCATATATTTATGCATGGACCTGGCATTCAAGTCCGTAAGATCATGTATCGACCTAATTTCGCGTCCATATGTATATGTGAGGGACTATTTTCTTATAATCAATGTAATTAGTGAAACTTTTTTCTATTTATACGTGTTCAAAAAGGTATATGTCTATATGTATTCCATAATTCCATGTCGTATGACAATTTTGTGATCTCATGGCTCATGTTATTTGATTATTTTATGATTCGTGTATTATTAACTTCCAATAATTATACCATGGATCATGATTATGATCTATGATATGTATGATGTGGATTTAAAATGTTAAGATCACGTTCCCAAACCATTATTCTCATTTTATTCATATGTGATCATCGATATCTCCCTTGTTTACCCTTACTGAGTGTCTAAACTCACCCATACTTATGCATACATTCCATAGGTTATGAATAATTTTTTTAGAAATGATATGACTAATAAGGGTACTAGTGATGAAGAATGTAGTGGGAGACCAAATAGATCATTTATGAACTAGTTTTTTATGTGTCCATGTTTCAAAAGTAAAAAAGACCAATATGATTCTAGAATGGATTGTTATGTAATATAATGAATATTCATCTATTAAGATATGATATTTATTTACGAATTTTCTGGGTCACTATAATATACTTCCACAAAAGGATAAAGATTTATTTCTCTTTTATTTAGATATTAACCCAAAACAAATGGTTATCACAAGGTAATATAATTTCCAAAATGAATGAACCTTTATACAAAGAAATAAATTTTAATCTCTAGTATTTAACACTGATACACAAATTTAAAAATAAATAAATTTGTAAATAAATATCCTTAAAATTATTCAATATACCCATGAATATGATTCATTCCCAAATATTATAATTATTTGATCACATATTATTCCAATATTTATTTTTAAATAACATTTATCGCTTTTAAAGTTTCGTGAAAAAAATAAAAATACCCAAATCATATAATCTATAATATATGATAAAAATTTCAATAAAAATGTTTCACTATAAAGCCTCATTAAACTTTTATATTCATCAAAAATATAATTAAACTTCTAATACTAAAATAAAATCCCATAAATTTTACTTACCATAACCATATAATGTTCTAAAAAATATAGTTATTTTCTTCAAAATTTCACTTGATCACTAAATAACTTTTTTCACATAGAAATATATATGATAAAATATATGTTCCAAACAAAAACTAAATAATTATTTATAATTTCATACTAACTATGAAATCATGTAGGTCAGTGGTATGCAGTGAAATATTTTCACCCTTTGATTGTGGGTTCAAGCCATGCAGGCTTTCTGGGTGTGATGGGATGTCACCCAACCTATAGGTTGTTTTTTTAATAAAACAATACTAATATAAATCATATAATGTTCCTAGAAATATTATTATCAACCTTAGAAAAATATCATTAATCATCAAGTCACTTTTTTAGCTCAATGGTTTTCTATATAGTGTATTTTTTTAGAAAAAAAAAATCTTAAATGACTATCATCATGCACATATTAACTCAAATTTCTATTCATCCCACTATAATATTCCCTAAAATTAGTGTCTGTAAAAATTATCACTTTTTCAATACACCACATTTTAATGGTATTAATTTCATCTAACATATGTTTCCAAATTCTAAAAAAAATCTACTATATAATGTTTCATAATTCTCATAAAATTTTTAATATATCATAATATCATTGATAAATACATCCATTATTCAACTTTTTTTAAACTTTAACATTGATTTTACATATTAATCATTTATTTTAAAATTTTCTTTATGATTTATTATCCATTATATGAATATAATAAAATAATTTATACCTTAATTTTAAAAATTAGGTACTTCCTTTATGTTATTGATATGTCGTTAATCTTCTTTCATGAAGTTCATATCTCTAAAAAATAAATAGTCAATTCCTTCATGCAATTTCTATTTAAGAATGAGATATATTAGTTGAGATTTTGAAATCAAATAAAATAAATACCACGTTAAATACAAATTTAGAGCAAATGAAAATGTTTTGGATAGATCAAATAGTTTATTCTATGTTATTTTGATGTTCAAAAATATTTAAAAATCATTTTAGCATGATTTTCTCATAATAGTGATAATTAAATAATATGTAATGGAGAATAATGTTGTGTTAGATAATTTTCCATCCACATTGATAAATGATATTAAATCTATAGAGAATAACATCATTAAATCTTTCAATGAACTATTTCATGTTAAAATTAATATAATCATTATAAGGAAAACACCCATTGAAATTTTATAATACATTAACTTTCCAATCCTCAAAAATATCCTTAATAACATCAACATAGAGGAATTTTTTAACCTCAAATTCCATCTCATACCTTTCAACTTACATCCCCAAAAAAATACAACTACATTATACTAAAATTATTCTTTATGTTAATCCTTATGGTTACATATACTTTAACCCAATAAAATATCTCCCAAAATATCATCAATCACCTTAAAATACGAACATATAAAAACTCAAAAGTTCATTATAATACATTGAACATATGATCAAACAAAAAACTCATAAACCCACGATGGTATATATTACTATTAATATTACCTATCATGAAAATATCTTAATCTATAAAGTTGTCAAAACCTTGCTCTAATACCAAATATGTGGTCCCAGATTTTAACATTACATAATAAAGTGTCTTTAGACAAGAATTATTTTTCTTTTATTTTCAATGATATTTTAGGCTTATAGTTTTAGATAATTAGGTCAAAAAACTAATATAACAATCCCATATATTAGAAAGTGTAAACATATACTATGTATCCATTTTTTCCATAACATAAAACATTAAAGTAGAACAAGATATCTATACATGAAAAATATTATTAACATTAAACTTGATTTCTTATTTTCACTTACCCATCATTAAGCCTCATGAAAAACATTTTAAAAACATCGGATGAGCACAAAAAGTCCAATAAGGGACATAAAAAAGAATAAATCCATTAGTCTATTAGAAAAAATTAAAGCCTATGATATGTTTATTTTTTTCTCAATTTCATTTAATAAAATTAAATAAATCATTTCCAAATTAATAATACACACACTTTTTCTCAAATAACCTTTAAACCCATAAAACCAAATAAAACCAATTTGTAAGAAACTAAGATAATTTCATTCATAACTCATGTTAAATATAACTGGATCCTAGTTAAATCCATCATAGGAACCCTCTTATAACAACCCCCTTCATGCCTACTATGAAAAAGAACATTTCCCAATGCATTAGAGAGCTATAATTTGGGTCAACCTTCATATAAGATATATCAATATTACCCTCTTGTAATGAGCTATAATTGGGATCAACCCATCGTATAATATATATAGGGCTCACAAATTTATCATATATAATTCTAAAATACCATATCATGAATAAAAAAATTAGTATTTCACTTTTTCATCATAAATGATTTTAACAACTCCTTTAAACCCATATGAAAAAATGTTCAGATATTAAATACTCTTTATTTTCAAAAAAATATCAAAACAAAAGTAATCATAATGAATGGGAGAGGTTTTTTATTTTAATAAAACATGAAATTGTTTAAAGAAGGAAAAAAATAAAATAATTATTATGGCGGTGGGAAAATTCATCTTCGTTGTATATGCTAAAATAGAACATTCATTTTTTCTTATTTAAAGAAAGTCAAAACATTTCATAAAAATATTGATTTTGAAAACATTACAAGGAAAGTAAAAATAAATGTCAAATGTACGTTATAATTCATTTTTTCCATATAAATTCAACAATATTATAATTTTATAAAATATGGACATGAAAGAAAAATGGTTAGAAGGGAAAAATTAAAAGAGTATTTTTAAAATAAATTCCACTGCCTAAAGTCTGGCTCATCATGTTTGTTCTTTATATTAAAAAATAAAAATCTTATGTTAATTATTTATTTTATTAATAAAATTGTTCAATTTTATTATTCCTTTTATTCTATTTAATATAATTTTATATTAAATTAAATAATAAATTAAGTTTACATTAGATGTTTTGATGATATTCAGCTCATATGTCCAAAATGACTTTGGTAGGTTCAATATGGTCAAAGTGGTAATCATTCCATCATCTCTAGAATAAAAATAATGGAATAATTATCATTTCTATAAATAAATTATTCTTTTAAAACTAGTCATGAAACATTGCTACCAAAAATGAACAATGTTACAATCATGGAGACAGAAGACCATATATAGGCACGTGTAACGTTTCCTTTTTTCAATGATTATTTTTGAAAATAGGTAAGTATTATTTTAAAATTATAGAATTATAATTATTTAATTAATACCATATTATTTCTTTAAATATAGTGATATGTATCAGCCATGTGATGTGTTGAGGAAAAAAATCACATTGCTTCATGAAGGTGGTAGTCCACATGTACGCATGAACGATGTTATCATTTGTAGTTAATTGAATGTTAAAGTAAATGATAAATTAACTTTTAAAAAAGACAAATAAATATTTAATATCATATTTACACATTAAATAAATCATTAGAAAAATCCATGAGAGACATTTATGAAGAACAAATTATATCATTTTGTGAGGCGGTACTTCACTGTATAGAAGAACGATAGTTTTGTTTCCCATTTTATGGAATCAGGGATTTATATAGATTTAAAATCTATCAAAAAAATATCTATGTATATATAAGTTACTTGTTTTATTTTTTATGAATGGATGTATAATATTTGAATTTGGTGGTAGAATAAAAAAAATCTTTGTTAAGAACTATACATCTTCTTCAGACAACTTATTAATAATTATACAAAAATCCTTCCTAAGATGGTGTTATGATGAAACAATGTCCTATATGATTTTATAATTAATTTATGTATGATATTAGGGAAATTATTTTTTGAAAAAAGGTTTATTACGTGTTAATAAATGATAAGAAGAGTTTCTATTTTATAAGAGAGGGAAGGGAACTTTTGGAATTTCTTTAATTATTATACTAATATAAATTAATTTTTATGTCCAAATGGCTCAAAATTATAATATTTATAATATAATATGATTATTAGTATAATTAATTTCATCCTATAAAATTTTTACTTATTTGGATCATATTTTTACCTTTATCTGTTTGTTTTAACCCTACGTTAACACTTTGACAATTATGATGATATCAATGTTTTTTACACTTAAGGGGTAAATATATTTACAATAAAAGGAAAAAAATTCCCTAAATGGACAATGGAATATTTCATAAATAATATATCGTTCAATTGTAATATTATAATATTTTTTATTAATTTAAAATCATTTAATAAAATTTTATTTATTATAAAATAATATTAATTTCAATTTAGGAACTATTCATTTAACATGACTTTTAAAACTACAAGACAAAAATGGAATTTGAATCCAATGAATAAAAATCTCAAAAATATTTCATTTTATATATTATTTTTTAATAAAAAAACTCACTCAAATAAAAATATTTTTTTGGTTTTCAAAATAAATTTATTTACTTATTTACTGCTTTCACAAGCACTGTGTTAGTGTTGCAAAAATATTTATGAAAATTATTTCTTTACTACAAATTAAAAATAAATTAACATGGTGAAAATAATAATTTATATTTCAAATTAGTATTTAAAACTAAAAATATCCTTTTTTTATCCCTATATCAAAAAATTTAATATAATAAAACAAAGAGAATGATATTTTTTACTTTACTGTATATGAAATAATATATAGGGTAAAAATTTTATCCAGATGGAAAAATGCCACATATTTAAATTTTCAATTATTATGGATAACATATACACAACTAATAAAATTAAGGAAAGTGTTAGGGTCATTCTTTTGTCCTTATCATTTTATTTTTAACATTAATTACCTGATTTTTTATTTACATTGAAAACAAAAATTTCTAATGTTACTATTCATAATATCCAAGAAGAAAAGTGATTTATTTTCAAATATGGACATATTGATTCCAAATATGGAATCCATTTTTCAATATTCAAAAAATATAAGTGGTAGAATTTAAATTACTATTAAACCAACAAAACATAAAGAATTTTTTTTTCAGAAAAATACTATTTTAAGTATAAAATGTTTTCATACTAAATTAAAGTATAAAATTTATTTAAAAAAACAGAATTGGATTTTTTTTTTAAAGGTTGGGGCTGAAGCCTCAATTTATTATTTAAATCAAAGACCTCTTTAAGACTAGGTAGAGGGAGACACATTATATATCCTGAAGGCCCAAGGCCAAGTGTCCTGAATACAGGGCTTGAAAGCCCATTTTTTAACCCAAAGGACCCCTCGGTGAACAATACTGCTACAGTACCTGTACTACTATAGTACTTGCTATAGTACCACCACCGTTATAGTACATGTTATAGTTTCGTCACTACAAATACATTAAAACTAAAAAATTATATTTTTTTACTTTTTAATTACATTAAAATAAAGTATTTTTTTCAGTAAAAATCATTATTCTTAACTATACACAGAAAAATTAATCCTTTCAAAAAAAAATTAAACCTAATATATTTTTTGTATGATGATTTCAAATTTCATGATCATATTATAAAATATATTTTCTAAATATACTTGAATTTAATTATAATATTTTCTCACAAAAACCAATAAAAACATTTTTGATGAAAATATATTTTTGAAACATAAAATAACTTTTCTTAAAACTGACTTTTTTTATGAAGTAGTAATCAATACATTTTTATTGATTAATACATATATATATTTATTTCATATTTTGGTTAATCCAATTGATAATGTAAATTGCAATAACTATGGTATAATAGTCATATTTAAATAATAATATTTCATTATTCTTTTAATCACGATGTTGTGTGTCATACAAGCTATCAAACATAATGAACTTTTTCATTATCAGGTTGTTACAAATGAGTATATACAAAATTTATAAGAGAGTCCCATGGTTGGAAATTATTTCCCCTAAAAGGGATAAATGAGCATGAACTTCAATCCTATCATATAATGTGCACCTAAAGAGTAGTTAGTAAAGTCCCAAATATTTCATACCTTTGCATAACAAGTATGATTTGGATAAAAATGATTGTGGGTAAATTTTCTATTGATATAAAATGTTAAAATCTTATTTGAATCATTTAACCATGAAATTATTGATCAATAAAATTCTTACTTGTGATGTTGTATCCAAGATCTTGGTACAACTACTGATCATTATTTCTTCATTTGGGACACTCACTGCTTGATTGTCATTGTAGGAAGAATGAGTTAGAACATCCTAACTCTGAGGTGAATAAGGCCCTGGGTGGTTCTTTTGATGATTGTGACAAGAGCCTGGATCTGAATGTTGTTAGGTCTATTGATGGTAATGAAAAATCTGTTCGAGATCCTGGTAAGAATGTTGGTACTGTATGTCTAGGTGAAGCGGTAAAGAAAAATCAACCTAACGTATTACCTCCTGAGCCGATTATAGCTAGGATTTTTAATAGGCTGAAAAGAGACCTGGAAAGTCCTTTGGGAATCAATATGATTGTAGGGGCTGATCATCATAGTGAAATGGAAGGTGTTAATCTGGATATGCAAAAGGCTAAATCACAAGCTCTGGTGGATTCAGTTGGAGATGGGGTTTTAAATTCTAAGGGAGAGGTGTTCCCAAGTTCTTGCACCTATGATATGGTTCTATGAGTAGGAATTAGTAACATACCTTAAAAGTTGATCCATTCGTCTGGATATGGAAACTAAATGGATGGTCAGGAGTGGGAGGTACCTATGCTTGGAGAAATCAGGCGGCTAAGTCCCAAACAGGGATCCAATCTGAGGAAGACCCTAGTATGTATCAATTTGAACAACTTCTTTGAGTGTTTTCATTCTGATGGAGGGGTTGAATGCAACTCCTTTTATCCTCTAGAAGTCAAGTCTGATAGAGAAGGAAAAACCTTGGATGATAATTTTATAGGAGATATCATTAAAGGCATGCACAATCCAAGAAGGAATAAGGGTAGTAAATAAAATAGGGATCCAGGGGACAGCATTATTTCCACGAAGCAGAAACCAAAGGGTCAAAAAGACTACTCCTATATCCCTAGGCCAATGGAGACATGGGCTGCCAAAAAAGTGGTAAACCCAAAGAACATGAGGTCCAGATAGTGGAAGGCGAGGAGGAATGGAATGTTGGAGAATTTGGGTCTCCAAAACATGGCAAGGAGTTTTCAAAGGCAGAGGACAGTTGGGAAATTTTGGTGAACCCTCTCGGGGATGCAGATGAGAGGTTGGAGATTCAGTTTGGGGCAACACCACTGCATTTTTTGGACAAGGCGTAGGTAAAGGAGGCCACATAACCTCCTAGACAATAGTGTGAAGGGGATATATGGGAAATTATTATCCATTCCAAGGAATAAATGCTGTATAAATCAGTTCCATTCAATGCCTCAAAAGAGGATAGTGATAATATGTCTGAGAGCTCACTTTGTGTGGCCACTACCCAGGTGAAGATGGAGTGGATCGACAAGAAAGATAATATTTTGGCAAGATGATTTAATGCAGGGAAGTTAAAAATAGAGGAATTAATACAGACATAAGATAAGTTTGCATTTTGGTTCTAGGACCTTATCAAAGACGGTCCAGATTTAGGGTTAAATGGACGTCTCTGGAAACTTTCTAGGAATAATGCATCTAATAGACTTAAATGTGATTTCAATGGTTTGTCTATCTCATTTTCTATTTTATTATCTGTAATTCGTACCGACTTAGGTTCTCACTTCCCCTTAAAAGTGTTTGAAATAAAAATAATAATTTATAGGTCAGGATGTTGATCCATTCTAAGTGTGAATTTTTTGAACCCTTTAATGATCCCAATTTAATCCTAAGGAATAGAAATATTCAATCCACTATTGAATGTTATATTTTTCAGAGGGACTGGTAGTTTTTTTTAGCTTCCCAGACCATGGATTATCAGTAGGGATACCCAAAATCAGCCACCTCCATGATTAAATTAGTGTCCCAATTTACCAAAATGAAATTATCACTAACACATATAATTTAGTTATAGGTGGTAAGATTCTTAATTTGGGACAATAACCTCAATGGAACTATTCTGACCTCAAATATTGATCAGGGGAGAAATCATTCATTGAAGCCCCATCAAACAACCAATTTATATTGGACACTAGAAATACTAGTGTCTCCAATCACCACTACTATCCACTTTGGGAGACTATGAAATAATTAACCCCCCCCCCCCCCCTTATCTTAATATGATATAGAGGGACAATAATGTCCTTGATATTATCTATAAGTCGCCTTGGAGGGATCATCACACCATGTATCATCGATTCTAAGGCCACAGAACCCCAACCCCTAGATAATATGCTAAGGATGTCACCAAGGAGGATCTCTCCCTAGTCACCTAGACTAGGGTTCCCATGATAATATATCTCTAGGTGTATCATTCCACTAAGGAAAGGACACATATATCTATCATTACTAATGAAGTATATCAGAACATCATGGTGATTATTGATGAGCATGACCATATTCACACTACTAGAAAATACTTCTTGTACAAGATCATATAAACCAAAAATATGGACTATATTCCTGTCCTAATATATGAATAATGTCTACATATTTTATTGAAAAATAAATAACTTGAGTGGGTGTATACAACTGTTCTCATTTAAGAGTGATCTTATATTCTCGTTCCTAATAAAGAAGCTTGTTGTCATATATTGGATGAAACTAAATGTTAAGACTATATAAACACTTTTATCTATTATGGAATACATTATACTACTGTAATGGTAGTTGAATAAACTGATTACATAATCTGATGGACAATAGGGAGAATCCTAATATTCATACTCCTGCAATCATAGGAGATCAACTATACACATCCGTTTCAATATAGGAGTGGGATAAAATTTCTACACCCATTAAGGAATATCATCTACATATCCCAATGAAAAATCACATATAGTATCAGTCCCATATTCTAGTTCAAATAGGAATTCATTGGAATCCTCTATTATTTAATATATGGAAGCCCCATATCTCTGCCAAAACATAGGTTCTCCATGAAATACTCCAGAAATCACTCCAAAGTAGGCCCATATTTATGTTCCCACTAGAGGATATCGATAATATATTCTAGAAACTACATAGGTATGATATTATATTCCTACCATGATGTATAAAATCTATTAACATATCTCATTAGAACCTACTAAGGAGTAGGATAATATAACAATCCTCACCTAAGAGGTCTGTCAAAATATTACAACAATGATTAAAGATCAATAATGATATCATATTATCTTTTAATATATTATGAAAAATCATACATGAAATTCATTATTATATTCTAAATAAGATGTAGAGTTCATTGAGTAGGGTTCATACACTTATGCGTTAATTCCCATATTGCACGAATCTGATCATGATTGAGGATTCAGCCTTAGTCATCTTTCCAAGAAGGCCTGGATTGTCTAATTAAGGTAAATGCACAAATGGATAGAAGTATTATACACTTTCCCCAATCATAAATAACATCAATAAATCCCTCTAGAATTTATCAATTGGGACTCGTGAATTTGATGATGCTTCATTAATATGAGAAGGAAGGGGTAATCATGGATGTTCTCTACACACTATGAAAAACAACAAATTTAGTGGTCTTCTCCAAATAATTCCTCATAGAGGTAATCTGCATGACAATATCATGACTAGTTATGAAAGTAATCCTGTGATTCTAGTTATGGATGTCCTTATATAATCTGTAAGATCAACCAAAAAATGTCTTCAACTTGGAAATTCATTAGATATTGGTTACCAAAAAATCCCTATCCATAAAAATCAGGCCATCCACCCTGGACTTCCTCCCAATGTAATATTTCATGGAAGACCTCTTTTTAACTATAAATCAATTCATAATGGATTTCCTCTCCACAATAAAGATTATAAATACAACCATTGAGGTCCACCCCATGGAGTCCATTGTAGACTTCCTTAAATAAGTGATCTATCTAACCAAAATTTAGGCCCTCGATGATTTAAAGTCCCTTGAGGAGCTCACTCATATCAAGTGGAACATAAAAATTTATGTTTATCCATGAATAAAGTGAATCCATTAGTTCAAGGTGTTTCACCTCCTTCAATTTGTGATTTTAGGTGAAAATCGTCAAATACACCTACCCCAGACTGCATGGTCTATGATTTAGCTATTGATACTCTTATAAATCCTTATCCCCTTAATAATATGGTTGATAAATGTCAAAAATTAGTAATATTATATTGAATAATACCTCTCTAAGGATTAATATAATTTTATTATTATGTGAGAAAAAAATTTGAAGGGAATATCCTCATAATCTTATGGCCAACTCCACTTATTGATATGACATTAAAGAGGTATTAAAAGTGGAGTTCATAAATTATCTATTCCATAATATATGGAAAAATAACCTTTATATTAGAGGTAAATATTTTAGTTACACCAACCACATCAATCCAATTAGTGATCATTTCCATGAGGTTGACCCGGATACCCCCACAGATGAACGACATCAAAAGTTTGAGAAAAATGTGGAGACCTAGAAAAAGTATTCATTATATGTTTAATAGTTTTTCTCTATTGAATATATATTTCATAAACAAACATATAAACTAGAGGGAGGGTTGAACATAGAGTTTTAAATTTTACTCTTCTCAATGACCATCAAAGACTACTAAAGAGAACAACCTGAAATGTCATCGGTTGTATCCATGTCTCGAGACCAGGTAACATACACCATACCGAGTCAGTCCAATAGATACCACTATATCTAGGGACCATAAATGATGTACTAAGTAAATGTGATCCATCTATATAATCATTCATCAATGTTCTATGATATTTGAGAATGCATATCCTCTAAGAATGGTAAAGCCTATAGTTTCAATATAATCCCTGGTGGTAATAATTTCACAAAAGAAAGGTGTATTACATAAATAAAACCCTTGGAATAAAGCATATAATTTCATGAATTATGTAATATTGGTCAAATTAAATATATTTTTTGAGATTCCCCAGCCCATAGGGCTAGGATATTTTTACAACCACTCCTTCCCCTGTGAACATAAAATCCCTATTGAGTCCATGATATGATGGTGGTAGAATAAAGTCAACACCAACCAAAGGGACATGGGAATTATCATTGCTCCTACTTCATGAAAGTTAGTCTTTTATATATTTTTAGGGTCTCTCCATGAAAAAATATCATAGTTTATTCCACTGTATTATCCATCCTCTTCAATTGGAATAAATTCAATTAATATATCTAGGGACTCCCCCATAGTATTTATCTATAAATCACTTTAGGAGAAGATCAAGGGGAGACAATAAATTTAAATACCCAGAATTTCCTTGTAATTTTTTTTAGTTAAATGGAAATTTTATGAGTTTGTGAAAATTAACGGTGTGTGATTCTGAGGCCCGGTGTGACTGGAATGAATTTATGAACTTTTTTTCGGGTACGTTTAGTAAAAGTGCTAGTGGGATTTTGTAACTTTTGAACTGGTGCTCAGAATTGAAATCTGAGGACACTATTGAACTTGTAGTTCTGGTATTCACTTAAGGAGACCTTCACCTCAACCATAGTAGGTCGAGGGTGGAAATTAGTTTTTCTCTTATTCGTGAAATAATAAAATAAAATAAAATGGTGTAACATTTTATTTTTATTTTCTTTTGAAACTCCCATGTGGATGTTTCATATGTGGGGACCACTTAACTAAAATCTCCCATGAGAGGTTATGGATGTGGGGACCACTGAACCTAAACCACTCATTAGAGGTTATGATGGTGGGGACCACCCGAGGCTAAACCCCTTGAACTCCCCTTTAATGAGAGAAACCCTCAAACTTCCTATTAAATGTGTGGGAGCCACTTCAACTCCTCCAACATTTATTATGCCAAATCATTTAATTAACTATGCCTTTTTGAATTTATTCCAATGATATAAATAGACAAAATAATCAATTATATTGGCTACTTGGAATTTTTGGTGGAATTGGGAGGAAGGAGCTTTAGGAGAAATCTCTCCAATGAAGAACGCCAATAAAGAACACCGACTTTGACTTCGACTTCTTCCATGGGTCATTCGTTGACAAGGAACGTATTCAACATCAATGAACTGATGATCGAGGAAATTCTGACGTCACCAATGTCCGTCTATTCCTAACGACATCATATCCTTCCCTGGGGACAATCTTCAATGAATCAAACG
This sequence comes from Viscum album, assembly GCA_963277665.1. Taxonomy (NCBI): domain Eukaryota; kingdom Viridiplantae; phylum Streptophyta; class Magnoliopsida; order Santalales; family Viscaceae; genus Viscum; species Viscum album. The sequence goes on from OY728152.1 coordinate 855,034,908, forward strand.
AACGAGGTAGGGAGGGTGTTTGAATTACATTCCTTTACCCGTTCGTGATATTCATGTTTTATAGCCGCTTACTACCACTCTAATGAGGATAGAGCAGGCCAAAAAAATGGCATTTCCTCTTTGAATTTCTTGGGATAATTCTTGTGTTCTTCGTGATGAAGGAGTGCGGCTATCAACCACGATGAAGGTGACGAAGGCAACGGCGCTGCCCTGTGGCCACCGCTGCCCGTGGCTCCACTGTCTGTGGCCAGTGTTGCGGCCCGCGGCCTGCCGAGTTTCCCCATGCCCTGACGGAACCCCCGCAGCTGAGTCGTCCCATTCCCTCATGGAACCCTCATGGCCTCGCACCATCTAGGAAACCCCACCGCCGAGCCGCCCCGCGCCCTCGCGGCACCCCCAACGATGAGTCGTCTGGCACCCTTGTGGAACCCCCGTGGCCGAGCCGACCCAAGCCACCTCGCAGCACCCTCGTGGCCAAGCTTCCCAACGGCCTCGCGCCCTCGTAGCACCCTCGTGGTCGAGCTACCCCGCGCCCTCACGGCACCCCAACCGCCAAGCCATCCGGAATCCTTGTGGCACCCTCACGGCCGAGCCACCCTGCGCCACCACGGCACCCCTGCGGTCGAGCCGCCCAGCGCCCCCACAGTACCCCCACGGCCTTGCGGCCTACTGGTCCAGTCCCAGTAGGTCAGGCCGCCCATCGGGCCGGGTCGGACCCAGCGGGTCGGGCCAGACCCAGTAGGCTGGGCTGGACCCAGCTGGTCGAGCTAGGTCAACCCAAATCGGGTCAACCCAGGCCAGGTAGGGTCGGGTCAGTCTGACCGATTCGGACCGGACCCAGACCAGATATGACCCTATACATTAATTGGGCCATAACTTTGGCACCAGACTTCCATTTGACAAACCATCAGCGGCACCAGAAACCATGGAGCAAGATGGTCCCTTTGGTATACCCCACTGGAGTTTTGGATAATGTTGGGGAATGGTCGGGTTGGATCGAGCATGAATCCAACTGGGCCCTCAGGACAAAAAGGCTAATAATGTAATAACCTGGTTCTTATTTTTGAGGTACGGGTTTCTTCTTTTATTTTTTACTTAAGTGTTTTTGAGAAAATATGGAAAATGGGGAAAAATCCTAAATTTTGGGACTACACGTCGTGTACTTTTCCACATGTCGTGTACTTTGGCCGTGTGGGATGATTACACCGGGTGTGTAGCCATGTCGGCGAAGAAGGGTGTAAAAACCGACTACACGCCGTGTAGTGTATATTTACACGTCATGTAGTCAGTCGGTAGTCAAATAGTAAGGCGGTGGAAGCAGCCTCCAGCCAGACTACAGTACACGCCGTGTGATCAGGAATACACATTGTGTACTCATGTCGATAGATGAATAGTGCCATGCTGGCGAGAAGCCACCGAAGGAACAATTAAAAAATGAAAATTACACGATGTGTACTTGAGAAGTACATGCCGTGTAGTTTGTTTTTTCATTTAAAATGGGTAGTAGCCAACCCTGTTCATAGGATTGGCTTAGAACCAGAGGAAGGATTCGGGAGAGGAGTTCGGACCTTCGAGGATCTCCAGATCTAGCGTCGGGAATCTTTTTTCGCCTCTGACGATCTCGTTGGAACCGCACGGGTAAGACCTACACTCTCCTTAAGTCGTTCTTAACAATTATTCCTCTAAGGGAATTATTTGAGTTTGAATGAGGTTTTCTTTCACCTCATATCTACATCTTTCTAGGACAATTTGAGGATCGTCGTTCACGTATACCGTTCAGGGGAGTTTAAGGTAGGTGGCTTGGTGTTCAATTTCCGATTGTTGTGCGTTTTTGTGTATCGTTGTGCTACGAACCCATGTTGAGGTGTCGTGTGGATGATTCCTTGTATTTTTAAATCCCTATAATTGTATAGTTAATTAAATGTGATAATAACCTGCTGTTTGGGATCACTGCTTGGATCCAGGACCACCCCGGGGGTGCGTTCCTCTGTTTAGCTATTTGAACGGGATACCCGTGGGTATGCCATGTTTATTTTGTGAATTACTTTTTCCTTGAGAGTAATTGTATGTGAATTTCTTGTTTATAAGTTGGGCATGGCCTGGTTACTTGATTAGCCCGAGGGAAGTGTTTCCTTTAGGATAAAGGCAGTGGTTATTTCGGCCTGAGGGAAACTTCTTCTGTGCTTGTGGGCAATAGACTTTGTGCCTGAGGGCGAAACTTCATACGCCTGAGGGAAATATCTGTTATGCCTGAGGGAAAGATTCTAATTACCTGAGGGTAAGGGTTTGCATGTCTGAGGACACTAACTGTTTACATAGAAATTCACTGTGGTTGTTTCCTTATAATGAACAATTAAATGAATATTAAAATGGAAATATAACTGGTAAATCTAGTTACTTCTGATTACTTCTTAGTTTATTGCATTTACTTTTGCACATTTTTTTTGCATGTTTACACACAGTTGAGCATTGGCCTTTGGTGGGTGCCTACTGGGATTTATTTCTCACACCCTGTTTGGGTCATGTCTTCGGCCCAAATAGATTACATTTCTACAGGTGTGGATTAGGGAAAGGGTCCATATACAGGTACTTGATTGCTGCTGAGGAGTAGGGGAGAATGGGACCGGGCTTAGGCTCACGATGCTACTGGTTGTCTTGTTTTGTTTTGTTGTACTCTGTATTGTACTGTAATGTATTGTTATGTAACATGTTCTAGATATTTTCTTAGAACTTGAGACGTGTTTCATCATTATCTATATAACTAGTTGGTTATCTTTACTGTAGTTGTTTATTTTAAATATTTATGGTTTATTTCTTTCGCTGTTGTTGTATGTTTTTTATTTTATTCCGCTGCTCTAAACTTTGAAAAATGAGGTCATAGTTTCCCCACTATCAGACTTGGTCCTTCACTGCTAGTCGGCAGCCTCTGGCATTTGGGGAAATGCTTTTAAGGTCATGTGACCAACCAGGTTTGGGGAACCCGTTGAGTGGCACCCAGAACTAGGATGTTACAAAGTGGTATCAAAGGGGTTCTTTTCTTTGACTTACTATTTGGAGCCTTAGTCAGGGATAGGACGGAAACGGTTGTTGGTAATAAGTTGTGCCCGGGTGTAGCTAACCCGTGTATAGGGAAAAGCCAATCTACCTCATATTTTTGTAATTCTTCTAATTTTTCAAATTTTACAGTTGATTTGATTTCACCGTTGGGTGAATCACTTGTGATTGTGATATTTATATTTTATCCATGGGTTCTATTTAGTTGCAACCCGATGAGATGAGGGTATGCCATCTTGTGCATCATTTAGGCACTTTCTAGGAATCACATTCCATGCATAGTTTCATGCCACGTAGGTGCATTAGAAATTGCATGTTGTTGTGATAGTTGTTGTGATATAAAAGCATGTTGTTGTGATAGTTGCTTTGATAAATACCTGTTATGTGATAGGATTTTTGTGTGAGCCTATTGATTGAATAGACGCCAAACTCTAGTTTTTGGGGAGTATGGGCCCTCATTGACCGTAATTTGGTAGATCATTGATTTTTTATCTTTGTTTAACACAGATAAGATGCCAAACTTTGATTTGCGGGGAGTATGGGCCCTCACGGATCAGAATTTGGCACTTAGGTGTTGTTTTCAGTATTTTCTGGGTTCCAGAGTAGTATCTGAGCCTTACTGTCCGGAAAACCCATTATACACACCATGTAGTTCCTCGGACACACGCCGTGTGATCTTCTCTTCGGGAAGAAAAGAAAACTTTTTAAGTACATGCCGTGTACCCTAAGTACACTCCATGTAGACTCTTCCTATGTTATAGACCATTTGGGTAGGGACACGGGGAAGGGAAATGATTGGGGTGAACACATCGTGTACCAGATGTACATGCCTTGTATTGTTGACCTGGAGTTCGCCCGTGTAACTAACAACACGGATGGAGAAGACCTTAAGACATACACACCGTTTCCACTATGGAACACGCCGTGTAGTCTGACCTGGGGACCCGGCCGTGTAACTAACAACACGGGTCAGTGTAATCCTTTCGTATACATGTCGTGTGTATATGGAACATGTTGTGTAGTTGAGCTGTGTATTCGGCCGTGTAACTAACAAAATGGGTCGGTGAAGCTCGTCTAGTACACACCATGTACCTGTGGGACACGTCATGTAGTCTTGTCTGAGGATAGACCGTGTGGACCTGACCGTGTGGCTGGGGAAAAGGGGTGGTGTACACGCTGTGTAGTATCAAGCTGAGTAGTCAGATGTGTCACAAAATACACGGGCAGTTGGAAAATTACACCATACACGCCATGTAGATTATATACACGCCGTGTTGTTTTGTTCAATGGGAGCCATGTGGCTTAGCCATGTAGAAGGACCCGGGCAGGGGAATAGAAGTTAGGTACACTCTGTGTAGTCATTATACACATCGTGTAGTCTTGTTTTGAAAATCTTGAATGCCTTCTTCCTCCTATTCCCTTTTTGGTCCCTTCATTTTCAGTCTTGATAATCTGGATCTAAGGTGTGTGTTTAACCTTGTAGAGTCATGCCGCTGAGACGACCATACGTTGTTCTCGAGGAGAGCGGCGACGATTATACTCCAGGGATGGTGGGCCATGGGCTACCAGTGGATCCTCCAGTAGATCTAGATGCGGTTCCAACTGTTATACCGGACATAGACATGGATGCCCAGTTCTGTGAATGTTTCATGCGGTTCATGCAGACCTTTTAGGGAGCATCGTCGGCTGCCACATCTATGGCTATGCTAACTCGTATATTCTAGCAGCAGTATCCACCGACGTTCTCAGGGGATGGTGGACCACAGGCTGCAGAGTCTTGGATGGGGTCTATGAAGACTATATTCGAGCATCTTGAGACGCCTCCATGGAGGAGGGTCAAGCTCATGACTTATATGTTGTGTGGTTCTGCCAAGAGGTGGTGGGATGTTACCACCACTACCACAAAAATAGTTTTTCGCAGCGCCCCCCTTTATCAGCGCTTGCTTAGTAGCGCTGATAAAGGGGGGGCCTTTATCAGCACTTTTTTTAGCGCTGATAAAGGGTAGGCTTCAAAAAAAAATTAAAAATATATTAATATATAAATATAGTTATATTGTTATATAAATATAATATATAATTTTTAAATATATTTTAGATAAGTATAAATGTACATTTACACTTATTATACTTAATATTTAAGATATTTAGTGAAAATGACTTCTTAAAAAATTAAAAAAATATTTTTAATTAATATTTTGATAATAATTATGGAGTAATAGTCATTTAATAACAATTTGAGGACTAAAAAAATTAAAAAAATTAAAAAAAGATCCAAAATATGTTGAAAACGCAACTCAAACTTCAAACGGCCATAACTTTTGATCCGGGTGTCCGTTTGAGCTCTACCAAATATCAAATCGAAGCCTGCGACGAGCTCTACGTCACTGTGACTCGGGGGGACCCTGGTCAAGCGTTTTTCGAGGCCAAAAGAGGCCCAGAAGGCCTCCAAAACTGAGTTTTTTGTCGGGGTACCCAGATTTTTTAACATTTTGTGGATTTTCAAACTCGTTTAAGGGGGTATTATTGGCTTTTCTTGGTGGGGACTAAATTTATTCCAAGGTATTACATTCATATTGATATTATGTCTTTGAAATTTCATCCTTTTTTATAATGAACTGCTATTTATAATCAAATATATAACTATATGTACATATTTTTTATATATTCGCACCTAAAAAATAAATTTTTTAAATAAATAATTAAACATATTTACATATAAAATATATTAGCTTTATCTAAATAATAATTAATATCCATTTTATTTAAAATACCAATATATGAATATTTATATACCTATATATTAATCTAACTATATATATATTAATCTAACTATATATATATTAATCTAATAACTATATATATATTAATATAACTACATATATATATATTAGTATTACTATAAATATATATATTAATATCACCATAAATATATATATTAATATCACTATATATATATTAATATAACTATATAAATATATATTCATATAACTATATATATGTTAATATAACTATATATATGTTAATATTACTATATATATGTTAATATAACTATATATATGTTAATATAACTATATATATGTTAATATAACTATATATATGTTAATATAACTATATATTAATATAAATATATATTACTATACGAATAAATATAACTAAATATATATATATATATAGATATAGATATATATTAATACCACTATATATATATTAATATTACTATATATATTATAATATAACTATATATATATATATTATAATATAACTATATATATATATTAATATAAATATATATTACTATACGAATAAATATAAATAAATATATATATATATATATAGATATCATGAATTGGAAAGTAAATCAAAATAGAGTAGTGGTAAGGGCTTAGGCGCGCAGGGGGGAGGTCTCGAGTTCAAATCCTGGTGGAGGCAGGGGTGCGCGCGCATGGGGAATATTGGAGCAAGCGCTGTTAAAGGGTGGAGGGGGATGCGTGGGGTGCGTGGGGTTCGTGGGGTGTTGTATAGGGGCCGAAAAGTGCTGTAAAAGGGGGGGTTCAAATGCTATAAAAGCCCCCCCATGATTGGCAGTATTTTTTAAATTTTTTAAATTTTTTTTAATTTTTTTTAATTTTTTTATCTTTTATCAGCGCTTTTTTAAAAGCGCTGATAAAGGAAGCGCTGATATAGGACCCCTTTATCAGCGCTAAAAGAAGCGCTGATAAAGGGGTACTTTTATCAGCGCTTTTTTTTAGCCCTGATAAAGGGGACCCCCCCTTTATCTACGCTGGATTTATCAGCGCTTTTCTAGTGCTGATAAAGGACATTTTTAGCACTGATAAAGGCCGTGTTTGTAGTAGTGCACCCAGTTAGAGCATCACAGAGACATGGCGTGGGAAGATTTTCAGGTAGTCTTCTATGACTTCTTCTTTCCAGAGACGCTGAGGGAAGATAGAGCTTGAGAGTTCATCAATCTGTAGTAGGGCGCTATGTTGGTGATGGATTATTCTACTCACTTCACCAAGCTTCAGATTTTTTTCACCTGTTCTGGTGGGTGATGAGACGTTTAGAGCCAGACGCTTTGAGGATGGTCTTCGATATGAAATCTGAGCACTGGTGAATGTTTTCAGGTTGCCTTCAGTACATACTATTGTGAACCAGGCACTGATTACAGAGAGGAACCTTCGGGAGGCTAGTGGTACAGGCTAGGGGGGTTCGGCACCAGTTTCTGGTACTATTTCTACTGGGAAGAGGAAGCGACATATTGACTTCTCTCACGGTGGCAGTACCATCCATAAGGATGTTTCAGGTGGTCAAGTCAGGTGATACCAGTCTGGTAAGGAGGGTAACAAGAGACCACAGTGTCCACGTGATCCAGTGGAGTGCTGACCTTGAGGAAAGATGGGTCATCTGCAGTGCTTTTTCAGGGCATTTCCACCAGTGGCTAATGAGAGGGGTTCTGTGCAGACTTCGCGTGCGGGAGTAGGACCAGTATCTTCTTACTAGTCGAGAAACTGGAATATGTCCGGGCGTGCAGGTCGAGATGGTGGTTATGACTGTGGTATCCAAACACCAGGATCTTAGAGGCAATAGGGTGGGACAGCTCAGGGTAGCCAGGCTGTGTCGCAGGGCCACGACACTGGGCAGGCATATGCAGTGCAACAGACCCAGCAGGAGCAGGATCCCGGACCTTTTACTGTCAGAGGTACTATTCTAGTAGCTTCTTTCTTATCTTCAGTACTTTTCAATACGGTTTCTACACATAGTTTCATATTTGTGCCTGTTATGGAGAGCCTCGGGCTCTGTGTTTCTTCTTCTTCTGCTGTTATGACGCTAGACACTCCGTTGGGGACTAGGATGGCAGGTGTGCGTCAGTGAAAGGAGTGCCCCCTTGAGGTTGTTGGGTGTCACTTCCTATGGGACCTCTATGTCTTAGAGATGAAAAGCTATGATTTCATTATCGGGATGGACTGGTTGGTTCCCTTTCGAGCCTTTGTAGATTTCTATCATCGTAGGGTGAGTTTCACGTCACCAGAGGGCGGAGAGTTTATATACAAAGGTGAATGGAATGTTCAGGTGAGTTGAGCTGGACCAGAGCATCATGGGCAAGGTGGTGTGACAGCCCAGATTGCAAGTTTATATCTAGATGATCAGGGGTCTTTTCAGAAGTATTTCCCTCTAGTAGTTTATTGTTTCAGGTATGTCTTCCTGGAAAAATTTTCAGGTCTACCTCCGGAGCGAGAGGTGGATTTCTCTATTGAGCTTGTGCCAGGAGTAGCACTGGTTTCCATTCCTCCATATAGGATGGCCACGCCTGAGTTGTAGGAGCTCAAGAGGCAGTTAGATGAGTTAAAGTCAAAGGGTTTTATCTGACCCAGTACTTCTCCTTGGGGTTCTCCGGTCCTCTTTGCGAAGAAGGCGGACGGTACCCTCAAAATCTCTGTAGATTATCAGAAGCTGAACCAGTTGACGGTTAAGAACTGATATCCCATGTCTAGGATTGATGATATTTTTTATCAACTTCGTGGAGCACAAGTGCTCTTGAAGATTTACTTGAGATCCAGATATCATCAGTTGCGCGTGAGACCATCGGATATACCGCTTACAGTTTTTCGGAGCAGATATGGTATGTACGAGTACTTGGTTATGTCGTTCGGACTCACGAACACGCCAGCAGTTTTCATGGATCTAATGAATCGTGTGTTACATCCTTACTTGGATTCTTTTGTGGTAGTATTCGTGGACGATATCTTGGTGTACTCTCACACTCGACACGACCATGCCACCCATCTTGAAGTCGTATTGAGTACACTGAGAGAGCATAAGCTATATGCTAAGCTCTCAAAGTGCCACTTTTGGATGGACCAGATTCACTTCTTGGGTCATATCATCTCAGAGGCAGGAGTTTCAGTAGACCCATAGAATCTGAGAGCAGTAGTTTCCTGGGAGCAGCCTAAGAACGTGTTTGAGATACGGAGTTTCTTGGGGCTGGATGGTTACTACAGACGTTTCATCCAGGGCTTCTCCCGCTTAGCAGCACCGTTGATGGGTTTGACTAAGAAAGGTGTGAAGTTTATTTGGTCGAAAGCTTGCGAGAAAGCCTTTCAAGACCTGAAAGGAAGGTTGAAATCAGCACTAGTACTGATACTTCCAGAGCAAGTTAAGAGCTATACAGTTTATTGTGATGCATCAGGTATTGGACTGGGAGCAGTGTTGATGCAGGGCGATCGAGTTGTTGCGTATGGGTCTCGGCAGTTGAGGCCACATGAGAGGAATTACCCAATGCATGATCTCGAGTTGGCTACAGTCATTCATGTGGTGCGCTGTTGGAGACATCATCTCTTGGGAGATAATTTTGTGATTTCCACAGACCACAAAACTCTCAAGTATATATTTACTCAGCGTAACTTGAATCTGAGACAGAGAAGGTGGGTCGAATACCTTCAGTCCTTCTATTTTGAGCTTGCCTATACACCTAGTAAAGGTAATGCAGTTGCTGATGCACTGAGAAGGAGGAATCAGATATAGGTAGTGCAAGAGGCCAGTGGTGAGTGGCAGCTTATGGCTTTGTTCTCTGAGATGCATTTGGAGGTGTGCATGACAGTCAGGGGCAGACCTATCTTTCTTCTTTAACTGTTACTTCTACCCTCTTGGATAGAGTGAGGATGAGATAGCTATCTGATTTGGAAGGCCTAGTTCTACCAGAGTCAGTGGCAAGTGAGGACCCTCCTCCTAGTTGGACGATAGGTGATGGTGAAATTCTGTGTTTCCATGGATGAGTGTGGGTTACAGGGGATATACGCGAGGATTTGATGCGGGAGTTTCATGCTTCAGTTTGGGAAGTTCATCCTGGGGTTACAAAGATGTACCGAGATTTGAGACGTCAGTATTGGTGGTCGGGTTTGAAGAAGGAGATAGCTGGTTTTGTTACGAGATGTTCCACCTGTCAGCAGGTGAAGGTGGAGCATCAGAGGCCAGCCAGACTATTACAGCAGTTACCCATCCCAGAGTGGAAATGGGATGATGTCGCGATGGAATTCGTGACTGGGTTGCCGAGGTCACCTCGAGGCAATGATGCGGTGTGGGTTGTTGTGGACAGACTCATGAAGGTAGCTCACTTTTTTCCGATCAAGGAGACCTTCGGTGTTGACGAGCTTGGAAAGCTGTATATCTGAGAGGTCATACTTCTTCATGGGGTTCCTCGTTCTATCATTTCTGATAGGGACTCCCGTTTTACGTCTCATTTCTGGCAGAGTTTTCATAGGGCCATGGGTACACAGGTGCTTATAAGCACATCTTACCACCCTCAGACCGATGTCCAGTCAGAGTGTACGATACAGGTGCTTGAGGACATGCTATGTGTATGCATCCTATACTTTTCAGTCTCTTGGGATAAGCACATACCCCTGGTCAAGTTTTCCTATAATAACAGTTTTTAGGCAACTATTGAGATGGCACCTTACGAGGCTTTATATGGTAGGTCATGCTGATCACCCTTGTGATGGATAGAGGCTGGTGAGGCAGCTTTACTGGGACCACGTCTTGTGCAGGAGACTTCTGAGCAGGTCCAGTTGATTTAGAAGCAGATGGCTACCGCACAGTCTCATCAAAAATATTATGTTGATCGCCACAGACAACCCTTGGAGTTCGTGGTCAGGGATCAAGTCTTCTTGCATGTTTCGTCGAGGCTGGGACACAGATGGATCAGGAGATAGGGTAAACCTTCACCGAGGTATGTGGGGCCATTTGAGATTCTGGAGAGAGTCGGGCTGGTTGCTTATCGGTTGCAATTACCACAGAGGTACCGAGCCATGCACGACGTCTTCCATGTATCTCAGTTGCACCGCTATCATTCAGAACCATCTCATGTCTTTCAGCCAGAAGAGGTTGAGCTTTAGGTCAATGCATCCTTTGAGGAGCATCTGATTCATATCTTTGATAGGAGCACAAAGGTTCTCCGAGGCTGGTCAGTTCCTCTCGTACGGGTGCTATGGCAGCATGGATGAGTGCAGGACGAAACCTGGGAGCGGGAGACCGACATACGTTCTCAGTGGCCAGAGATGTTCTGAGCTTTATCTTCATTACCCTTAGAAGGGCAATTCAGGGACGAATTTCTTTAAGGGGTGGAAGTTTGTAAGAACCTGGTTCTTATTTTTGAGGTACGAGTTTCTTGTTTTCTCATATCCTTAAGTGTTTTTTAGAAAATATGGAAAATGGGGAAAAATCCTAAATTTTGGGACTACACACCGTTTACTTTTCCACATGTCGTGTACTTTGGTCATGTGGGATGAGTACACAGGGTGTGTAGCCATGTCGACGATGAAGGGTGTAAAAACTGACTACACGTCGTGTAGTGGATATTTACACGTCGTGTAGTCAGTCGGTAGGAAAATAGTAAGGTGGTGGAAGCAGCCGCGAGCTGGATGACAGTACATTCCGTGTGATCAGGAATACACATTGTGTACTCATGTCGATAGATGAACAGTGCCACGCTGTTGATAAGCTTCTGAAGGAACAGTTAAAAATGAAAAGTACACACCGTGTACTTGAGAAGTACATGCCGTGTAGTTTGTTTTTTTTCTCTTAAAATGGGTAGTAGCCAACCCTATTCATAGGATTGGCTTAGAACTGGAGGAAGGAGTTGGGAGAGGAGGCTGGACCTTCTAGGATCTCCAGATCGAGTGTCGGGAATCCGTTTTCGCCTCTGACAATCTCGTTGGAACCACATGGGTAAGCCCTCCACTCTCCTTAAGTCGTTCTTTCCAATTCTTCTTCTAAGGGAAGTTATTTGAGTTTGAACGAGGTTTTCTTTCACCTCATATCTACATCATTCTAGGATGATTTGAGGATCATCATTCATGTATATCGTTCAGGGGCATTTAAGGTAGGTGGCTTGGTGTTTAATTTCTAACTATTATGCATTTTTGTGTACCGTTGTGCTATGAACCCATGTTGGGGTGTCGTGTGGTTGAGTCCTTGGTTGTTTAAATACCTATAATTGTATAGGTAATTAAATGTGATAATAACCTGCTATTTGGGATCGCTGCTTGAATCCAGGACCACCCAGGGGGTGCGTTCCTCTATTTAGTCGTTTGGCCGGGATACCCGAGGGTATGCCTTGTTTATTTTTCTTATTACTTTTTCCTTGAGAGGAATTTTATGTGAATTGCTTGTTTATATGTTGGGCATGTCCTGGTTACTTTATTAGCCTGAGGGCAGTGTTTCCTTTAGCCTGAGGGCAGTGTTTATTTCGGCCTGAGGGAAACTTCATTCGTGCCTGTGGACAATAGACTTTGTGCCTGAGTGACACTTCGTATCCCTAAGGGCAATATCTGTTATGCTTGAGGAAAAGATTCTGATTACCTGAGGGTAAGGGTTTGTGTGTTTGAGGACACTAACTGTTTATATAGAAATTCACTATGGTGGTTTCCTTATAATGAACGATTAAATGAATATTAAAATGGAAATATAACTAGTAAAGCTAGTTACTTATGAGTACTACTTAGTTTATTGCATTTACTTTTGCACATTTTTGTTGCATGTTTACACGTAGTTGATCACGGGCCTTTGGTGGGTGCCTACTGGGATTTATTTCTCACACCCTGTTTGGGTCATGTCTTCGGCCCAAATAGATTACATTTCTGTGGGAGTGGAAAAGGGCAAGGGTCCCTATACAGGTACTTGATTGCTGCTGAGGAGTAGGGGAGCATGGTACCGGGCTTAGGCTCGCGATGCTACCGGCTGTTTTGTTTTGTTTTGTTGTACTCTGTATTTTACTGTACGGTATTGTTGTGTAACATGTTCTAGCTATTTTCTTAGAACCTGAGACATGTTGCATCATTATCTATATAACTGGTTGTTTATCTTTACTACAGTTGTTTATTTTAAATATTTATGGTTTATTTCTTTCGCTATTGTTGTATGCTTTTTATTTTATTCCACAGCGCTACACTTTTACAAATGAGGGCATAGTTTCCCCACTATGAGACATGGGCCCTTGCTGCTAGTCGGCAACCTCTGGAATTTGGGGAAATGCGCTTCAGGTCATGTGACCAACTGGATTCGGGAAACCCGTTGAGTGGAACCCGGAACTGGGACGTTACAAATAACTCACAGACTAGGAATCTGAATGGCGTGTCCTCTATTGTGTTGGGAGCCCTATTATGTGGCGTTCCTTTGAGTTACATCTTCGTGGGACTTCATGGCAGTTGGAGTATCGAATAGTATCTTGTAGAGAGGATCCTCCCAGAGATGAGTGAGCATAGTGCGGGAACCTAGTAGCTGGCTGTGACATGAAGATTGTAGAGCGATCCTGTGTGGGTTATCACTTAGAGTGATGTTGTGTGGGTCAGCACCTTGCGATCCTATGTGGGTCAGCACCTAGTGATCCTGTTTGGGTCAGCACCTTGTGATCATGTGTGGGTCAGCACCTAGTGATCCTGTGTGGGTCAGCACCTTGCGATCATGTGTGCATCAGCACCTAGCGATCTTGTGTGGGTCAGCACCTTGTGATCCTATGTGGTTTAGCACTTAGCGGTCTTGTGTGGGTCAGAACCTTTTGATCCAATGTGGGTCAGCACCTAGCGATCTTGTGTGGGTTAGCACCTTGCGATCCTGTGTGGGTCAGTACCTGGCGATCCTCTGTGGGTCTGTCGCTTAACAAAGTAAGATGATTCAGTAGTTACATCTAATCATCTCAACTACTGTACTTAAGTTATACCTGGTGTGAGCTGATTTCATGCCCATTTTGTACTTTCCTTTATGGAAATACCTTGGTGGTATTCTTCTGTGTGGCGTACTTGTGTGGTACTTGCCTTTGTGGTCTTACTTCTTTTGTGGAATAGTTGAGATTTGGGCTTTTGGGTTGGACCTTGTGTTTCCTCATGATTGAGATGGGTATACTTGTTAACTTAGGTATATGTATGGGAATATACCAAAGTAGGGTTGACAGTTGACATCATGATTTGAGGTTTAACCTTTGTGTATTTTCTGAGACCTTGAGGGTCTTAGGGTCCCTACTAAGTATCATTATACTCACCCCTACATGGGCAATGCTCACACCTTATTGTGTTTGGTGAAGACGACGGATAGCATTGATTGAGGCTGAGGATACTAGGACTGGATGGTTCCTGGTGGTGGACCATACGATGTGATGGTACGTAGAGGATACGGACGGACGTGGAGTGCTGAGGAGGAAATCTATACCTACCCTTCAAGTAGGAATCTTGAAGGATAACCCAGCAGTTGTTTTCCTTTTTCTTTCAGTTGTACTTGTATCTTTACAGTTTAGCTTGTATTTTCGACCCCTTTTAATTTCAACACTCTTTTTGTTATATAGTTTACTTGTGTTTGTGTCTTTCAGTGTGCTTGGTTGAGTGTGTTTATAGGATATAAAGTCATTTCCATCCAGTTATAGGTAATATGCCTTTCGGTGCTAGTCTCCAACCCCTGGCCTGTGGAAGGCATGCTTGGGGTAGTCACGGCATGGGCCCCGGGGGACAGGTCGTGAAAAATTGGTATCAAAGGAGTCGGTTCTACCATAAAACATAGGACTCTAATCTTTCTTTTTAACATAAATAGTGTTAAGTGTTGTGAGTGTGGTTATCAGTTTATGGAATCCAGGGTTGGTGTGGTGGTTGACGTATCCATACACCAGGACCCTGACTTCTGATTTCTGACTCAATGCATGAAAGCATTGTTTGTGTGTGTGTTTTGAAGATTTTTCTTTCTGATATATTTGATTCAGCTCACCAGGTATAAATTTTTGATCGTGGTGCACCTGTTTCTTTACAGGATTCCTCCACGAAGGCAGCCATCTAGGGTTCTGAGAGTTATACGCAATGATAGCCCACCGAGCGACGAGGCCTTAGTGTAGGGCCCTCTTCCAGTAGAGGCACCAGTGGTACCATTACCCATTGGTCTACCGATTCCACCATCCCCAGTAGTAGAGAGTGCACGCCGCTTGAGCGCATTGCACAAGTTCCAGTGCTAGAGGCCACCCTGGTTCAGGGGAGAGACGGACCCACAGGCGGTTGAGGATTGGCTGGAGGCCATGGGGAGAGTTTTCTGACTAGTAGGGACACTAGCCTATCTCATGGTGATCATTGCCACCAGTCTACTATAGGCGGCAGCAGGAAGATGGTGGATCTTGATGTTCTAGGTTCACGATGAGGTGACGCTTCTTTGAACAAACTTTGAGAGCTTGTTTCGAGCATAGTTTTTTCCAGTGACTCTTCGTGCAGTGCGCATTCAGTAGCTACTTCATATGCAGCAAGGTAGCATGACTGTGGCTCAGTATTGAGCGAGGTTCACTGACCTCTCATGCTACTCCACATATATGGTGTGGGACCCATTCTCCAGGGCCCAGAACTTTGAGCAGGGACTCAGGAGAGAGATCATGGCTTCGATGATCTCAATCAGCATCCCGATGTAGGTGGGGGTGTTAGGGCGAGCCCTCTTAGTGGAGTGTTTCCTTGCTGAGCAGTCACCAGTAGTGAGACCCACCGCCAGTCATCACATAGTGGAGTCTTCCATATATGGCAGCAGACATATGACGTAGAGGTCCAAAAGTATAATACCTACAGATGGATGACCGCATGATTCAAAGTCGGTTGTGTGGGGAACCCGAGGCAGAGCCATTCATACCAGGAGAGGGAAGTGTTATGCATGTGGTGGGTAGGGTCACAAGGCTCATGACTGTCAGACCCACCGTATAGATGATCAGCAGACGGTCGAAGGACCGACCAGGTAGAGATAGATATTCGACCGAGGAGGTCCATAGGGGGTAGGTGGACATGGAATAGGAGATGGTCGTGCAGATGGTGGTGGGAGACAATTTGAGATGTTACCACCACCACCACCAGGTGTTCCACCCTGACCATAGTGAGCGGTAGGACAGGGGCGAGCTCAGCTTCAGGCAGTTGAGGCCTATGATCATGGTGCCCTGGAGATGATACGAGGTATGATCTGTGTCTACTCTACCTTAGCTTCAGTACTTATAGACACGGGTTCTGGTCATTCTTTTATTTCCAATGCCCTCGTTCAGAGCACAGAGATTATAATGGAGTCGTTGGATCGATCCTTATGGCTAGAGACTCCTACAGGAGAAGATTCAATGATTACGCACTAGTGTCGGCAGTTTGAGCTTACTCTAGGAGGTGAGAGCTTCGGTTGGGATCTCCTAGTAGCAGCGTCGAGGCCTTACGACGACATATTGGGTATGGACTAGTTATCTACAGTCCATGCTCAGATAGACTATATTAGTTGCAAAGTGTGGTGTTTCCGCACAGATGGGACTAGGTTTACCATTACCGACGAGAAGGGATCCTTAACAACACAGTATGGACTTAAACAAAGGATTTTGAAGCCGATTACACAACAGTTGGCTAGACTTCCCCTTAGATCGGTTGATGTGGAGAGTTCGAGTTATCCTATAGTGGTGGAACAGTATGCAGATGTCTTCCCTAATGATGATTCGGGTCAACCTCCTCACAGAGATGTGGAATTTTACATTGACTTGTACCCCGGGACAACATCGATATCTACACCAGCGTATCGGATGGATCCCGCGGAGCTCTGTGAGCTATGGTTACAGCTAGAGGAATTGAAGGGGAAGGGATTCATTTGGCCCATTGTTTCTCCTTGGGAAGCCCCGATTCTATTCGACAAGAAGGTAGATGGGAGCTTGAGACTTTGTGTCAACTATCGGTTCCTGAATCAGGTGACCGTGAAGAACAAGTACCCACTTCAAAGGATTGATGACCTCTTTGATCAGTTAAAGGGAGAACAGTGGTTCTCGAAGATAGACCTCAGATCAGGCTATCACCATCTCAGATTACAAGATGAGGATGTGCAGATGACGGATTTCAGATGTCGGTACGGCCACTACGAGTTCTTGGTTATGCCATTCGGTGTAACCAGTTCTCTAGAAGTGTTCATGGGACTCATGAACAGGATCTTTCAACCATACCTTGATCGCTTTGTAATAGTCTTCATTGAGGACATTTAGATCTACTCGACTACTGAGGATGAGCATGCCTATCATTTTCAGGTAGTATTAGACACACTCTGAGAGAACCAGCTTTATGGTAAGCTCTCAAAGTGCTATTTTTGGATCCAAGAGGTTCACTTTCTGGGACATGACATATAGGAGGCTGGAGTTGCAGTAGATCTAGCGAAGATTGAGGCGGTACTTGCTTGGGAGCCACCCAGGAGTGTGACAGAGGTACAGAGTTTTATAGGTTTGGCTGGTTACTACTGGAGGTTTGTACTAGATTTCTCCAGAGTTGTAGCACCACTATCAGCCTTGACGAAGAAGGGGAAACCCTTCATGTGGTCGGAGAGATGCCAGCAGAGTTTTCAAGAGTTGTGGCAGAGGCTGACCAATACCCCATCTTGAGGCTTCCAGAAGAAGGTGTAGGGTACATAGTCTACTGTGATGCATCAGGGACCGGACTCGAATGTGTCCTAATGAATAGTGAGCAGTTATCACTTATGGTTCACGACTGCTGAGGTAGCATGAGCAGAACTACGCTACCCATGACCTGGAGTTAGCATCAGTGGTCTTTTCCTTGAATATGTGGCGACATTACTTTATGGGAGAGAATTTTACAGTCTACTTGGATCACAAGAGTCTCAGGAGTTGAGGCAAAGGCTGACCAGTGCCCCCATCTTCAGGCTTCCAGAGGAAGGCATAGGGTACGTAGTCTACTGGGACACATCAGGGACTAGACTCGGATGTGTCTTGATGCAGAGTGAGTAGTTATCACTTATGGTTCATGACAGCTGAGGCAGCATGAGTAGAACTACGTTACCCATGACCTGGAGTTAGCAGCAGTGGTCTTTTCCTTGAAGATTTGGCGACATTACTTGAAGGGAGAGTGTTTTACAGTCTACTCGGATCACAAGAGTCTTAGGTTTATCTTCTCTCAGAAGGACCTGAACCTAGGACAGGGACATTGGCTTGAGTTCCTATAGGACTATGACTTTGATAAAAGTCTATACTTCTGGGAAGGGGAATGTTGTAGCAGATGCACTCAGCAGGAGGTTTGGTATACAGCTACTAGGCGAAGTGACGGAACAGATGTCCGCATTGCAGATATCCTTTTGTGGATAGAGAAGGAGAAGTTTTTCTTCAGTCTCTTACAGTCACTCCCCCACTTCTTCAGCGAGTCAGGGAGGCGTAGCGAGGGGACACTGACTGCGATACACGACATTCTTAGATATCCATAGGATAGGCACCTGATGGATTTTCTGAAGATGGGGAGCACATCATCCTCTTCAGAGGACGTTCCATGGTACTAGTGTCACGTCAGGAGGAATTGTTGAGGGAGTTCCACACACCACCTCTAGCGGTACATCCTGGAGTAGCGAAGATGTACTAGGATCTCCGATGACAGCACTGGTGTCCCGGAATGAAGAAAGCAGTTGCATATTTTGTCTCTCAGTGCCTCAATTGTCAGCAAGTGAAGGCGGAGCATCAGGTACCAGAAAGCTTGGTTCAACCTTTGGAGGTCCGAAAGTGGAAGTGGGATAGTATATCCATGGACTTTGTGATAGGGCTTCCATGTACATCTAAGGGACATGACTCGATTTGGGTGATCGTCGACCGACTCACCAAGTCATCCCACTTCCTACTGATCAGAGAGTAGGGTTCAGTGGAGAGGTTGGGATGCCTCTATGTGCAGAAGATTTTGTGGCTACATGGAGTACCCTAGATGATTTTCTCCAATCTTGATGCACGTTTTACTTCCCGGATATGGAAGGGGTTGTAGGAGGATTTCGGGACACAGCTTCGTTTGAGCACTGCCTTCCATCCTTAGACGGATGGCCAGACTGAGCGGACCATTCAGACTCTCGAGGACATGTTGCGTGCTTGTGTCCTTGACTTCGGTCTTAGTTGGTAGGATCACTTGCCTTTGGTGGAGTTTTCATACAACAATAGCTATCACTCCACTATTGGGATGGAACCTTTGGAGGCATTGTACGGGTGACCTTACAGATCACCTTTATGTTGGACTGACCTAGGGGAGTCCGCACTAGTGGTACTAAAGATGGTATGGGCTACCACAGAGAAAGTGCAGATTATCCAGGAGTGGATGAAGACTGCACAGAGTAGGAAAAATTCTTATGCCGATAGGAGACAGAGACCTATAGAGTTCGAGGATGGTGACCACGTCTTTCTACGGGTCTCACCTCGACGAGGTTTGCGGAGATTTGGCTGAGCTGGCAAGTTATCTCTGAGGTTCATCGGACCTTTTCAGGTCCTCAGCAGAGTTGGCGAGGTGGCTTACCACTTATCTCTTCCACCTCAATTGCACTGGGTGCATGACATCTTCCACGTATCTCAGTTGAGGATATACGTGAACGACCCTTCTCACATCATCAAACATGGAGAGATGGACGTCGATGATGGGGAGACTTTTACGGAGGTTCCATTAGAGATTGAGGATCGATAGGAGGGGGTCCTTCGTGGATGGTCGATACCTCTGGTGCGTGTTTGCTGACATCACGGGAACCTCCAGGAGAGCACTTGGGAGCAGGAGGCTCAGATGTGTGCTAAGTACCCCCACTTGTTCCCTTAGTTTGAGTTGTGTCTTACAGGGATGTAAAGCCCTAAGGTGGGGAGAATGTAAAGACCCATAATTTCCATGTAATTTTTTTTAATTAATTGAGAATTTTACGAGTCTATGAAAATTGACGGCACGTGATTTCGAGGCCCGGTGTGCCCGAAATGAATTTTTCTAACTTTTTTCGGGTACGTTCAGTAAACGTGCTAGTGTGGTTTTATAACTTTTGAATCGGTACTCAGAATTGAAATCTGAGGACATCGTTGAACTCGCAGCGCCGGTATTCACTTAAGGAGACGTTCACCTTGACTGCAGTAGGTCGAGGGTGGAAATTGGTTTTTCACTTATTTATGAAATAATAAAATAAAATAAAATGGTGTAACATTTTACTTTTATTTTCTTTTGAAACTCCCATGTGGATGTTTCACAAGTGTGGACCACTGAACTAAAACCTCCCATGAGAGGTTATGGAGGTGGGGATCACTGAGCCAAAACCTCCCATGAGAGGTTATGGTGGTGGGGACCACCTGAGTCTAAACTCCCTTGAACTCCTCTTTAATGAGAGAAACCCTCAAACTTCCTATTAAATGTGGGGGAGACTCTTCAACTCCTACAACATTTATTATGCCAACTCAGTTAATTAATTAAGCCTTTTTGAATTTATGCCAATGAACTAAATATAAAACATAATCTATTATGTTGTCTACTTGGCATTTTTGGTGGAATTGTGAGGAAGGAGCTTTGGAAGAATGCTCTCCAATGAAGAACACCAACTTCGACTCTGACTTCTTCCACGGGACATTCATTGACGAGGAACATATTCAATGTCAAAAAACCAACGATCGAGGAAACACTGATGCCACCAACATCCATCTATTCCTAACAACATCGTCTCCTTCCCTGCAAACAATTTTCAATGAATCAAACGAACAAGTTTGGGAGGGTGCTTGAATTACTTTCCTTTACCCATTCTTGATATTCAAGTTTTATAGCCTCTTTCTACCAATCTAATGTAGAGAGAGCGGGCTAAACAAATATGGCCCGTCCTCTCCGAATTTCTTGGGATAATTCTTGTGTTCTTCGCGATGGAGGAGTACGGCTATCAACCGCGATAAAGGCGACGAAGGCAACGGCATCGTCCCGCGGCCACCACCACCCGTGGATCCACCATCTGAGGCCAGCACCGCCCCCCGTGGCCTTCGTTCCCTATGATGATCCACCACCTGTGACCTGTCGAGCCACCCCGCGCCCTCACGGCACCCCCACGGCCAAGCCGTCACGCGCCCTCGCGATACCCCCACGGCCTCGCGCCCTTGTGGCACCCCTGTGGCCGAGGCGCCCTATGCCCTCATGGCACCCTCACGGCCGAGCAGCCCCGAGCCACCTCGTGGCACTCCCACGGCCGAGCCACCCCACGGACTCGCACCCTCGCAGTGCCCCCGCGGATGATCCGCCCCGCGCCCTCGCAACACCCCTACGGTCGAACCGTCCTGCACCCTACCAGCACCCCCATGGCCAAGCTGTTCCGCTCCCTCACAGCACCCCCATGGCCAAGTCACCCCACGCCCCCGTGGCACTCCCGTGGCCTCACGGCCTGTCGGGCCAGGCCCAGCAGGTCGGGCTGCCCAGCAGGCTGGGCCAGACCCAGCAGGTCGTGCCAGACCCAGTGGGCCAAGTCGAACCCAGCGAGATGGGCCGGGTTGGGCTGGGTCAGTCTGACCGAGTCGGACCAAACCCGGACCAAATATGACCCTATACTGTACCTGCACTAGTATAAAAATGGTCTTTAACATCGGTTTTTTTTATTTTGGACATCGGTTTTGAACAGACGTTGAAGTCGCCAGCGTAAAAATTAAGACTTTTTACGTTGGTTTTTGTAAACCGACGCCAAAAATAAATAACATTTGTTTTTTGGCATCGGTTTTGAAAAAAAACCGATGCCAAAAAAACTAATTTGTATCATTTTTTGCATCGGTTTTCATAAAAACTGACGCCAAAAATAAAAAATAAAATAGTTTTGGCGTCGGTTATTTAAAAAAACTGACACCATAAATGAAAAAAAATTGGCGTCGGTTTTTACAAAAAACGACGCCAAAACGTAAATATTTTTTTCTATGTTTTAGATAATTTCCTAAACTTTGATTTGACTGGTTTTGGACCTAAAACGGAGTTACGGATCAAAAGTTATCGCTGTCAGAAGTTGAACCTATCAATGTATCGATTGATACAACCAGTTTCAAAGAAAACATGAAAAACATAAATTAAAATCATATACACCAAATGAAATAAAATAAGAATAATACTTCAAACATATTTCAATGGTTTTATGGGATTCCATAGAAATGATATGTTGTTTATCATCATATAACTTATATTTAGAAATGAGAATTAATCATCATTATAAGAAAGCTAATTGATTTGTTTAGAAATGAAGGATAATAATAATAAAAAAAACAAATGAATAGAATACGTACCGTGTTCAAATTAAGGATTGAATTTGCATTGAAAACATTATTGAATCGACGATGTTGAAAATGATGAACGAAGGAGAAACTGGATATATATATAGTAAATGAAAATATTTTCAATTGCATTGTATGAAAATGTAGGCAGGATCTCAAAAAGTTAAACGCGCGTTGTGAAAGAAATTGAATTTTTGATCCCGCGTTACTCTTTGGCATCGGTTTTCTTTGAAACCGATGCAAAAGATGATTTACATTGGTCTTTTGGTGTCGGTTTTTTAGAAAACCGATGCCAAAAATTCCAATCGACATCCTTTTCGACGTCGGTTTTTAAATAAACCGACGTGAAAATTTTGAAGAAAAAAACTTTTTGCATCGGTTTTTTTTTAAACCAGCACCAAAAATAGAAAATATTTTTTTTGGCGTCAGTTTTAAGAAAAAACCGACGTAAAAAACTAAAAAATATTTTTGGTGTCGTTTTTTATGAAAACCAACGCCAAAAAATTAAAACAAATTACAATGTTTTAGATAATTCCTTTATCTTTGATTTAACTAGTCGTGGAGCTAAAATGGAGTTACGGATTAATAGTTATGGCCTTTGAAAGTTGAACTTCTTTAAGACTTCTCTTAGAGACGATCAACTTCCAAAATCCATAACTTTTAATCTGTAACTCTGTTTTTGCTCCACGACCGGTCAAATCGAATATTAGTGTATTATCTAAAACATTGTAATTTTTTTTAAAATTTTATGGTGTTGGTTTTTATAAAAACTGACGCCAAAATATATTTTTTTTCTGTTTTTTGCATCGGTTTTTTTAAGAACCGACGCCAAAACAATTTTTTTTATTTTTGGCGTCAGTTTTAAAAAAAACAGACGCCAAAAAATCACCGAAAAAATTATTTACGTCGGTTTATAAGAAACTAACGTCAAACTGGCGACATTAAAAATCAATTTTCTACTAGTGTTGGGCCATAAATTTGGCACCAGACATCTGTTTGACGAACCTTCAGTGGTTCCAGAAACCTTGGATCGAGATGGTCCCTTTAGTATAACCCACTAGATTTTTGGATAAAGTTGGGGAATGGTTGGGTTGGATCAATCACGAATCCAACCGGGCCCTCAGGACAAAAAGTCTAATAACTCAAAGATCGGGCGTCTGAATGATGTGTCGTCTGTTGAGTTGCGAACCCTATGATATGGAGGTCCTTTGAGTTACTTATTCATGGTACTTCGTGGTAGTTGAAGTGTCGACCAGTAGCTTGGGGAGCGGATCCTCCCGAAGATGAGCGAGCATAGTACGGGAACCCAGTAACTGGCTGTGATGTGAAGAATGTAGAGTGATCCTGTGTGGGTCAGAACTTAGAGTGATCATGTGTCGGTCTGCACCTTGTAATCCTATGTGGGTCAGCACCTAGAGAACATGTGTGAGTCAGCACCTTGCGATCCTATGTGGGTCAGCACCTAGTGATCCTGTGTGGGTCATCACCTTGCAATCATGTGTGGGTCACCACCTAGCATTCCTGTGTGGGTCAGCACCTTGCGATCCTCTGTGGGTCAGCATGTAGTGATCATGTGTGGGTTAGCACCTTACGATCTTGTGTGGGTCAGCACCTAGCGATCATGTGTGGGTCAGCACCTTGTGATCCTGTCTGGGTTAGCACCTGGCGATAATGTGTGGGTCTGCCTCTTAACAAAGTAAGATGATTCAGTAGTTGCATCTAATCATCTCTACTATTGTACTTAAGTTATACCTAGTGTGAGCTGAGTTCGTACCTATGTGGTACTTTGCTTCATGACAATACCTTGGTGGTATTCTTCTGTGTGGTGTACCTGTGTGGTACTTGCCTTTGTGGTTTTACTTCCATTGTGAAAAAATTGTGCTTTGGGCTTTTGGGTTGGACCCTGTGTTTCCTCATTATTAAGATAGGTATACTTGTTAACTTAGCAATATGTATAGGCATATACCTAAGTAGGGTTGACAGTTGACTTCATGCTTTGAGGTTTAACCTTTGTGGATTTTGTGAGACCTTGAGGGTCTTGAGGTCCCTACGGAGTATCGTTATACTCACCCTTTCATGGGCTATGCCCGCACCTTGTTGTGTTTGGTGTAGACGACAGACAACATTGATCGAGGATGAGTATACCAGGACTGGACAGTGCCCAGTGGTGGACCATACGACATGACAGTACGTAGAGAAGACAGATGGATGTGGAGTGCTGAGGAGGTGATCTGTACCTACCCTTTAAGTAAGAATCTCGGAGGATGACCCAGTAGTTATTTTCCTTTTTCTTTCCTTTTTATTTTATTTGTACTTGTATCTTTGCAGTTAGGCTTGTATTTCCGACCACTTTTACTTTCAGCACTATTTTTTTATATAGTTTACTTGTGTTCATATCTTGTTTTGTGCTTGGTTGAGTGTATTTACAGGATATAAAGGCATTTCCTTCCAGTTATAGGGAATATGCCTTTCGGTGCTAGTCGCCAGCCCCTGGCCTATCGAAGGTGGGCTTGGGGTAGTCATGGAACGGGCCCTGGGGGACGGGTCGTGACAAATTGGTATTTGAGGAGTTGGTTCTACCGTAGAACATAGGACTTTGATCTTTATTTTTAATGGAAATAGTGTTAAGTGTTGTGAGTGTGGTTATCAGTTTAGGGAATCCAGTGTTGGTGTGGCGGACAACGTATCCATACACCAGGACCCTGACTTCTGATTTCCGGCTCAGTGCATAAAAACACTATTTTTGTGTGTGTTTTGAAGAGTTTTCTTTGTGATCTTTTTGAGTCATCCCACTAGGTATAAATTTTTGACCATGGCTCACCTGTTTCTTTTCAAGATTCCTCCACGAAGACAGCCATATAGGGTTCTGAGATTTGTACGCACTAATAGCCCACCGAGCGATGAGGCCTCGGTGTAGGTCCCTCTTCTAGTAGAGGCACCAGTGGTACCATTAATTTTTGTCCACCAATTCCACCAGCCCCAGTAGTAGAGAGTGCATGCTTCTTGAGTGCGTTGCATGAGTTCCAGTTCCAGAGGCCACCCAGGTTCAGGGGAGAGACGGACCCACAGGTGGCTGAAGATTGGCTGGAGGCCTTGGTGAGATTTTTTCGACTGGTAGGGACACCATCTGATCTCATGGTGATCCTTGCCGCCTGTATACTATAGGAAGCAGCAAGCAGATGGTGGATCTTGATGCTCCATGTTTATGATGAGGTGACGCTTCTTTGGACAGACTTCGAGAGCCTGTTTCGGGTAGAGTTTGTCCCAGTGACTCTTCGCGCAGTGTGCATTCAGGAGCTACTTCATCTGCAACAAGGCAGTATAACTATGGCTGAGTACTCAGCGAAGTTCACTGACCTCTAATTCTACTACATATATATAGTGTGGGACCCATTCTTCAGGTCCTGGACCTTCGAGCAGGGACTCAAGTGAGAGATCAGGGCTTCGATGATCTCACTCAGCATCCCGACGCAGGCAGGGGTTTTAGAGCGAGCCCTCTTAGTGGAGAGTTTCTTTGCTGAGCAGTCACCAGCAGTGAGACCCATTACCATCATCATGTAGTGGAGTCTTCTATAGCTGTCAATAGACAGATGGCGCAGAGGTCCAAAAGGACCAGACCTACAAGATTGACGACTGCATGATTCTGAGTCGGTTATATGGGGCACCCAAGGCAAAGCCGATCATACCAGGAGTGGGCAGTGTTACGCATGTGGCGGGCAGGGTCACATGGCTTGTGACTGTCTGACCCGCCGTATGTATGATCAGCAGACGGTTGAAGGACTGGCCAGGAAGATATGGATATTTGACCAAGGAGGTCCGCAGGGAGTAGGTGGACGTGGCAGAGGAGCTGGCTGTGTAGTTGGCGGTGGGCGACGATTCGAGATGTTACCGCCACCACCACCAGGTGGTCCACCCCAAGCACAGGGAGAAGGAGGACAGGGGCGAGCTCAGCTCCAGGCAGCTGAGGCCTACGATCACGGTGCTCCAGAGATGATACGAGGTATGATCTATGTCTACTCCACCTTAGCGGTAGTACTTATAGACACAGATGTCAGTCATTCTTTTATTTCCACTGCCCTTGTTCGGAGCTCGGAGATTCCGATGGATCTTTTGGAATAATCCTTACGGCTAGATACTTCTACAAAATAGGATTCTATGATTACGCACTGGTGATGGCTGTGCGAGCTTACTCTAGGAGGCAAGAGCTTTGGCTGGGATCTCTAAATAGCGGTGTCGAGGCCTTACGATATCATCTTGGGTATGGATTGTTTATCTACAGTCCAATCCCAGATAGACTGTATTAGGCGGAAAGTGAAGTGGGTCCACACATATGGGACTTGTTTTACCTTCACCTGTGAGAAGGATCCTTTACAACATAGGATAGACTTACCCAAAGGAGGGTGCAGCCGATTACACAATAGTTTGCTAGCCTTACCCTCGAAGCAGTTAATGTGGAGAGTCTGAGTTATCCTATAGTAGTGGACCAGTACGCGGATGTCTTACCTGATGATGTTTTGGGTCTACCAACTCATAGAGAGGTGGACTTTTACATTGACTTGTACCCCGGGACAACACTGATATCTACACCAGCGTATCGGATGGCTCCCGCGGAGCTTCGAGAGCTGCGGAAACAGCTAGAGGACTTACAACAGAAGGGATTCATTCAGCCCAGTGTTTCTCCTTGGGCAGCCCCAATTATGTTCACCAAGAAGATGGATGGGATCTTGAGACTTTGTGTTGACTATCGGCGCCTGAATCAGGTGACTATGAAGAACAAGTACCCACTCCCAAGGATTTAAAACCTCTTTGATCAGATAAAGGGAGCACGATGATTCTTGAAGATAGACCTCAGATCAGGCTATCACCAGCTCAGAGTATGAGATGAGGATGTGAAGAAGACGACTTTCAGATGTCATTATGGCCACTATGAGTTCTTGGTTATACCATTCAGTGTAACCAACGCTCTAGCAGTGTTCATGGGACTCATGAACAGGATCTTCCAGCCATACCTTGATCACTTTGTAGTAGTCTTCATCTACGACATTCTGATCCACTCGACTACTAAGGAGGATCTTGCCTATCATTTGCAGGTAGTACTGGACACACTCCGAGAGAACCAGCTTTATGGTAAGCTCAAGAAGTGCCAGTTTTGGAACCGAGAGGTTCACTTTCTGGGACATGTCATATTGGAGGCTGGAGCTACAGTAGATCCAGTTAAGATTGAGGTGGTACTTTCTTGGGATCCACCCAGGAGTGTGACAGAGGTACGGAGTTTTCTGGGTTTGGATGGTTACTACCAGAGGTTTGTACCAGATTCCTCCAGAGTTTCAGCACCACTATTATCCATGATGAAGAAGGGGAAACCCTTCGTCTAGTCGGAGAGATGCTAGAGGAGTTTTCAGAAGCTGAGGCAGAGGTTGACCAGTGCCCCCATCTTGAGGCTTCCAAAGTAAGGCGTAGGGTATGTATTATATTGTGATGCATCAGGGACCGGACTCAGATGTGTCCTAATGTAGGAGAGAGTAGTTATCACTTATGGTTCAGGATAGCTGAGGCAGCATGAGAAGAACTATGCTACCCGTGACCTAGAGTTAGTAGTAGTGGTCTTCTCCTTGAAGATGTGGTGAAATTACTTGATGGGAGAACATTTTATAGTCTACTCGGATCACAAGATTCTCACGTACATCTTCTCTCAGAAGGACCTAAACCTGAGACAACTACGTTGGCTTGAATTCCTCCAGGACTATGACTTCGAGATAGTCTATACTTCTGGGAAGGGGAATGTTGTAGCAGATGCACTCAACAAGAGTTTAGGTATACAACTGTTAGGCGAGGCGATAGAACAACTATACGCTTTGAAAATATCCTTTGTGGATAGATATGGAGCAGTTTTTCTTTAGTCACTTACATTCACTCCCCAACTTCTTCAGCGAGTTAGGGAGGGGCAGTGAGGGGACACTGACTGCAAGACACAGCGTTCTCAGATATCCACAGGACAGGCACCTGATGGATTTTCTGAAGGTGGGGAGCATGTCATCCTTTTCAAAGGATGTACCATGGTACCAGTGTCACTTCAAGAGGAAGTGTTGAGGGAGTTCCACACATCCCCTCTAGCGGTACATCCAGGAGTAGCAAAGATATACCAGGATCTCCAATGACAGCATTGGTGGTCGAGAATGAACAAAGAATTTGTAGAGTTTGTCTCTTGGTGCCTCACTTGTCAGAAATTGAAGGTAGAGCATAAGGTACTAGCAGGCTTGGTTCAGCCTTTAGAGGTCCTAAAGTAGAAGTGGGATGGGATATCCATGGACTTCGTGATAGGACTTCCATGTACATCTAGGGGACATAACTCGATTTGGGTGATCGTCAACCAACTCACCAAGTCGGCCCACATCCTACCGATCAGAGAGCAAGGTTCAGTGGAGATCCTGTGATTCCTTTATGTGTAGGATATTGTGTGGCTATATGGATTACCCTCGACGATTGTCTCCGATCATGATGCATGTTTTACTTCCTGTTTATGGAAGGGGTTGCAGGAGGCTTTCGGGATGTATCTTTATTTGTGCACTTCCTTCCATCCTCATACAGATGGCCAGACTGAGTGGACCATTCAAACCCCCAAGTACATGTTGCGTTCTTGTGTCCTCGACTTTGGTCACAGCTGGGAGGATCACTTGCCTTTGGTGGATTTTTTATACAACAACAGTTATCACTCCACCATTGAGATGGCACCTTTTGAGGCATTGTACGGGAGACCTTGTAGATCACCTTTGTGCTGGACGGACCCAAGGGAGTTAGCACTAGTGGGACCAGAGATGGTACTGGCTACAAAAGAGAAAGTGTAGATCATCCAAGAGTAGATGAAGACTGCACAGAGTAGGAAAAAGTCGTAGGCCAATAGAAGATGAAGACCTCTAGATTTCAAGGATGGTGACCCCGTGTTTCAACGGGTCTCACCTCGACGAGGTTTGCGGAGATTTGGCCGAGGTGGAAACTTATCTCTGAGGTTTATCAGGCCTTTTCAGGTCCTGAGCAGAGTTGTCGAGGTGGATTACTACTTAGTTCTTCCACCTCAGTTGCACTAGGTTCATGACGTCTTCCACGTATCCTTGTTGAGGAGATACGTGCACGACCCTTCTTACATCATCGACCATGGCGAGCTGGACGTCGACGTTGGGGAGACTTTTACAAAGGTTCCAATAGAGATTGAGGATCGACAGGAGAAGGTCCTTCATGGATGGTCGATACCTCTGGTGCGTGTTCTCTTGCAGCACGGGAACCTCCAGGAGAGCACATGGGAGCGGGAGGCTCAGATGCGTGATAAGTACCCCAACTTGTTCCCTTAGTTTGAGTTGTGGCTTACGGGGATGTAAATCCCTGAGGTGGGGAGAATATAAAGACCTGGAATATCCATGTAAAAAAAATTAAATTAAATGGGAATTTTACGAGTCCATGAAAATTGACGGTGCGTGATTCCGAGGCCCGGTGTGCCCGGAATGAATTTCTGAAAAAAAAAATCTGGTATGTTCAGTAAACATGCTAGCGGGTTTTTGTAACTTTTGAACTGGTGCACAAAATTGAAATTTGATGACACTGTTGAACTCGCAGCACCAGTATTCGCTTAAGGAGACCTTCACCTTGACCGCAGTTGGTCGAGGGTGGAAATTAGTTTTTTCGCTTATTGGTGAAATAATAAAATAAAATAAATTAGTGTAACATTTTATTTTTATTTTATTTTAAAAATCCCAAGTGGATGTTTCACAGGTGGGGACCACTAAAATAAAACCTCCCATGAGAGGTTATGGAGGTGGGGACAACCAAGCCTAAACCTCTCATGAGAGGTTATGGTGGTGGGGACCACCCGAGGCTAAACACCCTTGAACTCCCCTTTAATGAGAGAAATCCTCAAACTTCCTATTAAATATGGGGGAGCCTCTTCAAATCCTCCAAAATTTATTATGAAAACTCAGTTAATTAATTAAGCCTTTTTTAATTTATTCCAACGAACTAAATAGACAACATAATCTATTATGTTTACTACTTGGCATTTTTGGTGGAATTGGGAGGAAGGATCTTTGGGATAAATCTCTCCAACGAAGAACGCCAACGAAGAATGCCAACTTCGACTCCAACTTCTCCCACGGGACATTCGTTGACATGGAACTTCTTCAACATCAATGAACCGATGATTGAGGAAATTCCAATGTCACCAATTTCCATCTATTTCTGACGACATCGTCTCATTCCCCATGGAAAATCTTCAACGAATCAAACGAACGAGGTAGGGAGGGTGTTTGAATTACTTTCCTTTACCCATTCTTGATATTCAAGTTTTATAGCTGATTTCTACCAATCTAATGTGGAGAGAGTGGGCCAAACAAACATGACCCATCCTCTCCAAATTTCTTGGGATAATTCTTGTGTTCTTCGCGATGGAGGAGTACGGCTATCAACCACGATGTAGGCGACGAAGTTGATGAAGGAAACGGCACCGCCCCACGGCCACTATCGCCTGTGGCCTCCGCACCCCGTGACGCTCTGCCGCCCTTGGCCTACCGAGCCACCCCACGCCCTCACGGCACCCCCGGGGCCTCGTGCCCTCATGGCCCCCTGCGGTCGAGCCACCCCGCGCCCTCGCGGCACCCCGCGGATGAGTCGTCCCACGCCCTCATGGCACCCCCGCGGCTGAGCCGCCCTGAGCCGCCTCATGGAACCCACACGGATGAGCTGCCCTGTGGCCTTGTACCCTCGCGCCACCCCCACAGATGATCTTCCATGTGCCCTCGTGGCACCCCCACGGTCGATCCTTCCCGCGCCCTCACGGCACCCCCGCGACCGAGCCACCCCGTGCCCCCATGGCAGCCTCACAGTCGAGCCGCCCCGCACCCTCGCGGCACCCCTGCGGATTTGCAGCCCTCGAGGCCTGCCGGGTCGGGCCCAGTAGGTCGGGCCTCCCAGCGGGTCAGTCCGAACCCAATGGGTAGGGTCGGACCCAACGGGTCCGGCCGAGTTGACCCAAGCCTGGTCGGGCCAGGTTGGTCTGACCGAGTCGGACTGGACCCGGACCAGATATGAACTTATACTTTACTTGGGTCATATCTTTGGCACCGGACGTCTGTTTGATGAACCTTCATTGGCGCCAAAAATCGTGGAGAGAGATGGTCCCTTTGGTATACCCCACTAATGTTTTGGATAAAGTTGGGAATGGTTTGGTTGGATCGATCACGAATCCAACTGGGCCCTTAGGACAAAAGGCTAATAACTCATAGACTGGTCATCCAAATGGTGCTCCTTCTGTTGAGTTGAGACCCATATTACATGGCGGTTCTTTGAGTTACTTCTTTATGGGACTTTGTGGTAGTTGGAGTATCGACCAGTAGCTTGTGGAGCGGCTCCTCTTGGAGATGAGAAAGCATAGTGTAGGAACCCAGTAGCTGGTTTTGATGTGAATAATGTACAGCAATATTGTGTGGGTCTGCACTTAGAGTGATCTTGTGTGGGTAAGAACCTTGGGATCCTATGTGGGTCAGCACTTAGCGATCCTGTGTGGGTCATCACCTTGCGATCATGTGTGGGTCATCACCTAGTGATCCTGTGTGGGTCAGCACCTTGCGATCCGGTGTAGGTCAGCACCTAGAGATCCTGTGTGGGTCAGCACCTTGCGATCCTGTGTGGGTCCGCACCTAGCGATCCTGTGTGGGTCAGCACCTTGCGATCATGTGTGGGTCAGAACCTAGTGATCCTGTGTGGGTTAGCACCTTGTGATCCTGTGTGGGTCAGCACCCAGCGATCATGTGTGGGTCTACCTCTTAATAGATTTAGATGATTTAGTGGTTACATCTAATCATATATACTACTATACTTATGTTATACCTGGTGTGAGATGAGTTCATACCTATGTGGTACTTTCCTTCTTGGTAATACCTTGGTGGTATTCTTCTATGTGGCATACATGTGTGGTACTTGCCTTTGTGGTTTTAATTCCTTTGTGGAACAGTTGAGCTTTGGGATTTTCGGTTGGACCCTGTGTTTCCTCATGATTGAGATGGGTATACTTGTTAACTTATGTATATGTATAAGCATATACCAAATTAGGGTTTACAGTTGACTTCATGCTTTGAGGTTTAACATTTGTGGATTTTGTGAGACCTTGAGGGTCTCAAGGTCCCTACTAAGTATCGTTATACTCACCCCTACACAGGCTATGCCCGCACCTTATTGGGTTTAGTGCAGACAATAGATAGTGTTGATCGAGGCTGAGGATACCAGGACTGGACGGTGCCTGGTGGTGGATCATACGACGTGATGGTACGTAGAGGAGACGGATGGACATGGGGTGGTGAGGAGGTGATCTATACCTACCCTTCAGGTAGGAATCTCAGAGGATGACTCATTAGATATATTTCTTTTTCTTTCTGTTGTATTTCAGTTGTACTTGTATCTTTGCAGTTGGGCTTGTATTTCCGACCCCTTTTACTTTCAGCACTCTTTTTGATATATAGTTTACTTATGTTCATATCTTGTTGTGTGCTTGGTTGAGTTTGTTTATAGGATATAAAGGAATTGCCTTCTAGTTATAGCTAATATGCTTTTTGGGGCTAGTCTTCAGCCCCTGGCCTATGGAAGGCGGGCATGGGGTTGTCATGGCACGGGCCCCGGGGGACGAGTCATGACAAATTGGTATCAAAGGATTTGGTTCTACCATAGAACATAGGACTCTGATCTTTCTTTTTAACAGAAATAGTGTTAAGTGTAGTGAGTGTGGTTATCATTTTAGGGAATCAAGTGTTGGTGCAGCGGCCGACGTATCCATAAACCAGGACCCTGACTTCTGATTTCTGACTCAATGCATGAAAACACTGTTTTAATGTGTGTTTTGAAGAGTTTTCTTTGTGATCTCTTTGAGTCAGCACACCAGGTATAACTTTTTGATCGTGGCTCACCTGTTTCTTTATAGGATGCCTCTATGAAGACAGCCATCTAGGGTTCTGAGAGTTGTATGCAATGATAGCCCACCGAGCGACGAGGCCTTAGTGCAGGGCCCTCTTTCAGTAGAGGCACCAATGGTACCATTACCCATTGTGCCATTGATGCCACTATCCCCAGCAGCAGAGAGTGCACGCCACTTGAGCGTGTTGCACGAGTTCCATCGCTAGAGGACACCCATGTTTAGGGGAGAGATGGACCCACAGGTGGCTAAGGATTGGTTGGAGGCCATGGTGAGAGTTTTCCGACTAGTAGGGACACCAGCCTATCTCATGGTGATACTTGCTGCCAGTCTACTATAGGAAATAGTAGGGAGATGGTGGATCTTGATGCTCTAGGTTCACAATGAGGTAATTCTTCTTTGTACAGACTTTGAGAGCCTGTTTCGGGCAGAGTTTTTCCCAGTGACTCTTCGCGCAGTGCGCATTCAGGAGCTACTTCATATGAAGCAAGGTAGCATGACTGTGGCTTAATACTGAGTGAGGTTCACTGACCTCTCATTCTACTCCACAGATATGGTGCGAGACCCATTCTTCAGGGCCCGGACCTTTGAGCAGGGACTCAGGTGAGAGATCAGGGCTTCGATGATCTCAACCAGCATCCCGATGCAGGTGGGGGTGTTAGAGCGAGCCCTCTTAGTGGAGAGTTTCCTTGCTGAGCAGTCACCAGTAGTGAGACCCACCGTCAGTCGTCACATAACGGAGTCTTCTACAGCTGGAAGAAGACAGATGACATAGAGGTCCAAAAGGACCAGACCTACAGGTGGACGACCGCATGATTCAAAGTAGGTTGTGTGGGCCACCCGAGGCAGAGCCGATCATACCAGGAGCAGGCAGTGTTATTCATGTGGCGGGCAGGGTCACATGGCTCATGACTGTCTGACCCACCGTATGGATGATCAGCAGACAGTCGAAGGACCGACCAGGCAGAGACAGAGATTCGACCGAGGAGGTCCGTATGGGGCAGGTTGACATGGCAGAGGAGATGGTCGTGCAGCTGGCGGTGGGTGACAATTTGAGATGTTACCACCACCACCACCAGGTGGTCCACCCTGACCATAGGGAGCAGGAGGACAGGGGCGAGCTCATCTCCAGGCAGTTGAGGCCTACGATCACGGTGCTCCGGAGATGATACAAGGTATGATATGTGTCTAATTGACCTTAGATGCATTACTTATAGACACAGGTGCTAGTCATTCTTTTATTTCCAATGCCCTCGTTCCGATCATAGAGATTCTAATGGAGTCGTTGGCTCGATCCTTACGGATAGAGACTCCTAAAGGAGCAGATTCGATAATTATGCACTGGTGCCGGCAGTGCGAGCTTACTCTAGGATTCGAGAGCTTCGGCTGGGATCTCTTAGTAGCAGTATCGAGGCCTTACGGTGCCATATTTGGTATGGACTGGTTATCTACAGTCCATGCTTAGATATACTGTATTAGTCACAAAGTACGGTGTGTCCGCACATATGGGACTAGGTTTACCTTCACCGGCGAGAAAGGATACTTTACAACACATGATGGACTTAAACGAAGGAGGGTGAAGCCGATTACACAACAGTTGTCTATCCTTACCCTCAGATCGGTTGATGTGGAGAGTCCGAGTTATCCTGTAGTGGTGGACCAGTATGTGGATGTCTTCCCCTATGATGTTTCGGGTCAACCTCCTCACAGAGAGGTGGAATTTTACATTGACTTGTACCCTGGGACAACATCGATATCTACATCAGCTTATCGTATGGCTCCCTCAGATCTTTGTGAGCTATGGGTACAGCTAGAGGACTTATAGGGGAAGGGATTCATTCGGCCTAATGTTTCTCCTTGGGCAGCCCCAATTCTATTCGCAAAGAAGGCGGATGGGAGATTGAGATTTTGTGTTGACTATCGGTGCCTGGATCAGGTGACCGTGAAGAACAAGTACCCACTCCCAAGGATCGATGACCTCTTTGATCAGCTAAAGTGAGAACAGTGGTTCTCAAAGATAGACCTCAGATCAAGATATCACCATCTCAGAGTACGAGATGAGGATGTGCAGATGACAGCTTTCAGATGTCGGTATGGCCACTACGAGTTCTTGGTTATGTCATTCGGTGTAACCAATGCTCTAGCTGTGTTCATGGGACTCATGAACAGGATCTTTCAGCCATAACTTGATCACTTTGTAGTAGTCTTCATTGAGGACATTCAGATCTACTCAACTACTGAGGATGAGCATGCCTATCATTTGCAGGTAGTATTGGACACACTCTGAGAGCACCAGCTTTATGGTAAGCTCTCAAAGTGCCAGTTTTGGATCCAAGAGGTTCACTTTCTGAGACATGTCATATCGGAGGCTGGAGTTGCAGTAGATCTAGCAAAGATTGAGGTGGTACTTTCTTGGGAGCCACCCAGAAGTGTGACAGAGGTACATAGTTTTCTAGGTTTGGATGGTTACTACCGGAGGTTTGTACTGGATTTTTCCAGAGTTGTAGAACCACTATCATCCTTGACGAAGAAGGGGAAACCCTTTGTGTGGTCGGAGAGATGCTAGCGGAGTTTTCTGGAGCTAAGGCAGAGGTTGACCAGTGCCCCCATATTGAGGCTTCCAGAGGAAGGCGTAGGGTACATAGTCTACTGTGACGCATCAGGGACCAGACTCAGATGTTTCCTGATGCAGAGTGAGCAGTTATCACTTATGGTTCACGATAGCTGAGGCAGCATGAGCAGAACTATGCTACCCCTGACCTAGAGTTAGCAGCAGTGGTCTTTTCCTTGAAGATGTGGTGACATTACTTGATGGGTGAGAATTTTACAGTCTACTTGGATAAAAAGAGTCTCATGAGCTGAGGTAAAGGCTGACCAGTTCCCCCATCTTGAGGATTCCAGAGGAAGGTTTAGGGTACGTAGTCTACTACGACGCATTAGGGACTAGACTAAGATGTGTCCTGATGCAGAGTGAGCAGTTATCACTTATGGTTCACGACAGCTGAGGCAGCATGAGTAGAACTACACTACCCATGACCTGGAGTTAGTAGTAGTGGTCTTTTCCTTGAAGATGTGGCGACATTACTTAAAGGGAGAGAGTTTTACAGTCTACTCGGATCACAAGAGTCTTAGGTATATCTTCTGTTAGAAGGACCTGAACCTAGGACAAGGACGTTGGCCTGAGTTCCTCTAAGACTATGACTTCGAGATTGTCTATACTTCTGGGAAGGGGAACATTGTAGCAGATGTACTCAGCAGAAGGTTAGGTATACATCTGCTAGGCGAGGCGAAGGAACAGCTAGCCGCATTGCAGATATCCTTTGTGGATAGAGATGGAGCAGTTTTTCTTCAGTCTCTTACAGTCACTCCCCCACTTCTTCAGCAAGTCGGGGAGGCATAGTGAGGGGACACTGACTACGAGACACGACGTGCTCAGATATCCACAGGACAGGCACCTGATGGATTTTCTGAAGATGAGGAGCACATTATCCTCTTCAGAGGAAGTTCCATGGTACTAGTGTCACTTTAGGAGGAAGTGTTAAGGGAGTTCCACACATCCCCTATAACGGTACATCCTGGAGTAGCGAAGATGTACG
Organism: Viscum album; assembly: GCA_963277665.1. Classification (NCBI taxonomy): domain Eukaryota; kingdom Viridiplantae; phylum Streptophyta; class Magnoliopsida; order Santalales; family Viscaceae; genus Viscum; species Viscum album. The sequence continues at coordinate 855,071,530 of OY728152.1, forward strand.
AGGATCTCTGATGACAGCACTGGTGGCCCGGAATGATTAAATCAGTTGCAGATTTTATCTCTCGGTGCCTCACTTGTCAGCAAGTGAAGGCGGAGAATCAGGTACCAGCAGGCTTGGTTCAGCCTTTGGAGGTCCCAAGGTGGAAGTGGGATGTTATATCCATGGACTTCATGATAGGACTTCCATGTACATCTAGGGGACATTACTATATTTGGGTGATTGTCGACCGACTCACCAAGTCATCCCACTTCCTACCGATCAGAGAGTAGGGTTTAGTGGAGAGCTTGGGATGCCTCTATGTGTAGGAGATTGTGTGGATACATGGATTACCCTCAATTATTGTCTCCGATCGTAATGCACATTTTACTTCCTGGCTATGGAAGGGGTTGCAGGAGGCTTTTGGGACGCAGCTTTGTTTGAGCATCACCTTCCATCCTTAGACAGATGGCCAGACTGAGCGGACCATTCAGACCCTCGAGGACATGCTGCATGCTTGTGTCCTCTACTTCAGTCATAGTTGGTATGATCACTTGCCTTTGGTGGATTTTTCATACAACAACATCTATCACTCCATTATTGGGATGGCACCTTTGGAGGCGTTGTACGGGCAACCTTACAGATCACCTTTGTGCTGGACTGACCTAGGGGAGTCAGCACTAGTGGGACCAGAGATGGTACAGGCTACCACAGAGAAAGTGCAGATCATCTAGGAGTGGATGAGGACTACACAGAGTAGGAAAAAGTCTTATGTCGATAGGAGACAGAGACCTCTAGATTTAGAGGATGATGACCATGTCTTTCTACAGGTCTCACATGGACGAGGTTTGCAGAGATTTGGCCGAGGTAGAAAGTTATCTCTGAGGTTCATCGGACCTTTTCAGATCCTCAGCAGAGTTGGTGAGGTGGCTTACCACTTAGCTCTTCCACCTCAGTTGCACCGGGTGCATGACATCTTCCACGTATTCCAGCTGAGGATATACGTGCATGACCCTTCTCACACCATCGACCATGGAGAGTTGGACGTCGATGATGGGGATATATTTACGGAGGTTCTAGTAGAGATTGAGGATCAACAGGAGGGGGTCTTTCATGTATGGTTGATACGTCTGGTGCGTGTTCGATGAAATCACAAGAATCTCTAAAAGATCACATGGGAGTGGTAGGCTCAGATGCGTGCTAAGTACCCCCACTTGTTACCTTAGTTTGAGTTGTGTCTTACAGGGACATAAATCCCTATGGTGGGGAGAATGTAAAGACCCATAATTTTTATGTAATTTTTTTAAATTCAATGGGAATTTTACGAGTCTGTGAAAATTGACGGTGCATGATTTCGAGGCCCAGTGTGCCCGAAATGAATTTTTGAACTTTTTTCTGGGTACGTTCAGTAAACGTGCTAGTGGGGTTTTGTAACTTTTGAACTGGTGCTCGGAATTGAAATCTGAGGACATAATTGAACTCACAACACCGGTATTCTCTTAAGGAGATGTTCACCTTGACTACAGTAGGTCGAGGGTGGAAATTGGTTTTTCACTTATTTTTTAAATAATAAAATAAAATAAAATGGTGTAACATTTTATTTTTATTTTCTTTTGAAACTCCCATGTGGATGTTTCATAGGTGGGGACCACTGAACTAAAACCTCCCATGATAGGTTATGGAGGTGGGGATCACCGAGCCTAAACCTCCCATGTGAGGTTATGGTGGTGGGGACCACCCACGGCTAAACTCCCTTGATCTCCCCTTTAATGAGAGAAACCCTCAAACTTCCTATTAAATGTGGTGAAGACTCTTCAACTCCTCCAATATTTATTATGCCAACTCAGTTAATTAATTAATCCTTTTTGAATTTATTCCAATGAACTAAATAGACAACATAATCTATTATGTTGGCTACTTGACATTTTTGGTGGAATTGTGAGGAAAGAGCTTTGGAAGAAATCTATCCAACGAAGAATGCCAATGAAGAATGCCGACTTCGACTCCAAATTCTTCCATGGGACATTCATTGATGAGGAACATCTTCAATGTCAACAAACCAATGATCGAGGAAACACCAATGTCAGCAACGTCTGTATATTCCTAATGACATCATCTCCTTACCTGTGGACAATCTTCAATGAATCAAACGAATGAGTTAGGGAGGGTTTTTGAATTACTTTCCTTTACCCGTTCTTGATATTCAAGTTTTACAGCCGCTTGCTACCACTCTAATGCATAGAGAGCGGTCCACACAAATATAGTCTGTCCTCTCTGAATTTCTTGGGGTAATTCTTGTGTTCTTCATGATGGAGGAGTACGGATATCAACCACGATGAAGGCAATGACATCACCCCATGGCCACCGACACCCACGGCTCCGCCATCCACGGCAAGCACCTCCCCCCGCGGCCTTCGCGGCCCATAATGATTCACCACCCGTGGCCTGTCGAGCCACCCCGCGCCCTCGCGGAACCCCCATGTCCAAGCCATCCCGCACCCTCGTGGCACCCCTACGGCCTCGCTTCCTTGTGGCACCCATGTGGCCGAGCTGCCCTGCGCCCTCGCAACACCCCTACGGCCAAGCCTTCCCATGCCCTCGCGGCACCCTCACGGTCGAGCAGCCCTGAGCCGCCTCGTGGAACCTCCATGACCGAGCCTCCCTGCGGCCTCACGCCCTCACGGCACAACCGCAGATGATCCGCTTCGCGCCCTTGCAACACCCTTGCGGTCAAACCATCCCGCGCCCTCAAAACACCCAAGCGGCCGAGCTACCCTGCGCCCTCGCAGTACCCCTGTGGCCGAGCTGCCCCACACCCCTGTGGCACCCCCGCGGCCTCAAGACCTGTTGGGTCGGGCCCAGCTAGTCGGGCCACCCAGCGGGCCGGGCCAGACCCAGCAGTCCATGCTAGACCCAGTGGGCCTAGACGAACCTAGCAGGATGGGACGGGTCGGGCTGGGTCGGTCCGACCGAGTCGGACTAGACCTGGACCAGATATGACCCTATACTTTACTTGGGCCATAACTTTGGCATCAGACGTCCGTTTGATGAACCGTCAGTAGTTCCAGAAACCTTGGAGTGAGACGGTCCCTTTAGTATACCCCACTAGAGTTTTGGATAAATTTGGGGAATGGTCGGGTTGGATCGAGTGTGAATCCAACTGGGCCCTCAGGACAAAAAGACTAATAACTCACAGACTGGGCGTCTGAATGATGCACTGTCTATTGAGTTGAGACCCATATGATATGGAGTTCCTTTGAGTTACTTCTTCAAGGTACTTCGTGGAATTTGGAGTGTCAACCCGTAGCTTGGGGAGCGGATCCTCCCGAAGGCGAGAGAGCATAATGTGGGAACCCAATAGTTGGCTTTGATGTGAAGAATGTAGAGTGATCCTGTGTGGGTCAACACTTAGAGTGGTCCTGTGTGGGTCTGCACCTTGAGATCCTATGTGGGTCAGAACCTAGAGATCCTGTGTGAGTCATCACCTTGTGATCCTATGTGGGTCAGCACCTAGTGATCATGTGTGGGTCTGCACCTTGCGATCCTGTGTGGGTCACCACATAGCGATCCTATGTGGGTCACCACCTAGCGATCATGTGTGGGTTAGCATGTAGTGATCCTGTGTGGGTCAACACCTTGGTATCTTGTGTGGGTCATCACCTAGCGATCATGTGTGGGTCAACACCCTGCGATCCTGTCTGGGTCAGCACCTGGCGATCATTTGTGGGTCTGCCTCTTAACAGAGTAAGATGATTTAGTAGTTACATCTAATCATCTATACTAATGTACTTAAGTTATACCTAGTGTGATTTGAGTTCGTACCTATGTGGTACTTTCCTTTGTGGAAATACCATGGTGGTATTCTTCTGTGTGGTGTACCTGTGTGGTACTTACCTTTGTGGTTTTACTTCCATTGTGGAACAGTTGAGCTTTGGGCTTTTGGGTTGGACCCTGTGTTTCATCATGATTGAGATAAGTATACTTGTTAACTTAGGTATATGTATGGGCATATACCTAAGTAGGGTTGACAGTTGACTTCATTCTTTGAGGTTTAACCTTTGTGGATTTTGTGAGACCTTGAGGGTCTTGGGGTCCCTATGGAGTATTATTATACTCACCCCTACACAGGTTATGCCCACACCTTATTGTGTTTGGTGCAGACAACGAACAACATAGATCGAGGATGAGGATACCAGGAATGGAAGGTGCCCGGTGGTGGACCATACGACATGACGGTATGTAGAGGAGGCGGATGGACGTGGAGTGCTAAGGAGGTGATCTGTACCTACCCTTTCGGTAGGAATCTCGGAGGACAACCCAGTAGCTATTTTCCTTTTTCTTTCCGTTGTATTTCAGTTGTACTTGTATCTTTACAGTTGGGCTTGTATTTCCATCCCCTTTTACTTTCAGCACTCTTTTTTTTATATAGTTTACTTGTGTTCATATCTTGTTGTGTTCTTGGTTGAGTGTGTTTAAATTATATAAAGGCATTGCCTTCAAGTTATAGGGAATACGCCTTTCAGTGCTAGTCGCCAACCCCTGGCCTATGGAAGGCGGGCTTGGGGTAGTCATGGCATGGGCCCTGGGGGACGGGTCATGAAAAATTGGTATCAGAGGAGTTGGTTCTACCGTAGAACATAGGACTCTGATCTTTCTTTTTAATGGAAATAGTGTTAAGTTTTGTGAGTGTGGTTATCGGTTTAGGGAATCCAGTGTTGGTGCAGTGGCCGACGTATCCATACACAAGGACCCTGACTTCTGATTTTCGACTCAGTGCATGAAAACACTGTTTGTGTGTGTGTTTTGAAGATTTTTCTTTGTGATCTTTTTGAGTCAGCTCACTAGGTATAACTTTTTGACTGTGGCTCACCTGTTTCTTTTCAGGATTCCTCCACGAAGACAGCCAGCTAGGGTTCCGATATTTGTACGCACTGATAGCCCACCGAGCAATGAGGCCTCGGTGTAGGGCCCTCTTCCAGTAGAGGCACCAGTGGTACCATTAATTTTTGTCCACCAATGCCACTATCCCCAGTAGTAGAGAGTGCATGCTACTTGAGCGCATTTCATGAGTTCCAGTTCCAGAGGCCACCCAGGTTCCGGGGAGAGACAGACCCATAGGCGGTTGAAGATTGGCAGGAGGCCGCGGTGAGAGTTTTCCAACTGGTAGGGACACCAGTAGACCTCATGGTGATCCTTACCGCCAGTCTACAACAAGAAGCAGCAGGCATATTGTCACAAACCAACCCGGGTCAACCCTAAACCGGTCACCCGAGCCGGTCCGCGACATGACCCGAGAGGCGTTCCTGATCCTCCCGGGATGGCGACAAGTGCCAGGGCATCAACAGTGAGCAAGTGGGAACAATTTCTCCCAAAAAAAATAAATAAATAAATAAATTAGCGGAGACAAAACAGAGCAGCGCAAAATAAATAAACAGAGCAAAGTAACTAAACAAGAACAAAAGAAAATAAAACTAACCGAAAGAGACAACCATTATCTCTGTGTGACATCGCGGGTCACTCTCCAACTCATGAACAAACATCGCCCAAGGCGAACGCACCCAAGCTGTAGCCTACACACACACTAAAAACAGAAAAGAACTATAGGCTTGAGTCTAAAAACTCAGTAGGCTAGCCCGATATCTATTCCCAATGCACTACCTTTAAATAAAGAAATTACAAATTCCAGGTTTGAACTAAATTATATAAAATATTAGTTTTCACACACACTTTCATTTCTAAGACAAGTAACAGACCATTTCCCTTTTTAATTTAAAAACAATTTTTAATGTTTGAAAGGAATAGGTGCGTTGCATTTTTAAAACATTGTTGCAAACAAGTAGAAAACCAAGCTATAGTTATTATCCAAAAAGAAAAACTACATGTAACACACAACACACACCAAGGGAAATAAAAAAAATGGCACACATGGGTCAGCAACCGAACTAGACCTCTCAACCGTCCACCACATACAAACAAACACAAAAAGAAACATGGGTCGAACCTAGGAGATCGTGAACAATCTAGAATGTACTATACATCTGACTCATCCTGAAGGCATGCCCTAACTCGATGACGTCATAACACCCTAACGCCCGGCATAGCCCTGCATGGCCTAACCGAGGGGCCCAATCCCCATAGCAGCAATAACTCAGTATTCCCCTGCTATGGGGCCACTAGCCAGTACGTAATCTAAACTAGTGCAGCAATTATTCTCAGAAGATTCACTCACTATGCCAGGTTCTCATGTCAACACAAGCAATAAAAGAGGGGTGCGTCCACAATGTAAATCAAGCAGTCATAATGCACTAACATCACATACAGCTCATGCAATCAACGCACATAAAAGATCACCCCTGAATGGATTTTTCAAAATAATTTATTCTATTAAAGTGTCAAACGGGTCTTCATAAATTTTAAAACAAAACCTCATTTCTAGAGAAAACCCAAAACACTTGTTCAGAAGAAATCACTTATCTTTAAAACTAGAAGTACGTTTGAAATTCCATGAATTATGTTTAAAGTCCAAACAGGCATTCTTTCAAAATTGGGTGTCTGCCCGTCAAGAAAATGTTCCAAGTGCTCGGTATAAAATAAATGGCTCTTTTCACACTAAATAGTCATTTCAAATTTTATTATCTAATATTATTTATCATTCATTAAAATTAACAAAACATCAAGCAATTAATAAATTCTAAATTTAAAGGTGAGTGCAATGGTGGACCTACCTTGACTCGCATCCCGGTTACGACGATGATGCACGTCTCACACTCGCGCACAATTACACACAACCTGCTGATGACCGCAACATCACGGAAAGCCTCGACAATGCACTAAAACAACGCAAAACATCTAAAAACACACAAATGAGAACCTAAAAATAATCCTAACGAATAAACAACGTAAAATAACCAGCTCGACATGTTTTTAAAACATGATTCACACCATCTAATTAAACAAACTTAATTATTATCATTATTATTATTATTATTTAAAAAAGGAAGACTAAATTTGCAAAACTAAATTAAATACAACACTCATTAAGGTAATTACATAATACTCAAGAAAATACAGTGCAAACCTCACCTTGACATGAAGACATGATCGACCAGCGGGGGCACGACTATCGAAAAGGGGTGGCGCGCACCAGCAGGGACTATCGTTGGCCGAAAAAGAGCGCACAATACACCGAAGGGGGATGGAAGAAGCAATGAAGGGGAGGGATGACGTTGAAAACCTGGAAAGAGGCGTGTTGCGGCCACCAAAAAGTGCAGCAAGGGGGGTTGCGGGTCACCGCGCGACAACCGGGGAAAGACAAAGGAGGTCACGTAGGGATTGTGTGGCTGGACAGCAGGTTCGCAGGGGGGACACATGAATGAGCCGGAGGCACGTCAAGCTAGAGATGCGTGCGAGGTCCCAAAAAGTGCTCCGACGAAAGGTGGAGTCACACCGAAGACTCTCCGGAGGTTGGGGAAAGGGCTTTCGGGGCACATCTGATGTAGGAGAGGTGCAGGAGGCACACTGGAAGGCCAACGGCGGCTGGATGATGAAAGTCGGCTGGGTGCAGGGTAGCATCGAAGGACACATGGATGGGGAAACATTTGGGAGGCTTTCCAGATAGAGGCTACAAGGAAAGGGGAGGAGGGATAAGGCATGCTCAGCTGATGGTTGGACAAAACAGGTAAGGGTACAGAAGAGGTGCGGTAGGTTCAGACCAGGGCGGGGAAGCCGGATGTCTCGGTGGGTGTAGAAGCCGGTAGGAGGATCGGGCAAGTGGTGCTGGCAGGCGGGCCATGGGTGTCGTCGGGGTTTACCCTGTCCGTGCGAGCTACTGGAGGTGGGGGCATGTCGGCTAGCAGGATGTGGGTGCATGAAACGGCTGGACAAGGCCAACGAGGGGCTTGGACAGTAGGGAGGGAACACTACAAGATTAGGCAGGGGCGTGCGACACAGTGCAGGTCTGGAGGGATGGGCCGCTGGTGGTGCGTAGGAGGAGGACTACGTGTGAGCGGGAGCAAGGGATTTCCGCGAAAAGGAGGGTGAGGATTTCTTCACGGGAGGCAGGCGCTACTGCAGGGTGGTCGAGTGGACGAAGGCGGAGGTGCAACGCGAGATCGGCGAGATCGGAAGGCGGAGGGGAGCCACGTGAGAGAGGGGAGAATAAGGGATGGCGGCTAGGGTTAAGAGGGGTTGTGGGAATGGGTAGATTTAGGGTATTAAATATATATATAATAATAAGAATATCAATGTTACAAAAAAAAATATTAATAATATGATTTGCAAAAAGATAATAATAATATTAATAACAAAGAAATGAAATTAATAAAAAAACTAAATGATAATTAAATTGATATTTTTTATTACATTTCATTTTAAATAACAATTATATTTATAACAATTTAATGAAAGTAGAAATATTACCAAATTTAATAATAATAAAAATCATCATCTGCACAATAATATTATTTTGATTATGGGTTAAAAATTAACAATGTTTTGTCATTCTAAATTTTTATTTATCATTTTTTTTAAGTCCATTTGATTTATTCATCTAATTTTATTATTTATCTAATCAGGTGGGCAACTGCACACTCACCAGGTCTAAACGCATGATCAGACTGAATGCGCGGTGACCGCGCACCCACCCGGACTAAATGCGCGGTGACCGCTAGCAGTGCGGTGACTGCGCACTGGCCCGAGACCAACTAAAAACATAAAAGCATCAAAAATTCAAACCAGGACCCAACACAACTCTGCCCAAAGTCGCGGGACCGAGAAAATAGTAAAAACATGGGCATCCGTGGTCGGGGTGTGACAATTCTCCCCACCAAAGACACTTTCTGCCCCCAGAAAGTCATCAATCCAACAGTTGGCACAACTTGCGTTCATTCCCAGACAAAGTCATAGAGGACCGAAAGTTTCGGGGTAACCATTCCCATCAAACGTCACACCCGACCAAATCAAGAAAAACCACTGCCCGAGATTGAGGGGAGAACATGAGAGAGTTCTCCCCACCACAAGAATTTACTAATACAAAAACCCTTGAAACCCGAACAAACCATCCCCCCGGGGGGGCAACACGGGAACTCCCAAACCAAACTCATTCATTTTCCCAACACGTACCGAACAACACACCTGAGACTTGACAAAAAGTTTGATACGGAACAATCCAGCAACTTGAGGATGAGAAATTAACTCAACACCACCCATCAACTTCACGAAACGAACATTCCCCTATCAAACACAGCTAGGACCAATTCAAAAACAGAACAGGTCCGTTTATTCACGGGCCCACACCATTCAGAGAGACCAAACAACTTAAGAACCACACTGAGAGCAGATAATACCACTTGGATTGTGGGGAAACAGGCTCATCACGACACCACAACAAGGATGAGCTTACGACTGTGATGAGAATAGAACAGGGGAAATTTTTGGATATTTCCATTCCAAAGCTGAAAGAATTACTCGGATCGAGGTTCCACACACCCTCGGCAATGCCTGACTGTGCGCGAGCTTCACCCCGAGACCTGTGGCTGGGGCCCTGATGGCTGAAGCATCTCCTGCCTCACAGTCAGGCGTTTTCATCTCCTGGTTTCTAACTCCTTCTTCCGTTCGATGATTCCAACAACCACGATGGTCATACATTTTCAAAGGGATGCAACATAATGACTTAGAATGTCTGGACAGGCCATACTGGTGGCGCACAAGAGAGAGGTCCAACGAACTAGGAGCTGGTACCAACAAGGATGGTTTCTTGGAGGAAGGATCCACTGGCCCGCACTCCTTGCCTGGTGGGAAACCTTCGCGGAAGTCGACCACCATTAATCACACTCAAAACTCTAACGACGATGAGACCATTCATCTTTACTAGTCCAAAACTGAACCCTCAAATAACTCTAGGGCGGTACGAACCTTAACTATCATGGGAGTTCCCAACAACCTAAAGACACACTATCTTTCAGAACTATAAAACTACCTCTAATAGACTTCGACTACCTCGATAAGCCAGAAACACACAAAAGGAACTGAGAACTGAGAATAACTTATTGACAACTTTGGGAGGCTTTCTGGGCGGCATACTCATGACAACACGAAAAAACACCATCGAAACCAGAATCAAGACAAAACTCAATCAAAGCAACAACACAAGATATGGGCAATATTCTCATAATCCAAACATATACAACAAAAGGAGAAACCACTTTTCCAAAACTGTTATTTCTTTACAATTTTAAAAAAAACTCACCTAGGGCACCTTATGAACTGTCACACGTGCATTTATTCAATCCCGCTCACATCATCTGTGAATAAGTGTCCCAACACACATTCCATACATACCCATGCATGTGTGACCCTCCATAAGGAGTGCCAAGGTTTAAACACTTCTTCTTCTTACTAAATCTAAACACATACCAAGTTTTTCCAAACCAATACACTTTCACATTGAAAACCCGCTTTACTAATTTCTAAAACAATTTGGAAGAAACCCCTTTTTAAATTTCGAAATCGCTTTCATTTTCAACACACACACACATCCACCGAGTTCAAAATGAAACACAACCAACAACAAACCACCGGAATGAGGAACTAGTGCGTATGCCTAACTCGGCGACATGGTGGTGAGCCAGATCCCAAGTAAGGTATATCACTAAAAGGACCTTGAACTGGACATTTAGACTCCACATGGGTCACCACCCCATGTGAGTCCACAACATGAACCAGTTCGCCTTCATTATCATCCCTCAAACTATAACAATGAAAGGCAAAAGACTCAAAACCCAGACTACCCCTGGTAACTCAGGTCTCATCACGGGCAGTGGTGATCAAGCACCAACCCGCAACATACCTCCTGAGCCCTGATAGTCCTAATATCCTTCTACCAGACATCCCAAATAACAAAGGGCACTCTAAAAAGCGATGTCCGCTATGGGTCAACCTCCCTCTGATACCATTTTGTCACGAACCAACCCAGGTCAACCCTAAACCGGTTACCCGAGCCGGTCCGCGACATGAACCGAGAGGCATTCCCGATCCTCCCGGGCTGGCGACAAGCGCCAGGGCATCAACAGTGAGCAAGTGGGAAAGATTTCGCCCAAAACAAATAAATAAATAAATAAAGCAGCTGAAACAAAATAGAGCAGTGCAAAATAAATAAACAGAGCAATGTAACTAAACAAGAACAAAAGAAAATAAAACTAACCGAAAGAGACAACCACTATCTCTGTGTGACATCGCGGGTCACTCTCCAACTCACGACCAAACATCTCCCAAGGCGAACTCACCCAAGCTGTAGCTTGCACACACACTAAAAACAGAAAAGAACTATAGGCGTGAGTCTAAAAACTCAGTAGGCTAGCCCGATATCTATTCCCAATGCACTACCTTTAAATAAAGAAATTACAAATTCCAGGTTTGAACTAAATTATATAAAATATTAGTTTTCACACACACTTTCATTTATAAGACAAGTAACAGACCATTTCCCTTTTTAATTTAAAAACAATTTTTAATGTTTGAAAGGAACAGGTGCGTTGCATTTTTAAAACATTGTTGCGAACAAGTAGAAAACCAATCTATAGTTATTAGCCAAAAAGAAAAACTACATGTAACACACAACACACACCAAGGGCAATAAAAAAATGGCACACATGGGTCAGCAACCGAACTAGACCACTCAACCGTCCACCACATACAAACAAACACAAAAAGAAACATGGGTCGAACCTAGGATATCGTGAACAATCCAGAACGTACTATACATCTGACTCATCCTGAAGGCATGCCCTAACTCGATGACGTCATAACGCCCTAACGCCCGGCATAGCCCTGCATGGCCTAACCGAGGGGCCCAATCCCCATAGCAGCAATAACTCGGTATTCCCCTGCTATGGGGCCACTAGCCAGTGCGTAATCTAAAATAGTGCAGCAATCGTTCTCAGAAGATTCACTCACTATGTCAGGTTCTCATGTCAACACAAGCAATAAAAGAGGGGTGCGTCCACAATGTAAATCAAGCAGTCACAATGCACTAACATCACATACAGCTCATGCAATCAACGCACACAAAATATCACCCCTGAATGGATTTTTCAAAATAATTTATTCTATTAAAGTGCCAAACGGGTCTTCACAAATTTTAAAACAAAACCTCATTTCTCGAGAAAACCCAAAACACTTGTTCAAAAGAAATCACTTATCTTTAAAACTAGAAGTACGTTTGAAATTCCGTGAATTATTTTTAAAGTCCAAATGGGCATTCCTTCAAAATTGGGTGTCTGCCCATCAAGAAAATGTTCCAAGTGTTTGGTATAAAATAAACGGTTCTTTTCACACTAAATAATCATTTAAAATTTTATTATCTAATATTATTTATCATTCATTAAAATTAACAAAACATCAAGCAATTAATAAATTGTAAATTTAAAAGTGAGTGCAATGGGGGAGCTACCTTGACTCGCAGCCCGGTTACGACGATGATGCACGTCTCACACTCGCGCACAATTACACACAACCTGCTGACGACCGAAACATCACGGAAAGCCTCGACAATGCACTGCAACAACGCAAAACATCTAAAAACACACAAATTCGAACCTAAAAATAATCCTAACGAATAAACAACGTAAAATAACCAGCTTGACATGTTTTTAAAACATGATTCGCACCATCTAATTAAACAAACTTAATTATTATCATTATTATTATTATTATTTAAAAAAGGAAGACTAAATTTGCACAACTAAATTAAATACAACACTCATTAAGGTAATTACATAATACTCAAGAAAGGACAGTGCAAACCTCACCTTGACGCGAAGACATGCTCGACCAGCAGGGGCACGACTATCGAAAAGGGGCGGCGCGCACCAGCAGGGACTATCGTTGGCCGAAAAAGAGCGCACAATACACCGACGGGGGATGGAAGAAGCAATGAAGGGGAGGGATGACGGTGACAACCTGAAAAGAGGCGTGTCGCGGCCACCAAAAAGTGCAGCAAGGGGGGTTGTGGGTCACCACGCGACAACCGGGGAAAGACAAAGGAGGTCACTTAGGGATTGTGTGGCTGGACAGCAGGTCCACGGGGGGGACACATGAATGAGCCGGAGGCGCGTCAAGCTAGAGATGCGTGCAAGGTCCCAAAAAGTGCTCCGACGAAAGGTGGAGTCACACCGAAGAATCTCCGGAGGTTGGGGAAAGGGCTGTTGGGGCACATCTGATGTAGGAGAGGTGCAGGAGGCACACTGGAAGGCCAACAGCGGCTGGATGATGAAAGTCGGTTGGGTGCAGGGTAGCGTCGGAGGACACATGGATGGGGAAACATTTGGGAGGCTTGCCAGATGGCGGCTACAAGGAAAGGGAAGGAGGGATAAGGCATGCTCAGCTGATGGTTGGACAAAACATGTAAGGGTACAGAAGAGGTGCGGCAGGGTCAGACCAGGGCGGGGAAGCCGGATGTCTCCGTGGGTGTAGAAGCCGGTATGAGGATCGGGAAAGTGGTGCTGGCAGGCGGGCCATGGGTTTCGTCGGGGTGTGCCCTATCCGTGCGAGCTGCTGGAGGTGGGGGTATGTCGGCTAGCAGGACGTGGGTGCATGAAACGGCTAGACAAGGCCAGCGAGGGGCCTGGACAGTAGGGAGGGAACGCTACAAGATTAGGCAGGGGCGTGCGACGCAGTGCAGGTCTAGAGGGATGGGCCGCCGGTGATGCGCAGGAGGAGGACTGCGTGTGAGCGGGAGTAAGGGCTTTCCATGAAAAGGAGGGTGAGGATGTCTTCACGGGAGGCAGGCGCTGCAGCAGGGTGGTCGAGTGGACGAAGGCGGAGGTGCAACGTGAGATCGGCGAGATCGGCAGGTGGAGGGGAGCCACGTGAGAGAGGGGAGAATAAGGGATGGCAGCTAGGGTTAAGAGGGGTTATGGGAATGGGTATCTTTAGGGTCTTAAATATATATATAATAATAAGAATATCAATGTTACAAAAAAAGTAATAATATTAATAATATTATTTGCAAAAAGATAATAATAATATTAATAACAAAGAAAAGAAATTAATAAAAAAACTAAATGATAATTAAATTGATAATTTTTATTACATTTCATTTTAAATAACAATTATATTTATAACAATTTAATGAAAGTAGAAATATTACCAAATTGAATAATAATAAAAATCATCATCTGCACAATAATATTATTTTGATTATGGGTTAAACATTAACAATGTTTTGTCATTCTAAAATTTTATTTATCATTGTTTTTTTTCAGTCCATTTGATTTATTCATCTAATTTTATTATTTATCTAATCAGGTGGGAAACCGCACACTCACCAGGTCTGAACGCATGATCAGACTGAATGTGCGGTGACCACGCACCCACCCAGACTGAATGCGCGGTGATCGCTAGTAGTGCGGTGACTGAGCACAGGCCCGAGACCAACTAAAAACATCAAAGCATAAAAAATTCAAACCAGGACCCAACACAACTCTTCCCAAAGTCGCGGGACCGAGAAAATAGTAAAAACATGGGCGTCCATGGTCGGGGTGTGACACAGATGGTGGAGCTTGATGCTCCTTGTTCACGATGAGGTGATTCTTCTTTGGACAGACTTCGAGATCCGGTTTCGGGTAGAGTTTTTCCCATCGACTCTTCATGCAGTGTGCATTCAGGAGCTACTTCATCAGCAGCAAGGCAGTTTTACTATGGATCAGTACTCAGCGAGGTTCACTGACCTCTCACGCTACTCCAAAGATATAGTGTGGGAACCATTCTTTAGGGCCCAGACCTTCATGCAGGGACTCAGGCGAGAGATCAGGGCTTTAATGATCTCACTCAGCATCCTGACGCTAGCGTGGGTGTTAGAGAGAGCCCTCTTAGTGGAGAGTTTCTTTACTGAGCAGTCACCAGCTGTGAGACCCACAACCAGCCATCATGTAGTGGAGTCTTCTGTAGCTGTCAACAGACAGATGATGTAGAGGTCCAAAAGGACCAGACCTATAAGATAGACAACTGCATGATTTAGGGTCGGTTATGTGGGGCACCCAAGGAAAAGTCGATCATACCAGGAGTTTGTAGTGTTAAGCATGTGGCGGGTAGGGTCACATGGCTCGTGACTGTCCAAATCGTCGTATGGATGATCAGCAGACGGTCGAAGGACTGGCCAGGAAGAGATAGAGATTCGACCAAGGAGGTCCGCAGGGAGCAGGTGGACATGGAAGAGGAGATGGTTGTGCAGCTGGCGGTGGGTGACGATTCATGATGTTACCTCCACCACCACCAGGTGGTCTACCCAAGCATAGGGAGTAGGAGGACAGGGGCGAGCTCATCTCCAGGCAGTTTAGGCCTATGATCACGGCGCTCCAGAGATTATATGAGGTATGATCTGTGTCTACTCCACCTTATCTGTAGTACTTATAGACATACGTGTTAGTCATTATTTTATTTCCACTTCTCTTGTTCGGAGATTAGAGATTCTGATGGAGTTGTTGTCTTGATTCTTATGTCTAGAGACTTCTACGAGAGTGGATTCTATGATTACGCACTGGTGCTGGTTGTGCGTGCTTACTCTAGGAGGCGAGAACTTTGGCTGGGATCTCCAAATAGCGGAGTTGAGGCCTTACGATGTCATCATGGGTATGGACTGGTCATCTACAATCCATGCCCAGATAGGCTTTATTAGGTGCAAATTGCGGTGTGTCCACACAGATGGGACTAGGTTTACCTTCACCGGTGAGAAGTATCCTTTACAGCATAGGATGGACTTACCCGAAGGAGGGTGCAGCCGATTAAACAATAGTTTGCTAGCCTTACCCTCTAAGCAGTTGATGTGGAGAGTCCAAGTTATTCAATAGTAGTGGACCTATACACGGATGTCTTCCCTGATGATGTTCTGGGTTTACCTTCTTGCAGAGAGGTGTAATTTTACATTGACTTGTACCCTAGGACAACACCGATATCTACACCAGCGTATCGGATGGCTCTCGCAGAGCTTCGAGAGCTACGGGTATAGCTATAGGACTTGCAGGGGAAGGGATTCATTCGGCCTAGTGTTTCTCCTTGGGCAACCCCGATTCTGTTTGCTAAGAAGACAGATGGGAGTGTGAGACTTTGTGTCGACTATCGGCACCTGAATCGGGTGACCGTAAAGAACAAGTACCCACTCCCTAGGATTGACAACCTCTTTGATCAGCTAAAGGGATCACAGTGGTTCTTGAAGATAGACCTCAGATCAGGCTATCACCAGCTCAAAGTATGAGATGAGGATGTGCAGAATATGGCTTTCAGATGTCAGTATGGCCACTACGAGTTCTTGGTTATGTCATTCTATGTAACCAACTCTCTAGCAGTGTTCATGGAACTCATGAACAGGATCTTTCAGCCATACCGTGATCGCTTTGTAGTATTATTCATCGACGACATTCTGATCCACTCAACTACTAAGGAGGATCTTGCCTATCATTTGCTGGTAGTACTGGACACACTCCGAGAGAACAAGCTTTATGGTAAGCTCAAGAAGTTCCTATTTTGGAACTGAGAGGTTCACTTTCTAGGACATCTCATATCGGAGGCTGGAGTTGCAGTAGATCCAGTGAAGATTGAGGTGGTACATTATTGGGAGCCACCCAGGAGTGTGACGGAGTTATGGAGTTTCCTGGGTTTGTCAGTTACTACCAGAGGTTTGTACTAGATTTCTCCAGAGTTTCAGCACCACTATCAGCATTGACGAAGAAGGGGCAACCCTTCATCTAGTCGGAGAGATGCCAGCGGAGTTTTTAGAAGCTGAGGCAGAGGCTGACCAGTGCCCCCATCTTGAGGCTTCCAGAGAAAGGTGTAGGGTATGTAGTCTATTTTGATTCATCGGGGACTGGACTCTAATGTGTCCTGATGCAGGAGTGAGCAGTTATTTCTTATGGTTCACGACAGCTGAGGCAGCATGAGCAGAACTATGCTACCCATGACCTAGAGTTAGCAATAGTGGTCTTCACCTTGAAGATATGGAGACATTACTTGATGGTAGAATGTTTTGCAATCTACTCGGATCACAAGAGTCTCACGTATATATTCTCTCAGAAGGACATAAACCTGATCCATCGATGTTGGCTTGAGTTACTCCAGGACTATGACTTCGAGATAGTCTATACTCCTAGGAAGGGGAATGTTGTAGCAGATGCACTCAACAGGAGTTCAGGTATATAGCTGTTAGGTGAGGTGACAGAACAGCTGGCCACTTTGTAGATATCCTTTGTGGATAAAGATGAAGTAGTTTTTCTTCAGTCTCTTACATTAACTCCCCCACTTCTTCAGCGAGTCCAGGAGGTGCAATGAGGGGACACTGACTGCGAGACACAACGTGCTCGAATATCCACAGGACAGGAACCTGATGGATTTTCTAAAGGTGGGGATCATGTCATCCTTTTCAGAGGATGTACCATGGTACCAGTGTCACTTCAGGAGGAAGTGTTGAGGTATTTCCACAAATTCCCTCTAGCGGTACATCCAGGAGTAGCGAAGATGTACCAGGATATCTGATGACAGCACTAGTGGCCGGGAATGAATAAAGAAGTTGTAGAGTTTGTCTCTTGGTGCCTCACTTGTCATCAAGTGAAGGTGGAGCATTAGGTACCAGCAGGCTTTGTTCAGCCTTTGGAGTTCCTAGAGTAGAAGTGGGATGGGATATCTGTGGACTTCGTGACAGGACTTCCATATACATCCAGGGGACATGACTCGATTTGTGTGATCGTCGACCGACTCACCAAGTCGGCCCACTTCCTACCGATCATAGAGCAAGGTTCAGTGGAGATCTTGGGATGCCTCTATGTGTTGGAGATTGTGTGGCTACATGGATTACCCTCGACGATTGTCTCCGATCGTGATGCATGTTTTACTTCCCGGCTATGGAAGGGGTTTTAGGAGGCTTTCGAGACGCATCTTTATTTGAGAACCGCCTTCCATCCTCATACGAATGGCCAGACTGAGCGGACCATTCAAACCCTCAAGGACATGTTGTGTTCTTCTGTCCTCAACTTCGGTCATAACTGGGAGGATCACTTGCCTTTGGTGGAGTTTGCATACAACAACATCTATCACTTCACCATTGATATGGCACCTTTTGAGGCGTTGTACAGGCGACTTTGTAGATCACCTTTGTGATGGACGGACCCAAGGGAGTCAGCACTAGTGGGACCAGAGATGGTACGAGCTACAAAATAGAAATTGCAGATCATACAGGAGTAGATGAAGACTCCACAGAGTAGGAAAAATTCTTAGGCCAACAGAATATGAAGACCTCTAGAGTTCGAGGATGGTGACCCCATGTTTCTATGGGTCTCACCTCGATGAGTTTTTCGGAGATTTGGCCGAGGTGGCAAGTTATCTCTGAGGTTCATCAGGCCTTTTCAGGTCCTCAGCAGAGTTGGCGAGGTGGATTACCACTTAGCTCTTCCACCTCAGTTGCACTAGGTGCATGACGTCTTCCACGTATCCCAGCTGAGGAGATACGTGCATGACCCTTCTCACATCATCAACCATGGCGAGCTGGACGTCGAAGATGGGGATACTTTTACGGAGGTTCCAATAGAGATTGAGGATCAACAGGATCAGGTCCTTCGTAGATGGTCGATACCTCTGGTGCGTGTTCTCTAGTAGCACGGGAACCTCTAAGAGAGCACATAGGAGCGGGAGGCTCAGATGCGTTCTAAGTACCCCAACTTGTTCCCTTAGTTTTAGTTGTGGCTTACGGGGACGTAAATCCCTGAGGTGGGGAGAATGTAAAGACCCATAATATCCATGTAATTTTTTTAAAAAAATTAAATGGGAATTTGACGAGTCCATGAAAATTGACGGCGTGTCATTCCGAGGCCCGGTGTTCCCAGAATGAATTTCTGAAAAACATTTCGGGTATGTTCAGTAAACGTGCTAGCGTGTTTTTGTAACTTTTTAACCAGTGCATGAAATTGGAATCTAAGGACACCATTGAACTCTTAGTTCCATTATTCACTTAAGGAGACCTTCACCTTTACCGTAGTAGGTCGAGGGTGGAAATTAGTTTTTTTGCTTATTGGTGAAATAATAAAATAAAATAAAATGGTGTAACATTTTATTTTTATTTTCTTTTAAAATCCCATGTGGATGTTTCAAAGGTGGGGACCACTAAACTAAACCCTCCCATGAGAGGTTATAGAGGTGGGGACCACCAAGCCTAAACCTCCTATGAGAGGTTATGGTGTTGGGGACCACCCGAGGATAAATACCCTTGAACTCCCCTTTAATGAGAGAAAGCCTCAAACTTCCTATTAAATGTGGGGGAGCCTCTTCAATTCCTCCAACATTTATTATGCCAACTCAGTTAATTAATTAAGCCTTTTTGAATTTATTCCAACAAACTAAATAGACAACATAATCTATTATGTTGGCTACTTGGCAGTTTTGGTGGAATTGGGAGGAAGGAGCTTTGGGAGAAAACTCTCCAATGAAGAATGCCAATGAAGAATTCCGACTTTGACTTCGACTTATTCTACGGGACATTTGTTGACATGGAATGTCTTCAACTTCAATGAACCGATGATCGAGGAAATTCCAATTTCACCAATGTCCATCTATTTTTGAGGACATCGTCTCCTTCCCCACAGACAATCTTCAATGAATCAAACAAATGAGTTAGGGAGGGTGTTTGAATTACTTTCCTTTACCCATTCTTGATATTCAAGTTTTATAGTCGCTTTCTACCACTCTAATGTAAAGAGAGCGGACCAAAAAAACATGACTCGTCCTCTCCAAATTTCTTGGGATAATTCTTGTGTTCTTCACGATGGAGGAGTACGGCTATCAACCACGATGAAGGTGACGAAGGCGATAAAGGAAACGGCACCGCCCTGCAGCCACTGTCACCCGCGGCCTCCGTTCCCCGTGATGATCTGCTGCCCTCGGCCTTCCGAGCCACCCCGTGCCCTCACAGCACCCCCGCGGCCTCACGCCCTCGCAGCCCCCCGTGGTCGAGCTGGCCCGCGCCCTCGCGGCCGAGCCGTCCCACGCCCTCGTGGCACCCCCGCGGCCGAGCAGCCCTGATCCGCCTCACGGCACCCCCACGGACGAGCCACCCCGCGGCCTTGCACCCTCGTGGCACCCCCACAGCTGAGCCACCTCATGCCCTCGTGGAACCCCCGCGGTCGAGCCGCCCCGCGCCCCCACGGCACCCCCGTGGCTTCGCGGCCTTCGGGGCCTGCCGGGCCGGGCCCAGCAGGTCGGGCCGCCCAGCGGGTTGGTCCGAACCCAGTGGGCAGGGTCGGACCCAACAGGTCTGGCCGGGTTGACCCAGGCCTGGTCAGGCCAGGTCGGTCTGACCGAGTCGGACTCGACCCGGACCAGATATGACCCTATACTTTACTTGGGCCATAACTTTGGCACTGGACATTTTTTTGACGAACCGTCAGTGGAACCAAAAATCGTGGAGAGAGACAGTCCCTTTGGTATACCCCACTGAAGTATTGGATAAAGTTGGGAATGGTCGGGTTGGATCGAGCACAAATCCAATTGGGCCCTCGGGACAAAAAGGCTAATAACTCACAGACCGGGCATCCAAATGATGCGCCTTCTGTTGCATTGGGACCCCTGTGACATGGTGGTCCTTTGAGTTACTTCTTCATGGAACTTCGTGGTAGTTGGAGTATTGACCAGTATCTTGTGGAGTGGATCCTCCCGGAGACAAGCGAGCATAGTGTGGGAACCGAGTAGCTGGTTCTGATGTGAAGAATGTAGAACGATCCTGTGTGGGTCAGCACTTAGAGTGATCTTGTGTGGGTCAGCACCTTGGGATCCTATGTGGGTCAGCACCTAGCGATCATGTGTGGGTCAGCACCTTGCGATCATATGTGGGTCAGCACCTAGCGATCCTGTGTGGGTCATCACCTTGCGATCTTGTGTGGGTCAGAACCTAGCAATCTTGTGTGGGTTAGCACCTTGCGATCTTGTGTGGGTCAGCACTTAGAGATCTTGTGTGGGTTATCACCTTGTGATCCTATGTGGTTCAGCACCTAACAATCCTGTGTGGGTTATCACCTTGCAATCCTGTGTGGGTCAGCACCCGGCGATCCTATGTGGGTTTACCTCTTAATAGAGTAAGATGATTCAGTAGTTACATTTAATCATCTCTACTACTATACTTATGTTATACCTGGTGTGAGCTGAGTTCATACCTATGTGGTACTTTCCTTCGTGGTAATACCTTGGTGGTTTTCTTCTATGTGGAATACCTTTGTGGTACTTGACTTTGTGGTTTTACTTCCTTTGTGAAATAGTTGAGCTTTGGGATTTTGGGTTGGACCCACTGTTTCCTCATGATTGAGATGGGTATACTTGTTAACTTAGGTATATGTATAGTCATATACCAAATTAGGGTTGACAGTTTACTTCATGCTTTGAGGTTTAACCTTTGTGGATTTTGTGAGACCTTGAGGGTCTTAGGGTCCCTACTAAGTATCATTATACTCACCCCTTCATGGGCTATTCCTACACCTTATTTTGTTTGGTGCAGAAAACAGATAGTGTTGATCGAGGTTGAGGATAACAGGATTGGACAATGTCTGGTGGTGGACCATACAACGTGATAGTACGTAGAGGAGACTGATGGATTTGGGGTGCTAAGGAGGTGATCTATACCTACCCTTCTGGTAGGAATCTCAGAGGATGACCCAGTAGCTGTTTTTCTTTTTCTTTCAGTTGTATTTCAGTTGTACTTGTATCTTTGTAGTTGGTCTTGTATTTCCGGCCCCTTTTACTTTCAGCACTCTTTTTGATATATAGTTTACTAGTTTTCATATCTTGTTGTGTTCTTGGTTGAGTGTGTTTACAGGATATAAAGGCATTTCCTTCTAGTTATAGGGAATATACCTTTCGGTGCTAGTCTCCAGCCCCTGGCCTATGGAAGGCAGGCTTGGGTTTGTCACGGAACGGGCCCCGGGGGATGGGTCGTGACAATAAATCATAATTGGGTAAATAAAAAAAAGTTTTATTAAGAAGTTTAATACTATGGTGGAATATTATTATTCCCCCATAAGTTACCTAAAAGGTGACAAACCCCCTACCCATTATATGAGGCATTATCCTCATACTGGGATATACATAGATTAATTTCAACTATGTTAGCCCCATAGATAACTCAGGTAATGATTCTAATATAGAAAAACATTGTGATGATGCTTCTATTCCAAATAAGGTCGAATAAGTAATACTTGATGAATTCCTAAATACACAACATTAGATATAGATTCAAAATTTTAGAGTCCCTTTACATACTATTCTTTACCTTCCCGAAATCATTATCAAAATAATATTGTAATGATGTGGAAACATAAATAAATGGGCCATTACCTTATAAATTTAGACCCCTTTATATTGAAAACATACTTTTTATACATAGATATTACATATTATTATATGAATATTCATTATATATCATAATAATCAATGTTATAATCATATAGGTCAACTATATTTGGAAACATATACACATAAGAAACTAGTTCATAAGATTCTCACATAATTTCCTTCATAACTTGAAACCTTCCTAGAAATTAAATCCTAAAACCATTCTTCAAAACCTGGTGAAAGTAAACATAAGATAGAGAGAGATAATATGCTCAGTAAGGATGGAAAAGGGATACATCAATGATCATTCAAGTATAACATGATCATAGGAGTATGATACCCTGATCTTAAAATTTTTAATCCATACCCTGTATGTCATAGATCATAATCTTGAGTCATCAAAAAAATATTGTCAGTTCATAAGATATAAATCATAAATTAATCGAACAACATGAGTCATGGGATCATAACATCATCATAAGACATTATTTTTTGTCATACATGAGATTATAACATTTTGAATGTGTATAAATAGAAAATGGTTTACTCATTATGTTAAAGACATGAAATCAAGACCTCACATATAATTATGGCCTTGAATCTAGGTCCATGAATAATCTTATGGAAATAAAATCTAGTTCCATGCATAAAATTATGAGAAATAAATATAGGTCTAGCCATAAACATATGGACATGAAAATCATGCCTATAAAAAAATTGTGAACATGATGTCGGGTTCATGAATAACATATTTACCTCATGAGTTACCCATATTTACCTAGTGAATTATAGGAGATATAGGTCCTAACCATAACATAATAAAAATCATAGATATGTGTTCAAGAAGATAATAAAACATTCATCATATCAAAACCCATGAAAATGGATTTATAAGCATTTCATCATAGCATAACCCTAGTAAAATCAATGGGTTTCAAAAAAATAATAGAATAAACCATTGTAAAGTAATGTACTTCATACATATATTTTCATCATAAAAAAAACCCAGAGAAATAATATGTATGGTATCCTTGGATAATATCCCTAGTATAACATAATTAAAATCAATGGATGTTATTGCATTTGAAAAAATCATTAAAGGTTCACAGGAAAATTTCTTTAGGAAAAATATACTTTTCACTTTAATATAACCATTTAAAAATATAAAAAATTCCCAAATAATAATTAATTTATTTATTAGAAAAACTAACTTGAAAGTTTTTAATAGAAGCTTCAAAACCATTACTGGTCATGTCTATCAGAAATTATGTTCATGTCGTATAAGTTAGAACAAAACAATCCCTTAACATTTTTGGTAAAAGTCAAAATGTACCATGTTTGGAAAAGGGAAAGAAGTTTCCAATTTATTTTTTTGTAAAAAGTAAAAAAAATTGAAAAATGAATTTAAATAATAATATGGTAATTTTAAAAAAATATTTAAAACTTTTTTATAAAATATAGTAATTGATGAAAAACATTTTCAACAAAAGATATAAAAAAATATGAGTTTATTTAAAAATATATTTTTAGACTCTTGAGTACTTAAGGTGATAAAAATGAAAGTAAAATATGAATGATTAAGAAATATAAATATTCAAAGAAAATTATTTACATTTTTTATAGGTTTATCATAATATTTCATCATCAGAAACTTAATCATAAACAATCCAAATAAACAATAAGATTGAAACATAAAACCCTTTTTTTATTTGGTAACATTTGAAACATAAGACCCATAAAAAAATAACCTTATATGGATATTTAAATCCCCATAAAATTCAAAATAATCATCATGAAAATCATTCATGTGTAGTAAATACACCATATAAAAGAAACAAGTGATGAATATGGCATGTGTCTCATAGAAGTAAATGTTAGACGAAAATACCTTATCATCAGTCCAAACTCCATAGTAGGAATTAGAAACTCAAGTATAATAAATATATATTTATTAAAAATATATTATTTAAAAATAATAATAAATATGATACCATATATGATTTATTTATATCCTTTTATCACCAATTTATTAATAATTATTGATTTAAATCCCTATTTCGTGTGATATGGGCATCGTTTTTCATTTATTTTTTGGTTTTGTGAATTTGGTACATGTATATTGATAATTTTTACACCATATATGGGACATTAATAATGATATAAATATCATATTTTTTCATTATATACATTTCTAGAGACATTCATAAAATATGAGTTAGAAAAAAAATTACACCGTTCAGGGAGAGGGTTAGTCACACGTATGAATAAAAACTATTTTGATTTTTCAATGGATGGAAATAAAATATTGATTCACCTTTATAGAATCATTATTATATTATATAAATCCTATATATTAATTATATAAATATTTATTAAATTCAATGTAAAATAAAAATGAAAAAACATCACATCACTTTGTGGAGGTGGCAGTCCACACGTATGCATGAATGACCTAATCGTTTCCAAAAAATGATGGTAATAAGGTAGATATGATATTATTATTAAATAATTATAGGCTCTTCCTAATTATCATTAATAAATATTAAAATCATTAAAATATTCATCATTAAAAAATTGTGATGATAAATTAATTGTATCGCTGCATAAAGATGGTAAGCCATACATACACACAAGCGATACATTAACATCCAATTTGATGGAAAGACGGAGAATAAATCTAGTTTAATAATAATAATAACATTTAAATATATTTATAATACTGAATTTATTAATTTATTAATAATATAATATCTTTAGTGGAGGTAAAATAAGAATTAAAAATAAAGTGACCAGTTAAGGTGATTACCTCTCCTTAAAAATAACTCATTTAGATTTCATCTTAATGATTTCATGGTTGGTATTTTGGGAAGACCAACCATATATAAGTTTTATAGTTAATTTTAGAATGTATTTTTTTATGGTTTATTCAAGCTAGAAGGCTTTCCTTAGTGTGAATAAGAGAAAGAAGGGGTGACCTTTTATAATTGAGGGGAGGGGAACTCTTAGAATTTCATAAAATATATAATAAATATAAAATATTCATAATGTCCAAATGGCCCCAAATGGATAATATTTTAAGATTATATGAGTATTAATTTAAATCATCTCACTAAATATTTTTTTTATGAATTTGGATCACATTTTTTATACTTATATTTTTCTTTTAAACCTTCATTAACCATTTTGGAATTTATGATGAAATTAATTTTCTATACTATTAAGGGGTTAATACAGTTATTATAAAAGGAAAAACAACTAATAAATAAATCATGATTGATTTAATAAACCATATTATACTCACTTGACCAATGATAATATTTTTATGAATTTTAAATCATGTAATAAAATATTATTTATTGTAAAATGACAATAATATCAATTTTTTAACTATTCAATTAATTAGATTATTGATATAAGAAGAAACCAATGGAATTTTAATCTAATAAATCCACACCTCAATAATATTCCATTTTTAACAAAAAAAAATTGTATAATTCAAAGTGTATCACCCTGACCCCAAAATCCCAGAGCAGTGCATTACTTTATTACATTGGAATGATTATAAAGAATAAAATCCCAGAGGACTGATCATTTTCATAGTTTTAGAAACCCAAATTACAAACATGAAACCCATTTTACATTGGGTACAGAAAATATTTCACTAAAAATTTAAAATCTCAACATCCTTTAGACTCATTAAAATGATTCTTCTTTATAACCTGGGGAAAGGAAACATAATAAGGGTGAGCTCAAATGATCGGTAAGGGTAAGTACAGAGAAAGTAATTATGAATCAATATGAATATTCAATATGTAAAGGTAAAAGAAGCTTGACACAATTTCTATTTAGAAAACTAGATAAGGAATAATAAATATGGAAAGGTAGATAATTGAAACATGTTCCATTTAATTAATAGTCTAAGAATGAAACTTAACTATGGATATTCTAACTAATTGAATAATCACATGGAATAACAATAATTGAATTCATAAAGATTTAATTAATAATTATGGATATCTAAAACATACCTTCAATGGTTCATGCTAAGAATATAATACTATCAAGGATTTATTCCAAGAATCTATTACTATCAAGTCTTCATACCAAGAATCTAATAAATAGGTAAGGTCTCGACCAAAACCATATCTAGTTTGTCTTGTAAAACCTACCGATGAATTTAGGGGATATAGTGGGCCCCAATAAACACATATGAAATACAATACATTATTCATATGTAAAATAATCAATTTAATTAATCAATATCTCTTATCATCAAATATCCATATTAAATAGAAGATAAGGATTTATCAACATTTATCCAATTACTCAAATAACTATCAAACTGAGCACCATATGTAAAAATTGTATGTTGTTTAGGAAATAATCATACCCATTATAAATGATATGGAAATTTAATATAATTTTAATGTCCAATGAAGTATCAGAATAAATTTATTGTTTCAATATAATGTTACCAATCACAAAAGAAAATGAGATTTCAAATATAACTTTTACCACTTGGGTAGTTTTAAAATCAAACCCATTAGATGGGATAATTAAAATTGAAACATAAAATAGCATGAATAAATAGTGAATAATTATATTAAATGAAAAATGGTAATAATATACACCATAAAAAAATAAATAAGTGGTGAAAATTATGTATGCCTCATGGAATAAAAAGTGAGAAAAGAATCCCTTTCCAATTCGAATCTTTTGAATTATAAGACACATGAAATAAATAAATTCAAATGAAACTTCAAATAACATGAAGATAAATTTATTCATTATATTAAAAAATATTTTAATTAGATACATCACACAATATAATAAAGTTTCAAATATGACATTTTTCTCAAAAATATAAAAGGTGAAATGAAAATCTGTTAATACTTTGTAACTATGGAATTATAATACCAATGAAAGAAATAACATAAAATAATACTCTAAATAACATGAATATAAATTTATTCATGATATAAAATAAAATAGGTTCTATATATCCACCACAAAAAATAAATAAGTGGTGAAAATGGTGTGTACCTCACGGAAAGAAAACTGAGACAATAATCCATTAACTTGTGTCTGACTTGTGATATGTGTGTTTATCTTCCTGAATAATTTAATTATATTAATTATTAAATTTATTTAAAACATCATTCATGTTTATTATTAATTTTACTTCACTTATTACAATTTTTTATACAACTACTTAATAAATTAAGTTTACATCAGGTGTTTTAACCAAATTCAGTTCATGTGTTAAAAATGAATATGGTAGTTAAAATATGATCAAATGGGTCATTATATAAACATATAAGGCCCCAACCTTAAACCTTACTTAATCTTGAATTATTAAAAGATTACACATTGAGGATCTTTTCAGGTTTAGAGTTTTAGAGAATTAGATCATGAAACTTGCATTACTTTCCATATTTAAATAAAGTGGTTACATAAAAGACAGTATTCATTCTTCCCATCAACGGAAACATATTTAAAATAAAACATGGATTATTTCTTGACACATCCTTGACACTATCATCACATCATGTACCTTTCCCTTGACCTGTGAAAAACATTTCAAAAAAACTTGGGATGAGCATAAAAAGATTAGTAAGGGTTATAAAAATATGGAAAGGAAACATGACTTCATATATACATAAGAATGAAATCATACTTTACCCATAAAACATAGGCACTTTAACATACCTCATCAAATCATGAATAAATCATAGAAATCATAAGACATAAAGGTAACTTGAGGCATTCATAACATTCTTACGTAGGGAGTAACCCTCTTGGTTACGTTTGGAATACCCATCACAGTATATTCCCTAAATCTCTTCGGAGAAACCTTAACGTTACACTCCTTCACGTTACCCAATGCATTGTAGAGCTATATCGGGCTCACCAGCCCTTAGTTTATCATGGAACCACGAGTCTTCATAATAATGCCCAAGAACCTCAATATAATCATATCACATAAAACATGCATAAAGGAAACATAACATTTCCACCTTTCAATCACAAGATATCAATACAACATATTGATATAAAAACATTATGAAAACCATTTTCAATACCAAAATAAAATAAAAGTAAAACATGATATTTATTTTTCTTTTAAAAAGAAGGTATGGCTTTTAGAGGAAGCCGAAACCCAAATAACGGTCACGGCGGCGGAGAAGTTGTTGTCGCCGCATACGTACAAAAAAAACATTCCCTTTTGTCATTTTGTAAAACGCTTCGTATAAAAAATATTCCTTTTGGATAAATTTAAAAGTAAAAGGGGTTTATACACCATATAAAAGAAAGTTGTGTATAAAATAAAATATGCCTCATTGAAAGGAGATTGAGACGAAGTCCCATACAAAGACGGTATCCTTGGTTTAAGGATAAATCAATTACATAATTATGTGTGACAAACGAATACACCAAATATAAGTGGATATTAAGTGTAAAATAATCAAAGGTCATTCACACATATTCAAAGGATGACATATTCAATAACTACATGTTGAACCCAAAGAAATCGAAATTGGGTTAAGAAGTTCCCTTGACAGCCTAACAGCGTCACATCAAAATGTGTTGATGAGAGATAAAAAGTGTATCTAATCACTTGGACATAAAATTTACATCAATAAGGATATATGAGAACATATCCCAACATAACAATATGTAAATTAAAATACCCAACAAAAGAAGTCTTTTAAAAAATAGGAGGGTGAAAGGTTCCCTTACCAACTTGGGTATCTTTCAAAACATACACCCCATGAAAGAAGGACAATAAATCATTGATTTAAATACTCATAAACGAAATTATATTACACAAAGAGTAGAATAATGGGCAGTACATACACCACTCAAAGGAAATTGTGGCAAATGTAGCATAAATCTCACGGGAATAAAAGTGAGATGAAAAATCCCTTACGAAAACTCGGCAGCCTAACGGCGCCACATAAAACTTACAAAAATGGATTGATGATATCAAATAGGGTATCTCATCATATTAACTTAAAGTTTATAGAAAGAGGAATATAAAAGAACATCCCCCAACATAACAAAGAGGAGCTTAAAAGAAGTGACATAAAGGAGAGTACTTAAAAAGAAAGAGAGAGGTTAGATCTCTTACGAAAATTCGGCAGCCTAACGGCGCCACTCAAAACTTCCAAAATGGATTGATGAGAGAGAATAGGGTATCTCATCACATGAACATAAAAATTACAGTAAGTTTAATATAAAATAACATCCCAATAACAAGAAATATGAGCTTTAGAGGGAATGACATAAAAGAGTGTACTTAAAAAGAAAGAGAGGAGTAAGATCCCTTACCTCAAGTCCAACTTGTCTTGTTCGTTTCTTTATATTCCTGAATAATAAACTTTGGTCAATTAATAATTGCCTAAGTACCTCCTTTAGATATTATTAATCAGTTCATATCACATATTATAATGTTATAATAATTTTTTAATAATGTTAGTTCATATCAGACGTTTTTGCCGATGTTTTGGTACATGAGTCAAAAATGAACTTGTTTGAAAAAAGATTTCCCATGTAGTTATAAGTAACTAATTTCCAGAATAGAATTAATGATTAAAATATCACATATATCCAGTAAATATTCATTTCATACTATTCCATATCATTTGGAGATAAAAAACGAAAAGCACCGTTCATGGAGACGGTAGGTCGTACGTACGCATGAACGCTACTTTCATTTTTTGTCATATTAATGGATTTAAAACAAAATGAGAGAGATATATATATGTTATAATTCCATATTTATATCCATAATTTAGATGTAATATATTACATATATATCCATTAAATATATGTACTTATAATATTACATAACATTTTGAGATAAGAAATGAAATGTACCGTTCATGGAGACGGCAAGCCGTACGTACGCATGAACGCTACTTCCATTTCTATTTCATATTTAATGGAATTAAAAAATAATGATACATAATAGTATTTTAATTACAGTATGGTATAATATATAATATCATTAAAAATATCCTTTATACGTACCACATATGGTATTAACGAATCAAATCACTTTGAGGGGGCGGTAGTCCGCACTTTCTTAAATAAAGATATCGTGTTTACCCATAATGGAAACCATAAAGGTATGCCATAAATGAAAAATACATAAGCTTAAGTAAAACATAAAAATATTATATATCATATATAAATATAGTGTCATCTTAATGGCCACCTTTTAAGGTGTTAGAAGAATGTTGAACAATCATCGTTTCGGGAGGCAGAAATTCTCCATCCACGGAAACAGTATGTTCTTTAACCATTAGATGTAGGTGTGTGAAAGTGTAGCTCGAATACTTATTATAAAAAAATCCTAATATATTTATGATACTGTATTTGTTACAAAAGAAATGAATAAAAAGAGTTTAGGGGGTTGGAGAAGCAAAATAAAACAAAAGGACTCAAGTGAAGACATTACCTTAAAATCGGGTAACTCCCTTTGGTTGGAGTTCAAAGGCTTCCTTGGGAAGACTTATGCCCAAAGTGAGGATTCAAGGAGTAAGAGAGGGAAGTGTAGAGACAAAATGGGCAGAGTTTGGTCGAGCCAAAGGCTTTGGGGGTGTGGGTAAGGAGGTAGAGGTGGGGGCCTTTTATAAGAGGAGAGGAGGGGCACTCTTGGAAGGTAAAGAAAAGACACTTTATTTTAAAATGGTATTCGGATTTAAGAGGTCCCACATTGATGTGTTTCTAGGATAAGATGATAAGGGTTCTAAATCCACTCATCAAATAGTTTTTGGACATGTTTATGTCTTAGATATTACATTATCTTTCCATTTTATTTAAATCGTTAAATAATGAGGTCATCGCTGCATCATTATGATGTCATAAATAATTTAATTTATTTAATGTCTAAAAATTATAAAAAAAATACTATGATGTAGGAAATATTTTTATCTTTCCAATGAATATTTATAGTCAAAAATATGATTTGTATAACCCCATGTAAAAATTGTTTTAGTAAAACATTTCATGTTTGTCTCATTTTTACTTTAACTTTAAATAAAAAGATATTAATGTCATTTTCCAACCAAAGTGGCTTCATGGGGTCCTCAAGTTGACACATGGGTTGTCTTGGTCGGCCATGACACATCCAATGAGGTTATTACATGTGTCAAGTTCATTTCATATTATTAAAACATTATTTTTACCTTAAACTACACTAATTACCTCTAATCGCGATTAAAAACTTAATAAGTTACTATTCACCAAAAAATTATTTTTATCCCATTGAACCACATTTTACTTCTTAATGACAACCATGTATGTCGGATTTTTGAAATTCAAAACACAAATATGGCAAAATTTCATTTAAACAGAAAAATCAGTTTTTATAAGTACCACTTAGTGGTTTCACTATTCATCAAAAATTGAAGTTTTTCAGAAAAATCCCAAAAATTCACCCTAAGCTATATTTGATATTCTGAATTCAAAAATGAAGTCTATTTTACAAAATTCAAAACATATAAGTCACATTAATTATTTTAATAATTAATTCCCGCTGTCAAAGAAAATAGCGTGTTTTTATGAAACAATAAGTATCAAAAGATTGACACTAGTTTAAGTCTGATTTCAAAGTGAAATTAATTCCAACGACCACTATTGGATTTAATGGTAAAAATATATTCTAATTTCACTTTAAAACCAATTAAAAATATAATCTAATAATATAAATAAATTAGATTAAAAAGAGGTTTTGAATTAAAATACA
Organism: Viscum album; assembly: GCA_963277665.1. Lineage (NCBI taxonomy): Eukaryota > Viridiplantae > Streptophyta > Magnoliopsida > Santalales > Viscaceae > Viscum > Viscum album. The sequence continues at coordinate 855,103,616 of OY728152.1, forward strand.
ACATTTTACACTATTCATTAAAAAATGAACTTTATCAGAAAGATACCAAAAATTTACACAAAGTAAATTTTGATGTCCCAATTATTAAGAAGAGTTTTATTTTGTCTAAAAGGATGTATAAGAGTGAAAAAAACTATATTTAATGATGGTTCTCCATCAAAAGGTGATAAGTGAACCTTTAGTGAAAACTAGGGCATATACGCCTAAAATTGAATTCCTTCCGTATTTTATGGCTTTATCTTTTATTGGATAAATGTAAAAACATTTAAAAACATATATAATCATATTTTAGTTATTTCTATCCATTCCCGCTAATACAACGGCTACATTTTAACTACCATTTAAAATAATATTATTTTATTCTTAGAGTGCAACGTAAGATTCCCAAGAAACTCGTTGTTGCGTATTGGGTACGCCATCGAGCATAGAGTCCCCTTTAAAGTCATATTAATATTTTATTCAAAAATATGGATAAATATGAAAATGTCATACTCTTTATTTACCTGGGGTGTTACATCCTTCCCCCCTTTTTGGGAATTGCGTCCTCGCAATTTTTAAAATTGAGCTTGGAAACATCCTTGAAAGTCCCACATCGGAACAAGAGTCGGTAAAACAATCACTTTAAAATAAAGGAAGATAAGTACAGAGGTCACCCGAGTTAACCCATATGTAGAAAAAAATGGACATGGAAGAAAAATCAAAGGGTCATGTTCTTGAGGGAGAGTGATAGTAAACATGTCTAGGAGAAAGTTAACCATAATAAAATCACAAACTTGTGATGGGTTAAACGGTATTCGATTCCCCAGTAGGAAAAGTTAATAGAAAACATTTTTGTTTTAAGTTACTTTTTATTGAGGAATTTATTCATAAGTAAACATAATCACTTATCATGTTGACTTTCAACTGTTACTAGATTCCTTAATCAAACTCATATTTTTTTTCCAAAAGAAGAGTATTTAGGGAGACTTGTTCGCATTAAGAGTACTATAATCAACTTCTAGAGAATCACCTAATACACCAAAGATAACTATATACATCCTATTTCTTTAGGCTTTAAACAAAACCAAAAAGGTTAGTACAAGGTCCGATAATCCAGAAAAGGATAACCCATTAAAAAGAAAATCTATGCTTAATCTCCAAAATTTGTCCAACAAAACCCAAAGTTCAACGAGGACCATCCGATAAACAATTTGTCCATAAAATTCTTCAAAGTAAACCAATATAATATTGAAACCCAAATATTTGAAGGATTTAGTCACATAGTCTTCCAAGTTAAATCATAACATTTATCTCCAAACAACATCAGTTGCTCCTAAAGTCTCGTATTGAAAAGTAATTAACCTAATCACATATCCTCCATGATAGGTTAATCATTTTCATAAATAACCCAAAATCAACTTGCTCTTAATTCATAAAATCATATAACTAAAAAAGAATCAGTCAAACTAACCAGGGACTTCACGTAGTCTAGTGGTAGGTGATAAATACAAGTCGCACTTTGGTTGTGGGTTCGATTCCTGCAGCTTTATCCGACGCGATGGGTAGTCACACGGTCTGCATGTTGTCCTTTTTCCAAAACTATATAATTCTCAAATCATTCCCCAAAATGGGATAAAATCATCAAAAATAACCATAACATAATTTAACCTCAATTTTATCTCATGCCTTTCACTTCAATCATAACATATAGTAACCCATAATTACCTCAAAAGTAAGGATCATATAAACCAAATGGTTCTTTATAACTATGTCCACAAAAGAAAAGATAACTATTCCTTGAATAAAATTTGCCTATATTAAACATCAGGGTTACACATAATATAAAAAGTCTTCTAATGTAACCCCATCATCAAAAGAGACTTAATACTCTTACGAATTTCACCATAACTCTTGAAGCCCTTATATGTTGACATCTTACTCATTCAATATTCTTCATGATCCATTAACCATTCCTTTCCAACTTATTCTGAAATACCTATTTCCTACAAACAAAATCATGAATCATATCCTAAGATTCTGAAATAGGAAAACAATAGTCATGAAATAATACTTACCTTTGATTGGTCATTGTCAGTTTCTTCATCCTCAATCGGAATGGAATTAGGTATTGGTAAACGAACATTTGTACGATCTTGGTGATCCCATTCACGAAACTTCTTCATAGGACATGTGTTTGTATAATGACCATGCACACCACATTAAAAACATTCCATTGATCCCTCATAAAGAACTTATTTCCCTTTCCTCGATTCAACTGGATGCTTCCTTTTTCTATGGCAGGTTCTTGCTTTATGACCTTCATTTCCACATCTATAGCATATTTCTGTCCCTTTGAAACATTTTCCTAGGTGTTTCTTTCCACATCTTTGACACATAGGTTTTTGAACACACTTACCTTTATGATTATTACCTTTACTTCCGTAGGGATCCGTTTCTCGCATATATGATGCCTTAGAGAAATTGCCAAGGTTTAGGTGGTCAATCATGACTCTAGATAGTTGGTTGAGGAAAATCACAAGAGTTCTCATTGGAGCTCCCATATCATTCAGTTGTTTGCTCAAAAAATTGTCACAGTTTCCTTCACATCCACTGTAACTTTGGTGCCTTCTAGATCCAGCCATTTACTAAAACCAAAAAGGTCAGTGTGAGTATATCAAAAAAACCATCATTTACTAATGAGGAAGATAACCACTAGATATACTTACTCATTCACTTTATCTAAAACTAGGACTCTTTCTGAAATTCTAACCATTATGGTAATGTCACTTATTCTTAAAGAATACCCTAACCTCTAAAGATATCTAAACCGACCTTTGATACCAACTATAAGGCCCCAGCCTTAAACCTTACTTAATCTTGAGTTATTACAAGAGTACACATTGAGGATCTTTTCAGGTTTAGAGTTTTAGAGAATTATATCATGAAACTTGCATTACTTTCCATATTTAAATAAAGTGGTTAAATAAAAGACAGTATTCATTCTTCCCATAAACAGAAACATATTTAAAATAAAACATGGATTATTTCTTGACACATCCTTGACACTATCATCACATCATGTACCTTTACCTTGACCTGTGAAAAACATTTCAAAAAAACTTGGGATGAGCATAAAAAGCTCAGTAAGGGTTATAAAAATATAGAAAGGAAAAATTACTTCATATATACATAAGAATGAAATCATACTTTACCCATAAAACATAGGCACTTTAACATACCTCATCAAATCATGAATAAATCATAGAAATCATAAGACATAAAGGTAACTTGAGGCATTCATAACATTCTTACGTAGGGAGTAACCCTCTTGGTTACGTTTGGAATACCCATCACAGTATATTCCCTAAATCTCTTCGGAGAAACCATAACGTTACACTCCTCCGCGTTACCCAATGCATTGGAGAGCTATATCGGGCTCACCAGCCCTTAGTTTATCACGGAACCACGCATATTCATAATAATTCCCAATAACCTCAACATAATCGTATCACATAAAACATGCATAAAGGAAACATAACATTTCCACAATTCAATCACAAGATATCAATACAACATATTCATATAAAAACATTATGAAAACCAATTTCAATACCAAAATAAAAGAAAAGTAAAACATGATATTTATTTTTCTTTTAAAAAGAAGGTATGGCTTGTAGAGGAAGTCGAAACCCAAATAACGGTCACGGCGGCGGAGAAGTTGTTGTCGCCGCATACGTACGACAAAAACATTCCCCTTTGTCGTTTTGTAAAACGCTTCGTATAAAAAAGATTCCTTTTGGATAAACATAAAAGTCAAAGGGTTTTATACACCGTATAAAATAAAGTTGTGTATAAAATAAAATATGCCTCAATGAAAGGAGATTGAGACGAAGTCCCATACAAAGACGGTATCCTTGGTTTAAGGATAAATCAATTACATAATTATGTGTGACAAACGAATACACCAAATATAAGTGGATATTAAGTGTAAAATAATCAAAGGTCATTCACACATATTCAAAGGATGACATATTCAATAACTACATGTTGAACCCAAAGAAATCGAAATTGGGTTAAGAAGTTCCCTTGACAGCCTAACGGCGTCACATCAAAATGAGTTGATGAGAGATAAAAAGTGTATCTCATCACTTGGACATAAAATTTAAATCAATAAGTATATATGAGAACATATCCCAACATAAAAATATGTAAATTAAAAGACCCAACAAAAGAAGTCTTTTAAAAAAGAGGAGGGTGAAAGGTTCCCTTACCGACTTGGGTATCTTTAAAAACATACTCCCTATGAAAGAAGGACAATAAATCATTGATGTAAATACTCATAAACGAAAGTATATTACACAAAGAGTAGAATAATGGGTAGTACATACACCACTCAAAGGAAATTGTGGCAAATGTAGCATAAATCTCACGGGAATAAAAGTGAGATGAAAAATCCCTTACGAAAACTCGGCAGCCTAACGGCGCCACATAAAACTTACAAAAATGGATTGATGAGATCAAATATGGTATCTCATCATATTAACTTAAATTTTATAGAAAGATTAATATAAAAGAACATCCCCCAACATAACAAAGAGGAGCTTAAAATAAGTGACATAAAGGAGAGTACTTAAAAAGAAAGAGAGAGGTTAGATCTCTTACGAAAATTCGACAGCCTAACGGCGCCACTCAAAACTTCCAAAATGGATTGATGAGAGAGAATAGGGTCTCTCATCACATGAACATAAAAATTACAATAAGTGTAATATAAAATAACATCCCAATAACAAGAAATATGAGCTTTATAGGGAATGACATAAAAGAGTGTACTTAAAAAGAAAGAGAGGAGTAAGATCCCTTACCTCAAGTCCAACTTGTCTTGTTCGTTTCTTTATATTCCTGAATAATAAACTTTGGTCAATTAATAATTGCCTAAGTACCTCCTTTAGAGATTATTAATCAGTTCATATCACATATTATAATGTTATAATAATTGTTTAATAATGTTAGTTCATATCAGACGTTTCTGTCGATGTTTGGTACATGAGTCAAAAATGAACTTGTTTGAAAAAAGATTGCCCATGCAGTTATAAGTAACTAATTTCTAGAATAGTATTAATGATTAAAATATCATATATATCCATTAAATATTCATTTCATACTATTCCATATCATTTGGATATAAAAAACGAAAAGCACCGTTCATGGAGACGGTAGGCCGTACGTACGCATGAACGCTACTTTCATTTTTTGTCATTTTAATGGAATTAAAACAAAATGAGAGAGATATATATATGTTATAATTCCAGATTTATATCCATAATTTAGATGTAATATATTACATATATATCCATTATATATATGTACTTATAATATTACATAACATTTTGAGATAAGAAATGAAATGTACCGTTCATGGAGACGGTAAGTCGTACGTACGCATGAACGCTACTTACATTTCTATTTCATATTTAATGGAATTAAAACATAATGATAAATAATAGTATTTTAATTCCATTATGGTATCATATATAATATAATTAAAAATATCCTTTATACGTACCACATATGGTATTAACGAATCAAATCACTTTGAGGGGGCGGTAGTCCGCACTTCCTTAAATGAAGATATCGCGTTTACCCATAATGGAAACCATAAAGGTATGCCATAAATGAAAAATACAGAAGCTTAAGTAAAACATAAACATATTAGATATCATATATAAATATAGTTTCATCTTAATGGACACCTTTTAAGGTGTTAGAAGAATGTTGGACAATCATCGTTTCGGGAGGCAGAAATTTGCCATCCATGAAAACAGTATGTTCTTTAACCATTAGATGTAGGTGTGTGAAATTGTAGCTCGAATACTTCTTATAAAAACATCCTATTATATTTATTATACAGGATTTGTTACAAAATAAATGAATAAAAGGAGTTTATGTGGTTGGAGAAGCAAAATAAAACAAAAGGACTCAAGTGAAGACATTGCCTTAAAATCGGGTAACTCCCTTTGGTTTGAGCTCAAAGGCTTCCTTGGGAAGACTTCTGCCCAAAGTGAGGATTCAATGAGTAATAGAGGGAAGTGGAGAGACAAAATGGGCAGAGGTTGGTCGAGCCAAAGGCTTTGGGAGTGTGGGTAAGGAGGTAGAGGTGGGGGCCTTTTATAAGAGGAGAGGAGGGGCACTCTTGGAAGGTAAAGAAAAGGCACTTTATTTTAAAATGGTATTCGGATTTAAGAGTTCCCACATTGATGTGTTTCGAGGATAAGATGATAAGGGTTCTAAATCCACTCATACAATAGGTTTTGGACATGTTTAGGTATTAGATATTACATTATCTTTCCATTTTATTTAAATCGTTAAATAATGAGGTCATCGCTGCATCATTATGATGTCATAAATAATTTAATTTATTTAATGTCTAAAAATTATAAAAAAACTACTATGATGTAGGAAATATTTTTAGCTTTCCAATTAATATTTATAGTCAAAAATATGATTTGTATAACCCCATGTAAAAAAACTTTTAGTAAAACATTTCATGTTTGTCTCATTTTTACTTTAACTTTAAATAAAAAGATATTAATGTCATTTTCCAACCAAAGTGGCTTCATGGGGTCCTCAAGTTGACCCATGGGTTTTCTTGGTCGTCCATGACACATAAAATGAGGTTAGGACATGTTTCAAGTTCATTTCATATTATTAAAACATTATTTTTACCTTAAACTACACTAATTACCTCTAATCGCGATTAAAAACTTAATAAGTTACTATTCACCAAAAAATTATATTTATCCCATTGAACCACATTTTAATTCTTAATGACAACCATGTATGTCAGATTTTTGAAATTCAAAACACAAAGATGGAAAAATTTCATTTAAACAGAAAAATCAGTTTTTATAAGTACCACTTAGTGGTTTCACTATTCATGAAAAATTGAAGTTTTTCAGAAAAATCCCAAAAATTCACCCTAATCTATATTTGATATTCCGAATTCAAAAATGAAGTCTATTTTAAAAAATTCAAAACATATAAGTCACATTAATTAATTTAATAATTAATTCCCGCTGTCAGAGCAAATAGCGTGTTTTTATGAAACAATAAGTATCAAAAGATTGACACTAGTTTAAGTCTGATTTCAAAGTGAAATTAATTCCAACGACCACTATTAGATTTAATGGTAAAAATATATTCTAATTTAACTTTAAAACCAATTCAAAAGATAATCTAATCATATAAATAAATTATATTAAAAAGTGGTTTTGAATTAAAATACAACATTTTACACTATTCATTAAAAAATGAACTTTATCAGAAAGATACCAAAAATTTACACAAAGTAAATTTTGATGTCCCAATTCTTAAGAAGAGTTTTATTTGGTCCAAAAGGATGTATAAGAGTGAAAAAAACTATATTTAATGACGGTTCTCCATCAAAAGGTGATAAGTGAACCTTTAGTGAAAACTAGGGCATATGCGCCTAAAATTGAATTCTTTCCGTATTTTATGCCTTTATCTTTTATTGGATAAATGTAAAAACATTTAAAAACATATATAATCATATTTTAGTTATTTATATCCATTCCCACCAATACAACGGCTACATGTTAACTACCATTTAAAATAATATTATTTTATTGTTAGAGTGCAACGTAAGATTCCCAAGAAACTCGTTGTTGCGTGTTGGGTACGCCATCGAGCATAGCGTCCCCTTTAAAGTCATATTAATATTTTATTCACAAATATGGATAAATATGAAAATGTCATATTCTTTATTTACCTGGGGTGTTACATACAGAATAATAATTATGAAATAATTATAATATTTATACATAAATTAAAATTTTAAAACCAATCATGAAATATGGTTATGAAAAATGAACCATCATTACAAGCATGGAGACGGTAGGTCGTAAATTCACATGAGTGACATTCCAATTTTTTCAATAATAATTATGGAAAGAAGGTAAGTAACATTTTAACTTTATATAATTAGAATTATATCATAAATACCATTTAATTTAATTATATATACTTATATAAATAATTAAGGTGATGTAAAAGGAATCACATTGCGTCTGGGAGGTGGTAGTACATACATCCACAAACAATGTTATCACTTTTTTTAGTGTGTGAAAATGGTAATAAATAAAATGATATATTATATTTATAGAATGATAATTATATCATGAATATAATATATATGTCATTTATTTCACATATTTTTGTTTAAACTCATCCGTAATACATTACATGTAATGTGTAAATGTATCACATCACTTTGAGGAGGCAGTAGTTCACACGTCTATAAACGATGTTATCGTGTTTACAAAAAAATGTAAATCATGAAGTTATGTGTTATAAAAAAATTAAATAAGTATGAATAAAATATATATATATATATATATGTAATATAAAAACATTTTGTCTATCATAATTCTCAACCATGATAGGAGCTAAAGGAAAAGAGAACAACATCATTTCACAAGGCGGTATTGCACCGTACACACAAATGGTAATTTTGTAACCCATTTGATAGAAATGTGCATACATGTATGTATATCCCTTAACATAACAAATTCTCACCATATTTATGATACTTATGTTATTATATAATCATGGAATAAGTATAATACAATGGTTTAAGAAAGAAATAAAATGAAAGTGATCGTGGAAGAATGTTACCTCTTTTTCAGGTAAATCATTTTTTCACCAAAAGACATCATTGGATTTTTTTATTCCCAAATAGAGGATTATATTATTAGTGGAGTGATTTTGGGAGATTATATGGTAATATTGTGTATTATCCAAATTTGATTGAGAGGTGTCAGGAAGGGGAAGAGTGAATGCCTTTTTATAGTGGAGGAGGAGTTTCATTCTTATAAATACCAAAAGGTAAACACTATTGGGAGGTGTACCTTACCTCATGTGCTTAAAAAATAGAAAAATAATGGATTAAAAATGGTAATTATGGTCAATAAAAACTCACACCACACAAAAATAAAATAATATTTATCATTTTGTTACTTAGTGTTTAAGTATCCTTATTTTTTCCATTTTAGTTTTTATTAAAGTAACTAGTTTTTTATCCAAAGTAATTTAACCATTAAGACTACATAAAAGTGGGATTTATCATAAAATATATACATAATTAATTATTAATATGATATTTTATTTATAAAAAAATATCATGTGTGTTGGGAATTAATTTTAAATCAAGTGCATGTAACGTGAAAAAACACTAGTTTAACCCGAACCACACAAACAATGTTTTTATTATTTAGGAGTCAATATGTTCAATATAAAAGATCAATTGTTCCATTAATAAAATATATTTTATATTTATTAACATTTAAAAAATAAATTGTAATATGATAGTATTTTTAATAATTTTAATACTTTTAATAAAATATAATTTATTATAATATATCATTAATGTCAATTTTGAAATTATAAATTTAATTTGAATTTAAAAATATCAAAAAAAAATATTGGAATAAAAATATATTAAGTTCACATTTTTGTATCATGATTTATTAATCTAAAAAATTTGTTAAAGGCAGCAATTAAATCAATTTACTTCACTTTTAATACTTTTAGTATCATTTATTTTCGTTAATTATTAAAAATATAATTACCACATTAGCAATCCTTAAACATTTTATGTAACTAATTCATCTCTACAAAATATATAAAAATTAATATGATAAAAAAAACTTCTTTAACATTCAAAATAATGTGTACAACTGAACTAATGTAGTTTTCTTCCATATGTCAGTTCATTATAAATGTTAAGGGTAAGGAAGGTTCTTTTTTTTTATTTTTTCTCACTTAACTAATTATATAGGTCACTTTCATGGAATAGTATCCCACTAACACAAAATATTGTTACCAAGAGGGGATATGGTCCAAATATTCGAATAAAATGGAATTTGGACAAGTTTATAACTCATTTTTTTCCTTTAAGGTTAACGTTTAACCACGAAGTGACTTATTTTGTACCTTAATCAATTTAATTACTTTTAATTACTTTTAATCATATTTTTGGACCAAAACTAATTTGATAATACTAGACTATAAATATTATAATTATTTCAACTATTTATATCCATTATTTTAAATTAAATTCACATAAGTAGAAAAATTAAGTTTAAAGAGCTAATCTCATAGATGTGGAAATAAAGTGGTTTTTTAAAGAGAAAATATTTAAAAGTTTGTTAATATTTTATATCTAAATTCGATATAAAAATGGCACCAATGAACTAAATTGTATTAATATATATTTATATATAATTTATATATTGTTACTTTAAAACCAACTTAAAATATAATTTAGCATTAATTATTATTTAACCAAAAATACAATGTTCAACTAAAATGCTGTATTTTTTACTATTCATCAAAAAATAGAACTTTTCATAAAAATACCAAAAATTAACTCTAGATCATTTTTACATTACACATTCAAAAATTTATTTTATTTTGACAAATAAAATTTATAAAAGTTTCAACATTTTGTTTTAAAATAGGTGCCTCATTAAATGGTGGTAAAACTCGATCTTACATGTAACACATGCCAAATCAGTGTTGTGTGTAACATAAGATTAACTATGATTTTTGTATAAAAAAAGATAAAAAAATTAAATTAATTTTAAAATTAAATTATTATAAATTATTAGGGAGTTAAATTTTCCCCATCTTAATTAAATTGTATCCTCATAATTTAAATATGATCTTGGTAATCGAAGGTTTGATATTTGAAAATACTATTGTAAAAAAACACATCATAAATAGGGTTAATAACACAACTTATTAATAAGATTGAAAATGAAATGTGATGCTCACCACAAAATTAGGCTTTAAAATAGGATAACAATAGTGAAAACATGGACATGGAAGAAAAATTTAACTATCAAGTTTACATAAAGAGTGATATAGAACATGTTCAGTTGAAATTTGGTGACCAAAATCCCTTAAACCATAGTAATGAAAAGGGTCATTAATATCATAAAAAATATTTATAATAGGAAAAAAAATTTGTTTCAAGACCATTTTCCTATAGTTGATGAATTCTTTCACTCTAATAATATAAGGAGATATACTTACTTGGTATGATTCTAATTCATAAATATAATCGTGTCCTTTGGTTTCCCCTTGATCTATTTCTTCTTCATCTCTTAGAACATTTTGCATCATATCATGAATTAATACATCAATATATAAAATCTTATCCAAATTTCAACATAAAACATTTTATAAATGGTTAACCATATGACCCTTTAATGTATTATGATCCAAAAAAATAGAATCAGTTCTAAGTAAGTTAGTAGTATACAATTTACTTTACCTATATCAATCATTTATTTATCCAATCATCATTTCTCAACATCAAATACATATTAAGATATATATTTCCCTCAACCATGTGTTTTATAAAAAATTTAAATTTCTAATGAATCACTTTTCTTGGTACAATTCAACATATGATCTCAAATCCTTATTAAAATAGTAATACAGAATAATCCTTATATATTTTATAATTCTTATAATTAAGACATCATTTCTAAAATAGTTTCACAACATTACTCAAGTATCCAAAAACATAGGCACATTAATTATTCCACTTTGTCCATATTAATAACATAATATTGGCCTTGATCAATTGGATTCTTTTGAGATATATTCCAATGATGTTTGGGGATTTCATTTGTGTAGTTCCCAATCTCCTTATAGTGGAATCATTTTGTATTGGAATTTTCTTTCATTCCATTTCAATCATAAACTTAGTGGCCTTTTTCTCTACACTTACAGAAAATTACCATTCCCTTCAAGCAAGTATCTGAGTGTTTCTTTCCCCAATTATCACATGCAGGAAAATACTTATTTCCCTTCTTCCATTTATCCATATTTTTCTTTATCATATTATTATTCAATTACTTATTTTCTAATCCATTATACTTAGAGAATTATTTATCTATATCATTAGCACATGATACTATTTTTTCATATGATGATAACATTTTGGAGACTAGTTCCCTTCGAAATAATGTCTCATGACCATAAATATATATTCTCCTTATTACTTTTGGATCACGTGCATTGGTGAGGTTTGTGTTCCTTCTACTAGGATCCATTTATAAATGACTACATACACTAGATTAGGTCATGTCATTATGAGACATAATGTATAATCCCAAAACTATTAAAATACTTAATAGAGATTGAAAAATGTATGCATGTCTAATATCATAATCATAAACAAGGTATATTTTGTATGTTCTCCTATATTCTATTATAAAGTTATGTTCACTAATATAGATTTTACTAAATCTAGTTCCTATATTTTTTAATAAACTTCCTCTGATGAAAACTGTAACTCCCCGGCCCCAGAAGCCTGGATCTAGTGCATTACTTTATTACATTGGAATGATTACAAAAAATAAAATCCTAAAGGACCAATCATTTTAGTAGTTTTTGAAAATGATATTACATACATGAAATACATTTTACATTGGGGACAGAAAATATTTCATATCAAAATTAAAAGAATAGAATCATTGAAATTCATTCAAAGTATTACTCTTCATAACCTAGGGAAAGGAAACATAATAAGGGTGAGATAAAATGTTCAGTAAGCATAAGTACATCAAAAGTAATCATGAATAAATAAGAATAAAAAATATGGAAAGTTAAAATAAACTATACACACTTTCCATTTATACAACTAGATAAGGCACAATCAATATAGAAAGGTAGATAACTAAAACACATGTCATTTAATAAATAATATGATAATGAAACTTAACCATAGATATTCTAACTAATCGAATGATCACATGGAATAAAAATAATTGAATTCATAATAATGTAATGCATAAATATTGATATCTAAAACATACCATTAAGTATTCATGCTAAGATTATATTATTTTCTAGGCTTCATTACAAGAATCTATTGGTGTCAAGGCTTCATGTCAAGAATCTAATAAATGGGTAATCCCTTGAACAAAACCATATCTTGTTTGTCTCATGAAACCAACCGATTCATCAAGGGGTTATAGTGGGCCCCACCAGTCACATACAAAATACAATTAATTTCTCATATCTCGAAAAATCAATTTAATTAATCAATACCACTTATCATCAAATATCTATATTGAATAGATTATACAAATTTCTCAATATTTCTCTAAGTACTCAAATAATTGTCTAAGTGAACACTATATGTAAAAATAGTATAGAGTTTATTAAATAACCATACTTATGATAAATTATATGGATAATTAATAGAAATATAATGTCTAAAATAATGATTACAATAATGTGACTATTTAAAGAGAAAATCAACAATCACAAAAGAAAGTGATATTTTGAAGATAACTTTTACCACATGGGGTAATTTTCAAATCAAACCCATCAGATGAGATAATTCAAATTGAAACATAAAATTACATAAAGAATGGATTAATAATCATATTAAATGGAAAAGTTTCATAATATACACCACACAAAAGAAATAAATGGTAAAAATGGTGTATGCCTCACAGAAGAGAAAGTGAGACAAGAATCCCTTACAACTTGGTAACTTTTGAATTATAAGACCCATGAAATAAATAAATTAAAATAAAACATTGAATAACATGAAGATAAATTTACTGATGATATTAAATATAATATAGGGAAGTAGATACACCACACAAAATAATAAATTGGTGAATATGACATTTATCTCACATATGTAAAAGGTGAGATGAAAATACCTCACTACTTGGTAACTTTTTAATTATAATCCCCATTAAAGAAATAATATAAAATAAAACTATAAATTCCATGAAGATAAATGTATTAATTATATAAAATAAAATAGGTTTATTATATACACCACACAATAGAAATAAGTGGTTAAAAATGTGTTTGCCTCATGGAGAGAAAAGTGAGACAAGATTCCCTTACCTCTAGTTTGAATTGTCATGTTTGTCTTTATCCTCCCAAATAATAAAATTATGTTAATTATTTAAATTATTGAGAGACTTTTTAAATTTTATTATTACTTTTAATTGACTTATTACAATGTTGAATACAAATACTTAAATAATTAAGTATATATCATGTGTTTTGACAAACTTTGGGTCATGTGTTAAAAACAAATTTGGTAGGTCGATTATGATCAAAGGGGCCATTATATAAAAACATCCAGAATAAAAAATCATGAAATAATTTTCATATTTATACATCAATTTTACTTTTAAAACCAATCATGAAATATGATTATGAATAATGAATCAACGTTTCAATCATGGAGATGGTTGGTTGTACGTACGCATGAGTAACATTCCCATTTTTCATTGATCATTATGAAAAGAAGATAAGTAAGATTTTAAATTTATATAATTATTATTATATAATAAATATAATTTTAATTAATCATATATACTTATATAAATAATAATGTTGATGTAAAAGAAATCACATCACGTCGAGGAGGTGGTAGTCCACACACCAACAAACAACATTATAAATATTTTTAGTGTCTGAAAAGGATAATAAATAAAATGATATGTTATATTTATAGAAATTTATTTATTTCATAAATATAATACATATTTCATGTATGTCACATATTTCTGATTAAATCCTTCCTTAATACATTCCAAGTAATGTGTGAGTGTATCACATCACTTTGAGAAGGCAATAGTCCACCGTACACACGAACTGTAATTTCATTACCCATTTGATGGAAGTGTGTGTAGGTTTAGGTATAACCATTAACATAAAAATATATTAGTATATTTATTATAATAATGTTATTATATAATCATGGAATAAGAATAATTTAATATGTTAATAAAAATATTAAAAACGAAAGTGATCGTCGAAGAATGTTACCTCTTTTTTAGGTAACTTCTTTTGCTTTTCACCAAAGGACTTCCTTGGATTAATTTTTTACCTAAGTGATGATTATATGTTCAGGGGAGGTACTTTTGGAGATTATTTTGATAGATTTTGGATGATACAAAGTGGCTTGGGAGGTGTGAGGAAGGGGAATAGTGAATGCCTTTTTATAGTGGAGGAGAAGTGTAATTCATGTAAATACAAAAAGGTAAACACTATTGGGAGGTGTTACTTACCTCATGTGCTTCAAAAATGTACTAATAATGGATTAAATGGTAATTATGGTCGATAAAAACTCACAAAAAACAATAGGAAATGTTTTTTTATCATTTTTTTCCTTAGTCTTTATGTTTTGTTATTTTTTTATTTTAGTTTTTATTAAAGTAACTAGTTTTCTATCCTATGTAATTTAACTATGAAAACTAAATTAAAGTGATATTTTTTAGAAAATATAGAACTAATGAATTATAAATATTTCATTTAATTTATAAAATAAAAATATAATATGTATTGGAAATTAATTTTAAAACAAGTAAATGTAACGTGCAAAAACACTACTTTCACACAAACCACACTAACAAATGTTTTTATTATTTAGGGGCCAATATGTTCATTATAAAAGATAAATTGGTCCATTAATAGGCCATATTTTATATTTATTAACTTTTAAAATCAATTTTAATATGATATTATTTTTATTAATTTTAATTCTTTTAATAAAATATCATTTATTATAAAATAGAATTAATGCCAATTTTGACATTATTAATTTAATTTGAATTTAAAAATATCATAACAATAGTGGAATTAAAATATATTAAGTTCAAATACGTTTATCATAGTATATTCATCTAAAAAAATATTGAACATCAATAATTCAATCAATTTAGTTCACTTTTAATATGTTTAGTGTCATTTATTTTATTTAATTATTCACAATATAATTACCACATTGGCGTTCCTTAAGCAGTCTATCTAACTATATCATATCTAAAAAATAAATATAAATTAATATGATGAAAAAAAACTCTTTACCTTTTAAAATAATGTTCACAACTGAACTAATGTATTTTTTTTCAAATCTCAGGGCTTTATAAATATAAAATGTAAGGAAGGTTCCTTTTTTTCATTTTCTTTACTTAACATACTATATAGGTCACATTCAAGGAATAGTATGCTAATAACTCATAAAATTAGAAACAATGGGGTATATGGTATAAATATGGAAGCCAATGCATTTTGGACAAGTTTCAAGGTTATTTTCCCCCTTAATGTTAAAGTTTAACCGCTAAGTGAACTAACACTACTATAAAACTGGCGTTTAACAACACTGGTATTTATCAGTGCTAAAAAAAGTGATGATAAATGGAATCCTTATCAATTATAAATAAAGCATTGATAAATTTAACCCTTTATAAGCACTTTTTTAGCGCTGATAAGGGTACCATATATCGGCACTTTATTTTTAGCATTGATAAAGGGTATGATTTTTCAGCGCTTTATTTTTAGCACTGATAAAGGGTACCCTTTATCCATGCTATATTTTTAGTGCTCATAAATGAGTCCTTTATCAGCTCTTTTTTAGAACTGATAATGGTTCGAATAAATAAAATGAAATAATGAAATGAATAAAAAATAAAAAATTATTTTATTAAAAAAATATTACAAAATTTATTAATTAATTAATTATTGATAAAAGTGAATCAATTAACTATACTATATATAAATTATAAATACTAATAAATATTTTTTATTAAATATATAGATATGAAAAATTAAAATTAAACAAATTAAAATAAAAAATAAGTAAATTGAGAAAATATTAAACATTTTATTAATTGGATGATTATTGATAATATTAATAAATAATATCTATTAAATATATAGATATATAGAAAATTATATAAATATGATTTATATATTATAAAATATTTATGCTCTTTACATTAAATAATCATATATTTAGTGAATAATGGTTTATAATTAAAAATTAATATGAATTAAAAATACTGACTAATTTCATAGAGTGATAGAAATATAATTGAATATCGTTTAATTTTTCAATTTAACATAGATCAAATGTATTTTATATTAATTTCACAAATATGTAATTAATTTATTTATATATACAATGCACACATGCAAAACTTATACATTTTTTCAATATTATTAAAGTCTACTTATTTTTAATTTTTTCAATTTCACTCATTTTTAACATGCATGCACTTAAAATTATATATTAATTAGTGATATTAAAAAAATTATAAAAAATATATTTAAAAATGTACATACTATATTTATAATTATAAATAAATAAATATTTTAAAAATTATTTATATAATTATATATATTTAAATAATTATTAATTTATAATAAATTTATATAAATAATGAATATATTTGATATATTTATATTTATATATATTTATTAAATATATATATAATTATATAAATATGTATAATGATATAAATATTATTTTTTAAAAATATTTATATAATTATAAATAAATAATTATATATTTAAATAATTATAAAATTAAAATAAATATATTTAAAAAAGGAATATATTTACTATATTTATATTTATATATATTTATTAAGTATATATATATATATTTATAATTATAATCATAAATTCTTTATCATCACTTAAGTAATAAGCGCTGATAAAAGAAATATTTATCATCGCTAAAAAAGTGTGGATAAATATGCCTTTAATCAGCACTTAAATAATAAGCGTTGATAAAAGTTTCATGGTCTAATTAAAAAAAACTTACCTATTTCGAACCCGTCACAATATCAAAAGCTTTCCATAGAAGCCACCCAATTTTTAACACTCCGCCTTAGAGAATTGAAGCTCGAATCACACAAACCCACTACCTCTAGTTTCTCGTATATCATTCGACATTTGGTGTTCAGTTATAGTTAGGGTTTCTAAAGAAAACATCGAGATCTGGATTTGAGGGTCTTAGATTTTCTTCAACCTAGCAAGGTAGGCTTGTGTTTTCCTTTGTAGGTTCTGATTTTGTTTCTGTATTTGTCATTTTGAGATCTAGATCTGAGGGTTTCTGATTTTTCTTTCTAGGTTCCAATTTTCTTTCTATATTTATGCTATGTTTTTTGTATACTAATTTTCTTTTTTTATGATATGTTGATCGCTTGACTACTATTTTGGATATCCTATTTTGGTCTCTTTAAATTGTATTTTTCAATCAATATTCCTCGTTGTCTATATCTATACCCCAGTTTTCTCTATAAGCTTAATTTTTTCATTGTTTTGAAATCTCAATGAATCACCTTTGGTCCATAGATAAAACAATTAAACAAATTTTTATTCTACTATTTAAATAGTGGAGGTTTGGGATATAAAAACCTTAAACAAATGAGAAAATTGATTTAGGAAACCAATTCTCTGTCTGATAATGGTTTGAATCAGCAACATAAGCTTATTTTATGCAATTCATGTAAAGGAATTTATTTACTTAAATTCTATTTTAATATTATGATGTATGGTTTTTTCCTTAAAAATTTATTTTCTTGGGATTGTGTTTTTATATTTTAAAATAAATCATTTTAAGGTTGATACCATATTTATTTATTTTCAATAGATCTATATTTTCAAAATTAGTGTGGGGTTGTATTTATTTTACTATGTTGTGATATTCTGTTGTAAGGGTTACATATATTGCTCAGAATTGTGTTGTTTTATTTCTTTATGACAAATTCTTTATGGACCTCAATAAAATATCAAGTATGGTTCAATGCGTATTAGATGTCCTCCCTAGAATCCTTAGGATGCTACATCATTTGTTTTAAAAATAGAATGGAAGTTATCAAATTCTATATATTAGAAATTATTTTTAGGTATTCATAATTTTAGGTCTATATATACATTTTAGTTATATATATACATTTAATTAATATTAATATAATTTATACTTAAATAACCAATAAAATATTTTAAACTCATGTTACTTTCAAAATAATAAAATATGGTAACTATATATACATTTTTTTGAAATAATTAAACTTTCCAAAATTTACATAATTATATTTTATACACAATTACCCATAATAATAATTATGTATAATTAATATAATTTAAAAATTATTATTATTATTATTATTATTATTTTAGTTTCATTAGATAAAATAGTATTCTATATATATATATCGAATAATATATTGTATATTTAAATAAATTTAAATTTGATAAATAATATACAGATATATATATATATATATATAATTATTTTCAAATAATGTTACTAATATAATTATTATATATATATATATAACATATATATATATAATATTTAGGTTGATTAACTTTATTTATCTATGTATCGAATGAGGAGTGACCTCCATTTTATAGTTTTTGACAATGGAAGGTGTGAACCTCATTCAGGTTTATTTCCAATCATGGTAAGTGTGAAAATAGTACATTCCTCCATCGAACTCTTCTTCCAATCATATAAAACCCTATTATTTTTTAATAAAATAAAACCTATTAAAAACCAAGTTTTATCGAAAAAACATTATAAAAAATCATCAACCAATTATTTTTATTAATGTTTTCTTCGGATCCTTATGGATAAATTTGAGGATAAAAATGAAATTAATTCATCATTAAGTATGCATCCACATAAAATGAAATAAAATAATTTCAGTAACATACCCTTGTCAATTGAAATTACACTGTAGCAACCCAAGACCCTCGAGCTGTGCAGCACTATAGTTGTGTACTCTGATTCTTGTCTCTCCACCCTCTCCATTTTATTCCCGCCCTTCACTCTATCATTTCTATAGTAGTGTAAAGATTTTATCTAGAATTATTTGGTGTAAATTGAGGCTTCGAGTTAATAACTAGTGCTAATGGTGTAATTCTCACAAATGGGAGGCATTTCCCCTTTTAGAGAACATAATGAAGTATAATTTTCATCCTCAACAGCTTCATCTACCGAACAGTTATTATTGCATTTTGTTACCTTGACACTCAAACCCAATCTCTTTTATATTTCTTATACTAATCTAATCATTAGTCATCCCATGGATAACTACTTCTAAGAGTATTTCAAGCAACATAGGTGCATGTTCACAAGAGATGGAGGATGTGTGTCAAACAACAAAATGCAATGATAAATGTTCAGGAGATGAACAGATGAGGATGACAGTTGTCTATAACTTCCACCTTTGAATTAATTCAAAGGATAACATTGACCATAGTGGATAAATTCTTCTTATCCTCATCACTCATTGATTGATTTTTTGGTGTGATCTATTTGAATTTTTTATCGTCATTCTTGTTTTACCGCCAGCGTATCTTTGTGGCAAAAAATATTTTCATAGTAAAATCATTATCCATAGAATTAATGTATTTTTTTATATTTATGTTTAATTTATTTCTTTTCAATATTACTCATATAATAAGTGTCTTCTTGTATAAGTGAATTCTTTTGTTTGAGCCTACAATTGAGATAATGATAATAAGGAAATGTGTCAAGAATGTAAACAACAATCAGAAAAAGGTGAATTCCTACTACTTATTTAATTAATTTTTTCATAATTTTATCAACTATTTTTAATTTAATTTCATTATCATTTTTATCTAATACTTATTTAGTGTTTTTTCACATATATTTTTGGAAGTCATATTTTTCTTTCAACTATTTTCAACAAGCCACAAAAGAGATAAAATGATTCTTTCTGCCAATGTTGTCATGCTTTATATTTTCATTTCCTTTTTTGTCAAAATACCAACACTATATATTTATTTGATATTATTAGCTGAGAAAACTTTCTCATTGTTGAACTACTTTGCTCTTTTGACTTTTAATAATGGGAAGTTTTTTCAGCTAATAACATTGATTCAATATGTAGTGTTGGCAGTTTGACATAGAAAGATAATGGAAGCATGGTGAAATTGGCAGTTTGTATTTTTTTTGATACTTTGGGATGTGTATGAATCAGTCACACCTCAATCTGACACACGGTGTGACTGATATGACTCTAAGTGCTTCTTTTTATTTAAAATTGACATTAATTTTAGTAAAAAGTACAACTGACATACACAAAACTAAGAAAACATATTCTGATTTTTTTATACTTTAGGTAAATGATCCATAAGTCATTTGAGACATGTAGGAATCATCTACACCTCAATTCGATGCACAGTGTGACCGATATGACTCAATTTTTCCCTTAACAGTTTAAAATTAATAGATAAGTCCAAAAAATGTCACTCATTGAAAACAAAGAAACCACACTCGGATTTTCTTGATAATTTAGGAAATCTATTCATAATTCCTTTTTAATGTGTATGAATTGGTCTCACATCAAACCAATACATGATGTAATCGGTATAGTTCAAAGTGTGTGTTTCCAATTTAAAATGAAATTTTAGTAAAAAATCAATTGACATACTCAAAACTAAGAAAATAAATTAGTATTTTTTTGATACATTATGAAAATGATCCATAAGTCATTTGAGATGTGTAAGAATCAATTGTACTTCAATCCAACTCATGGTGTGATCAGTAGGACTCAAAATGCACCTTTTTAATTAAAAATGACATCAGTTTTAATAAAAATTACAACTGACCTACTCAAAACCAAGAAAAAACATTCATATTGTTTTGATATTTTAATTCATAGATCCATAAGTCATTTTTTGATGTATAGGAATCATCCACACCTCAATCTGACTCATGATGTGCCCGGTATGACTCAATGAGTCCATTATGAGTTTAAAATTGATAGTTTAGTTTAAAAATGTTACTCAGTGAAAACTAAGCAAACATGCTCTAATTTTCTTGCTAATTTGTGACATTGATTCATAAGTAATTTTTAATGTGTAGGAATTGGTCTCATGTAAAACTGATACATGATGTGATTGGTATGAGTCAGAGTGTGTGTTTCCAGTTTAAAATGTAATTTTAGTAAAAAAGACAAGTGACATACTCAAAACTGAGCAAATACATTCATATTTTTTTAGTACAATGATCCATAAGTAATTTTTAAAATTTAGGAATCATCTTCACCTCAATATAATACACGGTGTGTCTAATATGACTCAATCTATCCGTTATCAGTTTAAAATCAACATTTTAGTTCAGAAAGTGCCACTCACTAAAAATCAAAAAAATGCACTCATATTGTATTTATAATTTAGGAAAATGATTCATAAGTCATTTTTGAAATGTAAGAATCATTATCACATCAAACTTACACATGATATGACTGGTATGAGTTAGAGGGCATGTTTCTTGTTTAAAATGATATTTTAATAAAAAAGGAAAGAGACTTACTCAAAACTGAGTAAACACATTCAGATTGTTTTTTATATTTTAGGAAAACAATCCATAAGTCCTTTGAGGCATTTAATAATCGTCTTCACCTAAATATGATTCATAGTGTTACTGTTATGACTCCATTTGAGTTTTTTCAATATATGAGTATCATTTTAGTTTAAAACGAGCATCACATCGCCAAAATTGAGCAAACAAGACTAGATTTTTTTCTATTAATTTAAATTCTATATTCATACTTTATTTTTCTGGTTTTGTGATGTTTTTGGTGTTGCGGTGTGCTATTACAGCACACTACACTGGTGGGGTAGTGTGTCTAGCATCACACTATAGTATTCCCCTTTATCGTCACTTTTATAAGTGCTAGTAAAGGAGTCCTTTATCAATTCTTATAGAATCACTGATAAATGGTCCTTTATTATCACTTCTATAGGCACTCATAAATGGTCCTTTATCACCACTTAAGAAAGCGCTGATAAATGGGACCTTCATCAGCACTTTTACAAGCGCTGATCAAGGACCCATTTATCAGTAATTTTTTAGCATAGATAAAAGACTTTGTCTTTTAATCTCACTCCAGTAGTTAGTGTTTCTTTAGCACTGATAAAGTCACTTTTTAGCACTATTAAAAGCCTATTTTGTAATAGTTTAATTTGTAACTTAATCTCTGAAATTAATTTTAATTACTTTAACTAGTATTTTGGGTAAAACTCTCAGTTAAACTTATTATAATAAAAATATTATAATTACTCCAAATATTTATATCCATTTTTTAAAATTAAATTCATATAAAAGGGAAAATTAATTTTAAAGCTAATCCCACAGACAAGAAAAAAAGCGGGTTTTTAAAGTGAAAATGTTCAAATGTTCATTAAGATTTTATATCAAAATTCAACATAAAATATAGTTAAAATGACCTAAATTGTATTAATAGATATATTATTGATATATTATGACTTTAAAACCAACTTAAAATATAATTTAACATTAATAATTATTTAAACAAAAGACAATTATCAACTAAAATTCAGTATTTTTTCACTTTTCATCAAAAAATGTTACTTTTCATAAAAATACCAAAAATTAACCCTAAG
Organism: Viscum album; assembly: GCA_963277665.1. Lineage (NCBI taxonomy): Eukaryota > Viridiplantae > Streptophyta > Magnoliopsida > Santalales > Viscaceae > Viscum > Viscum album. The sequence goes on from OY728152.1 coordinate 855,126,893, forward strand.
CTAATTTTGGAATTATTCATTCAAAAATGAAGTTTATTTTGACAAATATAATTTATAAAAGTGTCATATTTTAGATTTCATATATGTGCGCTATTAAAAGGAGGTAAAACTCAATCTTGCGTATACTGTAAGCTAACTATGTGTTGTGTGTAGTGTATGCTTAACTTAGAGTTTCATATAAAGAAAGATAAAAAAATAATTAAATTTATAATAAAATTAAAATATTATAAATTTTTGGGTTTTTACACAAATACTCATTCAAGTCATATTATTTTTTAAATTTTTTGAATAATTTATTTTATTTTTCTACTAATGAATAATTAATGTGTCAATGTTGCATAATATTTTAAATTAATTATTTATTCACTAAAATTTAATAATAAATTTAAATAAAAATAAAAATTTCATTTAAAATTATTATTTATATTTAAAAATATCTTATTTTTATTACTATATTATAAATATTATAGTTATTAAAAACAATAGTGTGACATTTTTGGATTTATATTCACTTAAATATTATAAGGGTAAAAATAATTCACAAATGAAAAAAAGGAAATATATTTTAATTTTGATGTTTATGGAAAAAATATAATCATCCAATAAAATTAAGTCAGGTTTTAGGGTCATTCATTATTCATTATCATTTTATTTTTAACCTTAATTACCTGATTTACCCTTTAGTATTGTAAAAAAATTAATAATGTCACTATACATAAATTCCAACAATAAAAGGGAGATATTTACCAAATTGTACCTCATGATTCAAAATATAGAATACATTTTTCATGATTCAGTTTTAGTTATTTTTATATATTAATTTTAATAAAAAATCATAAAATACAATGAAAAATAGTTTTTAGAATAAATGTGTTTTCAAGGCCAAAAAAACATATATCAAAGTTTTAAAAAAATTATAATTCCAATGAATTTTATTATATTATATCTATTTTTATAATAATTATGCTACTTTTATATCAAATTCAAATCATAATGTGTATTTTTAATGGAAATACAATCTGAGTTTTACAAAATACATCATTTTTCACTATTCACTAGAAAAAATCAATCTTTTCATAAAATAGTAAGCTTAATTTCACACAAAGATAATGTTGATATGATGATTTCAATAATTATATCATTTTTATATAATAAAATTTATAAAATTTCAAGAAATTAATTATAAATATTATCTCACAATAATCAATAAAAACCCATTTTTGAAAAAAAACATGTTTCACTTGAATAAAATTGCTTTAATAAAAATTGAGGTCCTAATTCATATGAATTATTAAATATATTTATATTGAGTAGTAAATTTATATGAATTTAATATAATTTTTAATCATATTCATACCTACTAATATAATGGATAATTTATAATTCTCATATAATATTATTCTTTTGGTTTTTTAGGCCATGTGTTGCGTGTAACACAAGATATCAAAGAAATAAAATTAATTTATCAAGAACTATTTCATAAAATCTAGAGGTGTTGTATTCCCATCCAATAAATAAATTATGTCCTATTTATTTTTCTCAATCATAAAAGGGTTGATATTTGTAAATTCCTTTGTTGAAACTCACATTGTACAAAGGATAAATAAAACAAAAAGGAAAATGGGAAAAATTTTACCTAAAATGATATGAAATTCAGTTCCTATATAAGGTGAAATCTGGTGGGAAGTTAAAATATGGACATGGAAGAGAAAACTAATTCCCAATGAATAATAAAGGGTGATATAGAACTTGTTCAATAGAAATATAATGACCACAAAACCATAAATCTGTGATGAGTGAAGAGAGTATTGATTCATTGGAAATAAAGTTAAAAGGTTAACATTTTATTTCAAGATAATTTTCATTGTTTTCAGGGATTATTTTACTATCATGAGATAATATACTTACTTGATTTTTTTCCACATTACAATCATAGTTTCAATAAATTTCCACATCAAATATTTCACTTTGAAATAAATATCCATGATGATTTATTCAGGGTCAAAGCACTAAAATTAACTTTCAATAGATCATAAGACCCATAAAATAATGAAAAGTCATTATTATTATCTCTAGGTTTTTTCTAAAACCAAAATGATTATCACTGGTGATCCAATATGGAAAATATAAAATTTAACTTAAACCTTTTCATAAATAATTACCCTTAAAACCCTTTCAAAATATATATTGAAAAAATAAACATTCAAAAATTTTGAAATATGGTTACTAAATTTCCAAAATCCACTTAATATTATTCACTCAAACAGCATAAATCAATTTTTACCCTCACATACAAAAATATGTCAATACATCGATCACATATTCTCATGAAAAATGATAATGAAACTAAATAACATAAAACATTAATGAAAACATGCATACTTTTGGAAATTATCTCTCTCCTGATTCCATAAATAAAATCACATATTATTGAATATCTTCCATGAAACCAAAAATGTTGTAAACTCCATAAAAAATGACATAAACCACATTTTCATCAAATCACTAATTTGATCCAAATTCATCAATATTATCCCATTTACATTATCACAATTAGATATCTATTTATCTTATTATTACCACAATATCATGAATATATTAATATTTGTCTTTCCTATAATCTTGTATTCTCCAAAAATGTATCCTTATTGCTAAATCACTTTTCTCAGCCATCAGTACCATTCAGAATATTGTTGAAAATACTTTAATAAAAAAATATATAAAACAATACTTATATTTTTCATAGAAATTATAACTATAATATCACTATGAAAATACGTATTCAACATAATTCTTAAATTCTCTAGATAAATACTTTTATCATTACAATTCATTCTTAAATCATTAAGAACTCTTTGCATCATATTCCCTAATACTTCTATCCTAAAATATGAAATATGAATCTTGTGTTAATATTCATCAACCTCAATTTAATCATGCTTCTTACTTTTAACATAATAAATAATTTTAAAACATTCCATACCATCCATATGTAATTCATAGTCTCTTCATCAATAATACTGAAACAATTACCCATATAACCTTAATGATTATATTCTCAAACTTTTACTTAGGTAACAAATTTTTGTAATTACTAAGATTTATGAATTTGAAACATTCAACCATAGAGAAAACCTTAGGGATACCATTATTCCCATCCATTATTTTAACCTACATTTTCATTTTTCCTTGGTAATTTCATGCTTTGGTTCATTATTTTCCAAACTCAAACCATCATATTGTTCCTCCAAGAGATTCACTTTTCTGATTATTCCAACATTCTATACATGTTGGAATATGAATATTATTTTCTCCATGGTCTTCATGAAACTCCATATTTCACATTATAAGTGTGTAAGTAAACTCAACAATGTTGATATTGTTATTTATATTTGAAGATAGCTTCTTAGGTATAATCAGAAGGTTTCACATTCCATCTCTTATTTCCCTTGGATTATTATGAGTTCAATCATTCCAATTACCATAAAATTCAACATTAAATAGATACCTTCAGGTTTTATCAATTTACTAAATTCAAAAAACATAGTGTGAGAAATAATAATCATAGTTAGAACCCATATAATCATGAAAATTAATTTATAGGATATCTAAATCATGACATGTTATTATATGAAACTACAGGTTTGACCTAGGTATTTCAATATAGTTACCAAAACATTATGATTTTTTCCTGTACATATAATTATTCCTAGGGTTCTCACTAATTCTTTCTCATCCTAGTCTCCAAAGGATAACAAAACCTTTCTTTGATTCCAACTATAGATACCCAAACATTTCATAAATATATTTTAAATCTTATTAGATGAATATTTGTTAAATATCATAAGGATACATGATAAAGACATATCAGTACAGTATTTATGGAAACATAGACACATAAAAAACATGCTCATAAGATTCAATAATTAATCTATTCATTATGTAACACCCCAAAATTCTAAAGAACCATATATTCAATAGTGTGCATAATATCCATACCAAATGTGTAAGGGGATATAATACCCTAATACTTTAAAATATATTTAATATTTAAAATATACTCCATATATTATATATTTTCAATGCATAAAACAATGATTTAGCTTGTGTTACATGCAAGAGATACTTTTTTTGAAATCTTACATTACATGCAAGACCATGTTTTAACCGAACAATAATATATTATTAAAATATTATTATTTAATATAATAAGACTTAACCTTGAAATTAAATTAGCACTTATGAATTTAATTAACTAAATTATGAAAATATATGGTTTACACAAATACAAAATGAATTCATAGATTATAAATTAATTAAAAATGAATATAAGAACTGATTGAATATAAAAGAAAATATTATTATTTTTATTCTCACAAATTTGTTTTACCCTAATGAATTAAATTAATTACAATTTTTTAGTGATATTAATTTGATATATATATTATATATATAATAAAATATTTTTTACATTTATACCATATATTTTATAGTCTTAAGATAAAAAACTCAATTTTATGAATAAAATACAATATTTTTATTAAGGTATTTTCACCGCCTTTTAGTGGAAAACCCATTTTAAATAAAAAATTAAACCCTTTTATAAATATAATATATAAAAATAAAATTAATCTTTTTATTTGAAACATAAAAAGTATCTTAGGGTGAATTTTTTGTATTTTTCTGTAAAGATTCATTTTTTAATGAACAGTGAAAAATACTAAAATTTACTTCAAAACTGATTTTTCATCTAATTTAATTATAAGAATAAATTATGTTTTATATTAGTTTAAAAGTTTAATTACATCATATTTTTATAAATTAATCCAATTTAGGTCATTGGGATCAATTTCACTTTTAAAATGAATGTAAAAACTTATCAATCTTTTTGACATTTTTACTTTAAAAAACCAGCATTGTCATCCCGCCTCCGAAATAAATTTTAAATTAATTTCTGCCACTTATGTGATTATAATTTGTAAAAATGGATTAAATATTTTTAATCATCATAATTTATAATATCTAATAAATCTAAAAAAATGACTAAAATGTTTAGTGAAACTAATTAAAAGTAATTATAATTATTAAGGTAAAATTAAGATTAATGAAGGAATAAACCTTTAACTTAAGGGGAAAAATGACCTATCCACATGTCCAATACCCATTTTTTGGCCATATTTATTCCTTTAACCTTCCATTGTTTAGTTTTTTTAGTTTTTGAAGACTTTTTTTAGGCAAAAATGTGAGTACACCTAACTTCTTTTCAAAAATATGAAGTGAGTCATTTTCCTCCCTTATAAAAGGTTACCACTTCTCCCTATTAATCACACCTATCAAAACAATTAGGTTCATAAAATATCTAACCATATAGATTACCAAAATCCCTCCCCTCAACCTTGAATCCTCCTTTTTTGAATAAATCCTTCCAAGGAATCCTTTTGATACAAACCAAAAGAAGTTACCTAATTAAGAGGTAACGTCTTCTCTGAAGCTCTCTAGTTTCATTTGCATTATCCACCCCCTAAAATCACTTTATTGCATGATTATATAACAAAACTAGTATCCTAAATATACTATTATTTTTCTATGTAAAGGTTTCTACGTACAATTACACACACCTCCATTTAATGGGTAATGAACATATTGTTTCTGTGTACGAAGAACTACAACCTCACAAAATGATGATTGTTCATTTTTCCCTTACCACCTATCATGGTGGAAATTATGATGGAAATTTTGTTTATATATTTTATATATTAAATTTATAATTTTTTATGATTATTTAATTTTTATTTTAAATATACCTTTATTCTTTCCATCTTGTGTAAATATGATAATTTCACTTGAGGAAGTGTGGACTACTGCCCCCTCAAAACGATATGACTCATTCATGCCATACATGGAATGTATAAAGGATGGTTTTAATAAAAATATATAAAATATAAAACATATATATGATACTATAATTTTAATATAAATATGTATCATTTAGTTTTTGTTCTTTTAATACATCAAAAAAATGAAAGTAGAGTTCATGCGTACATACGGCCTACCGTCTCCATGAATAGTGCACTTCATTTCTAATCTCCAAATATTATAGACTACTATAAATTCATATATACATAATATATATGATAAATAAGTCATGGTTTACATTCTTGATATGATTAAATTATGATCTATTTAATATTAACAACAAGTAACAAGTCAAAACATACTTGAGAAAACTGGGCAATGAACACCTGAAATAATTAAAATAATGAAAGAGTGTTAAAAAATGGGTTATAAAATATTATAAGAAGTTAATACATGATATTATAAGCATGATTATGGTCCTTTTATAAGTTATTATAATATTTTAAACCACTATATAGTATTATAAATACTACGCAACAAAATTAGGTTCAAGGTAAGCGATTTCATCTCAATTTGCATTCCATTGAGACTTATTTGTTGTTATGCACCTAGTTTATCTTATATGGTGTATATACTACCCTTTTACATGATATATCATGAGTATTATTACTCTAATTATATTATAACTTTAATTTAATTTAATTCCTTCATGAGATTTATGATTTAAAATGTTTCAAAGTTATATAAGGCACTTTGGAATGTTTAAAGATTATTTTTCCTAAATAATGTTTTAATGTCAACAATCCTTACTATCACTCATCCTCCTATGAGGTATTTTTGATAAATTTGTATCCTTTATTAAATAAATATATTTCAAAATTCATATTATTTATTTGATATGATTAATTATTTTTACATGTAAAACATAGGTTGGGGACTGTTTAAGGTAAGCCCTACGGGTTGGGGACCAGTTAATGAAAGGCCCTTGATGCATCGATAGTCTCATGAGATGAAATAGTTGTCCAAAATAGATGGGTGTTTACCCAATAGATAAACCATATTGTGAAAGGTCTTTATGGTACAATTTCCATGTACTAAGGAAACATGGTATCTAATAATTAATAATTTTCATCATTTAGTTTCAGTTATTATTCATCCATGATACTTTGCGTCGACATATCTATAGAAACATATAATTAACAGTTCATTAATTAAATGTCATGTGTTTCAGTTTATTACCTTTATATATTTAATGTTCCTTATCTAGTTATTTAAATGTAATATGTTATCAGTTACTTACCTTTCAATGTTAATTTATTCTCATTTATTCGTTATTTCTTCTACTTTATTTTCCCTTACTGAGAATTTGATCTCACCCTTATTATGTTTCCTTTCCCCATGTTATGAAGAAGAAACCATTGAATAAGCATTCAAGTGTGTAGTTTATTTCATTTTATTATGTATCATGTTTGTATTTTATATTTCCCAATGTATTATTAGTATCATGTATGTAATATGGATTTCCAAGACTTCTAAACTGATCAGCCTTTTATGATTTGATTCCTTGTAATCATGCCTACGTAATAAAATAATGCACTGACTTCGAGATTTCTGGGGTTGGGGTGTTACAGTTTCTATCAGAATTTTATCAACAACCTTGAAAATTAGATTTAGAAAACCTATATTAGGGATCACAACCCTAGATATAAATTGAGGATAATTATAGAAGAATGTCCTAGAATTTTTGTAAGGTAGAGATTATGTTCATATTCCAAGAAATACACCCATGTCAGAATTCTACAAGTGGGCATAGTTCTGGAACAGATATACCTAATAGTAATAACTCTTACAATGTTTTCTAGGCCTAACTTGAGGTAACTTGGTACACAACAACAGGCCTTACTGTGTACCTAGTTTGACATTCTCAAGTTATATGCATAGGATAGTTCACAATTTCTTTACCTACCATTATGAAGGATTTAAAAGTAAAAATTTCCCATAAGTAACCAAAGTTTATGATTTTATGATTCACGATGCATAAATTTATTATATGTGTAATACCATGTTTATAGTTATATAAAGTGAATAATTTTATGTTCTAATCTATCATATGTCATTGTCTAAAAATAGAACCTAAAAAGAAGTGTTCCAACTCTCATAGTCAATGTAGAGGTTTCCCTATTGATAAATTCAATATAGTTGGTATTGGAACTAAGAATGTTATGGATATATTAGGGATTCTTAATCAGGCTATGATGCATAATTGTTCTCGGATCGATAAACCCATTCCACGGAGAGAATATCCAATGTTGGATCACTTTATGTGAAAGAATCATCTAATATTCAGTGGGACTACTGATCTAATTGTATCTGAGTAATGGATTAAGTCTCTAGAAAATATATTTATAGCCTTATAATGTTGTGAAATGGAAAATGTTACACTTGAGGTGTATTGTCTCCAAGGTGATGATGATCAGTGGTGGTCTCTAATGAGTACTTTACAAAGTAGAACCATATGAGCTATTGGTTTCAAGGGAAGTGGGAGTACTAGTGATCAAGTTAATAGAACACTTATTATTTTTTAATTAAATTTCATCAAGTTTCATAGAAAGGGATAATAAAATATGCAAGAAAAACCTATTACAGCTAGTGCAATATATTTCTACAATATTTTAGTACGTTGTGGATTCAGATGCAACTTATGGAGTAGTTTAGAAACACTATATTCTAATTTTGGATTATACCAAAAGAATATTTGTTATCATTATAATAATAAATTTTGAATATGGATTTTCTTATGATTTCAAGACATTGATATGGGAAAAATAGGTGTATACTTTTTTATATCATTACTTGATGTATTTTTTCAAGATAGTATTATTTTAGTGAACAAATTTTTCACAAATACATGTGAATGTTTCCATCCATATATAAGGAAATGTGATAGGAATAGAAGCTATAGTCATACTCTGTTAAATCACGTTTTTACATGTGAGAACTAACTAGTCATTAGTAGTTGGATTTAATAAAAGTGGAATTTTTTTGGAGTAGGTTCCCCAGAACCAACAAATTTTATACTTAATATTAAACTCATATTAATATATTTGAATAATAATATAAATATATTATAAAATATTGATTATTCTTCATAATAACATTGATGTGATGATTTCCTAGAGTTTTTCACATTAAAAAGGGTATAGTAGATCCCCATTATGATGAGATCCATGAAATACATAGATGATATTTTAATACTAGTTCTAGAGTCAGATTTAGTAATATGAAACGGTACATAAGATCGAGAATTTTATTTTTGAGTACACATAAGAGGATGAGGCTTCATCTCATGGAGTTTGTACTTGGAAATCTTTAAGATATTAGGTTATGAGAATAGACCCACCCATAGGAATCCCCCATGTTTCGGTTCCATTGAATATTCATTTCTCTGAGCATGTGTAAGGGTCCATACACATTATAGTTACCATTAATTAATTTCATGACTAGTGCACCTATATTTACAGACCAAAATCATCATGGAATTTGTTGGTGGGAAGTAGGGTATGTTGGATGCATCATGAATGAAATGTTATTAATGGGTATTCAAAGGAAATATTTTTCCCTTAAATCTTTATGAAAATTAAAATCTTGGACCTTTGATTAAAATATAACATTTGTATTAAATTCCATGGTCATTGTGTAACAATTTTTATTTCATATATTCAGAGAAATGCCTATCAAACATCAAAAAGATGTTCCACCTACCAGATGACATATTGATAAGAAGGTATTATATTATATAGAAATCATTCTTATTCGGTTCTCAACATTGTGAAATTATGTTCTTTCTATTTGGTTCCTTAACCCATTAGTATATAGTAATCTAGGAAATTTTGTGCACCTTCCTAATTCCAATGATAATGAATCCTATAAGGTGAAAAACTATGTATTTCCATTTATTTTTATTAAAACCTATTTATTGTAATAAATATTATTCTCATGATCGAGTAATAATTTTATTCAATTTTTAATGATCGATATTACACCAAAGGTGATAAATCATTATTTATTCATAAAATAAATAATTTATTTTATTATTTGAACATTTAATAAATATTTATTTTCTAGATTGTGGTTAAAATGTTTATTTTAATTATTGAGTATTTAATAAATATTTATTCACTAATTTGTGAATAAAATATTTATTTAAGTGAATAAATTACTTATTCTGGTATTCAATAAATGCTGAGAAGTTCAAGAATACCAAGATCTTACCTAGTAATAAATATTAATATATATTCTAGAAAAATAATATTTATCATTGCGCAAGTTAGTTCACACTGTAAAATAATAATAATATTATTATTATTATTATATAGAATGGGGTTTATTATATATTATAATATTATTTAAGGGATGGTATGCAATTAAATAATATTTTATCCTAAACCCTAATTCTATAAATATATGGTTATGTCTATTGTATAAGTTTAATAGAAAATTGAGATTAAAGAATCATTGCACACACAAAAATTCTCTCCCTCTCCCTCTCTCTCCTTATTTCCTCCTATCATCCTCTCAAGAAAGAGAAGAACTCATTCAAGACCAAATTCACTTAGAGTGATCAAGAGTAGAAATGAAATGAAATTGAATCTTTGTGCTAAAACCCAAAAATAAATTGGTTTTTCTAGGATATCCAAGGATAACATGTGGTCACTACAAGAGGGATTATACACTTGAATCCTCAAAGTGCAACAAAGGTAATCCAAAAGTTATTTCACTGATCAATAAATTCATCGAAGAAAGAATATTATGTTGAGGATATAAATTATTCTAACAATAAATAAATAAATTCTAAATTTAGCATAAAAGGATCTTATCTCAGGGTTTTGGGAAATTCAATATTAAAATAAACGTTAATATATCACCCACCACAGGTGTTTCTACTGCACCCAAAACCATCAATTCATCACAAACCATAGGCCGTGAAAATTTCTAAAAACATTATTTAGTGAGAGGAACCAATAGAAAAAGGTTATTAAACCCCCAAATCAGAATCTAGGGATAAATTTCATGTAATGAGTCACACTCCTTTAGTCTATAATTAAATCATCTTAAAATAGTTTTCTATTTTCCCATATAAAATATTAATTATGATTTCACTTCATCTCACCATTGAGGTTTAGGAGAAACATTTTCAGAACCTTTTAATCCCTCAGGAGTATGATATTGAAGTCACTAAAACTCAATCATATTTCATTAATATTGATCCCATCGAGTGTCATACTATCATATCCTTTAAAAAATAAGAACAAAAGACTGTTAATCAATGATACATTATCCCCTTATATGTCTCTATAGTGATGGATGACATTGATTTCCATTTTGGATTTAATTGATAATGGTTCTTAGATTAATATCATACCATTCTAGACCCTCTAACACTTAGGCTACTTTGTGGTTGATCTTTCACCTTCCAACATACCAATCTAGGGATGCGACAATAGTGAGTAGAAATTTTTTTTAGAATTAATCTCATAATGAAGTTCATAGATATCATCTTTGACTTTGAGTTTACGGTTTTTCTCCAACATACAGCATTCAACGCTCATTTGGGAAGGTGATAGAACCATATAAATGAATCAGTACCCTTATCACACCCTCAGTACCTCAAATACTCTATCACTAGATATGTTATTGTATAGTATTTTGATAATTCCCCCTTTGAGTCTTGTGAATCGAAATTTATTAACACTAGATTTATAAAAATATAGTTGAATAAACTTGTTATAGATAACTCTATCTTGATCATAGAACCCAATGGTTTGTAAATAGCTCTAACCAACTCATAAAGTCTTCTTTATGGAGAAAATGTGTTTCCCTTAAACCGAATTAAGGTAACATTTCCTGGTTTTAGAATTTATGAGTTATGTGAATTCCATTATAGAGGTTTAAGAATCTAATAACCATCCCTTCATTTGTTGGTCATGAGAATGTCCCCACTGATAGGGAAACACCAACAAAGGAAAATTTGATAGAAACATTAGTTTTGATCAATTTTGATCTCGAGTAGTCCAAATCGGTTTCTAGTCTGAGCAATATCCAAATCACACCATTGGGGAACATTGATCAATTGGACATAAACCATTAGAGTAGGATATGAGAACAAGGAATGGGAGCATTTTATTTTTTCCTAATGATGTCAGTTTCATTCATTGAACATATCCGTTTGAAAGAGTTAAATGATTCTAAAGATGAAAATAACACCTCCAATAACAATGAACCCATATCATTTTCAGAATCATAGGATAATGGAATATATTTCCCCTAATAAAATTTAAGATAATAGAAATGTTATCTAGTATTACCATAATAATTTTCCCACCACATCATCAAACATATGGTCTTAAAATTCCCCTTCATCTTCCACATCTGATAGTGGAAGGGTAATAGAAGGAGATTAATAAGATCGCATAGATTCTCCTTCAATATTGAATGAAGAAATATCAAAAACTATTTATGGTAATATTAAATATAATATAGTTAAAATAATGATCATTATCCTATGTTGATTAGTGCTTCCATGATCCTTTATTAGTCACTGAAAGTGGCTAATATTCATTTTTAAGATATTAATATTAATGTGTTTAAATGTTCATAAACATCAATTTTATTCCAATTCAGAAATTGAACTTCATTTCCCATCATTGTGCAATTCATTCTTAAAGTGTCAATTTGGGCCCACTCAATAATTTTCTTGTGGAAATTAAAATATTCATCATTTTAATTTGATATTTTTTTTATATTATTCATAACTTTATTTGGAACATTTTTTCTTTTAGGTCTGATGGATGAATCACAAGTGAAGATGGATATTTTTGCACCTGAAGGAAGAAACTTGCTGGAAAAAGCATAATGGGCCTAAGGCCCATCAAACAAATGTGGGGCCCAGAAACCAAGCACAATGAAGATAAAATTTATAAATTAGAAAGATAAAAATATGAGGATCATTTTATTCAACTGTTTACAGAGCTAATTCTGATGTTTCCATGATGATAAAGGGATCTGAAGTTGAGATTTAAATGGTGGACCCGACATTAATGCACAGAAATCTGTCCCACCATTTCGATCATAACTTCCAAACGGATAAGTCAAATTTCCTTAAATTTTTAAAGATCATATAGGAAAGATGGAAGAATATATTTCTCTTCTAAAACCCCTCCGGATTCGGCCTTCTTCAATTACAAATTCACACGTCAATATGGGTGACGAATATGGACAGTTTTACGGGTCAAATTCAAAACATCAATTTCCTTTTGATTATTCACCCTCCTTTTGACTCTATTAATTGTTGGGGGTGAATTAATTGTTGGGAGATGAACCTAAGGCTCCTAATATGCCTATATAAGGAGCTAGTGGTTAAGGGAATAGGGGTGGATATTTTTCTTATCATCTTTTGTTGCTTGTTTCATTGTATGGTTATGCTTCCAAATTTCCTTTGTAATGTTTTCCATTTCCATGTAAGTTTCTTTTTTGTATCTTTATGTTCTTAATCAACTTATTTCTCTTCTATATTTTCCATTTAATTTATTAAAACTTTATTATCACAAAGCACAATGATATCTCGGTGTTGTTGTGAATTAGTTCACACATAGGTGTGAATTTCATTCACACACACGGAGGAGTGCTCGTTATTTCCGCAGTTTTAATTTCTTCAATCCAATTATTGTTAGTCATCTTCCGCCCACCATTGAGAGTATACCATCAATGGAGGTATAACCCTTTAATGGGTTGATCTTAGGAGGATGCAAAGGCTGTATTGAATGTTATTTTATGAATGAATTTTTGTTAATTGGATAATTAATTTAAGACATCCATTCTTCAGTAATTTCTACTCTTCATCTTTTCTGTGTTTGAGAAAACTAAATTCAATTACTAAATGACCATATACCTCAGAGAGATCATTAATTTGGTTCTCTAAGTGTATAGGGTATTAGTAATTGTGTTTAGTAAGCACCAAACCAGAAAATGATGAAGGTAGTGTTATTTTTGAAGAATGGATTCATCAAGAATTAATAAAACCAAAATTGTCTAAAGAAGTAAAATTCAATCAATCCACCCCGAGCATAATCCTAAGATCAACCCATTTTATTTGAATTGAATTCACTTAGGTTTCTTAGTGTTCTTTAAACCATCCAAAATCAAAACCAAAGTTGGCTACTTCATATCACATCCTTCATCTAATCAAAGCGTCTCAAGGTTACTTCTTCGGTCCCCGTAGATTCGACCCCTACATGTACTACATCGACCGCTTTTACCAGTAGGGTAAATTTGGGTGCAACCAAATTTTGGTGCCGTTGCTGGGGACCCAAGTAAGTACCTTAGACCCACGTCTTCTTTCCTTACCTAACTTCTCTTTTCTCACCTATTTTTCTCTTTTCTTTTCCCCTTTATGTTTCCTGTGTCCAAAAAAAATCCAAATCCAAATTTCATTCAACTCTAATGGAGTATCATCAACAATTTCCATTCATAAACTCGGGCTAGAATCAAATAGAAAATCAACAGTGGGAATCCCCTCATATAGAAAATTTCATTGACCAAACCTTAATTGAATACACCACACCAGATGAGATGTACAATCAATGGGATTCTGATTGTTTAAAGGATCAATTTCCATACCTCTCGATGATGATTGAAGAGATCAAACTTAATGAAGTTCATGATGTCCAAACATCTATCAATCCTAATCCTGAAAAAAATCTTGAACATTTTTGTGAAAAAAATTGTTAAAATAAATTCAGAAGTTTCATCCATGAGAGTAGAACTACAAAGCATTAAATCATTTTTGGAACCCACTCCCACTCAGGATGTCCTTTCAACATCACATATAGAAGAATCTTGTTACCCACATAACTCAAGTGAATTTAGTAAAGAACCCACTTTAAAATCTTGGAATACAGAGTTGGATAATGAAGAGATTTGGTCAGGTAATGTTGAAAGTCAAGATAAAGAACATGAGGGAATTGTTAATGAGTATTTAAATTAGGATGAAATTGATTTCATGAATTCACAAGAGGGAAATTTTTCTTCATAGATTGAATTTCCAGAATATTTCTCCAATAATGAATTTTTAGAATCACCAATCATTGAATCATTGGGAGAGATAACAAATATTGATTCTATACCCACTCCCGACATTCAAAAGGAAATTTTTTGGAAGGAATCAAAATTTCAAAAGGAACCAATTATTTCTAAATTTCATGGAGAAGAAACTATTTTTTATTCAAATTTCCATTCTTCTTTTGTAAATTTTTATTAACCTGAACTCAAAATTTTTCTCCTTTCTTCCCCACTCTTAAATGTGGATAACCAATACCATGAAATTTCAATTTATTCTCCTCTTGAAACTAAAAAATTGGGAATGTTCATTGATGTCTTAGGCAATACTAGATATTCAATTCAATCAACCATTTCTGATATTACATGGATTTTACCACTCATTGTAGAACAAAGGATTTCACATGAAACATATTTCAAAAAAATAATCAATCTCAATCTTGTTGAAGTAGAGAAAGATGGGTTAATTAAAATTTTGAAATTTGGAATTGGATAAGTTGGGGGGGTCAAGTCGAGCTAATGACGTTAAACAAAAGCGTTGCATGGGAGGCGACCCATGGTTTTCATGTTTCTAATCATTTTTAATCATTTTCTTTTTCATATAATAAATTATCATAGACTGTTGACATGTTATTCTTTTATGAGTAAGGATGGGTATGAAAGGGGAGCGCCATATTCATCCGTGTCATGTGGCGTGATCTCTAAGTAATACCTTACCCACAAATCTAAAAAGAAGACAATGTATCATCAGTTTATTTTGTTTTGTTTATTTTTATGTTTTTATAGGATAAAAAAAGGACATGTCGTAAGTCATAAGGAAAATCCATTCACCATCATCCAAGTTGCTGAGACTCAAATCTAGGATTGAAGGGAGACTATGACATGCGCTATCATCATCAACCACCAGGTGACTTCATTCTATGATTATATTTTTAAATTTCCTCTTTGAACTCCTCTCCTACCCCCCTTCTAACTTTTCTTTTCTTTAAATACTGGGGATAGTGTTATTCTATGTTAGGGGGAGATAAAAAATGATTTTTTTGTGAATAAAAACATGCATGAAAAGAAAAATTCCATTAACCTTGAACATGATAACACACATTACAAACTCTAAAATTGGATATCAAATAATTTTTCATGCCTTGATTCTAATTTTAATGCAAGTTTAAGTTTATGAGCATAGTTTTTGGAAAGTGCGGTTGTCTGATGTGATTTTTCAAAGTTTACATTTTCATCCTCTTAATAAAAATTCCACAATGCACGTCTACTGGATCGTGCATGTAAATTTGAGTTCTTGGGTCCCTTTCATTTTAGCATAGGGTTCTGGGGTCACTTTTAGTTTAATTTGAGTATCCAAAAAAACAAAAAAAATAATTTTGACCACATAGAGCAATGTTTTGTCCAAATGTGTGGTGTCCGGCACTTGGGGATCATGACTCCATAGTTTTCTTGCCCAAAGTTAGGCTTTATATCTCTATTGTAGAGCATGAAATTGAAAATATGTGTGGCGTCTGGCACTTGGGGATTGTGACTCCATAGTTGTCTTACCCAGAGTTAGTCTTTTCATATCTATTGTGGGTAAAAAATCATCAAAAAAAATCAAAAAAAATGGATACTCATATTAAGGTTTAATGTGATTCCCACCTAGCGCTTCCATTTTTTCCCCTTGAACAATAAAATGGGCCCCATATCTTTTGTGATGCACAACACTTTATCATGCTTAATTGAAATTGGATGAAATGTGGTGATGAATTTGAAAAAAGGAATGGGCTTGGGTTTGGGATATGCTTATGGACCTAGCTTGTTTTAAATTATTTTTATGGGTTCCATAATTTTTTTGGTATGAGATATTTGGGTGAGCAATGTGTATTAAAAGTTTTTTGGAAAAGGGGATTTGAATTTCATTTTTGTAATATATTTTGCTCGGGACTAGCAAAACTCAAGTTGGGGGGTGTGATTAGTCACTGAAAGTGGATAATATTCATTGTTAAGATCTTAATATTAATGTTTTTAAATATTCATAAACATCAATTTTATTCTAATTCATAAATTGAACTTCATTTCCCGTCATTGTGCAATTCATGCTTAAAGTGTCAATTTGGGCCAACTCAATAATTTGATTGTGGAAATTAAAATATTCATAATTTTAATTTTATATTTTGGTATATGATTCATCACTTTATTTGGAACATTTTTTCTTTTAGGTCTGATGGAAGAATCATAGGTGAAGATGTAGATTTTTTCACCTGAAGGCAGAAACTTGCTGGAAAAAGCATAATGGGCCTAAGGCCCATCAAACAAATGTGGGGCCCAGAAACCAAGTCTAATGAAACTAAAATTTATAAATTATAAAGATAAAAATATTAGTATAATTTTATTCAACTGTGGCCGGAGCTAATTCTGATGTTTCCATGATGATAAAGGGATCTGAAGTTGAGATTTAAATGGTGAACCCGACATTAATGCCCAGAAATCCGTCCCACCATTTAGATCATAACTTCCAAACTTCTGAGCCAAATTTCCTGAACTTTTTACATCTCATAAAGGAAAAATGGAAGAAGATATTTATCTTCTACAACCCCTCCAGATTCCGCCCTCTTAAATTACAAATTCATACATCAATATGGTGGACGAATCTGGACAGTTTTCCGGGTCAAATTTAAAACATCAATTTCCTTTTGATTATTCACCCTCCTTTTGACTCTATTAATTGTTGGGAGGTTAATTAATTTTTAGGGGATAAACCTAAGGCTCCTAATATTCCTATATAAGGATCTAGTGGTGAAGGGAATATGGGTGGATATTTTTCTTATCATCTTTTGTTGCTTGTTTCATTGTAAGGTTATGCTTCCAAATTTCCTTTGTAATGTTTTCCATTTCCATGTAAGTTTATTTTTTGTATCTTTATGTTCTTAATCAACTTATTTCTCTTATATATTTTCCATTTCATTTATTAAAACTTTATTATCACAAAGCACAGTGATATCTCTGTGTTGTTGTGAATTAGTTCACACATAGGTGTGAATTTCATTCACACACATGGAGGAGTGCTCGTTATTTCCACGGTTTTAAT
The DNA here is from genome assembly GCA_963277665.1 of Viscum album. NCBI lineage: Eukaryota > Viridiplantae > Streptophyta > Magnoliopsida > Santalales > Viscaceae > Viscum > Viscum album. The sequence goes on from OY728152.1 coordinate 855,144,936, forward strand.
TTCTTCAATCCAATTATTGTTAGTCATATTCCGCCCACCATTGAGAGTATACCATAAATGGAGGGATAACCCTTTAATGGGTTGATCTTAGGAGGATTCAAAGGCTAGATTGAATGTTATTTTATGAATAAATTGTTGTTAATTGGATAATTAATTTAAGACATCCATTCTTCAGTAATTTCTACTCTTCATCTTTTCTGTGTTTGATCAAACTAAATTCAATTACTAAATGACCATATACCTCGAAGAGATCATGAATTTGGTTCTCTAAGTGTATAGGGGATTATTAATTGTGTTTAGTAATCACCAAACTAGAAAATGATGAAGGTAGTGTTATTTTTGAAGAATGGATTCATCAAGAATTAATAAAACCAAAATTGTCTAAAGAAGTAAAATTCATTCAATCCACCCCAAAAATTATACTAAGATCAACCCATTTTCTTTGAATTGAATTCACTTAGGTTTCTTAGTGTTCTTTAAACCATCCAAAATCAAAACCAAAGTTGGCTACTTCATATCCCATCCTTCATCTAATCAAAGCATCTCAAGGTTACTTCTTCGGTCCCCGTGGATTCGACCCCTACATGTACTACATCGACCACTTTTACCAGTAGGGTAAATTTGGGCGCAACCACTCCTCGATGAAAATGAATATATTTCCCCTTCCTCAAATAGCACGGAAATTTATTCTCCTTGAACTACATGGAAATTACTAAACTAGATCCTAATGTGGATACCCATCATTTTAATATTTTATATGATCATTTTGGTTATAAATAAGAATAAAATATAATTCATCTGACCATTTCTACTAAGATAAAAAATAAGGATGAAAATCTCATCAGTGCTAACTTTATTCGGGAGTTTTAATATCCAAAATGGCTCTCCAATTTCATTACCATAATGAAAAATAATAGGAATATTAGGGTTTTCCTTAACATTCATAATCTAAAATGACATTTATTGAAATATAATTTCCAAACATCAATCAAAAAAATTGATCTATGTGACTTATAGTTTTTAGAATCTCTTGTTTATCCATGGGTACTCAATATAAAACAAGATTCATATGGCCCCTGAATATTAAGAGGAAAATCCCTTCATGGAACCTAAAGGGGAATACTATTATCAATTAAATTCTTTTGTATTGAAGAATGATATTGTTATATATCAACTAACCATATAATATATCTTTAATCTCCTCTTTGGTAAGACTATTAAATTCTTTTTGGATGATATTTTGGTAAAATCTTAGTAAATATGTGATCATATTTTCAATCATGAGATAGTTTTCAAAAAAAAATGTAGTAACAAAGCCTGTAGATGAACCCTTTGAACAAAATTTTAGTATAACATCAGTAAAATTTCTAAACATCATGGAATTCCATCATGTTATTGAATTTTTATAGGGAAAGGGAAAGGTGGTACTTGATATTCCACTGCCTTAAACCCTTATAGAGTTTGGTGGAATCTAGGGATGTATCTCCAAAATTGAACCCATAATATCCAACATTTTTGGATTTTTTATTCCCATAAAAATGCTGATAAAGAAAGGGGTTACCTATCTGGGGGATGGTAATTTTTGAGAGGCTTTTAATGATCTATAGATATACCTTATTCACTAACTAGTTATAAAGTAATTGGTAGATGTAAATACACTCATATATTATGTGAAACCCTTAGATTTATCACTTGGAACCCTCCATACATAAAGTAATGATGCAAGAAAGCTATAAATTCTCTATTATTTTATCAAAATGATGATGGATATTGAAACCTAATTATCCAATATCAAGAAGAACTATAGTGCATTGATTTTCATGATGAATAAACTAATACACTACTTATAGTATCATGAGGTATACTTGGTATATCATATTCATAAACTTAAATACATATTATATTTTAAAATTATATATGAAACTATATCATAGTAGGTAGTCATCCTACAATGATTTGGAATTAGATTTGTGTCCTAGAAGAAGGTCAAAGTGTAGTCCTTGGAATATTTCTTCATAGAATACCCTACCTCAGAAACTACATAGATAAATTTAGAGATAATTAGTGAGGAGGTTTTATATATTCATTAAAATCCCCATATGTGAGTGGAATAAGAGTATATAATCCAAAACTCAATAGATATGCCCTGTGAATTATTCTCATCCCACCAGCAAAGGTAGTTTTCCCTTATTCCATCATACTATGAGAATGTTACACCAATAATGAAGTAGAATACCATACCATTATTGCAAGGTTTAATATTTCTCTATAGATAATGGTGTCCCATGAAAAAAAATAAGGGTTATTTAGAGGGTGTAATTATAAAAATTAATAATGAATATTCCATCAAAAAGTAGGAACTAATCTCCCTTCAGGATTATGTTTGAGGTTGATAAAGGAATTACCCTCCAATACAAAACTTTATCATATCCCGTGTTTATTTAAAAACCATTTAAATGAATTATATAATGTATAAATATCCTTAGTATATCCAAATTAGGATGATACATCTATCCATAGTATAAAATATTGGGTGGTCTCTCTATTAATAAACAACGACATTGATGAAATCAATGAATTCAATGCCATCCCTGGTTAGAGAATAATGTTTCAATTATATGGATGTACCCTTTAATATAATTAATACAACATGGTATTTTCCAACTAGATCAATCCGAGAAATAAAAAATACATTGTCCATAACAAATTTCATCCTTTATGATGGCCAAATTCCAAGACAGTTCTCTATAAGAATAGATTTAAAGAATTCCTCCTCTGGTGGTTTGAAGGAGGGGAGACCCTTGATGTCATGTAGGATTACCATACTAACACTTTAAGTTTCCATTATCCAATATTCAATTTCTCCCATAAAATAAATAGGCTTGGATACTTATGTCCATTAGTGTCACAAGATTACATGGAGTTCACCATAAAATTCCATCTATTCCAGATATATTCCATATTAAGTCATCAACCCCCGGAGTTATTTCATACTGATAATTACTCATAATTTTTTCCATATGAAAAATCAACTTCATAGTATAACAAATCAATATTTTAAAAAATTAATATTTTCTCGATAACTTAAAAGACATGCAACACTAAGCATAAATGAACTTGGAAATAATATTATTTTAAAAATAACTATTATAACTTTTCCATTAAACTGGCGGATATGAATAGTATTAAATAATTAAGGAAATTTATATATAATATCCTACTCAATATGAATGTATTTATAAATTATTAGTAAATAATCAATAAAATATTTGTAAAAGTGATTTTATTTATAAAAAATATATTTTCTTCAAAAAATGATATTTATTTATTTATTGTTAGAAGAAATTATAATTAATTTATAAATTATTAATAAAATTTATTTTAATAAATGAAATTAATTTTTGAAATTGGAATTTCATAATTAAATATTAGGGAATATTTTTTATTTTTTATAAAATAATATTTTTCTAGTGAATAGTGAAAAATACTTATGTTTTTTAAAATGTCACTTATTTTCAATTTCTTAAGTAATTTAAATGGCATGTAATTTTATGAATATTATTTAATGTAACATATATATTATTTATTTATATTTAATCCACTAAATTATAGTTGAATCAGCTATATATTGGATTTCAGTACAAGTTTTTTTTGGTTTGAAAATGGGTTTTTCTAAAAACTCATTTAAAGTACAGAACATTTCTCCATTTTAATTAATAAAAATAACTGATAACTCTGAATGATTTAAATTAAATTATTATATTTTATATCTCTAAATAATAATTAAAATTTAGATAATTATTATTACTTGTCATAGAGTTGATAAAAAATCATCTTTTCCTTGATAATTACCCTTCTTAAAAAACCTGTTTTTCATCACGTCTGTGAGTTTTATTTTAAATTAAATTCTTCCACTTGTGTGAATTGAATTTGATAAAATGGATTTAATATTTTAAATTAGAATAATTTATATTATATAATAAGGTCAACTTAATGTTTTTTAATAATGAATAGTAAAAATAGTAAAAATGTTTTAACACGGTTAAGGTTAAAATGGGTTTATCGAGGGATAAACTAAAATGATAAGGGGTAAAATGACCTAAAAATATTTACAGTTCCTATTTTATGTCCTTATTTTAAAACTTACTACCTTTTTGTTTATTTATTATGTTCTTGTGTGACATATTTCCAAAAATGTGACCAATATAATAATTTATGTAAAGAAAAATAAAAAATGTCACCCTCTTGCTTTTAAATTTCAGTTATGAATTCACAAAGGGACAAAAGAAATATAGTAATGACTATTTATTGTATTTTTTAGAATAATGATATTAATTTCATAAGGGTATTTTATTTTTAATTTTTAGTAATTATATAATTACTTTAAATTCTTAAGAAATGACAACACATCAATTATTTAATTACTAGAAAAATAAAATAAATGATACTAAAAATATTAATAGTAATATAAATTGATTGAATTATTATATTAAATTAATTTTTTAGTTAAATATAAAATTATTTACATGTTTGAAAGTATTATATTCAAATTCCTTGTTTTTCTTGATGTTATAAAAGTCAAATTAAATGGATAGTGTTAACATTGACATTAATGTTATTTTATAATACATAATATTTTATTTAATGATTTAAAATTCCTAAAATAAATTCCTCTAAAAATATATTGGTATAAGTTTAAACACATAAATAATTCCCCCTTCATGGACTAATTTTCCTTTTAAATTAATTAAATTGACTCTTAAATAGTAAAAAAGGATTTGTTATCATAGTAAATATTAAACCAAGTTTTTGAGCATTTCATGCACTTGTGTTAATATTCCTTTTCCACACACATAGTTTTTTTTATAAATTTAATTTCATATTTTCAGCCAGTGTGTAACAATTATCTAATATGAAAATTTTATTTCAAGATATAAATCATAAATTACCTAGATAAAAATTCTAGTAACTATAGTGAATGTTAAAATGGTAAAAGTAAGGGAACATAGAAGTTAAGGGAAAACATGTTTAAAACTTGTGTTTTTGTGTGTGTTTGAATTTTATCTAGACCATTCCTTGCATACACTCCATTATTTTTCATTTTTTGGGTAACTTGGGATTAGAGTGACTTCCCATTATTTAATAGTTATGGGTATTTAGAAAAATGTCACTCCTCAATTATAAAAGTGCACTCCCTCACCTCACTTATTCAAACCTCTCAATCCATTTGGATCAATCAAACTCTACTAAAATCTCTCCCACAAACAATTATCCACATTCTATAGTTGGTTTTCTTCCAATAAGGACAACCCTAGTGTCCTCAAGAGAATATCCATTGGAGGTTCCTCTAAGATATGGTAATCATCTTATCAAATATCTATCTTTTTATTTATTCTTTTACAACCTTAAATTATGTCTTACCAGTTACAATATAATAAAAATGTTATCTCCCATATATTTAGATGTTTTGAAGTTGATTTAATAACCAATATCCATCTCATATTCTATCAAATGGGAAATAAAACTATTAATTATGTGTATGACAGACTACCTCCACGTGAACTGATATAATTTGTTTCCCATCACCTCCACCTAAAAATAGTTATAATGATGGATTTAAATTTTATATACGGTATTTTTAACATATTTATAATTCTTTAATTTTGGTATCACATAAACCTTCTTAATTTCTATTCCATAGGGTTTATGATAACATCACTCATGTGTTTGGCGGAATACCACCTCATGAAGTGATGTGATTCGTTTTTCACTAACACATTACATGGATGGTATTAAGGATAATTTTAGTTAAAATATGTTAAATAAATGAAATAGTTATGATATTTTTGAAATATTAATCAATGTTAAAATATAATATAAAATTTTCATTCTCACCTTTCCACTCACTAAAAAATTACAACGTTATTCGTGCGTACATTTGGACTACCACCTCCAAAAAGCGATGTGATTCCTTTTCATCACCACATATCATGGATGATATGTATAAGTATATTTAAAGAAATAATATAATATTCATGATATTATTATTATTATGTAATAATGAAATAACACTTACTCTCTTTTCATAATGATCATTGAAAAATTGAAACGTTACTCATGGGTATATACGGCCCCTCATCTCAATGATTCCAACGTAGTTAATTTTTCATTACCATAATTCATTATTGGTTTTTAAACTATAATTTATGTATAAAAATGATAAGCATTTCATAATTACTATTCTGGATATGATGGAATAATGACTTATTTGACCATAGTCAACCTACTGAAGTCATTTTTTGACACATAAACTGAATATCATCAAACCATTCGATATAAAATTAATTAATTATGTACTCATACATAACATGGTAATAAGTGAAATAAAAGGAATAATAAAACTTGAAAAGGTTATTAAAAAATTTAATAATTAATATAAGTTTATTATTCAGGATTATAAAGAACGTATTTGATGAGTTAAAGTCAAGGTAAGAGAATTTATTTTAAAAAATATTCTTTTAGAGGATTGTTTTCAACTCCTTTTCTTATATATCCATATTTATAAATTATTCTATAAGTATTTTTATATAAAAATAAATTATTTATAAAGGAAATTTTATGTAACTTTTGAATTTATTTTAATGGTTTTCAAAAGTAATCTTTTTGCGTGTTTTATAAGGAATGTTTTGAAAAAAAGACAAAAATGAATATTCTATTTTATTGTATATGGGGACAAAAAAATTCTGACCACTATAACCATTATTTTATTTCTAGAATCCTTTACAATATTTCATTTTTTCCTCATATAAAACCCCAATTTAGCTTATTCTGGGTATTGAAAATGTGTTTTTAAAAGTAAATATAATTTCAATATCTGAAATAGTTTTCCATATGGGTTCAAAAGTGTTTTAAAAACATATTTTATGATTAATAGGTGGAATAATATAATTTTGTATTTATGAAATGGTACTTGATAATTATAAGATAAATGGGTGAGCCAGATACAAATTATATGATGTGTTAAGACCTATTATAGCTCATGAGTGAGCCCGATATAGCTTAAACAAAGGGTTGAGCCCCATTATAGCTCATGAAAACTTGGTGAGCCTGGTACATCTTATAAGATATATTGATCCCCATTATAGCTCATTAGATAGCACAATATAGCTTATAAAAAGGTTTGATCCCCATTATATCTCTTGAAAACGAGTGAGCCTCATATAGCTTATATGAATGAAATCCCCATTATAGCTCTCCAATGCATTGAGGAATGATTATGTTCTCTATAGAATTATATTGGAAGGTGGTCGTATGTTTATTACAATTGTAAGGGTTTTGAAATAGTTTTATGAATTTGATTCTCTAAGTTGACTAAAAGGATTTTTATTTTCTTTATATGGGTTTTATAAGTTTTTATTGAGAAAAATGTCCATGTGTTTTCCTATGGAAATTTTTAATTTCATAATCTCAATTAACATTGATGATATTGGTAAAAATTACATTGGTTTTAATGTTTTTCACTGGACTAATAGATTTCTTAATTTTATGTCCTTTATATAGCTTTTTGTGTTCATCCCACATTTTTAAATTTTTTAAAAGGGACTAAGGATGTGTAATAACAAGGAACGAGTCAAGTTGAATGTTTTAAATATTTTTTCTAACAAGGAAAATTGTTTCATTTTAAAATTATTATATGTTTTTAAAAATGGATACTGATTAGAAGTGTCCACTTTACAAAATATGGTTTTTTAGGTATGATTTATAACCTAATTATCAAAAACACTAATCCTAAAATATCATTGGAAAAAGAAAGTGAATTATTGTCTAAAGACACTATAATATGTAATTTTTATGGTTGTTTGCATATAGTTAGTATCACAGAAAAGGTCTAGATAATAGTAGAGGTTAGGATGTTATTTTTTCTTATGTTAAAAATCATCAGTAACCACAAAGGTTAGTATATAAAGGAGAATTATTATTATTTTGGATAAATAAGAAGAGTTTAATAGATGATGTCATGGTTAAGGATGTCGTAGTATTTATCCTCTACATAAGATATTTTGTTATGGTTTATTTGATATATCACACTAATGTTTTTTTGTCTTATTAAATCACTAGATCCATCGAGAACCAAAATTAATAATTGATGTGTAGAAAAATGTGGTTGTTATCTGAATGAGAAACTGAACAAAATGGGTGTTGTAGTGAAAACTCTTATGGTTATTCTTAAGTAGTTATCATCTATTATGACTAGAAACATAGACCTAGGTGAGTTTCTTAATTCACCAAAAAATATAAAAATGGACTTTCATAGAAGATCAGGTGATAAATATCATAGAGGTAAAAAGATTCAATGACATAGGTGTCAAGAATGTAGGAATAAGCACCCAGGAAAATGTCTTAAGAGAATAAGAAAATGTTTTGTATGTGGTAAAGGGGTGCTATAAGGACCCAGGGTTTTCACACGTAATTATCACATTTTTGATATGATTATTCAACATATTTAATAAACATACACCCATGGTCCATAATATTTTATTGTCTTTAGACACTTAAAAAACAATTTTCTTATTGCATGAAAGATATTTAACATCTCTCACAAAGATATTCTCACATAGTACTCTTAGTAATACCTTACCTACACCTTTCTTAATAACATGGAAAATTAAACATATGAATGGGTGAGATAAGATTCTCAGTAAGGGTAAACATTTGAGATTCCAATCTATTATAATATGAAAGATTAAGATAAAAATATGGGTATTCCACCATGAATGTAACTTATGATATAATATCTTATGTTATTAAAAGAATATAATGTTCGATAACATATATAACACAAAACAGTGAGTTTATAAAAACCATTAAATATTATTATTTAAATATTACTATTATAACCTATCTATTGAATTGACGGGTATGAATTAGAATTACCATATTATGACATATATGTGAAGGTAATATTAATTGTACAAGATTTATAATGAGATGATGAATGAAAAGGTGGATATGTGTGCATTATGAAGATGAAAAATGAAATGTTAAGATATATTAAATATTAAAATATGTTTGAAGAGAAGAGACATGAAAATATAAGGTAGTGCCAGAGGAATTTAAACTTTTTGTTTTTAAATGAATTTATTATTCTTATAGGATTTATGTTTCAAGTGCATCCTCATAAAATAATTTTTCAAAATCCCTCACTATGATAATAACATGATAATGAATTATTATTGAAGGTATCCTCTTCAATAATCATCCAAAAATAATGAAATTGAATAATTGTTGTCATATTCAATCTCATCAAAAGTTTCTGATGATATAAAGTTTAATTACATGAAACACAACCAACTCTTACATCAAAAATAGAACTCTTCGTAAGAATATGGTGTAACATAAATGGTAACCCAAAGAAGTAAATATTTAACAAAACAAAACTAATTCCCCTATCAATTAATTTTTATACATGATTTTATATATGTAAACACAAGAACTATATTTTTTGAAATAATAGAGGAAATATTGAAGAAGAATAGAAATTTCATCTCCTTAGGTGAAGTAAATCTCTCCTCACTTCATATTTATCTCACATTTCTAATGAAGTGTCTACTCATTCTCCTGAGGAAAGTTTTCTTCTCTTGGATCTAAAGTGTTAGTTTTAACTCGCATCAAGAATTTTGTGCATCCAAAATTACTTCTTTTAGTGTCTCCTTCATTTATTCTTCTACAATTTAGGACATATTTTTCTAAAATCCCTTGAACATTATCAAATACAAAATTTTTATTTATCATTACAATTGGGCACTGCTATATCTCTCTAACAATCCCCTCTAAAAAATTATGACACCTATACAGGAAATTAATAATTTAATCTGACAAAACAACTGCTCCTTCATGGATTCATCATCATCATATTTTAATATTCCTCATAAAAAGTTACCAGTTAATCAACTTATACCTTTGGTTGACCACGGATCTTAGGAATCATGATCATTATTTCACCAAAAACTAAAATAAATTAATCTAATCAGTCATAAATGGGTCATTTGGAATCCATCTGAATGATGACCAATGGTGTAACAAATGAATTTAATAATTCACATAATCAATTTTAATAAAAATTTGGTGTGTACCTATTCACAAATCACAACCACGTCCATGGGGAGAAATGATACCCATTCTACTGTATTCAACTATGAAAATAAGAATAAATTATAGTCTAGGGTTCATATTCTTCTTTCAATGGTGAACTTTTTCACGAACTAGATCTGGGTTTGAAATTGAAAATCAATAAAATGGTGAATCTAAAAAACATTGAAGTTTCAAACATATCAGTGCAGTGTATTCTTGCATTTGGGATCCTTCATTTTCAATATTCAACAGTTCAACATCAAAAGCAAAGAAGCTTAGGCTATCAATCAACTTCTACTTGGAATCACAGTTTCAAAAACCTTGGATGAAGAACAATCTCCATCCATATTCTTCGTCATTCCAGTTCTAAAATCGGTAGAGACATCATCAGTATTGAAATATTGGACCATATCGACATTTAGTTCTTCCATGGTGAAGTCTTGGAAAAATCTATATTTGAGTTGTTCAATCACTGATGCCTCAATAATCGCCTACATCACCTTCCACTATTAGTGGGATCCTCTTCATGAACTGAATCATCATCAGACCTCAAATTTTAGAAAACCAATCTCAATGATGGTGTACTGAAAACATGTCTTTATACCAAGATCTAGGGTTTCAACTCTGAAAAATCTCCAACACAGGGTCTAAAAAATCAGTATCTTCTTCTTCTCATAAGATCTATGGAACTCAGGAATTCTTTAAAGATTAATTGGGAATATAGATTGGTAGGATTATAGGAGGCTTGGAATCAACTCGATTGATTATAAATGTGCATGGAATAAAATAAATTATCTTATGATAGTTGAATTTATCTTACAAGAGGTGGGATTTTATCTTATTATTCCTTTTATCTTATGCTGCAATTTAACTTGTAAGATGCATAAAAATTTATCTTCAACTTCTTGAACATAGTTATCCAATCATGGATTCTTTTACGTAGTCCATAACAGATACCCAAATTTCCTATGTGGATGTACTACTAATTCAAAAATCTAATGATGTACGCTGCACATTAAATAAAATAATAAAGTAAATTAAAAAATGAATTTAAAAAAAGGAATGAAATAACAAAATAAAATAATAACAAAGTTATATTTAAATGAATTAAACTAATATTTTAAAACTAACATTATTCATATATTAATTTAAAAAGTTTAAATACAAAAAAAATGATAATTTAATAATTAAAAAATAATAATCCATGATGCTCAGATTAAACAATTAAATAACTATTCTATAACTAAATATAAATTAAAAAATTAAAAAAATTATGTTGTAAAATGCATGAAATATGATCCACATAAAATTACCCAACACTGAAGCATTTCTTATCATCGAGAAATTACTTCATCAATTTTAGTGGAAGAAAAATAAATCTTATATGTGATAAACTGGAATGCCACAAAAAATTAGTTTTCAAATAAATTTTCCTCTATGGACTCTATCAAGTTTAAAAAATTGTTTTCCACATTAAATAAAATAGAATTAATGAAAAAATTGGGTTCATGTTTTACAAAAGTGATTGAAATTGAAAATTTTAAAAATAATTAAACAAACTTTAATTTGTATCCAAATGGAAGTCCCTCTGATCCCTTTGTTCCTGTTACCTCCCCCTAGTCTCTGCCTCTTGTTTCCTTTGTGCTTCCCCCAGCTTCTTGGCCCAGCTTCAAAGATTCCATTTAAGGCCAACGACTCACTCCTTCCTATTCTGGATTTACAAAGGTTTTTGTGCCACCTCCAAAGGTTTTGAGGGATGATGTGGGTATCTCCTTAGAATTCCTGGCATCTACCTTTGCGGCGACAGAGGATCACATGGAGTGGACGCTGGTGGCATAGTTCAAGGCTGAGAAACCTCCTCTCAAGGTTTTCCAGAGGTTCTTCCTCTCCTGGGGCCTTCGATCACTGGTGCAAATTTTGGAAGTCCATCAAAATGCCTTCTACCTCATCCTGGCCTTCGGGGAGGATTTCATCGATGCATGGTGCAAGTACCCCCACTCCTTTAGCCACTGTAGATTCAGTCTCTCGTAGTGGTTATTGGACATTCACAAGGGCAAGGAGATCCCCTTGGCTACTATGTAGATCGATCTCCCCAGCCTTCCTCTCCCGTTCCTGAACAGGGGATTCCTGAAATCTATTGGTGATTCCCTCAGAGGTTTTCTCTGCTCGGATGCACAGACCTCTAGTTGTAAGGATACGTTGGTGGCCTACATTTTTGTGGAGCTTGATATCTCCCTCCATCTGCCGAAGAGGGTCTTCCTCCGGGTGAAAGATTCCTTCTGTTGGATCTAGGATATCTCTTACCCTGTCTTTCTAGGATTTTTCTCCCACTACCTCCTCCAAGGCCACTCTATTCAGGTTTGTAGAGGGTGTCGTCTGGGATCCATCCGCTGGCCATCCGAATTCTCGGATCCCTGCTCCAGCCAGAGGACCCCGACCGGAGTTCCTCCCCTAGAAGAGGCTCCAGTTCCCATCTTGAATCTCCTCAAGGCTTTAGTGGAGACTCTTCCAGTCTCCCTAGACCTGGCTCTCACTTGTCTGCCTCCTCCCCAGTTTGGAATCGCCTTGGCTACCCAGTCGAACCTCCTCCTCCCCCTTCAAAGGAGCCTAGCTGGGTACCATTGGGAGGTTTCCCTCCCCTTCCTCCTCATTTCTCTATTTCCTCAGGCTTTTATCCTAGAGGGAAGCCTCATATCTTCCATGTCTTCCTCTATAAGACCTTTGGCCCTTCACTTTTCCCCTCTTGTCTAGCCTTTCCCTCTTATTGAAGTTCCTGAATTTCCCCTAGTTGAGCCCTTTCCCCTTCAGAGTATCTCCCCCGATGGGTACTCTGTTGCCCTCCAGTCTACTGATCTTTTCCTTTCCTCTTCACCTCCTCCACTACCCCTTAAACCTATCTCCCCTGGTTCTAGCCCGGTCCCTCATGGTGAGGTAGGGAAGTAGCCTAGCTCTTCCCCCACTGTCCCTAACTTCCCCTCCCCCATGATGTCTCCCAACTCAGAGGGAGTGTGTACCCACTCAAATTCCAAGAGCCTCAAGAAGATTTTGTCCTCCCATTTCAAGAAGGACTCTTGTTATGGAGCTAGTGCCAGAACCCTTTCCTTTCAATGTCTCTAATCCTGATATGGAATGATTGTAGACTTGGGGCCCAGGACAAGCTGGATTTCCTCGTCGTAAAGATCTGTAAACATAATCTTGAGATTGTGTCTATCCTCGAGCCTAAATATAACCTCTATAAGATCATAGATTATGCATGGAAGATCAATATGCAAAAATACATGCATGTTGACCCCTCCAACTGCCACGTTTGGATCTTCTGGCATAGTAGTCTTTCCATTTTCCTGGTGCAGGCTAGGAACCAGTTCATCATGACAAAGGTGACCAAGGGGGATATCATCTTCTTCCTGAATACTATTTATGGGAGCTTCGATCACCACAAAATAATAGATTTATAGAGTGACCTCAATGCTTTCGACCCGGTTAGTCTTTCATGGAACGTTGGGGGTGATTTCAAGGTCATTTTCAACCCAAATGAAAAGAAAGGCAGTGGCACCTACCTGAGGAAAGTTAGTATGTAGTTCACCCAATTACAGGCTGGGAAAGAGCTGATCGATCTAGGATTTTCTAGAGACTACTTTACCTATTGAAATAACCAAAAGGGTAATCATCACTTGTGAAGCCTCTTGGACAGATGCCTTGCCAACCTCCAAGCCTCGACCCTGTTCTTCAACCTCAAAGTGAGACACCTAGTCCGGAGCCTCTTGGACCATTCCCCTATCTTGGTTACCCTCTATTCTAGCCAAGATAGCACCGAACATTTCTGGTTCTTACAATAGTGGAATACCTCCCTAGAATACCATTCTCTTGTGAATGATGTTTCGAATGAACTGGCACAGGGGAAATTGTGGGTTTCTTTACACAACAAGCTCCACCAGTTAAAGACACACCTTCCAGGGTGGGGAAAAGGATTCTTCCTTAGTTATGTTGAGGTTGATCACACCATTCAAGAATTCGAAAGGTTGGAGGGGAATCTAGAGGAGTTTTGGGATGATAAAATGTTCTAGGTCCTCTCGAATAAGAAAGAGATCCCAGCAGAGATTCTATTGAAACAGGAACGTCTCGCTAGAGAAAAATCGCGCATCAGGTGGCTCAAAGAGGGTGACAAAAACAATTATTTTTTCCATGAATACATAAAGGAGTATGAGAGGCCTATCAAATCCAATTTACTTCTCAATTATGGCACCCATTATGATGATAGGGATGTGTTGGGAGCTCATGCTCATTCCTTCTTCCATGAACTGCTTGTAGGTCCTAACCCTCGGATTCCCAATGGATATCCGGGCAGGGACACAGGTTTCTTTGATGTTATTACCACCATTTTCTCTACTCAGGACAATGAGGGGATCAGTTCGATGCTAGAGGATAAAGAAATTCATGATACCAAGATGAGTCTAAAACCAGACAGTTCCCCTGGACCTGACAGATTTGCGGGCTCTTTTTACAGGGCCTCGTGGGATGTGGTGAAGGAAGACCTTATTTAATCTATCCAATATTTCTTTCGTGGGGGTATCCTTCCAAGAGATGCCTCCACCACCTCTCTTGTGCTTCTTCCAAAAACAAGTAATCCAACCTCTGTTCTGCATTATAGGCCAGTTAGCCTTTGTAACTTCCCATATAAGATCCTTTCCAGTGTGATCAACTCCCATCTGTCTGCGAACCTCCCTCGGTGGGTATCTATGGAGAAACACGAGTTTGTGAAGGGTAATTCGATTCAAGGATTTATCACTCTTGCCCAGGAGATGATAAATTACATTAACCTCAAGACTCGTGGCTCCAATGTTTCCATCAAACTTGATATGAATAAAGCATACCACCGGGTGGAGTGGAGCTTCATCAACAAAACTCTGGCTTGCATGGGCCTCGACTCTGAGAATACTGACCTCCTTTTTTTGTTTCATCTCTTCATGGCTTATGGTTAATTTCATGGGGAATTCATATAGTTTATTTAAGGCCACTTGAGGTCTCAGACAAGGAGACCCACTGTCGCCAGGCCTCTTTGTTCTCTCTCAAGATTCCCTTAGTCATCACATCAACAAAAGTGCTAACAATGGGGTGTTTATCCCTTTTAAAAGGAGTATGAGAGCTAAGCCAATCTCCTACCTAATGTTTGAGGTCGACGTCCTCATCTTCATGAATCATGGGCTTAAATCGATGAAGGGCCTCAAAAAACTGTAAGAGGATTATGAACACTGGAGCGGCCAGGTGATCAGTAAGGATAAGATCACTTTATATATCTCTAATAACTACACTCTAAGAAGGATTTTGGTGGTTCAGTAGTCCCTTGACATGAGTAGAGGATCTTTTCCTATGGAATATATTGGAGCCCCTGTTTCTCTGAGCTGAATCCACATCAGAGATTTCAACTTTATTTCCTATAAGATCTTATATTGTATTCTTAACTAGAAGAACAAATACCTTTCATTTGGAGGTCGCATCATGCTCATTAACAGTGTTCTTCTTTCAAAACTTGTTCATGCTCTCTCATCTATCAAAGTCACTAAGGGGTTGATCTGTAATATTGAAAGGCTCATGGAAAGTTTCATCTGGGATCCTAGCGTGGAAGGAAAACATCATTGGGCCTCCTGGAAGAAGGTTTTCCATTTGGTTAGAGAAGGAGGCATCAATGTTTTCTCCCTCGAAGACACGATACACTGCATGCTTGTGAAACTTGCCTGGGAAATTATGGAACAACGCATATTGTGGGGTAAAACCATGTACTCATCCCACTTCCACAACACCCCAAGGGATGTCGGTCAAGGATATCTTCTTTGGCATGTCATCGATCCCCTTCTCGATATCCTCCAAATTCTCTCCCAATGGATCATGGGGTTAGTAGATCTCTCTTTCTGGCACAACAACTGGGTTGGGGAGGTCATTGGTTTTCCGGGCTGCCCTGTTCCCAATATTTCCTTCAGAGAAGCCAAGTGTTAACCTACTTTCACCAATGCGGTGTTGGATGAGAATCAAAAGGCCACATTCAAGCTCATTGACCTCTCCCTGGAACCGGACTGATGTATCTTAACTCCATCCTCCTCGGGTACATTTTCCTCCAAGGATTTCCAAAGCTCCCTGACATCCTAGGAAATCCATATCTCCTGGAACGAAACTCTATGGCCCAAATCACTACCCTCAAAATTCAACTTCCTTTCTTAGCGCATCTAAAACAGAGAAATTACCACTGACAATAACATAAAACTTTGTGGTATTCCTATGGTCACTTGTTGCCCCTGTTGTAGGAATAGTAAAGTGGAATCATCAGACCACCTTTTCTTTCAGGGTGACTGGGTGTCTACTGTATGGAGCACCTTTGGTAATTTCACAGTCCTTTCAGATTCCAGCATGGATGAGGCTTCGTTCCTAGATATATGGTTTCATGGCTCGGGAGACCGCGGTCCGGAGAGGGGGGCTCAGACCATTATTTTACATGCAGGATTCTGGGGCATCTGGCAAGTGAGAAACAAGGTGAGGCATGATGGGGCTAGCCCATATCCTCAACCATTGGTGGGAATCTCCTTCCCTCTATTTTATTCAAAGTTATTCCCTTGACCCTCAACAAGCTCCAAGCACAGCCATTGGTCACTAGGTTCGATGGAACCCCCCACCCCCCCCCCCCTCTGGGGGATTTAAACTTAATTCGGATGGCTCCTACTGCATGGGGGTCCTTCGCGGTGGAGGCTTGGTTCATGATAATAAGGGGTTAGTGATCCTGGATTTCTCCTCCCATCTTGGCTGCAGTTCCTCCCTACAAGCAGAGGCCAAAGCTATTCTCCAAGGTATCAGCCTTTTCCAATAGAAGTGCATTGATCTCTCGTAGGTTGAAACTGACTCCAAGATACTACATAATGCCTTGATTAGCCTTTGTCCTTCCCCTTGGTCTATTTCATACATCATCCGAAGGTGCAGATGTATGTTCAATAGAAATACCAAAGTGCTTCACTCATGGAATTAGGGAAATAAAGTTATGAACCACCTTGCATCCCTTGATGTCACGGGCTCTAATGCCCTTGTCCTCCACAATGTTCAGTCCTTGAAACCAGAAGGGGTCAACTTGATTTGAGGGGATGCCCTCGGTCTGCACTACATCAGTCCCCTGTGATCCTCAGTTCCTTATATCCCTCAAGCTTTTTCTTATAATAAAAAAAATTACTTGAAGAAATAAAAATTATGTGCTCAATTAAATTCATGGAGTAATAAAAATTTACTACAACAAAGAGGCATCACGATATTCATACATAAGAAAAACATTCACCCACTAAAAAAGATGGTAAAATCTTGAAAACAACCAATTTTGAAATATTTTAGTGATTATAATAGACTTTTCATTAAATTGCACCCCATCTTATTAAAGAAGTCCCTCTCCCCCACACTTAAAATTAAACTTTGTCCTCAAAGTTAAATATTAGGGTGAAGGAAAAAAATTTAGAATTTTGGTTCATAATAAATTTTCAAATGAGTAGTTAAAATTCATGTAGGGTCATAGTACTACTAAAAAATATTTTTTCTACAAACTTCTAACACTTTTCAAAAACAAAATTTAAAAATGTGCATGCTTTGACATTGTAATAGAATATTTTTTTTCAATTAAGAAAAAAATGATTGATGTTAATTAATGATTTCAATTAAATTTAAGTGTTGATTCCAGATGTATATAAATGGGGTCCCAAATAAGATTTCAATTTATATTCAATATGGGTTTCAACATAGAAGATACATGAAATATTGACACCAAATATTTTCATATAGAATCAAAAGATAATTTAAGTTGAGACAACTAAGTATTCAACCCCACACATAGTTTTCAAGTAAGGGAAAAATCAGAAACAAAATTTTAGACTAAAAATGACTTTCCAAGGAAATAGACAATGATTTTAATAATTAATAAAACTTGAAAAATGAGAGAGAGAACTTCCTTGAAAATGATTATTTATTTCATCATAGATAGGAACCATAATCACCCCCTTAAGTATTTCAAACGATAGTTTGAATTTTACATGAAGGTACCTTAAAATATAAAATAGAAAAATCATTAATTCCACATATTTAAAATCTAAATGATGAGACCAAGAAAAGAGTGAGAATGTTCGGCAGCTTTACTGGGCCAAGTGAGTAGGAAAAGAGTGTAAAAATGAACTAATCAACGATGATGAGGAATTAATTATTACTATAAAATAGGAATAAAAAAATATTCAATAATTGGTTGTCACCCATGCAGCGCTAGATTTATTTTCCCCAGTCAGAATCCCATAGCAAGTAACTATAGTCACTAGGAGGATGTGGTTTCTGAAGTAGGAACCACCATATGTGATTCCCCCTTTAATTTTTAATAGTGAATTGATATTTATGGGAACCAAGACTAATGAGAACTAAAACTAAATTCTCATCTGCTGGAAAAATCCCCATGAGTCATCATTAATCACCAATGGAATTCTCAAAGATGTCTCTAATTAGAGCAAACAATCCATCACCCAAGATTAAAATCCTAGTGTTTTCAAGAGATTTAGGCTTAGGATAAAAATAAATAACTCCTTAATGAATTTCCAAGAATATTTTAATCTCATCAACAGAGAAAGGATTATCAGGGTCACTCTTGGAAGATGTGTTATCCACTTCTAGATTAGGCTCAAATTCGATAAAATTTGAATTTTTATGAAGGGAAAATGGTGAAATTGGTGATCACGGAGGTAAAACATTATCCTAAAAATATATTTCTTCAAAATTAACCTCAAAATTATTGAAAATAGGGGTTCAAAGAGATGATTTTATAGAAACAAATTCAGGAATAGGATTTTCAAAAGAGAATTGAGTGGTTTTTGAATTAACAATCATAAAAGATTCTACTTAAAAACTACTCTCATCGTCAAAATGACATTTGAAACCCAACACAGTTGAGTAATGGTGTGAAAAATTAGGAAGAGAAATTTTTAGATAATCAACACAATCTTATTTCTTTATCTTATAAATAACATCCAAAATTTTCTCATCTAATAATAGAAATTCATCTACCACTACTTTTGAAAAACTATTTTGACTTCTACCATTATGTGTGTTCTCAACCATTTCTTGAAGATCTAATTCCATGAGTTTATCACCTAAATAAAGGTATATTAAATATTAAAAATCAACATTAGGGGGATAATTTTTCAATTCAATTCTAAGAAAATCATATTCAAGTAATTTCATATTTAAGAAGATTTCCCCATGTTAGTCAAAATCCACTACAAAAAAATCACTACTTAAAGGCGGTTTATTAGGGGTGTTTCTAGTAACCACTATGAATTAAATTCATTTAAAAAAAATATAATATAATTGTGGTTTTATAAAATCACTACTATATTTTTATTATTTTAACAATTAGTGGTGGTTTTAATTAAACTACTGATAAATGTTTAAAAAAAACCCCTAATTCCTCACCCTCCCCCGCTCCCTCTATGCGACCTCAACCCCTTTCCACCCCCTCCCTCCATGACCTCCTCCACTTTATTCCATAGGGGTGACCCTGACCCCACGATCCCCATTCCCCCACCCCTCTGACCTCCTCCTCTCGGTTCCCCAATGGTAACCCCAAACCACAACCCTCGTTCCCCCCACCCTCACCCCTCCAAACTCCACCTATATGTTCCCCAGCAGTGACCCCAACCTCGCAACCCCTATTCCCCCCACCCCTCTAACCTACCTCCTCCCTTCTCATTGGATACCCTGCCCCTGCGACACCCCCCTCTAACCCTGACCCCCACGACCCCCCCCCCCCTTTGACCTCTTTCCCTACGGCTCGTTGTTCCCCTCCTCGCTGGCAATGCATACCCCCTCCCTCTGACCTCCCTCTCCCCAGCTCGGATACCCTCCTTGGTGGCAACATAAACCCCCCTAAGATCTCGTTTTGAAGCACATATTTGGGAGGAAAATAAACCATTCAGGGTTATTGCAATTGATTTCCGAAGTATGGAGAATTTAGAGTGAGGGAGAGAAATGTTTGGCATAGAAATAGGGAGAAAATCATTTCTCTCCAACCCCTCATTTCGAATCATCCCAAATTAGGGATGATTCATATAGACATCGTACATCTGGTTGTGATATTTTTTAAATTTCACAAATTATCCCTCTATGTATTTATAAAAAAAATTATTACTTCATATTGCAGTGTCATTCCCATTCAACCTAACCTCGTCCAATTACTTTGCCGCTGAAGTAGTCCTTTGCTAGTATTCCTTTAGGCTATATAATCATTCCCCTTCATGATTTTCATCATAATCAAATAATATTCAGCTTCCACCATACCCTAAAATTAATTCATTCCACCATCCAACCACTATTTTTCGACATCTTGTGTTTAGATGGCCCACTTCATCTTCACCCATTCTCAGCATCCACATTATGTATTGTTTTTGTAAGTAATTATTTTTTTCTCAATTCTTATATTTTGTTTTTAATGTTATAATGATTTATAATTGGTTGTTTTTTAGATTAATGATTTATATTTTCAACTTATTTTTGTTTCTTTAATAAAAAATTACTATTAAAATTATGAATACATTATTTTTTAGAGATTTATATAATGCACATACAAATAGTCATACAAATTAAAAATAGTATAAGAAAAACCAATTCATTACAATGGAAAAATTGTGATTATTTCTTGGTATACAGGTCATATTGATTTATATATTATTGAAATTTTCATAAGATTAAATTTTTATTAATTATTGTTAATTATATTTCATTTTTTATATAGGTTTATAATAGATTTATTATTAGGTTATATTAAAAAATTTATGATTTATAAAAATAAGTGATATTATGATTTATAT
Organism: Viscum album; assembly: GCA_963277665.1. Lineage (NCBI taxonomy): Eukaryota > Viridiplantae > Streptophyta > Magnoliopsida > Santalales > Viscaceae > Viscum > Viscum album. The sequence goes on from OY728152.1 coordinate 855,165,932, forward strand.
TAATGAATTATCTAATTAAATATTAATATTAATATAATTTGTTGAATATGATCGACCATTTATATTATTATAAGAAATTCATAAAAGAAATATTATATTTTTATTCAATATATAATATTAATATTATAAAGATAATTTTATAAATATTATTAAATAAAATGAAATACATTATATGGGAGCAAGATAATTTTTTGTATGAAATTTCAATTATTAATTTTTATCAGGTTGAACTCCATTAATTTTGAAATTGTTAATTATGTTTTAGATAAATCAATTGTAAAAAACAAATATTATATTGAAATTTTTATAAAATTCATTGGTTAATATATTTTTTTGATTAATTTTTTTAATTTTAAAATTTGTATTAATATATGTTCACAGTTTAATGTTTACTAAATTTTGGTGATATGAATGATAATGATTGGTTAAAATAAAAATTATTTTTTTTATTTGTTATAAAAAAAGTTATAATTTTTTTAAAGGGTTATTTGTGTCATTTAATATAAATTATTAATGTTGGGAAGACATGGTGGTACTTATACTATCTGTGGGCATTTAATCTATGGTTTTTTTATCTTGGGAAAGTATACCCTTTAATTTTGTGTGTATGACTTATTTTTTAACAAAGGTTATTTTTTTCATTTTCACCAAAACAATTTCCTTTCTTTTCTTCTAAAAATTGTATTTAAACAATGTGGAGATAAATGATAGTCATTTCTTTTCTTTTAATAAATTTCATATCCAAACAAAATGAAGATAAATGAAAATCATTTATTTTCTTTTCTTTTATTTTATGAATTATGAAATCATTTCTTTTCCTTTACTAATACATGACCAAAGATAGTGTAAAGGTTGCATCCTCCTCCCCATAATTTCCCTAAATATATTATTCCTCAAGGGGGTTATTTGATTGTAATTTCTCTCTACAATTCTGATTTTATGTATACATGGTATTAGATTACACTTTATTGATTAGTGAATATTTAATTGTAGTTGTGTCTTTTGTATTTTCTCCTATAGAACTCTCTCATAGGGAGTTATCTAGGAGAAATAGAATAGGGTAGGGGTGAATCCTCTATAGTGGTAGAAAAACTATGTATAGCTTGAACAAATAGTGTTCTCTAGGTTCTCTATAGTGTTAGAAGGTGGTATGTTATCTTTTATATCCATGGTAGACATATAGACTTGAATATTTTGGGTATGTATGACATATCATGATCTCATATAGATTTGAATATTTTGTAACAGTAATTTTTCTATGAAAAAACATTTCGTTATATATATATATACATACATACATATATATATATATATATATTATAAAGATTATTAATTTTAATTTTATAAAATAAACATCATTTTTTTATTCTAATATGTAAATATTATCTTATGAATAATTTTTCATAATTTTCATAAATAATTGTTTTGTAACTAAATAGTGAAAAAAAACAATTTTTATAAAACATTTACTTTCATTACATTATTATAATGGAAGAATGGACGAAATTTTTTTAAAGCAGTTTTATATTATAAAAATATATATATAATGAATCGAAAAATATATTTTTTATTTATAAAACAATTGTATAGAATTTTTCAAACGTATGTAATATTTTAATCAAAATATCGATTTAGTTGATTAAATTAATAAATTATTTTTCTTCTCCTACTGAAATTATATTCATAAAATAATGATACTATAATGATTTTTACAAACATAAATGATTATATTAAGATACATTTTATTGGTAATCAATTCATCATAATATTAATAAAAAATAATAGTAAAAATATGATATTTCTATAGAAAAAAATTTCCGATATATAAAATGTTTTATTTTAAATTTCTTTTTTATCATTATTATAAATTGAATTACATTAAATTCATAAAAATTAAGGATTAACACATAAAAATTTATTTTGGGGGGGTTATTTTATATGTCTAGTAAAACATAATTTATATAGGTAAAAACATGTTACCAGAGTAAAAATAAAAAAAAAGTAAAAAGAAAATATATAAGAACAAATAATTTTATCTTTACTGAGAAATAAACTTCATCTTCCAACTATAAATTTAAGAAGAAATATTTGATATCTTTTAGAACATTCATGGGGTTCCTTTGTGCTAAAATGTATTATTTCATATTTATGTTTAATTTATTTCTTTTTAGTATTACTCATATAATAATTGTTTTTTATATAGGTGGATTCTTTCATTCAAGATGTGGTGATTTGTTCAAAGTTGATCATGATCATGAGATATTGGACTTTGAGTCTACAACTGAGATAATGACAATAAGGAAATGCGTCAAGAATTCATACAACCACCATGAAAATTTGAATTCCAACTACTTATTTAATTAATTTTTTCATTATTTTATCCATTATTTGTAAGTTATTTTCATTTTCATTTTTATCTAATACTTATTTGGTTTTGTTACAGATCTTTTGGGAAGTCATATTTTGATTTCAACTATCTAAAACAAGTCACAAAATAGATAAAATGTTTATTTCTACCAATATTACCATGATTTCTATTTTCATTTCCATTCTTTTTCGAACTGCCAACACTACATATTGATTCGATGTTATTAGCCAAAAAACTATTCTCCTTGTTGAAATCTAAAAGAGTAGAGGAAGCTCGTGTTCCCATTCTGGTGACTTCTCATGATATAATGAGCACATGAGCTTCCTCTTCTCTTCTGTATTTCAACAACAAGAAAGGTTTTTCGGCTAATAACATCAAGTCAATATATAATGTTGGTTCTTAAACAAAGAAAGACATTGTAAATCTTGTCAACATTGGTATTTAGAATTGTTTTGAGACTTTGGGATGTCTATGAATTAGACGCACCTCAATCTAACATACGGTGTGACTAGTACGACTCGAAGTGCTTCTTTTTATTTAAAATTAACATTAGTTTTAGTAAAAAAGACAACTAACATACTCAAAGATGAGTGAACATATTATGATTGTTTTGATACATTAAGAAAATGATCTATAAGTCATTTGTGACATGTAGGAATCAGACTCACCTCAATTTGATACACGATGTGCCCAATATGATTCAAAATCTCCATTATCAATTTAAAATCGATATTTTAGTTCAAAAAGTTTCACTCATTAAAAACCATGAAAACACACTCAGATTTTCTTAATAATTTAGGACACCAATCCATAAATTATTTTTGACGTGTAGGAACCGATCTCATGTAAAACTGATACATGATGTGATTTGTATGATTCAATGTGCGTGTTTCTAGTTTTAAAAGGAAATTTAGTAAAAAATAAAAGTGACATACTCAAAATTGAGAAAACTCATTCAGATTGATTTAATACTTTAGGAAAATGACACATAAGTCATTTGAGACATCTAGGAATTATTCGCATCTCAATCTGATGCATGGTGTGACTGGTATGACTCCAAATGTATCTTTTTATTTAAAAATAATATCAGTTTTAGCAAAAAAGAAAAATATCCTACTCAAAATCGAGAAAACTCATTCGGATTGTTTTGATACTTTAGGAAACTGATCCATATGTCATTTGTGATGTGTAGGAATCAACCAAATCTCAATCTGATACACGATGTGCCTAATATGGCTCAAAGTGCATCTTTTTATTTAAAATTGACATTCATTTTAGTAAAAAGGACAACTTGCCTACTTAAAACTGAGAAAAAGCATTCAAATTATTTTTGATACTTTATGTAACATATCACCCCTCCTCATTGGCTTGAGTTAAGCTGGAAATGCTACATGGTCTTAAGCGACTTCCCTAAGGTGCCAAAGGCTGGAAATAAATGTTGAGGGATTCAGGAACGGTGGGGGATGATTTTCCCTTTAAAATGAAAACAACCAACTAGACATAGCATTACCAAAAAACTACAAGATACATGTCAACAATGTATTATAATTTAACCACATTCCAACAATAGTAATACAAAACCATACCAATACCAAATCAGAGTACGAAGAGGAAGACTAAAACAATAAAACTCATGACACAACGACATGACTCCGCAACCTCATGCCATGTTCCATGCTCCAACTCTAGAACTACCCAAGCATCATGATGTACCACTACATAAATGAGATACTTTGGTTTTACCTGTGTCTCAGAATAAAACATCTACAAAAGCACCCAAGTTTCAAAGTAAGGGTGAGTAATAATACTCATTAGGATTTCCCCCATATAACTTCCCTACTCACGCCACTAGGATAGAACACGTTATCACATTTTGATAAAAAATTTATATACAAGCATTAAACAATTTAACAGTTTCCAATAATCCAAACAAGTCCTTACTAAAACAATTTTCACCCAAATCAATACATTTTCAAGGTAATCAACCAAGCAAGTCGTTAACCATTTCTCTCATTCCATATTGGCCTAATCCATTTCATTTCATGAATTCCAATACATGAAACTCATCACACACTCAACGAAACCACCCAAGATTGGTGTTACCATTGATGGTGGAACTTCACGCCCAACCCCGCCCCTTTTTATTATGGTACTTTATGACCACATTCAAATTCTTTGATGGTGGTACTTCACAACCACTATCCATCCCCATTATAACTCATACTTAACCATTTAAGACAAAAAATCATGCCAATTAACATATACCAAAATCATATCAACCAACAATTGGCAATCCAAATCAACCCTTTAAGCCAAAATACATTTCAATAAAACAAAAATTTTATTGAAAACCATTTTTGCAACATTTTCCATAAATCAAACTAGGAAACCGATTTTAGAATCATCATTTTAAAATCCAACAGTAAGGCATAATTCACAACATTCCCCAAAACCCATAAATCAACACCAAATGGGTTTCACACAAGCTTTGCACATTAATTTCACACCAAATTCTAATCAAAAAATTTAATTTGAAACTAATCCTTCTAGTTCTAGCAAGAGGAGTCAAGATTTAAGCCACCTGCCTTTAGGGTTTCATCAAAAATGAATAATGGCACAAGTTCTCACTAAATTCGGGTGTAAACTCCAAAAATCCACCTTAGATCCCATCCCCTAACATCAACAAGGCCAAATCTCACCATCATTGGAATCAAATACTGATTAGCCACTGAAATAGGCTAATATTCATTGTTAATATTTATAATATTCATGATATTATTTATTCATAAACACCATTTTAGTGTATTTTAGACTTTGAATATTATTTCACATTATGATTGTAATTCTTTGTTAAAGTGCACTATTACTTGGTACATATTTGAACACATCCTAAAATACAAAATGGCCTTGATTTTATTTTTATATTTTATTTTCATGTATCCCATTATATAAGGAACAATTCATGCTTTTGGAGTACTTGAAGATTCACATTGGAAGACCACCAAAATGGGCTTTCATGACAACACATTCTAGGCAAAGTAAACTAGACAACAACACAATAAAGAGACTGTAGCAGCCAACATCGAAGCCCAATGATTCTCAAAATGTATCTAAAGATATAGGACATCATGGGGAACATTTCATCCTACAGTGACAAGAGCTAATTCTGGTTTTTTAAGGGAGTTCTTGGCAGCCCAAGTTAGAGATAAAATTCCGGGTCAGATTCTATGGCCCAGAAATATAGTCCACCATTTCGATAATATCTCACAAAAAAATCCATTTTGGTTGAAATTTTATAGGCTGTTAGGAGAAATCCAGGGATCCATTTTCTTCTTCTATGGCCCACTCTAATTCCGCCATATAGAAGGTCCTTTCAACGCCTCTATTCAGTGGATTCAAGCTGGCTTCCACTTCGGGTCAAGAGTGGAAAAGTCTAAGTTCCACAAGATTTTCACCACCCTAAGCCTACCATACTCAAGTGGGAAGACTTTCACTATTGGAATCTCGACCCAAGGCTTCCAAAATTTCTATTTAAGGTAGTGGTTGTGGAGTAGTTGATCATCTTGGGTGCTTTTTTTCATTGTAATGTTATGTTGCGATTTTGTTGTCTCGTGTTTGTCTGTCACATGTAAGTTGTTCTAATTCATCTTAGTTTCTTAATAAAAGTTTTTCTTCTCCTATTATTCTGTTCTTCTCCATATCATGTTGATATTGTTTCCTCAAGGTGTGAATTTATTCACATCAAACCTTGTGAAATTATTCACACAATGGTGGAGTGATCGTTTTCTTTTTATTGTTTCTTTTTTTACTTCTTCAATTCCTCTCTCATGAGTCCACTTTCTGCTTCCATTGAAACCATAGCATCAATGGAGGGATAATCCACTTATGGGTTGATCTAAGGTATGAGAAAGGGGATGGATTAGATGTTATTTATCACCCCATTAATGTCTAATCACTTCTTTTAATTGAGATTTTTATTTGTTGATTTTAAAACTTCTTTGTCCTTGTTGAATTTTAAGGCCACATACTTCAAGTGCTAATACGAACCATTACCTTAGAGTGCTCATAAATTTGATCCTCCAAGTGTATAGGTGATTAGTATTATGGTGTGTTGGTATTAAACCAGTAAGTTATGAAGTTTTTGATCTTCTAGGATAAACTCATCTCGAATATAAGAAATTGAAATCGTTAAAAAAGGAATTTCATCCAATCCACCCCAAGTGATAACCTAGGATAAACTCATTCTTTTAAATTAAATTCACTTAAGTCTCTTAGTGTTCACTTAAACCCATCTAAAATCAAATCAAGTTGATCACTTCATAGCCAAAACAACCCATAGAATTTATGTTTCGGTAGGTTACTTCTTAGGTCTCTGAGGATTCAACAACCCGAGCTAAACTACAAGCGACCGCTTAACCCTAAAAACTTGGGTAAATTTGGGCGAGACCAACAACCCTAGATCTATTCGTGATAGGAGTAGATCTAAGAAAATAGTGGAGAAAGAAAAGTAGATCTAATAAAAATGAAGAAACTACCAAGAAAGGAGACTTACCAAGGGAGATTTGACTTCAAAGCACCAAGAAAACCCTTGGAAATTTTTTCAAGATGAGTGAGAGAGGTTCCCTAACTTTGGAGAGAATGAAATCCTTAGTAAGGGTTGACATGAGGCTCAAATTCAGTATTTAGGGTTAAAATTACATGAGGCCCGTTTTTTTAAAACCCGATTTTTAAACCATGCACATTTAGTCACACGGTTAAGAAAACCATGTGATAACCATGTGCCTGCTACTGCCTCAAGAGGGTGCCTTACATGGTTGGGCTGCACAATTAGACATATCATGCACCAACCATGTCAAAGCTCACTATCCCAAGTTTCACAGTTTACCTGGGGTGACCGCATGGTTTGGCCAACTATACGCCTTAACCGTACACCTACCCAGATCCCATTACCGCAACTTACACGATTTCCTGGAGGAGTTTCACAGTTTTCACTAACTGTGCACCCTTAAAGAGCCCCAAAACCTTCTTAAAATCCTTAAAAACTCTTCCAAACATTACCCAACCACTTTATACACAAAAAGGCATAAATAAGGGTTACATACCTCAAACATGGGGTGTTACATTCTCAGCACCATTAGCCTTTCCATCCTCAGAAATTAAAAAACCATTGCTTCTCCAAAAGAGCTCAAGTCATTGCTCGACCATTTCTTTCTCCCATTCCCAAGTCTCCTCCTAAATATGACCATGTTTCCACAGAATCTGTACTAAATCGATGCTCTTTCCATGAAATGCTTTCTCTAGCCTATCCACAATCCACACTGGCATGTGCACCAACAAAGCATCTAGCTCAACATGATCCCACCGAATGAAATGGTCAATATCTGGCTAATACTTCTTCAATTAGGATACATGAAATACATTATGCACCGTACTGAACCGTGGTGGAAAGGCCAATTGATATACCACCTCTCCAACCCACTCAAGTATATCAAAAGGCCCAATATATCTCGAAGATAACTTTTCTTGCCTTCAAAAATAATGATGTCCAAGCCTAGGAGAGATTCTCAAGAATACATGATTACCCACCTTGAATGCCAACGGCCGTCGATAATGATCTGCATATGATTTTTGATGACTCTGAGCCATTTCTATTCTCTTCCTGGTCAACTGAATCTTCTCTATAATCTCTTAGAAAAGACTCGGCACAACCATCGAAGTCTTACCTATTTCCACTCAATAAAGTGGAGAACAACATAGGCACTCATACAATGCTTCAAATAGATCCATATATATCAAGGCTCGATAACTATTATTATATGAGAACTCCACCAATGACAAGTTCTCCTCCCATGAGCCACCAAACTCCATCACACAAGCTCGTAACATGTCTTCCAATGTCTGTATCATCCTCTCGGATTTCCCATTCATCTTAGGATGATATGTCGTACTCATCGTCAACTGAGTCCCAAGTGATTGCTATAAGTATTTCTAGAAATGAGACATGAACCTTGGATATCTATCCAATACAATCAAAATGGGTACAGCATGCCTCTTTACTACCTCACATATATAGATTTTGGAAAGGTCCTCTACCATATGAGATTCATGAATAGGGGTGAAATGGTCCGACTTTGTGAGTTGATCCACAATCACCCATATAGAATCTTGTTTCCTAACCATTCTTGGGAGACCTGTAACATAATACATAGCTATAAAATCCCATTTCCATACAAGGATAGGTAAATACTGCAACATACATATTGTTCGTTGATGATCTTCCTTGACTTACTTACAAGTCAAACATCAAGATACAAACTCAGCCACTTTATTTTTCATACATGCCCACCAAAATTGCGCTTTAAACACCTTATACATTTTCTAAATTCTAGGATAGACAACCCATCTCAAATGATGATATGCACTAAGAAGTTGTTCCTAACAATACATTGGTACAACCATATTACTGTGAAACCAAAACACTGAATTCCCAACCAGTTTTCATCCCTCAATGGTCTCCCCACCATTTATTTTTAACCTCATAGCCACAGAATATGAATCGGAGTTCTACGCCTTTTCAACCATTTTAATCAAATCAAGAACAAATGAAACTAGAAATAAAATGACTACATAACCTCGGTATTCACATTATAGATGCATTTCGGCTATGACTGACATCAGCTTCCACTGATCCAAAGATTTTTTTCCCTCCTGAGAATATGAATTTCTGTTTAATGCATCCGCCACTGAATTTCCTTTACCTGTTGTATACATCAAGTCAAATTCAAATATCTTGAGATATTCCATCCATATTTTTTGCCTCAAATTCAAATCTATTTGTGATAAAATATGATTTAGACTCTTATGACCAATAAACACCGTTAATTTCTCACTGAAGAGATTGTAACGCCATGTTTTCAAAGCATGCACTACAGAAGCCGATTCCAAATCATCGGTTGGGTAGTTCTTCTCATGCATCCTCAACTGCCATGATCCATATGCAAGCACATGATCCCCTTGCATGCGAAAACACCCCAAACCTGATCCCGAAGTATCACAATACACCACATACCCTTTTCTTGGTTCTAGAAAAACTAAAATTGGTGCTGATGTTAGGCGACCCTTAAGCTCTTCAAAAGACTTCTGACATTGCTCATTCCATTGAAATGGAACATTATTCCTTATCAAAGTTGTCATCAATGAAGCTAGTCATGAGAATTCATGAACAAAGCATTGGTAACCGAGCTAAACCACGGAAAATTTGTATCTCAAAGACATTATTTTGTGGTTTCCAAGAGATAACAACCTCTATCTTCTTCGAATCCACTGAAACACCTTTCTCAAAAACAATGTGGCCAAGAAAACATACCTCTTGTATCCAAAAATCACACTTCAATAATTTGGAATACAATTGATGATCTCTCAAGACTCCTAACATTGTTTCCAAGTGCTTCTCATACTCCATCCTTGTCCTTGAATACACTAATATATCATCCACAAATATCACCATAAAAGAATACATATATCTCTAAAATATCTTATTCATCAATTCTATAAAGAACATTGGTGCATTCATAAGACCGAAGGGAATTACCACATACTAGTAATGGTCATATCTACTTCTGAAATCTATTTTCAGAATATCATCTTTTTGAACCCACAATTGGTGGTATCATGATCGCAAGTCAATTTTGGAGAACCACTGAGCTCCCCTAAATTGATCAAAAATATCATCAATGAAAGGAAGTAGATACTGATTCTTTATCATAAATTGGTTAATATTAAAATAATTTACACATTACCGGAGAGTTCCATCCACCTTTTTGAAAAAAAAAACTTGTGCTGCCCATAGAGACATGCTAGTTCGGATGAGACTGTTGTTTTCTAACTCTTCCAACTGCACTTTAAATTCCCTCAATTCTTATGGTAATATCCAATAAGATAGAAAGGAAATAGGACTGGTACCTGGAAGGAGATCAATCGTAAACTCCACTTCTCTTACCGGTGGAAATCCTGAGAAATCTTCAGGAAAGACATCCAGAAACTGATCAGCAACCGCTGGAAAACTGTTATTCTTGATCTCATCCATTTATACCAAAGATGAGACTGCCAACTAATATGAGATCATTCCAACTAATGGTTCTAACAAGATTGTTTCACCCACCTTTACATTCATCTCTCCCCTAAAGAGATGCTTGACTCCATCCTTAGTCATGAAACTAACTATTTACATATAATAGTCAATGTGAGCCTTGAACCTCACTAGTCAATCCATACCCAGAATTATTTCATAAACATCCACCTCAAGCATTGAGAAGTCACATGTCAACTCAACTCCTTCAACAGTTATACAACACGCTCTACACATGAAGTCTGAACACTCTCTTTAACCAAGAGGAGTTTGAAGTTTCAAAATAGAAGGCATCATTTCCACATTTTAAACCAAAAAATCAATATCATGAGAAGTAATGAAAGAATGTGACGCACCCGTATCAAAAAAATCTTGCATGAGGGTAGGATTTTTTGCTAAACAATTCCTCAAAATCCTCCAATGTCATACCTTGGTCCACTTTATCCTCTACCACCAACTCCCATCACTATCATGAAAGATATTCCAACTTATACTTTGCTAACTTTACTTTAAACTTTGCCGGTGTGCCTAGGAAATCGATGATTCAATTCATCATGTTCAACCACACCTCGGTATTTTCGGGTTCTGAACCACCCCGAAAGATGGGTGGATTCTTCTTCAGAAACTCTATTGAATGATCCACATGTCTTAGTTCATATTTTGTGTTCCCTTTATCCACAGCTTGAAAAGATTTCACTATGCTCTGAACTAGCTTATGGTTCACCTAAGGTTTTGGTGAAACCACATTTTCATCAGCTTCCTCTGGTTGGTCTCTACGACGTCTGTCCAGTGTCATTTCTATCAACACAACAACCACCATAAGTCTCACTCTCTAGCAACTGAAGGCATACAATTTCAAATTCTATCACGTCATAACTATGATGACCATGCTTTCTAATATTCAACATTTCTCATGTTCAATCATTTTTGAAAAATACATCATGTTTTGAAAATCACCCCATTTTCAAAATACCACAACCATTTTCTTTCCAAAACCACACATTTGAAAAAAAAATCTAGATTTTTTAAAAATCAACACATTCATACCACAACATAAATCATTATTCCCAATGAAATATGCAACCCTCGTGGGATGTCATTTCTACCATGCATATCATGCTCTTATCATTGGCTAAACTCGTGACAATGATATCACATTCCTATAATTGTCTCTGAACACTTATGTACCCAACTACCTGGTAACTTGAAGTTTATCAGAAAAAGATTAGCTACGCCTTTTTATGCTATACATTTCATGTTCCGACAATCCTACTTTTTGCTATCATCCCAACTCAAGGAATAAACCAAGAATGAGTGCCAACTCCAAGACCAATAATGAATGCCAAAGGACCGAACAAGACTGATTTCATGTGTAAGTCAAAGACTGAACAAACTAATACCACTTGTAACATTATGCCCCTTCTCATTGGCTTGAGTTGAGTCGGAAATGATATTTGGCCTTAAGTGGCATCCCCAAGGAGCCAAAGGATGGAAATAAATATTGAGGGTTTCGTGAATGGTGGGTGATGATTTTACCTTAGAAATGAAAACAACCAACCCGACGTGCCATCAATAAAACAAATACATGATGCATGTCAACAATGTATTATAATTCAACCACAAGCTAACGACACCAATACAAAACCATACCAATGCCAAATCAGAGTACCAAGAGGAAGACTAAAATAATAAATCTCAAGACACAATGAAATGACTATGCAACCTCATGTCAAGCTCCATGTTCCAACTCCACAATTTTCCAAGCATTACAATTTACCACTATAGAAATGAGATGCTTTTATTTTACCTGTGTCTTAGAATACAACTTCTTCAAAAGCACCCAATTGCCAAAGTAGAGGGTGGGAAATAATAGTCAGTAGTCTTTCTCTAAATGACTTCCCTACTCGTGCCACTAAGATAGAACAAGTTAGCACATTTTTAAAAATATATATATATAACCAATAAACAATTTAACAATTTCCAACAAGCCAAACAAGTCCTTACCAAAACATTTTTCACCCAAATCAACACATTTACAAGGGAAGAAACCAAGCAAGTCATTAACCATTTCTCCCATTCCATATTGGCCTAATCCATTTCATTTCATGAAACCCAATACATGCAACTCATCACACACTCAACGCAACCACCCAAGCTTGTTGTTACCGTTGACGGTGGAACTTCACGTGCAACCCCGCCCCCTTTTTATTATGGCACTTCACAACCACATTCCAATTCTTTGATTGAGGTACTTCACGACCACTAACCATCCCCATTCTAACTCAAACTTAACCATTTAAGATAAATAATCATTCCAATTAACATATACCAAAATCATATCAACCAAAAATTATCAAACCAAATCAACCCTTTAAGCCAAAAAATAATTCAATAAAACAACATTTTTATTAAAAACTATTTTCACAACATTTTACATGAATCAAACCAAGCAACCAATTTTAAAATCATCATTTTAAAATCCAACAAGACATAATGCACAACACTATCCTATTTCCCCCAAAACCCATAAATCAACACCAAAAGGGTTTCACACAAGCTTCGCACATCAATTTCATAACCAATTCCAAGAAAAAAAATTAATTTGAAATTTGGACTTCTAGTTCTAGTAATAGGAGTTGAGAGTGAAGCCACCTACCTTTAGGGTTTTGGAAAAAACGACTAATTGCACAAGAGATCACCAAATCTGGGTAAAAACTCCACAAATATTCCTTAGATCCCGTCCCCTAACATCAACAAGTCCAAATCTCACCATTATTGGAATCAACAATCTTAGATCTATCCGCGATGAAAGTAGATCTAAGAAACCGAGCAAGAGAGAAAAGTAGATCAAAGAATAAAACAAGAAACTACCAAGAAAGGAGACTTACCAAGGGATATTCACCTTCAATGCACAATGAAAACCCTTCGAAATGCTTTCAATATGAGTGGGAGATGTTCCCTGTCCTTTGAGAGAAGGAAATCCTAAGTGAGGGTCGAAATGAGGCTCAAATGGGGTGTTTAGGGTTAAAATCGCATGATGTCCATTTTTTAAAAACCCACTATTTAAACCGTGCACAATTAGCCTCACGATTAGGAAAACCAAACGCAAAATGTGCACCTTCTACTGCCTCAAGAGGGTTCCTTTCACGGTTAGACAAACCATGTGTCAGCCGTGTCAAAGCTCACTATCCTAAGTTGCATAGTTTACCTAGGGTGGTCGAACGGTTTGACCAACTGTGCACCTTAACTGTGCGCCTTCCCGGATCCCACTGCCTCAACTTGCACGATTTCCTGGAGGAGTTTCACAGTTTCAACTAACTAGGCTTTAACTGTGCACCCTTAGAAAAGCCCCCAAATCACCCCAAAACCCTTCCAAAATCTCCCAAACCTTACCAGACCACTTTATACACATAAAAAGACGTAAATAAGGATTACATACCTCAAACCGGGGGTGATACACTTTATGAAAATGATCTATAAGTCATTTATGACATGTAAGAATCATATATACCTCAATCTGATACATGATGTGCCTAATATGACTCAATGTGTTCATTATCAGATTAAAATAAACATTTTAGTTCAAAAAGTATCACTCACTAAAAAAGAAGAAAAATAGATCATATTTTCTTGATAATTTAGGAAATTGATTCATAATTCATTTGTGACATGTAGAAATCGATCTCATGTCAAACTGATACACGATATGATCGATATGAGTCAAAGTGCATGTTTTCCATTTAAAATGAAAATTAAATAAAAAAGACAAGCAACGTACTCAAAACTAGGAAAATATATTCATATTATTTTGATAATTTAAGAAACGATCCATAAGTCATTTGAGACATGTAGGAATCAGCTGCACCTCGATCTGACAGACGGTGTGACCGGTATGACTCCAAGTGCGTCTTTTTATTTAGAATTGACATCAATTTTAGTAAAAAAGACAAATGGTCTACTCAAAACTGTTCAAACACATTCGGATTGTTTTGATACTTTATGAAAATGATTCATAATTCATTTGTAACTTTTTGAAATCAACCACACCTCAATCTGATACACAATGTTCCCAGTATGGCTCCAAGTGCGTCTTTTTATTTAAAATTGACATCCATTTTAGTAAAAATTACAATTAACCTAATCAAAATCAAGAAAACGCATTCGTATTATTTTGATACTTTATGAAAATGATCCATAAGCCATTTATGATGTATAGGAATCATCCTCACCTCAATCTAATATACAATGTGCTCGGTATTACTCAATGTGTCTGTTATGAGTTTAAAATCGATATTTTAGTTCAAAAGGTGTCACTCACTAAAAACAAAGAAAACACACTATAATTTTCTTTATAATTTAGAAAATTGATTCATATGTCATTTGTGACATATAGGAGTTAGTCTCACATCAAACTGATACACGATGTGATCGGTATGAGTCAAAGTGAATGTTTCCCGTATAAAATGACAATTTAGTAAAAAAGGAAAGTGACATACTCAAAACCAAGAAAGCAAATTCGGATTATTTTGATACTATAGGAAAACAATCCATAATTCATTTGAGACGTGTAAGAATCATATGCACCTTAATTCGATGCACGGTGTGACCAATATGACTCCAAATGCGTCTTTTTATTTAAAATTGGCATCGATTTTAGTAAAAAGAAAAAATGACCTACTCAAAACCGAGAAAATACATTCATAATGTTTTGATAGTTTAGGAAAAAAATACATAAGTTATTTTTGACATGTAAGAATCAATCTCACCACAATCTGATACACGATGTGTCCGGTATGGCTCCAAGTGCTTCTTTTTATTTAAAATTTACATCCATTTTAGTATAAAGGATAACTGACCTAATGAAAACCAATAAAAAGCATTTAGATTGTTTTGATACTTTATAAAAATTATCTCTAAGTCATTTATGATGTGTAGGAATCATCTGCACATCATTCTGAATTATGATTTTCCCTGGATAGCCATAAACGTGTTTTTAGTGTTTTAAAACACTAAAACATATGTGGGACGGTTAAAACCATAAAAAATGACCTCATATTGATGTGAAATCATGGGAAAATCACTAATGAATGTTTTTGACATGCTCGCATAGACAACACGTCAACCCGACGTGCGGTGTGGTCAGAATTACTCGATAAACATTTCTTAAAGGTACAAAAGTCTTTAAAAACAATTCTTGGGGGACCAAAACCTAGAAAATGATGTTGCATTTACCTGAAATCGGGGGAAATTGACCGTATATTTAATTTTCAAATGTAGGAACTGACAGAATTTCATTTTGACTTACGGTTTTCCTAAGATGGTCGTAAATGTGTTTTTAGTGTTTTAAAACACTAAAACATGCATGGAATGGTCAAAACCATAGAAAAAACCCTCATATTGATGTTAAATCATGAAAAACTCACAATGCACGACTGGTTGCAAAAGGTTTTAGACAGCGTCAAGGAATTGACTATGATGAAACTTTTTCACCGGTTGCGATGCTGAAATCCATCAGAATCCTATTGGTCATTGCAGCTTACCATGACTATGAAATTTGGCAAATGGATGTCAAAACAGCATTCCTTAACGGGAACCTCCAGGAAGATGTCTACATGACACAACCTGAAGGGTTCGTGACTCCAAAGGATGCCAACAAGGTATGCAAGTTGCAGAAATCCATTTATGGATTAAAGCAAACATCAAGGTCATGGAACATTCGTTTTGATGAAGTCGTAACCGAATTTGGCTTTGTTAAGAACGAATGTGAGCCATGTGTCTACAAAAGGTTTAGAGGAAGTGCGGTCGTTTTCCTAATAGTATATGTTGATGACATATTATTAATTGGAAACGAAGTACATGTCTTACATTCAGTTAAGGCATGGTTGGATAAATGTTTCTCTATAAAAGATTTGGGCGAGGCAGCATATATTTTTGGGATCAAGATCCATCGTGATAGATCCAAGAGAATGTTGGGTCTGAGTCAAAGTACATACATTGACAAGATACTAAAGATATTCAGTATGGAACAGTCCAAGAGGGGATTATTGTCAGTGTCACATGGCATTCATATTTCCAAGAAAATGTGTCCTCAGACACATAAGGAAAGAAAGAAAATGGCAAGGATTCCTTACGCATCCGCGATTGGGTCAGTCATGTATGATATGCTGTGTACAAGGCTAGATGTTGCTTACGCATTAAGTGCGGTATGCAGATATCAAGCTGATCCAGGAGACCGTCATTGGATGGCAATCAAGACTATCTTTAAGCATCTGAGACGTACTAAGGATATGTTCCTGGTTTATGGAGGAGATGAGGAACTAGTCATCAGAGGACATGTAGATGCTAGTTTCCAAACTGATCAAGATGACATGAAGTCGCGGACTTGATACATCTTCAGTTTGAATGGAGGTGCAGTGAGCTGGAAGAGCTCAAAGTAAGGTGTGGTCGCAGATTCTACAGTAGAGTCCGAGTATATCAAAGTTTCTGAGGCAGTTAAAGAAGCAGTATGGATGTGAAGCTTCGTCCAAGAGCTGAATATAGTACCTAGCAGTAAAGATCATATAACACTCTATTGTGATAATACTGCAGCGGTGGCACTTGCAAAAGAGCCAAGGTCACATCAGCGGACAAAGCACATACTTCAGAAGTATCATCTCTTGAAAGATTTTTCTCAGAGAGGTGAAGTTGCAGTGAGCAGTATTTCCACGGAAAACAACGTGGCAGACTCCTTGACTAAAGCTTTGACTCAGCAGAAACATGATCATCATGTGAGGTCTAGCAGACAAAAAGTCGTAGGCAGTTGACTCTAGTCCAAGTGGGAGTTTGTTAGAGTTGGTGTCCTAAGAACCAATTGTTTATATTTTGATTACATGAATGTGCACTTATTATATATTGTTCATTGTTTTGCATGACTATAATATAATAATGTCCTAGAATATTTGTTGCATTAATAAGGTCATGACAGATCCCCACTATGATGAGAACCTTGAAATGCTATAACAATATTCTTAAATAAAGTTCTATGGTTGGATGACATACTATGATAGGACACATAGTATACAGACCGTTATGTGCGAGTACTCGTAAGAAGACGATACTCTCTCTCGTGGAGTTCGCACTTGGTAATCTCCAAGATGAGAGATTATGATAACAGACCTGCCAGTAGTAATTCTGCATGTCTTGGTGTCATCAGACATTGTTATCTACAAGCGTGTGCAATGGTCCTTAGACTGGAAGATTATCATTAACTCATGTCATGACTCGCGCACTTAGATTTGCTGACGAAAACTGTCATAAAGATAGTTGGTGGGAAGTAGGGTACGTTGGGTGCATCACGAATGACATGTTGTTAATGGATAAGTCGAGAAAAGATTTGTCTCTTCCATATTTATGGACGTAGATATCTCGGGCCCTTTGATTGAAATAGAACTGTCGCCCAAATTCCATGGTCATGGTGTTACGACGAGTTTATTTCTGGAAGTCAAAGAATGACGGATCAAGCATATAGGTTTATGACACTACCATGAAACTTGCTTGATGAGATGTTAAGACAAATAGATTAAATTACACGGTAAGTGTTCGTATGAGGTGACACGTCAATGCGGCGTCAACTTCTTTCTCTTGGGTGCCTTGACCCGTTGCTAGACAGTAATCTTGGACTTTAGGCAAGCTCGCCTAATGCCAACGAGAAAGATGCCTAGAGGGTCACACACTAAGTGTGTCCAAGTATCTCAAGTAGAATAAAGATTATTCTCGTATGTGGTTTAATAATTATTCAAGTAAGCCTAAATTGTTTTAATGTTTAAGGAAGAATAAAATGAAAACAAGATATACATGTTGTGTACATTGAATGTACACGCCGTGTAGTTTTCATTTTGGAAAGGAAATGAAAAACGAGTACACGCCGGTGTATTAATGATTACACGTCGTGTAGTTTTTTCAGTCGGGATTTTGAGGAAATTATATTGTTTTATTAAATGATATTTATTATAATCAGCGTGGGCGCATGTCAAGGAATTAATGATTCGACATGGGGGGTTTCAATAAAAGTTGATGAAATAAATAAAACGTGTAACGCGTTTATTTATTGTCACAACTCTATAACCTCAAACCCAATTATAAATATCCTCACAACCCCAACATTTTTCCCTAATCGTTGTGCACAACAATTCTGTAGAATTCTCTTAAGGTCGAAAGAACTCCTTCCTCCAAGAACGCCCTCAAGACCGAGAGAGATCATCCTCCGTCAGATCAAGGCGATCTAAGGCAGACAACGCAAGCAAAGGTTTCTCCACGCAAGCACTCAGAGATTCCTTTAGCGACGTCCAGAGATATGTGGTGCACGTGTGGAACACCACTAGAGCAAGTCTACACTTGGCTTCTGCGAAGCAACGACGAATCACATCGGAACGTGATCAGAAATATCAACGAAGAAAGAACGCCATAAAAGGTACTTGTCAATTAATTAAATTAATTATAATCAACCTGTGATGATCCTTCTTTGTGATTCCGGGACTATTCTTCTTCTTTGTCTTTTTCTGTGATTCGATCCGTGGAGTCTGGCGTTTATCGTCGTATTGATCCCGGATTGAACATTGTTAATGACAAAAAGTCAAGTGGGCACATCCACCGACGAGCTTCCACTGCGCCTGTCATGACCCGTCCTCGGGGCCCGTGTCGTGACTACCCCAAGCCCGCCTTACATAGGCCAGAGGCTGGCGACTAGCACCAAAGGCGTAAATCCCGATAACTGTGAAGGCATTGCCTTTATAAAAGTAAACAAAACACCACAGAGTACAAGCGGAAGTAAAAGACTAAGTAAAACTGAAACAAGTTGTGCTGAAAGTAAAGGGGTCGAAAATACAAGCCCAACTGTAAGGTACAAGGAAAAAGATAAAACAGCCGGAATGTGACAAGCAGCTCCTGGATCGTCCACCAAGGATCTTACCTGAAGGGTAGGTACAGATAGCGCAGCTCCTGGATCGTCCACCACGGATCCTACCTGAAGGGTAGGTACAGATAGCCTCCACAACGCTCTCGCCCGTCAACCTCATCCGAGTGTCGCCTCGTCGTGAAGTCCACCACCGGATACTGTCTCGTCGTGAGGTCCACCTCCGGGTACCGTCCAGTCCTCGAACACTCGACCTCTGTATGCGTTGCTCGTCGTCTGCAACCAACACAACGAGGTACGGGCATAGCCCGTGCAGGGGTGAGTATAACGATACTCAGTAGGGACCCCGAGACCCTCAAGGTCTCACTAAATCCAACAAGGATAACCACAAGAAGATCTCAACAGATAACATCTACTTAGGTATATTCCCATACATATACCCAAGTTATCAAGTAACTCATCTTAATCATGAGGAAACACATAGATTATGAAATCAACGGATAACCACTACTCAGGTATATGCCCATACATATACCTAAGTTATCAAGTGCTCCATCTCAATCATGAGGAAACACAAAGATTATAGACTCAGCTCAACCAGGATTTTATTCATGATGTCAAAACTACAGCTGCTGGAGGACTCCTCTGTCGAGTACAGTGGGTCTGCCGCTACAACCAAGCACGCCCCACTAACCTTGGACTGCTGTAGTACTCCACCTGTCGAGTACTATGGGCTTGCTGCTACAACCAAGCGCTTCCCACCATGGGTCTGCCGCTACAACCAAGTGTTCCTCCTCATAGGCTCCAGAGGTACTCCTTCTGTTGAGTATCGCGGCTCTGCCACTACAACCAAGCGCTCCTCCGCCGTGGGTCTGCCGCTACAACCAAGCGCTCTCCCTCATAGCCTCTCCAGAGGTACTCCTTTTGTTGAGTACTGCGGGTATGCCGCTACTACCAAGCGCTCCTCCGTCGTGGGTCTGCCGCTACAACCAAGCGCTCCCCACTGGGCTATCCGAAACACACCGAGTCGATCGATCAGCAGTCGTCAAGTCTCAGTCAGCTCTAGGGTTTCCGCACACAGCATGCTCGTTCCGAGAGGGTCCACTCCACGAGCCAAGAGGTCGATACTCCAAGTATCACAAAGTTCCACGAAGAAGTATCTCAAGGGACCGCCTCGTCATAGGGGTCTCAACACAAAAGATGGCGCGTCAATCGGACGCTCGGTCTGTGAGTTATTAGTCTTTTCGTCCCAGGGGCCCGGTTGGTTTCGTGTGTGAACCAACTCGGTCGTATCTCGACTGTACCCCGAACTCTCATAGGGTATGCTCAAAGGGACCGTTTCTCAACGTGATCACCAACGCCGCTGAAGGTTCGTCAAACGTACGTCCGGTCTGAAAGTTATCAGCTTTTCCGTTCTAGGGGCCCGGTTGGATTTCGGGTTCAATCCAACCCGACTACTATCCAACTGCGTCCAAAACTCAGGCGAAGCATGCTAAAAGTTTCCTCTCATCAAGAGGAATCCAACAAAGTCGACGGCACGTCAATCAGACGTCCGGAGCTCGAGATATAAGTGTTTCTGCTCCGAGGGCCCGGTTGGTTTCGTATCCGAACCAACCCGGTCGTACTCAAAGTTCTCTGAAACCTTGAGTGTAACATACTGAAACGACCGTCTCGATCCAAGGATTGCATCGCAACTGACGGTGCGTCGATCGGGGGTTCGTAGCCCAAGCTATGGGCGTTTGAACGAAAACAGCCCGAGAATAGGGGGTTCGGGCCCGGACAGACCCGGCCCGAGACCCCCCTGGGTCGGCCCGAACCGGGTCCGGGTCCGACCCAATAGGGCGAGGCCCGGCCCGGTGGGCGCGGCCCGGCCCGACCTGGGCGCGGCCGCGTGGCCGCTCGGCTATCCGGCTGAGCGAAACAGGGGGGTGCGGTCGCCCCCTTGAATAAAGTCGCGGCCCCGCGTGGGGGCCGCTCCCTGCCAGCGACGCGGCGGCCAGCACCGCGTCTCCCCTTGGTCTCGCGCGGCCACGGGACCAGCCGCCTGCCGCCGCGACTTCAGCTGCGGCGGCCCTTCCCGGCGGCGCGTCGGGCACCGCCTTGCCAGCGTGGCGTGCCGGCGGGATCTTCCGCGGACCACCGGACGCGCTCTGGTGGTCCGTTTGGTCTGTCGTCTTCGCCAGCGGTCCTCCCGGGACCGGCCCTTCACTGCGAAGACCTCATAATGCCTTTGCGGCCCGCTTTGTCGTCGCCTGTCGATCCGCGCACAACGATCAACCAGCGAAGTCTTCGAATCGCCTCTGCGGCCCCGACTCCGGCCGCGGTTTCGTTCGGCCTCAACGGCGCGACGCGACGGCGCCGCGCTTCTTCGCCGCGTTCTTCCTTGTTTCTGCGCGGTGTCGTTGCACCGCGCCGCCTTTGTTCGTGCCGTAATGAACAAAACAACAAAGGGGGTGGAGAGTCGGTCGTGTTCGTGCGGTCTGACCTCCTCCCGTTAAGTTGATAGCAAGCGGCTTAAAAGACGAAGAACGACAAAGATTTTTCACGAACAAAAAGTAATCAACCCCTACCTCGAGCGTAGTCTTCGAACGAGGTTGTCGCGGAAAGGGACGTCGCGGAATTGATCGCCGCGGAAGAAGGCGGATCGTCGCGTCACGGAGGAACGGTGTCTCCCTTCCTTTGACGCGGAAAGAAAGAACGAGGTGATGCGCGTCGGGTCGTCGATCTCCGAGGAAAGTGTCTCTCACCGTCGTCCGTCATCGGAGGTCGGTGTTCTTCGCGTTCTTCGTCGAGGAGGAAGAACTTCAAGAACTTGAGCGAATTCTCCCAAGCCTCTCACAACCCAACAACCCTTAATAAAATAAGAGTTGTCTTATTTTATTTCTCAAGCCATGCGTTTGAAATTCAAAAACGAAACAATCAATTAAAATGAATTAATTGCAACGTTTTAACCGTCCAAATTAATTGAGACGTTTCTTAAACAGAAAAACGCAAGGGTTGACTTCCACTTAATGGGGGGTGCGGGTGTGTTACCTTATTAAAGGAGAGGGTTTAGGAAGAAAAGAAACGGTGGGGCTCGTGTGGGCCTCACCTCACAAATATCCTACCAAGTGGGTAGGATATTGTGGGTTCCACTCCAATCACTAATCTTAGGTTAAACAACTTTAAGTAAAATAAAAATTGGTCGCACCATTTTTATTTTATTCTTTTACTTAACCCAAAAAAAATTAAAAACCACACCCGAACAAACGCAACTCCGTAAAAGGTGTTTCTAAGCAATTATCGGCGCTGCGATTCTATCGGTGCCCTCGGAATTCGATTCTGAGCACCAGTTCAAGAGTTAGAAAACTCCGCTCGTTCGTTCACTGAACGTACCCGAGCTAAATTTCGGAAAATGATTTCGGGCACACCGGGCCTCAGAATCAGGTGCCGTCAGAAACTGCGTTCTTGTAAAATCCCAAAGAAAATTAAGAAAAAAATTTCCCTTGAATTTTACGGGTCTTTACAGCGCTCGGGGCCTTCAGTAAGGTGGCTTAATGAAGGGGATAGAAATACCATGTTTTTCAATGCCCTTCAAAGGGTCAGAAGAGTGAATAGACTCATATCCCTTCTAAATGATGGTGATAGAATTCTGGAGGACAGACAAGAGCTTGCAAATCATATTGTTTCATTCTACAAGAATCTCTTCAATGGGACAGCACGGACTGAAATGGTGAAAGACATCATTCCTAAATTAATTACCGAGGACAATCAACTTCTTACATCAATTCCGATGGATTTTGAAATTAAGCAGTGTTTGGTCTCAAAAAAGATAGCTCTCCTGGACCCGATGGATTCCCAAATTTTTTTCTTTCAAAGCTATTGAAAAATCATTCAGAATGAGGTGTGATTGCTTGTTAAATATTTCTTAAGGGTGGGCACTGCACTTCAAGGTTTAATGCCCAATTCACTGCCCTCATACCCAAGGTAGAAAATGCAAGTGGAATTGGTCAATTCAGCCAGTTGTGTTGGTGAACACAATTCACAAAGTCATTACAAAGCTCGTGGCTAACAGGCTTGCTCGGGTCACTGAGAAAATTATATCCTGGAACCAGTTTGGTTTTGTCAAAGACAAAAATATTCAAGACTGTCTTTTCACTGCCTGGGAGTGCTTTAATCTTCTTAGGAAGACAACTCGAGGAGAAAATGTGGCTATTAAGCCTGACATCAAAAAAGCTTTTGATACGATGGATTGAGGTTTCATTAGCCAAATTCTCCACAGATTTGTCTTTAACATGGTGTATGTGAGTCAGCTCATATTTCAATTCTAGTTAATGGGTCACCGAAGGGTTATTTCACATGTTCAAGGGGAGTGAGGTAGGGAGACCCCCTCTATGCCATTATTTTTGCAATTGCTGAAGATTATTTGAGCAAAATTCTTATCGACATGGTGGATAAAGAGAAACTTTTCACTATCAAAGCGATTAAAGGTATCCCTGCCCCCTCTCACTTGTTTTTTACTAACAATGTCGTTATTTTTACACAGGGGGATAGGAAAAACATCAATCGTCTCAAAGAGGCCCTCCAGCATTATGAGAATGTGTCAGGGCAGGAAATTAACTGGGGAAAATCCTTTATTTATTTTGGCAAGAATATCCCGGCTGCAAGGAAGACTCGCCACATCAATATTCTTGGTCTTAGGGAGGGATCTCTACTGTTTATTTACCTTGGAGCTCCAATGTTTTGGGAAAAGCCTAGGGTCTCACACTTTTCAAAGGCCTTAACCCAAGTCAGGAAAAGCTCTTGCCTCCTGGAAAGGAAAGTCTCTCTCAATGGCAGGACGTGTGTGCCTAGTCAAACACGTAGTTATCTCACAGGTTGTTTATTCCCTCATGGTGTACATGTGGCATGCCTCAATCGTTAAGAAAATTAACTCAATGCTGAAGAACTTTGTATGGAGCGGAAACTTGATGGAAAGGAAACTCATCACAACAAAGTGGGGTAAATGTTGCATGCCTACCATGCTTGGAGGGTTGTGCATCAAGAATCTGAGTTGTTTTAATCAAGCGTTGCAGGCTAAATTTCTATGGCGTCTTGTTCAAAATAAATCTGTCTCTCTTGATTTCTTAATAAACAGAATTCTTTCAAGACTTATTATAGGGAAACATGGTTATCTGGACTCATCTATTTGGTCTGGACTGTGTTCTGTTTTCCAAAACATTATGAGACACTCTCGTTGGGTGGTGAATGCCAACTCCTCGCTGCATTTCTAGCATGCTAACTGGACTGGCACCCCTCTTATTGATAGAATAAACGCTAAAGAGCAACATATTGACAGCAGCTTCACTATCAAAGAACAGCTTGAGCATCTAGATGGTCTTCCGGAAGAAATTGCATCCATTATTGAAGGCTAGGATTTTATTAAACAGGATGACCTACTGTTATGGGAAGGGTCGGATTTCTGGACTCTAAAAATTTCTACAAGCTTTTGATGCAGGGAGATTAGAAGTGGATAGGTGCTTTGAACAAAAACTGGCTACTAGCCTCAAGATTTACACTTATTTGGAGACTCTTTCATAACAAAATCCCAATGGATGAAAACATTAAGAGGGATGGGATCTCTTTGTGTTCGAGGTGTGTTTTATGTCACCCACATCACGAAGATGTTGATAACTTGTTCTTATCTTGCAACACTGCATCCTCCCTGTGGAAAGACATTCTCAATATCTTTGAGCCGAATCCCCCTAACACTGGATCTGTACTGAATTTTTTGGATTCTCTATTCAGAATACAACAGTCAAACCAACTCTCTGCATTGCTTCGAGTTGCATGCACTGAAGTTATTCATTCTGTTTGGAGAGCCCGCAATAACACAGTTCATCGTCAAGCTCGGTTTCATGAAAGTACTGCATTCACTAACATTATTGTGGCCATTCAGAATGAAAACTCCATGATCAATGAGCATTGCAGGACCTCTGTCAGGGATTTTATGATTCTTCAGCACCTAAAGGTTACAGGTTTCTTTCCCTAACCAAGGGGCACGATGGAGGTATTGTGGTCTACCCCTTTCAACAGATGGTAGAAATGTAATACGGATAGAGCCTCCCGGGAAAACCCGGAACCATAAAGATTCGGGGTGATCTTCAGGGATCACCAGGGAGATGTGGTGGAATGCAGTTATGGTCCATGTGGACATCCTACTGCCTTAGAAGCTGAAATAATAGCGATTATCAGAATGATGGACATTGTTTGTCAAAGACATTGAAACAATATCTGGTTTGAATGTGACCCAGCTATGATTGTTCATGCAATAAGGGTGGGACAGAATCACCTCTCATGGAAACTGACATGTAAATGGATCAATTGCCTAGAAAGGATTTCCTCTATGAACTACTTTATCACACATACCTTTCGGGAAGCGAACTACATTGTGAATGGTCTTGCTAACAAAGGTGTCTTGGAAGAAAGAAGCATTCACTTGACGAATGTGTCTAATGACATGATGCCTCTTCTTGTTCGAGACAAATGTAAAATTCCCTCTTTTCATATTGTGCAACTCTTTTCTTTTTCAATATAAGAGCCTTTGTGCTCACTTTTCTCAAAAAAAAAGATTTTAGAAAACAACACCGATTCCCTTATCAATTAAGTGCGATACATGGTTTTACAATTGGAAACACGAGCACAATAATTTGTGAAATAACTGAAAAAATGTGAAGGAGAGTAGAAATCTTATCTGTTGAGTTGAAGTTAGTCTCACCTCACTCCAGCTTTGTCTCTCCCATCAGATGAACTGCTTGCTCACGCACCTAAAGAAAGTTGTATGCTCTTGGCTCCAAAGCATCAGTGTTAGCTCCTGTCAAGAACTTTGTGCATACCAAATAATGACGGAGTATACTTTTTTGTTGTTGTGTGTCACCACCATTTATTCTTTTTCAATTTTTGAGATATTTAACCGAACTCTTATTCTCTTTCATTTTTTGACATATTTAACTGAACTCACTTGACCGCCATCAAAGGAAGCACTCTAACAACCTCCTCCACCAAATTCTTACACCTGTACTGGAAACTAATAATTCAATCTTACAACATGACTACTCCTTCATGAAGTCGTCTTCATCCCTACAGGCTCCTCATCAAAAAATTACCAGTTAATCACATGACAACTTAGGTGAACCAAAGATCTTATGAACGATGGGCATTTTCACCAAAAATTGAAATACCTCGATCCAATCATTCATAAATGAGTCATTCGGAATCCATCCGAATAATGACCAATGTCGTAACAAATGCAGGTAATAATTCACACAATCAATTTGAACAAACACATGGTGTGTACCTATTCACAAATCACAGCCACATCCATGAGGAGAAACGATTCCCATTCCACTATCATCAACAGCGGTACTGGGAAGAAATTATTGTCCAGGGCTTTTCTTCCTCTTTCAATGGTGAACATGGTCACAAAGCAGATCTGGGTTCGAAATTGGATATCGAAAAAATGGTGACTCTTCAACACATCGAAGCCTCAGACGAATCGATGCAGTGGATTCTTGCATCTTGGATTCGTCATTTTCAACACACTAGGGTTCAACATCAACAACGAAGGAGCTCAGGCCGTAGATCTACTTCTCCTCGGATTCACGGTTTCAAGCACCTCGGATGAAGAGCCATCTCCGGCCATCTTCTTAATCGTTCCATATCTGAAATCGGTGGCGGAAGCGTCGGGATTCAAAGATTGTACCAAATCGATTTGTAGTTCATCCACGATGAAGGCTCGGAAAATTCCTAATCCGCGGTGTTCAGTCACCAGCGGCACAGGAATCGCTTACTTAACCTTCCTTCATCATCGGGCTCCTCTTCTTGAACTGAATCGACATCGGAGCTCGGATTTCAGCAAACCAATCTCAATGATGGCGGACCGACATCATGTCTCTATACCGAGAGCTAGGGTTTCGACTCGGGAAATGCTTCGGCATGGTGTCTCGAAAAAAAAAACGAGATCCGCTTCTCCTCATAACCATTGTGAAAAGAAAGAAAGATATAAAAGTAATTTAAAAATAACAAAGGAATAAAATAATAAAATACAATAATTGTTGTACCTCTCGTACCCCTCGAGGTTTAATTTTCATGATCACAATCACTTTCTTTTTTATCTAATCCTCTTTCAAGTGTTTTTGGATGATAGGAATCATTTCAGGTTACCAAGGAATTGGGTCAAGCAAGCTGAAGCCAAGAAAGGAGCAAAGTGCACTGTTTTCATGTGCACCGGCCAACCGGTGACACAGCACCGGCCAGCCGGTAGTGCCTGGGCAGAGAGTCTCCTCACTGTCCAGAGCACCGGCCAACCGGTGGCCTCAGCACCGGCCAGCCGGTAGAGCCCAGACCGAGAGTCCAGCCACTGCCTCCACACCGGCCAACCGGTGGCCTCAGCACCGGCCAGCCGGTGGCACCCAGCCAGCACAGTGGTTGCTACTGCCTCAGCACCGGCCAACCGGTGGCCTCCTCACCGGTCAGCCGGTGGAGCCTGAGCCCGAGCCCTCCTCCATTTTGCACACACCGGCCAACCGGTGGCTCTGCACCGGTCAGCCGGTGGACCCAGTCAAACTAGCCGTTGGGCTTTTGACCAGCCTGTCCACTTGGCCTCCAACGGCTCCGAAAGCCTCTCCAACTGCTCCAAAGGCCTCCAACGGCCATTTGAGGGTTCCCCCTCTATAAATAAAGGACTAGGAACCCCCGGAAGCCTAAGGAACATAGCTGGAACTATTGTGAAGCCAACGAACACATTTTCCATCATTTGGCTAACCTCCGGAGGATTCTTCCAAGGGAACCCCACTTGCTTCAACACACTTCCACATCCAAGGAGTACCGTCAAAGAAGCTTGGGAGCGCCCTTCATCAGCTTCATCAATCCATTGGCGCCCAAGACTTCCTCATTACGGGTTTTATTGTTTTATTTATTTTGAGCATCATTTTGGGTTTGTGCCTACAAACCCCATCTCTTTCTCTCATCCTTTCTTTTGGGTTCTCACACCACCTTCAAGGTGTGAAGAGGTTAGTCAAGCCTTTCCTTTTAAAAGGCTTGAGTCAAAGGTGAGCTAGCCTTCACCCGTAAAAAGGCTAGTGGGTTTCTTGCTCAAACCATTAAAAAGCAAGCTATAATAGGTGAGCTAGCCTTCACCTGTAAAAAGGCTAGTGGGTTTCTTGCTACAACCATTGAAAAGCAAGCGGTAGTAAATCTCTCAACGGTTGAGTTGAGAGCGGAGACGTAGGCCGGGTTTTAGGCCGAACTCCGTTATCAATTTTGTGTCTTGCCTTATTTATTTCCGCTGCACTTTCTCTTTGATTTTAATTTGTTAATCATTTTTTAAAAGGCAATTCACCCCCCCTCTTGCCATCACTTCCTTTCTTTCTCCGCCCAACAATTGGTATCAGAGGGAAAATTTGAGTAATACCCTAACCGGTTTCAAATTCAAGATCTTTTTTTTGATGGCTTCAACCTCTTTCGCCCCCGAAGGATATTCTTTGGGTCGTGCTCCATTTTTTGATGGAACCGACTATAACTATTGGAAAACCCGCATGACCACTTTTCTTAGAAGCATTGGCTATCCCATTTATAAAATTGTCATGCAAGGTTACACTCTCTCTTCCCCCGATGAATCCAAATGGACCCAAGCCGATATTAAAAATTTCGAGCTTGATGGCAAAGCCATGAACGCTCTACATTGCGGCCTTGATCGTAATGAGTTCAATCGAGTTTCCACATGCACCTCCTCACACGAAATCTGGAAACTATTGGAGGTTACCCATGAGGGGACCAACAAAGTCAAGGACACTCGATTTGACATGTTTTGTCAAGATTTTGAGTCATTTTCTATGCACCCACATGAAAATATTTCTGATATGTTTACTCGATTTACTGACGTTTGCAATGGAAGAAAATCTCTAGGAGATAATATTTCTGCAGAAACGATGGTCAAGAAGATCCTATGGATCCTACCAAGCTCATGGGCTCCAAAGGTAACGGCAATCCAAGAAGCAAAGGACATAAAGAACATGCCGGTCGAAGAGCTCATCGGATCACTCATGACTTATGAGATCACCATGAGAAGGCAAGCTGAAAAGGAAGGCAAACCGATCAAAGTTCCAAAGAACATCGCCTTCAAAGCTCAAGAAGAAGAAAGCTCCTCCTCATCGTCATCCTCTTCAAGCGGCGATTCCGAAATGGAGAATCTTGCCCGCAAGATGCACAAGTTCATGAAGAAGCACAAAAAGAAGAAATCCCGCAAGGCTCGAAAGGCTCAACCCAACGAAAAATCTGAGCTCAAGGTAACATGTTACGGGTGTGGCGAGAAAGGCCATTACAAGCCCGATTGCCAACTCAACAAGAAAAAGACCAAGCAAAAGGAAAAGAAGAAGGCTTTCAAAGCGTCCACATGGAGTGATAGCTCCACATCATCCTCCTCCTCCTCCTCAAGCGACGACGGTAACAAATGCCTAATGACATTTCATGAGGTAACATCTTCCGACTCCTCATCCTCTAGTTCTTCAAATTCTTTAAATCATTTATCTTATGAGGATCTCCAACATGCTAGAGATCAATTGGAGGAAGGTTTTCACGAACTTTCTTCCAAATTTGTTGCTTTAAAAAAGAATTTCAAAAAACTCTCTTCCGAAAAAGAACAACTTCTCAAAGAGAAGGAAGAGTTGACCCTCAAAATCCAAAACCTTCCCGATATTGATTCCATGGAATCAACTATCAAAGATTTAAGGGAATCTCTAGCCAAGTTCACCCAAGGTGAACAAAATTTGACCAAACTCCTCGGTTCCCAACGCATATCTAGAACCACCCAAGGGCTTGGCTATTCCAAGCAAGCTTCCTCTTCCCATGCTCCAACTATTTTTGTAAGGGGGAGCTCCCAATTTAAATTTTGCAA
The DNA here is from genome assembly GCA_963277665.1 of Viscum album. Lineage (NCBI taxonomy): Eukaryota > Viridiplantae > Streptophyta > Magnoliopsida > Santalales > Viscaceae > Viscum > Viscum album. Next base: position 855,196,230 of record OY728152.1, read on the forward strand.
TTATTGTAAAAATCCCGGGCACATGATTTATGAATGTGATTGCAAAAATGCCCGGTATGGAAGGCCCAAAACTTTTTTCTTTAACGATGAATTTTATAGGAGAAGACCCGCCACAAGACAAGTGTGGGTTGAAAAATCCCTCTTAGCAAGTCTCACCGGACCGAAATTTGTCTCGGTTTCAAAAACCTCTCCCCGGTGATTTGTTGTTTTTATTTAGGGGGAGTTAGGATCGTTTAAACCCTTTTGATTTCAATTTCAAAATTTTCGATTCAAACTTTCAATTTCAACACTTGGTATCAAATTTTTTAATTCTAAATTGTTATTCAATTTTTCACTCAAAACTTTCAATTCAAACTGTTATTCAATGTTTCATTTCAAACTTTCAATTCAATCTGTTATTCAATTTTTCATTCAAAACTTCATTTCAAATTTTTGATTCAAAACTTTCAATTCAATTTTCAAAAATTTCAATCGGTTTAAAATCTCTTATTCCCTCAATCAAGTTTTATGCCCCATGCTATTTTGATAATCACAAAGGGGGAGAAATTCTTGGTTGATTGGGGGAGAAATCCTTCTCTCATGCTTTGCTTTACTTTTCATTTTATTAAAGCATGCTTTTCATTTCATTTTATACATTGCTTGTTTTGGTGATTGTGATCATCAAAATAGGGGGAGATTGTTGTACCTCTCGTACCCCTCGAGGTTTAATTTTCATGATCACAATCACTTTCCTTTTTATCTAATCCTCTTTCAAGTGTTTTTGGATGATAGGAATCATTTCAGGTTACCAAGGAATTGGGCCAAGCAAGATGAAGCCAAGAAAGGAGCAAAGTGCACTGTTTTCATGTGCACCGGCCAACCGGTGACTCAGCACCGGCCAGCCGGTAGTGCCTGGGCAGAGAGTCTCCTCACTGTCCAGAGCACCGGCCAACCGGTGGCCTCAGCACCGGCCAGCCGGTAGAGCCCAGACCGAGAGTCCAGCCACTGCCTCCACACCGGCCAACCGGTGGCCTCAGCACCGGCCAGCCGGTGGCACCCAGCCAGCACAGTGGTTGCTACTGCCTCAGCACCGGCCAACCGGTGGCCTCCTCACCGGCCAGCCGGTGGAGCCTGAGCCCGAGCCCTCCTCCATTTTGCACACACCGGCCAACCGGTGGCTCTGCACCGATCAGCCGGTGGACCCAGTCAAACTAGCCGTTGGGCTTTTGACCAGCTTGTCCACTTGGCCTCCAACGGCTCCGAAAGCCTCTCCAACGGCTCCAAAGGCCTCCAACGGCCATTTGAGGGTTCCCCCTCTATAAATAAAGGACTAGGAACCCCCAGAAGCCTAAGGAACATAGCCGAAACTATTGTGAAGCCAACGAACACATTTTCCATCATTTGGCTAACCTCCGGAGGATTCTTCCAAGGGAACCCCACTTGCTCCAACACACTTCCACATCCAAGGAGTACCGTCAAAGAAGCTTGGGAGCACCCTTCATCAGCTCCATCAATCCATTGGCACCCAAGACTTCCTCATTACGGGTTTTATTGTTTTATTTATTTTGAGCATCATTTTGGGTTTGTGCCTACAAACCCCATCTCTTTCTCTCATCCTTTCTTTTGGGTTCTCACACCACCTTCAAGGTGTGAAGAGGTTAGTCAAGCCTTTCCTTTTAAAAGGCTTGAGTCAAAGGTGAGCTAGCCTTCACCCGTAAAAAGGCTAGTGGGTTTCTTGCTCAAACCATTAAAAAGCAAGCTATAATAGGTGAGCTAGCCTTCACCTGTAAAAAGGCTAGTGGGTTTCTTGCTACAACCATTGAAAAGCAAGCGGTAGTAAATCTCTCAACGGTTGAGTTGGGAGCGGAGACGTAGGCCGGGTTTTAGGCCGAACTCCGTTATCAATTTTGTGTCTTGCCTTATTTATTTCCGCTGCACTTTCTCTTTGATTTTAATTTGTTAATCATTTTTTAAAAGGCAATTCACCACCCCTCTTGCCATCACTTCCTTTCTTTCTCCGCCCAACAATAATAACAAATATTAAATTTAAAGACTCAAAACTAATATTTCAACAATAAAATTATTCATATTTTAATTTAAACATTTTATAAACACAAAAAAACAAGATAATTTAAAAATTGACAACAAATAATCCATGATACTTAGATTAACTAATAAAATACATGTTTTATCATTAAATTTATATTAAAATTTTCAAAAACTATGTGGAACAATTCATTAAATATGATCTACATCAATATCATACAGAACACACAACACTGAGTTTAAACAAACCATTAAATATTATTATTTAAATATAACCATTATAACGTAACCTTTGAATTGGATGTTATGAATAGAAATAACCAGATTTTGAAATATATGTGAAGGTAATACTTGACAAAAATTTATTCCTAGGAAATAAACATTCATTTTCTAGTAAAGTTATTTTATTCTTAAAAAATAAGTTTTCTTCAAAACCAAATTCTAATTGATTTCCATTAGAAAAAAAATATAATTAATTTTTTTGAAGCTTTTAAAAAATTTATTTAATAAAATATTCTTTATGTAAAGACCCGGAAATTTCAAGGAAATTTTTTCTAATTTTTTTTGGAATTTTACGAGTCCGCAGTTTCTGACGGCACCTGATTCTGAGGCCCGGTGTGTCCGGAATCAATTCCTGAAGTTTAGCTCAGGTACGTTCAGTGAACGAACGAGCGGGTTTTCCTAACTTTTGAACCGGTGCTCGGAATCGAAATCCGAGGGCACCGATGAAACCGTAGTGCCGGTATTTCCTCAAGGGGATCTTTGTTGTAGTTGCGTTTTGAGCGGGTTGAGGTTTAATATTTGGGTTTAGTTATATTAAATAAAATTTATCGTGCACAAATTTTATTCATGGAAGGTGTTATTTTCAACAAAGGGGGGGGGGTTAGATGTGGGGCCCACGCCCTCCTAACCTCCTATGGGAGAGTTTAGTGTGGTAGGGCTCACACGAGACCCTAACTCCTCACCTCCCCCATAACCCCCTTGACCTCCCCATAACTCACCCCCCTTGATTAAATGCATGGAAACTCCACACATTTATTGTGGTGGAGCCTCTCCACCTCCCAAGATTAATGAGGCCAACTAGGATAATTAATAACCTTATTAATTTATTTGTCTCACCTCTTGACTCCTTTTGAATTGATTGGAGATCTTTTAAAAGAGGGAAGTTTTATGAGATTTTGGGGTTGGCTAATACCTTGGGAGGATTTGAGGAGAGTTCCCTTCATCCACGAAGAAACGACTTCCTCCCTCGATGAAGAACATTTCTTCATCCTCTTCTTCCTTCGAAACAAGAGAGGAGACGTCACTTCCCCGGGTGCACACCGACGACGACGGAAGCGACGAACGCCAGCGACCATCGTCATCTTCATCTCCTCCCTTGGGACGACGTTGACGAACCGACGTCCACCCTCTTGCGATATCGTCAATAAACGACGAACGACACAAAGTAGGGGGTTTTCGTATATAGTGTTTATGTGAATTATACCCTCGTGCGTGAGTATTTAATTTCAGGGTGTTTGTACAATTTATTTTGAATAAATTATACCCTAGTCATTGACGTATTATGGATTGAGGTAGGGAAATTTTTGTTTAATTTCCATTTGAGTGGTTTTATCTCAAGAGCATGAGCTTTTAATAATACTAGTACTCCGCCCGTGCGATGCATGACACTATAAAATAATTATTATTATTAACTATAGATTACTATTTATAAAACATAATAGTTTATATTAATATTGAATATATATAAAAAGAAAATGACATACATAATGAGGAATAAAAGTTACAGAAATTGAGGAACAAAATTTAAATACTGAGCAACCTTATGTATAAAATAAATAATGAAGGAACTAAAGTTACAGAAGACTTAATGCCTAGGAACAAGAATTACAAAATCTGAGGAATAAACAGTGCTATCTAAAGAGAGATGAGCTTCTGAATTCTCAAGTAGATGAGCTTCTGAATCCTCCTTGGCGTACAAGGACGTCGTAGCAACTTGGCATAGACAGCAGGCCACTGACCATTGACAGTGAGATTTCTCCATAGCAGGGTGCTGGAAGGAATCAATCTTTAACCTTCTCTGCACACATATCACTTTCATTTAGCATTGAATTGTCGCTTTCTCATCTCTTCAATAAATTTTTTAAAACAAATGCTCCTGAAAGTGAAGAGCATTATTATTGTTTGCTATGGGAAACAGTACAACAAATATTATACATCCACTCCTAAATATGCTACATCTGCTCCTAGTTCTTCAAATTTGAATCCTTAAGTCCCTTAAATTGTTCTAGTGATTAATTTTATTGCATGGGATATGAGAGTAATCCCTCCCCCTACCCAACCTCTTTCCCAAGAAGCCGCCTCTCCCCTTCCCTCATTCTCCCCTTCCCTCCAGTCGCCTCATCCTTCCCTCCCATCCCCTCCCCTCCCCCCTGCCCAACCTCTTTCCCCAGCAGCCACCTCTCCCCTTCCCTCATTCTCCCCTTCCCTCCCTTCCCCTCCCCTCTAACCTCCCTAGCCCCTCCCCTCCCCTCCCCTTCCCACTAACCAAAAGAGGAATGTGTAAACCATAAACTACATTGAAATCAAAGTAAAAAATAGGAACCTGGATGTTTGTTTCAGCTTCTAACAGTATGAATCGATCTTCAACAGCCGCGTGAGGTGTTTTCCAGTTTTTTTCCAGCCCATAAAAGAGGAAAAAACTGTTATTAAGTAGAAAATTAAATAAAGAAAATAAAATTAAATGAAAGGGAGAAGAATTTTTGGGTTTATAACCCCAAACATGTGTTGTAGTTAACCTGTCAGCAGCTGGACAGCTCCTGCAGGTCAACCCCAGTCCATTAGTGGGTGTGGTCTTCAGAGTAGGAACCACCACATCCGGGTATGCACCCCCTTTACATGCACTGAAATAATGAGAAACTGAAAAATATTAGTTCAAAACACAAATATATCCTATAATAGAATTGACACATCTTCTGTTTTTTCTATTGCTTGATTGGTCTATAGGCTGAGACATATTGCTGTATGTCAAGGCTGGGCAGACAACTCAATTGGGACCCTGAGTTGGTGACCTGGCGAATGCAGAACAAAGCAGAAAACTGAGCAGCTCTACAGGCAGGTAGATGGGGTGTGGACAGGGGCTGAAGCTACTGCAAAAAAGGTATGCTATTAGGTTTGATCGGTTGGTTTCATAATGGAACTGTTCATGGAAAATTTTAAATCATTCAATCATTTGGTTGGATTGTAGGGGAAACGGTATTTCAATCCATTATTTGGATGGAAAGGAAATCAGTAAGGCCGGTGATTAAAAAAAACATTGGAATGGACAATGACACCTCAAGGGGTGTGTGTCCTGTTTCTTAATGGTAGTAATGAATGCAATTTGATAATAGTGCAATGAATATAATAGTTATTGTAGTTATCATTTTTGTACCTGAGTAGTTTTCATGTCTGAGGTTGAAGCAACTATTCTCGAACAAACATACAAAGTAGAAGTCCTATCAGTATGATGATGCTATCAGGAAAAGAAGAAAAGAATATTTGATTTTGGCGACTTTCGGTTGCGGAATATAGAAATTGGAAATGTTGAAGAACATTGCACCTTGATATTTTCAACCCCACTACTTACCTCTGAAGACCCACTACAATGATGTTCCTGTATTGTGTCAAACAAAAAAAAATGTAATGTGCATAATGAGTATTGACAAATTTGTAAACATTATTACCTGCTTTTGGTCGAAGGTGTCAGTGAAGCTGCAAATGTAATGCTCATTATCATTGATAAAAAGATGGTTTTATGTGTTATGTTCAAAAGAATGAATATGGTTTTGAATATTAAAATTAGTTTCATCAATTGAGAATTAAGAATTTTTTTGATTTGAGTATCTCCAACTGTGCAGGTAAACGAAACTTGTCATCATCATAATTTAAAAATGATAAAAAATGAACCATTGCTCAATAAAAAATCATGATCAACTAAAAAGAACCATGATAATTTATCTAGTTTATCTAGGAACAATAATAAGGTAGTACAACAACGACAAAATACAACTACGGATTTGGTCAAACATACCTTCAGTCAAGCAGAGATCCATTGAATCTCATACTTGTAACCCAATTGAAAGTAACACCATTCGATCATGACACCAAAGTCATTCAAAGCTTCATTCATACTGGTTTAAAAACATTGCCATGAACATAACGTTACATAATAAAAAATAAACAGAAATGAAAACAAAATGTTCTATTTAATATATTTTAATCAAAATATACTAACTAGAAAAAAATTCTTAATAAACTAAACAGAATAAAACACGTTCCAAAATATTTTGATAGAAAATTGTTTTTCAAGTTAGTTTAAATGAATAAATCAATAAAGAATGGCTGCACATTATAAGCATAGAAAGTAATTGGTGAGATGTAGTGTAAAAATGTTTGAGAAACTCATATGAAACTGGAAATATGAATTCTTGGAGAGAACTACAAATAATTCAAGGAATATATGAGAAAACACCAGTTGAGAAGCACTGCATTGCACTACATCCTGCAAATTTCATATGAATTGAGTTAAATTAAAAACCTAAAAGGAGATGTAATTGCACATCTTTACACTACATTGTGAAGGAACGCACCAAACCGACTAAAGATGTAATTGCGCGGCTTTATACAGCTATTATAAAGATGCTATGTTTAAGAAAAATATATTAACAACTGGAAAAAATTTCTAAATAAACTAAATAGAATAAAACACGTGAAAAATATTTTGATAAAAAAATGTTTTGCAAGTTAGTTTAAATTAATAAGTCGATAAAGCAGGGCTACGCATTATAACCATAGAAAGTAACTGGTGAGATGTAGTGTAAAAATGTTTGAGAAACTCAAGTGAAACTGGAAATACAAATTCTTGGAGAGAACTAAAAATAATTCAACGTATATATGTGAAAACACCTGTTGAGAATCACTGCATTGCACTACATCCTGCAAATTTCATATGAATTGAGTTAAATTGAAAACCTAAAAGGGAATGTAATTGCACAGTTTTATACTACATTGTGAAGGAAGACACCAAACTGGATAAATGAATAATTGCATGGCTTTATACATCTATTATAAAGAGATACATGATATCTACAACTAAGAAACAGTAGATTATGCAACTAAGAGACATAAGAAGTTATGTATTGAATAAAATAATATAGGCATACCTAGGTTGTATGATATGATCCGGTGTAATTGAAGCCTGACAGTTCTATAATAGCAGGAAGTTATGTAAACAGTCATATTGTTGTTCAAAGATGTTTCCCAAGTCACAGTAGTGCCAATTTTTTTGTAGCTATATGGAAACCTGAAAAGGACATACATAATGATGAAAATTACTTTATTTTGAAGACATACCTATAATAGGTAATATAAAAATAGACTACCTCAATGAAGCAAGGGTATTTTCTTTAAATAATATTGAATGAACAGTTTAGCCTGAACACAACAAATGGAAAGATGAAATGATACCTATGATAATTTATGCTCTGTCGGTTGGCCTAGAATGACAATATGCATTTGTTCCAAGTCCTTGTAGACTCCCTCACTTCAGCTGCTCTATTTCAAAAAAATTGGGTCGTGAACAATTACCAAAACAGCTATAATATTATCAAATTATTTGCATAATCTGTTGCACCCAGTCTACAGAAAACTGGAAAAGGTTCAGGATGGAGGGAGAGGAAAGTGGTTATATAAGGGAGAAGAATGGGTTCTTTACAGACACAGATAATCTGTGTTCACTGAGGCATTTTATAAAGCATGTCCAATGAAATCTACTCCAAGCTTGATCTAAAGCATTGGAGAACCTTGAGGCTTCGACGTCATCTTAAATCTGTGTAGCACACACCATTTAGTTAGAAAGAACAAATTCCTCTTGACCAGCATTACATACCTTGATCTATGTTCTACATTCAGCAACAGACTGGTCACTGCAACTTAGTAGGCAAGCGTACTATGTCCTCCCTAATAATGGAGACACCTAAGGCCAATAGTGGTATATAGAACATCATAATAACAGTATGGATAAATAGTCAGGTCTCTGACCAGTGTAGGGTTTACCTCATCATTTGGGGCTCTGATTGGTGTAGGATTTACCTCAATCACATCTCTTATCAGTGTAGTTTGATGGAAATCATTCATTCCTTCCATCATTCTCCATTAACCGCACAAATTATTTGAGATCAATAACTCTGAATCTATATAGTCATATAGCATTATAGATTTTGAATCAAACCTTAAAGACTTGTCATTCCACAAAAAAGACCAAACAACAAACAAACATAGAGTAAATACAAAGAAAAAACTAACAGTGAATACAGAATAACAGTGAATACAACATATCAACATTGAACAAACTAACAGTGAATAAAACATATTAACATTGAACAAAGTAACAATGAATACAATATTCTAAAGGGGTATAAAAACACATATATAGTGGAATCAATTTGAAGTTAATGTAACATATTAATAGTGAACACAACATACTAATAATGGACACAAAATTCAAACTATGATCAAATAGTGAACATAACATACAAATGTTTTTCTATCGCAGATTGGATGACCCTACAAACAATGCAGTCTAAGATTTTTTGGTTACAACTTCAACTAAACCACCACATTTCCATTGAAGTGGTCGAACAAATTCGGAACCCTAAAAAAAGGAATAGATGAATAAATATAGTCTCAATGAATGAATTAGTTGTTGAAATTGATGAAATGGAAGAATAGATCTATTGTAATGACATTAGAAAAAATCATCAGTAAAAAGAGATACTAAAAAATTAATAGAAGAGATAAAATAACTAAATTTCTAATAATAATGTTTTTGTTTCTATATATAATGATGAATGATGATAATAATACAAAGGGCATATGAAAGATTAAATAAAAACCACTGCACATAAAAAAATACCAATTCATAAATCATTAAAGATATAGTAAAACTAAATGAACCCTTTTTCCACTAAGATACCGGCATTGAAACATGATTATAAATCCTGTCAACCTGAATTCAATAAAACTGAGAATAATCAATGAACTAAGATAATAGAATAATGGAAGTAAATAATCATTTGTTTTGAAAAACTGGTGGAAGAAAAAAACTATAAAGCAAATAGAAATACGAAAAATGTAAGAGAAGAGATAAAATAACTGAATCTGTGATACAAATGTTGTTCTTTGGCTGATTGGATGACCCCATGTATAAAGCAGTCCAAGATTGTTAGGTAACAACTTCAACTAAACCATCACTTTCCCTTTCAAAGACATGTACATAGATGCGAACCAATTTGCTGACAAACAAACAAATCAAAAATGATCTGCTAACCAGTTGAGTAAAATATCTAAGAACCAGTTGAGTTAAAGAAGCACCAATGATGATGACAAACTACTTCAAAGATCATGGAATGATTTGATTTCATCCGCAACCAGAATTGAGAATCACCTGAGTATCCTTTTATGGTGATGAATGTGGTGTTGACCAAGCCTAGATCCAGCATTGTTATCGAGGTCTGTCCCCATAGAGAACACGAACCTACTTCATTTGAAGAGGATGACCATGAATCATGCAACACCGTTTATGTTCTCCGTTTCAACAGAGATCATTGAAGATGATAAAATAATTAAACCCCATGCACCGAAGAGGGGATCTGAAGACTGTCATTTGAGTCTTGATATTGATTTCCAAAGCAAAACCTATCATGAAGAATAAATTGGATGAAAATTTGGACAACAAAAAATGGGTTACCGAGCCCAGCCATTCTCGGATGTAGATTTCCTCGCCATCCGATTTAGAGACACCAACACCCAAGTTTAGCAATGTAACTTGATTCGATGAGAACAAAATATTCTTGAAGGGTATTTAAATACACTACGCGTTGATGTCGCCGCTGTAGAATCGGAGGAGGCATCAGATCCATATTTCCAGTAGCCGAAGCAGGAGGAGCCAGAGCATGCAGTGGTGGAGACTGCGTTGGTGGAGGTGGAGATGCATGAAGCGCTGAGCCTAGTTTAGGAGGTAGAAGGATCCAACATCAGAGGAATGAACCCTGAATCTAGAGGAAGGAACCCAACATCAGTAGGAAGGAGGAATCAATTTTCACTGGAAACCCTAGGATTGGGAGAGGGAAATCGCGAGTCGGAAAGTGAGCGTGAATGGGAACAATGGTGGGTCGTGGTAATGCTTTGCACGACGTCGATTTTCAATGTGTATTTTGGGTATTCAATTGAGTTGTGGAGGGTTAATTGGTAATTGGAAAGCTAAATTAGGTGACGTGGAGCAGTGTGGAGATGACACATAAGCAGAGGAATACCCAACTTTAGTATATATAGTGGATTACAACCTGCAAATTTAGTATAAACATACTGAAATTTTAAACTATAGAGAAGAGAAAAGAGATACTTAGATTCTACAGATGTGAAAATACCATTTCTTGGTACCAACTTCAACCGAACCATCAATTTCCCATTCAAAAACATGTTCCTCATCTACTGACAAACAAAATGAAAAAATCAAGTATGTATTAACACATAAAAACAAAATAAAGAGAGGCAAAGGCCAACTAAATATTTCAAGAGAACACGAACCCAACTTCAATTTAAGAGGAATACCTTGAATCACACAACATTGTTTAAGTTTTCGGTTTCAACCACGATTGATTATGATGCTAAAATAAATAAATCTTCAGCACCGGGAGAGGATATCTAGAGACCGTCAGTTGATTATTGATGATGATGTCCATACTGAAACATATAATTCATATGAAAGCTGATAAAATGTTGATGGTAGTTGAGGAGGTATAGGGAGCATAGAAATGGGTTACCGAGCAGATCTGTCAGTTGATGCAGAGCTCCTCTGGTTCAGATTGAGAGACTTCGACAATAAATCCTTTCAACAAACCATTTTTCAATGAAAATAGTATCTTCATGAATAATATTTAAATCCACTATGAATCGTGGTTGCTTCTGTAGATTTGGAGGAGGCGGAGGATAAGGCAGAGTCCCCATATTGGAGAAGATGTAGCTGGAGGAGCCGAAGGCGGAAGAGCCAATAGGGGATCAGATACAATTTTGGAACCAGTTAACACTATAATATAAGCCACACTAACTCTTCCCTATACATACACAAAAGATTTATTAGATAAACTGTTTTTAATCCATATGGTAACAATTTAAGATGAATTAAAAAATAAATTATAAAAGAAAAAACCACAAGGATTCATTGAATGGCCAACCTTAGATGCTCACCTATGAAGAACTTGAGTATTTGCTTCAGTTGTCATCAGATTATCTCTCAGCTCAGTAATCTGTTTATTTAATCAATTATGGGCATCACAGTTGCTGTTAGGCTTGAAAGGTAGAGCCCCTCCAAATTCAGTGTACCTTTCAACAGATGGAAGAGAGATGAGGTAATGGAATGAGATATGAATTAATATAAGTAAATAAAAATTTATGAAAATTTATTCATCTCATGAACCTGAAAGATTATTAATGTACCACCCACTCCATGATTCTTTCCTAAAAAGAATTAACATTAATGATTTAAGTAGAAATACCATGTCATGTTGAAATTTTGATCAACACATATAGAAAATGACATCACAGTGTTACAATTCAATTTAAGAACTACCAGAGTGAAAAGAATCTTGGATATGGTATGTGTTCAGAAATATAACATGCCATCACGATTAGTATTTACAACTATTTGAAGAACATTGGAGTTTTATAAATTGAAATTTCTATGGTAGACATTATATATAGCAGAATTTGAAAAATATAATGAGTAAGGAAATGGAAATGGATCGGTAGCGGTTGAAGTGTCGACCTTATTCTCAATCACATCGCTCAGTCTGCTATCGAGATACTTCTCTAGCTACTTAAAGTGGCAACAATCAAGTCTAAAAGATAATTCATGTTATTTTTCTTGTGTATTTTCTTTATGGGCATCATCATGGGAAAATCTAGTCAGTACATAGTTAGATTTATAGATATAATAATGGTTGATAAATATGATTTCCACTAATCCTATTGAATTAATGTATAGTCTAGTATAGTGATATGACTCTAAAAGAAATGGATGAGTACACCAACCTACTTACATGCTTCTCAAGAGTGGTTTGTTCATGTTATTCCAGGTTCCTTGATCATAAATCACGACTTTCAAGTATCTCTCTCATGATTCATGGAATTCGAAATATAAATAATAGGACAAGGAGATAGGAAATTAAGAATCACATATCACCATTTTTTATTTTGCAACTCAAAGAACACAATCAATTAATAGATTTGAAAACATAGATAAAACTATTGAAATGCTTCTAAAAACATCAATAATGGATAATATCATGTAAACAATTACATTAGATATGGATAAATTTCATCATACAATGGTGGATGAAAAGAGATTAAGTTCACAATAAATTTAAAAAATGATTCAAAACATGCACAACCCTATCTAAATGGGTTTCAAAAACAAAATGAAATCTTGAAGACATGAGCATCCATATCCTTCTAAAAGCAACCAGTCAAGGAAATTAAAAAACATAAGGAATTATTACTAATCAAACCTTCTATAAGGGTTCATCCACACCTTTAGGAATACATTGAATCCTTTAGCCACAATATTTAATCTTGGTCAATGTCGCACCTCCATAAAAATACAATGATTTCATGTCACATACCTAAGTAAGTAGAATAAGTGACAAAATTTTAAATTTGAATTAATAGAAAAATATATCAGGAGAATTAACTTATATAAGTGTTTCCATTTCATTCAAAAACTGGAGATGATGACAAAGAAAACTAAATTATAGAAGACATGTAAGAACATTGTGCACCATTACAATGATCATTCACTAAACAGACAATGTACAAATCATGAATAACATCGAATTTGGTAGAATAGTTAAATAAAGAAATAACAGTGAGCCTAAAATCTATATTGTTTTAGAGGCTGTTGTTATTTCATAATAAGAGAATTTAAATGATAAAAATAATTAAAGGCTTTATCAAGATTCATTTATCCTAAAATATGTACAATTTTTATGGAAAAAAAATTTACTGTACTAACATCTGAAAAAGTATTATGTGAATTGAAATACTTCAAATTGATGTGGAGATTATTTCAATGATATTAGGAGAATATACCTTTGCAGGGTGAGTAGCTCATCGGTCTTGATTTTATTGAGTAGAAATAGTCGAGAGCTATAGATGTGGATAGAAATCACGATCTTCAAAGAATTTGGGAATCAGATGGAGTGAATCTGGAGGGAATTTAACTGAAATTTTACAAAGGAGTGGGAGGTGTAAGAAACGTACGAGGAGCTGAGGGGATTCGAGATGTTTAACCGTAGTACATGAAGAAAAAATTCGTGAGGAAGATTCCTTCGGTGTTCTATGGGTACTGGCGATGGGAGGGGAAACACGAGCCACAACCCTAGTTGCACTGTCGAAGGGGTAATGGCAGCATGAACCGTAAGAGGGGCGTTAGAGGGGAAACAGGAGAAAGATTCGTAGGAATCGTGCAAGAGGTGAAACAGGTGCGGGAACAGTTGCCGACAGAGAGACGACGAATTGGAAGACGACGATGGGAGACGAGTATTGATTCGAACGGGTTGCAGGGGGAATATTAAAGATGGAATGAAAATGGAATGAGGGAATGAAAATCGTGAGAGGAAACCCTAGACGAGGGGAGGGAAATTGCAAGCGGAGGAAGAAGGTGAAGGCGGTGAAGCCGGAGAATGGAGAAATGGAAGAAACCCTAGATTGGGGAAATAGATGAAGATAACGACGGTGGGAAGTGCGGAAGGAAGAAGTGAGGAGCCACGGAAAATAGAAATGGGGGAGAGGGAAATCGTGGTGGGCAGGCCGAACGTGAGCCGGAGCGGGAGGAGAGAATGTTAGAGAAAAAGAGTGGAGGAGGGATGTGGAGGCATGGAAGGTTGACACGTTAGGAAAATCTGATGTGGAGGATTGTTTGATTGACACGTGGCAGGAAGAAAAACCTAAGATTAGTATATATATAGATGATGTTAGTATAATTTTTACTTGAATAAATTATACCCTTGTCAATGATTAAAAGCATGTGTTTAAATGATTGCCAATTGATAACACCTAACGCGGAGGGCATGGGCCGAGCAAACACGGCCCGACAACCCTCCACAGCTTGTTTATTAATGTGTGGATTGACGGGCGATGATGAAACGGACCGCAATGGTGATTTGAAGTCTCCGTAGTGAAATACGGGCCCCGTAGTGACCATAGGCGCAAACGACAAGAGAAACGGACCACCGGCGCGCGTTCGATGGTCCACGGAAAGCGGCGATGGCGCACCGCCGGAACAGAACCGCCGCGGCTCAGCCGCGACAGTGGACCAAATCGGAACGGCTTAGCTGTTCCGGAAGCTGAGGGGCGCGACTTAAGTGCCGCGCCAGCTGGCCGCCAACGCCCTCCCCTGGCCGGACCGGGGCGGGCTGAGCAGACCGGACCGCCAGCGCCGGCCGGGCCGGGCTGCGCCGGTCGGGCCAAACTCAGACCCGGGTCGGGTCGACCCGGTTCGGGCTGACCTAGGGGGTATCAGGCCGGGTCGGACCGGGCCCGAACCCCCTATTCTCGGGTAGTTTCGTTCAAATGCCCATAACTTGGGATATGGACCTCCGATCGATGCACCATCAGTTGCGATGTGATCCTTGGGTCGAGATGGTCGATTCGGTATACTACACTCAAGGTTTTGGAGAACTTTGGGTATGGCCAGGTTGGTTCGAACACAAAACCAACCGGGCCCTCGGAGCAGAAACGCTTATAACTTGAGCTCCAGACGTCCGATTGACGTGCCGTCGACTTTGTTGGATTCCTCTTAGTAATACATACCTTTTGGCTTACTCCGCTCGAGGTTTGGATGCAGTTGGAGTATAGTCGGGTTGGTTTTGACTTAAAAACCAACCGGGCCCCTGGAATGGAAAAACCATTAACTCTCAGACCGGGCATCCGATTGACGCACCATTTGTCACGTTGAGATCCTATCGACGAGGTGGAACTTTGGGATACATCAACTCCGGACTACGTGTCAGTTGATGTATCGACCCCTTGGCTCATGGAGTGGACCCTCCCGAAAACGAGCATGCTGTGTGCGAGAACCCTAGAGCTGGCTGCGACGATGATGACAACCGTATTGGAATCCTCCGTAGGTTCGACGATGAAGACTTTCATACTGGAATCCTCTGTGGGTTCGATGATGATGAAAACCGTATTGGAATACTCCATGGGTTTGAAGATGAAGACTTTCGTACTGGAATCCTCCGTGGGTTCGACGGTGAAGACTTTCGTACAGAAATCTTCCGTGGGTTCGACGATGACGAAAACTATACTGGAATCCTCTGTGGGTTCGACAGTGACAACTACTGTACTTGTATCCTACGTGGGTCCTACAGTATTGACCTCTGTTGTAGTATCCTATGTGGGTCCGATAGAGTAGCTGAGCTAGTATCCTACGTGGGTCCGACAGCTTAGTTGGTCTAGTATCCTACGTGGGTCCCAACTAGATAAATCAGTAACTACATCTGATCATCTCCTTTGCTTTACAATTGATGTATACCTGTGTGAGTTGAGTCTTGACTTTCAATCATTATCTCCGATATGATTGACTTGCTTTCCTATGTGGATTGAGTTGTGCTTTCCTGTGTGGATTGGGTTGTACTATCCTGTTTGGACATGATCGATCTCGGGCTCAGATGTTGGAGCCGAACTGGAATTGATGACTTAGGTATATGTATGGTCATATACCTAAGTAGTGTTGGTTGTTAATTTGTGATTTTATATTTCCTTTGTGGATTCTAGGAGACCTTCGGGGGTCTCGGGGTCCCTACTGAGTAGCGTATACTCACCCCTGCACGGGCTATGCCCGCACTACATTGTGTTGGATGCAGACGACGGACAATGCTGATCATGGTTGAGGCTTGTGGAGCAAGTCAGTACCTGGAGGTGGACCACTGGGCGGGACGTACACGAAGCGGACGACTGGACCCATGGAGCTGAGGAGACTATCTGTACCCACCCTTCAGGTGGGACTTCCAGTGGACGGATCAACGTTGCTGCTTTACTTTTCAGTTGCTGTACTTTCTTTCCAGTTGTACTTTACTTTCAGTTTGGGTTTGTATTCTGACCCACTTACTTTTTCTCACTTACTTTTGTACTCAGTTTACTTAGTGTTTACTTCTTCTAGCTTACTCTGTGGTGTTTGTTTACTTTATAAAGGCAATGTCTTCCCCTTTTTTGTCGGGATTTATGCCTTTGGTGCTAGTCGCCAGCCCCTGGCCTATGAGAGGCGGGCTTGGGGTAGTCACATCACGGGCCTCGAGGATGGTCATGACACTTTATTTTTTAAATCATCATAGAAAAATTATCTTAGGGTGAATTTTTGGTATTTTTATGAAAAAATTTATTTTCGAGTGAATAATGAAAAATACTACTTTTTAATGAAAGTTATATTTTTGTTTCAACCATTTTCAAAGTTATATTTTAATTTAAAATGTATTATAAGTAAAATTAGTTATATAATATAATGAATAATCCAATTATGTTAATTGAAATCAATTTCATGGTTGAATTTTGTATAAAAATATTTTTACACTTAAAAAACCATTTTTTCTAAAAAAATAATTTTTCATTTTGTTTTTCCAGTTTAATATTAAATTAAATTCATTAAATTACTTGTTTTGAATTTTTAAAAATATATTCCATATCTGGATTCATGAATTCTAAATTTATAAAATAGGTAGCATTTATTTTTTGTCAATATGAATAGTAACTTTAGTTATTATTGTTACCATAGTAATGAGTAAATTTGGTAATTAAAGTTAAAAATAAAACGATGAGGACTATAGAATTACCTTAAAACTTTCCTTGATCATATTTTATGAGTCCATTTCATCCATAATCATCTAAGATTCAGTTATATGAAATTTTATGGCCATTTGGATTAAATTCTGACCTTTATAGTATTTGATTTTAAAAAATTTAAACATGTTGCAGTCTTCCTTTTAATAAATATAATATTTTTAATATTGGATTATCTAGAGGATACATTTGAATATAAATTTTATTTTTAAATATGAAATATTTACCTTCATAATTTTAATTTATTTGTAATTTTTAGTGAAAAAATAATTACCATATATGATTACACAATGGTGGGACATTAATTATTCAATTAATAAAAAAACAAATTAATGATATTTAAATTATTAAAGAAAATGAAAGTTAAGATAAATAATGTAATACATGAATTTTATATATTAACAATACATTTTTGGGATATAATACAATATTTGGTTTGAATTCTAGGTGTTTTCTTGATATTATTAAACTCAATGTAATGAATTGTTCTAAAAAATAACATTATTTATATTTTATAAAAAATAATAATTTATAAAATTATAAATAATTCCTAAAAATCTTTAATTATGAAAAATTAATGGGATTTGGTAAATTACACCTATCATGATCTATTTATGGTAACATTATTTACCCTTAGATATTGAAAAAGTTTAATAGTAAGATAATTCTCAAAGGGTTAACAGGAGGTTAAAACAAAAAAGATATATTGTAAAACCATCATCTAAACATTTCAAAATTTTATTGGATAAGTGGATTTCAACCCATACTCATCCTATCATTGAAATTAATAATTTTTGATCCATATGGAAATCAAAATTAATTTATCTTAATTTAACATTTTAAGAAATTACAAAGATGTCCCTTAACTCAATTATAAAAGGGAACCTACTTCCTCATTTGTTTACTTCACATTAAGCCATCTAGATCACCCAAATCCTACCCATTACACTTATAAACATCCTTATCCATGTTCTAGAGGTTCCGGTCCTTCCAAAATACCATCCCTAGATCCCTTAACAAGCGATCTAAAGGAATTCCCTTGAAGAAGATGTAATCTTCTCTACCAACTGTTTCATGTTTATTTCTTCTTCTACTTCCTCTTCATGTGTTGTTTCCATAATAAAGTAATAACTATAGAATCATATACATACTGAGAATTTATTATTATTATGATTCAATCATATTCTACCTTTTATCAATCCTATGAAAAATAAAGGCACCATGTGTGTGTACGTACGACTTACTATCTCCACGCAACAGTGTAATTTCTTTTTCATCAACACTTTTCTTGGATTGTTTTATTGATGGATATAATGGATATATATTATAATTTTGACACAATATTGATTATTTAAATATAATATATCATCCAATTCCTTTCCCTTTTGATCATTAATAAATGATATCATCGCTCACGCATTCGTACGACATACCGTCTACACGAAGCAATGCAACTCATTTTAGGCCAGCCTTTCAAGAATTATTCTAGATATAAATATATATATATATATAACGAATAAATATAAAATCCATAACCTTAATATCATTTTTCATATGATGAAAATATATCCTAGTCCCATTAACCAGAATTTACATGATAAAACATGCATGGGAAAATGAAGCAGTTAACACCCAAAAGAAGGATAATAATGAAATATTATTAAAAAACGAGTAATAGGATGATATAAGAGGATCATATATGAAATTATTAATATGAATATGGTTCTGGTATAAATTAATGACAAGTTTAAAACCATAATATTGGAGGTTAAATATTTTTCAACTAAAGGGAAGCGTGATGTAAGAGATTTCATCTCAATTTCCACTCAATTGGGACATATTTGGAAATATGCACATGTTTATTTTTATGTGGTGCATATACTAACCAATTGTGATATTTAAAATTAATATATATTTATTCACAACCATATAATTTCATTTCATGTTTACTCTGTTAAATATTTTCCAAATTTTCATCTATCATTTCATCCCTTTGGAACTTGAATCAAACAAAGAAAGGCTTAAAAGAAAAACCGATCTTATTTATCTTTTGATCACATATATTTTTCATCATATTCATATTTTCTCTAAAATGTTTTTACACATCTAGAATTATTTATCCATAGAAATGTTTACCCATGTTTGACTTTGTACAAAATCGATTGAACATAATCTTTTTGTCATTTCCCTAATAAGGTACTTTGTGACTTTTCTGACAAAAGTATGGAAGATTTTTTTTAAATTATATGGAATGCGAATATTTTTCCACTATAAGGAATCATCTTATTTTTTAATCTACCTTTACAAGTTTACAAATTTATATTTAGTGAAAAAAATTTTACATTATATTTTCATACTTTTTTTTAATAAGTGATTTCAAAGAAATTGAAAGGATACACTACAACAAATTGAGCATCTAGCGGCAGTTTAAACCGCTGCTATATGGTTCTGCGATGATTTTAAAAAACCATTGCTAAAATTGGTGTCGGCAATCAACATGCGGCAGTTTCATCCATTTAGCGGTGGTTTATGGAAAGTTTCGTAGAAGCCATATTTTTTGGTAGTTTTTTTAGTTTTAACGGTGGTTTTCAATTAAAAAAATATCTGGGATCCAATGGCGGTTTCTAACTGCCGTTAAAGTCTTTAATTTTTACTGAAAAGAAAACCACCACTAATATGGATAAAACCACCATTGAGTATTTTTTTTTCATATTTAGCGGCAATTTTAACCGCGACCTTAAAAAAATACCATAATATAACAGCAGTTTAAACCAGCAAAAAAAAACCTATATCTAACGGCAGTTTAAATCGCCAATATCTCATGCATTTAAATAAAGCATTTTGCAGGTTCTGCAGCCCCAGAACCTGCATCCAGAATAACACAACAATGACACTGAAAATTTTACCACATCATCAAATATATCATCAACGTACAAGGAAAACAACACATGTTAAAACTAAATAATCAAGGTATGTTGATTCTCACCAAAACATAAAGAATCGACATACTGACAAAGGAAAACAACACATTGAAAGAAATAATACATTTCTCAATAAATTGAAAGAATCAAACAAGACACAACACATTAAAAGACTCAATAATACATAAAAACATGGAAAGAATCAACGCATTGAAAGAATCAATAATACATTTATCAATACATTTCTCATTGAAAGTACGTTGATTATTTAAACTATTACGTAACACATTTCCAAGGAAAACATAATTTTAATACATTTAAAACTAGCTATAAAGAATCAATGCACTTCCATTAAAACGAGGCTTCACATGTTAAAACTAAATCCACCAAAATTACAAACAAGATAAATTAATTTAATAATAAATAAATAATTCTCAATATTAAACCATCCATCATGAATACCATTTTCATCAAAAGGGTTATTAATGATTCAAAACCAATAAGCAATGCTTAGCCAAAAGAGAAATCACCCTAAATATCCATAAATGATCTAAACTTCCACAAGAGAGTATTAAAACTAACATGGATTTATACAACGGGTAAATACTTTATGAAATCCTAGGACATCCAACGCTAATCCCACCCCTTTATGAGATCACAAAAAACAATATAGATGCCTCTATGTTCCTAGATCGACTAGAATTCACATAGTCCAAGTTACCCGATTACATATCCATGGCTTATCCAAGACCAACAAGACAGAGCTCAAAAAACAGGATCCATGCACAAATAGAGCACAAAAATCTCCCAAAAGGGAGATTACCCAACACATCAAGATTGAGCTCTAACCAAGAAGGTGAAAACTAGAGGATACTAATCAAACAAAGGGTCCACTGGATAGGGGTTATCCTATATGTTATAGGATTGAGATACCATTGTATGGATAAGTGATATAGGACCTTAGTTTTCCAAGAGATAACATAAAATGATCCTTGGTCAGTAGGACTAGGTCATGATGTGAGATTTGGAAAATGGTATAGACTTTCCTATAATGACTGGGGTTAGATAGAGATTACAGTCTTGGAAAAAACCATGGGGTTTTGTGTCATTAATTGACCTATAGGGACCCTACATGGGACACCAGTAAGCTGAGAGTGACACCACATGTTCACCCCCAATAGTTGAAGGGATAGTGACAAGAACATAGTAATAATATCATTGAAGTGGGAGGCTTTATCCTATTGTACATGAAAACACACACACACACACACTCAACTCTATGAAATACTGCATAGGTATAATAAAATAAAACCTATAGGTGTAAAAAATTCATGTAGTAACCTTTAGGAAATACATTAGAATGAGATAGATAAATATCCAGGAAAGGAAAAGGGTAAAATACATGCCTAACCAAGAATAAAAAAAGTAGGTCCCAATATAGAAACAACTAAAAGCGAAAAGAAGAGGAGTTCCCAACTCAAGGTCCCTAAGTATGACCACTAAACATGGTCAGTGCCTATACTTACTTCTATGTTCCATAGATACTAGGTCCACTAAGGACACCATCTACCAGTTGTCTGTATAAGAAAAAAATCATGCATGCAAAGCCCATGCAGGTGTGGGTATAAACATATATAGTAAGACACCATGAAAAACAAGTGGGAAATAGTATAATCTAATAGTCAGATCAACCTATATGTAAAAGAGAGACAAGAAACTAAACATCATATATGATCATATAGAAATTTCAATATTCATATCCAGTTGAAACATAGAATATAGACACATGGTTATACAACACATACATAGGGCACCTATTTTCCCAATCACATCTAAAATATAAGAAAAATATAAAAAAATACCCACATTGGATGTACTAATACATGAAAAAATCCTCTCCACTAATCATTTCCCAATGATGAACTATACTAATCACCCTCTCCATATCTATCTCTACTTCTAGTCATCGACACCTGTAATACAAGAATATTGAAAATTAAACAATGTTGTATATTTATATTTAGACTTAAAATCAATAAATGTTTATGATCTAAATGATTTTAAAGTTTTTGATTTACCTTCTCACCACAAGTCATCACATTCAATCCCCATTTTCCTTCCAAAGACCTCATATAGTAATAGTCTCAAACCCATCCGCACACTCGACCAGGATGTTCCTTCCCAAGGACTTTACCAATTGGGTCATCCTGGGAGACTGAGTAGGACTGTGTGGAATTGACATCCCATAGTTATTTAATTTTTAACTATAAATAGAATATCATTTATATTAGAATCAATATATATTAACATAGTTACAACTAATAATAAGTTATTATAATGAAAAATGAATTCAAACCCCAACTTCCTTGGAAGACTCATTAACAAAACTCCCATCATATTTTTTCTGACCATTCAACCACACTTCTGTTCAGGATGCTTTGTGGCCTAAACTCGGTGACTGCATTAAAGAAATATAAATCAACAATTTAATATATTAAATAGATAACATTTTCTAATAAATATTTAAAATAATTAAAATATTACTAGAGTCGATCGACTTCTATAAAAATTCTTTGACCCTATAGTGTGAGTATAACACTTCCTCCTTGGAATTCCTGTCATTTAATCAAATAAAATTATGTTCAGAACACATATTTCAAAAAATTCATGCAGAAAAAAAAATTAGAAATGATAATAGATGCATTTTACTAACAAAAAAAAATATAACAATGATAATGAATGACTGCATAAATGACATAGGTGGTTGATAAATGAATAGATAACTGCACATACAATCATTTTCTACTTCAATCATGTCTGTTTCCTACTCCATCATCACTTCATCTACTTAATCCACTCTTTCAAGAATAATATTTTCAATATAATTATGGACAAATAAGTCTGCTACTTGCTATTGATGGGATTCAATGTCAGAGGTCAAATATTCCACTTCATCACTCATATCATACAAGTCTCTTTGTTTTACGTGACCAACTACACTCCACCCTTAATCTACAACATATTTCACATAATATACCATTTAATCTTGCAATGCTAAGATATAAAAATCATGTAGTTCATGGTCACAAACATCCATAAAATGAGATAAGTTCACATAAGTAAATTTCAAGGAATCTCTTTTAACACCCTTGATAATATCCACCCAATTTCATTTGAATAAAATAACTGAAAACGTCTGTGGTAGTTTAATTCGACAAGATCAGTAAATTTTCTATAGTATTACACTTTAGCAAAGGTAAATATGCCACTATTCTATGTTTTCAAACCCTCTTCCTGATCAACTGTATGAAATCTAAAGTCATTCACGTTGTAAGAGTCAAACTTTCTATCTTGTTTTAGAGGACCTCGAGCAAGAAACTTCAATATTCTAACAACTCTGATCGAGTATCAGTATTCATGATCTAAAAAAATTAATATACATTATTAGATTTAAAAAATATACATATCTACCTAATATCCATATTTATTGAAATATTTATGAACTTACATGTCATGAAAACCATTCTACAAGCTCTTTATTAACTACTTTTGTTATATCTTTCTCATTTTGTGTTTGTCCTCTCATTCGTCTCTTTGTTTGTATCCTCAACTCTTCAATCAATGGATATATAATTTCACTATTTAGTAGCACATATCTATGTGCCTATAATAATTCCATTTCTGTTAGTGTAACATTTGAGCTCCTCCAAACTGATCATCCAATATCAGGAAATATTTTTTATTTACCATGTATTTCAGATTGAGTCGATATGTCATCAACATGTCCAACTCAATTGAATCTAGTCTCAATATCATCCAGGTATCTAGAACAAAAGGTAAGACACTCCTCTACCAAATATCCTTCAAAAATATATCCTCTATGGTTGAGCTTTATTTTTCATGTATGATTTCAAATTCCCAAGATATATGTGAAATAAAATAAAAAAAACATAATTATGTATTTAAATAAGTGAAAAGAATTATTTACTGAAATGAAAAACATATAAATAAATTATCTCTCAATTTGATACATCCATCAATAATGTACGAGGCCTCCTAATTTAGATTCCTCAACCAAATGCATAGTTAAATGAATCATGAAAGTAAAAAAACAACGGAGGAAAGATCATCTCCATTGAACAAAGTGTCAATACAAATCTCTCCTGAAGGTTGTTAATCTGAAATGGATGTAGAGTTTTCTTACATAGTTATCTAAAAAATGTGTAGGATTATATTACAAAAGTAGTAACCTTTTCAGGTAATAATATACGCAATGCCAATGGATATAACTGCTGTAACAAAATATGTGAATCGTGGATTTTCAATCCATGTTATCTATGATTCTTTAAGTTAGCACACCTTGAGATGTTACTTGAATACCCATAATATACCTTCAAATGTTTTAAAATTTGAAGGAATGTATCTTTATCAATATTTATTATTGAAAAAAATTCCAGATCATACTTTCCATTCTTATCTGGCCAAAGATCACACTTTATGTTCATTTCTTGTAAGTCTTTCCGAGCATTGAGATGATCCTTTGTATTTCAATGCTCGTTAAGAAATGTGAAGATCAAATTTTCACAAAAATTCTTCTCAATATGCATCACATCAAGATTATTCCACAACAAATTAAATTCCCAATATATAGGTTTGAAGAATATACTTTTTTTCTTCTATTGTTGCATTACGATTTCACTTGAAGATTCACTTCAAACTCGTTTCCCACTATCATTCAAATGATGCAACTTCACCAATTCTATTTCAAAATTTCCAAGTTGTTCTGATATTTTAGAACATGTTAACAACTTTAGAGGTGGTCTACGATCAATGAAACCATTGAATTTTGACTTGTTTAGCCGAAATCTATGAAATGCATTGAGAAATCTTCGATAACACAATAAGCACCATTTTCTACTGTGAGGTATCCATTCGAGATGAATATCAAAGTTACAAATAGGAAAATCCAAACCCATGTAAGTGTTCCAACTAGATAAATTCCTATGTTTAGGGAAGTCACTAATGGTCCACATTAGAGAAACTTGCATTTTGAACATTGTTCTAGAAGATGCATCATATGTCTCAACATTGTTGCTCCATAACTCCTGTAATTATTCAATTAAAGGCTGAAAGTATACATCAATATCATTTCCAAGTATTTTTTTCCAGGAATAATCATCTAAATGATAAAATACATTTGTTACATACACACCCGTAGAGTTAGATTGTAAGGGATCAAAACAACTGACCAAATGCTATAACTAGTACTTAAAGTCCCAAATGGATTGAATCCATCAGCAACCAATACCAATCAAACATTCCTAGGATAGGATGAGAAATATAGATGTAATGAATCAAATAAATACCATGATTGTGAATCTATTGGATGTTTTATTAAACCATCATTGTTATTATCTATAGAATTCCACTTCATGTGTTCGACGGTTTTCGATGACATGTATAATTTTTGCAATCGAGGATTTAAAGGAAAGTAACATAAAACCTTTTCATGTGTGTTCATTTTATTCTTCTTCATGGTAGTATGTTGATTCATACTTCCAATATCACCCATAGACTTCCATCTAGAAGAAGAACATTTCTTGAAATCTTGTCTACTTGAATCCTCTCCCAAATAAAGCATACAATCATTGAGACATGCATGGATTTTTTTATAATTCAGACCAAGATTTTTAACAATTTTTTTCGCATCATAAAAAGATTCAGGGATCTTTTCTTCAAGAAATTCATCACTCAATAATTAAAATATCATGAACATCACCTTATTTTTAATTCCAGATAGGCATTTGATATGGTACAACTTTAACCGAAAAGAAAGTTTTGAATATTTTAAACATACACTATAAAATTATTGATTTCCATTATCAACTAAACCATGAAACACATCTGTCTACTTAATGAAGTTTTCTCTTACATTAGTATCCATATAATCAAGATGAGGATCCAATGATATGTTACAATCTTGACCTTGTTGTCCTACAGTCTCAAAAACATCACTTTTCACATTGCTATTTGTAGCACCCTCAACTAGTTGTTCTGATATGTTTTGATAATGATGTTTGTGTCTTGAAATGCTGAATGCATCATTTATAAGGTTTTTCATTTCATTGTCCATTGTCGATGAAGTTGGGATCTCATTATGTGGATTGACATCAGTGCTCAACCTCTCTGTAATGTCTGATTCTCCATACCAAATCAAACACAAATATTGAGCAGGGAATTGCTTTAATATAAAGTGTTCATAAACTTCTTATCTCTTCAACCATCTTCTAAATTTACATTTAGTACATGGACATCTTATTCTCCCATCAACGGATCGATTGGAAATTGAAAAATCTAAAAACTCTGACAAACCCTTAGCATACTGAGGTGTGTTCCTCAGTAATGTGATCCATCTATTATCCATATATATCACAATGTGCCTACACATTATTAAAATAAAATTAAAAAACATAACTATTAATAAATAGGAAAATAGATTCATATATAATAGTTGAAAAAATATATGAATATGTTAAATAAGGTTTTCCTATATAAATACACAAGAAGGGATCAAGAATCAATTTTCATGACTCCGTGAGTTCAATCACCAAAATTATAAATAATTATATTTATGAAGGGATCAATCATGTAACATAAATTCCTTAAGGTTAAATACTTTTAAAATCTATATATATTTTTTGAAACTTTAAACAACTAAATCCCATTTTAAAATTCCAATTAAATTCATTCATGTATATGTCATGAAAGTATTATATACCAAATATGGTGCATGCACATGGGCCTCATTCTAGTGATAGAGGAGATGAAAATTTAAAATAAAAACTTTATTAAGAATATTATATTCCATAAAAAACTCAATCATAGTATAAAAATGAAATAAGAACAATCCTACACCCATGGTAACCAGGACTTAACAACGAAAAGGTTTTCACGAATCACCTATATATGGTCTATCATAGGATTTGATAAAGTCATCATATTCCCCTCTCCTATCTACCCGATTTATAAAATGAACCAAATGTTATAATGTCACATTGTAATTAACCATTCTAGAATCATCATATGAGATGAGGTTCGACATACCTCAAGCATTCCAACACATATACAAGTGGCTGAAAACTTGTTGCAAGGTACTAATCCATATTCTATGGTGGAAAAAAACATCAAATTAGAGTATACTATAATGGAAAAATAACCAAGACATCTACAACATATCAATGTAAACAATAAAATAAACAAAATTATAAAATAAATTCCATGAATTATTAATATTATCATAAAAACACCAATCACCCAAGGGATGATGAAAAATATAAAATAAACCAAAAAATAAAACACTAGAAATCTTGACCTACATCAATCCTCAGGCCTCAGTACACCCTATCTAAAAAATATGCATCAAGCTTTATAATACCTATCCACTACATGTTATGTTCTTAGATGAAGTATAAATATAAGGTATGAATTCACATAGGGGTGTCCGTGAATGGTGTGAGAAATACATCTCCATATAGCCTTACTAGGTTCCCCTAGTATATTCTATCATATTCATGTATAAATGAGGAATAAAATAAAAATTATACACAAGATCATTATATTTAATGTGAAAACCTATAAAAAACCACAAATTCTCATTAAATGGTAGGAAAATTATCTTTTAAAACTTTTTTTACATGTAATAATAGATGGAGCACCAATATAATTTACATTGTGCTCAGAATGACTGCAATAATATTTATAAAGATATAAAAGTCATTAAAGACATTATTTAAGGGTTTAAAACCAATAAAAGAACCTAATATTTTCATTAAATCTTATTAAAATTATTACATATTAATTTGTGACATATTGGAAAAGACGCCACATATATATGAGTGTTAGATTGCTCCAAATGACCAAAAATGTAGTTTTATTATTTTAAAATTCTTAAAACATGCAAGTAATGTTTCAAACATAGAAAACGACCATGGATTTATTTGAAATTGTTGAAAAATTATTATTGGATAATTTTTAACATGTATAAATGAATGAAACATCAATCGATGTGTGGTTTATTTAGAATAACCAAAAATGTATTTTTAATGATATAAAAGTCTTCAAAAATACGTTTTAGAGGGTCAAATTCTAGAAAATAACTTTGGATTATTTTGAAATATTAGGACAATTAATGGTGATTAATTTTTGAAATATAAGAATAAAAATCACATCAATCCGAGTTTTGGTTCTCTTTTAATGAATGAAATTAAAAAAATTATTATTTTATAACTCTAAAATATGCTTACAATGGTCAAAACTAATAAAATGACCCTTAATTGATGTGAAATTATAGAGGAAAAATTCATTTAATATTTATTAAATTTAAGAATATATAGTACATCAATCTGACATTTAGTGTGATCGAAAAGATCACAAGTTATTTTTTGAAAATATAAGTTTCTAAAAACATGATTCAAGGGGTCAAAACCTTGAAAATGACATTGGATTATCATGAAATTTTATGAAAGTGACTAGTGGTTAATTATTTAAATATAGGAATAAATTCTCATCCCAATATATTATCTATAAAGGCAGGGTTCATTGATCTCATCTCACAATGTACCATGACACAACCCTCTCACTAGAGGACTGTAACATCCCGGTTCCAGAATCCACCCAGAGGCGCCCCGTACCCGGCTGGTCATATGACCTCAAGCGCATTTCCCCAAATTCCAGAGGCTTCCGACTAGCAGCGAGGGCCTTGGGTGTGATAGTGGGAAAACTATGCCTTCATTGGAAGAGTACACAACAGAAGTAAATAATAAGAAACAATGGAAACAGAACAATCCATACACAAGTAAACAACAGAAGACTAAAGCAATAAACAACTGGAGCACACACACATTTATGAAATGATGCATGATACATATGTCTAGGAAAGCTGCCAAACAAGTCACAATGCTGGAAAATACAATAGTACCAAACCAAAGTACAAAAGAAAGGTAAACAGATAAACTCCTCAGCATCTCAAGCCATAGCTTGGTCCCATGCTCTCCTGCTCCAAAGCAATCAAGTACCAGAAGTCGAAGGGCGCTTGCCCTTGTCTATACCTGAAACAACAAAGTCTGATTGGGCCCAAAAGGATGGCCCAAACAGGGTGTGAGACTAAATCCCAGTAGGTAACCACCCAAAGATCTGTGCCTAACAGTCAGTGAGTATATGGCAGGTAATAGTACAGTAAGCAGTAACAGTAACAGTAAACAACAGGCAGTAACAGGAAGATATACAACAACAATGAATCCACAACCAACAACAGTAGTGAAGTAATAACTAACAAGAAGGAAACCCTCTGGTCCTATCCAAGAAGTACCACAACCCTCTGGGCAGTGCACTCAACCTAACCCCTCTGGTTTGGTCATACGAATTTATGAGACTCTCTGGGGAAGCTCACTCGGTCAATTCTCCTTATAGTCTAGGGTAGTCAGGGACTCTCCGAGGAAGATCAAGTGGTCTAACCCTCTTAGCCCCAAGGTCTAGAGACTCTCTGAGGAAGCTATCTCAGTAAATTCCTTCTATAGCCTCAGGTATACCATAGAATCTCTGAGGAAGCTCACTTGGTCAATTCCTCCTCTATCCTGGAAAGGTTCTTAAAAAGATTCAAACAAAGTAAGACTCTCTGAGGAAGCTCACTCGGTCTAACCTCCTGTAGTCTATAATATCCAAGACTCTCTGGGAGCTCACTCGGTTCATCCCCTATAGTCTATAATATCTAATACTCTCTGGGAAGCTCACTCAGTCTATCCCTTATAGTCTATATCACCAGGTTCTCTCAGTCCCGTGCCAGTCAGTGCATAATAATGCTATAAGTCCAAAGTACACCTATAGAGATACTTGGATAACCAAAGTACACCTATAGAGTTACTTGGATAAACAGTCTACAGGGAAACAAACATGTTATGAATTTCACTCCAACCTATAATCACAAGGCATGGAAACAGGTGTAACAGCCAAAGGCAAACGAGACCCCAAAGGTCGTAAAAAGAACACAGCATGGGAAAAACATCCAAGCACAACAAAGTATCCTCTAACATGATAAATTTACCTCTACGCAAGCATACAATCAAGGAAGTAAAACAACAAGGGAAATACAGTAAACAAGCAATACCCCATTCACAGGTATTGGTGAAATTTGCGCATTAAACTCAAGGACTTTGAACGGTAAGGCACAAACCACCTACCTCGATCCTAGGAGATCTATATACTTGAACCACATCGACTGATTCTCCCTTGAACGTTGTATATCTGAGAAAACGTCCAAAACAATCAAACCACGATAACTTGAGAAATAGGAAGAATTGGAAAACAAGGCTCAAGTAGAAGGGAGAACTCACCGCTGTGATTCCAACACAATCGACAGAGCTCGAATCGGAGAACAGACGGAGGAACAGTGGCTCGTCGAAGATCCACAGATTCCCGATGCTCTTGGACGAACATGACCTAGAAGAAGATTTTTTCCTTGATTAGGCATGACCCTGGTCCGTTTAATGAAAAAAAGTACATGGTGTGTACTTTTAGAGTACATGGCGTGTAGTGGGTTTTTTCCGTACTCCGTTAAAATCGGCCTCCACGTCGCCCCTACACACCGTGTGTGTGGCCTGGACATGACCAGTACACGGCTTCAAGCGGGAAAAGAGTACATGGTGTGTACTCAGAAAGTACACGGCGTGCACTTCAAAAATTTCCCGAAACTTTATTTTTCTCAAAAACTCCTGAAAAAGGAAATGCGTACCTGAAACGAAGATCCGAGTTCTTACAAACTTTCCCCCTTAAAGAAATTCGTCCCCGAATTTCCCTAGTGAGGCGTAGAAGAAGAAACCCCGAACAACTCCGACCACTGTGATCGTACATCGACCTCCCTCTCCCTGGTCACATCCTGTACTTGCTCGTGATGCCATAGCACCCGTACCGGAGGAACAGACCGGCCACAGAGAACCTTCGTACATCGACCTCCCTCTCTCCAAAATCTCAAATGGCCTGACGTACCGTGGTGAAAGCTTACCCTATCTCTGAATCCTCTTGTGTCCCAACCTTGGCGGGACACGCAGGAAAACATGATCTCCAACCTCAAACTCCAAAGGTCGTCTCCACTGATCAGCATAAGACTTATGCCGAGACTGTACTGTAGCCATCCTCTTCTGAATCAACTCTATCTGTTATGAGGTCTCCTGAACAAGACGAGGTCCCAGCAGAGCTGCCTCTCCTGCCTCCAGCCAGCATAAGGGTGATCGACATGACCTACCATACAGAGCCTCGTATGGTGCCATATGAATGGTCACCTGAAAACTGTTGTTGTAGGTTAACTCCACAAGAGGAATATGCTTCTCCCAAGAACTTCCGAAGTCTAGAATGCAAGCTCGGAGCATATCCTCAAGAACCTAGATCTTGCGCTCGGACTGGCCATCTGTCTGGTGATGGTATGTTGTACTCAAAAGTACATGTGTACCCAAAGCCTTCTGAAGTCCCTTCCAAAACCGAGAAGTAAAGCACGCATCCCTTTATGAAAAAATGGAGTGTGGAACTCCATTTAGATGTAAAATCTCTTGGATGTACAGTCATCCTAGATCATCAACACTGAAGGTATCCTTGATAGGCAAGATGTGTGCGACCTTCATGAGTCTGTCGATGACAAACCAAACATCATCGTTTCCCCGAGGCGACCTCAGAAACCCGGTCACAAAGTCCATCGCGACATCATTCCACTTCCACTCGGGAATGGGTAACTGCTGTAAAAGCCCTACTGGTCGCTGATGCTCTGATTTCACCTGCTGACAAGTAGAACATCTCATGACGAAACCAGCAAAATCCTTCTTCATACTTGGCCACCAGTACTGGTGGTGTAGATCATGATACATCTTGGTGACGCCAGGATGAACTGCCCAAACTGAGGAATGAAAATCCCACATCAGATCCTCATGTATATCTGCTGGCACCCATATGAATCCCTAGAAATGCAAGATATCATCCTCGACCACTGTCCATCCAGGAAGAGGGTCCCCTCCTGACACACTTTACCGTAGGACTAAGGCCTCTGAATCTAATAGCTGCCTCATCCGTACCCGATCAAGAAGTGTAGAGGTAACAGTTACAGAAGATAGGACAGTCTGTCCCTTCCTGTCATGCACTTCCAAGTGCATCTCAGAGAGCAGATCCATAAGCTGCCACTCACTGCTGGCCTCCTGAACTGCCTGAATCTGAGTTCTTCTACTCAACGAATCTTCCACTGCATTGCCCTTTCCCGGCGTATAGGCGAGATTGAAGTCAAAGGACTGCAGGTACTCAACCCACCTACGCTGTCTCAGATTCAGATCACGCTGAGTGAAGATGTACTTGAGACTCTTGTGGTTGGTGAAAAACACAAAGTGCTCTCCCAGAAGGTAGTGTCTCCAATAGCGTAAGGCATGAACAACAGCTGCCAACTCCATATCGTGCGTAGGGTAATTCCTCTCATGTGGCCTCAACTGCCGAGACCCATACGCAACAACTCCATCTCCCTACATAAGCATAGCTCCTAGCCTGATACCCGAAGCATCACAGTAAACAGTGTAGCCCTTGCCTGGCTCTGGAAAGACTATTATCGGTGCTGACGTCAACCTCCACTTCAGCTCTTGAAAGGATGATTCACAAGAATCTGATCATAAAAACTTTGCCCCCTTCTTAGTCAGACCTGTCAACGGTGCTGCTAGGCGCGATAAGTTCTGAATGAAGCGTCTGTAGTATCCAACCAGCCCTAGGAAACTCCATACCTCAAAGAAGTTCTTCGGCTGCTCCCAGGAAACTACAGCTCTCACTTTCTCTAGGTCCAAAAATACTCCAGCCTCTGAGATGAAGTGACCAAAGAAGTGAATCTGATCCATCCAAAAGTGGCACTTCGAGAGTTTAGAATATAGCCAATGCTCTCTCAGTGTACTCAGAACGATATCAAGGTGTGTGGCATGGTCGTGTCGAGTGTGAGAGTACACCAAGATATCGTCCATGAAGACCATGATGAAGTATTACACGCACGGATGGGACACTCGGTTCATCAGTGCCATGAAAACTGCTGGCGCATTCGTGAGACCGAACGACATGACTATATACTCGTATAGACCATACCTACTCCTGAAGGCTATAAGAGGTATATCTGATGGTCTAATGTGCAACTGATGATAACCGGACCTTAAATCAATCTTCAAGAACACCCGGGCTCCTCGAATCAGATTAAAGAGGTCATCTATCCTCAGCAAGGGATATCGGTTCTTGACCGTCAACTGGTTTAGCTTTCGATAATCCACACAGAGTCGAAGGGTACCGTCTGCCTTCTTCGCAAACAGGACAAGAGAACCCCAAGAAGAAGTACTGGGTCGGATGAAACCCTTTGCCTACAACTCCTCCATTTGCTTCTTGAGCTCCTGCAACTTAGGTGTAGCCATCCTATAAGGAGGAATGGACACCAGTGCTGCTCCTGGAATGATATCAATGAAGAAGTCTACCTCACACTCCAGAGGCAAACCTGAGAAGTCCTCTAGAAAGACAT
Organism: Viscum album; assembly: GCA_963277665.1. Classification (NCBI taxonomy): domain Eukaryota; kingdom Viridiplantae; phylum Streptophyta; class Magnoliopsida; order Santalales; family Viscaceae; genus Viscum; species Viscum album. The sequence continues at coordinate 855,229,680 of OY728152.1, forward strand.
CCCTGAAACGATCCACCACTGGGGGAAAGTCTAAATGTGAAGTCCTGATTAGTCACTAAAAGTGGCTAATATTCATTGTTAAGTTCTTAATATTAATGTGTTTAAAAGTTCATAAACATCAATTTTAGTCCAATTCAGAAATTGAACTTCATTTCCCATCATTGTGCAATTCATGCTTAAAATGTCAATTTGGGCCCACTCAATAATTTGCTTGTGTAAATTAAAATATTCATCATTTTAATTTGAAATTTTGGGATATGATTTATCACTTTGTTTGGAACATTTTATCTTTTAGGTCCGATGGATGAATCCCAAAGGAAGATGGAGAATTTTGCGCCTGAAGGCAGAAACATGCTGGAAAAAGCATAATGGGCCTAAGGCCCATCAAACAAATGTGGGGCCCAGAAACCAATCCCAATGAAGCTCAAATTTATACAGTAGAAAGATAAAAATATGAGTATCATTTTATTCAACTGTGGCCGGAGCTAATTCTGATGTTATCATGATGATAAAGGGATCTGAAGTTTAGATTTAAATGGTGGACTCGTCATTAATGCGCAGAAATCCGTTCCACCATTTCGACCATAACTTCCAAAAGGCTAAGAGAAATTTCCTGAAATTTTTACAGCTCATAGAGGACACATGGAAGAAGATATTTTATATTTATGACACCTCCGGAATCGGCCTTCTTCAATTTCGAATTCATACGTCAAAATGGAGGACGAATCTGGACAGTTTTCCGGGTCAACTTCGAAATGTCAATTTCCTTTTGACTCTCTTAATTGTTGAGGGGTGAATTAATTGTTGGGGGATGTACCTAAGGCTCCTAATATTCCTATATAAGGAGCTATTGGTGAAGGGAATGGGGGTGGAATTTTTTCTTATCATCTTGGATGCTTTGTTTCATTGTAATGTTTTGCTTCCAATTTCATTTGTAATGTTTTCCATTTCCATGTAAGTTTTTCTTTTTGTTCTTAATCAACTTCTTCTCTTATATATTTTCCATTTCATTTATTAAAACTTTATAATCACAAATCACAGTGATATCTCTGTGTTGTTGTGAATTAGTTCACACATAGGTGTGAATTTCATTCACACACACGGAGGAGTGCTCGTTATTTCTGCGGTTTTAATTTCTTCAATCCAATTCTTGTTAGTCATATTCCGCCCACCATTGAGAGTATACCATCAATGGAGGGCTAAACCCTTAATGGGTTGATCTTAGGAGGATGCAAAGGCTGGGTTGAATGTTATTTTATGAACGAATTGTTGTTAAATGGATAATTAATTTAAGATATCCATTCTTCAGTTATTTCTACTCTTCATCTTTACTGTGTTTGAGCAAAATAAATTCAATTACTAAATGACAATATACCTCAGAGAGATCATGAATTTGGTTTTCTAAGTGTATAGGGGATTAGTAATTGTGTTTAGTAATCACCAAACCAGAAAATGATGAAGGTAGTGTTATTTTTGAAGAATGGATTCATCAAGAATTAATAAAACCAAAATTGTTTAAAGAAGTAAAATTCATTCAATCCACCCCAAGCATAATCCTAGATCAACCCATTTTCATTAAATTGAATTCACGTAGGTGTCTTAGTGTTATTTAAAACATCTAAATCAAAACCAAAGCTGGCTACTTCATAGCCCATCCTTCACCAAATCATAGCGTCTCAAGGTTACTTCTTCGGTCCCTGTGGACTCGACCCCTACATGTACTACATCGATCGCTTTTACCCGTAGGGTAAATTTGGGCGCAACCAAGTCCCCTGATCATCCAAATAAAGACTGGAAATCTGGGATGTAACTTCCCCTAGCCCATGGTGCTCTGGTCCATCTCTACCCACCTGGACATTCCACTCGCCTCTATAAAGGAAAGATCCGCCCTCTGGTGATACGAAACTCACCCTACGACGATAGAAATAGATGAATGCCTGGAAGGGAACCAACCAATCCATACTGAGAATGACGTCATAGCCCGACATCTATAGGACATAGAGGTCCCATAAAAAGTGACACCCCGCAACCTCAAGAGGGAACTCTCTGAACTGATGCACGCTAGATGTCCTCATTCCCAAAGGCATGTCAAGAGTCAACAAGTTGGCAGATGAAATGATACAGAGCCCAAGGCTCTCCACAACCGCAATAGAGATAAAGCTATGGGGTGCACCAGTATCAAAAAGAGCTGAAGATAAAACTGAGGCTACTAAGATCGTACCTCGAACTGTAGAAGGGTCGGGATCCTGCTCCTGATAGGTCTGCTCCACGGCGAAAGACTGGCCTGTACCGCGACCCTGTGCCCCTGGATGACCGCTCTAAGCTGATCCACTATGCTGTCGCTGATGACCTGGTGACTGAACACCATGTCCGTGACCTCCACCTCGGCCCAAATGTCCAGAAGAACACCAGTTCCCAGACTGGTGGGAAACTGGCGAAGCATCTCCAGAACGTGGGGTCATAGAGGAACCCATACCACCAACTAAATGTGAGAAGATGTGACAAAAGCGCTAAAGATGGCCCATATTTCCGCAAGATCGGCACTCCATCAGATCCCTCTGGCACAGAGGCCTAGTATTCCCACTCCCACAGCATTGGTATCATATAACCTGGCTGCCAGAAGACGTATCCTGCGAACCCTGATCTCCTCGAGAAGACTCTCTGCGGTGCTTCCTACTGTCTGTAGGAGGAACACCAGCTCTAGATATCGAACCGCCCTGGCCCACTGCTCAAGAATCCCTCAGATTTCACTCAGTAATCAGCGCCTGGTTGACAATGGAGGATATAGAAGTCAACTGACAGATATTCACCTGGGAACGGATCTCCTGCCTGAGACCGTCCTCAAAATTCCTAGCAAGGAACAACTCATAGCTTGCTGGGATCGGTGTGAAACACTGCAGCTCAGTAAAATGGGACGAGTACTCCATGATAGAGAGAGTACCCTACTGCAGACTCATAAACTCCCGAGCTCGATCGGCCCTCAGGGTCTCCGGATAGAAGTAGTCATAAAAGGTGCATCGAAACTCATCCCATGACATACCCTGCTGGCGCCCTGACTATGAGATCACCTCCCACCACCTCTTGGCGGTGTCCCAGAGCATATAAGTATCCAACTTTACCCTTTTCTCCTAAGGTATCTCTAGGTTCTTGAAGATGGTCAGGGTGGCCTCGAACCACGACTCTGCAGCCTGGGGTCCTCCATCCCCTGAGAAAGTAGGAGTATGCTGCTGCTGAAAAACCCTCGTCAACTCATCCATCGATGGGGCAGGAGGCGGCGCTCCCTGAAAATTCTGCATCATCCTCAGGAAATCCTCCTTGAACTATGGATCATCGCCTACGATGGGTATAACTGCTGGTGCCAAGGCTGGCACAGCAGGAGGGTCAACTGGAGGTCCCTGATCGGCCATATCCGGTGTCTGATCATCGTCTGGAAACTGACGCATGATTGGAGGACGTCTCGGAGGCATAGCTCTGAAAGATCAAAGGCACACCTTAGATCAGGATAAACAAGGACTGAAAACACAGGAGTGAAAAACGAGAACAGGGGAGAGAAACTATCAAGTTTTACAAAATACGACTACATAGCGTGTATAAAAACTACACAGTGTGTACTTTTATCCATTAACATGGGCGTGTACTCCTGCCACTACTGGTCATGTAACACCCCAACTACACGGCGTGTTGTTCCCACAAACAGCATGTACTTGAACTCTAAACCCCTTTCCGAGTCTCCTTACACGGCTAACCCACACGGTCCGAACTAACCCCGGACTACACGGCGTGTTCCCTAGGGAGACGACGTGTACTAGACACAGTCTCAGCGGCCCGTGTTGTTAGTTACATGACCGTCTACACGGCTGCCCTTACACGGCGTGTTCCGAATAATGACAGCATGTATAAGAGAAGATAACACCGACCCGTGTTGTTCATGACACGGCCGGGTACCTGGGAAAAAACTACACGGTGTGTTCTACTCAGGCTTCCCCGACCCGTGTTGTTAGTGACACGACTGGGTACATGGCTCTAAACTACACAGCGTACACCTACCGTACACGACGTGTTCTTGAAGTCATTTTTCACGCCACCGTGTTTTTGCTCACACGGTCAGTGAAACGGCCTGAAAATTACATGGCGTGTATCCAGAAAGTTCACGCCGTGTATTCTGGGTTTTTCTAGGCAGTAGCTTATAAACTGCATAGAAGCCCAGAAAAAACAGAAAATAAGGCAAGGGGGTGCCAAATTCTGACCCGCGAGGGCCCATACTCCCCACGAATCAAAGCTTGGAATCTCCTACAGTCATATATAAGGAAAAACAGGTCAATGATCCACCAATTTCCGATTCAAGAGAGCCCATAACACCTCAAGAACCAAAACTTGGCATTCATTTTAAGCAAATTATGATACAAACAATCCTCTAACAAAGCAGTAGCGATTCTATCAAACATCTATCACAACAGCATGTATAATCTACATAATGTCTATCACAACAGCATGAAATCGCTAATGCACCCTAGATGGCATGACAAGAATGCATGGCATGTGATTTCTAACAAGTTCCTATATGATGCATGAGATGTAATACCCTCATCTCATCGGGTTGCAACAGAAATAGAACCGTAGTATCAAAACAATAACAACACGAAGCATGTGAATCACTCTAGGTGAAATCATACCAACCGTAAAATCTCAAAACCAGAAAACTACAATAACGAGGTAGTATGGATTTTCCCTGTACACAGGTTAGATACTCCTAGGAACAAATTATTACCAAGTACCGATTCCATCCTATCCCTGGATAAAGTCTCCAAACAGTAAATCAAGAGAAAAGGAACTCCTTTGATACCACTTTGTAACGTCTCGGTTCCGGAAGCCACCCAGAGGTGCCCCGTACCCGGTTGGTCGCATGGCCTCAAGCGCATTTCCCCAAATGCTAGAGGCTACAGAATAGTAGTGAGGGACTTGGGTGTGATAGTGTGGAAACTATTCCCTCATTGGAAGAGTACACATGGGAAATAAACAATAATAAATAGCGGAAACAGAACAATCCATACACAAGTAAACAACGGAAGACTAAAGCAATAAACAACTGGAGCACACACATATATATGAAATGATGCATGATACATATGTCTATGAAAGATGTCAAACAAGTCACAATGCTGGAAAATAAAATAATACCAAAACAAAGTACAAAAGAAAGGTAAACATATAAACTCCTTAGCATCGCAAGCCATAGCTTGGTCCCATGCTCTCCTGCTCCAAAGAAATCAAGTACTAGAAGTCAAAGGGCGCTTTCCCTTGTCTATACCTACAAAAAAAAAGTATGCTTGGGCCCAAAATCATGGCCCAAATAGGGTGTGAGACTAAATCCCAGTAGGCAACCACCCGAAGATCTGTGCCTAACAGTTAGTGAGTATATGGCAGGTAATAGTACAGTAAACAGTAACAGTAATAGTAAACAAAAGGCAGTAACAGGAAGATATACAACAATAATGAATCCACAACCAACAACAGCAGTGAAGAAATAACTAACAAGTAGGACACCCTCTGGTCCTATCCAAGAAGTACCACAACCCTCTGGGCAGCGCACTCAGCCTAACCCCTCTGGTTTGGTCATACAAATTTATGAGACTCTCTGGGGAAGCTCACTCGGTTAATTCCCCTTATAGTCTAGGGTAGTCAGGGACTCTCTAAGAAATATCACACGGTCTAACCCTCTTATCCCCAAGGTATAAAGAATCTATGAGGAAGCTATCTCGTTCAATTACTCCTATAGCCTTAGGTATACCACAGACTCTCTGAGGAAGCTCACTCGGTCAATTCCTCCTCTAGCCTGGAAAGGTTCTTAAAAAGATTCAAACAAAGTAAGAATCTCTGAGGAAGCTCACTCGGTCTACCCTCCTGTAGTCTATAATATCTAAGACTCTCTGGGATCTCACTTGGTCCATCCCCTATAGTCTATAATATCTAAGACTCTCTGGGAAGCTCACTCGGTCTATCCCTTATAGTCTATAGCACCAGGTTCTCTCAGTCCCGTGTCAATCAGTGCATAATAATGCTATAAGGAAAAAGTAAACCTATAGAGCTACTTGGATAACCAAAGTATACCTATAGATCTACTTGGCTAAACAGTCTATAGGGCAATAAACATGTTATGAATTTCACTCCAACCTATAATCACAAGGCATGGAAACAGGTGTAACAGCCAAAGGAAAACGAGACCCCAAAGGTTGTAAACAGAACACAACACGGGCAAAACATCCAAGAAAAACAAAGTATCCTCTAACATGATAAATTTACCTCTACACAAGAATACAAGAAAGACAGGAAAATAACAAGGGAAAGACAGTAAACACGCAATACCCCGTTCACGGGTATTGGTGAAATTTGCGCATAAAACTCAAGGACTTTGAATGGTAAGGCACAAACCACCTACCTTGATCCTAGGAGATCGATATACTTGAACCATGTCGACTGATTCTACCTTGAACATCGTAGATCTGAGAAAACATAAAAAATACTCAAACCACGATAACTTGAGAAAGAGGAAGAATTGGAAAACAAGGCTCAAGCAGAAGATAGAACTCACCGCTGCGATTCCAACGCAATCGAAATAGCTTGAATCAGAGAACGGATAGAGGAATGGTGGCTCGTCAAAGATCCATGGATTCTCGGCGCTCTCGGATGAACATAACCTAGAAGAAGACATTTTCCTCGATTAGGCGCGACCCCGGTCCGTTTAATGAAAAAAATACATGGTGTGTACTTTTAGAGAACACGACGTGTAGTGGGTTTTTTCCGTACTCCGCCAAAATCGGCCTCCACGTCACCCCTACACACCGTGTGTGTGGCCCGGACACGGCTAGTACATGGCTTCGAGCGGGAAAAGAGTACACGACATGTATTCAGAAAGTACACGGCGTGTACTTTAAAAATTTCTAGAAACTTTATTTTTCTCAAAAACTCCCGAAAAAGGAAAGGCATACCTGAAACGGAGATCCGAGTTCTTACAAGGACCATAACTAAATAATACTAAATAAAGGTCAAATTATCACACTACCTAGCTCTTAGGGAGGTACATGATCAACTACATGATGTGATATGGAACAATCATACATTATTAAAATATAACCCTCTATTTGAGGAAAATGGAATATTCTTAGTTCCATAAATAATGTCACACCCCATGTCACTTATGGGAGGTCACATCACGCACACTAACCTATCACCAAAAACTTTAGTGAGGTCACATTAAGAACATGAATCATAGGAAAGAACCATTTCATTCAAATAGTTCACCAACTGACCCTAGGGAACTATGTAGTTGAGAGTTATCCCCTCATGATAACAAGTTCTACATCACCCTTTGGGGAATCAATTTGGACTTTCAGAACCATCATGGTTTATGATCTTTGATACAAGCTCACACAGTTATATACTTAGTGATTCTGCATCATAAAGTATTATCCTAAATAAGATATCAATGTCCATTCTAACATAATTGAATCAACAACGCACTCCTAGTCCTACTACCCATTGACCATCCCAATCCATGTCACTCTAAACACCATGGAATCCAAATGCCAAGTCCTAATCAAAACCCACAACCCACTCATTGGCCCCATATCTAATCTTCTAATTGATATCCATTAATCAATTACTTTTAGGAAACCCACTCCATAAGACATTGTTTTATCTCGAAGGAACCATCCCACTTAGAATGCTTATTATATCCCAAACCACCCTCAATATGGTGTCACTCACCATGGTTATAATATATTCTCATCTAACCAGCCATCACTTGGCCTAAGAATCTCTAACCTACTTTACTATCCCTTAAAAAAAAAATCTTAAAAAACCCATTTATCACCTTATACACAACAAAAAACCTATGGTCTTCCCCCAACTATGTCAACATTGTCTCATTTTGGTGAAATAGTTATCGGGTGATCTCAATTCACCCAGGTGATCAAGTGAACCTCTCTCAAGTACAAAATACCCAACACTGTCATATATCCTTTACTCAAAAACAATATTCCCCTATAAATTCTACCAAAGACTATACAATATTCTTTTAGTGGTAATTCATGAAAAAATAATAATATTTTCTTGAATTATAGGGACCACCAACCTCCATATTTATGTTAGAACCTAAACCATACTCCTGCAAAACTCATCCAATCTCATCCATGTTGAATCCGAGCTCATATCAACTCTCAAAATTTTATCACATCACATAACATTAATAACTACCTATAAATAATTATAATTATATATTTAATTTTAAAAAATAGGCATAAATGATAGAAAAAACACCGGGTACTACCATCGCAATGAACACATGTACAACACCCCTTATATGGTCTATGGAGAACTCTTGATACTATACTAGTAAAAAAACCTATGATGTAACACTCATTTAACCATCAATATCATCCAATTTTGGAAAAAACCCATAAATAAAATTGTTTAGTGTGTTTTGAGGGGTGGTGAGGTGGGGGTAGGGATCGGCAGCGAGGGGAAACGAGGTGTGGCAAGGTGAGGTGTAGTGAGGCGAGGTGCATTGAGGTGAGGTGAAACAATGGATGGAAAAGTGAGGTGAGGTGCGGAGAGGTGAGGTGCATTGAGGTAAGGCATGATGAAGTGAGGTGCGGTGAGGGTTGAAGATGGTCAGCAATGGGCTAGGGCTTCAGGGAGTCGGCAGGGTGGGGGTCAGGGGGTGGGAGGGATAGAGGATGGGGTGTCAGGGGAGGGGGAAAGTGTCATGTGTATTAAATTTGTTAACCATTTAGTGGAAGTTTATAAAAAACCACCACAAAATTATTTAAAAAAAATTTAATTGTGGTTTAGTAAACCACTGCTAAAAAACACCGCTAAATACTAAGTTTGTTGTAGTGATATTTTTCTATTGATTAGTTTAATGATATTTTGATGGAATTTATATTAATCAATGAAAAAAACCTTTATTTTACATATTATCATTGTGGATATATTATAATGATATCATCTATTGACACATTCACTTAATTTTGATCATTATATATTAAATTTTTCTTAAATATCCATATTCTATGTTTCATGGATATGATTATTACCTTAACCATATACAATTTGACATATATAGTTTTACTATGGAAATTAATTGACTAACTATGTAAAATGTTGATAAATCTTTATCCTTTATTAAATATGGATTATTTTGGATAAGGATTATTTTTTATAAATTGAATTTATCATTCAATATAAGAGGAATGATTTGGATATGTAGTGAAAGTTGGGTCCTGATTATAGATTTCAACTCAATGCATCGACAAGTATCATGAGAAAAACTAGTCGACCAAATTAAATGTTACTTTACCCAAAGTTTTAAATTATCCTGGTAAAGGAATTGATATTGGATGAATCATGATGCTTGAGATCATAACGTCCAATATTAAGAATTTAATTCTATGAGGATTCAGTTATTATTATTATCTATAAGATTTTCACATTGATATTATCTATAGATAGATTTCATTATTAAGTTATTGATTAAATTGTATGTGTTTTCAGTTATCAACCTTTCTGTATTGATTATTCCTTATTTACTCATGATTGTTTATCTTGAGTACAATATTTAATGAGAATTTGAGCTCACCCTTATTTTGTTTTATTTTCCCAGGATATGAAATGAAATATTTGAATGAATTTAAGGATGCATATTACATTCCATTATTATGTTTAATATTTTATTCAAAATGCATTATGGGAAACATGTATGTATATAGTTCATAAACACTACTAAACTGCTCAATCCTTTGTGATGTTATCCATTATATCATATTCCAATTTAATAAAATAATTATTAATTCTAGGATTCTAGAGTTTGGGTTGTTACAATTTCTATCAGAGTAATTTTAGTAGAAACCATGGGAACTATATTTTAAATAAATATAACAAACATGAGAACTATGATAATTCCAAATATTATTTGAAAGTTTTTACCATTCTATGGATTTTTCTTTTTTGGTTCAGTATTCTTAATGATTATAAACAAAATAAGTGTGTTCCATTATTTAACTATGGTGCTTAATGAAATAATGGGAATCAATACATGTAGTCAATGTAGGGATTCCCCCACTAATAATGCCAATATATTTAGTGTTAGAGTTGATAAGATCATGAACATATTTTGGAAACATGATCAAGTTATGATGAATATACTTTCTTGAATAGATAAACATGATTATCCATGACATGATACACCTATGATTGATTATTTCATTCCACATAAGCCCTCATATTTTATTGGTACTACTAATTGAGTGGTAGACGAGACATAGATCAAGTCCCATGAAAAGGTATTTCTATCATTGGGATGTGATGAAAGGGAAAAGGTTTTACTAGAAGTATATTGTCTCAAGGGAGATATTGATCAATCATGGTAGTTGATCTAGAATATTAGGTAGTAAATTATATAGAACACATGGAATGAATAACTTTTAAAGAAACATTCTTTGAAAAATATTTATCTTGTGAGAAAACAACAAAAATGAAGAGAAAGTTCCATAGATTTAAGAAAAATAAATAAGAGATTATTTCACAGTCTAAGGCCACCTTCAGAAGACTAGAATGATATAAAACATATTACATAAATAATTCAAAAAAATAATATTTATCATTTATTTTTATGTATTATTTCGAGTATTTATAATTAATTGGTCTCATACATTTTGATCATATAATAAAAAAATATTATGTGCCATCAAAACAGAGAATGAATTTTCTATATTTTATATATTCAAGGTAAATCAAGAAAATAATAGGTCATCTGAACACCAAGGAAAATGGAACATTTCAAAGAATAATAAGTTGATGAAGAAATTTCCATAATGTGAAAAACGTGGGAGGAATTATCTTGGAAAATGATGGAAGGGCATGGGTGTTTGTTATAAGTTTAGAGATAAGGGTCATCGGGATAATGAGTGAATGGAGAAGAAATAAAATATTGTTATCCAGTGATTCAACTATAATTAAATAAGGAATTATTTAATATAATGACCCAAGCATTAAGGTATCTTACCATATAATATGTCAAGGGTAGAAGACCAATGTTATGAAATCACTACTACTGTGGTTTAAGTTACAAACAATGTGGTGGAATGCACATTAACCATAACATCAAATTTAGCTAATTATTTATTTTATTCTAGATCATTGAACACTTTTATATATTTTATGTCTATAATGAAAATTAGATATTTCCCTAGTACCTTACATAGAGAGTTGTTAGTCAAAACCCCTATTATAAATATCATTGTGATAAGAATGTTTCAGTTAATTCCTATTATTAAACATAAAAATTATATATTTATTGAATTAATTATCAATCCTACAGATGAAATTGATATAATCCATTTTATGGACTGGATTTCAAAATATTATTCCAAAAATAATTTCTAAGAGAAGGAAGGTATGATTCATGATGAAGATGTGAAATTAGTTATCATTAGACTAGAGATATCATCACTTTATTCATGCCTATAAACACCCCTAGTAGATTTTATATATGAGATTCTATTTAAAGAATAGAAAACACAATATATGGATAAAAAAGATAATATCCAAATTGAGTATGTTCCAATTATACAAGAATACATTTATGTATTTCCTGATGAATTACTTGGACATCAACTAGAATGTGATTTTGAGTTTTCTATTGATTTAATCCCTGATTATAATCCTATATAAAATAATCACTATGGAATTTAAATTTTTGAATTAGTGGATTTAAATAAACAAGTACAAGATTTTTTGTGATAAGGAATTTATACACCATAGTTTTTCATCTTAGTGATCCCCTGTTCTTTTCTTCAAAAAGAAATATAGATCTATGATGATCTGCATTGATTTTATGGATATCAATACTATTATGATGAAACTTTATATAAATAATTATTTTTGAAATATTTTACAATGTTATAGATATCATGAATTGTGAGTAAAGAAGGAAGATATTCTAATGATATAATTCTATACAAGTTATGGAAATTATGAGTTTATAGTAATTCCATTTGGATAGACTAATGCACCCTATGTTTTTATGGATCTAATGAATAGATTATTCAAGGTATGTGTTAATTTTTTTATGTTCATTGATGATATCTTGGTGTAATCTAAATGATATGAGTATAATGAAAATCACTTTAATTTTATTCTTAAAACCCTTATAAAAAATGAATTATATGGGGAATTTAGCATGTTTGAATTCTGGATAAAGAAACTTTCTTTCCTTGTCCATATTATTCGAAAGGATGGAATCTCAGTTGATCCTATGAAGACAATAGTAGGAAAAGAATGTTCCATCCCAAAAAACATAATTTAGGTACATAGTTTCATTGATTTTCTAGGTTACTATCAGTGTTTTGTTAATTTTTTTTCCCAATTAGCTAAACCATTAACCAAGAATACACATAAATGGGTTATGTTTTTATGGAAATTGAATGTGAAGTGTAATTTATAATATTTAATAAGAGATATTTCAATGATCCAATTTTGACTCTATAATTAGGAAATGATGGATTTTTGATATATCTTGATTCATTGAATATGGTAATTAGTTGTTTCCTTAATGATAAAGTAATTTCATGTGCATCAAGGAAGCTAAATATCTATGAACAAAACTATCAAACCCATGCTCTTGGGTTGGCATATATAATTTATGATTTGAATATAAGGATTCATTATCTCTATGGTGAAATATGTGATAAATACACTGATCATAAGTTCCTGAAATAAAAATTTTCAAATAAGGTGCTCAATATGAGGCAATAGGGATGGATAAACCCACTCATGGATTATGATTTCTCAATACATAACCAACCAAGAAAGAAAAATAATATAGTATATTTATTGAGTAGAAATGATCATCGAGTCTTGTCCAAAATAAGGATTGATAGAGAACTTATGATCATGGTTTTATTGAAGATGAATATGGTAATTATTAAGGAAGGGGAAGTAGCACTCATTTTTTCAAATGATTCCTAAACCATATTTATTTAAAAAATATAAAAATTTCTTAATATTTTGATCTAAAATTTCAAAGGAAAATTAAATCCATGAATGATAGAAATTGGAAGACTTTGCATACGAAGATGGTGTTTTGAAATTTGGAAAGAGACTATATGTTCCATATACACATAAGATAAAAATGTAATTATTGGATGATTATCATAGATAAAATTAATCTATAAACCTTAAAATAAACATGATATATTGGGATTTTAAGGGCCATTTTTGGTGGGATAACATAAAGTGGAAATTTTTTTATTTTGTATCAAGATGCTTGGTTTGTCAATAAGTGAAGGTCAAGAGACAACATACTAGTAGAGTCATGAATCCTATACTTATTCCAATGTGGAAGTGAGATGAAATTAATATGGATTTAGTCATTGGATTACAAAAGAAACCTATAAATAATGATACAATATAGGTTATTTTTTATCACATTACCAAATGTATGTATTTTCTTTCCATAAGAGAATATTTACCTATTGAGATCCTTGCAAAGCTCTATATTAATGAAGTTATAAGACAAGATGGTGAAACTCATTAAATTGTGTCAAATCATGATCCATAATTTACTTCAAAATTATAGAATACTATTTAGTAGGACTTGAATATTGAGCTTTATTTGAGTACCAATCATCACCCTCAAACCGATGGACATTCTGAAAGGACTATTCAAACATTAGAAGATATGTTGAGATCAAGATCACTTGACATTAAAGGTATAAGAGATAAAAATTTATCTTTGGTAGAGTTTTCCTATAATAATAGCTTCAATTAAAGTATTCAGATGGTGCCATATGAAGAATTATATAGAAAGTGGTGTCATAATATAACTTTTAGTGATGGATTTGGTGAAAGGAATCTTGTAGGACAAAAACATAGTGTGGAGACAACATCAAAGGTAACAACTACTCAAACTCATATTATAGTAGTTTCATGTAGGAAAAAGAGTTATGCAGATAACTGAAGGAAATAATTTGAATTTCAAGTTGGTGATCATATTTTATTGAATGTATCTCCATGACAGGGTGTTTTTAGGTTTCATAAGAAAGGAAAAATGACCCCCAAGTACATTGGACACTTTGATATCCTCAAATGAAATGGGGTTTTGGATTACCATTTGGAAATTACATAAAGTCTCTCTAAACTACATGATGTGTTCCATATATTATTATTAAGTATAAGAAAATCACAACTCATTTTATCACATATGAAGAAATAGGATTGGAACATGATTTATCATAATTTGAAGATCCTATATAGATTCCTGAATTAAGAGATAAAGTGTTGAGGAACTGAACAACTTGACTGGTAAAGGTACTTTGGAGAAATCATAAAATGGAGGAAGAAACAAGGGAATTAAAGCTTACTAAGAAGAAGAACCACCCTCATTTATTTAAAGCGTATTATTCATAAAAATTTAAAGGGAGGGATTTTTGTATGAGGGTGGAATGAAATATCCTATATTTCTAAAACATGACTATGTTCTATAGTGTATAGAACATACAACAACAAGTTTATACAAACCATGAAATATTATTATTTAAATATAAGCATTATAACCTATTAATTGAATTTGAAAGTATGAATAGTAATAACCACATTATGAAATATATTTTATGTTCATACTCAATACAAAGTTATTTATAAGAACTCATGTTTTCATATAAGGTACCTATACTTTTTTATTTTGGTTTAAATGTTAAATTACAACCTAATGTGAGTACCCAGTTTGACCATGGGTGTTTCAGGGGTGTCCGAGGCTTGTTCAGATTCCGAAAACCAACTTTTGGGTTAAGAAATTCCTAGCACATGATTATTTCAAACTATGTAGGGAGATCACATAGTCTAAAAAACCATGTGAGGCCTGGGCAGAGAGCAGGAGGAGCCCGAATGGTTTGAGGAAACCATGTGAGAGGAGGTAAATGCCCATGTGGGTGGGTCTGAAATATTAATAGAGTATTTTTTCATAGTTCCCACATGGTTAGTCAAAACATGCAAGGAAACTATACAGATTCCCTTTTCCTATATCTAAGCATGCATGATTAGTGCATAGTTTTTCTAAACCGTGTGGCTAAACCATGAGACCCTTATAATTTTAGAGAAATTAAAAATTTCACCTTACTAAATGTTTAAACCTAAACCTATTTTCACTTTCCTTCTATGAACAGTAAGCATCACATTTAGAGATCACCCTTGAAGTTATAAAATAAGAATTGGTCCCGATCCTCCATCTGATATCTGACTCAAGCGCCACTCATCTCATTATATCGACATCGGTGGGTAATCAATTCCTTTTTTATCCGTTCCTTGTTTGATTTGGTATCAACTGTGCTATTTAGGTGAAAGCTAATATACCCTAATTTTAGGTTTTTTGTTTGTCCTTCATTTATCTCCTGATCTGAGTCTAATTAGAATTTAATACTGGATGAGCATACTACTACCGAGCTATGATAGGTGGTATATACTTTTCTTCTTAGTTTTAGTGCTTTATCAGGATATATTCCATTGTGATACCCACCTAACATTATGGTGCGACACCAAAATTAAATCAAACAATTGAATTAAATGAATTGGGACCTGTTAGGGAATCCCTTAGGCACCGTTGAGATGAGTTGGTGGTTGTTTCCACAACCAACGCCACCCATGGGGTGTGCCCTTTGCCTATGCCACATGTTGAACAACCCATGGGGTGTGATTTAGGCTTTACTAGTTAAAGGAGGCTTAGTTATATTTAAATGGCATTGAATTTTTAGTTAAGTTATTTTTTCATCCATTGCATGTTGATTCTCTTGAATTGAATGTTTATATGGAACTTGTATTGTTTAACTGGATTTTTTTAGAAATTGTATAAGTGGGTAGGTAAACTCATGAATTTTTTTTTTATGTTTTGATAAATGATTGGGTATTCTCATTGGTTCCCTTTGAATATGAATTATGGTTAATGAGTAGGTATACTCATGAGTTATTAATGGATGGGTTTGAAATGTTAAATGGATCGAATGATGATCCAATCCATTAGATTCCATAGATGTTTCTATAATGGGCCTTGAATGCATTAGTGAACACCTTATATTGAGTATAATCCTTGGGTCCTAATTCTATGGGATGCCTTAGGCCTTGCTAACCCTTGGATCTGGCTTTATTGGACTCATGTAGGACATGTTTGTTATGAAAAAATATTATGAATCCAACCAATGTCGTTATCAATTTTCCATTGAGATGCTCTTGGTACTTGATGAGGATGGATTGGTCTTATACACCTTGAATTCGGCCCTTTGTGGCCCAACACTTTGATTATACAGCTCGAACATGGTAATTGTGATACACTTGATTATACGGTATGACTGTGGATGTTATAACACTCATGGTTATATGACATGATTGTGGTTGAATTGATATGTATGGATGTATGGAGAGGTCGTGTTGGTTAATTCTATTTGTTATATATGCCTTTTTATATGAGTTGACACTTATTTTCTAGGGATCCATTTATGTCTTTACGATATCACTTGTTTGTTATAATTGTGCCATGGGAACTTTCCTTTCATATTGTTTACCTACTTACCTAAACACTATTTAACTTATTATATCGCACATCCTGGAAATGTATAGATCTTTGGGTGATTACCTACTAGGATTGTTTCTCACTCCCAACTCGGGCCGCCATTGGGCACCCAAACAGACTATTTGGATGTAGATAGGGATTAGGGAAAGTGTCCATGGTTCAATGCTTGAATCTAAGTCATACTTAGGAGAAGCTGAGTATGAGATTGAGATGAGGCTTGTGATGCTATTCATATATAACATATTTTTGTATTTTTGGTATTTTGGGATACATGTATTGTTTTGTACCACTGTTCACTTGTTTTGGATATTTTGTAAACTCATGACACATTCATTATTGTATATGTGATACTTCTTCTATTGTTTATATATTCTTGTCTTATTTATTTATCTTATGTCTGATTATTTCACTACCTTCTCTATTGACTATTATTTCTATTTTGTTGTGTTACACACTAGTAATGAGGGAATAGTCTCCCCATGGATACAAAAAAGTCCATCATTTCTAGTAGGAATCCTCTGGTATTTGGGGAGATGTGTTTGAGGCTTTGTGGGAAATTGGGCCCAGGGAACTGTCGAGTGGCCTCCAGGCCCAAGATGTTACAAAGTAGTATCAATGATTTATTTTCTGGTTTTTTTACTTTTTAGAAAAAAATATACTGGGATAGGAAGTTAATGGAGTTTGGTAATGAGTTGTGCCTGATAGTAGCTACCCCACGTATAGGAAAAAAAATCCAAATGGAATTGAATGAAATTTCTATTTGATGGACATTGGTTATTACAATTGATTTGATTCCACCATGGGGTGATGCACTTGAATTGTGATGTTATTATTGATTTGATTATGGGTTCTATTTCATTGAAAACCGATGAGATGAGGGTATTCCATCTCATTAATCATATAATAAATTTACAGGAATCACATTGAATTTACAATTTTCATGTTGTTGTGATAGGTATTATGATATATTTACCTACTGTTGTGATAAATTTTGTGCAGTGGATAGAGAAAGTGATTCCATATTTCAGTTCATGAGGAGTATATTACCTTATGGATTAGGAATTGATGCACCTTTTGATTCAATTATTTAAAGTGAATTTGATATGGTATGGATTATATGGGAACTATATTTTGGTTCATGAGGTGTTATGGGCCCTCATGAATTAGAAATTGGTCAACCATTGGTTATTTCTTTTCAATAAATAAATGATGAAAATTAAATGAAAAATTAATTTGAATTGAAATGGGAAACTGAAATGATAAATAGAGACTTGACCTAGGTTTAACCTTTGAGTCGGAAAGGTGCAGTGTATATAGTGGGTTTGGTGACTATTATTCTTATATTCCTAGCTTTAGGAGTAGGCTTTATGGCATGAAATGTCTTTAGGAGGGGTTTAACCTACCCTATGATTTTGATTTTCAAAATTTGGTACTGTTATTTCTACGAGGCATGTGATTTTCATTATAGAGGAATCCCACCATGATGACCCCCAATAGTGCACCAGGAGGGAGGTGACAACCACGCTCATGAGGCGGTGGTCCATGGGATACCAGTGTATCCTCCTTTAGTTCTAGTTACATCACTGACTATTATTTCAAACACAGGTGCTGAGGTACAATTTTGCAAGGGGTTCTTTCACTTCATGAATACTTTACAGGGATCACTACAACCTACCTTGACTATGGATGAGCTGATGCATGTGTTATAGTAGTGGAATCCTCCCATGTTTTCTGGGGATAGAGGTATATATGTTGATGAGCTATGGCCATAGACTACACTAGAGATCTTAGAGAATTGAGAGACATCTTCTAAGAGGAGAGTAAAGATCACAACATATACGCTTCGTGTGGCAGCATATCACTAGTGGGATGTACTAAAATAGGATGAAAGTCTACAAGACATGGTTTTGGCTTAATCTAGACTAGTTTCTATGATAATTTATACCTTGAGACTTTTTCATGCAGAGAGGGCTAGTGAATTCATAAATTAAGAGTAGGGTTCTGTGACGGTTATGGAGTACTCAACACTCTTTACAAAGTTGCAACATTTTTCACTGACACACCTTACTGATGATTCATTGAGAGTGAGACACTTAGAGGAAGGTCTATGATATGCTATCAGATATTAGGTCAATGTGTTCATATTGATCTATATTATTGAAATTTTAAATCAGGTGCTGATTAAAGAGCTAAACCTGAGGGAAGTTTGGGGTGTAGAGTAGGGAAGTGCTATTTCACAGCCCATTATTTTAACTTCTAGCAGCAGGAAGTGATGTTTTGAGGCTTCCCATGAGATGATTATTAGTCAGGTTTTGAGTACTAGTATATCAGTTTTATGTCATCAATATGGAAGATGGGATAATATCAAGAATCATTGTGACCGCGACCCAGTCGAGTGCCGCGATTTTGGAAGGATGGTCCATGAAAAAAGTTTATATAGGACCTTAAATCCAGCTATGAGTGGTTGGGTTCAGCTCTAAAACCAAGTTCAGGAGAATTTATCTCAGCTCCACTTCAGGTAGTGAGTTAGATCAGTGCTGGTTAATCAGGCTGAGATAGTGGTGGTCATGGTTGAGGCAGTTAGAAACCAGTTATATTGATACATCCGAGTGGGCCTACTCCAGGTAGTGAGGTTTTTTCATAGGGTTTTGGTTTAGGAATGATCTATTCTATATAGCCTACCCCTGAGGAGTAGGGTGATGGACCTTCTATGGTGAGAGGTACGATCTTAGTATCATCTACTATTTAATAGACCCTTTTTGATATAGGTGCATCACATAGTTTCATATCTTCACCTATGGTGAAAAACCTTGTGCTTATTGTTCTATCTTATGATAGAGTTATGATGCTCAAAACTTAGTTGGGAATCAGAATGGAGGATGTACACCAATGTAGGGAGTTCCCCCTTGAGGTTAGTGGGTGTCACTTATTCTAAAATCTTTATGTCTTCGAGATGAAAGGGTTTGACTTCATACTTAGGATGGAGTAGATAGTATATTATTGAGATTACATTGACTCCTATCACCATAGGGTGTACATCATATTCAAAAGGGTGAATGGGATGTCGAGGCGAGCTGAGTTGGACCACAACATCGTGGTCTAGGCGGGATGACCGACCAAATAGTTAGTTTGTATATGGATGATTAGGGAGCACATCATACAGACTACCCTCTAGAGGTTGATCATTTTATGGACATTTTACTGAATGATTTTTTGGTTTACCTCTATAGATAGAGGTTAATTTTTCTATCAAGCTAGTGCTAGGAGCCACACTAGTATCCATCCCTCCTTAAAGGACGTCTATGATGGAGTTGTAGGAGTCGAAGAGGAAACTAGAGGACTTAGAGGAAAAGGTTTTTATTTTAACTAGTACATATCCATGGGGTTCACTAGTCCTTTTCACAAAAAGGTGTATGGTACCCTTAGGCTATGCATGGAATTTCAAAAAATGAACCAGTTGATGGTTAAGAACCGATATCCCTTTCCATGGATAGATGGCCTATTTTATTAATTTCAATGAGCTTAGGTGTTCTCAAAAATTTATTTGAGGTTGGGATATCATGAGGTACGTGTTCGATCTATTGACATACCTCGTACAACCTTTCTTAGTAGGTATGGTCTATATGAGTTTCTAGGTATTCTATTTAGTCTCATGAATGCACCATCAACTTTCATAGTGCTGATGAACCATGATTTACATCCTTATCTAGATTCTTTTATGGTGGTTTCATGGTTGATATATTGTTTTATTATCACAATAAACATAACCATGAAAAACATCTTGAGTTAGTTTTATGTACACTAAGATAACATCAGTTATATGATAAGATTAAAAATTGACACTTCTAGATGGATTATATTCACATATTGGGTCACATTATCTTAGAGATAGGTGTTTTAGTGGACCCAGAGAAGGTGAGAGTTGAGTTTCCTAGGAGCAGCCAAATAATTTCATTGTCATATGGAGTTTCTTAGGGATGGATGGATATTACAAGAGTTTAATATAGGATTTATCATGCTTAGTAGTGACACTAATGTGATTGAATAAGAAGTGTGTGAAATTTGTATGGTTAAATTCTTGTGAGACAGCCTTTTAGGAGATGAAAGGGAGATTAAATTCAACACTGGTCCTGATACCGCCAGAATAGGGAAGGAGATACACTATTTATTATGATGCATCATTTATTGGGCTCAGAGAAGTCCTTATACTAGGGTATAGAGTCATAGAGTATAGGTCTTAGTAGATAAGGCCACATGAGAGGAACTACCTGACACATGATCTCGGGTTTACTTCAGTCATTCATGATTCGCACTGTTAGAGACAATACTTACAGGGAGAGCATTTTTTTCTATACATAGACTAAAAAATTCGCAAGTATATATTTACACAGCATGATCTGAATCTGAGGTAGTGAAGGTGAGTTGATTACCTATAGTATTTTAACTTTGATCTTTCCTATACACTTGGTAAAGGTAATGTAGTGGCCGATTCACTGAGCAAGAGGATTCATATACATGCAGTTCAGTAGGCCAGTAGTGATTATAAGCTTATGGTGTTGTTCTCTGAGATTCACATGGAGGTGCACAATAGTCAAGGATAGAATTTTCTTTCATACTTAGCTGAGGCCTCCACCCTAATAGATGGAGTGAGGATGGGGAATCTTTCAGATTATGATGGCCTAGTCTTAAGGGAGAGTGTGGATAGTGAGGACACACCTCATAGTTGGACCGTGAGAGAAGATGAGATCATCCATATACATGGTAACATTTGAGTTCTAGTGGAAATATGTGAGGAGATGATGTGGAAGTTTCATTCACCATCTTGGACAACGAATCCCGAAGTCACCAAGATGTACTGTGACATACACTATCAGTATTGGTTCCCATATATGAAGCATGAGGTAGCTGGTTTTTTTATGAGGTGTTCCACCTTTCAGTAGGTGAAGGCAGAACATCATCAACTAGATGGACTTCTGCATCAGTTACCTATTCCCTAGTGGAAATGGGATGATGTTGTGATGGATTTCATGACTATATTATAGAGGTTTCCTCAAGGTAGCGATGTTGTGTGGGTTGTTTTTTATAGGGTCAAAAAGGTTTCTCCCTTCCTACCGATCAAGGAGACCTTCAGTGTGGATGATATTGGGAGGCTATATATCCATGAGATAGTTCAAATCCATAGGGTCCCGAATACTATCATTTTAGATAGGGATGCCCAATTTACATATCATTTCTAGAAGATTTTGTAGAAGGTGATGAGTATAATGGTGATTCTGAGCACAACATACCACCCTTAGACTAATGGTAAGTCAGAGTGTACGATAAAGGTGCTTGATGACATGTTGCGAGCATGCATCCTAGATTTTGGTGGATCTTTATACAGGCGCACACCCTTGGTTGAGTTCACCTAAAATAATCACTATCTAGAGACTATACAAATGTCACCTTATGAGTATTTATATGGTAGGCCATGTAAATCATCCCTATACAAGTTAGAGGTAGGTGATGAAGCTTTAATGGGACCATGTATCATGCCAAAGACTTCTAAACATGTCTAGTTTATTTAGAAGCGGATGGATACTACATAGCCTCGACAGAAATCCTTCACCAATTGCCGTAGAATACTTCTAGAGTTTGAGTTCAGGGATCAAGTCTTTTTACATGTTTCATGAAGGTTGGGTTACAGAAGAATCATGAGACATGGCAATCTTTCACAGTGGTATATCAGGCCGTTCAAGATTCTTGGTAGAGTTAGGCTGGTAGCTTATCGTTTACAATTACCTCAGGGGAACTGATCCATGCATGATGTCTTCCACGTATATATACTACACCACTATCACTAATACCCGTATAATTATTTTCAGCTCAAGGATGTTAAGTTACAGGTTTATGAATCCTTTGAGGAGCATCAGATTCATATCATTGAAAAGAGCACAAATTTTCTTGAGGATGGTCAGTTCCTCTAGTATGAGTGTTGTGGAAGAATAACCATTTACAAGATGATAATTAGAATTTAGAGGCTGATGTTCATGCTTAGTGGCCAGAGTTATTCTTAGAATAATCTTAACCACCCTTGGGAGGGTAATTCAAGGAAAAATTGTTTTAAGTGGGGAATATTATAAGAACCTTAGTTTTTGTATAAGATACATATCATTTTTTTCTTAGTTTAAATGTTTTATTACGACCTAATGTTAGTACCTAGTTTGATAATTAGTGTTTTAGGGGAGTTTGAGGCTTGTTTGGATCCTAGAACCCATATTTTTTGTTGAAAAATTCATGGTGCATGATGAGTTAAAATTGTGTTGGGCATACTACACAGTCTGAAAAACTATGTGAGGCCTGGGAAGAGAGCAAGAGGAGCCCACACAGTTTGACAAAACTGTTTGAGAGGAGGTGCACACCCATGCATGTGGGTCTGAAATTTTTAATAGAGGTGTTTTACAAATTTTCCACATGGTTAGTCAAATTGTGTGAGAAAATAGAGAAGATTACTTTTCTATATATCTAAACATGCACGATTGGTGCATGGTTAGGCCAAACCGTGAGACCAAACCATGGGACCCTTATAATCTTGGTGAAATTACAAATTTCCCCTTAATAAATATTTAAACCTAAACCTATTTTCACTTTCCTCATATAGATAACAAGAATAACATTTGGAGATCTCTCTTGAAGCTCTAAAATAGGAATTGATCTTGATCCTCCCCCAGATCTCCAATTCAAGAGAAAATCATCTCATTAGATCCACATAAGTGAGAACTCAATTCATTTTTAGCCATTCCTCATTTTATTTGGCATTGGATGTGCTATTTAGTTGCATGCGAATATTCCCCAATGTCTAGTTCTTCATCCGTTCTTAATTTTTCTCCTGATCTGAGTTGAATCAGGAGTTGATGCTAGCTAAACACTCAACTACCAAGCTATGGTAAGTGGTATGTACTTTTCTTGCTGTTTTTTTGTGATTTATAGGGATATATTTCATTATGCCTCCCGCCAAAATTTCCTATTCGAACCCAAACATAAATAAAAAATTTGAATTAAATGAATTGGGACCTATTAGGGAAGACCTTAGGTACCCTTGAGTTGAGTTAGTGGTTATTTCCACAACCAAGTACATCCATGGGGTGTTCCCTTTGGCTATGACACATGTTGAACCACCCATGGGGTGTGATTTAGGATTCCCTAGTTAAAGTATGCTTAGTTATATTTAAATGACATTGAATTTCTTAGTTAGGAGATGTTTTCCCTCGTTTTCAAGTTAATGGTATTGAATTGAATGGTTATATGGAACTTGTATTACATAAATGGATTTGTTAGAAATTGTATAAGTGAGTGGGTAAACTCATGAAATGTGTTTGTTTATGTTTTTATAAATGATTGGGTTTTCTCATTTGTTCTCTTTGAATATGAATTATGGTTAATGAGTGGGTATACTCATTAGTTATAAATGGATGTTTGTGAAATGTTAAATGGTTTAAATGATGATCTAATCCATTAGATTTTATAGATGTTTCTCCAATGGGTATTGAATTCAGGTGTGGACACCTTAGATAGAGAAAGATCCTTGGGTCCAGATTCAACGCGATGCCTCAGGCCTTACTACCCCTTGGATCTGACTTGCTTGGACTCATGTAGGAAAGTTTGGTATGATATACTCCTAGGACTCAAACCAGTTCCATTACCATTTTTCCATAGAGATTCTCCGATGAATCAATGGGATTCCTTGGTCTTCTAGACCTTGAATTTGGCCCTTTGTAGTTTGACACTTTGATAATATGGCCCGACCGTGGTAATTGTGATACTCTTGATTATACAACACGATTGTGGATGTTCTAACGCTCATGGTTATATGGAAAGGATGTAGTTTACATGATATGTATGAATGTATGGAGAGGCCATGTTGGTTACTTTTGTTTGTTATAGATTCCTTTTTATAGGAGTTGACACTTGTTTTATAGGGATCCATGTATGGTTATACGGTATCACTTTTTTGTTACAGTTGAACCATGTAAACTTTCCTTTCATATTTCTTACATGCTTACATGCACACTATTTAGATTATTATATTTCATATCCTGGAAATGTATAGATCTTTGGGTGGTTACCTAATGGGATTTTTTTCTCACACCCTATTCGGGCCACTATTGGGTACCCAAACAAACTATTTGGATGTAGGTAGGGGATGGGGCAAGCACCCATAGTTTGATGCTTGATTTTAAGCCATGCTTAGGATAAAGGGAGAACGGGACCGAGTTGAGGCTTGTGGTGATATTTGGAGATAAAACTTTTTGTCTTTTTTTTTTGTATTTTGGGATACATGTATTATTCTATACTACTATGTATCTGTTTTGGATGTTTTGTAAACTCATTACATGTTCATTATTATATATGAGATACTTATTCCATTGTTTATATATTCCTATCTTTATCATTTATATTCTATCTGATTATCACACTTATTCTTATATTGAATATTATTTCTATTCTATCGTGTTATACTCTAGTAATGAGGTCATAGTCTCCCCATAGACACACCTAAGACCCTTATTGCTAGTCGTTAGCCTCTAGCATTTGGGGAGATGCATTTGAGGCCTTGTGGACAACCTAGATTAGGGAAATATTGAGTGGATTCTAGTTCTAGGATGTTATGCTATTATCTTTAAATAAACACTCAATTTTTGGTAAAGTTATTTTTTTCAAGAATATATTTTCTTCAAAAACAATTTTTTATTTTTTTCCCTGAGAAAATAAATATAATTTATTTCTTGACACTTTTAGAAAATTTATTCAATAAACTCACCTTAATTTTTTAATTCATCATAAAAGTATATGTTATGGTAAACTTTCAGTATTTTTCTAAAAAGGTTGTCTTTCCGGAGAATAGTGAAAAATAATACTTTTTATTGAAAAATGTATTTTTTCAACCATTTTCAAAGACAATTGTTTTGAAAAATGGTTTCATTGTAATTTTTTTATAAAATATTATTAATAATCCTATTATGTTCATTAGAATAAATTTCATTATTGAAAATGGTATAAAATTATTTTTACACTTAAAAGACATTTTTCTAAAAACTAGTTTTTCTTTGTGTTTTTTCTATTTATTTGTAAATCAAATAAAACCACATATGTTTTTAATTTTTAAAAATGGATTCCATATTTTTATTCAGGGGGAAAAGATTTATAAAATAATTCCATTTTTATTTTTGGGAAACACGAATAGTTTCTTTAGAAATTTTTGTTACGACGGTAAAGGGTAAATCAGATAATTAAAGTAAAAAATAAAATGAAATGGATAATAAAATGACCCCACAAGTGACTTAATCCTATTTTATTATTTCATTTCATCCATAATTATCCATTATTTATTTATAAGAAATTATATCACCATTTGTATGCGATTATTTTTTTTGTAATATTTTATTTCAGGAAAAGTCAAATATATCACACTCTTATTTTTAATAACTATAATATTTTAAATATGGGCTTATATAGAGGATATGTTCAACTATAAATAGTTTTTTAAATATAAAATATTTATATTTATTATTTTTTTTAATTTATAGTGAATAAATAATTACCTTAAATGCTTACAAAATCTTGATGTAGTAATTATTGAATTAATGGAAAAATAAAATAAACGATATTTAAAATATGGAATTTAATATAGTTTAAAAAAAATAACATTCTCCAATTTTTTTTTATATTTACATGAAATTATAGTTATATAATAAAATATTTGGTTCAAATTCTAGGTTTTTTCTTGATATTATTAAATTCAATATAATGAAGAGTTCTACAAATTGAAATTATTTCCATTTTATAAAAAATAATATTTTATTAAGTGATTAAAAATTTATAAAAATATTAAATTCATCCAAATTAATATTAAATGGTTAATGAAATATACCATGGTCCATTAATGGTAACATTATTGTCCCATAGAGCGTAGAAAATTATAATAGTATAGTAATTTTCAAAATGGTTAATGAGAAGTTGAAAAAAATGATAAGGGTAAAAACATCACCTAAACTTGTAAAAGTGTTGTTGGATAAGAGTATTTGAACCCATGATAATCTTATAATATGAATAAATCATTTTTGAATTCATTTGGACAAAAATTAATTTATATTAATTTAATATTTTATGAAATCTCAAAGACTCCCCCACCTTAATTATAAATGGTAACCCCCTTACTCACATATTTAAATAACATTGATCTATATAAATAAGAAAATACCTACATGTTCCTCTTATAAAAATACATATCCAATTTTTATAGGTTATTTTCATTCCAAAATACCAAACCTAGATCCCTTATGAAGAGATTTAAAGGAAGTCCACCAAAGATGAGACAATCGTCTTTACCAACACTTCAATTCTTCTTCTATATCCTCTACATGTGTTGTTTCCAACATAAAGTAATAAAAAAAGTATAATATATATACTGAGGTGTTATTATGGTTATGATATAACCATATTCCACCTTTTATCCATCTTATGAAAAACAAAAGTACCACGCATGTGTATGTACGTCTTATCATATCTACGAAGCGGTGTAATTTGTTTTTTATCCCCACATTACATGGATGGTAATAATGATTGAAATAATGGATATATATTATACCTATAAGATGATATTTATTCTGAAAAATTAATACATCTTACACTTCCTTACCCTTTCAATCATTTATAAATGATATCGTCAGTCAGACATACATATGACTTACCGTCTCCATGAAGCGATGCCACTCATTTTATATGCACACCTTTGAATAATGATTATGAAAATATATATAATGAATAAATATGATATCTATAACCTTAAAATAATTTTGGGGATTTTGTAACTATATCCAATTCATAAGAACTGAAACTTACAATACAAAATATACAATGGAAAATGAAGTGGTTAACACCCAAAACAAAGGTAATAATGAAATATTACTAGAAAAAGGGTGATAAGATGATATAAGAGGATCATATATGACATTATAAATATTAATATGGTTATTTAATAAATTAATAATATGTTTAAAACCATTATAGAATAGATTAAATAATGTTCAACTAATGTTAAGTGCGAGTTAAAGGATTTCATCTCAATTTCCGCTCCATTGAGACATATTTGGTAATATACACTAGTTTATTTTTATATGGTGTCTATAACAACCTATTGAGGTATTTAAAATGAATATATATTTATTCATGATAATTAATTTTCATTTTAAATTTAATGTTTTAAATATTTTACATATTGTCTTTAAACATTTTATCTCTTTAGATCATGAATCAAGAAAAGAAATGTTTAAAATAAAAACCAATATTATTTCAATTTTTATTGGGAATATTTTTATTCATATCCATATTTTATATAATTTTTTTAATTTTGTTACACTTATACAATTATTTATCAAAATAAAATTTTACCCATGTTTTACTTTTTAGAAAATGGTTTGAAAGGAATTTTTTTATCCTTTTCCAAATGAATTACTTTATGAATTTCCCAAAAAAAGTATAGAAGGAATGTTTTTTAACTTATATGGAATGATATTATTTTCCCACATTTATGAAAAATATTTTATTTGAATATTATTCACATTTTTATAAATATATTTTCAATGAAAATTTATTACATTAAATGTTTTTTGTTTTTTCAAATAAGTGATTTAAAAAATGGAAAGATTATTTTAGTTAAGAATGTATTAATGAAATTTTTATCTCATTTTTATTAATCAATGCCAAAAAAACAATATTTTACTTTTTCCATGCTAGGGATATATTGTAATGAAACCATCCTTGGAAACAATCCATAAATTGTGATAATTAGATATTATATTTATCTTAAATATTCAAATTCTTTGTATAATGGATATAGTTACTGCCTAAATCATATACCATTTGACATATGATCTTTAACTATGGAAATTATTTGATTTAATGGGGAAAATGTTAATAAATTTGCATCCTTTATTCAATAAAGATAGTTTTAATATGTTATATTATTTATAAATTGAATTAATCATTCAATATATGAGGAATGCATTGGAAATATAGTGATAAGTGGGTCCTGATTATAGATAGACCCTTAGTGTATCAATAAGTCTCATGAGACAAATAATTTAGAAAAAATAAATGGGAATTTACATATAGTTTTGAACAATCTTGTGAATGGTCTTGATATTAGAGGTATTATGAAGCCTAAGATCATGACTTCCAATATTAATATTTTTAGTAATTTAGAATTAAATTATTACTTTTATACATAAGATCTTCACATTGATATTATCTATGGAAGTATCACATTCTCATGTTATTTATTATTCCCTATTTACTGATAATATTTTCCACTATTTATAACCTTTATTAAGTGTTTCATCTCACAATAATTTTGATTTATTTTCACATGATAAGAAGATGAAATATTTGAATGAATTCACGAATAACAATTTCATTAAATTAATATGTTCTATGTTTTATTACCAATATAAAAAGGGATAAATTTATGTATCCAGATCTTCAATACTACTAAACTAATCGATCCTTAGTGATATTATCCCTTGTATATTATGAAAATATAATAAAATATATACTAATTATAGGATTCTGGAGTTGGGGTTTTTACATATGAAGTTCATACCAAACTTATCATAGATCATAAACCCAATTCATGGCATAAAACTTTATCATTTTAGAGAAAAAAACCATAATAGTGAGAATCATCATAAATAAATCATGCACCATAATATCATGTCAAAATTGTGTGTCACTATTATAAATATAGAAAAAATTTCATATATCAAGTTTAAATACCAAGACCGTCAATATAATGGATCATGGCGTATCACTTGTTTCCCATTATAGACTAGGAAACACCTATTTACCACAGTGAATTGGGACTCACCATTTTACCATAGTGGATCAAGCCTATCTACTTGTTTCCCATTGTTATCTCAAGAGATATAATGTTTTACCCTATTAATTAGAGGGATATATATTCCCCATACATCTCATATTAAAAAACATAATTATGCATTCCATAATATCATTTAACATTAAACGTATCATCATATCATCACTCGTGTAAAGAAAATAGGTTTTGTAAACATTTCATCTATTTACCATATATAACCCATAAAAATTTAATTGAATTCATAAAAATTTCATAAACATAAACATTAACCATCCATATAAAGGATAAGTATTATATTTTTCAATATTATCCCTATTAAATTATTAGAAATATCAAAGGATGTCATCTAAGATATAAAATGATTTTGAAAAATTACTTGGAACATTTCTTGAGGAAAATAAACCTTCTAATTTGAAAAACACTTTTTAAAACATAAGAAATGTTCAAATAATTTTCCTAGAATATAACCCTTGAATCATATTTGAATATATAAAAAACATTTAAAACATTTCTTGAGAAAAATATCCTTTCAAATTTTAAAAACACTTTTTAAAATATAAAACATTTTCAAAATCATATCCTTTTAAAATAACCTTGGAAACTTATAAAGGAATCATTAAAAATAATTTGTAATATTTCTTTAGGAAAATATCCTTTCCAATTTTAAAAATAATTTTAAAACATAAAACATTTTCAATATCATTTTCTATGAAAATAACCTTGAAAAATTTTAAATGAAGCTTTAAAAATCATTTAAAACATTTCTTGATAAAAACATTCATTCTAATTTGAAACACATTTTTTTAAAAAATAAAAAAATTTAAAAAACCATTTCACTAAATGTATCCTTTGAAACTTATAAATGATTATTTTATACATTAGGTAGTATTGATGTAAAATATCTTAATGTTGTACACATTAAAACAAAGATTTTACTCATATTTTTTAAAAAATAAAAACAATCATTTTTTGGAAAAAAGGAATTTAGATCCTAATAAAAATGTTTTATAAAAATTAAAAAATGGTTTAAAATATCTTTAATAAATCATTTTCAATTTTTTAAAATATTTCTGAAAATAATTTTAGAATACATTATTTTAGAAGAAAAAATGATTTTATATTAAAGAAGGAAATAAAGTTGGATTTCATTAAAAATATTATTATCAACTCCCGATTAACTAAAGAGAAAAAAATGAGAAAAAAACATGTATTTCAAAAAAATAACCAAAGGAAAATAAAATCCATGGGTTTTTTAAGAGATTGATCATAATATGTCATCATTGAAAGAATAAACATAAACAAAATTGATAAATGATTAGATTGTATTATAAAACTCTTACCAATTAGGTAACATTGAACCCTAATACCAATTAAAGAATAAAATTAAATAAATCATAAAATATAGTGAGAATAAATAAATTCATGAAATTACATTTCAATTAGGTTGTGTATACACCTCATAAAAGAAGATAGGTGCATAACACAATATATTCATCAAAGAAGGAAAATTGAGACAAAAATCCATTACCGCTATAGTATCTCCTAAACAATAAAACCCATGAAAGAGATATCATAAAGTGGATATCTAAATCCCAATAATTTCCATGAGATGAAATATTGAATATATTACTATAAATTATATACACCATATATAATAATTAACTGGTGAATATGGAATGTATCTCACAGATATAAAAGTGAGATGAAAAATCACTTACCATAAGCCTCGAATTCCTTTATAAGTGTTCAAAACACATGTATAAAAAATATAAGTTTAGTATAAATATATTAAAAATAATAATTATATATTTAATTACATATATGATTTACTTATGACCTTATATTACCATTTTATTAACAATTCCATGTTAATGTTATAATTCAGGTAATATCTGCTTTGTTTTTCATGTATATTTGGATTTGGTATTTTTGGACCTCTTAATTTGATCACGATTCCATAAAATATATAATTTTAGACATGATATTTTAATAATATATAGTCATTATATATGTACTTAGAGTAATTCCTAAAAGTTAGAGATAGAAAATGAAATACATTGTTTAAGGAGATGCCAACCCGTGCGTACACATGAACATTGTTTCCATTTTCTCAACAGATGAAATAAAATAAAGGTAAGTAATATATTAAATTAATATATTAATTTTTATTTAATATAAAACACATGTATTAAATAAATTTTCTCTTTTTACCTTCCATGAAATGTGTTAGTGAAAAACGAATCACATCACTTCATGAGGCGGTAGTCCATTGTACACATAAACAACATTATCGTATCCCCCATGGAATTAAAATTAATAAGTTATATGTTTTATAATAACAAAAAATATATAATTATGTAAAAAATATAATATATATTAATTTAATATATTCTTATTACTAACCATGCAAAACAGAATTGAAAAACACATCACATCGGTTCGCGAGGTGGTAGTATGATGTACACACGAGCGATGTTATTGTTTTCCAATGGGATTTGTGGTAATAAGGTATATGTGGAATTATAATTAAATAGGTATAATAATATCAAAAATTTAATTTATAAACATTAAATTCATCATTATATCTATCTTTTAGAAATGATGATGGAAAATGAATAACATAGGTTCCTAAGGTGGTAGTCCCCCATACACATGAATGATGATTTCATATCCCAATTGATGAAATATGAGATATATAGAGTTTATTGAATTAAAATAATGAAATATTAGTATATTTGAGATCATTTTGTTATTATATAATAATAATTTAATAATATTTTATGGATTTATAAGAAGAATTAAAAAAACGCATAGTTAAAAACTTTACATTTTCTTCAAAAAAACTACTTAGGTTAAACCTAATGCCTTACTAGATTCAATTTATGATATCCAAATGAACATAGGAAGTGGGGAAGTATTTAATTAAGTGAATATTTTATGTATTATATGAAATAATGGGTCTTGTAAGTGTAAATAAGAGATGAGAGGGGGTAACTATTTATAAGTGAGGCGAGTGGCACACCTATAAATTTGAAAAGAAAAAGGTTTTACCATGATTTTCACATGAAAAAGTATAAAAAATGGGTCATTATAAAAACTTATATGATATAATGTCTAAACATGGTTATTAAATTGGTTCTGGATAAGTTTCTAAGATTTTTTACCCCATATCTTTTTAGTTTAACCCATGGTAAACCCATTTTCACATTAACCATATTAATAAACTAGTAATAATTTTACTTTTAATAGTGGTAAAAAATTAATTTTACCATATTATAAAATATAAATTATTATGATTAAAAATATGCAGTTTATTTTTTCAAATTAAGTTCAAAAAATTGAAAAAATTTAATTTAAAATTAAACCCACATACACAACGAAGAAGTTATTTTCCAAAGAGAAAATTTTCATAAGTATACAAAGTTTTAGAAAACTAATTCATTTTTTAATTGATTAAAATGACCTAATATGGATTAATATATTCATTATTGAAGTAATTTTACTTTTAATACTATATTAAAATAATTTTACTGATTTTAAATGCTTTAAATGAAATGATAATTCTTAATAAAAACCAGTATTTTTCACTATTGATTGAAACTTTTATCTTTTCAGAAAATTCTAAAAAATTCATTCCATGATAAATTTTATATTATGATTTAAAAATTTAACTTTATTATTTAAAATATAATTTATAAAATTGTATAAAATTAATTTTAATTTAAGTGTGAAAAATTCAAAAAACTAGCTTTATAGAAAAATTTAGTATTTTAAGTGTAAAATTGGATTTATTCTTATATAATGACTAGAAAACACATAAAAAGAATTTTAAATATCTTATTGAATGCATAATATATAAATTTCAATAAAATCATTCAACAAAAGTGCTTTGATTAATTTATTGAGGTAAAACACATTTGGGTGCATAAAAATAGTTTTCCTAAAAAGATTTCATTTATTTCCAAATTGTTTTTATTTTCATTTATAATTATTTTTTCATCAATAAAATAATTATATATACATGTGAAAACATATAATTTCATAATTTAGTTAATAATATTCATACCAACTATTCCAATGGCTAGTTGATAATAATCATATTAAATAATAATATTTTAATAGTATGAAGTGTTTTTTAAACTCGGTGTTATGTGTAGTTCATTCTATCAATGAAATTAAAATTATTTGAAAATAATTATTTCTTAAAATCTATCAGTATTACATTATACCCCTCTTAGATAAATTACATTCTCACAATTTTAACTTGTTCTTAGTAAACAAGGGTTTACTATTGAAAAATACCATTGTGAGAAACCCACATCATAAAAATAGGTAATGATGCTTATTATTGAAAATAAAGAAAGGGATGTTCAAATGTCACCTAGAATAACACGTAACTTCATTTCCATATAGAAGAAAATTTGGGGGAAGTGAAAACATAGACATGGATGAGAAAACTAACACCCAAATACTGAAAGAGAATATGGTCAGGAGAAAGATAATTACCAAATAACCATAAACATGTGATAGGTGAAAAGACCATTTATCTATACGAAATTAAGTTAAATGTATAACATTTTATTTCAAAATTATTTTCTCTATGTTGATTAATTTTTACAAGAATATATAATTACTTTAGTTAATTCTATTTCATAATGATAATCTCATCATTTGGTGGTACCTTGATCAATTTCTACTTTCTCTCTTACTCCAAGAGGCAAAATTTTCATGTTTGAACCGCTAATAATATAATAAAATTCATAAAATAATGACAAGCCATTCCTTCCATCTTTAGTTATTGTCAAAACAAATGCTTAAAAATAATTTATCCAATATTAATAAATCTTTATATGGCTAAGTAATACATAAATATCTAAAACCTCATCCAATGTTAAACATAATACATTAAATAAATGGTTAACCTTATAAAACTTCCAAAATTAAATATTTATAAATAAGTTCACTAAATTTCCCAAAATAAACTTAACATTAATCCCCAAAATATCATAAAGTATCTCTTAACTATTACATAACCAATATGTGAATGCCTTAGTCATATATTTTCTTAAAACATTTTAATTACCACAATCACTATAAAACCTTAATTAAATCATACATAATTACTCATTACATGATTTAAGCCACATATTTTTGAATATATTCTATAAATACAATAATATTGTAAAATCCATCAATGATAACATAAAAAAATTTATCTAGAAATCATTTATCATTTCTAAAGTATTCAATACTATCCAATTTACTTTATTCAAATCCATCATCTCATTGTCCCAACATCATTATGTCTACATCAGGAACATATTATGTCATATCTTCCGCTAATCATGTGTTTTTTTGAAATATAAATATGCCATTAAATCATTTTTCTAGGTCACTAGTATCATTAAAAATATTCTTGTTCATAATTAATTAAAAACTTATAATGAACAATCCTTATATATTTAATAATTATTTAATTCCAACACATAAACAATTCAATTATTATACTTAATTTTTAAACCATTAACTAAGATTCATCATATTATTCCATAATACCTCTTTCCTTTCATATTTTAGTTCTAGTCTACTCATAATCAATAAGAAAACCTTTAATTATACCACCTTTATGATCCTATTTGTGAGAATTCCCCTTAGGACAATGATTTTTATAATACCCATACATTTCACATTTATAACATTTAACCTTTGATGATGCCTTAGGAAAACCATTATTCTCACACACTGAGTTAATTGAAATTTTAAATTTTCCTTGAAAATTACTTACTCTATGTACTTATTCTCCACACATAAAATGTATTATTTTTTACTTTTAGACATTCCCAGGAGTTCTTCTTCCAACATTCTTAACATAAAGGAAACTAAATCTTATTTACTCAATGTCCTCCACCACCCAAACTCTCAATGAAATATATCCTTATATTCTTTACTGAGTATGATATTTAGTTAATGTGTAGGTTATTAATCATATATCATAATAACTTATTATTCATAATCAAAAAATATATCACTCCAATCATTATCCCATTTGGTTTATCATAAAAACATTATCTATCACATTCAATGTTAATACAATTCATTATGGACCCACCATTGTCTAAAACAAAAAAAGCATAGTGTGAGTAATACTATTCATTATGATAAACCACATAATCATGAAAAATCAATTATAGGATGTCTAAATCATTACACATTCTTTTTAATATATTAAACATTAGTATTAACCTGGGTTATTAATTACTAATATTTAAATCATTAATTATAGTTCAAAAAGAGTTTATGAATTTATAAAGCATATCCCCTGAGGGTGTCAAACTAGGTTTTCATCAAGGATCATTGTGTTTCACTAGGTGATGATCGAGTCCAGATCAATATAAACTATTTGGAGTTATTACCCAAAGATACAACTATTCTAGAGCCACATCCACTTATAGTATCCTTATAGGGATGTAATTTCATGGAAACCCCTTTCTCTATCCTTCATGAAAATTCCAGGATATTTTCTTATACTTATAATTATGATTAGAACTTTCCTTAAAGATATCCCTATACATATACCTAGATACCCATAGGAATATACCTATGTATATCACTATAGTTTTTATAATACTAATATCAAAACATATACTAAACTGTTATTTTGATACCAAATATAAGAACCCAATATTTTCATACATAAATATCACATATTTTTATAATAATATTCAATACATTTCATAAAAATATTCTCTAGGATCAAATTTTAGTGCCTTTAGAGACTTTTAAAACAATCATATTTTTGATGAAAGATCTTCAAAATATCCTAGAAATATCTTCTCACATAGTAATCCTCTTAGTTATACCCAACTAAAACCTTTCTTAATAACTTGGGGAAGGAAACATAAGAAAGGGTGAGCTCAGATGATTAGTAAGGGTACAAATAGAAGATATCAATATATGATCATATGAAATAATAATACAGGCAAAATGGTATGTGATTATATACATAACATACGAATTTCACACCCAAACTATCATAAATCATAATCATTAGTCATGATATAAAACATTATCATTTTTGAAAACATATCCCATAAGAATGAGAAATTATCATAAATAAATCATACACCATAAGTACATTTCATAAAAGTGTGGAACCGTCATAAATATAGAAAATCATTTTATATTTCATGGCTAACTAATATTTACATCAACATAGTGGATCAATACTTATCAACTATTTCACATTATAGATCAGGACACATTTATTTCCTAGAGTGGATTAGAGATCACCAGTTTCCCATAGTAGATCAAGCCTATCGACATGTTTCTAATTTTTATATCATGAGATACAATGATTTTACCATTTCATTTTAGGGATATATAGATCCCAACCATCTCATAATGGAAACCATACTTATGTGTGCCAAAATTTTATAAAACATTCATCATTTCATCATATCATAACATGTGTAATGAAATCATTTTTCTTAAAAATTTCATTAATTCACCATAGAATAAAACATAAAAAATGAATTTTATTAATAATCATTTCAAAAAAATAAATATTTATCTTCTAGATAAAGGATAAGTATGGTATTTTTTAATCATATATCTTGTAATTCACAAGTAACATTAAAGTATATCATCATAGATGGAAAATGATTTTGAAAGACCACATGGAACATTTCTCAAGGAAAATATTCTTTCCACTTTGAAAAAAACTTTTTAAATAATAAATAAATTTTAAAATCATTCTCCTTTAATAGAACACTAGAATAATATAAAATAATATTTTTAAATAATTTAAAACATTTGATGAGGGAAATATCCTTTCCACTTAGAAAAACAATTTTTAGAACATAAAAAATTTTAAAAATAATTTTATTTGAAAATATCCTTGAAAACATAAAAAAAGGATTTAAAAATCGCATAATAAATTTCATGATGAAAATATATTTTCCACTTCCTAAAACACATTTTAAAACATTTTCAAAATCAATTTCTTTGAAAATATCCTTAGAAACTAATAAAGGAATCTTTAAAAATCACTAAACATATTTCTTGAGTAAAATATTTTTTCCACTTCAGAAATGTTTTTTATTATGACCCAAAATATTTTAAATAATTTTTTTTTGAAATAAACATTTAAAAATATAATATAATATTTAAAACATTGGGTGTCCAGGATAGTGAAAATTATGTTGATTCCCTATACTTTAAAACAACGATTCCTTTCTAATTTTTGGTAAAATCTAAACATTCATTATTTGGAAAAAAACAAGAATATTACATTTTAAAAATTTATAAAAAAATGGGTGAAAATGTATTTAATAAATCATTAGGATAATTTGGAATAAATTTTTGTAAACATTTTTAGAAAACATAATTTTTAAAGAAAAAGGATTTTCAACAAAAGAGAAAAATAAAGTTGGTTTTCTTTAAAAAGTTTATTTTGAACTCATGAGTACATAAAGAGAGGTAAATTAAGGTAAAAAAATGTATTATCATGACATAACTAGATTAGAAGTAAATTAATATTTTTTTGAGAGATGTATCATATATCTTCATCATCAGATGAATAAACATAAATAATCCCGATAAAATATGAGATTGTATCATAAACCTCTTACCATAATGGTAACATTGAATTACAAGCCCCATAAAATAATAAAATTAAATAAAAAATAAACTATAATAATAATAAATAAATTCATTATATTAAATGACAATGTTTATTTTATAAACATCATAAAGTAAGGTAGGTTCAAAAGACAACATGTGTCTCAAAGAAGGTAAATTCTGACAAACATCTCTTATCGCTTTCGTATCATTTGAACCATAAACCATGGGAATAAAAGATACTAAAATGGATATGTAAATCTCAATTATTTTAATGATAATTAATATAAAATAAATTCATAGAAATTATATGCACCACATATAAGAAACAAGAGGTGAATATGACACGTTTCCCATGGATATAAAAGCGAGACGAAAAATCCCTTACCATAAGTCTCAACTTCCTTCATATACATTGGAACCTCCTATATAATAAATATAATACTAATATATATATATTATATAAACATAATTATATATTTATTACAATATATTAATTAATTATCACCTTTTATTACCATTTTATTAACAATCCCATGTTAAAGTCAAGTTTCAGGTAATCACTGCTTTATTTTTCATATATATTTTGATTTGAAATATTTGGTCATATTAAATTGATCATGCTTCCAAAATTTCCATAATTTAAACCATTATAAAAATATAATATATATTAAATATATAATTATTTATATTAATCTATAAAAGTTAGAGATATAAAATTACACACACCAATCACGAAGATAGTAGGATGTACGTACGCGTGAGCACTATTTCCATTTTCTTGATAGAATAAATAAAAAAGGTAAATAATATTTTAAATTTATAGATTAATTTTAAATTAATATATATCAAATATATTAATTAAATTTACCTTTATTAACTTCTATGAAAATCGTTAGTGAATAATGAATCACATCGCTTCGCGAGGCAGTAGTACGCTATATATATGAATAACGTTATCATATACCCCACATAATATAATGTAAGAAGTTTTATGTGATATAATAATTATATAAGTATAATTATGTTAAAAATATAATATATATATTTTTAATATATACTCATTAAAATACATGTAAAATAAAAATGAAAAACACATCACATCGGTTCGTAAGGAGGTGGTTCATCATACACAGGAGCGACACTATTGTTTTCCCAAAGGATGGGTGGTAAGAATTCAGATGTTATATTATAATTCAATATAAATAATAATATCATAAATATAATATATAAACATTAAACACATCATAATATTCATCCGGGATAGGTGATGATGTAGAACAAATAACATCGGTTCATGAGGTGGTAGTCTTCCTTACAAACAAATAATGATTTCGTATCCCTTTTCTTGGAAGAAGAGATATATATAGGTTTTTACATTAACATTGAAACATATCATGTATTGAATATTTTTTTATCATCATAATTGAATAATATTTGAAGGAGATAGAAGAATAAGTAATAAAAATTCATAGCTAAAATCATTACCTATTCTTCGGGAAACCTCTATAGATTTAACCTAAGGCCTACCGAGATTTGATTCATTATCTCAAAAATTCATCTAGTATTAAAGTAAATATGTAATTATGTGATTTTGTAAGTTATTTTCCAAATAAATATTTTTTTAAAGTGTGATGAGAATATGATATGGGGTGTCCTTTTATAAGTGAGGTGAGTGGAATACTTGTAATTTTTGAAAATAAAGAGGCATGATCACGTTTTTGACATTCAACAAGGTTTAAAAATGATCAATTATCCATCCTTATAGGTTATTAGGTCAATATATAGACATATAATGTAACATCCCATAAAAATAAAGAATATGAAATTTTTATATTTATTAATATTTTTGAATTAAATATTAATTTCACTTTTAATGGGATGCTATGTCCGATAGCATACTCAACATGAAACAATAGGTTTCTTTGAAATATTACATTACACACAACTTTGAGTTATACCGAAAAATAATAATATAATAATATTATTTTATGGTAGTTAACACCTAGCCATTGTATTAGAGGGAATAAACAAAACTAAATATAATATTATTACAAATGTTTGTTAATTTTTTTACTTTTATCCAATAAATTTTAGAGGTTTTAAGTAAGAATGAATCCGATTTTAAGCATGAAATACTCTAATATTCTTTAAAAGGTTGATTTTTCGCCTTTTGATGGAGAAAACTTTTTAAATTTATTTTTTGTCACTTTAATATGTTCAATTTGACAAAATAAACTTCTTATTTAGAAGCGAGACATCAAAATTTACTTTGGGTAAAATTTTGGTATTTTTCTGATAAAGTTCATTTTTTGATGAATAGTGAAAAATACTGCATTTTAATTCAAAACTACCTTTTAATATAATTTATTTATATGATTATACTATCCATTTAATTTGTTTTAAAGTTTAATTAGATTATATTTTTATCATTTAATCCAATTTTGTTCATTTAAAGTAATTTCACTTTGAAATTGGACATAAACACACGTCAATATTTTAGTAGTTTTTAATTCTTAAAAACATGCTTTTTGGTTTTGACAACATGAATTAATTTTAAATTAATTTCTGTAACTTTTGTGTTTTGAATTTGGAAAAATTGATTCTGTATTTGGAATCAGGAGGTCCAAATTATGTAAATAGGTAACTTTTATTTTTAGACATTATGAATAGTAACTTCAGTAAATATTTTATTTACCTTGGTTAAAAGAAAATCTGGTAAATAAGGGTAAAAAAATAATATTATAATAATATTAATTATCCTAAAACATTTCATAACCCTATTATATGATACTTGTCCGACCATGGGTATCCTTGGGTCAATTTTTGGAACCATAAAGCCACTTTTAAGTGAAAATGGAATTTTATAAAAATTAATTTAAAGTTAAGGAAAATGTAACATAATCATACATATTTTAATAAAAAAAATTTATATAGAATTATATAAGTGATATTTTCAACTTTAAATAGTCATTAGAAAGCTAAAAATATTTCCTATATTATGGAATTTTATTTATAATTTTTAGACATTAAATAAATAAATTTAATTATGACACAATGGTGATGCAGTGAGTGCTTCATTAATAAAGGATTCAAATAAATGATATTATAAATGTTAAAATAAATGTAATTTTGGTTATTTTGATGTCAGACATGAATTTTATGGATTATAGTTACATGTTATATTTTTATTAATGATTTTTTTGAATCAATTGATTTGTTATGGATTTTTAAAAAATTCATGATATGAGTTGTGTCAAAATTGACATAATTCGTATTTTAAAATATAAAATATTTTATTAAATATTATAAAATTAAAAAAAATCTAAGATTCGGCCAAATAGTTATAATAAGTCTAAAATTTTATTAATGAATCTTTATTTGGACATTTTTCATGTTTTGGTAACTATTTTTATTCTCAAAGTGTTAAATGTTTGATAAAACGATAAGAGTAAAAAAGGGTTAAATAAAAAAGATAAGGATTAAAAAATATTAAAAACCTGTTCAATTCTTATTGGATGATTTTATTTAGACTTATATTCATCTTATATTTGAATTTAATTAGTTTTGGAACTTTTGAAACCAAAAAT
Source organism: Viscum album (assembly GCA_963277665.1). NCBI lineage: Eukaryota > Viridiplantae > Streptophyta > Magnoliopsida > Santalales > Viscaceae > Viscum > Viscum album. The sequence continues at coordinate 855,271,420 of OY728152.1, forward strand.
TATTTTATAATAAAATAATAATTTCAAACTTTCCTAAAGAGTCCCTCCTCCCTCTTATAAAAGGACACCACCTCTAACCCATTATAACCACCTCTCAAGCCCCTTGGATCAACCAAAATTTGATCCAATAATCTCCCAAAATCACCCTATTCCTTATATAATCTTTACCCTAGGAATAAGGAAATTAAAGAAATCATTTTGGCTCAAATCAAATAGAGTTACACGTTTTAAGTGGAAGAACAAGGAACATACGAGACAAGTCGGACTCGAGGTAAGGGAACTTCTTAACCCAATTTCCATTATTTGGGTTGATCTTATACTTATTATTTATTTCATGATATGATTATGTGAGAAATGAATTTTGATATCTTATCTTTTATTTATAAATTATTTATGTGTACTTATATTGAATACACATAATTATTCTTTTTATTTACAAAATGATTTTTTGCAAGGGAACCTTTCACCCTCCTCTTTTAGTCAAATATTTATTTTATGTTATGTATTTTAATTTCAATTTTCTTATGTTGAGATATGTTATTATATATATTTATTTCTGTACATTTTATGTCCAAGTGACGAGAGACCCTTTTCTCTCCCCTCAACTCATTTTTTGAATATTAAAGCAATGTCGTTAGGCTGCTAAATTTTCATAAGGGACTTTATCTTAATCTCCTTTCATTAAGGCATATTTTGATAATATATACCTATTTATTTTATATAGTGTCTAACAAAACCCTTTGAATTTTACTTTCATTCATAGGGAATATATTTTTATGAAGCATTTTACTAAACAATAAAAGGAATTTTTTTAACGTATGTGGCGATAATGACCTCTCCGCCACCGTAATCGTTATTTTGCTTCCTCTATAAGCCTTAATGTTTTTACAAGGAAAAGAAATACCTTATTCCCTTTCTAGGTGTTTTGGTATTGAAAATGGTTTTTGAAATGGATTTATTATTTCAATATCTTGAAATTATTTCTTGTGATTGCAAATGAAATGTTATTAATGAAATGTTTATATTTGCAATATTTTATGTGTTATTATTATATAATGGTACTTGGACATTTGACGGGTGGTTATGTGATAAAGAAAATGACAGGTGGTTCCGTGATAATCCAAGGATTAGTGGTTACGTTATAACCTCCAATGAATTGGGTATGGAAGTCATCTGTATGTCTATTCCATTTAGTGATATGTGTGGAAGTCGACCATATGGTTATTCCATTTCAGTATGTTTATGTCCCAAGTTACCTTTATATGTTATATGTTGCATTCTATGGAATTTTGGTAATATTTTGGTTACAAAAAGGGTAATAAATGAGCTTATATCTAGTAAAGTGTTTTTATTACTTCTTAAAGATGAAAATTATTACTTTATAATAAAGTATTCATGGTTGTCATGTTATTTATAGACTAATAGTTTTATTTCTTTATGTATCCCTTACTGAGCTTTTTATACTCATCCCAAGTTTTGAAATGTTTTTCACATGACATAAAGTAGAATAGATTCAAGGATGGGATCAAGTAAAAGTTATTCTATTAAAACATGAAATAATGTCATGTTTTGTTTTAAAGAGTTTTTTTTATAAAAAAATAGATACCGAGTTAAAGTGTCTACTTGTAATATTCAAGATGTTATGTATGAGTCATGAACTAATTCTCTAAATCTCTAATCCTGAAAAGATCCTCAATGTGAATTATTAACTTAATTCATGATTATGTAATGTTTAAGGCTGGGGACTTATATATAATTAGTTTTATACAATTTTATAGGTTATTTTACCCCTTATATTTTTAGTTTAACCCCAAGTAAACTCATTTTCACCTTAACTATGAAAATTATTTTTTACTTTTTTACTATTTATAATGGTAAAAAATTAAGTTGAACATATTATTAAATATAAATTATCATTATTTTAGATATGGGATCCATTTTTTAAAATTAAATTTAAAAATTATAATAATTTAATTTAAAATTAAACCAACAGATGCGATGAAAAACAATTGTATAAAGAGAAAATTATTATAACTGTAGAATGTTTTAATATCACAATTCACTATGGAATTGATTAAAATGACCTAAATTGGATTAATAGGTATATAATTGACCTAAATTTACTTTTAAAACCATATGAAAATAATTTTTATGTTTTTAAATATTTTAAAATAAATGAAAATTCTTAATAAACACACAATATTTTCACTATTCATTTAAAAATTTATCTTTTTAGAAAATTATCAAGAATTAAGTACAATATAATTTTGACATTATTATTTCAATTTTTTTTTATGTTTTCAAATAAATTTTCTAAAAGTTTAAAAAATTAATTTTAAATCAGTTTTTCAAAATCTGAAAAAATTGGTTTTTAGAAAAATACATTTTTGAATGTAAAATTGTATTTATTCTTATATAATTTCTAAAAAATAGATAATACAAATGTGAAATATTTCATGAAATATATAATATGTAAATTTCATTAATTTAATATAATTAAAAGATTTTTTAATTTAATGTTCTAAAACACATTTGTGTGCATAAAAATAGTATTTGAAAAAAGGATTTATTTTATTTTAAAATAGTTTTTATATTTATTTATAACTAAGTTTCCATAATATAATTAATTATATAAACATGTGTAAACATATAATTTTCTCATTTACTCAATCTTATTCATACCCAAAATTCCAACGACTATGCCATAACTATCATATTAAATAATAATATTTTAATAGTATGTCGTGTTTCATTAAAACTTAGTTTTTCATGTAGGGAAATCTATGAATGAAATTAAAATAATTGAAAAAAAATATTTCATAAAATATCTAAGTATTATAGGGGAATAAATAAACAATTCACAAAGGAAAAATGGAATCATTTAGTTAATTCTATAAAGGGAAGTAAAATTATTCCTAATATTGTAATTAAATGTTTTAAATGTGGAGAGTTTGGGTATTCTAAAAATTTATATCCTAGGGGGAATGCTCAATAATGGGATAAATAATATGATACAAAAAAATTCATAAAAATTCTTAATTCCAATATAGTTGAAGATGAGGATAATAAAGATGACATATTAAAGGTATATATTATATCTTGGATTATGTTTTGAAATTGATGAATCCCAAGACATGATTCATATATTTTTTATATGAAGTATTTATTAATGAAAAATATGGAAAATCATTGTTAATAGATTATGATGAATTCTGAGTGATTAATGTGTCCATATCAAGGGATTCAAGAGGTATGATGTAGTTCTAGATTTAAGGATGATCATTAGTTTAAATGCATGAATACAATTTTGATGTTTAATGTGATGATAGTACTTTTAGAGATATTTATTGAGTTATGATAGGTCTTTAAGGTATATTTTATTTTATGTTTTCTATTTGGAAAATTTATTTGAGGGAAAGTACTCTTTTCATTTCTAGGGAAAAAGTTTAATGTTATTTCAACCTTTATGGTTTATATGATCTTTGATGAATAAGATTATTTTTTTGAGGACATTCACTAAAATTTGGGAATTATATAAGAATTAAATTCATAATGTTTTATAAAAAGTACAACATATTAAATCCATAATGGCCTCTCAGAATGAACCCATAAAGAATGGGTGATGAGGGTGAAACACTAACCACTGGACTATGTGATTTCCTAAATATTATAACATCATTTTTTCACTCGAAAAGTTTGACATATAATAATTATATTGATTTGGGGAGCATATGTTTTTTTTGTATAGGTAACTATGGGGTAGAAAAGTGACTTGATGATTAGTTTATTAATGTTATTTTGGAAGAAGTTCATGATTTTTGAAACCTTATAGGATTAATCTAATAAGAATAATATGTAAGTTTTTAAGGAATCAAGTAATATTTATTTTTTCATTATGGGTTTTTGGTAATTAAAGTTATTTATAGAAATGATATGTATATCTTAGAGATTATATGATTAAGGCATATACATTTTTGGAATGATAATTTGAAAGTGATTTATGTTATTTTGAGATAAATATTAAATAAATATTAGAAGAATATGTTACCAAACCCTTATTATTTTTTGGGTTTCAATATTATTCAGGAATAGTTTATAGAAATTTAAAGATAGTTTTTTATCAAATGATCTATTTTAAACTTCGAGTGTTATTTTCAAGGCCTTGGAGGTTAATGTTATATTTCTTCATATGAAGGTTTATCATTTTGGGAATTATCTTATCATGTGATAAAAAATTTAGTTTTGGTTAAAATCTAGAAATTAGTGGAATATATTTTTATCCTTTTATGGTTATGAGATCCTATAAAAGTTTAATTTTGTGATTTAGGCATGAAAAATTCATCTCGAATACACATCATTTGGAGAAAAGGATGATATTTTGGTGGGAACTGAATAAATGCTGAAATTCAACATATCATGTAAGTATATTTCCTAATTTCCTTAGTCTGAATGACAAGGAATTCCTTAAATCTAGGAAAAAGATTATGAAAATGAATATGATATCCTATTAGATTTATTTTTGATGAAATGATGGTATTTTTCACACCTCTTTGGTTTATGGATTTTTAGATGTTGACATTCTCAGGATCATTCATGTTCTTGTGGTCAATGATCTATATCACTCTCCATCATTATTTGTGTATTGAACTTTTCTTCCATGTATAAATCTTCACATCCCAAAAATGTTCTCTAATTTTAAAACCTAGTATGTGTTATTCTAGATGACCTTTGTACTTCTTTTTCTCTCTCATCAAGAGAATGTTTTATAAATCCTTTTTACAATGTGGGTTTCCAACAAAGTAATTTTAAAATTTAAAACCATTTATTACTGATATAAAGTTAAAAATGTGAGGATATAATAAATTAAATGGGGAGAATATAATACACTTATTTTTCAAAAAGTACGCTATGCTTGATAGTGTATAAGGCATGCAACATAGATTTGGAATGAACCGTGAAATAATATTATTTTAAATATGACAGTCATAACCTAACCATTAAATTGGAGGTTATGAATAGTATTAACTAAATTATGAAATATATATATAAATTTGAAAATTAATATAAATTTATTTATAAATTAATTTTCAATAATAAATTAAGTTTTAATAATGTAATTTTATTCCTCAAAAATATGTTTTCTTTAAAAATGTTTTTTTCTTTTTGTGAGAAAATATTATAACTACTTTAAAGAAATTTTATAAATATATATTTATAATGGACCGAACCTCTATAGTCCATTCCTCTGTATAAATATCATGTTTGAGGTGTTCTTGGAGGTCAAGGTGACATATCCCAAACACTTTTCCAAATTTCCAATTCTACGAATAGTTCCATCGGTGAGACCGATGTGAACCATTCCATCGGTGAGACCGATGCAAACAATTCCATCGGTGAGACCGAGGTGAACCGTTCCATTGGTGAGACTGATGTGAATAGTTTCATCGGTGAGACTGAAGTGAACTATTCCATCGGTGAGACCGATGCGAACAGTTCCATCGGTGAGACTGATGTGAATAGTTCCATCGGTGAGACTGATGTGAATAGTCCATCAGTGAGACCAATGGAAACAGTTCCAATGGTGAGACTGATGCGAACAGTTCCACTGTGAGACTGATGTGAACAGTTCCATCGGTGAGACCGATGCGAACAGTTCCACCGTGAGACCGATGCGAATAGTTCCACCGTGAGACCGATGCGAACAGTTTCATTGGTGAGACTGATGTGAACACTTCCATTGGTGAGATCGATGTGAACAGTACCATCGATATCAGTGAGTTATTCTGTGAACAGTACCATCAACATTAGTGAGTCATTATTTGAACAATACCATTATATCGGTGAGTCATTCTATGAACAATACCATCAGTATTAGTGAGTCATTCTATGAACAATACCATCAGAATCGGCAAGTCATTCTGTGAACAGTACTATCGGCATCAGTAAGTCATTCTATGAACAGTACCATCAGAATCGGTGAGTCATTCTATAAATAGTACCATCAGAATCGATGAGTCATTCAGTGAATAGTACCATCGACATCAGTGTGTCATTCTATGAACAGTACCATCGACATCGGTGTGTTATTCTGTGAACAGTACCATCAATATCAGTGAGTCATTCTGTGAATAGTACCATTAGTATCTGTGAGTAGTTTTGTGAACAGTACCATCAGATCAGTGAGTCATTCTGTGAACAGTACTATCAGATCGGTGAATTGTTCTGTGAATAGTACCATCAACATCGGTGAGTTGTTTTTTAAACAATACCATCAGATCAGTGAGTCATTATGTGAATAGTTCCATTGGATCGGTGAGTCATTCTGTGAACTGTACCATCGGCATTGGTGTGTCGTTCTATGAACAGTACTATCGCCATCAGTGTGTCATTCTATGAACATTGTTTCTAGGAATGTGTACTGTGTTTCCAGGATTTTTAGGTGTACAGTGTTTCCAAGATCAGTAGGTGTATAATGTTTCCAGGATCATGAACAGTGTTTCCAGATTCCTATAGTTTCTCCCCTTTGATATTTTCTTTGACGTAAAATGAATTCAAGGCTTTTTTTAAGGGAGTTAAGGCCGAATCAAATCCCATAACTCCTATATTAATTTTTCTAAGGCCTAGGGTGTCTTTACTATGTCAAACTGTGTGGTTTAATGCAATCCACTTTTAATGGAAAATCTAGTGTACCTTAAACCGCTACTCTGTAAATCTTCTAAAGGGACGAGATATATTTCTCCCTTGTTTTTCCTCATGGTTCTACCATGTACGAGATGCTTGAAGCTTTCCTTCTTCCCATAGGAGTGGTGTGATCAAACCTTAATCCTCAGATTGTTTCCCCTTGAAGTTTCTTGCTGATACATGCACACCCCTATTTTTGATGAAACCAAGAAGTATCAATCAATCTTCAATATAAAGTATGATCTATCATCTTTATTTTGGGTTCATCTCCTTTTGTTTCTCTTTTCCCTTTTGTGGAATGCTATCTCCATGTTCCTAATGGAATTTTCTTGGGTGTTAACCGGTGTGGTGGTGTCTCTGCATCCTCGGGTGGATGCAATTGTTACGGGCGGAGGCGATCATGATCCGTTGTGTGGATAATTCTTGTATAAAGAGCATCAAGAACCATTTTAGGTAGGGGATTCATTGATTCTCTATTCTTTTATGTGAAACTGTAGAGTTAGCGTGTTTTAGTCCACTGGATCACAATGAAATTGACATAATAAATATTTTAATTGGATAAATAAATTGATATCGATCATATGTTATTGCCTCTTATTTTTCTAGATAGTGTGATATCTATGCCTACTTTGCTTAGATTTTCATTCTTGATGGAAATTGGTAAAGAACATAAAATGGGATTAATTGTAAATTAATTATCAAAGACAAAGAGGCATGCAAATGAATATTTTTCTTCTTGTTGTAATTTGATGTTAATCAAATTTATGTAGTAATCACATCTAATCAATTTGTGATAGCTTACTATTTAGGTTGCCCAAAGTTGGAACCTATGAATAATAAATAGGTTAATTCAAGATGGATTAAATAACTCGTTGTTTTATAAATGATAATTCCTTGTAGGATTCTGAGTTACCCTCTTTATTGTTTTAGGGCCAAGAGCCCGATTGATATGTTGTTTTTTTTCTGCTGCTTGTGTTGTGATGTGAGCCTGGAAGGCTGTTGTGATATGTGGGGCAGGGAGGCCTATTGGGTGTGGTAGAAGTTGACGCATAGAGTGGCGAGATGCATTGGTTTATGCATGTGGGTGTTAGAGAGGACACTAGAGATGATGGAATGGGTTGGTTTTGAATGTTTGGATGCTTGTTGTTTCTTGTTGGTTGTTTATCTGCTTTAATTTCCCCACTGTTCAAGGCAGTTGGTCTTGCTTACCCTTTTTTCAAAATGGGTGAAGACATGTGAGACATACCACATGATTTCTGTGTTTAGCTTCTCGAAGGAGGATGGGTCTACGCTCTTGCTATAGGTGGAAAACACTCGACGGGTAGTTCGTCTACTCACCGTGTTGAGCCCCATTGTGTTTAGTAGCTTAAAATGTTTTTCTATAATTCCTGGGAATATGGGAAAGTAATAATGTTGTTAATAAATGATTGAATAAATTATTTTAACCTCTGGGGTTGGAGATTCCTAGGACACAATGCTGAGGTTGCAATGTAAAGGAACAATGGACTTTGGGTGTGATGCTAATAAAATATAATTTAGAAATTGTTAATAGTTAATTAATGTTTAAAGAATTAATGAACGTAAAGTGAAATTGATAAAAAGGGAATGAAGGGATATAATCAAGATCTTTAAATGGTTGTGTGCTTATAAGATACCTAGTCTTAGAAGTGGAATCCAGGAGTACGAGAGATGTTAGTTGCAGTTGAGTATAAGACTAGGTTATGCCCATAATGTGGTTGTGAGCTATAGTATATTATATACATTTAGTGTTTCTATACGCTACTCCACCCCGTCAGTTAGGGAAACTGACACCCCAGGGATTCTGAGCCCTGGGGGTGTTTTCCACCACATTCTGGTGGGAGTATAGATGGATTAATACCCCCTTAGGATATCATCAGATGTGTATGAAGGATGAGGATATCCCAAAGACTTCTTTCTTTTGTTGTCATGAGCATTACGAGTTTGTTATAATGCCGTTCAGTGTGAAGAATGATCCAATTTTTTTCTTGGTATTGATGAATGTTGTGTTCCGTGAGTTCCTAGATAAGATCATGGTGGTTTTCATTGATGAAATCCTTGTGTACTCCATGTCTGAGGAGGAGCATGCAGAGAATCTACACGTTGTTTTGGGAGTTCTTCGTCAACATCTTCTATTTGGGAAGTTGTCGAAGTGTGAGTTTTGGGATCGAGAAGTCCTTTTCTTAGGGAATTTTGTGTCCCAGCAAGGAGTAGCTATGGATCCATCAAAGATAGAAGCAGTTGTGTCTTAGGAATCCCCTAAGATAGTGGTAGAGGTATGAAGTTTCCTTGGTCTTGCAGGATACTACAAGACGTTCGTAACCGATTTCTCTCGGGTTGCGACTCCTATGTTAGCATTGATAAGGAAGGATCAGGCGTTCATGTGGACTGATCAGTGTTAGGAAGTTTTCGAGTATCTGAAGGAAAAGTAAGTAAGTGATCCAGTTCTTTTTCTTCCAGCTGAGGGAGTTCAGTTTTATGTTTTTTGTGATGCTTCACATCTGGGGTAAGGTTGTGTTCTAATGCAGCAGAGATCGGTTGTTTCTTATGGGTCTAGGAAATTACATTCCCATGAACATATCTATTCCACCCATGATCTTGAGTTGTCATCTGTGGTTTTTTCATTGTAGTTGTGGAGACATTACCTCATTGGAGAGCGCTTTATGGTTTTCAACAATCATAAGATCCTAGGGTATGTTTTCTCCTAGTGTGACTTAAAATTATGACAATGTCGGTGGATGGATTTCTTACAGGAATACGACTTGGAAATATCATATACCCCAGGAAAGGGGAATGTTGTAGCTGATGCACTGATCAGGAAGTCATGTGGTGATGCGGTGCGTGAATCTGGTGATTCCTGGAGAGTTATAGAATAACTATCAGTATTATATCTCAATATGGGAGAAGTTGGGGGAAGAGGTTGTCTTTTTCAGTTGACGGTGTAGTAATCTCTAGTGCAACAAGTGGAAGAGTCCCAGTTGGGGGATCTTAAGGTGGAGGTCTAGAGAGACCGAGTTGTTTGTGGGAAGGCCCCTGATGGTTGGTCTAAGGATGAACAACACCGAGTGTTGTATTATAGAAGACTATTTGTTCCTTTGGCGATGCGCGAGACATTTCTCATAGAGTTCCATAGTCCACCTTTAGCGGTGAATCCAAGCGTGAAAAAGATGTACCAAGCCTTGAGGAGTCATTTTTAGTGTCCTGGGTTAAAGCATGTAGTTGCGGAGTTTGTGTCTCGATGTTTGGTCTACCAGAAGGTGAAGGCTGAACACCATGTTCCTGGTGGTCTGCTCTAGCCATTAGATGTTCCTCAGTGGATGTGGGAGGACATATCAATGGAATTTTTTATTGGTTTACCTCAAGCTCAGGGAGGACATGGCACTATTTGGGTGGTAGTGGATCGTTTAACAAAATCTTCCCACTTCATATTGATCAAGAAGTCAAACTTAGTGGAAGTTTTGTTGAGGCAGTATATAGAGGAGGTGGTGAGACTTCAAGGAGTACCATGGAAGATCATTTTTGATCGAGATCTTTGTTTTACCTCTAGGGTGTGGAGAGGTCTCCAGCATTCTTTCAGTTCTCAGCTATGCCTTAACACTACTTTTCAACTATAAATGGATGGTCAGACAGAGCGAACCATCTAGACTCTTGAATACATGTTGCAATATTGTGTCCTTGATTTTAGAGGTTTGTTGATGAGACACTTACCCTTGGTGTAGTTTTCTTACAACAATAGTTTTCACTCCACCATCGATATGGATCCATTTTAAGCCTTGTATGTTTGACCTTTCTGTTCTCCATTGTGCTGGACTGGGGTTGGAGAGTCAACAATTCTTGGACTGGAATAAGTGTAGAATACAACAGAGATGGTTGAGGTGATTTGTGAGAGGATGAAGGCAGTTCGGGATAGTTATAAATCATAGGATGATACAAGGAGGATACCTTTGGAGTTTGATTTTGGGGATCATGTTTTTCTGAAGGTGACACCCCATCATGGGAAGAGAAGGTTTGGTCATAGGAGTAAGCTTTCTCCTCAGTTTGTTGGGACTTTCGAGGTGTTAGATTGTGTTGGATCTGTGGCATATCGAGTAGCACTTCCCTCGAAAATGAGTTGGATACATGATGTTTTCCATGTATCACAGCTCCGTCGTTATGTTCATGATAACTCACACGTCATCGATTGGGTAGAGATCAATGTTGATGATGATGCGACCTTCGAGGAGCAGCCTCTGGAGATCCAAGACCGCAAAGAGAAGGTGTTGTGCAGGCATTTTATCCCCTTGGTTCATGTCTTGTCACGACACAGTGGCATGGAGTAGAGTACCTAGGAACTTGAGTCACATATACGTGATTGGTACCCCGAGTTGTTTGATGTTTAACTCTTTTCATGTGACGATGTTCGCTTTTTGGTTATAGACCTTTCATGTTTTTGCGATGGTTTTCTTTGGTTGCTTCTTGTGTATTTCTATCTTTTGAGAGGTATCTCAATGGGTGGCTGTTCGAACCCCATTTCTGTTTTTCCTTTAGGTGGGTTTTAAATTCTTGAGGAAGAGAATGTTTTAAGAGGTATCTGATGTAATTTTCTAGACCTCTCTGGTCTATTACTCTATGGAAATCTGGTGTTTGAGGTGTTCTGGGAGGTCAAGGTGACTTATCCCCAACACTTTTCCAAATTTCCAATTCTACCAATAGTTCCATTGGTGAGACCGATGCGAACCGTTCAATCGGTGAGACCGATGGGAAGAGTTCCATCGGTGAGACTGAACAGTTCTATCGGTGAGACCGATGTGAACAGTTCCATTGGGGAACAATTCCATCAATGAGACTGATGGGAATAGTTCCACCATGAGACCGATGCAAACATTTCTATCGATGAGACTGATGGGAACAATTCCACTGTGAGACCGATGTGAACAGTTCCATTAGTGAGACCGATGTGAATAGTTCCATCGGTGAGACTGATGTGAACAATTTCATCGGTATTGGTGAGTTGTTTTGTGAATAGTACCATTGACATCAGTGAGTCGTTCTATGGATAGTACCATCATATTGGCGAGTCACTCTATTAATAGTACCATCGGTATTGGTGAGTCATTCTGTAAAAAGTACCATTAGAATCGGTAAGTCATTCTATGAATAGTACCATCGACATCAGTGAGTCATTCTGTGAATAGTACCATCAGAATTGGTGAGTCATTCTGTAAACAGTACCATTGGAATTGATGAGTCATTCTGTGAACAGTACCATCGACATCGGTGTGTCGTTCTGTGAACAGTACCATTGGCATCAGTGTGTCGTTCTGTGAACAATACCGTCAACATCAGTGAGTCGTTCTATGAACAGTACCATCAGCATTAGTGACTTGTTCTGTGAACAGTACCATCAGATCAGTGAGTCATTCTGTGAACAATACCATTAGTATCAATGAGTCTTTCTGTGAATAGTACCATCAGATCGGCGAACAGTACCATCGACATTGGTGAGTCATTCTTTGAATAGTACCATCAGATCAGTGAGTCATTCTGTGAACAGTTCCCTCGAATCAGTGATTCATTCTATGAATAGTACCATTGGCATCAGTGTGTCATTATGTGAATAGTACCATCTACATCGATGTGTCGTTATGTGAATAGTGTTTCCAGGATCGTGTATAGTGTTTCCAGGATTGGTAGGTGTACAGTGTTTCCAGGATCGGTAGGTGTACAGTCTTTCCAGGATCATGAACAGTGTTTCTAGCTTCCTATAGTGTCTCCCCTTTGAATATTTCTTTGACATAAAACGCATTCAAGGCCTTGTTTTAAGGGAGTTAAGGCTGAATCAAATCCCACAACTCCTATATTAATTTTCTTAAGGCCCTGGGTGACTTTACTTGGTCAAACTGTGTGGTTTAATGCGATTCGCTTTTAATAAAAAATTTAGTGTACCTTAAACCTTTACTCCGTTAATCTTCTAAAGGGATGAGATATATTCCTCCCTTGTTCTTACTCATTTTTCTACCTTGAGAAAGATGTTTTAACCTTTCCTTCTTCCCATAGGAGTGGTGTGATTAAACCTTAATCCTCAGATCGTTTCCCCTTGAAGTTTCTTCTTGCTACATGCGTACCCCCTATTTTTGATGCAACCAAGTAGTATCGATCAATCTTTGATATAAGGTATGATCCATCATCATTATTTTGGGTTCATCTCCTTCTATTTCCCCTTGCCCTTTTATGGAATTCTATCTCCATGTTCCTAATGGACTTTTCTTGGGTGTTAACCGGCGTGGTGGTGTGTCTGCATCCTTGGGTGGATGCAGTTGTCACAGGAGGAGGAAATAGTGATCCATTGTGTGGATCATTCTCATATAAAGAGAATCAAGAACTGTTTGAGGTAGGGGATTCATTGCTTCTCTATTATTTTACGTACAACTGTAGATTTAACATGTTTTATCCCACTGGATCACAATGGAATTGACATAATAAATATTTGAATCAGATAAATAAATTGATATAGATCTTATGTTATTGCCTCTTGTTTTTCTAGATTGTGTGATATCTAGGACTTTCTTGTTTATCTTTTCATTCTTGATGTAAATTGGTAAAGAACGTAAAATGGGATTAATTATAAATTAATTGTCAAAGATAAAGAGGCATGTAAATGAATCTGTTTCTTCTTGTAGTAATTTGATGTTAATCAAATTGATACAGTAAGAATGTTTAATCAATTTGTGATAGCTTACTATTTTGGTTGCCCAAAGTTGGAACCGATGAATAATAAGTAGGTTAATTCAAGATGGATTAAATAACTGGTTGTTTGATAAAATATAATTCCTTGTAGGGTTCTAGGTTACCATCTTTCTTGTTTAAGGTCCAAGAGCCCAATTGATATGATGTTTATTTTCCAGATGCTTGTGTTATGATGTGAGCCTGGAAGGCTGTTGTGATATGTAGGGTAGGTAGTTCTATTGGTTGTGGTAGAAGTTGACGCCTAGAGTGGCGAGATGAATCATTTTATGCATGTGGGTGTCGGGGAGGACACTGGAGATGATGGAATGGGTTGGATGTGAATGTTTGGATGCTTGCGGTTTCTTGTTGGTTGTTTATTTGCTTTAATTTCCTCATTTCTCAAGGCAGTTGTTCTTTCTTACCCTTATTCCAAAAGGGGTGAATATGTGTAGGGAATTCCATGTTCTTTCCGTGTTTAGCTTCATGAGGGAGGATGGGTCAACGATCTTGCTATAGGTGGAAAATACTCGATGGGTAGTTCATCTACTCATCATGTTGAGCCCCCTTGTGTTTAATAGCTTAGAATGTTTTTCTAGAATGCCTAGGAATATGGGAAAGTAATAATGTTGTTAATAAATGATTGAATAAATGATGTTAACCCCTGGGGTTGGAGCTTGCTGGGACGCAATGCTGAGGTTGCAATTTAAAGGAACAGTGGACTTTGGGTGTGATGCTAATGAAATATAATTTGGAAATAGTTAATAGTTAATTAATGTTTAAAAAATTAATGAACATAAAGTACAAATAATAAAAAGAGAATGAAGGGATGTGATCAAGCTCCTTAAATGGTTGTGTGCTTATAGGATACTTAGTCTTAGAAGTGACAACCAGGAGTCTGAGAGACGTTAGCTGCAGTTGAGTCTATGACTAGGTTATTCTCATAGTGTGGTTGTGAGCTATAGTATATTCTATACGTTTGGTGTTTCTATATGACACTCCACCCCATCATTTAGGGAAACTGACTCCCTGAGGATTATGAGACCTAGGGGGTGTTTTCCCCAACATTTCGGTGGGAGGATGGATGGATGACTACCCCCTTTGGCCCTTCTCTCTTCTGTTGGTAGTTACTTGTGCTGGTAGGCACAACGGTTAGTTTTCCACACATATATGTGTAGAGGGATATAATGCCTTGTGGTTATTCACACACATATATTCTATATATAGTTTCCTATGGAGTACTATAGATGTAACGTGTATAGGCTGTGATGGCATGAAGATCCTTACTCGGTGTGTGGGTTATAATGGATTTAGGTATAATTCCCAACATATGATAAACATAATGTGAGCTATGGTGGATCCCATAAACTACCTGGTTACTTTGATTATGTGGAAATGGTGGTTTTGTTGCATGAGGTTCATGTTGTGGTGCTTTTCCCAGGTGTCTGTGGGAAAACCTTTTTGGAGAGAGATGTCTTAGGACGTGCGACATTGGGGAAAAGTCACAAACCAGTGGGGAAGTAGTAGTGGGGTACCCTTGATATTATTTATTATATTATATAATCTTGTATGAGATACTTGGTGAGAGTATCCATGGTAATTTTGGGAACTTAGTATACCTATTTAGGTGACGAGTTAGTTTCACTTGTTGTTCACTCTGCTTTAGCATGCTTTCTTTACTTTAGCACAAGAGGCTTTGGGGAGGATCCTACTGAGTATAATGTTATAATAACCCTATGTATTTGTCACATAAATGACATATTTTAAAGTATTTTTTCATTTAATTTACATTCTTGCTTTGTTTTGGGGGTTTGCCATGCTTTTTTTGAGTAAAGGGTGAGTTTTCATGATTTGGGCCAAACCGTGAGCCCATTTCCAGATTTAAAAATCAATTTTGTTTCTTTTATAACTATTTCATTTTTTAATATTTTTGCACCCATTACACTTTCAAAATTGCATCCCCTGACCTATTAACACCACAATTTCAATTTGGAACCATTAGTAATCCATAATAATGGTGGATTTGGGTTTTTATTTAAGGAATTGGGCCAGCCCGAAGGCCCCTTTCAAGTTTAAATTTTTTTTTATTTAATAAATTATTCAGTTTTTATGATTTTTTGGTGATTCCAATTGTCACCCAAGCCCAATAAACCCATAAATGCGCCCATAATATTTCTCCCCTCTTTGGATCTTGTATTCATATCGAATTAGTGTAGAACTTCATAGGGTTTCTCAAATCGTCTAGATTTGAAGAGGTAACTTATTTACTTCATAACTCTTTCAATTCTTACTCTTTTTCCTCCATTAAAATTCCTAGTTAGACCCTTACTCCTGGTATTCTAACCAAACATCCTTTTAATCCCTCAAAGTCCCTAAAAACCTCCTTATAACCCCATTTTGAAGGGGGATTTGGTGGAGGAACTTCAAAGAATCTCAAGTATGTGTCTCTCCTCCTTAGTTCCTTCCATTTACATGAAGTTTCCTTCAATTTCCTTGATGTCCCAAATGACCAGGTGGTAGGGTTTTGAATCTATGGTTTAACCTTGGGTTTTATTGGTCAATTAGTGTTGTTTTAAGTTCAATCTAAGTCCCTCTGGGTGCGGCGGTGGTGCGACTTGATTTTCGTACGGTGATTCAAGGGTTTCCTTTGGTTTGGTAGGTAATTACAATGTTTATGAAATATTTTTGTATTATCATGATGTATTTATCATATTTTTAGGTTTATATAATTTTATGATTTCTGAAAAAATTAGTTTTAGTGGTGTTTTTATTACAATTGAATTTTAAATTCCAATTTGGTGTGAAATTGGGGGTTTTCCAAAGAAATGTTTTATTGGTTTATTTGGGGATTCCCTATAAATACTTAGTTGTTTTCATTGAACTGTAATAGGGATGGAAATAATTTTTTGAATGTTTATCCCCTTTATTTGTTTCTGAAAAAATGGTTTTTAATGGTATTTGTGAAACATGTGAACATTAAGTGCCATGTTTGTGTGTAAATAGAGGTTTTACAAAGTTATCATTTCTTGGTTCACTTGGGGATGCCCTAAAATTTATTTTTTGGTTTCATTGAAATGTATTGGGATTAATTTTATGTTTTTGTAACTTAAAAGTGTGCACATAGTGTACAAATTGGGGTTTTCAAGGAGTTTAGGGTGCAAAACAACGTAGGATTTTGAGAAATTGTTTCATTTAAAAATCAAAGTGTTTTGTTGTGTGTTTTAAGTAGTTTAAAATATGTATAGATATTGTGCTATTTTTATGTGACCAGTAGTGGTGGTTTATATGAAAATGGATTTATGAAGCATGCTGAAATTGTTTGATCCAAAAGGGGGAAGCCTGAGTACCTAGGTGGGGCGGATATGTACTAGTACGACTAGTGGACCGGATGGGGTTTGTCCCTGTTTCACTTAGAATTTTGATAACGAAAACTCTAACTAAACTATATGGATGATTATTGGGGATCACTAGGTTATTAATATGTTCACTACTAGTGGTTTGTGCATGAGAATAGATTTTACTATGCTTACTTTACACTGAGGTGCAAGGTACATGGGGCCCGAGACTATCTAGGGTGTTCCCGATTTTGTTGCTCATTGGATTTGTGGTATTTGTATTTGTATTTGGGTGTTTTTGGATGTATATTACATTAGATAACATTAAAATTTAAATTTTTTAACATTATGAATGTTTTATCTTGAAAACTATATTCAATTGAAAGTTGTATTTCTTGGAATTTGTCGCTGCTTTTCATTGCGTATTAAAACTGCTTACTTTTTCATATTGTACTGCATGATCTTTGGAAAAATTGGGTGGTATCCTACTAGAATTAGGCTCACACCCTACTTACACCCCTTGTGTGCAATTAGACTTTATTATGCTTGACTCAGGTAAAGGGAAGGCTATGGGTGATGGAAGTTCATGGTGTTAATTCTCATCCTTGGTGTGGAGTTGTAGAGACGGCTTGTTGGTGATGACCCCATGTCGCGTGGAGTCATTGGGTCTATTTTTATATTGTTTCTTTGTGTCTTTTGACATTTTTAGTGCATTTGAAATTATGTATTCAGTTATGGATTTTTGTATAAACCTTGTTTGGTATGAATTTTTCATATTGAGTTTATCAAATGTTTTTGATGTTTTATGTATACATATTTGGATAAATCATTCCAAAACTAAGATAAATGATACCAATGAACTTGTTCTAGCCCATGGATATAGGGAATTCCCTTTGGGTCTTTCCACAGGACAGGTTTGGTGCCAATAATAGTGGTGACTAGATTCAGTTCGTGACAAAATGGTATCAGAGGGGGTTAATGTTTTTGTGTTATATTGCTATTTTGGGATGAGTTGGGATAGACAGGAGCTAGGACTGTTAGGGATCTGGGTTTTGGTTGTGAGCAGGGTGCCTAGCCCGCACCTCTCATGGCAGACCTTGAGTTACCAGGGGATGTTCGAATTTACGGATTGACTTCACTTCTAGGTGAGACGTGTGGGCTGTATACCACATGTGGACATCGGGCAGAGGTGGAGTAGTTTCTTCTTTTGTTAATGGAATGTGTTTAGATTATTTATATTTGATGTATTTGATTAAAATTTTCAGAATTTTGGTATTGATTATTATTTTGTTACTGTTGAATTTTGTAGCAACATGCCTCCCCGGAAAGCTCCCACACACCCACAGGAGGAAGACATAGAGAGTTCTCCCACAGTGATTGATCATAGGCTAGTCGAGGCCATGGTCTAGGCTGTCCAAGATCTGGGGAAGTGACTGAATCCTGCCCCTATTCCTGCTAGGTCAGAAGAGACGAGTCCTAGAAAAGATAAAGCTCAGGAGTTTCTGAAAAACAAGCCTCCTACCTTCTGAGTTAGCTCAGAACACTAAGAAGCAGAGGAATGGATCGAGAAGATCGAGTGTATGTTTGAGTTTCTAGAAACAGCTGTGGAGATTAGGGTGAAGTGTGACTCCTTTCTATTGGAGGGTCCCAGCCGTAAGTGGTGGGATTTAGTGCATCAGATTGGGAAGAATGAATATATGCATTGGGGAGATTTCAAGGCCGTCTTCAATGAACAATACATCCCTAAGGTATTGGAATATTCTAGGTCCTAAGAGTTCATAGACCTTGTTCAGGGGAATATTTTTGTGATGGAGTACACCAACTGTTTCACTGAGTTGTTTCTTTATCCCCCTAAAATTCTCTTGAATGAACAATTGAAGGCCGAGAGGTTTGAGAAAGGCTTGCGACTAGAGATATACTCCTAGGTCTTCCTATTCAAGCTAAGGACCTTTGCTGAGGTCATTGACCGGGTGTGTATGGTAGAGAATGAATGTAAAATAAGGGATGAATTTTTCTAGGATAATATCAGTAGTGGGACATGGCAGCTCCACAGAGAAGAAGAGGAAGTAGGAGGATCAGGTGAAGAAGGGAGGTGGCAGTTCATGCCACTCCTACAAGCAGTTTTCATCTAGGGCTTCTGATACAAGATCAGTCATGTGCCAATAGTGTGGAAAACCGGGTCACATCCGACCAGAATTCCCACTTCCTATGAAGCCCTGTTACCAATGTGGAGGTCGGGGTCATTTGCAACACTTCTTCAGGGCGGCATGTCCACTTTTGAGCAGGGTAGGGTCAGCAGCTCCAAGAGGAGTGCCAGTATAGTCCAAGCCATTTAGGATGAGAGGATCTCAATTTTGTGGCTATGGTGGTAGGTCTAGGTCATATTTTGGGTAGATCTAATTTAGGGCACAACCATAGACTAGCGGTTATCCTCAGGAAAAAACTGGACATCTCCATGCAGTGGATCAGGCACCAGTAGGATCAGAGGCGGGACCGTCGATAGTTCAAGGTACCGTTTTGGTCGCATATTATATTTCTGTTATTATTTTTGATACTAGTTCCTCTGTTTCATTCATTTCTGCCCGTTTTTTGGACATGATGAACTTTCCAACTGATTTGTTTTCTTTTGCGATGGAATTGGTTACGCCGTTGGGAAATAAGAAGGAGCAGGGTCTCAGGTGCCCGTCGTGTGCACTTTCCGTGTCAGGGGTTGATATAGAGTGGGACTTCTTGGTCTTATACATGGATCTTTTTTAAGTCATACTTGGGATGTATTGGATAACACATTTCCAAACACACATCGATTTCTATAGATGACGAGTGGGTTTTACGACACCTGATGGGAGTCGTCGGGTTTTTCTTGGAGAATGGGATCCTCGGTCGGGTCGCACAAGGCCTCCACTCCTAGAGTTAGGTAGTATTATATTCCAGTTATCTTATCTTGTGCTAGAGGATGATTCTATTTCCCTTGAAGGTGCACTACCTCATGTAGTGAATGAGTTTCTGGAGGTATTCCCAGGTGATTTTTCAGGTTTTCCCCCGGAACATGATGTGGAGTTTTCGATTGATCTGGCACCAGGAACACAACCGAAATATCTTCCCTTATATCTTATGGCCCCCACCAATTTTAGGTAATTAAAGTTACAACTGGACGACTTAGAATCCAAAGGATTCATTCACCTGAGTGTCACTCCTTGGGCTGCTCCTGTTTTGTTCGCGAAAAGGATGATGGATCTCTCCAATTGTGTATCAACTTCCAGAAGCTAAATAAGGTAACAATTAAGAACAAATAACATTTTCCCATAATATATTATTTGTTTTATAAATTGATGGGGGAAAATTGGTTCTCAAAGATAGACCTGCGTTCGAGGTATCATCAACTCAGGGTGATGAAGTCAGATATCCCAAAGACAGCCTTCCAAAGCAGGTACAACCACTTTGAATATTTGGTCATGCCCTTTTGATTGAACAATGATCCAGTGGTCTTTATGGAACTCATGAATAGGGTGTTCCATCAGTATCTATATTCCTTCATTGTGGTGTTCGTGGATGAAATTCTAGTATACTATGGCACTGAGGAGGAACTCAGACATCACTTGAGGATTGTCTTGGTCACTTTGCGGGATCATAGACTCTATAAAAAGTTGTCAAAGTGAACTTTATGAATCAAGGAAGTGAGATTTATGGGGCATGTGATCTATGAGCAGGGGGTTTCAGTGGACCCTGAGAAGTTTAGTGTGATTATGTCATGGGAGAAGCCAAAGAATGTGTTCGAGATCAGGATTTTCCTTGGCCTGGCTGGTTATTACAGGTGATTCGTTCAAGATTTCTCTCGGCTTGCTTCACCGATGACCACGCTCACCTGAAAAGGGGTAAAGTTTGTATGGGGCCCAGAATGTTAGGAATCATTCAAAGAGATGAAGAGGCGGTTGACTACCACCCCTATGCTGATTTTTCCAGAGGCTGGAAATGGATATGTGGTCTATTGTGATGCTTCAGGTATAGGTCTTGGGTGCATGCTTATGCGGGATGATCATGTGGTGGCGTATGGATCTTTCCAACTCCAACCACATAAAAAGAACTACCTAACACATGACTTGGATTTGGAAATAATGATTCATGATTTGAAGACTTGGCGTCACTACATCTTTGGGGAGAAGTTTGTGGTCTACTCTGATCACAAAAGCTTGGCCTATATATTCTCGTAGAAGGACCTAAACTTGAGGTAGTGTCGTTGGATTGAGTACTTTAAAGGGTTAAAATTTGACATTGTATATACCCCAGGAAAGGGTAATGTGGTGGCCAACGCTTTGAGTAGAAGAGTTCTAGTGAAAGATTTAAGGAAGTCTAGTGATGAGTGGACTTTGATGGGGATCTTTTCTCAAATGCATGTGGAGACCAAAGAACACAATGGAGGTGTGTTCTTGGGGAGCGTCCAGTTGAATCCTTCTCTATTGGAGTTGATTCAGTAGGAAAAACCCTGCGATGAGCTTGTCAGCGGTCGAAGCAGTTTATTCATGGTGGGGAGACATCCTCTGATTGGTCATCGTCTCCCGAGGGCATCTTGTGATTCAAGGGATGTTCAATAGTTCCATTATCTCTACAGAAGGTGGTGATGGAGGAAAACCACCTGTCTTAGTGGGATGTCCATCTGGCTCCCACCAAGATGTATTATGATTTTCATCGGCAGTTATGGTGTCTTGGTATGAGATGAGACATAGAGGACTTTGTTTCGAGATACTACACATGCCAGTAAGTGAAAGTATAGCATCAAAGGCCCTCAGTTTTTCTCCAGCCATTACCCATTCCTACTTGGAAGTGGGACGAGGTCTCCGTGGACTTCATTGTTGGCTTCCCTCATACACCTTGGGGTAAGAATTCCATTTGGATGGAGATTGATCGTTTGAACAAATCATCCCACTCCATTACGATCAGAGATACAAATAAAGTGGATGAGTTGGGTCGTTCGTATCATTAGAAGGTGGTGAGAATCCATTGCATGCCATCAGTAGTTGTCTCATATAGAGACCCCCATTTCACTTCTTGGTTCTGGGAAGGCCTTCATAAGGCCTTGGGGTCTTAGATTAAGATGAGAACGATATACCATCCTCAAACAGATGGTCAGACAAAGCAGGTGAATCAGATATTGGAGGACATGCTTCATGCATGTGTGCTGGACTTTAGAGGTTCTTGGGATAGCCATTTTCGGTTGGTTGAGTATTTTTATAATAACAATTACCAATCCTTGACTCTAATGGCTCCATTTGAGGAGCTCTATGGATGACCTTGTCATCCCCCCCTATGTTGGGCTGAGGTAGGTGAGGCCTCACTACTTGGGCCGAGTCTAGTGTAGGAGACATCTGAGAAGGTAAAATTGATTAGGAAACACTTATGGATAGCTCAGATTCATCATAAATCTTATGCTAACCGAAGGTTTCGAGACCTAGAGTTTTCTATGGGTGACATGGTATTCTTGAAATTGGCCCCTCGTTTGGGCCATCTTCGATTGGGGAAGTAAGGGAAGCTGATGCCACCATATGTCAGCCCTTTTGAGATCACTGAGTGTATTGGAAAGGTGGAATACAAGTTGGCCTTACCTTCTTAGTTTACATCCATCCATGATGTCTTCCATGTCTTCCAGTTGAAGAAATAAAACCTGGATCCGTCCCATGTGTTGGGTTGGGAAAAACTGGAGATAGATCCTGACTTGTCAGTTTTTGAGCGGCCAGTGAAAATAGTAAACTCCCAAGAGAAGGTGCTTTGAGGGAAGTATATTTCACTAGTCCGAGTTCATTAGAATCATGGTAAAGATACACATGAGACATGGGAGTGGAAGTCATCGATTGAGGAAGAGTATCCGTTCATATTTTCTGATCAAGATTCAAGTTGACTTTCTGAGATGGAAAGTTTTCATGGTGGGGAGAATTGTCACATACATGACATATTTTAAAAGTATTTTTCATTTAATTTCCATTATTTCTTTGTTTTGGGGGTTTCCCATGATTTTTTGAGGAAAGGGCGAGTTTTCATGATTTGGTCCAAACCGTGAGCCCATTTTCAGATTTTAGAATCAATTTTGATTCTTTTATAAATGTTTAATTTTTTAATATTTTTCACCCATTCCACTTAAAAAATGGAATCCTCTGACCTATTAACACCACCATTGAAATTTGGAACCTTTAGTAATCCATAATAATTGTGGATTTGGGTTTTTATTTAAGGAATTGGGCTAGCCTGAAGGCCCATTTCCAGTTTTAAAAAAATTGTTTATTTAATAACTTATTTAGTTTTTATGATTTTTCGATGATTCCAAGTGTCACACAAGACCACTGAACCCAGCTATGTGCCCATCCTCTTTACCCCCTCTTTGGAGCTCATATTCATCTCTAATTAGTTCATAACTTCACAGGGTTTCTCAAGTCATCCAGATTTGAAGAGGTAACTTCTTTCCTTCATAACTCTATCAATTCTTACTCTTTTTCCTCAATTACAATTCCTAATTCAACCCTTCATCCTCCTATTCAAACCTAACATCCATTTCGGCCCTCCAAGTTGATCAAAACCTCTTTGTAACACCATTTTGAAGGGGGATTTGGTGGAGGAACTTCAAATAATCTCAAGTAAGTGTCTCTCATCCTCAGTTACTCCCCTTTCCATGAAGTTTATTTCAATTTCCTTGAAGTGCAAAAAGAATAGGGGGTAGGGTTTTGAACTTACAGTTTATCCTTGGGTTTTCTTGGTCAATTCTTGTTGTTTCAGGTTCGATCTAAGTTCCTCTTGATGCGGTGGTGGTGCGAATTGATTTTCGCATGGTGATTCAAGGGTTTCCTTTGATTTGGTAGGTGATTCCAATGTTTTTGAAATCTTTGCATATTATCATACTGTATTTATCATATTTACAGGTTTATCTCATTTTATGATTGCTGAAAAATTAGTTTTAGTGGTTTTTTTTATTGTAATTGAATTTTAAATACCAATTTGGTGTGAAATTGGGGGTTTTACAAAGAAATGTTTTATTGGTTTATTTAGGACTACCCTATAAATACTTAGTTGTTTTTATTGAACTATAATAGGGCTGAAAATACTGTTTTTAATGTTTATCCCCTTTGGTTGTTGCTGTGAAAATGGGGTTTAATGGTATTTTTGGAACATGTGAACATTAAGTGCCATGTTTGTGTGTAAATGGAGGTTTTAGAAAGTTATCATTTATTGGTTCACTTGGGGCTACCCTAAAATTTATTTTTTGGTTTAATTGAAATGTATTGGGATGAATTTTCCTTTTTTGGTAACATAAAAGTGTGAAAATAGTGTACAAAGTAGGATTTTCAAGGAGTTTAGGGTGCAAAATAACGCGGGATTTTGAGAAATTGTTTCATTTAAAAATTAAAGTGTTTTGTTGGGTGTTTTAAGTGGTTGAAAAAGTGTATAGATACTGTACTATTTTTATGTGACCAGTTGTGGTGGTTTATATGAAAATGGATTTTTGTAGCATGCTGAAATTGTTTGATCACAAAGGGGGAAGCCCAGGTACCTAGGTGGGGTGGATATGTACTAGTACGGCTAGTGGACCGAATGGGTTTTGTCCCTGTTTCACATAGAATTTGGATAACGACAACTCTTACTAAACTATATGGATGATTATTGGGGACCAATTGGTTATGGGTATGTTCCCTACTAGTGGATCATGCACGGGAACATATTTTACTATGGTTACTTTACACCGAGGTGCGAGGTACATGGGGTGCAAGACTATCTAGTGACTATGAGTGTTCCTGATTTTTTTTCTCATTATATTTGGGTGTTTTTGGTAGTATATTATAGTAGCTAACATTACCATTTAAATTTGTTAACATTCTGAAGGTTTTAGCTTGAAAAATATTTTCAATTGAAAGTTGCATTTCTTGGAATTTGTCGTCGCTTTTCATTGCATATTAAAACTGCTTGCTTTTTCACATTGTACTGCATGATCTTTGGAATCATTAGGTGGTATCCTATTGAGATTAGGATCACACTCTAATTACACCCATTGGGTGTAATTAGACTTTATTATTCTTGAATCAGGTAAAGGGAAGGTTATGGGTGATGGTGGTTCAGGGTGTTAGTTTTCATCCTTGGTGCGGAGTTATGGAGACTACTTGTGGGTGATGAACCCATTTTGTGTGGATTCCTTGGGTCTATTTTACTATTGTTTATTTGCATCTTTTGACATTTTTTATTGAATTTTATGTTATGTATTTAGTTATAGATTTTTTTATAAACCTTGTTTGATATGAATTTTTCAAATTCAGTTAATCAAATGATTTTGATGTTTTATGTATACATATTCGGGTAAATCATTCTCAAACCAAGGTAAATGATACCCAGACACTTATTCCAGCCCATGGGGATAGGGAACACCCTTTGGACCTTACCACGAGCCAGGTTTGGTACCAGTAATAGTGGCGACTAGATTCGGTTCTTGAGAGTATATATAAACTATTTTTCAGGTCACTTGGAGAAGGTTGGAGATAAAGATGGTTTCTACTAGCTTGGGGTTGTGGGAGATGTTTGTGCTTCGTGGTTGATGCTGTTTTTACTTTCTTTTGGGTATTTTTAGTTTTTACCCTTTCAGTTGTAGAAGTTTTGCATGACATTACATATGTGTACTTGAGTTTTCTTTTATATTTTAGTATGAGTTAGAGTTGGTTGGTGTTTATCTTATCTCTCCTTTTCGCATGTGTTATCATTGAGGTTAATGCCTCCCATTTGTGTGTTTACTATACCCTCAGTTCTAGTCGCCAATTTGGGGCCTACTGGAGGTGAGACTTGGGGGTCATTATCTCCCTTATCACATTGCTAGCCCAGGAGGGGTGCACCTTGTGGGGAGGGGGTCGTGACAATATTTTACTAAATTAACTTAGTTTTTGAAATAATATTATCAAAATTATATTAAGGTGATTTTTTTGGATTTTTCCAAAAATATTGATTTTTTGGTGAATAGTGAAAAATAATTGTTTTGTAAAAATGTCATTTCTTTTCAATAAGTTATATTATTTTAAATTATCATTATGTTTTTAATATTATATAAAGATAAAATAATTATTATTATTTATATTTATTCCAATTAATTACATTTGAATCATCTTTCTATTGGATTTTAGTATATATTTATTTGTGGGATTAAAAACATGTTTTTTTGAAGACAATTTTAAAGTACTTACTGTTACTCCGTATTAGTTAATTAAAATAATCCTTATTGAAGAATTATTTAACTTATATGTGTAAATTATATATCTATAAATATGAATTTAAATTAATATAATGGTTATTATTAGTCATAGAGTTAATATGAAATAATGTTTTGCTTGAAAAAATACACTTCTTGGAAAATAGCTTTTTTCATAACGTTAGTGGGTTTTATTTTCAATTAAATTCATCCATATATGTGAATTAATTTTTTAAAATTGATTAAATATATGGAATAACAATATTTTATATCATATAATAAATTCAAATTATTTATTGGTCATAATTAATAGTGAAAATAGTAAAAATATTATACCATTGTTAAGGTTAAAACAGGTTTACCAACAGCTTAAAATATATAGATATGAGATAAAATGACCTAGAATCTTGTCTAATTACAATTTTATGGACAAATATTGACCCACATCAAATTTTTCCTAATTTTTAAATTCTTTTGGGAAAAATTTCCATGCATGTGACCAATATAATAATTTAAGTAAAGAAATGAAAAAATGTCACCCTCATGATTTTAAATTTCAATTATGTGTTCTCATAGAAAAAAAAGAAAGATAATAATTAATATTGATTTTCTTATTGATAATTATTAAATTAAATTCATGATGGTAATATATTTAAATTTTTAAGACTTATACAATTACATTAAATACTTAAGAAATGCAAACATAATAATTATTTAGTTAATATAAAATAAAATAAATGATACTAAAAATATTAAAATTAATATAAATTGAATGAATCAATATATTCCATGAATTTTGTAGAAAAAGATAATATTATATTTTTTTTGAAAATAATATATTTGAATTCCACCATTTTATTGATGTTTTTAAAGTCAAATTAAATGAATATTGTCAAAATTGAAATTAATGTAATTTATAACATGTAATATTTTATTAAATGATTTAAAATTTATAAAAATAATATCCTCTTCCAAGATTTTGTAATATGATTAAAAATATCAATAATTATACATTAATAGACTAGTGTTCATTTTATAAAAATTATATTGACTTTTAAATAGTAAAAAAAATTGTTTTCAAGGTAAAGGGTAAAATATGGTTTTGCGCATTTCATTTACCTGTGTTAAAATAAATTTTCACACATGTTGGATTTTTATTTTATAAATTAGATTTAATATTTATAACTTGTTGATAAATTTTTTCTAATAATTATCATTTTATCTATAGTCTTAAATGATAAATTATCAAGATAAAAATTCTAGTTACTGTAGTGAAAACTAAAATGGTAAAATTAATGAAACCTAGATGTTAATGAACAACATGTTTGAAACAATTGTTTTTATGTGTGTTGGAGGTGTTTATTTACCATAAAATCCATCCAATCCATTATTTTTTAATTTTTGAGGCACTTGGGGTGAGGGTGACTTCCCATTATTGATCTGTTTTTTATATTTACAAAAATATCACTCCTACTAAATTATAAAAGGGCACTCTCTCCCCTCATTTATTCACCCCACTCAAGCCACTTGGCTCAACCACTAAAAAAATATCTCCTAAACACTCTTACCCATATCATAAAGATAATGGTATTCCAAAAAACGCCATCTGTAGTGTTCTTAAGAGGATATCTAAGGGATGTCTCTTGAAGAGAACATAATCATCTTAACGAACATCCTTCTTATTCTTTTTCTCTTACGACCTTAAATTATGAATTATAAATTACAATATAATAAAACCACTATCTTACATATAAATAGATGTTATTATTTTTATGTAATAATCTATATCCATATTCTCTTCCATAAAATGGGGAATTAAACCATCGATCGTGTGTATGGTGGACTACCTCCTTGAGAACCGATGTAATTCGTTTTCCTTGACCTCATCTTAAGACATGTAATACTGTTAGATTTAAATTATATATATATATATATATATATATATGATATTTTTAACATAAATATATGGCTTTGATTTTTATGTCAGATATAAATTCTTACATTCCATTCCATGGGGGATTCAATAATTCCACTTGTGTGTATGGTGGAACACCACCTCACGAAGTGATGTGATTCATTTTCACTAATGCTTTAAATGGAAGGTAATAAGGATAAAGTTAATGAAAATATGTGATATACATTTTATAATTATTATATTTTATCACCACATCACATGGATGATATATATAAGTATATTTAAAGAAATAATATGATATTTATGGTTGTATTACCAATATAGAAAGATAAAATAAAACTTAATTGTTTTTCATAATGATCATTAAAAAATGGAAACATTACTAACGTGTATGTATGGAACACAATCTCTATGATTGTAACATAGTTAAATTTTCATAACCATATTTTATGATTGATCTTAAAATAATAATTAATCTATAAAAATGTTAATTATGTCATGATTATTATTCTGGAGCTGATGGAATAATGATGTAATTGACTAATCTCAATCTATTTAAGTCATTTTTGACACATAAGTTGAATATCATCAAAACGTATAATGTAAACATAATTGATTAAGTAATCATATACAACATGGTAATATGTTAAATAAATATAATAATAAACAATGAAATTTTTCTTAAGAATTTAAATAATTAACATAATTTTATTATTCATGAACATAAAGAATGTACCCGATGAGTTGGACTCAAGGTATTGGAAATTCTTTTTAAAATATTGTTTTAAAGGTTTTTTTTTCAATTATTTTTCTACCATGTACATATTTTAATATTGTTTTATGGATGTTTTTATATGGACATAAGATATTTGTAAGGAATATTTTATGAATCTTTTGACATTATTCCAAATGTCTTCAAAAGTAATCAATTTTCATGTTTTATAAAAAAGTTTTATACTACAAGTCAAAAAGGAATATTTTATTTTGATGTATACGGTGAAAATGAATTTTCACAACACCATAAACATTATTTTATTTATGGATTCTACTATAAGATTTCATTTTTTTCATCATATAAAATATCCAATTCAATTTTAATGAGTATTTTGGTATTGAAAATAAGTTTTTAAAGGGAAAGGTCATCTCAATATATGAAAAAGTTTTTCATAGGGGTTTAAAAGAGTTTTTTGAAAGAGTTTTATGATGAAAATTTTCAAACATAAAATTTTATATTCATGATATAGTACATGAGAATTACATAAAATATGGGCAACCCTAATACAACTTATATAGTGGGTTGATACCTATTATAGCTCACGGGTGAGCCCAATATAGCATATATGAAGGGTTGAGTCCCATTATAGTTCATGAAAAATAGGTGAGCCTGATATAACTTATACGACAGGTTGGGAAACATTATAGCTCATGAGTGAGACCATTATAGCTTATATGAAGGGTTGAGCCCCATTATATCTCTTGAGAAATAGGTGAACCCAATATGTATGGTTTGAATGGTGATTCCCATTATAGCTCTCTAATGTATTGGGTAATGATTATGTTCTTATGAGAATTATATTGGCATTCCATCATATAGTTATTCCAATTTAAATGATTTTGAAGTGGTTTTATGAATATGATTCTCATTTTTTCCTAAAAGGGATTTTATTTTCCTACTGGGTTTTAATGGTTTTATTTCATAAAAAATGGGAGTATTTTTCATGTTGAAATGTTTTATTTTGTATGCTCAATGAACATTGAAGGAAAATTTAAACATTGTATTGGTTTTATTTTTTATTCACTAGACTAAATGATTTTTTATGCCCCTTACTGAGATTTTTGTTCTCACACAATGTTTTAATTTTTTTTCATGGGGTTCAAGAATGGGTAATAATAAGGAAGAAGTCATGTTGAATTTCATGAAGATTTTTCAATAAAATAAACATGTTTCATTTGGAAAGTATTATATTGAAAGAAAAATGGATAATGATTAGAACTATCTAATTTTTAATACGTGTTTTTTATGCATGATTTATTTCCTAAATAATTAAAACTATAATCATAAAAGATATTTGGAAGAAGACAACTAATTCTAGTATTAAGAAATAATAAAAATGTAATGTTTATGTTCGTTTCATTACATATAGGGCCTTATCTTCCAGCTAAAACCTAATATTTCATGCACATCCTTACTTCTAGTATGTTTTTATATAAGTGGGTTGAGGTTATAACCCTTAAAAAAGTTATAAGGAAACATTTTTTCAATTTTTTAAGATTTATAGCATCATTATAACTGGTGTCCCTCGCACAATCATGATGTAAAATTGCACTAATTTATGTTCTTCTAAATATAAAATTCTATATCAAGAATATAACATTCATTATAAAACTCATCCCATAATTTTGTAATAATTAATGGTAATTTAGAGTATTTAAAAAAAATATTTCTAATACTATCTAGATAATGGTAAATAGTGATAAGAATTCTCAGCATGATAAACTACTATATTCTTTATGGAATCATCACACCAAAACCCACACAACCACAAAATGAGACTCTATAAATTGTTGTATATTGTACAGAGGTATCCCTACCAATTAATTTCAAGATTCTACTATTATTAATTTTTAATTGAAATCATTTTTATAATGATGTTCAGTCCTAAATTAAATAAGTTTAGCTAGAATAACTGATGATGAATGATTGTAAGCACTACACAACCTAGGGGCTCATCATAATAGAGTATCTTAAGAATTAAATGGAGTGTTCTACATATAATCATTACAGTAACGATAAATAGTTATTCCCTTGAGCTCCCCATGATAGTGGTGATAAAACCTCTAAAAATAGATCCAAAATGGGAATCACCTTATGTCACATACAATGTATAATCCAATGGAGCCTACTCATTGATCATAATGGATGGATAGAATATCATTCTATCCTTAAATTCAATATTTATTAATAAATAAATTTCATAATTTAATGGGATTTTTTGATGCTCTTGTTGCACAATGTAATTTTTTTGAAAATATCTAAGGAGAATGACATTAAGCTACCGGAAAAATGACATTTTCACATAAAATTTAACAAAAAGTTGTCATGTCAATACACTAAGATAATAAACTGCTGAAAATATCCTACCTTATTTGGATTAATTTAATGATATAAGAGCTATATAAAAGTAAAAACCCAAAAAGTACATCGATTTTTTCTATTATCCAATGAAGGAATAAAAATTCCATTATGGTTAAACTTCCCTATTCATGAAAGTTTCCTCCTTTAATGACTCATTATAGTCATTTTACTCCATCCAAAAGTGAGAGAGATCTACATAGGATCCTTTGGGTTATACATTTAAAAAAAAAACCATTCTAATTAAAAATTATAGATTTAAAAATATATTTCCACATTTGGGAGATCTTATACTTTAGAGACACTTAAGTATGGTGTCCTTGACTAGGATAATTCACACATGTCAAAACAATATGATACTTGATTCATGTTAACTTAGGACATGCTGTGATAGTAAGATTTACTATTTCAAGCCAAGTCAAAAATCATTTTTTTATCTTCTCATACATAGGATCCTTTATATCTTAGTAGTATATATATAATCTATATAACATAGAGGTCTATGTAGCATGGCTTTAAAATTCAGAGTATTAAATCCTTTTTACATGACGTTAAAAGTCAAGGAATATGATCTAATATACATGATGTTATAATCTAATCAAGATATTATACTGGTGAGACTTATCTTCTAAACATGAGATCTAGATCTATATAGGAGTTCCCAATACATTTTTATCTATTCTCTAATTTTCACTTGGAATAAAATTCATCATTAAATAATAATTATTTGTGGACTCATTCTCATATTATAAGATATGTAGTGACTCCCACCACTCTTATTGGAGGCCCAACCAAAACATTTATTTCTATATATCATTCTATTCAGGGGATGATACCCTTCCTCATTCACAGTGAGTACCCCATACCACTTTTATCCACACCAGAATAAACGACTCTCTACACATGAGATAGATATATATAGAGACTATATTTTGAAAGAACTATGTATGGATTTAATCATGTTACCATAGGATACATAGTGATGTCTAGTTCACTTATCATGGCCCCATTTTTAAATTTTAATAAAACTCATGCTTCGTTTTAGTGTTTAAAATTTTACCCATTCAAGTTGATTTTTATATCTTTAATCAACACTAATATAGAGTTATTTCATTTTTAAAATGAATTTGATCTATGTTAAAACTCCAATATAAACGTCCTATCTATATGATCCTAAAATAAAAAACATCTATATTCTTATCGTATGATTTTAAGAACTGCATGAAATATTGCATATCCTATAATACCATAAACTGTGTATAGTAACCCATTACATGGGGCCTAATTTCCCTTACATACAAGGCATTAATTTGTAAGGGAAACTAGCTTATGAATCCATATATAGGAATATATGTTGAAAAAATACCCCTATAAAAGAGTTAAATCTAAATGGGGTCCTTTCATAAAAAATATGCATGTCTTGGTTATTTTCATCAGAGGTTATATAGGGGCACTTAGATTATTTATCCTAGGCCTAACAACAAATCCTAATGAAATACCAAATTTATCTTCATGTTTGGAGCCCATAAATCATTCTTGATTTTCTCAATGGGTCTAACACTGAGGTGTCTTTATTTTATTCCATAAATAATATACATACATAGAAATATCTAGTGAAAATGTCCTCATAGGGTAACCATAAACTATATAACACCTTTATCATTTTTGCATGAAATTAAATTACACTATATATGGTCCACCTTTCATGACCCTAAACTGCTTAGAGTGGTCTTTTCTAGGAGGATTATTTTATCTAACTATAAGATGACTCTATATAAGACCCTCTTCATATGGTTAATTATATATGATCCTATGATAACATAAAATGTATCATTATTTTAGTATTTTAATCCTAGTTTTTCTTCCTTTCAGTCACATTGGTTTTTCCTTCTTGATTTTAGACATAATATGATTCTACTTTATTTTTTACATGATCTAGATCTATATGAAATATCCCATATTAAGGTCATCATTATTTACACTTAAAAAACCAAACAACTTTCATCCTCTTCAAATTAAATTAAACTATAAGAAACATGTAATTCTTTGAAAAACCTTAATATATATAGACTAGTTTATCCCACATGACCCCAATATTAATACGTGAGAGTTAGATTAATGTAAGAGTGTCTGGAATGCACTTACTATCTATAGACCTACCCAATGACAAATTTCCCCGCTTTCATAAGAGTTAGATATATAAATATTTTTTATTATCTAAGATCTATGTGTGGCTTGATTAACTTATAATGGAATATATAATGACATTATGATCACTTATCTCTAGTCTAGTAAAAAATCTGGTAAATATTCAACCTCTATTAGTGTATGAGAACCTAATTCATGATATATTTCTTACAACAATATATCATCAGAGATATGCAACCCAATATTACCACATACATGATAGGGATCTAGTTTAAGACATATTAAAAACTATGTATATCCTAATTACTATTACTTAAACATACCATGGGATGTCTAAAAAAACTATTTTGGATCTATCAATAAATCAGTAACCATGTCCGCTCCTTCTTAGTAGACTATTTTTACCAAACCATGGATAGTATAGGTATGGAAACCACTAATCACCTATCAAATCTACATTCCCAGCACACTAGAAATTATTCTTTGAGTATTTTTGTTCATTATAATTATTTTATGGCTATTGTTAATGAGTGTATTTGACTCAAAGGGAAACCTTTTCTTGGTAATGATATCAGTGCAACCATATTCACCATTGAAAAATGGTGGTATGTTTTTATCTCTAGGTGAGGGTCCTCTAGTCTTCATAAACCCCAAAAACATTTCAATATAACTCAACATTCTAATGTGGCTTGTAGTCATCCCTGTTATACTTGAATCATGTCATTATTTCCTAATTCAAATACCTTGAGTGATGATTTATAGCATCATCATTACACATTAAAAAGAAATTATACACTACTAGACCCTGATTCCATCTAGGATTTCATAGAACATCTCCATCATTGATCCAATAATAATGAACATAGACTTTTTAAAACCCTATTAGATGGTCTATAGTTTCATTGGGCTCTTAATCACATCATATTTTTCTTTTACCATTCTATATAGATTGTATGTTTTTTGGTTATATGCTATATGAAATCAAATTACATCCCTCTATAATCTAAATTTAAATACCCTTAAACTCCAAAATAAAAAAATGAGTCACAATATTATATGGCCTACCACATGGCTAGAGAAAAGGTCAAGATATACTAGATAGAGTCACTTCTATTTGTAAATTCTAGAGTTATGTTTTTATTTTATCATGTTTATATTTTCTCAAGAAATTTATTATAATATCCATTCACCCTAATAATGTGTTCAATACATGATGGTTTAACATTTAGGGTGACTAAAACATTATTCATTGTCCTTTCCTACATAATCCTACTTCATATCATAAGAAGTTTGAATCGTTGAAAATACATCATGGATATCAGTAATGAGTATATTCATCTCCAAGTGATACCTCTTCTTGGTAATGATACTTGTGAAACCATATTTGGATCTACCATCTTAGGGAATATGTTCATTGTAAGGGAAAAATTAATCCAATCTATGAATTCCTTGAAAAAATTACTATAAAACCTATTAATCCAATGTGTTTCTATATCATACAAAACCCACAAGTTTCATTTCACCATACTTGATTCAAATGCTTTGATTTATGATATACACATTTCAATACTTTCACATTCAAGCAAGATTTTAATACTCTCAATGTTACACATTCATAACTTTTACCTATTTTCAAATCATAGTTTTGACTCTTAATTATTGAACCATCACGGGTCCTCATAATGTGATCCTAAATGGAATGAAATAATAGTCCATGAATTATGAAACTAAATTGTATACACCCATCCATAAGTCACTCCATACTTGTGGAATTAGGAACTGATTCACTTCGTGTTTTTCTTTCCCATGAATCTATATTGGTTTCCTCACCTTTTAGTGAAAATTTCCTAACATTTAACATAAGATACAGTAACCTAACTTTCAATACATTAAACTACCCATGGAATGGTATATAACAATCACTATGATAAAATCCTTAAAAGGGCGATCTAGGGAAAAGTTATCTATCCACTCAATGATAATTCATATCATGTGACTTGAAAAAAATAATAAATTAAAATAACAAAAAAAGAAAAAAACATTTCAAGTCAAATACCCATAAAGGGAGGCCTAAAAAATAAATTTTTTAACCTACTAAACCTCCCACATGAATGGTTTCAAAAAAATTAGGGTAAAAGAAAATAAGAAATAATGATTTTGGGGATTATAATATGACCCTATAAAAAGTCATTCCATGTTCTCTAGGTCCCTTATCCTAGAAAAAAAATTATAGCATCATCATATTCCTGTTATATATTGGTTTAATTGTTCTCGAAAAAATAGAAAAATGATGTAATTTTAGGATACCTAAGTCCTCTAAAACATTTAAATCATCACTATAAGATTCCCATTCATGGATTTCATAATGTTATGTCAATCCACATCCCATATCTAGAAATACCAACATAGTGTGTGGTGATGGATCATATATCACCGTATTAATCCCATATATACCGATCTGAGAGTGTAAAGCCCCGGCCCCAGAAGTCCAGAGTCGGTGCATTATTACATATCATTGGAATGATCATAAAAGATCAAGTCTCGAAAGACCGATTTTTTTAGTATCCTTGGAAGTACTAGATCCATTCATAAGGTTTACATTACATCATAAAATGGAAAACTACAACAACATTGTCTCCATAGAAAACACTGAGATCCCATAGACTATCCCTGGAGGTCAGTCATAATATACTTCTTTGAATCCTTGGAAAAATAAAACATAGAAATGGGTGAGATCAAATGCTCAGTAAGGATAAAATTATAGCGTAAACTTTCATAAATAAACATAAACATTTAAGGAAGTGTATAAGACTAGAACAAAAGCCTTTTAAACTTTAACTTCAGCATAATATGGAAAAGATAAAATCAAATAATTCCATTTACTTATTCACATGGATATTATACTAGTCGAATAATCACATGCAATATCAATAACCACTATCATAATGATGGAATGCATAATGCCAGACTATCATAACCACATAGTCAAGGCATTGTGCCAAGACTACAAATAAGATTTTGTCAAGACCTTGTGACAAGACACTAGTTTGTCTCATGAGACCGACCGATGCATTGAGGAGCTATAGAGGGATCCACTCATCACTTACTAAGTACAATGCATTCCTCATATGAAAATTTTTAAACATAACATAAACATTCGTATCAAAACTAGCATACGAAAATGTCAATA
This sequence comes from Viscum album, assembly GCA_963277665.1. Taxonomy (NCBI): domain Eukaryota; kingdom Viridiplantae; phylum Streptophyta; class Magnoliopsida; order Santalales; family Viscaceae; genus Viscum; species Viscum album. Next base: position 855,307,747 of record OY728152.1, read on the forward strand.
CTTTATCCACAAACCATGAATGGTATAAAAATAGCACATCCACAGTCAAACATAACTCATTCAATACAATATGGAATATTTTATTGTAATATATTGACCTCAATAGAGTATAATGAAGGATATTTACATAGATGAAAATAATCATCAAAACTATTTGAGAGAAAAATCCCCCTTTTACTTGAAAACATTTAAGAGTCACACTATTTGTCAAGAAGCCGTTTAAAAATAGATTTTTGAATAAAAGTGTCCCATAACACTTTGAAACTTTTAAAAGGAATTCTAATTTTAAATCTTTAATGTCCATATAAATAAATCCTTAAAACCATTTTTAAAACATGGACATTAATGAGAAATATTTAGAATAATAAATCTTTAAAACATTTTAAAATGATATTTTAGTTAGAGTTCCTAACTAAAAGAGAGACACTTGAATACAAAATAATTGAGGTAATAAAATCTTTATAATATCATGAGAATAAATGGATTCATGATATACTATGTCAAAGTACATTATATACACCATATAAAAGTGATTTGGTGTATAACAACAAAGAAGTCTCAATGGAATGTAAATTGATATGAAATCTCTTATAAAGACCGTATCCTTAGGTTAAGGATAAATCAACGACATAATTATGTGTGTAAAATATAAATACAATAAATATGATTGGATATTCAGTGTAAATAATTCAGAGGACATTCACATATATTCTTATAAAAACAACACCAATGAATTGGATATTTAACTCAAAAAATGGATATTGAGTTAAAATTACTCTAATCAAGTTCATATCGATGAATTGAGAATTTATCATTGGAGTGATTATGTGTATCAAAATTATATCCACATAAAGGGTAGTGGAAATTATGACATAAGCAAATGAATAGTGATTCCACACATAATCTTGGAGTAAAATAATCAATGAAGTATGCGTAAATCCGAATGAGTGGAAATTGAAATTTAAAATTCCCTTATCGATTTGGTAACTTACGAAACATACAACCATGAAATAAGGATCACACAATGATGATGTAAATATCCATAAATTATAGTATATTACACAATTAATATAATCATGGGCAATACACACACCACATGCAATAAATAAGTGGTGAGCAATGGAAATCTCACGGAATTAAAAGTGAGATAAGAAACCCCTTACTTTGTACTTTTTCCTTGGTCTAGGGTAGGTTAACCTCCTGTATAATGGTGAAATAATTTTTATTTAATTATACAAGAATCATATACATTAATATGATATCATATATGATCTTTTAACATTTATTTGTTAATAATATCTTAGTATTATCGTCATTTCGGGTGTGAAATGATTCATTTTCCTTTATATTCTTTGTTATGTGAGCCATATTTGTTATGGATGGGATGTATATTATTAATATACAGAATGATATCATGTCTCTAAACATTATTTTTAATCATCAAATGAAATTTAGTCTTGAATGGATACGATGGGGAATGAATCTCATCGCGTTCGTGGAGACGGTAATCCGTACGTATGCATGAGCGACAATATCATTCTTTTGATATTAAAATAATATATAATTGGATTGTATATCATATATACAGAATAATTGTAATGTTATATTTATTATTTACATTAATTACACATCTTTATTATACCCATCCAAATAATAATGTTTTGAATAACAATTACACTACGACGTGGAGACGGTAATCCGTATGTACGCACGTATGGTGACATGTCATTAAAAGGATGGATAGAATAATGAAGATGGATGTAACATATTTATAATAACATCAAATTATATAAAAGATACTGTAGTTATTATTTTAGAATGGAAATAACAAAGAAAGAAGAAGTGGAAGAAGAAAAGAACTTGAAAGAGGGTGGTGAAATTATTACATCTTCTTCAGGTTCTTCCTTTTGATTTGATCAAAAGGGATCATTAAGTTGGATTTATGACCAAATTAGGGACTCTAGGATGAATTGAGGAAAGTTTAGAGGATATTTGGTCAGGTTTTTGCCAATAAAAAATGCTTTGAAGGTGTGAATTAGAGAGAAGGGGGAGTGCCCTTTTATAAGAGGGGTGAGGGGCACCTTAAGAAAAGCTAGAAATATTATTTTATAATAAAATAATTTTCGGTTTATAATGGATAAAAAGTGGATTATTTAAATTATAAGGTGGGAATGGGTCTAAAACCACTCATCCAATAGGTTTTAGATAGGTTTGGGTCACTATATTAACCTTAACGTTTAGATTTCACTCTTAGTTAAATAGTTTGACATTTACCATGTCTCTTTGTATTTTTATATTATATAGTTAATAAAATTACTATATATTTCCAAGAAAACCCCAAGTGGTTAATTAATGATTCAAGCATCATTATATAAGTCCTTTTTCCAAACCTTATATTTTTAGGAATATAATATCAATTAATAATATAATATTTGTTTTAAAAACTCTTTTATGTCAATTTTGACACTATTTAATAATTGATTTTTATTAAAGTACTAGAAACTTTATTAATTCTAAATAAATTCATTTAATAAATAATAACATGTCATATTAATATATAAAATTCTTGGATGTCATCAAAACGTTCAAATTATATTTATTTTAACATTTATAATACCATTTACTTGATTCTTTCATTAATAAGGAAAATACTGCATCAACATTATGTCATAAATAAATTTAATTATTAAATGTATAAAAATTATAAATAAAATACCATTATATATGAAATATTTTTATCTTTCTAATTAATATTTATAGTCTAAGAGATAACATGTATAACCCTATGTAAAAATTGTTTTACTAAAAGATATACGCTTATGTCATTTTTGTATTTACTTTAACTTAATTAATATAAAGTGTCATTATCACTTACAAGTGGCTCCATGGGGTCCCAAAATAGACCCAAAGATGACCATGGTCAGACATGTATCATCAAATAGGGTTAGTACATGTGTTAGGGTAATTTAATATTATTATAATATTATTTGTTTTACCCTTATTTACCAGATTTACCCTTTAACCATGGTAAATAAAATATTTACCGAAGTAATTATTCAAAATGTCTAAAAATAAAAGTTATCTATTTACACAATTTGGAACTCATTATTATAAATATGGAATAAATTTTTCTAAATTCAAAACACAGAAGTGGCAGAAATTAATTTAAAATTAATTCTCGTTGTCAAAACAAAGAGCGTGTTTTTTAAGAAATAGTAACTATCAAAAGATTGACTCTTGTTTATGTCTAGTTTAAATGTGAAATTAAATCCAATTACCAATATTGGATTAAATGGTAAAAATATATTATAATTATACTTTAAAACCTCTCAATAGTATAATTTATCACTATAAATTATTTGGATTAAAAACAGTGTTTTTAATTAATGTTTAGTATTTTTCACTATTCATCAAAATTTGAATGTTTTCTAAAAATTACCAAAAATTCACCCTAGGATAATTTCGATATTCCGAATCCAAAAATGAAGTCCATTTTGAAAGATAAAATTTATAAAATTTCAAAAAGTGGGTATTACTATTCATAACAGCTACTTTGATTGGTCATGGTGTGTTAGAATCTAGAAGTTGCATACAATGAAAGCTATTGCATTATTCAAAGGGAAAAGTACCATGGAAGTTTGGGGTGTTACAGAGAGCACACACCCAATAAGAAATTATATAATATATCCAGTTAAACTAACCAAATCTTATAGTGATAGAACATATTCCACCACATCTGTCCCACCTATATCCCTTAAAGTGAACATGAACTAGATTTTATTCAATTGATATTATTTATATTATAGGACTCAGAGAGGAGGACGGTGATGGTACATATCCCACCATATCCATCCAACCTATATCCATATGAAGGAACATGTTTTTTTAGATAATGTATTTCTCCATATTTCATTTTAACTAAAGAATATTGAGATTTAGGTCAACATAATCCATTTTTCATTCAACGATTAGATGGGATAAGTTATCATGGTGTAACCATCATGTTTTTCATAGGTCAACATGAATTGATTATTATAATGGAATATAAACTATAAAATTGATAAATAATGTAATAATTTTTTTGTTTATTTATTTAATGATGAGAGGAACATCCATAGTTTAGAGTTTCTATTAATATAAAAAAATTGGTTTGAATAAAGGGATATTATTATTTGGTATTTCTAATAAATTATAGAAATTTGAACATCACCAACTTTGAATTATAGATATATTGATATAGATTTGTATACTTATGGTTTCTACCTATTCTTTAGGACATAAAGAGTCCACCCTTTCATTGGAATCGATAAAAAACTTTTCTAAATCCTCAACCAACAATTGATGATCCATTATCTAATTATTAGTGATGTTGAGATCTTAATGATCACAGATTGTATCTTGTTGAATTTGGTATCTCTCTTGATGAATTAAATCAATCTAGGGTTTCCCTTCTATAATTCATTATTTTGACCTAGATACCACTAACATATGTTGAGAATCATCATTAATTTCAATATATATGAGATTGGTGGACTGTGGTAAAGATTTTATATTTTAATTCTCTAATAAGAGAATACTTAATCCCTATAAAGTAGAAACAAACTCATTTTTTTGGAGTATAGGTTGATGTAGAATTATTTTCTAAAACCCAAATTAATAATCTTGTGGTGGAGGTCATGCAGCAGGCCTCTGAACTCACTAAGAGGGCTCTCATTGGCCAATATTGATATATTTCTCCATAATCACTTCCATGAAATTCATTACATTAAATAAAATTCTAGATACAATTTAGATTACATTTTAGTGATAAACACATATTTATAGATGATTTCACTGAAACAAGGTCCCGTGCTATAATCTCCTAGTTGATAGAGCACTGAACTGACCCGCACATAGAAAAATTCTACCAATTGGGATACATGAGAAAAATTTAACATCCTATGAAGAATATATAGTTAATGGATTGGTTGTGGAAAATTATTTGAAAAAATATTATCCCATGAGTTTTTCTGTAAGAATATATAAATAAAATATGTGAATATTCACCTTCATTAATTAATTCATTAACATTATAAACTGATTTTACCTCATTGAAATCCAAATAAATAGGGTCTTCTCATAATAAATCATGACTGAGAATTCAGTAAAATTTTTATACATAAGAGAGAATTACACTCTTTACTACTATAGAGGTTCTAAAAGGTATATACTACCTAATAATTTCTAGATCACCACTCATTAAAGCTATATTTTTTTGGAAAAAATGGTTAGATAAACCATAATGGATGGTGATTTTTTTGGATATCCTACATTCCTATATAGATTCATTGATCAAAGAAAGATTACTTAAAGATTAGATAATGAGTTTTAGAATATATATGGGGACATTTACTAGCCTTGGATCAACCATAATGATGCATAGTGAAATTGGGTTGGGAAATGGGTCCAACCTCTCATGAGTTTATCATGTCCCCACTCCAAAAGAAGTCCCATTAGGGGATGTGTGGATCATATTCTCCTCCAAAAGTAATATCAATGAACACAAGGGTCATTGATCCTAATTTTAATAATATATTGAAAAATAATTAATATTCATAGGTATATAAAATGATAAACTAAAAAATATAATAAATAGTCATAAAATTCAAGATAAGGAGAATATCTAATGAAGTCACTCATTTTAATCTGTTGATATATCTTAGTAAAGGATCTATAAGAGGAAACATTAGCAGAAATATTAATATTACTTAAAGGGGATTGGAGATCACCACTTTAATATGCTCTATGATGGTAGGGGAACCATCCTTATTAACTTATTTTCCTGATTGAGGGCCTAAGATGAATTATTTCTATCTATCCAATTTTTTATAGATAAAATAGATTGAAGATCCACATTGAACTCATATAAAAGTTATATAATAATGATAAAAAATATTAGAAGCAATAAAATTTAATTTAGAAGAGAATTTATCTCGCTTATCCCTAAAAATTATTTTAATGACCAATCCCTCTTGGTTGTTACATCTCGAGACATCTTCAATTTAGCCCCCAGATCCTTATAGAAGGGATTTCATTTAAAAAAAATGGATTATATTCATAAGTTATTAAATAAGGACATCAGATTTTTCAAGTTTTTTCACATTGATAATTATGCTGGCTTGAGAAAAATATGAAAAACATGTTAATGTAATTTCATTCATAAGAAGAAAAATCAAAATCTACTTAGAAGAGAGGGTAATTACCCAAGAATCGAATTCCCTCTTAGACACTGGGAAATTAGATTCAGTAGGATTATATAGTTGAGGAGCTACAACACTTATTAAAATATAATCACTCAATATCCAAATTAGTTTCCTTTAATCCTATGAGATCAAAGGATTTATAAGTTATTACCCCTTTACAGGTCAAACTTACTCCATTGTTTTATCCCAATCATCTTTATCTTCAGTCATAGGTGGTCACATGATTTCAATAACAAGGTTTGAAAACCACCAATCAGGGTATGATAGAATCCGAGACTCAACATATTTTTTCACCAACTTGATGGAATCCTATACTAGTGGGAGAAAGACCTAGATTCCTACCTCCTCTATTATAAACATAATCTATAACTAACATATAACAATTCAATATAATTTTAATCATATTCTTCAAGGAGTGGTTTTTTTTATTTTTTACTCAATTAAATTATCAAAAAAATATTTATTGTGTATACTGTTTAATGTGTAGTTTAGAAATATGCATATGAAATATATGTCTTATGGATATGTTTATATCAACATATACCTAAGTAAGATCCTAGATTTTTATTGGTGACAATTTAGTCTTGTTTAAAGGGATGCAAATCGATACTATATTACACTAAATGTAGTTTAGGCTAAGAGAATGACACTACCACATCACTCTCACACTACCTTATATACATAAGATAGTGTGGATGTGATTTCATACTCACATGGTAGTCCTTTATTTTATATCCATTATATGAATTATCTATATGATTTATAATATTAATTGATGGGTTTAAATTAAATACACATCAATATGAGCTAGTGTATTGTGTTACTTATGATTATCTTTATTAATTATAAGAAATGTGAACTAAATATATAAAGATATTTTTATCCTTATTATGGGGGTTTTCATGAACTTATATGGTGTTGTTGAAGATCATCAATTTCATGGAATGTTAATAGAATATCTCACCTTATCGATAAATTATTTTTCACATAGTAATAGAACTTTCATCCAATTTATGTTTCAGTGTCCTCATGATATGAGGTTAGATCAACTAGATTTTTGATTAACTATGGATGTAAGGAACCTACTTTTGTTGAACCTTTGATCACCATGTGACCATACACCCCCAAAAAAGAATATTGAATCCACTGCATGTGGATTTATGGTACACTATATTTTTCTACATCTATGTTGTTATTATTTTTCCATACATCTTTCAATTCTGGTGGGGGTAGATTTAGTTATTTTTAGGTTACCTTCCAATATTGAGGATCACAAGATTATTTCTTAATACCCAAAAGTGTTATAAAATCCTTCAACATTAATATATGATTGTGTTTTATTCACTTTTTTTAAAGAACATGTTTCATGCATCATTATGGGTCTTTGTTTATGTTATATCACAACATAACCATGACTTTTACTACTCCATCAATTGAAATACATTAAACTATTAATGTGATTGTGAGGGTAAAACACATTAATTTTATTCGATAATGATTCTTGTAATGTATGATGTAAAAAATATAGCATTGTTTTACTCTACCAAAAGTATCATTAAGTGTTAATGCGAGGTTTGGAATTTATAAGAATGACATGTAGAGTTTTCATAGGCATTTCAAATGTGGAATGATCATGTAGCATGGAATTCAAATACATCACACTTAGGGTTGGATAGTTCCCTTCATAATTCACCCCATATCAGTATTCTTTTATGGATGGAACTTTTTTATTTCTTGGAATTTGAAAAGGGTGGTCAGTAAAAATATTTGGTACTTCCTCATGCCAATGGTCTATGATGCCAACAAACAAAATGTCATTTCCCTAGTTTTACTCTACACTCCTCTTTCTTGACCCATCTTGAGATCAAACCCTTAACTACTCTTGGTTCACCTTCCCTAGTGCGTGGCCACTATCTCTTGATGGTTAGAAGCATGGGAAAGATAACTATTTTTCTGGCCATATTTTTGAATGATAAAATTATTATTTTTATATAAAATATTATATATATTTTCTTATAGTGTATAAAATTTTAAATGATAAAAAAACATTTAAAATTTATAAATAAAAGGTATTTTTCGAGATTATTAATTATAAAAGGATTATATATTGATTAATTATGAAGTTTTTATAAATAATTAATTAAATGTTTTGAAACATTTAATAATAAATATCCCATAAAAATATCTTTTATTTATAATACTAATTTGAAATTAATTTCATGTTTTTATGACTTATATGAATATGAAATATGTAATGATAAGTAAATCATATTTATATTTTCAAAAAAATTTACATAGTATAATTTGGATTATAAAATGTTTATAATTTATAAAATATCATATATTTAATGTGAATTCCATAAAATTTAACATATGAAGGATTTAATAATATGATGTGAAGATAATGTAATTATATTCAATATTATTGAATTTCCATAATGATTATTTAATATATAAAATGTTTATAGTTATATTTTTTTACGAATTGTTAAAAAGTATTTATTTCATTTTAAAAAATATGATTTTCACATTTATTGAAAGGTAATACCCAATATTATTCAATTTTTAAATTTTTTATGAAGTATAAAATTATTGTATACTTTATTTATGAAAAAAATTAATCTATGAGATAGAGACCTACATTACACTCTAAGGGTGACATCACACATTTTAGTCTCCATTTGACTTAATAATGGGTTTTTAGATTTATAATCTTAAGGATAGTTTTTGAACATATTTTATGTATTTTAGGTACTAGAAATATCATAAATTGAATTCACCCATGAGTAAAGTATTTAAGGGGATAAGGTCTTGGGGTCAGACCCACTTTCATGGAGGTTTATGTCATATTCTAGAAATATGAATGGATGTATATCTATATCTTTATGTTTACAATTATATATATTTTCAATTTAATATTACTCTATTCCTTTACATGAAAAGTTTAATATACCATTTTATAGATATGCATTTGGATATGTATAAATATAAATAGATTTTATTTTTGGGTAAGTAACACAAATAAGTGGTTTTTGTAAATAATTATACATTAATGTTATGTGTACACATTAATTTGGTAGATGGAATAGGGATTCCAAAACTAAATCATCAGAAACATGATTTCATAAAGGAATAAAATATGAAATATTTAAAAACTTAATATATGCATATGTGATATTATTTTGGTGATCTTTTTAAAATAAAAATCATTTAAAATACATTTTGTGAGATTCCATCATAAATGACACTTTTTATGACCTTGATCATTTAGTGTGAGTAAACCTAATAGTTAGGTGCCCATGAATTTTCTTGTGTAAGGAAATAATGTAATTAGGTGAACATAACGGGTTGGTTCCTTATTTTTCACATTTTATTTTTGATCCACTAGATAAGAAACCTTAATGGTTATGATACCAAATAAATAGTTTAAATAATATCCATTTGATGGATTTGGATAAAGAATTTTATCCACTATGCTATCCAAATATCATATATGGTATAATTGACATATTTTTGTCAACCAGATATAGTCAAAACTTATTTATAATCTCAAACTGATGTATGTCATGATGAAAAATATAATGTCTTAGAAAATATATATGATGTATAGTTTTATCATTTTTATTGGGTATAGTATCATTAAAATTCCTTGATGAAAACATGTAAAACATTATACTCATTTGAGAAAACAATATAATGAAGATAAATTACATCATCTTCATCAAATTTGGCATTAATATATAATTTTGTGAAGTAGAAAGATAATTTAAGAAACTCAAGATAATGGTAACTTATGAAAAGTACTTGTGTAAAACAAATTCTGTGTGTTAGATTAAAACCTTTATATATAACCAAACAATTGATGTTATTTAAAAGGTGAATGTAGATGATTATGTGGTAAATTTAATAGTTCACTTAAGGTTTCAATGAAATTATATGTAAGATAACCAATTTAGTTTTCATCTCTTCTCCTATATTCCATATGAAATTATATGTTAATAACGTAGTGATATTGAATATTTCATATAAATATTTTTATGGTTATGGAATTCATCATGTTTTAATCAATATAAATAATCCCATAGAATAAATAATTTTAGGAAATGTTTTCCTGATATTCTTAATTATTGATAATAACTGTCCAGGGCCATATATCTACTTTATAGAGGCAAGTATGTATCATAGTTTCACTAATTATATTTTGAAAAAAGATAAAAAGGAGGTGTTCGATAGTATTGAATAAAATTTGGATCTAGACAGATGTGTTTTCACTACTTCTAATTCAGGTTTGTTTTATACAAAAGACTTTTGTCAGATCATCCATTCAGAGGAGTAATAAGACACCTTGAATAATGTGTTATGGTGTAACAAAATTCCTTCTAAATTCAGCTTCCTAATATGGAGGATCAGAAACCAAGACATACCTACATATGATAATGTGATTAGGATGGGTATTAATCTGGTCTCTAAATTTCATTGCTGCATAATTCACAAGGAGGAGGATTCCAATCATCTATTTTTTCAATGGAGAATTGGATATGAATTCCTGGGCATGTTTTGGAGAGTTTTTTTGGATTTTTTTTGCCGAACACCTAGGTGAATCATTCCTAGAAAGATGGTTCTCTAGTCTGAATGGTGAAAGCCCATAAAAAAATGGCTAGGTCACTGATTCTTAATGTGGGTTGCTGGTGTATCTGGAAAGCTAGAAATAAAGACAGATTTGAAGGCCTAGTTTCTAAAGGAAGATATGTTTTCACAATAACCAAGTACCTCTTGATTGATTTGGTTAGTGGTTCCAATGACTGTCTTTATACCCCCTATCTGAGAAGCATATAACTGAATATGCCTTTAATCCATTATCCTAGTTATTCTTTAAGAGGAAACTGGGTTTGTTGGTCTCCTCCAATAGTGGGTTAAAAATTTAATTTTGATGGTTCTTGTATATTGGAGATTATACATAGTTGAGGGGTGGTCCGAGATTATAAATGGAGTGTTCCTCTTTCTTTCACCGCCTATTATGGAAAGGTGAACTCCATTCAGGTAGAGGCAAAAGCCATGTTCACAGGTCATAAATTGGGTGCCTAGGAAAGTTTTAATCTCGATCAAGTTGAAACTGATTCCATGATTATTCATGAATCTATGCATGGTAATATACTCATTCCTTGGTTAATTGCTTATATAATTAGAAAATGTAAGGCCGACATCATAAACAACACTCAGGTTGTTCATACATGGCATGGGGGCAACAAAGTGGCAGATCGACTTGATTCCATGGTGGTGGCAGACCAAAGGATAAATGTTACTTTTTTTCCAGTATTCTTCAACTGAAACTGGAGGGGATAGAACTAATTAGTAGATATCAACTCAGTTGTAACATCCTACCCCATACCATTGGCTTGAGAGGGCAGGGGAATGTTACTTGTCCTTAAGAGATGTTCCCAAGGTGCCAAAGGCTGGCAATAAATACCAAGGGCATCGAGAAACAATTGGGGAATGATTTTACCTTGAGACAAAACCAACCAACCAAAAAATCCACTGTCAACAAACTACATGATGCATGTCAACAAAACAACCAACTCATACATTACCAAAAAGGAACCACACTATTCCACAATACAACCCACAAACAAATACAACCAACGCAATATCATAGTACTATGTGGAAGAATAAACAAGAGACCCAAAATAAACGAAGACACACTCCACGACTCCACACCAAGCTCCATTATCCAAGTGCCACCACATCTCCCAAGCATCACCATGAACCACTAGCAATGAGATTCCTTACCTTTACCTATGTCCCAGAATATGACATCTGCAAAATCACCAAAGTTCCAAAGCAAGGGGTGGGTACTAATACTCAACAGGTTTTCCCCAAATGACTTCCCTACACATGCCACTATGATAAAACCATTATCAAATTTATATAAAGAAGTTTATATAAAATAATCACAAGTGAAACCATTACCATAAGACAAACACACTCTTACCAAGCCACCTCGCCCAAACAAAGAAACCAAGGGAAAACCAAACAAACATGCCACAAACCATTTCATCATTTACACACTATCACAACAATTTCTATCTTTCAAATAAATTCACAACAATGCAACCAAAATGGTGGTGCTTCCGTCCAACCTGTTCGCCCATTCACAACTAGTGGTACTTCCTGCCCACTTCCACAAAACATTTCAAATAATCCATATCTAAGTATATGACCCACAAAGGCCACAAAAATATGCAATCAATCATTTCCATTACATGACAAACCACTTTAATAAATCACCCATTTATTGAAACCATCCTTAAACCATTTTCTATGCCAAAACCCCAATTCAATAAAACAACCTCTTTAGTAAAAACCATTTTCATAAACCATTTCCTAGACCCAATCCAAGCAAAAAATTTTAAAATCTTCATTTAAAAATTTAACAATAAGAACATTCAACCGTAAAACCCCTTTTCCCCAAAAATCCACAAAACAAGACCAAATGGATTTATAACCAATTTTACACATCAAAATCACAATTAATTTAAAGCCAAAAAAATTAATTATAACCAAAAACATTAGTTCTAACCAAGTGAAGTCCAGAGAGAAACCACCTACCTTTAGGGTTCTGGCAAAATCAACGTACAAGTAATCGCAACTCAAATCCGAAGAACGCACCACCGAAACCACTATAGATCCACTTCCCTAACATACACAAGCCTTAAAATTAACACCCAAGGCATCCAAAACCCTATATCTACATGAAATGGATGTAGATCTAGAAAAACAAGAAATAGGTAAGAGTATATCTAGAGAAAACTACAAAGAAACCAATAGGAGAGATTTACCCAGAAGAAATCAACTTCAAACCACCTTGAAACCTCTTCAAATCACTTCCAAAACGTGTGGGATAACACCTCCAACCTCTGAGAACCAAAAATCATGAGTGAGGATCGAGTGGGAGAAGAATTGGAGTGAAAAGGGGCACCCTTGTGGGATCCCGTATTTAAAAACCCTTCTTTTAAGTGGTCGCACGGTTAGCCCGCACAATTTGGAAAATTGAGCGCTAACCGTGTGCAAGCCACTGCATCGAGATAGGGGGTCTTCATGGTTTCCTCACACGGTTTGGAAAACCATGTGCAGGCCATGCGAAGGTGACTATCTCACCCTGCATGGTTTCCTAGAGAATCTGCATGGTTCCCCTAGTCGTGCTCAAACCGTGTGCCCTTAGAAAAGACTCCAAACTTATTCAAAACCATTCCAAACTCTCCCAAACTCATCCCAACTCATTCCATGAACATTAAACACATAAAAAGTCATAAATAAAGGCTACATACCTCAAAATTGGGGTGCTACATTCTCCCCACCATTGGACTTTACATCATTGGAAATTAGGAAACCATTTCTTTGTCGAAAGAGCTTGGGACATTGCTCGGCCATCTCTTTCTCCCGCTCCCAAATCTCCTCTTGAATCTGACCATGCTGTCACAAAACACGAACTAAACTGATTATTTTACCATGAAATACTTTATCTTGCCTATCCATAATCCATACTGGCAATTTCACTAAGGAAGAATCCAGTTCTATCTCAACATGATCCTAATGAATCACATGGTTATGATCTGGCTAATACTTTTTCAACTGTGACACATGAAACACATTGTGCACCACACTAAACCATGGTGGAAAATCCAAATGATAATCCACCTCTCTAATCCTCTCAATTATCTCAAATGGCCCAATATACCTCGAAGATAACTTACCCTGCTTCCCAACCTGATGATGTCCCAACCTAGGAGAGATTCTCAAAAACAAATGATCACCCACCACGAATGATAATGGTCGCTGATGATGGACCACATACGATTTCTGATGACATTGATCCGTCCCCATCCTCTTCTTGATCAACTTGATATTTTCCATAGATTCTTGGACAAGGCTAGGTCCGATCATCGAAGTCTCTCATGTTTCCATCCATCATAGTGGAGAACGACAAAGAATCCCATATAAAGACTCAAAGAGAGCCATATGTATGGAATCATGATAACTATTATTATAGGAGAACTCCACCAATGGTAATTAATCCTCCTATTAACCAATAAAGTCCATCACACAAGCCCTTAACATATCCTTCAAGGTTTGTATCATCCTCTCGGATTGGCCATCCATCTAAGGATGATATGCCGTGCTCATAGTAAACCGTGTCCCAAGGGCTATCTGCATGGATTTCCCAAAATGATATGTGAACCTCAGATCTCTATATGATAAAATCGAAACTCGAACACCATGCCTTTATACCACCTCCCAGATATAGATTTTGGACAGATCCTCCACTATACGAGATTCAAAAATAGGGATGAAATGAGCCGACTTTGTGAGCTGATCCACTATCAACCATATGGAATCATGCTTCCTAACCGTTCTTGGGAGACCTGTCACAAAATCCATTTTTATCTTCTTCCATTTCCGCACTGGGATAGGTAAAGATTGAAACATGCCTACTGGCCACTGATGCTCTTCCATGACTTTCTGACAAGTCAAGCATCTCAAAACAAACTCGACCACATCCCTTTTCATACCAAACCATAAAAACTTCTCCTTAAATGCATTATAAATTCTATAAATTCTATGATGGAAATCCCACCTGGAATGATGATAAGCCCTAAGAAGTTCCTTCCGACAAGCCACGGGTACCTCTATCTAATTCCGAAAAGACAAGACTGAATTCCCATTCAGTTCCTAGTTCTCAATGGTCTCCCCACCTTTGAGTTTCAACTTCATTGCCACACATTCAGAATCAGATTCCTATTCCTCTTTAACCAAACCAACCAAGTCAGGGACCAATGAAACTAGAAAGAATACCACTCTATCACCGTGGTCCTCACATTCCAACCGCATGTTGGCTATGACTGACATCAATTACCACTGATCCAATGCTTGTTTCACCACTTGAGTATAAGATTTACTACTCAATGCATTCACCATCGAATTTCCCTTACCCGACATGTACATTAAGTCAAAATCAAACATCTGGAGATATTATATCCATATCCTTTTCCTTAGGTTAAAATCTCTTTGTGAGAAGATATGCTTTAAGCTCTTTTGGTCAATAAACACTATAAATTTCTCACCGAAGAGATAATGACAACACATTTTTAAAGCATGAACCACTACCACCAACTCCAAATCATTTGTTTGGTAGTTATTCTCATGAAAACTCAACTTCTACGATCTATATGTAACCAGATTATCCCCTTGCATGAGAACACACCCCAACCCTGATCCAGATGCGTTTCAATACACCATGTACCCTTTCCCTAGTTCTGGAGAAATCGATATTGCTGATGATGTAAGGGCACCCTTTATCTCTTAAAAAAATTTCTAACACTGCTCATCCCATTGAAATGGGACATTCTTCCTTGTAAAAGCTTTCATCAATGAAGAAAATCATGAGAAATCACGAATAAAACGTCAATAATACCCAGATAGACCAAGGAATCTCCATATCTAGAAAATGTTCTTTGGAGGTTGCCATGAGATAACAGCCTCTATCATTTCCAGATCAACCGAAACACTCCTCTCATAAATAACATTCCCCAGGAAATGAACCTCCTGTATCCAAAAGTCACACTTTGAAAATTTGTCATATAAGTGATGATACCTCAAGATTCCCAACACGATCGCCAAGTGCTGCTCATGAAATACCATTATGCTCGAATACACTAGTATATAATCAACAAATACTACCAAAAAAGCATCTAGATATATCTGAAATATCTGATTCATTAATTCCATGAACACCCCCGGTGCATTCGTTATACCAAAGGGAATAACCACATACTCGTAATGACCATATCTACTTATGAAAGCTATTTTTGGAATATCCACCTTCCGTACCCACAACTGATTATACCCTGATCGCAAGTTAATCTTGGAGAACCACTAAGCTCCCCTTAAATGTTCAAACAAATCATCAATTCATGGAAGTGGATATTAGTTCTTTATTGCAACCTAGCTAAGTCTATGATAATCAAAAAAGAGCTGAAAGGTTCCATCCACCTTTTTAACAAACAAAATAGGTGCTGCCCACAGAGACATTATAGGATGGATGAACCCTTTGTTTTATAACTCTTCCAACTGCACCTTTAATTCTCACAATTATTCTAGTTCCATTTAGTAAGACGAAAGTGAGATAGGACTAGTCCCTAGAAGGAGATCAATCGTAAACTCCACTTCTCTCATGGGCGAAAACCCTGAGAATTCTTTAGGAAATAAATCCATAAACTGATCCACAACTACTGGAAGAACAATCTTCTCAAAACCTTCCACTGCTGCCAAAGATAAAGCCACTAACCAGTATGATATCATGCCAACCACTGGTTCCAACAAGCATTTTTCACCCTGCTTCTCATTCTTCTCCCCTCTAAAGAGATGTCTCATACCATCCTCCATCACAAAACTAACCATTCATTCATAACAGTAAATGTGGGCCTTAAACATTGTCAACAAATCCATTCCTAGGATTATATCATACACATCCATCTAAAGCACAGAGAAGTCCCACATCAACTCAACTTTATCCAGCAATACACGACATGCTCTAAACAGGAAGACTTGACACTCTTTTTCACCCAGAGGAGTTTGAAGTTTGAGAACCATAGGCATCATTTATACTATTAAACCCAAAAAATCAATGTTGAGAGAAGAAATAAAGAATAGAAAGAACCTGTATAAAAAAAACTTACATTAATGTGGAATTTAAAAGAACCATACCTCGCACCATGGATGGTCCTGATTGATCATCCATCACAAACTGTTCAGCTCCAAAAAACTGCTTGCTTGCTACACTATGTTCCTTGATTCCATGCTGAGAATTTTCCTAAGGAGTTGTTGTGTTCCCAGAATCACCATGACGGACTTGGATATGCTTACAAGGCGTATACTGTTTCCCTTGTCCTGTAAAGGCATATGAACCCTATGACCCCTGAGGAGTGTCACAGACACCCGACCTCAGAGCATTTTGACAATACCGCTGAAGGTACCCCATATTCTTACAATTATGACATTATCAAGGATGTGCTGTATAGTCCTGCTTGATATGGCTCATAGAAACACACTAAAAACATCTCGGCTTACTCTAAGGCTTCATAGGAAGATTCACTGATCCTGTATTTGGATTTTGAGTCATACTCCCACCCTATAAATAAGTTTCACTCTTCCGCTTGAACCCAAAATTCGAGTTACCACTATTCCCCACGAGTAATAATACACTTCCTCCACTTGTATCCCCCAAGAGATCCATTTTTCCACCTAGGATCTATTCACCATCTCTGTATAATCATCTATACACAACATTTCTATCTTGGACCAAATTTCCTACCTCAAACCAGCTTCGAAGATATGAGCTTTCAACGATGTACTACTTACCACCTCAGGTTCAAACCTCACTAAGTTAATAAACATAGCTTCATACTCCATTACCGAAAGGTTCTCCTATTTCAAATGGAATAAATCTGTTGTGCGCTAAATTCTGAATGTATGAGGGTAGAATTGTTTGGTAAATAATTCCTCAAATCTGTCCCATGTCATACCTTGGTCCATTCCATCTTGGACCACTAACTCCCACCACTGAAGGGAAATATCTTCTAACATATACATGGACAACTTCACTTTCAACTCTACTAGTGTTCCCAAGAATTCTAAGATCTTGTTCATTTTATTCAACCATGCTTAT
Organism: Viscum album; assembly: GCA_963277665.1. NCBI lineage: Eukaryota > Viridiplantae > Streptophyta > Magnoliopsida > Santalales > Viscaceae > Viscum > Viscum album. Next base: position 855,325,712 of record OY728152.1, read on the forward strand.
GCCCTTTCCGACTCCAAATCACCTTTAAATATTGGTGGATTTTGCATTTGAAACTGAACCGCATGATCCAAATTCCTTGGTTCATCCTCTTTATTCAAACTTCCTACTACTTGTAAAGCTTTCACTATACTCTGCACTGACTTCTGGTTCACCTGGGGCACATGTGCAACCACATTTTCAGCAGCCTCCTCCGGTTGGTCTCTACGACGCCTACCCGGTGCCATTTCTATTGACAAAAAAACAACCATAAGTCCTTATATTTTAGAAACACATGATTCAAAAATTCTAGTTCAATTACACTACAACTATCACAACCAGGCTTTCAACATGTTCACATTTCCCATGTTGCGCTATTTTGAAAAATCCACCATGTTTTAAAAATCAAACCATTTTCATAATACCAGCAATTTCCATGTTTAAAATCCTTCCGTTTTGAAACCCAATACATATTTTCAAAACCAAAACATTCATATCACACCATAATTCATTATACCCCAGTGAAACATGCATCCTAGTGGGGATTCATTTCTACCACGCATGTCATGCTCATCCCATTGTATACACCCATGACAATGAGATACCCAATGCCTATAAGTGTCTTCAAACACTTATTTACCCAACACCCCCGTAACTTGAAGTTTAGCATAAATGGGTTAGATACATCCTTTTTTTATATACATTACAAGTTCCAACAATCCTACACATTTCTACCATCCCAAATCAAGGAATAGGACAAGAACAAATTTCAACACCAAGACCAACGACTTACACCAAGGATCATATAACTGCTCTCACTTGAAAGCCAAGGACCGAACAAACTGATACCACTTGTAACATCCCGCCCCATCCCATTGGCTTGAGAGGGCAGGGGGATGCTACTTGGACTTAAGTAACATTCCTAAGGTGCTAAAGTCTAGAAATAAATGTCAAGGGATTCAAGAAAAAATTGGGGAATGATTTTCCCTTAAAACAAAACCAACCAAACCATCCACTCAGAAGGACTATATGGTGCGTGTCAATAAAACATTCAAGCATTTATTACCAAAAGAAAACCAAGTTGTTCCAAAATATATCCCACAAACCAATACAACCAACACAATATGATAGTACTATGAGGAAGACTAAATAAGAGACCCAAAATAAACGAAGACACACTCCACGACTCCACACCAAGCTCCATGCTCTAAGCACCACCACATCTCCCAAGAATCACCACAAACTGCTAACAAAGAGATGCCTTACCTTTACCTATGTCCCAGAATATGACATCTACAAAAGCACCAAATTTCCAAAGTAGGGGGTGAGTACTAATACTCAGTAGGTTTTCCCTAAATGACTTCCCTACACACACCACTAGAATAAAACCGTTAGAAAATTTATATAAAGTAGTTTATATAAAATAATCACAAGTGCAACCATTAACAAAATATAAACACACTCTTACCAAGAAACCTCACCCAAACTGAGCAACCAAGGTAAAACCAAACCAACATGCCACAAAACATTTCATCATTTACACATTAGCACAACAATTTCCATCTTGCAAAGAAATGCACAATAAGGAAACCAAAATGGTGGAGCTTTCGTCCAACCCATTAACCCATTCCCAACTAGTAGTACTTCTCATGTAACGCCCCAACCCCAGTTACCCAAAGTCGATTCATTATTACATAACATTGGCATGGTACAAGGAATCATGTCTCGAAAGACCGATCAGTTTAGTAGCCTTAGATGTACTAGATACATTCATAAGTTTTACATTACATCATGAAATAAAAACATCAACAACATTTTGTACCCTTCTTAAACACACTTATATCCTTAGTCTATCCTTGCATGTCAACCATAAAATACTTCTTCAAATCCTGGGAAAAATAAAACATATAAAGGGGTGAGCTCAGATGCTCAGTAAGGATAACAATATAGAAGAAACTTTCATAAATAAGCATAAACATTTAAGGCAATTTATAATACTAAAACAAAAGCCTTTTAAACTTAAACTTCAGCATAATATGGAAAAGATAAAATCATATAATTCCATTTACTTAATCACATAGATATTCTACTAGTCGAATAATCACATGCAATATCAATAGCCACTTTTATAATGATGGAATGCCTAATGCCAGACTTCATAACCACATAGTCAAGGCCTTGTGCCAAGAATAAAAATAAGATTTTTTCAAGGCCTTGTTCCAAGACACTATTTTGTCTCATGAGACCTACCGATGAATCGAGGAGCTATAGCGGTCTCCACCCCTCACATATTAAGTCCAATGCATTTCTCATATGAAAAGGTTTAAACATAACACAAACATTCATATTAAAACTAGCATACGAAATGTCAATACTTTATCCATAAACCATGAATGTTGTAAAAATAACACATCCCTAGTCAAACATATCACAAAACCTTCAATACAATATTGAATATTTGTATCATAATAAATCAACTTAAAACAAGCTTAAAATCTATCAAAGGATGTTGACATAGATGAAATCAAAACCTTTTTTAGAGAAATATATCTTTCTATTTTGAAATCATTTAAATGTCATATAATTATAAAAGAAAACATTTATTTTGAAAATATTCTTATAAGATTTTTTGGGATGCTTCAATGATGTTATAACGGCAGAAAATAGCCGCACCCGCTGTATAAGTTAAAAAAACATTCTTACCTTAATTTTGTCGAAAAGGTCATAAAGTACCTTTTTTGGAAAACGTCGGAAAGATTCATTTAAAAACATATAAGGTCAAATAAGGATATAAATGACTTCAAATAATTGTCTAGTAAATAGTAAAAATTCTTTGAAATAAATTTTTAAGAAAACACGGATGTGGATGATAAAGAGGTCCCAATAGATACTTACGTAAAAACAACCTCGGATAAAAAAGAGATTGTAAAATTAAACCTTAACTTGTACTTTTACTTGGTTGAGGGTATATTAAACTCCTGTATAATAGTTAAATAATTGTTATTAAATTATACTAGAACTATATACATAAATATGATATCATATATGACCCTCTAATATTGCTTTGTTAATAATATTTCAGTAGTATCATCGTTTCGGGTGTTAACTGATTCATTTTCCTTTATATTCTTGGTTACGTAAGCCATGTTTGTTATGGATAGGATGTATTTGATTAATATAAAAAATGATATTATGTTAATAAACATTATTTTTAGTCATAAAATGAAAATTATTCTTGAATGATTATGATGGGGAATGAATCTCATCGCGTTCATGGAGACAGTAATCCGTACGTACGCATGACCGACAATATCATTATATTGATGGTGAAATCATATGTAATTGGATGATATATCATATATTCAGAATCATAAATATGTTATATTTATTATTTACATCATTTATATTCATTATTATACCCATCCAAAATAATGAAGTGTTTGAATAACAAACTACACCATGACGTGGAGACGGTAAGTCGTACGTACGCACATATGGTGACTTTGTCATTTATAGGATGGATAGAATAATGAATATGGTTGTAACATATTTATAATAAAATCACAGTATATATAATATACTTGAGTTATTATTTTTTAATGGAAACGACAAAGAGGAAGTGGAAGAAGAAAAAAACTTGGAAGGGGTGATGATATATTTACCTCTTCTTCAAGTTCTTCCTTTTGATTTGATCAAAAGGGCTCCTTAGGTTGGATTTATGACCAAAGGAAGGCCTATAGGATGAATGTAGGAAACTTGGGAGGATATTTGGGTAGGGTTTGGCTGATACAAATGGCCTTGGAGGTGTGAAATTAAGAGAAGGGGAAATACCCTTTTATAAGAGAGGTGAGGGTCACTTTAGGAAAATCTTGAAATATTATTTTATAATAAAATAATTTTCGATTTCTAGTGGCTCCAAAAAGATTTATTTTGAGGATAAGGTTAGTATGGTTCGAAAACTCTCAACCAATGGGTTTTAGACAGGTTTAGGTCACCATATTAACCTTATCTTTTAGATTTAACTCTTAGTTAAATAGTTTGACATTTACCACATCTCTTTGTATTTTTATATTATATGGTTAATAAACATACTATAACAAGACAAGAGAACCCCAAGTGGTTCATTATTAATATATATAACCTTATACAATTACTTTGGAAGAAAATTATATTTTTACGAATATTATATCAATTAATAATATAGTATTTGTTTTAAAAACTCAATTATGTCAATTTTGACACTATTTAATATTTGGTTTTTGTGAAAATAATAAAAACATGATTACTTAGAAAAAAATTTATTTAATAAACCATAACATTTCATATTAACCTATAAAATTATTTTAATTAATCAAAAGTATCAAATTACATTTATTTGGATATTTATAATATCAAATATTTTAATGTTTCATTAATAAGCTAATTACTATGTCATCATTGTGTCATAAATAAATTAAATTATTTAATGTCTAAAAGTTATAAATAAAATACCATTATGTAGGAAATATTATTATATTTCTAATGAATATTTATAGTCTAATTTATCTTATGTATAACCTTATATTAAAAATGGTTATTTATTAAACCTTGAATTTAACTCTTTTAACTCTTCTTTAAATAAAATAATAATAAATGTCCTAATATTATCCAAGTGGAACAAAGGGGGTCATATTTTATTCCTAAGGTTGTTTTAGGTCGAATTATACTTATCCAGTAGAATTAGGACATGTGTTAGGGTAATTATAATATCATTTTTACCCTTAATTACCCTATTTACTTTTAACTGTGGTAAATAAAAGTCAAAAGTTACTATTCACCCAACATTATTTTCATCTTATTGAACCACATTTTACTTACTGATATAAACCATGTCTCTAATATTTTTTAAATTCAACTCACATAAGTGGCAAAATTAAGTTTTATGCAAATTTGCAAATGCTCCTTAGAGTTGGGTAAAAGACGGTAAAAAGTTCAATAAAATTTTTATATATCAAAAATTATTATAAAATAACTCCAATAAATTACATTGAACATATATAGGTATTATGTATCTATTTTTAACTAAAATAAATTTAAATAAAATAAATAATTATTTAAATAAAAATTCATTTTAAACCAATAACTCAGTGTTTTTCACTATTCATCAAAAATTGAATGCTTTCAGAAAAATACGAAAAATTCACCCTAAGATAATTTTGATATTATGAATTAAAAAATGAAGTCCATTTTGAAAAATAAAATTTATAAAATTTCAAAAAGTGGGTATTACTATTCATAACGGCTAGTTTGATTGGCCGTAGTGTGTTAGAATCTCGAAGTTGCGTACAATGCAAGCTATTTCATTATTCAAAGGGAAACGTACTATGGAAAATTGGGGTGTTACATTCTCCCATACTTAAGATAATTTCATCCTCGAAATTTCTAGAATATTTCTACATAAAAATATTTGGGTTGTTCTTCATCATAAGTTCCTCAGTTTCCCAAGTTGCCTCTTCCATCTTATGATTTCTCCATAGAACTTTTACCAGACGAGTCGTCCGGTTTCCCAACACTTGTTCACTTGTATCATGAATCTTGACAGGATCTTCACAATAAGAAAGATCAGGTTCCAGTTCAATTTCCTCATAGGTGAGTACATGCATTGGGTTAGGCATGTATTTTCTCAATAGTGATATGTGGAACACATCATGAACTTTGGAGAGACTTGGAGGAATTGCGAAACGATAAGCCACAACTCCAATTAGTTCTAGAATTTTTAAAGGTCCAATGTACTTGAGACTCAATTTACCCTTCTTATTGAAACGTATAACACCCTTCCATGGAGATAAATTCAAGAAAACATGGTCTCGTACTTGAAATTCCAAATCCTTCCTTCAGTTATCGGCCTATCTCTTTTGCCTACTTTGGGCTGCTTTGATTAGGTTTGGATAATATTTACCTTTTCCATTTTTTCCTAAACAAGTTTTGGGCCTAAGAGTTTTCTTTCACCAACATCACCCCAACAAGTTGGTGTGCGACATCTCTTTCTGTATAATGCTTCATATAGTGCCATCTGAATACTTGATTGGAAGATATTGTTATAGGAAAATTCTACCAGAGGTAAATATTGATCCCACATACCTTGAAATTCAAGTGATCAAGATCTCAAAACGTCTTCTAAGGTCTAAATAGTCTATTTTGATTGTACATTGGTTTGAGGGTGGTAGGCAGTGCTCAAACAAAGTTTAGTATCTAGGGCCTTCTGAAGACTTTTCCAGAATCTTGAGGTAAAATGGGGATCATGATCAGAAACAGATGATATGGGTACTCCATGAAGTCTTACAACTTCATTAATATATAGTCTTGCCATATTTTCTAGTGGTAAATATTCTCTTATAGCAAGAAAATGTGTTGTCTTGGTAAGATGATCAACAATGACCCATATTGTATCATTACTTCTAGGAGTATTTGGTAGCCCCATGACAAAGTCCATCGTAATATTATCCCATTTCCACTCAGGTATGAGAAGAGGTTGCATGACTCCTCCAGGTCCCTACCTTCCATCTTTCACTTGTTGACAAACCATACATCTTGACACAAAATCAGCAATCTACCTCTTCATGTTGTCCCACCAAAAATGTTCTTTCAAATCTCTATACATATTGGTGCTCCCATGGTGTATAAATAAATTAGAGCTATGAGCATCATCCAAAAATTCCCTTTTCAGATCAGGTATGTTAAGAACAAAAATTCTCTTCCCAAATTTCAAAATTCCATCTTAATATAGGAAGTCACTCAATCTCCCATCATTCACAGATTTAATCTTCTTTTGAAACTCCTCATCATCAGTATGAGAACACTTTATCCTTTCTAGTAAATATGGTTTGGAAACCATTTGAAAAATATTGATGTTTCACCTTCCATGGTTATTCCCATATCCATCTTTACAATACCCATCTTTCTTCTAAACAAAAAGAACAGGGTCTCCCCATAGAGAAACACTAGGGTGAATAAATCCCTTATTACTCAACTCCTCTACTTTTTTCTTTAGTTACACTAATTCCACAGTGGACATTCTATAAGGGGTCTTTGATATGGGCCTCGAACCATGAATTAAATCAATAGAAAACACAATTTCTCATTCTAGATAATGTCTAGGTAAATCCTCTGGAAACACATCAACATATTCTTTCACAATAGGTAAGTCCTCTATTCAAACATTATTTTCCTCACCTATAGTTATTTCATTCTCTAATTCCCCAATAATTGAATTTTTTAGCGCTACTGGGGGTGGATCTAGATAAGAATCAGGTGGTGAAATTTCTTCTCTAAAGATAAGGTACTCCTTATCATCATCGAAAATTGTAACCTCCTTCTTATTACAATCAATTTTCACATCATGGTCTGAAATCCAATCCATACTAAGGATTATATAAAATTTAATCATGGGTATGATGATTAGATCAGAAGATAAAGAACATTTATATGCCCAAATGGGAATTGATTCACAAAACATTGTTGCGATGATACTTCCCTTAGGTGTTTTGACTGAAAAATCCCTTGTTAAGTCAAATTGAAAATATCTAATTTTCTTAGAAAACTAGGAAGATATGAAACAATGCGATGATCTGGAATCAAATAAAGCATTGGATAAACTTGAGGAAACCATTAAATTACTAGCCACCATGTCTTTCAGAGCTTCAACCTCAGTAGTAGTGATCCCATAAGCTTGGACTTTCTCCCTTGGCCTTTTCTGAGGTAAGTTCCCTTGGTGCTTAGGAAATTCATTTTCATAATTCCCCTTTTCTCTACAATTATAGCATTCAACATTGACAGCCTCTTTCTTCCCCTTTCAATCATGAGCTTGGTGGCCTTTTTCACCACACTTGTAACAAACTCCCATTCCCTTCAGGAAAGTGCTGGGGTGTTTCTTACCACATTTACCGCAATATGGATATCCAAATTTTCCCTTCTTCCACTTATTTCAATTTCCAAAGTTTTCAAAAGATCTCTTCTTATCTTTCTTTGCTTTAAATTTGTATGACTTAGATAATTCCTTTTCTATCTTGATAGCACATAAGACAATATCTTCATACGACGAGAATGATTGTGAGACTAATGCTTGATGGAGAAATGGTTTTAACCCATCAAATAATCAATCAATCTTACTCCTTGGGTTACGTATATAATCTTCTGCATGCCTTGCTAACCTTGTAAAGTTAGCCTCATACTTTGTGACATTATCATCCTCCCATTGCCTCAGACTCAGAAATTGTCTTTCTATATCCATGCGATGGTCACGAAGAAAGTATTTTTCTAGGAAAATCTCTTTAAACTCCCTCCATTCCATGTTCGATACTTCTTCATCTTCCTTTGTGTTTTGGATTAACGACCACCATTGATCTGCATCTCCCGTGAGGCGATAAAATACCATGACAACTTTTTCCCTTTTGCTACTCCCCGAAGCATGAAATATTTTCTCTAAGGAATTTATCCATTTCTCAGCTACTAATGGATTTATACTCCCATTTAATGTTAGTTTTTTTCCTCATGAAGAGATCTAACATTGATCCTCCACGTTGTGGATCAGGGTGCTCAATACGGGTAAGGTTATTATTCATAACCTGAGTGAGTTGTCCCAGTATGGTGATAAGCTGATCAACACCAGTTGCATCATCAGCTCCACTATAATTATATTGTGTAGGAGGGAAATCCCTACATGGATTACGTGGGTTGTTATGGTTTCCATTCCTTTCACTAGACACCATTTCTAAACAATGGCATACACTAGATTAGTTTATGAATCACAATACATAATTCCAAACTTGTAAAAAAATTAACATAAATTGAATAGTTTATGGATATAATGCATAATCATAAAAAATTTTTATTTGAGGAAGCATATAATCATAAACCCTTTATAATGGTTTGTAAAGAAAATGAGAATTATTCTAAGAATATCCCCTAGGAGTGTCGTTACCAAGAGTGTAACAAGGCTCGTTGTCGTGCACTAGTTCCCATTCGAGTCTAGCTCAAAGCGGTGTTTTCGGGTTTTACCCCTAGGTACATCTATGTCAGAGCCGCCTCTACCTACTCATATCTAGACAAAGATTTATTTCTGGGAAAACTCACAAAATCTCTTATATACTAAAATTCTAATATGTTCTTCTATACTAATCCTCAAAGTATATCTTAGGGTAATGTTCTCTAATCAGAATTTTTTTTAAATATAGATTCCAAGGTTTGTACTAAACTTCCTCTGATACCAACTACAACGCCCCAACCCCAGTTACCCAGAGTCGGTGCATTATTACATAACATTCACATGATACAAGGAATCATGTCTCAAAAGACTGACCAGTTTACTAGCCTTGGAAGTACTAGATACATTCATAAGTTTTACATTACATCATGAAATAAAAAAATCAAAAACATTTTGTACCCTTTTTAAACACACTTATATCCTTATTCTATCCTTGCAGGTTAACCATAAAATACTTCTTCACATCCTGGGAAAAATAAAACATAGAAAGGGGTGAGCTGAGATGCTCCGTAAGGATAAAAATATAGAGGAAAATTTTATAAATAAGCATAAACATTTAAGGCAATGTATAAGACTAAAACAAAATCCTTTTAAAATTAAACTTCAGCATAATATGGAAAAGATAAAATCAAATAATTCCATTTACTTAATCACATTTATATTCAACTAGTTGAATAATCACATGCAATATCAATAGCCATTTTTATAATGATGTAATGCATAATGCTAGACTTCATAACCACATAGTCAAGGCCTTGTGCCAAGACTACAAATAAGATTTTTTCAAATCCTTATTCTAAGACACTAGTTTGTCTCATGAGACCTACCGATGCATCAATGAGCTATATCAGGCTCCACTCGTCACTTACTAAGTCCAATACATTCCTCGTATGAAAAGGTTTAAACATAACATAAATATTCGTATTAAAACTAGCATACGAAAGGTCAATACTTTATCTATAAACCATGAATGGTGTAAAAATAACACATCCATAGTAAAAAATATCACAAAACTTTTAATACAATATGAAAGATTTGTATAATAATAAATCAACTTCAAACAATCTTAAAATCCATCAAAGGATGTTGACATAGATGAAATCAAAACTTTTTTAGAGAAATATCTCTTTATATTTTGAAATTATTTAAAAGTCATATAATTATAAAAGAAAAAATTTATTTTGAAAATATTCTTATAAGCTCATATGGGAATCTTTGATGATGTTAAAATGGAAGAAAATAGCCACACCCGCCGTATAAGTTAAAAAAAACATTCTTACCTTAATTTTGATGAAAAGGTCATAAAGTACCTTATTTGGAAAATGATGGAAAAATTACTTTCAAAACATATAAGGTCAAATAAGGGTATAAATCAATTTATCCCATTTTCTAGTAAATAGTATAAATTTTTAGAAATATATTTTTAGGAAAACACGGATGTGGATGATAAAGAGGTCCCAGTAGATACTTACGTAAAAACAACCTTGGATAATAAAGAGATTGTGAAATTAACCCTTACCTTGTACTTTTCCTTGGTAGAGGGTACGTTAACCTCATGTATAACAGTTAAATCATTGTTATTAAAATATACCAAACCTATATACATAAATATGATATCATATATGACCCTCTAATAAAGCTTTGTTAATAATATTTCATTAGTATCATCATTTCAGGTGTTAACTGATTCATTTTTATTTATATGATTGGTTAAGGAAGTCATGTTTGTTATGGATAGGATGTATTTTATTCATATACAGAATTATATTATTTTAATAAACATTATTTTTAATCATAAAATGAAAATTATTCTTGAATTATTACGATGGGGAACGAATCTCATCGCGTTCGTGGAGACGGTAATCCGTACGCACGCACGAGTGACAATATCATTATATTGATGGTGAAATAATATGTAATTGGATAGTATATCATATATAAAGAATAATTAAAATGTTATATTTATTATTTACATCAGTTATATTCATTATTATACCCATACAAAATAATGAAGTTTTTGAATAACAAACTACACCATGATGTGGAGACAGTAAGTCGTACGTATGCACGTATGGTGACTTTGTCAATTATAGGATGGATAGAATAATGAATATGGTTGTAAAATATTTAAAATAACATCACAATATATATAATATACTGGATTTATTATTTTATAATGGAAACAACAAATAATGGGGAAGTGGAAGAAGAAAAAAACTTGAAAGAGGTGATGAAATATTTACCTCTTCTTCGGGTTCTTCCTTTTGATTTGATCAAAAGAGAAACTTAGGCTATATTTATGACCAAAGAAAGGCCTTTAGGATGAAGAGAGTAATGTTGGGAGGATATTTGGTCAGGGGTTGGCCGAGCCAAATTCCTTTGGATGTGTGAAATTAATAGAAGGGGAAGTACCATTTTATAAGAGAGGTGAGGGTCACTTTAGGAAAAACTTGAAATATTATTTTATAATAAAATCATTTTCGGTTTCTAATGGATCAAAAATAATTTATTTAGAGGATAAGGTGGGGATGGGTCGAAAAAATCTCAAAAAATAGGTTTTATACAGGTTTATATCACCATATTAACCTTATCTTTTAGATTTAACTCTTAGTTAAATAGATTGACATTTACCATGTCTCTTTGTATTTTTATATTATATGGTTAATAAAATTACTATAACAAGACAAGTGAACCCCAAGTGGTTAATTATTAATATATATAACCTTATCTAAGTAATTTTTCTGAACATTATATTTTTAGGAATATTATATCAATTAATAATATAGTATTTGTTTTAAAAACTCAATTATGTCAATTTTGACACTATTTAATATTTGGTTTTTGTGAAAATCATAAAAACATGATTAATTCGAAAAAAATTATTCAATCAACCCTAAAATTTCATATTAACCAATAAAATTATAGTAATTCATCAAAAGTCTCAAATTTAATTTATTTATATATTTATAATATCAAATATTTTAATATTTCCTTAATATGGTAATTACTGTATCATCAATGTGTCATAAATAAATTAAATTATTTAATATATAAAAATTATAAATAAAATACCATTGTGTATGAAATATTTTTATATTTCTAATGAATATTTATAATTGATTTTATATTCTGTATAACCCAATATTAAAAATGGTGTAGTTATTAAACTTTGAATTTAACTCTTTTAACTCTTCTTTAAATAAAATAATAATAAATGTCCTAATCTTATCCAAGTGGACCAAAGGGGGTCATATTTTATTTATAAGACTGTTTTTGGTCGAAATATACTTATCCAATAGAATTAGGACATTTTTTAGGGTAATTATAATATCATTTTTACCCTTAATTACCCGATTTACTTTTAACCGTGGTAAATAAAAGTCAAAAGTTACTATTCACCAAAAAATTATTTTATCTTATTGAACCACATTTTACTTACTGATGTCAACCATGTATCTTGGATTTTTTTAAATTCAACTCATATATTTAGTAAAATTAAGTTTTATTCCAATTTTCAAATGCTCCTATGAGGTGGGTAAAAGACGATAAAAAGTTCAATACTTTTTTTATATATCTAACCTTTTTATAAAATGACTATAATGAATTAAATTGAAATTATATAGGTATTATGTATCTATTTTTTAGTAAAACAAATTTAAATAAAATAAATAATTATTTAAATAAAAATTTGGTTTTAACCAATAACTCAGTGTTTTTCACTATTCATCAAAAATTGAATGTTTTCATAAAAATACCAAAAATTCCCCCTAAGCTAATTTTGATATTACAAATTCAAAAATGAAGTCTATTTTGAAAAATAAAATTTATAAAATTTTAAAAAGTGGGTATTACTATTCATAATGGCTAGTTTGATTGGTCGCGGTGTGTTAGAATCTCGAAGTTGCGTACAATGCAAGCTATTGAATTATTCAAAGGGAAATGTACCGTGGATGCTTGGGGTGTTACATCCCACCCACTTATCTTTTTATGGTGGACCTTACTTCCACTAACCATCCCCTTATTATAGTGGTACTTCCCTCCCACTTCCAGAAAACATTTCAAACAAGCCATAGCCAAGCATATGACCCACAAAGGCCACAAAAACATGCAATCGACCATTTCCATTACATGAAAAACCACTTCAATAAATCAAACATTTATTGAAACCATCCTTAAACCATTTTCAATTCCAAAACCCCGATTCAATAAAACAACCTCTTTATTGAAAACCATTTTCATAAACCATTTCCTTGACCCAAGATAAGCAATAAATTTTAAAATATTCATTTTAAAATTTGACAATAAGAACATTCAACTGTAAAACTCCTTTTCCTCAAAAATCCACAATACATTAAAAAAGGTATTTCTAACTAATTTCACATATAAAAATCACAATTAATTTCAATCCAAACAAATTAATTGTTACCAAAAGAATTAGTTCTAACAAATTGGAGTCGAGAGAGAAGCCACCAAACTTTAGGGTTCCGACGAAATAGACCCACAAGCAATCCCACCTCAAATATGACGAACACACCACTAGAACCGCTCTAGATCCCCTTACCTAACATCCACAAGCCTTAAAATTGACACCCAAGACAACCAAAACCCTAGATCTACCTGAAACAAATGTAGATCTAGAAAACCAAGAAAGAGGGAAGTGTATATCTAGAGAAAACCACAAAGAAACCAATAAGAGAGACTTACCTAAAAGAAATTACCTTCAAACCACCTTGAAACCTCTTCAAATCGCTTCGAAAATGTGTGGGATAGCACCTACAACCTCTGAGAACCCAAAATACGGAGTGAGGATCGAGTGGGTGAAGAATTGGAGTGAAAAGGGGAACCCCCCGAGGGAGCCTGGATTTAAAAACCCTTCTTTTAAGTGGCCACACGGTTTGGAAAACCGTGCACAGACCGTGCACAATCCACTTTCTCAAGAGAGGGAGTCCACACGGTTTCCTCACATAGTTTGGAAAACTGTGCGTAGACTGTGCAAAGGATAATATCTCCCCTACATGGTTTTCTGGAGAATCCGCACAGTTTCCCCTAGACGTGGTCAAACCGTGCACCCTTAAAAAAGCCTCCAAACTTATTCAAAACCATTCAAAACTCTCCCAACCTCTTACCAACTCATTCCATGCACTTTAAACACATAAAAATGCATAAATAAAGGCTACATTACTCAAACCTGGGGTGAAACATCGGTCTTCATTATTTTCGTCCTCCTTAGGCTGGTATTATTTAGCCTTTCCCATGGTGTTGTTTTGTTATGGGTTTTTTTCAAATAATAAAAAATGAAACGCTGAATCAATGTTGAATGTATTGTATTTTTTTCAATGTGTTAGTATGATGTCAATATTTCTTGAAGAGGAAGAACATCATAGAATTTTATTGAATTTCCCAAGATTTTTTATTGAATATTGAAATGATAATAAATGAAAAATTAATTAGATGTTTATATCCTAGTAATATAGAGTGAGTATAGATGGATAATATCTCAAATGGAAAGAGAAAAAATTCTTCAACGGTCCAAAAATGATTCTTCAAGTATTCATTAATGGTCATTGAATGATAAGGTGCTATTAATGAGGAGGGGTAATTATTCAATAGAACAAATTTATAATGAAACTAAAATGAGTTATATAAACTCCATAGTATATCCATGTCATGTATTAATGTTATATAATTTGATCCATAATTTTTTTTGGTACACAATAATGAAATTAAATTTTATATTGATCTTAATTATATATTTGTTCAAATTCAAAGGCATGTATTAGTGTTGGATATAGTTTTAATTCATGTGATGAATAAAATAATTTCTATGTCAATATATTGAATATGAAGGAGTTTTTAAAGATTAAGACGATTTAATTAGATATTGTGTATCTTCAACTCATTTCACTTATAAGTAATTTTTTTTGTTAATACAAAATTTTTATAAAAAATATTATATTATTTACATGGTATATGATTCATCCGATTCAAAAAAATATTTGAGAAAAGAGATATGGATAAATAAATTTTACACAACAAAATTATAATACCAATATTTATTAAAATATGAGGGAAGATGTCACTACTACCTATTAGGGGTATGTTTTGGAGAATAAATTCTCAGTTTTAGAGATAAAATTATTCAAACCCATTGATATACATATATAATAATGAAATAATAGTTTAATTTTTTTCTATTCTTGTTGAAAGGAAATAAGACTTATTTCCCAATACAAAGAAGTTTGTGTTTCTTAATTTGAATATATATATATAATATTATTTTTAGGAGTCTATTGGGAGTATGTTTGGACTTAAGATGTTCAATGTTAACAAATAAAATATTAAAATAGTATAAATAAATTAAATTAATATCCTAAAGTTTTAAGGATATATGATGTAAAGAAAAATTAAAAAATTTAAATTTATTTACAGTGACTAATTGAATGTTGTGTTATCCAAAAAGAGTGCTGGATGTACTGGTAAATAATAACTTAAATAGTTTTATTTTTTCCATATTATGCTGAAGTTCAAGTTTAAAAGGCTTTTTTTGTTATACATTTCCTTAAATGTTTATGCTTATTTATGAAGGTTTTCACTGTATTGTTATCCTTACTGAGCATCTGAGCTCAACCCTTTATATGTTTTATTTTTCCCAGGATTCCAAGGAGTGTATTGTGATTGATATACAGGGTTAAGTCAAGGGAATAATTTCGTTCATGAAGGATTATTTATGTTGTTTTGTATGTTATGAAGTGTAATGTAACATTCATGTATGTAATCTATTTTCCAAGATTGCTAAACTGATCGGTCCTTCGGGACTTGATTCCTTGTAATCATGAAAATGTATTAAAATAATGCACCGACTCTGGGTAATTGGGGTCGGGGCGTTACAATTAATGTTTATATTATCTTGAGAAAAAGTTTTACAAAAGTACGTAGTTTATTTTTATTTATTTTATGTAGCTAATGATAGCTTAATTTTATGCTATTGTGGTTGTTCAATTTTTATGTTAACAAAGATGGGGTATTGTATGTAAATAATATTTAAAATAATAAATAATTTGTTTCAACATAATTTATTTTGTACAACTGATGATGAAATAGTCTTCTAAGGTTATTTTTTTTTCAAACAATCATCATTGTATTCAATTATAACCATTTCAGAAAGAGATTTTGACATCAGTCATTATAACATCCAATATTACAAAACCTTTTCATCTTCTTTTACCAAGAATCTACACATTAATTAATAGTAAAATTAATGTTCAAAATAAATCATTAATGTAAGTTTTTTATAACTGATGTAGTAGTGTTATTCTGTATGTCGGATATAAGGATGTAACCTTTCTACCTCTATTAAATATTAAAAATAATTTATGCAAAAATGTTTTTTTCCAGTAATATATTCAATAAAATAAAATATAACCTATACTACGATGATAATAATTTATGTTTAGTGGTCACTTAATGTCATGGGAAAATGGATAATATTAGATTATATTTGATGTATTTGATAAATATTGTGGTGGTAATGTTTATATAATTATATGACTGTTTCTTATAGAGATCACACTAGACCCCTTAATAGATTGAGAAGAACTGATTCATTTCTCGAGGCTACCCATTTATAATATATATGAAATACGGATATCCCATTTTTTTAATACAACTAAGACCCAGATAGTCATATAGTTCAACCTTTTTATAAATATTATGTTTTGGACAACGTGTTTGATCCAAAAATTAATAGATCTTGATAAACTATATCCAAATGGTAAATTTGATGGATTCATGATATGTTCTAATGTTTTTAATAATATACTTAGGAAAATAATTTCAAGATAGAGATTGATGGATATTTAATTTAAATACATTCATATGATTCATGTAACTTAAGGATATATTATTTCCTAAGAATCAATAAAAGGAGCTCCATGATATGTTAGTATCAACATTTTTAGAGGAACATAATGAAAACCGAGGTTATATTTCACCCAATATAGTTTATGATTGGATATAGAAACATATTTGACACTCCTGTACTATCTAGTTTCAATTATATAGAATGACTAATATTTGAAAACTGAATGGTTTTCCTTTTATTTTATTTCATTTTATATATTATCTAAAGGATGTAGATGGTTAATTCTAAGGAGTTAAAGGAATTAATCATAAAAAATTAGTAACATAAGACATTACTACTAATTCTATTATTCAATAAATATCATTGAACACTGCCTATAAAAAGCAAGTTCTCTTATTAGCATTTCGATTGACCGTTCCTACATAGGAAAACTACTGAATATCATTATTTTCATGAAAATTTGTTAGAAGCTTGTATATTCTCAATGCGAGATTTGTCACATAATGAAGGTGCTAGTGAACCTTTGGAATTTTGGAGTCCTCACAATATGATCATTTATCCTCTAGATGATGGATTGCTAATTAATGTATGAAACCAACATTTTTTCACAAATAATAATCATTAGGCTGTACTACATTCAAAATGATGATTGATTCAACTACAAGTGTATTTATTGTATGATATATTTTTCTGTACTCATGGTTCTCTTCATTTTTCATGGATTCCTTAACTCTTTTAAGGGTATATTGACATGTGTTTTGTTTTCATCCACTGCTAAGAATCATATAATGAACCAAAAATATCCAAAACACACTAGAAAAATATCATTTATTCATCAATACTAGTACCAAAACACTTTCCCCAAAAGATATTAAATATTTCCTCTACACTTGATAACCAGTCACATTATCTATAACAATATTGGTTGGAGAAACATATTGTGTGAAGATCAGTTAACTGTATAGCCCTAGTGAGTTTACCACGACCTTATTATTAAATTGGACTTTTTTAACCCCACTATAAAACTATACATAGGGTCATAATAAATCTTATGGGACTATTTGGACATTAATGAGTTTTCATCCCCTATATTCTATGCATTCCATCTCCAAAGTATTTGAAAATGGAATAAAATTATGAAAGAGTCCAACCCTGTATATGTATTCCCAAAGGGGAGGTATAAATTCTAAAAAATTGGAATCACACAATTAATAAAATTACCAATTTCCATTTAGGCTATAATTTTATATATCCCATCTCTAAAATTAGTATGTGACTCTCAAACAAGAAGAATAAATCTACTATGGAACATCGTAAGGCTTCTAGGTGGACCAATTGATTGATCTAAGGGTTGAACCCAAACTCTATAATGTATCATATTCTTCTTCCAACATCATATAGGGTTCACTATTAAAACCATGAAACTTATGGGTTAAGAAATCATATGGTCTCTTATAAAGACCAAAGTCTTTTAAAAATATCATTACATGATTTTTAATATAAACTTCCAATAAAAAACCCATAAATCTTGAGGCCTAGTGTATTTGGATGACTAGTTTCATAATACACAAAAAATAAACTAAAATATAAAATTATTATTTTATTCTCCATAATGAGATTCTAAATCACATTGAGCTCCTCAAACTTCATAGGATAACCTAGGGAATACTTAAAATAAAGGTTTGATCTATAAATCCTATTAAGGTAATAAATATTATAATGAATCATAACATATGCGTCATACAGTATACCATGATATCATAAAAGATAATTTTCATGAATAATTACATGGGAGTATAACATGAAGAACATGGTATCATAACATCATTTCAATAGAGTAATGTAGAAGAAATATAAAACAAGACATAAGCATAATTCAATGCTAACATCCAAGAAAACATCATATAGTGGGAAAAGTCTTATCACTAATTAGGTTTACTCCCTAATACAATACATAACTTCCTATGAGATGAAAACATTACCCAATGTATTGGAGAGCTATCTGGGAACACCCATCATAAAATTTACAAGCTTAAGTGTTCCAAAAAAGGAAATAAATCGTAAGGCTTAAATATAAGAATTGCCCATGGAAATAAACGAGATGCATAATCTTGCCTCATATCATAATCCAAGGAGATTTCAAATTGATTCCAAAGAGAAAAAATGAATTTAATATTTTGGACGTTTATATATGAGTACATAATAATAAGACTCAAAATATAGTGTTCATTTGGATAAAAATTTCATGATAAAGGGTAGTGAATTGGGTATAGAAATGAACATTCAAATAGGGTTTTAATGAATTTGTTAAAGAATTTTAAAGAAAGAGTAATTAAGGGATTTTATTTAAAAACTAGAGGTAAAACAGAATGTTTATACCTAAAATATTCTACTAATTAATGTAATAATTAATGTAAATAACAGTTTAATATCAATCTTACATAAAATTATTAAGGGATATAAATTTCCTCCCAAATGGAGGATGAATTTAAAGAAGGCATTTGAGAAATGAACTGAATGCATGTATTAACCCATAAAAGGAAGAGAGAATAAGATTTGTATGTATGTTAAGTGAAATATATATTTAATTTATAATAATTAAATGACATAAAATGAAGAGATAATGTTATTTAGAGAGATAAATGACATAACTCAAATAAAAATGGTGGTTTGGAGTGGTCTATTACATTAGGTTCCAGAATTGTTCTGCACTTTCACTTTATATTATGGATACCTAAATTATATTAATTTATTAATTAATTTATAACATTTTATCATATATATTTTTTATACAATAATTTTATTATGTTTATTTATAACAATTACAATGAGATATAATGACTAATTTCATTGTGGTGAGGGTGTTCATTTCATATTTCTAAGGTTAGATCACATGTGGATAATTATTGATGTTCTTTCCAAATTGGAAAGGAAATAAAGAACTAAACTGAAATTCTATTAATTTTCTTCTATAAATTTAAATTTTCCCAAATACACATCTATGTTCTGTCATATGGATGACTCACTTAGTAAAATCATTATCGTTATACAGTTAGTTCATTTATGAGGTTTTACTGACCATCAAGAACTAGTTTAATTTTAATTAATATTATGCCTATATATTAATTCCTAAAAATAAAGTATGTTATAATATACTTATTAGAATTTTATTTAACCATAAAAATATTTTCATGACCAGCCTTGATAGTGGTGGATAAAAATGATGTACATTGTTTAGGGAGGCGGTGAACTAGCCATGTTTTGAACAATGATTTAATTTAAGAAAAAAATGATGGTAGGGTATAAGATAAATATTACATAATAATAATAAAACATAATTATATTTAGGATAGTAATATCATGATTTTTAGATAGATGGAGAATATTTGGGGGTGGTAGGAGGACAATAAAATTGAAAGAGATTACTTGGGAATCTTACATCTTCTTTTGGCTGTCTCTTAGGCTACCCCATAAGTCTCATTTGAATGGTCTTTGGATGAGATAAGAATTACTAAAAAATGCAGTACAGAACTGGGAAGCTAATTTTTTAGTAATTATCTATTTTATAAGTCTTATAAGTTCTTATAAAAAGTTGTGGTGAGGGGTGGTATTTATAAGGCGAGGAGAGGGGTGTTTTTGAATATTATGATGTTACTTTATTATTTCAGATTAGGACATAAAATATTTTTTATTATTCTAAATATATATGGTTAGTGGTGCTTGTTATTTTGAATAAATTGGTTATTAAATCATTCCTGACTAAAAAATTCATTCATTTATCTTATAATGTTAAAAAATGTATTATATTATATGTTACTATTCACCATAAATTCAACTATTTTTGAAAAATAATAAAAATTTACCCCAACGATTTTTTGAAATGTAGATTCCTATAATTAAATTAACAACATAAAAATAATTTTTTGAATATGTGAAATTTAATATTTAATTAAAATATCTATTTATTTATTCAAATAAATATTTTATTATTATGATAATTTTTAGGACCCTTTTAAAAATTAATTAAAGTCTCATAAAATTATATCACCTTTATAATAAAACATAATATTAATTTATAAACATGTTTCATGAAAATAATGTTTTTAATTCATTATATTTGTTATGAAAATAAAAATTAAACATTTTTGTTTTTAAAAAAAATTTGAAAAACATTTTTATCATTTCTAAACCAATTATTTACTTTTATAGTGTTATAAGTATGTGATATATTAATTTTATAAGATTCCTAAATATTATTTTACATTTCTATAGGTGAGGTTACTATAATAAAACCCAGGTAACTATTCTTAATGGTGAGATTACTATTCTGACGGTCATATTACTATACTGATGGTCATATTACCATTCTAATGGAAAGTTTTGTTATGGTGATATGGGCTCCATACATATTATAAATACATTATATTTCATTCATTATTAATTCACTTATAATTTATCTCAATGTTATATATATGTATATATTTATTAATCTTCAAAATTCATATTTCATTACTAATATTCTAATTCATTTCTACAACATTGTTCGTGAGTGAGATTATTCCAAGGGATCGATCATATTCAAATTTTTCTATTAATGTTATCTTATTTTTTATTTTTTTATCTCATTATAATTCTTTCAATTCTTATAACTATTTTTATCCTCTAGGTGTATTGTTCAAATAATTATAATAATTTTTTTATCATGTGGTGTTAGTACTTTATTCTACATTACTAAATATGACACAATTATAAGAAGGTCAAATCCATTGATAAAATTAAGGGTTGTAAAATTATTCCCCATTAAAAAATTTCATCCTTAATATTTTATTTTACATACTAAGGTGAAAGATCATGAGAGAACTTATGCTTCATGGCTTCCCCTAATACCCATTTTCCTCCCTGTACATATGGTTGCTCTATAATACTTTGATTATTTTAGTTTTCTCTTTGTGTAGAAAATTATCTCTACAATCCGAGATCTTCACTGGTTACCCCTCAAAAGAGAGGTAATTTTCTATCTCTAGCACCTCTAAATTTTATACATGTGAGGGATCTAGTATGTAATTCCTAAAGATGGATAGATAGAATAGGTCATGTACTTTAGAAAGGTTTTGTGGGAGTGCTATTCGATAATCCACAACTTTGATGGGATCAAGAATCTAAAAGGGGATGATGTACCTAGGAATTAGGTCACACCCCAACCTATGTGTTTATTTTATTTTATTTTTTATTTGGCCTTAGATATTTTTTTTCTGAGGTCTGGGTTGAGTCTCAGATGAAATTTTTGAGTTTAGGTTAAAAAGTGTGATTTTTGAGTCTATTTTGTTGGACGCACGAGCATAGCGCGATACCGCACAGCTTCGCACATACAACTGCATAACCCATTCATCTTTAAATATTTAAAATGAATAAATAAATGTTAATTTAATGTTTCATTTAAAATTCTTATGGTTATTAAGAATTTTAATTTTTTTATTTTAAGTGAAAAATAAAATTGATAATTTTATTATTGTGTAGTATTTTTATTACTATTCTTATTAAATCAATTTTGTTATTAAACTTTATCACTATTGTTCAAAATGGTTATTAAAATTTATTACTCTTAAAAATTTCATTAATGTTAATTAAAAATGTTGTTAGGAATTATTTTATTGTTATATTATTAATATATGAATAGTATTATTATTATTATTCTTTTTCTTTTTTAGGGTGTTTTTTTAGAAACCCTATCATATGTGCCTTACCCCTCCCTCTTTCCTACCTGCATGCGGCGTGGGAATTCTCCCCCCATAGTGCCACCACTACCTCAGTTCGGTTCCCCCTACAACACCTCACCGCCAAACCCCTGCCATTCCCGCATCGAACCCCCTCGACCCTCCTTTGCACCATAATCTCAACACCCTACTCACTTTCCCCATTTCCCTCCCATCGCAGATGTCCGATGTGGCCCCTATAGTCCGGTGTTCCCCCTCCCAGAACTCGGACCCTCCTGCTTGCACCAACACCACCACACACCAACATCCTCTCCCTACCGGCCACTCCCCCTATCTGGCTACTTATTTCTCCCAGTGGAAAAGCCCCCTTAGACATTATTATTGGTGCGCAGTAGCCTCTCTGGACGACTCACATCCCCCTAGACGCATCACCTCCTCCCTTGAATCACTTCTTCTGTATTTTCTCCTTGTTGAGCAACACAACACATCTTCCCTGACCAGCCTCCTGTTTCCCTTGCCATAGCCCCGACTGACCCCTCCTTCCAGCGTGCACAACTCCCATTTTATGGGTAAACCATTTATTTCATGCTCCATTTGATATTTAAATTTGATTCATATATATATTTTTTACCATGGTTTGATTAGAGGTTTTGGTTAAATAAGTGTTGTTTAGGGTAGGTTTGAGATTTTAAGACTAGTGTGTAGCGTCTCCAAACATGCGTTCTTTCATCGCACCATGATTCTGAGGTAGGATTCCCATGAACTAGTCCTTTTTAATTTAAGAATCATAAATTTTATGATTTTATCACCTTTTATGATTAATATATTCTAATTTCAATCTTTGGTTCAAAATTATTTTGTGCGCAAGCGTTGTTTTAAGATTGTTTCATGATTTTTGACTTTGATTTGTGAAATAACGCACACTGAATGTAGGGTCCTATTGTGATTGAATTTATAATTTTAGTTTCATCTATTTATTCTTGTTCTCCCTTTTTCTAGGTTTTAATTTTCATTGTGCAACATTTGGTTAATTCACTTTTTTTGAAAAATTGGTAGTTCCAGCCTAGTTTTATGAAAATGGTATCATCCAATTATAATTGTGCACACAGTTTTATTTAGTTAAATGTTTCATTTTCTCCACACATGATTTTTGAGTTTTAGAACATGATTTAGAATTTTAAATAAGAACGTGACATGCAAATTGGTGTTTTATAAATTTGCGAGTGTCAACATAAATCGTTTTCTAAGCATTGCATGTCTGGTCTTTGAAATTGTTCCCGGTTGGATTTAATGTGTACAAAGTGATATAAAATGTTTTTTTGTTGAATTGTTGGAATCTTGAAAAATTATGTTTTGGGGTCTTCTTATGGATTTACAATGTGGTTTGGTTTGGGGCCTTCTTATGTTTTTGGGTTCTTGAAATGGTTTAAAAGTTTTAAGCTAAGTGAAGTGTGAAGTTAGTTTTTTTTAAAAATTTGGGTTTGTTTTGTGACAAGTAATTGTAGCTCAGTTGGAATTTTCATAAAATTTGGTTTTGTTTTAAAGTGTGCCAGAAATGTTTTGAAAGTATTTTACCAATGATTTTTTTGGTAAATGGTGAGTCTTGTACCACTTTAGAAATTGGTTTTCACCTTTGGTAAAGAATGATTTTATGGAATGTTTAAGGGCCAGTTTAGACACTTTAAAAAATGATAAGAAGTGTTTTTCATAAAACCCCCATGGATGTTCCTCCTGCCTTATTGACATGGGATGGTTGGGATGTCCTTGGTATGGAATCCCTGGGTTCCATTATCTGGGTCCCTTGGTTGGGAACCCTTAGTAATCTAGTGAATTTAAGGCATGAGGGAAATACATGGGGAGACTTGGGGTGAGACCCGTTGTGGAATATTATTATAAATATAGGTTGTGATTTGATGCCAAGTGACATCTATTGTCTCTCCTCCTTTTATACTTGCGACATACAAACCTGGCATACTGAGAGAATTGTCTGAGACGAGTACTGCACTAGTAGGTTATGGTACTGACTAGTGGCCCATAATAGGCAGATATGTTTGGATTTATTTCTATGGGATTTTCCCTCATCCTTCCTGGGAAAGGATAGATGAGTGTTTTGGAGATTTATAATTCATCGTATGCGGCATGATACTATAGATGGGGTCATTGGTATTAGTGTCATCTGGATTATTCTCGATCTCTCGAGTTCGCCTATGTCTAGTGGTATTTAGCTATTGAACCATTGCTGAGATACTTGCATACCTATTTACATTTCCCTAGTCCTATCTTCCTTGGTACCCTTGTGTGGTGTTTTTCATGAAAAGTGACATTTTGGTTTCCTAACTCCTATAAAAATGTTTTTTCAAAAGAAAATGTGGTTCAAACTCTTTTGTTATGGTTTTTAAAATGATTAAGGACAATGGTTTGTACATTTTTTTCAGGTAAAAATTATAGAAATTCATACTTTAATATATTTTATTTCAAACTTAGAAATGATGTTTGTTTTAATGGTAGTGCATTGAGAGATAGTATATCGGGCTATCCTACTTAGTTTTAATACTCACGCATGTAGTTCATTTCTATTTTTAGTGTTTTTGAAGGCTCCAGGTTGGGTGCGCTCGCCTTGGGAAATTCTTGATCGTTGAGTTGGGGAGTGACCCATGGGGTCACACAGAGTTAGTTCAGATGTCGAGTTTGGTCTGTTTTATCTTATTCAGTTCTTGTTTAGTTGTGTGTTTGGTATATTTATTCTGCATTGCTCTTTATTTTTTTCCACTAATTTTGTTTATTTGTATTGGGAGAAATTGTTCCCATCATCTCTGTTGATTCCCTAATTCTTGTCACCAGCCTGGGAGGATCAAGAACGCCTCTGAGGCCTTGCCGCAGATCGGCTTGGTTGATTGTTCTAAGGTCGACCTGAGTTGGTTTGTGAAAAAATGGTATCAGAGTAGGTAAGATCTTATTGGTACTTTCTTTTTAGAGTGACCTTTTTTATTTGGGATGTCAAGGTATAAGGAGTAGGATTGTCAGGACTCAAGGGGTAGGTGCGGGAAGAGCATCGTGAACTCTTGCTCGTTCTGATCCTCGAGTTTCTATGAAAAGTTCAGTTTAATTTGTTCTTTAGTTTTTTTTCTAGAATGTGTTCCGATTGGGTTATGACAAAGGGAGTTCGTCCAATAGTTTTCATGATCCACATGGAATGGAAAGTCATGTAGAGCTAGGGGCGTGGTCCTAAAAGGATCTTCGTGTCAGTGGCATATTTGGTATATGGCCTCCAACCATATGGTCAAGTCACCTACTGACACTAGTTCCCTGTTTGATTTGTTTTGGCTCTCCTCTGACTTTTGAAATTTGTTTGAATCAGAAAAGTTGGTTTTGAAAAAAATGGTTGTTTGAAATGATGTGTTTAATTTATGGATTTTTTAAAAGAAATGGGATGAATGATTTGTTTTTGGAAAATAAAGTTACTTTGTTTTGGCCTTGGTGTTCCTAGGGGTGCTCACATGCATAGTGGAATGTGGGAATATGAACGGATGTCTAGTATGGTGTATGGATGCCTGGGGTGGCATGAAAACATGCATGTGAATACGACTATAAATAATACCAATAGAGAGGGTTTAACCCACCAAGCTTGTTTTAAATTAAATATGTTTTCAAAATGGAAAGTTTTGATGTTATAATCGCTTGTTTTCTTGTTTTTAGAGCTTGTCACCTATGAAGTGTTTGATTTTTAGGGTTTTATTTGTTGAGTTGGATCTGATTGGGTTCTTGACTTCTCTTGTCTAGCGGTTTCCCCCTTGAAGATTTGATGGGCGATCGTAGTGCAGTTGATCAACCTAAGGATTTTATGCTTGAGTTTTAGAAGCTAGATCCACATCTCTTTTATGGTCACGTAGAACCTTCCATAGCAGAGGAATGGATGCGAAAGATCAAAAGGGACTTTAACCTTATTGAGTTGCCCGAGTCGTTGAAGGAAATGTTTGAAAACTTCATGCTTGAAGGTTCACTGTGGATGTGGTGGATGTCAGTGTCACAAAACAAGCCCCGTCAAGAGCTTACCAAGGAGTTTTTCATGTCTTTGTTCACTCATCAGTATTTCAATGAATAAGAAATGGTGAGAAAGAGGATGGATA
Source organism: Viscum album (assembly GCA_963277665.1). Lineage (NCBI taxonomy): Eukaryota > Viridiplantae > Streptophyta > Magnoliopsida > Santalales > Viscaceae > Viscum > Viscum album. The sequence continues at coordinate 855,352,412 of OY728152.1, forward strand.
TGTGTTATCTTCAACAGGGTGATAGATCCGTGTTGGAATATTTCCAGCACATTGTGGAGCTAGTCCCTTATGATTCAGGGTGTGCCATAGAGGACTCCATGAAGGCTCAATGTTTCAAGGTGGGTCTCCATCATGATCTACATCCAAATGTGTTAGAGTCCAACCTAACTTCATTTTTCAATGTGGTGAGATAAGTTTTTCATGTTGAAGCCATAATGGTGGGAGCGCTCGAAGTAGTCATCCCTCCATCAATCCCTATGAGTAGTGGTGAGGATTCTGGCAAGGAGAAGAGGAAACGATTGAAAGTGGATAGAGAATGTCATGGAATCCAAAGGTCTCGGGATATTTCATCAACCTATTTGGAGCAAGAGATCCTCGTGTGTTATCAGTGTGGAAAGTTGGGTCACAAAAATTCATCGTGTGCAAATGCTATAAAGCCTTTCCAGGTGTGTGGATGCCTAGGTCACTTGTGGCAATTCTGTTAGGGTGTTGCTAGAAAGCGTCGCGAAGGAAGTTCTAAGAAGTGATGTGCTTTAGGGTTTTTATTCAAATTTTCTTATGTATATTTAATTCTCATGCAAGGGATCTCTTATCATCTTAGGTGTACATATTTTGTTATGGGTTTTGAAATGTATGGGAATTTTGTGGGTCTTATGATGAAATCTTTTCTTCAATGCCAGGGTGGTTTTTTTTAATTTCAAAATTATGTCCTTTCATCTATCATATCAAAAGATGTATATTTCTTATTAGGATTATCAGAACCTGACTATAAGGAAAGAGATGGTTCATCCATCAGAGCTCCATCCGAAAGGCCTCGGAGTGAAGCCAGCACGTTGTTAGGAACCCTAGGGGAATTTTAAGTAGTATGATTAAGGTTGTGCCTCTATCATTGTAATGAGATAGTTTTAGTGTTTATATTGTGGTTTCTCTGTAGTTGTAATTCTCCTTTTGTCAAAAAGAGTGTGATGGACTTATCCCTCACGCAATGTCAGTAATTGTGCCCTTTTGGATGCGAGTTGCTGATCAGTGGCCTTGCGGAAACCACCCATGTAAATCAGTTGCGACTTTGGTTTGTGTCCACCTCAAAGTGGTGAGTTATGAATAGTTGTCCATCGTAGTTTCATTGATCCAATCATTGGGCCTTACCTCCCCCCATGGGGTGTGGGTTTTTGGTTCGTATAGAGTTTTCAGTTCAGCTCTTATCCCTTTAATATGAGAGTGAGTGGTTTAAAGGTTCTTACTATGATTATTTTAGCTTGAGTGAGGCCTGATTCAGGTCTAAGTTGGATTTTAATTTGGTCGTGTATATGTTGGTTCTTTATGGTGGGGATAGCCACCATCTCTTTGAGTTTTCTCTTAAGTTGTTATCGAATGCTAGTTGATTTCTTATGGTGGGGAGTTCTCTTGAGCCTCCCCTCTGTAGGTGATCTGTTGCAAGCAATAGGGTTATGTACTGTTGGTGGTTGATGGGATGTCCTTGGGTTAAGAGGTTGGATCTTGTTTATGTGGAATCCTTAGGTGTTGATCGATCGGCTGGATAGTGTTGTGGCTTTATTGGGGCGGAAAGCATTATGGTGGGGAGAATTGTCACAACCCAACCCTTGAATTTATTTTATTTTATTATTTATTTGGCCTTAAATAATTTTTTCTAGGGTTTGGGTTGAGTCTCAAATGAAATTTTTGGGTTTAGGTTAAAAGTGTGCTTTTTGAGTCAACATTGTTGGATGCACAGGTAGAGCGTGATACCACGCAGCTTCACACAAACAACTACGCTACTTGTTCATCTTAAAAGATTTAAAATGAATAAATAAATGTTAATTTATTGCTTCATTTAAAATTCTTATGGTTATTAATAATTTAAATATTTTTATTTTAGGTGAAAACATAAATTATTAATTTTATTATTGTGCAATATTTTTATTACTATTATTATTAAATCAGTTTTGTTATTAAACATTATCACTATTGTTCAAAATGGTTATTAAAATTTATTACTCTTAAAAATTTCATTAATGTTAATTAAAACTATCATTAAGAATTATTTTATTGGTATATTATTAATATCATGAATAGTAGTAGTATTATTATTTTTATTATTATTTCTTTTTCTTTTTAGGGTGTTTTTTTAGAAACCCTATCCTATGCACCTTCCCTCTCCCTCTTTCCTCCCTGCATGCGAAGTGGGACTTATCCCTCGATAGCACCGCCACTGCTTCACTTTGGTTCCCCCTGTAGTGCCTTACCGCCTGACCCCTGCCATTCCAGCATCGAACCCCCTAGACCATCCTTTGCACCAGCGCCTCAGCACCCCGCTCACTTTCCTCATAGCCCTCCCATCACAGCTGTTCGATGCAGCCCCTACAGTCTGGTGCGCCCCCTCCCAGAACTCGTTCCCTCCTGCTTGCACCAGCACCGTCACAACCTGGCATCCTCTCTCTGCTGGCCCCACTTCCCATGTCCTGCTGATTCTTTCTCCCTGCAGCGCAACCCCTTAGAACCTACTGATTGGTTCATAGCAGCCTCTCCGGCTGACCCACAAACCCTCAGACGTTCCACCTACTTTTTTCAGCACTTCTTCTGGCCTCCCTCCCTATTTATCAGCGCAACAACTCTCCCCTGATCAGCCTCCTATTTCCCTTGCCATGACCCTAGGCGAACCCTCCTTCCAGCGTTTGAAACTCCAATTCGATGGGTAAACCATTTATTTCGTGATCCATTTTATATTTCCATTTGATTAATTTTTTTAACATGTTTTTATTAGAGGTTTTTGTTAATTAAGTGTTGTTTGGGGTAGGTTTGAGATTTTAAGACCCGCATGAAGCATCTCTGAACACGTGTTGTTTCATCGCTCCTTTTTTCCGATGTAGGATTCCCATGCACTAGTCCTTTTTAATTTAATAATAATTAATTTTATGATTTTCTCACATTTTATGATTAATATGCGCTAATTTTAAGCTCTAGTTCAAATTGATTTTGTGCGCAAGCGTTGTTTTAAGATTGTTTGATGATTTTTGACTTTGTTTTGTGAAATAGAACACACTAAATGTAGGGTCCTATTGCGCTTGAAATTATAATTTGAGTTTCATATATTTATTATTGTTCACCCTTTTTCTAGGTGTTAATTTTTATTTTGAAACATTTGGTTAATTCAATTTGTTTGAAAAATGGGTAGTTCTGGCCTTGTTTAATGAAACTGGTATCGTCTAGTTATAGTTGTGCACACTTTTTAATTTAATTAAATGTTTTGTTTGGTCTGCACCTAATTTTTGAGTTTTAGAACATGGTTTATCATTTTAAATAAGATCTTGGCATGAAAATTGGTGTTTTATAACTTTTTGAGTTTCAACTAAAATCGTTTGCTAAGCATTGAATGTCTGGTCTTAAGAATGGTTCCCGATTTGCTTTTATGTGTCAAAAGAGATATAAAATGTTTTGTTTGTATTTGTTAAAGTGTTGGAAGCGTGTTAAATTATGTTTTGGAGACTTCTTATGGATTTACAAAGTGGTTTGGTTTGGGGTCTTCTTATGTTTTGGGGTTCTTTAAAAGGTTTAAATGTTTTAAGCTAAGTGAAGTGTGAAGTTTGTTTTTTTTAAATTTGGGTTTGTTTTGTGACAAGTAATTGTAGCTTGGTTGGTGTTTTCATAAAATTTGTTTTTTTTTTAAAGTGTGTTGGAAATTTTTTGAAGGGGTTTTACAAATGCTTTTATTTGGTAAACGGTGTGTCTTTCACCTCTTTAGAAATTGGTTTGCACCTTTGGTAAAGAATAATTTTATGGAATGTTGAAGGGATAGTTTGGACACTTTGAAAAATGATAAAAAGTGTTTGTTATAAAACCCCCATGTATGTTCCTCATGCCTTGTTGACATGGGATGGTTTGGATTTCCTCGGTATGAAATCCCCAGGTTTCATTATCTAGGTCCCTTGGTTGGGAACCCATAGTAATACATTGAATTTAAGGCATGAGGTAAATCCTTGGGGAAACTTGGGTTGAGACCTATTGTGCAATATTATTATAAATATAGGCTATGATTTGATGCTCAATAGCATCTGTTGGCTCACCTCCTTTTATACTTGCGACATACGAACCTGGAATATTGAGAGAATTGTCTCAGACGAGTAATGCATTGGTAGGTTATGGTACTGACCAGTGGCCTATAGTAGGCGGATATGTTTGGGTTTATTGATATGGGATTTTCCCTTGGCCTACCTAAGATAGGATGACTGAGCATTTTGGGGCATTATATTTCATCATATATGGCATGATACTATAGATGGGGTTATAGGTATTAGTGTCATCTGAATTATTCTTGATCTCTTGGGATTGCCTATGTCTAGTGGTTTTTAGCTATTGAACTATTGTTGAGATACTTGCATACCTATTTACATTTCCCTTTCTGTATCTACATTAGTACCCTTGTGTGGTGCTTTTCATGAAAAGTGACTTTTTGGTTTCCTAACTCCTGTGAAAATGTTTTTCAAAATTAAATGTGTTTCAAACTCTTTTGTTCTAGTTTTTCAAATGAATAAGGGCAATCGGATATACTTTTCTTAGGTCAAAATTGTAGAAATAAATACTTTAATATATTGTAATTCAAACTTATAATTTATGTTTTTTAAAGGTAATGCATTGGGAAATAGTATATCGGGCTAACCCACTGAGTTTTAATACTCACGCCTATAGTTATTTTCTGTTTTCAATGTTTGTGATGGCTCCAGCTTGGGTGCACTCACCTTGGGTGATGCTTGATCATTGAGTTGGGGAGTGACCCGTGGGGTTACAGAGAGTTAGTTTGGATGTCGAGTTTGGTTAGTTTTATCTTCTTTAGTTCTTGTTTATTTGTGTGTTTGGTTTATTTATTCTGCACTTATCTTTATTTTTTTTCCTCTGCTTTTATTTATATGTATTGTGATAAATTGTTCCCATCTTCTCTATCGACGCCTTGGAGATTGTTGCTAGCCCGAGAGGATCAGGAATGCCTCTCAGGCCTTTCCACAGATCGGCTTAGTTGACCAGTCCAGGGTCGACTCAGGTTGGTTCATGAAAAAATATCTTTCCCTTTATCCCAAATATCTCAACTCTCTCCCATAGAGATTTGTACAGGAACACTTTATCACCAACCTCAAACTCTATGTCTTATTAATATCTATTTTTTTCAACTCTGAGCATCCCTAATTCACTGCTAGGTAGTCTTTAACTTTTCCACAATTTCCATAACCATTTTATGTCCTTGAATATTATGTTCTCCAATATCATCTAGGAAGGTAGGTGTACTACACATATTCCTATAAATATATTCACATATATCCACTTGGACACTTGAGTGAAATATATTATTGTAAGAGAACTTAAATATAGGAATATATCAATCCCATCCTCCTTTGATGCCCATTGATCATGCTCTAAACAATTTATTATGTGTTTATATAGTTCAATTAGACTGGCCATCAGTTTGGGGGTGATAGGTTATACAATAAGTTCAATTTAGTGGCTAGATCATGTTGGTAAATTTTACAAAACATAGAGATAAATATAAGATCTAAATAGGATATAATAGATATTGGTGTTCAATTCAGCCTCACCATTTCTATGATTTATATCCATACAATTTTATTGAGTGGGATTTCCTCTCAAATTTCAATTAAATGGGTAATATTTTTAAAATGGTCCACCATAAAACATATAACATTATTTCCTATGGATTTATTTATAATACCAATGGGAATTTCAATGGTGATGTTTTACCATTTTCTTGTATGTATTATTAATGGTTGCATAATATCCTTGTAATTTTTCCTTCTATCCTTCACCTTATAAAATATCAGGAACTTGGATGTATATTCTACAATCTCCTTATTAATATTGTACCATTGATAGTTCTCTTAGTGATCTTGTTGCATCCTTATTATCCCTAGGTGTATGGATAATTTCATGTTCTATGAATCATTCTACAACTCCTTTAACTTAGGATTTGATGAAACACATATTCATAACCAAATTTATATAACTCCTTGTACATAAATTTGAAATTTCATTAATTTCCATTTTCATATAGCTTCCAACTTCCACTACATTTCCACATCATCTCTTTGAATTTAATTTATATTCTTGATAAGGGATGATTCATAAAAAATTTGATAAGGTAATAATGATGTTTCTTCCTTTATGAACCCCATGTTCATCCTTTTCATGTCTAATATGATTGGATCCTTCTTAATCCCCATAAGTGGTAAGGTTTCTTGGTTCTTTCTAGATAGATCATAATACACTTTATTTTATTTTCTATAATATTATTATTTTGAGAAATTATAGTCCTTGATTATCTATAATGATGTTATCTAGTACATATCAAGCTCATTCTATGTGAATATATATTTGTGGCTCTTATGATCTATTTATATTCCACACTTCTCTAAATAGAGACAATTTAACTATATTTTCAATAAAAATATTACTAAATTAAACTCAATATCATCCATTGGATAGTTTTTCTCAGGAGATTTTAAATTCATTGAGGTTTATGCTATAAATTTTTAAATTTTCTTTAGTAAAAACCCCAATTCCTACATTGAATCATCGTTTTATACCATGAAAAGTTCCCCACTTGTGGGTAGTATAAGTGTTAGTGTAGTGATAAGACTTTTTTTAAATTATATGATGATCTATTTCCTTTCATTAGTCTGTAAAACATTACTCTCTTATATGCCATCTTGGTTAATGGGTTTGACAACCAAGAGTAGATTCTATCAAATCACCAATAATACCTAACTAGTCCAAGGAAATGATAGATCTATATTTTTGATATTATTCTGGGACACTTTTCAATTATCTTTGTCTTAGTTGGGTCCTTAAATATCCCTTTTTTGGTGATATATTTCCACAAGAATGATACATCATCCATCCAAAACTCATATTTACTATACAATTCATAAATATTCCCCTTTCACATTGTTTTCAATACATTATTAAAATTATCGTGAGGTTATTCCATACTTTTGGAGTACAACTGAATATCATTAATAAAGGATACTAAAAATTTGTTGAGGTAACATACAAATATATTATTAATTATGTCCATAAATATTGATGGAGAATTAGTGAGTTTGAATGGAATCACTATAAAATAATAGTTATCATGACTTGTTCAAAAGTAAATCTTGGAAATACCTTCCTTCTTTACCATTAATTGTTTTTAACCCAAATTAAGGTTCACCTATGAGAAATTTTTTTCCCTAGGTAGTTGATTAAACAAGTTATCTACTTAGGGTAAGGGATACTTATTCATTATTATAAATTTTTGGAGCTCACGATAATCAATTTTTAGGGGAATTTACTCATTCTTATTCTTGATGAAGAGGATTGGTTAACCCTATAGTGGTGCACTCAATCACATAAAAACCTTTTCCATATCCTCTTGTAACTAGTTTTTTAGAAATTCTATCTCAATGGTGACTATTCTTTAAGGAGTTATGGATATAGGAAAATATCTATGCATATGTTCAATTGCGAAATCAACTTTCTAGTAAAGAGAAAGACTATAAAAATATTCACATAATAAATTTGTTTAGTAACTCAAAATGGGAATGTATTCCTACATGATTCTATCCATTGCTTCAGTCATTTGGGGTATATATTTTTCCCATAAGGAAATATTTTCCATATTGAGATAATTATTCCAATAGAGATCGAAATACTCCTTACACTTGAAAAAAATAAATTGATGACTTGGGATGTGAATAATGATCTTCTTCTCTTGATAATTTATTTTTTATTTATATAAATAGTGATAATTAATGCTTAATATATCATCAAACACCACTAAAGTAAGTAATACAATAGTTTCTAGAAGGTTAAATCCACAAACATTGATTTGAGAGAAGTTATATACTTGGGATAAAATAATTTCTTTATTTATTGTTCTTATAGAAAACTCAAACTCTATGTTTTGAGGTGAAATTTGATGAGTTATACTAAACTAACAAGATATAAATTAATGTGTAAAACCAAAAAAAAATTCTCTATTGTTGAATGAATATCTAGCACACATATCACAGTATCGTTGTTGATATCCACCTTAGTAGTAATAAGATAATATCCCCTTACTTTATCTCTAGGCCTTTTAGGTTGTTTTCATTGATTCTCTCTAACAACCCTTGGATCATGTAAATGGTTCATATATTTCACATGTTCCTTATAGTTGATGCACTATACAATATATTGGGTTTTGATTTAAATATTCTTTTATTTTTTGAAATTATTTGGATTCTTAAACTGTAATTAGTATCAACTAGCCTAGTTCCCCTCTTTTTGATATACGAATAATCACTTGGTTCCCTTATGATATTATACAGGATTCATATTCCAAAACTTTTGACATATGGGAAGTTAGTTTTCCCTTCCTCTATGAGATTTATCCATTGATCAACCCAAATAAAAATCTATTTTACACTTTTAATCTCTAGGACCCTAATATCATTTCCATTATCCAATATCCATATCAACCTTGAAGAAACATAAAATGATCTATTCAGAGCTTTAAAAGTATCAAGTCAGTAAATCATTTCATAGACTTGGAATTAATCCACTAATGAAGTGGACCACCTTTCTTTTGTTATAGATGGAAAATAAGGAGGTGTACCCTGCAAACCTTGTGATATTTTCCTCAAATACTTCCATAGAATCATATTAATTTTACAATATTATGATTAAATCCCATTAGATTTTAATACGGATGGATAATGGAAAATATTTATTTAAAAACATTTTCAATAATCCTTCCCATTCCATTGAATAAATTTCCTCTTTGAAAATCCTATCATTGATCAGTGTCAACCACTGGAAAGCTTCCCCTATATATGATAAATGTACATTATAAATTTCTCTTATTCTAAACATTAGAGGAAAAATAATATATTCTAAATGGAGTTAATACACTGTTTCATGATGAGGAGATCATAAGTTCCACTAATTATATGAGGTCTTTTCACATACACTACTTAACCAAAACTTAGTCATTTATTGGATAAGGAGGTAATTCGACATGATTAATGTTATTATTCATAACATGAGTCAAATTATCCAATACTAACATGAATTTACTATCTCTCACTCTTGTAAAGTTATTCATATCATGTGGGTAATCATCACTTTTCCTATCAAGTCAGTTACTGAAACGGTTCAACTTATTTTATGCAATTAAATAAAAAAAGGATGAGAATACCAAAAATAAAATGTATTTAAAAAGGGAAATTATAAACATATAAAGAGTAAATCTTAAATAAAAAATCCTAATATATGAGTCTTTAGGTTTCAATCTAGGTCATCCATGATAATTTTTTCTACTATGTTTTCTAACCAAAAAATATATTCATGTCCTTCTTAATGGTTTATAAATTGTTTCTAAATATGAAAAAATATCTCCTAGGAGTTTCGAATTAGGTGTGCAGGAAGTACTTATTACCATGCACAAGGTTAGGATCAATTTAATACATAATTAACTATTTTTTTGGTTATTACACCAAGGAATAATTGGGCTATAGCCAAATCTACTTATAGTATCCAGATAGGGATTAAATTTCATGAAAACCACAAGCCCTACACATCAATAAAATTTTAGTATATTATCAGAAACATGGACATATCCAAGTGTTCTCAATGAAATATTAGTCCTAATCCCAAAAATAACTACTCATTTCTATAATATTAACTATATAAACCCATTAATTTAAAAAAATGTTACATTATTTTTAACATAAACATCTGATAAACACAACCCAATGACAATAATGCATATTGTATTTGGATAATTGGATCATAATACATAAAGAATAATGTAAAACACAATATTATTATTTTATTATCCTAAAAAAGATCTAAAAATAACTTTGATCACCTAAAACATCATAGCTTAATCTAGGGAATATATAAATTAATGGGGTGAGTTATAGAGACCAGTAATAAAAAAATAGTATAATAAAGAATACACGTGCATCCAACAGTATAACATGATATCATAAAATATAATTACCATGAATAATTTCATGGGAGAAAATTATAAAGAACATTGTATCCTAATATCATAGAAACATTGGATGGTTTCATAAATTTAAAGCATGACCTAATTATATGTCAAATCCAACTTCCATGACAACATCACATGGTGGATAAAGTCTCATCATAGATTTTGTTCACTACCCAATCTCATACATAATATTTCAATAGACAAAAAAATTACCCAATTAATTGGAGCACTATCAAGGAACACTCATTTTAAAATTTATATGATTATGTGTTAAATAAAATTGAATCAATCATAAGGAATAAATATAATAATTTCATATGGAGAGATATAGTTTAGATAATCCTTCCACATATCATAATATTAAGAGATTTCATATCAATTACAAAGAGAATAAGGAATAATTAATTTGGGATATTAATATATGAGTATATATGCATATTTTCCAAAATAGTGTGATAATTTGAAAATAATTATGAGAAAGGGTATTGAATTGGGTATAGAAATGAATATACAAAACTGTGTTTTAAGGAATTGGTTAATGCATTATAGAGAAAGAGAATGTATGAAATTTTCAGTGGGAACCCAAGGTAAACAAAAATAGTTATAACTCAAATATATCATTATTTAATTAAAACATGAATATTAATAAATAAATAAAATGATCATTAGATAAAAGGATTAATGGATAGAAAAGTTCCCCCTAATAGGGGTTGATTTCAAAGAATTCAATAGTGAAATGAACTTAAGTCATGTATTACCCAATAAAAGTAAGGGATAATAAGATAAGTATATATGTCAGAGTCATATATACTGAATTTTGAATCATTAAAAAATTATCAATGTAAGATATAAAGTGAGTTATAGAGAGAATATTTATATCCCATAGAAAAAGGGTGGCTCAGAGAGACCCCTCACCTTAAGTTCCATAATCATTCTCCACATTCAATTAAAATCCAAGATAATCAAAATTTGATTAATTAAATACATAATTAAAAACCTATTATATCAATATTTTATTTAATATAAATTTTTATGATTATTTGAAACAATTTCAATGATATATAATGATTAATTTTATTTTTCCAAGGGTGTTCCTTTCATTATTCCAAGGCCATATCACTTGTGGATAATTATTGAAGTTAATGTCCAATGAGAATAAAAATATATAAGAAAGATTAAATGGTATTTATGTTAATATATAAATTAAAATGGACATAAATAGAAATATTTGTTCTAAAATTGGGATTATCCAATTAGTGAAATGTTAATAATATATGGTTAGTTCATTTAGGAGGTTTTACCGGCCATCATGAACTAGTTTATTTTATTTAAAAATTTGGTTATATATTCATTTATGAATATAAAATAATTCATAATATAAATATTATAAAATTATTTAACCATGATAATATTTTCATGGCTATCATTTAAGGATGTAGAGAAAAACTAAGTACATTGTTTAGGGAGGAAGTGAACCAACTATATTGTGAACACCAGTTTTAGTAAATAAAAAAAATAAGTGAGGGTAGAAGATTAATAGTACACTATAATAAAAACATAAAAATATATCTAGGATACTTATGTTACTATGTTAATGTGTATGGAGCACATTTTGGGGTGGTAGAATAATAATAAAACTCAAAGAGATTAGTTTAGAATCTTACATCTTCCTATGGATGTCTCCAATTAGGCTACCATTTAAGGTTCCTTGGAATGGTCATTAGATGATAACAATAGTATTGGGGTATTTTAAGAGTATTATGAAGATATCTAGGAATAAATTTTGCAATAATGAAGTCTTAGAAGTTGTGCGTAGAAGGCGTGATGAGGGGTGGTATTTTTAAAGGGAGCAAAGGGTTGTTTTGAATATTATTATCATTAATATACTATTTTTTCTGAAGAAATCAAATATTTTTATTATTATTATGACTATATAAAGTAAACTAGGGAATGTTATTTCAATTTAATGGTTTCCTACATAATCCATGACTCAAAAATTCATTTTTTAGCTTATAATGTTAAATATTGTATTTTTCCTTATTTCACTATTCACCAAAATTTAAAATATTTTAGAGAAGTACATAAAATTAACCCAAAACATTATTTTATGTCTATATTATAAAACTAAAATTATTTTTATAAATATTATTTCCAAAATATTAGAAATTTAAAATATAAACAAAATCCATATTTATTTAGAAAAATACAATTTTTTATATTATGATCATTTTTCCAACCCACTGAAAAATCAAATAGGTATGATAAAATTATATTATCATTTAAATACAAAATTATAATATTTTATAAACTAGTTTTATGATAATAAAATTTATTCTATATCATTATATTTCTTATAGAAACAAAACTAATACAGTTATGTTCTTAAAAAATTACTAACACTTATCTTATCTTTTTTGAAAAATTTATTTACTTATACAATAATATAAATATTTCATATATTCATTTTATAAGAATAATAAATATTTTTTAAACATACATATATGAGTGTACTATTCTAAAAAACATGTTACTATTCCTAACGATCAGATTATTATTGCAACAATAATATTACAATTCTAACAGTCATATTACTATTCTAATGATCATATTTTTAACCATATGGGATCCATACAATTGATAAATACATCATATTTCACTTATTCATCGTTAAATTCTATTTTCAGTTATATATATATTTATATATTTATTTTCAAAATTTCTATTTTATTACTGACATTCTAATTCATTTAAGCAGTGTTATCTTTGAGTGAGATTATTATGGGGGATCGTACAAATATGAATTTTCCAACTAATGTTTTATTATATTATATTTTTTGTTTAATTGTAATTATTATAGTTCTGATGACCATTTTAATTCTATATGTTTAATTTTACAATAATTATAATAAAATATTGCAGTATTATTATGTAGTGTATATAGTTTATACTATAGTAATAAATATGACACAATTATAAGAAGGGAAATTTCTTTAATAAATTTCTTGGTCTTTAAATTATTCCCCCATAACAAATTCCATCTTTGAAATTTCATTTTACATACTATAGTAAAAACATATGAGGGTACTTTTGATTCATGGATTCCTCTAGTTCCCATGTCACCTCCTCATACATATGGTTTCTCCATAGTACATTGACTCTGTGAGTTGTCATATTGTGTAGAAATTTATCTCTAACATCCAAGATCTTCACCACATACTCCTCATGAGAGAGATCATTTTCCAATAGTACCAACTATAAATTCAATACATGTGAGAGATTTAATATTTACTTCCTCAAGAGGGATATGTGGAAGACCAAATGAACTTGGGAAAGGGTTTGTAGGAGTGATAGTCGATAATCCTTATCTTTGAGGAGATTGAGAGTCTTAAAGGGGTTTATAAACCAGGGACTCCTATTTATCCTCTTTATAGACCTCATGAATCTGTCCCATTGAGATATCTAGATGAAATCTTTATCTTAGTACTCAAACTATTGGTCCCATCAATGATTTTCAGCATAACACTTCTATAGACTTTGAGAATCCCTGATAGGCTACTGAATGGTTTTGAAAATTTACATAATATATTTAAACATTTCTGGTATAAGAATCTTGTGTTCACTAACCTTATCCCAATATGTTGTCATTCTACATCTCTTCCCATAAATGGATTAATATAGAGATATTTGGACACATGGGTGGAAGCTATCATTGTATAAAAAATCAATAAGAGGAATATTATAATACTATTCTCATTTTATGTCCATCGAGCATGATCTCAACATTTATTCAAGTGTCTAGATAGTCCAATCATATTGGGTATCAATTTAGAGGTGATAATCTGCATTGAAGTTCACATAAATATTTATATAAATTTGGATACTTTTCAAAATCATAGTGGTAAATCATAGATTTTGGTCAGATATAATCAACACTAGTGCTCCATGTACCCTCACCACATTTTTATATATATCCTTACATATTTTTTAGGTGAAATGAAATTAGCAGTATTTTTAAGATATAACACCACAACACATATAAAATTATTTTATGTAGATGTATTTGGAAGAACAATGAAAATATTAATGGTGATTTTTTTTTAAAATTTAAATGTAGGTATGGATAATGGTAGCATCATCACCACAAACCATTTCCTTTCAGGCTCACCTTTATACATACAAGTCAATTTGATGTGTATTATATGATAACCTTCTTTATATTGTCCCACCAATAGTGGTATCAGAGATCTTGATGTATATTAACGATACCTTGGGGGATAGACAAGGTTGATCTTTGAATATCATTCAACATATTCTTCTTTATATTATAATTTTATTGTATACATATTCCTAACCCAAATATTAAAATTCCATATTCATTAATTTTGAAATCAATGGATTTCCATTTTATTATAGCTTCCACCTTCTTCTTTATTTCCAAATCATCTCTTAGAGCATACTTTATCTTCTCCATACGGTATGGATGAGAAATATTTTGATAAATGAATGATGATGTTGCTATATTTATGATTCCCATGTTAATCCATTTCATGTCTAGCTTTATTGGATCCTTCTTAATTATCATCGTTAATATTTTTTTGAATCCTTTTTAATTAAAACTTATGAAACTTTATTTGATTTCCCAAAATTGTAGTGGATTAAGTAGTCATATTCCTTAATTATTACTACTAGATATTTTGAAATAATAAATTTTATTTATAGTTTGTATGACACACAACACCATGATTAGAAGATAATATGACACTCTAGACTTTATAAAATATTTCTCTTTAAATAAATTTAATCTCCTCGATAGACTGCAGAACCCCAAACCCCAATCCTAAATCAACTGTAATATGGTATACCATTATAACCTATTCATTATTTTGGAAGGTATTAATAGTACTAAATAAAATTTTAAAATAAATTTTATATATTTATTATAAATAAAATATGAATTATTTTAAACAAAAAAAATTCTTTCTGAAAAACTATATTCATTCTAAAGGATAGTTCAATCATGATTTGTATAAATAATTGTTGACCTCACCTATTTTGATAATCCCAATTATTCTTTTACAAGATTTGATAATCCCAATTAATTTGTATCTATATATTAATTCTTTTAATCTATGATCAAGTTCATAATTATATTAAAATAGTCCTTGAAATATGTTAATCAATGTTTATCTATGTTTATATGAGTTTTGAATTAATTCTAACTCAATCGAATGTGTTATGCATAAAACAGAAGTGTTAAGTCACTGATATATCTATAGCTACTGATAGACAGAGTCACCGATACGCAGAGCTACCGATATATGTAAGTCCACCGATACAGACAACAACCGATAGAAGCTACCGATAGATGCTAACCAATAGAACAAGTCTTCCGGTATGCATAAGTATACCAATATATATACTTCACTAGAACCAAACAGAGATACCTATATGCACAGACTAAAAGTCTACTAATACAAGCTACCGTTACACCAGAGTTACCGAAAGCGTAAGTCTACCGATATACAGTTTCACCGATACATAATGAAGCTACCGATACAAAGCAGAGCTACTGATAGACCAAGAGCTACTGATATAAGGAGTCACCGGTATATAGAGATACTGGTACATGATCAAACAACTACTGATACAAGGAGCTACCGATACATGACCAAAGAGATACCGATAGGTCACTGCTAAATAAAGTCAACCGCTACCAACAGAAGGCTACTGAAAAAATCTTGACCAGTCAAACTCTATACTCTCAATACTATTTATTTATTATGAAATGGTCATATATGATGTTTTTAATGCAATTAATGATAGTTTTTGGTATGTTAGGGAACTGTACCTAGTACCCATGCAAAAGGTAATCATTCTTTTTACTGGAGCTGAAATCTATAAAAGGAAGGACAAAGACCAACAGAATGAGATGAATCGAGAACTAAGAAGGCATAAAAAGGGTGTAAAAGGCAAGGGCTAAACAACATTGAAACGTGGTTAATTAACACCAAAGGAAAAAAGTTACATTCATACTGGAAGAGCACTGGACCTACACAAAGCCACTCATTCTAGAGGAGAACACAAGATGCATCTTGAGTGAATAACTAAAATAAACTCTTCATGCACTCAACCTGAAGCTGAACCTGAAAACCAAGGAAGAAAACGACACTCTGTTTTTCAGACAAAAACCAGAGAAGGACTCAGAAGCATTTATAATAAATCAAAAGAGTCCAGAGATGCAATTCACATCACTAGAGCATTTTAAACTCTTATCTATTATCTTAGTGATTCTTTTATTTACATTTCAAGCAGTGTGTATTATCTGTATATTTATTACACACATTGTCTCCTGAGCTAAACTGGAGGATTTTTAAATCCTCACACAAACTTTCTTTAACTCCTTTATTTCCCACTATGGATAGTGGTAGAGGTCAAGTAAGACCTGGACAACCTGTGAGATATTGTTGGTTTTACCATGTAGAACTGTTGTAGAGGTCTTTGTACCTAGACAGTGTTTTTCACTGTTGTTTACCCTGATCCAGGGTGTGGATCAAATTTATATAAATTGTTTGAGAGGACTAGGTCTCAACCTGAGACTGAACCTCTTGGTTACATATGATGAGAATTTTAGTTTAAGTCTAAAGTATTCTTTATATTATATATTCCGATGCTAATTACTTTTAAATACAATTTGTTTTAAAGTTACTTTGATAGTTAAATTAGCAAGTGTTTATACTTATTGTGAACCAGTAAGTTAGTTTCAAAAGTTAATTTAATCTTCTGATCAAATTAACTGAGACCTAATCAATCTTTGAGAAACTAATTGAACACTTACAATCTGTATAAATTCACTACATTTTAACTTGTTTTTAAATAGAGGGATTTTAAGAGATATATTTTTCACATAAAATTTTAATTGGAACTCAATTAACCCCCCCTCTTGAGTATCCACTCTGACCAAAATTTGGTATCAGAGGATTTTTTTTTATTAATACAGGATTTCAAAACACTCTGTTTTTCAACTGTGATTTTAGTTGCATCTTTAAAGATATTAAATTTCTGTTAGTTCTAAATTTTATCTCTTTAAATATATTTTATAAAATCTAGTTATGGATAATAGACTAGAAGGTGCTGCTACCAACCGAACACCTTTCTTTAATGGTAAAAACTATGCCCAGTGGAAGCTTAAAATGAAAATTCATTTAGAGAGTATGGTATTTGATATCTGGACTACAATAGAAACTCAATATAAAATTCCAAAAACTAAACGAACTACCTGGGATGAACCTACTAAAACAGCTTACAATAATAATTGTAAAGCTATGAATGCCATGTATTGTGCTCTAGGAGATGAGGAATTTAACAGAATATCTGCTTGCAAAACTACTTATGAAATCTGGCACATTTTGGCTATTTCCCATGAGGGAATAACCAATGTTAAAAAAACGAGGCTGAATACCTATACTATTAAATATGATAATTTTAAAATGAAGCCTGATGAACCTATTTATGACATGTATCTTAGGTTCAATGATATTTTCAATACTATGAGCTCCCTTGGAAAGGCTGTTCCAGCAAAGGAACAAATTATGAGAATATTAAGATGTCTTCCAGAAAGATGGAAAGGCACATCAGTTTCCATTAGAGAATTGTGCGACATTAGAAAACTACCTATTAAGGAGCTTACTGGTAAGATTATGATGTATGAGGAAGAAGTCAAGGTGAATAAGGAAGAAGATGATGAACCTAAAAGGAAGTTAGTGACTTTCAAGTATACTTCTTCAAAGAGAAAAGACAAGGAGAAAATACATGTACCTACTGAAAGTTCAAACAGTGAAGATTATGATTCAGACAGTGATGAAGAAATGGCTCAAATAGCCTGGAGATTTAATAAGTTCTATAGGAAGAATAAGTTTTTCAGAAAACCAAACTACAAGGGTAAGTATGATCAAAAAGGTAAGTGGAAGAAGGATTGGAAGAAATCTGATAAGGAATATGATATAGTCTGTTATGAATGCAAGAGGAAAGGACACATCAAGGCTGACTGTCCGAAGTTAAAATTCAAAAATAAATATGATTATAAGGACAAGAAGTATAAGAAATCCATGAAAGTAACCTAGAGTGCTTCGGAAGACATCAAAAGTGAATCAGAGGCTACTAATTCTAAAAAGAATCATGCCAACATGTTCTTCATGACTAACATATTCGAGGTACCTGTTTCCCCTGTTCTAAATGATTATTATTCTATAAATAACAGTGATTCAGATAATGATGAAAATATGTATAAGCCTGAACTGTTTGAATATTGAAATATGCTGGAAGATACCTGCAATGAACTAAAAGATAAATCTAAATCTTTGAAGAAACAACATGCCTTGACTAGTACTGTTAAAACAGATATAAGTGTAGAAAAGGAAAAGAATGATCAATTACTTAAGGAAAATACTGAACAGAAAATGTCTAATGAGCAACTGAGAAAAGACTTAGAAAAGTTCACAAATGGAAAGAACACTCTTACACAAATGATAGGTAAAAAATTGGCACCAAAGTACACTACTAGTTTAGGATACCAACCTGGACAGAGACAGTTTATCAAAAATAGATTTATTCCTAAATCTGGACAAAATTTTTCTATTTCTAGTTCTGGAAATTCATATGCCTCAACTAGTTATTCACATTGTTATAGATAAAATAAATTTTATCTTTAAAAATCTATTTATTCTGTAAATTTTTTGATACCCATAAGACAAATTTGAGTACCTAAAGCTTTACTTGATAACCTGTCTGGACCCAAGAAGATCTGGGTACCAAAATCCTTTTCCATATAAACCTGTTTTTTAGGAGACCTTCTTAAAGAGTTCTCACAAGAAGGTATGGTACTTGGACAGTGGATGTTCAAGACACATTTCTGGAGACTATTCATGATTTAAAATCTTAATAAAGGTTGATGGAGGCTATGTCACCTTTGGTGATAACTATAAAGGAAAAATCATCGGCCTAGGCTAGATCGGTAACACTAATTCAGTTTTAATTTCTAAAGTTTTATTTGTTGATGCACTTAAATATAACCTATTAAGTATTTATTAGTTATGTGATGATGGATTTAATTTTAACTTTGAAAATAATTCTTGTAATGTTTTTAACTCTAAAAACGCTTTAGTATTTTCTGCCTTAAGAAATGAAAATGTTTATGCTGTTGATTTGAATTTTTTAGCTACGAAAAATGTTACTTGTTTAAATTATTTTCATAAAGAATCCTGGCTTTGGAATAGAATATTAGGACACTGAAACATTTATTCACTTAGAAAACTGACTTGGAAAAACTTAGTTAGAGACCTACCTAAACTTGAATTCCCAACTATCAAAGTTTGTAATCCCTATCAAAAGGGAAAACAACCTAAAGTTTCTTTCAAATCAAAGAAAGAAGTTTCAACTTCTCAACCTCTCGATTTGGTTCACATGGATTTTTTTGGACCTTCTAGAGTTTCTAGTTTAAATGGGAAGAACTATGTCTATGTCTTAGTAGATGACTTTTCTAGATATACTTGGGTATACTTCTTAGCTCACAAAAGTGAATCTTTTTCTTATTTTTTCAAATACCCCAAGTCTGTAGAGAAACTTAGTGGACTTAAGATTAAAACCCTAAGAAATGATCATGGCCGTGAGTTTGAAAATCATGAGTTTGAGTATTATTTCTCACACAATGGCTATAGTCATAACTTTTCTGCCCCTAGGACACCTCAGTAGAATGGTGTAGTAGAAAGAAGAAATAGAACCCTTCAAGAAATTGCAAGAACCATGCTCAACGAGTATGACCTGCCTATTTATTTTTGGGTTAAAGCTATGAATATAGCTTGTTATATTATCAATAGAGTCTTAATTAGACCTGTTCTTAAGAAGACCCCTTATGAGTTGTGGAACAATAGGAAACCTAAAGTTAGTTACTTTAGAGTCTTTGGTTGCAAAGTCTTTATTCTAAATACAAAGGATAATCTTGAAAAATTTGCATCTAAAAGTGATGATGGAATTTTTCTTGGTTATTATTTAACTATGAAAGCCTATAGAGTCTTTAATAAAAGAACCAAATGTGTGGAAGAATCTGTTCGTATAAAGTTTGATGAAACTGATCCACATGAACCTAAGTCTTCTCTTAAAAATCTCGAAGAAGATTTGACTGTTCTGGACCTTAATGATAAAACTAAAGAACTTGCTGTAAAAACAACCAGTTCTGGACATATTCCAGAATCTGCTTCTGTTGAACCTGAACCTATATAAGAGCCTAAAATTTCTAGTCCTACCTTTACCAGATCAACTAGGATTCTAAAGAATCATCCTTTAGATTCTGTTGTAGGTAATCTTGATATAGGGACACAAACTAGAGCTTCTCTAAGAAACCAGTTTGAACATCAAGCCTTTCTTTCACAGCTAGAACCTAAAAATTTCAATGATGAATTCAATGATGAATTTTGGGTAATGGATATGCAAGAAGAGTTAAATCAATTTGAAAGAAAAAAAGTCTGAGAATTAGTAGAAAGACCCAAGGACACTTTGACAATAGGCCCAGAATGGGTTTTTAGAAACAAAGTTGATGAGTCTGGAAACATAGTTAGAAACAAAGATAGGTTAGTTTCACAAGGATATAGTCAAGAGGAAGGTATAGACTATGAGGAAACCTTTGCACCTGTAGCTAGATTAGAATCCATTAGGATCTTACTTTCCTATGCTGCTCATCTGAATTTGAAATTATATCAAATGGATGTCAAAAGTTCTTTTCTAAATGGTTTTATAATTGAAGATGTTTTTGTTGAACAACCACCTGGATTTACTAATCCTCATTTTCCAAATCGAGTTTTCAAGCTATCTAAAGCTTTATATGGTTTGAAACAATCTCCAAGAGCTTGGTATGATAGACTTAGTAATTTTCTTATTTCAAAAAGTTTTACTAAAGGGATTTATGATCCAAATCTTTTCATTAAAATAATTTATAAAGATGTTTTGATATTAAAAATCTATATTGATGACATTATCTTTGGATCTTATAAACATTCTTTATGTACTGATTTTTCAAAGAGTATACAAAATGAATTTGAAATGATTTTAATGGGAGAACTCAAATATTTTCTTGTATTTCAAGTTTTTCAAAATGAAAATGGTATCATTTTGAATCAAAGTAAATATAAAAAAGACATTTTAAAATATTTTGGTTTGAATAGTATTAAGGAAAGTGATACTCCTATGAGTACTGTCTGTAAATTGGATGCAGATGAAACTAGGAAACCAGTGGATCAAACCAATTACAGAGGTATGATTGGAAGCTTAATTTACCTTATTGCTAGTCGACCTGATATTATTTTTAGTGTGTGTATGTGTGCAAGATTTCAAGCCAATCCAGAAGAATCTCATTTAATTGCTGTTAAAAGAATTTTTAAGTATCTTAAACATACTGCAAATTTGGGTTTGTTTTATCCAAAAGGGAAATCTTTTGAATTAATGAGTTATTTAGATGCTGACTTTGCTGGTTGTAAGTTGGATAGAAAAATCACATATGGAACATGCCATTTATTAGGAAAATCCTTAGTATCTTGGTGTAGTAAGAAACAGAATTCTATAGCTTTTTCCACTGCCGAAGTAGAGTATATAGCTGCTGGTAGTTGCTGTGCACAAATTATGTGGATGAAACACACTCTTTTGGACTATGGATATGATTTTAAACATGTTTCAATTAACTGTGATAACACTAGTGCAATAAACATTTCAAAGAACCCTGTATCTCACTCTAGGACCAAACACATTGATTTTAGGCACCATTTCTTGAGATATCATCACTAAAAAGGTGATATTACTCTTGAATTTATAGGTACTGAACATCAATTAACTGAACTTTTAATGAATACTTTAAGTTCAGATAGGTTAAGTTACATTAGATATGAGTTAGGAATGTTTAATCTTGATCTGTAGAAAACCTCACCGATATGAAAACCTCACCGATGTAAAAACCTCACCGATGTGAAAACCTCACCGATGTGAAAACCTCACCGATGTAAAAACCTCACCGATGTGAAAACCTCACCGATGTGAAAACCTCACTGATGTGAAAACCTCACCGAAGTAAAAAACCTCACTGATATGAAAACCTCACCGATGTGAAAACCTCAAAGATATGAAAACCTCACTGATGTGAAAACCTCACCGATGTGAAAACCACACCAATGTGAAAACCTCACCGATGTAAAACCTCACTGATAAGAATTCTCACCGATAAACCCTACCGATGAGTACGTGCTTTTTTAAATTTATGTCTTCCACCAGAATCTAAATCATTTATACTTATGATATTTTAATTATTTATTTTATGATTCATAAATGATAAAACTAAGTCCTAGTTACTTATCAATCCACTGAGCCTCAAACCCTTTACCCTCAAACCTTAGCTCCCGAATCTCTCGAAAACCCTAAATCCCTTGAACCAGAGATGGAAAAAACCAAACTTCCTACCATCAGAGATGAAATTGATGAGCCAAATGTGAAAAAGAAGAAGACTCATCCAGAAGCTAGTGGTAGTATAAGTTGAACTAGGTCTGGGAGGTGACCAGTGAATCCTCATTTTCAAAATAGAGTTATTGTGATTGAAAAAGATTTGTGTGTGGAATGGTTTTTGTCTATAAAATCGTTATTTCTCAAGGTTCTGGAAGATAAAAAGTGGGTAAATTGATTTTTGAACAACAATGGCCCATACTATCCGAAGCTAGTGAAACAATTTTATGAGTTTGTGAGCTTTGAGAAGTCATAAGATGAGAACCGAGTGATTTATCTTGTGAATGGAAATGAGATATCTTTTTCATCTATTGAGTGGGCTGAATGCCTGAAGGTTCCACATGAAGGTGTGTCTGGATATGTCTCGAAAGAAATACCACCTACAAGTTATATATTTGATTATGAAACTTCCCTAGAGGAGCTCACAGGTAGTGGAAATCATAGACAAGTGGTGGCTGCTGAAATGGATGGAGAGAATAGATTGCTGTTAAAATTTGTTCAGCATGTCTTAATACCAAGGAGAGGGGACTTTGCAAATTTAAGATATCAAGATATCTATCTCCTATATCTCTTGATACACTATGTGAAGGTGAATCTGTACAGATTTATAATGTTTCAAATGGAGGATATGATCATACCTAAGTCAAAAACCAATGCCCTATTCTTTGCCAAGTTGATCTCAGTGACGATCAAAGTGAAAGGAGTAGTTGTGTCTCAGGATGAGACAGTGGTAGTAAAAAATAATTTTTGTATCACAAGAACAGTTTGAAAATATATGAAGATAAACTAGAACCCATGGAAAGGATAATGGTTTAATGATGAAAAGAAGGTGTATGATAAATTCAATCCTGTGAATCATCCTTCAAGGACTAAGGATGTGAGGGATCCAGGTCTAGGACCTGATGAAGAAGAACCTGAGTACAGTGATGAGACTGATGAAGAGGAGACTTCTATGGCTGATGGAAGGGATCCAGACTTTCCCCCAAGTCCTGCTGCTGAATTTGTGTCTTCAGAAAAGGAAGCTTTATTAGAAGAAGAAACTCATGCTAATGAGGAAGACCAGACATCCCCTGAGCATGAAAAAGAAAGAGTGAATGAATCTGAAGCCTCTGATTCTGATTGCTTAAGTCTGAGTCCATTGATTAGAAGATTAGTTGTGCCGGTTAAAAAAGTAGTGGGTGAGATGGAAGGACCTATTCCTAATCTAGAGGAGCCTCCTGCTGTTGCAGCAATTACAGAGATGGAGATGATAGTAGAAGATTCTTCTGAGGAAGAATGACCTACTGAGAATGCTCTTGCTATACAAGAGAATGCATCAGTTGAGGGGGAGCATCAAACCAGATTTGTTAGTGTTTCAGTGGCTGTTGAAATTGAGGATTGGGTAGAAGACCCCGGTTTTGTGGTTTTTGGTTTAGACTATCTAGATTCTGATAATGAGGCATCCCTCAATAGACCCAAAAAAAAATTATGATATTCAGACTGAGTTGTTACCTGAAGATGTGGTCAAAATTCATGATCTGGATAAGCTAAAGTCTGATCTCAAAATCAGTTTTGTGGAATAAATAAGGAAAATGGAAGCTTCACTGGTATATTCAATTCAATCAATTATGAATGACTTAGTGGCTAGTATAGCATTTGGAAGATCACCTGTTGTGGTTGCACCTGATGATATTATCACCAGGGGTGATCTTGAATTCAAAAAGAATGAGCTTAAGGAATATTTTAGTGACTCTTTTGCCGAGTTAAAGCACTATTTTTTTGAAGAGATGAGAAACTTGGAAAAGTCCTTTGAACTCTCTCTTGGCTGTAATGTCTCTACCTTTGTGGAAAAGATAGTGGATGAAGTCACAACTTTCCAGAATTAGTTGTCCAGCCTGGAAGAAAGTGTTGAAGCTCTAAAGAAATCTATTATCTCTTTAGAATATTATATGATTTATAAATCCCAAGAAGATAAATATTTAGCTTATGTCAAAGGTGTTGTGATCCAGATGGTATTAGTCTTTGAAGGTTTTAAAACCTCCATGAAAGACCATGTCTGCACCCAGGATTCCCAAGTCAAAAATCTCATCAGTGGGTTGACAAAAAACTTCAAGGAAATAGTAACTTTCTCTATTGGTTCTCTTGCCTCCAGACCTTCAGTATAATTGGATTATATTCGAGCTGTGATGAAGGAGGAGCTTGGTTCAACATCAACCAGTGGCTCTATGAACTCATCCGACCTGAGAAAAGTAGTGATTTCTACTAGAGATCCAGCTAGAGAAATAATGAAGATAGTCCAAGACTATATGAGAGAATCTTCTTCCTCTTAGAAAGAAGTGAAAGAAAAGGTAGACTACTATTTTCAAAGGATTTATACCAAACATCAACTCAACAATCACTTCAAACTTCTGTTATAAAACCTGAAATTACCTCCTTTTAATCAAGCCTTCAGAGAGAAAGTAAGCAAGCTAAGAGAACTAACTCTAGCATTGGACAAATTCATGGAGAATAAGGATGATTTCATATCTGCTATGGAGAGAGTAGGATGAATAATTATGGATTTCAGAAATCTTTTGTTGCCTTTCTTGTATGTCGATGCTAGGACAGTGATTATACCTCCAGATTTACCTTCCTCTGCCTCTCCGGCTTCTCCTGTTCAGATGACTCCAGCCCAATCCATTAGAAGCCTCACTCTTATGATCACTCAAAGAACTACTCAGTATAGACCATGAATAGTTTCAGTGGCTCAGCCTCCTGTGATCATTTCTGGAATTCCTAAGCCTTCACCTGCATCTACACTGTCTGAATCCTCTTCTGATCCAAATGGAAAATCTCACATTGAGGACATGGATTCCATAGGTGGCTAAGATATTTTATGGTAATCCCTTGTATTTTGTTTTATTTCCTTGTACCTTTTTACAACATGAAATACAAATGGATTTCCTTTCTTTCTCATTTTGTTCATATTCTCTTTGTTGTTTCCCAATTTTTGATTATCACAAAGGGGGAGAAATATTATGGGGAGAAAAATTATATCTGGGAATAATTATTTTTATGCAAAAGGGAGAGCTAATATTCTAAGAGAGAGCTACTATGCTTTGTACCATTCATACCATTGCATTCAATTCTACCTATAGTACATTGAATATTTCACATCTTATTTTGTTTTCTCTAATACAATTGAATCTAATGATATATCCTCTGATACATTAACGATTATTTTGAGATTATAATATCATAAGTTGTGATTATCAAAAAGGGGGATATTGTTGACCTCACCTGTTTTGATAATCCCAATTATGCTTTTACAAGCTTTGATAATCCCAATTAATGTGTATCTATATATTAATTCTTTTAATCTATGATCAAGTTGATAATTATAATAAAATAGTCCTTGAAATATATTAATCAATGTTTATCTATGTTTATATGAGTTTTGAATTAATTCTAACTCAATCAGATGTGTTCTGCATAAAATAGAAGTGTTAAGTCACTGATATGTCTATAGCTACTGATAGACTTAGTCTACCGATAGACAGAGTCACCGATACGCAGAGCTACCGATATATGTAAGTCCACCGATACAGACAGAAACCGATAGAAGCTACTGATAGATGCTAACCGATAGAACAAGTCTTCCGGTATGCATAAGTCTACCGATATATATACTTCACTGGAACCAAACGGGGCTACCGATATGCACAGACTAAAAGTCTGCTGATACAAGCATGTAAGATTGAAATAATGATGTAGATGCTCAATATACAAGAGGGGGGGGGGGGGTGAATTGTACACTTTAAAAATTCCTTTGGAACCTTTAAAGTTAGTTACGATTAACTTTGTTTTCCTTAAACAAAGGAAAGGGATAAGTTTAAAAAAGTTAAACTAAGAAAATTCACAACACATCTAACACCAAATGAAAACTTAGAAAGAGGAATGAAGTTATAAACTTCAAGTCCTATGTACTTGCATATAACTGGAAAGAGATTCTGAAAGTAGGTTCCAGAAATATGGTTCCAGAAATTTAAACTTAACAAAATATTACAATATGAGATTCTACCTTAAAGCATATAGAATCTAAATGAAATAGAGTACAAGTAAGGAAGTATAAAAAAGTTATACTTTCCTTATAATACAAAATGCAACAGAAACAAACAAATTGTAAAACTACAAGTAATAAGATATAAGTCTTTTAACCCAAAGATAAGGGTTTACAACAACCTTGGATAAAGGTCCCTTGATTTATACTTTCAAGCAAGTCTTTCTTACCCACACCAGGGTAAGCCCTTGATACGAAGATCGGAATATCTGTCTCACTATCCCCGCAAGCCCTCAACTTCAAGGTAGTTGGCTACCTCTGTCTTCCTCAGCAAGGAAACCCTCAACTTCAAGGTAGTCGGCACCTCTGTCTTCCTATCCCTGGAAGTACTTGAATGTAATCACCAACATTCAGAGTCGCATGAATCTTTGAGAGTTAATAAGAGTCTCTCTCTCTAGAAATCACTTCAACAGCATGTATGCACAATGTCGAAGAAGTAATTCATCAGTCAGTCTTGAGCTCTTTCAAATGAGCTCCTATTTATAGGCAAGGTCGGCCTCCTTTCCAATGGTCATATTTTCCTTAAAAATCGGAGGGACCTGTACACATGTAACTTAACCAACGGTTAGTTTATAACAGAATAGATGACATTGTTTTATAACAAAACAAGTGAAACAGAATGTACGTCATCGTTTTAAGTTTAACACAGAAGTTCAGAATGAAGGTTCAGAGTGTAAAAAATAATTTTTCGGAGTCTAAATAAATTCGGAGTGTATAAAACAAAGATGACCAGATTCTGTTTAATAGGTGAATTCGGAATGAGAATTCAGAATGAGAATTCGTCAACAGAATTCGTAATGAGAATTTATCATCAGAATTCGTAATGAGAATTCATCATCAGAATTCGTAATGAGAATTCATCATCAGAATTCGTAATGAGAATTTGTCATCAGAATTCGTAATGAGAATTCATCATCAGAATTCGTAATGAGAATTCTTCATCAGAATTCATAATGAGAATTCATCATCAGAATTCGTAATGAGAATTTGTATCCATAATTCAGAGTAGAACTTCATCAGAGTTCGTATCCGGAATTCGGAATGAAACTTCATTATAGTTTTCATCTGGAATTCGGAGTGAAACTTCATTACAGTTCTCATCCATAATTCGGAACCTAAAACAGAATGCTTCATATCAAAGTTTCAAACGATTCCGAGAATATAGAAATGAATCCGATTCTTATACTTAAGAAAAATATGAATGAAAATATGACAAGGATAATTTTTCTTACAAAAGATATCTTCCTTATAAAAGCAATTTTCCTTATAAAAGTGATTTTCCTTATAAAAGCAATTTTCCTTATAAAAGTGATTTTCCTTATAAAAGCAATTTTCCTTATAAAAGCAATTTTCCTTATAGAAAGGTGTTTGTGATTTTCAAAACAAGAAGGAATGGAAAAGTCATAAGGAAAACCTTATTGACTCAACAATCTCGCCCTTTTTGGAAAGCACAAACATCCCTATGAAAAAAGAAAGTATAAGAAGAAAGAAAACATTAAGGCTTATCTCCCTTTGCTTATGGATGTTGATGAATACGACTAACTCCCCCTTAGGCTTTGAAACTCTAAGGATCGTATTCTAGATTTCCGGAATGACATTTCATTAAGAATAAGAAAGTCTTCTTTAATGGAAAACCCCCCTTAGATAAACTCTATTAGAGTTGGTTTTCTTTCTCACCCTTTGTTAAGATTCTTTTTCCCCCTTTATTAGGGTTCTTTTCCTTCTCCCCCTTTGTGATTTTCAAAAAAAAAATTCGAGGGAATGGAAAATATAACAAATTACCTGAAAAATTAGTAGCAACAACAAAAGAAACGAGCAAGAACAATTTTCATTAAGTTTGAAAGCTCAATAATAAAGAAGTTTAGATACAACAAAAGATCGAATATTTCTATTTTGGATCTTTTTCCTTCGCCATGAGACCCTTAAGAATAGTCTTTATCTTCTTAAAGTCTTTATGATCTTCCTCGGCTTGCTTCTCTAACACAACAATTCTTGCACTTTGAGCTTCAATCTTTTCTTCCTAGGATTTAATCTTTTCTTCATGAGCTTTAAACTTTTCTTCCTGAGCCTTAAAATTCTCTTCAAAATCAATCCGATGATCCCTTTCATACTTCCAGTTTTGAGAAACATAATTCAGCTTCCCATTCAGATCTCTGACTTCTTGAATCCGGAAATTCTTTTCATCTGTCAACTTTTCCTCAAAGGATGAAGTAAGTTCATTTATCTTCCTGTATTTTGTCTCAAAGGCATCCTTCACATTATCTTGGAATTCATCAAAGAGCATCATTTCTTCTATAGTCTTCCTCGACCAACTAGTCATCCTCTTGCAAGATATTTTGTGGGATTCATAGCCGACAAAGAAAGTTTTGAACTGAGCCTCTATCTCAACACATTAGTCCATAACCATGGATACAAAGTCTGTTTTCTGATTCAAAGCATATTGGAGCATCTGGAATCTTGAATCAATACTTGAGAAAGTCGAAATAGTACTTACCAACTTCTTTAATGACTGAACAACAAAGTAATGACCCAACGAAGATGACTCCGAATCCGAGACTTTTCTTGGAGAATTTTATTCTTCAAGATGCTCAAACTTCTTCTTAGAAGAATCACCAAATTCCCTTCTCTTTACAACCACTGAGCTCGGGGTATCAACAACAAGTTGCTTTCCCTTGTCCCTTTTCGGAATGTAGTCCTGTTCCGGAGTTCTCTTTTCACTGTCAAACACTTGAACAACATTGTCTTCATCATCAGTAGCCTTTTGAGCACCATCCTCTACATTCTCCATTTGAGGAATATCATGTAGAAGTTTTTATTCCTCTGCATGATAAGCTACCTCTTCTTCTCCTTCCTCCTCATCCTTCCGCGAAGTGACTAACTTCGATTATTCAGCTTCTGAATTTTAGAGCAACAAATGTTCCGAAGGTGTCCCCTTATAATCATCTACTTGCTTCAAAACATCTCTGGTGTCACCACTACCTTCAGTAATAACTTCTTCCTCTTCCACTTGCTCAACTTTCTCAAATTACTCAACAAGCTTAGCTACTGACTCTTGTGGAGCAACAAAGTTTCTTCCTAGAGTCTCAGGTAGAGATTCCAAAGAAAAAGATCTCGGAACATGAATGTTTGTTGAAACCATCTCATTAAACTTCAACAAAGTCTGAGCTACCTCAGCTTCATACATCTTCTTCTTAAGCTTCTTTTCTTTCACTTGTTTTTCTAGCTCATCTGCAGTTCTTTCCTTCAAGGCCTTAGCCTCCGCAGGATCCAAGCCAAACTGAGGCTCCCCTTGCACTCTCTTCTCTTTGATTTCCCTCCATTTAGCAACTACTTCATCTGGGTAAGCTTTCTTCTTCTTCGGTTTTCGAGGTGCGGAATGAACTTCCTTAGATTTGGGATTCTCTGCTTCAACTACAACTTCCTTCAACTTTCTCTTATTCACTGATTTAGAAGATTCCGGATCAGCAACTTTTGGAACAGCTTCTTCTTGAGCAGGTAAATCAATAAACTGACCAGTCTTCTTGTCGAGGGCTACATCCATCCTTTTGAGAGTAACATCACTCACCAACATAATCTTGCAAACTATTGGGTTAGACTTGCAAGCCTCCTTGAAGGACTCAAGGCACCGAACTATCAACTTTGAGAGGATTGCTGGATACATTATGATCTGAGCTCTCAAATTCCCTTTCTTAACATTCTCAAGGGTAATAAGAATATGTTTCATCAGGTTAAACTTCCTCAGATTTATCAAAAAATATAGAATATAAATCTCACTTTTCTTCAGACTATCTTTTTCACCCTTTCTCGGTATGATAAGGCCTTGTACCCATAATTCTAGAATTCTGAAATTCGTAGACAGAGAAGCAATATTCAGAGCCTTATCATTTGACAGTCCGAGAGTTTCCAAAGCCTTTTCCTTGTCAAAGATTCCTTTTGAATCCGGAAAAACATGAGAAATGAACTCAGTTTCTCCTTCATTGTTCAGCCCTACCAAGCTGGCTGCCTTGGCATAAGAAAGTTTATAAGTCTTGCTATAAGACTTAAATAACAACTTCTCCCTACCATCTTCCTTAAGGAAGGAAACTGTTTCATAGAACTCTACAAGCAAATCTGAATAAACTCCATCTTGATTTCCTGGCTTGGACACAGCAACATCTTCCCATCCGTTGAGATTAATATTCTTGGATATAAGAGAATCATACTTGTTAAAGAAATCAGGATGAACCAACCTTTCTCTATATACTAACCACTTTGAAATCGGCTTAGAGGAAGACATGTCTTGAGAAGATGCTTCCACAGACATTCGGATCTGAAGACTCTTGAGAAGTTCGGAATGGAGAAAGCTGAAGTTTGGAATGGCGATTGCTGAAGTTCGGGACGACCTTAAAACAGAGAGGCAGAGCTTTGGGACGCTGGAGCTTGAAAACCGATGTGGGACAACCATTTGGGGTCCCCTTTATATAGGAAACGAGAAGACGGTTCAACTTCCTCAGTTGATCGAACTGTTGTGACAATCTGAGATTAGATCTGACGGTTGAAAACCAATTCTCAAGAAAACTTGAATCCGATCTTTTGAGGTTTTTATTAAAACAAAGATTTAAGAAAACTATAATCCAAAAACAAAATATAAGAAAATGCTAGCAAGTAAAGTTTGACTACGAAAACTTGAGTAAGGAAATAATACCTTTCTTATTGGCTTAGGAGGATTATTCATAATGTGTAACAAAAGAAATGACTACGAAAAATCTTTATTACGAAAAGACATAGTTCGTAAAAATCACTATGAAAAACTCAACGAGAAAAAAAAACATTACAAGATTTTCAGTATGAAGATTTCACTACAAAAGTTTAAAAATGAAAAACTCATTATGAAAGTCTCGGTACAAAAATCTCGTTATGGAAATTCCAGTACGAAATTTTCCATTCCGAAAGTCTTCAATACGAAAATTTCTATTCCATAATTTTTCTGTATAAAAATATCCATTCTGAAAATTTCAGTTCCGGAAGTTTCCATTCCGAAATTTTAGTTCCGAAAAGTTTGAAAACAAACTTTGAAAAACTCAGTTACTCTAACAATCAAATGTACTTCCCTTGTGAAAAGGAGTTTATTACTATAAGGAAACTTTTTCAACAGAAATTTAATTAAGAAATATTACCTTACGGTTATCATTCCTAACTTCTGTTTAATGTATTCAAATCTATCAGAAGGCAAAGATTTTGTGAAAATATCAGAAAGTTGATCTTGCATTCTGATAAACTGAAGAATAATATCTCCTTTCATTTTTATAATATTTTCAAAATAGATTTTTTTACCAGTCATGTGCCGGGAACATCCACTATCCATGTACCATGTATTGTTATTGGTACTCTATTTATTTTCCTGAAATCAAGAAGAGAATTAGACTTTTGGAATCCAAACTTGTTTGGATCCGAGATTTCCAGATAACAAAATTTTAGGTTCCCACATCTTCTTAGAGAAATAATCTTTGTGAAATCCTAAAGATTGGGTTTTGTTTAAGCAACAATTCTTTGCCCAGTGACCACCACATTGACACTTAGTACAAAATGGGGCACTTTTAGGAAAAAAATAATTGTTACTAAAAATTGGTTTTGCATGGGTATAACCAAATATGGATTTATTTCTTAAAGGACGTATTTGGGAATACATTTTATCAAAATTTTCCTTACAATGGGTAAAGTTTGATAAACACTTATTTAAGGAAAAAATTTTGGACTTGAGTTTTATAACCAAGTTTTTATCCTCAAAATCACTAGATTTAGAACTCGAGCTAGGCTCGAAAACATTTTTCTTAGAAATTACTTTTTCTAACTCTTTAGAAAGTTTGTTCTTCTCATAACTTACTTCCTCAAGATTTTTTGAAATACTTTCAAAATCAAAATTTTTCCTATCAAGATATTTAGAAAGATATGATATCTCTTTTGTAAGAATATTATTCCTAGAGTTTGCCTTATCAAGTTTTATTTATTGATTTTGGAATTCTCAATTTCAAGAAGTTCAGCAAACCTAGAAACTTCTTCATAAGTAGGTAAAGTATTCTCTTCATCAGAAGATGATTCTTCATCAGAAGAGTTATAATAATTACTATCATTAGAATTTAAATAAACATTGGTCAGTGATTCAGCATTTCGTACCTTATCCATAAAGAAATTATTATCAATAGGTAATCTGGCTATAAGACCAAGATTCTTCTGTCCTGAAGATTCATAACCAGAAGATTCATCTGAAGAGTCACCACCACTGGCACTCATGTATCATTTTCTTTTAGAACTTTATTAGCGTTGGCTTTATAATACTTCTTTCTGTTCCTGTCTGAATGCTTTTCTTTCCTTTCTTTCTTTTTGAGTAAAGGGAAATATGGTCTAATATGTCCATCTCTCTTGCATTCATAACATGTGACTTCTCCATCTTTACTATCTTTCCTTTCCTTTTTCTTATACTTGGATTGGAAATTTCTCTGACCAACTATCTTTTTCATCCTTTGAACAAGATTTGCTAACTCATTTTCTGAGATTTCACTTTCACTAGAATCTGATTGAATAACCATCTTCTTAGACTTGGATCTGGTTACTCTCTCAGGAGTCTTAGATTTCATATGATTTGATGTTTTTGTAAAAGCAACAGTACCACTCCCATTTTTCTTTTTGATGTTGTCTGCATCTCTCTTCATTCTGGTTTCATGTTGGAGAAGATTTCCGAATAACTCATCAAGAGAAATTTGAGTGACCTTCCTATTCTCATCTATAGCTATTCTTTTGGATTCCCATTCATTGGTCATGATATCAATTATCTTATCCACAAGTGCTTCATCATCTAACCCTTTCTCTCCCATAGACTGTAAACTATTGACAATAGTCATAAATCTCTGTTGAACATTACAAATTGGTTCACCATACGGAAAATTGAATCCATGGTATTCAGCTCTAAGCATAGCTCTCCTAGTCTCAATCACTTTATAAGTACCAAAGTGTGTAACCTCTAACTTCTTCCAGATATAATTAGCAGCTTCACAAGAAGAAATTTGGTTATATATATTTCTAGTCATTGAACAAAGTAAAATATTGCATACCTTATAATTGAGTTGATACTCTTTCTTTTCCTGGTTAGTAAAAGTTCTAACTTCCTTATCAGGAATTTTATAATCTCCAGTAAGCATAATAAACTTTTCCACTCCAGTATTGATAACAAAAGTCTTCATTTGATCTCTCCAGTATTCATAATCATTACCATCAAAGATTGGTGTTCTTGTAAGATTTATATTATCAATGTAACCAACATTAATTCCTGCCATACTTAAAAAACCTTTGGCACACAAACTTTTTAGTAGGAAAAAGTTCGTAATAACAAAGTTCGGAATTGGAAAGTTCCAGAATAAGAAAGTTCGGAATGCGAAAGTGAGCAAGAAAAACTTATACGTGAGTACAAGTATTTTAGAGACCTCCTCTGATACCAATTGTAGGATCGAAATAATGATGTAGATGCTCAATATACAAGAGGGGGGGGGGGGGTGAATTGTACACTTTAAAAATTCCTTTGGAACCTTTAAAGTTAGTTACAATTAACTTTGTTTTCCTTAAACAAAGGAAATGGATAAGTTTAACAAAGTTAAACTAAGAAAATTTACAACACCTCTAACACAAAATGAAAATTTGGAAAGAGGAATGAAGTTATAAACTTCAAGTCCTATGTACTTGCATATAACTAGAAAGAGATTCCGAAAGTAGGTTCTGGAAACATGGTTTCAGAAATTGAAACTTAACAAAAGATTACAATATGAGATTCTACCTTAAAGCGTATAGAATCTAAATGAAACAGAGTACAAGTAAGGAAGTATAAGAAAGTTATACTTTCCTTATAATACAAAATGCAGCGGAAACAAACAAATTGTAAAACTAAAAGTAACAAGATATAAGTCTTTTAACCCAAAGAGAAGGGTATCCAACAACCTTGGATAAAGGTACCTTGATTTATACTTTCAAGCAAGTCTATATTACCCACACCAGGGTAACCCTCGATACGAAGATCAGAATCTCTATCTTGCTATCCCCGCAAGCCCTCAACTTCAAGGTAGTTGGCCACCTCTTTCTTCCTCAGCAAGGAAGCCCTCAACTTCAAGGTAGTCGGCACCTCTGTCTTCCTATCCCCGAAAGTCCTCGAATGTAATCACCAACATTTGGAGTCGCTTGAAGCTTTGAGAGTTAATAAGAGCCTCTCTCTCTAGAAATCACTTCAACAGCATGTATGCACAATGTCGAAGAAGTAATTCATCAGTCAGTCTTGAGCTCTTTCAAATGAGCTCCTATTTATAGGCAAGGTCGGCCTCCTTTCCAATGGTCATATTTTCCTTAAAAATCGGAGGGACCTGTACACGTGTAACTTAACCAACGGTTAGTTTATAACAGAATAGACGACATTGTTTTATAACAAAACAAGTGAAACAGAATGTACGTCATCGTTTTAAGTTTAACATAGAAGTTCATAATGAAGGTTCAGAGTGTAAAAAATAATTTTTCGGAGTCTAAATAAATTCAGAGTGTATAAAACAAAGATGATCAGATTCTGTTTAATAGGTGAATTCGAAATGAGAATTTGGAATGAGAATTCGTCAACAGAATTCATAATGAGAACTTTTCATTAGAATTCGTAATGAGAATTCATAATCAGAATTTGTAATGAGAATTCGTCATCAGAATTTGTAATGAGAATTTGTCATCAGAATTCGTAATGAGAATTCATCATCAGAATTCGTAATGAGAATTCGTCATCAGAATTCGTAATGAGAATTCGTCATCAAAATTCGTAATGAGAATTTGTATCCAGAATTCGGAGTAGAACTTTATCAGAGTTCGTATCCGGAATTTGGAATGAAACTTCATTACAGTTTTCATCTGGAATTCGGAGTGAAACTTCATTACAGTTCTCATCCAGAATTCAGAACCTAAACAGAATGCTTCATATCAAAGTTTCAAACGATTATGAGAATATAGAAATGAATCCAATTCTTATACTTAAGAAAAATATGAATGAAAATATGATAAGGATAATTTTTCTTACAAAAGAGATCTTCTTTATAAAAGCGATTTTCCTTATAAAAGCGATTTTCCTTATAAAAGCAATTTTTCTTATAAAAGCGATTTTCCTTATAAAAGCAATTTTCCTTATAAAAGCAATTTTCCTTATAGAAAGGTGTTTGTGATTTTCAAAACAAGAAGGAATGGAAAAGTCATAAGTAAAGCCTTATTGACTCAACAAAGAAACTGTTACACCAGAGTTACCGACATCATAAGTCTACCAATATACAGAGTCACTGATATAGAATGAAGCTACTGATACAAAGCATAGATACTAATAGACCAAGAGCTACCGATATAAGGAGTCACCGGTATATAGATCTACTGGTATATGATCAAATAGCTACCGATACAAGGAGCTACCAGTACATGACCAAAGAGATACCGATAGGTCACTTCTACATAAAGTCAACCGCTACCAACAGAAGGCTACTAAAAAACGTTTGACCAGTCAAACTCTATACTCTCAATACTATTTATTTATTATGCAACAATCATATATGATGTATTTAATGCAATTAATGATATTTAATGATAGTTGTTGGCATGTCAGGGAACCATACCTAGTACCCATGAAAAAGGTAATTATTCTTTTTACCGGAGATGAAATCTATAAAAGGAAGGACAAAGACCAACATAATGAGATGAATCGAGAACTAAGAAGGAACATGAAGGGTGTAAAAGGAAAGGGCTGAACAGTACTGAAATGTGGTGCATTCACACCAAAGGAAAAAGCTACATTCATACTAGAAGAGAACTGGACCTACACGAAGCCACTCATTCTAGAGGAGAACACAAGCTACATCTTGAGTGAAGAACTACAATGAACTATTCATGAACTCAAGCTGAAGATGAACCTGAAAACCAAGGAAGAAAATGACACTCAGTTTTTCAGACAAAAACCAGAGGACTCAGAAGCATTTCTGATAAATCAAAAGTGTCTAGAGATGCACTTCACATCACTAAAGCATTATAAAATCTTATATATTATGTTAGTGATTATTTTATTTACATTTCGAGCAGTGTGTATTCTCTGTATATTTCTTACACACATTGTATCTTGAGCTAAACTGGAGTATTTATAAATACTCACACAAACTTTCTTTAACTCCGTTTTTCCCACTATGGACAGTGGTAGAGGTCAAGTAAGACCTGAGCAACTTGTGAGCTGTTGTTGGTTTTCCCACGTAGAACTGTTGTAGAGGTCTTTGTACCTGGACAGTGTTTTTCACTGTTGTTTACCCCGATCTAGGGTG
This sequence comes from Viscum album, assembly GCA_963277665.1. Classification (NCBI taxonomy): domain Eukaryota; kingdom Viridiplantae; phylum Streptophyta; class Magnoliopsida; order Santalales; family Viscaceae; genus Viscum; species Viscum album. The sequence goes on from OY728152.1 coordinate 855,389,391, forward strand.
TGGATCAAATTTATATAAATTTTTTGAGAGGAATAGGTCTTGGCTTGAGACTGAACCTCTTGGTTACATCTGCTGATCATTATAGTTTAAGTCTAAAGTATTCTTTATATTATATATTCCGCTGCTAATTACTTTGAAATAAAATTTGTTTTAAAGTTACTTTGATAGTTAAATTAGCAAGTGTTTATACTTATTGTGAACCAGTAAGTTAGTTTCAAAAGTTAATTTAATCTTCTGATCAAATTAACTGAGACCTAATCAATATTTTAGAAACTAATTGAACACTTACAATCTGTATAAATTCACTATAGTTTAACTTGTTTTTAAATAGTGGTATTTTAAGAGAAATATTTTTCACAAAAAATTTTAATTGGAACTCAATTCACCCCCCTCTTGAGTATCCACTCCGACCAACAATAATTTATGATTACCTTTTTCCACTCATATAAAATTTAATTGATAAAATGAAATTAATATTTGAAATTATAATATCAAAATTAACTTTGGGTTATTTTTTGGTATTTTTCTGAAATGATTCATTTTTTTAAAAAATAGTGATTTTTTTTATTTTATTTGAAAACTTCAATTTCTTTTAATAATTTACAAGGTTAAATTATGTTTTAAGTAGGGTTTAAAGTAAATTTAGTTCAATTATATGTATATTAATCAAATTTATGGCATTTAAATAATATTCATATTGAAGTTTGATATAAAAACTCTATAAACTTATAAACATTTTCTATTTAAAACCCCACTTTCTTATCGCAGCTGCAGGATTTATTTTAAATTAAAAATTTCCTCCTTAGTTAATTTAATTTGAAAAAATGTATGAGATAATATGAATAAAAATAATTTATATTATAAAATAATTTCAACTAATTTTTTTTTACCAAAATGAAAGGTGAAAATAAAAAAATAATTTACCATAGTTAAGTCAAAAAATGGATTTACTTGTGGGTTAAATTAAAAAGATAAGTGATTAAATGACATAAATGTTTTTTAGAAATATATTTTATCAATATATTTTGACAATATTTTTAAAAATTATATATAATTTTCCATTTTGGACCCTTCTGGAATGTGAAAACCATGGGTAGACCTTTTTCTTTTCAAAAAATACAAGTGTGCCACTCACCTCACTTTTAAAAGGACACCCCTCTTCTCTTTTATTTAGAAATTCATACCATTATTTCAGAAAATGACTAATTTTTTTTACAAAATACCTCCATTCATAATATAATCATAATTTGGGGAATAAATCCAACCTAAGAGGGATTTGTTTTAAAACCTCAGTACATTACTCAAAGAAAAGGCAATGTTCTTCAATGAGAATCATTATTATATTTCATCCTCAAACTCATTGAATTATTATTAAAACATGATAATATAACAAATTAATCATATTTTATATACTAATTTTTTATGTTATTTTCATGACCTACACCATATCCACTTCCATAAAATGTGTTACGAAATCATCTTTCGAGTGTTTGGAGGATTACCACCTTGCAAACCAATAACATTCATATTTCTATTACCACCTCTATATATTGGGTATTATGATGAACCTAAATTATATATATGATATTTATAAAAAAATTATACATCTTAACTAATTATATTACATATACCTTTTTATATTCCACTCAGCATGGGATATGATAACATCGCTCGTGTATACGGTGGACTACCGCCTCATGATGTGATGTGATTCGTTTTCAAAAACACATTAAATGGAAGGTAATAAGGATAAATTCAATAATTATATGTGCTATAAATGAAATAATTATTATATTATTGACATATTTATATTTTTGTAAAAATAATATATCCTTTTCTATCTTACTTTTCACCCATAGAAATATGATAACATTGTTTGTGTGTGTGTGTACTACCACCTTCATGAGGCGATGCGAATCTATTTTCATCACCACACCACATGGATGATATATATATATATATTTAATTAAATAATATTAATTTATGATAATTATTAAATAATAAAATATTACATAACTCTTTTCCATAATGATCGTTGAAAAATGGAAACATTACTCATGCTTATGTATGGCCTACAATCTCCATGATCTTAATGTAATTCATTTATCAAAACAATCATTCATGAATGGTATTGAAATTATAATTTATATATAAATATTATAATTATTTCATGATTATTATTCTGGATTTGATGTAACTATATAATATGTTCATAAACCAGATCTTTCATAATAAAATACACATGACAAAATGAGGCAATTAACACAAAAAATAATGAAGATAATGAAAGATAATTATTCAATGGGTGTTAATATGATATGAATAGATCAAATATTATATTTTAAATATTAATATAGTTCTTAAATAAATTTATAACATGATTAGAACAACTATTAACCAGGTTAAATCACGTTCAATCAAAAAGAAGTGTGAGGGAAGAGACTTCATCTCAATTTCCCTTCATTGAGGTATGTTGTAAAATTATACACATAATTTATTTTATATGGAATATATAATTCCCCTTTTACATGTAATATCAGGAATCATTCATTTTTCAATGAATTTTATATTAAAATTTTAATATTTTAATCCATTAGTATTTTAATTGAAAATTACCAAGTGGTAATGAATTTAAAAACTCAATTTCTTTTTATTGGGTTATATTACATATTTATTTCATTTGATATTATAAGATTATATATAAAATGAATTTTTATTATCTCATTTTTATTTACCCTTGTTCTATTTGGAACTACATTTTATGCACATAATATATTCATTTATTAATTATCACTATAAATTTATTATAATGGTAAGGTTTTATTTCACAATATCATTCTAATTGATACTGTTTATTCTTTAATTTACATTGAAGAAAATTATTCTATCATATTATTTTAAACATATTTTATTTTATTATCCTCTGGTTATTCATGAACCTTTTCATATAATATTATCATTTCCCCACTCTTTGGTAGTTTAAATGATTTAGAAAATGTTTTTTAAAAATCCAATATTATTTTAGTAACACCGCAAGGTTATAAAAATAAATTGAAATGAATGAAATGTTTATTCACTACATAATTAAAATTGTTTTAAGGATATAGTTTTAAACTATCCATTAATCTTAATTTTACTACTTATATAATCTTAATTTCAAAAAACAGACATCTACGATTGTGATCAGTAAGTTATTTGGAGTCTGATAGAACCAACTTGATTTTTTTGGTTAATAGTTACACTCTTATGAATATTAATATGAATAGAAATAATACCCTTATGAATAGTAAATAATAATAATATTTTATTTTTATAAGGTTATAAGATAATGAGATCTTGATAATTTTATCAAGGTGATATAAAGTTAGTTATAGTTTTAAAAATGTTATTTTTGGAATAAAATATTATTTTAATTAAAAAATAAATTAATCATATTTAGAAAATTATTTTCAAAAAATAGAGTTCATTTTTTAATTCTACATGTCAAAAAATGGTTGGTATTATTTGTTTGTATTTTTCTGAAATACTTGAATTTTTACTGAATACTAAAATTTGATAATTAAGAAATATGATAAATAAATGAATTTCTACATCATTCTTGGGTCATGGATGATATAAATGGCCATTTTTTAGAACTCATATGAACTTATTACTATTTTGGGTAACACGAATCAATACTATTCATATTCTTGATAAAAAATATTAAACTAATGATTAAAATAATGTAAAACCCCTCCTCTCTTCCACTATAAATACCACCCTCACCCCCTCTTCATCTCACACCTCTCAAGCTTTATGAATTGTATATGTTATACCCAACCCACTTAACAAAGATATTCCCCACTTCTATGAACTTATGGTCTCACCAAAAGTCTAAAACCATAGGCCTTAAGGAGGATCTCAAGGAGGATATATCAAGAGGTAAGAATACTCTTTCATTTTCTTATGTTTTCTTTTTTAATTTCTTTTCTTTTCATATAATACCTTCCCATAAACTTATCCAAGAGGTATTAAAACTCCATAATCTTATATATTATGGAATTTTACATGTTTATGGAAAAAATTAATCATCATTCTTCCTCTCCACTTCCTCTTATTCTAAAAATAAAAACACCGTCCATGATATAACGATTTACCAAAATCACGGATGATGTGTTTTCAATTTCCTTTACTTCCATAAAAACTGGTTATAAAAACATTTTAATGGTTAAAAAAAATCATAAAGTTTATGATATATCCTCTTTCATGTTTTAAAGTTAACATATATACATAATATTATTTTATATAATGAAACTAGTTCATGATTATCAATGAACCGCCAAAATAATCTAAACAGATATCACTAAAGATTTATCTAATGATTAATCCTCAAACCATATAAACAAAATTATTTATGGAATCATTTTATATTCTGTAAAAATATTAATACCATTTCATTCCAATTATTGAATTTCATTTTCATATGACAAGGAAATGAAATACAAAACTGGCCATGGAAATCAGGTAAAGAACGCACCCGAAACAATGGAAGGAACAAAATACTAATAATTAGTGGGTGAAATGATGTTATAAAATGATCATATAAGGTGTTATAAATAGGAATATGTTTCTTTAATATATTAATTACACTTTTTTAATCATCATATAGGAGTTTTAAATGTGTTTTAAGTAAGGAAAACACGAGGTAAGGGAATTATTAACCTGATTTCCATTCTTTGTGTTAACCTTCTACTTCATTAATTATGTGGTATTAAATTTGTTTTTGTGATTAATTTTTGTTATATTATGTTTAATTATGTGTATTTAAAGTTAATATACATATTTTATCCACTCTATTAAGTCTCACTTTAATTATATGATATTCATAAGGCACTTTTCTTTTAAAATCCTCTTTTAAAATTAAGTTTTACAAAATTAAAAAGCAATGTTTTTATGCAATTAATCATGTTGTATGATTAGTTTATAGTTCTTGGGAATTATTTATAATGAATGGTTTAACCTATATATCCCTCCAATTAATTGGGTATGTGTTAGTTGGAGGTCGACCGTATGGTTACTCCAAGTGTAACTGCGATGGTTACACAATATGGTAGCCGCGGGGGTTACATTGTAAGGTAGCCGTGAGAGTTCCAAATCTTAAGGTAGCCCAGAAGGTTACAAGATTATTTAAGTAATGAATCAATATATCTTTATGGTTCTATTTATGTTCTTTACGTTTTGTGTAAATCTCCTGGAAATATCAAGTTTCACAAAGTAAGTATATATGGGTGTCAAGTATGTCTTTTTGAAAATGATTTTATACGATTACAAGTATTAATGGACTAATGTATTATTTCATTCTTTTTTATATAACTTACTGAGATTTTTGTTCTCATCCATTGTTTTTAAATTATTTTCATAGGATATAAGGATGTGTAAGAGAAATAAGGAAGTCAAGTTAATTTTATGAAGATTTTTCAAAGAAATCATGCTGTTGTTTTATGTTTAAAATTTTATATTTTGGAAGAAATGGATACTATTTTAATGGTACCCACTTTTTATGTTTTTGGGTTGATATATATGAGTTTTTTCCTAATTTTATAAAACTATAAACCAAAAATATATATGGGAATGTAAAGAAGTGAAATCTATTAGAAATAATTATAATATTTAATGTTTAAGGATGAGACCTTATAGTTGGTATCAGAGCACTGTTTAGATAACTATAGAAGTTAATATGATGTTGGAAAAATACCATAAATGATTTTTACATTATTTTTATGTTGAAATGGTATAGAATTTAAATATTACCATGTTTCTTAATCTAAAATATGTCTCTTTAGAATGATTTTCTGAAGAAGAAATAGGGAAGATGAAGTTGGAAGGAACTGAGAGGATGATATCTTTCTGAATCTAAAATTGAGAATAGTGGGAATTGTAATTGAGTAGTTTGTAATGGTAATAGATCAGCTAACTCAGGAAATAAATCGAGGTTCCATCCATGTAATAGAACAACTAGAGCTACTATAAATGAACATGATGACATTGGAACATTTTTTAAGGCAACAACCTCCTACTTTCAGTAGATCTTCTGACTCAGTAGCGGCTGAAGGATTGATTAAAGCCAATTAAAAGATATTAGATGTTATGGGATGTTCAGATAATCAAAAGGTAAGTCTTTACATTTATCATTTTGAAGTTTAATCTAATAAGTTATGGTTAATGGTAAAGAATATTAGGGATAGAGAGGAGATTTCTTCCATAGAGTGGGATGGATTTAAAAGTATTTTCCTTAAAAAGTATTTACCAAAGGTGGTTTGAATTAGGATGGAGAATCAATTCCTTGAATTGAGGAAATAGGAGGATGATTCAGTGGCTGTGTATGAAGAAAAATTTAATCTACTAGAAAGGTACACTCCAAATGTTATTCAGGATCTTAATAGAAAAATCAATCATTTTTACTTAGGCTTGAAGCCAGGATATCAAAGGGAATTATCTTCCAGAGAGTTCAAAAGTTATGATAAACTTTTCTGATGTGCTGAGAGGATATAAATAGAGTTTAATGATGATCACATGCACTCTGAGAAGAAAAAGATAAGAAGATGTCCAAATGGAATGTGATGGGTAAGAATCTATCAGATAAATCTGATGGTAAGAAAGTTCAGTTTCTAGTTTGTGAAAAGTATGGTAAAAACCACCCTGGGGAATTCCTTACAAAAACTGGGAAGTGTTTTAGATGTGGTAAGTTTGGATATATGACTAGAGATTTTAATATAAATTATCCAAAGATTAATCTTGATAATAAAACTGTAAATTGTTTCAAATGTGGTGAGATGAGTCATTATACAAATTCCTACCCAAAGAAAGATCTGAATTATGGAAAGCAACCAGACTATAAGAAGAAAGGTGTAGTGAGATTCTTTGTGACTACATCAGCCGATGTTGGTCCATCCAATGATGTGGTATCGGGTACTTTGTTTTATTACTCAGTATTTTATAAATTCTTGTTTGATATGGGGTCAACACATTCCTTTATTTCTATGAAATTTTCTTGTAAATTGTAAATATCACCTCAAAAAATGAGACCATAACTTCTTGTTAAAACTACATGGGGAGATATTACAACAAAATTGATTTTATGAATCTTCTTCTTATTACCTGTGGAAAGACATTACCTACAAAACTTTTTGTTTTTTTCCTTAGTATAGTTTGATGTCATTCTGAGTATGGATTGACTTTCTGTTTATCATGATAAGATTGATTGTAGAGCTAAAAATGTTTTTTTAGAAAGAGTTTTAGTTTTTATACAATAATGAACACATAAAATTTATAACATATCAAGAAGATGAGAAAATATTGAAATATGGAAATGAATGTTATCTTTCTTGTATTTTTGAAAATAGGGGAATTGTTCTGATTAATGATGTGTTGGTGGTAAATGAATATCTTGATGTTTTTCTTGATGAGTTACCCGGTGTTATAATTGATTGAGAAGTTGAATTTACAATTGACTTATTTATAGATTCTAATATAATTTCAATTCCCCTTATCTAATGTCTGAAATGGAACTTCTTGAATTGAAAAATTAATTGTAGGAGTTGTTTAATAAAGGCTTCATTCATCCTAGCACTTCACCATGGGGGTGGTCCTATATTTTTTAGAAAGAAATATGATTCCATGATACTTTAAATTGATTATAGAGCCTTGAATAACATCATTATTAAAAAAATTATCATTTTCCTCGTATAAATGATTTTTTGATCATCTCCAAGGATTATAGTATTTTTCAAAGGTTTACATGAGGTCGGTGTACCATCAGTTGAAATTAATGGAAGAAAACATCCGGAAGACTACGTTCTGTAATAGATATAGGAATCATGAATTTGTTGGTATGCCTTTTGGGTTAACTAATGAACATTTTTCATTCATGGATCTTATGAATAGATTATTTCATGAGTTCTTAGGTAAGATTGTAGTTGTGTTTATTGATGAAATTATGGGTTTTTATAAAAGTAAAGAGGAGCATAAAAAACATATAAGGGTTGTTTTGAAAGAGTTATAGGAAAAGAAACTATATGGAAAATTCAGCATTGTGATTTTTTGTTGCATCATATTTATTTTATTATTAATATTGTAAATAAGGATGGAATAAAATTTTATACTACCAAAAAATATGGTTGATGATTGGCCATGATCTAAAAATGTTATAGAGATTCATATTTTTCTTTGACTATTATATTATTACCAATGATTTGTTATAAACTTTACATTATTATCTAGCCCACTAACTAAGTTAACACTAAAAGGGGTTAAATTTGTTTGGATAGAATAATGTGATGTTTGTTTTTAGGAACTGAAGAAGAGATTGGTGAATGCTCTAGTTTGGGATCTACCATCTAAAAATGGCAATATTTCCATCTACAATGATGCTTCATTGAAGAGACTTGGTTGTAATCTAATGAATAATTATTAGTTAATTTCTTATGATTCAAGATAACTAAAAACTCATGAGTTAAATTATCCCACACATGATTTAGAATTAACAACTGTGGTTTTTTCTTTGAAAATCTAGAGGCATCATTCATCTGAAGCCAAATTTGAAATATATACCAACTATAAAAGTCTAAATTATATATTCACTCAAAAATAAATAAACATGAGGCAGAGAAGATGGCTTGAATTGATAACGGATTATAATTTCATGATCAATTACCATCCGAAAAAAGAAAATAAAGTGGTGGATTCCTTGAGTCTAAAACATCATGCATCATTAACCATATTACATTTTGAATATGACCCCTTGATTAATGATTTGATTAATTTTGTCTTGGAAGTAATTGGTGAAGGAAATTTCTATATTTTTTTTGGTTTTAGTGCAGTCATCCTTGTCAGAAATAATTAAGCAAGCACATAAGGAAAACAGGTAGCTACAGAAAAAAGTAAAATTGGTTAAAATGGGCAAGTTTCCAGAATTTAACACTGATAAAGATTGTGTTTTGAGATTTAGGAGAAGATTATGTGTTCCTTGTGATTCTCAACTAAACAAAGAGTTGTTGTGAGAAACTCATAGTTCTCCATTTTCAGTTCATCCTAACAACACAAAGATGAACAGAGGCCTTCGGGAGTATTACTGGTGGGATGGAATGAAAGGATATATTTAATATTTTACTATGAAATGATTTACATTCCAATAGTTTAAAGAAGAGTGGAAGTTACCGAAGTGGATTCTTCAACCTTTACCAGTACCAGAGTAGAAATGGGAAAATATATCCATGAAATTCATTATGGGATTACCAAATACTTTATGATGTAACAATGAAATCTGGGTTATTATTGATCGACTGACTAAATCTGCACATTTAATTCCTATTTGTGATACTATGTATTGGGATCTTCTATCTCGACTATACCTGAAAGAGATTATCAGGTTACATGGAGTTCCTCTTTACATTATATCTGAACTTGATCCAAGGTTCACTTCTAACTTTTGGAAAGGCCTTTAGAAGTCATTGGGAACAAAATTAAATTTTAATACAGATATTCACCCTTAATCATATGGGTAGTCATAATGGATGATTTATAATTTGGAGGAAATTATTTGAGCTGATTCAATGGATTAACGGGGAAGTTGAGATCTGAATATTTCTTTATTTTAATTTTCTTATAATAAAAACTTTCATTCCAGTATACAAATGACACATTTTTAGGCATTATATGGGAAATAGTGTTGAACTCCAGCATTTTGGGATGAAGTCAGAGAAAGGAAGCTTACAGAACCAAAATTTTTAGAGGAAGTGGATGAGAAAGTGAAGATTATCCAACAACACATGAGAACAACTCAGAACCGACAAAAAAGTTATGCAGATAATATGAGGAAATACGTTTCTTTCGAGGTAGGTGATCATGTTTTTATTAGAATGGAAAAGTGTTATACATTTTGGTAAGAAAGGGAAGCTGAGTCTAGGGTTTATTGGACTTTATAAAGTCTTGCAGAAAGTTGGACCATTTTCCTATCGAGTAGCTTTGACTCTGAGTTTATCTCAAGTACACAATGTTTTTCATGTTTTAATGTTGAGAAAGTATGTGTCATATTCATCTCATGTTTTTATCCCATAAGTAATTCACCTGGAAGAGATAATTTCTTATGAAGAGATACCTATTCAGATTCTTGATTGAAGAGAACAAGAATTGAAGAATAAGGTAATACATCGGGTAATGGTTTTGTGGAGAAACCACATAGTTGAAGAAGAAACTTGGGAATCTACAAATGTTATGAGGGAAAGGTACCCTCATTTGTTTCATAAGTAAATAAAATTGTGAGGAATTTTTTTTCAAAAGATGGGGAGAATATAACACCCCAAGGTTTTAGAAATTAATTTAAATGCATGAAACGCTGATTCTCTACATAATGACACTTTGTTTTAAGGATATAGTTGTAAACTATCTGTTAAACTAAAATTTTCCGCTTCTAGGATTTGAATTTCAAAAAATGGACATCTACGGTTGTGATCAGTAAGTTATTTGGAGTCTAATAGAACCAAATTGATTTTTTGGTGAATAATAACATACACTTATGAATATTAATCTGACCCTTATGAATAGTAAATAATATTATTACTTTATTTTCTTAAGGTTATAAGATAATGAGATCTTGATTAATTTTTCAAGGTTATATAATGTCAGTTTTAGTTTTAAAATTATTATTTTTGGAATAAAATAGAATTTTATTTAAAAATTAAATTAATCATATTTAGAAAATTATTTTCAAATAATGGATTTCATTTTTAATTTTATGCATCAAAAAAAGGTTGGGATGAATTTTTGGGATTTTTCTAAAATACTTGAATTTTTAGTGAATAATGAATTTGATAATTATAAAATCTGATAAATAAATGAATTTATGTGTCATGATTGGGTCATGGATGATGTAAATAGACATTAGTTATAAATTAAATGTACTCATTAATGTTTTGGGTCACATTAATCAAGACTATTCATAGTCTTGAGAAAAAAAATATTAAACTAATGATTAAAATAATGTAAAACCCCTCCTCTCCTCCATTATAAATACCACCGTCACCCCTCTTACTCTCACACCTCTCATGCTTTGTGAATTTCCTATGTTATAACCAATACCCTTAACAAGTCTCTTACCCATGTCCAAGACCTTTTAGTCTCACCAAACGGTCAAAACCAAAGTCCTTAAGGAGGATCTCATGGAGAAGAGATCAAGTGGTAAGAACCCTCTTTCATTTTCTTATATTTTCTTTTCAATTACTTTTATTTTCATATACTCCATTACTCTCCCCTTATAAAAGAGATATTAAATCTCTATAATATTATATATTATTGATTTTATCATGTTTATGGAAAAAATTCATCATCATTCTTCCTCCCTTCTTCCTCTTATTCTAAAAATAAAAACACCATCCGTGATGTACTGATTTACCAAAATCATGGATGATGTGTTTTAAATTTACTTTACGTCCTTAAAAACTGGTTATAAAACCATTTCAATGGTTGAAAAAAATTGTAAAGTTTATGATATATCCTATTTAATGTTATATATTTAACACATATACATAATATTATGTTATATAATGAAACTAGTTCGTGATTATCAAAGAACCACCAAAATGATCTAAATAGATATCACTAAAGATTTACCTAATGATTAATCCTCATAACATATAACCAAAATGATTTATGAAATAATTTAATATTATGGAAACATATTAATACCTTTTCATTTAACTTCTGTAATTTCATTTCCATACAACAAGGAAATCAAATACAAAACTGACAATGGAAATCATGTAAAGAACGTACTCAAAACAATGGAAGGAACAAAATACTAATAATTAAAGGGTAAAATGATGTTATGAAATGATCATATAAGGTGTTATAAACATGAATATGTTTCTATAAGATATTAATAACACTCTTTTAACCATTATATAATAATTTTAAACATGTTTTAAGTAAGACAAACCGGAGTTAAGGTAATTCTTAACCCAATTTCCATTCTTTGGGTTAACCTTCTAATTTATTAATTATGTGGTATTAAAATTTTTTGTGGGATGAATTTTGATTTTATTATGTTTAATTATGTTTATTTATAGTTTATATAAATATTCCATCCAATCTGTTAATTCTCACTTAAATTATATGATATTTTTAATGGGGTTTTCTTTTAGAATCCTCTTTTAAAATTCTGTTTTACAAAATTCAAAAGCAATGTTTTTATGCAATTATTCATGTTGTATGTTTAAGTTATGGTTCTTGGGAATTGTTTATGATGAATGATGGTACCTATATATACCTCTAATTTATTGGGTATGTGTAAGTTGGAGGTCAGCCGTATGGTTACTCCAAGTGTAATTGCGATGGTTACACAATAAGGTTGGTGTGAGGGTTACATTGTAATGTAGCCATGAGGCTTACAAATCATAAGGTAGCTAGGAGGTTTAAAATATTATGGAAGTAATTACCTAATATTCCCTTATTTTTATATTAATATTCTTTATGTTTTGTGTAAATATCATGGAAATCAAAAGTTTCACAAAGTAAGTATATATAGGTTTCAAGTATGTCTTTTTGAAAATGATTTCATACGTTTACTTGTATTTATGGAATAATGGTTTCTTTCCTTATTTTTATATCCCTAACTAAGATTTTTGTACAAATCCCAAGTTTTTAATTATTTTCATAGGTTATAAGCATGTGTAATATAAATAAGGAAGTGAAGCTAAATGTTATGAAGATTTTTCAAAGAAATCATGCTATTGTTTTGTGTTTAAAATTTTATGTTTTGAAAGTAATGGATAATTTTTTAATGGTACCCACTTTTTGGGCTTGTGGGTTGATATGTATGAGTTATTTAATAAAATTATAAAACCCTAAAACAAAAGGATCTTTTAGAATTTAAAGAAGTTAAATCTTTTTGAAATAACTAGAATATGTAATGTTTAAGGATGGGACCTTATAATTTACCTCTTTATCTGGAAAACCATTTTCATCAAAACCCATGTTTCTAATAATGTTTTAAAAAATGATTTCAAACTGTCCAAAATTATTTACTAAATAATTTTGAACCATTTTTACAATTTTAATTTTGTAAATGGAATTTTCATATTGTTTTCAAAACAATTCCTATTTAGAATTTACTAAAAAAGTGAAAGGAATCCTTGTTTTAACATGTACAATTGGAATAGAATTTCCATCCTTCATAACCACTGATTTTTTAAAATATTATTTTATAATTTTAAATGATTATTTTAAATGAAAAGTACTTTCAAAATATTTTATGAAATTTTTCTTTTAAAAATTGATTTTCAAAATTAATATTATATTTTTTTAAGAACATTTTTAATGATATTTTTATTGTTTTTATATTTATCAATGAAAATAATCCATAATTTTTACAAAAATGGTTATATTTTGGATTAATATTTTCTTTATTAATTATATGGATGGTTTTTTATTATTCTAATCAAGGAAATTATTGACATTCACTTTATTGATCAATATTTGTAGTAATTGAATTTACATTAAAATATTAAATTTCCTTTGATCATTATTCATTAAATTTCACATCAATATATAAATTATTTATCATGGATATGTTAACTTATTAAACCCTATATCATTTTTTCGTAAAATTTTATACATTGGATGTTATTTTTTTATCTGGGGAAATTTTGATAAATCTATGTTCTCTACTTAATATGAATATTTGATGATATAGATAATTTTTCATGAATTAAATTGATTATTAGATATATGAGTAATTTTTTGGACATGAATACAAAGGAGGGTCCCAGTATTGAAATCCCCTTGATGAATGGACTAGTCTCAGGAGGTGAATCAGTTGGATATCTATAATTAATTGGGTTTCTGGTGTATAGCTACCTATGATTTTTTAAATATCTTGAGGATAGATCACGAAGGAAGATTTATCAAGTGAATGAGACATCACATAAAATAATCAATAACTTCATTCATTATGAATCTAGTAACTATAATACATGTGATTTTCACAATGCTATTATCTCTAGATTCATATTATTATATGTTTATTAATTAAATTGAATCTGTTCAATTATTTACCTTTCCATGTTGATTGTGTCTTATCTATTCATTATTTTCATGTTATTTAAATTTAACGTTTTCTCTATTATTTATCTTTAAATATTGATTATTTATTATCTTATCATGATAGTCAAGTTGTTTAACTAAAATTTTTGTTCAGTTATTTAAATTTTCATATTGATTATACTTATTAATTCATAAAATCTTCCAGTGTACTAAACCCTTACTGAGAATTTGTGAACACTTTTATTATTTTTCCTTTATTAGTAATCCATAAAGTTTACTATCATTTATATGGAAGGATATGATATATAGAATAATGATATTATTAAAAAAATTATGTTTTAATTTTTTTGTTCAAATATAATATGGGAATCATTTATGTATATAGTTTACCAAGAATAATAAACTATTCAGTCATTCAATATTTTATTACATGTATGTTATAACAATGTAATAATACAGATACCAGCTTTAGGTTACTGGGGTCTAGGTCCCTATAGTTGGTATTAGAGTATGTTTAGTAGAAACCTTGGTAACTAGATTTAGAAAAACATATATTAGGGAACATAACCATATGATATACCTCAAGGATAAGTTCTAATGAATGTCCTAATATTTTTTAAGTAATATTTTTTTTTGTATTTTATAAAAAATACATCCCTTCCAGGATACTTAATTTGGATGTGGTTATGGAATAGATGTAACTTGGGGTAATAACATTGAAAATGGAAAATTTATCTTGACCTGATCGTCACCTGGTGCATGAAACATGACTTACTATAGACCTAGATTGATGATCCTAAGGGATATGATTAGGATAATTCACATATTCTTTACAAAATAATATGAACAATTTGAAATAGATATATCCCCAAAGAATACACGTTTATGATTATGTGATTATCTATGTAGAAATTTTCCAATTTATTTTAAATATTTCATTTTTTGGGATTATAAATTATATTTCATAATAAAATGAACAAATATAGAGTATTACATAGTTTATAAATGGATCCTTGTATAAATAATGAGAACCAAATAAATGAACATAATCCAAAGAGTATGAAAGATTATTTCATTAATGGGATTGATCCAATATTTTGAAGGGAACTATTCTCCCAAAAATTCTCATCATATGAGGACATAATATCGTTTTCCAAAAAGATAGAGAAATAATTATCTACAAACTATGGATTTTAAGGGATGATTGAGAGGAATAGTATAACATGTAAAAATATGGATAAAGGAAATAATAGAAAGAATTATTTTCCCATATGTGATAGTCATGGAATGAAACAACATGGAACATTCAAAAAAGTAGTGGGAGTTTGATGGAAGTGGGGACATAATGGATACCATGCTTGTGATTTCAAGTGTAATAAAAAATTTTCCAATGTAAATTAATTCAAATTTAAGGATATGGGGTAGTAAGTATGTCAATATATCAAGAATAAAAGGAATAAAACTCAAAGGATTCTAATGGATCATGGTAAAGATTATTCTATTTCTGCATATGAAGTTGAATGACTAATGCACTTGTGTTTGGATTCAAGAATTACGTCATTTGAGTATTTTATCAAAAATATCCTAATTATAAGAATTATAAAATTTATAAGGATTGCACTAAAATATTTTTTCATTATGGATTTAAAATCATATGTTGAAATGTACTGATGAAAAATAAAAATGATTCAATAGAAAGTTTATCTTCTTGGAAAACACCTGATTAAGGGAAATATAACCCTTAAGATGTTCTTGATGTTGGGATAATGATGTTAAGATAAAGAGATTATTGATATGGATAAAGTAAATTAGATAGTACTGACTACCTTGATACTGATTAATTATTTTTTAACATAGTGGTTTATAATATCCTCTAATGGCCCGAAGGCCTTCATTTTTTTTATTAATTGATAATCCACTTTTAAAGGGATGAGGTGGAACCCTATTACATGCCCGTAGGCCATATAGGAACTAATGACCGTAGGCACAAACATACTATACAACCCATACTAACAACTTGGAACTGCTCCTCCCCAGCATCTTCATCTTTGAAATCAGCTCTTCACCTCCGCATGGCTGTTCGGCTAGGAATTCCCGTGCATGCACAGGCTTGTCCCGATGGCAGGTGCCATACCCTATCATTATTGCAATCCATTTAGCTCCTGCTGTGGTGAAATCTCCTTTGCTCATCCTCCTTGCAGAGCTTGTTCCTTGTAGTTTTGTTCTGGTTTGTATCTGCAGGTGACCCGAAGGCCATATGGATAGCCCGAAGGCCCAACTGACCCGAAGGCCTGGGTGCCTGAAGGCCAATGAAGGACTCGGGGACCAAATTTGATGCCCGAAGGCCCAAACAGGGGCATATCTCTAGCTGCTACAGTGCCAAACAGTGCCTGCTACAGTACTGGTACAGTTCTCAGCACAATTCTGCTACAGTTCCTGCTACAGTACTGCTACAGTACTGCTACAGTAGCCGGAAATCCTACCTCCACCTGGTTTTGATCCCTGGTCGCTTGGATGCACCATCAGAGACCTTGCCAACTGGGCTAAGGCTCATGTGCGTGGTTTATAATATCATTGAGAGAGTTTACAACATCTTTGGATTTAAGGAATATATCCAATAATCTATTTTTTACATAATGAATAACGAAGAATGAATGTTTTAAATAAGGGTTTATGGTAATTTAGTTAAATAACTTATTTTAAAAAAATACATGATGGAGGTTTTAACAAGTAAAGAATGTGATGATTAAGAGTTGCTTCATTTTGTTTGGGAGATTAAGGATATTATTATTTTGGGAGGGAAATAAGGTTAAAAATTTATGAATTTTTTTATGATGAAATTTGGATGATGTTTTAGAGATTAATTTATTACATCACTATATGGAGATTCATGCATATCAGTTAATCAAGGATAACTATTTTTTATAATAATAACTAGAGATAAAAGGAATAACTTATCATTCTATTGTGGATATTATGATTTGTAAAATGTAAATTTTAGTGCTTATAAGATAAAAAATTCTATTTTTTATATTCAATTAATAGAGTAAGATATGAATTGAAAATTGATCAAGCACAACCAAAAGATGAAAATTTTCTTATTAAATAAAAATGTTACACTTAAGTATATTTTCTTATAATAATATACAATAAATTAATTCCTTAGAATAAATAAAATACATTGAAACAAAAATACCATTCTATTACATTCATATTTTATGAATAACATTGTCTTTTACATCATTAATAATTTATGGTTTTTATATCCTTAACATTCCATTGATCATTCAACTTCTTGTAATCAATAACCTCTATCATTCTCTTTAATTATTTATGCTCTTATTCCATGTCCTTGTTTTCATTTTCCACCTATATTCTTCTACCTGGGGACCTAGTTATGTTTTATTACATATAACCTTAATAATTTATTTTCTATCTTATTAAGAATATGTTTTATTAACCCTTTTTTGTTGTGGGTTTTCAACAATGGTATTTTCAAATTTCAAACCCTTGATTACCAAGATCATGTTTAAATTACGAGGACACAATTTATTTAAAGTGGGGAGAATAAAAATAACCATGATTTTAAAAGAAGAAAATTGTTTTTGATATCATGCATGAATAAAAACACAAATCATAGAAGAAAATATAACACCTGAGACAATATGAAATAATTACTTTTTAATAAATTTAACCTATATTATAAATTTTAGAACACGCAACACTGAGTCTAAATGAACTATAATATGGTATAACATTATAAAAAATCCATTAATTTGGGGGTTATGAAAATTTGTAAATAAATTATAAAAAACATTGTCATCTATTGATCTGAAAGAAAATAAAATTATTTTAAAAGAAAAAGAAATATTTTCTAGAAAACCGTATTCTTTTTAATGATTGGATTAGTCACTCTTTACTTGCATAATTTAAAATTAATTATTATTAATTTAAAAAATATCAAATAATAAAATTAATTTAATTTTTAAATTATAATATCAAAATTACCTTATGGTGAATTTTTGTGATTTTTATGAAATGTTTTATTTTTTGATAAATAGTGAAAATACTAAATTTTAATTAAAAATAAAAATTTTATTTTAAAAAATAAAAATGATAAATTACATTTTAATTTTTTTATTGTAAAATATGTTCAATTAAATATATATTAATTCAATTTATTCCATTATAATATTTTTTATATTGAAATTTGATATAAAAGCATTGCAATCTTTTAAATATCTTCTATTTAAAAACCCTCTTTTTAATCACATTAGCGAGATTAATTTTAAATTAATATTTTGAACTTATGTGAATGAAATTTTGATAAAAGGATTCCATAATTTTATTGAGAGTAAATTATATTATTTGTTATGGTAAAATATTTTTTTATGAAAATGAATAGTGAAAAAATTTAAAATTATATACCACTATTAAGGTAAGAATGGATTTATTGGGGTTTAAACAAAAAAGATAAGGGTTAAAATGAAAAAAACATGTCTAAAATATTTTATATGGAAATATTTAGAACCTATTATGAATAATACTCACGAATACTCCATTTTGTTCACTTATTTCATTTGAAAAACATGGGTACACATTTTTCTTTTAAAAAATTACAAGGGTGCCAATCACCACACATATAAAAGACCACCCCATCTCCTCTCATCTTCAATACTCAAACCCATTTGGTTCATGCAATAACAGACCAAATAAATTCTCAAATTCCCTAAAATCATTCTTTAATACTTATTATTGTAATAAATCAAACTTAGTAAGAATTTTGGGGAAAACCTATGGAGGTTACTCGAAGAAGAGATAATATTCTTCAAGAAGCATTTATATATTATTTCTTACTCAACCTCATTCAATTATTTTTAGAATATGATGATATAATAAAATAAATATATTCCATATAATTATATATTGTAATGTTATGGTAATATCATAAACCATCTACACTTCCATTAATTGGGTTACAAAATCATTATTCGTGTGTACAACATACTACTGCCTCATGAACCAATGTGATTTGTTTTACCATTAACACTTATCACGGTTGGGTGTAATGATGGTTATAAGGTTTATATATGGTATTTATAACATAATTATATATCTTGAGTCATTATTTCACATATATAATTTTTTTTACTTTCCAATATTTAGGGGATATAATAATGTCGCTTCTGTGTATGGAAGACTACCTCCTCACAAAGTGATGTGATATATTTTTCACTAACACTTTACTTAGAAGGTGATTAGGATGATTTTAATGATTATATGTGATATAAATTAAATAATTATGATATTAATAAAATATTTTTAATTATAAAAATCTAATATATCATTTTATTTCTTAACATTTTACTCACTATAGGATGGTAACATCGTTCATGTATATATGAACTACCACCTTCACATAATCACATGACACTCTTTTAATCACCAAACAACATGGATGATATGTATAAGTGTATTTAAATAAATAATATTATAATATGTTCATTATATAAATTTAAAATATTACTTACCACTTGTCCAATAATATCATTGAAAAAATGGAAATGTTTCTCATGCATACGTACGATCTACCATCAACATGACCGTAAAGTACTTAATTTCTCAAAACCATCTTTCAGGACTAGTATTAAAATTATAATTGATATATAAATATAATAATTATTTCCTTATTATTTTTCTTGAGATTATGTAACCGTATATAATTCTCAAGAACCAAATTATTCATAACAAAACACATTTGAGAAGAGAAGGAAATTAATACCATAAATAATGAAAATAATGAATAATAATTAACAAAAAAGAGATAAGATGTTATTAAATAATCCTATTTTATTTCATAAATATTAATATGGTTATAGTATAATATAATAATAAGTTTAAACCAACTTTATAATATGTTAAAGCATGTTTAACCAAAATTAATCCTGAGGTAAGAGACATCATCTCAATTTCCCTTCATTGAGGAATATTGTAATGTTATTCACTTAATTTATTTTATATGCTGTATATACTACCCCATTTTCATGTAATATAATTAATCATTCAAAATTAATGTTATTTTTATATTTCAATTTTACTTATTTCATCCAAGGGGATTTGACTTGAAAAATATCAAGTTGTAATGAATTTCATAACCCAATTTCTTTTCATTGGGTTATATTACTTCTTTATTTCCATTAATATTATAAGATTATGTGTATAATGAATTTTTATTATCTCAAGTTTTATTTCCACTTATTTAATATGGATTTCTATTTTATATACAAAATCTATCCTATAATTTCCATTGAAGTAAATTATATTATCATTTTCTAATAAAACCCTTTCATTTTTATTCTCTAACGTTTATTCATGAACTTTTTCAAGTAATTGTACCATTTTTTAACTATTTGGTACTTAAAATGATTGGGGGATTATTTTTAATAAAATCTGACTTTATTTATATCTTTGTAGGATAAATATTTCTTTTAAACCCATGTTTTCTAAATAAAATTTGCATTTTTTTAACCTATCTAGAATTATTTATTAAAGACATTTTTACCCATTTTTGATTTTCTAAATTTTTTTGAATGAAATATTCTTGTTGTTTTAAAAAAATGTTCATTTGGACTTTTCAAAAAAATTAAATGAAATCTTTGTTTTAATGTATATAACATTAATAAATTTTTCTCCAGTCATGACCAATGAAATGTTTTAAAGAATCGATTATAAGTTTAAAGGATTATTTTTAAAGAAAACTATTTTCAAAATATTTTCTGAAGATTTTGTTTTAACAAGTTATTTTCAAAATGTTAAAGGATATTTTCCTCAATAATTTTGTTAAATTTATTTTTATTTTATTTCTATTCATCAATGAAAATTAAACTTTATTCATTCCAGAATGGGTATATATTTGATTAATAATATACTTATTCATTATATGGATGATTTATGATCATTTTTATAAAGGAAAGTTTTAACATTATATTTATTGTTTCATTTTTGTAGTTAATAAATTTCATTTGAAATAATCTCTTTCATGTGATCATTAGAAATTAAATTTTCCTCAAATATCCATATAATTTATCATGTATATGTTTATTTCTTAAATTGTTTATCATTTTTACATATTTTAATCTACATTAGATGTTATTTTTTAATTTGGGGAAATATTGATAAATATGTATTCTTTACTCAATGTAGATATTTTATGATAAAAAACATTTTTCTTCAATCAAATTGATCATTCAATATATGAATAATTATTTAGAAATGCATACATGGGTGGCCTTGGTTATAGATAGCCCCATGATTCACCAACTGGTCTTAGGAGATTAATCAATTGCCTAGATTTAGTTAAAAAGTTTTATGGTGTAATCCTACACATTAGTTTTAAACTATCATATAGATAGATTATCATGGTAGAAGAATCAGGTTCCTAATACATAAATTCTAATAATTAATCATTTAATTCATTAAGAATTAATTTATTATTATCCATTATATTTTCACAATGATATTATCATTAGATGAATTTAATTCTTTATTCATTGATTAAATGGCATGTGATATTTATTTACCTTTCCATACTGAATATTCCTTATCTATTCATGAGGGTGAAGTTATTTAAATGTCATGTGTGTTACTTTATTTAAATTTACATATTGATTATTCTTTATATTATCATGATAGTCATGTTGTTTAAATGGCATGAGTGTTTAGTTATTTACCTTTTTACATTGATTCTGCTTATTGATTTAGGATAGATTACCTTATACCAAACCCTGAATGTGAATTTGAGCTGACCATTATCTTATTCATTTCCTAAGAACCCATGAGGTTTACTTTGAATGATATTAAAGGATATTATAGAGGTAATAATGATATCAATGAAAAAATAATGTTATAATTAATGTTTTCAATTATAATACGGAAATAATGTATGTGTCTAGTTTACTATGACTACTAAACTATTCATTCTTATGGTATGTTATTCCTTGTATCTTTTGACAATAAAATAAATCTCACACTGGCTCTTGTTTATTGGGTTTAAGGTCTCTACACTAATCATCTCTAATCATCTTCAGTGGAAAATGTTAATAAATTTCTATTTGAATATATATTAAGTCTATTATGATCTGTATATATTTAAAACTTCTCCCATTAGAGATAATTTTACCAGATTTTTGATTAAAATATTACTGAATCCAACTCTAGATCATGTGTTAGATAGTTATTCTCATGGATGCTCTTCTTCCTTGAGGCATAGGTTGTCACTTTTTAATTTTTCATCAGTACATAACCCAAGTCCTTCTTTGAAGCATTGTTGTATAACATGAAAAGTTCCTCATTTGTGGATAGTATAAGTACTGGTGTATTGATAAGACTATTTTTAAATTACTATAAGATCACTACACATTCATTGGTATAGAAAAACTTTTTTCCCTTCTTATTCAACATGGTTATTGTGTTTCAAAATAAAAATAAGTTTATATAAAATCATTAATAATACCCAGCTAGTCCAAGGAAACTACATATCTCCATTTTTGATATTCTTTTTGGCCACTCATCAATTTCATTTCTCATAGAAGGGTCCAACGATATCCATTTTATTGTGACAAATTTCCCTAAGAATGAGCCATACCCGATCTATAACTCATATATACTTTACATTGTAAAGAATATTCTGATTTCAAAAAGTTTTTAGTATAGTATTAAAATACTCATCATGCTACCCCTTATGTTTGTATTATATCATAATATCATTAATAGATAGTAACAAATTTTTTTTAATGTAATATCAAAGGACTTAATTCATTTAATACATAGTGATTATTGGAGCATTAGTGAGTCTCATAGGAATCAATATAAACTCATAGTGTCCATTCCTTTTTCACAAGGAAGCCTTGGGATTATACTCCTTCTTTACCATTAATTATTTATATTTAGATAGAAGGTCCACCATGTCGAATCAATGGGGCCCATGCAGTTGATCAAAAAAAATTATCTATCCGGGGTAAGGGTACTTTTTATTTATTATGATTTTTTTGAGATTACATTAACCAATATAGAGGAACATTGAGACATCCTTATTCATGATGAAGAGGACCATTTCACCCCATTGTGAGGCACATGGGAACATAAAAACCTTGTTCAAAATCTCTTGTAACTACTTCTTCAATTCATATAACTCAATGGTGACCATTCTATAGTGATTCATAGTTATAGGAAAATATCCATATATAAATTCAATTGAGAATTAAACCTCCAAATCCCAAGGAATTCTAGACAACCCTTCAAGGAATAAATTAGTATATTACCTCATAATTGGAAGGATTTCATCATTATTACAACTTCTTTATTCTTTTGATATTGATATTAATTCCCATAAGGAAATAATATCCATACTAGCGATAAATATTTCAAAGGAAATTCATCATCCCAAATACATTTGTACAAAATTGGAGGATGACTTGGGATGTGACAAGTGATCAAACTCTCTTAAAATTTGAATTTGGATTCATATAAATATATCCAATTCATTCCTAATATAGAAAAAACCTTCACTAATGTATGTAAGATAAGATATTATTTACAGTTTAGTCCATATACATTGATTGGGGAGGAGTTATGTACATGGGAAACAATAATTTCTCTATTTTTTTTCTCAAATATAAATAAACCTCTGTTTTAATGTGATGTTTAAATAGTTTCACTAATACAACAATATATAAAAGAATTAATATAACAAGGATAAAAATGTATTTTTCTATTCATGAATGAATAATCAGTATACCAATCAAAACATCATTATCATCATCCACTATAGAAATTATAGTATCATATGTCCTTTCTTTCTCTCTAGGACACAGAGGTTATTGTTATTGATTCTTTGATAAACCCATTTAATAGGGGATTGGTTCTGATAATACCCATTTTTCTTGAAGTTAAAACACTGTATCATAGTCTGAGTTTTTATTTGAACATTCTTTTATTCTATAGGATTAGTGGGTTTCCTCATTTCTCTTTGTAATTTATTAGACTGATGTCCCTCTTTCCCATATTTGAAAAATCACCTTGATCCCTTAAGACAGATTCCAGGATTCCTATTTCCACACTTTACATTTTTAGGAAGCTGTGTTTTCATTCCCCCATGATATTTATCTGTTGATCCACACAAAGAAAAATATATTTTATTCTTTTTATATCCATTACCATGATACCACTGAGAGTCTACAGTCTCCATCTCTACCAAGAGAGAACAAGGGGAAATATCTTCATATCATTAAATGTTTTGAATATCCAAATATTATCATTGACTTGGATTTAATACACTAAATATTAAGACCAACTAACTCTCTATATTGATGAAGAATTCGAGGTATACCTTGAAAGTCCTGTGAAGTTTCCTCTAGAAATCCTAATAGAATCATATTAATTTTTTCTTTAGTATGAGGAAAAACCAACCCAATCTATGAATAATAGTTCTAGGAAAATATTAATTTTAAAATTTATTCTTTATTCCTTCCCATTCAATGTAATAAATATCCACTTTGGAATTAGTGTTGTTGATCAGTGTCCACCACCGATAAGCTTCCCCCTCTATGTGATAAATGGATAATATAAATTTCTCATATTCTGTGCAATGGAGGATATATAATAACTTCTCAATGGAGTCAATACATTTTTTCATGATGAGGGGATTAAAATATCAACTAATGGTATGATTCCTTTTTCACAAAAAGGACTCTAGCAAAACGTTCTCATTCTTTGGAGAGGGAGGGTATTCCACATGAATCATGTTATTATTCATAACATGGGTTTTCTGTTCTAGTAATTCCATGAAGTTCCCAGGCCCCACTATAATAAGTTTAGGAATCTCATTATGGTAATATTCACATTGATAATAATGTATATTTTTTTCATGATCATATTATTTCCCAAATTTATTGAAAATAAAATAAAATTATGAGGATACTTAAACATAAAATTATATAAAAAATGAAACAATGAAAATAGAAGGAATGAATTATAAATGAAATGAAAATCCTAAATTATGAGTCTCTATGTTTCAAACCATGTTATCCATAAATTTTTTTCCTATTAGAATTTCTAACCTAAAAATACATTCAAAACCTTCATAATGGTTCATAAAGTGTTCCTAATGTTTCGAAATCATATCCCCCAAAATTCTCAAATTAGTTGTGCAATAAGTCCTCCTCAGTATGAACCAGTTTATTATTGAGTTAACATAAAATGTAAAACTTGGAAGTTTATTACACCTAGGTACAACTATTTCATATCCACATCACTAGTAGTACCTAGACAGTGATGTAATTCCTTGGAAACTACTTTCCATATACTTTTCCCCAAAATTTTAGAATATTCTTATATACAAAGATCTATCTTTAAGGTTGTCCCTAAATTATTCTTGTCTTGAAAACCAAAAATAACTAATCATTTCTATGATACCAACTATATTGACCCAATATATTCACATATATTATTAGAAGATATTGAAAAAAAGTTTCCAATACACACAACCTAATGATCATGATTCCTAGTGTCGTTGGGAAACTAGTTTCATAATATATCAAGAAGAAAATAAAACTAAAAATATATATTTTATTCTACTTAATATGATACAAAATCCCTTTAATATCCTAGAACTACTTAGGTTAACTCAGGGAATATATTATATAAATGGGTGAGATGTAAATCCATGTAAGGGAATGAACCTGATAACGAAGAATAACATGTGCGTCCAACGACATGAAATTATATCATAAAAGATATGGATCATGAATAATTAAATGGGAGAAAAGCATAAATATATGGTATCATTAGATCATATAATCATAAAAATGTGGCATAAAAAAAAACCTAACATAATTATAAGTCAAGGATAATTTCTAAGACAAAATCACATGACAAAAAGAGTCCCATCACTTATTAGGATTACTCCCTAATCCCATACATAACATCTCATGAGAAAAAAACATTTCTCAATGAATTAGAGTTCTATATAAGCACACTAAACATAACATGTACATGTTAAATAAAATAAAAATCAATCATAATGAATAAATATAAGAATTACCCATGGAAAAATGGGGTTTATAATACTGACTCCTATCATAATTAAAAGAGATTTCACAATGAATCCAAAGAGATTATGGAATTAAAAATTTTATACAATTTTATCTGATTACATAATCATAGTACAAAAAATATGTTGTAAATATGAAAAAAATGATGAGAACTTTTAGTGAATTGGGTATATAAATGAAAATTAAAAGTTTTATTTTAAGGAATCAGTTAAAGACTATTAGAGAAAGAGTAAGTATGGAAATTTTATTTAAAACCCAATGTAAAATAGAATGGTTATACAAAAAATATTCCATCACTTAATGAAATATTGAATGGGAATAAATGATTTAATTGATCATTACATAAAAGGATTAAGGAGTAGAAAATTTAACCTTTATCAGGTTTGATTTTAAAGAAGTCATTTGAGAAATCAACTTATGGAACATATTACCCCTTAAAAGTAAGGTATAATAACATAGGTATAAATATAGGAGGAATATATATATAATTTATATAAATTTAATAACATCAATTATAGAAATAAAGAGAGTTAGAGATATAAAATTCATAACCAAAAGAAAATGGGTGGTTTGGAGAGATCCCTTGACTTATGTTCCTGAATCATTCTACACATGCACTTAACATCCTGGATAATCAAACTTGATAAATTAATTACTTAATTATGAACTATTTATATATATATTCTATTTAATATAATTTTATTATGTTAATTTGTAACCATTTTAATGAGATATAATGATAAATTTCTTTGTTATGGGGGTGTTCATGTTATTTTTCCATGTTACGATCACTTGTGAATAATTGTTGAAGCTATTGTGAAATGGGACTAAGACTTTTGAAGTGAGATAAAATTGTATCAATGTTCAGATAAAAATTTATATGGTCCAAAATACTCATATTTTTTCCAACATAGGGATGATTCTCTTAGTAAAAATGATAACAATATTTGGTTTGTTAATTAAGAGGTTTTATCAACTATCACAAGCTATTTTCATTTTACTAAATATTGTGTATATATATTGATTATATAAAATTAAATAATTTATTATATAGTTATTATCAACTTATGTTTCCATAATATTATTTTTATGAAAGTCCATTTAAGTAGTGGGAAAAAATGAAGTATATTGTTCTAGGAGGTGGTGAACCAACCATATTAGGATAAATGATTTTACTTAACAAACCAAAGAAAGGAGGGTAGAAGATGAATATTACAAAATAGTAAAAATAAATAATTATACTTACCATACTTATGTTATTATGTGTTAGTGTATAGAGAAAATTTGGGGGTGTGTAAGAACCTAGATCTTCTTTTCAGGTATGTTTTTCTTTTCCGGTTGTTTTTGAGAAAAAGAGGAGTTTCTAAAAATTTTAGGAGTACACGCCGTGTACCCGGTTACTGCGGCTGACCGTGTACTGGCCGTGAAATGGCCGAGTACATGGCCATGTGTGGGGACCTAGAGACCACCTAAAGTGGAGGCTGTAAAAGTCAAGTACATGCCGTGAAATTTTAAAATACATGCCATGTGATTTTTTTCATTAAACGGACTGGGGTCACGTCTAATCAACAAAATCCTATTCTTCTTCATTTGTCTCATCAAGGAGAAACTGTACGACCACAAATCTTCTCCGAGCCCCAGAATCACCGTCCGTTATCTGAATTGACTGCTTTTGATTGTGTTAGAATCACATCGATGAGTTCTCCCTTCTTCTTGAACATTATCTCTCATTTTTTCCTCTCTCGTGAGATATTCTCGGTTGAAGGTTTTTAACATTTTTGTAGATATATAGAGTTATAGGGAGATTCAAGGCCTAATGTTCACGTATATTGATCTCACGACACTAAGGTATGTGGTTTTTTCCTTTCCATAGATAGTCTTTGAATTTTATGTGAAAAAGTGCCCAATACCCAAGAACAAGGTATTGTATGTTAATGATTTTTATCCCTATTTTGACTTCTATTCGTTGTTTTTTTGAATAGAGGTTGTTTTTTTTATAAATAGAATTTACTTTTCCATACTATAGAATTTTCCCCATGTTTTCTTGTTTTGAACGTTTGGTTTAGTTGCCTGTTAGGCTGTTTTCTTTCCATGCCTAGTATTGTTAGGATGGAGTGATTATTATCTAACATGCTATGATATGTTGTAGATTGTCTATCCAATTAGTTATCAAGGTTTAATTTGGCTACCAAATATTGTTTGTTCATGACTAACTTACACAGGGCCATGAGAACCTGGTGTAGTAGAGCATAGGGAGAATGGATGTTTAGGGCTTCTCCAGAGTGTCTACTGTTACATTGCGAGACCATATAGGGGATGGACGTAAGTGCTCCCTCAGAGTGTATGTAGTTCCTCGATGCGGGCCACATGGGGAATTGGACGTTGAGCGCTTCCTTAGAGTTACTATTAGTTACTGATGCGAGACTAAAGGGGGAATTGACGGTGAGTGCTTCCTCAGAGAGTCTGTGCTAAAGTTGAACCAGAGGGGTTAGACTGTGTGTACTTCCCAGAGGGTTGCTTGTGTTTGTTTAGTTAAACTAGAGGGGTTAGGATGTGAGTAATTCCCATAGGGTTACCTTATTTTGTTTATCTACTTACCTGATATATGAAAATGAATGAAATTGAATTTGTAGGATAGTTACTATGTGTACTTCCTTGTTTACTACTTCATTTTGTTATAGTCTGCCATATTTATGCACTAACTATTAGGCAAAGATCTTTGGGTGGTTACCTACTGGGATTATTCTCAAACCCTTATTGGGTCATGATTTTGTTCCCAAACAAATTATGTTGCTGCAGGTATAGATAAGGTCAAGTTCCCTTCTACTTCAGGTACTTGATTTCTGCGGAGCTGGGGAGCATGGGACCAAGATGAGGCCTACGATGCTGTGGAGCATTTTATCTATTTTCTGTTGTACTTGGGTTTAATATTGTATTCCATCATTGTGACTTATTTGGATGATTTCCTAGACATATGTATCATGCATCATATATATATATTTGTGATACAGTTGTTTATTACTTCCACTGTTTACCTATTTCATGTTTTACTGCTTTCACTATTGATATCTATTTTACTTCTGATTTGTTACTTTGCCAATGAGGGCATAGTTTCCCAACTATCCCACCTAATTCCATCACTACTAGTCGACAACCTCTTGCATTCGGAGAAATTCTCTTGAGCCCATGTGACCAACTGGGTACGGGGCACCTCTGGGCGACTTCCAAAACCGAGACATTACAAAGTGGTACCAGAGGAATTTTTTTTCTTGACTTACTGTTTGGATCCTATAGCTAGGGATTAGAAGAAAATAGGTACTTGGTAATAAGATGTGACTGGGAGTAGCTAACCTATGTACAGGGAAAAGCCAATTTACCTAATATATTGGGATTATTCTGGTTTTTCAATTATACAGTTGATTTGATTTCACCATTGGGTGATTCACATGTATTGTGCTATTATTGTTGATATTATTGAGGTTCTATTCTGTTTCAACTCGATGAGATAAGGGTTTTCCATCTCCTGCATCATATAGGCACTTACTAGAAATCACATGTCATGCATTCTTTCCATGCCATTTAGGGTGAATTAGTGATGTCATGTTGTCGTGATAGATGTTGTGTAAGATATGCATGCTATTGTGATAGATTCCTTGATAGAATACCTTCTTTTTGATAAGGTATTGGTTTGTGTAAGGTTTTTTTGAATGGATTCCAAACTTTGGTTCTTGAGGTGTTATGGGACCTCATGGATCAGAAATTGGTGGATCATTGTATTGTTATTCCTTGAACATGACATGTATAAGATTACAAGCTTTGATTTGCAGGGAGTATGGGACCTCACATATCAGAATTTGGCACTTTAATGTTCGTTTCAGTGTTTTTCTGGGTTCCAGAGTAGTTTCTGAGGCTTACTATCCAGAAGAACCCAGAATACACGGCGTGTAAGGATAAATACACTACATGTGTCCTTCTATTCGAGAAGGAACTATTTTTCTTGAGAACATTCCGTGTACTACATATACATGCCGTGTAGTCTCTAACCGTGTCACTAGCTGTGTGGGCATAGACACGGGGTTGGAAAATCATTGGTGGTACACACTGTGTACTGGATATGCACACCGTGTTATATAGACCATGTGTCCAACCATGTGAATAACGACACAGATAGATAAAACTTAAGTTATACACGTCGTTTCAGCCTTGAACATGCTGTGCAGTATAACCCTTATACTCAACCCTGTAACGAACAACACGAGACAGTGGAAACCTTCTTGTACACTCCGTGTTTGGGGTAAACAGGCCACGTATAGTCAACCATGTGTTCACTCATGTGACTAACAACATGGGTATTTGAAATCCTTATAGTACACGTAATGTCCATTTGGAACACACCATGTAGAGTGAGCCATGTGACCGGCTGTGTGACGAACAACATGGGTTGGTGAAGTTCGTCTAGTATACGCCATGTCTGGAACTAACATGTAGTGTATTCTAGTTCTAGGAGAACTGTGTGGCTTAGCCGTATAGAAGAACTCGGGTAGGGAAAGGGGATTCAAGTACACGCCATGTGTTAGGACAAAACACTGTTTGTTTGGGGTGTTACACGACCTGGGTTAGAAAAAGTACACTCCCATGTGAAGGCTTAAGGGAACACACTGTGTAGGCATTTTACACATCGTGTAACCATGTTTTAAAAAACGTTAATTCTTTATTTATCTTGTTCCCTTCTTACACTTTTAAGTTTTAGTCCATGTTAATATTGATCTAAGGCGTGTGTTTGACCTTGTAGAGTCATGCCACCGAGATGTCCTCCGGTTGTCCACCAGTTATAGGGATGTGATCAAACACTGGGTTTGGCTGATCAGGGACTACCAACAAATCCTCCAATTGTGCTAGTCTTGGCACCAACTGTCATTCCAGACACAGTTGCTGATGCATAGTTCCTAGAGGGCTTTATGAGGTTCATGAAGACTTTCTGAGGAGTACCGCATCCTTCCCCTTCTATGGAAGAGTTGACGTGGGTTTTCCAGCAGAATCATCCTCTCACTTTCTTAGGGGAAGAAGGACCTCAGGATACTGAGTCATGGTTGGAATCCATGCTTTCTATCATTGACCATCTAGAGATTCCTCCAGAGGGGAGGGTGAATCTTGCTACATATATGCTTCAGAAATCTTCCAAGATATGGTGGGATGTGATCCCACAGGCGGGACTCCAAAAAGTTATAGCGTGGGATGAGTTCCAGTATGCCTTCTATGAAAACATCTACCCGAAGACTTTGAGGGCTGATCGGGCCCAAGAGTTCATGATTCTGGAGTAGGGAACTCTTTATATTATGAATTATTATTCTCACTTAACTAATATACAATGATTCATGCCTATCCCAAGAGGTGATGAGTTATTTATAGCCAGGAAGCTTGAAGATGGTCTCAAGAACGACATTTGGTCTCAGGTGAACATCTTCAGGTTGACTTCCATCCCTTCTATAGTCAACTAGAATCAAATCACGGAGTGCAATCTAAGGGATTCAAGAGTGGTGAGCCTGGGAGGTTCGATATCCAGAGTTGGTATCCCTCCTATTGATAGCAGGAAGTGCCACATGGAGTCTATGCGTGGAGATCGTAGTAGGTGAGATACTTCTTTTGGTAGCTAGGTGGTGTGCTACCAGTATAGAAAGAGCAGGCATACGAGGCCACATTGCCCCAGAGAACCAGTGGAGTGCTGATCTTGTGGCAAGATGGGTCATCTTCAATGCTTCTATCAGATCTTCTCACCAGCAGCTGGTGACAAGTGTTCTGCAATGACTCCCCATTCGGGAGCATCACCACCAGTTTCTCACCAGTCCGAGAATTGGAGTTATTCTGGCTGTTTAGGCCGAGGTAGAGGTCGTGGCCATGGTATCCAGTTGCTTGGATTTTAGATACAAAAGGGTGGATCAACTTATAGTTGTTAGGCAGGGTCACAGGGCTGTAGTGTAGGTCATACTTTTTTAGTAGAGCAGACCAAGTAGGAGAAGGATCCCAGACCCTCTATAGTTCGAGGTACGATCCTAATTACCTCCATTTTAGCTTATACTCCTTTCGATACAAGGGCTTCCCAAAATTTCATATATGTTTCTATTTTGGATAGCCTTGGGCTCCGTATCTTTTATTCTACATACATATTGATGATAGACACACCATTGGAGACAAGAATGACTAGTGTACATCAGTGCAAGGAGTGCCCTCTTGAGGTTGGTGGGTGTCACTTCCTATGGGACCTTTATGTCCTAGAGATGATAGACTATGATGTCATTCTTTTAATGTACTCGTTAGTTTCCTTCTAGGTAGTTGTCAATGTCTATCTCCGTAGGGTGAGTTTCACATCACCAGAGGGTGGATCGTTTCTTTATAAGGGCGAATGGGATGTTCAGGCAAGCAGAGTAGGACCCGAACATAAAGGGTTGGGAGGAGTTACAACCTAAATATCTAGTATATATTTGGATGACCAGGGGACTTCATAGATGAACATTCCTCCAGTGGTGGATCATTTTAGAGATGTCTTTCCAAAGGAATTTTCAGGTTTTCCTTCGGAGCAAGAGGTGTACTTTTCTATTGAGCTTGTGTCAGGAGTGGCACTGGTGTCCATTCCTCCTTATAGGATGGATACACCTAAGTTGAAAGAGCTCAAGAAGCAGTTGAAGGAGTTGTAGGAAAAGGGTTTCATCTGGACCAATACTTATCCTTGGGGTTTGCCTGTCCTGTTTGCGAATAAGGTGGATGGTACCCTCAAACTTTGTGTGGATTATCAGAAGTTTAACCAGCTGATGGTCAAGAACCGATATCACTTTCCGAGTATTGATGATATCTTTGATAAACATTGAGGATCCCGAGTGTTCTATAAGATTGACTTGAGGCCCAGTTACCATCAGTTGTGTGTTAGACCATCTGATATACCTCTTACAACCTTTCAAATTAGGTATGGTCTATACGAGTACGTGGTTATGCCATTCGGTCTCACGAACACACCTGCAGTCTTCATGGAACCAATTAACTGAGTGTTCTATACATACTTGGATTCTTTCATGGTAGTCTTCATGGATGATATCTTGGTGTAATATCACACTCAACACAACCATGCTACCCATCTTGAGATAATTTTGAGTACACTAAGGGAGCATCATTTATATGCTAAGTTCTCAAAATGATACTTTTGGATGGACCAAATTTACTTCTTGGGTCATGTTATCTCAGAGATAGAAGTATCAGAAGACCCAGAGAAAGTGATAGCAGTAATTTCTTGGGAGAATCCGAAGAATATATTTGAGGTATGAAGTTTTCTAGGACTGGATGGTTACTACATACGTTTCATACAAGACTTTTCACGCTTATCAGCACCACTGAATGGTCTGACTAAGAAGGGTGCGAAGTACTTGTGGTATGATTCTTGTGAGTCATACTTTTAGGAGATGAAATAGAGGTTGACTTTTGCAATGATACTAGTTCTACCGGAGGAGTGCAAGAGATATAATGTGTATTGTGATGCATTAGGTATCAGTCTAGGAGAAATACTTATGTAGGGAGAAGGGGTCATTGCGTATGGGTATCGGCAGTTGAGGCCACATGAGAGGAATTACCCGATGCATGATATTGAGTTGGCGATAGTTGTTCATGCCATATGCTGTTAGAGACACTACTTTCTGGGAGAGAATTTTACAGTTTTCACTGACCAAAAAAGTTTCAAGTATATGTTCACTCAGCGTGACCTGAATTTGAGATAGAGAAGGTGGGTTAAGTACCTTCTGTATTTTTGTCTTTGAGCTTGCCTACACTCATGGGAAGGGAAACACAGTGGATGATGCATTGAGCAGGAGGACTCAAGTATATGTAGTTCAGGAGGCAAGAAGTGAGTGAAAACTTATGGACATGTTCTTTGAGATTCATTTGGAGGTGAATAACCGACAGGGGTAGACGTTTCAATCTTCTATAGTCATTACCTCTACTCTTTTTGATCAAGTGTGAATGAGGAAGATATCAGATTCAGAAGGCCTAGTCCTACAGGGGAGTGTGTCAGGAGAGAACCCTATTCCTAGATGAAAAATAGGCAAGGATGAGATCTTTAATTTTCATGGATGTGTGTGGGTGCCAACAGACATACGTGAGGAGATGATGCGAGACTTTAATTCCTCAGTTTGGTCAGTTCATCCTGGCATCACCAATATTTTTCGAGATCTACACCGTCAGTATTGGTGGCCAGGTATGAAGAGATATGTTGCTAGTTTTTTCATGAGGTCTTCCACTTGTCAGCAGGTGAAGACAGAGCATTAATGACCAGTAGGGATTTTGCAACATCTATCCATTCTCAAGTGAAAATGGAACGATGTCATGATGGACTTCGTGAAGGGTTTACCAAGGTCGCCTTGAGGGAATGATGTGGTTTGAGTTGTCATTGACAGAATCACAAAGGTTTCTCACTTCATTCCGATCAAGGAGAACTTCAGTGTTGATGAGTTGGGAAGGTTGTAAATCTGAGTGATTGTACGTCTATATGGGGTTATGAACTCCATTATTTCATACAGGGACACATGTTTTACTTCTCGGTTCTGGACGGGACTTCAGAAAGTTTTGGGTACAGAAGTAATTTTGAGTACACCTTACCATCCCCAGACATATGGCCAGTCCGAGCATATGATTCAGGTGCTTGAGGACATTCTTCGAGCATGCATACTAGATTGTAGAGGTTCTTGGGAGAATCACATATCTCTTGTGGAGTTTTCCTATAATAATAATTTTCAAGAAACTATTCATATGACACCTTATGAGGCTTTGTACGGTAGGCCATGATGATCACCCTTATGTTGGATGGAGGTAGGAGAGGCAACTATGCTAGGGCCTTTTCTTGTCCAGGAGACCTCATAGCAGATAGAGTTGATTCAGAAGAGGATGGATACTTCACAGTCTTGACAGAAGTCTTATTCTGATCGATGGAGATGACCTCTGGAGTTCAAGGTTAGAGATCAGGTTTTCTTTCATGTCACACTGAGGTTGGTACATAGGAGGATTAGGATACAGGGTAAGATTTCACTGAGGTACGTCAGACCATTTGAGATTTTGGAGAGAGTTAGACCAGTTGCCTATCATCTGCAATTACCTCAGAGGTATTGGACTATGCATGATGTCTTCCACGTTTCTCATCTTCAACATTACTTCTCAGACCCATCTCATTTTTTTCTACCAGAGGAGGTTGAGTTAGAGGAGGAAACCTCTTTTGAGGAGCATCCGATATAGATTTTTGATATAAGTGAAAAGGTTCACTGTGGTTGGTCTATTCCTCTGGTATGAGTGCTATGGTAGCACAGACGAGTATAGGACGAGACTTGGGAGAGGGAGGCCGATGTACGATAGTAGTGGCTAGAGCTATTTGAGGATTCTTATTCTTCTATGCCACCTTACTAGGGAAATTCAGGGACAAATTTTTTTAATGGGGGATGTTTTTAAGAACCCTAATCTTCATTTCAGGTATGTTTTTATTTTATGGTTGTTTTTGAGAGAAAGATGAGTTTCTGGAAATTTCAGGAGTACATGATGTGTACTTTAGGTACATGTCGTGTACTCAGTTTCTATGGGTGACTGTATACTAGCCATGTAATGGCTGAGTACATAGCCATGTGTGGTGACCTGGATACTGCCTAAAGTAGAGGCTGGAAAAGGAAAGTACATGCCATGTACTTTTAAAATACACAACGTGCACTTTCTTTTTTTCATTAAATGGATCGGGGTCACATCTAATCAACATAACCCTATTATTCTTCATCCATCTCATCTATGAGTAACCATATGATTGAAGATCTTCTCTGAGCCCCTGACTCTCCATTAGTTCTCCAAATCGACCACCATCAATTGTGTTGGAATCACATCGGTGAGTTATCCCTTCTTCTTGAACATCATCTCCTGTTTTCTCCTCTCTCTTGAGATATTCTCGGTTGAATGTTTTTAACATTTTTGTATATATACAATGTTCTAGGGAAATTAAAGGCCTGGGGTTCACGTATATCGATCTAAAGATGCCGAGGTAGGTGTTTTGTGCCTTTTTGT
The DNA here is from genome assembly GCA_963277665.1 of Viscum album. Classification (NCBI taxonomy): domain Eukaryota; kingdom Viridiplantae; phylum Streptophyta; class Magnoliopsida; order Santalales; family Viscaceae; genus Viscum; species Viscum album. The sequence continues at coordinate 855,425,651 of OY728152.1, forward strand.
AGATAGTCTTTGAATTTTATGTGCAAAAGTTCCCAATACCCAAGAACAGGGTATTGCATGTTTATGGTTTTTAACCATGTTTTGCCGAAAATGCCTTGATTTTTTGTATAGACATTGTTTGTTTATGAATAGGGTTAATTTTTCCATGCTATGGAGGTTTTTCCCATGTTTTCTTGTTTTGAATGTTTAGTCAAGTTGCCTGTTAGTCTGTTTTCTTTTCATACCTAGTATTGTTAGGATGGAGTGATTATTATTTGACATGATATGGTATGCTACATATTGTTTATACAAGTAGTTATTGTGGTTTACTTTGGCTGCCACATATTATTTGTGCATGGATGACTTACACAGGGCTGTGAGAACCTGGTGTAGTAGTCCATATGGAGAATGGACGTTGAGGGATACTTCAGAGTGTCTGTTTTACTATTATGTTGTGAGACCATAGGGGTAATGGACGTAAGTGCTCCCTTAGAGTGTCTATAGTTCCTCGATGCAGGCCACAAGGGGAATTGTACATTGAGTGCTTCCTCAGAGTGCCTATTAGTTACTGATACAAGACTAAAGGGGGAATTGATGGTGAGTGCTTCCTCAGAGAGTCTGTGCTAAAGCTGAACCAGAGGGGTTAGACTGTGTGTACTTCCCAGAGGGTTTCTTGTGTTTGTTTGGTTGAACCAGAGGGGTTAGGCTGTGAGTAATTTCCAGAGGGTTACATAATTTTATTTAGCTACTTTCTTGATATATGAAAATGAATGCAATTGAATTTGTAGGATGGTCACTATGTTCAATTCCTTGTTTACTGCTTCATTTTGTTATAGCCTTCCATATATATTCACTGACTGTTAGCCACATATCATTGGGTGGTTTCCTATTGGGATTAGTCTCACACCGTGCTTGGGTCATTCTTTTGGGCCCAAACAGATTATATTGCTGTAGATATAGATAAGTTCAAGCACCCTTCTACTTTAGGTACTTGATTACTGCGGAGTTGGTGTAACGACCCAAAGTTTTTCAATGGAAAGTTCCCTTCTTATATCTATGTCATAAAAACACAAAATAATGAACTACTAAGTGATAAGTAACCTTTAAACATAATTTTTTCACCCCTATGTTTGGAATTTTAAAAATCCAACATTCACGGTTGTGTTCAAGGTAGTTTTTGGAGTCCAATGAAACAAAAATAATTTTTGGTGAATAGCAACCTACCCTTATTAACAGTAACCTACCCTTATGAATAGTAATATGACCCTTATAAATAGTAAATAAGAGTAACATTACCTATGAATAATAAAATAAAATTTAGACATCTTAGAAAGTGACAATTTGACCTTAGTAAACATTTTTGGTATTTTATAAGTCATAAATAATTAATTATAATTAATTAATTAATTTAAAAGAATACTTATTTTCCTGAAATATATTATTAAATTATTGAATCCATGTCTAATAGTTTTTAGATAATTTTATAAGACCCTAAGTAATTTTTGAAAGAATTGCAAAAACAGTTTTAATTTTAAAAGCTGTTTTTAAAAGTAAATTATGAATTTTAAATTAATAATATTTAGAAAATTATTTTTGAAAAATGGACTTCATTTTTGGATTCTACACGTAGAAAAATGGTCGGGGTAAAATTTTGGGATTTTTTTGAGATACTTGAATTTTTGATGAATAGTAGAATACATTAATTTATCATATAAATACATTTTAATTAAAACCCACTATTCCTGACATCACAAGTGATGTAAGCACCCAAATCCCGAATTCACAAGTCTTATTTACTATTCTTAGTCATTCAGGACTCACTATTCCTTGTCTTAGGTGAAATTAATAAACTAATCAATTTTATATTAAGGAAACCCCTCTTCCCTCCACTATAAAAGCCACCCTTCACTCCCTCTTTTCCTCACACCTCTCAAGCTCCAAGCCTTCTCTAAAATCTGCCCAAACACCTTCCCTAGATCATCCCCCACGTCCAAAAGCTACTGGTCTCATCAAAAGACCAAGCCTAGCTTCCTTAAAGAGGATCTCAAGAGAAGGATTCTAAAGGTAAATTTTCTCTCTCTTCTCCTTTAATTTCCTTTCAAGTTCAAGTTCCTTTCTTGATCTATCCCTACCTATCGTCATCCAAATTGTTCTGTAAATCCCGTATTTTATATATACTGTAATATTATGATTCTAATGTTATATTATATCACCCCACACCCTTTCCCTCTTCCTTTTATTTTATTAAAGAGAACGTTGTTCAAGTGGTGATAATTTATCACCTTCAAAAACAACATGCTCTCTTCTTCCATTTCTACCTTCAATCTGGTCATGAAACCATTTTTATGGTTGAACCAGAATATTTTATATGTATTATTTTATATTTTAAGTTCTGTAAATAACCTATGGCCATATTACTAAGTTAAATGTTAAAACGAGTTCGTTGTGATCCATAAACCGCTCGAATTAACCCAAATGATCTTCATTTAATTCTTATCTAATGATTCATCCACATGGATATAATATAACTCATTATAAAATAATTCAAGATTCTGTAATATCATAAATAACATGTAATATCAGTTCTGGATGTTTACCCATGATCTACCCAAACATCAATTTAAGAATACAGGTGGACCGTTCAAGAAAACCATGAAAATGAACATCCCCGATCAATGTTTTTAAACTCTATAAGTCATCCAAAAGAACATAATGTAACATAATGAAACCTGAATAAACCCTATTAATGTACACATGGTTCTGGAATTTCTAATTAATTAATATAATGTCATTATACAGGACATTAGAGAGAAGGAGGCATTCGAGTACAAGGTAAGGGGAAATCTCGAACCCAATTTTCTTCCTTCAGGTTCTCCCTCTTTCACTCCATTTTTGATATGGTTACTCTTCAAAGATCATTTGTTCATCATTTCCTTTAATTTTCTGGGATATACATGTTTTTCACTAGTTTTTATGTCCATAAAAATGTTTTCCAAAAGAACTCTTCTTTCAATATCTCACCTTTTACCTCTCATTCAAGGTTGCTGGTTCTTGTATCAAGTATGCTGTTCCCTCTTTATTTTGGGAACCCAAATCTTATGAATGTGTTATTATGAGATGAAACCCATTACTTTCCATGGGTTATTTATGTACATGTTTGATATGTGTTCTATGTGGCAATCATGATAATGATAATGTTATGATGTGACGGGTGCGCCCAGAATTATACAGCGCAATATGAATGCTTAAATGTGACGGGTGCGCCCAGAATTATATAGCGCTCCAATGCATTGGGTAAAGTGACGAATATCATGAGTAAATGTGAAATGATGTGTGAACATGATGCTAGATTTGTTCACAAGTATGTGTGGTAGTTAACCACTAAGTCATGATGTTTCATTTTTATGCTTTGCCACATTTCAAGTTTATTGTTTATGCTCATCTCATGTTCAAGATATTCCTCCTATGTCATGATTATGCTCACCCCATGCTATATTGTTATTATCTATCCTCTTACTGGGCATTTATCTCACCCCTTTTTATGTATATCCTCAGGTGGCTACATGTACTAAGGAGAGGACAAGTGCCACTAAGAAGCTAGTGAAGAAGAAATTAAATAAATGTTTACGCTTGATGTTGTATTTGTTATGTATTGTCCTAGTTTTCCCAAGACACTAAACCTCTGGATCCTCCATGTGTAATACTATTATGTTTTTTATCTTTGAAATGATGTAATAGTAATGTAAGAAAAGGCCGGGTCACTATAGTTGGTATCAGAGGAAAGGTTTAGTTAATTTGGGAATTAGGATTAGTGAACCCTAAAGAAAACCTCTAGCATGAGACTAAGTACAAATATGCACACAAGGATATTTACCTAGGGATCCCATATGTTATGTTTTTGGAATAATTGTTTAAATTAATAAGTTATTCATGACTTTTTTACTTATGTTTTGTTCTAACCTTTTCTATTTTAGAAAATGGTGGGAACCAGGAGAAATCTGGCCAACAACTCTTGCGAAGGCCAATGCAACGATTGCCCGAACGACATCCCCAATGATTTTGGAGGTGGAGTTCAAAACTTCATGGAGATGCTTACCCAATTATCCCGGGTTATGAATAATAATCATAATAATGGGGAACATCCTCCTTCACCAAAGAGGGAGCAGCTAGCTATCGAATGTTTTATGCGGCAATGACCACCGAAGTTTTGTGGATCTTCTGATCCACTAGTTGTGGAACAATGGGTCAACTCCATGGAGAAGATCTTTTCTGTTCTTCACTATTTAGAGATAGAGAAGGTGACTCTAGCCGTTTATCGTCTAGATGGAGAAGCTGATCAATGGTGGGCTTTGATTAAGAACACCAAGCCAAGGGAGGGAATTGAAGAGATGGAATGGGAAGACTTTAAGATAATGTTTCTTAATAAGTACTTCCCAAGAACTCTTCGCACGAAGATGGAGAGAGAATTCATAGAGCTCAAGCAAAAAGAAGGAGAATCTGTCACAACCTATGAAGTAAATTTCACAAGGCTCGCAAGGTATGATTCGGGTTTTGTTATCAACAATGATAGCAAAATTGATAGATTCTTTAGTGGATTAAAACCACATCTTGGAAAATCTCTTGCAATTAGAGACTTTGGGAGTTATGAATAAGTTGTTCAGTGTGCTCTCAAGGTGGAGATGGAGTTTGGAGAATGGTCCCATGTATATGGTGATAAGAAAATAAAGATGGAGTTTCAAGCTGGTGGATCTAGTGATAAATATGGGAAGAAAACACAACGACCCACTTGCCAAAAATGTGGGAAGTTGCACAATGGGAACTGCCTCAAAGGGACGGGGAAATGCTTCAAGTGTGGGAAAGAAGGAAACCTAGATCACGAGTGTCAAAGAGACATGAAAAGGAAGGATAATGTAGCCGATGAAAGGAGAGAACCACTCGTGGTTCAATACTACAACTGTGGGGAGCTAGGGCACTATTCAAACCAGTGCACTAAACCTCGAGCTCTCGAGGGTAATCAGCACCAACAACCACCAAATCAAAAGGAACAAGGGAAGTCTTATGCCATCACTAATGCGGAGGTGGAACATGATAATGAAGTCCTACAAGGTACACTTCCTATTCACTCAAGAATGGAAAAAGTCTTATTTGATTCTGGTTCTACGCATTACTTTATATCTTGCAAGTTTGGTAGAACTATAGAATCGAAGCCCCGAAACCTTGAAGTAGAGATATCTGTAAAATCACCGAGTGGTGCAATCATTTCAACCCAAGTGTTTTATTCTTCTCCTGTTGACGTATGTGAGAAGATTCTTCTGGAAAATCTCGTAATACTTCCCTTGGTGTAATTCGACGCTATAATGGGAATGGATTGGCTCTCGTTATATAGAGCACATATCAACTGTCGGGAAAAGGAAATATATTTTCATATTCCGAACCATCCCATGCTCCTCTACAAATTCAAGGAAGTTCATGAATATCCATTGAAAAAACCTTCAATGGTGTGGGTGATGATTCCCTATGAAGAAGCATACCTCACCCAAATGTTTGAGTCAAAGGAAAGTTCCAACCTTGAGGAAATTCCCATCGTAAGGGAATACGGTGATGTATTTCCTGAAGAGTTACCCGGAATTCCACCGGATCGTGAGGTAGAGTTATCAATTGAACTCATACCCGGAGCTAATCCTATCTCGAAGTGCCCCTATAGGATGGCTCCTATCGAACTGGAGGAATTAAAGAAGCAGCTGCAAGAGCATCTGGACAAAGGGTTCATACACCCTAGTGCATCACCTTGGGGTGCGCCTGTGCTCTTTGTGAAGAAGAAGGATGGTACCATGCGGCTGTGTATCGATTATCAGGAACTCAACAAGATTACCATAAAGAACAAGTATCCTCTCCCAAGGATTGATGACTTGTTCGATCAGTTAAGAGGAGATTAATACTTCTCAAAGGTGGATCTTCGTTCTAGATATCATCAAGTAAAGGTGAAGAAGGAAGATATTCAGAAGACTGCCTTCCATACAAGGTATGGGCACTATGAGTTTTTGGTGATTCCCTTCGGACTTACTAATTCCCCTGCAATCTTCATGGATTTGATGAATAGAGTCTTTAGACATTACCTCGACAAATTTGTGGTAGTGTTTATCGATGATATTCTCATCTTATCTAAGAGCAAGGAGGAACATGAAGAACATCTAAGACTTGTGTTGGCTACATTGAGAAAGGAGAAGTTGTACACCAAGTTCAGCAAGTGTGACTTTTGGATGAATCAAGTCACGTTCTTGGGACATGTGATCACAAGCGAGGGAATTTCTGTGGACCGTTCAAAGACAAAGGCGATTGAGGAATGGCCCAGGCCCTCCAGTGTCACAGAAATCCGTAGTTTTCTTGGATTAGCTGGGTACTATCAACGTTTTGTGAGAAACCGCTCACGATTGTCAAGCCCACTAACTAAGTTAACAAGGAAAGGGGTAAAGTATGTCTAGACAGATGAATGTGAGGGAAGCTTCAAGGAGCTAAAGAGAAGGCTGATCACTGCACCTGTACTCACACTACCGAAAAGTGGAGAAAGTTTTGTGATATACAGTGATGCTTCAAAGAAAGGCTTGGGTTGTGTACTCATGAAAAATGATAATGTGATAGCCTACACCTCACGACAGTTGAAGATCCATGAGCAGAACTACCCGACGCACGATCTAGAGCTGGCAGCCATGATTTTTGCCTTGAAAATCTGCCGGCATTACCTTTATGGTGAGAAGTGTGACATATACACCGACCACAAAAGCCTTAAGTATATATTCACACAAAAGGAGCTCAACATGCGTCAAAGGAGATGGTTAGAGCTAATCAAGGATTATGATTGCTCTATTCACTATCATCCTGGAAAGGCGAACAAGTTAGCTGATGCTCTAAGCAGGAAAGAACTTGCTACTCTATCCATGTTGAGGATTGAGAAAGAACCTATCTTCTTGGATATGCAAAGGATGGATTTGGGAATCGTAAGGGTAGGGGATACATACTACCTTTCCCAAATGATTGCGCAACCATCCATCCAACAGAAGATTAAGGAAGCACAAAGGGATGATGTGGAGATACAAAAGAGGGTGAATGCAGTAAAGGAAGGGAAGCTGCAAGAGTTCCATATCGACGATGATGGTGTGATTCGGTTTGGAACTCGGCTTTGTGTGCCTTCATCACCCAGAATAAAGAAGGATCTATTGGATAATGCACAAAGCTCAACTTTATCTATTCATCCTAGAAGTACCAAGATGTATCGTGATCTCCGAGAACACTTCTGGTGGGATAACATGAAGAAGGAGATTGCGGAATATATATCAAGGTGCTTGGTGTGCCAGCAAGTTAAAGCTGAGCGGCAAAAGTCCAAAGGTATGATGCAGCCATTGCCTATACCCATGTGGAAATGGGAAAATGTCACTATGGACTTTGTCATGGGTCTCCCGAAAACGTCAAGAGGAAATAATGCGATATGGGTTGTGGTTGATCGACTCACCAAGACTGCCCATTTTATCGCTATTCGGGAAGACCTCTCACTTGAACAGATTGCAAGGATATATATGAAGGAAGTGGTGAGACTGCATGGTGTTCCACTCTCGATTGTCTCTGACCGTGATCCAAGGTTCACATCTAAATTCTGGAGGAGCCTTCAACTTGCTTTGAGTACTGAATTAAATTTCAGCACGACCTATCACCCCCAAACTGATGGCCAGTCTGAAAGGACTATTCAGACGCTCGAAGATATGCTAAGAGCATGCTCTCTATAATTCAAAGGTGGTTGGGATCAACATCTCCCATTGGTTGAGTTCTCATACAAAAATAACATCCACTCGAGTATTCAGATGGCTCCGTATGAAGCTCTTTATGGGAAGCGATGTAGAACTCCAACCTGTTGGGATGAAGTTGGAGAACGAAAGCTACTTGGTCCCGATCTTGTTCAAGAGAAGACAGAGAAGGTTCAAGTCATCCAGAAACATATCAAAGCTGCTCAAAGTCGGCAAAAGAGCTATGCTGACAATCGTCGAAGGGACTTGGAGTTCGACGTTGGAGATAAAGTCTTCCTTCGAATATCTCCGTGGAAGAGAGTCATGCGATTCGGGAAGAAAGGGAAGCTAAGCCCAAGGTACATTGGCCCCTTTGAGATCCTTGATCGTATAAGAGCTGTGGCCTATCGTCTGGAACTTCCACCAAATATGGCTCAAGTTCATGATGTGTTTCACGTATCACTACTGAGGAAGTACATTTCAGACCCCTCACATGTACTAAACTCAGAGGTGGTATAGCTGGAAGATGATCTCTCCTATGAGGAGCAGTCGGTAAAAATTCTGGACCGAAGTGATAAGGTTCTACGCAACAAGACAACCCGCCTTGTCAAAGTGTTGTGGAGGAACCAAAAGTTTGAGGAAGCAACCTGGGAACCGGAAGAGGCAATGAAGGAGAAGTACCCTCACCTGTTTGTGTAAAGTGAAATTTCGGGGGCGAAATTTCTTAAGGGAGGAAGAATGTAACGACCCAAAGTTTTTCAATGGAAAATTCCCATCTTATATCTATGTCATAAAAACACAAAATAATGAACTACTAAGTGATACGTAACCTTTAAACATAATTTTGTCACCCCTATGTTTGGAATTTTAAAAATCCAACATTCACGGTTGTGTTCAAGATAGTTTTTGGAGTCCAATGAAACAAAAATAATTTTTGGTGAATAGGAACCTACCCTTATGAATAGTAACCTACCCTTATGAATAGTAATATGACCCTTATAAATAGTAAATAAGAGTAACATTACCTATGAATAATAAAATAAAATTTAGACATCTTAGAAAGTGACAATTTGACCTTAGTAAACATTTTTGGTATTTTATAAGTCATAAATAATTAATTATAATTAATTAATAATTTAAAAGAATACTTATTTTCCTGAAATATATTCATAAATTATTGAATCAATGTCTAATAGTTTTTAGATAATTTTATAAGACCCTAAGTAATTTTTGAAAGAATTGCAAAATCAGTTTTAATTTTAAAAGCTGTTTTTTAAGTAAATTATGAATTTTAAATTAATAATATTTAGAAAATTATTTTTGAAAAATGGACTTCATTTTTGTATTCTACACGTCGAAAAATGGTTGGGGTAAAATTTTGGGATTTTTCTGAGATACTTGAATTTTTGATGAATAGTAGAATACATTAATTTATCATATAAATACATTTTAATTAAAACCCACTATTCCTGACATCACAAGTGATGTAAGAACCCAAATCCTGAATTCACAAGTCTTATTTACTATTCTTAGTCATCCAAGACTCACTATTCCTTGTCTTAGGTGAAATTAATAAACTAATCAATTTTATATTAAGGAAACCCCTCTCCCCTCCACTATAAAAGCTACCCTTCACTCCCTCTTTTCCTCACACCTCTCAAGCTCCAAGACTTCTCTAAACTCTGCCCAAACACCTTCCCTAGATCATCCCCCACGTCCAAAAGCTGCTGGTCTCATCAAAAGACCAATCCTAGCTTCCTTAAAGAGGATCTCAAGAGAAGGATTCTAAAGGTAGTTTCTCTCTCTCTTCTCCTTTAATTTCCTTTCAAGTTCAAGTTCCTTTCTTGATCTCTCCCTACCTATCGTCATCCAAATTGTTCTGTAAATCCAGTATTTTATATATACTGTAATATTATGATTCTAATGTTATATTATATCACCCCACACCCTTTCCCTCTTCCTTTTATTTTATTAAAGAGAACGTTGTTCAAGTGGTGATAATTTATCACCTTCAAAAACAACATGCTCTCTTCTTCCATTTCTACCTTCAATCTGGTCATGAAACCATTTTTATGGTTGAAACAGAATATTTTATATGTATTATGTTATATTTTAAGTTCTTTAAATAACCTATGGCCATATTACTAAGTTAAATGCTAAAACGAGTTCGTTGTGATCCATAAACCGCTCGAATTAACCCAAATGATCTTCATTTAATTATTATCTAATGATTCGTCCACATGGATCTAATATAACTCATTATAAAATAATTCAAGATTCTATAATATCATAAATAACATGTAATATCAGTTCTGGATGTTTACCCATGATCTACCCAAACATCAATTTAAGAATACAGGTGGACCGTTCAAGAAAACCATGAAAACGAACACCCCCGATCAATGTTTTTAAACTCTATAAGTCATCCAAAAGAACATAATGTAACATAATGAAACCCGAATGAACCCTATTAATGTACAAATGGTTCTGGAATTTCTAATTAATTAATATAATGTCATTATAAAGGACATTAGAGAGAAGGAGGCATTCGAGTACAAGGTAAGGGGAAATCTCGAACCCAATTTTCTTTCTTCGGGTTCTCCCTCTTTCACTCCATTTTTGATATGGTTACTCCTCAAAGATCATTTGTTCATCATTTCCTTTACTTTTATGGGATATAAATGTTTGTCACTAGTTTTTATGTCCATCAAAATGTTTTCCAAAAGAACTCTTCTTTCAGTATCTCACCTTTTACCTCTCATTCAAGGTTGATGGTTCTTGTATCAAGTATGTTGTTCCCTCTTTCTTTTGGGAACCCAAAGCTTATGAATGTGTTATTATGAGATGAAACCCATTACATTACATGGGTTATTTATGAACATTTTTGATATGTGTTCTATGTGGAAATCATGATAATGATAATGTTATGATGTGACGGGTGCGCCCGGAATTATATAGCGCAATATGAATGTTTAAATGTGACGGGTGCACCCAGAATTATATAGCGCTCCAATGAATTGGGTAAAGTGATGAATCTCATGAGTAAATGTGAAATGATGTGTGAACATGATGCTAGCTTTGTTCACAAGTATGTGTGGTAGTTAACCACTAAGACATGATGTTTCATTTTTATGCTTTGCCACATTTCAAGTTTATTGTTTATGCTCCTCTCATGTTCAAGATCTTCCTCCTATGTCATGATTATGCTCACCCCATGCTATATTGTTCTTATCTATCCTCTTACTGGGCATTTATCTCACCCCTTTTGATGTATATCCTCAGGTGGCTACATGTACTAAGGAGAGGACGAGTGCCACTAAGAAGCTAGTGAAGAAGAAATTAAATAAATGTTTATGCTTGATATTCTATTTGTTATGTATTGTCCTAGTTTGACCAAGACACTAAACCTCTGGATCCTCCATGTGTAATAATATTATGTTTTTTATCTTTGAAATGATGTAATAGTAATGTAAGAAAAGGCCGGGTCGCTATAGTTGGGGAGCCTGGGACCAATCTGAGGCTTGCGATGCTATGGAGCATTTTATCTGTTTTCTGTTTTAATTGGGTTTAATATTGTATTCCAACATTGTGACTTGTTTGGATGGTTTCCTAGAAATATGTATCATGCATAACACACACACAGACACATGTGTGTGTGTGTATGTGATCCACTTTTTTATTACTTCAGCTGTTTACCTATTGCATGTTTTACTGCTTCCGCTATTGATATCTATTTTACTTTCACTGTGTTACTCTGCCAATGAGGGGATAGTTTCCCCAATATCACACCCAAGACCCATAATACTAGTCAACTGCCTCTAGCTTTTGGAGAAATTTTCTTGAGTCCATGTGACCAAATGGGTACGGGGTGCCTCTGGGCGGCTTCTAGAATCGGGACGTTACAGGGTCGAAGAAGAATAATAGAATTTTAAAAGATTTCTCAACAATCTTATCTCTTCACTTGGTTGTATCCTATTAGGATACACCCTAAGGAACCATTGAAAAGGTATTTTTATGTGACCTATAACACATAGACATGTGGGATAGGATTGGGATGCTAATTGGATAGAAAGTTTGAATTATCCAAGGCTCCAAAATTATGAAGAGAAGGGGTGGTGGGGGTGCTATATATAAGGGGAGGGGAGGGGTGTTTTTGAATATCATAATCATTAGTTTATTATTTTGTCTAAATAAATTTTATAATATTTATTATTATGATATTATGAAGTAAATGGTGCATGCAATTTCAATGTAATTGGTTCTTACATCATCCATTACTCAAAAATTAATGTATTTTTATTATAATGTAAAACATAATATTTTTTCCATATTTGACTATACACCCAAAATTCAACTATTTTAGAAAAATACAAAAATTTCACTATAAAACTTTTCAAACATTTTGGTTTCAAATATGAAATCAATTTTATAAAAAATAATTTTCAAAATATGAGAAATTTAATATATATGTAAAATCATTATTTATTTAGAAAAATACTTATTTTAATATTATGATCATTTTTATGACCATTAGAAAAATTATTTAAGGTCTCATAAAATGTTTTATGATTTTAATAATAATTAATATTAACTTATAATATTTTTTATTAAATAAAATTTCTTTTAAATCATTATATTTTTTTATATAAAAAAATAAAACATTCATTTTTTACAAAAAAAACACTTATTTTATCATTTGTAAAAAAATTATTTACTTATATAATGATATAAATATTTCATATATTCATTTTATATGATACCTAGATACTATGTTACACTTCTATAGGCAAGGTTACTATTCAAAATACCTTGTTACTATTCCTAATGTCTAGATTACTATTCCAATATCCATATTACTATTCAAATGTTTATATTACTATTCAAATTATTCGATTTGTAACAGTCATATGAGTTATCTATTTTCTCTAAATTATTCATATTTTATTCATTATTCCTTATATTCTATTTTTATTCAATAAAATTCTACTTAATTTCTACTATGTTGTTTGTGAGTGTGATTATTATAAGGGAATGCGTAGATCTAAATTTTCTTATTATTGTTTTATTAGTTTCTATTTTTTTCCATTTTAATTATTATAATTCATATGCTCATTTTTATTCTGTATATGTAATGTTCAAATTATTGTCATAATTTTTCTTCTTTACTATGTGGTGTAAGTGCATTATAATAAATTACTAAATAAGACACAATTATAAGAAGTAAAATTTCATTGATAAAATTTTGGGTCATTACAACTCATCAAATATGGCTATAGACCTTTTGAAATGATAAAAATCTTAGAACATCTATCAAAAGTTATATCAATTTATGGAAAAATATACTCACCTAGGACATGAATATCCATTCGAAAATATTTTAATTATAATTAGTGGATTCCTATATTCATTTTATAATAATGATGTATGGGGGGGGGATTAACATAAATCTCCCATTGATCGGAGCTCCACTAATCATGTTCTCAACTGTATAGATTATCCCATCCTAGACATGAATTTGATGAAAAGTATTTTTATCTGAACTCCATTAGCTTCTCACATCTAGGATGGTGTATTTTCAGTGATCTAAAAAGGACTATGAAACCTAAATTGATTCATATAACTAAAAAAATCTCAGAAATTTGTTTAATTTAATGAATATTTTTTCATCTAGAATGAAGAAAACCCAATACATTGTTAATGTGCCCCAATAATGAAGATCCCAACTAGATATCCATCAAAATCCCTAATAATCAAGGGATTTCTTCCATTTTTTATTTAACTATGAAATTATATATCAGGCATGTTCACTATCCTTTTAGGGTAAATGGGGTATATCCAAAAAATGTTACTGTTTACAAAATAAACTTCTCTAATAAAACATTCCATTAATGAAATGTTAGTCTAAGACAATTACTAGGGGATGTTATTACAACTAATTGGACAGTTTATGGGGAATGTTATTAGAGTGGGAATATCATTAAATAACCCAAAACTATATACATGTAGCCTCTTTGAAACTAGGTAATCTCAATGATTTTCTCCCATTATCATTGACTGAAGATTATGTTATGGGAAGACACAGTGGCATTAAATATCTTGAATAAATTCAATAATATCATTTATTCCCATATCAATACAACCAAAAATATACTCTATATTAATTTTCTAATAAAAAAAAAATTTTATGTTTCAAAATGGTCAAAGTAAAACAAAATTCGATAAATTAGAAAATACCTAATTTTTAAATATCCCCCGTGATATCTATATATGAATTATATAAACATCCACGATTCACATAGGGTGTGATTCATGAAGAAAAAAATCTTTTTTTTCAAACTTATTTTGTGGATTTCCCTAAGTATTTTGTAAGGTGATGTTCCTTAATAGAGGAAACTAGCATTTGAAGGTAGTAATTCACCAGAGGTCATTCATTAAAAAATGATTTTTATTGAGTAGGTAAAAGTGAAATGAGAAACAATTAGAGGGATTCAAGTAAAATTATAGAAGGGAAATCTTGGGATACCCAATGAAATCTATATTGGCCATCTTGTTTCCTAGTAATTTATTCCATGTCATTATGATTGGAAACCATTCCAATTGGAGGTATTTTTTGAGGCCTTGAAAATTTTGATAGCTTTGGAAGATAAATAAAATAAAAAAATAATTAAATTAAATATTACTATAATTTAATATTTTCATTTATTAGAATATAACCATGTTATTCATAATGATTCTCTATCATTTATGATGTAATTCGTCACATAATTATTCTTTAATCTCACATGAAGGGGAAATGGCTCAAAAGATTCCATCATAACAAGCAGATAGGAAAACATTTCTATTTGACCACATAAAGACCTTGTTAAATACCCTCATTCATGGATGTTAATAATACATTTCTAGGTTATTATATGATGGTATCTCAAATTTACCTAATCATAATTTGAGTAAGTGAAGATGATATTCAAAAACACTTTATGGTTTCTTCATGGGGAATCATCCATTGAAGTGGATGAAAGATATCATCAAAGATCATGAACCCTATTTGTGTAAGGGTTCCACTTTGAAGTCACATAATCCCTACAAAAACACCTATTTTAGGATGTAAGTTATTTAATGTCATATAAAAATACAAGGTGTGAATTATAAGACTGGTAGGATTTGAGAAAAAAGTAAGTACAACACAATAGGGAATATCTAAACATAGAGGATATTCTATATCACTTTTATAATATCAAAAAGATTCCCCACAAAGACTATGATAAATCTTTCCTTAATGAAAATATTTGAAGGAATACCCAAGTAATTATGGTTTATGGATTGAATAAAAAGTCAAAACACATAGTGATCTTCCTTTAGGAGGCCTCCTTTGTAAATTATCTTGGGGGGGGGGGGGTCTTATTCAGGAGATTTACCTATGAGGATGTGTTAATGAGATTCCATTATAGGGCCTTCTCTATAATGATCATTCAAGAGGACCATTTTTAGGTGGTTCTATCTAGATACATCCATCATGATAACTATTTTCACAAACCTTTCTGGAGGAGGGCCACTCACATGGGATCCATCACAAATAGCTTCTATCCCAAGCCCATTGCAGATAGCCTTCCTTCAGGTTCCACCATGATCCTATGGGATGTGTGATTCCTACTAAGTATTTATGGAACTCTACCTAATATCCTTCTTTTTCAAACCATTTAGCCTATTTATAGTCTCTACATGATGTCACATATATGTGGTTAACCTATCTTCTTTAGATCTCCTTCTTCTACCAAACTCTACTACATATGTTGAAGTCATCCAAGTGAAATTATAAGCCTCCTTTTGGAAAATTAATATCTCTAAAGATCCCATTATAGGGATACATATTACATTGACTCCTGAGATACATGATCTGACCATGAAAAATAGGGTTTACCCTATTGACCATATGTTTCGATGATAAAATAACTCTCCTATATTTCTAGAATAAACTAATAGTACTATTTGAGTAATCTGGATAATGTATTCCATAATAATTAGGGATATTTTAGAAATGATATTAAGGATAAATATATTATTTCAAGACACTCATACTAATTTACCATGTTTTAATATGTCCTCCTTAGTATAATAAATGATCTATGCAGTCATGGGATTCATCACTATGTATAATACCCAACCATGTTCCTATTGCAGATTACAATACTATGACTCATCAATGATCCAGGGACATCTATATAAGGATAGTCTATGCATAATATCCAGTATCGTTTCTATATGGATATTACTTATCATAGTTCTATATATCCTTCCTCATATTGAACTCAACAAGCATGAGATGAACACATATACGATAAACCTACTATATGTAAGACCCAACCCATCTCTCAAGGGCCACCAACTTGGTGAAATTCTAAACAATTCTCACCCTCATGTAAGTCACTGAAATGATTTGGAGTATTTTGGACACCCATTCATAATCCCTATATAATAATCTTGGTGTCTCCCATTTCATGAGATATACTTTATTGTCATATAATGATAAACAATATATTGCGGTCTTATTACACGAATGTAAACCATTTATATAAAAAAACGGCCTTTGATTCCTATTCACCATATTATTTTTGATTTATCCTTTAGGTTTAAATAAAACATAAAAAACAATATCTCCATTAGTACATACACCCTATGAAACACATATCATCACTAGGAATTATCCATTATAAGACATATCATATATTCTCATGGGTCATATGATCTATTAAACAATCATTATTATAGGTATTTACTTCCTATGATCCAACCATCCCTTATTTTATTTAGATACTAGAAAAAGGTATGAACAAGAAAGGGTCTCCTAATAGTAATCCACCTACCAATAATTACTAAGAATCTTTTTCATAATATTCTACACATCATGTCTATAAAAATCATGGGAATGGTCATGTCTATAGGACCTTAAAAGGCACTACAATAGTTCTTGTCATGATACATTAAAATTATCTCATAAACATTTTATAATTATTGAATATCACAAGATATAATTTCCTTTATAGTGATACAAATGAATCACCTCTTATGGCCCTAATACCAATACCACATATAGATAAAAACTCCCTAATTGGTGATAAACTCAAGGGTTCGTTGTTTGAAACTGAAACATCACTAACTTGAAAAACAAATTTTGGGAAGCTATAATATATACCAATGTTACCATCAATATAAAATCAATAATATATAATGATAGTAACATCAATGGAGAATCTCTAGTACCCAAATATGTTAACACTAACACATATGATTGATCTGATCACTAACATGAAGGTAAACAGTTCCATATTGATATTTACCAGGGATTCATGTACAAATCATAAATATGTAATAGAGTCCCAATGTGTGAAAAAATTAACCTTAGTATGTGATATGATCCTTAACACCCATCCTCCAGATGATTCACACTCGAATAGTCAATAGTAAAGCCCTAATAACCAAATACCTTTCAAAAAAAGTTCTTTATTGGAACAAAATTATTATATCTAGATGGTTAATCTAAAAAATATCAACCATTAAACCAATACATAGATTAATGTTGTCTCACAATATGAACATTACATATAAGAAAGTTACATCTATGTATCTCCTTTAAATAATATTAACTCTTAATTATATAGGGTCACATCAAAATGATTCCTCTATAGGACATAGAAAATTTTAAAAACTATTTAGAGAGTTAAATTTAGGTTTTATAAACCTACACTTATTCATGAAGAGTTTAATTTCACACATCAAATAATTACTTTTACATATTGGGATTTTAAGCTTATGTATATAGGGGATCCCATACATAGAAATTTTATTCAAACTCCAATACCTTTATTCAAGAATGTTAATTGTATTTTTATGACACAAAATAACTCTTATGCATCATAAGATGACTATCACACACCATAAATTAATATATATCATTAGATATGATGAACCATTTGAAAATCACCCCAAATTAATTCAAAATCCAATAAACTCAAAATTAAAAATAATTCATTCCCTAAAAAGGCAATGTTTAAAACATATCCAAATATTATAGAAAAATATATTTCATAATAATTTATCCCCAAAGACTAGGAAAACTCCCAATACTCATTACTCATCATATATTTACACCCGCAACAGCTCAATAAGGTTTAGAATAAAAAAGTTGTCCAATAGTCTAACCCAAAATAGAACTCATGAATACTCTATACCTTATATCTGATTACCCTAAGGATTTTCATCTAATTGGACATTGATATACTCCAATCTAAAACTATCTCTAAGGTAAATAGAATCCCCCCCTATAAATTTAATTCAAACTCCTAGTTACCATTAAAAACATATAAAACTTAATGATGGAGAAATATTTGATAATAATTATGAATTAATAATGATTTAATTAATTATAAAATACATGTGAAACATAATAACATATCATTAGAGATAATATAAACCACACCATATATTGATCATAAATGACTAGTTAAAATAAATAGATTTTATATGACATGTACATTATTTTGATAAGGCTAGACACCTAATAAGGTGGCCATATCAAAAAAAAACTATGCATAAATCAAGGAAAACATGAAATAATAAGTAAAATAAAAATAATCATGATAGATTCATAAGAAATATAATATATTGAAAAAATAATAGACTCAATTTTTTTTACATTATAAACATAAATTAAGGAATTGTGCTAGGATGATAAACATGATATGGAAGAATAATCCCAATACCATATTGTAATTTTCTCATGAGACCTAATAATGTATTGGAGGATTTATAATTTTTTTACCCACCCATATCTAATCCTTTATAATATATAGTCTCCCAATACATATCATAGATCCTGATATGTTTTTATCAAATTTCATGACAATATATGAACTATACCATATAGTTATACCATATAACTTTTCATATATTTATTATTCACCATATAGTGTCATTTATATTTTTTTGAAATTACAAGATGATTTATGAGAGGATTTTAAATTTTGATATATTAATTAATGATGTATAAAATTAGATATTAATGTTTAAGTTTGTATAGGTAACACATTTTGTGAAATATAATGTGAATTTTTTTTATCCATATTTATGGAATATACAAACCAATCGAGCATCATCAATTTGTTTATATATTTATATAAATTTATCAATGAGATTCATTAAAATATATTTAAATGGATTATATCTTTATAAAAATACTATATTGTCTTCCTTCGATTATTTTTATAGGAACAAAAACACAGTGTAGTGAAAGTGAGGACGTATGGATTCTGGTAAGTGATTCCACTGTGTGAGGATCAAATGATAAACCCAGATTCATTCAACTATTTTAATATAGTGTTAAAAAATATTTAAATAAGAATACATTCAAAAAATAATTATACTAGTCTTTATGTTCATAATTTACATGTGTATTTTACAAAAAAAACTTATAGAATATGGCATATTGGGTTTTACTATATTATTACCTTTATAACACACTAAATTTATATAAAAACTAATATGTGGTATTAGATAAGAGTATAAATTTTTTAGAAACATTTGGTTTTTGGAAGTATTTTTAAAATATTATTAATAATCAACCCATATAATATGATAAATATAGATATCATTTTGTATGTCATGATATAAGCAGGATACAATATAAATATATTTTGGATTATGATTTGGCATGATAGTATAATTTTAACTAGATTGATCAATAAAAAAATAATGCTTGACATATTATAGTTACAATATATATTAAAAAATATAGTAGTCTGTATCATTAGATATGATATAGTTAAAAACAAAATTATGTGAAAATAGAGTAAAATTGAACTTATACTACATAGTTTTGTTCTTGGGAGGGATATTGTTCAAGTAATTGATTTTTTAAATGTATTAAGATAAAATAGATCGATATGTTTGGGTATAAAATCATTATGTCCTATAAGAATTGTAATGATGTTATGATAGAAAATTTTGTATTCTTCATAAGATACATTATAAGATATTACAACCTATGATTATGAACACCCATTTATTATATCACAATGCCAATGATCTGTGTTAAATGTAACAACCAATAATTTATAATATGATATTAATAGTTGTCCTATTATATTATATAAATTTATAAATTAATATTATACTGATGAAAAAAATATTTTCAAGTAGGTCAGAAATTCATAATAATGGATAAATTGTTAATAAATTATAAATTATTAAAAATAAAAAGTAATTATATTTATTTTTTAAAAAATTCATAGATTCCATTTGGAATATAATTTTTTTATAATGATGAAATATTATTTATTAATTATATATATTCAGTATTTCAAATATCTTTAATATATGAATAGGTTATAAATAAACACATTTATGTTTTATCTAAAATATTTATTTCTTATATTGAATGTAATACTATTAATTTTAGTATTTAAAAGTTAGGTATTTCATTTGATTCAAATTAATTCAAAAGTGATCCACAGTTTGATTTTATATAAAAATAATTTAATGTTTTAAAATAAATTTTAACGTTTTTGGATTTAAAATAACTGTTCAAAAATTTAAATACACATTAGTATTGATCCCATTATTGTGAATATTTTAGTCATGATTCTTAGCAGTCTTGGATATTATTCTATGCTTATAAAAACATGGACTAACATTATATCACTTCATACATGGTTAATATGTGAATTTTAGTCCATTATTATATTAATACAGGGAATGAAATAAATTTACTATATTATTTTCTTCTTATTTATCTTAGTTACATATCAGATACTACAATTAAATCATTTATTGCAGATTAGTAAAAAATAATTAATTATATTTGGATGATAAAAATTAATATATATGTGTGTGATATTTTGTATAAATAGATATGAAATGAATCAATTTAATTATTAGAATATTTTATTCAAATAAATGTTGAGTGAGACAAAATATTTTGAACATGAATATAATTATTAAATGGAGACATTTTAAAAACAATAAAAATATCATGGTGTTATATGAATTTCAATTTGAGGAATTTTTAAGGAAAAAATATTGAAAATGAGAAGGTCATGGTAGAGGTTAGTAAAATGGATTGTCTTATGTAACAAATATAAGACAATAATAATTGATTAAGAGTAAATCACAGTTGAGTTAATAAATTAATTATTATATAACATTGAAAAATATATTAAAAATTTATTAGTTACAATTAAAAAATTATTTGTATAGAGGAATGGATATAGAATGAATAAAAATATTTAACATGTCATAAATTTTTGTACCAGTATTCCTTGGATTTACAATTTATAAAATTCATATGATTTTCTACCAAAATATTCTTGGATTAAGAGACAAGATGAGTTAACAAAATTCATAAGGAAATATTCATCTTGGAATAAAAATTAAGATGATGTAAGGATGTAAACATTTCAATGGGATCATATACTATAAAATAACTTATTTTATATTTATATAAAACATCATAGATATTTAAAAAATATATTTTATATATATTACAAAAAAACCCAATCATGTTAATTAGATATATTCTATATTGGATTTTAAATAATTTATAATAGTTTAAAAAATTTGAAAAAATTATTATTTATAAGTAAATTCATAATTATAATAATGAAATAAATGTTATAGAAATTGATATATATAATTCCAGTTGAAATATATTAGATACTGGTTATGTAAAAAATAATTTTATATATTTACAAAGTCATTGAAGTAGAAGGTAAATTCTAATGAAAACATTCATCAATGTTCCAAAAAATGATAGATGGTATCTATATTAGATTGGGAAAATATGATATAAAAATAATTAATTGATTTATATCTAGTTATAATTTTTTTACTACCTTCCATGAATAAATATTCAATTTCTACACATCATTAGGAAAATAAATATTTTATACCCTGATTAAAAACAATTTTCTTTTTTATACATGATTAAATCATTTGCTGTCCTCAAAAATATGAATAAAGGATTAAAAATTATTAAACTATATAATATGTATAATAAGAAAGTCATGGTCAGGGAAAAAATATTTCATATCTTTGAAATTTCTTATATGGTCTAATATTTGATAATACTATCCAGTGACTCAATAATGATATAATATTAGAATATTTTTATTATAAATTTTAAGAAATATTAAAATATTGTTTATTATTAAAGATGATTAAACATCCTTATGTTAGAAACTAAGAATGGGCTAGTGAGTTATTGTAACCAATTTATGTGTTCCATAAAAAACTCTACGAATGATCCTAACTAGATTCAATACAACCCGATATTGTGTGAAACATTGGACAATGATAAGTTATGGGGATGCTCAGAACAACCATTAGGAATGGACATGCTCAAGAAACCCAAGCCTTTGGAAGATTTAAATCCTAATATTCCCCTGTATAAACCCCCGAATTTGGATGGCTCAGGTTTTCTAGATAGAACTGGTGCTTCAACTCAACAGGTATTGAAACAGATCCACAAGGACTTGGAAATCACACCTGGATTTCCTCCATGCTCTAAAAAAACTCTGGTAATTACTCATGTACCTCTAAGCATGGATTTTCTATTGAAACTACTTCAAGTATGTCCTCTTTACACTTTGACAGTTAGGCAGTAGATCCTTTGCAATCAATTGTTCATATTACTTTGCCTGCGAATTCTGAGAAACTACATAGTCAACCTAACAATGAACACAATGCCAACAAAAGCATTATGATTTCACCTATGAAGGGTAGAAACAAAAGTAATATTTGAAAAATCCTTTATAATTATTATAAAAGTAGTAAGAAAAAAAAACAAGAACCCAAATCCTTTCAAAAAGAATAGAAGATATACTAGAAACAAGGGTTCGAGAAACACAAAAAAAGGGAGTTCTATCACCAAAATTAGGTTCAAATGAAGATTATTTTCTATAATTGTCAGGGTATTGATAACTATGACACACTTTCTATCTTATAAATTATGTTTAATAATCACCTCCCTATGCTATTTTCTTTTGCTGAACCAAAAGTCAATTTCTCATCGAAGTTTCAGCTCTCATGTCATCATGGTTATTCTTTTACTAGTGAAACTAAAAACTCTTCCTTAGTCGATACTCTATGGATATTTTCACACTTTTCTATTCAGAATATTAATATTTTTAACATCTCAGAGAAATCCTTCACTTGTGATTTTGTCTTCGGAGGCACCTCTATTTTTTGATCCTTTGTTTATGCAAAAAAAAAGATACCAAGAAAGAATCCCCCTCTGGGATGATCTTACTTCACTAGGTTCTAACATCAACACTCCTTGGTTATTTATTATAGATTTTAATGAAATCCTCAAATAAAATGAAAAAATTGGTCCTTCATATGCTACGCTCTCCATGAGAGAATTCAAATCCACTATTTAAGACAACAATCTCATTGAAATAAACCTTACGGGTGCCAAATACACTTGGTATAGAAAAATTACAATAAGATGGTTGCCTCTAAATTTGATAGAGCCTTCACAAATGTTCCTGCTTTAGATTTTTGGAACTCCATCACTAGCACCACACTTCACAAGATCCACTCTGACCCCCATCCTATTATGGTCATTCTCTTGACCGACACTATAAGATGTCCTCTTCCTTTTAGATTCAATAATTCTTGGTTCAATAAAACTAAATGCACTGACATCATTAAAACTTTTTGGATTTCTATGGCACATTACAATGATTCCTTTTCCTTATATTACAAACTAAAGTCTCTTAAAAAGATGCTTAAAGGTTGGTTTAGCCTATATACTAAACAAATCAATAAGGATATCCTACTCTTTGAGAATAAGCTCAACCAACTCCAAACCCACAACACTAGCTTTGATTTTAGCATTGATCCAAATCAAGAAATCAACACCTTAATAAAGATCAATTCCCTGCTCACATTTAAGGATAACATGAGGAAGAAATCCTTAAAAGTTAAATGGATTTTTTGACGGTGATAGATATACTAATTTCTATAAATCTCTTCAAAGATACCATAGATCCTATAGGCCTCTTACCAATATAAAATATGGGGACAACATTTTAGAAAATGAAGATGACATTTCTAACCATATTGTCTCTTACTTTGAATCTACTTTCAATGGCCCTGATAACAACAAGGATATCTTACTAGGGATCATCCTGATGGTGGTCAATGATGAAGATAACACCTTTCTTCTTAACACTTATCTAGATCATGAAATTAAAGATATCATCTTCAGTTTAAATCCTAATAGTGCTCTTTGACCTGATGGTTTAAATAATGGTTTCTTCCAGAACTACTGGGATATTATTCAATCTAATGTTTTCAATCTTGTAAAATCGTTTTTCACCAATGGTGTTCTTCCTCATGGACTAAATTCCCAATTCATCTCTCTAATCCCTAAAGTTGACAATGCTTCTGAGATCCATTTGTTTCGGCCCATTTCTCTCATCAACAATCTTTACAAAATCATTACAAAAATAATTTCCAATAGGCTCTCATCCATCAAGGATAAAATAGTCTCCTAGAATAAATTTGGATTTATCAAGGGTAGATCCATCAAAAATTGAATTTTTCTTACTTCAGAGTGTTTTAACACTTTAAACAAAGTCAATAGAGGAGGTAATATTTCCATCAAGCTTGAAATTTAAAAATACTTTAATACAATGGACTGAAGTTTTATCTTTAAGGTTTTTCAATCATTTGGTTTTAGCATGTTTTTATCACTACTATCAGAACCTTATTCAATTAGGCATCCATTTCCATTCTGATCAATTATTCCCCCATGGTTACTTCAAATGCACTAAAGGTGTAAGACAGGGAGATCCCCTCTCTGCTATCATTTTCTCCATTGCGGAGGACTATCTTAGTACTTTACTCAATTGCCTTGTTGATCAAAATACACTCAAGCCCATTCACATGTAACACAATTTGAATGATCCCACTCACCTGTTATATGCCGATGATATAATTATTTTTCTTCAAGGGAAGAAAAGAAACATCCGAAACCTCAAAAAAGCTCTTACTCATTATGAGGATATTTCTGGACAAGTGATTAGTTAGAACAAATCTTCTATCTTCTTTGGGAAATTTTTTCCTCCTAATATAAAATGAAACATTATAAGTGATTTAGGTATAAAGGAGGGATCTCATCATTTTAAATACCTAGGTTTCCCTATCTTCTAGGGAAGACCTTAATCTTCACACTTCTCTAAAATATCTAATCAGGTTATAATAAACTTTCTTCTTGGAAGGGAAAATCTCTTTCTATGGTTGGTAGAATTTGTCTTGTGAAATATACTATTGTCTCAAAAATGTTCTACTCTATGATGGTCTAAAATTTTCCTATTGGTCTTATTAAAAAAAATAAATACCTCTATTAAAAATTTTGTTTGGACAGGTAGCATGGTGTAAAAGAAACTTGTCACCATACCATAGTTAACTTGTTTTAAACCCATTGATAAAGGAAGCATTGGCATTAAAAATCTCAAACACTTTAATGAGGTGCTTCAAGTCAGGCTCACTTGGGTTCTCCAACATAATAATTATAGTTCAACAAGATTTCTTAAAAATAGATTTCTAGAAAAACTTATGAAAGTAAACTCAACTTTCCTTGCCTCTTATATGTGTCATTCTATAAAACAGTCCTTTTCCTCCATTCTGAATAACGTCTGGTTGATGATCTCTATAGACACTTCTTTGAATTTTTGGTTGGATAATTGGACTGGAACTCCTTTAATATCCAAAACTACTCTTGGCCAAAGTGCTGAGAACACCAACCTCTCCATCATAGATGTCCTCTGCTCCCAAAATAACCATCTTCCTAACAACATCATGAATGTCATTGATTCCAATACTTTCTCCATCACCGATGATTTCTTAGTCTGGGAACTTGCTTGTAATGGAATTCTTAACTCAAAAAACTAATATAATCACCTTTTTTGTAACTCTAAAAGTGATTTAGGGTGGATTAATCACTTTGAAAAACCTTGGATAAAACCTTCATGATTCACCCTTATCTGGAGGCTTGCTCACAATAGGATCCCCAATAATGATTGCCTTTAATTTCATGGTATTCAACTCTATTCTAAATGCTGTCTTTGCAACCAACATAGAGAAGATTCCAATCATCTCTTTATTTTTTTGTGCCACTGCTTCTACTCTTTGGAATTTTATTTTTGACATCTCTAACTATAGGTGGTTGATATATGACTCTATCAAATCTCAATTAAAGAGATGTGTAGAAATGTATAATTTTCAAAATATTAAGAATATTTTCCTTAATGCTATTGCAGAACTTCACTATGTGATATGGTATGATAGAAATGATCTTATTCATACTAAATTATAATTAAGTCATGATGCATGGCGTATGCTGATTCTCATTTCGATACTTAAAGCTGCTTCGATCCAGAAGGGACACTTCAGCAACACAGTGCACAACTTTGGCATTCTACGATGACTCCGTATTGATGGAAATTACTACCAACCTCATCTCACTTTCAAAGTCTTTTGGAATTCCCCTCTTCCTGGTTGGATTAAATTTAATGTGGATGGTGCTTCCAAAGGCAACCTGAGCCCTACAGGTTATGGTGGAATCTTTAGAAATCATGCAGTTCAGATCCTTGGATGCTTATATGGTAGCAGTGGTATTGCATCTTCTCTGGAAGCTGAAATGATGAGTATGGTTCATGATATTTCTTTTTCCAAACAACATGGTTGGAGAAACCTTTGGATTGAGAGTGACTTGACCACCATTGTGAACGCTATTTGGAATGGTATGATTCATCTTGCGTGGCTGATCACCATTCACTGGATGAGCTGTATCTGCACTCTTCTTGACATTAAATACATCATCATTCATATTTATCAAGAAGCTAACATTGTTGCTGATGACCTTGAAAACAAGGGGTTTAATCGAGATATCACCTACCTAGATGATCTTCCCGCTGATCTAATCCGCTTTCATTACAAAGATTTTAATATGTTTCTACCTTTTAGACTCATGTAGCCTTTTTCTTTATAATAATTATGCCTCAGTATTCTGGCTAGGAACCACCTTCATACAAAAAATAATCATTGTGGGGAACAATGAATCATGAAATTTACTAATAATCTAACTGAGTATTGTGATTTTTCATTACCCAGTCTTCTTGGAACATTAAAGTATAATAATGTGTTTAAGTGAAAAAATTATTCCTTGTAAGGTGTGGTTCAATTAATAATGATTTTTTAAAACCTTATACTTACTTTGAGGATTTAGTATAGAATTAATCTACTATAATAATTTATTCTTTATAATAGGAAATATAAATTTTATCATAAAATACATATATCATAAACATATTGATTTGAATTTTTCCACGATTTAAGGTTTTTAAAAATATGTTTGATGTTTTACGTTTAACAAACATGGTTAAAAGTAGTAAAAACAAATTATTGATATATATCCCAATGAGATAAATGAATATTTTTAATACCATCCCACTAATCACAAAGTATTTTTGGGTAATTTTAATGTAATGATTGAGAAGAGGTATGCTTGTATAAGAACCATTTATAGGGAACTTGAACATTGTAATTTTAAAAACTAGTAAATAGTAAAATCTTCTATGGTAAAAAGTTTTAGTTTTATAGGTATTTATAAAAAAATTAAAATACTTATGTTATAGAAGAACCTCAAAGGTTTGTTGTGTTTGTTTAGAGAGTAATATATATATATAGATATTTATATTTATAATTGACGATATTGATGGGGTTATTTTTATAAGAGAAGAATCAATAAACTATTATAATGTTTTTGACTATTTATATTCTAAGAAATATCTTTAGTACATGAAATATGATATTGATTTCATATACACTATTTTGTTTTTAAGACATTTGATGAAAATATAGGGGTAAAACCCTTAGAATTGAATATATAATTTTCAATGAAAACAGACATAAATGGTAGTATATTTTCATAAAATGTTTTTATAAAAAATATAATAAAATTTTTCATGGTATTACTTATAATGGTATTTGTACATTTTAGTCAAGATTAAATCCATTTAGATTATTTTTTAATAGAAAATTTATATAATTTTGATATTTTCTAGATGGATTTAAAATCCTCACAGTATAATGGGGATCTATTTTATGAAATTTATGAGATATTTTTTTATAGTTTCAATGCTATTGTAAATTTTTTAATGTTTTATTGAACAATTTATGGATTGGAACACAATTTTAAATGTTTGAGTTCATATTTTGATTCTGGAATTAAATTGATTGATTTGAAAAAAAAATGATACGAAATATCAGAATAAATTGGTATTAATGGGAGTGATATAAATTTAATAGTGCATTATGTGGATAAAATTATTCTTATTGAAAAATAGATCCTAAATTTATAGTTTATAAGGACTTGGTTAGGAAAATGAATCAAGAAAATGAAATGTCCGAAGTGAAATATATAATTGTTATGGATATATATATATATATATAAGAAATTAAATTAACACATTGGATGATTCAATAAAACTATATTACCTAAGTGATAAATATTTATAGTGTATAGAAAACTATTAAGTGGTATTTAGTAGTGTTAAATAGTATTTGTTTTATAAAACATTACATACATGAACTGATGTGGAATGGGAACCCATGATAATGATAACTTTTGATTTTGTAAAATTATATTTCAAGTATTTCATATTATTTACTAAAGATAATGTAAATTATATTTTAATTGAAAAAAGTATATATGAATCAAATATAGGTAAAACTGACTAGATTGTCTTGAAAATTATCATTGAACACTTGTAAAGGACTGGGGATGTATTATTTATATTAAATAGATTGTATGATCACATTACAATGGTTTATAAGGAATATATTTTCAATTTTTCAATGAATATTAATTATCCTACTCTTGGTTTCCTTTCAATATAAATAGTGATGTAGTTATCGTGAGTAATTATGAGAATAATATCATGACAAGTTTTTATAGTGGAAGTAGACTATATAATAGAATAATATATGGAAAGATTATTTATTTTAGTAAAGAATTTATGTATTTAACTATGGATTCATCTAGAATATAAGGAACAATAAAACCTATTTACAATAATAAATATTAATTTCTAATGATAAGTAGTAGTGTCACCAATTTCATAACATATAATTTGCAAGTACTATATAATTAAGGAGAATATTGAGATCATAAATGAAATAATATATCCATTATTTACAAATTATTATGTATTATGTACTTTTAAACAACCATTAACATGTATGAAACATGGTTTCCAGGTAAATTTCTTAGGTAGTGTTTACATTGGAAATAATATCCAATGTGTAAATATTTTTTTATATATGTGTCCTAAAGTAATTCATATAACATAAATTATTATCATATATAATTTATGTTAAATGAAAATTTTGTATTTTAAATAATTTATATATGTTTAATTTATTATATTAAATAATTAAAATATCACTTTTGAGGTACTCTCTTAACACCCATGTATCTTTTATAGTAATTAGTCTTCTCTTTCAAAAGTAGAAAGTGCATAATGTACATAACATTATTTAATAATGTGATTAAAACCTAAATTAAAATATTTTACAAATTTAATATGGCATAATGAATTTAATTTTGGAATTTTAATTTTTAAAAATAAATTAGTTTTATTTTTTGATATTTTTTAAAAATAGTTTATTTTTTAGTGAATAGTGAAAAATATTGATTTTATAAAAAAATAACCATTATAACATTAAAATGATATTAGTATAATTTTAATTATTATCAAAACTTTTTCATGAAAAAAATATTAGTTATAGGATAATTCATATAAAAATACATTGTTTAACTTAGATGTATACGCTTAAAATTTTAGAAATATAAGTAATGATATTGTTTAAATAAAAATTTCTTTTTTCCCTTATATATTAATAATGTATTTTCAAGGTTCCTTCAGGTTTTGGTTTGGTTTTAAAGTAAAATAATTAAAATTTGATATAACATAATCCAAATAGTTCTTTTGGAATCAATACTAAAACTTTAAAAAAAAAATCATTTTTATGATTAAACCAAACATTTATCTTAAAACTATTTTTGTTGCGCTTTATGATAATGTATTAAAAGTATTTTTTTTTTCAAAAAATGGAATTTGATTCTAAAAAAATTTATTTAATTATTTTAATTATCATAGTTAATAATAGGTTACTAGTTGAATAAATATTTTTTTCCTAATGAATCATAACCATAGTAAATATTTATCACCTAGATTAAGGGTAAAATGAGGTAAAGGGGTTAAAATAAAGGGATAAGGCTTCATGATAACCCATAATACATTCTTAAATATCATTGTTTGGATGGATTCTTAACACAATTTTATCATCATAAAATAAATGGTATGTTGGATCGCTTGACTTGAGTAGGACATATATTATATAATAATGTTTCATGTATTTACATGTTTTCCAATCACATCACTTACAAAAGGGAACCTACCCCCCACTCTTATCCTTGAAATAAGAGACCCATATCTTATACAATACCAACACAATACCTTTCCAATATCTCTCCCCACATCCTAGAGGTCCTTATCTCATCAAAATACCAATTCATAAAGGCTTAAGGTGCATTCTAATAGAGGTTACCCAAAGAAGAGGTATATGTTTTTAATGAGTTTTTTCAAGATACTTTATTTATAATCCTCATAAATATATTCAGTAATAATATTAACATAATTAAATAAATATAATAATCATAGTAACATTTTTTTATGTTACATCAATTTTATAACTCATTTACATCATATGAGAAATGAGAACATCACTCAAGCATACGTACGACCTGGTATCTCTATCTAGCAGTGCAATTCATTTCACAAAACCAAATTACATAGATGGTTGTAATTGTTTAAATAATATATATATATATATATGATATTTATGCCTCTATAAATATATTATATCTTATAACATCTTACCCTTCCATCCCATAGATAATCATAATGTTGTTCATTCGTTTGTGTGGACTATTACCTCTACAAAGTGATTTCATTTTTTATATTACCACTTTTAATGAATGATTATAAAATTATATATAATGAAAAAAGACATATTTATTAAATTATTAAAATTATGGTAATTATGGATCTATTTCATAATATATTTAATAATGTTCAACATACTGATGTAATTTTGGTTAAATTCACCAAAAAAGTTAAGTTGTCAATGAAAATAAAGACTATTGAATGAATGGATTCCAAATGACTATAAAAGAACATTAAAATTAAATATATATGATAAATATTCATTATTAAGTATTTAATAAATTTAAATCTATTATTCTAAATGATGTAATGCGCCCGACCAAGCGGAATTCCGAGTTAAGGGTTTATAGTACAATCCCATTTTTATTCGGAATTGTTTATGTTTTCTTTGAAGAAAATTATAAGTTATTAATATTTTAAACTATAAATATTTTATTATACTCTATTTATATATGTATATTATATGTTTTTCTTTTAATTTTTTCCCTTTGGTACATAATATGACCCAGATAATGTTTTTTAGGAAAAGTAGACATTATTTCCTCTTTGGTCAACATAAATTTTATTCCATGTCAATGTTTTGTATAATGTTTTCAAGAATTTTTTTACAGTGATCCAAGGATTATTAAAATTAATATTAATATTTATTATACCTTATTTAAAAAGTGTTAAAATAAATTGTATTTTTGTTTTCTAAACAAGGTACTTTTTATATTCTTACCAAAAGTGTGAAAAAAATCTTAGTTTTATCATTTACTAAATAAATGGAATTTATTTCCAAAAATATTTTTTAATTTGTATATTCCTTTACTATTTTACTTATATATTTTCAAATAAATTAATTTTCTAAATATTATTGAAAATTTTATTTAAAATTTTATCTAAAGAAAAATATATTTTTCTTATGTTTTCAATGAAAGGATAAAATATTATTTTAAATTTATTTTCATATATATCAACATCCTTTAAGGTTTCTTATACTTCACTGGGGATATAATATAATGATTCTAATCTATTTATTTACATATATGGAATGTGATCGTGTTGTTTTATTTATTTTCTACGGAAAATATTAAGATTTACTATTTTAGTTTTTCAGTATGAATATTTATGTTGAATACGTAGTGAATTCATAATCATTTAATTAATATTATAAATACATTAGAATTAGTATGTGATGGGTGGGGCCTATTATTAACATTTTATAAATCCTTAAGTATCATGAGACAAATTAGTTTGGGTATGTGGAATGGGTATTTTCTATTTATATATGATGTCTTGTAATGAAGCCTTGATATTAAGATTATGATGCATACAATTATGAATTATATCATTATGAATCTAATTATTTTTATCCATGAAATTATTTATATAATTATATCATAAATGGATATATTATCCTATTGTGATATTAGTTATATATAATAGTTTATTATTATTCACCTCTTATATATTATCTAGTATTTATTTATTCTATTATATATTCCATGGTATGTTTTACCTTACATATATGTTCACCCTTTATTACGTTTTACATTCCCCAAGATACTAAGAAGGGATAATTGAATTATTTTAGGGATATACTAGAAGAAATGATAATTTATAAACTAGAATTTTATGTTGTATTTAATTTTTTAAAATTTATTTTCATCATCATGTATGTTTCTAGTCACACAATACTGTTAAAATATTAGATCCTTTGGGATTGGATCAATTTTATATTGCTTCATTGTAGTTAAATAACCATCAGTGATGAGTTACTATAGTCATTTTCTGGAAATTTGTAATAGAGGAACATTTTATAGACCTTGGGAACTATATTTAGGAAAACATAGATTATAAAACATAAAAATATGAATGATTTAAATGATAATTATAAGTATTGGATTATATCATATAGTTTTGGTGTTGTAGGGAATGTGTGGCCCCCATGAAATGATATCCCAATCTGGATACTAGAATGGGGATACAGCTTTGGAAAAAAAGAACTTAGGGGTAAATTCATTGAAAAATACCAGTCGAGTATCAAATTTATCACCACATTGGTGCATGATGAGCAGGTCTAAGAATATACACCTATATAGAAACTCTCAACACATATGATTCAGTAAACTCACAATATCAATATGATCCTTTATAAATAATTGGAAAATATTTTTTTGGATTTGAAGATACCCCCAAAGACAGTAATCATATGATTCTAAGATTACCTATGTATAAATTTCAAATTTATTTTAAGTGTAACACCAGATTTAAAAGTATACACTAGGATTTAAAATTAGAAATGTTATCTGAAAATTTAGTATATTAAATTATTTGGAAATTATTAAAAGAGAATATAATGGATAATATATAATTACATGTAGTCTATTTTGGGGTGTCCCTCATGGGAAAGAAAATAAAACTAGATATAGAGGGTGAATAACTTATAACTATATTGGGGAAATTAACTCAGGCTACGACCAATACTCCTAATTTTGTGGGGAAACATGTATATACCCAATATGGTAAAACAATGTCAGAACACTTCACATGATAACATCCTTCACCATTCAATAGGTATACTAATCCATTGGTAGCTGAGAAATGGATCATATACCTAGAGATGAAATTTTCTGTTATGGGAAGTAGTGAAATAAAGAAAGTTATTATAGTATTTTATAATCTAAATAAAGTCTATGATTAATGGTTTTTATTGATCATGGACTAAAAGGAGTCATATGAAGTAAATAGTATTGTGTGAAACACTTTCATTTTATTTATTATTTAAAAAATGCATTCCTCTTGAGTAATGAGCTGAAATAGAGAGATAATTCATCAATCTAAGGAAAAATAAAACATAAAATATTATTGAATGTGAATGAATTATTACAAGGTTTGAAAAACATGTTACATATTTTGTACATAATTTATGATGTAATATTGATAATGTCTTTGATGGGATAAAGTCTCACCTTATTAGGAAATTAGAATCTTAGATATTTCAGTATTTGAGGATATAATATCATATTTGATTAAGAAAGATGAGAAATTCTCCATTTCATAGGTTTTCCAAGGAAATTGAAAAAATAAGTTGGAATTTGACCTCTATAGAAAAATAAAATCATAAAAAGGGATAAAGGAAATGGCTGAATTTCCAAAAATGTAATTATTATTGAAAGAAACACTATGAATCATGATTTATGGGACTGAGTGTTTGATGTTTTTGTGAAGATAAATTCCATTAGGACTTTTATTTCAAGGGAAATAATGAAAATGAAAAGTTCCAATGCTTCAACTATAAGTAGAAGGGGCACTATTCTATTTAATTCCTCAATCTTCAAGGTACTTTTACCCAAAAAAGGCCATGGGAGAGAGTCCATTATTATAAATTCACTATAACTGATGCTAAAGTTCCTAAAGATGTAGAATTAGGTACATGGATGGTAACTTCAATTTTTTCAATGCTTTATTTTATTCTTTATTTTTTTACTCTATCATATCTTCCATTATTGCTGAGAAAATTACATATTTCTCTTGAATGCTAAGAAAGGAGTTGTCAATCATGACTCATAGTGAAAATTTATTATAATAAGGATATTTTTTTCATTTTACATTATGAAAAAACATAATATCTATTTTAAAACATGATTACTATACCTATAGTTTAATTTGATACAATCCTTTATATGTATTGGATTTTAATATATAATAATAAAATTTATTTCCAATAGTGGAGATTATGATTATTAATGGATATGTGGAATTAATTTTGTTTTGAATAGAGATTACATCACCTGAATCATGTCTAGATCCATCTATATTATCTCTCTATAATGAAATTCTTAGAGGTTAAGAGAAAATAAAACCTATTAATAGAAAGGTATAATTATAATAATGTATATGTTTTTATATGAATATAATGATGTTTTTCAAGAAGAACCATCAAAACATCCACCTAAGCATGAGGTTTAGTTTCTATTGATATCATTCCCGATGTAAGACCAATATCTATGAATCCCTATAGGATAGGGAGAGTGGAATTAGTGGAACTGAAGAAACAATTACAAGAGAGTGTGATAATGGATTTATATAGCCTAGTGATTCACCGTGGGAAGCCCCTATGTTTTTGATAATAAGAAATATGGGTGTACGATAACACGCTTTGATTATACTGAAATAAATTCCATTACTCTAAAGAAAAAGCCTCAAATTCCCTATATTGATGGATTGTTTGATCAATGTTAAGGATATAAATATTTTTTAGTGATTGATCTACCGTATGGTTATCACCAACTATAAGTAAAAAAGGATGATATTCCAAATTCAGTGTCTCATTTGTGATATTAACATTATAAATTTATTGTAATGCTCTTTAGGTTGACTAACACACCCTTTGTTATTATGGATCATATGAACATAATATTCATAAATTATCTCAATACTTTCAATATAGTATATTCTAATAATATCATGGTGTAATCTAAAATTCTTGATGATAATAAGGGTCATTTGTGAATAATTTTTATGACTCCTATAGAAAAGGGGAAATATGGAAAATTAAGAAAATGGGAATTATGTATTCATAAAGCATCTTTAATTGGATATTTTATCTCTAAGAATGGAATATCAGTTGATTCTTCAAAAAAATTTAGATATGGAATTTTCAACACCAATGAATATAACTAAGGAACATAGTTTCCATAAATTAACATGTTACTTTTGATGATCTATTCATAATTTTTCATAATTATCTAACCTATTAACCAAGGTGACATGCAAAGGGGATAATTTAATATAGAAAAAAAAATACAAAGAATGTTTTGAAGAATAAAAAATGAGATTGGTCAATATTATGATACTGATTTGACCATTAAGAGGGGATATATTCATGATATATAATGATACATTTAAAAAGTTACATCTATGTTTTCATATATAGAAGGATATAGTTTTTAATTTGTATATAAGACATTAAATATTCATGAACATAATTATCCAACCCATGATATTGAGTTGGTATCCATAATCATCTATTTAATGATATTGAGGAATTAATTTTATGGTGAAATATACGAGATATATATGGATCAAAAAAGTTTGAAATACATATTATCATAGAAAGATAAAAAATGAGGAAAATTGGATAATTATAACTAATCAAGGATTTTCATTTCTCAATATGCTACCAACATGGAATGGAAAATATGGTGGATAACATGTCAAGTAGGAAATATCATAGAGTTTTGACTAAAATAATGATTGAAAAAGATATCATATTCATTGATTTAGAAAAGTTGGATATGAGAGTCATTAAGTAAGGTAAAGATTTGTATCTATTACCAATGGTTTCCATAATATAATTATTATAGAAAATTAAATTTTAAAATCATAATTATAGGAATATTTGAAAGAAAGTCAATGATTTGATTGATGATAAGTTGGTATACAACATCCATGAAGCTGGTATAATGATATTTGTAAAGAGACTGTGTGTTTCTTCAATAGTTGATATAAAAAGAGAATTATTATATGAATATCATTGCTTAAATTTTCCATACACCCTAGTTTCACCAAAATGTTTCATAAATTAAATTAAAATTATTATTCCGATAATATGAAACAAGAAATTTCATACTATAAACCTTGATACTTCATTTTCCAATAGGTAAAGGATTAAGGACAACATCCTAAAGGATTCATAAAACATCTACATATTATTTTGAGGAAATGGGATGATACTAATATAGAAATTATAATTCAATTTCTAAAAACATCTAGAATTAATTATTTTATATGGTTTATTGTCAATATTGTTACCAATTATACACATTTATTATCAATAAGAAATGATCTACATCATGAGTTCCTCATATAGATCTATATCAATTAAGTTATAATACATTATGGTGAAACTATTTCAATTTTATCTGATCATGGTCTATTGTTCACATTGATATTTTATTAATGGATTTAGAAGGATCTTGATAGTTAGCTACATTTGAGAAACACTTATCATCCTCAAACTGATGGGAAATCATAAAGGACTATTCAGAAAATAGAATATATGTTGAGGTTGTGATGTATTCACATTCAAGGTATGTGGTATCTTTATTTACCATTGGTGGATTTTTTATATAATAATATCTTCAATTCATGAATTCAAATGGAATCATTTAAATAATTTTAAAGAAATATGTGTTTTATTCTAACTTTTTGGGATGATGTTAGTGAAAGGAAGCATGTAGGTCTGGATCTCATGGATAAGACAATGATGAAAGTGAATAATATTTAGAATCATATTAAGGAAGCTTAGTGTAGGAAAAAATTATTTTTTGTGAAATTAAGGAATTATTTATAATTTCATATGGGAGATCATATTTTCTTCAATGTATCCCCATGGAAGGGTTTTATAAGGTTTGAAAGAAAAAGAACTAATTCCAAGGTATATCAGACCTTTTTTAAATTATGGAATGGATTGGATTTGTGGATTAACTTTTATAAATGACACATAGAATCTATAAATTTCTTGAAATATTTTATATATAATTATTGGGGAAGTACATGCTAGATGAAATTCATGTTCTCACATAGAAGGAAACAAAATTACAACTTGATTTATCTTACTAGGTAAAGCCAATATAGATTATTGACACCATAAAACATGGGTTGTGAAATCAGATGAAGTTATTAGTGATGGAAATTTGGATAAATCATAAAATAAATGAGGAATAATGTTAACATGAATTTGTTATTATAATTGAATATGAATATCTATTAATGAGGTGATATTCTAGAAAGTTTGAGGATGAAAATTCTAGAGGGAATAATTTGATTCCCGAGTTTTAATTATATTTAGTAATCTTAAAACACCCCCATATTTAAAATAGTATATTTTTTTTAAAAAATTAATCTCTTTGATACCATGGGGTAAATAAAACCCTAATACCTTAATAGATGAACATTATGTTCAAGAGCATATAAAATATGCAACCCTAAGCCCGAAAGACACGAGATACTATTAAAATATGATCATTGTAACATAACCATTGAATTAGAGATTGTGAATAAGATTAGAAAAATTATGAAATATATATAGGGAGGTCATAATAAATATTATTTTTTTAATAAATTCTTATTAAACAATCACTCAAATTTTTTCTAAAGTAATTTTATGATTCAAAATACATATTCTTCAAGAAATGGTTTTATTTTTCATATTATGTTGATAATTATAATACATTTTTCCACTTTTAGAAATTTAATTTTAAAAATGAATATTTTTTTTAAAATAAACACATAAAAATTATATTAGTTTTAAATTTGTGGATTTTTCTAAAAGGATGATTTTTTAGTGAATAATGAAAATATTGATTTTTCAAATAATGTTATGTATTTATATTAAATATAATATTTTTACTATCACATTATTCATTAAATTTAATTTAATTGTAAAAATATTATTATTTAAATATATTTAATATAATTAAATACATTTTAATCATCTTTATACCATATTTTGATATGATTTTATTTTTTGGCTTAAAATTGATTTTTTTAAAATGTGTATTTAAATGCATAATGTTCCTCTATTTTAATTAATTAAAATAATAATAAATAAATAATGATATAATATAAATGTATAGAATATATATTTGTCTATAGTAATTTTAATTCATATCATGATGATTACTATTAATATAGTTAATATAGTCTCATCTAATGCTTCAAAAATACATTATTATAATCCCATGTTTATGAAAAATATATGTGTTTTATTTTAAATTAAATTATTAATATTCTTTAAATAGTATCTGGAAAAATATATTTCCTATTTTTAATCAGAATTATTTATATTATATATTAATTTTAACTTAATTTTTTCCCATAATGACTAGTGAAACCTACAAAAAAGGTTAAGGTAAAAATGGGTTAAATAAGGGGTAAAACTAAGTAGAATAAGGTTATAATGAACTAAAAACAAGTTTAGATCCTATTTTATGGCCATATATAAAAATTATCACATATGAGGTTAGATAATGATACATTTTTGAGCCTTTTGATATGTGAAAAACATGATTATGATTTATTCATTTCAAAACATCCACATGTGTCCTCCTCCTCAATTATAAAAGGGAACTCCCTCCCATAAATTATTTACACCTCTTGATCCATTTGGATCAATAAAAACCCTCCAAAATATCTCCCAAATATCCTTATACACATTCAATTTACTCTGGTCTTCCTAAAATACCAACCCTTTGGTCCATAATAAGAGATCCAAAAGAGGCTTTTATAAGAAAATGTAATTATCTTCACTATGATCTTTATTTTTAAATCATCCTTTTCCAAAAACAATTATGAATTAAAAATTACAATATAAAAACACCATTATATACTATATAAAAATATTTTATTATATTCCTATCATAAAATCTATCCATCTCCTCATCCATCAAATGAGAAAAAAATCCATCGCTCGTGTGTATGGCTACCTCTTCATGAGGAGATTTAATTTTTTTACTTAAGTGATTAACATGGGAAATAATAATGATATAAATGATGAATATATATAATAAAAATGAAATTTTATTAATTATTTAAAATTATTATTCCATCAAATTATATTCCCTTTTACCCATTATGGGAATAATATCATCACTCATGAGTACATACGACCTGTCGTCTCCATGATGCGATGAAACTCACATTCCATGTTCAAATTTAATGAATTGTTTTAAAATTGAATCCAATAATTAAATATTATTTTTATCGAATTAATATAACTTTGGATATAATGGAACTATATCCTATACATATGATCCAAAACATTCATGACAAAACATAAATGAGAAAACAAGGCAATTAATAACCGGATGAATAATAAGAATAAAATATTACTAATGAATAGTTGGGAAGGTGTTATAATATGATAATATATGATATTATACACATCAATGTGGCTTGGGTATAAAAGAATATGATTCATAAAACAATCATACATGAGTTTAGATTATGTTCAACCATAAGGAATCATGAGGTAAGGGACTTCATCTTAATTTCCATTTATTAAGAGATGTTTTAATATTATTCCCCTAATTTCTATTATATGGTGTATATACTACCCATTTTACATATAATTTTATAAATCCTTCATATTTTATTGAATTTTATATCTTTATTTTAATTATTTCATCTAAGGGGATTTGACTTGAAATTTACCAAGTGCTATGTAATTTCATGACTCGATTTCTTTTCATTGGCTTATATTACTTCCTCATTATAGTTGATATTTTAAGAGTTAGTTTGTGATGTATTTTGATCATATTATGTTGTATTTCCATATTAATGTGGATTTAAATTTTTCACACTTCATTTATTTATTTATTAATTCTCAATTCAATTTTTATCATTGTAAGGGTTTATCATCTCAAATTATCTTCATTGGGACATATGATATGCTATAAACATATCTTTTTTATGAGGTGTATCTACTACCCCTTTTATATTTTATATGATTAATATCTTAATATTAGTTGTATATAATGTCTTATTTTATTTAAACTAATATATGGGGGTCATGATTCAAAAGTCACAAAAGCGGTAAGGTTTTACGCTTCAATCTCATTTTCATTATGATTATTTATGCTTGAATTAAAATTAAAAGAAATTAGTTTTTTATTTTCTAATAAACTTAAGTAATTTTCATCTCCTCTAGTTATTATTTATTTTTTCATGTAAAAATATCATTTTATTGTTTCTTAAATTTATTGAAAATATTTTTTAATGGAAATTCGACTTCTTGTATCTATTTTATCAAAAATTAATATTGTTCCAAATCCATGATTTTAAAAAAAGTTTTAAAAAACGTTTTACTATCATTTTTAATGTAATTGTTTAATTATAATTGGATTTTAAAAAAAATTTAAAAGGAGTATTAATTTCATAATCCTATTATATTACTTTTAAAATTTCTTATAAAAATGTGAAATGGATATTTATTTTTAACATATTCAACATGAATAGAACTTTTACACTGTCAGGAAAAATCATTTCTTTGAAGATTCACTTTAAGGTTTAGAAGTTTATTTTTATAAGATAATATTTTTTATAATATTTTTTAAATTTATATTTTATAAAATTAATTTTCAAAGATAAATGGATCTTTTCCTCAAGAATATATTAAATGAACCTTTTAGGATATTTCTATTCATCAACAATAAAAACCCATCATTATACTTATAATACAATGGGGATATGTTATATTTATGCCATCATTATTATTTATCTATATGGTTTATGATCAATTTGACCATGTAATGCATTAATATTCATTTTCTTGATTAATTTTTTAGTCATTAACATTACCTTAAAACATTCACTTTATTATCATCATTGTACATTGATTTCTAAAAAATATAAATATTATTTGTATCATGATGATTATTAAATATACCATATTGAATTTTAACATATAGTTTTTTTCCTATTAATTCCATTTTATTAAATAGTAAATGTTGATAAATATATATTCTCTAATCAATAAAAATATTTGTTGATAAGGAGTACTATTCATGAATTAAATCTATCATTCAATATATAAGGAAGTTTTTGAACATTTAGTGATAGGTGTGGCTTGGAATTATATATCTCCTCAATTCATTGATAGTCTCATGAGGTGAATAAATAATATATCATAAATGTGTTTTGATGCATAGTTTTAAACCATCATATAAAATGTCTTGATGGTATAAATATCATGATGTTTGAGATCTTGATATCTAATATAAATCATTTACCTCATTAAGAATTCCGTAATTACTATCCATGATATAATCCAAGGAATAATTTTTTGATAATTTCATTGATTAAATTTATTGTGTGTTAAGTAATTTAACTTTCCATATTAGTTATCCATTATATAATAATTATGGAAATGTTATTGATGAGATGCAATGTGTGTTCAGATATTTACCTTGACAGATTGATTTTTAATTATTGATTAAGATTTATTTATTCATGATAGATTTTTCTTGTATCTAAAACCAATATATTATGGAAACTAATGAATCTAGACTATTGGGGTCAGGGTATTTATAGTTTCTAGTAGATAACATTTTGTAGAAACTATGATAACTATATTTAGGAAACATACATTATGGAATATAACAACTTTATAGACATTTGTGATAAGTATAAAATAACATCCAAATGTTTTTGTGAGGAATATACAATATAGTTTTCTTATAAATACATCAATTTCTAGATATTACAAGTAAACATTGTTCTAGAATAGTTGTTACTAGATGTAATAACTTCGAAAATGGTGAATTAGGCTTTGAATCAATCATTATCTAGTTCTTTATAACTATCCCTACTGCACACCTAGTTTGAAACTCCCTAGGGACATGCATAGGATAATTCACATTTTCTTTACGAACCATTATGATGGATTTGAATATATGATGAGATTTAATGATTTAAATCAAACCTAAATTGTATTGGTATTAAATGTATAAGGCCATTCATACATTTAAAGTCCTAATTACCTATTTTTGATTTTTTATGTGATATGATTTTATCAATAATAAGAATATTTTAAGTCATTTATGAGAATACAATCCATTTTTTTAATATATGAAAAAATTACTTAAGAAAAAAATGCCTTTACATTTTTTGGATATAAGATTAAAGGAATTAGTAACTATTAAGGATTATCTTATATTTTATTTTTTTAGAAATTATGGGTTATCACAATTTTGGAATGTTGTAAGAATTATATTAATCCAATATTTGGAAAAGGACAATTAGCATGACATGTGAAAACCCGTTGCATCTAGCGAGGAAGTGGGGGATTGAACCTATAATTGAAGGGTGATAAGGGGGAAGTTCCTACAACTATCCTATGCGATTTATTGATTAATAATACATTTTTAAATAAAAAAATTTACAAAAAAATTTTAAGTAGAAAATTGGGTGTTACTGTTGTGGTTTTGTGATTAATGTATTATAATAACTTGTTCTTTCCTTTTGTTTGGAAAATATTTACAAAAAGAGACAAATATTGTCAGTCATTTATGGTTATAATGATCTGTTAAAAGTAAATTTTAGTGCATTAGGAATAAAAATTCATTTTGGAATCTCATTACTTAGAGTAATATATGAAGTTTAAATTTATTAAAGCATAATGAAATGATGAAATTGTGAACATGGAATAGAAATATGTTAAGTAAATATATTTATATATATTCATAGATAGTAAAGGACTTCCTTAAAATTAGGAAGACAATATTGAAACAATAATTTTACTATATTCCATTCAAATAAATTTAATCCAATGGTCATTTAATTCATCCCGAATTTATGTTTTTTTGTTTGTAAACTTTCTCTTGATTATTCATATTATTATGATCAACGATCTTTATAATTATCTATAGTTAATGAATATTTTCATACATGTACATATATTGAATTCCCACCAATTTTATCCTACCTAGAAACCAATTAATGTGTTATTCTATATGATCGTCACACTTTATATTAACTCTCATCAATAGAATTTCCATTTAAACCCTTTTATGATGTGGGTTTCCAATAATGGAATTCTAAAATTTCAAAACATTGATTTCAAAGTACAAGTTCAAATTGATAGGACAAAATTTATTGTAGGTAGGGATAATGTAACACCACATATTTTAAAATATATTTATTTTAAATAAATCTAATCTCTTTGAAAGATTATGTAGCACAAAACCCCAAGACATTATAGAATAACATTATGTTTGATACCATATGTGACACACAACACTTAGCCTAAATGAACCATGAGATACTATTTAAATATGACCATTATAAAATAACTATTTAATTTGTTTTTATGAATAGTATTAACTAAATTATGATATATATATATATATTATAATAAATAAAAAATTATTAAGAAATTTTTATTGATTAATCACTCAAATTTTTGGTAAATTATTTTAATGTTTTAAAATAAATATTCTTAAAAAAATGGTTCTATTTTTCATTTTATGATTAGGCTTATAATAAATTTAATAGAATTTTATAAATTATATTTTATAAAAAAATTTCATTTTTTAATTAAACATATAAAATTTTTCATAGGGTTCAATTTTTGTATTTTTCTAAAAAGGTATATTTTTTAGTGAATAATGAAAAATGATGATTTATCAAATATTGTTTTGTATTTTTATAAAATTGAGTAATTTTAAAGAGAAAATTTGATTTGAAATTTATATAAATGTAAGAAAATTATTATTTAATTATATTTATAATAATAAATTATTTTTTAATCATCACCATACATGAATTTTGATATATTTTTTTATTCTTAAAAATGTGATTTTTTGAAAAATGTTTTTAAATGCATAATTTTCCTCTATTTTAATTAATTAAAATAATATTTAATGACTAATTATTGAAATTAAATGTATATA
Source organism: Viscum album (assembly GCA_963277665.1). NCBI lineage: Eukaryota > Viridiplantae > Streptophyta > Magnoliopsida > Santalales > Viscaceae > Viscum > Viscum album. Next base: position 855,469,913 of record OY728152.1, read on the forward strand.
TTTTATATCTAACTTTATTATTTTAAATACTTCTCATTATTATTAAATATAATATTGTTAATATTAGATCATCTTGTGCTTGAAAAATTCATTTCTTGAAAACCTATTTTTTGACATGTATATAGGTTTTATTTTAAATAAAATTCTTCCACATATGTGAATTGAATTTGGAACAATGGATTATATATTTGGAATCAAGATAATTTATATTGTATAATATGGTCAAATTAATTTTTGGAAATAATAAATAGTTAAGATAGAAAATGTATTTTCCCTAATTAATGTAAAAACTGGTTTACCAGGGAGTTTAACTAAGAATACAAGGGTTAATATAACCTAATTTCATTCCTAAATCCTATTTTATAGCCATATTTTGACCTTATCACATAAAATTTTATATAATGATCCATTTTGGGTGCTTTTTTATTATAAAAAAATTGTGTATGATTTATTAAATTAAAAAAACCAGGTCCATCCTCCTCCTCAATTATGAAAGGGAACTCCCTGCCCTGAATTCTTCACACCTCTAAAGTGGTTTTAATCGAACAAAAACTGTCAAAATATTTCCCAAAAATCATTATAGAAATTACTGAGGTGTTTTTATTCCCAAAACATCAGCCCTAGGGTCCTTAATAAAAGATCTAAAGGAGGTTCTTCTAAGAAAATGAAATTGTCTTCACTAAGCTCTAACTTAATTCATATTTATACACCTTCAATAATTTCATAACAATTAAAATATAAAAAAAATTATCTAAAATTATCTATTTTTTATAATATTTATTTCATAATATCTTTCCATCTCCTCCTCTATAAAATGGCGAACAAATCCATTTCTCATGTGTATGACGGACCACGCCTCATGAACTTATGTAATTTGTTTTCCTTAACCGAATCACAAGAAAAATAATATTTATGGAAATAAGTAATATATATAATACATATTATATTATTTTAATTGTTATAAATTAATATTCGATACACTTACTTACCCTTTAACCCATTAAGGGAATGATATTGTCGCTCGTGCATACATACAACCTACCGACTCCACGAAGTGATCCAACTCACTTTCCATGTCCAACATCCCAAAAAGGTTTTAAAAATGAATCAAATAAGTATGTATGATATTTATGACATTAATATAATTGAATATATGATGTAAATATATCCTATAAGTTTGAACTATAACATTCAGGGCAAATAACACAAGAGAAAATAAGCCTATTAACACCAAAAAACAACAACAACAATAAAACATGGTTAAATAAAGAGTGGTAAGATTTTATAAAAAGATAATATATTATATTATAAAAATGAATATTACTATGGTATAAATTAGTGATATTCTTAAAAACTTTATATAGGTGGTTATATTCTGTTTAATAAAAAAGAAGCATGAGGTAAGGGACTTCGTCTCAATTTCCCTTTATTGATGAATATTTTAATGTTATACGACTAATTTATGTTATATGGTGTATATAGTTCCCCTATAACATTTTATATAATTAATAATTCATATATAAAATTATTTTATGTTTTATTTGTAATTATTTCATCCATGGGTTATTTTAATATAATGTTACCTAGTGTAAAGGAATTTTATAACTCAATTTATTTTCATTGGGTTATATTACATCTTGATTGTATTTTTTTTAAAAGATTATAGGTGTAATGAATTATTATTATATTATGTTTTATTTACACTATTTTATTTTTATTAACATTTTATACACATAATTTATTCATTTATTAATTGTCACATCAATTTTGAGATCATCGTTAGGGTTTCTCATATCAAATGTTCTTCTTTGGGATATATGTTATGTTATAAACCTATGTTCTTTTATGAAGTGTATCTACTTACCCATTTATTTGTTATATAATTATTAAATTAACATTAATTTTATTTAATGTTTTATTTGAAATTATTTCTTCAATGATGGTTGTTATTGAAAAGTTACAATAGTGGTAAGTTTTTATGCTTCAATATCATTTTAATCGGGATTGATTATAATTGAATTTACATTGAAGGAAAATATTTTGTCACTACCTTATAAAACCATCTCATTTTCTTCACCTATATTTATTCATGATGTTTTCAAGTAATATTTCCATTTTCATCACTTCTATAATTAAATGATTTAGAAATTGTTTTTAAGAAAATATGTCTTCAATTCTCCCTTTGGTTGAAATACATATTTATTCTAAATCTATGTTTTCTAAAAAAAATAAACAATGTTTTATGATATTTTTTAATATTATTTTTACCGATAATTGGATTTTTACAAAAAAGATAAATAGAATTTTCATGTCATTTTTTGAAAAAGTTAGTTTTAACTTTTCTTAAAAAAATTGAATGGGATGTTTATTTTTAACGTATTCTATATAAACAAAACATTTCCACTATCATGACCACTCATTTATTTGAGGTTTTATTTCAATGATTACAAGGATGATTTTAAATAAAATCGTTTCCTAATATTTTGGAAATTTATAGATTTTAGATTTAATTTTCAATGTAAAAAGTTTATTTTTCTCAAGAATGTATTAAATAATATTTTTATCATATTTATTTTCATTGATGAAAACAACCATTTATTTTACTTATTCTAAACTAGGGATATATTGTATTGATAGAGTCCTTATTCTCTTTCTAGATCGTTTTTGATCAATTAGAACAAGGAATTTGTGGACTTTCACTTTATGAATTCTTTAGTCCTTAAATTTCCCTTAAAAAATTTACTTTATTGGTATCATTGTACATTTCATTTCTCTTAAATATCTATATTATTTGTATCATGGATAAAATTGATATGTAAACCATATATCATTTTTACATAGGTTGTATTACTGTGAAATTTATTTTATTGACTAGGAAATATTTTCAAATCTGTATTCTTTAATCAATACAAATATTTATTGATAAGGTATATTATTCATGAATTAAATTAATCATTCGTTATATAAGGAATGAATTGTAAATGAACTAATGGGTGGAACCCGAATTACATATCCCCTTGATTCATCGATAATATCATTATGAGAATCGATAAGCTTTCATTAAATAGGGTTTTCCCATAATTTAACCTATATTTTGAATGTTCTTGAGGGTATAAATATCAAGATTTATTAGATCATGAAATAAAATATTAATAATTTCATTCATTAAAAATTCAGTTATTACTATCCGTTTAATTATCCCTGTATGATTTTTTTCTCATGTTATTTATTAAATGTCATGTGTGTTCAGTTATTTACATTTTTATATTGATTATTTCTTATCTAATCATGATGGTTATGTTATTGATTAAATTTCATGTGAGATAAAATATTTACCTTGATATTTATTATTCTATATTGATTATGGTTTATTAATTTTTTACAGATTCTAAATTATGTAACTCTTATTAATCATCTAAGATCACCCTTATTTTTTCCATTCCCCATGATAAATAGAAGGAATCTTTTAATGAGTTCAAATTTGTGATTTTTTTACTTTCACTATGTTGTATTTCATATTTTTCAATTTAATGTGAGATTAAAGTATATATATAGTTTTCAAATATGACTATTCAATACATTCTTATAGGATGAGATTGATTTTATCTAGTACAAACTTAATAATGTAACCACCGACTTTGGACTAATAGGTTCAAGGTCTTTATAAAGATTTTATTTCTAAAGAAATAATAACAAAATGGACATAGAATTATTAAAAAAAATTGATTAAAACATAAATTACTAAATTTTATAAATATAATTTTATTTAATGAATTTTAATTTTTAATTAATGAATTCAGAATTTTCTTTTTGTAAATTTTTGATTTCTTTTATAAATAGTTGATTTTTGGGCGACAATTGGAAAATACATATTTTCAGAAGCATTCAATATCATTAACTTATAATGATATAATAATAAAAATATATTTTATAAAATAAAATTTATAGATAATTTATATATTTAATAATAAATATAATTCATATAATAATGTAATGTCGAACATAGAAATATAATCTTATCATTTGGAAATCTATTTAATGTTGTTGTTCAAATAAATAATGTTTTTATTATTTATTAATTAATTATTTAAAAGGTTCCTTTAGGTTTAATTTTTGTTTCAAATACAATTAATTATCCTTTAATATATTTAAATCTAAAAATTTCCATTATATTCAAAATTATACATCATTTTTTATGTGAATTAATTTCTATTTTTAAAATAATCTTTTTTATACAAATGACCTACATTGTGTTCTATAAACATATATTAAATGTTATTTATTACACTTATGGAAATTGGATAATTTAAAATAGATTCTTTATTTTCTATAATAATAATTAAAAATAGTCAATAATTTCAACTTAGTTTTTTTCCACAATTAATATAAATCATTATAAATATTTATCACTTTGGTTTATGGTAAAATGTGTTAAAGTGGTTAAAATAATTGTATATTCCATGAATATAACATAAAAAAATTACATAAATCTTATTGTATGGTTTCATTTTTACCTTAACCTTATAATAATTGACTCTATGACAATTTGGATCAACTTGACTTGATTAAGACACATATTACATAAATAAGTTTCAAGTATTTATAAGTTTTCCACTCACCTAAATTATAAAGGGAACCCCATATCCTCTCTTATCCACACTAATTGAGCCACATATCTAGAAATATACCTACCCCAATACCTTTCCAACATCCCTCTATATGATGTAGATGTTCTATTATCACTAAAATACCACTTCAATAAGGATTGAGGTGTATTCTAAAAGAGTTTACCTAAAATGAAGGTATATGATATTATTGAGATTTTTGAAGTTCCTATATTCTTAAACATGCTAGAAATATTCAATAAACATATTAACATAATTAAATAATTATTTTAACCATACTGAGGTTTTTTTATGATAATGGTAAATCCATTTTGTATATCGTTTTTTATCCTATGGAAAATGAAAACATCTCTAGTGCGTACGTACTACCTACCGTCTTCACGTAGTAGTGGAACTAATTTTTTTCACCACATTACATAGATGGTTGTAAATATATAATTAAAGAAAATATCTATTTTTTTTGAAATAAATATGATTCTTAAAATATAATATATCATATACCTTATTTCCCTTCCCTCCATTACGTAATGATAACATCTGTTTTGCATATGTGTGGACTAACACTTCCATGAAGATATTAGAGTTTTTTTGAATACCACAATGAAAGGATGTTTTTAAAAGAAAATTTAATTTAAAAACATTAATTCATTAAATTTTAAAAAATTATTGGGATGATGGAATCATTTCCTAACACCTTTAATCGTAGACAATATACCGAAGTAATTTTGGTGAAATTGATTCAACAATATTTAGTAGTCAGTATAAAAAATAATTATTCAATTAATGAATGAAAAATAATTATAAGACATAAAATTGAAATAATTTTTTTTTATAATAAATTATTTTAAAAATACGAATTTATTCTTCAAGAAGATGTATTACATCCAACCAATTAGAAGTACGAGGTAAGGGTTTATTCTAAAATATTGTTTTTATTAAGGCTTGTTTATATTTCTTTAAAAGAAATTATATAGCCATTATATTTTAAACTCTATCTATTTTCTTATCCTTTTATTTTAAATGGTTTTTTATTTTTTATCCCCTTAAATTTCCTCACATGGGAACTTAATAAAATCGAGAAAATGTATTTTAAGAAAACCCAAACTTATTTATTCTTTGGATAATGAAAATTTTATTCCATTTAAATGTTTTTTATAATGTTTTCAACAATTATTTCAAAATTCTTCAATAACTATTTAAATTTATTTTCAACTATATTTGAATTTATTTATAATTTTTTAAAAGGAGTATTCTTCTCATTAGTTGAATGAGGTAGTTATAAATTTTTACCAAAAGTGTAAAAGAAATCACTGTTTTATCATTTATATAATGAATGGGTTTCCCACATTCATAATTAATATTTTTATTGATGATGAATTTACAAGATTCCGTGGTAATTTTCAAACAAAGGAATTATATAAATATTATCAAATAAATTATTAAAAATGTTAATAAAAGGAGAGGATATTATTCTCATGTTTTAAAAGAAAGGTTTATATATTCCTTTAGTGATATTTAAATATATTTTATAATCATTTTTGAATTATTATGATTCACTATTGATATAATTTATTGATACTATATGTCATATTTCACTACGAGTTTTGTGATCAAGTAATTAAATTTTTTATCTAGGAATTTTTTTAACATTTAATATTTCAGTTTTATAATATGAATGTTTTTTTGATTATTTTTTGATTTTTATTCATTTATTTCATATGATATATGTATTAGAATAAGTATGTTATTGGAGAGACATGTTATATCCCAATGACTTATCTATAGGTCTCACGAGACAAACTAGTTTGGGTATTTGGAAAATTCCTCACTTATTTATATATGATATAGTTCTTGGAGGCATTAATAATAAAATAATGATTTATGAAATTATTCGTTATATTATTATGAAACTAGATATTTTTTTTAATTTAATCACTAATTTTCTTATGAAATTCATTAATATTTTCCCATATTATGATAATAGTTATATTGAATATTTGATTATATTTAATCTTTTACATATTATATTTTATTATTTATTCTATGTTAGCCTCTATTGTATGCCTTCCCTTACTAAGAATTTTTATGGCACACAAGACCCACACTCTTGATTTTGGTTCTCATAGATACATACATTATATACTCATATTGATACCATCCCAAAAAACATGGATATAACTATATATTAATATAGAATCGATAATGATTAATTAATCTATTACATATGAAGGATTCTTTTAGGTTTATAGATTTAGATAATTATGGAACATCATAATAAAATAAAACCTATGTCTTTCCTAACTAATAGACATTTTACCCACATATATAAGAAACTCATAATTCATTATATGTCTTTATCATCTCTCATAAATTCATCCACATGTTCTATCCCCATAAACATGTCATGTGTGTTACATTTATTCATAATCTGGGGAACCAAAATATATGAAATGGGAGATCTTAGATTCTTATTATGAGAAATATATTATTGAAGAAATCATGGAATAAACATGACATAAATATTATTAAAGGAATAGGTAAAAAATATGATGTTATAATAAAATTGAAACTGTGGCCATGTAATATCTGTGAAAATTAATGAAAACATGGATATAAATAATATTTATCTCATAATGATGGAATTCATGTAGTCAGACATAAAAAAATTATTTTACCGGCTATTTTACAAGATTGTTTACTAGTCATAGAGACCACTATCAATAAATCTTAATGAATTGGTTAGGAATACACCAACTACCAAAAAATGTTCTGCATAATGGGACCTATTGATTCATTAATTGGATATATAATTATAGACCCCATCATAATCTAATATAATAACATTATTTCTAGGTGAAAATCAACCAATTTGAATTATGTAAAATGGGATGTTCACATATTATATAGAATAAAAAATATATATATTTTAATAATTCAATAACATGATCATTATACATCAATACCAATAAGTTGGATGGTTTCAAAAAAAAATATCATCATTTTAACAAATGACACCTAGAAATTCATTAAAATTGATGAAAAACATCTATTCAAAGGAGTTAATGGTTGATACCACCTAAGAAGGGATCCAAAAATTGATTTTTTGGTATCATGAGTTCATTTACCTAAAATGATAACACCAAAACAAACACCCATAAACACACAAATATATATATTGGAGTATAAATCAGGAATCATAAACCCTATTAGGGAAAAACCTTTTTAAAATGTAAATGGAAATGAGAGTGAAAACTAAAATGGCATTTTAGGGGATCAAATTTAACATAAACATAAAAGTAGAAGTTATAAGTAACATACAAAATTATTTTTCATAAACATTCATTCTCTATATGAATTATTTATATTTTCAGCACCATATGTTTATGGCCTTGATATTCAATACAAGTTTCATAATAAAAGTCTTTTCATTCTTTATTAAAAAAATAAATAAATTATGACCAGGTAATTTTAGTTAATTATAGGGATATTTCTACTAATTTATGACATCCCAAAATATTTTCATGTGTTTTTTATTCTCTACCCATGTAGAATAAATTTATAATAATGTTATTTCCATGATTCTTAATGATCGATGTCTTTTTTATTATTTAATGAATCAAATATTGATATGAAATCTCCAAAACCAGAATCAAAACATTTTTTTCTCATTTATACCATCTTTTAAATGTTATTATTTTACTATATTAATTCATGAAAAAAATCATATTGTTGTTTGTGTTGGTTGTTAAACCAACCCAACATGAACACATCCATATTAAATAAATGATCATGATATGATTTTTTTATAAAATATTTATACCGAAAGCATAATGATATTATTTTTTGATTATTTGTGTGATAATACATAATTATAAATTTTTATATAGATAAGATAATTTATACAAAGACATTTCTTAGAAATAAAAGGCCATTGTCCTCTTAGTATGCTTATTTGATGTGATTAAATTAATGATGATCATTTTTTGATCATAACATTAATAGATTATCTAATTTCAAATAACATAACCTTAATAATACCATAATAAAAATATTTATCTTCTAATACAATCCTTAAAGTAATCTAGGTATGGAGACGAAGGAAAATGAATCATGTTACATTGTGGTGGTCGTAGTCCCCACAATGCATGAATATTGGTTTTATTTTTCTTGATGAATGATATATATGAATAAACAATGATAATACCAGGAATATAGTAGAAATAAAGTATATAAATGATACTAATATCATTATATTATTATTTCTATAATAAATTTAAAGAATATAATTATGAAGAAATATATATAGTTGATAACACTCATAATGGGGACTTGATTTTTCCTTGGATGTATCTTTTTAAATGATGGCCTTATGAAATTTAATGAGGAGAATAATATTTCATACATAAAATAGGGTTAATGATGTAAATAATAGTAGTGTATCAAGGATAAATTTTAAGGATTTGTGAGTCCTTAAGTGGTGATGATGTTACCCTTTTACAAGTGAAGAGAAGGGATTTTTTTGAAATAATTTTTGAATTTCAGTAATTTGATTTAGATATTAAAGGGTCAAGGGAATAATAAAGGGGAAAATGAGGAATTATGGAAATTTTTTCTCTCACACCTCAAATCATTTTTTTAACATGTTTTTAAAATTATTTTTCTTCCCCTCCTTTTAAGATGCCTTTAATCATTTTTACTTTTTTACCATGGTAACTAATTTTTTAAAAAAGTAATTAATTTTAATGAAAAAAATTAAATTTGTCTGGATTACAAAATTTAAGCCTCATAATTTCAAATTTTAAAACTAATTTATAAAAAAAATTCTATGGGTATGAAATGTATTTTTTTTTAAATAAACACTTAAATGTGTACAATCATTTTTAAAGAAATAACGTTTCTGACCCTTAAATTTATATATAATATAAAATTATATTAAATACTGATTCTATTGACATAAATTGAATAATTATAAAAACATAATGGATATGAGACTTACAAGGAATGATAATACTAAATATCCCTTGAAAAAAAACATGATTAAAAAATATACTGAAAATAGTTTATTTATATTAAAATAACATTTTAATTAATCATAAAATGATTCTATTTAGTTTTCAAAGTTAAATGTATATTTTAAAATGAATAATTTTAAGAGTAAAATTTATATTTAATTAAATAAAATTAATTAAAAATTATATGCCATTAATATATAATGATAAATCCATGCAAATTACAAGTTTCATGAAAACCATATTTTTCGAAAAAAAGACGACCGTTTCAAGAAAAGCTCAAAACTTTGAACATGGTCAATTTTGGTATAATGAATTCAAAAATAAAGATAATTTTTATTAATTTTAAATTATGATGTTATAAATTCAATTTTTTAAATATAAAAATAAAATATAATTGAAGAACTATTTTAATTGGAAAATAGAATTTTAAAATATTAACATTTATTATTATTTCATATCATCCACAAAATAAATTGATGTTAAGAAATTATTAATATAAATAATAAATAATAAATAATAATTTATCATATGTTTATTGAAATAGAAATTTTGACAAAATTATTGTTAATAAATGATCTTATTAGTCATTTTAGGTAAACTAATTAGATTTCATTCTTATTAAAAGTAGAATTTATTTTTTTATATACATATTATTGAAATAGTGGTTACTCCTATTAATTATGAATAATTCAATTACTTGGTTTTTAATGGTTATACTTAAATATTATTATTTTATTTAAATATATCATGGTTTCTTTTATGTTTGTTGTTGCGTGTAGAGCATGCTATCAAACCAATCAAATTATTTAATTATAATCATATAATATATTTTCAGGATGTTATATTACCCCCTAAATAATTTTAATCCTATTAATTTGAATCATTGAAATTTTTATTGGTAAATCATAAGTAATTCATACACTACTAGAAGATCATGGGTAAACTTAGGCTATAGAATGAGATTTATTTCTCTAAAAATTTATTATAATTTCTTTATAATGGGATATAGGTCATTCCTAATTTTTTATAGAATTATAATACGGGGATAAAAATATATAATAACTTCTAATAAAACCTAAAAATGATTAATATGATAATCATATAACTAGGATTTTTTATTTATAACTAAATATCCAGTAGTTGGTGAAATCTTACATGACATTGGACACAAAAAAAAGCTACAGTGAAAAATCATTATCTAATTCCTTATTAGTAGTTGTATAATATTTTCACTATTTTAATGGTTGTTGGGGAATATATACGTTGTTAAACACTTAATTTGTACATTGAGTCTCCCAATGATTAACTCTCTTGTAATTTATGAAATGGATTTTTATAGCTTCTCTCTTCCCCTTACACTTGTGAGTCTGATAACATTCGACTCCACAATTATAGCATTGACTTGTCCCATTAAGAAAATTTCCCCCAGTAATAATCCCATATTTTTGAAATATATGAATTTAATCCTATTTCCTTCATAATCTTCATCACATGATATTTCACGAGTCTCTATATTTATCTTCATTGGTTTGTTTGGGACATTGACTATATTCATGTTGTTAATAATGTTTTTATGATAGATGGTTTAACATAATCATAAGAATTATAAATCTATCAACCATTATAATGGATTTCACATTGAGTTGATCTATTCATTTTCCCTCACAACCACATTTCCTTCTACTTCCATCAATTAGAACAATCAAAATAGATAACACGAGTTATGATAATTATAAGTGAATTATCATAAATAACTATAGGTAAATTTAATCTTCAGATGTATCACTTTATTAGACTATCATGTTTTCATATGGTTCTTAAAAATAAACATGCATATCACTCAATTAAACCTATATCACTCCCAATGTAACATATTTTGCTTTTAGTTCAACCTATGTTACATAGGGTTAGGTTCTCTCATACCTTTTAATACAATCCTCTAAATATAGATCCCAAATTACCATGAACATTAAATTATTCAAAACCAATTAATCATTGAAATTATTACCCTAAAAATAAAACTTATCCTTCCTCAAGTAACATCATAAATGTAATGACCCATATTTTTATCTAAAGTATAAATTCTATGGGAATTTGAATTTTGGAGTTTAGTGGATGGGATGTTCTTTGAATTGATATTCTGAATGAAATTACAAGATTTGAAAGAATTATAGGTGATGTTTTTAGACTTGCGTAAAGGTTTAAGGGGTACCTTGTGTGTCTCCTTGAGTTTTGGGAGATCCAAGCCTAGAAAATCCCAAGTTTGTAAGTTCTTCACAAGGAACACTGTTTGTCTGAAACTACATAGCCCCTAGTTGGAAACCATGTGGCTTGTTTTAGATGAGAATAAGGTATCACATGGTCTGCACATGGTTCACCCAAACCATGCTTCTAACCCAAATAGTTAGTGCCACTTAGGCAATACCTAATCACTATTCATTGTACGTTTGGTATATGGTTAATAAAATAGTGTGGCTCAACCATATGAGGTGGGTTTCCAGGGAAGTGGGATTCATATAGTTGGTGCACGATTTGGCCAAACCATGAAACGAAGGTGTGTGACCTGGTTTTTAGGGATTAAATGAATGGAATGAACTTAATGAGTTTTAATTTTCCATTTCTTATTTCTTTATTATTATTTCAGTAGGTGAGCCCTCTTCTCTACCTCTGTGGGTTCTTCCAACAACTAACCTTGGCTTCAATGGATCTCCTCTATCTAAAATTTGAATTGAATTATATAAGTCTATGTATTCCTCTTTATTGGCTCTGGTCTCCATTTGAATCTTTCTTTGTTTAATCTTCTATTGATTAGTCTATCACAGGGCAAGCTCATTTGCCCTATTTTCAGGTAAAATGATTGTTTCATCACTTTATTTCAAACCATAAAAATCATAGATTGATATTAGATTAGTGTAATTTCATAAGTATAAGGTAGGTGTTCTATGGATTTTTTCTTCAAGTTTCCATTGTTTTATAAATAGTGTATTTTCACCATAGAATGACATTTTACGCACATTTCCTTAAAATTATTTATTCATTTTAAATTGTTATATTTTTTTTATTTCACTCTTTGAGCTTTGTTATATATATAGAGGATGTAAACATTTAACAAATACACCCTTTGGGTGCACCAAATTGAATTTCCCCTTTTAATTAAATTATTAAATTCCCAAAATGCCTTTTAAGTGTTCAACATGGGTTAATAATGGAGTTTCCGCTTGTATGAAATTTTCCAAATGATAATAGCAACAATTAAGTTCCATATTGATACTATGTGTTTGTTTTTCTTTGATTATTCAATTATTCATTTATTATTTGGGTGAATTGTGTTATGCTTCTTGAATTAATTCTTATTTGTGATAAATGAATTGTTTATGAACAATGTCATGTTCTAATAATAAAACCCCTTGAGTGAGGTGTGCCATCTTTGAAACTATAAAGTGATGAATAGTTATTTAAAACATGGTTGGAATAATTATTTGGTATTTTCTATGCTAGAAGTCATTGTTTGATAAATGTCATGTTTACTACATGTCCTCCTTTGATGTTTAAAATATAATTTACATGTTTTGATAGATTCAATGGCATGTTATTAATTGATTAGTTTATTCATTATGGTTGTTTTATTTAAATAAATGTGGTGGATTGACATAATGGATTTCCTTCCCTGAGTGATTTAAATTTCATGTATTAATTTGATTATATATTCCATGGTGGATCTCTTTTGTTGAATTTATTTATTGAATTAACTAAACTGGAATTTAGGTGGATGGTATGACTGCACATTTTTTTAATTTCATAAGAATGACTTATGTGAATTGAATTAAATGATTTGAGTGAAATTAAATTTAAATGGTGGTAAGTCCATGCCTATCAAGGCATAATTATGTACATTCTATAGTTGAAATTTTATGTCTTGATATAATGGATTGATAAATTTAAATAATGAGAGGTAACAGATCATGGATTAAATTATTATCAAAAATATGATTACACATAGATATAGGCTATGCAATTTTGGTAAGGGTTCTGCTAATCATGGAAGTATCATGCTCATTTACATTGTGTGTTGGGTCAGGATTCCTCACACAATTGGAATTATTGGGGTGGTGGACCTGACACACCATGTCCCATGTTAAGTATTAGAATGATGACACACTCATCATAGTACCAAGTGATTACTTGATGAAACACTCACTATATAGAGTGATGAGAACGACTTCTCCCACCCATTATGAGATATAGGGATTATAGATCTTTCATAAGCTTATAGGATTGATCAGACTGGTTATGGATGGCTGAGTTACACCCAGTCTAGCCAGGACATAGTATTCCAGTTATATGGTCACTTATGTTAGTACATACTTGAATCATATAGGTGGATATAACATATAACTAAACTATATATACATTTATTAATATTTATATAGTTTCTAGTCTGACTTTTCGTTTTGGCGATGAGATTAAGTAGGTTGAGTTTCCAGGTGTCCTTTAGGAACCTAGGAAGGCTGTTGTTTATGTATTAAGTTCTGTTTATTATTCTTTATACTTACACATTGCTTTACTTTATTTTCACATGTTGGATTCAGATGTAGACACTATGGGTGGTATCCTAATGGGATTTATATCTCACACCCTTCCCAGGACACCATTTTACTATGGTACCCAAGTAGATATCATGTTCATAGGACCATGGATTCTTTCTTTTGGTTGTTTTCATGTACCTCGCAGTTAGGATAACAAGACCGAGCTAGATATTAGGATGCTTGTGGAGATTTCCCTTGGGTATTTTACTTATTTTCATTATTTTTTACTATACTGTATCTTGTTGACTACTATATGTCTACAATTTGGTTTATGTATTATCACCTGGACATGCATGATTTCTTGTATATTGGTGTTGGCCATATTTTATATTTAGTTTATATTATTCTTCCACTATTATTTGTTTTATTTATTAATTCTTCCACTATTTTATACTATTTGTTATCTAATATACCATTGTTCTATTCTAATCATGACTTTATACTCTCCCCATAATCACGTCCTTAGACCATCGCTACTAGTCAATAGCCTCTGGTGTATGGGGAGGTGCACTTGAGTCCATGTGACCCATTAACTCGACAACTGATTTAGTGGTAGGTCGGGCTGGGATGTTACAAAGTGGTATCTAAGGATTTTTATTTCATTCATATTACTATTTCTAGAATTGGTAGACATGGGATTAGGAATGAGTTGACGCTTGGTAAATAGCCATGTTTGGGACTAATCACCCCACCCATGGGGAAAAGTCCGAGTGGATAGGGATGGGACCATTGTTCATGATTTTCAAAATTAAAGTTGATTATTATTTCAACTTGAATGACTGGTTTACTTACCGATTCTTATTAATTTATTGAATTTATGGTATTTTACCCATGGCCAGGTATGGAAAAAAGGAAGCATTACATGCATCATTTAAGCACATAAAAATTCACATGACATTCATATTTCATTCCATGTAGTTTTATTTGTAGGTTTCTTACTAATTTTGATTATGTTCCTCGAGTACTATTACATTCTTGCTAATATAACATGCTTAGGTAATTATATTCAATGTTTCCTATTTATCTAGCATGAATCAATGTTTTTAATTCTTGTGATAGCATTCTAGTTCAGTTTTAATATATATAAATGGTTTCATGGGATAAATATATGTGTTTCAAGTAAAAGGGATTAGATTTTTAGTTGTACGGTTTGTAGGCACCTTAGGATTGGGAAAAGGTAACCCATGAACTGAAACCAACCTTGAGATTTACACATATTTAAAGACCATTATTAACATGAAAATGTAGGGGCTGATAAAGTTCATATTTTAAAGTGAATTGTTTCTATTTAAATGAGAGCTAATATATGATCTATAAAGTTCATGGGGTCTTTATAGGTAGTGGAAACAACAACCCATATAATTGGACAATTGTGTGTGAATATTATGTATTTTTAAATTTTTATAAATGTAAAGTTTGATTAATTTTAATCTCAAATAGATTGTTTTCACCTAAAAAGGACTGTGAATCTATCACATGACATAAAGATCATTTTATTAACTTATTAAATGAACCACTGGACCCAAGTAGGTCAATTGGGGTATGTTTCTTATATGATAACTCATTGTGGGTGTTTTAAAACACTAATAATTAAGAAAATGATATCAGGTTTCATTGTGATGAACCCAGGTTGGCTTAGTGGGACCCTCATAGGACACCTTATCAGTTATAACATAAAAAGTAATTTAATTGATAAATATCCTAATTTATTATGGGATGTTAATAAATTATTACTGATTTAAGTAGTAATTTGATAAAAATTTCTTGTTTTTCCTCATGGAATTAATTGAAAAAGGTACCAAGTGATTTTGTTTCATAATTGATACATGATAATCTATTTAAAATACTTATAAATTTTTAATGTTTGAATGTGAATCAATGTAATGAGTTAAAATGGAACCTTATGTGGTTTCCTTTAATTAAACCCTCATGTAAGGGTAGTTTTAAGGTCTCTTCTAGTTTCCTTGGAGAAGAATCATGAGAATTTTATATATTACTCATTTTACCTTTTAGAAATGGATTAAATTATAGGAATAGGGCCTAGGGAAAACTATTTGACATGGCCAAGTGATGGGGTTTATGCTTATGATTCGTAAGGAGCTAGCCTAAGGTAGGTATCACCCTTATAGCTTAAATTTCTTTCTAGTGTTGTGATCTTTCAAAATTATAGTTTTTTGGGGTACCATTATCCCTAGTAGTAATTTTAGCTTCTAATGACACCCTTGATTAGATAGGTGGTTATTGTATCTTTAAACCATGTTATAGGATTGAGCATCAAGTGATGCTCAGTTTCAGATGTTTAGACATACCTAGGGCATGGTTGACCGATTCATAGGTCTTATAACCCTGTTCTTTTTATTGGGTGACTCAGGTGGGTGTCAGTCTATTTTATATTTGTTTTGGGTAATGAAAAATTAAGCCATTTTTTTGCATGGTCCACGAGATACATGGTTTTATAGGGAAGAAAACCTATGGATAATATCAGTGATTTTCCTTTCTACTTATATATTCCCATTGTAGTATGCATTTATATACGTGATACCAGTTGAGATTTTAAATTATGTAATAAACTGATTTATTTTGGTGAAATCATTGGGGACTTTTCTATATAGAACATGATTTGGTCAACTACATAGTAGAGGGACAAATGGGTTTCAAGGAATAAATTCTATCCCAATGTTTGGGATGAATTACAGATATTGGGTGCTTTGACATGCTGATCATATTGTTTTTGGTTTTCATTCCAAATTCTATGACGTACATGATCATGGATCAGAGGAGTGAAACTTGTTCATATAAGGTGTATTTGATTTAGCGTGCTTATGATAGGCTAGTATATCTTCTATTTCGATGAATATGAAATTCTTAAGGTAGGGAGCATCGCACTGGTTCTAGTGTTTATGTGTTGGTGCTTGCTCAATAAAATGATGTTGAAGTGGTTTTTTGTGTATAAAACCATTTAGAAACACTGTTGTACATGGATAGAAATTAGTGGTTAAGTTTGAGATATCATGAGACACCTTTAGTGGTAAATTATTGTGATCAGTTAATGGCGATGTGTCAGAAGATGAAGCCAAGATTCTCCCAATAGGTCGACCAATAGTGGTTCAAAAATTATTCTTTTAGTTTTCTTGGTTTTCTGGAAAATAATTTTGATCCTATTAGTGTAATATTATTTTGGAGATGATAATTTTACCTTTATTTACATCACCATTGATGACTTATAGTGCACCAATCTTATGATTATATAATGTTTTTAAAGCCATTGGTATTGATAAATGGCCTTTACCTATGTTGTACCATGGTTGTATGTTATTCTTTGAGGAATGGTCAGTCTTGAGTGATACTATGATTACCGTGTAAGAATAAATTTTATGGACACTTGGACACCAGATGTTATTCTCTAACTTGACATCCAGGGGAGAACTACTATGGGATGAATAAATAATCAGATGTGGATATCTTGGACTTTTGCACACATCTCACTTAAAAACATGGATTATGGACTACCCTAGGTTTGTTCCTTGGAGTCCAGTTTGACAAATATGTTGTTATCCTTAACTTGTTTTTAGGATCGATGGTGATGTTTAAAGGGTAACAATTCTTGTGGTCCAGGTATGGTTTACACCCTTGTTCTTTTTGAGGCATGTAAGATTAAATGGTAAGGATGTGGTTTAATTATGGGATATCAATGTAAGTGAAGTATAGGATTTAGTGAGGGTTATTATTGTAAAATCATGCTTCCTTGGAAGAAGGTATTGCAGTTCAATTGAATTACACCAGCCTTCTAACCCAAAAATTATAGAAATGGTCAACCAGATGTGGATTGACTGGTTTTTCTTTGTTTTTGGTGTTTAGAGTTAGGAAGAACCGATTTAAAAATGTCACCAAGTTAAGGTGGGTGTGGTGTAAATGTCAGATGTGTCTTTCAAGGAAAGCTTGTACGAACAATACAAGTTAGGTCAATCAGGATTCAACCATTTTATTATAGTGAGGCCCCCGATATAACCTCAGAAAGAATCAGGTTATCCCTATTAATGAATTGCACTGGGAGTGTCACTGGAATGATTATGGATTGATTTTTATTAAATTAAAATGATGGGGTATACCGTGGTTTGGAGTTGGCCGTTAAATGTTAAATATAATGGGGGGGGGGGAGAACCATCATCTAGAATAATAAAGAGATGAAAATGTGATAATCACTCTAGAAAAATGGTATTGGGTAATCTCTCTTTCGTTGTTTCTTTTGGAAGATGAGAATTATATGAGGTTTTTGTGTCTTTGGTTCCATAGGTTGAAGTCATTCTTACAGGTACGTTGGGCATCTGGAAATTCAACATGACCATTTGAACAAGACTTTACAACCTTCGTAGGTTAGTTGATGTTTTTTCTGTTCCCCAAGGCTTCTCAAGGATGTAAAGTTCTTAGGTGGGGAGGTTGTAAAGACCCATGTTTTTATCCATGGTAGAAATTCCATGGGAATTTGAATTTTGGAATTTAGTGGATGGGTGTTATTTGAACTGAGCATCAAAATAAAATTACAAGAGTTGGAACACTTCTATGTGTTTTTTGGACTTGGTTAAAGGCCCAAGGGGTCCCATAGGTGTCTTGTTGAGTTTCGATAGTGACGAGTCCAGAAAATATAATGTTGGAAGGCCTAAAAAGAGTGCATAGTTTTTATGAAACCATGAAACCCCCAATTGTAAACAATGTGGCATGTTTTATAATAGAAAAAGGTGTCTCATGGGTAGTGCATAGTATACCCAAATAGTACACTTATCCCACATGATTAGTGTCACTTAAAAAATACCTAATTTCTATTCATCGCATGGTTAGTGCATGGTTAGGAAAACCATGTGGCATAACCGTGTGAGGTGGGTTTCAAGGGAAGTGGAATCTGTTGGGTCAGTGCACGGTTTGATCAAACCGTGTGCACTATAGGAAAACTGAATATTTGCGACGGGATCCCATCGCAAAAGGTCTTTTGCGATGGGGCTCCGTCGCAAATCGCCCGTTGCCGAAAACGGCGTCGCAAATAGGTGTTTTTGCGGCGGTCCTATCGCAAAAAGTTTATTTGCGACAGTATTTTTCCCCCATCGCAAATGAGTTTTCGTTTATATATAAAAAAGGTATTTGCGACGGGCCTTCGTAGATATATTAGTTGCGACGGGTCAGAATCCCGTCGCAAATGCGAAATTTAAAAAAATACTTACGACAAAGGTATTTGAGACGGACCGTCGTAGAAAGGTTTTCCCGATGGGTATTCGTCCCGTTGAAAATGGTACAGTTAAAAAAAACATTTACGACGGGAAATCCCGTCGCAAATGCTCCCGCCGCAAATAGTTAAAAAAATAAAAATAAATTAAAATAATTATTACAAATTGTATAATATTATATAAAAATAAAAATAAAAATAATAATATAAAAAATTATATTATTAAAATATAAATAAAAAAATATATAAAATATAATTATGAAATATTAATATAAAATAATAATAATATGAATATAAATAATATAATATAATATAATAATACTAATATTAATAATATAAAAAATCGATATAATATTATTATTATTAAACTATCTATATAACAATATTATTAATAATATTAATATAAATAATTTATATTATTATAATATTAATAATAAAATATATATATAATATAATTATGAAATGTTAATATAAAAAAAATAATAATAATATGAATATAAATAATATAATATTATATATTATGAAATATTAATATCAAAAAATAATAAAAATAGTAATAATATTATTAATATAAAAAATTAATATAATAATAATATTATTAAAATAAACATACATATTTATGAAAAAATAATATTAATAATATTAATATTAATAAAATTATAAAATTATAAACTTCTCAATATTAACAATAAATATTAAATATTAAAAGTAATATTACTAAAATAAGCAGACATTAAAAATAATACTAATAAGTAATAATATATTAAAAATAATAATAACAAATTAAATCACGTAATATTCGTACCAATATGAAAGAGGAATTGTAAATAGTTAATATGACAATAAACTACGAACTCAAATGTTTATTACATCTAAAAAAATCACTGGGGGGTGGATAATCTGGAAGACCTGGAGGAGGTGGTGGAGGAAAATCCATCCCTAAACTATGAGTCAGACGACACATATACTCCATATACTCCTGATGTTTCTCCTCATATCGACGTCTCTCCTCATCCTACTGCTGACACATCTGCTCCTGCCATCGATGCATCTCCTCATTGTGCTGTTGACGCATCTGCTCCTGCCCCTGACGCAAATCCTCTATAAGCTGACTCTGAGCACGCAGTTGCCCCTAATACTGTGAGGCAGAAGATGATGTCTCTCCATGAGCTCCTCTCGAGCTGGACGTCGACATCACATCAGTACCATAATAAGCTGCAGGAGTCAAATGAGAGCTGATACCAACAACTCGGCCCTTTTCGAAGCCATATTGGGTTGCCTACATCCATGTCGTCTCATCAAAATGGTGGGAACTAGTCTGATCACCCGTCTCGTCTTGACTCTCAGTCTGTGTCTGAGAGGTCGTAGCCTCATATGACTCCTTAAGTTTCAATTAGAAATTAAAATAATGAAAAGATTATATGCATTTAATTTTCAAACTGAAAAGAAAATAATACTGACCACAATCTGATGCTGGCGGTCACCTCTAATCTCTCTAGTAGCCGGGTCTGTGTACATCCTCCAATAAACACCGTACGCCGAAATACTGGGCTACTCGGCTTCCTATATGAATATAAAATAAACTGTTTATATTTAAAGTTGTATAAAATATTAAAAAAAAGTACTTACCAGACGCTCTCTATGCGCACTGAATGTACGACTACCGGCTCGATGCGTCACCTCTTGTCTCCCCCGATTCTGTCGACCCAATGCAGATCTCCTCTAAAACCCACCACCCAACCAGTGTGTACATAATCCATCCCAAACGTGATATGAAATGTACTCTAGTCGGTGGGCTCTACAGGACTCATCAAATTATGTCACTCCAGCTTTCTTCACAGCCGTCTTTCTCAAATTATGAAAAAACTGACGGAAACGGTCACACATAGACAGCACCCATGCCACGTGGATAGTGGAACGCATTCCCTAATCGATGGGATACCATAAACCCTAATATGAAGTTATTAATGAATTAAATTTCAAAATAAATAATATTTAATTACGTACTATCCAATGATCGAACATGGCGGCCTGCACATCAGCGGGAATCTGATCCCATGTGAGCCAGGGCTGAGAAAAATAATTGCGCAAGATAGCGCTCCTATGTCCAACAACTATATGCGTAAAACTGTGGAAAAAGAAAAAATAATCAAACAATTATAATATTAATAAATTATATTGAAAGATAACTAAAATACACAGGTTACCATACCACCGCGTGTGCGCATCGAATCCAAGAGGTGGACATCGCTCCGGGATAGGATCTGGAATCATCAGTCTGGAAAGACCACGCCCCCTACGAGTGCTCCCTGTAGTGCCAATAGCCCGAGGGTCAGATGACTCAAAAACCTCATCATCCATAGGTAGATCAGCCTCCAGCAACTGATGAAACGTTTCTGAGTCCATCTGAAACATGAAATGATTGTTATTAGTAAACAGTTGAAAATAACTATTATGTATAGATATATATTTGTTATGATTCTAACCATCATTTTACTGTGTCAATGTTCATATTCATCATCATATTCATAGTTTTCAATGTCAATGTCTTCATCTTCCTCATCAACATCATCAATTTCCATATTAGTTTCACTTTCATCATCTCTTTTCATTTCAAATTCAATTGTAACATCATTGACAACATCGTCACCATCGACCCTTAATTGTGGGGTGTCATCCTCGATATTCATGTCTCTTTGTGAAAAAGATTTGTTTTGAGGAGTGTCCTGAAAAATTTCATTTCCTTGCACTTCAGTGGAACCACATTCAGTTTGAGTAAACTGATTTTCTCGAGATATAACTTTTATTATACTCCACCAATCATCCAACTCTTTTGCAGTAGCATAATATTTTTCATAATAAATTTGATGTGCCTGATAAGCCAATAAAAATGGTTCATTTACTGCAAGAAGACTTTTATGTTTAATATCAACAATTCCATGAGTCAAATGAATACGCAATCCTCTCTCAGTATCCATCCATAGACATTTAAACATTGTTACATAATTCTGTCCCAAATAACACAGTTCAATAATTTCTTCCAGCATGCCGTAAAAGTCAACTTCAATATCTCTATGATGTGATCCCTTCAAACAAACACCACTATTCATTGTTTTCTTTGATTCCCCATATGCACGTGTATGAAAGCGATAACCATTCACCACATATGAATTATAAGATTTAACTATTTTGGATGGTGGGATACTCAATATACGCAATCGACTATCAATCTTATCAGCATGTACAAATACCTAAAAATTTGTAAAACATTTATCACTATTACAAGTAATAAATTGATGTTATATGTAAAACCAAAAAAGAATGTATGTTACCAGTTTTTGAAACCATTAGGAATATTTTTTGCTAACGTTCTTCTAAGACAACTGCTGTAATTTGTGGAAATTTTTTCTTGATATGATCATCATATAACCTAAAAACACAA
Source organism: Viscum album (assembly GCA_963277665.1). Lineage (NCBI taxonomy): Eukaryota > Viridiplantae > Streptophyta > Magnoliopsida > Santalales > Viscaceae > Viscum > Viscum album. The sequence continues at coordinate 855,492,793 of OY728152.1, forward strand.
TATGATTAATTTACTGTAACAGAATCTATAGAATAAGGGATAAGAGCACTCACTGTACAATTGGTGACATTTCTTCACAGTTGAGTAGAACATATGTATGAGCTCTATGATGTTCATCATCTGAAAGCCATCTATCATGAACTCCACCGAATCCAAGCTCGGGCTGATTGAAAACTGATAATTGATTGTTCATATCATCATCAACATTCCCCTCGTTCTGGCCCATGTGGTTAAATTTTGAGGGATATTCAGATTCAAAATAATGAGAGCAGAATAAAGAAATTTCTTCTTGCAAATAAGCTTCAGCAATTGAGCCTTCAACTGATGCTTTGTTATGGACTTTTTTCTTCAATTTCTGCATGCATCTCTCAAATGGGTACATCCATCGAAACTGAACCGGACCTCTACATTTTTCTTCATGTGGAAAATGTAATATCAAATGTTACATCGAGTCAAAGAAAGTCGGTGGAAAGATTTTTTCGAATTTGTATATAATTACAACAACAACTTCTTCTAGTTTTCTTAGTGTATCGTAGTCTATTGTCGCCGCACACATGTCTCGGAAAAAATATGATATATCTGTTATCGAATCCCAAATCTTAGAATTCAAAAAACCTCTTAATCCAATAGGCATAAGTCTTTCCATTATAACATGATAGTCATGACTTTTGAATATGGTAATATGACCATTTTTAACACATCTGCCCAAGTTGGAAGCATAGCCATCTGGAAGTCTCAAATCTGAAATCCACTGACAAAATAATAAGCGACTCTCTTTGGTCAGTGTATAAGCTGCTTTTGGCTTCATTAATCTCTGTGATCTGACATTTTTAAACAATTCAAGTTCTGGTCACCTGCAAATTTGGGAAAGATCTAATCACGCCTTTACATTATCTTTGGTTTTACCCAGTGTATCCAAAACTGTATGAAATAAATTATCAAAACAGTTCTTCTCAATATGCATGACATCCAACATGTGTCGGAACAACAAATCAGACCAATATGGCAGATTCCAAAAAATGCTCCGTTTTGTCCAATTGTGTTCTTTCCCAAAACCATGAATTTTCTGTTGGTTTATTGTCGGTCCAAAAGTGATGGAAGGTAATGAAAATACAACTGATTGTAACTTTGTACCTGAGATCATTTTTGGAGGTTCATCTCTTTCAAATCATCCTTTTCTGAAATGAGATTTATTCCTCTGAAAAGGATGATCGATTGGATGAAATCTGCGATGACAGTCAAAATATCAAGGTTTTTTCCATTCACGAGCACAAATGCTTTGTTGTCTCCCATACAGTAAGGAAATGATTTTGGACCATGTGTAATCCAGCCAGATAACATACCATATGCCGGGAAGTCACTAATTGTCCACATCAAAGCAGCTTTCATTACAAAATTCTGTTTCGCAACAACATTATATGTACCAACACCATGACTCTACAATAAATTTAACTCATCAATCAGTGGTTTCAAATAAACATGAATATTCTTTTTTGGATGTCCTGGGATTAATAATGTCAAAAAGATATAAGGCTCTTTCATCAACATCCATGGAGGAAAATTGTACAGAGTTATAAAGACAGGCCAATAGGAATACTGACTACCAAAAGATCCAAATGGACAAAAACCGTCAGTAGAAAGACCCAATCGCACGTTCTGGGATTCTAAATCAAAAGACGGATGCACGTGATCAAAATGTTTCCATGAATCACCATCAGATGGATGAATCAAGATTTTACCATTTGAAATATTGGTTTTGTGCCATGACATCATTGTCGCTGTGTTCTGAGACATAAATAAACGCTGTAACCTGGGTGTAGGTGGGAAATATCTCAACTGTTTTACAGGAATCAATCCTGACTTCCCTGATTGAGATTCTTTATACCTCGATTGTCCACACGTGGGACAACTATCCAACGACTCATTTTAACTAGAATATAAGATGCAATCGTTTGAACATGCATGGATCTTCTGATAACTAAGGCCTATATTATGAACGAGTCTTTTGCTCTCATAATAATTAGCAGGCAGTACATTTCCTTCAGATAACAGTGATTTAACCAAAGAAAATATCTGATCCAAACAGTTATTTGACATTCCATTATCTGATTTAATAGCCACAAATTTTTAAACTGCTTCTAATTTGCTTATCTTGCAACCAAGATATAATGCATCCTCAGCAGACCTGAAAAACTCATCAAATTCAGATGGTGCCAACTCGGGAGGTAAATCAACATCATCCTTGATTTCTGTTTGTTGAACGGATGACCCTGCAACATCATGTACTAAATTCTGAAACCGTGATGGATCCGAAATCAAATTATTAGTATATTCTCTGGAACTGCGTTCATCGTGTTGATACCAAAAAATATAATCTGATTGAAAACCATAACGCAAGAGATGTTTCCCAATGATGTCAAATGTCTCAAACGTTCTCAGAGCACATTTTTTACAAGGACACTTAATTTTCCCTTCTAAAACAAATTCTGGGTTTGATGATGAAGATGATAAGAAAGCTTCAACACCATCAACATATACAGGATTTAAACTAGAACCATTTGGATTTCTGCGCTGATTTATCCAAGCACGATCATCTAATAATGATTGATGTCGATTTCCTTGTTCCATATTCATATATATGTTTCTACAAAATTTAAAACCATTACTATTGTTAAATAATTTGATATAAGAAACAATATCCTAAAAAAAGAAGATACATAATTATAGTTATTTATTAGTAATTACCAATAATTATAAGCGACAAAGTTAGTTTGTAATCATCCCAACTAATTATTATTAATTTAGCAATAATTAGCAATACTTGGCAAAATGAAATATGCTTGAATAATGAAATAAAATTTTGTAATCATTGTTGTAAATATTATATTACTAATTATTCTGATTTTCCCGATGACTCATCTCTTTTTAACTTTCTCCCGACTGAAATCAGTATGAAAAACTTACTCTGACATACATTATATCACATTTTTCATACTGATTTCAGTGGGAGAAAGTAGAAAATATATGAGACGTTGAACAAAAGGTAGCCGTCAATCCATGGGAAATTCTGCCAATTTATAACCATGTACTGGAATTTATTTGATTTTTGATTAATTTTATTAGTAATTATTACTAATTATTACAAATCTCAATATTTCCAACAAATTTTGCTATATTCTTAACATGTTCAAATCTTAAAGAGTCGTAAATTTTCCGGTCATGCCCAATAAAAAGTTTGCGTTAACCTTGTCCAATTTAAACTCTATAATTGTCCTTACATGGTTGATCATCTCGCAAGTAGTGTTGCAATAAGACGACACAAGTAATGAGAAAGACATGACTTGGGTTGTCCTATTGCGATGATACTTACGAGGTGATCAACCAAGCAAGAACAATTATAGAGTTTACATTGGACACGGTTGACGCAAACTTTTTATTGGACATGACCTGAAAATTGGCGACCCTTTAAGATTTGAACTGTTAAGAATAAAGCAAAACTTGTTGAAAATATTGATAATTGTAATATTTTATAATGTTTTTTATAATTTTAATAATATTAATATTTTTTTATAAATATTAAACATATAATAATAAAATAATTATATTATAAGTATTATTGAACTATTAATATTAGAGTAATATAATATTTTATATTATGTTATTATTTATGTTACTATTTATGTTACTAATTATATTACTAATTATGTTACTAATTATGTTACTAATTATAAATGCGAAGATATGCATATAGGTCGGGTGGTTAATCAATCAATGAATAGAAAAACAAACGTAATTGACCGCTCATCTACCTCAATTTTCTTTTCATTTGTGTGTTGAGGTTGACAGGAAACTTCTACCTCTACAAATAATATGTGCTTTTACTGTCAAAATTATAAACCTCATCACCTCTATATTGGCGAGGAGGTTGATAATTTTGACAGTAAAAGAAGATATTACATGTGGAGGCAGAAGTTTCCTGTCAAGCCTCAACACACAAATAAAAATAAAATTGAGGTAAATGAGTGGTCAATAACATTTCCTAATTAAATCTAATTGTTTCCTAATTAAATATAATTGTTTCCTAATTAAATCTAATTGTTTCCTAATTAAATCTAATTGTTTCCTAATTAAGTCTTATTGTTTTCTAATTAAATCTAATTGTTTCCTAATTAAATCTAATTGTTTCCTAATTAAATCAAATTGTTTCCTAATTAAATATAATTGTTTCCTAATTAAATCTAATTGTTTCCTAATTATTTTAATTTTTTCCTAATTATTTTAATTGTTTCCTAATTATTTTAATTGTTTCCTAATTATTTTAATTATTTATAATTATTTTAATTGTTTTCTAATTATTTTAATTGTTTCATAATTATTTTAATTGTTTCCTAATTATTTCTAATAAATTAAATCTAATTATTTCCTAATTATTTGATAATTATTTTAATTAAATCTAATTATTTCTTAATTATTTGATAATTATATATTTATTTCTAATTATTACCAAAACATCCCCTCGGAGTGTCGAACCAAGAGTGCAGCAAGGCCCGTTGTCGTGTACCAGGTTACCCCGAGTCAAGCTCGAAACACCTTGTCAGAGTTTTCACTCTTAGGTACATCTGTGCCAGAGCCGCCTCTACTTGTTCGTATCCAGACAAGGATTATTTGGTACAAGTACATAAACTAATTATACTATATAGCTAAACATTCTATTAAAAAATAAAATTAACAATTAAAAATAAAATTAACAATTAAAAATAATTTAACAATTAAAAAATATAAATACCTTTAATAATTGCACCTTATAACTCCTTCCTTCCTCTTCTCGAAAGAAAAAATTAAAAAAAAAATTCTGCTCAGATAAGAAAATGAGAGAGAGAGAGAAGAATGGAGATCTGAATGTTATGAAAAAAATGGATGGGGTGTATATATAGGTTAGATTATTTGCGACAGTCGTATTTGCGACGGGAGACCATCGCAAATACTAGGTATTACGACGGGATACCGTCGCAAATGCCTTCGCCAGCATTAAATACAGGCGGCGGGTAAAAGGACTTTTGCGACAGGCCCGTCGCAAATAGCCACCATAAGCGACGGACGGATATCCGCATCGCAAATTTCTATTTACCTCCACCGGTATTGGCGACAGGGCCCGTCGCAAATACCTTCGCCCACATTAATTACGGGTGGCGGGTAAAGGGGTTGTTGCGATGGGCCCGTCGCAAATTCCACACCATTAGTGATGTGCGGATATCCCCATCACAAATTACTATTTACCGCCTCTGGTATTTGCGACGGGCGGATATCCCCGTCGCAAATACCGCCCTTTGGATTCTCTGTTGCGACGGGTAAATAGTCCCATCGCAAAAACATATTTACCACCGCTGGTTATTTACGACGGGTTGAAGGTGACCGTCGCAAATAGGCTTTACAGCGGCCTGTATTGGCGACGGGGCTCGTCGTAAATAATATCGGGTGAATATTTGTTTGCGACGGGGAAATTGCCCCATCGCAAATATTATTTACCACCTCCGGGTACTTGCAACGGGTAGCCTTCTACCCGTCGCAAATAGCCTTCCCGCGTTTTGGCGTGCAAACCGCACCATTGCAATTGCGATGGGACCTGTATTTCCATCGCAAATAACTGACCATTTGCGATGAGAATATATTCCCGTCGCAAAACTCTTTTCATCAGAGTTTTTGCGATGGGAATTAGGCCCGTCGCAAATACCCCATCATAATAATCATTTTTTCCCGTAGTGGTGGCCCTAACTGGGTGGCCCATTTTTAGGGGTGAAATGAAAAAAATTCCCTTAATGAGTTTTAATATCCTATTTTTTTCTTTATTTATTCTTCCTCTAGAGGGTGAGCCCTATCCTCTTCCTCCATGGGTTCCTCTAATGCCTAAACTAGGCTTTAATGGATCTCCTAAATTCAAACTTCGAATAGAACAACGTCAGTCTCTATGGATTCCTTTAAATAATATATTGATTAATTTTGGATCATTATTCATTTAATCTTCTCGTAATCAAGTTATCACGTTGTAAGATCCTTTTCCCTATTTGGAGTGAAAATATCCATTTCATAAATTTCATCCAAACCTGACTAAATCAGACTTTGATATAGGACTAGTGGGACATCCTAAGTACGAGTTAGGTGGTCTATTAATTTTTCATCAAGATTTCGTCATTCTATAAATAGTGCCGCTGCAATGCATGTCGGTCTTTCCTGTGTGTTTCCTTAAAAAAATTTATTCATTTTAAATTATTATACACACCTTTTATTTATCCTGTTGAGATTTGTAATGTATATATAGGATTTCAACATTGAACATGGATAACCCTTTAGTGTTCTATCTTTATTTTTCACTTTTTAATTAAATGATTAAAATCATAGAATGTATTCTAAGCATTCATCATGGGTTAATAATGATATTTTCCCTTGAAATCAATTGTCGAATTGATAATGGAACGTCCTAAGTTCCATATTGAAACCTTGTGTTTGTTTTTCAATGACTGTTCACTAATTTAGTGATTATTTTGGTGAAATTTGTTATGTTTCTTGAATTTATTCTTACTTGTGTTAAATTAAAAATTTATGAATAATGTCATATTATTATAATAAATACCCTCAAATGAGGTGTGGTTTATTTGAAATTAAAAAGTGATGATTAGTTATTTAAAACTTGCTTCGCATAATGATTTGGTATTCTCTATGCTTGAAGTCATTGTTTGATATAAGGCATGTTTTGTACATGACCTCTTTTGATGTTTAAAATGGAATTTCCATGTTTTGATAGATTTAATAGCACTTTATTAATTGGGTAGTTTATTAGTAATAGTTGTTTTATTTAAGTAAATGGGGTGTCTTGACCTGACAGATTTCCTTCCTTGAGTGATTGAAATTCAATGTATGAATTTGATTTTCTTTGTCATAATGGATCTCTCTCCTTGAATGTATTTAATTAATTAATTGAAATGTAATTTATTTTGGTGGTATGACCATGCCACTTGTTAATTACATAAGCATAACTTATGTGAATTGAATTGAATGATTTCAATGAAATGAAATGTAAAGGGTGGAAGGGCCATGCTGATCAGTGCATGCTTATGTACATGTTATAGTTAAAATTTTATACCTTGATATAATGTCTTGATAAAGTAAAATCATGAGAGGTAATGCCTCATGGATTCAATTATTATTATAAATATTATTACGCCTTGATATAGGCCATGGAATGATGGTAAGGGTTATGTTGAGCATTGTGGTATCACACTCCCTTACAGTAGGTGTTGAGTCATGGTGTTTACCACAAATGACATTTTTGGGATGGTGAGAATCATGAACCACTTCCCCTGTTGAGTTTTAGCTTGAAGGCACACTCATCACAATACTAAGTGTTCACATGATGAAATACTGGCCATATTGAGTGATGACCACGACATATCCCAATCGTTATGATATTTTGGGATTGTACCCTATTCTAGAGCTTATAGGCTCAATATAACTGGTTATGGATGACTGAGTTATGCCTCGGTCCAGACAACACCTTGTATTCTAGGTATATGGCCACTTACATCCGTACGTACTTGGTTCCTATTCCTGTATGAGATATATAACAAAACTATATATATTTATTAATATTTATATATATATATATATATAGTTACTATTAAAACATTTCATTCAGGACATGAGCCGGAGTACGTAGATCCTCTAGGTGTCCTTCCATAACCTGAGTGGGATATTATTTATGTATTCAGTTGTATTTATTATTATTTACACTTGAACATGGATTTAAATTATGTTCATAGGATTTATTTATCTATTGAAACCCTGGGTGGTAACCTACTAAGATTTATATCTCACACCCTACTTGGGCCATCATTGCACTGGGGTACCCTAGTAGATATTATGTTCATAAGACCATGGATTCTTTCTTAGGAATGTTTTCTTATACTAGGGAGTTAGGAGCACAAGACCGTGCTGTATCTTGGGATTCTCATGGAGATCTCCCTTGGGTATTTTAATTATTTTCATTATTTTTTTGTTTTACTATATATTTTTGACTGGTATATCTCTACTATTTATTTTAGGTATTATCACATGGACATGCATTATTTGTTGTATATTGGAATTGGGTATCATTTATATTCATTTAATATTATTCTTCCACTCCTCTAACATTCATTTATTATTGATTCCATTATTTTTAGTTATTAATTATCTTATATACCATTGTGATACTCTGATCATGAGGGTATAATATCCCCACTATCACCTCCTTATACCCTCACTATTAGTCGGAAGCCTCTGACATATGCAGAGGCATGCTTGATTCCATGTGACCCACAAGTCCAACTATTATTTTAGTGGTAAGTCGGGCCGGGACATTACAAGACATTCCTAAAATCATATACACATGTATGCATATTCCCTAATAATATATTCTCAATATCATACCTTTTTATAAAACCTATTTGAACCACCATGATAATAAATAAATAAAAAGATTATATATTTTCCAAAATTTAACTCAATCCTTAACACTGAAATAGTATTTACCACTAGCTCTCAAAGTCACACACTAGTCACTATATATCATAATCCATAAAATGAGGTGAATATATCTTGAAATGTCATTATTCAATAGTCAATTCCATGGTTTATAATTACTATCTTACTTTCATCTTCAAAATCACAACTCCATTTATAATCTCAAGATCATGTGCATTTTAAACATAAGAGTTATCTACACCTCAATGATGTGTTCTTGAATATTTTCCCCAAAAATATAACCTTATCATAAAAATAAATTTTCTTTGTTTTTATTCCATTTAATATATGTTCTTATTCATTTAATTTAAATATATTGAGGAATAATCCTTATATGTTTCACATAATGATCATAAGTTTTAAAATATATAGACATATCATTGCTAAATATCACTCACTATTGAAAATTTATTAGAATATTAAGAATTAATTTCTATTGTGATGAAAATATAACATACTTAGTTAAGAAAATGAGACTTAATTTTTCTCCATCATAATAGGCAAGTACTAAAATTATTAACAATTTTTTTATGATCCCTTATTCAATTATAAGACATAGCGGTTTCTGGATACATATGATTCCCCCCTTCATTTGAATGATCTTGTTTCAACAAAATACAAAAAAATGGTTATGATAATATCCAAAATATGAATATGAATAAATAAATATCTATATGAATCCCCTTATAGAATATATATTTTAACATATGATACTTTGGAATCAACCTATGTCTCCCCTATTCAATCCTTAGTTATCCTCGACCATTTATTCTATAAGGTTCTGAAACCAAATTAGAAAATATTATCATGGAATACTATATAATGGTTCATAAATAGAATATTATTAACTAGAAATATCCCTATGGAGTGTCTCACCATGTTTAAAATCATAATCCCCCTCATTGTTCACCAGATTGATTATTGAATTAATGATCAATGAATACTTTGGGGGTGATAAACCTTAGGTGTATATGTTCCATAACTATATCCACTTTCAAATATACATAAATGATTATATTAATAGTAAAACCCTAATAATATCTACATTACCAAAACATCAAAATGTCATCTAATATTTAGAATTATTTATAGGGGTTTCAAATAATGTTTCTTATCCAAATCCCTAAATAAAATGTAATAATTTCCTTATCATGAAGTTTTATAACATTCCAAAGGGTTATCTATACCTTTGAAATTTTGATCAACCATAACTTATCACCACATGAATTATCCTCAAAAAACATCTGAATATATAAAGTTATCTAAACCATTCCTTAGATGAAAATCATGACAACCCTAACCAACACTCCCAAGTTCAGTGCTCATAGAAACACAATTTACATACTTAATTTGAAGCTAGCTAAACAATCCTTGACATAACCATCCATAAATAAAAAAACAATAATGATTATAAAATATCTTTCATATAAAGGACCCTTTCAGGTTTAAAGATTTAGAGAATTGGGAAACATCATAAACTAATAAAGAACATTTCTTTCTTAACTGAGAGATATATTTTCCATTATATATATAAAACTACATAATTTGTGATATGTTTTTATTATCTCCCATTAATAATTCCACACATGTTATACTTATAAACAAGTCATGTGTATTACATTAATTCATAATCCAGGGAAGGGAATCATAAGAAAGGGATGAGATCAAATTATTATTAAGGGAAACATATAGCTGATGTAATCTTATAATAAATATGACATGAATATTATAACAGGAATAGGTAAACAACTTTAATCCATAATTATATTGAAAAATAATCTTGTTATTTCAATTAAAATAAATGAAAACATGGATATTAATAATACTTTTCCCATACTAATGGAATTTATAATGCTAGACATCAAAAACCAATTATAAAGGCCTTGTACCAAGACAATTTACTTATTTTTGAGACCAAAATTAAGATATCTTCCTAAATTGTGTAGGCATACACCGAATACCCAAACAAATTTTGTCTCATGAGATCTATAAATGAATTGAGGGCATATAAAATTTTGGGACCCACCCATCACCTGATTAAGTCCAATATATCCACCTTAAGAGTAATCAAGATCATTCATACAAATCCCAAAGGAAAATCTTATTAAATAAAACATGGATATCGATATAATGAGAATAATGATATATTAATATATGATTAGTCTATATTGGCTATAAAAAATAATGAAGAATTAAAATACTTTTTACCAGGTAAAAAAATGATTAAATGATCATATCATATCCTGAAAAATTATGGGGATGGTCATGAAATACATAGTAAAATTTATAAAAATCATCTGTATTGAGGAAACACCATAAATAATGAAAATAGTTTATAACACATCAATAGAATAACATTATCAGTAGGTGAACATAATGCATTAAGAATTATTTAAAATGCGATGTTAACACCATATAGAGAAGGTAGTATACAGATAATTCAATATATATACAACATGATATTAAAACTTATATTGGATGAATGTGGATGGTCTCAAATGAACATATTGTAATGACCCGTCCCCTAGGGCCCGTGTCATGACTACCCAAATCTCACCTTCCATACGTCAGGGGTTGGCGACTAGCACCGAAAAGGCATATAACAATAATGAGAAGACGTTTCTTTTAAACCTTTACAAACACACAATCCAAGAACACAACAAGAAGCAACTAAGGAGTAAACTACTGTAGTAAAAAGGTGTACTGAAAGTAAAGGAGCCAGAATACAAGCCCAACTGAAAATTACAAGTACAACTAAAAAGAGAAAATAGATCCTGGATCATCCACCGAGGATCCTACCTAAATGGTAGGTACATATCATCTCTACAACAATCCACATCATCCCATCTTCTCCGTGTACTACCTGGTCCTGGATCCCTCAAGCCTCAGCCCAATTGCTCGTCATCTGCACAAAAAATAACAAGGTGCTGGCCAAGCCCGTATAGGGATGAGTATAACAATACTCAGTAGGGACCTTGAGACTGTAACATCCTGACCCTAGTAACCTAGAGTCGGTGCATTATTACATAACTTTGGCATGATCACAAAAGATCAAGTCTCGAATGACTGATTAGTTTAGTAGCCTTGGAAGTACTAGATACATTCATAAGGTTTACATTACATCATAAAATGAAAAAATATAACAACATTGTTTCCATAGACCACACTCATATGTCCTCAGAATATCCCTGTAGGTTAGTTATAAAATACTTCTTTACATCCTGGAAAAAATAAAACATAGAAAGTGGTGAGCTCAGATTCTTAGTAAGGATAACAATACAAAGAAAACTTTCATAAATTAGCATAAAAATTTAAGGAAATGTATAAGACAAACAAAATCCTTTTAAAATTGAAATTCAACATAATATGGAAAAGATAAAATCAAATAATTCCATTTACATACTCACATGGATATTCTACTAGTCGAATAATCACATGCAATATGAATGACCACTTTCATAATGATGGAATGCATAATTCCAGACCTCATAACCACATAGTCAAGGCCTTGTGCAAAGAATACAATTAATATTTTGTCAAGACCTTGTGCCAAGACACAAGTTTGTCTCATGAGACCTACCAATTCATCGAGGAGCTATAGAGGGCTCCACCCGTCACTTACTAAGTCCAATGCATTCCCCATATGAAAAGGTTTAAACAAAACATAAACATTCATATTAAAACTAGCATACGAAATGACAATACTTTATCCATAATCCATGAATGGTGTAAAAATAAACCTTACACAGTAAAACACATCATAAAACCTTCAATACAATATGGAAGTTTTGTATCATAATAAATCAACTTCAAATAAGCTTAAAATCCATCAAAGGATGTTGTCGTAGATGAAATCAAATCCTTTTAAGAGAAATATCTCTTTCTATTTTGAAATAATTTAAAAGTCATGTAATTATAAAATAAAACATTTATTTTTAGAAATATTCTTATAATATTTTAATGGAATCTTTGATGATGTTATAATGGCGGAAAATAGCCGCACCCGCCGTATAAGTTAAAAAAACATTCTTACCTTAAATTTGTCGAAAAGGTCAAAAAGCACCTTGTTTAGAAAACTATGGAATGATTCCTTTATAAACATCTTATAAAAGTCAAACAAGGGTATAAATGACTTTAACCCATAGTCTATAAAATAGTAAGAATGTTTTGAAATACATTTTTAAGAAACATGGATGTGGATGATAAAGAGGTCCCAGTAGATAATTACGTATAAACAACCTCAGATAAAGAAGAGATTGTAGAATTAACCCTTACCTTGTGATTTTCCTTGGTCGAGGGTAGGTTAACCTCAAGTATAATGTTGAAATAATTTTTATTAAATTATAAAATAAACATATACATTAATATGATATCATATATGATCTTTTAACATTGCTTTGTTAATAATATCTTAGTATTATCATCGTTTTGGGAGTTAACAAATTTGTTTTCCTTTATATTCCTTATTATTTGAGTCATATTTGTTATGTATGGGATGTATCCTATTCATATCAAGAATTATATCAAGTATTTAAACATTATTTTTAATCATCTAATGAAAATTAGTCTTGAATAGATACGATGGGGAATGAATCTCACCGTGTTCGTGGAGACGGTAATCCGTACGTACGCACGAGTGATAATATCATTCTTTTGATATTAAAATAATATATAATTGGATGGTATATCATATATACAGAATAATTATCATTTTATATTTATTATTTACAAAAATTACACATCATTTTTATACCCATCCAAATAATAATGTATTGAATAACAATTACACCATGATGTGGAGACGGTAAGCTGTACGTACGCACATATGGTGACATGTCATTCAAAGGATGGATAGAATAATGAATTTGGTTTTACCATATTTATAATTACATCATAGTTTATATAATATACTGTAGTTATTATTTTATAATGGAACAAAAAAGAAAAAGGAAGTGGAAGAGGAAAGGAACTTGAAATAGGTGATGAAATATTTACCTCTTCTTCAGGTTTTTCCTTTTGATTTGACCAAAAGGGCTCCTTATGTTGGATTTATAACTAAAGGAAGGACTCTAGGATGAAGGGAGGACAGTTGAGAGGGTATTTTGGTAGGGTTTTTCCGAACCAAATTTCTTTGAAGGTGTGAATTATAGAGAAGGGTGAGTTCCCTTTTATAAGAGGGGTGAGGGGCACCTTAGGAAAAGCTAGAAATATTATTTTATAATAAAATACTTTTCGGTTTCTAATGGCTATAAAATGGATTATTTAAAGGATGAGGTAGGGATGAGTCGAAAACCACTCAAAAAATTGGTTTTAGACAGGTTTGTGTCACTATATTAACTTTATCTTTTAGATTTAACTGTTAGTTAAATAGTTTGACATTTACCATGTCTCTTTGTATTTTTATATTATATGGTTAATAAACTTAATATATACTTCCAAGATAACCCCATGTGGTTCATTAATGATACACCTATTATTATATAAGTCCTTTGGCCAATACTTAGATTTTTAGGAATAGAATATCAATTAATAATATAATATTTTTTTTAAAAACACTTTTATGTCAATTTTGACACTATTTGGTATTTTGTTTTTGCTAAATTAATAACAGAATTTTACTTTGAAAAAAATTCATCTAACCAACCCTAATATGTCATATTAACATATAAAATTAGTGCAATTCATAAAAAGTCTCAAATTACATTTATTTGGATATTTATAATATCAATTATTTTAATATTTCATTAATTAGGTAATTACTGCATCATCATTGTGTCATCAATAAATTAAATGTTTTAAGGTCTAAAAAATATAAATAAAATACTATTATGTAGGAAATAATTTTTTATTTCTAATTAATATTTATAGTCAAATTTATCTTATGTGTAACCCTATATAAAAAATGTTTTAATTTTTAATCTTTGATTTTAACTCTTTTAACTCTTCTTTGAATTAAATAATAATAAATTTCCTAATCTAATTCAAGTGGACCAAAGAGTTTCATATTTTACTCCTAATGTTGTTTTTGGTCGAATTATACTTATCCAATAGAATTAGGACATGTTTTAGGGTAATAATAATATTATTTTTACCCTTAATTACCCTATTTACTTTTAACCGTGGTAAATAAAAGTAAAAAGTTACTATTCACCAAAAATTATTTTCATCTTATTGAACCAAATATTACTTAATTATGTCAATCATGTCTCTAGTATTTTTGAAATTAAACTTAGAGAAGTGGTAAAATTAAGTTTTATGTAAATTTTCAAATGCTCCTAGGAGGTGGGTAAAAGACGGTAAAAAGTTCAATAAAATTTTTATATATCTAAAATTATTATAAAATAAATCCAATGAATTACATTAAACTTATATAGGTATTATGTATCTATTTTTACCTAAAATAAATTTAAATAAAATAAATAATTATTTAAATAAAAATTCGGTTTTAAACAATAACTCAGTGTTTTTCACTATTCATCAAAAATTGAATGTTTTCAGAAAAATACCAAATGTTCACCCTAAGCTAATTTCGATACTATGAATCCAAAAATGAAGTACATTTTGAAAGATAAAATTTATAAAATTTAAAAAAGTGGGTATTACTATTCATAATAGCTAGTTTGATTGGTTGTGGTGTGTTAGAACTAGAAGTTGCATACAACACATGCTATTGTATTATTCAAAGAGAAACGTACTGTGGAATCTTGGGGTGTTACATTCTCCCCTCCTTCAAATAATTTCTTCCTCGAAATTTCTAGAGTATTACTGCGTAAAAAGACTCAGGTGGTTCTTCATCATAAGTTCTTCAGGTTCCCACATTTCCTTTTCCATCTTATGATTTCTCCATAGAACTTTTACCAGACGAGTCGTCCGGTTTCTCAACACTTGTTCTCTTATATCAAGAACCTTGACATGATCTTCGCAATACGTCAGATCGGGTTCCTGTTATAATTCCTCATTGGTGAGTACATGCATTGGGTCAGGCATGTATTTTCTCAACAGTTATACGTGGAATACATTGGGAAATTTGGAGAGACTTGGCGGCATTTCCAAATGGTAAGCTACAACCCCAATTCATTTTAGAATTTCGAAAGGTCCGATGTACCTGGGACTCAATTTTCCCTTCTTACCAAAATGTATAACACCCTTCAATGGAGATACCTTCAAGAAAACATGATCTCCTACCTGAAATTCCAAATCCTTCATTCGGTTATCGTCATAGCTCTTTTACCTACTTTGAGCTGCTTTGATGTGGTTTTGGATTACCTTCACCTTTAACATCGTTTCCTCCACCAGTTCTGGGCCTACAAGTTTTCATTCACCAACATCATCCCAACAGGTTGGTATGCGACATATTTTTCCATATAACACTTCATATGTTGCCATCTGAATACTTGAATGGAAGCTATTATTGTAGGAAAATTCTACCATAGGTAAATATTGATCCCACATAACTTGAAAGTCAAGTGAGCATGATCTAAACATGTCTTCTAAGGTTTGAATAGTCCGTTCTGATTGTCCATCAGTTTGGGGGTGGTAGGCAGTTCTCAAACAAAGTTTATTATCCAGGGATTTCTGAAGAATTTTCCAGAATCCTGATGTAAAATGGGGATCATGATCAGAAACAATCGATAGTGGTACTCCATGAAGCCTTACAACTTCATTAATATATAGTATTGCTAATCGTTCAAGTGGTAAATCTTATCTTATAGAAAGAAAATGTGCTGACTTGGTAAGACTATCAACAATGACACATATTGCATCGTTCCTTCTAGGAGTCTTTGGTAGTCCCATGACAAAGTCCATCGTAATATTATCCCATTTTTACTCAAGTATGGGAAGAGTTTGCAAGACTCCTCCAGGATGTTGCCTTCCAGATTTCACTTATTGACAAACCATACATCTTGACACAAAATCAGCAATATCCCTCTTCATGTTGTCCCACCAAAAATGTTCCTTCAAATCTCTATACATTTTGGTGCTACCAGGGTGTATAGATAAATTGGAACTATGAGCATCATCCAATAATTCCCTTTTTCGATCAGGTATACTGGGAACACAAATTCTCTTCCCAAATTTCAAAATTCCATCTTCATACACAAAGTCACTTAATCTCCCATCATTCACAGCTTTAATCTTCTTTTGAAACTCTTCATCATCGGTCTAAGAACTCTTTATCCTTTATAGTAAAGATGGTTTGGAAACCATTTGAAAAAGTATTGATGTTTATCCTTCCATGGTTATTCCCATATCCATCCTTACTAGATCCATGAAAATAGGATCCCTTTAAACTCTTATCTTGTTCAAAACTCCATGATCCTTTCAACTCAAAGAATCTTCTACCATATTTACCTTCCCCGAGTGGTAGTGTATCGTGAAATCATAATCATTGAGTAGTTCAAGCCATCAACTTTGCCTCATGTTGAGTTTTTTTTGTGAGAAAATATACTTCAAACTCTTGTGATCGATATATAGCTCACATTTTTCACCATAGAGATAGTGTCTCCAAATATTCAAAGTAAAGATTACAATAGCTAACTCAAGATCATTAGTAGGATAGTTTTTCTCATGAATTTTTAGATATCGTGATGCATAGGCAATAACCCTATCATTCTGCATAAGGACACAACCAATTCCTTTCTTTGAAGCATCACTATAAATAACAAACCCATAATTACCCAATGGTAAAGTCAATATAAGAGCATTGAATAATCTTCTCTTCGGTTCTTCAAAAAATTATTCACACTCTTTTGTCCAAACAAATTTAACCCCTTTTCATGTGAGATTTGTTAATGGGTTAGCCAACCGGGAAAATTTTTGGATGAAATGTCGATACTAACATGCTAAACCAATAAAACTATGTACCTCAGTTATACTCGTCGGTGCTGGACATTTGTTTATTGCCTTATTCTTTGAAGGATCAACAGAGATTCCATCCTTAGAGAAAATATGGACAAGAAAAGAAATCTCCTAAATCTAGAATTCACACTTGCTAAACTTCCCATATAATTCATGTCTTCTAAGAGTCTTCAGGATAATGCACAAGTGATTTTCATGATCTTAGTAGCTTTTAGAGTATACCAAGATATCATCAATAAATACCACTACAAAATAATCGAGATATTCCTTGAAAACTCAATTCATTAGATCCATGAAGACAGAGTGTGCATTAGTCAATCCAAAAGGCATTACTGTAAACTCGTAATGCCTGTACTTGGTTCGAAATGCTATCTTCGGAATGTCTTTCTTCTTCATGCACAACTGATGATATCCAAATCCAAGTTAAATCTTTGAAAATTATTGAGATACATGCAGTTGGTCAAATAAATCATAAATGCGAGGTAGGGGATACTTGTTCTTTATTGTTATAGAATTGATCTCCCTATAGTCAATTCACAACCTCATATATCCATCGTTATTCTTAACAAAAAGGACAGGGGCTCCCCATAGAGAAAAGCTAGGGAGAATAAATCCCTTATTACTCAATTCCTTTAGTTGTTTCTTTAGTTCCACTAATTACACAGTGGAAATTCTATAAGGGGTCTTCGATATGGGCCTTGATCCAGGAATTAAATCAATGGAAAACTCATTTTCTCATTCTGGAGGATGTCTAGGTAAATATTCTAGAAACACATCAACATATTCTTTCACAATAGGTACATCCTCTATTTGAACATTCTTTTCCTCACCCATAGTTATTTAATTCTCTTCCTCCCCAATAATTGGATTTAGTTGAGGTACTGGGGTGGATCTAGATAAGAATCTAGTGGTGATGATTCTGCTCTAAAGATAAGGTGTTCTTTATCATTGTCATCAAAAATCGTAACCTACTTCTGCTTAGAATAAATTTTCACATCATGGTCAGAAATCCAATCCATACCGAGAATTATATCAAATTCAATCATGTTTATGACGATGAGATCAAAAGATAAAGAACATTTATATGATCTAATGGGGACTGATTCACAAAACATTGTTGCAATGATACTTCCCTTAGGAGTTTTGACTGGAAACTCCCTTGTTAAATCAAATTGGAAATATCTAATTTTCTTAACAAACTGGGAAGATATCAAACAATGTGATGATCCAGAATCAAATAAAGCATTTTCTAAACTTGAGGAAACCATTAAATTACCTGCCACTATGTCTTTTGAAGAATCAACCTCTGCAGTAGTGATAGCATAAGATTTTCCTTAATCCCTTGGACTTTTCTAAGGTATGTTCCCCTGACGCTTAGGAAATTCATTTTCATAATGCCCCCTTTCTCTGTAATTGTATCATTCAACATCAAAAACCTCTTTCTTCCCCTTGCAATCACGAGCTTGGTGGCCTTTTTCACAACACTTGTAATAGAATCCCATTCCCTTTAGGAAAGTACCAGAGTGTTTCTTCCCAAATTTACCCCAGGATGGATATTAAACTTTTCCCTTCTTCCTCTTATTTCCATTTCCAGAGTGTTCAGCAGATCTTTTCTTCTCTTTCTTTGCTTTAATGTCACAAGACTTAGATAATTCTTTTTCTGTCTTGATAGCACATGATAAAATATCTTCGTATGACGAGAAGGATTGTGAGACTAATGCTCGATGGAGAAATGGTTTTAACCCATCAAAGAAATGATCAATATTACTTTTTTGGGTTATGTATATAATCTGAAGCATGCCTCTCTAACCTGTAAAGTTAGCTTCATACTTTGTGACATTCTCATCCTCCTTTTTCCTCAAACTCAGATTTTTCCTTTCTATATCTGCTCAATGGTCACGAGGAAAGTATTTTTATAAGAAAATCTCTTTAAACTACCTCCATTTCATATTATATACTTCATCATCTTACTTTGTGTTTTTAATCAATGAACACCATTGATCAGCATCTCCAGTGAGGTGGTAAACTTCCATGACAACCTTTTCCCTTTCACTACTCCCCAAGGCATGGAATATTTTCTCTAAGGAATTTATCCATTGCTCATCTACTAATGGATTTTTAGTCCCATTGAATGTTGGTGGTTTTTTCCTCCAGAAACGATCTAATAATGATCCTCCATGCTGTGGATCAGGGTGCTCCATACAGGTAAGGTTATTATTCATAACCTGGGTGAGTTGTCCCAGTATGGTGATTAGCTGATCAGAACCAGTTGCATTACCAGCTCCACTATAATTATCTTGATTAGGAGGTAAATCCCTACTTTGAGTGTGTGCATTGATACAGTTTCCATTCCTTCCACTAGGTACCATTTTAAAAGAATGGCATAAACTAGATTATTTTATGAATCTAAATACATAATTCCAAACTTGTAAAAAACTTAACATAAATTTAATAGGTTATGGATATAATCCATAATAAAAAAATTTTTTCTTTGAGGAAGTATATACACATAAACCCTTCATAATGGTTTGTAATGAAAATGAGAATTATCTTAAGCATAACCCCTGGGAGTGTCGTAACCAAGAGTGCAGCAAGGCCCGTTGTCGTGCACCAGTTCCTGTTCAAGTCTAGATCAAAGCGGTGTTTTTGGGTTTTACCCCTAGGTACATCTATGCCAGAGCCGCCTCTACCTGCTCGTATCCAGACAGGGATTTATTTCTTGGAAAAATCACAAAATCTCAACAATAGAAAAATTCTAGGATGTTCTTCTATACTAATCCTCAAAGTATATCTTAGGGTAATGTGCTCTAATCAGAGTTTATCTAAATCTAGATTCCATGGTTTTTACTAAACTTTCTCTGATACCAACTATAACACCCCGACACCAGTTACCCAGAGTCAGTGAATTATTACATAACATTGGCATGATCACAAAAGATCAAGTCTTGAAAGACCGATTAGTTTAGTAGCCTTGGAAGTACTACATACATTCATAAGGTTTACATTAGATCATAAAATGAAAAACTACAACAACACTATTTCCATAGACCATATTCATAACCCCTCAGACTATCCCTGCAGGCCAGTCATAAAATAATTCTTCACATCCTGGGAAAAATAAAACATAGAAAGAGGTGACCTCAGATGCTCAGTAAGGATAACAATATAGCAGAAACTTTCATAAATTAGCACAAACATTTAATGAAATTTATAAGACTAAAACAAAAGCCTTTTAAATTTTAACTTCAAAATAAATGGAAAAGATAAAATCAAATAATGCCATTTACTTACTCACCTGGATATTCTACTATTGGAATCATTACATGCAATATCAATAGCCACTTTCATAATGATGGAATGCATAATTCCAGACTTCATAACCACATAGTCAAGGCCTTGTTCCAAGACTACAAATAAGATTTTGTCAAGGCCTTTTTCCAAGAGACTAGTTTGTCTCGTGATACCTATTGATACATCGAGGAGCTATATCGTGCTCCACCCATCACTTTCTAAGTCCAATGCATTCCTCATATGAAAAGGTTTAAACATAACAGAAATATTCGTATTAAAACTAGTATACGAAATGTCAATACTTTATCCATAAACCATGAATGGTGTAAAAATAACACATCCACAGTCAAACATATCACAAGACCTTCAATACAATATGTATGTTTCGTATCATAATAAATCAACTTTAAATAAGCTTAAAATGCATCAAAAGATGTTGACATAGATAAAATAAAAACCTTTTTAGAGAAATATATCTTTCTATTTTGAAATATTTTAAAATTAATGTAATTATAAAAGAAAACATTTATTTGAGGAAATATTCTTATAAGCTTGTAAGGGAAGCTTTGATGACGTTATAACAGTGTAAAATATCCGCACCCACCGTATAAGTTAAAAACATTCTTACCTTAAATTTGTGGAAAAGGTCAAAAAGTACCTTGTTTGGAAAATGATGGAAAGATTCCTTTATAAAAATCTTATAAAAGTCAAAAAAGGGTATAAATGACTTTAACCAATAGTCTATAAAATATTAATAATGTTTTGAAATACATTTTTAAGAAACATGGTTGTGGATGATAAAGAGGTCCCAGCAGATAATTACGTATAAACAACCTTGGATAATGAAGAGATTGTAGAATTAACCCTTACCTTGTACTTTTACTTGGTCAAGGGTAGTTTAAACTCCTTTATAATTGTGAAAAAATTGTTATTAAATTATACAAGAATCATATACATTAATATGATATCATATATGATCTTTTAACATTGATTTGTTAATAATAACTTAGTATTATCGTCACTTCAGGTGTTAACAGATTCGTTTTCCTTTATATTCTTTGTTATTTGAGTCATATTTGTTATGGCTGGGATGTATCTTATTCATATACATAATGATATCAAGTCTTTAAATATTATTTTTAATCATCTAATGAAAATTATTCTTGAATGGATACGATGAGGAATGAATCTCATTGCATTCGTGGAGATGGTAATCAGTACGTACGCACGAGCGACAATATCATTCTTTTGATATTAAAATAATATATAATTGGATGGTATATCAAATATACAGAATAATTATCATGTTATATTTTTTATTTACATCAATTACAAATCATTATTATACCCATCCAAATAATAATGTATTGAATAACAATTACACCACGACGTGGAAACATTAAGCTGTACGTACGCACGTATGATGACATGTCATTTAAAGGATGGATAGAATAATGAATTTGGTTGTAAAATATTTATAATAACATTACAGTATATAGAATATACCAGAGATATTACTTTATAATGGAAACAACAAAGAAAAATGATGTGGAAGAAGAAAGGAACTTGAAAGAGGTGATGAAATATTTACCTCTTCTTCGGGTTCTTACTTTTGATTTGATCAAAAGGGCTCCTTAGGTTGGATTTATGACTAAAGTAAGGCCTCTATGATGAAGGGAGGATAGTTGAGAGGGTATTTGGGCAGGGTTTGGCTGAGCCAAATGGCTTTTAAGGTGTGAATTAGAGAGAAGGGGGAGTTCTCTTTTATAAGAAGGGTGAGGGGCACCTTAGGAAAAGCTAGAAATATTATTTTATAATAAAATCATTTTAGATTTATAATGGCTCCAAAATGGATTATTTAAAGGATAATGTGGGGATGGGTCGAAAACCACTCAACCAATAGGTTTTATACAGGTTTGTGTCACTATATTAACTTATCTTTTAGATTTAATTCTTAGTTAAATAGTATGACATTTACCATGTCTCTTTGTATTTTTATATTTTATGGTTAATAAAATTACTATGTACTTCCAAGAGAACCCAAATTGATTAATTAATGATAAAAATATCATTATACAATTCCTTTTGGCCAAACCTAAGATTTCTAAGAATAGAATATCAATTAATAATATAATATTTGTTTTAAAAACTCTTTTATGTCAATTTTGAAACTATTTGGTATTTTGTTTTTTCTAAATTCATAACAGAATTATTACTTCGAAAAAAATTCATATAACTAACCCTAATATGTCACATTTACCTTTAAAATTAGTGTAATCCATAAAAAGTCTCAAATTAAATTTATTTGGATATTTATAATATCAATTATTTTAATATTTCATTAATTAGGTAATTACCGCGTCATCATTGTGTCATAAATAAATTAAATTATTTAATTTCTAAAAAATATAAATAAAATAAAATTATGTAGGAAATCATTTTATATTTCTAATTAATATTTATTGTCGAATTTATCTTATCTATAACCCTATATTAAAAATGTTTTAATTATTAAACTTTGAATTTAACTCTTTTAACTCTTCTTTGAATTAAATAATAATAAATTTCCTAATCTAATTCAAGTGGACCAAAAAGGTTCATATTTTAGTCATAAAGTTAATTTTGGTCGAATTATACTTATCCAATAGAATTATGACATGTGTTAGGGTAATAATAATATCATTTTTACCCTTAATTACCATATTTACTTTTAACCGTGGTAAATAAAAGTAAAAGTTACTATTCACCAAAAATTATTTTCATCTTATTGAACCAAATTTTACTTACTGATATCAACCGTGTCTCTTGGATTTTTGAAATTGAACTCATAAAAGTGGTAAAATTAAGTTTTATGTAAATTTTCAAATGCTCCTAGGAGGTGGGTAAAAGACGGTAAAAAGTTCAATAAAATTTTTATATATCTAAAATTATTATAAACTGACTCCAGTGAATTACATTTAACTTATATAGGTAATATGTATATATTTTGAACTAAAATAAATTTAAATAAAATAAATAATTATTTAAATAAAAAGTTGGTTTTAAACAATAACTCAGTGTTTTTCAATATTCATAAAAAATTGAACGTTTTTAGAAAAATACCAAAAATTCACCCAAAGCTAATTTTGATACTACGAATCCAAAAATGAAGTCCACTTTGAAAGATAAAATTTATAAAATTTCAAAAAGAGGGTATTAATATTCATTACTTTTAGTTTGATTGGTTGTGGTGTGTTAGAACTCGAAGTTGCGTACAACACAAAATATTGTATTATTCAAAGAGAAGCATACCATGGAAGCTTGATCAGTATGCGTTGACCTACACAGGATCGCCAAGTGCTAACCCACACAGGATCTAACCCACACATGATCGGTATGTCGCTTATCCATGATGGGCCGCTCTAAGGCTAGTCCTTGTTAGGTCGTGAGGTGCTGATCCACACATGGTCGCTAGGTGCTGATCCACACAGGATCGCTCGGTGCTGATCCACATAGGATCACTAGGTGATGACCCACACATGATTTCTTGATACTATCCTCAGTATGATCTGTCTCAACCCTCCGCCTCACTGCCAGCAACTAGATTCCCACTCATAGCACGCTTGATTCTAGGAGAACTTCTCCTAAAGCCATCGGTCGTATTTCAACCGGCACAAAGTACCATGAAGAAGTAACCTGATGATTTTTCACTTCATAAGGGTCCCAATGTAAAAGACAACGCGTCAACTAGATGCTCGGTCTGTATGTTATTGGCATTTTAGTGCCGAGGTCCCAGTAAGATCTGGAGACGATCCAACCTGGTCGTACTCTAAAATTATCCAAAACTCTTGTGGAGTATTTCAAAAGGAACACATTATCACTAGGGTCCTTATTCCATAGACGGTGCATCAATCGGACGCATGATATGTTAGTTACATCCCTTTCTGTGAAATGGGGGGGGGGGTGATCGCACCTCCGTGCGGCCCAGCTAGGTCGGGCCCGATAGAATATACCAAAGGGACCACTTCCTTAAAGGGATCACAACCCCACTAATGGCGTGTCAAACAGACAATTGGTTTTTCATTTATGGGAGTGTATTTATCTGGGGGCTGGTTGGGTCTGGGCCTAATCCGACTCGGTCAGACCGGCCTAATGCAATGGGTCCCGAAGTCTATCTAACGTTTCCTAGGTCTGACCCATTAAGGATCAGCCTAGTTCAATGGGTCTGGCCCGTCGGGGTTGGTCAAGTTCGGTTCTTAGGCCCGGGCCGCGGTTGGCCCAGCCCACTGGGTGGGGCCTGACCCCCCCGTTCTGGCCCGCCAGGCAGTGGTCCCAGCCCGCTTGGCTGGCTTGCGCTAGCTTGGTTCGCCCGAAGGAATCCGTTGCGTCCCACTGGCCCCGGGATTGCGGGGCCATTCGCCAGCTGGTGGGGAGTTTCCCCACTGCATTTAATGGTCGAACATTTGGCCGACTGGGTTTTTCCAGCGCAACATGGTGTGGGTCATGCCGCACCCTCCTGTCGCGACTTGCTGACTACAGCCTCTTCTGCTGGTGGCGCCTGCGGGCGCCTCCCTTATCCCATGCGGCTGGCTGCCTTTGGCCACCGCGGCGCACCATCGTGCATCGCCTTCCACCGCCCATGATCGGTTTCCACGGGTATCCTCCGACCACTACCATCTGCCACTGACATGGAGCATTTTCAATTTCTACTGTGGGTTTCGGACGTGCTCTGGTGTCCATTCATGGTGCCGTCTACGCCTACGGCTCTCCTGCGTTTCCGTCATCATAGAATGACCCACTATTTCACATTTCCATCAATCTGAGGAAACCATCCCCGAATAATGGATCATGAGAGAAGAAACATAGGGTCAATGAATTTTTTTTTGGCTCATGCCCTCCACATTAAGGTGTTAGTAGGCAGGAGGGGATTTAATTTATCATAGACAACTTAAAAATAAACGCCCTACCTGGAATAGACGTTCGATGACAACAATCGACAGAACCCCCTTAATTTTTGTCATCGGTTTGTGATTCGATGACCCTCATCACTGATCACTAAAACTGGTCTCGTCCACCAAGTGGTTTGCATCATGGTACTTTTCCAAAGCTTCATCGCTTGGTGAATCCGTGACAACACTCCACCCCGAGCTCCATAGAAATAGGAGATGGGGAGGGTGAGTAACGCACATGGAATTAATGGGGTTCATTTTTTCAACAGTGTGGTTACAAGAATAAAGGGGAGTCAATACATTTAATTGATTGAGGTGTCATTGGTCCCGCCAATGCCGCTAATCCATTAGAGAAAAGAATGATAAAATAATAATATAATTGTTATATTATTATTCTTTAAAAAGGTCCAAAAACTAACTTCTTCTCCCATCAAACTGAAGTTGAAGTGAAGCCTCCTTTAAGTGAATTCTGGCACTGCGGATTAAACAGTGCTCTTGGATTTTCGATCCGAGAAATGAGTCAAAAGATAGAAAATTTCATCCGCACATTTACTAAACATAACCCAAAAAAAGTTTCAAAAATTATTAGCAGTCACCCTTGACCCGCCCTAGTCAAGGTTAGACTCTAGATAAGGGAAACACGTACCAATGAACTCAAAGGTACTCTCAAATTTTTAATCTGAGTTTCCATTTAGAAGTTATGAATTTTAACAATAAAATAATTGTTAATTATTTTATTTATGGATAAAAACTAACTTGCATAGTTGGCCCGCACTGACCAATGTTAGTATCTTCCTAAATAAAGCATTCCCTCATGAGATCAGCAGTGGTCTCAAATTTTTAATCCGAGTCACCGTTCGTGAGTTATAAGCATTTGAAAAATAAAATAACTTTATTTAATTATTTTATTTACGGTTATGCCATTTTTGGGTTTTCTCACCGGAGGCCTGTGCTGACTAAAATTAAGTTGCACCTAGGTTGAACTCGCTATCCTGAATGCAAAAACGACCTTAGATTACTGATCTGGGAACCCATTGGAGTGTTATTCCACTTTTTTAGGAAAACCACTCATGCGAGCTATTTTTAAACATAACATTTTTCGCCGGATCATTATGGCCACACCAAGCCTTAGAATCACGCGCCGTTAGATTTCTCAGTCTTGAAATAATTCCATATAATTAAAAAAAATTCTACAGAAATTTTGGGACATTACATTCTCCCCACCATAGGGCTTTACATCCTCGAAATCCAAAACAAAATAAAATAAAACAAATGAGGTTACTGAGCACGAATATAAGCCTCTCGATCCCATGTACTCTCTAGGAGGTTCCTGTACTGCCACCAAACTCACACCAGAGTGATCAACTGTCCACAAAGGACCCAGTCCTGTCGGTCCACTATCTTCACTGGGAACTCTGTAAAAGTCACCACATCATCAAAGTCCAACTCTCTATAGTCGATAATGTGCGATGGATCATTCACACATCTCCTAATCTACGATACATGGAAAACATTATGCACCTGGTGCATCTGTGGGGGAAGAGATAGACAGTATGCCACCTCTCCCACTCTAATAAGAATCTAGAATGGTCCGATGAACCTCATAGATTACTTGACTCCCCGCCAAACCTCCGAAATACTTGCTGGGGTGAGACTCATAGGAAGACATGGTCTCCCTCCTCAGACTCCAAGGGTCACTATATCATGTTGGCATAAGACTTCTGCCAGCTATGTGCAGTCTTCACTTGTTGACAAGTGAGGCATCTTGATACAAACTCTTCCACTGCTTCCTTCATCCCTAGCCACTAGTACTGACACCAAAGGTCCTGATACATCTTCACCAATCCAGGATGTACCTTTAAAGGGGATGTATGGAAATCCCACAAAACCTCCTCCCAAAGCATCATTATTACCATGGTGTGTCCTATTAAGAGAACGACATGCTCCCCACCTTCAGAAAATCTTTCAGGAGACAGTCCTGAGGATATTTGAGCACACCGGGCCTCGCAGTCAACATCCCCAAGATGTGCCTCCCGAACTCGTTGAAGAATTGGGCGAGTGATAGTTGTATACTAGAGGTAAGATACTTCATATTGATCCATGAAGGATATTCGCAGCGTGACTATCTTCTCTGACACCTCACTCAGCAGCTGTAGGCCAGACCTCCTACTGAGTGCATCAACTAATACATTTCCCTTCCCAGGAGTGTAGACTATCTCAAGGTCATAGTCCTGGAGGAACTCTAGCCATATCTACTGTCTCAGGTTCATGTACTTTTGTGAGAAGATATACCTGAGAATCTTGTGATCAGAGTAAATAGTAAACTGTTCACCCATCAAGTAGTTCCGCAACATCTTCAGCGTAAAGACCATTGCTGCTTAATCCATGTCATGGGTAGCATAGTTCTGCTCATGCTGTCTCAAATTCCGTGAGATGTAGGCAATAACATCCATCTCCAGTATCAGGAAACAACACAGTTTGGTCCCTGATATGTCGTAGTAGACTACATACCCAACGCCCTCTCCTAGTATCCTCAATATGGGGGAACTCATCAGTCACGGTATTAGATCCTGAAAGCTCTGTTGACACTTCTCCAACCACAAGAAATCCCCCCCTTCTTCTTCAAAGTTGAAATGGGTGTCGCTACCCTAGAGAAGCCTGGTACAAATCTCCAGTAGTACCTAGCCCAAAAATAAGTCCTCCCTTCAAGGAGGTAATCCAGGAAACATATTTTGAAAAGATGTCCCACACTCGGCCACTACTGTAGGGAACTAAAAACTCCTACTGTCATGAGGGTAAGGATATCCAACTTAAGAGTGATCGGCTGCACCCAATTATGCATGAGTTTATCCTATGCTTCCTGGGTTTTTTTTCAACCAAGGAAAACCCCATTCCATTGATGTAGATATACTACATGCTTTTTTCCTAAAAAAGACAATCAGTGTATGAACTATGGATGCCCATTCCATTCCCAAACTAAAGTTGTAAGGCCTCAACACTGCCACCAAGAGGTTGCAACTGAAACTCTAGCCTCAAGGGTCATATCACACCATAGATATAATTGTGATTATCGAGTCTCCTCCCAAAGGTATCTCCATATGTAAGGGTCAATTCATTGGTTTAACCAGAAACTCTAGGTCTTGAACAAGATTCGTGGCAAGAAGTAATGATTGTCTCCTATGTCTATTAATACGGAAGCTAGAAGTAGACATAGGCCATACCTCGAATCATTCCTGGATCCCTTGGGTCACACTCTTTGACCACTTGTAGCTACTCCCTCCCCATTTCTTCTAGCTCACTGATCCTGGTGGGGACCGCATTGGGGTGGGGGGGGGGGGTTGTAACATGTAAAATTGTATACCACCTCATGCTGCTCTTCTAGCCCCACTTCAACATCTGCTACCCTATAGATTCATCTCTCCCTATCACTTCCTCTTCCCAAAACATTTTACATGCCCAATTCTATGAGATTGGCATCGGTTTCTGGCTTTCCCACTACTAACATTAACTGGCTGTATCTGCTAGCCAAAGAACATTCAACAAAAAAGGTTCTCTAATGCACCCTAACATAAGTAAGAATGCATAGAGGAATAGTGCTAGCTCAGATGTCCCTAAACACACCTCACTCAAAGGTCCAAGACCTGAAGCACTAACAGTACTGTATTCATCGAGTACCTGGGATGGTCGGTATGCCTCGATGAATACCCAACTATTGACATGTCGTCCTGACGAAGCTGTAGAAGATCTAGGGAACACTCACCCCTTAGCTTTTTTTTGGAAAGAGACCCCTTTTCTTGGGGAAGGTTCTAAATCTTGTCCAAAGAAAAGTCTCCTCTTCACAAGATCAGGGGTAATCTAAACCCTGTCATCTTCCTGTTGAGCCATGTAGAAGGCTCTCTACCAGGACCACCATCTGATCGAATGGTATGCTAGCTAGATGTAAACTTGGGCACCTCCTCAAGCTAGTATTTAGCTGCATGTGAGTTAGGCTCACTTGGAACCTGATGGGTATCTGATGCTAAAACACGTGTAAGTCACTAAGCCTACATGTGTCCTCTACCAGTACCCCCGATTGAACTGCTAAACAACAGACTCTGATATAGGTGGAACACTACCTGAAGGTTCCATCTCGGGAAACAATCCATGTACTGAAGCCTCATCACCATGTAGACCATCCTCATGGTCACACAATGATAAATACTAGTAGCTAGGATAACCATCTGATATGTTGGTGTCCCAACTAGGTGAAAAACTCTAGCCAAAACCTCTAGCCAATCCCCAATTGCCCAGGGATCTATTTTTCCTCGGAACCTTAGAGGCCTCTTCCACTGAAACTCATGCAATGTGCTCAGTCGACGTGCACCGTCTGCTGGTGGGGATAGTGGAAACGAATACCCAACAGGTATTGGTGCTGTTGGTACACCACCAAAAGGTGCTAACGCCGTAAGAGGGCCCTACAGTGAGGCCTCATCACTCGGTGGGCCGTCATCGTGTACTCTCTTGTGAATCCTAACTGGCTGTCTATGAGGCGACATCCTGATAAGGAATAGGTGCACCATGATCATTATGTTATACCTGGAGAGCTGACTCCAAATAAACCAAGGAAAAACATTTCCAATGCACATGCAATCAGTGTTTTCATTCACTAAGTCAGAAATCAGAATTCAAGGTCCTAGTGTTTGGATAAGTCAGACGACACACCAAAACTGGACTCCCTGAACTTAAAACCACACTCAAAACACTAAAAACTATTGCTCCATTGAAAAGATTAGAGTCCTAGTTCTTTAGTAGAACTGACTCCTCTGATACCACATTGCCACGACCCGTCCCCCAGGGCTCGTGTCGTGACTACCCCAAACCCACCTTCCATAGGCCAAGGGTTGTTGACTAGTACCGAAAAGGCATATCCCTATAATGGTAAGGCATTTCCTTTAAACATGTACAAAAAAATAATCCAAGAACAGACCATGAAGAAACTATGGAGTAAACTGTTATAGTAAAAAGGTGTACTAAAATTAAAGGGGACGAAATACAAGACCAACTGAAAAGTACATGTACAACTGAAAAGAGAAAACAACTCCTGGATCATCTGCTAAGGATACTACCTGATGTGTAGGTATATCTCATCTCCACAGAACTCCATGTTAGCCAGTCTCCTCAGTGTACCACCTGGTCCTGGATCCCTCAAGCCTCAGCCAGCTGCTCGTCATCTGCACAAGATACAACAAGGTTCGAGAGAAGCCCGTACAGGGGTGAGTATAAAAATAATCAGAAGGGATCCCGAGACCCCTTTAATGTATCACAAAATTCCACAAAGTAAAACCACAAATAATGAATCAATCACAAAGCACAAAGAAATATACACAACTCAAACAGAGTCTTAGCTCAACCTAGTCATTAGTGAAGTATAGAAGTATATATGATCAGTCGTGAAGCTAGATCATCCTATTCTGTCAAGAGGCACTCCTGAAAACCATACTGAGTCTGACCAATATAGGATCAATTGGTAGTAACCCCCACAATGACCAACACAGGATCCAACCTTCCAAGAGTCGATAGGTACAAACCCCCTCAATGACCCACACATGATCCGACCCACCAGGATTCAATTGATACTAACCACCGTAATGACCCGCACAAGATGTGACCCACACAAGATTGGTATGCGCTGATCCACACAGGATCGTTGAGTGCAGACCCACACAGGATCCGACCCACATTGTATCTGTATGTCGCTAATCCACGATTGGCCGCTCTAAGGCTAGTCCTCGTCGGGTCATAAGGTGCTGATCCACATAGGGTCTCTAGGTACTGATACATAGAGGGTCTCTAGGTGCTGATCCACCCAAGATAGCTCGGTGTGGATCCACACATGATCGCTAGGTTCTGACCCACATAGGATCGCTCGTTACTAACCTCTGTATGATCTATCTCCAACCTCCACCTGACTGCCAACCACTAGATTCCCACTCATAGCACGCTTGATTTTGGGAGAACCGATCCTCAAGAAATAATTTTGATTTCATTAAGAACTAATTACCATGAAGAATTAACCTGATGATCCGTCACACCAAAAGGGTACCAACGCAAAATATGATGCATCAACCGGACGTCTAGTTAGTAAAATTTATTGCTGAGGTCCGGTTGGATTTGAAGTCCATCCAACCCAGACATACTCCAAATTTCTCTAAAACTCTCATGTAGTATTTCAAAAGGACCGCCTTCTAACTAGGGTTATTATGCCACAGACAGAGCGTCAATCGAACACCTGGTCTATTAGTTACATCCCTTTCCATGAAACGGGTGGTGATCGCACCATGGTCCGACCTGGATCGGTCAGGCCCACTAGAATATTCCAAAGGGATCGCTTCCCTAAAGGGATCCCAACGCCAATAATGACATGTCAAACAGACACTTGGTTTGTCTGTTACGAGTGTGTATTTATCCGGGGACCGGTTGGGTCTAGGCCCAGTCCGACTCGGTCAGATCGGCACAACACAATGGGTCCTAGGGTCTATCTTACCCCGCTCAGGTCTGGCCCTTTAAGGGCTGAACCGGTTCACGGTGTTCAGCCTGTCGGGTTCAGCCCAGTTTGGTTCACTGGCCCTGGCCACGGTTGGCTCGACCCGCCGGGTGGGGCTCGACCCACCCTTGCTAGCCCACCGGGCCGTGGGTCCAGCCCGCTTGGTCGGCCTATGCCAGATCTATCCCCCCGAAGGCGTCCCGTTTCTTCCCACTGGTCCCTCACTTGTTGGGCCATTCACCAGCCGGTGGGGTGCTACCCACTGCATTTAACGGTTGGCCAAATGTCCGACCGGGTTTCATCAACATGGAGCAGTGTAGGTTTCACCTCACCCTCCTATCGTGGCCTTTTGACCACGACCACTTCTTCCAGCAGTGCCTGCAGGCGCCACCCTTGTCCCGTGCGGCCAGCTCGGGCGGGCTGCCTTTGGCCACCACGACGCGCCGTCGCACACTGCCTTCCACCACCCACGGTTGGTTTCCGCAGGTCTCCTCTGACCACCGCCGGCTGCCGCCAATGTGGTGCACCAGTGGTTTCTTCCATGGGTCACCGAACATGCTCCGATGTCCGTTCTTGGTTCCGTTTGTGCGTACAGATCTCCCGCGCCGCCGCCGTCATAGCGTTACCCACTATTTTGCATTGCCATAAATATGAGTAAACCATCCTTGAAGAACAGAGCATGAGTGAAGCGGCGGAGGGTCTGGGCCTTATTCATCTAGCCCATGACCTCTGTGTTAAAGTGATAGTAAGCAGGAGTGTATTTTATTTATCAAAGACAACTTCAAAATAAACCCTCTACCTAGAAGAGCCATTCGATGATGAAGATCGATGGAACCCCCTTTGTTGTTGTCATCGGTTTGTGATTCAGTGGTGCTCATCATTGCTTGCTGAAACCAGTCTCATCCTCCAAGTGGTTGGCATCATGGTAATTTTCCAAATCTTCGTTGCTTAGTGAAGCCGTGACAACACTCTACCTCGAGCTCCATATAAATAGGAGAGGGGGAGGGTGAGTAACGCACGTGGAATTAATGAGTTTCATTTAATTAAGGAACCTTCCTAATTCCAATGATGCAGTCACAAGAATAAAGGGGAGTCAAGCCTTTTAATGGATTGACATGTCGTTGGTCCCAGAAACGCCTCTCATCCGTTGGAGAAAGGAAATATAAAATAATAATAAAATCATTATTTTATTATTCTTTAAAAAGGTCCAAAAACTAACTTCTTCTACCGAAAAACTACGGTTGAAGTGAATCCTACTTTAAGAAAATCCCGACACTGCGGATTCAATGGTGCTCTTGGATTTTCAATCCACGCAACGATTGAAAGATAGAAAATGCCGCCTGCGCATTTACTGAACGTACCTGAAAAGAAGTTTAGAAAATTATTAACAGTCGCCCTCGACCTGCACCGTTAAAGGTTAGGATCTACTTAAGGGAAACACATCCCAATGAACTAAATGGTATTATCAGATTATTAATCAAAGTTACAATTTAGAAGTTATGGATTCTAACAGTAAAATAATTGTTACATAATTATTTTATTTATGGACAAAAACTAACTTTCATAGTTGGCCCGTGCCGACCAATGTTAGTATCTTCCTAAAAAAGGCATACCCTCATGAGCTCAGTGGTGGTATCATTTTTTTAATCTGAGTCACCGTTCGTGAGTTATAATCATTTAAAAAATAAAATAAATTTATTTAATTATTTTATTTACAATTATACCATTTTCGGGTTTTCTCACCGGAGGCCTGCACCAACTAAACTTAAGTTGCGCCTAGGGTAAACCTGCTATCCTGAATTAAACAGTGCCATTAGATTTTTGATCTGGGCACCCGTTGAAGAGTTATTCTACTTTTTCAAGAAACCACTCATGTACACTATTTTTAAACATAATATTTTTCGCTGGATCATTCCAAGCACTCCGGGACTCAGAATCACGTGCCATCAGATTTCACGGTCTTGAAATAATTCCATATAATTAAAAAAAATTATATAGAAATTATGGGACATTACACATATCCCTAATATAATATATAAAACATATAAGGATGTTGAAATAGATGAAAAATATTCTTTTAAAATAATGTTTTGAAAAAAAGGATCTTGAATTGATTTTTTTAATCATGAGTTAATTTCCCCCAAATGACATCCTATATATATATTAAAGGATAAATCATGAAAAAATCCCATTAGGGAAAAAAATTTTAAAACTTAAATGGAAATTAGTATGAAAACAGAAAATAGATTTAAGAAAATCTTTTTTCCATTGTTGTAAAAGAGGAAGTTACGGGTCACTTTCAAAAGACTTTTTCAAAAGGTGAAGTGAAAAACTATTTGAAACAATTACATTTAAAATAATTTCAAATAATTTAACCTTGAAAATGAAATAAATTTTTTCATAGGAAATTTTAATCTAAAAAATTTGATTATGAATGAAAAATTTAAATTTTTAAAATTACCTTGGCTAATTAGGGGGGTCCCCTTTATCAGCGCTCCGAGAAGCGCTGATATAGGGGACCTTTATCAGTGATAAAAAAAGCGCTGATAAAGGACCACCTTTATCAGCGCTCCTCTAGTGCTATTAATGGTATCCTTTATCAGCGCTAAAAAAGCGTTGATAAAGGCCCCATCGCCTGCAACTGTAAAACAGGACCCGCACACCTGCACACCAGAATACCTGTACAAAGTAGCACATGCACACCTGCACACCATAGCACCCACACCCAATATTTTGACCGACAACGGTATATACATTTACTTAACATCATGAATACAAAAAAAAACGCATTTCTATATACATTTCAAACATTGTTTTACATGGTTACATTTACAATTATTCAACAACAGTTATAAACATTCATGTTTCATCCTTTGATATCCGTGATCAGCTCTCAACGGTATTTGTTGCCGAACAAAGCATCCGAACTCAAGGAAAAAAATAAACCTATATAAGGAAACAAATATTATGTTAGTAATGAAAAAATGAAATAAATTAAAATAGTAATATGAAAGAATACATTAATATGGAAATGTGAAACTAAAATATGAAATTTTAAACTCAAAAGTTTTCATTTTCATAACAATGAAAGGGAATAATGTAAAATCAATATGTTTTTGATTGATTTATCTCATTTAATAAATACTGATTCTTTATCTATTGAAAAGCTTTACCAGTGACACTGTGCGTCGGCTTGAGGTGCAGTAGATTGGTACACATCACAAATGACTCGTGGATCGTTTTCCTAAAGTATCAAAACAATCCGAACACGTTTTCTCGGTTTGGCGTATGTCATTGGTGTTGTTTTCCAAAGTTTATCTCAATTTGAAACTAATATCAGACACTTTTAGCCATACCGGTCACACCGTGTGTCGGATTGAGGTGTGGTCGATTGGTACACGTCACAAATGACTCATGGATCGTTTTCCTAAAGTATCAAAATAATCCGAACGCGTTTGCTCGGTTTGGCGTATGTCATTGGTGTTGTTTTCCAAACTTTATGACATTTTCAAACTGATATCAGACACTTTTAGCCATACCAGTCACACCGTGCGTCAGATTGAGGTGCGATCGATTGGTACACATCACAAATGACTCATGGATCGTTTTCCTAAAGTATCAAAACAATCCTAATGTGTTTTCTTGGTTTGGCGTATGTCATTGGTGTTATTTTCCAAAGTTTATCTCAATTTGAAACTGATATCAAACACTTTTAGCCATACCGGTCACACCATGCGTCAGATTGAGGTGCGGTCGATTGTTACAAGTCACAAATGACTCGTGGATCGTTTTCCTAAAGTATCAAAACAATCCGAACGCGTTTTCTCGGTTTGGCGTATGTCATTGGTATTGTTTTCCAAAGTTTATGTCATTTTCAAACTGATATCAGACACTTTTAGCCATACCTGTCACACCGTGCGTCGGATTGAGGTGCGGTCGATTGGTACACATCAAAAATGACTCGTGGATCGTTTTCCTAAAGTATCAAAACAATCCGAATGCATTTGCTTGGTTTGGCGTATGTCATTGGTGTTGTTTTCCAAAGTTTATCTCAATTTGAAACTGATATCAGACACTTTTAGCCATACCGGTCACACCGTGCGTCGGATTGAGGTGAGGTCGATTGGTACACGTCAAAAATGACTCGTGGATAGTTTTCCTAAAGTATCAAAACAATCCGAACGCATTTTCTCGGTTTGGCGTCTATCGTTGGTGTTGTTTTCCAAAGTTTATCTCAATTTGAAACTGATATCAGACACTTTTAGCCATACTGGTCACACCGTGCGTCAGATTGAGGTACGGTCAATTGGTACACGTCACAAATGACTCATGGATCATTGTCTTAAAGTATAGAAACAATCCGAACTCGTTTGATCAGTTTGGCGTATGTCATTGGTGTTGTTTTCCAAAGTTTATGTCATTTTGAAACTGATATCAGACACTTTTATCCATACCGGTCACACTGTGCGTCGGATTGAGGTGCGGTCGATTGGTACACATCAAAAATGAATCTTGGATCATTTTAATAAATTATCAAAAAAATCCGAACACGTTTGATTAGTTTGGAGTATGTCATTGCTGTTGTTTTCCAAAGTTTATCTCAATTTGAAACTGATATCATACACTTTTAGCCATACCGGTCACACCGTGCGTCGGATTGAGGTACGGTCAATTGGTACACGTCACAAATGAGTCGTGGATCGCTGTCTTAAAGTATCAAAACAATACTAACACATTTTCTCAGTTTTCCGTATGTCATTGGTGTTGTTTTCCAAAGTTTATGTCATTTTCAAACTGATATTAGACACTTTTAGAAATACCAGTCACACCGTGCATCAGATTGAGGTGAGGTCGATTGGTACACGTCAAAAATGAATCGTGGATCGTTGTACTAAAGTATCAAAACAATCCGAACACGTTTTCTCAGTTTGGCGTATGTCATTGGTGTTGTTTTTCAAAGTTTATCTCAATTTAAAACTGATATCAGACACTTTTAGCCATACCAGTCACACCGTGCATCGTATTGAGGTGAGGTCGATTCGTACACGTCAAAAATGACTCGTGGATCGTTTTCCTAAAGTATCAAAACAATCCAAATCCATTTTCTCGGTTTGGCGTATGTCATTGGTGTTGTTTTCCAAAGTTTATGTCATTTTCAAACTCATATCAGACACTTTTAGCCATACCGGTCACACCGCACGTCGGATTGAGGTGCGGTCGATTGGTAAACATCACAAATGACTCGTGGATCGTTTTCCTAAAGTATCAAAACAATCCGAACATGTTTTCTTGGTTTGGAGTATGTCATTGTTGTTGTTTTCCAAAGTTTATCTCAATTTGAAACTGATATCAGACACTTTTAGCCATACCGGTCACACCGTGCGTCGGATTGAGGTGCGGTCGATTGGTACACATCAAAAATGACTCGTGGATTGTTTTCCTAAAGTATCAAAACAATCCTAACTCGTTTGCTCAGTTTGGCGTATGTCATTGGTGTTGTTTTCTAAAGTTTATGTCATTTTCAAACTGATATCATACACTTTTAGCCATACCGGTCACACCGTGTGTTGGATTGAGGTGAAGTCAATTGGTACATGTCAAAAATGACTCTTGGATCATTGTCCTAAAGTATCAAAACAATCCGAACGCATTTTCTCGGTTTGGAGTATGTCATTGTTGTTGTTTTCCAAAGTTTATCTCAATTTGAAACTGATATCAGACACTTTTAGCCATACCGGTCACACCGTGCATCAGATTGAGGTGCGGTCGATTGGTACACGTCAAAAATGACTCTTGGATCATTTTACTAAAGTATAAAAACAATCTGAATGTGTTTTCTCAGTTTGGCGTATGTCATTGGTGTTGTTTTCCAAAGTTTATTTCAATTTGAAACTGATATCATACACTTTTAGCCATACCGGTCACACTGTGCGTCGGATTGAGGTGAGGTCAATTGGTACACGTCACAAATGACTCTTGGATCGTTGTATTAAATTATAAAAACAATATTAATGTGTTTTCTCGGTTTGGCGTATGTCATTGGTGTTGTTTTCCAAAGTTTATGTCATTTTCAAACTGATATCAGACACTTTTAGCCATACTGGTCACACCGGGCGTCAGATTGAGGTGCGGTCGATTGGTACATGTCAAAAATGACTCTTGGATCATTTTCCTAAAGTATCAAAACAATCCAAATGCATTTTCTTAGTTTGGAGTATGTCATTTTTGTTGTTTTCCAAAGTTTATCTCAATTTGAAACTGATATCAGACACTTTTAGCCATACTGGTCACAACATGCATCGGATTGAGGTGCGGTCGATTGGTACACGTCAAAAATGACTCGTGGATCGTTGTCCTAAAGTATCAAAACAATACGAACGCGTTTGATCAGTTTGGAGTATGTCATTGGTGTTGTTTTCCAAAGTTTATCTCATTTTGAAACTGATATCAGACACTTTTAGCCATACCGGTCACACCGTGCGTCGGATTGAGCTGCGGTCAATTGGTACACGTCACAAATGACTCTTGGATCGTCGTCTTAAAGTATCAAAATAATCCGAACGCGTTTTCTTGGTTTTGCGTATGTCA
The DNA here is from genome assembly GCA_963277665.1 of Viscum album. Taxonomy (NCBI): domain Eukaryota; kingdom Viridiplantae; phylum Streptophyta; class Magnoliopsida; order Santalales; family Viscaceae; genus Viscum; species Viscum album. The sequence continues at coordinate 855,531,538 of OY728152.1, forward strand.
TTGGTGTTGTTTTCCAACGTTTATGTCATTTTCAAACTGATATCAGACACTTTTAGCCATACCGGTCACACCGTGCGTCGGATTGAGGTGCGGTCGATTGGTACACATCAAAAATGACTCTTGGATCATTGTACTAAAGTATAAAAACAATACGAACACGTTTGCTTGGTTTGGCGTATGTCATTGGTGTTGTTTTCCAATGTTTATCTCAATTTGAAACTGATATCAGACACTTTTATCCATACCGGTCACACCGTGCATCGGATTGAGGTGAGGTCGATTTGTACACGTCACAAATGACTCGTGGATTGTTGTCCTAAAGTATCAAAACAATCCGAACTCATTTGATCGGTTTGGCGTATGTCATTGGTGTTGTTTTCCAAAGTTTATGTCATTTTCAAACTGATATCAGACACTTTTAGCCATACCGGTCGCACCGTGCATCGGATTGAGGTGCGGTCGATTCGTACACATCACAAATGACTCGTGGATCGTTTTCCTAAAGTATCAAAACATTCCAAATGCATTTTCTCAGTTTGGTGTATGTCATTGGTGTTGTTTTCTAAAGTTTATGTCATTTTCAAACTAAGTAGTAGGAATTCACTAATCTAAGGATATGAAACATAATAAAGGGAGATCATAGATGATCAATAAGTTTAAATGGAGATATCAATTACCATATAAAGATAACATAAGTATTAGGAATTCACCTTCATTTTCATATTTGTTTACATTCTTCCCTCAGGTATGCTGCCCATTCGTTTCTAAAGACATTTATATCATCTTCTAAATAGGAGTTTTTGCGACAGTCATAGTAGTACTGAAAAAATATAAATACACAAAGGATTAATAATTATTTTAAATAAAGTAGTAATTATTTTCAAAAATACCTCTTTAGGGATGCTAGTTTGTTCATGAAATATGATCTCTTTCATAAATTTACAAACATAATAATCACAGTCCTTGTTATTTGTTTGTTTCGGACACTGCAGAAACATTGAGAAAAATAAGTAATTTGTTTTGATATGTATTTGTATAGTGAAATATAATTATATATACTCGGATACTTCTCCATTTTTAGATCTTGTGGGCATTGTTGTCCTTATACCGTGGATTTATTCCAGCCTTTAGACGATATTCATACACCACCCTATCATAAAAAAATCCTCATTAAAAGATAATATAAATTATATAACTAGATATTTAGTTCTAAAATGTTGGATCTAGTGTATTAAAAATTGAAAATCGCCATCATGTGTGGTTGGTTAGTTGGATATCCATGTAGTGAATCCAGAAAATAAATCTTTGGAGTATCCAAATTGACTGCAATGAGCATCCAATGTTCCCTAAAAACACAAAAAGAAATAAGTACTGATAGAAATGAAAATATAATTGATATGATTAAAATTTAGAGTTTTACCCTTGCATCGTTGGTATTAAAAAGAGCCTGTCAGTCGTAATTCTTCTTTGAAACGTTCTAAGCAGATTTGAAATCAATTCAGCCTAAAAATTCGAATCTATTTCTGTTCGTTGTGTAGAAATGGTGTGAGGACTAACGAGTCCAAATTTGTATTCATGGGAAAACCCCTTCAATTGTTTTTCATATATATTCCTGTGAAAAATATGAGATGTATTTATCCATAATTATCAAAGTATATCAGCTTCTGTAAAATCAAATCATGAAAACATACCTCATGTATACATTTATAACTGAGGCGCCTAGCTAGTCGTATGTGATGATCTCAGAAACAGTGTCTGCACTAACAAAATCTATTGTTTCCTCTCCGTACATATCTTTTTCACAAACAATTGTATGACTCTTGCCATCTTTCATTTTCGTATCCACATGAGCTTGCAATGATATTAAATGTAGATATAGAACGGGCGGGGTGAACGCGGTCTCAGTAGATCGTTTTGATCGGTTGGTTGATCCAATGTTGGAGACACTCTTTCATTTTAGCTTCTCCATTTTATCCTTCTGTAATAACATTCATCGGTTCAGCCATTTTCTAATTTAATGTTAAAGGTTCTACTTGGAAAATGATCTGGAAATGAATACCTCCTGCTCGACATGTTTTTTACAAGATTCGACGGCCATGCAACGAATGTTCCAACAGATTTTTCCACCGTATAAATGTCGTCATCGTCATTTGGCACAGGTATCTTAGCGCTCGGCTCATGAGCTACGTTAATCGACACTTTGACATGAACGGTTGGAAGTGGTATGGAGTGTAGCGTGTCATTCTGCATATTGAACACCGTAGCCCTCACTACAAGGCGATGGGTGGGAGTTGACAGATATAAATCACAGTCATTTTCACCCTGCAGAATATCATTAAATGAAAGGTATCAGTGTCTATGTGATTCACATCTCACAAAAAAGAATATTATAACATTTATTACCTCGCTTATGTCAGGTCTTTGAGGGGAATGGCTCTCCTCAAAGCTGGTGAGGGGTGGATCTTCTCGCGGGGGTTGTTCTTGAGTTGTTTGTTCTATTCGCCTCTCCTCCATCAAACTCTTTAGCATCTCTCCCTGAGTTTGGATTAGTTCTTCAAGGGTGGCTACTCTACCTCTCATTATATGCAATTCTTTAGTTTGTTCATCCTCTTCTTTTTTTTTCTGAAAATATGCCCAGGGTGACACCCCAAAACCCACACCTCTGACGCGACCATACTGTTCTGGCTGTTTCAAGGCCGTTGAAAGTATGTCTGCATCCGGTGCGGGTGTTGTTGATTCCTGTGACTATGTCAAATAGAAAATATGAAAAAATAAGTAAGCATCATTATGTAATAGTTATTTAAAGCAAAACAAGTTTATATTATTTCATACTTACACATGTTTCCCACACTTTTTGTGTGTTTTCATCTATCAGTTTCCCCTCTTTATTAACACGAGCCTCCTTCCATAGCACATGGCGTGGAATGGAAGTGACTTGAGATTTTTCTTCATCAATCTTCTTATAAACAGAAAACATGGTTACAGTGTTGTTTTATGTCACATAAAATTATTACAGTACTTTTAAAATACATACCAATTGTTTTTCAATTGAAGCGTACCCCAACCATGCTTTACGGTAGGGGTACGCTAGTTTTGCTACCTGTTCTTTATTTTCAGAACATAGTTGCTATTTCATAAATAAAAACCTATCAATCAACGTGATGAATACAAGAAACATTACACAATGTGTAACCAAACACAATGTACCTGAAAATTCTGTTCCACACGACGGTTGCAAAACGCATCCCACGTTCCTTGGGATATCAAGTGCGCATAAAGAGGAGGCGGGTGCGGATTGATTTTCCCTTCAGCATCTTTCAGATGATGTTTCGTTAAAATGGTGCGAAAGCCTCTATGAATCCTTCCTGCCAGTCTGAAAACATATTCTTTGTGCGAAACATCTACTATAAACGCACTCTGCAAGAGATGATGAAGGGTTAGTCAGTATTTCAATATTTTATTTTATTTTAATAAATTAAATAGATGATATCGTAATGTTACTGTAATCTCTTCCCACATTAATGTTTTCAACCCGCTGACAACATGGTTCCACGACTCTACGTCAATTGGCACGCGTTGTCGAGTGGCGATTCTAATGTAGCTACTAAACATGGCTTTGTTGGGGTTTACATGCTGGACTAGCTTATTCCATCCCACCTCATATTTGATGACTTTTGCTTTTGACTTAATTTTTTTTTCTAAAACTGTCAAACTACGACGCACCTGTTTTTTTTGTGTCGTTGGGGTTTCATCGCCTATGATTTCCTCAGTTTCTGCATCATCATTATGTTTCTCCGAAGCGCTAGCTTCAGCACTGGAACCAGCTGCAACAGGTTGAGAGACCTATTGTCTCTCAACAGTGGGACCATCTGCAACAGGTTGAGAGACGTGTTGTGTCTCGGGATTGGGTGCATCAGCAGGTGAAGAAGTCATTATCTGCAGAACTGGTTTAAATTTTAAGTTAGATCACATAAAAGCAGCAGCAAACAGATAATAACATAATGTAACACAATCTATATTACAATAAAAATCAATAACCTGATTATTGAACTCCCTTTTTTTTAAAAGGCTGAAGGGATTTGACCCCTCTATCAACTATCCATATCCCTTCATTGTGGTCTCCTCTGACATACAAAATGTCGTCTACATTGGGAACACTGCGAAATGATTGCGAAGTCCCAATGAAAGGGTCATCTTCTGTTGAATTTTCATCTGACCCTTTAGATGTTTTTGTCGATAACAGAACAATTGAGCAGTTTTGGTTTGCGGGATCTGGAACATAAAATACTTGCACTGCCTATGATGCCATTATAAATGGTTCGTCTTTCTCCCCTTCCTTACTGAAATAAACTTTCACGAATCCCAAATCATCTATTTTAACAGCACTCTTGTTATCAACCCACTTGAATTTAAATTTCGGAACTCGAAATTCCGTGTAATCCAACTCCCATATTTGTTTGATGATGCCAAAGTATGACATATTTGCATAAATTGGATTTCTGTCCTTAGCACCGGAAACATGCATCGATTCAGCCACAAGTGTAACCCCACTATTTTGCATGGTACTGTCTTCATCATGTTCATTAGTATAAAATGTATAACCATTAACTACATAATCATTGTAAGATAATGCATATGCACTCGGTCCTCCGGCTAGCCATCGAAGTCATTCCGAAATTGACTTTGGATTTTCATCTGACTTCTTAAAAATATGATCTCAAAACCATCCTATAAACTTTCGATTATGTGTATCTGATATCCATTTTTCAGCCCTTGATGGATTTAAATGCCTAAGAATTTCTTTGTGGATTTCAACATATGGGTTAACGTCGAAACTGTTATGAAAAACATAAAGGTGGGCCTACTCCCGATCTGTAATATTGATTGTGACAACCTTTCTTCCAGAAATTCCTTCACCCTCAAGCTGCCCAGTGTGACGAGATTTCGGTAAGCCAATGCTTTCCACACTAGACAAGTATTCGGTACAGAATTCAATGGCTTCCTCAACAATATATCACTCTGAAATACAACCCTATGGCCGAATTTGATTTTTGACATACCCTTTCAAAATCTTCATATACCGTTCAATGGGGTACATCCATCTGTAATGTACAGGACAACATAGTCGAATCTCTCTCACCAAGTGTACCATCAAATGAACCATCATATCAAAAAATGAAGGCGGGAAGAACATTTCTAATTCACATAATATGACGGCAATTTATTTTTCCATAGCTGGCAATTTTGCCGGGTCTATAACTTTGTTGCATATAGCTTTGAAGAAGAAACACAGTTTCATTAATGTATGGCGGACATTCTTGGGAAAAATGCAACGTAAAGCAATTGGAATGAGATTTTGCATCAAAACATGACAATCATGTGATTTTAGACCTTTTAACTTCAAGTCGCTCATTGACACAAGGTTACTGATATTTGACAAATACCCATCTGGAACCTTTACGTCATTCAAGAAGTTGAAAAACTAATATCTCTCCTACCTGGAAAGAGTGTAAGCAGCAGGAGGAAGAAATGTTCGTTTTTCACCCTTCAATGGTGCCAACTCTTCTTGTATTCCCATCTCAACCATGTCCAACCTAGCCTTAATTCCATCTTTTGTTTTTCCAGATGTATTTAGCAACGTGCCGATAACACTTTCAAATAAATTTTTTTCTACATGCATAACATCAATAAAATGTCTTACATACAGACAATTCCAGTATTGTAATTCAAAAAAAATTGATCTCTTTTTCCATCTGATTTTCGTAAGGTTTTTCGAAGCCAGTTTACCAAAAGTAGTGTCCAAATTTTTAACTTTCTCAAACAATTGATCGCCTGTTAGTGGAGACGGTGTTGTACGTTCTTCTGAACTTCCATCGAATTATTTCTTCCAAGAACGTACTTATGTCGTCACGGTAGAAATATGCGATGTCCTAGAAACACGGTTTTCGATGAATGTTTCAACCTAATTGATTGTGTACCTTCTTCACAAACGGGACAACCTTGAGTTCCTTTAATGCTATATCCTGACAAATTTCCATAAGCTGGGAAGTCATTTATTGTCCCATACAACATGAATCTCAAAGTGAAATCTTCCTTTCTGTAAGCATCATACAATGTAACACCTGAATCCCACAATAATTTCAAATCTTCGATCAATGGAGCTAAATAAACATCAATATCATTACCCGGTTGTTTTGGTCCTGATATAAGCATAGATAACATGATGTATTTTAGTTTCATGCATAACCACGGTGGTAAGTTATAATTTATCAACATAACCGGCCATGTACTGTGACTGTTGCTTTGAAAACCAAAAGGATTCACTCCATCTGTAGATAACGCAAGACGAAGGTTTCTCGACTCGTTTCCAAATTCAGGATACTCATGATCGATTCTCTTCCACTGAGGAGAGTCTGCCGGGTGACGTAGTATCCCATCATTAATTCTTGTATCTGCATGCCATGTTAATTTTTATGCAGTCTCCTCACTTCCATATAGGCGTCTAAACCTTGGAATGATTGTAAAGTACCATACAACTTTAGTAGGACTGGATTCATCTTTCTTGTATTGAGAAGAACCACACTTTGGGCATTCTTTAAGTGATTTGTGGTCCTTGAAAAACAGTATACAATCATTTGGGCAGGCGTATATTCTTTCAGAGATCATACCCATAGAGCGTAGCATTCGTTTGGAATCGTATGTTCGGCTCAGGAGCTCATTGTCTTCTGGGAGCATGTCATTCAAGAGGGCAAGTAGTTTCGTAAAACTGTCGTCACTCCACCCGTTATCTTCTTTCAAATTATACAGCTTCAGTACGGCTGACAATGCTGTATATTTAGTGCAACCAGCATACAATGGTGTCTTTGCAAAACTTTTTAACTTCTCAAACAATTTTGGCCAATCACGAAGTTCATCTTCGAAGGTCCTTTTCATTTTCTCAATACGATCTTCATCATCATTCACATCTGTAATCACATCCTCCATACAGTCATCTTCATTGTTCATGTTTGTAATCATATCATATGATCCATAAAACGCAGTGTCACCCCAGTCACTACCTACATTCATTGTTTCCCCGTGTTTATTCCAACATGTATAATTTTGATCTATTCCGTGACAGATGAAGTGTTCTTCCAACTCATCTGGACTAATTTGTTTTGAATAACAACAGCGTAAACACGGACAAAGGATTTGAGAAGAGTCACATGCATGATCTTTTTCAAACTTGATAAATTCTTTCACGCCTTCTTCATACTCTTTTGTCAACTGATTGGCATTCATACATTCTTTATTTATATTCATCCTATTTAAAATCCATAGGATAAGTATATAGGTTAAAGGATAAGGATTCAAGGAAATAAAGGAATAAATAAATACCAAAATAAAAAATATATTGGGAACCACTACAATCCCCAAGCCTCACATCATCTAGATCTCTAAAACCCATCAAAGTTACTCCAACTCGATCTGGCAACACTGGGACCCAATTCTACCTGACCTTCAATACATGAGGATTTCTTGGGTACTCAATAGGGAACCACCAACGTGGTTTCCTAAATTCTAATTTTTAGTTATATGTGCATGTTTCATGCTCTGAATAAATAAATAATATCTAAAAAATAAATAAATAAATCATCATTGATCCTCAGGTTCGTAGCCTCGATCATCCATACCAACTTTGGCTAGTTCCAAAGTGTATTTGAGAACATTGTGATGACTATACCAACCATAACAATAATCATGAGGTCTTTCACCCTAGTATACATTGATAATTACCCAAGATATAAACTCACCCTGGTGAATATGATAATAACCTGGAAAACCTCCATCCCATTATCACAACTTGAGTAGTATCCATACTAGTATAAAATTGTTCCCAACAACTTAACCCCAGTAGTGCAGGACACTCAACCAAACAGGCCAAATACACAATAAGAACTGAAATCTCTCACCTATCCACTTTTCATAACAAATATAATCACTACTCAAAATCAATGGCATCCCTATTAGTAGTATCATAGACCTCACTACTATGTAATTTTTTCCATTTCAATAAAATACCACCTCAAGTTCATTTTTTTAATAAAAGTGGTGACATGAATTGGTCACCTAATTCAAAGGACTCAATTAAAAAAACAGTATAAGTACAAACACAAGGTGAAAAGAACTTACACCAGTAGGGATTGAGTTATGTTATTCATGATATTATACAGTTGTTATTTTAAAATGAAGGGATGAAATGAAACCTGAGAAAGACCTTTATACATTAAAACCAATGTTTAGAAAGGAAAACCATTAAAGGTTTGGATCAATAAGCTGTTAAGAATGATGACCATCATTGCAACGTCACCATCCAACATAAGCACACGATGTAGTGAAACACTCATCGCATGAGAGCATCATATTTTTTATCAGTGTCTTACATGGTATAACCTCAAAATATTTACATGGTAATCCATACTATAAATAGTCTCAAGAGATGGCTCATGTCCCATTTCAATATATAGGTTTGTTCTGGGTCAGTCTACACATCCAGCCTATCAACAACCTTACAAAGTTATACCCACCCAAGTAGTCACATCCCCAAGGGGGATGTTCACACACTTTAGGTTCAATTCAATAAGTCCAAGGGCTCTGATGTATCACTAGTTCCATGTGTGGCCTATGGGAAAAAATACATAAAAGTCACAGAATGTATTCCAAGAGGTCTCCGAGTTCCCCCTAACAAGGTACTCTAAGTAACACTCACTCTAATAACACCCATTAAGGTTTCAGGATGTCATAGGACATCAAAAAAATATTCATAGCATCAAACATCAGTAGATTATTCAAGTAAGTCATTGTTCAAGGGTCCATGGTGTCCCTTGGAACTTTTCTCAGTTCATATAACGTTATAAGTTTTTAACAATTTAAATTTAAATTACACCATTTATTTATTAAAATGAGGTCTCTCACCCTTAGTGGTGAGACTCAACATCCACATACACCATAAGAAATTTATAAATCCATAAAGAAATTACCAAGACCACATACCTATTTTATATGTTTCTACTATTTTAATTCCAAGTTGAAAACTTTTCCTAGGCTCGCTAAGCCTCGTCCAATGTCTACCCCAATATCAACTCATCAATATATCTCCTACCTCTCTCCAAAAAACCAAAATTAATAAATTATAACATTTATAATTAATTAGCTAGCCAAATCAATTTAAACTAGTTATATTCACTAGAAACTCATCTTGGGGACTTTTCATGTTAGAACCAAGACCAAAAACCCATATAAGATCTGAAGTGGGATCTTAGTGCCATATTAGGAAAAATACCCAACCATCAGAACCAAATCCGTAGACAACATTATATAATTTGATCCAATATCCATGAAAACTACAAAAGGAAACACAAATCCTTCATAATGATTGGTGACTTGCAGATACCATCATGATGCCTCTTATACATGAGGTAGGAAAACCTCCCCATGCTCAAGGTTATACATTGTTTCTCAAAAAATATGAACACAAAACCATGTTTCATTTGAAAAATCTCCAAAAAACATCATATAAAACTAAAATAAAGCTTGTGAGACTCACCTGAGTACTTGAGGCACCTCTCAAACCGCGGTGGAGGAGGAGGCATTAGAGTAGGCAGAGGAGGAGGAGGAGGAGGCGCCGGTGGAGGAGGAGGATGAGGCAGCGGACTAGGAGGAGGAGGAGGAAGCGCCGGTGGAGGAGGAGGAGGACGAGGCCGCGGTGGAGGAGGAGGAGGCGGCGACCGGAGGAGGAGGCGGCAGCCGGAGGAGGAGGAGCAGGAGGAGGAGGAGGAAGCGCCGGTGGAGGAGGAGGAGGATGAGGCCGTGGTGGAGGAGGAGGAGGTGGCGACCGAAGGAGGAGGAGCAGGATGAGGCGGCGGCCGCGGCGGAGGAGGAGGAGGAGGAGGCGGCGACAGCGGCGCAGAGGAGGGCTTCCGCGAGATCTTGACCGGGTGCAGGGAGGAGGAAGAGGACCCACGGGTTTTTAAAAAATCCGCATGAACCTTTATTAGCGCTAGTAAAAAGCGCTGATAAAGGGTGTATTTAGCAGCGCTAAAATGAAAAGCGCTGATAAATACAACCTTTATCAGCACTAAAAAAGCGCTGATAAAGGGTACACCTTTACCAGCACTTTTTTAGCGCTGATAAAGTGGACCTTTATCAGCGCTTTTGTTAGTACTGATAAAGGTCCGACCCTTTATCAGCGCTATTCCGTTAGCACTGATAAAGGCAGGCGCATGCCTTGCCCAGTTTTGTGGTAGTGATAAAAACCAACATTGTCATAAGGGTAATAAATATTTTTTTATTAAAATATTTTTTTTCCAAATTTCATTATAAAATACCATATAATAAAAAATTATTGGTTGGATAACCCATGCATATATGTAAAATTTTCAAGATAAATCATTATAAATCAAATAATATTATTTGAGGTATGAAAAATCCTTAATACTAGGAAAAAATGTATCAATATCTAATTGAATAAAGTAACATGTTTTAGATATAAAATAACATAAAATAAAAATAGTATGATATAAAAATATCCATATATATTATAAACACTATAAAATTGAAAATGGTTCTTAACATGTACCTTATTTCAAATAAAATTATTTGAGACTAAGAAAAATAATATAACTTGAGAAAATATTTAATCAAAACCCCTTGAAATATAGGGATTTTATTTGAACATAAAATAAAATTATTAAAATTTAATTCATGATAAAATATACCAAAGGGGATTCATATACACTAAAAAATGAAATTAGGTGGATAATACCAAAAATGTCTCAAAGAGATGAATGTATATCGAAGAAATCTTATAGATTTTTTAAATATTGGATCAGTTACCATTGAGAATTAATGCATAAAAATTTATATTTATAAACACTTATATAAAATCTATTCATAATGAAAACTGAAAAATTGGAAATATACACACATTTAAAATTGAAATAGGTACATACATAGGGTATTTGTCTTAATGATGGGAGATTGAGATGAAAACCCTTACCCCTTGTTTCTATCCTCTAGATACATACATTAACCTCATATATCAAAAATATAAATATCTCAATAAATTATTTAATAACCTTAATAAAATATATTTTCAATCATAATTTTCATAAATAGTCATTATCAACATCAATTCTTCTGATTTTCCACATTTAGTGTTTGTGGTCTTGATCATTTTTACTTATTTCATAATACTGATGTATTTATTCATTCTTGTTAAAAATTATGTAATTAATAGGAAATTAAGGTTACTAATATAAATAATTTATAATTATTTATGATTTTATAGAATAAATTCAGGAGTGTTTTAGTCTTTTTACAAGAATTTAAAATTGATAATAATCATGTTTCGATGATTCTTAACAATCAGTTTGTGTTCTAAAACATTTTTTTAAATTAAAGAAATTTTTTATTTATTTATAAAATTATTTTTTATAGATTTTAAATGTTAAAAGAATATTTTAAAATTAATAATTTTATTCATTAAAATAATATTTTATTAAATTAATAATTTATAAATTTCAACTTCATTCTTATATATCAATAATGACATGAAAATTACCAGTTTCATGAAAACTATATTTTCTAAAAAAATAGTCTTTTTAGAAAAAGATTAAAAATTAATTATAAGTAAAATTTTAATATATAATTTAAAAAATGAAGTTAAATTTAATTAAATTCAAATTAAAAATTTATAAATTCAGTTTTTGAATAAATACAAAATTATATTTGAAATTACAATTTAATTAGAATTGGAAATTTTAAGATATTAAATGATTTTATTGTCATTTCATAACATTTACCAACTAAATTAGATATAACCAATTATTAATATAATTTTTTTATCATCAATCATATTTTTCTTGAAAGGTAAATGTGTATCAAAAAAATGAAAATACATGATCTTATTAGTAATTTTATGTAAACTAATTGAATTTCATTAATATCAAAATAAACATTCATTTTCTATATACATATAATTTATAAAGCATTTACACCTATTCACTCAAACAAAATCAGTCACTTGGTTTTAACGATTTATAATTAAATATTTATATTTTTTATAAATATATCATGGATTCATTTCATTTATATATTTCATATAGAGAATGACATATAACACATTGATTTAGGTAAATGTAATAATGTGTTAGAATTTTGTGGTGTTATAGTCCAAGAACAAGATTTATTATATTTTCCTATCCCCATAATACTGATAAGGGATCTATCAATGATATTAGGGATATAATAAAAATTGATAAAATTCTCATAGGAATTTTATTGTATAATTTTTGTTTTCAAAAGTAATGTGTCTATCATGTTTCTATCTAATCAACCAATTCTTATAAACTATTTGATACTTTAGGAAGAGATCACTTGAATCTTATACTAATGATGGAAAATAACTACTAGATAAACTATATTGGATTAAGGGTTTTATAAATCCTTCTAGTTATACCTAATGGGCGATCATCATAGAAATGGATGGGTTTCGATTATATGCTCTTATTTTCAAAAGTAAGGGCTCATATGGATATATAATGTTCAATAAAATATAATAATCAATACATTTTTCTGTGAATAGAAAAAACTAATTATAGAATATTAATGTTCATACATACATATTTTTCCTTGTTAAACTTAGGGATTATGATTAAAGTTTATCCCTTGTACCTATGTTTAACATGGTTATAAATATGGTAAAATTTAAACATTAACACCCGAATTTTGTTGGGTTTTTATTGAGCTAATGTAAAAACCCTTATTTTGGGGCTTTTGAACATTATAACTTTTTTCTGCTCTATAATTTTATTCTAGCAACAGATTATTTTTCGGGGATCATTTGAACCTTACCATGGATTATTTCAATTTATTTAAATATATATTATATTTGAGGGTGTGTTATGACATATTATCATATCACAGGATCTGATTTTGAATTTGAGGCCACAGTTTAGTCTAAATCAACGGATTTACACTAGTAATGACATAATTTTTATTCATATCATGTTTTAGGTAGATGCACTATAACCAGTTGATATTGGATGAAATAAATAATGTAATATTATTTAATTATATATTACATTTAATTTATTGTCATAACCTATTTTTGAATTTATAACCACTCATTGGTGAACACTTTTGAGTTATCTGCATAACCTATAAGGATCCTTAATAGGAGAGACATGTTTGAGATCATTGATAGTGACCTTGGAATCAGTGATTGATTACAAACCTTTGAAAATTAAATCGCATTTTAAATGGAGAAGAAGTGAACTTATTTATTCATCAACGATCTATCTATTATTTAGGTAGGTTTTTTTTGATTCCCCACTAATTTTGATCTTGGTAAAACTAATAACTAGTCCCAAACAAACTAATCTGATATTGATAATCACAAAGCCCATTGATTTTTAATTTTATTTAGTATTTTATATTTTATATTCATCTTTCTTTTAATGGTTAATATAATTCCATTACTCAATAATATATTTGATTTATATCAAATAATGGTGGATAAATAAAACATAGACATTATTCATCATTTACCATTTTGTTTTTTTATTCCTCCATCCAATTTATGTGCATCCATCGCTAGTGTTTGATCAGTCAATGGTTAGACTCTTTTCCCAGAACCCATTTCGTTTTGTGATATATCAAAGGCTATATGGATTGATTTTGTGGGTTTATCATAATGTATTATGAAATGATGGAGAATTAAACAAAATAACTACAATTTGGAGGAATAATTGATGATGATGGATTTGTGATTCGGTGCATGAAGAATGATGGGAGGCGACTGTGATTTAATTTATTTATAGTTAAAGGCTGTAATTTTACATTTGTTGAATATTTGATGAAAATAAACACATTTTTAGGAGTTTTAAAAATTTTTCATATTAAAATAAAGGTGGGACATTCAAAATCAAAAGACATATTGAGTGTGTAACATTCTAAAAAATTCATGAATATATGGTGTGAAGTTTAGAAGAACACACATTATTTTTATTGAGGATGTGAAAAAGGGATTTATAAGGGGATAAATATAACCTGGTTATGTTACCTAGTCACACACCATGGGACCCCTACCAGGACTGGTCAGTGTGTACTTGATGTAGATGCTTAGGGAAACATGTTACCCCACATACCATGTTTACTAGGAAAAACCCCATTTACCATTGGTTGGACATCGATATAATAGATAGGCTACACACTAAGTATCCTCATGGATATGAAATATCATGAATCCCCTCTACATTCCATGTAGTTAGGATGAGGCATGCCGCAAGGGACAATAGAACATTACCATGTGGCTAATGTTGTGTGACACACCATGTACCCCTAAAACACAATGTGCAATTTCTATTTTCCTAGGAATCGTCAGTTAGATTTGGATTTTCACCTCTTTATTCCCATTTTGAGTTGGTATCTCACCTATTAGGAATTGAATCCTATAGGTGAGAGGTATATTTTCCATGTGAACATAGGTTCATGATCCTCTACCTAGGAAATTAGATGTAGTTTATTATATCAACCAAAAATATGGGATTGGGATCCATTATCTATGGAGATGGTATTTTTAGGGTTTATAATGCTCAGATGACAAAGGGATCTTACAATAGAGTTTCTATTTCACCCATATCTATACGGATAGGATCATACAACATTTTATAAGGGAATGATCATGTATTTCACAAGACTTATAGATCAGAATATATGGATACAGAGTTGTTGGTATGGATATGAGTTTGGGACTCTATTCTGGGGAATGTATCCATCAATGATGATGTTTGAGTGTTATCCATTCATTTTCATTCTTGGTAACCTTTTTGAGATAACATTATAATTTATTCTCTAGTTAATGGATATTCTTGGTTGTCATAATTTTTATTTATAAACTCAACCATGATTGAGCTCTTACCATATGTATCATGAATTATATATATAATAGGCTATATGAAATACATCATGGAGGACCTATTTAATTTGGTTCTTATTAGTACTTTTTTATCATGTTTGTATTGGTGGATAGGATGTTGATTTTTCACTAAGACTATTTCACCTCTTATTTTTTAGGTTGGACCTTCTAATTGGTTATTATGCTGGTATTTTTCACTTTTTTTACTTTGGTTCTATTTTGATGTGTTTGTTAAATGATTCAAGTGGATGTGTATGCATTTATTATTTTGATGATTTTTTTAAAATTTTGGGACTGAGGCCTTATTTATTATTTAATTAAAATAAAAGACCTCTTTTAACTGGGTATAGGGAGACCCATTACATATCCCGAAGGCCCAGTGGGCATTTATCCCATTACATGGCCTGTAAGCCCAAATTTTTGACCCAAGGCCCATTCTGTGAATAGTACTATGACAATACTCCACCTTCTATAATACTGAATGGTATCCGCCACTACTATAGTACCCTGCCGCTGCTACAATGACCTTTTGCCGCTACAGTTCCCACCATATATGTGATATGCCCAGTCGATGTTGGTCACCTGCCCATGACCTTTTTTAGGTAAGCCTGGGGTGTCAATTCCAACATGTCATAGGTATGGATGGGGCCCCTTTAGTCCAACATATGATATAATGATATCAAATCATTTTTTACTTGTGATGGTGATTTGATCAAATAGTCATGTGAGGATTGGTTTGGGATTTTTGGAAATAGTGTTTATCAGTTTCAAGTCAATCTCATGAAATCTGGACCCTAGTGATGGTGCAAAAACTGATATATCAGTTCAATAGGATTATAATAAACAAAGTTCCAAATTGGTACACTAAGACACTAGTTTCTAGGAAATGAATAGAAAATTCAATAGATATGAATGGGTTGTGGTTTCAATATCCTTATTTAGTAAGATACCCATATATTATATATTGACTATGGTATATCATGACTATTCCTGTATGTCTCCACATACACTTCTAGTTAGGATCCCACAAAAGGATCATGATAAGGTTTAGATTAGCGACGAGTCCTTGGTTTAGGGGCCCATTTAGGAGGGGTTCCTTCTTAATGGACAATAAGCGGCACTTCCACCTATCAATCCATTAGAATACAGTTTTCCAATAATTCATTTTGACATGTTTAATCATATTGGATTGAATATTATTCTAGTAGTTATGGATGATTATGTATGGAGGGTGATAACACTTAGTGATTTTCAGAGGTAGAGACTAATGAGGTTCTGAGGGCATCCAGACTTGCAGGCGGTACATGGCTAGTTAGAGTTTGTGATCTAGGTATTTTATCTCATATGGACCCCTATGAGTTAGATGGTGGATCTCAAAAAAATATATTATTTATGAAAAAATAGTGTGATGGTGCAATTTTATGATTCATACCCATGAATAGTTAACCCTCCCATGGATTGATATTGAGTGTCTCTTTTTGGTGGAGTACATCCTAGTGAATCGATGACAAGTACATATCTAGGAGCTTCTCCTGTTTGAGTATCTTATTATGTCATAGGATGCATATAGATCAAGGTTTATTGTACTTAAATGATACTCTCAGGGCCTAATTAATAGTGAATACTTATGGGATATAAAATTTGTGCAAGGTCCCTTTTCATTATATATGATGGGTTCTTAAACCAATAATTATTGATAGGGTTATGTTTCATGGATAATCTATAGACATCTAGTTATAATCGTAGTCAGTAGGGAGAATATTCTATATCAATTAGTGTACAACTTAGGTATTTATATTTTCAACACTAGATGCATAAAAATATCCAATATCAATCTGGTGGGTCAATAACATAGGATTCACAATTATATTCTAGTCAGTTGAAGGAGAATAAATCCTATCCTTGTGATGGGTGATGTCACATCACCTGAGATTTATAAATGATCCATGTGTAAGTGGATATATATACATATGATAGGCCACCTTAGCAGATACAATTATGTAAGAAGGAAGATAATCACAGTGGCATTCATGGTAGAGGATCCAAGAGAGCTATTGAGGGTAGTCTATGCTATGCTGTGATAAAAATACCACCACCTATAAGAGGTACCTATTAATCTCTAGAAATTGGTAGTTAGGGTTGTTTTAGTTATATGAAGTATAGGCATATGAACTATAGGATCCATGAATGATTTTGGTTATGAATTGTGTCTTTAATACATTATCCTCAGCACTAATAAACATAGTCATCATCCCTTACTTTTTTATCCATCCCTTGCTCAAGAACAAGAGATATCTACAGTATTTGGTATTACCTTTATAGATAGATACTCATACTAGAGAGGAATATATGATCAAATTATTTTGTTGGTAGTGTAACTTGGCCCTAGGTGGAGAAAGTTTCTCATGGAAAGTTTTTTATCTGTGATAAAACATTATGATTTCATTCATGGTATTTATTAGTGTTTTACTATCCAATCCTAGATTGATTTTTTTGATCATAGTATGTGGTGGATCAAGGAAGAAAGGTCACATTTTTCTATATATTATGAGAAGTAATTCCGAGCTTTGTAGGTTGGGCTCATGTATAGGATATTATAGTATATTTTCCATCAGTTCAACAGCTCAAATCTTGGGGCAACGGACTCAGAGGACATTCAGTTCCTAGATATATTAGTGGTGTAATTAAATATCATTGTTGCATAAATAAATGGTTTAGATAATCTTTGATAGGTTCAAAACTATATTTAATTACACCCATGACATACTTGGATATCTTCAATATCATATTGGATTCCTCCAACCGAGTTTCAATAGTTGGGGATTTATTTAGAACTCTTTCATAGGAAAGGAATTTGAAAACCCAGTAGGTACTCCTTGATAGTAATGATATTATTCATTAAGAAAGAGGATGGGAGTTGGAGGTTCTATGTGGTTTATCATTTCCAAATTTATGTTACCATTAAGAATAAATATCCACTACTAGGGATTTATGTCCCCTTTGATCAATATAAATGGGTGAGGTGGTTCTCAAATTTTGAACTCAAGTTAGGATATCCAAATCAATAGATGTAAAAGGATGATATATCAGTGATGATATTATAATGTCACTATAGTCATTATAAAGACATGGTGATTCCATTTGGAATGATGAACTCCATGAAAATGTTTATGGGACTCATGAACTTGATCTTGAAACCGTTGAGAGACTAGTTTGTGGTAGTTTTTTTAATGGAATTATCATTTATAAAGCATCAAAGTCTAGGAATTCTAATGTTCTAATGATGGTAATTCATATAAAATAAAAAGACTTAACTATTTAAAAAACACTCAATGTGTTAGATTTGGATTAGATAGACCCATTTTATCAGACACCTTATATTAGAGGATAGTGTATCCATGGACCCAAAAAATATTAAGGCACTTCTTTCTTAGTAACCACCAAATAATGTAAGAAATGTGCTGAGATTCCATGGATTTTCTAGTTCATAATAGTGAATCTTTCCCAAATGTTCCTTATTTTAAACACCAATACTACCTAAAATCTAAAGGGGAAATTGTTTATCTGGTTAAATAAGTTAAAAAATAAATTCAAGGGGTCGGTACAGAGGTTGATGAACACTCCCATGTTGAGGATACTAGAAGATGGGGTTATGTTTGAAGTGTTCTATGATGCCTCTTGAACTGGTATTAGGTGTGTGTTGATTTAGATTCTGGTAGTGATAAAATATAGGTCTAGGAATCCAAGAATCCATTAATATAACTTCACAAACTATTTCATGGAGCTGGATGTTATGGTAATCACCCTATATACTTGGGTATATATCTATATTAATGTGTGGTTTTTGGTTTATTCCAACCCAAAAAGCCTTAGATACCTCTTCAACCTAAGAGATCATAATCCAATATTGAGTTAAAGGTAGGATTTACTATAATATTATGATATAAATATAGTATAGACTCCAATAAATGGGATTGTGGTGGTAGATCCTCTTAGAATAAACTATTATTCTTAATATCGTAGTGAGTAATAGGAGCAGCTAGAATCATTGTAGTTATCCTACATGGGATGAGATCGATCAATGTACCTCCGATCAATTATTGTTTCCTTATCTTTTATCCATTGTGTGAGGGAACCACATCATTGAGATGATTATTTTGTGTTCATTCATAATCAGGTATCCATAGTATATGATCCTAATGTATTTTATAAAGGTGGGGAGTATTTCATTCTCTTCCGAAGGAAGACTATGGTTCTTGACACCCTTTAGGGGGGGGGGGGGGTTAAAAGAGAGTTCCATTAATATAAATTAGTAGTATATATAGGTATTTTAATTATGTTATAAGAACTTTAGTGGACGTTTTTGTGTCTATAAATGAATATGTTTTTAGGAGGTTGTCTATCGTTTCCTTACTTATCAACAGGTAAAGGCTGATTATAATGTTTCAATAGGTTAGATGTAACACCTTAAAGTTCTAAAATTCAAATAGAATATAATACCAATGTTTTTCATGATAGGAAATTTGTATTCAATGAAAGTACACCACACCATCTAGGTGATCATCAATTGACTAAATATTTTGTCTTATTTTCTCGTGATCATGGAGATAAGTTTAGTGGAAATTACATGATTCTTACATGAATGAAATTGTTTATATTTATGAAATAACATTAAAAATTGTATCAAACCATGATTCATGATTCACATCCTAGTTATAGAGATTTTTGCGGGATCCCTTTAGGAATCACTTGTGGTTGGGCATGAATTTTCATCCATAGACCTATGGAATGGTTGAGTGAACCATTCAAGTACCGAAGGATATGTTGTGGTCCTGTGTTTTAGATTACAACAAGATTTGTGAGGATCATTTTACACTATTATAGTTTTTATATAACATCAACTATGAATCCAAAATTTTCATGGTTCTATCTCACTACCTTTATTGTAGGCCATTTCACCTTTGGGTTGGTCTCTATTGGGAGAGATCACTCATGGGTCTATATTTGGTGTAGGTAATGAAAAATATGGCCATATAATTCTAGAATATATAAGAATAGACTAACATTATTATATATCTTATTAATATGGTCAATAAAATCCCTTAGTTTTTAATGACTATGATCTTGTGTTCTTGAAGGAATCACCTCAAGGAAGCTTACAAATATTTATACAATATGGAAATATAACTATGAAATACATTAGTCTATTAAATATTATTCATGGGTATGGAATGGTTTTATATTACCTATTTTTACAAACACAACTAGATTTATTCAATGATGTCATCCATGTTTTTTTCCTGAGGAGATACATGCATAATTAGAAACTTGTTATTGGCTTGGGTGGGATAAATGTTGTTGATAGAGGTAAATTTATAGGGAACCCAGTGGTGATTGAGTTTTAATGGTAGATGATACTCGAAGGTAAGATGATTCACCTAGTGAGAGTCTTTTAATAGAACAAGAAATTTTAAGAGTGATCGTTGGAGTATGAGAAACATATATGGGATCAATATCATCACTATTTTGAGTGATTTTTTCTTTTTGTGGTGAAATGTATTAAGGTGTGGAGAATATAACATCCAATGATTTTAGGTTCAATACCTTTGGATATTATTATTAATACCATTTATTTTTTTAGGAAATTCCATAATTATCAGTGTCCATTTGATCCTCAACACGGAGTTTCTTATTTTATTTAAATATTTATTTTAATAATTGGCATGTTATTCCATATATTCTTATCAGGGCCTCTAATGTAGACACTAAGGCATCTTTTTTCAAAATGTGGGAATTACCCTATGAATGAAATAGTTTTCATTTGTATCGGGTTTTGGTTTGATACCATATTTAAAGTTGATATTGAATGAAATAAATGAATAAATTAATTAATAAAATTTAATTGAATTTTCTTTACAAGTTTTATCTTAAAAATCATTCATTAGTGACTCCCCTAAGTTAATATACTTAACCTTGAGGGACCTTTAAGAGGAGACACATAGTGGAGATGAATTAAGGTGACCATGAAATCATGGATTAGTAAAAAATGCATCCAAATTCAATATTGTCTTCAAAAATGATGATGAGAGATTCGTTATTCATCAATGGTTAGTGAATTATTTTGGAATTTAATTTTTTATGATTAATTCCTGATTTTTATATTGAATTGATTAAATATTATACCCAAATTGAATAATTTAGAATAAATGATCAATGATCCCTTTGATTTGTAATTTTATTTGGAGTTATGTATCTGATATTCATCATTCTTAGAAGGGTTAATTTAATTCCATTGCTCCCTCATTTATTCAATTTCCATTAATGAATGGTTACAAAAATATAACATGTCCATGTGCAATTATTCACTTCTATCTTTTTGATATTCTCCCTCCATAATACATGAATTCATCAATGGTGTTCGATTGGCTGGTGCTTTGACTATTTATAGGGAACCCATTTCATTATGTGATCGATCAGGTGTTCAAGAGATTGATGTTTTAGGATTATCACAATTGATATCAACATGATGGAGGATCAAACACAATAATAGAAGTTCAGAGGATAAATTGTTGATGATGATTATGTTATGTAAAGAACTATAATTTCCATGTAATTTTTTTTAAATATATGAGAATTTTACGAGGCCACAAAAATTAACGGCGCGTGATTTTGAGGCCCGGTGTGTCCATAATGAATTTTTGAGATTTTTTTTCGGGTACGTTCAGTAAACGTGCGAGTGGGTTTTTGTAACTTTTGAGCCGGTGCTCAGAATTGAAATCTGAGGAAACTGTTGAACTCGTAGCACCAGTATTCTCTTATGAAGACTTTCACCTCGATGACAGTTGGTTGAGGGTGAAAGTTAATTTTTGGGGTTTTTCGTGAAAGAATAAAATAAAATAAAAATTGTCTAACATTTTATTTTATTTTTCTTTGGAACTCCCCATGTTGATGTTGAGAGGTGGGGACCGCCAGAAGTAAAACTCCCATGTGAGGTTATGGTGGTGGGGACCACCCGAGACTTGAACCCCTTTGAAGTCCCTCTTAATGGGGAGAAACCTCTTGAGCTCCCCCACTTAATTATGCCAACTATCCCCTTTAATTAATTAATCCAACCCATCATTAGACCAATTTGAAATTATTCCAATAACTTAATAGATAACATAATCTATTAAGTTGGCTATTCCTCATTTTGGTGGAATTGGGGGAAACTATTGGAAAAGGGAGAAGCTTGGAGAATTTAGAGAAATCTCTCTAACGAAGAATGCCAATGAAGAACGCTGACTTCGACTTCAACTTTGACTTCGACTTCTTCCTCGAGACATTCACCAAAAAGGAACATCTCCAATGATGAACGAACTGATGATCAAGTAAACGCCGACATCACCAATGTCCGTTTATCCCGAATGACATCGTCTCCTTCCTCGCGACATCCGTTAACGAACCTACGAGGTAGGGGTTGTTATTGAATACCTGAATTTTCTTGGATAAATTACTCATTCTTGATTCCTATTTTTGTTGAGCCTCTTGCTACCGCTCTAATGCGGAAGGTGCGACCCAAACAAATAGGGCCCTAACCCTCCGTAGTTCTTATTTATTTGTGTGTTCATCACGATAGTGACGGAGACTGGTGCTGGCGTTTGGCACCGGTGGAACACGAGTACGGTGGTTGGCACCCTGGCCAGCTGTGACGAAGGCAATATCGGAGGTCAGCCGGTCAAGCCAGCCACCGGAGAAGACATGATGCATGACCACACCGCACGACCATCCACGACAGACCACCGCCCCGCGGCCTCCTCTATCCGCGGCTCTGCTACCCCAGGGCTCCGCTGCACGCGGCCCCGCCATGCCCCCACGCCGCCCACGGCCCCGTCGTGCCGCCCTGTGGCTCAGTTTCCCGCAGCCCTCCGCGCGGCTCATGGAATCCCTCCCCACGGCCCCTCGCAGCCTCTGTGGACCCCACCTCCTCGCAGGCCCCTGCCTAGGCTAGGCCGGGTCAAGTCGGGTCGGTCTCACCTGGTCGGACCGAACCCAGACCCACTTCGACCCATTTATGCTCTTTTGGTAGTAACTTCAACACGGGATGTCTGATTGATGAATTTCCAGCGGCGATGGAATCCTTGGAGTGAGATGGTCTATTCGATATACCCCACTAGAGATTTGGATAATGTTGGAAAACGGTTGGGTTGGATTGAGCACGAATCCAACCGGGCCCTCGGGACTAAAAGGCTAATAACTTACAGATCGAGCATCCGATTGACGCACCATCTGTTGCGTTGAGACCCCTATGACATTGAAGTCCTTTGGGATACTTATTAGTGGGACTTCATGGCAGTTGGAGTATCAACTAGAGGCTTGTGGAACAGACCCTTCTGGAGACAAGTGAGCGTAGTGCAGGAACCCTGTAGCAGGCGGTGACGTGAAGAATGAAGAGCGATCCTGTGTCGGTTAGCACCTTGCGATCCTGTGTGGGTCAGCACCTAGCGATCCTGTGCGGGTTAGAACCTAGAAATTTTATGTGGGTTAGCACTGAGTGATCCTGTGTGGGTCAGAACCTAGAGATTTTGTGTGGGTCAACATCTTGCGATCCTGTGTGGGTCAGCACTTAACGATCCTCTGTGGGTCAGCACCTAGCGATCCTGTGTGGGTCAACACCGAGCAATTCTGTGTGGGTCAGCACCTAGCGATACTGTGTGGGTCAGCACCTTGTGATACTCTATGGGTCAGCAGTTAGTGATCCTCTATAGGTCAACACCTAGTGATCCTGTGTGGGTCAGCACCTTGCGATCCTATGTGGGTCAGCATTTAGAAATCCTGTGTGGGTCAGCACCTAGAGATCCTATATGGGTCAGCACCAACCGATCCTGTGTGGGTCTGCCTCTTAAAAAATTAAGATGATTCAGTATTTACATCTTATCATCTCTACTACTGTACTTAAGTTGTACCAGGTGTGAGTTGAGTTCGTACCTGAGCAGTACTTTCCTTTGTGGAAATACCTTGGTGGTATTCTTTGGTGTGGAATACCTCTGTGGTACTTACCTTCACTGTATTCCTTCCTTTGTTGAACAATTGATCTTTGGGCTTTGAAGTTAGACTCTGTGTTTTCCTCATGATTGAGATGGGTTTACTTGATAACTTAGGTATATGCATGGGCATATACCTATGTAGGGGTTTCAGTTGATTTCATGCCTTATAGTTTATACTTGGTGGATTTTGAGAGAACTTGAGGTTCTCGGGGTCCCTACTAAGTATCATTATACTCACCCCTGTACGGGCTATGCCCACACCCTATTGTGTCTGGTGTAGATGACAGACATCACTGACGGAGGACGAGAGTACCAGGACTGGAGGTAGCTCAGAGGTGGACGTTAGATGAGGCATACCGTAGAGACAACCATTCGTGAGTTGTACCTACCCTTCAGGTAGGATTTGTGGTGGACAATCCTGGAGATGCTTTTCACCTATCAGCCATCTTTTAATTTCAGTTTCTTGTACTTTTCTTTTGGTCTTGTATTCCATCCCCTTTTTACTTTCATCACACTTTTATGATATAGTTTAATTGTTGTTTGTATCTTGCTACGTGCTTGGTTGTGTGTGTTTACATGTTATAAAGGAAATGCCTTCCCAATTTTAGGGAATACGCCTTTCGGTGCTAGTCGCCAGCCCCTGGCCTATGGAAGGTGGGCTTGGGGTAGTGACGACACGGGCCCCGGGGGATGGGTTGTGACAAATTGGTATCAGAGGAGTCAGTTCTACTGTAGAACATAGGAATTTGATATTTCATTTAAATAACAATAGTGTTATGTTTAGTGATTATGTTTATCAGTTTAGGGAATCCAGTGTTGGTGCGGCGACCGACGTATCCATACACCATGACCCTAAATTCTGATTTCCAATTCAGTTCATGAAAACACTAATTGTGTGTGTGTTTTGAAGTGTTTTCTTTGTGATCTCTTTGAGTCAGATCACTAGGTATAACTTTTTGACCGTGGCGCACCCGTTTCTTTTCAGGATTCCACCTCAAAGACAGTAAGCTAGGGTTCCGAGAGTTGTACGCACTGATAGCCCACTGAGCGATGAGGCCTCGATGTAGGGCCCTCTTCCAGTAGAGGCACCAGTGGAGGAACCAACGGTACCATTACCCGTTGGGCCACCGATGCCACCATCCCCAGCAGTAGAGGGTGCATGCCACTTGAGCGCATTTCACGAGTTCCAGCACCAGAGGACACCCAGGTTCAGGGGAGAGACGGAACCACAGGCGGTTGAGGATTGGTTGGAGGATGTGGTGAGAGTCTTTCGAATGTTAGGGACACCAGCTGATCTCATGGTGATCCTTGCCACCAATGTTCTATAGGAAACAGCAGGTAGATGGTGGATCTTGATGCTCCAGGTTCACAATGAGGTGAAACTTCTCTGGACAGACTTCTAGAGCCTGTTTCGGGCAGAGTTTTTCCAGATACTCTTTGCGTAGTGCGCATACAGGAGCTAATTCATCTGTAACAAGGCAACATGACTGTGGCTTAGTACTCAGTGAGGTTCACTGACCTCTCACACAACTCCACAAATATGGTGTGAGACCCATTTTCAGGGCCTAGACCTTTGATCAGGGACTCAAGAGGGAGATCAGGGCTTCGATGATCTCACTCAGCATCTCGACGCAGGCAGGGGTGTTAGAGAGAGCCCTCTTAGTGAAGAGTTTTATTGCTGAGAAGTCACCAGCAGTGAGACCCACCACCGAAAATCATGTAGCTGAGTCTTCTATAACTGGGAACAGACCAATGTCACAGAGGTCCAAGAGGACCATACCTACAGGTGGATGACAACATGATTTAGAGTCGGTTGTGCGGGGCACCCGAGGTAGAGCCGATCATGCCAGGAGAGGCCAGTGTTATGCATGCGGTGGGCTGGGTCACATGGCTTGTGACTGTTCGCCCTGCCATATGAATGATCATAATATGGTCTAAGGACCGCCCAGACAGAGACATAGATTCGAAAAAGGAGGTTCATAGGGAGAAGGCAAACATGGCAGAGGCACTGCCCATGTAGCTAGTGGTGGGTGACGATTTAAGAATTTACCTCCACCACCACTAGGTGGTCCACCCCAACCACAAGGTGTAAGAGGACATGGGAGAGCTCAGCTCTAGGAAGATGAGGACTACGATCAAAGTGCTTTGGATATGATAGAAGGTACAATCTGTGTCTACTCCACCTTAGTTGCAGTACTTATAAACACAGGTTCCAGGCATTCTTTTATTGCAACTACCCTCATTCGGAGCTCGAAGATTCCAATGGAGCCGTTGGCTCGATCCTTATTACTGGATATTCCTACGGGAGCAGATTCGATGATTACTCACTGGTGCCGACAGTGTGAACTTACTCTAAGAGGCAAGATCTTCGGCTGGGATCTCCTAGTAGCAGTGTTGAGGCGTTACGATGTCATCTTGGGTATAGACTGGTTATCTATAGTCCATTCCCAGATTGAATATATTAGGTGCAAAGTGTAGTGTGTCTGCACAGATAGGACCATGTTTACCTTCACCGGTGAGAAGGAAGCCTTTGCAGCACATGATCGACTTACCCAAAGGAGAGTGCATCTGATCACACATTAGTTGGCTAGCCTTACCCTCAGAGCAGTTGTTGTGGAGAGTCCAATCTATCCTGTAGTGGTGGACCAATACACAGATGTCTTCCATGATGATGTTCTGGGTCTAACTCCACGCAGATAGGTGGAATTTTACATTGACTTGTACCCCAGGAAGACACCGATATCTACACCAGCATATCGAATGGCTCCCGCAGAGTTCTGTGAGCTGCAGGTATAACTAGAGGACTTGTAGGGGAAGTGATTCATTCATCCTAGTGTTTCTCCTTGGGCAGCCCTGATTCTGTTCACCAAGAAGGCATATGGGATCTTTAGACTTTGTGTTGACTATCAGCGCTTAAACCAAGTGACCGTGAAGAACAAGTACCCACTTCTGAGGATTGAAAACCTCTTTGATCTGCTGAAGGGAGCACGATGGTTCTCGAAGATAGACCTCATATCAGACTATCACCATCTTATAGTACGATATGAGTATGTGCAGAAGACAACTTTCAGATGTCGGTACGACCATTACTAGTTCTTGGTTATGCCATTCGGTGTAACCAACGCTCCAACAGTGTTCATGGGACTCATGAACATGATCTTTTAGCCATACCTTGATCTCTTTGTAGTAGTATTCATTAACGATATACTGATCTACTCAACTATTGGGGAGGATCATTCCAATCTTTTGTAGGTAGTACTAGACACACTATGAGAGCACCAGCATTATGGTAAGCTCTAAAAGTTCCAGTTCTGGATCTGAGAGTTTCAATTTCTAGGACATGTCATATCAGAGGCTGGAGTTGTAGTTGGTCCAGCCAAGATTGAGGTGGTACTTTCTTGGGATCCACCTAGGATTGTGACAGAGGTATGGAGTCTCTAGGGTTTTTCTAGATACTACTGGAGGTTTGTGCCAGATTTATCCAGAGCTGAAGCACCTCTATCAGCGTTGATGAAGAAGGGGAAACCCTTTGTGTGGTTGGAGATATTCTAGTAGAGTTTCCAGGAGATGAGGCAGAGGCTGACTAGTGCACCCATCTTGAGGATACTGGAGGAGGGGGTATGGTATGTAGTCTACTGCGATTCATCAAGGACTGGGATCAGATGTGTCCTGATGCAGGAGCGAGTGGTGATCGCATATGGTTCTCTATAGCCAAGAAAACATGAGTAGAACTACGCTACCCATGACCTGGAGTTAGAAAAAGTGGTCTTCGACTTGAATATGTGGCGACACTATCTGATGGGAGAACACTTTACAGTGTACTCTGATCACAAGAGTCTTAGGTATATCTTATCTCAGAAGGAAATGAACCTGAGACAACGACATTGGCTTGAGTTTTTCCAGGACTATGACTTTGAGATATTCTATACTCCTGGGAAGGGAAAATATATAGCAGATGCACTCAGCCGGAGATCTGGTATACAACTTCTAAGTGAGGCGACTGAGCAGCTGGCCACTTTACAGATATCCTTCGTGGAATGTGATGGAGAATATTTCCTTCAGTCTCTCACAGTCACTCCCCCACTTCTACAGCAAGTCAGGGAGGTGTAGCGTGGGGACACTGACTGCGAGACACGACATGCTCAGATATCCACAGGGTAGACACTTGAAGGATTTTCTAAACATGGGGAGCACGCCATCCTCTTCAGAGGACGTACGGTGGTACCAGTTTCACTTCGGGAGGAAGTGTTGAGGGAGTTCCACACATCCCATCTAGCGGTACATCCAGAAGAGGAGAAGATGTACCAGGATCTCCAACGACAACACTGGTGGCTGGTAATGAAGAAATTAGTTGCAGAGTTTGTCTCTCGGTGCCTCACTTGTCAAAAAGTGAAGGTAGAGCATCAGGTACCAGAAATATTGGTTTTTACTTTAGAGGTCCCAGAGTGGAAGTGGGACAAGATATCCATGGACTTCGTGATAAGACTTCCACGCACATCCAGGGGTCATGACTCGATTTGGGTGATCATCGACCGACTCACCAAGTCGGCCCACTTCCTACCGATCAGAGAGCAGGGATCAATAGAGAGCTTGGGATGCATCTATGTGTAGGAGATTGTGCGGTTACATGGAGGACCCTCAACAATTGTCTCTGATCATGATACACGTTTCACTTCCCAGCTATAGAAGGTGTTACAGGAGGATTTTGGGATGTATCTTCGTTTGAGCACTACCTTCCATCCTTAGACGGATGGACAGACCGAGCAGACCATTCAGACCCTCGAGGACATGCTACGTGCTTGCATCCTCGTCTTCTATCATATCTGGGAGGATCACTTGCCTTTAGTGGAGTTTTCATACAACAACAGCTATCACTCCACCATTGGGATGGAACCTTTTGAGGTGTTGTACGAGAGACCTTGCAGATCATCTTTGTGTTGGACTGACCTAGAGGAGTTAGCACTAGTTGGACCAAAGATTGTATGGGATACCATAGAGAAGGTTCATATCATCCAGGAGTAGATGAAGACTGCACAGAGTAGGCAGAAGACGTATGCCGACAGGAGACAGAGACCTCTGGGGTTCGAGGATAGTGACCACGTCTTTCTATGGGTCGCACCTCGATGAGGATTACAGAGATTTGGAAAAGGTGAAAATTTATCTCCGAGGTTCATCAGACCTTTTCAGGTCCTTGGGAGAGTTTTCAGGGTGGCATACTACTTACTCTTCCACCTCAGTTGCACCGGGTGCATGACGTCTTCCATGTATCCCAACTGAGGAGATAAGTGCATGACCCTTCTCACATCATCGACCACGGTGAGTTAGATGTCGAAGATGAGGTGACTTTTACGGAGGTTCCAGTAGATATTGAGGATCGACAGGAGTGGGTCCTTTGTGATTGGTCGATACCTCTGGTTTGCGTTTTTTGGCAGCACGAGAACCTCTAGGAGAGATCATGAGAGCGGGAGGCTCAGATTAATGTTTAGTACCCCCGCTTATTTTCCAAGTTTTGAGTTGTGTCTTATGAGGATGTAAATCCTTGATGTGGGGAGAATGTAAAGACCCAAAATTTCCATGTAATTTTTTTTAAAATATATGGGAATTTTACGAGGATGTGAAAATTAATGGCGCGTGATTCCGAGGCCCGGTGTGCCCAGAATGAATTTCTGAAATTTTTTTTGGGTTAGTTTAGTAAACATGCGACTTGGTTTTTGTAACTTTTGAACTGTTTCTCAGAATTGAAATCTGAGGACACCGTTGAAATCACATCACCAGTATTCCCTTAAGGAGACTTTCACCTTGATGATAGTTGGTCGAGGGTGAAAGTTAATTTTTGGGTTTTTCGTAAAAGAATAAAATAAAATAAAATTCTGTAAAATTTTATTTTATTTTTCTTTGGAACTCCCCATGTGGATGTTGAGAGGTCAGGACCGCTAGAAGTAAACCTCCCATGTGAGGTTATGGTGGTGGGGACCACCCAAGACTTGAACCCCATTGAAATCCCTCTTAATGGGGGGAAACCTCTTGAGCTCCCCCACTTAATTATGCCTACTCTCCTCTTTAATTAATAAATCCAACCATCAATTAATTAATTAGACCAATTTGAAATTATGCCAACAACTTAATAGATAACATAATCTATTTAAGTTGGTTATTCCTCATTTTGGTGGAATTGGGGGAAACTATTGGCAAAGGGAGAAGCTTGGAGAATTTGGATAAATATCTCTAATGAAGAATGATAACGAAGAACGCCGACTTCCACTTCGACTGCTTCCTCAGGACATTTTCCATCAAGGAACATCTACAACGATGAATGAACTGACGATCAAGGAAACACCGATGTCACCGACATCCGTCTATCCCCAACGACATCGTCTCCTTTCTCGCGACATCTGTCAATGAACCTATAAGGTAGGGGTTGTTATTGAATACATGAATTTCCTCAGTTAAATTACTCATTCTTGATTCCTATTTTTGTTGAGCTTCTTGCTACTACTCTAACGCGGAGGGTGTGGTCCAAATAAACATAGCCCGACCCCTCCGCCGTTTTTCTTTATTTGTGTGTTCATTGTGACGATGATGGCGACCAGTGCCAGCGTTTGGCAGTGGTGGAACACGAGTACGGCGTCTGGCACCATGGGAGGCCACGATGAAGGCGAAAATGGAGGGCGGTCGGGCAAGATGGCCACCAGAGGAGACACGACATGCGACCACGCCGTACAGCCAGCCACGACGGACCACTGACTCGTGGACTCTGCCGCCCCATGGCCTCCGCCGTCCATGGCTCCGCCGCCCCGCGGCTCTGCCGCGCCTCCCCATGGATCCACTGCCTATGGCTTCACCGTGCCGCCCCATAGCTCCGATACCCGCAGCCCCGCCGCGCTACCCATGGCCAGGCCGCACCGCTCACGGCCCTCTGAGCCGCCCGTGGCCCTCCGAGCTGCCTGCGGCCCGCCAAGCCACCCCACAGCCCTCTACGCCGCTCGCGGCCTACACGAACCCTCCCACGGCCCCTTGCGGCCTCCACAGCCTACAACACCCCGCGAGCCGCTCCCCAGGCCGAGCCTCCCAAAACGGGCCTGACCGCCCAGTGCGGGCTGGGCCAGAGCCATCGGGTCGGGCCGGGTTGACCCAGGTCGGGTCGGGTTGGGTCGGTTCGACCGTGTCAGACCAGACCTGGACCGACGTCAACCCATTGACACTATTTTGGGTGTAACTTCGGCATCAGAAATCCGATTGACGTACCTACAATAGCGATGGAAACCTTGGAGCAAGATGGTCCCTTTGGTATACCCCACTAGATATTTGGATAATGTTGGAAAATGGTCGGGTTGGATCGAGCACGAATGCAACCAGGCCCTCGGGACTAGAAGGCTAATAACATACAGACCTAGCATCCGATTGATGCTCTGTCTATTGCGTTGAGACCCTATGATGTGGGGGTCCTTTGGGATACTTCTTCATGGGACTTTGTGGTAGTTGGAGTATCGACCAAAGGCTTGTGGAACAGACCCTCTCGGAGACAAGCGAGCATAGTACAGGAACCCTGTAGCTGGCTGTGACGTGAAGAATGAAGAGCGATCCTGTCTAGGTTAGCACCTTGCAATCCTATGTGGGTCAGCACAGAGAGATCATGTTTGGGTCAACACCTAGAGATCTTGTGTGGGCCAGCACCAGTCAATCCTGTGTGGGTCAGCACCTAGAGATCCTGTGTGGGTCAGCACCTTGCAATCCTGTATTGGTTAGCAGTTAGCGATCCTGTGTGGGTCAGCACCTAGTGATCCTGTATGGGTCAGCACCGAGTGATCCTGTGTGGGTGAGCACCTAGCTCTACTGTATGGGTCAGCACCTTGCGATCCTGTGTGGGTCAGCACATTGCGATCCTGTGTGGGTCAGCACCCAGCGATCCTGTGTGGGTCAGCACCTTGCGATCCTGTGTGGGTCGGAATCTTACGATCCTGTGTGGGTCATCCCCAAGTGATCCTGTGTGGGTTATCACTAAGCGATCCTGTGTGGGTCTACCTCTTAATAGAGTGAGATGATTCATTTGTTACATATAATCATCTCTACTACTATACTTAAGTTATACCTAGTGTGAGATGACTTAGTACCTGATCGGTACTTTACTTTGTGGAAATAGTGGCATTCTTCTATGTGGCGTACCTATATGGTACTTACCTTCACGATATTCCTTCCTTTGTGGAACAATTGAGCTTTGGGATTTGAAGTTGGACTCTATGTTTTCCTCATTATTGATATTGGTTTACTTGATAACACAAGTATATGCATCGGCATATACCTAATTAGGTTTGTCAGTTGATTTCATGCCTTATAGTTTATCCTTGGTGGATTTTGAGAGACCTTGAGGGTCTCAAGGTCCCTACTGAGTATCATTATACTCACCCCTACACGGGCTATGCCTGCACCCTATTGTGTCTGGTGTAGACGATGGGCATCGCTGAAAGAGGATGAGAATACCGGGATTGGAGTTAGCTTGGTGGTGGATGTTAGATGAGGCGTACCGCAGAGATGGCCGTCCGTGAGTTGAACCTACCCTTTAGGTAGGATTTGGGGTGGATGATCCTGGAGCTGCTTTTCACCTATCAGCCATCTTGTACTTTCAGTTTCTTGTACATTACTATTGGGATTTCATTCCGACCCCGTTTTAATTTCAGCACTCTTTTGTTAAACAGTTTACTTGTTGTTCATATCTTGTTGTGTGCTTGGTTGTGTGTGTTTACAGTTTATAAAGAAAATTCCTTCCTAGTTTTATGGAATACACCTTTCGGTTCTAGTCGCCAGCCCCTGGCCTATGGATGGCGAGCTTGGGGTAGTCACGACATGAGCCTTGGGGGACGGGTCGTGACATGTGAACTGTCGTGTATTGAAGGATGATAGGTGACTGTGTTCCAATTCCTTGATGTTGATTAGAATAAGTATGACTTCTAGTAAATATATAATGATGGTAAACATGTTTATAGATGTTTTAGATACATTTCACTGTAAAATATTATTGGGACTCAAAAATTGTATGTCAGGTCATGTGCATGAATTTATATAAAATTCACGACTACATGTCATATAGTTTTGAAGAAAAAAATCTATGTGTATTGCTTAAGTGGAAGTTAGGGTTTTTGTGGGAGTTAAATATGTCATGACTATGTGACCTAGTACCATTCCATGTGATATCTAATGAGCCTAGTATGTATCTACCAAGAGTTGATGGCTATGGGCCAGTGTAACCCCCAAAACAACATATGTTGGTTTATACCTCATGTACAATTAGTGGAGACAACTCGAGAAGACATGTTACAAACCTAGTACCCCCAATAGACACGACATGTCATGTGTCCCTTATACAAGGAAATTAGTAGGGATCAGGAAACATACAGAATAATAGAACACATAAAAGTGGCTAATGTGGGGTTAAAAACCTTTTACCCCTAGGAAAAATCATGTAATTCCTGTTTACCAAATATACTTTGGATAAACATGTATTTTACCCTATTTATTCCTAGGTGGAGTTGGTATCACACTCGATGGGACTAGTATCCTCTAGGGTATTGGTATTTCAACCATGTGAGAACATGACGATGATCCCAAAACTATGGAATTAGATATTGTCATGTATTTCACCCTCATATATGTGAGAGGGATCCTCTATCTATGGAGTTGGTACTTCTACTATCAATAGTGATCAGATGGGAGAAGGACCTTTATCTGAAGTTTATATTTCACACATAGCCTTGGGGAATGTATCCTTTAACATCTTCTAAGGGAATGAATAAAAATTTCTAGAGTATTATATATTAAAAGCATTGGATATTGAGTTGTTGGGATGGATGTGAGTTTGATACTATACTATGGAACTTGTATCAATCAATGAGGATGTCTAAGTGTTTTTTTCTATTATATTAATTTTTATTAGATTGATCTAAATTTATATGTGATGGGTTACTTATTCATGATTTTTGGGTGTCCTTATTCTAACAACATGCTATATGAATGATATATAGGAGGACATGGTGTGGATTGTGCTTAATGGAAGTTACTAGCTCTGGTATATAGAAGTTTGGATAAGATAGTGGTTTCATGTTAATTATTTTTTCCCATTTATTGTTACTTTTACACTTCTTATGGGTTATTGGTCTTTTATTTTGAAATTTATTTACTATGAAAATGTGTTTATGTTGTTGTTAGGGGATTATAGAGGTTTTTACGAATTTAATATTATTATTATTTTATTTTTCAATTTACTCTATTATGTATGGAGATGTATGTGTATGTATGTGTATACATGTTTATTAAGCTAAAAACTATCATATTTTTGTTAAACCTACATAGTTCCAGTCACTGACCATTAGCCTATTAGAAGAAGGCATTGGGTGTAACATTTGGAATGTTTCCAACCTAGGTGGGGACCCGATAGTTCATAATGTGAAAACAATTTAAGTAGTTGTCAGAAATATTTTTGAACTCATAAATGGGTTTATGTAACTATAATTGGTTTTTTCTCTTTTATGTTTTGTCTAGAAATTTGGCTTAATATTGAGTAAGATAGAGTAATTTTAGGATCATGACTAGGTAACTAACATCTCATTTGTAACAACTCTCCAATGAAGTATACATATTTACCTGGGAAATTCCTCTACTAGGAATTAGATAAAACATCCAATTTCAAAAGGATAGTGGCTACTTACCAGGGTTAATTTTTAACAATTTGGGGTAAGTTTTCCCTCACAACCAACTAAATTTTTAAATAATTGATTTTACTAAAAATATATCATGAAGTATTTTAAACATAAACATAACATAACACATGTAAGAAAATAAAATTATTATCCTAATTAATCTTACGAATCGCATAAATATATGTACAAAAAATTCAGTGAAAAATTAATATATAATTCCTTTAAGGAATCCAGAATCTACATG
Source organism: Viscum album (assembly GCA_963277665.1). Taxonomy (NCBI): domain Eukaryota; kingdom Viridiplantae; phylum Streptophyta; class Magnoliopsida; order Santalales; family Viscaceae; genus Viscum; species Viscum album. The sequence goes on from OY728152.1 coordinate 855,566,455, forward strand.
GTATCATGTTTATCATATGATATTTGACCTGAATATTTTTATGTGATTCTAAGTTAAATTGTGAGATAATAAGAGGGGGAGTGAATCTTTATATCTATTTACCTCTAATTTTAAAATTCAATACTATTTTTTTGTTTGGTATAATTATGAATATATAACATATTTTATGTATGCATGAATATTTATATAATAATAATACCAAACCTAAAAGGAACAACAATATTTACAATGTTCACCACACCCTAAATGTAGTTCTTCATTGGAAATGAAGGAATTTCACATTTCCATGTAATTAACTATCATCAAAAGAGATTTACATTCAAGAAATGATATTTATAAACATGATTACAATCAATCAACATAAATAACTATATAAATCATTAATTAATAAAATATTAGAAATTTTAAATATGAAATAATATGTCAATCACATCTTTATATTGACACTATTATAATTCATTATTAAAAATGAAGAATTCTCAATTTAGATTCTCCTTGGATGCTCAAATATTTTAAAAACATAAAATATTATATAATATATATAATATAAATTCATAATTTTTTCAATTTATATCTCTTATTCTTTATACTCTTTTTATTTCTCACTATAACTTTTTGATCTAAATTTTATATTATTATAGGGAATCTCATATGTATAAAATATAAAAGTAATTAATTTCAATTACAAAATAACAAAAATTTTGGACTTATTGCTTCAATACAATAACATATTATGTATCAAATTCATTTTGCAACATATTTTTCTTATAAACGAGTCATCATCATCTAAATCACAAGATTACATTAAAAAAAATTCAATTTTGGATAACAAATAATATGGGTAGACACTCACGTGATTTCATATTCATCTTATAGAAATCCTATAATATTGAAAAATTAGATCTAGTATATATTCAAATGAAGTTTTTCATCAATAAATGAAACATAAATTATTCAAACCTAAAATACATAGAAATATTATATAAAACTATTTACTTCAATTTTATGTATTTTCTAATTAACATCACGAGGAATAATTAATTTCTAATATCATAATTACTTATCATCAATACCATCTAGATTAATATTTTATATCAATAATGTAAGACTTATATAACTATTTAATATTTTTTTTTCACTTACACTTAGAGTTTATCATAAAATGAAATGTCACATAGAGTTCATAATCATTTAAAAACTCTTATAAAACAATGTTACATTATAGTAAATGATATTAACTAATAATAATCAGTAGAACACATTTTTTGGTAATTAAATATTTAGATAAAACTCATTCAGGATTTACAATTATCTAATAAATATCACAACCAATTTAAAAAATGTTAAAATATCTAAAATAATATTATTATATTCTTAATTAACTTACCATGATTTTTAAAATTACCCAAAATATTTACACAAATATTTTAAACAGAAAAAAATAACAAATGTTAATAATAAATTGGAAAATCCCATTTTAGGACACTTCAATTTCAGAATTTTTACTTTTTAAATTATTTATAAAATTAATTCGTTAATAAATTAAATATGTATTTGATTTATACAATTATACTTTACCTTAATGGGAATACCTTGAAATAAAATATTTACTATAAATTGTGATCAATATATTTTAATATTTAATTCAAAACATTCCTATTTGAATCATCAATAGTAAAACACAAAAATATTAGATTTTAAACTAGGGTTAAACTATATTATTTCTCATTTAAAAATAAAATATAAAAAAACTATGGGAAGGAGTAACCACTTATTTAATACTTATCTATAAATTAATAGATAATTATATCCAATTTTTTACCTCAATTTCTTATAATCATATTCATGAAATGTTTGGAAACTAAATCTCTCAATAATTCAAGTAAGATACCACCATAGCATAGTAAATACATCATGTTTAATTTTAATGTGTCCTAAAGTTTTCTTAGTGATTAGTAAAGTGTATATACTAGTAAAAATGGTTTATAAACATCACATAAGGATAAATTTACCCAAGAATAGATTCCCCATATTAACCTGATTAATTTATTTATTTTTTAATTATTTTTTTGTTTAAATTTGGGGTGAACCACCATTAATATTTGAAATAATTCAATTTTAGAACAGGGTAAATGATGGTGTTTGGTAAATTGAAACCATGTATATAATGTGTGGATGAATATGAGTCTTAATAGTTATAAAATAAATTGTTAGTGTATGATTTTTCTTTTCATTTTTCATTTACATGTGAGGTGTTCCAGAACGTCCAGTAGGAGGCACACTACTTGGCCAATCATGTGATGAAACAGTACATAGGGTCCAAGTTTAAATTTTTTACCAAAATAACTCTCCCCTTTTCCCTTATGAAAAGAAAAACCACCATACCTTCAATGTTTATACTTTATATTATCTTATGGTCTCCCTCAACAACACCTCTTCTTCCCCTATCATCTTCCCCATATAGAGATTTATATGGATTTTCTTCTTAGGAAACACCTCTTCATTTTTCCTTCATATACTTTTTATTATTTTCTATTATCCCATAATGTTTTTAGGATCTAGATGTATACTATGGTATATTTTTTTTCATTAGAAATTTTTTTGTTCTAAGGATTTGTGATACTCAATTAAGGTCGATTCTTACTACGATAGTTGAAGATGTTATTTTACTTTTTATTTTTTGTGTGGTTTGTTCCAATTATTCTCCAATGGATCAATTTTAATTAGTTATTTCTTAATTTACATGGTATTATTTGACATATAGAGAATATTTAACCTCATTAAGGTTGAATAATATTATCATTAACGAATGAAGCAAGTTACAGGTAGCTTGCCCCTTATTTTGGCCATCAATATTTAAATCCATTACTACTTTTAAGTTTAACACACATTTTTAATTCCCAATGAATTTATTATATGTAATTATAATATTATATAAAAAGGTAAACCAATTTTTACATGGTTTCTATTATATATTGTAGAATGTTTCTACCAAAATGTGTGACTAAAATTTATATGTAAATTTCATTGAACATTTGTTACTTTCTAAACACCTCAATGGACCTTAATTATTAAATACAAGATTTAAATGATATTTTATATATTAAATCATAGTTCTATTTTGTATTCAATGGTGTAAGAAAATTTTGTGTTCTTAAAAATTCTTTTCCCATATTTTTGTCATCCATATATACCTAGGTAAACACCCACCCACCCACCCACACACACACATATATATAGATTCACATGAGAATATATGAATATGTGAAATGATATATATATATATATATGTATATGAGTGTATATAAGGAAAAAATGGAGGAAAACTTGAGGTTTTAAATGTGATACTCAAGCATGATTTTCAAATGGGGTTTAGGGGATTCCTAAAATAAATTAGAATCCTTTTTTTGGAACCTTTCAAAAAAATTGTTTATTCCAATGATCTGTTTGCAATGGAAAGACTCTTTTTTAGAATTATCATTTACAAAGGGGTTTTTATGTGGTATAAATATTCATTTTGTTGTATATTAACTATATATTATTATATTAATTGTAGAATTAACTAGTGATTTTTCACCTTTTATGTGGTTTTTATTATTGTCCAAATTTTATAGGAAGCCTAGGTACTTGTGTAAGCGAACTTAGATGGGATGGTCACCCTTTTCACTAGATAATATAATGCTGATTTTCATTAATGTACTTCCCATTGATATTTCATTATACTTTATACTAGATTATATAGAAGTTTTCACTAATTTATCTTTATCCATTAGTGACAATTGGTTGTTTCTACCAAGATTCTCATTTTAAATTATTATTTGTATAAATATGACTCTATTTGTATTTACTAACTTCATATTAAATTTTATTTATAGTTTTTATTCTTTTTTCAATCTTGTTTAACACTTTTAAAATAGTATTATAATGTGTATTGAAAAGTATATTTCAAATTTTTTCAAAGGTTAGTTTATGATTGATTTTTTTATTTAAAGTGACATTAGCCCTACATTTTTTTTAATGTTATTGTTTTAATTTAATGAAAATATGAAGAAAATGTTATTAAATTGTTATTGGATTTTATGTTCGCATGAAATAAAAAAATATTTTAAATATTTTATTTTAAAATATTATAAAAAGAATATTTGAATACTATATTTGGGTTTTGGATACCTTTGGCATGCCTATTGTGATATTTTCTCATAGCTATCATGATTTAATTTTAAGGTTCAAGTTCTTTTTTTACCGAAATTTATGCATTAATATTTTTGTATGGGATGGTGACTTATAAAGTCACATGGAGGTACATATGTTTTATTTATTAATTTACTTTTCTTTATCAAATTATCTAATAGTGAATTTTCCTTATTTATTTTACTTTATGATTGTCACATTATATATGTGGGTGTTAGAGAAAAGGCATATAGTGGTTTTCATTTATGTAGGTGAGGAAGTTTGGGCTTAATGGGGGATTAGTTTTATATTTTTTCTCTTTTTAAATTAATTTTATAACATATATGAAACTAATGTGGACATCCATTATTTAAAAGATTATTTCCTTTTATCTACTATTTCTTAACCCTGCTTATTGGGAGAAACCAATCCCACTTTTTATTCATTGATTCCCTTGCACTAGTTTTTAGACTAGGGAGATCAAGAACACAAATCGGTATGTTAAGGGATAGAATGGGAATTCTATAGAGGTATGAATCAGGTTAGTAAGTGAAAATATGGTCTCAGAGTAGAATTTTTCTTATTTCAGTGAGTCTGGTAGATGGTGTAGTATTGTTTGATATCATCTAAAGATGAATGAATTGTTTAAAAAACTCTTAGTAATCCTAGACATTGAGTCTAAATGAGATGTTGGGTTTTGAGATTTAAATTTTTAATTTTTGTTTTGTTATGGTATTCTGGATTATTTAATTGAAATATATTTTATGAGGGATGAAAAAGGGAGTAAAATATTCTCACACGGGTACCTTACATTGCCAATCATCACATATGAATCCCATTTTCATAAATCATTATGGATTTTAATGGTGGTTTAATTCTAATAACATGGTCCTCTAAACCATGTTGAAAAGTAATGAAAAACCACTAGTCCCTCTGGGGTGTTTTGATATTTCAAATAGTTTTGAATGACTTTTGATTGGTGTGTCTTGGTTTTAAAAATAAAAGTTATTTCCTTTTTCAAAATTGATAATTGTGTTTTCTAAAATGATTTGAAAGGGTTAAATATTTGGGTTTTGGATTGACTTAAATAGATAATTTTTAAAATATTAAAATGATTTTATGTGGTATTTGGAATTAATAATGTACCTTAATAAAAAAATCAATTGAAAATGATACACATTTAAAAAAAATAAACATGAAAATTTATTTTGAATTTGTAATCAAATTTCGAAATGATATTTTCAAATTTTTTTAAAAAATATAAACTAATTCATATTTTAAAGGGTAAAATGATTTTAAATAAAAAATTTAGTTTTGTTAAATAAGACTTCAATTTAAATTAATATAGTTCACACTGTAAAATTTAAAATTATTTTTATTAATAAAAATTTAAATTATTAGTATTTATTCTATTATAAATAGAATAAAGGATTATAAGGGTTTTCTTGTATTTTTGAATGGAGAAACATCATGGTTTTATCTGCACTTTATTAAGGTAATTCTGAAATTTGGTTTTGGAATTCAATTCAGGAACCTATTTTCATTTGTCCATTGATTATATGAGTGTTTTTTCTATGAGATATTTAAGGAGTTTTAATTTTTTCTTTTAGATGACCATGTTTTGGATAAGTTAAATAATGATGTGTTTTGATTAAAATTCTATGTGGTTTTATTAACTGGTGTTCCCCATAGAATATATCTATTGCATTTCAGGGAGTCTGTATCTTAATAACCCTCCAAGTTGCGTCTAATATGGTTTTTAGTTGTCTCCCTTTGCTAGTTGAGCTTACCTAAGAGTTTTTTATTAGTTTTTTTTTTCATTTTGTGAATGGATTTTTTTCTTGAGTTATGATTGAGGACATATTAGATGTTAATTTATTTGATAGAGGTCTTATTTCAGACCAAAACATGGATGTACTATTATCTAATATATTCATACATAAGGATGTGATATATGGGCTCAAGTTATGGGGTTTTATTTGGAGGGTCTAACCTGAATTGGGTGGTGGCTCTATATCCTATGGTCTATATGAATACCCTCTATCCTAAAAGGAAAAGTTTCCTTATATGATCCAGTGTGTTGGGAACAAGTAGTGAGAGTCACCTTCTTTTGAAATTAGGAATCACACTATGAGTTATGACTATTAAGTTTTCAGAAGAACATTAAGTTTTAAGATAGATTCTTTTGTGAAATTTGAAAACATAAATTTTTATGTCAAGGGAAATTTCAAATACATCCATAATTTATAGTTTTTGTGGAGTTGTCTTGATTCAGAGCCATTAATTATTGAGTTTTATATCATGGGGTATTCTATAGTTCCCTTTAACTTTTGGGATATTGGATTATTCAAAGTGGGGATATCACAATATTTATTTTTTATTAACTTCATTGATGATTCCATTCCTCAAAAGTAATTGTTTTGGTGAGAGAGTGCAAGGTTATTTTTCAGGGTTTTAGAGGTTTCTTAAGGGAAGAGTTATTTTTGGGAAATGGTTATAATATTTTTTAGTGGAATAAGTCTTTTCTCTATGATGTTTATGGTATTCATTGGTTTTGGATATTGACTTATTATTGAGGATGTTTCATCTTTTCCTTTATTTGGCTGGAAGAATCGACCAAGGATTTCTTTGGTAAGAATGAATTGTGGTAGGGATTTTATCAAACACAAACATGATTATTTTATTAATTATATTATTTAATTATTATTTAAAATTACGTTCTAAATTTCTGATCTGAACTATTTTTAATTTTTAATTTTCTCTATTTCATCACAAGTGAATGATTGGAACACAGTTAGTGGAAATCATGCATAGAACACAAAAATTTCCATGTGTACTAATAGGTTCAAACTAATTGGTTGGTGGAATTTTTTTATAGTAATTTATCCTATCTATGTGAGGTGTTCTATAAAGTTCTAAATGAGGTAAACAGTTAGTGAATAGTTAATCCATCCATGTGACCAACTATGCATAATGTCCACATTTTAAAAAATGTTTTGTTACTTAAATACCCCAATGATTTTTCCTTAGATCACACCACACCCCTCAATTACTCTTTTATTTATTTCATAGCCAAGGGTGATCTTGATTCCATGCCTCCTACCCCCACAACACTCCCTTAAATAAAAATTTCAATGGGTTTCCATTAGATTCTAGTGTGGAATTCAAAGGTAACACCCCATCCTTATTCTTTATTCATTTTTTTATTTTCTCTTATCCCTTTACGATGTGTATTACTTATACAAACCCTAACCCAAATTTGGGTGTTTCTTTTAACTAGTTTTTGTGGCTAGTGTTTGTGATCCTATATTAAATATGATTATTAGTACAACTATTGAATTTGACGAGTTCCCTCTAATTCCTAGTAAGGTTTGGTATACTTATTCTGTTATGGATTTATTTTAATTTGTGATTTATTTATTTTTGGTTCCAATTTATCCTCTTAGGAATCATTTACATCATTGGGGTATAATGGAACAACTATTATCAAAGGAAAAATATTCCATATATGCCTCCCATTCCATTGGCCATTAAATTTTATAACCATTACTATTTTTCATTTTAATCCACATTTATGATGCCTACTGAATTTTTTATATATAATTATAAGTGTTATCCTAACTAGGTTAAATACCCTAATAGGGGGTGAATTAGGGTATGAAATATTAAAACAAATTCCACTTCGAATCTTGGTTCATTCTAAAAAAACCTTTCTATCTCTTTCCCATTGCAATGTACCAATATTAATGAAAGCATGCATGAGACAAAACAAATTTACTTGGTTCACCCTCACTAGGATATATCCAAGGAGAATATAAAGAAAATGTGATGATGTACCAAATCCACTAAAAGAACATTTATATTTACAAAGATCGGAGTGGACTCACTATCCCTCCAAGTCTACAACTAATCAAAAATTGAAAGCTCACTGCTCTATCAACGGATGTGTGATCACTATTCCATTAGAAGAACCCACTTTAATCACTTGAATAAATAAATTTTAAACCTCATTTTTTGTATCATTAAGTTCCATATTAACCCACTTTATGAATACCCCTTTATCATAGAATTATTAAGAAACTTAAATATTTCACACAACCTTTGAATGTCTTGCACGCAACTTTAACACTTTTGATGTAAAATTTAGGTTTAGGTGTAGACCTCCAAACATTCACACACTATTTCAGAACAACCTATTACGTGAAAATTTTATGTCTTGCACAAAAATCTCTTTATGCGCAACTCCTTTTTCTTGAAAATATTAAACAATTCAGATCCTTGGATTTCTATAAGGGTCGAGCTACTAAATGAGGGGGTGGGTTACTGCATACTTATAGAAATTACTGAACCTATGTGAAAGTTTATCATCCGCTGAATATATCGCAAAAAACATTTACCAAAGTATAGAAAACCATATTTTATGTTGCATTGCATGTGCAAGCCTTTTTTGCGCAGATCACTTCATTTTTATTTCATGGGTTAACGAAACTCATCTTTCACGCAAACCAAAAATCTTTCACGCAATTATTTCATTCTACATATTATGACAGTATGATTTTGAAACTTCACATTCATGTAATATTTTAGTCCTCCTTCATCCTTTTTCTCATGTTCCTTTTCCAAAACGCCTTTCTCCATTCTAAAAATTTGGAGCAATTTTCTTGGAAAACTCTAGGAAATGACACCACCCTATATGCACACTTATTGTACCACCTCTAGAGCATCCATTCCTTTATCATTGATCTTTTTCAACATTTCTTGTGAAAATATCTTCAAACTCCACAAATATCATTGGAAATATATTTTTTCTAATAATATAATCAACTTAAAAACACTGCAATGTTACCTTGAGGGATTTTTTCCTAATAATATGCTTCTATAAAAATGGAAACCATGTTTTACTCAATTCCCCTTAAGTTTAGGTGAATTTTTCCTGCAAAAAAATTGATTTAACATTATATATAATATTTCTTGAACATTTTTTGAATTATAATTGGATGAATGGACATTAGTTAATATGTTCAATGATTTAGAAAATATTTTGTCTTAAAAGGAACAATTATATATTATTTTAAAAGTATTGTAAATGTTTTGTGTTATTAAAATATATTTTTACATATTGTTGTTATCTAAATATAAACAGGTAACCACAAACACACACATATATATATTATCATGACCTGTCCCCCAGGGCCCATGCCGTGACTACCCCAAGCCCGCCTTCCATAGTCTAGGGGCTAGAGACTAGCCCTAAAAGGCATTTTCCCTGAAACTGGGAAGATATTGCCTTTATAACCTGAAAAATCACATAACCAAGCACACAACAAGATACGAACACAGGAAAACTATATAACCAAAAGAGTGCTGAAAGTAAAAGGGTCCAGAATAAAAGACCAATAGTAAAGGTACAAGTAAAAATAAAATACAATACAACTGAAGAAAGAGAAAAGACAACTATTTGATCATACTCCGTGGTTCCTTCCTGAAGGGTAGGTATAGATTGCCTACTCAGAACTCCATGTCCACTCGTCTACTCTGCGTATCGACATGTCGTATGGTCCACCTCCTGGCACCGTTCAGTCCTGGTACTCTCAGCCTTAGTCAGCGCTGTCCGTTGTTTGCATCCAACACAACAAGGTGCGGGAATAGACCGTGTAGGCGTGTGTATAACGATACTCAGTAGGGACCCAGAGACCCTCAAAGTCTCCAAAATTCCACCAAGGATAAACCACAAAGTATGAAATCTATAGACATCCTTACTTAGGGATATTCCCATATATGTACATAAGTTATCAAGTAATCCATCTCAATCATGAGTAAAATACAGTGGTACTAACTCATCTCACGCCAGGATTTATTCTAGGGGTAGTAACAAGTAACATTTTAAACACCTCGGCTACTGGAGAACTCCTCCTCTATCGAGTACAGTGGGCCTGCTGCATCACACAGAGGTGCTTCCCACTAACCTTGGACTGCTGAGGTACTCCTCCTGTAGAGAACCATGGGTCTTCTGCATTACACAAAGGTGCTCCCCACCATGGGTTTTCCGTGTCACATAGAGGCCCTCCCCCTCGTGACTACTGATGTACTCCTCCAGTCGAGTATAGTGGGTCTACCGCGTCACACAGAGGCACTCCTCCTCGAATCCTACTAAGGTACTTATACTGTCGAGAACCATGGGTTTACCGTGTCACAGAGAGGCACTCCCCACCTTTGGTCTGCCGCGTCACACAAAGGCACTCCCCACTGGGCCTATCAAGTCACTACGAGTCGAAACAGTCAACAATCATCAAGTCTCAGCCAACTACTAGGTCTCCGTACTATGCTCACTCGTCTCCAGGAGGATATACTCCACAAGCTATTGGTTGATACTCCTACTATCACAAAGTCCCACGAATAAGTATCTCAAAGGTCCGCCACATCAAAGGGGTCTCAATGCAACAAACGACGCGTCAATTGGACGCCCAGTCTATGAGTTATTAGCCTTTTAGTCCCGGGGGCCTGGTTGGATTTGTGCTCGATAAAACCTGACCATTCCCCATATTAATCCAAAACTCTATTGAGGTGTACTCAAAGGGGCCTTCTTGCTCCAAGACTTCCAGAGCCATTGACGGTTCATCAAACGGACATTCGGTGCCAAAGTTATGGCCAAAAGGAAGTAAATGGGTCGTAGTGGGCCCGAGTCCGGTCCGACCCATTCAGACCGACCCGGATTGGGCCGACCCAGCCAGACCCACTAGGTCCGGCCTGGTCCTTCGGGTTTAGCTCGACCTGCTAAGTTCGGCCCGAAAGGCCGCAAGGGGCCGCAGAGGGCAGCGAGGCCGCGGGGCGGCGGTCCGGCCATGGGGCGGCAGTCCAGCCGCGGGGCGGTGCCTCGGCCGTGGGGTGGCGGTCCGTCTGTGGGGCGGTGGCCCCAGCCGCAGGGCGGTGCGGAGCCGTGGAAGGCGGCGGTGGCCACGGTAGGTGCGGAGGCCACAGGGTGGCGGCAGCAGCCGCAGGGCGTCGTCGTTGGGCCGCCGCCTTTTCCATGGCCAATGGTGGTGCCGACAACCGTTCTCGTGCCCCGGCCATGGATGATTTCCATCCTCCTCCATCGCGAAGAACACCACAAGATTTTTGGAAGGGTGGGGCCATGTTTGTTTTTCCTATACCCTCCACATTTGGGTGGTAGCATATGGCTCATCAAGAACATGAACATAAACGTCAAATCCTATCCTTCCGCAATGATTTTTCCCAACCCGAAAAAGAAATAGAAGGGGTGTACATGGGATGTGATAAAAAAATAAATAAGCCCCTACGTCGTTCGCTTGATGACATTGACGAGGTTGTGAGGAAGAAGACAAATCATTGAGAAAAGTTGGACGTCGGTGTCGTCATCGTTTTCCTCGATTTTTGGTTCGTGCGTCGTTAGAGATCCCTTGATGGAGTTTGGAGAAGAAATCATCGAATGAGAGGTGTTATTCATTAGAGTGCTTTTCTCCCAAAGATCCTCCTCTCCCAATTTCACCAAAATTAAATGGTAGCCCCAAAATAATTGATTATGGGATCTATTATGTTTGTTGGCATATAATTCAAATTGGGTGAATTAATCTCATAGGTTGGCATAATTAAAGTGGTGCGTTGACTTAATTATTGTAGAGGAGGGTTGGCACAATTAATAGAGGACAAGTTGAAGAGGCTCCCCCACATTTAATGAGGGAGTTGAGAGGTTTAGGCCTTAGGTGGTCTCCACCACCATAACCTCTCATTGGAGGTTAGGCTTGGGTGGTTCGCACAACCATAACCTCTCATGGGAGGTTAAGGTCTGGTGGTCCCCACTTCATAACTTCCACATGGAATAAAAATAAAAATAATGCTACACAATTTTTATTTTTATTTTATTCTTTCACAAATATGTGAAAAGAAAACTTCTACCCTTGACCTACTACGATTGAGGAGAAGCTATCCTTAAGAAAATATAGGTGCTGTATTTTTAATGGTGCCCTCAGATTTCAATTCCGATCACCGGTTCAAAAGTTAGAAAAAACCACTCGCATGTTTACTGAACATACCCGAAAAAAGTTCAGAAATTCATTTCGGGCACTCTGGGCCTCGGAATCACGTGCCGTCAATTTTCAAAAACTCGTAAAATTCCCATTTATTTTTAAAAAACTTTACATGAAATTCGAGGTGTAATTCCCCGACCCCAGTTACCCAGAGTCGGTGCATTATAACATAACATTGGCATGATCGTAAGAAAGATCAAATCTCGAAATACCGATTGGTTTAGTAGCCTTGGAAACACTAGATATATTCATAAGTCTTACATTACATCATAAAGTGAAAAACTACTACAACAACATATTGTCTCCATATTCCACACTCATATCCCCACATAATATCCCTGCAGGTCATTCATAATTTACTTCTTCACATCCTGGGAAAAATAAAACATAGAAAAGGGGTGAGCTCAAATGCCCAGTAAGGATAACAATATAGCGGAAACTTTCATAAATAAGAATAAACATTTAAGGCAGTGTATAACTAAAACAAAAGCCTTTTAAACATGAACTTCAACATAGTATGGAAAAAATAAAATGAAATAATGCCATTTACTTATTCACATGGATATTCTACTAATCAAATAATCACATGCAATATAAATAACCACTTTCATAATGATGGAATGCATAATTCCAGACTATCATAACCACATAGCCAAGGCCTCGTGCTAAGACTACAAATAAGATTTTTCCAAGGCCTTGTGCCAAGAAACTAGTTTATCTCATGAGACCTACCGATGCATCGAGGAGCTATAGCGGGCTCCACCCGTCACTTACTAAGTCCAATACATTCCCATATGAAAAGGTTTAAACATAACATAAAAATTCGTATTAAAACTAGCATACGAAATGTCAATACTTTCTCCATAAACCATGAATGGTATAAAAATAACACATCCACAGTCAAACATATCACAAAACCTTCAATACATTATGGAAGTTTTGTATCATAATAAATCAACTTCATATAATCATAAAATCCATCAAAGGATGTTGACATAGATGAAATCAAAAATATTTGATAGAAATATCTCCTTTTTTTGAAATCATTTAAAAGTCACACATTTATAAAGGAAGTAATTAAAAAGAGATTTTTGAATCAAAGTGTCCCATACCACTTTGAATCTTTTGAAAGGAATTAACATTTTAAAAACATTCATTTCCACATAAATAAATCCTTAAAAACCATTTTGAAGACATGGACATTAATTAAAAAGATTTAGAAAGATAAATCTTTAAAACATTTAAAATTCTGATTTTGATAAAGAGTACCTTTCATAAATTCTTAAAATATTCGTTTTGAAATCATTTAAAAGTCACATAATTATAAAATAAAACATTTACATTGAAAATATCCTTATAAGATTTTAAGGGAAGCTTTGAAGATTTTATAACGGCGTTAAATAGCCGCACCCGCCGTATAAGTAAAAAAAAACATTCTTACCTTAAATTTGTCGAAAAGGTTAAAAGTGCCTTGTTTGGAAAATGACCGGAAGATTACTTTAAAAACACATAAGGGTATAAATGACTTTAACCCATTATTTAGTAAATAGTAAAAATGTTTTTAAATATATTTTTAAGGAGCATGGATGTGGATGACAAAGAGATCCCAGTAGATAATTACGTATAAACAACCTTGGATAATGAAGAGATTGTGAAAAAAAACCTTACCTTGTACTTTTCCTTGGTTGAGGGTAGGTTAACCTCCTGTATAATGGTGAAATAATTGTTATTAAATTATACACGAATCATATATATTAATATGATATCATATATGATCCTTTATCATTGCTTTGTTAATAATATCTTAGTATTATCGTCGTTTTGGGTGTTAACTTACTTGTTTTCTTTTATATGTTTTGTTACATAAGCCATGTTTGTAATGGATAGGTTGTATATTATTCATATCCAGAATGATATCAAGTCCTTAAACATCATTTTTAAATCATCAAATGATAATTATACTTGAATGGATACGATGGAGAATGAATCTCATCACGTTCGTGGAGACAATAGTCCGTTCGTACACACGAGCGACAATATCATTCTTTTGATATTAAAATAATATATAAATGGATGGTATATCATATATACAGAATCATTAACATGTTATATTTATTATTTACATGAGTTACACATCATTATTATACCCATCCAAATAATAATATATTGAAAAACAATTACACCATGACGTGGAGATGGTAAACCATACGTACGCACGTATGGTGACATGTTATTCAAAGGGGGGATAGAATACTGAATATGGTTGTACCATATTTATAATAACATCACAGTATATATATTATTCTGGATTTATTATTTTAGAATGGTAATAAAAAAGGAAGAAGAAGTTGAAGAAGAAAGGAACTTGGAAAAGGGTGGTGAAATCATTACCTCTTCTTCGGGTTCTTCCTTTTGATTTGATCAAAAGGGCTCCATAGGTTGGCTTTCTGATCAAACTAAGGCCTCTAGGATGTATTAAGGTATGTTGAGAGAGTATTTGGGCAGATTTTTGCCAAACCAAAAGGCTTTAAAGGTGTGAAGAAATGAGAAGGAGGAGTGCCCTTTTATAAGAGGGGTGAGGGGCACCTTTGGAAAAGCTAGAAATATTAATTTATAATAATTTCATATTCGGTTTCTAATGGCTCAAAAGTTTATTATTTAAATTTTAAGGTGGGGATAGGTCGAAAACCATTCAACCAATAGAATTTAGACAGGTTTGGGTTACTATATTAACCTTATCTTTAAGTATTAACTCTTAGTTAATTAGTTTCACTTTTACAATGTCTCTTTGTATTTTTATATTATATGGTTAATAAACTTACTATATACATCCAAGCGACCCCCAAGTGGTCCATTAATGATACACCTATCATTATATAAGTCTCTTGGCCAAACCGTAGATTTTTAGGAATTTAATATCAATTAATAATATAATATTTGTTTTAAAAACTCTTTTATGTCAATTTTGACACTATTCAATAGTTGATTTTTGTGAAACACATAACAGAATGATTAATTCGAAAAAACTTAATTAAATCAATCCTAATATGTCATATTATCCTATAAAATTATTTTAATTCATTAAAAGTCTAAAATTATATTTATTTGGGTATTTATAATATCAATTATGTTAAATTTTCACTATTATGGTAATTACTGCGTCATTATTGTGTCATAAATAAATTAGATTATGTAATCTCTAAAAATTATAAATAAAATATCATTATGTATGAAATCGTTTTATATTTCTAATGAATATCTATAGTCGAAAATAAAACATATATAACCCTATGTAAAAATTGTTTTGCTAAAAGATATATGCTTGTGTCATTTTTGTATTCATTTTAACTTAATTAAAATAAAGTGTCCCTATCACCTAAAAGTGGCTCCATGGGGTCCACAAATCGACCCAAAGATGCCTATGGTCGAACATGTATCAACCAATAAGTTTAGGACACGTTTTAGGGTAATTTATTATTATTATAATATTATTTTTTAACCCTTATTTACCGGATTTACCTTTAACCATGGTAAATAAAATATTTACCGCAGTAATTATTCAAAATGTCTAAAAATAAAAGTTATATATTCACACAATATGAACATCCTGATTCCAAATATGGAATCAATTTTTCCAAATTCAAAACACAGAAGTGGCAGAAATTAATTTAAAAATAATTCCCGCTGTTAAAACAAAAAGTGTGTTTTTAAGATATAATAACTATCAAAAGATTGATACTTGTTTATGTTCGGTTTAATTGTGAAATTATGTCCAATGACCAAAATTATATTAAATGGTAAAAATATATTCTAAATATACTTTAAAACCACTCAAATACATAATTTATCACTATTAATTATTTTGATTAAAAAAGTTGTTTTTAATTAAAATTTAGTAATTTTCACTATTCATCAAAATATTAAAGTTATCCAAAAAGTACCAAAATTTCACCTTAGGGTAAATTCGACACTACGAATCCAAAAATGAAGTCCATTTTGAAATATAAAATATATATAATTTCAAAAATTATGTATTACTATTCATAACGGCTAGTTTGATCGGTTGTGGTGTGTGTTAAAACTCGAAGTTGCGTACAACACACGCTACTATATTATTCCAAGGAAAGCATATCGTGGAAGCTTGGGATGTTTCATTTTAAATTTTTTATGTCCTCATTTAGTCAAAAAGTTTAAAATATTGTATTTAAAAAGGGTTCACTATTAAAAGTTGATAAAAGTGCAATACTGAAAATGAATTTTTTCTTGCTTTATATCTAAGAAAGTCATAATATGGATTCTAAAATTATAAGGATTATATAAAGTTTAAAATTTAGTTAATACTATTCATAACCTCTTTTGAATGGATTTTTTTTGGTATGTGATGGTGCGATTGAACTCAGTGTTTCGTGTAGTGCAAGTTATTGAATTATTTTGAAGAAATAACATGCTATGAAATCTTGGGGTGTTACACGAGGTCTTTATATTCTCCCCACCTCAGGGCTCTACGTCCCCATAATCCACAACTCAAACTATGTAAAAAAGTGGGGGTACTGAGCCCATATTTGAGCCTCCCACTCCCATGTTCTCTCCTAGAGGTTCCCATGCTTCTAGCGAACGCCCATCATAGGTATTGACCATCCGTAAAGGACCCGCTCCTATGAATCCTCAATATCTACTTGAAATTCCATAAAAGTCACCCCATTGTTGACATCCATCTCACCATGGTCAATGATGTGAGAAGGGTCGTGCACGTATCTCCTCAGCTGAGATATGTGGAAGATGTCTTGCACCCGGTGCAACTGAGGTGGAAGAGCTAAGTGGTATGCCACCTCGCCAAGTCTTCTGAGGACCTGAAAGGGTATGATGAACCTCAGAGATAACTTGCCGCAGTGGGAAAATCTTTGCAAACCTCATTGGGGTGAGACCCGTAGAAAGATGTGGTCGCCATACTCGAACTCCAGATGTCTCTATCTCCTGTCAACATATGACTTCTGCATGCTCTGTGCAGTATTTATCCGATCCTAGATGATCTGCACCTTCCCTGTGTTATCCCGTACCATCTCTGGTCCCACTAGTGCTGACTCCCCCGGGTCATTCCAACACAAAGGTGATCTGCATGTTCGCCCGTATTACGCATCAAAAGGTGCCATCCCTATGGTGGAGGGATTTCTGTTGTTGTATGAAAAATCCACCAAAGGCAAGTGATCCTCCCAGTTGCGACCGAAGTCGAGGACACAAGCACACAACATGTCCTTGATGGTCTGAATGGTCCGCTCAGTCTGGCCATCCATCTGAGGATTGAAGGCGGTGCTCAAACGAAGCTGTGTCCCAAAAGCCTCCTACAACCCCTTCCATAGCCAAGAAGTAAAACATTCATCACGATTAGAGACAATCATCGAGGGTACTCCATGTAGCTGCACAATATCCTACACATAGAGGAATCCCAATCTCTCTACTGAACCCTGCTCCCTGATCAGTAGGAGTGGACCGACTTGGTGAGTCGGTCGACAATCACCCAGATCGAGTCATTTTCCCTGGATTTATGTGGAATTCCTATCACGAATTCCATGGATATCCCATCCCACTTCCACTCTGGGACATATAAAGGCTGAACAAAGCCCGCTGGTACCTGATGCTCCACCTTCACTTGCTGACAAGTGAGGCACCAAGAGACAAACTCTGCCACTACTTTCTTCATTCTCAACCACCAGTGCTATCATCGGAGATCCTGATACATCTTTACGAATCGTGGATGTACAACTAGAGGGTATGTGTGGAACTCCCTCAACACTTCCTCCTGAAGTGGCACTAGTACCATGGTACGTCCTCTGAAGAGGATGATGTGCTCCCCACCTTTATAAAATCCATCAAGTGCTTAACCTATGGATATATGAGTACGTCTTGTCTCACAGTCAGCGTCCCCACACTGTGCCTCTCTGACTCACTGAAGAAGTGGGAGAGTGACTGTAAGAGACTTAAGAAAAGCTTCTCCATACGGATCCATAAAGGATATCTACAAAGCGGACAACTACTCCGTCGCCTCACATAACAGCCGTATACCAGTCCTCCTGCTGAGTGCATCTACTACAAAATTCCTCTTCCCAGGAGTATAGACTATCTCAAAGTCATAGTCCTAGAAGAACTCAAGCCAATGTCGTTGTCTCAGGTTCAGGTCATTTTGAGAGAAGATATACCCGAGACTCTTGTGATCCGAGTAGACTATAAAATGTTCACCCATCAGATAATGTCACCACATCTTCAAGGCTAATACCACTACTACTAATTCCAGGTCATGGGTAACATAGTTCTACTCGTGATGTCTCAACTGTCGAGAACTATATGCGATCACTACTTTCTCTTGCATCAGGACACATCTGAGCCCGATTCCTGATGTGCCGCTGTAGACTATGTACCCTACACCCTCCTCTAGTAGCCTCAAGATGGGTGCACTAGTCATCCTCTACCTTAGATCTTAAAAACTCCGCTGACATCTCTCTGACCAAACGAAGGGTTTCCCCTTCTTCATCAATGATGATAAAGGTGTCGCTACCCTAGAGAAGTCAGGTACAAATCTCCATTAGTACCTAGCCAAAGCAGACATCCCTCTCCCTTCAGGGATGTATTCCTGGAAACATCTTTTGAAAAGATGTCCCCATTCTCTTCCACTCTTGTTTGTAAATAAAAATTCAAAACTCCCATGCATGAGTTTATCCTGTACTGCCCGAGTTTCCTTTTTTACTGACCAAGGAAAAACTCATTCCAATGTTGTAGGTAAACCACAAACTTTTTTCCTAATACAATCTATCTGAGAATGAACTGTAGATGTACATTACAGACCCAAACTAATGTCATAAGGCCTCTATGCTTCCACCAAGATGTTCCAACCAAAACTCTAGCCTCAAGGGTCAGATCACACCACCGACGTATGTGTGATTATCAAGTCTCCCCCAAAAGGTATCTCCAGATGTGAGGGTCAAGTTAATGGTTTAAACAAAAACTCTAGGTCTTGGACAAGATTATTGGAAGGAAGGAATGATTAGTACCTATGTATATTGATATGTAAGCTAGTAGTAGACACATACCGTACCTCGAATCATTCCTAGAGCCCTTTGATCGCACTCCTTGACCGCATGCAGCTACCCTCTTCCCCTGTCTCGCAGCTCCCTAAGCCTGGTGGTGTCCACAAAAGGGGGTGGTTGTGACATGAAAAAATGTACACCACCTCATGCTACTCTCCTATATCTGCTTCCATGTATGTTTCCCTGTAGATTCATCTGTCCCTATCACATCCTCTTCTCGAAACATCTTACACTCCCAAGTCTCTAAGACTGGTGATAGTTTCCTGCTTTCCCACTGCTAACATTCACTGGCTATATCTGCTCAGTGAAAGAACATTCAACCATAAAGGTTATCTCTAGAACCCTAACATAAGTAGGAATGCATATAGGAATAGTGCTGGATCAGACGTCCTTAAATACACTACACTCAAAAGTCCGAGCCTCGAAGCACTGTTCGTATCGTATTCATCGAGTACCAGGAATGACCGGTACGCCTCGATGAATACTCAGCTACCGACATGTCATCCTTCCGAAGCTGTAGAAGCTCTAGAGAACTCTCAGCCACCTCCTCATGTTAGTCCTCAGCTACCTGTGAGCCGGTCTCGCCTCGAAACCTGAGGGGTATCTAATGTTGAATCATACGTAAGGCACTAAGCTTATAAGTGTCATCTACCGGTACCGCCGGTTGTAACCACTAACCAATGGGAAATGATATGGATAACACACTACCCGAAGGTAATATTGGTCCATGTACCGAAGCCTCATCACTATACGGACCATCCTCATGGTCACTCAGCAAAAAATACAAGTAGTAAAGATCACCATCTTCTCTACTGGTGTCTCAACTAGGAAGAAAACCCTCGCAACCGCCTCCAGAAAGACTTCACCTGCGTGGGAATATTTCTTTCCTCAAAACCTCAAAGGCATCTGCTACTGGAACTCATTCAACACACTCAGTCGGCATGCACCTTCCACCAGTGTGACTAGTGGTAACTGCTACCCAACAGGTGGTGGTGGTGCTGGTACACCACCCGAAGGTGCCAATATAGTAAGAGGGCCCTGCATCGGAGCCTCAACACTCAGTAGACATCATTGTGTACTCTCTCTCTCGAGAATCCTAGATGGATATCTATGCAGTGGCATCCTGATAAGGAATAGGTGTTCCACAGTCATTTAGTTATACCTGGTGAGCAGACTCAAGGAAACACAAGGAAGACTCTTGAAAACAGACACACAATAAATGTTTTCATGCATTGAGTCAGAAATCAGAAGTCAGGGTCCTGGTGTATGGATAGGTTGGCTGCCACACCAACACTAGATTCCCTAAACTGATAACCACACACATTACCCTTAACACTGTTGCTTCATAGAAAAGATCAGAGTCCAAGTTCTTAGGTTGAACCAACTCCTTTGATACCAATTTGTCACGATCCATCCTCCGAGGCCTATGCCGCGACTACCCCAAGCCTGCCTTCTATAGGCCATGGACTGGTGACTAGCACCGAAAGGCGTTTCCCCTAAAACTGGGAAATAATTGCCTTTATATCCTGTAAACTCATGTAACCAAGCACACAAAAAGATACGAACACAAGAAAACTATATAACCAAAAGAGTGCTGTAAGTAAAATGACCCGGAATATAAGCCCAACAGTAAAGGTACAAGTACAATAGAAATATAATACAACTGAAGAAAGAGAAAAGACACCTATTGGATCATCCTATGAGGTTCCTACCTAAAGGGTAGGTACAGATCACCTCCTCAGCACTCCACGTCCACTCGTCTCCTCTACGTACCGAAACGCCGTATGGTCCACCTCTAGGTACCGTCCAATCCTGGTACTCTCATCCTTAGTCAGCACCATCCATCGTCTGCACCAAACACAACAAGGTGCGGGCATAGCCCGTGCAGGGGTGAGTATAATGATACTCAGTAGGGACCCCAAGAACCTCAAGGTCTAACAAAATCCACCAAGGATAAACCACAATGTATGAAATTAACAGAGAACCTTACTTAGGTATATATGCCCATACATATACATAAGTTATCAAGTAATCCATCTCAATCATGAGGAAAACACAGAGGTACTAACTCATCTCACACCAGGATTTATTCTAGGGGTAGTAACAAGTAACATTTAGAACACCTTGCCTACTGGATAACTCCTCCTCTATCGAGTATAGTGGGCCTTCCGCATCACACAAAGGGGCTTCCCACTAACCATGGGCTACTGAGGTACTCCTCCGATTGCGAACCGTGGGTCTGCCGTGTCACAGAGAGGTGCTCCCCCTCATGACTACTGAGGTACTCCCCCTGTCGAGCACCGTGGGTACGCTACGTCATACAGAGGTAATCCCCCTCGAAGCCTGCTGAGGTACTCCTCCAGTCGAGTACCGTGGGTCTACCATGTCACACATAGGCAATCTCCACTGGGCCTGTCAAGTCACTCCGAGTCGAAATGGTCAGCAGTCATCAAGTCTCAGCCAACTACTTGGTCTCCACACTATGATCACTTATATCTAGGAGGATCCACTCCACATGCTACTGGTCGATACTCCAACTGTAACGAATTCCCACAAATAAGTATCTCAAAGGTCTACCACGTCATAGGGGTCTCAACACAATATATGGCATGCCAATCAGACACCTGATATGTGAGTTATTAGTTTTTTAGTCATAGGGGCCTGGTTGGATTTGTGCTCGATCAAACCTGACCATTAGTTATATTAATCTAAAAAACATGTGGGGTATACTCAAAGGGACCATATCACTACAAGATTTCTAGCGCCACTGACGGTTATTCAAACGGACGTCTGGTGCCAAAGTTATGGCCAAAAGAAAGTAAATGGGTTGTAGTGGGCCTGGTTCTTGTCCGAACTGGCATGAACCATCTTGGGCCGACCCGGCCAGACCCATTGGGTCCGGCCCGGCCCACCGGGCAGCCCAACCCATTGAGTTTAGCCTGGCCAGCTGGGAGGCCCGACCTACTGGGTCCGGCCAGACAGGCCGCGAGGGGCAACTGAGGGCCGCCGATGGTCGTGAGGCTGCGGGGCGGCGGTCCGGCCGCGAGGCCGTGTTCCGGCCGCGGGGAGAAGCATCGGCTATGGGGAAGTGTGGATCCGTGGATGATAGCGGTGGTCGCGGTCGGTGCGGAGATCGTGGGGCAGCGGTGGAGGCCGTGAGGTGGCGCTGTTGCACCTTCGCCTTCATCGCGGTTGACAGTGGTGCCGACCACTGTTCTCATGCCCCAACCATGTATGGTTTCCATAATCCTCCATTGTGAAGAACAACACAAGATTTTCGAAAGGTTCAGACCATGTTTGTTTGGCCCGTACCCTCTGTGTTAGGGTTGTAACATATGGCTCATCAAGAACATGAACATGAACGTCAAATCCTATCCCCCCGCAATGATTGTTCCCAACCCAGAAAAGAAATTGAGGGGGTGTACATGGGAAGTGTTAAATAAAATAAACCACTAAATTGTTCACTTGATGATGTTGACGAGGTTGTGAGGAAGAAGACGAATCATTGGGAAAAGATGGAAGTCAGTGTCATCGACGTTTTCCTCGATTTTTGGTTCATGCATCGTTGGAGATCCTTCAATGGAGTTTGGAGAAGAAATCATCGAAGGAGAGGCATTATTCGTTGGAGTTCTTCATCGGAGAGCTTTTCTCCCAAAGATGATCCTCTCCTAATTCCACCAAAATGAAATGGTAGCCCCAAAATAATAGATTATGCGATTTGTTATTTTTGTTGGCATATAATTCAAATTGGGTTAATTAATCTCATAGGTTGGCATAATTAAAGTGGTGCGTTGGATTAATTATTGTGGAGGAGGGTCGACACAATTAATATTGGTGGAGTTGAAGAGGCTCCCCCACATTTAATGAGGGAGTTGAGAGGTTTAGGCCTCAGGTGGTCCCCACCACCATAACCTCTCATGGAAGGTTAGGCTCGGGTGGTCCCCTCTACCATAACCTGTCATGGGAGGTTAAGGTCTGGTGGTCCCCACTTCTCAACTTCCACATGGAATACAAATAAAAATAAATCTACACAATTTTTATTTTTATTTTATTCTTTCACAAATATGTGAAAATATAACTTCTAACCTCGACCTACTATGGTCGAGGAGAAGGTATCCTTAAGCGAATACCAGCACTGTAAGTTCAACAGTGCCCTCCGATTACAATTCGGAGCACTGTTTCAAAAGTTATAAAAACCCACTCACACGTTTACTGAACGTACCCAAACAAAAGTTCATAAAATTGTATTCAAAAGCGTATTTAATGATATTTTTCAAAAGTGTTTTAAATATTATTTTTAAATGAGTTTTTTTATTTTAATAGGCTTTGAACTTATAAAATGTGTCTAAAATTAATTTTTATCATTTAATGAAAATAAAAACTAAACAACTACTAAAATATAAAAATACTTTTTTTGATCATGAAATAAAAACATATTTTTATTATTATATTTTAAAATAGCGTAAAAATAATATTTTTTTTGAAGATTATACATTGGGTGTGGTTTTTTTGGAATGCTTACTGAGCTCTTTTTCTTGTGGTTATCATCAACTCATTTTTAGTACCATGTTCTATTATTACTACTCCAGGACCATTCATATTTTATCATGGGATAATGACTTATAAATTGACATAGATTATTTTGATAATTTTTTATTTATATTAATTTATTTATCATTATGTCCAATTATTCACTTTTCTATATTATTATAAATTATGTCTAGAACATCATATAAATTGTGGCGATAATAAATGCATCTGTTGGTGGTCTTTTCAGCATGTGAGTGAGTTTGAAGTGAATGGAATGATTATTTAGATTTAATTTTTCTAATCTTCTTAAAATATTTTTACTAATGAATTTATTCCTCTAGGGATTCCCAACATATGGAAGGGTCATACACTTTTTTAAATCTTCTTACCTATGATTATTGGGCAATACTGTTCCCACTTATTATTCTATGTTGTAATGAAACTAGTTTTCGTCCTAGGGTGATTATGAATGTTCCTTGGGTTTGTCGAGGGCTAGCTTGGGAATTTTATGGAGGTATGTCTGAGGTTGTGTTGTGAAAATAGATCTTATCAATAAGAGTAAATAATAATTAGAATAATAATTAAAATCAATGTAAATGATGACCAAATTCTATAAAAATAATTTCTATATACCCCTAGAAATGCATATAATTCCATTAAACCATAAAATATACAATCTCAAAAACATATCAAAATATATGTATAAAAATAAATTAAATAAACAAAATAACATCTTGAATATATACCCACTACATAACAAACAATACCTCAAAAAATAATTATATTGATATGTGTCCCATCTATTAGCTATACGCGGTCCTTTCACATACCTGATTGATTATAGGTGAAATATCTACTTGTATAAAATGTGTATATGTTGCATGGGAAAATAAACTATGTATGGTACCACTATATATTAAAACCATGCCATATATATTATCAAGATCAAAAGTGTGTCATGTAATTTCATATGATGAATTTTATACTTCAATGTTGTGGGTATCAAACATATTTGAGTGCTTACCAAGTCACCTCAACACTTTATTTACCATTTTTCGAATGTTTTTGGATATTGGGTATCCAATTATTATCGGTTTGTATCAATACTCATGGATTAATAGATATCATAGTCTAACACATAGCCATATCATATTATAGATAATATCTTGGATTACAAGATGTTAGGGAATAATTAATATAACAGATGTAAACATGGATTATCTAGACATACAACATATTTTTTAACCTATATAAACTCCCCTGCACCATATTCAAGCACACAATCTTTTGAAATATCCATTATTTTTTCACAATATCAAAAAATTACAATAATAATTTCAAATTACCACACAATATCATCCCCTATTATTTTAATATCTCTTAATATAAAAACACCCTTTAAAAAATATTTAGCATTTTTTAAAAACACATGATCATTTACTATAATTATAATACAATTGGAGATCATGCCACATTTAAAAAAATCATTTTTATTATTCCTATATGATTTTTAGTAAGTTACAAAAAAAATTAAATATCCTATTTCACACAAGCATTTCTCCTTTTAAAAAACAATACAACTTCTTGGACATAATAAAATTCAGACCATGTAAAAAACATTTTTTGTACTCTTTAAAAATTTAGAACTCACTTATCATCATCATAATGCCAGATGAATCAAGAATCTAGAATGATAGAAGGTGAATTGATAAGGTCTTTTTTTACCGAATTGTTTTCTCTTTAAAATGTTCAAGCCTTTACACATGTGTGGATTAATGGATATAATATATATTAATAAACACATAAATAGAGAAAGATATATATGTGTAAAAAGATGATGATGTAAAATAAATTTACACATTTCACCCCTGATGTGGGTGATTATAACAATTTTATATTTGGGTTTCTTCTGAGACTCAACTGCTTCAAAAATATCATAATGTATATACACATGGGGAAGGTGTCATCCATTACATCAATGTAATATTCTTATAATATTTTATTCACTCAATCAGGTTTTTATATTGTATACCTCATATCTAAAATGGAATTATAATCCCCATTCTAGAAATAGGTATTCCTTAGTACTCCATGATATCACAACATCAAAATAATATATCTTCTTCCTCAAACAAAGGAATTCAACTAATTGAAGATAAATAGTAATTTTAATAAGAACATTTTCCTTCATTAAAACTTTATAATGATAAAAAATGGATATAACTAGATCTTACCCATTGTCTTCAACCACTCCCACAACAATCTTTATTATTATCAACCCTAAAATCTATCTACCATGATGAAGATGATAACTAGTAGTACAATATGATCATTGGTATATCCTCACTTGTATTCCTCTTTCTTTTTCAATGATTAATATTTTATGAAGTTTTATATTTTTGGACCATCAATAATTCCTATACATTTATGATCTTCAATTATATTCCTCTTCAAATAAAACCCTCAAATATAACTTGTATATTTATACTATTAAAATTTATAAAATCTTATAAACTTCAAAGATGCCTTGTATCCATTATCAAACTAGTCAAATATTATCATAAAACATATAGAAAATTGGTCCCCATAAATTATTTTATAATATTTATCCTTGAAAATTCATAATAATTGATAAATTATATTCTAAAAATCTATATTTATTTCATTATTAATTATCTCAATCTAATTATACCATGAGATTTAGTCTTTAAAATAGCCCATAAATCTCTTCTTCACATTCCTTTACATTTATTTAAAACATTAAAACAATATTCCACATGCGTATGCTCACAAGAGTACAATATCATTATTTTTTAAAGACTCATATAACTTAATAATATCATACATTATGGTTTGAAAATATCTCATATTGAATCATGATCACCAAAAACATATCATGGTGTTTGAATCTACGAATACAAAAAAACATCATTGAATTAGGTGTATAATTCACCTTCAGATATATTAAAATTTAGGTGAAAACATGTTATATCATACAATAACCTAGATTAATGTTGATAATAATTATATTACTCCTTTATAACATCCATTTTACCATCCATAACATGTAGTTACTCTTACATGGTGATGAAACATTTCAATTTTATCCTATGTAGCTCTGCTATGACACAGGTTTCCCATATAATGATTTGTGTTAATCTTATAATAACTTTATAAATACTATGTTACTCTCATGTAGATATATTTTATTATTTAAAAAACTTTGATTTACTCTTCAATATTATTATTTTCATCTTCATAATATTTTGAAACTTCTAAGTCACTCCTTTAGAATTGTACATGACACAAAGTTTTTCTTCTAAAACTTTGAAATATTTTTACTCCTATATTTTTATTATAATTAAATATTTTAATTATTCAACTATAACTTATCTTGTTACTCATATATCATAAATTAAAATTAATTTCTGAATTCTTTAGACTATAGAATATCTCTTTTCAATTATTATGATCTTTGTTTATTTTTTTGATAATTTCCTAAGATGCATATATTTTTTAAAACCACCATATCTCTTTATTTAAGATGATTATATTGATGTAAAATATATAAGTTAATTTTTTTCAACACAACTATGTATTAGAGTTCTTATAAAATAGAAAATAAAAATTTTGGGCTACACTTATGTATCTTCATGTTATATTTATGAATAATATATTGTTTTTTTCTTCAAAATATGAAAACCATTATATCAAAATATCTCAACCATCCTTATAAACTAAACTATGATAACCACCAACCACATTAATTCATCTCAAGACACTAAAGAACATATTTGGAATTCATATAACACCAATGAATCTCATTATCATAATCCCAAATTAAAATTAATTAGTAAGTACTATATTTTTTTATAATTAAATCTATCATTTTAAAGATAATTATCATCCAAAAACTTCATCAATTTAAAATATCTAATGGTGATTAAACTTATAATCACACAATATGGTACTTTCTTCTTTTTCTACTTAATTTATTCTATTAATAGTTCTTAAATTAACCAGTAAAGGTAGTACCTATCTCATGTTTCTCCACTTCTCATATCACATTAAACATCTTAACCAAAGTGATATTACAATATCTTGTACCAGCTATTATTGTTAATAATATGGTGATAAAATATCTATATAGATTCATTTTTTTGTCATAGATATACCCATATAAAATTATTCTCAAATACCTAATGGTCATGTATTTGATAGTGATTTCATTAACCATCAAAACGTTTCTCTCATTCAATATAAAATTTGAATTATAATCGTTAAATTCTTATCATATCCTTAAATATGATACTAATTCAATGAATGGATCTCTTCAACTTCATCTTAACCAGTATTTATTTCATTAATCTCCTCATCATTGTAGTAAGATTTATATTATTTCAATATACCATAACCATATTATATATCTTCAATATATTGAGCATTACATTATTATATATTTTCCTTTTCAGCTTCAAGTATCTTTATCATCATTGATAGATCATTGTAAAAAATTACATAACTCAGAAACTAGTGGGATATTGTATCCTCCCTCAACACCATTGTTTTCAATACCCATAATAATAATATTTTCAATAAATATTCATTATTCACCATCCTTTTTTCCTACCTATTATTAAAATGAAATTCAAAGGTTCAAGATTAAATGGTATTCACACTCATCTCATGATTTATTCATGGATAAAATTTCATCTTCTCCAACTTATTTAACACAATTACTAAGACAAACGAGGGATGTTCAAAATCACTTTTTTTAGGAAATGAGTTATGATTTAATCAAAATTAAGTCTATGGGAGCATTACTTCGTCAAAAAAAGAGCTATTCACTAATAAGACATAGTTAACCATAAAATAACACAAAATGTTATACCAAAAAAAATAATCCTTTCAAAATATTATTCAACAACATTCTAAAAATAATTTTATCACTCATCTCAAATAAATTTAAAAATAATTATGTTTTAAATAATTCTATCATTTGAGTTCTTTATGAACCTCTCAATTTTATATGTAATTAAACCATAAAAAAATTTACCATTAAATTTCACAATTTATTTATTCATTAAAGGGATGTGATTAGAATATCAAGAATTCATAATTAATAATATATTCATCACTATCTAGTTTTCTAATTTCTAATAATATTATAATTAAATTAGATTCCCACATCAACTCATCTCATGGGATAATTAACAATAACTCTTCAATATATTTGATCTCTTATTCAAATGAAATCTAAGAAATTATATCAAAATTATTATTCATGAACTGATAGTAAATGATATAATTTAATACTTGATTAATATATTCTCCTTGTATTTAAATTTTGTGATATTAAACTAGCTATACCACTAAATAATAAACCTTTCTTCCATATATAATAAAAAATAGTCATAACTAAGAATAATGTCGTTCCCATTTTACTCATTAGTGATAGAAAAACTATCAAGAATTTATTCTTAACTATTAATATTCTTAAGAATTAAAGGAGCTCCTCATCCATGTTACTTTGATTTTATACACATTAGAATAATTTATGAGTATTTTATTCCTTCTTATCGCAACCTTCTCCTTATATTAAATTTCATTTTTTTACATTCACAAGAAAGTAACATAACTTATTTTGTCCTTTATTTATATTCCATTCAATATTAAACTGTACTGGGCCTATGATCATTCTTTATTCTAAAATATGTAAATTTTTTTTGGATGTTATGAATATATTTTGAATAATTTATTGGTTAAACTATTTTTATAATAACTCATGAAATTTAAATTCCTCTTCATAACAAACTTCCATTAAACAAATACTTTTGTGTATTTATATTATTGGGTATTTTCATTGTAATTGCATATTCCATCTATCATCATTGATATGAATGAATTACATTAAATGATATATAATGTGTCATATTTATTCACTTTAGAATAATCAAATGCGGATTATAATCTTTCATAATTAACATTTGTGTATTTTATTAAATAAAATACCTTTTATTTCCATCAATAGTGAACTCACATACATGTATTTTTTTCTTTATTATATATTTTGGAATTGTTTTCTAAAGGTAATATTTATTATATGTGGCTGGTATAATCCATAAATCATCATTATAATAAGAACCTATTTTCAATTTCAAAAGATATTATCCAATACGATAATTATGTTTCAGATGAAAAATATTTATCCTTGTTTTATGCAATTTTCCATATTTTAACATATCTCCCCCATGATATATGAATTATTTATCTTCCATGAATTGATATATTATAAAACTAATAAAAATAAATGCCTTTAAAAAAACTAAAGGTATCTAATGAAACTTGATATATTCTATTAATACACAATCTATTCAGATTTGTGATCCTGGTGTTTTTTTTTGTAAAAATTGATTTCTTTTGAAAATTCATTGGGAAAATACTCTTCCTTGTCTTTCTATCATCAAAATTTGAAGTATTGGTGGGAATATCACACTATTTACATACCCTTATATATATATGTCCAATTTTTTTATTTTATAATTCAATTTCCAATGAAACAAAATTAGAGAAAAAAATCTTCTCAAAGAAGGGTTAACACTTTATCTGAGCTTATAATAGTTGTTTTTTAAATTATTTAAATCCTATAATTCAAATAGAATAAATAATTTTTATATAAACTCATCTCAAATATATCTATCACATAAAAACTTATCATGACATTTTAGGATGATTTATCATATGTTAGTTCTGGATTTTTATTTTTGACCTCTAATTTTAAACACATCATGTTGAAAGTATTTTTATCATCCTCAATTGAAGTAATTTCTACATTATATTTTTTTATCTATAGAATATATTCATGAAACATGCTACAATAACAAAAGGAATTTTTAATATTTTTTATTTTTTTATTTTTAAACTCCCATTGTGATTTCATGATTGTAATAATATATTTTTTTATTCTTTTAGTGTGTGGATCCTCTCTAAAAAGATATTTTTATCTCACTTTTCTAACCCATTTTTATATTTAATTTTTCATGAGCAAGGAATAATTTTTCATTATATATTTAGTGGGAATCCTAATTTTTTTTCCAAAATATTGATTTGATTATTTTTTACCTTTAACCTCTCAACCATTTCCAATTAAAATTCATATGTCTCTATTTGCAATTTGTTAACATCCAAAACCCAATTCTTCTTAAAAATAATTATAAATAGATATAACAAAAACATAATAATTTGAATACATTAAACTATTTGTGTATACTATCTATCCATTGTTGATGAGATCCGTATCATCTTTATATATTCCTTCTTCCTCCTATTCCTTAATTTTTTATTATAAATTTTATCATTATTTTCATTGACAGGGAATTCATAATCATCATCAAATCTACACATAATATTTTACAATTCCAAATAACTATGAAATAAATAAATCCCATGAAATTATTAACCTGATAATATTTTTTGGGTAGTAATTCCTAATGGATGACGTAGTCGCACTGAGAGGGTCCTAAATTAGTGTTTTCTTTTTAAGGGATTATATTCTCCTCAAATTAATTAGTAATGTACATTTATCTAACGACCCAAAACATTTATCAATGAAATTCCCTTATTATATTTATTTTATATAGTATAATCATATAATATCACATTAATAAAACAATACAAATTTTTTAAATGATGAATAAATGAAATAAAATATATTTCTAGAAGTTAAGGATCCAATACCAATGAAATAATAACTCAACCTTAAGAATAGTAATATAACCCTTAGGAATAGTAAAACAACCAAATAAATATTATTATCACCCATGAAAGTATAAATAAAATTTATACATCTTATAAGTGAAAATATGATATAATATATCATAGTATAAGTAAGTAATTTTTATAAAAATTTCTAATTATGTGTTGGTATTTTTATAAGTCATAAATATTTAATTAAAATTTTATTATTAATTTAATAATTTTAAATAAAATTTATTTTCATAAAATGTATTCATAAATTAATATTTTGATGTATTATGATTTTAATATAGTTTTATGATGCCTCAATTAATTTTTCAACGTGTTATAAAATCAATTATAATTTAAAAATTTGTATTTTCTAGGTAAATGATGATTTTAATTATAAAATAAATTAATAATGTTTTAAAAATTATTTTTATAAAATGGAGTTCAATTTTTAATTATACACCTCAAAAAATTGTTTGGGTGAATTTTTGGGATTTTTAAGAAATACTTGAATTTTTAGTGAATAGTGAAACATAGTAATTTACAGTATAAATAAATTATAAGTTAAATACACTATTAAATAAGTCATAATTAATTTAAGAATCATTTTTTAGAACTCACATGATCTAATTATAGTATTTAGTCTCAATAATCAACACTATTTCTTGACTTGAGAAAAATAATAAACTTATGAATTAAAAAAATAAGAAAATGTCCTCTCTTTCACTATAAATACCACCCCTCACATCTCTCAAGATTTGATACGTGCATAAATTATACAAAATAATATTTCCTAGACCCTTAAATACATCCAAGATCTCTTTGTATAATTAAAAGTCTATGCCTAGGTGCCTTGAAGAGAATCTAAAGAGGATAAATCAAGAGGTAAATCCTCTCCCTTTTTATTTTAATTTCCTTTCAATTTCATTTCATTTCTTATTCTCTCCTCACCTAACTTCATATAAAAGAAATTATAAATCCATTAACTTACATATAATTTAATTATATCATGTTAATGGAATATCCATTAATAAAATCCTCCCTCACTCTCTTTGATTATAAAAAATGAAATCATCGCCCATGATGTGTCAATTTACCGATATCGTGGGCGATGCACATTCATTTTACATAAACGCCTTCAGGGATTATAATGAAAACATAATATGGATTAAAATATATTTTATATCCCTATTAATTTTCTATAACTAAAATTTATAAATAATACTAAATGATAAAAAATAACAAGTTTGTTGTAATTAGAAAACCGCCAAAATTAGCCCAAATCAATCATCATTAACCTTTATCTAATGGTTCATACTAATTACATATAAAAAAATTATTTATAATGTCATTTAATAATATTAAATTTCATTTCTAACATATAATATCTATTTTGGATATTTATCCTCCTTTTACATGAACTTCTATTCAAGAATACAAGTGAACCAATCATGAAAACTAAGAAAATAAATGCTCCCAAAAAATGAAATTAAACTCTATAACTCATCAAAAGAACCAAAAATGAACTTAATAAAAACTTAATGAATAATATTCAATTATTAAATGTTCTATAACTTTTAATTAATTAATCTAATGTGATTATAGAGGACATTAAAGTGAATAAATCGTTCGGACATGAGGTACGGTGAATTCTTGAACCCAACGCTCTTTCTTTGGGTTTTCCCTCTTTAACCCCATTTAAGTATTAATATATATTAAATATAATTTATTAATCATTATATTACCTTTTATGTTATATTAATTTTTTATAATTGAGTTTATGAAAAAAAATGTTTTCCAAAAGTACTATTCATTCAAAAAATACACCTTTTACTTCTCAAGATATTTTTCTTCTTCACTCAATATTGATGATTCCTATATCAAGTATGATATTACCTATTTAATTTGGGGACCCAAAGTTTATGAATATATTATTTATGAAATTAAACCCATTCCTTTACATGGGTTATTATATGTTCAATATGGATATATGTTCTATGTGGAATGCATGATAATGTAAATGTTATGATGTGACAAATGCACCATAGATTATATAGCTCAATGTAAATATTATGATTTGATGGGTACACCCAGAATTATATAGTTATCCAATTCATTGGGTATTTTAAATAACCTCATGATATAAAGTAAAATATGTGTGAAAATAATGCTATCTTTTTCACAACTCTATGTGGCAGTTGGACACTAAGACATGATGTTTCATTTTTATACATTTCCACATTCCATGACTTTTATTAATGATTATTATAATGATGATAAACTTAAGCCTATGTAATGATGATGATTATTATTCTCACCCTATGTTATATTATTTTATGTTCTTATCTATCCTCTTACTAGGCTTTTATATCACCCATTTCTTTGATGTATATCCTAAGTTGATTACATGAACTAAGGAGAATTCAATTTCAAATATGAAGCTAAAGAATAACGAATTAAATAAATGTTCATGTATAATTTTTTAAATTTTATGTATGGTCCAAATTTTCCTAGGACACTAAACCTTTGGCACCTCATTTTTTAATGATTTTATGTTTTCTTTAAAACAATTTAATAATAGATGTAAGAAAAATAAGGGTTTCTATATTTATTTGTATAAATAGATATTATAGATTTCTTAAAAACCTGTTTATTATTTTGACAACTGGAATTTATTTTAAATTAATATCCACCAATTATTTGTTTTGAATTTGGAAAAATGGATTCCATATTTTTAATTAGGAGGTCCAAATTTGGTAAATATGTACCTTTTATTTTTAGACATTATGAATAGTATCTTTAGAAATTATTTTATTTACCATGGTTAAAAGGTATATCAGGTAAATAAGGGTCAAAAATAATATTATAATAATACAAAACTGCCCTATAAAATATCATAATCCTATTTTATTATATATTTCCGTTCATGGGAATCCTTGGGTCAATTTTGGGACCCCATGGATTCACATGGGAGTGATAATGACATGTTATATTAATTAATTTAATGTAAAAAGAAAAATAACATAAACAAGTACCTTTTACTAAAACAATTTTTATATGGGGTTATATAATTGATATATTCTAATATAAATAGTAATTATAAAGATAAAATGATTTCAAACATTATAATATTTTATTTAAAATTTTTAGACATTAAATAAATAAATATATTTATGACACAATGATGATGTTGTGATTACCTTATTAAAGAATGATTTAAATAAATGAGATTACAAATATTAAACTAAATTTATTTTTTAACTTTTTATTCCATTAAATAATTTTATTGATTAGTATTAATTATTATCTTTTAAATAATGATATTCTTTCTAAATAATTTATTTTTATTGGTTTTTAAAAAGTCATGATATGAATAGTATAAAAATTGACATAAATGAGTTTTTTTAAACAAATACTATTTTATTAAATGATATAATAGTCCAAAAAAACCTAAGATTCGGAAAAATGAATTAGATAATGTTGAAAATGTCATTAATGAACCACTTTAGGTTCGATTGGAATTTTATAGTAACTATAATAATCATATAGTTTGAATATACAAGAATACATGGTAAGAGTCAAATTTGTTAACTAAGGGTTAAAGCTAAAACATAAGGTTAAATTTGTGAACTAGACTTGTCTATAACATATTTATTGGGAGGTTTTCAACATAAACAAATATTATATTGGAAATAAATTACTTTGGGACCATTTGAAACAGAAAATAATTTTTTAATAAAAAAATATTTCAATACCTTCATAAAGTGCCCCTACTCCCTCTTATAAAAGGGAATCACCTCTACCCATTAAACCAAAAATATTAAGACCCTTGGTTCATCCAAACTCTACCCAAATAAGCTTCCAAAATCCCTATATTCCTCCCAGAAGCCTTATCTTAGGCAGAAGGCAATTCAAGAAATTCTTTTGGCTCAAATCTAAGGGAGTTACACATTTTAAGAGGTAGCGTCTTCTCTAAAGTTCCTTTACATTATTTTACTTCTCAACTCCATATTATATTATTATTATTTTATTACATAACAGCACTACTATCTTCATTATACTAGGTTTTTTATGATAAGGATTCAAACTAGACTTACACACACCCGTATCTAATGGATACAAACATACTGTTTCTGTGTACAACGTACTGCTGCCTCACAAAATGATGATTATTCAATTTTCCCCTACAACCTATCATGGAAGACATTATGATGGAACTGTATTTATATATGATATATATTTTATTAATATTTCCTCTATTATACTGTAATTTTAGTTTTTAAACATACCTTTATGCATTTCATGATGTGTAAATATGATAATTTCATTTGAGGAAGTGCGGACTACCACCCCCACAAAGTGTTATGACATATTCATGCCATATATGGAACATATAAAGGATGAAATTAATGAAATTATGTAACCTATATATCATATGGTATTATAATAGAATTATAATATACCTATGTATCGTTTAGTTTTCATTTCTTTAATATGACAAATAAATGAAAGTAGCGATCTTGTGTACATACAACATACACTCTCCATGAATGGTTTATTTCATTTATTATATCCAAATGTTATGGAAAATTATAAATATATATATACAGGATAAATATGATATTTAAATCATGAATACTATTATGGAGATAATTTACTTTTGACCACAAGGACATTTTGTAATTATAACAAGATCATTTTCGACTCAAGTACCCAATATCAACAAAATGATCGATATTAACTTAAACAATTACGTAATTTTTATAAGGTCATAATAAAGGATATAAATGGAATAATTAACTTGAAAAATTTTCTTATGCAATTATAAATTAACATAGGTTTATTATTCTGGAAGAATAAGGAATATACATGACAAATCAAACTCAAGGTAAGAGACATCATCTCAATCTCCTTTCATTGAAGGATGTTTTTATAATATACAACCTTTTCTTTTACTTGGTGTATAATAAACCCCATTTACTTTTACTTTCATTCAAAGGGAATATTTTTTCTACAAAGTGTTTTACTAAATGAAAAAATGAATGTTTTTAACATGTGCAGTGACAATGAACTTTCCTCCACTGCAAGATTTATTTGATATTTGGCTTCTTTAACAAGAAATAATGTTTTTTAAAAGGAAAATAAATACCATATACCATTTTTACGTATTTTGGTATTGAAAATTGTTTTTTAAAAGGTTTTATTATTTCAATATATTGAAATGATTTCTTGTGATTTGAAATGAAATATTATTAGTGGAATGTTGATATTTGAAATATTTTATGTGTTATGATTATGTAATGGTACTTGGAAATTTGATGGGTGGTTATGGGATAAACCAAATATGGGTGGTTACGTGATAAACCAAATTATGGGTGGTTCTGTGATAAACCAAGGACGGGTGGTTACGTTATAACCTCGAATGAAATGGGTATGGAAGTTGGCCATATGACTATTCCATTTAGTGAAATGTGTGGAAGTGTACCGTATGGTTATTCCATTTAAGTATGTTTATGTCCTAAGTTACCTTTATATGCTATATGTTTCTTTCTATGGTATTTATGGTAATATTTAGGTTACAAAAGGGTAAGTATTGAGCTTATATTTAGTGAAGTATATTTACTACCTCTTAAAGGTGAAAAGTATTACTTTAGGATAAAGTATTCATGGTTTTCATGTTATCCTAATAATAATAGTTTTATTTATTTATGTATACCTTACTGAGCTTTTTATGCTCATCCAATGTTTTGAAATGTTTTTCACAGGACATAAAGAATAATAGAGTCAAGGATGGGATCATGGAAAAGTTATGCTATGAAAACATGAAGCGATGTCATGTTTCTTTTTAAAGAGTTTTTGTTTTATAAAAAAACGGATAGTGATTAGAAGTGTCTACTTATAATATTAAAGATGTTATGGATAATTTATGACATAATTATCTAATTCTATAAACCTAAAAATATCCTCAATGAGAATTAAAGTCAAATTATTGACTTATCTCGAGATTATGTAATGTTTAAGGATGAGGCCTTATAGTTGGTATCAGAGGTCGGTTTAGATAAATTTTAGAGTTAGAATATTACTAATAGAATATCCATAAAATATTTTTAATTTATGGTCAGATTGAAATGATATAGTATTTTAATATTACCAAATTTCTTCATCTAAGATATGTTCTTTCAGAATGGTTTTCCATAGAGGAAACATGGTAGCTGTGATGGGAGGGAATACTGAGAGAAATAACCTTCCAAATCCACATCCTGAGATGGTCAGAATCGAAACTAAATTGTTTATTACAGTAATGGATTAGTTGAATATGGAAATAAATGGTGTTGGTGTTCATGAACAAGATCAACTAGACCAACCATAGAGGCATATATCGATCATAGAGCATTTTATTAGGCAACGTCCCCCATCATTCAGAGGATCATCTGACCCTATGCAAACTGAAGGGTGGATTAAAGCATTGGAAAATATTTTTTGATGTAATGGGTTGTTCATACAATCAAAAGGTTAGTCTTTCAATTTATCCTTTTGAAGGTGAAGATGATCCATGGTGTTGAATGATTAAAAATCTCAGAGGAAGTGAAGAGATTGACGCCATGGAATGTGATGAATTTAAGAATATCTTCCTTGAGAAATATTTTCCTAAGGATATTTGACTTAGGATGGAGAAGAAATTCTTGGATGTGAGACATAAATAGGAAGATTTAGTGGTAGTATATGAAGAAAATTTCACCTTTTGTCTAGTTATGTCCCTAATTTTATCCGAGATATTGATAGTAAGATAAATTTGTTTTAATCTAGGTTGAACTGGAAGTATCGAAGGGAATTAGATTCTCGTGAGTTCAAAATCTATGAGAAACTTGTCCGGTGTTCTAAGAAGGTAGAAATAGAGTTTTTTGATGAGCATGTATCCCATGATAGAAAACAAAATAATCAATCATGTTGATAGGAAATGGGAAAGAATTCATCAAAGAAGCCTAGAGGTAACAAAACCAAATTTCCAACTTGTGATACGTGTCGTAAAAATCATCATGGAGAATGTATCTCAAATTCCAGAGAGTGGTTTCGATGTGGTAAGACTGGTAAAATTTCTCGTAACGGTAAAAAATATGATTAGGCAGCCAATGAAAAACTAGTGGTAAGATGCTTTAGTTGCAATGAGTTAGGAAATTTTTCTAATGTTTGTCCAATATTGATTACCTAGGGTAGAAACTAGAAATATTAAAAGAAGAAGGGAATGGAAAAATAATTCGAAACTACTAAGATTGATGTGGGAACGTCAAATAAAGTGGTGGTTGGTATGTTACTAATTTCTTAAAAATATCTCAATACTCTATTTGACTTTGGATCTTCACATTATTTCATTTTTGAGATCTTTTCAATTAAATTTGATATATAACCTCATTAAAGTGATATATATCTTTTGGTAAAAACTCTAAGTGTAACTATTAAAGCAAACAAGATTTATTGGAATCTTCCTATTATCATTAGTGGGGTAGTCTTTGCTGCAAATCTTGTTGAACTTTCCATAGTGGAATTTGATATCATTTTGGGTATGGATTGACTTTCAGTTTATCATGATAAAATAGATTGTAAAGACAAGAATGTTATATTCAATTATTTTATACCTTTGATAACATATCAAAAAGCTGAAAGATTGATTAAATATGGCAGTGAAAGTTATCTGGCTCATGTTATTGAAATGAAAGAAACAATTTTGATTGGTGACATTCCAATAGTGAATGAATTCAAAGATGTTTTTTCTGATGAATTTCCTAGTATCGTTCCCAATCAGGAGGTTGAATTTACTATTGATTTAGTGCTTGGTGAAAAACATATTTCTAAACCCTCATATCGAATGGCTCAAGTAGAACTAGTGGAATTAAAAAATCAGTTGAAATAATCACTTGATAAAGGTTTCATTTGACCTAGAACTTCTCCATGGGGTGCTCTAGTTTTATTTGTGAAAAATAAAGATAGTTCTATGAGACTATGTATTGATTACAGAGCCCTGAATAACATCACTATTTATAACAAGTAAATTTTGCTTCATATCTATGATTTTTTTTATTAGCTCTAGAGAGGTCAATATTTTTCACAGATTTTTTTGAGGTCTGGGTACCATCAACTGAAGGTGAAGGAGGATGATATTCTAAAGACAAATTTTTGAATGAGATATGGGCATTATGAGTTTGTAGTTATTCCCTTTGGTTTATCTAATGCACATGATGCATTTATGAATATCATGAATGGAGTATTTCATCAGTTTTTGGATCAGTTTTTGGTAGTTTTTATAGATAATATCTTGGTATTTTCTAAAAGCCGAGAGGAACATGAAAGTCACATAAGGATTGTTTTTCAATCCTTCAAAGAAAAGAAACTATATGGAATGTTTATTAAGGGTGAATTTTGGTTGCAAAAAATTTGTTTCCTTGGTCATATTGTTTCTAAATATGGCATATCTGTTGACCCTTCTAAAGAAAAAGTTATTGAAGAGTGTCCAAGACCTACCAAAATCACAAAGATTCATAGTTTTCTTGGTTTAGTGTGTTACTACCAAAGATTTGTTTAAAACTTTTATGTGGTATCTAGAACCCCATATAGGCTAAAACATAAGGGATTTTAGTTCATCTGGATTAAAGATTGTGATGATTATTTTCAGAAACAGGAAAGAAGGTTGGTAAATGATCCAGTTTTGGAACTGCCTTAAAAAAATGGTGAATTTGTTATCATTAGTGATGCTTCGTTGAAAGGACTTGGTTGTGTCCTTATAAAAAATGATCAGTTAATTTCTTGTGATTCACGTTAGTTGAAACATCTTGAGATAAATTACCCTACACATTATTTGGAATTATCTGTTGTTGTTTTTTAATTAAAAAATTATGAGGTATCATTTTTAAGTTGTAAAGTGTGAAATATATACTAATCACAAAATATTGAAGTATATATTCACTCAGAATTAATTAAACATGAGATAGAGGAGAT
This sequence comes from Viscum album, assembly GCA_963277665.1. Taxonomy (NCBI): domain Eukaryota; kingdom Viridiplantae; phylum Streptophyta; class Magnoliopsida; order Santalales; family Viscaceae; genus Viscum; species Viscum album. The sequence goes on from OY728152.1 coordinate 855,607,013, forward strand.
GGATATAATTAATAAAGGATTATGATTGCACTATCTAGTACCATCCCCGAAAGGCAAATAATTTGGATGCCACTTTGAGTCGAAAGAGTAATGATACATTAACCATACTACATTTGGGGCGAGATATTTTGGTTTCTGATTTGATAAATTTTGGATTGTAATTTGTTCATGTGTGGAATTAATCTATTTGGTTTTAGGTGTCAGTGAAATCATCTCTATCAGAAAAAATTAGGCAAGCTCATAAAGAAGATAGTGAGTTGTAAAAAATGGAAGAATTAGTTCAGAAGGGAATGTTACCAGAATTTAACATTGATAAAGATTCTGTTTTGAGGTTTGAAAAGAGATAATGTGTGCGTTGTGATTCACAATTAAAGAAAGAGTTTTTATGTGAGGCTCATAGTTCTCCATTTTCAGTTTATCCTATCAGTACTAAGATGTATAGAGATATTTAAGAGTATTTCTGGTGGCATGAAATGAAAAGAGATATTTCTTACTTTAATATTAAGTGTTTGATTTGTCAGCAGGTTAAAACAGATCGATAGTTACTGAAAGGGATGCTTTGTCCTTTTCTTGTACCAGAGTGGAAATGGGAAAATGTGTCCATGGATTTTGTTCTGGGATTACCAAATACATCTCCAGGTAACAATGCAATCTAGGTAATTGTTGATTGATTGACTAAATCTACTCATTTTCTTCATATTCGAGATACTTTGTATCTAGATCAACTTTCTCGATTTTATATTAAAGAGATGGCCAGGTTACATGGAGTTCCCCTCTCTATTGTATCTGATCGTGATCCCAGATTCACTTCTAACCTTTTTAAAGGCCTTCAGAATTCTTTGGGAACTGAATTAAATTTTAGTACATCTTTTCATCCACAATCATATAGGCAGTCAAAACGAACAATTCAGGCCTTTGAGGATATGATACATGCTTCTTCACTAAATTACCACGGTATTTGGGATCAAAATATTTCTTTGGTTGGGTTTTATTATAATTACCGTTTTCATTCTAGTATACATATGAAACCATTAGAGGCATTATATATAAAGCGGCGCCGAACTCCACATTTTTGGGATGAAGTAGGTAACAGGAATTTGATGGGACCAAAATTGGCAGAAGAGATGGTAGAAAAAGTTCAGTTGATTCAAAAGTACATGAGGGAAACAAAGAGTATGAATAAAAGTTATATAGATAATTGGATGATGTATTTTTATTTTGAGGTAGGTGATCTTGTCTTTCTCAAAGTTTCTACATGGAAAAGTGTGACACGTTTTGGTAAAAAGGTAAAGTAGAGTCTGAAATTAATTGGACCCTATGAAATACTAGAGAAAGTTGGATTGGTTGACTATAGGGTGTATTTACCTCTATGTTTATCTTAGGTACATAATGTTTTTCATGATTTAATGTTGAGAATTTATATGCCGAATCCATCTCATGTTTTGAGTCCAGAGGTAGTTCAATTGTAAGAGAATCTTTCTTATGAGGAACAACCTGTACAGATTCTTGACCTTAGAGCGAAATTATTGCCAAATAAGGTGATTAATCAGGTAAAGGTTTTGTGAAAAAACCATATGGTTGAAGTGGAAATGTGGGAATCTGAAAATTCTATGAGGGAGAAATACCCTCACTTATTTGATAAGTAAATAAAATTACGGGGATGCAATTTCCAAAAGGGGGAATGATGTAGCATCCCAAGTGTTTATAGAATAATAATTTTTCATATCTATTGTTATTTACCAATAAAATATTAATTTTATTATAAAGTGGAAATTTTTTCTAATAATATACTCAGCACCCAAAAACAGGTCTTTGAAATCTTACGTTGCTTATAACATTGAGTTATACTGAAAAATAATACAATAATAATATTATTATTTTAAATGGTAATTAATTCCTAGTCATGATATTGGTGAGAATGAATATAAATAACTAAAATAAGATTACACATGTTTTTTATATGTTTTTATATTTGTCCAAAAAATTTTTGAGGCTTAAAATAATAATGAATCCAATTTTAAGCATGAAATACTCTAAATTTTTTAAAAGGTTGTTTTACCACCTTTTGAAGGTGAACCCTTTTTAAATCTTGTTTTTATTAATTTTATATGCTCTATTTAAAAAAATAAATTTTTTATTTAGAATAGGGACATAAAAATTTACTATGGATGAAAGTTTTTCATTTGTCTACTAAAGTTTATTTTTAATGAATAGTAAAAATACTGCATTTTAATTTAAAACTGCCTTTTCATCTAATTAATTTATATAGTTAGATAATTATTTTAGTTGGTTTTAAAGTTTAATTGGATAAAGTATTTATCATTTAATAAAATTATGATAATTTAATGTAATTTCACATTTTAATTGGATATAAACACATGTCAATCTTTTGATAGTTATTATTTCTTAAAAACCATCTTTTTGGTTTTGACAACGAGAATTAAATATAAATTAATTTCTTCCTATTCTGTGTCTTTATTTTTGAAAAATGGATTCCATATTTGGAATCAAGATGTAAATTTTTTTTAAATAGTTACCTTTTATTTTTAGACATTATGAATAGAAACTTCAGTAATTATTTTATTTACCATGGTTAAAGGGTAAATCTAGTAAATGATGGTAAAAAAAATATATTATAATAATATAAAACCACCCTAAAACGTGTCCTAATCCTATTTTATGATATATTTTCGACTATTGGAATCCTTGGGTCTATTTTGGAACCCCATGGATCCATTTGAGAGTGATAATGACATGTTATATTAATTAATTTAAAGTAAAGAGAAAAATAACATAAACATGTATCTTTTACTAAAGAGATTTTTATATGGGGTTGTATAATTGATATCTTAGACTATAAGTAGTAATTAGAAAGTTAAATATATTTCCTACATCATGATATTTTATTTATAATTTTTATACATTAAATAAATAAATTTATTTATGACATAATGATGATGTAGTGATTACGTTATTAATGAATGATTTAAATAAATGAGATTATAAATATTAAAATAAATTTATTTTGTAACTTTTTCTGCCAGACACAAATTTTATGGATGATTATGATTTTTTATCTTTTAATTAAGTATGTTTTTTAGAAATAATAATGTTTTTATGGAAATTTAAAAATTCATGATATGAATAGTATAAAAATTTACATAAATGAGTTTTTTAAACAAATACTATTTTATTAAATGATATAATAGTTCTAAAAAGTTATGATTCGAAAAAATGACTTAGATAATGTTGAAAATTTCATTAATGATCCACTTTAGGATCTATTTTCATTTTATAGTAACTATATTAACCAAATAGTATAAATATACAAGAATACATGGTAAGAGTCAAATTAGTTAACTAAGGGTTAAAGTTAAAAGATAATGTTAATGTTGTGACCTAGAACTGTATAAAATCTACTGGATGAGAGGTTTTATACCCAAAATTATATTATATTTTAAATAAATTACTCTGGGACCATTTGAAACTGAAAATAATTTTATAATAAAATAATATTTCAATACCTTTCAAAAGTGCCTCTCCTCCCTCTTATAAAAGGGCATCACCTCTACCCATTTAATCACACTTCTGAAGCCCCTTTGCTCATCCAAAATTGGCATAAATAAGCTCCAAAAATCTCACTCTTACTTAAATATTCCTTACATTATACATAATGAAATTCAAGAAAGCGTTTTGTCTCAAATCAAAGAAAGTTACATGTTTTAAGAGGTAGTGTCTTCCCTAAAGTTCATTTCAATTATTTTACTTCTCCACTCCCTACTATATTATTATTCTTTTATTACATTACAAAACCAGTATCCTCAATATACTAGGATATTTTTATGATAATTATTAGAACTACACTTACACAGAACTCCATTGTAGGATAGAAATGATAAATGTAGATGATCAATTTTTAAGGGGGGGGGGGGTGAATTGTATACTTTAAAAAATTCCTTTATAACTTTTAAAGATGGTAATGTTTAACAATGATAAACAAGGTAAATTCACAAGAACTCTTATTTCTACAAACTTGCTTGATTCTGAAAATGTGGTTTCGGAAATGAAACTTAAGAAAATATTACAAAGATAAGATTCTACCTTAAAGCATATATAATCATACTAAATAGTGTACAAGTATAAGAAAGTATAAGATAGTTATACTGTCCTTAACAATCAAAATGCAGTAGAAACAATGAAACAATACAAGTAACAAGTAGTAAATATTTTAACCCAAAGAGTAGAGTATCCAACAACCTTGGATAAAGGTCCCTTGATTTATACTTCAAAGAATGTCTGTCTTACCCACACCAAGGTACTCCCTCGATATGAATATCAGAGTCGGTCTTGCCATCCCCAAAAGCCTTGAAGATCATGGTAGTTGGAACCTCTGTCTTCCTACCCCCGGAATCCCTCGAATGTACTCAGAAACATTTGGAGTCACAAGAAGCAAATCTAAACATGATGTTCAGTACACACAAAGAATGAAAGTATCTCCCTATAAATCACTTCACCATCACATAATCTCTAGAGTCATAGAACAATGTAGAGATCATTCAAATGAACTCTTATTTATAAGTGCATTTCCAATAGATGGCTACCCCCCTCAAACAGTTATATTTTTTCTTGAATTTCAGAGGGTCCTGAACACGTGTCACTCAAACAATGGTTAGTTAGTAACAGAAAACACGACATGGCTTTATAACTATAACAAGGGTAAGAAAAATATGGTTGCTTAACTAAATCCATTTTTCAGAGTCTAAGGAAAAAATAAAAGTTCAGAGTCTAAAAAAAATCCATTCATTGTCTATAACACTTGAATATTTGGATTCGGTCTTCAAAAGTATTTGGAACCTGAATTTTATAGAATTCTGGAGTCTGAATTTTATGGAAATTCAGAGTCTGAATTCATAGAATTCAGAGTCTGAACTCAGAAAGTTCGAAGTCTGAATTTAGAGAATTCGGAGTCTAAATTCAGAGAATTCAGAGTCTGAACTCAGAAAGTTTGGAGTCCGAATTCAGAGAATTCAGAGTCTGAATTTAAAATGTTCATAGTCTGAATTTAGAGAATTTAGAACCTGAATTCGGATCTTGAAAACATAATGCTCTATATCTAAAAATCTAACAAACAAATGTAATCCCCCTATGAAAAGGATTTTCTTAATATATTGAGATTGGTTTCAATAGGAAGTTAACATGGAAGATTACCTTATGGTTATCATTCCTAACTTCTGTTTAATGTATTCAAATCTATCGGATGGTAAAGATTTTGTGAAAATATCAGCAAGTCGATCTTGTGTTCTGATAAATTGAAGAATGATATATCCTTTTTGTGTGTGACCCCTAAGAAAGTGATGCCTAATATCTATGTGTTTTTCATGAGAGTGATGTACATGGTTTTTAATTAAGGAAATGACAGTAGTATTATCACACAAAATTTTTGTTTTGGTAAAACTCATACCATAGTCTATGAGTGTGTGTTTCATCCACAACAATTGGTCACAAAAACTTCCAGCTGCTATATATTTAGCTTTAGTAGTGGAAAGTGCTACTGAGTGTTGCTTTTTTCATGACCAAGAAACTAATGAATCTCCTAAGAAATTACAAGTTCTGGTTGTATTTTTCCTATCCATTCTACATCCACCAAAGTTAGAATCTGAAAAACTTTTTAAAATGAAATCATTTCCTGAAGTATAAAAGAGTCCAAAATCCATGGTTCCCTTAAAGTAGCAAAAAACCATTTTTACTTCTTTTAAATGATATTTCTTAGGATTGTACTGGTATCTTTCACATAAGCTTACTAAAAACATTATGTCTAAAAGACTGGCTATCAAGTAAAGTAGACTTCCTATCATACCTCTAAAAGATGTTTGATTTACTGGTTTCTTAGCTTCATCTAGATCAAGTGAATTTTAGGTACCAATGGGAGTACTTATACTCATAGTGTTTTCATATCCATACTTTTTAAGAAGATATTTAATTTACTCATGTTGGGACATATATATTCTTTGTAATTTTTGAGAAATTTGAAAACTAAGGAAAAATGTTAACTCACCCATCATAATCATTTCAAACTCAGATTTCATTAGATGCACAAAGGAATCAGTTAAAGATTGTTGAGTTGAACCAAATATAATGTCATAAACATAAATTTGGACAATCAAAACATTTTTCTTATCTTTATTTATAAAAAGGGTTGGATCAAAATTTACCTTAACAAAATTATTTTGAAGAAAAAATCTTGTAAGTCTGTCATAACAAGCTCGAGGGGATTGCTTAAGTCCATACAAAGCTTTTGTATGTTTGAAAACATGTTCAGGATGTTTTGTATCTTCAAAACCAGGAGTTTGTTTGACAAAAAATTACTCTTGAACAAAACCATTAAGGAATGAAAATTTAACATCCATTTGGAAAATATTGAAATTGAAGAATGCTGCAAAGGAAAGTAGAATACGAATAGATTCAATTCTAGCCACTGGAGCATAGGTTTCTTCATAGTCTATTCCTTCTTGTTGATTATATCCTTTAGCAACCAATCTAGCTTTATTTCTTACTATGATTCCATTTTCATCACATTTATTTTTGAAGACCCATTTTACTCCAATAACATAAGTTTCTTTAGGTCTTTCAACTAAGGTCCAGACTTTATTTCTTTCAAATTTATTTAGTTCATCTTGCACAGATTTTATCCAATCATCATCACCTAAAGCTTCATCAGTGCTTTTTGGTTCTAATTGGGAAAGGAATGTTAGATGTTCTACTTCATTTCTTAAGGAACTTCTAGCCCTTACAGGTTTATTTACATCACCAATGATACTATCACTGGGATGATTCTTAAGAAAAAACTGATTTGGGTTTTGTAAAATTTGTTCATCAACATAGGGTAGTAAATATTCTGGGGAAAATGCTTTAGAAATACCTTATTGAACATTTTCCTTATCAGAAGGATCTTCTAACAAGAGTTGATAATCAGTTTTTGAAAACACATCCAAAGGTATAGGTTGAGGTTGTTTAAAAATAAAAGGATCAGTTTCATCAAATTTGACATGTAATATTTCTTCAATAGTACATGTGTTTTCATTGAAAACTCTATAAGCCTTAGAATTTGTGGAGTAGCCTAAGAAAATTCCTTTATCAGATTTTGGTGTGAATTTGTGTAGAGTATCTTTACTATTCAGAAAGAATACCTTGCATCCAAAAACCATGAAGTAGAAAAGTCTAGGTTTTCTACCATTCCATAACTGATAATGAGTTTTATTAAGAAAAGGTCTAATCAAAACACGATTTATAATATAGCAAGAAGTACTTACAGCTTTAGCCCAAAAATGATTGGCTACCGAATATTTAATCAACATGGTTCTTTTTATCTCTTGAATAATTCTATTTCTTCATTCAACAACACCATTTTGTTGAGGGGTTCTTGGTGCTGAGAAGTTATGAGTAATGCCTTTTCTACTACAAAATGTTTCAAAATCAGAATTTTTAAATTCACCTCCATGATCACTATGAATAGTTATCAGAGGAAGGTTTTTCTAATTTTTAACATGGGCTCTAAAAATTTTGAAATAAGAAAAAGCTTCAGATTTCTCTGTTAGAAAATAGACCCACATAAATCTAGTGTAATCATTAACTAAGACAAATACATAATATTTTCCTCCAATGCTTCTAGTTAGTGTTGGACCAAAGAGATACATATAAACTAAATGTAATGCATCAGTAGTTAAGACTTCATAGACTGATTTAAAACTTGATTTATGTTTCTTTCCATATTAACAAGGATAACAAACTTTTGAAGAATCAAATTTAAGATCCAGTAGATCCTTAACAAGTCTTTTCTTAGAGAGTTTTCATAGGTTCCTAAGATTATAGTGTCCTAACCTTCTATGCCACAACCAAGAATGATCTTCCATTACACAAAGGCAAGGTAGATCGTGGCTTCTAATGTCTTCTAAGTTTAGTGTGTAAACATTCTCTTTCATATTGTCATAAAGAATAAACTATTCCTTGGAATTGTGTACTAAACACTTGTCATTCCTAAAATTCACAAGGTAACCTTCATCACATAATTGAATTATGCTAATGAGGTTGTGCTTAAGACCCTTAACAAATAAAACATTTTAAATCAAAGTTTTTCCAAGAAAAACAATCTTACATATACCAATAATTTCCCCATAGAATTATCTCCAAAATATACTCTTCCTCCTATCATCTTGATAATATTTTCAATGAAATTTTTGTTACCAGTCATATGCCAGAAACATGCCTTATCCATGTACCATGTATTGCTGTTGGTACTATCTTTATTTTCCTGAAAATAAGGGTGATAGTATTTTAGAACCCAAAATTTCTTGGATTCAGAAACTTCAGAAAGAAAATTTTTAGGAATCCACATTTTCTTTGAAAAAATACGCTTTATGAAAACCTAAATACTGAGTTTTGTTTAAGGAATTTTTTTCCCAATTCCCACCACACCAACACATAGTGAAAAATGGAGAACTTTGAGGAACAAAATAATTGTTACTGAAAAACAGTTTTGAACTAGTATAACCAAAACCAGAATTATTCCTTAGAGGTCGAATTTGAAAATACATCTTATCAAAATTTTTCTTCCCTAAGGTAATGTTTGACAAAAATTTCTTCTAGGAAAATATTTCTGACTTTATTCTAATAATTAAGTTATTATCCTTAAAAACATTAATTTTATCCCGAGAGTTAGGCTCGAAAACATTTTTCTTATAAATCACTTTTTCAAGATCCTTAGAAATTCTATCCTTCTCAAAATTAGATTTTTCAAGGTTTTTTGAAATAATTTTAAAATCAAGGATATTATTATCTAGATATTTAAAAAGATATGATATTTCCTTAGTATGAATAGAAATCCTAGAATTTTCCTCATCAAGTTTTTTCTTGACTTTATAATTTTCATTCTCAAGAATCTTAACAAACCTAGAAACTTCTTCATAGGTAGGTAAAGTATTATCTTCATAAGAAGAAGATTATTCATCTAAGGATTCATAATATTTACTATCACTATAATTAGAATTCATGGATACATTAGTTATGGATTCAGCATTGTGTACCTTATCCATTAAACACAAAACTTCAATAGGTAACTTGGCATGTAAACCAAGATTTTTCTGTCCAGAAGATTCATAATCTGAGGATTCATCAGAAGAGTCTCCACCACTAGCACTCCAGGTGTCATTAGCTTTAAAAAATTTCTTAGATTTAGCTTTGTAGTTCTTATTTCTTTTCCTTTTATAATTATTTTCCTTTCTATATTTTCTCTTAAGCATAGGATAATCTGGCCTTATATACCCAACTCTTTTGCATTCATAACAAGTGACTTCAGAGTCTTTGTTATCCTTTCTTTGTTTCTTCTTGTATCTATACTGAAAGTCTTTATTCCCAACAGTCTTGTTCATCCTTCAAGAAATATTAGCTATTTCATTCTCAGAATGTTCACTTTCACTTGATTCAGATAAAACAATAACCTTCTTAGACATAGATAGTGTAACTCTCTCAGGAGTCTTGGATTTCACAAGATTTTAAGTAGCTGTAAAAGAAAAACTTCCATTTCAATTTATTTCTTTACATTTTTTTGCATCTCCCTTCATTCTTCTCTCATGTTTAAGAAGAGTTCCAAAAATCTCATCAAGAGTAATCTATGTGACTTTCTTATTCTCATCAATAGATGTTCTCTTTGATTCCCACTCATTATGCATGGTGTCTATAATCTTTTCTATAAGTGCCTCATCATCCAAAACTTTTTCACTCATAGATTGTAAGCTGTTTACAATAGTCATAAATCTCTGATGTACCTTACGTATAGGTTCTTCATAAGGAAAGAAAAAACCATGGTACTTAGCTCTAAGAATAGCTCTTCTGGTTTCAATAACTTTGGAAGTTCCAAAATGAGTTACTTCAAGATTCTTCTAAAGAAAATTTGCAGCTTCACAAGAATAAATATGGCTATATATATTCCTGGTCATTGAACACAACAATGTATTTCATACCTCATAGTTAAGTTGATATTCTTACTTTTCTTGATTATTAAAAGTTCTGACTTCCTTATCAGGAATCTTGTAATCTCCAGTCAGAATAATAAAGTTTTCCACTCCAGTATTAATAACAAAAGTATTCATACAATCTCTCCAATATTCATAATCATTCCCATAAAAAATAGGTGGTCTAGTAGGATTAATATTTTCAATTAAACCAACATTCATTCCTACCTTCTCAAAGAAAATATCTTTCCACACAAACTTGTTAGTAATAAATGTTTGTAAACAAGGATAAAAATATCCTAAGCAAGAAAAATATAGAACAATGAAAAAATTGAGAAGGAAAACTTATATGTAAATATATGTATTTCAGAAACCTACTATGATACCAATTGTAGGATAGAAATGATAAATGTATATGCTCAATATAAAAGAGGGGGTGAATTGTATACTTTAAAAAATTACTTTGGAACTTTTAAAGATGGTAATGTTTAAAAAAGTTAAATAAGGTAAATTCACAAGACCTCTTAGTTCTACAAACTTGATTGATTCTAGAAATGTTGTTATGGAAATGAAACTTAAGAAAAGTTTACAAAGATAATATTTTACCTTAAAGCGTATATAATCTTAATAATCAGATTACAAGTATAATAAAGTATAAGATATTTATACTCTCCTTAACAATAAAAATGTAGTGGAAAACTTGAAACAATACAAGTAACAAGTAGTAAATCTTTTAACCCAAAGAGTAGGGTATCCAACAACTATGGATAAAGGTCCCTTGATTTATATTTCCAAGAAACTCTGTCTTACCCACACCAGGGAAATCCCTCGACATGAATATCAGAGTCTATCTTGCTATCTCCACAAGCCCTCAAACTTCAAGGTAGTCGAAACCTATGTCTTCCTATCCCCAGAATCCCTCGAATGTACTCAGCAACTTTCAGCGTCACATGAAGAAAATATGAACAAGATGTTCAGTATGCACAAAGCATGAAAGTCTCTCTCTAGAGATCACTTAAGTATCATGTAATCTCTAGAGTCGTAGAACAGTGTAGAGCTCATTCAAATGAGCTCCTATTTATAGGGGCATTTCCAATGGTCAACTCCCCCCTCCAACGGTCATATTTTCCTTGAATTTCGGAGGGTCCTGAATACGTTTCACTCAAACAACTATTAGTTAGTAACTAAAAACATGACATCATTTTATAACTATAACAAGGGTAAGAAAAATATGGTTGCTTAACCAAATCCATTTTTTAGAGTCTAAGGAAACAATAAAAGTTCTGAGTCTAAACAAAAAATCAATTTGGTATCTATAATACAAGAATATTAATATTCTATCTTCAAAAGAATTTGGAACTTGAATTATATAGAATTTTGGAGTCTGAATTTCAAGGAAATTCAGAGTCTGAATTCAAAAGAATTCTGAGTTTGAATTCATAGAATTCGGAGTCTGAATTCATAGAATTCGGAGTCTAAACTCAGAAAGTTCGGAGTTTGAATTCAGAGAATTCGGAGTTTGAACTTAGAATGTTCAGAGTCTGAATTCAGAGAATACAAAGTCTGAACTCAGAAAGTTAGGAGTCTAAATTCAGAGAATTTTGAGTCTGAATTAAAAAAGTTCAGAGTCTGAATTTAGAGAACTCAGAGTCTGAATTCAAAAAGTTCAAAGTCTAAATTTAGATAATTCAGAACCTGAATTCAGATCTTGAAAACATAATTCTCTATATCTAAGTATTTATAAGATTCTGAGGTTTTATATTTGAAACCGAATTTTACAATTAATAATAAAATGAGTTAGGATTAGAGAAATTATGATATGAACAATAAAAACATGATAATGATAAATTTTCCTTTGGGAAGGAAAATTTTCCTTATTAAGATAAATCATAGGGGAAAAGAAATTTACCTTAAGATAGAGTGTTTGTGATTTTCAAAACATGAATGAATGGAAAATTCATAAGGAAACCTTATTGACTCATCATCCATCTAATGTATACGGAAATATTGTTTTTGTGTATGATGAACTGCTACCTCATGAAACGATGATTGTTTGATTTTCCTCTACCACCTCTCATGGTGGCCATTATGATGTCACTGTATTTATATATGATATATATTATACTTATATTATCTCTATTATACTATATTTTTTATTTAATAATATACCTTTATGGTTTTCATGATGTGTAAATACGATAATTTAATTTGAGGAAGTGAGGACTACCACTCCCTCAAAGTGATATGACTCATTCATTCGATACATGAAATGTATAAATGATGGAGTTGGTTAGATTATGTAACATATAGATTATATGTTATTATAATTTAATTATAATATACATATATATCATTTAGTTTTCATTTATTTAATATTGAAAATAAATGAAAGTAGCATTCATGCGTATGTAAAACTTACCATCTCCATGAATGGTGCATTTAATTTCTTATCTTCAAATGTCATGGACAATTATAAATACATATATACAGGATATATATGATATTTAAATCATGAGTATGATTCTGGAGATAATATACTTGTGTCCACATGGACAATTTGTAATTATAACAAGATCATTTTAAACTCAATTACCCAATATCGACAGAACAACCGATATTCACTTAAATAATTATGTAATTTTTATGACATGGTAATAAGTGATATAAAAGAAATAATAAAATTTAAAAAGGTTCTTATGAAAGTATAAATTAACTTAAGCTTATTATTCTCGAAGAACAAGGAACATATGTGACGAATCATACTCAAGGTAATGGACTTCATTTCAATATCCTTTCATTGAGGCATGTTTTGATAATATATACCTCTTTTTTTACACAGTGTATAATAAACCCCTTTGAATTTTACTTTTATTCATAGGGATTCTTTTTTCTACAAAGCGTTTTACTAAATGAAAAAAGGAATGTTTTTAACATATGCGGTGACAATGACCTTTCCGCCACCATGAGCATTATTTAATATTTGGCTTCCTTAACAACCCATATAGATTTTTAAAAGGAAAATAAATACCATATACCCATTTTAAGTATTTTGGAATTGAAAATGGTTTTTGAAAAGGATTGAGTATTTCAATATCATGAAAATATTTCTTGTGATTTCATATGAAATGTTATTAGTGAAATGTTAATATTTGCAATATTTTATGTGTTATGATTATATAATGGTACTTGGACATTTGATGAGTGGTTATGTGATAAAACAATGATGGGTGATTATGTGATAAACCAAATGATAGGTGGTTCCATGATAAACCAAAGACGAGTGATTACATTATAACCTATAATGCATTATTTATGAAAGTCAGCAGTATAGATATTCCATTTTTTGATATGTGTGGAAGTCGACCATATGGTTATTCCATTTAAGTATGTTTATGTCCCAAGTAACCTTTATATGCTATATGTTGGTTTTTATGGGATTTATGGTAATAATTAGGTTACCAAAAGGGTAATTAATGAGCTTATATTCCGTGAAGTATATTTACTACCTCTTAAAGGTCAAAAGTATTACATTATGATAAAGTATTCATGGTTTTCATGTTATCCCCAGACTAATAGTTTTCGTTTTTTTGTATCCTTTCTAATCTTTTTAAACTCATCCTAAGTTTTGATTTTTTTTCACAGGACATAAAGAAGAATAGAGTCTAGGATGAGATAAATGAAAACTTATTCTTTTAAAAAATTAAGCGATGCCATGTTTTTTTAAAGTTTTTTTGTTTTATAAAATAATGGATAGTGATTATAAGTGTCTACTTGAAATATAAAAGATGTTATGGGTAAGTTATGGCCTAATTATCTAAATATATTAACGTGAAAAGATCCTTAATGTGAATTAAATTTAAATTATTGACTTATATGTAGATTATTTAATGTTTAAGGATGGGGCCTTATACTTATGGTGAACATTATAATAGTATTTCCTAAACAAAAATGATAAAAAGTAGTATAGGTTTCATATTATTATCTCCTGTCCTATTATTATTATTTTTTGTTCATCAATGATCCACATGTTCTCAAGAAGTATATCATTATCCTCTCAATAATAAAGCTTATGCAAAGAGTTAAGCTCATCCTCTTATTTATATAAAATATTCAAGGAAAATTTTTATATAACTAAATATGTAGTATCCCTTGAAAAAATATCAACATTGTGATATACATTTTGAAACTTCCCAAACATTAATTATGAAAAAATATTAGGTTAACTCCCCATAAATGCTATTAAATTTTCATTTTATATTCTAAATAATTATTTGACATTGATATTTATAAAATTTTAATTTAATTCCCCATAGATTCAACCCATCTAGTGATTCCCTAAAATTTCAACATTAAAATCATCCATAAATCATAAATTCTTTTTCATTTAGATTTCTATAGAACCCAAATCCATCATTCCTTGTATTTATTCTCACATGTATACAATATTATTACAATGTGAAGTATCACATAATTGTAAAACATCATTACTTAAAATTTAATGATATATTATATCGAAATATGATCAGAAGAATATATCATGATGTTTTATTCATAAAAGATAAAAAACTAAAGTATAAAAAAGGCTTACAAATAACTTGGCTATATATTTTACTTTTACATGACAAAAATATGGAAATCATATAGTAAAATATTAATATTTTGTAGAAGTAGATTAACCATATATAGAAATAGTTTTATCTTATGTAAATTAAATTAAATTCAATATTGATATGAAAGAAATTCAATTTAATATTTGAGGACTCTATTTCAACTAATATTACAGTAACATAATATTTTTAATCCTCTATAATCTTTAAAATTTCTGATTTACTCTTAATTACATCTAGTTTATTATTTTTTAACTTTGAGTTAATAATTTATATGTTCCATTTGATCTTGTTAAGTTATACTAAGGTAATCATAAAATATTTGGATTTTAACTGTGCATTCTCTAAATTTGTATGAATACTAGACATTATAATTCTTGAACATAATGGTTCTCATATCAACTAGACAATATCTTTCCAACATAAACCCATATGATATATTAATAATAAGGTACTAGGTTAGAATGATAAAATCCATATGATCTAATTTATACTGGATACTAGGTTGGCCTCAAAAAACCTATAAAATATAATTCCAACATGATAATAAGGTTTTCCAAATCAAATCCTTATAGTCTCATCACTTGTCATCTAATGATTCTTAATTTTAACGAATACTATTTTCACCACTATACCATAGTAAATTAATACAACACCTCATAAAAATGTTATGAAAATCATATATATTTACCATACCCTAATAAAACCTCACCCTTGGTTAACCATATTTCACCACTATTTTACAAAACATCATAATATATTCCTTTATTAACCACCGATGAATATAAACTATCACATCCAATGTGGAACTAAACATAATATAATCAATATCATAAATCTACAATAAAAAATAAATAATGAAATATGTAAATCACTCCTTATATTTTACTAATCTCTACCACCTTGGATTACACTAACACACCAATTTCCCTAAACTCATGTTTCATTTAACTTCATTATATAACTCACCATTTTGGTAGCCCATGGTCATGAATTATGAACTTAATTTCATAAGCACATAATACACTCTCTTTAGTGATACCTTTCTCATTAGAATACAAGAACATAATTATTTAATATAATCCTCACATTCCCACATTAGTAGCCATTTTTCAATTGGTCACATATTCTGAAGTCTCAGTTCTAACCAACAAAAAGTAACAACCCCCAAGATAAATATCTAAAAAAAATTACTATCAAATCTACCTAAGGTAGATTTTATATCAAAATAATTTTGGACTAATAAAGGCCTTTATTTTTAATAATAAACCCCTCTTAATGAGTTTTTCTCTTAATTAATACATACCTTAAAAGTCCACCCATGAAACCAAACACAAGACAAACCTTTATAAAATCACTCAATGGAAAACATCACATAGTAGTACAATGTAACTCCTCATGTCACTAGAGGTATTTATCAATAAATGAAAACCATGGGGGATCAAATTCCATTTTATCAAACACATCCATATAGAATTCATAACCATTTATTGATTTATATCCCATATTAAAACACATTTAACATACCAAAAAAATATCACTTTCCTCTATAAACATAAGGGATACTAATTGTGGAAAACATCTTGGGTCATCTATAAAAAATTAACCATGCTTATAAATCATAATATATAAGGATATTGAATAAAATATGGTAATACCACCTAACACAAACATGTATTTTATTAATTTATCCGAAGATATAATACTTTATACAATCATTCACTAGACATCTCCCATCTTCACGATACATAATATCATCCAAAGTCTCTCAAATTAACAACAAAATTGATAATTTATTAAAATAATTAATCTATATCTGTATAATGGATAACATCTCATTGGAAAATGTTATTATTACAAAACCGTGGGCAATACAGTGAAGTCCACTAGAATAGATTCTCTTTATAATTATATGTAAAATAAAAAAATTATAATATACAATTGTTTATTAGTTTTATCTAATTTGTAAAAACAATATAAAATTAACATTTATTGGAAAAAAACCATTCGTGAAACATAATTAAGCCTTATGAATTCATTTTTTTCAACCTTACCTAGGTAAAACAAGAAAAAACACTATGAACATTGGGAAAATTAAACATAATATGATGAAATCATATCATAAAATCCATTACACAAATTATAATTAGAGAAAAAGATGAAAGGATAGAAATTAAAGGAATATCACATGATTGTATAAATTAAATGAGAAAAAAATACTGGTAGATAACATGGACTAGTGATAAAAAATGGGTAAGAAGAGCACTTTGATGGGTACTAACCACATGTCTAAATATCTGTATGACCCCAAACCAAATGCAATTTTAAAATAAATTCATAAAATTCTGAAAATATCCCATATTTTAAATGTTGTATGTGGAAATACACTAAAAATATAACAGGATACATGAAATATATTTAGATAAAAAACATCTCTTATGACCCCAACTAGTTACCTATTAGTGTCACATTTAAATACTAGTTTTATAATAGAAATATTTTGGCCTCATCATGGCTATTCATGGCCGGATGTTGTAGCCAGAAACTTCACTGAGCTCAACTAATATATTGGATTCAACATGAATCCACTTCTGCATAAAATGAAACCTAAATATTATCATTTTAATAATCTTAAACATGTACATAATTTTTTTTCCATATGTAATAGGGAAAAAAATTCATACCCTCTCTAACTCAATAAGACCCAATCCTTCCACTCACTTTCGTTACACCCAATAATGATGGTAATAAAAAAACACAGGTTCATTTAACCAATATTATAAAATATTTTTAATAGATAATACTTTCCGAAAAAACATTTTCACTTTTACCAAGACACTCTATATAATTTACATGAAAATAAATCATTACACTTACTACCAAATATTCCTCTATTAAATCGACAATATAATTTACATCACATAATATAGAAATATCCATGTAATATATAAGTAACATGCCTCTCTAAAAGAAATTAAATTCATGAATCATCATAATAAATAAAGATATATTTCAATATGATGAAACAATTCAATATAACATTAGATAATTAATTTTAGTTTAAAATATCATCAATCGACATCACCATTGTCAATAAGAATAATAAATAATTATTAATTCTCACTTAATCATTATGAATAATCATCAAATAAAAATTAAAATATTTCCATTGTTTATTAATTATATATTACTCATTAAATAATAATAATTAACATAATAAATATTCCTTTTTATTCCATTAATTTTTATGGAAACAACATAGATAAAATGAAAAATAACATTAAGACATTACTCATGAAATTTTCTTTTAGAAAAAAGAATATTTTCTAGATCTCCTATATGATTTCTAATTGATAATTATCACAAGAAATGGAAGAATTATTGCAATTTTATCATGAATAATTAATGAAAAGACCCCTATGGGTATTATTTATGAGAACAAGTGTGACCATAAAATACTATTTCCAAAATACCATGGGTTGGAATGTATTGGGATTGGATTAAATTTCAAAAATGGGAGGTATTAGTCTCCATGAAATGGAGTAAAGTATTTTAAAAGAAATTTAATCTTTCAATCCAAGAACAATAATAAATACATGATCTAATGATTTCAAAATAATGTATAATTCACTTCTATCAAGAAAAATTAAAATGAAATCAATATTTCTAGTACTATAAATTCATACAACTAATATGTATAATACCCAAAACATCAAATATACCTCAATATTGTATAAATTTTCATCCAAATTATAGGATCCTTCAATCAATCCCATTAATTGGGATAAAACCACATGTTACTTCTATATATTATTTTTTAATCATATATGTAAAATAATGGGTGTGTATATCTATATACATTGAAATCCATCCTCTAAGGATGAACAAAAAATTCAATATGATCCATGTATAATGACCGTTGTAGTAAAATTGTAATATATAATAATACTCTCATTGATCAAGACTAACAATGGATAAAATCACTCAATGTTATTCCCAAAACAATTATATATATGTTTTAATTTTTTATCATTATATGAATAAAAGTATAACACCAACCCCAAACATGTAAAATCAAATTAACCATATCAAATTATGTATAGTTATTTCTCAAACATGACACATTCCGATGATTTTTAAAATACTTCCATCATGAATGACATTATTAAACCCTCATATTGGGATAAATAATTTATTTTTATGTGTAATAACTATCACATATCCCCTATAAGACTCTAGGTAAATCAAGAATATCATAACATTCATCAAACTACCCACATGAAAATTAATCTACAATTTTTCTTTTAGATGTATTATTATTAAAAAAAATTCAATTCACTAAATGTGAAAAAATATTTCAATTTGATCATTAATGTGGGGAATGTGGTTGTATTATATATTTCCTTATATATATCATCATAACTCTCATTTTCCAATTTTTTTAATAGAAAAAACAATGTTCAAATTATTTTCACTAGATTTGAAAATATTATCGTCACGATATATGATGAAAAATAATTGATTTCAACTAATTACTTATTTAATTTGAATATGAAGGTTAAAATTATAAGAAAATTAATTTTTTAGTTATTTTTTTTATTAATATTAATACTAATACAACTATTCATAATTAAATTAATACTATGAATTATTTTAATATAGCAGGAAAAGACCATCAATATGTATTTTTCTTAATTTATGTATATTTTTTAAACAAATGTATATATAAATATAATTAAAAATTTAATATTTGAAAAAATTATATATATATTAATGAATGTATAAATATATATATATTTTCATGTTTGTGTGTTTTGTTTCTTCTAGTGTATGAGAGGTTGTCACATGCCAAAGGGAACTGGAGGGGGAATAAAATTGATGATTAGACGCCATGATGTGGCTATGATGAGCCTCTACCAGTAAACATGGATATGTTATTATTATAGTGAATTCAAACCAATAATAATTCATTTATATCATTACTAAATTTGGTTAACATCCCTTCCTCATATCCAACTCATGGTCTACTAAGGCTTTCTACCACCCAAACTCATCGCCTCCCAGAGAAACTGCAAAAGAGATTTATTACACCACCACAAACCATTCTAGAATTAATATCCCATTAATGTAATAAAAAAAATCTCTTGTGTAAATTTATATACATCAATGAATAGTTTCACATGGTTATTAATTCCACACTTCTTATTTTCAATATAATTAATAACCTGAGTATCATCCCTCCAACACACCACCTACATTATATGATAGATCATGTCTTTATTGGATGAAAAAATTCATTATCCCTATCTATTGAAACACTATGATGAAACAAACCCAAATAAATATAACTAAAATAAGGTTATCCCCATATTCAAAAATAATATCATTGATATCTTAGATCACATGATCTATCAATCACATTGGCAATGAACACTCACACTCTCCCAATGATGAAGTTCATGGCCACACTAAAGGTCAATGTTTTGTATCTCTCTATACCCTAATAATAGAAATAGATTCATACCTTATCTAGGGGGAGAAAATAAATTAATGGTAGAAGAATCTCTCTACTAGTGTTTATAACATTAAAAAATAACAATAAGTAAGTTTATTGGAAAACAATTTATTAAATTTATTCTCATCATCTATATATTGAAGCATAAAAATGATAATAAAAATCCATTAATTCCACTGGAGAGGGGGTGTGAGATCCTATATCAAACAGAATCCAACATCTTTTAAAATACCACTACAAACATTTATCTTATTTCAATAAAAATAATTCAAAAATGAGTATTTATGAGTGATAATTATTAGTTATGAAAAATTCATGCCTATTAGGGCTCAAATCTCAAAATCCAATTATGATGTAATTATATAAAACACTATATTCCACCAAATATTATGCTAATAATTTTTCAATCAGATATATGATTTTCAATATTTCCTTGTCATTTTCCAAAAATTTATAAATGGAATCCATGACATTTATTAATTTTTATCATAAATTTAATAAATATCCTAAAATTAAAAACTCATATGATACATTCCAAAACATTATCCAATAATAAGCACCACATTCACATATCAATTTAACCATCAATTATTTCTTTTAATAGGTTTAAATTGTTATTTTCCCCCTCTGGTGAGAAATTTTTAAAAAATACCTCCTACAATAAAAAACTCCCAGATTTTGATTTTTTAACTAGTATAAAGAAAAATAATGAAAATTAATTAATTTAACAAAATATAATGTAATTAATAATATTTTATGTAGTCATATAAAATCTAAAAAAAATATTGGTTATTAAGTCATTTGTACTCATGAGTTTAATATAATAAAAAAATCTCAATTAGATTGAGAAACAAAATGTTTAGATGGATATAAAGACAAATGAAATGGAGAGATCGAAAACCAATACACTATTAATCTATATAGAAAAAATAAAATGATGAATCAAATATTCAATTAATGACATGAAAATAATATAATCTCAACTATTGAATTTTTTTCTTGGAATCAACAAGGTATCCATTGACAATAGCTAGATTTCTAGAGATTTTAGTAAAGCCTCACCAATGAACTATTTTAGATATTGGGTACTCAATTAAATAAACATGGTACTTAGTTTTAATTACTACCTTAAGGGAATACAAATTTCATTTAAAACCCCTTTTTCTTGTAAAATATTCCATAAATATTCTTAAAAAAAATAATAATAAAATCAAACACAACCAAAAATTAAAATAAAACTCAAATCCCAAAAGTTATCATAATATAATTATTTTAAAATAATATAGTTTCATAATAACATTAACTACAATATATTCAATGAAATTATATTAAATATCAATATGATTTTATCATGAATGTTTTAATTTATTTTTTTGTGAGATATAAAGAACTCAAATTATTAAAAAATAAATAATGATATCCTAATATCAACTTTAATATTTTATTATTGTGTATTTATCTATATCATTTGTGTTTTTTCAATACAATGGCAATATCCCCTCATTATTATTGGCTAAAATTATCCTCCCATGTCAGTCACTTAATTCGGTTTTTATATTAATTAATTTTTGAAAAAATGGTTGATGTTTTAAGATAGGGGAAATAGATAAAATAAGGGGCCCAATTGTTTGGAAACACTAGTTACTTGTTGGGATGAAACTAGGTACTCAGTGACACTACATTGGTTGTAGAGATACTATTTGGCCCAAAAAAGTACTCATTGGACCAATATTGGGTACCTCATAGGCCTTAAGGTGCATTTTTATATGAGGTATATTTTTTTTATCTCACATCAATAATTAAAATACCCTTTATCCTTTCACTTCATATTTCCTACACCATTTCATCCATTACCCCCATTTAAGAGATCACTCACATATCACTACATACACCATTTATCCTACCCTTACACATTCATCTTGATTTGTACCAAGGTGTTCTATGGAGGTATGTCATCTTCTAACAAATCATTGGATCTCTTTTCCCTTTAAATTTTCTTTTATGATTTCACGATTTCCAAGTAAAACTTAACATAACCTCATTCATTAGTCTGTATCCAAAATCCATATTGGATCATTCTCCCTATAAATGGTAGTAGTATTTCATAGTCATAAATATTAATGATAGGTTACTTCTACAAATTATGAATTTGTGTTTTTAGAATAATGTGTTGACATAAGTATCTCCTTGGTCTAAACTAGGATTCTCTAATTAATGAGTGACACTATATGTTGATTCCATTATCTTTGAGATTTATATCGATACATGGAAACATGGGTCAATTTTTCACTTCCTCCAATACTTTGATTGTGATAATATTTTAGGGGAATAGGGTAGGGTAATGGATGAATAGATTAACATTTTCATTATACAAAATTCTTACAAAATACTTCCTTTACATGAGAAAGAGGAATCACTAATCATTTATTAATTTCGTAATAATTACAACTAAATGTTATTCCTAGTATATAACCCTGTATTCTTGTCAATATAAAATTATTAGATAGGTTTTTATCCTATTTTTTATTGATTCATAACATGAATATGGGCTGTTACATTATAAATTCACCACACATAGTAGTTTTAGTACTAAATGTTGGATCATGATTATTTTATGATTCTATAGTAGGATATGGTTCTTGAAAAAATATTTTATATTGATAATATATGATAAAACTATATTTATTATGTTACTTAAATTCCATTTATATTATTTTGAATGTATTTAATTGTTTTTTTGTATTGAATATCTAGGTGTTGAACCTATTTTCTAGGCTGTTTCTCAACACATGGGTATTCTCAACACATGGGGGTTTATATATTTATATTATTTTTTGACCCTATAAAGAGATAGGGATAATATAGATAATGGATAAAAATATATATATTCTTATGGATATATATATATATATATATATTCCATTATAGTGGCTGATGAGTGGACTCCATGGTGACTGGGAAGCTTATGTGCATGTTGAATTCCTCTCTAAGAGAAAAGAGGCGTTATATACTGTAGGGTTTTGTATATGTATATGGTTATTTATACATACATAAATATATATAGACACAGACACACACACACACACACACATGCACATGTTCTATATTATGAGAAGATGTGTGGCCTCCTTGGTGAGGTTGAAGTAGATTCACCCATGTAGTTCCCCTATATAAGGAGTGATTGGACTCCCAGGAATGAAAATTATATAAAATGGAATATATTGGAATATATATAATTTTATATGTGAATATAAGATACGTTTATAGAATATGGGTTCTATATAATTTATTTGATAGAAAGATCCCTTATAGTGTACAGATAGACCACTAGGATTATTATTATGGGTCAAAGTAGGTTTGGATAATGTCTTTGGATATCTTTGGTGTTATATTAACAAAAAATATATATTTACAAAATTAATAAATAAATATGTCTAATTTATTTATCTTGAATAATATATTATAGACTAAAATTGATTGGTTTTTATTTTTTGACATTATATATTTACTTTTTATACCTCCCTTTATGATATTATAGCTATGGTTTGGTTATAACTTCCATAGGGTTAATTATACTCACACCCTACACATGACCCCCCATAATGTAAATAGACATTTTTTACATGACCTAGGAAAAAGTATAGCACCATTACTTGAGCGATGATGGTAAAAGAACACAGTTGACATTGTATGTGGTGTATAAATACTAGATTTTTTCTTTTAATATTTTTGTAGGATATATTGAGTGGTTGTATCTGTTCTGTATTTTATGTTCTCTATGTCAACATAATAATATTAAATACTCATTTCCCCCTTTTTCCCATGTTTAAACTTGCTTATATATGTGAAGTGGTTTTTGTCAACTTGTTAAATTTTCTTATACTATATAGATATCATATAAAATATTTTAGAGTACATAAATGTTTTGTTAGTGATGTTATTTTTTATTTTATAGGTAACTCGAAAAATAGGTGTTCTATGTGTCATTACCTATGTTTTGGTTTCCAATTTCCATCTTTTTCCAAGGGTTATATGAAAATTTTGTCTAAAATAACTATTTTTTATTTTTATTTTTATTCACTCTCAATGTGGGTGAATATTTTCACATATATAGGAAATTTATCCCTAATATTCTTTAACTTACTTTGGGGATTGGGAGGTGTGCATGTGGTCTTAATCAAAACCAACATGTGTTCATTCATGTATCTAGTTTCAGTTCATACGAATTGTTATCATAGTAAATTATGAGATGTTGGGTATTAAGTTGGGATTACTTATAATATTGGATTATCATAGGTTAAAAATATATCATAAATATTCATAGATAACGTAATTATTGTGAAATTATAAGAAAAAAGGGGTAATCATGGTCTTATTTAGAACTTCTGCATCAGATAACTATTTTTCTTAGTTCTCATGTATCATGAGTATATATGTAACACCCCAAGATTTCATAGTACGTTATTTCTTCAAAGCAATGCAATAACTTGCACTAGAAGTAACACTAAGTTCAAGCGCATCACGACATACCAAACTAGCCATTCAAAAGAGGTTATGAATAGTATTAACTAAATTTTGAACATTATATAATCCATATAATTTTATAATCCATATTATGAGTTTCTCAGAAAAATGTAAGAACAAATTCATTTTTTTCAAATAAAAGAATTATTTTTCAAAAAATGAAATTTTACCACCTTTTAATGGAGAACCCTTTTTAAATATAATATTTGAAACTTTTATATATTCAATTTGACGAAATAAATTTTTTCTTTAGAATCTAGACATAATAATTTAGTTTCAATAATTTTTTGTTGTTTTTCTGATAACTTTCATATTTGGGTGAATAGTGAAAAATAATATATTTTAACTGAAAACAACTTTTTTAATCGAAATAATTTATAGAGTTGAATTATAAATTTTAATGTTTTGGAATATAATTGGATTATATTTTTACCCTTTAATCCAATGTTGGTCATTGTAATTAATTTCACATTGAAATTATACATAAACAAGTGTCTATCTTTTGATAGTTATTGTTTCATAAAAACACGCTATTTGTTTTGACAACGAGAATGAATTTTAAATTAATAAATGAAACTTATATGTTTTGAGTTTGGTAAAATAGACTTCATTTTTGGATTCATAATGTCAAAATTTTCTTAGAGTGAATTTTTGGTATTTTTCTGAAAACTTTCTATTTTTGATGAATATTGAAAAACACTGAGTTATAGTTTAAAACCGATTTTTTATTTAAATAATTATTTATTTTATTTAAATTTATTTTAGGTCACAATAGATACATAATACCTATATAAGTTCAATTTAATTCATTGAAGTCAGTTTATAATAATTTTAGATATATAAAAATTTTATTGAACTTTTCACCGTCTTTTACCCATCTCCTAGGAGAATTTGCAAATTCACATAAAACTTAATTTTACTGCTTCTATGTGTAGAATTTATAAAATCTGAGAGATATGGTTAATATCAAGGAGTCAAATGTGGTTCAATAAGATAAAAATAATTTTTTTTGAATAGTAACTTTTTTACTTTTCTTTACCACAGTTAAAAGAAAATAGGGTAATTAAGGGTAAAAATGATATTAATATAACACATGTCCTAATTATATTGGACAGGTGTATCTAGACCAAAAACAACCTTTGGAATAAAATATTATCATTTAGGTCCACTTGGATTAGATTAGGATATTTATTATTATTTAATTCAAAGAAGAGTTAAAAGAGTTAAAATCAACGTTTAATAATTAGAACATTTTTAATATAGGGTTATACATAAGATAAATTAGATTATAAATATTAATTAGAAATAAAAAATGATTTCATACATAATGGTATTTTATTTATAATTTTTAGACATTAAATACTTTAATTTATTTATGACACAATGATGATGCAGTAATTACCGTATTAATGAAAGATTAAGATAATTGATATTATAAATACCCAAATAAATGTAATTTGAGACTCTTTTTGAATTAAAATAATTTTATAGGTTAATATTACATATTAGGGTTAGTTAGATGAATTTTTTTCTAAGTAATCATGCTGTTATGAGTTAACAAAAAATCAAATTCCAAATAGTGTCAAAATTGACATAAAAGAGTTTTTAAAACAAATATTATATTATTAATTGATATAATATTCCTAAAAATCTATGGATAGTCCAAAGGACTTATGTAATGATTTTTGTATCATTAATTAATCACTTGGGGGTCTCTTGTAAGTTTATAGTAAGTTTATTAACCATATAATATAAAAATACAAAGAGACATGGTAAATGTCTAACTAATTAACTTAGAGTTAAAACTAAAGGATAAGGTTAATAAAGTGACCCAAAACTATCTAAAACCTATTATTTTAGTGTATTTCGACCCATCCCCACCTTATCCAAGAAATAAATCAATTTTTATCCATTATAAACCGAATATGATTTTATTATAAAATAATATTTTAAGTTTTTCCTAAGGTGCCCCTCACCCCTCTTATAAAAGGGAACTCCCTCTTCTCTCAAATTCATACCTTCAAAGCCTTTTGGATCGGCCAAACCATGCCCAAATATTCTCTTAACTTCACTGACTTCAACCTAGAGGCCTTAGTTTGATCATAAATCCAACCTAAGGAGTCCTTTTGATCAAATCAAAAGGAAGAACTTGAAGAAGAAGTAATGTTTTCACCACCCTCTTTCAGGTTCCTTTCTTCTTCAACTTATTCATTATTTTTTATTTATATTCTAAAATAATAATTCAAGTATATTATATATACTATGATGTTATTATAAATATGGTATAATTATATTCAGTATTCTATCCATCCTTTGAATGACATGTCACCATACGTCCGTATGTACGGCTTACCGTCTCCACATCGTGGTGTAATTGTTATTCAAAACATTATTTTTTTATGGGTATGATAATGATGTGTAATTGATTAAAATAATAAATATAACATAATAATGATTCTTTATATATGATATACCATCCAATTATATATTATTTTAATATCAAAATAATGATATTGTCACTCGTGCGTACGTACGGACTACCGTCTCCACGAACGCGGTGAGATTCATTCCCCATCGTATCCATGCAAGTATAATTCTCATTTGTTTGACTTTTTATAAGAATTTTATAAAGGAATATTTCTTTCATTTTCCAAACAAGGTCCTTTTTAACCTTTTCGACAGAATTAAGGGAAGAATGTCTTTTTTTAACTTATACAGCGGGTGCAGCTATTTTCCACCGTTATAAAATTGTTGAAGCTTCCCTTACAAGATTATAAGAATATTTTCAAAGTAAATGTTTTATTTTATAATTATGTGACTTTTAAATAATTTCAAAATAAATATTTTAAGAATTTGTGAAAGGTACTCTTTATCAAGATCATAATTTTAAATGTTTTAAAGATTTATCTTTATAAATCTTTTTAATTAATATCCATGTTTTCAAAATTATTTTAAGGATTTATTTATATGGACATGAATGTTTTGAAATTATATTTCTTTTCAAAAGTTTCAATGTGGTATGGGACACTTTGATTCAAAAATCTCTTTTAAATTACTTCCTTTATAAATGTGTGACTTTTAAATGATTTCAAAAAAGAGATACTTCTCTCAAATAGTTTTGATTTCATCTATGTAAACATCCTTTGATGGATTTTAAGCTTATTTGAAGTTGATTTATTATGATACAAAACTTCCATATAGTATTGAAGGTTTTGTGATATGTTTGACTGTGGATGTGTTATTTTTATACCATTAATGGTTTATGGAGAAAGTATTGACATTTCATATGATAGTTTTAATATGAATGTTTATGTTATGTTTAATCCTTCCCATATGAGGAATGAATTGAACTTAATAAGTGACGGGTGGAGACCGCTATAGCTCCTCGATGCATCAGTAGGTCTCATGAGACAAAATAGTGTCTTGGCACAAGGCAATGAAAAAATATTATTTGTAGTCTTGGCACAAGGCCTTGACTATGTGGTTATGATAGTCTGGAATTATGAATTCCATCATTATGAAATTGGTTATTGATATTGCATGTGATTATTCGACTATTAGAATATCCATGTGAATAAGTAAATTTCATTATTTAATTTTATCTTTTCCATATTATTCTTAAGTTTAAGTTTAAAAGTCTTTTGTTTTAGTTATACATTGCCTTAAATGTTTATGTTTATTTATGAATGTTTCCGCTATATTGTTATCCTTACTAAGAATCTGTGATCACCCCTTTCAATGTTTTAATTTTTCCCAGGATGTGAAGAAGTATTTTATGAATGACCTACAGGGATAGTATGAAGGGATATATAGACAAGATGTTGTTGTAGTTTTTTTCACTTTAGGATGTAATGTAAACTTTATGAATATATCTAGTGATTCCAAGGCTACTAAACTACTCAGTCTTTCGAGACTTGATCTTTTGTGATCATTCCAATATTATTTAATAATGCACTGACTCTGGGTAACTGGGGTCGGGGCGTTACAAGATATGTCTAGATAGGAATGTGTATGAAAATGATCCACATAATATTATTTCATTATATTGTTTCCTTTATTTCTTACATTAATTAAATTATAATATTTATATTGATCTGAATAAAAAATAAGTTTTATTTTTACAATTATCTTTTAGTGATGACTATGTTAGTATAAATAAATTAATAGATTCAGTTGAAACTGAATACACCATTTATATACATTAGTTTTATAAATTTAATGTAAGATTTTAAGACTTAATTTAACATTATTGTTCAATGAAGGATATTTTAATAAAAAAGACATATTATAGTGGGGATGGTGTTATGCCATTATTATCACTATAGAGAAGTAAAATGAAACATTTCACATTAAATAGATGGTAACATGACATGGTTCCCTTCATTAGTGTATATTATGACAATAATTAAACAACTATTTAATATGTAAAAGGGAATAAAGAATATGATACGCTTGATGGCCTGCCATTAAACCCAAATATCATGAGGGTCTAGGTAGTGAGAAATGTATAACCATGATGGAACCCTTAATTATTTTTGTTATGAGGGATTCCTAGGTCTATCATCAACCCACCATCTATAGTCGTATATCCCATTAATAATAAGAGCAATGGGATGATCATATTAATCAAATAATTCGGAGTATTGGTAATTTTAATAAGTACCATGTTTTCATGGAATCCATTATTGAAGATAGAGATAGACAACATTGGTGGTATACAATTGTTGAGGATAATAAGTTTCATGGACTTGAGTGGAAGTGTTTGAAGAAAGAAAGAAAGAAATAAAATACATATACTCTTCTTCAAGTAGAGATTGAGTATTTATAGGGCTTTAATTGGGGATGATTTCCATTTTGGGATACACAACTTAGTTAACAAATATAATGTATATTAATTCTCATATAATTTTTGAGGATGAGTAATTTTTTTTTTTGGATATTTGATAAAGGGAAACACTATAGAAACATTAGTTGATGTTTAAATTATTATATTTCACATGGGTAGTGAAGAAGGGAGCCTTAGTTAATATGGGTTACAAGGGGAATGTTGGATTTTGTAGTTCTTATTTTGGATGAAAGAGGAACTGAAAGGATGTGAATGAGGTAAAAATAATTATTTAAATTTTTATGTTCTTTCTATTATAGTTATATTTTAACAACCCATTATATTATATACATTTTAATTTTAAATAAATAATATGTTGAATAGAATTTGTATCCTGAAACACTAAAATAAAAAAACCATGATACATTTAATTGAGATAAAATATTACAATTAATTGTCAATGTTAATAAATTTTGAGAATAAAATATGTAACAAAATTATGAAAAATTTATTTGTAATAAAGTTACATGTAAACTATAATATGAAAAACATAAAATCTCTATTATAAGGGTTTTCTATTAAGATCATAACCCAAATTGGAACTATATAATATGGTAGATAATTGGAATTAAAAAAGACATGTCGATTCAGAAGAAAATTAAATTTTACGAATGATTTTATGAATGTATGAAAGACTATATATATTAATAAAATATGAAAAATATAAATAATTATTTTGGAAATGTGGTCTTTGGAAATATTGTTGTTTGAAATATGGTAATTGGATATATGGTCACTTGTTATAAATGAATATAAATATAATATTAATGGTGTCTAATTTTAATTAAAATTTTTAGAATTATATTATTCAACATTTGGTAATGAAATAAAAATACATTTTTATTAAAAATATTTTTCTAAAACAATATTTTTTCATAGGTTATATATTATTATTATTATTAATTATTTATTTTAGAAATTTAAAAATCTCAATGAATTATGTTAATACCAATTGATTGATAAATTTTGATTTTTAGAAGATGAATACTTAATTTTAATAGGAATTTGTTCAATTTATTTAATGATAAAAATTATATTTTTTTGAAATAACTAATTTATTACTATTATTATAATAAAAAAATTAAATATAAAAATTTTTATTGATGAATATAATGTATTTTTTAACTATAAAAAATATTTTATTGATCATTTAAAAAATAAATTTTTTAAAGTATGAATATGAACACTTCTTATTTTAAAACCTATTTTTATAATATATATATATATATAATGTTATCAATTAAAATATAAATTTCTAATTTCTATAAATTTATTAATATTATAAAGATTTTAATTTTTTACTAATCAAAAAAATATTTAAAAAGATCAATATCATTTTCAGGAAAAAAATAGTTATTGAGGTAAAGATTAAGTTACCACAATAATGGTAAAATGCAGTGAAAAGTATTAAACATATTAATGAATAATTAAATTATCTATAAAATACTCTAAAAAATGTGTGGATGATGGTATACATAAACCACATTGATTATTTTCTTATTTTTATAAATTTTACTTTTAAAATGAAAAGCTTATAATTTAAGAAATGAATATTTACGAAAGTGATACTAAAAATTGACCTATAAATGGACCCCTCCTATTACCCTCACAATTCAATCAAAATATTTAGATATATCTCTAATATATTATTATTGTCAATCTCTTATATCATTCTTAGATTTTTTGTGGCTTTTACATTAATTAGGAATCCTAAATCCTTTATTTTGAATAAGGTCATATCGAGAAGGGAAGAATTCCTTAATGTACCAAGTTATTCAACATCTTTTCTAATTACATTATCCAATAAATTTATTTAAAATATAATTATACACTTTAATTATTTTAAAATAACATTATCATTCTTATAAAAAAAATACAAAACCTCTATATAACCCCGAACACTTACCCATTTGTTAGTGTAACATTATCTTGATGGGTTAATTCAACCACCTACTAGAGTGATGATGTACTATCATTAGTATTTCTGAAATGAATTATTATCATGAAATTACCAATTGTAATATACTATATTAAAATGTAACTTATGTTATTAATATTTTTATATAAGTTTGATGAAAAAAATGAATTATCAATATTAATAAACACATTATTATTGATAAAATACCCAAAAATGCATATAATGGATTCTATTATCATAAGGAATAACTATATATTCCATAAATGGATAAAAGAATACATAAATTAATAAATAATATTTATTATGATACATTTACTAATCAATTAATCAGAAAATATCTATCAAATAACGAGTATCTGAAAATAATTACAAATCATCCATGGTATAATAAATATTTCTAACAACTGATGGTGGAAATAAACTATAAATAAATAATTTATGTGTATTTAATGATTATAAATAAATTTTAAAAATGGTTATAGGGAGTATAATTCCAAAAGTCTAAAACTGTTCTTCAAAAAAAAAGTAATATCTTTTGGTGTTTAGACTGTTTTTATGAGGTTTCTCACTTTCCCCATAAAAGTTTTTGAAAATAAAAATGTTATATTATATGGGAGTGATGTTAAGAATTTTATTTTTAATCTCATTTTGAAGTTGAGATTTTTTATTTTTGAACTACCAATAGTGGGAATTATATTTTATTCTCTTTAAAACCCATATATTTTATTTCGTAGTAGTTATTCATTGTGTTTACATGTATTCTTATCATTTATTCACAATGTTGTTCACAATTTAACTGAAAATATTTCTCTAATTAGAACCGACATTATCTATTCATTTTTATTTGGAATCCTTATGCCCCTTTTCCATATTCTTTATATTGATTTAAGGATGTACTTATCTATGATTATATGATTTAATAAGGTATTTCTCAATTTAAATTAATTACTTTTAAAAATAGAATATTCTTTTATAATTATTTGAATTTTGATTCTCCACCAACTTTATCATTTTTTACAAAACTGTGAAAAACATCTTATATTTTAACATTTTTTATAAGATGAAATTTTTAGTCATATTAATTGTTTTTCATTAAAAATACTAATCCTCAAAACCTCTTTTTTTAAAAAAATATTTTTATTCACAATGTTTCATAAACATTTTTTCATGGAAATAAATTTAATTTGAAATTTATAAGGATATTTCATCCCATTTTTATAGTAAATTCACAATGATAATATAAAGTGTTTTTAATCAATTTCATCATATTTTAATAATTTTTATGATTACTTGTGGATATTATTTAATTATAACATCCACCATCATTCTCAGGATGGATTATAACCGATTTTGTGGAACTTTTCATGTAACCCATTTCATTCCATGGGTTAATTATGATATGATTAAATATAAATGTTTTCATTTTCTTGGGGGATATATGTGTATGGATTTTCATTATGTGATTTTTTGAAGTAAAATTATATAGCCTTATAATATTTTTGGAAAATATTGATATCTAATGAGATGATATTTATGGGAATAGTGAGTTAGATTAATCCACTATGGAACACTTTCCACTATATATATGGGAATTCAGAGTGAACCCAATAAACAATGAGACTTGTTTCACAATTTTTATTATAGTGTGTAGAAATTTTAATCCACTCAAGGAATTTTTTCACTATGTGATGGTAGTATTTACAATGAGACATTACATTGAAAATAATTTTATATGTTTATGAATGTCTCACATTCTTATATCTATGTTATGTTTTCATGCCTCCAAATTATTGAATAATGATTCAACTTTTAGACATATCAAATTTTATTTTCTTCCAAAACAATTTTCCAGAAATCATGATTTATGATATATTCCATTACCTATATGATTTTATTTTTTAATAACCATGAACATTTATTATGTCCTCATTCTCACATTGTTATCTTACGATTACTTAAGATCTTGAATTGAAATATATTATATTTCTCCTTACTGATATCTGAACTTAGTATTCTTATGTCTTCATTTTCTAGGTTATAAATAATACTAATATGTATTATAATTATAAAATGGTATCACGTGAGAACAAGTTTTGAAAGTTATATTAAAAATTTTCTAAAATAATTTGTTTATGTATGTAATCTCCAACGAAAATAAATGTTTTGGTTCAAAGGTGTGATTTATTATTTTATAAATTAATTATCCACATTATATTATGTAATATTTATGAATTTTTTCCTCAAATCACATGATTTTGATATCATAGTGGGGTTTTTATATTTTTGGGTATTATTCTTTGAGGAATATGGTCATTGAACCTCAAATAACCAATGATGAACCAAAAAGGATTAAGGATAAACCTAAAATTTCATATTTTGAAATGATGGTGTATTAATTTAAGAAATATTTTGATTGAGTTTATATGTCATATGATTTATTATTCTAATTATTGTTTCTTAACACTGACAATAACCTTTTTGGATTTAGTAATTTGGTGGAACAAGTAGAAATCATGTTAAAAATGAGTTTCAATGACAATACAATGATTGTACTAATGAGAAACCAAATTGTATGAGACTTATAATAAAACATCACATTGATGTTATTACTCCACTCTCTCTATAAATGAATAAAAACATGAATAAGGATAAAATATCTAAAATACCAAATAATGAATAACTCTATGTTGGTACATCGACCCTCCTTTTGTGGATATTCCATCCCACTTTTTACCATGTAACATATCAGAAAAATAGAAAATATCTTTTTTGGTCTCCAATGTTAAGACTATGAAAATGATATTTTAGCTATTTTTAATTAGTATATATAGTTTGATAAATACTAGAGTCTCATTATGAAAAAACTATAAGAGGAAGAAATAAAATCTATGGAATGGGAGGATTTTAAGAATTTATTTGTCAGTAATTTCTTCCCATGAACACTTCACACTAAAAATAGAGTTTTAATTCCTATACCTGAAACAAACAAAGGTTGAATCCAATAGTACCTTTAAAGAAAAATTCATAATATTTTCATTTCATGGATTTGGTTTTATCACTAGCATTGAATAAAAAATATATCATTTCATTTGTAGCTTAAAATAATGATTCTAAACTCACTTTTCTGTTACACACATCGGTAACTATGAAGAAAATGTTAGATGTGCTCCCATTGTGGAAATAGAAAATGGAGATTCCCAATATTCATATGATTTTATAGAAAATATATGGAAAATATAGTTTCATAGATAATCAAATGAGAAAACCCATGGAGGAATGAATATTTATCATCCTGTATGCTGAAAAACTAGGAACAAATATTGGGGGATATCTTCAAAGATAAGGATAAATGCTGCATGTGTATAAGAGAAATCCATTAAGTATATTAATTAAAAAGAGAAATGAAGGGGCCATCCAATTAAATGGATGAAATTAATTATCATCAAAATGAACCACAATCACTCTAATGCTTCAGTAAGGCCTTTGGGCCACCTCAAGGACTTCGGGCCTCCTTAAGTGTAGATACAAACTAGACAAGCTACAAGGAACAAGCTCTATAAGGAGGATGAGCAAGGAGCTTTCACCACAACAGAAGGTAAACATATTGAAAGATTGATAGGGTATGGAACCTGCCATCGGGACAAGCCTGTGCATGCACGGGAATGCCTAGCCGAACAGCCATGCGAAGGTGGAGAGCTGATCTCACGATGAAGATGCTGGGGAGGAGCAGTTCCAAGTAGTTAGTCTGGGTTGTATGTAATGTTTGAAGCCTACGGGCAATGAATTCCTCTAAGGCCTGTGGGCCATGTAATACTTACACCTACGGGCCTTGTAAGGGTTCCACCTCATCCCTTGAAAGGTGGATTATCAAAAATCAATAAAAAATGAAGGCCTTCGGGCCATTGGAGGAATGTAAACAAACTCCAAGTATGGGGGAGAAAGTGAAATCCGATTCAATCACATCTATAGAAGTGGTCTTGAAAAAAAGTGGGGAATGAGACACATATTATCCACTATTAGAATAAAAAATGTTTTATTTGATTTGGGATATACCCACTCCTTTGTAATTGGTATTTTCTCTAGGATAATTTAATCACCCCAAATAGACATATATTTAAATATTGGTGGTACTCTTAGTTGTATGGTGATTACATCCTAGGAATACAGGTCATATTTTATAGGTTTTTTTGGGATTTTTTTTCTTATATATATAATTTTTCTCACTCTAGTGGAATATGAAGTGATTTTGTGCATTAATTCACTCTCTTTACATAGATACCATATTAATTGTTGTTTTAGGTAAGTCAAAATTCATATATTGGACTAAACTATGATCGTCTATTGATACTACACTAACTATAATATCCATATTAAAATTAATTCAATTATATGTGTTTTAGTACACAATCATAAATGGTATTTATCTCATATTGTTGGGGGGGGGGAATATATTGAAGACCAAACTATTTTTTGGGAATATATAGATTTATTTTATGAAGTGTTTATTAATCCTACCCCATATCACGTGGTTGCTTTTATAATAGAATTCATCCCTGATGTTATGATGGTATCAAGAACTCCTTATAAAATTGAAATTTATTTAATTATTGGAATTGAAGAAGAAATTACAAGTAAATATAGATAATGGTTTTATTTACCAATCATATTCAGCATGGGTTGTGTGATTTATATTTTTAGGGAGACCAATGGAACAAATTGTCTCTTAATTTTTTATTTTTAACATCACAAATTCACCTATTATGTTTATGGATCTAATAGATATAGTCTTTATATATTACAAAGATAAATTTTTTATAGTATCGAAAGATTATATTCTCATATATTATTTAAAATGGAAGAGAAATAAGTCAATTTATGGATATTTATAATGTTTTTTATAAAGGGGAAAATATTTTACATATTTATTAAGTGTGAATTATGGCTATATAAAGTGACATTTTTGGGTCATATAATCCCATTACAGGGTATATATGTGATTTATTCCAAGAAAAAGGTGATTGAAAAATGTTTCAAACCAACCATTGTAACAAAGATCCGTATTATTCTTCAATTGGATAAATACTATTAATGATTTGTGAATATTTCATTATTAATATAAAAATTTCTAACCAAATTATCTTCAAAGGGTTTCATATTACTATTTAATGGTAAATTTGAAGAAATACTCATGTAATGGAATATAAGGTTATTCAATACAACTATACTCACATTACCTTATACTGGTCAAGGGTTTTTGTTATAAACTGTTTCATTAAAGAAGTGATTGTGTTCTTTCCTTATGAAAAAATGATAGAGTGGTAGGTTATTCCTTATACCAATTATAGATTCATGAGATAAATTATCTAATGTATGATTTTGAGCTAGTATCATCAATATAATCATTAATTACATGGAGGAAATAACTCTATAGTGAAATGTGTGTAATAATAACAAATAAAAATTGATTAAATTATATATTCACATCGAATGAGTTTAACATGTTCAATAGGAGATGCTTATAACTAATCAAGGACTATGGATTATTGATACATTAACAATATGAAAAGGAAATCAATTTGGATGATCCTATGAGAATGAATAATCATTCTACCTTATCCATAATGAGGATATTAAGATACCCAAAACTTATGGATTTACATAGGATGGACAATGAAATCATGAGCGAACTGGAGACATCAGTTTTTCCAAAACGACTGACAAAACATCTGAATATATAATTATCAATCATAAGAAATTGGATATTGAAATATAAATTAATATGTGGGAATATTCAAGAATCTGATTCTTATTTAATTATAAGTTTTGGAAAATGAATATGGGGTCCATCAATAGCAGAAATGAATAATGTGTTTTTGGATAATGCACATAACTCATCATTCTCAATCCACCTTGTGATCACAAGGATATATACGGATCAAAATAATAATTTCTACTAGAACTACTTGAAGAGAGATGTGGTAGATTATATAAACCAATTAATTGTATGCAAGAATGTTAATGGGATGTGAGAAAAGTATATGGGGATGATGCAACTATTAGATATACCTATATATAAAAGAGTGAAAACCACCATTTATTTCATTATAAGTCATCCACTTAATTCTATATATTATAATGAAATTTGGGTTTTAGTTTACAACTTTATAAATCCACCAAAATACTTTCCTATTAATAAATATTTATTTATTGATCAACTTCTAAAGATTCATAAAATTGAATTGGTAAATAACCATATACTTCTAAATTCAATTGCATCTGGTTGAGATATATGGTTTAACATGACATTTTTCATAATTATTCAAAAATAATTAAATAATTTTTTTATCTTCATCCCTAAATACCATGCACATACTGATAATGTATTAGAATTAACTATTTATACGCTTTCAGATATAAAAAGATTAAGTTAAATGGATTTAGAAGAAGATTGGGGAAAACACATTTCCAGGGTAGAGTTATTATATATTAATAGTAACTATTTATAATTAAAATGGGACCATATGAGTCTTTATCTAGAAAAATCTATAAAACTCCAAAATGTTGGGATCAAGTTGGAGACAGTAAACTGATAAGACAAAATTTTTCTCAAGAAATTAATGATTATCTTAAAAAAAATTAATGGAAAATTAAAATTTTAGGGAATCATTAGTAGAGATATGAAATTAATCATCAATGAGATATAGAGTATGATGTTGGATATAACGTGTTACCTCAAATATCACTATGGTAGAGGGTTATAAGATTTGAGGATAAGGGAAATTTGGGACTCAAATACAATGGACCATTCAAAATCCAAGATTGTGTGGGGAGGTAGTTTATCATCTTACACTTACACGAAAGATATCTTATTTTCAGGATGTGTCCCATGTCTCAATTTTTAGGAAATAAAAAACTGAACCTTCCCATGATTTGATGATAGATGTAGTAAAACTAGAACAAGATCACTCTTATGCGTAAAAACCAAAAAAATATTGGATGGTAGACATAAATTTTTTTATAATAATACAAACCATGTAGTTAATTTTTTGTTGAGGAATCATATGTTTGAGGAGGAGACCTGAAAACCTAATGATTTAATGAGGTAGAAGTACCGTTATTTTTTTCACCATAATAACAAAATTTTATGGAGAAATATTTTGGGGGGATGGGGTGGTTGAATGTAATTCCCCATAATCATAATTTATTGATTTCCATTAAAAATATACTTTATTAATATATAATTCATAATAAAATAGCGAACTACAATGAAATGTTATATATTTTATTGACATAATTTTTTTTAATGCAAGATAAACATTAATACATTATTAAAATTCATTACAAAATATAATTATGAAATGTACAAGTCTAATAAATCTATAATAAAATAAAAACATCAAGAATATGAAATCTTTATAATCATGATTTTACATAAATATAGAATTCTTGATTTGAAATTTAGAAATAATGTGAGAATTATAATTAAAGTATACATGTAGAGGGTTATATAAATGAATATGATGAAAGATTCTAGATTTTTTTTAATTCTAATAAAAAAATTATATATATATTCATTAGAGAGATGTTCATTGGAAATATATTCATTAGATCTACTATTTTTCTGAATACATGCATCGAAATGTATATTTAGGTTGTGTAATTAATTCTATCATATTGGAAATAATATAATTCATAATTCTATAATAAAAATAATATAATTTAATTAAAATTTACCATTATAAAAATATTTTTTTAGGTATCATGTATTATTATTATTATTAAAGAATGATTTTAGGTATTTAAAAGAAGAAATAAAATCTTATAACACTTATATGTTGAAAAAATTAATTATTTAGAATATAAGTAATTTGTAATAATAGTATGTGGTTAAAATTATTAAATGTTAAAAAAGATATTTTTCAATGAACTATTTTCCTAAGTATTATGTGTTTTTATCTTATTAAATTAAGTTGATTTATACTTAATTATGACTATATATTATTATTAAATTGTATAAAAATTTAATAATTCTCTTTTAAGTTATTAATTTATTTTAAATAAGATTAAAAATAGTTACATATTAATTTTTTTTCTATTTTAATAGTTTTTAATACTTAGATATTATTTTACTATTAAATATTAAATTTATCATATTTATAAATATAATTAGCTTAAATTTTGTTCAAATTTATTGTGAAAAACTCAAAATTGGTTAATAATTTCAATTTCATTTTTCATATAAATAATAAGGTACACCTGTAAAAAATTGAGGTACCACAGTAAAGGTTCAATGAGGTATAAAGAAATAATTTTTTTAAAGACATATATTATATCTAACCAAAATTTGAAATTGTGTGTATGGATGGGATTAATGAAAAACCCCATTTCTTCAACTTTTATCAACTTTACATTTGATGTGACAACATTTTACATTTAGGAATAAATATTTTTTGAAATTTAACTCAAAACCCTCTTATAAAGGGCCCCCCTCCAATACCTCATCTATACCACTCAAACCATTAATTTAAATCTTTAATATCTACTAGTTTACCCTATAACATATCTTAGTTAGGCATTTTGTGGCTTCTAGGTCAAATAATGATGTTATAGGGAGTATAATTTCAATAGGATAAAACTGTTCTTCAACAAAAAAGTAATATCTTTTGGTGTTTAGACTGTTTTTATGAAGTTTCTCACTTTCCCCTTAAAAGTTTTTGAAAATAAAAATGTTATATTATATGGGAGTAATGTCAAGAATTTCATATTTAATCTCATTTTGAAGTTGAGATTTTTTATTTTTGAACTACCAATAGTGAGAATTATATTTTCTTCTCTTTAAAACCCATATATTTTATTTCATAGTAGTTATTCATTGTGTTTACATGTATTCTTATCATTTATTCACAATGTTTTTCACAATTTAACTGAAAATATTGCTCTAATCAGAACCGAAATTATCTATTCATTTTTATTTGGAATCCTTATGATTCTTTTCCATATTCTTTATATTGATTTAAGGATGTACTTATCTATGATTATATGATTTAATAGGGTATTTCAAAATTTAAATTAATTCCTTTTAAAAATATAATATTATTTTATAATTATTTGTATTTGGATTCTCCACCATCTTTATCCTTTTTTACAAAACTGTGAAAAACATCTTCTATTTTAACATTTTTTATAAGATGACATTCTTAGTCATATTAATTGTTTTTAATTAAAAATATTAATCCTAAAAACCTATTTTTAAAAAAAATATATTTTTATTCACACTATTTCATAAATATTTTTTCATGGAAATAAATTTAATTTGATGTTTATAAGGATATTTCGTCCCATTTTTATAGTAAATTCACAATGATAATATAAAGTGTTTTTAATCAATTTCATCATATTTTAATATTTTTTATGATTACATGTAAATATTATTTAATTATAACATCAACCATCATTCTCAGGATGTATTATAACCGATTTTGTGGAACTTTCATGTAACCCATTTCATTCTATGGGTTAATTATGACATGATTAAATATAAATGTTTTCATTTTCTTGGGGGATATATGTGTATGGATTTTCATTATGTGATTTTTTGAAGTAAAATAATATAGCCTTCTAATAGTTTTTGAAAATATTGATATCTAATAAGATGATATTTATGGGAATGGTGAGTTAGATTAATCAAATATGGAACACTTTCCACTCTATATATGGGAATGCAGAGTGAACCCAATAAACAATTAGACTTGTTTCACAATTTTTATTATAGTGTGTAGAAATTTTAATCCACGCAAGGAATTTTTTCACTATGTGATGGTAGTATTTACAATGAGACATTACATTGAAAATAATTTTATATGTTTATGAATGTCTCACATTCTTATATCTATGTTATGTTCTCATGCCTCCAGATTATTGAATAATGCTTCAACTTTTAGACATATCAAATTTTATTTTCTTCCAAATTTTTTTTCCACAAATCATGATTTATGATATATTCCATTACCTATATGATTCTATTTTTTAATAACCATGAACATTTATTATGTCCTCATTCTCACATGCTTATCTTATGATTACTTAAGATCTTGAATTGAAATATCTTATATTTATCCTTACTGAGTACCTGAACTTAGTCTTCTTATGTTTTCATTTTCTAGGTTATAAATAATACTAATATGTATTATAATTATTAAATGGTATCACGTGAGAATATGTTTTGAAGGTTATATTAAAAATTTTCTAAAATAATTTGTTTATGTATATAATCTCCATTGAAAATAAATCTTTTGGTTAAAAGGAGTTATTTATTATTTTATAAATTAATTATCCACATTACATTATGTAATATTTTTGAATTTTGTACTCAAGTCATATTATTTTGATATCATAGTGGGGTTTCTATATTTTTGGGTATTATTATTTAAGGAATATGATCATTGAACCTCAAATAACCAATGATGAACCAAAAAGGAAGAAGGATAAACCTAAAATTTCATATTTTGAAATGATGGTGTAGTAATTTTAGAAATATTTTGATTGAGTTTTTATATCATATGATCTATTATTATAATTATTGTTTCTTAACACTAAAAATAAACTTTTTTGTTTTAGTAATTTGGTGGAACAAGTAGAAATCATGTTAAA
The DNA here is from genome assembly GCA_963277665.1 of Viscum album. Taxonomy (NCBI): domain Eukaryota; kingdom Viridiplantae; phylum Streptophyta; class Magnoliopsida; order Santalales; family Viscaceae; genus Viscum; species Viscum album. The sequence goes on from OY728152.1 coordinate 855,649,119, forward strand.
AATGAGTTTCAAGGATAATACAATGATTGTACTATTGAGAAACCAAATTGTATGAGACTTATAATAAAACATCACATTGTAGTTATTACTCCACTCTATCTATAAATGAATAAAAACACGAATAAGGATAAAATATCTAAAATACCAAATAATTAATAACTCTATGTAGGTACTTCGACCCTCCTTTAGTGGATATTCTATCCCACTTTTTACCATGTAACATATCAGAAAAATAGAAAATATATTTTTTGGTCTCCAATTTTCAGACTATGAAAATGATATTTTAGCTATTTTTAATTAGTATATATAGGTTGATAAATACTAGAGTCTCATTATGAACAAACTGTAAGAGGAATAAATAAACTCTATGGAATGGGAGGATTTTAAGAATTTATTTGTCCGAAATTTATTCCCATGAACACTTCACACAAAAAAAGCGTTTGAATTCCTATAACTAAAACAAACAGAGGTTGAATCCATTAGTAAATTTAAAGGAAAATTCATAATATTTTCATGTCATGCCTTTGGTTTTATCACTGTCATTGAATAAAAAATATATCATTTCATTTGTGGCTTAAAATAATGATTCTAAACTGACTTTTCTGTTACATACATTGGTAGCTATAATTAAAATGTTTGATGTGATCTCATTGTGGAAATAGAAAATGGAGATTCCCAATATTCATATGATTTTATAGAAAATATATGGAAAATATAGTTTCATAGATAATCAAATGAGAAAACCCATGGAGGAATGAATATTTATCATCATGTATGCTGAAAAACTAGGAACTAATATTGGGGGATATCTTCAAAGATAGAGATAAATGCTGCAAGTGTATAAGAGAAATCCATTAATTATATTAAATCAAAAGAGAAATGATGGGGCCATCCAATTAAATGGATGAAATTAATTATCATCAAAATGCACCATAATCACTCTAATGCTTCAGTAAGGCCTTTGGGCCACCTCAAGGCCTTCACGACACCTTAAGTGCAGATGCAAACTATACAACCTACAAGGAACAAGATCTATAAGGAGGATGAGCAAGGAGATTTCACCACAACAGAAGATAAACAGATTTCAAGAATGAGAGGTTATGACACCTGCCAACGGGACAAGCCTGTGCATGCACGGGAATGCCTAGATGAACAACCATGCGAAGATGGAGAGCTGATTTCCTGATGAAGATGCTGGGGAGGAGCAGTTCCAAGTAGTTAGTCTAGGTTGTAGGTAATGTTTGAAGCCTACAGGAAATGATTTCCTCTAAGGACTATGAGCCATGTAATAATTACACCTCCGGGCCTTGTAAGGGGTCCACCTCATCCCTTGAAAGGTGGATTATCAAAAATCAATAAAAAATGAAGGCCTTCAGGCCATTGGAGGAATGTAAACAAACTCCAAGGATGAGGGAGAAAGTGAAATCTCATTCAATCACATCTATAGAAGTGGGTCTTGAAACAATGTGGGGAATGAGACACATATTATCCACTATTAGACTAAAACATGTTTTATTTTATTTGGGATATACCCACTCCTTTGTAATTGGTATTTTATCTAGGTTAATTTAATCACCCCAAATAGACATATATTTAAATATGGGTGATACTCTAAGTCGTATGGTGATTACATACCAGGTATACAGGTCATATTTTATAGGTTGTTTTGGGATTTTTTGCCTATATATCTAATTTTTCTGACTCTAGTGGAATATGAAGTGATTTTGTGCAATAATTAACTCTCTTTATATAGATACCATATTAATTCTTGTTTTTAGGGAAGTCAAAATTCATATATATTACACCAGCCTATGATCATCTATTGATACTACACTAACTATAATATCCACATTAAAATTAATTCAATTATATGGGTTTTAGTACAAAATAATAAAGGGTATTTATCTCATATTGTTGGGGGGGGGAATATATTGAAGACCAAACTATTTTTTGGGAATATATAGATTTATTTTATGAAGTGTTTCTTAATATTACCCCATATCACGAGGTTGGTTTTATAATAGAATTCATCCTTGATGCTATGATGGTATCAGGAACTCCTTATAAAATTGAAATTTATTTAATTATTGGAATTGAAGAAGAAATTACAAGTAAATATAGATAATGGTTTTATTTACCAATCATATTTAGTATGGGTTGTGTGATTTATGTTTTTTAGGGAGACTAATGGAACAAATTGTCTCTTAATTTTTTATTTTTAACATCCCAAATTCACCTATTATGTTTATGGATCGAATAGATATAGTCTTTATATATTACAAAGATAAACTTTTTATAGTATTGAAAGATTAAATTCTCATATATTATATAAAATGGAAGAGAAAGAAGTCAATTTATGGATGTTTATAAAGTTTTTTATAAAGGGGAAAATATATTACATATTTATTAAGTGTGAATTATGGCTATATAAAGTAACATTTATGGGTCATATAATCCCATTACAGGGTATATATGTGATTTATTCCAAGAAAAAGGCGATTGAAAAATGTTTCAGACCAACCATTGTAACAATGATCCGTAATATTCTTAAATTGGATAAATACTATTAATGATTTGTGAATATTTTATTATTAATATAAAAATTTCTAACCAAATTATCTTCAAAGGGTTTCATATTACTATTTAATGGTAAATTTGAAGAAAGATTCATGTAATGGAATATAAGGTTATTGAATACAACTATACTCATATTAACTTATACTGGTTAAGGGTTTTTGTTATAAACTGTTGCATTAGAGAAGGGATTGTCTTCTTTCCTTATGAAAAATTGATAGGGTGGTAGGTTATTCCTTATACCAATTATGGATTCATGAGAAAAATTATCTAATGTATGATTTTAATCTAGCATCATCAATATATTCATTAATTACATGGAGGCAATAACTCTATAGTGAAATGTGTGTAATATTAACTAATAAAAATTGATTAAATTATATATTCACATCGAATGTGTTTAACATGTTCAATAGGAGATGCTTATAACTGATCAAGGACTATGAATTATTGATACATTAACACTATGAAAGGGAAATCAATGTTGATGATCCTATGATAATGAATAATCATTCTACCTTATCCATAATGAGGATATTAAGATACCCAATACTTATGGATTTACATAGGATGGACAATGAAATAATGAGCGAAATGGAGACATCGTTTTTTCCAAAATGACTGATGAAGCATCTGAATATGTAATTATCAATCATAAGAAATATGATATTTAAATATAAATTAATATGTGGGAATATTCAAGAATTTGATTCTTATTTAATTATAAGTTTTGGAAAATTAATATGGGGTCCATCAATAACATAAATAAATAATGTGTTTTTGGATAATGCACATAACTCATCATTCTAAATTCACCTTGGTATCACAAGGATATATATGGATCTAAAGAATAATTTCTACTGGGACTACTTGAAGAGAGATATGGTAGATTATATAACCCAATTCATTGTATGCAAGAATGTTAATGGGATGTGAGAAAAGTATATGGGGATGATGAAACTATTAGATATACCTATATATAAAAGAGTGAAAACCACCACGTATTTCATTATAAGTCATCCACTTAATTCTATCTATTATAATGAAATTTTGGATTTAGTTTACAACTTTATAAATCCACCAAAATACATTCCCATTAATAAATATTTATTGATTGATCAAATTCTGAAGATTCATAAAATTGAATTGGTAAATAACCATATACTTCTAAATTCAATCACATTTGGTTGAGATATATGGTTTAACATGACATTTTGCATAATTATTCAACAATAATTAAATATTTTTTTATCTTCATCACTATATACCATGCACATACTGATAATTTATTAGAATTGACTATTTATACGCTTTCAATATAAAAAGATTAAGTTAAATGGATTTAGAAGACGATTGGGGAAAACACATTTACATGGTAGAGTTATTATATATTAATAGTTATTATTTATAATTAAAATGGGACCATATGAGTATTTATCTAGAAAAAATATAAAACTCCAAAATGTAGGGATCAAGTTGGAGATAGTAATCTGATGAGACTAAATTTTTCTCAAGAAACTAATGATTATCTTACAAAAATTTAATGGAAAATTAAAATTTTAGGGAATCATTAGTAGATATATGAAATTAATCATCAATGAGATATAGAGTATGATGTTGGATATAACATGTTACCTCAAATATCACTATGGTAGAGGGTTATAAGATTTGAGGATAAGGGAAATTTGGGACTCAAATACAATGGACCGTTCAAAATCCAAGATTGTGTGGGGAGGTAGTTTATCATCTTACACTTACACTAAAGATATCTTATTTTCAGGATGTGTCCCATGTCTCAATTTTTTGGAAATAAAAAACTGAACCTTCCCATGATTTGATTATAGATATATTAAAACTAGAACAAGATCTCTCTTATGCGTAACAACCAAAAAAATATAGGATGGTAGACATAAATTTTTTTATAATAATACAAACCATGTAGTTAATTTTTTGTTGAGGAATCATATGTTTGAGGAGGAGACTTGAAAACCTAATGATGTAATGAGGTAGAAGTACCATTATTTTTTTCACCATAATAACAAAATTGTATGGAGAAATATTTTGGGGGGATGGGGTGGTTGAATGTAATACCCCATAATCATAATTTATTGATTTCCATTAAAAATATACTTTATGAATATATAATTCCAAATAAAATAGCGAACAAAAATGAAATGTTATATATTTTATTGACATAATTTTTTTTAATGCAAGATAAACATTAATACATTATTAAAATTCATTACAAAATATAATTATGAAATGTACAAGTCTAATAAATCTATAATAAAATAAAAACATCAAGAATATGAAATCTTTATAATCATGGTTTTACATAAATATAGAATTCTTTATTTGAAATTTAGAAATAATGTGAGAATTATAATTAAAGTATACATGTAGAGGGTGATGTAAATGAATATGATGAAAGATTCTAGATTTTTTTTAATTCGATATGTAGTAATGAAATAAAAAAATTATATATATATTCATTAGAGAGATGTTCATTGGAAATATATTCATTAAATCTACTATTGTTCTGAGTACATGCATCAAAATATATATTTAGGTTGTGTAATTAATTCTATCATATTGGAAATAATATAATTCATAATTCTATAATAAAAATAATATTATTTAATTAAAATTTGTCATTATAAAACTATTTGTTTAGGTATCATGTATTATTATTATTATTAAATAATGATTTTAGGTATTTAAAAGAAGAAATAAAATCTTATAACACTTATATGTTGAAAAAATTAATTATTTAGAATATAAGTAATTTGTAATAATAGTATGTGGTTAAAATTATTAAATGTTAAAAAAGATATTTTTCAATGAACTATTTTCCTAAGTATTATGTGTTTTTATCTTATTAAATTAAGTTGATGTATATTTAATTATGACTATATATTATTATTACATTGTATAAAAATTTAATAATTCTCTTTTAAGTTATTAATTTATTTTAAATAAGATTAAAAATAGTTACATATTAATTTTTTTTCTATTTTAATAGTTTTTAATACTTAGATATTATTTTACTATTAAATATTAAATTTATCATATTTATAAATATAATTAGCTTGAATTTTGTTCAAATTTCTTGTGAAAAACTCAAAATTGGTTAATAATTTCAATTTCATTTTTCATAACAATAATAAGGTACACCTGTAAAAAATTGAGGTACCATAGTAAAGGTTCAATGAGGTATAAAGAAATAATTTTTTTAAAGACATATATTATATCTAACCAAAATTTTAAATTGTGTGTATGGATGGGATTAATGCAAAACCCCATTTCTTCAACTTTTATCAACTTTACATTTTATGTGACAACATTTTACATTTAGGAATGAATATTTTTTGAAATTTAACTCAAAAACCTCTTATAAAGCCCCCCCCCCTCCAATACCTCATCTATACCACTCAAACCATTAATTTAAATCTTTAATATCTACTAGTTTACCCTATAACATATCCTAGTTGGGAATTTTGTGGCTTCTAGTTCAAATAATGATGTTATAGGGAGTATAATTTCAATAGGATAAAACTGTTCTTCAACAAAAAAGTAATATATTTTGGTGTTTAGACTGTTTTTATGAGGTTTCTCACTTTCCCCTTAAAAGTTTTTTAAAATAAAAATGTTATATTATAGGGTAGTAATGTTAAGAATTTCATATTTAATCTCATTTTGAAGTTGAGATTTTTTATTTTTGAACTACCAATAGTGCGAATTATATTTTCTTCTCTTTAAAACCCATATATTTTATTTCGTAGTAGTTATTCATTGTGTTTACATGTATTCTTATCATTTATTCACAATGTTTCTCACAATTTAACTGAAAATATTGCTCTAATCAGAACCAAAATTATCTATTCATTTTTATTTGGAATCCTTATGCTTCTTTTCCATATTCTTTATATTGATTTAAGGATGTAATTATCTATGATTATATGATTTAATAAGGTATTTCTCAATTTAAATTAATTCCTTTTAAAAATATAATATTATTTTATAATTATTTGTATTTTGATTCTCCACCAACTTTATCCTTTTTTACAAAACTGTGAAAAACGTCTTCTATTTTAACATTTTTTATAAGATGACATTCTTAGTCATATTAATTGTTTTTCATTAAAAATATTAATCCTAAAAACCTCTTTTTTTAAAAAAAATATTTTTATTCACACTATTTCATAAATATTTTTTCATGGAAATAAATTTAATTTGATGTTTATAAGGACATTTCGTCCCATTTATATAGTAAATTCACAATGATAATATAAAGTGTTTTTAATCAATTTCATCATATTTTAATATTTTTTATGATTACATGTAAATATTATTTAATTATAACATCCACCATCATTCTCAGGATGTATTATAACCGATTTTGTGGAACTTTTCATGTAACCCATTTCATTCTATGGGTTAATTATGACATGATTAAATATAAATGTTTTCATTTTCTTGGGGGATATATGTGTATGGATTTTCATTATGTGATTTTTTGAAGTAAAATTATATAGCCTTCTAATACTTTTGGAAAATATTGATATCTAATAAGATGATATTTATGGGAATGGTGAGTTAGATTAATCCACTATGGAACACTTTCCACTGTATATATGGGAATGCAGAGTGAACCCAATAAACAATTAGACTTGTTTCACAATTTTTATTATAGTGTGTAGAAATTTTAATCCACGCAAGGAATTTTTTCACTATGTGATGGTAGGATCTACAATGATACATTACATTGAAAATAATTTTATGTGTTTATGAATGTCTCACATTCTTATATCTATGTTATGTTCTCATGGATCCAGATTATTGAATAATGCTTCAACTTTTAGACATATCAAATTTTATTTTCTTCCAAAACAATTTTCCACAAATCATGATTTATGATATATTCCATTACCTATATGATTCTATTTTTTAATAACTATGAACGTTTATTATGTCCTCATTCTCACATGCTTATCTTACGATTACTTAAGATCTTGAATTGAAATATCTTATATTTCTCCTTACTGAGTATCTGAACATTGTCTTCTTATGTTTTCATTTTCTAGGTTATAGATAATACTAATATGTATTATAATTATAAAATGGTATCATGTGAGAATAAGTTTTGAAGGTTATATTAAAAATTTTCAAAAATATTTTGTTTATGTCTTTAATCTCCAATGAAAATAAATATTTTGGTTCAAAGGTGTGATTTATTATTTTATAAATTAATTATCCACATTACATTATGTAATATTTTAGAATTTTTTCCTCAAGTCACATGATTTTGATATCATAGTGGGGTTTATATATTTTTGGGTATTATTCTTTGAGGAATATGATCATTGAACCTCAAATAACCAATGACGAACCAAAGAAGATGAAGGATAAACCTAAAATTTCATATTTTGAAATGATGGTGTAGTAATTTAAGAAATATTTTGATTGAGTTTATATATCATATGATTTATTATTCTAATTATTGTTTCTTAACACTCACAATAACCTTTTTGATTTCAATAATTTGGTGGAACAAGTAGAAATCATGTTAAAAATGAGTTTCAAGGGAAATACAATTATTGTACTAATGAGAAAACAAATTGTATGAGACTTATAATAAAACATCACATTGCAGTTATTACTCCACTCTCTCTATAAATGAATAAAAACATGAATATAGATAAACTATCTAAAATACCAAATAATTAATAACTCTATTTTGGTACATCGACCATCCTTTAGTGGATATTCCATCCCACTTTTTACCATGTAACATATTCGAAAAATAGAAAAGATTTTTTTTGGTCTCCAATGTTCACACTATGAAAATGATATTTTAGCTGTTTTTAATTAGTATATATAGGTTGATAAATACTAGAGTCTCATGATGAACAAACTGTAAGAGGAAGAAATAAACTCCATGGAATGGGAGGATTTTAAGAATTTATTTGTCTGTAATTTCTTCCCATGAACACTTCACACTAAAAAAAGAGTTTGAATTCCTATACCTGAAACAAACAGAGATTGAATCCATTAGTAAATTTAAAGAAAAATTAATAATATTTTCATGTCATGCCTTGGGTTTTATAACTGACATTGAATAAAAAATATATCATTTCATTTGTGGATTATAATAATGATTCTAAACTGAATTTTCTGTTACATACATCGATAACTATGAAGAAAATGTTAAATGTTCTCCCATTGTGGAAATAGAAAATGGATATTCCCAATATTCATATGATTTTATAGAAAATATATGGAAAATATAGTTTCATAGATAATCAAATGAGAAAACCCATGGAGGAATGAATATTTATCATCATGTATGCTGAAAAACTAGGAACTAATATTGGGGGATATCTTCAAAGATAGAGATAAATGCTTCAAGTGTATAAAAGAAATCCATTAAGTATATTAATTCAAAACAGAAATGAAGGGGCCATCCAATTAAATGGATGAAATTAATTATCATCAAAATTCACCACAAGCACTCTAATGCTTCAGTAAGGCCTTTGGGACACCTCAAGGCCTTCGGGCCACCTTAAGTGCAGATGCAAACTAGAAAATCTACAAGGAACAAGCTCTACAAGGAGGATGAGCAAGGAGCTTTCACCACAGCAGAAGCCAAGCGGATTGCAAGAATGAGAGGGTATGGAACCTGCCATTGGGACAAGCCTGTACATGCACGAGAATGCCTAGCCGAACATCCATACGAAGGTGGAGAGCTGATTTCACGATGAAGATGCTGGGGAGGAGCAGTTCCAAGTAGTTAGTCTGGGTTGTATGTAATGTTTGAAGCCTACGGGCAATGAATTCTTCTGAGGCCAATGGGTCATGTCATACTTATGCCTATGAGCCTTGTAAGGGTTCCACCTCATCCCTTGAAAGGTGGATTATCAAAAATCAATAAAAAATGGAGGCCTTCAGGCCATTGGAGGAATGTAAACAAACTCCAAGGATGGGGGAGAAAGTGAAATCTGATTCAATAACATATATATAAATGGGTCTTGAAAAAATGTGGGGAATGAGACATATTATCCACTATTAGAATAAAAAATGTTTTATTTGATTTGGGATATACCCACTCCTTTGTAATTGGTATTTTCTCTAGGATAATTTATTCACCCCAAATAGACATATATTTAAATATTGGTGATACTCATTGTTGTATGGTGATTACATCCCAGGTATACAGGTCAGATTTTATAGGTTGTTTTAGGATTTTTTTGCCTATATAACTAATTTTTCTCACTCTAGTGGAATATGAAGTGATTTTGTGCATTAATTAACTCTCTTTACATAGATACCATTATAATTGTTGTTTTAGGGAAGTCAAAATTCATATATTGGACCAACCTATGATCATCTATTGTTACGACACTAACTATAATATCGATATTAAAATTAATTCAATTATATGGGTTTTAGTACAAAATCAAAGGGTATTTATCTCATATTGTTGGGGGGGGGGGGAATATATTGAAGACCAAACTATTTTTTGGGAATATATATTTTTATTTTATGAAGTGTTTCTTAATCTTACCCCATATCATGAGGTTGATTTTATAATAGAATTCATCCCTGATGCTATGATGGTATCAAGAACTCCTTATAAATTTGAAATTTATTTAATTATTTGAATTGAAGAAGAAATTACAAGTAAATATAGATAATGGTTTTATTTACCAATCATATTCATCATGGGTTGTGTGATTTATATTTTTTAGGGAGACTAATGGAACAAATTGTCTCTTCATTTTTTAATTTTAACATCCCAAATTCACCTATTATGTTTATGGATCTAATAGATATTGTCTTTATATATTACAAAGATAAATTTTTTATAGTATTGAAAGATTATATTCTCATATATTATTTAAAATGGAAGAGAAAGAAGTCAACTTATGAATGTTTATAAAGTTTTTCATAAATGGGAAAATATATTACATATTTATTAATTGTGAATTATGGCTATATAATGTAACATTTTTGGGTCATATAATCCCACTACAAGGTATATATTTGATTTATTCCAAGAAAATGGTGATTGAAAAATGTTTCATACCAACCATTATAACAAAGATCCGTATTATTCTTAAATTAGATAAATACTATTAATGATTTGTGAATATTTCATTATTAATATAAAAATTTCTAACCAAATTATCTTCAAAGGGTTTCATATTACTATTTTATGGTAAATTTGAAGAAAGATTCATGTAATGGAATATAAGGTTATTCAATACAACTATACTCATATTACCTTATACTGGTTAAGGGTTTTTGTTATAAACTGTTTCATTAAAGAAGGGATTCTGTTCTTTCCTTATGAAAAATTGATAGGGTGGTAGGTTATTCCTTATACCAATTATGGATTCATGAGAAAAATTATCTAATGTATGATTTTGAGCTAGCATCATCAATATATTCATTAATTACATGGAGGTAATAATTCTATAGTAAAATGTGTGTAATATTAACAAATAAAAATTGATTAAATTACATATTCACATCGAATGAGTTTAACATGTTCAATAGGAGATGCTTATAACCGATCAAGGACTATGAATTGTTGATACATTAACACTATGAAATGGAAATCAATGTGGATGATCCTATGAGCATGAATAATCATTCTACCTTATCCATAATGAGGATATTAAGATACCCAATACTTATGGATTTACATAGGATGGACAATGAAATCATGAGCGAACTGGAGACATCATTTTTTCCAAAATGACTGATGAAATATCTGAATATATAATTATAAATCAGAAGAAAGAGGATATTGAAATATAAATTAATATATGGGAATATTCATGAATTTGATTCTTATTTAATTATATGTTTTGGAAAATGAATATGGGGTCCATCAATACCAGAAATGAATAATGTGTTTTTGGATAGTGCACATAACTCGTCATTCTCAATCCACCTTGGGATCACAAGGATATATATGGATCTAAAGAATAATTTCTACTGGGACTACTTGAAGAGAGATATGGTAGATTATATTTCCCAATTCATTTAATGAAAGAATGTTAATGGGATGTGAGAAAAGTATATGCGGATGATGCAACTATTACATATACCTTTATATAAAAGAGTGAAAACCACCATGTATTTCATTATAAGTGATCCACTTAATTCTATATATTATAATGAAGTTTGGGTTTTAGTTTACAACCTTATAAATCTACCAATATACTTTCCTATTAATAAATATTTATTTATTGATCAACATCTGAAGATTCATAAAATTGAATTGGTAAATAACCATATACTTCTAAATTCAATCACATTTGGTTGAGATATATGGTTTAACATGACATTTTGGATAATTATTCAATAATAATTAAATAAATTTTTTATCTTCATTACTAAATACCATGTACATACTGATAATTTATTAGAATTGACTATGTATATGCTATTAGATATAAAAAGATTAAGTTAAATGGATTTAGAAGAAGATTGGGGAAAACACATTTCCAGGGTAGAGTTATTATATATTAATAGTTACTATTTAAAATTAAAATGGGACAATATGAGTCTTTATCTAAAAAAATATATAAAACTGCAAAATGTTTGGATGCAGTTGGAGATAGTAAACTGATGGGACCAATTTTTTCTCAAGAAATTAATGATTATCTTTAAAAAATTTAATGGAAAATTAAAATTTTAGGGAATCATTAGTAGAGATATGAAATTAATCATCAATTAGATATAGTGTATGATGTTGGATATAATGTGTTACCTCAAACATCACTATGGTATAGGATTATAAGAATTGAGGATAAGGGAAATTTGGGACTCAGATACAATGGACCCTTCAAAATCCAAGATTGTGTGGGGAGGTATTTTATCATCTTACACTTACACTAAAGCTATCTTATTTTCAGGATGTGTCCCATGTGTCAATTTTTTGGAAATAAAAAACTGAACCTTCCCATGATTTGATTATAGATGTAGTAAAACTAGAACAAGATCTCTCTTATACGTAACAACCAAAAAAATATAGGATGGTAGGCATAAATTTTTTTTATAATAATACAAACCATGTAGTTAATTTTTTGTTGAGGAATCATATGTTTGAGGAGGAGACCTGAAAACCTAATGATGTAATGAGGTATAAGTACCGTTATTTTTTTCACCATAATAACAAAATTTATGGGGAAATATTTTGGGGGGAGGGGTGGTTGAATGTAATTCCCCATAATCATACTTTATTGATTTCCTTTAAAAATATTATTTATGAATATATAATTCCAAATAAAATAGCGAACTAAAATGAAATGTTATACAATTTATTGACATAAATTTTTTTAATGCAAGATAAACATTAATACATTATTAAAATTCATTACAAAATATAATTATGAAATGTACTAGTCTAAAAAATCTATAATAAAATAAAAACATCAAGAATATGAAATATTTATCATCATGGTTTTACATAAATATAGAATTTTTGATTTGAAAAATAGAAATAATGTGAGAATTATAATTAAAGTATACTTGTAGAGGGTGATGTAAATGAATTTCCTGAAAGATTTTAGATTTTTTTAATTCTATATGTAGTAATGAAATAAAAAAATTATATATATATTCATTAGAAAGATGTTAATTGGAAATATTTTCATTAGATCTACTACTGTTGTGAATACATGCATCATAATTTATATTTAGGTTGTGTAATTAATTCTATCATATTGGAAATAATATAATTCATAATTCTATAATAAAAAATAATATTATTTAATTTAAATTTATCATTATAAAAATATTTGTTTAGGTATCATGTATTATTATTATTATTAAATAATTATTTTAGGTATTTAAAAGAAAAAGTAAAATCTTATAACACTTATATGTTGAAAAAATTAATTATTTAGAGTATAAATAATTTTTAATAATAGTATGTGGTTAAAATTATTAAATGTTAAAAAAGATATTTTTCAATGAACTATTTTCCTAAGTATTATGTATTTTTATCTTAGTAAATTAAGTTGATGTATAATTAATTATGACTATATATTGTTATTAAATTGTATAAAAATTTAATAATTCTCTTTTAAGCTATTAATTTATTTGAAATAAGATTAAAAATAGTTACATATTAATTTGTTAATATTTTAATAGTTTTTAATACTTAGATATTATTTTACTATTAAATATTAAATTTATCATATTTATAAAAATAATTAGTTTAAATTGTGTTCAAATTTATTGTGAAAAACTCAAAATTGGTTAACAATTTCAATTTCATTTCTCATAACAATAATAAGGTACACCTGTAAAAAATTGAGGTGCCACAGTAAAGGTTTAATGAGGTATAAATAAATAATTTTTTTAAAGACATATATTATATCTAATCAAAATTTCAAATTGTGTGTATGGATGTGATTAATGAAAAACCCCATTTCTTAAACTTTTATCAACTTTACATTTGAAGTGACAACATTTTACATTTAGGAATGAATATTTTTTGAAATTTAACTCAAAACCCTCCTATAAAAGGCCCCCCTCCAATACCTCATCTATACCACTCAAAACATTAATATAAATCTTTAATATCTACTAGTTTAAACTATAAAATATCCTAGTTAGGCATTTTGTGGCTTCTAGTTCAAATAATGAAGTTATAGGGAGTATAATTCCAATAGCCTAAAACTGTTCTTCAACAAAAAAGTAATATCTTTTGGTGTTTAGACTGTTTTTATGAGGTTTCTCACTTTCCCCTTAAAAGTTTTTGAAAATAAAAATGTTATATTATATGGGAGTAATGTTAAGAATTTTATTTTTAATCTCATTTTAAAGTTGAGATTTTTTATTTTTGAACTACCAATAGTGGGAATTATATTTTATTCTCTTTAAAACCCATATATTTTATTTCGTAGTAGTTATTCATTGTGTTTAAATGTATTCTTATCATTTATTCACAATGTTTTTCACAATTTAACTCAAAATATTTCTCTAATCAGAACAGACATTATCTATTCATTTTTATTTGGAATTCTTATGCTCCTTTTCCATATTCTTTATATTGATTTAAGGATGTACTTATCTATGATTATATGATTTAATAAACTATTTCTCAATTTAAATTAATTACTTTTAAAAATAGAAAATTCTTCTATAATTATTTGTATTTTGATTCTCCACCAACTTTATCCTTTTTACAAAACTGTGAAAAACATCTTCTATTTTAACATTTTTTGTAAGATGACATTTTTAGTCATATTAATTGTTTTTCATTAAAAATATTAATCCTCAAAACCTATACTTTTTTAAAAATATATTTTTATTCACAATGTTTCATAAACATTTTTTCATGGAAATAAATTTAATTTGAAATTTATATGGATATTTTGTCCCATTTTTATAGTAAATTCACAATGATAATAAAAAGTGTTTTTAATCAATTTCATCATATTTTAATATTTTTTATGATTACTTGTGGATATTATTTAATTATAAAATCCACCATCATTCTCAGGAGGGATTATAACTGATTTTGTGGAACTTTTCATGTAACCCATTTCATTCCATGGGTTAATTATGATATGATTAAATATAAATGCTTTCATTTTCTTGGGTTATATATGTGTATGGATTTTCATTATGTGATTTTTTGAAGTAAAATTATATAGACTTCTAATACTTTTGGAAAATATTTATATCTAATGAGATGATATTTATGGGAATGGTGAGTTAGATTAATCCACTATGGAACACTTTCCACTATATATATGGGAATGCAGAGTGAACCCAATAAACAATGAGACTTGTTTCACAATTTTTATTATAGTGTGTAGAAATTTTAATCCACTCAATGAATTTTTTCACTATGTGATGGTAGTATTTACAATGAGACATTACATTGAAAATAATTTTATATGTTTATTAATGTCTCACATTCTTATATCTATGTTATGTTTTCATGCCTCCAAATAATTGAATAATGATTCAACTTTTAGACATATCAAATTTTATTTTCTTCCAAAACAATTTTCCACAAATCATGATTTATGATATATTCCATTACCTATATGATTCTATATTTTAATAACCATGAACGTTTATTATGTCCTCATTCTCACATGCTTATCTTATGATTACTTATGGTCTTTAATTGGAATATCTTATATGTCTCCTTACTGTGTATCTGAACTTAGTCTTCTTATGTTTTCATTTTCTAGGTTATAGATAATACAAATATGTATTATAATTATAAAATGGTATCACGTGAGAATAAGTTTTGAAGGTTATATTAAAAATTTTCATAAATATTTTGTTTATGTATGTAATATCCAATGAAAATAAATATTTTGGTTCAAAGGTGTGATTTATTATTTTGTAAATTAATTATCTACATTACATTATGTAATATTTTTGAATTTTTTCCTCAAGTCACATGATTTTGAAATCATAGTGGGGTTTCTATATTTTTGGGTATTATTCTTTGAGTAATATGATCATTGAACCTCAAATAACCAATGATGAATCAAAAATGATGAAGGATAAACCTAAAATTTCATATTTTGAAATGATGGTGTAGCAATTTAAGAAATATTTTGATTGAGTTTATATATCATAAGATTTATTATTCTAATTATTGTTTCTTAACACTCAAAATAACCTTTTTGATTTTAGTAATTTTTTGGAACAAGTAGAAATCGTGTTAAAAATGAGTTTCAAGGGCAATACAATTATTGTACTATTGAGAAAAAAAATTCTATGAGACTTATAATAAAAAATCACATTGTAGTTATTACTACACTCTCTCTATAAATGAATAAAAACATGAAAAAGGATAAACTATCTAAAATACCAAATAATGAATAACTCTATGTTGGTACATCGACCCTCCTTTAGTGGATATTCCATCCCACTTTTTACCATGTAACATATCAGAAAAATAGAAAATATATTTTTTGGTCTCCAATGTTCAGACTATAAAAATGATATTTTACCTATTTTTAATTATTATATAAAGGTTGATAAATACTAGAGTCTCATTATGAAAAAACTGTAAGAGGAAGAAATAAACTCTATGGAATGGGAGGATTTTAAGAATTTATTTGTCAGTAATTTCGTCCCATGAACACTTCACACTAAAAAAAGAGTTTGAATTCCTATACCTGAAACAAACATAGGTTGAATCTATTAGTACATTTAAAGAAAAATTCATAATATTTTCATGTAATCCCTTTCGTTTTATCACTTACATTGAATAAAAAATATATCATTTCATTTGTGGCTTAAAATAATGATTCTAAACTGACTTTTCTGTTACATACATCGGTAAGTATGAAGAAAATGTTAGATATGATCCCATTGTGGAAATAGAAAAAGGAGATTACCAATATTCATATGATTTTATAGAAAATATATAGAAAATATAGTTTTATAGACAATAAAATGAGAAAACACATGGAGGAATGAATATATATCATCATGTATGCTGAAAAACTAGGAACAAATATTGGGGGATATCTTCAAAGATAGAGATAAATGCTGCAAGTGTATAAGATAAATCCAGTAAGTATATTAATTAAAAAGATAAATGAAGGGGCCATCCAATTAAATGGATGAAATTAATTATCATCAAAATTCACCACAAGCACTCTAATGCTTCATTAAGGCCTTTGGGCCACCTCAAGGCCTTCGAGCTACCTTAAGTGCAGATGCAAACTAGACAAGCTACAAGGAACAAGCTCTACAAGGACAATGAGCAAGGAGCTTTCACCACATCAGAAGCTAAATGGATTGGAAGAATGAGAGGGTATGTCACCTACCATTGGGACAAGCCTGTGCATTCATGGGAATGCCTAGCCGAATAGCCATGCGAAGGTGGAGAGCTGATTTCATGATGAAGATGCTGGGGAGGAGCAGTTCCAAGTAGTTAGTCTGGGTTGTATGTAATGTTTGAAGCCTACGGGCAATGAATTCCTCTAAGGCCTATGGGACATGAAATACTTATGCCTACAGGCCTTGTAAGGGTTCCACCTCATCCCTTGAAAGGTGGATTATCACAAATCAATAAAAAATGAAGGCCTTCAAGCCATTGGAGGAATGTAAACAAACTCCATGGATGGGGGAGAAAGTGAAATCTGACTCAATCACATCTATAGAAGTGGGTCTTGAAAAAATGTGGGGAATGAGACACATATTATCCACTATTAGACTAAAAAATGTTTTATTTGATTTGGGATATACACACTCCTTTGTAATTGGTATTTTCTCTAGGATAATTTAATCACCCCAAATAGACATATATTTAAATATTGGTGATACTCTTAGTTGTATGGTGATTACATCCTAGGTATACATGTCAGATTTTATAGGTTGTTTTCAGATTTGTTTGCCTATATATCTAATGTTTATCACTCTAGTGGAATATGAAGTGATTTTGTGCATTAATTAACTCTCTTTACATAGAAACCATATTAATTGTTGTTTTAGGGAAGTAAAAATTCATATATTGGACCATCCTATGATCGTCTATTGATACAACACTAACTATAATATCCATATTAAAATTAATTCAATTATATGGGTTTTAGTACATAATCATAAAGGGTATTTATCTCATATTGTTGGGGGGGGGGGATATATTGAAGACCAAACTATTTTTTGGGAATATATAGATTTATTTTATGAAGTGTTTCTTAATCTTACCCCATATCACAAGGTTGATTTTATAATAGAATTCATCCCTGATGCTATGATGGTATCAAGAACTCCTTATAAAATTGAAATTTATTTAATTATTGGAATTGAAGAAGAAATTACAAGTAAATATAGATAATGGTTTTATTTACCAATCATATTCATCATGGGTTGTGTGATTTATATTTTTTAGGGAGACTAATGGAACAAATTGTCTCTTCATTTTTTATTTTTAACATCCCAAATTCACCTATTATGTTTATGGATCTAATAGATATAGTCTTTATATATTACAAAGATAATTTTTTTATAGTATTGAAAGATTATATTCTCATATATTATTTAAAATTGAAGAGAAAGAATTCAATTTATGTATGTTTATAAAGTTTTTTCATAAAGGGGAAAATATATTACATATTTATTAAGTGTGAAATATGGCTATATAAAGTAACAATTTTTGGGTCATATAATCCCAATACAGGGTATATATGTGATTTATTCCAAGAAAAAGGTTATTGAAAAATGTTTCAGACCAACCATTGTAACAAAGATCCGTATTATTCTTAAATTAGATTAATACTATTAATGATTTGTGAATATTTCATTATTAATATAAAAATTTCTAATGAAATTATCTTCAAAGGATTTCATATTACTATTTAATGGTAAATTTGAGGAAAGATTCATGTAATGGAATATAAGGTTATTCAATAGAACTATACTCATATTACCTTATACAGGTTAAGGGTTTTTATTATAAACTGTTGCATTAAAGAAGGGATTGTGTTCTTTCCTTATGAAAAATTGATAGGGTGGTAGGTTATTCCTTATACCAATTATGGATTCATGAGAAAAATTATCTAATGTATGATTTTGAGCTAGCATCATCAATATATTCATTAATTACATGGAGGCAATAACTCTATAGTTAAATGTGTGTAATATTAACAAAGAAAAATTTATTAAATTATATATTCACATCAAATGAGTTTAACATGTTCAATAAGAGATGCTTATAACTGATCAAGGACAATGAATTATTGATACATTAATACTATGAAAAGGAAATCAATGTAAATGATCCTATGAGCATGAACAATCATTCTACCTTATCCATAATGAGGATATTAAGATACCCAATACTTATGGATTTACATAGGATGGACAATGAAATCATGAGCGAACTAGAGACATCATTTTTTCCAAAATGACTGATGAAACATCTGAATATATAATTATCAATCAGAAGAAAGAGGATATTGAAATATAAATTAATATGTGGGAATATTGAAGAATTTGATTCTTATTTAATTATATGTTTTGGAAAATGAATATGGGGTCCATAAATACCAGAAATGAATAATGTGTTTTTAGATAGTGCATATAACTCATCATTCTCAATCCACCTTGGGATCACAAGGATATATATAGATCTAAAGAATAATTTCTACTGGGACTACTTGAAGAGAGATATGGTCTATTATATAACCCAATTCATTTAATGCAAGAATGTTAATGAGATGTGAGAAAAGTATATGCGGATGATGCAACTATTAGATATACCTATATATAAAAGCGTGAAAACCACCATGTATTTCATTATGAGTCATCCACTTAATTCTATATATTATAATGAAATTTGGGTTTTAGTTTAAAAGTTTATAAATCCACCAAAATACTTTCTTATTAATAAATATTTATTGATTGATCAACTTCTGATGTTTCATAAAATTTAATTGGTAAATAACCATATACTTTTAAATTCAATCGCATTTGGTTGAGATATATGGTTTAACATGACATTTTGGATAATTATTCAACAATAATTAAACAAATTTTTATCTATATCACTAAATACCATGCACATACTGATAATTTATTAGAAGTGACTATTTATAGGCTTTCAGATATAAAAAGATTAAGTTAAATGGATTTAGATGAAGATTGGGGAAAACACATTTCCAGGGTAGAGTTATTATATATTAATAGTTACTATTTATAATTAAAATAGGACCATATGATTCTTTATCTAGAAAAATATATAAAACTCCAAAATGTTGGGATGAAGTTGGAGACAGTAAACTGATGGGACCAAATGTTTCCTAAGAAATTAATGATTATCTTAAAAAAATTTAATTGAAAATTAAAATTTTAGGGAATCATTAGTAGAGATATGAAATTAATCATCAATGAGATATAGTGTATGATGTTGGATATAATGTGTTACCTCAAAAATCACTATGGTACAGGGTTATAAGATTTGAGGATAAGGGAAATTTGGGACTCAGATAAAATGGACCGTTCAAAATCCAAGATTGTTTGGGGAGGTAGTTTATCATCTTACACTTACACTAAAGCTATCTTATTTTCAGGATGTGTCCCATGTATCAATTTTTTGGAAAGAAAAAACTGAACCTTCCCATGATTTGATTATAGATGTAGTAAATCTAGAACAAGATCTCTCTTATGCATAACAACCAAAAAAATATAGGATGGTAGACATAAATTTTGTTATAAAAATACAAACCATGTAGTTAATTTTTTGTTGAGTAATCATAAGTTTGAGGAGGAGACCTGAAAACCTAATGATGTAATGAGGTAAAAGTACCGTTATTTTTTTCACCATAATAACAAAATTTTATGGAGAAATATTTTGGAGGGAGGGGGTGGTTGAATGTAATACCCCATAATCATACTTCATTGATTTCCATTAAAAATATACTTTATGAATATATAATTCCAAATAAAATAGCAAAATAAAATGAAATGTTATACATTTTATTGATATAAATATTTTTAATTCAATATAAACATTAATACATTATTAAAATTCATTACAAAATATAATTATGAAATGTACTATTCTAATAAATCTATAATAAAATAAAAACATCAAGAATATGAAATCTCTATCATCATGGTTTTACAAAAATTTATAATTGTTGATTTGAAATTTGAAATAATTTGAGAATTATATTTAAAGTATACATGTAGAGGGTGATATAAATGAATATGATGAAAGATTCTAGATTTTTTTATTTCTATATGTAGTAATGAAATAAAAAAATTATATATATATTCATTAGAAAGATTTTCATTGGAAATATTTTCATTAGATCTACTATTTTTGTGAATACATGCATCAAAATTTATATTTAGGTTGTGTTATTAATTCTATCATATTGGAAATAATATGATTCATAATTCTATAATAAAAAATAATATTATTTAATTCAAATTTATCATTATAAAAACATTTGTTTAGGTATCATGTATTATTATTATTATTAAAGAATTATTTTAGGTATTTAAAAGAAAAAATTAAATCTTATAAAACTTATATGTTGAAAAAATTAATTATTTAGAATATAAATAATTTGTAATAATAGTATGTGGTTAAAATTATTAAATGCTAAAAAATATATTTTTCAATGAACTATTTTCCTAAGTATTATGTATTTTTATCTTATTAAATTAAGTTGATGTATATTTAATTATGACTATATATTGTTATTAAATTGTATAAAAATTTAATAATTCTCTTTTAAGTTATTAATTTATTTGAAATAAGATTAAAAATAGTTCCATATTAATTTTTTTTATATTTTAATAGTTTTTAATACTTAGATATTATTTTACTATTAAATATTAAATTTATCATATTTACAAATATAATTAGTTTAAATTATGTTCAAATTTCTGGTGAAAAACTCAAAATTGGTTAATAATTTCAATTTCATTTTTCATAACAATAATAAGGTACACCTGTAAAAAATTGAGGTGCCACAGTAAAGGTTCAATGAGGTATAAAGAAATAATTTTTTTAAAGACATATATTATATCTAACCAAAATTTAAAATTGTGTGTATGGATGGGATTAATGAAAAACCCCATTTCTTCCACTTTTATCAACTTTACATTTGAAGTGACAACATTTTACATCTAGTAATGAATATTTTTTGTAATTTAACTCAAAACCCTCCTATAAAGGGCCCCCCTCCAATACCTCATCTATACCACTCAAACCATTAATTTAAATCTTTAATATCTACTAGTTTACCCTATAACATATCCTAGTTAGGAATTTTGTGGCTTCTAGTTCAAATAATGAAGTTAAAATAACTCATTTTAGAGGATCCTCTTTCGTGAAGGGGAGAATTGATCAAATTATGTACCTAGTTATTTTCCATATTTCTAAATTACCATATCATATATACACATTATAAATAAGAATATACACATAAATTATGTTAAAAAAACATTATTATTCTTCTAATTATATAATTTTACTTTTATATAATTCTAAACACCTACTCATTCCCTTGTAAAACATGTTTTTGTTGGGGTTGGTTCAACAACCTTCAAGAACGATGTTATACTATATTCATCATTTCCAACATGAATGAGTAATATGGAATTAAAAATATAGATATATGATATTAAGGATTATTTTATATTTTAAAAATTGTAATTTATAGTTTACACACATAAAATTAATGATAAATATTATGTAAAAAACTATTATTATTAAATTACCTAAACAATATTCATCATAAATTTCATTCTTATAGACCATAAAATTACAATACAAAATTAATAGTGGAAAACATAAATCATTGAAAAAAAATTATTCCTCTATCATGAATAATCTTGGTATTATTAACATGGTACCGATGAACAAGGATAAACATCACCATTATGAAACATATATAATAAAATATATATCACTCACATCTGATCATGAAAAAAATATAACTAACTAATAAATGTATAATGAATGAATATAATTTACTTTTATAAAGGAAAATAAAAATGAATAATATTTTTAAAATAATTCCTTAATATGATTATTTTTTATTATATAGGTGTTTAAAGTGATTTCCATTTCATATGGATTAACAACAAGAGTTTCAATGCTGATATCATTTTGTAATCATCATTTTATATGTTTGAACATCTATTTGGGGAAATTATATGTTATGATTAGAAAAACCCACCAATTATCTTATAATATGGTTATTAATGGGATATAAATGTCTTCTTTCTATTTCTTATCCATTTTTTTGACAATTTAACTAAAATTACGCTTGTAAGTAGATCCAAAATTATCTAATATTTTAGGTTATAAAGCCTTATTTTCCACATCTATATTATACATTTTGATTTATAATTATCCTCATCTCTATGTCTATTTAAAAATACAATATTTGATTCAATTCATGAGATGTTATATTTATAAATTTATATTTTTCATTCAATTCATTTTTATTATGAGTTTTTTAGATATTGGTTACAAGTAGCTATGGGTATGAGTTTTAATGGTGGAAAAAGATAAAGAATAGTGTTGGTGGTTGGGAAGCTTAAAATGATTAGCTATTGGTATCCACCAGCCAATCAGTTGGATTCTAATTTGTCTTCATGTTTCTAAAGAGCACATCAGCTAGCAGATGGGTCACCACTAGACCACTAGTGGTCCCGACATAACCCAAGAATTTCATTCAAGAATACCAGTAAGACAGTAGTTCCATTGGCTAACCAGTAGGGCCACTAGGTATTCGATCATCCCAGAATGAGGGTTCATTTATTTCACTATTTTATTTTCAATACCACACACATTTTACCCATTCCATAACGAAATTTCAACTCAAATTTAACTAATCATTTTTTAGTTCTCTCCATTACATCATGGATATCCCATTCTATTTCCTTTCCTTCATTAATATTTAACCGTTCTCATGACACTTAAACATTGATTTTTTCTCAGATCCATTCCAAATTTTTAATCCTTTTTAATAGATAAACATGGATCAATGATGGGTCTATGTTTTCTTCTATGATTTGATTACTATTTACACCATTATTCCCAGATTGGTGGTAGATCATGTGAATTGATTCCATTACTTGATCCAATCAAGATCCACCAATGAGTATGAGCATTCTATTAGTACTTTTTTAGGGTTCTTCCTCTTAAAAATATTCTTGATAATAAATTTATGATAAAAACAGAAGATATTTCTAATTACTTAGCATGTTTGTGGAGGTATTTACATGTGAACAACAACCACTTTTCAAGAGATAAGACTAATAACAATATTTGATGCTTCTGGAAATATTTCTCTAGAATGATCAACATGAGACCTTATAATTCATGAACCTCACTATGAATCAGTTTTATATTGATGGATTGATGATATATCAATGACCATTGGAAATACCCAATACTTTATTTTATAATTTGTGAGGTATTAATGATGAAAATGTAACTTGACAATGAATCTAGTGAATTAGAAACCCCTCCATTGACATACCTCATAATTGGTTCTAATGACAAAATAAATTTTGTATGTGAATATAGAACCAATATTATTTATATGTAATTAACTTTAGTCTTCATTATAAACCCCTTTATTGAAAATAAGAAACATAATTTATGCATACATTACATGTTATCTAGTTCTCCGTTGATGTGTGAGGTAGTTTGGTATTTTATCATTTAACAAACCTTGGAATACTTCATAAAAAACCATGTAGTAGGAATTTCACTATATTCTAAGGCCCTTGTATACACGTTTTTCCTTCATTTATGATGTGTTGGTTTAGTGTTTTTTCTTATTAATATGATTTCATATGGGTGTGTTCATTACCATTATACCCATATATTTTGTTTATTTATGTGAGTATTTCTAGAATATGTTGATACCATAAATAACATGTAACACATGTTATTGTATGTTGATACTATATGATCAAGATAAATTTTTATTCTTATCCTGTTATGATCTACCCTGTTATGCAGGTTACCATCCCAATAGAGGTTATTTGTGGTATGTCTGATAGGTGGACCATCATAGTATGATTTCCCCTAGAGGGTGAGTATGCATGATGTATAGTGATGATGTTGGTAGATCCATACAAAGGGTAAAAAATGATATCATTTGAACCGGTGTTGAAATAGATTCTATGTAGATACCTGTTATACATGCCATAAATCGATTCATTGTGGATATTGAGTGCATGTTCAGTAGTCATCCTTGTCGACTTACTCAAGATTTGATTCCTTGAGGAAACTGAGAAGCATGTTTCACACATTGTCTCATGTTCTTGATTACCACAAGCACCTTTGATCATCATTCAAGTAATGAGCTGAAGTAGGTATCAGTGGGGTGCATGATAGATTTTTTAGAAATGGAGTGAGTAGTATATGGTTTATTATGATTATATTCACATTTTTTCTTATCATGGAATATACATGTTAAAGATGTGAACATTTGTTAATAATTCATTGGTGGTGTCCCAACAATTTTTACTAGACACAATTTTTATGGAAATTTTGATGTGCATGCAGACTTCAAGTATAGTGATCCAAAAAATGGTAGGGGATGTGGAAAATGGTTTAGATGAGGAGAATGGAGTTTTTGGAAGGGCCGTGATAGATAATAGTTGATTCCACAATGTTTCTATTTATTATTCTACATTCATTGTCACTCTGTATTGTATTACTACACAAGATCCCATTTTTTTATTTATTGTATTATATGTGTCTCATTGATATTATTTTAATACTCTTGTTTACTCTTATATATTATATTTTTTTTATATTATTGGTGAAAGGATGTGATATTGAGGCTATATTAATCCCATAGATGGTGTTAAAAACCATTTCAATTAGTTTGTAGCCTCTTGTGTTTGCAGAGGCATGAATGAGGTCTTGTGGAACTTCATCTCAAACTCCGTGGCTTGGGTAAGGGTGTTAGAAAATGGTTTCAAAGAATATATTTATTATCTTTTAGACTATAATGGTATATGGTAGAAAACAGATTGGATGTGTGGGACTTGGATCATGGAATTTTTTTACTATCCGGCACATGTGTAATGGAACATTAAGTTTCCATTAACGGGACTGCTGTTAGTTTTTATCAGATTTGGGAGAATTCTTGAATCATCAATAGGAATGTTGGATCACATTCCATATATATACCAGATTCATTTTTCATAGTAGTTATTTAATTAAATTTATTGATTATTCTATCTGTTTGGGATATAACTATACTCTTGGATGTGCGATATATTTTCTTTCAGTTCTTCTATCATAAATTGATATAGAAATTAATTAATTGAACCTAATAATATTTTAATGTTTTTTATATATATGTGACTATGAATAACATGTAGGGATTCAAGACCATGGTTAGTTCTAGGAGTGATATAGCTTGGGTTGTGGGTTGAACCCATGGAAAAGAATGTGTAATCTTTGAGACTAATTAGTATTTATCATAATGAATTTTGGTTTTTATAAATTTTTCATTTGAATTTCACATGATGAAACCCTAAAGGAGACTAATAAGACCCCTAATTGACATGGTTATAGATTCTCCCCATAGGGAGGATTCCAATGTCACACCACCTGATATGTAAGAGGGTGTAGTAGAGTAAACACCTAATATAGATTTAATTGTGTATTCAGGGAATACACCTCAACTAGGAGTCAATTTTCATATTCCTTCTCATGACAGTGGTGAATCTAGGTCCATAACTTATTATTAAAAAGAATTATAGGTCTATAATCCACTATCCTTATAGATAACTTGTTATATTTAGGATGAAGATGACTAGATTGAAATAATCATGGATGTATTTGACCTTATAGAGACAACAAAGGATATAAAGAGGGTTCTAGAATCATTCATTCTATAGGGACCCACTGAGCATTAGTGGGGCCTGATGGGATAGTATTGAAGACATGAGATTCTCTCCTGGGGGAAATTCAAGGACATGTTATTTCAAGAATAAATTATGGAGACACTAAATCTAGATCATGTGACTATGTTCAAGGAGCTTTAGAAAGAATCCATGATGGTATCCACAGATATCACTTGTTTCACAGATCCACATGTCTTCTATCCACTATTTACTTGAAGTGATTCATGAAATTCTTGGACACTCAAGATCAGCCTTCATCACAAAATTAGGTTTATGTCAATACCATTGATCTAATGATATATCCTAAGGCTTTACTCATATTATGGACTATTTATAATGTTATAGAGAATGATTCGATAGTTGTTCTTCATTCACCCTCCAGTGTTCACGCGGCTAGACCAACTACTATTGTGACGAGTACATATTTTGGCTTTATTAAGAGGAATAAATGGGGCATTTAGTTTGGAATTTGTACTCTTTTTTAGTATAGTAGGTCTTATCTATCCCCCTATAGAGTAGTTCTATAGTTCTTAAATTATTCAACGTTCAGACATTAGTGAAAGTTCATCATAGTTCCTCAAAAAAGTGTCAACAATATGGGACAATGGGGAATATTCTACAGGTTTTCTCTAGAAAATCAAGTCCAAGGTTACATAAGGGAAAGAAATATACATTATCTATTGACCATGGATCTCGTTCGGAATCATAGTAGCATGATTCAAAGAAGATTATTCTGAGTGGTCATGCATCGTTGAGATAATGTTGCAAACATGAGAAATGGAAAGATTCAATAGTGAATCAAAGTTTAGTAATTAGTCGGGAGGGACCATCTAATATATTATTTAAGGTATTTAACACTTCTATATTGTATACCACTTGGTTTGAAACTAGTACATTCAATATTTTATATTTTTACAAGTTATTATTGTACTTGACTTACTATTCAAGTTATCTTTAGAGTTAATTTACCCTGATACACTATTGGGAATATAAGTGGACCATATTCTATGATACACAATGTGTCATAGGGTTTATTTATGGAAATATGATGGTATTCATGAATCTATAGATAATAATTTCCTATATGTTTTTTTGTAATGGAGTGGTTGGCCAGCTTCCAAGCTCACATTGATTCCTATCAGAGATGGGTATCATTCACATCACCCATGGGGGTGAAGTACATGATGACTAGAGAGTGGTAAGTGGGATAAGGTAGATTCATTAAATACATGAGTCAACATGGAGTGATCATGGAATATATTATATTATTATAAATTTTAGTAGTATTTTTCATAGCCCCATCATCTTTTCCCCCAGTTTTGGATCTCTATCTGGATGTCTTTCTTGAATAATTTACCAAACATCCTCCTAATAATGGTGTTTATATTGATATAGATTTTATTCGAAGCGAACAACCTATTTCAACACCCCCATATCATATGGATCTATTTGAGTTAAAGGATATTAAGTTATGGCTCAAGGAATTTGAGAAAAATAACATGATCAAGCCACGTAATTCACCATAGTGTGAACATGTTTAGTTCTATAAGAAGGTGGATGGAAGAATTCAACTCTACATATATTATAAGAAGTAAAATATAGTAATGGAGAAGAATAGATACCCATTACCTAGGATTGAAGATATATTTTTTTCGTTACATGGAGACTAGTGGTTCTCCAATATTGTTATTCAATTGAGATATCACTATTTGAGAGTTATAGAGGATCCAAATGATGGTGTTTCTATGTAAGTATGGGATATATGAGTAAAGGATGATTCCCTTTTGACTGGATAATGAACTTGGTTTTTTTGATGGATCTCATGAACTAGATCTTTGACCCATATCATTAATTGTTTGTCAATGAGTTCATTTAATACACTCACATCTATTTTCCAACCCCAGAGAAAAATTGTAGAGATATCAATATAGTCCAGAGTACACTTTGAATTCTTCAACATTATACCAAGTCTTCAAAGTTTAAATTTCGAATTTAGGAGGTGAAATTATTATAGAATCTGGTGTTTGAGAAAGGTATATTCATTGATCCAGATATAGTTGAGGAATTTATATCCTATAATTGTCCCAGAAATATGTTCTAGATCATGATATTTATGGGATTTTAAGGATACTAACAATGTTTTATCCATGAATTATCTTATTTAAAATTATACGTGAATTCAAATACAATGAATGGAGTGATGTTCTAGTTTCAATGCCAATTTGAAGCGTATACTCTTAAGATGAATATGAGTTTATGTAAAATTCATATGTTGATACATCCTAAGATAGGGATTGGTTTGGAAGTTTTTTGTAATGAATCAGGAGTTGGTTATGAAGAATTACTTATGTAGAAGGAGAATTTAATAGATAATGTGTCACAACAGTTGTGACCCCATGTGAGGAACTATCCTACTCATGAATTGTATCTACAAATCATTATACATTATTTGATGTTTTCATTAAAATACTTCTCCAATGACATGTTTTTAATCTACACAAAACACAAAATCCATAAATATATAAAAACACAGCATGACATAAACATGATGAAGGTTCATTGGGTACATAATTTATATAAATTAATCTTTGATATTGAATATTAATTAGGTAAAGGTTACAATTTTTCATATGATCTTAGTCATAAGATGTTCATAGATCATGATCTTGGGGAATGGATTTATAAGGAATAGTGGAGATTTATGATCTTATTGGCTATTTTGAAGACGCATGGTTTTGAGGACTAAGGATCTAGTAAATGTACCCCACTAGTGGCCACTTCTTATTTAGTAGACTAGGTAAAGGATGCATATGAGAATAATATAGAGTGTACTGTGATATAAGAAAAACTAGAAAGTAGTGATCTAATATACAAGTGGTCATTGGATGGTGATGTTATGGTCCTTGTATAAGAGAGAGTTTTAGATTCTTATTCCATCAAGGAATATCTAATTATAGACTTATATACCTCAAATTAGGTGGTATATATTAGAGTAAAAATATGAACCATGACTTTTTGTGACATTACTAGTGGTTAGGGAAAAATATGGATGTTTTTGGATTCATTTCTTAATGCCTTACCTAGAAGATATTAAAGGCTAAGAACATGAATCTAGGGTTTTTCTTTACCCACTTCTATTTCCCATTTAGAAGTGGGAGGATTTCATGATATGCTTTGTGATGGGGTTACGTAGTACCATGAGGAGATGTGGTTCTATCTATATGATTGTTGACTAGAAAAAACAGATTATCATTTCTTAAAAATCCCGGAGACTTAATCAATTGATGATATGGGAATGAAATATATCAATTAGATATTATTCTTATAAGGAATTACCATGACTATTATTTCGGATAGATCATCACATTTTATGATTGGTTTTCCATAGGGCTTGTAGAATGACATTATTACTCAGCTAAGATTTAGCATAAAATACCACACAAAAATAGACATACAGTCTGAGAAAATTATTCTCATATTAGAGTATATGATTCAATATTATGCCTTATATTTTCACAAATCTTATGATTATCACCAT
Source organism: Viscum album (assembly GCA_963277665.1). Classification (NCBI taxonomy): domain Eukaryota; kingdom Viridiplantae; phylum Streptophyta; class Magnoliopsida; order Santalales; family Viscaceae; genus Viscum; species Viscum album. The sequence continues at coordinate 855,679,630 of OY728152.1, forward strand.
TACATGGTTTATTTTTTGTATAAAAAGTAATGGGATTTGATTCAGATATAAACTTAGGAGGATATTTACAGTAGGCTATATCATTCACCACTTTTTTGGAACATTACAGGTGATAAAGCTATTGTGGGGCCTAATATAGTACAAGAGACCTATGGGAGATTTATAATGATTTATAAGAGGTTTATAATATCTCAGATTAATTATAATTATTATACCAACCATGAGAGGAGATCATTGATGTTCGTTTTAGGTGATCAAGTTTTTCTAAGAGTAAATCCTCGGTATGGCCACCATCATTTGAGGAAGAAAATAATCTAGAATAATTCTATATTTTACCCTTCATGATAATTGAGTGGGCTAGGAAGGTGGAATAATGTGTAAATTTTTCTTCTTAATATCGATGTATGTACCATTTGTTTCATGTGTCTCATCTCCCAAGGTAATCACACAATCCCACACATGTCTTCAATTATGAGGATGTTAGGATGGATCATTATGCATCATACATGGTGCAACCAATAAATATTTTGGATCAAAGAAGGAAAATCGATTAAGGGAATATGGTATCACTCGTATATATTCTACGGATTTATGGATGAATATAGGAGGAGACTTGGGAGTCAGAGGATGGAGTTTGAGATCAGTTAGCCGAGTTTTTCTAGAATGACCCCTGATGTTTCTTATCAGTTATGAGAAGTCATTATAGGTGATTAATTTTAACATCCTCAATTTCAATCAATTTAATAATTTTTAATTTAATAAATTATTATTTCACATTTAATTCACCTCGATTATAGGCTATTTAGATGCCAGTTTTAAGTGGATAAGTTTCCAGGTTATTAATGCATATGAATTTTTCAAAGGGTTTTCTTGTTAGTTTCTATAAGGATTCCACTGGCTAGATAGTGTAACCCATTGTCTAGGTGGTGGTATTCCACTAGGTTTTAGGGTTTTCTATACCCCACCGTCTTACTATTCGAACTGGGAAAACCCATGTGGTTCTTTCAGGTATAGAGGTCAGCCAGTGATTCCCACTGTGTATCCAGTTAACCTAGGGTTATGTTGAATTAAATGTACCCCATTGGTTTTAATTCCAAATCCATTTTATCCTTCCTTATTATTAAATTTCAATCCCAATGGGAATTAACTAATTTTTAGATATCTCCCCAAGCATCAAGTCTCTTGCATTCTTCTCACCTTGCCTCCTCAAGTGTTGACCGATCCAGGGATGTCTAAACATTTAGTTTTTCCACGTTTCATTTCAAATTCCTCATCATTTTTGAGTGATGAAAAATTATATATAATAGTTTTTTGTTTTCTATCATGGTTTTAGCATGATTTCTCCCTTTCAAATAAGACCAATATAAGATCTAGCTAGTTGAAAATTTTCTTTTATCAAATCAATATCTACCAATGAATATAGGCATTATATAGGCTAGTGTTTATGAATCATCCTACTAAACCTCTTCTTGATGATATATTGATGATGAAACCTTCATAAATTAATTATTCCTTGGTATATTGGTGAAGGAATCATTATTTCAATAACAACCCCTTGAATAGAGATATAACTATCTATAATGGAAGATGTTTCAAGGAATTTTTCTAGAGAACTATGATATTGAGACCTTCTCTTTAATGAGGTGGTACGTTCGTTATCATTTGAGTCCCCTATATACTCCTGTTCGATTTATTCATGATGTCTTTATGGATTTTTCTTCTTTATTGAATAAATATATTGTTATTTTTACATTTCCATGATACCCATATATGTTACTTTTCTCATGAGTATTGCATGAGTAGCTTGTTACCATTCACGATGTTGACCAAATGTTGTGGTATGTTTCCTCTATATAATCATGATGATATAAAATGATATTATTGTTATGTTACCATTTCATTGGAGGTTATTATTGGTATTCATTATAGTTATAACATTGAAGTATGATTAACCCTAGAGGGGGAGAGTGCATGACGTATCTCTAAGAAGAGGGTGGATCCATATATAGGGTAGCATCATGATAGAATTATAACCCATAACAGAACTTGATGCCTTGAATATACCGAGTAGACATGATGGAACTTGAATCCTTAAAGATACTAAGTACATATTCCCCCATCAACCTTCTAGCCATACTAAAGACTCGACGCCTTGAGGATACCAAGTATCACATCACCATACTTGTGGAAAGTTCATGATTAAATCTAAACCTATTGATCATCCTTTCAGTGTGGAGAAAAATTAAGAACATAACATGCACATGGGGGATTGGTTTGAACATAGGTTCTTACTATATGTGTTTTTATTCTTGTTTTCACACTAATTACTATCATGGAATAAACATGTTATATAAATTCCCTTTTACTAAGGATTCATTTGGGGTGTATAACTGGGTTTCCTCATTAAAAACCTTTATGGACATTTCAATGAACATGAATAACTTAGAAATAGGGATCCTTGCAAGGTTGAGGGACCCAATATAGAATATTGAGTAGAGGATCCTGGAGCTAGTGGAAGGAATAGGATATACACTAAAATATTTCACAATGTTTTCCTTTGTTATGGTACAAAAAATATAACTTTGGTTGGGATTTCAACATTGGGAGACCATTAATTTATTTATATTATTACATGTGTTCCATTGATATTATTTTATTTCTCTTTTTTACTATGAGTTAATATATTTTATTTTAATTTTTGGTGATAGTATATGTACAATATCCCTATTAATGTAATATAATCCCTATTTTATAGTTAGTATCCTCTTCTATATAGGGAGGTTTATATGAGGTCTTGTAGCACTCTATTTAGGAATTGGTGGTTTGGGATTGGAAATTACATATATGAATTATTATGTTCATTTTTCAATGTACATGAAAATATTTTCCAAAAGGAATTATCTTCTATGATTTTTAGTAATTTCATTTTCTTATAACATTAACAATATCTACCAATGTGTGAAAGTAATAATCAATTTTAATATTCTCTTTAGGAGCATTTTTCTAGAAATTTTCTTTATTATTCAATAAGATTCTACCTCATCTTATCAATATGGGTTTCCAATATAATTTTTTTCATTATTTAGTTAATTTTTCATTTTAAAATAATTATTACTAAAAATATAAATTGGTATTTTTATTATTTTTTCATAGTAATTTGATATTTATATTTTAAAGTTCCCTCATTAATTTAAAATTAATTTAATGTTTCTTATATTTATTTTGGGGCATTATCTAATGATTCCATCATATTTTTCTATTTGGATTGCATGTGGTATTATTTTATGGATGTTTTTACGATGATAATATCTTTTAATTTTTCAATTAATCTATGATAAAATTACGATTGGTTTCATGTTAATATATTAAAAATATGTAAGGGGTTTCATTATATAATTAGTGGTCCTAGAATTCTATAGACTTCCAATTAAATGGTTAAATCCTTATATCTAATGAGATGACATGTATGTGACTAGAGATTAAACTCATTCCACTATGAGTCTCTACCCACTATTTTCATTGGATAAAGGATTGAACATAATATACTGTAGTAATATATCGACAATGTTTATTGGAGTGGAGAGTTATCCCAATTCACTATAGGACTATGTCCACTATGAGATGATAGTATTGGTAGTTAGCCTTAAAATTTGAAATTATTTTCTATTCTTATGCATGTTCCAAATTATTATTACTATATTATGTAATCATGGATCATTATTTTTGAGTAAATATTCAACATTCATACTTCTTAGTTGAAAAGTTATCCCAAATTACATATTTCAGGACTCAAGATTTTTAATCTATAATTTATTGGGTTTGATTCTCCTCTATTATCAATACGATAATTATTGTTATCTCACAACCATATGCTTATATTATGATCACTTATGATATTTAGTTGATATATATTATGTTTTACCTTATTTAAAATCTAATCTCACCCTTTTATATGGTTTCATTCCCTTGGTTATAAAGAAGAGTACTATGTATTATTTTTCTAAAAGGGTTTCATCAGTGAATTATTTTTTTTGGAGATGTGGAAAATGTTTTCAAATAATTTTATGATATATCTAATCACTAAAGTCCCTCAAACATCATGTTTTTGGGTGTGATTAATTATGAGATGTACTGAATATTCAGGAAAAAATATGTAATATGTATGAGTGTAGTGTCAGGGTATCATCATTTGGGGGATCTTATATTTGATTTTTTCATTGTACCCATATCCGAAAAAGTCTCAGTTGTATCTATGTGGAAAATAAGTTCCACCAATATGGAAGGTGTGGTCATCGTTATAGGTGTAACATTTATAGAACATCTAAGAGTATTGAACATTGACTGTTGTTAAAAAGAATTTATTTAGAGTGGGGGATGTGATTCTAAAGGAGCGATACTACCTTCTAACCAATCTAGAATGTAAATAATGTGTGAAAATTGGATTAAACATTTTGGGGTATGTCTACTAAAAAAGATATCAAATCCAAATTATTCTCAGAATTTCAAAATAAAAGGCTCTATGATAGTGTGGTTTATGTGGGAGTGTAAGGATGGTTATTTTATAGTGATAAGATCTATTTTGGTATCTTTAAGAAATTTTAAAAAAATATATGATAAAAACGAATCCAATTATTCTATTTTAAATAACATGCCTTCTCTTTTTAGATAATAAGTATAAACCTCTAAAATATTTTGTTTCTTGATACACTACTAGTAAAATGGTTATTGTGGAGTTAGAGGTGTCTATTTTGGAATATTTTTGTAGGATAATTTGAGACATATATAGGACTTTATAACTTTTTATCTTAACATACCTAACATTATCTTGTATTTAATATATTTGGGAAATATCAAGGATCTCATATAATTCATTTGGAGGTGAGTCACATTTTCTTCATGTGATGGAACATAGTTCTCCATTATTAGATAATGATGTTATCAAGAAATAAAAGATATTTTGATAATTTTGAACATATTTGAAAAAATATCACATAGATGGAATGTTCATTTATCAAGTCCATTTTAACAAGGATACTAAAAGAACTAACATCAATGGTATGTTTTTTCTTAATAATTTACATATTAAATCTCTATATCCCCTCATAAATTTGAGTTAGATTTCAAAAAACGAGTTATTGCATGGACCTGAGTTTATTTCAATTTAATCATAAAATAAGGTACTAAAAGTGTTGTGGGAAATTTAAAATAAAGTTGAGGAACAAGATTACAAGTGTTCTATATTTCTATTTATAATGAAATACAACATTATTCCACCAAAGTTTATAAACTTTTATACCTTTAATTAAATAAAATCCAATAATTTATATCTACTTCATTTAATTAATGACTTTTGAAGCCAATCAAAAGCAGATAAATGGTTTTCAAATATCATTTTAACAACACGACGTCTTTAATTTCATATATGACATAAGGATTTTCTATAAATTTCTATCTAATTTTGGTTTGAAAATTCTTAATATCTACTTATACAATTTTCTTAAATTATTTACACATTATTTTTATTTTTTTAATGAATATGTTTTACATCCATTTTTAGGCTCATTTCTAATAGTCTTTATAGTTATAATCCATGTTTATTTAAAAAAATGGAAATTACATGGAAGAAATAAAAATAAGGTTATTGTAAAAATAATGGAGTATAAGATATATGAAAATATTCAAAAATTATTCCGTTTGTATTTATGATGTTATCATCTTGTAATAAGTTGTGTTAAAATATGAATTCTCCGTAGATCCTAAAAAAGAAAAAGATATAGCTTCCTCAAGAAAACCTATTAATATCTTATAAGATTATAATTTTATAGGAAATTCCTATTTTTATTTTGAATTAATCAATATTTATATGATATATTTTCTCTTATGAAAAATCTAATGATTAATGGAGAGAAAATTGATTATTTAGAACAATGTGACAAGTATTTTTTTGGATTTGAAAAATAGGATTTTGACTACATGTATCCTGATTTATTAGGATTCAGTTAAGGGTATTTATGTATAGTATGATGCCAATTTTTTGGATATTCGATGTGCGATTGTATAATGTTTTTGTGTGGTGGACTATATATATATGTCTCAACAACAAAAAATAAGAATAATTTGTCTAATACTTTATATTTATCTAATGTTGAACATTCTATAAAGTGTTGGAGAGATAAATTTTTATGGAGTGATTTTGGGTTTATATTGACCATAAAAGCCTCAAGAAAATATTTTATAAATTATATCATTATTTTAACTGTAATTAGTTCATTTAATATTAATATGTTTTTGGTTTTTAGGATCTCTATGATCTTGGAAAGTGAAATTTTGTAGCTAACACCCTCACTAGGGTATCTAAACCTTAAATAATTCAAGAAGCTAAAGACGAGTGGATGTTTATGTCTGTGATATATATCTATAATCTAGATATTTATGACAATAGATATGGGATATGGGTTCATTTTATTAATCATGAATAATTAATTATGGAATGGGTGAAGGATTCCCTGATATCTAAATTGGGTTATATCATCATATAAGAATGAAATGATGAGAGGGAGATCTAATAAGAGTCGTTTCATGATTTTTATCCTTTACTCTATGTTGGTGGAATACTAGTGGCTCTCTAAAGTATTAAATAAGAGAATATATGTGAGTTTAACTTAAATTAGTGGGTCTTCATTTAGTTATTTTGATATGTTTCATGAACTGTGTATACATTTTTTGTAGGATAGTATGAAATTATTAGTAGCCAAATTCATGTATCGATGCCATAACTATCATTGGTTCAATTTAAAATAATAAAAATAGGAAATTTTTTTACAAACACAATTTATATTTTAGAATCAATGTGATGAATTGATCATGAATTTCTTAACGAGATTACCTAGATCCCCAAAGACAAAATATGCAATATGGTTAATTGTAGACTTCCTAACCAAGACCATTCAATTTCATACTATTAGAGGATAATCATAATTTGATCAATTTAGAGTAATATATATTATAGATACTATAAAACTCCTTCAGTTTATAGATAAAATTGAATATGATAGGTACCCAAAATTCACATCTCGATTTTAGAGAGGATCAAAAAAATCTCATAGGATTTTGGAAAATTAGAGTGAAAAATTTCACCCTCAATTGGTTACATAATATAAGAGGAACATTAAAATTATTAATGATATTTTATGAGCATTCAAAATTGATTTTGGTGGCTCTTGGTTGAATTATTTTATTTATATAGTGTTTACCAATAATAATAACCACCATGCAACAATTTTGACAGCTCCATTTGGGGATCTTTATCATAGACTATATTGTTCTCTACTATAATGGATGAATATTGGGGATTCATCATTTATTATTCATATAATAATTCTAGAGTCTATTAAACAGGGTATAGTAATCCAATGGTCATTTATGACCATATAGATTTTCCAAATGTCATGCAATGATGGTAGTTGATGACACTTGGAATTTTAGGTTAGTGATCATGTATTTTACTATGTTTCCCATAAATTTTATCATTAGTGATTATATAAATAATTTAACCCTTAATTTATAATACCTATTTTTATTGAAAAACATATCATAAAAGTATCTTAATGGTTTTATTTAACTCCCCAATTTAGTGCAATGCTTGATTTTTCCATCTCAAATAGTTGAGGATGTACCTGACCAATTCTAAAAATTATATTATGTTTTATGATTTGGATTTGGATGTAGATGATTTAATCATGTATTAACATGTTTTTAACATTTACTAAATCAAGAGGATCTTATATGGTTGGATCTTCCCTTTTACATGTTAATGATTAAATCATGGACCACACATTAGACTTTGAAATTGAAATAAGGTTCCGCTAGAGTATATTATTCCCTAATTAAGATTATTAATTCCTCTCAAGAATTTAAATCCAATATTGGGATAGTTTTGAAAATCCATGATTTATTGGGTTAGAATTTTCATCTTATTTTAGTCTCATGACATCATTTTAACTTTAATGTGTGTTTTTGGAAAAAGAAATGAATTTATAAAATGGTGGAAAAGAAAAATATATGGGACCTATGTACTGGAGTATCACTAGGTACTCAGTTTATAGGTAGCAGTTACCAAGTAGAACTATGATGGCCACATGGCCACTATAAAACCCATTAGGATACCGATAAACAAGTATTATGTACCTTATGAACCTAAACTAGATACATGATAAGCCTATTGGTAGTTTTGTTTCATGTTGTATATTTTTTATATTTATTACATCATTAATTAAAAACTATTTTCTCATTTCAGTCTAGATTTTTTCACCCATTTTACATATTCTAAATTTCAAAGCTCACTCATTTAACTTCGATAATCCCCTTTAATGTAGCCATACTCCATCATCCACATTCATTTTCATGTGTCTTTGTAAATAAATCATTTGATAACCAAAGGTAATATATCATTTTCAATATACTTTTATTTATTCTTCTCAAAACATATAAGTATTTATCAACATCATGTTTCTAGGGTTTGGATTTAAGATCATTTTTTTGATTATTCTAACATTGGGGGGTAGCACAAGGATCTATACATCAATCAGGTGGCTAGGATTCTATGACATATATTGTATTTGTGTTTTTCTATTATGGGGGATATATTAATCAATCAATTCTAAGAATAATTTTTCTTAAAATATTAGGTGGTTAATGATCTATATTTTTAGGATTAGGGATTCACATCTATCTTGGATAATATGGGTGACCTCTTCACATTCTGTCTTACAATTATGGTGCTCATATTTCTTGGGTATGAGGTAGAGTAATGGATAACCAAATTATTTATTTCACTAAATAATTAATAAAATAATTAATATATGATAAAGTGTTGTTAACTATGTCTTTTTGGTTTACGAATCACTATGCCATAATTCTTTGTTATTTATTGTTACCTTATATTATATTTTTCTGAAATATATTATATGAGTTGTTTTTATTGTTTAAAATTAATCAAAAACATGTTTAAGAGATTTTTCTCTAGAAATAACATATATATAGTAGTTTTTTTATTAAAATATTAGGTATGATTATTAAATTATTCTTCCAAAGGATGTAGATCGAGAAACAATATGTTTTATTTCTATTGTTAAATACATATAATTTTTCCATGAATAAATTTTTTTTAGGATAATATTATGTATGTATGGCCAGGAAATCTTTAGTACTACACATGTAGATATTGAACCATATTTTACATGTTCTTGCTCGATACATATGTATTGACGTAACATGGGGAATTATATATTTACATTATATAAAACACCTTATAAGGGGACCGACTTAATATAGAGGTGGGTTGTGTACACATATATGGTTATTTATATATATGTATATTTTCTCTCCATTGAGAAGATGAGTTTCCTCCTAGGTGAGTATGAATTTGAATGTATAACTTCACAAAATATATATGAATAAATTATATAGATGTGATAACTGGGTCTCGGTGACAGCACCGACACCCCACCTTAACATGGACATGCAATCTTTAGTACTACACATGCAGATATTGAACCATATTTTACATGTTATTTCTCGATACATACGTATTGACGTAACATGGGGAATTATATATTTACATTATATATAACAATTTATAAGGGGGCTGGCTTCATATAGAGGTGGGTTGTGTACACGTATATGGTTATTTATATATATTTATATTTTCGGTCCATTGAGAAGATGAGTTTCCTCCTAGGTGAGTATGAATGTAAATGTATAATTTCACAAAATACGTATGAAGAAATTATATAGATGTGACAAATGGGTCCCGGTGACAGCAACGACACCCCACCTTAACATGGCCATGCAATCTTTAGTACTACACATGCAGATATTGAACCATATTTTACATGTTCTTGCTCGATACATATGTATTTACTTAATATGGGGAGTTGTATATTTACATTATATATAACAAATTATAAGGGGACTGGCTTCATATAGAGGTTGGTTGTGTACACGTATATGGTTATTTATATATATGTATATTTTCCATGCATTGAGAAGATGAGTTTCCTCCTAGATTAGTATGATTGTAAATGTATAATTTCAAAAAATATGTTTAAGTAACATGGGGAATTATATATTTACATTATATATAACAACTTATAAGGGGATTGGCTTCATATAGTGGTGGGTTGTGTACATGTATATGGTTATTTATATATTTGTATATTTTCCATCCATTGAGAAGATGAGTTTCCTCCTAGGTGAGTATGAATGTAAATGTATAATTTCACAAAATATGTTTGAAGAAATTATATAGATGTGACAACTGGGTCCTGGTGACAGCACCGACACCCCACCATAAATGGCCGTTGGGTCCAGGCCCGCCAGGTACCACCAGTTGCCCCACAGACACATGGTCCCCACACTAGGGCTCACCCACGTGCCTGAACAAGTCATCTGAATAATGGCAGTCCTCACAGCACAACACATGTTCTTTCTAGCGTGATTTGTCCCCACTCACACACACCCTAGGAAACATTCCATAAGGTCACCCATCCTAATCACTACTCTAGGCTAAGCACGCTTAACTATACAGTTCTAATCGGATAGGCTCCCAAAAAGAAAGGTGCACTTTGTTGACATGTGTCATATCATTTAGTCATTTAACCCTTTATCATTCTCGGGTGTTATAGTCAATCCCCCTTTAGAGCACAATATCCTCATTGTGGGCCCTACATCTCAACCCAGGCAGTGCACTGTAATGAAGGTTGGGTACCACCTCTAATACCAAATGTGACAACGGGGTCCCGGTGATAGCACATACACCCCACCTTAACATGGTCATTTGGTCCGAGCCCACCAGGTACCACCAGTTTCCCCGTAGACATGTGGTCCTCACCCTTGGGCTCACCCATGTGCCCGAATTGGTCATCTGACTAATGACTATCCCCAGAGGCCAAAACATGTTCTTTCCAGTGTGCTTTGTCCTCACTCACACACACCCTGGGAAACTTCCCAGAATGTCACCCATCCTGATCACTACTCCAGGACAAGAAAGCTTAACTATAGACTTCTAATAGGATAGTCTTCCGAAAAGGAAGGTGCACCTTGTTGACATGAGTCATATCATTTAGTCTTTTAACTTTTTATCATTCTGGGGTGTTACAATATAATAGGGTTAAATATATTTATACAGATATGGATATATATTTATAAAATAATTTACATTATAATATTATTGTACTCCTAGGTGAGTATGAAGTGAATATATACATGGAATTCTTCTTAGTGAGGGAGTCGTCTCTTATAGACGATGATTTTATATATGTGTGTGTGTGTGCACTACCTCCTATAGAGGATGATATTAGTCATACATCCATGATAATAAGGCCCCAAATGGTTTTTTCATACACTAATTGGATTATGAACATGGATTGAAGTAGGGTTGGATGATGACATAGAAAATTATTATTATTCTACTAAATAAACATATATTTACTTTATTTGTAGATAAGAATTTTTCATTTACTTATCCTGCATCGTAATTTTTAGACTACCAATTATTATTTTTTATTTGATACATTCTATTGAAGATTTTAATAAATGGATTGAAAATAGAATAGTAAAGTTTTGGTATTGTCTTACATGTGGTAAAATTTATTCACTCCCTATATATATTCCAAAAGAATGAATTTTATCATAGTTTTACTTGACCAAGGTAAAGATAATGTTATTGAACACAAAGTCTAAGTGTACCGGAACATTTTTGGTAACACCACATGGTTAATATAGTCAAGATGGACCCATTTATCATTTCTGATGTACTTGTAGAGTGACTATTTTGGGGATATAATAGAAAATATCCATGGGGTAATATGTACATAGAATATGAGTTTCTACCTTTTGTATATGTTTATATTGGATAATAAGTATAAATCATATTTTTTGTACATTCACAAGTAATATATACTCTAAGAAAATCTTGGACTATAGTGTGATGTATATTCCTATTGATAGAGTTATGATATCACTTATTGTCTAGATAACTCAATATATAGGGCTTTATTTTTCAAAATACAATTCCCTTGGTCCCTAAGTACTATTATGTATATGGCCCATTACATAATTTCATCTTGACACTCAATTTATATATTTATCTATTGATTAACTCTCAAAGATCATAAATAAGCTCCCATCGATACAAAATGTATCTGTCATTGATTATACTAGGCTTTGATATTAAGAGGTTCTTATAAGGTCTTGTGGTGAACAAGATTGGGCCTCTTCAGATATCAGGGCTGGTTCGTTAGAAAGAATCTATTAAAATCATGGTAATCAAAAGTTTTTATTTTCAATGCCATATAACCCAATTTTTCAGCAAGAAAAAATACCACATGAAGTGTTGTTTTTATTAATTATATTTCTAAGAGAATTCAAATAAAAAAAATCCATATATCACTGTTAATCAATTATTATCATAAATATTAACACTATGAATAGTTCCTTTTATGCACAATAAAATCATCATAGATGTTACAAGTTAATTTTTTTTGATAATATATAGAGTAAGAACCCAATATTGTTTCAAACTCAATATTTTTCCTTCAAATTAATAAATATAGAAAAAGTAAAATATTAATTTTTAATTTTAATTGATTAAAATATTTCTTATTTTTCTGTGGAAAATAATTTACTAACTATAATAGGAATAGAGATGAATTTTGAATATCCCATACCACACTTCTTTAATATATCTCTAATATAATTTTATTTAAATAGAATTAGATATTTATATCAATTATTAAATTGATTCCCTATGAAATATATTTTTTAGTAAAAATTTCAACTACAAAAAATTCATTACGGCATAAAAATATATAACATAATATTGTTATTACTTTTAATAAAATTACCATAAATGTATATGGTAAAAATAAATGAGTTTTTAATTTTTTTTTACCTATATAGATTCTAGTTCACACTTCTCTTATTCAACTATAAGGATTTCAAAAATTAATCTACATGGATTACCAAGACTTTCTAAATTTCCATTATCCATATAGAGATCCATTCAATTTAAAAACATTAAAATTTATATTTTCAAACCAAAAACTATCATTTTGAAAAAAAATATATATTTTTAAAAATATTACTTTAAAATATTATGTTTAGTTCCATGTTATATATTATATTATTCCAATGGTTTATTATAGAATAAAACATTTATATATTTTTAAATACTTTCATATGTGAAGAAGTCTCAAAAAAATCATTACCCCCAATTGCTACGAATCATTTATATTCCATACTGGAATTATTATTTTTTATGTAACCTATATCATTTTATTTACTTTCAAAATCAAATTTTTAAATTATATCTTTTTGGAGTCTCTGATCGTAACATTCCCCAATCTATAACTCTCTCACATAGCAAAAGCAGTTTGGTTACGGGACATCAAGTGCACCTCCTCATACACCAAATTTTGTGAACTAGCAGCTGGGGTGTGATGAGTATAGTGGGGAGAAAATACCCCCTGGTTCAGAGTTATAATATAGTGGAAATAAAGAATATAAATATCAATGTAACGAATATATCATAAATAAAATAATTTACAAATGGGAAGTAAAAGGAGGAACTCATAAACAAATAACAATGAACTGTGAAATGATATGCTAAAAGGTGTATAAAATTTAAAAGGTAAGAAATAAAAATAAAAGAACCAGCTAAAGAAAAACTTAAAACACCTTTGTCTTGAAACCCATGTCAATCCTATCTCCAAACACTAACCCATCTAGAAAGAAAAAATCAGCAAAAAATTCCATTTTCCTTGTCAAAACCTACATTTATATAATATTCTCTATTACTAAAGGGTACCACAAATAGGGTGTGATTAAAACATAGCAGTGGACACCACTGTGTCTAAACTAAACTAGCCTAATAAATGTAGATGAAATGAAGAGATAAAAAGTCTATTAGTTAATAAATTAATGTAAAACATCAATCTACATACTTCAAAACCATGCTATAATGTCTCTAAGAATGTAGCACAACCATTACAACCATCACCATTAATCATTGTATAATTACATAACTAGAGAAATGCATATGTATAAGACTTTAATCCTTCAAAAAAAGTCCTGTATATAATTATTTCAACACCTATAGGGCTAGTCCCACTATATAATAATTTCAGAATCACCTGAAATATACCTATATATAATAATTTCATCATAAAACTAGGTAAATATCCCTATATAAGTATTTCATTATCATAAAGAACAACCCTGTATGTAACCATTTCAACATCAAACTGGGCCAATCCCACTATATAAGTATCAAAACATAACAATTTTACAATCATTCATATAAATATTACAAAATTAAACACAAAATTAAAAATTTCAATAATAAAACAATATTAAAATATATGAATCAACGATTAATTATAAAAATTAAAATTTTCCTCTAATTAAAAAATATATCATTTGTCAAATTATCTCAAACCATTTCGATAAAAAAAATCCTCTTCTGAAGTGAATTTATATAAATAAATTACCTAGGTTCCCATATCATGATAAACTCACATAAATACATTATCCATATTATTGTTATATAATGATTTTTTCTCCCAAAGGCTAGACACAAGATATTCGTCAACTATATTGAATCCAAAGGGGTCAATCGAATAAAGAAATACATGGTTTATCATCATTCATCATTAAATTAATTATTTTTCATGTTTTTTCTATAACTTTTATGATGTTTTACATACATGAAAATTAAATAAACAATATTGATTATTCTATAACACCTACCTTTAATCAAAAATAAAAAAATTCTTCAAATAGGTAACACTAACCATAATGAATGAACATTAGATCCCCTAAAGAATCCTTGATCATACATGATTCGAGTCAACACTCAAACTAACTACGGTCAAGATATTCCATTTCTACTATGAGGAATGATTAAAGAGAATGGGAAACCTAAAAAAAACAACCCCCCGAATATTGATTTATTGAACATGACATCCATATTAGAGAATTGTGCTCCAAATTTTAATCGATATTGCCTAGGGATTGAGGGAGGAGATGGATACACTGAATGAATGAAAATTATAAGTGATTCCCATCATAAAACTACTAATTAAGAGAAATAAATGTCATGTAACCCCATTTTATATCATGTATTTTCTATTTAAGAGGTACGTTTAAACTCACATCACCTTGAGTGAATTTAAACCTTTTCAAACATTACACATCATGTAATATATATTCACAGATCGTAACTTGTTCACACCCTAAACAAGTTCATTACCTGTAACCCTTTCAAAACATCTTCCTAGAAAAATTTAAACTTTGTTTAACACATTTAAAAAGTGTGTAAATCTCATCTAGGTTAAATTATGTAAAAAAATCATAAAGATCTTAATCCACCTTTGTAGCCCTCAAAACCCACAGAAGGCCATCCTGAGCCCATTCAACACCATTATACCCAGACATAATTAATTGAAACAAACATACATTCCTGAAATATGGAACATTTTATCCAACAAAGGCCTTATATCTCTAAATGAGACTCAAATAAAAAGGACCAAATATAAAGTATTAACCCAATGAAGAGGTTTTATGAAAAAAATAAAAGAGGGATATACCTAAAAAATGTAAAGGATCTTAAAACCTCACCACCATATGAAAAATCATCCCTTAGATACTCAAATAATCACTATGGGGTATCAAAGAATAGTTCTAACCACTTTTATTGCATATCATACTCCCTATCAAAGGTATCAAAGGTCTCTTCCTAAACATTCCCATGCTACCACTACACTTGAAAATGAGGTATAGTCCTACCCCGGAGATACATCTCACTACGATCCAAAATCTCTACCAGATGTTCGTGAAATGATAGATATAAACCATGATCAATATCATAAACATCTATCACATGAGAAGTTTTAAGATTATACCTCTAAAGTTCTATCATGTGAAACACATAGAGAGTGGAACTGTGGTGTTGTGTAATGGATAATCAATATGCCATTGGACTGACCCTTTCCATTATCTCAAATGGCCTGACAAACCTAAGAGCACACTTTCATTGTTTCCTGATACAATATTTCCCAAACCCATGTGATACATGAAGGAACACATAATGACCAACCTAGAACTCTATATGTAATCTCTTGTGGTTAGCATAATATTTCTGCCTACAATGTGTGGTCACCACTAAACTCCTGATTCACTGAACCAACTTAGATTTCTACTACATGAGACTATTTCTAATAAGTGCTAACACATCTTCCTCCAACCAACAAAGTGGGGAATGACATGTCCTGACATACATAGCCTTGTAAGGTGACATATGTATTGATTACTAGAAGATGTTATTATACACAAACTCCATGAGTTCCATACTCTGGTCACACGAACCATATATATTTAAAACACAAGCTCATAACATATCCTCTATAATATAAATAGTCTTCATAGATTGACTATTAGTCTAAGGATGATAGGTCTTGCATAGAATAACTTGTGATATGAAATCCTTCAAAATAAAATACAAGAATCATGATGTGAAATGAAGATCTAAATCAAAAACAATACTCCTCAGATCCTCATGAAACCGAACTATATCATGCATGTATAGACTACCGAGATCATCCAAAATGAAGGTATCTTCAATATGTGTGAATTTGGATACATTATTCATTAAATACATGATCACCTATAAAACATTATTCTTTTGGGTTTTACTAGTTAATACTATCACAATATCCATAATGACACCATCCCATATCCATTATAGAATCAGAACAGGTTCCAATAGCCCATTTTCCTCTAATGCATGGAATTCACTTATTAACAGATGAAAAATATTTCCACAAATCCAACTACCTCATTCTTCATTCCAAAAAATTGTTACTATATATGGAGATCATGATAAAAACTTTTCAATCCAAGATGTCCTGCATATCTAAAATCATGAAAATCTATCATATGCTCTACACATAATCCCATAGGATCCCATAACCAGCATTAGAAAAGAAGTTACTTTTTTCTACTAAGAGACCATACCACTGCAGGATCCCTACAATGTAAGATATCTCTCCAAACTAATCCCTCTTTATTAGATAACTTCTTTGTATATAATTTATCTTAAAGGATGGGTATAACAGATATGAAAGTCAAACCTACTTATCTCTAGGACCGTTGAAAATCTATATTCATATCAATAAAGAGATCTATCATCCACTTCTCATCGTAAGAATCTTTCACTTCCTTAATCTACATATTCCGACTTAAGGCATGAACAATTAAATATCCCTTTCTATTTGTATAAGACAACCGGAAGACAATAGACTATTGATAGTTGACCCATATCCTCTATTGAAGGTTCAGGTCCCACTGAGAAAATATGAACCTGAGGCTCTTATGGTCTATGTACACTACAAATCATTTTCCAAAATGATAGTGTCTCTAGCATTTTAGAGAATGTACCATCATAGCTAAATAAAAATTGTTAGTAGGATAATTCCTCTAATGCAATCTTAGATATCTAGAGTTATAAGAAACCACTAGATGCTCCCACATCAGAACTATTCAAAGTCCAACTATGTATGCGTCACCATACATGGTATGTCACTTACAAAGTATTGGTAAGGTGAGAATAAGTGCTAAGGTAAGCCTATAATTAAAATCCTAAAAATCACTCTCACAAGTATCTGACCAAAAAAACTTCATCCCCTTCTTGGCCAGCCCAAGAATTAGTGTATCCAGATGGGAGATGGCATGGAAAAATAATTGATGATAACATAATAAAACAAAAATACTTCAAATCTTGATGACATTCATGGGTATTTCCAATGATTCCATGGCTATAACCACAATTTATTCCACTAACACTCCAACCTATTAGATAAAATGACCAAAGAGGTTCACTTTATCAATCTAGAAAAATAGTTATCTTGGAGTAAAGCTGATTCTCTCTCAATTTACTTCAAAATATGTTCATTTTCAACTACTGAATAAGATTAAACTATGATATCATTGATAAAAACCACCAAAAATATTACAGAATAAGGTGAAATATTTGATTCATTAAGGCTATAAATACCACTAGTTCATTCATTAAGCCAAAAAGAATCACTACAAACTCAAGAAAGCCATACCTACTCCAAAAAGAAGTCTGATGTATGCATGATAGTCTCACAATCAATTGGGGATATCATAATCTCAAACAGATCTTGGAGAATATTTTATAAACTATCAAATGGAAGAATAGATCATTGATGCACGAAATGGTATACCGGTTTTGACCACCATCAGGTTAAATATCTTATAGTCCACACATAAGGGAAATGCCTCCTCAGTCTTCTTATCAAAATGATTTTGGGAACGTAATTGAGATGTACTAGGCCATATGAAATCTTTTTATTCCAAATATTCCAACTAAACTATCAACTCCCATATATCTATGGGAACTATCCTGTATGGTGAGATATAAACTAGCTCTTCTCTTAAAACCAATTCAATCATGAGCACAATCTCCCACTCAGGTGGTATTATTAAGAACTCTATATGAATGAAAAAATTAAAACTATCTATCACTAGAGGAAAATTAGCTTACGATATTCCACCATCATCCAAAAAAAGTTCTTCTATCCGAGTCATGATAAGATCCAATCATCACCAAATTGGTCATGGATAACTAGCCTTAAGATCCCACCAACCCAATTGAGAATAGTTGTATATTTCTAGAGATACAAAGGTTACACACCTCTTGTAGTAGAAGATATGAGACTAGTATATAACTTTCCTGTATATGACTAGAATAAAATCAAAACCTATCATTTCTAGCACAAACCATTTCCATAAGAACCAGTTACAAAAAACCTCTAGATAATGTTTCTTAGAACATTTGATATTCTCTAACCTCACTCCCAATAGTGTATCATGGTTTAAAGGACCATACTATATTTCCACAACTAAGGCCAACACATATTTAAAATGTGCATATAAAAATGATTGTGATTACCTTATGTTAAAGTAAATGTATGGATGGTTAGATGATACAAGAATCATACCTCTAATGATATATTGTCTTGTATCCATAGTAGCCGTAGTAGTATGCATAACATGAAAGTTACCATCCTCTTTACCATGGGATGTAGTATGACTACCTTGTGTTATTCTATCTTCCTGGCAATACCACTCCTACACTAGGGAACCATATCCCCTGCCTCAACCTGAACGTCCTATGAAACTCCAGCAACAAGTCTACTGAGGAGTAGCTGAGTCCTTCCTAGACTGTTGTACCTTTTGTGATCCCATGAAACATCTATACTTCATTAATTTCATATATGAATTCTAAATATGAACTAATGTACCTTAATCATGACAATCCAATGCATGTAATAGACATTGAGGCTATTTTTGGTCCAACTTTCCACACTAATAGTAATGCAATGGAATGTAGTCATGAGTTGGATTCCCACTATCTTGATGTAGCACCCCCGGTTTGAGGTTTATAGCCTTTGTTTACACATTTTTATGTGTTTAAAGTGCATGGGATGAGTTGGGAAGAGGTTGGGAGAGTTTGGAACGGTTTTCGATGAGTTTGGAGGCTTTTAAAGGGGTGCACGGTTTGTGCACGATTAGTGTAAACCGTGCGGATGCTCCAGGAACCATGCATGGGGAGATAGTAGGATCCGCAAAAACTACGCATGGTTTTCCAAATGGTGCGAGTAAACGGTACAGACCCTGGCTCTTGAGGAAGTAGAGTGCACACGGTTAGCGCACGGTTTGCTAAACCGTGCGGGCTAAACCGTGTGTCCACTTAAAATTAGGGTTATAAAACCCGATCTCACTCGGGATTGCCTCATTTCACTCCTCTCTTCCTCCCACTCAAGCATCACTCGGGATTTTGGGTTCTCAAGGGTTGGATGGGCTCTCCCACACGTTTTGGAAGTGATTCGAAGGGGTTTCAAGGTGGATTCAAGGTGATTTCTCCTGGGTAAGTCTCTTTTCTTGTTTCTCTTGTGTTTTCCTCTAGATCTACATCCCTCTCTTTCTTGGTTTTCTAGATCTACACTTGTTGTGTGTAGATCTAGGGTTGGGGTTTCCTTGGATGTTAATATTAAGTCTTTTGAATGTTAGATAAAGGGATTTATAGAGGTTTTAGTGGAGCATTCACCGGATTTGAGGCGCAGCTGTTCGTGGATCGATTTCTCAGGAACCCTAAAGGTAGATGGATTCTCTCTGGACTCCACTGGGTTATAAATAGTGGTTATTTTTTACAATTAATTTCATTGTGCTTTAAATTAATTGTCTTTTTTTGTGAAAAAAATTGGTTAGAAATCCCTTTGGTGGTGTTTTGGGTATTTTTGGAAAAAATGGGGTTTTATGGTAAAATGATATTATTGTGGATTTTAAAATGGAGATTTTAAAATGGGATGCTACGGTTGATTTGTGAAAATGATTGATGGAAATGGTTTTCAATAAAGAAGTTGTTTTATTGAAATGTGATTTGGCATGGAAAACAGTTTTCAATAAACGAGTGATTTATTGAAGTGGATTTATATGCAGTGGAATTTGGTTGATTGCTTGATGTTGTATGCTTGGTTGTGATTATTTAGATATTGTGTGTATATTGATGGAATTTTGTATTGGAATGTGTTTTGATGTTGTGGAGTGGTCGAGAAAGTGCCACTATAATCAGGGAGAAGGATGGATAATGGTCGTAAGTGCCACCATCAAGGCTAGTGGTCGAGAATGTGCCACAATAATCAGGGAGAAGGATGGATAATGGACAGAAGTGCCACCATCAAGGCTAGTGGTTGAGAAAGTGCCCCCACAATCAGGGAGGTGATGGATAGTGGTTGGAAGAGCCACTATCAGGGTAGTGGTCGGAAGTGCTGCTACTCGTTAATGGGTGAATGAGTTGGGCGGATGTCCCACCGGTTTGTTTGCTTTGTTGTGAATGGGTGAACGGGTTGGGCAGAAATCCCACCATTTTGTTGTGGTTGTTGTGAATTGATTTTCAAGATGGAATTATTATTCTAATGTGAATGTTGAAATGGCTTGTGGCATGTTCATTGGATTTCCCTTGTTTTCTTGGGTTGGGTTTTATGGATTGGTAAAGGCATGGTTGGATTATGAAAATGGTTTCATTGGTGATTTATTTTATATAAACCATTTTATATAAATGTGCTAACGGTTTTATCCTAGTGGCGTGTGTAGGGAATTCATTTGGGGAAAACCTACTGAGTTTTAGTACTCACCCCCTGCTTTGGCACGTTGGTGTCTTTGCAGATGTCGTGTACCGTGACGTGGGAAAAGGTAAGGCATCTCCCTCCTTTAGTGGAGCTTTGTGATGTCTTGGTGGAGGATGGATCTTTGAGCTTGGTGTGGAGCTGTGGTGGTGTCTTGGATTGTGGTGTTCCTTGTTGAGTCTTCTTCATTGTACTCTAATGTTGTTTTGGGTGTGTTAGCTTGGATGATTATGGATTATTTGGTTGTCCTGGTAATGTATGGGTTTGGTTTTGTTGACATGCATCATATAGTTGTGGTTTTTTTGTTGGTTTTTTTATCAAGGGAAAATCATTCCCCAATTGTTCTTGGAGCCCTCGACATTTATTGCCTGCCTTTGGCACCTTGGGAATGTCACTTAAGGCCAAGTAACCCTCACTACCTCCTCAAGCCAATGAGGTAGGGGCGGGGTGTTACAAGTGGTATCAGCTTGTTCGGTCCTCTGGAGTTGATTCTCGGATTTGGATTTGACATTCATTCTTGGTTATTCCTTGAGTCAGGATGGTAGCAAGGTGCAGGAATGTCAGAACTTGGAGCGTATAGCATAAAAGGACGTAGCTAACCCTTTTATGCTGAAATTCAAGTTACCAGGGAGTTGGGTACATATGTGTTTGGAGACACCTATAGGCATTGGATATCTCATTGTCATGGGTGTAGCCAATGAGATGAGCATGGCATTCATGGTAGAAATGACTTCCCACTAGGATGCATATTTCATTGGGGTATAAAGATTTATGATGTGATATGAATGTGTGAAATTTTAATGTGAATAAATTGGTATTTTGAAAATGGTTTGGTTTTCAAAATGATGAAACATGACACATGTGGAAAATGTGAACTGGTGGAAAGCCTTGTTGTGATACTGTTGTGTAATGTGATTTGAAATGGGATTTCGTGATGTCTACGGAAGTGAGACTCATGGTTGTTTGTTTTATGTTTATAGAAATGGCACTGGGTAGGCGTCGTAGAGACCGAATGGAGGAGGCTGCTGAGAATGTGGTTCCACCTGAGCCTCAGGTGAACCAGTAGCTAGTGCAAAGTATAGTGCAAGCTTTCCCAGCTGTGGGAAGTGTAAATAAAGAGGATGAACCAAGGCATGTGGATCATGCAGTTCAGTTTCAAAAGCAAAATCCACCCATCTTCAGGGGTGATTTAGAACCAGAAAGGGCAGAATCATGGTTGAATAGAATGAATAAGATCTTCGAGTTCTTGAGAATGCCAGTAGAATTGAAAGTGAAGTTGGCCACATACATATGGGAAGATCTTGCCCTTATGTGGTGGGATTTGGTAGTCCAAGCTAGAATGGACCAGGTTATGATGTGGGAAGGCTTTGAGGAATTGTATAACAAACAATTCTACCCACATACATTTAGAATTCAGCGTATGACTAATTTATGCAGTTTGAAGCAAGAGCTTATGTATGTGACAGAGTATGCAGATAAGTTTATAAACATAGTTCGGTTTGCACCCGAGGTGGCGGGTAGAACTTCATTGAAGGAATGGATCTTTGAAGTAGGGCTAAGGAAAAAAATCCATTAAAAGATAGCGGTGCTGTGTATAGATGATTACACGGAGATAGTGAATAGATACTCGGTGGCTGAGCGGGATTTGTTGGGCGCTCTGGGCGGAGGAAGCATGGTGGTACCCATGGCGAATAGTGGGAACTCTAACGCTGGGTTCAAGTGGATGAGGGGAACTTATTCCCAAGGCGGGAATATGGCATACAATCCGACGACAAGATCGGCGAATCTTCCTCCAAAGCCCCAGAGCTAGCTGAGATGTTTTCATTGTGGTTCTACAGGACACATTAAGCGGGATTGTATAGCACAACCTCGGGCATGTCATAATTGTAAGCAGATGGGGCATCTGCAGCGTTATTTTCGGAATGCCCTAAGGTCGGGTGCACGTGACACTCCTCAGGGGTCGCAGACGTCTCATGCTTCGATGGGATAGGGACAGCAGTATACCCCTCTACAGTAGAGTAAAGTGGGTCATGGTGATTCTTGGAATACCACGACGCCTCAGTAGAGTAATAAAGAGCAGAGCGTGGCAAGAAAACAAGTGTTTGGAGATGAACAGGTTCTGGTGGATGATCATTCGGGACCATCCACGGTGCGAGGTATTATTCTTTTAAATTCTACCTACATGCAAGTGTTTTTTGATAGAGGTGATTTACACTCTTTTATTGCTGCCCGTATTATTGATTTGTTGGGTTTAAGGGTAGAAATGATGCCCTCAGTTTTAAAACTTTAACCCCTCTGGGTTGAAGATAGTGTTGAGCCTTCTTGTGTAGAGAGTGTAGTATCGTTGTGGGAGAGGTTGAGATAGTGTGTAATTTCTCATTGCTCGAGATGGATGGGTATGATGTAATCTTGGGAATGGATTAGCTGTTGGCGTTTAAGTCTCACATTGATTGCGGTGCGCAAATAGTGGATTTTACAACACATGATGGTGTTAGACATCTCTTTAGAGGAGAGAGACATGAAAGGAAGGGTGCAACAGGTTTGTTGGCACCAGCAGTGGGTACGTTATCATATTAGTTGGCAGCCTCATCGTTGGAATCAATATAAGATGTTGAGAAGAGTGTTCTTCCAATAGTGGTGGATCAGTTCATGGATGTTTTTCCTGAAGAATTATATGGGTTACCTCCCGTAAGAGAAGTGGAGTTTACGATTGATCTCCTTCCGGGGACCAGTCCTATCTCACTTCCGTCTTACCAGATGGCACCTACTGAATTGCGGGAATTGAATGTCCAGATGGAAGGGTTGAAAAAAAGGGTTTATCTAACCTAGCACATCTCTGTGGGCGGCGCCGGTGTTGTTTGAGAAAAAGGTGGATGGAACTTTGAGGCTTTGTGTTGATTATCGTAGACTTAACCAAGTTACGATAAAGAACTGTTATCCACTTCCAAGAATTGATGATTTGTTCGACCAGTTGAGGGGAGACCAGTGGTTCTCCAAGATCGACCTGAGGTTAGGATATCATCAATTGTGGGTGAGGAAGGAGGATATTCCTAAAACAACTTTCAGAAGTAGATATGGCCACTATGAATATGTGGTTATGCCCTTTGGTCTAACAAATGTGCCAGTGGTGTTTATGGCATTGATGAATCAGATATTTCAGAGGTATATGGATTCATTTGTGGTGGTGTTTTTCAACGATATTCTGGTGTATTCAAAGATAAGGGTGGAGCATGAGCAGCACATGGCGACAGTGGTGGGGATCTTGAGGGATCATCAGTTGTATGCCAAATTGTCAAAGTGTGACCGTAGGGTCAAGACTCAATGGTGGGGAGACCATTGAGGGTTGGAAACTGAATGGAGATTTAGTTTTTGATTTCGGAATCGGATGGTAGTACTAGTTTCTTGCCAGGAAGATCTTCTCATGGCGTATCATCATTCAAGGTGGGCTGTTCATCCTGGAATTCAAAAAATGTATAAAACGTTGAAATGGAAGTTCTGGTGGGCTGGTATGAAAAGAATAGTGGATGAGTTTGTTTCGAGATGCTTGACTTGTTAGTAGGTCAAGGAAGAGCATCAGAGGCCAGCCGAAATGTTGCAGTCTTTACCAATCCCTGTTTGGAAATGGGAGCAGATAGCGATGGATTTTTTCACAGGTCTCCCAAGAATGGTCAGAAAGAACGATGCCATTTGGGTGATAGTGGATCAGCTAACGAAGTCGGCCCATTTTATCCCGATTCATGAATCTTATACGGTGGGGGATCTGTCCAAAATATATATCCGGGAGGTGTTAAAGAGGCATGGTGTTCCATTTTCGATCATATCCGATAGAGATCGGATATTTACATCTCGTTTATGGAAATCCTTGCAGCAAGCCCTTGGGACGCATTTGATGATGAGCATGATGTATCACCCTCAGACGGATGGCCAATCTAAGAGGACGATACAAACCTTGGAGGATATGTTGCGGGCTTGTGTTATGGATATTGGTGGCTTGTGGGAGGATCACTTGTCGTTGGTTGAGTTCTCGTACAATAAAAGTTATCAGGCATCCATACAGATGGCTCCGTTTTAAGCATTGTATGGGCGCCCGTGTTGTTCTCCACTATGTTGGGTGAAAACGGGCATGTCCTTGGTGGTTGGACCAAGCCTTTTCCAGGAGACTACGGAGAAGATCAAGTTGATCAGGAAGAGAATGGAGATGGCTCAGAGTTTTCAGAAATCATATATGGATCATCGTTGACGACCGTTGTCGTTCGAGGTGAGTGATCATGTGTTCTTGAGGATCTCCCCTAGGTTGGGACATCGTTAGTTTGGGATGTAGGGAAATTTATCTCCGAGGTATGTTGAGCCTTTTGAGGTTCTTGAGTGGGTTGGTGAGGTGGCTTATCATTTGGCTTTTCCACCATGGTTTAGTGTGGTGCACAACACGTTTCATGTCTCGCAGTTGAAAAAGTATCACCCGAATCATGACCACGTGATTCGATGGGATCATGTTGAGCCAGAACCGGATGCTTCATTGGTGCACGTGCCAGTGCAGGTTATGGATAGGTAAGATAATGTCTTTCTCGGTAAAAGCATCGGTTTAGTTCATGTTTTTTGGCAACATGGTCAGATTCAAGAGGAGACTTGGGAGCGGGAGAAAGAGATGGTCGAGCAGTGGCTCGAGATCTATCGGCAAAAGGTAGGTTCACTACTTTATGAGGACAGAAAGTCCAATGGTGGGGAGAATGTAGAACCCCCAGTTTGATGTATGTAGCCTTTGTTTATGCATTTTTATGTGTTTAAATTGCATGGGATGATTTGGGAAGAGGTTGGGAGATTTTGGAATGGTTTTAGATGAGTTTGGAGGCTTTAAAATTGGTGCACGATCTGAGCACGGTTAGTGTAAATCGTGCGGATGCTCCAGGAACCGTGTAGGGGGAGATAGTAGGCTCCACACAACCTACGCATGGTTTTCCAAATGGTGCGAGTAAACGGTTCGGACCCTGGCTCTCGAGGTAGTACAGTGCACACAGTTAGCGCATGGTTTGCTAAACCGTGTGGGCTAAACCGTGCGGCCACATAAAATTAGGGTTATAAAACCCGGGCTCACTTAGGATTTCCTCATTTCACTCCTCTCTTCCTCCCACTCTAGCCTCACTTAGGATTTTAGGTTCTCAAGGGTTGGAGGGTCTCTCCCACACGTTTTGGAAGCTATTCGAAGGGGTTTCAAGGTGGATTCTAGGTGATTTCTCTCGGGTAAGTCTCTCCTCTTGTTTCTCTTGTGTTTTACTCTAGATCTACATCCCTATCTTTCTTAGTTTTCTAGATCTACACTTTTTGTGTGTAGATCTAGGGTTGGGATTTCCTTGGATGTTAATATTATGTCTTTTTAATGTTAGGGAAATGGATTTAGAGAGGTTTTGGTGGTGCATTCACCGGATTGGAGGCGCGATTGTTCGTGGGTCGATTTCTCAGGAACCCTAAAGGTAGGTGGCTTCTCTCTTGACTCCACTGGGTTAGAACTAGTGGTTATTTGTTACAATTAATTTCGTTTTGCTTTAAATTAATTGTGTTTTTTGTGCAATTTTTTTTTTGGAAATCCCTTTGGTGGTGTTTTGGAGATTTTTGGGAAAATTTTTTTTTATGGTAAAATGCTATTGTTGTGGATTTTAAAATGGAGATTTTAAAATGGGATGCTATGGTTGATTTGTAAAACCGATTAATGGAAATGGTTTTCAATAAAGAGTTTGTTTTATTGAAATGTGGTTTGGCATGGAAAACTGTTTTCAATAAACGAGTGATTTATTGAAGTGAATTTATATGCAACGGAATTTGGTTGATTGCATGATGTTGTATGATTGGTTGTGATTGTTTAGATATTGTTTGGATATGGATGGAATGTTATATTGGCATGTGTTGTGATGTTGTGGAGTGGTCAAGAAAGTGCCAATATAATCAGGGAGAAGGATGGATAATGGTTGGAAGTACCACCATCAAGGATAGTGGTCAAGAAAGTGCCACTATAATCAGGGAGAAGGATGGATAATGGTCGGAAGTTCCACCATCGAGGCTAGTGGTTGATAAAGTGCCACCATAATCCGGGAGGTGATGGATAGTGGTTGGAAGAGCCACTATTGGGGTAGTGGTCAGAAGTGCTGCTACTCGTTAATGGGTGAACGAGTTGGGCGGATGTCCCACCGGTTTGTTTGCTTCATTGTGAATGGGTGAACGGGTTGGGCGGAAATCCCAACACTTTGTTGTGGTTGTTGTGAATTTCTTTGCAAGATGGAATTTTTGTGCTAATGTGAATGTTGAAATGGATTGTGGCATGTTCATTAGCTTTCCCTTGTTTTCTTGGGTTGGGTTTTATGGCTTGGTAAATGCATGGTTGGCTTATGAAAATGGTTGCATTGGTGATTTATTTTATATAAACCATTTTATATAAATGTGCTAATGGTTTTATCCTAGTGGCGTGTGTAGGGAAGTCATTTGGGGAAAACCTAATGAGTTTTAGTACTCACCACCTTCTTTGGCACGTTGGTGTCTTTGTAGATGTAGTGTACCATGACATGGGCAAAGGTAAGGCATCTCCCTCCTTTAGTGGATCTTTGTGATGTCTTGGTGGAGCATGGAGCTTGGGGATTGGTGTGGAGCCATGGTGGTGTCTTGTCTTATGGTGTTCCTTGTTGAGTCTTCCGCATTGTACACTGATGTTGTTTTGGGTGTGTTGGCATGGATGATTATGGATTATTTGGTTGTCCTGGTAATGTATGGGTTTGGTTTTGTTAACATGCATCGTATAGTTGTGGTTGTTTGGTTGGTTTTGTATCAAGGTCAAATCGTTCCCCAATGGTTCTCTGAGCCCTCGACATTTATTTCCAGCCTTTGGCACCTTGGGAACGTCTCTTAAGGCCAAGTAACCCTCACTACCTCCTCAAGCCAATGAGGTAGGGGTGGGGTGTTACATTTGACTTCTGTGGTCAGAGTTTCGTTGGTGAAAACTATCATAGTAGTGATTCATTACACTAAAAGAAGAGCTCCCACCTTTCCAAGAGAAAATAGCCAGACCACTGCATAGGTCCTCTCTCAGATTCCCTTTCATGATGAGTTTGTGATTCATTAAATCCAAAAAGATACTCTATAAAAATACATTAAACTAGGTCTAGATCTCATAGAAAATCCAAATTTTAAATTTTCTGGACCTTTATATCTCATTTGTGGATAAAGATGCTACAAAGCATTGTAGTTCAGTGAAGAATCTGGTATAGTCTATCACTAACATGACTCCTGTGTCATGTGCATGAACTTGTGATCCTTCTCATCCAACAACATTTCTAGAGATAAGGTTTTTATGATATTCTCCACAATTTAATTGCAATATTACTCAACTTTCTTCCCATTAAGATCTAGCATATCCCACCAATTCTTTTCCGGTCTAAAAAGCATGTATGCAGTAAGAATAACCCTATTATCTATAGTTGTATCAATATTATTTAATATCTTCTAGAATAACTCGATCCAAAACATGAATTCATGGGTTCCTCCCTCCACAGTGAAGGTAGGAAGATGTTATATATGAAAATATCTTGTTATTTGAGGCATTAATGTCATGGTGTAAGCAAACTCCCTTTCCATGGATTTCATGAACCTCAAGAAGTTGTTGTGAATCTGAACTTCCAGGAATTTATCAAGATCTATGGGAAGATATAGATTAGTAATTAAATGAGAAAGCTGATTTTCACTCTCCTGATTCTCAACAAAAAGATAATGAGGATGAATTTTCTTTAAATGGTAAAAACACTCCCTAGAAAAGTTTCTATAATAACAAGGTCATACTCAATAGGTGAAAAAATAGAGATCTATTTCTCATGGTCTATATAAACATGGAATACAAGTGTTTCGGAATGAAAAAAGAGTTCTTTGAATTTTTTATTAGATATATCATGTATCTATTATTATAGCTCAAATAGGAAATTATATATCTCATGAAATAAATATGTCCCTATCATGAATGATGTTGTAAGGTTATAACATTATGTGCCTATCATGATGCATTCATACTCATATCACTCCATACCAGGAAAAATGTATAAATTCTAAGGGAAAATAACATTATAAAACAAATGAATCACCCCATGTGAAATAACATACACTGTAAAAAAGAGAATATCATATATAGAAATCCCATCCCTGGGTAGTAAGATTTTTTCGCATAGATGTGTTAGCTACTCCCATAAAAAAGAAAATTACTAAGCCTAGAAACATCCTATTCTCATTTCTACCATCCCCAAATAGTAGGAAACATAAAATAAAAACTTACTCATTTGATTCAACTTCATAACATCCCCCGATATGAAAATATCTCATGTGTCCAAACCAATTTGGCTATGATACCTCAAGAGTGCCTCCACATATGCCAGAGGCCATTGACAAGTACTGAGGGTTTGAATAGTATAGTTGTGAGACTATAATCCATGGTTTAGAGTTAGAATAAAGCATAAGTAAAAAATATAATTAAATATCATATTAATAAGAATAGTGGAAACTGTAAAACATACAAATGGGAAGTAAAACGAGGAATCAATAAACCAATAATAATGAAACATGTTATGACATGCTAAAATTTATCTAAATATAAAACGATAATGAATAAAAATAATAGAACTAGAAGAAAAAAACAAACTCAAAACACCATCCCAAACCCCATTCCAGTGCTATCTCAAAACTCTATCCCATCCAACAAGAAAAAATCAGCAATAAGGACCCTTTTTTCCTTGTCCTAAACTATGACTATGTAATCTGCATGGGTACCTGATGGTGTCCTGAATAGGGTGTGAGTAAAAATGAGTTAGACGACTTCACCATTTATAAACTAAAATACTATGATAAAAGTGCATGAAATAATGAAAAAATAGGTTTATTAATTAATAAATTAATATAAAACACCAATCATCCTACTATGGTACCATGTTGGAATGTATATGAGCATGTGGAGTAACTAGTCCAAACATCACTATTAATCATAGAATAATCACATAACTTGATAAGCCTGTGGTATAAGCATTTCATCCTTTTGAAAAATCCCTATATATAATCATTTCAACATCAACTAGGCCATTCCCGCTATATTATTATTTCATTATCACAGAGTATATAAACATATATATGTATTTCAGTATAAAACATGGATAATACCACTCTATAAGTATTTCAACATCACAAGGAATATTTCTATATATAAAAATTTCAGTATAAAAATAGGTAAATCATATTATATAAGAATTACATTATTAGAATGGGAAAATCCTGATAATAATAATTACAACATAGAAATTTTCAAGCGAATCTATATAGACAATAAATCATGAAACACAACAGTTCATAAGAGAAATTATTTCACAATATCACATCAAAAGAATCAATGGTTAATTAGTAAAATTACCACTTTTAATTCAATTAAAAATTTATTTATTTATCAAATTATTTTAGGCCATATTTATAAAAAAATCCATTACCAAGGTGATTCTGTACCAAGTAATCACCTAGGTTCTCATATCATGCTAAACTATGTTAAATCTGATAACCAAATTCTTATTATTCTAATGTTTTCTAACCAAGTGGGTAGCTACAAGCCAAGTCACATCAATATTAAATCCAAATGGGTCAATGAAACAATCCAATTCCGGGTTTATCATCATTCATCATCTAATTATGTATTTCACATATTATTTTAGGACAATTTTCAATATTTCATGTACTTTACAATTAAATTGACCATAGGGGTGTGTTTTTGGCCACCCCCCTTTATCCTAAAGTCAAACAACACTTCCCATGGGTAACACCAACAATAATTAAGGGATATACGATAACACATAAATCAAATAAGATCTAGGTCAACACCCAAACCAACCATGTTCAGCAGATTCCACCCCCACAATAATGAACAATATAAGAGAAGGGAAAACCTAAGAAAAAAAATTCACATGAGATTTATTACTTGATTAGGACATCCGAAATATATGATAACATTCCAAAATCACCTATAATTAACCAAGGTCTTGAGAGAGGAGAGGGATGCACCAAATGAATTAAAATTATGAGTACTTACCTTCTTAAAATTGATGATCATGATAAATACATAGTGTTTAACCACTTCATGTCTTTTAATTTTTAATTTAGGGGTTATATTGAAATTCTTGTCACCTTGGGTGAATTTTATCATACCTAAACATTAGATATAGTGTAATGTAGAATCACATATTTTTACGAGTTCAGACCATGAACACAATCATGTATTGTAGCCTTTAATGGAATCTCCCTAGAAATAGTTTCACCACATGTAATACATTTAAATTATATTTAAATTTTCTATGGGATACTTTAATTCCAAAAATATGTAGAAGAGCCTAGAAGACCTCAAAATCCTTTCAAACATAGGAAAATCCCTTTTAATTCTTTTCAACACATTTAAACATGGAATTATTTAATTAAAACAAACATATAATCCTACACATTAGTTCATTTTTCTCAATAATGGATCTCTGTCACAAAATGAGACTCAACCGAAAAGGTTAAAATACAAAGTAAAAACCCAACATAGATGTTCAAAAGAAAAACTCAAAGAGGGATGTACCTATAAAAAAGAAAAGATAATACACTGTAACAATATCAAAAGTATCATTTTTCTCAATTCCCACAATTTCATTATTCACAATATCATTATACACTTTTGTTTGAAATATTCATCAAATATTATTGTTTTTTAATTTAGAAAATAAAGAATTATGACTCATTAATGAATAAGATCCATTTTTTTAATTTAAAATTTAGAATCTCCAGTAATAGTTTTACATTTCTAAATGGATCTTAATCATTAGATATTCTTCTTTGACTATTTTTGTATTCCTAAATTCACTAAAAAATGAATAAATTTTATTTTGAAATTTCCCATAAAATCCATAAATATTTTATGAATAATATTTTTTAGGTTCAATCATTTTAGTCTCATCATATTATTCATTTTGAACCATATATTTATAAAAAATAAATTCAATTTATTCTCAACTCATGGATTGTATAAAATTAACTTCGTTCAAACATCCAAGTCACCCATTTCAGTTCACTACAACACTCAGAGCATTTCTCAATCACCATAGGCATGAAAACAGTTCCCTTGTTATAAAAAATACATTTATGGAATTACTTAACCCTATTAATATAGATAAATAAATTTTTAAATCTTATCAAGTATGTTTTATTTTTTATTCATACCATAGACATCCATATAAATAAAATATATAGTTTTAATTTTAAAAATAATCCAAAAAATAATAACCATGGAAATAAATACACATCCATTAGGAAATACCAGCATAGTACAAAAAAGATAAATTCCATAAAAAATATTAAACATACAATACATGAATGGTGTGGTGGAAAAAATTACCACTATCAAAAGTCAGTAAAACAAGACATACCATAAACGAATATACATGTTATTAAGGGACACATTTACATTACAATGTTGACCATCATCAATAATAATAATGAATAATATAAAACAAAATAGTTTTACCATAGATAACTGAATAAAGACATGGAATTTTTATACCCACCAAAATGTGTTGATGGAATATGAAATAAACATTTTATGCTATATTATATGAAATAACTAAAACTATTCATTTTTATAAGATATTTCAGAAATTCTAGTTCAGAATACAATTTAAATACTGTTTTACCATATGCATACATGGGATGATAACAATTTACCTAAATTCTCATCAGATAGTAAACAATCCCATAGTTAATTAGACAATCTATAATTTTTAATAGATTTAGAAAAAAATCATGATATATAGAATGTGTAATATTGGTTTATAAAAGATGATAATATAGTATTAAATTGTTATTTTCCACATTCATTTACAAATTATTTCAAAAATATGTTTTAAGATTAAATGATAGCCATAAAAAGTTGAAAATCGTGAATGTAAAATTATAAAAAATAAAATTTCAATTGAAAAGTTATGTAAATAATTATAATTTAAATAGAGGTGAGAATTGTTCAAATGAATATCAAGGAAAGATATCATACTTATCAATATAATCATAGGATATTCAAGTCTCACATTTACATCAATATAGATATAGATTAATAAAAAATAAGAGTAAAAATGAATTTATCATCAAGATAATGTCTAAACCTAAAATAATATACATTAATAGAGAGAAAGTTCAATCTAGTGAGGATATAATCATGATTAAAACATTATCTAATGATTTTTCCTACCACTTCCTTAAACTTAAGATAAATAATCTTATGAAACTCCCTATAGGTAAGGACTAATTATATACTTTGGGGTAATTTGAAATGTGTAATGTTATCTCTTATACTATTTTACTTATTATTTCTATTATTAATCCCCATGGTTATTGTGATATTATCAAAAATATGTGACGAAATTATTCCAACATAAAATCATAAATTCATTAAAATTATTAAATTTAAATTTCACATTTGGCCATCATATTCCCTCAAAGAAATTTACCCTTCATATTATATCCAACATTAATAAACTATTATAATCATTTAATATAAATTTAAACATAATTCATCAAAAACCTACTTTCACATCTGAAGTACATGCCAAACACCTACTTTCTCTTCTTTTAGGATTATCAAAATGGAAACAAATAATTAAAATAAATAATAGAGAATGAGATAAAAACATAGAATATATTCCATTAGTCAAATAGTAAAAGTGGTAACAAAAATATTAAAATAAGTCCTTATAAAAGAGTGAAAAAATCACTTCTTCTCCAAAGAAGACTCCATCACTTCTTTTCCCTTATCACAGACAGTAGTGGTAGGAGCATGAGGTGAAAAAGTAGTGGTTGGAGTGTCATTGCAAATAGTGAGGGAAGGAAGAGTAATTCCATTAAATACATGAGGAGTAAGGATCATTCTAGAAGATATATGAGGTCATGTAATCTCATGATGAATGATTGGTCTTATTTGGATTAGATATTTTTTAGGATTAATGGACATAAGTGAAAAGAGTGCAGAAGACGAAGCAAAACTGTGCATGATAGGTATGATATGAGAAGATGCTGGAAAAACAATTGTAGTACTATAATAATGTAGGAAAGGTTTTAGTAGATTTATGAAGTCCATGATAATTTGACCACCATAATACATATCCTTTTCAAAATACTATTTATTCCCCATAAACTTCTAAAGGGTAGGAGAGAAATCGTTTAGCTTTTGAACTTGATCATTGAAGGCTTGAGTAATAGGTGGGATCTTCAAAATTTCCACCAAGTACTTGAAATTACTATCTAGATTTTGTTTTATATAAATACTCATAAAGTATAAGTATACCATTGTGGTAATCTCTTCTTGAGAATTAGTATCCCCATTTTTAAATAATCTAACTATGTCATTGATATGGTTACAATTCTGCTTGATCATAGAGAGGATTTCCTGATCAGTGCCACCCATCATAGTTTGAAGAAATTATCTAATCATATTTATAATCATATTAACATTAAAAGGATGAAAAATAGAAGCAGCTGAAGTGGAGGAAAATTTCAAGATATCTCATATATTTGATCTCAACTAATTCAAATCATGAGTCGAAGGCTGGGAAAAATCAATCATAGAAGACGAATCCTCAAATATTTTCACCACTTTATCCAAAGATGTACTACAATAAATAGTTATACTATTAATGGCCAAAACCATAGTCTGTTCATTTTTTATTTTTTGATTATCTAAGATAATTGCTTTCAACACTGAGATCTACTGAGCCTCAACCTAAGTAAAAACCCTCCCTTTGATCATATCCGCATCACTTTCACTAAGCCTGGCCACTAGAGCTAGTATATGTGGAGGAAAAAATCTAACCACATATAACAACTCTTTCTTAAATTCATTGAAGTCATCCTTAGTTAAATAATCAATAGGCTCGGGTACAACTATAGGAGTAGGAGCAGGAGCATATATCATATCCTATAAATCAGGGTACTCCAAACCCAAAGTAATATAACCTGGATCCTTTCTCCACACAATCACAAATATATCATCAAGAGCAGAATGTAAATAAAATTTCACCCTTTTTGGCTATCTCACTCCATTAATAGATATTATCATTCTAGAATAAGCCAACTCTTGCTCTAGAGACACTAAAACAACCCTTTCAGTAAGAACTTCGTCATGCATATGGAAATCTATATATATATTTCTTCAACCAATGGTGATTTAGGAGCTTAACGGGATTTCACAACTGGTTATTGTTCCATTAAAGTAGTATCAGGGTGTTCTTCATGCTCAATAGGAGCTGAAGTAAGATTGGTATGTTCTACAATAGGACCTTGATCATCATCAGGATGGTCGGATCCACTATCATATTACTCATCATCTTCTTTATTTCCTTCCTCATTTCTATCTCCATCATATTATTCTTCTTCACTACCACTTTATCCTTCCTACCCAATTGACTCCTCATCACTATCAGATTTGATAACATACTCAACATTCTATGACACTTTAATATCCTCATCTTCAGTTTCAACTAGAAGTAGTACATGTACAAAAATAAGCCTAGGAGGGAAAGAAGGGAAATAGGTCATCCTTTCAGGACTTTTAGCTATACTAGGGTTACTTATGTAATCTATTGGCCACTAATTTTCTTGAACTTCCTTAGCTACATCTTCCTCATATGAATACTCACCATCATCATTTAGTTATATAATTGGATCAACTTTGTTCCTCGGCCTTGAGGGATGCTCAAGAGGATTAAAATCCTCATATAGTTTAAGATTATTCCAAACCCACATTTTCTTACATGGATTCCAATTTATTATCATTATCTTAAAGATATTTTTCTTGAGACAAAAACCATCATTGAATGAAACTATTTCTTCACCCTCCTTAATTAAACTCTTATCTTTCAGTATAAGAGAAATAATCCTTGGATAAAAAAATGAATTTGTTTTGCAGTAGGGTTTTATAATTTCACTTATATGCACTATAAAATATCCACAAAGGTTAACCATAAGTCTATTCTTAAAAAGATAAAGAAAATATACATCTTGATACATTAGGGAGGCAAAGTCCCTGATTATAGGAGATAAATGTTGCTAACTAAACTTGAACTACAACCTATATTCACCACCATGTTCTAATGCTATAAGCCTTCTATGATCTCCATTACCAGTAAGCTCAGCTAAAGCTTCTTTAAAATTGAATATATCACTTGGGGGAGGTGCACCTCATTAATGATCTTCATACACACCCCCCATGTGGTAACAACAAGAATTATTACCAATGCTTAGTTAAAACATAGATTCTTTTTCAATCTACTATAGATTTAAACCAAAATACCTTTGATCCTTCAAGAAAAAATTCCATATACAAATAAAACCCATGGAATATATTTGGATAACATGGTGTTTCATTATTGGAGAACCACTCCAACCATCCTTGATATTGCAAGACATTTAAAAAGAGAGACTTACATATCAAGAACCATTATGAGTGCACTTCTTTCAAAGGAGTGACAATACAGTTAGCAAGTTTCAGATGGATAGGTTATAGTTTAGGTTGACTAGATTCACCTCTTTAATTCTTAGATGGATGAAAATCATTCATAGATCTCTCAAAAACATGTTCAAATCAATCAATTCATGATATTATAGGGTTTTTGTTCGAGGGAGAAAGGTATCATAAGTTCGGGAGAGAAAGGATCAAAGGAAATTATGCGAGAGAAAGCGTTTTAGGGTAAGAAAAAGCATTGGATCGACCATTAATTTTTTCATTTAGGGATTTAAAATAATAAAATACGAAATTAAGATTAAAATAAAATGAAATAATTAAAACAATTATGTTTCAAATTCTAGATATAGAAATTAAAAAGTAGATTTGTGAGAAACATTGGCGAGTTATACTAGTAAGTCACCATCGATGAGTCATATCGGTGTGTCATAATCAGTGAGTCCTATCAAATATTCAGCATTGGTGAGACATCATCAGTGATACATCAGATAGTTAGTCACTCAAAGTTGATCTTTCCTAACTCATGTCTAATGTAACTCAATCTATCAGAATTTAATGGCTAAGTAAAAATGTCATCAGGCTGATGTTCTGTGCCAATGAATTCATGAGTTATATCACCTTTTTGATAATGATCTCACAAAAAATGATATCTTACATAAATAAATTTTTTTCTAGAATGATAAACTATATTTTTTGAAATATTAATAGTACTTATGCATTTATAGTTTATAGGGACATGCATAAATTAATATAAACAGTCTAATAATGTGTGTTTTGTCTACAAAATTTGAGCACAACAACTACCATCAGTTGTATATTCATCTTAAGAAGTGGATAATGAAACAAATTTTTAATTTTTTTACTACACCCTGAAACTAGAGACTTTACCAAAAAGAAAAATGTTCTAGAGGTGCTTTTTCTATCTAACTTGCAACCACCAAAATCAGCATAAGAATAATTAACAAAGTCAAATGGTTTTCCTTTAGGGTATAACAGTCATAAGTTTGTAGTGTATTTGAGTTATTTGAAGATTATTTTAACAACACATATATATATGACTCTTAA
The DNA here is from genome assembly GCA_963277665.1 of Viscum album. Taxonomy (NCBI): domain Eukaryota; kingdom Viridiplantae; phylum Streptophyta; class Magnoliopsida; order Santalales; family Viscaceae; genus Viscum; species Viscum album. Next base: position 855,717,505 of record OY728152.1, read on the forward strand.
AGATTTTCTAAAAAATGTACCTACATACACACACTAACCCTAATATTTGGTTGGATAGTAGTTATGTATAGAAGACTTCCAATCCTACCTCTATAATTGGTTTGGTCTAGTGATTTTTCATCTTCATCAAGATCCAATTTATAGGTGGTACTCAATGGAGTATCACTAATTTTAGTTCTTTCTATATTAAAATGTATTTAAGGATATTTAGTGTATTTAATTTCATTTATTATAATAACTTCTTTATTTTTAAATATTTAAAATCTAAGAAAGAATTTCAGTTAACCCATTATGCTCATTTCAAATCCATTTTGCATCATTTTTGAAAAATCAATATATAAAGATATTTTGGAAGATGCAAAAATAATATCATCAAAATATATTTTAACCACTAAAAAATCTTTTGAAAATATTTTTATAGAAATATTAGGATCAACAATCCCTTTTTAAAAACATTGGAAATAAGCTATGAGCTGAGCCTATTATACAAAGCTCTTGGAATCTATTTTGAACCATAAAAATATTTTGTTAATTTAAAAACATGATTCGGAAAATGGGGATTTTTATAACTAGGAGTTTTTTCAAAAAAAAAGCTGCAACTATATAACCATTTAGGAACACACTTTTAACATAAATTTGATAAAGTTTGAAATTAATATGTGCTGCATAAGCTAGTACTATCCTAATAGATTCATGTTTGAAAATAGGTGGAAAGTTTTCTTCATAGTCAATTAATTATTTTTGGCTATAATTTTGTTCAAATAATTCATCTTTATTCCTTACTATAGTGATAGCTTAATCTACTTTATTTCTAAACACCAACTTAGTACCCATTGTCAAGGTGTCTTTGGGTCTATCAAAATGTTTCTAAAATTAGTTCCTTTCAAACTGATTTAATTTTTCTTACATATCCAGAAACTAAAATTCATTTTTGAATACATCATTGATGTTCATAGGTTTAAGCTATGACAAAAAGTCTTTATGTTCAACCTATTTACTTAGAGAATCTCTTGTATGTGTCCCTTTATCCAATTCTCTAACTACAACATTTATGTGACGGTTCTTATGTTTTTTTATCAGATCTAGAAAATGATGGTATGGTTATCTCTGGTTCATCTATAGGTTCTGGTTTTTTATGATCATAATCTAGAGATTTTCCAGAATTAGATATTTTCTGCTTATTTAATAATAGAATCAGAAACTTTAGGATATAGGTCCTGATTTGATAGATTCTCCACAAGATTTTATAGGGAGAGTTTTGGTTCTTGTGGGTCTATTTCATCAAATTTGATATGTATAGATTCTTCCACACACTTGGTAATTTTTTTGAAGAATCTATAGGCTTTTCTAGAGGTTTAATTACCTAGGAAAATTATTTCATCACTCTTGGATGAAATTTTTTCAAGATTTTCTTTTTTATTAAGGATATAAACTTTTAAATGAAAAACATTAAAGTAATTCACCTTTTGTTTCCTATTATTCCACATCTCATAGAGAGTTTTCTTAATTATAGTTATATTTAAAACTCTATTGATTATGTAACAAGCTATATTCATAGCTTATGCCCCAAAATAAATAGGTAAATCATATTCACTAAGCATATTTCAGGCTATCTCTTGTAAGTTTCTATTTATTAATTCTACAACTCTATTATACTAAGGTGTCTTAGGAGTAGAAAAGTTATGAATGTAGCCATTTTTGGGGGAAAATTCAAATTATTTATTTTAAAACTCACGACCATGGTCACTTCATAAGGTTTTGATTTTATGTCTACTTAGGTTTTATATTGACCTAGAATACATGGTGAAATAAGAACATGCTTCACCCTTGTGAGTGAAAAAGAAAGTCCAAGTATATCTAGAAAAGTCATATACAAAAACATAGATATAGTGATTCCCATTTAAACATGAAACTCTAGAAGGTCCAAAAAAATTCATTTGAACCAAGTGAAGTGGTTGAGAATTTGTAATGTATTTATTTATTATGAAAGATATTTATTATTGTTTTCCTTTTTGACAGGGTTTACAAAATTTATCATTTAGAAACTCAATTTTAGGTAGATCCTTGACCGGTCCTTTTCTAGTTAACTATCTAAGGGAGTGAATATTATAGTGGCCTAGTCTCCTATGACAAATCCAAGACTCTTTTTGAAAGGAAATCAAGAATGAAATTTTTTGAGAAAATACTGAATCAAAACTAACAAAATAAAAATTTTCATTTCTCAAGGAAGTTAATAGGAAATAATTTTTAGAATGGAAAAAATTACAAGAATAATTTTCAAATTTAACATGAAATACATCAGCAAAAAAATTTGAGATGTTAATCATATTATACTAAAGACCATAAAAAAAGTAATTTAGAAATTAAGATTGCATTACTACAACTTATTTGGACAAGCACAATTATTTTTCTTTTTTCATTGTCACCAAAGGTGACATGCCCACCATCATCTTTTGTGAGGTTCTTGAAGATTGAATATCCCCATGTCATTTGTCTTGAAATCCTAGTATCCAAGTACCATAATATCTTATAGTAACTCTTAAAAAAAATTTCTTAAAAAACTAGACCAAACTAGAAAAGACTTCGGTACCCAAAAATTCTTGGGTCCAGTAATATTAGTGATTAATGATTTTGGAACCCAAATTTTCTTTTTGGGTTTCCTATAAATAGTTTGTAATGTCTTGGAAAAATAATATTTATTTGTTTTAGAAAAATTTGTATCAGCAAAAGATGTTCCAATGCTAGAAACTGCAATAGATTTTCTGAAATTAAGCATAAAACCATATCTTCCATACTTAGATAAAATATTATTTTTAGAATTTTTTTTTCAGGTTAATAACCTATACCAGTATTATATTTATAGTAAACCTATTTGACAAGATTTTGAACTAAGTTATCTTTATCATTTGTAAAATTCTCTAAATATTTCATTAATTGACCATTAGAGAGTTTAAGTTCTGTATTCTCATAGAGTAGTTGAGAATTATTTCCCTTTTCAATAGTAAGTTTGTACTTAATAGTAGTAGAAAGAGAATGATATTTCTTGAGAGATTTATGTTTATAATTTAGTTCATTTCATGTGTCCTCAAGAATTTTACAGTATTTAAACAATTATTCCTTTGTCAAATTTTTATAATCAGATTCATATCCAGAATAATAAGAGTTATATATAGAAGATTCTTGAGTTACCTCAGATGTGTTTGTCATGAAACACATATTGGATTTTTCAGCCTTCTCATGAGGTGATGATTCAGATCCACTAGAGATATCCTCCGAAGTACTCAAGCTAGACTTCATTTCCTTCTTATATTTTCTATTTGTGTCCTCTTATTTTCTTTAGAACATTAAATTAGGATAGTCATATTTCACATGTACTCTTCTCTTGAACTCATAAAATATAGTCTCATTAGCAGTATAACTTCTCTTCCTATATTTTTTCTAGTTTCACTTATTGTCCTAATTCCCTTTATAATTGGTCTTTATAAATAATTTATTCTTTCTATAGAACTTTTAGAAGCTTATGGATTGTCTATCCCTTTCCTCCACACTGTCACTCGACAATTCTTAATTTCTCAAAATTTCATTATGAACTTTCATTTTATCTTTTTCTTTGTGTTTAGAAGAAGTGGTTTTTCGAGCCACTAAATTTATATTTTGTTCATCATCTTCTTCTTTGTTAACCTTAAATTTTTCATTATACATGATTAGCATTCCAATCATCCCCTTAACTATTAAAGTGTTAATGTCTCATGATTCCCTTATTGATACTGAAGTCCCTCTACATTTATCTAGAAGAAATATTAAGATCATCATGATCCGTTCCGTTATAGTGTCTGTCTTTCCAAGTGAGATTATTGGATTCACAATCTTGTTGAACATCAGATACTTGTCAAAAATAGTCTTATTAGGCTTAATTTTAAAGTAATAATATGTAACAGTATATGTGTCATGTTTCATTTCCTTAACACTAGTGGTTCCTTCATGTGAAACAACTAAATTATCCCAAATCTCATGTGTTGTTTTTCCCGAAAACATCCTATTGAATTATTCATCACATAAAGAACAATATAATGAATTCATATATTTGAAATTATTTGTTATATGATTCCTTTGTGGAATCATCCCAAGTGTTTATAATAGTAGTAATAATCCTCTATTCATCAAATATAGTAGAACATATTTCAATGCCCATGATTTCTAAATGAATTTTCATTAAAATTTTCCACTTGGCATAATTATTTCAAGTAAAGTAGGGAGGTCTGTTGGTAGCAAACACTTATTATCTATTGCCCATTTAATATAGATTTTAAGGATTTTAAGTAACAACAGATTTTGAAATGAAATAAATTTATATATCTTTAAAACATCTAAAATCATAGATTAAATGATTTTAAGGTTTTAAAAGATTTTAATAACCAAAAATTAAATCCTCTTATACCAAATATTGGTCGGAGTAGGACACTAAAGATGGGGGGGATATGATTTCCTATAAAAATTTCAGTCTTAAAGATTTATTTAAAATTCCCCCAATCTAAAATCAAATACAACCTAGTTAACCAATGTATTAGATTTATAAAAGTTTTGATCTTTTGAAAGATTTCTCAAATATTGATTAGTTATTAGATAAAACAATATAGATTATTATTTTATCTTTTTAATGAAATATACTAAAACAAATTCTAATATAAATACTAGATAGTATTAACTATCAATGTGAATGAAATGTTTTTAATGAATCAATAAAACAATGAAAACAAAAATTTTAATGACTAAAAAGTTTTAAAACAAAAGGTTTAGTCTCAAGATGAGACTTAGTACTGTACACTTGGTGATCACTTTCCACCAAACACTTTATATAAATTAATTTTATCTACACCCTGGATCTTGGTAAACACAGTATACAAACTGTCTAGGTCAACAGACCTCTACCACAGTTTTAGTGGGAGTGAAAATTATAACAGCCTATGCAAGGACCTCTTCCAATATTATTCATGAGATTATAAGTTGTAAAATGATATGTTTGTAACGATATCAGAGTATCTATCAGTTATGCACAAGAGACTATGTGGGTTTATAAAATAGAGGCACACACACTGCTCAAAATGTAAAAATGTTCACAAGTAGAGCATAAAATATTGATAAGGATGTTATAAAGATTTGTATGTTTTGATATATATATTTGATAATCCATGAAGATAAGTTTAAGTCATGCTGGAGTTGAATTTTAGGAACAGACAACAAAACTGGGGGTCGTGAAGCCATCTATCTTCTGTTCTTAGAAAGGTAGAGATTTTATCCAAGTGTTCTTTTCCACTCTTCAAATGTTCCTGGAGAAGTTCTTTTATTAGTATTCATATAAACATATTCATATTTCTTCATTTTTATTTTCTGGATTTTTCACAGGTGCATGAAATCTCTGCTGGAATACATGGATCTCTATTTCTTTTTGATCAGGTATGCATTTTATACAATGCAGGAGACAAACAACATGTTCTATAGCACCTTGTACTTTTCCTGGTCCCTAATATCAAATAAATTTTTTCTACAATAAAAATAAAAGCTCATTAATATAATAAGTAGTTCTATGTTTCATAAATATGACTATTAGAATTAATTTTGAATTTAAATGGAAAATGAAGGAATGACGGTGTCTCGGGGTCAGTAGGTTAGTTTTTCGGTGTCTTATACTTTCGATAGGTCGATATGTCAATATATCACCCTGTCTGTAGGTACTATGACAATAGGTGATGCATTAGTAGGCGATGTGTTGGTAGGTGAAGCATCAGTAGGTCGGCTGGTGACTCATTCCGTCAGTAACTTGAACATTATCAGTCACACATCCTTTTTAAAAATTCGGAGTTGAGGTATTGGTTAGTTGATATATCAGTGAATTAGGGAATTAGTAGGTCAATCTATTAGTTGGGTACTATATTAGTATCACATGTCTTCTGTAACTCAGACATTTTAAAAGAATCTTCCTTAGTGAAGTTTCTAAGAATCTGTCAGTAGGACACTATGTGAAGCTATTGATAGCTCATTCTAAGAGGTTGTTGATAACTCAGGTATCAGTGACCTATCCTTATCGATGAATTATAATTCTCCAAATTCAGTTAACATTTCTTATGATATAGACACTAACAAAAGACGTTATGATTAAATGTTAACATGTTTAAATAAAATGTAACTTAATAAAACATAATTATGCATGATTTATGAGCATTAAAACTAGAGGAGACCAATAATTATAAAATAATAATGGTTAATAAATTTTGAAGATAATTTATTATGTTACTAACACACACATATTTGAATTATTATTCTTAAATAGAATAAATATCACTCATTTAAAGTAAATTTTTAGTCAAATCACTCCTCTAATTATAAATTAATTTGGAAAATACAGCATGGGAATTTTCATGAACACATGGAGTGTGAAAATAAGGGGTTGTATAGTAAAATACATTAAACTTATGATTTAATGCTATATGATTGTTATATAAGGAATAAAAACCAAAGTGAAAATTTATAATTTCATCAAGGATAATGCATATATATAATTATGTGATAAAATGAGTTCAAAAAACTCAAGTATCACATGACATTAAAAAAGGATGAAAATGAACAGAAGGAATTACTAAAAATTATGATGTCGATAGATAGTAGTCTCAAAACACATTATGATATAAATAGGAACCATTAATTATCGATTATGCACCTTAAATATATAAAACACATAATTTAATAAATGAAAATGGAAACCCTAGACCTATATGGTAAATATGATATGATAGATTGGATGAAAGGAGAGGAAGAATATACAGGAATAGCGGTGGTGAAACTAACATTATTAAATAAAATAGTATTCATAATGAATATTTAAAAATATTTTGAAGAAGAAAGGGAGGATATGGGACCAATGACACAAAAAGATTCTAGAGTGTTCTGGATTTTTGTGGGAGAAATTATAGCTATCATCCATTATATTTAGATTTAATATTCCAAAAAATTAATTTTTAAAATATGAAATGGGCATTGTGCATGGGAATAAAGTTCATGAACTTTACCCATGCAATGATATGCCATAAATAGAAAATCACCCATTTTCATTTCTCACTTTGTGGGCTTTATATGGGAATTATACATACCTGTGCATACTGGATATAACCTCCAGAAAACTAAAATGCTAACATGAAACTCATATTATATTTTAAATTCAAGAAATAACAAAATAAATAACCATAAATGATATCATGGGTTTCATGTGGAATATAAAATCTATAACCAATTCTTACAATATTATTGTTAAAAAATGAACATATTCTATTCAGTGGATAAAAGAAAATTATTCAATTATCATAGTTTTATTAAAAATGTTATTAATTTATACATTTTATTATTATTGGGCATGAAATTATAATCTCATGAAATAATATTCATGTTACATTATTTTAATGAAAATAAAAAAAATTAAAATTTATTCTTAGAAACTAATAAATCTTCATATTATTAGGCATAACAGTAAAAATTCTCTATAAGTATGTATATGTACCATATTACACAAACTAATCTATAACATCTCAAAAAGGTTCATATTATCTAACTCTATTATTATATTCAATTATAGTGTTTAGGGTGAGAAAAATTTATGTCTAATTTTAAACGTTTCATTATATGGTTGAAATTTTCATAAGTGGATTCATTTTAATTATTTTTTTGATTTTATAATAATATATTGATGTTCCTTTCTTGAAAACTATTCAATAACTCATGAAATCGTTAACAACCACAATCAAATGATTCATATATATGACAATTATTTGCTAAATTAAATACATATCACATGATAAAATCTATCTATAATCAGTCATATAAATAACTTCCATTGATCCCACTATAATAATTTGAATTAATAGTAAGAGTTTTATAGTTTTAATATCAAAATTTTTATATGAAATATTAATAATCTCATATATTTTAAAAAAAATTCATAAATCATCTCTTAATCTTTTCATGTTTTCTGAATAATCAATAGTATAGTCCAATATAAAGTATCACATATTTTCTCTACAAATATTCTCTAATAAATTATTATTTAGGTAATTTTCCTCATCTCTATATATAAATTGTATTATAAAGTTATAATTTAGAAAAAATATACTTTTAATTATTTATACATTAGTTATAATAAATTCAACTTTATATCTCATAAAAAACATATTTTCTATCATGAGTTCATTCCTAATATCGTATAGTTTTAAAAAAAATCTATAAATGATATCATAATTCAATATTAAATGAAGATTTAATATATTTTAACTTATCCATTAGTATTTTCGATTTTATAACTCTATTCACATTGAGTAAACTATTATTTCAAAATTCACCAAAACCAACACCATTTTTCATATGGTCATTATGAATTTTCCAATCACTTTTCATATGGTATGATTACTAATTATTATGAATCCATATCTTATACTTCATTAATATTTTCATGTAATATTAAAAAACCAGGGATTCATTCTTTCCTTTATTTAAACTAATACAATCCAAAAAGATATTCTATACCTATTTTTTTTGGAAATGTTGTTATAAATTATTTACCTATGTGACCCATTTTAAAAAAATTCCATAAACACCACCAAGAACATGAGTTTTTTATTTTTTGAGACCCATGTTATTTTACATTATATTTTCTATCAAAAACCTAATGTTTTTAATAACTTTTTTCACACCCAAATTTGAAACAAAATGACCCATAAAACATTATATAACACTAAAAATATAACCATTGAATTAGAGGGTAAAAATAGAGGTAACTGAATTATGAAATATATATATATAATGAATAGTTAATTTCATTTTTAAAACTAATTCAACCATAAAATTCAATAATGATAGATAAATAATTAATGAAATCATTTTATTCATAAAAATATGTTATACTAAAAAATTATTTATTTATTGGTTATGTACAATTAAATTAAAATTAATCTATATTACCACTGGAAATTTAATATGAGGAATTTTTTATATATATATAATCATAAATTAAAATTAATTAATATTGAAAATTTTAGTTTTAAATTCTGTTACCATACCTAAATAATAGTTGATTTAGTAAAATTAAAATGTTCATTTTCAATGAATTCATTTTACAAGAGTTACCTAATTTTAATCTAAATAAATAAATATTATATATTTTAAATTATTATAGTAATAATATATATAAATATATAATAAAGACAATTATTTTGTTAGTAATTGATATGAAATTTTGTTAAGAACAATTAAATATTAACAATACATTTTTCTACTAAAAACTTTTTTCTATATATTATATGTTTTAATTTAGAATATAATTTTATAATATATACATGTTGAATTACATTAAATTAAGTCCAAATTCATATTCATAAAATCAAAATTTGATTTGTAGTGTCGTCTTTCTTTTCTAGTAAGAAATTAATTACAATTGTTAATTTTTAACTAAACTTAATAAGAGATTTGAAGGGTGATTTTAAGAAGTTCATATTTTCCTATATTTAACCTTGAACATAGACCATTTTTAATATTGTTATTATGTTTTATTTCCACATGAACACATGTATCACCAAAATTTCTCTAGATAAATTACCATAACCTCAAGAAATTTTCTTTTAATCCCTTACCTATTATTCATTTCCAAGGATTTTCCCTCTTGTCACTTATAAAAGGATCTCACTTCCCCAAAGATCAAGCCACACATCTTGTTATAAATTACCATGAAACACTATCTATTATAAATCCAATATATCACCAATAAATATTTGGTATCTATTATTTGAAAAATTCCCTCAATTCCTCAATTTTCAAAGGATACATCAAGAGATGATCTAAACTCTCAACATGAGTATTACGTACTCTTTAACTTCTTTTCTTTATCATTGAAATCCACAATACTGAAATATTATTCTAAAAATATGTATTAAGTGGCATTATTAGAAAATTTATATTAAAATATTATTATATTTATGTTATAGAAATTATTTTTCCACTATCATTCAATCAAAGAAATTAAAATATTTCCCATGTGTATGTGACGACTACCACTTCTCTAAACGACAAGATTTTTTTTTCATAAAATCAATTCCAAAATTTTTTTATAAATGTTTTTTTTGAATATTTGTAATATTTATTAAATTATTTATATTTTTGAAATATAAATTAGTCAATCAAAAAATAATATTTACTCTATGCGACCATTATAATTTTATCTAACTTAAATGATCAGAATAATAGGGAATGGAATTTATTCCTCACAAGAAATATCTTATTTTTCATTTATTTTATGCTACTATATCTCCAAAATTTTTATTCATCATATCAATTTTATATAAATAATGTCATTACGCTTGTAAAAATTACATTATAAGTAAATCACTTCATAATTATCCATTACTTATAGTATGTTCTTGTATTGGTCGATTTAATACCTGACATGAACAATGATATAAATTTTTATCATGGGTATTCTTGGAAAATTCTTAATTATTAATATTTTTTATTAATATGTAAATAAATTTTTTATTTAATATATAAATTTAATAAAAATAATTATTTTTTTATAAACATATCACCCTTTGTTATTTAAAATTATCGAAACAGGCTCATCAACAACTTCTTCATTAAAAACCATAAATAAATTACTTATAATATGAATATAAAACAATATAAGTCTTTATAAAATGTAAATTACTGTTACTATAATGATCGCATAAAATTAACTTTGAATATATAAAGAAGAATCAATAGTGTCATTGTGAAACAAGTACTGAATGAACAATATAAGATAATAACTTTGAATGATAAAAATAATATATAACTAACTAATATATTTGTAAATATATATATTTTATAATAGGTTAAAGGTATGAATTAGAATCTTAAATAGGTTATTAATTATTTTATTTTTTTATATAGGATTTTAAATAATTTTTATGGAAGTCATAAACAATGTTATGAGGCTTTCATAACTCAATTTCCATTCACTGAGTTATAATGATAATTCTTAAACCCAATAATTCTAACAATAATTTATTGTACCCTATTATATTTTAATATTCTATTTACAAATTAAATTATATATATTTAGAATTTATTCTCATACACATTCTTTCTATATATTTTCACTTGAATTGTTATGATATTTAATAGGCTTTTGTTTCACAACTTTCAATTACTTAAAATATTTTCATTTTTTTCACCATGATTTATTTCATATGGTAAATATAATACCCCATTGGATTAAATTTATAGTATTAAATATTATTCCATTTTATTAAAAATTATTTTCATTAATCCATCCTTATAAGTCATTTTATTTATGGGATACTACTTTTGTAAATGTTTTATGAATGATGTTTTTATTTATTAACATACAATATTTCTCATTTAATTTTATTTTAAAAGATATGTGCTGTGTACCTTATAGTTGAATTATATTTTGATACTACATTATTTTCTATGGATTTACATTTCTTTCTCATGAAATATTTTTAGAAGTATTTTTATATCAATTATTCTTCTTTGATGGATTTTTTATTTAAAAAATTCAACTTTATTTACAATAATCACCTACCACCTTATTGGTTATTTATCCTTGTTGTACACATTATATCACTCCATAAATATTATCCTTCGAAATTTTTTAACTCCAAATAAGTTTTATCTCATTTTGGATTATTATTTTTCTTCTCCCATTATTCAAAATATTTTTTTTATAAATTTTATGATGTGGGGTAAAAAAAATTATTTTCGAAATTTTAAAAAGTATTTATCGTTCAAATTAATATTTACATATTCCAAAACACATTTCTGAGGAGAGGGAACTATTAAAGTTTCAAGTATTTTTTATTTTAAATCATATTAAATTATTTTGAAGGAAAATAAATGTCACCCCTTTGAAAATGACTTCTGGACATAACTCATATCACCTTATTTTTACAACATCAATAAAAATGTTTCATAAAATCAAATTTTTGAGTTTTCATCAATTTTCCACTTTATGGTAAAATTATATTATCTCATTGGGAGTTATTTTAAATTAATTACATTAAAAATCCTCTCATACTATTGTTTTTGTGTATTAAACACATCAACTCAAACTTTATAATTATTAAAACTTTACAATAAGATATTAATAGAAGTGTTATACTTACAAGGTCATTTTGATTTATGTCAAAATATTAAACATATATTCCCCTAAACTTGTGAAATTCAATATTAATAAAATTCCCCATATTTTTCTAAATGGATAATGATCATGTAATTCTTTTTATTGAATGGGGAAATTATTAACATAAATGTATACCAATTACTGTATACAATGTAATTTTTAGGGATGATTAAATTGGAATATAATATATTTATTGATTAGGTAAATATTAGAAATCTATATATTTTTATTTTCAAAGTTGTCATTCCTTGGTTAATAAGGAATGTTGGTTATATATTGTGTTTTTTAATCATTCATTAATATTTTGAATTCTTTAGTCATAATTATTTATGGGTGGAGCCCATAATAACAACATAATGAATCGATATGAAGAATTTAGAAAACCAGTATGGTTATTTTTTTATGCCTAAATATTTATTTAGATTTATATTATATAATATTTATCACAAGTAGATTTTTTGGAAATATACATTAAAAGTTTGTAATTTCTTGTAACAAGGCTTGGAAAATTCTTATATGATGAATTCTATAAGCATGAAATTATTTATAATTGTCCTTATGATTATTTATATTATTATATCATACATTTACTCATTTAAAGATAATGTGATTTTTTATATTTAATTATTTGATTATAAATTACTAATGTCGATATTATTCATGCCTTTTTTATTTTATTATAGATTATGGTACATGATTTACCTTACAGATAATTTTATCTCACCCTTCATATATTAACATTTCCCCTATCAATGAGGAAAAGTATTACAAATGATATCTCTAAAAAAATATATTTTTTGGAATTTATGTGTTTTTTTGAAGACATATTATAAATTAAACAATTACGAATTTAGTGGAAAAAATTTCCATATGATGTGAATGACATGGGATATAATAGTCAATAATATGTCTTAAGTCTCTAATTATGTAAACCAAAAATGTAATGGGATTTTATATGATGTAATATTTTATATTAATAATGTTATTATGGGTTTTTTGCATTTCAGTTGTCATATTTGGTATCAAAGAAGTCTTTTATATGCATAGAGGGTTTTAAGTTATTCGGTGAGGAAAATATATGAGTTATAAATCTCATCAGTGGTTGATAATTTAAGTTTGATCTTAATTTTTGAGGTATAAATTACCCTTTACCCTAGTTAAGGTAAAAATTAATATTTTATGTTTTTGATAATTAGGATGAGATAAAATTAATGAAAATCCAATGAAAAAGTCAATATATAGGAAAACATCCTAAAAGTTCATAAAATCATATATTATGTGGTTATTAATTCTATTAAATCCTTATATAGATACTAGAATTTGGATTCAAATGTATAATAGATTCACCAAAGGGTTCAAACCTAAAAAAGAATTGTTTAGTATCAAATTGATCTTTACTCAACACATGATTATTGTGCCTAAGAGTATACACTATGCTAGAAAATCCAAGGTATAATGCTTTGGATAATCCGTATTCTCTTTATGAAACATCATAAAGGGTTGTAATAAATAACTAAATAGGGAACAGAAGCTTATAATAAATAAATTTCGATAACTTTCATAAAAACATAGATATTTTTAAGTTTGAGTATATATAAATTGTTATGTGATGTATAGATAAAAGGGTATGTTAAATTTTGAGGCCATAAATATCATTGAATCTTTAGTTTATAATATTATAAGAAATTACATGATAATTTTAAGAGAGTTATTTTTGAGATTAGTTTAAGATGTATAAGAAAAAAACTTCACAAAGTTTTTTTCCTATTCTCACCAAATATATTAAGGTAGTCACCTCATTTAAAATTATATATTCATTTATATCAATCGTTTGGACTCCCTTAATTGTTTTTATATTTTATGATTAAAATTTAAAGGGTAAATTTTATTTAAGGGGGGGGGGGTGAATATTTAACTTAATTTTATAAATTATATTTCACTTTAGAAATAATATGTGCTAAATATCTTTCTTCACCATCAACATAGAACCAAAATGATCCATAAAATAGTAAATAACCTGTAAAATGTGGTAGTTGAATTGGAGGGTAAAAATAATTGTAAATAATGTATGCACTACTTATAGAAATAAAAATAAATAAATTATTTAATTATATTTCACAAATAAAATTCAATTATTTATATCAATAACTAATAAACTCACTTTATGATTAAAAATTTAATTTTATAATTATTTTATTTTTACATGTCATTCTCCTTTTGAAATCAATTTTTACCACGTAAATTAATTTCTTTTTAATAAATGGTTTTTATATTTGTAACCATCATATTCAAATAATAAGATAAGGTAAATCTTATTTTTAAATTATTATAGCTAGGATAAGGATTAATGACCAGGATAGGAGTAAAATGTTTATAATTAGTGAATTCATTTTACAAGATTTTATTAATTTTCATCAAAATAAATTAAATTGATATATTTAAAATTACTACATATATACAAATAATTATAAATATATAAAAATATATTGACACCAATTTAGTTAGTATTTTTTTTAAATTATCTTAATAACAAATAATGATTAAAAATACATTTTTCCAGAAAAACTGATTTTAAATATATTATATGTTGAAATTTATTTATTTTTTCTCATATTTTTATGTTTATTAATATTTAATTTATATAAAATAAAAATTCATCATGTTAAAAATGGTAGAGTTTTCATCTTATATTTTCATTAATAAAAAAATTATAATGGTTAATTTTTAATCAATATTAATAAGCATAATGATGGTTAATTTATCTAAGATCAAGTTTTCCTATATTTACCTAAAATTTACAGTATACATTATTATATTTTGGTTTTAATGCCATGTATACATGTCTTAGAAACACTCCCGTACCTAACTCTCATGAAATTCTGTTCTTACCCCTCATAGAACATTTTTTATAAGGATTTGTCTATCATTTTTACGTATAAAAGGAGATCACTATGACCCACTTCAAGCAACATGTTTACTTCAATATTCAAATTAAATACATCCCATTTCATATCCCACAGAACCCATTTACAAATATGGAATACTTTCATCTAAAAAAAGTTCCTCAAGTCCTCCATTTCTAAATGATACATCAAAAGAAGATCCAAAGTCTCAACATGAGTATTACTCACCCTTCAACTTTCTTTATTTTTCATTTTTATCCACCTTCCTCCAAAACAACTTCAAAAATATGTTTATGTTGAAATTATTTTAAATTAAATAGTAAAATTTTATTATATTAATTGTATAAGCATTATTTCTTAACCCCCCATTCAATCAAAAAACTGAATGTTATTCTCATCCATATAAGAAGACCACCACCACTTTGAATGACGTGTTGGTTTTTTTGTCACTACCATTCACAGATACATATTTTAATCTTTTAACTGAAAATATATTATTTTTATTACATTATTTATATTATAAAAAGATAAATTAGGATTCTATAAATAATATATACTCTTAGAAATAATTGTAAATTTGACCACCTAAAAAGTGCCCACTAATAAGTAAAATGATTTATTCCTTATAAGTCATATTATCTTTTTCATTTATTTTATACTTATAAATATTCTGCATCCTAATTTGTAACCTTAGAAACATGTAAATAATGTAATTATTCATGTGTAATAATTAAATTATTAGTAAATCACTTTATACTTATCCATTAACTATATTATGCTTATGTTCGAGTCAATTAAAACACCTACATGAAAGGTTATTTAAATTTACATCATAAATGGCTATGTAAACCAATTAATTGGTATTAATATATATAAATTATAAAATATTTTTTTTAGTTCACTAAAGGTAATATTAATATTTTTAATTTTTATTAAAATATCACTCTTTGTTTGTTAAAATTACTGAAACAAGCTCGACAACAACTTTATCATCATTAATCATAACTAAAATACTTATGAAATTGAATTATAAAATTAGAAATCGTTAAAAAGTATCTATTATAGTAACTATAATGAAATTATAATATTGAAATTTAAATATTTCAACAACAATTAACCCCACCATTATGAAACTTTTACTAAAAAAATAAATGAAGCTAATAAGATTGTGTAAAGGAAAAAAATAATTATCTAATATATTTATAATAATATGTATATATGTTTATATTTATTAATAATGTTCTAAAATAGGAAATTAAGGTAGTTTTGGTTATAACATATTTTAAGCATGTTCATAGAAGATGACAAAAAATCTATGGGTTTTTTCACAAATAAATTTCTATTATTTGAGTTATAATGATAATTAATGAACCACATCCTTTTGAGATTGATTTATTTTATCATATGATTAAATAAAATTGTATTTTTAATTTAATTACTATTAATTTAAATTTATTTATCATGAAATCCATTTACAATGGATTTTCAATTAAATGAATATGATATTGATAAATGTTCTTTGTCTCAATTTTAAATTCCTTGATAAATGATTCATTTTTCAAACAACATTTTCTTTTATATGGGGTTATTATAACCCCATTAGATTATATTTTTATTATTATTTTTCAAGTTATTTTAATATAAATTCGTTAATCCATGTGACCATCACTTAAAGATTCATATATTACTAAATTCTTAATTGTTTTTCTATTGAAATTTATGTTCATTGACTTATAATCTTTCTCATTGAATTTGTTTATTTAATGATGGGTAAGTTAATCCTTAGTATTTAATCATATTATAATCTCAATTATTTTTTCTATGGATTTACATTTAATTCTCAAGAAATATTTTTTGAATATTATTACATCATCTATTCTTCATTGACAGATTTATTTCTTCATAAAAAAGAAACATTATTTAGAATAATCATTATCATTTTAGTGGATATTTCTCCTAAGTGTCCATAGTATATCATTCTATAGATTCTTTCAATTAATATTTTTGTAATAGAAATATGTATTATTAAATGTTAAATTTTAATTTTCCATCCCTTTTTTCCAAATAAAGTTATATTATCATTTTTCTAAACTTGGTTGAAAAAATATGTATTTTAAAAATATTAAAAAACATCTCTATTCACATTCATATTTTATCATTCAATAAACATTTTCAATGAAAACCCATTATTTCATTTTCCAATCTATATTATTTGGATTTCCATTAAGGTAGTTTATAATAAATCTCATTACCTCTTCAAAAATGACATTTCAATATGACTCATAAGTTCATATTTTTATGGAATTATTAAAAGAAATTATAATAAAAATTTCATTATTTCATTCAATTTTCATTTTTGTGTAAAAGGGAATTTACCACCTTTGGAGTTATAGTTCATAGATTACATTCTATATCTGGTCATAATATTTTTTTGGGAGTACTATACTCATGATATCAAATAATAAAATTCATTAACAGCTCTTATATGATTTCGTTTAATGTATTATTTTTGTGAATGTGTTTTATCCTATGCCAAAATAATCCAAAGTTCTTATTTTATGATTGGGATATTCCATATTGATAAAATTTTCTGGCATTCCTTGAATGCTTCATTATCATGTAATTTTCATTATTAAATTGGTAAATTGTTAACTTAATCGTATACCCATTACTCTATATGGTGTTAGTTTTAGGGATATTTAAATAAAGATAAATTTTATATATTTATTCTTAAAAAAATTATATTATAGGTAAATATATTTTTAATTTGGATGTTTATTAATTTTTATAGAAGTTTAGGTTTGTATTTTATTTTTATCCATTCTATTATATAAGGAATTAATTGGGAATAATTAGTGATATTTGTTTCCATTTACAACCCTATATTTTATGAAATATTTTCTGTAAAATAAATTTAATTTCATCAATATCTTGGATTACAAACAACATTGAGTTTAAATGAACTATTATATACTATAAAAATATTATTATAAATGTGAAATGTATCCATTATCCATTAGATTAACCTTTATAGATAGAAAAAAAATAAATTTATTAAAATATGTCGATCAAAATGTATAAATAAATTAATTTATTATCATTTTATTGGAAATGAAAGTTGAACTAATTTGAATGAAAAAATAATATTTTTATAAAAAACTCTTTTTATGTGAAAAATATATATTTATCTATAGATAATCAATCAGTGAGTATTGTTGAATGATTTAAATGAATATTTTATATTATATATTATTATAATTTTTTTTTCATTCATCTCATATTTTTTCTAGGCATGTGATAAGAATAAAATAATTTTTTTCTTACAAATGTATTGTTTTTAAAATTTAAAATTAAATTTTCTACTATTACTAAATTATTTGAAAAAATGAAATTAATTTTTGAAATAATAATTTTATGAGTATCTTAACTTAAATTGTTTATAATTTTATAAAAAGATTAATTTTTCAATGAATGACGAAAAAATTAGACATTTATTAAAAAATTGTCTTTTTATTTAAGGTATTTGAAAAAAATATATTTTTAAAGGATTTTAAAATTAAAATTTGTTAAATAATATTTTTATAAATCAAATTTTGGTCATTGGAAACAATCATATGTTGATTTTTTATATAGAAATATTTTATTGTTAAGAAAACTTTTCTTTGGAATGACCTATCTTCTATGAGTTTGTGATTTAAATTTTACATTAAATTCATCATCTTGTGTGAATTTAAATTGAAATATTGAATTTTTTTTAATTATCGTAATTATTATTTTTTTAATAATTTCAATATAATTTTTTTTCATAAATAATATTAAAAAAAATGAAAATATTTATCTCGGTTAATGTAAAACCATTTATAATAGAGTTTAAATTAAGGCGATAATGGAAAAAATTACCCAAAACCATGTATAATATATATTGGGTTGCCATATTTAATCCTCATATCATATAAGGTTCTATAATGTACTATATTTTATCATTGGGTCCAATAAATTAAAATGAAATTATTGTAAAACTTTTAAAATTTACAAGTGTTCCATTCACCTAAATGATAAAAGGGAACCTCCTCTTCACCATTATTCATATTTAAAAATAATTTTGGATGGAAAATAACTTCCAAAATACCATCCATACATCCCTTTTGACATACAAGAGGTCCTGTTTTGTTTTTGAAACCCTTTTATAAATTTTTTCTATGAAAACCTAAAATGGTTATGTGAAGATGAGGTATCGTTCATAACACCACATTTTTGTTTAATTTCTTCATCCACCTCCATAAAAAATTCTTCAAATATTATAAAATAATAAATCCACTATATAAAATATAATTATATTTTATTATGTTAATGGATTATCCTATATCCTTCTATTCATCCATAAAATGGAAAATGAAACTATTGATCGTGTATACAGTAGACTAACATCTCACGAACTGATGTAATTCATTTTACATCATCACCTCTCATAGATGAATGTAATGGTATATTTAATATATATATATATATATATTATATTTAACACATTATTATTCTTTAACAATTGTAAAATCACAACTACCATCTCACCCTCAAATTCTTTGAAAAACGATGACATAACTTGTGTGTATGTGTGGAATACCACCTTGATGAATTGATATGATATGTTTTTCATTCAATTTTTAAATTTATGATAATAAGGGTATATTAATGAATATATATATATATATATATTATATAATAATGGTTCTAAAATTTCTATTATTATTTAAACTTTTTTGTTCTATTCATCGAAAAAATGGAAAGTGAATTCATGCGTATATACGACCAACCGTATCCAAGAATAGTGTAATTATGTTTTATATAAAAAATATTATATTTATATATAAATATTAATATAATTTATATATATTATATTTATATCATTCATAAAAATTTTTATATGATGTAACCATGATCATAGTACAAGGAACAAAACTATTGAACCAAAAAATAAATGAAAAATGAAGCAGTTATCACCCACAATAATAATTTTAATAGTGAATAGTTAATAAAAATGTTATAAAGGGTTATAAAAAATTAATATATAATATTATATATATGATTTTGGCTTTTTAATAGATTTATTATAAGTATATATTTATTATCCAGTTGGTTAAAACAAGTATGAAGTTTGCCAGACCTATGGAAAATGATTTTCATTTTATACTGTCTTATTTAGGACATATGTTACATCATAATCCTATATTCATTTATGAGTCTTATATATGAAAACTTGGAAATTTTATGTCATGAATCTATATATTTTCATTATATCAAAAAATTCATTGGAATTTATTCTTTCATTGGGATTATAATTAAAAATGATTCCAAAACAGTAAGGGTTTTGTGTTACAATATCATATTTTATTGGGATTGTTTATGATTATGTTTTTTATAATTAAATGTTATGATATACCTCTCATGAAACTCAATATTTTTATTCTACTATGGTTATTTGATGAAAATACATGTTTTCCTTTAATTTTACCTATTTTATGTACTATATATATTGAATGATTTATTTATGGAAAACTCATTTTATTTCTCTCTTTGGTCCAAAATATGATTTTCCCCCATATCCATGTTTTTCAAAAAAATTTAAGGAAATATTTTTATATTATGCTTTGTTTTTTAATTCCATATTTACCCATGATTTAATTTCTAAAAAATGGTTTTAAACAAATCTTCTTATCATTTCAGAAATGATCTACCTTTTTCCATTTTACAATACTATGAAATGAATGCTTTCTTTTAACCTAAGAATATTGAAAGGAATTTTATACCATCAATAACACTCAATGATTTGAAGGATCATCTACATGTTTCAAATATTATTTTCAATTTTTTTCCATAATATTTGGAATATTCATAGATTTTAACTGTTATTTTAAAATTGGAATGGTTATTTTCCTCAAGAATATTTTAATGACCTTTTAATGGTATTTTTATTCATCAATGAAAAAAAACTATGATTATAAATATAATATACTAGGGATATAATCAATGTATAAAATTATTATTCTTTATATGGATGGTTTAATATAATTATGAATATATTTTTATGTAAATCATTCCTTCTCAATGGTTTATTATTTGATGAATTAATGAAATAATTATGACAGTATCTTTGTTTCCGTGGGATATGTCTTAATGAAATGTTCATGAAACCTGTTTCTCATAATATGTTATGATATGATAAATATTTTATATTCTTGTGAGACACGTATTTTTTTTCATTATGTAACAAGTGGGATTTGAATTATATATTCCTCCATTACATCATAAGAAAATGGATAGCTTCTAATATAAATATGACATAAATAGGGAGTGATCCCAATTCAGTAAGGTACTCTATCAACAGTGATACTATTGGGAGTGAACTTTGACTAATTTGATGGTTTGGGTAGTGAAACCAATAAACTATTATAGTCTTGGAAATGAGTCTTGACTACTAATGTAATAATTTTATATGCTTATTCATATTCCAAAAATATATTCCATAATGTTATGCTTTCAGGGATTATGTTAATTAATTATTTAGTAATTCACATCTTATGAACTATCAATAATTATTCCATGACTTAGAATTATTATCTATGGTGTGAAATTTAAGATTATAAAATTTCATGCTCATGTTCTCATAACATTATTCTAATTTTATGTTTATTTGATCATTGATATCTCCATTGTTTACCCTTACATGGAATTTGATCTCCTTTATCTTATGTTTCCTTCCCCTATGTAATGAAGAATGGTATTTTGTATGATATGTATAATTAGGTTTCTAATTATGTATAACATAACGGTAAGTTAAGTTTTTCGCTAATAAACCAATTTTTTATGTATCCATTTTTCTAATTATACTAGACCCATATGATTCTAGAGTGATTGGTAATGTTATTTATTTATTATTCCTCTAAAAATATGCGATATCAATGTAAATTTATTTGTTTCTATAGTTGGTGTCATAGAAAGTTATAGTTACCTTTTGAAACTTGGATGATAAATTTTTTGTGTGAACTCTGGGGATAAGTCTATGTATAGGATAATTTCCAAACGTTTTGGTAATAATCATGTATGACCTAGTTTAAACCAATGATGTCATAGATTGAGAATTAGGTGTCTTAATTTTTTATATCCTTTAAATGCATTTTCATTATTATGTGGTTTCTCAATATTATTACCATTTCTCACAAAGTGATTTATTATTTTATTTGATGGATGGAACCCAGAGGAAAAATTTTAATGATGAATATGAGGAAAAATGAAATGAGTTTCCTCTGATGAAACCAAATGGGAGATAAAATGAAAAATCACATTCTTATTCAGATGAAACATTCTCATGAAACAAATTATAAAAAACATCCAAACAAGCTAACAAGAGAACCATACTTTGTGGATTCCTTTAAGGGGAAACAAAAACATTCTTTTAGTGGTTATGATGATCCAATAGTCATTGGTAAATTGTTTAGTACTATCCAAATGATATTTTCAATTTTCACGTGTTCATATTATGAGTAGATCATTTTTAGTTTTCTATCAATTAGTAGGAAAATCAGTTAAAATGGTTATCTTATCAAGAATACATGGAAATATGAAAAATGTGACTCTATGGGGTTGGATTAAATTAAGAAATTATTTTTTAAAAATTATTTTTCAAGTATTCTTTGTATTATGATAGGGAAGGAATTACATGAAAATAAGTAGAAGTATGGTTAATCTATTTGTATATATGGGGTACATTTTATAGGATCCGTGTTGTATCCTTATGGTATTACCATCCAACCTGAAATTAAGGTTCATCAATTATTAAAATTCTAAAAAACAATTTTTTCTAATGACATTATCCATAAGGTATATTAATATCTATGAAAAAAACATTGTATGTCATATCAATGTGGAAATAGAGATCAGATTTACCCATCAATATCAGGGTTTTGATATAAAAATAAATATGGATTTAAAAAGAAACTCTAAAAATAATGGAGAGAAGAATATGATGAATCTTTCATTCTTGATTTTTTGTTGGAATCATGGAGGAAATTGTATTACGGGGATTATTAAAAGATATAAGTGTAATAATAAAATTACATGGGAAATAAAATTTCTATATAATAGAAATATGATATATAATGATGTGATTAGAGAGAAATATCCACAAAATGAACCACCCACACTCTAGTGTATAAAATTCAAGGAGTATGATAATAATTATTACTATTTCTAATATCTAAAGCATAGTTATGATGATTGATGTCTATCTTAATCCCATATACAAAGGAATATCTCATATTCTCTATTTTTCTGATGAGGTGTTTGATAACGACATGGTTAAAGGTGTACATACCATCTAATCTAGAAATCATGATGTATCATTTGAATATTGATCTACCCATAATTTTATATCTGAAGTAATTTATATGCATATCATAGTTCCACAATAATAATTAGATGTAAAATTAGTAGTTAAAACCCCTAATGATCCGATGATCACATCTCATGTTTTTGATTCTTCTCTAGTTGTTTTATAATTCACTTCTTGTAAAAAAATTTATTCTTCCACTATTTTTTTTAAATTATTCAATGATAAGAAATATCTATAAAAATACCACAACAATTATTGAGTATGTGAAGTCACATTACACATTCTGAACCAACCTATGATCAATAATTAGTGTGATGATAAATATGAGATTCCAATGAAAATTTCATTTATTGTTTGGTTCTTTCTTCATATCAAAAGGGATGGTTACCTTAGATGGTTTTATAGAAACTCAATATTGATTATATAACAATTATATGGTAGTTTTTTGATGTTTTTATGTAATAATTACCTTGTTTTCCACCAAATAATGCTATGAAGTTATCATTAGAACTCAAACCTAATGGTATGTCTATTCAAAAGACACTATATAAAATGGACCCAGTTGAGTTTCAAAAAATATAGAAAAAACACAAGGAAAATATTATAAAGGGATTTATTTTGAATAGTTTGTCACCTTAGAGTAAATAATTTTTTTTATTAAGATTAATTTTTTACAAATGAGTCCTTTGTTTGAATTTCATAAACTGAACAAGATCACAATAAATAAAAAGTATACACTCCCATGTATTGATGACTTGTTTGAACAACTATGTGGAGCTCAATACTTTTACATGATTGAACATTGTTCTATTTAACATCAATTTTGGATGAATAAGGAGTATTTTACCAAGAAAACATTCCATAAATGGTATGGGCACTATGAATACATAGTTATTCCATTGGGTGTTAATAATAGCCCTGCAATTTTCATGGATTTAATTAATAATGTCTTTAGAGATTAACTTTATTAGTTTTTGGTAGTAATTAAAGATGATATTATTATATATTAATTGTTAAAGGGAGAGATTTAATATCACTATAGGATTTTATTAAATACACTATGGAAAACTTGTATGTTAAATTTTATTTATTTTTTAAATTTGTATACAAAAAGTTTTTGTATTGTGTTATATAAAATGAATTAATGGTAATCTATGGATCCATAAAAGATCGATGTTAATGTATGTTGGATGAGAATAAACACTTTGAGATATATCCATAGATTTATTAGTTTAGGATAATATTATGGGCTCTTTTGTGGAGATTGTTTCATGACTGTCAAATCAACTAACCAAGTTAACTTTGAAGGGAGAAAAGTTACTTTGTACTAATTAATGTGAGGACAAATTAAATGAATTCATGAGAATAAAATCCATGTCACCTATACTTACATTATGATATAGAGGAGAAGGGTTTTTTATCTATAGTGGTGCATCAAATAATGTATTAGGATGTGTTCTTAGGTATAATTATATAGTTATAGATTATGCCACATAAAATTGAAGGTTGATGATAAAAATAACTCAAACCATGATTTTTAGTTATCTATAGTAATTTTTTCATTAAAAATATAGATCCATTTTATTTTTAGAGAAAGAATATATATATATATATACCAATAACAAAATCTAAAAGTATATATTCACCCAAAAGGAACTAAATATGTGCTTGAGAAGATGGCGGGTGATGATTAACAAATTTGACTGCTCAATAAATTACCATCCTAGAAAGGAGAATAAGGTGGAAGTACTGAAAAAATAGGTCTATCCCCATGCATATATACCCATATTTTAGAAAAATTGTGGGTATAGGTGATATATTCTGGAATATTCCCATAGTTTTGTTAAAACCCTAGGTATAAAATGCCCTCATTTCTCTTTTCCATCGGGATAACCCTCATGATTTCTCATTTTATTTGGATCCACACACGTAAACCCAATATTTCCTTCCCTATCCTCCACCTCATTACCATCCTCTCCCCTCCCTGACCTCGGACTATCGACATCTACCTCAGGCTCAATGTCCTAACCACCACCTCCCGGCCCAGCCCTTCTCACCTCCCTCTCCTCCAGCAATGTCCTGCCTTCCCCCTCTCAACTCCCTATCTTTAGACAACATCCCCAACAAATATGCAATTTTTGGTTCCACAAGGGAGATTCTATCACCGAGTTCCATCGATCATACATAAATAAATGATCAGTCAGTAATCTAGGGTTCTAAAAGGAGACTAAAATTTGAAGGTAATCAAATCCAAGTTTTCAAGTAGTCTACAAGTTGTTTCTTGGTGACTGGTAATAATGAGAGGTAATTTTTTAGTTTCTTATTTACATTATTCAGATTTATTTGATACATGGTCCTATCACTATTTTATGTCTAATACATTTATCTCTATTTTGGGGATAAAACTATAGATTTCCTAAAAACCTATGAGACTTGATACTCATCTAGATAAGACTGTAGAAATGGGTAGGTTGTTTCCATCATGTGACATTGTGGTATGAACTTATGTGAACCTCATGGATTTAATTTCTCTTGATAGGATTTATTTTGATGTTATTCTTATTATAGATTAATTATATCCTATTTGATCTCATATCGATTGTTATCGAATGTGGGTCACTTTTTTAACTTGTAATATTATTTAATATGGGATTATCATATATTTGATATACATGATAGTATATAAAGAACTAATCAAGGGAAGGTGGGTTCTATCACTACTAAAATGAAATGTTTTACATTTAATGTAAATATATATAAGTAGGAGAAGATTATACTACTGGGGGTTTGACTATCTCCTGATGCATTTATAAAAACACGTTTAAAGATACATGCTAAATGATATGTGGAGTTATATACTAATTTATAACCTCAAATGACATTGATTCTCACTCCTCTATAGTGTATTTCCTCAATTAAGATCAATGAATTCAATACCAAACTGATATAAAATTATGTAAATGGATTTATTATAAACAATAATTCTCTTTGGAATGCTCTAGTCCTCTTCACCATGAAATTTGATGTATGTATATGAATTTGGGTACATTAATAAAATTCAAACCATGATTGATGATTTATATGATCACCAATACGAGACTAGGAAGTTTTCAAAAAAAAACTATGTTCAAGGTATCATTACTATCGAATCGGGGTTGAAGTCATTCGAGAGACATCATGTCAAGTACAGTGAGGCCACATTGAATATCCAGATATGTTATTCATCAAGATAATTTCCACAATAGTGTTGATGAATTTAATAAATATGATATTTATTCAATTATTAAACCCCTTAATTATGGTAGAAGTCATTTTAAAGACATCTGATTTTATGTTTACAGTTTTTATTAATGGGCATTCTTATTCTACTTCTTTCAATTGTTCTTCATTTATTTCTTGTTGTGGTAGTACATTGAGATAATTGATCAGTTTTTATTTATATATTTTGATATGGTCATTGAATTTGTCTATCTTATTGTTAGTTCATGTTTTTTTATTGTTTTAATATGTATTTATTCGTAAAAAATATTTAATTTTTTCATATATTTTTCCTACTTTTCATCTTCTACTTTGGTCTAGTCTATTATGTCTACTTTTTAACGACTATTAGCGTATTCTGTGTTAAACCTACTATTTATCTCACTTGTTTTATTATTGTTCCATTTGACTATTAACACTTATTTGAAACAACACTTTCTATTTCTGATTAAGAGATCTGCTATATAATTTCATCAAAATCCATCATTCGTTGTCGAATTTTATGCCATTGAACCTTGTTGTAAAGAAATATTATTAAAAAAAGTTGAGTAGTGATTGTATTATTTAGGTTGTGATTCATTTTTGGGGTCTATGTAGTGTTGAATGAAACAATTTATGATTATAGAAACTTATTAATCTACATTAATCATTCTCCATGGATTATTGGTAGATGCATTAGTGAATTTCTCTTGGATTATAAGTTATCATTAGTTTCAATTAGAGATAATGATCAACATTTATTCTTGGATTAAGGAATTAATGATGAGGAATTTCATTATAGTTTGAATGGGGGGGTACTAAGTTCATTTTAAGATGATGTGTCTTTTATAACTTGATGACTTTGATACTCCTTTATACAAAAAAATAAATCGTAGTATTGTTTAGTAAGAGAAAAACACAACTTTTTCCACTTTAGATCCAATTTTTAGTGCTATACACACCAAAATTGACTAAAATTCTAGGATTCCCGCCTTACTTGAGGTATTTGAACTGGAACAACACTAATAATATGTTAGTAGATCTTTAGGTACATAATTTGTGTGCCTGAAATCTTAATGACCCTTTCTAACACACCAAATTTTGAATAAATTTTTGGTGAGAGATAAATATATGCATATCTGAGACAACTTATTCCGACACAAATTTTTTATCTTCCTTATCCACTTTTGTTATACTTTATATTCTTGAATGTAATTTTAGGTGTTTAAATGTTTTTATCTTATTGGTTAGTTTGTAATTTGTATCCTTAGGTTGTCTTCTCCTACTTCTGTCAATTGTTTTTCATTTCTTTCATATTGTAGTAGTATGTTTAGATAAATGATTACTTTTTTATTGTAGATTTATATTTGGTCATTGGATTTTTTTATATTGTTGTCAATTTTAGTTTTCTATTGTATTAATACACATTTTTTCCATATAGAGTTTTAATCTAGTCAACCATTTTGTCTAATTTTCATCTAGTTCTTATGTCTAGTCTTTCCATGTCTTCCTTTTTAGCTACTATTAATGTGTTCTTTGTTAAATCTAATATGAATAGAAACCTATATTATTGTACTATCCATAATATATTTACACTTTATTGAAGCATCCTTGTTTTTTTATTTCTTAAATTATCTTCTTCTATGTTTCATCAAAATCCCTCATTTTTAGTAAATTTTCATGTTGCCGAAACTTGAAGTAAAGAAATATAATTTGAATATGTTGAGAAGTGAGTATATAATTTAGGATGTGATTAATTTTTTTGAGTTTATGTAGTGTTGAACGTGACTTTAATAATTCAAAATTATTGTAACTTTTTAAGGGTCACTAATCATTTTCTTTCGATTATTGGAAGTTGATTTAATGAATTATGATCAGATTATGGGATATAAATAGTTTGAATTAGAGAGAATGGTTCATTATTGATTCGTGGATTAAATAATTAATGATAAGAAATTTTAATCTAATTTCAATAAATGTAATTAATTATATTTTAATATGAAATTTCTTTTCAAAATTGATGATTTTGATACTCCTTAAAACATAAGAATGAATCACAACCTTGGTTAGAGTGAGAAAAACACCACTTTTGTACCACTTTTGAAATAAATTTTCCATATTAAAAGATTAAAATTTATGTTGTATTATAATCTGTATATGAATCCCATATATCCTACTATTCCATGTTATCATTTTTGGATGTTTT
The DNA here is from genome assembly GCA_963277665.1 of Viscum album. Classification (NCBI taxonomy): domain Eukaryota; kingdom Viridiplantae; phylum Streptophyta; class Magnoliopsida; order Santalales; family Viscaceae; genus Viscum; species Viscum album. The sequence continues at coordinate 855,746,454 of OY728152.1, forward strand.
AGAATGTTTAAGTCAATTTTTCCAATATGATTTTTTGTAGATGGGATTTGTTCTATAATGCTTTTAATATTTGTTTTTGAATTTTAGGGACACTATGTTATTGGGTGATCCTATATTGTTTCATAGTGATAAAATTCCTGAATAAGTACTATTTTATTTATTATGGATTGAGTTATGTTATATTTTTTGTATCCTCTTCACTGTTCATTTCATTTTATATCATTGAAACTGAATCCTAAATGATTTTGTGGGTTATTATTTTTGTCGATTATTGATGTTTAGGGCTATTGGGTCCCATTATAGTTGGTTATAGACACCTCCGTCAATGGAAGGTGGTTCTCTAGGCGTTTGAGATATTTTTTCTTCTATTTCAATTTTTTTTTAATTTAGTTGTTTTGGTGTTTTGAGATTTCTGTGTTTCTTCTAGAGTATTTTTGACCTCCTATGGTGGTTTTAGGTATCCATTGTCAAAGGTGAATTTTACATGTATTCATAAGTACCGATATACATATATTAGTTCCCACATATATTTATACTCACTCATGAACCTATGAATATATATATATCAGGGCTAGGTATGCTTATGAATATATGTGAAACATGCATATGTTTGTAAGGTAAAGGGGTATATGTATGTATGAGCATATATGTAAGGATCCCCTTGTACATATTTGACCATGAAAATATATATATAGGGGATATTTTTCCTTATATATATATGGGAAATTTCATATGCATTCAAGAGGCAAAGGGAAGATTCGAGTTGCTGTCATCATTCAGTTTGAGGTACATTCCCTTATGCATTGGCCTTTAAATTTTAAAAACCATTGGTTTATTTTATTTCAGACTATTTTTTTGTACAAAATATTGATGTAGATTTATTATAATAATTATCTTAAATTAACTTGAAGAAAACAAAAATAACTGATATAACATTTAGTTTCATTGAATTATAATTAATTCAATGAAATAGGACATCATATTAGTAGGAAAAACCAAAATAATTTGAATTTTACTAACCTATAAAGAGAGTTAGGTACTACTACCCAACCAGTACCAATTTCCTCTCTCACAACATAGATATCCCCAAAAACCCCACATTCCTAATAAAGAGTAAAACTGAATATTCCAAAATGAGTCTAGAATAAATTAAATTACCTATACGAAATAGATTAACTAAAAATACCAAGATCTAAAAGAAATAATATCATATTGTGAAAAAGTGAATCATACATAATCAATATAATCCTTTTTTACCTCTCCTGACCTACCTCAACTAAGATTACATCAAATATAATGATCCAAGATGAATGATAATAAACCAAAAAAAATAATATTAAGAAGTGTAAAACCAAAATGAGTTAAACTAAATAAAGTTGAACTGTACAAACCCATAATGGATAGAATGAATACAAATAAAAATGGAATCACACATTTAAAAAAGAACTCACAAACTAACCGAACATTATCGGTAATGTAAATCAGATCAACAAAAATAGATATAGAATTATCAAAATAAATAAAATAAAATTGAAATATAAAAAATCAGATGAAACATAATTGGACAAACTAATATAACTTGAACTAATATGATATTAAAAATGATAGATAAAATTGGACCAAATATATTTAATTGAAACCAATATAACCACAACCAAGTTGAACTAAACTGAACTAAACCAAACTAAAATGAACCTAAAACAATCAAACTGAATTGATTAGAACCCAAATGAATGAAATTGTCCACACTAATATTGAAAAAATAAAGACAAACTAAATCTAATGAAAATGTACCAAACAAATTTGTATCGAACAAAAATTTCCCAATATTTCATGTTTTATGATAATTCAATCAAAATTAAAATAAATGGAAAAAACCTTAAATGAACCATATATAGGAAATAATTAAGTAAAATAATACATAATTGAAATGAACATAATCAATTGGATTTGGAATGTAATAAATAAAACAAAATTAAAGTCTTTGAAACTAATATAATGTGAACTGGTCCAAATAGAAATTAATAGAATCAACCAAATTAAACTATACATAACATAACCAATAAAATTGATAATAATAAAAAAAAAGATAGAACCACATCCTCTTGAACTAATATAATTTGTTTCCTCCTTACCTATAGGAACATGTTTTGACCCATGGGGAGTCGTGGTTCTTATATTGAGGTACTGATATGTATAGTCACAATAGATATGTATGATCTAAATATTTTTTATTTTATTTCCTTTATCCAATCATCCAATTAGGCCTCATACAACTTTCCATAGATGAAGTGTAGTTATATTTCTCAAAAGGGGCTATAAGGTCACTAGAGGTGGCTATATAGTTTTCTTTACTGGGGAGAGAGATCAGGGTAGTGGAGTGATTAATTACTGTGTTTTATTTTCTTCTACCTTTGTTCTGTGTTGTTTCTATATATTTTATTTTCCTTTGATGTGGACGTCCAATGTATGGATGAGTCATTCCAAAATTTTATTTATTTTATGATGATATTTTAATTAATTGTTTGTGGGTGAAATTATTCCCAAGGGGTGATTCCTTGTTTCCCATACACTTATTATATAAGATTATTCAATTTTTTTTATCTTACATGGATTAAGGAATATTTAGTATATGTTACTTTGGAATCAACAAACTGAACTTCCTCAACTCATTAGGCACATTGAAACATATAAGTTAGACTCACTATATTCTTGTTTCTTAGTTTTTATACCCTTGAATGCTTCAATATATCAATGTTTGGAACTTTTGTTGGTTGTTTTTAAATATTGGTCTTGTATAGTAACATCATGTTCCATAACATCTAGAATTCTCACACTGATGATTTGGAACTTGAAGCTCTTGGCCCAAAAATTATTCAATCCAAATCATATTTGGAACGCATGGGTTGAAAAATAATAATCCTCTCTATCAAATTTTTTTTCATAGAGATTTCATCATGTTGTCATCTTCTCAATTAATTAAAATTTATCTAGTGATTGGATTGATAAAATTTTATTTATGTACCTGACCCTCCACTGATCACCTTATGATTCTAGAAAACACACCACATCACATTAATGTATATTATTGGGTTCACCCAGAATGAGTTCCACATAGTGTGACTCCTACATGACTCTAGCTATATTAGATATAGTATCCTTCATTTGTTCCAAGAATAACTTAATATATACAAAAACACTTTAAGATTCTCTACATTTGGATATAGAAACTTCTTCAGGTTTTACATTCCTTAAAATCATATCTTATCAGCATACAAAAATTATCATATAGATACCCATTTTAGGCTCAAATAAATTTTATTCTTTTAGAAATATGAATTTTCAAGATTTATTCCTTTGTAACATCTTTTGATATTCAAAATTATGGATACTTATTTTGGATTTCTATGTGTATAAAAGAGTATGTTGAGAATTAAATCAAAAATTAATAAAAAAAATCTCAAACATTCAATTATCAAAATGGTAGGTATACTACACCAAATGTACTAGTATTACCATGAAACACTTTGAATTTATATAGAAATCAACATTGCGCATGGTTTTGGAAAACATATTCTATTAAAATTTTCAAAAAATTTCTAAAAAATACTCTCATAATATTTATAAAATAAAAAAATGAAATATTTCTCAAATATCAAATGTAAGATAATGTTTAGCTCAGGGATTGATATACACTTACTATTAGAAAATCAGGGATGTGGACCACAAGAGGGTCCTTGGAAGAATGAATCCCTTTCTTCCTAGAAATTTCACAAAACTCAGCTTGAATAATATTTTCATAATAATTTGATCTTTACTCAAAATATCGATGTCTGATGAAAGTGTCATGCCCAAAAAAACCACATGTTCAAAAATGTTCATGATGATAGGCTGGCTAACTACAACATGTGAAGAGGTTGATGTGAAATCATCACCCATCAGGAACACTGATACAAAATACATCACTTTTGAATCCGCACATCCAGGTTTCAGAGAGTGTCCATTATAAAAACTAAATTTCCTAAAATATTTCATCAAAACATTCAATAATTGGTCAATAGGGCATGTAGGTAGAAACTCTTTCTCCTTACAGGAATATGGAGCAGGGTTTTCATCTTGATGAGGATTCCACATTTTGGGACATCAGATGCTATAATGATTAACGTGCTCCTTTGCTAATGGACTTCCAAATAGGACAAAATCATTATCCATGATGACATAGTCTCCACTTACAACCTTAACCACGTTTCTAGAAAAATTATTATTGTGAATCACCTTTGAATTGGATGTTGGTGATACATAATTTTTCCAAATTCGGAGACAATTTTTCTTTCCCTCTAGTTCATTGGCCTTTAGTTTCTATTTTTCTTCATCTTATAACATGTTATAACACCATTCAATATACTAGAAAATCCATTTTATATAAGATCCATTGCAAGGAAATTTTCCATTCATTTAACTTATGAATAATTATATTTTTCTTAACTTTTGATCTTATTACATTAAGATACTTATATTCTACTCATGAACTTATTCAACATGTAAATTATTCAATAAAACATTCAAAACTAAAACACTTTTAGATTGACATAAACTGAAGTAAGAAGCATTACTAACTTCTAGTCTTTCACATCATCCTCTTTAATTACTACTTAAGGTTTTGGATTTTTTTCTAGTACGTGATGCTCTACGATATTCCTTTTCATATATTGATTCAAATTTAATATTCACATTACAAACTCTTTATCCCCCGTTTTTGGTTCATTTTTTAGATGCAAAACATTCAGAATCTTCCCTATCTATCATAGAAAAAATCCATCCTCTATAGTCAGCATGAATTATGAACTATTTTAAAACAGTCACGATGATTACATTAAATGATCAGTATAGAATCATCTTAAGTAACTTCTAGAATATCATTCAAGAAAATTAAAATTATTCCAAATAGATAAACCTAATGTATAACTTTGATTGTAATAAATATATATTATATTCCTATATATTATGTAAAAAATTAATTATCTTATGTATCACTATGAGAATTCATTCCATGTTCCTAAGATCTTTTATCTTCTAGTAATGTCTTATGAACATTTTCATGGTTGTATAATTTAGCTTCGATTGATGATTCTCCTTCCAATTATCAATAATTTATATTTTGGATAAACAATATCTTTTGTCTATGAATCATCTTTTGAAAATGTATCTACATTCTTTCTTCACTTCAATATATCTTTCAAATGTGAACCTTTCTTAATCTATCATCTTCTAGATTCACTAAATATTAGCATCAATAACTCCTATTGTAACCTTAGGATAATAAATTATATAATTCTTCATCCTCTATGCAATGTTAGTATTTCATAAATAATGCTTCCATGCATATATTCCCACAGTTTAAATAAAACCATGGAAATTTTGGAAATATTCAGGTATGTACCCATGTTTTTTTAAAAGCATGGGTATAGCTCTATACTGATGCCGCAGAAGCCCATGGTTTTTTGAACCATGGGTATATACTATACCCACTATTTTAATGGCTATACCCACAGATCCAAACTGTGGGTATATGTGATTTTTTCCAATAGTGTGGCTATTTATTTTAGTAAACACGATCATGCTATCATATCCAAGATGTGGATCATAAATGATATAATATATATATATATTTTAAAAGGATTAATCAAGCAATCATAAAATAATGGGATAAATATTATCTTTAAATTTTTTTATTTAACCATCTATCCAAGGGACGATTAAAGAGGGGTAGAAAGAACATTTATAGTAACTAAAGAAGGTAAAAAATGTTGTTGAGTTTAATATGTATTGTGATGGAAGGATATTTTTTATGAATAAAGTGTGAGTCCCATAAATAAAATATTTGAAGAAGGATTTTTTGGATGAAGATCATAGCTCCTCATTCTCTACTCATCCTGGAAGTATGGAGATATATAGTGATCTAAAAGATATTTTTGGTGGAATAATTTGTAGGGGGTATTAAAGAATGTGTTTCTTGGTTCGTATTGTATCATATAAATAATACTAAGATATAAAAGTCTGATTATATGTTGAAACAACTACCCATACAAGAGTGGGAAAGGGAAAACATCACTATTGTTTTTTTCACTGGACTCCACAAAATTTCAGAAGCTCATAATTATTTTTTGGTTGTGATCGGTTGTCTTACAAAGTTGAAACACTTCATTGATATCAAATAATAATACCATATTGAGTAGTTTACTAGAATATAAATTAAATAACTGGTAAGGTTTCATGGAGTTCTACATTTAATTATATTTGATTGGGATCCGAGGTTTACATTGAAGTTTTAGAAAATTATTCCACAATCACTTCATACAGAGTTGATAGAATAACTTGAAATACCCAAACATATGATCATTTAGAAAGTAACATTAAAAACATATGGGACATATTGAGATATTACTCCGAATAATTCAATTATGGTTTGGATAAATACGGTCCTCTAGATGGGTTTTTTTAAAATAATATATTTCACTTGATAATTCGGATGAAACCTTATAAATCCCTCAATAGAATGAAGCATAAAAATCCAATGTAATGGAATAATGTTGGATAAAGTAATATATTGGGTCCTTTAATATCAATTGAAATGGTATATAATTTTAGATCCATTCTGGAACACATAAGGGAAGTAAAAAAAGTCAAAATTACTATTGTGATGATAGTTGTCGATGAGATTAGAAAATTGAAGTTAGTGACAAGGTGTTTCTATGAATTCCTCCATGGATGATGGTTATGAGTTTCAATAATAAGGGAAATATGATACATTGGTATATCATACTCTTCTATATTCTTAATCAATTTTGGATCGTATATTTTCATTTGGTGCTTCTACCAAACCCAATTCAAGTTCATAATGAATTCTATGTATATGTCAGGGTAAAGTAAAAAACCGAGCCTTCAAATGTACTAAAATAATAGGTTGTACCACTGGAAAATGATATATATTATGAGGAATAACTAGTGGAGATTTTGGATCATATTGGAAATGTTATACAAAACAAGGCCACTCACATGGTAAATGTTTTACGGTGAAACCATAAATTTTAGGAAGATACATTGGAACATATATTTATGATGCAGAATATGTATCCTTATTTGTTTGTACAAGATTAATGGTATTTTTAGAAAGAAATTAATTTTAACGATGAGGGAATCTAACAACATCAAATTTTCTTAAATTTTTTATTTCAAATAAATTTAATATCGTCTATTACATGTATTACATAGAACATCAGGTTCAAATGAACCACAATATACTATTAATTTTTTTTAATACAACGGTTATTTCTTAGTAATTTTTTATAGTATAAATATGAGTAACTAAATTATTAAATGAATACGAAATACCCTTATATAAAATAATTTGATGTATTATATATTTATTATAAATTAAAATAAAAAACATTATAAAGTAAAGAAAATATTTTACCAAAAAACTATTTTTATGTGAATATTTTATTTATCTTACTAAATTAAATTACTCACTATTACTGAATGATTTTATTGAAAATGATATATTATATATTAAATAATTTTTTTATCATTCATATAGAATTTTTTCTAGGCACTGGATAAGACTAAATCTTGTATCATAGATAAAAATATTTTCTTTCTTATGAAAATCAGTTTTGTTTTGCTTTTCACATAAATATTAAATAATATTTTACATTTTCAGAAAATTTATTTTACAAAATTAAATTCATTTTTTAAATAGTAATATGATAATTATCATACAATGATTTATTTTTCATTTTTTTAAAATGAATAATTTTTCGTTGAATGATGAAAAACAACTATTTTTAAAAAATATATATATTTCCATTAATAGAATTTAAAAAGTTAATTTTTTTAAAATGGTTTTAAAACTATAATTACATAAACTAATTTATTATTAATCAAATTTATTTTATTTTAATATATTTTATGTTGAATTTTGAAACAAAAACATTTTATACGTAATAAAATTTTCTTCGAAAAAACTACATTTCGATGCATTTATGGATTTAATTTTAAATTAAATTCCACCACTTATATGAATTGAATTAAAAATTAATCTTAAATATTTTTAATCATCATAATTAATATTAGTTAACATTATAAACTTATTTTTTGGTCATAATGAATAGTAAAAACTATAAAAATATTTAACCGCAGTTAGGGTTAAATCTTGTTTAAAACGGTATAAGGGTTGAAATGACTTAAAAACATGTCCAATTTCATTTATATGGACATATTTCAACCATATAACATATTTTTTTTGAAGGATATAATTTTTAGTTTTTTTAGAAATAGTTACCTTGAAATTAATGTAAAATATTGAAAAATTAAATGTGTGCCTCTCACCTCAATTATAAAAGGGAACCACCTAATCTCCATTATTTATACATGAAAAAAAATTTGGTTCCTTTAAGCCTTGAAAAATCTGTTTATTACTTTCCTAAATATGTACTAGAGGATGTGTCTTGATTTGTAAGCCTTCCAAAGAAGGATTTTTGAGAAAATATCAATAGGTTGTTTAAAAAAGATGCGTCGTTCTTATCCAAGATTTTAGTTTTATTTACTACTCCCCAACCATAAAATGTTCTTAATTTATGATGAAATAAAAAACTTTTGTCTTAAATATATTGAAATTTTTTTATGCTAATTTAATAACATATGTCCATCTGCTCCTCGTTAAATGGAAAATTGAACTATCCACTGTGTGTATGGAAGACTATCACCTCATAAACCGATGTAATTTGTTTTCCATCACTTCCTATCACTGAAGGAAATAATGATAGATTTAAATATTATATATTTTATTTATGAAATAGTTATAATTATGATATTATATTATCAAATATTCACTCTTACATTATAATGTATTGAAATATGATAATTCTGCTAATTGGTACGTATGAACTACAACCTCCATGAAGTGATGTGGAAACTTTCTTATTTTATTTTTAAATCGATGGAAATTAGGATAAATTTGATGAATATATATTATATCTATGATTTAAAAATTATTCTAGATAATTTAATTATTATATTACATTATTTCATTCCATAAATATTACAAATGTAAACAACATTCCTTGCATCCCACAAACCATATTTATGAGCATATTAATTAATTTTTGTATCTTTAATTTTATAGAGGACTATAAAAATGGATATAGTGAATAAGTATGATATTTATATCATGATAAAAAATTTCTATGTATTTGAACCTTGATCAATGTAAATGGACCAAAACTACCAAAAATATCATCCATGAAAATCTAAGTAGTTATCACCCAAAATAGGGATTTTAACAAATAATTGATAATAAATAGGTGATAAAAGCTGATAAGTAAATAATTTTACAAGTAAATAAAACAATCACATATATTATAAAATGGAAACTTCTAGTCAGTATAATTTTCTAAAAATGTAATACAATTAAAGTAAAATACTATTTTTTCATGATAAATCATCATAAAATTCTACTTGCATTCTTCTTTTCCCTTATCCGTCTGTATGACCTATCAATTATTTTTTTAAAAAAATGTGGTACGAATAGAAAATGCCAATAAAGGATATAAAAAGAAAAAATTCATTCTTCTAGTGAGAAACATGAAAACACATGATATGATTTCATTTACCTGAATTTTCTTTGAACTAATTGAGTAAATAATATCTATAAGTACAAAATAATGACTTTTTTCTCAAAGGAATCCTTTAAAACCAATAATAAAATAAAACACTTTCCACAAAAAAAGAGCATTAGACTCATAAATTCTATTATAAATAACTAGATCCAAATTAAATAATTATGATAATTATTTAGGTAACTCCTTCCTTCTTTCTTGTTAAGGAAAGGAACAATACCCAATTCCTTGGAGAGTTAATATGGGGCTCACCATTTGTATAATTTATTTCGGTCTCACCCATTTCCATTGAGGTATAATTAGGATCAACCCATCGTATAAGATGCATGGGTCACCCATTTCTCAAATATAAGGATAATGTAGCATATACAGAATAAAACATTTTATGATTTCACTTTTTCATCATAAAACCTTTAAAAACCCATTAAACTCATAGGAAAAGCACTTTCATATTTTGAATACCATATCTTTACAAAATTATTTTCAGAAATAATAAAACCTAAAATAAGGTAAATATGATTTTATTTTAGAAAAACAAGATATCTTATAAATGAAGAAAATAAAATAAAACAACAGTAGTGAGATTGTCAAGGTTTTTACCGTATATGTTAAAATATAATGCTCCTTTTTTCTTTTATAACTAATGTAAAAGCATAAAATAAAAGGATTACTTTCAAAATACTTATGAAATTTAAATATAAATACAATATTCTTTAATATTTTTTCATTTATATATAAATTAATCAATGAATTATTTTATAAATATACACAGGTAATAAAAAGAGTTGGAAGGGAAATTTTAAATTTTATCTTTAAAATAAAGTCTCCTACCTCATGTTAAACTCGTCATGTATATTCTCTATATTCCAAAATAAAAAACATAATTTATAAATTTAATATCATAATAAACTTTTTTAATTTCATTATTCCTTTATTTTTATTTAATGCCATGTTATATACAGTTCGAGAATCAATTTAATTTACGTCATATATTTTTACGACATTTGGAACATAAGTCCAAAACAACATTAGTAGTTTGACTATGATCAAAGTGGACATTATTCCATAATTTAAAAAATAATAATCAGGAATTAATTATCATTTTAAAAAAAATATTATTCATTTCAAACTAGTTTTGAATGATGTTAATGAAAAATTAAAAATATAAGAATCATTTAGATTGTAGGTCGTACATACACATGTGTAAAATTTCCATTTTACAATGATAATTATGAAAATATGAAAAGTATTATTTAATGTTTCTAGAATTATATTTATACCTTAAATAAAATATTATTTTTTAAAATATTCTTATATCTATCATTAATATGACGTGGAGATGAAAAATAAATTGCATTACTGTGAAAAAGTGGTAGTCCACACCTACGCATATGCGATGATATCATTTTTTAGTGAATTGAATGTAAATAAAGTAAATGATATTTTTTATTTATATAATTAAAAATATTTCATTAAAAAAATACATATAAATTAAATTCTTCACTATAAATAGCCAAGATAAATAGTGATGTAAAATGATTTATATTTGTTCGTGAGGCAGTAGTTTGTCATACGCATGAATAATGGTTTTGTTTTCCATTCGATAGAAGCGTAGATAGAAATAGCTTGTGAAATTAATATAAAAATATCTTATTATATAAAAGATACTTTTTATTATTATTTCATTATGGTTGAATGATATATGAATGTGGTGAAGAAGAAATGAAAAAAAACTTGGTTAAGAACTATACCTCTTCTTCGTACAACCTCTTATGGTTGACACAAAAATATATCTTATGGTGGTTTCCTAATCAATAATATGCCTCTCAGATGTGGGGATGGTTTTATAGAATGGATTTGGGGAAGTGTTTTCATAACCCAATAACTTTTATGTGGGTTTAAATGAGAATAAGAGGTTCTCTTTTATAAGATAGGGGATGTTCACTCTTGGAATTGCTTAAAATAATATATATATATATATATATATATATATATATATTAATTTTGATTTCCAAATGTCTCAAAATTGATTAGTTTCAAATAAAATATGATTATTGGTTAAAATAATCTCATAAATAAATTTATTTCAGGATTGGATCACATTTTTTCTATTTTAATTTTTAATAATTCATTAAGCCTTTTGAAAATTATAGTGATTTCAATGTTTTTTACTATTAATCGGTTGATAAACATAATATAAAGAGAAAATAGACCCATAAATGGACCATGATTGAATTAAAAAAACATATACCTTTTAAATTTTGAAATATGATAATTTTAATAATTTTAAATCACTTAATAAAAACTATTTATTATAAAATAAAATAAATGTCAATTCTAGATCAATTCATTTAATTTTACATTTAATGGTATTAAAAAAATATAATTATAATAAAATGCAAAAAACCTATATAATATTTCATTTTTATATACAAAAAATGATTAGAAAAAAAATATCACTTAGACAATATTTTTTATTGAATTTTACAAAACATTTTATTGATTTTTACGGCTTGTACAAGAACAATGTCAATGTTGAAAATGATTTTAAAAAAATTATTTCATCACTAAAAAATAAAAATAATTAAACATGATTATAAAATTTATTTATATTTAAAATAAATATTTATAACCACCAACATCCTCTGATTATCCAAATATAAAAAATTTAATGTTAGTAAATAAATAGAATGAATTTTTTTTTACTTTTCATTATATAAAAATATATAAAGTTAAAAATCATCAAAAAAATTAAAAATGTGGCCATATTTTAAACATTTGTATAATTTTGGATGATATATACTCATAAAACAAAATTAACTCATGTGTCAAGGTAATTATTTAGTCTATGTCAATTTATTTTTTTACATTAATTACCCCATTTACCCTTTAACATGTGAACAAAAAGTATTATGATTACTATTCAAAATGTCCAAAAATAAGAGATAAATTTTTACCAAATTTTGAACACTATATATAAAAAATTTATTTCATTTTAAAGATACAAATATTGAATGGGGTGAATTTAAATTAAAATTAAACTAACTTGACAAGAAGAAATGTTTTTTTCATGAAAATGCATTTCTATGTATAAAATGTTTTTGTAGTAACTTCATGTACGAAAATTATTTCAGAAACGATAATTTTATTATTTGAATAAAAAATAAAATAATTAAATTTTAAAACCAAATGAATTTTTTTTAAAAAAAATTAATAGAAAATATCATTTTAAAAAAAATCTTTATTTCTTACAATTCAACGAAAAATAAATCTTTTCAGAAAATTATCCAACGATCACTTTAATATAATTTTTATGTTCTTATTTAAAAAATTAATTTCATGTAATCCAATTAATCAAATAAAATTTCTATAAATATAATATTATATTTTTTACATAAAAAAATTAAAATAATTTCCTAAAAAATGTAACTTTGTAGCATGAAATTCCATTTGTAAAAATTGATTGCTTATTTCTGAAGCATTAATCAATATCTTTGTGTTGAAGAAGACCTTTATTTATATTTTATAATTCATTTAATACTATTTTTACCGACTAATTCAATATATAGGCTATAACAGTCATATTTAAATATTAATATTAGTTGTTTCTTTTAATCTCAGTGTTTATGTCATAAATTCTATAGAATGGAATGTATTTTTTTTTAAATTATTGTGTGTTAAATTATTTTACCTTTTAAAATTTTTTCCTCTCAATTGCTACTTTAACTTGTTAATCCATGGTTTTCTATCTGTTTTTTTTTTGAAATACCTCATCGTAAAAAGAGTAAATAAAAATTCCTCTTAAATAGAGGGAAAGAAAAATCAAAATCCCATCTAGAGTAACAAAAAACACATATCTAGATATGAAAAAATAGTGGGAGGTTAAAATATTTTAATGGAAAAAGCATAATTTCCAAATAATATTGGAGAGTGGTAGAGATCATTAATAACAAGAAATTGAATTATCACTTGAAAGTCAATGATAATAAAACTATAAACCCAAGAGGTGTGAAAAGTACTATTGATTTATCTAAAATGAATGCTATAGGATATTTTTTTTTTGACTCCCATTTCATAGTGTTATGAACTCTATTACCATCTAGAAAAAGAAAATAAGTAAATAAACTTAATTTACATGTGTAATTTCAACCTTTAATTAATTTCCACCATAATCTATACATTTCTAAAAATAAAGAGCATTTGAGATAAATTTTTTTATTCATGATGAACTAAAATCATCTTAAATCAGATTATATAATACCACCAAATGAAAAAAAATTCTATTTTTACTATCTTTAAATATTAAACAAAACATGGTAAGTAATGTGTAATATAATTCCCATAATTAATAATCCTTTATATTATTAAATAATAAATAAATATCTAAAATTCAAAAATAATAATAAATACACAAATTAAATCTCCCTATAAATAAATGTCCTTAAAATTATTCAACATATACCTAACTAGATGAAAAATTAAATTTTAGAATGATTTGACCATGTATTCGTCCATCATTTATCTTCAAATAATGTCAATCACTTTTAATGTATCATACCCAAAATTGACATCCCCAAATCATATAATCATTGATTATTTGTTAATAATTTACATAAAAAACATTTTAACCATAACGTCGCATTAAAATAACATATTATTCCAAAAGATAATTCATCCATCAATCCTCAAATAAAATTACTTAAAATTCTATTAACCTTAATCATACAATGTTCCAAAAAATATTGTGATCTTCTTTTGAAATTCACTAAATCACTAAATTACTTTGTAGTCACATGGTTATTGATATGATAAAACATATTTTCCCAACATCAAATAAATATTTAATTATAATTTTATAATAACTATTAAGTCATATAGACTAATGGTTTTTGGTCTACCCATGTCAAACTTTGGTTGTGGGTTCAATCCCAATGGTCCTACCAGAAGCGATTGGTTGTTTCCTATCCTGTGGGTTTTCCTTTTACTAAAACAACACTAGTGTAATTATTATAATTTTCCGAAAAATATGAAAAACATCCTAAAAATTATTAATTAATAAATCAAATTTTAACCCAATTTTTTCTATAAATCTTATTGTTTTATAAATTCAAATAATCATAATTTAATATCATCATGCATATATTTTTGAATGGTTTATTCATCTATTTATCAAATGTACTTAATTGAGTTTCCCTAAAAATTAAGATATTTTTTTCAAACCACTTTTCAATGGTATCTATTTCATACAACATATGTTTCGAAATTTTGAAAACAAAATCTAATATAGAATGTTTCATAATTATCATAAAATTTAGAATATATAATAATATCGTTGATAAAAAATCCTTCATTAATTTTTATAAGATTTACCCATACTATTTCATTTTATTCAATGATTTAAATGTTTCTCTTATAAATTATGAATCATACTTAAACATATGAAAATAATTCACACCCTAATTCTAGATATCATGACCTTCATTTATGTTATTGATATTCTTATTTTCATTCATCATGAAGTTCATATCTTCATAAAATAACTGTTCATGTCCTTGGTCATATTTCTATTTCTAAATGAGATGGATGATTTGATATTGTGAAATAAAATAAAAAAAATACCATGATCCATATACTTTGATGAAATTAAATGATGTTGGATAGACCAAATTGTTTCTTCAAAGTAATTTGGATGTTTAGAATATTTTAAAATCATTTAAGATGTATTTTTCTATAGTAGTGATGATTATATCATCTAGAAGGGATAAAAATATTGTGTTATATATTTTCTATTCATATTGATAAAGGATATTTAATCTTTAGGGAAAACTATCATTAAAAATTGTAATAAACTATTTAATTTTAAAATGAAAATTAATACATTAACCATAAAATACTAAAAAAATAAACTTAACAAAATCAACATAAAGTAATTTTTAACATCAAATATAAACTGATATCAATCCACTAAAATCCAAAAAAAATGTTAAAGTATTTTTTTAAATAATACTTCTTGTTAAACCTTTGTATTTCATATACTTTAACACAATAAAACATCTCTTAATATCTTATTAATCTCAATAAAATATGATCACATAAAACCTAAAAATTGGTGTCTAAGAATTTGAAATTATGATTAAACATAGACTCATAATCCTATATTGGTATCACTAACTTTTATGATAAACTCTCACGAAAAAATAAAACACTCCAAATTTACCTAAACCCTCTCTGATACCAACCTTAAAGATAAAGCTTTGAACATTATATAATCTAATGTATTTCTACTAGAGTTCAACTTCTTTTATATCCAAATTTGTTTTAGGTTTAGTATTTTAGATTATTATGTTAAAAAAATTACAAAACTATATCATATATTATAAAGTGGAAACTTCTATGCAATATATATTTTTTCATACAATATATAAATTTTAATGAAAATAATGATCTATTTTCATGAAAAATATTCATGGATTTCAACATTATTTCTTATTGTCGCTTAACCATCCTTAAGCCATATGAAAAATATTTGAAAGACATGGTATGGGCACAAAAGTCCTAGTAAGGGACATAAATAAAAGAAATTCATTAGTCCAGTAAAAACATGAAAACCATTATGTGTTTATGTTTATCTCTATTTTCATTGAGTGGATAAAAAATAATATCCACATGAAAAATACATGCACTTTGTTCTCAAAAAAAAATTTAACTACCATATCAGGAAAATAGAAACACTTTCAGAAAAAATGGAGTACTAAATTCATAAAAAATTTCAGATATATCTATATTCTAATTAAATTTATAGGAGGAACACTTTTATTACTACCTTCTTTCCAATTAAGACAAGGAACATTACCCAATGAATTAGAGATATTTACTAGGGTTCATCATTTATATAATCTAAATGTTGATAACCTATTTATAATGATCTATAATGGGGCTTAAACAATCATATAAGTTGTTTTGGGATCACTAGATTCTCAAATATAATGATTAAGTACCATATTAAAAATAAAAAAATTACTCTTCTACATTTTAATTATAAAACCTCTAAAAAACTCCTTTAATCACATATTCAATAACAATTTGGATGTTGAATTATATTTCTTTTCAAAACCAATTTCCTAAAATTAAATAAATAAAAGGAAGAAAATGAGGTCTATTTATTGAATAAAAACTGAAATTTTATAATGTAATCTGAAAATAAAATAACAGTTACTAAATATGGAATGGGTTTTCTCACTATATTATTAAAATAGAATATTTTTTCTATCTTTTTTAAAGAAATTAAAAACACAAAAAATATTCCTTTTTAAAACCATTGAAATAATGGAAAAATTATCAAAAAATGACCTTAATTACTAGTTTATGTCAATATAAATTCATTAATAATATAATTTTTTTAAATATGGAAATGAAAGAAAAATTGTTGAATGAGAAACATTAATACATGATTTTTAAAAGTCCCTTACCTCTAGTCTGACTCATCACATATGTTATTTATCATACTGAACAAAAAAATTATTTTATTTATTTAATTTTATAAGAACCCTTTTTTGTTCATTATTAAATTCATTTTATTTTATATGATTTTACGTAAAATAACTTATTCAATTAAGTTTTTGTCAAAAGGTTTGATGATATTCAACTGACATGTCCAAAATTACATTAGTAAGTTGACTATGGTCAAATATGTAATTATTCCCCCATACCCATAATTATAATCATGAAATTATTATAATTTTTATTAATTAATTATACTTTTGAGTGCAATAGTGAATGATGGTTATGAAAAATGAACTATATTACAATCATAGATATGATAGGTCATACGTACACATTTTTAACATTTTCATTTTTTAATGATTATTATGGAAAGAAAGAAATTATTATTTATCATAATATATTGATAATTAAATGATAAATAACATCTTTATTTTTTAATTATACATATATTTATCACCCATGTGATGCGATGATGAAAACAAATCACATATCTTTGTAGACGAGGTAGTCCACACATATACACAAATGATGTTATTATTTTTATTTGATTTCAAAGTTAAAAAAATAATGATACATTAAAATTTCACTATGATAAAAATTTCATGAATATAATATATACACACATTAAATACATCATTAAAACCATACGTGAGATATGGTGATCAAAAATTAATTGCAATAGTTCACGAAGTGTTAGTCTTCCATAAATATGAATGATGGTTTTATTTCCGTTTTGATGGAAGATGAAATAAATATTGTCTATTCAATTAACATAAAAACACTTTAGTATATTAGAGTTTTTTTATTATTCATCCATGTTGGAGTCAAATTTGAATGTAGTGGAGTATGAAATTAATCAAAAAACATTAGGTCAAGAACATTACATCTTTTTCAAAAAAAACTCATAACGGTTAAGCCATAATACTTATAGGTTTTAATTATGATCCAAATAATGGCTTTAAGATGTGAGTAGGGATGTATGTAATTTATTTTTGAATTTATTGATTTATTCAAAAGTATTTTTAAGTGTGTAGAAAAGATAGGATGAAACAACTTTTTATAGGATAAGGGAGGGGAACTCTTAGAATTTCATAAAATTTTATATAAATATTTGTCATTTTGGATGTCCAAATGGATCATAATTTATTAGTTTTGGTACCAAAATTAGTTTTAGTGTCAATTAACTAACATAATAATTTTTTACATTTTTGGATCACATTTTTACCCTTATAATTTTGTTTTAACCATCCATTAACCATTTTTACAATTATAATGATATCATTTCTGTTTCTACTAAGGGGTTAATATTATTAATATATGAGAAAGAAGAAGCTAATTGGGCCATGGTTGATTTCATTAACCATATGTCATTCCATTTTAGGAAGATAATAAATTTATTAATTATTAATCATTTAATAATTTATTAATTATTATAAAAACATTAATATCAATTTTATAACTATTCATTTGTTTTATCCTTCAAATCTAAAATATTATAAATAACTTGAATTTAACTAATATAAACCTTTAGAATATATAATTTTTGTAAAAAACCATGTAACATAAACACTCACACAAATATTATTATTTTTAGAGTTTTCAATAGCATTTTATTGATTTTTTACTACATATACAAGCACTCTCTCTATGTTCCAAAAGCATTTAATGTGATTATTTTTTCAATAAAAATTAAAAATAAATTACTTTGGTAAAACATAATATAGATTAAAAATAATTACTTATATTTTAAAATATATTCTCTTACCCCATATAAAAAATTAAATGCTAATAAATCCAAGATAATGACATTTTTACTTAACCGTATATAAAATAATATAATGGTTCAAAATCCTAGAGAAATGGAATCAAAAGGAAGAATATTAGACTCATGGAGGATTATGGATCAAATATAATCAGATAATAACATTAGTGAAATTTTTAATGTAGTGAATTGGTTTTTTACCTATAATGATTTGGAATATATTAAGTAATATTTTCTGAGCCAAACACTAAGAAAATTCAAGATTCCAAGCCTTGGTGAACTCGAAATTGATAATATAAAAATATAAAATAAATCAATATCACATGCACATATTTTCCATGAAAAAGTGTAATCACTATGAAATATATTCTTTTATCAAAAATATATGAACATTCTTGAGTCTAGAATTTGGGGTTCACCCAAGGTATGGATTTAGTTTGGTTGAATCTTGACATCCGGTTGCGCCCTTCATTGGTGGTGCATTTTATCAAAATAAATAAATATATTTTTTATTTTATTTATATTTTAATAGGTAAATTTAATATATAATTAAATAATTATAAAAATTATATAGGGTTATCCACATAAACCCTTGGTTAATTAATAGGATCTTAGAGTGTCTTTCTTTAACATGTCACATTAGAGGATAATGATTGATCAGATTGAGGTGGATCATGAGGTAGAAAATGTAGTAGGTCTTTTCCTTCTACTTTGAGTAAATTATTCTCCAAAAATAAATCTTATTATATTTAAGACTCACAAATTATTTTATTCCATCTTTTGATTAAAAATTATAAATCATTGATTCACATCTTTTTTATTTGTTTGGGGATTCCACATCTGTCACATGAGCCCATCATATGATTTATCCACTTTAATTAATTTTATATTTATATTTTCTATGATATCACTGTATATATTCCAAATTTATAATCTCTGTACTAGGAATCTTGGAAAATGATGTTAGAAACTTTTTTTTCTTATTCTATTTCCACACACGTTCTTCACTTTCTTCACTGTTGACCCATGAGGTCATGATTCTACATTTTTGTTGCAAGTTCATGGGAGATTGAATTCTATAATTTAATGAAATTTGACAAAAAATGTCAAGATTTGGGGTTTTTTGGATCATGATGGATTGTGGCCAATACATCTCGGATCTGGAAACCAAGAACAGTGGTAGGAGATAGTATGAAACTGATTCACATGATAACTTATGGTGGATTACTAGATATCATTATTCATCCACCGTTGGCTGAGAAATGGTGGTCAGAGGAAAATCCATTTTATTTGGGATGATAAAAAATTATTAATCATGGTGTAAAGTTTTGATCTAAAAGATTCATGAAGAATCTCAGGGTTTTGTGAAAAATTTGAGTACAGGAAAAGTAGTGTGGAAGAACACACAGTATGTTCTACAAATTTTATTGTAATTAGTGTTTTTAGTCAATTTAAGTATAAAATTACATTTATATAGTAATACATTAGGTGTGGCCCTAATAACTTGTCCAATCATTGTTCCAGATTGAACACATCTAAGACCTCATCCAGGAGGACATGTTGTGTACTTTGGGAGTACATAATCTTGGTAAAGTACCTGAGCATGACCAGTGCAGTACCCTAGAACACCCTAATAGGGGAGGGTTGAATAATGGTGTCAAAGTTTTCATTTAATGAGACAAATATTATCCCCAAATTGGTAGGAACTTTTCAAAACTGTATGATAGAATCATGGAATTATCAAACACCCATAAGAAAAAATAGAAACAGAACCCAATAATTTTATTTAGTTCACCACTAAGGGCTAGTCCATGGATCAAACACTGATAGTGTGTCACTTTTACAGAAATCATCAAAACCTAACTATATATTATGGATTTAAATTGATCTGATATGGTCACTTTGTTCAGGTAATACTACCGTTACAATAATTGTAGTGATAACACATAGTCTCCCTCAGATCACTAATGTATACTCCCCCATGATCACTCATTTAGGTGATTTCATTCATAATTTATGGACTTAAAGGTTTCTTCCCAATAATCTAACATTAAAGAGATGTTTTTAATCATGTATCTCCCCTTATGAGTCTTAATTAAATTTCAAAAAATTTCCAATATTCAATTATACTAATATATTTACCTTTCTCGAAACTTAAAATTTCAGAAAACCCTGTGTTTATTTCACAGAATGTTAAGCTTTTACAAAACTACCAAAATTTCACAAAACACCCATAAATAAAAAAAATTATGGTGAAACTATCAAATTTCATGAAACTCAATTTTATAGAATTTCATAGCATAATTTTTTGTAACAAATAAATTCATGATACGTAATTTCACATAAATGTATAGATTCATTCTAGAATCACTTTAACATCAAACATTTAAAAAATCAAATCAATTATAACTTTTCCTGAATTATCCCAAATCTTGTATGATGAGTTAATTCATATTAATAGACATTACCTCTTTTATGAAACATTCATGATCACAAAAAGATATTCACTAAAATCTGGGCAGGGGCGAATTTCGGGGTTACTGTTTCAGCGGCGGAACTGTTGCAGCGGCGACAATGTTGCGGTAGAGGGACTGTAGCATGCACTGTAGCGGTGGCTGTACTGTAGAAGCGTGGGTATTGTAGAAGTACTGTTCACCGTGGGGTCCTTTAGGCCATTAAATGGGATTTCAAGCCTTGTATTCAGGCCACTTGGCCTTGGGCCTTCGGGCTATGTAATGGGTCTCTCTCTACCCAGTCTAAAGAGGTCTTTACTTTAAATAGTAAATTGAGGCTTCGGCCCCATCCTTTAAAAAAATTAATCATAATCACATAACTCACCGTCTTTACGTCATACCACATAATTAAATCATGAAACCTAATTTCATGACATTAAAAACCTTATTTAATCAAGATTATTTTCTGAAAATCCAAACCTTCATGAAACAAGTAATGTATTTAAAATGCATGTCTGTTCCATATTTTTATGAGGAAGTACAAGAAATCCAATTTTCACAGAACATGTGCCTTCACAACACTAAAAATCTTTGAATTTCATATCTTTTCAATATTTTCAAGAGGATTTCCTAGAGAAACTTATTTTGAGAGACATTTCCCTTCATATTTTAGACCCCAATAATTCAGAAAATACTAGGAAACAATTCCACCATCAACACTTAATCCACCTCTATAATCAGATCGCTTGGATTGAAAACTCCTTGATGAACTCACTATCGGTTGAAAACAATGACAATATAAAATATATTTCTACATTAAAATCCATGGTTCCAATATCAAAGTACATTTAAAGGTAGACATCCATGGATCTAATTACATGGTAATGGTTAGGAGCAAATGAGACGACCATAAGTGGATTAGACATTCTGTGTATGAAACATACACATCATGTACATTGAAATTTCCCACAAAACCTATAAATATAAGAACATGAGTAGGAGAATATGAAATTTTATATTTTTTGTGGACCCCTATACATGCTTTGTATTCCCTTCATTGACTTATTCCACTTTTATATGCTTTTTTGGACTAAAATTTTGGATTCTAAGTAAACTATCCTGAGAATCTTTCCACTCAAAACATATTGGTATCCTTTTTCATAGAATATGGGATATTATGAGAGATCATTAGAGCATAAAAATACTATTGAAGAATCATGATGAAGGTAGTAATTATGGAAGTATAATTAGATTGATTTTGGGGATAGTACTCCCCTATCACACCAGTACATGGTTTCCCCATACTATCGAAGAAATGTTGGGGTTACTACTCCCACGTTTCATTAGGGATCATGTTCCCAATAATATATATATATATATATATATATATTCGGTATATCCCCACACCAGGAACAAGTCCTATATCTATGGAATGGTACTCCCCCTTCTTCTATATTTTATGGGGTGCAAGACTTTGATGGGAGTTAAGGATCTCTTGGTTGTGGAAAGTAGTTGCAAGGACTGGGCCCCTCAAAGCATATTTTAGCGAGGATTCATTTGATTTTGGTATTAGTGATTGAATTTATGAGTTGCAGGCTTACTCAACAACTTTATCTAGGACGTGATATGGAAATCACCTTTCTCTCTCACTTATATTTCTTTATTATAATATATATATATATATGCATATTTTTGGTTTTGTTTTGATATCGTTAAGGGCTTAGATGACTATCATTGTGTCTTTCTGTCACTCCGTTTTGGTTTTAGTCTATCGTATTGGGTATATATATACTCAAAATTTCTTGGGCATTTCCCAAAAATGTCATGTCTTATATAGTTGAATGAGGGATTAGAATTGACATTAGTGGACCATAGTTATACCCAAGTTCATTGACCATGTACATTGGTCAATCTTGGAGACTAGGAGACGAGATCTCTCAACTATTTTATTTCTTCTTGTTTATAGGTTTATAGTTCATTTCATTTTGGGTATGTATTTTTTCCCTTTTTTAGTTTGGTATTATTCTATTTACTCTAATAGATTCCCTAGAAGTAATATCATGCATGGGTTTTACCATATATGTTTCTATCTTTTATATTCTTATTCACCATTTTTAGAGATGGATGGGTGTGTACATATGTGTAAATTAGGAAATGCACTCCCATTTTATATTTTTTCCTTCTAGTATCATATCTTTAAAACCTATAACATAGTAGTTGGGATTGGGGTTGTGATGGTTTATCCATCCACTAGCCAAGCAGTCTTTAGTGTGTTAGGTCATAATAGAGTGGTATCATAGTGGATCATTCCATATGAAATTTATTCAGAGTTTTCTGCTTGTGATATTTGGATGGGACTTCAAGAAATCATTCCAAAGTGTCTCAAGTGTGGATCCTTAGATGTGGAACCCATTATTGGTAATGTGGATGATGTTTCCATACACCATAACTATTACTACCATCTTATTGACTCATCATACTAAGACATGGGTTGTAGGAAAAAAATTACCTGAATCATATAGGATTCAGTCATTTGAATATCCATATAGAGTTAGATCCCCCCCCACACATATATATATATATATTATCATCCAATTGGGGTATGAAATGATTAATTTTAAGATTCCTTTGCTATGACAACCGTCAAGGTTTATGACCTAGGATTGTGATAATGATTTGATGAGTAATGAGGCCATAGTTCAGTGGCTATATCATGTGATGTTTCCTCTATGAAAGTAGGGAAAATAACCCTCGACTATAATGAAATATATATTACCATAATTTCAATCTAATGAAGCATGCATGATTAGTTCACTCCCAGAGTTATAGAATCAGAGATTTCTAGGGATCCTTATAGAGTAAAATCTATAGGCATTAGAGGATTGTGTTGAATCAGTTCTTCATGTCTTCAGTCCAGTTCATACCCAAAAATATCATATGGTTGCAGTATAATCCATCATTTTCGATAGATTAGTAGGGAGTTAGTGGAATTTGATTACGAATACCCATGATATGATGACCCACTCATGGTCCAACTTCCTAATACTATTTTTTGAGGAGTATTTCCCTTTGGGATTATTCCCAACAAAAATTTAGGTGTTTCTGAAGCTATGACATGTTAGAATAACGTTTTTCTGATTAAGATACAAGGTTCCCCGACCTTATGCGATAGTCCCTTGATATGTAATGAGATGGATTCTTATCAGAAGGGATGTTTTAGATGGGTATACATAGTTAAATTCAATCTATTCTGGTTTCCTTATTCCTACAAAATTAAGCAAGAGTGATAGAGTGGGTTTTAGTTAAGGATAACTTATTAGTTGAGGAATATTGGTCATCTTGAGACAAAAATGGTAATTTTTGGAATGAGTCCACTACAAAAGGTAGTAGGCCTCAATCATTGAGGTCATAAAAGAAGATAAATTCTCATTCCTATACTCAAACATGATGATTAATGTCTTAGGGTTCAGAAAGAGGACCCGGTTATATTGGAGATAGGTGATTCTATACTTGTGAATGTAGAGACCAATTAGCTCAAGATTTCATCACCCATCGTGAAAAGTGTTGCATTATTATAGTGGATAGACCCCCACTCAAGAGGAAATACCATGATCATGGATCTCCCTGATGTGTCCAAGGTGGCCTCCAAGGAGGTAGTACAGGTAGAGGAGATGGATCAGCTCCAGGGATAGAAAAATTTAGTAGAGGATAACATTATGAGATCCTACCAAAACCACCACTAGTTGTCCCACAGAAGTCTCAGGAAGCTAGTGATCAGGGAAATGGGAAGTTGCAGTCCATGGTGGTCTTTGACCAACATTCATATAAGATGATCCAAGGTACAATCTATGTTTATTATAATATTTCCTAATACCTATTAGACACATGTGAATGTCATTACATAATATATTTATCCCTAGTGGGAGATATGGAGAATACATTCGAGACTTTATCATACCATTTATGGCTAATGGTTTTTACTTGGAAATATTATTTGATATCTCTTATCTTCAAGAAGTGAAAGAAATAATTTTGTGTATGGACATTCAAATTGGATGAATTGGTTTCCATTATGAGGCCATATGAAATACTCTTGTTTATAGACTAATTTTCAATGGTTTAGGCCTTGATTGACTATCATATTAGGTGAGTTAGATGCATTCATTTGAATGGGATGAGATTCTCCAATGTGGGTGAGAGAGACCTCATTGATGAGAGAGTGGGTTTTGTAAAAAATAATCTGAAACCCATTTCCCATTATTTGGTGCGTTTATTTCCTAGTCTAGTGGTATAGTCATTTTTATATAATATTTTGTTAGTTAATGTCTATATAGACATATTCCCCAAGTATTTTTGGGGACTACCTCCATGAGGGAGATAGAATTATGCTTTGAATTTCACCTTGCTACCGCTCTAATATCTTCAATGGCATATTAGATTGCGTCTATTGAGCTCTAAAAGCTGAGGGTGTAGTTTGAGAACCTTTTAGATATGGTCTTTTTTAGACATAGTTTTCCTCCTAGGATTATCTTGTTATGTTTGTGAAAAAGGAAGACATGATATTGAGGCTTTTTGTTAATTATCTTTATATAACATTCTGAAAATTAAATAATACATTACCTTTTCCATGTACTTATGACATCTTTGACTAGTTATTAGGAATTAGTTTCTATTTACGATTGATCTTATTTTTAACTACCATAAGTTAAGGGTTAAATAGGATTATATTATGAAGAAGATGTTCTGGTGTTTTGTATAGAAACTATGAGTTCTTAGTGATTCTTTCATGGAGATGAATTCCTCTAATGTGTTTATGGATTTTGAAAAACATGATCTTTCATCCATACATGCACCAATTTGTGGAAATCTTTATTTAGGACATACTCATTTATTTTGTTTCATAGGATTATCATGTAGAATATTTGAGGATGGGCGTGGACTTAATCTTATAGAACTTTCATTATGGTAATATCCCAATTTTATTGTTTTGGATTTGTAGGGTTCACTTTTTAAGTATTTTCATTTCTGATCATGATTTAGCTATGGAGATAGTGAATATTGATTTAGTTCTTTATGGGGGGCCACTCGAGAGTGTGATATAGGATTAGGACCTTATTTTCATGGTGGGGTATTATTGATGGTTTGTTCCCACCTATTCTATATTAACCACCTATTTTTCCACCATGATATAGAAGGATTCATCATTTACCTATACTGAGCATCATTAGGTAGTCTTTGAGAAGTTGAGGCAAGATAACTGGTGCACATGTGTTGAGACTATAAATGAAGGGAATGAAGTTTCTAGTGTCTTTAAATTTATCTCGAGGTAGGCTCAGTCCTATGTTGATAAAAAGGCATCAATTTATCCCATATATGTTGAGATAGTTGATTTTCCAAGAGAATAACTATGTGAATTATGGGATTGAGTTGGTATTAGTATTCTTCACGTGGAAGATTTCATGGAACTATCTTTTAGGGGAGTAGTTTTTGTTTACCCCAAAAAACTATAGTATTAGGTATATCTTTACTCAAGGAGATCGTAACTAGAGATAAAGTATCTAAATGACACCAGAATACTCTGAGAGGGGAGTGGTGAATCATGGAATCACATTGTTTTCAAGTGACAAATCTTGTTCACACATTGGTAGGAACCTGTTAAAAATGCCTGATAGTAATGTGTAGTAATTATAACATTCAAAATTAGAAAGAAAACACAAAAAATTTACTTTGTTCACCACTAAGGGTTAGTCCAAGGATCATATGCAGATAGTGTGTCAGTCTTACCGGAATCCACAAATCTTGAATAAATGTGGAATATAGATGTTTTTACATAGTAACTCTGTGCCGGGAACACTTCCTATAAAATGTTTTAGGGATTGAACAGTGTATACCTTAGAACACATCGGTTGACTCCCCAAGATCACTTATTTGATATAATTCTAACTTAGTTTATCAACATGATGGTTTATTTAATGCATTTACATTTAATTGTTTTTCCCTACATTAGCATGAGACTCTTTTTGCATAGAATATCCGAGTTGATGATATTTGAAATTCCTATTTTCTAAAAATATTATATTTAAAACTACCTTTCATGAAGATCCTTCGTGAAGGTCATTGACTTTGCGAAGCTCCCTTCCTTCACAGGACAAACTTCCTTTATGAATCACCCCTACCTTCGTGGAAGAAACTCATTCACAAAGCTCACTAAGAAAAATGTACAATACCCTATCAATATGAAGAAAACTTTTCATAAAAAATCCTTAGTATTAATCAAGACATATAATATTTTCATGATTCTCAAGCTTGCATATAATTCTAGATTCCTGAAGCTCTTTTAGCTTCATGAAATCAGATCAATTACATATATTCCTTGAAAAACACTTTAGAATGAAGTGGGGGTAGCCTCATATTTATAGGCTCAACCATTCATGATGCCCCACCACCTTTTAGCTGATTTCCTAGATTTGTCAAAAACATCTTCGTGGTTCTCTTCCTATCGCAAATCCCTATGAAAATTTTCCATTTGTGATACTCATCATAACCCTTAATCTTTCCATCAAACTATCATGTACCAAAATTCTCAAATTCCTGTAATCTTAGAGATC
Source organism: Viscum album (assembly GCA_963277665.1). NCBI lineage: Eukaryota > Viridiplantae > Streptophyta > Magnoliopsida > Santalales > Viscaceae > Viscum > Viscum album. The sequence goes on from OY728152.1 coordinate 855,774,457, forward strand.
ACTTTCACCATTCACATATTGGATCAAAATATATATGTATATGTATATTAGATGAAACAATACAAGAGGGGGGGGGGGGTGAATTATAAGTTCAATAAAATTGTATTTAAACACATATGAAAGAACATAGTTTAAGAGGTTTTAAATTAATACAATTCACAATCAATACAACAGACCATAAAGGTCTTGGATCCAATGGAAATACTAAGATGTAATACTACAAGTATTTTAAAACAATTTTATTTTAAATTAATACAATGATTAGAGTAATATAAATGTTAATGATTCTACCATATATTGTATAGAATCTCTTAATACAATATTAATCACAATGAAAAAAATTACAATTGAATTGAATATGGAAAGAAAGGGGAAACAATACAATTCCTATTCTAATACAAATAGAATCAGCAATATAAAGGTATTACAATTCATTTAACACAAAGAGAATGGTATCCTTTCACCTAGGATAGAAGGTTTTTATTACCACCACCTAGGTAAGCCCTTGATACAATGATCAATATGACTGTCTTCCTATCCCCAGAAGTTCTCGATTGAAAATGTAATCAGTACCTATGACTTTCAAGCAATTGAAGGTGCTCGATACAATGATCGGCTGCATGTCTTCATGTAGAGACCCGAAGCCTGACGTACATGGACATTACATTACTTTTGTGGAATACTTAGTACATAACAAAAAATACACACACAAGGATCGTAATAGTTTAGTGTCTTTGGAAACTTGGAACGTAATCTTCTAATCGTGGTGAAAGATCTCCAATATCTCCCATAAAGATCTTCCCTTTTTTTACCTAAAAACTTTATTTATATCCTGGGGAAAAGAAAACATAAAAGGGTGAGCTCAAATGCTCAGTAAGGGTAAACAAAAGGAATATAAATCTCATCGTATACAAAAGCACATAACTTTTGGAAATCTTAACCTGTAAAAGAGATCATAATTTCATAACATGGGATAAATCATGGCAGTGAAATGTAATCACAATAATCATAACTTAAAACATGAAACTTTGTGGCATACACACATAATCATAGAGAATCATTTCTTGTTAGTCAAGACTCATTTCCAAGACTATCTTAGTGGACAAAGTCCCTTTCTGAACCGAGTCACCCTCGTTCCAGTCCTGTTTCACTGAACCGGTATAACCTACCGTTCCAACCCTGTCTATCTCATGAGATATAAAATCTTTACCCAATGCATTGGAGGGAGATATAGGTCCCACCCATCTCATAATGATACCATTATTATGTGTGCCACAAAATCATAAATCATACATCATTTCATAACCCATGTAATAAAAATGGGAATCTTAAACATCGTGACATCATAAAACAATTCATATAAGATAAAGGAATTCATAAAAATAATTCCATCCCAACATAACCAAATCAATGTAATAATAGGGATAGAAATAGAACCCTATGTTATCTTAGATGGAAAATAATTTTGATAAAACACTTGAAATGAATTCTTGAGGAAAATATCCTTTCTTCTTCAAAAACATTTTTCCTTTATTAACATGCCATACAACTTTAAACTAAAAGAAGTTGATTAAAAATAAACTTGAAAACTTGTAAAGGATGCTTCTTGGAAATAATGTTTTAAAAATCCATTCATTTCGTATAAGTTAAAAAAAAATTCTTCTCGTACTTTTGTCGGAAAAGTCAAAAAGTACCTCGTACGAAAAACAACAAAATATTCCTTTCATATATTTTACTAAAAACTCACCGAAGGGTAAAATTGTATTTAAACAGTTGTAGGTGGATGGAAATAATATTAAATATTGAGGAAACATGGATGTGGATGATAAAATACACCCCAGTAAATACCAAAGTATAAACAATCTCGAATAAAAATGAGATTGTGATATTTCCCCTTACCTTAGGTCTGACTTGCTTTGTAAGTGATCGAACCTCCTCTTCTTTGAAACGCCTCTTTGAATACTCCACTTAGGGAACTAAGATTGGTCTTTGAAGAAGACCAGGACCTCTAGGATTATTCTAGGGAAGTGGAGAAGGGATTTTTTAAGGGGTTGGCCGAGCTTGAGTGCTCAAATTGGTGTGAGGAGGAGGGGGAGGAGGTGTCCTTTTATAAGGGAGGAGAGGGGCACCTTAGGAATATCTCAAAATACTATTTTATATTAAAGTCAAACTCGGTTTATAATGGTTCCAAAGGGTCTTATTTCGAAGCTAAAGTGGGGATGGGTCGAAATCCTATCAACCAATAGGATTTAGACAAAATTAGGTTATTATTTTAACCTTATCAATTAGATTTAACTCTAAGTTAAATAATTTAACTTTTACCGTGTCTTTTTGTTTTCTTACACTATATGGTTAATACACTTACTATAACATGCCAAAAGAACCCCAAATTGTTTATTATTAATATATATATCCTTCTCTAAGTCATTTGGCCGAAGCATATATTTTTAGGAATAAAATAACAATTAATAATATAATATTTGATTTAAAAACTATTTTGTGTCAATTTTGACACTATTTGATATATGATTTTTGTGAAAGTCATAAAAGAATTATATGTTCTAAACAAGTTGATTAAATCAACACTAATATATCATAGTAACCTAGAAAATTATTGTAATTCATAAAAAGTCTCAAATTACATTTATTTTCGTGTTTATAACATCAATTATGTCAATATTTCATTAATAAGATAATTACTGCATCATCATTGTGTCATAAATAAATTAAATTATTTAATGTCTAAAAATTACAAATAAAATACCATTATATAGGAAATCTTTGTAGATTTCTAATGAATATTTATAGTCGAATTTATCTTATGTATAACCCCATATTAAAAATGATTTACTTATTAAACTTTGATTTTAACTATTTTAACTATTCATTAAATAAAATAATATTAAATATCATAATCTAATCCAAGTTGACCTAAATGGTCATATTATATTCATAAGGTTGTTTTTGGTCGAATAACACTTATCCAATAGAATTAGGACATGTGTTAGGGTAATAGTAATATCATATTTACCCTTAGTTACCTTATTTACTATTAACCGCGGTAAAAAAAGTAAAAAGTTACTATTCACCAAAAAATTATTTTTATCTCATTGAACCACATTTTACTTACTAATATCAACCGTGTCTGTCGGATTTTCGAAATTCCATTCACAAAAGCGGTAAAATTAAGTTTTATGCAAAATTCAGTTTTTAACCTACCACTTAGTGGTTTCACTATTCATCAAAAATTGATGTTTTTCAGAAAAATGCCAAAATTTCACCCTAAGCTATAATTGATATTCCGAATTCAAAAATGATTTCTATTTTACAAAATTCCCAACATATAAGTTTCATTTTATAATTAATTTCCGCTGTCACAACAAATAACGTGTTTTTAAGAGATAATAATTATCAAAAGATTGACACTTGTTTATGTCTGGTTTAAATGTGAAATTACATCCAATGACCAACATTGTATTAAATTGTAAAAATATATTCTAAATATACTTTAAAACCACTCAAATTAATAATTTATCACTATTAATTATTTCGATTGAAAAAGTTGTTTTTAATTAAAATTTAGTAATTTTCACTATTCATCAAAATATGAAAGTTATCCGAAAATCACCAAAATTTCACCCTAAGATAATTTCGATATTACGAATCCAAAAATGAATTCCATTTTGAAAAATAAAATTTAAAAAATTTCAAAAAGTTGTTATTACTATTCATAACGGCTAGTTTTAATAATATTTTAATAGCATATCGTTGTTTAGCGAAAGTTGGTGTTGCGTACAATAGACACTATCGTGGAAGGTCGTTATTGCATGTAATTCATGCCAGGTCAGAGATGTGTGTTGTGAAAGCTCCTTTTGGTGTAGCGTATAACACAAGACATTAATGAAATTAAAAAGAATATTTTTCATAAAATCTCGGGGTGTTACATTCTACCCCCCTTAAAATGAATTTCGCCCACGAAATTCGTCGGGGTTATAAATGGTTTACTATTCGAAAGTTTCTTTAATCGAAACCCACATCGTAAAAAGGAATACCAAAACCAATCTTTAAAAACAAAAGTATGAAACGTAACGGTTACCCAAATAGACTAATCACTGGGTTTCCACATAGGTGAAAATATGGATATGGAAGAGAAATCTAACCAACATGTTCTGATGGAGAGTGGTAGAGAACATGTCTATGGAAAAGCTAGCAATCAAAAATCCATAAATTTGTTACGATCTAAGGTACCATCTGGTTAATCAGATATAAAAGCACTAGGACAACATTTTTGGTTTTCAAGATCATTTCCCTAAAGTTGATGAAATTGGAATTAGAAGAAATACTTTCGTGATTTTGGTATAGTCTCACAATTTGTCGTTATTTGGACAATTTCTACTTCATATCTTAAAGAAATGAAGTTGAATTTGTCATTCGTGATGTGTTAGCAGATCATGTGATAGAATGATGGGTCATTCCATCTGTCTCAAAAGGTTAGAAAAGTTATCAAAAAATACATAAGTCCATCTATAGTGAGATTAATGATATATGGTTCCTAAAATGAACTTATAATTCATATATCATACTGCTTAATATAATAAAACTAGTTTCTACTAAACAGGGACTTCCTGTAGGCCAGTGGTAGGCCAGTCGCACTTCGATTGTGGGTTCGATTTCCACAGCCTTGTCCGACGCGATGGGCTGTCGTCCGTCCTGTAGGTTGTCCTTTTTCTAAAACAATATTACTATAACATCCCATCAATAATATCGAAAAAAACTTCTATCCTTAAACAATACTAACTTATGTCCAACATAATCCATTCCAATTTTTAGGCTTATCCATAATACTTCAGTCCACTCTCATAACATAGTGAAAATGATTACCAGAGATTTAACACCATCGTCGATCCCCATATATCATAAGATATGTTTTGTTGGTCACATTCCAAACATTCAAAGTCCTTAATCATGTATTCTCTTGAATACCTTAGTGAAAACATGAATGCAGTTAAAACTTAACACCTTCCACATACCAAAATCCTCAAAATTATATATACTCAAACCATGATATCACTTAGTCCTTATATCAATCATGAGATCATGAATACTTTCAAACATTTCATTTTCTCCTTATCCCTTCATTATGGGCATATTATCTACTTTCCAAAATATTTTAATCACTTTTCATGGTTACCGGTACCTTAAAATTATTGAAGACCACAATAGACCAATACATAAAAATTTCAATACACCATAAAAGTACCTCAACAACATTATTCCTGAATACCAATACATAAACACTTCAGTCCATCCACTTCAATGATTTTCCTGGAAGAAGTCCTTCCTTGATTTTGAAGTAACTTTTTAGGTCAGGGCATTGAGTTGGGTAATGCCCATGCTCTCCACAAATAAGACATTGAACTCCATAACAGTCTGTCACTCTATGACCCTTTTTCTCCACACAGATAACATCAGTCCCTCCATTTGAGGTATTCCTCAATGTTCTTCTTCCCTTCTTTATAGATCTCAATCTTCCTTTCTTTATGCTCCTCAACATGCGAACATGCATAATAGTTTATCTTCCTCTTTTTTGATGAATTAGGCATACCACTAAATTTCACCTTGTTAATCATATATCGCGATGACTGATTTGGCATAATCACAAGATCTTTCTCTCTAGGAATTACACAATTTTTTGCTCATAGTCACCAATTTGTCCATTGGATTCAATGTTAACCGAATTCCTTCTAGTTCCCTCCATTAACTAAAACACAAAAAGAATCTTGTGAGAGGAAAAAATCATGCTAGGGAAAACAACATAGTAAAGGGGGAGTACCCTTAATATCTAACATCTTAGGTTAAATTCTAAGATCGTTACCGTACGTAGTTCTAGGACTGTATCTTATACGTATACTTATCCTTAGGGACATCCCTAGACATACCTTAGAAATATCTCTAGGGATCTCACTAACGCTTTCGCATACTAGTTTCCAAAGGTTGACTAAACCTTTCCTCTGATACCAACTATAGAGACCCGAAGCCTGACGTACATGGACATTGCATTACTTTTGTGAAATACTTTGTACATAACAAAAAATACACACACAAGGATCGTAATAGTTTAGTGTCTTTGGAAACTTGGAACGTAATCTTCTAATCGTGGTGAAAGATCTCCAATATATCCCATAAAGATCTTCCCTTTTTTTACCTAAAACCTTTCTTTATATCCTGGGGAAAAGAAAACATAAAAGGTTGAGTTCAAATGCTCAGTAAGGGTAAACAAAAGGAATATAAATCCCATCGTATACACAAGCACATAACTTTTGGAAATCTTAACCTGCAAAAGAGATCATAATTTCATAACATGGGATAAATCATGGCAGTGAAATGTAATCACAATAATCATAAATTAAAACATGAAACTTTGTGGCATACACACATAATCATAGAGAATCATTTCTTGTTAGTCAAGACTCATTGCCAAGACTATCTTAGTGGACAAAGTCCCTTTCTGAACCGAGTCACCCTCGTTCCAGTCCTGTTTCACTGAACCGGTATAACCTACCGTTCCAGCCTGTCTATCTCATGAGATATAAAATCTTTACCCAATGCATTGGAGGGAGATATAGGTCCCACCCATCTCATAATGATACCATTATTATGTGTGCCACAAAATCATAAATCATACATCATTTCATAACCCATGTAATAAAAATGGGAATCTTAAACATCGTGACATCATAAAACAATTCATATAAGATAAAGGAATTCATAAAAATAATTCCATCCCAACATAACCAAATCAATGTAATAATAGGGATAGAAACAGAACCGTATGTTATCTTAGATGGAATATAATTTTGATAAAACACTTGAAATGAATTCTTGAGGAAAATATCCTTTCTTCTTCAAAAACATTTTTCCTTTCTTAACATGTCATACAACTTTAAACTAAAAGAAGTTGATTAAAAATAAACTTGAAAACTTGTAAAGGGTTTTTCTTGGGAATAATGTTTTAAAAATCCATTCATGTCGTATAAGTTAAAAAACATTCTTCTCGTACTTTTGTCGGAAAAGTCAAAAAGTACCTCGTACGAAAAACGACAAAAGATTCCTTTCATATATTTTACTAAAAACTCACCGAAGGGTAAAATTGTATTTAAACAGTTGTAGGTGGATGGAAAAAATATTACATATTGAGGAAACATAGATGTGGATGATAAAATACATCCCAGTAAATACCAAAGTGTAAACAATATCGAATAAAAATGAGATTGTGATATTTCCCCTTACCTTAGGTCCGACTTGCTTTGTAAGTGTCCGAACCTCCTCTTCTTTGAAACACCTCTTTGAATCCTCCACTTAGGGAACTAAGATTGGTCTTTGAAGAAGACCATGACCTCTAGTATTATTCTAGGAAAGTGGAGAAGGGATTTTGGTAGGGGTTGGCCGAGCATGAGTGCTCAAATTGGTGTGAGGTGGAGGGGGAGGAGGTGTCCTTTTATAAGGGAGGAGAGGGGCACCTTAGGAATATCTCAAAATATTATTTTATATTAAAGTAAAAATCGGTTTATAATGGTTCCAAAGGGTCTTATTTCGAAGCTAAAGTGGGGATGGGTCGAAATCCTATCAACCAATAGGATTTAGACAAGTTTAGGTTATTATTTTAACCTTATCAATTAGATTTAACTCTAAGTTAAATAATTTAACTTTTACCGTCTCTTTTTGTTTTCTTACAAAATATGGTTAATACACTTACTATAACATGCCAAACGAACCCCAAATTGTTTATTATTAATATATATATCCTTATCTAAGTCATGTGGCCGAACCTTAGATTTTTAGGAATAAAATAACAATTAATAATATAATATTTTATTTAAAAACTATTTTGTGTCAATTTTGACACTATTTGATATATGATTTTTGTGAAAGTAATAAAATAATTATATGTTCGAACCAAGTTTATTAAATCAACACTAATATATCATAGTAACCTAGAAAATTAGTGGAATTCATAAAAAGTCTCAAATTACATTTATTTTGGTGTTTATAACATCAATTATGTCAATATTTCATTAATAAGATAATTAATGCATCATCATTGTGTCATACATAAATTAAATTATTTAATGTCTAAAAATTACAAATAAAATACCATTATATAGGAAATATGTTTAGCTTTCTAATGAATATTTATAGTCGAATTTATCTTATGTATAACCCCATATGAAAAATGATTTACTTATTAAACTTTGATTTTAACTATTTTAACTATTCATTAAATAAAATAATATTAAATGTCATATTCTAATCCAAGTGGACCTAAATGGTCATATTATATTCATAAGGTTGTTTTTGGTCGAATTACACTTATCCAATAGAATTAGGGCATGTTTTAGGGTAATAGTAATATCATATTTACCCTTAGTTACCCTATTTACTATTAACCGCGGTAAAAAAAGTAAAAAGTTACTATTCACCAAAAATTATTTTTATCTCATTGAACCAAATTTTACTTATTGATATCAACTGTGTCTGTCGGATTTTCGAAATTCCATTCACAGAAGCGGTAAAATTAAGTTTTATGCAAAATTCAGTTTTTAACCTACCACTTAGTGGTTTCACTATTCATCAAAAATTGATGTTTTTCAGAAAAATGCCAAAATTTCACCCTAAGCTATAATTGATATTCCGAATTCAAAAATGATTTCTATTTTACAAAATTCCCAACATATAAGTTTCATTTTATAATTAATTTCCACTGTCACAACGAATAACGTGTTTTTAAGAGATAATAATTATCAAAAGATTGACACTTGTTTATGTCTGGTTTAAATGTGAAATTACATCAAATGACCAACATTGTATTAAATTGTAAAAATATATTTTAAATATACTTTAAAACCACTCAAATTAATAATTTATCACTATTAATTATTTCGATTGAAAAAGTTGTTTTTAATTAAAATTTAGTAATTTTCACTATTCATCAAAATATGAAAGTTATCCGAAAATCACCAAAATTTCACCCTAAGCTAATTTCGATATTACGAATCCAAAAATGAATTCCATTTTGAAAAATAAAATTTACAAAATTTCAAAAAGTGGTTATTACTATTCATAACGGCTAGTTTTAATAATATTTTAATAGCATATCGTTGTTTAGAGAAAGTTGGTGTTGCGTACAAAACACGCTATCGTGGAAGGTCGTGATTGCGTGTAATTCATGCCAGGTCAGAGATGTGTGTTGTGAAAGCTCCTTTTGTTGTTGCGTATAACATAAGACATTAATGAAATTAAAAAGATTATTTTTCATAAAATCTCGGGGTGTTACACTTCATATCCTCGGAATCCCTCGATCGTTTCCACAATGATCGATCACACAAAGCAGAAACAATGCACTTATAGACATACAAGAACACAGAATAAGCTATTCACTTCTTTTATTTTCACGTCTTTCACACGATGACAGAGTGAAGTCACAACATCTCTCTCTATAACATTATAGAAGAAAAAGTTATGTATTTTGGTTTGAATGACCTCCAATTTATAGGATTCATGTTCCAATAATCATATTTTCTCCAATGGTCATATTTCTTTGAAAAAATCAGAGGGACTTGGACACCTAGCATTACAGCATTCAAAAGAAAAAAATACACAACGTCATTTTGATTGATAAATAACCAACTCAACGACATCGTTTTAGTTAGAAAGAAGTAAGTACAAAAGAAAAAAACAAAGAATATGAGATACATGCAATCAGTATTGATGTTATGACAATAATGTAATGCATTTCATATGTTCAATAAATACCTTATTTTCTAGGCTCTTCATGAAAATGAATATTGATTACAAATTATAATCTGGTTACGATTAATAAATTGATTATGATACACAACATTAAATATGGTTACGATACTTGGATACAATACATAATAAGAGTATGATGTATAAACTGGTGATGATGCATACCCTGGTTACGATATCGTGACTTTGATACATGATTATGATTTAGAACTTAACCTGGTTACGATGCATGATACATGAGATTGAAATACTATAATTATCTTTATTATGATACATAGTTATGATGCAGTACTTAACCTAGTTATGATGCATATTTATGATGCGGAACTTAACTTGCTTAAGATTTTTGATTATAATGAAATACTTAGTTAGGATATCATTCCTAATTATTATACTATACATAGTCAGGTTAAGATTCCTGATTATAATACAATACACAGTCTGGTTACAATTCTTGATTATAATACTATACATAGTCTAGTTATGATTACTGATTATGATGCAGTGCACAATCTGGTTACGATTTTGAAATAGCATATAAAACAATGTGTATGAACAACAAAAACGACTTTCCTAAGGATACATTAAACATGAAGAACCAAGTAAGCGATTAAGATTGTTACAAAAAAATACATGATAATCAATATATGAGATTATAATATGTGTGATATTTTATTTCCAAAAATAAATTATTGAAGGAAATGTTGAAACAAGTTTTGACTCAACAATACCCCCCTTTTTGGAAATCACAAAACCAAATGAAAACAATTTGAATAACAAACAATAAAAACTAATCTCCCCTTAAGTTTAATAAATCTAATGAGTACAACTAATTCTACCCTTGATTTGAACAACTCACAAGGGATCATATTCTCTTTAATTTTTATTATGACATCTCTCCCTTAATCAGACATTCATAAAAATCATTCTTTTCAATGCCATTCTCCCACATTGTGATTATCAAAATGAATAAGGGAAAGAATTTGTTTCATGTAAAAAGTTAGAGAAATAGAGTATGAAACAATAAATGTTACTTGAAGAAATTTTTTATTACAATAATAGTTTAATCATCATTTTTTCCCTTTTGTTTTTCCAAAAGATTAAACAATGAGAGTTTCATCTTCATGAACTCTTTTCTATCCTCCATGAGCTTGTCAAGAGATTCTTACTGAGCCTTCAGTTTCTTATCCTGTTCCGCAATAATATTTTCTTTCATTCTAAGATGATCTTCATGAAGCTGATTAATATATTCCTATGTTTTAAGTCTTTCTTCCTCGTTATTGAAATCATCCATCTTGAGTTGATAGGATTTCTCTTATATATCTACATTATTCGAGAGTAAAAAAACCTCATTACTTTCATCCTTCAACTTTTCCATTAAAGACTCAATCTCTTCCAAGGATACTCCTTTTGAGGTACTAGGGTTTTGAAATTCTAAAATATTTTCATTCAAATCATTAATCAGCATTAGATAGATATAGTTGAGTTTGTTTACCCAATTTATGAATTCTTCTTTATTTTCTAGATTATTCTTTAGGATTTCATCAATGTTATAATAAAACTTCACAACTTTATTGAAAATCATGTTGTGCTCAGTAGAGCGTGTCTTGAAAATATTGAAATTGGCTTCAAGACATATAATCATATCCATCAAAACATTTACATAATATGTTCTATCATTATGATCATTTTAAAGAATTTCCAATATAGATTCAACTTTTGTAATAAAAGGTAACAACTTCCCCAATCTATTGAATTCCCATTCAATGTATTGAATCCCTTTCAAAGTGATTTTCTTATCAAAATCCTTATCCTCAATGAATTGTGGAAGATCACAAAAATGAGTCTTAGTGCCAATCACTTGAGCTGGCTGATTCCGATTATTATAGGATTCTTCCAATTCCACTTCTTCTCCTTCTTATTTATCAGAAATTTGAATGACACTTTTGGAGGAATATTTTTGAGATACTCTCTTGGAGGGGTGAGGATTCAGAGAGGGATAGAAAAAATATCATACTTCTGATGACTCTTCGGTATGACTTCTGTTTTTTATATCTTCTTCTTCTTGGACTTCCATTTCCTCATGTCCCTGTTATTCTATATCATGTTCCTCTTGAAATTCTTCTTCTGGTTATTATTCCCCATCTTCATGTTCTTTTTAAAGATATTGTATAGTTTATTGTATAGAAACTTGTTTCCCCTAGCCTTTCCCTACTGGAACTGATTTAGTTTTACAAGATGGTTCCCTTATTTCCATTCCGAAATTTAGTTTTTGAGCTATTATTAGAATACTATAAATATCAATAGCATCTGCCATTATTTTCATCAATCTATTCTTTCTATCTTCTTCTTTCAATGTCTCTTCAGACCTTAATCTTAAAGGCCAAGCTTCAGCCGGATCCAATCCAAAACGAGGAACCCCTTATTTTCTTTCTTGTCTTTTCTTCCCCCACTTAGCAAAAACCTCATTGGATACAACATTTTGTTTCTTTGAGGGTTTTGGAGTTGTGGCCTTAACTGAATTTATTTTGTTCTAAGATGGATTCGATGTCTTAGAATGTTTCTCACTACCTTCATCACCATCCTTTTCTTTCTCAGCACCCGAATATCTCATAAACCTTTTCAATTCAGAATTGAGACGAAATTTCAGCCTTCATACCATATCCTTACTAATTAAGGGCTCTTTGAAGAAAGTTAGATATTAATTAATTGCAATATTACAAAATCCCAAGAACCCTTTTAGAAACATAAAAATAATGGTGGGAAACATGATCAGAAAAGATTTTATACCACCAGATTTTAGTTTCTTAATTATTTGGAAAATAAACCCCATAAGATTAATCATCCTCATGTTGAATAAGTCATAATGTACATACACATCTGAAACATTCAATGTTTCCTTATCATCTTTTTTCAGCACTATAAAACCTTGTATTCAAAGGGCTATGAGTCCATTACCTCAAAATAGATGAATCACTTTCCTTTTGTCCTCATGTATTTCAAAAATAGTTTCTTCTGCTTTAGACCTATCAAAGGTTTCATCAGCTTCTGGTAACATATGAGAAGGACATAATGCCTCTCCCTAAAATGAAACATCTAGAAATGTAGCTTCCTACTTTTAAGAGTTTGTATATGCTTTTTCATACATCTGAAAAGAAATTTTAAGATCTCTGTCTATCTATACTAATTAATAAAATTGTAACACCTCATCACGATAGACATGATCCTGATTAAAACCAGGTCATTTCCACACAAATTGATTCCCATCTTTGAAAACGTATAATTATTTTCAAAGAAGAATCAAAAGACTCATAAAAATCATGGTAGACCAAACATTCACCATTAAAAGTCAAGGAAGAGAAATTATTTAGAGGCATTTATTTTTGAGATGAAATAGAAGACTCAGACATGAAAGACTAACTCTCACCCAGAAGAACCTGCTAATTACGAAAGCTAAGAAGATCTCTAATTACGAAAACTGGGGTGAAAATCGATAAAAAATAGCTGACTATTTACTGAGCAAATAGACATGTAAGAACATAGATGAAATATACATGGGATATATTCTCTTAAATATAATTTATGGTCAAGATTAGATCTAATAAATATAATGCTTAAGAATGATTTCAAACTCTCGAGGTTCTCTTTAAAAGAAAAACGTATTCAGAGTGAAACAGATTTAGAAGGAAAAGAAAGAAATTAGAAACAAACAAGGTAACATTTTATAAAATGTACCTATAGGGGTAATATTATAGATATTATAGTTTCAATATATTGTTCTTAAAAAAAACAAATAACCAATAAAGAATCTAAAACTGATAAAATCAAATAGTCTGATACTGATTATTTAAAATAGATAGAATATCCACAACAATAGTATGGTACCGATATTGATATTTAAGTACCGACTAGGTAATCCAATACCTTCTATTAAATACTAATAAATTAATGCAATATAGACAGTTTATAATTTACTAGATGATTCAATACCAATAGTCTAAATCTAGTACCAAATTTTTTTTGAACCAAAACACTAAACCGATAAAATTCAAGAACCTATAAAATAGAACATAAAGAGTAAAAATGATTATCTATAAAAAAATTGAAGATGATAAACTGTAAAACAATAAGTGAAACTGATAAATTTTAAAACAAAAAGTGAAACTGATAAACTGTAAAACAAAAAGTGAAACCGATAAACTGTAAAACAAAAAGAGAAACCAAAATGTATACCCCCTCAAAAAAGGCGTAACTCAATGTAAGGAGATTTATTAAACAAGAAATAGATGTTAATGTTTACTTTATAGTGATCATTCCTAGATTCTATTTAATGTATTCAAATCTATTTGAAGATAATTGTTTTGTAAAAATGGCATCAAGTTTTTATTGTGTTTCAGTGAGTTGTAAAACAATATCTCTGTTTTTTTGTCTGATCCCTAAGAAACTGTTGCCTAATATCTATGTGTTTTTCACATGAGTAATGTGCAGGGTTTTTACAAAGAGTAATGGAACTAGAATTTTCACTTAGTATTTGAGTTTTTTAGAAACTCATGCCATAGTCTGTGAGTTTGTGTTGCAACCACAACACCTGAGGACAACAACTTCTAGCAGCTACATATTCTACTTTAACAGTGGAAAGTGCTACTGAGTGTTGTTTCTTTCATGACCAAGAAACCAATGAATCTCCTAAAAAATTAAAAATTTTGGATGTACTATTTCAATCTATAATACATCCACCAAATTCAGCATCTAAAGAACTTTTCAAAACAAAATCATTTCCAAAAGAATAGAATAGTCTTAAATCCATAGTTTCCTTTAAGTAGTGAAAAATGCTTTTCACTACTTTTAAATGAGATTCTTTTGGATTAGATTGATATATTTCACATAATCATACCAAAAACATTATGTGTAGATGACTAGCCATTATGTATAACAATATTCCTATCATACCTCTAAAAGTTGTTTGATCCACCGGTTTCCCAGCTTCATCTAGATCAAGTGTATTTGAGGTACTAATTGGAGTGCTAATACTTATAGTATTGTCATATACATAGTATTTGAGTAGGTATTTGATATACTTATGTTGGGATACATAGTTTCCATCAGGTTTTTGAGATATTTTCAAACCTAAAAAGAATGTAATCTCACCCGTCATACTCATTTCAAACTCATATTTCATTAGATTTGCAAAATAATCTGTTAAGGATTGCTGATTTGAGCTGAATATAATGTCATCAAAAAACATCCATGATTTTAATTTTTATAAAACTACTTATGTTAGAAGTACCTTTTACATAATTTTTTTTCAATAGAAAACCTGTGAGTGTATCATACCATGTTCTTGGGGCCTTTTTAAGTCCATAAAATGCTTTGGTAAACTTAAAAACATGATTATGATGTTTTGGATCTATAAAACCAGGGGGATGATAAACAAACTTCTTCTTGAACAAAACCATTAATAAAAGCACATTCTACGTCTATTTGATTAT
This sequence comes from Viscum album, assembly GCA_963277665.1. Lineage (NCBI taxonomy): Eukaryota > Viridiplantae > Streptophyta > Magnoliopsida > Santalales > Viscaceae > Viscum > Viscum album. The sequence goes on from OY728152.1 coordinate 855,789,753, forward strand.
TTTTGAAATTGATGTATTCTATAAAGGATAATATAATTCTAATAGATTCAAGTCTAGATACCAGTGCATAGGTTTCTTCATAGTCTATTCCCTCTTGATGATTATAGACTTTACCAAAAATACTTTCTTTATTTCTTACTATGACTCTATTTTCATCACATTTATTTCTAAAAACCAATTTCACACCAATTACAATTGTTTCTTTAGGTTTTTTAACCAAAGTTGATACTTGATTCCTATCAAATTCAATTAGTTCATATTGTATTACCTAAATCCAATATTGATCACCAAATGATTCATTCCAAGTGTTAGGTTCAAATTGAGAATGAAAGGAAAGATGTTCTAATTCATTTATAAAGGAATTCCTGGTCCTTAAAGGTTGATTTACATCTCCAATGATATTATCACTGGGATGATTCTTAAGAAACAATCGATTTGGGTTTTGTAAAACCTGATTATCAACATAAGATAGAATGTATTCTGGGGTAAATGTTTTAGAAACATTTTCTTGAGCACTTCCCTTTTCTGAATAGTTTTCAGTCAATTGTTGATAATAAGTTTTTGAAAATACATCAGTTGATGTAGGTAAGTATTGTTTAAAAAAGGGTTCTGTTTTATCAAATTTAATATGCACTACTTCTTCAAGAGTACAAAAGTTTTTATTGAAAACCCTATTAGCCTCAGAAGTTGTGGAGTAACCTAGAATGATCCCTTCATCAGATTTGGGTGAAAACTTATATAAATGTTCTTTAGAATTCAATATGAATAATTTTCATCCAAACACTCTGAAGTATGTAACTTTAGGTTTTCGGCCAGTCCACAATTAATAAGGTGTTTTATTAGGAAATGGTCTAGCTAAAACACAATTTATAGTATAACATGCAGTACTAATAGCTTCAGCCACGAAATGCTTAGCAATTAAGTATTCACTCAACATGGTTCTTGTCATTTCATAAAGAATACGATTCCTTCTTTCAATAAGACCATTTTTATGAGGGGTTCCTAGAGCTGAAAAATTGTGAGTAATAACTTTTTTACTACAAAAGGTTTCAGAATACAAATTTTGAAATTCTCTACCAAGATCACGAAGTATATTTATCAACGGTAGTATTTTCTCATCCTTAACGTGGGCTCTAAAAGTTTTGAAATATAAGAAAGCTTCATATTTATTTGCTAGAAAATAAACCCATGTAAATCTAGAATAGTTATCAACTAAAACAAATACATAGTATTTTTCTTCGATGCTTCCAGTTTTTGTATGACCGAAGAGATCCATGCACAATAATTGTAATGAATTAGAAGTTAAAACCTAATTGATTGATTTAAAACGAGTTTTATGTTACTTTCCATATTAACAAGGGTCACAAACCTTTGAAGAATCAAAACTATGATCTGGTTGAACCATAAAAATTAATTTCTTTGAATGTTTACAAAGTTTCCTTAAGTTGCAGTTTTCTATCCTTCTATTCCATAACCAAGATTGGTCTTCCATTGCACTTAAGCAAGGTAAGTATTGGATTCTAAGGTCTTCTATGTTTATTGTGTATACATTCTCATTCATAGCGGTAAAAAGAATGAATTCATCCGTGTAATTTTGAAATAAACATTTATCATTCATAAAATTTCCAAGGTAACATTCATCACACAATTGAATTTTTCATATAAGTTTGTTCTTAAGACCTATGACAAACAAAACATTTAAAATTAAAAATTTTACTAAAAGAAAAATATTACTTATATAAATGATCTTTCCCTAATAATTATCTATGAAGGCCACTCTTCTACATTTCATTTCAATATTCATTTCAAAGAAATATTTGTTACCCATCAGGTGTCATGAACAACCACTATCCATGTACTAAATGTTCTCATTGTTGGTACACTTCTTATTTTCCAGAAAAATAGACAATTAGTCTTTCAAAACACAAACATATTTGGATCTAGAAATTTTAGATAAAATACTTTTGGGAATAAAAATTTGTTTTATAAAATGGGCTTTGTGAAATCCTAAAGAATTATTTTTATTAAGAGAACAACATCTTTCTCAATGTCCACCACATTGACATTTCATACAAAATGGTGCACTTTGAGGAACAAAATAATTATTACTAAAAATAGTTTTTGAGTAATTGTATCCCAATAAAGAAGTATTACTTAATGGATGAATTTGAGAATACATATTATCAAAGTTTTCCTTACCACTGGTAGTGTTTAATAAAATCATCTTAAGAGAATAGATTTCAGATTTTAATCTAATGACTAAATTATCATTCACACAAGAAATTGTTTTGAATTATTTTTTATTTCAAAATCACTCTTCTTAAAAACAAGTAGTTCATGGTCTTTAGAAAGTTTATACTTTTCAAAACATACTTCATTAAGATACTTTGAAATATTTTCAATGTTGACAGTTTTATGATGAATATCTTTTGACAGATCTGATACTTCTTTAGTAAGGATAGATATATTAGAATTTTCCTTTTCAAGATTTTCCTTGTGTTTTTAATTTTCATTCTCAAGAAATTTGGAAAATCTAGAAACTTATACAAAGGAAGGTAAATTTTCATCTACTAAGGAAGATACTTCATCTGAAGAGTAAAAATGTTTCTCATAAGGGTAATTATCATTTAAAGATACATTTGTAAGGGATTCAACATTGTTTACCTTAGCCATATATCAATGATTTTCAATTGGTAGTATGGCTATGAGTCCTAGGTTTCTCTGAACAGAATATTAGTAATCTAAGGATTCATTTAATGAATCACCACCACTTTCACTCCAAGTATCATTTTATTTCAAAACATTATTTTTCTTTTATTTCGAAATACCTTTTTCTTGTTTCTTCAGAAATGATTATCCTTTATGTCTTTTTTTAGTAAAGGAAAATCTGGTCTAATATGACCTAATATTTTTCATTCATAACAAGTGTCCTTAGAATCTTTCTTTTCTTTTCAATATTTCTTTTTGAATCTATATTGAAAGTATTTCTTTCCATTAATCTTGTTCATCCTTCGAGCAAGATTGGATAACTTGTTATCTAATAGATCACTATCACATGATTCTGATATAAAAACAATATTCTTAGATTTGGATTTTTTATACTTTCTGCTGTTTTATATTTATTAGTAGTAAAAGATACACTCCCATTACCATTATTCTTCTTATTAAAATCATCATCTATTTTCATTCTTGTCTCGTGCTAAAGTAGAGTTCCAAATAACTAATCAAGAGTGATGTGAGTAACTTTCTGTAACACCCTGAGATTTTATGAGAATTGTTATTTTTAATTTCATCGATTTCTTTTGTTGTACGATTCACCCAGATTAGCTAGCGCTATACACAACACCTTATTAGCTTGTAGTATACGCAACACTATTCTTGGCTTGTGATGCACACAATTTCAAGTTCGTTCGAATAAAATTCATTTTACACAACACCAAGTATAGATTTTAATAAATGATTAACTAAACTATATTTATAGTATGTTATATGCAACAAAAAATGAATCTTTAGCTACATGAAACCCTGACTTGGCTTGCATTACACACAAGGGTGACCTTCCTCAATAACGTGTGTTGTACGCAATACAGAGTTTCACTAAAAAAGATATATTGTTATAATATTATTATGAACTAGCCATTATAAATATTATTAACCGAATTTTAAATTTTATAACATTATAATTCATCTTAGACATTTTATGGAATGGGTTATGAGAACAAAATCCATTTTTCGGATAATAGAAGTATTTTTCAAAATATACAGTTTTGCAGCCTTTTGATGGCACACCAATTTTAAATATAAATTTTGAAAATTTTATAAGTTCAATTTTACAAAATAAACTTATTCTTTAGAATAATGATATAAAAATTGACATTGGACAAAGTTTTGTTATATTTCTGACAACGTTCTTATTTTGATGAATAGTAAAAACACGCAAAATTTTACTTAAAAACCAATTTTTTCATCGAGATAATTTATATGGTTAAATTATAATATTAAATTGTTTTAAAGTATAAATAGAATATATTTTTACATGTTAATATAATTTATACCATTAGCATTAATTTTACATTGAATTAATAGGTAAAAACATTTCAATCTTGGACAATGTTTTAACTTTTAAAACACGTTTTCTTAACAATGGGATTAATTTTTAATTTAATTACTACAACTTCTGTGTTTTGAATTTTGAAAAATGGATTCCATATTTAGATTCATTGGGTCTAAATTATGTTGATAGGTTATTTTTTATTTTTGATATTATGAATAGTAACTACAGTAATGTTTATTTACTAGAGTTAAAGGTAAATCAGGTAATTAAGGGTAAAAATAAGATTATAAAATTACCCTAAGACCTGCCAAAATTTTATTGGATGAATAAAAGTTGACCCATAACACTTAAGGGTCGGAATAGATTCATTTCATGGACTTTTGACCATGGAAATGATATAATTATTATTAAAACCAAAGTAAGTGACAACATGTCACTCTCTTATATCTTATAAGTTTAATAATTTTAATTTAGTGATAAACCTCATAAAACATAGAATATATATAGTCTCCAGAAATATAATAAAATTATATACATCATGACAATTTATTTATAATTTTTAGGGATTATATAATTATCATTAATGATGACACAATAGTGATGTAGAAATTATTTTATTGACTGAAATATCAAATAAATGGTTTTGAAAATATTAAAATAAATTTTATATGAACTAATTAATGTTCTCCAAAAATTTAATAGATGAATATGACATGTTAGGAGTCTATTAAATATTTTTTTCGAATGTATCCTCTTTCTGTATTTTATTTAAATTCAAATAAATGAATAGTGTCAAAGTTGACACTATTGTTATTTTATAAAAATAACATATTATAAAATTGATTAAAAATAACAAAAATATTTAAAAATTATAAATTGAAATTTATATTATCTAAAATGTCATAAAATATCCAATTATGGACAATTAATAACACATAAGTAATTATTTATATCAATTTAAAATTTAGAATATTATTACCAGAAATAAAATTAAATAGAATAAATAAGGATAAATCAAGTTGATAAGGTTTAAAATAAATTACCAATATGTCCAAATATTATTGGTTGATGAGATTAAAAACCTATATCATATAATATTCTAATTTGATTCATTTTTAGAGGTTTTTAAGTGGTGTTTTAGTTTATTATAAATTAATAATTTAGAGGTTTCCAAAAGTGCCCCTCTCCTCGCTTCTAAAAGGGAACCTCCTCCCTCTCCTCCTCACACCACGTGGAGCCTTCAAGATCGAAAAAACCATGCCGATTTCTCTTATCCACTTCCCTAGAAACATTTTATAGGTCCTGGAATTCTTCAAATACCACCTTTATTGCCCTAAGAGGAGGTTTAGAAGAGATGCATCGAAGAAGAGGTAATATCCTTTACCGATTCGTTTAAATTCATTTATTATTATACCTCCTATTCTTTTGTTGTTTCATAATAGTGTAATAACATAAGTATAACTCATATACTGATATGTTATTATAAATATGATCCAGCCGTATTTCACCTTCTATCCATCCTACAGAAAACGAAATCACTGCGCGTGCGTACGTACGGAATACCGTCTCCACGCCGTGGTGTAATCTATTTTTCCACCACCACCTTACTTGGATGGGTATAATGGTGTAAAGAATAAATATATATGGATATTATAACATTATACTAATTCTGAAATATTATATCATCCACTCTAATTCTGGTCAATAATTATGGGAATGATATCATCGCTCGTGCGTATGTACAGATTACCGTCTCCACGACGTGATGAGATTCATTCTCCAAGTTAACTATTCACGAATGATTATAAAGTATATATAATAAATAATCATGAAATATATGACATATTAATGATACTGGATTTTTTTATATGTCATTTACTTACTTCCATTCAATTTAATAAGGAAACGAAAACAACATTCATGCGTACGTACGACCTACCGTCTCCATGAACAGTGTATTTCTTTCCATTTATCGATATATTACATATATGTATATTATGAATATATATTATATGTAAATCATGTTTTAAATTTTATAATTAAATAATCATGATCTATGTAATCATATGAATAATTACAAGTCAAAACACGGACGATAAATGAAACGATTTTACCCAAAATACTACTTTAACATTGAATTGACAAATGAAAGTGTAATATAAAGTAATAAGTGAATCATATATGATAACATAAATATTATTATGGTTCTATTACAAGTTAATAATTTGTTTAAACCCAATATACAGGAGTCTCAGACACATATGAAAGAAATTGGACATAAGGTAAGGGATAATTATCCCAATCTCATTGTTATCCGAGATTGTTTATTCGTAAGTATTTACTGGGGTTATATTTTTCATCCTTGTCCATAAAAATGCTTTTGATAAAGTAATTAATATTATTCCATGTATGTTTAAAGTCATGTTTATCCCTATTTGACTTTTACTTTGTGTATGGAAGGAACTTTTCTTTTGTTTACCATATGAGGTACTTTTTGACTATTTTTCAATAAAAGTATGAGGATAATGTTTTTTTAACTTATACGGCATGAACATATTTTTATGGTTTCATAATACCTTTTCTTCATGAAGATTACTCTACAATATGTCATGATTATTTTCAATAAAATCCTTTTCTATTAAAATTTCATGGCATTTTGTGAAAAGAAAATGATTTTGAAGAAGAAAAGATATTTTCCTCAAGAATTCATCTCAAGTGTTTTATCAAAACTATTTTCCATCTAAGATGACATTATTTAGCATGTTTATGCTTCAAGTATAACGTATCTATTATTTAAAAGGTTTTATTTTTATTATGATGAAATGATATCCATTTTTTTATATGGATTATGTTAATATGGGTTGATGTTTATAAAACCCATTTTTATTCTTTGGGTTATGATGAATGATTTCTGTTTATTTTATGGAACATGTTAGAATCATTTCAATATGAGATGGGTGGGACCTATATCTCCCACAAATTCATTAGGTAAATATTTATATCTCATGAGATATACATGGATGGAATGACAAGTAGAATCTGGTTCAATAATACTGGGTTGGAACAATAAGTAAACCTGGTTCAGTAATGAACTTTGTCCACTATGATGGTATTGGAAGCAATGCCTTGGATAATATGGAAATCATATCATGTTCATATGGATTTACACAATTACATGTATTATTACCATTATATTTTATCATGATTAATTTTTCTTTATGATCTATGCCTTATGTACTGCCTAGTTTTTTGTCATTGCTCAAGATTTTTATGTTTAGATTTTATGCTCATGTTTTTACGTTCAAATGTTGTTGAATTGTTTTATGTTATCCATGTTTAACCTTACTAAGAATTTGAGCTAACCCTTTTTATGTTTTCTTTACCCCATGATATAAATACAGGTTTTAGGTAAGAAAAAAGGGGAAGAACTTTATGGGATATGTAGAATATCTTTCACCGTGATTAGAAGATTATGTTCCGAGCTTCCAAAGAAACTAAACTAATATGGTCTTTGGGCATCTGTTTTTCATCATGTATTAATTATGACACAAAATTAATGTAATGACTATGTACATCAAGCTTTGGGTCTCTATAGTTGTTATCAGAGCGAAAGTTTAGTTAACCTTTGAAAACTAGGATGTGAAAACTTTAGTGAAATCCCTAGAGATATTTCTAAGGTATGTCTAGGGATGTCTCTAAGGTTAAGTATAAGTATAGGCTATAGTCCTAGAATTACGGTAATGATGTTAGAATTAAACATAAGATGTTTATATTTAAGGTACTTACCCTTTATTATGTTATTTTCCTTGCATGAATTTTTCCTCTCACACTATTCTTTTTGGGTTTTAGACGATGGCTGGAACCCGAAGGAACCTTGTTGATCAATGTAATGGATAATGTAATGATTGTCCTCTAAAACAAACCAATGTTACGTGATATGGAGTGAACAATATTATTTCTATACTTACACAGGCTATGAATAATTCTATACTTCCAAATGAGCAGAGAAGGGAACAATATTCAATTGAGTCCTTCTTGAGGAAACATCCGCCTTCTTTCAGTGGGTCTTCTGATCCACATGTTTCTGAAAAATGGATCATTACCATTGAAAAGATATTTTCCATAATTCGCTTTTTGGAAAATAAAAAATTCATTATGGATATTTACAATTTAGAAGGTGAAGCAGACCAGTGGTGGACTCTAATTAAGAATACAAGGCCCCAAGATGAAATTGAATCCATGGAATAGGACAAGTTCAAGAACATGTTTTTTCAGTAATTACTTCCCTAGTATTCTTCGAACAAATACGGAAAAAGAGTTACTTGAGCTTATGAAAAAGGATGATGAATCTGTTCGTATATACGAGTTGAATTTTACAAGGCTTTCAAGGTATGCATCTGGATTTATCATCCAACCTGAGAGTAATGTTGACCGATTCATCAGTGGCCTAAAACCAAGTCTTCGAAGGGAATTAGCTATAATAGACTTTAGTAGCTATGATGAAATTGTGCATTATGATATCAAGGTAGAATTGGAAGTTGGTGTTACATATCCATCTCATGGTTTTGATAAGAAGCGAAAGATGGAGTTCAAGGAAAAATCTCAAAAATATGGTGAAAAGAGGACAAATGGTTCGTTATGCTCAAAGTGTGGAAAGAAGAATGGTGGAGATTGTCTTAAAGGGACTAGAAAATGTTTTAAGTGTGGAAAATAAGGTCATTGAGTAGCTGAGTGTCGATGTAATGGGAAAAAGATAGCTAATGATGTGAATAGAGAAAAGACTACAAAGAATGCACCACCAACACATCAATGCTACATGTGCAGGGAAATGGGGCATTACACTAACCAATTCCCTAATCCAACGGTTAATGATGATCGACATCAACAACCTCTTAAGGGAAATGAAAAAGGGAAGTCGGATGCGATCACTATTGGAGTTGTTGAGTATGACAACGCTGTGATGGAATAATTAAGTGTTTATGTAACGGGATTCCAAAATAATGTTGTGGAATATCATTTTTAGTATCATGGAATATTAGAATATCTATGTATTAGTTTATTGTAGTATTCAATAATTGTATTGTATCGGTAACCATGAAAAGTGATTGAAATATTTTTGGAAAACAGATGATAAGCTCGTAATAATGGGATAAAGAGATAATGAAATGTTTGATTGTATTAATGAGATCATATAAGGACAAAGTGATATCATGGTTTGAGTATATAGAAATTTTTGGATTTCGGTATGCAGAAAGAGTTGACTTTTGACAGCATTCATGTTTTCACAAAAATTTTGTGGTAATTCAAGTTTCAAGGGAATACATGATTAAGGTATTCAAATGTTTTGAATGTGACCAACAAGATATATCTTATGATATACGGGGGATAAATGATGGTATTCAAAAGCATGGTTGATGACAATTATAGTAATCATTTTCTATATACTATGAGCTTGGATAGAAGTATTTTGGATAAGCCTAAATATTTGAAATCGATTATGTTGGACATAGGATAATATTGTTTAAAAATAGAACCTTTTTTCGATATTTTTTTCTAGAATGTTATAATAGTACTGTTTTAGAAAAAGGACAACATACAGGACGGACGACAACCCATCGCGTCGGACAGGGCTATGAGAATCAAACCCACAACCGAAGTGCGACATGACTTTATCGCCTACTACTGGCCTACAAGAAGTCCCTGGTTAGTAGAAACTAGTTTTATTTTATTAACTGTTATGATATATGAAGTATAAGTCCATTTTTGGAACCATACACGATTAATCTCATGATAAGATAGACTTATGTATATAAATTTTGCTAACGTTATGTTTGAGACAGATGGAATGACCTATCATTCTATCACATGATTTTATAAACCTTCATGGAAGACAAATTCAACTTCATTTCTTTAATAGATGAAGTTGAAATTGTTCAAGGCACAAACAACAGTGAGATTGTACCAAAATCAACTAAGTATTTATTTTAATTCAAAAATTATTCAACATTAGGGAAATGATCTTGAATAAAATTTTTTTTATCCTAGTGCCCTCATATTTGATGAATCCAATGGTACCTTATATCATCACAAATTTATGGCTTTGTGATTTTTGGCCTTTTCATAGCCATGTTCTCTACCACTCTCCTTCAGAACGTGATGGTTAGATTTCTCTTCCATATCCATATTTTAACCTATATTCTCCTACGTGGAAACCCAATAATGGGTTACTTTGGGTATCTATTATGATTGTAACTTTATGTTTTAAAATGATGTTTTAGTATTCCTTTTTACGATGTGGGATTCTATGAAAGAAACATTCAAGTAGAAAACCATTGATAACCCCAAAGAATTTCGAGGGAGAAATTCATTTTAAGGGGGGTAGAATGTAACACCCTGAGATTTTTTGAGAATTAATATTTTTAATTTCTTTGAGGTATTGTTTTTGTACGCTTCACCATTATTATCTTTCTCTATACCCAACACTGTACTATCTTGTAGTATACGAAACACTATTCTTGGCTTGTGATGCACACAATTTCAAGTTCTTTTGAATAAAATTTATTTTACACAACACCAAGTATAGATTTTGATCAATGTATAACAGAACTATATTTTGAGTACGTTATATGCAACACCAAATGAAGCTTTCCCTACATGCAACCCTAACTTGGCTTGCATTACACGCAAGAGCGACCATCCTCAATAGAGTGTGTTGTACGCAATACCGAGTTTCACTAAACAACAATATATTATAATAATATTATTATGAACTAGCCCTTATGAATATTATTAACCAAATTTTTAATTTTATATCATTATAATTCATCTTACACATTTTTTGGAATGAGGTATGAGATCAAAATCAATTTTTTTGGATAAAAGAAGTATTTTTAAAAAAATGCAGTTTTGCCGCCTTTTGATGGCCCACCCATTTTAAATATAATTTTTCAAAATTTTATAATTTAAATTTTACAAAACAAACATCTTATTTTGAATAAAGATATAAAAATTTACATTGGATAAAGTTTTGATATTTTTCTGACAACGTTCTTATTTTTATGAATAGTAAAAACATGCTAAATTTTACTTAAAAACAACTTTTTTCATCGAGATAATTTATATGGTTAAATAATAATATTAAATTGTTTTAAATTATAAATATAATATATTTTTACCATTTAATATAATTTATATCATTATCATTAATTTTACATTGAATTCATAGTTAAAAACATTTCAATCTTTGACAATGTTTTAACTTTTAAAACACGTTTTTTAGAAACATGATTAATTTTAAATTAATTACTGCAACTTCTGTGTTTTGAATTCTAAAAAATGGATTCCATATTTTGAATTAGTGGGTCTAAATTATGTTAATAGGTTACTTTTTGTTTTGATATTATGAATAGTAACTATGGAAATTGTTATTTACTACAGTTAAAGGTAAATCAGGTAATTAAGGGTAAAAATAAGATTATAAAATTACCCTATGACCTGACAAAAATTCTATTGGATGAATAAAATTCTACCCATATCACTTAAGGGTCGGAATAGATTTATTTCAGGGACTTTTTTCCATGAAAATGATATAATTATTATTAAACCAAAGAAAGTGACAACATGTCACTCTCTTATATCTTATAACTGTAATAATTTTAAATTAGTGATAAAGCTCATAAAACATAGAATATAAATAGTATCCAGAAAGATATTAATATTATATACATTATTAGAATTTATTTATAATTTTTAGGGATTAACTAATTATCATCAATGATGACACAATAGTGACGTAGAAATTATTTTATTTATTAAAATATCAAATAAATAGTTTTACAAATATTAAAATAAATAATATATGAACTAATTAATGTTATAAAAAACTTTTATAGATGAATATGACATTTTAGGAGTCTTTAAAATATTTTTGTTCTAATATATCCTCTTTGTGTATTTTATTTAAATTCAAATAAATGAATAGTGTTAAAATTGACACTTTTGTTATTTTATAAAAATAAAATATTATAAAAATGTTTAAAAATCACAATAATATTTAAAAATTATAAATTGAAATTTATATGCTCTATAATGTCATAAAGTATCAAATTATGTACAATCCACAAAAAATAAGTAATTATTTATAATGGTTTAAAATTTAGAATATTATTACCACAGATAAAATTAAATTGATTAAATAAGGATAAATCAAGTTGATAAGGTTTAAAATAAATTACCAATATGTATAAATCCTATTGGTTTATTTGATTACAACCCTATCTCATATAATATTCGTATTTGAGTTATTTTTGGAGGTTTTTAGGTGGGGTTTGTGTTTATTATAAATTAATACTTTAAAGGTTTCCAAAAGTGCCCCTCTCCTCTCTTATAAAAGGGCACCTCCTCCCTTTCCTCCTCACACCACTTTGAGGATTAAATCTCGGCCAAAACCTATCCATTTATATTTTAAACTTCCCTATAAACATATTAGAGGTCCTGGTATTCATCAAAGACCAACTTTAGTGCCCTAAGAGGAGGTTTAGAAGAGGTGCGTCGAAGAAGAGGTGATATCCTTTACCGATTCATTCAAATTCATTTCTTCTTCTACCTCCTATTATTTAGTTGTTTCATAATAAAGTAATAACATCAGTATAACTCATATAATTATATGTTATTATAAATATTAACGAACCCTATTTCACCTTCTATCCATCCTATAGAAAATGAAATCACTGCGCGTGCCAACGTACGAAATACCGTCTCTATGCCGTGGTGTAAACTATTTTTCCACCACCACCTTATTTGGATGGGTATAATGGTGTAAAGAATAAATATATATGGTTATTATAACATGATAATAATTCTGAGATATTATATCATCCACTCTAATTCTATTCAATAATTATGGGAACGATATCATCGCTCGTGCGTACGTATGGATTACCGTCTCCACGATGCGATGAGATTTATTCTCCAAGTTAAACATTCAAGAATGATTATAAATTATATATAATAAATAATAATAAAATATATGACATATTAATGATACTTGATTTATGTATATTATATTTACTTACTTCCATTCAATTTAATAAGGAAACGAAAACAACGTTCATGCGTACGTACGGCCTACCGTCTCTATGAACGTTGTATTTCTTTACATTTATTGATCTATTATATATATGTATATTCTGAATATATATTATATATAAATAATTTATTACATTCTGGAAGTAAGTAATCATGTTCTAAGTAATCATATTAATAATTACAAGTCAAAACACGAACAATAAATGAAACGATTTTACCCAAAACGCAACTTTAACATGGAATTGACAAATGAATGGGTAATATAAAGTCGTAAGTGAATCATATATGATAACATAAATATTATTATGGTTATTTTACAAGTTAATAATATGTTTAAACCAACTATATAGGAGTCTTGGACACATACATAAGTAATTGGACATAAGGTAAGGGATAATTATTATAATCTCGTTCTTATTCGAGATTGTTTATTCGTAAGTAAATACTGGCGTTATATTTTTCATCCTTGTTTATAAAAATATTTTTCATAAAGTGTTTAATATTTGTCCATGTATGTTTAAAGTCATGTTTACCCCTCTTTGACTTTTACTTTGTGTTATGGAAGGAATCTTTCTTTTGTTTACCATACGAGGTACTTTTTGACTTTTTTCATTAAAAGTACAAGGAGAATGTTTTTTTAACTTATACAACATGAATGGGTTTTTATGGTTTCATAACACCTTTTCTTCATGAATCTTACTCTATAATATTTCATTATTATTTTCAATAAAATCATTTTCTTTTAAAATTTCATGGCATTTTGTGAAAAGAAAATGATTTTGAAGAAGAAATGATATTTTCCTCAAGAATTCATCTCAAGTGTTTTATAAAAACTATTTTACATATAAGATGAAATTATTTAGCATGTTTATGTTTCAATTATAATGTATATATTATTTACATGGTTTTATTTTTATTATGATGAAATGATATCCATTTTTTTATATGGATTCTGTTATGGGATGATGTTTATGAAACCAATTTTTATTCATTGGGTTATGATGAATGATTTATGTTTATTTTGTGGCACACGTAAGAATGATTTCAATATGAGATGGGTGGGACCTATATCCCCCTACAATTCATTGGGTAAAGATTTATATCTCATGAAATAAGCATGGCTTGAATGGAAAGTAAAATCCAGTTCAGTAATACAGGGCTGGAACAACAAATAAACCCAGTTCAGTAATGGACTTTGTCCACTATAATGGTCTTGGAATCAATGCCTTAGCTAATATAGAAATCATATCATGTGCTTAATGGTTTTCCACAATTACATGTCTTATTCCCAAGATATTTTATCATTATTAATGTTCCTTTAAGATCTATGCCATATGATTGGAAGGTTTTATGTCATTGCTCAAGATTTTTATGTTTAGATTTTATGCTCATGTTTTTACGTTCAAATGTTTATGAATTGTTTTATGTTCTCCATTATTACCCTTACTGAGAATTTGAGCTCACCCATTTTATGTTTTCTTTTCCCTAGGATATAAATAAATGTTTTAGGTAAGAATAAAAGGGGAAGAACTTTATGAGAGATTTTGAAGAACTTTCACCATGATTAGAAGATTATGTTCTGAGTTTCCAAAGACACTAAACTAATATGGTCTTTGGGAATCCATTTTTTTCATGTATTAGGTATTCCGTAAAAGTAATTTAATGTCTATGTACATCAATCTTTGGGTCTCTACACTTTCCTATTTTCATCAATAACTATTCTTTTTTATTCCCACTCATTAGGCATAATATTAATAATCTTTTATACAAGTGGTTCTTCATCAAGACCTCTCTCCCATATATTATAGACTATTTAAGATTGTCATAAAACTCTGTTTCACCTTGCATACCAGTTCTCCATATGGAAAAAGAAACTCATGATATTCTGCTCGAATCATTTCTCTTCTAGTTTCTAAGACTTTAGATGTACCAAAATGTGTGATTTCCAATTTCATCCAGATACAATTGGCTGCTTCACAAGATGATATCAGACTGTATATATTTCAAGTCATGGAACACAACAAAGTATTGTGTAGCTTGTAATTCAGTTGATATTCTTGTTTCTCTTGATTGGTGAAGGTACTATATAACATCCAATAAGCATGATAATGTTTTCCAATCTAGTATTAATAAAAAATGTAATCATTTCATCTCTCCAGTACTCAAAATGATTCCCATAAAATATAGGTGGTCTATTTGGATTCAGATTGTCAATTGATCCAATACTCATTCCCGTAATCATATAAAACAATAGTTTTCCACTCTACACGTTAGTTTAGTAAGTATTTATAAAAAAATATTTTTAAAAGAAATAAAATTGTATTGAAAAAATAATTAAAGAAATTAATACAAAACAAGGGAAACCTTCATCTGAAACCAACTGTTGGATCGAAATATAGATGTATATGTATATTATTTGGAACAATAAAAGAGGGGGGGGGGGGTGAATTATAAGTTTAAAAATTTTCTATTTAAACACTTAAGAATGAAAATATTTTATGAGGTATAAAACTAATATAGTTCACAATCTATACAATAGACCATAAAGGACTTGGATTCGATAGAAATACTAAGATGTAATACTACAAGTATTGTAAAAAAATTGTATTTGATGTGAATACAATGATCAGAGTAATATAAATGTTAATGATTATACCATATAGCATATAGAATCTCTTAATAAAATATGAATCATAATTGAAAAAATTATAATTGAGTTGAATATGAAAAGAAACGAGAAATAATACGATTCCATCTCTAATATAAATAGAAGTGGAAATGTAAAATTATTAAATTTATTTTAACCCAACGAGAAGGGTATCCTTTCACCTAGGATAGAAGGTATGTCTTACCACCACCTTGGTAAGCACATGATATGATGATCAGTATAACTACCATCCTATCACCAGGAGTAATCGATTAATAAGGTAATCGACACCTCTATCCTTCAAGAAATTGAAGGCCCTCAATAAGATAATTGGTTGTACGTCTTCCTATCCTAGGAAGGCCTCAAATGTTACTACAATGATCGTTCACACAAAGAAGAAACAAAGAACTTATAGAAATACAAGAACACAGAATAAGTTTTCCACTTTATGTATCATCAAGGCTTTCGCAAGAAACAAGAGAGAAGTCACATCATCTCTCTCTAGAACTTGATAGAAGAAAAAGTGATGTATTCTGGTTTAAATGAGCTATTATTTATAGGTTTCGGGTTTAAACGGTAATATTTTCTCCAATGGTCATATTTCAATGAAAAACATGGAGGGACTTGGACACCTAGCATTACAATGGTCAAAAAATATAGAATACATGACATCGTTTTGATTGATGAATAACCCACTCAATGAAATCATTTTAGTTAGAAAGAAGTAAGTTCAAAAGAATAAAACAAAGAGTATGAGATACATGAAGTCAGTATTGAGCTTATGACAATAATGTAATTCGTTTCATAAGTAAAATAAGTAACTTTTTTGATAGGATCTTCATGACAATGCATATTGATTACAAATTATAATCTGGTTATGATTCTTAACTTGATTACGATACACGATATTAAATATGGTTACTATACTTGAATAAAATACATAATAAGAGTATGAAGTATAAGCTAGTGATGATGCATAACCTGGTTATGATATAGTGATTATGATACTTGATTATGATTGAGAACATAACTTGTTTAAGATGCATGATACAAGATATTTCAATACTCTAGTTCTCTTGATTATGATACATGGTTATGATTCTATACCTAACATGGTTACGATGCATGTTTATGATGTGGTACATAACCTAGTTACTATTTATGATTATAATGAAATACTCAGTTAGGTTACGATTCTTGATTATAATACAATACACAACCAGGTTAAGATTCCTGATTATAAAACAATACACAGTTAGGTTACGATTCCTGATTATGATGCAATACATAGTTAGGTTACAATTCCTGTTTAAGATGCAGTGCATAGTCTGGTTACAATTTTGAAACAGAATATAAAACAATGTGCATTGAACAAAAAATGACTTTTATAAGGATACATTAAACATGAATAACAAATTAAGTGATTACTATTATTAAAAAACATACTTTATAAACAATATATGGGATTACTATATGTTTGATTTTTGATTTCCAAAATTAATGATTACTGGAAAAGTCAAAACAAGTCTTGAATCAAAATTACCATGCTCTAATTATTATTCATTCTTAATATTCATCACCATCATGTAAAACACCATATGATTTATTTGATTCCTTAAAAAACTCAATTCATGAATCCCATCTTCGAAAAACTCATTCCTTTTCTATATTTTCATAAGGCCTTCAGGGAGTGTAATGACCTGTAAATTTCAAGGAATTTTTTTTTCTTAATTTTCATTGGAATTTTACCAGAACACAGTTTCAGACGGCACCTAATTACGAGGCCCGGTGTGCCCGGAATCATTTTCCGAAGTTTGGCTCGGGTACGTTCAGTGAAAGGACGAGCGGGTTTTTCTAACTTTTGAACCGGTGCTCGGAATTGAATTCTGAGGGCACCGATGAAATCGCAGTGCCAATAATTTCTTAGAAATTCCTCTTCCGGAGTTGCGTTTGCTCGGGTGTGGTTTTTAATTTTTGGGCTTTATGTTAAGAAATAAAGTAATGTGGTATGACAAACTTTATTTTATTTCACTTAAAGCCGCTTAAAGCCACTTAAAGCTGCTTAAGCTGAGTTAAAGCAGATAGGGTGAAATTAAAAATATCCTACCCTCTTGGTAAGATATTTGTGAGGTGGGGCCCGCACAATCCCCAAAGTTTCTTTTCTCCTAAGTAACGCGCCCGCGAAAACCCCTATTAAATGAAAGTCAACTGACGCGTTTTCTAAACTCTTAAACGCTCATATTTATTGGGCGGTTTATTCATTGAAATTAATTCTATGAATTAATTTTGTTCATTTATTAACACGTTTTCAATTTGTTGGCATGTTAATAAAATAAGGCCAACACACCTTCTTCTTGAAGGTTGTGTTAAACCTTTGGAGAATCTCTAAAGATCTTCCTCCTCCTTCGCGAAGAACGCGAAGAACGCGAAAAACGCCGGCCTCCAACGAAGGGAGATGAAGAACGCCAGGCCCCACGGAGATCGACGACATGACGCCGACGATTCTCCCTCTGTGACGCTTCTTCCACGACAAATATTCGATCATCCGTTGAGATAATTGATGCGACGCCCTTCCGCAACGACGCGACGCCCTTCCGCGACGCGACGATCACCTCCTACCGCGACTGTCAATTCTGCGACGTACTCGCACTCGTCCGACGACAGCTACGAGGTAGGGGTCATTTTGAAAATGTTTTACCCATGTTTTTTTCCTCCAAGGAAAGAACGCGGACCAACCAATTAACAAGTTGGTCCACGAATTATTATTGCGGGTCGTGGTTCATCAATTGCTAGGATTTTTGTGGTGTTGTTTCAAACCGCTAACGCGGTGGGTGCGGACCAACGAACAAGTCCGAACCCACCGCCCTTTGTTGCTTGGTGTAAGGAACGGTGGACGATGACAAAACGTGACGCATAGATGATTTTTTGATTCCGCAGTGAAGAACGGGACCTGGGAGGAGCTACGGCGCAGACGGAAATGGAATCGGACCACCGGAGCAACTCCGGTGGCCCGCAGAATCCACCGGCGGCGCCGGTGGACAGAGGCGGTGGCGGCCGACCAGACCCACAACCGCGCGGGTCCAGTGAGACACGGGACGCAGTAGAGCTGCGTCCGCTGACCAAGCGTGGCCCCAGGCGGGGCCGCGACTCCTCTTCCCGTGGGGACAGCACGCCCCGCGATTCCCTCGCTCGGCCGCTCGGTCGAGCCGAGCCGAGCCGCCCGCCGGGCCGGGTCGCGCCCAGGCCGGGCCGGGCCGCCCTGGCCGGGCCGGGTCGGACCCGGACTCGGGTCGGGTCGACCCGGTTCAGGCCGACCCAGGGGGGGTTGGGCCGGGCCCAGACCCCCCGTTTCCAGACCTTTTTTCGGTCTTTTGCTCATAACATGAGTTACGGGCCTCCAAACGACGCGCCGTCAATGGCGATGCAATCCTTGGATTTAGACAGTCGTTTCGGTATATCACAATCAAGGTTTCAGAATACTTTGGGTTCGGCTGGGTTGGTTCGTACACAAAACCAACGGGGCCCTCGAAGCGAAAACACTCATATCTTGAGCTTCAGACGTTCGATTGACGGGCCGTGGACTTTGTTGAATTCCTCTATGTGAGACGGATCTTTTGGCTTAATCAGCACGAGGTTTGGACGCTGGTGGAGTACGGTCGGGTTGGTTTTTCCTTAAAAACCAACCTGGCCCCTGGGACGAAAAAACCAATAACTCTCAGACCGGGCGTCCGATTGACGCGCCGTCTACGACGTTGAGTTCCTGTTGACGATACGGAACTTTTGGATACATCAACTCTGGACTATGTGTTAGTTGATGTATCAGATTCTCGGCTCGTGGAGCGGACCCTCATAAACGATCTTGTTGTGTGCGGGAACCCTAGAGCTGGTTGCGACTGCTACTGTGACGATGACGACTGTGCAGAGATCCTCCGTGGATTCGACGACGACGAATACAGCACTCAGCGATCCTTTGTGGGTTAGTGCTACCGATCCTTTGTGGGTCCGATCCTGTGTGGGTCAGCGCTAAGAGGTCTTGTGTGGGCCAGCGCCTACAGATCCTGTGTGGGTCCGATCCGGTGTGGGTCTTTGCGGGGGTTAGTTACCTATCGATCCTGTGTGGGTCATTACGGGGGTTAGTACCTATCGATCCTTTGTGGGTCAGATCCTTTGTGGGTCATTGCGGGGGTTAGTACCTATCGATACTTTGTGTGTTAGATCCTTTGTGGGTCATTGCGGGGGTTAGTAACTATTGATACTTTGTGGGTCCGACGACATAGATGAATCAGTGGCAATATCTGGTCATCTTTATCGTCATATGAAGAAGTATACCTGTGTGAGCTGAATCCTGTTTTACTTTCCTTTGTGGATTATGTTGTGCTATCCTGTGTGGATTTACGTTTTTCATTCTTGTGTGGACTGGGTTGTACTTGAGCTCAGATGTTACAGCCGAGCGATAATTGATGACTTAGGTATATGTATGGGCATATACCTAAGCCGTGTCGGATGTTACTTCGTGATTGTATCTTTCCTTTGTGGTTTATCCTTTGTGGATTCTGGGAGACCTTTGGGGGTCTCAGGGTCCCTACTGAGTAGCTTATACTCACCCCTGCACGGGCTATGCCCGCACTACGTTTTGTTGGTTGTAGATGAAGGATAGCGCTGATCGTGGTGGAGGCTTGTAGAGCAGGACAGTACCTGGAGGTGGACCACTAGGTGGGACGTACTCGGAGCAGTCGGCTGGACCCGAGGAGCAGTGGAGGCTATCTATACCCACCCTTCATGTGGGACTTCCAGTGGACGGCTCAACATTTCAGCTTTACTTTTCAGTGGCTTTTTTCCCTTTCAAGTTGTACTTTACTTTCAGTTTGGGTTTGTATTCTGGCCCACTTACTTTCTGCACTTACTGTGGTATCAGTTTTTACTTAGTGTTTACTTCTTCCTGCTTGCTCTGTGGTGTTTGTTGGTTACTTTTCAAAGGCAATGCCTTCCCTTTTTCCGGGACATACGCTTTGGTGCTAGTCGCCAGCCCCTGGCCTATGGAAGGCGGGCTTGGGGTAGTCACGACACGGGCCCCGAGGACGGGTCGTGACAAGGAGATACAATTTTCATGATGGAATCCATCCTCCAAATTTTAGAACCCATAAATTTTGAATAAACTAGGAAATAATTCCACATTCAATAATATTTTCATCTTGAATTGTGAGATTCATTTCCTTGAAAACTGCCTAATCTTCCATGAAAGGATTGATAGTAAACACAAAACATACTCAATTTTTATAAAAGAACATCCTTGGTTCCAATAATCTTCCCCTTTGGGTTTTTTAGGAATATAATAATAAATTCAATGAAGCAACATCCATTATTAAACCTAGATACACAGGAAAAAACACATTCAACACTCTAATTATACATGAGCAATGATCAATGTAGAAGAAAAAGAGTAGCATTAATTAGGTTTTCATATCTTAGAATGCTTAAATATGTACAAGCTTCGTGTCACAGAATAATTTCATGATTTTTCAAAAACTTGAAACTACTATCTCCATCATCAATTCTCCTACATCCCAAAAGTTATAAATAGTTCATTCTCCCCTACTTTTATAACATTGAATTTCTCTATTCTCCCCCATTATAAGTAAACCCAAAAAAACTGTATTCATACATTGTAGAGTTTAAAACACACTCCCCTAGATCGTATCACCCCCCATAAACCTTCATAAATTCTATAAAAATATTAAAATAGTTAACACAACCATGGATAGGGGACACCTCATAACATCCTCATGCACTGGGAAGTCGTTGATCACTGGGGTTCAACCGATGCCACTAGAACACATGTGATAAAAATGTCTTGGTTAGTATTTCATCCACTTAGTCATTAGTTCCAACATGATCCATTTTAATCATGCCCAGTAAAACTTATTCCTTGATGAAGTGAAATCTAATTTCAATTTGTTTTGTATGATAAGACTAAACAAGATTCTTCAAAAGATTAATTGTGCTCTTGTTATCAACATGAATCATGATTGGAGGTTTCACCTCATCACCAATATCAGTCAGTTGTGGCTTAAACCAATGTATCTGAGTTCAAGCCTTTGTATCAGAGCTATAATCAGCTTCATCAGTACTAAGAGAAGTACTTTACTATTTCCTACTCAACCATCCCACACATTTATTTCCAATAAATAATGATCATCAACTTTTGGACATTATTTTAATAACATATTCAACCCATACATCATTAGAAACTACTGATAGTTCACTATCTCTTCCTTAAACAATGTATAATCCATTATTGTGAGTAGCTTGAATGTACCTCATCATTATTTTCACTGCCTCTATACTTTCTTACTTCTGATTACATTGAAAGCAGGCCACTAAAATGATATAAAGACAATATCTATCCGCTTTGTAGTTAAGAACAATAAGCTTCCAATTATTCTCCTATATATTATAGGATCTAAATATGACCTATCTTCATGCTTTCACAATTTTTCCCACCCTCAATCAAAGTCAAAATTGGTTTGGAATCATGCATATTGAATTTTATCTACAAATCTCTTTCATAATTTTATTGAGAAACAAAAGTGTAGTCCTTACTCTGAATCACTTGAAGCCCTAAGAAGTTTGCGAGTTCTCCAATTATAGACATTTTAAATTCTAATTTTATGTGATTAGAAAATTCATCCACTGATCCCTACCTACTTCCACCAAATATAATATCATATACATAAACTAGTACCATGAAATGATATTTTTAATAAATATTCACATAGATATTGTGATACACTTCTCCACTTCTAAAATTGATCTTCTTTAGATAAGAATCATGCTAATGGTACCACACCCTTGGGGCCTATTTCAGACCATATAGTGCCTTCTTCATTCTAAAAACCTTCATTTCACCATTACAAAGTAAAAACCCAGTAGTTGTTCAATGTAGACTTATTCTTCAAGAAAAACATTGAATAAAGCTATTTTTAAATCCTTTTGATACACTTTTTATCCTATTTGAATTTACATGGAATGAAAAATCCCGATGGGCTCGAGTCTCACCACTAGAGAAAACGTTTCTTCAATATTAGTACCTTTAATATGTGAATATCCTTTACACACCAGTCATGCCTTATTTTTTTAACACATTACCATACTCATCAAATCTATTCTCCAATATCCACTTTATACCAATAACATTGTGAATTTCAGGTCTCATAACAACATCCCATGTATGGTTCTTGTCAATCTAATCTTACTCTTCATTCATGGCATTAACCCATGATTTATCATTTATTGCTTATTTAAATGAAGATGGTTCCACAACTGATTGGAATGAATATTTTTCAATATTCCTCATTATCCTTGTCTGTGTGGGGGATTCCCAATCCCCAACATTGTTATATTAATCAATCTACACTCTTAAATTTCTCTTATAAGGTTCAGAAGAATTTCCTTTAGCAGTAGTTTACTCTTCTAATTCTTTTTTTGAGTCAAGATTGTATTATGGCCCCTAAATGTTTTGAACATATTCCTCTACTTCTATATTTGGATCAATTCCATGTCTATATTCTATCACATCTTCTATCATATTAGCATAAAAATTCCTTGAGAAATTTGTGTACACATCTTAAATGATCTTGGCTTCACCGGTTTCCACTATTTTTCCAATAAGACTATTGAAACATTTCTAGTCTTTCTGTTCATTAAAAATCCATGAAATATTCCTTCATCTACAACATCAACATACAACCCTTGATTTACTTCCTTGTTTTAGATGAAGCATTTACTTCCAAAAACACAAAAAAAATTTAAATAGGGATTCCTTCCATGCCACAACACATATGGTGTCTTAGTTTCTACCATATAAATCCCTATTTGATTTTGAGTATACCCTGTAACTTGAACAAACACTTTCCTATAATGGTGAGGGATACGACTCCCAATTAGAATAGTTCTAGATATATTGTTCACATATCGAGTCTTGCACTCAAAAACTCCATTTTGTTGTGGAGTTCTCACAAAGAAACCTCCTGTTGTATTCCATGTTTCTACATGTAATTTTCAAATTCAATGGATATGTCTTCCCCACCATTTTTAGAACACAAAACTATGATTGTCTGTCAAGTATCCTTATTTTCTATTTGGAAATATGTTTTCATGAAATCAATCACTTATAGTTTCTTATGTATAACCATCCCAAAATCCATTCTACTAAAATAATCAATAAATAAAATGAATTACCACTCTCTATATGTCCCAACCACATTTATCGGTCCACATACATTTGTGTGGATGTGATCAAGGAGATTCGATCCCCTTTTATTCTTTGGGGGATATGAACTGGAGACCAAGTTTACTTATATGAAAGCATCACAAGTCTTATCCTATTCATGATTTAGATTAGGTATATCCATGAAAATATTCTATTTAGTTATCTTTTCCATGTCTTTTTGATTAATGTGACCCAACCTTAAGTGCCACAGGTAGTTCTCTTCTTCAACTGTCATGTATCAAATGCTATCATTACAATCAACCTGATATAAGTTTCCATCTATCATGTATCCCTTCATGAGATAATTTCATGTCTTTCCTTTTATAGTGAACCCCTTTTTATTTAATTTTACTATAAGTCACGAGTCACATATTTGTCTCACACTCAGAAGTTTATTGCACAAACTTTCAACATAAATAACTTTTGTTTTCTCCATTTTTGTACACCAACTACCTTTGATCTTCAAGGCACCATCAATACCAAATATATATTTTCCACCAACCATTTTCTTTACATTCTTCAATAAATCTTCATTTCCCATCATATGGGGTGTGAATCCACTATCAATAATCTAGGTGCTAATATTCTTTATATCTTTGAGAGTGACTTCAGCAAGACAGTATTTCTCGATCATCTAATCTTCCTCTCATGAAATATTATATTTAGTGAATAATGAAGATGGATTTTCAAATCTATTTTCCATGTGTACAGGTTCATCGTACTAGTACTCTTATTCTAGAGGTTAAAATACGTTTGTAAGAGAAACACCATCTAGTTGATGAGTATTGACATGTTGTTGAGTTTTATATGAATTTTTCATACATTTTCCATGCCTGCAATAAATGGATTAATGGACAAAGTATGAAAAATTTATATAATATAATATGAAATTATTTCTTATATAAGAAATTGGATTTGAATTATTTCTCTTTTGTTGAATTACTAGCTATTCTCCATTCAAAAAAATCCTTCCATCTTTACAGTATGACATGGCATGGCCTAGATAGCCACAAAATTGACATTTCAAAAGTGGAAATGAATTCTCAATTATGTTTCTCCCCATGTCTCCTTGATTAAGAAAATATTTTGACTAATGATCATTTCTGGAAACATGTGGATAGTTTTGAGTTCACCTTTTAGTTTGATTAGGGTATTTATTTATTAATACTTTAATTGAATTTGTAATATGTCCAAACTTCAGCTTCACTTTTTTTTGTTCATATTGTTTCGAGCCATCGATATTTTAGAATTAGAACCAATTACACCTTTTTCCATGCATGTGGATCATTGATCATCCAAAGCCTTCTATACTCCTTCAGAACTATGATTGGATCTCTCTATGAGGTCATAGTCCAAGAATCTCCCAAACTATTTTTTTCTTCTTGGTTTCCTTTGAATTTGATTCACTTTCATGTTTACTCCTTAGAGTTAAAACTTATTATTCAATACCCTCAATAGTCTTAGACTCCACCTCCAGTTTTTATGTGAGGTAATTGATAAACATGTCCTATTATTCAATTATGATCTTCAATTCCACTACATTTTCTTCAATTTCAAAGGTTGTTGACAATTTTTTCACTACTTCTTCTAGTCGTTAAATTTTAGTTTCAAGAAAATCAATATATTCAGATGATTCTTCAACAAATGATCACCCATTTTATCATATGTTACTTTGATTATTAATAATTCCAAGAGAATCCTTATATTGAAACTTGAGATGATTCTGGATTTTCAACTATAGCTTTCATAGATGTGTGGGTTCTAGATTTAAACACTTGTTATTATTCCTAAAAAATAATTCATTTCCATTATTATAATCTTTACAGAACAAATCTCCCTCTGTAATTTCTTTTTAAATTTGAAGTCTTCCTTTTGATAAAACCTTTTTTAAGGCTTTTGTGAATTTCCCACTTTACTTTCTTCATCATCGCGCTTTCTTGAGCACTGAGAGGAAATGTTCCAAACTCTACCACAACAAAAATGGCCCATGGGAACATTTCCTTCAAATATCAATTTCCACTCTTTAATTTATTTTCAATAATTTAAATAATTTAATCTTCTTCATAATCACCATCAACTATATCTCAATACACGTCATATTTTTTCATGGATTTGAAAGCCATTTCTTTGCTTACTCGAGTAATTACATCATTAGGTTTGACTCTCATTTCATATTCCACTACATTTCTCAACATATTATCGAGAGAATGTTTATATAGATCCGTTTAATCCAGGGTTGATACCTTTTCATTGAAGATAGGTGGAATCCTTCACAATATTGTTTTCAAATTTTCAATGTCATTGATTTCTTCACAAAGTCCACGTATTGCTCTAAAAACATAATAAATTAAATTAAAAAAGTCATGTACATTTTCCTGTGGATGAATTTTCAAATCATCAAACCTATTGTGAAGGACTTGAAGTTTTTCCTCCTTCACTTTGTTGTCTCCATCATTATTATTCTACAATTTTTCCCATATAGACTATGATGATGTACAACTCATGACCATTAGATATATTTGATCAGAAAGAGTTGTAATGATAGAATTATATTTTTTAGCATATGTATCAAGCATTTTACTGTCTATATAAGTCATAGACCACCCTGTTGGATTAGTGGCTAGTATTCCATGTATATTTGTAAAGAGTAATTCCATTTCAATAGATATTAGATGAGATCTCATAATGTTCTTCCATATTTTAAAGTTACATGCATCAAATTAGGGGACACCCTTGAAATTATCTGAATTCTATAAGATAGAAAATATGGAGAAATTTACACCATAAACCTTTACCCTCTGATACAACTTGAAGGACCCCAGAACACCATGAGAGGGGGGTGGGGTGAATCTGGGTGTCATTTTCTTTCAAGTAACAGATGTTGTTCCCCCACTGGTATGAACACGTTAAACATATTTGATGGTAATGTGTAGTAATTAAACCATTCATAAGAAATAATACAATTGAAAAATTTAACTTGTTTCACCACTAAAGGCTAGTCCAAGGAGCATATGCCAATAGTGTGTTAGTCAAACCTAAATCCACTAATTTTAAATAGACATGGAATACAAAATTTTTGACACATACACTATGTTCCGAGTACACTTCCTTTATAATATTTTAGGGGTAGAACACTACATCCCTCAAAACACTTCCATTGACTCCTCATAGCTCCCTAATTTGATAGAATTCTAACATATTTTATCAATATGAAGGTCATTTCAATGGATTGAAATTAAAGTATTTATACTTGTCTTAGATTGAGATGCTAATTTCATCTAATACCTGAGTTTAAGCTCTTTGAATGTCATATTCACTGAAAAAAATATATTCCAAACTACCATTCGCGAAGATCCTTCATGAAGCTCGCTACGTTTATGTAGCTCCCTAAATTTATGGAAAAAACTGCCTTCATGAAGTACCCCTATCTTCACAGAACAAACTCCTACTAAAATATCACATAGTTAACACAGAAAAATATACCATGGATTTATTAGTTTGTTATCCATTTGATCATCAGTTCCAACATGATCGATTTTAATCAGGCCTTGTTCAACATTTTTCCCTGATGAAGTGATATCTGATTTCAATGTGTTTCATATGAGAATTCTAAAAAGTATTCTATATAAGATAAATTGTGATCTTGTTATCATAGTGAACCACAATCAACTATTTAACCTCATAAAAAATATCTATCAATTTTTTCTTCCACAAAATTAGCTGATTGAAATCCTTTGTAGTAGAAATATACTTAGTTTATGTAGTAATAAAAAAGTAATTTCCTTTTTATTATTCAACCAGAATATAAATTTATTCCCAATAATGAATGAAGCACCACCTATGGATATTCTATCAAAACATCTCCAACCCAGTTAGGATCATAAATTGTAGATAGTTCACCATCTCTTCCTATATAAATGTATGAACCAAAACTGTGAGTACCTTTAATGTATCTCAGGATTTTGTTCTGTACCACCATATGTTCTTCCATCAGATTACTTTGAAAGCAGGTCACTAATAATTTTGAAACGATAATATTTGACTATGTCATAGTCAAGTACAATAAGTTTCCAATGATTCTCTGATTCATTTTGGATCTACAGATGACCCATCAATATTCTTTCTAAGTATTCTCCCACCCACAATCAAAGTTGAAATTGGGTTGGAATCATTTATGTTGAATTTATTCATCAACTCTCGTGTATACTTTTTATGATAAAAAAGTATAGTGTTTCCTCTGAATCACGTGTAGACCTATGAAGTAGGTGAGTTTACCCATCATAGATATTTCAAATTATGATTTAATGTGATTGGAAAATTCATTCCCTGATCCCTACATGCTTCAACCAAATATAATATCATCTATGTACACCAGTACCATGAACCGATCTTTATGTTAAATTTTCACATAGGGATTGTGATCCTCTCATCATTTTTAAATTTTCGATTATTTAGATAACAATCAAGACAATAGTTCCACACCCGTGGAGCCTATATCAAACCATATAGTGGCTTATTTAATATGAAAACCTTAATTTCATCATTAACAAGAAGAAAATACCTTGGGTATTCTATATAGAATTATACTTCAAGTACAAAGTTCAAAAAATCTAATTTGATATACATTTGATACACTTTGTATCATCTTTTAATTTACATGTCAAGAAAAAGCCTGATGGACTCCAATATTTCCACATGAGAAAATGTTTCGTCAACATCAACACCTTGAATATTTGAACATCCTTTACACCCCAATTGTTCCTTATTTATGATCACATGACCTTTCTTATTTAATTTATTCTTAATGATCCACTTCTTATGAATCACATTTTGTCTTTCGGTTCTCATAACAAGATCCCATGAATAGTTGATGTCAATCTAATCTAACTCTTCATTCATGACATTAACCCATGATTCATCCTTTGCATTTTTTTTCAAATGAGGATGGTTCCATAACTAATAAGATGAAATATTGTTCATTATTAATTATTATCCATGTCTGTGTGGTTGCTGTCCAATCCCCAATGATGTTAGATTTATCAATATATACTCTTAGATTTATCCTATGAGGTTCATATGAATTTTCTTTAGCCATGGTTTCCTCTTATTATTCTTCTCCTGAATCAATATAATGTTGTGACACCTGAATCTTTTCAATCTCTTCCTTTAAATATTTATTTCGGTCTATTCAATGTCCACATTATTTCTCATATTCTATCACATAAATATAAGAATTACTTGAGTAATTTTTGATATTATCTTCCAGTATCTTCACATCAGTGCTTTCCAAAAAATTTCCATGATTATTATTAAAACATTTGTAGGATTTTATTTTCATTGAATACATGAGGAATATTCATCCATTTGAAGTATTTCCATACTTCCTGTGATTTTTTTCATTGTTTAGAATGAAACATTTACATATGAAAACATGAAAATGATTCAAAGAGGGATTCCTTATTTTCCACAACTCATATGGTGTCTTTATTTCTCCCATATAAATCCCTTTTCAATTTTGAGTATACACTACATCTTGAAAAACAATTTCTAGAAATGGAGAGGGATATGACTCTAAATCTTCATAGTTCTATAAATATTATTCACTATCGATTCCTATGCTAAACAACTCTATTTTATTATGGAGTTCTCACAACAGCCGCCTCATGTTGTACTATATGTTTCTATAGGTAATTTTCAAATTCAATGGATGTGTATTCCCCTTTATTATTAGAATATATAACATTGATTTTCCTTCCAATATAATTATCGACTATTCAATGATATGTTTTCATGAACTCAAGAACTTGTCATTTTCTATGTATAACTATCACACGATCCGTTCTACTAAAATCATCAATAATCAAGAAAATTACCTATCTCCATGTAAGATAATGGATCTTTTCATTAGGTATGTTTTGTTTTATGTTTTAGTTTAAGTCCATTATTTTGGTTAAATAAGTTTTTTCCAAGTTTAGGAGAAGGATCATGGATGTTCTGGGGGTATGAGACATGAAAGAGGTGAAAAAATGATCTTTCTAGGCATGTTTCATTGTTTGAAAACTATTAGTGAATATCATGTGAAGATTCCTAGGAAACTGTGTAATGGGGTGATTTTTAGACAGTGGCATGCACATAGTTTGGAAAACTGTGTAGGTAAATTGTGCGGCCCAGTAAAGTTGGAAAAAATTATAAAATTGCCACCCTGAGATTTTGAAGTATAACTATAGATTTTCCACCTCCCCCCCTCTGGAAACCCTACATGAGACCTTGGTTGACCCAACCATCCCAATGGTGTTTATTATTCAATACAAGGTCATTTGGAGTGCAGTTAGTTGTATATTGAAGATCTAGGAATGTGTTATCCCTCAATTATTTCTGTTTTTTTGGTTTAGGGTTTTTATTTTTCTATCCTCTCTGTCCAAATCTCTAAAAACCCTCTTTTCTGGGAAGATATTTTTCAAATCATTAACATTTGGTTGGATCCAGATCTAAGACCACTATTGGGAGGTCATTTTCCATATAATTTTAGGTAAGTGGTCTAATATTTATATTCCATTGCTTCATTGTAAATTAGTGAATGTCTAACTTTGTTCTTTGTCACTTCTTGTTGTGATATTGAAACATTTGGTAAGGTTTGGAATAATGGGTGTCTAAATGATGAATGGAAACCATTATGGTCTCCATGGGATGTAATGGGGATAATTTAAACCATTGGATGCATTAAATGGGTTGTGCCAATATTTACCAGGCCTAGAAATTTGCAAAGTAATTACAAGGTCATTGTGTGACAATATAGAGCCCGTGTTGAGTATGTTGATATGTTAAATGGTATGTGTAATGGGAATTATGTTAAATGGTATTACATAAGGTAATTATTAATTATTCTTAGTAAGATAGTCTTGGGAATGTGAATTGGGTAAATTGGAAATGCTTCATTAATGGTAATTTTTTTAATGAGTTATGAAAAAAATGTTAAATCCCTAATTGATTTTCATGGATTATTAACATTATTTGTATTGGTAGTGTTTTGTTTTGATATGGTTGTGTATTTTGAATGGATGAATAAGAATATGCACATGGTTTGGAGGTGGGATAAAGGACTCGGGATCCTCCCATGAGTAGGGTTGTGCTGATGCTCTAGAACCACACTAGAATACATGGGTTGGGGAGTCAGACTGATGATATATTCCCCCAATGGTTGTATTCAATGGAATTACCTAGATTTAGGCTCCAAGGTATGTGAGACTTATTGACTGTGTAATGTGTTGTACCTAGTGAGTTATGTCCCTTTAATTCCCTCTATTATGATTGAGGTGGTTGATTATGCCTAATCCATTGAACATATGATGAAAGTTAACTAATTAATTGAAATGGTATAATTAATTGAAATTTGAAATAATGTTTGGAATGATTCTATAAAACTGCATCAGCTAATGGATTCTGAATATTACATTATTTAATTTTACTTTATTTCATACTACTTTAACTATCTGTTAGACTAAATATTTTGTAGACACCATTAGTGTTGGCCTACTAAGTTGTACTCACACACTACTTGGGCTGTCGTTATGTACCCGCTCAAATTTTATGCATACAGGACATGACAAGGGAAAGATCCCAATGCTAGGAAGTTGGGTTGGACACGGGGCATGCAAGGATGTGGTTATAGACTTGGGTTAGGTACATTTTAGGGAATCTTATATTTGTATTTATTTTGTGTTTTGTTTACATGGAATTGTAGCATGATGTGGCATGTGTACTTATTGACCATGGTTTGTACCCATTTTGGTAGATGGTTATTTATTCTTGTGCATTGATTATCTTATGTTTTTTTTCACTATTTATTATGTTTACTACTATGTAATACTTCGATAAAGTGAGTGTAGTCTCCCCACATAACTTTTAAGCCCTTGATCCTAGTCAACAACCTCTGGCATATGGGGATACATGCTTGAGGTCATGTGATGATCTAGAATGGGGCACCGGTTTAGTTTAACTCAGGTCAAGAAAGTTATAAAGTGGTATTATAGGAGGTATTTTCTATGAAATACTATTTTGGATTTCTAGAAACAATGTCAGGATGGTGTTAGGAATAAACATTGAGCTTGTTCTTGGGAGTATCGAACCCATGTATGAGGGAAAACCCAAGTCACCCAGGGTGGGAATTGTTGTTCTGGTTGTGTGTGGTTACACTTGATGATATTTCACTATTGGGTGATTTACTTTTTGTGTGATGTGATAGTTTTATGATATTTTCCATTGGATGGAATTTCATGAGGGTTCACATTCTTGCATCATTCAATGAACCTAGGGGTATAAGTGTCATGCATCATGGTAGGAATACACACAAGATGGGTGTGTGGGGAATAGAGGGTCGAATGCATTTTATTTTCGTAAAAGTGGTGAAATTGTGTCTAAAAAAATGATATAAATGGGTAAAAATGGGAGGAAAATGTTAAATAAAAATTCATGGATTATGATTGACAAAGGGTGGTAAGATAATTAAAATGTAATTGAAATATGTTGTGATATGGGAATAGTTTGATATGGTGTAGAATATGAGGCTTGTAACCATGTGAGTTAGTTATCCTCTATTACCCATATTACATTGTAAAAATGGATGAGGGTAGTGTGTTGGGTAAGATCAGACCTCTTTGGGTGGTGCATGATAAATTTTTTCTATATGGTAAGTGGTGATCCATCCTTTATATTTGTTAACATTTTATGGTTTGTGTTATAATGTTCCTATTTGAAATTGTAGAGAAATGACACCACGAAGATGTGCTATAGTTGGGAAATAGGTGGATGTTGTGGAGAATGATCCACCATTAGTGAAAAAAGATGATCTAGTGGTTCAATATATTAGGGATGATAAGTTTTTTGAGAACATTACTCATTTTATGTAGAGGATGGAACAATATCTAGGGTGGGTTGCACTGAGTATGTTTGAACTGACTAGGGGGTTTCAGCTGCAACACCCTACTACCTTTATCGGAGAGGGTGTAACTTAGGTAGAAGAGTTCGGGATAGAGTCCATACAAACAATTATTGATCATTTGGAGACTCATTTGAAAAAATGGTCATGTTAGTGGCCATATGTTGTGGGTCTATGCGAAGGGTTGGTGGAATATCTTAGTTCATGCTGAACTGGTTGAAGGAATGCTATGTAAGGGGTTTCAAGAAACATTTCTGGAACAATACAATGAGGAAACATTATTCCAGTACATGGCTATAGAGTTTGTGAGACTTAATTAGGGGTGATTTTTTTAAATAGAGTATGCAGCTCGGTTCAAGGACTTCTAATGTTTTGTTCCCGCTTTGGTGGGAGATGAGGCAGCTATAGAGAGGCGCTTTCAAGATGGTCTCTCGCATGAGATCAGATCCCAAGTAAATATATTTTAATTGAATAGGTTTATTAAGGTGATTGATCATTCCTTCATCTCTCAAGGATTCCTCTGGAAGAATACATGTGGTTCTAGTGGGGAATCCAATAGTGAGAATTTTGAAAGTAGGAAGCACCACTTTGAGAATTTCCACCAGGGAAATAGTGGACAACACAACCAGAAAATGGAATCAATCCCTCATGTTATTGATCATGTTTGCTGCTACTAGTATAAAAGGACGGGTCACATTAAAATTTAGTGTTCTAGACCACCAGGTAAGTGTAGAGTATGAAAAAATGGTCCATGTGCATAGGTTCTTCAAGAACCAGTGACAGATGAAAAATAATGATGGATAAAGATCAGTGTAGAGTACATGAAGGGGCTCAGTTACCTTATATCAGGAAGGTATTTAAAGCTCCATAGGTCATACTTCTAGGGGTGGTGGGCATGGAACTCCGGGTCGAGACCATCCATATCAGCATGGAAATATAGTGCATGGTAGTCAGGCTAGAACCTAGGGTAGTGGGATAGGCCAACTTCACACAATTAAGTCTACACATAGGGGTGGTGAGGCTGGGACATATACTATTCATGGTACAATTATTGTAGCCTCCACACGTCATAATTAACTATTTGTCAAAGGTTCGAAATGCTCTATTATGTCTGCATAGTTTTTAGTGGTGTTGGGATTGGCCATTGAATGGGTGTGTAGGGTTATGTTGATTGATTCTTCATTGGGGTGTGAGTTGAGGATATCAGGCAGTGTAAAGGTTGTGATTTAGAGGCTGGTGGTTATAAGTTTATGTGGAACCTATTTTTACTCATGATTTTAGGTTTTGACATGATCTTGGGTATGGATTGGATGGTTTTATATCAATCCCACATCGATTGTTACCATCATAAGGTAACATTCACATACCTCTATGGAGATACTTATGCCCTTCGTGGTGAGTGGGATGTCCAGGAGAGTCGAACATGGACCATTTTCTTGTAGGTGGGAGAACTCCTGATCCAAGTGGAATTACTTATTCTTGATTTTAGATTATTGGATCAAAATTTATTTCCTTTTGTGGTGGATGAGTTTCAGGATGTGTTTCCTAAGTATTTATCGAGACTTCCACCCAAGAGGGATGCCCAGTTCATGATCGAATTGCATAAAATGGAAGAACCGATTTCCTTTCCACCATATTGAATGGTGCTGGTAGAACTCTAGGAACAAAAGGTTCAACTAGAATAGTTTGAGTAAAAGGTATTCATTCGACCCAGTACGTCACCATGGGGATCACTTGTATTTTTTTCTAAAAAGGAAGACAAATCATTGAGGTTATGTGTCAACTATAGGAAGTTAAATCAGATGATTGTTAAAAATTGATGCTTAAATCCCATAATTGAAGACCTATCTGAACAACGAAGGTGTGCCTTTATGATCTCAAAATTCAATATGGGATTTGGATACCATTAGTGGAGGGTTAGAAATTTTTACATACTACAAACAGCTTTTTAGAGTAGGTATGGGTTGAATGAATTTATGGTTATGCCGTTTGGATTAACCAATGCACCCGCTATTTTCAAGACCTTAATGAACTGAAAATTTTACCCCTATCTAGATCAGTTCATGGTTAACTTTTTTGATGAAAACTTTCTGTACTCACAATCTATTGATGATTATGCCAAACATCTTGAGATAGTCTTGAGTACACTAAGACATAATAGGATTTACACTAAGCTATTAAAATTTTAGTTTTGGATTGATAAAGTTCATTTCTTGGGAAAAATCATTTTAGAGTTAGGTGGGTTAGTGGATCCATAAAAGGTGAAGGCTGTGCTATCTTGAGAGAAACCAAAGAATGTTTTTGATTTTCAAAGTTTCTTGTGTTTGGATGATTACTACAAAAGGTTCATTAATGATTTCTCTCATCCGGTAGTGACACTCTCATGCCTAAAAAAAGGGGGTTAAGTTTGATTTGTAAGAGGATTGTGAGAATTATTTTCAAGAGATGAAGATGTGGTTCACAACCATTCCTATTTTGATTTTATCTAAACCAGGTAAGAGATACAAGTTGTTCTACGATGTGTCCAACATTGGACTCAGGGTAGCGTTGATGTATGATGATCGGGTCATAGAATATGGGTTATGAAAATTAAGGTCTCATGAAAGAAATTACCTTAACCAAGATCTTTAGAAATATTTTATGGTTTATGCCTTAATGTTTTGGAGGAATTACTTATTTGAGAGAGTTTCAGAGAGTTTACTGATCATAAAAGTCTAATGTATATCTTCTCTCAGCCTAATTTGAACCTTCAACAATGAAGGTTGGTTGAGTACCTGTAATACTTCTATTTCAAAATAATTAATTCCCCAAGAAAAGGGAATAGTTCTATAGAAGCTTTGAGCCAGAAGACTCAGAATTAGGTGGCTCAAGAATCTAACTATGAGTGGAGTGTGATGGCCTTATTTGATAAGATGAACCTAGAGGTGTAGGATGGGTACAAAAAGAATGAACCTTGCATCTATAATAGTTGATTCTGCACTTTTTTTCTGGGTCAAGGAGAGTCTGCTAGTGGATTCATAGTGTTTGGAAATGAAGTAAAATCCTAAAGGTGGGGATTCAACTTCTTGTTGGGATGTGGGTGACGATGAAATTGTTTATGTTCAGGGCCGTTTTGTTATGCCGATTGGTGTGTGAGAATGGTTTATGTGTAAGTTACATGCCTCGATGTTGGAAGTTCATCCTATCTTTACTAAAATGTATCTTGATATTTTTCATTTGTATTGTTTTCTAAGAATTAATAAGGAAGTCATGGGTTTTGCAGCACAATGATTTGCCTATCAATATTTTAAGGCAGAACATCAACACCCAAGGGGTTGTTACAGTCATTGCCCATTCGAGGGTGGAAGTGAAATGAAGTTATGATGGAATTCATAGTGGTCCTTTCAATGAATCCTAAAAATAATGATTCAATATGGGTGGTTGTGGATTTTTTGACTAATGTGGCTCAGTTATTTCTGATTCAGGAAACTTTCACAATTGATTAGTTGGGTTAATTGTATGTCCACGAAATAGTGCGGTTGAATAGTGTTCCAAGAACCATAGTTTTGGATCGTGATCTCCATTTCACCTCACTCTTATGGCATGGGTTATAGAGGGAACTTGGTAATCATGCATTTTTGAGTAGGTCTTATCACCTGCAGAAGGATGGGTAGTCGAAGCATACAATTCAATTATTAGAGGACATGTTGAGATCCTGTGTTATGAATTTTGGTGGTTTGTGGGAAAATAACTTCTGCTTGGTGAGTTTTCTTAAGAAAAACGTTTTCAGGATACTATTCAGATGTATCCTTTTTAGGAACTCAATGGGAGACTGTAAAGATCTCTTTTGTGTTGGTTAGAAGCTCCGGATTATGAGAATCTAGGACTGACTTTCATGCAGGAGATATCGGAGAAGGTTCAATTGATTAAGAAGTATATGGGAACTGCTGATATTATGCATAATCCTTATGAAGATAGACATGATAGAACTATCAAGGTCATGGTTTGTGATAATGTGTTTCTTTGGGTGTCTCCAAGGTCAGGTCACCGTCAAATCCGAAAATAGGGAATGGTGGTTCCTAGGTATGTGGAATTGTTTGAGATCTTGGAGAGGATCGGACTGGTGTTTTATCAATTGGCTCTTCCACAATGGTATGGTGGGTTGAATTTTTTTATATGTATCTCTTGTATGATAGTATCATCCTGATCCATATAATGTGACAAACGTTGACATTGTTGATATTAAGGCTAATGGGACCTTTCAAGAGCAGTAGGTTTGTATTATTGATCATAGTGAGAAGGTCTTTCGGTGAAAGGTTGTGCCTTTGGTTCATGTTCTGTGGAAACATATGAAAGTTTAGGAATAAACATGGGATAAGGAGTCTGAAATATGTTCCCAATGGACCAATCCATTTGCATTAGAAACTCAATGATGATCAGAAATATAGGCTCAAGGATGAGATTTCCTTAGGTGGGGAGGTTGTAAGATCCTAGATTTTTTCACAATGTAGTTTTTGTTTATGTTTTAGTTTAAGTGACTTATTTTGGCCAAATAAGTGTTTCCCAAGCTCATGAGAATGCTTTGTGTTAATCTAGGGTTTTGGGACATCAAAGAGGAGAAAAAATATCCGTTTGGGCATGATACACGGTTTCCACACAGTTAGTGAAAATCGTGTGAAGCTTCCTAGGAAACCATGCAAGGGGGAGATTTCTAGATAGTGTCATGTGGGTGGTTTGTTCATAGTTTGGAAAACCTTTTCAGTAAATAGTTTGGCCCAGTAAAGTGGGAAAAATTAAAAATTTTCCACCCCATATTTTTGAGTCTAACTTGATATTTTACTCCTCCTCTCCTCCTACAACCCTAGATGCGAGGTTGGACAAAAGAAACTTCCCAAGGGAGATTCTTCCTCGATCATAGGCCATTTAGAGTTATTTTAGTTAAATATCAATGATCTTGGTAGGTCTAATACCTCTCTAGTTTCCCTTTTTGGTTTCAGGTTTTATCATTATCTCCTCTCTATTCGAATCTCTTAAACAACTCTTTTCAAGGGAGATCTAGTTTAAAGAATTTATAGGTGATTGAATCCAGATCTATTTCCATTCTTAGTAGTGGTTTCACCAACGAATTTTATGTAGGAGGTCTACAAGTCATATTCCATAGCTTCATTGTACATTTTGGAATGTCAAAATTTTTTCTTTTTCACTTATTATTGTTATTTTGAACCCTTTGGTAAGGTATGGAATAATGGGTGTTTAAATGATTAATGGAAACCCTCATGGTTCCCATGGGACACAACACGGATGATTTGAACCATTTTAGTTTATCCATGGGGTGTTCCCATATTCACCAGGCCTATAAATTTTCCAAGTATGTACTAGGTCATTGTGTGATAATGCATATCCCTTATTGAGTATGTTGATATGTTAAATGGTATGTGAAATGGGAATTATGTTAAACAAGATGACATAAGGGAATTATTGATTACTCTTAGTAAAATATGCTTGGGAATGGGAATTGGGATAAATGGACATTGTGATGTTCATGGAAAATGTTTTAATTTGTTATGGAAATTTTTTAATTCCCATATTGATTTTCATGGATTATGAACATTATATGAATTGGTAGTTTTTTTTGTGATATGGTTGTGTGTGGTGAATAGATAAAAAATCATGTTCACATGTATTGATGGTAGGATAGAGGACTGAGGCTCCTCCCACCGGTAGGGTTGGACTGATGCTCTAACCCCACTCTGGAATACATGGGTTGGGGAGTTGGAATGATGACCTATGCTACCAATGGATGTATTTTATGGAATTCCATGGATCAACGCTCTAGTTAATGTGAGACTTGATGATTGTGGAATGTGTTTTCACTAGTGAGTTAGGGATGTTGACTTGTCTCCCTTATAATTAAGCTGGTCGATTATACCAAGTCCATTGAACATTTGATGATAGTGAACTAAGTAATGGAAATGGTATAAGTAATTGAAAATGGAAAAAAATGTTAAGATTGATTCTAGAAAACCTCATGAACTAATGAATTATGAATGTTAATTTATTTACTTTTAATTTATTTCATACTACATACACTATCTATTAGACAATATATTTTGTAGACACTATTGTTGGTGGCATACTAAGTTGTACTCACACCCCAGTTGGGCCGTTGTTGGGTACCTATGAAGATTTAATGCTTGTAGGTCCCGACCCGGGCAAGGGAAAAATTATAGGAAGTTGAGTTGTACATGGGGCATGCATGGATGAGGTTCCAAACTTAGGTTATGACCATTTTTTGGATTCTATTGTTTGTCTTTATTTTAGATTTTGTTCACATGGAATTGTAGCATGATATTTCATGTTTACTGATTGAACATGGTTTGTACCCATTTTGGGAGATGGTTATTAATCATTGTGAATTATTTATATTATTTGTTTTCAGTATTTTATATGTTTAATACTATGATTTACTATGATAAAGATGGTATAGTATCCAATATGAAATTTAGACCCTCATAGCTTGTCGGCAACCACTGTTGTATGAGGATAAATGCCTGAGGTCATGTGAAGACCTAAAACTAGACACTAATTTAGTGCCACCTGGGTTGGGTATATTACAATCCATATATGTCGATGAGATCAAGGATATTTGATGCCCTTTTCTTCCTTGGGTGATATGGACTACAGAACAGTTTTCCTTGTATGCAAGCATCACTAGTCTTCTCCCGCTCATAGTTCAGATTAGGGATATCCATGAAAATATTTAGTTTAGATAAATTTTCCATTTCTAATTGATTAATGCAACCCTAACTTCAATTCTATAATATTTAATCTTCTTCAAATATCATGTAACAATTGTTATCTTTTCCATCAACCTGATTTAAGTTTCTGTCTATTATGCATCATTTCATGAGATAATTTCCTATCCTTCCTTTTATAGTGCACCTATTTTTATTGATTTTTACTATAAGTCCTGAGTCAAATATATATCTCACACTTACAAGATTATAATGTAAACCTTCATCACAAAGAACTTAGGTTTTCTTAATCCCATCACTTTCTTGTTCAGTACTCCCACTGCCTATGATCTTCAAAGCACCATCATTGTGGAACCTGACTTTTCAATCATCCATTTTCTTTACATTATTTATTAAATGTTCATTTTTTGTTATATGGTATGAGAATAATCAATAAATAATCTAAGTTCAACCATTATTTATAGCTTTTAGAACTGCTTTAAAAAGATTATATTTCTCTATCTTATTCTTTTCCTTCCATGAAATATTATATTGAGTGAACGATGAAGATAGACTTTCAAATTTTTTTTCCATGTGTATAGGTTCCATCATAATCATAATATTATTTTGGAGGAGAAAATATTTTTTTAATATAAACACCATCTAGTTGATGAGTATTGACTTATATTTGAGTTCTGTATGAATTGTGCATTCCTTTTCTATGCCTGCAATAAACAGATTTATGGATAATATTAGAATAATGGAAACAATATCCATAGAAACTATTTCTTATATAAGATGTAGGATATTAAATCATTCTTATCCTTTGACATCCAATATCTTCTTCATTAAAATAGATCCTTTCCTCATCACATTATGACATGGTATGACCCAAATAGCCACTGAATTAACATTTCATAAGAGGGAATGACTTCTCACTTATCTATCTCCCATTATGCCCATCCTTAAAAATAGATTTTAACGATGATCAATTTTAGAAACATGTGGATAGTTTTTAGTTCACTTTTTGTTTGATTTGTGGATTTCATTCTTACAAATTCAGGAGAATTTGTGACATTTCCAACTTTCATCTTCCCTTTATTTTGGTCCATCTTGTTTCCAATCTTTGATGTTTTAGCATCAC
Organism: Viscum album; assembly: GCA_963277665.1. Taxonomy (NCBI): domain Eukaryota; kingdom Viridiplantae; phylum Streptophyta; class Magnoliopsida; order Santalales; family Viscaceae; genus Viscum; species Viscum album. Next base: position 855,830,602 of record OY728152.1, read on the forward strand.
AACCAATTCCACATTTTCCAATGCATGTGGATCTATGATAATCTAAAGCCATAAGTACTATTTTGGAACAATGTTTGTCTCTTTGTATCATCTTATCATATAATAATCTTTTGAACTATATTTTTTTTCCTTTATTCATTTGAATTAAATTCATTTACAAGTTTACTCATAAGAGTAAACACTTCTTCTTCCAAACCCTTAATAATCATGGACTTCTCCTCCAGTACAGATGTATGTTCATTGATAACCATTTCATATTCTTCAATTATGATATTTAGTTCCACTACTTCATCTTTAAATTGAATGGTTTTTTACTATTATTTCACTACTTCTTTAAGTCTTTTAATTTCAGTTTCAAGATGATCAACATGTCCTAATGATTTTTTCATAACTTCTCTACAATTTTGAATATGTAACTTTAATTATCAACATTTCCAAGATTATCCTTAATATATTACTTAATATCATTATTAGAAATAAACTGATTACATATATCATTATCTTTTGATGATTCTGACATTTCAATTGTATACATCATAGACGTGTGGTTTCCATATTTAAACTCTAGTTCTTCTTCCTTAAATAATTCATTATCATCATCTTCTTATTTATAGAAAAAACTCTTCCTATATACTTTATTTCTATATTTGAAGTCCCCCTTTTGATAAAACCATTTCTGAAGCTTCTATGAATTTACCTATTCACATTATTCATCATTAATCTTCCTTGAGCACTGAGAGGAAATTTTCCCAACTCTACCACAATGAAACCAGTCCAAGGGAAGCTTTCCTTCAAATATCTATTTTCCTCTCTTAAATTTCTTTTAATGAAGAGAAATATTTTAATGTTCCTCATTATCTTCATCAAATACATCTCTAGACACCTCAAGATTTTCCATGGATTTGAAAGACATTTCAATTATTACATGAGTCAATACATAGTCATCATTTACTCTAATTTCATATGCCACCAGACTGCTCAACAGATCATCCAAATAATGTTTTGATAGATACCATTCCTCAAGTGTTAAAAAATTTCATTATAGATAGGTGGAAACCTTTTATTTTTTTTCACAATTTCATTATCATTTGTTTCCTCCCCAAGTCCACATATAACTCCAAAACATCAGAAATTTGATTAAAAAAAGGTATATGAATTTTTATCAGGATGCATTTTCATGTCATCAAACATAATTCCCACGACTTAAAGGTTTTCCTCCTTCACTTTGTAGTCTCTTTCATAAATATTATCCAATTTCTCGCAAAAAATGTTTTCTAAAGTAGAAATCATCACCTTTATATAGTTTGATCAGAAAGAGTTGCAGTGAGGGAATTCTGTGATTTAGCATATGCATCAAGAATTTCCATGTATTTATCATTAATAGAGAAACCTTTTGAATCAATGACCAATATTACTTATATAATGGAAAAGAGTACATCAATTCCAAGAGATATTAGATAATATCTCCTCCTGTTATTCCAAATCTTAAAGTTACATCCATCAAAGTGGGGGACTCCCCTAACATTAACTGAATTATCTATGACTACAAAGAAGGACATATTTAACACCATAAATAAATACCCTCTTATAAAACTTGAAGGACCTAGGAACACCCTGAGAGGGGAGGGGTGAATCAAGGTGTCATTTTTTTCAAGTGAAAAATCATATTCCCCCATTGGTAGGAACTTATTAAACCCATTTTATGGTAATGTGTAGTAATTAAAACATTAAAAAGCTACAAGACAATAGAAAAATTTTACTTGGTTCACCACTGAAGGCTAGTACATGGAGTATACACTGAAAGTGTGTTAGTCATAACGAAATCCACAAATCTTTACTACATTTATAAAAAAAAAAGTTTTGACACAGTCACTATGTGCTAGTTACACTTACTTTATAATATTTTAGGGATTGCAAAATACTTCCCTCAGAACACTTCCATCGACTACCCCTAGCTCTCTTCTTTGAGAGAAGTCTAAATATTTTTATCAACATGAATGTTGTTTCAATGGATTTAAATTAATGTATGTGTACCTATCTTAATAATATACTATACTTGAATCTAATAACTAAGTTGATTGTCTTTCAAAGTCCTATTTTCTGAAAATCATATATTCAAAACTACCATTCGTGAAGCTCCTTCGCGAAGATCGATGGATTCATGAAGCTGCCTTTTTTCGTGGAAGAAACAACCTTCATGAAGCATCCCTACTGTCATAGAACAAACTCATTCACAATGCTTATTGTGTCAATTCAGCATACCCTTTCACAAATGAAGCACCCTTTAAATAAAAAAAATCAGCATCATTAAAAAAATATATTCTTTTCATGATGCTCAGGCTCACATGGATTTCTAGATTCATGATACTCCCTTATATTTTCAAAATCAAATAATTTTTTGGTTTTCCTTGATAAAATAGTTAGCAGGAAGTGGGTGTAGCCTTATATTTATAGGCTCCACAGCTCAAGATGCTCCACTGCATCTTAGCAGATATAAAGGATCCTTCAAAAACATCCTGACGATTCTCCTCCTATCATAAAACTCCATGGAATTTTTTTGTTTACAATGCTCATTGTAACCCTAGAGCATTTTTTCAAACCATTGTGTGCTGTGATGATCCAATTCTCATAATTGTAGAGATCACCATCACTATTCTCGATGCTACAATTCTTCATCATTCGTAATGGTCGTCAATGTCACATAGATCACCTTTATCTTTCTTTGATCCTTTCTAAAACTCAATTCATGAAGCCCATCCTCATAAAACTCATGCCTTTTCCATATATTTATAAGGAATTAATGGATATCCACTTTTCATGATGAAATCCATCCCCAAAATTTTGGACCCCAAAAATTTGGAAAACACTAGGAAACAATGCCACCTTCAATATTATTTTAACCTTGAACTGTAAGATCCATTTCCTTTAAAACTCCCTGTTCTTACATATGAGGAGTGACAAAAAACAAAAAGCATACTCAATTTAAAGTAAAGAACATACATGGTTCCAACAGTCTATAGTTAGAGTTCATATTGGACAATGACATTAATATATTCTATACTATTGGGAAGGGAAACACGGTGGTAGATTTCCATAGTATAATGTCCCATTCACACCCTGTGGAGGAGGTTTCTAAGTAGTTAGAGTCATTATATATGACCCTAGTAGAGGACAGGGGTGCATATTATAATTAGTCGATGGAATTGACTCATATGCTTCTTCAGTGTGGGATAGAGGCTCATTTGAGATACATCGACTACATGGTTTTTGTGTGACAATATTTACATAGTTTCTTCTGTAGATGTGTTCTCTAAAGGATGAGACCACTTTATCCATTTTTGAGGATATGGGTTCTTTCTAGTAACGATGTGAGAGGAGGAAATGATTGGATTTTACACTCCACACATGGATGTATATATAGGTCTGGAGAATATGTAAAAGGACTTTTATGGTTAGTATTTGAGGTATGAAATGTGTCAAAATAAAGAAGATTTCATCTATTACAGTCTCACATGTTAGTATGTGAATTCTGAGCAATGGATTATGGATGGTATGATGTATCCTATTGGGATCCTTGAGTGGAAATGGGATGAGATATGCATGGTATTTGTGAGAAGGATTCCATGAACAATGTAAGACCATAATTCCATCTGGGTGATATGTGACTGTCTTACCAAGCCGAGACACTTCCTTTCTATTAGAGAGTAGTGTTTGGTGGAGAGTTTTGGGTAGTTTTTAATATGAGATAGTGTACGACTCCATGATATACCCTCTCTAATTCACTCCGACCAAGATTAAAGGATTAAATCATGGGTTCTAAGGGGATTCTAGGAGGAAATAGAGGCCCATTTGTATATTAGTAAAATATTTCCCCCTAGATTGATTGGAAGACCTAGAGAACTATCCATGTGTTGGAGGATATGATGGGGGATTGTTTTTTTTGGGATTCATCCAGAGATGGGGGTTCAATTTTCCTTGGTATATATATCTTATAATTACATATATCACTCTATTATTTACATGGTACCTTTGGAGAACCAGTATGGGAGACCTTCCATGCCACCCTTATACTGGAATGGGATTAGAGAGGCCTATATTGTTGCGATACATATAGTGTTAGAAATGTTTGGGAAGTTTCAAGTGATTCATTTGAATTTGATGAAAAATAAAAGACAATTTTTTTATATCGACATCATAAGAATTTTGAGTTCATGTAGAGAGACAATATTTTCCTAAGGGTACTAAAATTATGAGGATCATAGGGGTTTATCCAAGGGGTCAAGATTTATCTTAGATTTAATGGGTTTTCTGAGATTTTATAGATGGTTGGGGATGTTCCTATACACTAACCCTTTCCCCCATAGTTGGATAGGGTGCATGAAATGTACCATATTTCATAGATGAGGAGATACAGGTGTGATCCAACACATGCTATTAACAAGAGAGATCTGGACTTCAATCATGAAACCAATCTCACATAGTACCTAGCAGTGATCAAGGATCAACATGAGGGGATCATTTGAGGACTAAACATTCTCTTGGTTCATGTGTTATAATATCATGAGAGGGTACATGAGAGATATTGGGATTGAGAGGGCTAGATGTGTGCTCAGTAAACCCATCTTTTTGTTTCTATTATCATTTCATGGTGAATATTCTTGATGGATTGGAGAATTTGGTGGCTCATATTATTCCTTGTATTAATTGTGAAAATATTGTATTATATTCTTGAGTCCAAGAGATGATATGTCACAAGATTCCAAAATCGTGATCCTGAAATTAATATTATAAAAATTTAAAATTAATTAAATTTACACACACATATATTTCTTAAAAAAGACAAATATATCCTAAAAATATTTTTGGTTCAGAAATCTATGACCAATGTTGAGTTCGCAATGTAGGGTTTCCCCTAGGTTCAACATATTGTTGGTCAGGGTGAGACATTCTACTGAGGCAATCATTAGATATATATTTAATTAAAAATAAATAATTTATTTTATTTATTTGATTTAAATTTCCATGACCAAGTTTTCTATATAAATAACTCATCCTAAAAATGTTCTAGGGTGAACCATAGTAAATTGTGTATAATTGAGGGGATCTTTGATCATTCTTCATTAGATAATAACATTTGAGCATGACAGGTGGCCAAATAGGTGTGGATCGAGTGATAGTGAATGTTATTGGTATTCTATTTCACTATCTAGGGAATTCATCATTATTGATCGATCTCAATTAATGTAGGACTCATCAATTTTGGGTTTTTCACATATTATAAAATTTTAAAATAATTGATTCTCATCTGCTATATTTTTTGGGGGATTAAACATCCTTTAAATGAGACCGATATAGTAATCTTCTTATTTAATATGTTTTTTTATTTATTTACATAGTATCATCTTCTTTATCCATGAATTATGACCATTGGAAATAAAAGGTGGGCCAATTTTGTTTTCAAATTTCATTATTATTCCTTTAATTCACCTGTTCTTCGTGTACTTCGATGTTTTCATATGGGGTTGTGGTTGGACATTTGCAAGTCGGGTTCATACATGATTAAACCCCAAAAATTCATGTTTGTTTGGTGAATAGTCAATAGATTAGAGTTTTTTCTAGGGATCATGATGTATTTTTGGTGATACTTCATGAATCTAGGATCCACAAATGGAAACAGACAATGATATGCATATGTGATGCACGACGACATTGTGAGGACCGTCAAACTTCGTTTCTTGACTGCTGGAGGTTTACAAATGATAGTATTAGGTGACATTATTTATTTTTTAGTGATCAAATCGTGTAAATAATGATGTAGAATGTGGATATAGAATACACATGAATAATCTCTGGATTTTTAAAAAAGTAAGACTACACACACAGTCGTGAAGAAGAACACACTGCATGTTATTCCAATTTCATAGTGGCTACAATTTTCAGGTGAGTTAAGGATCACAAAACATATGTTTGGGAACACACACCATGTTATCCTCCCTATGTGGTAAATCTTTGTTATAGATGTCACATAGACACGAACTCATGTGGGAGGACATGTAACACCTCGATATTTTTTTTTCAATTTAATTTACCTTTTAATACTTTGAAATTCACATGACACTGGAAATAGTAATATATATATATATATATATTAAAACACTAATTCAAACATAAATTTCACATGGAACATCTACTTGGTGTATATTACATGCAACCATGAATTTTCATATATTATACTCAACACCGACTTGGCATACATTACATGGAACACTGATGTTTCTACGAAATATCATTTTAGGGTTATAATTATTTAAATGAGATAATTATAACCTATCAATTAAAATTAGTAATATGAATATTAATAAATAATTTTCAAATATTATTAATAATGGTTCTATATAAATAATACATATTTATAGTGAAAGATATAATTTTTTGGTAAAGACAATATATGCTAAAAAATACTACTTTCACAAATAAACTATATTTCACGTCCATATATGAAGAATAATAAAATTAATTTTAGACAGATATAAAAATTTAATTTTATAAAATAAACTATATTTTGGAATTTATAATGCTAAAATTATTTTAGGGTGATTTTGTTTCTATTTTTATGAGAAACTTCATTTTTAATGATTTGTGAAAAGTACTACTTTTTAGTTAAAAACTTCATTTACATTTAAATAATTATTAATGTTTAATTATATTTAAAATTTTTATCAATGAATTAGATCAATTATACTTAAATTAATAAAATTTATGTCATTTGAATAAATTTCACTTTGAAATTCAATATAAAAACTTATTAATCATTTGAACTTCCTTCTTCTTTTAAACCCGTAATATCGTCCTGTCTACCGGATTAACATTAATCTTAATTCTGGATCATCTATGAATTTAATTTAAAAAAATACATACACAATTATAATTAGTATAATATTTATAGTCTAATAAGATCAAATTAATTTTTTACCAAAATGATTAAAAAAAGTGATTAAAATTAATCACAATAATTAAGGTCAAAATTAGCTTAATTAGGGACTAAATCTTAATCTTAGTGTCCCAAATGACCTATCCAATTGTCCAAAACTCCTTTTATAGCCATATTTAGAACCTATAATCCCATTTATCAACATGGATAATTATTTTATCCAATTGAAACATGAAAAATTTGGGTGGAATTATTTGATCAAATACTTACAAGAGTGCAACTCCGCCATCCATATAAAAGGCCACCACTTCTCTCTCTTGTTAACTCCTCTAAAACCAATTAGTTTCAGAAAATATCTTCCCAATTAACTTAAAAATTACGTCCCTTACTACTTTTATCATAATTTTCTGCATAAAGCATTTCAAATAATCCTTTTGGAATAAACTAGAAGGAGTTACCCGATTAAGAGGTGACGCCTTCTCTCAACCTCTTTTATTTTATTTTCATTATCCACACTCCGTTGTATTTATTCAATGCTTTTATAAAAACAAAGTTACCATAAATAAACTAGGATTTTTTTATGATAATATTTTGACATAAAATTATGCACACCTCCATCTAATGGGTAACAAAAATAATGATTTTGTGTACGACAAACATCCGCCTCAGAAAACAATGATTGTTCAATTTTCCATACCTCCTATAATTGTGGAAATTATGATTGAAAATATCTATATATATATATATATATTATATTTATTATGTATTTATTTTCATTTATTCCTTTTAAAAACAAAATCTATTTACATTTCATGTTGCGTTAAAATGATAATTTGGTTTGAGGAACTGTAAACTACCGCCCCCTCAAAGCAATGTGATTATTTCACACACTACATGGAATGTATTAATGATCAGTTTAGTGAAATTATATGATATATATAACACTATAATTATACTTTAAGGATATTTTATACATATATAAATATATTTTATTTTATTTCCTTCATTTAACACGATAATAAAAACCGAAACAGTGTTCATACATACGTACGACTTACCATCTCTATGAACGGTGTATTCCATTTCATAATTGTATATCCAATAGATTATTATAATAAAAATATTAGTTATTTAAATTATACTTATATCATTTTTATATTCTGTAATAATTACATATGTATAGGGACCAATGATATAAAAAATCAAGACACATGTGAAGAACAAAGAGAATATTATCCAATGTGAAACCTTAACATAGGCTGGTTAACAATCAGGTTATATAAAGTCAAAATCAAACGATACATGGTATTATATATAAGAATATGGGATTTAAAAAATTTATAGTAACTTTATATTTATTATATAGTTGGTTTGAATATGTGTGACGAGTGTCAAGACATACGGTATGGGTATTTCATCTCATTTTTTATTTTCTCAAGATACATGCAATGTTCACCACTCCATTATTTTTTGTGGTGTATGTACTGAACATAATTTTATTATATATATATTATAAATAAATTTATGGTTATTAACATATCCATTTTATGATCTTTATTTCATTGTGTTTATGATTCAAAAGTTAACAAATTGGTAAAATAGTTATGTCTCAATTTTCTTTCTTTGAGACACATGTTTTGTTATGCACCAAAATTCTTTTTCATGGTGTATATAATTCAATTTTAAATTTTATTTCATTAATCTCATTATTTTCATGATATTTTAAGATTCATGTAATTTCATTTTCTTAAATGGAAATTATGATCCCATGTTACCAAGTGATAAGTATTTATTGAAACAATCTAACCACTTTTCACGAATGTTTATGATTATGCTTTAATAAATGAAATATCATGATCCATATCTCAATAAAAATAAAGAATTTTATTATAATATGTTTATTAATGATATATTCATGTATTGAAACCATATTTAAACTATTTTTTACATAATATAGATAATAAAGTATTTTTATGATAGCCCAACTTTATCCTCTCTTCAGTCAGAAATCGGTGTTCCTTAAAAACAATGTTTTCTAAAAAGGGCATCAAAGAATATTCTACTACTATCAAAAAATATTGTAAAGAAATTTTTACATATTTTCTGTCTTTTACCAATGTCTTCAAAGTAATATTCTTATCTCATCTTGAATAATGGATTTTTATATAATTTTTACCATTCGAAATGAGTCTTCTTTTTACCTGATATGATGTGTACATATTGACCCACATTCAATTATTTGAATATTTATTTTCGTGATTAAAAAATTAATTTTTAAGAAATTTTTTTAGAATATATTTTGAAGGAAATGATTTTAAAAAGGTTTTCAATATTATTTAACAATTATTTAATGGAAAATAATTTCCAAAAGGTTTCATGTTTTCAAGATCCTTTCTAAAAAAAGAAAGGATATTTTCCTAAATAATTGTTTTAAAAATATACTTCCATATTATTTTATATCTTAGAGAACATCAGTTTATGTTAGTCATTCAATTATAGTAAATTATACAAAGGTTCCTTTCATATTATTTCTTATATGGTTTATGTTTTGATATAATGATTCATTTGAAATATGTTTCACTTCCTTGTTTTTTTTTGTTTTTGAAACCTTCTTCTTTCCATGGGTTATTATTTCATGAAGCGATTATATATCCTATTTATTTTCATAGTTTATGATATTTTGAAATGTTAATGATACCCATTTCATTTCATTGGTTATGATTTGATTTCTATAAAACATATCTTCTTTTATGAGTCATGATATGATGAATGTTTTATTATCTTATGGAACATGAATGAATGATTTTATTATTATATGCGTGAGACCTATATCACTATATAATGAATTGGGTAATGATAACTTGTATATTATATCAAAGGGTACATGGGTTGAAGCACACACCCAAAAATAATAAGGTATATGGGTTGTATCCCAAGCCTAAATGAAAAAGGGTAAACGAGTTCTAGCCTAATATTAAAAACAAGAAAGTACCTAGGTTGTATCCCAAGACTAAAACAATAGGGTACAAGGGTTGTATAATATGCCCAAAAAAATATGGTACATGGGTTATGGTCCAATCATAAAAGAAAAAATGGTACATGGGTTGTAAGTGAACCCTAAAAAGAAGAAGGTTCAAGGTTTGTAGCCCAATCCTAAAAGAAAGAGGGTACATGGGATGTAGCCCAATCCTGAAATCAAGAAGGTACATAGGTTTTAGCTCAAGACTAAAATAAATAGGGTACATGGGTTATAGTCCAAGCTCAAAAATAATAAGGTACATGGGTTTTATCACAATCCTAAAACAAGGGTATACAGGTTGTTTCCCAAGCCCTAAAACAAGATGGTACATGGGTTTTAGCCCAAGTCTAAAATAAATAGGGTAATCATGTTGCTATCCCAAGGCCAAAGTAGGAACACAAGTCATAGCACAAGGTTAACCTATTATAATGGTTTGGTAGGTATGCTTAACATATAATTTTATAACCTTATATGTATTCCACATATACTATGTCTTATTCCTCAGTTATGATTTCATAGCTCCTGACTTTTATTTAACTATGATTCAAGTCTTTTGAACTGTCATGCTTTATCCTATGACTCATGTTTATGAACATTAATATGTATACTATGTTCTCTTAATGTTACGATCACGCTCTCAAACCCCTATATTCATGTTTATGATTACATGTCCTCGTTGTTTACCCTTAATGCCCATATGAGGTCACCCATTTTTATTTTTCCATTCCCCATGTTATGAAGAATGGTTTCAGGTAAAAGTAATGAAGGAGGAGATATTTATGGGAGATTTTTAGGATCCTTAAATAGGATAAAAGATTTTTTTTCCATGTTTAAAAATTCACTAAAATGTTATGGTTCTTAGGAATTTATTTTTGTAATGTACTGAATATTCTTCTGAATTGATGTAATATCCACGTAATGGAAACTTATGTCAAAATAGTTGTTATCATATGAAAGGTTTAGTCAACCTTTAGAAACACAGATGAGAAAAATATAGTGATAACCCAAGGTATATTTATATGGTTATGTCTAGGGATGTCTCTAAGGATAAGTATAATGACAAGTCAACATTTAGGAAAATTTACTATAATTTTGGAAAAGGATATAGTGAGCGGTTTTCTAAAAAAATATTTCTCTCTAGATACTATAAGTGGATGTGGATCTAGAATAGTTGTACATAGAGGTATCAACATCGACAAGATATCTTGGGACTGACTCGGGATAATCTGGTACGCAACAATGGGACTTTCTACACACCTGGTTTAAAACTCCAGGTGGATATGCTTTGGGAATTCACCAACTCATTAAAAACAATCATTAAGGATTTAAATAGTGTATTAATATGAATAAACTATGATAAAATTATGTTTTCATTGATAAAATAAGTAGGATCCCTGATTTAGGCACCCTATAAGTAATTTTTCATGATAATATGGCATCCTAATATTATAAAAGTTTCTCACACTATGATCTATAGTTTTAGTCAATTCAGAGAAATTGAAGGAACATGATTAACATTAAATGTTTCATATGTGGAATGTTTGGGCATTATGAGAATCAATTTTCCAATTGGATATCTCATCAAGAGAATCAATAAGGTGGAACAAGTATTGGTTATACTTTTGAAGACAAAAATACCACCAAGGACATGTGAAAGGTATCTAATGTTCTTCCCATATTTTCTACATTAAACATAAGAAGCATGATTAGATTGAGGTTGAGGTACCTTAAGACCGGATTTATAATTCATATTCTAGGAAAGGGGTTTTATGGAATAATTTGATGAAGCCTAAGTAATGGTTTAAGAATAATGTGGGATGAATGATGTATTTATGTTTTGGAATTCAAAGAATATGTTATATGAATCAGGAAAGATATAATAATTTCTTGTATAATTTTTTAGTAAGGATTGAAAATGACTTGTTTAATGGTGACAAAGAAATATAAAATTGATTTCATACAAATGTGATATTTACATTAATGGAAGGTAACCCTTAATTAATGTCCAACATTGAGATAATGATGTTTTAATGATGATATACTGGATATGAATAAGTAAATTGGATAATATAGATTACCCTATAACTGATTATTGAAACATTGTTCTATTTCATCAAAGATGAAGTTTAAAAATTCACATATTTGAAAGATATATCCAGTGATAATTGGAATAAGGATGAATTCATGTTTTCCAAAAGGATTTATTGTAATTAAGGTTATTACCATGTTTTAAGGGAATATATGATGAGGGTATTCACATGTCTTTAATGTGACATCCATGTTGTTTATTGTGATATATGGGGGGTCAATGTTAAGATAATTCCATGATATTCATTCCAAATATTTAAATTTTCATCATTCTGAAGGGTTATAAGGTTAAAAATTTATGGAAAGTTTATGTTAAACTTCAGTTGATGTTAGTAATATTAAAATATTATCTATAGATATAAGGATTTATTCATATTGGATAGCTTGTTCAAAATAAATTTTGATAATGAGAATTGATGACAGATAAGATGGAATATCACGGATCCCATGATCTTTCAGTACATTAGTAGTGAAAAAGTCACCTTAATTTTTAGAGAAGGAGGTGAAGAGGATCAAAGAAAAAATGAGGATGTTTCTCTAAAATCACGAATGTATATATTTTCATGGAAATTTTTCTTCTTTAAGAAAAATTATCTTGAAACCAAAAAATGTTGTCCTAGTACCTTCCTTTTTGATAAATCGTATTTTCACATAGTTCATCATAGATTTATAGTTTTTTGATTGTTAAATCTCTCATGAAATTGATCTCTATCACACTTTATCAGAACATGATAGTTATATTTTATATTCAATGTCTATATTTTCACTTCCCACCTATGTTCTCTTATATGGAAACCTAGTTATATGTTAATTTGTGTAACCACTATGTTTTCAACATTACATTTTAAAAGGATGTATTAATATTAATTTTTACGATGTGGGTTTCTATGAATAAAACCATCATGATTTAAACTTTTAATAACCCAAGCTAATTTAGAGGGTGAAATTAATTTTGGGGGGGGGGGGGGGTAGAATATAACCGCCCGAGATTTTGTGAAATATAAAATTTTATTTAGTTTACCTTTTTATATTTTTCATTTAACGTGAAACTGGAAATAGTAATATATATATATATATATATTAAAACACTAAGTCTCGCATTCCTTTCATATAGAAAATTGACTTGGTATATGTTACATCCAACCATGACTGTGCGTATATTACCCACAACACCGACTTGGAATACGTTACACGCAACACTGATGTTTCTACAAAACATCAATTACAGTTATAAATATTTAAATGAGATAAATATAACCTATATGTTAAACATAGTAAAATCAATATTAACAACTATTTTTCAAATATTTTTTATAATTATTTTATATAAATAAAACATAATTATAATGAACGATATAATTTTTGGTAAAACCTTATATGTTTAAAAATACTACATTCTCAAATAAACTTCCTTTCATGTCATACTATGAAAAATAATAAATATAATTTTAGCAATATATTGAAATTTAATTTTATAAAATAAAAATCATTTTTTAATTTAGAATTCTGAAATTATCTTAGGGTGAATTTTGGGTATTTTTTATGAGAAACATTAATTTTAATGAATAGTAAAAATACTTCATTTTGGATAAAAACTCCCTTTTAGTTTAAATAATTATTAATGTTAAAGTGTATTTTTTTCATTTTTAAGGTCATATTAGATAAATTATAAATATATTAATACAATTTAAGTCATTTGAATAAATTTCACTTTGAAATTGAATTTAAAAACTTAATAAGCATTTTACTTTTTTCTACTTTAATAACCCATAATTTTGGATCATCTACGGGATTAACATTAATCATAATTTTCCTACATACGTGTATTGAATATAGAAAAACTAACATAACAAATTGTAATCAGTATAATATTTAGGTATAAATAATATTAACATTATTTTTTACCATAATGATTTGTAAAAATTATTAAAATTAATCACAACAATTAAGGTCAAATTAAGCTTAATTAGGGACTAAAACTTAATCTTAGGGGCACAAATGATCTAGAAACTTGTCCAAAAACCATTTTTTGGTCATATTGTGACCCTATATCCCAGTTTATTTATTTTATATAATTATTGGATCCACTTGCATCATGAAAAATGTGGGTGGAATTATCTCTTCAAATATTGACAAGAGTGCATGTCCTCTTTCCGTATAAAAGGCAACCACAAATCCCTCTTATTCAAAAATATCAAAAAACTTAGTTTTAGAAAATATATTCCCAATAAAATTACCAAAATCCCTAACTTCCTCTTTTAATACTTCCACTTTTCAAAAATTATTCCATTGAATATTTTTAGAAAAAAACTAAATGGTGTTACCCAATTAAGAGGTAATGCCTTCCCTCACGCTCTATTCTTTTATTTTTCATATCTATCAGATCCACTCACTTTATTCCATAATTGTATAAAAAATAGAATCTGTAATGTAATAGGATTTTTAGGCTAATTATTTGACCTATAATTATACACACCTCCATCTAATGGGCAATAAACATACTGTTTATGTGTATGGAAGACATCTACCTCACAAAACGATGATTGTTCAATTTTCCATACAACCTCTCATAGTGGAAATTATGTTGAGATATATATATATATATATTATATTATATTTATTATGTATTTATGATTATTTATTCATTTTACAATACATATATTATTTCTTTTTATTTTGTGTTAAAATGATCAATTCATTTGTGGAAGTGTAGACTACCGCCACCTCCATGCGATGTGATTAATTCAAACACTACAAGGAATTTTTTAAGGATGGGATTAGTGAAATTATATGATATATATAAAATTATAATTATATTATAATGATATTATGTAACATCCCAGGTAAATAAAGAATATTACTTTTTCATATTTATCCATATTTGTGAATAAAATGTATATTAATTTAAAGGTAATGCTATTCTCGATAGCGTACCCAATACGCAACAATGAGTTTCTTTGAAATCTTACATTGAACTCTAATAATAAAATAATTTTATTTTGAATGGTAGTTAACGCCTAGCTGTTGTAATGGAAGGAATGAATAGAACTAACTACAAAATGATTATATATATTTTTCAAATATTTTTACTTTTTTCCAATAAATGTTATAGGCTTAAAATGCAAATGAATCCAATTTTAAGCATAAATCTTCTAATATTCTTTAAAAGGTTGATTAACCACCTTTTGATGGCGAACCCTTTTTAAATATACTTTTGAAGATTTTATATGTTATATTTGAAAAAATAAAATCCTTCTTTAGAATGTAGACATCAAAATTTACTTTGTGTAAATTTTTGTTATTTTTCTGATAAAGATCACTTTTAGTGAAAATATTGTATTTTAATTCAAAACCTCTTTTTAATCTAATTTATTTATATGATTAGATCATCTTTTTAATTGGTTTATAAGTTCAATTAGAATATATTTTTACCATTTAATCCAATGTTGGTCATTGGAATTAATTTCACTTTGAAATTGGACTTAAACTAGTGTCAATCTTTTAATAGATATTGTTTCTTAAACACACGCTATTTGTTTTGACAGCAGGAATTAATTATTATATTAATTAATGAAACTTTTATGTTTTTATTTTTTTAAAATAGACATAAATTTTCAATTTGGAATATCAAATATAGCTTAGGGAGAATTTTTGGTATTTTTCTGAAAAACATCAATTTTTAATGAATTGTGAAACCACTAAGTGGTAGCTAAAAAACTAATTTTTCGTTTAAATGAAACTTTACCACTTCTATGATTTGAATTTCAAAAATCCGACATACATGGTTGTCACTAGGATGTAAAATGTGGTTAAATGGGATTAAAATAATTTTTTTTGTGAATAGTAACTTTTAAGTTTTATTAATCGCGATTAAAGTTAATTAGTGTAATTTAAGGTAAAGATAATGTTATAATAATATTAAATTATCTTGAAACATGTCCTACCCTTATTGGAGGATTCATGGCCAACCAATACAATCCATGGGTCAACTTGGGGACCCCATGGAGCCAACTTGGTAGGAAAATGACATTAATAACTTTTTATTTAAAATTTAAATTAAAATGTCACAAACATGTATTGTTTTACTAAAACAATTTTTAAATGGGGTTATACAAGTCATATTTTTTGTTACAAATATTCATTAGAAAGATAAAAATATTTCCTAAATCATGATATTTTTTATTTAATTTCTATACATTAAATTAATTAATTTATTTATGACACCGTGATGATGCAGTGATTACCTCATAAATGGACAATTTAAATAAAATGTAAAGATAGGGTAAAATATAAGTCTTAAAATTGTCACAAACCTATTGGATGGGTTTATTTAGAAACCTTATCACCTTATTGTAGACATATATCCTTTTGGGACCTTTAAAATCCGAAAATAATTTTATAATAAAGTAATATTTTATAACTTTCCAAGAGTGCCCCGCCTCTTCTCTTATAAAAGGCCCCACCCTCTACCTCCTTAGCCACACCTCTCAAGCCCTTTTCTCGTCCAAAATTTGGTAATATTGTCTCTAAAAATACCTCTATTACTCATAGAAGCCTCACTTTGGGAATAAGTCTTTCCAAGGAAGCCTTTGAGCTCAAATCCAAAATAGTTACCCTATTTAAAGGTAAAGTCTTCCATAATGTTCTTTTGTTTTATTTTGCTCATCTAACACCCTAAACTCTTTTTATTCCTTTATTTTGTAACACCACCAGTATATTAAATATAATAGGATTTTGTTATGAGAAGAATTATATATACACTAACACACACCTCCGTATAATGGTTAAAGAACATACGGTTTCCGTGGATGGTGAATTACTGCCTCACGAAATGATGATTGTTCAATCTTCTCCTACCACCTCTCATTGTGGCCATTATGATGGAACTATATTTATTTATGATATATATTATATTATTTTCCTCACTATTCTTCTGTATTTTATATTTAATACATACCTTTATTCTTTTCATGTTGTGAAAATACGACAATTTCATTTGAGGAAGTCTGGACTACCACCCCCTCAAGTGATGTGACTCGTTCATGCAATACATGGAATGTATAAAGAATGAAATTGATGAACTTATGTGATATATATAACATATATATTATACTATAATTATAATATATATATATATATATATATCATCTTGTTTTAATTCTATTAATGTTCCAATGAAATGAAAGTAGCGTTCATGCGTACGTACGACTTACCGTCTCCATGAACGGTACATTTCATTTCATATCTCCAAATTTTATGTTATATTATAAGTACATATATATAATGTATATATATGTCATATATTACATATAAATGATGTATATAACTCTGGAATTAATATATATATATATATATCTCATTTAGTTTTAATTCCATTAATATGATAAATAAATGAAAGTAGCGTTCATGCGTACATACGGCCTACCGTCTCCATGAATGGTGCATTTCATTTATTTTTATCTCCAAATGTTATGGAATAGTATAAAATGAATATTTACTGGATATATATGATATTTAAATCATTAATACTATTCTAGAAATTATTTACTTATAACTACATGGACTATCATTTTCAAACAAGGTCATTTTTGACTCATGTACCAAACATCGACAAAAACGTCTGATATGAACTCACATTATTAACCAATAATTATAAAATTATAATATGTGATATAAAATTAATAATAATAATTAAAGGATGTCCTTAAGTAATTATAAATTGACCAATGTTTATTATTCAGGAATATAAAGAAACGAACAAGACAAGTCAGACTTGACGTAAGGGATCCTACCTCTCTCTTTCTTTTTAAGTACTCTCTTTTATGTAATTTATTTTAATCTCATCTTTATTATGTTTGGGGATGTTATTTTATTTTCATCATAATTTAATTATAATGTTCATATTATGAGAGAACCTATTTGATCTCGTAAATCCATTTTTGGAAGTTTTAAGTGGCGCCGTTAGGCTTCTGAGTTTTCGTAAGGGAATTTTCATCTCACTTTTATTCCCACGATATTTATGCTACATTTGCCACCATTTCCTTTTAGTTTTGTATTTAATTCCCATTATTCTAATCTTTGTGTAATATAATTTTGTTTATGGGTATTTACATCAATGTTGTGTAGTCCTTATTTCATGGGGTGTACGTTTCGGAAGTTACCCAATTCGGTAAGGGAACCTTTCACCCTCCTCTTTTTAAAATACTTATTTTTTGTTAGGTCATTTAATTTACATCTTATTATTATGGGATATGTTCTTATATATCCTTATTTCTTTAAATTTTATTTCCAAGTGATAAGATACCCTTTTTATCTCTAATCAACTCATTTTCTGAATTTTAAAGTGACACTGTTAGGCTGTCGAATTTCTGTAAGGGAACTTCTTAACCCGATTTCAATTCTTTGGGTTAAACCTCTACTTATTGATTATGTCATTATATGAATATGTTTGGATGAACTATGATTATTTTACACTTAATATCCTCTTATATTGTGTGTATTTATATTTTTTTCCCACATAATTATGTAATTGATTTATCCTTAATCTAAGGATACCGACTTTGTAAGGGACTTCGTCTCAATATCCTTACATTGAGGAATATTTTAGTTTATACACAAATTTATTTTATAAGGTGTATAAATCCCTTTGACTTATACTTTTATTAGAAAGGAATCTTTTTTATATGAAGCGTTTTACTAGATGACAAAAAGTATGTTTCTTTTTAACGTACGCGGTGACAATGACCTTTCCGCCCCCACGAGTATATTTTGGTCTTTGGATTCCCCAACAAGCCGTTATGTTTTAAAATGAAATAAATACCATATAATCTTTTATGTATTTT
This sequence comes from Viscum album, assembly GCA_963277665.1. Classification (NCBI taxonomy): domain Eukaryota; kingdom Viridiplantae; phylum Streptophyta; class Magnoliopsida; order Santalales; family Viscaceae; genus Viscum; species Viscum album. The sequence continues at coordinate 855,849,482 of OY728152.1, forward strand.
GGTATTGAATTTGTTTTTATAATGGATTTTTTATGTCAATATATTTAAGTGATATATTGTGATCGAAATGTGGAAATGTTTTCATTCCATTATATTTGTTTTATGTCTTATGATTTTATAATGGTACTTGGACATTTGAGAGGTGGTTACGTGATAAACCATATGACGGGTGGTTCCATGAATACCAGGATGGGTGGTTACGTTATAACCTCCAATGTATTGGGTATGGAAGTCGGCGGTATGGCTATTATATGTAGTGATATGTGTTGAAGTCGACCGTATAGTTTTTCCATTTAAGTATGTTTATGTCCCAAGTTACCTTTATATGTTATGTGTTCTTTATATGGGATTATGGTAATATTTTGGTTACAAAGGATAAGTGGTGATCTTTTATTCAATGAAGAGTATTTCCTACTTCATAAAGGTAAAAAGTATTACTTTGATAATGTATTCATGGTTTACTTGTTGTTTTGAAAAACTAACAGTTTTCCTTCTTTGCGTATCCTTTACTGGGATTTTTATGCTCATCCCAATTTTTTTAAATGTTTTTCACAGGACTTAAAGATGAATAGGATCAATGATGGGATTAAGTAAAGACATGCTATCTAAAACATGGAATTAGACATGTTTATTTTTGAGAGTTTTTATTTTATGGAAACTTAGTAGAAGTGTTTACTTTGTAATCTTTTGAGATGTAATAGTTATGTCATAATTCTCTAAAACTATAAACATGAAAAGATCATCTATGTGAATTATTCATTTAATTCATGATTATGAAATGTGTTAAGGCTGGGTCCTTACATATTATATATATATGTGTCATTTTATTTCTTTCTTTTAATACGAAAATAAAAAGGGAAATAACATTCATGTGTACGTACAGCTTACCATCTCCATAAACAGTGTATTCCATTTCACACTTCAATAGTATAAAGATTATTATTATAAAAATATACTTTATTTAAATTATATTTATATCATGGCTTACATTCTAGAATCATGATTTAAGTATAAGGACTATCAATATACCAAATTAACACACATGCGAAGACCAAGATGAATATTATCCAAAGTGAAACCTTAACATAGAATAGTTAAAAATAGGGTAATATTAGATCATAATAAAACCATATTTGGAATTATATATAGAATAATTTTTTTTAAAATATTTTAAATAAATTTATATTTATTAAACAGGTGGTTTGAACGAGTACAACGAGAGTAAAGACACAATTTAAGGGTATTTCATCTCACATCTTATTTCTATGAGATATATGATATGTTTGTCACTCTTTACTTTTATTTGGTATATGTAATACCCATGATTGTATTCAAAAAATCATATAATTAAATTTATGGGTATAAAAATATCCATTTTATTATCTTTATTTAATGGGTTTAAAATTTCAAAAGTTACCAAATTGGTAAAATTGTTGTGTCTCAATTTTCCTTCTTAGAGACACATGTTTTGTTATACACCTAAATTATTTTTCATGGGGTATATAATTCCATTTTACAAGTTATATAAAGAATAAAATAATTTTAATCATATTTTATGTATCATTTAATTTCATTTTCTTACATGGAGAGTATGATCTCACATTACTAAGTGATAAGAGTTTTTTGAAACAATTTAATCGCTTTTCAATATTTTTTATGTTTACGCTTAGATTAATGAATTATCATGATCCAACTCTGAAGAAAATTCATGAATTTTATTATCCTATAGTTATTAATTATATATTCATGTATTGGTACCATATTTCCACTTTTTTGTGCATAATATTGTTAGGAATTTATTTTTAACAAATCCCGATTTTACCCTCTCTTCAGTCCGAAATCTATGTTCATTAAAAACAATGTTTTCTAGAATGGGTCTCCAAAAATAATTTACTATTATTCTAGAATATTTAAAATAAATTTTTAACCCTTTTAGGTATATTACCAATCTTTTAAAGGAATATTCTTATCTCCTCCAAAATTTTGCATTTTTATAATGTTTTTATAGTGAAAAAGGAATGTAATTTTTTACCTCATTCTGTATGTGTGGATTTACCCGCCGATAATTTGTCAAAGATTTATTTTCATGTGTAAAATGATGAATTATAAGAATTTATTTTAAAATATATTTTCAAGTAAATGGTTTTCAAAAAAATTTCAATCTTCTTTTATAATTTTTAATTAAAATGGTTTTCAAATTGTTTAATGTTTTAAAGGGAAATTTTCAAAGAATAAATGATATTTACCCTAATAAATGTTTTCAAAATATCCATAAAATTTATTTTACACATAAGATAACATCCATATATTTTACTCCTGAAATTTTAGGAAATTATCCAAAGGTTCCATTCATATTATTTCTTGAAGGGTTTATGTTTTGATAGAATTATTCTTATGAAGTCTGTTTCACATCCATAGGTTTTAAGCTTTTGAAACTTTATTCTTTTCACATGATATGATTTCATTAAGTGATTATAAAACCTATATATTTTCATAAGTCATTATGGGATGAAATTTTAATGATACCGATTTAATTTCCTTGGTTATTATTTGATTTTTATTAAACCTATCTCTTTTTTTGAGTCATGACATGATGAATGTTTTATTATCATATAGCACATGTATGAATGCTTTTATTATAAGATGGGGGAGAACTATATCTCCCTCAAATTAATTGGGTAATGATAAGTTTTATATGAAATTGTATATAATGTCCCCTTTGTATATATCAGGGTATTAAAATTATCTTTTATGATATATATTATTATGGTATTGTAATGAATATATAATAAATTTTTAATTATTATAGAGGATTTTCGAACACGTATGATGGATGGTAGACCCAGGTAAAGGTTTTTCCCCTGAAATTATATTGCTTGGGACATATGTTTTTTTATAAACCTATAATATTTTATGAGGTGTATATGGAGAACTTTTTAAATGTTATATTGTTTATATATATTTTTTCATGATATTTAATTTTTAATTTTATGTTATTGTTTCCTGAGGATTATGATTCAGAAGTTACCGAAGTGTTATGAGTTTTAGGATAAAATCTCCTTTTTTATTAATATTTGTGAGGGTTAAGTTTATGTGGAAGAAATATTGTGACCTAACACTAAGTAATCTAATTAATTTTATTATCCTCTGGTTATTTCATGAATATACTTTTTTCTTCTATCATTTTCCACATTTTAAGTAATCAAGAGATTGAATGAATGTTTTTAAGGAAAAATCAAATTATCTATCATTAAAGTAGAAATTCATTTCTAATCTATATATAAGTTTTCTAAAAAAGAATTCAAGTGTTATTTTTATATTCTACTAGGAATTTTTAAATAATTTTTCCCTAATATATACAATTTTGGAAATGGTTAAAAATGAATCTTATTTTCATTTTTCAAATGAGGTTCATTTGAATTTTTTACAATAGTGTAAATAGAAGTTTTTATTTTAATCTATATAGAATTCATGGAATTTATAATCATCATGACCTCTTAATGATTTGAATATTATTTTACAAGTTTCTAAGTTTATTTTCATATAAATTCTTTTCCATAAGATTTGTGAAATTATTATATTCTAAAATGTAATTTTTAAAGTGGAAAGGTTATTTTCCTCAAGAACATGTTAATGAATAAATAAAATTATTGATATTAATCAATGATAAATAAATAGATTATACTTATTCCATATTGAGGAAATGATCCAAGGATACAATCTTTATTCTTTCTTTTGATGGTTTATGATTATTATGAAAATATTTTCATGAAAACCATTCATTTTTCATGGGTTATGCTTAGATGCATTGATTATAAAACCCATTTCATGTTCATAAGTTATATCCTGATGAAATGTTTATTAAACATGTTTATTTTCATAGTTTATGATATGATTTATGTTTTATGATCTTGTGGGTTGAATTTTTATAATTTTTGTCATGAACCTCCTTCGTCGAGATGAGGGTAGGGATGGAAAATTGTCGTAAATCCTTCTTCAAGCTGAAAAAGAGATAATGGCCCCTCGAGTCCAGCCTCCAATAGGCCCATGGGTGGTGACCACCACCAATGGTATTCAAATCTCACTAAATGGGAGGAATTACACTTTTTATAGAAACAAGATATGGAGATAAGATGTATCAATCTAAAAATAATCCAATATATATATATATATGTATATAAGAATCCAAAATCCATCCCACATGAATGTTTAATGTAAAACTTCTATAACAATACAATAAGATACTCTAGTATAAATACCAAAATAACAATGCTAAGAAGTGACACAAAATCCATCCCAATGCCTACGCTATTATGGTCCAATACGATCCTTGAAATCTACCTGGAAACATGAAAATAGTTTTATTTATGTATGGTGAGAATTCATGTATACTCAGTTGGAGAAGACAAAGTCTCTAGTGAAAAACTGGGAGAAGCATACTAATTCCCCTATGAGAAAAACAAGAGAAAATCAAAAGACCCTAACATGGTATACTATACACCCCATCCTCACCAAGAAATGCTCACCAAATAATTTAATTCATGTAATGTAATATAATATAATTACATCGATAATAGGGTACCCCACACCACTTCCCACTCGTTAATTGTTCATCCATTACAACGAACATCCCTATTCTACCACTCTCTTCCACAATCCCTAATGTCACAACCATCCTTCACAGACCTTGGCCACTAAACACCTCACATCCTTCTCACAAACACCTAGGAAACAAAACACATATCATCCCACTCAAAAATACCTAGGACTCGTCCCCAATAAATATGGGACAACATACCTCACCCACAACCACCTAGGCCTCCCAACCACACTACAACATGCCTAAAGACTATTTGGATACCCTATTCCACTCAACCAATATCATACATATGGTAATAACCATCAATCCATTATATCCTACCTGAAGGGTCTTGAGTGATAAAAAAATTCCTATAAGTGGGATTAGGGATTATCCATTAACCAGCCATCCATCCTCCCACCAAGATGTTGGGAAAGATATCCTCCCCCATAGCAATGGGGGTGTTAATCACATAGATCTCAACATTAGTGGGGTGTGTATATAAATTAAAAGGAACAAAAAGTATATATATTGGTACCAAATACTCATCCCCACACATGGGTGTTCAAAAAAAAACTAGCCTACACAAAAATACCTTAGCTTATACCTCTAAATGAACTACCACACAAACAATAGTAATTCGAAATCATTACCCCCATCCAATCCAATTATCCAACTATCATTATATATTTAACAAACAATTTATTCATTCCATCCCAACCTAGGAAAATACCAAAAACATTACAAGAAACTGCCACACTGTCTACCATGACACCCCAGAAAGAAGGACCAAGGTAAAAGAACCCACTTCACAATCCCCTTTCTTGAACACCAATCCAACCACTTACACAATCATTCTTTAAAGTCATGTTTCCCTGTACTTATTCTCAATAAGAAAACCCCAAAACACCTCATCACAACCACACTTGCCAGACCTACTGCATAACCACACTGCAACAATTAACATAAACATAACAAAACCCGAAACTTGAGTCCCACTACACAACCACCACCCAGGTGTAGTCCCATTACATAATAAGTTCATTCATTACACAATCAACCAATCTATCAACTTATTATTCCATTACACCGCCTATGCCACCTCATAGACATTTCCACACTCCTAGACACAACATCACATGACCATAAAAAACACAAGGTGGACTAGAACCATACACAAAAAACATCCAAAAAAAGTAGAGTGTATTCAGAATTGATCAATAGTGTTATTTAATTATACTTTTATAATTCAGGGGTGATCACAACACAAGTTTATTCTTTGGGGATCCATTTAATTTACTGGGTATACATGATTAATGGATTGATATTTATAGTAAATTATACTCAAGATACCATCATTCTAAAACAAATACCACCAAAGACCATGATTTTCATATGTCTTACAACCCATATAGTTCACATCATGAAATAAAGATCACAATTAACAAAAAATGGTCATCAACATATTCCAATCCTGTTATCGTCACAGTCTGATTATCTTTGCTATCATCATCTTTCCAATTTTTTACTTTGTTAAATGTTTTATTTAGTCAATTTCACAAAAGTGGAATCATTACACACACCCCTCTTGATACACAATTAAAGGAGAGATGAAGGAAATCCCTACTTGGAACAACAGATGATAAATAATCCCTCCTTGCACGAAAAACAAGGGGTGTACGAGTAGTAGGAAAGACTCCAAGGAAAACTATATCCATGACTGCAGTAGAGATTCCACTAATCTAGGAAGAAAGGTTATAACTGCCTGAAGAGAAAATAGAAATAAATAGGGAAGAGAAGATCTCAGATTAGAAGATCCATATCCTATATCAACAGAAGGAACAACTTCAAGGTCTATTATGGTCGGATCATTTTCAATACCATACATATTTATTATTAAATGTCCTTGGTGCATTAGGGTATTAAATATATTATTAATATCCTATGAAACACCTCTATAAATTCTCAAATATGGGTTTAATCTCTATTTACATCAATTAAAACATAAAAGGGAGAAACCGAAAAAACTGGAAAAAGATGGAAATAACTCACTGATGGGTGAGTCACCGATAGTGAGTCACTGAAGTGACCTAATGATGTGAGTCACTAATGTGACTCACTAACAGAGAGTCACCTATGCAACCCAATGACATGACCTACCGATTAAACCTAAAAATGCCCGACCTATCGATGCCTGGCCTTTTGATGCCCAACATTCCAATGCTCGACCTACCGATGAAACCTATCGACGCCGTGAACTAACAAAGCCGTGATGCACCGATGCCTGGACTCACCAACACCATTAATTAGTAATTCCTTGACTCACAGACTCCCAGTCTCCCTGATTCCCTAACTCACCAACTCCCTCACTCACCGACACCATAACTTAGTAATAGGAAACTAGATTTTTTGAAAACTTGTGAAATGAGTCACCAAGGAACATAAGAACACACCAAACAATGTATTTTGATAATGGAAGGTACTATAGGGGTCCATTTCATTATATTATATACCTATAAAACCATTACCAACCTGAAAAATTTCAAATAATGCCTAGAATAAGGAGGGGTCTGAACAACCACTTCATAAGATACCTCTCATGGATAAACCACCTAGTGTTGATCGAATGGTGAAGTGAAATCACGACATCCAAGGATACCTATACCAACATGTACTGCCCCAAAAAACCACATAAACACCAAATATCACACTATCCCGACACATGGATCATGCAATTAATTCCTTGATGTAATCATATTATATTTTTTGGGCATCATTGATTCACCCTCATGAGTTTAATTACATTCTAATTAAGGTGTCTTGATTATGGATCAGGTCCTCCCCTCCATACATGTAAATAATTTCTCACCCATTAAATAAAAAGAAAAAAAAATCTTATAGGAAACAAGGTTTAAGCATTACATTATAAAGTGAAGCACTAAAAAAACATGAAATAGCTCAGGGTACTGGGAATGCATATTCTCTTCTCATTCCTAAGTAATCTTCTCAAGGAAAATATGCCTTTACAACACATGAACCAAAGGAATTTTCCATCCACACAACACCGTCTCCTAATAGTCCTGGATCTCTACTTGCCGCTCCATGAACATCACATTATCATCAACATCCAAATCTTCCCAATAAATGATATTGGATTCATCATGTAGATACTGATGATGTTAGGATGTTTGGAAGAACATGTGGACCCTCTCTAATTCTGGTGGCTATTCCAGCTGATATGCCACCTCACCAAATCGTCCCAACACCACGAATGGTCCAATGAACTTGGGGGAGAACATGATCCCCTGCCAAACCTCCAATGCCACATCGACGAGGAACCTTCAAGAACCCTTGGCCCCCAACCTCAAACTCTGAGGGCCTCCTCCTATAATAGGAATACGACTTATTATGGTCATGCACATGATTTATTATGTCATGCATGAGTTGAACTTTATTCGTCGTGCATTACACTACCTCCAGAACTGGAAAAGATATATCTACAACCAACATCCAACACAACAGTGAATGAAAAAACCTCCCATACATGGCATCGAATGGTTCCATGATAATGGTATAGTGATATATATTGTTCTAAAAAATTCTACTAGGGGAAAGTGTCATATCCATGATCATCTAAAGTCCAAGACACATGGTTGAAACATTTCCTCTAATGTCTAGATGGTCATCTCTATCTTCCCATTAGTCTCAGGGTGGAAAGCAGTGCTATGGCATAACTGAGTAATGAAAGCATGGTGTAATCCCATCCAGAATCATGAGGTAAATCACAAATCCTCATCTAAGATGATGGACATCGAAACCCCATGTAGCTACAACACCTAATTCACATACCTCCTTTTCAAGGCATATACTGCACTCGACTCCTTGATTTCTTAGAAGTGAGCCAATTTGATTAGCTAATCTACCACTAACTAGAGAACATCATAGCCTCCCTAATCCCTGCGTAGTCTTATGATGAAATCCATTGAGTTTTCACCCCATGTCCACTCAGGGACATCTAAGGGATAAAAAAACTAAGAACATGGTACTAAGACATCACTTGCTCGAAAACTAGGAACTTTACCATAAACTTTTCCACTTCTCGCTTCACCTTGGCCACCAAAACAGTTCCCTAAACCCTCGGTACATCTTGGGAATTACTAGGTATACTACCAGGGGTGTGATATGGAACTCATGGAGAACCTCCTCACCCATCGCCACTAGAACAAATATATTCCCAGGGAACAACATCCGATTCTGACCATCCCTCCAGAGCATCACCCTAGTCAACACAATCATGCATCACCTCATCCTATTAGTCTCCCCAATGAGACTCTTCAACCTGCCACACAAGGGATGATTGTACTATCATATGAAATATGACATCATCTTCCACTATCCACCCCAGCATCTAGGTGCAAGGGATAAAACTCCTCCATCACCTTCCAAACATCTACAAATTCCTGAACCTCCTCTCTCTATGACTTCCTTCTCATGGCATTTGGCCACAACATTCCCCCTTATTAAGGATTAATAAATATTGATGTCATAATCCTAGAGAAACTCCATCCACCTCTACTACCACAAGTTCAATTCTGGTTGGGAGAATATGTACCTCATTCTCTTATGATCCCTGAAGACCACAAGGCACACGCCAATGAGGTATTGTCAGCACAACTTTAGTGAAAAACGACCAATTTAAGCTCCAGATTGAGAGTGGAATAGTTTCAATTGTGGGGAAGCAATTTCCTAGACCTATAAGAGATCACTTCCCACTACTGTAATAGCACACATCCTAATCCTAGATCAAAAGTGTCATAGAACACCTTGAACAACACCCCTTACAATAGAAACCTGAGTACTAGATTACTGAACAAATTTTTCTTCAGATAGATGAAATCTGTCTGACACTACTCTCTCCACATAGTGGCCAGGTCTTCTTTGGTTAAATTCATCAACAAAGCTGGAGCTCAAGAGAAGTTTGGTAAAAATATCCAGTAATATCCCACTAAACCAAGAAATCTATGATTTTCCACCACGTTCTTAGGTGATTCCTATGAAACAACTACCTCAAACTTCAATGGATCCACTTATATCCCATATTTAGAAACAACATGTCCAAGGAAGTTCACCTTTCATATCTAAAACATATATTAGGAATACTTCCTATAGTGTCGGTGGCATCAAAGAACCTCCAAGACAGTTCTAAGATGCTCATCATGCTCCTTCTATAACTTTGAGTGGATCCGGACGTCGTTGATGAATATATTAATGAAACTGTCCAGGAACTCACAGAAGACATAGTTCATGAGCCCCATGAACACGACTAGCACATTTATTACACTGAACGACATGAAAAAAATAGAAGTGCCCATACCTGCACCTAGAATAAGTCTTCAGGATGTCACCCTCCTTCACCCTTAACTAGTAATACAATAACTGCAAATCATTCATATATAACCGACATGCTCCCATTAGCTTGTCAAAAAGATCATCTATCCATAGGAGAGGGTAACCGTTCTTGACCGTTACCTGATTCAGTCTTTGGTAGTGCATGCATAGACTCAGACGACCATCTTCCTTTTTCGAAAATTTTTTCGTGCACCCCACAGGGACACACTAGTTTGAATAAATCACTTCTTCATTAGACAATCAATCTGAATCCATAACTCCCGCAATTCAAAATACACCATCTGAAAATGATTCATTGAAATTGAACAAGCACCGGGTTATACGTCTATCCCAAAATCAACGTCACACCAAGGGGGTAGAGTCACAAACTAATAAGAGAAAACATCCTATAAATCCCTAATAACTCATGGAACCTCCTCCTCTCATCATCCATCAACCCTACTAACAGCTCGACCTAGAAAGAAAGAATATTATCCACACACCGACTGCCCATTGGACAACCCCACTTTCCAAAATAAGTTACACACTATCCATATTCATATAAAAACATGACTCTCCTATAGAACAAGTAGATAATAATATGCATGGAAAACAACTAGATGATGCCAATGATGACATTATATGATTGTATCTATAGAAGAAAGAGATCCCCATTAGACTGAAGTGGCCTCAACATCAATCTACATCCCCAAAAAATATCAAACAAGATGGTCTGGAATATGACTAGTGTACTCAACACCAAGGGCACACAAATACTCTATATTCCTAATTTCATAGAAATGGATACATCAGGTGAAAAAAAAGAGTTTTAATCTCTTGAGTAAAACAAATCACAAGAAAGGGTACTAAAAAACTGATTGTACCTCAGACGATCTTCGACCCTGATGGAACCACTGACTATGTGGAAATACAATATCCATGAATAGATCCTCCAACCCTTGTATATCGTTATCCTACCCAACCATGACCTAGTTGATGTATATAGGGATCACCCTTATGTCGTCTTCCACCTATGCCATCTCCTGTCGGTGGAGAGGGAGCCTACTGTCCCTACTTCTGGAAGGGCCTGGTTGGAAATGGCTTCTAAGACAAGTGATGAATATTCCCACACACACCATAATGATCTTGATCTGGGTATTGAATCTAAAGGTTCCCAAAAACTCAATAAGATAAACACCTTGGTCCCAATTCATGGTAAAAGGTTGAGGAAAAGAAGGTTGGAAGTGAAACTACTAGGGTCGACTCCCCATTGGCATAAACATGGAAGGCCCTGATGTCAAAGACCTACTGATGACAACCTTCCACTTTTATGAATATGGATGGATCCCCTATAATGGTAAACCTCCACATTATTGAATCCTTTCCACTACCTCATCATTCTTATTAACTTCAATGTGTGTCTATAGGGTGAAGGGTGTAACCGCATACATGCAAGAGGCATGAAGTGCCTCTACTAAGAGTGTCACCCGAGACTCCTCATCTAGAAAAGTCGACCAAATTAAATCATAGGAGATCCTTATATTTGATCCCAATTACCTCAAGAACATCCACCCCTCCTGGAGTGAGATTAGATCCTACATCATCTCGGACTTCATTTTAGAAGAAAGGAATTATACCCAGAACTCCTTCTCAAAGTCATCCCATGAAACATCGGTCTCCCTCCTCTGCCTAAGGGAAAGCTTCCACCACTGACATGCTGCTCCCCTCATCTGTCTCACTGCCAGGGAAACCCAGTACTATGTCAGATCTCAGATCAACGTGATGGTTATTGCAATCTCCTCAAACTAACTCTCTATCTCTAAGACCAAAACGCTCCCTTCATACATCCCTAGAATATTTTACTAAAACTAATTAATGGTATTATGCCATTGGTCATCATCCTATACTCGTTCAACCCACTTTTGATCAATAAATGAGCCATGTTGTCATTGATGACACTCGTCCATGTGTTCATGCTCATATGGCCTCAATAAGAAGTAATCAATAGATATTTTTAGATCACATGACCTAGTTATAGAATCAATCCAAAAAATGATAGGGATTCTACCAAAACTAATAGATTAATATTCTCGTAAGGGTACTGATTCCCTATTCATGATGCTAATACTAATACCACGTACCCCACCTAGGATATAAGTGATGATAGAGGGTCCCAACCCTAGAATCACAAAGGGAGACCATAAATTCTATATGTGAAAAAACCCATATAGGGGGTCACAATCATTTTTTGAAGATACAAATCCACACTATACCCTCATTGGTATGGACCGAGGGATCATACTCAAATAAACCTAGTCTATAATAAAAAATTAAGGGGCTTCAAACTATATAGAGGAAGTAAATTTGGTGTATAAAAGGTACACAGTGTGCACCTATAAATTTAAACCCACTCGTTCCCATAATCATGTTCCTCTACAGTGATCATATACTTCTGGTCATGCCCTTATACATTACCTTTTCTGCATAAGTGGAAATTCCTGAGTATAAAGTCATGCCTCAGTACTCTGGTCATGCTAGTATGTATTGCCCTGTCCGTCCCATGTATCCTTCTAGATGCATATCAATTTTCTAGAATTGTGTCACACCATATGTGATAGAGACCAAATTGAATGATGTATTTTTCTCTATCTATAAACCCTAGCACTGAAGAAGGGGTAATTCACATCGGGTGTCTAAAGGACTATACGTAGTGTTGTCATAAATTTTTCAGTAATCCTAGAAATTGATACATAATTCGACCCATTCTACTATAACTATCAAATATTATACAATTCTCATTGTAATCTATATATCTATCCAACTTAGACTTATTGATTTTTATTTCTCTAATTCGTCCATAAAATTGGATCTTGATTCCTTTTCATCACACCACATTCTCTAAAAAATGTAAACCACAAACTAGAGAACCTATGATCTGAACCTAATCGATCATCTGACATCATTCCCAATGACCAAAACAAAGATCTATATCACAAAAATATAGATAATATTTGTCGTTCAAGTGATATATTTATCAATATTATTTCCCCAGTTTTTTGTTAAATCGATAGTTAATGGAAATATTGGTTATAATCACACAGAGAATGGGGAGAGAAATACAAAAAACCAAATGATCCTAAAAAATGATTTTATTGGACTCAATTTTATGAAGTTAGGGATTGGTGATGAAGATGATCATAGAAAAAAATTATAATTTCCCAAAAACTAGGAAAATTAACACAGACCTGCAATACGATTAACCCAGAAATAAATTTTCTAGTTAATTTGATTCATGTTAATTTGGGTATAATTAATAGATAAATAGACCATACAAATAAACTCCCTAACTAAGGTTTAGATTGATCACTAATGATGAATAAATCATTTTTATCATTTCTAGCAAGATCCTATTACTCTATTATCATTAGAGATCTTTACAGTATACCAATCATCGATCCATGATCACGACATCCAAAAATTACATCTTGAATATCATCTCAAATATCTAGGGTTACGTAGCTAAACATATGATTTCACCATGAATATTATTAAATAGATGATGGGTTAGGTCGTGTAAAATAAAATAATAATTATTTAATTATTTAATTTTTAACCCCCAGCTTCACTTTTACAAACCACCCAATGCCGAAAGAGGTTATATTGTCCATAGTTTAAAACCAAATACCAAATTCAATAGTGGATTATGATTTCCCATGTACGATTTCATTTATTTTTTTATTATGATTTTTCATTAAATATATTAGGGTGATATAATATATTTGATATTTCTAAAATATCAATATCATGACTCCCTGGGCCTCAGAATCTCGTGTAATCTAACTGCATGGCTCTAAAATTTTTTCTAGATGTATTATAAATATTTAAATTGAAAAAAAACATTACAAACTCTATGAATTAGGTATTTTCAACCCAAAAATAGAAAAATAACACTCAAAAATATGTGTGAATGGAGCTCACATATAGTTCTCCCACTCCTCTGTGATCTCTAGAAGATTCTAATGCTACCACCAGACATGCACAAAGGGAATATCCCACCCATGGATGATATTATCCGGCCAATCCATGTTCCATATATAGTAATCTAAAATGAAATATCCAAGATCTTTGTCTAGCTCACCCCATTCGATAACATGAAATGGTTCTAAGACACACCTCCTCAGCAGCGACATGTGAATGATTTCATGTACCAAGTCAAACTATGACACTAGGTCCTAGAGGTACACCACCTCATTATACCATAATATTTTATAGTAATTAATGATTAATCTCAATGATAACGAGATAACCCATCCAAATATCTATAATATATGTCATGGAGATATGTTCATGAACACATGGTACCCATCCTCAAAATTTTAAGCCCCCATTTACTGGTTTGTATAATAATTATGGTAGTTCTAGATAGTCCTCATCTTCTACTCGACAATATGAAAATTCTCTATGATATCTCTCACCAGCTCTAGGCCAATGAGTGTTGACTCATATGGATAAGTATGATATCGTGGTGCCCCAGTGGGTCTCCCAGACAAATTCTCACATGGTCTCAAACTATTGGGGGAATGGTAGCTTTTGTTGTATGAAAAATACAACAATGGTTGGTGATCTTGCCAATTATGGCCAATGTCCAACATGCAATCCACAACATATCCTTCAGGAGCTGAAGACTCCACTTAGTCTGGACATTAGACAAGGGTTAAAATGATACGATAAAATGAAACTATGTACTAATGGAATCCTATAATCCTATCAATAATCATGAGTTCAATTGAGAATCATGGTCATAAATGATAACCGAGTAAACATAATGAAATCAAATTTTACTCAGCACATGTGGAGGATCATGGAATACTGGTCTAAGTATAGTAGAAGAAATCATGAATAAATAAACATAATCAACATGGAATGATAAATAGCTGAAATCCAATTCTATTTAAATTACATGACTAACATGATAAGATAATACATAATCAATTTTTCACATAAAATAACTAAGACACATGACATTATTTCAATAAATAGATAATGAAATGCATCTAGATATATATCATTATTAAAATCTCATGGATAGTAATGATCTAATTATTAATGAAGAAAATGATTAATTATTGGAATCCATTACCTCAGGAATCATGATACCTCTAGCATCAACAACTCTCCCAAGACGTTTTAAAATATAGGTTGGAAACAGATTTATTTCTAGATTACATATTTTTCTTTTGATACCTACAGATAAATGAAGGGGATAAATTATACCAACCCAACCTGATAATGTTGTTTTGTTGATTTCATCATATATCTAATAATATATTTAATTCATGAGCAATGTGACTTATCATCAAATATCCATATTGTGTAAAGAATATAAATATATAAATATTTTCCCAGTTAATCAAATAAATTTATATATAGAAGATAATAATTAAGAATTTGATATAGTTTAAGAAATAAGTATATCAATTATAAATAATATTGATGTTTAGGGTAAATTTAATATCTAATGATCAATGGAAAGTGAATATTTCAAGGGGATGTTAATGACTACAAAACAACACAAGGAAGTGAATGTCAATATTATCATTAGAGAAAATAATCATAAAAAATTCATATAAAAAATAAGGATGGTATCAACATAGAACCATTCGTGTAATAATAAAGGGTTATTTTTATCAATGAATATAAATACCATTAAAATATCTTTACAAAAATTCTTAAATAAAATATCATTTTCATATTGAAAAACATTTTGAAAAAATTTTTCATTGAAAATTACTTCTAAAAACATTATAATTTAAAATATACCTTTAACCATTTAAAGAAATAAATAATAAAATTAAGGTCATGATAAAGGGTAGTTAAAATCAGGATATACAAGTAAAAAATAACATTTCTTTTTTCACTATAAAATTGTAGTGAATGTCCCTTGTTTGGAAAATAATAAGAATATTCCATTCACATTTTCAGTAAAATCCAAACAATAATTGTTTTGAAAATGAATTAAGATTCAATTTATTTTTTTATAGATAGAAAAAATAGGACAAAAATAATTTAATAAATCTTATTTAAATGGTTAAAAACAATATTGAAAAAATTATTACAACAAATTCTTTTTGAAGAAAACAGATTTCCATCAAAAGGTAGAAATGATTTCAAATTTTATTAAAAATATTTTTTAAATTAATTATAATTACCAAATATTATAAAAATATTATTATTACATGAAAATATAAATAAAAAATAAAGGATCTAAAAATTTAATGGGACTATTAAGAAATTGTCATATAATTTTCTTCAACTTATATTGAAGAGTAAATAATCTCAATTATAATTATATTATGAAATAAAATCGTAAAATTATAATAACGTGGAAGTGAGAATTAAATAAAGAATAAATTATTTTTATAAACTATAAATACACATAACACAAGTTTAAATACAAAATATTTTTTTACAAATTCATAACATATAACTATTATATTGAAGTAATCAATAAAGTAGAAGTTTAACATAATTAGTTGATATTTAGTTAAGAAATCTCTTACCTTTGGCATCCTTTTGATTTAACATTTTTCAAACTCTTGTATATTAGTTTCAAACATTTTATTAAATTAATATATTGCCATTTTAATATTTATAATGTCATACATGACTCTTTTATAACAACTTACCACCTCTTCATTAATATTATTTGATTATTTTCACTGTTCTGATTGTTAATGTCCAAGTTTTGTCATCCGTGTTTCTTCATGAAATATCTATTTATTGCATAGGTTATATGGTTATAATCTATAAATAATAATAATAATGAAATTAATATCATATTTAAACATCAATTATAATTTTAAAATAAATCTAAAATATAGTTATGAAAAATTAAGTATGTTACAATCACAGAGACGATAGAGTGCACATGTTCATGGTAAACATTTCAATTTTTAAATCATCACTATCGAAGGAAAGTAAGTACTATTTTATATTTTCATAATTATAATAATATAAAAATACTATATTATATTCATATATATATATCATACATGTGGTGTGGTGACAGAAAGAGAGTTGTATCGATTCATGAAGGTGTTAGTCCACAAGTACACAAACGACGTGATCATCTTTAAGTTAGTGAAAAATAATGAAGTCAAAAGATATATAATATATTTAATTAATGATAAATATGTCATTAAAATCATAATTATTTTATTTATATCATTTATAATGACTAACATTAACCTTATTACATTCCATGTGAAGCGTTAGTGAAATAAGAATCACATCGCTTTGCAAGGCGGTAGTCCACCGTTCACACGAGCGACAATATTATATTTCATATGGAATAAAAATTAAAAATATATATTATATAATGACAATATATTTATAAATATTTTATAAATATAATATATATACTTTATATCCGTCATCATACCCAATCATGAATGGTGAAAATGTAAGAATGTATGGCATCATTTCATGTGGCAGTAGTCTTCCTTACAAAGGAACAATAGTTTTTTTACCAATTTGATGAATGTTGAGATGGTCATAGTTCATTATCATTTTATAAAATTATCCCAGTATATGGAGTATACATAGGTTATCATATCATGTATTTTTAATAATAATTTATGTATTTGGATAATGAAATAATATAAAATCACTCGTTGAAGAACGTTACATCTCAATCGTGTATCCTCCTTAGTTTTTAACTAAATCCTTACAATATTGTACTTCTAAAAAAAATAAGGATTGTAGGATGAGTTTAGAGAATTTGTGAAGTGATTTTTCCATGCGGTTAATTATCCAAATAGGTTTTATGGTGTGTTGAATAGGGTAGAGTGAGTGGCCTTTCAGAAGTGAGGAGAGTGAGATACTTAATTTTTTGAAATGATTCAATAATACCCACCATTGTTTCATCCCAAAATATTACCAAATAGATAATTATAGATCCTATAAGATATAATGTAGAAATATTTCATGCTAATTGATATTTTAAATGTTAACAGGACATTTAAACCATTATCTTATTAGTTTGACCCATATTAAGTCCATGATTTACTAAAACATAGATAATAATTATTTATGGTTTTCAATATTCATTTTGTTCAATAATTATGTTGAAAAAATATATATTTTAAATTTTTATTACTATAAATATTTAATCTATATTTCCATATTAAATTCACATAAATAAAAAATTATAATTTAAATTTAATCTAGTAGATTTGTCGAGGAAGGATGTTTTTAAAGAGAAAATGATCCAATGTTTACAATATTTTTATATCAGAATTCAATATGAAAAATATTGCAATGGACATAATTTTGATGAATTTATATATAATTTCACTAATTTTACCTTATAATAATTACAGTTTTAATTTAAAATTATAAATTGTTTGAATGAAATAGAATTCTTCAATTCAAATGCATCAATTTTCACTTTTCATCAAAAAATGAAACATTTATGAAAAAATAAAAAAGTACCCTAAGATAAATTTTGTATTCCAGTTTAAAAAATGAAGCTTATTTTTTTCAAATAAATTTTATAAAATTTTAAAATCTAAATTTAAATTATGTAGACAAACTATGATTAAACCTTATTTAAGAAAAATATAGTTTTTACATTTTTTATTGTTTTAAATGATGATTATTTTTTCCCAATCAATCACTAAAAAAGGATGTTGAATAAATAATATATTTTCATAATATTTTTATTCCTAATCATACTAATAATTTTAATGGTTAATTGAAAACTATCATATTAAATAATAACTTTTTAATAATATGTCACGTTTCATTTATACTTGTTGTTTCATATAGAACAAGATCAACACATTTTTGTGTGTAATTAATGTTGTTGAAGTGATTGAATTAATTTAATTATATCAAAAAGTCTCTTAGTGTTTTTTGTACTTATAGTCTTGGTGTTTCATGTCACATACACTGACATTTTTTTTGTCTTATTTTATATTTATAGGTTCCTACATTATTTCCACCTTAAATAAATTACATCATGGTAATTTGAAAAACATCTTGGTAATTTTGGGTCTGATATTGGAAAATTATTTTGTTAAAAAATATACATATTAAAAAATGAGTTAACAAAATACCCAACTAACCGGAGAATAAGTAGAGTACTAATATTACATGGAATATAACATAACTATGTTTATATGTAAGAAAAAATTGGTGTAAAGTGATGATATGGACATAAAATGTATGAATAAATAATTATAGATATCGATTGAGGTCATTGATAAAAAAAATATAATGATTAATAGAAAGTTGAGGGCCAAGAAACAATAACTATTTGATGATTTAATAGACCATTTGATTCATCAGATATGAATGTAATAGGATAATTTTTTGCACTATCATTTTTCATAAAGTTAATGAATATTTTTACTTTTTTAGAATATAAGGAAATATAATTACTTGATACATTTCAAATTCATAAGAACAATTTCATCCTTATATTGTCCTACAATAATTTTCCAATTCATCAATTAATTGAATAAATAAATATCAATAAATGATTTTTTATGAAAGAAGTACTAAGATTAACTTTTAATGTATCGTAAGATCCAAAAATGATTTCAAATCCATTCCCTATTTCTCTAAATATCTTAGAGAACCAATATATTTAGTACAAGTTATCTAATATGCATAATTTTTTATATAGTTATGTAATTCATTAATTAATAATGACTATTACAACATTCATCGTAAACAATTTAATAAATGGATATCCTTAGGGACCTTCATAACAATTAAGATACATAAAATTATAAATAATTTCATTGAGTTTCCAAAATGAACTTATCATCAATCCCTAAAAAACATGAAGTAGCTCTTAATCATCACATACAAATCATGTGAATAACTTCATCATGTATTCTATTGAAACATGATAATAACTAAAATTACTGTAAAAACTTATAGAAAACATTAATGCTTCCTTATTCATAATTTAAAACATTTCTTACTAGATACATTCCTTAAATCCCAAAATGCTGTAAACTCTGTCAAGTATAAACCAATTTTTCAAAAAAATCATTAATTATTTCTACGGTAGTTAGTACTATCAAATTTAAATTGTCCACATAAATTACTTATTTATCCCAACATTATTATCTCAACATTAGGAACATATTAAGGGCCCTCAATGATATTTTTCAAAGATGTTCAAATTTAAAGTAAAACATTTTTCTTGTTCATCGTTACCATTCAAAAAACACATTAAAATCCCAAACAAAAAATTAATTTAGAACAATCCTTATATATTTCATAACTCATAAAACTTGTAAATAAATGATAAAATACTAAAATGAGAAAAATATTGATTTTAAATATAATAATATTAATCATTAATCTTCATCAATGATAATAACATATGATTTTCAATGATACATTAGCTTCTTTTGAGCTATATTCCATTGATACTTTATACATTGATTTCTGTAGTGCCCCATATCCTTACAATTAAATCATTTTACATTGTAATTATTTTCATTCCCTTAAAATAAATATAATGGTGTCCATTCTCGGCACACTTATAGAAAACTCTCATTCCTATCAAGAATGTAAGGGAGTGTTTATTTTCAAAATTATCACATGTGGAAAAAGTCATTCATTTGCATTTTCCTATTATCATTTGTTTTTAATGATATCCCATTCTTCTATCTCTTCCCCTTTAATCCATAATACTTATATTATTATTATTTTTTTCTTGTTATAACATGATACTATGTCCTCGTATGATAAATGTTTTTTAGAGACTAGTCCCCTTCGAAATATAGGATTAATCCCATCAAAGAAATGATCATTCTTATAATTTTTATTATGTACAGTAATCTTATTTACATTACTTAAAATAGACACTATTTCTAAAATATAGAATACACTTGAATAGATCATACCATTATCAAACATAATATATGATCTATAACCTATAAATTGAAATCCTTTTTCATATATAATATCATTATCATAAACATATATTATTTGGGGACATATTTATTTCAAATCCATTAAATTGTTTTTTTTTTCAAACAATGTGAATTTTATAAATAATATCCAACATGGGAGTCAAATTAGGTGTGTAGTAAGGCCCATTTTCATTCACTAGGTGATGATCTAGTCAATCCAGATGTTTTGTTTTTAGAGTATTTAACACTAGGTACAACTGTTCTAGAACCACATCTACATTCAACATTTAATCAAAAAGTATTTCATGGAAAAACCAATATAATATCAATCTTACCAAAACCCTGAATGTTTCTTCTATACTTATCCTCATAGTTGATCATTGGTTTATATTTCATGATCCATTTTTAATGAATTTATTTACCAAGGTTTTTATTGAACTTCCCATGATACCAACTGTGATGACCCTCACCCTAGTACCTAGAACCAGTACCTACATTAAGGAATTATAATAGAATACAAGGAAAATCATTCCAAGGGATTGAGTAATTTGTATTTTTATACTAGATTCATATATTATTACTATATTATATTTGAATATAAAAAATATAACATTTTTTTAGAACATCATTATTTTCCCTTTTATATTTTTAATTTTCATTTATATTAGACTTCATGGATTCCTCTGAATGAAAAATCCTAAGGGTGGGCACAAATGTTCAGAAAAGGTTATGTAATATAGAATCTATCATGAATCAAAAAGTATAATAAATATGGAATGGTAAAAAACTAAAGACATGTTCCATATAAAAAACATGAATATCATGATAATATAAGACATAATCAATATAAAATGGTAAATAACTAAAAACAGATGTCATTAAATAAATTAATTAATAATGAAATGAATATTAATATAATATCATTGTGAAAAATATCAAGTCTAATAATAAAAAATTTTTAAATACAATAAATTCTAAATTGTTACATTCCATGATCATAGGTATCATGCTACCTCTAAAATCAACACCATTCACTAGATGGGTTAAACTATAGGTAGAAACCTATTTAATGTTTGATTAATTATTTGTATCATGAGAACTACTCATACATTAAGGGGTTATATTGTACTTGGTCCCACCCATCACTATATGTCCAAAGCATTCTTCATATATTAAATAATAAATTTATTTTATTAACAATGCTCATTATCATCAAATATATGTATATTGTGAAGAATAAGGATTTATCAATATTTCTCCAATCAATCAAATAAAATTCATTAAATAACAAAAAATATATAAATGAGATATAATTTAATAAATAAGAATATCAATGAAAATAATATGGAAATTCTGGAAAACATTAATGTCTAATGATCATAACAATTTGAATATTTCTAGGGGAATTTGATGGAAAAAAATGAAACAAGGAAGTGAATATTAATACTATACATCATCAAAATAATCATAAACCATACATATTATGAAAAATTATAGTATCAACAGATAACAATTTTGAGTATTAATAAAGGTTTTTTTCATTGATGAATAGAAATACCATAAAATGATCTTTAAAAACATCCATTAAGAAAATATCATTTTCCATTTGAAAACATTTGGAAAATCATTTTCATTCAAAATCACATTTAAAAAATTTTATTTAAAAAGATCCTCAAAAATGTGAAAAGGAAAATTTCAATGAAATTATCTCTACGACAATGGTTTTTTAGGTATATGTCATACTTGTTAATGGGATCATTTTTTTAATAATGTAAAAAGGTTAGGAAAGTTCCATTTTATCAAATGTTATTTTTAAACTTTATTCCAAACACGATTACTATATGCTTTAAGTGAAGTGTTCATGGTTTTTTCAGGGTTGTTTATGATGATTCTTAAATGGAACCCTAATTTTGACCCTTACTCTGAATTTACCCTAGTAAAGATCTGGATTCGAATCCTTGGTTTACCGATCCATTTTTTTAAGAAGCCTACCCTGTTTTTGATTTCAATGCTCATTGGAAAACCCTTGAAACTAGACTCAGTAACAAGGAAGCTCTCAAGACCATCAGTCACTAGATTTTGTGTTGAAATTGATTTTTCACATGATCTCCCTTCTCAATTCTATATTCAAAATGGTAATTATGGATTCTTTTAGGAGGTAGTTTATGAAACGGTACCAAATTATTTTAATTATTTCCTAAAACATGGACACACTTAAAAGGATTATAACTACATGAATCCATTTCCTATTTCTATAAAAGTGACCTTGGATGAATAAAGAAAATAAAAACCTGGGCTGAATGTGAGTAACACAATCTAGGTTGGACCCTCAGATTCTTGTGTACCTTAGGAAGGGATTAAGACATATTTGAATAAGGATAATTATGCAAAATTTTCCAATCTCCTTAGACTGCATTCTACCCTATCTAATCAAATTAAATTATAGGCTTTTTCGATGCTTTACACACTGCCAAAATCCCCATTATAGACCCTCCCCCCTACCGAAGGAACATGAGAAGCTTTTGAAAAAGAAGGATACACAATATAAGGTTCACAATGAATTCTTTTATTCTAGTGAATCCTCAAGAGATGATGATGATCAACCTAATAAATTTGAGGAATCCAACTTAATGTCATGTGCAAGAAGTGAAAAAAGAAAATGGCAGATGCCGATAATTACATTACCCGAAATCCTAGAAAAATAAGAAATCATAGAGACTATTAAAACCATGAAAGAATGATTTTTATAAGGTCTTTAGATTCCTCTGGGATAGAAAATAATGATCCTCCAACACTCCCAATTGTGGTTGATACCCAACTAAAGTCTTTGACTTCCAATCACTCTTCTACCTCCTCAAAATCAACAGATTCAGAAGACACTAATAGTGATCCTGAAAAAGGCCATACTTTTTGGGATGCTTACCAACATGAATAGAAATTGGTCTTTTCTGATGAAATTGTCTATTGGATGGATGAGAGTGATAAATTTTCCTTATTTCAATAAAATAGCAGTGAAATTTATGCTAATATCTACCTTAAAAATAGAAATTGGGTGTTTCTTAAAGTGGTGGAAGAGTTTAAAAGGAACCCAAACTTCAACAACTAATACATTTGTTGGGAATAATTTATTCTATATATTTTATGGTCCCGGTCTGAGTAGAGATTTCTCATTTCCCCACTTCCATTAGGTTTATTTTGATTGATTCATTTACTTTTTGATCCCGCCTGGTTTTTTAATCCATGCCTTAATTTTGGGAGATGGTTTGTCTTTTAATCGGTTCCAACAATATGATTTTCTTACATATTTTAAAATCTTACTATTTTTTGTACTCATGTAGGAGCTCCTGTTGCTATTTTGGTGTCTTCTTTGTTTATTTGTCATAGTTCCCCAACATCCAGCCATTTATTCTTTTATGCACAAGCTTGAGTCTACATTAGTTAAACCTCCACAGGAGTCCCCCCTTGTGGCGTCAGATCACTACTCGAACAACATCCTAGGATGTGTTTATTTTCATATAATATTATACTTATGAATGTATAAGGCATTTCTACATTTCCCTAGAACTCAAGGTATCAGGACCACATTCTCCAATAGTTCTTATGATTTCTGCTAGAATCTTGATAAACACCCTCTATGCATATGATGTTCATGGACTCGAAGATGACATGTTTTTTTGTTCAATATTTTAACTCCTTGATTTTCTAGGATTGTTTTCCAATCATTCCCTACTGGTTTAAGATCATTGCACCACAAATTTGTATTACAAACATTCATTTTTGATTAAGTTCTTTGGGGCATGAATTGTGTGACCAATTCATGTCACTACTTTTATAAAAAAAGAGAACTGTTAAAAATGTGACTAGATGATAACTTTCACATTTTCGATGAAATCCAAACGAGTATTTTTATTAAATTGATATTTGATTGCTCTTAGTTTTTTAGAATTAAAAATAGTGAAAAATGAATTTAAAAAAGGATTTTGAAATAGTAATGATTTTTTAAACATTTTTAGAACATTGTTTTTTGGATGAAAACAGATTTTCAAAAAAAGAGATAAAGGAAGTCATATTTCATTAAAATAATTGTTTTAGTTAAATAAACTAAAAAATTAGTAGAAAAATTGTAATTTTACATGAAATATTCATTAATAACTAGATTATATATAGTGAACCTTTCTTTTCAACCATTGAAATTAAATTACATTTGCAGAATACATAAACAATATACAAAAAAATGCCCAAAGACTGTGATTGGTATAGTGCCTTTAAATATATGGAAAGATAAACCCTAGTACAAATGAGAGATACATCATCTCCCACTATGATTTTATTGACTATAAACCTTCTTAGAAAAATCATATATAATACCTACCATCATAACCTTGGGGAAAGGAAACATAAAAGGGGTGATCTCAACTGCTCATTAAAGGTAAAAAAAGAAGACATATAAGAAAAAACATGTGTTTAAGGGTACGAGAACGTGATCCGGATAATTGAATATCATACCATACAAATCAAGGATAATAATCAAAATCCTGGAATAAATATTGGAAATTCATAAAACATGAATCATATAAAATAAATATCATAAGAGATGAAATCATTACATAGGAATAAGACATGGAACTATGGAAAACCCATAAGCATATAATTATTTTCATAGTAGCTAAGGCATCACTGAAAAGACTATCTTAGTAGTATGGGTTCACTCCCTATACCATCATATTAGCATGAGTTCACTCCTCATACCATCTTAGTATTCATGGTTCACTCCCATAGACATCATAGTATTATGAGTTCACTCGTCATACCATCAGAGTAGTCATGGTTCACTCCCATGGCTATCATATTAGTCAAGGTTCACTCCCAACACCATCATATATTATCTCATGATATATAAATATTCACCCATACATTGGAGGGAGATATAGGTCCCACCAATCACATAATAAAATAATACAGACATCTTCCAAAAGATCATAAATAAACATATTATAACCCATGAAATGAAATGGGAATCATAAACATGTAAACATATCAAAAACTACGAAAGAATTGCAGGTCTTTTAATCATTTCATCAAAATTATAACCCATGAAATAGTAAAAAATTTCATTTAACCCATAAAGGATAAATGGTTTTCATAAAGACCATGAAATTAATCATAACCCATTCATATAAAGGATTGGAAAGGAACATTTAGATTGTCCTAAGGAACATAAATATATTTCATCTTAGATGGAAAATAATTTTCAAATATCTTTTAATAACATTTCTGAAGGAAATATCCTTTCTTGTTTGAAAATGGATTTTTAATACATAATACCATTTGAAAATATTTTTATTAGAAATTAAATTGAAAAAATATAGTAATGTCATGAAATCATTTTAATTTTTTTCCCATGAAACCATAGAAAATAAGCTTCAAAATATTCTAAAAACGTTTGTAATAAAAAACACTTTGAAAACATATAAAATGAGCTTTAAAACCTTTTGAAAACAATTTTACTTGATTACTTATAAAAGAAGATTAAGAAAATTATGAAATCCATTTTTCTTGAAAACATATAAAAGAATCTTGAAACCCTTATGAAAACCATTTAATTTGAAAATATCTTTTAAAACCATTATTTTAAAGACTAACCTTCTAATAATTAAAAGGGATCATTTAAGAAATGATGATGGGTAGATCATTACATGTTGTATGAGCTCAAAAGAAAAATCACTTTACAAGATAAAAATGGTTATAAAAGTTCTTTATTTATAAAGAGACTAGAATATTCCTTTGAAGAGATTGTTTAAAGACAAAAAATGTTAAAAGTGTAATTTATATATTATAATATAAGGGCATAATATTCATGGAAACCCTTTTTATAAAACATATATTTTCGTCCGAAAATAGGTTAATGCCAGAATGTCTTAAAAACAATTTCTTAACTATCTTATGCACCACAGAGTATAAAAATTTTCCAATAAATTAATATATCCTGAATAACCAGATTATAAGGAAATTCATTTTAAGGACCCGGAAATTCCATGTATTTTTTTAATTATGTGGGAATTTTTCAAGACTGCGAAATCTAACGGCGCTCGATTCCATCGTTCAGAGTTCCCAGAATATACATCAAAGTTTTGTTAATATTTAATTACCACACATAAGCAGTTATCCTGAAAAATAGGAATAACTCATAAACAGTTACTCAGATAAAAAATTTGAGGGCACTATTGTGTTCAAGTTGGTAGGTTTACCCTCAGCGCGACTTATGTTTAGTCGACGCGGGCCTCCTGTGAGAAAATAAAAAATGGAATAATCATAAATAAAATAATAAAATAAATTATTTTATTTTTCAAATGATTATAACTGATAAGTGGTAGATAGGATTAAAAATCCAAGACAATTGATAAACTCGTGAGGGTATGATTTATTTAATATGATAAAAACATTGGCTGACGCGGGCTATAAGTGAAAGTTAGTTTTTGGCCGTAAATAAAATAATTAAGTGACAATTATTTTATTGTAAAATCCAGAACTTTTAAACGACTACTCAGATTGGAAATCTGAGAGCACCGTTGGGTTTGTTGGGGTGTGTTACACTTGGGTAGAGCATAACCTTGATTGGCGCAGGTCGATGGTTTCTGGTAATCATTTTCAGATATTTTTTTTGGGTATGTTTAGTAAACGTACGAGTGGGTTTTTAGAACTTTAAAACCAGTGCTCGGAATTAAAATCCAAGGGCAGCGTTGAACTTGCAGGGCTATATTTCACTTAAGGAGACTTTCACCTTGACGATAGTTTGTTGAGGGTGAAAGTTAGTTTTTGAGTTTTTCGTGAAGGAATAAAAATAAAAATAAAATTTTGCATACATATTATTTTTATTTGCACCACCCATGTGGTTGTTGGGAGGTGGGGTCTACCAGAACTAAACCTCCATGTGGAAGTTCAGATGTGGGGACCACCATACCTTAACCTCCCATGAGAGGTTATGGTGGTGGGGACCACCCGAACCTAACCACCTAGGAGAGGTTATGGTGGTGGGGACAACCCGAGGCCTAAACCCCTTGAACTCCCCTCATTATGGAGAAAAACCTCTAAACCCCCCTCATTAATGTGGAGGAGACTCTTGACTTTTTCCACATTAATTGTGCCAACACACATACCATTAATATGAAAACCCTTGGTATCCTCATTTTTTTTAATTTTTCCAACACAACCCATTTATTGTTTCCAATTAATTAAGACAAATTTGAATTTCCAAAAAATTAAACAATTAAAAATATTTTATTTGGTTGGATATTCATTTGTTGGTAAAGGAGGATTTCAGTGGAATTGGGAGAAAGCTACTCCAACAAAGAACACTTCTTCCATGAAGAACACCGACAAGGAACGTCTTCGACTACGCCGAACTAATGCACAAGCCTGGGATTGGAGGTGTGTGGCGGATGCGACAAACACCGACTTCAACTTCTCTCTTCGTTGTCAACAATCGTACAAACCGAGGTTGGGGTTTATTGTGAATGATTATATTTTTACCCATGTTATTCCCTTCTAAAACAAGGAATGAGGATGAACTTTCTAAATAGTTGATCTACATATGTATTCATTTGCAGGTTTAGAGAATAATCATTATGGGAGGGTTCGACGTTCTCCATTATTGTTTATGTTGAACCATTTTCTACCACCCTTACATGGAGGGTATGAGCCAAACAAACATGGCCCAACCCCTCCGAAAATCATGTGATGATTTGTATTATTGAACACGACGAAGGCGACGACGCAATAACACCGCCCCACGGCCACCTCCGCCTCGCGAACTTCGCACCTCGTGGCTCCGCCCCTCAGGGCTACGCCATTCGCTGAGCTGCCTCTGCCATCTTCTAAGCCACCGCCACAGAGCCCCTACCACCATTCGTTGTGCCACTGCCCCTGTCTGCCGAGCCGCCACTGCAGGACCGCCATCCAGGGCCAGACCACCACCCCGTGACTAGACCGCCCCTGCGCTGCCGGACCACCAACCCGTGGGAAGACCACCACCCCAAGGCCGGTCCGTCGACCCACAGCCGGACCGTCGCCTTGTGGCCTGACAGCCTCCCCATGGCCGAACCGGCGCCCCGCATCCGGACCGGCGCCCCGTGGCCGAACTGGCGCCCCGCAGCCAGACCCCCCCGCAGTCTCGCACCAACCTCGGCCAAGCCGCCCTGGGCTGGGCCGAGCACCACACTCCCTTGTGGTACCCCTCGGCCAAGCCACCATCATCGCACCCGTGCTACCTTGAGGGCTGGGCCGGACCCAATGGGCCTGGTCGGTCCGATAGGTCCCGAGCCCACTACGACTCATTTACAGTCTTGTGGTCATAACTTTGGCACTAGACGTATGTTAGAAGAACCATTAGTAGCGTTGTGATACTTGGAGCGATCTGGACCCTTTGAGTGATAGCCCACTGTGTTTTGGATTAAGATGGGAATCTGTCTGGTTGGATCAAGCACGAATCCAACGAGGAACCTGAGACTAAAAGGCTAATAAATCACATACCGGGCGTCCGATTAGTATGCTCTCTATTGCGTTGAGACCCATATGATGTGGAAGACCTTTGAGATAATTCTTTGTGGGACTTCTTAGTTGTTTTAGTATCTACCAGTAGGTTGTGGAGCCGATCCTCTGGGAGATGAGTGAGCATAGTGTGGATACCTAGTGGCTGGTTGAGACTTGATGACTGCTGACCATTTTGACTCGGAGTGACTCGACCG